>OY728156.1:50543833-60543833 GCA_963277665.1 Viscum album
TTTTTTTAATTGAAAAATAAATACCATGTTTTACTTTAATTTTATTTTGGTATTGAAAATGGTTTTCATAATGTTTTTATATCAATGTGTTGTATTGATATCTTGTGTTTGAAAAGTGGAAATGTTATGTTTCCTTTATACATGTTTTACGTGATACGATTATGTTATGGTTCTTGGTCATTACTATGAAGACATGTGGTTCCGTGATAAACTAAGGGCAGGTGATCCCGTTATAGCTCTCCAATGCATTGGGTAATGCGAAGGGGTTAAACATTATGGTTTCTCCAAAGAGATTTAGGGAATATATTGTGATGTGTATTCCAAACGTAACCAAGAGGGTTACTCCCTAAGTAAGAATGTTATGAATGACTCATGTTAACTTTATGCCTTATTATTTCTATGATATATTCATGATTTGATGAGGTATGTTAAAATTATTATGTTTTATGAGTAAAGTATGATTTCATAAATGGAAAAATGTTTTCTTTTCATACTTTTATATCCCTTACTGATCTTTTTATGCTCATCCCATGTTTTTGAAATTTTTTTCACAAGTCATGGGAAAGGTGCATGATATGATGATAGTGTCAAGGAAGTGTCAATAAAGAATCCATGTTTTATTTTAAATATTTTTCCGTTGATGGGAAAAAAATAATTCTATCTTTTATGTAACCATATTGTTTAAATGTGGAATGCAATTCATGATTTATGATCTAATTTTCTAAAACTCTAAACCTGAAAAGATCCTTAATGTGAATTATTCATTTAATTAAATATTAAGTAAGGTTTAAGGTCAGGGCCTTATATAGGGACCTAATCAAATGTTTATCATCCATGCTCTTAATGGTTTAATAAACCTTTCCTTTGAAAAAAAACTATAGAAACTCAGGATTATCATTGATAGATATTAAAACATTTTTTATGAATATTCAGTACATTACCAATGTACATGCATGAAGACTATTATAGTGTAGTGTCATCAGAAATTTGAATAAAAATATTCTAACATGGTGAAAGATCTTAATATTTCCCACAAATACCATCCCATTTATTATTTGTGATTAAAACCATTCTTCATAACCTGTAGAGAAGAAAAATAGAAAAGGTGTTATATTTAATGCATAATAATTATAGATAATGTAAATATATATGCATAAGATTGATAGATGGGAATGATAACTTATGAGTAACATTTTAGGATCATAACCATTATAACAAATATTAGAGACATGTGTCATGTTATAGCGATTTTATGTTTATATGATTTGAATCAAAAGAAATTTAACAATATGATCTATGTTAGAATTTCCTATGCCTAAGTCATAGAGATTGTGGAACACACCTAAACATGTAATATATTTCCCTATATGTCACATCTCATTTCCAAAAACATATAAGGGAACTTCATAAGGACTTCCTGTAATGGACGGAAAAAACATCTATTTCCAGTTAGAGTCATTTCCTTGTAATGGATTAGGTATCCTCATATTCCCATAGTAGAATAGGTTTCCCAATATTCCCATAGTGGATCAGGTTTCCCTATCTTCCTATAGGAGAGCTTGCTTTCATATATTCCTATAGTAGATCAGGATTTCACATCACCTCATAATGGATTGGGTTTCAGAAGAATATATACCATGGGAGAGAATGTAGTGTCATAAAAATCATTCAATCAAATCATAAACCATTCAAGAATGAATTTGAATGGTATTCGTGGATTATATCCCCCGTAAAGCATAACTATAACATATTAAGTCATCATATATGATCAATTATTTTGAAATATCATATGAATCATTTCATAATGGAAATGGTATTTCATAAAAAATAAATTTTATAAAACAATTTTTTTATAATATTCTTATAAATAAGTCTCCAAAATTTCATTAAAAAAATTTCTTGAATTTTTTTTTTCTACTATAAAAACACTTTTTAAAAAAATTGGGGAACATCTTCTTTCAAAATTTCCATGATAAATCATAAATGAAACATGGGACCACTTTGAAAAACTTTTTTTAATACACCATTAAAAATTATTAATAAAACATGAATCATTGAAATCATTTTGTTTGCAAACAATAATTTAATAAAATATAAAAAATTATTAAATGTCTATTTAAACACCTTTTAAACATAAATATTTGATGATATTTTTCATTGAAACCTAAATTATATTTAGAAAATTTATCGAATATTCAAGAAAAACATTCATTAATAAAATAAAATTTTATACATACTAAATAATCTTGATAGAAATTACGGTCATGATAGTGGGTAAGTTGATACACACAATCATTCCTTTTCCACCTTAAATGATTATAAATGTTCATTGATATGAAAATAAAAAAAGACTACTTTTAAAAATATTTTTTACAAAGATAAAAAATGTGTAAGAATTTAATTTAAAAATTAAAGGATAATAGTAAATCATTTTTGAAAATATTTTTCAAAAAAATGTTTGGAAATAACACATATTTCCTACTAAAAGTAGAAATAAGATATGATTTTCAAAAAATGATTTTGTTATTTATATTAAGTATGAAATAGTGGAAAAGAGGAAATAATACATGAATATATCTTGGATATCCCAATTAAAAGAAAATTTAATAGTTTTTTTGAGATATGAATCATAATATTTCATCAATGGAAACTCAATTGTAAAAAATCTCAATAAATGATGAGATTGTAGTAACAAACTGCTACTACTTTGGTAACATTGAATGATAAAAATATTTAAATAAATATAATAAGTTAAGCTTAAAATAGTGTTAAAATAATTAGATTGATGATATAACATTTAAAATGGAATTATATACAACTCATAGAAAAATATTGGTTTGTATCATGTTATTTTCCACAAAGACATAAAATAGAGACAAAATTAATTTTCTGATTTAATAACTTTTGAACCATAAAATCCATGAATGAAATATCATAAAATGATATATTTAAACCCATATATTTATGAATGATATTAATAGAATAAACTAATGGGTATTTTATAGATAAGAAAAAATAAATGTGTTTTGAATAATGTATAAATCTCACAGAAATAAACGTGAGACTTGAATTACACTTACCGTAATTATTGATTTTCCTTGCACACATTAAAAACAAATATATAATAAATATTAGTTAATTATACATATACCATAGTTCCATTTTATTATATCTAACACCATATATTATTTTTAGGCCATTATATTAAATTTATATTAACAAATGAATGTTAATGTTATGTCTCATGTAATATCTAATTTGTCTTCCGTCTGTATTTTTGTTTGATATTTTTTTTGTAATTGTATTAATATCAACATTTATAGAATGTAATATATGATATAAAAATCATGAATATTAATTAAATATTTATTTATAATTACCTTTGAAATATATAAATATAAAATGAAATACATCATTCATGGAGACGGTGGGACGTTAGTATAAATGAACGTTGTTTCTATTTTCTTATCATATTGAATGAGAAAAGTAAATGGTATATATTATTGTTAATAATTATATAGTAATTTTATCAGAATTTTTATTTCATATATGTCATGTACATATACTGAATCTATCCTTTATACCTTCCATATAGAGTGTGAATGATTCAAATCACTTTTAAGATGTTGTTCTCCAAACATCCCCAAACGAAATTTCCATTGTACAAAAAATTAAAATCATGAAGTTATTTGTTATATAAAAATTAAATAGGAAAGAATAAATCCTATATATTATATATATAATATAAAAATAGAGTGTACATCATAATTCCCATTTATGAGTGATGTTTAAGGGAAAATTAATATCATCGGTTTCTGAGGTAAAAGTTCACCACACACATGAATGGTATGTTCATTTTCTATTAGATGGAAGTTTTTATATGTTTAAGTAGAACCCATATAATTAAAATATATATGTATATTTAGGATACTGAGGTCATTATATAATAATGGAATAATTAAAAATTATGTGATGGAAAATAAAAAAAGGATAAAAGATTTTGAGGAAGGATGTTACCTCTTCTTTAGGTAACTGATTTTTTTTCCAAAAAATTGATTCCATTGATGGATTTATTAACTAAGAGATTTTTCTCGGATAAATTTTGAAAATTTTGTATAATATTTATGTAGGATTTTTCCAATCCAAAATGTCATGATATGTATAAATAGTGTGGGGTGATAAGAGGCCTTTTATAAGTTTGGAATATGACACATTGGGTATTCATTAAAAGGATTGAGTGCTCCAAATGTTCTACATGTCCAAAAAGGGTACATATGGACCCTCATGGATACTTTAATGAGGAATGGGATTTATATTGCATGAAAAATAATTTTTTACAAGTGTCTAGATTATTTTTTGCCTGATCTGTAATGTTTTTTTCATTGTTAGGAAAAAAATTTTGTTAGTCATTTTAATTGATTTTATCACATCAACTTATATTTTTTGTCAAAAACTATGTATTAATTTTTATTAGTTATAAATTTTTCCCATTAAAAATATGTAATAAATTTTTCTACCTTTTAATCATATAAGTATTAAAAATTAATTGAAATTTAATCTATATGATGGGTTGTGACAGTGGTGTTTTATTAAAAAAAATTAAATTTATGGGATGTTTTGATATCCAATTTAAATGTACAATTTTGTAAAATGTGCTAAATTTAATAAAATAATTGAAAAGGATATATTTATTCTTTAAAACTAATATACAATATAATTTTAATATATAAAAAAATAATCTAAAAAAGAAATTTCTAATTAAAATATATTGCCTTTTCTATTTATTGAAAAATGAAACATCCTTAGAAAATAAAAAAAAATCATCCATTTTTTTATATTCCATTACAAAAATTGATGTTTACTTTTTCAAAATGAATTTATAAATGATTTGAAATCAAATCGAAAATGGTGTCTCCATAAAAAGACGTTAAATTCACCATCTAGAAAAATACAACATTTCTATTCCTAAAATTGTATTTACTCTTGTCTAATACCTATTGAATCTATTATATTAGTGTAAAAAATATTTGATTTAATATTTACAATTTATATTTCATTAATATCATGGTATAATTATAAATAAATTAATTTTTTATGAAAACATGTCTTTTAATTAATAAAAGCATTTCCTTTATATTCAGTTGGTGTATATGATAATTTCTAATTATATGGGAACCAATGAATTTATTTTATATTATTAAAGAAAAATTATTTTCATATTTTTTTTAATATAATTCATAACATCGAATTTAATAGATTATTTATATATTATATTCCTAAATGGTAATTTTTTATTAATATCTTTTTGTTTCATAATTCTCGGTCTTATATGTAATTGAAGTCATCAAAGAATGTCGTAGTTGTGTGGAAAACGACGTAGCTCAGTGTTTTGTAAGTTATAAGAAACAAAATTATTTAAAATATTAAATATAACTTAGTTTCATAGTATTTTTTATTTCTTTTTATATAAGGTGTTTTATGTCCCACAAGATATTCCCACTATTTCATGAAATGGAATAGAATAACATAGTAAATTAATTCAAAAATATATCTTTCAAAAAATCCCAGTGTGTTATAATCTGGAACCTTCTAATGTGATATATGTTACATATTTTTTTGGTGGTGCAGATTTACCATTTGTGTAGAAAATTTTATGGGTTGTGAATCATTGTGAGAAATGTCTTCGATGTGGGACTATACCATTTGTTTGAGTTCCATGACATGTAACGGTCCATGCATTCCCACTCTATTACATGAATGTTTGGTCTTTGAAAGTTCTTTTCGGTGGATTTGAGGGAGTTTGGAGATGTTTAGTTTTTAAAGTATAGAATCATGGGAGGTTACATGTCGTGTAACTTGATTTCACAGTGTGAAGTTTGGTTTCATGGCCTTTCTTGGAAAGCTTCACAACGTCCTGACCTAGACCTTGCGTAAACGTGGGATTCATTGCATGTAATATTTTTGGGTTTTTATAATAAAATAAACTGATAAGCGATCTGATTTTAGGTAGAAGTGGACCTCAAGAGAATTCATGTTGTGAAATGGGATTACAAGTTGTGTAATCCCATGATGATGTAATGTATTGAAGCATTCCATCTACTAATGTTTTCACAACTCTTACATATGTAGATGTCTCAACCAATCATGAAATTATCTAGGTTCCCCAATTATTTCATTGAACCATAATCCTCCCTCATTGAGATTTTTATATTGGTGATTTTTTATTGAATTTGTATGGTGATATAAAGTATGTTCTCCATTTATTTTCTAGAAAATTCCCTCAGTTGGGTCTCATTCTCTTCCATATATCATCGTCATTACATGTGGTGTGATTAGCTATGATTAATGATGGGGTTTATCTTTGTTTATGTTGGTGTGGGGGTGTCACAGTGTCCGCAGATAAATGTTGGTCTGGTGGGATCAGTGATTGGAGGACCGTTACGTGATCAGTTCTCGTGCGAATAATGCTGACAACACATAGAGGTATGGATTCCATTATCTATCATTATTTTTGAATCATGGAAGAGAGTTTTTTTGTTTACCTTGTATTATAGTTTTGTTAGCCTTATAAATGATAATGAACTGGATAATTGAATTTAATGGTTATAGGGGTTTATTTCATGTGACTCTCAAAATTTCTTATTTTTCATACTCTGATTATAAGGTCTGAATTTCCAACAAAACAGTGTCTATTAGTGGATTTTTTTAGTTGGTTATATATATTTTGTCTATGTTCCTATGGTTTTTGATGTTGTGGTATGACCCTAAATGAATGTTTAAAATTGATAGGATAAAAAAATGCATCAAAAGAAATATTAATTAATATATCATACTACCAATTATTATGAATTCCTTGTTCACCATTATTCTATGGTACCAGGTCATCGTCCATGTAACGCTTGGGCTATCAAGGCTCACCATGCTAATTAGGTTGATCATTAGAGGGTTCATCCAGTGGAGGATTACGACCAGTGGTGAAGAACATTATGATCTTTCTAGTAGTATGCCCTGTAATAGTATGTGGAAGTGTATCAGACATGGAGACAGAGAACTGGCTCCGGAGCTTGAGATCACCTTTAGTCTGATTTAGGCCCCCCACAGTATACAAGCTTCATTTGGTGGTTAGTCAGATCGGGGATCTATTAATTAGTGGTGGAAAGTGTTTCTAGTGTAGAGGAAGGATGCATACGTGTTTTCGGTCGTCTTTATGAAGGGGTTCAGAGTGATGTTCTTTTTATAGACTATGAAGGGATATAAGAGGAAAGAGTTACTCTCCCTTCAGTAGGATATTGCGTCAGTTCGGGATCATGTAGTGAGGATTAAGGGATTTCTACCCTTTACCCTAGATCTTGTTGTGGATGATGCATCTCACGTGAGATGGCTAGGAGGAGTCCCTCCACACATCCATGTAGTATAAATTTATTCCCTTTACATTTCCATTGTACTTGTATATTCGTAATAGGAAATAGGTAATTGATAAATACAATCACGAAGAGGTTCTCTTGAGAGGTATGAGCTAGAGAGGTTTGTTGAGGGGCAGGGTTGGCAGTGACATGTTCTAGGCACAAGGACCTTTGAGGGTTTGACCGGCAGGGATTCGACCTTAGTAGG
This sequence comes from Viscum album, assembly GCA_963277665.1. Classification (NCBI taxonomy): domain Eukaryota; kingdom Viridiplantae; phylum Streptophyta; class Magnoliopsida; order Santalales; family Viscaceae; genus Viscum; species Viscum album. Next base: position 50,551,445 of record OY728156.1, read on the forward strand.
TTTTTTCCAGGATTTTGGTTATAGTGTCTCCCATTACCTTTTTTATGGACTTGAGTGGGAGGTGTTTCTTATTTTGGGTCCTTGGATATCTTCATAGTTAATTCCTAGTGGTTAATTTAGCATAGTTTGGTGAAGGAGGACATGTTCAGCACCAGACTCAATTGTATTTTCCAGCCAGTCCATTTTAGTAGTGGGCACAACAATCTTATGCTCCACTGAGGGTAGATGGAGCATGTAGAGGATGACATAATGGTGTTCCTCAAGTACCTAAAACTAGGAATGGTCATGGAGTACAATGTTATTATAGGTCTAGAGGATCAAGGCATATTCAGTTGTACACATCATAGGTATTAGTTCTAGTTAGGTCAGATATGGTTATAGGTACATTGAGTTATCTTAGTATGCTTGATTGTGCATTGTTTTATTCTATATCTTCTCACTCCGTTGTGGCACCTGCTCAAGGGAATGTTCCGGGACTAGATGTATAGAGCCTTCATATTCCCTAGTGTTTATTATTCCATTCTAAGGCTATAAAAACTTGTTTGATGTGTTTTGGGGACGTAGACTGATGATGGGATCATGTAAGTCCCTTAAAGAACTCATCTTAATACAAGTGAAACCATATGATGTTATTCTTGATATCGAATGGTTGTATTCTGTGTATATTGTTATCGACTTCATCCAAAGAATACTTTTTTTCAAACATCGATGACCGATATGTGGTTTTCGTTGATGAGTGGTGTTTTTATTAGGGAATAAGTGTATAGAGAATCTTATTTCCTTTTTGGATTAGATATCAGTGGATTCAGAAGATGTTGGCACAGTTGTGGTTCCCAATGATGTTGAATAGTTCTTGGATGTTATTTATGATATGGTTGTGACTCTACCCCCTCGACGTGATATTGATTTTTGGAAAGAATTCTTATTTTTGATTATTTAATTTTGATTGATCCTTATCAAATATAACCTTTTGAGTTGTGGGAGTTGCAGATTCAGATAGATGATCTGAATAATAAGGTCTTTATCCGGCCTAGTTTGTCTTCTAGGAGTTCCCTAGTGTAGATCGCAATGAATTCATATGGTAGTCTAAATTTTTTCATAGACTACCATAGGTTGAATTAGGTGAAAATTAAGATATGTTTCCCTCTTGCGTAGATTGAAATTATTTTTTACTATATTAGAACGAATGATTCCTTTCTATGATTGACATGTGGTCTACATGTCACTATTTAATGGAGAAGGAAGCTGATATACTGAAGACTTATTTCATGTATAAGTATGGACACTTCGAGTTTGTAGCCATGCGATTTTGTGTTACAAATTCACTAACCATGTTCATGGGTTTTATCAACTACATTCATGAATTCATGGACCGGTTATTCATCGTATTCATTGATGATATATTGATCTACTCAAATTGAATGGAGGATCTTGTCGAGCATATCAGAATATTATTGTAGGTTCTTTTATTCCACCATCTCTACAGAAAGATTTAAAAGTTTAATTTCTAGACTCAATTGGTGTATTTCCTTAGGAATGTGTTCTCTTATAATTGTGTGGTAGTTGAACAAATAGATGATGAAGTGTTTTTTAATTGGAATCCCCCACAATGTGGATGATGTTCATAGTTTTTTTGGTCCCATGGGATTTTACCAGTTGTCTGTGCCTTATTTCTATCAATATATAACAGTGTTGATAGATCTAACTAGAAATGAACAAGCTTTTGAGTGGACTGAGAAGTTCTAGGTTGTTGTTAGTTATCTAAATGGGATATTGGATAGTGTGTAATCGAAAGATCTTCTATGGTCTATTCTTTTTTGAAAATAGGGTTTTTGTAGTGTTCTTGGAGGTCACGGTGGAAAGTTTCAATAGTTTTCAAAAAATAATGTTCTCTAATTGTAGATATGGCAGTTCTTCGAATGATGACTCAATGAAAGGTGACATAACGAATTTTGACTCACTAAATAGTGGCTCAACAAATGAAGACATTCTGGTTGGTGACTCATTATACGGTGACTCTAACAATTATTACTCACAAAATAGCAACTCGCTAAATAATGACTCACCGAATGGTGATTCTCAAGAAAGTGACTCAGAAAATGGGGAGTCACAAAATTGTGACTCACTAGTTAATGACTCGCTAGACAGTGAAACCTCGTACGGTGACTCCCTAAATTGTGACTCGCCTTACAGTGTCATTCTGAATGGTGACTCACTGGAAATTGACTAACCAGACGGTGACGTTCTAAATGGGGAGTCATCAGATAGTGACTCACCAAACAGTTACACACCCAACAGTGACTCACCAAACATGTACTCACCACTTGTAGCTCACAACTCCTATGTTTTTTTCCAGTATCATTCATTTTTCTTATATCGTAACATTAAATAATGAACATACCATTGTTATTTCCATTTCTGAAGTTGTTTCCACTATCCCCTAGGTGGATAATTATATTTTAAATATCATTATAAATTTCGAATCTATGTTGTCCAAACACAATAAAAAATTCACGTACCTTGAAATACTCTCCATTATTTAAGGAAATTTCATTTTATTAAGATGAGATCCACTCTTCCATGAATGCATTGGTTACCTCTTGGTGCACCTAAAACCTTCTTCTCCAAGGAGTAATAATCCTTTCCCGTAGTAGCACGTTTAGTTTTTACTTAGAAACCTTCCTACAGCACTTGCCACCCTCTTTTTTTGTGCAAGGAAGAATCCTTGGATGCATGTTGTTCCATGTAAATATTTATTTTTTCTATCCTTTAAATTTTTATCATGTTGTGTAGTTGAACCTATGTCACCTCTTGATCATTGTTGAACCAATTATTATCGTTGTTGTGATATAATTTTCCTATTACCTTAGTCATTAATGGTGGCAGGGTAGATGACAATTTTTATTGCTAGTTTTATGTGTTAAACATTATTTCCTATTATAGCCTGTTCTTGCTATATGTCGTCTATGAAATATTGAAGTTGGTGGTCCTTGTTTTCACACCCTCAATACCTTGTGAATAATTGTTGTAAATATAAATCATATTAATCGCGTATTCCCAGTTAAATGAAAAGGATTCCCCATTATCAAATTTTTTTGTGATCACCCATAGTTATCAAAGTGGAATTATGGAACCTTAGTTGGATAAATCTTCGTACATATTTCTTTTTGGTGTATATGTGTGATTTTTGTGTTTTTGGGCATTGTTCCCTATGTGGTTTGTATGGTGTTGTTTTTGGTAGCCCATTTGTGGGAACAAGGGTGTAATGGGGTTGGATCTATAAGTAATGTGTGGTATGTGTGTGCGGTGAGGTTGTGGTATCTATAGTGGTTACCATGTTATTTTTTGGGAAGTGGTGATATAGGTTTAAGTAGATCACAAAATGAGACATTTATTTATTGTTTAATTGATTAACTTGTAGAGTAGGGGAATGAAATTGAGTTGATCTATGGATGATGAAGTGTGTTTTGCAATGGGACTGCAATCTGGTTGTGTTACTGACTGTGTTGGTTAAGGTTGTGGTTGTATGTTTTCCCAAGTAGTGATGGAATGAAATAAGTGAAGTTCCTAATAATGATTGATATGTGGTTAAATGAGAGGGGTTGGTTTATGTTTTTCTTGTGGCTATTTTTCTGTTTGTGCATGTAGGGGTAGTTGCAAGGGATGATTTGTGTGGACTATTTGTGTTTTTGGAATCCCATAGAATCAGTGAGTGTTTTTTACCTATATGTGTAAACTGATGTTTCTTGTTATTTTTATACTCAACCCACCCATGTAGAAAACTAAATTCCAAACACCACCATTACTATGGGGGAGGGGGTCTTTCCCAACATCCTAGTGGGAGTATTAATGTATTGTTATTGGATCTTTTCCCACACTTTTATAAATTTACCACCCCGGACCCTTTAGGCAGGCTACAATGGATTGATGTCTATTAGCAGATTTATGTTGCTGGTTGTGTGGGAGGTGGTCTGTTTCCTAGGTGTTTTCAGGATAAAGAACGGGTGTCTTTGGGGAATATGTGTGGTGTTTTTGGTTGAGGTGTTTATGGGAAGGATGTTATGTGGTTATTCCCTATGTTTGTACAAGCGGGCTGTGACAGTGGAGCTTGAGGAACAGTGGTAGTGGAAGGACGATCTCTGTTAGGGATGAAGAGTTAACCAGTGGGATTTGTAGTGGGGAACCCTATCATTGATGTTATTATATTATTACTTTACTTAAATTGAGTTGTACAATGAGGGTGCATTAGTGAGACTAGGGCAGTTAGTATTTCTCATAAGTTGATTTTGGGGTTCAAATTTTTTCTCATAGGTCATTAGTATGTTTCCCCCACTTGTGTTTGAGTGACTTTGAATTTACCTAATTAGTATACTCTTATCCTCACCCTATATACATAAATCTATTTTTAGGTTTCTAGGGAGATTATCTGGATTACACTAGACAATACTATCATGGATATTGGGGAGAGTTGCTATGATGTTTTTTATATTTATTTTTGTTAATACATTGTATTTTTCATTGTATTTCTCATAGTTTTACATTAAACATGCATGTGGAATTGCTTTGGATTGATTTATATACATGTATTGGAGTTTTTTTAGGTTTATACATCTTAACGTAAGATCTAGGTGACTATAAAATGATAAATTCCTTCCATATTTATGAGACTATATACCCTTGGTATTGGTCACCACCACATGGACTATTGGAGGCACGACTCGGGGGGTCATTATATATCCGTCATATTGAATATGGAAGGTCATGGAGCATTTTTAACCGTTCGATCATCTTGAATAATGTGAGTCACAAACACATGGTATTAGAGGTTATCATTGTGAGATACGATGAAGTTTACAATTAGGAATATCAAGAACATCATGGGATGGTTTGGATTTAGGGTTATGTGATCATTGTGCATGTCATAGGCCACTGATGACCAGCTAGGGCATTAGATTTTAGGCCACCGATGATCCAATGTACGGAATATATACCTACCGATAAACCATGTGAGGCCACACAGATTACAGGGTTAGTCTCCTAGGAAAGGTACATGACACATGATGACTCTGTTATTTTTTGTTTTCGGTGATATAGGGGAACATAAAAACAAAAGGAGTTTAAATGAATATTTAATAAATTACATACTACTTGGTCTTATGAGTTCTATTTTCTTTATTTAAACTATGCCCCTCAGTCAACATCCACATTTAGTACGAACAGTGGAGGCTCAGTAGGCTGTCAAGGATGACCGACATATGGTTGACCTAGTGGAGATCGATGGTCAGAGGCATAATACACTTCATTCGTTCCAGCGATACACTCTGGGGAAGTAAAAAAAGCACTGTTTCGGACATGGATACAAGGATTTGGCATGAGGAGCTTCCGATCACCATCACCTAGATTTGGGATCTGAAAGGGTACTGGTTTCCTCTAGTGATGAGGCAAATGAGGGGAAAGGGAATTAGTGGTGGAAACATTTTCTCGTTGAAATGTAGGAGACTGATGTTCTTTGTGTCGACATTGCGAACGAGTTCTCGGAATAATTCCATTCTTCGATGTTGAAGGTTGATAAGAGGCAGCAGATAATATCTATCCAACATGGGAGTATGTTTGTGTGGGAAATGTGGATCATGTATAAGAACCTACTTTTCATTTGTCCTGACCTCATTCAGGATGAAGAGTCTTGGGCGAGAGGCGTAAAGGAAGCACTATGTCCCTCTCTTCAGCATGTGATTATTCCCTTCACCCTACTAACATAATTTTTGGTTAGGAATATGTCTGAGGTAGTGAAAAGGATTCAATCATAAGGAGGTATATCACAACATGGGATCCAATCGAGTCCTTAAAAAGAGATGGCTATTCGTATAATTTCTCCAGCGTTATAGCATTCCAGGTTTTGGCCAGTGATTTGTTGACCGTAGAATTTTCAGTTCTGAACTCATGGTCCTCGTCCTTTCCCAATGGGCTTGTGGTCAAGGTGTTTTTTTGTGAAGGTTGTTTTCACCTCCATATTTAGTTCCTAGTTCATGATCAGTATTGTGGATGTGGATAGGATCAGTGTCCACCTCAAAATTAGCCTCCAACTTGGTTGTTCATGGAGTAGGGATAGTAGGCCCTTGCTCCACCGAGAGAATATGGTGCATGTAGGGGATGACCTAAGTGTGTCACTTAGGGACCTCGACTTGCATGTTTTTTTGGATATAGTTGATAGAAAAAGGGAAAAGGATATAGGTGTGTTTAGATTCACACCTTAGATGCAGTAGTTCCATCAGTATCAGAGATTATTCAAGGTACAGTCATCTTGTTTAGTACTATTTCTTGTACATTTTTTTCTTCAGGAGCCTCACATTATTTTTTCGACCCATTCTCTCCCATTATATAAGACTTTACATTGTGATAAATTCTGTTCTTTTAGATATATGTACAAAAATAATATATCAGTTTAATTTGATTGGTGTTTTTCAAGGATTTAGATTATTATGGGGCCACATCATTCCAGATGGGACCTCTTTCTGCTAAAAATGGTGACATAGAATGTCTTACTCTGCATCGATTAATTTTTTTTGGTTTTTGGTTATCGACTTCTTCCAGAGAAGAGTCATCTCTTCAAATGGTGACTGCCAGCATGTAGTGTTCATTGGTGATCAGAGTTCCCAGGTGGGTATCCAGCATGTGGAGACCCTTTTTTATTTATTATCCAAGCTATCAGTGGGATCACTGAATGATGAGATTGTTGAGGTTAAATTATTTTTATATATTTCATGGATTTTTTCCAAAAGTTGGTTGTGAATAAACCCCCTTGACATGAAATTTTGTTCTAGATATACTTATTTCCTGCTGATCATCCTTGATTTATGGATCCTTAATGGATGGATCCTTCTGAGTTGTGGAATTTTCGAATTCAGATTGATGACCTAATGGGAAAGGTATTGATCCAACATAGTGTGTCACCATGGGGTTCTCCAGTCTTGTTTGTCTAGAAGGCATATGGTTGACTCATGCTGGGCATACACTTCTGGAGACTGAATGATGTAATAGTCAAGAACCATTACCACCTCCTTAGGATAGTTGATCTTTTCAACTAGTTGAGGGGATGAGGTTGGTTCTCTATTGTCAATTTTTTTGTGGGTATCACCAATTAAGGTTGAAGGATGGTGACATACCTAATAATTCCTTATAGTGAATGTATTTCCTCTTTTAGTTTTTATTCATTCCATTCATTGTTAAGAACAAACTAGAAATGTTCATGGGGCTCATGAACATTGTCATCTATGAGTTCCTTGGCCGGTTCATCATTGTGATCATCGAATACATCATGATCTACTCAATGTCATATGGGGATCATGCCGAACATCTCAGGACTATATTAGTGGTTCTTTGATTCCACTAGCTCTATGGGAAATTTTACATGTGTATGTTTGAGACAAAATAGCTCCAATTCCTTGAACATGTGGATCTAATCATGGTATATTAGTAAATTCATCATAGGATGAGTCTGTCATTTCTTATGAAACACAAAAAAATGTGGCAAAGGTTTTTTCCTTTGTTTTTCTTGCTTGTTGTTACCAGAGATTCGTAACCAACTTCTCTCAAAATGTATCCACTTTGGAGTCCAATACCTGGAAATACCATGCCCTTATAAAGCATGAGTATTTCTTGGATGATTTTATCTATATGTAGGAGAAGGTGGTTACTGATCTGGTGATCTAGTTTCTAAATGAGGGTGTGATATTTGAGGAGTTTTGGGATACTTCCCCCATATGATTGGGATGTTTTCTAATTCAAGAGGGAGGATTTAATGATTATGGGTCTAGGATGTTTTTCCCCATGAATGTAACTATTCCATCCATGACATTGACCTAGAAGTAGTGATGTTTGTGATGATGTTTTGGAGGATCTACCTCATTGGAGTGCCCTTTTGGTCATTACTGTTCTCAAGAGATTGAGGTATATCATTTCCTAGGTAGATAGGAACATGATACTGTGGAAGTGGATGATGTTTCTTCAGGGCTACAATTTTGAGATGTCCTAAAACTCATGAGATGGAAATGTGGTGGTGGATTCCTTGAGAATGAAGTCGTAGAAGAATGTGGCATGGGGTTTTGGGTATTATTTGATGGCCATAAATGTGTTTTCTTCCTTGCACCTAAATGTAGGAATGGATTGTTGTAGAGGATGTCATTTTGATATGAATTTGTAGTATTATTTGAGGTAGAAGGTGGATGAGACTTAATATGGAGACTCATAGGTAGAGGTAATTCATGATCACATTTATCATGGTGATTTTTGTAGGGATTGTCATAGGATTTTCAGAATCATATGTAGTTATATGAGAACCTGATTGTTCCAGTGGTGATTCTTGAAGGATTTATCTATGTGTTTCATCACTCATCACTAAATTTACACCATGGTGTTTCCAATAGGTATCATGGATTGATGGAATAGTTCTAGTGGATGGGATGAAGCAGGAAGTTGCAGAGTTTATGGAAAAGTTCTTAGTGTGCCAGTAGGTGAAGGCTGAGCACCAAGTTGCCAGTGATTTTTTTGCATCCATTAGATATCCATGAGTTCATGTGGGATAAAATATCATTCGATTTCATCACAATATTACCTTGGACTCAGGGATGATGTGATGAAATCTAGGAAGTAGTGGACTAGCTGACAGAACTGTCTCACTTCATAGTGATCTATGAGTCTTGTAAAGTGGATGCCTTAATGAAGATGTATGTTGATGAGTTAGTGTGGCTACCTTGGGTTCTAAGATCTGTCATCTCATATTGCGATATGTGTTTTAACTCATGATTCAAAAGGATATTTCAGCACACTTTTGGAACTCAGTTATGCCACATCACTTTTTACCAACAAAAAATAGATGGTCTTATAGAGAGGACAGTCCAATAATTGATATACATGTTGGTGGAATGTGTTAAAGACATTGGAATATCATGGGTACGAAATAATCCCTTGATAGTGATTTCTTACAATAACAGCTATAACTCTTCCATTGAATTGTCACAATTTCATGAATTATATGGAAGGATGTATCATTCTCTATTATTATAGTTGGGAGTTGGGGAGGCAGTAGTTCTATGTCCGGACATGGTGTAGAGTTAAAATAAAATTTGGAGATTGTTTGTGGGGGGAATAAGGCAGGACAAGAAAAAAATAAGTTATATGTTTATTTTAGGAGATGGACCTTGTATTTCAAGGTCCAGGCCCCCATGTTCTTGATGTTTTCCCCATAACATGGGATGAAGAGGTTCAATAGGGGGAGAAAGGTCCCTCTTAGGTTCATCAGACCATATTAGGTGCTAGGATGAGTTGATGAGTGGGAATGTCAGATGGTATTACCACCAGAGTGGGAGAGGATCCAGGACGTCTTCAAAGTCTCCTAGATATATCTATATCTACAAGATGACTCCCAAATCATTGACTAGGGAGATTTGGATCTCATTAAAGATGAAATTTTAATGGAGAAGAATTTAGATATCCAGGATAATTAGTAGAAGGTGCTTCATGGACAGAACATTCCCTTGGTTTAGGTGTTATGGTGACATGGAGGCCTTGAGGAGAGTACAAGTAAATGAGAGTCACAAATGCATTCCTAGTAATCGAAGATGTTTTGAGTTCTGTTTTAGTTATTTTCTTTATGATTTATTTCGTGAACTGTGATTTCTATAAGATGGTTTTTTTCCCTATTCTATAATGACTGAAATAATAAGGTCATTTTGGAAAGGGAGGACCTAATTCTTAATCGAGATCCATTAATGCAGAGGTGATTAAATCCATGAGGGAGAGTCAGTGCCACCGAAAGCATATGATATCTACAATTGGTGGATAGAATTCCATAATCCACATGTCCTTATAATGTGACATTTTGTGTTTATATTATTTTTTTGGGGATGTGTAAGTCATTATTGTTGTTCTGGAATGTTGTGGATTTTCTTTAGCTTTTGAACATCACATGTTGGTTTTAATTTGAGATGTATCTTGTAGGATGTTTTTTCAGAACCCTATTTATTATATGTTGTTATTAAATTATCAAGGATTAGAATAGTTTGAAAAGTATCTGATGTAATTTCAAAGACCTCTCTAGTCCATTCATTTGTGAAAATATGGTGTTTTCAGTGTTCTGGGAGGTCATTGTGGCATGTTTCATGAGTTTTCCAAAAATCCCTTTTTCAAATAGTATCTATGGTAGGTTGTTTAATGGATACATAATGAATGGTGACTAGCCAAACAGTGAATCTATGAATAGTAACTTGCCGAATGGTGACTCTTTGAATGGTGACTCGCATAACGGTGACTTGCTAATTGCTGAGTCGCCAAAAGAAGATGCGTCGAACGGTGACTCACCAAACAGTGACTCACAAAATAGTGACATGCCAAAAGGTGACACCTATAATGGTGACTCACCAAATGGTAACTCATCAAACATTTACTTGAGGAATGGTGAATCTCCAAATGGTGACTCATTATAGGGAGACTCACTAGATGGTGACCCGCTGAATGGTAAATCAATGGACATGGGTGAGTCATCGAATAGTGAATCACTACCTGTAGCTCGCATATCTCTAGTTTTCATACATTTTCATCCCTCTGACGTCCCTCTTAATGTTATATAAAGAACCTATCAATGTTTAACCTGTTTCAAAATCCATTTACACCATCACCTTGGAGGATGATTATATTTTACATATCATTTGATTTGGAAATCCATGCGGTAAAACAATGATCAGAAATTAAATTATATTTAAATCCTTTCCTGATTTTTGGATCCTACTTTTTTGTAAGAAGTGATACTCTCTTCCTTGAATCCTTCAGAACCCTCTTGGTGCACCTATAACTTTACCACCTTAGGGGTTCGAATTACTATGATGTAGAATCATATTTATTTTTCCCTTGGTTTACTTTCAACTTCTTCTATTACCCTCTATTTTATCACAGGGAATAATAGTTTCTAAACTCAGTTCCATTGAGGTATTTCCTTTGTCTCTTATTTATTTGTATATCATGCGGGGTGGGTATACTGGTGTCACATTTAAATCATATTTGAAAACAATTATTAAGAATTTTATAATATAATCTTCTTGTTTCCTTAGTCATGAATTGGGGTGACGAATATGATGACGTTGATAGATTATTTAATCTGGTATCCTTGATTTCCTATAATGGATTATTAAGGATATATGCTTTCTTAGAATCAGGGACATTGGTGATCCTTGTTTGGGCACACTCAATTATATAGATTTTTATTAATTTTTTTAAATAACAATATGATTAATCACTTATAACCGATAAAGTGAAAAGGATTCCCCATGATAAAACTTGTTTTATGATCACCCCTCTTTATCAAAGTGGAATTAAAAACCTTTAGTTGGATAAATCAGAATATACTTGGCTTTTTGGTGTGACAGTGTATTGTGTGGATAATGATTTGGGTGGGTTTTATGGTTTTGTCGTTGTTCTCATGGTTGTGAGTACAAAGGTGGAAAGAGGGGTTGTATTTCTGAGTAAGGTGTGGTATGTCTGTACTACGGGGCTATGGTATCAATAGTGGTTGTTGTGGAATTTGGGAGAGAGGTGGTGCAGGAGGTTTGATGGGACCTCAGGTTGAGAGAATTATTTATTGTTGAATAGATTAACATGTAATGTAGTGGGACTACATTTGGGTTTTGTTATGAATTTTGTACAATGTTATGAAGTGGGACTATAATTTGGTTGGGCTGCTGAACGTATCAGTATGGATTTTTTTTCCAGTTTATCAGGTAGTGATGGAATAAAATAAGTGATATCTATAATAAAAATGATAGTTGGTTAAAAATGGTGTTGGTTTAATTTATTGTTTAGGATTTTTTTGGTTCTTCATTTAGGGGTTACATCAAGTTCTTTTTGTGTCTGCTGTTTGTCTTTTGGTAAAACGATCGGTTGGGATTAGTGTTTTTTTACCTCTACGTATAAAAAATAGTTCTTTTTGATTTCGATGTGCACCCCTCCTATTCTGAGAACTACGTTCTGAACACCCACATTGTTATGGGGGAGGGTTTCTTACACAAAATCCCAATGGGATGAAGGATATCCAATTATTGGCTCCCCTACTCTCTCTTCTAGTTAATTTTCTCCCAACCCCCTTAGGGTAGTATGTAATGTTTTGAGGGTTATTACCTAATTCATGGTAATGGTTGTGTGAGAAGTGGTTTGTTTCCCATGTGTTTTCAAGATGAGTCCAAAATGTCTTCAAGCATGATAGGTAGTGGTTGTGGACCACATGTTTGTGGGAAGGTTGTGATGTGGTTGGGTCCCAGGTGTGTACGGGCGGGCTGTGAGAGTGGGGCTTATGGAAGAGTGTTTATGACTGTACGTTCTCCATTAGGGATGATAAGTTAACCAGTGGGAAGTGGTGCGTGGTTACCTTTCATTAATATTAATATCATATTTAATTACATGACATGCATTATTTAGTTATTATGTCATGGTGATAATGTGCCAGTTTCTATTCCTCATTAGATGTTTTAACGTTATTCCATTTTATAACTAGGGATTTATTATGTTTCCCCCACATTTTCACAAGTGAATATGTCTTTACCAACTGATTATAATCATATGCTCACACTATCTATGTAAAAATATTTTCAGGTATTCATGGAGATTACATGAACTATGTTGGACCTTACTAGCTTAGATGTTGAGGATTGTTTATTTTTCATTAAATAGTTTTATTTTGGTACATATTTTAAGTTTTAATTGTATTTATATATGTTTTAATTTAAACATACACGTGATATGGATTTGGATTATTTAATATATATATATATATGTATTGGAATTGTTTTTAGGTTTATATATCATCATTCTAGATCCTGGTTACTATAAAGAGGTAAATTACTTCTATTTTTTCTTGACTCTATATCATTGGTGTTGGTCACCACCCTAGGGCCAATTAAAGGGGGGAATCGGGGGTCATTATCTCTTCATTATATTTAGGATAAATGTATAGAAACTTTTCTATCCCTTCCCTTATATTGATAAAGGCAGGTCATGAAAATTTCTAAAGTGATATAATTTCTTGAGTAAATAGTTGGGTTTTTTGGGTTTTATGATTCCTTATATTTGGGTTTGGGATGTGTTCTTAAGCAGTAGTAGGGAGTGATCTATTATGGTTCAAGGTAGTTACAACCCCATGTAAGTAACTATATCACCCATGATCTGGAGTTATCAACCATTTTATTTGTGTTGAGGTTGTTGAGTCATTACCTTATTGGAGAGAGCTTTGTTGTTTGCAATGATCACAAGAGTTTGAGGTATATATTTTCCCAGTGTGATCTGAATATACGACAGGGGAGGTGGATTATGTTTCATTATGACTATGATTTTGAAATCACTTACCCCTCATGAAAGGGGAATTCAATGGACAATTTATTGAGTATAATGTCATAGAAGAAGGTTGTTCGGTAATTTTCATCTACTTGGAAAAATATGGGGGTGTAGGAATCCTTTCACATAGTTGTAGTAATGGACGGTGGAATAGGGTATTTGTTCTAGATGACAGTGAATTCATCTCTAATTTAGTTAATGGAGGATTTTTATTAGGGAGACATCAAGGTAGCGGTGTTGTTTGATCGTGTTAGAAATCGCGATGATTTAGAAAGATGTTCAGAGGATCGTTTGAACTGAAAGCTGCTTCATGGGAATTTCTTCCTAAAGCGATTCAGGAGGGAGTTCTTCATTAGTTTCAGAACTCTCTTTTAGTGGTACAACAAAAACAATATATATTGTACTGTGTCTTGAAAATGCTATTTTTTGTGTTATGTGATGAAATATATAGTGGAAGAGTTTGTGGATGGATTCTAGTTCCACTAAAAGTTAAAGGACAAACCTCATGTTTTGTTGGATTATTACAACCCTTGGGTGTCCCTGAGTGGACGTGGGAAAATGTATTGATGGATTTCATCACTGGGATACCCAAGGATCATAGAGGCTATTATACAATCAAGATATTAGTGGAAAATCTAACAAAATTTTCTAACATCTATGTGATCAACGATTCTGGCATAGTGGATGCCTTATCCAATAGGTATGTGGATGAAGTGGTGCGGTTTCATGGAGTTCTGAGTTCCATTATCCTAGATTGGGATTTATGGTTTACCTCATGAGCCTTTGTGAGGATTAAAACAAGTATTTGGAACCCTGTTATGCCTCCACACTACATTGCACCCTCATGAAGATGGGCATATAGACCAGATTATCTAGAAATTGAAGTATATGTTGTGGATGTACATATTCAACTTCATAGGATCTTGGGTACAACATGTTCCCTTTTTTAGTGTTCAATTATAATATTAGATATCACTCTTCCATTAGCATTTTTCTGATTGAGTCATTTTATAGGAGACCATGTCTCTCTCTGTTGGGCTTGATGGAGGTTATAGAGACAGGTTTTCTCAGTTTGGACCTGGTGTGGAGCACAATATAGAAGCTTCAACTTGTTCAATACAGTATGAAAGTGGAACAATGATATAAGAAGTAATTTTTTATCATTTGAGGAGGCCCTTTTCATTCATGGTTAGGGATGACACGTTCTTGATAGTTTCCCCATGACATGAATAGTAGAGGGTTGGCATAGAGAAAAACGTTTCTACAAGGTCTGTTTAACCCTTCAAGGTTTTGGGATGAGTTGGGAATGTTAAAGACGAGTTAGAAATTCCACCACAGTTGGAGAGGTTCGTCAATGTCCTTATGGTCTCTCAGCTTCTTCAAAATCAAAATGGTGACTCCCATGCCATTGAATTGGGGAGTTTGATATCATGGATGATGTGAAATTTTTGGAGTGGCAAGTGGGGGTTCATTATCAACAAGAACTTGATCCCTTTGGTTCCTATATTTTGGGGGAATGGTTGTTAGGAAGAGAGTACATGGGAGTCTAAAACACAGTTTCATTCCCAGTACCCGGAGTTGTTTTGAGTTTTTATTTTTAATTTTTTTTAATTTAATGTTCGAACCATGTTTTTTTAAGGAGTTATTTTCCAATGGTTTGAAATTTGTGTGATACATTCCTAATTTGTAGAAATGGAGGGCGTTATTCATAATCAAGACCCATTAATTGAGATGCGATTGAACACATCCGGGTGAGTTAGTTCCACCCTGATTATATAGTATTCTAACATTGATATTGGAATTTTCTAGTTCATGCAATCAGATAGTGTGGCTTTTGTGCTCATGTTTTGTGTCTTATAGTCATATTGGTTGACGTGATAAGGTCTGGTTACACATGTCAGATGATGTGTTCATGGATGTGGTGATTTCCTCTCAATACTGAAAACAATATACGGTAGTTTATCATTGAAGATTGATTTTTTGGGTTGTTATTGGTGTTTCATGTGAAGTGTGATCCTTGAGTGGTATCTCACAGGTTGTTGTTCTGACCCCTTCTTCTTATAGGCTTGGTTGTGAATTCTTGAGGATGAGAATCATTTTTGAGGTATATAATGTAATGGTATGTGCATTAATATTCAATGACATTATAATTTTGGTTATTGGATGTTCTTGTAGGATGATCAAAGTAAAATTGGTGATGCTTAGTTGTTAAAAGATCAAATAAAGAATGTTACATGTCATGTAACTTGATTTCATGGTGTGATGTTTCATTTCACAAATTATCCTAGAATTATTTGTTAAATGTAGAATTTTACACATCATGAAAATGAGATTCACAACATTTAATATTTCTATGTTTGATAAATAAAATAAACTGAGAGGTGGTGGGTTTTTGGGAAAAGGGGGACCTCGATGGATTTCATGACATGAAAGGGGATTACGTGTCGTGTAATCCCCCAATGTTGTAATGTTTTAAAACAATCCATATTCATGGGATTTCAAAAATCCTATGGCTATAATAGTATCTATCATTCCAGATGTACCCTAGGAACCATGTGGAGTTCATCAAACCCTCATCCCCCCTCTTCGATCCATTGATCTCAATGGTCATTCATTGGAGATCCATGGCGATCTATTGTATGTTCTATCTTCATTTTCTAGTAGTTTACACCAATTGGGAATCATTATTTTCCGTCTCTTCTTGACAGGAAATGATATGTTCTTATATATGATCCCTTATAAGGTCTCCCTCAGTTTTTATTGGGGCAGTGGTTCCATGAAATCTTTTGAGGTCTATGGATCTTGTGGGATATGTGATTAGAGGACTATTATGTAATCTTTTCTATGGAAAAAACGTAGGCACCCCTTCATGGTAGATATTTCCATGTATATCTTTATTTGTGCCTCAAGTGGGATAGGATTTTATATCATTACCCATGAATTATAGTTATGTACACATGATAAAATAAGATGAAATAGATAATTTAATTCAAACGGTATATGAGTTCATGTCATGTATTTTCATCTTCAGTTATATTTTGTGATATTATGATTATACGGGCTAGACTCCCTGCTGAAAAAGATGGTCATTGGTAGATTTTATTTCACTATATATATCGATTGTTTGTGCTTCTTTGGTTGTGGCTATTGTGTAATCACCCTAAATGAAAACATTTAAATCATGTACACATGGATATTCAACATTTACCCTTGGATTTCCCAATTTCATTGAAAACACATTAATTAACATGATGAACTAATTAAGGGGTGCCTTATTAAATTTGGAGGTTATATATTTTCGGTATTGTGTGGCGATAGAGTTGTGATCACATTTTTTGTGTTTCATGGGGGATTCTTTATTTTGTATAGCTTGAAGGTTATGATGGTGTGATGGAATATTAGGATGAGAGATTGATTGATTATGGAATTGTGGATTAGTGTTGTTTAGTGGGGCTATAATTAGGTTGTTATTTTCATGGGTTTTTGGATGTGATTTTTAGTAGGGGACTTGTTTTTGTTGTTATTTGTAAAATTTCTTGGATTTTCTCCATGTTTTTCCTTTGTTTTGATTCTATTTATGTGTTGTGTTTGATAGTTGGAAGAAATTTAATTTAATGGGTTAATAAAAAATTGATTATTTTTGTCAGGGATAAGGTGGTTTGGTTTGTTTAATAGAATGTGTAGATAAATTTTGAGTGAATATTGGAAATGGTTTAACAAAATTGGATGGTTATTGTAATGAAGTTGGGGATTGTTGTCTAGTGATTGCATTAGAGGTAGTAGGGAAGTTGGTAGTATGTTTAGCTAGTTGTTTGTTTGAGAACACATATGTGGGGAATGAGTGATTGGTATTATATATATATATTCAGGTATTCTAATTTTTATTTTTATACACACCCCTCCCTGTTGAGTTCTATGTGCAAAACACCCTCATCATCATGGGGAGAGTGTCTTTCCCAAACATCCTAGTGGGAGGATGGATCGTTGGCTAGCTAATATTCCATGATCCTACTTCTAGGCGGTGGTATCCTACATTTATTTGAGTAGGTTTTGGTTTTTCAGGACTATTTGTGTGTGGGTGAGTGGTGTTTTCTAGTGTGTCTTGTTGATTACATGAATTCTGCTTTCCATGTGTGTTTGGGATGAGATGTGCTGTGATTTCCTAGCTGATTTTTGGACATGATGTGGTATAGAGACTAGGTGTATACAAACAAGATGTTATTCACTATGGGGACCTGGTGTCTATGGGTGTGATGTGATGTGGATTGTGGACCAGGTTAAGGGATGAGGTGTGGTTTTGAGGACCAAGGGTGTGCAGGCAATTTTTGATGTAGTGTGATTGGAATAGGTGGAAGTTCCCGGATGTTTTCTTTTAGAGAGAGAGAGAGAGAATAATTGATGGGATAGTTGTGCTAGGAACCCTATTATCTATGTGCATTATATTACATTACGTGACTTATGTTATTTGGTGACCGTTTCGTGGTTAGGTTGGTGTGATTAGTATATCGTCTTAGGTGTTGTTTAGTTTTGCAATTTTCTCATAGGGGAATTAGTACATTTATTTTACATTTGCATGAGAGACTTGGTTTTCCTAATAATTATAATTATATTATCACTCTACATATATAAAACTATTTCTAGGTTTTTAGAAGGATTATGTGGACTCTTTTGGGCTTTACTAGAACGAGATTTGGGATTTTTGCGGAGTTGCTCCTTTAGATTTTTTTGGGTCTTACATTGGAGAATTTTTCTATATCGGTTCTATTTTAAACATTAATGTGGGTTTTATTTGGCTATATTTATATATATATCATTGATATTTTTTGGGATGAAATATATTATCTCACAATCATGTTTTTTTAAAATTTTAATGTCTCTTATTTCATGAGATTTCATATCCACGGTGTAGGTTTCCACCCTAGGGCCTACTGGTGGCATGACTCGGGGGCCGTTATCTCCCTTTCTTCATTACCATAATAGGAGGGGAATCATGGGAGGGAGTGGGGCATGACATGACAAAATGTGAAATTTTCAGAGGATACATGGGATTGGGAGACTAAAAGGAGAGCCTCATGGATAGAATTTTTAACTATTAAGTCATAGTTATTCTTAGAGAAGATTAATGATGATTTATTATATGGTGGGTAGGTTTTAAGACACAATTTTCTTTAGATATTTCTCTCTTTGGGGTTTTCATGAATTTTTTGGGAAATATTTCTATATCAATAACCATTTTTGGCATTGAGCCTTAATGAATACCATTTGTTTGAATTAAAATAATCTATGGTGGTGATGGAAATTAAAAAAACTAGAGAGGATCAACGTGGAGATACTTTTTTTAGGAAAATGTATTAGTTAAAATAAATGTTTTTTTTAAATTAATTGATTCTGGATATAAATAGGTCATGTTTTTTCATAAGATATTGGTATGTTGATAAATATTAATATGTTTTTTTGCTATTATAAATAAAATGGTGTGAAAAAATATGTAGAACATTAAAATGTTCTCTAAATTCATTTAACATTATGCAATGTTCATGTGTTTTTAATAAAATTATATGAGGTGAAATAGTGTTCAGTGTTTTATTTTGAAAATTACCTGGTGTGTAACTGAATTACCTGGTAGGTAATTTCCTGACCCGTTATTATAAATTATGTTGTGCAACTGAATATTTATTTCATCTCCCTATATTCTCCTCATCTCAACCATAAAGAGTCGTCTATGAAATTTTGGATTGCTAACATATCTTATGGATGTTCCAAAAAAATTAATCCATGGTAATTCACATTGGTATATTTTTTATTTCTCTCCCTTGTTTCTTTATCCATTAAAGTATAATACCTTTACCATGTGCATTATTGGTTTTGATCAATATAAATTTTTGTCTTGGATCATCTTTGAGATCATCTACAAAATCTTCATCAAGGATGATTTTCTTTGAAAACATTATATTTATCATTAAGTAAATAATGGATTATAAATCCTAAAACCTATAATTTGATACATTCCTTCTATATGAAAAATCATGATTGTTCCAAAAAATGTGGACATGAATTAATTAAATAATCAATCAGATTATTTCTTGGATTATATTGGATTCAATTGGTTTTTAACAAGGCATATAGGTACCCATTGGGTGAGATAATGTTGAGTATAATTAAATATGATATCATATTAACGTGTGTTTATCCTGACATGAGAAAAAATTTAATTTTTGGAAAATGAAACCCTATGTTATGTATTAATTATTATTGAATTGGCTATTGAACATTTGTTATATAAATGAAATATTTCATTTAAAGAAAAACTGTTAATTAAAAAAGTTAATATGTTTTTTTTGATAATGTGATATTATGATATCTATGTTGGTGGAAATATTTTATGCATATAAATGAATGTTTACATAGAGTGCATGGACCTTGGATATTAACACTTATATGATGTAATGCTGATATTTAGTTGGGTTGACTGAGTCAAATGATGTAATTATAATATTACTTTGACCCGGCTGCTATAATGCATATAGGGATTTGATATAGATTGTTGTGATTATACAAGGTTATATGGCTATGATTGGCATGTTCATTAGACATCTTTATAGATATTATGGAATGACACAAATGAAGGTTATGTTATACCCTGTTTATGGTTATGGATTGAATGTTATAGAGACTCTCTCAAGGATATTTTAGCATTATGCCGAAGTAGGATATGTTCTACCATGTTTATGGTTATAGTTGGAATGGTTGTGATACATGATCAATGATATTGTGACATGAATTAAAATTTGGTTTTGTTATACCTTGTTTATAGTTATGGTTGGCATGGTCAAGATTAATGGTTATATATATAATAGTAGTATTTGTTATATGAGTTTTATATGTATGGATTGCATGGTGGCGTGATATGATCAGAAATATTATGTCTTGGATCCGATGTAGGTAGTAATGTTATTTTAGTAAATTATGTATTAATTAATACACATGTTTATATATTTATATGAATTTTTTTTATTAGATCAGTTTTTTAGACATGGTGGTGTTGACATTCCGAGTTATAGTCCAACCTTCTTTATGTCTTCTTTCAGTAGCCGAGAAGATTAGATGGATATTGGTATGGATAAGGTAAAATAAACATGAATAGGATTTTTTTCATTATGGATGGGATGTATTTTGGAGGCGTTACTAAATTTGGATTGGGACCATGAAAATTGATTCATTATTTCAGTCGACTAGTTTTTTTACATGTATTGTTTCTAGCATTACATTTAATTTCAATAAAACATGTCATTATGTTATTCCTATTATTATTTTTTAAAATATTTAGTTAGATATTGGTGTTATTATACCCTTATTTTATAATTTCATTCCTTTCATTTATATAGATTTTTAAAAATTAATAAAACATCATTCCATGGAGTATAGTCTTCCCACGGTACATTTCGCACCCATAGTGCAAGATGGTTGCCTCTAGTGTATAGGGAGTCCTAATTTAGGTCACATAAATACTAATATGGTATTTATGAAAGACTTTCATATATAGTAACATTAAATTTTTTTTTCAAACATTAAAATATTTAAAAAATGACATAAGTGTTTCTATATACATGTTTACTACCACCTCTGTGAAGTGATTTGAGTTTTTTCATAAAAATATAACATGAAATATATATATATATGTATATATATATATGAAATATGATAATTGTTTTACTAGTATTAATATTTAGGGATAAATTAATACTTAAAATATTTCCATAATTATCATTGAAAAATAGAATTATTACTCGTGAATATGTATGAAACTTATCTCTATGATTGTAATATCATTCGGTTGTATGTTAAATAATTCCCGATTATTTTTAGAAGCATTATTGAGGTATAAATATGATAAATATTTCATGATTATCAATTTTTGGATGATTCAATAATGAAAATTTTTCCAATAATTGACCCACCAATGCCATTTTCCAATTATTAAATGGATGTCCTCAAAATAACTGATGTTGACTTAACTAATGAAGTGTTAAAAAATATCAATAATGTAATAAATAAAATAAATTATTCGTGAATATGTAATTAATTAATTAAATGTTTTTTTTCAAATTAAATTAATGATATAAATTTATTATATAGGTATTAAAAACATATATAGCACGCATGGACTTCAGGGAAGGTACTTCGTGTAAAATTTTCATTATTAAGGAATATTTTAATTTTAGGAACCTAATTTAATTTATATCGTCTTCATCATTACCCTATTAAATTTATTTTCAGATATCATTTATAGAACATGGTATTTTTTTCAATTTTAGTTATTTTATCCAAGGGTATTTGACTTGAATGTTTCAAACAAGTAATGAAATATATAACTCACGTTATTTTCATTGGGTTTTATTACATAATTAATGAATTTGTTATTTAAAAATTATGTGTGCATAGCAATTTGATTATCTTAATTTTTATTTGAAAAATTTATATATTTATTTACATTTTATACACATAATAGAAATTATTTTTAATTATAAAATTAAATTGTGGAATCATAGTAAGGATTAATTATCTCATATTATCTTTCATTGAGACCTACTATTATGAAATGTACCTATATTAATATGTGATTAATATATAGATTTTTTGACATGATATATCACAATTTACTTTTTATTCCTTATATTTTAAATATTACATGAATTTAAACATTCATGGGGATTATGATTGATGAGTTACCATGGTGTAAATATCATTGTCATACAGTCTCCCATCATTTCAAAATTGATTATTTTCAAGGTTTTTTTAGTGGAATAAATATTATATAGTTTCATGGAACCACTAATATTTTCCTCTCAAATGGGAATGGTTCAAAATATCAATAATAATTTCCTAACTTATTGATAAAATAAATATCAACAATTATTTTTATTTCTGATATTGATATTTTATTTCAATTTTATATCGGGAATCTTTCACATATATATCCTGTGTTTCTATAATATCATCCAAAATGTTATTTTCTAAAAATAAATTATTTCAAAAAAATAATATATATGATGAGTAAACCTATTTTAAAAGGTTGTGAATATAAATTTTTTTAACATTTTTAAAATCAGTCTCTTTTCACTCCTTTTAAAAAATATTTTAAAACAAGGTTTATTTTAAACATTTATTACATTAATAAATTTTCCAAAATCATTAAAATTATATGCTTTGAAAAATACATTATTAGTTTCCAATATTATTTTCAATGAAAATTTTGTTTATAAACTTGTTTGAATTTTTAGTTTTTAATACTATTTTCAAAAAAATAAGCGTACCTTCCTCAAGAATGTTTTTAAATATAATTTAATCGTATTTACAATAATCAACATAAAAAAACATGATGTTTCATAATCTCCAATGGAGATTCTTCTAATAATACCATTAACATTACTTGACTTCATTGATTTTGATTGTCTCATATAGATAGAATGAGAATGAATTTATTTTCCAGGGTTTATTAATTTTTCGCCATCATTTTCTTCTAACATTTTTATTTTCCATGGGTTATCAAATTTTAAAGATATATTTTTGGAACCCATTTATTTTTTTCTGGTAAATCAGGCTATGAACTGTATAAGGGATGATTTTATTACATTTATTATGAGATTAATTTTCTAGATAATTGAATCATAATGGTCCATGGAAATTTTTTTCAATGTGTCTGTCCCTATTATAGATCATTGGTGATCCAAATACAGCTTATATGATGGGTGCACCAAATATTTTTTGGAGAGTCTGATATATATTATAAGATTTTTGAACCAAGATTGATATTTAATACATTGTGTATTAATGATGACCATATGTTCATTTAATTTTTAAGGATTATATAAGGATTATTTATGGGTTATTTGAAGATAGTTACCCAAGATACCAATGTGTTTTCTATATTCTTAGTATTGGGACTTAAATATTTCCTTTGATCAAGATAGACATTACATGGCTCATGATTCTTGATTATCAGGACTATTTCGTTTTTAATGGTTAATTACATTCAGATGTTTATTGATCTACGTTTTATGGGTATTAGTTTATTTATTTTTTGATTACATTCTTTGATTTTTTTCATCGTATCATTATTCTCTTTTCATGATCACTGATGACATAAAATTGTTAATGATTATTTTTTCCATACTTATCATTTCATCTCTCTCTTATTATGTTTCCTTTCCCCATGTTTTTATGAATAATGATAATGAGTTATGTCAATGAGCAAATAATATTTATTATTATTATGACCTAATAAGGAATATGAATAACATGGTATAGTGGATAAAATAGTCTCTTGATTTCGGGAGTGTTGTTTATGTAATAGTGTGCCTGAATTGTCTAATTTTTTTGAAATTTAAAGTGTATTTGGTTATGTATGTTATCAAGTATTTACTTTTGATTTTTAATGTTTTAGATGGAAATATTGTGTCACATTTAGTGGTATCAATAAAAAAAATGTAAAATTGATAAATTTTTCTCAAAATCCAGGAATGGGTGAAAGATGATATTATAGATTACCCATGATTAGAAGAACAACTATAAAATTGATTTATACAATGTATGATTTTTATATTCTATTTTATTATATTTACATATGAATAATGGAATCATGTGTTTATAAAGATTTCCAAGACTGCTAAACTAATAAATCATTCATGTTTTGATCCCTTGTATATTTTAAAATTTATTAACTTATCAATAATTTAGGTAAAACAAATGTGTTAACTTTTAAATATTATTTCTATTCACTACATTAATCTTTTACAATTGAATTTTTTTAAGAGGTATGTGTTATGAAATAGAAAAAACACAAGGGGTATAGGTAATTCAATTCTATATTACACAGTAACAACAATACGCATTTTGGTTTTTCATTGGTAGGATCAGATTTGATTGATGAATCTCCTTTAACAAAATAAAGTGGACTAACCATTTAGTAATACTGTGTGTACAGACTCCTATATAACATCTAGAAATTGGTTATTGTTTAATCAATTTAATAAGATTTAAATTTTTAATTAATATAATGAGAATAAATAAAATTTAAGGAATATTATAAAATTTCATGGATAAATACATACCTTGAATAATAATCATCCACATTAACTATTTTAAAAATTTTAGTTCCAATATCATCAATTGTTTTCGTAAATCAAAAAAATAAATAATAATTTTATCAAATTAAAATTTTATAATTATTTTGTGTGCTATCATCACATGGAATAAAACAATGTTTCCAAAAATAGAGTATTTATACTTGGTGATATTTTTTCCATCCCCATGATTTGAGTGAAACAAATCATGGCATCTCCTCTAGGGTGGAATTAAAAAAATTTAAAAAATAACATAAAATTTACATGATATGGCCTTCCAGATACAATGTTCGTTATTTGAATATTAAATTTTACATAAATTTGATAAATAAAATAAAGAATTTATATATTGAAATTTTTTAAATGTAATGATTTTCTTTACAAAATTTGGTGAAATTTCCAGTGTTTACTATGATCTTATAGTCTATGTTAGAATCTCAGCCAAACCATCAAATATCATTGTTCAACAAACTATATTAACCAAAATAAAAATGATATATTATTGAATTAAATAATTTCTTATAGTTGAAAATTTGTATAATCTAAATGCTTACCATGATTAATGGTCATGAAATTAAAACTGTAATAAAAAAATACATGAATTCACAAATCATTTCTTATATTTTAATCCTTGAGGAGTGGCCAAGTAACATGAGAATGGAATGAATTTTACTTCTCCAATAAAAGTGACATCAAATAATAATGGTATGTTATAAAATCTAGTGATGTTCATGATTATTATAATTTATTTTTTCAATTTATTAAGTGATTTATAATAAAATTTTTGATTAAAAAAATAAGGAATAAAATTTATTCCATTAGTTCATCATTAATAATAAATATTTATGAGTATTGGGAGACACTAAAAATGCTATATTCCATCATTTAGCATCATTTTGATCAAGATAACAACTTCTATGTGTTTTTTTATCATTTCCTAAAATATAATTAAAAAAATATTGGATTATTTATGTAGAGGAAAAAATGATTGAATAATCATCATCATAATTAAATAGACTATTTGAATGATTACTAAAAAATAAAAAAAATCAGAATTATTAGTACGGATAGAAGTGGCATGCATAAGGGTACAACTCTTGGACTATATAATTTACTTGGATATAGATATGAACATAAAATCAATTTTGTTAGAAAATGGATATAAAATAAGTTAGTGAAAATAAGAAACTATGGTATCTGGTTTATGTTAATCCCCTCTCCAATTTTCTGACCATCGTATTTAAGATCATGGAATTTATATATTAATAGTAACATTTTTCAAGGGTGTTTTAGAGAAACCAATGATTACGACTGACTAATCAGGTAATGGATATTTGTTGAAATTATTATACCTAGAGAAAATCTTGTGTCCAGAACTAGTTACAACAACATACCTAATTCTAGTAGTAATAGTGAATCCCATCACATATATCTCTACCATATATTCAATTTTAAAACTAACAAATTATCATGGACCAGCATGGTATTCCATCCAACCTGACTCCTATGTCGATTACCAACATGGTCTGATGTGTGTTCCATGTCCCCAAGAGCTGGAAACTAGTGTTAGGGAATTGAATGAACTATTTTGGAACACTTTTCCATCAAAAACCTAAATAAACACTAAAAGAATCAAAATAAAACAACCCGACCAGATCGATAAAATATATTACAAAATAGATACAATTTAAAAGACTACAATAAAACAAAACTAAATCCAAAAAGGGAAGGGAAGAAAAACCTACACAACTCAACTCAATTCAATAGAAAGTAGTCATCACCTTCATACTACCTCCAAAAAATCCAGAGAGAGATGATGATATAAGGAACCTGATCCATGACCTGCACTGAGATGCATGTTGCCTTTACCATGGTCAAGATAAACAAGGTATGCATACACCTTAGGGTTCATGTATGGTGTGAGCCAGATCTTCATAGGATACCATCAAAGAATTACTTCCATGTTATTGCATTAAAATGTTAATTAACTATTTCATATTTTATTTAAAAGAATAAAATATCACTTAAACATTGTATTTAACGTGGGAAAATTCATTAAATAAACATGCTTGAATAAAACAAATAAATAGGAATTTATAAAAAAAATAAAACATTAAACTATGTAAATATATTAATAAATGGGAAAGCAGTCAAAATATTTTTAAATAAAACATTTCCTATCAATCATCCCCTTTTTGGGAAAATAAATTAGGCCAACATATGCTGATGCTGAATATCTCAAGAACGCATGAGCACTACGAGAAGTCCATAATACTAGAGATAGTGGGACCCTATAACTTCATACCTCAGTGGAAAAAATATGTTATGGAAACCACTACCAATAGCTTTCTTATACATGAACCACTAGAGATGAACTCATCCCAAAGTCTAGTGGTCTCCCACAACAATTACATAAGGTTTGATAATGTTTTCATCATTAAACATTCTAGATGAAACCATGTCAATCCACTTACATCTCATCTAGTGCACTAGTCCTAGGGCCCCTTCTACATACCAAGGACTCTCAATAGGTGCTCAGTTTACCATTAATGTCATGCTAACCAAATTCTTACTCATTAAAAAACATTTCCACATCAATCCAAAACATGTTAAAATAAAGAAAAATAAATAATTTTAAAACATTAATAAAAAATGAACTTTTTCATGTGTGATAAACTGAAAAAAATTACATAAAAAGACACTTTTTATCATAAGAGTTATACACTATGGATCCAATTAAATTTCAAAACTATCATTAAACTTCATCCCATAAGTTTGAATCAATATCCCTTTCACACAGAATAAATTCATTTATATGTTAAATATAAGAAAACATTTTCTTTTGAAACAAGCACCAAAATTAACTTGTGCACTAAAACCATCTACTTTTAACAATAATTATACAAATTTTGAAATCCAACAATGTTCCATGACCATTAAGTAATACATTTCCAAACAAACCAAAACAATTTATCTTCCCATAAAATATTTCAAATTAAGCACAAAACATGAATAATACCACTTTCATGGGAAACATGTCACTAAGCCAATTCACACATCCAAAACCAACTCACTCTCATATTAAAAAGACTTTTAAAATTAAAAAAAACATCTTCAAAATAGTAGTTATCACATTCCCCATCAATCCCAACAGATTACCATCTTTAAAAATAATAAGGCTTAAGGTAAAACATAAAAAAATACTTTTCTTTGTGCACCAAATCTCAAAACCATAAGCAAACATCAAATCCACAACACATAAAATTGCACATAAAATTTAAATAACACATTTAGGAAAACAATTAATCAATGGATTCATCCAAAAATACAAACAAAAACGATTCACCTACCTAAAAATAGTGGTGAACATATTGAGACAAACCAATATGATGTGGCTTTAATAACGTATGCTGAAACATGATGAAAAATTTCCCAAAAGAAACATTAAATGGACAAGAAACAAAGGGGATGCAAATTTTTTTTACAGAAAATACTATGGTCTGGCCATAACCTTCGAGGAGACACGGAGGAGAAATATTTCCAGAATGGGGATGTAAAGAGAGAGGAGATCCATCATTGGAGATTTCACCATAATTTTTGAAAAAAATGCAGCATAACAAAGTCTACAAGGAGAACCATAGATTATGGTTGTGGGATTCCATGGAGGAAATGAGGGGACAGCTCGCACAACTATGGGGACGAAAGAAGATGGGGTGCATGGAAGGTCAGAAAAATTAGAGGAAAAAATAAAATAAATAATAAAAGTAAAAAAAGAAAAAGGACTAAAAGATTAAAAGAAAAATATAATAAATAATAAAATATTTAATACTAATAAAAAAATAAATATAATAAAACCATCCAAAATAATAATAAAATTATTATTATTTATTATTATTATTATTACAAATACATTCTCTTATTAAGACCAAACACAACGCATGGGTCCACACCTGTATAAGATCCAATTTTTTTAAATTAAAAATGGTTCAAACTAAAGTCCCAAAGAGAGACATAAAATAAATAAAATAAAATAAATCATCATGTTGGGGTTTGGAAATTGTGGTTACATAGACACTTTCTACCCTGAGAAAGACACAAAAGACTTTATTAAAAAAATATTCCATGAAAGGTAACAAATATATTCAAAACAAAACCTCAATCACATGAATACAAAGCATTTAAAATACCCATAACCTGAAACTCCATAGAACTAAAAACTAAAATCACTAATAAAATAACTAATAGAAATGAATTAACCTCCAAAGTAAACTACAATATAAAAATAACTGACCCTAAGATAGGAATCACCAGGGCCCGCTTGATACCATGAAAAACAGTTTTCAAGAGACCGCCTACCCAAGATAACAAATTAACGTGGTCTTGGTTAGGAAAATAAGAAGAAAGGTATTTCCCCACTAATCACACATTAAATACGTTGTTTTCCACAAGTCTTAAACACGGGGGTCTCCCCAACATATTAGGATTCATGTCAAACAATGGTTCCCCAACCCAAAATGACACAAAAACCCTGACAAAAAATATAACATTGGATTGACCCTCCTAGCTCCCCACATTATACCAATCAAACATAAGGGGAGATGCTAGCAAGACCTACAGTGGGTCTCCCCACCATTTTTGAATTTTCCTAGAATAGTTACATCTGCACAAGAATTCTCAGTTTACTCTGAGCGATAATGACTGAACTCTTCATCACGAACCCACCATCACGGGACAAACTAAAAATAAAATTCCCATGCATTCCAATACTACACTGCATTGGAGGTGTTTTATAGAGAAATTACCTATCCAGCTATGAACCAGACATACGGTAGTTAATTCCACAAGGCTAACGCATCTCCAAAATGAGTACAATTTCAATACATAAATAACCCACAAAAAGTTAAACTATTCTATATTCCACATTCACATAGCGCATCCACTAGATTTATAAGAATACGTGATTTATAAACCACCTTAAATCCCATGTGGAACTCCCATATATTAATACTACAACAAGGATACAAGGCTCTTATACCCCTCAGAAAAAAGAACCATTTCGAGACAATACCACAATCGGGAAACAAAAGTCATCCCCATCATGACACTGTTGAAAAATGTCGGACCAAGATAATCTATCATGATGAGAGTCTTGAAAGTGTGCAAGATTAACCATGGGACCTATGGATGGGGCTCTGAAATCTGAGGTATCTAATGTCTGGAGGTCAAATTCTAACAACCTCTAACTGGAACTTCATCCACTATAAAAGAAACCTACAGACTTCTCCTCATGACCCAAGCGGCCACTCCATCAACATACCACCATGGAATTAATATGAATGACATTGAGTTCCCAACTGGCCACACTAGAGAAAGGTTATTGAGAGTTATGTCATACACAAAATAAGAACTAGTTGAAGGAGCACTCCATGTGCAGGTCTAATGGGTTCACACTCTTCATCGGACGAGGGACCATGACATACCACAATATGAACACGACCAACAACTATTAGGAATATTAAACTCATTTCTCCACAATAACCTTAATGAATAAGAAATTATCTCATTGGAATGGTAAACACACCTCCTTAACCTTTACATGTGTTGTTGATCACCTAAGGCTCCACTACCTTCCACCTCCTTCAATTCCATAGGTACAACCACATGATGAAGTTGGTCTTTAGGATCACTCAATAAATCCCCAAACACAACAAACATAGAACAATCTCCATTTAATTGTCTACTAAAACTCCTACTGTAAGAACCCAGACTTTATTTTCACGTATGTTTTTCCGTTTTCATGTGTTTTTGAGGAAAGAGAAGTTTCTGGAAATTTTTGAAGTACACGCCGTGTACTTTTCTGAGTACACGCCGTGTAATTCATTGCCACTCAAGGCCATGTGTTGTCTGTGTCATGTCCACAAACACACCCATGAAGGGAAGACATGGAGGACGCCAAAAGAGGAGTATGGAAATGCCTAGTACACGCCATATACTCCAAAAGTACACGTCGTGTGCTTTATTTTGTTCACTAAACGCACTGGGGTCACTTCTTAACCCCAGAACTGTCTTCTACTCAATCTTCTTCGACCGAGAGCATTCTGTATGCCCTTGGATCTTTAACGAATCCCTGAGCCGCCTTCTGTTCTCTGAATCGACCATCGTCGATTGTGTTGGAACTGTAATAGTATGCTCTATCTTCTCCTAGTGATTTTTTTCCTAATTCCGCTTATTTCTCATCTTATCGTGTGTTGAGAGTATTGGATGTTTTCTATGATCTACGATGTTTCATGGAGATTCAATTTTCGAGGATATCAATCTCTCAATGTCGAGGTAGGTGGTTTGTGCCTTTCTGTAGGATGCCTTAGAGTATTTGTGAAAATTCCACAAATACCATTGAACGGGGTATTGCATGAATCCTGTTTTTTCCTTGTTGTTTTCCTGATTTTCTTATATTCTTGAGTAGAGGTTATTTTTTGTGAATAGAGTAATTTACTATGCTTTGGATGCTTTTCACGTGCATGTTTTCATGTTTATGACCATTTGGTCTTGTTTTTCCTGTTAGGCTATTGCCAGCTCTATGCCTATTTATAGGATGGTATGAATGTTCTTCCATGCTGAGATGTTGTAGATTCAATCCAAGTAGTTCTTTAGGTTTCCTTGGCCGTTAAATGATGTGATACTTGCTGATTTTACACAGGGCTGTGAGAACCTAGTTTAGTAGACCATAGGGAGAATAGACGTAAGGGCTTCTCTGGAGTGTCTTTATAATAAAATGTGAGACCCCAGGGGGAATTGACGTTGAGTGATTCCTTAGAGTGACTGTAGTTCCTCGACGTAGGCCACAGGGGGAATGAGACATTGAGTTCTTCCCCAGAGCACATTTAGTAAGATACGAGACTATAGGGGGAATTGATGGTGAGTGCTTCCCCAGAAAGTCTATTCATTAGCTGAACCAGAGGGGTGAAACTTTTCTTTGCCTCCCAGAGGGATTTTAGTACTTGTAGGTTGAAACATATGGAATAAGCTATGAAAAATACCCATAGTTTACCTGTTTTTTCTACTTGGTTGAGTGACTGTTTACTTGTTTGTAATTATGTGCTAGAAATGGTGGATTGTTTAATGTTTGGTACATCCTGTTTACTGTTTATGTACTTTTACCTTCCATATATTCACTGACTATTAGGCACAATTCTTCGTGTGGTTGCATACTAGAATTTTTATCTCACACCCTATTTGGGTCATGCTTTTGGGCCCAAAAATATTATATTGTTGCTAGTATAAATAAGGGAAATCAACCTTCAAATTCAGGATCTTGATTGCAATGGATCTAGAGATCATGGGACCAAGCCAAGGCTTGAGATTCTAAAGAGTTTCCCATCTGTTGTTTTTCTTTTTTACATTGGTTTAGGACTGTATTCATCACAGTGAATTGTTTTCTTGATTTCCTACACATATATGTATCATGCACCATTTACATATACTTTTTCTCCAGCTATTTATTTATCTGTCTTCCACTGTTATTTTTGTTGGATATTTACTTCTTCCGTTGTTGTATGTGTTGTTACTTACACTGTGTACTATGCTAATGAGGGCATAGTTTTTCCCACTATCACACCCAAGGCCCTCGCTGCTTATCGAGAGCCTCAGGCGTTTGAGAAAATGCGGTTGAGGCCATGTGACCCACCAGGTATGGGGATCCTATGGGTGGATTCCGTAACCGAGGCGTTACAAAGTTGTATCAGAGGAATTTCTTTTCTCTTGACATACTATTTGGAGCCTATAGCCAAGTATAGAACAGAATAGGTAATTGGTAATAAGTTGTTCTTGGGAGTAGCTAACCTGTGTATAGGTAAAATCCATGCTACCTTATTTTTGTTAATTTTACTGGTTTGCAATTTTACAGTTGATTTGATTTTACCATTGGGCGAGTCACAGGATTTTTGTTGTTACCGTTGTTGTTATTGTGGTTCTATTTCTATCGCAACCCGATGAGATGAGGGTATTCCATCTCATGCATCATATAGGAATTTTCTAGAAATTACAAGTCATACATTCTTTCCATTTCATCTAAGATGCATTAGCAATTTCATGTTGTTGTGATAGATGTTGTGTAGAATATGCATGCTCTTATGATAAATGATTGATAAAAATATCAACTTCTTGGTAGAGCTTTGATTGCGTATGGTTTTACCCGAATTAACCCCAAATTTTGGTTCTTGAGTTGTTTTGGGCCCTCGTGGACCAGAATTTGGTGGATCATTGTCCGGTTTACCTTTCTCGTGACTTGTTAAAGATGCCAAACATTGATTTGCGGGGAGTATGGGCCTTCACGGATAGGAATTTGGAACCTTAATACTTGTTTTTCTATTTTTTCTGGGCTCTGGTGAAATTCTAACGCTACTATCCGAAAAAGACCAAAATACCATGCGTGTACATTATGAAAACATGTCGTGTAGTCTATAGCCGTGTCACTGACAATGTGACTAAGGACACGGGGTTGTGAAAAATCATGTAGGGACAGGCTGTGTACTATTTTAGCACGCTGTGTAGTATGAAATAGGTACCCCGACCGTGTCATGAACAACATAAGTCATGTTATCTTTTCACATACAATCCATGATTGAATGTTACATGCCGTGTAGTTTGATCTAGGTACCAGGACATGTCACGAACAACACGGGTCGCTGTTATCCTCTCTCATAAACGTTGTGTCCTTATAGAACGCACCATGTAATGTGACATCGAATCACATGCCATGTCACTAACAACACGAGCCAGGTGAAGCTTGTTAAGTACACGTCGTGTATACCTTGAACACACCGTGTAGTTTTGTCTTAGGAGAGTTGTGTGGCTTAACCGTGTAGAAGGACACAGGTAGGGAAGAGAATTCAAGTAAACGCCATGATTTGGGACAACACATTGTGTATTTGGGGTGTTACACGCCCAGTTTAGTTGAAGTACAGGCCCATGTAAATGACTTAAGGGAACACATCATGTAGTCTTTATACACGCCATGTAGTCATGTTTTGTAAATTTTGAATGCTTTCTTTCCCCTGCTACCTTATTATGCTATCAGTTTTAAGTCCTTGGTAATGTGATCTAATGTGTGATTTTGACCTTGCAGAGTCATGGCACCGAGACGTCCTCCGGTTGTACGATAGGTGCCAGACGGTGATCAGACACCGGATATGGATGATCAGGGACTTCCCACATATCCTCATGTTATGCCGGCCTTGGCACCATCCGTGATAGTAGATAAATGCGATGATTCATAGTTTAGGGAAGGCTTTTTGTGGATGATGCAGACCTCTATGGAGCACCGCCTCCTACTTCGACTATAGTGGACTTGATGTGGTTTTCCAGCAGTAGCATCCTTCCACCTTTTCAGGGGAAGGTGGACCTCAGGCTGCAATGTCATGGCTATAAGTAATGATGAAGATCGTCGAGAATCGGAATATGACTCCAGAAAGGTGGGTCAAACTTGCTACCTAAATGCTAGGAGACTTTGTCCAGAGGTGGTGGGACGTGATCTCACAGGCGGGTCATCAGCAGGTTATGGCGTGGGATGAGCTTCAACATGTCTTTTACGACTAATTTTATCCAGAGACACTGAGGACTGACCGAGCTCAGGATTTCATGAGCCCAGAGCAGGGTACTCTTTCTATCAAAGAGTATTCCTCTCATTTCACAGCGATTCAGAATTTCACACCCCTCTAGAGAACATATGGGTTGTTCTTGGAAAGAAAGTTTGAGGATGACCTCAGACATGAGATCTGATCATAGGTGAATATCTTCAGCCTGATTTCCATCACTTCTATAGTCAACAAGGCACTGATTGAAGAGATAAATCTGAGAGATTTTGGAGTTGTGAGTCAGGGCTATTATGCTTCCAAGGATAGTGCTTCACCAACTGAAAACAGGATGCGCCATAGGGAGTCTACACACGGTGATTAGAAGCAGCGAGACACATCTTCAGGTAGCCAGGTTGTATGCTACCAGTGTAGAAGGTATGGCCATACAGGATCGCAGTTCTAGAGAGACCCTATAGAGTGCCGCTATTGTGGAAATATGGGTCACTTTATTGATTTTGATAGGTTTTCACACCAGCATCTCGTGACAGGGGTTCTTCCATGACTCCACGTTCTGGAGCATCACCACTATTTTCTCACCAGTCTAGGAACTGGAGTTCTTCCAGCCGTTCAGGCGGAGGCGGAGGTCGTGGACTTGGTGGTCAGTCGTCGGTCTATCAGCGATAGTAGGGAATATCACCTCAAATCTGTCAGGCGGGGCCACATGGCCATGTTACAGGTCAGGATTTTGCAGTGGGGCAGACCTAGTCGGAGCAGGATCCAAGACCCCCTACAGTTCGATGTACATTCTTAGTATCCCTTGTTTTATCTTCTTCTCTTTTCGATACATGGGCTTACCATAGCTCTATCTCTGTTTCTATTGTTGATATCCTTGGGCTCTGTATCTTTTCTTCTACCGTTACATTGACACTAGACACACCATTGGTAATGAGGACATCTTGCGTACGTCAGTGCAGAGAGTGGACTATTGAGGTTGTGGGGTGTCACTTATTATGGGACCTCTATTTCCTAGTGATGACTGGATCTAATGTCATTATAGGAATGGACTAGATAGTACCCTTATAAGAAATCATCCACTGTTATCACCGTAGGTTGAGTTTCTTATCACCAGAGGGTGGATCATTTCTACATTGGGGCGAGTGAGATTTCTCGGTGAGTCGAGTAGGACCCGAGCATCATTGACTAGGAGGAGTTACAGCCTAGATTTATAGCATATATCTGGATGACCAGGGGACTTCATAGTTAGGCATTCCTCCCGTTGTGTATCATTTCATGATATTTCTTTCCAGAGGACTTTTCTGGTTTGCCTCCAGAGCATGAGGTAGAATTATTGATTGATCTCATGCCAGGAGCGGCACCGATGTCCATTCCTCCTTATAGGATGGAGACACTTGATCTACAAGAGCTCATGAAACAGTGGGAGGAGTTACATTCGAAGGGTTTCAATAGACCCAATACTTCTCTTTGGGGTTTTCCTGTCTTATTTGCGAATAAGGTAGATGAAACCCTTAGGATTTGTGTGGATTATCGGACGCTGAACCATTGGATGTTTAAGAATCGATATCCCTTTCCTAGGATTGATGACATATTTGATTAGATTTGAGGATCTCGGTTGTTCTAGACGATTGATTTGAGGTCAGTTTATCATCAGTTGCATGTTAGGCCATCAGATATACCTCTTACAGCCTTCAAGAGCATGTATGGTCTATACGAGTATATGGTTATGTCATTTGGCCTCAAGAACGCGCCTGTAGTTTTCATGGCACTGATGAACCGAGTGTTCCATCCATACTTAGAGTATTTCATGGTGTTCATAGTAGATGATATCTTGGTGTACTCTCACACACGACCTGACCAATCCAAACATCTTGAGATCGTTCTGAGTACACGGAGAGAGCATCATTTATATGCTAAGCACTTGAAATGACACATTTGGATTGATCAGATTCACTTTTTGGGTCACGTTATCTCAGATACAGGAGTATCAGTGGACCTAGAGAAAGTGAGAGAAGTAGTTTCCAAGGAGCATCTAAAGATCCTCTTTGAGGTGCAGAGTTTTATAGGGTTGGAAGGATACTACAGACACTTCATACATGACTTTTAACACTTAGCAGCACCGCTGAAGGGTCTGACCATGAAGGGTGTGAAGTTCTTATGGTCAGATTCTGGTGAGTCAGCCTTTCAAGAGCTGAAAGGGTGAAGGAATTCAGCACATATTCTAGTCTTTCCAGAGATGGGAAAGAGTTATACTATTTAATGTGATGCTTCAGGTTTCGGGCTGGGAGTTGTGCTAATGCCTGGAGATGGAGTCATTGCGTACGGGTCTCGGTAGTTGAGGCCACTTGGGAGGAACTACCCGATGCACGATCTCGAGCTAGAGGTAGTTGTTAATGCCTTACACTGTTGGAGTCATTATCTTCTACGAGAGAACATTGTGGTTTTCACCAACCACCAGAGTCTGAAGTACATCTTCACCCAACGTGATTTGAATCTGTGACAGCATAGGTGGGTTGAGTATCTTCAGTCCTTTGACTTTGAGCATGCCTATACACCATGAAAGGGCAATGCAGTGGCTAATGAGTTGAACAGTAGGACTCAGATACATGGAGTTCAGGAGGACAATAGTGAGTGGTTGATTATGTATTGGTTCCCTGAGATGCACAACAGTCAGGGGCCGGATTTTCTATCTTCTGAAGTTGTTACATCTACACTTCATGATCGGGTATGGATGAGGCAGCTATTAGACTCAGAATTCCTAGTCCTATGAGAAATCATGTCAGGAGAGGACCCTATTCCTGGATGAAAAGTTGGCAAGGATGAGATCTTGTGTTTCTAGGGATGCGTATGGGTGCGTGTAGACATACATGAGGAGCTGATGCATGACATTCATTCTTCAGTTTGGGCAGTTCATCCTGGTGTCACCAAGATGTATTGTTATCTACACTACCAGTATTGGTGGACCGGTATGAAGAGAGATGTTTCTTGTTTTTTCATGAGATGTTCCACTTGTCAGCAGGTGAAGGTGGAATAACTGTGAGGATCAGGTCTTTTACAGTAGTTACCATGTCTTGAGTGGATGTGGAATGATGTCACGATGGAATTTTTGACTGGTTTGCTGAGATCGCCATGAGGGAATGACATGGCATGGGTTGTCATTGATAGACTCACGAAGGTTGCTCAATTCTTTCTGATCAACGAGGCCTTTGGAGTTAATTATATGTGATGGTTGTACATCTGAGATTTTATACGTCTGCATTGAGTTTTTCGCTCTATCATTTCATTCAGGGATGCGCGTTTTACTGCTCAGTTCTGGAAGGGGCTTTATAAGGCTTTGGCTACACAGATAATTTTGAGTACAACATAACATCCCTTAAAAGATGGTCAGTTTGAGAATATGATTCAGGTTCTTGATTATATGATCTGATATTTCATTCTAAACTTTTTAGGTTCTTGGGAGAAGCATATAACTTATATAGAGTTCACCTAAAACAATAGTTTTTAGGAGACTCTTTAGATGGAACTATATGAGGTTGTGTACAGCAGGCCATGCTGATCATCATTATGCTGGATGGAGGTTGGAGCGGCAGCTTTGCTGGGACCTCGTCTTGTTCAGGAGATCTCAGAGAATATATAGTTGATTTGAAAGAGGATGGCTATAGTGCAGTCTTGACAGAAGTCTAATGCTGATCAGCAGAGATGACCTCTGGAGTTCATGGTTGGGGATCAGGTTTTCCTACGTGTTTCTCTGAGGTTGGGACATAAGAGGATTCAGAGACAGGGTGAGCTTTCACCATGGTAAGTCGGGCAGTTTGAGGTGTTGGAGAGAGTTGGGCTGGTTTCCTATCAGCCGCAGTTACCTCATAGGTACTGGGATATTCACAACGTCCTCCATGTTTCTCAGATTCGACGTTACTTTTCAGACCCATCTCATGTCCTTCAACCTGATGAGGTTTATCATGACGTGGATTCATCATCTGAGGAGCATCATATCTTGATTTTCAATCGTATCATGAAGGTTCTCTATGGCTGATCTATTCCTCTTGTATGGGTTTTATGGTAGCATGAGCGAGTACTGGATGAGACTTTGGAGAGGGATGTCGATGTACGATCACAGTGGCCAGAGCTATTCAGGGATTATTCTTCTACACCTCGCTAGGGAAATTCAGGGATGAATTTCTTTAAGGGGGGAAGTATTTATGATCCCAGACCTTCTTTTCAGTTATATTTTTCATTTTTCTGGAGTTTTTGAGAAACGAGGAGTTTCTGTAATTTTTTGAAGTACATGTCGTGTACCTTTCTGAGTACACAAAGTGTACTTCATTGACGCTTGAGGCCTTTTGCTGGCCATGTCATTGAAACACACACGTCCATGTAGGTGTGACATGGAGGACACCTAAAGTGGAGTACGGAAGAGCCAAGTACACGCCGTGTACTCCAAAAGTACACACCATGTAGTTTCTTTTTATTCACTAAACACAGTGGGGTAACATATTAACCCTAGAACTGTCTTCTTCTCTATCTTCTTCAATTGAGAGAATTCTTTACAGTCTTGGATCTTCGATGAACCCCTGAGCCTTCTTTGGTTCCCCGAATCAACCATTGTCGATTTCATTGGGACCATAGCTGTAATCTCTTCTTTCTACAAGATCTTCATTTCCCAATTCCTCCTCTTTCTCAAGTTATTGTTTGTTGAGAATTTTGGACATTTTATTAGATCTATGAAGTCCCAAGGAGATTAATGCTTTAAGGTTTGATTATATCTATCTCCTAACGTTGAGGTAGGTGGTTTATGCCTTTTTGTATGAAGCCTTTGAGTATTTGTTCAAATTCCACCAATACCCTTGAATGAGGTATTGCGTGTTTCCTTTTTTTCCCTTTTTGTTTTCCTGCATTTCTTATATGCTTGAGTTAATATTATTGTTTGTGAATAGGGTAATTTACTATGATTTGGATGCTATTCTCATTCATGTTTTCCTGTTTATGACCGTTTGGTCTTGTTTTTCCTATTAGGCTATTGCCAACTCCATGCATAGTTGTAGATTGGTATGACAATTCTTCTATGCTGAGATGCTTTAGATAATAGCCAAGTAGTTCATTAGGTTACCTTGGCCGTTATGTGATGCAATACGTACTGATTTTACACAGGGCTATGAGAACCTTGTGTAGTAGACCACATGGGGAATGGACATTGAGTGCTTCTCCATAGTTTCATTATAATATAATTCAAGACCCCATGGGAATTGATGTTGAGTGCTTCCTCTGAGTGTATGTAGTTCCTCAATGTGGGCTACAGGGGGAATGAAATGTTGAGTGCTTCCCCAGAGTGACTTTAGTACGACACTAGACTATAGGTGGAATTGACAGTGATTGCTTCCCCATCGAGTCTATTTTTAGCTAAACCGGAGGGGTGAGACTGTGTGTGCCTCTAAGAGTGTTTCTAGTACTTTTAGGTTGAACCATTGGGGTTAGGATGTGAGAAATACACAGAGGTTACCTATTTGTTCAACATGTTTGAGTGACGATTTACATGTTTGTAATTATGTGCTAGAATGTGTGGATTTATCGTTATTTAGTACTTCCTGTTTACTATTTCTGTACATTTACCTTCCATATATTCACTGACTGTTAGGCAAAGATCTTCTGGTGGATGCCTACTGGTATTTTTATTTCACACCCTGTTTGGGTCATGCTTTTGGGCCCATACAGATTATATTCTTTTAGGTATAGATAAGGGAACGTGCCTTCTACTTCAGGGTCTTGATTGTGTTGGAGCTGGATATCATGGGATAAGTTGAGTCTTGCGATGCTGAGGAGTTTCTCATCTGTTGTTTTTCATATGATCATTGGTTTAGTACTGTATTCAACATTGTGACTTGTTTGGCTATTTTCCTAGACATATATGTATCATGAACCATTTACCTATTCTTCTTCTACAGTTGTTTATTTATCAGTCTTCCGCTGTTATTATTGATGGATATTTACTACTTCCGCTTTTGTATGTGTTGTTACTTCCGTTGTACAATCTTCCAATGAGGGAATAGATTCCCCACTATCACACCCAAGGCCCTCGTTGCTAGTCGGCAGCCTCTTGAATACAGGTAAATGCACTTGAGGCCATGTGACCAACCGGGTACAGGGCTCCTCTAGGTGGCTTCCGAAACTGGGACATTACACCTACAAACATAAACTAGAAAACACACTCCCACACAACATTTAGAGTTCCTAAAAAACCATATACACTCTAAATATTCCTAATTCACTAAAAAATATTCAACCGACCTCAATGTATATAAACATCCAATACAATAGCGCAGAACCCAACTCCACCACTCTACTATGTATCTGGGATGATCCTCGAAAATAGAGTGGTCTGCTAAAAACACATTGTACCTTTTTAGGGGGCATATATCGAACAAGAATCACAAAACCATCCTTCCACAAAACAAATAACCTCACAAAACAAATATCCACTCCTCAGACACAAATTCCATAATTCCAATGTAATAAATTAATTAATTTATAATAAAAAACACCATTTTGAGAAAATAAGAACCGTATAACATAAAACAAAAAATCATTGGAAACCATTGTTTTCACCTCAATATCAAAACCCCATTCCATGTTACAATTTCATTTAAGCATAAAACACTATTATCTAGAAAACCATACTTTTATTATCAGGAACTCTCATAGAAAAATATCACATCACTCTCAACGTAACTAAAATACATAGGATAACATCAATCAATTTCCAAAAAATTATCGAAATAAACTCTTCAATAAAAAATATAAACCCATTGAAATCAATCACCCACCACAGGTACTCTATGATGGCTCATAGATATGATTTTCCATGACACTCAGGAACCCATCCACATGATCTATCAGCTATCCACTAATCACACCCACATGCTGATGCGAGAACCCATAAGAATACCAATAGTAATATAAATGATATTATTCTTTCGAAACAAAAAATTTTCAATATTCCAAAAACCCTTTTTCCAAAGAATTGTCAATGGATCCTGACAATTTTCTAAATGATTTCAATTACAAAAATAAATCACTTAAATTTCAAATAACCAAATATATTCATTAGAAATTAAATATCAATAAATCAATCTCCAAATTCCATAAACATGTTCCAAGGGTAGAACACCCCAAAAATCATGTAAAACTCACACCTTCAAAAAATTAATTTTTACCCAAACATTGTTTTCCTTTTAAGAACCCATTAATGCCTTCCCAAAACTGAACTAAGACATCACCAACACTAATGAAATTGGAAGGAGAACTTGAGATCCTGCCTAACTCGGTTACACAGTTTAATAGACTATTCCCAAAGAGATCACCATCCAATAGAAGTGTCTCAAACTATACATTGGAGCATCACATTGGTCACTAATCCATGTGATACTTCACAAAGTGTTGGTTTAATCTAAATTCCATCCCCCATCCCCATAGACCAAAACCAAAAAACAAAAATCCCAGACTATGCCTGGTTACTCGAGGATCAGAATGAGCAGTATTTCACAACGCTCTTCCCCTACCAATCACTCAAGTTCCGACATTCTTATCTCTGATATACCTAACACCATATATAGAAAGATAAAAAAACTCATCTCATACAATTTTCTCACGAACTGCCCTGGGATGCCATCATCCCTAGCAACTGATCAAATCGGAAACATGTCCAGAAGGGCATTCCTAACCCCGATGGGTTGTCAACTAGTGTCAGGGAATCAATATCCAAAGTTGGTAATGCTTTCCCCAAAATTTAATAAGCAACACATGTATTAAAAGAAAAAAATCCTACCGTATCTATAAAATATATTACCAAATTGATAAAATTCACAGGACAACAATACCACAAAAAAACAAAAATATGGAAGGGGAGAACCCACTATTAAACTCACCTCTATGAAAAAAAAGTGGTCATCACCAGCACGCTACCTTTACCAAGACCAGTGACAGACAAGGTCACAAGAAACTTGATCTATGAAAAACACCAAGATACACCTTGCCTTAATCTGGTCAATAGTATCAAGGTCTACCTAAACCCCTGGGTGCACGTTGGTTGTGAGCTAAAGCTTATTATGATACCAACAAAGAAGAACTTCCATGTTATTGAATTAAATGAAAATTTCATATAGTGACACGTTCATTAAAAACTTTAACATTACATAAATTTTAAGGATTAGTTAATCATAACTCAAATATAATAAAAAAGAATGTACTTGTCATGTTCCATTTGAAAAATAGATACATAAATGGTAGTACATAAATGAGATATATTTTATCTAACAAGGTTATTCTTTACCAAAAAAATTCTTACAAAAATCAAATATAACATGTATCTTCCCAACCAAAAGATGAAAACATAAAAAGGGGGAGGTCAAATGCTTGGTAAGGCTAAATAATGGTTACTTGTAAGAATAATCATGATTGTAATGGTATAAAAACATGATAATGAACATATAAGATCATATCATATATTTCAATGATTATAACAGATATCATGGCATAAATATTGGTAGTTCATAAGACATGAATCCTAATGAAATAGAGATAAACGTTCATGAAATCATAAAATAGGAATAAGACAAGGAGTTTTTGAAACACATAATTATATAATTATTTCCATAGTATCCATGGCATCACAGCCATGACCATATTAGTAGACAATTTCCTTTATTGAAATGGGTGAACCCCTATTCCAATATTGGAATAATACACTCTATGTAAGAAAATATATTTACATGATGTTGATGATATCATGAAAATAAGGATATTCATGATATAACATGTAAAATGGATGTATGTGAACCTAAAAATATTTTAGGTTCATAACAAAACTTGTGTCTCAAAAAAGTTAATATTGAGACCAAACAGTCTTACTTGTTTGGTAACAATTGAAAGTAAACCAGATGAAAGAAGGATCATAAAATTAGCATGTGAATACCCCAAAAATTATGTAAAATTTAAATAGAATTTAATCACAAAATGTATATACACCACCCAAAATGAATGATTGGTTAACATAGCTTGTATCTCATAGAAATTAAAAGTGAGATGAAATCTCCTTACCCTGTGTCTTGACTCTCTCCATACTCATACAAGATTCATGTATAATAAATAAATTTTAATTAAAAATATATTACC
Organism: Viscum album; assembly: GCA_963277665.1. Lineage (NCBI taxonomy): Eukaryota > Viridiplantae > Streptophyta > Magnoliopsida > Santalales > Viscaceae > Viscum > Viscum album. The sequence continues at coordinate 50,594,694 of OY728156.1, forward strand.
AAAGAATATTATTATATCTATTATCATATATTCTTTGATTATAATATTATATTACACAGTTGTTAACGATCCTATGATAATGTTTCACTTCAGGTAATATTCGTTTTGTTCTTCACATGTGTAATAATATGTTATATAATTGATCCTTATAATTATCTCATGATTCATGAATTTAGATAATAATATAAATATAATTTATATGAAGAATATTTATATTAAAATAATATATATTATAATTAGGAATATAATGGAATACACAATTCTTGGAGACGGTATGTTTTACGTACACATGAACTTTGTTTTTCATTTTTATTGCCTAATCAATTACTGTATGTAAATGAAACATATATATATATATAATTATTAATGTATCATGAATATATCATATATATCATATAAGTTTATTAACATCATCTTTAGTACATTCTATGTGGTTTGTGAACAAAGCACATAGCTTTGAGAGAGTGGTTGTCCTCACTTCCTCAAACATTATTATCATATTAATACAAAATGGTAGGTAAATAGATGTGTTTATTAAAAAAATAAAATGGAATAAATACATATTAAATAAAATATCAAATATATAAATATAGTTTCCATCATAATGTCCACCAGGATTGGTGGTAAAAGAGAAATGAATAGTCATCATTTTGTGAGGCGACAGTTCACCGTACACAGAAATAGTATGATCAACATCTATTAGATTGATGTGTGTGTAAGTTTATGTCTGAAAAATCGCATAAAAATAAAAATATATGGATTACACTAGTTATTTAACACAATATTTGAATACGTAGAGTGGAGCTTGGGGATAATGATAATAAAGGAAAGAAGCTTGATAGAAGACATTACCTCTTCACCGGGTACCTGCATTTTTTTGTTCCAAAAGGATTCCATGCGATGATTTATGACCATAAAGAGGATTCAATGTCAAAGGGAGGACTATTGGGAGGATAATTGAGTAGACATATGATGATATTAAATGGTTTGAGTGGTGTGAGGAATAGGTAGAGGTGGTGGCCATTTATAGTGATGGAAAATGACTCATTTTGAATTTCTAGAAACAAGGTTGGAACATGATCGTACTAAAAGAATGTTGTACCAAACCAAAAAAACCTAGTAATAGATGGATAATGAATGAAATATGAGTAAAAAATGGGTGTTCTAAAATTTTCAAGGTCATTTGGGCCCATAATTTGCCAGATTAGTATGTAATTATGCTAAATTTGGCCATCACTATTGTGACTTATTTTAATCACTTTTACCAATAATTTTGACCATAAATTAACATGGAATTATTAGAAACTAATCATTTGATTGAATAAAAATGTATATTTCATATTTTTTAAATCTAATTCATATAATCTATAAAATTAACATTAGTGTTATTCCGATAAACGGAACAAAATAACATTGTTTGATGTAGGAAAACGTTCAAAAGATTGTTAACATTTTATATTCAGTTTAAAATTAAAATTGATTCTAATGAATTTAATTGTAATATTATATCTAATATTTAACTAATAAGACCATAAAACTAATTTATAATATCATTTATCATTAATAATTAAATATATAAAATGCCATTTTTAACAAAAAAACATTATTTTCTCTCTCATTAAAAAAATATCGTTTATTAGAAAAATCCAAAAAATTCCCCCAAAGGTAATTTTAACATTCTGGATATAAAATTGAATTTTAGTTTATAGAAATAAATATTTAAATTTATTTAAAATTACATTCTTTATTATAACCAGTTCATTAGAGAAAATTATGTTTATAAACATAAAAACGACTTTTTCAAAAATAATATATTTTATTATCAATATATTTTAATTATATAAAACAATGATAAAAAATAATTGAAAATTTATTATTAAAATTTATATTATTACGTTTAATTTCATGGTTATAATTATTTTATTTCAATAATTAACGTAGTAAAAAATGACGTTCTGTTGAATCTCATGGTTTCATGTATCATACTCCAACAAAATTTTGCGTGTAACATACACCAAGTAAGTGTTGTGTGTGAATCGAAAATTTGAATTACTAAATTTGAAGATATAAGTAAAAATTTTAATTTATTAAAAACATATGTCTGTGAATCTCAGGGTCTTAAATTCAACCCCCCCCCCCCCATAAACTGAATTTCACACTCTAAATTCATCAGTCGGGAAAAATCATGTGTGGATACTTATGCTTCATTATATCCTCACATTCTCATGCAGCTTCCTATAACTGGTGATTTCTCCAAAAAAAATCGACCAATTGAGTGGTCTTTTCCTATAGAATATTCTATGATCGGTAAATAATTTCAACAGGTTTCTCCTCATAAGAATGATCATGCTCTAGCATTATGAACCCTGAGTTCAGTATATGTGAAGTTTCATGTACGTACTTCTTCAATAGCGATACAAGGAACACATCATGGACTTGAGAGAGATTTAAAAGAAGTTACAAGAGATATAAAACGTTCTTGGTATGATTATAAATTTCAATGGTGATGATATAACGTGGGCATAAATTCATTTTTTTGCCAAATCTCGTTACATACATCTATGGTGAGATCCTTAGAAACACATTTTCACTATCTTAAATATCTATATCACATCAACTATTTTTATCATAACTTTTCATTAAAATATGAGATTCCTTAATGTGATGCTGAATGGTTTTAACCAACTTGACCATTTCTCCATCAATATCATGTCCGAATAGGTTTCTTTATCTAACCTCATATTAACATGTTTGTGCTATACATTTTATCTCATACGCGGCTTCATAAGCTTCTATAAGAATTATTAAGTGAAAGGTATTTTTGTAAGATATCTCAACTAGAGTATGGTGTTGATCCCAAACACCTTAAAAATTCTATGGAAATGATATCAACATATCCCCTAGGGTTGGAATTATTCTTGCAGACTGACCATCTACATTAGTATGATAAGTAGTTATAAAACTAATTTTTGTTCAAGAGCATTCTAAACACTTCTCTAGAACATTCAGGTAACCCTTATATCCCTATCTGATACTATGGAATGTGTTACTCCATGCAACCTTACCACTTTATTAATGTATATTCTATAATGTTGAACAATAGTGAAATGTTGTCTGATAGCAATGAAGTGTGCTAACATTGTAAAGTGATCAACTACCACCCATATAGGATTAAAACCTTTAGAGGTTTTGGGTAGTCTAATGAAAAATCCATATTGATGTTATTCAATTTACATTCTATTATGGGTCATGGATGCTACATCCCTTTAAATGATTTTCTTTCAACATTAACTTGCAGTTTTACCAAACACCGAGATACAATCTCTAAGCTATCTCTCTTCATTCCATCCAACAAAAAGTATTCCTTCATGTCTCTATAAATCTTCATAATTACAGGATGAATATATCATGAATAACTATAATATTCCTATAACAAAAACTTATTTAAGTCATGAATTTAAGGAACACATACATGATTATTTTTCCTTATCATTCCATCTTGAACATGTTTAAACTCAAGAAACTTTCAGATCGGATTTTGTATCTCTTCATCTTCCTTATGCACATCCTTAATATTTAATTCCCTAAACAATTGAAAATTAAATTAAAAAATGATAATATAATACCCCTTCCACTATTATTTCTAGATCCATCCTTTGTAAATATAAAAAAATCAGATCTTTTTTATCCACGTCATAGACAATCTACCACCGTCTTTTTGACTCAAAGAACCAGCGACCATTTTTTCTTTCCCAAGGTTGTAATGTATTGATAAATCATATTCCATAATCAATTATAACCATATTCTCTATTGAATTATCAATTCATTCTATGTAAATATATATTTCAGACGTTTAGTATTTCTATATATATCACAATTTTCCTATAAATATAACACCTCCATATCTTTAATGTAAATACTATCGCCGCTAACTCCAAATAATGTGTTGGGTAATTTTTTACATGAATATTAAAAAATCATGAAGAATAGGCTATAAACCTGTTATTATTCATAAATAACATCCTAATCCATTTTTGGATTCATCTATATAGATTACAAAACCATCACAACTACAAGGTCATGTAAGCACATGTGCACTGGCCATCCCTTTCTTTAGTGCCTTGAAATTTTCCTCACATTCATATGTCCATAGGAACATGACACCTTTCAAAGATAACATGGTAATATGTCAATATAGTCATGATAAATTATCCAAAACCCTTCAATAATATCTAACTAAACCATGAATTCTATGGATCTCAGTCAATGTGGTTTGTCTAGGACAACATTTAATAGCATCCAACTTTAACAAATCTACTACTACACCATCTTTTGAGATTATGTGACCCAGAAATGAAACTGTTTTCATCATAAATTCACAAATTATAAATTTTCATACAACTTCTCTTTCTTTAGGGTTTTTAGTACAACTCTTGAGTGATCTTCATTCTTTACATTTCTTATTGAATAGAAAACAAAATCATCTAAAAGTACTACATAAAACTAGTTGAGGTAATGTAACAACATGAGATTTTAAGAGATAGATTCTTTTTCATTTATTTAATTAATTTTTTTATATTCTACACCATGATTAGCATGAACTATACACAACATTTTATTATATTTAATATGCAACACTATACTTGTCTTGGGTTACACACAATTTCATGTTCGTTTGATATAATTCATTTCACGGAACACTGACTCTCGATTTTGTTCAATGTATAAACAAAATCTATTTGGATTATATCATATGGAACACAAAAAGAAGAATTCAATAATGACAACACTTAAATGGATTGCATTACACATAAGAATGACCATCTTCAATAGCATTCATTGCAAGTATTACTGAGTTTCAATGAACAACGATATATTATTAAAATATTTTTATTTAATGCAATTTAATCAGTCCATTATGAATTGTATTAATCGCATTTTGAATTTTATATAACATTAACATTCATCTTATGTATTTTATATAACATGATAAAAGAAAAAATTGAATTTTTCAGTGAATAGAATCCATTTTAAAAAAATACAATTTTACCACCTTTTAATGGGAAAACCTTTTAAAATCTAGTTTTTGTAAATTTTATCAGTTCTATTTGATATAAGAACTTCTTATTTGTAGGATGGACATCGCAATTTACCATTTTTGAATTTTTTGAATTTTTATGATGAAATTCATATTTTAATGAATAGTATAAAATTTTGTATTTTAATTCAAAATTGTCTTTTCACATAATTTATTTATATAGTTTGATTGTATTTTTAATTTGTTTTAATGTGTAATTGTATTTTTTTTATTTCATTTAATCCAATTTTGGTCATTTTAAGTAACTAAACATTTAAATAGTACATAAACGCATGTCATTATTTTGATAGTATTTACTTTCTAAAAACATGATTTTTGGTTTTGACAACAAATATTATTTTTAAAATAATTAGCACAAAATTTGTGTTATTAAATTTTAAAAAAATGCTTAATATTATGAATCAGTGGGTATAAATTTTATCAACATGATAATTTTATTTCGCGGATTTTATGAATAGTAACTACATTAATTTTTTTTAATAGGCTTAAGGGTAAATCAGGTAAAACATGGTAAAAAAAATATGATAAAGATAATAAAATTACCCAAACAAAATCAAAATTCGTACAAGAGGAATTACATTCAACCCATATAACCTAGCATTCTGAAATGATTGATTAAATTTAGGGTTATCCTTGAAATCGATGTAATTATATTTAAAAAAAAAGATATTGACAACATGTCACACTCATCTATCTTATATGCATAATAATTTTAATGTAGTAATAAACATGATAAAAAATAAAAAATAAATACTCTAAAGAATGATAATGAAATTATCCATATCATTTGAATTTTTTGGGCCCTCCAGGATATTATTGTTATCATAATCACAAATAATGTCAATATAAAGACTCTAATCTTTCATGCAACATTAATATCTCTCCGTAAATAAATTATTTCATACAAAAACAAATACATTAATAAGTAAATATCTTATATTCATGAAGAAATATGTTTAGAAATGTATTTATATATAAACTTTTTCATAACACTTGGCCTGGTAAGACTGACACATCGCAATATTTTTAGAATCCCTGGTAATGATGGTTAGTTTGACAAACTGATGTCGACACACAAAAATAAAAGTCGACACACTGAAGTATGACAGATTGAAGTTTGATAGACCAAAGTTGACACACCGATGATTGACAGACCGAAGTCGACACACCGAAGTTCGACCGACCAAAGTCGACACACTGATGTTTGACAGACCCAAGTTGACACACCGAAGTCGACACACCAAAGTCAACACACCAAAGAAGACACACTAATGATGATAGACTGATGTTATCAAACTGAAGACAACATACTAAAGAAGTCTCACGGATTGTTATAAATAAATGTTTCATTTTTATTAATTAAAATTTATTTCTAATAGTCATATATGGACAAATCAATGTTTCTGAAATTGTTTTAATGTTGTCTTTAGGAAAATCAGTAGATAGTACGAGGTGCATGCATGTGTGGAGATCTTCATGCCTAGAGGATCTAGGAATATAATTGGATCTCATATTTCACATTAATGAAGAGTAGTACATGAAGTATTACACGCTGAGACACAGACTGTGCGAATACGAAAATAGATGAGCCAAGTGATTGAGATTAGAAGACGATATTTACAATAAACATTCTCCAAAAGCTCATTATATATTGAGACCTTGAAGAGCTGAACCTTTTAACTCTTTGAAGCTGGATTACAGATACTGCGATACACTTTTTTGAAGACATCTTACAAAAGAGGACTCAAATACCATTTTATCAAAATCTATTGAGTCCATAGCATTACTTCACAACACATAAGGAATTAATAACAATATTTCCTTTATTATCCTTGTTATGTTTTATCTTCACTAATTGAGAAGTGTGTATTTTTTTTGTATCACATACACTATCTCTTGAGAATAACTGAAGGATATCAAACTATCCTGATACACAGTCACTTTTTACACGTTAATCTAACGAAGAACTTTGGAAGAGATCCTGTGTGATATATTTATCTTTTTCCCACGAATAACTGTTGTAGAGGTCAAGTGGGACCTGGACATCCGAGTGTACTATTGTGAACCCCGATCTAGGGTGTGGATCAAAAGCATATTAATTTAAACTGCTTCGAGGTAAGTGATCACCAAGTGGAGGGAACTGAGTAAATTCTTGAGACTTAACCTCTTGTTTTATCCATTGTGTTGATTATATTATACGATATGTATTTCCAAAATTAAGATATCTTGATCATTGATAGTTATTTTAGAAAGTTTTTACTTATTTTTGAATAAGTAGGTTTTCATCGAATGTTTCCTTAATCGATAGGTTAGTAAAACTGAGAACTAATCAATATTCAGAGAATAAAATTAAACCTTCACGATATTTATAAATTCAATAAAAACTGACTTTTCATTTATTTTTATAATCGGATTTTATTTTGTAAAGAATATTTTTTAAAGAAATTGTTATAAATACTCAATTCACCCCCATCTTGATTCATCTACTCTGACCAACATTTCATAATAGAGAAATTTGAGCTTTCTATTATTTTTTGAAATCGTATCAACCGTGATTATATTTGTGTTTCAATGATCTTCAATTTTCTTTTATTTCTAAATAATCATCTCTTTGAAATTATTTTACAACCATTATCATTGAAAATATACTAGAAGGTGCTTCTACTAATAGACCACCTTTCATTAATGGAACTAACTATGGTCAGTGGAAATATAAATTGAAGATATATCTAGAATTTATGGGCATTGAAATCTGGACTACTATTTATGGTAAATATACAATACCGGAAATTTCTAGAATCACTTGGGATGAATCTACCAATTCTGCCTGTAACAATAATTGTAAAGAAATGAGTGCTCTGTACTGTACCCTATGGGATGAAGAATTTTGTCATATTACTACCTGTAAAACTGCATATAAATTTTTTTATACTCTAGCTATCTCTCATCTGGGAACAACAAATTTTAAATAAGTGAGATTAAATACATACATTATTAAATATGAAAATTTTAAAATGATGTCTATTGAACCTATCTCTGAAAAGTATCATAGGTTAAATGAAATAGTAAACACCATGAAGTTCTTGGGAAACTGGTGGATAGCAAGGACAAAATCATGATGATGCTTTGATGCCTACCAAATAGATTGAGAAGAACTCCTGTTTCCAACCAAGATTCTTGTGATGTAGGGAAACTTCCATTGAAAGAAACTAATTAGAAAGCTTATGATGTATGAATAAGAACTTAAATAAAATAAATAATTATGTGAAGAACCATGGAATAAGTCAATAACATTCAATAATTCAACTTCAAATTGCAAAGAAATGATTCAATTTCCTGTATACATTTCCTCTAGTGAAGAGTCAGATTCAGATAGTGATGAGGAAATGGCTCATCATTCTAGAAGGTTCAAGAATGTTCAACTAGAAGAAGAAATTTTATAGGAAGTCAAACTACAAGGTAAAGTATTATAGTAAAGGAAAATGGAAGAAATACAGAAAATAGAATGACAAATCAAATGAAATAATCTCCTATGAGTGAAAACGAAAAGTTCATGTGAAGGCAGACTACCCCGAGCTAAAAGTTAGGAAGAAATATGAAGATAAAGTCAAGGGTTTTAAAAAGGATATAAAAGATACTTGGAGTGCTTCAGAAGATAGCTTCAGTGTATCTGATGCTTCTGGTAGTGAACAGAACAATCAGGACATCTTATGTATCTTGACAGAAACATCTGAGGTAACAATTAACTCTCTTATACCTAATGCCTATTATTCTGCTAATAAGATTGAGTAAAATAATGATGACGATATGTCTAAGGATGAATTATTTGAATGTTGAGAAATGCTTGAATATACCTTTAATGATCCCAAGTATAAATATAAATTGGTTAAAATACATCATGATCTAAATGTTAACTGCAAATCTGGTCTGGATAGTGAAAATAAGAAATGCGCACAGCTGTTAAAAGAAAATACTGAACTCAAATTATCAAATGAGCAATTAAAGATAGATCTTGAGAAGTTTACTGCTATTAGAGATACCTTGACTTAGTTTTAGGACAACAAAATTCTCCAAAATATACTTCTGTTAATGGTTATCAAACAGGTCAAAGGTATTTGTCAAAATAGAATTTTGAATCCAAATCTAGAAAATCTACTACTATTTTCCAAAAATAGTATTTTATTGCAGGTTCTAGTCCCTCAAATTCTTTTATTGTGTCCAATTCCACAAGAATAAATAAATTTTCTTTTTCAAATACTTTATATTCTGCATATAGGAAACCTATAATAATGTTGCGGGTTCTTAAATCCTTTATTACTAATGTTTGTGGACCTAGTAAAATATGGGTACAAAAATCATTTTTTGGCTAAACTATTTTGTAGGTAAACTGCCTAAATAGTTCCTATAAAACGATGTTGAACTTTGATAGTGAGTGTTCAAGGAATATGACAGGGGAGATTTCCGGCATTAAAAGTATTATCACGATCGACAGAAGATATGTCACATTTAGTGACATTGCTAAAGGAAAAATCATCGGCCTAGGCCAGATTGTAATCGTAACTCTATTTCAATTTCCTAAGTATTATATAATGATGGAAAAAAGTATAACCTGCTCAGCATATCCCAATTGTGTGATGATGAATTTAATGTTATGTTTGAAAGTGATCCATTCCATGTTTTTATATCAAAAATAATTTGGTATTTACTAATTTTACAAATGATAATGTATATGCTATAAATTTGTACACACTAGCATCAAAAAAAATTCTCTTGACTAAATGCCTTTCACTAAGAGTATTGGCTGTGGCATAGAATACTAGGAAACCGTAATATAAATACTCTTAAGAAGTTAACTAGAAAAGGCTAAGTTAGAGACTTACACAAATTAGAGTTTATAGAAAATAATGTATGTAATATTTTTCAAAAAGGAAAAGCAATATAAAATCTCTTTCAAACCAAAGAAAAAATAAACTACTTCTCAACCTCTCGATTTGGATCACATGGACTTGTTTGGACCATCTAGTGTTTCGAGTCCCAGTGGGATGCACTATGTTTTTGTTCTTTTAGATGATTTCTCATGGTATTCCTGGACATTTTTCATTTCTCATAAAAGTGAAGCATGTTCTCACCTTACCAAGTATGCTATGACTGTATAAAATCTCAGTGGACGTAAGATAAAATCCATAAGAAGTGATCATGGCCTTGAGTTTGAGATTCAAGATTTTGAAGCCTTCTGCTCACAAAATGGCTATAATCATACCTTCTCTGCACATAGAACACCTCAATATAATGGTGCTGTAGAAAGAAAGAATAGAACCTTACAAGAAATTTCATGGAATATGCTCAATGAATATGTTCAACCTATTTATTTTTGGGATGATGATATTAATACATCTTGTTATATAATAAATAGAATCTTAATTAGACCCATTCTTAAGAAAAACCTTTATGAGTTGGGGAATAATATGAAACCAAATGTAGGTTATTTTAATGTTTTTGGATGTAAAGTTTATATCCTAAATACTAAAGATAATTTAAATAAATTTTCCTCCAAAAGTGATGAAAGAATATTTCATGGATATTATACATCATGTAAAGCCTGTAGTGTCTTTAACAAGAAGACCAAATGTGTGGGGGAATCTGTACACATTATGTTTGATGAAGGAGGTCCACAAGAGCTGAAGACCTCACCAGAAAATATTGAAGAGGATATATCCAATCTGGACATTAATTATAAAATATCAAATCATCATGAGAAGGATTCTATGAAAACATCTAATTCTGGAATTTCTCCTAACCATAACTGTAGTGAACCAGTTCAACCTGAAAAAATTTAAATATCAATTCCTACATTCTCATGACCAATTAGATACCTTATGAATAATCCCTTAGATGTTGTTGATGGAGATTTAGATAGAGGAATACAAACAAGAGCTTCCTTGAGAAACCTGGTTGAACATCAATCCTTCTTGTCACATCTTGAACCAAAAAATATCAGTGATGCTATCAGTGATGAATTTTGGGTAATGTCAATGGAAGAATAACATAAATATTTTGAAAGAAATAAAGTCTGGATACATGTAGAATGACCTAAGGATACATTAACCATTGAAACTAAATGGGTGTTTATAAATATGGTATATGAAAGTAAAAATATAGTTAGAAATAAATTTAGACTAGTTTTAGAAGAATATAATCAAGAAGAGGGAATTGATTATGAAGAAACCGTAGAACTAGTAGCTAGAAATGAGGAAATTAGTATATTAATTACATATACAACACACCTGGATTTTAAAATTTATCAAATGGATGTCAAAAGTGCATTCCTAAATTGTTATAGAATTGAGGATGTTTTTGTTGAACAACCCCCAGGTTTTTAAAATCATCATTTTCCAAATCACATGTTCAAATTATCATAAGAATTATATGTTTTGAAACTAGCTCCAAGAGCATGGTATGAAAGGTTGAGTAATTTTCTAATTTCTAAAGGTTTTACAAAAGGAATTATAGATCCCACTTTATTTATAAAAATAGTTTCAAAAGAAGTTTTAATAGCCCAAATATATGTAGATGATATTATTATTGGATCTTCTAAAAATCCTTTATGTAAAGACTTTTCAAACATAATTCAAACTGAGTATGAAATGAGTTTAATTGGTGAACTTAAATATTTTCTTGTATTTCAAATATTTCAAAAAAAATAAAGAATCAACATAAATCAAAATATGTATACAAAATATCTTTTGAAAAATAATGGCTTCGAAAACATTACGAGTATTGAAATTCATATGAGTTCTACATGAAAGGTAGATCATAATGAAAATGGGAAATTAGTTTATCAAACTACTTATAGAGGAATGATTGGGAGTTTGCTACACATAACTGTAAGTAGGCTATATATTATGTTGATTGTATCTACTTGCGAGATATTTCAAGCAAACCCAAAAGAGTCACACCAAAATAGTTTTAAACAAATATTCAAATACCACAAGAATACAACTAATTTAGGATTGTTCTATCCTAAAGAAAACCCATTTGATTTAGTTAGCTATTCAGAAGATGATTTTGGTGGAAGTAAATTAGATAGAACGATTACCTCTGGAACATGTCACTTTTCAGGAAAGTCACTAATATCGTGTTGTAAAAAAAATAAAAACTCAGTTTCATTATCAACTGTTGAAGAAGAGTACATTGCTGCTAGTAGTTACCGTGCACAAAGATTCTGGATGAAATACACCTTATTATACTATGGATTTCAATTCAGAAATATCCCCATAAATTGTGATGACATAAGTGCTATTAATATTTCTAAGAATAAAATTTATCATTCTAGAAGAAAACATATTGATGCAAGACATCAATTTTTGAGAGATCATTATCAAAAAGGTGATATAACTCTTGAGTTTATTAGGACTGAACACCAGCTTGCTGATATATTCACTAAACCCTTAAATTCTGAGAAAATTGATTACATCAGACATGAACTAGGAATGATAAATCAGTATGAGATCTTTGTAAAACCGATGAATGTAAAACCGACCATTCTAAAACCGATCATTATGAAACTGATCTTTGTAAAACCGATCATTCTAAAACTTATCTTTGTAAAACCATTCTTTCTAAAACTAATCTTTGTGAAACCGATCGTTGTAAAACTGATCATTGTGAAACCGATCATTATCAAACCGATCTTTCAAAAACCGATCTTTGTGAAACTAATTTTTCTAAAACCGATCTTAGTGAAACCGGTCTTTGAAAAAATGATCTTTCTAAAACTGATCAATGTAAAACCAATCTTTCTAAAACCGATATTTATGAAACTGATCTTTCTAAAATTGATCATTGTGGAACCGATCTTTGTAAAACCAATCTTTTTAAAACTAATCTTTGTAAAACAGACCGTTGTGAAATAGATCTTTTTTGAAACAGATTCTTTGACACCGATATTTTTACGGGTGTCTTGTATATTTCGTCTTCTTTAAATGAAATGACACTATTTTATCTCTTTTATCTTTCTGCATTTAAAATTTATGCTTTACAATTTACAATACCTAAATAATATATTAAGTACAATTAGTCCCAACCTTTCACATTATCGTCTTCCGTAAAGCCTTCTACATTTAGTCATACTCTCTCTTGATTATTGACCTCTCAACCATGTTAGAATCAGAATATTCATCATATCTAGGACTAAGCGCACAATGGAAGAACCTCGATAATCTCTTCCTGCTAAGTGTCAACAATGTAAGACCAGTGGGACTGTGAAACTGAGCTTAGAGAGCTATGTAATTAAAGCTTAAAAGAAGGCATATAGTGAGTGGCTTTTTTCGAGGAAAATCTTATCTGTTAAAGGTTCTGTAATATCATGGGTGGCTCAATTGGTTCACTAATAATGAAAGACCACATTATCCCCAACTTGTGCATGAATTCTATCAATATTTGAGTATATCACTGAATGAAGCTGAGGAAGGATTGAAAAAATCTATGGTAAAGAGAATAGAAGTTGTTTTTTCATACAAGGAATGGACTGAATGCTTAGAGGTGCCTCATGAAGGAGTCTATGCTGACTATCCTAGATATATTCCACCTTCATCATATTTTTTTCCTATAATGATTCTCTCACGGAGATGCCTTGAAATAATGAATCCAGAAGGACTATTGAAAATGAATTTGAAGGACAAGTGAGATTTCTTTTTTATGTTCATACAACATAAAATCTTCCCAAGGAAGGGATATTTCTCTACTGTGAAATATCAAGATTTCTTATTGATCATTTTGTTGAAATATGGAATAAAATTGAATATGTGCAGATATCTTATGGTTCATATCTCTGATTTGATTAAGCCATCTAAAAAGGCAACCTTCTTATATTATCCATAGATAATTTTTGTCATGATAAAAAAATTATATTTTGTAGAAGATGGAGATGAAGTGATAAGTGCCTACAGTGGGTTTTGACTTCAAAAAGACATCTTTAAATGAATGAAAATCTTATAGAACCAATGTAAAATATGTTGTGTAGGAGATGAAGAAAGACTGTATGAAAATATCAATCCAGTTGATCACCCTTCTAGACAAAAGGATCAAGTTGACCAATGTCTCAGAACAGGCAAGGTTACAGTTTATTATGATGACGATATTGAACTTGAGGTGCCAAGATAAGAAGGATATCCTTTTGACTATAGGTGTGATCCTGATATTACTGAAAGTCCCATGAATACAACTTATCAACCTGATAGTCCACCTATGGATTTTTCTACAAGATAATCTTTATTAGGTGATGAATAATATGAAGAAACTGAAGTTACTGGAGTTTAAGGTTATGTTATAAAATCAGATGAGGAATATGATGATGATGATGGTGATGATGGTGATGACGGGGGAAGTTTTGATAAAGTGAGTTACTCTCTAAAAGTGGGATAACATGTGGTTGATAGATCCAGTGAGGAATCTGTTAATGGGGCTGGCAATGGAATTGAGCCTAATGATCAACAGGATGATGATCATAGTGATGCTGAACATGAAGACAAACCACTCCATCCTAATGCTAAAAACCAATAGCTCATTCAGGAATTGAATGATCTTATGGCTTCTGGACAAGAGGAAGAATATGTATTTCCAGTGCCTCAAATAGACGATGTACTAGGTGAAGCTGAAGTAGCTGGAGCTCAGGTAGAACCTGAAGTTATGTTTGTTACTGTTCCTAGATATGTTTTTGTGGCCAGAGAGTAGGATGAAGTAGTTAATGGTATTGATGTTATTCTTGAGACTCTGTAAAAAAGGGTATGAATTGATACTATTGAGACAAGAAATTGGATGTGTTCCAGAGAGTGGAATAGTGATCCAGGCTACCTTTTTCGGTTTAGATTATAACTTAGATGAGGAAAGGGTGCCTCCTCCCCCTGTTTTATAAGTCCATGATGACCTAGAACCTGTTTCACCTATTCCACTAGCAGAATCACCACCTGGAGAACCTATAGCTCAGTCAGTGCCCAGTGACTATGTCACTAAGGCTGATTTTGAAAACATTATAAATGAGCTATGTTAGTCTATGATAGCTTCAATGTAATCCAGAAATGAAGCCTCCACCTCCATAAGTATCTTGGATGCATATGCAGCAAAAATTTCAAGAATGGTGATTTAGGAGATTCAACTGAATCTTATTACTGTAGGATAAAATATTATTAGAAACAAAACCTTGCTGATATAAGAAGTAAGAATGATGATCAAAGAGTTTAATTCCTTATCCCTTGACTTCAATACCTCATTTTGTGGTGTTTTGATAGTTCTTAGGAACTTAGTAACTCATAGACTCAGTGCTGAGATGAAAAAATTGAATGAAGATCTTGGAAAAATGCTGACTGGCCTATCAAGTTCCATTATTTGGAGAAGGTTTGTTACATATTTGGCCTCTCTTAAGGGTATGATGAGAGAGGAAATTCAAAAACTCCAAACTGTTTTAGATAAATAAACCCTTGAAAAAGGTACATTGGAATACCGATATTGTGTACAATATTGTTAGACAGTGTACAAATGAAGCCTCTACAACTCAGAAAGAAATTTGGGAAAAGGTGAATAAGTATTTCACTAATATATACAGCAAACATGACATCATAAATTGTTTCATGTTTCTGGTAGAAAATCATAGACTTCCTCCAGTCACAGAGGCCTTCTAAAATCAAGTTATCCAATTGATAGAGTTTACACCTTTGCTGTGTAAATTTATGGAAAATAAAGATGACATCGAGAAGGAAATGCAATATGGTGGTGAAATCATTAATTACATTATAATCATTCTCAAACCTTATCTCCATGTTCAGGACAAAGCCATTTTGGTTCCTCTAGCTGTTTCAATTGGTACTACCTCTCGGCCTACCACTCCATTGACTATCTCTCAAGCTCTTACTCAGATTCGACCTATCATTACTGAGTAGTCTCCATGTTGTGTGTTGTAAGATAGAAGGCCTGCCCTTACAACCACTATTCCTACGAGTGTTTCCCTACCTGGTTTTATCATTATTCCTCCTTCCTCTGTCACTCCCAAGCCCTCTCCTTCTCCATTGGATCCTTCCGACAAAGGGGAATCTCCTCTACATCCAAATCCTCAGTGATGGTTTGTATCTATTGATATGGTTTTGATATTTTTTTCCTTGTACACTTATGACTTAAAAATAAAATTTTATTGTATAATTATTTTATATTATTTCTCCATACTTCTTTTCTCTTTTTGTTTATCCCAAATGGTGGAGAAAAAAAGGATGGAATATATGCCTCTTAATAAATTTATTGAGTTGGAGATTTGTTTTAAATAAATTCTAAAAATAAGGATGGCATGTATGATTTTTAATCCATTAATTGAGAGGGAGATTTGTTTTTACTAAATAATAGAAATGAAAAACTTTAGTTATAAATGAAAATACATTCAGCTATGCGGAGCTATCATTCTTCAATATAATTGCATGTATACCATAATTTGGGATTATAAAAAAAAGGGATATTGTTGGACCCTCCATGATAGTGTAGTTTTCATAACCACAAATAATGTCAATATATAAATTCTAATCTTTCATGCCAATTTAATATATCTTAGTAAATCAATTAATCCATAAAACAACATATACTTTAATAATTCATTTTATTAGATTCGTGAATAAATATGATTTCAATTGTATGTATACATAAACTTTTTCATAATAATTATTCTGGTAAGACATACACATCACAATCATTTTAGATTCCCTGGAACTAATGGTTAGTGTGACAAACCGAAGTCGACACACCAAAACCAAATTCAACACACTGAATTTTGATAGACTGAATCCGACACACCGAATTTCTACAGAAAAAAGATGAGAAAACATTGTTTGACAGACTGAATTTTGACACACCTATGTCGAACCACCAATGTTCGACAGACCGAATCGACACACCAATGTTTGACAGACCGAATTCGACACACCAATGTTCGACAGACCGATGTCGACACACCGAAGTCGACACACCAAAGTTGACACACTAAATATGGAAGATTGATGTTATCAAACCAAATACAATAGACAAAATATGACTCACCGATTTTTATAAATAATTATTTTGAGTTTATTAATTCAAATTTATTTCTAATGGAAATATTTGGACAAAATAATTTTTCTAAAATTTTTATAATGATGTCTTTATGACATTCCATAGACAGTGCGCGGTACATGCATGTGCAAATATCATCATGCCTAGAGGATCCTGGAGTATAAAAGGATATCATTGTTAACTTTAAACGAGAGAAGTACATGAAGTATTACACACTGTTACACAAACATTGTGAATATGAAAATAGAGGAGCCATGTGCTTGAGATTACAAGATGATAGTAGCAAGAAACATTCTCTAAATGCTAAGTATATATCGAGACCTTGAATAGCTAAACTGTTTCACTCCTCAAAGCTGGATTACAGAAACTGGGATACTCTGTTTTTAAGACACCTTTTAGAAGTGGACTTAAATACCAATTTTTCAACATCCATTGAGTCCGTATAATTACATTACAACCCACAGAGAATTCATAAGTCTATTATCTTTCAAAACTATGTTGTGTTTTATCTTCAATAATTGAGCAGTGTGTATATTTGGTTGGTATCAAACACACTATCCCTTGAGCATAACTTGAGGATATCAGACTATCCTCATACACATTCACTTCTTACACTTGAATCCCGCGAAAAACTATGGAAGAGATCATGTGTGGTATGTTTATGTTTTTTCAAAGAATAAATGTGGTAGAGATCAAGTGTGACCAGAAAAGATTGGTGTGATGTTGTGAACCTTGATCCAGGGTGTGGATCAAAAAAATATTAATTTAAACTTCTTGGTGGAAGGTGATCACCAAATGGAGAGGACTATGTCTCTACTTGATACTGAACCTCTCATTTTATCCAACATGTTTATTATCTTATATGATATGTATTTCCTACATTAATATAACATGAACATTGGTAATTAGTTTATCAAGTGTTTTCTTTTTTTCAATAGTTAAATTTTCTTTGAATTTTTTATTAATCGATAGCTTAGTAAAACTGAGAACTAATCAATCTTCTGGGAATCAAATTGAACCTTCAAGACCATTACAAATTCACTACAAACTGAAATTGTATTTATTTTTATAAAGAGATTTTATTTTGTAAAAAATCCTTTTAATAGAAATTTATATAAATACTCAATTCACCCCCTCTTGAGTCATCTACTTTGACCAACATAATTTATTTATAATTTTATAAATATTATTTAATTAACATTATTGATGACTGAATAGTGATGTGAAAATTATTTTATTGATATAAATATCAAATAAATGATTTTAAAATTATTAAAAAAATATAAACTGATCTACTTAATGTGCTCCAAGAATTTTATAGGTTCCTATTCCATGTAAAGAATTTAATAAATAATTTTTTACAATATTATTATGTTTTTCTATAAGGGTATGTCTAACTATTGTTATAGTCCTTTAATTATGTTTTTTCCTATAAGGGTATGACTAACTATATGTTATAGTCCTTGAATTATTGTTCTGATCATGAATAACCATGGATTAATCCTAATATTTTAGAGATTGAAAGTACTCACCCTTGATTATGTGGTTTTCATTAGTTGGATTTTTTCTTATCACACTATTCTTTTTGGTTTTTAGACAATGGTTGGAACCCAAAAGAACCATGTTAATGATCAATAAACAGTTTAATTCAATGATTCTCCTCATAAACAACCAATTTTTATGGTATTTTGAATGAGAAATCTTATTTATTTACATAAAGAATCTATAAATCATTGTAGACATCCAAATGATTAGAGAAGGGAACATCATTCTGTTTAGTTTTTTATGAGGTAATGTGTACCTTCATTCAAAGGGTCTTATGATCCAATAATTTTTTTAAAAAGTGGATCATTACCATTGAATGATACTTTCTATCCTTCATTTTTGGGACATGAAAAATTCATTTAGGATGTTTATCATTTAGAAGGGGAATTATACCTATGGTGGACTCTAATCACGAATACCAGGAAGAAATATGAAATTTAATCCATGCAATGGGGTGGGTTCAAGAACATATTTTTCAATAAGTACATAACTTATAATCTTTTAACAAATATGGAAAATGTGTTCCTTGAAATTAGAAAAAAAGGATTATGAATCCATTGGTACATACGAAAAAAATTGTACAATATGATCAATGTATGATTCTTGTTTTATTGTCCAACCTAAAAGTAATATTGATTGATTATTTAGTGTATTAAAGCCTAATATTTAAATGGAATTAGCTATAAGGGGATTTAGTAGATATGTAGAGATGTTTCATTGTACTATCAATGTAGAAATGAAAGTTTTTGTTACATATCAATATCATGTTTTTTACTAGAAACAAAAGATGGATTTTTATAGAAAATATCAAAACAATGGTGAAATGTATATGGATGTTTACTTATGATCAATGTGTGGAATGAAGCATGGTAGAGACTGTGTTTATGGTACTAAAAAAATTTCATTGTGGAAAAGTTGGTTATTGAGCAGTTTAGTGCCTATGTAACAGGAAACATGTTTCTAATGATTTGATTAGAGAAAAGACTACAATGAACACACCACCCACACTTAAATGATACAAGTACAAGGAAATCATGAATTATGCATACCAATTCCCTAATCCATGGGATATGGATGATTATCAACACCAACTATCTCATTAGGTGAAATAAAAATGAAAATAACATTCGATCACTATTGGCGATGTTGAGTATGAGTGGTGGAATGATTAAGTTTTTATGAAATGGGATTCAAAAATAGTGTTTTAGAATATATTTTAGGGTATTAAAAGTTATTATAATATCTATGTATTGGTTATTTGTAGTTTTCCATAAGTATATGGTATTGGTAACCATGAAAAGTGATTAAAATATTTTTGGAAAACACATGATATGTGTATATTGATGGGATGAGGTGATAATGATATGTATTAGAGTATTAATGACCTCATGACTCATATAAAGTGAATGTGATATCATGGTTTGTGTATATAAAATTTATGGTATTTTTGGTTTTTTGAAAGAGTTAGTTTTTATAGAATGCATGTTTTTACTAAGGTTCTATGTTAATTCATGTTATTAACATGTTTCAAGAGAATACATGATTAAGGTGCTGATATAAGTGGAATGTGACAAACAATAACAATCAATTAAGTATTTATTTTGATGGAAAATTATTCAACATTAGGGAATAGATCATGAAAAACAATAATTTTATCTTAGTACCTTCTTATGTGATGAATCAAATGGTCCCATAAATCATCACAGAGTTATGTATTTGTAGTTTTCGTCATTCTATACAAACTGTTATCTATCGCTATCTATCAGAACATGATGGTAATATTTTTCATCTATATCCATGTTTTCAATTCACACTTATGTTTTCCTATGTGGAAACCCATTGATGAGTTACTTTGGGTGACCATTATATTTATAACTTTCATTTTTATATTGATGTGTCAGTATTTCTTTTTAAGATGTGGGTTTCAGTGATAAAAAATTTCAGGTTTTAATCCTTTTATAACCCCAATAAATTTCGATGGGGAATTTAATTTTAAGGGGACTAGAATGAAATACCCCAAGATATTATGAGAAATATCCTTTTTAATTTCATTTATGTCTTGTGTTTTATGCTACACAATGATTATCTTGAACTATATGCCACACCATTTTAGCATGCGGTACACAAAACACTATACATGTCTTGTGTTACACTGAATTTCAATTTTTCTGATAGAATTCATTCAATTCAACACTAATTATAGATTTTGTTCAATGTATAAAATAAATATGTCTATATTATGTTTTATGGAACACCGATGGAATCTTTCAATTAACACTATAGTGACTTGGCTTTCATTACACGTAAGAGCAACCTTCTTTGATAGCTTGCATTATACTTAATATCGAGATTTAATAATCGATGATATATTATTAAATTATTATTAATTAATGGGATATAAACTAGCTATTATAAATATTAATAATTATATTTTTAATTTTATATAATATTACCATTCATGTTAAATATTTTATATAACATTATATAACATCAAATTCAATTTTTTAGATAAAAGAAGTATTTAAAAAAAAATCTTACCATCTTTTGATAGTGAGACATTTTTAAATCTAGTTTTTGAAAATTTTAGAATTTATATTGGAAATAATAAACATGTTATTTTGAATAGGGACATAAAAAATTTATCTTGGTTGATATTTTGGTATTTTTTGATGAAATTCATATTTCTAAATTGTGAAAAATAATGTATTTTAATTCAAAACTACCTTTCTATCTAATTTATTTATATAGTTATATTATATTTTTTATTTTTTAAGGTGTAATTGGATTTGGAATTTATAATTTAATAAATTTTTTTCATTGCAATCTATTTCAGATTTAAATTGGATATAAACCCATGTCAATATTTTGATAGTTTTTACTTCTTAAAACCCCACTTTTCAGTTTTGAGAACAGAAAATAATTTTAAATTAATGAAATAAATATTTGTGTATTGAATTTTTAAAAATGGATTCCATATTAGAAATAAATGAGTTTAATTTCTGTTAATAAGTTACTTTTTTAGATAATAGGAATAGTTTCTATGTTAATTTTAATTTACCACAGTTAAAGGTAAATCAGATAAATTAGGGTATCAAAAATAATGACAATAAATTTACCTTAGCACCAAATAAAATACTATTGGATGAATTAAATTAGACCAATATCACCTAAGATTCTTAATTAATTAATATAATATACTTTTTTATTGAATTTTATGTAATTATAAATAAAACAAAATATTGTGACAACATCTCACTATCATAAATATTATAAGTATAATAATTTTAATGTATATATAAAAATGCTAACAATTAGAAAATAAATAGTCCCCAAAGAGTAAAAAATTTATCTAAAACATTTTTATTTATTTAGTATTTTTATAAATTAAATAATTACTATTAATGACGACACAATAGTGATGTAAAAGATATTTTATTGATTGAAATTTAAAATAAATGGTTTTAAAAATAACAAAATAAATATAATATTAACTATTTAATGATATACAATAATTTTATAGGTTATTTTGACATTTTAGGAGTGTGTTAAATATTTTGGTTCTAATTTATCATTGGTGTGGATTTTATTTAATGTTAAATAATTGAATAGTGTCCAAATGACAATGTTGATAATTTATAAAATGAACATATTATTGAATTATATAATATTAAAAAAAATTACAAATTACAAATTGAAAAATATATTGTCTAAAATTCCATAATGATTCTAATTATGGATAATTTAAAGCAAATAATTAAATAGTTTTTACAATTTAATATTTATAATATTATTAACTTGAATTAAATTATATAGATTAAATAAGTATAAATAAATATTTTAAGGTTTAAAAATAATAAATACATGTCTGAATTTTATAGGATGATATTATTCCGACCGATAAATATATTATCTTCGAAATATTTGAGTTTGGAGAATTATAAACATAAAATAAATTTTTAATAAATTTATATTTCAACACATTCTAAACGTTCTTATCCTCAATCTTAAAAAATGACACCACCTCTACCAAATTACTCGCAACTTTCAATCCCTTTGGATCATACAACCTATGCTCTATTAATATCTCAAAATCCCTCCCCTAATTTTAGTGACCACACATTGGTAATAAATTTATCCTTGGGAGAAATTTTGTGCTTATCGAAAAGAAATACTCGAATAAGAGGTAATTGTTTTATCACCTCATTCAAAATTCATTCATTCTTATACATCATATTATTATGTTGTTATCATACTAATTTTATAAATCTAGTATCTTCTGTATTCTAATATTTCATTATAATTATGGTATTACATTATACCTCAATATATCCATCATATGAATTATAATATCACCATGTGTGCATACATACGGCTTACCGTCTCTACGACACGGTGTAATTTGTTGTTCAAGAATAAACAATTTAGATGGGTATAATGATGTGTATAATGAATTTAAATACTGAAAATGAAATGATATTTAAATTTTAAAAATAATACATTATCCAATTCATTACCATTTAACCATTTAGGGAATGATATCTTCACGCATGCATACATACGACTTACCTTCTTCACGATGTGATGAGATTCATTCCCCATGTTAAAGATTCAAGAATTATTATAATTTATATACAAGAAATAATTTCATAAATATAAGATATAATAAAAATATTATTTTTATGTATATATATATCATTTACTTACTTCAATTAAATTCAATAATGAAATTGAAACAACGTTCATGTGGACACACGACCTATTGTCTCCATGAATGGTGTATTCCATTAAATTTATTAATATATATATATACAGATTATATATGATATAATTTTTTTTTAATTTCATTAAGTAAGTAAATAATGATCTATGTAATAATATATTGAATCACAAATCAAAACACGTACGATAAATAAAACGATTATTACTGAAAACATTTTTTTAACATGGAATTGATAAATGAACATGTAGTATAAAGTCGGAAGTGAATCATTTATGATATCATAAATATTAGTATGGTTTTGATAAAAGATAATAATATGAATAAACCCATTATACTAGTTTTTCTTATAGATACAGAAGAAATTGGACCTTAGTTAAGGGATAATTTTGCAATCTCATTTTATCCGAGATTGTTTATACATATGTATTTACTAGGCAGTATATTATCATCTGTTCCCATGTATTAAAAAACCATTTTAGTAAAATGTTTAAAAATATTCAATGTATTCTTAAATTCATTTTTACCCATTCTTTACATTTATAACATGGTTTTGAATGAATCATTCTTTCGTTTTCCAATCCAGATACCATTTTAATTCTCTAAAAAAAGTAAGAGCAACATGTTTTTTAACTTATACAGCATGAAATTATTTTTACAATTTCATAACACCATATTTATATAAATCTTAATTTATATGTTTTCCTGTTTTATTTCAACTAAATTCTTTTCTATTAAAATTTTGTGGCATTATGGGAAGGGAAAACGTTTTTGAAGAAGGAAGGTTATTTTCCCCAATAATTATGTTCATGTGTTTTATAAAAAATTATTTTTCATCAAATATAACATTTTTTAAATAGGTTATGTTTCTATACCTATTATTAATGTAACGACCTAACCCCAGTTACCCAGAGTTGGTGCATTATTAACTAAAATTGGCATGATCACAAATGATCAAGTCTCGAAAGACAGATTAGTTTTGTATCCTTGGAATAACTAGATACATTCTTAAAGTTTACATTACATCATAAAATGAAAACTACAACAACATAATCTCCACATTCCACACTCATATCCCCTCATACTATCCCTTCAGGTCATTCATAAAATAATTCTTCACATCCTGGGAAATATAAAACATAGAAAAGGGTGAGCTCAAATGTCCAGTAAAGATAACGATATAGTGGAAACATTCATAAATAAGCATAAAATTTAAGGCAATGTATATCTAAAAAAAGCCTTTTAATCTTGAACTTCAGAATAATATGGAAAAAATAAAATAAAATAATTCCATTTACATATTCACATGGATATTCTACTAGTCTAATAATCACATGCAATATCAATAACCACTTTCATAATGATGAAATGCATAATTCCAGACTATCATAACCACGTAGCCAATGCATCGTGCGAAGATTATAAATAATATTTTGTCAAGGCCTCGTGCCAAGACACTAGTTTGTCTAATGAGACCTAATGATGCATCAAAGAGCTATATCGGGCTCAACCCGTCACTTATTAAGTCCAATTCATTCCTCATACGAACAGGTTTAATCATAACATAAACATTCGTATTAAAATTATCATACGAAATGTAAATAAATTCTCCATAAACCATGAATGGTATAGAAATAACACATCCACGGTCAAACATATCACAACACCTTCAATACAATATGGATGCTTTGTATCATAATAAATAAAGTTCAAATAAGCTTAAAATCAATCAAAAGATGTTGACATAGATGAAATCAAAACTATTTGAAAGAAATATCTCTTTTTTGAAATCATTTAAAAGTCACATAATTATAAAATAAAACATTTACTTTTAAAACATTCTAATAATATTGTAAGGGAAGCTTCTAATATTTTACAATGGTGGAAAATAACCGCACCCACCGTATAAGTTAAAAAAAGACATTCTTACCTTAATTTTGTCGAAATGGTTAAAAAGGACCTTGTTTGGAATACGACAGAAATATTCCTTTCAAAACATTTTATAAAAGTAAAACAAGGGTATAAATTAATTTAACCCATAGTCTAGTAAATAGTAAATATTTTTGGAATACATTTTTAAGGAACATGGATGTGGATGATAAAGAGGTCCCAGTAGATAATCACCTATAAACAACCTCAGATAATGAAGATATTGTGAAAGAAACACTTACTTTGAACATTTCCTTGGCCAATGGTAGGTTAAAATTTTGTATAATGGATAAATATTTCTAATTAAATTTCAAAAGAATAATTTATGTTAATATGATGTCATATATGATCTTTTAACATTGCTTTGTTAATAATATCTTAGTATTATCGTTGTTTCTGGTGTTAAATTACTCATTTTATTTTATATGTTTTGTCCCATAAGACGTGTTTGTTATGGATAGGTTGTATCATATTCATATACAGAATGATATCAAGTCCTTAAACATTATTATTAATCCTTAAATGAGAATTATTCTTGAATGGATGCGATGGGTAATGAATCTCATCACGTTTGTGGAGACGGTAGTCCGTAAGTACGCACGAGAGACAATATCATTCTTTTGATATTAAAATAATATATAATTCGATGGTATATCATATATACATAATAATTATCATGTTATATTTATTATTTACATGAATTACACATCATTATTATACCCATCCAAATAATAATTTATTGAATAACAATTACACCACGACGTGGAGACCGTAAGCCATACGTACACACGTATGGTGACATATCATTCAAAGGATGGATAGAATACTGAATATGGTGTTACCATATTTATAATAACATCACAGTATATAGAAGATAATTGAGTTATTATTTTATAATGGGAATAACGAATAAAGAAGAACTTGATGAATAAAGGAACATGGAAGAGGGTGGTGAAAACATTACATCTTCTTTAGGTTCTTCCTTTTTATTTTATCAAAAGAGATCCTCAGGTTGGATTTATGACTAAAGGAAGTCCTGTAGGATTAAGGGAATATTTTTTAGAGGGTATTTGGGCAGAGGTTGTCTGAGCCCAACGTCTTTGAAGGTATGAATTTAAGAGAAGGGGGAGTGCCCTTTTATAAGAGGGGTGAGGGGCACCATAGGAAAAGCTAAAATATTATTTTATAATAAATTCATATTCAGTTTATAATTGCTCCAAGTTATATTATTTAAAGTCTAAGGTTGGTATGGTTCGAAATACATTCAACCAATATATTTTAGACAGGTTTGGTTCATTATATTAACCTTATCTTTTAGTTTTAACTCATAGTTAATTAGATTGGCATTGACCATGTCACTTTGTATTTTTATATTATATATTTAATAAACTTACTATAAGCATCCAACCGACCCCAAGTGGTCCATTAATGATACAACTATCATTATAAAAGACTTTCGGAAAAACCATATATTTTTATGAATAGATTATAAATTAATAATATAATATTTGTTTTAAAAACTCTTTTATGTCAATTTTGACACTATTTGGTATTTTGATTTTGATAATTTTATAACAGCATTATTACTTTGAAAAAAATTTACATAACCAATCCTATTATGTCTTAGTAACCTATAAAATTAGTGGAATTCATAAAAAGTCTCAAATTGCATTTATTTTGATATTTATAATATCAATTATTTTAATATTTCATTAATTAGGTAATTACTGTGTCACCATTGTGTCATAAATAAATTAATTTATTTAATATCATAAAATTATAAATAAAATACCATTATTTAGGAAATATTTTTATATTTCTAATGAATATTTATAATAGAATTTATCTTATGAAAAACATTATATTAATTTTGTCTAGTAATTAAACATTGATTTTAACTCTTTGAACTCTTCTTGGAATTAGATAATAATAAATGTCCTAATCTAATCCATGTGAACCTAAAAGATAATATTTTATTCCTAAATTTGTTTTTGGTCGATATAAACTTTTCTAATAGTATTAGGACATGTGTTAGGGTAATATTACTATCATTTTTAGCCTCAATTACCGTATTTACTTTTAACCGTGGTAAATAAAAGTAAAAAGTTACTATTCACCAAAATTATTTTTATCAGATTGAACAAAATTTTACTCCTTGATATTAACCATGAATAATGGATTTTATAAATTCCACTCACAGAAGTGGTAAAATTATGTTTTATGTGAATTTGTAGATTCTCCTAGGAGGTGGTTAAAAGATGGTGAAAATTTCCTTAAAATATTTATATATCTAAAATTATTCTAAACTATCTCTAATGAATTACATTAAACTTATATAGATATTATGTACCAATTTTTACCTTAATTAAATTTAAATAAAATAAATAATTATTTAAATAAAAATTCAGTTTTAAACTATAACTCATTGTTTTTTCACTATTCATAAAAAATTGAATGTTTTCAGAAAATTACAATAAAATTAACCCTAATCTAATTTCGATATTACGAATCCAAAAATGAAGTCCATTTTGAAGGATAAAATTTATAAAATTTTCAAAAAGTGGGTATTACTATTCATAACGGCTAGTTTGATTGGTTGTGGTGTGTGTTAGAACTCGAAGTTGCATACAACATAGGCTACTATATTATTCAAAGGGAAGCGTACCGTGAATGTTTGGGGTGTTACATTCTACACACCTTCAAATAATTTAATACTTGAAATTTCTAGAATACTACCGCATGAAAAGACACAGGTAGTTCTTCATTATAAGTTCCCCAGGTTCCTACATTTCCTCTTCCATCTTATGTTTTATACATAGAACATTTACCAGATGAGTCTTCCGGTTTCTCAACATTTGTTCTCTTGTATCAAGAATCCTGACGTGATCTTCGCAATAAGACAGATTGGGTTCTAGTTATAATTCCTCATACGTAAGTACGTGCGTTGGGTCAGGCATGTATTTTCTCAACAGTGATTCATGGAACACATCGTGAGCTTTGGAGAGACTTGGAAGCAATGCCAAATGGTAAGCTACAACCCCAATTCGTTCTAGAATTTTGAAAGGTCCGATGTAACTGGGACTCAATTTACCCTTCATACCGAAATGTATAACTCCCTTCCATGAAGATACCTTCAAGAAAACATGATCTCCTACCTAAAATTCCAAATCCTTCCTTTAGTTTTCGGCATATCTCTTCATCCTACATTGAGATTCTTTGATGTGGTTTTGTATTACCTTTGCCTTTTCCATGGTTTCCTCCTCCATTTCAGGGCCTACATGTTTTCTTTCACCAACGACATCCCAACCGGTTGGTTTCTGACATCTCTTTCTGTATAACGCTTCATATGGTGCCATCTGAATACTCTAATGGAATCTATTGTTATAGGAAAATTCTACCAGAGGTAAATATTGATCCCACATACCCTAAAAGTCATGTGGGAAAGAATTCAACATATATTATAAGGTTTGAATAGTCCATTCTGATTTTCCATCTGTTTGAGGGTGGTAGGCAGTGCTTAAATGAAGTTTAGTATCCAAGGCCTTCTGAACACTCTTCCAGAATCTTAAAGTAAAACATGGATCATGATCAGAAACAATCGATAGGGGTCCTCCATGAAGTCTCACAACATCATTAATATATAGCCTTGCTAGACGTTCAAGTGGTAATTATTCCCTTATAGTAAGAAAATGTGCTAAATTGGTAAGACGATCAACAATGACCCATATTGCATCGTACCTTCTAGGATTCGTTGGTAGCCCCATGACAAAGTCCATCGTAAAATTGTCTCATTTCCACTCCGGTATGGGAAGAGCTTGCAATACTCCAACAGGCTGTTTCCTTCCAGCTTTCACTTGTTGACAAACCATACATCTGGACAAAAAATCGGCAATCTCCCTCTTCATGTTGTCCCACCAAAGATGTTCCTTCAAATCCCTATAAATTTTTGTGCTCCCAGTGTGTATAAAGAAATTCGATCTATGAGCATCATCTAACAATTCCATTTTCAGTTTAGGTATATCAGGAACACAAAGACTCTTCCAAAATTTCAAAATTCCTTCTTCATACACAAAGTCTCTCAATCTCTCATCATTCACAGCTTTAATATTCTTTTGAAACTAGTCATCATCAGTCTGAGAACTTTTTATCATTTCTAATAAAGATGGTTTAGAATCCATTTGAAAAAGGATTGATGTTTCACCTTCCATAGTGATTCCCATATCCAAATTTACTAGATCCATGAAAATTAGATCCCTTTAAACACTCATCATGTTCAAAACTCCATGATCTTTTATGCTGAAAGGATCTTCCACTTTATTTTCCTTCCCCAGGTGGTAGTGTATCGTGCAATAATAATCCATGAGTAATTCCAAACATCTCCTTTGCCTCATGTTGAGTTCTTTTTTATGAGAAAATATACTTCAAACTCTTTTGATCAGTATAAATGTCACAATTTTCAAAATAGAGTTAGTGTCTCACTATCTTCAATGAAAATATCACAGGTTCTAACTCAAAATCATGAGTAGGATAGTTTTCTCATGAATTTTGAACTGTTGTGATGCATAGGCAATAACCCTATCATTCTGCATAAGGACACAACCAGGTCCTTTCTTCGATGCATCACTATAAATAACGAACCCATCATTCCCCGATGGTAGAGTCAATATAGGATCATTGACTAATATTATCTTCCATTCTTCGAAACATTCTTCACACTCTTTTGTCCAAACAAATTTAACTCCTTTGAGTGTGAGATTTGTTAATGGGTTATCCAACCGGGAAAAATTCTAGACAAAACATCGATAATAACCTGCTAAACCAATAAAATTTCATACCACAATTATACTCATTGGCGCAGTAAATTCATGGATTGCCTTGGTCTTAGAAGGATCAATAGAGATTCAATCTTTACAGACAATATGTCCCTAAAAAGAAATCTCCTAAATCCAGAATTCACACTTTCTAAACATCCCATATAATTCATGTCTTCTTAGAGTCTTCTGGATAATGTGCAAGTGATTTTCATGATCTTTATAGCTTTTGGAGTATACCAAGATATAATCAATAAATACAACCAAATAATCATTGAGATATTACTTGAAAACTCTATTCATTAGATCCGTGAATACCAAGGGGGCATTAGTCAGCCTAAAAAGGCATTACAGTAAACTAATAGTGCCCGTACCTGGTTCGAAACACTGTCTTCAGAATGTCTTCATTCTTCACACAAAAATGATGGTATCCAGATTAAAGTTCAATCTTAGAAAATTATCGATCTCCATGCAGTTGGGAAACTAAATCATCAATGCGAGGTAGGGGATACTTTTTCTTTATTGTTATAACATTAATCCCTCTGTAGTTGATACATAACATCATAGATCAATCTTTATTTTTAACAAAAAGGACAGGGGATCCCCATAATGAAATACAAGGGAAAATGAATTCCTTATTACTCATTTCCTCTAGTTGTTTATTTAGTTCAACTAATTCCAGAGTGGTCATTCTATAAGATGGTTTCAATAAAGTCATTGAACCAGGAATTAAATCAATGGAAAACTCAATTTCTTGTTCTAGAGGATGTCCCGGTAAATCTTATAGAAACCCATCTATATATTATTTCACTATAGGAAATCCTCTATTTGAAAATTCATTTACTTACCCACAGTTATTTCATTCTCTTCCTCCCCAATAATTGAATTTAGTTAAGCTATTGTCGGTGGATCTATGTAAGAATTAAGTGGTGTTAATTCCTCTCTAAAGATAACGCGTTCATTATCATCATCATCCAAAATAGTAACCTCTTTATTCTTGCAATAATTTTTTGCATCATGGTCCGAAATACAATCCATAATATTGATTATATCAAATTCAATCATAAGTATGACGGTGAGATCCGCAGATAAAGAACATTTATGTGCTCTAACGGGGACTTATTCAAAAAACATTGTTGCAATGATACTTCCATTAGGAGTTTTAACTGACAACTACCTTGTAAAATAAAATTGGAAATATCTAATTTTCTTAGAAAACTGGGAAGATATGAAATAATGTGATGATCCAAAATCAAATAATTCATTTCCTAATCTTGAGTAAACCAATAAATTACCTGCCACCATGTATTTCAGAGCTTCTACCTCAGCAGTAGTGATAGCATAAGCTTGGCCTTGATCCCAAGGCATTTTCTGAGGTAAGTTCCCCTGACGCTTAAGTAATTCATTTTCATAATGTCCTATCTCCCTGCAATTGTATCATTGAACATCAGTAGTTTCTTTCTTCCCCTTACAATAACGATCTTGGTGGCCTTTTCCCCCACAATTGTAACAGACTCCCATTCCCTTTAAGCACGTATTGGGGTGTTTCATCCCCCATTTACTACAGGATGGATATTCAACTTTTCCCTTATTCCCATTATTTCCATTCCCCAGAATGATCAGCAGATCTCATATTCTTTTTCTTTTATTTAAAGTCATAAGACCTAGCGAATTCATTTTCTGTCTTGATAGCACACGAGACAATATATTTATACGACGAGAAATATTGTGAGATTAATTCTTGACGGAGAAATAGTTTTAACCCCTAAAAGAGACGATCAATATTACTTCTAGGGTTACTTATATAATCTATAGCCTATTTTTCTAACCTTGTAAAGTTAGTCTCATACTTTGAGACATTCTCATCCTCCTTTTGGAACAGACTCAGAAATTGCCTTTCCATATCTGCTTGATGGTCATGAGGAAAGTATTCTTCTAAGAAAAGTTCTTTGAACTCCCCCATTCCATATTTGATACTTCATCGTCTTATTTTGTGTATTCTATCAATGACCACCATTGATCAGTATCTCCAGTGAGGCGATAAACTGCCATGATAAATTTTTTCCTTTCACTACTCCCCAAAGCCTGAAATATTTTGTCTTGGGAATTAATCCATTTCTCATCTACTAAGTCATTTGTAATCTTATTGAACTCTGGTGTTTGTTGCCTCATGAAGAAATATGACGTTGATCCTCTATGATGAGGATTAGTTTACTCCATATGGGTAAGGTTATTATTCATAACCTATTTGAGTTGTCTTAGTATGGTGATTATCTGATCAGCACCAGTTGCACCAACAGCTCCACTATAATTATCTTGATGATGAGGGCAATTCCTATATGGAGTGTGTGCATTTATATGGTTTCCATTTCTTCCACTATGAGCCATTTCTAAAAAATGGCATAAACTAGATCATTTTATGAATCAAAATACATAATTCCATACTTGTAAAACACTTAACATAAATTGAACTATTTATGGATATAATCCATAATCATAAAAAAAAAAATTTTTGATGAAGTACATACTAATGAATCCTTTATAATAGATTGTAGAGAAATTGAGAATTATCCTAAGCATATCTTCCAGGATTTTCGTAACCAAGAGTGCAGCAAGGCCCATTGTCGTGCACCAGTTCACGTTCGAGTCTAGCTCAAAGCGGTGTTTTCGGTTTTAACCCTAGGTACAACTGTTCCAGAGCCGCCTCTACCTGCTCGAATCTAGATAGGGATATATTTCTCGGAAAACTTAAAAAATATATACAATAAAAAATTCTAGAAATTTATTCTATAATAATCCTCAATGTCTATCTTTGGTCTATGTGCTCTAATAAGATTTTATCTAAATCTAGCTTCCAAGGTTTGTACCAAACTTCCTTTGATACCAACTGTAACACCACGACCCCAGTTACCCAGAGTCGGTGCATTATTACATAACATTGGTATGATCTGAAAAGATCAAGTCTCGAAAGACCGATTAGTTTAGTATCCTTGGAATCACTAGATACATTCATAAAGTATAAATTACATCATAAAATGAAAACTACAACAAAATAGTCTCCATAGTCCACAATCATATCCCCACATACTATCCCTGCTGGTCATTCATAAAATACTTCTTCACATCCAAGTAAAAATAAAACATAGAAAGGGGTGAGCTCAAATTCCCAGTAAGGATAACAATATATCAGAAAAATTCATAAATAAGAATAAAAATTTAAGGCAATGTGTAACTAAAACAAACACCTTTTAAACATGAACGTTAGTATAATATAGAAAAAATAAAATGAAATAATTCCATTTACTTATTCACAGTGATATTCTACTAGTCGAATACTCACATGCAATATCAATATCTGCATTCATAATGATGGAATGTGTAATGCCAGACTATCATAACCATGTAGCCAAGGTCTCGTGCCAAGACTATAAATAAGATTTTTTCAAGGCCTAGTTCCAAGTCACTAGTTTTTATCATGAGACCTACCGATTAATCAAGGATCTATAGCGGACTCCACCCATCACTTATTAAGTCCAATGCATTTCTCATATGAACAAGTTTAATCGTAACATAAACATTCGTATTAAAACTAGCATACGAAATGTAAATAATTTCTCCATAAACCATGAATGGTATAAAAATAACACATCCACAGTCAAACAAATCACAAAACCTGAAATACAATATGGATGTTTTTTATCATTATAAATAAACATCAAATAAGCTTAAAATCCATCAAAGGATGTTGACATGGATGAAATCAAATCTATTTGAGGGAAATATAACTTTTTTGAAATCATTTAAAAGTCACATAATTATAAAATATAACATTTCCTTATAAAATATTATTATAATATTTTTAGAGAAGCTTCGAAGATTTTATAACGGTGGAAAATAGCCGCACCCGCCGTATAAGTTAAAAAAAGACATTCTTAACTTATTTTTGTCGAAAAGGTTAAAATGGACCTTGATTGGAAAACGATGGAATGATTCCTTTCAAACCATTTTCCAAAATTCAAACAAGGGAATAGATTAATTTAACGAATAGTATAGTAAATAGTAATAATGTATTGGAATACATTTTTAAGAAACATGGATGTGGATTATAAAGAGGTCCCAGTAGATAATCACGTATAAACAACTTCGGATAATGAAGAGATTGTGAAATAAACCCTTACCATGTACATTTCCTTGGTCGATGGTATGTTAACCTCCTATATAATGGATAAATATTTTTCATTAAATTATACAAGAATCATTTAAGTTAATATGATATCATATATGATCTTCTAACATTTCTTTGTTATTAATATCTTAGTATTATCGTTGTTTCGGGTGTTAACTTACTCGTTTAATTTTATATGTTTTGTTACATAAGATGTGTTTGTTATGGATAGGTTGTATAATATTAATATCTAGAATGATATAAAGTCCTTAAACATTATTTTTATTCATTAAAGGATAATTATTCTGGAATTGATGCGATGGGGAATGAATCTCATCGCGTTCATGGAGACGGTAGTCTGTACGTAAGCACGAGCAAAAATATCATTTTTTGATATTAAAATAATATATAATTGGATAGTATATCATATATACAGAATCATTAACATTTTATATTTAATATTTCCATGAATTACACATAATTATTATACCCATATTAATAATAATTTATTGAATAACAATTACACCACGATGTGGAGACGGTAAGCCGTACATAGACATGTATGGTGAAATGTCATTCAAATGATGGATAGAATACTGAATATGGTTGTACCATATTTATAATAACATCATAGTATATAGAAGATACTGGAGTTATTATTTTAGAATTATAATAATAAAGAATGAAGAAGTTGAAGAAGAAAGGAACTTGAAAGAGGGTGGTGAAAACATTACCTCTTCTTCTGGTTCTTCCTTTAGATTTGATTAAAAGGGATCCATAGGATGGATTTCTAACTAAAAGAAGGCCTCTAGGATGAAGAGATGATATTTTAGAGGGTATTTGGGAAGAGTTTGGTTGATCCCAAAGTCATTGAAGGTATGAATTTGAGATAAGGGGGAGTGACCTTTTATAAGAGGGGTGAGGGGTACCTTATGAAAAGCTAGAAATATTATACTATAATAAATTTATATTCGTTTTCTATTTTCTCCAATGTGGATTATTTAAATTATAAGGTAGGGATGGGTATAAAAACATTCAAAAAATATATTTTAGACAGGTTTGGGTAATTATATTAACCTTATCATTTAGTTTTTTCTCTTAGTTAATTAGATTGACATTTTCCATGTCACTTTGCATTTTTATATTATATAGTTACTAAAATTACTATAAACGTCCAAGAGACCCCCAAGTGGTCCATTATTGATAAAAATATCATTATATAAGTCTCTTGTAGGATCATTAGATTTTTATAAATAGAATATAAATTTATAATATAATATTTGTTTTAAAAACACTTTTATGTCAATTTTGACACTATTGGGTATTTTGTTTTTGATAATTTAATAACAGAATTATTACATCGAAAAAAAATATATAACAAATCCTAATATGTCATATCATCCTATAAAATAATTTTAATTCATAAAAAGTTTCAAATAAAATTTATTTTGATATTTATAATATCAATTATTTTAATATTTCATTAATTAGGTATTTACTGCATCACCATTGTGTCATAAAAAAATAATTTATTTAATGTCTAAAAATAATAAATAAAATAAATTATGTAGGAAATCGTTTTATCTTTCTAATTAATATTTATAATAGAATTTATCTTATGTATATCCCTATATTAAAATTTTTTAAGTAATTAAGGTTTTATTTTAACTCTTTTAACTCTTCTTTGAATTAAATAATAAAAAAGGTACTAATATAATCCAAGAGGACCTAACAGATAATATTTTATTCCTGAGGTTGATTTTGGCTGATTTAAACTTTTCCAATAGAATTGGTACATGTGTTAGGGTAATATTAATATCATTTTTACCCTTAATTACCATATTTACTTTTAACCGTGGTAAATAAAAGTAAGAAGTAACTATTCACCAAAAATTATTTTAATCATATTGAACAAAATTTTACTCCTTGATATTAACAATGTATCTCAGATATTCGAAATCCCACTCACAGAATTGGTAAAATTATGTTTTATGTGAATTTGCAGATTCTCCTAGGGGGTGGGTAGAAGATAGTGAAAATTTCAATAAACCTTTTATATATCTAAAATTATTCTAAACTAACTCCAATGAATTACAATGAAATTATATAGATATTATGTATCCATTTTAAACTTAGTAAAATTTAAATAAAATAAATAATTATTTAAATAAAAACATGATTTTAACTATAACTAAGTGTTTTTTCACTATTCATCAAAAATTGAATGTTTTCAAAAAAATACCTAAAATTCACCCTAAGCTAATTTCGATATTCCGAATCCAAAAAAAAGTCCATTTTGAAAGATAAAATTTATAAAATTTCCAAAAGTTAGTATTACTATTCATAACAGGTAGTTTGATTGGTCGTGGTGTGTGTTAGAACTCGAAGTTCCGTACAACACACGCTATTGTATTATTAAAAGGGAAGCATACAGTAGATGCTTGGGGTGTTACAAATAATATGACGGAATGATATTTTATATTTATTATATTTTGATGTAATGATGTATAGGAATCCCATTTTATTTCATGGGTTATTCTATGATCAATGATTTATGATTTTTTGGAACATATACGATTATTTTATTATTAGATGGGTTTTATCTATATCTCACCCCAATTAATTGGGTAATGATTCAGATCTCATGAAATACACCTGAATAGAATGAAATGTAAATCTTGTTTAGTAATACAAGGCTGTAATGGCATGAAAATCTGGTTTAAAAAAACATTGTTGGAACATCTGGTAAACCCAGATCAATAAAAGACACTATCCACTATGATGGTCTTAATAGAAATCCCTTGGATACTATAGAAATCAAATTATGTGCTTAATCATTTTCCACAATTCCATGTTCTATTCCCATGGTATTTTATTATGGTAATTTTCCTTTATGATCTATTCCTTACATACTACCGTGATTTATTTCATGACTCAAGATTTTGTAATTTAAAATTTATTATATTGTTTTTACGTTCTCATGTTTATTTTTTTTATGTTATACATTTTTACCCTTATTAAGCATTTTAGCTAACCCTGTTCATGTTTTCGTTTCGACCGTATTTTAATAAGGGTATTATGTATTATGTGTCAAAAAGGGGTTCATGTTATGAAGCATAATTCAAGAGACAATGTAGATGTTTTATGAACTAGCTGTTTATGTTTTCTACTATCCGAAGGCACCAAACTAATACAGTATTTAAGAATCTCTTTTGTGTCATGTTTTATGTGTTCTAAAAAAGTAATGTAATGTCCATGTATGTCATAATTGGATCGTTATAGTTAATCTCTAAATTATCTATTAATTTAAACCATAACAATATAAAGAGAATTAGAAATACAAAATGGAATCACTATATAGTCATAGTGACAATACCTTGTACACAATGGTGTCTAGGGTATATCCTCCATCTTGACCCACAATTGATGATATACATAATGAAGGTAAATCTTTGAAATGTATTGAGTTCCATGTAGTTGATTTGAAATTTAATCAACATGGGGAAAATGACATAGGTTCATGATTGTGATCTTGGTCAACTCCTAATAATCAGTGCAAAGTCACTTTGATCCATCTATCCTTTTCACGAAAAGAACTACTTCAAACATAGGTGATAGACAATGCCAAATGAATCCCTTATCATGGTTTTCATGGAGTTTATTATTTATTTTCTGGAAATCAATTGGATCCATTCTATAAGGAGTCTTTGAAATTGGTGTGGAACCCATTACAAGATCTATCGAGAACTCAACGTCTCATTTTGGTGTAAGACTAGGAATCTCATTAGGAAAGAAATCCAAAAAATCATGAAAGTAGGCATATCATCGATGTTGTTCTTATCCTCAACTATACGAGATAAACAACCATTTTTAATATGAATTAAGAACTGTAAATTGGATTAAATCACCACAAGATGTTTAGACATATTATCACATTGAGAGATGAACATATTAGGGTTTGAAATATTAAATGTAACATCCTTTCAGTGACAATAGTTATGGGAATTATGTAGAGACTACAAATCCATGCCTACGAGGTCAATAAATTAAAACAATGGAAGAATGAAAATATTTTAACGAATAACATTCCCAAAAAATCTAATGGAGATAAATCATAGACTTGAGATTAAATCATTGTACCATTTGGGATTTACACTGAAAATTATACCTCTAATTGTTTTCGAGGAATCTAAACCCCCTTACTAAATTCATTATAAATGAATGAGTGGGTAGATTCAGAATCAAATATGACATTAGTAGTTCTAGAGTGGAATGTAAGTGTAACCTTTATTATTTCATTATCACACCCCTCATCAGAAATAGCCATTGCATGAGATTTCCCCTAATCCCACAGAGAAGGAATATGTTGTTGTCGATCACCATCACCAAAAGTTGGGTTTGGGAACTGGTTAGTAAAATTTTCATTCTCCTTACACTTGTACAACTGAATCAAGGGAGGTGCATTATATATAGATCATTATTTATTAGAATTTTGAGAAAACGTCTTCCAATCACTTTGGAAATCAACTTCCCAATGGCCTTCCCATCAACACCCAAAATATTTATTAAACCCCCTAAGGTAATTTACTCCATACTTCTCCCCAAACATAGAGAATACGGTAATGTTCATAATTTTGCCTCTATGGTTTTTAGAGTTTATTTTAAACTACATCTTCCTCTTCTTGTCAAAGACATGAGATTGATATGTGACTCTTACACCCATTTCAATGATGATTTTACAATGAAAAATCTAGTCATAGCTTCTAAAGTCTCTTATGGGCAACCAAATTAAAAAACCTGGATTTAATTCAGCAAAGAACCTATCAACATTACCTTTAGGTTGGACAATTATTCCTGAAGAATAAATCACACATTTCATGAAATTATACTTGAAGGTACCAACAAACTTATCATCCTTTTTCTTCAACTCAAGGAAAACTTTCTCTATATTTTTATGAATAATTAGAGGAAGGTAATTATTGAAAAATATGTTTGGTAACACATCCCAAAAAATGGATTCAATATAATCCTAATGCCTAATATTCTTTGTTTGAGTCCACCAATGATCTACTTCTCCTCTTAACCAATAATTAACTAGATTAAATTTCTTATTCTTTGTACACATCTTCTAGTGAAACCAGACTGAAACATAACATGTGAACATAAGCCCACCACTTTTCAAAAAAAAATATATTTTTTGAAATCCACGAATGTTCCATGACTAGTAATTAATATATTTCCAATATAACCAAATAAATTTTACTTGTCATTAAATAATTAAAATTAAGTGAAGCACATAAAAAATACACCTTTCATGGAAAACATGTAACCAATCCAATTCACGCAACCAAAACCGATTATATTTCACATTTAAAACTCATTTGAAATCCAATTTCTTTTTCAAATCAGTAGTTATGACTTTCCTCATCAAGACTAACTAATTTCCTTTCTTTTCAAACAATATAGTTTATGTGAAAAAATAAACAAAATCTATTCTTTGTGAAAAATATAAAATCCCCAAATTAACATCAAATACACTTAAAATTTCACATACAATTGCCCATAAAATTTAAAAAACACATTAGGGAAAACAAATAAGCAATGGATTCATCCAAAAATCCAAACAATACAGAATCATCTACCTCAAAATAGTGGTTGATAGACAGATATAAACTTAAATTTTGTAGTTTTGATCATGGATTCTAAAACATGATAAATGAAATAACAAAATACATATAAAACACTCTAGAAATATGGGTGAAGTCAAAAAAAAAATTTCCCAAAACCCTATGGTTTGTCCAAAACTGTCGAGGAGACGTAGAGGAAAAATAACACCAGAATGAGGGAGTAGAACTAATATGAGATCCAAACTTGGTCATTCCAGTATGATTCTTGAATAAATAGTGCACAAAGATGGGCAAAAAGAGTTCCATGGAGGAGGGCGGTTCATTTCCATTGAGTAAAGGAGGGGAGGCCTCATTTGGACTTGTGGAAGAACAAAGAGGGTGGTTCTTGGGAGGGAATAAATATAAGAGGAAAAAAAATATAAAATAAAAGGAAAATTAGAAAAGGAATAAAATAATAAAAGAATATCCTAAAAATAGTAACATATTTAATAATAATAAAATAAATAAAATAAAACCAACCACAATAATAATAAAATTTATTTTCGTTATTAATATTATATCTAAATCATTCCCTTTATTAAGGTCAAACACCTCACATGTTCAGAAGCTTGTATAAGAACCCAATTATTATTTTAAAATTAAAACCAGTTCAAACTGAACATGAAAAGAGTGATCCCAAATTATTAAAATAAAATAAAGTATCTGTTCAAGTTTTGATACAAATATACCAATTATATAATATTCAATCGATAAAAAAATACACCATGAGAAATTTTTCAGTAGTACCCCATCACCTACATTTCCAAAAAAATATTCAAAGATCAGTTTTCCAAGATATCAAATTAATGAAATAAGATAAATTCTAGAAGAATTGTCCAAATATATAGGATACATACATCTTAACTAGTCACCAATCTGATATAAAATGTGAGTTTGAGAATAATAATATGTTTAAAGGACTTTTACATATAGAACACATTAAAGAAGAAAAAGACATCTTAGAAGTGAAACATTTGTATGGGAGTCTTAATCTTCAACATGCATAGCTCACAATGTCTGTATGAAATGATCATTGATTTAGGAAATTCATTTTCATAAAAACTATATGAGCTTCTTGCTGTTCAAGAAACCTAGAACTAAAATAACTGTGACACAATAAATAATTATTATATATCATCATAATTATAACACACCATGTATTTAAAAATAAATTTAAAATTTAATGCATGAAACACTAAGTCTCTATAAAACAACACTTGGTTACAACATACCCAGTAAACATAATCTTTCCACCTATAGGGATTGAGTTTTAAAAAAACTGACATACACGGTTGCATTCCATAAAAAATATAGAGAATTATTTGATAAACTCGCATTTTTTGATAAATAGTAACATGAACCGTATGAATAGTATCATACCCATCTAAATAATAATATGACCCTTATGAATAATAACCACACCCATGAATATATATATTAATTTTTTCATCTATATAAATGAAATAGAATATTTCCTAAATTAGTAAGTAAGGGTTGGTATTTTAGTGACTAATAAATATTTAATTAGCGTTTTAAATTAATAAATTAAATTAAAATAAATATTATTTTTATAAAATTTATTTGTAAATAAATATTTTATTATCCAATGATTTTAGGACAATATTATAAGACCTCAGTTAATTTTTGAACGTATTGTAAAATTAGTTTTAGGATTACAATTTATATCTTCCAATTAAATAATGATTTTATTTGAATATTAAATTTATATTTTATAGAAATTTATTTTCCTTAAATGGATTTAAATTGTTGCCTCTACATGTTAAAAAATTGATAGGATGAAATTTGGGAATTTTTCTGAAATACATGACTTTTGGTGAATAGTGAAAGTCGATAATTTACGAAATATGTGAAATTAGTGAATTTCTAGGTCATTCTTGAGTCATGACTGACGTAAATGTACATTGGTTTGAACTCACATAAACTTATTACTATTTCTAGTTACATAAATCTGTATTATATCTTGTCATGAGGATAATATTAAAATAATGAATAAAATATTCCAAGATCACTCCTCTCCTCCACTATAAAAACCATCTCTCACTACCACTTATCATTAATCCTTTCAATCCTTGTACCTTGTATAAATTCTACTAAAATATCCTCCCAATATTTTCTTCATATCCATCAGCCATTGGTCTCTTCAAAAATCCACATCCTCTCCCCTATAGAGGCTCTCATGAAAGATATATTCAAAACATAAATTCCTCTTTTCATTTCTTTTATTTTCAATCTAGTTATATTATGTCTTTTATTTCCTCACCACCATTCATCAAATTTTTATGGTAACTCCAGAACCTTAAATTTTGTTATTTTTTAATGCCATTGTAATATTTCTTCATTATATATTTTTTACCCTCATTTTATACAATAAATTAAAACACTATCTCGGATGTGTTAATTTATCACATTCACAAACATAGGGTTTTCAACATCTATTACCCTCTTCAATTATGGTCTTGAAACCATTTTTATGGTAGATAAAAATAATAATATTATTAATATATCTCTATAATTATCTGTAATTATTTATTTCAGTAGTATTAATTTGTAAAACAAAATGAATTTTTGATTATCAAAAAATCAAAAAATTAATCCACATTGTTTTCATTAATATTTTATCGAATGATTCAGCCTCACCAATTGAAAAAAAGTATTATATTGTCATTAAAACTTATGTCTTAAAACTATAAAAAAATAACACCAGTTCTTGAATTCAATTC
Source organism: Viscum album (assembly GCA_963277665.1). Classification (NCBI taxonomy): domain Eukaryota; kingdom Viridiplantae; phylum Streptophyta; class Magnoliopsida; order Santalales; family Viscaceae; genus Viscum; species Viscum album. The sequence continues at coordinate 50,637,451 of OY728156.1, forward strand.
TAATTTTACATTAACTATAAAAAAAATAAAATGACCAAGAAAACTAATGAAACGACCACTGACAAGTGATGATATAGAATATCATAAACCCATAAAAATTACCATAAATGAACATAATATTATTATAATAAATAAAATAAATGTCTAATAGATTCATAATTAATTTAGTAATAATTATAATTTCATATTACATGATCCTACGTTCACAAATGAATTATATTCAGACAAAAGGTATAATTTTTTTCCCGAATCACCATTTTCATTTAGGGTACTCTAATTCTCTGCATAACTCAATTAAATTAATATTTATTCATGTATACTACTTATAAATTTTATGAAAACTTTATATATATCTCTACCTTCCATAATCCTTCTTTATTTTATGTGTATTTATATGTTTTAAAATTTTCTTCTATAAAATCTTCTTGAAATACAAGAATGATTCTATGGAACTTCTAGAATTCATTCATATGTTCATGTATACTCTATAATATATTTTTAGTGAAAAATTACTTTTTTATCTTAAATTATTTTAATATAAAAAACTATATTGTTTCACTTCAGTTTTTATACAATTATATTTCCATATGAACTCTTCTTTTAAAAATAAAATAGTACATTGTTCAAGAATTACTCTATGATTATATAAGAGTATTTTCATTTTTTCAACACTCTTGTCCATTCATAGGTATAAATGTGATTAATTATTTATTATATCATCTAAAATATGATATTTAATTATTTATGATTAGTTTGACTATTGATGTTCTATCTTGAAACCATTCACCATATTTATCCAAATTGTTAGTGTGTAGGGAAAGTTACTTGCATTGAATTCATATGGTAGTTTCAATATTAATATGTATGTTGTGTATGTTTATACCCATTAATTTGAGAAATTAATTGGAAATAGTATGTTATGGGTGGGTCCCACTATAGCTAATCGATGCATCGGTATGTCTCACTAGAAAAACCAGATTTGGGTTTTGGCTGAGGCCTCACCATATTACTTTCAGATATCTTGGCTGAGGCCTCGATAATATGTTATAGTTTTCCATCATTATGAATTATCTAATTATGAAAATATTTATTGGTAGTTCATGTAACCATTCAACTAGTAGAATATCCTCATTTTTGTTTTATGGAATTATTCAATTAGTTTTTATTCCTTCTATATTATGCTCAGGTATATTTTTAATGTAATGAATGTTTAGTTATTCATCATGTATAATGTTTATATTTTCTTCCACTATATTATTTTCCATTACTGATCATCTGTGATCACCCCTTTGAAATGTTTTATTTTCCCCAGGTTGTGAATAATTATAATATGAATGACTTTCAAGGATAATCTAGAATATTATGTCTGATTTAAATATTATTTTATGTTATATTTATTTTCAAGTTTTAATGTTGATCTTATGTTTGTTTCTTGTATTCCAAATCTATAAAATATTAATTTAATTGGTATAGGATTCATTATTTTTATGAAAATGTAATAAAATAATACACCAACTCTATGAAGATGGAGTCGAGTCCTTAGAGTTATTATCAGAGGATGTTTACTTGAAAAATTATAAACTATATTTTAAATATATAGATTAGGTATCAAAACCATATGATAGTATTTGAGGATAGGTATGCAAGAACATCCTAGAATTTGGGTATGGAATAGACTGTGAGGATTTTCCAGGAAAAAACATCCATGGTTGGATACTCCAAGCAGAAATGGTTCTTGAACAGATGTACCTAAGAGTAATAAATCAAACTACAAGTTTCATTCTTTACCTGGGGTATCCTGGTACATGACAATAAGCCTTATTGAGCACATGGTTTCACACTCCTAGGGTATATTATTAGGATAGTTTACATTCTTTTTATAAGAATTTATAAGGGTATTCAATGTATATTTTTCCTCGAAGAAACCATGATTATGAGACTATCTATGGATATGCTTTTAACGTATGATAAGTAATTATCTATTTTGAGATTTTACATTTAGAATCAAAACCTAAAATTTTGTATCCCATTATTTAGAAATGGATCCTAAAGGAAGGAATTGAAACTAAATGAATGTACATATCCCATGTATTTATTTCCCTCTGATATAAGACAATGATGTTGACTTTTGTGATGCAACTTGTGATAAGAACATTTGACAATACTGGGAAAATTGACTCAGGTTATGAATAATAAACTTACACATATAGATAATATGTCTCTACAATGTATGAAAACAATTCTATTCTACTTTATGCGACAAAATACATTATCATTTTAAAGTAATACAAACCCATTTGTAGTAGATCCATGGATATTTTCTCTAAAGAGGATATTTCACTCTTTGGGATGTATAGAAGGAGGGAATGTTTTCATGGATGTTTATCATATATCAGGACATGCAGATTAGTGGTGTCCATTAAGTCAAAAAATTGGATGTGGAATAAATATAATAAATGGAATTGAGGTATTTATATTAAATATTTTTAAATAATACATACCTCGTGAACAATGATATGATATGGAAAGGTAGCTTCTAAAACTAAGGAATGAAAAGGATATGGATGATGAAAATTAAAAATATTAGATCACATGTTTATTAAGGGAAATAATGGACTAAAAAATTAATCCAAGAAGAAGGATTGAATGATTCTTTGATGGTTTACAACTATTCCATCAAACGGAACTAGTCTCGCAAATATTATCATCATACATGAAATATTATCTCATCTGATATCATGAAAGAGAAAAAATATATATGTATTTTTTAAATTTATTGAAACAAATATAAGAAGAGTTTGTTGGAGGAATGAATTGATAAAGGGAAGAATAAAAAGGTTAGTCATCCAACATGTGATAGTTGATAATGGGAACACCCCATAACCTTCTTATTAGAAAAATGAATCTGCTAAATGTATGGATAAAAGGGCCACCAATATCATGATTTTATGAAATATAAAAAAGATACAAATGTTAAATGTAAAAATTGAAAAGATATGGGACATTATGAAAATGTGTTTTCAACACATAAAGTCAAAATTCCCTAAAAAATACCAAGGGAGGAAGCCCATGATTATTCAAAAAAAAATTAGGTTAAAGATCTCACCGATGTGGTGGAATCTACATTAATCATTTCATCAATCTTAGAGTGTGCATTGTTTGATTCTATATCATCTCATTACATTATAACTTATTTCCTTTCCAAGTAAATTATAAGTTTTCAATTTTATTTAATAATTTAATTCTCAGTCAAAAGTCCTAAGGGACGTATCATTGCAACAAAGATGTGTCAGTCAATCCCTTTTATGAAACAGAATCATTTGTTAGTTGTTGACCTTATATTTATAACCATGATTATTATTGATATAACTCCCAATATTAATTTTCATTAAAATTATGTTTTTAAAATCTATTATAATCATAAGGAGGTCAAAATTTATGAGAATATTGAGAAATCCATTTTTTAGAGAAAAAACCTTTCCATATGATTCTTATCTAGATCCACCACAATTAGATCTACTAAATTCAATTGCTAGGGAGGAAGGTAATTAAATACATATGGGAGATGATGGGAATGATCAAATAGAGGGCCAACATATTTTGCAATAATTTGAGGATTTGTTTCCATAGGATTTACATAGACATCCTATAGAGTGGGAAGTTGAGTTATCTATCAATTAAATTTATAGTTCAAGGAAAATATCAATGACTCGTTATAGAATGGCCACATTGAAATTAGTTGAACTGAAGAATAAACTAGAGGAATTGAGTGGTAATGGATTTATTATCCCTTGTGTTTGCCCATAGGTATATCCTATTCTTTTTTTTAATAATAATGATGGATCTATGAGGTTGTGAATTGGATATAGAGTGATCAATGCTATTAAATTAATGAACAAATATCTCATACCTCTCATTGATGATTTATTTTATCAATGTTATAAAGCTAGATATTTTTTCAATATTGACCTTTGATCTATATATCATCAGTTTTCTATCAAGATAGATGATACTAAAAAGAAAATATTTTGAACCAGGTATGGGTATTACATGTGTAATGTAATGCCTCTTGGACGGACTATTGTACCCTCTATTTTCTGGGATATAATGAATGTGGTTTTCAAAGAATATCTTGATTGAATTTTTTTTGGTATTTATTAATGATAAAAAAGTATGCTCTAAAATCTTAAAAGATCATGAGAATCACATGATCATTATTCTGAAGACACTTATAAGAAAATAATTATATGGTAAATTTATCATGTGTGAATTCTGGATACAAACAATTCCTTTTCATGGGTATATTGTCTATAATTATGGAATATTAGTTGATCCTACAAAGTCAATTGGAGTTTAAGAATCTCCTACTTCAACGAATATGGCAGAGGTACATAGTTTTATTGGTTTATAAGCTTATTATCGGTGTTTATTTTAGACCATTTCTCGATTATCCAACCCATAAACAAATCTTACTCATAAAGGGGTAATGTTCATATGGACAAAATAATCTGAAGAATGGTTTGAAGAAATGAAAGAATATTTTTGAATATTCAGATCCTGACCCTACCATCAGGGAGTGAAGGATTTGTTATCTAAATGTATGCATCGAAGAAAATACATTGTTTTTTCAAATTCCCAATGATGGAGTTTTTTATTATGTAGCAAGGTAGTTAAAAATCCATGAATATAACTATCCAACTTGTGATCTTGAGTTGGAAGATGTAATCCATTACATGATGATCTGGAGACACTATATCTACGGAGAAATATGTGAGATATATATATATATATATCACAAGAGCATGAAATAAATCATCCTACAGAATGATCTCAACATCATGAAAATATAATGGCTTGAGCTACTCTAGGATATTTATTTCTCCATACACTACCACCCATGAATGTAAAATAGGGTAGTTTTTACATTTATTAGGAATGATCATGGTGCCTTAAAAATGATATTTGAGAAGGATCCTATGTACATGGATCTAATGAGTATGGATATGGTAATTATTAACGAAGTCGAAAAATCACTAATTTTTCAATTGGTTTCCCAACCATATTTATTAGAAATCATTAAAATTTCTAAAACCTATGATGAGATTATTCAAATTTAACTTCATGTTGTGAATGATGGGAATTTGGAAGAAACTTTGTTTGAGGATGTTATTTTAAAATTTGTGATGATGCAATGTGTTCTCTCAATACATGAGAAGATAATTGAGTTATTAGATGATACACAGAGCTCTAATATTTTTATACACCCCAGTAGAACTACAATTTATATGTTTTTGAAGGAGCATTTCTAGAGGGGAAAAATAAAGTGAGAAGATGATGATTATATATCGATATGTTTAGTCTATTAACAAGTTAAGTCCAAAAAAAACATCTAAGAGGATTCATGAAACATCTACCTATTCCTACATGGAAATGGGTTAACATCACCATGGATTTTGTCACTAGATTACTCAAAACAACACGAATGAATGAAGAAATATCTGTATTTGTGGATAAACATAAGAAATTTATACATTTTCTCTCTATAAGAGATGATTTTCCTTTAGAGGACCATACAAAACTCTTTATTAATGAAGTTGTGAGACTTCATAGAGAACCAATCACAATTTTGTCTGATTGGGATATATGATTTGAATAGAAATTCTAGAAAATTCATCAGATAGGTTTTGATAGTGAGCATCATTTGAGTACTAGTTATCATAAAAAAATAATGGGTAATCAGAAAAGCAGATACAAATATTAGAAGATATGTTGAGATCCTGCTCACTGGATTTATAAGTTGTGTGGTACCATAATTTACCTTGGATGAGTTTTCCTGCAATAATATTTTCAATTCATGTATTCAAATCGCACCATATGATACATAGTATGGAAATAGATGTCTTACACCAACATGTTCTGATTATGTTGGAGAAAGGAAGATTGTGGTCCCAAAACTTGTGGAGGAAACAAAGATGCATGTAAATACTATTCAAACCCATATCAAAGCAGCATAATGACAGAAAAATAGTTATGTTGATAATCAAATGATGTATTTGTAAAATTAAGAGACCGCATTTTATTGAACACGTCTCTGTGGAAGGGTGTTATATGATTTGGGATGAACGGGAAAATGTGCCCCATATATATTGATCAGTATGAAATTATATAGATAATTGTTGTTATGGATTATCATTTTGAAATGCTTCTTGAGAGGTCCAAAGTACAATATTTGATTCATATCTCATTTTTGAGAAAGTATATTCTAGACCCAATGCATGTACTCACTTTTGATGTTATAAAATTTGAACCCGATTTATCATACTATGAAGATCATATCCAGATTCTGGACAGATGGGAATTGGTACTGTGGAACCGACTGAAATGATTAGTAATGTTATTTTTGAAATATCATAAAATTTAAGAAGAAACATTGGATCATGATGAGCTTAGGATAAAGAACTACTGAAATCATATAATGAGGTAACATTCTAGAATTTCAAGGTTTAGTTTTTTTTGGGGGGGGGGGAGATTGAAACACCCCCCATATTTGAAAATAAATATAATATTCAATGAATCAAACATTATGTCTCTACAAACCCCTATTTTATTACAACATCGCCTATTAATATAATTTTCCTCTTTTGTGATTTTAATTTCAAAAAACTAATACACATAGTTCCATTCAGGGATACATTTAGAGTATGATATGATGACCTTACATTTTTTGGTGAATAGTAACTTGAACCTTGTCAATAGTAACTTGACCATTATGAATACTAATATGACCCTTATCAATTGTAAACACATCAATGAAATTATTACTAAAATTTTGTCTCTTTATAAATGAAATATAATATTTTATAAATTAACAATTTTGTGTTTGTATTTTTGTGAGTAATAAAAATCTAATTAGAATTTTAAATTAATAAATTTATTTAAAACAAAATTAATTTTCATAAAATATATTCATATGTAAATATTTTTTCCCAATAATTTTAAGATAATTTTATGATATCTCAGTTCTATTTTTAGCGAATTATAAAACCTGTTTTAATTTTAAAATCGTTTTTTTTTTCATGTAAATAATGATTTTATATTAATATTAAATTTCAATAATATAGAAAACTATTTTTATAAAATAAAGTTAATTTTTGAATTCAACTCATCAATATATTTTTTACTGTTATTTGTTGGTATTTATCAAAAATTATTCATTTTTTGTAAATATTAAAATTCAATAATTTTTGAAATATCAAAAATAAGTGAATTTCATTACCACACTTTTGTCATGGTTGATATAAATGGCCATTTATTTGAACTCAATACATTAAAATATCCTCAAAGGATTCTCACCACATGTAAAATCCCTTTTTCTTTTCAAAATACCAAATCCCGTCGTCGAAAGAGGCTCTCAAGGAAGATAAATTCAAGAGATAAATTTTTATTTTCATTTCTATTATTTTCTTTCAAGTTCCTTTATTTATTTTTTATTCCTCACATACATTATTAAAAATTTTATGATAAATCTAGTAAGATAATTAAAAATTAATTTTATTTTTTTAATTGATTAATTGATCATCATCAATCATTTTCCCTTCTTTTATATTCGAAAGGAAAACACCATCTGAGATGTGATAATTTATCACATTCAAGGATGACTGGTTTTCAACATCTATTACATTAGTCAAAAGTAGTAATGAATCAATTTTAATGGTTGAAATAGATCATTATATATGTTATATATCCTATTAAATGTTCTAGAATCAATTTTAAACATGTTATTAATTTACAAAACAAAATGAGTTCATGGTGATCGAAAAACCAGCAAATTAATCCAATCATTTATCATAAAAAAATTTTCTAATTATTCATCATCAACCAATGTATCCAAATGAATTATACGATCATTTAAAGTTATTTATATACATTAATAACATATAAAATAAATTTTACAACTCAATTATCATTCTAAATTGACTTCTATACAAACAAACGGATCATGAAAACTAATGATATTAGCCCTCACAAATGATGATATTGAATAAATTATCCCAAAAAAACAACCATAAATAAACTTAGTAAAACTATAATAAATCAAATACATGTATAATAAGTTCATAATTAAGTTATTAATAAGTATATCTTTATATTACATGACCTTATGTCCAAGAGTGTAGGATATTCAGACTAAAGGTAAGTATTTCCTACCCAAACCTCCATTTGCATTCCAATTATTATTATTCCCTACTAACCTCAATGAAATTATTTTTTAATCTAATTTACACATAAAAAAACAGTTCAATTGTTCAATATTTGTTTACCTTCCATTATTTTACTTTCTTATATGGGTAGTTACATGTTTTAGAAGAATCTTCAAATAACTCTTCTAGAAATAAAAGCCTCATTCAAGGGAACTTCTTGAATTCTAACATATGTTCTAGTACAATCTATAATATGTTTTTAGTCATCATTAATTTTATAAAATAAATAATTTTATTATAAATAACTATAATATTTCACCTCTGGTTTTATACAAATATTTTTCCATAATAATATTTTTTGTTCAATGTAAAAGAGTAATTATTTCTAGAATTACTCGATTATTTTATATGAGTATTTTCATTTGTTTCAACACTCTTGTTGATTATTCTTTATAATTGGTACTAATAATTAATTATATCATGCACCATTTATTATGTAATGGTTTATGATTAGTTTTAATATGGTTGTTCTGTCCTAAATCCATTCCCCATATTACTATTAATGGTTAGTGTTTGAAGAATTATTTTTACATTTAATATGTTAGATTCAATATAAATGTATATGTTTCTTATGTTAATCCCCAATAGTATGAGGAGTGAGTTTTAATCAGTATTTTATTGGTGATTCCCACTATATACTCTAGATGCATCTATAGTTCTCATGAGAAAGAACATAATGGAGTTTTGGCATAGGCCATATCCAAGTATTATAAGACGACTCATATGAGGGCTCGATGATTTGTTTTAGTTGTATGGTATTATTCATACCCTCATTATAAAACTATATATTAATATTCTATGTAATTATTAGAATAATAGAATATATATTCTTATGTTTTATGGATTTATTTTATCAGTTTTTAGTCTTTCATGTTATACTCATGTATATTTTTAAAGGCATGGATTTTTAGTTATTAATTATGCCAAGTGTTTATATGTTATTCCACTTTTTTATTTACCCTTAATGAGCATCTGAGCTCATGACTTTCACAAATTTTATTTTCCCTTGGTTTCGAATAATAATATTATGAATAACGTTCAAGGATAATCTGGTAGATTATGTGTGATTCAGAAGATGTTGTTAGGTTGTATTTCCTTTCACGTAATATTGTTAATCTTATGTATGTATTTTCTTTTCCAAATAAACTTAACTATTCATTCCTTTTGGATACAACTACCTTGTTTACATGAAAATTAAATTTAAAAAGGCACTTTCTTTGAGAAACTGGGTTCAGTTCTTTATAATAATTTTAATGATGCAATATTAATGATTTTAAGTATATGTAACCACAATATAAAATTGTCATTAAAAGTTATAAAAAAATTATTTATAATATATAATTCTTATTAAAATTATATTTACACATTAAATGCATCGATATGATTTTTAATTTATTCACACCATTAGAAATGTTATAGAATACATAATAGGAATAAATAAGTTCACAATATAAAAATTTATTAATTAATATTTATGAATAAAATTATATTAGAATGATTGAATTTAAATACAATGACAACAATAATATTATTTCCTAACAAAAGATGCAAAATTTAGTAATTTTTATATGATAAAATAAATGAAATTATTCTCCAAAATTATATAATATAATTTCAAAAAGAATTATAAATATAATAACAACCATTAATACATTAATCATGAAAAAAAAGTTTAAAAAACTCAATGGTGAAACAAAAATTTATGATTTTTTTCAATATATTAAATTTTTTAAATGAAAATGTAATTATTAATTATTCATAAATTATACTGCAATAAGAAGAGGTTAATTTTGGGTTCATCAGACCAAATTCTCATTATAAGGATTTATTTTTCGTACTAATAATATATATATTAGTTATATATGTTTATATATATGTAAAATAACTTTAATGGTAAATGAAAAAAACAATGTGATATGAATGTAAAGATGATTAAAACGTTTATTAAAAAGAGTGTTAGAACATTAAATGGTGTTATTACATTATAATAAAATAAGGATAGTACAAGAAAATATATTTTTATAACTTATAGAAGGGGAAAAGTTACACCCCTACATGATATAAAAATCTATTAGTATTACACCTTAAAGCTATACCTTTTTCTCCCATAAATGTCTCTGCCATTATAATAATTCTATAGACTAAATTATGTATCCTATGGAATCTATTTCCTAAGATATTTAAATGTTTAATATTTAGTTATAAATGTATGTATTTCTTACTTGTCATTTTTGTCTTATTATTCTCCATATTACAAAATTATTCTAAAACACCAAATATAATGAATATCATATTATTAGTATATTTTATTTTTATTATATTAATATTTCAGCAGTTGTGAAATATGTTCCTCCCACTATTAAAAAATGGCATTGATTTTTTGTAACTACAGACTACCACCACAATGAAATGACATGGTTAATTTTTAATTCCCTCAATAAGGGTTGGTAATAAGGATGGATTTCCTAAATCAATATAAAATTTCATTAAAAATTATAATTCTTAGAGGATAAATTATCAAATATTTTAATTATATTATATACATTGAAAATGGAATCGATGACCATTCATACGGTGGAAAACGACCCCCGAAAATGTAGATTTTTTTCATTTCCTACCTTCATAGATGATTGTAATAGTTAACATCACGATGATATGTGATACTTATGAAATTTATATTTTTTTAAATGTTACATTATCATTGTATAAAAACATATCCTTACACTAAAAATTAAATTAATACCCTTTCATTTTGCTTCTGTCTTCCATTTACATGGATAATGTTATAATTTTTAAACACTCAGTAAATAAGGATTTTTATATAAGATTAAATTCAATTATGAATAATGTGTTCATGTAATTTTTAATTATTATCAGTTTTTAATATTATATATTTATACCAAATATTGATCCTCAAATTCAGTAGGACTATTTAATAATTTTTTCATTTTTTAGAAACCATGTCCATGTATTTTACTAACTGAAATGTGTCATAAAGAATATTTTAAAATATAGTTTTATACTACATTGAATAATCATGGAATGGTGAACTCTATAGAATAATGAAATTTAATATCTCTATTATAATTTTAGATCTAAATGATCATGTTTAAAAGAACTGAATATTGATAATTTAAAAATATTATTTATTATAAATAAAGAGAGTAATTATAAATGGATTTTTTAAATTGATATATATATATAAATATATATATATTACTGATCATTCTAATTAGGTTATAAATATAGTTATGATTAAATTATTGGTGGTTAGAATAATTTTGAATAATATTAAATATAATAATTTTTTTAGAGTTAGCATATTTATTTTAATGATAATTATTAATTATTATTATTATTATAAAATATGGATTTATTTTTTTCGTTGATTATACTAAATTTTCCCACTCTCTTAGGAATTAACTATTTTATTTAATATTTTAACCTTTATGAATTTTATTATAAAAATTATAACATTATTAAGATTGATTCCCATTATCTTTAATGATGTTTCCCCTTTATATCTTTATTTCTCACACATAATTTTGATACTATTTTTTTATAGAGTCCCATTGTTGTGTTATATCTATTTATTGAAATATTTTTCTTCTCTTAATTTAAAAATGTAGTTTTCTTACTGTTTTTATGATGTGGGTTCTCAACAAGGTATAACATAAAATTATAATTATTTTTAATCCCTTCATGATAAAATGTATCATATTATACCCCACATACTCTATTGATTATCTTTATTTAATTTAACGTATATATTATTCATGTTTCATTTCAAGATTAAATTATTATGTATTTCAATATATTAATTTAAACTTTTTTTAATTACCTTTTAATGTGATTCTTATGTTCTTTTTTTTATGAAAATGATAAAAAATACCTATTTTATATACCATTTTCCTCTTTAAAAGGAATGAATTTATTTATATTGAAATTAAATTTCTTGAATTACCATCCAAATGTTCTTATAAAATACCATTATGTTTTTCTTGAGTTTTTTGTATCAATGGTTTACATTAATAAGAGAATGTTTTTATAAAATATATATTTTATTAAAAAATTTATTATTATTTTCATTACGATATAAAAGGTGAATGATTTTAATTTCAATGTTATAAGGATTCCATTCCATTTCAATGGGTTCATTATGGTTTAAAATGTAAACTATATTCATGCAGAACTCATATGTATAGATAAATGATGGATACTATCAAATATCTTCCTCTAATATATTATCCAATGATTTATTTTGTCTTCACATATATGTATGATAATCTTTCAGGGCTATAATCACAAAATTAAATGAATATCCTTATTATATATTCTCACAAATGAAATGGTGATCCTTCTAGATAAAATAAAAAACGATAAGGTTATTCTAATTATATATGTTCCATTCAAATGATTTATTATACTCACATTTTTTCCCAAGGATTTAACGTATACTATATATCAAGGCTATGTAACATTTCTATTCCATATTAAAATGATTATACTCCATGGATAATTTTTTTAATATCATGGATCGAGAAAATATTTCTATATTATTTTCCATATAAATTATTATACTGTTACACATTGATAACCCTCGTGGATTTGATGATATTTTAATAGTAATTTTCTCCCAAAATTATGTTTTATATTATTAATATGATCTTACCATTGACGACTAGAAGATATGTTTTACCTTACTATAAATATTAACTCACCACATTTTTGTGTTTCCATTCTCTAGGTTAATAATATGATTATCGATTATGAGAATATTAGAATTTATTATAGTATGTATCATGTATAGAGTAATGTTTACATGTATTATAGTACAGGAGTTTTATATATCTAGTACACTAAGTAACTAAAAGAATACAATATTATAATAGCAAGATTATTTTGAAATTTTTAATTTTAATCTCATTAAAATTATCTATAATTAGGATTTTTCAATAATGGGTTACTATAGTTGCTCTCAAAAAATAGTTTAGTTATTTTTTATGAATCTTTTTTTTGTATTTGGATGAGTGGACATTGGTTAATACTCTATGGAGTATGATTGAGGTATAATAATATGAATTTGATAACAATACAATGTTTTTGTAATAAAAATTTTTGGGTGGTTCTCAGAGAACGTAAATCCTTGTTATGATACTACATGTTGATATAATATTTTTAATAGAGTAACGTAAGGGTAATAATAAATTAAAAACAGTGGAGTTTTTATTAACTCAATCATCACTCGAAGAATGATAAAACAAGAATAACAATAAACCTGGTTGGACACACCAAATGGGTATGATTTTATAATTCAATCCTATTAATTAACAATTAGGATTGATTATAGAGAATATTAATGATATTTACAGAGCACAAAATAAGAGATAGATATCTAATAATCTAGATGAAAACATTTTAATTTTTTAAACATTTATGAGGGATTTATTTTATGGGTTAATGACTACCATTATAGATTAATTATTCATGGTATAGTCTTTTCCTTAAATAGGAAATTCCGGGAGTGATTAAAATTAGATATAATAGTGGCTGTGATGGGAAATGTGATGATTATACCATTGAAAAATCAAACGTGATGAGAGAAAGAGTAAAACACCATGTAGTGATTCTTACTCAACTCTCCCATGTTATTTATAATGATTATAAATATTTAATGATCCAAATTTAAACATGAAATAACATACACATGGGTAATTCATGTGACAATATCCACCAATCATTAGGGGATCTTATTATCTAAATATTATTGAGTAATATATAAATGCGATAGATTTGATTTGTTCAATTATTAAGGGAATAGAACATGATATTATTGTGTTATGTTTTTATCTTTTAGATGGTTATTCTGACCATTTTTGGACTCCTATTATTAATACAATGAAAATATATGATATAGAGTCTATGAATTGTTTAGAGTTTAATAAATTGTTATTAAAAGTGTATTTTTCTCAAAATCATCCAATAAAAGGGGATATTTTTTATGAATTTGAAATAAATGGTGGATAAATACTTTTTCCAATATGATAAAAACATAATTAGGTTATAAAATTTTGATGTTTTCTTTATCTTCTATTACAAGAGTTAATGTGATCATTTATTTAGTTTTATAATGAATGTTATTTTAACGTTATTAGAAATAATAGGCATAGAATGATATTAAGAATTTTTTTATATGAAATAAAAGTGGAGATGGAAAATAAAAACTCCAATCCATATTGTGTGAGAAAATGTTAATTAGATTATCATGGAATCTATTATGAAATTTCCCCAAGGTGAAAGAAATTTAAATTATATATATATTTAAAAAATATAGGAAAAAGAACCCATGTAATTTCATCCAAGGTAAAATGAAATGTTTAATGTGGGAAAAATTTTCTCATATATTGATTTATTTTCAGAATGGGATAAAAAGGAAAACTATGTGATAGAGGACTCTAATGTCCCAGCATATGGAAGGAATAAATAATTAAAATTAGTTGAGTTTGAGAATTATAAAAAAATCCTAATCCTAGAGTTAAGGAATAAAATATGTAGAAATTGCCACATAAACCAAGGGAGAAAGGATGAATGTATGATATCATTACCAAAAATTTGGATCATGCTAATGTAGTACAAAATGGTATTTTGATTATATAATATAGATATTTGAATTCCATATTTTATTTAGGATAATTTATTTCTATTGTAAACTAAAATTTTTATAGGAATATTTATTTAAAACCATATTTGATTTATATTTTACTATATTTCAATACAAAATGTGGTATATGGATCATATATTGGATATAAAACTCATCTCCAATAGAAGTTAGTGGGATGCAGGTTCTTGTGAATCTATTTTTCTATCCCTTGATTGAATTTGACATAATAATTTTACTAGATTGGATTTACTAACATAAATAACTTATCAATTTTACGGATAAATATATCCCATATAATTTATAAAATTTACTTATTTTGAAATTAAAATATATAGATGATTATGAAATCATAGTGGAGTCAATTTCGATAATATGGGTTTTGATATGATGAAATGAAGGAATATTGGATAAAATTATTAGATAAGAAGTTGGATTTTAAAACATGTTTATTTTAATGGTGTAAACTGGGTTTTTATTTGTAAAAAATAAAGTAATTCTGTAGATAATGTGGATATGTTTTCAATAAAAATCATACATGGGTAAATTAATAAATATTAGAGTCCAGAAAATTTACATCTTATTTAATTGTAGGATATATTAGAGTAATTGTAAGATGAAATATACAAGTTTTTTATGCCTAATTATTTACCATGAGGGGAACTATTCCTATTATTCAAAAATAATGATGACTAAATGAATCATTACGTTGATTATTTTTAGAATAATAAAATAATTTTTAGAACAAGTATCATCTATTTTGTATCCATGACTTATTCAATCAAATCATGGATAATAAATTCCCTTAAATGATTATATTTTTATCTTATAATCATATGTATTGTGTTTAAAGGGTGGATAATTATAGAATAACATTCTAAATGTGGTATTCAAAATACTAATTTATTATGATTTCCATTGGACATATGAATTCTTCTAAAATAATTATGGATCTATTGAATATAGTATTTAGATAAAATATAAATATTATTATGGATTTCAAAATAGAACGTATTTTTATATTTTAAAATATTATTAATGATCATGAAGACCATTTTTCAATATTGTTAAAAATCATAATAAAGTAGATGTAGTGTTCAATTTTTACCATGTTTGAATTATGGCTATAGAAAGTATCATTATTTGGTAATGTAATTAGAAACCGAAGAATATCAGTAGATAGTTTAATGAAGGATATAATCTAGAATTATCAAAGACCAAACATAGATACCAAGATATATAGTATTTTTAAAATATCCATGTGATATAATTTAATTTTTGGGAAATTTATCATTTATTTGAAGTCCACTAACATAAAAGGTACTAACGTTACATTGGAAAGACGAATGTGAAGATCAATTTAGGGATAGAACGAAGTAATTGGTTACTACACGTATATATAGTACCTTATAATGGATAACGGTTTATAATATATAGTTATTCCTCATTAAAGGGATTAGGATTCATTTTTATTAAAAAAATTATGGTAATGTCTTATTGATATAAAAAATTAATGACTAATTGGAAAAGTTAATAGATTATTTATATAATGGTATGTGTAGGGATCATTTCATTAATGAATTTTTGGGATTATATATATCATAAATTGTTTGACATAAATACTGAAAAATATAGAATAAAATCAAGATTCACAATGAATAAATTGAATACATTCCAACAGTTATGGTGGGAAATGAAAAAATATCATTACTACTCTATACATAATCACCCGATGAAAGAAAATAATGTTACTAATGCTTTGATTATAAAACATTTATCAATCTTATAGATGATGAGGATGGAAAAATTTTCCATACCATTGTATTTTTAAATGATAAATCATGGAGTCAAAATTGATGATGGAAAATCATACCTTTTAAAACTACTAATCAAACATACAATCATGTTATAAATAGAAATGACTCGATCAAAGACATGGAGATATAGATTAATTGTAGTGAATATTATTGAGTTTAACATAGATAATGATGTAGATTTAATTTTTTTAACATAGATATGTTTTCAATCAAAACCTAAACTGTTGGATGATATATTCGGTGATACTAATAGCTCAAATGTCATTATGAATAATAAAATCATGAGTATATATTAGATCTACTGAAAAAATATTATTGTCTGAAATAATTTGGGAGGATATATAATATGTATATTGTAATTTGGATTGAAATAATGTGAAGGATGGATAATATATGTCTAAGGTTAAGATACAACTATTAATCCAAAAAATATGAAATTTAGAAAATTTCACCCTAGATTTCATCATAGGACTCCCCATGACCTAAAAAGTCCAGAATCCCATTTTGGGTTATATATGTTCACCTTATAATGTTATCACATTTCATCACAATCTAATAATATTTCTAACCGAAAAATTCACCATGTTTTATAAAAATCGGTGGAAAGGATACATGGAAAACGAAACTAAATTATAACTTTTGGAGATATGAGGTTTTTTCCAAGGTTCTGGAAATGACTTCAGTGAGAATTCGATATAGAGTGAAGTTTTATCATAGCTTATAAGACTCAAATTGTTTTTTAGTTTAAGATATCCATTGAAAATATTAAGTATATATTGATATATTGTCCAATTTATATAATATGATATGATACTACAAAATTCTTATTTTAATGATATCATAAAAAAAGTTTCTATTCTATAGATCTTGTGAATAAATATAAGTCATTTTAGATGAAAACATATAAGACTCAAAAATTATGGGAATAATTTTAGCGAGAGTAACTTGAGAAAACATGAGATTGACAATAAATGAAGGTGTGGTTCAATCCATTTAAAATAAATTTTAGATGAGAAAATATGAATGAATATTTATATAGATAATTTTTTATGAGATATTGAGTTTTATGTAAGTGAAATAGTGTTCCCCTAGTTATCTCATAGTAACGGTATTTTTGTATTTGGCAGGAAATTGTTGATAAACCATTGGTATATGAATCTGATCATGATCATTGATCATGTCAGGAATATTGCATACCATATATAATGCACTAAAGATACAATTTTATACATGATATGTTTCATGTTTCCTTTTTTGGAAGTTTATAACCTACACCAAATATGTAAAAACCCTAGATGATGAGCAATTTGAATATTATCTTTCATTTCAGGAACAATCCATAAATTTCTAGATTGAATATATATTGTTGTATATCACTAGATGACACATCATGTAATTTATTTGAAGAATATTATTCTTATAGAAGCCACTTGAGAACCCAAGGATATAATAATATTAAAATAAACACACTTTTTTTATTCTATGTAATAAAATATTTAGGAATAAATTCCATTTTCTTGGGTTATAATGATACAACACTAAATTGTTAAAACTAGTATTATTTTGAATCCAAGATAGTAGATTTTAATTCATGAAACAACAAAATAAAATGAAAAATGTGTTAGCTTGATAATAATATTAATTATTATCATTGTTTAATATACAAAAAAATAGGGTCATTTCAATATAAATAAAAAAATTATAAAAACTATATAATAAGATATAATAATACAATGTTCATTTTATTCGTTGTGATAATTTTTTTCTAAAAATACATTTTACACATTATATATTATAATTTGAAAAAAATAACATCCCCAAAAATATCATAGATACCATATTTTTAATGAATTATATTCAAATTATATTATATTATAATTTAATTTTTAGGTGATAAATAAGATTAGAAATATTACTGTTAATTTTTATGATAATATTAAAACTAAAATATTTATTGATTTTTTTAATAACAATGTACAATTTTTCTCTAATATGATTTTTTGTTATTTAATAAATGAATATAATATCATTTTTAAATGTAGATATTAATATAATTATAGTAATTAAATTCTTACTCAATGATAAATAAGATTAATAACACTTAATTGTAAAAAATATTATTTTCAATGAAATTGATTTCTTATATATTTAATAATTTTATTTAAATTTTCATTTTAAATTATATATAATATGGATTAAATTAAATTGAGATAAATTTATTTTTAACACACCCAATTTTTTTATGAAATAATTTTTATGTTTTCTCTACTTAAAAATTTCTTAAATAAAATACATGTTTTCTAGGAAAAAAATAATGATAGTAAATTATAAAAATATAAAACAAATAATAATTTAAACATCTTTAAAATTGTAATAATACTGAGCAGTTGGGGCTTCTGAGAACGTATATACATCCATAATTTCATAATTTTGGAGCCTGTGAACATTAAATACTTCCATTTAATTTTTGAAAAATAATATTTATACAAAAAATATCAACTTGAAGACTTCATTTTTAAAACTACTATACATACTCAAGTTTATTAGGACATTGTCTCAAAAACGTATCCTAAATCATCCATTTAAAATATATTTACTAAAATATATGTTATTCACAATGTATGTGTTTGTCACATTATTTATTATTGATAATATTCAACATATGAAATCTTTTAGACCTCCTTATATAATAAATAAATTATTGTTAATATAATAGAAAATTATTATGTTAATGGAGAGAAATATATTTTATCCTTTTAATAAACATGAAGAAACCATCATCTATTGTGTGTGTATACAGACTACCACCACCAAGAAACAATATGGTTCATTTTTTATCTTATCCTTTCATGGTTGGTAACATGGATAGATTTAATTGATTGATAAAATGAATATTTAACAATTATTATTAATAAATTAAAATTAATATTATATCTTAATTCTATTCTAATATTTGAGATATCGAACCATTAATCATGAATATAATTGACTACACTGTATACGATTAAGGGATAATTTTTATAATTTTCACCATAAAATAATATTTACTAGAATTAATTTAATGAAGATAAATAAGATTTTTAACATTTTTAAAAGTTGATAAATTTATATTGGTAGTTTTTAAAATATATTATTTCTCATATTATTATTGTAGCACAATGATCCTTAGGTTGGTATTTAACACATACATGAATGATGTAAAAATATATTATCCATAAATGATTATAAAATATTATCTAATCATTATATGAATTTAAAAATAGAATATATGATAATATTAAACCTATAGTAAGATTTTATAAATAATTTACATATTTATATCAAATTTTATTTTAAAAAAATGAATAAATGGTTCATTGGCTTTTTATTTTCACAAACCATATCCATGTCATTCAACAAATATAATATGAAATATGAATTTTTTAAAAAACACTTATTAATTTGAAATGAAAATATTTGATTAATGATCTTAGAGAGATGAATGGTAAAAACACATTAATTTTAAACATGTTCAAAAATGATCTATATTAGTCACACATGATATTGAAAACAGATAATAACTAGTTATTATACATTTAGTGAAATATTAAAAATCAATTTTATACTAATATATCTTTATATTAATAGTTATCATAAGAAGGTGAATCTTTTAGGGACCCAACATTCCCATACATAAGTATTACATCATATATTTTGATAAAAACAAAATGATGTTATAATATATGATCCAATGGTTTAGTGTCCATGTAAAATTAGGCTCATATATCGATTATAAATTATAACAACAAAAAATTATTAAAAATTATCTCCTTTATACATAAAAATGTCTCATGATATCCTTAGTACATAAATTCACATAGGGATATACATCAAAGAACATTGTGAGAAAATTATTTATAAGGGGAGGAATAAGTTAGATGAATCAATATTATATGGGTGATAATAATAAACATCATCATATCATAAGCATAAGGTCATTATATGTCACGAAATAGCCCGGGTCGACCCTGAACCATTCACCTGAGTCGGCTCGCTACATGTCCCGAGGGGCGTTCCCAATCCCCCTGGGATGGCAACCAGTGCCGGGAATCAAAGTTAAAACGTTGGGACTGATTTGGCCCATAAAAGATAAATAAGTAAAAAAGAATAAACAGAACAAAAGCACTAACGTCTAGCAGTGGAATGAAAGAAAACCAAACAACAGATGTACCTCCATGTGACCCTTCGGTCACCTCCCAACCAAGGACAACATTGCTCACAAAATGAGAAAATCAACCAAGAAACATGAACAAGGGAAACCTGCAACTAAAAAGATAAAATAGGTGTGAGCATTAAAAATGCCCAGTAGGGATGCCAAATTAAACCCCAGAATCCAACCAAGAACACATTCCAGAAACAGTCCAAAAACACTAGTTTTCACATAAAAAGATAGAAAATAGGGTTTTTTTATATTAATGAAAAAGTACTTAATCTACCATTTCAAAACCAACAGACGCCACAACCCGTTTTCCCCAAAAAAATGCATTTCTTGAAAACTGAATTTCAAATCCATGTTTATCAAATTTGTGCAAAAGAAGAAAAGGTGATAAGTAAATTCTAGAAACCAAGTGCAAGTAAAAGTAAACAAGCAGATATAAGCAATAAACATGGGTGATCCTAAATATCCCTAGAAAACCCCTAGACGTACTCGGGTTCAGACTACCTACCAGCATGGTACTCCACAGTCAATAACCAATTGGCTGCCCTAACAGCCAACCAGTGGCACGCCCCACAAGGCCTACCTACCAAGAAATGGATAACCCATCTAATTAGGGTTAGCTAGCAATCGTCACTCAATTCTCTACAAGAATCCCAGGAAGCCATAGTGGTTTTAACAATACGGTGTAAGTGGGAGGCCCTCGGACGCATGACTCATCTCACCACACTTGCCAACCCCTTATACAGACACCACTACACGACAATCCTCGAAGGTAAGTCCCCCTATAGAGATTCCCCACAAATATTCATATATGAAATTCTTTCACATTCAACAAGGGGCCAACTGGGACTTCACCGCATGAGCAGTTTCAAAATGTTTCGTAAACGAGTTATGTTGCCAATTGGGCACCCAAATATTTCCCAAAATCCAGTTCAAACACATTATTTTCAAAGATTCAACATAAATATTATAATTGAGTTGGAATAGCCAAACTAGCCTTTAAGCAAAATGACTATCTAAATCACACCAAAAACCAACCGAGACAGATTCTTCCAATTCCCTTTGAAACAACACATTATTTTCTCTGAAACCTAGTTTTAAGAAAACATAGCTTTGATGTGTCATTTTCATTTGAAGGCACATCCATGTGAGCACCTACTGCTCCCATGGATGTGCTAGCATCCAATGGCACATTTAGTTTTTATAAGAATCACCTTAAAACCCATCTTTAATACACTTTATCATTGAAACCAAACTAAATTCTTTCACAACACTTTATAAAAGAAAAATGCATCTTTCAAACCAACCACCATTTCCAAGTCTTTTCTAAAACAACTTACCTATTCATATTTTTGTTAAACAATCACACCAATGAAATTTTTACAATTCCAAAACACAATCACTATCAAATAAAACCAAACACATCACAATGAAATTGATTTAACTTTACCAAGAACCTATGCATTTCATATAAACCAACATCAAAAGCCACTTTCGGAAATTTAAAATAGAAATATAATTAAGACAGATGATTTTCATAAATACGATAGTGATTCAAATGATATAAAAGGATAAATTGAAAATATTAAAGTGCTCAAGGTTTGAATATAAAAGGGAAATGGTTGGAAACACCTACCTTGAACAAAGGTCACGTCAACATTTTTAACTCAAGCAGAAACTCGCTCACATGCACGCACTTCCACATGTATATATATATATATATATATATCCTTAAACTGATGCATGTGTTCCTCACGACATGAGGGAACATGCACACAAAAGATATATATATCTATACATATTCCTAACTTGGAATTTGCATGCCCACCTTTGAAACCAACCGCAACTCCATACGATAGATCCCCGAGACTCAAAACACCACAAATCACTAAAATAAAATTAATCCAAATAAAGGAATCAAGATACGATTCAAAAAACAACTCTATAGAAATCACCAAGTTAACAAGTAACACTCAAATCACATATCCACCGTTTTTATAAAACAACACTAAGGGAAATGCCCTCAATATCACATCACTTTTCTTTAACATAAACACAATTAAACAATCACACCAAAGACTAATTTTATCCAAATACACCAATGCCAAAACATCACAAAAAAAATACACAAATACCATAAGGACTTGAATTACATTTTAAAAACTAACAAAGAAATATTTTTCACTTAAACAATCATAACACCGTAGCTACATGATGATCTAAACCAGAAACCGACTCTGGACCAGATAAAGACCTCAAGGGTCCGCAACTCAATTCTAAAAAAAATTAGAACTCTATTGCAAGATAATTATGGGAATAAAAAAGCTACGAAACAAGTTTTAAAACAAAAAGGAAGAGTTCAAACATTAGTAGAGTGATCCAGAGATATAAATACGCGAGTTCACCATCCTCGGAGGGGCGCGAATACAACAGCGCATTAACGGAAGGAAGAAAATCACTCCGTAGACTAAATGCATAACCTGGATACCGAGAAAAACGTGCCAAAATGAAACACGATATTACAGTGATAATATATTTTTGATAAGAACATCAAAAATAATAATAATAAAACAAAAATAAAAATACCAGAAAAGGACAACACTGGGAAAAGGTTGCGCAAGGAGAGGCCACACAATTGGGGGGGGATGCTGGACGGGCTAAGGCGTTGGCCGGAGAGGAGGGGGAGAGGCCAGAGATGGCCGGAGTGGGAGGAGGCTGGGCAGCGAGGGGAAGAGGCCGCCGGATGGGGGAGGCGGCCGAACGGCGAGGCGGCGGGGCCGGACGGAGCGACGGGGCCAGACGGGGCGATGAGGACGGACGGGGAGAGCTGGGTCGCCGGCGCGCGCACAGAGTGCCAGGGGGGCTTTGCGCGAGGTATAGGAGGAAGGGGGGAGGGGCCTTGCGCGACGGACAGGAGGAAGGGGCAGGGGATTTGCGCGACAGACATGAGGAAGGGGGGAGGTTCTTTGCACGACGTATAGGGGGCGGGGGGAGGGGGCTCGCGCGGGGAAGAAAGGGGGCCGTGTATTAGGGTTCCTTCCTTTTATTCTTAATAATAATAATAATAATAATAATAATAATAAACATATACCCATATATAAATATATATAAACATATATATAAACCTTCTTATATAAACATAAATACATCTATATATATATATATAAACATATATATAACATATATAAAAATATAAACATATATAAACCTATATAAAACATATATAAATATATAATCATATATAAACATATATATAAACATATATAGACATAATCATATTACATTAAAACATATTTTTTTATAAAAATATGTGTATATATATACACATATAAACATATATACACATACCTTATATATATATTCACACAACGTTAAAACATAAACATATACAAACGTAGGTACACATATATATACACATATATAAACATACAAACATACATATACATATATCTACACACATAACATTAAAACTGGATGACCGTTTATTATTTGTGCACCGTACGGTACCCAAGCGGAAAGCGCGTCTTAAACGTATGTTGTTCGCACACTATCCCAAACCATAAACTCAGCACAACATTAAACATTTATACCGGGACTCACCCACACTTATGCAAAAACACCCGACGCTAAGAGAAATAAATTAAATTAAAATACTAAAAAACGGGAGTGACAATTCTCCCCACCACAATCACCTTCTTCCCCCAGAAAGTCACCAAGCCTACAGTTAGCATAACTCGAGTAAGTGCCCAGACAAAATCAGAAGAAACTGAGAGGCTCAGGGTGACCATTACCAATGAAAATCACACCCGACCAACTCGATTAAAATCATTGTACGAGGTTGAGGGGAGAACACTAGAGGGTTCTCCCCACCAAAGAAATCTACTAACACGGAGGCCTTGAAACTCAAACACACCACCCTTGGGGGGGGGGGGAACCCGGGAACTCCAAAACTGAAGCCATTTAATTTCTCCACGTAGACCGAACAACACTCAGAGACTCAAACAGAAATCTTGCTACGAAATGGCCGAACAACCCAAGGATAAGGAATTAACTCAACCCCACACACACCAACCGAATAAAAACCTCACCGCAACCAGAGACTAGGGAATTTCTAGACCGAACTCACAATGGACCTTGAAACACCTCATGTTAATTTCACGAAACCAAGCATCCGCGTAACAAACACAATTGAGACCCAACTCAAAATTAGAACGACCCGTTTATTCGCGGGCACAACGCCTTTCAAGGAAATACGAATGATTTGAGAACACACTGAGAACAGATAAGACTGGTTAGACTGCGGTAGAACAAGTTCATCACATTACCACAACTATGATGAGCTTACAATGGTGAAAAGAATAGAACAAGGAAATTTTGAGTATTTTCCTTCAGAAAGCTGCAAACATAATCCGAATAGAGGTTCTACATACCCTCGGAAATTCCTGACTTTGCGCGAGCTTCACCCCGAGACCTGTGGTTGGGGGTCTGATGGCGGAAGCATTCCATGCCTCACAGTCAAGAATTTGAATCCTCTGGTCCCTAGATCCTTCCTCCCAAACGACTCTCTTCCAGAACTCTCACCGGTGGCCCGAACAGCCACACGGAGAAAGACTTCAGAGGGATGCGTCAAGGCGACATATAATGTCTGGACATGCCATACTTGTGGCACACAAGTGAGAGGTCCGATGAACTATGAGCCGGTACCGACGGGGATGTTTTCTTGGAGATAGGTTCCACCGGCCCGCACTCCTTACCAGGTGGGGAACCTTCACAGAATTCGACCACCGTTAATCACACCCAAAACACCAACGACGATGAGACATCTCATCTTTACTAGTCTAAAACTGAACCCTCAAACAAACCTGAGACGGTACGCACCCTAACAACCCTGGGAGTTCCCAACAACCTGACGACCCACTCCAATTTCACAACCACACAACTTCCTCTAATGGACATTGATTACTTTGATCGATAAAAAACATGAAAAGAACTGGAAACTGGGCATGAATCATTAGCAACCTTAATGGCCTTTCTGGGTGGCATACTCATGACAACACGAGAAACCTCATCAAAACCGACATCAATCCAAAACTCAATAAAAGAAACAACACAAGTCAAGGTCAATAGGCCCATAAGACAAACATATACAAACACAAGAATAAATCACATTACAAAACCATCATTTCATTAAATTTTTAAAACCCTCCTATGGCACCTTATGAACTGTCACATGTGCGTTCATTCAATCTCGCTCCCATCATCTGCAAACAAGTTCCCCTATGCACTCTCCATACAAACCAACTCATGTGTGACCCTCCATAAGGTGTGCCCAGGTTCAAATACTTATTTCCCTACCAAATCCAAACACATACCATATTGTTCCAAACCAATAAACTTTCTCTTTAAAAATCCACTTTACTAATTTCAAAAACAATTTGGAAGAAACTCCTTTTTTTCATTTCGAAATCACTTTTATTTTCAACACACACACACACACAGACCGAGTTTAAAGTGAAACACAACATATGATAAACCATCAGAATGAGTGATTAGTGTCTGTACTTAACTCGGCGAAATGGTGGTGAGACATGCCCCAAGTAAAAAATAACACTAAGAGGACCTTAAACCGGGTACTTGGACTCCACATGGGTCACCACCCCATGTGAGGCCGCAATGTGAACCGATTCGCTCCCATTTTCATCCCTCAATCCAAAATAACCAAAGAAAAAAGACTCAAATCCTGGACTAACCCTGGTAACTCGGGTCTCTTCACGAGCTGAGGTGATCAGGCACCGACCAGTAACCTACCTCCTTAGCCCCGACAGTCCTAATCTCATTCTATCAGACATCCCAAATATCATGTGCCTCCTCTGATACCAGTTTTTCACGAACCAGCCTGGGTCGACCCTGAACTGGTCACCCAAGACGGCTCACGACATGGCCCGAGGAGCGTTCCTGATCCCCCCCGGGATGGAAACTAGTGTCGGGCATCAAAGATAAAAGGTTGGGAACGATTTGTCCCATAAAAGATAAATAAGTAAATAAGAATAACCAGAACAAAAGCACTAAAATCTAGTAGGGGAAAGAAATAAAACCAAACAACAGACGTACCTCCATGTGACCCTTCGATCACCTCCCAACCAATTCCAACATTGCTCCCAAAATGACCAAATCAACCAAGAAAACTTGAACAGGGGAAACATGTGACTGAAAAGATTAAATCAGCGTGAGCATTAAAAATGATCAGTAGGGATGCCAAAGTAAACCAAAAAATCCAACCAAGACCACTTTCCAGAAAGAATCCCCAAAACACTAGTTTTCACATACAAAGATAGAGAATAGGGTTTTTGTTTATTTATGGGAAAAAGGAACCTGATCTACCATTTCAAAACCAACAGACACCACAACCTGTTTTCCCCAAAACAATGCATTTCTTGAAAACTGAATTTCAAATCCATGTTTATCCCATTTGTGAAAAATAAGAACAGGTGATGTGTATATTCTGGAAACCAGGTTCAAGTAAAAGTAAACAAGCAGATATAAGCAATAACCATGGGTGATCCTAAACATCCCTAGAAAATCCCTGGGCGTACTTGGGTTTAGATTACCTGTCCGCAAGGTACTCCAAAGTCAATAACCAACTGGCCACCCCAACAGCCAACCAGAGGCACGCCCCACAAGGCCAACCTACCAAGGTGGGGATAACCAGTCTAATCGGGGTTAGCCAGCAACCGTCACTCGTTTCTCTAAAAGGCGCCCAGGAAGCCTCAGTGGTTTTAATAATACTATGTAAGTGGGAGTCCCTCACACACATGACTCATCTCACCGCACTTTCCAACCCCTTACACGGACACCACTACATGAAAATACTCGAAGGGAATCCCCCCTGTAGAGACGCCCCAAAAATATTCATATATGAAATTCTTTCACGTTCAACAAGGTGCCAACCGGGCCTTCACAGCATGCACAGTTTCAAAACGTTTCGTAAACGAGTTATGTTGCCAATCGGGCACCCACATTTTTCTCAAAAGTCAGTGCAAACACATTATTTTCAAAGAGTCAACACAAATATTACAATTGAGTTGGAAGATCCAAATGGGACTTTAAGAAAAACAACTATCTAACTCACACCAAAAACCAACCGGGCCAGCTTCTTCGAATATCCTTTGAAACAACACATTATTTTATCTGAAACCTAGTTTTGAGAAAACATAGCTTTAATGTGTCATTTTCCATTGAAGGTACATCCATGGGAGCACCTAGTACACCCATGGAAGTGACAACATCCAATGGAACCTTTAGTTTTTAGAAGAATTACCTTAAAAGCCAACTTTCATAAAACAATTTAGCATTGAAACCAAACTCAATTCTTTCACAACACTTTATAAAGGAAAAATGCATCTTTCAAACCAACCACCATTTTCAAATATTTTCTAAACCAACTTACCAGTTCGTCTTTTTGTTAAACAAACACAGCAAAGCAATTTTTACATTTCCAAAACACAATCACAATCAATTTCAAACAAACACATCATAAAGCAATTTATTTAACTTTACCCAGAACCTATGCATTTCATATAAACCAACATCAAAAGCCACATTCATAAATTTAAAATAGCAATATAACAAATCCAGATGCTTTTCATAAATACGATAGAGATGAAAATGATATAAAATGATTAATTGAAAATATTCAAGTGCTCAAGGATTGAATCTAAATGGGAAATGGTTGGAAACACCTACCTCGAACAAAGGTCACGACAAGATTTCTAAATAAAGAAGAAACTCGCTCGCACGCACGCACTTCCACATGTATATATATATATCCTTAAAATGATGCACATGTTCCTCACACCATGAGGGAACATGCACACAGAACATAAATATATCTATACATATTCATACCTGGGAATTTGCGTGTGCACCTTCAAAACCAACCGTAACTCCCTACGATAGACCCCCGAGACTCAAAACACCACAAATTCCATAAATAAAATTAATCCAAATAAAGGAATCAAGATACGATTGAAAAAAAACTCTATAGAAATCACCATGTTCACAAGTAACACTCAAATCACATCTGCAGCATTTTTATAAAACAACCCTAAGGGAAACACCCTCAAAATCACATCAATTTTCGTTAACATAAACATAATTAAAAAATCACACCAAAGACTAATTTTAACCAGTTACACCAATGCCAAAACATCATAAAAAAAACAATACACATATACAATAAGGACTTGAATTACATTTTAAAAATTAACAAAGAAATATTTTTCCCATAAAAAATCATAACACCGTAGATGCATGCTGACATAAACCAGGAACCGACTCTGGACCAGATAAAGTCCTCAAGGGTCTACAACTCAATTCTAAAAAAAATTATAACTCTATAAGAAGATAATTAAGCGCATAACAAAGCCGCAAAAAAAGTTTTATAATAAAAACAAAGAGCGAAAACATTAGCGGAGTGATCTAGAGATATAAATACGCGAATTAACCTTCCTCGGAGGGGCGCGAATACAACATCGCATTAACAGAAGGAATAAAATCACTCTGCAGACTAAACACATAACCTGGAGTCCAAGTAAAACAGACCAAAATGAAATGAGATATTATAGTGATAACAGTTTTGATAAGACCATAATAAATAATAAAAAAACAAAAAGAAAACTACCGGAAGAGGAGAATGCTGGAAAAAGGTCGCGTAAGGAGAGGCCACACAATGGGGGGGGCGCTGGATGGGCTAAGGCACTGGCCGGAGAGGAGGGGGAGAGGCCGGAGACGGCCGGTATGGGAGGAGGCCAGAGCGGTGAGGGGAAGAGGCGGCCAGATGGGGGAGGCGGCCGAACAGCGAGGCGGCGGGGCTGGACGGAGCGACGGGGCCGGACGGGGCGACGAGGTCGGAAGGGAGGATCCGGGTCGCCGGCGCACACACAGAGAGCCATGGGGGCTTTGCGCAATGGACATGAGGAAGGGGGGAGGGCTTTGCGCGACGGACAGGATGAAGGGGGGAGGGGCTTTTCACAACGGACAGCAGGTAGGGGGGATGCGCTTTGCGCGACGAACAGGGGGAAGGGGGAGGGGGGCTCGCACGGGGAAGAAAGGGGGATGGGTATTAGGGTTCCTTCATTTTTCTTCTTCTAAATAATAATAATAATAATAATAATAATAATAATAATAAACATATACACATAAATAAATATATATAAACATATATATAATCCTACTTATATAAAAATAAATACATCTATACACACATATATATAAACATATATATAACATATATAAACATATTAACATATATAATTTTTTTTTTCAAAAGGTTGGGTTCGAAACCTCAATTTATTATTTAAAGAAAAGACCTCTTTAGACTGGGTAGAGGGTGACCCATTACATAGCCCAAAGGCCCAAGGTCAAGTGGCCGGAATACAAGGCTTGAAAGCCCATTTTTTTGTCTCAAAGGACCTCTCGGTGAACAGTAATCCTGCAGTACCCGCGCTGCTACAGTAAGCGCCACCGCTACAGTACCTGCTACAGTCCCTCCGCCGCTACAGTGTTGCCGCTGCTACAGTTCCACGCCTGCTACAGTGATACTACAGTGCCCTACTACAGTACTGCTACAGTACTGCTACAGGCCCTTCTACACATAATCATATAACATTAAAACATATTTATTTATAAACTTATGTGTATATATATACACCTATAAAAATATATACACATACCTTATATATACATACACACAACGTTAAAACATAAACATATACAAACATATGTACATATATATATATATACACATATATAAACATACAAACATACATATACATATATCTACACACATAACGTTAAAAATGGATGACCGTGCGGTATTTTCTCACTGTATGGTACCCAAGCAGATAGCGAGTCTTAAACGTACAATGTTCGCACACAATCCCAAACCATAAACTCAACCCAACATTCAAAATTTAAACCGGGACACACCCGCACTTACGCAAAAACACCCGACGCCAAGAGAAATAAATTAAAAAAACTAAAAAACGGGTGTGACATCATATGCATCTATTAGGAACCATTTAATAACAACATAGAATTTTTAATGTGTATAATAATGATTAATAATACAATAGTGATCAAATACAACATATTGTTTTGAAAGTATTTATTAACTTTTCCACAAATAATATACATGTAAAAAATAAAAATTTGTTATTTGTTATCAAATATGGCATCATGAAAACAAATAATACAAATGTTATCTTAATATATGACACATTGGCCAATTAATCGGATGTTTGAATATCCTAGACCCACCCATCACATCATAAAATCCTCATTATCCTAAATGCGACATGGAATGATAAAAATCAGAGTCTTGAAGTAACACACAAAAAATAATGACTATCATAAAAGATATGAAATATCATACATAATTAAATGAACATTAAAATTAAAAAATTTATAAGTATGATAATCAATTGTCATAGAAGAAGACTTTATACATTGAAAGCACACACAAATCAATAATATTCAATATATATATCTTAAATTTATGTCATTTTAAAAAGACTTTAAAATTGGATATGAGAAAAAATCTAGAAGGTTTGAAACATTTATATCTCTTAAAAGAAAATAAATAACAATTAAAAGTAATATTTTAGATATTTAAGAAAAATAATTATGATGAAAATGTAAAATAAGAGATAACACAAGATGAATAGTTTGTGTTTTAGAAAACATATACATTAACTCCCATATTTTTTCATATTTTTTACCTACATAATAACAAAAATATGTTTTTGAAAACATTTTATAAGATATTAGTTTTCATAATTTTGATCAGTATATATCTATTATAATAGTTTTATTATTTTTCTAAATTTTTTTGGTTAGAGGGAAAGCATTTGGATATCCTTTTTTCATTAAAAATTTCTTATTTTTATTTGATTTCACTATTTTTTTCAGAATAATTTATACAAAATAAAAATTAATTAAATACTATTAAAATAACATTATTAATACATTTTTATATCATATATAAATTTTTATTATTATCCATATGTTTGATGATAATAAAATAAATGGCAATAACCTAATTGGTTGTTAACCGACAAATAATGAGATATTTATAAAAGAGGAGTTATATCAAATATGAAATATAAAAACATTGTAGATTTTTTTATTTATGAATTATAATAATATAATAATTTTTTACAACAAAAAATTATTACTAATATTCTTTTTTAGTTTTGAAGGGCAATATAGAATTTGGAATAGAATATGAAAATGAAAAGTAGAGTTCATGAAAACATACCCTCTTCTCAATGTTTCTTATATTTTATGACACAAAAATCACATGATAGTAACTGTTTCTTACTCTAGAAAATCATTTATAATTATTACATGGATTTAATGACAGTATTTTAGACAAATTTTGTCTTTAGTAAGTGTGTGGGGTGTTTTTTTCTAGGAGGAGGGTGTGGGGTCATTTATACATGGGGAGAGATATCATTTTGGGGTAAAATATTAAATAAAATATGATGTCCCATCAAGACCACAAAACATAAATGTTTTTGAAATAAAGAATCATAAAACTAGATAATATAATTATTTTTGGATATTTAACCCCTTTATAAGTTTTTTAAATATTATATTAACAAATAAACTAGAAAAAAGAAAGAAAATTGTTATTAAGTAATAATTTTGACCTTAGACAATGGAAAAGAATTTTATAGTATTGGAAAACATTATTATTATATTTTAATGAAATATTTATGAAATTAACTTTTTTTATTATACTAAAATTTTCATTTCACATTTTTGAATGATGTAATTTAAAATATAGCTATTATGAAAAAAAATAATTTTTACTATTTACCATAAAATTTAAGTATGGTAAAAAATTATCATAAAATAACCCTTAAAAAATTGAAACATGTTGATTTCAAATTTATATTACATTTTTTCAAAATAATACTTTGTCATTGGCTATTTCTATGTTTAATACAAAATTTATGATTTTTATGAAATTCATAAAATTCAATAATTTAAAAACATGTTTATATTTTATTTTCTAATAATGATATATATTTAATAGATTTTTAATATTTATATTTAATTTAATAAATTTTGGTAAATATTATTTATTATGTATTTTTTTATTCGGAGTTCAAATTAATACTGATGTAGTCATATTACATCAAATAATTACTACATCATGTTCATGGTTGATAATTTGTTAGGGTAGTTTTACTTCATTTTCTCTTCTAGATTCCCTATTTCCCCTTCAGACATTTGGTTTCACAATATATCTTAGGCAAGGTTAGTCTTCTTGTTTTATATAACATTGTCTCTATGATCTATGATTTTCATAGACTGATACCTTATTGGGTGTTGATTTTCCAGTAGTTCAACCTCTAAATTAAATATACATAACAAATTAGGTATGAACTTCCTCTAGAATGATATGTGGAGAGAATCTTGAACATAAGACATATTTGGTTTATATTAAAGTTGATAAGTAATTTATTCTATGTGATGAAGGGTATAAATGGGTATAGTATACCTTAGGCCAAGAATCAACTTATTTCAATACCGAATTGGTCTCATCCACAGTTATATTTAATAGAAACCATTGTCTCCAACACCAATCTCAATTTCACATTAATGGTTGTCTACATATCTTTTCTTCCGAATCTGAGTATCTTTTATTTTGTATGGGATATATTTAACATTATATTTCATCTATTTCAAATGATCATATCGAAATATCATTATTTCTTCATCTTTATTAAAAAAAAGTTGGAATTATACATCAAATTTAATACATAGATTAATATTGATCCATTTGAATACTCGAGTGGAAGATGAGGTTGTTTGGGGACATAAAATGTATATGATTTTGATCCCAAAATCATTTAAATTCTATTGAACATGCTCTCAGTAATTCCATAATCTTGTTAAATGCACTTTATGATTATCCACCAGTTTATTAATGATAGGTCATACGAAAATCCAGTTAAATATTAAAATATTGTTGGATACAAGAATATAATTTAAAATTGAACCATGGACCCTGATTAGAATTGATCAAAGGTGGATCCCCATATACCCTCACCAAATCC
The DNA here is from genome assembly GCA_963277665.1 of Viscum album. NCBI lineage: Eukaryota > Viridiplantae > Streptophyta > Magnoliopsida > Santalales > Viscaceae > Viscum > Viscum album. The sequence continues at coordinate 50,671,513 of OY728156.1, forward strand.
TTTACATATATCATGGATGTTTGTTCAAGCGTGAACTCATTCTAAATAACAATGTTTTGGGAAATCATAGTTATTTGATGCCCTATAACTCAAGTCATGTTGTTTTCATTGGATCTATTAGAGGGAAAATTGAAAAAGTTCATGGGGATGTTTTCTTATTTCCACATGTTAATTGTAAATCGTTGCATCATCCCCTTGGATATCTATTTACCTTCATTAAATTGATAACTAACAAAGGGAATTTGATATGTACTCATTGATTCCTTTGTCGATGTTGTCCCACCATAAGTGTTATTAAATAGGATGATAAATCATGGTACTTCCATGATGAATGGAGAATATTGAGATATGTGTATTTTCTAATACCACATTCATTAGATATTTTAATTAATTCACACAATTTATATTAAAAAATTTAATTAAAACATCTTCATCGATAAGCAACTTAGGAGGATTCCATTCCATTATTACATTTGTGATCTTTTCAAGATCTTAATCATCCCTTTATGCCTCCTTTATATTCTCCTAGATAGACGGTTACGAAAAAAATATATGAAAGGTGTTATTTATTATTTTTCAATATGTTATCTAAATTCATCCATTTCTTATCCTAGATGATATTATATTTATCAAAAAACAGCATAGATAGAGTAGGAGGTTATTTTCTTCTGAGTTCATTATCTACCATGTTCTAATTTCTCATATGGTATTGAATGGAGAAATTATTTTCCTTGATTAAATATAACTATCATCTACTGAAAAAGTTGAGATAATTCTCTCTGAATATATAATATATTCTTTTTGGACTGGTATATATGTCACACATCCCACCAGAGAGGTATTTCCTCCATATCATATAAGTGAAGCTTATAGCTACCAAACCTAGAACCATTTTCCATTATTTCTTCCCAGGAACATTTAAATTTCATGAGGTGTAGATTATTAATTTATCTTCTATATTGGTACACTACAAAATCCTTTTTATAGTTCATCAGTATATATCCAAAAATCATCTAATCTTAATGGTAGTTTAATCCCATGCACATTGACTAGCATATTCATGGGAAATTTAGTTATTTCATTATAGTCTTCCTTCTAGAGTTAATTTATCCGATTTAATGTTAGGTTAGATATAGTGATATAAATTCTTGATATGTTTCTCAAAATATGTTAGTAGGTCCCTTATAAGCCAAGAAAATTGAATATTTCCTTAAAACATCAGTGGTACAGACCATTCATAAATTTCCATTTGAATTGAATGGTCTATAAAAATTCCCTCAACTGTGTTCATGAGTGCCATGATGTTACTCACTAAATCCAATGGTCTCTCACTCTTGACATAGTATAAAATTACTCCTTCATTAATGCATCCAATAGAGTATTTAAAATCTCATCATGTTTCTCCAATAACATAGATTGGATGATGATACCACCTACTAAAATTTTGACAAAATTGTTGTGTTTGCCTCTTAAAACATGATTCATCAAAATAATTAATATTTCACGATAATTATAAATTCCAAATTGTATCACTATTAACTCATTATGTCCATAACTTTAATGATGTACTATATTCTTAATATATTCCATATCCACCTTCAATTGTTGTTATCCACACTAGAGATCCCCCTTTTAGATTTACTAAAATCCTTCTATTCAGTCGAATAATTCATCAATCTTATTATGGGAATCATATTTTATACATTTCTCTTGTTGAGGGATTGATAATAGATACACATACTTATTGATCCATCCTTATTCATGATAATGAATATGGGTATACCACAAGGATATACACTACATAATATTATCCCTTTTTATTAATTCTTCCATAGATAATTATTTAACTCATTCATATCAATTGGGGCCATCCTATAGTGTAATTTGTAAATGGGGCTAGCTCGGGGCATGATGATTACTAAGAACTCATTATCATTGTCTCGTGGAAGTCCATGTAACCCTTCTAGAAATAAATGTGTGTATTCACTATAAATGTAAATTAACTCATGTAGGATCTTTTCTATAGAATCAATGGTTTTGGAATGGTATACATCTTCTTAAATTATCATCACCCACAAAACTTAGTTATTTTCCATAGGTGATTTATGATGTTATTTTGATTTTTACAAGATCATTTTATGGATCATAATACGAAAAGATATTTTTTATGATAGTGGATATATTCTATATATAACATGATCTAATACATGCCCGACATAGCATCAAAATACTTCAATGTAAGGATTATGAAAATCTCTAGAAGAATCATCCCATAGATGCTAATATGAAACGATTATAAAAATGGGTTGAAATGATAATCTATATATGTTTACATAAATACCTCTATATCAATGCATAATGGATTTAATTCTATAGCTCAATAAACAATGTTGTATGTAAATAAGGTTTTATAACTAGAATCTATGAAAACATTGAACATTTTTCGGTTATTTAGAAATGTACCTTGTAAAAATTCATTTATATTCTATATAAAAGAAGTGGTAATGGAAAATAGATTATCTTGATCCTTTAAATCTAGGTGGTCTCTAAATTTGATTACCCTCAGGGACACCTAGATTAGTGCACTATCATTCATTGTGACCATTCACCAAATAGTTAAATAATTGAACCATATGTAGATCATTCATAAGATTCCAAATATCCTCTATCATGTCTGATGGACTCTTCATGTATCAATAACGTTCATTATATTTGTGTCATTTCATTAACTTTACATATTTCTTCTTAAAATTGAAGAAAATACCATGATTCGTCATCAAATGTTTTATAGATGTGGGTAGTTGGATCCTCATTCCACATTTTTCATTTTATCCCATAGTATCAAACATCAATCTTATGTTCTAATATTCATATCCATTTTAATATTATCAGAATTATATCTATAGTTTGAGATAACATAAAACAACTTATTTATGAGTCCCAATATCTTATATATAATTCTACTTTCAAAATTATAGTTTTAAACAACTAAAGAATCTAGGTATTTTGAATTAATTTTTGGTATTGAATTTGTAGGAGTATCTTGAATATATTGTGTTGTTTTTATCAATCACTATGATATATTAACCACTTTTGTTGATTTATATCTATGAAATCTCAATCAACATTTGTTTGAAAAATTCATGGGAAATACTTATTATGAAAATTTTTATGAATGTATTCCCACTCTATATCTTCCATTTTATCCATCATCTTTGTGCTATTTATCAATTACCATCATTTTTAGCTTCCCCATATAAATAACATAATGTGAGAATCATATTATACTTATCATAATAGTGGATCATAAAAAAATATCTTCCCCATTTGGTTAACCTACTGTTTCATGAAAATTGGATCGAAAGATCCACTAAACATCAATGGTTGTTACCTTGAATAGAATTATATGGATATATTCCCATTATTAGGTGAAGGTTTATATTCCACTTAATTATGATATTTTTCATATCATTAGATGGATGGGTAATTATCTCCCTACTATTTTAAACTCCATTTCACATCACCTATGGAATTTTATCTCACAATATTTGTATTTTTTCACACATGGGTTGTTGAATTTACTTCTCATAATTCCCAAAAGTTTCTAAAATAGAAAAGGATTGAAAAAATTATAAGTAGAAAACAAATGAATAAATACTTAATTCCTAAAAAAATTACATTAAAATGTATATGTTATGTGTTTTGTAGGCTTATAATTTTTATAAAAAGAGATCTTCTAGGATGTTTAACTATTCATAGACATATATTTTTTTCACTAATTTTTTCCTTACCAAATTCCTAAAAGAACTAACACATTATATGATACCAACTATAGTGACACAAATATTCCGAATATTAATGTTTCATCACTTTTATGTATAAAATAGTAAGTAGAGATATATTATATGATAAAAAGTTTTAGTTTCATGAGATAATTTGACCCATAAATTGATGATAAACTAAAATATCTATATATAATTTATATTACTACACATTTTTCTTCTCAAGATATAATGATCTCTTTAGTACATTATGAGAATTGAGTACATTCATTAAAGAAAGGGATGATCTAAAATACAATTATTTGTAGGAACAATTGAATTGAATCAATTGTACATGGTTGAGGATAATAAAATTCATCAGATAATGATAATATTGTCATAATAATATTCTTGAGGGAATAATTTAATAAATTCATGTAATTTTGAATATTAATTGTAATTAAACACCATAATATATGTGTTAAATAACACACATATTCATTAAACAATCGTGAATCATGAGCATGAATATCATATGTTTATAAATCCGAGTAAAATAAGTGTTAAAAAAATATTGCATCTTGTTCACACCTAATAAACATTATATCATGATAGCTATAACATTACCAAATAAATTTGATATCTATTTAATTTCGATCCCACCATTTATGACCTAAAATGCTAATAACTATGCATGTCATAGGGAGGATAACAATTGTATTCATTAAATAATTAATTCAAGATAATTTTTTTTATAGAATGTTTCAAAAATAATACATAATGAAATAAACTATATGATCACCATGTGAATATTTTAGATGATATTATGGAATAAAATATCATATTATTTTTTTAATGGAGAAATAACTCAAGGGTTGGTTTGGAAATGTATGTCTTTTTGAAAAAAATATTTTAAATGATTTTAAAAAAAATAGGAAAGTTAAAAACACTGATAATAGAAAAATGAAATAAAATTAATATTTAAATCAAATCCTTTAATATTAGAGGAATATTATTAATAAAATAAATTTTAAAATATGAGATAAATCAAATAAATGTGTTTGGGTTTGAGAATCCCATTACCTTAAATAATATATTGCTTCACCATTTTTACACACCCAAAGTAATAATCACAGGATCATTAAAACATTTTAATATAATTATTTTTTAAAAAACGTTTCTAAAATTTATCAATTGTAATTATTGGATCATATTTCAAAAAAAATTTATTTATGGGGAAAACAGTTTGATTTCTTGTTTTATTTAAAAAACTAATGTTTTTCATAAATTTCACAATTTTGTTCAAAGAAATTTACACAGTGTCATAATTAATTATTATACCAAAAAATAAATATATTTATACATTTATTTATCAAAAATAATTTATTATTACCTTCCATATATATTTTGATAACTACTAAATTAGAATAATTATTATTGGTTGTTAACTATGGGTTAATGGGACATTATAGGAAGATGAGGATCATGAAACGTGAAATAAAATTACATAGTAGATTTGATTATTTAGGTATGATAACAATTTTAACTTTATTTTTAGAAAATATCGTCTAATCATATAATATTTTAATATTTGGAAGGGATTGTGCGAAATCAAAACAATATAGGTAAATTTATAAAGGAGTTGATGAATACATACACTCATCATAGTGTTTCTTCTCTTATTAGAGATAAAAATTCATTAATTTTTTGATTTAGTTGCTCTAGGATATCTATAAGGATTCTATGTTGATTTAGAGAAAGCATTATAGAAGATTTTGGTGTTTGGTATGTGATGGATGTTTGGAATTCCATGGAAAGGGAGATTGGTTATTTATACATTTATTGATGATTATTTCTACATAAAAATAATTTATAAATTACTAAGTATATTGTATACTTTTAAAAATTATACATTGGACATAATGAATCATATATCAATATAATCGAATTTTTTTCCTACATTGAAAAAATTTATAATTCTATTTCTATGGTTTATTAAAACTAAAGATAGAAATTTAAAAAAATTTGTTTTTAAATGAATAAAAATTATTATAGTATTTGGAATATAATTTTAGGTTGGGAAAACATGTTTATTATATTTTAAGAACTCATTTATAAAATTAAATATTTTTAGGTACATAAAACATGTCTTGAATTTATTATCTTATTATTACATCATTAATGATGTGATTTAAAATTTAGATAATATGAAAACGTTTTACTTTAAATATTCACATAAAAATTGATGTATTTTAAAAATTTACCAAAATAAGTAACCCATGGAGAATTTATTTATTCTAATTTAAATAATGAAATTCATTTTATCAAAATAATTTTCTAACATAAGATGTTTTTAATTTTAATAAAAAAATTATTATTGTTAGAAAACACCTAATAATATTGTTTATTCAAAATTTCCTTATAATTTCATTGAGATTTCAATAATGGTATTATATTTATGGAATTATTATATTATTATTTACATAAATTAATTACTATTAAAATTATTTATAATATAATTTAATATTTTGAGTTAATATTATTATTCCATCACTCTCGTCCTTATTTCCATTTATAAGGTTAGTCTCCCAACAGTCATATTACCATTGGTAAATACTAACTAATTCATTTATAAATCATTCAAAAAAATAAACTAAAGGTTATATGTTTTCATTTTTTATGATGATCATTTGTTTAAAAATATTTTGATTCATTTCTATTGTGTTGGGTATGGGGGTTGTGATTTTAGGAGATTGGAAGGCTCCGAATATCCACATTATATATTTTTTAAAAATAATTTCAGATTATAATATATCTCATTTCTTGGGGTTTGCTGTGAACTAATGTAACAATATTTATTAATGAAATAAATTGTATCCAGTTTATTTATTTCATATATGTGTATAAGATTGTATAATATAATATAAGAACATTTGTTTCGAGAAACAATTTCATTTATAAACATTGGGTGTTAAAATTATGATATTAATGTTCGTTATAATAGTGTTTATAGAAATTTTTAGTAAGCATGAATATGGGGGTTTATTTGATTAACTATAATTCATTTTTTGAGGAATAGTGATTTCTTTTGAATATAGATTGTCAGGATGGATTTATTCAATTCTATGATGATTTTATAATACTTTAACTCTCATAAGAATGTGATTTTTTTCTTCTAATCATTACATTATTATGTTTATCTTCCAATATTATTTCATTATTGTGAATATTTCTATATTCCTTAATGGTGATTCCCCTAATTTTGTATATTTTCAATTCCTAACAATAATCAAAATTTTATAGGGAATCCCAATTATGTGTTATATTTTTTAGAATTCGTAATTTTCATTGACTTATTTTATAACGATTGTATTTTTTCTATATATTTTATATTAGTTTTCAATATGGTAATTATAAATATTAAAATAAATAACTATAATTTATTATTATTATGACTTATCATGATCCCCATATATATTTTTAAAAACCATTATATATTTTCAAGGATTTATTTATGATGTTTATTTTTTGGAATAAATATTTTATAAAACATTTTATCTTTACCATTAAAAAAATTAAATTTTAACATTAACATGGATACATATATTAAATCATTGTTTGGAACATTTCCTAATGTATCTTTAATAGCTCCATTGATATTTTCTTCTTTACCATAAAAGGATTTATTTCCAATAAATTAACTTTTCCTAAATAACACGCAAATGGTTCATATGAAATCCCTTTTTAGGGTGATTGGGTAATTTATATCACCTCTTTATATTCATGAATTAAATTTATCTCATATAATTAGGAAATATCTTAAAACCCATAATACGTTACATGGTTTATATTTTCTATAAATGTTGATTTATTTTCATTACATTGTTTTATTAAAACCTTTTAATGTTAATTGTTACATTATTATTTTATATGTTATTGTTTTAAAATTAGGACTAATATATATGGATGAATAATTTTTTGGGTCTCATATAAAAATTAATTTCTTTGGATAATGTTTTATAACATAAAAGATAATATAAAGAGACCCTTTTAGAAATCAAAAAAAATTAAAATTTGATCATTAAAGGATATGACCATAAACTAAAGGGTAATAAATTTTATATATTTCTCAAAAAATAAAGTGTTATAATTCAATAATTATTTATAAAATATGATTGTAATTATTCACAATTTTTTTTCTAATTAATCATTGTTATTCTACATCTCAGGGGTATTTTTTTATTTCTGTGAAATATTGCAAGGATTGTTCTCCTTGGTTCATTATTATAATATAGTGGTTGATAAATCATTTTTATGATATATTATTTATTTTATATGTTATTATATAATTTATCATTGGAAAAATTCAAGGATTCCATTCCATTCTAATTTTTTCTATTTTTCATATGATCTACCCCTTATTTAATCATGGATAATTTTTCCATTAGTGAGAATATTGGCTCAAATTTTTCATATTTTTTAATTATACATGTTATGAAAATGATTACTTATAATGACCCAAGATTAACATACATGTATATTACATAATTTTATATGAATATTCAGAACATTGAAAAAGTACATTCTTGAGGATTTGAATAGATTAGTGTCTTTGGAAACATGGGAAAATAATTTTCAAGTTCGGTGAATGATTCTCCACATCTCACTTAAAGATATTCCCCTTTAGTACTCCTACTAACCATTCTTCGTAAAATGAGAAATTGAAACATAATAAAGCATTGAATAGAAATGATTTGTAAGGTTAAATTATATAGATATGTATGCTTAACCAGAGTATAAGTTTATAAGAACATGATTGTACCATTAGAAGATCATAGCCTTCATATCAACAAAAATAATCAAAATTCATTTACGAAACATTTTATGTTCCTAAGTGATTAATCAAGAGGTAATAGAGACCATAATACATGAACATATAACATATGAATAAGTCATAGAATAAATGGCATACAAATCAGTAGGTAAAAATCATACCCTATAAGTTATTTCAAACTGCCAAAATTTATTAGGACACTTTATGGAGGATATATATATAGGTCAAGGAATACCAGTATCCCTAGTCCTAGTACTTTCCATATAGTGGATTAGGGTATACCTTCTTCCTATAGTTTATGAATCCCATCTAATGTTTCACATCATTATCATTCGTGATATGAATATTTACACAATGTGTCGGTGTTCTATCTAGGCCTTCCCATTGTATAATTTAGTGTTGGATTAGCCAATTATATCTGGGCCACCCCATTATATAAGCTAAAATGGGTTTACACAGCTAAATATGGTCCACCCCATCATATATGCTTGATTAATCTTACCTAGCGCTATCTAGTCAAACCATTCATATATTTTATTATAGGATTACATAGTGTGATACGAGCCACACCATCATATAAGAAATTCCCATGAACCACAACATAAATAAATTACAAATAACATTTATATAATAATAAAAAACATAAATTCAATATTTCTTCCATTACATGATATTCCCATGGAAAATAAATGGGATTCATGTCAATCGCATTAAGACATGATTTCCTTGTTGAAAAGAAACAAGTTCTCTGATCATCATTCCATCTAAACATAAGACTTACAAGGATAAAATATGAATTCTATCGTTGTATCATATCCCTAGATAATAATAAACGGTATAAAAGGATAAAAACAAATATGGATAAGGATTTTTAATGATCGTATGTAATTGTTTTAAGGAAAATATTCTTTTACATAATATCATAAAAATATTTTCCAAAACCCTCTTCTTTGAAAACAACATTGATTACTTATGATGTAATCATAAAAAGGAAATTTAATAAATTTCATGAGTAAAATATCATTTCCAATTTGAAAAACTTATATTAAAAAATATTCAGTGAATAATGATGATTAAAATATATAAAATATTCTTCAATGAAATTACTGTAATGATGGTAGAAAAATATGTACAAGCTGATCATTTACATTTCAATGTAAAAATATTATAAATGTGGCTAAATATGGAAATGGTAAGAATATCCATTATTAAAAATGATTTTTTTAAATAAAAACATGGGTAAAATGTATTTTATATATGATAGTAGAATAATAAAAAAATTTAAAAAAGTTTATTGAATTTTTTTTATTGAATCAATAGTGAATTATGACCGAAGACATAGAAAAATTAAGGTGATCCTAAATAATAATTATTATGTATTGTATGTACCAAAGAGTAGAGATATGATACCATTCAATGGTGATATCATGAATAACTAGAGGATAATAAAATTCATGATTTTTCTTAATAGGTGGGTCATAATACTTCATCAATAGATGTGTAATCATAGATGATCTCGATAAATGATATAATTATAACAACAAACTATTTCAAATTTGTTAAATTTTATTCATAATTAAAATGAGGAAAAAATTATATTATGCTTAAAATACTATGAAAATAACTATATTCTTGGTATAAAATGTAAAATAGTACATATACCTAATTGAGGAATATAGGTACATAACATGGCATGTGTCTCTAAGAATAAAAATTGAGAAAAAAACTATTATGCTGATTTGGTATATTAGGAAAAATAATCCCACTGAAAGGGAGGTCATAAATTAGATATGTAATTAGGAACAACTATAAACATAACTATGGAATCCCACCTTTTTATTACATAACATTTCATTACATTTTACAAACATATGATATTTAAAGTCTAGTGTCTTTGAAATCAAGAACAGAATACATGAAAAAAACATAAAACTTTATTCTAAACCAATTGTAATGATTCATCATTGGTTCATCTTACACAAAAATTATACAACTTATATCATGTATACATACATAAATGTAAAGGGTGAGCATAAGGATCATTAAGAAAAACAACTGAAATAGATGACATGTGATCTTCAGCAATATTAATAAGAACATGATAAAAGTCATAAAGGCATGAGAAATGGAAGAATATGAATATGATAATAAATATAACTTCAATATTTACTTGAATATTTGGACCAAACATTTAATTTATACATCCTTGGACATATCTCCAAGTTTTATCCCCATGGTGTTATAAAAAGTACCAAGGTTATTCACCAAGGTATCGTGAAACTTATCATCTCTTGAGATTAATTATTTACCCAATGCATTAGAAAAATATCATGGTGAACCCTGAATATATCTTTACTTTCATATGGTCCACAAAGATTATAATAAAAAATTTCATAAAGAACCCAAATAGAATCAAATAAATGGGTTTCTTCTCAAAATCGCGATATTTAAAAAGAGCTTAAAAATAAGATCATTATGTCATTTATAACCCATGGAAAGGGAGTGAGGGTTTTGTGTATGTAAATTAAGGAATAAAATATATCATATTTATATATTTATGAACACCCATATATACAAAATAGGTCTTATTATTCGCATAAATAAAATAAGTTAATTTCTTGAGAGAAAGAGATAGAAATTTTGAGACGAAATTTCTGCAGCATAACGTGTATATAACATGGTTTTAGGAAACATTGAAAAGGGAGGAGAAAATGGTCACATAATCATAAATAATTCATAATAGAGTATGGGTACTTAATAAGATCATGGTATGGATATTTTAATGACATAACACATGAAAAGAAAACACGAATGAAAAGAGAAGATGCGATTTATTTTACGAGAAATTCGGCAGCCAAACAACATCACTTAAAAATTAAAAAAACAAATTGATGAGAGCGGAAAGGGTCTATAAATTTTTTTACATGAAATGGATAGAAATTAGAACAAATATAAACTTACCCTAAACATAACGAGATGGAAATTATAAGATACAACATAAAGGAAGTCATGACTTAAAAGTTGAGGGTGAAAGGATCCCTTACCTAGAAAAGTAACTTCTAAAGCATGAAGTTCTGGACCTTGGGAGGCTTGAGTGCACCTTGCGAGGACTCTTTGGGAGGTATTGACACCAGAACATCATTGATGAGGATTTTTTTATAAAACAAATGCGGTAAAAATCTAGATATTTAAAGGAGAATTGAGTGAATAAATTATTAATTTCCTAAGTATACCTCATCGGTGGTATTTACAAAAGCATGATCTTTCCCATGGTATTATCCCATGGTATTGGTGACTTGGGACACCCTATAGCATATATCACTATTCATAAGTAGACCAGAAGTTTTACATCATTATTACATCATTAATGTTGTCATTAAACTCCCGAAACTCATAATTGCATTTTTACTATTCACCGATAATTAAAAAATTTCGGAAAATTCCCAAAAATTAACCCTAACATTATATCGATGCTCTGAATTCAAAAATGAAGTCCATTTTACGAAAATAATTTACTAAAACTTTTAATTGAATTTTAATGTAAAATCATTATTTATTCCAAAAAATCAACTTTAAATCTATATTTCATTTTGAAACACCGTAAAAAAGTAATCAAGGTCCTATAAATAATCATATACCCATAAGAAAACAAAGTAATGATTTATGATTAAATTTTATGAAAGTAAATTTATATTTTAAATTCTTAAATTAATTATAAAATTGTAAATACAATATTTATGGCATACACAAAAACCAAAACTTATATTATGATCGTTTTTTAATTTTTCATATGTCTAAAACGTATTTATACATTCATGGGGGAAGTTTATATTTTTTTATCAAATTAATATTCATTGCTATTCATATTGTTATGTTACTATTCTTACTTTACTATTCACTTAAAACTAAGTTGATCTTTATTAGACTATAAATTTCTCACTAATCAAAACAATAGAAGCCAATTTTTTTAAAAATATTATCACATTATTAATTTTTTAATGTAAAAAAACATTTTTAAATACCAATTTTTTCCTAAATTCATCAACAATACACATCCTATATTTATCTAGATATTTGAAATTCACAAACTTTTCCAAAATAATTAATAAAACATTTATTTATATAAAAGGATTACATAAAGTCGATAAGGTATCGTTATACAGCCCCTTATAAAACCTGCATATGACCTAAGTGTAAGGTGTTCTATGGTGATAGAATCTTGGGGTGGATCAGACAACATTTCCCAAGTGGTGATTACTATCAGCTTGAACTTCTCCCTTAGGCAATTCCATTCAAGCTTCGTACATTTGAGTTCAGCTTGGTCATGTTCCAGAGCAAAGCCCAGTGATTCTACCTCCTTCCCAAGCTCCGACAGATGTGATTCATATGCCTCGAGTGTACTGGATGAGGCCATTCAATCTTCTTTCTATATTAATTAACCATTATAACTGTATTTATAAAAAACACAAAGTTAAGATTATTGTTTCCAATGGTCATATTGACCAATGGTCATATCACAATAAAAACCCAATAGTATAATTTTAATTATACCCACTTCATTAATTCAATAATATATTTTGGTTGAGTATAAAATAAAATATCAAAAAAAATTAGGAAAAAAATATAATTAAAATGTTCAGATCGTTACCTTCTTCCAACTTATGAAATTTTGTCCCTGAAATTTAATCTAGTACCCTATAATGGGAAAGGGTTTGGGTACTTTTGTTTCCTGGACTCCTCCAGTTCCCATGTCGCTTCTTCACATTTGTGGTTCCTCCATAACACCTTAACAAGGTGTTTTGTCTTGTTTCATAGACACTTGTCTCTACGACCCATGATCTCCACCGATTACTCCTCATAAGAGAGGTGATGTTCCAGTAGCACCACCTCTGGATTTAGTACATGTGAAGGGTCAGGTATGTACTCTCTCAAGAGGGATACATGGAAGAAATCATGAACCTGTGCTATATTTAGAGGAAGTGCAAGAGGATAGGCCACTGATCCAACATGATCAAGGATTTCATACTGGCCAATGTACCAAGGGCCTAGCTTCCATTTCTTCCAAAACCTCGTGAATCTCTTCCAAGGTGAAATTTAAAGAAGGAATTGGCCACCAACATCAAACTCTAAGTCCCTTTGACAGTTGTCGGCATAGCTATTTTGCTGACTCTGAGTATCCTTAATGTGTTGTTGTATGGAATAGACATTTTCTGTCATCTCTTGCACAAGATCAATCCCAAGAATCATTATTTAACTAGAATCATCCCAAAAAGTAGGAGTTCTACACTGCTTCCCATATAGAGCTTCACAGGGTGCCATTTTAATGATCGAGTTGAAGTTTTTTTTGTAAGAGAACTCAATTAAAGAGATATGTTGATCCCATCCATCTTTAAATTCCATTGATCATGTTCCTATCATGTCCTCGAGTGTTTGAATTGTCCTTTTAGATTGACCATCAGTTTGAGGGTGATAGGAACCCACTGAAATTAAATTCAGTGCTTTGATATTTTTGAAGACTTCTCTAAAATTTGGATGTGAACCTTGGATCATGATAAGATATGTTCCTCCAATGGCCTGAAGAATTCATTTTTATTGATTTTTGATAATCCATCCTTGAAGGGGTGAGGTGGAACCCTTAAAAGGCACGTAGGCTTATGAATTAAATGTCGTATAGACCTTAAAGGAGTTCATCTCCCATATAATCCAAACATTACATAAAACCTAGACTAACTACTAGGAATTTCTCCTCCCGAGCTTCTTCATCGTGAAATTAGCTCTCCACCTTCGCATGGTTGTTCGGCTAGGAATTCCCATGCATGCACAAGCTTGTCCCGATGGAAGGTTCCATACCCTCTCATTTTTGAAATTTGTTTAGACTCTTCTATGGTGAAAGATTATTTCTTCTCATCCTTTTAAAGTTTGTTCCATGTACGTTGTCTAGTTTTCATCTGCACTTAAGGTGGCCCGAAGGCCTTACTGACCCGAAGGACTGGGTGGTCCGAAGGCCTTAAAGGACTCGGGGTCCAAATCGGTGGCCCAATGGCCCAAACAAGGAAATATTCCCGGCTGCTACAGTGCCGAACAGTGCCTGCTACAGTCCCCACTAAAGTACCAACTTTAGTTCTGCATAGTTCCTACTATAGTAACTGCTACAGTACCTCCTACAATGCTACTCTAGTACTGCTACTGTACATGGAAGTTATCCCCCTCTTGGATTTGATCCTGGGTATTTTGGATACACTTAAGGAGTCCTCACCAATGGGGCTGAGGCACATGTGCCACAATCAGATACGATAGAATGTTGAACTCCATGTAGCCTTCCCACTTCATTCACATAAATCCTTGAAAGTTTATCAAGAGATAAATCATCCCAAATGGAGATAATATGGTTATACTTGGTGAAATTTCCCACAATAACCCATATCACATTGTTTCTATTGGATGTTCTCGGGAGACCCGTGACAAATTCCATAGTGATATTTTCCCACTTCCATGCTAGTATGGGTAGTGGTTGCAATAGCCATTTAGGAAGTTGTCTCTCTACCTTCACTTGCTGACATACCAGGAACCTTGATGTGTAGTTAGCAATATCCATTTTCATATTATCTTACCAATAAAGATCACGATGGTCCCTCTATATTTTCATGCTACCAGGATGTATAGAGAACGTAGAGCTATAAGATTCATCCATCAGCTCATTATTTATTTCTAGAATAGATGGATCACATAGTCTTGTATGAAATTTAAGTAAAAATTATTGATAAGTATTGAACTCATAAAACATCCCATAATTAATAGCCTAAAACTTCTTCTATAACAAAGGATCTTATTTCTGGGATTTATTTATCTTATCTAGTAGTAATTGTTGATAAATCATTTGGGTTAGGGTTGATGATGCCCCTTCCTTTATGATTCATATTTCCAGTATTACTAGGTCATTGAACAAAGGATCTCTATCAATCCTCGTAATGGACAGAACATCTGGGTCATTCATGCTTAATGCATCAGTAACACTTTATTCTCTTCCATGATGACAATGAATTGAACAATTATAGTCTTTAAGGAGTTGCAACCATCTCCTTTGTTTCAGGTTAAATTCATTTTTTGTGAAAGTATACTTAAAACATTGATGGTCTGTGTATGTATCACATTTTCCTTATAAAAATAGTGCCTCCGTATCTTCGGAGAATAAACTACTGCAACCTGCTCCAGATCATGAGTAGGATAGTTCTTCTCATGAGTCTTCAACTGTGGAGATGCATAAGAAATGACCTGGTCATTTTTCATGAGGACGTAGCCAAGCCCTTTCAGAGATTCATCGCTAAAAATAAATAATCCTTCTCCACTTAAGGTAAGAGATAACACATGTGCAGTAACCAATCTATTTTTCTTCTCTTGGAAACTTTCTTCACACAAATTTTTTCAAATGAACATGAATCATTTTCGAGTTAACATGGTTAATGGATTATAATTTCTTGAAAATTTCTTCACAAACCTATTATAATATCCAACTAATTCAAGGAAACTATGAATCTCAGTTATTATTGTAGGTTGAGGACAGTCCTCTACAATTTTTTTCATTGCAAGGTAAACTATGATTCCTTCATTGGTAACAATGTTCCCCAAGAAAGAAACTTGTTGTAAACAGAATTCACATTTACTGAACATTCCAAAAATACTTTCCTTCCATAGAGTTTTCAAAACAACAGTTAGATGATCCTCATGCTCCTCACGGATTTTGGAATATACCAAAATATCTTCAATAAAAACTACCACAATGTTATCAATTAAGTCTTTAAATAATTTATTCATCAAATACATAAAAATAGTAGGTAAATTAGTCAGTCCAAAAGGCATAACAACAAACTAATAATGCCCATATCTTGATCGGAATGCAGCTTTTGGAATATCTTGTTTCATTACCCTCAATTGATGATAACCAGATCGAAGATCTTTTTTAGAGATGAATTGATCCCCACAATTATGGTCAAATAAGTCATCAATTCTTGGACGACGGTATTTGTTCTTTACTGGGATCTAATTCATTTCTCTATAATCAATTCATAGCCGCATTGATCCATCCTTCTTCTTTACAAAGAGAACAAGTGTTACCCATGGAGACACACTCGGTTGGATAAACCCCTTATCTAAAAGATATTAGAGTTTTTTCTTTAATTCCTTCAGATCCACATTTTCCATCATATACGGGGTATTTGCTATTAGATGAGATCCAGGTACAAGTTCAATGGAGAACTCTACCTTTTTTCTAGGGGAGGTCCAGGAAACTCATTAGGAAATACGTGAATGTATTCCTGGATGATTGGTACATTTTCTTTCCTAAAATTCTCATTTCTTTCTTCTTATTCAATGATCAATTCCATAAATAAGTATATAAGATGTTCTTCTAGATAAAGATCATTTTGAGATATATTTCCTTAGTAGATAATTGTAGGTTTTCCACTCAAGAATACATAAATTTCCGTACATATTAATTTGATCGTAGCATTATACTTTGAGAGCCAGTCCATTCCAAGTATAACGTCGAATTCCATCATGGGATTGACTACTAGATTTTGGATATGATTGTGCTCAACAAAGTAGATACTAGAGTTTCTAAAAACTGATGATACATTGATATTCCCATCAGGAGTCATGACTGATAACTATTCTTTTATCAAGTCAGGGTTTGATTCTAAATTCTTTGAAAACTTAAAGGAAATAAAGGAATGCATAGAACCAGAATTAAACAATTTACTTGCTAGTTTGAGAGAACAACAATAGTACCTACTACCACATTGTTTGGAGCTTCAACTGCAGATTTCGTGGTAACAAAATCTTGACCTTTCACCCCTAACCTTTGTTGATGCTGATGGTGGTTCCCCTTCACTACCCTCATATTTGGATAGTGATTGGAAAAGTGCCCAAGTTTTCCACACATAATACATTCTACATCAGGTAGGGAATGCACCATATTCCCCTTGTGTTTAGTGTTTGGAAGTTCAGGATTAACCTCACTACGACAATTTCTCTCAATATGGCCTTTTCTTCCACACTTTTAGTATTTCACGCTCCTGAGCAGGCAGTTCCCCGAATGATTCTTCCCAAATTTATTACACATGGGATGTTGCACTTGATTGCCTCTTCTTAATTGATCAAAGATCACCCCTAAGCTTAGATCCATTGATATATTTTTGTCATTGGATTTATGAGACCACTACATCTCACCAAACTCTAGTTCTAATTTCATCGCACTTAGCATGATCTTGTCATAGCTGTCATAATATCAGTTGGCTAGATTATTCCGCATATGATGTCTTAGTCTACCAAAGAATCAATCAACATTTCCATTTGGATCAATGACAAATCTAGAGGTGTAACATGAAACCCTTATGTATTCCATCTCATATCTTCCCAAAGATTCATTATCCTTCTACTTCAGCTCGAGAAACTACTTCTCCATTAATGTTCTCATGGGTTGAGGGAAAGGCTTACTGAAGAAGATCCCTCTGAACTCTTCCCACTACATAGATTCAACCTCCAAATTATGCCTCATGTTCTTAATCATCTCCCACCACTTATTAGCTTCTCCTTATAAGTGATATATAGCCAGGTTGACTTTATGTTTTTATGAAAAGTGGAGAACAAACAAGATCTTCTCGATAGAGCTGATCCACTACTCAATAATCAATGGGCCAGTCGATCAACTGAAGTTTGATGGTCTTTGACGCATAAAGGACTCAACATAATGTAGTTAAATTCATGGTGAGATCGGTCTCTTAGCTTGATTCATGTTATTTCCCTTAACTTGAGTCAGTTGGTTCATCATTTTCATGAATGCTTCCATTCCGGCTTCCATCGGAGGGCCGTTAGCGCATGGTCTATTACGGTCACCATTTTCATGGTTCCAACTATTGACCTCCATTTCTAAAAGAATAAACCCTTAATGAGAAACATATTATATTTAAAAAATATTTTAACTATAAAGGATTTATGTCTTAAAACTTCTTTAAACAATTACATTTCACTATAAATCCTTCATATTGATTCATATAATGATTATGATTAACCAAACATATCCCTCGAGAGTGTCATAACCAAGAGTGAAAAAATGCATGTTGTCCTGTACCAGTTCTCGTTCGAGTCTATCTCAAAGCATATTTTTCAGTTTTTACCCTTATGTACATATGTTCCAGTGCCACCTCTACCAGGTCGTATCTAGAAATGGATGTATTAGTTTGATAAACCACTTAATCAATGATGACTAAAATACTGGGAAGTTTTCATATATTTAAACATTTATATAGGATTTGTCCTAATGTTTTCATATCCAATTTTTCATAAATAACTAAACTATCCTTTGATATCGATTATGGCATCCCACCTTTTTATTTTATAAATTTTCATTACATTTTTCAAACCGAGGATCTTTAAAGTATTGTGTCTTGGAAATCAAGAACATAATACATAAAAAAACATAAAACATTCTTTTAAACTAGTCATGAGGTTAATAAATTTTTCATCCTACGTACAACTACTGCATAAAATATCCAAAAGACATACATCAAAGGAAAGGGTGATCAGACGGCTCAGTAACGAATACAAGGGAAACATATGACATGTGATCTTGAGGAAAATTATTAGGAACATGATAAAAGTCATAAAGGCATGAGAAATCAAATAATATGAATATAATAATAAAAATAACTTGGATCATAACTTGAATATGTGGCTAAAACGTTTAATTTAGACATTCGTGAACATATCACCATGGGTTATCCCCTAAGTGTCATAAAAATACCAAGGTTCTTCACCAAGGTATCAGGAAACTTGTCATCTCTAAAGATAAATTATTTACCCAATGCATTTGAGAGATAGCAGGGAATAGCCTGAATATTTCTTTACATTACTTTGAGCTACATAGATCATAATCAAACATTTCATAAATAACCCAAAATGAATCAAAGAATTGGGTTTCATGTCAAAATCGTGATGTTTAAAAAGAGCGTAAAAATAATATCATTATGTCATTTATAACCGATGGAATGGGAGTGAGAGTTATGTGTATATCAATTCCAGAATAAAATATAAAATATTTATATATTTATGAACACCCATAGAAACAAAGTATGTCTGAGTATTCACTTAAATAAAATAAGATAATTTCTTGAGAGAAAGAGATTGAAATTTTGAGAAGAAATTTCTACAGCATAAGAGCTATATAACATGGTTTTAGAAAACCTTGAAAAGAGAGGGGAAAAGGGTCACCAAATAATAAATAATTAATACTACAATATGTGTACCGAATAATATCATGGTATGGAGATTTTAATTACATACTACATGAAATGGAAACATTAATGAATAGAGATGATGCGATATCTTTTACGAGAAATTTGGTAGCCTAACGACATCACTTAAAAATTTAGAAAACAAATTTATGAGAGAGGAAAGGGTATCTAAACAATTATACATGAATTAGAAAGAAATTAAAACATATAATAACATATTATCAACATAAATAGATGGAAATTGGAAGATACAACATAAAGGAATTCATGACTTAAAAGAGGAGGGTGAAAGGATCCCTTACCTTGAAGAGTAACTTATAAAGCATGAAGGTCAAGACCTTGGGAGGCTTGAGGGAACCTTGGGAGGACTCCTTGTTAGGTAAGGATACCAGAAATTAGTTGAGGAGGATTTTGGAATGAAATGAATGAGGTAAATGGCTTTGTATCTATAGGAAAAGTGAGTGAATGAATTATTAATTTCCAAGGGACACCTCATCGGTGGTATTTGCAAAACCATTTGTTTGCCCATGGTATTTACCCATGGTATCGGCCACATGGGACACCTTATAGCATATATCACTATTAATAAGTCGACCAGAATTCTTACATAATCATTACATCAATAATGATGTCATTAAACTCCTGGAACTGAAAACTGCATTTTTACTATTCACCTACAACTCAACTGTTTCAGAAAAATCCCATAAAAATAACCCTAACCTAATATATATGATCTGAATTCAAAAATGAAGTCCATTTTATGGAAATAAATTTCTAAATATTTTTAATTTAATTTATAAATAAAATCAATATTTATTCTAAAAAAAAATTTAAAACTTTAACTCATTTTTAACAACGTAAAAAAGTAATCAAGGTCATATAAAAATATAGTATACCCATAAGAAAAATAAGTGACAATTTATGATTAAGTATTATGAAAATACCTTTCCATTTTAAATTATTAAAATAATTATAAAATTTTTAATAAAATATTTAAGGCATACAAACATACCAAAACACAAACTATGATCGTTTTTCACTTTTAGGATGCCTAAAATGTATTTTTATATTCATGGGAGAGGTTTCTATTATTTTTTTCAAATTACTATTCAGTACTATTCATATGGGTATGTTACTATTACTAAATTACTATTCACTAAATACCAAGATTATCTTTATTAGACTCTAAATTTCTCACTGATCACAACTGTAGAAGACTATTTTTTTAAAATAATTTCACATTATTAATTCATTAATGAATACAAAAAAAATTTAAAATACCATTTTTCAAAAATAAATCAATAATACACATCCTACATTTATCCGGATATTTGAAATTCACAATATTTTCCATAAGAAGAAATAAAAATTTTATTTATATAAAGGGATTACACAAAGTAGCTAAGGTATTGTTACATAGCCCCGTATAAGACCAGCATAGGACCTAAGTGTAAGGTGTGCTATGGTGATAGAATCTTGAGGTGGCTCAGACAAAATTTCCCAAGTGGTGATTTCTATTAGCTTGAAATTCTCCCTTTGGAGATTCTGTTCAAGATTCATACGTTGATGTTCGGCTTGTGTATGGTCCAGAGAAAAGCCCTGTGATGTTACCTCTTTCCCATGCTCTGATAGATGGGATTCTTATGGCTTGAGTCTACTTGATGAGCCCATTCCATCTTATTTCTGTATTAATTAACCAATATAACCGTATTTATAAAAACACATTGTTTAGATTATTGTTTCCAATGGTCATCTTGAACAACAATGATATAACAGTAGAAACCCAACGGTATCATTTTAGTTATACCCACATAATTAATTAAAGGATATAGTTATGTTGAGTATATAATTAAATATCACAGAAAATTATGAAAAAATATAATTAAAAAGTCCTAGTCGGTATAATAATAGTCAATGAATACATTTATGGGTAGAATATACACCAAAAAAAATTAAAAATTGATGAATATGAAATTGGTATCAGGGAAATAAAAATGAGACTAGAAATCCACATACATTAAGTCTTTAGATTATATGTATATGTTAACAAATAATTGATAATAAATATTTTTTTATAAATCAACCAATGAATACAAGTTTAATATATCATACTGTATATGATTTTATTATGACATTATATTAACTATTTCATAACAACTTCAGGTTAATGTTATATTAAATGTAATAAAATTTTGTTTCAATTATATATTTTGAGTTTTTATTCTTGATCCTTAAACATAGTTCATTATTTATATTTTTATATATGTTATATGATGATTTAAATTTCATATATATTCAATATCTAATAATTTATAATAATCTATAAATGAGATAAATAATAAATGAAATACATCATTCATGGATGTGGTGAGTCATACGTACGCATGACAAGTGTTTATATTTTCTTATATTATATTTATTAAATGCTAATTAAATTATATATAATAAAACATACACACAAATATATATATATATATAATATTTTCATTATAAATAGTTTTGAACCTCACTATGAGTAGGTGGTAGTCCCCACGTCCACAAACAACATTATATATTCTCAAAAAATGTAATTCATGATGGTTTGTGTTATATAATAATTATAGAATAAAAAATGGCCTCATAAATTTCATATATAGTATATCAAAATACTAGGAACATCCTTATTTCCATCATTTAATAGCGGTAATGGGTAACAAATGACACTGGTTCGCAAGGTTGTAGTCATCCGTACAGATGAATGATGATTGTGTATCCCATTTTATGAATGTGTGTCAGTGTATGTCATAAACATTAAATACATAAATCTATTAATATTTAGGATTACTAATTGTATATATAATCATGAAATAATAATTATTTATGGGTAGAGAAATAAATAAAACAAATGTGTTTGTCGATGTATGTTACCTCTTCTTTGGGTAATAAATTTTAGTTTCTACGAAAGGTATCCCATGATGGCTTTCTAAATTTTTTTGGCCTCTATAATGAATTGAGGGAATATGAGAGCTTTATTTGGAAGGTTTTTGATGAGACAAATGGATTGATATGTGTTATTAAGTAGGTTCTATTTTATAGTAGAGAGGGAGTCACATTCAGGTAAATAGACAATGGAAAACACTATTGAGAGTTATCCCTTACACCATTTGCGCAAATAATGGCCCATTTTCATGAAAATGAATTACAAGGATTATATGTGGGAATTTAATGGATTCTACCCATTTTTGTAGAATATTTTTCAATTTAACTCATGTATTAAACACTAAGTAACACATTTTTACCTTAATCGCTGTAATTAATTTTAACTACATTCACTAATATTTATGGTCAAGATCTATGTTTATATTATAAAAAATTTTATATTATTTTGAACATTAAAATAATATAAAATTAAAAATTATAATCATAAAAGTGGTGGAAATTAATTTAAAATTAATCATTCATAGAGTATGAAATAATATATTTTATAGAGAAAATGGTTAAATGGTTGGAATATTTTTATGTCCAATTTCATGTTGAAAATTATTCCAATTGCATAAATTGGTTTAATATATTTATAATTGATATAAATACACATTAAAAAAATAAAAAATAATATTTATCTATGTAAATAAATTATATGAAAATTATGTTTTCAATTATAATTCAGTATTTATCTTTATTCATCATTAAATGAAACTTCTAAAAAAATACAAAAAAATTAAAAAAGTAAATGATGATATTCATATTCCAAAACTGAATATTATTTTTTCAAATACATTTTTTTAAATTTTCAAAATATTTTTTAAAAAATTTCATCTATTAAAATGAGTAAAAACTACTACATAGAAAAATATATTTTTATTCCCAAAATTGTAATTTTTTTATTTTGTTCTTACCATAAAAAATTAATAAATTTATTTTTTATTAAAATTTAAATATTTTAATTTAATTATTATATCACAGTAATATTGAAAATTTTTATTTATTATGATAAAATGTCTAACAAGAATAATTATATTTTTTTATAAAATAATATCCTCTAAATTCAACTGTTTTGTAATTTTATTTCTAATTAATTGATAACCAAGAATTCATTTTTTAAACATGTATAACCCATAGTTTCATAATTTAGTTAATATAATTCATATATTCAATTCCAATGGGTAGGTAATAAATATAACTATATTTTAATATTATTATTAGTAATATTTTTTAGTTCACTAACACTCTTTCGTGTGTGTATCTATAGATATCAAAGGAACACAGAATTGTGTTTCACACCAGCCAAACATAATTATATAGGTAAAGAAATATAATATAATGATTCCAATTAGTGAATCATTAAAATATTGTTTCATGAAATTCAATCTAAACAAAGTCATTTAATATAACACAATTTATATTCAATGTCGCTTGAAATTAAAAATATCACAAATTTTAAATTAAAAAAGCATTTATAAAAAAATATTAGGGTGTTATAGCCTTTATGCATTAAAATGAATTTATCCATTGAAATACATCACGTTCATCAATGGTTTAATACATGGACATTCCTTTCATTTATACCCACATGATAAAAATATAAATTATAAGACATCCTTTAAAATGGAATTTTTGGAACATAATAGCTACCCAAATAACTCAATAATAGGTTTCTATATAGAAGAAGAAAGGTGCTATGTGAAAAAAGATGACATAGAATAGAAATCCAACTATCATTTTCTGATGGATAGTGAATGAGAACATGGTTAGGAGAATGAAAATTACTACAATTACTTAATAAAAATAGGCTTGAAAATGGACTTTGATATAATAAAAAATTGATAATTGAAAAAAAAACTCATTGAAGGATCATTCATAAAGATAATGAATTTTCACAATGGATGTTACATAAATGATTTCACTCCAATTCATATAAAAAATTTCATACTTTTATTAAACCATTATCAATTTCCACATCATATATTTATTGAGAAATGAATTAAATTTGGTATCCCTAAAAGGGAAAAATATCATAAGATCCCTCAATAGACTGATAATTCCATCTATTATTATGTCTCATGTTAAATAATGGTTTGAAATTGTTGAATTAAATTTAAATGTGTAGTGTCATGTATTAATCTTTAAAACTTCATCCATAGATAAATTCAAACAATTCCATCAGTGGTTATCCTTATATCTCTTCTGTAATCTAACTCACTCTTTATTCAATAAATAAGATCTTATATTATATCAAATACCATGTCATTTGAAAATTGGATTGTCCTTGTAAAAATATAATATAAAATTAGGTTTTAATTATTTTATAATAATTTTTTTGGTATATAATTACATTAAACTTTAATAAAGGATGAAAAATATTATTTTAATAGTGATTATTCATTAAAAAACAATTTAATTCCCAAAGTAAGGTGGTCGGAAAAGTCTTCCCATGTTATCATGATTCACTTCATCCAATATGATTTAATGTGCTTTACCTTTTCTGTTTTCCCTTAGAGGCTTATATGGATCAACAAGTATATTATCCCTTAGAGTGGAGCATTGATTTTTGTAATGACTATACTCCTTGCAAATGAAACACTGAAGTGTAGGTGATGTGTTATTTGGAATTAGCTTCTCCGACATTGCATTTAACACACTATTATTCCGACATGGACAATAATAGACTTTATGAACTATATTTATAAAGTTAAATCTCCTCCGAATTCTATTCATAGTCTTCCCTAAATACTTCTTAATACATTTTAGGCATATATATGCATATAATTATGTTCTAAAGATTTAGTTTTCATGATATTAGATCTTTTTGTTCTAATTAAAACCAAATGAATAGAGGTAAAATAAAATTTATATTTCTACCTTTAGATAACATAAAATGAGATTTTCATAATGACTCGTGTCTGTTATTTAAATTTAATTTTTCATTAATGGTATCACTACATTAATGTATTGATAAATTTTTATTTTAGGGATAATTATCAAGCTAGAATTGAACCTTGCATGACTGTTAAAATTATATCCATTGTTAAAAATTGATTTATCATCCTCTTACATTAAACCATGGAATAAATTTTCCATATTATTTTATAGAATACAAGATAATTAATTACTAAAAAATATCCCCATTAACTTATCCCACTCGATAGATCCAATTTTATCTTGATATCTTATTTTCTTAATTTGAGTCCACCACTGATTCACATCACCATCAAAATAATAAGAATCCAATATGAATTTTTCATCATTAGAGAAATATAGAATAGAAAATATATTTTAAAAATCTAGTGGAATAGTGGAACCACTGAAAGTTGCTCAATTTTTCATCAGAAAGGACTCAATAGAATGTTGTTTCCTACGTTTATCACAATGAAGTTAAAAGTGAATAATATATTAAAAAAATATATCGTAGCATATCAACATGAATTTTTATTCCAAATCTGACATCATTTAGTATCTTTGGATGAAAAATCATCATATTTCCATTTCATTCAGAAATAACATGGTTACTTTGGGTTCCATCTGTTTAATAAAACCAGAAACCATAGTGTGAGAAACCCATATTGTAGAGTAAAATCCCATAATCTTGAAATATTACTAATATTATGTCAATATAATAACACCTAATTATATAAGCTAGAGAAGTTTTGGATTATCCTAGGACATTAAAAGTCATTATCTATCTAAATATTTCATGTTAGTTTGTAGATATATTTCTAATCCATAATTAATCTCCCCAAAGGATTTTCAAATATGGTGTGTGGCAGTGAAGTTATCGATCACTATTTCCTGAGTGAGTCTATCGCAATATGATGTTTTGGGGTTTTTAAAATTATGTACATATATGGTAGATGTAAATCTACTTTTAGTATCTAGGAAAAGATTTAATTTCATGGAAACCGCTATATCAATCCTCTACCAAAACTCCAAAACAATTTTTAATTAATTGATTAACCCATATTCTTATCCGTATAGTCCTCCCTATACATATTCAGAGAAAAATCCATAAGGATATGATTGTGTTTTTCTAATACTTGTTTTAAAATGTTAAATAATAATTTCCATTGACACCAAATATACCCACCCACGTTAAACATACCTGGTTATTAAATAATTTTATATTTATATTCAACACATAATGAAATTATATCTTTTAGGACCCTAAATGTTTTGTGTCTTTGAAATCATGGAAAAAATATATTTTATCAAGGTGAAATATCTTCACATTGTCCATTATGGATAACTCCCATCAGTATTCCTTCATAAAAAACTATTTATAACATGTTTAATGGAAACATAAGATTAGGGTGAGATAAGATGCCCAGTAATGATAATCAATGGTGATATGTAATCATAACATTAGTATAAGGTTTTGAGAAAATCATTGTATTATTATAATATCATATCCTACATATTCTGGATCATAATAAAGAGCCATTTAATAAATATTAGATGTTCCAAAGAGAATAATCATAAGGTAATCACTGTATAGTTGAAGGTTCACTAATAGAAAATAAAAGTTTACTTCAAGGATAATACACGTACATGGTGGGACACACCACCTACCCTTGTCACAACTCATTCTATATAGTTGAATAGGTTTTACCTTATTCCCTTATTGAATCACTCCCATATAATTATTCCCATAATTATACTATGTGACATTAATCTAGTACCCATGAATTATAGGATTAATTGGACCCCCACTAAGTAATTAATAACAATCCTACCTCGAAATATCTATCCTACACTATCAAATGAGATATAATAAGATTACATGGAACTATCTTAGCCACTGATCATGTATGCTATAACGGGATTACCAAATTCTATCTAGGATAAATTATTGTATGATCTATAGATGTATTACCTAGAGCAGGCATGACTACCCCATCATATATGCTATAACAGGCATAAATAATGACATATGGCATTCCCCATAATATATAAAATGTCTGTAAACTACCATATGAATAAAGAACAATAATATTTCATATCTGAATTACCAAACATAATGATTTTTCAAAACAAATACATTTTTATTAAATGATATAATTGTACAAATATATATGAATCATCCAAATGACTTATATTATTTTAAATATTTCATTATTGATCCACTTTTGGTTCTATTGGAATTTTAAAATAACAATAGTAATAAATTATTTTGAAAATACAAGAAGATTTGGTCAGAGTTATTGTTTTTAACTAAGGGTTAAAGCTAAAAGATATAGTTAATTTTGTGACCTATTCATGTATAGACCCAATTTTTTGAGATTATTTTGACCCATAATCATTTTAGATAAGATAAAAATGGGTTTTATACCATTATATTCTGAAAATAAATTTATAACAAATTAATTTTTCAAGATATTCTTAAAGTGCCCCTCCTCCATATTATCAAAGGCCACCAACTATAACCATGAACTCACACCATTAAATCCTTTTTATC
Source organism: Viscum album (assembly GCA_963277665.1). NCBI lineage: Eukaryota > Viridiplantae > Streptophyta > Magnoliopsida > Santalales > Viscaceae > Viscum > Viscum album. The sequence goes on from OY728156.1 coordinate 50,699,824, forward strand.
ATCGATCCTATACTCAAATAATCGGATAACATCCTTACCTTCCTACTGGAGTTGACAAATTGTGTTGAAATTAATTCTAGGGTGCCCTTTTGTGGAAATAAAAATGCGACACTTGAAAAAGAGGTAATTGTTTTATCACCTCTATCGAAATTATTTTCTTCTCCTACATTCTCTTCTTATGTTGTTCTCATACTAATGTAATAAATAAAGTATATTATATGTTCATAGATATTATTAAAATAATGGAACGATCATATACCTCCATTTATCCATCCTACAAATAACAATATCACCATACGTGTGTACGTATGACTTACCGCCTCCACACATTGCTCTAAATTGTTATTCAATAATAATTAATTTCGATGGGTATAATTATGATTATAATGGTTTTAAAAAATTAATATAACATTATTATTATTCTTTTTAATAATATATGATCCAAATTTATACCATTTAACCATTAAGTGAAGGATATCATTGTTCGTGCGTACATACGACCCACCGTCTCCACGAAGCGATGTGATTAGTTCTCCCCATTAACAATTAAAGAATTATATTAAAGTATAAATAAAAAATAATCATTAAATGTAGTAAAAAATAATTATATTGGAATTATATATAAATATATCATTTACTTTCATCCATTCAATTCAAAAAATAAAAAGAAAAAACATTCATTCGTATATACAACCTACCGTCTCCTTGAACAGTGTATTCCATTTCATTTATCTATCAACTATATATATTTTTATACTGAATATTTAGGATATATATAATGTCTCACATTTTTTAACTATGTATATCAAAATATATTTAATTATATCGTGAAAAAGAAGTCAAAATATGTATGACAAATAATATGATTATTACCCAAAATGATAAATTAACATGTAGTTGTTAAATAAATGGGTAATGAAATTTCATAAGTGAATCATATAAAATATAATAAATATTATAATGGTTTAGTTACCAGTTATTAATATCTTTAAACCCACTATACATGATTTTCAAACACATTTTGACTAAATTAGAATTAAGTTAAGGGTTTATTTTGTAGTCTCATTTTTATCTGAGATTGTTTACACATAAGTATTTACTGGGAGCATATTTATCATCAATGTCCATGTTTTCTAAAAATTATTCCATTAAGATTTTACTATCATTATATGTATGTTTAAAGTCAATTTTACCAAATTTTTAGTTTTACAACAGGGTCTGTAAGTAATATTTCTTTCTTTACCGTACGAGTAATCTTTTGAATTTTCTAACAAAAATACAAGGAGAATGTTTTTAATCATATACAGCATGAATGGATTTTTACACATTTATGAAACCTTATTTTCCTAAATCATCATTTATAAGATTTAATGTATATATTAAATTATTTTAGTTTATTTTAATATTGAATTAAATATTAAAATAATACTGAAGATGGAAGGATAATTTCCTTAATTATTAAATTCAAGTGTTTTATCAAAATTATTATCCATATAAGATGATTCTATTTAAATAGTGTTATTTTTAAAACCCTATTATTATTATTATTATTATTATTTTAGTGTTTTAATGAGGGAATTTAATTTTATATGTTTAATGTTATGATGGAATGATGTTTAAGAAAATCATTTTATTTATTGGCTTATGCTATGATGAATGATTTATGTATTCATGGAACATATAAGAATGATTTTATTATGAGATGGTTAGGACATATATTAACAAACAATGAATTGGGTAATGAATTATATCTCATGATATAAAAATAACTTGTATATAAAGTAAATATAATTCATAAATAAAGGGTTGGAATGGCATGTAAATCTAGATCAATAATACATGGTTTGACTGACAAGTAAACCTAGTTCAGTAATGAACTGTATCCACTATGATGGTCATAACACCAATTCCTTGGCTACTATGGAAATAATATTATGTACATATTTATTTTCCAAAATTCTATATTTTATTCCAATTTTATTATATCATGGTGAATGTTCCATTATGATTTATGCATTACGTACGGCCAATATTTTTTTCATAACTCATGATTTTTATATTTTATGGTTATGCTCTTGTTATTATATTCTTATGTTTATAGTTTTCTATGTTATCCATGATTACCCTTATAGAGAATTTTATCCCTCCATTTTATTGTTTCATTTTCCCAAGGATTTAATGAAGTGTATTAAGTATGATTTTTCAAAAAGGGTTCTAGTTAAGAAGGATATATAAGGAGACGATATAGATGTTTTATAAAATAGTTGTTTATGTTTTCCAATTTCCAAAGGCTCTAAATTAATAATATATTTTGGAATCTTTTTGTGTCATTTATTATTTATTTCTATAAAGTAATGTAATATCCATGTATTCCATGTTTGGGTCCTTATAGTTTGTATCATAGAAAACGTTTAGTCAAATTTTAGAAACTGTGATGAAAAAAAATTTGTGATATGCCTTGAGTTATTTTTACGGTATGTCTATAGATGTCTCTAAGGGTATATATAACTACAGAATATAGTATTATAATTATGGTAATGATCATGTATAACCTAGTATTAATCCATATATATTTGAGATTGAAAGAACTATCCCTTGATTATTTTGTTGTCCTAGTATTATTTTTGCCTCTCACACGCTTATTTTAGGGTTTTAGGCAATGAATGAAACGCAAAGGAACTTTGTTAACGATCAATTGATAGATTAATGCAATGATTGTCCTTATTAATAGTCAAATGTTACCAGAGATGGAATAAAAATCTAATTTCAATACTTATAAATGATATGAGTCATCATGGTCTAACAAATGATAATATAGGGGAACATCGTTCCATTGAGTTCTTTATAATACAACGTCCACCTTGATTTATTGGTTATTCTAATCCACGTGTTTCTGAACAATGGAGCAGTACGATTGAAAAGATATTTTCTATCCTTGAATGTTCATAACATTAAAAAATCATTTTTGTTGTTTATCATTTCGAAGGCAAGGAAGACCAGTGGTGGAATCTAATCAAGAATACATGACTTCAAGATTAAATTGAACTGATGAAATGTAAAGAGTTAAATAACATATTATTTTGAATAATCACTATCCTAATATTCTTATAACAAAGATTGAAAATTATTTCCTTTATATTATGAAAAAAGATGATGAATCTGTAGGTACATATGACTAAAATTTTACAAGACATCTATGGTATGCTTTCTGTTTTATCAACCAACCTAAATGTAAAGTTGGTCAATTATTTAAGGGATTAAAAAAATAATTAGAAATTAGATATAAGATAAAATATTAGCTATGAAGTGATTGTGTGTTTTACTATCAAGGTAGAAATGGAAGTTGGTGTTACATAAAAATTTCATGGTATTGATAAGATATTAAAGATGGAGTTTAAAGGAGAAATATCAAAAAAAAATGGTGAAAAGAATATGAATGTTTCCCAATGCTCAAAGTTTCGAAATAATTATGGTGGAGATTGTCTTATAGGGAATAGAAAATTTTTTAATTGTGGAAATGAAGGTCATTGAGATATTTAGTTACATTGTGATGGGAAAAAGTTTTCTATTGATGTAAATAGAGAAATCACTATAGAGAATGTACCACCCACACATCAATTCTAAAAGAGTATGGAAATAGGGAATTTGGCTAACCAATTCCCTAAGCCAATGGTTATGGATGATTATCTATGCCAACAACCACTTAATTACAAATACAATGGAAACTAACACGCGCTCACTATTGTATAAATAGAGTATGACAATAATGTGGTGGAATGACTTAATGTTTATGTAATGGGATTCAAAAATAAGGTTTTAAATTATCTTTTATGGAATTATGGAATATTGGAATATCTTTGAATAGGTCAATTGTTGTTTTTAATAATTATATAGTATTAGAATCAATGAAAAGTGATTGAAATATTTTATTAAAGCACATGATATGTTTGCAATGATGGGATAAGGATATAATGAGATGATTGATAATATCAATGACTTCATGACTGATATAAGGACAATGTAATATCATTGTTTGAGTATATATAATTTTATGTATCATTGGTGTGTGTAAATATTCAATTTTTATGGAATAAATGTATTCACTATGGTTCTAGGGTAATTCATTTTATTACCATGTTTCAAGAGAATACATGATTAAGCTATTCACATTCATAGAATGTGACCACAATGTTGTACTTTATGAGATATGGGAGAATCTGTTATGCCGATTTAGTTCCCCTCTTTAAAAAGATTTATATTTTTATTTTTTGGAAGGATTTTAATGTTATCCATTTATTGATTATACATGTTATATTCCATTTGAAGATTGTTATATTAATGTATTTTCTCACTATAGGTGGGCTTATGCATATTATATTACACGTGCTAACCTTTTTGTTGAGATGGATAGAATTACCTATCATTCTTTTACATAATCTACTATGACAAGAAGAATGATAATTTTAACATCATTTATTTAAATGAGAGATGAATTGGAAATTGTTCAAGTCGTGAACAATTGTGAGAGTGCACCAAAAATCAATTTAATATTTATTCTCATGAAAAATTCTTCAACATCTAGTTAAAGGATCTTGAAAAAAATGTGATTTTAGTACCTTCTTATCCAATGAAGTCGGTGGTCCGTTAAAACATCATAGATTTTTGGACCTTTGGTTGATAACATTTTAAAAAAAATTGATCTCTATAAATATCCATCAGAATTTTATGGTTATATGTTTTCTTCTATATTAATTATTTCACTTCCTACCTATGTTTTCATATGTATAAATATCGTGATTAGTAACTTTGGGTAACCATTATGTTTCAAACATTCCCTTTAAAATAATTTTTTGTATTCCTTTTTACGATGTGGGTTTCTATAAAAGAAACTTTAAAGTATTAAAGCATTTATAACCACGATGAATTTCAAGGGAGAAATTCATTTTAAGGGGTATATAATGTAACACCCTTATATTTTCTAAGATATATTCTATTTAATTTCTTTTATGTCTTCTGTTGTATGTTACAGTAAGATTATATTTCTCAATATGCATCATATTATTAGCTTGAAGTATACGCAATACAATTCATAGCTTGGGTTTCTCCAAATTTCATATCCTTTTGATTGAATTAATTTCATGAAATGTCGTGTATTAGTGATACTAAATATTATAACCTAGTCATTATTATGGTTGATATGAATATTATTCACTTCATTTCTAAAAAATTATTAAAATAAAAATAAGAGAGTTCATAAAAAAAGTAACTCTTTATGAAATTTATCAGGGAAACTAATATCTAAATTATTCAATATAATGTTTCAAATTCATCATAAATGTTTTCTAGAAATGATATAAGAACAAATTTATTTTTTGAGATAAAAATAAATATTTTAAAAAATAATGTTTTACCACCTCTTGATGGAGAAACCTTTTTAAAACCTGTTTTAGAGAATTTTATATGTTATATCTAACATAAAAAATTTTTCGTTTGAAATATTAATATCAATATTAGCCTTTGTATAATTTTTTTATATTTCTAATCAAATTCAGATATTAATTAATTGTGAAAAATACTACATTTTAATAAAAAAATATCTTCTTGTCTAATTAATTTATTAAGATAGATTATATTTTTAATTGATTTTGATGTTTAATTAGATTATATTTTTATTATTTAATATTATGTTGGTCATTTGGAGTAATTTAATTTTTAAATTGTACATAAACACATTTAATATTTTGATAGTTTTTACTTAAAAAACCCACACTCTAGTTTTTCCAATTGGAATTAATTTGAAATTAATTTCTTCTAATTTTGTGTTTTGAATTTAGAAAAATGGATTTAATATTTGGAATCCTAGTGTATAAATTATTTTAAAAAACCCTTTTATTTTTGGACATTATAAATAGTAACTTCAGTAATTATTTTTATTTACCATTGTCTCTAGGTAAATATGGTAAACAACGGTAAAAATATAATATTATCAAAATTAAAAACAACCCTAAAACATCTCATAATCCTATATAATGAGATATTTTTTACCATTAACATCTTTGGGTCGATTTTAGGACCCCATAGACCACTTGGTTGTGATAATGAACTTTTTACTTTTTAATTTAAGGAAAAGGGAAATTAACATAAACATGTATCTCCCAACTACAAAAATTTTAATTTGGTTTATATAAAATATATATTCGAATAAAAATGAATTAAAAGAAAAAAATAATTCCTACATAATATTAATTTATTTATTATATTTTTACATTAAATTAATATATATACTTATGACACAATAATGATGTGGCAGTTACCATATTATATAAGGATTCAAATAAATGACATTTTAAATAATTAAATAAATGTAATATTCAAATTTTGTGCCATCTGATAATGTATGGATTATTATGACATATTATATTTTATTTATTGTATTTTTTTCTAATTAATCATGTATTTATTACTTTAATAAAAAACCTTTACTAAATAGTGTTTAAGTTGACATAATTGAGTATTTAAAAAAAATATTTATATATTAAATGATATAATAGTCCTAAAAATATAATATTCATCCCAAAAACATATATAATGTGAAAAATTACCATAATTATTTACTTTTTGTTCTCTTCTAATTTTATAGTAACTATAGTAACCATATATTATAAAAATACAGAAAGATGTGGTAAGAGTTGATGTTTTTAACTTAGGGTTAGAGCTAAAAGATAATGTTTATTTTGTGACTGAAACTCTTCTAAAAAATATTATATGAGATTATTTAGATCCATAATCATTTTATCATCTAAATAATTTTTTTGGACCATTATAATAGAAAGAAAATTTATAATAAATTAACATTTCAAGACTTTCCAAAAGTGACCCTCATTCCTCTTATAAAAGGACCCCACCACTAGCCACTTAATCACAGCTTTAAATCCCCTTGGATAATCCAAACAATAGTCAAATAACCTCCCATCATCCCTACCTACCACTTAGAGGCCCCACTTTAATAATAAAGCCATCATAGTGAGGCCTTTTGTGCAAATCAAAAGGTGATACTCAAAAAAGTTGTAATTGTTTTGTCAAATATTTCAATATTATTTATGCAATAAACTTACTCTAATTATGTTGTTGTAATAGTAAAGTAATAAATCTAGTATATTCTACAATCTGAGATGTTATTATATTTATGGTACAAACTTACACCTCCTTTTATCCATCCTACAAATAATAATATCATAATGTGTGTGTTTGTATGACATACTATCACCACGCTATTGTGTAATTTGTTATTCAAAAATACTTAATTTAGATGGGTATAATTATGATTATAAGGGATGTAAATAATTAATACAATAGGATATATATTTTTTAATTAATATAGCATCCAATTCCATAATATTTATCCTTTGTGAGAATGATATTGTGGCAGTGTGTAAGTACAACCTACCGTCTCCACAACATGATGAGATTTATTCTCCTCATTAACCATTCAAGAATTATTATAATTAATATATAATAAATAATAATTAAATACATTAAATAATAATTCTACGAGATTTATTTATTTATATATGACATTTAAATTAATCTATAAAATTCAATAAGGAAACAGAATCATCGTTCATGCGTACTTACGACCTACTGTCTCCATGGAATTTGAATTCCATTCCATTTATCTATCTATTATATATATTTCAATAACAGATATTTATGATATATAATTCATTTTTTGAATTCTATAAGTAATTATATCACGATATATGTAATATGATCAAGAATGAAATGTCAAAACACGTACGATAAATAAAATTATTATTACTCAAAATGTTGTTTTAACATGGAATTGATAAATTAACAGGTAATATAAAGTCATAAGTGAATCATATATGATATCATATATATTTTTATCGTTTATTTAAAAAAAATTTAAGCACACTGTATAGAATTTTTGGACACATACTGAAGAAATCAGACTTTAGGTAAGGGATAATTTTTCAATATCATTTTTATCCAAAATCTTTTATACGTATGTATTTACTAGGTTATATTTATCATCCATGTCTATTATTTTAAAAATGTTTTCTATAAAATGTTTAATATTATTCAATGTATTTTAAATGTCATTTTTACCCATTTTTTATTCTTACTACATGGGTTGGAGGAATATTTTTCTGTTTACCGTACGAGTGACCTTTTGACTTCTCCGACAAATGTACGAGGAGAATTTTTTTTCTTATACAAAATGAGTCTATTTTTTTATTTCATAAAAACATATTTACATAAAACAACTTTTATAATATTTTATGTTTATTTTAAATTATTTTATATTATTTTAAAATTTAATGACATTTTGAGAAAAAATAAATTTTTTGTAGATGAAACGATATTTTCCTCAATAATTAAGTTCAACTGGTTTTATCAAAATTATTTTCTATTTTTGAATATTCAATATAAATTAGGTTACGTTTCTATCACTATTATTAATATTATTTGAGGGTTTAATAATGTAATGATTTTATATATGGATTATGTTATGATGAAATGATATTTAAGAAACCCATTTTATTTCTTGGGTTAGGCAATGGTGAATGATTTATGTTTTCATGGCGCATACAATAATGATTTAATTATGATGTGTTTGGGACCTATATCTCCCTCTAATGAATTGGGTAATGATTTATATATCATTAATAGACATGAATAGAAGGAAAAGTAAATCTGGTTTAGTAATACAGGGCAGGAACAAAAAGTATACTAAGTTTAGTAATACATGGATGGAATAACAATTAAACCTGATTCAAAAATAGAATTTTTCCACTATGATGGTATTGGAAGAAATGTCTTTCCTACTATATAAACTATATTATTTTATTATTATTTTACTAAATTCTATATTTAAGGAAAATGTTATTTTATTATGGTTAGTGTTCTATTATGATCAATTCTTTACGTGAGACCATGTTTTATTTCATGGATAAATATTTTGATATTTAAACATTATGATCATGTTTTTAAATTATTATATTTATTTTTTGTTTTTTGTTCTCTATGATTACCATTACTAAACATTTTAACTCACCCTTTTCATGTTTCATTTTCCCTATGATTTGAAGAAGGTTTTCAAGTAAGATGTGTAAAAAAGTGGTTTTAGTTAGGAAGGATAAAACATGAGATTATGTAGTTGTTTTCAAAACCACTTTTTTATGTTTTCGAGTTTCCAAATACATTAAATTAATAATGTAGTTGGGTATCTATTTTTTTCATGTATTAATTATTCCTCAAAAGTAATGAAATTCCCTTTTACGTCAATTAGGGGTCTTTGAAACATTTATTCATTCATTACATGATTAATCCATGGAAATTAAATGGATTTTATTTAGACATCTATGAAACATGGATTACTAGTGGAGATAAATGGGTTATATAATCATACTTCCATAATAACATAAAAAATTAAGGGAAATAATAAAAACATTATCTTGGATTTAGATACCTATAATAGAAAAATATATATCAATGGATTTCATCATAGATGGATATATATTTTGAATAATTACATGGAATTTATCTTATGTAAAATAAAATTTCTATAAAAATCAAAAAACATCTTTAAAAATCGTTTTCTTTGAAAACCACAATAAAAACCAATTATTTAATATTTATAAATAAATTAAAAATTTTGATGTAGAAAATATCCATTCAACATTACAAATCTATGTTAAAAACATTTTTAAAACATATCCCTTTTAAAATAACCAAGAAAAATAATAAATTAATCATAAATGAAATTATGGTCATGATAGAAGATAAATCCATACAATTTGAACATTCGTTTTTCACCGTATGCAATCTAGAAAAGCACGTCAATTTTAAAATGACAATAATATTTATTTTTAAGAAAAATTCTAATAAAAATGTAAATCATGGGTATAAATTACTTTTAATGATCATATAATAAAATTGAATCATTTTTGAAAACATTTTCAAGAAAAAAATCATTTTGAAGGAACAAATATTTCCATCCAAAATGATAGATAATTTCATATATTCTTAAAAAAATTATTACTTATCAAAAGTAAAAATTAATAAACAATGGTTCTATTACATGAATATATAATGAATATTCCTATAATAAGAAAATATATGACTCTAATTGTGACATGAAATATAATATTTCATGAATAAAAGCATAATAAAAAACTGTCCTTGTAAATGATGAGATTATATCAATTAATTGTTGCCACATTGGTTAAATTGATGCATAATACCTATGAATGAATAAAATTAAATGAAGCATAAATATCATTAAAAGAAGTATATTTTTGATATAAAATTATAAATCTAGTTATATAAACATCATTTAAAAATATAGGTTAATAAAATGTCATGCATTTAAATGATGAAAAATTGGGGAAAAATTACATTATCAATTTGGTATCTTTTAAACCATTTAACCCAATAAATGACATAAAAAATAGATATATTAATTGAAATAAAATTAAGGATAATTATCATAGAATAAATTTATTTGCATTATTTACACTACAAAAAAGAAACAAGTGGTTAATATGGCATAAGTCTCATAGAAATAAAAGTGAGACAAGATATCCCCTAACCATAAGTTTTGAATTTATTTGTACACATTAAAAAGTTTTATATTATAAATTTAGTATTATTATCAATCTATCAAAAAAAAAATATTTTTCTTTATATTATATTATTATGATTTATATTAATAAATATTTAACAACATAATTTTAATGTTATGTTTCAGGTAATAACTACATTGTTTGACTTATATGTTTTGACTTGAAATTCATGATTCTCTTATATAGATCATGAATTTATAATTTATATAATGTAAAACATGATATATATATCGTATATATTAATTATATAAGTATTTATAATAATATATATATAATATAAATATGTAATGAAATACATCGTTCTAGGAGGCAGTAGCCCATACATACACATGAACATTATTTCCACTAAATTGATATATTTGAAATGAAAGAAAATTATATTATCTATATATATATATGTTATCATAATATTATAATTATTATTTAAAATTTTATGATATATTATTATTTATTTTATCCTTTATCCTTAATGAATTCTACGTAAAAAGTGAATAATTCACATCTCTTTGAGTAGGTGATATCCAACACATCCATAAATGAAGTTATCATATTACCAAAAAATATAATCCATTAATTTATGTGTTATATATTAATTAAATAATAATAAATACAAAATAAATATCATATATATAATTATCAAATAAAAAGTGTATTCATATCCTTATTCAAAACATTTAAAAGAGGTAATGGAAGAAAAAACAACCTTGGTACGCAATGCGGTAGTCCGTCTTACCAAAGAATTATGATTGTGTATCCCATTTGATGGATGTGTTTGTGATTTTATTTCATAAAACTATCATAAATTAATATAAATATATTTCTTATTTTAAATTTATTATATAATCATTGAATAATCGTAATTTATTTGATGAAGAACGAAATAAAAAAAAGGTTCTTATTGCAGGATGTTTCCACTTCTTCGGGAAACTCATTATGGTTTCACACCAAACAGATTCAATGGTTGGATTTATGCCTAAATTAAGGCATCAAATATTAAGGGAGGAAACTTGGGATCGTATTTGTCTATGTTATTTATTTTATAAAGGGATTTATAGGTGTGAATAATTGATGTAGGGGTGTCAGTGCCATTTTATATTGGATAAGGATTGTTATTTTCCTAAATACAATACGGAGAACACTATTGAGAGGTCTTCCATAAATCATGTGCATTGAATAATGAAAATTTTTATAAAAAATGAATATATGGTATTAAAAAGCCTATATGATGGATTTTGGACAGATTTATATATTACTTAGACCCTTAAGTTAATGTTTTACCTATAAGTAAACTCATTTTAACCAAAATCATTGTAATAAATTATATTTATTGTAAGTAATAATTTGTAGTAAAAAATATTTTTGAAAAATTATAAAATATACAATATTTTTATTGAAAATAAAATTATGTTGGTCAGAGTGGATACTCAAGAGGGGGGGTGAATTGAGTTCCAATTAAAATTTCTGTTTTAAAATCCTTTACCAAATTCCCTCAATTTAAAAGACAAATTGAATTGTAGTAAATTTGAACTAAAGGAAACTTTTAGCTAGGTTCCCAAGGGATTGATTAATTCCCAGATAATCTCATCAAAGGATCAGATTAGCTTTTGAAACAAACTTACTAATTTACAAATAATGAAAACACTTGATAATTCAATTATCAGAGTAACTTTGAAAAACAGTTTAGGTTTTAAAGAACTTGCCATCAGAATAAAAGGTTTTAGATAAAACTAAATAAAGAACAGCAGAAATAACCAAGAGTTTCAGTCTCAAGCCTAGACTTAGTCCTCTCAAAAATTTATATAAATTGGATCGACACCCTGGATTGGGGTTCTCAACAGTTTACAACTGTCCAGGTCAAAGACCTCTACCACAATTCTTCGTGGGAAAAAAACATTAGAAAATACAGCTGTCTAGGTCACACACGACCTCTACCACTATCCACAGTGTGAAATAAATGATGTAAGGAGTTTGAGTGAAGATTTACAGATCCTCCAGTTAAGGTTCAGGAGACAGTGTGTGTAAAACTTAACATAGATGATACACACTTCTCGTAATGTAAATAATAAATCACTGAGTAATATATAGAGTTTATAATGTCTCTAGTGGATTTAGTGTAGCTCGGGACTCCTTCAAATTTGATTAGTAATGATTCTGAGTCCTCTTCTGCTTTCTGTCTGGAAAATAGAGTGTCGTCTTCTTGACATCCAGGTTCAAATATAGTGAAAATGTAGTCGATGAAGTTCTTAAAAATCCTCGTGAAAGTAAGAAACTCATCTTGAGTAGGCTTGAGTGTGTATGAGCTTTTGTGTCTTCTTGATCGTGAATGAATATCTATATGAGCTCTGTATATTCCTTGTATGTTCTTAGTGTCTTGTATATTTTTCCTTTGTCTCTCTCCATGTCTGTTCAGCAACAGGGACTTCTTGTATTTATGGCACGAGCTCTGGGAAAATAAGTAATTTCTTTTTTCAGGTACGAGGTACGGTTTCCTGACATCCAACAACCTTTATTAAATAAATGACAGAGCATTAAAATATACATGATATGAACATTGGTTAAATTAAATAAAGATAAAGAAATTAAGACAGTGTCGGATTCTCTGTAACGGTAGCTTTGGATATCGGTAGCCTTGTGTATCGGTAGCCTCTTGTGTAACGGTAGCCTTTCTATCGGTAGACTTCATGTCTGTCGGTAGATTTGATCAGTAGCGGTAGACCTAGTGTACCAGTGACCTTTAATGTAAAGATAGCCATCATGTACTGGTAGCTTCCGTGGTGTATCGGTAGACTTGCATAACAGTTACTTGTCTGTATCGGTGATGTATCGGTGACCTTCACATATTGGTAGGCTTTGTTGTACCGGTGATCTTCTTGTAATCGGTAGACTTGATCGTATCGGTAGGCTTTAAATTAACGGTAGACTTGATGTAACGGTGACCTTCACGTATCGGTAGACTTGATGTAACATTGAACTTGATCTGTAACTTGTCTGTATCAGAAGTCTTGTCTGTAACGAAAACTTTCTCATATCGGTAGGCTTCGCATATCAGTGACCTTCACGTATCGGTAGCCTTTTCATAATGGTAGCCTTGTTCTGTAATGGTGACCACTTGTCTATTTAAGCATTCTATTTGCAGAATGGGTCAAGTTAGAATATATATCAATTTAGTAACTGAATTCTCTAAGATAATATAAACATTATAATATATAAATATGTGCATGGTGTACAGAAATACTGAAATAAGTTACTAAGCATTAATCAATATATAATTGACATTATCAATATATAATTTATCATAATTAATATATGATTGAGCAGAGTTGGGATTATCAAAATATATGGCCAACTAATTTTCCCATAGGGCTCAACAATCTCCCCCTTTTTGATAATCACAACCTAGCACAACTTATTCCAAAGTATTTAAGAAAATTAAATTAATATCAGAGGAAAAATTTCCTAAGAAAAATTTTTAAAACAAAGTTCTCAATTTCCTCCCCCTTTCAATTACACTCCCAGTTCTCATTTGGTGCATTTTCTCTCCCATTTTTCTCCTTTTGTGCAATTTCTCCCCCTTTGGGATTAACAAAAAGAAGTGTAGAATTAGAGAAATGTAGAGACAAAAAGAGAACAGATTGCAAGGAAACAGAAACGCAGTAAAGTGGAGAATGTAAGAGTAAATTTACATTAGGTAACAAAAGGTATAAACTGAGAAAGCCAGTATTACAAAATTAAATACAAGTGAACCCTATCAAAAACATCCAGAAACACTCAATCATCCTCTTGAACAGGAGTAATTCCCTTAGGATCAGAAGAGGGTGTAGGTTCAGATTGAGTAGATGGCTTGGGAATAGCTGGAAGAACAACTGGAGGGTCAGCCACTGAAACTGTACCAGATCTGAAATCTGTGCTCTTCTCTGAGATCATAGGTGTCAAGCTTCGAATTGCCTGAACTGGAGTCAACTGAGGTGTACTCCCAGAGGTAGAGGCAGGAAGGACAGGATGGAAAATCACAGGTCTGGCATCAACAAGCAAGAATGGTAACAACAGGTTCTTGAAATCCATAATAATACTTCCTCCTCCCTCCATTACTGACACAAAATCATCTCAATTTTCAATGAATTTATCCAAGGCAGAAGTAAGCTCCCTGAGCTTACTAACCTGTTCACTGAAAGCTTGAGTCCCTGGAGGCAACATCATATTATCTATCAAAAGCATGAAATGGTTAGTCATTTGATTCTTGGTATAAACCTTCTCAAAATAAGCATCCACCTTATTTTTAATTGACTCTTGAGAAGTAGTAGCTGCCCGTAGGTGATCACGAACAAAACTACTAACTTCTCTAGTGGTAGTAAGGATCTGAGTATCTGAGGTACCACCGGTACTGGCCTTAGCCAACTCTTCCAGAATAACAGATCAGATCTGGTCAAGGTTGATAGTGGAGCTGGATGAGGGATGGGGTTTACCTGAGAAAGCTACAGTCTCCTTGAATTATTGTGTCAGATTACTAACCACCTTTTGAGCATGTTCATATTTATTGTTCAAATGTTCTTTGAATGATTTCATAAAATCCTAAAAAACTTCCACAAACTGTTAGACTACCACTTTGATATATCTGATATCAGTATTCACTTTGGTTTGAGAGTTGTTCATGGCAGTCAATGAAGAAATTGATTGTCAGAGAGCAGCTATAACTCCTGTCCAACTCTCAATTTGAGTATGACACACCTTACCTTCATCCATCATTCCTTTCAATAGACTAGAAACAGTACATCCCAGGGATAGCTCTAGGGATTTCTCTACACTCCTCATTTCATCATCCAGACTCTGCTTCAAATATGCCACTGATTCTCTCATTTCTTCTTTCATTTCATCATTTAAGGACTCAAGGTCCTCCTTGGATTCCAAATTCTCAGCTACAGCAGGTAGGATAACAGATTCCATTTGGGGCTGGTCTTCCTCATCCAAATCTTTATAGGAAAGTCCAAGCACCATATATCCTGGATCTGATATCTAACCTTCAATGTCATACAACACAGAAACTGAACCGAGAGGCTCCCCCTCACTTAGATAATTCTCCTTAGGAATCTCCTTTAACTATTCTGCTCGATGTAATTCTACAACTTCTTCTACAACTGCAGCAGATTCAATAGCCATTTTCTCTGAGTCATCAAGGACTCTCTCATCAATAGATGCAGCTTCTGATTCTTGATCAAGAACTGTCTTGATTGTTCTGTCTATGAGAGGGCTCAAACTGAGCTCTTCATCATTTTCCCCATCATTTGCTTCAACAGAAACGTCCTTCTCTTAATGAGCAATCTGATCTGACTCGATTACCTCATCCTCTTCAGAGGTTTATTTGACAACAATCTGATATGTTTCTTCTTCTTCTTTTTCTGTAGTCTCAGTGTCATTGTCCTTTAAAATAGTTTCTCTCCTTGGTAGTTCATTTGGGGGGCTAGCTGCTCCATAGGAAATTATTTGAGGCATAGGGCTAGGAGGTAATTCAGGGTCTCCTCCTTCCTCAACTGATGTCTCTTCCTCCTCAGCTTCATCATCACTGTTGACCGGTTCTGGCTCATCTAGTCCCAGACCAGGATCCCTGAAATCCTTTTGTCTAGAAGGATGATCCATATGAGTGTACTTGTAATAGATTTTTCCATCATCATTGACCCATGATTTCTTCCAAGGGTTCCAACTTACTTTCATAAACTTACACACTGTCCTGGTGAGGCATAAATTATCCTTAACCACAACAGTTCCATCTTGAGGTCCAGCTACCTCCTTTGCTTTCAACATAATAGAAATCAACATAGAAAAGAAAAGTTCATTGGAATTAGTCTTCGGTCTAGTCATATCCTCAATATAAATCATTAATAGTCTTCATAAATTCAACTTTACTCCATGATTTAACAAATATAACAAATAAATATCCTGAAACCTGAGGGTAGAAAAATCTCCTCTCCTTGGACTAATCACATGCTGAGTGAACTTGAAATGTAGTTTGTCCTCCCCTGCCATCTCTGCAGTAATGACCTTTCTAGGAGTTCCGTTTCCTATTAATTACAACAAGGAAACCTCATATTTGAAAAAATAAATAGCAGTAGGTATGGATTTTGAATAAATTCCATAATCACCATTATGAGGAACTTTAAGGGTCTCATCCCATTCAACTGATTAAAAAGAAAACGTTTGACCATTCACAAAGGAAATTATCCTATTCTCCTCTTCTCATGTCTCAAAATAGAAAAACTCATAAAAATATTTTACCATATTTGGATAGTACTGTCCATTATTGTTCACGAAGCATTTGAGCCATCCTTGTTCTTGTAGAACATTCAAAATCAAGGACTTGCTTTCCAGCAGCCATTCTGCACATAATTCATTTTCCACAACAATTTCTCACTTTGATAAATGAGGATTCATGGGATTCCATCAAATAGAATCTCTAATGCTTCCACTTCCACCAGCATTCGTTACATTCTGATTCATAGCTTACGGCGCATCACTACCTTCAACCACTGAGGGTCACTTCACACGGGCCATTTCAGATTCTGAGGCTTAGAGTTTTGCGAGCTTGAGAGGTTTAGGTAGGAGGGATTCGAACACACGGGTTTGCGGTGATTGAGTGATGTCTAGAGTCAGGTTGGATATCATTTAGGATTCACATATAAAATAAATCTTATATTAAAAAGATATGCAAAGTCTCGGCCTTAATACAAAAATTTAAAACAGTGCGAGAGGTGTACCGGTGAGGTGTCCTAACGGAGAGGTCTAATAGTGAAGTTTATCTAATAGTGAGGTTCATCCTAAAGGTGAGGTTCATCCTAACGGTGAGGTTCATCCTAATGGTGAGGTTCATCCTAACGGTGAGGTTCATCCTAACGGTGAGGTTCATCCAAACGCTGAGGTTCATCCTAACGGTTTTTAAGAGTAAGTTATCATTCCTAGTTCCTGTCTAATGAAACTTAATATTTTTGAATTTAAAGGCTTAGTGAAAATGTCATCTAATTGGAGTTCAGTACCAATAAATTCAAGATTTATATCACCTCTTTGATAATGATCTCTTAGAAAGTGGTGTATAACATCAATGTCTTTGGTTCTAGAATGAGACACAAGGTTCTTTTAGATGTTGATCGCACTAGTGTTGTCATAGTTAATTGAAACATGTTTAAACTCAAATCCATAGTACAATAAAGTGTGTTTCATCCACATAATCTGTGCACAACAACTACCAGCAACTATATACTCTGCTTCAGCTGTAGATAATGCAACTGAGTTCTGTTTCATAATACACCATGATACTAGGGATTTTCCAAGCAAATGACATGTTCCAGATGTGGTCTTTCTATCTAACTTGCATCCAGCAAAGTCAGCATCTGAATAACTTATTAAATCAAATGATTGTTCTTTTGGTTAAAACAGTCCCAAGTTAGCAGTATATTTAAGATATTTGAAAATCTTTTTAACAGCATGTAAGTGTGACTCTTTAGGGTTATCTTGAAATCTAGCACACATACACACACTAAACATAATATCAGGTCGACTAGCAGTAAGATAAAGTAAACTCCCAATCATGCCTCTATAATTAGTTTGATCTACTGGTTTCCCAGTTTCATCAATATCTAATTTATAGGTGGTACTCATAGGTGTATCACTTCACTTAATACTATCCAAACCAAAACGTTTTAATAAATCATTAGTATATTTTCTTTGATTCAAAACAATACCATATTTAGGTTGAAAGATTTGAAATACAAGAAAGTACTTAAGCTCTCCCATTAAGATTATTTTAAATTCATTTTGCATAACCTTCAAAAAATAAGTACATAATGAATTTTTAGAAGATCCAAAGATAATATCATCAACATAAATTAGTACTATTAAAACATCTTTTGAAATTCTTTTTATAAAATAGTGGGATATGCAATTCCTTTTGTGAATCCTTTCGAATTATGAAAATTTTTAAGTCTTTCATACCAACCCCTTGGAGCTTGTTTTAATCCATATAAAGCTATAGAAAGATTAAAAACATGATTTTGAAAGTGAGGATTTTAAAAACCAGGTGGTTGTTCTACAAAAAAATCTTCAATAATAAAACCAATTAGAAAAGAACTTTTCACATCCATTTGATATAACTTGAAATTAATATGTGATGCAAAGGCATGTAAGATCCTAATTTCCTCTAATATAGCTACAGGAGCAAAGGTTTCCTCATATTCAATTCCTTCTTCTTGATTGTAACCTTATGCCACTAGTCTAGAATTGTTTCTAATGATGTTTCCAAACTCATCAACTTTGTTTCTAAACACCCACATTGTGCATATGGTTAAAGTGTCCTTAGGTCGTTCTACTAATTTGCAGACTTTATTTATTTCAAATTGATTTATTTCTTCTTGCACAGCTATTACCCAAAATTCATCATTGACAGCATCATTGATATTTTTAGGTTCTAACTGTGAACGAAAATCATGATGTTCAACCTGATTTTTTAGATAAGCTCTAGTATGTGTTCCTCTGTCTAGATTACCTACATCAACATCTAAAGGATTGTTCATTAAGATCGTAGTTGGTCTCGAAAGGTAGGGCTAGATATTTCAAGTTCATTAGTAGGTTGGGGGTCAACAGAAGTAGGTTTTGGAAAATTTCTAGGACTGGATGTTTTAACTATAGGTCCACTGTCTTTATCATTAAGGTTCAAAAAAGATAGATCAACTTTAAGATTTTCAAGAGAGGTCTTAGGTTTGTATGGATCAGTTTCATCAAATTTGATGTGAACAGATTCCTCCACACATTTGGTTCTCTTATTGAAAACCCTATAGGATTTACTAGAAATAGAGTAAACTAGGAAAATTACTTCAACACTCTTGGATGAAAACTTGTCAAGATTACCTTTGGTATTAATAATAAAGACTTTGCAACAAAAAACTCTGAAGTAGTTAACCATAGGTTTCCTATGGTTTCACAACTCATAAGGGTTCTTCTTAAGAATATGTCTGATCAAGACTCTATTGATAATATAACAAGTTGTATTGACAGCTTCAGCCCAAAAATAAATAGGCAGGTCATACTCATTGAGCATGGTTCTGGCGATTTCCTAAAGAGTTCTATTCATCCTCTCTACTACACCATTTTTCTGAGGGGTCCTAGGGGAAGAGAAATTGTGACTATAGCCATTGTGTGAGCAGTAGGATTCAAACTCATTATTTTCAAACTCACGACCATGATCAATTATCATGGATTTAATCTTAATTCCACTAAGGTTCTCTACCAACTTGGAATATTTAACAAAGCAAGAACAAAATTCACTTTTGTAAGCTAGAAAATATACCCAAGTATACCTAGAAAATTCATCTACTAGAACATAGACATAGTGCTTCCCATTTAAAATAGAAACTCTGGCAGGTCCAAACAAATCCATGTGAACCAACTCAAGAGGTTTCGAAGTTGACACTTCTTTATTTGATTTGAAAGAAACATTATGTTGCATTCCCTTTTGACAGGGATTACAAACTTTATCAGTTGGGAATTCAAGTTTTGGTTGGTCTCTAACTAAGTAATCCTAGTAATTTTTCTAAGTGAATATACATTGCAGTGTCCTAATCTTCTATGAAAAATCCAAGACTCTTTATAAAAATCATTTAAACAAGTAATATTTTTCATAGTTAAAGAATTTAAATCAACATCATAAACATTTTCATTTTACAGGGCAGAAAATACTAAATCATTTTTAGAATTAAAAACATTGCAAGAATCATTTTCAAATTTAACATTAAAGCCATCATAACATAACTGATAAATACATAACAGATTATTTTTAATTCCATCAACAAATATAACATTAGAAATTAATAGTGAGTCAGTGTTACCAATCTGTCCTAAGCCGATGATTTTCCCTTTAGAATTATCGCCAAAAGTGACAAAACCTCCATCAACTCTGACTAAGCTTTTAATGCATGATAATTCTCCTAACATATGTCTTTAACATCCACTGTCCAAGTACCAAGTCTTCCTACAGGAGCTCTTTAAGCAGGTTTCCTACAAAACAGATTTAGATAAGAAATGATTTTGGTACCTAGATTTTCATGGGTCCAGACAGGTTAGCCAATAAAACTTTAGGTACCCAAATTTGTCTTATGGGATTCATAAGGTTTGCAGAATCAATAGATTTAGACAGATAAACCTTATTATATCTGTAACTCTGAATTTAACTAGTTGAAGCATATGAACCTCCAGAACTATAACTATCTACATTCTGTCCAGATTTAGGAATAAATCTAGTTTTGATAATTTTTCTTTGTCCAGGTTGGTATCCCATACCAGCAGTATATCTAGGTGCAATATTCGTACCTAGCATTTGAGTAAGAGTGTCTTTACCTTTTGTGAACATTTCTAAATCCTTCTTAAGTTGCTCATTTGACAATTTTAGATCAGTTTTTTCATTATGTAACTGAGCATTATTTTCTATTTCTATGTAATGATCAGATATATATTTAACAGTTATAGAATAATGTTTCTTTAAACCTTTTTATTTGTCTTTCAGCTCATTATAAGTTTCTTCCATCATATTATAGTATTAAAATAGTTTATATTTGGACAAATTTTCAGATTCAGAATCATCTCCATAATAATATGTATTTAAAGTAAGAGTTTTAGATGATACCTCAGAAGTGTTTTTCATAAAACACATGTTTTCCATATTTCTGATTTCAGTTTCAAAAGCTTCAGATTCACAAGAGCTATCCTCTGAAGCACTCCATGTAGCCTTCATAGCATTTTTGTACATACTATCCTTGTAATCATATTTCTTCTTGAATTTCATCTTTGGGCAGTCTGCTTCAATATTTCCTTTTCTTTTACACTCATAACAGACAACTTCATCACTTTTATCTGGCCTTTTCCAATCCTTCTTCCAATGTTCCCAATTGTCATACATTCCTTTGTAATTTTATTTTCTAAAGAATTTCTTCTTCCTATAAAATTTCTTAATCCTTCAGGATATGTGAGTTATTTCTGCATCACTTTCAGATGCACTTTCACTTTCTTCATAGCATGAGATATCACATAGAGCTTGAAGTTTCTCCTTATCCTTATTTTTCGAAGTAGATGTCTTGAAGGCAACTGACATCCTTTTTGGTTCATCTTCTTCTTCTTTGTTCACCTTGAGTTCTTCTTCATACATCATCAACTTACCGATAAGTTCCTTGACTGGCAGTTGATCAATATCACAAGATTCTTTGATTGAAACAAAAGTGCCCCTCCATCATTCAGGTAGGAATCTCAAAATTCTCATGATCTGCTCCTTTGAGGAAACGTCCTTTCCCAGTGAGAACATTGTTTTGACAATTTTGTTAAAACTGATATCCATATCATAAATGGGTTCATCAGGCTTCATCTTAAAATTATCATATTTAACAGTATAGGTGTTCAATCTCATTTCCTGAACATTAGTTGTTCCTTCATGAGAAACACTTAATGTATCCCGAATTTCATATGCAGTCTTACAAGCAGATATTCTATTAAATTCCTCATCTCGTAGAGCATAATACAGAGCACTCATAGCTTTGCAATTATTATTGTTGGATGTCTTAGTAGCTTCTTTCCAAGTAGATTTAACAGTAGTAGGAATTTTATATTCTAATTATATGGCAGTCCAGATATCAAAACCCATGCTTTCTAAATGAATTTTCATCTTAGTCGTCCACTAAGAATAATTGTTTCCATTGAAAAATGGTGGTCTATTAGTAGAAACACCTTCAAGTCTTTTATCCATGATAACTAGGTTGAAACAAAAATTTTAAATAGAAAAAAATTTAGAAATAACAGAAATTTTAAGAACTTTAAAATACAGCTAAAATCACAGTTGAAAAACACAGTACTTCAGAAAATATTTTAAACACCTCTCATACCAAATGTTGGTTGGATTGGATACTCAAGAGGGGGGGGGGTGAATTGAGTTCCAATTAAAATTTCTATTTTAAAATCCTTTACCAAATTCCCCCAATTTAAAAAAAAATTAATTGTAGTGAATTTGAACTAAATAAAACATTCAGATAGGTTCTCAAGGGATTGATTAATTCCCAGCTAATCTAATCAAAGGATCAGATTAGCTTTTGAATATAACTAACTGATTTACAAATAATGCGAACACTTTATAATTAAATTATCAGAATAACATTGAAAAACAGTTTAGGTTTTAAAGCACTTGGCATCAGAATTAAATGTTTTAGATAAAAATAAATAAAGCACATCAGATATAACCAAGAGGTTCAGTCTCAAGCCGAGACTTTGTCCTCTCAACAATTTATATAAATTGGATCCACACCCTGGATCAGGGTTCTGAATAGTTTACTACTGTCCAGGTCGAAGACCTCTACCACAGTTCTTTGTGGGAAACAAAACAACAGTAAATACAGTTGTCCAGGTCACACACGACCTCTACCACTATCCACAGTGGGAAATAAAATAGGTAAGGAGTTTGTGTGAGGATTTACAGATCCTCTAGTTAAGGATCTGGAGAAAGTGTGTGTAAAACATAATACAGATGATACACACTTCTCGTAATGTAAATAATAAAGCACTGAGTAAGATATAGAGTTTAGAATGTCTCTAGTGATTGCAGTGTAGCTCTGGACTCCTTCAAATTTGATCAGAAATGATTCTGAGTCCTCTTCTGGTTTCTGTCTGGAAAATAGAGTGTCGTCTGCTTGACATCCAGGTTCAGAGATAGTGAAAGTGTAGTCAAGGAAGTTCTTCAAAATCATCATGAATGTTTGGAACTTTTCTTGAGTAGGCTTTAGTGTGTATGAGCTTATGTGTCTTCTTGATCGTGCATGAATATCTGTATGATCTCTGTATATTCCTTGTATGTTCTTAGTGTCTTGTATATTTTTCCTTTGTCTCTCTCCGTGAATGTGAAGAAACAGGGACTTCTTGTATTTATGGCATGAGCTCCGGCAAAAGAAGTAATTTCTTTTTGCAGGTACGAGGTACGGTTTCCTGACATCCAATAACCTTTATTAAATAAATGCCAGAGCATTAAAATATTCTTGATATGACCGTTGGATAGATTAAATAAAGATAAATAAATTTAGACAGCTTCAGATTCTATGTAGCAGTAGCTTTGGATATCGGTAGCCTTGTGTATCGGTAGCCTCTTGTGAAACGGTAGCCTTTCTATCGGTGGACTTCATGTCTGTCGGTAGATTTGATCAGTAGCGGCAGACTTAGTGTACCGGTGACCTTTCATGTAATGGTAGCCATCATGTACCGGTAGCTTCCTTGGTGTATAGGTAGACTTTCATAATGGTGACTTGTCTGTATCGGTGATGTATCAGTGACCTTCACATATTGGTTGGCTATGTTTTTCCGTTTATCTTCTCATAATCGGTAGACTTTTTTGTATCGGTAGGCTTTCACTTAACGGTAGACTTGATGTAATGGTGACCTTCACGTATCGGTAGACTTGATGTAACAGTGAACTTGATCGGTAACTTGTCTGTATCAGTAAGATTGTCTGTAATGGTAACTTTCACATATCAGTAGGCTTCACATATCAGTGACCTTCACGTATCAGTGGCCTTTTCATAACGGTATCCTTGTTCTGTAACGGTGACCACTTGTCTGTTTAGGCATTCTATTGGCAGAATGGGTCATGTTAGAATATATATCCATTTAGTAACCGAATTCTATGATGATAATATAAACATTATAATGTATAAATATGTGTATGGTGTACAGAAATACTGAAATAAGTAATTAAGCATTAATCAGTATATAATTGATTTTATCAAAATATAATTGAGCATAATGAATATATGATTGAGCAGAGTTGGGATTATCAAAATATAAGTTCAACTAATTTTCCCAGAGGGCTCGAAAAATTCTATTTTAATAATTATAATCACAAATGTGTAAGAAATTAAATTAACATTAATACCCGACACGAGATGAAACAATGTGTTTTTATGTGAATATTTTGGGAAAATTGTAATGTTTTTATATCCAATGTTAATTTACAATTAATTCCAATGAATTATATTGATTTAATATATTAA
Source organism: Viscum album (assembly GCA_963277665.1). NCBI lineage: Eukaryota > Viridiplantae > Streptophyta > Magnoliopsida > Santalales > Viscaceae > Viscum > Viscum album. The sequence goes on from OY728156.1 coordinate 50,724,527, forward strand.
AAATTAATCTATTTATCATTAGAACTATATATATATATATTAACTATATTAATAACTTGTAATAAAAGATTTTTTTTATTAAAATTCAGTATTTCTCTCAATTCGTGAAAAAAAAAATCAATCAAAAAAATTAAACAAATAACCCAATGCAAATTTTTATATTCCACATTATAAAACTATGTTTATTTTGGAATATAATAATTATAAATGTGTCAAAAAAATATTTTTAAAACCTGTATTCTATTAAAAGGCAAAAAAACCAAATTTTAGAAATATATAGTATTTCGTGCCCAAAATTGGATTTATTCTTATTTTATTCCTACCCAAATATTTGGATGAATTGGAATAAATTTGATGAATTTATAATATATATATTTCAATAATAACTCTCTCAAATATTTATTAATATAAAATAACTTTTTTTAAGAAAAATATTATTCGTATAAAATCAATTCCATTATATTCCTTTGTCTTTATTTTCATTTATAAGTTATTTATAACAATATAATAAAATTTATAAAAATATTCAAACCATATATTAATAAATTTTTAATATTATTAATACATACCATTACATAAACTACGTGATAACTATATAAATATTTTAATAATTATATTAATGCTATATTTTAGTTTGGTAAATCTCAGTCTTGCATGTAACACTATTTATCAATGACAGAGAATTGTTTGTAACCTATGACAAGCATTGTGTTACATGTACAAAAAATATAATCTAAGTGTTATGTGAAGTGAAAAAATAACATGGATATTTTTCCAACACAAACAAAACTGAGTTCTTTCATATAATACATGTAATATGTATTGTTGTGTTAAATGTAAAATATAAAAAATCATATTTTAAATGGGAAAAAATAGTACAAAAAATATAAACATGTTATGGAATTTTTTATGAGACATTTATAATTTATTATTTTTTTAAAAAGTATAGATAATGTTTCAATATTATTTTTAAATATGTTTCTTAATTTTGGTTGTCCTCTAAGACACTACACACTATTTTCCTTGGATTGTGAGATTATTTTGTTAGATGTAATGTTTATCTAATTATAATTTTTTAAAATTAGTAAATTTATATATAGGGTTGTAATATTATAAATAAATATGATAAAAACTGAGAGGAAATGGTTTTTGAAGAACCTAACCAGTTTTCCATAGAGGGAGATTAAATGATAAAATATAGGGAAGCAATGGTGAAATATAAGAAGACAAAAAATAAACCATGATAATGAAGAAAGGGATAATAAGGATCAGTTTATTATATTCCAACATTCAATATTTAATGTAATAATATTCAAGGGGAGTAACTAAAAAATAAAATTCTAGAAACATTTCTTAATGTAGATATTAATATTCCCCTTCATGAAACACTTTGAATGATTCTAAAGTATAGAAAATTGTTTTACGAAATATCCACCCGAAAGTGGAGTATTTAATGTATTGAATTAAATAATTTCATAAAAAATTATTACATATAATGACACCCCAAACACATATAATGATTAAGATAAATTTAAATTTTCTATCATTTTCAGATTCTATTACATAATTATTTTTGGCACTTTATACAATTTATGTTATTGTACAAATGTTATTACCTAAATGATTAAATATTTATATATAGGATACTTGAATCCCATGAAAGTGTTTGTAAGAAATTAAAATCTATCAATTGTATTTAAAATATGTTTATTAGAGTATATCTTAATAAAATCCGAAGATATGATCTTTGTATATGGTTTATATGTATCAAAAATTGAGGATGATATGGGACCATAATTACCACCTATAATTTAGGGATACTATTAGTTCAAAACATTCATAGTAATCATCAATATTTGTGAATAAATACATACCATGAAATTTATATATGACACAAAAAAATTGTATATAAATGAAACCATGAAGAACCTGTTATCTGAACACTAAATTTTTACACTACCCCATATTGAACAACATGAAAAAATTAATGATTGAAGTATTTTTCATGATATCAAGTCCATAGATAACCAATTAATTATTGAAAATTCTATAGAGTGTAAAGATACCATGAATTTTGAATAATCTATTCTCAATTTTTATGAATATGATACAATTTAATACTTAGATGGATTTGGTCATTTATTAAATTTTATGGTATGTTACATTTTAAATTTTGTGAAGTGAATAAAAATAATGGAATTGAGAAATGTAAATTTGATTACTCCTTTAAAAAAACCATCAAATCATGTATTAGAACATTTTTCTAGGGATTCAAACTATTTATACCTAATTAAGGGATATAAATTAAATGTTATCATTTTCAATAAAATTTAGAAAAAAATTATTTTTATTTTCAAAGAAAATATTTTTGTAATATTATTTATTTTTTGTGATTGTTTAGGAAATAGTATAAAATTATAATAATACACCACTCATCTTTTGGAGTTCCACAAAAATCAAAGACAACCCCATAAGAGTATAAATCCCACCATAATAGAGGTAGTTAATATATATATATATATAGAATTTTTATTAACATAAAATATAATACTCCTAATATATTACACAATATGAGTCTACCAAATATAAGAGTTATGGTTTCATTTAAAATAATTTAAATAATCATTGAATCATAATGGACAAATCTAATCAATGTCTCCCCAAAGATAATGAGCATAAACATTATTAAAAATGACTAAATTGAATTGATCCCCCTGAGAATTCATAATAACTACATATTGTTTTTAAGTGATAAATAGATTGAAATTTCACTTGTAACGACCACAAACATATCCCATTTAATGGTTATATTTTACGGATTATTTTATATAACAGATATTTTTTAGTTGGGTTATCATGGTATTTTCAAGTAATAATTTCTAAGTATGTCCATTAGAAGATAAAAATCACAAGTAATTTATAAAAATTTTCCTAAGATACGACATTATTGTTTCAGTATTACCCTAGTTCATTTCATAGGATAATGATAAGTGTATTATCATACTATGTATAGGATTTTATAGGGTATTATTTGTTATATAAATGTATATGGTAAGTATTTTTATTAGTGTTTAAAAAATATATAAAAATAATTGAAAACAGGAATAGAAGAAAATTAAAATTTTGGGATGTTTTACATTATGGAGAAAATAAAAATATTCTAATGGTCTTCAATCACATAAAAAGTTATTTAGGTAGTTAAATAAATAATTATAATGGTAACTTCTTTTCCATACCCATCATGTGTGAATAATGTATAATATTTTTAAGACATCATTGACTTTAGTATGGATTATCTTAAAATACAATTATTAATCATGAATAAAATTTAATTTTTTTATATTTGTGATTTTATACATTTTTTATTTTCTAATGTGTATATTAACCACCCCTAGTGATGTAGGTAGTCAAAATGGAACACAAACTTGAGATAAATCATCATGTTTATAACTAAGATGTAGGATTAGTTCTTTCTCAATGATTTAATGTTTTACCAAAAGACATTGAATTTATTTTTAGGACACTTTATTCTTTATTGAACAACAATATAATCACCTAAAATAAATATCTTTCATTTTTCCTTAAATAAAGATAGATGCCTTTTTATAACATTAATGTTTATCTGTTTCTAACTATGAAACATATATATACATGATAAATAATAATAAAATAAAATAAAGAAATGTTATATTGATGATGGTGTAAAATAAGTTTCTCATTGAGAATAAAGACATGAATAGAGCTAAAAATATATTAGTTTTTCACCTATTTAGATAAGTTAATACTAATAAACCAAATTTTTAGTATTTAGACCAACTAAAATAATGAATTTTAATAAAATATATATGTTGGTTTTAAAAATAAGTAACCTGATATAGAAATATGGTAATTTATTTTTTGACATCCAAAGTACTAACATATAAAATTTTACGCTTTTTTTAATAACCAAAATTTTCCCTATAATTATCATTTAGGAAGACCCATCCATCAATAAAATGTGTAATTATCACGTTATAAGTGGTTTCTTACCTACATTTAAAATTTGTAGTATTTTTTGTTTTTTATACTCGATCAAATAGATCCGATATATGTTTAAAATGTACTGCAAGTGACGTATTATAATTGTTAATTTATTAGATCACTTTTTAAAAATAGTAATATTAATTTAGTAATAAATTAATGAAAATTTCATTTTAAAATAAATATTTCCATGTAATATGAAATTCCACCAAAACCCATCATTTTTAGGTAGTTCTTTAATCATATAGAATATAATTTATGTAAAACCTTCTAGTATTAGGTGGTAACTATTATAATATTCTTTGTGAATATTATGTTTCTAAGTGGGTAAATGTCTAGGCCACTGAAAGTGATAATTCTCAGGTGTGATACAATTTTTTATAATAAAATTCCTTTTATAGTGTAGGTGTACAAAAAACATCCTAAATGTATTCGGAGATAAATTTTCAATAAAATTATTTCTTATATTCCATGTAATTATTGGGTGATTAATAAATCAAACAAATATAATAATCAATATGAAAATGTAAATAATTATACTCCCAAGAGATGAATCAATTGAAGTTTAGAAAATACTATAAAACAAATTAGAGGTATTAGAGCCAACTTTTGAATGATATCTTCTGAGATTATAGGAAAACATAAAATATAACCATAGATATTATGAACCATTAAATTATTTATAAGAAAAATTATCATATATATATATATATTTAATTGGTACATAAATTACATTCATATATTAAGTAAGTGAATCAGGACACGGATAATGATGGAAGTGAGGAAATTATTATAATAAGATCTCTATGAAATTATGATAGAATTATTTGAAATTTTAAATAACTATAATTAATTAACGAGGGTGGATCCTGTAAATTTCATTCAACAAGAGGACATCCATCCTATATAATAAGTTTTTTTATTTATTTTATGATCGAAGATGAATCTTGGAAAGACTCGTTCAAGATTTGAATGTTGATTTAATTGTACTAAATCATCCCATTTTGGTACCTTGTAGGGTTTTAAATAATAAAATAATAAAAAATTAATTACAAGATACATATGATAAATATTTAAAATGTGAATCTGTTCTAATAGCCATTAGAAGAGATTATTCTTCTCCATCGTACTTTTAAATGATGTTAATAGGTTGTTCCTCATATTATAAACTATTTTATGTTATTAGTTTATTTTAAATATACAAAATTTCTAAATAAATTTTAATTCAATTAGGGAATTGTATTATTTATTTATGGGGATGTAAACCAATTTCTATGTATTTTAAATTTCATTTTTACCCATTTTTGATTCTTACTACATGATTTGGAAGGAATTTTTTTCTGTTTACCATTCGAGTTACCTTTTGACTTCTCCGACAAATGTACGAGGAGAATTTTTTTATCTTATACGGCATGAGTCTATTATTTTATTTCATAAAAAAATATTTACATAAAACAAATTTTATAATATTTGATGTTTATTTTAAATTAAATTATATTATTTTAAAATTTAATGACATTTTGAGAAAAAATAACATTTTTGTAGATGAAAGGCTATTTTCATCAATAATTAAGTTCAACTGGTTTTATCAAAATTATTTTCTATCTATGCTGACTCACTATAAATTGGGTTATGTTTCTATCCTTATTATTAATATTATTTGATTGTTTAATAATGTAATGATATTTTATATGTATTATGTTATGATGCAATGATATTTAAGAAACCCATTTTATTTCTTGGGTTAGGCAATGGTGAATGATTTATGTTTTCGTGGAACATAAAAGAATGATTTAATTATAAAGTGTTTGGGACCTATATCTCCCTCCAATTAATTGGGTAATAATTTATATATAATTATATAGACATGAATAGAAGGAAAAGTAAATCTGGTTTAGTAATACATGTCTGGAACAAAAAGTATACTAAGTTTAGTAATACATGGATGGAATAACAAGTAAACCTGATTCAATAATAGAATTTTTCCACTATGATGGTATTGGAAGAAATGTCTTTACTACTATATAAACTATATTATTTTATTATTATTTTCCAAAATTATATATTTAAGGACAATGTTATTTTATTGTGGTTAGTGTTCTCTTATGATCAATTCCTTACGTGATACCATGTTTTATTTCATTGATAAGTATTTTGATATTTAAACATTATGATCATGTTTTTAAATTATTATATTTATTGTTGTTTTATATTCTCCATGATTACCCTTGCTATATATTTGAACTCACCATTTTCATGTTTCATTTTCCCTAGGATTTGAAGAAGGTTTTCAAGTAAGATGTGTAAAAAGTGGTTTTAGTTAGGAAGGATAAAACATGAGATGATGTAGTTGTTTTCATAACCACTTGTTTATGTTTATGAGTTTCCAAATACATTAAATTAATAAAGTAGTTGGGTATCTATTTTTTTCATGTATTAAGTATTCCTAAAAAGTAATGAAATTCCCTTTTACGTCAATTAAGGGTCTTTGAAAAATTTATTCATTCATTACATGATTAATCCATGGAAATTAATGGGTTTAATTTAGACATCTATGAAACATGGATTACTAGTGGAGAGAAATGGGTTATATAATCAAAATTCAATAATAACATAAAAAATTAAGGTAAATAATATAAACATTATCTTGGATTTAGATACCTATAATAGAAAAATATATATCAATAGAATTTCATCATAGATGGATATATATTTTGAAAAATCACATGGAATAGGTCTATTGTAAAATAAAATTTCTATCAAAATCACAAAACATATTTAAAAATCATTTTCTTTGAAAACCACATTGAATACCAATTATTTAATATTTGTAAATAAATTAAAATTTTTGATGTAGAAAATATCCATTCAACATTAAAAATATGTGTTAAAAACTTTTTTAAAACATATCCCTTTTAAAATATCCAAGATAAAAAATAAATTAATCATAAATGAAATGATGGTCATGATAGAAGATAAATCCATACAATCTGAACATTCGTTTTTCACCATATGCAATCTAGAAAAGTACGTCAATTTTAAAATTACAATAATATTTATTTTTAAGAAAATTTCTAATAGAAATGTAAATCATGGGTATAAATTTCTTTTAATGATCATATAATAAAATTGAATCATTTTATAAAACATTTTCAAGATAAAAATGGTTTTGAAGGAACAAATATTTCCATCCAAAATGATAGATAATATCATATTTTCTTAAAAACATTATTACTTATCAAAAGTAAAAATTAATAAAAAATGGTTCCATTACATGAATATATAATGAATATTTCTAGAATAAGATAATATATGACTCTAATTGTGATATGGAATATAATATTTCATGAATAAAAGAATAATAAAAAATTGTCCTTATAAATGATGAGATTATATCAATTAATTGTTGCCACATTGGTGAAATTGATGCATAATCCCTATGAATGAATAAAATTAAATGAAGATTAAATATCATTAAAAGAAGTATATTTTTGATATAAAATTATATATCTTGTCATATAAACATCATTTAAAAATATAGGCAAATAAAATGTCATGCATTTTAATGAAGGAAAATTGGGGAAAAATTACATTATCAATTTGGTAACTCTTGAACCATTTAACACAATAAATGACATAAAAAATAGATATATGAATTGAAATAAAATTAAGGATAATTATCATAGAATACATTCATTTTCATTATTTACACCACAAAAAAAACAAGTGGTTAATATGGAATAAGTATCATAGAAATAAATGTGAGACAAGATATCCTCTAACTATAAGTTTTGAATTTATTTTTACAGATTAATATGATTTATATTATAAATTTAGTATTATTATCAATATATCACCAAAAAATTATATATTGTTCTTTATATTATTTTATTATGATTTATATTAATAAATATTTAACAACATAATTTTGATGTTATGTTTCAGGTAATAACTACATTGTTTGACTTATATGTTTTGACTTGAAATTATGATTCTCCTACATAGATCATGAATTTATAATTTAGATAATGTAAAACATGATATAAATATCATATACATTAATGATATAAGAATTTATAATAATATATCTATTATAGAAATATGGAATGAAATACATCGTTCTAGGAGGTAGTAGTCCGTACATACACATGAACATTGTTTCCACTAAATTGATATATTTTAAATGAAAGAAAATTATATGATATGTATATATATTATCATAATATTATAATTATTATTTAAATTTATTTGATATATGATTATTGATTTTATCCTTTATCCTTAATGAATTCTACGTAAAGAGTGAATAATTCACATCTCTTTGAGGAGGTGAAATCCAACACATCCATAAATGAAGTTATCATATTACCAAAAATTGGAATGCATGAATTTATGTGTTATATATTAATTAAATAATAATAAATACAACATAAATATCATATATATATTTATCAAATAAAAGTGTATTTATAGCCTTATTCACAACATTTAAAAGAGGTAATGGAAGAAAAAACAACTTTGGTTCGCAATGCGGTGGTCCGTATTACAGAAGAATTATGATTGTGTATCCCATTTGATGGATGTGTGTGTGATTTTAGTTCATAAAAATATCATAAATTAATATAAATATATTTTTTATTTTAAATTTATTATATAATCAATGAATAATATGAATTTATTTGATGAAGAAAGAAATAAAACAAAGGTTCTTATTGTAGGATGTTTCCACTTCTTCGGGAAAATATTTATGGTTTCACACCAAATGGATTCCATGGTTGGATTTATGGCTAAATTAAGGCATCAAGTATTAAGGGAGGAAATTTGGGATCTTATTTGTGTATGTTTTTGATTTTATAAAGGGATTTATTGGTGTGAATAATTGATATAGGGGTGTCAGTTCCATTTTATATTGGATAAGGATTGTTATTTTCTTAAATACAATATAGAGAACATTATTGAGAGGTCATCCATAAATCATGTGCATTTAATAATGAAAATTTTATAAAAAATGAATATATGGTATTAAAAATCCTATATGATGGATTTTGGACATATTTCTATATTACTTAGACCCTTAAGTTAATGTATTACCTATAAGTAAATTCATTTTAACCAAAATAATTGTAATAAATTTTAATTATTGTAACTAATAATTTGTAGTAAAATTTTTTTTTGAAAAATTATAAAATATAAAATATTTTTATTGAAAATATGAATTCAATTTTAGTAAATTATAATCACAAATGTGTATGAAATTAAATTAACATTAATACCCGACACGAGATGAAACAATGTGTTTTAATGTAAAAATGTTGCGAAAATTGTAATGTTTTTATATCCAATGTTAATTTACAATTAATTCCAATAACTTATATTGAATTAATATATTAAATATTAATCTATTTATACATTAAAACTATATATATATATATATATATATATATATTATCTATATAAATAACTTATAATAAAATATTGTTTTTAATTAAAATTCAGTATTTCTCTCCATTCGTCAAAAAACGAATCAATCCAAAAAATAAAACAAATAATCCAATGTAAATTTTTATATTAAAATTTATAAAAGTACGTTTATTTTGGAAAATAATAATTATAAATGTGTCAAAAAAATATTTTTAAAACCTCTATTCCATTAAAACGCATCAAACCCAAATTTTAGTAAAATTTTGTATTTCATGCAAAAAATTGGATTTATTCTAATTTTATTCCTACCCAATTTATTGGATGAATTGGAAAAACTTTGATGAATTTATAATATATATATTTCTATAATAACTCCGTCAAATATTTATTAATTTAATTTATTAATATAAAATATTTTTTATGAAAAATATGATTCTTATAAAATCAATTCCATTATATAACCTTGGTCTTTATTTTCATTTATAAGTTATTTATAACAACATAATAAAATTTATAAACATCTGTAAACCATATATTCATAATTTTTTAATATTATTAATACATACCATTACCTAAACTAGGGGATAACTATATAAATATTTTAATAATTATATTAATACTATATTTTAGTTTGGTAAATCTCAGTCTTGCATGTAACACTAGTTATCAATGACATAGAGAATTGTTGTAACCCAAGACAAGCATTGTGTTGCATTTACAAAAATATAATCTAAGTGTTATGCGAAGTGTAAAAATAACATGGATATTTTTCCAACACAAACCAAACTAAGTTCTTTCATATAATACATGTAATATGTAGTGTTGTGTTAAATGTAAAATATGAAAAATCATAATTTGAATTGGAAAAAATAATCCAAAAAATCTAAAAGTGTTATGGAATTTCTTATGAGACATTTATAATTAATTCTTTTTTTAAAAAGTATCGATAAAGTATCGATATTATTTTTAAATATGTTTCTTAATTTTGGTTGTCCTCTAAGACACTACACACTATTTTCCTTGGATTGTGAGATTATTTTGTTAGATGTAATGATTATCTAATTATAATTTTTTAAAATAAATAAATTTAGATATAGGGTGGAAATATTATATATAAATATGATAAAAACTAAGAGGAAATGGTTTTTTAAGAACCTAACCAGTTTTCCATAGAGGGAGATTAAATGATTTAATATAGAGAAGCAATGGTGAAATATAAGAAGACAAAAAATACACCATGATAATGAAGAAAGGGATAATAAGGATTAGTTTATTATATTCCAACATTCAATATTTAATGTAAAAATATTCAAGGGGGTAACTAAAAAATAAAATTCTAGAAACATTTCTTTATGTAGAAATTAATATTCCCCTTAATGAAACACGTAGAATGATTCTAATGTATAGAAAATTGTTTTACGAAATTTCCACCAGAAAGTGGAGTATTTAATGTATTAAATTAAATAATTTCATAAAAAAATTATTACATATAATTACACCCCTATTACATATAATGATCAATATAAATTGAAATTTTTTATCATTTTCACATTCTTTTATATAATTATTTTTGGCACTTTATACATTTTATGTGATTGTACAAATGTTATTCCCTCAATGTTTAAATATTTATATATAGGATACTTGAATCCCATGAAAGTGTTTGTAAGAAATTAAAATATATCAATTTTATTTAAAATATTTGTATTAGATTATATCCTAATAAAATACTAAGATATGATCTTTGTATATGATTTATATGTATCAAACATTGAGGTTGATATGGGACCATCATTACCACCTATAATTTAGGGATACTATTAGTTCAAAACATTCACAGTAATCATCAATATTTGTGAATAAATACATACCATGGAATTTAGATATGACACAAAATTTTTTTTCATCAATGAAACCATGAAGAAGCTGTTATCTGACCACTAAATTATTATAGTACCCCATATTGAAAAACATGAAAAATTAATGATTGAAGTATTTTTCATGATATCAAGTCCATAGATAACCAATTAATTATTGAAAATTATATGTAGTGTAAAGATACCATGAATTTTGAATAATCAATACTCAATTTTTATGAATATGATACAATTTAATACATAGATGGATTTGGTGATTTATTAAATTTTATGGTATGTTAGATATTAGATTCTATGAAGTGAATAAAATTAATGGAATTGAGAAATATAAATTTGATTCCTCCTTTAGAAAAACCATCAAATCGTGTATTAGAACATTTTTCCAGGGATTCAAATAATTTATACCAAATTAGGGGATATAAATTAAATGTTATCATTTTCAATAACATTTAGAAAAAAATTATTTTGACTTTAAAAGAAAAATTATTGTAATATTAATTATTTTTTGTGATTTTTTAAGAAATAGTAAAAAATTATAATAATACCCCACACATCTTTTGGAGTTCCACAAAAATAAAATACAACCCCATAGGAGTATAAATCCCACCATAATAGAAGTAGTTAATATATATATAGAATTTTTATTAGCATAAAATATAATTTTCCTAATATTTTACCCAATATGAATCTACCAAATATAAGAATTATGGTTTCATTTAAAATCATTTAAATAATCATTTAATCGTAATGGAAAAATCTAATCAATGTCACCCCAAAGATAACGAGCATAAACATTATTAAAAATGACTAAATTGAATTGTTCCCCATGAGAATTCATAATAACTACATATTGTTTTTAAGTGATAAAAATATTGAAATTTCACTTGTAATGACCACAAACATATCCCATTTATTGGTTATATTTTAGGGATTATTTTATATAACACATATTTTTAGTTTGGTTATCATGATATTTTCAAGTAAACATTTTTAAATAGGTCCATTAGAAGATAAAAATCACAAGTAATTTATAAACATTTTCCTAAGATATGACATTATGGTTTCAGTCTTACCCTAGTTCATTTCATAGGATAATGATAAGCGTATTATCATACTATGTATAGGATTTTATAGGGTATTATTTGTAATCTTAAACTTTTATGGGAAGTATTTTTATTAGTGTTTAAAAAATATATAAAAATATTTGAAAACAGGAATAGAATAAAATAAAAATTTTGGGATGTTTTACATTATGGAGAAAATAAAAATATTATAATGGTCTTCAATCACATAAAAAGACATTTAGGTAGTTAAATAAAAAATTATAATGGTAACTTCTTTTCCATACCCATCATGTGTGAATAATGTATTATATTTTTACGACATGTATTGTCTTAAAAATTGTTAATCATTGACTTTAGTAAGAATTATCATAAAATACAATTATTAATCATGAATAAAATTTATTTTTTTAATATTTTTGATTTTATACTTTTTATTATTTTCTAATGTGTATATTAACCACCCCTAGTGATGTAGGTAGTAAAAATGGAATACAACCTTGAGATACATCATCATGTTTATATCTAAGATGTAGGATTAGTTCTTTCTCAATGATTTAATTTTTTACCAAAAGAAATTGAATTTATTTTTAGGACACTTTATTCTTTATTGAACAACAATATAATCACCTAAAATAAATATCATTCATTTTTCCTTAAATAAAGATAGATGCCTTTTTATAATGTTAATATTTATCTGTTTTCAAACTATGAAACAAATAGATACATGATAAAGAATAATAAAATAAAATAAAGAAATGTTATATGGATGATGGTGTAAAATAATTTTCTCATTGAGAATAAGGACATGAATAGAGCTAAAAATATATTAGTTTTTCACCTATGTAGATAAGTCAATACTAATAAACCAAATTTTTTGTATTTAGACCAACTAAAATAATGAATTTTAATAAAATATATTAGTTGGTTTGAAAAATAAGTAACCTGATATAGAAATATGGTAATTTACTTTTTGACATCCAAAGTACTAACATATAAAATTTTACTCTTTTTTTAATAACCAAAATTTTCCCTATAATTTTCATTTAGGAAGACCCATCCATCAATAAAATGTGTAATTATCATCTTATAAGTGGTTTCTTACCTACAAATAAAATTTATAGTATTTTTTGTTTTTTATACTCGATCATATAGATCTGATATAAGTAGAAAATGTACTGCAAGTGAATTATTATAATTGTTAATTTATAATATCACTTTTTAAAAATAGTAATTTTAATTTAGTAATAAATTAATGAAAATTTCATTTTAAAATAAATATTTCCATGTAATATGAAATTCCACCAAAACCCATCATTTTTAGGTAGTTCTTTAATCATATAGAATATAATTTATGTAAAAGCTTCTAGTATTAGTTGGTAACTATTATAATATTCTTTTTGAATATTATGTTTCTATGTGGGTAAATGTCTAGGCCACTGAAAGTGATAATTTTCAGGTGTGAGACGATTTTTTATAATAAAATTCCTTTTATAGTACAGGTGTACAAAAAACATCCTAAATGTATTCGTAGATAAATTTTCAACAGAATTATTTCTGATATTCCATGTAATTATTGGGTGATTAAAAAATCATAAAAATATAATAATGTATATGAAAATGTAAATAATTATACTCCCAAGAGATGAATAAATTGAAGTTTAGAAAATACTATAAAACAAATTGAAGGGATTAGAGCCAACTTTTGAATGATATCTTCTGATATTATAGGAAAACATAAAATATAACCATAGATATTATGAACCATTAAATTATTTATAAGAAAAAGTATCATATATCTATTTAATTGGTACATAAATCGCATTCATATATTATGTAAGTGAATCAGGACATGGATAATGATGGAAGTGAGGAAATTATTGTAATAAGACCTCTATGAAATTATGATAGAATTATTGAAAATTTTAAATAGCTATAATGAATTACCAAGGGCGGATCATGTAAAGTTCATTCGACAAGAGGAAATCCATCCTATATAATAAGTGTTTTTATTCATTTTATGATCGATGATGAATCTTTGAAATACACGTTCAAGATTTTTATGTCGATTTAATTGTACTAAATCATCCCATTTTGATACCTTATAGGGTTTTAAATAATAAAATAATAAAAAACTAATTACAAGATACATATGATAAATATGTAAAATGTGAATCTATTTCAATAGCCATTATAAGAGATTACTCTTCTCCATCCTACTTTTAAATGAAGATAATAGGTTGTTCCTCATGTTATAAATTATTTTATGTTATTAGTTTATTTTAAATATACAAAATTTCTAAATAAATTTTAATTTCAATTAGGGAATTTTATTATTTATTTATGGGGATGTAAAAAAATATACTCCATAGTTTTTAATATTTTAAACATTCAATTTTTTTCCTCATTTACATAAAAATTGTGTGTTTATCATTTAGTTTAGTATGTTATTGAATCCTAGGAGATTAACTAAAATTATATTCCTAAACATTAATCTATACAAATTTTCATAAATTAATATGCACATTAACATAAATTAGAAAAAATATTTTATGATATTTTTCAAATTATATGTGATAGAATTTCATGTTAACCCCAAAAAAATTTGAAATATAAAAAATTAATGTTTTCCCCTTAACGATTAATACCTTACATTTATTCCTTATGAAAAATCATTGAAATAAACATTATAATTCTATTTTAATTAGAGAATTAAAATATTACTAAATAATAATAACTTATTGAGTAAATGTTTCAAATCATTACATAATTCTATGATATTGTGCGATAAATTATTATTGTTTTATTTTGAGTTTAGTTGTTTTTCAAGGAACTTAAATTTAATTATAGTCTATATATGAATCCATAAAAACCATAATATCTCTAAATAAATTTATTAGGAAGTAAAATTACTTTCCAACTATCCGTATCTAACATTTTTTAGAAAATACATGATAAATGTATAATTTTATTTTACCAAAAAGGGGAAAAGATCTTACAAATTCTATTTGGAGGAATATATAAGAATTTAATCAATAATTTTATATAACACATATTCATTTATTATTTTTGAAAATGGGGGATGAGAGTAATTAATGAATTGTGTTGATGTCATCCAAAAATGACTGTGAAGATTCCCCAAAACATTAATGTTATAAAACCCATTCATTCATTATAAATATAATAATTATGAGAAGCACAAAATATAAAAAATATAAAAAAAATATAATTTAATTGGGGAAATCTAAAATAAATATATTATGGTTTGAAATTTATGTATGAGATGGATTGGAAATGACGAATAGTAGGCGTTCAGTGGCTAGTTGACGGTGAAATTGGACTACTGTGCTAGAATATATTAATTTAGTATTGGAGATTTTATTTGGGAATATATTTTTTGGATCTAATAAACTATTAAAATGGACATGTAAAAATATAAATGAAATAAAATTTAACTCATGGGAAACTAATCGGCCCCATACCAGCCATATAATTTATTATGTACAAATATACCTCAACGAAAATAACCAAGTTAAAAAAAAGTTTTTTATGAAACCTGATTACTAAAATGGGTATGTGATTATTTTAAACTGCTTAATTGATGAAATTTCTATAATTTTCAAGGAGATTTAACAAAATAGATGTTGTTATGGTTTATTATGATGTTTAGTGAAAATTCAATCTTCCATGAAACTATAAATAATGAATTGATTTTTATTATAGAGGTAATACCTCTCATTCAACATCAAATATCTTATATTCAAATTATAAAAACCTTTATAAAAATATTCAACCTTGAATAATACCTCATGATATGAAAAAATACATGAATCTTTTAGTGGAGGTGAAAAAATTCCGCAAGATTATTGTAAATGTTTTGGAATATTAAATGAGAAAATACAATATTTTAAATCTCATAATAGTGATGATTGAAATATTTCGTGAATGGTATGGTTAAGTTTATATTATGGGATAAGAAAGGTTGCAGTAAATTATATATACCTAAAGTAAAAAAATAGATAAAATTTACAAGGATTGATAAGATATGGGAGTTGATTTTGAAAAAGGGATCTACATTCCCTATGTATTTATATTATTGGAAATCATCATTAAAAATATTTCTCATGTATATGTATTATGTGTGGGGGGATTTATAGCTCTAAAATATTCATATAATTGATTACGATTTTTTGGTTTAAATCCTTCTGTTATACAATTTATTTTGTAATTGACCTTTGATTTAATTAGGAAATTATTTTAGATTTAGTTATAAAATGGTCATTTTATTGGATTAGATTTTTTTGTTTTATAATTGGTATTATTAAACTAAATAGAGTAATTTTTCATTAAATTTTTCATCGATATTTTATTTTTATTATTTTGATCCAATGATAAAAATATAGTAATATGTATTTTTTAGAGTAATATATGACATTGATCAATGTAGAAATTTTTCCATGTTCTCATTCTAACACCTTAATTACAATATAATTGACTATAATGATCAAACTAACACATGTGTGTATACATCAACTACAAGTCATAAATCAATCATGTGGTGGAACAATTCATATGGTCTATTGTGATCCATGTGTTTAATACCCTAACATTAATTTTGAATTAGATCAACTATATATTGGTTTATACATGTAGTATCTTCTAATATATATGCTCTATCCAACAACCCCAAGATGTGAACCATCATTCATTACTTCTATGCATTGTTTAAAATTATAGATCTTATTTTAAATTCCTGAAAATTTCAATATTCCCCAATGTTATTCCACATTCATTCTTATAGAATGTATCTTGTGTTTATTATATTATTAAATTACAATAATCCATTCACCCGTATCTCATATGGTAATAAATACATAATGGAAAATCCTTTGATCAATTAGATAACCGTTGATCCAACTCATTTTCAAATATAAAAAATGGATGATTGAGTGATTGTAATGTACATGATTTATTAGAGCCATCCAATCAATAATACAATGTTTTGGTTATGATTATGAAAAGGATGTGATTAATATCAATATTCAATATGTATCTAGTCATGCATAATATTTTGATCAAAACATGAAAATAATTTTCTAATATACCAATCTAATAGTGATTTTAATCCAATGAATAAAAGGAAATTTATGAAATTATAATCGACAAAATTTTTGAGTTTTGACCAGAAAAATAAAAGGTTGAAACTATTTCAGTATTATAGAATAATAGAGGGAATATTGAAGAGGATGTAATTTTTTTTTGACATGGATTGTGAGAAAATTCCATAGAATTTAATTATATATTCATTCTCCATTTAATATTGTATTTAATTTTTTTTATAATACCTTCTCCTTCCACTATTATCTATGCTTTAATTTAAATATTCATTTACTATTGTGAGATTCCTAAGAAGAGAATATTTTCCATCATTATAATAGAATCTACATGTGTTTTTCAATTAAACTATTTTCTATTTTATTTATTTTAGTTTTTAATAGATATTTAAAACATTTACTATAATTTTGCGTTAGGTTATGAAATGTGTCATTTATTATTATGACTGTTCAAAATATATCATCTCCCTCCCCCTAATTTTTTTTATCTCCAAGTAATATTCTATGAAATGTGTTGACTTCTATTAAAAATCTAGAACATTTTCGGTAGAAGTGAGTCAATTAACAATTTCTCGAGAACACCAATTTACTATCAGATATTTGATTGGTAGAATTGGAGTATTTTTACAAAAAAATTAATAAAAATTTAATATAGACTAACCTATCAGTATGAAAGTGACACTATAAACCATCATAATCCCATGAAAAGAGTAATTGAAAATCATATTTTGAGTCATTCATTTATCTACTAAATATAAGATATATAAATTCTTTTTTAATTAATATCATATAATATCCAGATTAATTTCCACCCTAACATAATATCTCTTCCCATAAACTATTCTCATTCTCTATTTTAATTTTCTTCATTATTTTGACTTCACAAAATCTATGAACAAATATTTTCTCTAATTTAAAAGTGATAAATAATTTTATTAACCCTCTCATGGAGGCGCAACAAGATTACCAATAATAATATATTATTATTAGCTAAGAAAATATATTTCATTTACCACATTATAATCATATTCTGTTAGATTTTTATAGAATAGATTGTATAATACAATGGGTAATTAGTTATATGTTGTAAATGCTAAGTATTAATGTTATTGAAAATGAGATATGAAACTAATCAGTACCATTGAATGAAATGATATCTTGTCCAAAATATTATTGACAATGATAATAAAGGTAATATTATTCATGGTCTCCCTAATCTGGAAATGGAATGGAATTGGATATTCTCCATATGTGGAAAATTAATTATTTTGAATATATCAATAATGAAGTACATGATTCAATGTAGTTTTCCTTAAAGGAATTTATAGGATTATATATTTTGGTTAATATGGATAAAATCAATAATATTCTATAATTTTTTTATATCAATTTTTTTTAAAAAAAATTCAAATTCATTTATTATGTTTACAAATTTTAAATAAAATGTTGTAAGAATGTTTTGGTGTTTTAGAGGATGTTCAAATAATATGAGTGGTTTATTCTGAAATAATATTCAAAAAGATAATGGTGATGTGTATTCAAATAAAATATTTAAGGATTATCTTTAGAATCATGTTGTTCACTTTGACATACCTAATCGTTATACACTAGTAAATTTTTTTGAAAAAAAATAGAATAATAATTCATTGTAGTAAAAACTGTAAAAACATCTGTAGATATTGGTATGCATAGATTATTTTGTAGAAATCTTATAAGTGTAATATTTCAAATTCAAAATCTTTATTTCAAAATAATTTACCCATATATATCATCTCAAGAAATATATTATAGAATGTAAAAAATTATGAACTCAATTTTAGTGTTTTGATGCCAATATATTATTAAGGATAAATTTAAAATTAATGGAATGTCTTAAAAATTGGTGTTGAAGGTATATTACAAGGATATCATCAAAATTTATGAGGATTATACTGTTAAAAAAATAATGAATGCAGAATAGGTATTTTATTAATGTGAAATTTTTCTATACTAAATGAATAAATTTCCAAATGTAGTTGAATGTTTTAGAAATTCTGAAAATACATATTGTTTTACTAAATAGTTTGGTGATGTTTCAAAAAAATTGTACAATTTCAAAATAATTTCATGTGGAGAATTATTTTAAATTATATTATAGTGAAAAAGTGTAATGTTTTCCACGTCATCCAACACTGAAAAATCCATTAAATAAACCTAAAAATATTAAATATATTTGAAATAATATAATTTATTACGAATACTTTTAATTTGGTAACATACAACACAATTTTATAATGTTACAAAATTATGTACTGAATGCAATAGGGGCCCAAGATCACAATAATTCTATAAAAAATGGATTACACTATATAGAGAATAATGAAACATGGTATTTTTTGTACAAACCTAAAGTTAATAAAATAATTATAAATTAATGGGTGTTCCCAAATAAGCTAATTTAAATGGGAGTTAAAATAAATAAAATATTATTTGTGTATAAAAGCTATTATGAGAATGAAGGAGTCGACTATGTTGAATAATTTTAATTTTTCTCAAATATTTACACCATAATAGTATTTTTTGTTGTAATAGAAAGAAAATAAATCTTTTTTAAAATTGTTTTATATTCATTATTCCTCAATGGTGAGTTGGAATATGCGGTCTATATATATAAAATTTTTTTCTAAGATAATATGAGAACTATTATTATAGGTTAAAGAATATTATTATTGGCTGAAAAAATTCATACCAAAATGAAATTATATATTGTAATTCATCTCAGTGATTTTTATATTCAGAAAGTGATAATTATATAACAATATATATTTTCATGATAAAAAATTAATTATTTCTCATATTAATTTTTATAAATATATACAGTTATTTATTTAATTATTAATTTTTTTATGAATTGAACATGGAAATGAATATGATATTTGTAATTTACATTCAATGTGAAATGAGATAATATATATATATATAATGATCAGAATTTTCATTCTTATTTGATAAATTATAGGTAACTTCTAAAAATATTTGACATAGGGAAATAAAATCTAGTTTCTACTACCAATTTATAGGGAACTAAGATGTATAAAGATATAAAATTAGTTAAAGAAGTTATAAGAGATTTATTGAATCTTATCATATGTTATCTATAATTGATAGATTAAATTATTAGAATTATATATGTTATTAAATTTTTTATTATGTATATAAGCTCCACACAGGAGTAACACATCATTGTTATAATGATAATAAAAAGGTACATCAACGGAATAATAGATTTCAAATAGAAATATTATAGTCAATGAAACCATGATTTATTTCATCATATAAATTATGTTTGGGGAATAAATATTGATAATGTAGAATTCACATCCAATGGATTTATTTTTATGGTGAATGCTTTGTTTTTTATATAAAGAAGAGGAGTATTGTAACATTGAAAATTAATGAAGTAAAATATGTGGCTTCCACCCATTCCACAACCAAGATGATGATGATGATAGAATATATGTATGATCTCAAGGATGAGAATATGTTACCAAAACTTCTTCGATGTGATAATAAATGTAATATCAATAATTCATGAAATCTTGTTAAATTTGAAAGATCAAACTACATTGATATTGTATATCACTATGTGAAAGATAATTTTCAATTTTATTTTTTAAATTGTAAAATTTTTATACAAATAAGATAGTTGAGTATATTTTCTTTAAGACATCATTGAATGATTATTTTCACAATTTGGGTTCAATAATGGTTTCTCAACCTTATTCCTCTTAGTGATAATTTATGGTAAATTTAGGATAAAATCTTATCATTTTAATTGGATATTCATTATTGGGTATAGGGAAAAAACCTAAATACATATATGTGTTTGTATCCATTAGTATTTCTATAATAGGAGAATACGAATATTGAAAAAAAATTCATTTATATATGGTTATTCATATAGTATAATTATATCATAGGGGAGAATTTATTATGATATGATTTTTTATTATTTCATATTTTTTGAAAAAAGGGAAATTTGTTGGAGTGTGAGTTCCATAAATATTAGATATTTTAGAGAGAATATATCAATTATATACTATTTCTATAGAAATATTTGAGGAAATTTTATATTTTTTATTCAGAAAATTCTCAAAGGTAGTATAAAAGGGAAAACCTAAAAATTATTAAATGTGAATAATTAATTAGTTTGAAGATTGGTGTTATAATTAGATATGAAATATTAAATATAAATATGTTTTTTGGGATATACATCTATTATTTTTCAATTGAATTGTTTCCAATTTAACTATAGTAAGATTATATATTTTATTAATGATTTATTACTATGATAATTTTGTTTGATATTGATTTAGTTTCATCAGTTGTGAAAAAAGTCTAATTGGTATGATTGTGGAGACAAAGAAATAATTTTTTAAGATTATTGAGTTTATAAAGAAGTTGGTGTGTTATAAAGAATAGTAGAACTTGATATGGTAAATGTGTTATATTGTTCTGCCAATACATAGGTAAAATTCTAAATCAAATGATATAGTGGCCATTTTTGTGGGTAATGATTTATGAAAATTTTCAAGATGCATGATTTAGTTTTTAGGATGTTATATAAATAAGTTATAGTATTATTTAATTTAAATATCATTGATAGAAATTTGGATATAAGGTAAAAAAAATTATATGAGTTATTAGTGAGAATTAATATAGAAGTAAAATCCATCAAGGAAATATTTATTTTCCATTTTTGTAGAAATGAGATATTTTTATTTCACTTATATTGAATGAATACAATTATTGTATTGTACAACAATGTATTTCAAAAACTAATGGATGTCCCCTATGATTATTTTAATACAATGTATGATTCATACAATTTTCAATATTAGTTAATGGAAAACAATATAAGATTGAATTTTTTTTCTTATAGTCTTCAAATTCATAATATTTATATTAGAATTCACATGAGTAAATTTAATTCTAATATGATTCATTTAGTATATACTATTTCATAACATATTCTGATATAAATCAATGAAAATTATGCTAATATGTTTTCTTCTTGATTTTGAATTTGAATTCATGTAATATATCTATTTTGTAATATGCCTTTCACATTATATATATAGATAATGTATGTTATGTGGAATTCATAAAATAAATGAAACACATTATATATGATTCCTATATAAGAAGATTATGTAATATGTCTATTTTCACAGGGATGGGACCAATTAAAATATACCTGGTGAATAATATTAATTCATTGTGCATTTCAAAAGAATTAATTTTGAATAATTATTTTCAAATATTCATTGTCAATAAAATTATTTGATATTTTATACGTAAATTATAATAAACAAATTGATATTAAATTATATTTTATATTAATTCATAGAAATAATTTGGCTATAAAATGATGAAAATTGATTCATCATAGAAGAAATGAGAAATTATTATATTACCACTCAATCATATCCCATCCTATGACACTATGATTCATCCACATGGAATATATGAATAAAAGATTAGTCAAACAGGGAAAAAAAAAATTTGGATAAAAAATATTTGAGTTAATAATTAATATAATTTTAATTTTCAATTAAATATTAAATTCAAGATATATTTTATGATGATATGTTGTAATATATCCTTGTGATAGGAAAACTAATTTATGTAATGCGAAAGAGGATGTGAATCCCCTATAAAGGTTTATTTTTGAATTTTTTTTAATGGAGACAAAGATGGAATGAATATGGATAATATGATGATTGGGTTTTATAGTTCACAAAGAGATATTATGATATAAACAACTGATGGTATATGATAAATAAGATGAATTAATAGAAAACAATAACAACACTTTGGATATTAATTTTTGTTAATGTAATTTTTATTATTCAACAAATAACATAAATAATTTTATTATTGTTGAAATAACTACCATAGCCCGGAAATATATTTTAACATGAGTATGATGAAATTACATTCACGTTGTACATAAATGTTTATAAATGTGGTTTGTATGTTTATTGTTTTGTTTATCAGAATAGGGATTATCTATCTCATTTTGAGAGGTTAAACTGTAAAATTCACAAAATCCTTCATTAATTTGTGCGTATAAGTGATCTAAATTAACCAAAATCGGTGGGGAGGATTATTTTTTGAAAGAAACATAAAATGAATTTAAATCATATTTTCTCTCCCACATAGAATATTCTAGAGATCTGTGGGTTCCTTTTCAGTTATTCTGATAATTTGATGGCTTTATTATCTTTTTATATTTATACTATAAGTAGGAACTCCAAGGTTTCATTTATTTTATCCACATAAAGAATTTACTTACACAATGTTCCTTTATGTAGTTTATGAATAGTCAATATATTCATTATCCACTATTGAGATAATTCAATATTAATAATGAATATGACCATTGGATGGGATAACCATATGATCCTACTTCCTAGGTAAATGATATCATTGTTAAGACACTTCCAATATTTTTGTCTAAGTGATTAGGATAAAATAATGATGTTTATTAGATTATAACCATTCATGGAAAAACATTTGTTCATATAAACCCATCACAGTGATAGTATTATTACCTTTAGATCGTAATAACAATTCCATTTGGATAGATTCTTGTATATATAATTTTACCCCATACCTGTTAGTCGAAAAGAGGATATTTTTCTGGTTTTAGAATTAAGTCACTATAGAAATATGTTGATAGACATTAGGGATGAGGGTAGAAATTTGTTTTTAATTATATATGTTTTCAATAAGATATTGCATTTTGTTTTTACATGTATAAGAAAATATGTGTTAATTACCATGTTCTCATTTCAAAAACATACTAGAAATATCATTTTGTAGGCTGTGAATATAATCCTTCACCAAAAAATTATTTAGATATACCAATGAAATCCAACAGTGGTTGTAGGTAAATGAACCACCCATGGAGTGACTATTGGGATATACAAGATAACATCAATAGGAATGAGAATATATTTCTACTGTCGGTATTCAATCCTTTATAAGATGTTGAAGCGATCCTCCTGAGCGAGACTAGCAATATGGGTGGAATTTTTAGTTTCCAATAGATATATAAAAGACATTATTTTATGTTTCTAGTATCTAAAGAAAAGTAATTCCATTAAATGGACAACATAATATATTTATGAATTAAAACATAATATAGAATGAAATTATTGTAGGCATGGAATGGGCGTGAAGGTACAATTTATTGGTTATTGGTTACTATTATAATTTTCTATTTTTATCATATATGGGATATAAGGTATTATATTTCTCATTGATTATTTTTCGGCAGTGTTCAAAATCCCATTTTAATTCTTCTATGATATACAGGAAGGCTTATTTTGGAGGAGTGATATTATGAACAATTCTCAGGATTCTCAACAAGGATTTGTTTGTAGTATTTTTCTGTAGGAATGAGAATATAATATCATTCCATTAACCCATATTTCTTCCATTCTTGTTGATACCTCCTCCAAAGAGACTTGTTTAGGGTGATTAGGTTCATTTTCTTCAATGTGTCTTGTTAAAATTTTTCATGGTTGACTAGGTCCGTGTAACATTGAAATAAAAAAGAACTTGTATCAAGAGATTTATTATGAGGTTTCAAAAAATTATTATATCTAATAAATAATTATCACTACCTACCAAATGTGTTGTATATGAAAATTGAATCACTTTGGGGAGATCATCCCATAGTATTTGAAAATTGTTACAAGCACTACAAACATTATTAGTATCTTATGGTGATAGATTGGACGAAGGGAGTTCATCAACTGGATTCTTTCATGGGGGACCTTTAAGGGTGAAATATTTTAATTTAGGTAATTGTATTGAACTATGAATTCACTACATTTTTCTGACGTTTTATCATTGGTAACAATAATATCCTAGTTTTTTAGGCCACTCTCTTCATAATAATTGGGTTATAAGTCTAGATTAATGATTTATAAGATGTATGAGGAATTAAATGATAGATAAATATTTTACATAACAACATGAAATGAGATGAGGAATTGAATAAAATCAATCCTTTGAATTTATAGTTCTCTTATAGGGATTTTAAAATTCAATGAAGATAAAAAATAAATCACATGTAACCCATTAATACATAATCAATTTTTTTTTGAAAATATTCGATTGATCAGATTAATTGGTATATTAGTCAATTATTTTAATTCATTATATTTCAAAATCAAACATTATCGATGCAATTTTTAGATGATATATATCTTTTTTATAATTCAATAAATTTCATTGGTCTTCTTTCAATAATACTTAATGATAACATTTGTCAATATGTTAGGAGGTTAGTCTTTTACAAGTTTTTTTATGAGAACCATTTCCTAATTTTTTACACTCTTAATGATATAAGAAATATTATTTAATCCATAAAAAATACATGTGTGCATCTAGTTACCTTAATCATTGTAATTTTATCAATAACATCAGATTATGTAAAAATCTCTATATATTGTTGGTTATTTATTTATGGGACTACATATATATATTTGAATTTATATATCATTCCCTAAATAAAAAATTTATTATAATTTGGTGTAAAGAATTATTTCACAGTTTTATGGAAATTATTTCCATTAGAGAGAAAGAATGTGTGATGAATTTGGAATCATCCCCATGATATGTGCTTGTAATTTATGATTTTGAACGGAAACCAAACCAAGGTAGTTCAGTGCAACAAAATTGGACTCAAATTATCATTTATGGTCATATAATAACTATTGATATCATCCCTCTTAAAACAATTTAACTATAAACAATATATGAATATATAATGGTCAAATATCAAGGACCTGTTCTGTGTAGTTTATCATAATTTTTAATGATCTAATGAGTAAAATTTTCCATGAAATTGTATTTGTGGGACTTATTGTCTTGAAACCATTTCAATCATAAATTTTCAATGATAATACATTATGAGGATAATATAAATGGATACGTTTGGAATATTTTACATTTTAATAATGGATAATATAGCTAAAATTGAATACAAACAATTAAGGAGTTGTGGTATATCTATATAGAAATATATCTTAATGAGGACATGGGGATCATTGGGTGCATGATATAATAATGGAATATATTTTTTTAGGGTTGTTTCCTTAATGAGGCCTCTAAAATGTCTTGATTAATAGGAATAAATTCATGTTTAGTTTGCAATTCAGTGTTTAAAGACATGTGATTTGATCATACCATGTACTTTAACAACATTCAGTAAGGAATTTGTCACGTATCATTACATTAAGTGATAATGAGGTTTTTTTATTCCATATGCCATACAATATAGGAATATGTGTCACAAAAGAAATTATGAAAAGTGATTGTGTGGGGATTACACATTGGGATTCCATTTATTGTTCAACATATAAATATGTAATGAAATAAGATTTTGATTGATTGGATATTAGGGATCATGTACCACTAATGATTGATTGTTTCTAAAACTAATATATTCCACTAATCAAATATAATTTGAAATAAATCCCTATGTGTTGATGTGGTAATTACATGAGGTTATCCCATATGTGTATATTTTCAATTCTATTTAATGGTAAAATGTTAAAGAAGGGTGACCTGACTATTTAGGTATATAAAAAATTATGTAGATGTCGATTCATACACCATTTCAGTTAATTGGATCCTATTTGGGATTTGGAATGATACCATTGGATATTATGTGTTTCCTATAGAATAAATTCTATGATACTTTGTATGATATGTGATTGAAATTATTAAAGATGTATAATTTCAATAATGGACATAGAGGATGGTTTTTTTATTATAAATAATTTCTTACCTAAACAATTTTATCATTTTGTTATTTAATGAGTAAAATGGGAATCCAATTCAATACATTATATACAATATGAACAACTTGGTCTAGGGAGGGTTGAATAAATTTCCATATCCTTGTGACCCTTATAATCAATGGATTACATAATCATTATTAAACTTGGGATGCTATTTTTTGGAAGAAATAATGATTAAGGATCAATATATGCAGTATATGTTATCAATGTTATTCAAACTTATGTGTATAGACCGATTATGTATCACGAGAGGCTGTTAATGAGACAAAAAAGAATGTACTATTTGAGGGTTTATGTTTCGAGTAAGGAAGATAAAAAGGATATTTTTTTTATCCTAACCAAGATTGATGATCCAGATGGATTAAATAATGGTCAATAATACCATTTACCCATAATCAAGTGGCTTTATGAAGTGACTATCCTTAAGTAAGAAGCATCACATTCATGGATAATTATGTCATGGAGGTATAAATATTCATTACTAATCCTCATTTATTTGATTTATTTTTTATATGAATATTAAAATATAACGTAATTAATGGAAAAAAAATATATGGATTTCCCTTTACAATCATGCCATTTAGAATTGTGTTCATGGTGTTTCTCAATTAAGGACCCTCATTGACTACCCATTGAAAAATATGTTTTTGGGATTTCTCAACAAGCAATATTCAATAATAGTTATCTATTTATTCATCCAAAAGTTTATTTCATAGTGATTTATTATAATCATTATATGTATTATTAATTTAACATAAATTAATAATTACATCTCTGTCAATGTGTCTTCCAATACGGTGGGGTTCTATTTCTATTAGTCAATAGTTTCTATAGTGGGGAAAGTAGAACCAATTTTCACATTACTATATTATAATTCTCATGATGAGTAATATATAACATTTTAAAACCATCTTATAGAAATATGAGGCCAGATAGGGTCCATGTGAGTGAAAAGTCCATTGTTTTGTCACCAACAATGTTGAAAAAGACTATAATTATATTATCTTGACTAAAGATATTCTTTCCAAATAATCTCAATATGTTATTATTTGTGAAGTAATTATGAATTAATTTTTGATATTGAAATTTATTCTAAAATCATTTAGTTTCTATAATGTCTTTATATGTTTTCATTTGGTCTACTCCATGGATCCCAAAAAGGCCTCAGTTTGTAAAAATTTTATTATATATACTATGATTCATGAATGTTGTATTTGAATATGAATAGATGATTTGTGATATAATAAAATGATTTAATGAAATTTCCCATTTCCCATTTTTCATTTAGTTCCCTGTTTATATTCTATCCTTGTCTTCTATATCACTAACATGAATATAACTCAAAAAAATAGTTCATATTAGGATATATAGACTCAAATCATCGAGTAACATAAAAATTTTATTCCGAATAATAATTTTTTTCGGTATTTAATAACCCACACAAGGTTCATTAATTTTATATAATTATAATAAATAATGAATTTAATCACAAAAAGAAAAATAAAACTATAAAATGTGGTGATTTGTGAGGCCCAAAATTTCAAAATTCATATTCCCCCATCTCCTCTTTTTGAAATTATACTTTCAATGAAAAGTCTCAATGTTCTTGGATAATTACTAATTTTCATCCATATTTAATAAATATCATCTAGTATGGATATTACTTCCCTAATCCATCTTTTTCCAAGAACACTTCAATCATTCTCAACATGTATATCTTTTTATAATATATTTCTAATATTTTCTTAACATATATGAAATATTTAATAGCCCAATTTTATTATTCATAATAGTCATTTGGAATATTATTTCCATAAATGGATTCAATTTATTGTTTAATTAGTAATTTTAATTTTTTTCTGATATGTTATAGATGCCCATAAGGCATTGTTATAGAGAAGTCATTGACATATCAATATAAAGACTGTTTAATGGTGAGATTGTATTGTGTTGAGAATCATATATATGATGGGGATTTATAAAATATTGGATGAATTATGAATTGTGTTTTTATGATAAAAGTCATATTTCTTCAGGGATATTCAAAATTAGAGAATCATTCTAAAAATTTATTTCTTGATACTACAATGTAGTGATTCTAGAAATTCACCAAAAAGGTTTTAAAAATATTGTTTTCATTTTTGTGTTATCACATCTAGAATTCGAACATCATGAAGTGTTAGATTTCATGTATAGTATTCATTAAAACTATAATATAAATTTATGGTTTGAAACAATAATGGATTTTTCAAATTTATTCTTCTTGTAAATGGGATTGTAATTATGTTCATGTGTGTGGAATTGATTTTGATATTTTTACATGATAAGATATGGGATTTAGAAAACAATGGAAGATTATGTATCCTTATGTTCTAATGTAATATATGTTTATTCAAAGTCATAATCTAAAAGTATAACTTATATATGAATTGTGGTACTTGAATATATATGTTACCATGGGGAATTTTAATTTACTAATAAGTTTTTGGATTTTTATTCGTAGGTGGCTAGTAAAATTCATCTTCCAAGAGTACATTTCTCAAAGATTATAATTGAAAAATAATAATCTCATTTATTAAAAAATAATTAATTAAATAATAAAAAATTAATAATTAAAAATTATGTTATTAATTTATATTTATAATAAAATTTAAAATAATCACATTCAATATATATGTATAGAATTATCATATCATGTAAAAATGGTGGGAATATTAAAAATTAATAACTTAATTTTTTATCTAAAAAATTGCTCACTTTCACTCATCGAAAAGGAAATGACCCTAAGCCTTCATGGATATCATTACTACATGGATCTCTATGTCATGGCATGTTTATTTTTTCTTATCAGTTCAAATCTACTATTGTGAATAATAGTCCAAAAACATCCGGTAAATTAAAACATATTCATCCCCTATACTAGATTTATTTATCATCATAATTAACTCACCTACTTCTTCTAGAAGTCACAATATAAGATCTCGGACCACGATCAACCTCATTTTCTCAAAATCACTTTAAAATTGATCAAAATGGATGAAGGGACATCTCTTGTAGAAACCATAGTCATGAGAAGTACAATTTGGGAATTTACATGTAAAACTCTAGTGATATCTTTAAAACCAACAAAGTCATAATCCTCAAACTATTTTTTATTTTTTCTAATAAATGACAACTACCTCAATCTTCTATAGGTTATATTGACTCCCCAGACCCAGATACAACTTAATCTACACCTCTAGGAAATTTGGGTACACGACCTCTGACACGTATCCCCATATACGAGGGGCTAATGATTTGTTGTGGGTGTATTTGGAGTTTTTCATGTAGATTATACCCCCATTCCAGAGTAACAAAATGTTAAAAAATATCTTACAGTAGCGGAACCACAAAGTAATAGATTGATGCATTGAATAGTGTAAATATAAACATAAAACCAAAAATAATGAATAATTGAATATAATAACTAAAAGCCTCAAAGGAACTATCTAATACAATAATTCATGTTATTTTGATAATTCAAAGATGAAAAAAGATATAAAATCAGGATACATAGTAGTTCTAAAAACCACAAAAGAGAAAAAAAACATCTCCATCAACATCTTGAGCCTATGTATAATCCTATTCTCTTATGTTCTAACTATGATGTCTAAGTCAAAAAAAATTATATGGGACATTCCCCTTTCCATTACCTATGATGATATAATCTTCTCAATTGACATCAGTGGACCTATTAAGTTGTCATATAAAATATCAGTAGGCCAACACCAACAATGTCTATGTGTAATCTGATTTGGAGTTCATAAGTAAATAACATGCAGATAATAAAATAAAAATAATATAATATTGAATAATCAAATAACCTCTTACTTGAGTTCCTAATAGACACCTAGCAGGTCTACCTTCCTCTTCCTAAGTCTATTAGGTATTATAATATCATCTTATGTATATATATATATATATAATTCCACGTTGGGAAAGATCGAGACGAACTACCTCCATCTTATTATAGGAGAAGCTATTACAGTCAGCCCCTAATCCTAATACAAGAGTCCTCATTGTATAATGGAAGGCATGTACTAGAAGTACTGGAACATACCCACTATCATCCATCATAAGGGTATCTCTAAAAATATATCCACTAGTTCTAGCCACTTCTAGGACGGAGTCATACCCAAAGGCACCCATCACTAGGGGAGCTCTCATAGTTTATCCCCTCTGTCAACATGGTCCAATCACATAGTCTTCTCCAAAAGGACTCATATAGTTCCATTTCTCAACCAAATATATGTCATAATTATTTATAATATATATAATTCAAGATTCTTTAACCTCCAATTAATCTCATTATTATTCAAAATAATTTCACGATAAACAAGTCGAGCACAAGGCATTGCCTCTTATGTCATGTCATTAATACTTTCACAAGAAACAATAGAATGGATAAATATAAAACATGAAATAAGAAGAAAACCATATCAATTTTTCCATCATCCTCCTTATATTAATTCAAGTCGTCACATTAAATATTAATTAATTAACAATTCAAGAACGTAGACATGGGATCACTATCGACTAATCAAGATCATTTATAACTATATAATTAATTTCAAAAGTTTCATTTTGGTTAAACATGAATAATGGAAATTATATTCAATTACTTGAAACCAATCCTATTAAAACCAATATTTTATTAAAATAATTAACAATCATGCTTTAACGATTAAAACATTTTAACAAATCTTGCCAATAGTGTAATCAATACCATCTAAGGTTATATCATCCAAATTTCTATAACATGGAAAACTGTACCATATGGTATAAGTTGCATGCCCATATCATTTTAAAGATGTAACTATAAAATTTAATCCATTCTAACCAATACCAAATTTTACATGAGAGGTATCGAATTCACGAGATATGACCATTTCCAATTTAATGGGTATAGGTTCAAAGAGGATGACATATCCAACATCTCAAATGGACAAGTGGAAAATTACAAGTCTATAATGGCCAAAACCACATTGGGTGTCATGGATTCATTTAAACACCCGTGAAATTTTGGTTATCACATACGAAAACAAAGATGGTAGTCAAATTGTGTTCCTATAATTTTGGAACATTTGGCCAAAATGTCTATTTTCAAGGTGTCACACCAATAGGGGTCCATAAAGAGTAAAAGTGATGTATAAATCCCCATCCAAGATCCAATTCACATATATCATAGAAGTAGGATTATTTATAAATGATAGAAATAAAAAATAATTGAACCTCTTCAATGTTCGATTTATGGAATGATGGAATAGATACAAAATGACCAAAAATAAAATGGAAAACTCTGTGGATACCTTACAAAATATGTAGACAAATCCATTCATTATATCAAATTTATATTTTTAGTAGTTAAAAAGATAACATTGTTTTAGTCATGTTCCTTGAATTTATGGAGAATGTGCCTACATCAAAATAGCACAATATAAAGAAAAATTCATTGATGAATTAAGAGTGTGTGGGATTATCTTTACATTAGGTTATCTTCAACTTGTAACATATCGATGATAATTTATAGGATAGATGATATGTACATGATTTGAGCTTATAGGAGGAAGGATATAAATATGTGGAGGATCCCACTACATAATTACTAGATGTATGGGGAAAAGGAAATAAGGGTTTTATGTTTTAGAAGGATTAAAATGATAATTTCTCCCCAAGATTAAACTACGCTTTGTTTATACGCATGGTATAAAAACCATTCAAAAATTAGGATAAAGGGATATTCCACCATATATAGTAGGCCACAATGAAAGGTACCCATGGTCACACAACTATAGAAAAAACATGTATACATGCATGCTCCCCTTTCTACACCTCCCATGATTAATCACATAGTGTGTCCTAGGTCACAAAGTTTCCAGTAACCATGTGACCCATCATATAACCAACATTTCAATAATTACATGCATTTAACACGCCCCAAACACTCTGAAAAAGATCAATAGGACATAGTATACCATTAAAAATATAAAAGGAATGATTCATAATGAATATTTAATTATCTAAACCATAATCAAAAGGAGGGAATTAAAACTTCTTATATTTAATGAAACTCATCCTTTTGTTGTTATTTTGAAGGAAAATTTGTAATGTCAGCAAATAGTTATATCCATTGAGATTTTATATCAACATCCCATTAATAGGCCTTATCCTTCCCTTGGAAGTACATCCATAAACTCTTACAAAAGGAATGAGCCTAAATTGGAGCGACTTCAAGCTCCAATCAAAAATATGTGATGAATACTCCTTAAAGGAATAATTTTTACTTTTCAAACACATTAGGATGAATGATATGTGATGGGTATAATGAAATTAGTGAGTATTAGATAAATTAAATAAATCATTTATAGATCAGTGTCTGTACGTAAGTTCTATCTCATAATCCACTACTCTGACCCGCTTCAGAACCTCAAATGTTCTAACAATCATAAAAAATTTCTTATCTTGCTTCCTAAAATGTCTCTGCCCCAACAAAGGAAGGAATTTCATTTTAACCCATTCCCTGACCTCAGAAAGAATGGGTTTTATGATGTCTTATTGGCATAAACTGATTCCTATATTGAGCTATCAACATACACTTTCATTATTAGATATACATTCTATGTTGTCTCCTACATGAGACGTGGTCCATGCATAAAATCTTCCCCGACCTATAACCAACACATAGGGGAGAGAAAATGCCTAAAGAAAAATATTCAAAGGGGGTAATCTCAATGGTATCCATAAATTTATTATTATATGAAAATACCATAAGATGAATTTGGCATTCCCATGAACCACTAATATCGACGACACTTGAACGAATCATGTACTATAGCACCATAATTTGATTCTCTATAAGTTCATCGATCTTCATGTGATAGGTCATGCTCAAAAAACATGCATACACAATTCATTTTGTATCCCCATCAATAAAAATAATATACAATGAGCATATATTTCATAAATAATAGAACTATGAGTTACATGAATATATATTCACTCGTTGATATAAAACCTTCCAAGATCGTCTATTGAAAAGTCATCTTCCATATGTATGAAATATTTGCTATTTTTTGGATGATCAATAACAACCCAAAATTCATCATTTCTATGAGGTGATCTTCGTAGACCAATCCCAAATTCCCTCAAAACATTATCCAATTTCCACTCCAAAATTGGAAATTGTTGAATTAGCCATATCAGATGATGATATTCGACCAATTCAAATGGATAGGTAAAAAATCAATTGATGAAACTAGACATATCACATTTCATATTGGGTGACCATCATTTTCAACATATGTCTTGATATATTTTTGTAGCACTAGGGTGAACCACCCGTTTTGAGGGGTAAAAATCATGCATTAACTCCTCTCTGATGTATGTAGGGACCCATACACTTAAACATAAGAATATAGTAACATATCCATTGACTATTGAAATAGAATATGTATCATTGCCTAAGACACTTGGTTGTGGGAAAAGGACATTAGGATCATATATCTGTCTTGACTGTACCAATTTCGGATTAGTAGAGGTCATTGTTATGGCTCAGATGATAGACGGAAAATGATCTATCTCAACCACAATTTTAATCAGCAATAACGAGACCAAAAGATTAAATTAATCACTTTTTTCTCAAACCCCCTATGTTTCAGTATTTCGGATCAGAGCATCAGCTAAATAATTTTATTTCCCAAGAGTATTATAAAGCGTGAAATCATACAATTGATGGAACTCAAACCACAAATGCTACCAAAGATTCTGATCCCCCCTAATTTTTTGGTCCATGAATTCTACAAACTGATCTACCAAAATATTATTCATTATACAATGCTAGGAATGAACAAATGTAGTGAGATTTAGGTCATGTGTCAAGTAATTCCACTCATGAGGCCTCAAAAAACATGAACTATATGCAATGGATCACTCATCCTACATCAAAACAGCTCCATGTATGACACTTGATGCATCACAATTGTTTATATAATCCTATATTATCTCCATCAGGATTAGTATTGGTGCTGAAGTTATCCATTCACTCAACTCATAAAATGATTGTTATAAATATTCAGAAAATGAAAATTTCACAGCACTCACGGAAAATCCCATTATAAGAACTTCACGGAATAATAAATCATAAATGAACCAAATATAGTATCTATAAAGGCTTAAGAATGTATGGATGTCAATAAAATTATTGACATTCTCCAAAGAAACAACTCTAAAATTATCTTTGTCAATAGACACTCCTGACTCCATGATGATATGTCCTAGGATGTGAACTTTGTTAATCCACAAGTGGCGTTTACTATGAAAAATATATAGTTGATTTTGTCTTAGTGTAATTAGCATGATATAAAGAAGGGTTTCATGGCTGGTTTAGGAGTGAGAATACACCAATCTATCATTAATTATTAAAATAAAAAATGAATCCAAATTCTAGTGAATGACCCAGTTCATAATATCAATGAAGATAGTAAGTGTGTTTGTAAGTTCGATCGACATAACCATGTACTCGTAGAGACTATACATACTTCGGAATGTTATGCGAGGTATGTATAATGTTCTGACATTAACCTGATGAACGATCACCCTTAGATAAATCATTAAATACACATTCACTCCATAGATCAGATATAAGAGGTCATATTTTCTAGAAAATGGATATTAGTTCTTGATATTTAGTTTATTCAACCAATGAAAATCCACCCAAAGCCTAATTGTACCAACTTCCTTCTTGGAAAAGTGAATCGGAGAACCCAACATAGGTATTTTGGGGTATATATATAAGGCACCGGCCTTAAACCTTACTTAATATTGAATTAAATGAATAATTCACATTGAGTATATTTTCAGGTTTAGAGTTTTAGAGAATTAGGACATAACTATTACATCTCAAAAGATTACAAAGTAGACACTTCTACTAAGATTCCATAAAATAAAAAAAAACTCTTAAAAAAAACATGTCTAGTTACATGTTTTATATAGCATGACATTCCCTTGATCCCATCCTTGACCCTATTCCACATTAAGTCCTCTGAATAAAATTTCAAAAAAACATGGGGTGAGCATAAAATGCTCAGTAAAGGATACATAAAGAAAGAAAATTGTTAGTTTTTCAAACATCAAGTAAACCATGTATACTTTATCAAAGTAATACCTTCACCTTCATGAAGTAGTAATAACTCTTCACTGAATAAAATACTATTACTTACCTTTTTGTAACCAAAGGATTACCATAAAACCCATATAAAGAACACATAACATATATAAAGGTAACATGGTACATAAACATACTTAAGTGGAATAACCATACGGTCGACTTCCACACATATCACTTAATGGAATAGCCATATGGCCAAATTCCATACAAACATAATAGAATAGCCATATGGCCGACTTCCATACCTAATGCATTGGAGGTTATAACGTAACCACACATCCTCGTATTCACGGCACCACCCGTCATATGGTTCATCACGTAACCACCTATCAAATTTCCAAGTACAATTATAAAATCAGAAGACATAAAACAAATATAATGGAAAGAAAACATTTCCACACTTTGATCAAAATATATCACATAAATATATTGACATAACAAATCCATTATAAAAACCATTTTCAATACCAATATACATAAAAGAGTATATGGTATTTATTTCATTTTAAAAAAAACATTACGGCTTGTTCAGGAAGCCAAAGACCAAATAATACTCGCATGGGTGGAAAAGGTCGTTGTCACCGTGTACGTTAAAAGAAACATTCATTTTTGTTGTTTTGTAAAACTTTTTGTAGAAATAGATTCCTTTTGTGTAAAATTAAAAGTCAAAGGGTTTTATACACCGTATAAAATAAAGTTGTGTATAAAAAGAAATATGACTCAATGAAAGGAGATTGAGACGAAGTCCCTTACCTCGGGTCCGACTTTGCTCGATCGTTCTTTAACGTCCTGAATAATAAACTTGAGTTAATTTCTATTTTCTTAAAAACCTTTTTCGAGTTCATTATTTCTTTTATATCACTTATTTCCATGTTATAAACATTATGTAATCATTTAAGTTAATAATGTTTTTTTTTCGATATTTGGTCCTTAAGTTGAAAGTGGACTTCTTACGATTACATGTTGTTCGTGTGGTAAAAGGTTCATTATATCCAGAATGACATTTTCTATTTGGATATCATATATATCATATATATCTAGTATATACATGTATTTATAATATCACATAATCATTTATAGGTAAGAAATGAAATGCACCGTTCATGGAGACGGTAAGCCGTACGTACACATGAACGCTACTTTCATTTCTATGTCATATTAATGGAATTAAAACTAAATGAGAGGTATGTATATTTTAATTCCAGAATTATATTAATCATTTAGATGTAACATACATCATATATATCCATTATATATATGTATTTATAATATTACATTACATTTGGTGATAAGAAATGAAATGCACCGTTCATGGAGACGGTAAGCCGTACGTACGCATGAACGCTACTTTCATTTCTATCTCATACCTTAATGGAAAGAAATAATAATTATATAGAGGTATATTATAATTCCGGTATAACATCATATATAATAACTTTAAATCCATCCTTTACACATCCCACATATGGCATTAACTAATCAAATCACTTTGAGGGCGTGGTAGTCCGCACTTCCTTAAATGAAGATATCACGTTTACCCATAAGGGAAACCATAAAGGTTTGCCCAAAATTAAAAAATACAGAAGCTCAAGGAAAACATAAACATATTATATATCATATATAAATATAGTTTCATCTTAATTTCCACCTTTGAAGGTGTTAAAAGAATGTTGAACAATCATCGTTTCGGGAGGCAGAAATTCTCCATCCACAGAAACAGTATGTTTTTTAACCATTAGATGTAGGTGTGTGTAAGTGTATCTCGAATACTTCTTATAAAAACATCCTAGTATATTGAATATATTGGAGTTGTTACAAAAAAAATAATAAAAAGAGTTTAGGGGGTTGGAGAAGCAAAATAAAACAAAAGGACTCAAAAGAAGACATTACCTTAAAATCGGGTAACTCCCATTGGTTTGAGCTCAAAGGATTCTTTGGGAAGACTTCTGCCCAAATTGAGGCTTCAAGGAGTAAGATAGGAAGTGGATAGACAATATGGGCAGGGGTTGGAGGAGCCAAAGTCTTTGGGAGTGTGGGTATGGAGGTAGAGGTGGGGGCATTTTATAAGAGGGGAGGAGGGGTACTCTTGTAAAGTTAAAAAATGTTACTTTATTTTCAAAAGAGTTTCGGATTTTAAAGGTCACACATTGATGTATTTCAAGGATAAGGTGATGGGGGTTCTAAATCCACTCATCCAATTGGTTTTTTGACATGTTTAGGTCTTAGATTTTACATTATCTTTCCATTTTATTTAAATCGTTAAATAATGAGGTCATCGCTGCATCATCATGATGTCATAAATAATTTAATTAATTTAATGTATAAAAATTATAAAAAAATACTATGATGTAGGATATCTTTTTAGATTTCCAATGACTATTTATAGTCAAAAATATTACTTGTATAACCCCATGTAAAAATTGTTTTAGTAAAACATTTCATGTTTTTGTCATTTTTTACTTTAACATTAAATAAAAGGTATTTATGTCATTTTCCAACCAAAGTGGCTCCATGGGGTCCCCAAGTTGACCCATGGATTTTCTGGGTCGGCCATGACACATCGAATGAGGGTAGGACATGTGTCTAGGTCATTTCATTTTATTAAAACATTATTCTTACCTTAAACTACACTAATTACCTCTAATCGCGATTAAGAACTTAAGAATTACTATTCACCAAAAAAATTATTTTAATCTCATTGAACCACATTTTACTTCTTTATGAAAACAATGTATGTCAGATTTTTGAAATTCAAAACAAAGAAGTGGTAACATTTCATTTAAACGAAAAATCAGTTTTTATAAGTACCACTTAGTGGTTTCACTATTCATCAAAAATTGAAGTTTTTCAGAAATATACCAAAAATTCACCCTAAGCTATATTTGATATTACGAATTCAAAAATGAAGTCTATTTTACAAAATTAAAAACATATAAGTCACGTTAATTAATTTAATAATTAATTCCTGCTGTCATGACAAATAGCGTATTTTTATGAAACAATAAGTATCAAAAGACTGACACTAGTTTAAGTCCGATTTCAAAGTGAAATTAATTCCAACAACCACTATTGGATTTAATGGTAAAAATATTTTCTAATTTCACTTTAAAACCAATTCAAATTATAATATAATCATATAAATAAATTATATTAAAAAGGGGTTTTGAATTAAAATACAACATTTTACACTATTCATTATAAAAATGAACTTTATCGGAAAGATACCAAAAATTAACACAAAGTAAATTTTGATGTCCCGATTCTAAAGAAGAGTTATATTTGGTCCAATAGAATTTATAAGATTGATCAAAACTATATTTAATGATGGTTCACCGTCAAAAGGTGATAAGTGAACCCTTAGTGAAAATTAGGGTATAAATGCCTAAAATTGAATTCTTTCCATATTTTAAGCCTTTATCTTTTATTGAATAAATGTAAAAACATTTAAAAACATATATAATCATATTTTATTTATTTATATCCATTCCCGCCAATACAACGGCTACATGTTAACTACCATTTAAAATAATATTATTATATTACTAGTGTGCAACGTAAGTTTTCAAAGGAACTCATCGTTGCATATCGGGTACGCTATCAAACATAGCTACCCCTTTAAAGTAAAAGTAAAATTTAATTCGTAAATATTAATTAATATGAAAATGTTTTATTCATTATTTACCTGGGATGTTACATCCTTCCCCCCTTTTGGAAATTGCGTCCTCGCAATTTTATTCAGTTATCAAAATAAGTGGGGGTATTTATCCCTCATAGAATTTTCATATTCCCACGTTGCCTCTTCAACCATATGGGTTTTCCACAAAACCTTTACCTGGTGGATTACCTTATTTCGTAAAACTTGATCCTTGTGGTCAAGAATCTGGACCGGTTTTTCCTCATAAGATAGGTTCTCTTCCAGCTGAACTACCTCTGGACTCAAAACATGAGATGGATCTGGCATATACTTTTTCAGCATCAAAATATGAAAAACATTGTGTACCTGAGATAAAATCAGAGGTAATGCCACTCTGTATTCAATTGATCCAACTCTCTCCAGAATTTCATATGGTCCAATGAACCTTGGACTCAGCTTTCCTTTCTTACCAAATCTCATCACACTTTTCCATGGAGAAACATTGAGAAAAACATGATCACCTACCTCGAAAGATAGATCCTTCCTCCAGTTATCCGCATAACTCTTCTGCCTGTTCTGAGCTGTTCTCATATGTTTCTGAATCAACTGAACTTTTTCTACCATCTATTCTACCAATTCTGGTCCCATCAGCTTCCTTTCACCCACTTCATCCCAAAATGCTGGAGTTCGACACCGCTTCACATATAACGCCTCAAATGGTGACATCTGTATACTAGAATGAAAACTGTTATTATTTGAAAACTCAACCAAAGAAAGATGTTGGTCCAAACTTCCCTGATAATCCATCGAACAAGATCATAGCATATCCTCCAATGTATGAATTGTTCGTTCTGACTGCCCATCTGATTGAGGAAGAAAAGTTGTACTAAAATTTAATTCAGAACCCAGTAAGGAATTTCCAAAAGATAGAAGTAAACCTAGGATCACGGTCAGATACAATAGAGAGAGGAACTCCATGTAACCTGACTATCTCTCTATGATACAAACGAGAAAGTTGATCTAGGGAAAAAATATCTCGTATAGCAAGGAAATGAGTAGATTTTAGTCAAGAGATCAACAATAACCCAGATTACATTGTTACCTCGAGATGTCCTCGGTAATCTCACAAAGAAGTCCATGGATATATTATCCCATTTGCACTCTGGCACTAGTAAAGGCTGAAGCATCAATTTCGGTAACTGCCGCTCTGCTTTAACCTGCTAACAAGTCAAACACTTCACAGTAAAATCAGCAACATATTTTTTCATTCCATCCCACCAATAATACTCCTGCAGATCTCTGTACATCTTAGTACTTCCAGGATGAACTGAAAACGGGGAACTATGAGCCTCACATAACAACTAAATCATCAACTGTGAATCACAAGGCACACATAGTCTCTTCCCAAACCTCAAAACACAATCATTATCAACGTTGAATTGATGCAGCTTACCCTTCTGAACCAGCTCTAACATTTTCTGCAACTCACTGTCTTCCCTCTGTGCTTGCTTAATTCTGTATAATAGGGATGATCTCACTGATACCTGAACCAAAACAGAAGAAATTCCTGCACCAACAGCTTCTATTCCAATGTTCATCAAATCAAAAACCAAAGGATCTCGTTCCAAACGTAGCATGGTTAATGAAGCATTACTTTTTTGACTCGAAGCATCAGCCACTTTATTTGCTTTTCCCGGATGGTAGTGAATTGTAAAATAATAATCCTTGATTAATTCCAGCCATATCCTCTGTCTCATGTTCAATTCTTTCTGAGTGAATATATACTTTAAACTTTTTTGATCTGTATATGTTTCACACATTACTCCATACAAATGATGCCTCCAAATTTTTAATGCAAAAAAAACAGCAGCTAATTCCAAATCATGTGTAGGGTAATTTATCTCATGAGTTTTCAACTGACGTGAAGCATAAGCAATTACCTGATCATTCTGCATAAGGACACAGCCAAGTCCCTTTAATGAAGCATCACTGTATATAACAAACTCACCATTCCTGGAAGGAAGTGCCAAAACTGGAGCATTCACCAATCTTCTTTTCAACTCCTGAAAACAATCATCACATTCTTTTGTCCAGATGAACTTAACACCCTTTCGAGTTAGTTTAGTCATTGGACTAGATAACCGTGAAAAATTTTCAACAAACCTTCGGTAGTAACCTGCCAAACCAAGGAAACTACGGATCTCAGTTACATTTGTGGGTATTGGCCATTCTTCAACAACTTTTGTTTTAGCAGGATCAACAGTTATGCCATCTTTTGAAATAATGTGACCCAAGAAATAAATTTGTTGTAACCAAAACTCACACTTGCTGAATTTTCCATATAGTTTCTTTTCTTTTATGGTTTTCAAGATAACCCTTAAATTACTGTTATGCTCCTATTTACTTTTAGAAAACACCAAAATATCATCAATAACACAACCACCATTTATCACCTGATTCAACTGAGCCATCACTGCAGTAAACTGCTCAATCTTGATTCTGACCA
Organism: Viscum album; assembly: GCA_963277665.1. Classification (NCBI taxonomy): domain Eukaryota; kingdom Viridiplantae; phylum Streptophyta; class Magnoliopsida; order Santalales; family Viscaceae; genus Viscum; species Viscum album. The sequence goes on from OY728156.1 coordinate 50,767,225, forward strand.
TCTCAGTATGCTGATTTGGAAGTTCATTTCCCTCAGTATGCCTTCCTAACTGTTTACTCTACGAAAAACCATTCATAACACTGAAATACCATAGGCGAAGCAACATGGTAATCTTTAAATGCTATATCATTTCTGTCATACCATAAATTAACTTATAATTTAACAATTTTCTAACTCCTAATGTTGTCTAAACCAACTTTTGATACCAACTATAAGGCCTCATCCTTAAACCATACTTAATATTGAATTAAATGAATAATTTGCATTGATGATATTTTCAGGTTTAGTGTTTTAGAGAATTAGGACATAACTATTACATCACAAAAGATTACAAAGTAGACACTTCTAATAAGATTCCATAAAATAAAAAAACTCTTAAAAAGAATCATGTCTAGTTCCATGTTTTATATAGCATGACTTTCCTTTGATCCCATCCTTGACCCTATTCCACATTAAGTCCTGTGAAAAACATTTCAAAAAAACTTGGGGTGAGCATAAAAAGCTCAGTAAGGGATACACAATGAATGGAAACTGTTAGTTTTTCAAACATCATGGAAACCATGTATACTTTATCAAAGTAATACCTTCACCTTCATGAAGTAGTAAAAACTCTTCAATGAATACAATATCATTACTTACTTTTTTGTAACCAAAGGATTACCCTAAAACCCATATAAAGAACACATAACATATATAAAAGTAACATGGGACATAAACATACTTAAGTGGAATACCCATACGGTTGACTTCCACACATATCACTTAATAGAATAGCCATACGGCCAACTTCCATACAAACATAATGGAATATCCATACGGCCGACATCCATACCCAATGCATTGGAGGTTATAATGCAACCACCCATCCTGTTATTCACGGCACCACCCGTCATATGGTTTATCATGTAACCACCCATCAAATGTCCAAGTACCATTATAAAATCATAAGACATAAAACAAATATAATGGAAAGAAAACATTTCCACACTTTGATCACAATATATCACATAAATATATTGACATAACAAATCCATTAAAAAACCATTTTCAATACCAAAATAAATGAAAGAGTATATGGTATTTATTTCATTTAAAAAAAACATTACGGCTTGTTTAGGAAGCCAAAGACCAAATAATACTCGCGGCGGCAGAAAAGGTCGTTGTCACTGCGTACGTTAAAAGAAACATTCCTTTTTGTCGTTTTGTAAAACGCTTCGTAGAAAAAGATTCCTTTTGTATAAAAGTAAAAGAAAAAGGGTTTTATACACTGTATAAAATAAAGTTTTGTATAAAACGAAATATGCCTCAATGAAAGGAGATTGAGACGAAGTCCCTTACCTCGGGTCCGACGTGACTCGGTCATTTTGTAACGTCCTGAATAATAAACTTGAGTTAATTTCTATTTGATTAAGAAACTTTTTTGAGTTCATTATTCCTTTTATATCACTTATTTCCATGTTATAAACATTATGTAATCATTTAAGTTAATAATGTTTGTTTTGTCGATATTTGGTCGTTAAGTCGAAAGTAGACTTCTTACGATTACATGTTGTTCGTGTGGTCAAAGGTTCATTATTTCTAGAATGACATTCCTGATTTGGATATCATATATATCATATATATCTATCATATAAATGTATTTATATTATCACATAATAATTTAGAGGTATGAAATGAAATGCACCGTTCATGGAGACGGTAAGCCGTACGTATGCATGAACGCTACTTTCATTTCTATGTCATATTAATGGAATTAAAACTAAATGAGAGGTATTTATATTTTAATTCCAGAATTATATTAATCATTTAGATGAAACATACATCATATATATCCATTATATATATGTACTTATAATAGTACATTACATTTGGGGATAAAAAAATGAAATGCACCATTCATGGAGACGGTAAGCCGTACGTACGCATTAACGCTACTTTCATTTCTATCTCATACTTTAATGAAATTAAATAATATTTATATAGAGGTATATTATAATTCCGGTATAACATCATATATAATAACTTTAAATTCATCCTTTATACGTCCCACATATGGCATTAACAAATCAAATCACTTTGAGGGGGCAGTAGTCCGCACTTCCTTAAATGAAGATATCATGTTTACCCATAATGGAAACCATAAAGGTAGGACCAAAATGAAAAATAAAGAAGCTCAATGAAAACATAAACATATTATATATCATATATAAATATAGTTTCATCTTAATGTCCACCTTTGAAGGTGTTAAAAGAATGTTGAACAATCATCTTTTCGGGAGGCAGAAATTCGCCATCCACGGAAACAGTATGTTCTTTAACCATTAGATGTAGGTGTGTGTAAGTGTAGCTCGAATACTTTTTATAAAAGCATCCTAGTATATTGAATATATTCTAGTTGTTACAAAAAAACAATAAAATGAGTTTAGGGGGTTGGAGAAGCAAAATAACACAAAAGGACTCAAAAGAAGACATTACCTTAAAATCGGGTAACTCCCTTTGATTTGAGATCAACGGCTTACTTGGGAAGACTTCTGCCTAATGTGAGGCTTCAAGGAGTAAGAGAGGGAAGTGGAGAGACAAAATGGGCAGGGTTTGGCCGAGTCAATGGCTTTGGGACTGTGGTTAAGGAGGTAGAGGTGGGGGCCTTTTATAAGAGGAGAGGAGGGGCACTCTTGTAAAGTTACAAAATGTTACTTTATTTTCAAAAGAGTTTCGGATTTTAAAGGTCCCACATTAATTTATTTCGAGGATAAGGTGATGAGGGTTAGAAATAAACTCATCCAATAGGTTTTAGGACATGTGTAGGTCTTTTATTTTATATTATCTTTCCATTTTATTTAAATCGTTAAATAATGAGGTCATCGCTTCATAATCATGATGTCATAAATAATTTAATTTATTTAATGTCTAAAAATTAGAAAAAAAATACTATGATGTAGGAAATCATTTTATCTTTCCAATGACTATTTATAGTCAAAAATATTACTTGTATAACCCCATGTAAAATGTTTTTTAGTAAAACATTTCATGTTTGTGTCATTTTTTACTTTAACATTAAATAAAGGGTATTTATGTCATTTTCCAACCAAAGTGGCTCCATGGGGTCCCCAAGTTGACCCATGGATTGTCTTCGTCGGACATGACACATCCAATGATGGTAGGACATGTTTCTAGGTCATTTCATTTTATTAAAACATTATTCTTACCTTAAACTACACTAATTACCACTAATCGCAATTAAGAACTTAAGAGTTACTATTCACCCAAAAATTATTTTAATCTCATTGAACCACATTTTACTTCTTAATGAAAAAACCATGTAAGTCAGATTTTTGAAATCCAAACACAGAAGTGGTAAAATTTCATTTAAACGAAAAATCAGTTTTTATAAGTACCACTTAGTGGTTTCACTATTCATCAAAAATTGAAGTTTTTCAGAAAATACCAAAAATTCACCATAAGCTATATTTGATATTACGAATACAAAAATGAAGTCTATTTTATAAAATTCAAAACATATAAGTCACATTAATTAATTTAATAATTAAATCCCGCGGTCATGATAAATAACGTGTTTTTATGAAACAATAAGTATCAAAAGATTGACACTAGTTTAAGTCCGATTTCAAAGTGAAATTAATTCCAAAGACCACTATTGGATTTAATGGTAAAAATATTATCTATTTTCACTTTAAACCCAATTCAAATGATAATATAATAATATAAATAAATTAGATTAAAAAGTGGTTTTGAATTAAAATACAAAATTTTACACTATTCATTAAAAAAATGAACTTTATCGGAAACATACCAAAAATTTACACAAAGTAAATTTTGATTTCCCGATTCTAATGAAGAGTTATATTTGGTCCAATAGAATTTATAATATTGATCAAAACTATATTTAATGACGGTTCACCATCAAAAGAAGATAAGTGAACCCTTAGTGAAAATTAGGGTATAAATGCCTAAAATTGAATTCTTTCCGTATTTTAAGCCTTTATCATTTATTGGAAAAATGTAAAAACATTTAAAAACATATATAATCATATTTTAGTTATTTCTATCCATTCCCGCCAATACATTGGCTACATGTTAACTGCCATTTAAAATAATATTATTATATTACTAGTGTGCAACGTAAGTTTTCAAAGGAACTCATCGTTGCGTATCGGGTACACTATCGAACATAGCAACCCCTTTAAAGTAAAATTAATATTTAATTCCTATATATTAATAAATACGAAAATGTTTTATTCATTATTTATCTGGGATGTTACAATATAAATCCATTTAGCACAAGATACTCAAACTAATTATTGATCTCCAGAATCTGTTTAGGTTCCATCCTATAAGGAGGAATGGTCACAAGTGAGGTTTTTGGAAAGAGATCTGTAGAAATTTAATGACCCAGAAATTCCATGTAATTTATTTTAATTAAATGGAAATTTTACGAGTCCGTGAAATTTTATGGCACGTGATTCCAAGGCCCAGAGTGCTCGGAGTGAATTTATGAACCTTTATTCGGGTACATTAAGTAATTGTGCGAGCATGTTTTTTTAACTTTTGAACCGGTTCTCAGAATTGATATCTGAGGGAACTGTTCAACTCACAACGTCAGTATTCATTTAAGGGGACCTTCACCTTGACTGAAGTAGGTTGAGGGTGAATGATAGAATTTGGGATTTTCGTGAAAGAATAAAAAAAATTATGTAACATTTTATTTTATTTGGAACTCCCATGTGGATGTTGATAGGTGGGGACCACAAGAACTAAACCTCTCATATGAGGTTATGGAGGAGGGGACAACCAGAATTATCCTCCCATGTGAGTTATGGGGGTGGGGTCCACATGAGTCTAAAAATCCATTGAACTCCCCTCTTTATGGGAGAAAAACCTATTTGACACCCTCACATAATTTGTTCTACCCCCATAATTAATTATACCAAGTAATCAATTAATTAATTAAGCTATTTCAAAATTATTCCAATAAACATAATAGATAAATTTTTCTATTATGTGGGATACTTTTCATTTTGGTGGAATTGAGAGGAAAGGGATGGCAAGATGAGAACATGGAAGAACACATCCTCTAACGAAGAGATCCTCTAATGAATAACGCCTACGCATGACTTCGACTTCTTCCTCTGTATGTACCCCAATGGTGGACATCATCAACAACAAAGAACCACCTCCATCAAAGATCAGTTTTTTGATGAACCTACTCCGGATCGGAGGTGAGTGGTGGGTGCCATGAACGTCTATAACTTTAACTTCTCTCATCGACATCTACAATCAAACAAGGTAGAGGTGTGTTTTAATTTGATCAACAATTATTTCCATCTCACATTGAATCATTTTCTTTGTGTCGTATGCTACCGACCTAACGTGGAGGGGATGGGCCAAAAAAACATGGCCCGACACCTCCGCAAATATTATGGATATTATGGCTGATCTTCAAGATGGTGTTGGAGACTGGTGCCAGTGGTTGGCAGTAGTGGGACTTGAGAACTGCGATGAAGGCAAAGAATTAAGGGTGGTCGGTCAAGCCTGTCGCCGATGAAGGCGCAGCGTGGCGCCGCCCCTTATCCTCTGTGCCTAGTTACCTCCGCACACCGTGGTTCACCGCTTCCCGCAGCCTCAGCCACCCGGTGGCCTCTGCACCCCGCGGTGCTCTGCCGCCCCGCACCCTCCGGGCCCCGTGGCACTCCGCCGCCCACGGCCTCAGCCGCCCCACACCCTCAGCCGCCCCGCGCCCTCCATAGCCCCGTGCCCTCTGCTGCCTCGTGACCACCCCCGCCCCGTGCCCTACTATGTCCCATGCCCTCCGCCTCCCCTCACCCTCCGCCACCCCGAGGCCTCTGCCCCCCGTGGCCTCCCCCGCCACTCGGCCTCCACCGGGCTGCGGCCCCCGCAGCATTGGGCTTCTCCTGCGGCCTCACGCAGCCGTTGCGGCCCGATGACATTTGCGACGCCCTCACGGTCCATCGGCCGATTGCGGCCTCGGCAGGCCCATGCGGGCCTCCATGGCCCCCACGTCTGTCGCACCCTACAGGACCTCCCAACGGGCTGGAGGTCGGACCGGACCCGAACCATCTATGAGCTTTTCTCTCTAACGACAATAACATTTTCACCAGGTATCTTTTTGAAAAATTTTCAACCATGATGTAAACATTGGAATGAGATGAACCCTTTGGTATAACCCCACTAGAGTTTTGGGTAAAGTTGTGGTATGGTAAGGTCGGATTGAGCACGAATCTAACCGGGGACCCCAGACTAAAAGTCGAATAACTCACAAACTGAGCGTCTGTTTGATGCACCACCTATTGTGTTCAGACCCCAATGAAATGGAAGTACATTGGATACTACTTCATGTGGCTTCATGGATTTTGGAGTATCAACCAAAGTCTTGTGGATCAGAATCTCTTTGAGAAAAGTGAGCGTAATGGGGAACCCTATAGCTGGTTGTGACGTGAAGAATGAATAGTGATCCTTTGTTTGTCAGCACCGAGAGATCCTGTATGGGTTAGTACCTAGCGATCATGTGTGTGTCAGTACTGAGAAATACTATGTGTATCATCACCCAAATCATCAGATGGCTCCCGCGGGGCATCATGAGCTGTGGGTTCTTCTAGAGGACTTGCAGAGTAAGGGATTCACTTGGCCAAGTGTATCTCCTTGGGCAGCCCAAATTTTGTCCTCCATGAAGGTGGATACGAGATTGAGGATTTGTGTTGAATATTGGTTCCCGAACAAGGTGACCATGAAGAATAAGTACCCACTTCTGAGTATTGATGACCCCTTTGATCATCATAATGGTGCTTGGTGGTTCTAGATGATAACCTCAGATCTGGCTATCACCACCTCAGAGTAAGGTACGAGGATGTGCCGAAGACAGCTTTCAGATGTCAGTACGACCACTATGAGTTCATGGTTATTCCATTCAGTGTAACCAACACTACAATAGTGCTCATGGGACACATGAAATTAATAATTATGACATACCATGATCACATTGTGGTGGTCTTCATTGTTGATATTTTTATCTACTCGACTACTGTGGAGAAACAAGCCTATCATTTGCAGATTGTTCTGCACACACTCCGAGGGCACCAGATTTATTGTATGCTCCCGAATATCCAGTTCTAGTTCTGATATGTTCACTTTATGGTACATGTCATATCGGAGGTTGCAGTTGCAGTGAATCCTGTGAATATTGTGGCAGTACTTTCTTGGGATCCACCTAGGAGTGTGACGGAGGTACGAAGTTTCCTGGGATTGGATGGATACTACCAGATGTTTGTGTCTGAATTATCTTGAGTTAAAAAACCTTTATCATTGTTGATGAAGAAGGGGAAACCCTTCATGTGGTCATAGAGATGCCTGAAGAGTTTTCAAGAGATGAGGCAGAGGCTGGAAAGTTCCCCCATCATGAGGCTTCCAGAAGAGGCCGTAGGGTACGTAGTCTACTGCAACACATCAGGTACCGTCCTTGGATGTGCCCTAATGATGGAGTGTGAATTGATCGCATATGGTTCTTGACAGCTGAGACATCATGAGCAGAACTACGCAACCCATGACCTAGAGTTAGCACCAGTGGTCTTCGTTATGAAGATGTAGCTACATTACTTGATGGACGAACATTTTACAGTCTACACGGATCACAAGAGTCTCAGGTATATCTTCTCTCATATGGACTAGAACATGAGACAGTGATGTTGTCTTGAGTCCCACAAGGTCTATGACTTCGAGATATTATATACTCCAGGGAAGAGGAACATGGTAGTAGATTCACATAGCAATAGGTGTGGTATACAGCTGCTAGGCGAGGCGACGGAGCAGCAGGGCACTTTGCAGATATCGTTTGTGGATCGGGATGGAGCAATTTTTCTTCAGTATCTTACAGTCACTCCTCCACTTCTTTAGTGAGTCGTGGAGGTGCTACATGGGGACGTTGATTGTGAGGATCGACACACTCATATATTCAGAGGTCATTCACCTAATGGATTTTCTAATGGTGGTGAGTACATCATCCTTTTTAGAGGATGTACAATGGTACCAGTGTCACCTCAGGAGGAAGTGATGAGAGAGTTCCACATGTCCCCTCTAGTGGTACACCCAGGAGGGGAGAATATGTACCAAGATCTTCGAAGATAGCACTGGTGGTCGAGAATGATGAAATTAGTAGAAGAGTTTTTCTCTTGATTCCTTACTTGCCAGTAATTAAAGGTAGAGCATGTGGTACCAACAGGCTTAGTATAGCCATTAGAGGTCCCAGAGTGGAAGTGGGATATGATATCCATGGACTACGTGACAGGATATCCACATACATCTAGAGTTCATGACTCTATTTGGGTGATTGTTGACCGAATCACAAAGTCGACCCACTTCTTACCGATCAGTGAGCATGGTTTAGTAGAGAGCTTGGGACGCCTATATGAGTAGGAGATTGAGCGGATACATGGAGTACCCTTGACCATTTTCTTTGATCATGATGCATATTTTACTTCCCGAATATTGAAGGGGTTAGAGGAGGCTTTCAATATGTATCTTCGTTTGAGCATCGCCTTCCATCCTTAGACGGATGGTCAGACTGAGCAGGCCATTCGACCCTTGAAAATATGCTAGGTGCTTGCGTCCTCAACTTCGGTCATAGCTGGGTGGATCACCTTCCTTTAGTGGAGTTTTCATACAACAACAACTATCACTCCACCATTGGGATGACACCTTTTGAAGATTTGTACGATCGACCTTGCAGATTACCTTTGTGCTGGACTGACCCAGGGGAGTCAGCACTTATGGCACTATAGATGGTTTGGGCTACCACAGAGAAGGAGTAGATCATCCAAGAGCAGATGAAGACTACACAGAGAAGGAATAAGTCGTATTCGGACAGGATACAAAGACTTTTGGAGTTCAAGGATGGCGACCACGTCTTTCTACCGGTCTCACCTAGACGAGGATTGCAGATATTTGGCCGAGGAAGCAAGTTATCTATGAGGTTCATAGAACCCTTTCAGGTCCATAGTAGATTTGGAGAGTTGTCTTACTACTTCCCTCTTCCACCTCAGTTGCATCGAGTGCATGAAGTCTTCCACGTATCCCAGTTGAGGAGATATGTGCATAACCCTTCTCACACCATCGACCATGTCGAGCATGACGTTGACGATGGGGTGACTTTTACATAGGTTTCTGTAGAGATTGAGGATTGACATGAGCGGGTCCTTTGTGGGTGGTCGATACCTCTGGTTCATGTTCATTGGAAGCATGAGAAACTCCAAAACAGCACATGGGAGTGGGAGGCTCAGATTCATGTTCAGTACCCCCACATGATTTATTATTTTTTAGTTATAGATTATGGGGACGTAAAGCCCTGAGGTGGGGAGAATGTAATGACCTAGAAATTCCACGTAATTTCATTCGATTAAATGTAATTTTTACAAGTCTGTGAAAATTGATGGAGCATGATTTTGAGTCCCTGGAGTGTTTGGAGTGAATTTATAATATTTTATTTGGGTATGTTTTGTAAACTTGTGAGCATGTTTTTCTAGCTTTTTAAATGGTGCTCATAATTAAAATTTGATGGCATCGTTGAACTCACAACAGACGATATTCTCTTAAGGGGACCTTCACCTCGATCGCTGTAGGTAGAGGATGGAAGATAGAATTTGGGTTTTTTTGTGAAAGAATAAAATAAATTAAAATTGTGTAACATTTTATTTTATTTGGAACTCTCATGTGGATGTTGAAAGGTGGGGAACCACAAAACTAAACCTCTCATGTGAGGTTATGGAGTTGGGGACCACCAAAATGAACCTCCCCTATGGGTTATGGTGGTGGGGACCACCCGAGATAAAACCCCCTTGAACTCCCTCTTTTGAGATAAGAACCTCTTGAACTCCCCCACTTTATTTGTGCCACCCCATTAATTAGTTATGACACTCATCAATTAATTAATTAAAAAATGAAATTATGCTAATAAACATAATAGATTACTTGTTCTATTATGTGGGATACTTTTCATTTTTGAGGAATTGAGAGGAGAGGGTTGGCAAGAGGAGAACCTAGAAGAACACATCCTCCAACAAAGTGCTCGTCCTACAAAGAATGCTGACACACAACTTTGACATCTTCCTTGGGACATCATCCAAAGGTCGAAATCTTTAACAACGAGGAACCACATCCATCGAATAGGGTTTATCCGATGAATGAGCTCTGGATTGGAGGCGTGTGGTGGGCAGGAAGAATTTTGACAACTTTGAATTCTCTCATCGACATCAACAATCAAACGAGGCAGGGGTGTGTTTTAATTTGATCAAATATAATTTCCATCTCACAGTGAGTCAACTTTCCTTGAGTCGTATGCTCCGCTCTAACGCAGAGGGTACATGACAAACAATCATTTCCCAAACCCTCCAAAAATCCTATGGATCTTTTATGACATATTAACGATGGTGCTGGCTATCGGTGTTGGTGGTTAAAAATGGTGGAACTCTGGAACCGCGATGAAGGCGACGAACAATAGGAGGCTAGTCAAGCTGATCGGTAGAGAAGGCCAGACGCCGCCCGCCTCGTGGCCTCCACTGCCCAGCGACCTCCGCTGCCACGTGGCCTCTGCACACCATGCTTCCCTTGCAACCCCCGCTGCCTTGCGCTTCCCTCGTGGCCCCCGTAGCCTCATGCCGCCCTCGCGGCCCCTGAGGCCTCGCGCCACCCTGGCGGCCCTGGAGGCCTCGCGCACCCACGCGTCCCTCGCGTCTCCCGCTGCCCTTGCGGCCTCGCAGCCTCTATGCCACCCTCACGGCCCTGCAGCCTCCGCACCGCCCTCGTGGCCCCCGTGGCCTTGCACCACATGTGGCCTCCCATGGCCTCTGCTACTGATGTGGCCTTCCATGGCCTCTACGGCCTCTCGTGGCCCCCGCACCCCTCCGAGGCCCGTCACGGTCCTCTGTGGCCCCACGCGGCCTGTGGGACCCACAAATGCGGGTCGGGGCAGACCCAATGGGCCAATCCCAAAACAATGAGCTGGGTCGACCAAAAATGGGTTAGGTCGGCCCATGTCAAGTTGGGCCAGGTCGGACCGGACTCAGACCCTTTACGATCTTTTCACTCTAACGACCATAGCATAGGCATCATGCATCCATTTGACAAACCGTCAACGGTGCTGTAAACCATGGAGCGAGACAATCACTTTGGTATACCCCTACTAATGTTTTGGGTAATGATGAGGTATGGTTGGTTTGGATCGAGCACGAATCCAACCGGGACCTCAGGTCTAAAAGGCTAATAACTCACAGATCGGGCGTCCGATTGACGCACCGTCTCTTGCGTTGATACCCTTTTGATGTGGCAGTCCTTTGGGATACATCTTCATAGGACTTCGTTTCAGTGAGAGTATCGACTATTCTATTTTGGAGAAGACCCTCCCTAACACAAGCGGGCATAGTGTGGGAACCCTATGGATGGCTGTGATGTGAGCGATCTTATGTGGGTCAGCACCGAGAGATCTTGTGTGGGTTAGCACCTAACAATCATATGTAGGTCAGTACCGAGCGATACTATGTGGGCCAGCACCATGTGATCCTGTGTGGGTTAGCACTGATAGATCCTTTGTGGGTCAACAACATAGCCTCTTAATAGAGTATGATGAGTCATTTGTTACATCAAATCATCTCTACTATTTTACTTAAGTTATAACTGGTGTGGGTAGAGTTCATAACTCTGTGGTACTTTCCTTCGTGGTAATACGTTGGTGGTATTCTTCTGTGTGGTGTACCTGTGTGGTACTTTCCTTCAGGGTATTTCTTAATTTGTGGAATAGTTGAGTGTGGGGCTTGGGAGTTGTAGTCTGTGTTTTCCTCATGATTGAGATGGGTTTAATTGATTACATAGGTATATATGTGGGAATATACTTAAGTAGGGTTATCAGTTGCTTCAGTTGTTTGTGGTTTATCCTTTGTTGATTTTTTGAGACCATGAGGGTCTCAGGGTCCCTGCTGAGTATCGTTATAATCACCCATGCACGATCAATACCCGCAATTTGTTGTGTTTGGTTCATATGACGGACAACACTGACTGAGGAAGAGAGTACCAGGACTAGAGGTGGCTCGTATGTGGGAATTTGAAGAGGTGAACCACATAGACGACCGTTTGTGAGTTTTACCTACCCTTCATGTAGGATTCATGGTGGACGATCTAGTAGATTCCTTTCACATATCATATGTCTTTTACTTTCCCTCTTTCCTCGTACATTCCATTTGGGCTTCTATTTTGGCCCATTTTACTTACTGTACTGACTATTTTTTTCATACAGTTTACTTGTGTTCGTATCTTTCTGTGTGCTGGTTGCATGTTTTTATAGGTTTATAAAGGCAATGCCTTCCTAGAATTAGGGAATATGCCTTTGGTTCTTGTCGCCAGCCGCTGGCATATGGAAGTCGGACATGGGGTAGTCACGGCACGGGCCCCGGGGGATGGGTGATGACACGAAAACTCTAAATCAATCAATATAGGTATATCGAATAAGTATTTAGTAATGGAATCTCTATAACACTCCACTATAGAAAGAAATTATAAGTGTTGTAACCCATAATCATCAATATATGGGCTGGAGACCTAAACTATCATGGTACCCATCCTTTACTACTCGGGTATTGATTTAGAAGCTTGATAATACCATTCTCCCTATTTCATGTCTTTAATTTCCTTTTGTGATGTAAATTTCACACTCTAATGATATCAGTTAATACGAGCTCTATTGGAAATGAACTAGTCAATATGGGCTCTATAGGAGCCTAAATGCTGGTTCCTCTATGAGAAACCTCAATGATCCTATATTTGTATCATATAATTATCCACATGAAGCTATATGTGTAGAAAAATTTGGGATTCCACCTTTATAATCCCTCAAATTACACTCCATGATTTCTGCATGGATTATGATATTTGATACAGTTAGCAGCCTGAATAAATTTACCTGAGACAAAATGTCATAACACATCCCATCTTCTAATTTTCTAGTTGTCATCAGATCGTTGGTAGGTAGAGAAAGAGTGAAATATTATATCTATTTTTAATTATACGAGTAATCGATATTTTCCATGGAACCTTACTATATATTCACAAATTCTCTATCTCTTCCAACCCTTAGAGTTTAGGAAATGAATTAGTTCTATATGACAATCTGAAATTTGGCCCATACCATCTCTCTATAAAGATCTACCTAGGTGATGAAATCTCACCACCTCTTAGATAAATTATTTAACATGTGTGCATATATCTTTATCTTTCACTCTAGATATTTCTCTTTATGCTCAAATATTGGAATGATCACCTCAATGAAAGACTCTACTACATTTTGTTTTCCATCCCACAAGAATATGGGAGGAGGATGCTGCTGAATGTCATGAGTCAACTTATCCATAATAATGGTAGGTTTCAATCCCCCATCCATACCCCATAGAATACCCAGAAAAACCTCTCAAAAATTTGTGTTAGAGCTCACATCGGAAAAAGGAAGTGGAACCATGGGTTTCTTGACTAGTGGAACAACTATATGCTCATCAACCAAAACATTAGGAATATGGTCAGTGACACCATCTAGGAATGAAAGTTGATAATTTCATAGTGGAATAAATCTACAATTACAATCTAATGTCTCAGAATATATTCATTCAATTATGAATATTTCCTTCAATAATAGCATAGTTACCAAATCCTTCTTATATGAATTGAAACTCTTCTCTGCGTGCTTCAAAATCATGGATTAAACATTGGAACAAATCATTGTAGCACATAATAATAAAGAAACCGCCACATACAACTACCAAGGTCGGTTTTGGGTCACGTTTCTTTGTTATACATGTGAAACATGGTTTTTCTCAATTTATAAGTCATTTAATATTTGAAAATAATATAATTTAAACATTCAAAACATTTAAACTATCTGAATCAAATGATATTATAATATCTAATCCATAATGGCCCGTACAACTTCCATACCAAAATATGGGATTCACATTTTTGTAATTTTAATTTAAATTTTACAAATTAAAACTATTACACCTCTTTAAAATGGTTATTCGGCTAGAATTCCATTTTATGATCCATAAGGGCACATACAAATTATAAATCAAAGAGTGAAACCCACTAATATCACACCTAATTATGGTTAAAATCATGGAAATGGTGTCATAATAACTTTATATATAAAAAAATCACAATGACTATGAAATAATACATCATTTTTAAAATTAAACATTGAAACAGAAAAAATGAATGTCCTATTCATATTGTGCCTATTGTGATTCATGTTATAATAAAAAACCCTAATTTCATCAGTTAATGGAAATGAAATAGTAATTCTAATGTAATCAGTTTCAATAAAATCACAAGTAATGTGTATCATAAAATAGAGAAATAATATCAACAGTAAATAAAATAATCAATAATAATCTCATTTAAATAATCTTGGCCTTTACCTCAAACATAGGTTCATGACACCCAAGAATTGATTGTCACCAAGTTCCAAGAATTTTTAATATTAATTATTTTTTTCCCAAATAGTAATTCTTGAATGGAACTCCTATGATAACCCCTGGTGCGTCATCCCATATGTATGTTGTTGTTATCTAGTAGTAGGGGTGTATAATTTGTTCAACAGTGAGACTATATACCCCTATCAGAGTAAAAAAATGGATACAAACAATAGAATAATTTATCAGAAGCACAATACAAAAGATATAAGTAGTAAAAAACATAATGGTAAATAGATAACAGTAGAAGCCTTAATAACTGAATATAATAACCAAAATCTTCAAAGGAAGTGTCTGATACAACAATTCATGACATTTTAATAATGTATAAATGAACAAATTTATATTTTCATGCTAATAAATAATTTAAAATAATAAAAACACAAAAAATAGACCCACAAGAATCTTGAGCCTAAGTTTGATCATCAGCTCTAAACCTCCATATATGAATTACAAGTCTATAACCTATATAATGTATTTGAACCTTTCCAGTACATATGGTTACATGTTCTACTTAGTTACCATGGTTTTCTTGAGTAGTGGGAGAGATAATATCTAATAAGTCCACCCCAATGATGTCTTTGTGTAATCCGAGTCGGTACTCATAAGTAAACCGTGTGTAGATAAAAAAATGAATGTAAACAACACTGAATACTAAAATATCATCATGCTCAAGTTCCTAGTGGACACAGACCATGTCTTCTTATATTATCCCAAGGATAGAATGTAATATCATGTCAAATTATGTATATACATATATACATATATATGTTGGGAAGGATTGGTATGTACCACCACAATCTAATTCCTAGGGAAGCTATCATGGTCTATCCCCAAACCCAACTCCCAAATCCCTCACAGTATCTTGGAATGCACATAATTGTTAGAATGTGTCATATCCATTATTATCCATTACAAATGGAGGTCTCACGGTCTATCACCTAGCTCTAGTTGTAGGAAGAATCTAGATGTACCCAACGGAATCCGTCACTATGGGAGGTCTCACAGTATATCCCTACGCTCCAACTAGTAGGCTCAAATGATATTACCCCCTTATGAGTCTGACAGTTCCATGGCTCTATATCCTATTTGGCATAATGATTTTCCATACAAATAATACTTGAGGCACTAACTCCTCATGTATCCTGTTATTATTCATAATAATGTTCACATTAAAGAATATGATGAGAAGGCATTACCTCTTATGTCATGTCCTCACGACTTAACAATGAAAGAATGTTATGGATAAATATGTCCGATGAAACAGGATGAAAAAAATTTAAAGTGTTTCCTAATCTACATTCATGTCATTCAAGGTATCACATTTAACAATAATCCATTAATTATCCATGATCATAGTTCTGGGTTCACCATTATCTATGTAACTTCATTTATATGTTAATAATTTATTTCATATGGTGCCTTTTGGTTAAACAAGAACAATTTAAAGGTCATTCAATCCCTTGTTAACATTCCTTTAAAAAAAATTCATTATAAATGATGTAACCATCATGTATTTACAATTAAATATAAAAATAAATCCATGCTAGTATTGTATGCCCTCCCACAAAAGGTTATCTCTTCAAATTTTATGATACATTACAAATTGAAACATAAGGTACATGTATGAAATAAATATCCATTAAATGACTCAACTATCACATTTTTGCCATCCTAAAAAGGACTATTCCCCAAAATAAAGGTATCTAATTAATGAGACCTAACGAATTCAAATTAAATGATTATACTGTCAAATAGGATGACATAGTAATCAGCTCAAATTACCAATAAGATAATTCCATATATATACAGGCTAAACACCCATTGGGTTTTTTCGATTCATTTAAATACTTATGATGAAAACATTATAAAATATAAAAACCATGATTATAGACAAATTGGATTACAAGATATTTGAACGATTTGGATAAAATGAAAAATTTCAAGGTACCATATCTATGGGTCACCATAAAGTGAATGAGTGATTTCTTAATAATTGAACAATATCAAATTAACCTATATCTAAGAACTATGTTTATTTCGAAATGAATGAATGAAAACAATTTATAAGATCATAAAGGGATGACTTATTGAAAAAAGGAATTAATATGATGTGAGCAAAAATCAAATTGAAAACTAAATGACCACCAACCATAAGGTCACAGAAGAAACCACTCTTAATATTAACAATAGATTAGAGGCATGTTTGAAAATATGTGAGTTCTAGTTCGACTCCTTGAAAATAGTTTCAATGATTCTACATCTGAATATATTAATAAATAAAATGATTCATTGAATAAATAATAGCATTTGAGTTTGGTCATGACTTTGGATATCTAATACTTATGACAGATCAATAATTGGTTTTTTGGTGGAATAAATTTTGATGATTTATGATTAAAGGAGGAAGAAGATCAATGGGTGGAGGAATCAACTTCAAAACATCAGTAGTTATGGGAAAAATTAAATAGGTTTCTCAGAATTAAAGACAAGAAAAAGGTAACTTTTCCCCAAAATTACACAGCACATAGTTTATGAACATGGTTGAAAAACCATGATCAAATTGGGATAAACAAATATTCCCCCATCTACAAAAGGAAACACAACTATGAGCCTATCCCACAAGGTTGTTGAAAACCCATGCAGGTATGCAGATTCCCATTTGTACAACTGTATGGTTTAAACAAATTGTATGTTATAGTATACATGGATTCCACTAACTGTGTGTCCCATCATAAATCCCACTTTTCTAGATCTCCAGGATCCGAACTACTCTTTAATGCTACTTGGACCATCCCTTGCCTCAAAAATTCAATAAATTAGACCCATAAACACAACTAGGGAATATAAGATACTAATTGGAACAACTAAGATTAGATTGTTCTCATAGTTATATTTAATGATCATATATGGTATTTCCCACTTGTAAAACTATATTTAGTGATAATAATACATGGTGTTTATATTGGATAATGACTCCACTACATTTACATAGTTGAAGTGAAAATTGATTCTCAATTAAGGGTATATTTTTTATTACATTGTTTACATGGTGATGTTAAAAAAACTCCTTCTGTTCATGTTGACCTTTTTAATGGAAAAACAGAGGATTTATATTTGGAAACAATATTATTGAATAATCCACTCTATTAAATGGCTATAAAATTCAACATCAACCAACTAATCACATATAGAGTCATCAAATATATTAATGATGATTTTAGTTTTTTATATAGATTCAATCAATGTATTAATTATTTTCCCAATTTATCATAAATATTATAATTTCATCTATATAATAATAAACATACTCCACTTAAAATAATAGAATTAAATCATTAGTATTTTTTGGTAAAAATGGATTCATTCTTTAAAAAGATGGGTTATCGACTGTAGATTACAATGGGGTAGTACACACTCTTCCTAAATAGTGATCCGAATCACTTATTAAATATAAAACCGATCATTCAATAAGATAATAATACTATATTATCAGCTCAAAGCTTATCAAAGCCTGGAATAATGATAAGCATCCATTCCTTCGATGATGTCTTAGGGCTTCATCAAAGGTATTTCAATGTCCAATAAAAATATCTTGCCAATATGGGAAATCATATATTTTTTATCAAAATGGGTGATTATTGGAACACTTATAAAAGATTTATATACCTATAAGTAGTAGGATAATGGTTCCAGACCAACTTATTACTCTCATAAATGAGATGAAACAATAAAATAATGGCCCATGTTCGTGTTGATAAAAATGGATTATTTTTTTAGAATAAATTGATCATGTAACATAAAATTACCTATTCTCATTCAATCCTCAGCTTTTGTTTTGATCATTAGTTGTTTACTGCTTTTTACGAGTTTCTTGGGGGAAATCTGGAAAAAATAAGAGGCCTTTGGGGTAGGGCATGGTTAGGGTGCATTATATGTCTAACTGTTGGCCCTTCACACTTAATAATGTGAACAAATTTTAAACCGTAAATATTTTTAAAATATAAAACCATGTCATTTATGATCAAAACCAACCAAATAAACATTAATAAAATTTAAATTTATTTTTTGGATATAAAGATTCACTTTTGGCCCCTTACACCCCTTCTCTTAATGGATCGAGGCATGGTAGTTCATATTTAATCTCTTCAAGGAATGTGGATTTTCCCTCATGTGGTTTCTTCTAATCCATATTTCACTCCTCCATATATTTTGATATATCATCACACAATCAATGGATCTAATCTCCAATTATTTTCATTATGATTCAATATTTTATTTCTTGATCATCTACACATTCATTCTCCCTTAGCAGATCACATTGTAGGGTTTCATTCCTTATCCTTGATTAAATATATTTGGTTCCAATTGAGATTCTTCATATAATCAAAATCCCAATTTTATTTTATATAAACACCTCAATTGATTTAAAAATATATTACATGAAATGATTATAAATTTTAATTTTGAATGGAAGGATTTAAAAAAAACCCAATTCTAATGGAATTGTAATTTTGTTATGAATTTTTAAAATGATCAAAATGATCAAATTATTTGAGAAATGATTTGATAAAAACACCTTAAATTGAATTGATGAAAACTAGTGATTGGGTTTTTATTAAAAAGATATGAAATTATGATAAATACATGTAATTATTTCTAAATATATTTTTCATATTGGTTCTGAATATTGTGAAATTGAATAAAAAAATGAATATTATTTTTAAATTACATGGTTTTCACATCATTAATTGGATGATTGAGCACATGATTGACTTGTTAGTTAGTTGGTTATTTTTGAAATTCATGATATAATCATGATCCACGAGTAATGTACATATTATTTTAACTCCAAAAACATATTTCTACCTGATTATCCACAATGTAATGTTATTGATTCATATTTTTCGTTATCCTTAGGGATGTGTGAACACAAGATTAGCTATGATTTGTTATTTTATATGTGTGAGGATTCTATAGCCATAATGTATCATAATAGAAGGATAATAATCTTGGTTGTTGTAATTTTTTATTTGATTTTATATTTTATTTATTATATAACTAATTTACTCATTCCATTTAATTTATATAAATAATTTTATATAAAATATGAATTCTATTATATTTGAAGTATTTTCTATCTACTAAAGAGAAATAAAATTTTATATTAAATATGAATATGTTATGTGAGGCAGTTACCTTTTTTATTTATATTGAATGAATGAATGGTTTACTGTTATGTAATCTATTATAGAACACTTACTATGATCCTAATGGGGTTTGTAGCTCACACCATAAATTTTCCTTCACTTGTTTGAGGATTTTATCTTACCATGTCTATGAAATAGAAAATCATCCCATGGGGGATGTCGATGTTTTTCATCCTTGGGGCCACAAAGTAGATATGGTGACTGATGGAGATGATCTTCAAATAGAAACAATGTTTTGAATCCTTTCATATTTTCGTAATATATGTTCAAATTGATGTTTTTTTTGTTTTTTTTCATATTTGGTTGGATACTATTTTACAAGTATGACTTAGGGGACATTATCTTTGAAGAGTGTTGAAATACTAACTTGTATCTTGTTACATTCAACTATTTTGTTGAAATATTAATACTTATTTTTGTTGAATTATTCTAGGTTCTAGTCACCAACCAGTAATGATTGAGAATTTCCTTCATGAAATGTTAAAAACATGATCTTGTATAAGTGTACTAGGGTATCCAAGAATGTTTTCAAAAAAGTGGTATCAATGGTGAAGGTATATCCTATTTCCTTGAAGTAATAATGTGACATGGGATTTATTGTTGACATGAGTAGGGTTTTTTACACATTGGAGGTATCTTTGAGTGTGTACCTATAAAAAGCTTATCATAATAATCCTTATGTAACCTTGTTTGGTGGGTGAAATTTTTTCTTGATTATTAGTTTTAAATTATTATAGTATTTTCATTATTCTATTTGATTTTTATGAAAATTCCATACTTATGACTACCATTTTAGTGGATGACCAAATCAACAATCATTAACATATTCATTTTTTATGTTGATGTTTTATATCATCACTCCTTTGAGAGGATGTTTGTAAGACAATTGAGGTGGGATTTAATTGTGAACTATATAAAGAGAATCTGATGGTTGACCATAATTTCATTGATATAGTGGTTTTTTCTATCCATGATATGGGAAAGGGAAAACACTTGTTCTAGTTCAATATCTACTTTTTAAAATATGAAAGGAAGTATTTAAATATTGTGCAGAATAATATATTCACCAAATTCAACAAGAATTTAAATGCTATAATGACCCTTTAGAGGTTATGGATTTAGTGAAAAGAGTTAACTAGATTATTTTTATTTTAAATACTTGATTCAATTAATTTGATTTCTTCTACTATCAAGATGAGGGGCCTAAAATAGATTATTGGATTCAATTTTGATAGTGAAGAATAATAATGGTTTGGAGTGTAATTATGTCAAGTTCTATTTACTGATACTTTATATACAGAGTACATGGTTTTAGATATGTCTATATATTTTCTAAATCATCAACAACATGAAGAGACTATGATTCAGAATGAAAACATATTTATTCAATTGGTGATGTTTTATCTTGATATTGTAACAAATTAGAAGCTAGAATCAAAAATATTTGATATGGTACATTGAGATATTATCCAATACCATTTTTTCATGATGAAGATATCCTCTTATTAAAATGTTCTATATAGAGCATTCATGGTTGATCCTGACATAGAAATTATGTTAGGGTTGATAGGAGTTAGTTTTTCTCCCCATGGATTTTTTTATGTGTTACATTAAAATAAATATGAAGTGTTATTAGATTCATAATGGATATTCATAATTGTGTTCCCCTGACCTACTTCAGTTATTGGTAGAGGGCTTTGACAATATTCTAGTGTGGAAATACTGGGCATTCAAAATAGGTTTCCACTAAGTCACCCCAAATCTGTAGTTCTTACAAAATATTATGTCACTTACATATGTTTTTTATATATTTTATTTTAAATGTATTATAAATTTCTCATCATTACCTTAACAGTCTATGGTTAATTAATATGTTTCATGAACAAAGTGGTATATTTCATAGACATCTGATATGAATATTCTCCATGAAATGGAATAGTATCCATATGAATTATATATGGTTCCATCGAATGTGAGTGTCACCATCACTCATCCTTTATCATTAGTTACCTCATTATTTGATATCATATAATATAATTTTTTCACATCAAACCAACATTTTTTAATTTTTAACCCTTCTAACTGATTTTTTATCCTATGTTATGGATACAAATATTCCCCTCACAATTAGGAGAGAAACGGGTCTTTAGTGTCCTTGTTTTTTTCTCTATATCATAGATTTGTCGTATCTATAATTTGGTTTTCCTAGATATGATATATCATTAATTAATTCTTGGAATGGATTGTAATATCTCTCTTCAATCCCATATAGAATATTATCTTTTATAGTTCTCCTTTACTACACACAATGTGGTGTGTCATGTCTTTGATGGTGAAGGGTAAAAAAAACACGTAGAGCCTGGATTTATTTTATGAAATTAGTTATGGTAATATCAATGTTTTCTTCCTACATGGAGAATAAATATTTTGGTTATTATATCAATCCATTTTTCCTCAAGATTCTGAATTTTTTCCCTCTGGTTTTTATTATTTATACACTATAATGATTGGTTGAGTTTTCTACTAATTTTTGTTCAAGTACTCAACCAGTATATATCCATTATTACATTATATAACTCATATTAATAAATGATTCGATTTCTTAGTTGGACTATTTTACTAAGAATAGAATTATACGTGCGAGTGTGTCACCTTGGGTATCATGTGTACTCTTTGAAATGAAGGATCATTATGTGCTCCTCATATGGGATGATTGATATCATCAAAACTGAGTTAAGAAAATGAACAAGTATCTATTAAATCATATAGATGCTTTGTTTGACCAATTGAAATTTGAGATGTGGTTCTTGATGATTGATCATTGAACTCATTTTCACTAGTTGAGAATTAATGAATATAACATCTAGAAAACCATTATCCTAAATAGGAATGAACACTAGGAGTATCTTTTAATGCCTTTTGGTCTATCCAATCCTCCTACAATTTTCATGTATTAGATGAAAAATCTTTTTTAGTACCTTTACACATCCACTGAAGTCATTGTGATGAAATCTTGGATGACACTAAAATTGAGTTGAATCATGAGTGTCACATGACGATATTACTATTATTTTTGAGAGATCAATGAATTTATTACAAGCTTTATAAATTATTATTATGGATTTGGGAAATGATTTTCTTGTGGTATATGGTTTTTAAATAAGGTATATCATTTGATCCTTAAAAGGTTTAATCTATTATGAGATGCGAAAAAACCAAAAATGTATTTATAGTTAATGATTCGTGGATTTAGTTGGTTAATACGTATAGTTTGTATAAGATTTATCAAATTTAACATCTACAATAACTTATCTCAAATTGAATAGAGTGGTGTTTGTTTGAGTGAGAACTTTCAGTGTTCTTTTATTGAGAATAATCATAATTTATCTTCTCTGCTTGTGATGTCTCTTTAAGAAGAAAGAATGGTTTATTTGGTCTTTTATGATGAAACAGGTTTGAATTTTTTTGTGTGATTATGATGCATAGTCATGTAGTTTCATGTGTCTCTCAACAGCTTGGGGAACATAAGAAGAATTACCCTACCCATGATCATGAACACGCAAACATGATACATGCTCTTAAATACAAGAAGGCATATGTGTTTAGGAATAATTTAATAGTAAATTTCATAATAAAATCATAAGAGATATCTTCCCTCCAAAATATATGGTTTTCATCAAGAGGAATTAGGTGGATTCCATATAATTGTTTGTTTTAGAAATTACATCGACTCGAGAATGTATAATTTCATCACTGATTGGATGACCGGGAAAATCCAACCCAGCCCTGAAAGAATCATAATAATAGTGTACCATGATTTCCTTTTATTAGTAGTTTCATTTTTGATAGGATAGTGGGTGTGAAAATGTTTTTGAACAGTGTATATAATAACTCAAATATTCAGGAGATGATTCATATGAATTAGTAGATTGAGGACGAATTGAATGGAATTTTGAACTCTTTGTGGTGGGGATACAATTAGGGTGTGGTTATTCTTTATGGGGAGTATTATATGTTTTCAAGAGAAATGTGTCAATCCATAATCCATGAAAATGGGTGTTATGGGAGACTACATTATATTTATTGGGAAATAATCCCAGTTATCACAAAGAATTTATATGATATCAGATGATGATTTTTTTGTATAGGTCTAAGGCAAAACAACACTAATGTTGTTTCAAATTTTTGATAATTTACAACCATTTATGGATGAGAACCAAATATCTTCTAATTTATTCCAGCCTCTCTAGTAATGACATGGAAGTGGGATAAGGTTTCTGTATAATTCATGGCAGGTTTTCCTCTTACCGATTGAATGAATAATGTGGTATTAGTTATGACCATTTAACTAACAAATTTTCCACTGTATACCCTTTTGTGATACAACCCCAATTAAGGAAATAGATGCATGTACAAAAATATGGTTTTTTGGTTTCACAGTGTACTATCCATGATTGTCTATGATAGATATCCCTAGATCACATATAATTTTTTTAACAAGAATATTTTTGGAAATGTAATGTCAGGTTAGATTGATAACATTTTATCATCCACATATGGTTGACTATACATAATGAGATATAAATATTTTTTTTGAAACCCTACATAAATTGTGACTTGATTTTGGATGATCTTGTGACTTATACATGGGGATATTTGAGTTTTATTATAACAAAAGTTTCAATTATATAATTTTTAGGGATCATTTGATACCTTTTTTGTACTAACTTATAAATATATGTTGTATTGGTTGGGGATTAGAGAACGTAATTTGGTTTGAACAAAATTGGAACACAAAAAAAAACAATTATTTATTGGATTAATCATCAACTGTTGATAGAACAGATCCAATATGAATCTTATTATTATCATTATATATGACAATATTATTTATCAGTTGGTAACCAGTTGTTGCTGAATGATTCACATTGATTGGGTGATCAACGTCTTGTGAGGCTTGGGATTCTAGCGTAAGACGTTGTGATAACTTTTGTGTTTTTTGAAAAAAAATTCAGAAATTTTATTTTAATTTTTCACCAATAGTATAGTTTATGAAGATACAAAATGTTATCATTTTATATGATATTCGGAGGACTCTTTTAAATCCATCTAGTTTTTTGAGATGGATTGATCTTGTTGTTGATCCTGATTTTTCTATTACTAAGCACCATGTCAAGAATGTTGATTCTGAAAAAAAAAATTCACAGATGGATGATTACATGGATCCATGTTATATTTTATATTGGTCTGGATTATCATTTTATAATGGATTTTTAGTCACTAATGAGAGTGATGTGGCCTTCTACGTTTCATAAGGAATCATGTTGATTGTAATTTTTGGGAAATAATTATTTTATGGTGGGAAGGATCTAAAATCCAGTTACTTAATTTTATGTAAATAAAACATTAGTTTTATAATTAATTAGATTGGTCATTTTAAATGATATTTTATTGATATTTTTGATAATTATTTAGGCCTTAAGGAATTCACGCTGCTGTGTATCCAAGTTTGTCTAACAATGTGGTAGTTCCCTAAAAAAACCATGCATTATAATTTAATTCTCTTAATATTAAATTTAAAATTTCAAACCCCAGTTTATGTTCCTAAACATCACGATTGACCCTAATATTTTTTCCTTATGTTTGGAGGCTCTTTGGAAGTGTTTTTTCACCGAAAACACCTTCTCTTATTGGATATGTAAATATTAAATCACATATAAAATCATATGAGTAAGAGTATCATATCATATGTGGTTTCTTTTGACTTTTTTCCCTCTTAATTATATTTTTATATATCATCATATAATCAATCTATATAATATCTTTTTAATTTGATAATGATTATATTTTTTTTCATTATTTGTTATGCCTAAGTTCTTTATCGAGGATCCTTTTACAGGTGTCATTTCTTGATATCTTTCTTATAGTTAGGTGGGTTATTTTGAGTATTTTTAGGTAATTGAATCCCTAAATTTATTTATTTAATTTAAATAACATTCAATTGATTAATTAAACCACTTCATTAAATGATTGAAATTAAAATTTTAACTGGAATATATTTCAAGAAAAAATCATAACTTCTATTGAATTATCATTCTGGGGTGACTTTTGAAAAGGGTGTAATTGGTGAACTTATTTGATATTTGTTTTGAGATAAAAGGTTAAAATTGGGATGTGGAAAACATAATAATGATTTTATTGAAAATTCATGAAATTATGAAAAACCCATATTTTGTGTTTGTAATTTGATTTTCATTTGAAATATAAAATTGGTAAATTTAATTATAAATAACAATTGATCTGGAGTAAAGAATATATTCACCCTGACTATTGATTGATTGAAAACATGTGGGGGTGAGTAGGTAGTGGGTTATTTAGGACGTGAATGCTTGGATATTTATCCAATATAAATTTATAAGTAATGAAAAATTTAGGCAAAACGTCCTTTGACATGATTATCCCCAATGAGATTTTATTGAGACATATTTTTCCCGATCATGAGTGATGGGTTAACATATTTTTAGCCATGATAACTGATTTGATATTTGTGAGGTTCTTATAACTAGAAAATAATTTAGTTCCGGATAGAAGACATGATTCTCGTTATGTTGGATTTTATTATAAATAGAATAGATTATTGAACTTTTATACTCAATAAAAATTCTAAATAACTTATATAAATTCTTCCATATAATTTTTTTTTATTTATTTCTTGTTTGAAATGATTACAATCCACAAAAAATAAATAATTTTTGGTTTTAAAAATCACTAGTTTATGTTATGTTATTCATTATTTTATTAAAAGTGAAAAAATCATTGGTTTTATCCTATGTAACCTTTTATTGAACAATTAGTCAGACCCTACACTGAATTATACCTTACACCATACATTTTCCTTATAGAATTTGTAGAGTAAACTTTGCCATGTATGAGAAAATAAAAGCACAACATGGAGGTTGTATATGTTCATTATCCTCCAGACCATTCAGTAAATATGATGAGAGGAGGAAATGATGTACACTTATTACAATGGGTTTTTATTTATTTCATATTTCCTTAATGGTAGTTTATGTTTATGTTTTTTTGATTAATTTATATACCTTATTAGATATTTTTAGATATTTCACTTCTCATGAATTCTCTTTGAGAAGTGTCAATATACCTACCAGTATATTTTGGTATTTTTTTGCGTTGTGGAAAAATCATTCCATCCTTATTGATTTATAATTCCATTTTGTATTCACCATCCTGTGGGAATCAAGAATTCCATTTATTCTATGTCAGAAAAGGCTTGGGTATCATGGTACTAGGATATCATAGCTAGTTCATGATAGATCCCAACAAAATTAAAGTTGTTTTATTATGTATAAAAACACTCTATTATTTTTTTATGTTTGAAACCATATTTCCTTCTCCTACATCCTAAAAATTACCACATGGGGGGGGGTAGTAGGGAACAATGTTCATAAAATCATCTATATCTGGATCCCGTTATGTATCTCAAGCTTTGCTACCAAATCATCATTCTATATTATATCTTAGACCACTAAGAGGAATCCCCTAATCACCACAATGAATTTTATATTGAAAATCAACAAATATAATATTGAAGAATATTTTCTACTCCTATATGATATATTCAGTCGCGAGCTATGTGACCTCTTTTTCAATAGGCATGTAAAATAATATCTGCCCTATAAATGGAACATATAAAGGTCACACTTTAATGAACCCTTAAAAATATTAAATCTCATTCATGTTCATTTAATGATGTGTTCTCTATTACTATATTATACATGGAATAATTGATGAGAATATTTCTAAGATGTTAAAATCTCTCTCAGTTAAATAATACTTGTTCTATTTTAATATGTAAATAATTATAAAACAATATTATAATTTTATATAGGTTCATAACATTACTGTTATAAAACATATCTGAATCTCTTTATAGAGGCACAAAATTAACATATATTCATTTTGGACTAGATCAAATACAATTTCATGGGAGTACCTCATGAGTTATTGGACATTGATATATACTCCACCGTAGATATTTTACCTTTTATAATGTCTATAAACACCTATATTTTCAAAATCCATACCACTATTAGATTATACTCATCCCATATGACATAAAAAAATTATAAACAATTTTGTGTAGCCTCATATTTGTTATAAGTATTAATGTTTAACCAGTGAAATCTTTGTGTCAAATTTAGATGAATGGATTCAATGAAAACCAATAATAAATGTCTTAACAATGATGAAAAACCATGTCATCCCTTATAGTAAGGTTTCAATAGAATGGGGGTCAGGGTATCATCAAAATATTTTATTTATATTTCACAGATGCTCGTATAAAAAACTCATACTATAACGGGATTCAATATTTAATCCAAAATCACAATATGCTTATTAAAAGGATGATTTTTCTTATTCACAATGGATGGAGTGCATGAACATTACACAATTTTTTTGGGATTGACATCCTAGTCTCTAGGTTGGAACATATCATGATTTGGTCCCTTAAAGAAGGCCACGTTAATTTTTCAATCAATATTAAGATTCTATAGAACTAAAATGAGGTCATTATGGAAGTACATCAATTTATAAGACAAATGTTGATGTGATAGTATACTGTATTCTAAAATGTTATCCCAAGGGTAAAATATTATATTTGATTGATTCGTTTCATATTTATTTTTTAAAAAGTAATCATCCACTACATGATGATTATTTCAAAATGTTAATTACCTTTAAATATTCCTTAATTTTCCTAACTACTTAATATAATATCATATTTCATGTCAATGAATATATTAACAAAAAAATAGTCATTAGATTCCCTACACAGAAAACTAAACAACTGAACCCTTATTTCCTTATCCATAATATTATTAACCATCCTCTCATGAATACAAATAGAAAAACTCATCCATAATATATGGACTAATAAAAATTAACTCAAACAGTATGAATCCCACCATGACACCTCCTGAGAAAGTGGTTATATCATGTGTAAATTTTATTTTCTTCCTATGAATGGTTATAGGTTGATGGATAGATCCAAGAGGTATTGTCATAATAAAGGAAGGAATTTCCCAAAATAAAACTAAATACAAAATCTGATCCATCGAATTGAGTAAAAAACACATGACCATACATAACAACTAGATATTATATAATATATTTGAGAAAGATTCATAATGACCAAAATAATATGGACAAATAAACACAATAAATGTTGGGGAAATACACAAATTGTCTGTGATTATTTATAAACTAACCAGAAATAAATGTAAATGGAATTTTTTTTATCTCTCTTCTAACAAGTTCATCAAAAACTATAATCATCATGAAAAAATGTTTTCATATTTACTCACAAACATTATACCCTTCATAATCACCTCTAATCTATATTTTTGTCATTATAGGCAAAAAATTCCCAATCAAATTCTAATACAAGGGATACAGTAAAAACCCAAAGTAGAGAACCAAATAATGGTGTGAATTATATAAAATTTTGTTCATAACATTCTTCATTGGTTGGAATAAAAATATCCTTTTTGGATATGAAACTAGGGAAATATATGATTCCTGATATACAGAGACCTGTTTTACATGTAATAAATTCTATATAAACCCAAGGAATAAAAACTACCAATCTATTAGATACGTCATCACCAAATGGTTTATTTTTTAAACATTTAAAATAAATATTATGTAAAATAATAATCATAGTATAAACATTGGTGAAGGACCCATGCATCCTTGAGATATATACACTAATAGTGGTAGTGATAAATCTATAGATAAATGATATGAGAACTACTAGTGGTAGAATTACTAACCTAATCAATCATATAAAGGAACCTCTACATGTAGGTGATATTATATTATCGACCATATACTAGAATTATTAGACTAATTAACCACCCATTGTTCATAACTAAAATATTTATAGTATTGGGTGATATTTTTCTTATAATCATCAAATTTCAAGTGTAGTAATGTAATCAATTTATACTCAAATAATCATACAATATTACATTCACCATCCATAAAATTACATATTTTTTATTCATTACAAAGAAGCTATAATGTTGATGAAAATTGAAAAGTAACTTCAATATGAAAAAATATATAGGGGATACCATTCACTTATTGTTTTTTTCAATCATATGATATGATGAGAAAATTTCTTGAATCCAAAAAAATATATAAGATGTATATCATCAAAAAAAATTACATATGGGGAATACATACCATGTGTAATATTTTCTTGTTATTTCATTTTCAATTTTACTGGAAATAACATTTTATGACAATGATCAGGTGGGTGCCCAATTTTATAGACAATAATCATAACCATAGAAACATTATCTAAAGTATTTTATATGTTTTGTAGATATTGGTCGGAAATATACACAAATATCAATGATTTAATGACCCTTCACATGATTTGGAATATCCATGATGTTAAGTCTGTATATCCTTGAAAAATCTACATAAATCCACATAAATGATTACTTAATGACTTTAATTTTTGAAAATATTATGACCTAATGATGAAGTATAATTTCCTATGAAACCCTCTATTTAATTCTCAAACTAGTAATAATTTTCAAGAAAATCCCTCATTATTATGAGTTTTATAGTCAATATACTAGAATGGAATTGGAAATTAAAATTTTCAAAAAATTATCTGTTCGCCACTAATATAATTTTATTGGATTTTGATAATTCATTTAATAAATTTTAAATTGGGAATTTTACAAAATATTATAAAATCCATAATTACTAAAAGAAATTATACATGATAAAAAAATACTAATCAATTACCACTATAATAAAAAACAATTTTAATAGGGAAATCATATTTCATGGTTTTTAAATAAAATATAACAGTTATTTATACATAAAAAGTATCGATATTTAATTTATATTAATTTTCACATATATAATTATTAAAGAGTAAAAAAATAATAAATCATTTAAATTTATTAATAAAAAACATTATAATTTTAAATTATGATTTATCCCTGATATTAATTTTATTCCATCGGTGTCTAATAATGAAATAAGTTAATTTATTAGTGAATCAAAACGTCAAAGATATATTGACACACATTTTCCCAGCACTGATCTTTTATTTTAATTATTTTATTCATCCATGGACTTATTTTATTTTATTTTGAGTAGGTTGAGTCCCAATATGAATTTTTTAGTTTTAAATTTGAAATGGGAATTTTGGGATTAGTCGTATCTAGCACATAGGACGTGTATAGTTTGGGAACTGTGTGACATCACTCATTTAACCATGCAATGTACCTATGCTATAAATAAAAAAATAAAATTAAAAATGATGAATGATGAAAAAATATATAATTAAAATAAAAGAATGTTCAATAAAAATAACAATATTCATATTATTATTATGTTCATATTATTTGTTCAATTATTATTATTATTACCATCATAATTATTATTATTAATTTATTATTATTATAATTATTCTTTTTTTTATTAGATAATATTTTTATAGACACAAAGTGTGTATCATTCATCAACATCACACCCCAACCCTGGAGCCCTCCTCCCGCATGCGATCCTCTCCCCCTCTCTATCTATAATTGCACACCATTTTCACCTCACCTCCTACCAGCACACACTGATCCCTCAGCCAGACCTCTAAGATGCACATCAACTACATGGCCGGACCTCCCTGTGGTGTGCGACCCCCTTGGCTGAAAATCCCTATGCAATGATTTCATATATATTTCCACCATTTTCTCCTTTGATCCATCATGTTAAGGCCTTTTCCTATATTAATCATCCTATCCATGGTGATTTATTTCTTATATATCTCCCAACATGAATATACGGATCCCTAGGGTTTTTGATTGACCATTATTGAGGTTTTTTTGTTTCTAATGTATAAAACGAGTCTCTCGAGTTGTCTTCATCTGTATCCCTAAAACTACCCCGGAAGGTGAAGTAATTCGCTTCTAATTGGTCAATTGTCTTCAATTTGGGGTATGTTTTTAAAACCTTACACTACTGAAAATCCGGCCTTTAGCGACCTCCATTGGCGGTCGCTGAAGGCCCTCTGCCGGGCACCCTATAGCGCCCGCCTATGGCGGTCGCTAGTCTAAAAAAAAAATTTTTAAAAATTTTTTCTATGGAATTGAATATATAAATATATAAATATATATATATATATGTATATAAAATATTCATATATATACTATTAAATACAATATTTTAAATATATATATATATATATAATATATTTTAAATGTTTTAATATATATATAATATATATGTATAATATCAAATAATTGTGCTATAATAATTTAAAAACTTAGATTCGAGAAATAATCTCATTTCAGGTCTTTCGGAGCACGTTTGCTCCGAATGGGACCGCCGCATGCCGTTTTGGTGTTTTATGGCGCCGGAAACGCGTTTCCGGCCGCCGCGGTCAAACGGCACATCCGAATGAGGTGTCGTCTGGCCTACCATTTCACAATTCACGCCCCGGATGTTGTCGTACGGTTTCGTGGCATTCGGAGGTCGTTCGGGTGGGTTTGACCCCCCAACGCGCCATTTCAGCGCGCGCCGCGCTGCTGAAAAGGACACAATCGGACGTGTCGCGCGCACCGCACGTCCGATGGACGTGTGCCCTCCTCCTTCATCTCAGGAATAATATTTCTATCGTTCCCGTGCGGTTTCAGGTCATTCGGAGCATGTTTGCTCCGAATTGGACCGCCGCACGCCGTTTTGGTGTTTTATGGCGCCGGAAACGCGTTTACGGCCGCCGGGTCAAATGAAACCTCTGAATGAGGTGCCGTCTGGCCGACCATTTCACAATTCACGCCCCGGATGTTGTCTTACGGTTTCGTGGCATTCGGAGGTCGTTCGGGTGGTTTTGACCCCCCAACGCACCATTTCAGCGCGCGCCGCGCTGCTGAAAAGGACACAATCGGACGTGCCACGCGCACTGCATGTCCCCTGGACATGCTGCCTCCTCCTGCATCTCAGGAATAATATTTATATCATTCCCGTGCGGTTTCAGGTCTTTCGGAGCACGTTTGCTCCGAATGGGACCTCCGCACGCCGTTTTGGTGTTTTATGGCGCTGGAAACGCATTTACGGCCGCCGCGGTCACACGGCACCTCCGAATGAGGTTCCGTCTGGCCAAAAATTTCACAATTCACGCCCCGGATGTTGTCGTACGGTTTCGTGGCATTCAGAGGTCGTTCGGGTGGTTTTGACCCCCCAACGCGCCATTTCAGCGCGCGCCGCGCTGCCAAAAAGACATAATCGGACGTGCCGCGGGCACCGCACGTCCGATGGACGTGCGGCCTCCTCCTGCATCTCAGGAATAATATTTCTATCGTTCCCGTGCGGTTTCAGGTCGTTCGGAGCACGTTTGCTCTGAATTGGACCGCCGCACGCCGTTTTGGTGTTTAATGGTACCGGAAACGCGTTTACGGACGCCGCGGTCACACGGCACCTCCGAATGAGGTGCCGTCTGTCCGACCATTTCACAATTCACGCCCCGGATGTTGTCGTACGGTTTCGTGGCATTCAGAGGTCGTTCGGGTAATTTTGACCCCCAACGCGCCATTTCAGCGCGCGCCGCGCTGCTGAAATGGACACAATCGGACGTGCCGTGCGCACCGCATGTCCGATTGATGTGAGGCCTCCTCCTGCATCTCAGGAATAATATTTCTATTGTTCTCGTGCGGTTTCAGGTCTTTCGGAGCACGTTTGCTCCGAATGGGACCGCCGCACGCCGTTTTGGTGTTTTATGGCGCCGGAAACACGTTTACGGACGCCACGGTCAAACGGCACCTCCGAATGAGGTGTCGTCTGGCCGACCATTTCACAATTCACTCGCCGGATGTTTTCACACGGTTTCGTGGCTTTCGGAGGTCGTTCGGGTGGTTTTGACCCCACAACGCGCCATTTCAGCGCGCTCCGCGCTGCTAAAAAGGACACAATCGGACGTGCCGCACGCACCGCACGTCCGATGGACGTTCCGCCTCCTCATGCATCTCAGGAATAATATTTCTATCGTTCCAGTGCGGTTTCAGGTCGTTCGGAGCACGTTTGCTCTAAATTGGACTGCTGCACGCCGTTTTGGTGTTTTATAGCACCGAAAACGCGTTTCCGGCCGCCGTGGTCAAACGGCACCTCCAAATGAGGTGCCGTCTGGCCGACCATTTCACAATTCACGCCCCGGATGTTGTCATACGGTTTCGTGGTATTCGGAGGTCGTTCGGGTGGTTTTGATCCCCCAACGCGCCATTTCAGCGCGCGCCGCGCTACTCAAAAGGACACAATCGGACGTGCCGCGCGCACCGCACATCCGATGGACGTTCGGCCTCCTCCTACATCTCTAGAATAATATTTCTATCATTCTCGTGCGGTTTCAGGTCATTCGGAGCACGTTTGCTCCGAATGGGACCGCCGCACGCCGTTTTGGTGTTTTATGGCGCCGGAAACGAGTTTCCAGCCGCCGCGGTCAAACGGCACCTTCGAATGAGGTGTTGTCTGGACGACCGTTTCACAATTCACGCCCCGGATGTTGTTGTACGGTTTCGTGGCATTCGGAGGTCGTTCGGGTGTTTTTGACCCCCCAACGCACCATTTAAGCGCGCGTCGCGCTGCTGAAAAAGACACAATCGGACGTGCCGCGCGCACCGCACGTCCGATGGACGTGCGGCCTACTCCTGCATCTCAGGAATAATATTTCTATAGTTCCCGTGCGGTTTCAGGTCTTTCGGAGCACGTTTGCTCCGAATGGGACCGCCGCACGCCGTTTTGGTGTTTTATGGCGCCGGAAATGCGTTTCCGGCCGCCGCGGTCAAACAGCACCTCCGAAGGAGGTGCCGTCTGGCCGACCATTTCACAATTCACGCCCGAATGTTGTCGTACGGTTTCGTGGCATTCGGAGGTCGTTCGGGTGGTTTTGACCCCCCAACGCGCCATTTCAGCGCGCGTCGCGCTGCTCAAAAGGACACAATCGGACGTGCCGCGCGCACCGCACGTCCGATGGACGTTCGGCCTCCTCCTGCATCTCAGAAATAATATTTCTATTATTCTCGTGCGGTTTCAGGTTATTCGGAGCACGTTTGCTCCGAATGGGACCGCCGCACGCCGTTTTGGTGTTTTGGGGCGCCGGAAACGCGTTTCCGGCCGCCGCGGTAAAACGGCACCTTCGAATGAGGTGTTGTCTGGACGACCGTTTCACAATTCACGCCCCGGATGTTGTTGTACGGTTTCGTGGCATTCGGAGGTCGTTCGGGTGTTTTTGACCCCCCCAACGCACCATTTAAGCGCGTGTCGCGCTGCTGAAAAGGACCCAATCGGACGTGCCGCGCGCACCGCACGTCCGATGGATGTGCGGCCTCCTCCTGCATCTCAGGAGTAATATTTCTATAGTTCCCGTGCGGTTTCAGGTCTTTAGAAGCACGTTTGCTCCGAATGGGACCGCCGCACGCCGTTTTGGTGTTTTATGGCGCCGGAAACGCGTTTCCGGCCGCCGAGGTCAAACGGCACCTCCGAATGAGGTGCCGTCTGGCCGAACATTTCACAATTCATGTCCCGGATGTTGTCGTACGGTTTCGTGGCATTCGGAGGTCGTTCGGGTGGTTTTGACCCCCCAACGCGCCATTTCAGCGCGCGTCGCGCTGCTGAAAAGGACACAATTAGACGGGCCGCGTGCACCGCACGTCCGATGGACGTGCGGCCTCCTCCTGCATCTCAGGAATAATATTTCTATCGTTCCCGTGCGGTTTCAGGTCTTTCGGAGCACGTTTGCTCCGAATGGGACCGCCGCACGCCGTTTTGGTGTTTTATGGCGCCGGAAACGCGTTTCTGGCCGCCGCGGTCAAACGGCACCTCCGAATGAGGTGCCGTCTGGCCGACCATTTCACAATTCACGCCCCGGATGTTGTCATACGGTTTCGTGGCATTCGGAGGTCGTTCGGGTGGTTTTGACTCCCCACCGCGCCATTTCAGCGCGCGCCGCGCTGCTGAAAAGGACACAATCGGACGTGCCTTGCGCACTGCACGTCTGATGGACGTGCGGCCTCCTCCTGCATCTCAGGAATAATATTTCTATCGTTCCCGTGCGGTTTCAGGTCGTTCAGAGCAAGTATGCTCCGAATTGGACCGCCGCACGCCGTTTTGGTGTTTTATGGCGCCGGAAACGCGTTTCCGGCCGCCGCGGTCACACGGTACCTCCGAATGAGGTGTCGTCTGGCCGACCATTTCACAATTCACGCCCCGGATGTTTTCGTACGGTTTCGTGGCATTCGGAGGTCGTTCCGGTGGTTTTGACCCCCCAACGCGCCATTTCAGCGCGCGTCGCGCTGCTGAAAAGGACACAATCGGACGTGCCGCGGGCACCGCACGTCCGATGGACGTGCGGCCTCCTCCTACATCTCAGGAATAATATTTCTATCGTTCCCGTGCGGTTTCAGGTCGTTCGGAGCACGTTTGCTCCGAATTGGACCGTCGCACGCCGTTTTGGTGTTTAATGGCGCCGGAAACGCGTTTACGGCCGCCGCGGTCACACGGCACCTCCGAATGAGGTGCCGTCTGTCCGACCATTTCAAAATTCACGCCCCGGATATTGTTGTACGGTTTCGTGGCATTCAGAGGTCGTTCGGGTGGTTTTGACCCCCCAACGCGCCATTTCAGCGCGCGCCGCGCTGCTGAAAAGGACACAATCGGACGTGCCGCGCGCACCACATGTCCGATTGAAGTGCGGCCTCCTCCTGCATCTCAGGAATAATATTTCTATTGTTCCTGTGCGGTTTCAGGTCTTTCGGAGCACGTTTGCTCCGAATGGGACCGCCGCACGCCGTTTTGGTGTTTTATGGCGCTGGAAACGCGTTTACAGACGCCACGATCAAACGGCACCTCCGAATGAGGTTCCGTCTGGCCGACCATTTTACAATTCACTCCCCGGATATTTTCGTACGGTTTCGTGGCTTTCAGAGGTCGTTCGGGTGGTTTTGACCCCACAACGCGCCATTTCAGCGCGCGCCGCGCTGCTAAAAAGGACACAATCGGACGTGCCGCACGCACCGCACGTCCGATGGACGTTTGGCCTCCTCCTGCATCTCAGGAATAATATTTCTATCGTTCCTGTGCGGTTTCAGGTCGTTCGGAGCACGTTTGCTCTGAATTGGACCGCCCTACGCCGTTTTGGTGTTTTATAGCACCGGAAACGCGTTTCCGGCCACCGCGGTCAAACGGTACCTCCGAATGAGGTGCCGTCTGGCCGACCATTTCACAATTCACGCCCCGGATGTTGTCGTACGGTTTCGTGGTATTCGGAGGTCGTTCGGGTGGTTTTGACCCCCCAACGCGCCATTTCAGCGCGCGCCGCGCTGCTAAAAAGGACACAATCGGACGTGCCGCGCGCACCGCACGTCCGATGGACGTTTGGCCTCCTCCTGCATCTCAGGAATAATATTTCTATCATTCTCGTGCGGTTTCAGGTCATTCGGAGCACGTTTGCTCCGAATGGGACCGCCGCACGCCGTTTTGGTGTTTTATGGCGCCGGAAACGCGTTTCCGGCCGCCGCGGTCAAACGGCACCTTCGAATGAGGTGTTGTCTGGCCGACCATTTCACAATTCACGCCCCGGATGTTGTTGTACGGTTTCGTGGCATTCGGAGGTCGTTCGGGTGGTTTTGACCCCCCAACGCGCCATTTAAGCGCGCGTCGCGCTGCTAAAAAGGACACAATCGGACGTGCCGCACGCACCGCACATCCGATGGACGTGCGGCCTCCTCCTTCATCTCAGGAATAATATTTCTATAGTTCACGTGCGGTTTCAGGTCTTTCGGAGCACGTTTGCTCCGAATGGAACCGCCGCACGCCGTTTTGGTGTTTTATGGCGCCAGAAACGCGTTTACAGCCGCCGCGGTAAAACGGAACCTCCGAATGAGGTGTTGTCTGGCCGAACATTTCACAATTCATGCCCCGGATGTTGTCGTACGGTTTCGTGGCATTCAGAGGTCGTTCGGGTGGTTTTGACCCCCCAACGCGCCATTTGAGCGCGCGCCGCGCTGCTGAAAAGGACACAATCGGACGTGCTGTGCGCACCGCACGTCCGATGGACGTGAGGCCTCCTCCTGCATTTCAGGAATAATATTTCTATCGTTCCCGTGCGGTTTCAGGTCGTTCGGAGCACTTTTGCTCCGAATTGGACTGCCGCACACCCTTTTGGTGTTTTATGGCGCCGGAAACGCGTTTCCGGCCGCCGCGGTCAAACGACACCTCCGAATGAGGTGCCGTCTGGCCGACCATTTCACAATTCACGCTCGGATGTTTTCGTACGGTTTCGTGGAATTCGGAGGTCGTTCGGGTGGTTTTGACCCCCCAACGCGCCATTTTAGCGCGCGTCGTGCTGCTAAAAAGGACACAATCGGACGTGCCGCGCGCACCGCACATCCGATGGACGTGCGGCCTCCTCCTGCATCTCAGGAATAATATTTCTATCGTTCCCGTGCGGTTTCAGGTCTTTCGGAGCACATTTGCTCCGAATGGGACCGCCGCACGCCGTTTTGGTGTTTTATGGCGCCGGAAACGCGTTTCCGGCCTCCGCGGTCAAACGGCACCTCCGAATGAGGTGTCGTCTGGCCGACCATTTCACAATTCACGCCCCGGATGTTGTCGTACGGTTTCGTGGCATTAGGAGGTCGTTCGGGTGGTTTTGACCCCCCAACGCGCCATTTCAGCGCACGCCGCGCTGCTGAAAAGGACACAATCGGACGTGCGGGGGTGCAGGGGGCTGTACGGGGGTGGCGGGGGGCTGTACGGGGGTGCGGGGGGGGGGGGGGGCTGTACGGGGGTGCGCGGGGCTGTACGGGGGTGGCGGGGGGCTGTACGGGGGTGCGGTGGGGTTGTACAGGGGTGCGGGGGGCTGTACGGGGGTGCGGGGGGCTGTACGGGTGTGCGGGGGGCTGTACGGGGGTGGCGGGGGGCAGTACGGGGGTGGGGCGGGTTGTACGGGGGTGCAGGGGGGGGGGGTGCTGTACGGGGGTGCGGGGGGCTGTACGGGGGTGGCGGGGGGCAGTACGGGGGTGCGGGGGGCAGTACGGGGGTGCGGGGGGGGGGGGGGGGGGGGCTGTACGGGGGTGCGGGGGGCTGTACGGGGGTGGCGGGGGGCAGTACAGCGGTGCGGGAGGCAGTATGGGGGTGCGGGGGGGGGGGGGGGGGGTGGGGGGGTGGGCTGTACGGGGGTGCGGGGGGCTGTACGGGGGTGCGGGGGGCTGTACAGAGGTGCAGGGGGGGCTGTACGGGGGTGCGGGGGGCCTGTACGGGGGTGCGGGGGGGGGGGGGGGGGGGGGGGGCTGTACGGGGGTGCAGGGGGCTGTACGGGGGTGTGGGGGGCTGTATGGGGGTGCGGGGGGGGGGGGGGGGGGGGCTGTTGGAATTAGTTCGACTTTTTCAAATGTAGAATCATTCAAGATTATCTGATCAAAAACTCAATATGTGTATAAAATATTTAAAAGACCACCATTGATGGTAATAATGCATTACTTAAATGAATAAATACAGTACATCAAACCCTACCAGTAAAAACAAAAAACATATCTCGTGAATATATGGTGCGTCACGCGTTGTCATCACTGCTACCTCCTTCTGGTGGGCCAGGTGCCTACAACAAATAAACATTATAAATATTTTAATAACAAAAATAATTTAAATTAAATAAATAAATACAGTATATACCTGCGTCATATGATCCCCTGTACCATCATCTCGACGCACATATTCCCGCAGTGCTCTAACCTCAGCTGTCAATTGCGCATTTGTCTCCTCGGAAGCGCGCAGCCGTGCCTCAAAATCTGACATCTTCTGTGTCATATGAGCAACAGCAGGACCGACAACCGCAGCGCGTGACACTACAGAACGAGGAATCCATGCTCCATAGGTCAAACTATAGCCATGCCCGTCCCGACCAATAATGCGATTAAAGATCTCATCCTGTCGCATGGGAAGTTGTCGCTGGTCCTCTAGAAGATGTTCTAACTCAGCTTCAAATTGATTCTGTGAAATATTTAAAAATATATAAATATATATATGTTAATATATAGATTTATGTAATTATTGGTAAGTACAGACACTTACTATCAATGCTGTAACCTCTGGATCATTGCGATCACGAGTCCTTATCCACACCGACATTTTATCAGTTGCTGCACCTTGCCCTCGCAACTGTATATTAAAAGATTATAAACAAAAAACCATATTAATTAATAAATTAAAAAATGAATAATATATACCTCATGTCGTATCTGAGACACGTGACGAGTCCCGAGCCTGTGAGCTGGTCCCTGCAACGCTCGATTCTCCGAATGGCGTGTTGACACCTCCTAAATTCAATTCATTCAAATTTCAAACAAATCACATATTCTTGAAAATATATATACAACAAAATAATTAATATACAAACCACAACACCCTCAGTAGACCAATATGCAACCAAGTCACGCCACTGAGCCGGGAGGACACCTCTTGGGACTTTTTCCAAAATGTCAAGGGCACCCACATTTGGTACCCAGTGGTCCCTCTTCACTTTGCCTTTATAATCTTTCCACATCTTACGGCATTTGCTCATACACACGGGCCGCAACTCTTCCGAGAATACTTTCAAATTTTGATATAAAGAAAATAATCAAACATATTAGTATTCTTTATAAATAGAAAATAAAGTAAAATTATTTTCTTACCTGAACCTCCCTCCATAGACGATCTAATGTGTCCTGAGGGATAGAAGCCCAATCACGCGTGGTCAATGGAAATCGATTTGGGTCACGTATGATATGACCCAGCTGACGAATAAATGCCGGGGCATTCGGTCCCACGGGATGAAATACCTCATCAAATGAAACATCTATCGTCGTGTCGGAATTCCATGATAATATGCCACGACTAGGGCCTCTCCTGCGAGAGGAAGAAGCAGCCGAGTCTGATCCTGTTGAAAACAATTTTATATATAAATTGACAAATGTTATATATATATATATATGTCAATTACATAAAAAATATAGAAAATTACATTCAAAAATACCTCGACCCTGAGACGTAGATGCCTCAGATAGATGATGTGGATCTTCTGCCTCTTCCCCTGACATCTCAGCAGGCATAGAAAATATCAGTAATGAGTCCAAAGTGTTTAAAAGATAAATTGGATTGTTCTTAATAAATCAAACTTGTACAACTGTTAATCAAACAAAAAATGGATTGAATAATTAGTTGTGAATGAATTTTAAAAAATCAGAAAGTTAATCAACCTAAATATTTATGACTGAATTAACTTACAAAAGTGAGGATTAAAACTTATAAGGATTTATAAAATGAATAGATAATTTATGATATCCTAGGACATTCTACTGAATAGCGGGAAAACAATTATACCTTTCATTAAGCATGAAAATCGACCGTTTCTCCTTCAACAGCCGCTCTGACCCAATAAATATCTTCTTCATGTTGAACTACGGTATGTTGATCAAGTTGTTGGTAAACAAACGGAACAGTCTCGGGTTCATATTCTTCAAATAAAAACACTCCTCGCCGAGACATTTTGACAACAACTTTCCAACTTGGATCCGAAGGCAATGTAACGAAGAATACTTGTTCCGCCTATGATGTCAAAATGAAAGGTTCATTCTAAACTCGTTCATTATTTCTGTATAACATATAGTTAAAATTCACCAATGAAAACTGATATTGATCGACTTTACATCCACGCACTGGATCAACCCAATTACACTTTAACAATGTGTACTTCAAACCGTGTGTGTATACAACTTCAATGATGTCTATCAATTGACCATAGTAATAACCAGAATCGACAAAGGGACAACCGATGCCACTGTTTTGTGTTGCTCGTTTGTCGTCAACATCTTTAATGCGAAATCGAAAAACATTAGCATCAATAGCTTTATAACAACGAGCCGTTATAGATGGACCCTCAGCCAGTTGGATAAATACTTCAGGTAGCGTGGGGTCCCCTAACTCCCTCAGCTTACGAACCTACATAATTTATAAAAATCAATACTGATATATGCAGAAAGAATTAGTTTAATACTTCACTCATAATGAAAATCAATTTATACATACATAATCCTTGAACCAATCATGAAATGCCGCATAATGAGATTGTTGAATTTGCAACTCAGTCGCACGATGCATCTCTTCTTTTATCTCATTAATGTGTTTCCTGCAAATGATTACGCGATGTTTAAAAGATCAACTTATGCAAACAAAACATGTAAAAGTTATACAAGCACATTGATAAGATACTTACTACATTAATGGTGCAACTGATGGAGTATTGAACAAGATATATCGATGTGCTTGTATCCACTCGATTTTGTCCATATCAATTGTGGTTCCTTCTCCAACTAGACCATCATGAATCCGAGAGGGCTTATCAAATTTTGTTTCAACATCCGTAAGATATTCTGCACAAAAGGTAGTACACTCATCCATCAAATAACCATTGGATATTGATGCCTCTGGACGAGCTCTGTTGCGTACAAATCTTTTCAATGTACTCAAATACCGTCCAATAGGATACATCCACCTGAATTGCACTGGACCAGCAGCCATTACTTCATCAGTTAGGTCCACTGTCAAGTGGACCATAACATCGAAAAATGAGGGGGGGGGGGAAAGTTTCTCAAAGTGACAAAGTGTAAGTACAATTCGGTCCTGCAAACTTTTTAAATCACTCATTCGTTGATTTCTTAAACAAAGCTGTCTAAAAAAATTACTAATCTCAATCAAGGGCTGAACAACATTGGGGATAAACAATCACAAATTGCTATTGGAATCAACTGCTGAAGTAATATGTGATTGTCATGACTTTTCAACCCTTGCAATGTCTTGCTCGTCAGATTCACACACTTTGAAATATTAGAAGAGTAACCATCAGGAACCTTGACCATCTTCAAAATGGAAAGAAATGTCTCTTTCTCCTCTGTAGTCATCGAATACTGTGCAGCAGGCATATATGCCTTGTTTCTCTCAGCTAAATGTAAATGCAACTGTTTCCTTAAACCCATTTCTTCCAAATCACGGTGTGCATTAACATGGTCCTTTGAATTTCCACTGACACCTAAAATGGTCCACAATTTGTTATCACAAACATTTTTTTCAATGTGCATGACATCCAAATTATGCCTCAACATGTTAGTTTTCCAATACGGAAGACTATAAAAAA
This sequence comes from Viscum album, assembly GCA_963277665.1. NCBI lineage: Eukaryota > Viridiplantae > Streptophyta > Magnoliopsida > Santalales > Viscaceae > Viscum > Viscum album. The sequence continues at coordinate 50,810,232 of OY728156.1, forward strand.
TACTTTTTTTTCCAATTGTGACTGCGCTGCCCACCCGCAGCACGAATATTACGTACTGGAGGAGCCACCAAATCCTGAATTTCATATACTGTGCGGATGTTTTCTTCCTCAATCTGCGATAACATTTCGACTCCTGTCATGATCTTTGGTGCTAGGCTGAACTCTCTAGAACCATCAAATGCCACTCTTTCCTTTCTGAACCTGTGCTGGGGAGGGAGAAAACGCCTGTGACCCATGTATGCCCATTTTTTGGAATGTTTAAGCGATACAGATTTTTTACTTTTATTGCAACAAGGGCAAGCTAATTCCCCTTTCGTACTCCAGCCTGATAAATTTGCATAAGCTGGGAAGTCATTGATTGTCCATAATAAAGCAGCATGCAGTTTGAACATTTCATTCGTTTCGCAGTCATAAGTCATCACACCATCGCCCCAAAATTCATTCAACTCATCAATCAATGGCTGAAGGTAAACATCAATCTTATCCCCCGGACTTTTAGGTCCATCAATAAGAGTGGAAAGTAATATAAATTGTTGCTTCATACAAAGCCACGGAGGAAGATTATATGGAACCAACACCACGGGCCATGTGCTATGAGTTGCACCAACCATAGACTTGAATGGATTGAAACCATCTGCTACCAATCCCAATCGGACATTACGAACATCTTTAGCAAAGTCGGGATGTCTCTTATCAAAATCCTTCCATGCATGAGAGTCTGTCGGGAGGGTTAACATGTCACTTTCATGAACTCTTTCTGCATGCCATCTCATTAAATTAGAAACTTTAGATGACATAAAAAAATCTTTTCAACCTCGGTTTAAGGGGAAAGTAACGCATTTTCTTTACGGCAATCGGTTTCCCTTGTATCGCAATCTGACTTTGATGAGTCTTATTTCCCCTGTTCTCTTTCCACCTGGAAGCGCCACAAACCGTACAAATATCCAAATGAGCAGTTTCATTTCTAAACAACATACAGTTGTTTGCACATGCATCTATAGTCTCATATGTAAAACCTAAGTTCTCTGTCAACTTACGAGCATAGTAATACGACTCAGAAATCTTAGCGTCGACAGGAAGAACTTTTTTCAATAAAACCAAAAGCATGTCGAATGATGTGTCTGACCAATTATTCAAAGTCTTCAAATGCAACAACTCCATGATAAACGACAGTTTATTGTAAGAAGTACATCCAGGATATAATTCTGTTTTTGCATCATCAAGTACTTCATAAAACCTCCTCGAATCACGATCTGCACCAGAGCGAAGATTTATCTCACCGGTCTCAAGATTCTGGATGTCAATGCCTTCAGGATCAAACCCACGTACCATTTCAGTAAGCATTTCATGCATTGGATCAATCATCCTTGCATCAACATCCATCTGATCTGCATCTGTATTTTGACAACGAACATATTCTTCTCCATGACGAGTGCAACTCTTATAATTTTTCAGAAATCCATTAAAGAAAAGGTGCTACCTCACAGTATCTCATGTGAATTGATATCTGTTAGCACATTTTATACATGGACAACTAATATAGTCACTTTCAAATCCTCTCGTGAAGTCAATAAACTGCATAATGCCATTGAAATATTCTCTAGATGTTCGATTTGGAAGATCAATCCAACTCTTATCCATAATAATATCTGTATAACAAACATTTACACAATACTTATTACATTTACATTTTTAAAATCAACTATATTCAAAATAAATATTAACCATTTGTTTATGAACCATTGATAAAATAATAATGTAACTGAAATATCATGTTACCTGATTGAGCTAAAAACTTGAAAGGGAGGGGAGCCAAAGGCGGTGCTGCGAGGGAGAGGAGGCAGCGAAGGGGAGCCGGAGCCAAAGGCGGTACAGCAAGGGAGGGGACGGGCGGCGGCAGCGGCGGGGAGCTGGAGGAGAGGAGGCGGTGAGGGGACAGGGGACGGGCAGCGAGGGGGGGGGGGGTGTCCGGGGTCGGGGGGGGGGGGGGGTATGTCCGAGGTGCGGGGAGGGGTGTCTGGGTTGTCGGCGGCCTGTCAGGGGTGCGGGCAGGGGTGTTCGGGGTGCGGGGGTGTCCGGGGTGCGGGGGGGGGGGGGCTGTCTGGGGTGCAGGGGGGCTGTCAGGGGTGCGGGGTGGGGTGTCCGGGGTGCGGGGGGCCTGTCCAGGGTGTGGGGGGGCTGTCCGGGTTCAACGGGGGGGGGGGGGTGTCCGAGTGCGGGGGGGGGGGGGGGGGGGCTGTCCGGGGTGCGGGGAGGCGTCCGGGGTGCGGGGGGCGGTCCGGAGTGCGTGGCGGGGGCTGTCCGGGGTGTGGGTGTCGTCCGGGGTGGGGGGGGAGGGCCGAGAGGCCGGAGGGCGGCGGCCGGAGGGCAGGCGGCGAGGGAGGGCGGGCGGGGGGGGGAGGCCGGGTGGCGGGGGAGGCCGGGCAGCGGGGGAGGCCGGGCGGCGGGGGAGGGGAGGGCGGCGAGGGAGGGCGTCGAGGGAGGGAGGGGGTTAGGGCGGCGATCGGGGGATCGGGGTCGAGGGGGCGCGGGGGGGGGGGGGGGGGGTGCAGAAGGCCCCCGTTTTTTTTATTTAGGTTAGCGACCGCCATTGGCGGTCGCTATTGGTTAGCTATAGCGACCGCCAATGGCGGTCGCCCGAGTCTTGGGGGCTTCAATGCCCCCTTTTCTGGTAGTGTTAGTATGTTTCACTCCATCTAATTTAGGGTGTGAATTTTTTTAAGGCATTATACAGAGTTATGGTCCACTTTAGAGTGGAACACATTAATTTACAATGGTGTTAATATATATATATATATCCTATATGTATGTGTTCCCTCATTCCATGAGTAATTATTGCCTTAGGACATGTTTATATATATATATATATATGTATATATGCAGGTATGTGAATGATCATAGTAGCTACTAATTAGAAAGTGCTAAGAGATGAAGGTTCTATTTGGTTCCACCCTCGGGTAGGTTCCTTATGCCATGATCATTAATTGTAATCTACATGATTGTTTGGTGTTATTTGAAAAACAATGTTTTTTAATTTTAGAAGAAATTCATATGATGTATACATATAAACATGTATATATATATATATATATTAATTGTTATGTTCCATTAAAATTGGTGTCCTAGGTGGTTTTGAATTTTGTAGTCATCATCTATGTGTGATTTCAATCATTCATTATAATGCCTATCACATTAAATGCTTAAAAGAATTTTCTAAATTGGTTTTGGGTGTGTGGTTGGTATTTCCCATGATGTTTGATGAATGTATATTAGTTGTGGATGTTAAAATTAGTGAATTTGATTTAGTGTGTGGTTTTAAAAAAGCGAAAATCTCATGATTTATTTATTTTGAAAAAATGAATGTTTATGGGTATAACATTTAGTGTAATATGTATTTTTCTATTCATAAAATGTTTTCATTATTTTAATAATTATTTTAAGATAGAATTTAAAATTATTGTTACTAGGTCGTTTAATTAGGCTATCAAAAGGTTTTGGAAAGCGGTGGATGGTTATGCTTTCCAAAAATGAAAGTATTCTTTATAATGTAATGAGTCCCATTTGAAAAATTAAGAAGGGTTTTTGAAAAACTAAAACTCCTCATTTGGAATTCCCCATTATTTTAGAAAAATGATGTATATGTTGGATTCATTAATTGTGAATGGTTTCTAGAAATTAAGCTTGTTTATTTTTGTCTGAAAAAAAAGGGGGATATACTCATCAACTTAGATCAGTAATGAGGGGTGAATGTTTCTTTCAATATAGAAAATGACGTCTTTTTTTCTAGTTTGATAAAAACACACCAAAACATGAAATATAAAAAATTGCGAAGACCGAGTTATCTATTTGTGTGTAATAGGACTAGTACACTAGATGATATTGTGGTGGTTTGTCCCGATTTCATCTAGGTGGAGTGATGCTTAAAACACTACCTGGACATGGATAATGATTGGGGACCGCTAGGTTATGGGGGTGTCCCATACTAGTGGGTATTACCTAATAAATTTATTGGTCATATATTCTAATCCACACTTCACAAATGTATGAGTTTTATAGAGTCCCATTATGCTAGTAACCTATATGGATTTTCCATGGTGATCGATTTTGACATGGTTCTTATGAAGTGATTCTCATTTTAGTTGTTTCATACTTGTTGTTACATTTTTTAAAACAATATTTTATTATAAATTCGTTTCCATTCATTTAGAAGTTAAAATTCGTGATTATAACTTATTTTGATACTGTAATAGAAGATAAATTCTTTCCATAAAAATTAAAATATGTTACCTGAATTTGAAAATAATTAAAAACATTTTCTTGTTATATCTTATTTTCAAACTAGATTTTTTTGGGTTTTTTAAAGGTGAGGGTAGTGAGTTTTTTATCCTTAGAATCCCTACTGAGAATCTTGGTGCTGATGCCTACTCTATTTTCCAATTTTTATGTTCCTCTAGTTTCACTCTCTCTTAGAGTGAGTGTCTTTTTATGATCCGTAGTGACCCATTATGAATGGTATTGTATGTTTCGATGCTTATTTTATTTTAATTCTTGCTATGAGATTTTTAGTTTATTTTAATTTATTTTTCTATCATTTTCATGGTAAAATCATTCCCAAATGCGTTATTTGGTGCTTGGTTGTTGTTGTCAGCCTATGGCGATTGGGAATTTCCTTCGGGACATATAATGGATCTGCTTGGGTTAAATGTTTAGGGATTCCCTGGGCTGGTTCATGAAAGAATGGAATCAGGGGACGTTTAACACATGAATTCTAAGGATTACCAATAGTTTGGAGTTTGGATTTTTAGAATTCAATTGGCCAAATACAGTTAGATTCATGAACAAAACTTATTCTTAATGATGCTTAAATTTCCAGGGTGGTCTGGGATGGTCATTCCTTTTTGTACGTTCTTGGAACTCAATTTTTTCCAAGTTCTTTATTCTTGTTTGGGTGTTTCTGGTTGGTGTTGAAATTTTGTGGTCATTTTTGAGGGGATCATGGATGATGTTCATAGCTTGTCATGCCATGTGTAAACCACAATATTACCATTGATGACTTAAAATATGCTCACCTGGTTGGTGTACGGTCTGCCAATCCATTTGAACATGATTTGTGTAGCATTTCATTATATGATATTTTGGAATCATGATTCCTTGAGTGAATTTATTGCATTTGGTTGTTTGTAGTGTGGGTTTTCATTGGGTTTGCGGTGCTTTTCTTGGGACATAAAATTACTTATTTGGTTATTGAAATGGATTTCCAAAATAAAATTTTGGATTTATTGAAAATGAAATGAGATGTCTTAAAAATGGATTTTCTTTTGGAAACTATTTTATGATCATTGAAAGCAATCATAATGAATAAATTAGAAGTATATTTTCAAAATTCATTGGGGGTTTTTTTTGTTTTTAATGAATTGTGAAATTGTTTTCTCTTGGAAATGGGAATTTCTAAATGATTTGTTTGACCTTTGGTATTCATATGGATCTCCAATATATTGATAGTGGATATGTAGTTGGTATGTGTGGATGGGTGGAAAGTATGGAATGAGAATAAAAATACATGTGAGGAAACATAAAATACCAATTGAATGTGCTTGGTTTCCAGGACTCGTTTTATTTTCTAATAGTAATTTTTTATATGTGGGTGTGTTGGAATTATTTTTTTTTTCAAAAAAGTTCTTCAGATAAATGTAAATTTTTATGGGGATTCTTGGGTTGTGATATTTTTAAAATTGGAATATGGTTTGAATATGAAATTAAATATGTGATTTTATTAGGGGAATTTTGATTTTTAGTATGCAAGGCTTGGTTTTTGAAATAGTATTCTTGGTTTCAGATGTTGTTCGAGTTAAGATTTGATATGTGATTAGATGTGGTGGCTTTTTTTGAGATGTGATGCAAGATGGTTGGATGTTTCCCATTTAGAGTATACCACGTAGAAATGTCTTATGGAATATAAATATTCATTTTCGTTTAATGGTTTATCTATGACATCAAAAGAATTTTTTGGGTAGAGATCTCGTTGTATGTAGTTTTTATACTATGGTTGTCGAGGTTTGATAGTGGTTGTGGTGTAACATGGGGAATTTGGGTATGTATTAGGGTATTTGGGAACTCTATATGTCAGGAGGGAGTTAGTAGTTTTGGTAATATAAAAGGTACTCTTATTGAATTTATGAGGGGTACTTCCCAATTTTTTGAACATTGAGTCAAAATGGGTGGACTCTGACAGAAGGAATTTTAGTTTAGATAGGTTCTCATAAAAGGTTCCCCATCTAGTGAGGAGTGTGAACTAGAGGAAAATTTTCATGCAGTGTATCTTATATCACTCCCAGTATCTCGATTTCTATCTCACATGTTGGTTTCTTCAATTATTTTTAGTTTTCCACTCTAAATCCATTTTTCATAATCCTTCGATGGATTTTTGAGTATATGGTCAGCAAAAAGGTCTTCAAAGCTGTGTTTTTAGAGGTTTAAGCCTCAGATGAAGGATTACAATTCATTAATGTAGTATATCAAATGACTCAATACATCAGGACATCAGCTATTGGTCCTGGGGTGAATCATTTAATGCACACAGGTAGTCCTTAGGTGTGAGGGGGGATGCAAATCCAACATATTATCTCTGACTTCGGAGAAGACATCAGTTGGATTTTCCATTCTCGTGGTTTTTTAATTTGGGTCGTTTTTATTTGAAGGTCCCATTGGCCTCATTCCCAATTTTTTCTGGGGTTCCCCATGGGATATAATCATTTCAGTTACTATTCATCCTTCTAAAATGTTTTGGGGGTTGGGTGTGACCCTTTGGAGATTCTTGTTTCCCGAGGAAGTGATGAGTCAGAAATTGGTGTTCATTTTGGTTTCCTTCAATTTCCCATTCTCTTGTGTTGCGATTCGGTCTCTGAAGATGGGTTCATCATGGAAGTTCAAACCCATGCCTGTTATCTTGTTCTTATTATGATGGTTATACCCATCACTAATCTTGTAGGGGTGTAGAGTTGGGTTTGGTTTTGTGAGTCGTTTCAATTCAAAATAGTCAATGTTAACCTGAATCATAATATGGTGGAGAGACTACAATGAAGTGTACCAAAGGGAAACTAAGTCATCAAATAGCTCCTATTGGGGAAATCCCATGTTTATTTTCCACCCGAACTCAATTTTGGAAATTTTCTAACTAGAAAATGCGTCACATTATGAATGTTTTTCTACATCCAATGTGGATTATCAATTTCTATTTTAGAGTTTGGGGCGTTCAATGTTGTGAAATTTTTGGGAGATGAGGGTTCCTCTATGTCGGTCGTTTAGATTATTGGTTTGAGTCATGGGATGTCGTTGGATGTTCCTTTGGATTTCGAGTGAGTTCTCAAATCTCACTAATTAAAGGATCTAGGTACTATTTTCGGAATCATATGTTTTGATCCATTCATTGATCAACATATTCTCTGTGATATTATATGGGAATAAAGTTTCATGGTGGGGGGAATTTTCACACTCCGACCTTATAATGCTATTTTATTTTAATTATTTTATTAATCATTGGGTTTTTAGTGGGTCGAGTCCCGGTTTAAATTTTGGAGTTTTTATTTGGAAATTGGTGTTCTGGGATTACCATTGTAGCACCCCTGGTTTGAGGTATATAGACTTTTTATGCTCATTTATGTGTTTAAATTTCATGGGATTAGTTGAGAAGAGGTTGGTAGAGTTTGGAAGGGTTTTGAATAAGTTTGGAGTATTTTCTTAGGGAGCACGTTTTCAGAAAGAATAGGGGAAACCGTGAAGGTTATCCAAGAAACAGTGCAGGTGGGGGAAGTAGGCTTCGCATGGCCTGCGCATGGTTGTAAATCCCATGCGAGGCAACCATGAAGACCCCTCTTCTCGAGAAAGTGTAGTGTGCACGGTTAACGCATGATTTTTCATTCCGTGCGGGCTAACCATGTGGCCACATAAAAATTGGGGTTTTAAATATGGGCTCTCTCGGGCTTGACATAAAACACATCAAATCCTCTACCACTCGAACCTCACTAGGGATTTTGGGTTCTCAGGGGTTGGATGTGCTCTCCCAATCATTTTGAATGTGATTCAAAATGGTTTCTTGGTGTTTTGAAGGTGGTTTCTACCTGTTAAGTATCTCCTTTTGGTTTCTTTGTGGTTTCCTATAAATCCTCATTTCCCTTTTTCTTGTTTTTCTATATCTACATTCATTGCAAGTAGATCTAGTGTTGTGGTTTCCTTGGGTGTTGATTTAAAGTCTTGTGGAAGATAGGGAAGGAGAACTACAATGTTTTTCATGAAGCGTTTTCCCGGATTGAGGTGCTGTTGCATGTGGGTCGATTTCGCCAGATCCCTAAAGTTGGCTAGCTTCTATCTCAAATCCACTTTGCTAGAACATGAATCTTGGTTACAATTAATTTGTTTTGCCTAATATTTATTGTGGATTTGATATGTGAAATTTATTGGAAATCCCTTTTGTGGTGTTTTGGGGATTTTTTTGGAAGAAATGGGTTTTTGTGGAAAATGTGCTTGTTGTGATTTTAAAATAGAGATTTTATAGTGGGTTGTTTTGATGAATTAATTAATATGTCTTGTGAACTAATTTTTCAATAAAGGGGTTGTTTTATTGAAATGTGAATTGGCATGTTAAAATGGTGGAAGGGAGTTTTCAATAAAAGTTTGATTTATTGAAGGGGTTCGACATGTAATTTAATGGTTAATTGAATATTTTGGTGACCTTGGTGGGTTATATGCTTGGTTATGGAATGTTTTAATATTGTGTGGATGTGGGCAGGATGTACCATTATAAAAAGGGGATGGATAGTGGATTGAAGGGCCACCATCAATAGTAAGCGGGCGTGATGTATAACTTGAGTTGATTGGTAATGAATGGGCTGGACGAGAAGTGCCACCATGGTTTGATGTGTGCTTCATTGGGGATGTTTGTAGATGGGGCTTCTGAGTGAAATATAAAAATGGTAATCAGATTGTGGCATGGTTGAATTGGCTTCATTGCATGAAATGGTTGATTTGGCTTCCTTGTGTGGCTTGTAAGGTTATGTTTGGCTCATGGTATTGGTTTTAATTGTGATCATTTTATATAAAGTTCTTTATACAAATGTGCTAACGGTTTTATCCAATTAGTGTGTGTAGGGAAGTCAATTGGGGAAATAATAATGAGTAGTTGTACTCACCCCCTGCTTTGGCACTTTTGTGTCTTTGCAGATGTCTTGTTCCACGATGTGGGAAAAGGTTAGGAATAACCCTCCTTTAGTGGTGAATTGTGATACTTCAGTGGAGCTTGGATCTTGGTGTGGAGCGCGGTGGTGTCATGAATTGTGGTGTTTTGTGGTTTAGTTTTCACTTTGTAACCTGATGTTTAGTGTACATGTCTAGTTGATTGTTTGTGGGGTTTGTGGTGGAATTTTTTGTACCACATGGCTGGGATTGAAAATTCATGCATCTTTAGTTGTTGGTTGGTTGGGTTGGGTTATCTTCTAAATGGATAGTCATTACCCACTATTCCTTGAATCCCTTGGCATTTATTTCCAGCCTTTGGTGCCTTGGGAACTTCACTTAAGGCTATGTAACAGTCACCTCCTCCTCAAACCAATGAGGTAGGGGTGGGGTGTTTAAAGTGGTATTCGCATGTTCAGTCCTTTGGAATTCATTCTCTGATTTGGAGTTGACACTCATTGTGGTATATTCCTTGAGTTAGGGTAGTATCAAGGCATAGGAATGTCAGAACATGGAATGTATAGCATAAAAGGATGTAGCTAACCCTTTAATGTTGAACTACAAGTTACTAGGGAGTTGTTTACATAATTGTTTTGGAGACATTTATAGGTTTCAGAAATCTCATTGTCGTGGGTGTAGCCAATGAGATGTGCATGGCATATTTCAAAGAAAAAACTTCCCCAAAGGATAAATATTTCATTGGAAATAATGATTTATGGGATAAATTGAGAAATGGGTTTTCAAATGTATTAAATTTTAATGTTAATAAATATGGTATTTTGAAAATGGTTTGATTTTTAAAAATGGTGAAACATGGAAAATGTGGAAAGGTGGAAAGCCTCATTGGGATAGTGTTGTGTAATGTGATTACAAATGGGAATCCTTGTGGTCTAAAGAAGTGAGACTCATGGTTTTTTGTTTTCTATTTATAGAAATGTCACTAGGTAGGCGTCATAGAGACCAACCAGAAGTGGTCAATGAGAACATGGTTGCACCGGAGCCCAATGTGAACCAGTAGTTAGTCCAGATCATAGTAAAATATTTCCAAGATGTGGAACGTGTGTATAGATAGGAAGATCCAACGAATGTTTATTAGGAATCTCAGTTTCAAAATTAGGATACAGCCGTCTTTATGGGTGATTCGGATGCAGAAAAGGAAGAGGCATGGATATCCAGAATCAACTGATTTTTCGAATTCTTGGGGACGCCTGTAGAGATGAAATAATATCTTGCAAAGTATAAGCTAGAGGATCTTGCTCTTCAATGGTGGTAGATGGTAGTACAAGTGGGGATGGACCTTGGTATGACATGGGAAGGCTTTGAGGAATTATTTAATAAAAAATTCTACCCACATACATTTAGAATTTAGCGCACAAATGATTTATATAGTCTGAAGCAAGAGAATATATCTGTGAGAGAGTATGCCACTATGTTGATGAGCTTAGTATGGTTTGCACTCGAGGTGGAAAGTAGCACATCATTGAAGGAAAGGATCATTGAAGCGGGTTTCAGGAAAAGATCCATTAAAAAATAGTAGTGATGTGTATCAGTGATTACATAGAGAGAGTGAATCGAGAATTGGTGGATGAGCGTGATCTGTTGGGAGATCCGAGCAGGGAAATAATGGTGGTATCCTTGGGGAATAGTGCGAACTCTATCAATGGGTTCAAGCGGAGGAGGGACACTTATTCCCAGGGTGGGATTTTGGCACATAATCTGATGGAAGGATCAGTAAATCTTCCTCTGAAGCCACAGATCAAACCAGGAAGTTTTTAGTGTGGCCCTATGACAGACATCAAGTGGGACATTATGAAACAACCATGAGCATGATGCAATTGCAAGGAGATGGGGCATATTCAGTGATATTTAAGGAATGCTCCGAGGTTGGGTTCACGTGACACTGCTCAGGGATCACAAACATCATATGCTTCAACGGGATTAGGAAATCAGTATACCCCTCATCAGCAAAGCAATGTCAGTCATGGTGATTCTTGGAACACCAGAACTCCTCAGCAACAAAATAAAGAGAAGAGTGAGGAAACTAAGGCATTTTTCAGAGCCGAGTAGGTTGTGTTGGATGATCAGTCCGGACCATCCATGGTGCGAGGTTCTATTCATTTATATATTACCATGATGAAAGTGTTGTTGGATATGGGTGCTTCTCACACTTTTATTGTTGCACATGTGGTTGATTTTCTGGGTTTAAGGTTAGAAATTCATCCTTTGGTTTTGAAACATCAAACTCATCTTGGTCGATGAGAGTGTCGATCCATCTTATATAGAGAATTTCAAACCGTTGTGGGTGAGGTTAAGATGAGGTTGAATTTCTCATTGCTTGAAATTGATGGGTATGATGTAATCATTAGAATGGATTGGCTGGTGGCGTTTAATGACCAGATTGACTTTAATGGGTGAACAATAGCTTTTACGACACACGATGGAATTAGAAATCTCTTTTGAGGAGATAGGAATGAAAGGCAAGGTGCAACAGAATTTTTGGCACCAGCAGTGGGAATGTTATCATATCATTTGGTTGTGTTATCATTAGAATTAGTAGAGTGTGTCGAACAGAGTGTTCTTCTGGAGGTGGTGGACCAGTTCATGGATGTTTTTCCTGAATAATTATAAGATTTACCTCCTGTATGATAAGTGGAGTTTACGATTGATCTCTTTCCAGGGACCAATCCTATCTCACTTCTGTCTTATCATATAGAACCAGCTGAATTGAAGGAATAGAAAGTCCAGTTGGAAGATTCAGAAAACAAAGGGTTTATCTAGCCTAGCACATCTCTGTGGGAAGCGCCGGTGTTGTTTGTGAAAACGGTGGACGTAACTTTGAGTCTCATCATGGATTATCGTATACATAACCAAGGTACGATAAAGAACAGATATCCACATCCACGAATTGATGATTTGTTCGAACAGTTGAGGGGAGCCCAGTGGTTCTCCCATATCGACATGAGGTCAGGATATCATCAATTGTGGGCGATGAAGATTGATATTCCTAAAACATATTTCAGAAGTAGATATGGATACTATGAATATGTGGTTATGCCATTTGGTGTAAAGAATGTTCCAGTGGTGTTCATGGCATTGAAGAATCAGATATTTCATAGATATCTTGATTCATTTGTGCTGGGGTTTTTAGATGATATTTTTGTGTATTCAAAGACAAGGGTGGATCAAGAGTAGGGCTTGGCGACAGTGTTGGGGATCTTGAGGGATCATCAATTGTATGACAAATTGTCAATGTGTGACTTTTGGATACATAAATTCTGTTTTCTTGGCCATGTGATTTATGAAAGGGGTGTTTCAGTGGATTAGGAAAAGATAAAGGCAATTATCTCTTGGAAACCGCCAAAGAATGTGTTTGAGGTATGGAGTTTCCTTGGTCTAGCAGGGTCTTATCTACATTTTTTACATTATTATTCATGATTAGCTTCATCGATGGTATCTTTGACAATAAATAATGTTCCATTACAGTGGAATGAACAGTTTCATAATTGTTTCAAATAGCTAATGGGTCGCCTTACAACATCATTAATATTGGTTTTCCCAGAACAGGAAAAGGGTATGTGGTGTATTGTGATGCATCGGGATTAGGGTTGGAATGCGTTCTCATGTAAGGGAATCATGTTGTTGCGTATAGATCATGGTAGTTGAGGGTTCATGAGAAGAACTACCAAAATAATGATTTGGAATTTGAATTAGTAGTCCATACTTTGAATGTGTGGAGTCATTATCACATAGGTGAGAAATTCAAAATATATACAGATCATAAGATCTTTTAGCACATTTTCTCACAACAGGATTTTATCTTGAGGCAAAGGATATGGATATAATATCTCTAGATGTTTGATTTTTACATTATATACACACCAGGTAATGTATATTTGGTGGTGATGTATTAAGTATAAAATCATATTTTCAAGTGGAGAAACATGTATTAGAAGAGTGGCAGTGAATGTCAGTTATAACTAACATGTGGTTGGAATGTGAGTACCAAGGTGATAGAGTGGTCTTCCTTCTGTTTTTGTTGATTCCTGACTTGGTTAGACTTGTTAAAAAGGCACAAATATCTGATTTTGAATCTCTGACCAAGATTTCAAAACAGAATGGTATGGAGACCATTGAGGGTTGACACATGAATGGAGATTCAGTTTTGTGTTTTTGGAATCAGATGCTTGTACTAGTTTCTTGTCAGAAATATATTCTCAGTGTGTATCATCATTCCAAGTGGATTGTTCGTCCAGGAATTTAAAATTGTATAATGCAATGAATGTGAAGTTTTGGTGGGTTGGTATGAAAAGAAGTGTGGTTGAGTTGGTTTTGAGATGCTTGACTTTCCAGTAGGTCATGGCAGAGCATTAGAGACCAACGAGAATGTTTTTTTCTATACCAATACCTATTTGGAAGTGGGAGAAAATATCGATGTATTTTTTCATAGGTCTCTGAAGAACGGTCAGAATGCATGAATCCATTTGGGTGATAGTGGATCGACTAACGAAATTCGGCCCATTTCATTCCAATTAGTGAATCTCATTGGGTGGAGGATATTTCCAAAATATATATCCAGGAGGTGGTAAAGAGGCATGGTATTGTAGTTTCAAATGTATTAGATAGAGATCCTAGGTTCACATCTCGTTTCTGGAAATCCTTACAGCAGGCCCTTGGGACACAGTTGACTATGAGCATGACATATCACCATTAGAGGGATGATAAATCCGAGAGGACGTTACAGAAATTAGAGGTTATGTTGAGGGCACGTGTCATGGATTTTGGTGGCCCGTGGGAGGAGAACGTGTCCTTGGTTTAGTTATCATACAATAAAAGTTATCAGGAATCCATACATATGGCTCTTTTTGATGCGTTTTATGGGCGGATGTGTCATTCCCCACTATAATGGGTGGAAACGGGTGAGTCCTCGATGGTTGGACCGAGCCTTTTCCAGAAGACTACATAGAAGATCATATTAATCAGGAAGGTGATATAGATGTCTCAGTGTCATCATAAATAATATAAAGATCATCTTTAACAGCCGTTGTCATCGGAGGTTAGTGATCATGTTTTCTTGAGGATATCTCCTAGGATAGGACATAATTGGTTTAGAAAGAATGGAAAGTTATCTTTGAAGTATATTGTAAATTTTGAGATTCTTTTTCGAGTTAGTGAGGTTCATTATCATTTTTATTTTCCACATAAGTTTAGTGTGGTTAACAATGTGTTTCATGTGTCGCAGTTGAAATAGCATCAGCCGGATCTTTGCCATGTTATTCGATGGGATCATGTAGATCTATAGTCAGATGCTTCATTGATGTACATGACAGTGTAGGTTGTGGATAGGAAAGATAAAGTCTTTCGGGGTAAAAACATCAGTCTATTTTGTGTTTTGTGGGAGCATGGTGAGATCCAAGAGGAGACATGGGAGAGGGAGAAAGAGATGGTCAACCAATGGACAGAGCTCTTTCAGAAAAGGGTGGGTTCACAGCTTTCTGAGGAAGAAAAGTCCAATGATGGGGAGAATGTAGAACCCCTAGTTTGAAGTATGTAGCCTTTTTTATTCTATTTTATGTATTTAAAGTGCATGGGATGAGTTGAGAATATGACAGGAGAGTTTGGAATGGTTTGGATTAAGTATGGAGGCTTTTCTTTGGGAGCACGGTTTGAGAACAGTTAGGGGAAACCGTTCAGGTACTTTAGGAAACCCTGTAGGGAGATGTAGTTGGCTTCACACAGCCTGTGCACAGTTTGAAAAACCATACGAGGAAATCGTGTGGACCCCTCCTTTCAAGACAGTTGTGTGCACATGGCTAGCGCAATGTTTTTTCAAACTGTGTGGGCTAACCGTGCGGCCACATAAAAAGTGGGGTTTCAAATTCGGGCTCTCACGGGCTTGACCTATTACCCTACAAATCCAATCACACTCATGCCACACCCAGTATTTTGAGTTCTTAGGGGATGTAGGGGATCTCCCACACATTTTGGGTGTGATTCAAAGGGTTTTATGGGTGTTTTGAATGTGGGTTCTCCCTGGTAAGTCTCTCCTCATGGTTTCTTTGTGGTTTCCTCTTGATCTTCATCTATGTGTCTCTCAGTTTTCTAGATCTACATACATTGCACGTATATCTAGTGTTTGGGATGCCTTGGGTGTTGATTTTACGGATTGTGGATGATAGGGAAGGATATCTAGTGCGGTTTTCATGAAGTGTTTTCCCGTATTGGGGTGAAATTGCTTGTGGGTCGATTTCATTAGAACCATAAAGGTAGGTGGCTTCTCTCTCAAATCCACTTTTCTAAAACTTGAATCTTGGAAACAATTAATTTGTGTTGCATAAAATTAATTGGGGTATGGTTGTGTGAAATTTATTGGAAATCCCTTTGGTGGGGTTTTGGGGATTTTTGGGAAGAAAAGGGTTTTTGGGTAAAATGCTCTTGTTGTGATTTTAAAATAGAGATTTTAAAATGGGTTGTTTTGTTGAATTAATTAATATGGCTTGTGAAATAGTTTTTAAATAAAGGGGTTATTTTATTGAAATGGGAATTGGTGTGTAAAGAGGGTGGAAGGTTGTTTTCAATAAATCTTTGATTTATTGAAGTGGTTCGGCATGTAGTTGATTGGTGAATTAAATATTTTGGTGACATTGGTGGGTTATATGTTTGGTTATGAATTTTTTGAATGTTGTGTAGAAGTGGGCGGGATGTACCAAAATAAAAAGGGTATGGGTAGTGGACATAAGGGACACCATTAATAGAAAGTGGGTGGGAAGTACCACTTGTGTGGATTGGTAATGAATAGGTTGGACAGGAAGTGCCACCATGGATTTTTGTGTGCTTCATTGCTGATGTTTGTAGATGGGTATTGTGAGTGAAATATGAAAATGGTAATCGGCTTGTGGCATGGTTTAATTGGATTCCTTTCAAGGGAAGGTTGATTTGGCTTCCTTGTGTGTCTTGGAATGAGTGTGTTTGGCTCATGGTATTGGATTCACTTGTGACCCTTTTATATAAACTTCTTTATATAAATGTGATAACCGTTTTATCCTAGTGGTGTGTGTAGGGAAGTGAGTTGGGGAAATCCTACTGAGTAGTTGTAATCACCCCCTACTTTGGAACTTTGGTGTCTTTTTAGATTTCTTGTGTAATGCCCTAACCCTATTTACTCAGAGTCAGTGCATTATTGCGTAACATTCACATGATCACAAAAGATCAAGTCTTGAAATACCGGTTAGTTTAGTAGTCTTGGAAACACTAGATACATTCATAAGTCTTACATTATATCATAAAGTAAAACAAAACTAAAAAAACATATTTTCTTTATATACCCTCATATTATCCCTACAGGTCATTCATAATATACTTCATCACATCCTGGAAAAATTAGAACATTGAAAGGGGTGAGCTCAAATGCTCAGTAAGGATAACAATATAGCAGAATCATTAATAAATAAACATAAGAATTTAAGGCAACGTATATCTAAAAAAATCCTTTTAAACTATAACTTCAGCATAATATGGGAAAAATAAAATGAAATAATGTCCTTTACTTATTCACATTGATATTCAACTAGTATAATAATCACATGCAATATCAATAACCACTTTCATAATGAGGGAATGCATAATGCCAGACTATCATAACCACGTAGCCAAGGCCTCGTGCCAAGACTACAAATACGATTTTTTCAAGGCCTCGTTCCAAGACACTAGTTTGTCTCGTGAGACCTACCGATACATATAGGAGCTATAGCGGGCTCCACCCGTCACTTATTAAGTCCAATTCATTCCTCATATGAACAGGTTTAAACATATCATAAACCATAACATAATCGTATCACATAAAACATGCATAAAGGAAACATAACATTTCCACATTTCAATCACAAGATATCAATACAAAACATTGATATAATAAAAACACATTCAAAACAATTTTCAATAAATAAATAAAATAAAATTAAAACTTTGTATTTATTTTTCATTTAAAAAAATGTTATGGCTTGTAGAAGAAGCCGAAACTGAAATAATGGTCACGGCGGCAGAGAAGTTTGTGTCACCGCATATGTACGACCAAAAAACATTTCCTATTGTCGTTTAGTAAAATTATTCAAATAAAAAATATTTCTTTTGAATAAATGTAAAAGTTAAAGTGGTTTATACAACGTATAAATGAATGTTGTGTATAAACCAAAATATTCCTCAATGAAAGGAGATTGAGACGAAGTCCCTTACCTCATGTCCGACTTGACTCGGCCGTTATTTTACCTCCTGAATAATAAACTAGAGTTAATTTATAATTTATTATGAACCTCTTTCATGTTTCTTATTCCTTTTATATCACTTATTACCACGTTATGAACATTATTTACGTTAATAACGGCCGTTTTGTCGATCTTTGGTACTTGAGTCATAAATAAACTTCTTATAATTACAAGTTGTTCATGTTTGAAAATATCCATTATATCCAAAATTATATTCATGATGGGTATATCATACATATCATATATATCCAGTATATACATTCATTCATAATAATACGTAACATTTAGAGGTAAGAAATTAAATACACCGTTCATGGAGAATGTAAGCCGTACGTACGCATGTAAACTACTTTCATTTATAATTAGTATTTAATGGAATGAGGTCATAATTATATAAAGGTGTATTATAATTCCAGAATAAAATCATATATAATATCATTTACCCCATCCTTTATACGTCCCACATATGGCATTAACGATTCAAATCACTTCGAGGGGGCTCTAGTATGCACTTCCTAAAAAGAAATTATCGCATTTACCAATAATGGAAATCATAAAGGATTGCCATAAATGAAAATTACATAAGCATAAGTAAAACATAAACATAATATATATCATATATAAATATAGGTACATCTTACTGGCCACCATGAGAGGTGTTAAAAGAATATTGAACAATCATCATTTTGTGAGGCAGTAATTCACCACCCACAGAAACAGTATGTTCATTAACCATTAGACGAAGGTATGTGTAAGTTAAAATCAAATAATACTCATAAAAACATCCTAGTATATTTATTATTCTGGTTTTGTTACAAAAGAAAAGAATAAAATGTGTTTAAGGGGTTGTAGAAGCAAAATAAATAAAATAACATAAGAGAAGACATTACCTTAAAATTGGGTAACTCTTCTTGATTTGAGCCAAAGGCTTCCTTGGGAAGACTTATGCCCAATGTGAGGCTTCTATGAGTAATATAGGGAAGTTGGGAGAGTATTTGGGCAGATGATGGGTGAGCCAAATGGCTTTTATGGTGTGTGTAAGGTGGTATAGGTGGGGGGTTTTTATAAGAGGAGAGGAGGGGCACTCTTAGAAAGTCATGAAATGATACATTATTATGAAGTGCTTTTCGGATTTCAAAGGCCCCACATTTATATATATCTAGGATAAGGTGATAAGGGTTCTAAATATACTCATCCAATAGGTTTTTGACATGTGTATGTCTTATATTTAACATTATCTTTTCATTTTATTTAAATCATTAATTAATGAGGTAATCGCTTCATCATCATGGTGTCATAAATAATTTAATTTATATAATGTCTAAAAATTATAAAAAAAATATCATGATATAGAAAATCTTTTTATCTTTCCAATGAATATTTATAGTCGAAAATTTATCTTATATAACCACATGTAATAATTGTTTTATAAAAACAACACATGTTTGTGACAATTTTATTTTTACTTTAAATAAAAAGTTATTAATGTCATTTTATTACCCAAGTAGCTCTACAGGGTCCCAAAGTTGACCCATGGATTATCTTGGTCAGCCATGACTCATCCAATAAGAGTAGTACAACTTTAAAGGTAATATCATATTATTATAACATTATATTTACCATAAATTACACTAATTACCTTTAATCGCGATTCAAAGAACTTAAAAGTTACTATTCACCAAAAATGATTTTAATCCCATTGAACCACATTTTACTTCCTAATGACAATGTTGTATGTCTCGTTTTTGAAATTCATTTCACAGTAGTTGTAAAATTTCATTAAAACGAAAAATAAGTTTTTTAACTACCACTTAGTGGTTTCACTATTCATCAAAAATTGATGTTTTTAAGAAAAATTCCAAAACTTCACTCTATGCTATATTAGATATTCTGAATCCCAAAATGATGTCCATTTTGAAATAAAAAATTTATATAATTTTAAATAGTGGGTATTACTATTCACAACAACTACTTTGATTGGTCGTGGTGTGTTAGAACTCGAGGTAGCGTACAACAAACGCTTCTCTATTATTAAATGAGTAGCATACCATGGAAGCTTGGGGTGTTACATTATCCCCTCCTTTAATAAATTGCGTCCTCACAATTTGAAATTTTTCTTTGAAAATAAAAGGATGAAAATATAAAATACCTTTGTGGAAAACACACATCGGAAATAAGGATAATAAAAATATAAATTTAAAAGAATGAAAGAGAAGTACAAAGGTCACCCGAGATAGACCATACTACGATTCTATGAAAATATAGATATGGAAGAAAAACAAACCATCAAGGTCTGATGGAGAGTTGAAGAAAAAAGGATTAGGAGAAAGTTAACCACATGAAAATCACAAACATGTGATTGGTTAAATATTCATTGAATCCGCAGTTGGAAAAGATAACCGGGAACGTTTTTGTTTTAAGTTACCTTTCATAATGTTGATGAATTGTTTTAGAGATTTACTAAGAACGTATGGAAATATACTGAATTTTCATTTATACTTTCATTCTTTAATAAATTTTTACCACAAACCCATCTTTCACTCAAAAGGTAATAGAACTAAAAAATATTATATTTATCTTAATCGTACAAGGTTCCAAATATTACCACATACCATTTAGATTAGGAAAACAATTTTGTAATAACCAGGGACTTCATGTAGGCTATTGGTATGTAATAAAGGCCTGGCGCACTATAGTTGTGGGTTCAATTCCTATAGCTTTGTCCGACACGACGGGTTATCCCCCAACCTGCAAGTTGTCCTATTCCTAAAACTATAGTATTATAATATTCCTCAAATAATCTCCAGAAATGTTTTAACTATAAAAAATACTATCCAAAGTTCAACTTATTCTATTCCAACCTTTATAGTTATCCAAAATACATTTGTCCATACTTTCTCTAAAAGGTCTCTAAATTCGAAAATCAGTTTTCACATCAGATTCCCCAAACAAAGTAAAGTTTCTCTTATTGTCAAATACTAACAATATGATTACCTTCAACATATTGAAACCTTAATGAAAACAACAAGTACTTCAGTACAATCCTTATATATATCACGTTATTCTTATAACCAGAATATAATCCTTGAGTCCAAAAGAACCAATACATTAATTATTCCACTTCAACTATAGAAACAATATAAGATTGGACTTGATCCCTTGGATTTTTCTGAGGTATGTTTCCCTGATTCTTGTGACATTCATTTGCATAATGCCCCATTTCCATAAAATAGTAGCATTCAACATTGATAGCCTATTTCTTTCCCTTGCAATCACGAGCCTAGTGACCTTTTTCTCCACATTTATAACAAACTCTCATTCCTTTTAGATAAATACCGGGGTGATTCTTCCAACAATTATCGCATAATAGAAAATACTTCTTTCCATTTTTCCATTTATTTGTCTCTTGTTTGACCGTTCTCTTCTTCTCTTGATTTATTTTATTTTCATAAGACTTAAAGAATTCCTTTTCTTGTCTTGATAGCACATGAGATAATATCTTCATACTTTGAGAAAGATTGTGATACTAAATATCGACAGAGAAATGGTTTTAACCCATTAAATAAATGGTCAATTATACTTCTTGGGTTACATAAATAATCTGCATCATGCCGCGCAACCCTTGTAATGTTAGCCTCATACTTTGTGACAT
Source organism: Viscum album (assembly GCA_963277665.1). Classification (NCBI taxonomy): domain Eukaryota; kingdom Viridiplantae; phylum Streptophyta; class Magnoliopsida; order Santalales; family Viscaceae; genus Viscum; species Viscum album. Next base: position 50,831,370 of record OY728156.1, read on the forward strand.
TCTCATCCTCCTTTTGCATCAGACTCAGAAATTGCCTTTCCATATCTGCTCGATGGTCATGTGGAAAGTATTTTTCTAAGAAAATTTCCCTAAACTCCATCCATTCCATACTTGATACTTCTTTATCTTCTTTTGTGTTTTGAATCAGCGACAACCATGGATCAACATCTCCAGCGAGGCAGTAAATTTCCACGACAACCTTCTCCCTTTCGCTACTCCCCAAAGCATGGAATATTTTATCTAAAGAGTTTATCCATTGCTCAGCTACTAATATATTTGTACCCCCATTAAATGTTAGTGGTTGTTTCCTCATGAAGCGATCTAACATGGATCCTCCACGTTGCGGATCAGGGTGCTCCAAACGAGTAAGGTTATTATTCATAACCTGAGTGAGTTGTCCCAGTATGGTGATAAGTTGATCATCACCAGTTGTATCACCAGCTCCACTATAATTATCTTGAGCAGGAGGGAAATCCATATATAGAGTGCGTGCATTGATATGGTTTCCATTCCTTCAACTAGGCACCATTTCTAAACAAATGGCATAACCTAGATTAGTTTATGAATCAAAATACATAATTCCATACATGTAAAACACTTAACATAAATTGAACTATTTATGGATATAATCCATAATCATAAAAATGTTTTCTTTGAGGATGTATATACTCATAAACCCTACATAATGGTTTTTAATGAAAATGAGAATTATCCTAAGCATACCCCTAGGAGTGTCGTAACCAAGAGTGCAGCAAGGCCCGTTGTCATGCACCAGTTCCCGTTCGAGTCTAGCTCAAAATGGTGTTTATGGTTTTTACCCCTAGGTACATATTTGCCAGAGCCGCCTCTACCTACTCGTATCCAGACAGGGATGTATTGCTTGGAAAACTCACAAAATCTCTATTTTACCAAAATTCAAGGATGTTCTTCTATACTAATCCTCAAAGTCTATCTTTGGTCTATGTGCTCTAATCAGAGTTTATCTAAATCTTGCTTCCAAGGTTAGTACTAAAGTGCCTCTAATACCAACTATAATTCCCCGACCCAAGTTACCCAGAGTCAGTGCATTAATGCGTAACATTGGCATGGTGACAAAAGATCAAGTCTCGAAAGAAAAATTAGTTTAGTAGTCTTGGAAACATTAGATACTTTCATATGTATTACATTACATCATAAAGTAAAAAAAAACTAAAAAAATATTGTCTTTATATCCCCTCATACTATCCCTGCAGGTCATTCATAATATACTTCATCACATCCTAGAAAAATTAAAACATTGAAAGGGGTGAGCTCAGATGCTCCGTAAGGATAACAATACAGCTGAAACATTCATAAATAAACATAAACATTTAAGGCAATGTATAACTAAACAGAATATTTTTAAACATGAAATTCATCATAATATGGAAAAAATTAAATGATATAATTCCATTTACTTATTCACATTGATATTCTACTAGTCGAATAATCACATTCAATATCATTATCCATATTCATAATGATGGAATACATAATGCCAGACTATCATACCCACGTAGCCAAGGTCTCGTGCCAAGACTAAAAATAAGATTTTGTCAAAGCCTCATGCCAAGACACTAGTTTGTCTCATGAGACCAACCGATGCATCGAGGAGCAATAGCGGGCTCCACCCGTCACTTATTAAGTCCAATTCATTCCTTATATGAACAGGTTTAAACATATAATAAACCATAACATAATCGTATCACATAAAACATGCATAAAGGAAACATAAAATTTTATCATTTCAATCACAAGATATCAATAAAACACATTAATAAAATAAAAAAACATTGAAATTTTTTTTCAATATCAAAATAAAATAAAACTAAATTTTTTTATTTTTTTCATTTAAAAAAGTTATGGCTTGTAGGGGAAGCCGAAACTCAAATAATGGTCACGACGGTAGAGAATTCGTTGTCGCCACATACGTACGAGAAAAAAAACATTCCCTTTTGTCGTTTAGTAAAATGATTCATATAAAAAAGATTCCTTTTGAATAAACGTAAAATTCAAAGGGGTTTATACACCATATAAAAGAAGGTTTTGTATAAAACAAAATATGCCTCAATGAATGGAGATTGAGACGAAGTCCCTTACCTTGTGTCGGACTAGACTCGACCATTCATTAACCTCCTGAATAATAAACTAGAGTTAATTTATAATTTCTTAAGAAACTTTTTCATGTTTTTTATTCCTTTTATATCACTTATTACCATGTTATGATCATTATTTATGTTAATAACGGTCGTTTTGTCGATCATCGGTACTTGAGTCAAAAATAAACTTCCTATAATTACAAGTTGTTCATGTTGTAAAATATCCATTATATCCATAATTATATTCATGATTTAGATATCATATATATATTATATATCTAGTATATACATTCATTCATAATATTACGTAACATTTAGAGTAAAGAAATGAAATGCACCGTTCATGGAGACAGTATGTCGTACGTATGCATGAACGCTACTTTCATTTCTATTTCGTATTTAATGGAATGAGATCATAATTATATAAAGTTGTGTTATAATTACATTATAACATAATATATAATATAATTTACTCCATCCTTTATACATCCCACATATGGCATTATTGATTCAAATCACTTTGAGGGGGCGGTAGTCTGCACTTCCTAAAATGAAATTATAACGTTTATCTATAATGGAAATCATAAATGTATGCCATAAATGAAAATTACAGAAGCATAAGGAAAACCTAAACAAAATATATATCATATATTAATTAGTTACTTCTTAATGGCCACTATAAGTGGTGTTAAAAGATGATTGAACAATCATCGTTTTGTGAGGCAGTAATTCGCCACCCACAGAAACAGTATGTTCTTTAACCATTAGACGAAGGTATGTTTAAGTGTATATAAAATAATTATCATAAAAACATCATATTATATTGACGATACTGGTTTTGTTTCTAAATAAAGGAATAAAAATAGTTTAAGGGGTTGGAGAAGAAAAATAAAACAAAATTACATAAGAGAAGACATTACCTTATAATTGGGTAACTCTTTTTTATTTGAGCCAAAGGAATCCTTGAGAAGGCCTCTACCCAAAGTGAGGATTATATGAGTAATAGAGGGATGTTGGGAGAGTATTTTTCTAGATGTTGGCCGAGCCAAATGGCTTTGATAGTGTGAGTAAGTTGGTAGAGGTGGGGGCCTTTTATAAGAGGAGAGGAGGGGCACTCTTGGAAATTCATGAAATGTTACATTATTATGAAGTGATTTTAGGATTTCAAAGGTCCCAAAATTTTATATTTTGAGGATAAGGTGATAAGGGTTCTAAATATACTCATACAATAGGTTTTTGACAATTTTAAGTCTTGGATTTTACATTATCTTTTCATTTTATTTAAATCATTAATTAATGAGGTAGTCGATGCATCATCATGGTGTCATAAATAATTTAATTTATTTAATGTCTAAAAAATATAAGAAAATTACCATGATATAGGAAATATTTTTATATGTATAATGAAAATTTATAGTCGAAATATTAACTTATATAATCCCATGTAATAATTGTTTTAGTAAAATAACACATGTTTGTGAAAAATTTATTTTTACGTTAAATAAAAAGTTATTAATGTTATTTTATTTCCCAAGTGGCCCCATGGGGTCCCCAAGTTGAAACATGTATTTTCGTGGTCGGCCATGACTCATCCAATAATGGTAGGACATGTGTAATGTTAATTTCATATTATTATAACATTATATTTACCTTAAATTACAGTAATTACCTTTAATCGCGATTAATAGAACTTAAAAGTTACTATTCACCAAAAATTATTTTAATCCCATTGAACCACATTTTACTTCCTAATGACAATGATGTATGTAAAATTTTTGAAATTCAATTCACAGAAGTGGTAAAATTTCATTTAAACTAAAAATCAGTTTTTTAAATACCACTTAGTGGTTTCACGATTCATCAAAAATTGTTGTTTTTCCAAAAAAATCGAAACATTCACCCTAATATATATTCGATATTCCAAATCAAAAAATGATGTCCATTTTCAAATATAAAATTTATATAATTTTAAATAGTGGGTATTACTATTCAAAATAGCTACTTTGATTGGTCGCGGTGTGTTATAACTCGAGGTTGCGTATAACATACGCTGCTGTATTATTAAAAGAGAAGTGTACCATGGAAGCTTGGGGTGTTAAATCTTGTACCATGACATGAAGAAATATAAGGCATAACTCCCCTTTAGTAGTGCATTGTGATGCTTTGGTGGAGCTTGGAGCTTGGATCTTGGTGTGGAGTTGTGGTGGTGTCATTACTGGTGGTGTTTTGATGTTTAGTTTCTGATTTGTAATTTGACGTTTTGTGGACATGTCTAGTTGAATGGTTTTTGGTTTTTTGGTGGAATTGTTAGTATCATATGGTTGGGTTTTAATTTTAATGCATCATTAGTTGTTGGTTGGTGGATTTTGGTTATCTTTTTCAGGGAAAATCATTCCCCACTATCCCTTGAAGCTCTCAACATTTATTGCTAGCCTTTGGCACCTTGGAAATGTCGCTCATGACTAAGTAACCCTCTCCACCTCCTCAAGACAATGAGGTAGTGACGAGGGGTTACAACCCTAATATTTTGAATGAGTAGAGCACAGTTTGGGAACCATAGTGCTTTTCCGAGTTAATCGCACATGCATCCATTATTTTAAAATAAAATAAAATTTAAATCAAAATAAAATAATATTTGAAGAATTTGAAAAAATAAAAATAAATTAAATAAAATAAAGATCAATAAAAATAAAACTAATATTATTTTTATATTTTTATTATTATTAGTATGAATATTATGAATATTAATAATATTACGTTTATTATTATTATTATTATTATTTTATTATTATTATTATTATTATTTGTATTATTATCATCATCATAATCATCATTAATATTAATTTGTTAATATTTTTTTGATTATTCCTTTTTTGGTTATACATTACTTTATTTGATGCCAAAAGGGTCACATCCTTCATCACTACCCCTAGATCACTCCTATATCGTGCGAACCTCTCCCCCTATCCTTGTAGAATCACAAACTAGCACCCCACCCCTCCATATGGTGTGAAACCCCCTCAATAAAATCTCCATGTGGCACATGACAAAACCGAGGTTGTACCTCCATGTGGAGCATGACCCCCCATGATCGATCCTCCCTACATGTTGATTTTGTCCATATTTTCCACAGATTCTCCCTCTTTACACCATGGTAAGGCCTTCTCTCCACTTATTCTTCCTTGCATTGGTAATTTCTAGCCTATCCATCAACCGATATGAATAATACAAACCCTATTGATAGGGTTTGGCTGATATTTGATGGTTAATTGTTTCTCTAGCATACATAAAATCACCAGATTCATGTTCATGTGTGAACCAAAATTCTTAATAGAAGAATAACTGGGTCACATTTATTCAGTCAACCATCATCAATTTTTCATATGTTTATAGTCCCATAGTTTTTTTAGATCAACAGAAATTAGGGTCTTAAATTTATTTAAGGTCCCCATATTTTGTTATAGTGGCTTCTGGTCAACATTAGGCGGGTGAAAATGCATGTACAAAGGTAGAAATATAAATACTTATCCCCTTTCTACTTATTCCCTCATGAAACGAAGAATATTTGAATCAGGTCAAGGATATATATATATATATATATGAAGGTATGTGTGTTCTAGTATCAGGTTCTAGTTAGAAATTCCCATGAGTTGAATGGCCGGTTTGGTTCAGCCTTATTGTAGGTTTTCTATGCCATGATTGATAATTAGAATTTTCATGATTGTTTGGATTACTTTCTAAAATTTATATTTAGATTTTTTATGAAATTAATAAGTTCAATATATTCAAATATGTATATATATAAATGGTTTTGTTCAATAATATGTGATTTCCTATGTCGTTTTGAAATGTGTAATATTTATTTAATAATAATTCTATGTTTTCTTTATAATAATTGACACATTAAATGATTAATTTTTTTTATAAAATTTGTTTCTGTGTATGATTGGTATATACCATTATTCTTGATGTGTTTATATTATATTTATAAGTTTAATACAATGAAAATGAGTTGCTGTATATTTTATTAAAAAAAGGTAAAATATCATGTTTTCGATAGTATGGAAAAATTCTTGGGTTTGGTATGAATTTGAGATTAATTGTTATTATTCTATTCTATAAAGGTTTTAATTATTTTAAAAATAGATTCAATCTAGTTTTTAAATGTAAGGCTCCTGGGTTATTTAATTGGGATTTCAAAAGGATTGGGATAATGTCGATTGATTATTCTCTTTTGAAACTGAAAATATTCATTGAAAAATAATGGGGAACATTTTGAAAATTAATAATGGTTTGAGAAAATCAAAAACCCCTCTTGAGGCATCCCCCGAGTCATAGAAAAAAGATGTGTATGTTAAATATGTGAATTATGATATTTTTCCATTAACGAGGATTGTAAATTATAGTGTGACAGAAAAGGGGTGATTTAGTTATGGATGGAGGTCCGTGGTTAGAGGTTGAATGTATTCCTGAATAAATAAAATTAAATTTTGGTGGTTATTCTGATGAAAACTCCCCACCACTAGAAATATAGCACATGGGAAACTCAGATCATTTTTGTGGGAAGACTAGGACTAGTCCAGTAGATGATATGGAAGTGCTTTGTCCTGATTTAATATATCTCAATTGACACTTACAACACTTACTAGACATGGATGATTATAGGAGACCATTAGGTTATGTGGTTGTCCTCTACTAGTGGCTCGGGCATGAGAATGTTGTCTTTCATGGTTTCTAATCCATGTTTCATCTAGGTATGACGTTCCATGCGTCCAATTGTGTTAGTTACCTATAGGGATTTACCACGGTGCTTGCTTATAACATAGTGCATTTGATGTGATTTTTATTTCAATTTTATCATAAATCATGTCTCATTTTTGAAAACCATAGTTAATTCTAAATTGGTTTCATTTTATTTTCAAATATTAATGCATGATTGTAATCATTTTTAAAATTTTATTAGAAGATGAATTATTTCTATATAAATAAAAACTTATTACTCAAATTTAAAAAGAATTTAAATAATTATTTTATTATGTTTTATTTTCAAATTATATTATTTTGGGATTCTTTTTAAATGCAAGGGTATAGGGATTTGTTTAAACTTGGTGTTCCTAGGGATCATCTCAGTGCTCACACCTACTCTATTTTCAAGTTTTTAAGATCATCTAGTGTGGTTATCTCTAGGATTGAGTGCGGTTTTATGATCTATGGAGACTCATGAGGTCACTTGATGTATGTTTCACTTCTTAATTTATTTTTATTCCCAATTTATGATTTTTCTATTTATTTTATTCTTATTTTTATATATTTATTGGGTTAAATCATTCCCACACATTTATTTTGATGCCTGACACTATTTTTGAGCCCGTGTGGATTGGGAATGCCCTTCGGGACATGTCATTGATTATCTCGGGTGATCAGTTTGGGGTCTCCCCGAGCCGGTTCAAGATAGATCCAATACTCACTAAACTCGATTATATGATATATGCTACACTTTAATCACCTAAATATAACAAATTATCTCTCGTGCATTACCATTCATTATTTTTCACTATTTTGATCTACCAATGAACCACAAAATTACCAATATATAAATATTCTCATTATTTATAGTATATAAAGAATGGAATAATGGAGATAATTATGTATAATTTTTTTGTTACCGACGTCAAATCCAAATAACCAACCCTCTAATTTTATATTTGTATTCATAATTAATATCATCCCCTAATCAATTATATAATAAATAAAAAATTACTCATTGCATAAATTATTTATTTAACACCTAAATAAATTTAATAGTTTGTTGTTCCCCATGTGTAGTTATCATAATAATTTATATTTATATTAATCCCTTATAATTTTAATTTCAACTTCACTTTTGAATTACCTCTCATATGAAAAATTCGTTCATAAAAAAATCCCTATTTTAAAAGTAATTGTTTAAGAAATTTATAATTATTATATTCAAATTCAACATCAATTTTTCTAGAAACCAAACTACTTATAAAAATCATTAGGATAAAATGTTTAATGTTTTAGAAATCCACCATTAATTAAATGATGTGCTCAAAATTACATTCCATAAAATAAAAAATCTATTATATTAACATTCTCCTCTGACCATGAATCTACATTATAATAATATTAATGTATATATTTTAAATGAACTAATAAAAATAGTCATATATCTATCTTTTTAATTAAACATCATGGATTCAATGATGAAATTATAAATTTTTCCCCTAATTAAACGGTTTAATTTTTATTTAAATTAAAATTTTTAGAAATTTTAATTGGAGTAATTATATATAATAAACATTAAATTTCATTAATGATCAGATAAAAATTAATATATCATTATTTTTATAGTAAATTATTATTTTATAAAGTAATTATTTAATTTAATATCAACTATTATAATATTTTATAAATTCAGAACTGATTACATGTTACTGATGAATTATAATGTTATTTAAAGGGTAGATAGATACGAGTTGAGGGATTAGTACATTTTAAAAAAATAATTTTTATTATGAATAATATCATTTATAGATCACCCAATTAATTTTTATTATGAAAAGTGTATTGGTATCATAGAGGTATTGGTTTTAATCAAAGTCATAAAAAATTATGGGTTATTATATGAAAGTTGTTTAGTGGTGCCACTTTAGATATTACTATAATGGTACAATATAGATAATTCTATAATATATAACTATAATAGACTTCATAAAATTATATAGAATATCGGTTACCCATTCAAAATGTAAATTCTATTGGATACCACTTAAATTTAAGGCCTTTAAAAAACCGGCTATATTTTTGTTCTATATGCTCTTTGGGAACCTTTAAAAACTATAAATCCCCATCCCACACAAAGACTTTAGTCCCCCTATATTCGACTACCCACCTCAAAATGTAAGGCCAATACCGAAACCCCTAACTGTATTTCCTATGGGATCTAACATGGTATTCAGACCCATTTAAAAATTTTCTTTATTTATATCATCTATAGTTATGGTTGTATATTATAATAAATAATTACATGATAATAAAATTTTTAGAGAGGAGATCATAGATGATGCAGTTTATTACTATCTGAAAAAAATTTCTATTTTATATTTAATATTTATGTATTTTAATATAATTAGATTCATAAAAACAAGGGATGTGATCTCATTAAAACTAAATATCAAAATATTACACATATAAATAGTATTTAAAATTATATAAATATAAATATTTTAATGGTTACATTTTTTTAAGAAAATAATCTTCATTTTTTCTAATAATAAAATTATTTGAAATTAATTCTCAACTCTATATTTTTTTAATATTTTTCACTTTTGTTTTCAATCTAAAATCCAATCATAATTTTTATTTTGTTGTGATAAACTTATCTAAGAGTGGATTATGTATCATGAGTTTTTTTCTCTCATGGTATTTAACCAAACATTACAACTTATTATTTCTTTGTAATTTTCTTTTGTTAATAATATATAAATTATTATCCTTGATACCCCTAAAGAATTAATCATGGCTATAAGGGTGTCATGATTTTCAAAAAGATATTAAGGGGATATTAATAGTATACAAAATTTTCCATTTACTGATTGATTTTATGGATTATTTTATAATATGAATATAATATTATATTTTCCCTTTTTATTATCATAATATTTTTAAACAATTTATTGCATGTCATATATGATTCTGTAAGACACCATAAACATAATAAAGTAGAATATAAATTATTGAAACCCTATTCCTATACCAAATGATTATGATATATCATTTCTATAACTAATGGGAATTAAAATATAAGATGAATATAACTATATGAAACTAGGAATTTCATTGTTTGTTCTCTAATATAGAACATCAAAAACATGATCATCCACAAATACTGGGGGATTATTTTTATATATTATAGATTATTATTCATAGATATTGGAATTATTATTATCATAACAACAAATATTCTTGGTGAAAATGTTATCATTTAATTGATGTGTCCTCCAAATGAAATATAGAATTGTGTATATTAATGGTTTAGAAAATGAGGCCCTAAAAAATATATGAATTTTTATGAAAATTCATGATACAATTAAAAATAATGTTTTTTAAAACACAAAAATATGGCTGAGAATGTTTCCTTTTTCCATCAATGACTTAGATAAGGACATGTTAAACCAATTATTTGTTATTTAAATGATAATATGGTCTATAGATAAATTTAAATTGATTTATATGTATCATAACACCATGTAACATATTTCCAAAACAATGTAAAAATTAAGATATATATAAAGAGTTACTCCTCATTTATCATGTTATTCAAACTAGAAGATTTTTTATATAATTACTGTTGGGTAGAATATACATTCAATCAAAAAACTATAAAAAGAGAATTATTGATATATATATATCTAAAAATTTAATTAATTATATAATATGTAATAGTAAAGACATCAATTATAAAAATATATCACTTTCTAATAATATATATATCCTATGGAATTTCATGAAATTGACACAGAATGAGTGGGATAACCAAATGGGCTGATCATATACATGGTATGACAAGCATAAAAAAATAAATATAATGATACAATACTATAAAATACATTAATATGAATAAATTATCCATCGTAATGTTAGGAAGATCTATCTCAACAACTTATATAGGGGTCATTGAATGGTATATGTACAAAATCATAACACATTGTTGCAGGACTCACATTTCTTCTTCGGTTTTATTATAATATTAATCTATGGACTTTGTGGGGCATAAATAATCCAAATAATATATGAATAATGCACAATATTTTTTAATAAAATTAAAATTATGGTCGCATATTAACCATGTATTAAAAAATATTCCACACTATGTGTAACCTTATCTTTGATCCACCTGACTATATATAGTATCTCTAGACATCAATATGTAAAAATGAATCATATTATTCCACTTGATTCGGAGAAAAATAATTTGTGTGAATAGATAACATAGGGTTCCATGGTAATTTTTTTCCACTATAATAAAGGTCAATTAATTAAAAGAATCATAATATATTTATACATGAATGAAAGAATCATTTATAAGAAATTAGTAATAATATGGGATTACATATATGGAGAATAATATCCCATGACTATGAAAATAGAACTTTTTGTGTGTCTAATCTATTGAAATATCAATCTTTTATAATTTTTATCATCCTACACATATAATGAATCTAAAATTACACTACACATTACTTAGATATTGACCGGCCCAAAAATAAGAAGTAAGTATGATATCCATTCCTTTAAAGAAGATAATTCCACTATGGAATAAATTTTTAATCCCCTAACTCTACTCCTGAGTCAAATAAATATAATTGGTTGGATATATATCCTAACATAAACATTTAAACTTACATGGTATGTTAATAATTCAGATGTTCAATAAAAATTACATCTACATCATATTTTGAACACCGTTCGTGTGGTGGCATGGACATTAGGTCTTATCTCTCTCCATACCGTATAAAAATCCTCTATGTTGTACCATTGAATTTGAAATAATACCACTAATCCAATATTATCTATAATCTACTCTATTTAAGAGTATAATTCATGAATATGACCATATTTAATTCCATATAGAGCTCAAAAATATCTACTATAGTGAAAACCATGGTCTATAGACCCTGATTTTTTAATTTTTAAATAATAACATACATGGTGAAACTATTAATTAACCAACAATAACACAGTATACTATGAGTTAGAACTCCATGATATCCATAAGATAACACTTGATGACCCTTATAGATAATCCCGTAATTGGAAACTCATTAATGTCCTATATTACATAATTATCCAATGAATCCAAAATATTTTTTTTCTAATATGATCTAAAATCTAATTATCATGAGTGGAATGTATATGAAATTTAGTCTCTAATTATTATATCCCATAATTAAAAATTCTCTCAATAATTATTTAGGTATCCCTACTCATTCACGCTAAATTTACCCAAGAGATGATGGTAGAATGGTCCTTGCAGTCTAACATGGGTTTTTGAATCCACTAAGACCTATGAAGATACCTAAGACACACAAACTAAGAGGTGGATTTTTGGATATGATGTGGCCAACTTGGTTTTGATTTTAGATGGTTTAAAGAACACTACGATACATAAGGGAATTCAATTTAATTAAAATTTGTTGATATTAGGATTATGCTCAGGGTGAATTGAATGAATTTTACTTCTTTACACAATTATTGTTTTATTAATTCGTGATGAATCCTTTCTTAAATATAACACTACCTTCATCATTTTCTAGTTTGATTCTAACTAAACTCAATTAGTAATCCAAAAAACACTTTTATAACCAAATTCATGATCTCTCGAAGGTATATGGTCATTTTAGAACATGTATTTTACATCCACAAACATAGTGAAGATAAAGAGTGGAAATAACAGAAGAATTGAAGTCTTGAATTAATTATCGAATTAACAACAATTTGTTCATAAAATAAAATTCAATCCAGCCATTCCATCATCCTATGATCAACCCATTAATGTTTTATCCCTCCATTGATGGTATACTCTATAGGTTTGGTGGAAGATGGATTAAAAGATATGGATTAAAGAAATTATAACCACGAAAATAACGAGCAATCCTCCATTTTTGTGAACAAAATTCACACCCATGTGTGAACTAATTCACAAAAACATATAGATATCACTGTACTTTGTAATTATATAGTTTTAATGAAATAAATTGGAAGAATATAAGAGAAAGATGTTTATTATGAACATATAAATACAAAAAAAAAATTAAATGGGAATATAAAACAATACAATAAAACATTGCCATAATAACATTACATCATGAAAACAAGATCTCCCTTACCCTTCACCACCACTACCTTAAATAGGAAATTGGGAAGCCTTAGGCCAAGCCTCAATCAATGTATGACCAATTATGAAATTAATTAAGGCATTAGGGTGGTGGAAAGTAGTGGATTAAAATTGATTCCTTCCTTTGACCTGAATTGGAAGCCACCTTAAATCCATGGAACAGATGCATCGAATTGTCCTTCTGGATGGCCGAATTAGACCGGTCCATAGAATAAAGAAATGGAGCTCCCGATTTCTCTTAACATACTGAAAATTTTTGTCCCATATGATGTTTTGTATCAGGATTTATGGCTAATTTATTGGGATTACATTCCGGGCCATAGATTCTAGTTCAGATTTTGATATTCAATTTGGGCCACCTTAATACCCACAATGGAGGCCGCATTAGCACTGGATACTAAATAATTATTTTCTCCTCTATATTCTTTCTATCATCCCACTAAATTTGGACTTCATTGGATATTTATTGGGGGCCCCACATTTTTATCAATGCGTTATTGTCGAATCTGCCTTCTCCAGAATTGTTTTCATTCAACGCCAAATATATCCATCATATTTTATGAATACTCCATTGATCCCTAAATGGAAAATGTTCATATTGAAGTTTGGATCCATTTATCAAAATATAAAACTAAATTAGGGATAATTAAATTCTCTAAAATCATATGAATCATTGGGCCTAAATTGGCGTACATTAGACATGAAGTTCACAAATGATGAGAATAGATGTTCAAAATTAAAATCCACTAACTCAGGCATATAATATAAAAAATAGACATTTAATAGCATTAAAATGTAATAAACATATGATTTTTTATTGTCTAATCACACCTCCGAACATGATATTTTCTCATCCCGAGCAAAATGTATCTCAACAATATGATATTCCAATTCCCGTCCCCAAATAAATTTTCAATACGAAATGATCACAAAAACCCTTATACCCAACAATCATGAAACCCATCAAAATATTTTAGTACAAGATATTTTCGTATGCAGAACCCAATCCCATGCCCATTCCTTTATTCATATTAATCTTTATATTTCATCCAATATCAATTAAGAGTAATGATGTTTTGTGAATCATAATAGACAAGGGGGATCATATTTATTCAAGGAGGAAATGATGGATGCGCTAGGTGGAATCACATTTCTATATTAAGATGTGTAATCAATTTATTATTTTATTTTTTTGTTTTTGTTTTTGTTTTTGCAATTTTTCCATGGTAACTTAAATTGCACTCAAAGGAGTCAACCCATGTAGCAAGACTTGGTTGATGAATCCCAGGCACAAAGACCATAGGGCCTCGAGTCAATCCCACATACTCAGGCATCATCTCAATTTAACTTAGTAAAAAAAGTGTCAAATTACCATTAATGGAGATAAAATTACTAACTATTGGCCAAACACCTTTGGAGTCACGATCCCCAAGTTCAAAAACCCACTCATTAGGTCATTTTATTGATCTAAGTGAAAATTTATTGTATTTTATACTCTTATTAAATCTAAAATGATCACTAAACCAATGATATTTGTTTGGGGGACCCATGAACTCAAACTGAAACCCCACCATCAAAACAAAATGCGTTCTGATTCCTTTTTTATTTAGATTAAAAAAATATAACATTATACAGCTACACATTCCAAAATCAATGATCATGAAATATACTTGGATTAAAATCATAATTCAGGTATGATAAATTATTTTATATTCAGTTTCAATTTTTACAATGTCTATTATCGTGTTCATGATTAAAGAAAATTTTCTTCAAATTAAGGAACCCTTTTTATAAAATCATTCATTTTTTTGACAAAAAAAATTATTTTATCTCCCCCCCAAATTAATGTGACACTTACTCCAGTGTTTAAAAAAAGAAAATATAAAAGGGGGTAAAGACAGAGATTGGGAGTTCAAAAACTAAATTGAAAACAAGGATCATAGAATGAAGTCACCTTGTGGTTCATGTTAAAATTCTTGATGCTCCATTTTAATCCCTTGATCTCCATGTCACTCTGATGATTCATTTGTGGAAGAAAAAATAACAAAAAACAAAAAAACAAACAAAACAAAACAATTTAAATATATATAGATATATATATTTATTCATATAGTAAAAAAAGTAAAATATAATTATATATACACAAATTATAGAATAATGAAGTACTATAAGATGTAGGACAGTGGTAAGCGCGCACCCCAGTCTTCCTTAGATCCTGGGATTGAGTCCTCACGGCTTGGTCGGTTGTGACGAGGTTTACCCCATGACATAAGATGTGGCCTTTTAATTTATATTATTATTTTTTAAACTATAAACAGATAAAAATAATATGAATTGATGATATTTTGTCTTCTTTTTAAATTTTTGGGTAAGGTATTACTCAAGGATCACACCACATGACACAGATGAATAAGGCACTCCCCTTTCATACCCATCTATACTCATAATAGAAGAACTAGCCAATAGTATATTTATTATTATTATTTTAAATATCAAAATTAATCATTAATATTATTTAAAAAATATTTGATTCACAAATTTGAAAACCAAGGGTTGCCTTCCATGAAGTGATTTGGTTTAATGTCTCTAGCTCGACTTAGACCCTCAATTATTTAACTTTTTTCCACACCTCAGGTTTGTTCACACAAGTTGTAATCAATTTCATATTTTGGAATTGTTCAATGAATGGTTTGAATTTATTACCATTAAATTTAATGGTCTGTCCATTGGTGGAATCTTTAATTTCTACAACCCTATGGGGGTACACATTATGCACTATATATGGACATGACCATAAAGACCTCAACCTTCCTAGGTGTAAATAATGAATAGAACTATACAAAGGAATATTTTTATAGGTGCAATGCATTTGGTTTATGATTTCGAGATTAGTAGGATTTCTCTTCAAATTTATTGATCATTAAATTTTCATAAGCCTCCATCCTATGTTTCTCAATTTCATTGACATATAATTTCTATTTTGCTTCGGCAAATGATAGTTCATAATTAGTTTTCTTAATTTCCCAAAAATCCATATGTTAAATCTCTACTGGGAAATGGAATGCTTTAATATAAACCAACCTCAATAAGGACATTCCTAAAATTGTTTTATATATTCCTCGATAGGTCCAAAGTGAATCTAATAGTTTTCTCGACCAATCATTCCTTGATGAATTAACAGTTTTTTCAAGAATTTTTTTGATTTATTGATTGGCTAACTCATCTTGACCATTGGTCTATGGGTGTTTAGAAGGGGACTCATTGTGAGAAATTCAATACTTTTCCATGAGTTCTCAGAAATGACGATTTCTAAAATGAGTTCCACGATCACTATTGATAGACCTTGAAATTCCAAATATAGAGAGGATGTTTTCCTTGAGAAATCTAATCACATTTTGATGATCATTGGATTCTTTAGGAATTAACTCAACCCATTTGGAGACATAACTGAAACTCAAATGATATATAGATATCCACAAGAGTTTGGAAAGGGACCCATGAAATGGATTCCCCAACAATCAAGGACTTCAACTTCAAAAATGTGAGTAAGTGGAATTTGATTCCATTTAGTGATGGAACCTGCTTATTGACACTTAGTACAACTTTGAAAAAATGTGTTGGAGTCACATGAATGGGTGGGATAGAATAGGCCATCCTGGGAGAACCTTTGAAGAAGTTTTCTTAGAGTAAATGTTACCACCACATTCTTGACAATGATAGAATTCAAGGATGGACTCTTGTTCAAATTCTGGGACACACCTCATAATGAATTTGTTATTGAAGAACTTAATGAGTTATGGATAAAAAAAATAGTTCCTAACATTAGAAATGAATTTCATTCAAGCTTGAGTCCATAAGAATTTTGGAATGACTCCTATAACTAAGTAGTTGGCTATTTCAGCATACCAAGGGAAATCACTCACAGAGTATAGGTATTCATCAGGGAATGAATCAGACCCTGAAAAGAGATTGTAGTTGTCATTGAATTCCATCCTAGAGAGGTGATCAACTAAAACATTTTCAACACCATTTTTCCCGTGATTGTGAGGTTAATTTAATGTAAGAGAAGGACCCACATAATCAGTCTATCTTTAGGATCTTGTTTTTTGGAAAGGTATTTCTGGGATGAATGGTCAGTGATGAAAATGATGGAAGACCCTAAGATATATGACCTGAATTTCTCAAAGTCAAATACAACAGAAATAAACTCTTTCTATATGGTGGTGTAGTTGATTTGTGCTCCATTTAATTATTTTCTTGCATAACCAATGACACATAGATTGTTCACACATCGTTTTCCTAAGACAACTCCTACAGTGAAGTCACTTGAATCACACATGAGATCAAAAAGAAGTTTCTAATTTGGATATTTCACGATATTTTGAGAGATTAGTGCTGAAATGAGTATAGATAATGAATCCTCATAGCTTTCTGTCCTCAAAATAGAGCATCATTCACCAAGAGAGCACAAAGTGGTCGAGAAATAGAGCTGAAATTCCTAATGAACCTTCAATAGAAACCATCGTTTTATAAGAAATACCTCACTTCCTTGATAGTTTTGGGTTATGGATGGTGAAAAATAATGTCATCCTTGGATTTATCAACTTCAATCCCCCTACCTGAGACCAGATGTCATAGAACTAGTCCCTCTATAATTATGAAATGAAATTTTTTCCAATTTAGGAACAAATTATTTTCATTACATCATGACCAGACTATCTCCACATTCCTTAGACATATCTCAAATTTATCCCCAAATACATAGAAGTTATCCATGGAGTCCTCTAGAAAATACCGTACCATGTTTAAAAATATTCCCATCATGCAACACTAGAAGGTTCCAGGGGAATTCCATAACCTGAAGGGTAGGGGTTCAAAAGAAAATTCATAGAATGGACATGTTAATCTATACTTCCATTTATCCTCTTGGGAGACTTCAATTTGATTATACCCCTAGTACACATTTAAGAAATAGTAGAAGTCATGAGCTACAACTCTCTCAAAGAATTGGTCATAGAATGGTAAGGGGAACGGTCCTTCTTGGTAAATGAGTTTAGCTTCCTATAGTTGATGCATACTCTCTAGCCACAACTCACCTTTTTTGGAAGAATCTAGCCATCCATATTTGTTATCACCATGATTACAGCCTTTTTGGAACCAATTGGATTTGGCTCACCCACTCACTCTTGGCTATGGGATAGATGATACCAGCTTTAAAAAATTTCAAAAGTTCTTTTCTCACTACTTGCATGAGATTAAGATTGTGTCACCGTTGATGTTGACGACATGGATTTGAATCAGATTAAAGAACAAAACTATAAGTCCCGATAAGTGGTATAATCCCAGAAATATCAGATAGGGTCCATCCAATAGCATTATTGTCTTTCTTAAGGACATCTGGTATAATCCTCTTATGATCATCTGGAAGAAAAGTGGAAATGAAAATAGGATGTGTTCCATTTTCTCCTAGAAAGTTATACATTAGTGAATAAGGAAGTTCTTTCAATTCATGACCTGGTTGGCTAATAATTTCATCATAATATTGGGACATTAGATCATGATTGATTTTTTCCTAGATTTGTAGATAAAATTGAATACCCATGTGTAGATGTTTCAGCTACAAGATTGGTTTGATCAGATTTAGGGAAGGATGACTGATTGGTATCAATGATAGTGGTTTAGTGAACGCTTTCATTGATTATTAGACATAAGACTTTATCATAAGATAAATTTGAATATGATTTAACCCATTGAGATAATCATACATTATTTGGAGAAAGGAAATCAATCGCATCTTGACTTAAAAATCCATAAAATATTCCATGATGTACTATGGATTATTTATCAATTCTTCTTATCATGTTTACATCATAAATGTCCTCATCATCCCCTATTTGTGACCATGCATTATAGATGATCATGTCTAGACTCATTATTCAGAATTTGATGGTAATGTTCTTGTTTCGAACTCGGGTAATAGAGTTGATTGTTTCAAGTAAAAGATGACCAAGGATGATTGGGGTTTGTTATTTATTTCCTATGTTTGGATGGTTGTCAAGGATAATGATGTCAGGAGGGTAAATGAAGTTTTCAACCATTACCCAAATGTCTTTTAAAATCTACTTTGGAACACTAATGCTATGATTAGAATGTTGGACTGTGATAGTTGTGTGATGGAGCTATTTGTGGCCTAACATGCATTACACAGCATAGGGAATGAGAGTGACACTGGCACCTAGGTCACCCAAGGCCTTAAAAAAGTTAATCACTCCTATTTCAACATTGATCTAAGGGAAAATTAGGTCCTTAAACATAGAAGGAATGGTCCCTTAAATGGTGGTACTCACATTAGCAGCCAAAATATCATTGTTTTTATGTGCAAATTTTAATTTTAAAGTGCACAAGTCCTTAAGGTACTATGATTAGGAATGTATGGTTTGGATTTCATCGAGAAGGGGAATGATCAACTTGACTTCTGAGAATGTTTCCCTCAATGTTTTACTCAATTCAAGCTTGGTTTCCCCCCTCATGCATTTAGGAAATGGTGAAGGTTGTGAGGTTGTTTGTTGAATAGTTGTTTGTTTGACAATGTTATGATTTTTTAAGTTTGATCATTTCGTTCATTTGAATTTTCATCAATGTATGAGTATTCAGATGGGTTCTTAATTATTTTTTCATGTTTCTCAATTGATTTCCCACTTATTAAAACAGTCAGATCTATTAGTTGTTTGTGATCTGTGTGAGTACAACATGACTCTCCCATTAATTTTTTTGTGTGGAATAGACTATGTATGAATGGGTGCCTTTCCATTTTTGATGGCTTGAGGTTCATAATTTTGGTAAGAGACTTCTGAGTTCATTATTTCCATTTGTTCTCACAATTTTTCTAATAGGTTTTGATGATTAATTTGGGTTGGTTCTAGAGAATATTGATTTATCGCAGGTGGGTACTTGGGAGGTGTGATGGTTTGTTAAAAATGGACTAGTGGCTATTGGTAATGGATAGGTTGAGTTTGGAACTGGTTATGGGTTTGTAGTTCTGATGGGGGTACGGATTTATTCCTTGTGTTTGGATAGGTTGTTGGTTATCATTCTAGTGGAAGCCTGGTTGGTCATTATACAATAGGTTGAAGTTGTTTTGGTATCATGGATTTTAAAATTTCAAAAAAAATTACTTCCACTGGGGGTCCTCCTAAGATAAAATCCATCATGGATGGAATGATTTGGTCAGTTGTCAGTCTTATGGTCATGTTTGTCACAAATTGTGCAAACATGGTCTTCAATTTGAATTTCATGGACTTTCCCAAGGTCTATCTCTTCAACCTTCCTAGAAAGTGCTACGATTTTATCCCTAAGGATTTCCTCTTCTCTAAGTGTATGAATTCTAGTAGTTCGTTGAGGATTTTTAGAATAATGTGAAGTTCCTCATGTTTGGTTGTGTCCATCTAGTCATTACAGATACTCATAAGCATCATTTGGCGATTTTTTTTAATGGTTCCATTATACATCATGTCAATAAATTTTTTGTTCCCTAGGGAAAATCCTTTATAAAAATTCCCACTTGTTCATGTATAGAAAACCAGGATGGGGAACAATGTTTATGGTGTCTTTGAACTTCTCCCATGTTTCATTGAATGAATCTCAATCTTTTCCAGAAATGTTTTGAATGCCCTTTTTACGTGAAATTTTTTGTGGGGGAGAATGTATTTTTTTTTGTAGAATTCTATTTGTAATTGGTCCCAATAGTTGATGGATGATGGTCTCAAATTGTTTAGAAAATTTTAAGCTGAATCCTTTAATGAAAAAATAAATAGCCTCATCGAATTTGATTGCGGTTTATGTGGGGGAAACTTTATTTCTGCAATGTTATTGAACTCCTTAACGTGAAGGTAAGTTATCTCGGACTCCATCCCATAGAATGTGGGAAGGTGGTTTAGGTTTTGAGGTTTAAATTTTTTTTTGTAATATCCTAGGTAATTGTGTCTAATACATGAGGGGGAATTGGTCCCTGAAGGTGTGAGCTAGTCATTCAAGGTTTGATCAACTACATTCTATATGTTTGGGGTTGCCTTATTTGGATTTCCATTTTGGTCCCCACTTGGGATTATGAGTTGGTTTCTTTGAAGAACATTCATTAAAATGGTCACAGTTATTTAATATGGGGTATTAGAAAGATTAGTATCTAATGGAAAGTGTTCCCTTGGTGTAATTGACACCCCTATCATTGTTCTTTCTTCCCCAACTAGTCTGTTTGAATTATCGTAGGTGTAGGCGGACATGCGCCAAAAGGGAAAAAAGTGAGAAAGGGACAAGATAAGAGATCATGGATGAGAATAGAAGAATGAGAGTGAGGAAATAAGGTTTTGGTTAGAGGTAGTAACTTGGTCCCTGGAAAACGGACCAAAATATGATTTGTGCTAAAATTTACCAAAATTTTGAAGGTAGAACGGTCCCTGTAGTTTAGCATGGGTTGTCGAATCCACTGAGACCTAAGGAAATACCTAAGATACACAACCAATGAGATGGATTTTTGGCAATGAAGTGGAAAAAATGGTTTTGATTTTAGATGGTCTGAAAGAACCCTAAGAAACCTACGTTAATTAAATTTATTGAAAATTGGTTGATCTTAGGATTATGGTCGGGGTGAATTGAATGAATTGTACTTCTTCAGACAATATTGGTTATTTTATTTTTTGATGAATCCATTCTAAAAAATAACACTACCTTCATCATTTTCTTGTTTGAGGCTAACTAAGATCAATTACTAATCCCCTACACACATAGAGAACCAGATTCATGATCTCTCCCAGGTATATGGTCATATTAGTACTTGAATTTAGCTTCCTCAAACAAAATGAAGAAGAAGAGTGGAAATAACTGAAGAATATAAGTCTTAAATTAATTATCCAATTAAAAAACAAATCATTCAAAAAATAACTTTCAATACAGCCTTTGAATCTTCCAATGATCAACCAGTTAAAATTTTATCCCTCTATTAATGGTATACACTCAATGGTGAGTAGAAGATGACTTATATGGATTGAAGTGAAGAAATTAAAATCACCGAAATAATGAGCACTCTTCTGTGTGTGTAAACAAAATTCACACATATGTGTGAACTAATTCAACACAACATAGAGATATCATTATGAATTGTGATTATATAGTTTTAATGAAAGAAATGGGAAGAATATACGAGAAATATGTTGATTTAGAAAAAGTAAATACCAAAAAAACATACATGGGAATTGAAAACATTACAACAGAACTTTTTCATAATAACATTATATCAAAAAAACAAGAGATCCCATCCCCAACACCACCACTACATTAAATAAGAAATTGGATCTACAGATCTCTACTAACATCTTATAAAGTTTGGGCCCATTTACTGTTTTGGAAGTCGAGTTATGGACGATTTAGTGGGATAACATTCTGGGCTGAAAATTTTGGCCCATATTTTGATATTCTATTTTTGGTTCCTTAATAGCCACAATGGAGGAAGAATCAGAACTAGATACTACCGATTTAATTGTTCCCATATATTATTTGTAGCATCCCAAAAATTTTCTCTTTATTGTGTCTATATTTTGGGCCCCACATTCTCATCAGTGGGCTACTATCCAATCTGCCTTCTCCATAATGTTTTCCATTCATCACCCAATATCTCCATCATCCTTTATTAATCCTCCATTTATCCCTAAAAGAAAAATGTTCATATTTAAGTGTCGATCCATTTATAAAAGTATAAAATTAAAATATATATAATTATATTACTTAAAACAATATGAATCATTAGGCCTAAATTGGTGTACATTAGTCATGAAGTTCACAAATGATGATAATTGATTTTCAAAATTAAATTCCACTAAATCAGGCCCAAAAGATCAAAAATGAACATTTAATAACATTAAATTATAATAAAAATATATTTTTATTAGATAATAACCTACTATATCAATCTAGTCTAATTCCCCAAATTAAAAACAAATCCCAGTAATGATTATAGTAAATTACGGATCAATTTTTTTTTACCAAAATGAGTTATCTCATCGGATAAAATTTTCAATTCTTTTCATAATGAAAATATTATTCTAATTACAACACACATAGACAATTTTAGAATTATGATAAAATAACACATAAATAATGGATAATATAAGAAAATAAATGATGTGTTTGGTTATTAGAAAATATATCATCTAAATGCATCTTAAAATAATTTATTAAAAATAGGTGATAAAATTGAATATCATAAAATGGAAGGAAAGTGAAAATAAATGAGCATCAATTGATTTGTAATAATGAGACATGAAATTGGCTACAACTTATGTTATGTTCAATTTATTTACTATAAAAATATCATTAATTTTATTTTCAACTATTTTCTCGTGATTCCTTTATGTCCACTTTAATTTTACATTCAGAGATGTAGATAAAAGCTCAATGGTCACCTGCTAGCTAATTTCATGGATAAATATTTTCCATATACCCAATATTTCTAACTATTATTATATTTAATTCCAATTGAAATAAAATGATATATTATACACTAGTATTGTGAGGAAAACTAATATTTCTCCAAAATTATATTAATTTATCGCTCAAATATGCAATACATGAAAAAATTACTCTAAATTTGACATTTCAGTGATAATAATTTAATATAACTGATATCATTAAATTTTTGGACTTGAGAAATTATCCAATATATGGACTCCCATTCTTTTGAATAATCATTTTTTCATAATTATTAAACATCACAAATCATTGAATCAAGATAATCACTTTATATTCATAAATTTTATAATGGATACAATTATGATCTCATAACACAATATCAATGTGATGTATTTTATCATTAATGGTATATCATTCTAATAGATTATATGAACTAGTTGTTCATCAAATGATATATCATCCTCTAATTATATATCATTCAACCTAATTATATATAATGGATGATAAATTCAATAGTCAACTATTTTATCTCATTAATAAGAATTTTTATAGAACCATAGACAATGGATGAAAATATATTATCTATTTTATCAAAAAAAATATCCATAATCATATCTAGGACTAAATAATGAATGCTCATACCAAAAATTGATATATTTTGTGATTAACACAGTAAAATTGCCTATATCATGAATCCAATACTAATCATACACCAATATTTTGGACATCACACTTATTCCACCACTAAAAATTCTAACATGACATATCCTAGTAAAACAACACAAAGACCTCTCTATATAACATAAATACATCATGGTTCCCTAAAATATAATTTTTTATTAAAAAAATATAAGTATCAGAATATATAAATCCCAAAAGTCTCAACATATGTGAATAGTATATACAAAACCAAATATATATGGAAAAAATAAGCATTAAATGATTCCAAAATTGACATTATCCTTAATGAGAAACCTAATAAATGATGACCTCTAGTAACTAACATACTATAATTATTTTATTTACTATTAAAAAATATAAAAAATTATATGATAAGTCCAATAAATTCATTTTTAGATTCCTCAATTCATGACATGTGATAAACTGCTTTAATTAATCATATAGTGAGACTGTATATCCTCTATCCTTGAAAATTTAGAACACTATGTTTTGATTCATTATGGGTCATAGTAGTGTAAAACTCTCCATATATTGAAAATGTAATTTATCATCCTATGTTACATGGTCAATTCATACTCATTGGATATTGTTACATCTAGTTACATAAATTTTAGAGTTACAAAAACCAATACTCCAAATTCATGAAATTTGTTGAATATTTTTGAGTAGGTATTAATGGAAAAAGGTTATTACTTTTAGATATAATGTATCATTAATGAAATTATAAAATAATGTTTGTATATTTATATCATTGAATTATTTTCTCATAACTAAGACATAATGTAAGACATAAAACAAAATTCATTTACATGTTTTAACAGCACTCACTGAAGATACTTGATATTTATTAGTATTTGAACCATTATTTGGCGTATCATCTTTATTATTAATCTCTCATAAAATTAGAAATGAATATATGTTATTAGTATTTTTAAAATATATGTATTCATCTATATAGATGTTCACCATTAAAATACAACACTTTCATGTTTTTATGTAAAATATCATACTTTGTATCCCTTAGTGTTCCATATTTTCTAACAAAAACAACACATTTTACAAGAAATTCATATCATAACATGATCCCAATTTTATCTAAAATGTAGGTCTTTACTATTCATGAAATACTATATTATATATTCATCACAGGTTTTAAAAAATTCTTTATTGTACCACAACATATTTTTCATAAAGTGAATATCCAATTGGATAACATTCCTTACAAATGTCTCCATCATCATAGTTTAATGATCAATTGAAATCTATTATTCAATAAAAATTTCATAAAATCACGGCCACATGTGATATTATTATTCCACAATGAAAATAAATTAAAATATTTTTCATGATTTTCAAATTCATATGAAACAATATACATGACCGATAACATCTTAAAAATATGTCTAATAGTCTTATAAAAAACATTTTTTTCACGACATATATTAGAAAATAAAATATCAAAAGGCATTTATCAAATTTATTTCATTATTCATAGTTTTTAACCATTGAATATATATCATGTTGTTATTACATCAAAGTCTATATATTTTTCATAATTTTTTGTTTTCCACATGGATTTACATCATTGAAAAACAATTAACATGCCCTACATTTCAAAAAATTATTTCACCTCCAATTACATGGAATAATTATTTTTTATAAACATCACATAAATTTTTAGATATTTCATATCCTAATGATAATAACTTTGTATACAATATCATGATCAATCTAATTTATTACTATTCTAAAGACCATGTAAATTGTAGAAATATAATCCCCCACCTCTATGATATTAAGGAGAAAATACAATCTATTTTCATAATAATACGTAACCACTTAATCCTTAAAACAATCTATCTGAATAATAATTGAAATAAATAAAAGAATATGAATCTATATTAAACTGATACAATTATAAACTCAGGAAATCATGAAATATACCTCATCGTCCATTGTTTCAGAAAATAATATGTATGGATTTGAATAAAACTAATCTATAATGAACATAAAACATTAATATCATAGAATAAGTATTCCTAATTCCTTTACCAAAAAATATAAAATAATCAAAATTAAACCACTAATAAATCCAATAATTTCCTTACACTACATAAATTTATTAGCTTTTATTATAAATAATTAACAAATTAATATAAATCTACAATTAATATACTTCTTTTAAAATCTTGGGTTCTATATTAATCATGTTTTTTGTTTAGAAGATTGATTTGGGGGGTTAATGTCTTAATATCTATTTTCGGTTGTTTTTTAGATCCTAGCTCTCAAAATTCTATTTGGACAATTTTATTCCATAAGTAAATTTATAGTGAAATTATAATCCTAGATAGAAGTTAAGAAAATATTTTAGGGTTTGATTTTTTTCAGAATATATATCTATTTGATTCACTATTATTTTTTTTATTCCGTAAAAATATCTTTTATCATCATTAAAACATTACTAATGACATATTTAACCCTATATTATGTGTCTTTCAGTATATATGTGTAATGGAAAATTTAAACAATATTTATGAGGTTTACCCCATAGTCCATTAAGACAAGTATGATTTCATAACAGTAAATTTTGAATGCGTATTGATATATTATTCCTCTCATCCATTGGACCATAGGTATTCTTCCAGGAAATTTTGGGTGCCTCCACTACTTCCATGTCACTTCAATCAGAACACAATCTCTATGTAATATGGGAATATTATATTATTCTATGTTTCCTCTATACTTCATAATTTCTATTGGTCATTGAAATAGTGTTCTGATACATTATTTTGTTAATGAAGTTTTGGTGGTCGTTTTTATGATATTTTCAAGATATTTTGTGTAGTCGACCAACATAGGTCAGTCCTTTGTTTTTTTAGTGATAATGTATTATATATTTTAGTTTGTGATATATTCTTAATTTTATCTTTATTTTTAATTTTATATGATTATAATATATGCTAATTAATATGAGGACTTTATTGGTAGTTCTGTGTTTCTTCAAGTGTTGGTGGAACCCATTCCGGGTGGTTTGGGACCTGAGTTTGAGTTTGGTTGTTCCATATGTAATCTATTTGGAAGGATTTGTGTTTGTGTTATTTAATAAAATAGTTTATAAATAAGTATTAATTATAAATTAGTTTTTCATAAATGTATATTGATAATAGATGGAGTTTCCCTACGTATTAGTTAAAGAAAAATCATGTATTAAAGCATTAAAATGGATTGTGAAATGGATTTTTGGAAACTATTTTGGTTTAATAATGGGTGGTAAATTTTTATTAAATTTTGAACAAATGAAATTATTCATGAAATGATGAAGATAAGAAACATTGAGTTAATTTGGGAGAGGCATAGCTGGGTGACAACATGCACTCTTTTTATCGGGTACACACACATGGTGTTCCTGTACTCTCTATACCCTATATTCCAAGGACATGATTTAACACTATCAATGGGGTGACTCACAAGGTGTTACTCTTCCAACTAGGCATGTTATTCTAGGTGAATGAGTGTGCATTAGTCATTGATTATTGTATGATTATTCAAATATCCAACCATGTTATTATCCTTGTAATATTTTTCCTTGTTTTAGGTTTGTAATGTATTGGATTTCTATTCAATATTTGTCTTTTATTATAAAAATTATTCTTTAAAACTATTTTTTGTTAACTTGTTTGAGAACTATGGATAAATAGTAAAATTTAGCATTATTTACAAATAATTTTTTTTATTGGTTATGGTGTCAAGTTATCTTTTAAAGTAGTATACTTGGATTATTTTTATTTAGAAATGATATGGAATAATTTAGTGTATTTTTGTGGAGAAAAATTATCTCATACATTATAGACCCATTTAGTAGTGAATAAGCATGTTTAAATCTTTTTTGGAAAGGAAATAAAAGGTTCCCTATTATGGTAGAGTTTTTTCTGTTAGTTGGTATGGGGCACTAGTGGTACGATGATTGGAGGTTAGAAACATATCACATAGCTTATTTAGTTTTTATTTTTTCCATTGTAATTGATCCTATACACCTTAGTTTCCAATAGATTATTGGATTTTTATAACATCTGTAGTTTTTCTTCTCTTATGGAATATATGTTTCATTTTATCTTCCACTACATTGTTATTATGTTGGAATATATTCAATTAATTCTTAATTATATTATGAGAAATCTTTCCTAAAAACATTTATTGATTCTCATGTTGCCCTCACCAGCCTATTGGGATTAACAATACCCTTCGTGTATGTGGAAAATGTTGTTGGAGCTCATTTGTGATCGTATCTTTGGATGGTTCTTGATATATTGGTAGTAGATGCCATTTTTTTTCATTTATAGGTATCATCAAAAGAAATTTGTTATACTAGTGATAATATTTTAGAAAATTGATTGGTTTGTTTCTATGATTTACTGTATTTTTTATAAACTGAGGAGACTCATGTTACCATTGGATGTTTGGATGTGTGACTCATATGTTTTGTTTTTCATATTAGCCACAATTATTTAATGTTTTTATGGTGTGAAGTATGATTATCCTATTCTATAACAATTTATTATGTTTTTATAATGCAGCTATATTCCTTTGAGACAACTTCCATGGGTTCCAAATGAGGGAGTATATGATACTTGTCAAGGGAATTTATCGTTTGGATCAGAATCATATAGAGAAAATTTTGTGAGAAATTTGGCACATATTTGGAAATGTACTATATGTATAGATCATAGTATCTATGGTAAAACAATTTTTTATAGGATAATTGGATCTATCTCAGGTGTTCTAGCATGAAAATTCAATATCATTGAATGCTATGAATAAGCCCCATGAGTTTGAGGACTTATTGGATTTGAATAATAAGATAATCAAATTCATTTATACACTAAAGACCATAATTGTGAATATCATATAATTCAGACTCGAGGGTCCCATAACTGCATGGAGGGATTAATTAGTACATGAAGATAGACACATAGTCTTGATATGTATATTTTTCATTACCCTATTCATATAGAAGATATATCTAAATTCTAGTATGATAAAAAATTATCTAGAGTTCCACAAATTATATATGGGAGGTAATTATATGTTAGAGTACATAGATTAGATTTCATAGATAGTTATTTTTTTATCTAGTGATGGTAAAGAATGATCAGTTGAATGAATATAAGTACCCATAGAATTTGTGATCATATATCACAATATATTTATTTATGTTGAATATTTATTCATATGTGTAGATAGATGATATGTTTATGATTTAAAAAATGGACATGGGTGAAATTATTGTCTATTCATCACCTTATCTTTTACCCAGTCATAGATTTAGTGGTGTGAAGGTAATGAAGAGGAAGTGTCTTGAGAATCTCAATAGTGTTTGACGTGGCTCATTATAGAAGGCCTCCTATCATAAATTATTTGTAGAAAATAGTGTGCCACATACTTTCAATCAGTGTAGAATGGTTGGGTAAACCATAAAATTTTTTCTCAATCAAATAAATATTTACAATATATGTGACCACTATAGCTATATACATCAATTCATTTTTGATATTTCTAGGCCCCATTATGGTTAAGGATAGATTTTCCCAAAGGTTTCACTAAAACTCCCAGAATCATCAATGCCCATACAGATCCATATATGGGCCTAAATATTAAACCCACATCAAGTATTTGATTTGATTCCAATAGAGGTTGAGACTTGTCTTACGATAAGGATAGATACCATCTTTATTATATATCTATATAAACTTATTTATTTTATATTTGTTCCTCCTATTAAATAATATAAATTTTTAAAATCTTGAAATATTGAATGTATATTATTTAATCTTCCATGAAGTTAGTAACAACTCTTTAAAATTTTAAATTTAATGGATTTCAGATTCATTAATATCTATTGATAGTTGATGTAGTGTTCGTTTGTGATTTCCCCATTCTTGATCGTGATTTTTTTGACATCATTATTGGGATATATTATATTCTCCCTCATATTGATGAGGTTTTTTTATCATTTTTGTTCCACATATATTCATTACAATGAGTCTATTAGCTGTTTTAGGGATATAGGCATTCAAGGTATAGTAATGGTGGACATTCCTACAAAGAGATTAGGGGTTTCTTGTCTGCTGTTCAGCTAGATCCAGATGTTTTATTTTTATATAATGCATCTTCCTATAAATTTTTAGCACATCACTAATGTTTTCTCAATTGAATTCTCCTTTCATCATCTAGCCACTAAGGTAGATGTTATCTTTATTCTACTTTCCAGTATAAAACTAATAATGATAATCTCATATTTTTCATGGTATGATATCTAAAAGAAATCAATAATATATTTGATCATATGATAGATAATTTCTTTTTTAACATATGTGTTTCACCATGGTAAATCTAATTTTTTTTCAAGAAGGTAGATATTTAAATTCTATTGTGTCTGGACTATAAACATCAGAATCATTCGAATGTTATGAATAAATATAATTTTTTATATGGATGATCTATTTTATTTGTTATTGTGGAAAAAATAAATTTTAACAATTAATCTTTTATCATGTCTTCATAATATGTATTCTAGATACAATTATACCAAATTTGATGCTTATTATAAGGTATAGTAATTACTAATATCTTTTTAATCTTTTTTCTCCCACCAACACTCCTTCGATTTTCCCCAATTTGATAAAGAATATACTTCATCAGTATATCAACACAATTTTTTTTTTGGATATATAATAGTTCATTCAAGGTCTAACCATGAGCATGATCACCCACTTATATTGGTTTTGGAAATCCTTATGAGTCATTTTATGTAAATAATATTTTCAAAATAATGTTTCTTGATGTAATAATTTATTGTCTTAAGACACACTATTTTTAACAAGGATTATCAATTGATGCTGATATGGAGATGTATGTTTTATCATAGGAATAACTAGAAAATTTATT
This sequence comes from Viscum album, assembly GCA_963277665.1. NCBI lineage: Eukaryota > Viridiplantae > Streptophyta > Magnoliopsida > Santalales > Viscaceae > Viscum > Viscum album. Next base: position 50,862,495 of record OY728156.1, read on the forward strand.
TTTTATTTGGATCCTCCAAAAAATCTCTTGATAATATAATAAATTAATCATTTATTTATCAAAATTTAAGACACGTTTGACTTTTGTGTCTATAAAATTAGTGAAATTAATTTTTCGAAGAAAATTTTATTAATTATTTCAATGAGTTGAAACAGATTCTCACATTGAAAATTATTATTATATTAACTAGTCCGAGTAAGGGGTATGTTGGTTGTTGTGATGAGAATAGTTCTAGTATTTCTGGTGTGAATTTCAATGATAATCATGTGGTGGCCTATGGCTCACCTAATATTCATTATCATGAGAAATATTAACCCACTCAATATTTGGAGATTGTAACAATTATACATACACCAGTTCTTTGAAATCAAAATAATTATTTTGGAGAAGATCAGATTGTTTAATTAAACATAACTGTTTGATCTATATACATTTTTATGAACATCATAATCCAAGATTGTGTTTTTGGGTGGAATACCTTCAGAGATTCGAATTTCATATTGATGACACCTCGTGGAATGGGAATATTATTGTGTACACTGTATGCTAGAACCTCCCACCATATTATATCTTGGAATATATATAAGAGTTGAAAATAATGGAGATCTTCTCATTGATTCATTTGGATTCATAGGCGGAGGTTTCAGGTCTAGATACTACTATTTTTCATTTATTATCATCACAAATTGAGTCTATTCAATAGTTTCTGTTGTAGGATAATGTTTACAGGGGAATAATATAATTCATTTATGGTGGGGAGACAATTTTGGGTTGGTTACTCCATTCTTATGATATTCAACATGTTGGGGATCTTTTTTCATCCTATCATCTATGCGGGGTTAATTTTTTTAAAACATCCATAGTTAAACATGTGGAATTAATCCAAGAATAATGATGTTTTATTAAGAGACGAGATAGATATCCATCTAGTCAGGTATGAAGCACCAATTTTTTTATTATCATTCATATTTTTATACCAACAAAGAGATAAACGTATAGAATATGAAACACACTGGTTTTCTTCGACCTCTCCTATTGTTGGTTTTTTAATCAAATGAGGTGTATATAGAGATAGTTATTTGATTACCATGGATGACTCGAGGGACAAGTTATATCTTGGTTGTGGTTCATTAGTTTAGGAAATCAACCGATTTCATTCTAATCAGCTACATCACTACGGTTGAGGATCAATGTATTCTGCATGGACAGAAGGTTGTGAGGTGACAGGGGGTATATCTGCAATTATTTTAGATAGGTTTCCCATGATCACCTCTTGAATATGAAATATCTTCTAAAAGTATATGGGGACATATGTTCACTTTTGTATAACATAATAACCACATATAAAATTTTATATGGATTGTGGTGTTTAGATCTTATAGGAATTTTCAGTATTCCATTGTATATAATTTTGATGGATCATGGGATAGTCATATGATATTAAATGAGTTTTATTATAGAAATAATTATTGGTCCACAATCAGAATGGGTCCCATGGAGACTCTATTTTGTCACCCATGTAGATCAACTATTTTTTGTAGATGAGGTAAATTCATTTCTTGTGAGAATAGGTATGAATTTAGAGATGTCAGTGAGGATTCAGGATATGAATTTACATTTAATAATATTACAGTTCCTACAAAATAAAAATATTGAGCAGTAATGTCCACCTTTAGAGTTTTTCATATATAACAAGGTATACTTAAATGTTTCTCCATGGGTGGCACACTATTGGATTGGGAAACATATAATTTTAGCTATGAGATATCTTAGATCATTTGGGGAAATTGAGGGTTTGGGAAGAATAAAAAATATTTAGAATTAATAGATTATTTATACGAGTGTTCATGTTTCATTCTATATAAATCATCATAGGAAGTACCATCCAAATTCGTATCATATTCTCAATCATAATCATATCGAGTAATAACATGGGGATTAATTTGTGGAGAAACCACTAGAGATTTGTAAATTGTAATGTGAATTGGTTGTGTGGGAAGTGTATCCAATTGGATAGTGGGTTATGGTGACACAAATTTGACAATCACGAGGCTTTATAGAATTATTGTCTTGTCAGGGAGTATTATCCTCCCCTATTTAAAAATATCCACTCTTCATTATGAATTCCCTTGTATGGAATGTCTTATGGTATAGATATTAGGACATCATAAATTTTGAAGAATGTTATTTTGATGTTTACAAGTGTTTTCCAATTTTTTATTTGTATTAACTTATATTTTTGGACGTTTATACAAAAAAAATAGTACTTCTTTATGGAATATTATATGCAATGAGACACATTTTTAGTGTAAATGTGATCTTGGACACAACCCATTAAATCAATTTTAGGAATTAATGTTTTTTCTGGCCAGAAATCAATTTATTATTCTGTAAACTAAATCTAACCGATAAAACCATATTTATGCCATAATATCCATATTCTCAATAAAGGTATCATGCGGTCATGTATATTCTAGTATACATGAGTTATGAAAAATTTACACCATAAATAAGTGTTCTACACACTAAATCTTTCGACAATGTAGGTTTTTATCATATTTCACATTTGATGTTTCTTAATTTGTTAGAACACTCATCCCTCGAACAAAATATATTTCCTTGTGATTTTATCTTTATCCTCTTCTCTAGGATCCCTTTATTATTATCTCGATCTATTTGGTGGTTGTATCAATTCAGTCTAGGTAAGTGGAATTTCCACTTCTTAATTTATGATGGTCATGGAAACCTCATTTCACTAAATTGTTGGATTTATCAACCTTATGTTGATGTTTCTATAATTATTTTTAGATCATTGGTATATAATTAATCTACAAGATGATATATCATTGGTTTCGGTGGGGTGGGTAGGTGTTCTTTGTGGTATGTTTTGATATATAATCTACACCATCTATTTTTTTGGGTTTTTGATTATATCATATGTGAATCCATCCATGTGCCTCTATTGGGTTTTCTTCAATTCAATCTAGTGTTGGTGGATCCAATTGGATGTAGTATAGTACAAAATATTTTTTATTTGGATCCATCTCAACAACATATAGGATGAATTCTATTTGTAATGTTTTATAAATTGAATTATAAATGAATCGAAATAATTTATTTGGGATTATAAATGCATTCCAATAGAAGATGGGGTTTCCCTTGTTATTGGGTAATATATAATGGTGTATTCATATAATGTAAATTTTTTATTAATGGTTATTCAAATCATATTTTGGTTGAATAATGTGATGTGATATTACTTAATAACCATGGAACCATTTAAATGAATTATTATATGCTACACATGGGATGCCTTGGGTTCTTTTGTTGGAGTTATAGCTTACCTCTATTATTCACTATATTTTTTTGGGAGTTCACTAATGGGGTGTTCATTTCCTTCAATGGCCTGTTATTATAGAGACATGATTTTATACTTTATTTTGGATAACTCATGTGGTCTTCTTTAATGCTCATTCAATTATCATCTTGGGATTAAGTTCACATTAGTTTTTTATTGTTGTACAAGTAGTGTTATAGCCTGATATATTTTGATCCTTTATATTTTGATCGCTAGTAATTTTATTTGTCTTCCAACCATGGAATAGATGAAGATAATGTGAATATGTGACTCACTATGGAGGAATTAATCTGCTCAACTATGTACCGACTACATGGACTAACACACCCATCAAGGTCAGTCACATTCGATGGATATGAAGAGGGTTTTAAAATGTTTTTTGAGAGCATATAGTGACATTCTAGGGGGTTCAAATTTTTTGATACTGTTATCCATTAGTAATCTGTTATTATTCGCTAATTATAGTGGATCTATTTTCAATTGTTTTATTATTTGAGCTATTCATGGTTGAGAGGATAAAGAGATTGTGGTTTTCTTAATTTTCATTTGTTATAAATGATTTTTTGTTGTGATATACCATTATAATTTTTCATTTTTCATTTTATTTATTTCATTTTTAGGGTGGATGTATTGATGGTTTTTGCGTGTAAGAAGGTCCCACGGCTCAATGGGATTGAAAATATGGATTTGTAGTGTTCTTTTTTGTTGAATTCTATTTTGGATAGAGAGTTGTAGAAAAAAATGTAAATTATTCAGATAATAAAATGATATGGTATTCCTAATAAAATATGAAATTTGAGGTTTTATTTTTGAATTTGAAATTTTGGATCAAATTTTTTTATTGATCATTGTACTGGTTATATAAATTATATGTTATTGGTTTATGGAAGTGTTAATGATTTTACGAGGGTTCCCATAGAACAAAAAAAATATATTTATAAATTTCTAAATACATGAATTGGATGATGTATCATCATGACATGAATTATTTTTAACTCATTATAGAAATTATTGGTGAAACTACTTTAACTGGGACTCTTTTAGAACTATATCTAAAGACTATTATATACCATGGTTTTGATATAAATATGTTTTATTTATTATTATGAATTTTTTTTATTTAAAATTATTATAATGGGATTATTTTTATATAGAAATGAAATGGAAAACATGGGTGGTATTCTACTAAGAATGTTTAGGTCACACCCGGTAGGCCCCTTCAATAGTTTGTAGACCAGATTATGCCTTCTCATGAAGGTAGGGATGGGGGAGAATGAATGCGATGAAGAATTTTTCATATGGATAGTGGTAGATGATGTTGATATGGTGTAGTGTTTCCCATATATCCCATTAAGTAGTTAGCGTCTATTTTATTTATATGTATTATAAGAATTTTACCGTTATGTTTGGTTTAACTTATTTTATTTTTATGACTTATTATGTTTTCATTCGGTTATGGAATATAATTTTTTGGGAATATTGTATTTGAATTTTTTTAGTGCCTATATATTCCATGTCTTCTATTTCAGGTTTGGTGAAATTATTTCCACAAGTCCTTTTTGATTCATGGGTTCTTTTGACTACTATGTGGTGGTTTGTAATTCACTCTAGATATTTAAAGGATCAAGTAATGTTTGAGTTTCTGAGGGTATCTGGGAAAGTTCATGGTATCTATTTAATAAACAAAAAATATTTTATTTCAAGAAACAATCAATATTTTATGATTAAATTATTTATTCAAAAATCATTTCATTAAAATCCATTTCTATACATACACTACAAGAAGCATGTATGGTGAAAATTCATTCCAAGTATGATATATGTTTGAATAAAATCTTTTCAATCCTAAATTTTTAAATAAATAAACCAAATAACATAATTTAATAATAATAATAAGAGTATGATTATAGTATAAGAATCTTATAATAACACCCACACCCTCATATAATAACGATTTACACTATTCAGATACTAGATATTAAAATTTATAGCTAAAAATGTAGTTAATATCTGACACAATATCAATCAAACTGGATAAATATAAATTATGAAAAAAAATCATGGTTCTAATATAAAATTAAAATCACTCCTCTCATCTTTGTTAAAATGAAATAAATTTTGTGTATCCTCTGCAATTCCAATAAAAATTCCTGAGTTTACTAACCATTGTGGATTATACCCTTTGTCAGATAACCATTTGATATCATGTATTTCATCTCATGTTCCTGATATCTTGATTTATCAATCATATCCATTGATTAGAAACAACTATATATTATAGGTAAAAAATATTATTATACTATACTCAAAGATCATAATTCTATAAATAGTTCATAAATATCAAAATCACCACATGATATTATTATAATACCATTATCTACAATACATCATTGCCCATAAAATAGTCCCAACTCACCTATAGTTGAGTAGACATCTTACTGTATTACCTTTAACATGTTATCTTATTCGGTTACCTATGGCATTATATAGTATTTATCATGTATTATACAATAATTATAAAATAATTGTTGTGTTTTTATATATATATTATTTACTATTTTATAATAATATAATATATAAAACACTTTTAGGGTACCATTTTCATAGATATTAACCAACTATTAAACCTTATGTAGTCCACTTCTCTATGTCACATATATAATTATGTGTACATATAAAAATAGATAAATAATCACATATAAATAAATAAATATAATGAAACCAAAGGTAATTATACTATGTTTTATCTATTTACCAGTATAAAATCAAATGGTTAAACAGTAATATGATAAATAATGATTTTTTCAAATTCAAATAAATATTTCGGTTTAGAAAACTGGCCCAAATGTTACAATTTGGAATATTAATAATCTTTCTAATTAATGAACAACTTTTTTCATGTACATATCAAACACATTTATATGAGTTAAAATGAATTATACTCACCATGTGACATATAAAATGGTATATCAACTGAATAATATTTCTTATCGTCATAATTGGAATGAAATATTTATAACATAATTCTGATCCCTATTAAAAATCATTCATGTATCCCAAAACCAAATAAAAATTTTTGATCACCAGACTACATATGTAAAAAAATTCATAATATAGTAAATTAAGCACCATATATCATTATCCAATATAGGTTGACTCATTTAACAACAAGATTTAAATAATCCACAATTAAAACCATATATGAATTCCAATTAAATGATCAATTTTTAATGATAAAAAATAGATAATAATGATGTTATTAAAGGGAGTAACTAGTGAGTCAACATTCCAAGAGTCACAATAATACAATGAATGTATATTTTATTTTTAGATTGTAAATTAGGATCCCTCAAAGTATAATATGAACAACAAGAGTGGTGATGTGGATGACTCAGTCTCTATGGGTGATGAATAAGGTTCTTTTTATATAATTTTATAGGAAAACATAAATGATATTAATTTATTACAATGTTATTCTTTTGATTACAATTTTAATTTCAAATGTTTTGGGCCTCTTTATCTACCCCTTCAATGGATTGTGGACATTGAAATTGGGATTATTGGAGGACTGATGATATAAAAATGATATTATTTCCATGTATGGGATTATCTTATAAATTTATATAAATGTTTTGGAATTAATTTATTGTAAAAATTCCTTTTATATTTAAATCACTTTGACCCTAACTATGGAGAGTGACTATAATAAATGGTAATGGTCAAATAATACTAGAAACAGATATGGTAGTTAATATAAACATATTATTCTTCTTTAGCAGTGAATAATTTTTAATAATATAGTGGATAATTTATATGGTTATTAAATAGACTATATCCATATATAAGGGTGTTTAGGAATTTAATTTATATTATAAAAAAGGACATTAACATTTAATATATTCCAAGACATAGAGATATGGATTTCATAGTTCCTCAATAGTGACATGATCTTTTAGAAGACCACTCACAAAATAATATCATTGTTGGATCATGACCAATTGATTTATTTCATATATAATTAGTAATATAAAAATATAATTATTATATCATCACTATGTGATTTTTTATTGGACCATGTGAACATAAGTATGGATTTAATAGATCATCAATTGTAGATTTTAATGTTATTCTATAACAAATAGAAGTATTGTTTAGTAGCATACCACCAGAATGTTTTTCTATTTGATCATATCTAATTTAATTATTGGTTTACTAGACTAACATTGAAATATTATTTTATATCCTTATCACTAAAAAATATAAATGGAATTAATTTCTTATCATCACAGGTTTTGTGGATAGAGACCAGAATAATAATGGATTCAGTTGTTATTCACTAATAGAGGAAAGGGTTTAACATCTTATCACCTATTTATTTAAAGATTCATGAACTCATAACTATAAGGATTTGTTGTTATTATTACTCATCACCCATTTTATTTAAAGACTAACATTCTCATCAATAGAATAGTTTAGGATTAATTATGAATTACCTCATGTAAGGGGATTTATAAATATCAATGTGGTTAGAAAAAAATGGCCAATAAGTTAGTTCAATATACTATAGAAATATATACTTTTATATTATTTTTATATTGTCTATTTTTGGTGCATTTTATGATTATCTATCCCTTTCCATTATGGATACTATTATGTTTCAATACATAGGGACTATGTTGTTCCTATTATCATAATGCAATAATGACTAATTTCTTCCCTATTATGATAATATTCAAGGAACATAGTTTCATGAAGATTAAGATCACATAACTAGGACACATGGTGTTCTGTTTATGTTCTTAAAACACAAAAAAATCAATTCAGGTTTTTTAAGTTCATAATTATCTATAATTTCCCAAAATTTGTTCTTTATTATTATAAATTGTATATTGAATTTTATTGAGACCAGGTGCTGAGATGATGTGCGACATAGAGGCTCGGTGTGCCTAGAATAAATGTTTCGAATATATTAATCTTTAAATAGAACATGTGATTGGTTTCCCTATGTAACTAGAATAAATTCTAAAAATGTTCTTAGATTAGAAATATGAGGGAACCATTTTTCTCAGAGCATTAAGTTTACCCTATATGAGTCCTAACATAGGCCGACATGGGTCGACTACGAAAGATAGTTTTTCAAACATTAAAGAATAAAGTAAACTAGCGATATTTTTTTATTTTAACGTTATCCAATGATATGGGGATAGATTTTTTTATTAATTCTTCATATAGAATTAATTTTAATGTCTATAACACTATAATTCCTCTAAATCATGGAGAATGTACCCTCCCAAAAAATAGAAATTATGGATTAGGATGATAGTGGATCATCAAAACAATGGAGGTTGAGGATCTCGTCAATGACAACGATGCAAACATTCTTCATAAACGATTGATCCAGTCTCATGGTATTTTGTTTTTTTTAATTTTCCCATCCTTTAATTAATCTAGGATAAATGTAGATAAAATAAATGGAAAATAATTGATACACGCATCATTATTATGAATTAATTATACATAATTTTTTTCTCTTACTTTATCCTTTTAACGAAAAAAATCAAGGCCACCATAAACAAAGGCCAAAGATCTTTTCATGCATGTTATTTGTGATTTTCTCTTTGGATAACTTCACAATTTCTCCATTCAACCCAAATTTACGTGGTTTGACTTGTTTGGTGGTTATGAATGTGATTAGATCCACGTAGTATAGGAAAATTGAGAATATAATCTTTATTTGAATAAATCGGCTACCATGAAACCCATATTTTCAAACATTCTAGTTTATGGACACTATACGTGGCCTAGTGGTCTATTTAATGGAACACAATAAAGAATATAGAGTGGTGTTACGGTGAGGTGGGGTTGTGGTGTGGATCAATAGTGGGCAGAGGAGGCTAGAAGAGGAATCTAGAGGTGGCTAGAGTCATATGGATGAAGCAGCTAAGCCACATGGGAGAAATAGAGGATGTAGAGGCCAGAGCTGATGTGGAAAGAAGTGCTACATGGTGAGGTGACCACAGTTCATGATGATGTAATGGTATGTAGTGGGGTGAACATGAGGGATGTGGTCTAGTAGAGTAGTCTGAAAGAGGTGAGCTGGTGTGGGCCAGCGGGGTGAGATCAAGTGGCCAGTTGGGCTGGAGCAATCCAGGCAGGCCAAAACAACCCAGATCAGGCCAGGGGGGGTCAAAGTAGGCCAGAAATGCTAGATTGAGTTAGACCGGTCTAGGATGGGAGGACTGGGTTGGGCCAAACTATTCAATCCCTTGTCGGTCCATGGCCTAGAAAACCTATTCTAAATCTCCAAATCCCAATATCAATCCGACTATATATCAGATTGACAAGATATATATAGAATTGAGATCGTGAGGATGAGTCGATAGTTTTGATACATATGGTTGATTTAATCTTGTACAAAATTCTTGTGGTGTGGGGAATTTACATGAGCAGTACTCGGGGTCAAGGGACCCGACATGTGTGACAACTACTAATCACCATGAACTCTCCTTTTCTATATGGGTTTATTATCTCATCCATCATATATTGGATGAGTTTCTATGAGTTAAGTTCCCTTTATCACTTACTAGATGGTTAGTTTATATCGTTTCCCACTTACCTGAGTATGATCCCTTCAGTAGTACTTCCCAGATAGAGCTGTTGGAATCCCAAAAGATACCTAATGTGGGATCACCTATTAATAATTATTCCCTAGGTATATTATTCAGTATTTATATGACCAACTTCAGTAGTAATCAATCCTCTACATAGCAGTTTATCCAGATAGAGTTTTGGGTATCCTTCTATGGCCCTAACAATGATCCTCTTCTATTTATTATATCTCTCATCTGATCATCTAGTGTTTCTATCTCTCTTAAAGAAACTATAAGAATGATACATCTTAGATGCAATTCATCAATGCTATAAGAATCTAGAGTGTGATCTCTTAGATGTGTGATTTGATGAATATTCAAACTGAATCCCCTGTGTATGTATGAATTTGTATTGAATTTCATATAATGTGTAGTGGGGTTTGAGTATATGTAGATATTCTTGTTATATGCTATAGGAATATAATTTGGTGGAACTAACTATACCTTCCCTTACTGTTTTTATAGGAATATTCAAGGTGTCCTAATAAGTATTCATATACCCACCCTTGAATGATATTTTCATGCTTGTGTCGTATCTTATGTAGATGAGAAACCATTTGATAGATTACAAGGTAGACTAAGAGCACAAAAATACTTGTGAGATCAGAAAAACTGTGGTTTTCCTTGGGCTTTATATAGTAGCTATAGTACCTTTCATTCATATTGGATTAGTTGGTTTTTTTGTTGAGTTTTAGGAAGGCGTTTGCAGACATTATTAATGTGGTTTTATTTCATGGCCTTGTTTACATTCTACCAATTTCATTTTGTTACTCTGATTGTGGGATATAGTGGTTTTCTTACTTTTTTTAATTTTTTTTACATTTTACCTTTTTTGGTTTGGATATGTTTTAATGTGCACCAGAACATTTGGCTAATGACTCCAATTTTTGTAATGCTACTACTCAAAGATCATATCTAGCCCCTAGTCTATTGTAGGCAGGCATGGGGTAGTCACAACATGGACTGCTTTAAGTGGTCATGGATGTGTTGTGTCTGAGGTGGTTGATTCTACCTTTGGATCAATATTTTGTGAGTTTTTATGGAAATAGTGTTATGTGTTTCGAAATTAGATTACAGGCCAAGGAATCTGGTATTGGTGTGGGAGATGATGTATCCATACACTAAGACAATAATAACCATCATTTTTTTACACAATACATGATAACACTAGTTTCAGGGAATATAATGGTTAGTGCATCATATAGGAATGTCTTGTGGTTTCTATTACCTTCTAGTGTCATCTATCTAGATATACTCATTGACCATTATACATCTTGTTTCCTTATAGAAATCTTCCATGATGTATAGCAGCTTGAATTCACCCACTCGATAATGAGGATGACCCCCACACTTAAGAGGCTTCAGTATAGGGACCCGTTTTCTAGGTGTTACCTTCTAGTGGTGTACCATCTATATCACCAACAATAAAGCTACTAGTGGTACATGAAGTAGCAACAGATGAGGTGCACATTCTGAGCGTTCTCTGTGAGTTTTAGAGGCTTATATATTTTTGGTTCGGAGGTGATCCCATCCCTCAGGCTATTAAGGACTAGATTTAGGTGGGGACTTGAGTTTTTTATCTAGTTATGACACCCGTGGATCAGATTTTGGCCTTAAGAGTGAGACTTCTATTGGACTTAGTAGGGTTATTTTGATTTTTTTTAATATAGAATCTAAAATATACAACTCTCTCAAGGAACAATTTTGATCATCTCTTCTTATAGGAGTTTTCCCCAGTTTTGGTTAGAGTTGTGCATATAAAAGAACTTCATCAGCTCCACCTAGGTTGTATGATAGTATCTTATTATTCATTGAGGTTCACCAACCATTCTATGTACATTATGAATATGGTCATATATCAGAACATCATGGATTTTACCTTTGAGTGACGTCTGCACAAGGACATTCTATCCAACAATATCCCACTATGTATCTAGATTTGTTCATGGCTTCTTGAGAGGGCTTTGGTGGTATAGAGAGTCCTGGATGAGCACGGACGAGTGGTGATAGTCAGGATGGGACACGTAGGTTTAGAGACCTCGATAATAGGGAGTTGATGTCAGCCTAATGGATTCAAATGTGGGTGAAATATCATGAGGTGGTCCTCGGAGAAAGGATCTACAGTTCATGGTTCATCATGTGGATCCATTCATCCAGTAGAGCATTTTTTGGAACTCATTTGAAGGAAGAGGACATATCACATATGATTTTACAACATTGTGGTGGATAGGGGGAGAGTGGAAGGAAAACCCTGGATGAGGCAGAGTTATGAGAAGGAAAATCCTAATGGTAGTGGAAATGGCAGAGGAATTGGGAGAGCAGTGGTAGGTAGTAGACGTTTTGACTTGTTATCGCTGCCACCGCAAGGTGGTCCACACCTCGCTCAAGGAGATTACTGAAAGGTGTGGGGACAACTGCATACTATTGAGGATTATGAACTAGGAACACCGAGGATGATTCGAGGTACAATTTCTATGTTTTATATTCTATATTCCATATTGATATACATAGAATCTAGTCATTCTTTCCTTTCCACATATCATGTATGATACCTTGAGATTCTAATATAACTATTTATTATACCCTTACTCTTGGAAACACCTATGGGAGGAGTCTCGATGATCACATATTGATGCTGATAGTGTGACAAGGACCTTAGAGGTGAGATTTTTGGTTAAAACCACCTGGTACCAGCATCAAGTCATGATGAAATCATTCTTGGTAAGAATTGGTTGTCTTCATTCAATGCCCAGATTGATTGTTTTAGGTAAAGGGTGTGGTGTGTTCACAGTGATAGAATGAGGTTTTACATTTTTTGTGAAATGGAAAACTAGGAAGCACAAGATGGACTCATTCATAGGATCTTGTAGCTGATCACTCACCAGTTGTCCCACTACATCATTGGTACAATATATGTAATGGGATTTAAGTTCCCAGTAGTAGTGGAAAAGTACATGGATGCCTACAAAAAGGTTGTTCTATGATTACATCCCCACGGGGATGCCGAATTATGCATCGACATGCACCCTGATATAGAACAGATATCCTCACCATCATATCAGATGGCTCCAATGGTGCTTTTTGGTTAATGGTACAATTGGAGGATTTGTAGAAGAAGTGATTCATGAGACACAGTGTTTCACCCAGGGAAGATTTGGTATTGTTTTCTAAAAAGTAGACATGATCTTGGGGATTTGTGTAGATTACCAAGACGTGAACAAATTGAATGTGAACATTAAGTATCCAATACAAATGATCTATTACCTATTAGACTAGTTTATATGGGCACGATGGTTCTAAATGTTAAAAACATCGATCATGTTATAACTATCTATGTGTACGAAATAAGGATAAACCAAAGAAGAATTTCAGATGCCACTATAGTAATTATGTGTACGTGGTGATTCCATTTGGCATCAAAAAACCCCAACAATTTTCATGGGACTCATGAACCAGATCATTTTTCTCTAATTAGACTAGTTCTCGGTACTCTTCCTTAAATATTTCTTTATGTAAATGGTGTTTGAGGAGGATCATGCGAGACACATAAGGATGGTTATGAAAAGGATTCAATAGCACCAAACATATTGGAGACTCTTGATGTTCTACTTCTAGATTAATGTAGTCCACTTCCTTGGACATATTATCTCAGTGGATGGATTGAATTCGGACCCATCCAAAGTCATGATAGTGTTATCATGGGAGCCTCCTAGGAGCATGATGGAGGTGTAGAGCCTCCTTGGACTAGATTGATACTATTAGAGAGTCATACCTAATTTCCCTTGGATATTAGGACCTATAATATTATAAAAATTAAATTGGAATACTTACATGTGGACTAAGATGTTATTGTAGTATTTCAAGTAGTTGAGGCCAATTTAGACAAGTACCATGGTCTTGATATTGTCATAGGATGGTTTTGAGTATGTATTGTTCTACAATGCATTATGAACTAGTCATGGTTGCATCCTGATGTAGAGGAAACATGTGAATTCCTATGGTTCATAATATTTTTGTCCACATGAACAGAACTATGTGACTGATTATCGTGATTTTGAAATATTAGTCTTCATATTGAATATGTGGAGACACTGCCTAATAGGTGAGAGAATTATCATCTAATCTGATCAAAAGAGTCTTAAGTATATCTTCCCTAACAAAGATGTATTCATTAGCTATAGGATGTGGCTATAGTTCCTATATTACTTTTATATGTCTATATTTCTTGTAAGGGGAAGATGGTCAAAGAAGTTCTCAACCAGAGATTGAGTTCACATTTTCTGGATTAGAAGTTTATGAAGTTGGCCTAGTTGTAGTTATTCATTATGTATGGATATGGGTAACCATAACTCATGTCGATGGTTGTTACCCTTACAGTATCACAATGAGTTAGGGAGGTGTATCTTGGGGATACTAATAGTGAGACTCTATATGATCAATTATTTGTATGAAACACTTCTAATATATATTAGAAAGGTGTGGTTCACACCATTCTTTTCATAGGACGTTAAATAGTACCGGTGGTGTTGTGAAATGAAGTTTTTGGGGCTATTCATACATCCCCTTTCATGGTGAATACAAATGTAGAGAAGATGTACCAGGACACCATCTTTAGTTTTGGTGGATCAAAATTAAGAAGGGAGTTGTAGAGTTCATTTATTGGGGAATCATTTTTCAGAAAGTGAATGTTGAGAACTAGGTACTAGATGGTTTGTCTCAACCCATGGAGGATCTATAGTGGATGTGGGAAGGGTATATATGGAATTCATGATGGTTTTACCTTGAAGATATAGGGGGCATGATATGATCTGGTTGATCATTGAATTATTCACTAAGTCATCCCACTTCCTACCTATCTTGGAGAAGAGTTTAATGGAACACATGGGGTGCCTCTGCATGCAATAAATTTTTCAGCTTCACATATTTACATCAATGATAGATTCAGATCATGATTCTCATTTCAAATCTTGATTGTGTAATGGATTCTAGGAAGATTTGGGGACTAGTTAAGCTTGATCACGTCATTTCATTCGTAGACAATTGTCCGGATGAAGAGAAAAATCCCAGTTTTGGGGACATGATGTTAGCCTACATCATGGACTTTGGTCGTAGTAGTGAGGTTCACCTACAACTTTTAGTGTTTTCATACAACATGTGCTACTACTCAAAATCTGGTATGACACCATTCGAGGCTCTGTACAAGAAACCATACTAGACACCACATTGTTGGACAAACATATGAGAGTTAACACTCATGGGGCTAAAGTTGGTGTTAGATACTACTATGAACGTGTAAATCATCTTGGAGATGATGAATACTATGAAAATATGGAAAAATTCCTCTGTTTACATGAGACAAAGAACCATAGAGTTTTAGGAGGGAGCCCTTCTGTTGTTTCAGGTCTCTGCTTGGTATAGGTGGTAGAGCTTTGGTTAGGGAAACACGTTATATCCAAGGATTAATGGAACTTTTCAGATACTACATAGAGTTAGTGAGGTGGTGTACCACCTAGATATACACCTTCTTTTGAATTAGGTACCCGATGTCCTCCACATTTCACTATTGATGATGTATGTGTATGACCCATAACACATCATTGACTGGGGAGAGATGGACATTGAGGATGAGGAGACATTTGTAGAGTACCCTATGTAGATTTAGGATCAGCATGAAAAGATCCTTTTTGGGTGAGATATTCTATTGTTATGTGTCTAATGGTTGTATAGGAATATATAGTCGAACACATGGGTGTGGGAGGCACAAATTCATTCAAAATAGCCTCATATTTTAGAGTAGCCATTTGTTTTGGATTTTCAGGGATATAAATCCCTAACATGGGGAGAATGTAATTTCCTAGATTTTTTATTTTACTATATTAAAAATTATATATAATTATTTATAGAATAATAAATGAGACGACATGAGATTTTTTGGAACAGTGTGTTCGCAATAAGTGTTTGAAAAATATTAAACTCTAAAGAGAACCTATGAGTGGTTTCCCTGAAAAAAAATAATAACATATAAAAAGGTGCCTAAATAGGAAATACAAGGTCACAATTGTGTTTAGAGTAGTGAGTTTACCATAGGGAGTTCTTAATAGTGGTCATTATGGGAGAAATGTGAAAAACAGTATTTGGATGTTTTATAGAAAAAAATAAATTCCCAGATTTTTTTATTTTAAAATTTTGTAGTGATAAATCGATGTGATTTATATTTATAAAACCTTTAATATTATTTAGTTGTATTTCCATAACCCATAAATTCCACTGAATCATGGAGAAAGAAACCTCAAAAAATTTGCAATGATGGCTCAAGCATATCATGGATATTTTTTCCAACAGAGTTGGAGGATCTCATCCATGACGGAGACACAATTGTTCTTTCACATCGATCGACCCAAACACCTGGTAGACCTTTTTTAATTTATTTTTTAATCATGTTCCTAATCTATGATGATTTTGAATCAATTCAATGAACACGAATTTATATTTCATCGTTGAATGGATTATATGATATTTACTTGTTTTCTCTTCGTTAATTATTCTAACAAAAATTACATGAGGCTGACTTGAATTACTGATGTGGTTTATTACTTGTGTGTTCTATATGATTTTATATCCCTTGTTCATCATGCATTTTTGGTTGGACCCTTATGGACACAGTTTGACATTTCGAGGGGTTCAAATCGCGATCAGACCCATTGGATTAGAGGAAAACTGAGAAAGATTGATTAATCTATGTATATCAGGTCCCAAAAAACACCGATCACTAAATGTTTTGGTTTCTCGACACTGAGGGGGCCTAATGGTCCATGGAAGAGACTAGAAGCACTAGTCTAGTGTGGAGGTCTATAAAGGTGTGGCGATGGAGTATGAAATCAATGTTCGGCAGCCGGACCTGCAGGGACAGAGCGGTAGAGATATAGGGGAGCTGCAGGTTCATTGATCTTGGAGAAGACACGAAAGGTGGAGCCACAAGGAGAGGTGAATTCCTGGAAATATGAGGACATGACACAAGTTGGGGTGACTGCGTGTGATGCGGGTCAGCAGAGAAGGCCATATACAGAGGGTGATAGTGGGCCATCACGGTGTGATCAGGCCTCCAAGTGTGCTAGTGGGCCAAGTGAACTGGAGTGGGATCGAGCAGGCCAAGCAGCCCAGAGCAATCATGTGTAAGGTAGTTGGGCCGAAGATAGACAATCTGTAAATAGCAGGCCAAATTGGGATGGGCTAGGTAGATTATGATTGGAAAAAACGGTCAGACACAGGTCAATCCACGACCCAGTACACCCCCTTCTAAACCTTAAACCCAATCTCTTCCAAACTGTACATCTAATGGATGAATTTTCTATGGGATTGGAACCCTGATGGCGAGATAGAACTTTTTATACCTATAGTAGATTTTATCTTGGATAAAATCCCATGTCATAGGATGATTACATGGGAATTACATATGATCAAGAAAGATGGCGAGATTTACTACAACTACTCACTATTCACCATCCTTTTTTACAATGGTTTATTCTCTTGTGCATTACATCTTTGATGAGGTTTGTTTCGGTATTATTCCTTTATATCTTCTCTAGATATTAGTCGGTATCATTATTTACATGTAGGATTATGAACTATTCAGTTAGAATTACAAGATAGAGTTATTGGAATCCCCTGAGAGGCCCGGTGTGGGATCCTCTCTTCATCTTCATTATCTTAGTAGAGTCTTCAATATTAACATGAAAAACTTAACTTATCATTGATACTATATATAGAGAGTTAATCTAGATGGACATTTTGGTATCAACCCATGGCTATGGAAGTGGTCGTCCTATCTATATCATATCACTATTTTGATCATTCAACATATATCTCTCTCTCATGATGGTTCATGATGAATGATACTTTATGAATGGACACCATCAATACTATTAGAATTTGGAGGGTGTTATATCAGATGTCTTCTTCATAGAATATTCAAACTGAATACCTAGTGCTGGTATGCAGTGGTTATGAATTACCCATGATTTCGTGTATGGGATGAGTATATCTTGATATTTTGTTATATGTTGTGAGCATATAATTTTGTTGAGATAATTGTACCCTTTGTTTTTTTTCTTTGTGATATTGGGGTTTCCTACTAAGTATTATTGTACTAAACCCTATAAGAGATTTTCCCAAATGTTTCATACATTGTGAAGATGAGAAAAATTTTGATAGTGTCTTGGGTGGACAAGGACCAGATGAAGCCTTATGAAATAAGACAGACAATGATGTTACTACAGCCTCAAATAGTATCCATAGTATCATTCCATCAGGTTAGATTAGGTAGGGATTTATGTGGATTATTTTCATGAACTTTTATAAAACAATTTTTTTGGTGGGTGTGTATTATATCCCCCTTGACCTTCCATATCATTCACTATTTTACTCTGGTTGTGGGTTATGATGATTTACATTAATTTTTTAAATTTGTGTTTTAACATTTCATCATTTGAGGCTTGGAGATGTGTGCATTTATATTATTAAATTATCCCAATGCCTCTAATTTGTATGATATGCCTACTCAGTGATAGATTTTATCCCCTAAACTATTGGAGGCGGACTTGGTGTAGTCATGTCAGAATCCCCACTAAGATAGGTTGTGATAGTATCAATGTCATAGGTGATACACAAAAAAAAATTTTAGCATATGGATAACATGTTATTATCACAATTACCTCTGTTCATAGCTGGTGTGTCATTTAATGATTTAGGTATCACACTTGGTTGAAAGATAATGGATCTTGATGTGACATTATTTTATTCAATCATTAAAAATCCTTTTTTTCATCGATTACTAATGAATTTTCATTCACGAAATGGCATCATACATATAAATCATTCCATTTCAAATAATTTGGTTATAACATTTTATTTACTTCCAAATTTTATTATAATATATATTTTGGTTTATTAACTAAAAATTTATATATTTTGTTTATTTCAATACATTTTGATCAATAAGTAGAGTTTTATTTAATTAATAATAATATAATATACCATTTAGGCGAGAAGTATGGAGTGTTTTATTTATAATATTTCTCTTTAATTTAAATTAATAACTTCTATTAAGTGTTATTAAATGTTTTAATTTCCATTGAAAATGTATCAACATATTGATTTTAAATATTATTCATTTTTAATTTTAATGACAAGTTTTGCGCCATTTATAAATTAATTTAATATATAAATATTTAGAGAACTTCCTAAGTGTTTGTTTTACTAGATATATGTTAGATTTTATTAGAATCATTGATTCGATATAATAAAAAATATCACATGCCCCATACTAACATATGAATAAAAGGATTATATATACATTTTTTGGAACATCATGTTGAAATATAATATAATATTATTTTTAAATTTTATATTTGATATATAAAAAATAATATTTGGAAACCAAGTATGGTAAATAAGTAATTTAACTTCCATGGATGATTTGATAAATAAATATGCTAATCTACTTAAATTAAATGATCACAATGAATAATTTATTTATTATTCCATTTTGGAATAAATTATATTGATAAGGGGTCACCTATATAGAATATTTATTTCCATATCTCAATTTCCATTTAAAATTAAAATAGTCCATAACATTTGAATAAATTATTATGTTATGGGATATTATATTATTAAAATCTTCCATCAATCCTGAAAAATATAATTACTTCTTTTCTTTCATAAAAATTATTATTGATTTGATATTATATTAATATCATACCCAAATAGATTGATATGTGGATTTCAATTATTACGTGCAACTATTTTATTTTTTAATAAGGTAATGATTTTCAAATAAAAGTTTTTTATAGATTAATTTAACATATACTATGTATTATGGTTAAATTACAATTATAATTATACCTCCAAGGGTTGATACATGAAGTATTTATGGGGATGTGTGTTCTATATATATCTCTAAGTGAATTATTTCTTAATTTGAGATTATATAAAATATTTAATAATATGTTCATAGATATTATTTAGTAGGACGATTAGTTTGTTATATACAAAGAATAATATTTGTGCGGTGAACAAAATTTATAAAATGGATTGATTGATTATACGTATAAAGTGATGTTTCAGATGAATTATGTTCTCATATGCTTATGTCCTATGTTTTCTTGTGCATTTTTAATAATGAATGAAATATATATTACAGATATATTTTTTAAATCATTAATTAATAGATGCTTGAATTTAATTCCACTTAAGGTGACATAAAGGATGATAATGTTTTCACACCTCGAGAATACAGTGATGTCATATTAATGTCCCATCACTAATAAATAAATATTTTAGCTCATCACAAAAATAATATAAATTTATAGGATCATCACCCATGGAATTGGTTAGTGTCTTATGAACTGTGAATGTATAGAATTACAAATTGATACCCAATGGACTATCAAATTACACCAAAACATTTATGGGGATACTGGAACATCACAAATGGATTAGTCAGATAGTTTTTTCACCAATTGAGGTATGTATTAAGTATCTTTTTTGTTATAATTTTCTATTGTATTATCACTAAAGATTCTATATGTTTACTATTATAACCCAAATAGATTATTTTTTTAGATAAAAAACAATTAATGTATGTGTTTTTATAATTATCATCTCTTTATTAATCTATTGGATATTTACTATTAAATATATGCGTTTCTAGCTTATAACCAACCAATGTATCATATTATTGTATAGTTATACATGGATAATAGTATTTATTAATGCATAAATAGCTATATTTATGGTTATGTTAGCTCATCACCCATATGATTTAATGATTCAATGGATCATAATTTGTATAATGTAAATTTTAGTTTTCATTTATCTCATGAAATGGGTCTCCAGTGTATATTTCTCTAGGTAAAAAACGCATGTATTTTATTCCATATAATATGGAATTTTATGCATTTTAGGGTGTGGAATGCCTTTTTGGACTATTTAAAGATATTTTTCCCATGCGAATTATTTCTCTTCATAAGGTTGTGTAGCTATACATAATTTTGTGCCTTTTATGATCAGGAAAATAAGATAATTACTGATAGATCGTTTATTTTTGGTAAATATATTTGTAAAATAATATTTATTTCAAACGTAACATTAACATTTACATTAGGTTTTTTTGTAATCAGTCTATTATTTTTTTTAATATTAAACAAATTATTTTAATTTTTAACTAAAATAATAAATAATATATCATCATTCAGTATAGTATGACATATTTAATATATAAACATTTATTTTTTATGATATATATTTAAAATTTTTGGTTGACATTTGGGTTTTCATAAAAAACAATTTATTGGGGGTCAGTTGAAATATTAAAAATTTTATTAATATAATTATACAAATTTCAATTTTTGAAACTAATTACACATATATTACAACCAAATTATTTACAGTTGTTCATTTATAGAATATATGTATGAATTTATAAAAAATCATTAATTATTTGTACTATTTAATTTTATTTCCTTGGTGGATACATAAAAAATAAGGTATTATATGCAGGATTTATTGTAGCCATCAGACTAAAACATAATAATCAATATATAGTGAATTTAATAAAACAGTATATGATGTATTTTCAAAAATTTCAATGTGATGGAAAAAGAATTTAATTCTTCAATATTGATTAATTTCCTCAGATATTTTATCATAAATTATTTAATGATCATTATAGATTATAAATATATCATAATTTTGTATATTAATTTACCTATACATAAGATAAAATAAGAATAGTTGTAGATCTAGGGAATATTAATTTAACCTACTAGAGTTTTACAAAAGAATAAAATAACCTTTCATATATGAATGAATCATTGTTCAATCAGTTTACAAAAGAATAAAATGTTTGTTCTAGAATGTACAAAATAATAAAGTCAAAGATTAAGATTAACACCTCGATATTATAAAAAAATAAAATACAACTCAATAGCATATATAACTCAAAAGAGTAGCTGTAGAATATAATAATATATCCTGAGCCATTTTGAAAAATAAACTAATTTAATATAATTCAATCTATTATATTAAATTAAATGAATGGAAAAGTTTTTTTATATTGAGTTAAATGTAACAAAATGTCTCATTGATATCTTGTTTTACATGAATGTCCATGTTTTTCCAAACTAAAATATAATATTAATATCATTTTTAATCTGCTAGTTATCACCTAACAATTAGAATGGAGGGTATTAAATGATTAAATATTGTATTAAAAAGATTTTTTTTGTGAAAAAATAATTGTTTTAAAAATATATTTGAAAAAAAACATTATTTATGAAATATTAATACCAAAATAATCATTGGATAAAATTGTGGTCTTTATTTGAGAAGTTTTATTTTATCATTAACTGTGAAAAATACTAAAATTTAATTGAAAATACTTTTAGTTTATAGAATTTACAATGCTAAATTATATTTTTAATTTGTTATAAAGTAATATTATATTAATTTTATATGCATTAATCCAATTTAGGCTATTGGAGGCCTTTTCATATTGACTAATTATAAAATACATTGTGAACCTCTAAACATTTTCATTTTAATAACCCATTTTCTTATCCAGTCTATGTTATTAATTTTAAATTAAATTCCTTTACATATGATAGTAGATTTTTTATAACATTATTATAAATTTTTATTAATACTAATTTAAACTACTTAATATGGTCAACTTAATATGTTTACCATAATTATTTTTGCAAACAATTAAAATTAGTTAGAATGATTATGGTAAAAATTAGTTTACATTGTGGGTGCACATAAAATATTAGGTGTAAGAATAACCACAAACATGTATGGCACCAAATATATGGACATATCTAAACACTTCTTACATTTGGATATATTTTAACAATTTTTAGGGACACTTGTCAATGAAAATGAGTTATACATTAATATATGTAATGAAAATAAAAAAAATGATCATTCACAGCCTTTAATATATATACACCATAAGGATTGAGGGAAAACAAGATAACATAGGTTATATATATAATTCAGAAACAGAAATTAGTATTTTCTATTTTCAATATTTATTATATTTTTTTGGGATGAAATAATTACACTAAATTCTTTGAAATTCCAATGAAGATATTATTATGTTATTAATTATCTAAAATAAATGATACTAATAATATTAAAAGGTAGATAAATTGAATGAACGATTATATTAAATTTATTTTATGGAGGATTATATCATTTTAAAGATGTATGTGAAAAAATATATTTTAATTCCATCATTTTATTGATAATTTTTAAAATCTAATGAAATAAATAGAATAAAAATTATCATTAATGTTATATAATAATAAATGATATTTTATTAAATTATTTATAATTACTAAAAAATATAACATATCCAAAGTGATTTTAAAATGTTAATATATATTTTATATCTTCCATTAATAAACTAATTAATCTTTTATAATTAACACATTTAGCCGAAAATATAAAAGTCATTTTCCGCATGGTCATGATTAAAGTAGGTTTTCAGCGCTTTACATTCACTTATAAAAAATTAAATAACCAACACACATCATATTTTTATTTTATAAATTATATATATTAATGATAATAACTTGGTAAAATATTTATCATAATTATAAATTTAATTTAATGATACTAGAAAAATTACCCAGTTTATAAATCTAGATAACTTAGAAAAAAATATAAACTATAAAAGTAGGGAATCATGGAAGATAATGAAAAAAATGAAAAAATGATTTTATAATTGGGATTTGATTTTTTTTGACCACATAAATCATTCCCTCTTTTTATTTTATTTTCAAGGAACATGTGGTAATAGAGACCTCCCAATAGTGAAAATATTTTTATAATTACAAGAATCACACTCTACCTCAACAATAATTGAGAACTCATTGTCCTCCATTCATCACAAAATAAAACACATTATAATGTCAATAAAATGCCAAAATTAATCCAAAACATCCCTAATGTCATAAAGACAACATTATTTTTATCATGAATCCCACATTTGAATGATTTAGTTAAAAACTAAGGATGATACATGAGTAATAGTTAATATTCTTAAATGAAAATATTTATTTTATTTCATTCTCCACCACCTTAAATTTTTATTAATAAATTCATATATAAATACGAAATTATCCCCCATATAAAGGAATGTTATTATAAAATATTTATTTCTTCAAACCATCTCCATGATAATCAAATGGGTTACAAAAGCATCATTTTTTTGCACAACATACAACAACCTCACAAACAGATGCCATTATTTTTTCCATTACCACTTCTGATGGATGGATATTATGATCGATAGAAAGTATTTTTATATATAATTTTATTATAACTCTTGAGTAATTATATAATATATTGCTTATTACATTTCTCTCTGTAAGAGACACATTCTCCTTGATGGTGTGTACTAGAAACAAATTGCGTCCTTAAGTGACATGGTCCATCATTGACTAATGCTTTGAATAGATATGGATATGGAATAATAATATCTAATATAAATGAATAAATTATTGAATTTATTAAATATGTATCATTTTAGAAATATGTACATTCTAGAAAAATGTATCATCCTATAAATATAATAAATCATTTTTAATTTTTTTACTGAATGATTAATGATAACGTCATTTGTGTATGTGTGGACTACCTCCTTCATGAAGCGATGTGAATATCATTTCATCACCATACCACAAGAATTATATATATAAGTATATATGAATATATTAGTAAAATTATTATATTTTTTTGAAGGTAAAATAATACATAACTTAATTACATAGTGATCACTTAAAATTGGAAAATGATATGTGTGTGTACATACAACCTACCACTTCCATGATCGTAATGTAATTAATTTTTAGTCCCCAAAATTAATTATTAGATTTAAATGTATAAATAATGTACAAAAATAAAAATTATTTCATAATTATTATTATAGATATTATGAAACTATATAATATTTGTAACCACTAGATCATTCATAATGAAATAAACATTAGAAAACGGGGGAATTAACACCTTAATAAATGACCATAATCAATGATTATCAATGAATGTGTAATAATATGTAATAAAACAATATTATATTACATTATAAATATTAATATGCTTAGGTTTAATGTTTATGACCTATATAAAACCACTATATATTGTTTTAAAAAATACTCATCCAGTATAACGCGTAAGGTAAGGGGTTTTTTTCTCTCATTTTTACATCATGGACATGTACATTATATTATGACCATATATTCATTCTAGAGGTGTTTATAGAACAAAATTAAAATTTTTTAGAATGAATAATTATATATTGATAATATTTTATGATTAATTTTAATTATTTTAAAAAATGATATTTGTCATGGATGTTACCAACTTGAATACATTACTGTGTAATCACACTTTTTTATTATTACATACCTCTTGAAATAATCACATTTATGTAACCATTGATCTTTGGAAATTATGTTTATATTAAAAAATAATTTCCTTAGATGATATATATAATTATTTCCTATACCATATAACATTTTAAATGGTTTTGACATTGATATTTATATTATTAACTAGCGAAAATTGATAAATCAATATCCTTAATCAATAATTAAATTATATACGGAGTTTTTTTGACTTATATATATATATATATTAAAAATTATTTGGACATGAAATACAAGGATTAGGGACTTACTAATAAAATACCCTTAATGCATCAGTAGTGTAAAGAGACAAAATCTGTTGGATGTACACTATTCATTTGTAACTAGAATGTTTTAAAAGGCCTTTTAAATAGTCATGATAATAGTATGATATAAAACCTCTTTTCAATGTCCTTGAAAATAAAGTTATAAGGGTCTAAATAAGCATGATATTAAATAATTAGTCATTAAATTCATTTAAAAATAATTTATTACCATCTATAATAATTTCATTATGACATTACCTGTTTTGGCATTTAATTATCTGTTATTTATTAGATGGAATGATTTTCCCATTATTTAAATATCCATAATAATTATTCCTTATATAATAATTTATTATAGTTGTATAAATAGAATTTAATGTCATTTATTTACCTTTCCATATTTATTATTATCATCAATTCAAGATATCTTTCTATAGTACTTAACCGTTACTGATCATTTAATCTAACCCATATATTATTTCTTTTCCATGTGAATCTATGAAGTGAACAATGATTGATATGAAATTTTATTCTATAGGGAATATTTTTAATCTCGAAAAAAAATTAAATTGTAATATATGTATTCAAATTCATTGTATGACACATGTATGTATCTTTTTTATGAAAGCTACCAATCTATTATGTCCTTCGAAATTTGTTTTCATGTATCTAAGGAAAATTTAATAAAGCACAACATTTCCTGCTAGCTGCATGGGTCTTTTTCACCATAGTGAACTTTACTGGAAACATAGTGACTGGAATTCAACAAATATAGATTAGTTAATATATCCCTATGACAAAATATGAGGATAAATATATAAGAACATTCTAAAATTTTGGTAATTTAGAGACTGTATTGATTTTCCTTGAAATAAATCACTCTATGTATATAATATGTGCACATGGTTGTTCCACATTGATAATTAGGGGTAATAACATTGGAATATGTGTTTTAGTGCTGAATTGAGAATTTCATAATACAAAATAACCAGCTTTTTTGTTCACCTATTTTGACACAATAGAGTGATATTTATACTGTGACAAACATTTCATTCACAAAAAATTATAATGGATAATAATAGATGATGAAAATAAATGACATTGGTTAAACCCTTAATCATAGAAGGAAAATTAAAAAGATGATGAAATTACCTATTGGGTTTAAATAATTATATTTTATATGTACTCTCACAAATATAATTTTAGTGATATAAATTATGAAATAGCTAATGATTGTGTCAATTTTTGGAAAAACATGTGTATTTATTAACATAATAGTTTTTGATACCATCATACAATATTTATTTTAATATTGATCGTATATTCACATAGATAAAAAGCATTTTTATTATTATTTCTGTGATGATTTTCTACAAAAATTAATTAATATTTTCAGATATTTTTTAAAAATTACATGTTTCTAAGGAATAAATATTTTCTGAATAATGCCATTACATTTTTTAGACCTGCTTTTAAAGGTACTTGTATTTTTTTGTATGATCATAAATTAAATATTAATAAAAGTAAAATAAGATTATTAGTATTTGTAAAACTTATTTTTTACTAACATACTTATTAAATATATAATTAAATGAATAAATTTATTTCAAGGATGACTATCCAATTTTTGGGAACATTTTAAGAATTTTTTGATATATATTATAACAAGAAAAACTCACATCATAGGAAAGAACCATTTTCATCCAGTAAGGTTTCGGGGAATGACCCCATGACCAATTGATAATAAAGGATTAAATCATACCACTGAACAACAGGATAACATAGTTAACATGTGATTCGTTAAATGAATCAAAATAATAATAATTAATTATTAATTATTTTCATTTCTATTGAGGTTTATAGATAAATTTGATACATATCATTCCTTTTAAAAACCATACCAGTTTTAGATAATATTTAATGAAATTTTAAAATTAATGTCACTCTTTATGGATCTTATGATCAGATAAAATTGAATTTGAGTGATTGAAGAGAAAAAAATTACACATTTGGTAGTTCATTTCAAAGAGTAATGGATGAATTAAAAATTGTTCGATGTACATCCAAATGATAAAATTGTTTTTATAAAATATTTTCTTATAAATTATGTTTATTTAAATGTATTCATATAATTTAAATGAATTAAAAAAATAGAAAAAAGTTTCTTGAAAAAAATGTTATCTTATTTAATTCATATCAGATTAATTAGATAGTATTTTAAATATTCATAGATTTTTTTAGGCCCTTAACTTTTTATTGGGCATTAAATTTCTTGTGATCAATGATCTAAATTACTCTATATAATAATTTATTTTTTTCTAATATGTAAATATCTTCTCTTTTAATGTGGTTCTCCTACTTCGAATCCTAGTTATGGGTTATTCTTTATAAACATTGTACATCGATTTATCTATAATTAATATTATATTATATTAAAAAAATTAAAAATGTGTTTCCAATATAAAATTTTTAAAATATCAACCATCGGATTACCTATATCATGTTTAAATTGTGATAATTCAAAAATTTTAAGGTGGGGATAATGTAAAACACCAAAATTGTAAAATAATAACATGTTTTAATATCATTTTTGTCTCGAAAAACCAATCGTAGAAGAGAATATAACATCCCAAGAGATTAGGATGTGTTATCTGTTTTAAATAAATTAATCATAGTATATGTATTTTGATGCATGAACCTCTGAGTTTAGCATGTGTTATACACAACAACGATTTTCTCCATTACTTATGTTAGACGCAAGAATGAGATTTACCGAATTACCATATATTGTTAATATTATTATGCAGTATGATAGCTATCACCTAGTGGATGGAATTTTATAGTTAAATTGGATTAACTGAATTTTGAAAAGATATATTTTTCCCATGTTTATTAGTTTTCTATTGACTAGTGATAAAACACGAATAATTATAATGAAAATGATGACTATTTTGAAAAAAAAGTAAATTTTATCAAAAGAATATGGTTTAATCATCATCAGTGGAAAAAAAATTAAAATTCCATTTAAAAAATTTTAAAAAAAATAGAAAAAATAAACAAAATTTTTATAAAGGAATACAATAATTATATTATCATGAGATTTTTTATTTCTCTAAGATGTTTCATTTATAGATGAATATTGTGAATATATAATTTCTATTGAAAATTTATTTTTCATTTGAATAATTTATAATGTTAAAATATAATTTTAATTATGTATAATGTAAAATTAGATTAATGTTTTAGACATTAATCCAATTTAGGTTATTATAATTACATCATTTTAAATGTGGATATAAAAACAGTATAATATTTTGATAATTATATTTTTAAAAACTCACTTTCTCATACCATCTACAATATTAATTATAAAGTAAATTATATATCTTATACATGTAAACACTGAAAAATTTTATTCCATATTTTGAATCATCATAATTAATGTTACATAATATTTTCAAATTAATGTTTCCTATAATTATTAGTGAAATAGTTATAAATAATTATAATAATTAACTTAAAAAGATTTTTCATAGAGGTTAAAAATATAATATAAGGTGTATAAATGACCAAAAAATATTAAAACACTAATTTGATTGCAACATTTAGACAATTAAGACATTTCAATCAATTTTTATCTGTTTTAGGAATTCTTTTCCATGAACAGGAACACATTATTATGTAAAGTAAAAAAGGCATCAAAATTCATTCATTGCCTTTAATATCTTTAAAGATTTAGGATATGAAAATAACAACATAGTCATGGGTATAGAAATTATTTTGAAATGTAAATAATTTTTTCTATTATATTATATTTTTTATTTCTTTTAGATGAAATAATCTCTTCTTATACTTAATAAATCCCAAATGATTAATTAATTAGTTATTAAATATATAAAATACATGACACCAACAATGAGAAATGTTAGGTGAATTGAATAAAATATGAACATGAATAAAATATTTAACTGAATATATCATTTTACAAAGGTTTGAGAAAATCTATTTTAATTATATGATTTTTATGATATTTTAAAAATTAAAATTAAATAAATAAATTCAAAATTTAAATTTATGTTATTTTATAAAAAAATGATATTTTATTAAATTATTTAATGTAACTAAAAATACTATACTATGGAATTGGATCATTAAATGTAAAAAAATGTCTAATATTTTTCATTAATTGGACAATTTACCAATTATAATTAACATATTGAACCAAATATATTAAAAACATTTTTATCTTGGTTAGATATAAAACATTATTTTTGTGTGTAACTTGCCCTTATATTAAAATTAATTTCCAAAAAATGGAATTTTTTTATAAATTATATATAATATATAAAATTAGGGAGTCTAAATTATATAATAACTATTACTTTAATTTAGTCTTAAATTATAAATTACCAATCCTAGAAACTTAGTGGCGGTATAAAAAATGACAATTGTGAAAGTATGAAAACATGGATGTTATGGAATAAAATGGATATTTTTTATATGGTGGATGTTTTAGTTGGACAAATCATACCTTCCTTCTATTATTATTCAATATTTTATGCACATGAGATAACTAATACCTCCCAATAGGTAATACCATTTATTTTTTACAAGAATGTCACTCATCCTCAATAATAATTGGGAACTAACTCTCCACCAAAATTCCAAATTTCTATCGAAACTGGATCACCCAAGACCCCCAAAAAGTCACTCATAAACATACCTAAAATAATAATTGAATCCTTTTCATTGAGGAAAATATACCATGGAAGGATTTAGTGGAATCCTAAATTTGACTCCTGAAGAAGATGTAATGTTTTTTTATTAGTGACTTCAGTTAGGCTATTTATACACATCTCTAGATTTTAATTAAAACATGGTGATATTTTAAATTTTTAATCATTATTATACTAGTATGTTTTTATAATAAATTTATTATTTTAAAAAAATATCCACTAGTATAAAATGGGAAACAAATTCGTCATTCATGTGAATAGAAGACTACCACCTTCTGAATCGATATCCTTCATTTTTCAATTAACACCTCTATGAGCATAAAAATGTGATGAATAAAATGTATATATATATATATATTGATATAAAACTATTAAACCACTACATCTATTATATAACATATACATTTTTACTTTTATTATTTTGGAGACAACATAACAACACTCTTGCGTACGGTGGACTCCCGCCTCTCGAAGCGATTTGATTCATCTATCAGTAACACATTACATGGATCATGATATATAATATTTATATTTTATATAAATTAAATTATTATGATATTCATATAATTTTTATTATTTTTAATGATATGATATTATTTACTTTTGTACTTTTCACTTGATTAATGACGATAATGTTTTTCATGTATGTGTGCACTACAACCTTCACGAAGCGATGTGACTTTCTTTTAATCCCCTGAATACATTAATGATATATTTAGATATATATTATTTCATTAATGATATTATTATCATTATGAAAATTTAAAATATTAATTACCAAATTTCTATAATGTTCAATGAAAAATGGAAAATTTTATGCATGTGTACATACAACGTACTGTCCCCATGATCGTAACGTAATTCATTTACCATAAATATCACTTGTTTTTGTTTTTAATATTTTATTTAATTTAAAAATATAATAATTATTTCACAATTATTATTCAAGGTATGTTGAAACTATAAAACATTCTCAGTTATTATAGCATTCATAATGAAACACACATGATAAGACAAGGCCATTGGCAACTTTGGCAATTAAAATAAGGAATGATTAATAATGACTGTGTAATAAGATATATGAAATAATAATATATGATATTATAAATACATACATGATTTTAGTTTATGTTAATATCTTGTTTAAAAACACTATACTCGAATTTAAATAATTCTCTCATAGAATGAATCATACGGTAAACGATTATTGTCACAATTTTCCTTCATTCTGAAGTACAATATATTATGACCTTATATTATCTCACGAGGTTTATTTATGTCCCCAGAGATGTTTAACATCTAGAATAATTATTTAATCATGGTATTTTATGTTTCAATTTTAATTATTACATCCATGTTTATTTAACATGGAAATTACAAAATGGTAATATTTAGTGGTGTAATCTCATATTTTTTTTGTGATTTATTATTTATCTTGAAATAATCCACTTATAGTTACAATTTTCCATTATAAATTAAATTCATATTAAATATCCATATTCATGTGTCATAGATATTAATATTTCATTATCTTTAAAGCATTTTAACAAACATTTCTAACATTGGATGTTATTTGATTAATTAGGGAAAAATTGATAAAGTTTTATACATTATTCAATAATGATATTGTATAAGGAAATGTTTTTCAAATAAATCGATTATTTGATATATGAGGAATTCTCTTTAAATGAAATAAATTGGTTTGGGACTGGTTAATTAATTCCCCTTGATATATTTGTTGTCCCATGAGAGAAAACTAGTGCCCCAAACCCAATACATTTATAAACAATATGTTTGAAAATGTCTTGTGAAAGGTCATGATAGTATTATATTTTAAATAATATTGTGAATGCAATTTAAAGTAAAGTCATAATGTTCCTTGGATCCAAGATGTCTGATATATAATCATTAACATAATTCTAAATTTATTGATTACTATCCAAAATATTTTCAATATTATATTACTTATACATTCATTTTATTTTCATTTATTGGTAAAAGAAATGTGTTTGAATTTATATATATTTTCCTATTTGTTATGAATTATTTACTAATGTAATCCAGTTAATTAAAATGAATTTTTTCTCAGTTATTTACATTTTCTTTTCATTATTTTTAATTAATAATGATATATTATACTATAAATAACCCTAACATGGTATTCGATCTGATCATTATGTCTTCCATTTACTTGGGATTCAATGAATTTTACTATTATTGATATTCATGGATGATATAGAGATAATATTGTTACCCTATAAAAAATATATGTTGTATTTTTTTATTCATATACAATTTAATAATCATGAATGTATCTATTTTACCAATACTATAACACTATTTGATCATTGGGGATGTGATTCCTTGTATATTACGATAGTGTAAGGAAGAACAACCTTGGCTCTAGGATGCTAGAAATTGGGTTTCTTCACTATGTGTAAGTTACTATTGATGAAATCCAATGATATTATAACAAAAATGATATTTATGAATAATATTTTTCTAAAAATATACATGTTCAATATTTGATAGTATAGTGTAATATAATAAAATACACTACATAATAAAAATAGGTAATACATTATCATTTTTATTTTAACATTTATTTTTTGGACTATGTATATATACAATAATTGAAATTATTTCAAAAAGATAAAAAACTCAAACAAAAGAGAATATGTAAATTTATATAATCTAGGTCTCCAAGAATATTCACACTCATAGAAAACACTTCAAAAAGATAACATTCATTAGTTATCCATATTTTTTTTGATAATTTTTGAAATATATCTAATTCCTGTATCGAGGTGAAAGATGAAGGCTAAAAATATAATGTATTTATAAGAATTAGATAATCAATATGATCATTGGAATTGTGATATGACTCAAAAAAATAGTAATACAGAATATCACAATTGTAAACACACCATTAAAATATTAAAACCCCAATTGAAATGTAAATTTATTATTGAGTGTATTAGTAAATAATAATATAAGAATATTACATACAAGAAAAATGAAAAAAATATTCAATATGATAACATTAATAATTGTCATCTAGAATACCGAATAATATTTTTTTGTAAAACATATATGTTTTATTTATGTTTAAGTATATTTTTTAAAAAATATATATAATTTTGAAATTAATGTTTCAATAAATATTATAGATTAATAAAATAATTTTTATTTAATAAGAATTTTAATAATATTTAATTAATTAGATGTAATTTTATAATGGTTATAAAATTTCCTAGGTATAAAAAACTAGTATTTTATAATTATTACAAGTGATCTTTTAAAACAAATAATAATAATTTTGTAATTATGTAGATACAATGGATTTCATTATTTGAATCACCAAATTGAAATGAATAATGGGTAATTTGTTTTTTTTATTTTTCTATAATCGATGACTTCACTAATTATAAAATATATAAAAATGGGTTATATTATATTAAAAAATAATTACATGATTAAATAAACATGGGATACATTATTCAAAAATTATTACAAACATACATGCACTAATTACTATATATATATAAAAATAAATATTTTTATTCTAGAGACTAAATAAAAATCTAATGAATACTATAAAAAATATCACTCACTCTACAATTATAAATACTACCCTCTCCCACTGATTTTTTTATTATCCAAAAGACATTAACTTTCCCTTTCTCGTAAATAATATATCATCACCCTTCTGTACATGTCATAGTGGTTATATTCAAACTATAATACTAATCTACGAATGAATAAGATTCATTTCAAAGGAAGATAACTAAAGAAAAAATTATTTATTTATACTAGGATAATTTTTGTTATTCTCTTATTCAACCATCGTAAATGTTTTTAATTCAAAATTATTTAATTAAATTATTATTATATGAAAAAAATGATATTATATTAATGGAATATAAATTATCATACTCCAACCAATTAATTCCAAAATGAATTGATAATCCTTGGTTTGGATAGTACACCACCTGTGTGGATGACATAATTCATTTTTAATCACAACCTCTATGGATAGGTTATAATGAAATATTATTTTTTAAAATATTATATTAATAAGTATAAAAAATTTTATATCATATTTTATATCTCATAAGTAATAATAATAATTTAATGAATCCAATTATTCTAATCATGGTCGAAAAAACTACATAAAAGGACAGATAATTATATCTTATCATATGAACTCTATAAACACTGTATATTGTTGAAGAAAATTTTATATTTTAAAATATTATTTATTTTTTAAAACATTAATATATATATTATTAATGAGTTTTAAAATTATAGTACTCCCCTAGGAAACACACACTTTATTCCATTAACTCATCTCATGGGCCTCTTTAGCCCGTGTAGAACATGCATGAAATCCTGGGTGCCATTACACCTAGGCAAATGGATGGTGGAGTACATAAAGGTGCGTATGGTGGTTGATGGCCCAACAATACCATGTAACTCCTTGGTTCTGAAAACCTAAAGTCCTTTTTCCCACAGGTCATGGGTGAGTTAGTGAGTGATGGTGGAGTCCTGACCTCGAGGTTCCAGGTTCGTGTCCTCATAAGGTAACATGCATTATATTCCATTTTCACCCCTCATGGTTCCCTCTACCCCATGTGAAGCTAGCCTGAAATCATGGGTTCTATTAAACATGTGCATACATCCATGTTAGTATATAAAGGCACTCGGTGGTGGGTGATGGCCCAACAATATTGTGTAACCCCTTAGGCCAGAAAACCCAATGTACTATTAGTCGCATCGGTGGTGGAATAGTGGTTTAGGGTTGAGGGCTACAAGTATCGGTGATTGGTGAGGTCTAGTGGTTGATTCTTGGGAGCCCCTTATTGGGGGAATTTGCACCTCACATGTACCACATGTCATACCGGGTCACCCGGTGTCTCATTGAGTGAATATAATGGGTTCACTTCACCTGGAATATGGATTTATATGTCAAACCATCTCTGATCTAGGTGTGACCCCGTGGGACACTCTATCATCTCAGCTGGCAACGACTCCTTCTTGGATAAGGCATTACAACAACTTCGTAGGGAGGGGGTTTTGTTGGAGTGAAGTGTTCTAAAAGTCCCCTCTCAGAGATCCACATTAAGAAAAAAATAATCTATATACTATTAATTCTTATAGAGATATTATCTCATTTTATAATAACTTTCGAAATATTTGAAACACTTTCACAGTACTGTAATAGTTAAACATACCTCATCATGAAAATGAGAATTAAAATATTTAATTCATTAAATGATTACAGAAAAATAATGTAATGATATTAAATAATATATAAATGAAAATTTTGCTTAAAAAATAATTTTTTTATTTATTTTGTTGGTTATTCTAATGTACGGATTGATTTAGCTGCTTTGGTATGGGAACACCATAACCACCCACATCATGTTTTCATTAAATTTATTTATTTATTAGATAAAAACTATATATTTATTATTATTAGTTATTTAATTTATATTATTAATATATTTTCTAAACATATATAACTAGTTTACCATTCAATTATTTACTGAAAATAAACAATCTATTAAGGATCTACAATAAATTACTTTCTTTAGAAAAACCTTATAATAGAAAATATGTTTATTTATTATTGAATATTATATACTAATTAATTTAAGGTTTCATAATATTTTTTTGATTCTAAATAAACACATTATGTTACATAAAAATTATATTTTTATGGAATACATTTTCTTTTCATTCTATTTAAAAATTAATAGCATGTTTCATAAAAACAATTCTTAAGACGATCAATTTAGAACGTAATTCCCCACCACTTTAATATGATCATTATGAACCTAAATAGTAGTATTAAGAACTATTATTCATTATTCAATTATAAAAATCCATTATTAATTAATATATTCTATTTATATTATTAATTATATTCATTTTAGTTATTCAGTGAGATAATTTAATGTAACCCATTTCCATATAACGGGTTTTATCATTATTAATCTTTATATTTTTATTATTCCTTATGTGAATTATATATATATATATGCATATATGTTTTAGACTTGTATATGTTATCCTTGAATTATACATCCACCAATAAATTGTTTAATTTTTCCATATCATGAGACACTATGTGTGGTGCACAAGGAGTTTACCAAGAACATTATGTTATGTTTTCTCCGTAGTTACCTTTGACATATGCTTTTGATGTAATTTGTTATATTATTTTCATATTAATTGGATCCTAGGATATATCATATTAATATTATATTTAATTTTTCAATGTGATTATGATTATCATTATTTCCATTTTTTATCAGGTTACCCACATGACTGTTGTGCTAAACTTCATATTTGTTCCCCTACTTGGTATTATAGGTTAACTTTATTTCAATTTTAATTTACATAATGTATCGTATATAACAATTAAAGGTTAATTGGATTATAGGAAACATTATAGATAATGATATACACATGTTTTTATTTAGGATTATTTTGATGTTTTATCTATCTAATCTTTTTCAGATACAAGGACTTAATATTTTGAGTTTATGTTTTTTAAATTTTCAATTTTAAAAATAGTGTAATTATATATTTAAGAGACTCAAGATCCTATAATTGGTATTATATAAAGATATGTTTTATTATGGATTATAAGAATCAAATATTAGTTAAAATTCATGTAATAAGGCTTTGTATTACAAAACACCATAAATTTTTTATGTTAATGTGTTTGTGGATTCTTAAAAATGGAATCATTTTCTGTATAGTAGTTGTGGTTGTATTCTATTCCTATAATCAACCTAATTGTAATAAACCCAATAGTTTTTCATGTGGTTTTAACAAATTCATAAAATTGTATTGAAAAAGTGGTTCATATTATAGAACTATATTAAATCTCCCAAAAGAAATTCGTTGTTTGATTCAGATGGTTTTTATGAACCATTAATGAAGGATTTTAATATACTACAATATAATTGAATAATTTGATAATGACATATATTAATACTAATGTTGGATATACAAAAAATAAATTCATTTTAAATAACATATATTTATACCTAAATATTCATAATATTGGGTATCTATGCTATTTTATAGTTATTACATTGATGATCACAATTTGTCAATTACATTATTTTTTATATATATCATTATCCCTAAAAATATTCTTATTTTAGGATGTGATTAAGAATAAAATAAAATAGAACTATATGTACAAATTAATTTTTCATGATTTAAAAAAATTTATATATTTTAGTTTTATATATAAATTTATGCCATCCATGTTTAGTATAACTATTCTAACATGACCTTATGAAATTTAGTTAAAATTATCAGTGAGAACACTAGGTGGGGATTGTATTTTTTCTCAAGTAATAAATAATTTCAAATTATTATTTATGGTAATATTCACCCAATTAATCTAATAATTAATCATTTTTATGAATTTTATTCTATAATATTCTTGTATTGAATATAATTATACTAATATATCATCAAATAAAAAATGATATAAAATTTCATTATATAAACAAAACTATTTTATTATATTATAAAAATTCCAAGAATATTATAAATACCCTTTATAAAATTCAAATATTCATTGGATATTTTTCCAAAAATAAATAAATATTTATTTTCCAAATTATTGAGACAAAGTGAATAATTAATAAAAAGTACATCACTAATTAAATTTTTTATATCAATACATTCCCCAAAAATCTATAAGGCTTTCCTGTTGATTAAGTGGTTGAATTATCAATTGAAATATTTCCTTGATATTGTCACATGTCCCATATTCTATATTGAATGGGTCCCGTTGAATTAAATGAATTAATGGAATATATATATTATATGATAGAAATTTTTTTTATATTCTAATATTCTTTAAATTTTGGTGAATTAATTAGATTTGATAAAATTTATGTGAATATCAAGGACACAAAAAATGAATCTTAGAGGACGTCAATACATTGTAATGCTTCTAAAACTATGATGTTCCATCAATATTCTCCAATAATGAATCTTTTTCACAATGTAGATTATCTTATAATGGATTTTTTTATATGTACAACCACTATGAGAGTTACCATCTCTATTCCATCACTCATAACGTTTTCATTTTTTGAAAAAGGTTATTACATATCCATTAATTAAAAACATATTATATATATTTTTAAGAATAATATATTACTATATCAATTCAGTTTTTTGTTGGTCATACATCTATTAATGTTGAACTAGTTGGGATTTCAATGACCCTCATTCCGTTTATTTATGGGTAGCATCAAGTTGGTCTGGGATTATTGTGTTCTCAACCTAGACATCTATGATGTTATAAAATATATTGATTTATAAATTTAACAAAAAACCCAAAATTTATGTAACCATTTTCATGTATTTTATACTAAAACTACGTTAAAAACCAATATGTTTATAGGGGAGTGGGAATTGGGGTCTCATTTATTGGGACCGCCTCTTATTGATCCTGTCGTGTTGATGTCTTTTTCAGATGTAAAAATGATATTAGAATCATTCATTGGTGCACATCATATCGTATTAAATGATTTTTTATTGGTTCATTATGACTTATTGGTTTATCCTTTAAAGGTTGTAACAGATCCATACCATCCTTTATTATTTTGTTCTAAAAAAAACATTTAGATTATGGATTTTATACTGATTAATCTGACATAATGTT
Organism: Viscum album; assembly: GCA_963277665.1. Lineage (NCBI taxonomy): Eukaryota > Viridiplantae > Streptophyta > Magnoliopsida > Santalales > Viscaceae > Viscum > Viscum album. The sequence goes on from OY728156.1 coordinate 50,901,682, forward strand.
TATATTTCCACTCAATCCATTAAATATTAAAATTATTTATTGAATAACATGAATACCCAATGAACATTTAGGTTTAGTGTTTTATATAATTGTGCAAATAACTTAATTACTTGGATTCATAACCAAATTTCTTATAAATATCTTCATCATCTATCACTATAACCATCATTTCTTATTTCCCAGTATGTTATCAATAACATCCATGTGGAATTATTATAGACATAATTCATTTGACATCGTTACACACATCCTGGGGAATAATTGACATAATATATGTGATTTGAAACACCAAGTAACAATAAATATGTGATATAGAAATGATCATATAATCATAACATGGGAGAAAGGGTATGTGAACATATGCTTATAATTTGAAAACATTACCTTGAAAATCAATGATACTAACATCGAGTGAAAACATAATTATTGAAATTTCATAAGATATGTGTAATAATGGATGTAATGTATAAAATACAAGAGAATATAAAATAAGTATAAAATATTAAACATTACCATATAGATAAGATTATAAAACCCATGGCTGGAATGACCTCCTATGTGGGGAATACCTCCATTCATAGTGGAATAGCATTCATCATATTAGAATTTATTCACTCCAAAATTATTCAATGTAGCCATTGTTTACTCCTAGTGCTGTAATATATGATTGGTTTCACTCTAAAATACTTTATAGTAGTCATTGATTACTCCCTTGAATTTTATAGTGCACTAATTCCCTTACAAAACTGGGAGGAATCCATGTTAATGTCTTATCTATCTCATTATATATAATCCATTATCAACTAAATTTGATAGTGATATATGTACCACACATATTGTAATGAAAACAATAAAATTTTGTTCCATAAGAATTTAAATGATTCATTATATGATAACTCATTAAAATAAATATGTTACATAAAAAATTGATTATAGCCTAACACATGAAAAGTAAATAGGTTTCATAAACATCATTCCATCGTAAATGAAAACCAATAAGAGAAAGAATATAGATGGAATCCAGAGATCATATACATAGTTAAGAATATAGAAGTATAAATAAAAATATGTTATATAGAAAAATATTTTGAAATATCACTTTAAGAAATTATTTAGAAAAATATCATTTGCTTTTTGAAATCATTTAATTATAAAAAACACAAATTTATAAATGTATTTTTAAAAAAACATCTAATAATGTATTGTAATATTCATTAAATTTAGGAATTGTTTTGGTTGCAATATTTTATCATTCCATATAACATAAAATTAAATTTCTTAATATTTTTTTGGAATAGTCACAAATTACCTCATTCAAAAAATGACAAAAAGTTACCATTCAAATGGTTTTGTTAAAACTAAATATTTGGAAAAAATATTTACATAAATTGTATGTTAATATTAAATACATGATTGAATACATTTTAGAATATATGATAATATTAGTGAAATATTTTCCCGCAATGACTAAAATAAAATGAATCTCGAATAATGATAAAATTTTCAAAATAAACCCCTATAAAATAGGATTCTTTTAAATCCTAAGCCCACATATGAAAAAAAAATATGAATATGAAATTATGAGAATAATAATTACATTAGTCATAAAATATATTAAAGATAAATATATACACTATCCAAAAGAAATACATTGTGAATATGGACCATGTCGTAAAAAAGTAATAGATATCCAAAAATTTTGAACTACATGTTTCTCCATTCCTCATTCACAATAAAACATCATTTATAATAAATATAGATTTATTATCAATTTATTTGATAAAAATATTTTTATTTTTAATAACAATTAATATTTATTTACAACACTTTATCAGTAGTTTATTAATACATTTTCATCAAAATTACCTTTTGGGGTGTTATTTCCATCGTTTTCCAAATATTGTTTTAGTTCACATGTCTCAGTTTATATACATTGAAAATGAAATAATTATTTCAATAATTTTAATAATTTTATTATCATAATTATTATTGAATATATTATTATTTATAATCATTCATAGAAAGTAATGATATATAAATTAATTACATTGTTCATGGAGAGGGGAGAGCTTACATACGCTTGAATGATGTATTCATTTCATTGAAGGATGGAATGAAACAAAGTCAAATAATAATTCACCATTATATAATTATTATTATATCATTTATATCATGTATATTTATAACCTTTATCCTATTTACCATCTATGTAAAATAGAAGTGAAAAATGAATCATATTTTTTCATGGAGGTTGTAGTCGAAATGCATGCATGAGTGACACTATTTTTTTCCAATGTTTTGTTATCTATGAATATGAATATTATATTTTCATTCTTTTAGCATTAATATTTCATAAATATGAAATAAAATTTTAGGACCCACAGTATTTTCCAACCATTAAAAATGGTACGGTAAATTTAATTGTATTTCAATGTGGTGATAGTACATCATACATATCCATGGGAAATACATTCAACTATGATTTGACCAAAAAGAGGTTGTAAATTTTTAATAATAATAATAATAATAATAATATCTTCATTTAAAAAAAATTCATATATTAGATATAATAATTTATGTTAAATATTTCACATTTATATGAGTTGAGGAATGGTATAAAAAATAAATTGACCAGGAAGAGTTATCACCACTTCTTTAGAAGGACTACTTGAGATATCATACAATGGGATCAATGATAAAACTTTTGATAAGAAAAAAAACATCCCCACTAGTTATAAAGAATTTTATAGTATATTGTTTTATGTTATGGATGATCTAGAAGGCTCAATTTGGTATATATATTTTAGGGAGGAGGTTTCCTTATACAATTGAGGTGAGTGGAAGTGTTCGAATTTCTCAAAATCTTAAAACATATAAATGTTATTCAAGAACCAAATCCTTTAAAATGGAATATAAATTTACACAATGTATCGTTATAGACTATATATTATCCAAATTTTTCCTTTTTATTAATTTTTTATTTTAATATAACATAAATTAATATTAATCCAATCGAAAAACATTATTATAAATGTTGATACTATTCATTATATTGATATTAGAAACAAAAATATGAAAAGAAAAATCAAAATAAATTGTATTATTATATCTTTTACTTGTCAATGTAATCTATAAAATTATTTTAATACATTTATACTTTAAATTTTATTAACGTTAATATTAATAATATCCTAATATTGATTTTTTATTAATTAAATAACTATTACATCTGTAGTTTTCATACATTTATGTTAAATAGTTTTTTCACTACAAATTATAAATAAATATTACTAATGAACAGAAATATTATATATATTATAAAACTTTTTATATATAAACATTTCCTATAGATAAACCCAAAAAAATAGTAAAATAATTAAAACCTAGATTGTGACATGTATGCCTTTTAATGGAATAGAATATCATAAATTCTATAATTATGACACATTGGATAGAAATGGGCATATAACTAAAGAATAAATAGTTATGGAATGAAATTAACCATTCAATAAAATTTTGATAAAATTTATGGTTACATTATATTCATTATTTCATATTTATGCTTAATTACTTGATTAACACTATATCGAGTTAAAAAAATTACAAAAGTTGATGTTCATAATGTCAAAAAAATAATAGGTTAGTGTTAAATAAATTATAAACTCATAATTAAAATTATTTAATCCATTTTAAAAATAGTACGGAAATAATTTTTAGAATTTAATTCAAACATAAATTGGGAAATAGAATGGAAAAAAATATTTTGAAAAGTTATTTTATATCAAAAAATATTAATTATAATTAAATTATTATAAAGATGATTCAAAATTAATTAATTAGAATAAATATAAATAATTATTATTTATGTTATATTAAATCATATTAAAAATTAGGATTTGAATTGCATAATTTATTAATAGAAAATTTACATTTTAAAAAAAATCATTATATTCAAATATTTACTAAAAAATGTTCTTTTTAGAAAACACAAAAATCTCACTATTGGATAATTTATATAAGGTTATTTAAAATATGATATCATATTTTTATAATTACCATTTACATATATTCATGAAAATATTTCTGTCAATTATCACAAAAAAATAAAAACATCCATGAAAAATCATTACATTGATGAATAAAATAGATTTTATAAATATGGGTGATTATTTACTAGTTATAAATAAATTAAATTTTATTATATCAAAATATTATATATGTTCCATAAATTTGTTAATAATATTCATACCGACCCATTTAATATCTCGATAATAACATTCACATAATAAGATTTCACTATTCGATTAAGAAAATTGTTCTGTATATTTTAAACTATTGAAGATATTATTTTTTTTAATATATTTTGATACTCAGCCACCATAATTAATTAGACTGTTATATTTTAGAATTATTGTAGTATCCAGTGACTTAATGATTCAAAATATTTTTTAAAAATTTCACATAGTAAAAATTGTTAATAAAACATCTACTTAATAATAGAGAAAATGAATAAAGAAAGATCATTTAGACTAACACATACTCTTTTTCTCGATACAATAACATAAATATATATTTAAAATGGATATGGAAGATAAAGATTACTCCCAATGATTGATTGAGAATTATATATAACACGGTGCTGAGAAAGTCAATCTCAAAAAACAATAAATATGGGATGAGTGTAAAGGCCATTTAATTTAGGATAGAAAAATTATATAGTGGATTTTTTAATTTCGATATCATTTTTTTATTTTTATTTAATTAATAAAATTTTATGTAAATATTTTTACATGAAAAGTTTAATTTCATCCATTAATCACTTTCCTCAACATGACATCTTATTCTATAAATGATGAAATTTTCATGAATGTTTTACTAAAATAAACTTATACAAATAAGGAAATATAAAAAATAATATCAATATATTCCTCTTATTTTTTAAAATAAAAATATATCTTGAGGTATTCCATATCATAAAATACATTAATCTCATTAATTTGAAAATAATATTCAATGTTGGACATAGATCATTTCATAAATGATTTTCTGTTAATTAATAGAAATAATATAGAATAATATTAAAACCCAAAAATCAAATTGATATTATAAAATCATCATTCAAGATAAATTTAGTATTTACCTATTAAAAATTCATAATCCCAAAACATATAATCTCCAATATAAGCTAACCATTTCAAAAAATAACCTGAGTCACCAAAAAGACATAATAAAATCATATATGTCTCCAAAATGAATTAAAAAAATTATTCCAGGAATTACATTCCATAATAATTTTTTCATTTATAACATATGATTCCCAAAATATTGGGAATCATTCAAAATAACATTTATCACAAAACAATAAATAAATTTTATATCCTGTGATTTTTGATAAGATTAAATATATGTTCTGAAAAAATGAATATTTATTTTACTTGTTATTTAACTATAAAATAAACGTAATACTAAATAGAAAATATTATAGAGATGTGGTAGGAGATTTACCCTTTTCTACCATTAATTGTGAGATTAAATCATGACACCTAGCTAGATTCAATGGGTGTTCAGTTATACTACTAGTTTTTCTTTATCTAAAAATATAATCTTAATAAAATATGAAAAATTATGATATATATCATACAAAATAACATTAATATAAATATAATTAAAAAAAATTAACCAAAATTTTTATCTCATCCCATTCCTTTTGTATTCGCCAAAAAACTAATAACACATAATTATCTAAAAATAAATGATCATATAAACCATAATGGTTATCCCTATCTTTAATATTATTTCAAAAATTATATGATAGATATTTTTAAAATTAAAATTTCTAAATAAAAAACATATGTATTATATATAATATATTCATAATAAAAATAACACAAATTGTTTTAAAATTCCCCTTATAATTTAACCAATTAAAACCCCAAATGGGAGAGGGGTATAAGACACTAAAAATATTATTTAATTCAAACATATAAACACATTATTATATCAATAAAAATTTATATAAAGATATATAAAAACATTTTAATATTCAAATTAATATAAACACCTCTATTAATATAATCAATAATGGTCTTTATAGTTCACTTCTAGATTTTATTCTAAAAACAGAAATTTGACATTTCTAAATTTGATAACAATCATCCTGACCCAATTTTTCTAATTCCAACAAAACATTAATACTTTAAAAATAAATAATTGATAAAATTCATACACCATGAGAATTATTGATTACTAATTAAAAGAATTATGGATAACACATAATGATATGGATTCATAGAAATATGGCTCTTGAAGTTCAACATTATCTCCATTTATAACAATATTTTTTTATTTCTAAAAATTTCACGAACACCTTACTTGTGGAATGATAATATGAATAACTAATTTAACAACAATAATTACTACCTACGAACAAATTAACATAGGAAGAATGAGCATAAAGTCCCAGTAATAGTAGATAAGTGAGATTTCAATGATCATACAATCATGCCATGAGAAAAAGCATATAGGAACATGAACTTATCATTTGAAATAATTACCCTTCAATTATATGATCTTTATCCTGAGTGATGAAATAACACATTGTAGTTCATATTATGTGATTCCTAAAATATATATGAAACATGAGAAAATGAAATATTACATAAGGATAAAATATTATATTATGGTGTATTAGTAAGAATAAATATCTATGAGATGATACTATATTGGGTGACACACACCACCATCCCAAGTGGAAGCCCTTTCTTCACAGTGGAATGTTTTCATTAGAAAAACCACTAATTTAGTCAAGGATCATAGCCAATACTATCATTGTGAATATCTTTCACAACCTAAACCATCATAGAAGCCAAGGATCACTCCCGTGTCTATCAGAGAAGATATAACCCCATACCGAAACAGGTTCACTCTATCTTCCAATCTAGTCTATCACATGAGTTATAAATAATTTACCAATTAATTCGATGGAGACATATGCCCCAACTATCACATAATTAAATACATGACTATGATTTCTTTGAGAAAAAAAAATCATTCTTCATTTTAGAACCCATTAAAATAAATTGGTTTCAAAACCATTTCATCATTACATAACCCATGAAAAAGAAATAGGTTTCATAAACATCAGATATTTATAAAAATATAAAATGTAATTAATGAATAAAAATGATATACATGGATAAAATCCGCAATAAAACATTTTTAAAATAATATATTCTTATCTTATGTGTAAATTTATTTTTACATATCACTTATGATAATTATTGAGAAAAATATCAATTAAATTTTATTAACTTTTTCTATTAAAAAAATCTACACCATTATAAAGGAAAAAAATTCATTTAACAAAACATTTAATTATTATAATGGATTATTCAAATAATTATAGAACCATGATCATGGGAAATTAAACTTATTTTGTATAGGTTATAAAAAATCTGTTATTTTTATTGAAAAATATACAATGAACCTCATTTGTAAAAGAAATAAAATATTCCCTGAAAACATTTTTTAAAAAAGTAATGCATTTTAAAAATATAATTTCTATAAATTTTATAAGAATATATTAAATATTTATTAAAAAATTAGATAAAATATCCACAGATGATTAATATTTATTAGTTGAGGCTTAATCATAAATAATTCTTGAATAATCACGATATTTTGAAATAAACCCTTACCACATGGGGATATTTTGAATCGTTATCCCCATAAAAAATATATGGATATTAAAATATCATAATTTATATTAATAGATTAAAAAAATATTTTTATGGAAAGTTTATACTCCACAAAATGAAATAAGTGATGAATATGTATTGTTACCCATAAGAAGAAAAAGTGAGATGAAAATCTTGTATGTAAAGTCTCTCCTCTCCACATTCACCATAAAAAAATATAATTAATATTAATTTATTATATATTTATTTAATAAATAAATTTATATATATCATAAGTAGTCTGATTTATTTATAACTACTTACCTCCCATATAATAGTAATTTGTAATCAATATCCCTATTCATGGAGTGAACTTTATCATTTCTATGAATATTTATGCTCAAATGTCTTAGTCCATATAAATTGATCATGATACCATAATTTTTATAAATTCTATAATAGTATAAAAATATAATATATAAATTATATAAATATATAAATTCATTAAAAATACATTTTAGATAAAAATGGTTTTCCTCATTCATGTAGATGGTATGTCGTACTTACGCATTAACATTATATAAAATTTTTGAACTTTTGAAGTTAATAAAGGTAAATTATATTTCACAATTGTATATATATATTTATATATATTATATAATATATATTAATAATATTAATCATCCTTACAATCTGTGTAAAGTATGAATGATTAAGGAATCACATTTCTCTGTTGTGGTGGCAGTCTACATGTACGCACTAACAACGTTATCTTTTTCATACAATTTTGATTCTATTAAGGTATATATTATATTTAATTTTTGATTGAAAATTGTTTCATAAATATCCTATATAATTATTATACTCGTCATAGTAACAATCCATTACCTATAGAGATTGAAAAGGAATTTTATCGTTAAGGGTATAACGTAAGATGTATATTTATAAGAGCGATACAATCACATATTATTTAACAAGAAAGAGGGTGTATAATGGTTTCTTCAAAAAAATATTAATATGTTAATTAATTTCTAGATAATAAAATTATTATTTTATTAATAATATCATTCATTTATATATGTAAAAGAGGATTATTATATGTAAGTTATTAGTTAAAGTGGTAAACCAATCATTGAAATAAATACATTAGATTTCCACTAATGTACAGTACGATTGGACTTTTAGAAAGAAAAATTCCTCAAAAATCATTCTGAGTATATTTATATTAGAATTATATAGGTTATTTTTAAGATAGAAGGATTAAATGGGTTTAAACAAGTGGGGATTTTTGTTTCCTTTTATAATTGATATGAGGGGGCACTTTTGGTGTAACACCCCATGTAAATAAATAATATGACATTTTCATATTTATCCATATTTGTGAATAAAGTAATAATATAACTTTAAAAGGTACGCTATGCTCGATGGCGTACCCATCATGCAACAACGAGTTTCTTGGGAATCTTACGTTGCACTCTAATAATAAAATAATATTATTTTAAATGGTAGTTAACATGTAGCTATTGTATTGGTGGGAATAGATATAAATAACTAAAATATGATTATATATGTTTTTTAATGTTTTTACATTTATCCAATAAAAGATAAAGGCATAAAATACGGAAATAATTTGATTTTAGGCGTATATGCCCTAGTTTTCACTAAAGGTTCACTTATTGCCTTTTGATGGAGAACCGTCATTAAATATAGTTTTGTTCACTCTTATACATCCTTTTGGACCAAATAAAACTCTTCTTAATAATTGGGACATCAAAATATACTTTGTGTAAATTTTTGTTATCTTTCCGATAAAGTTCATTTTTTTAATGAATAGTGTAAAATGTTGTATTTTAATTCAAAACCTCTTTTTAATATAATTTATATATATGATTAGATTATCTTTTTAATTGTTCTTAAAGTGGAATTAGAATATATTTTTACCATTTAATCCAATAGTTGTCGTTGGAATTAATTTCTCTTTGAAATCAGACTTAAACTAGTGTCAATCTTTTGATACTTATTGTTTCATAAAAACACGCTATTTGCTCTGACATCGGGAATTAATTATTAAATTAATTAATGTGACTTATATGTTTTGAATTTTGTAAAATGGACTTCATTTTTGAATTCGGAATATCAAATATAGCTTAGGGTGAATTTTTGGGATTTTTCTGAAAAACTTCAATTTTTGATGAATAGTGAAACCACTAAGTGGTACTTATAAAAACTGATTTTTCGGTTTAAATGAAAATTTTCCATCTTTGTGTTTTGAATTTCAAAAATCCAACATACATGTTCATCATTAAGAAGTAAAATTTGGTTCAATTGGATAAAAATAATTTTTTGGTGAATAGTAACTTATTATGTTTTTAATCGCGATTAGAGGTAATTAGTGTAGTTTAATGTAAAAATAATGTTTTAATAATATTAAATGAACATGACACATGTCCTAACCTCATTGGATGTGTCTTGATCGACCATGAAAACCCATGTGTCAACTTGGGGACCCCATGAAGCCACTTTGGTTGGAAAATGACATTAATATCTTTTTATTTAAAGTTAAAGTAAAAATGAGACAAACATGAAATGTTTTACTAAAACAATTTTTACATGGGGTTATACAAATAATATTTTTGACTATAAATATTCATTGGAAAGATAAAAATATTTCCTACATCATAGTAGTTTTTTTATAATTTTTATACTTTAAATAAATTAAATTATTTATGACATTATGATGATGCAGCGATGACCTCATTATTTAACGATTTAAATAAAATGGACAGATAATGTAATATCTAAGATCTACACATGTCCAAAACCTATTGGATGAGTGTAATTCGAACCCTTATCACCATAGCCTCGAAATAAATCAATTTGGGACCTTTAAAATCAGAAAATCTTTTGAGAATAAAGTAACATTTTGTAACGTTACAAGAGTGCCCCTCCTCTCCTCTTATAAAAGGCCCCCACCCCTACCTCCTTACCCACACTCCCAAAGCCTTTGGCTCGGCCAAACTCTGCCCATTTTTCCTATACACTTCCCTCTATTACTCCTTGAAGCCTCAATTTGGGCATAAGTCTTCCCAAGGAAGCCTTTGAGCTCAAACCAAAGGGAGCTACCCGATTTTAAGGTAATGTCTCCACTTGAGTACTTTTGATTTATTTTGTTCTCCAACCCCCTAAACTCTTTTTATTCATTTCTTTTGTAACAAATCCAGTATCATAAATATACTAGGATGTTGTTATAAGAAGGATTCGAGCTAAACTTTCACACACCTACATCTAATGGTTAAAGAACATACTATTTCGGTGGATGGCGAATTTCGGCCTCCCGAAACGATGATTGCTCAACATTCTTTTAACACCTTAAAAGGTGGCCATTAAGATGAAACTATATTTATATATGATATATAATATGTTTATGATTTCCTTAAGCTTATGGATTTTTAATTTTGGGCATACCTTTATGGTTTCCATTATGGGTAAACGCGATATCTTCATTTAAAGAAGTGCGGACTACCGCCCCCTCAAAGTGATTTGATTCGTTAATACCATATGTGGTGCGTATAAAGGATATATTTAATGATATTATATATGATACCATAATGGAAATAAAATACTATTATGTATCATTATGTTTTAATTCCATTAAATATGAAATAGAAATGGAAGTAGCGCTCATGCGAACGTACAGCTTACCGTCTCCATGAACGGTACATTTCATTTCTTATCTCAAAATGTTATGTAATACAATAAGTACATATATAAAAGATATATATGTAATATATTACATCAAAATTATGGATATCGTTCTGGAATTATAACATATATATATATCTCTCTCATTTTGTTTTAATTCCATTAATATGACAAAAAATGAAAGTAGCGTTCATGCGTACGTACGGCCTAACGTCTCCATGAAATGTGCTTTTTGTTTTTTTATCTCCAAATGATATGGAATAGTATGAAATGAATATTTACTGGATATATATGATATTTTAATCATTAATAATATTCTGGAAATTATTTACTTATAACTACAAGGGCAATCTTTTTTCAAACAAGTTCATCTTTGACCCATGTACCAAACATCGTAAAAAATGTCTGATATGAACTAACATTATTAAACAAATATTATAACATTATAATATGTGATATTAACTGAATAATAATCTCTAAATGATTTACTTAGGCAATTATTAATTGACCAAAGTTTATTATTCAAGAATATAAAGAAACGAACAAGACAAGTTGGACTTGAGGTAAGGGATCCTACTCCTCTCTTTCTTTTTAAGTACACTCTTTTATGTCATTCCCTCTAAAGCTCATCTTTCTTGTTATTGGGATGTTATTTTATATTAAACTTACTGTAATTTTTATGTTCTTGCGATGAGAGTCCCTATTCTCTCTCATCAATCCATTTTGGATGTTTTGAGTGGCGCCGTTAGGCTGCCGAATTTTCGTAAGAGATCTAACCTCTCTCTTTCATTTTAAGTACTCTCCTTTATTTAACTTCTTTTAAGCTCTTCTTTGTTATGTTGGGGGATGTTATTTTATATTCATCTTTCTATAAAATTTAATTTAATATGATGAGATACCCTATTTGATCTCATCAATCCATTTTTGTAAGTTTTATGTGGCGCCGTTAGGCTGCCGAGTTTTCGTAAGGGATTTTTAATCTCACTTTTATTCCCGTGAGATTTATGCTACATTTGCCACAATTTACTTTGAGTGGTGTATGTACTGTCCATTATTATACTCTTTGTGTAATATAATTTCGTTTATGTGTATTTACATCAATGATTTATTGTCCTTCTTTCATGGGGTGTATGTTTTGAAAGATACCCAAGTCGGTAAGGGAACCTTTCACCCTCCTTTTTTTAAAAAAGCCTTCTTTTGTTGGGTATTTTAATTTACATATTGTTATGTTGGGATATGTTCTCATATATCCTTATTGATGTCAATTTTATGTCCAAGTGATGAGATACACTTTTTATCTCTCATCAACTCATTTAGATGTGATGCCGTTAGGCTATCAAGGGAACTTCTTAACCAAATTTCGATTTCTTTGGGTTCAACATGTAGTTATTGAATATGTCATCCTTTGAATATGTGTGAATGACCTTTTATTATTTTACACTTAATATCCACTTATATTTGGTGTATTCGTTTGTCACACATAATTATGTAATTGATTTATCCTTAAACCAAGGATACCGTCTTTGTAAGGGACTTCGTCTCAATCTCCTTTCATTGAGGCATATTCTGTTTTATACACAACCTTCTTTTATACGGTGTATAAACCCCTTTGACTTTTACGTTTATTCAAAAGGAATATTTTTATACGAAGTGTTTATTAAACGACAAAAGGCAATGTTTTTGTCGTACGTATGCGGCGACAACGACTTCTCCACCGTCGTGACCATTATTTGAGTTTCGGCTTCCTCTACAAGCCATATATTCTTTTTAAAAGAAAAATAAATACAATGTTTTACTTTTCTTATATTTTGGTATTGAAAATGGTTTTCATAATGTTTTTTCAATGTGTTGTATTCATATATTGTGATTGAAAGTTGGAAATGTTTTTTTCCTTTATGCATGTTTTATGTGATAAGATTATGTTATTGTTCTTGGGCATTGTTATGAATACGGGTGGTTCCATGATAAACTAAGGGCGGGTGAGCCCGATATAGCTCTCCAATGCATTGGGTAAAGAGAAGGAGTGAAACGTTACGGTTTCTCCAAAGAGATTTAGGGAATACACTGTGATGGGTATTCCAAACGTAACCCAGAGGGTTACTCCCTACGTAAGAATGTTATGAATGCCTCAAGTTACCTTTATGTCTTATGTTTTCTATGATTTATTCATGGTTTTATGAGGTATGTTAAAGTGCCTATGTTTTATGGGTAAAGTATGATTTCATTCTTATGTATATATGAACTCATGTTTCCTTTCCATATTTTTATAACCCTTACTGAGCTTTTTATGCTCATCCCATGTTTTTTAAATGTTTTTCACAGGTCAAGGGAAAGGTACATGATGTGATGATGGTGTCAAGGATGCATCAAGAAAGAATACATGTTTTATTTTCAATATTTTTTCGTTGATGGTAAGAATGAATACTGTCTTTTATGTAACCACTTTGTTTAAATTTGGAATGTAATGCAGGTTTCATGATCTAATTCTCTAAAACTCTAAACCTGAAAAGATCCGCAATGTGTATTCTTGTAATAACTCAATATTAAGTAAGGTTTAAGGCTGGGGCCTTATAGTTGGTATCAAAGGTCGGTTTAGATAACTTTAGAGGTTAGGGTATTCTTTAAGCATAAGTGACATTAACATAATGGTTAGGATTTCAGAAAGAGTACCAGTTTTAGATAAAGTGAATGAGTAAGTATGTCTTAGTGTTTACCTTCCTCATTAGTACATGATGGTTTTGTTGATATACTCAACATGACATTTCTGTTTTTAGTGAATGGATGGATCTAGCAGGCACCGAGAGACAACAAGTTTGAAAGAAACTGTGGTGGTTCTATGATTAAGATACTAGATAAAAAGGGGGATTCAATGAGGAAACTCATGGTTGTTCTAAACCAACTATCAAGGAGTCATGATCAACCACTTGAACCTTGGTATGATCTTTAATGCATCATGTACGAGATGACCAAACCATGTGGAAGTTCAGGTAATAATTATAAAGGTAACCATTAGAGTTTATATGATCCTTACTTTTGAGGTAATTATGGGTTATTATATGATATGCTGGAAAATGAAAGGCATGAGATAAATTTGAGGTTAAAAAATGTTATGATCATTTTTGATGATTTTATCTCTTTTTGGGGAATGATTTAAGAATTATATAGTTTTGGAAAAAGGACAACACGCAGACCATGTGACAACCCGTCGTGTCGGACAAAGTTGCGGGAATTGAACCCACAACCAAAGTGCGACTGGTATTTTTTGCCTACCACTGGACTACGTGAAGTCCCTGGTTAGTTTGACCGATTCTTTTTAGTTAGATGATTTTATGAATTAAGAGTAAGTTGATTTTGGGTTATTTATGAAAATGATTAACCTATCATGGAGGATATGTGATTAGGTTAATTACTTTTCAATACGAGACTTTAGGAGAAACTAATTTTTTTGGAGATAAATGTTACGATTTAACTTGGAAGAATATGTGACTAAATCCTTCAAATATTTGGGTTTCAATCTTATATTGGTTTACTTTGAAGAATTTTATGGACAATTTGTTTATCGGATGGTCCTCGTTGAACTTTGGGTTTTGTTGGACAAATTTTGAGATTAAGAATAGATTTTCTTTTTATAAAGGGTTATCCTTTTTTGGATTATTTGACCTTGTACTAACCTTTCTAGTTTTGGTTTTGGTTAAAGCCTAAAGACATGGGATTTATATAGTTCTATTTTGTGGATTAGGTGATTCTCTAGAAGTTGATTATAGTACTCTTAATGCGAACAAGTCTCCCTAAATACTCGTCTTTTGGAAAAAATATGAGTTTGATTAAGGATTCTAGTAAAAGTTGAAAGTCAACATGATAAGTGATTATGTTTCCTTATGAATTAATTCATCAATAAAAATTAACTTAAAACAAAAATGTTGTCTATTAACTTTTCCTACTGGGGAACCCAACACCGTTTAACCCATCACAAGTTTGTGATTTTCTTATTGTTAACTTTCTCCTAAACATGTTTTCTATCACTCTCCATCAGAACATGTCCCGATGTTTTCTCCTCCATGTCCATGTTTTCCTACATGGATTCCTAGTATGGGTTAAATCGGGTGACCTCTGTACTTATCTTTCTTTATTTTAAAGTGATTGTTTTACCGACTCTTGTTCTGATGTGGGACTTTCAAGGATGTTTCCAAGCTCAATTTTAAAAATTGCGAGGACACAATTCCCAAAAGGGGGGAAGGATGTAACACCCCATGTAAATAAAGAATATGACATTTTCATATTTATCCATATTTGTGAATAAAGTATTAATATGTCTTTAAAGGGGACGCTATGCTCGATGGCGTACCCAACACGCAACAACGAGTTTCTTAAGAATCTTACGTTGCACTCTAATAATAAAATAATATTATTTTAAAAGGTATTTAACATGTAGCTGTTGTATTGGCGGGAATGGATAGAAATAACTAAAATATTATTATATATTTTTTTTAATGTTTTTACATTTTTCCAATAAAAGATAACGACATAAAATACGGAAATAATTCGATTTTAGGCGTATATGCCCTAGTTTTCACTAAAGGTTCACTTATTGCCTTTTGATGGAGAACCGTCATTAAATATAGTTTTTTAACTCTTATAAATCCTTTTGGACCAAAGAAAACTCTTCTTAAGAATTGGGACATCAAAATTTACTTTGTCTAAATTTTTGGTATCCTTCCGATAATGTTCATTTTTTTTTAATGAATAGTATAAAATGTTGTATTTTAATTCAAAACCTCTTTTTAATCTAATTTATTTATATGATTAAATTATCATTTTAATTGGTTTTAAAGTGGAATTAGAATATATTTTTACCATTTAATCCAATAGTGGTCGTTGGAATTAATTTCACTTTGAAATTAGACTTAAACTAGTGTCAATCTTTTGATACTTATTGTTTCATAAAAACACGCTATTTGCTCTGACATCGGGAATTAATTATTAAATTAATTAATGTGACTTATATGTTTTCAATTTTGTAAAATGGACTTAATTTTTGAATTCGGAATATCAAATATATCTTAGGGTAAATTTTTGGGATTTTTCTGAAAAACATCAATTTTTTATGAATAGTGAAACCATTAAGTGGTACTTATAAAAACTGATTTTTCCGTTTAAATGAAATTTTGCCATCTTTGTGTTTTGAATTTCAAAAATCCGACATACATGGTCGTCATTAAGAAGTAAAATTTGGTTCAACGGGATAAAAATAATTTTTTGGTGAATAGTAACTTATTAAGTTTTTAATCGCGATTAGAGGTAATTAGTGTAGTTTAAGGTAAAAATAATGTTTTAATAATATGAAATGAACTTGACACATTTCATAATCTCATTGGATGTGTCATGGCCGACCAATAAAACAAATGAGTCAACTTGGGGACCCCATGAATCCACTTTGGTTGGAAAATGACATTAATATCTTTTTATTTAAAGTTAAAGTAAAAATGAGACAAAAATGAAATGTTTTACTAAAACAATTTTTACATGGGGTTATACAAATCATATTTTTGACTATAAAGATTCATTGTAAATATAAAAAGATTTCCTACATCATAGTATTTTTTTTTAATTTTTAGACTTTAAATAAATTAAATTATTTATGACATCATGATGATGCATCGATGACCTCATTATTTAACGATTTAAATAAAATGGAAAGATAATGTAATATCTAAGACCTAAACATGTCCAAAACCTATTTTATGAGTGTAATTAGAACCCTTATAACCTTATCCTCGAAATAAATCAATTTGGAACCTTTAAAATCAGAATCTCTTTTGAAAATAAGGTTATATTTTGTAACATTACAAGAGTGCCCCTCCTCTCCTCTTATAAAAGGCCCGCACCCCTACCTCCTTACCCACACTCCCAAAGCCTTTGGCTCGTCCAACCTCTGCCCATTTTGCCTCTCCAGTTCCCTCTATTACTCCTTGAAGCCTCAATTTGGGCATAAGTCTTCCAAAGGAAGCCTTTGAGCTCAAACCAAAGGGAGTTACCCGATTTTAAGGTAATGTCTTCACTTGAGTACTTTTTTTTATTTTGTTCTCCAACCCCCTAAACTCTTTTTATTCATTTCTTTTGTAACAAATCCAGTATCATCAATATACTAGGATGTTTTTATAAGAAGTAATAGAGCTACACTTTCACACACCTACATTTAATGGTTAAAGAACATACTATTTCCGTGGACGGCGAATTTCGGCCTCCCGAAACGATGATTGTTCAACAATCTTTTAACACCTTAAAAGGTGGACATTAAGATGAAACTATATTTATATATGATATATAATATGTTTATGATTTCCTTAAGCTTCTGTATTTTTCTTTTTGGGCATACCTTTATGGTTTCCATTATGGGTAAACGCGATATCTTTATTTAAGGAAGTGCGGACTACCGCCCCCTCAAAGTGATTTGATTCGTTAATACCATATGTGGTACGTATAAAGGATATATTTAATGATATTATATATGGAACCATAATGGAATTAAAATACTATTATGTATCATTATGTTTTAATTCCATTAAATATGAAATAGAAATAGAAGTAGCGTTCTTGCGTACGTACGGCTTACCGTCTCCATGAACGGTACATTTCATTTCTTATCTCAAAATGTTATGTAATACTATATGTACATATATAATGGATATATATGTAATATATTACATCAAAATTATGGATATAATTCTGGAAATATAACATATATATATATATATATATATCTCATTTTGTTTTAATTCCATTAATATGACAAAAAATGAAACTAGCGTTCATGCGTACGTAAGGTCTACCGTCTCCATGAACGGTGCTTTTCGTTTTTTATCTCCAAATGATATGGAATAGTATGAAATGAATATTTACTGGATATATATGATATTTTAATCATTAATATTATTCTGGAAATTATTTACTTATAACTACATGGGCAATCTTTTTTCAAACAAGTTCATCTTTGACTCATGTACCAAACATCGGCAAAAACGTCTCATATGAACTAACATTATTAAACAATTATTATAACATTATAATACGTGATATTAACTGATTAATAATCTATAAAGGAGTTACTTAGGAAATTATTAATTGAACAATGTTTATTATTCAGTAATATAATGAAACGAACAAGACAAGTTGGACTTGAGGTAAGGGATCCTACTCCTCTCTTTCTTTTTAAGTACCCTCTTTTATGTCATTACCTCTAAAGATCATCTTTCTTGTTATTGGGATGTTATTTTATATTAAACTTACTGTAATTTTATGTTCATGTGATGAGAGTCCCTATTCTCTCTCATCAATCCATTTTGGATGTTTTGAGTGGCGCCGTTAGGCTGCCGAATTTTCGTAAGAGATCTAACCTCTCTCTTTCTTTTTAAGTACTCTCCTTTATGTCACTTCTTTTAAGCTCCTCTTTGTTATGTTGGGGGATGTTCTTTTATTTTACAATTTCTATAAACATTAAGTTAATATGATGAGATACCCTATTTTATCTCATCAATCCATTTTTGTATCTTTTATGTGGTGCCGTTAGGCTGACGAGTTTTCGTAAGGGATTTTTAATCTCACTTTTATTCTCGTGAGATTTATGCTACATTTTCCACAATTTCGTTTGAGTGGTGTATGTACTTCCCATTATTCTACTGTTTGTGTAATATACATTCATTTATGATTATTTACATCAATGATTTATTGTCCTTATTTCATGGGGTGTATTTTTTGAATGATACCCAAGTCAGTAAGGGAACCTTTCACCCTCCTTTTTTTTAAAAAGACTTATTTTGTTGGGTCTTTTAATTTACATATTGTTATGTTGGGATATGTTTTCATATATCCTTATTGATGTAAATTTTATGTCCAAGTGATGAGATACACTTTTTATCTCTCATCAACTCATTTTGATGTGACACCGTTAGGCTATCAAGGGAACTTCTTAACCAAATTTCGATTTCTTTGGGTTCAACATGTAGTTATTGAATATGTCATCCTTTGAATATGTGTGAATGACCTTTGATTATTTTACACTTAATATCCACTTATATTTGGTGTATTCATTTGTCACACATAATTATGTAATTGATTTATCCTTAAACCAAGGATACCGTCTTTGTAAGGGACTTCGTCTCAATCTCCTTTCATTGAGGCATATTCTGTTTTATACACAACCTTCTTTTATACGGTTACAAACCCCTTTGCCTTTTACGTTTATTCAAAAGGAATATTTTTAGATGAAGTGTTTATTAAACGACAAAAGGAAATGTTTTTGTCGTACGTATGCGGCGACAACGACTTCTCCACCGTCGTGACCATTATTTGATTTTCGGATTCCTCTACAAGCCATACCATATTTTTAAAAGAAAAATAAATACCATGTTTTACTTTTCTTTTATTATGGTATTGAAAATGGTTTTCATAATGTTTTTTCAATGTGTTGTATTGATATATTGTGATTGAAAGGTGGAAATGTTATGTTTCCTTTATGCATGTTTTATGTGATAAGATTATGTTATGGTTCTTGGGCATTGTTATGAATACGGGTGGTTCCGTGATAAACTAATGGCGGGTGAGCCCGATATAGCTCTCCAATGCATTGGGTAACGTGAAGGAGTGAAACGTTAAGGTTTCTCCGAAGAGATTTAGGGAATATGCTGTGATGGGTATTCCAAACGTAACCAAGAGGGTTACTCCCTACGTAAGAATGTTATGAATGCCTCAAGTTACCTTTATGTCTTATGTTTTCTATGATTTATTCATGGTTTGATGAGGTATGTTAAAGTGCCTATGTTTTATGGGTAAAGTATGATTTCATTCTTATGTATATATGAACTCATGTTTCCTTTCCATATTTTTATAACCCTTACTGAGCTTTTTATGCTCATCCCAAGTTTTTTAAATGTTTTTCACAGGTCAAGGGAAAGGTACATGATGTGATGATAGTGTCAAGGATGTGTCAAGAAATAATCCATGTTTTATTTTCAATATGTTTCCGTTGATGGGAAGAATGAATACTGTCTTTTATGTAACCACTTTGTTTAAATGTGGAATGTAATGGAGGTTTCATGATCTAATTCTCTAAAACTCTAAACCTGAAAAGATCCTCAATGTGTAATCTTGTAATAACTCAAGATTAAGTAAGGTTTAAGGCTGGGGCCTTATATTTGGAATTTCTAAAAAAAATTATATATTAAGATTATTATAGGGAGAAATGAATCTAAATGTCTTATAAATGAACTTGGTATTCTTTTTTCGACCATATATTATCCCCTTGATTATTAGTTATGATATTTTATTATTTTTACTTAATTGAATAAAATTTTATTATGATAAAATATTATTATTGTTAGTTTTGATACTATTCAATACATTAACATTGAAATAATTAAATATAAATGTAAAATTAGAAAAAATAAAATATTTAATTATATCCTTAATATTTCAAGTTCATCTACGAAATTCATGTCTACAATTTTTTATATCATATTATATTAATTATAATATTTTTATTAAAATATATGTCATTATTTATTAATTAAATAATTACTACATCTGTGTTGTGAAAACACCTTATGTAAATATTTTTTCACTAAAATTATAAATAAATTAAAATTAAGAGGTACATATTTTATATTTTAAGAAAATATTTATATTCTAACATATACTCAGTATTACCCAGTACTATAAATATTTTCAAAAATAAAACATTGAATGTGGCATGGTTCAAATTTTATGGAATAAAATATTGTAAATATTGTATTCGTATCTATGTGAGAAAATGGTCATATAATCCAATAATGACTCATTATGGACGAAAATTAATCATAAAATACAATTTTAAAAATTGGTAGGTTTATTTTCTAGTCATTATCATTTAAATTTGAACCATAAATAAATGATTCACCCTTTATAGGTGTAACAAAAGATAGTAATGTTGTTATACATAATATATAAAATTTAATTCAAAATGTTTACTAACATTATTAATAATGATACAAAATATTTAATCCCTTTTTCAAAATACAATTAAATTTATTGTTATTAATTAATTGAATTTTGAACTTGAAAAACGCAATGAAAATCAGTTTTCAAAAAATGTGTTTTTAAGAAAAAAAATTTACTTATACCAAAATTAATGTATACATATTTATAAAATGTAATTAAATAAATTAAATATAAATATATAATACTCATGTTACATTAAATAATATTCAAAATATTTTGTTACATTTAAAATAACGAATTTACATAAAAGAGCTTATAGTTTAAAAAAATAATTATTTGTCACTATTTACTAAATAATTAGTCCTGTATAAAAAATATCACAATTTCACAATATAATAATATTGAGATTTTGAAGTATTGAAATAAATCTATTTTTTCATATAAAATTTTAAATTAATTGAGAAATTAATCATATTTTTTATTCTCAAATGAAGTAAAAAAATTTCCGTTGAATAATAAATTTTTTTACTAAAAATGTGTTTTATTTTATAGTAATTAATAAAAACCTTTTTATTAATTAGAAATATTATATATATATATATATATATATATATATTAAAATTTATTTAATCTCATTCATACATGCCATCTTAACAACTAGTTATTTAATATTAAATAATAATATTTTATTATACGTTTAACCATTGTGTTATGCATATTGTATGCTATCGAACTTTGCCTTTGCTTTTAAGATAGTAAGATATTACAATGTGAAGCGGAGTTATATATTGAAAGAGATCTAGGAAATTAAATGATGTTCATTATATCATATCTTATAACTCAAAATGTGTTGAAATATTATAAAATTAATATTGATTATTTCAGTGAATATCTTTATTGGAACTGCTATATCACATTGTTGAGTCCTTATTCCATATTCAATGAATGTTAATGAAGTCTCTACTTCTACATAGATTATCAAATTCCTTATCATGTAATTTAAAATAAATTTTATATATTTATATGCAATGATTATTTTTTCGTCTAGTTGAAGGAGAAAGGTTGTTCTCTTAAAATGATCTACAATTTTTTTACCAGCATCTCTGAATCAAGTATTATGATATTCTAAAATATATCTTCTAGATCAATAATGGGAATATCATATACCAGATGATTATGTTTTTTAATATAACACTGCTATAATCTCCATGAAATTGATAAACTATATTATCCACTAGTTTCATAATAAATTTTTCATGTTATTTATGGATGCAGTTCTACTGTATCAATGAATTTAAAAGATCATGTGATTCACATTAGGTATTTTTGGATATCTTAAGGGATCAATTCATATATGAATATGTTTCAAAATAAAAATTCTAAACATTACATGATATATTCATGGGACATGTGATCATGGAGCATTTTATTTAAGATGATAAAAATAGTGAGGATAGATTAATTTTCAATGTAAGAATTGTATATTTTCATTGATCTTAGGTTTAGTATGATATTATCAAAGTTTTTTAAATGATCTCTTCAAACATGAATTCCCTTTGACTACTCTAACCTAGATGGTGAATATTTTATGTGGGATCTAATTTCTCTGAAATGCATCAATGATATAATGATTCATTTGAATAGTATTATTATCCATAGTCTATCATAGAATGAATTTTGCTATATATTTTATTGGGATGATTTAATAGAAGGATTGTGCTGCATCATTATTCAATTAGATAATTTTTTTAATTTATTGAACTTCTTTTCTTTAACATCATGAGAATAATTATTTCGCTAAGCATTTATACATCATAATATTTTGGAATACCATTAATGGATAGAGAAAAAATCATTTTCTGGAGAGAAACATCATTTACTCTATCTAATTATGTTTTGATTTCATCTTTACCCAACATCATATGAATCTCTAACATAGACGATGGGTGGAATAAATGAATGAATTTCAAATTAACATTGACTATACATCAATGAAGGGTAGTCTATTATAGGAAACATTTTACTTATGTTTCCCATATTTTCTATGAAGGAAATGAATAATTACTTGATCATAATGGGACTATATGAATAGTTTATCTTTTGTTCCTGGGAGGATCTGTCTGGTAATTTTTAGGAATCTTTATAGTATTTAACCCCCCTCATTGAGATTATTCCCCCACTAATGAATTATAATATAATCTTCCAGAATATCTATGAATCGTTACATGGTAAGGATATCGTTGGTGAATGTTATCTCTATAAGAATGGTATGCATTATGTTGTGAATTAGTATGTCATTATTTCTAGCATATCAAAGGCCGCATTTGATGATTTTAATTATTATGCATGGGTTGTACACCATAAAACTAAAAAGGGGTTTTATAACATGATGTTTTATTTTTCTAGCATGTTATGAATTGTGGAATAACAAACTATATATCTCAATGATCCACTTTACTATTGATTTAGGATAAGAATCAAAATAATGATGGAAATATCCATAATATTGATAATACATTATGGAATTGGAATATGATATCCCTTGATTTTATTGTTTTATAACCATAGATTCCCTAGGTAAAGAGATCCATTTTTGAGGTAGTTGAATAAATGACCATGTTAACTAATTTCTTACCATTCAATGAATACAGTAATTTATAGGAGATTAGAAATTTGTATGTGTAAGACATTATAAGGTTTCATTGGATTCCAATGAAACTCATCTTAGACAAGAACAGTAGTTATTCCTATTGTTGTATTGTAATGTATACTAGAATTAAAGGAAAAAATAGTTCAAGATATCATTGAATATCATTTATTAAGGTATGAGAAAATGTAAAAGTATTTTTCAATTTTTGAATGGTAATATTTTAAGGTGTGTCTTCAATTTCAGAAGATATTTTGATATTCATTAGAGGATTTTTTAATTTAAATAAAATAATATTTACCAAATTTTCACTATGATGCATCATTTTGAATCCTTATATGTCTCTCTCAGATACTCACCTCTTTATTGGTATGAGATTAATAAATATTACATTTATGTCACTTACTTTTGTTTAGGGGAAAACAAGTATGGTTCATATGATTTTACAAAAAATTTGTTTTTAATTTATGGTGGTAAAAATCATATGTGGATTGTTTTCATCATCCATTGGATTTTTTTACTAGTGAGTAGGTGTTTTTTAATGTCTTTCCATGCCTATGTCACCGTTAGATCAGGAAAAAAGGGAAGGTAAGTGGTAGATGATTGGGTCCATTTTTGAATAATAAATGTCATTGAAAGATGAATTATTATAAGGATATAACACCTCATTTTCATTTTATATACAATATTTTCCATGATTAACAACTCAATAAGTATCAATCCGATGTATCTTAAAATTAAAATTGGGATGACTTAAACATATAAGATGATATTCCTTTGACAGAAAATGATTTTTGAGTGTTTTATTTTTAATTAAGGATTCAATATGGGATGTCCATACAAGTGGAAAAGGTTTTGCTTATGTATGGGTGAGATAATCATGTAATGTGGGAGATGGACTAACTAAAGAGATAAAAATGTTTACATATATATATTAATTGATCTTATTTGATTTTGATTTCTAGTGATTGTATGGGGTTTGAAGGGGGGAATGACCACATCACGATGATTCTATATGTAATAATAATTCTTTTTACCATCATTTGATATAGTCACTTATCATGTAATTTAGGGCGACTTTGATGTTTTTAAATCATTATAAACATAATAAAGGTCACATCATGGATAAGGGAAACATCTCTATTCATACCTAAAAACCATTCATAACTTATTTGAGTAATAGAGGAGTTGTCATGGTTAGGTGAACAGATTAGGAAAACCATGAATCCTTCTAAAAAAAAATAGAGTATTCATATATATATATATATCCTAAGACTGCGGTAATATTTTTAAAATATCATATCCAAACCATGTGACTCCTTTATTGTCTTATAAATTGGACCGGGTTAGGTAAATGGTTTGAATTATCATACATTTAAATGGTGTAATTTTATTTTTTTATCTGAATATAATTTTGTAACCTGAAACAAATTATTTTCACATCATTATTCTTCTAGTAAATTAGGCTCTTCACCTAGAATACCCCTACTAAATTGGGTGCATGATGCTAAATCAAAGGGTTCTGACATGATCAAATTTGGATTCTTATTTCTCCATCGTGTAATTGGGAATTATTTTCCAGATCATCATTGATCATTCTGCATTCTTTGGTTATAATTATTTTAATTGATTATACTATCTTTCACTATCCTTGAATTAATGAAATGGTGATTATTATTTTGTAATTAAATAATTTTGGTATTTTAATGGCTTATTGAAACCATGATTACTATGGGATTTTTGATCCCATGTGATTATTGTAATTAATATTTTTTTGGTCAGTATTTTCATAAAATGGTTTTGTTCTATAATCATTTCTTTCATTGTCCTTGGATTTTTTGAAAAATGTGGTAAATGAATGATCAATTTTTAATAAGACATATGTTTGTTTTTATTTATTACATTATTTTCCCATTACTTTTTTATAAAAAAATGTTTTTATTAAAAGGTTCTTTAGTTTGAAAGATTAAATAATTTTTGAATGATTTTAATATTTTCATCCCAACTATGATAATCAGTTTTGAAATGATACAATCATTAAGAAAGACACATTCCCGTAAGGCATGCTCTATTATAGAAATATGTACATAAGGAGGGGATATTTTTGGTAGGGACCCCCTCTATGGATTGAAATACTACATCCTGGGACAATTATACAATCGAAATGTGCACATATGAAAGATAGTTTATCTTAGAATTGGTTTGTGGGTCTTCAAAAACCTGGATTAATTGTTGAAAAAACTATTAGTTTTCATTTTTAATAATTAGTTTCTTGTATGTTTGGAATATAATGAAAATGAATTCAAAAAAAATATTATTGTTATATTTAAAAATAACTTAAATGGTTGGGTTTCCATGTTTTTATTCAAATATCAAAACTTTCATCTCATGAACTGAATTTATTTACACGATCATAAATATTTTATATTATCATCTCATTGTATGAGGAGCATTGTGTTATTCTATAAGGATGCTTTTATCATACCATTTATACTTGATTAGGTGTATGTAGATATTATTTTTTCAACTGATCATAATGGAATGGTGCCCAAAGGTTGTAATAGGTGTGATTTAAATTAGTGTGTGGGTGTCTCATTCTGATTTCATGTCATGTGGAAATGAAATTTTCTAGAGTTATTTGTATTGGGTTTTGATTTTGGATCATATACTACCTAATTATTTCCTCTTTTACATTGTTAAATTTTATTAGAATCCCAAAATTTACTTTGATCATGTTATCATATTTTATTTTATTTTATTAAATTATCATTTATAAAGGTAGTTCATGATGCCTAGGATGTTGTCTCTATCCCATGTGGGTTTTGAATATCATTTGATCACTCTTTTATATTGACATGGGTTCCCAGTAGTTTTGTAATATGAGTTAATTTAAGAAAAATTATGTCATTTAGAAAAACAACTTCAACATTATAACATTTTACCACCCACATTCATAAACACATACTCATGATATAACACCCACTAATTTTAATATATTACTTATATTAAATAAGAAATATTTTTTCTGTATCTTTATCTATATGAAACAATAATCTTTAAAACACACGATATATTTTTATAAAATATTTATTTTTATATATGACCATGAAATCCAAATATTGTTTTATAATTTATATTAATATATTTTCCAATACAAAATTGTATACATTATTTGGAATTAAAATAAATTAATTTTCATTAAATAATTAAAAAAACAATTTTTTATTATGAAATTTGTTTTTCCAAATAGTTTTATTCTAGGAGATATGTTGTTCTGTATTATAAATTTGGAGTAATATATACATTAATATATATTTTAGTTGAATAATTTGATAATTATAATTTAATTAGTAAGTAATGGGATATATGAATTGAAATGAACCATATTTTATGAAAAGAAATATTCTTATGGAAAGTATTTTTTTCATTCTTTATATAAATTTAATTTCAATCTTTTACTTTAGAATCATTAGAAATTATACTTTTTATAGTGGAAAATTTTCGTTGATTCATCATTTTAATAATTTTTTAAGATCAATCATTGACAAATTTGAAATATATATTCATTAATAGGAGAATAATGTTAAAAACTAATCTAAAAATATGTTTTCATTTAGGTAATTACTAATACATAAAAAAGAATTGGGAATTTATGAAATATTTTCATAATACAAAACATATATTTTATATTAGTTTTTATAATTTTAATTTTTTTTAAAATTTGTATATAGAATTTTCAAATATAATTTTTATTTTTTAAAATAATTATATAATACGTAATATTTTTAATATTTTAAAATTATTATAAATAAAATATTAATGTTGAATCAAATAAAATGTCTTTCAAATTAATAAATATCGTGTACAAATTATTTTCTAATTTTTATTTATTTTTTTGGAGTACTGATATGTTACCATAAAAAATAACTATTTACCAGTGTAAAAGAAAAATATTTAAGTGTTATAATTCAAAATGTAGTGGTATTGAACCATGTTAAAAAATGTATATAATTTAGTATACATGTAATAATTAACTATCTATCACCCTTCGCTATATATTTTTTTATGCATATGACATGATTAATATATGACCAATTTATATTTAGATTAAATAATTTAAATATTTTCAATTTTAATTTATTATAAAATGGGCCTCTCAACACATGTTAATTATGACTCTAAAAACATGGTTTCATCCTATAAAATAGCTGTTTTTTATTCCATGGAAAACAATTTCACACTCTTTATTTTATATCCACGAGGGATTTTTCTTTTCCATAATGTTCTATGTGATATTATAATGAAGTATCAATGTTCGTAACATAATTTGTCATTTTTACTTAATGACTATCAATAATTTTTTTTTATTTTGTAATCTTTAAAACCGAAACAATTTAATCCATAGGAAATATGTAATAATTTTTTTTAAAATTTTGGATTAATCGTTAATCACATTTTCCATTTTTTGTTAAGATAAATTAAGCACCAATTCATGGTATTTTTAGACTAAATCTTCTACAATAGAACATGTATAATTTTCCTTAAAAACCATAAAATGACACTCTAAAATGAGAATTTAATAAATAATTCATAAATATATATTATTTTTAATATTATTTTAATATGATAATTATAATTCATTCTTTGAGTTCATTTATAATGAAATCATCATCCATGTGTATGTGTGGACTACCAATTCCATTGATCTATTCCTTTATTTTTAATTACTACCGTTAATGGATATATATAAGGATAGAGAAAATGATAAATATTATTATTAGTATGGTATGATAAATTAAAAAACTAAAAAATTATAATATATTTAAATTATTTCCATTAATTCAATCGTTAAACAAGAGTGTACTAAGAGTTTAATAATCAAATTATTCATAGTAATTACTTAATATAAATAATCATATATCTGTAAACATTTCATAATTTATTTTATAATATTCATAAAAATATAAAATATCATTATTTTTTGTAATTAAATTAACAATAGAACTCCTCATAATCATCCATTAATCCTGGAAGGTTCGTGATGGGATAAGTTAAACAATATACTTGAATTATATAATGATTTAATATCATGGATTACTTTGATAAATAATTTATTATAATAATATGAATTATATATATTAAAATTATAAATTTCTTCTAGTAATATTATATAAAAATTTAACGCATTAATTAATAAATCATGATTTTCTTATTAAGAATCATGAAAATGTTGTCTTCACTAATTCTATCCTCTTGTTATTTAATGAATTAAAAACTTTAAATTATATTATAAATATTTAACAACTCTTATATTTAATTATATGATAAGATAGTGTTGAAATTTTGATAAATATGATATATTAACACATCTTTTATGTTACTAGTTAAATGTGATGAAAACTACTTGAAAAAAGTGACTAAGACAATCATCAACTAAATAGTATATATATATATCCATAAAATTTCTTATAAAAAGAGTTTATAATTTTATATAACCATTTAATTGAGAAATAAAATTCATAATATTTAGATACTGTATTTTTATTGAGGTATTTTGTTTTTGGATTCATTATTCTCATAATTTTTAAGATCTATCTATGTGACTATTCAAAATATATTAATTAGTAGGTGAATAGTCAAAAATAATGTGTCACAAATGAGTTCACATTTGTGAAATAATGAATACATAAACAAGAATTGGGAATTTATGAAATATTTATCTATGTCGAAAAATATGTTTTATATAATGTTTTATAATTTTAATATTTTTATATATAAATAATCTACATTTTCAAAAATAATTAAAATTTTTTAAAATTAGTTTTTAATACATGATATATTTCATATAAAAAATTTAATATAAATAGAGTATAATAGTGGAATAAAATAAAATGGGTTTAAAATTTGGAATCTTATTCTCACAATTATTTTATAATGGGTTCTTTATTTTTCCTTATAATAATATGCAACATTAGATAAAAACTAGTTAACAATGTAAATGCTAAAATTAAAAATGTGTTGATTTAATCTATAATGGGTTTTAACTATGTTGTAAAAATATATATAATTTAGTATTTGAGTTATTATTGATCATGTCTCATCCTCTTATGGATTTTTCTTTTGATTCATATGACCTTATTAAAATGTGATACATGTATATTAAGTTTAAATATTTAAAAAATACAATTATCAATGAATATAAAATGGGGCTCTTAACACACCTTATGTAAAACTCTATAAATTTTATTTATAGAAAAAGTATCTTTTTTATTCCACAAAATAAATATTCATAGTCTATCTTATAGCCATGAGTGATCTTCCAGTGCCAAAATTTTTTATATGATCATATAATGAAGTATCAATGTTTCTAACTTGATTAGGCATATTTATTAAAATAAATCATTTATATTTTTTGGTTTTTCTTAATTTTAAAATAATTATATAATTATATAAATATTTATTTTGTAATAAATTTTATTAATCTTTTAGAATTTTCATTGATCACGTTTTTCTATTTTTGATAAGAAAAATGAAACTCTCAATCGTTGGTTCTGCAAATTGAAGCCTCCAAAATAGAAAATGTTTTATTTTCCTTCAACATCATACAAGTATACAATTAAAATCCAATTTAATAAATAGATAAAAATTTTATATTATTTTTATCATTATTAAACAATATATAATATTATTTTTTTATCATTTCATTTAAAAATAAATCATCATTCATGTGTATATGTGGACTACCACCTCCATTGATATATGGCTTCTATTATTCATTAAAAACATTATTGTATGGATATAAAGATGGTAATGAAATATAAATATTTTTATTTTCATATTATAATTAATATTTTGTAATAAATTGTGGAAAATTAATTAAATTATATTCAAATGATTTTTATTAATTCGGTCGTTTAAAATGAGTATACTAAGAGGATTATAATACCTTCATTATATTTAATTATTTACTATAAATTATATTATATTTACAATTTTTTTATTTTATGGTATATTGTACTGATTATAATTTTATATGATGATTAATTTTTATAATTAAATTAATAATTTACAACCTCATAATCATCTATTATTTATTATAGTTTCATGTTTGGATGAGTTTATCGAAATAATCAATCAAAATATTGATTTTTTAGGATTGATTAATAGGATATGTTATTTACTAGAAAAATATGGATTAAATATGTAAATAGTGAAATTTGTTCTTGTAATGTTATATGATAATTTTAATCATTAATTAACAAATCACTCTATGTTAATTATGAATCACCAAAACATGATCGAATATAATTTTATCATCATAGGATGTACTGGTGAAAAGAACATTAATGAAATTATAGAAATATAACACCTATTATAGAAAATTGTATGATAAAATAGTGATTTAAATTTGAGGAATAATAAATACAAACACCCCTTTTAGGAAACTAGATAAATGTGATGAAAAATACTTATAACCGATGATTAAGATAATTGTCAACAATCTAATATATATACATATATAAATATAATGAATATAAAGGATGTGTACACATTTTTATAGATATGAATTTTGTTCATGGATGTGTATTTAATTGACCTAATTTAATTATTCAAGTCACGTGGTGCATTTTTAAAACTAATCTGGATATAATGAAGGTTTCTCATATGAAATTATTCTATCTCACAAATGTTTTTTATTATTCACACAATTTAATTTATGTTATGTATATAATAAATATTTAGATATTATATCATGATTTTTATTTTACCTATAGTATTTTAGTATTAATTTGAACCTCCCTCCTCTTTTATTTGTTTTTTTATTAACGTGTTACTCAATTGATAATGGTTCTATATCTCAAACATCTATTCCATGAGACATATTTATGTTATTAACTATATATTACATTAAATATTGTATTATCTAAACATGAAAATATTTTAAGAATATATATTTTTGTTACTATTAAGAAATTTTAACCCAAATCATTTGTTTCTTCAAATGTGTTTTAGCTCAGTTTCACGATCTATATATGGATTATTGGAAACTAAATTTTCATTTAGTGTTTTCTTATAAATATTATTCTACTTATTTCATATTTTTTTTGATATATTATATCCATTTATTACATTATGTGCTATGTTTTGTACAAATATAAACCACATAAAACCCCTTTTTGAAATATTTCCTAATTTATATAGAACATTTCACATAAGAGATATTGATTACTCAAATATTATTTCGTTGAATAACATTGTTTCATAATATAATTATTTCATGTATTTTTAGTTTATTATAGTATATTGTATAATTAAATTGAAATTTCACTACCTATAATGGCCAATAATATATTTTTAGACAAATTGATTCTTTACTACTATTAATATTATGCCACTTTTGAAAAAATATATTTTTAAAATAGTAAAAAAGTTTTTTCATTCAAAATAATATGTTATTTATTCAACTCGTTATTTTAAAAAGCCAAAAAATATATCACTTCAATGATCCATTATTTTATATTATTTTTAATATTAATTTTCTTAAAATAATTCATGTCATTATTTCAAAATTTACCTTTTAATACCACATGTAAATTCTATTTTACATCAATGATAACTTTTTATAATAGCTCTTTTATTTTTCTCAATAATTTAAATTATAAATTATAAATTAATTTAACAAATTATTGTTTATTTAATTTTCTCAAGAATATATATATAATTTGGATGATCAAACTAATGTTTTCAAATAATCTGATTCTAGATCCCTCCTGTTGGGATACCATATAAAAAATATATGCTAGGGTTTTTCATTTATATCACCCAATAGCTATGGATTATTTTTTAAAATTAGAGATAATGTTTTATTCAACCATAAACATATATTATCGATATGTATTATGATCATTTTATTCATGTATTTACTTAAACATCTACTGATTTCCCAATTTAGCGGGAAAATATAATTTTACAAAAAAAATTAAGGGACGATGTTATCAATGAAATAAATTGTTTTATTTTTATGTAACTATTAACATTTTTAAGGATTATATACAAATCGTATTGAATTATTAAATATTGAAAATATAATTTTTTACAATTATATAGATAACCATGTTTTATTTTATAATATGGAATTTAACAAATGGAATGTAATGACTTATTGACACTTATGGTGAATTCATTGGACATAATAATGTGATGGGTGGGGAAGAGAATTATTTATCCCCTTCATACTTAAATAGGTCTCAAGAGTCAAAATATATTATTTTGTACTCTATCTCTCTCTATATATGTATATTTTCTTTCTATAAGGGTTTTCTATTCATGTATTTGATGTATGATACACTGAAATAAATTCCATAATATATTAGTATTGTCGATATACATAATTTCATTTATTTTAATAGATACAACATGATCATAGTTTTAATTGAATATATATTAATTCATAAAATTTATTAAATTCATATTATGTATTCTATCATTCTTGTTTATCATCTTTAATTATTTTTAACTTATTTATGAAATTAGATCCCCTTATTATTTTATTTCGATTACCATGGTTTTAATGAAAATTACTAAACATGAAAATTATAGATGGAAATTGTGTGTGGATGAATTGGAGGGATATATTAAAGACATAATATGGTTTAATTCGTTTCTCATTTAGTCAGAAAAATAAAATTGCTACTAGTTGAGAATTAAGTGGGATATATTATATTATGATTTGTCTTAATTATCAAATGATGTAACAGTACAATGTCATAGAAATATATTCAATGAAATAAATTATTATGTAATTAATATATATTATTGTTATTCTTGAGATTCAATATTTTTTTATTGAATTTAGTATGTGATATACGTCTTTATCGAACTAAATCATCTTTTTGCGGCATGTAGAACCACATTTTGTATAACAAAAAAATTTACATTAATTTTTTGTTTATGATGTTTTTTTAGGATAACTCTAGTGTTGAAAAGTTTGTTATTATTGTATTGTCATATGAGTATATATAATTTATTGATAGTAAATTATATAAAATTAATTAATGAGTTATCATTTTATTTGGGTATTAGGATAAAATATTTTTAGTAAAAAACATATTGATAAGTCCAAGAGAGAATTCCTTATGTATGAAAAAAACAGGAGGATTTTCAATATATATATTTTGTGATAATTATATAAAAAACCTCAAAATCTAGATAATATCTGTGGATGATGGATCTAGTATATATACGTATAAATAGTTACCCAAAATGGTATATTTTGTATTTATATAGAAATAATCATGGGTCCAAAAAAGAAGACTAAAATAACACCTAGTTTGAAACTCCTTAGGGATATGATTTGTCGATCCGATACTCATTATGAAACACTATGATGGTTTTATTTAAATATTATCATGTAATTTCTATAGTTTTCCTTATTTAAAAATGGAATTAAGAATTTTGAGTAGGTTGTTTTTAGTTTCAACAAAAGTTATCAACATTAATCATATATGAGTTTTTCTAGAAGGAAGAAAGAATTGTTGATCCAAATGTTCCAAATTGAAGGTGGATAATTATAAAAACTACACATTTTTTGGTAGTTGTACTAGTATTTTATATATATGTTGTATATTTAGTAGATGATGTGTATAAGAATTGGCTACATCATTGGGGATTTAGGGGATAGTTTGGACCTTTGTACCAATTTATGGATAAATACAAATTGGATGATATGTTACACTAAATCCTCTTAGTAAAATATATTTTTTACATGTGGTGGTTTAGGTTTTGATTTATTTCTTCCCCAATAATTATAATATCTTTAACATGGATCTAGACATATTCTTCAACGGTGGTTTGACTAGGCAGGCTACAATATGGTATCATACAATATGTCATCAACCTAACCATGTCAATATGTTTTTCGGCATGATCTAGGTGGTCGTGTTATGGTCTTATTAATTACCTGTAGTCTATTAATTCGCCACACCACTTTAAACTATTTTTTTCTCCCATAACATCAAATCAAATCATACTATCATCAATGATCATTTCTATATGAATTTTTGGACCCTATTAATTTTATTCAACATTCTCCCTCTATGGATAATTCCATTGATATATAATCCATTAAAAAGGAAACCTATTTGTATCATATTTTAAATATAAATATGATATGTTAGATCATTAAATTTTGGCCCAAATTATTTATGAGAAAAGGAACTAATCACTACCACCTCATTGTGTGTTTTTACAAGATTATCCACACTTGAGGTGGCTAACCTTAATCAATTTCATAGTGTATATTTTTAATTTTTAAGTATATGAGATAATTATTATCTTTATGGCACACCATATGTGAGGGAATAACTAAATGGATAATCAAATTCATCGATTGGTTTTTTTAATGCACATACTAGGGATTTCATTGCGTTTATTATTATTTAGACAAAAACTATGGTCACTCAAGAGGGGAGCCCACCATTGTGAAAGAAAATGATTTTTTCTATTTGGATAATGTGATCATAGATATATTATATTAGCTACTATAATTTTAATTGAGTTCCGGCATGACTTAGTAAATTGTAAATTGTCAGCAATAAGAATCACACTACCCGATGAGGGATTATAATTATTATCATTATAATTGTTGTCAGATAAAAAATATTAGAGGTTGAAATTTGATAATCAAAATTGTTAACTATTATTAAATATATTTATAGGGTTGATGTGATAAAATGAATATAAAATGGTATTTCACCTAGTTATATAAAAATTATTTAATTGGGTCATTTTATTATTTACATATAAATGCATACTAATAGGATTTTCATTTGTTAAATTGGACTACTTATTAAAATTAATTACTAAAAGTTGTTAAAAATTATAATTCAATTTTATTATGAACATACATGATGCGTTGTTGATAGGGTCTATCTTTGGTTCACCTATTATAATTTTTAAGAAATTACTAGGGATTTCTATTATTTTGAATATTTTGGTTCTAGGAAAATCATAGAGATATACAACAACGTGTCAATGTAAGTTTGTGTGGCCAAAGTTTCCCACTAAAATCTGAGGTCAGTAGGATTATATTATGAACATCATTAATTTATTAAATTAATACCCCTTGTATCACATTTTTAATTTCACTATATGTTAAAACATTATTAGTTTATAAAACATTGGTGGTTTACTAAAATGATGTACTCACACCATATTTTTAACATAATTTGGGAATGGGAAAATTTCATAGATTTAGGTATAGAGTCGATATTGTGACTTATGTTTTTTTATTAGTTATCTAATGGGATGGAGCATGCAGACAAGACTGATATGGAATTATTTATCTATATTTTGTGGTATTTAATAATGTTTTTAGTACATTTATTCCATGTTATTAATCAAAAAATTTATTATATTGATAATTTCTTTATATGATTCTTCTATTATTTGGATGACATTCATTTTTACATCTATCAGCTGTTGTTTTATTTTGATTATTAATATTATTTTATCCTGTTTTATTGTAAATTTTTTTTAATTCAACTGATGTTTCTAGCTCATAGCTGATGTCATTCTCCCAAGTATTTTCTTAATACCCTCTCTACATATCAACAACCTCTACCATTTGTGGTGGAGAACTTATGGTCATGTAACCAACCCATCATGTTCATCTGATGATGCACTATGCATGGGATACCACAAGGTACTATCAAACAAGTGTTCAATTCTGTTTATTTTTTTTTTCAGAAAGGTATATAAGATACGATAATTTTTCCAAGTTTGTAATAGGATCATACAAATAATTAGCTAACCCAAGTGTGTGGTAAAACCTTCATCCCTTGGGATAATGGTGTTGTACAATATGTCCACCAGTTTCAATGTTGATGTTATTTCACCAAGGTTGATTCCAAAATTATGTGACATTATGGTTTATATAAATTTTACACATTTTATGGAATGGAATGAGATGGGTATGTGTGCAATATGATAGGAATATAGGTATATATTTTGACATTAATATGTAATTATTGGAAAAAAATTATCTAATTTTACATTATGGGTAATATGACCTTTGAAATGAAATACCATGATATACCTAATAAAATAGATGAATGAAAATATTATTCTATCACAATAGATCTATTAATACATGTTTATAGGAACTATGAGGCTATTTTTCTATTTATTATTCACCTATTGAGGTTTATCTTGATTTGTAACCTCTCTTTTATAGAGTGTGGTAACTATTTCTGATAAGAATCCCACTCATAATCATTGTATTGAGCATTATGATAGTACTAATAATCACTCTCTTTTGATTTCTAGGGCAGAAAATATTTTAAATATCAATAATCAGATGAATGATCATCTTTATGATAGTTTTCTCATGGTCATGTGATCTATGGAGAGAGATAAATTTTACAATGTTCCATAGATATATGGGGTTAAGGTAGTGTTTCAACTCTATGGTATATTTTAATTAACTTTTGAGGGAGTTCCTTTGGATGATGAGTTCCTTCTTGGGTTAATTAATATGATATTTATGATCCTTGATAGATTTGGGTAAATCAACAGTAAATATTTAATCATAAATTTTATAATGATCGACCACTCGTTGTTGGGACATCATGGGGAAAGTTGGTCGCCTAGTGGAGATCATAAAGAATATATTCGAAGAGAATTTGTTGAACCATTTTGATTCATATATTTTTAGGGATAATGGGGTTCGTGTGTAAATAACATCATGCATGAGGGAATGAGGGTGATGGAATGAACATGACACTGAAAACACCTAAAATTATTTTTCCTTTCTTATCTAGTGATGAGGTATTTATGGTCAAAAGATCCAAGATGGGAATATATATGACATAAGGTTATAGAGGATCATATTCCACCAAATAAGTTTTGTGTGTACGATGATTAAGGTATTCATAAAAACATGGAACATGATATATACCTTGATAGATATCAATGTTTTTTGTGTCTCGAAAACATTGGGTGATGATTAGTATGATTGAAGAACTACTAGGATTGTAACTACCGTGATAATTTCTGGTAAATCAATATAGGTAGTGGGATTTCTCCAAAATACCACATCTTAATATAGACATATCTGTGTGGTATGGTTATATAAATCTACACTATTTTTAATTATACCATTCATGAGTGTTGTCTTAGTGATATATTTGGTAAACTTTATATGTATTTAAGGACCATATAGTTAAAAAAAGTGGTCAGGGGTTATGATAGGTTCTTGTGTATGAAAGATAATAAGGTACACTTTACCATACTAGGTAATATTTTCATCAAAATGATACAGTAGAGGTAGGGTCTGTGATAAAATAATGTAATAATTGACATAAAATCTAGAGTGAGAATCACGAGGAAGTTATATTTGTTCCCAATTATGTGGGTTGGGTCGGATGTATGCTCTGATGTCCTTCCCAATTTGTCTAGATATAGGGCATTCTACAAACAGTTGTTTGATTCATGTGTCATATAACCTTTATTATATTATTTTAATGTAATGGTATCCCATTACTTTTTAAATAGTCAATATATATATGGTTTTTGTTTAGTTTTTTAGTTCCTAGATAGGGTTATGATGATGGAAACATCATTCCAAGGGATTTCAAATGATCTAACCTGTTTGAATGAATTCTTTATTGAAATTGGTTTTATTGATTCCATTGGGTGTTATTTGTGATGGAAATGGTAATTTTTTTATTTATTCAAGTAATTTATGGGGTATTTCTATACCAAGATCATAAAAACCTTTATTAAGAGATATTTAACTTTCAATTACTATAATAAGGAATATACATCCAACAAGGAGAGTGGGATGATCATGGTTGTCATTAAATACCAATTCAGTGTCGAGATTTTTTTTCATATTATTGATATTATTCCATGTCCTAGATAATTGAAAGATGTGACCTGATTATTTTCCTCCCTTTGTTGAATATTTTTTTGAGGTATTTATAGAGGAATTATCTTACACATTTTTTGAGAAGGAGACCATATTCACAATAATATTTGTATTTGGAAAAAATATTGTTTCAATCATAATTATATAATGGCGTTGAAAGTGTGTTGTGAGTTGGTATTTCCATATTATGATCTTTATGTAACTTGTTTCATTCTTCATATTACATGACAATGGTATTGTGCTACGATTATTTACCATACTATAGTTGGGACTTTTAACTTGTGTGTCGATTATTAATTGTTGACCCAGATGATGATAATGAACTAAAATCTGTTACAATCATCAAAGATTGGTTAAATAAGATGATTGGTTCCAGTATCTTTTCTATGATTAACATGATTTAATGGTACCATCAATTGATAGTGAGACCATTATACATACCCCAAGAAACTTTTATGATGATCTATACATTGTATGAGATCATCTATATGTTGTTCGGTCTGAAAATTTGATATATTGAAATTCATGGAAAACAACAATAATATCTTTAATCAATCCATATATCATTTATTTATCATTTTCTTCGATTAAATTGTGGTATAATTCACATCTATAGATGATCATTAAAAAAAATCATTCCTAGTACAATGATAGTGAACATGATGACACCATAATATCTAATACAAATTCCTAGATTTAAAATTTGACATCATGGGGTATGTTATCTATATTTTTAATGTTATTGTGAACCCATAGAATTTTGATAGCATTGTATCATAGGATTATCACATGAATGGATTCAATATTTGAATACATATGAGTCTAACAATTAACAATATAATTTTCAACCAGGACATTCTCATTAGGAATCATTGATGGCTAGAGTTACTTGAAAGGGGTGTGTTTTTTGGCCTGATCTTTGTGAGTGAGAATTGAAGGTGATAAAGATAATAATTATCTCAAAATTGATCCTCACCATTCTATTTCTTGGTAGGAAATTTATTTGGTACTATGATTTATCCTGATTTGGACTAATATAAGTTATTATTCACAATGATTGATTTGGTTCTTATTTATCTTCATAGTTTGGAATACATGAGAGGAAATACATTACTCATGGTATAAAGTTTTCTATGGTGTTAAACACCCTGAGATTCTAGTGTCCCTAACAATTGGGGTAGATGTTTTTTTCATGGACAACATTATAATCAACAAAAAATATAATAAGTTATACTTAATCTATCCTTATAAGAGTTTATTCATATTTCAACATTATGTCAACCTGGATATGGTTTAAACACTAGGAAAGGGAAACGTACCTCACAATGAATTTAGTCTTGATATCATTATAATGGTAATAAAAGAGTCATGTGATTAGTTTAATCATTTGGAACACTTAGGAAATATGCATCTTGAATTACAGTAGAACTACGGTAGAGTATTTATGACATTCAAAACCTTTATATTGGTGCTTTAGGAACATATCAAGATATTTTAGTTATTTAATACCTATATATTATCTTTGATAAAAAAAATTATATGGATGGTATAAAATATTAGAATGGCCTCTTCAAAGGAAAAATGTTCTTATATTCCATGATAATTTATTGGTTCTTATGGGATTGTATGAGAAGATAATGAGGGAGTCATTTTCAATTTTAGGGGTGGAATATTGGAATATTAAATATATATATTGTGATCAAAATATGATATATATGTATAAAAGGAT
Source organism: Viscum album (assembly GCA_963277665.1). Lineage (NCBI taxonomy): Eukaryota > Viridiplantae > Streptophyta > Magnoliopsida > Santalales > Viscaceae > Viscum > Viscum album. The sequence continues at coordinate 50,942,337 of OY728156.1, forward strand.
GAATATAGAGATAGTAGGTTTTAGAAATATATTCTTAACATTTCAATAGGTTTTGGTTAATAAATAATGGCCTGATAGGTTGTAACATAGTCTACATATTATAGAATTGAAGATGGATGATGTTACAATCTTATTAATGACATTTTTATCCTAGAAACCTTAAATGAATGATGTACTATTTTATTGAATATGGATCCACTAAAAACTGAATTGAACAATTCACTTATCTTGGTGACATTCATTGTCGATGTATTGGGTAGTCTCTATCGGTGTTTGATATTATGACTAAATGGTTTAACAAGGAGTATCATATTAATTAGATACCATAATTTCACTTCTCACTTATGAAAGTGAATTTATATAGATCTGTAATTAGCTTTTATTATATGTACAACCTATCTGGATTATATTGATGGATAATGTTAATAGGTGATTAAGGTTCTCTAGGATATGTTATGAGCCTATATTAAGGAATTTAATGGTTTTGAGGAGTACCATTTTTCATTCCTGGTGTTTGATTTTGATAAAATATACCATTAATATGTATAAATGGATCCTTTCAAGGTGTTTAATTTGATTCTATTTCATTAAACTATATTTTTCAAGAGATAGGATATGCAAATATCATTAAACATAGTATCATAAAATAGGCATCAATACTTTTCTAGTTGATTAGAAATTTAATTAAGTCTATTAAATGTTTCAAAAACTAATACTTGGTTCAATAGATAGATCATTTTGAGATACAATTTTGTTGTCATGTTTTTATTTGGGGGTTTCCTAGTCTACCAAAAATCCATATTAGGATGTAAGGGAAGCTAAATCCTATGTTTTTTCCCATTCAAGACAGTGGAAAGATTCAATCATGTTGCATATAATTTTCCCATCCTTAGGACTACAATGACATGTATTTTATGTTCTATATGTCAAAAATTCATAAATATCATCATGTCCCTTCTCACATAATATAATTTTATGATATTGAGAAGGATATTGATATATAATTGGAAGATAAATTAATTTATAATATTGAAAATAAGGATAATAATCTACATGGTGAATCTATACCTCTTATTTCATTCCATATGAAGAATTGGCATGCGTAAAAGGAGTCCCCGGAGAAGAAGTCTCATTTGTGGACACACTCAATAATCTTGTTTATTGATACCCACTGAGATTATTTAAAGCATAGCAGACTGAAGATTAGTTCTATGGTGGGGTGGATAAATGATATCATTTCTCTTTCTATGATCTTCATTATGATTTTGTTTAACATGTTTGGGAAAAATATATATACAATTGTTATTGAGCCTCATTCATAATTTGTTTTTATGGAAGAATTCAAGAATAAATCAGATTAATAATTTTATCTTTAGAGATGTATTTGGTGTGTATCATTGGAAGATGTCATATAGTATAATAATATGACATTAATAGATCTACTGTGGAAAAATTCTTGAGTTGGGGATATTATAAAATACTGTACATTATGTAATATTTTCAATGTGGATCTTAGGTTTGCACTGTATGGGTAGAGTTTGTGGTGTAGATGTTGTGTATTAAGAGTATGAGTGTCAGGGCTGAGTTTGATTGGTTATTCTAATTTATAATAGTTTTAGGGTGGAATATAGGTTGTCGTGTATCCTCCATCATACAAAATGATTTTTATGGAATGGGGATTTCGGTTGTGTCGTAATCTATCCCCAAGGGTCATATGATATGTTGAGGGTTTGAAAACATGATCCTAGGACATGGATTCATTGGATTTTCTATTAGGTTTTCACCATAAATATGTTGTATCACAAACCATGTAATCATATTTGGTGGCATGGATTGGGAGGAATTTTAATTTCCATATATTTTATATTCTATCTATAAATACCTTAAACCACTATATATTTATTTTCTCAAATATCATTATGTAAAAGGATTGAAACATGAGAGATGTTTCTAATTGTTTTGAGGGACCTTTCAATAGAATTCACCACTCAAATTCCATGGATTTATTTTGATTGATCTATTCTTTTTCCTGTGGAGACCTTTGAGAAAACTCATTTTTAGAGGAAATGACTATGAGATCATTCTATTTTAGTAATAATGTTTAATGGGAGAAAGAATCAATCGATACTTTGTCCATTTGGAGTTTTCTATTATCCACTTTTCCTTTTATAAAGGTGGTCTTAAAAAATTTCCATGTTCCTTGTTTATTTGTCCTAGTATATGAATCATATTATATTGAATTTGATCACCATGAACATCAGTAAACTAAATTAATTTCTCACTACATTGATGAAAATTTATAATCTTGGACATCCTATACATCGCATTAGGTCCATTATAATTAAGACTGTACCTACAATAACCCAAGTGGTGGGCCTACCATTATGGGAAGAAATTATTTTGGTGGTTTTGATAATGTAAATACGGATGATCTATTTGAGTTTTTTTAATGTGAATTGAGGTTTTCCACGTATTGGTAATTGATAAATTGGATTAAATAAGAATCTCACTATATGATTAAGATTTATAAAATTTATGATCACAAATGATGGTGGATCAATGAAACTAGATGGTGATATGCAATAACGAAATGGTTAAATAATATGGTATTTATTAAAATCATTATCACGTTGAACTAATTATATAAATTTACATTAGTTAGTTATAATGGAATAATGATATAAATGTCATACACATGGTTTATATAAATTATTATATAATAATATTAATCATTTTTATGTTTAAATTATTATATAAAAGTGTTAGTTCTAGTTGTGGTGAATTTTATATAAAAAGGTCTTTAGGATAGTCATTCTATAATTCTTATTGGTCTCAACCTGATTCTGATATGTTTACTTTTGTGGTATACAATTGGAGGGTTATGGATATGATTAGTATTGTTAAAATATATGCTAAGAGATATCTCGAAACATGCAGAAGAAGGTTTATCAGGCCTTGAGGGTCATCAAAGACCCGAATTCTCATGGGGATTATTTTACCAATGCTATAAATATATTAAATCAAAACATGTGTTTATTAGTTTATTTTATGACCTATACTCTAAAAATATATATTATGACCCAATTAGTGGTGGATAATCAAAATGTACTAACACCCCATTCAGAACATTGTTTGGTAGTTGGGATGTTATCATGAATGAATGTATAGGGAAGGGAAAGGGGAACCATATTAGTTGATTTCATGAATGTTGTTTGGGATCTAGTCTCATGAAAAAATATATATACATATCCAGTTGATCAAAAAATGGGTTTTTACCATGTAGAGTATGAAAAAATATAACATGGTTAATTAGATAAACCATTTTTGGTGTGAAGTATGTTATCATGCTTTTCATTGGGTGACACAAAGGCTAGGGAAATGTTGTATCAAAAAGTAATGGAAGCTAACTCTTATGTTTTATAACCATTCAAGATTTTTGAATGAATTAGTCATGTGTCATTTAATTTTTGCTTTAACTGTTATAAAATTCCATATATTACAGATTTCAGGTGTCCTCAATTCATAAATATCATCTTCACCCTTCTCATGGCCCAGGACATGCTGATATTGAGCTGGATTTTGATGCATCCTTTGAACATAAAATGTTTTTTATTATTTACCAATGTGATAAAAATCATCAAGGTAAATTTATTCCTCACATGCGTGTACCAAGGAGGTATGGGAATGTGCGGGAGGATACTAGGGATAGAGTGTCTCATATGTGGACGCAATAGTAAAACATGAACACTAATACCCATTGAGATTATTTGTATAATATCTCATGGAAGAGTTGTTCTATGGTGGGGATGTTCTAAGATCTCATTTTTTCTAGTAATGTCCCTAAGTATGGTTTTTGTAAATAAGTTTGCGACAATGTTTTTTTTTCTAAACCAAGGTTATTAAGCATTAGTCTGGATGAGTTTTTACAGGAGGATTCTGAAACAAATGAGATGAAATATCATATTTATAGATATTGTAATGTTATATATCATTGGGTTCTGCTGTAAGGTCAGAAAATAAAATATGAAGATACAGGCAATGAAATAGAGTCTTGGGGAGAGAATATGAAATAATGGAATTTTTTAAACATATATAGTGTGTATTTTAGGGATTTTCTTCAATGGTATTGGTTAAGGTGTGGATGTTGTAGATGGTGATTAGAGTATTGGGGGTTAGATTGATCGGTTATTCTAATTTTTGGAAACTGTAGTGCGTAATATAGGATGTGTTTTAGCCTTATTCATCGAAAATGTGTTTTGTGGGAAAGTGATTTTGGTTGTGTCATAATCCACACCTTCGGATTATATGATATGTGATTGATTTAAAAAATATCATAGGAAGAGGATTGATTGGGTAGTCTATAGTGTGGTCCCATGGGCTGTGGTGTATCCCTACCCATGTAATCTTATTCAGTGTCATGGTATGGAAGGCTATGTCATTGTCGTCTTTTTTATATGTTGTCTATAAATTCCTCAAACCACTATAAACACATTTTTCAGACATATTACCATGTAAATTTCATGGATCCTTATTGTGGTTTTTTGGTTACATTCAATATAATTACATCCTCACCTTCGTGAGATCTATTCATAGTGACATATTCCTTTTACAATAGTGACCTATAAAAACATCATACTTCATGAAGAAATATCTATTGTATCATGGTGTCGCAGGCATAATGATTAATTAGAGAAAAAACCAATCACTACCTTGGTCATCCAGACTTTGTTCTTATACCTTATTCCTCTCATGTGGGTGGCATTAAAAAATTCTTCTATCTCTATTTAAATTATCCTAGTATATGAAACATGTGATATTGCATTAGAAAACCAGAAAAATGAAGTATCTAAATGAAAATTTCATTATGTTCATAATAGTATGTATTATTGGAAATCTCATATATACCATCAGGTCCATTATAATTAAGGCTAGACCTAAAAACCTCGATAGGTGAACCCAACCTCATAAAGAAAAATTATTATGGTTGTTTTGATATTGTTAACACAGATAAACTATTTGATTTTTTTAATGTAAATTTAGTTTTTGAATTATTTGGTAAATGGGATATTCGATTAAATATGAGTCTCACTATCTGATTATAATTTATAACAATTATGAAAATAAACGATGTTGGATTAATGAAATTAGATGGTGAAATATGATAATGAAATGGTTAAATAATGTGTTATTTGTTGATTTTTTTCATGTTGAAATTCATAAGTAGATTGATTTTAGTTAGTAATGATGAAATTATTATATATTGGACTTAAAAATGGAGAGGATGAGTTTATTATATAAAAATAATTCACATGGTTCTGCTGAAATGATTATATAAATGGGTTATTTCATGTTGTGGTGAAATTCATATAAAAAGGTTTAGGACGAACAATCTATGATTTTATTGGGCTCAACTCAATTCACTTATTTTTAAACATGGGATATACCATTGGATGGTTATGGATATGGTTAGTATGGTTCAATGTTGTAATCAGAGATATCTCTCTATATGATGATTTGAGTTTTACAATCCTTGAGTTTTATCATAAAACCCAATTCCAGTGGGTTTATTTTACATGAATTATATATTTAATAAAATAATTTAAGTGTTTATCACATTATTTATAATCTATATTGTGTGCCTTATTAGTGGGTTAATTGTTACTTTTACTCACAACTATTTCAGGTCATTAGTTGATACATGGTATGTTTCCCTGTATGCATGTATATATATGGGAATGGGGCCACGTGTTGGTTGATTTCATACTACATGTATTGGATATTGGACATGGGACAAACATGCGGTTCGAGATTGGGGTTTTCAATTCACTTATCGACTCCCCTTAATCTATTATTTATAGAACATTAAACATGAAATTTTGTAACATTCAACCTTTAATTACACGATTCTACTAAAAATTAGATTTATTAAATTATGCCTTTATTCTGATGAGGTTTTCGGTCGATTAATTATTTAATACAATATTTTCTATCTAATATTTATTAATTCCACATTTTATGATTCTTGGTATTGATGGTAATTTTCTCTCCATAATGTTTCTTATTCACCCACTCTAATTCAAATTATTCTTGCATTTGGGGATGGATGTATTTTGTCACATAACCATATTAGGTCAGATAAATGAAAAATAACTAGGCTAAACACTTAAATTTCTTAATTAAATCATGGTATTTGGTTTTGGTGTATAATAAAACAGAAATGATGAGTAATTAAGGATGATCCTAAAATGAAATAGTTTGAGAAATGAATTACATATGATAAAACATGAGGGTTTTACATTGAACTATAATACCTATGTGCATTCATGCATGTTAAACATCAATATCATCTAAGATAATAGTCATGGGAAATCTTATTATAATAATATTATTGAAGGATGGTCATCATAATGAAGAGATGAATGTATAGTTTTCCTAAACTGATGATTTTGGGAATCCTTATTGGATTCTTATTATACCCACCCTTGTTTTTAATGATGTTTTCAATGAGTTTTAAACAACTACCTTGATAATTTGATTATCATAGAAATAATTTTTTAGAAGTATTATTTTATCCCCATATGTTTTATCGGGAAATATGATATTATTCCCTACACTATATGGAATTGATGCAATCTATATATCATATGAATATTTTCATCACATACATGTTATTCAATGAATCATTGGAATATTATGAACATGCTTTAACTGCTGGAAAAAGATATCAACAAAGAAAACAACCCAAAACCACATTAGAGAAGACATATTGTGATTTTACTCGTAAAAAACAATGATGAATGATCATAGTCATCTTCAATCATTACATTTCCACCACATACATTCCCCAATGATTAAACATCAGTTATACGAAATATAAAAATGTTGTATTTGGAATAAAAACACCCATCACGGTCACTAACACCATGTTATATAATTATAAGATGTAAGAGGGTGAGGATGCATGGTGAAATTATTTCTAGGAGTATTTGAAGAATCAATATTGATTACCTAGATAAAATTATCCCATAAAACACATATAAGAAATCTTTTCGATCATGAAAGGATTTTTGGGAACATGAAGTTATAGCAAGAGTGGGTGTGGCAGGTTTATTTATCCCCCCAAGACAACTAGATAATTTTTTTGATTATATATTATAGAGACTAAAAAAAAAGTAAGATTAAAGAGATGTCTGTTTATCTGATTAGGATATTATAAAATGATATGTATATTTCATTAAGGTTTTCACATTATTTAGTGGAGGCAGGTAAAAATTAATGGGATAAATTTATTCTAAACATGAATCTCAATGAGCCTTATGAGTAAGATAAATACTCTTCAAATAAATCACCTTTCAATTCAAAATATATTTTACCAACCCTGGTTACATGTAATTAACCAATTTTTTAATTTTTAAAGTATATAAATTTTATGGGTGATTTGATAGGGTGTATGGAAAATTTTAGAGTGTTTTAGGGATTTTATAAAGGTTCATAGTTGATCTTTAGTTTAGAAAAATTGGGAAACACATTTAAGAAACCATCAAAATGTTTCAGGTGATAAAAGGAATGATCACACACAACACATAGTTTATCCATACCATGTGGTAGCCTATGAAAACCCATGAAAATTGAGATAGTGGGATTAGGCATAAAAGGTCTATAGTTTGGAAAATGTGAAAGTGAACCATGTGAGGTTCATCCATGTGGTTGTGGATAGTTCACGATGAGCAGGAAATTTTACTTACAGTGAAACTAAAAATTCATGGGTTAAAAGTGAGATCCTGAAATCCTGGTTCTCTCACTTTTGGATCATTAACTACCTCGCTTTCCTCCATTGTGGCCCTAACTCTAGATTCTCACTTCTGAAAGCCTAAAGATGCTTCTACAATACATCTAGATGAAATCTGATGGCTTATCATGGAGATTTTAATCCAAATTCTCATGGTATGTGATTTATCTTGGTTTTTCTTGGTGTTTCTTCTTAGATATACTTCTCTATATCTCTTTTATTCTTTGATCTATATCTGTTGTGGATAGATCTATGATTTTGGTTGATGAATATTTTTATATTTAGTCTTTTTTATGATAAGGGAATAGATAAAAGTAGGTTTCTTGAATTTCAACTTGATTTCATGTATTTCTTCATGTCATTTATTTTTTTCCATGTTCATAAGGTAGGTGGGTTTACTGTTGACTCCTCTTTCTATAACTGTATTTATTCATTTAATATTGATTTAATTGGTTGAAAATAATTATTAAATTGTTGTTAAAGTGATGATAGAAAGATTGTTTATTGATGTTTTGTGGATTTGTGTGAAATTTTTTATCTGTTTTGAGAAGTCCTTTGATATGTTTTTTTAAAAGTTTGATCATAAAATAGTTTCTTGGATAATTAAGTAAAATGGTTTTTACAAAAAATTATGTTTTATTGAAATTGAACTGTCATTGAAGTGGAATTTATGACATGGTCTGAGAAAATTATATATTATCTATCATTAGAACTTATTACTATTTTTAGAGAACTTCTATACTATTTAATTTGTTTATATTTAGTTAAAAGTTGATTTTAGAAATAAATTTATATTATTTTTTATATAAATTTCATAACATGTTCTATCCAATTGGTGTGAGTAGGGATGCCATTTGAACAAATATATAAATTTTCATTACTCATCCATGAATTGGATACTTGGTTCTTTTGCATATGTTTTATATAGAGACATGGAAAAAGATAATGCATCACAAATATTTAGTAATACATAACTATGAAAAGGTTGTTTTGTGCAGTTAGAGCATGGATCAAATCTAGATCCTAATGATATCATTGGAGTACATGAGTTTGTTAATTCATTTTATACTTTTATATTGTAGTATTCTACAGTAGTACTTGTTATATTTTCATGTTAATATCAATGGTTTTGTTTGAGTGTTTTTTTCATTGATATCATGCAACATGTTATAGTTTATTTGTTTATGACATGTTTTGTTGGTTTTTTTTATTTTAAAATGAAAAAAAATCCCATAACCATTTGGAAATCCCATGGAATTTATTTCCAATTTTTAGAGTCTATGGTATTTATATTAAGGCCATGTAATATCATATATCATTATCAATACAATGAGATGTAGAAGGATGTTTCAATTAGTATCAGTTTTCTGGATCCATAAAACTATTTCAAATATGTTATATCTTCTTGGTTCATTTTAATATATTTTTGGAACAAATGATTGTAGTCATGGTTGGTCTTTTACATGGTATTAGTTTTCAGTCATGGAATTGAATTAATTATGGTATATTCCATTGGTTAGTATTATTGAAATGAGTATGATTGTATGGTCTTGAAACATTGAGCATAAAATCATGTAGCTAACCACTTTTTTTAAACATCATCTTACTAGAGAGTTGGGTACATAAGTGTTTCAGAGACATTATATCAATTGGAATTTCATTACCATGGGTTTTTTCCAATGATATGAGAATTATATTAATTTGTTGAATGACTTCCCATTATGATTGGATACATAATTATGAGTAATGAAATATGAATTTGTGTAAGGAACTGATTTTTTGAAAAAGGTTTTTTTTTCAAATGAAATATTTTGAAAAAGAGCATTGTTAGATTTTTTGAAAATCGATTGATTTTATAAGAATATATATATTTTTCAATAAAGAGTCAACATGGAAAATATTTATTTCTGGAAATAATTTTTGTGAGAGTATAATGTGGTAAAATTTGAAATAATTATCCTTTAGTTAATAGAGAGTAATACATATAGAAATTGTTGTTTTGATAAAAATGGATCCTAGTAAGAATCATTGATACCAAATATAAAACACGCTGTGAATGTTGTCACACATGGACCATAGGTGTTACAATATCTTGTTTAGAGTATTGTATTAGAATTTTAGACAGTGGATAGAAATAACATGGGACATGATCCCTTGAAACTGAATCATACTGTCTAATTCCAAAATCAGAATGCAGACATAAGTCAGTGTGATTTCGTAACTGATGTGGTAGAGGTGTTACTAAACACGATCATTTTGAAGATGGAAATCTATTTTTAGAGTGGATTCATGAATCAAAATCATATGGTTAGTAATGTGAATCATCCTCCAAGACCCATTATTGAAGTTTGATGTTTCAATGTGGTTCCTTCAACCAAATGAATTGAGAGTGCACACCACCACCAATATCATTCCACAATTTCAGAATGATTGGAAATTTTTATTGAAACCGTCATTGTGATTCTAGGTTAGGTGTTCAAGACATTTCTCACATGTCATTGGTGTCTTATGATTTGATTGGATATTGGTATCATAATAATTATCATCATTAGAATAGAGATATCCACTGTGATTCCATAAATACCATTACTCCACATGTACTGTAATCTCAATATTTTAACAAAAAAATTACAGTGACCAATATAATATATGGAGTAGAAAATGTTATTATAGTTGATCAGTATAGACTATCTACGGTGCGGGGTAAAATAATTCTGCATTATAACATTATGAAATATTTTTTTGATATGAGTTTATCCCATTCCTATATTTCTTATTATGTTACGAGTCTGTTAAATTAAAATTTCAAGTTGAAGCCTTATTTGATTTATATTAAAACTCATCCATTACAAATATAATACTAAACATTTATGTATAAAACATTTCCATTAATAATTGATAGAGCCTATATAAAATGTGATTTCTCTATTCTTGTGATGTATGTATTTTACATAATACTAGGTATGCATTGGTTCATAATGATCAAGGATCATATCAATTGTTATAGTAGAAAGGTTAGTTTTACAACTAAATATGGCATCATGAATCTCTTCTATGGAGATCATAATTTAATGGATGGTGTAACATGATTGTTAGAACTAGCAGATGGAATGATTTTGTACTAGATGGAAGCATTGTCTCTTGAATTAGTGGGCGACATTGATAATATCAGTTTTCCAGTAGTGGTGGATCAGTTTCAATATGTGTTTCCAAAAAATTACTTTATGATTCTACCCAATGATTGAAGTGGAGTGTAAGGAAGATCTTCTTTTAGGGACCATTCATATTTATATTCCATATTAACTGATATCCCTAATAGAATTTATCAAATTGATGGTTTAGATGAAAGGGATATAAATTAAAGGTTTTATTTGGAGTATCGTATCTATGTGGGTAGTACCAGTCTTGTTTATGAAAATGGTAGATGGAAATATACAGCTATGTGTGGATTATAATAAGCTAAACCATGTAATGATATTAATTATTATCCTCTTCCATACATTTATTATATATTAAATCAATTTATATGTGATCAATGATACTCTAATATTTACATGTGACCAGGATATCCCTAATTACAGGTTTGAAAGGAGGATATTCTGATAGAAACTATTAGAATAATGTTTGGCCACTATGAATGTGTGGTGAATCGTTTCGGTCTTATGAAATCACCATAGGTCTTTATGGAATTGATGAATCAGATATTTCAATGGAATCAATAATATATTTTCGTTTTTTGTGGATGACATATTGTTCTATTTGAGTACAATAGATGAGCATGAGAAACACCTGGTGGTAGTGTTGGAAATATTTAGGGATCAAAATCTGTATCCCAATTTATCAATGTGTGATATTTATGATATAAGTGGTATAATTTCTTATTTATGTAATATCTCAAAAATTTATCTGTGTGGATCCAACAAAGATATGGGTTTTTATCTCTTGTAATGTTCCAAATAATTTCTTTAAGATTAGGAGTTTTGATGGTATAACTTGTTATTTTTGATTCTTTGTTCATGACCTCGAATGATTTTCTTTGACTATTACATATTTAAAAAAATGGTATTGTTCCATTCCCTAGGGATGTGTATTTAAGAATCCTTTTCCAGAGATTAGTTTCCACCTTACATCAGCACTAATCAAGATTATTCAAAAATCATGACAATTTTAAATGGTGTATTGTGATTCATAGGGATTATGGTTGATAGTTTTTTAAATATAGATAGGTAATTTTATTTGTTATGGATCATGATAATTTTTGTTTCATCAGAATAATTACCCAAAAAATCATTTTTATTCAGCATTTGATTTATATTTTTTGAATATATGGCATTATAATTACATTGGATTAAAATTTACATTGTTAACATATCATAATATCTTGAATAATATTATCTCATAAAAATATTTGAATTTGAGAAAACGAATATAGATAGATTATCTCCATATGTTTTACATTGGTTTGATATATACAATGTGAAATGAAAATTTAATATTAGATGCATTTAGAAAAAAAGTTTTATGTTTAGTTGGAAAAAATAATCATAAGATGAGTGATAGTTGACGTTGGTAATTTCTGAAATGTTCCTGGAATATGAATAATGAGGTGATGTTTTTCCCTTCATTCCCATTTCTGCTGTTCAGGATATAGAAAATATGGTTATGGAAAAATGTATTTCCAATTAATAAAGTGTGGTTATGAGGAAAACACATAATTGTGGGGAGAATATTGAGGGATGTAAAATGGATAGTAGTTGAGTCTTTTGATTAAGAAATCGAATGGTCACACCTTAACCTTTTACAGAGAAAGTTCTTCCGACCTACCAATAATCAATATGGGATGTACATCCTTGAATATAAAAGGTATATATGTTTTTTAATGTATAGTTTTGGTGGGATGGTATGAAAAATAAAGTGGTTGAGTTTGTTTCAAGATGCATAACTTGTCAATAGGTTAAGGCAGAGCATCAGTGACCAGTAGGAATGTTCCAGTCTCAACCTATCAATGTGTTGAAATAGGAGCAGATAGCCTTATATTTTTTAATTTTTATCTCAATAATGGTTTAGAAACACGATGTCATAGGGGTGATTGTGAATTAGCTCACAAAGTCAAGATCATTTTATCCATATTAATGAATCTTATATGGTAATGGTATGGTCAAAAATAAATATATGAGAAGTCATAAAGAGCCATGGCATATTAGTTTTGATGCTATTAGATAGAGATCCTTGGTTATCTCTCAATTTTTTGGAATCCTTTACAAAATATAGTTGGGAATCATTTGACCACCAGATTTCACATCATCCTCAATGGAAGTGTAGGATGAAATAATGACAGTGAAATTGGAAGACTTGTTGTATTATTTTTAGTAGATTTTGGTGGCTCGTGGGAAGAGGACAATCCATTTTTGAGTTTCTATATAACAAAGATTATAATTCCTTGATAAAGATGCGTATTTTTGAATAATTTTATAGTATTTATTTGTCCTAATGTTTTTGGGTGAAAATAAATGTTACATCATTAGTTTAGTTGATCCTTGTCTAGGAAACAATGGAGAAGACTCATTTGATCCAGACATAGAGGGAGAAAGCTCAGAGTCATTAGAAATCATATGCATATCTTCATCGATGTCAATTTTAGTTTGTGGTGAGTGATTATGTGTTCTTTAAGATCAATCCAAGTAATAGACATATTAATTTTGGGATGTATATAATTTTATCTCATAGATACAAGGAATATTTGGAGATACTATAACTTGATATTGAGGTGGTGCATCAGTTGTAATTTCCACTACAGTTCGATGTGATTTATAATGTGTTTCATGGATCTCAGTTAAAAAAAATATTATCTCGAATCTCGCTATGTGATTCAATGGAATCATTTTGAACTAGAGCCATATGATTTGTTGGTACATATTCCAAAGAAGACTGTGTATAGAAAATAGAAACTATTATGTAAAAAACGAATTGGTATAGATATGGTTTTCTAGAAATATGAAAATATTGAGGAAGTGGCACGAGGATGAGAGAAGTATGTAATGGAGAATTGGCATGAATCTTTCAGGATTACTATAGTATTATAAATATTGGGGAAGGAATTGCTAATGGAGGGGAGAATGTAGAACCCCTATTTATAAAAATGTTACCCTTTATTTAGGGTTTTATGTATATAATGTATATGGGTAATGTTTTAGAGAGTTTGGAGTAAAATTGGAGTGTTTTAGGTTTTTATAATGGTTCTTGGTTACTGCATGGTTCTGTAAACCCATGTAACACCTTTTGAAAACAATAAAACATTAAGCATGTGATAAGTGGTAGGAACAAAATTAGTGAAAAGTTTTTCCAAATCATAAAATAACCTACTAGAAACTGTGATTCTTTAGATATTGAGAATTGGAATGACTATCTCCTGGTTTTCAGAACTGTGTGACTAACTATGAATAGGTCAAAACTGAGATCTTAAATTATGGATATCACATGTTTTTATATTTACCTAGGTATTTTATCCTCATTAGCTTCCCTAAATCTATATTATCTATTTGTAAAGGCTATATAATCTTCTCCCATCGATCTTAAGGTGATATGATGGCTTTTCATGGTTATTTGAATCTGAATTATCAAAATTTGTGATCATTCATATTTTTCATTGGTTGTTTTTGTTAGATCTACATATTTGTATCTATTTTATTGTTATATCTACAACTACTATGGATATAAGTATGATATTGGATTATAAACCTAATTATATTTTGTCTTTTGATGACGATGGATGAGACATCAGTTGGGTTTTGGAGATTTTACCTGGTTTCATGGATGTATTTTGTACTTTCTTACGTTTTTACCAAATTCTCTAGGTAGGTGGATTCACAATCAAACCATCATGATATTAATGAATGTATTAGTTTCAAATTGTTTAAATTGACTGAAAATGATTATGAAATTTGTGTAAAAATCAATATAAAAACCTTATTTGGAATTGGATTTTGGATTTATGTGAAATTGATTATTTATTGTGAGAAGTGATTTGATAATTGATTTTAAAACATTTAGTATGAAATTTTTAGTTGGGTTAATATGGAAATAAAAATTCTATAAAATGTAGATTTATTCAATTGGTTTTGATGTTGAAATGGAATTTATGAAATGGTTTAAGAACATTGTTTGGTTTTCTTTCCTTGGAACTTCTTATTGTTTTGAGACACCTTATTTACCATGGAACATTTTCATATTTAGTTTTATATGATTTTATAATTTTTTTTATAAAATGTTTTATTTAACTATATTAACATTTTTTATCATAGCATCATGAGTAGGGAAGTCATTTTAGAAAATCTATAGAGTTCCATTACTCACTCCTCATTTGTTACTTTGGTTCTTCTTCATTTGATTTTTATGAAGACATAAAAAAAATGAAAAGTATCACACATCTTTGGAAGTAAATCATGAAAAATATGCTATTTTTTAGATTTATATCCTTTAGAATGATTGGATCATGGGGTTGTTTTGGGATTCCTTGTGTTCTGTCTTCTATTGTTACTTTGATATGGTAGTGTTCTATTATAGTACATGGTTTTAGATTTATTTTTATATCGATAGTTTGCATTGAATTTTATTACTTTGTTATCATGAATAATATAATGGGTTATTTTTTATAAAATTCTTTGTATGATGTTTTATTTTCAATGGAAAATTCATACCTAGATATTAATGCATCCCTTGGTATTTATTTCTAGCCATTGGTGCCTTGGGGCTGTCACTTATGGAAAAGAAAAATCCAACCACCTTCTCAAGAAAATGAGGAGGGCCAGGATGTTACATCCCTATAACACTACCATGTTGATGAATTATAAGTCTTGATAAATTGATTTTTGTGGTATGTATATTCATTTGTTTGAATACAAATTACCAAGACATGCAATCATATTTCATACAAGCCTTTTATATTTTAGTACTACATGTATTTCAAAATACTCATTATGAAATAAAATAGGCCTTAAAACACAACAATGAGTGATACTTTTCTCATATCGTCTGAAAGAAACTGAATATGGAGATATACCTATATGTGAGTTACCTAGTATTACATATATTATTAGACATAATTCAATATTTTATCATTGTTTTAATTATACTGTTATATATTTTAGAAGGTGATAATTAAAATTATGTAGAGATAATTTATTTAAATGGGATAAATATAATAGTGTAAGGTTTTAATATCCGACATCAAATAAATGATCAAAATGAGTTTGATAAACTACTCCAATTGAAAACAAGAAATAAAAATAAACCAAGATATATTGTGGTAAAAATTTAAATATTATATATAACCAATAAAACATAATAAGACTGACCGTTTTATAAAATACTAGTATATATAAAATAAAGGCTACATTTAATAAGAATTAATTTCAATTAATTTTTATAAAATGATAAATAATATTATTTTTTCATTATAAAATCATTTCTATGAATATTTTGTTTCAATGTGATAAGAATTTATATTTAAAGAAACCAGTAATTAATGATTAATAAATACATTTTATATTACTCTTTGGTAAATAAAAATATAAATAGTAAATAATTTAAAATACCAATGAGAATGGTTTATATTTTTTAAAATATATATTCATATAAAAAGATTATCAATATATATAACATATGTATTTAAATTTTACTTATCTATAATTTTTAATATTATATATGAAATAAAATATTTTTTGATTCATCATATTAATATTTTATTAAGAATAATTGTTTGGGTTTTTTATAAAAATATAGATTTTTTGTGGATAGTAAAAATAACTTTTCACAGATAACAAGAATTTTATTACATTATTAGTATATAAATATGAAATTGAAATTAATGATATATTTTACGAATAAAAATTACTATATTTTATATTATAATAAAATAAATTTATAGATAATTCATTTAGTTGACGAACCGATATTTGAACTTTTATATCAAGAGTTATATTTTCTGAAATTTTTTTCTGAATATGCAATACTGTTATTATATTTATATAATATTTATTAATTTAATAAATTCAATATAATAAAATTGATTGAAAATTTTATGCATCATTTTAAAATTATGTAATAAGGATCATTTTAAATGTTACAAATAATTATATGTTACCTAAGGTAGAAACTAGTTGCCACATTAAAATAAAAAATAGTAAAAGTAATAATTAAATATGAAAAAATACAGAATTATTATAAGAAATTAATAAAATTGAGTTGTTCATTGACGAACAACATTATCTAATAATCCAAAAAAATATATAGTATTTTTTAGGCCACATAATATATTTAACACTTGCTCCATTTATATTATGTTTAAAAATTTTCATATAAACCATTCTCAAATCATATAAAATAGGGCCTCTCACTACACATTAATTACAAATAAAAAATCAGGTTACTAATAATACCCTAAAATATTAGTTTTCCCACAAAAAAATATACACCATATTCATATTATATAAAAATTATATTTTACTATAACCTCCATTTCCAAGGGATATTCTAATGAACTTTCAATGTGATCAATGTCTATACTAATGTTTTCATAACTTCACTATTTTATATTACTAACTATCGAATATGATTTTAAAATCTATATAATGAAATATTTATAGTTTATATAATTAATTTCAAAATTCTATTTTAATAAAAATACACCAAATTTTTCATTTTCAATTTAAAAAAAATATATTTTTAAGGGGATGCGTGATCTACCACCTCCATGATGAAACAAATTTAATTCTCCATAACCATCAAAATAGTATCGTATAATGGTGTAATTTAATAAATAATATTGAAATTATTATTTATTTTATGATTTGTGAATAATATATCATATTACTCTGTATTACTTTTTTATGAAAAAGAAATAATCAACAATATATACTTATCGACTAGAATTGCAATGGAATCGTGTATTCTGCTTCACAATATGTTTAGTAATGGATGGATCTATGTATATGAAAAAATGATAAATATAATGATTACAATATCATTATGGTTCTTGTATGACTAATTTCATAACCAATATTTCAAATTATCTTTATATGGATATCTTTAATTTAATCATTTAAATGAGTCTGTTACAAAAAATGACTGTTATTTCGATTAATGGGATTTACATAAAATCAATTCTATTAATAATAAATTAAAATTATATTATATCAAAGTAATAAATAATAAATAGTATAATTATTCTTATGTTCTGAATATAATACATCTAATTCACTTCATAGTCATATTTGATTCATGGTATGTTAATGTTTGTGATGGTTTAACCACCTACAAGAATAAAAAGAGGTATTTATATCATGTAAGACTATGATATCATATTCAATATTATAATATGATATATATATATATGAAATTATTTTTGTAATTTTATATCATAGTTTAACTCAATTACTATGAAAAAACACTTCATTCATTAAATATCACAAAAACAAGTCTATCACAGATTTCTTCATCCACGATGTAAACCAAAACTACAGTCAAATGAATATACTGATTTATAAAACAGATTATAAAATATATTCATGTATTTTATATTATATAATAGTGATTTTATTTTTTAAAATACAATATACCAACACATCTTGAATTGTACATTTTTACATCAATATAGAACACACACACTCGGTTCTAAAAATATAAATGCATAACTTATATATTTACAGGTATATGATTATTAAGAAATATGGGGGATAAATGTGAATAGTTATTAATATGGATATTTTTGTATGATTTTATTGAACACAAATTATGATTTTATAGGCATTTGATGTATGTGAAGAATGAATCAGGCCAAGGTAATTATTTTTGTCTCATATAACTAACTCAAACACATGTTTGGTATTACGAACATATCTTCATTTAATATAGGGTGAATACTACCTTTTTAAGGTATAATTTCATGTGTTTTAGTTTAATAATAGTATTGGATGTTCAATTTAACTTAATATTGTTCATGTGGTTTTAGTTAGCATGTTATTCATGCCACATTGGTTCTATGTCTCAAACCTTAAATCCATCATATATCTTTATGACATACCCCATGATTTATTTTGAATGGATTATTAAATAAAACTAGATTCATAGAATTCATATATATTTTTATTCAGGGTAAATACTATGAAAAATCAATACCTTTTCGTCAAATCGAATTCGACTTTGTTGTTACTATTTTAAAAGTCATTTTTGTACATCAACATTCATTTTTTATTTTATTAATTTTTTTTATATTCTTATCTCATAAAATAATATTATATCATTTGAGTATGTTTTATCGTTTTTTATTGAAAATATTACATCATAAATACCCTTTCAAAAAATATTAATATATCAATGATTGTATTTATCTTATTGGTTTATTAGTAACAAAATTATCATTTTCATGATTTATGTTTTTTCCCAAAAAAATCATTCATCAATTTTGTGAACTTCCAACATAATATTTTATTAGTTGGAAATTCTTGTTCCTTAATTTTAATGAACATATTTTTATAAAAAGGAATTATTTTTCTACTCTTCTTTTAATTTTATCAATAAATAATTATATTGCATACATAAAAGAAATGTTTTTTTCCTTTCACTATCATAGATTTTTTTAATCACCCATACATTATCAATGATAAATTTTATGTAATTTAAATTAACCATTATTTTATAAAAATAAAAATAATGTTCATCATACTCTTTAATGTCACCTTTTTTAAAGTAATATTTTAAAGAGACATGTTAATTTTTATGTTTAGTCAATATAATTTTGTTTTCTAAAATATATTTTAAGATATTAAAGAATTTTGCCTTACTATTTTGAAATGGATTTAATATATTGTGGTTTTTATTATCAATCGTATAATATATATATATATATAATTTTATTTGATGGATTAAACATATAATATAAATATATATGAATCTTGATTGTGTCATTTATGATTATATTTAATGAATTATTTTTTATGGTTTATTTATTTATGTCTACATCCTTTTAAGAAAATTTTTTTATAATCTATATTTTTCATTTAAAGACCATCCATATTTTTTATATAATTTTATAAGAATAATTTTATCTATATTTGACATAAATATTTAGTCATTAACTAATATGGTGTGAACTTCACAGTTTGAAAATTTTATATTGGTCATTGTTCGATTGGAAAGGAATTATTAGTTATTGGTTAGGGAATATTTGTAATTAATTATGATTATTTATATATAAATATTGTTGATTATGTATTGAAATTCGTTATTTTTCAATATATGGATATTATTGTTTTCATTCATCTTGAGGTTCCATAGAGAACATTTTTAAATGATATTTTCACTCTTATAGTTAATACATTGGTCTTAATTAAGTTACCAGTGGGGAAATAAATGCTATTTCCCCTCAACAAATAAAGTGGTCTCACTGGTAAAAAAATTTATTTATCAAAAAAGGATAATATGTTTTTAAATTTATTTTATTATTATTCATCATGAATTATATCTTATATAGGTTTATTCATTATAAGAATATTTTTTAATTTTATAAATATAATATAATATATTTTGATTATTAAAAAAGATTAATTTAAACTATAATATACAAAACATTATAATTTCAATTTAAAAAACGAATTCCATGATTGATTATGGAATATTAAACATTATTCTGGTGAAATTTTTGTGCATTTCATAAATAGTATATTTTTTTGTGAATGGAGAAAAAATAATTATATTTGTAAAAAAAATTTCATTTCATTAAATTATGTTATTAAAATGTCCCATTAATCATCTAATTTTATTTTGAAATATCGAAACTCTTATTTTGTATGATATGACCTATTTTATTTCATTTGAATCATCATTATTCCTAAATTTAGTATTTGTTCGATTTGTTTTCTTAAGAACATGTTTTTCAATAAAGTCTTATCATTTAATTTTTTGGTTTAATATGAAATTAAATTATACCACTTATATAAATTTATTTTATAAATATTTATTTGATATTAGTTTACAATATTTTTTAAAAGCGTCTTTCTACATTTACTATCCATGATTCAAAAATATTTTGCTATATGTCTTACATTCCCATAATTATAATAGATTTATTATTTCTATTAAATATAAAGTAAAAAATGTCACTCTCTTGATATTTATATCAAAATAATATGTGTCAGGGTTAAAAGAATATGATGGGTTATAAATAGATATTGAAAAAAAAGTATTTTTTATCATGGTTTTAATTTTCAATTGAAATGAGTTAATAATTATATTAAAAACTCACGCAACACCGAAATAATAATTATTCAATTAATATAAACTTTTTAATGAATTTGAAAATATTTTAGGTAATATTAATTCATTTTATAGTCAAAATCCTTAAATTTTGAAGAGAAATAGAAAATATTATAGATGTTGAAAATTTTTATTTTAACATTCCACTAATTTCATATTGTTATCAATGAAAATTAAAAGTTATTATTTAAAAATGACATTAATAATATTATATAATAAATAAAAATTTACAAAATAAATATATTTTTATAAAAATATCTATAATCTATGTGAAATAATTATTGAATATAATATCACTTATGGTCTATTTATGGTTTAATTGTCAATTTATTTTGATTTTATTTTAAATTTTATTGGAAAAAACAATGATACCCAGGTGAGTGTCAAAAAAGCCAATATGGTGTTTAAAACTAAATTAAAAGGCTGAAGAGACCACCAAACATTTTTGAAAACTTTTATTTTAAATTATTATGAGTTATATTGATATTATATTTTCATTATATCAATTTTGAAACATATATCCATGAATGTACAATTATATGAATTTAATTTAATGTGTAACTCGAAGTGTGTCCCTCATTTTACTTTTAAAATGAATACTTATATTCTATCTTCATTAAAACTTTTGAAAACACCAAATCAGCCTTGAGATACCTTAAAATTAAAAATAAATCCCTAAACATGTTCTATAGTCCTTAATTTATATCATAAAACTATCATAAGAATATTTTTGTGTAATCCTGAAGTGTTTTTATGATGAATAGATAATTTTATTGATAAATAATTTTTATTTATTTCATATTCTAAATCAATAAAATGTTCTTATAAAATCATGAAAAAATAATAAAACGAAATCCAATATATAAACATGGTGTTATATTAATTTCATAACCTCTATAAAACACTTTATCTGGTCAAATTGTACATGAAACCATAATTTATGTTAATGGTGGACAAAAAAATCATGAACCAATGTAGTTTTTTCCATCAATAGATCTCAAGGTTCGTTATAATTTTAAATTTAATATATTCAATATTAAAGAAATATTAATAGTTATCAAAAAATAATATATCATATACTTTAAAACCATTCATTCCATTGAAAATTGATAACTTTTTTCATGTATACGTGTAGAATACAACTTCTGTAAGAAAATGTGATTGATTTCCAATAAAAAGACTCCTAGATTCTATATTTATGTTATTTGAAATAGTGAATATGATATTAATGAAATAAAAATAATTAAAAAATATAAAATAATTCTTTTTTTCTATAACACCCTGTAATTCATTGAAATATTTATTTTAAAAAATTAATCCTTTTTATATTTGACAATATATGAAACAACCATTTTATCTTGAAATAAATAAATTACAACGTTTATATTGTGTTAAAAAATAAATTTTTTCTTCCTATAAATGCAATACTACATTTGAAATATGCATAAAAAATATTTAAATATAAATAATTTATAAAATAGTTATCAAAAAGAGGTTAAAATGGATGGTACAAATTGGATTAATTATATTAAAAATAAATTTTTTGAGTATGTATTTATTAATCCATGGTGACCAGTTAATGATAAATTAAAATGAATTTCTTTTATGAATTTTTTATAAACTATTTTTAATAGAAAATGTGGGTTTTATGTCACAAAAATTCAGAAAAAAATATTGGTTAGATATTTTAATGATATTTTTATATTATATATTCAATAAAATGTATAAATTCATCTTATATGTTTAATATAATATAGATACGAATAAATCCATTTAATACATAAAAAATTTATTTTTCTAAATAGTAGTTTGGTCATAGTTTGTAGCATACATATCTCATCTTAATTTTTTACACATTAAAAAATAAATTTTATAAAATAAAAACAATATTTTAATTTTGGATATCAAAAATAATATATGGTTAATTTTTTAGATTTATTCTAAATTGTATATATTATTTATGAATACTAAAAAATAATGAATTTTAATTGAAAACCGAATATTCATTTAGATTATTAGGAACGATAACTTTTATTTGGAAATATTTGTAATGTATAAATATATTAAATTTTACATACCCTAATATAATTTATAAATTTTGAATTAATCTCGTTTCGATGTTTTTGATGTTAAAAAATTCAACTATTTGATTTTTTCTCATTAAAGACACGATTCTCGTCACATCAACATGATTAATTTTAAATTCATTTTACTCCTTATGTTAATTGAATTTCGAAAAATTGATTCAATATTTGGAATCATAATAATTTCTAATTTATAGAATGTTAAAATTAATATTTGACCAAAATAAATTATGAATGTGGTAAAAATTACATACAACCCTTAAAAAATGGGGTTTCCCTAGTGTTAATGTAAACTGATAAGAGTAAAAAGGACCTAAAATAATTTATTAATTTTTTTGACAAAATTTATTTAAATATTTTACTTAAAATTATTTGAAATATTGAAAATTATTTCAACATTCATTTGGATATGATCCATGCAAAGAATTTATTATCGATGAGAAAAAAATATACCTTTCATACTTTTAATTTTTCTAAATCATTGGGATAGGGCCAAAACATAATATATATTAGTTTAAAAATATTATTTTTAGACATAAATATTTTAATGCCCTAATAATTTAATTTAATTTTTTAGAGATAAATTTATAATTTTAAATTCTTATGAAATGAAAATATCATATTTATTTAGTTAATAACTATATAAAATAAATGATATTTAAAATAAGAAAATTAACCTAAACTTAATGACTTATTGCGTTAAATTAATTTTTAAAATCAATATATATTTATACACATTTGTGAAAAAGTAAATTTACATTATATCATTGTCTTGATATTATTAGAATAATAATTTAATAAATAATGTAATAATAGGCATTTATGTTATTTTATAATATATTAAATTTTATTAAAAGATTCAATATTATCGAAAATAATATATTCAACAAATTGATTTTTAAATATTAATAAATATATTATATGGCCCATTTATGGACCAATTTTTATATTATAATGTCTACACTAACCATTAAATATTAATAGCACGTTAAAAGTTGTTATGGTAAAAGTAATGTTTTTTCACGTTACATGCACATATGATGAAATAAATTTCAAAATAAATGATTTTATATTTTTAGAATAAAATTCCTTATTTATAATCAATGGGTCCAAATTATATAGTATATATCACTAAAATTTAGTCATTGTTGATACATTATAATAGTTTTAGAACTAGTTACAATAGTGAAAAAACCAAAATGGTGAAAATTTAGATACATTGAAATTTGTGAATTAAATATTTAATACACGTGTTTTATTCTATCTTGGGGTTTCTTCTAGACCATATCATCAATACAAACCTTTAATTCACATATTTTCTTGGGTGTGGGGAAGGATTGACCTCCCAATAGTGAATACATTTGAGTATTTATCAGAACGTCACTCCTCCACAAAAATAAAAGGGAACACATTATTCCCGCTTATCACACCTGTAAATTCATTTATAAATACCAATATCTTCAAAAATAACTTCTAAAAATCCATCCCATTTCTTTATAAGCATTATTTTTTATATTAATCTATCCACGAAAGGTTTTGTTATAACACTTAGTAAAATACCTGAATTAGAGGTGATGATCCTCAATGATTCTTTTCATTTTAATTCTTAATATCCCCTAATATTATTATTATATAAATGTTATATAATATCTTCAATATCTTATATATAATAATATTTTTATATTTTTGGTTTATTATCTAAATTCCCACTGACTTTCATAAAATTGGTTATAAAATCATCTTTCGTGTTTGTGGAGGACTCACGACTCACGAATTTATGTCATTACTTTTTTCAATTACCACCAATAAAAATTGCGTACAATGACATATTTATGTTTTATATATAATATTAAATTTATTTATCATGTTATTATTCTTTAAATTTTAATATATCACACATAACTTCATGTTTCATTATTTTGGAATATGATAACGACATTCGTGTGTATGATAGAATACCACATCACAATGCGATGTGATTAATACATGCTTTACATGAGATAATGATGAGTCTGATACAAGTTTGTGATATATATTATAAAAATAATTTTACTAGAATGAATATATATTTATATCATTTACTTGTATTTCATTCTGTATGGGTGGAAAATGGAAAAATTTCATGAATACGTATGACCCACCGTCTCCATGAACAATGTATTTAATTTCCTACCACAATAAATTATAGATTAAAATAAATAAATATATAAATAATATATATGATGTTTATATCAATTTAATAATTCTGACGATGATTAAATTGTGTTCAAATTTAGGGGCGAAAATTGACACACCCAAACAGAGATGAAATAAAAACAGTTATTTCTTGAGTTGTAACATTAATATAAAATCATTAATATATAGGTAAAAAAATTCCTAATCAAATAGTATTAGGAATTATATATATTTATATGGGAATTAATTGATTTATAATAATCTTATATTTATAATGTAGTTGTTTTGAATGAAACAACAGAATTCAAGACCTACGTTAAGGAATTTCTGTCACACTTTTTACATTCGTGTTACACATGATCTATGAACCACCTCATTATTTTATGAGTTTTATTAACTAACCATAAATTGATTTTGTGATTATGATACAAAAATTAATTTATATTTATATATCCTTTTTATGAACTCCCTTTCAGGGCATTTACTATTCATATGTTAAAGAATCAGCAAGGGATATATTTTCTCAATTTGTTTTTTATACCTACATTATGTTCTGAACCTAAATTATTTTATGAGGTGTATATAAATCCCTTTGAAATGTAATATAAAGAATTTATTTATAATCAGGTAATTTTACATTTTATTTTGTTGTCCTACCTTCATAGGGATTATGGTTCAATGTTATAAAAGTTGAATATATTTAATGTTTGAATACCACCATTAATCAAAATGTTTTATAATTAAGTTTCAAATTTTGAAATTTCATGATATATATCTAATTTATTGTTATTAATTTTACAATTCCATGTTTATTCATGATATTTTCACGTCATTGTGTCAATTTTGAACTATTTTTTGAAATTGATTTTATGAATGTCTTACTAATTTTTATCTTTGGTCAGAAATCTAATTTCATCAAAATCCATGATTTTTAAAAATGTTTTATTATTTTCAAAAGATATTTTTATAGAGTTTTAATGTTTTAAGTAAATTTTAATGGAATATTATTTTTTACCATAAAATTCTCATTTTGTATTTAGCGAAATTATAAATTAAACCCATAAATTAACAAGTAATGTATTAAGAAAATTTTTAATGTCATGAGTAGAAATTTCTTAAAAGATTATTTTTTATATTTTCTTGTTAATTATAAATAATATTATTTCCAAAATGATTTCGTCTTTAAATGTTTTTCAAATTTGAATGGAATATTTCATGAGGATATTTTTTAAATGTTAATTCAAATTTTATTTTCCATATTTGATGAGATCAATCGGTGTTAAATACACCTCACTGGGGATATATATTAAGTATACCATTCATATTATTTCACTAATTTTTTAATATATTATGGAATAGTTTTTATCAATGAGGTTTTTTACATGGGTTTTACAATGATGAATTTATTATGATAACCACTCCTCTTCAGAGGTTACTATATGTTGAAATTTTGATCAATCCTTTGTATTTTCCTTTCGTTTTAATTTTATGAAATGCTTATGATACCCATTTTATTTCATGTCTCATTATGTGATGAATTTTATAATATTATGTCACAATTAAATATGATTTCCTTTATATGATGTGTAAGACATATGTCATAGTCTAATGAATTAATTAAAAATTTAAATAGTATATGATTGATAATACTAGAATTGGATGTAAACCCGGTTTAGTAATACAGATTTTAAAAATAATGTGAAAATATGTAGTAATACAAGGATAGAATGAGGAGTTGATGTTGTTTAGTAAAGGTCCTAATCCATTATGATGAAATTATATTTGAGACCTGTGTAAGAAGGAAATTATTTTTTATTTTTATGTGTAAGATAAAAAATCAAGATCTTATTCAATTATAATGCTCTCATAGATCATGTTATTTGATTCCATTATGATTCATGGGTTGTGATCTTCCATTAATTTTTGAAGAATCCTTATTAATATCTTTAATATATTGGCTATGGTTTTCAATTGATTGTGATAATTCTATCAAACCCTTATGATCTTGTTATTCTTCCGTATGCTTATTGTTTACCTGTAATAAGCATCTATTCTTACCACTTTGTAATGTTTATTTTTCCCAGAATATTATTATATTTATTATGTATGATATGCAATAATGGGTTATTGTTATAGAGAATACAGTGTGATATGTTTTTTCTTAATTGTGAATTTGGGTTTATGTTTCAATGTTTCCAAAGATACTACACAAATATGGTTTTTGGGAGTGAATTTATGTAATATAATAAATATTTCTCAAAAATATCTTAGTGGAATTTTATGTAAACCATATGTAATTATAGATGGTATATGAGAAAATTTTACTTATGTATTGAGAAATATGATAATAAAACATTATTTAGATCCCTAGAGATATTTCAGGGGATATTTTTTTGGAAGTATCTAAGGATAAGTCAATGAATGAGTTAAATCATTGGAAAATGTCTTTGAATTTTTGTAAAGGATATAGTGATATGTTTCAATGAAATTACATCCCTCTCTATATAATGCAGGTGGATATTGAACATGAAAAGATGTACCATGGGGTAACAGCCCCATAACACCATAATGAGATGCACTCGATAAGAATCATGTGAATGACGATGAGCATTGATTCAAACCTTGATTCACCAACTATAGTGATATGATTTGGAAATTAAAAACTACTTTATGAACAATTAGGATTGATTTAAATAGAAAATTACTACAAATATATAAGGTTCATCTAATGTTGTCCTTCATTAAAAAGACTGTGTCCTTATTTATACATTATATAAATGTTTTTTCATGATTATATTGTTCCCCATTATGATTAATGTATCTTAGAGTATAATTTTTGGTTTTATTATATAGTTATAATCACAATGAAATATATTAACATTAAATTGATTGTTTATTTGATTATAAGAATCCAAATTTGATGATGGATGGAGTTAAAGATATTTTTATTATACATAATTTTTTTTCATGAATTATGATTAACAATATGCACCTTAAATAACTCACATTATCACTGAATATGAGAAATAAATAGATAAATTAGAGTTTAGTTAGAGGATACCATAGAGGGTAGAATATTTATGCTCATATATGATATGAATATTGAAATATGCATCCAAGTGAATTCTTACTAGGAACATGAATATGTTTTTAGTATATAAATGAAAGACAAAAATATTTTAACAGAAAATAGAAAATTAAATTTTCAGTTAAAAAAATTCATCTAAATATTTTCCCCAACAATATATCATTGACTATTTAATACATTAATTGTTGATAGTATGGTCATTAATAAAATTGATGTCATAATAATAAATATTGGGAAGAACATTAGGAAGGTTTTATGTGCATGTGTTATATTGATGATTATTAAAAGAATATATTTGACATAATTAAGTAAATAGGTATCACAGAATATAATGACAAGGCCTATTGAATATATTTCAAATAATGTAGTTTTATTTAGGTTTTATCTAGTTATATGATTTTAGAAATATATAATAATTGTTTGGTATATTTTTTAAACTAGACAATTTAAATAATATGTTAAAGATTATTGATGGACTAGAAATGTGATTTATTGTGAATTTGGTATTTTGATTAAGAGAATAGAGTTGCTATTATTTTATGGATGTTGAAATAAAATTGTTTGGATAAATGGATTTTGGATATGAATATAAATATTTGATATTACTTATTACTATAGAATTGATTAATGATTTATTTTATCATTGTTGGAGTTTAAAGCATTATTGGATTTATGGAATATATTCAATAATATGTGGTTTTATGCCTGTAACAAGGAATCATGATTTTTATAAATAATATTAATTGTAATTGATGGTAGTGTAGTGTTTAAAAATAATACATGATGTTGGAATTCACATTATTTATTTAGGAAAGTCAATAGAACCTTCAGGTTACATTAGGATAAAGGATATGTTAATATTATAATTTCAGTGACCTTAATTAAAATGTTATAGATTTTTATATTTTGGAAGTGTCATAAGGTTATCAAGTTATGGAATAGTTTTAGTTAATTTTGAATATGTTTATAGTGATTAATGTATTCTCTCTGCATAAGAATAATTATGTATATTTGATAACTTTTTAAAACCATTTTTTTGTGATGATAACTAAAGACATGTTGAATGATTTATTATTATATTTATGAATATTATGTTTTATTACGAATTCAGGCATAAAAACTCACCTTAATTAATTGCAGTAAGATATGTAGTGGATATAGATGAATTCTAAACAATAATGTATGATTTTTCATATGAAATGGAATGAAATCCAGTTTTTATATCATTTAGTCAAAACTATTTATGTATTGGAAAATTATCAGGAAATAAAAGTTTTCCATGTAATCAAAAATTTTGATTATTTTAATGAAATTTTTCATGTTTATTTTTTCTATGGTATTATGATCACTAACCTTCACTAGATCACCCATCATCTTGTGAATAGTGATCATTATCATAGTATAATTATTATTTCTATTCATACATGTCCAATTCATCACTTCCCACCTATATTCTATTATGTGGAAACCTAATTATGAGATACATTGGGTGACCCTTATTTTTATAACATTGAATTTTACAATGACTTCCTATCATTCATTTGAATGATGTGGGTTTTAATGAAATAATTATAAATTACAATTCATTTTATTACGGAGAAAAATTTTGAGAGTGAAGTATATTTCAACACGGGTCAAAAGTAGCCCCCTAAGAGTTTATTATTTTTTACAATATATTTAATATTTTTGATATTTTCGGTCTAATGAAACACTTAGATTTTCTTGAATAACATTAAATACTATTATTTTATTACATTAAACATAATTAAGATTTTATCTTGTATTATATGAAACACCGAGTTTAGACCCGACATGACATAATATTTAAATGTTATTATTTAATGTGATTGTAATAAACTAGTGGTTGGGATTATTGGAATTAATATTATTAAATTAATAGTAAATATATTGTTTACACATGTATATATAATTAATTTTTTACTATTAAATTTTAAACTAAAAAAAATCCTTTAAAATATAATTGGAAATATTTTTCTGAAAAAATATTTTTATGTGCATAAGTGTGTTTTATATCAATAAAATTCCCAATCCTATTTGGGATAATGATATTAATGAAACATATATGTTATGTAATAAAAATAAATTTTAACAGTCATCTTATATGTTTTTTATAAAAGAGATAACAATGAATCCAATTTTACTCTTAGAAATATTTATTTTCAAAAAATCAGTTTTGTCACATTTTTATCGAAAGAATATTTTAAAACTATATTTTGAACAATTTATAAAATTAATTGTAATAAATAATAATATTTTATAAATAGTATCATCAAAGTTATATATGGGTAAAATTTTATATTTAATCTAAAATGTTTTATTTTTGGCTGAGTAGGGAAAAATAAGAATTTTAATTGAAAAATGAATATTTGATTAACAAATATATAAAGAAAATTAATATTTTGAAATGGGTTTAAAGTAAAATAAGTAATATTTTTTATACATAAATCCAAAACAGGTGTTTAAAATAAATTTCATATTAAATTTGGACATATAATCATTTCAAACCATTGTATTTTTCCATTTAAAAAATAGCTTTTCGTCACATATATGGCTTTATATTTAAATTAATTTTTTCTAATAATATGAAACTAATATTGAATATTGTATATAATATTTTTAATTAAAATTATTAATAATTTATATGAAATTAAATTTTTTTTTGAAAAAATTAAATTATTGTAGTTAATGTAATAAATGAGGTTTCCAAGGGGGTATACTAGAATGATAAGAGCCAAAATGTCATAATAATTTATTACCATTTTACTAAATGGATTTAAATATATCTTAGATGTTTATTTATATCTAATATTTCAATTTAATTCAAATATTATTTGTGTATGGATCATATAATATGTATGGAAAAATACAAAAAGGCACATTTGTGACATTTAATTTCTATAATACATTGGTACGTGGACATAAACCAATAAAGGTTTTTTTATAAATATTATTTTGATGTATAAATAATAATTTTAATCATGATAATTTATTTTAAATTTGTATAGAGTTATTAGTTACATTAAATGTATATGAAATACTAATAAATTTAATAATTAGTTGATATTTAATTAATATATGATAACAAATATATTAAAATAGAATTAAATTGAATTAATTGTTGTCTTAAATTAATTTTTTACAATATATATCATGACATAGTGGTGTGATTAAATTTTTTTTTCCTTAATTGTATGTATATCATTATAATTTAAATTAATTGAAAAATGTAAAAATTGATATTAATGTTATTTTATACTAAATTATATTTTACTAAATCATAAAATTTATTAAAAAATACAATATTATTACAAGTTTAAAAAAAATAATAATAAATATAAACTATTTTACATTCATGGATAAATGTTATTTATTATAATTACTATTTTTCTCATTAAATAGTAAAACTGCACTTAGCACGATTAGGTTAATGATGTGTCTTTCACATTACATATATTTATGTTAAAATTAATTTATAATAAAAAAGGACTTATATTTATTAAATACTATATCATATTAATAATACGTTTTTCTAAATTATCTATTAATTCATAGTTTAATTTCATCATAATTGTTAAATTACAAGGTTTATAAATCCAGTTACCATAGTGAAAAACAAAAATAGTTAAAATAGGGACAATTAGAAGTAAAGGAAATAAAAGATAAATGCATATTTTTTATTTTATGGTGAAGGTTTTTCATGACCATATATATTAGTAAAACTATAAATAAACAGATTTTGGGCCACTTGAGGTACGATTGACATCCCATTAGCGTATACCTTAGAATAATTACAAGAATACCACCCCACCTCCACTATAGAAGGGAACTCACTCTCAATAGTTATTCATAATTTCAATTAATTTTTATTAAGAAATGCCTTCCAAAATAACATCCCATATTCCTAATCCTCATTATAGAATCACTATGTTGATTAATTTCATACCGTGAATAGATTTATCAAAAAACTAAGGAGGATACCTGAAAAGAGGTTTCATTCATCAACGAGCATTTTATTATTTCTTACTACAACTAGTTAATTTAATATAATACCATAAAAAATATAATAACCTCATTATCTTCAATATAATGAGAATTTATATGTTATGGTTATTACCAAAATCCATATACATTTCTATAAACTCGGTTTCAGAATCATAAGTTGTGTGTGCAACGAACTACCACATCATGAACTGATGTCATTTGATTTCTCATTACCACTAAACATAGGTGGGAATAATAAAAGATTTAAATTTTATATATAATATGAATGATATTTATGATATTATTATACTTCTATAATTATTATTTCAAACTTACCTTTAAGATTTCCATTTTTTAGGAATATGATAATACCATTTGTGTGTAAAGTAGACTAACACCTTTCAAAGTGATGTGATTAGTTCGTGATTGTAAGGGTTTAAATATTTTTTTTAATAAAAAATGTTATATCTATGATATAAAATTACACTATAAAAAATATAAATATTAATATAAATATAAATAAATATATATATATATAGTTTAAACTTCATTCTTACAATACATTAATAAA
Organism: Viscum album; assembly: GCA_963277665.1. Taxonomy (NCBI): domain Eukaryota; kingdom Viridiplantae; phylum Streptophyta; class Magnoliopsida; order Santalales; family Viscaceae; genus Viscum; species Viscum album. The sequence continues at coordinate 50,975,357 of OY728156.1, forward strand.
CAGATACATCATTTTACTGTTTGTACGACCTAACATCTTCATGAACGGTGTATTAAATTTCCTATAAAAAAATTACATATTACTATACATAAATATATAAATAATATATATGATTCTTATATAATGTTTATAATTCTTGATATTGTTAAATTATTATCAATGTAAGAGGGAAAAAATGACAAATCCAAACTTATAAGAAAAACATAAGGGTTGTTACCCAAGACGTAACATTAAAACGAAATCATTAATTATAGTTTAATAAATGGTAATATAATAATAATATATGGTACGATATATATATGAATATGATTTTTTAATATATTTAAAATAAAAATATATTAATTATATATGATATTTTAACGAGTATGAAAGAATTTAACACTAATTGTAAGGTATTTCCATCTCTATTTCTTCTTTCTTGAGACACATGTTATATTAAAAACACTTTCTCATAATTGGTGTATATATTATTGATTAATGTATTTTATTTTGATTATCCTTATATTAGATACCATTTACTTATCTGTTTAATGATCTTTTTTATTGTATTTATTGTTCAAAAGTTATCAAATCTATAAGATATTTTTGTCTTAATTAAATTCCCTCGAATGTACATTATTTTATGAACATATATTTTTTCATGATATAAATATGCTACTTGTTTTACTTATTATATAATTTATTAATTCATCATCATGATATTTTATGTTTTATTTCATATTATTTTTATCATGTTTTTTACAGTTCTATGTTACCAAAGTGGTATAAAATTTATCTCAAAATCCTATCATTCATCTAAAATGTTTATAATTATGTCTCCAATGATGAAATATCATGATATACAGCTCAATAATTATAATTAATAGTATTATACTCTAGTTATTCATGATAATATAAATTAATAGTATCATTTTTAAACTATTTTTAACTTTTAGTTATTTATAATATGTTTTTAAGACAATCAGACTTATTATTCTCTTCAGCAAGAAATATTTTTTCATACAAAACCATGTTTTCTAAATATATTTTAAAAATATGTAATTATATTTCAATGATATATTTAATCATGTTTTTATTTTTAAAAAATAATTTTTAATATAATATTCATGACTCCTTCTTACATTTTTTTCTTTGGATTTTAGAAAAAAAATGATAAAATTACCTTCTTTTTAACATGTACAACATGCATATAATTTTACGCTGTAATGAAAAATATTTTTTTCAAATATTCTATTATATTTTTAAATATTATTTTTAAATCAAGAGATTTTAAAAATGAATTATTTTTTAGAATATATTTCAGAGTGGAATGTATATATTTCCCATGAAATGATCTAAATGATCCTTCAAAAAAATTACATGTAGAAAAAAATTTAGGTGTTTCTTATTCCTCCCTAGGGATATGATCAAAGGATAGCATTCATATTATTTATATTAATGATATATTTTTTATAGGATGCTGATTATGAAACTCGTTTATTTTCTTGTGTTATACAATGTGTAAATATTAATGAAACTAGCTTTGTATGACATGGCATGCTATGATTTAATTATTATGATGCCTTTAACTTTTCAGTAGGTTATTATATGTTAAAATGATAATGATATACATAAAATTTAATGGGTTATGATATGATGAATATTTGTGAAATTCTAGAACATATTATTATGGTATTCAATATGTCACGAGTGGTACCATTATCTCCAACTTATTCATCATGTACTAAATTACATCTAATGAGATATAGAATAAAATAACAAGAAGATTACCCAAATCATTAATTTAGATCTGGAATGTAATTTGATCATAGATTAATAATGTAGGGTTGGTGTAAGCATTGAACCATGTTCTATAATGTAATTTTTTCACTATTATGTTCTTTTTAGTGAGCGTTGATTATATTAATTTTTTTTATTCTTCTATGTCTTCCACAAATTCCATGTCTTATTGAATTGTTATTAGCTCATGGATTCTATTATTTGATTATTTCATGATTCATATCTTATGAACTACCAATGTATATCCCATGATTTGGGATTATGGTTTTTGATTTGAAGGGTATTGTTTTCAAATGATTTTTATCATGTTTTCAAACCCTTGTTATGTAATTATCCTTTCGTATATAATTATATTACCCATACTAATAAAATAAAAATACCCCTTTTGATGTTTTATTTCCCCATGTTATGAAGATATTTATTATGCATGATATGTATAATAAGGGTTCTAGTTGTGAAGAACGTAGTGGGATATGATATATCTCATATATAGAATAGTGTTTATGATTCCAATTTTCCAAAGGCACTAAACTACTATAATTGTTCAGCATGTGTTTAAGTATAATAAGTAATATTCAAAAAAATTATTTAATGTGTACGTGTGATAATATTAAGTAATTATATCATCTTTTTTTTATTATTTCAAATTTTAAATCACGTGTATCTAAAACCATCAACATATAATATTGTAATACTTTTAATTTAATTCTTTTTAAATAATTCATAATCAACATAAATAGTATAATTGATTCTTAAAAATAATAATTATTTTAAAAATATTATTCATGATATGATTGAATGATGAATTTTTTATCACATTCTTGCTACTTGTGACATTTCTCACATATGTTATAGATACAATCAAAACATCCAATGTGGAGCGAAATTATTACATAATTTTTTATAATATAAACATAAAATAAAATAAATAAAAAACATGAAATATGTTTTTAAGATAGAAAATAAGTAACATACGATTATTATTCATAAAGATAAAGACAATACATGATGATTTCTAATAAAAGAGAGAGATATTATACCTTATAAACCTATTTCAAAATTTTTCGAAGAATAACTTTTAATATATTTTTCTACTATGTCAATATTTTAGACAATATTTTAGACAATATTTTATTGATATATATATATATACATAAACTAATTATAAATGATATTGTAATTCACTTTTAATATTTTCAATGGTTTTCAAAAATATTAATTTATATATTTTATAAAAAATGTTTTTTTTTAAATGGAAGAAATTAAATGTTATATTTTATCTTATAGAACATTAATGTGGTTTTTATACATCAATTACCATTATTTTATATCTTAAATCTATTAAAAAATTATTTTTATATTCAAATAAAATCCGCTTTCTCCTTATTTAAATTATTATAAATTTTTTTTAAATGGAATCGATATTGAAATATCAAAAATTGTTTTTATTATAATTGAAAATAATATTTTTATACAGAATTTATCATGTTATGGATTTGTTTTAGTTCATTTTAATTGATTATTAGGACTGATAGTTCCATTATATTCTAACGAATTTCGTTTCAATTATAATACTAAGAAAGTTGATTATATTATAAACCAAGGAAGGGTGTGTCTGATATAGCTCTCGAATTAACTATATAAATGTATGGAATTAACTTTTTTTGGTTTATCTTAATATATTATGGTAATTTACAAAATAGTGTATTCTATTTATGAAAATGAAATAAAATTAATTTCCCACGTATCATATATAACATATTTATTTTTTTGAAATGTTTTTATAGAATTATATGATTTTATAAGGTAATATATTAATTTTCTAATTAAAATAATGTATACAAAATTTATCATCTGGAAAATGTATAAATTAGGAAAAATAATTCATGAGTTTTTCCTGATTGAAAATAATCTTTTATGTGTATTAAATTTTTCTCTAAGTTTAATTATATAATGTTTTATGAAAAAATATATAAAATATTTATATTTGGAAAATAAATAATTATTATTAGTTAAATGTATATTTTGAAAAAGGAAAACATTAAGAGTATTCCTGGAATAATAGGATTCATTCAACATTCATATATGTCATTTACTAATATTTTTAAGGTCAAAAAATGTTTTAAAATGTTTTGCTTGGGTTATAAATTCCATTATGAATAATGATGAAGTTAAGATGTTATTTTTGAATATTTGTAATAAAAAAGAATTAATATATCCTAAATGGTTGGTATTGTGCGAAAAATGGATACTTGGTATAACTGTACACTTTTATATTGTCATATCTATTTATTTATGGGTTAGGAATCATTTAAAAAAATAAATATTTCTAAATTATATTTAGGAAAATAAAAAATGAATTCTTATATAAGGACACAATTTATGTCTTATTTATATCCATATCCTTATATATTATTTTATATTAAAGGATTATATAATTTTACTTTTTACAAAAATAAAAATAAATACCTATAATATATTTCTTTTATATGTTTTTAAGATTATTATGTTACATAATATACACATTTTTTTGTTTCAAATGGGTTTTTTAAAGAGGAAACATAGAATCAGAAAGAGGTAAGGCACTAAGATGAAAATATCATTCCAACCCAGTTGTAATAAATGGTTGAAATTAGAACTGACCACAATTTTATTATGATGTATCATATCAAGAATGTTATTAATAGTGTTTGTATCCATGCTAGAGAGAATAATGATCATCCACAGATGAATATGTCAATAATGAAACATTTTTTATCCAATACCCACTAGTATTTAGTGTATCTTCTAACCAAGTAGATGTTGATGGATGGAGTTAATCCATAGAAAATTCAATTCATGGCATGTGTTGTATGAATCTTCCTTTAATAAATCATTATATTTATAGTTTTCATGGTCATTCCGGCCAAATATGTTCCATGGTTATGAATAATAGAGTAATTCATGAGATTATTTCCCTAGAATGGTAGAAATTATAAAATATCTTTTATAATAAATATTTTTTTAATGAAATACTATATAGGATAGTAAATATTTTATTTTAATTTTTATATATGGAGTAAAATTCAGTGGAATCATATGATCCAATGAACACATCATTGACGAAATTTTTATAAAAAATTATTATATAATTTTATCGTAATATTAATAATTTAGACTCAGGATTATATATAAGATAACCAATTTCATTGGCCTATCAAAAATTTAACATTTATGGGAAATATTTACAAAAGGAAAAATTGTTATTTTATTATAATTATGGGTTCTAAAAAATAAACCAACAATAATGATCTATGTGGAAGGAAAATGTAAAGAATACATTGAAAATATATAATGTTATGAAATTCATGTGTTCATTTTGAGTGAGGGGTGGTACAAAAAACTATGGGGAATTTACTAGGATATATGGAAAGTACTTATGATGTTGTATATTGGTTAATATAGGTCATGAATGGAATGAAAAACATCTTGATAGGGTTAAAACCAATATTGAAAAAAATACATTATAGTGATTTTATGTGAAATGATTTTGGTCATTATGATGATGCATGAATGAAAAAGAGGATGAATTTTGGGAAAAAGAATAAATATATGATGAAGGGTGAAGTGAAATCATATGAATATACTTTTGAATATGATAGGCCACCCAAAAATGTTCTAATAAATACATTCATGTGTATTCAGATTATGAAAATATATTTTTTGATTCTTGGGTTAAAAATTGTATAAATTTTTATATATTTTCTTGTAAAATAAATATGTAACCCTAAGAGACATAATTTATGCATTTTAGTAAAAAAACATGGTGTAGTATAATGGTGAATTTTTAATAGATATTTCTATCATTATTTTTAATGTGTTTTCAATGGAATCTATATTAGCTTTCCCATTATATAATTTAATTTTATTTTCGATATGGATTAAATTTATGTTTATCATTATAATATCAATTACTCTATAATGATGTTATTTTCAAAAATGAGTTTATATTTTTAAATAATAAATAATTCATACTATTGATAACACATCCAAAAATTGAGAAACTATTATGATATGTAAATGATATTTGTGTTGCCTCAATTTTTTAAAATACGGGATCAATTCTAAAAATCATTTTCTAGTAGTAAAATAATACATAAGTGTTTTTCATAATAAATTTCCATGTGTTATATCTAATTGTGATGTATTTTTTTAATTATTTTATTATGTTATGATTCCTTCATATCACTATTATCGAATGTCTCATGTAGAAAATTTTGAATTGAAAATTTTATTTCAAGAATTTCTTGATAAAGGATTCATTTTTCGGAGAATGTCATCATGGGGTTCTCTGATTTTTATTGTTTAAAAGAAAGTTGGTTCCTTGGGGATATTCCTATATTATATTTATTTCAACAACATTATTTCTAGGAATAATTATTTTTTTCCTAAAAAAGATGACATATTTTGTTATATCTAATGAGATTTGTAATTTTTGAAGGATGATCAAAGGTCTATATATAATATTTCACGTTAAATATGGTTAAAATGATACAAAACATTTAATTATAGATATCTATATTATTTTTATTTCATTATAAACTAGGGGTTGGAAAATTCATTATAAATATTTATTGATCTTATAAATAGATTTTTCTATTAATTTTTTAAAATATTGTTATGGAGTTTTTTTGATTTTATTCTGGTTTGTTCTAAAATTTATTTTTATCAATAAAATTGTAATTAAATTTTCAATAAACCATGAGAGGAAAAATATTTGTATAAAAAGTATTTTATGTTTTATTTTGCTTATAAAAAATTTCATTCCTTTGATATATCATAAATAATGATGGAGTAAGGTGAGATCTTACTAAAACTAAACTTGTTGATCAATGGCCATAAAGGAAAACTATAATTGACTTTTTTATTTATCCATTTTTATTAGAATATTACATTCAATTTTTTTTAAAATATTCCACTATTTCTAGTCTTTCTAATTATGTTTACACCGAAAGAGACTATATAAACTCAATAAATGAATGTGATGAATATATATAAGAAATTAAAATAATATTAAAAAAAATTTGGTTTTGGAGATTTCATAAATAAAGGAAAACAATTTATCTATAGTTGTGATTAAATGAATGGAATCAATTTTATTCTAGGGAATATAATTATTTAAGTTATTATACTTAACATAAATTTAATCGTCATGAGAAAAATCGTCATTTAAATCCCCACAAACAAGTGGATATAGAGTTGTATTTAAAATTTTAGAGGTAATATTTATTTGGGATAAAGTGGGAAATATATAGTAATTATATATTTTTTAATTACATATTCTCATAGAAAAGTGATTAATATTAGGCATTAGAGACAACTAGAATTGATAATGGATTAAAACTACCCAATTCAAAACCATATAAGTCTACAAAATAGATTAAATCCTTATTTCGGTTCGAATGAAAAAATCAACATTAAATATTCTTCATCTATAACATGATAAATTTTTCTATGATTAGAATAATGGTGGATTAGAAAATATTTATATAAAAGTAAAATTATTTTGATTAATCTGATAGTATAGTCATCTCAATCTTAAATAGTTATTCACTCTCATACAGAGGATCATGTTTTACATTAATTGGATTTATCTACTATAAAGGGTAGGTATTTAGAGTTTAATAATTATGGTGAAGTCTATATTTTATTTTTAATGATATTGTCTATTCCTCTTAATATCCATGTTAAGAATTAATTAATTTTTGAAGCTTATAGTTACCTGTTTTTCATTTCATATGGTAAAACTGTGATCCATATAGATATTTGGGACTCTTTGTTGTTGGATGTTGTGAGAATATATATTTATGACATTACCATGAAATTATTTTACCTTCAATAGGTTAAATAAGAATTAAAATTATAAAAGGGGATTCCTTATCCTCTTCCAATTCCAAAGTAAAAATGAGATTATATAAACATGGATTTATAGATTTGATTTCTAAATACATCTAGAGGTAATAATAATATTTGCGTTATTTCTTAACAATTGTAAAATTCAATGTATTTCAAACATATTTGAGATACTAAGGATTTAAATTAGCTTTCATGACATTAATTCAATGATACTATATGGTTATATGGAATTGCATTCTCTATTATACCTCACAGTGATACTAGATATATATCTAATTTTTTTAATGGATTTAAAATTAATTTGCTAATAAGGTAAATTTGAAAACATATTTTGATCATCAATATCATTGATATTTAGAGAGAATAATCCAGTCCTCCAAATTTATGTTTTGATAATTTCTAACATATAATAGGAAAATTTAGAATCTACATTATTCATTATTTAAAACTTCATTTAATAATAGTTTTCTCTATAGTATACAAATTGATCCTTCTGAATAATTGTATAGATATTACATCATTTTGGAATAATGTAGAAGAAATAATTTTTTTGGGATCCCAATTTTTAAAATAAATTACTAATTAGGTTACTACGATCCAAAAAATTATAAATATGGGTCAAAGTAGAAAGAATATTTTTTACATTATCATTAGAAAATACCATTATTTTAGACTCAAAATTCATTTTTTTATTAAAATTACTCCATGTAAGGTTTGTTTTTTATTTCGGTAAAATTGGATTTTTAATTGTTAGAGTGATTTGAATATTTTAAAAACATGAAAAATTTGGATAATTTTCTCATTGAGTGTCCTTTCTTCCAACTTTGTCTCATGTAAAACTGAGATTTAATGTTTTTTTTATGAAAATATGTGCTAGATTCATTTCATTTTTTGGTACATGATATAGTATGGTTTTAAATGGAACATTTATATGATAGAAATTTATTCATATTCATGAAAATATATTGATGGTTTAAAAAAATTAGTTGTTTCCTCTAGTTTTGATTTTTTTTAAATAGATATGATTGAAGAAGAAAAAAGGGGATTAGAAAATTATATGAGAGAATTTTATCCTCAATTATTTATCTAATGAATAATATTTCGATATCAAAAAATTTAAACGGAGGAAGAATGTAACAACCCATGTTTGTTAAGAAATCAATTCCATGACTTATTAGTATTCACAAAAAATATTTTATGTACATATATTCATTATTAAAATAATAATAATTAATTAATTAATAATAAAAAGTTTATTCTTATAATTATTAAATTAAAATCTATGTTTCTATATTTTACAATTTTATTTGACAAATTTATCATCATTTGTTATAAAAACATATAAAATTTATCATAAGGTAATTTCTTTTGTATATTTCTAAAAAGGGAATTTTTTTAATGAATATTGGAAATATCACTTATTTTGGTCAGTTTTACTTTATTTTACTTTTGTTATGATATTTATGTAACACCCCAATCTTTTACAAATGTGTTCTTCTTAAAATAAAATTAAATTATTCTATAACTTATAGTAAACAAAAAACAGAATTTAACAGAACTAAAATATATTATTAATTTATTATTATTTAAAGTGATATTTTATCAACTTGATGGTGATTTATGTATATGAATATGAATAAATAAATTATAAAATGCATATATTTTACATATTAATTAAATAAATTCATTATTTATCAATCGATTAGAAAAAAAATAAAAAACATTTTGATGTAAAAGAAATATATTTATGAAATACTATTTATATGTGTGAAGTGTCTTTTTTATTTAAATTGACTAAAATTATAAAAATTTGTGAATAATTTTAATTATATTTACTTTATTTTATTCATTACATTATTTTTCATTTAGCTAATGTTTTTTCTAAAAATGTGTTATGAAAAAATCCATATTTATAGGTAATATATAAATTTTTTTAATTCTGTTCCATTATTTTTTGATACCATAATTTTTAAAAAATCATCAATTTTATAATTTTTTTTAAAAAGAACATCATTTTATCAAATAAAAATTTCAATATTAAAATAGAGTGCATTTTTGAGAATTTTATGATAACGTTATTTTGTCGATGAAGAGTCAAAAATTACCATTTTATATTGAAAAATGACTTTTTCATTTAATAAATTACAAAGTCACCTTTTTGATTACTTTTTATAAAAGTAAAATATGATCAATTATAATATAATTATAAGGCCCCAGCCTTAAACCTTACTTAATATTGATTTATTACAAGATTACACATTGAGGATCTTTTTGGGTTTAGAGTTTTAGAGAATTAGATCACAAAACTTGCATTACATTCCACATATAAACAAAGTGGATACATAAAGATAGTATTCTTTTTTCCCATCAATGGAAACATATTTAAAATAAAACATGGATTCATTCTTGACACTTCCTTGACACTATCATCATATAATGTACCTTTCCCTTGACCTGTGAAAAACATTTCAAAAAAACATGGGATAACCATAAAAATCTCAATATGGGTTATAAAAATATGGAAAGGAAACATAAGTTCATATATACATAATAATGAAATCATACTTTACCCATAAAACATAATCACTTTAACATACCTCATCAAATCATGAATAAATCATAGAAATCATAAGACATAAAGGTAATTTGAGGAATTCGTAACATTCTTACGTAGGGAGTAACCCTCTTGGTTACGTTTGGAATACCCATCACAGTATATTCCCTAAATCTCTTCGTAGAACCCTTAACGTTTCACTCCTTCGCGTTACCCAATGCATTGGAGAGCTATATCGGGATCACCCGCCCTTACTTTATCACGGAACCACCCGTCTTCATAATAATTCCCAAGAACCCTAACATAATCGTATCACATAAAACATGCATAAAGGAAACATAACATTACCACATTTCAATCACAAGATATCAATTAAACACATTGATATAATAAAAACATTATAATAACCATTTTAAATACCAAAATAAAATAAAAGTAAAACATGGTATTTATTTTTCTTTTAAAAAGAAGGTATGGCTTGTAGAGGAAGCCGAAACTCAAATAATGGTCACGGTGGTGGAGAAGTCGTTGTCACCGTATACGTACAACAAAAACATTCCCTTTTGTCGTTTATTAAACACTTCCTATAAAAAAGATTCCTTTTGAATAAACATAAAAGTCAAAAGGGTTTATACACCGTATGAAAGAAGGTTGTGTATAAAACAAAAAATGCCTCAATGAAAGGAGATTGAGACGAAGTCCCATACCTCGGGTCCGACATGACTAGGTCGTTCTTTAATGTCCTGAATAATAAACTTTAGTTAATTTATACTAGCTTAAGAACCATTTCCAGTTCATTATTCCTTTTATATCACTTATTACCAGGTCATGAACACTATGTAATTATTTTAGTTAATAACGGTCGTTTTAACGATCATTGGTACTTGAGTCAAAATATTCCCTTTATAATTAAAAGTTGTTCATGTATCCATTATATCCAGAGTTATAATCATGATGTATATATCATATATATCCAGTATATACATGCATTTATAATATTACATAATCATTTAGAGGTAAGAAATGAAATGCACCGTTCATGGAGACGGTAAGCCGTACGTACGCATGAACGCTACTTTCATTTCTATTTCATATTTTCTGAAATGGAATCATAATGATATAAAGGTATATTATAATTCCGGTATATTATCATATAAAATACCATTAATTACATCCTTTATACGTCCCACATATGGCATTAACGAATCTAATCACTTTGAGGGGGCGGTAGTCCGCACTTCCTAAAATGAAGATATCGCGTTACTCATAATGGTAACCGTAAAGGTATGCCCAAAATGAAAAATAAATAATCTTATGGAAAACATAAAAATATTATATATCATATATAAATATAGTGTCATCCTAATGGCCACCATTGAAGGTGTTAAAATAATATTGAACAATCATCGTTTCGGGAGGCATAAATTCACCATCCACGGAAACAATATGTTCTTTAACCATTAGATGTAGGTGTGTGTAAGTGTAGCTCCAATCCTTCTTATAAAAAATCCTAGTATATTAAAGATACTGGATTTTTTACAAAATAAATGAATAAAAATAGTTTAGGGGGTTGGAGAATCAAAATAAAACAAAAGGACTCAAGTGAAGACATTACCTTAAAATCGGGTAACTCCCTTTGGTTTGAGCTCAAAGGCTTCCTTGGGAAGACATATGCCCAGAGTGAGGCTTCAAGGAGTAAGAGAGGGAAGTGGAGAGACAAAATGGGCAGGGGTTGGCCGAGCCAAAGGCTTTGGAATTGTGGGTAAGGAGGTAGAGGTGGGGGCATTTTATAAGAGGAGGGGAGGGGAATTCTTGGAATGTAACGAAATGTTACATTATTTTAAAATGAGAATCAGATTCCAAAGGTCCCACATTGATATAATTCGATGGTAAGGTGGTAAGGGTTTTAAATCCACCCATCCAATAGGTTGTGGACATGTGTAGGTCATAGATTTTACATTATATTTTCATTTTATTTAAATCCTTTATTAATGAGGTAATCACTGCATCATCATGATGTCATAAATAATTTAATTTATTTAATGTCTAAAAATTATGAAAAAATACTATGATGTAGAAAATCTTTTTATATTTCCAATGAATATTTATAGTCTAAAATATAATCTATGTAGAAAAAATTAAAAATGATTTAATCAGGTGATACATTTTTGTTATATTTACTTTCTTTTAAAAAAATAAAAAGTTAACAAGTCACTTTCAACAAAAGTGATTCCATGGGGTCCCCAAGTTTGGCACAAGGCATCCCATGGTCGGCCATGAGAAGACCAGTATAATTAAGACACATGTTGGTGTCATTTTTTTTATTATGATATTATTTTATTATCCTTAACTCCCCGATTACTCATTAATCAAAATAATTAAAGATAATTACCGTCGTTACTATTAATAATTTCCAAAAACAAAAGAGTCTTGATTAGATAATATGGACCTTATGATTACAAATATTTAATCCATTTTTCCAAATTCCAAACATAGAAATTGCAATAATTTATTTAAAAATAATTCCCGTTGTCAAAACAAATAGCGGGTTTTTTTGAAACAATATCTATGAAAAGTTTGGCATTAGTTCATGGCCAATTCCAAAGTGAAATTAATCCTAACGACCACCATTGGATTAAATGGTAAAAATATATTCAAATTTAACTTTAATACCAATTAGAAAGAAATTATGACCATATAATTAAATTAGATGAAAAAGCAGTTTTGATGTAAAATGCAGTATTTTTCACTATTCATTAAAAAATGAACATTTTCAGAAAAATACCAAAAATTTACCCAAAGTAAATTTCAATGTCCCAATCACAAGTAATAAGTTTATTTTGACAAATAGTTCTTATAAAATAGTCAAAAGTTTTATTTAAAATGGTTTTCCATCAAAAGGCAGTAAAACAATATTAGTGTATTCCATGCTTAAGATTGGATTTATTCTAATTTTAAGCATCTCAAACACTATATTATTCATTAATAGACATAGATAAAAATATATATTATTCATTACTTACTTGGGATGTTACATCTTTCCCCCCTTTAGAAAATTGCGTCCCCACAATTTATTTACTTATCGAATAAATGGGTGTACTTATCCCTCATTGCATTTTCAGATTCCCATGTTGCCTCTTCCATTATGTTGTTTTTCCAAAAAACCATTACCTGATTAATCACCTTATTCAGTAACACTTTCTCCCTATGGTCAAGAAGCTGGACCGGTTGTTCCTCATAAGATATGTTCTCTTCCAACTGAACTACCTCTGGACTCAAAACATGAGATGAATCTGGCATGTACTTTCTCAACATCGAAACGTGAAAAACATTGTGTACCTGAGATAAACTCGGAGGTAAAGCCAGCCGGTATGCAACTGATCCAACTCTCTCCAGAATTGCATATGGTCCAATGAACCCTAGACTCAGGTTTTCTTTCTTACCAAATCGCATCACACTTTTCCATGGTGAGACTTTGAGAAAAACATGATCACCTACCTCAAAAGATAGATCCTTCCTCCTATTGTCCGCATAACTCTTCTGCCTGCTCTGAGCTGTTCTCATGTGTTTATGTGTCAGCTGAAATTTTTCTGCCAACTATTCTACCAATTCTGTTCCCATCAACTTCCTTTCACCCACTTCATTCCAGAAAGCTGGAGTTTGACACCGCTTCCCATATAATGCCTGAAATGGTGAAATCTGTATACTGGAATGAAAACTGCTATTATATGATAATTCAACCAAAGAAAGATGTTGGTCTCAACTTCTCTGATAATCCATCAAACAAGCTCATATCATATCCTCCAAGGTCTGAATTGTTCGTTCTGATTTCCCATATGATTGAGAATGAAAAGATGTACTAAAATTTAATTCAGTACCCAATGACTTCTGAAGGCCATTCCAAAAGTTAGAAGTGAACCTGGGATCACGGTCAGATACAATGGAGAGAAGAACTCCATGTAACCTAACTATATATTTATGATACAAACAGGAAAGTTGATCTAGAGAGAAAGTATCTCTTATAGAAAGGAAATGAGCAGATTTAGTCAAGTGATGAACAATAACCCAGATTGCATTATTACCTCGAGATGTCTTCCGTAATCCCACAACAAAGTCCATGGATATATTCTCCTATTTCTACTCTGGCACTGGTAGAGGCTGAATCATCCCTTTCGGTAACTTCCGCTCTGCTTTATCCTATTGACATTTCAAACACTTCACAGTAAAATCAGCAATATCTCTTTTCATTCCATCCCACCTTAATACTCCCTCAGATCTCTGTACATCTTAGTACTGCCAGGATGAACTAAAACGGAGAACTATGAGCTTCACATAACAACTCTCTCTTCAACTGTGAATCACAAGGCACACACAATCTTTTCCAAAATCTCAAAACTCAATCATTATCAATGTTGAATTCAGGAAACTTACCTTTCTGAACCATCTCTACCTTTTTCTGCAACTCACTATCTTGCTTCTGTGCTTGCTTGATTCTGTCTGATAGAAAGGATTTCACTGATACCTGAAACAAAACAGAAGAACATCCTGCACCAACAACTTCTATGCCAAAGTATATCAAATCCTTAAACAAAGGATCATGTTCCAAACACAAAATTTCTAATGAAGCATTACTTTTTCGACTCAAAGCATCAACCACTTTATTTTCTTTTCCTGGATGGAAATGAATTGAACAATCATAATCCTTGATTAATTCTAGCCATCTCCTTTGTCTCATTTTTAACTCTTTCCGAGTGAATATATACTTTAAAATTTTGTGATCAGTATATATTTCACACATTAATCCATAGAAATGATGCCTCCAAATTTTTAAAGATAAAACAACAACAGCTAATTCCAAATCATGTGTAGGGTAATTTACCTCATGAGTTTTCAACTGTCGTGAAGCGTAAAAAATTACATGATCATTCTGCATTATGACACAACCAAGTCCTTTCAATGAAGCATCACTGTATATAACAAACTCACCATTCCTAGAAGGAAGTGCCAAAACTGGAGCATTCATCAATCTTCTTTTCAACTCCTCAAAACAGTCATCAAAATATTTTGTCCAGATAAACTTAATACCCTTCCGATTTAGCTTAGTCATTGGACTAGATAAGCATGAAAAATTTCTAACAAACCTTCGATAATATCCTTCCAAACCAAGGAAAATACGAATCTATGTTATATTTGAGGGTCTTTTCCATTCTTCAACAACCTTTGTTTTTGCAGGATCAACAGTTATCCCATCTTTAGAAACAATGTGACCAAGGAAAGAAATTTGTTGCAACCAAAACTCACACTTGCTGAATTTCCCATAAAATTTCTTTTCTTTTAAGGTTTGAAAAATAACCCTTAAATGTCTTTCATTCTACTATTTACTTTTAGAAAACACCAAAATATCATCAATGAAAACCACCACAAACTTATCTAAGAACTCATGGAAAATTCTATTAATTACGTCCATGAATACAGCAGGTGCATTGGTTATCCCAAAAGGAATTAATACAAATTCATAATGGCCATATCTTGTACGAAATTCAGTCTTCAGAACATCTGCTACCTTTACCTTCAGATGATGGCACCCCGACCTCAGGTCAATCTTTGAAAAATACTGAGCTCCCTGGAGCTGATCAAGCAAATCATCGATATGAGGCAAAGGATATTTTTTCTTAACAGTGATGTTATTCAACGCTCTATAATAAATGCAAAGTCTCATAGAACCATATTTCTTTTTAAAAAATAAAACAGGAGCACCCCATGGTGACGTGCTAGGTTGAATGAAACCTTTCTCTAATAAATCTTTCAATTTCTCTTTCAACTCTAAAATTTCAATTTGAGTCATTCGATAAGGGGGTTTCGAATTTGTCTTAGCATAATGAACTACGTCAACAGTAAATTCAACATCCCGATCTGGTATTATTCCAGGCTTCTCATCAGGAAAAACATCAGGATACTCATTTACCATTGGCACATCATTAATCTGAACAGTTCCTTTATTTTCAACAATATGTGCAAGGTAACATTCATTTCCATATTTTACAAGTTTCTCGGCCTCTTGATATGTTAGCAACAGAAAGGGTTTATTCTTGTACACAAACTAAAAGTCTTTCTGAATAGAAACTTCTTTATCTCTACAGTCGATCTTAGAATGGTAAATAGATAGCCAATCTATACCTGGGATAACATCAAACTCTACTAGAGGTAGAAAAATAAGGTTTTCAAGTAGGTTTTTTCCACAGATAAGGATAGGAAGATTCTTATAAATTATTTTTGCCTCAAAATTTCCCCCAGGTGTTTTTACCAAAAGTTCAAGAGTCATTTCTTGAGATGGTATTCCCATTTTACTAGAAATGTTTTCAGTGATGAAAGAATGTGTAGGCCCCGAATCAAACAACATACAGGCATAATCAGAAAAAACAAACAAATTACCTGATACAACTTCATTTGATGGCCCGACATCTGCTGAAGTAGTTGCAGAGGATTTCACCACCCCTTTCTTCTTGTAGTCTAACTGCTTCCCATCACTCAAGCTCTTTTTTGGACATTCATTTGCATAGTGAACCATCTCATTTCACATAAAACATTTCACTAACTGTAAATCAAATTTGGACATACCATCACCTTGATCTTTTTCAGTGCAATCACGAGCCTTATGTCCCATCATACCACATCGGTAACACTTTCCAGAATTCAGAAGAAATTCCCCAGCATGCCTTTTACAACATTTATCACAAACTGGAAACTTAGTTTTCTTACCATCATACTTTTTTGAAGAATTCTTCAGTTTCTCTTGCCACCTCGGTCTCTTCTTCTGCTGGTTGTTATAAACTCTTGATCATCGGCAAACTCCATTTCCACCTTATCAGCACATCAAACAAGATTTTCATAACTTTTAAACTAACGAGAATCTAAAGCCCTTCGATATTTTTTCTTTAATCCTGAGTAAAAATGATTTATTTTTCTATCAAGGTCTCGGATATAATTTGGAGCATACCTTGCCAATCGAGTGAACCTTTCTTCATAAGTAGCCACTGAGTCTTCCTCTTGCCTTAATTCCAGGAATTATTTTTCCATCCTATGTCGAACAGCCTTAGGAAAATACTTCTCAAGAAACATACCTTTAAGTTCATCCCAGTCAAGAGCATCAATCTCATCGGTGTTCCTGATATTTTTAACCATCAACCACCACTAATCTGCTTCACCCTCCAAATGGTAAATAGAAAGACTAACTTTTTGATTGTCTGAACACCCCATGACATCAAAAATCATCTCTAGTGCTTTAATCCACCCTTCAGCTATCACATGGTAATATGATCCTCTGAATGATGGGGGATGTTTCCTCATGAAATGTTCCACCACTAACATGTTCCTCTGCGGTTGATCTATCTGATCTCGTGCATGGATACCACCTCCATTTATCGCTTGATTCAACTGTGCCATTACTGCAAAAAACTGTTCAGTTCCAATTCCGCCCATCTTAGGATGCTGATTCAAAAGGTTATTTCCTTCTGTATGCCTTCCTAGCACTGCTTACCTATTTCCTATGCGGAAAACCATTCTTAACAAACATGTCTTAGATGAAGCAACATGGTAACTTCAAATGCGATATTATTTCAATTTGACCATAAAAAAATATTTCTGGATAATCATTTAAAAGAATTATAACTCCTAAAGTTATCTAAACCGACCTTTGATACCAACTATAAGGCCCCAGCCTTAAACCTTACTTAATATTGAGTTATTACAAGATTACACATTGAGGATCTTTTCGGGTTTAGAGTTTTAGAGAATTAGATCATAAAACGTGCATTACATTCCACATATAAACAAAGTGGTTACATAAAGAGTTTATTCTTTTTTCCCATCAATGGAAACATATTTAAAATAAATCATGGATTCATTCTTGACACTTCTTTGACACTATAATCATATCATGTACCTTTCCCTTGACCTGTGAAAAAAATTTCAAAAAAACATGGGATGAACATAAAAAGCTCAGTATGGGTTATAAAAATATATAAATGAAACATAAGTTCATATATACATAAGAATAAAATCATACTTTACCCATAAAACATAATCACTTTAACATACCCCATCAAATCATGAATAGATCATAGAAATCATAAAACATAAAGGTAACTTGAGGCATTTAGAACATTCTTACGTAGGGAGTAAACCGCTTGGTTACGTTTGGAATACCCATTATAGTATATTCCCTAAATCTCTTCGGAGAAACCTTAATTTTTTACTCCTTCGCATTACCCAATGCATTGGAGAGCTATATCGGGCTCACCCGCCCTTATTTGATCACTGAACCACCCGTCTTCAT
Source organism: Viscum album (assembly GCA_963277665.1). Classification (NCBI taxonomy): domain Eukaryota; kingdom Viridiplantae; phylum Streptophyta; class Magnoliopsida; order Santalales; family Viscaceae; genus Viscum; species Viscum album. The sequence continues at coordinate 50,993,920 of OY728156.1, forward strand.
AATAATGCCCAAGAACCATAACATAATCGTATCACATAAAACATTCATAAAGGAAACATAACATTTCCACATTTCAATCACAAGATATCAATACAAAACATTGATATAATAAAAACATTATGAAAACCATTTTCAATACCAAAATAAAGGAAAAGTAAAACATGGTATTTATTTTCCTTTTAAAAAGAAGGTATGGCTTGTAGAGGAAGCCGAAACTCCAATAATGGTCACGACGACGGAGAAGTCGTTGTCGCCGCATACGTACGACAAAAACATTCCCTTTTGTCATTTATTAAATGCTTCGTATAAAAAAGATTCCATTTGAATAAATGTAAAATTCAAAGGGGTTTATACACCGTATAAAATAAGGTTGTGTATAAAACAAAATATGCCTCAATGAAAGGAGATTGAGACGAAGTCCAAAACTTTGGGTCCGACATGACTCAGTCTTTCTTTAATGTCCTGAATAATAAACTTGAGTTAATTTCTACTTTCTTAAGAACCTTTTTCAATTTCATTATTCCTTTTATATCACTTATTACCATGTCATGAACACTATGTAATTATTATAGTTAATAACAGTCGTTTTAACGATCATTGGTACTTGAGTCAAAATATGCCCTTTATAATTACAAGTTGTTCATGTATCAATTATATGCAGAGTTATAATCATGATGTATATATCATATATATCCAGTATATACATGCATTTATAATATCATATAATCCTTTAGAGGTAAGAAATGAAATGCACCGTTCATGGAGACGGTAAGCCGTACGTACGAATGAACGCTACTTTCATTTCTATTTCGTATTTTATGAAATGGAATCATAATGATATAAAGGTATATTTTAATTCCAGAATAGTATCATATATAATACCATTAATTACATCCTTTATACGTCCCACATATGGCATTAACAAATCAAATCACTTTGAGGCGGCGGTAGTCCAGACTTCCTAAAATGAAGATATCGTGTTTACTCATAATGGTAACCATAATGGTATGTCCAAAATGAAAAATACAGAAGCTTAAGGAAAAAATAAACATATTATATAACATATATAAATATATTTTCATCTTAATGGCCACCTTTGAAGGTGTTAAAATAATGTTGAACAATCATCGTTTCGGGAGGCATAAATTCACCATCCATGGAAACAGTAAGTTCTTTAACCATTAGATGTAGGTGTGTGTAAGTTTAGCTCGAATCCTTCTTATAACAAAATCCTAGTATATTGAAGAAACTGGAGTTATTACAAAAGAAAGGAATAAAAAGAGTTTAGGGGGTTGGAGAATCAAAATAAAACAAAATGACTCAAGTGAAGACATTACCTTAAAATCAGGTAACTCCCTTTGGTTTGAGCTCAAAGGATTCCTTGGGAAAACTTCTGCCAAAAGTGAGGCTTCAAGGAGTAAGAGAGAGAAGTGGAGAGAAAAAATGGGCAGGGGTTGGCCGAGCCAAAGGCTTTGGAAGGGTGGGTAATGAGGTAGATGTGGGGGCCTTTAATAAGAGGAGAGGAGGGGCACTCTTGGAAAGTAAAGAAATGTTACTTTATTTTAAAATGAGTTTTGGATTCAAAATGTCCCACATTGATATAATTCGAGGGTAAGGTGATAAGGGTTCTAAATCCACCTATACAATAGGTTTTGGACATGTGTAGGTCATAGAGTTTACATTATCTTTTCATTTTATTTAAATCCTTTATTAATGAGGTAATCGCTGCATCATCATGATGTCATAAATAATTTAATTTATTTAATGTCTAAATATTATAAAAAAAATACTATGATGTAGGAAATATGATTATATTTACAATGAATTTTTATAGTCTAAAATATCATCTATGTAGACAAAATTAAAAATGTTTTAATCAGGTGATACATTCTTGTTATATTTACATTCTTTTAAAAAAATAAAGAGATAACAAGTCACTTTCCACAAAAGTGATTCCATGGGGTCTGAAAGTTTGGCACAAGGAATCCCATGGTCGGGCATGAGAAAAACAGAAGAATTAGGACACATGTTGGTGTCATTTTTTTATTGTGATATTATTTTATTATCCTTAACTACCCAATTACTCATTAATCAAGATAATTAAAGATAATTACCGTTGTTACTATTCATAATGTCCAAAAACAAAAGAGTCTTGATTAAATAATTTGGAACATCTGATTCCAAATATGTAATCCATTTTACCAAATTCCAAACACAGAAATTGCAATAATTTATTTAAAAATAATTCCCGTTGTCAAAACAAATAGCGGGTTTTTTTGAAACAATATCTAAGAAAAGTTTGGCATTAGTTTATGCCCAATTCCAAAGTGAAATTAATCATAATGACCACCATTGTATTAAATGGTAAAAATATATTCAAATTGAACTTTAAGACCAATTAGAAAGACAATATGACCATATAATTAAATTATATGAAAAAGTAGTTTTGATGTAAAATGCAGTATATTTCACTATTCCTTAAAAAATGACCATTGTGAGAAAAATACCAAAAATTTCTCCAAAGTAAATTTCAATGTCCGAATCATAAAGAATAAGTTTATTTTGACAAATAGATCTTATAAAATTGTCAAAAGTTTGATTTAAAATGTTTTTCCATCAAAAGGCAGTAAAACAATTTTACTGTATTCCATGCTTAAGATTGGATTTATTCTCATTTTAAGCCTCTAAAACACTATATTATTCATTAATAGACATAGATAAAAATATCTATTATTCATTACATACTTGGTATGTTACAATAATAAACCCTATTTAGGTCATTGGAATCAATTTTGTGTGTTATTTTGTTATAAATAACGTTTATATTGAACAAAACTTTTATTTTAATAATTTTCCGTTCATATCACTTCCTAGATTAATTATAACATAAATTATTCAAATTATGTGATTTTAATTTTAATATTTTATTCCATATTAATAATTATCATAATTCATCTTTTTTGACAAAATAAAATTAATTTTTGGTTATAATAAATGGTAAAAAATAATTAATTATCATGGTTAAATATAAAATTGTATACTATCAGTTAAACTAAAATGATAAGGGGTAAAATTTACTAAATAAAATTTTATGTGCTATTTTTATAGATATATTTCTTACTTATCTAATATATTTTTCAATAATTTTAATTTTTGGAACCTTATGAATTGTGTAAAACGTTGATAAATTTCACTCCTTTAGAAAATTCAATGTTTCTCTTCTCCCACACATGTAAAATGACACCTTGTCTTCTCCCCACATAACACATTCAATGAACATCGTTTTGGAGAACAACTTCTCAAATACCATACCTAAATCCCTCCTCATTTCAATAATTTGATGGTTTGATTGTAAATATATTACATGACATATTTAGGTACAAACCTTAAGAGCTTCTCTAAAGAAGAGGTAATATTCTTAAACATGAATCATTTTTTTAATTACCTCTTTACATGATTAAAATATTATATATATCTAATTAAATAATATAAAAAAATAAAAATAAGTATGATATTTTATCATGTCACTTTGATAACCTATATCCATCGTATCCTTGGAAATGAAACAATCAATCGTGTGTGAGATAGACTAATGCATCACGAACATATGAAAATTGACTTCCTTCACCACCTTTCATGAATGGATGTAATAATGTATTTATAACACATATGTATGATATATATTATATAGTTATAATTATATACATATAATATAACATCTATCACCTTACCTACAAATCTTTTTTAAGACGTTAATGTCTCTTGTGAGTAGGTGTGGACTACAGCCTATTTGAAGTGATGTGAAAAATATCTATTTTTTTTACAAGTATATTAATGAAATGATAAACTACGAGAGTAAAGTATTTATATAATGTAAATATTAATCTTTTAATTAGAATTTTTTTTTCTCTTTATTTTTTTCAACTTTCAACAAATTAAAACAATGTTCATGCTTACGTCTGACCTATAATCTCCATGAATGGCTAACTCATTTTTATATCTCTAAATATTATTGATTTTTATTAAAAAATTATAAAATTAATATATATTTATATATATATAATATTTATAACATGATTATAATTATGGGAATTATTTAACAATAATAAAACAATAAGGGAAAGAACTAATTATTTCAAACATAATAGAAAAATGAACCAGATATCACTAGTAATAGTGATTTCAATAATGAATAGCTATAAAAGGCATGATAAAAAGAAAAAAGAAAAAAATATATTGTATTATATTTATTATCAAGGATCATAAACATATATTTATTATAATAACATTTATTATAATAGAGGTCTTAACACATATAAATGAAATTAGTCGTGGGGTAAGGTGTTCTCGTCTAAAATTTACATCCTAGAGATATATTACATATTAACCAATTATTTATTTTATTTAGTGTATATAATTCCAATTTTAACTGTTATATCATAAATATTATTATGTTAATGATATTTTGTATCACCTAGTGTTTTTGTGGACCTTGTATTTTTCAAATAAAGAAAATTATAATTTATTTCGTTAGGTAAACTACATTAAATATATATTTCATGTAGTACGAACAATTAATACATAACATGGACCACGAACAAGGAATAAATTACATATAACATCGACTCAGAGTACAATACCTGGAACTCCGACTTTGCATAAGTTACCCGTGAAAATGATGTTTCTATATAAATTTATTTTTTCTTATAATTATTTAAATGAGATAATAATAACATAGTTGTTAATATTATTAATATAAATTGGAAATATATATTTAAAATATTATTTATAATTTTTTATATAAATAAAACATATTGATAATAAATGATATGAGTTTTGATAATGTCAATTTATGTTTAAAAAATTGTTTCTCTAATGAACAACATTTAATAATAGAATTTATTTTAATCACATTTAGAAAATTAATTTTTAAAATAATCATCGTTTTTTAATTTATAATGTCAAAAATAGATTTTTTTTATTTTTTAATATTTTTCTGTAAAATATAAATTTTTATGAATAGAGAAAAATCCTACCTTTTACATAATAACTACTTATTCATTTATATAATTAAAAATGATATACATTTTATATTTTTTTAATTTAAAAATGGTTCAATTATACATATTTTAATTCAATTTTTTAATTATAAAAACATCAATTTGAAATTGTATATTAAATCATAATAAATATTTCAACATTTTTCAACTTTGAAAACTTTTGATATCATCCTGTCATGAGGATTAGCATTAATCTTGATTTTGATGATTTTATGAATTAATTTTTTTTTAAAAAATATAAACCATTGTATTAAGTATTATATTTAGTGTCTCATAACATAAACAGATTTTTTACCAAAAAATATTATTAAAGTTGACTAAAATTAATCACAGCAATGATGGTCAAAATAAGATTAGTTAGGAACTAAACTTCAACCTTAGGGTCCCAAATGACATTTAAAATTGCCTAAATCAAATTTAATGGCCCTTAATCATACATAAACCTCCAATTATTGATTTAGGTTGTTTTTTATGACTCTTGTTAGGCAAGAACATGTGTACATCTAATGTTTTTTAAATTTCCAAGTGAGTCCTTTTACATCTCATTAAAATTCCACCACATATCCCACATCAACGTGCCTATAAAACTATTTTATTTTCCCAAATATCATCCCAATACTCTTCCCATGATCAATAATTTCTCCTAGAATAATTTACATATGTATAGGGATATCTATGGAATCCTCTTGGCACAAATCAAGAGGAGTTACCCATTAAAGAGACCAAATCTTAACTCAAGTACTTTCTTTCTCCAACCCTCCACTATCTTTATCACATTATTGAAAAAAAACTAGTGTCCCAAATATAATAGGACGTTTTTATGATATGGGTCCAACCTACACATACACACAACACCATTTAATTGATAACAAACATAATTTTCATGTGTATGGTGATCTACAACCCCATTAAATGATTATTGTATAATTTTATGTCCCACCTATCACGGTGGATATTATGATTGAAATTCTATTTATATATGTTATATATTATATATACTATTTATTTTCACTTCTATAAAACTTTTTCAAAACAAATATTTTTAAATTATAGTATTTTTTAATACTATAATATCATTTGGTTAATGTGAAGTACCACCCCCTCAATGCGAAAAAATTCATTCATACAGTACATGGATTGTATTAAGGATAGTTTTAGTGAATATATTCTAAATATATGATATTATACATCTATATTAATAATGATATATATATTTATACACATTTATACATATATGTATTTTACTTTCATTCTCTCTACATGATAGTAAAAATGGAAACAACATTCATACTTATATATGGCTTACCGTATCCATGAATGGGGTATTCATTTATGTACTTATATATCTTATATTTTACTATAATACACATATAATTTATATAATTATATTTATATCATATTTAACTTAATTTAATCAATTATATAAATAATAAATACCAAATATATAAAAAATTAAGACACACACAAAGAATAATGTTAATATTACTTAAATTGAAATTTTAACATATGATTTTTTATAGTGGGTAATATAAGGTTGTAAATTACATATATGGTATAAAATAAAATTATATTGTTCTGTAAATTATTTATAATAAATTCATATTTATTATAAAGGTGGTTTGAATGAATATGGTGTGAGTCAATATACAAGGTAAAGGGATTTCATCTCACCTTTTATTATCATGAGATACAAGCTTTATTCAGCACTCACTCGTTTTTATTTTTTATGCAATGACCATTATTATATTCTATATATATTTTATATATATTTATGTTTATTAATTTATAAATTTTATTATTTTTTTATAATTGGGTTTTTTTGAATGTCACCAAATTGGTAAAAATGTTTTGTCTCAAATTCCTTTTTTTTAGAATCATGACAGTTATGAACCTAAATTTTTTTTCAATGTGTATATAATTCAATTTTACATGATATATAATTAAAATATTTATATTAATGGTATTTTATGCTTCATTTAATTTTTTTTCATTGATCTTATAATCCCATGTGACCAAGTTGTATGATTATATTTAAATAATCTCATTTCTTTTCGATATTGTTAATCATTATGATTCATTGATGAAATAATATGACCCATCATCAAGAAATTTTATGAGTTTCATTAAACTCAATTTATTGCAGATATATTCATGTATTAGAACCATTTTTTCAAACATTATTAAATAGAAATTTGTTAAGTAAAATCCAATAGTCTCTCTCTCCGGTCCGTAATATATTGTATTCAAAGTCCTTGTTTCTAGAAACAAAATTAAAAAATGTTCTAAAATTTTATTTGAAACCAATTTTCAAGAAAAAATGATTTAAAAAACGTTTTATAGTTTTCAATTATTACTTTCTATGTTCCTAACTATGTTTTCAATTTAAATTTTTTTCAGAATAGGTTTATGTTTTAAAAAGTATTTTCAAAGCAAAATAATATTTTGTACAAGAAATGTGTTTAAAAGATATTTGAAAATTATTTACCAGATATGATAACATCGATTGGTGTTTCTAATTCCATTTTGGGTAAATTATTCAATGATTCAATTCATATTATTTCAATGAATGGATTATGTTATTATTGAATGATGTTTATAAAACACATATCTCTTTGACGAGTTATATAATTTTCAGACCCATTTCTCATTTAGGTGTTATGATTTTGATGAAATTATTATGAAACCTATATATTTTCCCTAGGTTTGGATATGATTACAGGTTTATGATACCCTTTTAATTTCATGGGTTTTGAAATGAATATATTTCATCTTGTAGAACATTTATGCATGATTTCACTATGAAATGATTGGGACATATATCTACCTCAAATTGATTAGGTAAATATTTATATCTCTTTATAATGACTAGTATGGTATTTTGAATGACCCTTTTCTACTAATATGGCTTTGAGAGTGAGGCATAACTGCCACAATGGTACGAGGACTGATCTCATGCTAATAATATAGATGTGGGAGTGAACAATGACTACTAGGATAGTTGTTGGAGTGAGAATAGAATACCACGATTCTATTAGTAGTGATTCCTTGGGTACTATGGGAAACATAGTATATACATATGTTTTATTCAAAAGTTCATATTTTATTCCTATGTTTTTCTATCATGTATTATATTCTTTATCTCATTATTATTCATGTCTTTGGAATATCAATGATTTTTTCCGTGATTCACTCATATGATATTTGATATACAAGGTATGACCTTTTAGTTTCCTGATCATGGTTTCATATGTTTATGCTCATGACAATTCATACATATCTCTCACGTTCAACCTTACTAATCATTTGATCTGACTCCTTAATTATCTTATCTTCCTTATATTATGTAGATATGTAATGTGTTTTATGTGTCTAATAAGGATAATAGTCCATAAGAAACTAGTTGGAGATAATGATTCTCATTAATGTTCTTGTATTTATGTTCTCCATTTTTTAAAAGGTATTAAACCTGTACAGTCTTATGGCATCTATTTTTATATTACATTATGTGTTCATTTATTGTTTTGTAATGTGAATGTATTAAAATATAGTGTCTCTATATATGGTATTATTGAAGGGGTTTTGTTATCCTTTGAATTCTAGGATGATAAAACTCCAGGGATAAACCTAACAATATGGCTAGGGTTAACTATAAGGATAATAAAATGTATAGGAAAGTATCCTATAATTTCAGTAATGGATAGTGTGAGTGGTCTACTAGAAGTAAATACATGTTTAGATAATAATTGTGGATTTTAATGTTTCATATATGTACATAGGGGTAAAATATCGGACAAGACTTCAGGCCTGACATGGGTAATATGGTATATGATAATTGGCCTTTCATCACACCTAGTTTGGCACTCCCAAGGGATGTTTTTTGGGAATTCAAAATCAAGTCACAAACCATTATAAAGGAATTAAGTATACGTTGTCTATGAATAACATAGGATAAACCTATGATATCATAGATGAAGGATGGTTACATAAGATATATTAGTAGCTATGAAAATATTATGCATTATCCAATCATGGTTCAAATTGAGGTTGGAGTGATGTAACAATCTCATTTTTTTGAAAATAAGAAAAAGATGGAGCTTAGAAGAAAAATCTATAAACCATGAAGAAAAGAAGATGTCCTTCCCATTATTCAATACATGTGGGATGTCATATGAAGGAATATTTTAATGGGTCTAATAATTTTATTCAGTATAGAAGAGAAGGATGACTGGAATTTGATTTCTGATGTAATGTGAAGAAGTTAGCTAATGTTGTGAATAATTAAAAACCATCACATAATTCACCTCACACAATTTAGTCCTACAAGTTTAAAGAGAACGAGGATAATTATAAAAACAACCCAAACCAAAGGGTTGGCTAGGATGATCGACATCTACAACCTCTCAAGCCAAAGGAAAAGGGGAAATCTAATGCAATCACTATTTTTATTGAGTGGTCAATAACAATGTGATGAACGATGTACATACCATAAAATCTAAAACTGCTAATTTCATATCTGATTTTGGATCTACAAATTATTTATTATCTAAATAATTTTCTATGGGTGTTAATATTCCATAAAAACAATTAGATTGTGAATTATATGTGATAACTCTAAATGGTATGATGATTGAATCTCGTGTTTAGGATTTCCCTCTAGTTGAAGTTTTTTGGAATTTTATTGCTCATAATAATTTCAATCTTTATTTGGTTTAATTTTAAGTCATCATAGAAATGTATTAGATTACTCTGCATAAATCCCACATCAAATATCAGGTAATTAATATTACATTTGATATTTCAAACCCTCCAATTATCATAAAAAAAATATGATCATAATAACAGACATTTTGGGTAGATTACATCTAGTTTTTGTATCCTATTTCCCATTAAAAAGGGTGTTTTATATCAATTGTTTGGTGAGAATATCATCATCGATGATATGCCTATTGTATAGAATTTTGTGGATGTATTTCGGTAATTTTTATCTAGTCTTCCCCCAAAACATGAATGTGAGTTCTTAATAGAACATATACCTGCTTCCACAAAAATTTCAAAGTCTCTTTATATAATGAATAAGATTTTTATATAAGAATTGAATTCCAAACTATATGAAAACCTATATAAGGGATTAATTCATTCATTTGTTTCACCTTGTGGAGAACCCATTATTTTTTCTAAAAAAATAAAGATGGATTAATGCGACTCAGCATTTATTATCAAGAGTTGAACATGATCAAAATCAAGAAAAATTATCCTCTTCTCATAACTGATGGCTTGTTTGATCAAATTCTAGGAGCTCAATACTTTTCCAAGATTGAACTTCATTTATGATATCATCAATTGAGAGTCAAGAAATAGGATATACGAAAGATGACATTATGTATAAGGTATGAACACTATCAATATACAATGATACATTTTTCTATTACTAAATCCCCTAATATCTTCATGGATTCAATGAATAGACTCTTTAGAGATAACATTGATTAGTTTTGGTAGTATTTATAGAAAACATTCATATATATTCAAAGAGAAATTAAGAGTATAATAATTACATTATAATTGTATTTAAGACCAAAAGGAATGAGAAAATTTATGAAATATCACAAAGTATGAATTTTGGTTGCATAAGGTGTCTTTTTTTGTTCACATATTCCCATGATATTCTATAGTAGTAAATCCATTAGTGATAGTGGATAGTGAATGCTGCCCTAGGCCAACCACCATGACAAAGATCCATTTATTTCATTCATTATCTAGATGTTGTTTACGGTTTTTCGAATATCTCTCTTTAATATCTAATCTTATAACTATGTTTATTCGTAAGGGTGTCATGTTTATATGTATATATGAACATGATGAAAATTTTAGGGAACTGAAGAGAAGGTTAGTCATTTCACCTATGCTTACATTACCCACATCATTATTTGGAGTTAGCAGCTATAATTTTTTCGGTAAATTTATTGAGGAATTATCATGATAGTGAAATTTGTGATATATATAATGATCATTGAAGTATAAAATATATATTCACACATAACAATTTAAACATTTTCTAGTAAATATTGTTAGAGTTGAAAATGTATTATGATATCTCAATACATTACCACCATTGGAAAGTTAACTATGTGGTCAATGCAATGAGTTGGAAGGATCATGTTAACTTATATATGACAAGGATCAAAAAAGATGTAATATTATTTTATTTGATAATGATGTATCTAGAAATCCTAAATTAAGGGTAAAATATTTTATTTCTCAAATTAATGTTAATCCCATTATCTATATGAGAATTAAGAAGGCGGGGAAGAGAGATTAAGAAATGAAAAAAAATTTTGAAATTTTATTTTGTTTACTCTTTATCAGAATGTAATGATATGTTTTAGGAACAATGTATATGTTATTTCTATACAATGGTTTGAATAAGGACTCATTAGAGGTGGATCATATGTATTCATTATCAAAAAACCATGGAAGTATTAATACATATATAGACTTAAATAATACTGAAGGTGGGATGTCATTAAGATAAATATCATAGAGATGGTATCTCAATTCTTCGTATGACAACATTTTAAGGCTAGAAAAGAACATTCAAATGCGATGTTGCATCCATCTCCCATAAGAGAATTGAAATGGAAGAACATCATATTGTATTTTTTCTTCGTACTACCTAAAACCAATAATTTTTTTGATGATATATGGTTGTAATTAAATCACCGTACTATGTAAACACATTTCATCATTATTAGATAAGACTTCTCTATGGATAAATATTCGAAGAAATATATTAATGATGTTGTAAGGTTGTATAGTTTATTACATTCTATTGTATCTGATCGGGTTATGAGGTTTACCAAAAAACATTTGTGAAGTATTTAGAAAGAGCATGAATCATAGTCTAGTTTCATTACTTCATATCATCCTATGGTATATTTCCAGTCTTAAAGAATTTATAAAACCCTATAGGATATGTTTAGATCTCCTCCTAATGATTTCAAAGGTGGATGGGATCAATTGCTTCCTCTAGTTGAGTTTTCTTACAAAAATAGATTTCACTCAAGTATTCATATAGAATCGTATAAATCCCTATATGATAATAAATGTTGATATCCAAAGTGTTGGGATGATGTTGGAGAATGAAATCTATTCAGACCCAAGATTTATGATACAATGGTCGAGAAGAATAAAACTATTTATAATTATAACAGTGTAGCTCAATGTCGGAAAAAAAAAGGAACACTCATAAAAACCAGAATGCTATGGAATTTGATGTCGGTGAAATATTGATTCTATTAATATCACCCTAGAATAATGGTAGGAGAGTAATAAAGAATGTAAAACTAAACCCTATGTATATCAGTCCCTTTGAGACTCATGATCGTATCAGGACGGTAGCCTCTAACATGACACTTCCTTTAAATCTATCTCAATTCCATGATGTTTTCTGTGTATATATTACGGGAAATTACATAAGAGTCCCATCATATTTATTAAAATATGAGGTCAACTGCTAATGGAGGACTTATCTTACAAAGACAAACCAGTTGATATTTTGGATTGATCAAATAAAATTCTATAAAACTAGGTCACTCACCAGGTTAAAGTTTTGTCGATAAATAGAAAATTATAGGAAGATACCGAAAAACGTGATTATATTATTAACTATAATTATATTGACTTTTTTACTTGTGTGATGAATATAGAGGGATAAATTCATTTTAAAGGGGGTATAATTTAACATATTAGGGTTTTATGGACCTTTTATTTAATAATGAAATTTCAATTTATTAGATGTAATTTAGTAATTAAAAAAATTCCTTCCACATGTCATGGACATAGTGTATATAAAAATTAAAAAAAACATCATATACGTTGCACGAAACATCTACTTTATGTGCATTACATGGAACATCAAATTGGCATACATTACATGCAACAACGATGTTTCTACAATACAACATTTTTCTATTATAATTATCTATATGAGATAATTATAACATATTATTTAAAAATATAAAATGAATATTAATAATAATTTCCAAATATTGTTTATAATTGTCTTATATTAATAAAAAATATTTATAATGAAGGATATGATTTTTTTAATAGTCCTTTTATGTTTTAAAAACATTTATCTTGAATGAACCGATGTTAATAATAATAAAATTTTTAAAAAAATTATAAGAAAAATTTTATAAAAAAATTCAATTATTATTTTAGAATTCCAAAATAAGATTAGTGTGAATATTTGATATTTTTCTCAGAAATATAATTTTTTGAATATTGATAAATACTCTATTTTAATTCATAAATGTTTTTGAAATTAAAAAAATAATTATTTTTTATACATTAAAAATTTTTTAGGGTAAAAAAAGATCAATTATTCCTATATTAATAGAATTTAGGTAATTATAAACAATTTCATTATCAAATTTATTATAAAAAATTTACAAACATTTGAACGTATTTCTACATTGATTCCTTATTATTTCATCTCGTCTATGGGATTAGAATTAATATTAAGTTTTCTTAATAATTAATTTGAATTTGAAAAAACATACCTAAAATTTTTTAATTGGTATAATATGTAGATTATAATAATATAAATTTATTTTTTAACAAAAGTATTAGTAAAAGTGATTAAAATTAATCACAGTTATTAAGGTTAAATTATGCTTAATTAGGGACTAAACCTCAATCATAGGGGCCCAAATAACCTAACCCCATTTTCAAATACCATGATATGGAAAATATTCGTCCATAGACCTTTAAATATTTATTTTTTAGGTTTGGAATGACTTTTTTTATGTACGAACAATTTTACACATAACATGTTTCCCAAAATTCCATGTGAGTCATTTTCCTTCACTATTAAAGGTCCCCAACTCTCCAAATTTATAAAATCTCTCAAACCACATGGGTTATGAAAATATCTACCCAATACAGTTTAAAAATTCCACCCTTAATCCTATAAAAATTCATTTAGGAATAATGAAATCCACAGAATTATTTTGGCACAAATCAAAAGGTGTATCCCGATTAATATGTAACATCTTCTCTCAAGTAATTTCTTTTCTCCTCCCCATACACTCTATTTATTAAATAATATTATTAAAAAACCATTATATAAAATTTAATAGGTTTATTTTTTCTCGGAATTGAATCTACACTTTCACATACTAACATTTAATTGATAAAAAACTTTTTATTTACGAGTACAAAGAACTACCACCTCACTAAAAAATGATTGATCAATTTTTCATACTACCTCTCCTGGTTGAAATTATGATAGAAACACTATTTATATATATTATATATATATATATATATTATATTTATCATTTCATAATAATTATGTATACTTTATACACAAAATTTCTTCATTACATACAATTTGGTGCTAATAAGATAATTTTCTTTGAGTAAGTGTTGACTATCACCCCCTCAATGCGATATGATTTGTCCATACGCAAAATTTATTGTATTATGGATGGTTTGAATGAATATATAAGGCATATATGATATACTAAATCCGCAATAGTAAATATATATATACATATATGTGTATTAATTTATTCCAATTAACATGATAAAAAAAATTGAATCAACGCTCTTCCATAAGTAAAGTTAACTGTCTTCGTGAATGGTGTGTTCCATTTTTTAAATCTATATTCCATAAATTTTTATAAAACATAAATACTGAAAATAAATAATAATTATATCATGTTTTAAATTATTTAAATCATTATATAATGTATAAATACAAAATATATAACAAATTATGACACATGTGAAGAATAAAGAGAATATTACAAGAAGTGAAACCTTATCATAAGATTTTGTTACAGGTGGGTATTATAAGGATGTTATAAAAAATTATATAGTATTATATATAATAATATGATTTATTAAAATAATTATAATAAATTTATTTTAATTATACATGTGGTTTTATTGAGTATATTGATAGTCAATATACAATGTAAGGGGATTTTACAACACTTTTTTTTCCTGTGAGATACATAGTTTATTCACCACAATTTTCTTTTCTATGGTATGTACACTACCATTGATTGTTTTCTTATTATCTTATACAAAAATTTATAGGTATTCACATATCCATTTTAGGATCATTCATTCATGGGGTTAATGTGAAAATTTTACCAAGTATGTAAAAATGTTTTGTCTCAATTTTCCTTATTTGAAAATCATGTTTGTTTTAAACAAAAATTATTTTTTGTGGTGTATATATTTGAATATTACATGATATATCATGAAAATTATAATTTTTTTTGATATTTTATTCTTCATGTAATCTCATTTCCAAAAATACATATTATGATCCCAATTATCTAAGTGGGAGGTTTTTCATGGAACAATTTCATCAATGTTCAAGATTGTTAATGATTATTCTTATGTGGTGAAATATTATGATACATACCTCAAGAAAATTCATTATATTATTTCCCCTATATTTATTAATGATATATCCATGTATTAGTACCATTTATCCACTATTTTTAACATAATATAATTTTTTATGTAAAATTATATTATCTCCCTCTTCAGTTAGAAATATAGTGTAATCGAAAAACCATGTATTAATTAATGTTTTCAAAAGATATGTGAATTACATTTTCAAGGAAAATGGTTTTAAAAACGTTTTATATTTTCAATTCTTCCATTATATTATTTCAAATCTAATATATAATTAAAATGTTATCAAAAATGTATTATATCTTAAAAAACACAATGTAGAAAGGATATTTTCATGAAAAATGTTTTGAAAAATAACTTTCAAAATTATTTCCAATTAAAGATAACGTCAATTGATGTGAATCATGCCTTTATGGAGATGTTATTCAATTTTTTCAGTCATATTAAACTAAATAGATTATGTTACTGGGGAATGATGTTTACGGAGTTTATTTCTCTTTCAAAAGTTATGTTCTTTTGAAACCCATTTCTATTTCACGAGTTATGATTTTGATGAAATGAATATTAATCCTATATCTTTCTATGGGTTATGATATGATTACGTTTTTATGATACCCATTTCATTTTATGGGTTATGATGTGATTATTTATGATCAAGTTGATCATGTATATATGATTTCACTATGATATGTGTGAAAACTATATCTACCACCAATGAATTGGGTAATGATTTATATCTTAGGAGATAGACTAAGATAGTCTTTGGAATGTACCTTGAGTGCTAAGATTATCATGGGTGTGAAACATGTCTACCAATATTTTATTAGGAGTGAACTCATTTTAATAATATGGCCATGGAGTGAACCATTACTTCCAAGATTCTATAGAATGTGAACCTATACCACCAATATGGTCTTGGAATCAAAGCCTTGGCTATAATGGAAATCATATTATATGATTATGTGTATACCACAATTCCATGATTTATTTATAATTTATCCATTCAGGGATTATGTTTTTTTCTCCTTATCATTTAATTCAAATGTAAATACATGATTTATTCCATTATTCACATATATTATATTTGATATATTGTGTATAATCTCCTATTTTCATGATCATGTTCTAATACCCTTATAGTCATGATTATAGTTATATATCTCCCATGTTTACACATAATGATAATTTTAGATCACCCCTTTATATGTTTCCTTCCAAAAATTATGAAGACATGTATTATGTTTTACGTGTTTGAGAAGGGAGATAGTTAATAATAACCTATTCAGAGATAATATACCTCATTAATCTACTAGTGTTAATGTTTTCCATGTTTCTATTGTAACAATACTAGTAAATTCATTTTTCATATTTTTATATAATTTTTTACGTATTCTGAAAATTAATGTAATATTAATTTATAAAAATTTAGGGTCTCAATATATTTATTGTTTTATATGATATATTTTATTAATGGGGTACTGATTAAAATTTCACCAATGTGATAAGGGCTTTATGATTACAATATAATATAATATCAAGATCATTTATGATTATGTTTTTGATGATGTAATATTATAATTTAAATCTATGTAAAAATTGGTATATTATTCTATGATGGATATTCATGAAATTTCTACGTAATACTAACAATAATTCCATGGTACATAAAATGATTGAGAAAAATCTTTTAAGAAAAAATTACATTATTTCCCACTCCATTCCAAAATAAATTTTCTTACATATGCAAGTTTTTTAAATATATTTTCAACATCCCCTAACTGATATTTAAAATGAATATTTACCCATGATTTTCTTTTTTCAAAACTATTTAAATTAATCATCTTTCATTTTTCGAAAGGATCAATTCTTGACCTTTTTCAAATAATGAAATTAGAATTTTTTACTGGAATGTATGAAATTACTCACAATAATGACACATAACTTCAATGAATATTCCTTGAAATTTTTATAGGACTATTTTCAATTATAATTGTATCTTAATATTGTGGAATTTTTAAGCATTTAAATGTGATTCTCAATGTGAAAATGATATATTCCTAAATAATGTTTTAATATAATTTTTATTTGTTTTGTATTTATAAATCAAAATTTCCCAGATATTAAATATATTCTATTTATAATATAATTCAATGAATCCATCCTTTTAAAAAATATATATTTTATGGAATATTATTTTCTGAATTAATTTAATTTTTTGGATAATTTGAATTTCCTGAAAATTTGAGAATAACTTGTTTGAAAAAAAACCACATAATATAGAATACATCATAAAATATAAGAAATTATGAAAGAGTTTATCATTAAACAAATTATATATCTTGTATTTCAAATAACATCGATTTAGCTTGGGTCACACATAATAATGACATTGTTTGATGACTTGTGTTATATGAAAAACTGTGTTTTACTGAACAAATATATATTAATATATCATTATAATTAATTAAAATACAATAGAAAATGGGAAATAAAATACAATATCATAATATTATTTACTATATATTTTAATTGTATGATCTATAAAAATATAATAATAATCCATTGGATGCCAAAAAATTATAAATGAAAATATAAACCGATTAAATATAATAGAAATATTTTTACCAACCCAAAAGTGTGATTCCAAAATAAATAAAATTCACTAGTATTATATGATGATATTAATGATATATATAACATTTAATTTTAATCAAATATTTTTGATACTCATCCAATTGATTTTATATGTATGGGATAAAAATAAAATTAATTTTATGATTAAAAATATGTATTTTTCAAATATATAATTTTACAGCCTTTTAAAGAAAACCCCAATTGAAATAAAAAATCTAAAAATTTTAATATATTTTATTTCAAAAAATAAATTTAAATTCTGGATGTGTAAAATAAAATTTATATTACATTTAGTTTTTTTATTTTTCTATGATGTTTCCTTTTTTGATGAATAGTGAATAATACAGAATTTTAATTCAAATATAGATTTTCATATAATTTATATATAAGGATAAATTATATTTTATATTGGTTTAATAAGAAAAATTTTATATAATTTAATCCAATTTTGGTAATAGGAAGGACTTTCAAAATGAAATTGGATATCAGAACATTCTAAACAATAGACTTTTTTTAATAATAACCCACTCTCAAGACCTGTTTATGGGATTTACATTAATTTAATTTATGCCAAATATTTGAATACAATTTAGAAAAATGTATTCCATATTTTTTTATAATAATAATTAGTAATTTATAATATGTTCAACATTTTCTTTCACCAGAACAATTTTTGTATGTGATAAAAATTAATTATATATATTAAGAAAAAAAGTGTCTTAATAAATGACTAAACCTTAAACATCAGGCCTAATATTACAAAAAAACATGTAAAAAATATTATATATATATATATAGACCATAAAACCTATAGGGATCCATAATAATCAATTTTATTTCTTGGGGGACACTAAAAATGTGGGTATCACTCAATCTTATTAAACAATACCCAATGTGTCATCCTATACACTAATAAAAGGGATATTACCATAATCAAAACATTAACATTGATTTGTTAGTAAACGGGTAATATAAAGTCATATAAAAATAAAATATGGTATTATATATATTAATATATATATATTTTTAGATTTATAATAATTTTATTTTTATTAAATTTTATTTTCTAATGTGTACAATTAATGTCAAGACATTAGGTATGGGTTCTCTCATCTCAATTTTATTTCCTTGAGATTTATCACTTATTCAGCACTCATTTCATATATGTTGTGTATATACATACAAATAATTTACTATATGATAATCATGCCTTATTTTATAGTTAATTTATTTTTCCTTTTATTATATTTATTTTATGGTGTTTATTGTATAAAAATTACTAAATCGGTAACATAATTTTTCTCACTTTTCCTTCATCGAGACTCAATACATTTTATGCATCTATATTTTTCTAAGAGTTTTATATATTACACATTATAATGTTATATAATTAATATAATTATTATAATTATATTTTCGGATTCATTTAGAGTTATTTTTATCATATTTATATGATTCTATGTTACCAAAGTGGTAACAATTTTTTAAAAATCTCATAGTTTATTGATATTAATTAGGATAATGTTTTCATTGATGAAATATTATGATTTATATATTAATAAAAACAATAAATTTCTTTAAACACTGCTTATACCCAATATATTTCTCTATTATTTCCATTTTCTAAACATAGGCACTTAATATAATTAATGAAATGTTTTTATGAAAATCCAACTTTATTCTTGTTTTTAGATGGAAATCTGTGTTCCATCAAAACCGTGTTTTCTAAAAATGTGGACAAAATTATTTTTATTTAAACCTCTTTTGTTTAAAATAAATAATTACCCACATTTCACTATTTTAAAAATAGTTTTATAATGAATATTTTTACTATTTTCTTATCAAGGAACATTTTTAAACTCTTAAGGTGAAAGATAAATGATTTGCATGTGTCAAATTATCATCCAACGTGATTGTCATTACCTTTAAGATTAATTTTCTATGTTTAAATGAATATTTTTTAATGAAATTTGTTTCAAAGTATTCTATTAATTAACTTAATTTAATGTGATTTTTAGAGAAACATGTTTTTAAAAAAATAGTAAAACATGTTTAAAATTTTTTCAATGCTTCCATTATATGTTTTCAAATTATTATTTTAAATGAAAACGTTTTCAATCATTTCATGCATTATTGATGGTTATGATGTCTATATTTATTTATTCCCTTGGTATTAAATTATTTATTTTTTTCCACTTGATTAACAGATTAGATGTAATATCTATGGAAATGTTTGAAGATCTTTTATTTATTTATATGGAATTATTTAATCATCATTTACTGCTACCATATTATTCTTTTTTGATCATATTATTCATTAAATGATATATGTTTTAGGTATATACCTTTTTATATTAATTATACACTATTTTATCATAAAATTTTCTATTTTATGCATTATATAAATATGCATTATATGTCACCCCATTCATATGATTCCTTTCCAAAAATAACGATGTTTGTAATATGATTGATATAAATGAATATTATTATTTGAATAATATTGCATCATATAATACTATATGATATAATTTATGTTTTAAAATATAATATGAGATTTTATTATGAATATTTTCATACAAAAATAAAAATCTATATGGTCCTTTTGGATATGATTCTTATATATTGTTTCATTGTACTAAATTAACCATTGACACATAGATAATAGGGTTTGGGTCCTTATATATGGTATCCAAATATTTTTATTACATTAATTGTGAACTATATTTATAGAAACAATGATTATTGAACATAATCATAAAATATATTTTTGGGATAAGTTTTTGTATAGGATAACTTACTAGTTTCTTAAAAAGTTTGAGATTATGTGGTTTTTCTACAAATGCATCTCAATAATGATACAAAATTGTCATGTGAATAGTTTTTCTTGGTTCAATAACCACTATATAGATTCATTGAGATTTTACTTTATTGTCATCTGGTGAATGAAATAGGGATTTACTACATAATGGGTTTGACACTCTCATGGGAATTTTTGATTAACTAATTCACATTTTGATTAAGAACAATTATGTGGGATTTGAATAGAAGGTGATAATGAATGACCTACATAAACAATTTCTATCCAATATTTTAAATAATTACTCTGTATTAATAAATCATATAGATTTTTTCATTGGTGTGTACTATGATTATTGTTTCTCATAATAAGTATTGTGGGTTTAAAAATTGTTTGACCCTAAACGAATCGTACTATGGTTGAATACTATAGACAATTTCGTGATTATGAGAATTTAAATGGGATAATTATAATAGTTAATTATATTATGAATATTACTAATGAGTTTTCATGTTATATTATTAACAACCAACATAGTAAATTACTATTTGATAGACCATATAATTGAATAATGGAGTTCATTGAGAAAATATGTGATAGAGACAATCGATAAAAGAAGGCCTAATTTCCTTTTTTCATAAATATTTAAACAGAAAAATCAGAAAATGTCTCCAAGATGTGTGAAATTGTTTTCTATGTGGAATATATGGTTATATAAATTGAATTGTTAAGTAAAAATTAAGAGTACAATGAGAGGAAAAAAATTTCTATCTATGAAATATTTTACAGGTCATTGTCATAAATATGGTGATCATGGGAGTTATCTAAGATAATTAAATCTTCTAAATTTCGACTCCTAGACTATATAAATACTAATATAATACCCATAATGTTCATAAAATTTTTGAATATTACATTTATTTTTATAATAACATCATGTTCTAAAAGTATTTTTTCAATTGTATTTTGGTTATAAGAATAATGACACATCTACATATTGTGCTAATTATTAGAATAAAGTATATATTCACATATACATAAAATAACATTAATGTATTCTTGAATGATTTAATGAGGATATGATTGATCACATGATCAATTTATTATACATCTCTTCTATGATTTTATATGATGGGTGTATGTGTTGATAATCTATTATCCTTTAACGATTGTTTGAGGTATATGTTACGCTTATGTTAAACATTTTGTTTAGTGATATGTTTATTTAAGGAATAATGAATTTTTATCTTTGTGAATTGAGTTTAATTTAATTTATAACCTTAAAATTTTTTATGATCATTGATGTTATTTTAATAATAGAAATTTATTATTATTTGGTTTTGTAGAAAACGGGATATAAAAACCATAGTGGTTAAAAAGTGATCTTATGATTTGTGTTATTTTGAGGATATTAATAGTAAATTTAATGTATTTTAATCTTTTAAATAAAATTTAATGTGATTTATTAATAATGTATTGAAAATTAAAATCCTAATATATTAATTTTTTTAAATAATATAAAATCTCATATATTGGTACAAAAACACTTCATTATAATACACGAGACTGTAATTAAGTAAGAAGAAAATAACATGAAAAATCATAAAAAAATAAAAGTGGAAAAAATATGAGAAATGTGATATCTTTAAAATTGTATCCCATATATTTAGGATCATCAATGTGTATAAATATATTAATAGGATTAAGAGAAAAAATATAAATAAGTTGGAGAATAATGCTCATCTTCACAGGTGTAATAATGATGTATATTGAATTTGGTTTTTTAAAATTTATATTATGTGTTGTATTTTAGCATAAATGGTGTGATAATAGGGTAAAATAGATGTCAATTTCTTTTTGAATAATATATATATCTGATTTTTTATAATATATAATAACATGTTTATAAAATCCTATTTTATAAATACAATTTTAAAGTTTAGTCTTGAATAGTACTACATGAAGTATAATCCATATTAATAAATAGTAATAAATATTTAAATATTGTAAATATACATTCAAATAATTATAATATAAATATTTTATTTTGTAAATAATTAGTTTAGTTATACTTTTGAAAAATACATGAATTAACATGTAAGATTTTTTTCTTAAAATAAGGATAATGGAAAAAATATTTATTTTATGTTTACAAGAACATAAAATTATCTATTCATATAATTATATTATTGAATAAAAATATCTAAAAAAATTAAATATAGTCTGTATAATATTGAACATATATTTGAGTATATTGGGATATTTATATTTTATAATATTGTAAACGTTACAATGTTTAAAAAATAGCCAACCAACATTGCCCACATAAGGACGAGAATCTACCACATTTGGGATTAGGTGGAAAACTATATGGGGTTATGGTGAATGAATTAGGATTTATGGTAGTAGGATTTTATATTTGATGAACATATATCCCACTGATCATCTATATGAAAACATAGGGTGCAACCCTAGTGAACATAGTGTGCCTGTTGTGGGACGTGTATGTGTGGTTTTTTCGGTGAGTGGTTGTGTGAGTGGCATGTCCAGTAGTTGATCCACTAGATACATGGAACAATCTACTATAGAATGCCTTGGTGTTAATTACAATTTTTATTCTAGGTTGATCATTAATGGTGGATCATAGAAGTGTGTCACCATTCACCAGTCTTTAAAAAGTTTTATATTATCACCATCTGATCATGAAATTATTAAATTCATGATATTTGAATAGAACATTTTCTTCCTCCCCATGTTAGACCAAAGTCAAATTGTCATATTTAAAGTCTCATTAGAATCCTTAATCATCTTCTTCATCTCCTTATAAACCCATATGTCAAAGACATGTATGACCTATGAACATTTCACTTAGTCATAACCCCTTATCAACTATCATTATTACTTAGTAACATTCAAATAATCCTTTAAAATACGTAAAATTTTGTTGGGCCTTGTAAGGAAATTCATCCACAAAAAACCAAACTCCACGTTAAATAGAATGAATTTCATTCTTGATGAAACCTAAAGAGTACAATAGTGTTATTTACAAATTATAAATAAAATATTCAACAACATATAATTTTATATTCCCCAGATTTTTCCAATTACTTCTCAATCTATATTTTCCTCATATATTATATAAAAATATATATATTTATAAAAATAAAAATATTTTAATTTAAATATAAAATCTCAAATCACACTACAATAGAGGATATCAAACACTAAAAATCACTCGGCCTCACAAATATGGATCTTTTAATTGTTAAAAATGGTTATAACAAACTATTTTCCATGAAAATAAATTTTTTATTCTACTAAACAGTTTATCCAAACTCCTACATGTATAGACATCATATTCACCCCTTGGAAAACCCCTTACATTGTTCATTCATCTTTCCTTTTCCTATAATTCCATTTCCAATCTCTATCTGTGTAGAATATATTTGGTTTAATATTTATTATATATATTTTTGGTAAGGGAATTATAATTTTGAAATTGGATATTTGTTGTTTCCTCAAAACACAAAATATAAAATAGATTTAATTTTAAACATATAACCTGGTATGGTGAATTTTTTAGAAACATTATTTTACACGTGAAGACATAGTATTATTTAGATCATAATTTTTTATTGGGTGAAATTTATTTTTTAAAACATATATTAATCTTTTTTCCATAAAAAACCATTTTTTATGTGGTAAATTGTTTTTACAATTTTATATTAAGATTATTTCATTGAAAATTATTCTATAATGTATTCAACACTTCTTTATAATTTATTCATTCTTCTATTCAATTTCAATAAACCTTTAATATAACCAATTATAATTTGAGGAAAAAAATTATAAAGTAAATTTATTTCCATTTCCATATGGAGAATTTATGATGATAAATTTTTTCATTTTATGTTATATTATATAAATAATATTAGTTCAAATATTCAATAGGATTTTAAATTTACAATTTAATAATTATAATGTTATTCTATCTCACTAATAAAATTTTTATATATTGATATGAGTATATACTTTATGTTTTCATTGTCATTTTTTGAAATATTATAAAAGAATTTATTTGACATTATTTTTTTAAATGGTTTATATAAGTGACCATTAAATGTGTGTATTTTTATAAAATGATTCCACCTATGTTTTATACCATCATTATAAGAACTTATGTATGTATTAATTGTGAAATATATATTTTTCATGATTTTTAAAGTTATTTCTAAAAATAATGTTTTTTAAATATGATTTGATATAAAATAATTTTATATTTTAAAAAATTAAAGTTGTAATCGAAAAGTTGTTTTTATGGAAATAAATTTTACAAAAAAATCCCTGAATAAATTTTATATATATAAATCAACTCATGATTTCCAAATATGATCATGAGAAATGGGGTGTTAACACACGACCTCATGAGAACGCTATCCTAAATATAATATTGATAGTTTCTTCCTGGATTACAAAAGTGTTCTCAAGTATCATTTCTTTCATTAAATTCTATTATTTTTATAGAAATTTACATAAAATATTTTTATGAATCTAAGTATATATTTCAATGAATAGTTTATTTTAAAAGGTTTTTATTTCAATGTGATTTGTATTTTTAATGGTTTTGAATTGTATATATTGTAATTTTATTTTTTAAAACACAAAATATATAGTTTTGAATTAATTTATTATATTAACTATTTTATATTTGATAAAAAATTAAAGGGTTAATATATTATTTCTGATATATTTTTTCTCATGTGTATGAAACCCAATAATGGATAATGTTATGATTACCCTTTGTTTTAAATTGATTTTAACACTCTTAGTTGATGTTACAAATGTGTTTGTTATCTAGTATGGATCTAACATGGGTGATGTCAAAATAATTGTATCTATTATGTATTAAACTCTTATTTAATGTAATGTTTTTCATTGCACCAAAATAAAAATTCTTGAATGTTCATTTTTTTAATAGACTATATATTTTAAAGTCACTTTTTATGAATATTATATATATTTGATTTTTCACTAGATCTAGAAAAGGGTAGGTCTCAAGATGTATCATTTTGTATTAGTTGAATAGTTTAGACAACTTAAGAGATTAGTAATATTAGGTAAAAATATCATATTTTTATTAATTTTTTATTTTACAAGTATATATTTATATGAGTGTATTTTACATTCTGTTTTTGTTTTATTATCATTGTGGATATTGATGTGGCCTTAAAATCACATGTTTTTTCAAAATCTTTTTAATTAATTTTTATTGATTTATTTAATTATTATTACACTTTTTGCTATGTTAGATCACATTTTCATTTTTAAAATTTAAACTGTTTTAAATAAAATTTTGTAATTAAAAATGTATTTTGAGATTTTTTTTATAGTTAATTTATATCATACATTAATTTTATAGTCAAATAAATTTATATTTATTTTTTTGATTTTTTCATTTCTAATTAATAATTTTATATTTTTATTAATTAATTAATTAGTTTTTCTTTACATATAAATAATGTAGTCTCAATCTAACATTTCATGTTATAAATATTAATTAATTTAAAATAACATATTTTTTTGGATGTCTTTTAACTATTCATTAATTATGAATTTATAATTATAAACTTACTACATTTATTAAATATTGTTAATTTAACGTCATTTATTAGCATAGATTTATTAATAATACCATATTAATATATTTAAAATAATTAATCTAATTTGATACAATAACTATTATAAATAATTTTACTTTGTTATATAAATGTTAAAAAATAATATTAAATTTTAATAATTTAGTAGGTTTTTAATTTTAGGTTTACTTTTAGTATCAATTTATGATTTATAAATTTAAGTTAATAATATTTTATATTATGTTTAAATTGATTTATAAGTTTATTAATGTTTATGATTACTTAAAGTTTCATTTGTATTAATTAATTTGTCGATTTAATTAATTATTTCATTCATATTTTATTTATGTTTTAATTTATTTTACTATTCTGTTTTTTTTGCTCTGTTATGGTGGAAATATTAAAAACCTATTCCGTTACTATCTCAGCAAGCCTGTTACTGCTTCCTCAGTGACGGTGCCACAACAATGTTATCTCACCATCTCCTCTTCTCACGGCGACACAAGTGTGACCACCCTCAGCACTATTTCGCACACACTGCTTTAATGTCCATTGTTCCTCTCCCTTACAGTCTCTTCATTTCCTTTACACATTACAATACGATAGTGACTGTCATCACAATCTCATTCCAAATTCCCTAAAACTTAGGTGGAAACATTTTTATCCTCACACATGTTCCACTCTAGCTTCCTTCCACTGCTTCCTTTCTTAGGCCACACTTCCCCTTAGCCACTTCACCATACATTTACACAAGTCAAAACCTCATGTTGACTTACTGATTAAAAAACATCCAATGCCTCAAACCATCACTATAAAAATCACCTATTACCACCGCTATGCCAAGAAATATATTTTCCTCCATGTTTCGAGACACCAGATTTGTCGCCCTGAACACGAACCACCAGCATCGTCCTCCTGTCTGGATGATCATCACCGCACTAGTATCCATTCACAGAGACCACTGTTGTGGATCTAGAGCGATGATAATTTAGGAGAAATTAGATTTTGGTTGAGCGGGTGACTTTCTTCTGATATTGTGAGCCAGGATAGAAACCATGAATCTTTCAGATGTTTGAGGAGGTCGTGATATGCCGAATTAAGCCTCATCACTACTCGAATGAACTCATTTTTTGTCATCCTTTTTTTTAAATAAATGGATTAATTTGGATTTTTAGCCCTTGGAGGTGTCCTTGCATCGAACTGCCAGGCTTTTGAAGGGTTCCATAATATTGTTATGAAGTTTGCCGAGGAGGAGTCTGGTTTCACGGCCCATGTGCTGTCGTGAGTATAAGACTTCTGAGGAAGCTATGTGATTCTTCTAGGAGAAGATCCATGATTTCAACACCCCTCTTGCACCGAAGAATATGAGGGGGGATAGATTTTAATTAAAAAATAAAATTAAAAAACAAATATAAAATAATAATAAATTTAATAACAAGAAATTAGTAATATTATTAAATAAATATTTGATAATAACAAAATAAATTATTTCACTAATTAGCTGAATAAAATATTTTTAAAACTAAAATAATAATATATAAATAAAATTAATTAAAACTTAAATTATATTATAACCTCCTTAATGGATTAAAAAATTATCAAAACCCAGAAAATAGAGTAATTAATATTAATATAATTTAATATTATAATTATGCTCTATTAACTAATTATTAATAATACTTACATTAATAAAATAACATAATTTATAATAATAATTTAAAAACATAATAATTTAATTTAATTAAATATTTATTAAAAAAGTACTAATCTTAAAAATAATATATAATAATAATTATCAATTAAGATATTTATTAATTAAATTTAGTTGTCTTTTTAATAAGTATTAAAACATTTCCGTTTAATGAAATAACTATTATTTTTATTTCTTCTTGTCTTAAATATTTTACTTTGTTTTAGTTTTGAATGTTCACAGTGAAGTCAAAAACATGTATAGGTACACAACAATGCCTAAAAAGATTCCAGGTTCACAAAACTAACTACCCCGGAATTAATACAATGGAAAAATTAGCAAGACGTGTCATTCATAAAAAACACACTTATGTGGTGCTCCAGTGAGGGAATTTTGAAGTCCATGGAAATGTGTGGTGACATGCAATATATGAAAAATTATATTTAAAGAAGATCAGCAACAAAATTTGGGGATGATCATTTTCATTCCACGATCAAAATTTTGGAGAGAAGCTCGAGAGACTTGTATTTGGATTCCACACCACACAATTTAAGAGAGAATATCCTTGGAGAATCACATGAGCAAAGCAGAATACGAAGGATTCAGAGAGCATAGTAGTTCTAAGGGAGTTATACTTCTCCCTATCCTTAGATTTTATACTCTATTTTCTTGTTTTTTTAGTACTGACACCAATATGATCATATGCTGATATGTTCTCTGCTCAAGAATATGATACTACTATACTTGTTTTTTGATTTCATCACATTCTTTTCATTATTTTATAATCATAATCAATTGTGAGTATGATTTATGATTCTATTTTTAATTTTTCACACCTCAATTTTTGTTCTCCAAACTCAATAATTAAATATCAACTAGAGAAGTAGAATTTGATTACATATATTGATTATTTTACTATCAACAACTTTATAGATTTACACTGAGTTTATTTCCAATTGTTATAATTTTTTAACATTCAATAAGGTCAATTATGTTTTGGTGTGGAAAATTATAATACATAACCCTCTACCTATTGAATTTTTTGGCGAGGAAGATCCATCTAGTTGTCTTGAAGTGTGACACAATAAAATTTGTGAAGGATTCACCCATTTCAACTTGTAGATTAAATCTCTTGAGTATATCATGTGATCTTTGTTCCTTTTTCTTTTATTCTAGGAAGTTTAGGTCAAAGTTTATAATAGAGTTTATAGTTAATTATGTGTAAGTTTATGTTTCTTTATTCAAAGTAGTTATCTCATATTGTTTAGACAACATTATTAACAAAAATAAAAAGATATATAAATTATGAAGATGTATTTTCCACTGATGATAGTAGTGGGGGTGTAAAATTCAAAAACCTTAGAAATAATTTACTTCATTCTCTGTGGATAGACCCTAAACAAATTTACTAGTGTAGGAGTAAAACATATAATTTTGAGGGCCATGATGACCTCCTATCACATTAATTTTTTTGTCTCTATTTCTAGGAAAGGAAAGAGCCATTACATATTAAACAACTAACAAAATTAACTATAAAAACCTCAAAATGATAAATAATTTGGAAAATGGGAAAAATCTAAAATAATTTTTTTTTGCTAAATTGTTACTATTTTCATACCACTCAGTATTTTCTACTCGTGTTTTAATGATCAGAAAAACATATGGTTTTAGATTAGATCCTCTGAACCATGAATTATATAATCATTTAAATTCTCTAAAATAGAAAATTAAATATGAAATGAAAAATCTAGATAAGAGATTTACTGCACCTAACAACTTCAAAAATCATCCAGAACATTTAGATTAAAATGAAATGCCCAAGATGAGGTCATTCTATCTCCATCACGTTTTAAGAAATCTATCTTCCATTTGGTTTTCTCCAAGATCCTGGAACTATGAGCTAAATCAATATCACATTTCATTGATTCCACCATTTAATAGAAAATTTAATGGGGACTCTCTAGCCTTCATTACATATTTCTACAATATTGTACAAAAAATTACCAATTTTAGGAATCATGGAGAATTAACTTAGAATGATATTTTTCCCTTTTGATTTAAATTGACTATTAGGAATTGGTTTCTGAGTCTAGATGATAACATTTTTGAAAATTGGGATGAATTGTACAACTCATTCATTATGAATGTCTATCCCCAATGATTAAAAGGTGATCTATGAAAAAATAACTAGTTTTTAACAAGAGTATGGAGAGGATTTTAATTAATCTAGGGATAGATTCAGGGATCTTCTTAGGGAGTGTCCCCATCATCAAACCACATATCACATTCTCATGGATTCCTATTTTGAGGGGCTATCATCCTATGGACATAATCGAGTTGATCAGGTTGTTGGGTGAAATTAAAAATATAAGAAAGATAAATAACATAGAAAAATATTATATAATATTTTCCTCAATTCACCACATAAAATTTCATGAAGAAAAAGTTCTAATAGAAATTTTAATTCAAACACTGTTTCAATAAATTAATCTCAAAGTCAAATTTCTGAAATTAATAACAAAATTAAATTTTAAGGAATCATAATTCTAATAAAACTAATAACCAAATCGGTTTCCAAAACAACAATCAATATATAAGGGAACACTTTTTTGTGGTATGTTTTTTCATTCTAAAAATATCTTTCCAAACGTTGATATGCTAGTCCAACAAGAAGAAAACTCAAAATTTTCTAATTATGTTTCTAAAATAACATCAAAAGAATAAATAATTTCAAATAATTACATGAAATGCTATATAAACCACACAAACCTATCCTGGAAAGATCAAGGCTTATAAAACAATCCACTTCCCCTAATTACTCTAACCTACCAAGACCAAACATTCAAAAAAATGGTGAGTCTTAAAATGCACAATGAAAAAATGATAATCAAATGTTATCTATTCTAGATACAATCTTGACCCATCTAACCAAACATAAATATAAATATGAGTTAGATAAAATAAAAACTAATGTGGTAATCCAGTACATGGAAATAGAACTAGGCCAAATTGCTAGATATTTTTCTTCTAGGTAAAAAAACATCCATGTACCACTAAGCCTAACCCTATAGAGAATTTCATGGATGTAGTAATTAAGAGGTGGATGAATAGTAAAATTGTTGTTGAAGAAGTCCATGAAAATGTCCAAAATGAAAATCTACTTGAATTTGATAACAAAAATATGCTTTATTCACATTCTGGAAAATCATCTAAAAATCAATTGAATAATTGAAAAGAAAATGATTAAGGAAGAGTTTAGGCATATACCTACTGTATATAAAAAATTTTCTACACCCATCCCTTTCCCTGAGAAGCTAAAATATCTAAGTAACACTAGGATTGATCTTCTTCAATTCCTTGGTCTGCTTTATAAATTTCAAGTAAACATTTCATTTATTCAAGTTTTTATTATAATATCATCTTATCTTAAATCTGTAAAAAAAAATTAAAAAAGGCACTAGAGTAGTTTATTACCTACAGCCTCACTAAAGTGTGCAATTTTGTTCTTAAAAATAAAATCCCACCAAAATTGTGAGACCCAGGTTGTTTTATTATACCTTCCACAAAAGGAAATTTTTATTATCATAAATATTTTTATGAATTAGGTTCTAGTATTAACCTACTTCCATACTCACTGATTCGATAATTGATCTTGGGTAACCTTCAACCCACCACAGTCATACTGTAGTTAGCTGATAGATCATTCACTAATCCAGGGGGTAGGGTAAATGACTAGATTGTTGGTGTTGGGAAACTTTTCTTTCCTGCAGACTTTCTATTCTAGGACATGGAGTGTGATCAAGTGGTGCTCGTCATCTTTGTTAGGATTTTCTTGTCCATAGGTAGTGCTGTTATTGATATTTATAAATATTAGCTTGTTTTTAAAACTGGAGACCAAAAATAATAGTTCAATTTATTTACGAACATTAAAGGAACAACTTATTCTGAAAACTATTCAATAATTGATCCCCTTGAAGCTGACTGTTCTTATAAAAATAAACGTGAACACATTAAAGAATGTGAAAAATAATCCTTTGTTGACGAAACTCATTTATAAGCTAAAAATCCTATGGAATATATATTATATGTTTAAAATTCTTCTCAAAAATTTTATCTGGAATAATTTATTGAACTGGACAACAGTGCAATTTCTACTGTACATCAAACCAATGTTTCTAAACGTATATTTTGTGTGTGTGTGTATGATGATTTAATTGTTAACTATAACCTTTAAGAACACATTTATGTTGTTGTGGGATACATTTTGAGACAATTCTATGATTATTATTTAATAAACTTGTTGAATTCAGATCTAGAATGTCTGGATAGTGTGTTGTCCACATTGGACAACAACACTGTTATTTCTAAATCTCAAAATGAAATTGAAAATCTTTCATCATTTAAAATTACATATATGAGATATTTTGATGATCTTTGAGGTACTAGGCCTAATATCCTTCATTTGAGTGTAGAACCTCCCAATATTGAACTAAAAACAATTCATCCTCGTTTGAAATATTCATTTTCTGGTGAGATTTCCACTTTGTCTGTCATAATTTTTACTGAGCTTAATGAGAATCAAGATGGAATATATTCGAGTGTTTCGAAGAAATTTAAATATTTGATAGGCTATAACATTGAAAATATAATGGGTATTAGTCCCTCATTCTACACGCATAAAATAACTATGGAGCCTGACCATAAGCCTAGGTTAGAGTGTCAATGAAGATTGAATCCAAACATGAAAGAAGTAATGAGAGAGGATGTGATCAAACTATTAGACATCAAAATAATATATATCCCATTTCTGATAGTTCTTGGGTTAACCCTGTACATGTTTTCCCCAAGAAAGGAGGGTTTACTGTAGTAAAAATTAAAATAATGATGAAATCCATGTTGGGAAAGAAACAAAATGGAGACTCTCTATTGATTAAAGGAAACTAAATGAAACCAATACGAAAGACCATTTTCCAATACCCTTCCCTGATCAAATGATTTTTAGTCTTTCAATAAAGGAACTTTTCTGTTTCCACGATGGGTATTCAGGTTACAACAATATTCTCATTTCTCTATTGGGACAAGAAAATACCACTTTTACATGCCACATTGGGAAATTTTCTTATAGGCGGATTCACTTTGGGTTGTGTGGATCTCCAACCACCATTAAAAATTATATAATTGCTATCTTTATAGATATTATTGAAAGAAACATAAATGTTTTCATTTACGATTTCTCCATTGTGGGTAGCATATTTGATAAATGTGTTGGAAATCTTGAATTAGTTTTGGAAAGAGGCTTTGAAACCAATCTTTTTCGTAAATTGTATAAGTGTCAGTTCATGGTCACATAGGGTATTGTATTTGGTCATAAGGAGTATATTAAATTTCATTAATTTGATACTTCAAATTATTGAGTCATTCAAAAACTCCATCCTCCTAAAAATATTGAAGGTATAAGAAGTTTTCTAGGACATACGAGTTTCTTCTAGAGATTCATAAATTACTTTTATAAAATAACTATTCCATTGTGTTCTTTGTTGGTTAAGGATGCAACATTCAATTTTGGTAAAAAAATATTGAAATCATTTAATCTTCTTATAGAGAAATTCACTACATCAACTATCATCAACGCACCTGATTGGAAACTACATTTTGAGATTATGTGTGATGCAAGTGACAATGTTGTAGGTGTTTTTCTTAGACAGAGGAGAGATAAAAAGTTACATGTAATTTATTATGCTATAATATTTCTAGATGAAGCCTAAAAAATTACACCCCTACTGAAGAAGAATTTTTATCTATTGTTTTTTCTCTTGAAAATTTTAGACAATATTTGTTAGGTTTAAACGTCATTATTTTCACTAATCACTCAGCTTTAATGTACATGATGCCTAAGATTGAAACTAATCCCATTTTCATTTTATGGACTCTATTTCTACAAGATTTTGATTTAGAGATTAGAGATAGAAGGGAGCTTCAAATCAAGTTTCTGACCACCTATATAGGCTTCCTCATACCCATTCTGATGATATAATGGAGATAAACTCTTCTTTTCTTAATGAGAAGCTGCTCACTATTTTTATTAAGCAAAATTCATGGTTTTTATATTTTTCTAACTTCTTGTAAGGGGGTTTATATCCTAGAAATATGTCAAATAACCAAAGAAATGTATTTATTTTTTAGGATAAATAATATTTATGGGATGATCCCCTGCTATTTAGGATATGTGCTGATTTTAGTCTAAGGATATATGTTCTTGTAGAAGAGTTGTTACCTGTTTTAGAGAGTTGTCACTCCATACCTTGGATAGGTCACCATGGTGGTGAATGGACTGATCATAATGCTTTATAATATGACATAATTAACCTAATATTTTTGAGGATTCCAATATCATTGTAGTTAGATTTGACAAGTGCCAGAGTTTAGGAAATGTGGGTATGAAGTAGAAGATACCCCAAAAGGAATTCTAGAAGTAGATGTTTTTGATGTATACGGTTTAGATTCCATGGGTCTGTTTCCATCATCACATGGGAATGAGTGAATTCTTTTTTTTGTACATATTTATTCAAATTGGGTTGAGTTAGTTGCACTTCAAAAAAATCATGAAAATTATATAATAATTTTTTAAAAAAATAATAACTTTACAAGATTTGGAGTTCTGAAAGCCTTTATAATTGATCACAGAAAACATTTTATTAACTATAAGTTGAATTATTTGATCTAAAAATATGGTGGTGTTCATAAAACTGGTACTCTTTATCATCCACAGTTCTGTGGACTAGTAGAAATCTAAAATAGGGAACTCCAACAGACACTTGAGAAAACTATGTCAACCTCTAGGAATGACTGGTCTCTCAAATTAGATAAAGAATTATGGTCATATAAAACTACTCTCTAAACCCCAATAGTTATATCTCTATACATTATTTTTTAGGAAATTCTATCATTTACCTGTGGAGTTGAAACACAAGTCATATTGAGCAGTTAAGGATATGAAAATTTATTTTAAGAGTGATGGTGAGAGGATATTACTTGAGTTAAGTGACCATGATGAGATTAACAGAGAGAGATATGATAATTGAAGGATTTATAAAGAGAGGAAAAAAATAGTTCATCCTTCTATCATCCAAGAAAATTAATTCATCCCTAGAAAAGAGGTTATCCTTTTTAACTATAGACATAAACTCATTCCTAGAAAACTAAAGTCTATATGGTCCAGACAGTTTACTAAAGTGAGGGTTCTGATGAATAGAGTTGAGGAAATTTTAGGTGAAGAGAAAAAACCCATGATGGTTAATGGTTAGAGAGTGAAACATTATTTAAGGGACATCCAAAGGGTTTGGATTCCTTCACTGTGCTTGAGAACAAATTTAAAAAAAAAAATTCTAACTAAAGTCATTAAATTCAGTGCTTGATGGGAGTCAACCCATGTTCTTTCTTTTGTGTTTACTTTTTTTTTCTTTTTTTAAATTGAATAAAATGATGTTCTGTTTTCTTCTATATAAATTATCTCTTCATAATTTGTGTTCCTAGTTTACATGCTCCATGTTTTTAAGATGCTTCTGCTGTGTTAATATTGGAGTGTAATTAACATATTGAAGGATTAATGAAAAGTTATTAAGATTGGGAAATACCATACTATTAATTTCTATTTCACTATTCTTATACTTAATACATTCAATTTTTTCGTGTTTTGTTTGATAAACTATGCTATATATGATGATACAAAAAAAATTCTTCTTGTGTTATAAAATACTACAACATGTGTACTAGAAATTTTTTTTCATGATTTCAACAGAATAAT
The DNA here is from genome assembly GCA_963277665.1 of Viscum album. Taxonomy (NCBI): domain Eukaryota; kingdom Viridiplantae; phylum Streptophyta; class Magnoliopsida; order Santalales; family Viscaceae; genus Viscum; species Viscum album. The sequence continues at coordinate 51,029,984 of OY728156.1, forward strand.
GTTTTGCTGCATGTCTTGCTATAAAATTAAAAAAAATCAGCATAACTTTAAAAATTATTCTAGTATTGTAATGAAATTCTTTTGTATGTCAATGTGTAAATAAAAATTCTACATTTACTTCACTGCTGAAAACTAAATTTCATTGTTATTAAAATGTTCCCATTGCATAAAACTAAGTGGGGGGGGTACATGCTACTATTTTTTTGAATATGATCTATGTCGCGGTTTTTAGCAAGAATTGTTTCTACTATATTGAATATCCAACTCAATAAATTATTTTAAATTTTCTTTTACCCCAATACATAGTGCACTATACATCACATGTTGCTTTTAAGAGGTATTGAAAATTTTACACTAGAGATAAATTTTAATGCATGTACTTTATAATGAACCTACTATTAATTTATTCACTGTGGAAAAAAATATTTTTGAAATTCAATGAGACCCTTTTAAACATTTCATAAATCTACTAAAATAAAAAATCTATTTTGAACAATAATTGTCAAATTTTTCTTCTCCATATTATAATTTAACATTGGGGACAATGTATGGTTTTATGTATGGGGAAGGGGATCAATTATTGATTGTGTATAAATTTGATTAATTTAAATCCCATCAATTCCCATTGAAATTTAAAATATTTTGCGAAAAATGGGTTAATATTTTCTAAAATATTGCCCGATTTTGGGCTGTACATTATTTATCATTAGGTTCTTTTTATTGAGTGATGCCAGTTTGGTAGTTATGAGTAGCTATGAAACTGAAATTAATGTGGTTGGATGATTGCATAGTTGGTTTTCTGGGTTGTTTTAAGAGATCTTCTTTTAGGAATTATTATTTATAGTGATATGGGTATCCTTTTAATGGAATTATGATCATAACCCTTGGAACATGATGTTTAAATTGATCTAAGGGGAAACACATTTTTTAATTAAAATGGTTTTCATAAAAATATTTTGAAAATGGATTAGTTTTGAAATCTGGGATCCCAAAGTGAATCTCTAAGACCCTAGATTCATGGTGCATTTTTGTTTACTATAATCCATCTGTACACTTTTAATAAGTGCATATGCAAAGTGCATATCACATGATACATGGCTTGGGAAAAATAAAATTAAGTGTCTAGGGTAAAAAATGATTTCATTAAGGTGAGGAGAATGATGAACTCTAAATGGATAATGGGTTAATTTGTTTATTTGGGATTCATTTAGGTTGTGCTATTAAGGTGATTCACAAAAAAAATAATTTTTGGAATCAAGGATTGAGTCTAAGTAAAAAAGTTCCTCTAGTTATTTTTTAAATTCTAGATAAATTTTTATCGTTTATCACTCATGGAATTAGAACCATATCCAAGATTGATGTTAGTCACTACATTGTATCACTTATGAGGCTTGAAATATTCATTAGTTGATGATTTATAGTTATCTTGATTTCCCTTTGAGTATTTGTTCTAGGCATGAATAAATTTGATAACATCATTTTCTAAAGCGTATTGAAATGCTTCTATCCTCTTTTATAAATTGTTGGATATGTTACATTTTGAGAAAAATAATAAATACCCTCACATCTATTTATCAACGATAATAAAACATATGATTGTTTGAGGTCAACCAATGCTTATGTGTGGGGGAATTTGATGTGGCCTTAAAAACACATGTTTTTCCACATCTTTTGAAATAATTTTTATTGATTGATTTACTTTTTATTACACTTTTTACTAAATTAGTGAAAATTTTCATTTATAGAATTATAGCTTTTGTTAAATCGTTTTTTATATTAAAATTGTATTTTAATCCATTTTAATAGTTAATTTATATCTGACTTTGATTTTATAGTCTAATAAATTTTTATTTAGTTTGGTGAATTTTTTATTCGTATTTAATAATTGGAAATTTTTATTAAATAATAAATTATTTTTTCTTTTTCAGATAAATAATGTAGACATCATCTAACATTGCATTTATTAAAAATTAATTAAAATAAAATAACATATTTTTATTATCTTTTATCAATTCGTTTATTTTGAATAAAAGATTATAAACATACTAAATTTATTAAATCTATTTATTTTAATTTCATTAATTATCTTAAATGTTTTAATAATAAAATAATCATTTTTTTACTTTAATTTATTTATTTTTATATAGTAAGTATTATAAATAAATTTTCCTCATTTTATAAATTTAGAAATTTTATATTAATTTCTTATAATTTGGTTTCTTTTTAAATTTAGTTTCATGTTTAGTAAAAACTTAGGTTTTATAATTTGAAGTTAATAATTATTTAACTTGTGCTTAATTTGTTTTAAAGTTTATTAAAGATTACGAGTACTTAAATTTTCATTTGATTTAAATAATTTTTTGTTTTAATTAATTATTTTCCAGATTTAATTTTCGTTTTAATTTACGTTACAATTTTTTTTATTTTTCCATGTTATTGTGGAACCAGTCTAATCATCTTCCTTTACTTTCTCATCAAGTCTCCTACCGCTTCCTCAGTCTCTATGCCATAGCAATGTTGTGTCACCATGTCCTCTTCTCATGGAGACACATGTGTGACTATCCTCAGCACTGTTTCCCCTCCTCCACATCACTGTCCACTATTCCTCTACCTTATGGTATCACCATTTCCATTCCACATTACTGTGCCACTTTGACTCTCCTCATGGTCTCATTCACAATCCCCTCAAACTCTTGTGGCACCATTTTTATACTCACACCAGTACCACTCCAACTTCCTCCCACCACATCCATTCTCAGACCACACATCCTATTTCGAACTTCACCCTACGTTCACACAAGTCACAACCTTATGTTGACCTACCAATAAAAAAACATCCCATGCCTCAATCCATCGCAATAAACTTCACATGTTACTGCTTCTAAAATATGAGAATGATTCACCACCATGTTTCGAGACACCAGATTTTTCACCCTGAACATAAACCACAAGCATCATCCTCCTATCCGTCTGATCTTCACCGCACATGCATCCCTTAACCGAGACCTCCACTATGGATTTGGATCAAAGATGAGTTAAGATAAATTAGATGTCGATCGAGCTAGTTCCTTACCACTGATATTTTTAGTCAAGAGAGGAACCATGAAGCCATCCAAAGTCTGCAGAGGTCTAGCTATGCAGAATGACATCATTACTCGAAGGAACTCATTTTGTGCCACCATAGTTTCTCAAGTAGGGGATGAATTCAGAGTTGTAGCGCTTGGATGTGTAATTGCGTCGAGCCGACATGCATTCAAAGGGTCCATCAAACTAAAATGTGATCCGTTAGGGAGGAGTCTGTTTTGAAGGCCCATGTGATGTCGTGAGCAGAGGACTTACGAGGAATATACATGAAGCTTCTAGAAGAAGCTTCATGATTTCAACCCCCTCTTGCACCGAAGAAGATGAGGGAGGAGGATAGAGTTTAATTCAAAAATAAAATTGTAAAGAATAAATAAAAACAAAGATAAAATAATAATTACTTTAATAATATGAAATTAATAAAAATATTAAGTAAATTTTAGATAATAACAAAATAAATTATAAGACTAATTGACTAAATAAAATATGTTTAAAAAAAATAATAATATTTAAATAAAATAAATTAACACAAAAATTATATTCTAACATAAATAATAGATTAAAAAAAATAAATAAATTGATAAAATAAAGTAATTAATATTAATATAATTTATGAATCTAATTAATCTATATTAACTAATTATTAATAATACATATATTAATAAAATAACATAATTAATAATAATAAATAAAAAAACATATTAATTTTATTTAATTAATAATTTAATAAAAAATTATTAATCATAATTATGATATTTAATAAGAATTATTAATTATGATATATATTAATTAACTTTATTTAACATTTTAATGTGTATTATATCATTTGAATTTAAAAAATAATTATAATTTAAATTTCATCATGTTTTAACTATTTTATTTTTTTAGTTGTGCATGTTCATTGTGGAGTCGGAAACCTATACAGGTTCATACCAATGCCTAAAAAGTGTATAGTTTTCCCCAAATAACTCACCTCGAGATATTTATAAGTGAAAAACAAGCGCGGCGTGTCAGTCATAATGAAACACACATGTTAGGTTCTCAAGTGAGGGAATTTTGAAGTCGGTGGAAATGTGTGGTGACATGAAGTAGATGACGGAGGATATTTAAAGAAGAGAAACAACATAAGTTGGGGATGCTCATTCTCATTCCAGGATCACACTTCTTGATAGGAGATCTGGGTACTTGGATTAGGATTCCACGCCATACAATTCAAGAGTGAAACTCTTAGAAGAAGCAAATGGGGAAAGCTGGAGACGAAGGAGTAAAAGAGAAGAGAAGTGATAAAGGAGTTCTTCTTCCCTCAGTCCTTAAATTTTGTACCCAATTTTCCTATTTTTTTAGTGTTGAAATAAATTGGATCATAAACTGATATGTTCTCATCTAAGGAATTTGATTTTATTTGATTTTATTTATGATTTCATCACATTCTTCTTAACAATTCAGAATCATAATCAATCAGTGAGAATAATTTATGATTTGATGTTTAATTGTTCACACATCATTTTTTTCTTCTAAATTCATTAATTCATGATCAATTAAAAATGAATATTTTTATAACAATTATTGATGATTTTACTTTCAACAACTATGTGGATTTATGGTGATTTTATTTCCTATTGATGTCCTTTTTTAACATTAAAGAAGTTCAAATAAGTTTTGTTCTATATAATTATAATACATAATCCCCTTACTATAGAATTTCCATGTAAATGAGAATATTTCAGTTGCCTCAAAGTGAGATTCAATAAAAGTTATGACGGAATCAACCATTTCCACTAGTAGAGTAAATCACTCGAGTATAACATGTGATTTTTTCTCCCTTGTCTTTACTACTATGAAGATTAGTTCGTTGTTTCTTCTATGGTTTATAATTATATTAGTGTATGTTTAAGTTTCTTAGTCAAACTATTTTTCTCATATTGTTTGTACCACATTATTAAAAAAATAAAAAAATATGTTTAATCTTAGAAGATTTTTCCCCACTACTGACAATATTTGGGGTTTAAAATTCAAAACCATAGTAATTGTTACCCACCATATTTTTGTATCGACTCGAAACCATTGTACTGGTGTAAGTGTATTAAATATTATTTTGAGGTTCGTGAAGACCTCCATTCCATCAGCTATCTATCATTTTAATAAAAATATATTTAGGATGCGAAAAATCTTGATAAATACGAGAGAGTATATCCATGGGGAGACTTGTTTTTGGAAAATGACTAAATTATTAGGGATCATTACTTTTTTGTGTTAATCGAATCTATATATAAATTAGTTATATATTTCATCAGTACTTGTAATTTTGAGACGCTATAAAGGGGATTGGGTTGTGTAATGGAAAAATGGATTGAGAACCCATCTGCATAACATTTTCAAACTATGAAAAAGGATCTACAATTCATTTAATGTTTAGAGGTTTTAATAAAATAAATTTTTAGTGACATTTTATTTAGTGTATCCCATTAAAAATAATTACATGAATTATTACTATAGTACACACTATATAATTCCATGACCTACAGTTTTAATGTATGATGTGTCGTAGATTTTTCAATTTATTTCACTGAAGCCTTCTCCTCTCAGACATAGTTGATATTCCAAGTTAATATGGAGTGAAACCCTATCTTCATGATATCCCATTTACATGATCAATTTCTGTTTTAATCTAGGTGTTTCTTATAAATCATCCACACCTTTCTCGTTATTAGTTTATTTTATTAGAAATGTTTTGGGATCTTTAGATAAATATAGGTGGTATAAATTTTGCCATATTATAATTTCCAACGTTTATATAGAATAATAATTATTCATATATATTAATATTTATGACCTATATTTTAATTTTATGCAAAAGATGACACTTTTTCCCATATCATACAAGACACACAACAATGGGTTTCTCTAAAATATTATGTTGCACACAACATTGACTTATACTGAAAAATAATATAATTATATAATTATTATTTTAAATTTTAGTTATCTCCAAACCGTTGTTTCAGTGGGAACGAGCATAACTAAAAAATTATTACATACATTTTTTAAATGTTTTTACATATATCCAATAAATTTTAGAGCTTTAAAATGAAAAAGAATCCAAATTTGTGCATAATATACTCCAAAAATTTACATTTGTCCAATAACTTTTACATGTTCTATTTGACAAAATTATCTTTTTCTCTACAGTGCGTTCATAAAAATTTAATTTGGATTTATTTTTGATAATTTTATAATGAAGTTCATTTTTTAATGAATAGGGAAAAATACCTCATTTTAATTCAAAACTTCATTTTCATCTAAATTAATTATACAAATATATTTTCATTTTAATTGTTATAAAAGTGTGATTAGAAAAATAGTTTATCATTTATTACAATTTTGTTCATTGGTAGTAATTTAACTTTTAAATTAGACATAACACATGTCAATCTTTTGATAGTTTTTAAAACTCAAAAACTACTTTCAGGTTTTGTCAATGATAATTAATTTTAAATTTAGATCTATAAATTCTAGGTTTTGAATTTTTAAAAATGGATTCCATATTTGGATTCATAATGTCCAATTTATTTATATGTTTCTCTTATTTTAGACATTATGAATAGTAATTTCAGTAATTTTATTATTTACCATGGTTATGGGGTATGTATGGTAAATAAGTGTAAAAAATTATATTATAATAATATTAAACTACTATAACACATGTATTAATACTATTGGATGTGATATGTATAACTTTGGTCATCCTTGGGTCGATTTTGGGTCATCATAGAGCCACAAGGGTGTTATAATTACAGGTCACAAGAATTAATTTAATGTAAAAAGAAATATAACATAAATTGTATATTTTAATAAAATAATTTTTAATTTTATTTTTATAATAGATATCATTGAATATAACTAGTCATTAAAAATCAGTAAATATTTCCTAAATTATAGTAGTGTATTTAAAATTTTTATACAGTATACAAATAATTTTATTTATGACACAATGATGATTCAATGATCACCTTATTAATGAATGATTAAAATAAATAACACTATAAATATTAATATAAAATAATTTTTTTTATTATGATTCCATAAAATTTTTTGATGTTATAGACATCTCATATTTTAATTAATTCCTTTTTATTTAATTAAAAATATTTTTACGACTTTAACAAAAATCAATTACTAAATATTATCGAAATTGACATAATTGAGTTTTCAAAACATATAATATTTTATTTAATTATATACTTGACTTAAAAATACAAGATTCTTCCAACTGACTTATATTTTGATTAAATTTCCATTAATCATCCTCTTGTAATTTTCTTGGTATTTTATCATAACTATAGTAACCATATATTATGAAAATACAAGAAGACGTGGTAAGAGTGAATGTTTTTAACATACGGTTAAAGCTAAAATATAAGGTTACTTTTGTGACATAAACATGTATAAAACTTATTAGTTGACAATTTTTTTAACCCATTATCATCTTATTTTCGAAATATATAAGATTGTAAGTCTTATAATTGTAAAATCATTTTATAATAAAATAATATTTCAAGACTTTCCTATTGTTCCCATTATCCCTCTTAAAAAAGTCCATTGCATCTGCCAAATTAATCATACCTTTCAGGCCTCATGTCCCATCCAAATTCTGCTAAAAAATCTCCCAATATCCCTACCTTCTTCCTAGGGTCCATAATTTGTGAATAAAATACATCCTATGCATTTCATTTGTGAAAATAACAAAGACATACTCGAAAAAGATGTATTTGTTTTATCACCTCCTTCAAAAAACATTTCATCTATTAAAACCTATTCACATATAGTTTTCATAAAAAAATAATAAATTATGTATCTTCTACATTCAGATATTTTATTATTATCATTATAATACATTATGCTTCCTTTTATACATCCAATTAATAAAATTTTCTTTTAGTGCATACGTACAACTTACCATATCCATGATATAGTGTAATTGGATATTCAACAAGACATAATATGGATGGGTATAATTATAAATATAATATAGGTAAATAATAAATATAACATGATAATTATTATTTATAATTAATATAGCATCCAATTTTATACCATTTGACCATTATGTGAATGATATCGGCACTCGTGCGTACGTACCGCCAATAGTATCCACAATACAATGTGATTCATTCAACATGATATTCATTAAACCAAAACTATATACATTAATGGTATGAATAAATAAGATATATATTATTTTTATATTTACTATAATATTCTATAATTTTTATTTACATAATAACATTATTCATTTCAAAATATGTAAATACGATAATTTCATTTGAGGAAGTGTGGTCTACCGCCCCGCAATGTAAAATGAAAACGTCATTTCATATATGAAAAGTATAAACGATGATGTAAATGAAAATATGTAACATATATAACATATATATTATAATATATTTATAATATACTTATTTATCATTTAGTTTTCATTCCTTTAACATGAAAAATAAATGAATGCTGTGTTCATGCATACGTATGACCTATGGTCTCCTTGAAAAGTTTATTTCATTTATTTAATCTAGATGTTATGGACTCTTATAAAGAAAAATATACTAGATATATATGAAATTTAAATCATGAATATTATTCTAGTCGTGATCAAATAATGAACACATGAACAATTTATATCATAATAAGTCCATTTTTGTCTTAAGTACCGAACATCAACAAAATGTCCGATATAAACATAAATAATTAACTAATTGATATAAGATGGTAATATGTGATATAAAAGGAATAATAAGCAGGAAATGGTTTTCAATTATGTATATATTAACATAAGTTTATTATTAAGGAATAAAAGGGAACATATGTGACGTGTCAGACTCAAGGTAGGGGATATCATCTAAATCTCATTTCACTATGTCATTTCTTGATATTATTCAACTTTATTATTTTATAAGGTTTATATACATAAACTATGAAATTTCATTTCTATATTTTATCACTAATAATGTTATTTAATGGGTTTTTACATGTATTTATTCTTGAATTTTAGTATTTAAATATAAGGCCCCGGCCTTAAACCGTACTTAATATTGAATTAAATGAATAATTCACATTTAGGATCTTTTCAGGTTTAGAGTTTTAGAGAATTAGAAAATAACTATTACATCTCAAAAGATTTACAATGTAGACACTTCTACCAATTTTCCATAGAATAAAAAAAACTCTTAAAAAGAATCATGTCTAGTTCCATGTTTTATATAGCATGACTTTCCCTCGATCCCATCCATGACCCTATTCCTCATTAAGTCCTTTGAAAAACATTTCAAAAAAAACTTGGGTGAGCATAAAAAGCTCAGTAAGGGATACACAAAGAATAAAAACTATTACTCTATCAAAACAAAAGTAAACCTTGTATACTTTATCAAAGTAATACTTTTCACCTTCATGAAGTAGTAAAAACTCTTCACTGAATAAAAGATCATTACTTACCCTTTTGTAACCAAAATATTACCATAATACCCATATAAATAACACATAACATATAAAGGTAACTTGGGACATAAACATACTTAAGTAGAATAATCATATGGTTGACTTCCACACATATCACTTAATGGAATAGCCATACTGCCAACTTCCATACATACTTAATGGAATAGCCATACGGCCAACTTCCATACCCAATGCATTGGGGGTTATAATGTAACCACCCATCCTGGTATTCATGGCACCACCCGTCATATGGTTTATCACGTAACCACCCGTCAAATGTCCAAGTACCATTTTTAAAATCATAAGACATAAAACAAATATAATGGAACGAAAACATTTTCACACTTTGATCACAATATATCACATAAATATATTGATATAACAATTCCAATATAAAATCCATTTTCAATACCAAAATACAAAAAATATTATATGTTTTTTATTTCATTTTAAATACATTACGGCTTGTTGAGGAAGCCAAATACCAAAAAATACTTTAGGCGGCGGAAAAGGTCGTTGTCACCGCGTACGCTAAAAGAAACATTCCTTCTTGTCGTTCTGTAAAATTCTTCGTAGAAAAAAATTCCTTTTGTATAAAATTAGAATTCAAAGGGTTTTATACACCGTATAAAAGAAAGTTGTGTATAAAACTAAATATGCCTCAATGATAGGATATTAAGACGAAGTCCCTTACCTCGGGTCCGACTTGACTCGATCGTTCTTTAATGTCCTGAATAATAAACTTGAGATAATTTCTACTTTCTTAAGAACCTTCTTCAAGTTCATTATTACTTTTATATCACTTATTAACATGTTATAAACATTATGTAATCATTTAAGTTAATAATGTTTGTTTTGTTGATATTTGGTTCTTAATTCGAAAGTGGACTTCTTACAATTTCATGTTGTTCGTGTGGTCAAATGTTCTTTATATCCAGAATGAAATTCCTGATTTGGATATCATATATATGACATATATCTAGCATATATATGTATTTATAATATCACATAATCATTTAGAGGTATGAAATGAAATGCACCGTTCATGGAGACGGTAAGCCGTACGTACGCATGAACGCTACTTTCATTTCTATGTCATATTAATGGAATTAAAACTAAATGAGAGTTATGTATATATTAATTCCAGAATTATATTAATCGTTTATATGTAACATACATCATATATATCCTTTATATATATATGTACTTATAATAGTACATTACATTTGGGGATAAGAAATGAAATGCACCGTTCATGGAGACGGTAAGCCGTACGTACGCATGAACGCTACATTCATTTCTATCTCATACATTAATGGAAAGAAATAATAATGATATATAGGTATATTATAATTCCAGTATAAAATCATATATAATAACTTTAAATTCATCCTTTATACGTCCCACATATGGCATTAACGAATCACATCACTTTGAGGGGCTGTAATCCGCACTTCCTAAAATGAAATTATCGTGTTTACCCACAATGGAATCCATAAAGATAAAAGACAAATGAAAAATAAAGTAGCATAAGGAAAACATAAACATAATATATATCATATATAAATAGAGTGACATCTTAATGGCCACCATTAAAGGTGTTTAAAATAATATTGAACAATCATTGTTTCGTGAGGCATAAATTCTCCAACAACAGAAACAGTATGTTCTTTAACCATTAGATGTAGATGTGTGTATGTTTAGCTCGTAATATTATTATAACAACATCCCAGTATATTGAAGATACTGGATTTGTTACAAAATAAATGAATAAAAAGAGTTTAGGGGGTTGGAGAAGAAAGATAAAACAAAAGAACACAAGTGAATACATCACCTTAAAATCGAGTAACTCTCTTAGATTTGAGCTCAAAGGCTTCCATGTGAAGACTTCTGCCCAATGTGAGGCTTCAAGATGTAATAGAGGGATGTGGAGAGACAAAAAGGGCAGGGTTTTTCCGAGCCAAATTCTTTGGAAGTGTGGATAAGGTGGTAGAGGTGGGGGCCTTTTATAAGAGGAGAGGAGGGGCACTCATGGAAAGTAAGGAAATGTTACTTTATTTTAGAATGAGTTTCAGATTTTAATTGTCCCACATTGATGTTTTTTGGGGATACGGTGATAATGGTTAGAAATTCACCCATCCAATAGGTTTTTGACATGTGTAGGTCATAGATTTTACATTATCATTTCATTTTATTTAAATCCTTTATTAATGATGTAATTGCTGCATCATCATGATGTCATAAATAATTTAATTTATGTAATTTCTAACAATTATAAAAAAATATCATGAGGTAGGAAATATTTTTTTCTTTCTAATGAATATTTATAGTCAAAACTCTTATTTTTATGACCCCATGTATAAATTGTTTTAGTAAAACAACTCATGTTTTTGACATTTTTATTTTAACATTAAATAAAAAGGTATTAATGTCATTTTCCAACTAAAGTGGATTCATGGGGTTCCCAATTTTACACATGGATTGTCTTGGTCGTCCATGATACATCCAATGAGGTTAGGACATGTTTCAAGTTCATTTTATACTATTAAAACATTATTTTTACCTTAAACTACACTAATTACCTATAATCGCGATTAAAAACTTAATAAGTTACTATTAACCAATAAATTATTTTAATCCCATTTTACCACATTTTACTTTTTAATGATAACCATGTATGTCAGATTTTTGAAATTCAAAACACAGATGTGGTAAAATTTTATTTAAACGAAAAATCTGTTTTTAAGTACCACTTAGTGGTTTCACTATTCATCAAAAATTGAAGTTTTTCAGAAAAATATCAAAACGTCACCCTAATCTATATTTGATATTCCGAATTCAAAAATGAAGTCCATTTTACAAAATTCAAAACATATATGTTGCATTAATTAATTTAATAATTAATTCCCGCTGTCGAGCAAATAGCGTGTTTTCATGAAACAATAAGTATCAAAAGATTGACACTAGTTTAAGTCTGATTTCAAAGTGAAATTAATTTCAACGACCACTATTGGATTTAATGGTAAAAATATATTCTAATTTCACTTTAAAACCAATTTAAAAGGTAATCTAATCATATAAATAAATTAGATTAAAAAGATGATTTCAATTAAAATAAAACATTTTTCACTATTCATTAAAAAAATGAACTTTATCGGAAAAATAGCAAAAATTTACAAAAAGTAAATTTTGATGTCCCAATTATATAGAAGAGTTTTATTTGGTCCAATAGAATGTATAAGAGTGAACAAAACTATTTTTAATGACGATTCTCCATCAAAAGGCGATAAGTGAACCTTTAGTGAAAACTAGGGCATATACGCCTAAAATTGAATTCTTTCCGTATTTTAAGCCTTTATCTTTTATTAGATAAAAGTAAAAACATTTAAAAAACATATATAATCTTGTTTTAGTTATTTCTATCCATTCCCGCCAATACAACAGCTATGTGTTAACTACCATTTAAAATAATATTATTTTATTACTAGTGTGCAACGTAAGATTTCAAAGAAACTCTTTGTTGCGTATATGTTACGCTATCGAACATAGAAACCCCTTTAAAGTAAAATTAATATTTAATTCATAAATAATAATAAATATGAAAATGTTTAATTCATTATTTACCTGTGATGTTACATCCTTCTACCCTTTTGGGAATTGCATCCTCGCAATTTTATTCACTTATCAAAATAAGTGGGGGTATTTATACCTCATAGCATTTTCAGATTCCCAAGTCGCCTCTTCAACCATATGGTTTTTGCACAAAACCTTTACCTGGTGAATTACCTTATTTCACACCACTTTCTCTCTTCTGTCAAGAATCTTGACTGGTTGTTCTTCATATGATATGTTCTCCTCCAGCTGAACTACCTTTAGACTCAAAACATGAGATGGATCTGGCATATACTTCCTCAACATCGAAACATGACAAACATTGTGTACCTGAGAAAAACTCGGAGGTAAAGCCACTCGGTAAGCAACTGATCCAACTCTCTCCAGAATTTCATATGTTCCAATGAACCTTGGACTCAACTTTCCTTTCTTACCAAATCTCATGACACATTTCCAAGGAGAATCCTTTAGAAAACATGATCACGTACCTCGAAAGATAGATCCTTCCTCTAGTTATCCGCATAACTCTTCTTCCTGCTTTGAGATGGTCTCATGTGTTTTTGAATCAACTAAACTTTTTCTGCCATCTCTTCTACCAATTCGGGTCCCATCAACTTCCTTTCACCCACATCATCCCAGAAAGCTGGAGTTCGACACTGCTAACCATATAATGCCTCAAATGGTTCCATCTATATACTGGAATGAAAACTGTTATTATAAGAAAACACAACCAAAGAAAGATGTTGGTCCCAACTTCCCAGATAATCCGTCGAACAAGCTCGTAGCATATCCTCCAAGGTCTGAATTGTTCGTTCTGACTGCCCATCTGATTGCGGATGAAAAGATGTACTAAAATTTAATTCAGTACCCAACGACTTCTGAAGGCGTTTCCAAAAGTTAGAAGTAAACCTGGGATCACGATCAGACACAATGGAGAAAGGAACTCCATGTCACCTGACTATCTCTTTAAGAAACAAACAGGAATGATGATCTAAGGAAAAAGTATCATGTATAGAAAGGAAATGATCAGATTTAGTCAAGCGATCAGCAATAACCCAGATTGCATTATTACCTCTATATGTCTTCGGTAATCCCATGACAAAATCAATGGATATATTTTCCCATTTACACTCTGGAACTGGTAAATTATGAAGCATCCCTTTCGGTAACTTCCGCTCTTCTTTAACCTGCTAACAAGTCAAACACTTCACAGTAAAATCAGTAATATCCCTTTTCATTCCATCTGACCAGTAATACTCCCGCAGATATCTGTACATCTTAGTACTGCAAGGATGAACTGAAAACGGGGAACTATGAGCCTCACATAACAACTCATTCTTCAACTATGAATCACAAGGCATACATAATCTCTTCCCAAACCTCAAAACACAATAATTATCAATGTTGAATTCAGGAAACTTACCCTTCTGAACCAGCTCTACCTTTTTCTGCAACTCACTGTCTTGCTTCTGTGCTTTCTTGATTCTATCTGATAGGGAAGATTTCACTGATACCTGAAACAAAACAGAAGAAAATCATGCACCAACATATTCTATGCCAAAGTTCATCAAATCAAAAACCAAAGGATCTCGTTACAAACGCAACATTGTTAATTAAGCATTACTTTTTCGACTCAAAGCATCAGCCACTTTATTTTCTTTTCCAGGATGGTAATGAATTGTACAATCATAATCCTTGATTAATTCCAGCCATCTCCTCTGTCTCATGTTCAATTCTTTCTAAGTGAATATATACATTAATCTTTTGTGATCAGTATATATTTCACACTTTTACTCTATACAAATGATGCCTCCAAATTTTTTAGACAAAAACAACAGCATCTAATTCCAAATCATGTGTTGGGTAATTTTCCTCATGAGTTTTCAACTGACGTGAAGCATATGCAATTACCTGATCATTCTGCATAAGGACACAGCCAAGTCCCTTCAATGAAGCATCATTGTATATAACAAACTCACCATTCCTAGAAAGAAGTCCCAAAACTGGAGCATTCACGAATCATCTTTTCAACTCCTAAAAACAATCCTCACATTCTTTTGTCCAGATGAACTTAACACCCTTCCGAGTTAGCTTAGTCATTGGACTAGATAACCGTGAAAAATTTTCAACAAACCTTCGGTAGTTACCTTCAAAACAAAGAAAACTACGGATCTCGGTTACATTTGTGGGTCTTGGACATTCTTCAACAACTTTTGTTTTAGCAGGATCAAAAGTTATGCCATCTTTTGAAACAATGTGACCCAGGAAAGAAATTTGTTGAAACCAAAACCCACACTTGCTGAATTTCCCATATAATTTCTTTTCTTTTAAGGTTTGCAAGATAACCCTTAAATGACTTTCATGCTCCTCTATACATTTAGAAAACACCAAAATATAATCGATGAAAAAAACCACAAACTTATCCAAGAACTCATAGAAAATTCTATTAATAAGGTCCATGAATAAAGAAGGTGCATTGGTTAACCCAAAAGGCATAACTAAAAATTCATAATGGCCATATCTAGTACGGAACGCAGTCTTCGGAACGTCTACTTCGTTTACTTTCAACTGATGGTACCCCGAACTCAAGTCAATCTTCAAAAAATACTGAGCTCCCTGGATCTAATCAAACAAATCATCGATATGAGGCAATGGATACTTGTTCTTAACAGAAATATTATTCAAGGATATATAATAAATGTGATGTCTCATTGAGCCATCTTTATTTTTAACAAACAAGATAGGAGCACCCCATGGTGATGTGCTAGGTCGAATGAAACCTTTATCTAATAACTCCTGCAATTGCTTATTTAACTCTAAAAGTTCAACTTGAGCCATTCGATAAGGGGGGTTTTGAAATTGGCTTAGAATCAGGAACTAAGTCAACAATAAATTCAACTTCCCGATCAAGAATAATACCAGGCAACTCATCAGGAAAAACATCAAGATACTCATTTACCACTGGCACATCATTAATCTGAATAGTTACATTATTTTCAACAATATGTGCAATGTAACATTAATTACCATCTTTTACTAGTTTCTCAACTTCGTGATATGTTATCAAAAGAAAGGGTTCATTCATGTACACAAACTAAAAATCTTTATGAAAAGAAACCATTTTAGCTCTGCAGTCAATCTTAGCATGATAAAAAGAAAGCCAGTCTATGCCCAAAATAACATCAAACTCTACATGAGGCAAAAAAAATAAGGTTTCCTGGTAGATTCTTTCCACACACAAGGATAAGAAGGTTCTTATAATTCCTTTTTGTCTCAACGTTCCCTCCGGGTGTCTTTAACATAAGTTCAGGATTCATATCTTGAGATGGAATTTCCAATTTACTAGAAAACTTTTTATAAATGAAAGAGTGTGTAAGACCTGAATCAAAAAACACATTGGCATAATCTAAACAAACAAACAGTGTACCTGATACTACTTCATTCGATGGCCCAACATCTGCTGAAGTTGTTGCAAAAGATTTCACCACCCCTCTATTCTTGTAGTCTGGCTGCTTTCCCCCAGTTGAGTTCTTCGTTAGACACTCATTTGCATAATGACCCATTTCATTACTCATAAAACATCTTACCACTGGCTTTTCATTGCCTGCTTGATAATCTTCCTTACAGTTACGAGCAATATGACCAGACTTACCACACCGAAAGCACTTACCAGACTTGGATAAACATTCTCCAGGATGCATTTTACCACACTTCTCATAGGATGGATATTTTGTTTTCTTACCTACTTGCTTCTTTGATGAATTCTTACCCTTTTTCTGCCAACTGGACCTCCTATTCTGTTGTTTGTCATAGAACACCTGATCATCATCAAACTCCATTTCCACCTTCTTCGCACATCGAACAAGTTTTTCATAACTTTTGAACTCACGAGAAGCTAAAGCCCTTCTACACTTTGGCTTTAACCCTGAGTAAAAACGGTTTATTTTACTATCAAGATCTCGTATGATGTTTGGAGCATACCTTTCCAATCGAGTGAACTTTGCTTCATAAGTAGCCACTGAGTCTTCCTCCTGCCTCAATTCTATGAACTGTTTTTCTATCCTAAGATGAACCACCTTAGAAAAATATTTCTCAAGAAACATACCTTTGAATTCGTCCCAGTGAAGATAATCAATCTCATCACTATCCCTGATATTTTTCACCATAGAACAGTACTGATCACCTTCACCTTCAAATGGTAAATAGCAAGACTAACTTTTTGATGTTCTGAACACCCCATGACATCAAAAATCTTCTCCAGTTCTTTAATCCACCCTTCAGCTTGCATAGGGTCAGATGATCCTATGAATTATGGGTAATGTTGCCTCATGAAATGTTCCACCACTGACATGTTCCTCTGCGGTTGATCTGGTAGATCTCGTGCATGTATACCACCACCATTTATAGCCTGAGTCAACTGTGACACCACTGCAACAAACTGTTCAGTTCTGATCCCGACCATCTCAGGTTGCTGATTTGGAAGGTTTTCTTCCTCCTGATGTCGTCCCAACATAGCTTCTTTGTTTCCTCTACGGAAAACCATTCTGAACACATAAATATAGTAGGCGAAGCAACATGGTAATCTTTAAATGCTATATCATTTTAATCATACCATAAATTAACTTATAATTTTACACTTTTCTAACTCCTAAATTTGTCTAAACCGACCTCTGATACCAACTATAAGGCCCCGGCCTTAAACCTTACTTAATAATGAATTAAATGAATAATTCACATTGAGGACCTTTTCAGGTTTAGAGTTTTAGAGAATTAGAACATAACTGTTACATCTCAAAATATTTACAAAGTAGACACTTCTACCAAGTTTCCATAGAATAAAAAAAACTCTTAAAAAGAAACATGTCTAGTTCGATGTTTTATATAGCATGACATTCCCTTGATCCCATCCTTGACCCTATTCCACATTAAGTCATGTGAAAAACATTTCAAAAAAAAATTGGGGTGAGCATAAAAAGCTCAGTAAGGGATACACAAAGAATAAAAACTGTTAGTTTATCAAAACAAAAGTAAACCATGTATACTTTATCAAAGTAATAATTTTCACCTTCATGAAGTAGTAAAAACACTTCACTGAATAAAAGATCATTACATACCCTTTTATAACCAAATGATTACCATAAAACCCATATAAAGAACACATAACATATAAAGGTAACTTGGGACATCAACATACTTAAGTGGAATATACATACGGTCGACTTCCACACATATCACTTAATGGAATAGCCATACGGCCAACTTCCATACATACTTAATGGAATATCCATACGGCCGACTTCCATACCCAATCAATTGGAGGTTATAACATAACCACCCGTCCTGGTATTCACGGCACCACCCGTCATATGGTTTATCATGTAACCACCCGTCAAATGTCCAAGTACCATTTTAAAAATCATAAGACATAAAACAAATATAATGGAAAGAAAACATTTTCACACATTGATCACAATATATTGCATAAATATATTGAGATATCAAATCCATTATAAAAACCATTTTCAATAAAAAAATACATAAAATAGTATAAAAGAAACATTACGACTTGTTGTGGAAGCCAAAGACCAAATAATACTCGCAGCGGCGAAAAAGTTTGTTATCACCGCGTACGTTAAAAGAAACATTCCATTTTGTCATTTTGTAAAATGCTTCGTAGAAAAAGATTCCTTTTTTATAAAGTTAAAAGTCAAAGGGTTTTATACACTGTATAAAAGAAAGTTGTGTATAAAACGAAATATGCCTCGATGAAAGGAGATTGAGATGAAGTCCCTTACCTCGGGTCCGACTTGACTTGATCGTTCTTTAATGTCCTGAATAATACACTTGAGTTAATTTATACCTGCTTCAGAACCTTTTTCAAGTTCATTATTACTTTTATATCACTTTTTATCATGTTATAAACATTATGTAATCATTTAAGTTAATAATTTTTGATTTGTCGATATTTGGTTCTTAAGTTGAAAGTGGACTTCTTACAATTACATGTTGTTCGTGTGGTCAAAGGTTCTTTATATCCATAATGAAATTCCTGATTTGGATATCATATATATCATATATATCTAGCATATACATGTATTTATAATATCACATAATCATTTAGATGTAAGAAATGAAATGCACCGTTCATGGAGACGGTAAGCCGAACATACGTATGAACGCTACTATCATTTCTATGTCATATTAATGGAATTAAAACTAAATGATTGGTATGTATATTTTAATTCCAGAATTATATTAATCATTTAGATGTAACATACATCATATATATCCATTATATAAATGTACTTATAATAGTACATTACATTTGGGGATAAGAAATGAAATGCACCGTTCATGGAGACGGTAAGCCATACATACGCATGAACGCTACTTTCATTTCTATCTCATACATTAATGGAATGAAATAATAATGATATATAGTTATATTTTATTTCTAGTATAACATCATATATAATAACTTTAAATCCATCCTTTATACGTCCCACATATGGAATTAACGAATCACATCATTTTGAGGGGGCGGTAGTCCGCACTTCCTAAAATGAAATTATCGTGTTTACCCACAATGGAAACCATAAAGGTAAACCACAAATGAAAAATAAAGAAGCATAAGGAAAACATAAACATAATATATATAATATATAAATAAAGTGACATCTTAATGGACACCATTAAAGGTGTTTAAAAGAATATTGAACAATCATCGTTTCGTGAGGCATAAATTCGCCAACCACAAAAACAATATGTTCTTTAACCATTAGATGTATATGTGTGTAAGTGTAGCTCTTAATATTCTTATAAAAACATCATAGTATATTTAAGATACTGGAGTTGTTACAAAAAAAATTAATAAAAATAGTTTAGGGGGTTGGAGAAGCAAAATAAAATAAAAGAACACAAGTGAAGTCGTCACCTTAAAATCGAGTAACTCTCTTAGATTTGAGCTCAAAGGCATCCTTGGGAAGACTTCTGCCCAATGTGAGGCTTCAAGGAGTAAGAGAGGGATGTGGAGAGACAAACTGGGTAGGGGTTGTGTTGGAACCAGGTTCATCAAAGCATGATTTGGTGTATGGTTTGTGTTTGTTGTCAATCCTCAGTGGAAGTTCAGGGTGTGAACCAACAAAGCGATCATACCATTCAGGAAGAAAACAGTAGTGAAGGTGGCGCTGTTTCCCAGTGTTTGCCAAATTTTTGGGCCTGAAAATCCGTAAATAAAGTAAAGTGTTTTTGGAAAAGATACTTGCGCGCCGAGCTCTTGGAGGATGAAAGACTTGCGCGCCATATGTTTTTGAGGATCAGAACATCAAAATTTTGCTAAGGAAAGAAGGTCGCGCAAGTGTTGGTTGGGTCGCGGAAGTAACTTGCGCGATAGAGGATCTGGAGACAGGACTTGCGCGCCGTCGAGGGACTTGCGCGCCGCCGCGCAGGGGGTCCAGTTTGCCTATAAATACTGGACCACCCCTCCTCATTTTGAACGGAGTTCAAGGCCGAGAGATTGTTCGAGCTCTCATCGCGCAGGTGGTTGAGTCGCGCAGGTGGTTGTTTTGTCACGCAAGTAGAACTTGCGCGCCGGTGTTTGGCTGTTCTCCCAAGGCAGTTTGGAAGAGAAAGGAAGTGGATCGCGCAAGTATTTAGTTCAAGAAGGCAGTGTCGCGCAGGTGCTTCAGTGACACTTGCGCGCCAGTTTAGTCTTGCGCGCCTGAGACTTGCGCGCCGCCGGGAGACTTGCGCGCCGGGCTTGAAAAGGAGACCTTGACACTATTGAAGCACGCCTGCCTTGCTGGAGCTGCACGGAAGCCGATAAACTACTCGGTTCATTCGAGGAAAAGTGATATTCTTCTTCTGGTGAGAATCGGACTTCAATAGAGCATCTACATTCAACAAAGGATGCACTCTTATGAAAATGAAGAAGAGACCTACACGTCTATAAACTGAGTGGGACTTCACCAACGGCAGTGAGCCAGGGGGAGTCAACGGGAGTGACCCGAGGGACGCAGTGAGCTATCCCTGAACTTTTGTAAAGGCAGTGAGCCTGGGACAGAGTGTCTGTACCCGAACTTTTGTATCCGCAGCTAGTGAAGCATATTGGATTTAGGTACGACCGGCAACCTGTCGTCATATGCTCCTTGGACGTAGCCCTTAGTGGTGAACCAAGTAAAAATGAATGTGTCTTCTCTGTGCATGTGAATGTTTTCATTTTGATCGTAATCATCATACAGGTTCAACAAGTTCCTACCAACGTGGGAACAAGATCCAACAAATTAAAAGAAAAAGTGGTCACCCTGATTCACCCCTCCCCTCTCAGGGTGTCCCGAGGTCCTTCAAGTGGTATCAGAGCGTAAAGGTTGCTGGTGTTGAATCTGACCATCTTCATCATGGAAAACGCCGTCAATGTCAGGGGAGTCCCTCACTTCGATGGAAGCAATTTCCAGATCTGGAAGAACAGAATGAGATCTCATCTAAGATCTCTTGGAATGGAAGTTCTTTTTTCTACTATGCAAGGAATACATGTCACTGATCCAACAAGTCTGGCTATGACTGAAACAGACAGGAAACTTCTTGATGCAGATGCTAAAGCACAGAATGCTCTCACTGCTGCCCTTTCTGATCAGATTTACCTGAAGGTGATGAATTGCACCTCAGCAAAATCTATGTGGGATAAACTTGAGAATATTTATGAAGGTGATAGAAAAGTGAAGGAGGCGAAACTACAAGTGCTACACAATCGGTTTGATGATCTGAAGATGCATCCAGATGAGAATGCAGACTCTTTCTTCAATCGAATTACTGAAGTGGTTGGAGAAATTCGGGGTCTAGGCGAAGAAATCAAAGACATTGATATTGTAAAGAAAATATTAAGAAGACTTCCACCTCTGTATAATGCGAAGGTGTCTGCTCTTGAGGAAAGAGATCTTTCCAAACTTTCTCTAGATGACTTACTGAGCAGTTTGGTAGCATATGAAATGAGAGTCAAACCAGAAGATGCTACGACTCGGGTGAGCAAGGAAATGGCATTCAAGGCCATGGATAAATTGAAAATCTCAAAGGATAGTAGCGGTGATGATGACGAAAAGAAAGAAATTCTTTCTCTCATTGCAAAGAAGTTCCAGAAGGGGAAAGGGAAATTCAAAGGGAAGTTACCTCTCGCATGCTTCCGTTGTGGAAAAGTTGGGCATATTGCCTCTCAGTGCTTGAAGAATATCAATGATGATGACAGTGAAGATGAAAACATCAAAAAGCCTCAAAGAAGGTTCTTCAAAAGGGGAGACTTCAAATCTGGTAAGAAAATGCAAAGGAAGAGTTTTGTCTGTGAAGAGGAAGAAGATGACAATGAATTCTGTGATGAAGAAGAACCAGAATTCAAAACTGGGAACCATGCTTCTATGATGGCCACTGTTGAAAAGTCAGAAGATACTGATGGGAAAAAACAACTGAGAACTTGTGTAGATCCTGAGGTGCAACTTAAAGATGCAGTTAGTAATCTTAAGATTAAATGTAAGAGCTGCAATAAGTGGAAATCAATTGTAGAAGAATCAACTGAATATGTTGATCAACGTGAAGCTGAAATTGAACGACTGGAAGAATTTGTGAAGGTACAGTCTAAAATAATTGAAAGCAATGATGATGCAGTTGATCTGAAGCTGAGAATTGAAGAGCAAGCAAAGGTCATCAATGACCTCACATCCAGACTGGATGAAAAATCCAAGACTGTTGAGGGTCTTGAGGAGGAAGTAGTTACTCTGAGGAGTAAAATGGAGACAGAATTAGTTCCAAAAGAATCGAGGAAGAAAATACAGTTCGGAAGATTCTCAGATGCAGAATTACTTGCAAGAGCCAAGTGTGGTTCAGATGGGGTTGGAAAAGTCTTTAGTGATCAAAGACCTGCTTGCATGGGAAAGAGTGGAATTGGCTGTGAGGCTGAGTCATCAACCGCTGGAAGTGCAAAGATCCAAAAGAAAGATAAGATGAAAGTTGAACATGTTGAAATGTTACCTAGAGTGCTGAAAAAGGAACCCTCAATCCAAACTAAAAGGAGACCTGAAAATTATCCTCAAACTTTCAAAAATGGCATACAGTCTTACTATTCTCCCAAGGAAGAAGCTATAAGGAAAAATTCAAGTGAGAATACATTTCTTCTCATGAAGTGTCAGTTCTGTGGCTATCTGGGCCATACCATGTCCTATTGTGAAGAGGCAAGAAGCTATCTGAATGGAGAAGATATAGATGCTCAACAAAGGAGAACAATTTCATATCCTTATTCTTATAGAAGAAATAATTTCTATGGATATTGTTTTCATTGTTCTAACTTTGGTCATAAGGCCATTAATTGCAGGCAGAGAAGGGACATTGACACCTCATACAGAAGTTCCAGACATGTCAAGTCTCGTCAGCAAGACGATGTTTCTCTTTCAAACAGGTTCTCACCTCTTAAAGAAGACTTTGACTATGAAGAACCTGGGTTTTCGGAAGAGACAGTTGAAAGGCCATCAGTTCTATATACTCAATCTAATGTCTCATGGAAGGAAAGGAGGAAGATGGAGAAATCAAACCTTGCAGAGGTAGATCTCAAAGCTACAAAGAACAACAGTACCTGGATTCTAGATAGCGGTTGCTCATCTCATATGACAGGTAATGCCGGTCTACTTACAAATATCAAAAAGAATGTTGATGGTACAGTAAGATTTGGTAATGATGGGGCTCTGAAAATCAAAGGGAGTGGGAGTACCAAATTAGCTAATGGAGAACTAAAGAAGACTGAAGTCCTTTACGTAGATGGCCTACGTCATAATCTCCTCAGCGTGAGTCAACTCTGTGACTCAGGACTTGTTGTGACTTTTAATCAGAAAGGCTGCACTATCAAGGGAAAAACTGGCAATTCTCTCATGAAGGGATGCAGAACAGAAGGAAACTTGTATCAGGTTGATAGTGAAGAGAATGTATGTTACATGACTGTTGAAGAAGAAAACAATCTGTGGCATCGGAGATTGGGACACATCAATCAACAAGACATGGAGAAAATATCAAAATTGAGAATTGTCATGGACATTCCCAACCTGAAGCGTGAGCGTGAAAAATCCTGTGATGCTTGTATTCGTGGGAAGCTGGTCTGCAGTTCATATCGGACAAAGAAGAAAAAGGCATCTCACCTTCTTGATCTGATTCATACAGATGTTTGTGGTCCAATAAATGTTGCCGAAACTCATGGAGAAAGGTACTTTGTACTTTTCATAGATGATTACAGTCGAATGGCATGTGTGATGGTCATTCACCGGAAACGACAGGTCCTTGACTGCATGAAAACATATCGGCGAATCGCCGAGAATGATACTGGACGAACAATCAAAGTGTTGCGATCTGACAATGGAGGAGAATACACGTCCATTGAATTTGAAAATTATCTGGAGAAGCATGGGATACAACATGAGGTAGCTGCTGTGAGAACTTCACAACAAAATGGAGTTGTTGAACGAAGGAATCGACAGGTGAACAACATGGCACGAACTATGCTGATTGAGAGTCGTATTCCACGACATTACTGGAAAGAGGCTGTTCAAGCTGCAGTGTACATTCAGAATCGAACAGGACTTTATATGGGTGAGACGAAGACACCATATGAATTGTGGCATGGACGGAAGCCTTCTCTAAAATACTTTCGTGTCTTTGGAAGTAAGTGCTTCATCAGGAACAAAGAAGGAAATCAGGGGAAATATGGTGACAATGCAGATGAAGGAATCTTCCTCGGTTACTCAATGAACAGCAAAGCCTACAAATGTTTCAACAATAGTTTGGGAAGGATTGTGGAAAGCAATGATGTTAAGATAATTGAAGAGAAAACCACAAATGCTTCACGGACGTCATATGCTGATGTGATAGAAAGTCATGAAGAATGTGAAAATGAAGAACCTACAAATGCAGAAATAGAGGAAGCTGTTCAAAACACTCATCAATCACATGATGATGTTGACTCAGAAGAAGAATCTGAAGAAGAAACTATGGCTGAAGAGAATACTACTGAACCTCGCAGGAGAAATCGAAGAGCTGAGATTGATCCATCCAACATAATTGGGGATAGGAGTGCACCCACTCAAACCAGAAGGATGAGGAATACCACGCAATCTGCATTTCTATCAGTTGTAGAGCCATCCTCATTCGAAGAAGCTGCAAAAGATGAATCTTGGGTGAAAGCCATGAATGATGAATTAGATCAGATTGATAAGAATCAGACATGGGATCTTGTCCAGAGACCCGAAGGTCACAATGTGATTGGTACCAAATGGATCTTCAAAAATAAGTTTGATGAGCATGGAAGTGTCATCAGAAACAAGGCACGACTGGTATGTAAAGGATACTCTCAGATTGAAGGCATTGATGTTGAAGAAACCTTTGCTCCAGTGGCTAGACTGGAGTCAATCAGGCTATTCCTTGCCATGGAACTCCAAAGAGGATATAAAGTATATCAAATGGATGTCAAGACAGCATTCTTGAATGGTGTACTCGAAGAAGAAGTCTACATTGAACAACCAGTGGGCTTTGTCTTGGGTACTGATGAAACAAAGGTCTGCAAACTAAAGAAAGCTCTATATGGTTTGAAGCAGGCACCACGGGCGTGGTACTCACGGCTAGATTCATATCTCAAGAAGTTGGAATTCAAAAGAGGAGGAGTTGATCACAATCTCTATGTGAAGAATTCTCCAAAAGATCAATTCATGGTTCTTGTCTACGTTGATGATATCATATTTGGTGGCAGTAGGAAGAAATCAGTGGATGAATTTGCCAACCACATGAAATCAGAATTTGAAATGTCTATGATTGGGGAGCTCACATATTTCATGGGGCTCCAAGTGATTCAAAAGAAGGAATACACATTCATTTCTCAGGAAAAATATGCAAGAGAGCTGCTGAAGAAGTTCAATATGCAAGACTCCAAACCAATGTCAACTCCGATTGCAGTTGGAACTAAACTTGGAAAGCATGAGGATGGGAACTCTGTTGATCCCACCATGTACAGGAGGATCATTGGCAGCCTACTGTACCTGACAGCGACAAGGCCAGATATTGTCTTTGCAACATGCCTTGCGGCCCGCTTTCAGAGTAATCCAAAGGAGGAACATATGGCAGCAGTAAAAAGAATCATGAGGTACATTCAAGGTACACATAACTTCGGGTTATTTTTTGCTGCAGGCAGGGACAGTGAATTATCAGCATTTTCTGATGCTGACTGGGCTGGTGATGTCGTAGATAGAAAGTCCACTAGTGGTGGAGCTTTCTATATTGGGCAGAAATGTGTCGGCTGGTTGAGCAAGAAACAAGAATGTACTTCTCTTAGTACTGCTGAAGCTGAATATATCTCTGCCACAAAAGCATGCACTCAACTTCTTTGGATGAAGCAGCAGCTAACAGATATTGGTGATAAGGTGCAGCAACCAATGGTGATTTATTGTGATAACAAAAGTGCAATTGATCTTACGAAGAATCCGGTTCAGCATTTTCGTACAAAACATATTGAAATACGGTATCATTTTATCAAAGAAAAGGTTGAACAAGGCGTGATTAAAATGGATCATGTTGGAACTAATGAGCAAGTGGCTGATATCCTAACGAAGCCATTGTCCGCAGCTGTGTTCGAGAAGCATCGGTTGAACCTCGGTGTTCGACCACCTCCTACTGCATAAGGAGGCTCCAGAAGTCCCCTCTCCCCGTGTGTTTTGACTGTTTTTATCTGTTTATGGCTGTGATGCAGGTTTATGGGGGAGATACTATCCAGGGGGAGTATGGCTTGAGCTGAACGTTGAACGAACTTTTCGGTCTTTGGTTTTATTGTCAATGGGGGAGAAATGAATAAATTCAAGGCTAGAAATTCTTCTGTGATGAGAAGTGTAAGCTTGTGATGAGAAGTTTAATAAGGATACATCGGGATGGAGAATTTCGTGTACGATTTCAACACACAAAGACCCAATTCAAGCTTTCTATCTTGTTTTCTACACCGAGCATTGCTCACGAGGACTTAGAGTGTTAGCTGAGTTGATTCTTGCGTTTTGAATTTATTATGATTGCCAACAAACCCAAAGGGGGAGATTGTTGGAACCAGGTTCATCAAAGCATGATTTGGTGTATGGTTTGTGTTTGTTGTCAATCCTCAGTGGAAGTTTAGGGTGTGAACCAACAAAGCGATCATACCATTCAGGAAGAAAACAGTAGTGAAGGTGGCGCTGTTTCCCAGTGTTTGCCAAATTTTTGGGCCTGAAAATCCGTAAATAAAGTAAAGTGTTTTTGGCAAAGATACTTGCGCGCCGAGCTCTTGGAGGATGAAAGACTTGCGCGCCATATGTTTTTGAGGATCAGAACATCAAAATTTGGCTAAGGAAAGAAGGTCGCGCAAGTGTTGGTTGGGTCGCGCAAGTAACTTGCGCGACAGAGGATCTGGAGACAGGACTTGCGCGCCGTCGAGGGACTTGCGCGCCGCCGCGCAGGGGGTCCAGTTTGCCTATAAATACTGGACCACCCCTCCTCATTTTGAACGGAGTTCAAGGCCGAGAGATTGTTCGAGCTCTCGTCGCGCAGGTGGTTGAGTCGTGCAGGTGGTTGTTTTGTCGCGCAAGTAGAACTTGCGCGCCGGTGTTTGGCTGTTCTCCCAAGGCAGTTTGGAAGAGAAAGGAAGTGGATCGCGCAAGTATTTAGTTCAAGAAGGCAGTGTCGCGCAGGTGCTTCAGTGACACTTGCGCGCCAGTTTAGTCTTGCGCGCCTGAGACTTGCGCGCCGCCGGGAGACTTGCGCGCCGGGCTTGAAAAGGAGACCTTGACACTATTGAAGCACGCCTGCCTTGCTGGAGCTGCACGGAAGCCGAGAAACTACTCGGTTCATTCGAGGAAAAGTGATATTCTTCTTCTGGTGAGAATTGGACTTCAATAGAGCATCTACATTCAACAAAGGATGCACTCTTATGCAAATGAAGAAGAGACCTACACGTCTATAAACTGAGTGGGACTTCACCAACGGCAGTGAGCCAGGGGGAGTCAACGGGAGTGACCCGAGGGATGCAGTGAGCTATCCCTGAACTTTTGTAAAGGCAGTGAGCCTGGGACAGAGTGTCTATACCCGAACTTTTGTATCCGCAGCTAGTGAAGCATATTGGATTTAGGTACGACCGGCAACCTGTCGGCGTATGCTCCTTGGACGTAGCCCTTAGTGGTGAACCAAGTAAAAATGACTGTGTCTTCTCTGTGCATGTGAATGTTTTCATTTTGATCGTAATCATCATACAGGTTCAACAAGTTCCTACCAACGTGGGAACAAGATCCAACAAATTAAAAGAAAAAGTGGTCACCCTGATTCACCCTCCCCTCTCAGGGTGTCCCGGGGTCCTTCAGGTTGGCCTAGACAACGGTTTTGGAAGTGTGGGTAAGGTGGTAGAGGTGGGGGCCTTTTATAAGAGGAGAGGAGGGGTACTCTTGGAAAGTGAAGAAATATTACATTATTTTAGAATGAGTATCAGATTTTAATTGTCCCAAATTGATGTTTTCCTAGGATATGGTGATAAGGGTTCTAAATACACCCAGCCAATAGGTTTTGGACTTGTGTAGGTCATAGAGATTACATTATCATTTCATTTTATTTAAATCCTCTACTAATGAGGTAATCGCTGCATCATCATGATGTCATTGATAATTTAATTTATTTAATGTCTAAAAATTATAAACAAATATCATGAGGTAGGAAATCTTTTTATATTTCTAATGAATATTTATATTCAAAAATCTGATTTGTATAACCCCATGTAAAAATTGTTTTAGTAAAACAACTCATGTTTGTGACATTTTTATTTTAACATTAAATAAAAAGGTATTAATGTCATTTTCCAACTAAAGTGGCTTCATGGGGTCCCCAAGTTGACCCATGGATTTTCTTGGTCGGACATGACACATCCAATGAGGTTAGGACATGTTTCAAGTTCATTTCATATTATTAAAACATTATTTTTACCTTAAACTACACTAATTACCTCTAATCGCGATTAAAAACATAATAAGTTACTATTCACCAAAAAATTATTTTAATCCCATTGAACCAAATTTAAAATTTTAATGACCACCATGTATGTCAGATTTTTGAAATCCGAAACACAGAGGTGGTAAAATTTCATTTAAACGAAAAATCAGTTTTTTAAGTACAACTTAGTGGTTTCACTATTCATCAAAAACTGACGATTTTCGGAAAAATACCAAAACATCACCCTAAGCTATATTTGATATTACGAATTCAAAAATGAATTCCATTTTACAAAATTCAAAACATATAAGTTGCATTAATTAATTTAATAATTAATTACCGTTGTCAGAGAAAATAGCGTGTTTTCATGAAACAATAAGTATCAAAAGATTGACACTAGTTTAAGTCCGATATCAAAGTGAAATTAATTCTAACGACCACTATTGGATTTAATGGTAAAAATATATTCTAATTTCACTTTAAAACCAATTCAAAAAATAATCTAATAATATAAATAAATTAGATTAAAAAGTGGTTTTGAATTAAAATACATAATTTTACACTATTCATTAGAAAAATGAACTTTATCGGAAAAATACCAAAAATTTACACAATGTAAATTTTGATGTCCCGATTATAAAGAAGAGTTTTATTTGGTCCAATAGGATGTATAAGAGTGAACAAAACTATATTTAATGATGGTTCGCCATCAAAAGGCGATAAGTGAACCTTTAGTGAAAACTAGGGCATATACGCCTAAAATTGAATTCTTTCCGTATTTTAATCCTTTATCTTTTATTAGATAAAAGTAAAAACACTTAAAAACATATATAATCATATTTTAGTTATTTTTATCCATTCCCACCAATAAAAAGTCTATGTGTTAACTACCATTTAAAATAATATTATTTTATTACTAGTGTGCAACGTAAGATTTTAAAGAAACTCTTTGTTGCGTATCGGGTACGCTATCGAACATAGCAACCCCTCTAAAGTAAAATTAATATTCAATTCGTAAATATTAATAAATATGAAAATGTTTTATTCATTATTTACCTGGGATGTTACATTAAATGTCTAATGTGGAATGAGGAAACTTCAACATTTATCTATTTAATTATCAAATATTTTTCTTCATGAAATTAATTAACATATTTATTTTATAGATATAACTGAATTTTTCAAATATAATTTTATATATTTATGTTTAGTTCAAATTTTTTTCAAAAGGAATATTTTACACTAAGTGCATTAAATTATTTACAAAATAGAAAATGTAATGTTTTAAACATATGCGATGACAACGACTTCTCTACCTCCATAACTGTTATTTGATATTTGGCATCATATATATGACTTAATGACATTAAATTTAAATTAAACACATTATTACCATTTTGGGAGTTGTTTCAATATCTTGAAAGTATTTCTTGTGATTTTAACACAAATGTTATTAGTGAAATGTTCAGTTTTGCAATATTTTATATGTTATGATTACATAATGGTACATGGAAATTTGACCGGTGGTTACATGTTAAACCAGTGATTTTTAGTTATGTAATAAACCAAAATATGCATGTTTCCATGATAAACCAAGTATGGGTGGTTACGTTATAACCTCAAATGCATTGGGTATGGAAGTCAGTTATATAGATATTCCATTTAGTGATATGTCTCAAGTTTCCGTATGGTTATTTTATTTATCTATGATATTTCCCATGTTACCTTTTAATATTATATGTTCATTTCAATGGTTTATGGAAATATTTAGGTTATAAAATGGTAATAAATGAGTTTTTGTTTTATGAAGAAAATGGATAGTGAGTAGAAGTTTCTACTTTTAATATTTATGTGGCTATGTATAAGTTACGACCTAATTCCTAATAACTACAAAACTAAGAATATAATAGATGTTAAATAATGTCAAATTATTTAATTTTTTCAATATTATGTAACTTTTATGGCTAGGGAATTATAGTTCGTATCAGAGGTCGTTTTACATAATATTGGAAGTTAGGGTGTTATTTAAGAATAAGTGACATGTTTTATATAACCACAATTTTTAGCATATTAGAACGAGTGTTTGTTTTTAATATAAACTGAATGAGATTATGATAACATGAAAAAGTATATATTACTGTTCACCCTCCTCATAAGATAGTATATGATGATTTATAGTAATATACTAACATTGTCATTTTTGGTTTTAGTAAATGGCTAGATCTTGAAGAAACCAAGGTAAAAATGGATGTGAAGGAATCTGTGGTTGTTTTCTAAATAAGAATATGAAATAAATTGGAGATAAAATGATAACCCTTCTGGATATTCATAACTTAATATCTTCTATCCTGATTAACCACTTGTACCGTGGTGATTTTTCTAAGGCATCATATATATGAGAAATGACTCCCTATGGAAGATGTGGTAGTAATCATAAAGGTATGTATATTAAAAAATCTATGTGTTAAAGATGTAGAAAGAAGCTACTAGGAAAATGATTCAAAGGGACAGTAAGATGTTATAGGTGTTGTAATTAAGGTCATAAAGTAATAACTTACCATCTAAAAATGAAACGTTCAGTTCACTCCAGAAAAAGGAATGTAGTTCATCACATGGGATAAATTGAATGTATTAAATGTGGTGTGTGTTTTCATTACACAAATAGATTTATTTGAAAGACGGTTCAGTAATGGGATCAGTAGAACCATAAAAATATATGTTTACCAATACATAATTCAATTACATTTGAACATGAGGAAACAAAAAATTTCCTATGAGATGTATGGATTATGTATTAGATCATGTTATGACATTATTGAATCTTAGTACATTATGCATGATTTTGTTTTTATAAAATATGTATAAAGGAATAAGATGGACAAACAAGTGTAAAAGAATCATGAATAATGTATGATGGTAAAGTTGTCAAAATTTAAGGATTTTAAGGGTTGTGTTTGGATCTTTGAATGTTGATATGTTTAAATATATTAATGATGGTATTAATTTGCATGAAATATAGTATTTTTAACGTTATTTTTGTTAAATAAATTTTTAATTGAAGAATAATTATCTTTTATTTTCTGTATATAGTTATAAATAACCATTAGGGAATATATGATCCTTAAATTTTAAGAAATTATGGGTTATTATTTTTTTGGATGCAAAATGTGATGTATGAGATAAACATTGAGGTTAAAATATTATATGGTTTTTTATAGTAATTTATCTCTTTTTTGGAATGTTAAAAAATTATCTTGTTTTTTAAAAAGGTCAACATGCAGATTATGTGACAACCCATCATGCCAGACAAAGATGTTATAATAGGTCCCCCAAAATAATTGCGACTGAGATTTATTTCATGCCACTAGCCTACGTGAAATTCCTGGTAAGTATAACTTATTATTTTTAGTTGAACGATTTTATGGATCAAGAAAAATATGATTTTTTTAACTTATTTTTTTATCAAATATAAATCCTTATTATAGGAAAATGATTTGGCGATTAAGAGATAAATGATATTTTTGAAGACATTCACATTTTTTGGAATAATATATGCCTCAAGAAAATATAATACTATGGGTTTTTATATGAGGTGTAATGGTTGAATATCATTTTGATGAATATGTGTTATCATTATAGAATATAGATATTTTTGTTGTTTTTGGAAATGATTAACCTATCACAAAGAACATGTTATTGGGTAAATTAATTTTTATGTATGATATTTTTTGAGTAATCAATGTTATTTGGTGATAAATATTAATATTTTTCATGGAAGATTGTATGATAAAATCATTATGATGATTTGGTTTATGTAAAAGTTTGTATTTTTTATTTAATATTAAGGACTATTGTTTATTTAGTGGTCTTTGTTGAACGTTTGTTATTGTTTTTTATATTTTGGAGATTGGGAGTAGTATTTCATTTTAAAAAGGATTATTCTTTTTTGGGATTATATTATATTGTACTAACCATTTTGGTTATTATTAATGTCTAATGATAGTTAAAAATATGTTGTTCATATTTTTTGGAATTTGTTATTCCATAGATGTTTAATCTAGTGATTCATGTGTGACCAAATCATCTAAAATACTCCTCGGTTAGAGAAAATATAGTTAGTGGAATATATTTATTAATGGATGAAACTATAAATGACAAGTATGTTTCTTAATGTTTTTTTCAAAGCTCCTAAAAAATTTCATCATCTTTACAAAAAAGACATTATAAACAAAAAAATTGTCCTTTTAATTTTTCCACTATGAAATAAAAGTCTATTTAACACCACTTATGTTTATGGTTTTATTATTCTTAAAATCCTCCTAATAATTTTCCTATCACTATCCATAAAAGCAAGATGGTTAGTTTCTCTCCCATATCAATTTTTTTCTACATGCAATCGTAGTATATTTTATCTCAAGTGACTTTTATACTTATTTATATTTAGTTTATTGTGATAGTTTTATTGACTGTTTTTTTGATGTGGGATTTCCAATAATGTTTCTTAATCCCAATTTTATAATTTCAAGAATGTAATTTTCAAAAGGGGTGAATGATGTAATGACCGAGGTATTTATAGAATAATAATTTTTCGTATCTATTAATATTTATGAATAACATATTAATTTTATGATAAGGAGGACACTTTTTCAAATAGCTTACCTGATACACAACAACTGGTTTCATAGAAATCTTACATTGCACACAACATTGAGTTATACCGAAAAATAATATAATAATAATAATATTATATTAAATGTTAGTTAACACCTAGACGTAATATTGGAGGGAATGAAGAAAACATTAAACAATATGATTACACATGTCTGTTAAAAGTTTTTACATTTAACCAATTTATTTAAGATGGTAAAAATATAAAGAATCAAAATTTAAGTATTAAATAGTCTAATATTTTTAAAAGGATATTCTGCTGTCTCTTGATGGAGAACCATTTATTTAAAAAAAATCACTTTACTATGTTCTAGTTGAAAAATAATCTTATTTCATATATTAATGACATAAATATTTAATTTGGATGATTTTTTGGTAATTTTATGATAATGTTAATATTTTTAATGAATAGTAAAAAATATTGCATTTTAATTCAAAAGGGTCATTCCATATGATTTATTTATATAGTTAGATTTTCATTTTAATTTATTTTAAAGTGTAATTGGGTTTATTTTTAATCATTTAATTAAATTTTATTTATTGTATGTAATTTCACGGTTACGTTTTATATAAACACATGTTAATTTTTTGATAGTTTTTTAATTTTCAAAAATCTACAATCTGGTTTTGACAACGGAATCTAATATTAAAATAATTTGTACCAATTATGTGCTTCTAATTAAAAAAAATGGATTCCATATTTGGAATCAGGAAGTTCTAATTTTGTAAATAGGTACCATTTATATTTGGACATTTTGAATAGTAACTTCAGTAATTATTTTTATTTTCTAGGATTTGAGGGTATATCTGGTAAGTAATAGTAATCAAATAATATTTTAATAATATTAATCTACCCTGAAACATGTAAAATACTATTTTATGAGGTATTGATATCCATGGTTATAATTGTGTTGATTTTGGGACCCCATGGATCCAATTGGGTGTGATAATGACACGTTATAAAAATTAATTTAAAGTAAAGAGAAATATAACATAAACATGTATCTTTCACTAAAAAAAATTTAATATAGTTTATATATAAGATATATTTAAAAAAAATTAGTAATTAGAAATATAAAAATATATCCTACATCATGGTAGATTATTTATAACTTTTATACATTAAATAAATAATTTAATTTATGACACAATGATGATTTATTGATTACCTTATTAATGAAAGATTCAAATTAATAGTGTTATTAATATTAAAATAAATGCAATTTTCACTTTTTATGCCATCAAATATTTTTATGGATTTTATTGAAATATAATTTTTGATTTAATTCATCTACATTAAAATAATAATGTTTTTATGACTTTAACAAAAATCAATTAGTCAACATTGTTAAATTGACAAAAATGAGATTTTAAAACAAATAATATTTTATATTATTAAATAATAGTAGTCAAAACCTTTTATTGGTCCAAATGACTTATATAATGTTTAAATTTTAATTAATGATCCATTTTTGGTTCTATTGTCAATTTATAATAACTATAGTAACCTTATATTATGAAAATATAAGAACACTTGGTGAGACTTAATGTTTTAACTAATGGTTAAAGCTGAAACATAAAAAAATTTGTGACGTAAACTTTTCCATGTCCCATTAGTTGATATTATTTATACCCATTATAATATGAACCTAGAAACATATCACTTTGAAACTATTAGGATTCAAAAATCAATTTATAAAAAAATTATATTTCAAGACATTCCTAAAGTGCACATCCTCCATCTTATTAAAGGCCACAAACTCTAACCAAATATCACACCTCTCAAAACCCTTGGTTAGTACCAATTAATCTAAAATAAGCTCCCAAAATCCTTCCCTTTTTCCTCGAGGTCACACTTTTGGCACAAATCCATCTTAAAGGGATCGTTTATGAAAATCACTAGGAGATACTCGAAAAAGATATCTTTGTTTTATAACCACTTTCAAAATTATTTTCATCTTTTAAAACCTATTCCTACATATTTTCCATAATAAATATATAAATTTAGTATATCCTACATGCTTCTAATTTTTTATTATTATGTAACTACCTCATACCCACTTTTATCGAACATACAAATAATAATATTACCAGGTGTACGTATGTACAACTAATTGTCTCAATGTCGTGGTATAATTAATTTTTCATAAAATAATAATTTTATTGGGTATAATAATTTTTATAATGAATAGAAATAATTAATATAACATGATCAATATTCTTTATAATTAATATTCCATCCAATTATATTTCATTTGAAAATGGAGTGAATGATATCGTCACTGGAGCGTACGTACGGACTACCGTCTCAATGATGTGATTCAATTCATTCTACATGATATTAATTTAAAAAAACATAAACATGAATAGAATTAATAAAAATTATATTTACACAATTTATATTTACTCTAAGCTTCTATAAATTTTTTACAACATAAAATTATTCTTTCCATAATGTTTAAATATTTTAGTTTCATTTATGGAAGTGTGGACTACCACCCCCTCAAAGTTATGTGGATCATTCATACCTTAAATGAAATGTATAAAAGATGAAGGTAGTTAACATATGTAACATAACATATAAATTATAATAAAATTACAAAATACATTTGTATCATATATTTTTCATTCAATTAACATGACAATGAAACGAAAGTAGTGTTCATGTGTACGTTCGGCCTACCATCTCCATGAATGGTGTGTTTCATTTATTATCTATGATTGTTATGGACTATTATATATATATACTAGATATATACGACATTTAAATCAGGAATAATATTTTGGAAATGATGGAATTATAGCCACATGGAAAATTTCATCAAAACAAGTTCATTTTTGACTCATATACTTAACAACAAAAAAATGTCCGATATGAACTTAAATAATTATTAGATTGTTATAAAATGGTAATAAGTGATATAGAAGGAATAATAAACTTGAAAAATGTTATAAAACAAGTATAAATTAACATAAGATTTTTATTCAATAAGAACATGGAACATACACGACCATTCAGACTCAATGTAAGGGACTTTGTCTCATTCTCCTTTAAATGAGTATTTTCTTGATAATATTCCCATTAATTATTTTAAAAGGTTTATATATAACCACTATGATAATTAATATCAATATTATATCTCTATTAATTTTATTTCTTGTTTTTCATGGGTATTAATTCCTGACGATTGGGATTTAAATGTCTAAAGTGGTATGGGACACCATGAACATTTAAAGATTTAATTATAAGATATTTTTCATCATCGTATGAATTTAAATATTTATTATATGGATATAAAATTATTTTTAAAATATATTTTTATATATATGAATTTAATTCAAATATTTCAAAATTGATCTTTTATATAAAGCATCTTAATTTCTTTACAAAATGACAAAAGTAATGTTTTTAACATATGCATCGACAATAACTTATCATCCACCTTAATTGTCATTTTTTATTTTTCTTCCTATATATTAAATATTGTTTTTAAAAGAGAAAGAAATCCATTATTTCTATTTTTTGGTTTTAAAAATGGTTTTATAAATGGATGGAATATTTCAATATCTTGAAATGATTTATTTTGATTGCAAATGAAATATTACTAGTGAAATGTTGATATTTTAAATATTTTATGTGTTATTATTATATAATTTTACTAGGATATTAGACGGTTGGTTACATGATAATCCAATTATGGGTGGTTACATGAAAAACTAACTGACTTGAGGTTCCGTGATAAACCATGGATGGGTGGTTGTGTTATAACATTCAATGCATTGGGTATAGAAGTTAGGCGTCTGGATATTCCATTTATTTATATGTATGGAAATCAATTGTATGGTTGTTCCATTTAAGTATGTTATATCCCAAGTTTCCCTTATATGTAACATGTTTATTTCAATTTTCTATGGTTATATTTTTTTTTACAAAAAGGTTAATCAATTAGATTATATTCAGTGATGTATATTTACTACATCATAAAGGAGAAATGTATAATTTATGATAAAGTATTCATGGTTCTCATGTTTTCCAATGACTAATAGTTTTCTTTCTTTGTGTATCCTTTACTGATCTTGTTATGATAATCACAACTTTTGAATTTTATTTATAGGAAATAAAGTGGAAAATAGTCATGGATGGGATCAAGTAAAAGTTATGATGTGAAAACATGAATCAATAATATTTTTATTTTTAAAGATATTTTATTTTATGAAAAAAAGTGATTTTTGAATAAAAGTGTCTACATGTAATATATATATTTATATGTATGTGTTATGGCCTAATTCCATAATTCTCTAAACCGGATAAGATCCTCGAAGTGAATTAGCATTAAATTAATGAATTATATAAACATTATATAACATTTAAGTATAGAGCCTTATACCTTTGTTTCGTTGTCTTACATGTTTATGAAATATTTTTATAGATCTAATGAAATGTTCACCAAAACCAAATAAAATAATTAATAAGATTATTCCATAATGTCTTTTGGTTCTTGTTTTGTACTAAAATGGTTTATAGTAACTTCTTGGGTGATAAAACTATAAATATAAATGAATTTGAAAATGTTTTAATGATGTTTTACATTTAATGAGATGTTATGTGATTGCATCATATAGAATCCATATATTTTGGCCTAACTGATAGTGTTATGATTTGTTCGAAATTTCTAGTTAGCTAAAATTTTTATACAGAAGAAAATATTAATCATCAAAATTGACAAATGATATTTATGATGTGATATAATGATATCAATGCTATGTTGCATGACTTTTGTTCTATACTTAAATTCATATATATCAAGCTCATCCCTGGAACATTCACACTTATATGATGTAATACTGATATTGGGTGGGAATGACCTAATCACATGGTGTTATTATTATAGAGAGTGGGATATTCTCAGTCCCATATTTTAATGATTATTGGGCATAGACTTAGACACAATAATCCTTATAGTTCATTAACAATGTTCGTTGTTACTATAACATAGTTATATGTTGGTGGTTAGAATGGTTGAAATATATGCTCTATGATATTAAACCATGGAGATGAAGTAAGTTATTTTACGTTGGTTATATAGAATTTGTTGGGATTATTTTTTAGATATTCTCAGAGATAATTCAGAATGGAATTAATGGATCTCCTTTTACCATGATTATGTGGTTGTGGTTGGCGTGGTCATAAGACATGATGTTGGATATTCTAGCACAGATCCAAAATAGGTTATTATATTTTATTAATTATTGATTATTTATAATAACTATTTAATAATTTTTTGAAAACATGTCTTATCAGACTGGATAGTTTAAAAATTATGGTTTTGATCTACAAATTTATACTCACAATCTATTCGGGTCACTGCTTGGAAGACGTGTAGATTAAATGAATATAAGATTGGACAAGGTAAAAAGGACCTTGTTGTTGATTTCATTCTTGTAGGATTGGGAGGGTTTGGGGGGGTCGATTTGGGTATTAGGACTACAAAATTTTGATTCGTTATTTGTGTATACAATTATTTTTCATTTATTTTTTCACAAATTACATTTAGTTGAATTCAAGTAAATCATAATATTATTCATTTTTTATTTAATGGATCATTAAGTTGGATTTTGTTATTTTTTTTCGATAATATCAAGTCATTGATTTCAATCTTTTTTATACATTATTTCTAGGCCTATGCCACTTCATGACAGGGGGAATAGTCTCCCCACTATACATTTCACTACCCCGCCACTAGTCATCAACCTCTAGAATATGGGGAGGTATTATTGAGGACTTATAACCAACCCTTTTTGCCACGTGAGAGAGTGAAATGTTGCGTGACTTCACAAATTTGTATTAAAGGAGTATATTTTATTTTATTTTTCATTGTTTTTTGAGAAAGGTAGAATGGAGACTATAATATGTCTCAAAACGTTAATGATATTGTGTGTGGGAGTAGATAACCCATGTATAGGGGAAAATTTGATTTCCCAAGATGGGATTATTATTCATATTGTGGTCTCTTCAATGTTGATGTTACTTTACCTTCTATTATTCACTTGTTGTGTGGGGTTATATTTTTATGATATTATTATTTATTTATTTATTTACTCATGGAAATTAGGGGCACAAATGAGAATACATGAATCATAATAAGCACAAAGGGATATATTGACATGAATTTTTCCTGATATGGTAATATATATTTTTAATGTCATATATACATTCTTATTGAACTATGATATGAGATATATAATTCACTGGATAATGAAATGAGTTTAAGTTTCATGATAAAACACTTGTAATCCCTATTTAGTGAGATTTAGGATTCATTGGATCATTTTTTTAGTCACATTTTTAGGATGACCATGATTTAGCCATTTCATTTAGGTGGTCATTTTTCATGTAGTGAAAATTCCCCCTCTTCACCTTTGACATGAGAATCAAGAGTGTTTAAATTATCACACTCCTAATGCAGTTGAACAAGATATTCTTGTAGTTCTTAAGGTTCATATAGATGTTCAGCTTCGTGGCAGCTTTTGGGGGTCAGTCAATCCATGGAAAGGGAGATTGCTAATATCGTTACCTTGATATCTTTATTGACAAGTGTGTTTTTTCTACAGAACCTACCAATGTTCACAATGGATGGAGGACCCTGTGTAGGTGAGTCCTGTAATGATTCTTTCTAAATGATTTTCAAATATATTGAAAAAACCATGAATAGGAAGGTTAATCTTACTGTATAGATTCCTTGTAGACTTACTAATCATAGCTAGGAAATTCTGGTGGAATCCAGGTTGCGTGATGAGAAAACATGGAATCAAATAGAGAGTTAGTTCCTAAGAGTCTATATCTCTCGATTTAGAGGGAGGGAAAATAAAATGATTTATACATTTGATGCTTGATGGAAAGCTATTGATGAACTGTGTTGGATGTTTCACCGACCTATGGAACGTTCCACCATCTTTGGCAGCTGATGAGGACCCCAAGGTGAGAAATTTTGTAGGATGCTCTTCTCTATGAGATTAGGTCACATGTAAACAATTTTCTCTTTTTAATATTTGATGACTTGATGAAATATGAATTCTTCATAAAATGGAATATGAGAGAAGCCAGAAGAATTGGCCATGAAATAGAAAATTGGATATTTAGAAGCTCATCTTTGGGTGGAAAATACATCCACTATTAGAGTTTCTACCAAAGAACTATGGGGAAAAATAGTTAGGGTACTGGACATCTATCCTTAGAACATGATTCATTATAGTGTTATAGGTGTTGTATGTTTGGAAACAAGAGCTCATTGTGTCTATAACATGCCGTTAAGTGTTGCTTCATTGGTGTACGAGGTCATGTTTATAGGTTCATTGTAAACATTCCACGTAAACCAATGGTAGGGTATCACGACAGACAATAGAGTCAGGAAGGATATTATCTACCCCATAGTAGGCTGTTAGTTGGAGTATCACATGTAGTTTGGGCCATGTTAGGTGATGTGGATTTACAATGTGTGATAATAATAATGATTCAAGGAATATTTCCTAGGGTAGTCATACTAAATCCTATGATATAAGGTAAATTTATCATTACGTTGTGGGGAAAAACATTGGAACTCGTTGATGAAGGTCCTTCAATCATCAGATGTATCATTCTTGTATTATCTACCTTAGTTTATATTTTTTATAAACTAGACCCAAAATCACATCTATCTACTATTTCTGAAAATATTTTCATTTTGTATGTTTACATTTTTATGGTTCTTTTATCATTGATATGTTATTGGGAGTGATGTTAGGTAATATAATACATTGAAATAAATGTTTTCTAGATATTCTTGGTTATTAATTTTTGGGAACTATTCATGTTGGGAAAAAATGTCTTTGACATGATTCTAGGAATCGATTAGTTAGAAATATACTAGGCTTAGATAAGTTATTATAGAAGGATAGTTACCTTTATATCTCTAAATGGAGGTAGTTGTTCTCACCAAGGTGAATGGGAGATTTAGGATGTTCGTGTACAGATAATTCAATGAAGATTGGATTGTCTCATAGATCTGATTTATAGTATTTTTCTAGATTATGGTTGAATAAATCAAGAATATTTTCCTCTAGTGGTAGAAAATTTTTATAATGTCTTTTAGGATTAGTTTTATGACTTACCTCATGAGCGAGAGATCGAGTTCATGATTGACTTGGGGTAGGGACCCAAGCCAGTTTCATTATCACTATAAGGAATAAAACCACCAAAGATTTCGTATTTGAATGGTAAATCAGAAGTTATAGAATCTATGTAACTCATGTATCCTAGATCATCTATTTTGGGTTCTTAGGTTATCATTTCAAATTAGGATGATAGATACTTATTCTAATGTGTGGATTATCAAATATTGAACCAGTGGACTGTCAAGAACATGTTTCCACTTCTACGGATTATGAACGTATAGATTAGTTGAGAAGCATAATGATCTTATTAATGATTTATTTGATATCATGGTAGCATTTGTTATAGGTTGGACCATTTCACTTACACTGGATATATTTTAAATGAATGTATGGCTTGTTTGAATATATAGTGATGCGGTTTGGATTAAAAAAACACACTGATGGTATTCATATATTAAATGAATAGGAACTATCGTCCTTTTAAGACAAGTTTATTATGGTTTTTGTCAACTATATATTATTGTACTCTGATTCAGAATAAGACAATGTCAAACATCATGACCATGTCTTGGTTACATTCATATATCATCGACTCTACGACATTCTTACCAAATGCAATTTATGGATTGATAAAGTGAACATCATGAGATATTTCATCTCATATGAAAGAGTATGAGTGGACCCAGAGAATTTTGAAGCCATGGAATCTTGGGAAAACCCATGAACTTATTCAATATTCGAAACATTCCTAGTTTACTTGGGGATTTCTGACGCTTTATCCATGATTTCTCCGATGCGCAGAACGAATGTCTTGACTCACAAAGAAAGGGGTGTAGTTTGTTTTGTCTATTTCTATAAGGAGAGATTTTTATGAGCATAATGGAAGGATGAAATCAACACCTATCTACACATTACCTATTCTAGGTAAATAATATTCAATATAACATGAGGCATATAGCATTAGAATCTAAAAAGTATTAATAATGGATGATCAAGTGGTTGATTAAGGCTCTTGAAAGTTGAGACCATGACAGATGAATTATTCCACTCATCATGTAGAGTTAAACGTATTTGTACCTATATTGAGATATTGGGGACATATCTAATGGGTGATATTTTTGTGTAATACATGGACCATTAGAGCCACATGTACATCATTTCCCAGTAGAATATGATCCTTTAGATGATGAGGTTTGTCTGGTATCTACAATCTTTTGAATATGAAATGTCTTACACACCAGGAAGAATAATATTCTTTGTAAAAATGTTGAGATGAATGAAACATAAATATGTCATATGACTGTCCAGTTTTGGGGGTTGGATAATGTCCCTCATTGTAGGAATTCATTTAGATGTTCTTGAGTCTCAATTATAGGTATCAATATCTTCAATACCTATTATACACGTTTTTTTGGAAAGGATATAGACCATGAAATTTCTTAATTCATAGGGATGGGGGTGGATACACAAATTTTATTATGAGGAAACTCCATCAGGATGGACTTTTTTTAATGGAAATT
Organism: Viscum album; assembly: GCA_963277665.1. NCBI lineage: Eukaryota > Viridiplantae > Streptophyta > Magnoliopsida > Santalales > Viscaceae > Viscum > Viscum album. The sequence continues at coordinate 51,073,513 of OY728156.1, forward strand.
CAATTCTTTTTAGAGGTCAATTATGAGTTCTAATGGGATTATATGAGGTGTTTATGGGGTGTATCATGAGTTTATATTAGAGATTAATTCTAGTTCAACAAATTTGTGTCATGATATATTTAGATGATATTGGTCATCATGAATAATAATGGAGGTGGAATGCTTCATTGTTTGATGATTCAATTATCAGTTGGTGAAAGATGATCATAAGATTCCATTTTGGATATTTCAGCCTTTTCAAATTCTTAAGTAGAAATGGGATGATGAAATGGTGGATTTTATAACACAATTACATAAAAAACCCATATCAATAATGTTGTATTGGTGATTTTTTATTGTCTAACTAAGGAATACCATTTCCTTCATATCACATAAACCTTGACAGTTCAAGATCTTTGAAATATTTTTGTACATGAGGTGGTTGGTATGCATGGTGTTCCAAGAAGAATCATTTCATACTAATATCATCATGTCACAATGAATTTATAGAAGGGTTTTAAAAGGATTTTGGATCATGGTTTCTTCTGAGAAGATTCTGTCATGAGCATACATATGATCAATAAGAGAAGACTATTCATCATCTTGGGGATATTTTATGAGCATGTGATTTAGATTTTTGTTGTTATGTGAGAAAACTATAGAACTCATAAAGTTCTCATAAAATAATAGATTCTAGTAATCGATGACAATGGAAAATTTTGATGCTTTTAAGTAATTATTTTTCATTTGACATGTTGTTGGTTATAGGTAGGTGAGTTAGTAACACATGGGACACGCCTCATGCAGGAGACATACAAGTAGGATCAGGTAACCAGAAAACATTTAGTGACCATATAGGGAAATATGAAATCATTTTTTGACCGTTGGAGGCAACCTATAGAGTCATCGGTTTGACATTATGTTTTCATTCATGTGTTTCCAAGGATGGGGAAATGTTGTATATTGAAATAGGGAAAGATAGTTCCCATATTTTTTTGGTCATTTGAGATAGTGGAGAGTTTTAGTCTAGTGTCATACCTCTTAGAGCTTCCACATATCTCTAGTTACTTGAATTACATGTTCCATGTGTTGTAACTTTGAAATATCATATATAACCTTCTCAAGTGATAGATGCAACATATGTCATTTTTTCCTGATGAAACCATTGAGGAATATGTAATACTAGTTATGGATCGTTGTAAGAAATATATTCTGGGTAGCACAATAATATTGTCTTGAGTGAAGAGGTTGACTGGTACAGTTCAATATAAGACCTAGAAAAGAGAGTATGATATACAAGCACACTGGCTATAATTTTTTGTTGAGACCCCATAACGACGAATGGAATAGCTTAGGGATGTGTTGTTATATGGTGGGGAGTTTTTAAGATCATGTCTTGTTTTATGTATTTATGTATATATGTTTTTTTAAAATAATTCTAGTTGTGTTTCCAAATTGGATGTATTTTTTGAATAAACAAATTCATGGTTTATGATGGTACATTAGAAAACCCCATGGGGATCCACATGGGGAGTCTTTGAACAAAACATGACATAATGTTCATGGATGTATACTATTTTGAGTTAATAGATACCGTGTATATATGGGTTAAGGGTTTCAAAGGCTCATGGTATGTTAATAAAATTTAATGGGGGTATTGTTTGTTTAAATGTAAAATGGGATGAGAAACCATCTGCAGAACAATTATAGTATCTATAATGAGAATTTATATCATGAAATGTATGGGATATTTATTAAAATAATTATGTGGTCATTGGTTTTTCAACATATCTCATTATAAATATTTATGTGACTTTTAACTAATTTACTAACAAATTAATTCTATAACATATATATTTAATTTACGTTGTGGGGTTTATTTTTTAGTTAATTCCAATAAATCTCACTCCACTCATCCTTATGGATTATTCTAGTGAATTTTTTTGTTCTAAACTACCATTTATATTTCCCAATTATGTGATCAAACTATATTTTTTTATAGTTTTCTCTTGTTAATAATCCACACCATTTTCGTCCAGGGAATCTTTCTTAGGAAACATTGTTGGGTCATAATTTAATTATAGGTGTATAAATCCTAACCCCATTGATTTATATTTTCCATGTATATGAAATATTGTGATTGTAGCAACATAACATGAACCCAAACCCAATTAAATTATGACTGGATTTATTCCATGATGTCTATTGGTTTCAATGGGCTTATAAACATGCTTATGGTTCTTAGTTGGTTGTAAAAACCCTGAATTTAATAGAATTACCTAATGTTATAATGTGTTTTTAATATGAAATGTTTTCGTAGGTTATTCAAGATATAGAATCCCTTTTTGGGGATTATGTATTATTTATATGACTATTAAACAATTTGTGATTTAATTTAATGTAATATGTGAAAGAAAAATACATAATTATAAAAATTAAACAATGATATTTAGGATTTGAAATTGTGATATCCATGATGCATGAAAGGACATGGATTTCATACTGAAATTTCTATATACCGGGTTATATCATAGAACATGAAGACTTATATGATGTAATACTGATATTGTGCGCACTCAGCCCATTCCCATACATGAATTCTTATTGAAAACTGATATATGTTTCTCCAGTGTTGTAATTCTTATTGCAATATCAATAAGATGTTTTGATTCTTATAGGGAATTAACCCAGATTTTGGTGAATACACCATTATTAATTGATGGTTGCAAGTGTTTTCGTAAAACATGATCCACTATATTCCAACATGGTGAAAAACCATGATATTTTACATTGGTTACATTCTTTTAGTTGGAATGGGTTTAATACATGATTAGAGAAATTATGATATGGAACAGAAAAATTTTATTTTTCTGGGGTTATATGGTATTGGATGGTATGGTCATAGTACATGCTCAGAGACATTCTTACATGGTGCTAAAGAAGGTTGTTTTTTAAATTTTTTAATTATTGAATTAAATAATACACATGTTGTTCACATTATGTCATACACTTAATATAAAATAGGATTGTTTAGACATGCTGGTCTCAACCTACAGATTTATACTTATAACATATTTGGAAATCCGTTTTGTAATTGAGAAGATTATGTGAATGCAGTAGTGGACATTGGAATAAGACCCTCTAATTGATTTCTTTGTTGCTAGATGTCTTAGAGTTCGGAGGTAGGAAAAAAGGCTTTTTTAGTCTAGTGACTAATGAGTAATTATTTGAGACTATGATGCATTTAATTATATGGTTTCTAGAATAACTATTCGTTACATTCATGAATGTCATTAAATTATTCCTTTATTATTTGTTGGATTATGTAGTTGGATAATTTTTTCATCTATGCTTATAGTTTGATTTGTTACATTTTTTGACGTATTTCTTATGCAATGAAACATCATACCAAATAGTATAGTCTCCCCACTATACTTATCACACCCAATGTACTTGTTAGTATCTTATGGGGTATGAGGAGGCATGATTGAGTTCTTGTAACCAACCCTTTTTATCCACATGTGTGAGTTCCAGATCGAGGGATGTTAAAATCTATTTCCGTGTATATTTTTGTTCTATAATTTTTTTCATTTTTTTTAACTTTTTTAGACTGAGAAAATCCCTTAAAAAATTTATGTTTCAATACTTCAAATGAAAAATATATATCTTATTGATTATATAATAGCAATTTTCATTTTAATTTCATCCAATTTTTAATTATGAAACATCTTCTTGAATACAAATATCATACATGTAATTTTATGAAATATCAAAGACTTATTTTATACATCGATAACACTATTTATCATGGATTTTTTAAATTATATTCTATATTAAAAACATTCTTTTATTTCCCAAAATGTGATATATAATAATTCAAAGATCAAATAATTTACCATTTCGAAATTTTATTAGGGAAATTATAATTTTTGTATTGTTGTAAATGGTGTTGAATGAAATTTATCCAATTTATATTTGGCATTATGTTATAACATCTTGGTTCATACATTATGTATTTTGAAATCACCCTTAATGAAAATTTCTATAAAAAACCAGTGTGAGTGATTAGTAATAATCATTTTCTATGAGGTGTTTTCAAAATATATATCTTGAATAAGAAATTATCAGAACTATTTCATAACTAACGTATATAGAAACAAAACTTTTAATGATTCTTCTAGATAAATTATGAAAGATATTTTTAATAAGTATTTAATCAACATTAAAAGTTCTTGACCATCTCTCAACATGAATAAAGAAACAATGACTATTAATGTTTACTTTGTAAGGTATGATTATTATAAATAATTTAGTTTATTATAATATTCAGTGATTAGTGATAATAATATTATTATTATTTAAAGATGAACAACCTATATATTGATTCTCGGAATGTGAAACTCATTGTATGAAAAGTATACACGAATTTTATTGTTGTAATTCCACTAAGGTAGTATAATGTAACATCCAAGTATTTTATGTGTGAAAATACCAGTTATATATATTTTTTCTTAAACCTATTGAAAAATAAAAAGAAGTATATAGTTCATTTTATTTAATAAAATACACTAACACACATTTATATGAGAAGTGTTCATCGCACAATATGATGCAATAAATAATTACGGTGAAATTAAACTTTCAACAATAATTATTATTAAATGATTAACAAAATGAGAAATATGATAACTCCAAAATAATTTCCTATATATTTAGCATCATCCACGTGTAGAAATACAGCAAATATAATTATATTAAGAAGACATAGATTTATGAGAATAGTGATGATCTTTTCAGGAATGAACACTGAAATACCAAGTGTTATATTAATGAAACATTTATTTATGTAGAGTATTTATAAAAAATGGGTTCACTATTGAAGAAAATAGTTTTTATGGCCTTTTTGAATTATATATATATGATACAATATTTATAAAATCATTGAATAAAATAAATAATTTTAATTTTATTGATCAAAATGTACCAATCAATGAATAATAGTTGTTGATAAATAGTAATAATAAAATGTATTGCCTAAATATATATTCTGATCCATTCAATATAACTATATATATTTTGTTAAAAAAGTATTTAAATGATAAAAATTTAAGAAACACAAAACATTCTATGTGGAAAATGTATTAAAATAGTGATAAGAAAACTATTATCAATGTTATTTGTACAAAAATATTAATTTCAATAGTAATATAATATATGAAAATAGTTAGAGATTATAATTTTTTGAATAATATATATATGTTTATATAATAATAAGTAAACTGTTCGATGAGTACTTATGGTATCATATATTTTGTATTCATTTATAATATACTTTTTTAATAAAAAATTTCCGACCATCCAAATTAACATATGGGCCAACTTATACCACATGTGAGGAAAAGTGGTCAAGTTCATGAGTGTTTAACCATCTAGGTAGGTCATATAATATAGGGGCATGAAATGAGGTGGAAATAGATCCCATTTATCACATGCAATAATGTTCACATTTATTCGTAGAAAGAATAGGGAGCCCAAAGTTGGTCATGGATGTGAGAGATGAACATTGAGGGGTGTTTTAGAGTGGTGTGTCCAGGTGTTGATCCCATAGTTCCTTGGAATGAAACATTAATTATAGAATTACAATTTTATGTGATATTTATAATGCTCTAAACATTGACATTGGTTAGTTGAAGTGTTTCACCATTCACCTTTCTTAGAAATACCCGTTTATAATATCTTATATGGATCATAAAAATATATTTCATTCGACATTATAAAAGAAAAATGAAATTAAATAATTACTAGATTGATGACACGATATCATCTATAACATCTCTTTAGTGGCCTTAATCATTAACTTCTTCTTCAACCTCAATAATTTTCCCATAGGTATTTCATATAAATAGATCACCTCACCAAAAACTGTAATCCACTATCATTATACTTTAGAAGAAAACCTATAAAACTCAAACTACCAATCAAGTGGTTGGACCTTAAAATCGTATTCATCCAAAGAGATCAAAAATTCCCAATTTATCAATGATCATTATATTCATCAATTCATCTGAATAATACATGTGTGTTATTTTAAAATTATAATTATAACATTCACTAATTGGTCATATTATATTCGCACAGTTTCATCACTTTCTTATCGAGTTACAGATGCTATGTAGATGATATATAGTATTATATATATATACCAATTATAATAGTTTAATTATCATTATAAATTATAGACTACTCCAAAATCAATGATATCATACACAACATATCCTCAGGCCTCAAAAATATAATTATTTTAATCGTTCAAAAAAGTGTTTACTCAATTATCAGTTTCATGAATATGATGATAAAATTATACTACATAAAATATTTGAATTTATGTAGGATTGTTTATAGAGACTTATCTTGACCCACTGGAAAATACATTCACTTGTTTTATCTTAAATAATTATCATATGCTTCTATTTCCATTCTCTAGTATATTATAATATCAATTTATAAGATTGATTTGATCTAGATTTCAAAAAAAGAATTAATGTTTTTAAAATGCCTATTTCATGTTCGTCCAAACCCTTAATTTATGAGATATTTTAAAAAAATAATATATTTTTAAAATTGTTTTATTTTAATATAATATATTATATAATAAATGCCTTTATATATTTTAAATGATTACTTTTTGAATGTAAAATTTATTTTTTCAAACTCTTACAGAATTTTTTCTTTTCAAAAACCCACATCTAAAGTGAAAAACATTCTAAATTTTTTTCATATTTTTTTATTTTGAATTTTTTATTCGATTTTAATTTTATTAAAAATACTATTATTAATATTTATAATTACATTTCTATTTTAAAATTATTACTGACTAATTATGAAATTTATTCATAAAGAAATATGATATACCTAAATTAAGGGTGAATTAATAATGATAATATTAACAATTTTATGTTTTTTTATTTTAATAAAATAAATTAAATAATTCGTGTATATTATGATGTATATAATTTAATTTATAAAATATTCTTCTGTTTCAGTAATTTTTCTTCATTAATATAGATTTGGATATATACCATAAGTTATTATTGTAATTCAATGCATGACTATAAACACACTTGATTGAGTTTATTAGTTTAAGTGTTTTATAAAAGTGGATTTTTAATATCATGATTTATATGAAAATCATCTAATGATTTCTAACCCTTCTTTATATGTATTATGTATGAATTATTTGTTAACTATATATATATATCAAGTCCTTGATGGGGATTTCAAAAATCATCTTCCGTTAAAGATTATTCGAAGAAAAAAATATCATTTAATATATATATATATATATATATATATTTGTATATTTCAAATGTGCATTTTAGTGGAAATAAATATGAAAATAAAACAATAAAAAATAAAAAATAATCATTTTAGTAAAAAATTGATGATTTTGAATAGAGAGTGAAATAATAAAATCAATGGAATGTGGTTATATGGTTTCCATTCATAGAGGTCTAGTGTATTTAATTAGGGTTTACAAGTATCATTTTATTCCATAAAAAATATCTTCTTCAATGTTATTTTTTAAATTTGTAAGGATAAATCCAAAATATATATTTTAGAGGTTATACTATTTTGAAATAATATTGGTTTTTGAATGTGATGATTTTTGTCAATGGTTTCGAACATTACATTGTATGATTGCAATTTGAAAACCGAAAATCTAGTTTCTAGAAAACTATTTATAATAAAAAATGATATATATCTATTAAAAAAATAAATAGTTTTTATTGTATTTATAAATGTCTTTTAGTCATGTTCAAAAATTCACTTATGGGGATATTTTATTATTATCCTAATTTTTAAAATTATTGTCAACATTTTATCATAATTTCAAATGGTTCCCCAATTAATTTAATGATGTATCCCTTGTAAAGTCAAAATAAGGGATTGAAATATGAATCACACTATTATATTATATACGGTTTTCTCTAATCCACAAAAACATAGACAAAAATGACACTATCTTATTTAAAGGACTTAATATTTTTCAATTAATATTTTTAAAAAACATACATCATGTTTTACCACATGATATGAGAATGGTTGTTCTTGGGTTATCTTATTCATAATATTTTAGGTAATTTTATGTTTATTAAATTGATATAGTTATACAAAAATGAAATCCCATGTAATAATAAACAACATGTACATTCTTGAATGACTATGGGGATTAAAAGAAAAACCAAAGATAGCAAATGGTGAATTAAATACCAAGGTTTTTTTTGATGTATTAGTTAATATGAAATTAATTTTACGTGAATGGTTTGACAGATAAATATTAGGTTTATTTTTGAAAATAAATTTATGATATTTCATGATTAATTTTTTTGGAATTATATATGATTAAATATTAGGTTAAATATAATAATTGTTATGCATGATTTATATTATAAATTTTGTGCTGTAATATAACTGGAATGAGATAAAAGTTGATGTTAAAGATTTAATAATATTGAGGTAAAATTTGATGTAGGTTTATTTATGTATGGAATTTTCTATGTCAAACCTTTTGTGTTATTGTAAAATTTAGAAGATTAATGTGATGTATTATTCATTTTTGGTATTGTATTACATTATGTAAACCATTTTCATTTTATTAATCATTTTAGAAATTTAATGTTATTCAGGTTTTTGTTTTCTGATATATTAAATATAATTTTAACGGTTCTTGGATAAAAATTTCAGCTTGAATATTCATTTGTTTCTATAATAAATGTAGTGGATGTTAGGGAAAGCATAACCAATGGATAGAAGTTTTCTTATGAAATAAAAAATATCAAATTTGTATACATATTGATGTTCTATATTAGGATATTTTATGAATCCACCAACATAAGGAAAATGATCATGAAATTAAATTTTTTATAATTTCCATCATTTTGATGAATGAATGGATTTTTTAGCCATAAAAATTTTAAGGATTTTTTGTCATTAACTTTTTATTATTCATTTCATTTTATTGTGATCAATGATCACTAGAACTCAAAATTATTTTCAATTTCCACACATTTCCATATATTCACTTCTCATTAATGTATTCATACTTGTAATAATAGTTATTTTTTTCTATATGTCGTTTTTACTTCTTTCTATCTCTTATCAAAATGATGTTTGAATAATCCTTTTTACGATGTGGCTTTTCAAACAATGGTTATACATGTGATGATGATGATTTTTTTGTGGGAACAAATTATTTAATGGTAATTGAATGGGGCACAAAAATATTTTAAAATATATTCCTGTATTAAAAAAATATATTTATTTGAAAGATTATGTTATTCATATCAACATGTTTGAATTAACCACCACATAATATTAAAATATTATTGCGTAATACGATATGTATTTCATGGGAATTTTATTTTTTTGTATGAATATGAATAATAAAATTATTAAATGTATATTTTTTACACATGATTTAAATAAATTCAGCATTTATCATTCTATTAAAAATTACGAAATAAATTATAAATAAAATAAAATAATATCCAAGAAACAATTTTTATTCATTCGATGTGTTTTTATATTAATAAAATAATTTAGTAACTATTAGTAAGTTATTTAAATTATATTTAAATATTATTTATTCAAATAAATTTTTTAATTATTCAAGTAATATTTTTATCTTTTCCTACGATATGAATAATATAGTTTAGTTTCAAAAAAAATAATTTTCTAAAAAAATATTCATTCAAATTTCAAGCATTTACATTAATATTATTAATTTCCAATTTTCAAAATTTAATTTGAAAAATATAACAATAAATTTTCATATATTTCTTTAAATATTTTATTTGAGTATATTTTTGGGAATTTTTAGGAAATATTATTTTATCGATAAACTATAAAAAAATACAAATATTTATGGAAAACGTCATTCTCTTATAAGGAATTTATAGTGTTTATTTTGTTTTAAAATTTAAAATGAAATAAATTTACTAAAATTATATTATAAATAAACAAATTTAGGTCATTATAATCATTTTTCTGTTGAATTGTTATTTAACATCATTCAATATAAACGATAACGTTTTGTTGGAAAATCGTATTTTCATCATGCATCTCCATTTAATTTAAAATTAAATTATAGAAAATCCATGATTTAATATTGAAACAATATTAAATATTTGAATCATCATAAATAATATTTTTTCATATGTTTAAAATAATTTTTTGTTGTTATGAAGTCAAAAAATATTAAATATTAATTACTCACGTTATGGTTAAAATTGTTTTACGATTTGTTAAACTAAATAGATAATAGAAAAAGTGACCTAAAAACATTTCAAAATCCTATTTTATTGAATTATTTAGAACTTATTTATTATTATTATATATTACATTATATTTTGGATGCTTGTGAAATTTCTATAACATGGGTACAGTTTTTTGTTTCCTAAAAATCAAAGTGTGTTGTCTCACATAAATATAAATGGACACACCTTCTCATGTCCTCCACATAAATCCAATTCACCTTGGATAGTCTAATATAATCATAAATTCCATACATAAATCCCTCCCGATTACTGGTATTCAAATTATTTTTCATAACACCATTTTAGGAAGATATTGGGTACAAACCAAAAGATGTTCTTTGAAAAAAGGTAGAGTTATGCACCATACATCTTCATTTTATTTCATCATCCACCTATAAAAATTTGGAAAAAAATTATGGATAAATTAAAATATTATCTTAAATATAATTATATATTATTATGTTAATTTTATAACTTATATCCACCACATCCTATATCAAATGGTAAACAAAACATCCAATCATGTATAAGAATTCCTCCCGAATTAAATAAATTGTTTCCACTCACCACCTCTCATAGATATATGTTATAATAAATTAAATTTTTATATCTGATATTTATGAAATTATTGTCCTTATTTAGAAATAATAGCTTATCTACATCCTTAACTTATAATATTTCGATGAATGTTAATGTTGCTCATGTGAATGTGTAGACTACCACCTCCTTGAAGCGATGTGATATGTTTCCCATTTATTTAGAAATGGATGGAAACAAAGATGTTTCACATGAATATATGTATATATATATATATGACATAACAATATTTTTTAATGTTTAAATATTTTTGACCTTTATTTAAATCAAACCTTCAACAAATATAGAATAGAAGTCATCTGTATGTACAAACTACTAACTCCCTGAATAGTATAACTCATTTCAGTATCTCTATCATTTTTGAAAAAACTATAAATATTTATAAAATGATTTTATATTATTTTAATATCATGATAAATAATATTTAAATTACATAATGATGATCAATTTATAAGGACCGAAACTACCAAACCAAAACATACCTAACAATCAATGAAGTGATTACATAGAATAGTTATTTTAATATTGATAAAAGGATGATAAATATTAATAATATAATTTTATATTCTAAAATATTGATTATTTATCTTATATATTGTATTTTTAATACACACAATAGATTTATTTAGGATGTTAAAAATATATTAATGAAATCAAACCTGAGGTAAGGGACTTTCATCTCAATTTTACTTCTTTGAGATATAGTCCATATCTAAAAATTATTTGTTTTGTTTTTAAATATATACTAAAAAATTGATATATTATATGATGTAACAATTTATCATCATGATATATGATGGTTTATTTGATTTAATTTCATTCTTATGGGATTTAATTTAAATATTAACAATGTGTGAAGGTTTTACGATTATAATCTCATAGATTATCGGGATTTATTATGAACAAGATTATTATGATTAAATATTATGATATATCTATAAAAATACTTATGAATATTTTATCCTCTATTTATTAATTTTATTTTCAATTAATATTTCTCTATCCCTCTCTTTGGTACATAAAAAAATTTTGAAAATGAATTTTATAAAATATGACTTCATTTCTCTCATATGATGAAAATAAATTTTCATCTATATCCATACTTTATAAAAAATATAATAATATTTGAGTCACCCTAAAAATTAATTAATAAATAAAATTTTTTAAGTCTTTAAAATTAAAAAAAACAAAATAATATCCTTTTCTTTTTTCAAGTGTGGGTTTTTATTATTTTATAACATTAAGAAATGAATGATTTTTAATAGAATTTAATGAATTACCTACCATGATGATTAATTATTTCATTAAGGATTTCAATTTATTCTTCTATTGTATTAAAAAGGAATATTATTTCACTATTATTCTATAAACATTTTGTTTTAAAATTATCTTTTAAAAATGAATGGATATTTTCCTCAAGAATGTTATTATTGGAATATTTTTGGTATATTGACTTATCAATGATAACAACCCTAACTTTACTTATGCTTCACTCTGATGATTTTTTAATAACATAATTCTTATTATTAATATATATGGGTTATTATAAGTTTTACTCAGTAATTTCTATTTTTATTCCATTCTTCTTATTTCTCTATATGGTTTCTGATTATATTTATTTATTATGTCGAATATTTATATTTCTTATGTTAGTTTACAATAAAAATAATTATATTGATTATTTTTATTGATTACAAAAATTATTAAAATAGAATATTTTAGTTTTCCAATATTATGGATTATGATATTATATTTTCCCCTAACATACAAGGAATGAATTTGTCATAGTATGAGAAGTAATGGGCCCACTATATCCTATTTATTCTTTATTTGGACCTATAAAACAAACTAGATTGGGATGCTTCATTAAGAAATACCCATTTATTTATGGTTTCTTTGAATGAGGACATCATGGTATGGTTATGGTGTAAGGAATTATTAATGACCTTATTATGATATTAAATATTAAATTCCATGTGATTATGAATTTATATGTAATATAAATGGATAATGTTGATTCCAATTTTATTATTTATATGTAATTATTTGATCATTATTTATTTTCCCCATATTTTTCTTCATTTACTTGTGATTGATACAATAGAAATTTTTTCAATTATATAACATTATTTGAGGATTATTATTTAATTACTCAAGATATATTATTTTTTATACATACAGTTACAGATCATTAGACCTCACCCTTCCATATTTTTCCTTTCCCCATGATTCTTGAAAGAGTATTATGATGGACAATAAGGGATATAATTAAGCAAATATTTGTGTCATCATGGAAAATTATATGTTTTATTCTATGTTATAAATTTTATTATGAAATTAATTTATGATATTTTTTGAAAAAATGAAACTATTTTGACTTTTGTGATGTGATTCTTCATCATAAACAATCATGGATACCCTGGTACCCAAATATCTATGATAAATCAGAAATGTCCTAAAGGGTGTTTCTAATCCCTATATATTGGTGACAATATCATGGAATCAGAGATGAAAAAAGGGATTTCATTTTCCAGATAAAAATGGATGATACATAAAAACGAATGTATTATGAAATAACTATCCTAAATGAGATTTTACGAGAAAGAAAACCAGTATAACAAAACCAAAGTGTAAATCACCAAATAAGAAAACAAGATAAAAAAACAATGTCCTAATTATCACAACACCCCAAGCCCAAAAAATCAGCAACAACGTCCACCTACATGCGGTTCCTTCCCCATTCATGAACTTGGAATATTAAAATCTATAAATTCCCAATGACAATAGTAGGATATGATCTATAAATCCATGTAGGGTATCACTATTTGTTCAATAATAACATTCCATAATAAATAAACTATAATATTCATTATATTTCATATAAAGACATGAAATTATAGTATCATTACTAATTTAAAACATTTTTTCATTTTAATTAAGGGAAAATTTCTATAAAATGACTTAATAACCATTTTATATAAAATATATTATATACAAAACATGTCGTGAGTAAAGATGTCTAACAAATAATGGGGACATAAATAAATATAACCAGGATAAGAAACATGGCCTTCTTCACCGAGGTACCATAGTTCATAGTTATGGGATCCTCACACATCTCAAATTAGTGATCATGATAATATGTGAACACATGTCCCTCTAACACATTCTAATGAGGAAGTATCAATATCCCAATAGGGAAAAGATCTACTAACATAGGTTTTTTTAGAGATGTTATGAATCAATCCATTGATAATGAATTACCATCCTAATGATTTTCCTAAATAACCTACTAACTACTCATCATTTCATGTGATCGATAAATCAATCAACAATTGGAAAATTATTTCAAAAATTATTAAAATAAAATCAACTCATTTTCAGTTTGAAAATCCATATTCCACATCATGAACCAGAACATGATTTTAATAAAATTCATGAATTTATTATGATAAAACAAATAATTGGGTATTATCATGTCAATTTATGTCAATTTCTTTTAAAAACTAAATTCAAAATTAAATTTCAAAATTCCTTCAATTTCTAATCACGCCCCAATTTCCAAATAATAAAAAATTTGGTTTATTTATAAAAAATTCTTGATAATCAAATTTTAAATTAAAAGTCACAAAAAAAAATATTTCAAATATTTATTGAATCAAATAAATAAAAATACAAAAAATAAAGGGATTAATAAATGTAAAATCTCAACGAGACCACCTACCATTTATAATGATGATCACATAACACAGCTTTAGAAACACACATTTTCAATGAAGAACAATAAAAATTGGAATAAATTAATCAAAAAAGTATTCAAGATAAATAGAAGAAAATGTTATATAATTTAAAATATATATGTCCTAAAAATTATATGGAGGAATGATTAAGAGAGTGGGATATAAAGAACATGATAAAATCTCTTAGTGAAGAGGGATTGAATTATGATCTCCAAGCCTAGATCCACTTCAAAATATATTTAAATGAGCCGAAATGGGTTTTTAGAGCTCTCCTATCACATACCTCATCTAATAATTGGGTTCATAAGAGGATTAATTTTTTCATGGAAATAGGTGAATTCATGTATACAATAATGTTTGGATATAATTTATAAGGGAATCATAAATAGTTGGGAGATGATTTTTCCTTCTTAATGAAATAATGAAAAAAGTATACAATTACCAAAAACAAATATATTATTCATGATAACAATAATAGTAAAATAGAATTATAAAATAAAATACCAATCAATATAAGATTAATTATTGGAATCCAATACCCATATCAAGATAAAATGTGGAATAATAAACTAACAAAGCATCACGACTCTAAAGAAACCAACATTAAAGCTTCAAAACATCCACATGCTCTAACATCACAATACATGACCTTGTATAAATAATCATCACTAAAGAAAATAAAATATAATTCCTTTATATATATCCTAATAAAAAATATATACAAATTCAATAAGGTTCCCAATAAGGGTGTGAGAAATGAAACACTGTAGGTTTACCCCAGATGAATTTTTTACTGATAGGACTATGATAGAACAATTTATCCCAAATTTATAAAACAAATTATAGAAAACACATTAAAATATTTTCTACTAGATCAATACCATATCTAATTAAAATAGTTCCCAAACCAAAAAAAATAAAAACTAAATACCTTTCTATGGAAAGAATCTTAACATGTCATTTAACCATTTCTGAAATACCATTTGGAATAACCCATTCAATTTAACATAAAAACACACACATTTTTTTAATATTTGGTGAGGAAATATAAAATTAATAAGAAATACTTTTTATGGTGGAAATTAAATACTATTATCCATCCTATTCGATTGTTGCCCAATAATTAATGCCAAATATATTATCAAATTTTTTTATCAATCATTTAAATTAATAACCTTTTCGGGAAAACACATTTCAAAAAAAATTTCCATTCACTATAACCAATCAACGATTTTAAAATATACATTTCTAAAATAATGAAACCAATATAAATTTCCTTCAAAACACCTAATTTTCAAATTTTTATAAAAAGTCACTATATAGGGGTTCCATCAATCATTTCTGAAAAATTTCACAATCAATATTAAAAAATTTTAAAATCATGATTTATAGTTATAGAATGTGGATTCGAGGGTGAATAAATATACTTTATAAACTAAAATATAAATTAATAATGACAAAAAAAATTCAACTAAACTGGGTCAAAACACAAAAAACCCCCCTTATATCTTCTTCCATAACAATAATAGGAAAAAATCACAAGATGATTGGAATATAAAAATCTAAATCCATCCACAGTGAATTATATCAAAAATAGACATAAGAATAATTGATCTAAGAAAAAAAAACCCGGAATGGAAAAATACAAAGAAATGGAAACTTCAATGAACCATGATTTTACAACATATCACTCAATGATCAAGAGGATGGGTCCCTACAGCCTTGGAAAAGAGATGAATTAAATATAGGGTCATATTAAAAGAAACTTGATGGGTTAAAGGGACAAAACAAGTTTTATCCACAATTTTCATATCTATGTTATTGCAGTGCATAGTTATTTGACACGTTTAGTTAATCCATGAGGTAACCATGAATAATAATGTGCCACCAAATGAACCTTGAATGGTTTTATCACATCATAAAAAAGAATCATAACCCAACCATGCATAATCCCAATTTATAAAAAAAATCATGTTTCTCTTATGTGATTCCATGGTTTAACCAAATCATTCACGTAATCATGTGCCTACATAGATCAATATGTCTTACATGAAAATTTAATTAAATGTGTTGTATGTTTTCTATTAACTTTGATCAAACCATTCATCTCTGTAAAACCCCCCAAAAAAACTCTCAACAACTTCCAAACCATGAAAAACTACACCCAAACACTTTAAATAATTAATATACATAAATAATGGGTTACATACAATAAAATAAAGTAATAAATTTTACCCAAAATTATCCATTTTTTCCGAAGAATGTAGAAACCCACTATTTCCCTAAAAGAGTTCTGGCCACTTCTCAACCATTTCTTTTTCAAATTCCCATGTTTCTTACTGAACCGGAACATTTTGCCACAAAACCCACACTAGACTGATTCTTTTCCCACATTATAAATTCTATTTACTTTCCAAATTCGATTTAATACCATATAACAATGAAGAATGTGAATCTAGGTTAACATTATCACATCAAATGACATTGACATGCTTTAGTAGATACTTTTACAACATATATAAATGAAACTCGTTGCTCACTGAACTGATATTGTTGTCACAGAAAATAGATATTACACCTCTCCAAGACATTAAAATATTTCAAATGGACCTCTGTTTTTATGATATAAAATCCCTTACATTCTGAATTGATAATTCTTAATCCTTGGAGAGACACTCAATGACACATGAATACTCTGGTCGAATAAAAATGGTCATAGACCATTATATGAAATTGAATTTTGATAAATCTATGTCATCTCTAGCCTATTTTAGTTGAAATAAATATTTTTTATTTTCTTCAGTACAAGGATTGTTCTAACCATTTAAGTATCACCTATTTCCACCCAAAAAAGTGGACAATGAATAGGATCCTCATTCAATGATTTATAATGACACATACATATTGAGGCCTGGTAACTATTTTTATACGAGACATAATGTAATGGAATATTCTCTTACCATGAGCCACCTATTTTAATTATATATGAAAAAATCTCATATTCCATAATTTTTACTATCTTTTCAGATTATTCATGTATAACATCCCACCTTGGATTCTAGTTGGATTTCATAGCGTCAGTTTCTAGAAGACCTCGGGCATGCCTTCCTATATGCCAGAGGATGCTGACTACTAGTGACTTCCAAAGGGATATTTTTGTAGATATTATTCCCTAATTGATTAGATTAGACCATAATGGTTGACATATATAATATTATAATAAATAGAGGAAGTATTAATAACCTTATGAAAATATCATAACAAAATACCAATTTATGCAAGATATGTCACACAATGAATGGAAGATGAATAATAATAATAACTCATACAAAATATGATGATGTTATTTAACGTATATATAAATGAATGTGCATAGGGAATGGATACATGAAAATAAAACATGCTAAAAAATTGTACAAAAGAACAAAAACTACTCGAGCTACCATCTTTATCATAGGTGTGGTCCTCTTCCCTAATATCTAACCTAAATCTTAACTTCAATCGAGAACCTGAAGTGAACATTCTTCCACTAATGAATACTTAAAAACATAATGTCTTCTTGGGTACGAAAAGAATCCAAAAAAATGTGTGAGATAAAATATCATAAGGACACCACCATCCTTTTCAAGTCCAATCCATTGGTGCAATATAAAATTATCATTTTTTTGTATTTACAAAATGTAAAATATAAATTAATAAATAAATAAATTAGAGATGTTTCCAGTAGTAAATCCATCCAATTATACCTACTTCAGACTATGTTAGTGAGTGTAAACCAAAGAATCATATGATGCTGAAGTGATTATTTTTATGTCAGAGATGATGGACTATTATCAATCATCTGATTGGTCTTGTAGGGCACATCATCAATCTACTATTTGCACAATCTCATTTCCAATTTGATAATTTTCAGATAATTTTCAATTCAATTAAAATGCCTTTATGATATATTGTGAGTCCCCGTAAACCCATGCATGTAAATTCAAAAGGAATTTCTAGGTATCGCTTGAGGGGATCAGTAATGGTCCAATGCCACAGAATCTGTTCAATGTGACACAAGAATGAGGTCATGTGTATCACTTCCATTATGTTTTGGTAATTTCTATATCTATCCTAAGATTCCACAAAAAAATATATTATATAGGGGACCCAGTCTCTCTCATGGCATGGTACAACCATCATTACATCGAGCCCATCTAATGGGTCTCCCCATGTAGACCATTGTCACTCTTTTTATTTTAAAAATAGGAAAAGGCATAGAAAGCCTATATGATGTATAGCTCGTTTCTAACCTATAACTTTTACAATGAATTTATAAATTCTAACTACAAGGAACATTGTGAACATCCAATGGGTCCTTAATTCAAGAATTATTGTATATCCAATGGCACTTGATAAGGATATTTCCTGGCTATAAAATCATTCCATTTTAAAGATAAGAAATTATAACACCAAGGCCATATTGGTAAAGGATATCCCATTTAATGGTTCATTTTTGGAATTAGGTGTATAACATTAAGCAGTTGGACAGTTCATTTAATTTGACCCCATCATTAATAGAATGTGTTATAAGGGACTATCACGTGGCCCATAACCCAATTCAATCCGAATTAATAAGTTAATGGTTTCAATTATAAAGGAAAAATCTTCAATGGGAGTTTTAATCTATCTAAATGTTGGGTAAAATAAGGCTTAAAGGTATATCATACCCATTTTTGGACGAAATTCTTGATTATCAACTCAATAGGGGTTGATTTAGTGTTATCTTACTTTGTAATTTCCTTGGTAAGGCATATATCTTAATTTAATTAAAAATTATAAGGTTTATCCAATAGGTTCTAGGTCATGAATGAATTTATCATATTATATAATTCAATTAAATTAGGTAAATGAACCGAGACCATATACCTTAACTATGTATAGATTCACTCATCCAACAACAAACTGGATTTCGAGCTAGAATGGAAGGAATGCGGGAAATCATCAAATTCTCTAAAAATGGGGTAAATTATATTTGACCATAATAGATATAGTGAGCATTAAAATACCTTAAATATAAGAAATAAGACTTTAGATATCACCACTATCTTATCGATGGTTTTGATGTCTATAGATTTAGAGTATGTGAGGACGAGTTATCAAAAAACCTAAAAGGTGGAGTAAAAACATTCATTGAAGAAAATGAGTTGGAGAAAGAAACTAGAGAGGAATTTAAAAATATAAGAGGATTAAAATATTTAAATAGTAAAAATTCCATATTTCCACCTTAAAATATAGGTTCACACTATTTGGCTGCATGTTTTTCCAATCAATGCACTAAAAAATGTGCCAAGACACTACATCAAAGGGAAACAATATATGGTTTGGCACATAGTTTTTCAAACTAGGAACATACTACAAAATAATCTAGTTTTTTAAAACATTTATATGGACACACTCACATAAACCTGGGATCCCATGGATAATGAAAAATCATGGATCACCAACACCCCACTATCTAAAAACTCATAGTTTCGGGAAACTCTTTTGGCTGGGTTGCACAATTTCTACTCATTATGAAACCCTGACAGCCTCTTTAAATTTTGGGGTTGTGAGGACTTAAAAAGACCAAGATTCTTATGGGACCTCATTCAATACATTGAGAATTATTATTAGGGACAAAAAGGATTTTAAAACAAAAACTAAATTCCATGCCTTTCATAAAATTTGGGATGTAACAACATCCCATCATTTAGAATAATCATCCTATAGTTTCCCTTCTAAGGGTGGTATAAAATCTTATGAGATAATTTGTAGACACTTAACATGTACATCGGTTTTATGGTCCAAGGTCTCATCATTTACGCATCTATGCTACTATATCACTCAGTCCAGATGAACAAAGATACATTTGATATCCTTCATGATCTGATAAATTCTACATGTTGTATACTCCTCAATGTACGCATCTTGCTACACCTCAATATCCCGGGGGTCAAACAAATTATATGGTTTAGGATGATACTTTTGAAGTTGTGATAGATGGAAGAATTCTTCATTCAAATAATTCCAATGAGGTAAAAACAACTGATATGTTACAAGAAAAACTCACACCACTTTCTTGAACGGAATGTCATATCTAGGTGATAACACGATATGTCTCCTTCTTCATCTATGAACAAATCTTGTAGATTCCCATTGAATGGCATGATGTCTCACAATGAAATCCATAGGTATATGATGATGATCGGTAAAAGAAATTTTTCTAACCTTACACTTCTAAATCATTTGTACTTTCTTATATGTCTCATAATATAGATGAGGACCTAGTAGATTGACCTCACCAACATCGGTTCTTTATTGAGGTTAACACAATGGCCTTCCATAAATGGTCCCATATGAATAAATTTTAAACAGTTTTGAAAAACATTTTTTTTATAAAAACAAAACTAGAAAGAAATTATTTTCAATTAACCTATGAAATAATGAAAGAAAGATCGAAGCATTTGCTCTAATAGTCATATTTTCCACTCGTACTACACATCGATCTAAGGGTGATATATCGTGCTCATGAGAACCTGTTAACCCAGTGAAATTTGAAACTGTTTACATAACAGTGATATAAATAGGGTGTCCAAATTAGAAATGATATATCAAGGTACACCATTAAGGAACACTATCCAATGGATATATATCCTTCTCATATCATCTACTGATAAGGTATCCCTGATATGTATGAAGTGTGTAACCATGGTCATCCTATCAACAATCACCCATACAACATAACTACCTAAGTGGGATATCGTAAATCCTATCATGAAATCCATGGGGACATCATTCCATTTCCACTGATTAATAGAGAGTGGCTATAAAATCCATCACGTCACTGGTGCTCTTCCATCACCTACTGAGAGGTGGAGAACTGTGCTATGAGGCCTTTTGTCTACCTCTTCACATCTGTCTAGATGTATTGATGATATATAACTAAATACATGTTTGTAAAACCAGGGTGAACTACCCAAAGTGATGCTTGGGATTCCCACATATTCCCTTTTGGTATATCCAAAGGCACCCGTAAACATCAATAGAAGATTAAGGTTTTGTGTCATTAAAAAAACATTCTATGAAGGATTTGTCTCTTATAACACTCTATAATAAAACATGGCCCTCAAGTTTGGTTACATTCATCATTTAGGCCTCCTCCTAAAGGGATGATGTCCCTACAAGAGATTATACGGTGAGTTTCCCATGTTGTTCCGTAACCTTAAGAGGATTCTCCTAGAGTAGCTCCATCAACTACCACTCACTACTAGCCTCGTTGAGTTTTTTTCTTGAGTCTTCTATCTCAAGATATTAGCCATGCCATTTTACATTCCTAGTTTTTATGAAATATCAATGTAAAACAATTCTAAATATTCCACCAACCTGTACTGCCTCAAATACAAGTATCAATATGTAGAGATATATTTGATACTTTTATGACCAGTGTAGACAAATAATTTATCTCAAAAAAGGAAGTTTATCCAAAAACAATGTGTTTGAACCAATGATAATATGTAGAGGTTGTGAGTAGGGTAATTCTTCTTGTGAAGCCTCAGCTGATGGGACCCATAATCTATAACCTAATCACGATGAATGAGAACATCCTCTATATTGATGCTTTAAGACACATTATATAAGGTATATATTCTTTTGGGCTAAAGTAGAATCTTTATTGGTACAGAATTTAGTCTTCACATTAAATCATTAAAGTATATCTCACATACATTAGTCCAGCCGAATTTCATACAATTATTTTTCAATCCCATCTTGATGCTTCTATGCATGAAAATTCTGTGATTAATCAAAATTAATATACAAATATCCTAATAATTTTTTTATATAAAATATGTTCCTGATATACTTCTATGAATCCATGGTGATCACCTTCTCTTGGTCAACTGATATTCCTTCCGCAGATATGATACGACCTCAGAAGAGAACCTCTCTAATCCAAAAAAGGTATTTACCAAGCAGCACATATAGATAGTTATATCATAATATATATATAATTATATCCATATGGTATTAAATGTAATTTCTAGTATGTGATTTCATTAAGACATCATCTACAAATATCACCAAAATGAAATCATGATACAGGTAGAAAACCAAGTTTATCGGAGCCAAAAAGACTACCAATATGTTCATTAGATAGACTGGCCTAACCAAATACTCATAAAATCTTTACCTTCTCTAAAATGTTATATATTGTTTTTTTGATGGACTAAAATGAACATGATGGTTGCCTGACCTCAAATTGAACGTGGAGAAAACAATTTCTCATCAATGCTGGTCAATGAAGTTGAATGTCCATGGAAGTTGATATCGGTTCATCACTGTATACTAGTTCAATCATCCAAAATCCACACCCAGTCAATGGGAACCATCTCTCTTCGTGAGATAAAGGATTGGTGAAACCCATGGTGATGTGGTGTTTTGATGAAAAGTTTTCCTCTAGATATTCATCATGCATCATGAGATCTTCGAGCTACGATGATGCCATCATATATTTTGGAATGGACATAGTTAACACACACGGAACTAACTCGATAGCAAACTCATCCTCCCTCTCAGGAGGTATACTAGAGAAATATTTATTGATGAAGTCCATGAAATGATCCACCAGTGGAGGGAATTCAATTAGTTGTCTCACATGATCAGTCATTAACATACTATCCATCTGTTATTTCACTCCTCCTATACAAGTACGTTTGTGTCTATCATGATTTCCTGGGATATCCTATTCATATTATTGGTTTTACCTGATGCTATTGGGTGATGTGAAAGATTCCCGATGATGATAGAAATCTACATAGGCTATATAAGGCGCAATATAGTCCATGTCAAGAATGACATCGAAACTGGTCATATTGATGATAAAAAATACAATAGAAATCATCACCCACATATCTCAAGAGTCAGTCATTGTTCTACAATATACCCTCAAGTTGAGTTCCATGGGATGTGTCTAGAGTCATAACTCCATTGGATTACTCTATCACTAAGACCAAAACTCCCATATATATAAAATATAGAGTAGAGTTTGATAAAACTGTATACAAAAATGATGAAACTTGAGTAGAGGATACCATAATATTACCTCTAAGAAAATACAAACATGGACTATACTCATATGGAATAGTTTACATAGAATAAATAAGGCATGAATCACAACCTGGATACATGGATTGAGTAGCTTGAGAAATTATAATATACTAATTATAAAGCATCGAGGCATGAAATGCTCATTTTAACCACATGCTCATCCTAAACAGCATGTACAAGTCTAGTTTCATACATTAAATATATTAACAGATAGTTCTCCTAAATGTGTCATTGTCACATATCTATGCTATCTTGGAATTACAGGAAAAGATCATCAGATGTAGTGAATGTGACCCATCATGATGCAAGCAGGGTTCTTGATCGGGTTCTTTATACCCTGGGGATTTTTATGTCATGGAATTTTACACCAATGATAGACAATGATACATTGAGTGTCTTCCACCATGAAGGTACATCAACTAATTTTATCATTAATACATTTCTTCCTATCATTGGATAGACCAATACTCTCCCTGTAATATAAACTACTTTAACTCACATCATCTAATTCCCTCATCTTTTTATCAGTGATGAGGGCCTAGTTCACTATCCCTAAAATAGTGGTAAGCCAAATGCCTTTGACCTATGCGAAGATGGAATATTAAATCCCATCATCAAATATTTTCAAAATAGTCAATTAATCATTGGTCATGGTTGGTGTAATTCACTATAGTTTATTAAATCGATTAGATTATTCCATCACCAGTATGTCACTGTGATTACGGCTCATGAGATGATAAAAAATTCATTTCTTATGTTTTGAGTAAATAATTATTCAAATAAGTCTATCTTAATGTCATAACAATTTATATCCTAATTCCAACCATTCTATGTCATAACATCCCAAATAACATGGTAGAATCATGTAGAATTAAAGTTTCAGTGCTGTAAAGTGACATAGGAGGCATATCATTTTTCTCATAGATGGAATGCACGACCTCTAGCCATGACTCTGTAGCTTTAGGATACCATCCCCAAATAAAATGGGAAGATTATACTACTAGAATTCATGGGTCATCTCTTACATGAAAGGGGAAGGTAGAGGTGCACCCTGAATGATCTACATAAACAAAAAGAATCATTTAAAAAAATAGGAAAAACACGTAGTGGAAGGTATGTCGCCGGTTTCATGGGTGGCACTACAAGTGGTCTCATAAGGTGTCACAGGGCCAACCACCTTGGGAGTATTCTCATCACCAGTATCCTGTCATACAAAATGAGGTCATCACATTACAATAACGCTCTAATTTCCAATCACAACACACAGATATGACTCATAATTGATAAGGAATGAGATAAATACAGGACTGGTAAATTGAATTCTAATAAGAACCATACAACTACTAGCATAATCTGGGATATTGATATGGCAGATAATAATGATTACCAAAAAAAATAAATGAGACATGGTCTATAGTGAACTTCTAACGTCGGGTCAGGGTCAAGGTCTGATGTTACATTCATAAGGGGTTTATTTTAATTTTACTATCATGTTCATTCATATTAATTAATATATTTACATTTCATTTTAGGTGGTAAAATTAGATGTGTCATAATATCAAATTTATAAAATCCCATCCAACATATAAATTGGATGATTGTGTCCATTAAATCCAAACCCCAACATGTTCTAACCCATGAGACATTATGGTTCATGGATTAATGTTCCATTATTGGTCTTATATAGAACCTACATTAACCGAAGCAATAAAACACTAGTAGGTTATAGAAGATGTTTTATTTTACAATAGTGTATTCCTAGTCCTTTAAGAAAATAATTGAACACTCTTATACTTGTATATGAATTATCTACTACATGTAATAAAAAACAAGGTACATGAAACAATCTCAAGTAAAAAAGTCAATGCATGAAGAAAAGTAAATATGGTAAGGCATAATGCCTGACCATAAAATCCTATAGTACCTATTATGATGCATGAATCATATAT
The DNA here is from genome assembly GCA_963277665.1 of Viscum album. Lineage (NCBI taxonomy): Eukaryota > Viridiplantae > Streptophyta > Magnoliopsida > Santalales > Viscaceae > Viscum > Viscum album. The sequence goes on from OY728156.1 coordinate 51,099,220, forward strand.
TCCCTCAAATCATCATGATAAAATAATTTATGTCCCATCATGATAATAATAATACAAAGAAACAACATCACTCTATGGTGAAATCCATGAAACTATAACAACATAGTAAATAAAAGCAATTACCCATCCTATGATATTTTGGTTTTCCCTATACATTGGTTAGCTAATCCCAAACATAGGATCATTAACATATTCCAATATCCAAGACCGCGTGCACACATCCCTTAATTCTAGAGGCTTCCAACTAGAAATGAGAGACTATAGGTTGCTTTTGGAGATGCTATAACCCCTTTAACATAGTGTATCTTATAAATTTTCATATAATATATTATATTAAATATAATAAGTAACAATAAATAGATTGAAACTATGAAATAAAATACGTAATCATGGATGGTACATCACACAATTAGATAAAGATAAATAGTAATAATAATTGATAATAATTATTTTGATTTAATGTCATGTATCTGTAAAAATATTTATTTTTCAAGTGGAAGGGGATTCATACATATGCCAAATAATAGAAAAATTTAGAAAAAGGGAAAAATTGCCTCAACTCGTATCTCGATGATAGTCTAGGTTATCTGACCATATCTACCTCTTAAAACTAAAAATCAATAATAAGAATAAAAACAACACCCACTATCAATATGTATAACCATAATGTATACAAGGTTACTCAATGTGGCCCAATTATGGTGTGAGATAAAATCATAGTAGGCCACCACCAACGGTTTCTTCCACAATCCACTCTTGGAGCATAAATTGAACAACATTAATTAATTAATAAATGAAAATTTATTTGAATAAATAAAAAAATTGGAATAGGTTATAAAAGAAAATTCAATGAATTAAACCCACCTCAGCCTAATTTAGTGATTTGAAGCATTTAAACTAGCCATGGAAAAGTGACTGGTGTAACGTAAAAAACGTAGATTATCCCCATGCTTGTAATTTTTCTTCGAGAATACTTCCCAATATTTCTTGTTTTACATTCCATTTTCTAATTTAGAAACATTCCCAGGATTTTTTAATTCAATTAAACCCTCCTTATTAAATATTGAGATTCACCCATATCCCATCCAAGGAAATACAAAAGTACATTCTTAGATTTGCTTGATGGTCTCAATAAAGAACAAATTTCATGAAGCATTTTCAATGTGACTTATGAATTATGTCCCATGTATAAATCCCATAATGGTGTATTAATGTCATGAAATATACATTATGTCCATACATGATATCACACATAGGATCTCGAGTCTATCTTGTGGCATGGAACAACTATCGGGACATCGATCCCGTCCAAGGTGTCTCCCCTTGGGAACCTGTGTCACTCATCTTGATGTAAAAAATACATGGTGATCCCATTCTTGAAATATATATTGTCTACAATAATTTTCTTACAAATAATTAATAATTCTAACTATAAATCACAATGAGAATATCTAGTAGGTCCTTAATTCGGGACTCATTGTATCGCAAAGGGAACCCGGTGGGGATATGACATGGTTAGTAATACATACCTTCTTCCAAGGAAATAACATATAACATGAATGAAAATAGGTCAATTCATTCCATTTAATGATCCATTTATGGAATTTGGACTAAAACAATAACCACTTGTCTAGTTCATTTAATTTGACCACTTCATTTATGGAATGGGGTATGGGGGCCTACCATAGGGCTCAAAACCCAATTCAGTATAACTTAATCAATTCATGGAATTAATTATAAAAAAAATACCCTCAAGGGATGTTTAATCTATATATGGTGATGTCAAAATAAGACTCCATTGTAGAAAACACTCATTGGTTTGTCTATATTCAAGACGAAAATCTCAGGGGGCATATTCACCGCTATCTCGGGTCGCGATTGGCACGGTCAGACATCATTTTTAATTTTATAAGAAATTTAATGTTGTACCTAGAGGGGTTATGCTCATGAAAAAATGATATATATTACATAACATAATGTAATGAGGGGAAATAACATACACCACATACCATATCTGTAAAGAGCATCCCTCATCTAGTGTCAACCTTTGTTTCGAGCTACAACAAATTAAATCATAGAAATATTCACATGGATCGAAAAAATGGAATATATGATTGCCCCAAAATAGTGAAATTGATTATAGAATAAACTTGAAATAAAAGGTATGGGATTTTGGATCACACCACTAGCTTCTTAATGGATCAAATAGAGATTGATTTTGAGTCTATATGGAGGAGTTATCAAAAAACATATGAAAGAGGAGAAAAAACATTCATGAGAGAAATTGATAAAGTGATTTGAACTAGAGAAGAAGAAAAAAAAATCATTAAAATTTTTATTTAGTTGAAAACCATAATTTCACCCTCATATATAAGGTTGCACTATTTGGTTGCATGGTTGGCCATATTGTGAAAACACTGTGAGCCAAGACCCCATATAAAATACGAACACCACATGGTTAGGTGTACATTATTTCCTTCCGTCCACAAAATTTGAAAATAACACTTTCAAAAACCTATAGTTAGAGACATGAGTATTTTCCTAGGGTCTGAATTCTATAGAAAATTGGGCATCCCCCAACACCCCACTCTACAACATCATGATTTAGGGAGTCCAAAGGGGGTTTGATAGCACATTTTCTACAAACCATGCATCCCAATATTCAGCTTTCAGTTTGGGGGCTGTAGGTACATAAGAAAACCCAGAAGAACCCAAGACATCAATCCATCCATTTGGATTAATTTTTAAGATCAAATTTAGTAAATGAAACAAAAAACGAATGTCCCATTACAATATGAAAATCAGATACATTAAATAATATGTTTTTTGATGATAGGTCATACTCTTAATCAACTGATTCCCAATAGATTATTCTATGGACATCTAGAAATGAGAGGTAACCCCAAAATCACTATCAAATACTATCAATACTGAAACTTATTACCACATTACCATTGATCAGATAAGTATTTTAGACAAGCCTCCACCGTATGAGATTCATGAATAGGGATAAAATGAGTCACATTAGGATCAATCCACTATCGTCAATATGGAATCCTGATTTTGAACTGTACATGGAGACATATCATAAATTCATTTGATCTATACTCTTATTTTAAAAATTGAATATGTAGATATTGTAACAAACCCACAGGTTTCTTATACACTACCGTAACATATTGATAAGTGAGTCATCATGAAACAAACTCAGACACAATCCTTTTGATACAGACTCACCAAAAATATAATTTCATTTACACATACTGATTTTATATTCAAAGATGAATAGCCCATATAGAATGGTGTTTATCATAGTGAATTAATTATTGAAAAGAAAATGTTAATACAATCCATCCTTTGAACAACAATAATGAATATCAATCCAACAACCATCATTCAATGGTCTCCCAAGCATTTCGTTTTGATCTCAAAGAAACACATTATGAATCAGATGCATGTTCCTATTTGTCCATCTCTACCAATTCAAGAATGAATGAGACGAGAGAGATTACCAAAACACTACCTAGATATTCAAAAACAAAGTGCATAACAACTATTACCAATATCAACCACCACTAATCTAATGCCTCTTTTTCAAACAATTCATATTACTTTTTTCTTAATGCATCAACCACTAAATTTCCCTTACCCAATGTATACACCGAATAAAATTATTTTTTTTTGGATATTCTCTATCTAACCACATTTTCTTATATTTTAAAAAAATTGTGTGAAAATTTGTTTCAATATCCCATTATTCATAAAAATTCTAAATTTATCACCCAAGAGGTCATGTTTTTAAATGTTTTAAAAGCATATATGATTGCAGCTAACTCCAAATTTTGTTCCTTGAAGTACATATCATGTAACTGTAACTATTTTGAGCCATCAGAATCAACATCATCTCTCTATGTGAGGACACATCTCAACCCTTATCCCAATGATTCTCAATATAACACATCCACAAGTCCTTTTTTTAGAAATATCAATATCAGTGTTGATTTTTAAAAAAAATTAAATTCATGAAAAGAACTCATTCTTTTCTAATTCAATTTAAATGGAACCTTTTTACTTATCAAAGTTGTCTTTGGTGAATATTGTCCTGAAAAATCATAAAAATATGGATTGTAATAGAAAAATAGACTAAAGAACCTACATATCTCTAATAAATTTTTTGTTGTTTCCCAAAATATTATCACCTCAATTTTTATGGATACAATGAAACAAAAATTTCAAATAAAACATTTCCAATGAAACATACCTATTATATCTAAAAAACACACCTTGATAATTTGGAATATAGACGATGATCCCATATGATTCCCAACATTATCCCCATGTGTTTCTCCAGATCTTCACCTTTACTTGAATAAACTGATATGTCACCCACAAAAAACACAACAATATAATTCAGATACCTTTTAAATATGTAATTCATCAATTTCATAAAAATTGATAGTTCATTTGTAAGACTGAAACTAATAACCACATACAGATAATGTCTATATCTACACCAAAATATATTTTAGATTATTTTATTTCTAAACATGAAATTTATTATATCATGATCAACTTTTAATTTTAGAAAATCACTAGGCCCCCATAAATATATCGAAGAGGTCAAAAATGTGTTGAAGTATATACTGTTTCAATATCAAAACGTGTTTAATCATGTGATAATCTACACAGAGGAGAATACTTTCATCCACCACATTGAAAAACAAGACCTGTGATTCCTACTAAGGCATACTTGACCAAATGAACACTTTATATTAAAAATCATCCAAATGAAAATACAAATTTCATAATTCTATTAGTGCCATTAGTAAGATATGAGGGATATCGGACTGGTCCCTAGGATGTCATCAATAATAATCTCAAATTACCTGTATGAAGATGAACTTGAGAAATATTTAGAAAAAAATTTGGAAATAGAACAAAAATGCGTAAAAAGTATTATAAAAATCCTCTACCTATAAAAATTGGAAATCATACAACTAAAATGATCTATATCCAACTGTTAGATACAAAGGCCATATTTCACAAGCCTTTACAATTTATTCTTCTCAAAATAGATAATAGATTCCATAAGTAGTCATAAAACTCATCCTTCAAATTTAATAATCGAAGTGATTTTTATAATTGTCAGACTATCAATTCAGATTTTTTTATACAACTATCTCAAGCATTGATAAATAACATATATCTACAAATCATTTTAGAACATGATTTTGAAATAATGGCGTAAAATTATATTTGAACGAGGGGTTTTTTTATTTAAAATAGAAGACATAATCTCAACATGAAAACCCATAAGATCAAGAACACAGTAATAAATAAAGGAATGGGATGCACCAATATCAATAGAATATTTCATAAGTGTATATTTCTTCCTAATTGTTCCTCTCACTATTGAATAGCCATATTTATCATATGTGACAACATTTTTTCTCCATAAAATTTCTTATTCACTGCTCATTGGACTTTGTTAACCTATTAATATTTACATTACTATGTTGTTATTGAATTACATGATTTTTTTCTGCTAGAATGATTATACATATGATAACTATTCTTCATCATTAATATAATCGATGAATAAGATGTCTGTGAAATATAATGTGTTTCTTAAACCGCCGATGTAACACCCAAGACTTTTATTTTATATAAATCATCAAAGGAATCTTTTTCTACACAACACTTTCTTGGCTTGCTTTACACGAAATCGCGACCTTCCTCGATAGCTTGCGTCGTACGCAATACCGAGTTTCACTAAACAACGATATGATATTAAAATATTATTAAAACTAGCCGTTATGAATAGTAATAACCACTTTATGAAATTTTATGAAATTTTATTTTTCAAAATGGACTTCATTTTTGGATTCGGAATATCATAATTAGCCTAGGGTGAAATTTTGGTATTTTTCTGAAAACTTTCAATTTTTGATGAATAGTGAAACCACTAAGTGGTAGTTAAAAAACTGAATTTTTCATAAAACTTAATTTTACCACTTCTGTGATTGGAATTTCAAAAATCTGAGAGACACGGTTGATGTCAGTAAGTAAAATGTGGTTCAATGAGATGAAATTAAATTTTTGGTGAATAGTAACTTTTTACTTTTTTTACCACTGTTAAAAGTAAATAGGGTAATTAAGGGTAAAGATGATATTATTATTACCCTAACACATGTCCTAATTCTATTGTATAAGTTTAATTCGACCAAAAACAAACTTAGGAATAAAATATGACATTTAGGCCCACTTGGATTAGATTAGGACATTTATTTAAAGAAGGGTTAAAGTAGTTAAAACCAAAGTTTAATAAGTAAATAATTTTTAATATGGGGTTATAAATAAGATAAATTCGACTATAAATATTCATTAGAAATATAAAAAGCTTTTCTACATAATGGTATTTTATTTGTAATTTTTAGACATTAAATAAGTTAATTTATTTATGACACAATGATGATGCAGTAATTATCTTATTAATGAAATATTGACATAATTGATGTTATAAACACCAAAATAAATGTAATTTGAGACTTTTTATGAATCCCCCTAATTTTATAGGTTAATATGACATGTTATTATTGATTTAATTAACTTTTTTCGAACTAATAATTCTGTTATGAGTTTCACAAAAATGAATTATTAAATAGTGTCAAAATTGACATAAAATAGTTTTTAAAACAAATATTATATTATTAATTGTTATTTTATTCTTAAAAATCTATGGTTCGGCCACATGACTTAGATAAGGTTATATATATTAATAATAAACAACTTGGGGTCCGTTTGGCTACTTATAGTAAGTTTATTAACCTTATAGAATAAGAACACAAGAAGACACGGTAAAAGTTAAATTATTTAACTTAATGTTAAATCTAAATGATAAGGATATAATAGGAACCTAAACTTGTCTAAATTATATTGGATGAGAGTATTTCGACCCATCCCCACATTAGGTTCGAAATATATCAATTTGGAGCTATTTAAAACCGAACTTGACTTTATAATAAAATAATATTTTTAGTTTTCCCAAAGGTGCCCCTCTCCTCCCTTATAAAAGGGCACCTCCTTCCCATCTTCCTCACACCACATTGGGCCTTCAATGTAAAGAACCGCAAATTTCAAGGAAATTTTTTTCTTAATTTTCTTTGGAATTTTACAAGAGCGCAGCTTCAGACGGCACCTGATTCCGAGGCCCGGTGTGCCCGGAATCAATTTCCGAAGTTTGGCTCGGGTACGTTCAGTGAACGGACGAGCGGGTTTTTCTATCTTTTGAACCGGTGCCCGGAATCAAATTCTGAGGGCACCGATGAAATCGCAGCCCCGGTATTTGCTTAGAAACGCCTCTTCCGGAGTTGCGTTTGCTCAGACGTGGTTTTTAAATTTTACGGCTTTAAGTCAGAAATAAAATAAAGTTTGTGCGATAACTTTATTTTATTTCACTTAAGCTGCTTGGAAGCCACATGAAGTCACTTAAAGGCGGCTTGAACTGAGTTGAACTGGATAGGATGCTATCCAGAAATATCCTACCCCTTGGTAGGATATTTGTGAGGCAGGGCCCGCATGAGCCCCGCCGTTTCTTTCGCTAAGTAACGCACCCGCGAAAACCCGTCAAAGTAACTGAAAAGTCAACCGACGCGTTTTCTTTAATTCTTAACAGACCATTTAATTGGGCGGTTTATTTCGTGAATTAAATGGACTGTTTCTTCGTGAATTAAATGGGTCGTTTCTTTCGTTGAATTAATTCAACGAATTGATGGATCGTTTCTTAACCGGTTTCGTGTGTTGGCATGTTTATAAAATAAGACCAACCCAAAAATCCTTGGAAAGGATTTGAAAGAATCTTCGTTCCTCCACCCTCTCCGCGAAGAACGCGAAGAACGCGAAGAACGCGAAGAACGCGAAGAACGCAAAGAACGCCGGCGACCGGAATTCGACGACGCACACCAAGATCTGCGACGTCGACGAGATCTACCCGCGACATTCTTCGGCGACGTCTCTTCTTCCGCGGCCGACCCTCGTTCGGCAACAAAGGTGAGAATCGAATCTTTTATTTCTCCCTTTTTTAAATTTCAATAACAACGGATTTAATTAATTAAATCCGTCTGTTCTTGATCCGGAGATTGGCGACGCGACGCCGGATACCGCGACGACGCGACGATCTCCTTCCTCCGCGACGAGCGATTCCGCGACGACCCCTCGTCCGACGACGACGACAAGGTAAGGGTTGATTGGAATATTTTCCTTCCCGTGATTTTATTTCTTTTAAAGTAAAGAACTTGATCTTCGAACAATTTTAACATTTAAAATTGTTGTTGATTGTTTTATTGTTCCTCCCGTGGATTATGACTAACGCGGAGGGTGCGGGTCTAACGAACAAGACCCGACAACCCTCCGCCGATCTATTTTGTTGTGCGGATTTGGCGGACGTCGACAAACCGTGCGGCAAGGGCAATTTGTTGATTCTGCAGTGGAGGACGCGTCCCGGGAGGAGCAACGGCGCAGACGGGAAAGAAATCGGGCCACCGGAGCATCTCCGGCGGCCCGCGGAAGGCGGCGGCGGCGCGGGTCGCCGGCGCGGCGGCGCCGGCGACCGGAGGCGGCGGCGCCCGGCGCGCCGCCGTGGAGAAAGCACGCCGCGGCTGAAGCCGCGGCGGCAACAGCGGCCGGTTCCGCTGCCGCGCGGAACCGGGACGGACGCGGCGGCCCGGCCGCGTCCGCGTGACAGGCGGCCCCCCGCGGGGCCGCGGTTTCCCTCAAGCCGCGGGTTCAACCCGCGGCGGCGGCGGCTCCCTCGGCCGCTCGGCCGAGGCCGCGCCGGCCGGTCCGGTCGGCCGGGCCGCGCCCAGGCCGGACCGGACCCGGCCGAGCCGGTTCGGGCCGGTTCGGGTCGGCCCGGGTCGGCCGACCCCAGGGGGGGGTTCGGGCCGGGTCGCCCCGGGCCCAGTACCCCCGTTTCGGGCCCTCTTCGGTCTTTCGCCCATATCTTGGGCCTGGGACCTCCGATTGACGAACCGTCAGCGGCTACGCGATCCTTGGATCGAGACGGTCGTTTCGGTATATTATACTCAAGGTTTCGGAAGACTTTGGGTTCGGCCGGGTTGGTTCGTACACGAAGCCAACCGGGCCCTCGGAGCGGAAACGCTCATAACTTGGGCTACGGGCGTCCGAACGACGTACCGTCAGCTGGGGTAGTTTTCTCTAAGTGAGACGGAACATTTGGCATACTCCGCCCGAGGATCGGATACAGGCGGAGTACGGTCGGGTTGGTTTTTCCCTAAAAACCAACCGGGCCCCTGGGACGAAAATGCCAATAACTCTCAGACCAGGCGTCCGATTGACGCGCCGTCTGTCGCGTTGAGATCCTATTGTCGATACGGAACTTTTGGATACATCAACTTCGGACTACGTGTCATTTGATGTATCAGCCCCTCGGCTCGTGGAGCGGACCCTCCTAAACGAGCTCGCTACGTGCGGGAACCCTAGCGCTGGCTGTGACCTCGACGACAGAGCAGAGATCCTCCGTGGACTGCGACGACGACAGAGCAGAGATCCTCCGTGGACTGCGACCACGGCAGAGCAGAGATCCTCCGTGGACTGCGACGACGGCAGAGCAGAGATCCTTCGTGGACTGCGGCGACGACTGTGCAGGGACCTCAGTGGACTGCGTCGACTACTGCACTCAGCGATCCTACGCGGATCAGTGCCCGATCCTGTGTGGGTCCTACTACCGGTTCTGTGTGAGACACTGCCTACCGGTTCTGTGTGAGCCACTGCCTACAGGTTCTGTGTGAGCCCGATCCTGTGTGGGTCTTCTGCGGGGGTTAGTACCTATCGATCCTTCGTGGGTCCGACGACTTAGATGGATCAGTGATCATCTTTGACGTCATCTGAAAAAGTATACCTGGTTGAGCTGAATCGTATGTTACTCTCCTTTGTGGATTGTGTTGAACTATCCTATGTGGATTTACTATTTACTCTCCTTTGTGGATTGTGTTGAACTATCCTTTGTGGATTTACTGTTTACTCTCCTTGTGGATTTGAGTCTTGCTTTCCTTTGTGGATTGAGTTGTTCTTGAGCTCGTGAGCAGAGCTAGAATTGGGGACTTAGGTATATGTATGGGCATATACCTAAGTCGAGTCAGATGTTACTTCGTGATTGCATCTTTCTTTTGTGCTATATCCTTTGTGGATTTCGGGAGACCTTCGGGGTCTCGGGGTCCTTACTGAGTAGTTGTACTCACCCCTGCACGGGCTATGCCCGCACCTTGTTGTGTTGGTTGCAGACGACGGACAGCGCTGATCACGGTTGGGCGTGGAGCAGGACGGTACCTGGAGGTGGACCACTGGGCGGGACGTGCTCAGAGCGGACGTGGGACCCGAGGAGCCTGGAGGCTATCTGTACCCACCCTTCAGGTGGGATTGCCAGTAGACGACACGAGGCCGCCGTCTTTTCTTCAGTTGCTGCTTTACTTTTCAGTTGTACTTTACAGTTGGGCTTGTATTCCGGCCCCCTTTACTTTTCTGCACTTTACTTTCCGCTTGCTGACTCTGTGTGGTTGTTACTTATAAAGGCAATGCCTTCCCTGTTACTGGGATTTTACGCCTTGGTGCTAGTCGCCAGCCCCTGGCCTATGGAAGGCGGGCTTGGGGTAGTCACGGCACGGGCCCCGAGGACGGGTCGTGACAAATTGGTATCAGAGGTGGTCGGTTCTACCGCAGACTCTGATCGTTCTTCCTTTCTATATGAAGCAATAGTGTTTAGTGTATTGAGTGTGGTTATCAGTTCAGGGAGCCCAGTGTTGGTGCGGCGGCCGACGTATCCGTACACCAGGACCCTGACTCCTGATTTCCGACTTAATGCATGAAAAAATTGATTGCGTGTGTGTTTCAAGTTTTCTTTGTGATTACTTGTGTCAGCTCACCGGGTATACTGATCTGCTTTATGAAAGTCTCAAGTTTTCCTTGTGATTACTTGTGCCAGCTCACCAGGTATACTGTTCTGACTGTGGTGCTCTTGTTCTCAGGATGGCCCCGCGACGACAGCCAGCTAGGGTTCCGAGTGTAGGGCGCGACGGCAGCCCACCGAGCGACGAGGCCTCGGTGCAGGGCCCTTTGCCAGCAGTGGCACCGGCGGTAGCTTTACCCGCCGAGCCACCGATGCTGCCAGTACCAGACGCTGACGATGCACGTCGCCTCAGGGCACTGCATGAGTTTCAGAGCCAGCGACCGCCCAGGTTTCGCGGTGAGGCGGACCCCCAGGCCGCCGAGGACTGGCTAGAGGCGATGGTACGGATCTTCAGGCTAGTGAGGACACCAGCGGATCTCATGGTGATTCTCGCAGCGAGCCTCCTGCAGGCGGCGGCAGGACGATGGTGGAGCCTGATGCTCCAGGTTCACGATGAGGCATCCTTGCTCTGGGCGGACTTCGAGAGCCTCTTCCGCTCTGAGTTCGTCCCGGCCACCCTCCGGGCGGTACGCATCCAGGAGCTTCTCCAGCTGCGCCAGGGCAGCATGACGGTCGCTCAGTACGCGGCGAGGTTCACGGACCTATCTCGCTACTCGACCGACATGGTACGGGACCCCTTCTTCCGGGCCCGGACCTTCGAGTAGGGCTTGCGACAGGAGATTCGGGCGTCGCTGATCTCCCTCAGCATTCCGACCCAGGCGGGAGTGCTGGAGCGAGCCCTCCTGATCGAGAGCTTCCTGGCAGAGCCTTCTTCAGCGGCGAGACCTAGCGCAGGGCGGCAGGTAGCTGAGTCATCGGCAGCTGGTAGCCGACGGATGACTCACGGGTCCAGGCAGACCAGACCCCCTCGCAGACGGCCTCAGGACACCGGCTCAGCGGTGCGGGGCACACAGCGGGGTGCCAGCCTTTCGAGAGGCAGGCTGTGCTACTCTTGCGGCGGGCAGGGTCACATGGCTCGTGACTGCCCGACTCGCCGACCAGAGGAGCAGCAGACGGTGGAGGGGCCACCCAGGCAGAGGCAGAGGGTCGACCGTGGCGGTCCGCAGGGAGGAGGCGGACGAGGCAGAGGAGCTGGCCGAGCAGCAGGTGGTGGGCGACGCTTCCAGGCTCTACCCCCACCACCACCAGGAGGGCCACCTCGACCACAGGGAGCTGGAGGGCAGGGACAGGCCCAGCTCCAGGCAGTGGGGGCCTACGACCCCGACTTTCCAGAGATGATTCGAGGTACGATCTGTGTCTATTCCACCCTTGCTGCAGTACTTATAGACACAGGAGCGAGTCACTCTTTCATAGCCTCTGCCCTTGTTCGGAGCTCGGAGATTCCGACTGAGCCGTTGGCTCGATCCTTACGGCTAGAGACTCCTACGGGAGCAGACTCGACGATTACGCACTGGTGCCGGCAGTGTGAGCTTACTCTAGGAGGCGAGAGCTTCGGCTGGGATCTCCTTGTAGCGGCGTCGAGGCCTTACGACGTCATCTTGGGCATGGATTGGTTATCCACGGTTCATGCCCAGATCGACTGTTTTAGGCGCAAGGTGCGATGTGTTCGTACCGACGGGAGCAGGTTTACCTTCACCGGCGAGAAGGGAACCTTTGCAGCACAGGATGGACTTCCGCGGAGGAGAGTGCAGCCCATCTCTCATCAGTTGGCTAGCCTCATCCTAGGAGCAGTGGATGTGCGGAGTCCGGCTTTTCCTGCAGTGGTGGACCAGTACGTGGACGTCTTTCCCGACGACGTTCCAGGGCTACCTCCTCGTAGAGAGGTAGACTTTTACATCGACTTGTACCCCGGGACAGCCCCGATATCTACTCCAGCATATCGGATGGCCCCCGCCGAGCTTCGAGAGCTGCGGGTACAGTTGGAGGACTTGCAGAGCAAGGGGTTTATCCGACCCAGTGTTTCACCCTGGGCTTCCCCGATTTTGTTCGCCAAGAAGGCGGACGGGAGCTTGCGACTATGTGTCGACTATCGTCGCCCGAACCAGGTGACAGTGAGGAACAAGTATCCGCTGCCACGGATTGATGACCTCTTCGATCAGCTCAAGGGAGCGCGGTGGTTCTCGAAGATAGACCTCCGGTCAGGCTATCATCAGCTCAGAGTTCGAGACGAGGACGTGCAGAAGACGGCCTTCAGGTGTCGGTATGGCCATTATGAGTTCTTGGTTATGCCGTTCGGCGTAACCAATGCTCCAGCAGTGTTCATGAGCCTCATGAACAGGATCTTCCAGCCATACCTCGACCGATTTGTCGTTGTCTTCATTGACGACATTTTGGTATACTCGACGACTGAGGAGGAGCATGCTTACCACCTGCGAGTTGTGCTAGACACACTCCGAGAGCACCAGCTTTATGGCAAGCTCTCAAAATGCCAGTTCTGGTTACGTGAAGTCCATTTCTTGGGGCACGTCATTTCTGAGGCGGGAGTTGCAGTGGATCCCGTGAAGATCGAGGCAGTGCTAGCTTGGGAGCCACCCAGGAGCGTGACAGAGGTGCGGAGCTTCTTGGGCCTAGCCGGATACTATCGGAGATTCGTGCCAGACTTCTCCAGAGTTGTGGCACCACTCTCAGCGTTGACGAAGAAGGGGAAACCCTTCGTGTGGTCAGACAGATGTCAGCAGAGCTTCCAGGAGCTGAGACAGAGATTGACCAGCGCACCTATCTTGAGGTTGCCTGAGGAGGGAGTTGGGTACGTAGTTTACTGCGATGCATCAGGGACTGGACTCGGGTGCGTCCTGATGCAGGAGCGGGCCGTGATCGCCTACGGATCACGTCAGTTGAGGCCGCATGAGCAGAACTACGCCACTCATGACCTGGAGTTAGCAGCAGTGGTCTTCGCTCTGAAGACTTGGCGGCACTATCTGATGGGCGAGCGCTTCACTGTCTTTTCTGACCACCAGAGTCTCAGGTATATCTTCTCTCAGAAGGACCTGAACCTGAGACAGCGGAGATGGCTTGAGTTCCTCCAGGACTATGACTTTGAGATAGTCTATACTCCTGGGAAGGGGAACGTGGTAGCCGATGCCCTCAGCAGGAGGACGGGCATTCAGCTGCTTGAGGAGGCGACGGAGCAGCTAGCCTCCTTGCAGATATCCTTCGTGGATAGAGACGGAGCAGCCTTTCTTCAGTCTCTCACAGTCTCTCCTCCACTTCTACAGCGGGTCAGAGAGGCTCAGCGTGGGGACGCTGACTGTGAGACCCGGCGTGCACTGATATCCTCAGGTCAGGCGCCTGATGGTTTCTCCCTTGGAGCAGAGCACGACATCCTTTTCAGGGGGCGTACCTTCGTACCAGTTGCGTTACGAGAGGAGGTGCTGAGAGAGTTTCACACTTCTCCCTTGGCGGTACATCCCGGAGTGGCGAAGATGTACCAGGATCTCAGACGACAGCGCTGGTGGCCGGGCATGAAGAAAGCTGTGGCAGAGTTCGTTTCGCGATGCCTCACCTGCCAGCAGGTGAAGGCAGAGCACCAGGTACCAGCAGGCTTGGTACAGCCCTTGGAGGTCCCGGAGTGGAAGTGGGACGGCATATCTATGGACTTTGTGACTGGACTTCCACGTACTTCCAGAGGTCACGACTCCATTTGGGTGATTGTCGACCGACTCACCAAGTCGGCACACTTCTTACCCATCAGAGAGCAGGGCTCAGTGGAGAGATTGGGACGTCTTTACGTCCAGGAGATCGTACGGCTTCACGGTGTGCCATCATCTATCGTCTCCGATCGAGATGCTCGTTTCACTTCCCGGCTCTGGAAGGGGTTGCAGGAGGCGTTCGGGACGCGGCTCCATCTGAGCACAGCCTTCCACCCTCAGACGGATGGTCAGACGAAGAGGACCATACAGACACTCGAGGACATGCTCCGTGCATGTGTTCTCGACTTTGGTCGCAGCTGGGAGGACCACCTACCCTTGGTGGAGTTAGCGTACAACAACAGCTACCACTCCACCATCGGGATGGCACCATACGAGGCGTTGTACGGCAGACCCTGCAGATCACCGTTGTGCTGGACAGACCCTGGGGAGTCAGCACTCATGGGACCAGAGATGGTCCGAGCCACGACAGAGAAGGTCCAGATCATCCAGGAGAGGATGAGGACAGCTCAGAGCTGGCAGAAGTCATATGCTGACAGGAGGCGGAGGCCACTAGAGTTCGAGGATGGCGACCACGTCTTTTTGCGTGTCTCACCTCGACGTGGTTTATGGAGATTTGGCCGAGGCGGCAAGTTGTCTCCACGCTTCATCGGGCCTTTCCAGGTCCTCAGCAGGATAGGAGAGGTGGCTTATCCCCTGGCTCTACCACCTCAGTTGCACCGGGTGCACGACGTCTTCCACGTGTCTCAGCTGAGGAGATACGTGCACGACCCGACGCATATCATCGACTTTGGGGAGCTGGACGTGGACAATGGGGCGACTTTTGCGGAGGTCCCAGTGGAGATCGAGGATCGACAGGAGCGGGTCCTACGTGGGCGGTCGATTCCTCTTGTGCGCGTCAGATGGCAGCACGGGAACCTCCAGGAGAGCACTTGGGAGCGGGAGGCTCAGATGCGTGCTCAGTACCCCCATTTGTTCCCCTAGTTTTGATGTATCTTTACGGGGACGTAAAGCCCTGAGGTGGGAGTAATGTAAAGACCCACAAATTTCAAGGAAATTTTTTTCTTAATTTTCTTTGGAATTTTACAAGAGCGCAGCTTCAGACGACACCTGATTCCGAGGCCCGGTGTGCCCGGAATCAATTTCCGAAGTTTGGCTCGGGTACGTTCAGTGAACGGACGAGCGGGTTTTTCTATCTTTTGAACCGGTGCCCGGAATCAAATTCTGAGGGCACCGATGAAATCGCAGCCCCGGTATTTGCTTAGAAACGCCTCTTCCGGAGTTGCGTTTGCTCAGACGTGGTTTTTCAATTTTACGGCTTTAAGTCAGAAATAAAATAAAGTTTGTGCGATAACTTTATTTTATTTCACTTAAGCTGCTTGGAAGCCACTTGAAGTCACTTAAAGGCGGCTTGAACTGAGTTGAACTGGATAGGATGCTATCCAGAAATATCCTACCCCTTGGTAGGATATTTGTGAGGCAGGGCCCGCACGAGCCCCGCCGTTTCTTTCGCTAAGTAACGCACCCGCGAAAACCCGTCAAAGTAACTGAAAAGTCAACCGACGCATTTTCTTTAATTCTTAACAGACCATTTAATTGGGCGGTTTATTTCGTGAATTAAATGGACTGTTTCTTCGTGAATTAAATGGGTCGTTTCTTTCGTTGAATTAATTCAACGAATTGATGGATCGTTTCTTAACCGGTTTCGTGTGTTGGCATGTTTATAAAATAAGACCAACCCAAAAATCCTTGGAAAGGATTTGAAAGAATCTTCGTTCCTCCACCCTCTCCGCGAAGAACGCGAAGAACGCGAAAAACGCGAAGAACGCGAAGAACGCGAAGAACGCCGGCGACCGGAATTCGACGACGCACACCAAGATCTGCGACGTCGACGAGATCTACCCGCGACATTCTTCGGCGACGTCTCTTCTTCCGCGGCCGACCCTCGTTCGGCAACAAAGGTGAGAATCGAATCTTTTATTTCTCCCTTTTTTAAATTTCAATAACAACGGATTTAATTAATTAAATCCGTCTGTTCTTGATCCGGAGATTGGCGACGCGACGCCGGATACCGCGACGACGCGACGATCTCCTTCCTCCGCGACGAGCGATTCCGCGACGACCCCTCGTCCGACGACGACGACAAGGTAAGGGTTGATTGGAATATTTTCCTTCCCGTGATTTTATTTCTTTTAAAGTAAAGAACTTGATCTTCGAACAATTTTAACATTTAAAATTGTTGTTGATTGTTTTATTGTTCCTCACGTGGATTATGACTAACGCGGAGGGTGCGGGTCTAACGAACAAGACCCGACAACCCTCCGCCGATCTATTTTGTTGTGCGGATTTGGCGGACGTCGACAAACCGTGCGGCAAGGGCAATTTGTTGATTCCGCAGTGGAGGACGCGTCCCGGGAGGAGCAACGGCGCAGACGGGAAATAAATCGGGCCACCGGAGCATCTCCGGCGGCCCGCGGAAGGCGGCGGTGGCGCGGGTCGCCGGCGCGGCGGCGCCGGCGACCGGAGGCGGCGGCGCCCGGCGCGCCGCCGTGGAGAAAGCCCGCCGCGGCTGAAGCCGCGGCGGCAACGGCCGCCGGTTCCGCGGCCGTGCGGAACCGGGACGGACGCGGCGGCCCGGCCGCGTCCGCGTGACAGGCGGAACCCCGCGGGGCCGCGGTTTCCCTCAAGCCGGGGGTTCAACCCGCGGCGGCGGCGGCTCCCTCGGCCGCTCGGCCGAGGCCGAGCCGGCCGGTCCGGTCGGCCGGGCCGCGCCCAGGCCGGACCGGACCCGGCCGAGCCGGTTCGGGCCGGTTCGGGTCGGCCCGGTTCGGCCGACCCGGTTCGGCCGACCCCAGGGGGGGGTTCGGGCCGGGTCGCCCCGGGCCCAGTACCCCCGTTTCGGGCCCTCTTCAGTCTTTCGCCCATATCTTGGGCCTGGGACCTCCGATTCACGAACCGTCAGCGGCTACGCGATCCTTGGATCGAGACGGTCGTTTCGGTATATTATACTCAAGGTTTCGGAAGACTTTGGGTTCGGCCGGGTTGGTTCGTACACGAAGCCAACCGGGCCCTCGGAGCGGAAACGCTCATAACTTGGGCTACGGGCGTCCGAACGACGTACCGTCAGCTGGGGTAGTTTTCTCTAAGTGAGACGGAACTTTTGGCATACTCCGCCCGAGGATCGGATACAGGCGGAGTACGGTTGGGTTGGTTTTGCCCTAAAAACCAACCGGGCCCCTGGGACGAAAATGCCAATAACTCTCAGACCGGGCGTCCGATTGACGCGCCGTCTGTCGCGTTGAGATCCTGTTGTCGATACGGAACTTTTGGATACATCAACTTCGGACTACGTGTCAGTTGATGTATCAGCCCCTCGGCTCATGGAGCGGACCCTCCTAAACGAGCTCGCTACGTGCGGGAACCCTAGCGCTGGCTGTGACCTCGACGACAGAGCAGAGATCCTCCGTGGACTGCGACGACGACAGAGCAGAGATCCTCCGTGGACTGCGACGACGGCAGAGCAGAGATCCTCCGTGGACTGCGACGACGGCAGAGCAGAGATCCTTCGTGGACTGCGGCGACGACTGTGCAGGGACCTCAGTGGACTGCGTCGACTACTGCACTCAGCGATCCTACGCGGATCAGTGCCCGATCCTGTGTGGGTCCTACTACCGGTTCTGTGTGAGCCACTGCCTATCGGTTCTGTGTGAGCCACTGCCTACAGGTTCTGTGTGAGCCCGATCCTGTGTGGGTCTTCTGCGGGGGTTAGTACCTATCGATCCTTCGTGGGTCCGACGACTTAGATGGATCAGTGATCATCTTTGACGTCATCTGAAAAAGTATACCTGGTTGAGCTGAATCTTATGTTACTCTCCTTTGTGGATTGTGTTGAACTATCCTATGTGGATTTACTATTTACTCTCCTTTGTGGATTGTGTTGAACTATCCTTTGTGGATTTACTGTTTACTCTCCTTGTGGATTTGAGTCTTGCTTTCCTTTGTGGATTGAGTTGTTCTTGAGCTCGTGAGCAGAGCTAGAATTGGGGACTTAGGTATATGTATGGGCATATACCTAAGTCGAGTCAGATGTTACTTCGTGATTGCATCTTTCTTTTGTGCTATATCCTTTGTGGATTTCGGGAGACCTTCGGGGTCTCGGGGTCCTTACTGAGTAGTTGTACTCACCCCTGCACGGGCTATGCCCGCACCTTGTTGTGTTGGTTGCAGACGACGGACAGCGCTGATCACGGTTGGGCGTGGAGCAGGACGGTACCTGGAGGTGGACCACTGGGCGGGACGTGCTCGGAGCGGACGTGGGACCCGAGGAGCCTGGAGGCTATCTGTACCCACCCTTCAGGTGGGATTGCCAGTAGACGACACGAGGCCGCCGTCTTTTCTTCAGTTGCTGCTTTACTTTTCAGTTGTACTTTACAGTTGGGCTTGTATTCCGGCCCCCTTTACTTTTCTGCACTTTACTTTCCGCTTGCTGACTCTGTGTGGTTGTTACTTATAAAGGCAATGCCTTCCCTGTTACTGGGATTTTACGCCTTGGTGCTAGTCGCCAGCCCCTGGCCTATGGAAGGCGGGCTTGGGGTAGTCACGGCACGGGCCCCGAGGACGGGTCGTGACATTCAAGCTCGGCCAAACCCTGCCAATTTCTCCTCTCCACTTCCCTAGAGACATCCTAGAGGTTCTGGTATTCCTCAAAGACCAATTTTAGTGCCCTAAAAAAGGTCTCAAAGAACAACTTCAAAGAAGAGGTAATGTCTGTTACCGATTCTTTCATCATTATTTCTTCTTCCACTTCTTCTTCATTAGTTTTTTCATTATGAAGTAATAAAATCAGTATCACTCATATACTGATATGTTATTATAAGTATGAAACAACCCTATTTCACCATCTATCCATCCTATGGAAAAAGAAATCACCGCACGTGCGTACGTACGGAATAACGTCTCCACGCCGTGGTGTAATCTATTTTTCCACCACCACCTTACTTGGATGGGTATAATGGTGTAAATAATGACTATATATGACTATTATAAAGTGATTTTTATTCTGAAATAGTATACATACACTCTAATACAATTCCACAATCTTATGAACGATATCATCACTCATGCGTACGTACGGAATACCGTCTCCACGATGTGATGCGACTCGTTCTACATGATATTCATTTCATAATGATTATATAAATGTATTTAATGAATTAGTATGATATATATTATACTAATACCATTCTCGAAATGAGCTATCTATAACCTAAAGAGAAGAATAAGAATTTATTCGACAAAACACGCATAAGAACAAAAAGTTATAAACACCCGAATAACAAGTAGCAATGAAATATTACTACTAAAAAGATAAGAATATGACCATATATGATATCATAAAAATAAGTATGATTTTGGAATAAGTCAATAACATTATTTAAATCATTATACAGGAGGTTCAGACACTTACAAAGCAAGTTGGACCTAAGGTAAGGGAAAATATCACAATCTCATTTTTATCAGAGATTGTTTTTACTTTGGAATTTACTAGGGTGTATTTTATCATCCACATCCATGTTCCCTCAATATGTAATATTGTTTCCATCCACTTACAATAGTTTAAATCCAATTTTACCCTTCGGTGAGTTTTTAGTAATGAATATGAAAGGAATCTTTTATCGTTTTTTCGTACGATGTACTTTTTTGACTTTTCCGACAAAAGTACGAAGAATGATTTTTTAACTTATACGGCATGAATGGATTTTTAATACATTATTTCCAAGAAGCTTCCTTTACAAGTTTTCAAGTTTATTTTTAATCGACTTCTTTTTGTTTAAAATTGTATGGCATGTTATGAAAGGATAAATGTTTTTGAAGTAGAAAGGATATTTTCCTTAAGAATGGAGTTCAAGAGTTTTATCAAAATTATTTTCCATCTAAGACAATATAGGGTTCTGTTTCTATCCCTATTATTACATGGATTTGATTATGTTGTGATGGAAATATTTTTATGAATTCCTTTATCTTATATGAATTGTTTTATGATGTTACGATGTTTAAGATTCCCATTTTTATTACATGGGTTATGCAATGATGTATGATTTAAGATTTTGGGGCACACATAAGAATGGTATCATTATGAGATGGGTGGGACCTATATTTCCCTCCAATGCATTGGGTAAATATTTTATATCTCATGAGATAGACATGAATGGAACGGTAGGTTATACCGGTTCAGTGAAACAGGACTGAAACGAGGGTGACTCGGTTCAGAAATGGACTTTGTCCACTAAGATTGTCTTGGCAATGAGTCTTGACTAACAAGAAATGATTTTCTATGATTATGTGTGCATGCCACAAAGTTTCATTTTTTATGTTATGATTATTGTGATTACATTTCACGGCCATGATTTATCCCATGTTATGAAATTATGATCTCTTTTGCAGGTTAAGATTTCCAAAAGTTATGTGCTTATGTATACGATGTGATTGATATTTCTTTTGTTTACCTTTACTGAGCATTTGAGCTCACCCTTTTGTATGTTTTCTTTCCCCAGGTCAGGAAGAAGGTTATTAAGTAGGATATGCCAAAAAGGGACCCTAGATATGATGAAATAAGTGGGAGGCAAAGTTGATGCTTTATGAACCAGTTGTTTATGTTGCCCAGTTTCTAAAGACACTATACCTATACAGTCATTTCGTGGTTTTGTTATATGTTGTAATAAGTATGCTTAAATTTTTATGTATTAACAATGTATGTAAAGTATGGGTCGTTATAGTTGGTATCAGAGGGAGGTTATAGCCAACCTTTGGAAACTAGGATGTGAATGACTTAGTAAGAACCCTAAGGATAAGTCTAAGAATATAACACAATATTAGTGTTTTATAAATGGCCATGAATAACCTAGGATAAGGCCTTAAGTGTGAAATTTTATTCTTGAGTATGTGGTTTTCCTATTATAATTAGTGTTGCTCACACTATTCTTCTTGGTTTTAGTGAATGGCTGGAACCCGAAGGAATCGTGTTAATGCAGAATGCGATGGGCAATGCAATGATTGTCCCCCTGAACAACCAAACGTTATTGGAGCTGGAATGCAAAATCTTGTAGCCATGCTCACACAACTTTTTCAAGCTATGAATCATGCAGGACTTCCAAACGAGCAAAGGAAGGAGCAAGATTCTGTTGAATCCTTCATGAGGCAGCGTCCACCTTCTTTCAGTGGGTCTACTGATCCATTAGTTGCTGAACAATGGATTAGTACTACTGAAATGATATTTTCAGTTCTTCAATGTTCTGAACATGATAAAGTCATCCTAGCAGTGTATCGTTTGGAAGGAGATGCTGATCAATGGTGGAATGTTATTAAGAATACGAGGCAAAGGGATGAAATTGAGTCCATGGAATGGGACGAGTTCAAGAACTTATTTTTCAATAAGTACTTCCCTCGTATTCTCCGAACAATGATGGAGAAAGAGTTTCTTGAACTGAAGCAAAAGGATGATGAATCTATTGGTACCTATGAAGAAAATTCTACAAGACTTTCAAGGTACTCTTCTGGTATTATTATCCAACATGAGAGTAAGATCGATCGATTTTTTAGTGGCTTAAAACAAAGTCTTCAAAGGGCGTTAGCCATAAGTGACTTCAATAGCTACGAGGAAATTGTTCGATGTGCTCTCAAAGTCGAAACGGAGATTGGAGTAACCCATCACTCATATGGGTTTGATAAGAAGAGGAAAATGGAATTCAAAGGAAAATCTAAAGAGCACACTTAAAAGAAGATGAGCTTTCCCTTATGCTCAATGTGTGGAAAGAAACATGGAGGGAGTTGTCTTAAAGGGACAAGTAAATGTTTCAAATGTGGAAAGGAAGGTCATCAGGCATTTGAATGCCACGATGATGGGAAGAAGATGTCTAATGATGCATACAAAGGAAGGGATACACAGAATGAACCTACTACACATCAATGATTCAAGTGCAAGGAGATGGGGCATTATGCCAATAAATGCCCTAATCCAAGGGTTGACGATGATGGTCGACGTCAAAAAACTCTTAAGGCTAAAGACAAAGGAAAGTCACATGCAATTTCTATCAGCGATGTTGAGTGCGATAACGATGTGGTGAAAGGTACACTTACCATCCACTCTAAAGTAGAAAATGTTTTATTTGATTCTGGATCCAACCACTCTTTTATTTATGAAGAATTTTCTAAGGGTATCACCGTATTACCTCAACAATTAGATGTTGAGATAGCTGTGACAACACCTAATGGCACAACAGTCACATCAAAAGTTTATAATTCTTCTCCAATCGAAGTTTGTGGGAAAGTTCTTCCTGCAAATCTTGTGATCCTTCCTATAGTGGAATTTGATGTGATTCTTGGCATGGATTGGCTTTCTTTATATGGATCTCATATAAATTGCCAAATAAGGGAAGTCACATTTCATATTCCAGATCAATCTATGATCGTCTATCAATGCAAGGATGAACATAACCATCTAGTGGAAATTTCTTCCATTTTATGGGTATTGATTCCACTAAATGAAGGTTATTTATCTCAAATGGTTGGTGAGAAACTCACGATTAAGAATATGCCCATCGTATGTGATTTTGATGATGTCTTTTTGGAGGAATTACCGGGTCTTCCACCAAATCGTGAAGTTGAGTTTTCAATAGAACTCGTACCGGGTGCTATGCCTATTTCAAAGACACCTTATAGAATGGCCCCAATTGAGTTGCAGGAATTTAAGAAGAAACTCCAAGAGAATCTTGATAAGGGATTCATACGCCCTAGTGCGTCACCTTGGGGATCACCTGTTCTATTTTTTAAGAAGAAAGATGGATCAATGAGACTCTATATTGATTATCGATAACTTAACAAGATCACTATCAAGAACAAATATCCTCTCCCATGCATTGATGACTTATTTGACCAACTACGCGGAGCTCAATACTTTTCCAAGATTGATCTTCGTTCAGGGTATCATCAATTAAGGGTCAAAAGGGAGGATATACCAAAGACGGCTTTCCGTACAAGGTATGGACACTATGAATTTATAGTGATGCCATTTGGTCTTACTAATGCCCCTGCTATCTTCATGGATCTAATGAATAGAGTCTTTATAGACTATCTTGATCAATTTGTTGTAGTCTTTATAGACGATATTCTTGTCTATTCAAAGAGCAAGTAAGAACATGAAGATCTCTTGAGAATTATATTGAAGACCCTAAGAAAGGATAAGATTTATTCCAAATTTACCAAGTGTGAATTTTGGCTTCAAAAAGTTGCATTTTTGGGTCACATAATCTCAAAAGAGGGGATATCTGTGAATCCAGCAAAAACAGAGGTTATCGAAAGATGGTCGAGACCAACAACAGTAATTGAGATCCGAAGTTTTCTTGGTTGGGCTGGATATTATCGACGTTTTGTGAAACATTTTTCACGATTATCTATTCCACTAACCAAGCTGACTCAGAAAGGAGTTATGTTTGTCTGGATGGAGGAATGTGAAGAGAATTTCAAGGAGTTAAAAAGAAGGTTATCCAGTGCACCTGTGCTCACATTGCCTTGTAGTGGAGAAAGGTTTGTGATCTACAGTGATGCATCCAAGAAGGGATTGGGGTGTGTTCTTATGAAAAATGATATGGTGATACCTTATGCCTCACGAGAGTTGAAAATCCATGAGAAAAATTACCCAACACATGATTTGGAGTTAGCTGCGGTAATCTTTGCATTAATGATTTGGTGGCATTACCTGTATGGTGAAAGGTGTGATATTTATACTAATCATAAAATTTTAAAGTATATTTTCACACAAAAGGAGCTGAATATGCGCCAAAGAAGATGGTTGGAGCTGATTAAAGATTATGACTGCTCACCCTGGGAAAGCAAACAAGGTGGCAGATGCATTAAGTCGACAAGACCATGCCAGTTTATCAATGATGAGGATCACAAAAGAACCAATATTTATGGATTTACAAAGAATGGATCTTGGAATTATAATGGAAGGGGAAAAATCTTATCTTTCTCAAATGAATGTTCAACCATCTATACATGTGATGATTAAAGACGCACAGAAAGAAGATGTCGAGTTACAAAAGAAGGTGAGAAATGTTCCTTAATTCAACCTTGATTGTGAAGGGATAATAAAGTTCATGAATCGGGTTTGTGTTCCTCCCATCCCCGAATGAAACAAGGAACTGCTGGATGAGGCTCATAGTTCTTCATTCTCTATTCATCCTGGAAGCACAAAGATGTATAGGGACCTAAAAGAGTACTTCTGGTGGGATGGAATGAAAAGAGATGTTGCTGAATATGTCTCTTGATGCTGGGTTTGTCATCAAGATAAATATGAGAGACAGATGTCTAAGGGGATGTTACAACCATTACCCATACCCGAATGGAAATGGGAAAACATCACTATGGACTTTGTCACAGGACTTCCAAAAACATACAAAGGAAATAATGCTATCTGGGTCATAGTTGATCGTCTTACAAAGTCTGCACACATCATTGCTATTAGAGAGGATTTCTCCCTGGATCAGCTTGACAGGATATATGTAAAGGAAGTGGTAAGATTTCATGGAGTACCACTTTCTATTATCTCTGATCGGGATCCGAGATTTACCTCGATGTTCTGGCGAAGTCTTCAGCATACTCTGGATACAGAGTTGAGTTTCAGCACTGCTTATCATCCTCAGACAGACGGTCAATCTGAGAGAAAAATTCAAACTCTAGAAGATATGTTGAGAGATTTCTCTATGGATTTCAAAGGTGGTTGGGATCAACACCTACCTTTGGTGAAATTTTCTTATAATAATAGCTTTCACTCCAGTATTCAGATGGCTCCTTATGAAGCTCTCTATGGAATGAAATGCAGGACTCCAACTTGCTGGGATGAAGTTGGGGAAAGAAAGCTATTAGGACCTGATCTCATTGATGAAATGGCAGAAAAGGTCAGATCTATTCAACAACACATAAGAGAAGCTCAGAGTCAACAGAAAAGTTATGCCTACAACCGAAGAAAAGACCTAGAGTTTGAAGTGGGTGATAAAGTGTTTTTACGAATATCTCCCTGGAAGAGGGTTATGAGATTTGGAAAGAAGGGAAAGTTGAGCCCTAGATATATCTGTCCTTTAGAAATACTGGAACGTGTTGGGAAGGTAGCTTACCGATTGGCGCTTCCACCGAATCTCTCTCAAGTTCACGATGTGTTCCATGTATCTCTCTTGAGAAAGTACATACCTGATCCTTCACATGTACTCAGCTCAGAAGTTGTACCACTGGAGCAAGATCTTTCTTATGAAGAACAACCGATAGAGATTCTGGATCGTAGCGAAAAAGTCGTATGAAACAAGACCACTCGCTTGGTGAAAGTTTTATGGAGGAACCACCAATTAGAAGAAGCTACTTGAGAGCTTGAGGATATGATGAGGGAGAGGTATCCTCATCTGTTTGTTACAAAGTGACGAATTTCGAGGGAGAAATTCATTTTAAGGGGGGTAGAATGTAACACCTGAGACTTTTATGTTATATAAATCATCAATGGAATCTTTTTCTACACAACACTTTCTTGGCATTCTTTACACGAAATCGCGACCTTCCTCGATAGCTTGCGTCGTACGCAATACCGAGTTTCACAAAACAACGATATGCTATTAAAATATTATTAAAACAAGCCGTTATGAATAGTAATAATCACTGTATGAA
The DNA here is from genome assembly GCA_963277665.1 of Viscum album. Classification (NCBI taxonomy): domain Eukaryota; kingdom Viridiplantae; phylum Streptophyta; class Magnoliopsida; order Santalales; family Viscaceae; genus Viscum; species Viscum album. Next base: position 51,125,500 of record OY728156.1, read on the forward strand.
ATTTTATAAATTTTATTTTTCAAAATGGACTTCATTTCTGGATTCGGAATATCGAAATTAGCCTAGGGTGAAATTTTGGTATTTTTCTGAAAACTTTCAATTTTTGATGAATAGTGAAACAACTATGTGGTAGTTAAAAAACTGAATTTTTCATTAAACATAATTTTACCGCTTCTGTGAGTGGAATTTCAAAAATCCGAGAGACACAGTTGATGTCAGTAAGTAAAATGTGGTTCAATGAGATGAAAATAAATTTTTGGTGAATAGTAACTTTTTACTTTTTCTACCACGGTTAAAAGTAAATAGGGTAATTAAGGGTAAAGATGATATTATTATTACCCTAACACATGTACTAATTCTATTGGATAAGTGTAATTCGACCAAAAACAAACTTAGGAATAAAATATGACCATTTAGGCCCACTTGGATTAGATTAGGACATTTATTTAAAGAATGGTTAAAATAGTTAAAACCAAAGTTTAATAAGTAAATAATTTTTAATATGGGGTTATACATAAGATAAATTCGACTATAAATATTCATTAGAAAGCTAAAAAGATTTCCTACATAATGGTATTTTATTTGTAATTTTTAGACATTAAATAAGTTATTTTATTTATGACACAATGATGATGCAATAATTATATTATTAATGAAATATTGACATAATTGATGTTATAAACACCAAAATAAATGCAATTTGAGACATTTTATGAATCCCAATAATATTATAGGTTAATATGACATGTTCGTATTGTTTTAATTAACTTTTTTTGAACTAATAATTCTGTTATGAGTTTTACAAAAATGAATTACTAAATAGTGTCAAAATTGACATAAAATATTTTTTAAAACAAATATTATATTATTAATTGTTATTTTATTCCTAAAAATATAAGGTTCGGCCAAATGACTTAGATAAGGTTATATATATTAATAATAAACAACTTGGGGTCCGTTTGGCTGCTTATAGTAAGTTTATTAACCTTACACTATAAGAACACAAGAAGACACGGTAAAAGTAAAATTATTTAACTTAATGTTAAATCTAAATCATAAGGTTATAATAGGAACCTAAACTTGTGTAAATTCTATTGTATGAGATTATTTCGTCCCATCCCCACCTTAGCTTAGAAATATATCAATTTGGAGCTATTTAAAACCGAACTTGACTTTATAATAAAATAATATTTTTAGTTTTCCCAAAGGTGCCCCTCTCCTCCCTTATAAAAGGGCACCTCCTCCCCCTCTTCCTCACACCACATTGAGCCTTCAAGCTCTGACAACCCCTGCCACTTTCTCCTCTCCACTTCTCTAGAGACATCCTAGAGGTTATGGTCTTCCTCAAAGACCAATTTTAGTTCCCTAAAAGAAGGTCTCAAAGAAGCACTTCAAAGAAGAGATAATGTCTGTTACCGATTCCTTCATCTTTATTTCTTCTTCCACATATTCTTCTTTAGTTGTTTCATTATGAAGTAATAACATCAGTATCACTCATATAATGATATGTTATTATAAGTATGAAACAACCCTATTTCACCATCTATCCATCCTACGGAAAAATAAATCACCGCACGTGCGTATGTACGGAATACCGTCTCCACGCCGTGGTGTAATCTATTTTCCACCACCAGCTAACTTGGATGGGTATAATGGTGTAAATAATGACTATATATGACTATTATAAATTTATTTTGATTCTGAAATAGTATACATACACTCCGATACAATTACACAATCATAGGAACGATATCATCACTCGTGCGTACGTACGGAATACCGTCTCCACGATGTGATGCAACTCGTTCTACATGATCTTCATTTCATAATGATTATATAAATGAATTGAATGAATGAATATGATATATATTACTATAATACCATTTTTTAAATGAGATATCTATAACCTAAAGATAATAATAAGAATTTATTCAACAAAACACGCATAAGAACAAAAAGTTATAAACACCCGAATAATAAGTAGCAATGAAATATTACTACTAAGAAGCTAAGAATATGACCATATATGATATCATAAAAATAATTATGATTCTGGAATAAGTCAATAACATTATTTAAATCATTATACAGTAGGTTCGGACACTTACAAAGCAAGTTGGACCTAAGGTAAGGGAAAATATAACAATCTCATTTTTATCCAAGATTGTTTTTACTTTGGCATTTACTGGGGTGTATTTTATCATCCAAATCCATGTTACCTCAATATATAATATTGTTTCCATCCACATACAATAGTTTAAATCCAATTTTACCCTTCGGTGAGTTTATAGTAAAGAATATGAAAGGAATCTTTTGTCATTTTTTCGTACGAGGTACATTTTTGACTTTTCTGACAAAAGTACGAAGAATGTTTTTTAACTTATAAGGAATGAATGGATTTTTAAAACATTATTTCCAAGAAGCTTCCTTTACATGTTTTCAATTTTATTTTTAATCAACTTCTTTTTGTTTAAATTTGTATGGCATGTTATGAAAGGATAAATGTTTTTTAAGTAGAAAGGATATTTTCCTCAAGAATGGAGTTCAAGAGTTTTATCAAAATTATTTTCCATCTAAGACAATATAGGGTTCTATTTCTATCCCTATTATTACATGGATTTTATTATGTTGTGATGGAAATATTTTTATGAACTCCTTTATATTATATGAATTGTTTTATGATGTCACAATGTTTAAGATTCCCATTTTTATTACATGGGTTATGCAATGATGTATGATTTAAGATTTTGTGGAACACATAAGAATGGTATCATTATGAGATGGGTGGGACCTATATCTCCCTCCAATGCATTGGGTAAAGATTTTATATCTCATGAGATAGACAAGGCTCGAACAGCAGGTTATACCGGTTTAGTGAAACAGGACTGAAACGAGGGTGACTCGGTTCAGAAAGGGATTTTGTCCACTAAGATAGTCTTTCCAATGAGTCTTGACTAAAAATAAATGATTTTCTATGATTATGTGTGTACGCCACAAAGTTTCATGATTTAAGTTATGATTATTGTGATTACATTTCTCTGCCATGATTTATCAATGTTATGAAATTATGATCTCTTTTGCAGGTTAAGATTTCCAAAAGTTATGTGCTTGTGTATACGATGTGATTGATATTTATTTTGTTTACCCTTACTGAGCATTTGAGCTCACCCTTTTGTATGTTTTCTTTCCCCAGGTCAGGAAGAAGGTTATTAAGTAGGATATGCCAAAAAGGGACCCTAGATATGATGAAATAAGTGGGAGGCAAAGTTGATGCTTTATGAACCAGTTGTTTATGTTTCCCAGTTTCTAAAGACACAATACCTATACGGTCCTTTCGTGGTTTTGTTATATGTTGTAATAAGTATGCTTAAATTTTGAAGTATTAACAATGTATGTTAAGTATGGGTAATTATACCCGACCTTCGAGAAAAACGACAATATCACTGATGATGAACCATTTGGTTTCAAATTTTTCTTTCTCTAGCATGTGTCATAAAATATTACTTCATGTGATCCAAATAACCACAATGACAACATGATGGAATTCTCTTTGTTCTTGGAGGAATATTCACAAATCGAGTTTTTTTATTTTGAGTCATAATTACACCCTAGAAAAAGGTTTCCCTTTTCCAATTATTCCCAACATTATAATTCCTAAAATTTCCCATAGATAGGAAAACTGTTCATTCACCATCATATCATGATATCTCCCTTTCCTCCACCATATATCTATATACCATATCTATATTGTATAATAAAAACAACACATAAATCATTTAGAAAATATTTTTCCTAGACCAAAATTTAGAAATGTGTTCCTTCTAGGACACAATTAAAACAACATTGAGTGAAAATAAGAATAGAATTAGTAATTTACTCACCTTATCTATCTTTAGGAGGTTGTCCTACATAAAGTTAAAAATTTAATTCATTATATAAATCATTATATTCTGAGGATATTTTATTCAATAATTCATTAAAATCCTCCCATGATATTTGTTAGACTATGTTTTCCAAAACTTATTAATCCCAACATTATCATGTGAGACCATCCATCATGTAAATTACTAAAATGGAATTCAGAATAGTTAGTGTACCTAGAACATCAATAATTTTATTCTTCATTTTAGTAACACATCTATTTCTATGGTTTATTATCACCATGAAATAGGGGTGGATTGTTTTTCCATAATTGAATAGAATGATCCACATTCATTGGCTTATCCCATCTACTCCATATATAAAAACCCGAGAAGGCATAAAATATATGATGAACCAGTCATTCATTCAAAAGTGGCTCATGTGAAACCACATTATCATATACCTCTTTTCGTTTTTTTCTTCTACAATAAACATGTTCTATTTCTATAAAAAATTCAACACCATAAGTCTCACTCTCATGAAAATGAATGATTATAAATTTAAAATATTACCATATAACATATATCACAATAATTATTTCCTAAATAACCACACTCCCTCTTAAATTTTTTCTTGAAAATTCTACCATGTTTTTCAAAATAAAAGAATTTACAAAATACCACTATCATACCATTTTAAAAATCTAAAATTTTGAAAAGGAATCAATATTTTTCAAAAATAATCATTTTTTCACAAAATTATGTATCCTTAATTAAGATGAAATCTAAATTCCTAGTGGGAATACATTTATTACAATGGAGGACATGCACTTCTCACTGGATAACCCCAGGAATATGAGATGAAAACTCTTATAAGAGTATCAAAATACATATGTGCTCAACACCCGGCTAACATGAGGATCAAAATAAATCAGGTACCTAATGCATTTTATTCTCTATATTTCATGTTTTTACAATCCTAACACCTTTTACTATATGAAATCGATGACTAAACCAGAAATAATTTTCAATTCCCAATATAACACAACTAATAACAATTGGTAGAACAAACTGATACCACATATAATATCTCACCCCACATAATTGGATTGGGAATAATCAGAATTTATACATGGCCTTAGGTGACATCCCTATGATAACAAATGATTTAAATAGATTCCAAATAATTTATAAATTGATTTGTTACAATTCCCATTTTTAATAATATATCTAACCCTTGTATACAATAAACATTATCTACTATATGATGCCTGAAAACTATGACATACAACTCACATTATAACAGAACAAATTGAATATTATTAGAGTATTGAGTGAAAACCACCACCAATATAAAAATTCAAATAAGAATACAAAACGAAAAAGTCATAGTATATTTAAAGATTCTAGGAAAGAAACTCTTAGCCTTCTCCAAGAACCAACTCAACAATCCATTACGATGTGCCATGAAGCATCATTTATGAAATGTTATACCTTTCCATTACATGTGTCCCAATTAAATATATCTGCAGACAAACTAATGTGACCAAAAATGGGGATAATAGTAATACTCTAAAGGTTTTATACAAATTAATTTCCTACACATTCCACTAGGATAGAATATGATACAACATTTATATGGAAAAATTTATATAAAACACGTTGAAATAGTTTATACAAGAGCCAAACCATTTTTATTTAAAATAGTTTCCATACATAAAATACCCTTCTAAACAAAATAAATATCACTAGAGAGAGACCAAAAAATTGATTTAACCATTTCTCAAATATCATTTTCCATAATCCATTCCATTTAAATCCACCACACACACACACTTACTCATTCTGGGTGTTACTATTGATGGTTGTGCTTCACGTCCATAATCATTCCATTTGAGGGTTGTAATACAGAACCATTATTGATCCCATTCAATTCTGGACCACTATTAATGAATAAAATCTAGAAAACCAGTTCTTCTAAATTGTTTCAATAAAATAATTTTTTTTGAATAAATTCATCAAACATTTTTTCCATTCATCAAATCCATTCAACTATTTTAGAATAATCATATTAAACTCATCACACCAATTTAACCTTCCAAAAAACATTAATTTTTTTTAAATTCAATAAAATATTACTATATATGGTTTCCATCATGAATTTCAAGAAAAATAACAATCAATTTTGAGAAATAACAATCAATTTGAAATCAATCCATCATGTTCATGCAAGAGTAATTATGAATGAAGACCCCTATCTTAGAAATTATACTAGAAAAAAACAACGAAAGAAATTATTCAACATAACAAAGTTTAAAATCCAAAAACCTATCATAGATCTGATTCCATAAAATCAACATGACAAGATCACAAAATTACTCTAAAAAACCCTTTATCCACTCCCAATGTATTAGGTATAACATTACATGAAAGGTTATAATAATAGATAAAAGAAAAAAACCACAAATGAAGACGTACCTATCAATTTGGGCTTCTACACAGGAGGATTTTTTAAATGATCATTCACAGATCTAGAGGAAGGGTCGCCACTACCATTAGGAAGATATAAATTCATATTTCGGTCATATTATAGGAAAAAATAGAGGTTAATGGGGTAAAATAAGTTAGATTCACAATTTTCATAACTAATTATTAACTATTCATGGTCGGATCACAAGGATAGTGAAACATTTTGCAAATTTTGCATATGAATATCCCTCAAGAAATACTTCACATGACTTGAACACATAGTTAGAAACCCAATTCACAACCATATAAAATCCATTTATCCAAAAAATCTGGGATTATCTTAGTGGACACAGATTTTTTTGAATTGTGTGCCTAATAGTAAACCTACCTAGAAGAAATTATTTTTCATTCATGGATTCATGGATGTGTTTCAATGTTTATAATAACCATTCACAATCTGTGAACTTCATAAAATACCCAAAACAATCCAAAAATCCTACAAACCATCCTAAACATAACCCGTCAAAATTACATACATGAAATAAGTGAAGTAAGTGTTATATACTAGAAACTGGTGGTTATACATACCTTGAATAAATAATTCATCAATTCCTATTTTATGTATGAGTAGGGTTTAATATGGTGTTTTGGGAAAATTTAATTTAATTTTCCATCATAAAAAGTCCCGAACGCATTGTTAGCTAGGCATGGCCGTATAGGATTTCAAACTATGCACCGTGACTATGCATCGTTATGATTGGGTGCTCAATTTCTACTAGCTGGGTTCAAGGTTTTCAAACCAAGAACCAACAGTTAAATCCACCACATCTTGGGATTTCATGGTGTTAGATAGGTGGTAATGTTTTATCGGAAAACCATATTGTAACCATGAATATTTGTAGAGCCCACCATATGTTTCATATTTTCACATGAGGTACCCTTAAATGACACTTAGACAATGCATTATCAAATTAAGGTGAAGGATTAACTAAAAAAAGGTACAAGATGTTAAAACCACCCCACCATAGAAGCTTTCTATCTCAAGAAACATTGTCAATAAGTATCCATGTCAAAAAAAATGATCTCAATAATCTCTCATTAATACAACTCTCTTCAATGTATCATGTGTATTATAAATATCATACCTTAATATTAAAACCAAATGTATTTTCTTCCCATGATGTACCATGGTTTTAGACTAAAATATCCTAATTTGAAGCTAATTCATTGATATATTCGTATCAACATCACAGCCACTCCAACTCAGAACATGAGATTGATTATAAATATATTTTTTTAGTTTTCATACATTTAACTCATTATGCATAAACATTATATGTGATTGATGTTTCAAATAGTAATACAATTTCCCAATATTCTCAAAAAATATGAAGGTGCCATAAAATAAGGTTCATACTTCCCTTTCCTCCCAAGATGTCGATGAACCAAAATTGGGGAAATTATCTAGAAAACATGATAACTAACTAAAAATTACAATGGTTTGTGATGATGATAAGAATAATATGTATATTGGTTCTATGTTGTCATTATAATATCATGAATCTACTATATTATTTCATATATACCTTCCTCCTTGCTTAGACTAAATAAGGAACTATTACTCATCTCTAACCAATGACATGATGATTTTGAAGTCCAGCCATACTAGTCTAGCCATACAAGTCCACACATGGAACAATTCAAATATTGGACTTGTAATTACTGTTATATATAATCCCATTTAATAACTGGAACCCGCCCACTAGTTTCCCCACAGACATGTGGTCCCCACACTAGGCCCACCCACATGCCCGAACGGGTCATCTGACTATTGATATTCCCCATAGGCCAACACATGTTCTTTACAATGTTATTTTTCCTCACTCACACACCCCTTGGGAAACTTCCCAGAAGGTCACCCATCTTGATCAGTACACCAGGCCAAGCACACATAACTGTGGAGTTCTAATAAGTTAGGCTCTTGAAAAAGAAGGTGAACCTTGTTGGAATGAGTCATATCATTTATTCATTTAACCCTTTTTCATTTTGGGGTGTTACCATCACCCCCCCCCCGTTTGAGAACAACATCCTCATTGTGGGCCCAACATCTCAACCCAAGCAGTGTGATGCACTTAAGGCTGAGTACCACCTCTGATACCAAATATAACAACTAGGCCATGCCCACCAGTTCCCCGAAGACATGTGGTCCCCACCCTAGGGCCCACCCACGTGCCTGAATGGGTCATCTGACTATTGATAGTCCCCAGAGCCCTACACATGTACATTCTTGTGTGCTTTTACCTCAATCACACACACCTGTGGGAACTTTTCAAAAGGTCACCCATCTTTATCACTACTCCAGGCCAAACACGCTTAACTGTGGAGTTCTAATTAGATAGGCTCCCGAAAAAAGGGTCACCTTGGTGACATGAGTCGTATCATTTAGTCATTTAACCCTTTATCATTTTGGGGTGTTTCATCCCAAACATCACAAAATTGTCATCCCATACTCCAACAATATTGATGATGAAAGAATGAAGCATATCCTTAATAATATGTATGGCCCTCTATATATATCAATCCATCTAAGGATTGTATGCCATACTAAAACAATCATTATATCATAGTTCCATGTGAAGTGTTATAAAAAATTATGATGGAAAAAATGATCTCATTAAGAGACTATAAAATAAGAAGCCCTGTTGAAAGGGCCAATCTAACTAAAAAAACTTTTTTCAATCTCATATACTTTGGATGTATCCAAAATAGAAAATATGTGATCCATAGTCATATTATCGATCAGAAATCATATCACATTATCATTTTTCAAGGTACGTGGAAACCCAACCACAAAATCAATAGATATATCACCCCATTCCAAGTTATCACTTGAAGTGGATGAATAAATTCAGAAGGTCTCTGGTTCTCAACCATATCTTGGTTTCTTGTATAATATTGATAGTCAAAATTAGTAATGTTTTGTCTCATAGTTGCTCACCTAAATAATTGCCTCAGATTATGGAACATCCTCGTGGTTCTCAGGTTCAATTACCACTATAATTGTTTGAAATCAACTATCACATCCTTCATCATAGATAACAGAACAACAAACCTAAATAAGAATCATAAAATTACATCCATGGATAATGACAACTTTACAATCGTCATCAAACCATAAAGAGTGTTTCTAAAACTACGGAACACATCAAAGATATTTTGTTCACTAAATGTTATATCCATAAGAGAATATATAAACTAAATAGTTTTCATGTAATCCTCACCCACTATTTCTTTATCTTTTATATGAAAATAATAAAAAATATCATAATTTTCCACTCTTCTAGAGTATCATTGAAAACCTTGGTCAAAATATTCTAGATCAGATAATCTTCTATGGCCATCAAATTCCCCATGGTATAGATCACTTAGAAATCAAATGATTTCATGTATTGAACTAAATTCATATGTTAGATATTCAAATTTTTTGATATATTATATAAAACAATCTATTTTGGAAATAAGAAATGGTGTATCTTTCTCCAAAAAGTTAATACGTTCAACTCTTAAAATCTTGCATCACAAATGCATGTTCAGGGTCATGGGTCCAATAATACTTCTTATTTTTCCTATAATATTGAAATCCATAGGAAAATAAATGATCATGCAGCGTATGAACTCATCAAAAACCTAAGCTGGATGTGTCACAAAATACAACATAGCCTTGAAGGGCCTCTAGAAGAGTCAACCTCAGTGTAGTAGTAAAAGTTGTTTCAAATCCACAAAATAGATCTTACATTTCTCATCACATGAAAACATTACTCGATTCTAAGTTACAAAATACATCAATGAATCCAAAATAGAGGAATAATTTTCAAACAAGTAATAATATCATACAAAACCATATAATCATTATATATCAAATTCCTTAAGTTGTTTTTCCATTGTCATAGCAACTCTAATCTTATTTTAATCAACTAAGATACCATTTTCCATCACAACGTTTCCCAAGAACATCTGTTCTCAAATCCTGAAATCAAATTTTGATAGATTGGCATAATGTTGGGGAAAATTAATTTATTCAAGATCTGATCATTGATGGCCCACTTGATCCTCCTTAGAAAAATTAAACAAGGGTGTCACCCACAAGGATGACCACAAAAGTATCTAAATATTCAAAGATGATCCTATCTATCAAATATATAAATACTAAATGAGAATTGATTAGTAAAAATGGAATAGAATGACACTCACAATGTACATACCTTATCTAGAAGGAGTTTTCATAATGTCATAATCAATTAAAATGAAATGGTGATAACCAAATCAAAAAGAACTTCATTCCTTTCAACTACTCAACCAGATCATCAATTCATGAAAATAGATACATTTTCCCTACTTTTACTCAATTTATTTAATATTAATCTCAAAAATGTTTATGTTATTGATGATGATTCTATGAAAATAGAACATATTCCAGACAGAGTGACACACATGGATGTATAAATCCTTTATGTAAATTATTATTGAACTAAACCTCCATCTTTATTTTTTAGCTAGTTCAGTTCAAATGGAATAAATTTACAATGGTTGAGTACCATGGGAACATCCAATATAAAATCTACCTCCCGTACATATGTAATCCCAGATAAGTGACAATGAAAACATCTGAAAACTATTTGAAAACAAGAGGAAGATTAATACACCAAGAATTAGGATCCGGATAAAGAAAAAAATTGATATTATTTAATAAGAATCATGATATGATCCAATATTTCCACTCTACCTCTATTATAATTCAGCCAAAAAGATATGACACCCTCCATCTTTTGAAGTAAATGAGTTTTGTTGAATATATAAATCAATTCAGACATTATTTTTTTTCAGCAAATCTATCCCAAAAGTAACATCAAGATATTTCATGTTGAGAAAAAGAAAATCCCTAGTATTCTCGATATCTGATAAATTAAAAATGTAATAAGAACAATGAATACCCTTCTCTATATTTGTTTGGATGGGTATTGTAATATTCTTCAAATAAGATAAAATCTCCCTAGTACGATTTAGAAGGTTCACTATATGAGTCTAAATGAGTGAATTAGATCAAATAGTATCAAATATAGATGTCATTAATGAAGTGTATATTATTATGGTACCACTCACTATTGCTGGACCTATATCATCTTCCTCTGGAGACTCATCCAATTCATGATGAATCTTTGATCCATATGTCTATGGTGAGAACCCTTTTGTTCCTGAGGTATCTAATTTAACCAATATAATTTTATGCAACGATGATCCAGTTCCACTGTGTAGAGTATAATAAATAATAAATGACTTCTTTATGTGACCTGAACATCTGCCTAAACCACATATATTGGGTGCCTTGGTGAAATATGTTTTGAGTGCCCAGGATTTCCATATAGGAATCAAATCGAAGGACCTCATCTCGGAACATCAGGATGTTTATAATAACCTTGATATAACGAGCCACCATGAGACTCGTAATTTTTTATCCTTCCAATGAATGAAATCATATAACATCCACAAGGTGAAAATTGATCACTTATCAACCTCGAATTGTCAGAATGGTTTAACTCATACATCAATTTTCTATCTAGTAAATCAATATAATTGAAAATCATACGAATGAAATCATGATAAAAAATATCAGATTGATGTCATGTATTGAACCATCAATTATTTAACTTCTCATTTGATATAATACCAATTGTAAATTTCAACAGCATTAAAAAATGAGTTCTAAATCCTGTCACAGTTCATTTGGCATACTAAATTTTTAAAAAATACATAGCCTTAACAACAACATATAATCAAGATAGAACTTGTCAGTGAAAATAAATTAAAATTCCTACCACTCTAATTCTCTTAATTCATTCACATCATCATCATTCCCCACCATACTCTAAAAGATTCTTATAGCATGATTTTGGAACATTCCACATTAATTTTTTTAGGAATTTCCAAGAACTCTAAAAAATATTAATTATCCTCAAACATTGCTGATCCTTTTAAAGATCATTTGATGCTTCTAAAAAAAGAACTTCAGAGAAATACTTTGGAATTCACCCCTATGAGGTTCCAAAATTGGATCATGGACTAGAAAAGATGTAGTTTCGTATTATAGATCATGGATAGCCTTCAAAATGACATCACCAGATTTATGTCAGTGGGAGTATTTTCTCTATATTTTTCATATGTAGCTACCTCTTGAATCTTATTTTCAGGAGTTATCTATGAATTATGCTACACAACATCAGTATAAAACATTAAAGACATCATCAAATTAATCAGATCAAAAACTAAACAATATAAACAATTAATGTAATCCCATCATATACTAAATACAATATTTGGATTTAAAAAATAAAAATAAAATGTTAGGAAAATACTAGAACTATTCCACATGATACCATTCACAAACTACCGTTGGGGACATAAGGCACATTATGATGAGTTTTATTTAGTATCTCACTCATAAATACAACATAAAATTTGACAAGATCTTATACCTATATACTAACATCAAGGAAATATGCATGAAATGATCCATTGATACCACTTTATTACAAACTTTCACAGGTACCCCAATTCTAGGACATTCGATCCGATCTTTACATGGACCAATGGGAATTCTTGATCCCAGTGGGGTTTTCACTACAACATGAAATTACACAATATAAATGAGGGAACATTTTTCAACATTAATAGTAGATGATTAAGAAATAATAAATTATGATCAAAGACAAATAAAAATTAGATAGGAATAGAAACCATACATGTATAAAAAACTCAAACAATACATCATCCATGTTAAAAATAAATATGAAAAGTATCCCAAGTCTTAACATACACAACACTCCTAGTAAAATGAATCAAAAATAACCACTACGTCCCGATAGCACATTCCTCTTTCTCAAACATGGAATTAAGAAAACAAAAAAATCTATAAGTCTTGGGTGTGAGCAATATATACCAGTAGGGTTTTCGAATGTGTTCTACAATAAGATTAAATAATAAATTAATAGAATAATTATTTCAATTTCAAATAAAATTTTAATGAAATTAAAATTGAAAATTAAAATCAAGCCATGATTTTAATATCATATAATGGAAAAATTTTAAACAATGTAGTAATAAACTTTTTTATGTATAACAATTTTTGGATATCCCTAGGAAAGATTAAATTTGTATCACAGCCATTAACATATAAGTAAATTTAATAACAAAAAAAACGTGTTCATAATATATGGTGTATGTTAATTCCTAGTTATGAAAAATGTAAACATCTCATATAAGTGATCACGGAAATATGTGTACACACATCCCTCCAAAATTTCCAAAAAGGACTCACCAACATACAATTATGGATAAGATTCTCTGAATTATGTTTCTGTTAGAGTTTTAAATCATCAATAAATGTATATGGAGTAACAATCCAAGTGTTTGTGTCCGATATATCCCACTAACTACCTAGACTCACACGTGCAGAATCAATAAATAAATAATGGGAATATAATTTCAAAAATTTATAAAATATAATCACCCATTTCCAAAATTATTATTTTACTTAAAAAAAATGGATTCTAATCAATTCATTCTTTTTCAAGAAAAAACGTCTAACATAATCTTATAAAATAAATTTAATAAATTTTTTCTACATATTGAATTTCACATATCAATTTAATATTTCCATCAATTTCAAATATCACCCAAATTTCTAATTCGATTGTAATTGTGGGTTTCCACCTAAACAAATTCAAAAAACATTATATTGCAATTTTCCCCAAATTAGTTTTTCACAATTTAATTGAAATAAACATAGTTTTATAAAGGAAATAAAGTACTTAATAAATTTAAAATATCAACATAACCATATATATTTTATCAGGGAGGTCATGGAACTTGAAAACTCTAACATGAATTTTCAATAAAGAAAGATTGGAAAAAATATCATGAATAAAATATATATTCAATATTATGAAAAAAGAGTTTATGTTGATAAATAATAATATGAACCCATAAACCCTATGGAGGGAATATATATAGATATGGAGAGAATGGATGTGAGGGGATTTTTTATTTGAGGGGGATAGTTTTTTCCATGATTAGATATGAAATAGAATAGATTAGGAGGATCCAAAATGGGTTGGTGAGAGATCGAATGACCTAGGAATTTTTCAAATCCCGAGTTAGGGTCATGTAGTGGTTTTTATAGCTGTTTAGTAAATTTTAATTTATTTTTCAGAAATAAAATTTCTTGAACACATGGTTATCTTTGCATGTACATGTATTTATTCCCAACATGAAACATGTGGCAATATGATGGGGTTCATGGTTTCAAATAGTAGGGTAAACTGTTTTTTTAAACAATTTTCCAATTTTGGAATCCCACACTGCATGGGTTTGCAATATTTTCACTTCGTGGGTGCATAGTTATGGAAAATAATGTTCCAATCATGAAAAATCCAAAAGACATCTGAAATTTTTACAGTTTCACCTGAAACACCTCTAAATGAAACTTAAATAGAGAATTATCAAATTAGGTTCAATGAGTACCTACCAAGGAAATAATATGCATTATTCCTTGTATCTAGTGTCATTTTAATGAAGTAATCCCCTACTCAAGGCTACCAAATTTTGGTTCATCAAAATCTAATAGACCTATTACATTTTAATTTTCTTAAAAAAAGAGAAATAAGTATTTTTTTTAAATAGAAATAATTTCATTAATTACGTTTTTATCCTCTTTCTAACTGGTTTTTTATAATTTCAATTATGTACTATAAAAATCAATTTTTCTGAATATAATATTTACTTACCATGTTTAATTTATATAAAATTAATATCTAGCACTTAAAAACTAAAAATTGATAAATGGATTCAAATTTATTTATTAGTTTGTAAAAATTTTGTAAATAATTACCTTTTATTCTATCTCCTTATGAATAGTAACCTTAGTAAATATTGGATACCTTAGAAAGTGTAAATCAAGTAATAATGGATACAAAAATATGAAAAGGCCTAACATACTCCTTATAAAATATATTTTTATTTTTGAAAAGTATTTTTGACCGTGAACATAAAATAATATAAAAATGAAAATTTCATTAAACAGTTAATTTATTATAATATATATATATTATTTTAGGTAAATATAATGTCAAAAAAATCACCTTATTTATTTTATAAAATATAATATTTAGTAATTGAATTAAAAAATATATTTGGATAATATATGATATTTAAATGTTAATTTTTTTATAAAAATATAGTTTATTTATAATTTTATTGATTAAATAATTAACATACAAAATTTTTCAACATCGAGACAATAATTATTCAATTAATTTAAAAAAAACATAAATGATCATGAAAATGTTAATAGTAATATCATTTTTTTTTGAAATATTCCATTTTTAATTTTTTAAATAGATAAAACACATTATGTTTGTTTTCTGTGATTTTATTTGAAATCCTTTTTTCATATATTTTTTAATGTCATATAAAATGAATAGTATCAAAATTTTAATTAATTATATTTTCTAATAATGAATGAATGATTAAATTATTTATTATTCACACAAATATTAAATTTGGACAAGTGAGATTTATATGGTTGAAAACATAGTAGATGTTCAAATTTTTGGTCAATTTTATTTTTTTATTAACATTAAATACACTTTTAATTTAAAAAAACCACACTTCTGTAATAGTCAAAATTGATATTAGGGAGTTAAAACCAAATGATTACGGTGAAACAGTCACCATATTTTTTTTAAAATATTTCTTCTTGATAATATTTGAACATAGAATAAACTTTTCATTGAATTATTTCATTTAAAATTAATGTAATTTAATTATTTTAATATATTATAAATTCTATGAGATACCCTCCCTGAATTGTAAAAGAAATCCTCACATCCTATATTTATCAAAACTTTTGTGCACTCTATATCAACCAATACCTATAAAAAACTATTCCATGCATCCCTCCACACATCATACAGGTCGTGGTTTGATAATAAAACAAATGTAAGAATAATTATTGATTAATCATAATGAGGTTGTATAAATATTATTTATAATACATATCCATGTGGTTTAATCTTATTTATTCTTATAGTTCCTTAAAATATTTGTCAAACACATTGATATAATAACATGTATATATATAATATTAATCGTCGTTAATATATTTAATTAATAATCTATATTCATATCATTATTCCATAAAATGGGAGACCAAATTATCATTCGTCAGTTTAGGGGACTATTTCCATTCAAATTGATGTAATGTTTTTCCATAAATTCATCTCATGGATGTATATAATTATGTATTTAATTTATATATATATAATTAATGATTTTTTTATATTTCTAGAAGGATAATATATATATATATATACTAGGTTCATGGTGGTCCAATTCTGATTAAACACACACACACCACACACATAGGTCGGAAAGGTAGGCCATAGAACCATAATGTATATTCTACCCATCAAGAAATTTTCATTACAAAAATGAATTAGTCTATTACTCACTCATAAATATGGATTATTGTATCCCTAAAAGTAGCATACTGAATAATTTTAATAACCATATATCATGATTAGATTAAATTTATAGTTGATATATAATTATTTTAGTTATAACATGAATATTATTCTGTCTAATATCAAATAATGACATCTTTTAATATATCCAATATAATAATGTAATTTTGGACATATGAGACCAATAAAATCATAACTTCTACTAAAAACTCAATTTATTTTGAAAGTAAATATCACATGGAAATAAAATAAAATATATAATAAATTTAAGAAATGTTACTTAGAAAATAATTGTCTACAAAAAGTTTATTATTCATGAAAATAATGAATGTGTTTGGTGATTATGACTCATGGTAAGGTTCAATTTTCCTTAAATCATTGTTTTATATTTTGTCAAAATAAATATTATAAATTCTTTTAATAAATGGACATTTTTTCAAAATTATTTTATAGATTTATTTATATGAACGTTCCTGATTTTAATAAGACCATTTTTATTAAATTTGACTTTATTTCATTTTTTTTAAATGATAATTTTCACATATTTTATACTAATGATTTTGAATAAAAGGAGAATGGAAAGTCTTACATTAATGTATACGTTGTTATCAGTGTTTCTATCCATGATAACCATTATTCAAAATTTTGAATCATTTATAACCATACATTTTTATTTTACAATAAACCCACATTCCCTTATTTCTTATATTTTTCAAAAAAATGTAATATATATTTTATATTTGAAGATATTTTTCCTATGAGGGAAATTAATATTTGTATGCAGGAATTCATGTATTATGACTAATTTATATTTTTTTATCATTATTTACAATGATTGTAACTTCTAATATAAACCATACATGAGTGGTTAAATTATAAACCAATTACAGGTGGTCATGTTATAATTCAATGATGTTTTATAATTATATAGTTATCTAATGAATTGGAGAAAAGGATGGAGTTTCAATATGACGTATCTCCAATAATATTATTAAAATTGAAAATATATTTAATTCAATTTTTTTGATTGATATGAAAATTATATCCCATGTTATCCACATTTCATATATATTAATTGTATTTGGATTTAGGGAAATATTATTATTTCTCAAGGTATTAAAATGAGCTTATGATAAAATGTAATTTTATTTAAATTATATTTGACATAATATATATCTTTGTGAAAATATTTTCATGCGTTTATCATTATTTAAATGAAACAATTATATCATTTATTTTTTCATTATTATTTTCAATGAATTTTAATATGACAATTAATAGTTGTAACAGTTAATTTCAAAGGGGGTATTATTATTTTGAGCTCAAAAAATAGTGTGGAAAAGGAAAATATTTATGAGTAATCATGTAGTGACTAATTTCATTCATTACTTTTATTTCCTCAATGAATTTTTTTATGCTGATACCAATTTGTAAATTTGTTTCAATAGATTTTAATAGAGATTATGTACATATATGTGTTCAAGACGACTATTATGAAGATATTTCATGAAAAAAAATGTCTTATAACATAAAAAATATATTTTTTTTAAAAAATGGATACTAAATTGTTGTGTCTATAATGTAAAGTAACATATTTTTATTTTAATTAGATTTCCTAATAATCTAAATCTCAAAAAATAATTGATATTTAACAATTAATAAAATTAATTCATGTCTATAGATATAATAAAAATATTATTTAGTGAATGTTCAAAATATATTATGTATTACTATGTACCTCCCTAAATATTAATATAATGTCTAAGAATATGGAATAAAACATAATTTTTTCAAAAACATTATTCATACCATTTTGATGAGAATAGTATTATTTATACCAGTATTTTTATTTATTAAATTATATATAGAGTGATCTCAATCTCAATTGAATATGTAATTATTCAAAATATTTATCCCAAACATATTATTTATTCCATGCTGATATTTATTAATTATTGATTTATATCATTCCCTTACGAATAGTTTGAGGTCACCTCTTTATTATGATTTCAATCCCTTGGTTATAAGGATATAATATACACATGATATTGTTATATAGATACCAAAATTGTTATAAATTATAGGTATATTTAAAATAATTATTATGGATTAAGTAATATCTTAATTAATAGAAAATAATAAAATTTATATTAGTTCAACTAGATATAGGATTTATTATTTTATGATTATTTATAATTTTTAAAATCCCCAAACCTAAATTATTTTTCTATTTTATATAATGAATATTTTAGTCATTTTATTATGGAGAAATTATGTCCCAAATTCACTATTTATTGTGATGTTATAATGTAAAAAATATGTTCATATTTATGGATTATGGTGTTTGGGTCTAGGGTTCACACTTTTGGAACCTCTAATCTTAAAAACTTCATGTTATAGATAATCTCTAATAATTTCTATAAAGAAACAATGAGATAGGATAACTGGACAATTAAGAGGTGGAAAATCATGGCATAAATGTTTGTCTTTAAACAAATCTACATAAAAAATTATGTGGTGAATAATTTCATCATAAAATTATTGTATGGGGAGTTCCACCATGAATGGGACACAACCACTAAAATAATTTGGTGATAGAATGTTGTATGTGGATTAAAATAAGTATTCAATATATTAAATATATTTACTATATCTCACTAGATTTAAAAAAATATTATTTATATGAATTTTTCATAACAAGTTTGACAGTTATAGAGAAAATTTATACTATATATTAGATATAACATGGAAATAAACTATTAGAAACTGATCATGTGAAAGGAGCACATAACATGAGTGTTGATATTGAAAATATAACATGGAGCTAGTGGTTAATTGATAAGGTTAGGAAATTTTATACAACCTATTAAAAATGACTATAAAAATGCTAGTTTCTATAGGACATAGATATGGGTGATAAAAATCAAAATAATGATATATTATCATTTATTAAATGGGAATAAATATTTTTTTAATTATATTCTCCATTGTTCACATTTTTGGGATTAGGGGTTGTTCACTAAAATGGACACCTCCATGCCTTGATAGACTATAGTGATTTAATGGTTGATAACTTTGAATTGCACAAATTCATATCTAGGATGAGATCATTGTCTACATCCATCTCCACTGAATTTTAATAATTATAAATCATTTAGGAATAGATTTAATAATGATTTTTATTCCATGGATGTTGTTCAATATTTTCATTTTAATTTTAGTAACACATGTGATGTGTATTGGATGTCCATTACATTATCAATTTCATATAGAGCATTTATCATTTCATATATATAAGAAATGAATTCCATTTTCTAATGTCTCTATTTCAAATTTCTATATGATCATTATATTCTCATATAACATAGTTATAAATAATTTCTATCATCACTGTAGTTAATTGCACTGAGAGGATGTTAGTTCCAAATTGGGGATTATGTTTTATCATGATACAATCTTGGATGTTTTCTATAATGTAATACCATTGTGTGATGAATAAATTTATTCTTTCACTGGTGTTAGTTAATAAGAATTGAATTTAATGTAATAATGATTTTGTTGTATCTATTGGGACCTTATATGAACCCTCTAATTCATAAAATTTTTTATAATATCTTATTATAGATATAGTTTGCCTAGGTTTAGAACCAATTATTATGACAATGATAGTTTATTGAAAAAATCAACCCCATTAGTTAGATCAGAAAGATTCACATCAATGATTAAATTGGTTTAACAAATGATTTCAAAAATTAATATCATCACCATGTTGTTAGAACAACTCAATTTTGTTTATAGGACTAACCATTGACCATATCCAACTACATGGTGTAGGGGTTCCTGTGGTTCATCAAAATACACAAGTAAATATAACCATGATATAGTGAAGGGAATTGTATTCCTTTATTTTGAACATTCTAATAACTAGGATGTGCACCATGTTTTTGAATTACTGAGGTGATTGGTATTGTTCACAATTATTTTATCATTCAATAATAATAAAATTTAAGAGAAAATAAAGATAAAAATAAAGTGTTAATTGTGTTAGTGCATAAATGGTTTAAATTATTGTTTTGATAATTCTAATATGTTATTAATATATGTTTTATATATTATAATATCTAATATTCAAACATATGATATTTATTAGTTATAGTTTAATTATATTTTTTTTATTAAATGATTATTATACTTTTGAATATTTCATAATATTGAAAAATAATATCCAAAAAAAATATATCCAAATAATAATTCATATTTTATGACCTAAAAAAATAAATTTTCTATATGAAAATAATTATATATAACATATAAATGGTTATAAAATATGAAATGATGAAAATTTAAAAACAATATATTTTTATAAATATTAATCATTCACAATTTCAAAATTTAAAATTGGTCATCTTTAAAGGGGATGTTTTGAAATTATTATTTAGACCCTCTTAGAAGTTTTTATCAATGATTTCAATAATTATTATAATTTCTATATATTATTAATGTGTTAATATTAAATTGATTATAAAAATTATTATAATCTAAATTATATAATTTCCACAACATTGGGTAGTTTTCAAAATGGTTTATAGTTTGATTTTATGTTTATTCGGTCTTAAATGATTTTATAATATAAAAAAACTTGGATTTTTCATTTATTTAATGCTTTCATAAATCATTATTCATATATGTAAATTTAATATATTATTAATGTGTATTTTTTAGATTAATTATCAAAATTGTTTTATGATTTAATGACCTACATTATATAATTATTATGACTCCATAAAATTTATTATTCATCTAAGATGAACCCAGTTAGTGATTTGAATTATGATCATGAGAATCTTTTTAAATTTTTTTTTTCATATTATATACTATTTAAATAAGGAATGGAAATATATCATAATTAAACTCTACCCATCAAGAAGGGCTTGGGCTCTAACAATAAAAAATCCTAGAGGCATGTGATCTTTCTATAACAATTAATGAGTGTAGATACCTTTGATTCTGTTCTTACTCATATGGAGATTATAAATCCAATTTAACATTATAACATTACAATAATTTTTTATTCTAAAAAATAACTTGAGGAGTTTGAATATTTATAACATATTACGGATTATATTTGTATGATATTGACAAAAACATAGGGTTGTGTACATATATACATAATAATGTGGTGAAAACATTTTAATTTGGTTACTAGACTAGGTATTTCAAAACTAAGATTTCATATTCCTATGACAAAACAATAATTCAGATGATAATTATTTTATAATATTTAATAGTTACGAATTCAATATAAATATGAATAATAATAAATTAGAGAGACATTAATACCAAAAAATTACTAAGTGTGACAATCCTAATTTTTTAAAAATTCCCTACCCAATGCTCATTATTTATATCATTTTTTAAAATTAACTATATGTATATAATGGTTTTTATTAATAAGATGTTTCAGTTCTGGTGAATAAATAGTACATCTAGTGTAGAACATACCTTGCAATGGGTAATGATGCCAGTAGTCCACAATTAATTTATGAGGACCACTATCCAATGTGTGTGATTGTATGTGGAAATTAAATTCTAATGTATCCACCATCCTATCTCTAGTTTGGAAATAAGATTTGAGTCCTACACAATAGCCAACAGCTCAAAGGTGGGAAACCGATGGCAGGTCGGTGGTACAGATCTGGGTTGGTCTAGTAAGGTAGGTATTATATTTTAAGCCACCAAATCACCTATTTCCTAATGAATCCAATCCCTTCACCTAATCTATATAAATTCATGATTTGGTTATCCCTTTGGAAATCATTGGATATGTCAATAATTATTATTGGTTTTTTAAGGAGAAGATAAAATTTTTGATCTTAGCATTGCATGTATGAATATAATTTGATCATAGAATCCATTTTGATCAGAATTTATTTCACTAAATATCTATGATAACCATTATTTTTTTTGGGATATGTGTTAACAATTTTACAATATTTACATACTTCATGGAATTTATCATTCTATTCTAGATCCCTAATCATCACACTAAATGGTTTTGGAATTGTGGTGGTATGTATTTCCTTTTATAAAAACTATTTTAGTGTTTTATAATTTTTTAATTCTTAATTGGGATTTCATAATTTAGGTTCATTATAAATTTTCTACTATTATATCATCTTAATTTATTGGTATTATCATGTGAATATTGGAATTATCGTGTTTTATTGTAGGTCGTTTCAGGAGTTCAATTTGTTATTCAAAACCTGTTTTTCTCCTTTTTTTGAAATGTTGGAAAATATATAATATGGATTTATCATGAAATTTAAATTTAATTTTTTTTAACAATATTGGTTTTTAAAATTTTATTTTTTAGTTAAATTTGTAGGAATTGGTTTTTCCCTTCGAATTGCAAAACTAAGGGTTCCAAATCAAGCTTTCTATGTTTATAAAAATTAAATTCCCTTGGAATTTTATTGATATAGTAAAACCAATAGTAATACATGTTGAGTAATTGATTTATCCTCAAGTATTTACTCTTACTATATAGATGAATTATTGTATTTTAATATGTGTATAAGGTAAGAAATTTGTGGAAATAACCCACTCTTAGGAGTGAACTCTTAACAACAATTTCCATTTTATAAGGATGATCTTCACATTAGGGGGACAACATATCATGATTATTATACATGGATCTACAATAACATAGATTTATTGTTTAATATGTGTTATTTTTGAATGATAATTATATTTTTTTTTGTATTTATTATTTTTTATGTGAATAATTTAATGTTAACATTATTTGTGTGTTTTCAAAAATGTGAAAAGAGGTCAAATAACATGATTTTTATTAGATGTTTAAATTTTATTTTGATACTCGTTTTTATCAACCAGAGAATAATTTTTTTTGTTTTTATATTAATCTTAGTAAAAACATAATGGGATCTTACTGGTCTATTTTAAATCAAAACCATATTACACTATTAGGTATGTTGAATGTTGTGTTTTATCTAACACATGTAAGGAATAACACTCTAGGGTGGTAGTGTTTTTCTTCATTTGTAGTGTTTGGGAGTTTAGTAGTTAATATACATCATAAGAATATGGGTCTCATTGTTTCATTTTATATTTGTTTTTTTCTGTGTTTCCAAACATATTTTTTATATAATTGTATCTTTTTGATATTTTAATCAGAGTGGAATATAAAAAATCCTTGTATTTAGGTAATCGTGTTTTATTTTATTTCTAAAAAAAAATCTCATGCTAGTTCATGAAAACCGATTTCTTATTACAATACCTTGGGTATTGGAATCCCATTGGGCACATTTCATTATCAGATCTATTTCGTTGTAGTTGGGTAATCAAGGTTGTTTCGTGAAACTAAGGGTATGATGTCACTAAAAGAGAATGATTTCAAGACTATAATCATCCAACCTAGTTTTTTATTCCATACTAGGGTGATAATATATTATCTTATGTATGGAAAAAATTATAAGTTACATTGGAATTTCCTACTAATTTGTTTCATTCCATGTCCATGATCCATTATATTTTCATGTTTTAGTTACTCTTTAAAATATTACTCTGTTACCACAGTCATGGATTTGCACAACTATATGATTATATATATATATTCTTTGAAATAAACATGTGGTAGTCATTATATTTCTATACACACAACCATGAGTATAAATGAACCATTATGAAGTAATAATTTACTATATATTATCTATGAATTATATTATCTTAATATGAGAAAATATGTCTACTTTTTTTAAATATTAATATTATATTAATTATGTAATAATAAATAAGTACCCCAGTTTCAATACAATAATTTATGTTCCAAAAATATGATTTCTTAATAATTTTATTTTATTAATTATTTTTTATAGATATTATAATAAACTTTTACTATTAATAGATGATTTAGGTGACGAGAATATCTTCTTTTATAAATAATTTTGAAAATATTACTTTCGGGCCTGTTTTTGGAATTTTTTAAATAGTTTTTTAAGTGAATATTGATAATATGAATTTTTTTAATATATTTTCTTTTCAATAAATAATTAATTTTAAAAAACCCATTAACATTATAATTTGATACTAAATAAATATAATTTTCATTTAATATCATATAAAATAATTAATTACTTTAGAATCTCCACCATATATAATTTTTTTAGAATTTTAGTTTCATGATTAAAATGTAATTTTTCGAAATAAAAATATTTTTATACATGCATAGTTTTTTACATAATAAATAGTACTTATCTATATTTATTAATATTTTAATTTTAATTATATATTCATTAAAATATTATAAAATTAATAGTATAGTTTTTATAAGGCATGGAAAGGAACTAAATAGCGTTTTATGATTCATAATGAATTTTTCTAAAATCATATTTTCCCTGAATTTTATCACAATTATTTAAATTAGAATATATCCAATTATAGTTAATCAAACAAGTAAAATTGATTTCATATTTGAAATCATATTTTTCATTATATTTTAAATGGGTATACTTAAAT
Source organism: Viscum album (assembly GCA_963277665.1). NCBI lineage: Eukaryota > Viridiplantae > Streptophyta > Magnoliopsida > Santalales > Viscaceae > Viscum > Viscum album. Next base: position 51,150,941 of record OY728156.1, read on the forward strand.
TTGTTTCACAATAAATTATAATTATAATATATTTATTTTAACAAAAATAAGGTTAATATGGGTATAACCAGGCAGTTTAACTACAAGAAATGGTTATTAATTTCACATAAAACTATATAATTCTTAATGGTTAAATATATTTAAAAAATATAATATCTTATCACTAACTAATTGGCCATTTTTTCCTCTGTCTCATGAACATGACATTATAATATTGAAATCATTTAAGCAATTCCATGTCTGTCCCTCCAGTCTCTTATAAAAGGGGCCATTTTTTCATTTTTACTAACAAACATTGAGGCTTTTATGTATATAGTTATATAATATAATACATTCCTATATTATGTCCCATTATCTAGAAAAACCTATAATATACTATGTCAAATATTTAACTTCATAGCTTGTAATCCAAAATAATTATCTCAAATAATATTCAAAATTTCATAACCACACACATGTTATATTATTTATTGATCCAGTATGTCTAAACAGTTTTTATCCATAAAAACCAAACTATTTCAGTATCATCTATATATTAAAATTTAACTATGATGATGTATTAACCATTTCTAAAATATTATCAAAAAAATGTGAATGTAATGTAATGCTTTTACGTACATGTAGACTACCACCTCCACATAGTGATATGATTACCTTTACATCACCAGAATTCATATTTTTTATGAAATATTTAGAATAATTAAAATATATATTCATGATATTTTAATTATTATATTATTTTGAATAAATATTTATCTTACTTTCATTCCATCCATTGAAAATCATAAAAAATCACTCATTGGAACATATGGACTATTGAATCAATAATGTGATGTTGTTAATTTATTTAAATTTCATTAAAAAAATTGTTATAGAAGTGTACATAATAATTAATCACTATACATATGACATTATTATAATCATTTAATTTTTGGATCCTTGATAAAAAAATATTGTCCAAATCAATTAATCCAAAACATACATAAAAAATGAAATAGCTAACAACAACAAAATATGACCATGATAAATAATTACCAGTAAATTAGTGATTGTATGTTATAGGAATATAATATATGGTATTATTGAAATACCCAAAATTGTTTAAATGAAAACATTAATTTATATCACACAAGAAACACAACATTCAACTTAATTAGACCATAAAATAATATTACATGGAATAAGACAATCATATAATAGTCATTGAATTAGTGGGTAAGAATAAGGGTATCAAAATTAAAAAAAATATAAAATAAATATAATATTAAAATAAAATTATTGACTAATTCTTAGTACATAAGAACACAATTTTTAATAATTTCATTTATGCTTCCACTATATATTTTCATAAAAAAGCGTTTTAATTTAATTTTGAGAAAATATTGTAAATATTTTCTATCACATTTATTAATTTTATTTTATAAAAATTATTTAGACTTTTAAATAATTATATAGAAATTTTTGTACAATGATATACTGAGTATTTTTAAAAACCTTTTAATTTATAATAAATTGTGAACACTACCATCTTTAATATAACATTAAATTAATTTGATGAAATAATGAAATTTAAATTTATCATAATGTTTTGGGTTTGATATTAAATTAGAATAGGTATCATTTAATTTTTCACAATAAAATTTACTACATAAGATTATAATTATTTTTAAATTTTGGATACGTTTATTTTAGGTTAAAATATAGATTTTCCTAAAAAATAATTTCATCCAATTATACGAAATTAATTTGAATGATATTTATTTCATATTTGGAATCTGGTTGTTCAAACTAGGTAAACATGACCCTTTAATTTTTTCCATTATACATTTTAGGTGTGGTAAATATTTCCCACCTCAGTAAAGATAAATCTAGAAATTGAAGTTCAAAATACATTAAAAATTTATATCACAACATACATATTTATATAAGGTAATATTATTTCTAAACCCCCAACATATATTTGATAAAATCGAATTTTTTACATTTTTTCATTGAGAAATACATTTATATTATTAAAAGTGTTATAAGATTCCAATATTCTGCACATATGGTTTTAATTTCTCAAATAATATCAAAATGGTATAAGTAAATCTTAATAATTACAATAAAATGTATTTTGATGTTTATTTATTTATTTATTGATAATTTTTTGTGATTCTATAATTAATTGAAAAATATCGAAATTGATAACACAATGCCTATGAAATATTTATAAAAATAAATTTAAATGATTAAAAAAATATATAGATTAATACAAAATTATTGAGTTATTGGGTCAAAAATAACTGGATTATTAATAATTTATATTTTAATGTTATGGTGTATATATATTAAAATTTTGTTCTTATTTTTTTTCTTTAAAATCAAAATAAATTAATTCGTTTGAAAATAGAGTTATTAGAATTTTTGTTATAGAATACTTTTTAATTGATTTATAAAACACATACATCATGAAATAGGAAATTAGTTATACGATAAGAACTCAAAATTTATCGCATGACCATTATTTATATTTCTTTCCAAAAAATTAATTTTAAAACCATATACTATAGAAAATTTTATTACTACATATACATAAATTATTTGTTAGTGAAGGGGATAATAAATTAAGATATGATTTAATAATCAAATTAAACCTACCAAAATATGGTTAGGTTAAAATATTTAAAACATAAATTATCTTAAATTATAATTATGCTCCACATTGTGAAACTAGAACTTTCATGTTTATTTCTTCAATTTATATATCTTTATTAATTCTCTGTGAGTAATTTCATAAAATATAAATTAAACACACCTGTATTCAATTATTAATGTATCGTTGAGCCATATAAAATAAAAAAAATCATTCCAAAACCTTTTCTCAAAATATTTTTATATTATATGGAGTTGATAGTCCCATAAAATACAATAATTATGTTCTATTAAAACTAATCCATTTGATTTCTCTCAAAGACAATGTTATTGTTTTAATAATTATTTTTCCCATTACATATTTTTTTACCTATATAAATTATGTCCCAATAATTTAAATTTAATATTAAAATTTTCTACCATATAATGAGATGTTATTTGGTTAATTTCACAAAACAATAGTTATATCATCTTCCATCATTTGTGGAAAAAATTCATTAATCAACCATATATTGAAATATTATTTCTACAAAGAAACGTGATTCATTTTTCATCGAAAAATCAAAAGAAATATTATTATGAGGTATTAAATAAACTTATATTATTATAATTAAATAATTGTTATTATCAAAATATAACCTATTTATTTCCTTTTTACCCTTTAGCATTTTAAAAAATGATAATTTCTCTTCTACGTATGTGTGGAATATAACTTCCATGAAGAAATGTGATTTATTAATCACATCTATATTTCATGGGTGATTAAAAAATTTATTTCACTTATATAAATTATATTTATTCAATGATAATAATTTTATATATGATGGAATAACATATCCATTTACCATATTCAACATACAAAATTCTCTTTACAATTTTGAACTAGACATCCTCAAACTGTTATCTGTGGACACAACAAAATATATAAATAAATATACCCATATAAAAATTGAAATAATTTTTTTAGTGATTAAGAAATATACCTTTAAAAAAAATAAACTAAAAAATGATTAATAAATTGTGATTTTATTGATATTTAAATAAATATTTTTATTTCCAGAATGGCGGAATGGGATTAAATCACAATTTTCATTCATTGAGGCATATTTTCTGGTTATAGAACTAATTTATTTTATGTAGTTTATATACTAACCTTTTACATTTTATTTCATTAATCATTCATAATTTTTGTTATTATATGTTACAGTTAACTTATTTCATCCATGGTTTTTTGATTTTGATGTTACTATATCATTAATAACTTATTTAACTAAATTTCTTTTCATTAGTTTATAAAAATTCTTCATTTATAATATTATGAAATGATTTTGTGTAAAATGAAATATAATTCTATTATGTTTTTATTCATATATTCATATTTATAAATTGTTTAACACAATCACCACATTGATTAATTCTCACTATAGTATTATGATAATTCAAAGGATTATTCTGTTTAATTTTATTTTTCAGGCATATATTGTATTATTAAGATAATTCCTTAAAAAAATGTATATTCTTCCTAATGAGAAATGAAGTCCTATTTGACTATTGATAATTATATTTATATCAAATTTGTTTTGATATCATTCATGATATATCGATTCTTAATTTTAAAAGAATTATAGGACTTTTCACTGTCTCAATTTTAATTCGCAAATAAATAATTCATGTTAGGAACCATATTATATTTTATATGGTTTATATATTTCCAAATGAATTTCATACAACATAATATTTATAAAAAATTATAATATTTACATAATAATGTTATTTTACATTATTCAATGTCTTTTGGATTTATGCATTACTTGAGTTTTATGGTATTCAAATATCAAAAATCCATATTTGACACATGTTTTGATTGATGAACCAATATTAATTTATATGGAGTATATACTATCTATTTAAATATAAAATCGTGAATCTTTTTATAATTGTTTTATTTTATGTTCTAACTTATTTTAATGATTTCAAATGATATCTATTTTTGAGTAGTCGTGAATGGGTTTTCATTAAGAGAAATTCATTATAGGATTCAGAGAAATCATCCCAAACTCATCTTCAATGTAATTTGTCATACATCAGTAAATTTAATTTCAACACATGAACCATCTATTAATTTTGTTTTCCAAGATATTTTTCTTTGATTTAAATGTTATTTAATTGAAATTTATTATCATTTTCTTATTGTGTCACATTGGACTCTCTAAAAAAATATCATATGAATTTTTATTTTTAACATTTATGAAATGAATGAATTTTTTCACTGGAATATATATTTTTTTCATTGAATATTACATCAATATTGTTTTTTTATTTTCAAATAAATTAATTTTCAAAATATTTTATGATTTTTTATATATAATTTATTTTAATAGAAAAGATAATTTGCACATTTTCAATGAAATTTTTTAAATTATTTTTAAGATTATTTTAAAATATATAATGATCATTGAACTATTAATATAATTAAATATGAATATGATATTTTGATTCCATTCATATTTCATCTATATATTTCAAGTATTATTTGGTTAAATATAATATCATGAAACCGATATTTTTTTAAGGGTAAATCAAATTTTAATTGAAAAATTATTTTTGTAAAAAGATTGATCACTAAAATGACATATTCTATGGGTTATTTTTATTTATGATATATGGAAATTATTTATTATTATAGTTAATCCATATATCTCTCATGAATAAGGGTGATCCTGATATAGAATACACAACAGGTGAGATAGATATAAATGTCAAATAAATTGGGTAGTATTTATTATCCTTAATTGAAATAACAACATAGTTAACTCAGGGAGAATATATTAGGAATTTTCCAAGGATATAGTTCTCTCTAAAATTAGTACAAAAATTGTGATAACATTCCATGATACCATCAAAATTTATTTATGTTCACTATGATTTTTTGTGAATATATTTTTAAATTATTTAAAACAAATTATAAATGACTATTTATTGTTGTTACCCAATTTAGGAATAATTATAAATGACATGATCCATGTTTAATGATATATGTATTTATGGATATGATTTACATTATTTAATGATTATAAAATTTAATATGTTTTATTCTATAATATTTATATTTTTCTAACCAAAGGTATTCAATTCGTAATTCCCATGTTTACACTTTTTGATCCTTAAGGGTCACCCTTCTTATGATTAATTTCTCCATGTTAAAAAAATGTTATGAAAAATATAACTAGAATTATTTTGTGTGGGATATTTTGAATAATTAAATTGGAATAAAAAATTTTGTGAATTTTGGGAAAATATTAATGAAATAATGGTTATTATTATGTAAGATTATATCACAATTCACTAAAATTCTATACATAAAATATCTTTATGTAAATTAGTAATCAAATATTTTATGAAGTTTTTATAAGTTTTAGATGAATAAAACTGGGTCATGGTTATTGGTATCAAATACATAAATGAAAATATTATATTTCTTGCACCGAATCTAAAATTGTAGGATCAGGGCTGTAGTATTTGGTATCAGAGAATTTGTTTGGATAATTTAGGAGGATAATATACTTTCATGTGAGTTTAATATAATATTTATGGATAACATCATGGGTGTAAATTTTTTGTTTTTATTATAAGTTCTAAGTCATATAAAATCATTTTTATAAGTATTAGTAATAGGATTATAATGTCAATGAGGTTTTTGTAGAGGTGTTTTCTTCGATTGAAGTATAAGAATCCCTTAGGTGTATCATGTGATTTAACATGAAGGATTATATAGGAATGCTTATATTTGTTTGGGGTGTATAATGATTTTTATGAGATATCATTTGAGGTTAATATTTTATTATTTATGTTATTTGGGATAAATAGATTATTATATATTGAATTATTAAATTTATATTTTTATTATTATAATTTATTTTTTGAATTTTTATATTATTTTTCATATGCCAATATATATTAATTTTTATTATGATATTAATATATTAAAAAAAGTTGTTTTTATTAAACACATGAGAAAAATATTTTCATCTTATTATGTAACTCATGGAAAAATAGTATTTTACTATAGTTACTGAGAATTTAAGTATTGAAACTCTTATTTTAGGGTAAAAGAAAAATTGATGGATGCATGAAACCAAATGATTCAATTGTGTTTATTTATTTTATCAGAATATAGTACATAAATTTCATTAAGATAAATGCATATTTGGTAGGGGATTTTATTAACACTTGAAAAATGATCAGGAAAAACACATATCTTATTACATTAATTTATGATGAATTTATGACCTTTTTAATAACTTATTAGATTATGGTTTTATTTTATTGATTATCTCATGATTATTTAAATTATTTTCATCAATGATCTATATCTCTCTATATCATTATTTGGAAAATAATTTCTTCATCGAGGCCTATACATTAACTTTTGACTAATGTTCTCCTATTTGTAAAACTAGTTATTTATTACTCAGGATAACCATCACATTTCTCTTTCCCACTTTTAAAAAGAATGTTTCATTAAACCATTCTACTATGTGGGTTTTCAACAAATGCATTTTGAAATGATATACCATTAATTACCCAGGTCATTATAAAATTTCAATGATTAAATTTAATGATTGTGGAATAATATAAGACCCTGGGAATAACAAAATATTCCATAGTGTATATAAAATGTAATCCCAAGCACGAAGAAAACAGAAGAAAATAATTTTTAAAATATTACAATTATAACTTAGTCATTGAATTGGTGGGTATAGGAATTTACAAATATAGTTCAAAATACATACATATATATATAGTTGTAATTATGAAAAAGGGTTATCGATTAATTCCTATAAATATGATGTTAATTTTTAGTAATATAATATTTTTTCCCATGAATATTTTATTAAATTTATTCTGAGATTATTGATGATAATTTCTACCCCATTTATAAATTATTTAATATTATATGGTTAAATTTTTTGAAATCATCAAATCTAAATTACTATATGTTTAAATTTTGGGATTTTTTTAAAAATAATTATATTTTACTGAATATTGAAGAATATTTTTTTAAAAATAGTCATTTCTTTTTATAATATCATGTAACATAAATTAATTATTTAGTTCTTTTATTTGATATAAAACAATCATAATACTTATTTAATTTTATATGACCTAATTATTTTCAAAGTAATTATCATTATTTTTTATATTGGTAAAAGATCATTTTTTTATTAATAAATTTTTTTTTAAAAACTATTTCCATTTAAATTTATGAATTTATATTCCAATTATTTTCTAGCAAGTATATTAATTTAATTCGAAATATTAGATTCAATAATTTGAATTTTTTCAATTAAATAGTGTAACAAAAAATCGTTAAAATTTTTAGTACTGAATAAAAACCTGGGTAAAAAATTTCATCAATAATGGTAAGTCGTGAAATTTATATATAAAATAATATCTACTGAATTAAAAGTGTTTTTATAAGATGAATTTTTTACTTTGAGTGATTTTGGATTTACCACCCCTACATATATTCCAAAACATTTAATTTTTAGAGCCACTAGTCATTGATAATGAAATTTATATTTTTATAACCAATGTAAATTTAAAAAAATGAACTCTATTTAATTTAATTTCATTAATATAGTCATGTATGAATAAAAAGTTGTTATCACAGAATATAATTTTTATAACTTATTTAATTTTTTTATGTTGTTGATTCCTCTGTTTATTATTTATTATATAATTATATTTATTACTAACACAACGTTGACATAGTTATTTTGAGATTATTATTAAAATTAATTTAAATGATTTAAAAACATATATAATATTTATGAGATAAATAGTGGTGAAACTAGATATATATTACTAATTATAATAAAAATTTGATGTTGAATGTATTTATATTTTAATTCTACACCAATTTATATGTCATAAATTCCGATATATTTAAAAAGTGTTTAAAATGAATTGAATACTAATTTATATTAATTAATTTATTATAAATTTATTTAAAATTGAACATACTGAAATATGAAATCATGGATTTATATTTTTTAAAAAATTCATCCAATATAAATTTTTTAATAAAATTTTTTATCTATAATATAAATTTAAAATTTTTTAGTTTTGATGAATTTTTCTCTGTATTTATGGTTTGAATTGTCTAACAAAGGGGTTAAACGTAATGATTTGGTTTAAAATGACATTAACAAAAATCATAATATTATTGTGATAATTTATTTCTACTTGAATATATATTATAATTTAAAAATTAATGTTGGATACACATTCACATGAAAATTAATTTATTATATTTAAATATTTTATATAATTCCGAGTATTACCATTCATTCACTATAAAAAGAAACCACGTCTCCACTATAAGTCACACAAATGAAATAAGTTAGTCTTCATTGAAACCTAAAAAACAATTATAAACACATTTATACATTATTTGGGGGTTTTTCTACTCATAAGACCAAAATTGTGTTCACAATGAATAAATCCAAAGGAGGTATATCAAGGGGGAAGAAATCATTTTAATCAATCTCTTTCATATTAATTATTCTTATACCTCCATATAAATAGTATTGAACACTCCAATGTTGTGAAATTGTTATCTAACATATAATGAGATGTTATTATATTAATTTGAAAAAATTATTTGTCTCTTTTTCTATTATATGGGGAAAATCATTATTTTTGTGTATGTGTGGACTAAAACCTATGTGTGGTGATGTGTTTCTTTCATCATCACCACTTCACAATTATTTATTATTTTATTTATTTAATAATTATATATGATACAAATAAAACTATTATTATTTTATAAATATATGATATTACACAACTTTATAACCATTCACTAATTATGGAATGATAATGCCTCTTCTTCTTAGGTGTATAATACCTCATCCACAAAGTGGGGTGATTAATTTTCCTTTACACCATTCATTTTTATTCGAAAATTGTATTATATATATAAGAATTATATATAAATATTATTATTTTGAATCTTATGGAACAACTAACCCTATATCTATGTTCAAAATATCAAATTCATTTTAAAATTATGAATACAACAATCCCCAAAACACCCACGGTGGGAATAACCTATAAAGTAATTAAATAATTTATTTTCATAAATAATATAATTTTTTTAATAATAATTGAATTTAAATTTTAAATTTTATTAAATTTAAATAAATAATAGAAAATTTAATATAGTGTTAAAGGATATACATATCATGAATGTAAATTATATAAGATATTTCATCGTAATTTCACTTCAATGAGGATTCATTTTATGATATAAATAGAATTTATTTTATATACATTATATAATACACTATTTACATTTCATATAATTAAAATTTAAATCATATTTGTATTTTTTCATTTACATGATATTTTAACCAGAGAGTCATGACTCAGAAATTAAAAAAATGGAATGCAGTTTCTTAACTAAATTTATTTTCATTGGTCTATAATAATAAATAATTAATTTTTTATGAAGCGGTTATCTTGAATTGGCCTATAAGAATTTTATTTTTATCTTCTCAATTTTTTTATTTTATATTTTTATACATAATCATATTAATGATTACTTATCATTTTTTGTGATATGATTTAGTATGTTTTATTTGACTCAATAATATTTAATGGAGAAATTGATACTATAATGAACCTACATATTAATATATGTTTTATCGTATTCAAACATAGTTAATTTTTTTCAAATTTATAATTGATAATGATATTTATTATTCTAGATATGTTCTCCATTATGTTAATATTTATCAAAATTTTATACTAGTTTCAAGGGTTTTCATTGACTTAATATTAATTCATTGAAATAGAATTCGTTTTATAAAAGAAGTTGTTTTAAAATGTATAAATACCACCCTATGAAGGCTTATGTATATTTTCTTTCATAGAAATTATTGTTCTTCTATAACAATGTTACGAACATCCATGGAATCGATTCTATATTAATGCATAAACTAAGTTGAAAGTGTTCTTCACCTAAAAGATACAATATTCATATACGTTTTTTGTGAACCTATATTCATTAATGTATAGTTTATAACAAATCATGAAATATATTATCATGAAGAATTTTATAATCATGGTATACTATTTTCCTTATTATTTTCTTCATTACAAAGTGGTTTCTGTTTAAAAATATATTAAATTAGTCTTAATTTAAAAAAAGTTATTTATTGGTTTTGAATAAATTTACAAAAACTCATCCCTCATGTTCGTTATATTATTTAAAAAATGTTATTTTATAAAATTTAATGACAACCAAAATATATTTTTTTATGATAATATAAATTATTTAAAAAAATTAATCAACACTTTTAATTTTTATCCACATGGGTCTCATTTGACACACATTAAAGAAACTTTAAAATAAATTGTATTATTAATTTCTATGACAATATCTGATTTCCATCCATTTTAGATGTTATTTTACTAGAATTATCTATGACATGTTTACATTTTTATCTTTTATGATAATATTGTAATTATATTTTATGAATATTATGTTTTTAATGAAACTAAAAAATGTATTTTCACATGTTATCAATAAAATGTTTTAAAATGTTCTTTTTATGGTATTTTATTCTATGTGAATATCCATTAGTAATTCCTCTTATTCCCTTCATATTTGATTTTATGATACCATATTATATACTTATTTGGATGTCATATGATGGACATTTTTAAGTTATTAGTATGAAACCCATATGTGTTCCAAATGTATATGATTTTATGAAGGAATTCAAGGTGTCTAAAAATAATTATTAAAAAATAAACTCAACGTGTTATATTCATGTTCAGTATCATGAAAATATTTATGGTCATAGATTTTCCAAAACTATATCTTATTGATAGTGGGTCAAAATATATGTTACATGAGATAAATTCTTATATATATCTCAAATTTATTTGGTAATATTTCATGTATTTAATAAAAATAATGTGGGGGTTAAATGGGAATGTTTATCCTATGAATCTAACTATGCTACAATTATTTCAATCGTTAGTGAACACATATTATGAACATAAGTTTATATTATCACATGACATTGTCTATATGCTTGGATTGAGTTTCTAATGGTTTGTTTTTTGACGATTCGCACCACACGACTCAATATTATTGTTTCTTAAGAATATAACAATTATTAATTCTTTATGTAATGTCCACTAATAAATGTTTTTAGTTTAGTATGGAATTAATAATCTATAATATTGATGATTCTCATTTATTCGGTTCTCATAACCTTAATCTTATCTTGTTCTCAAAGAATATATTCAATTGTTAATTACTCTATTTACAATTAATGAGAATTTGAGCTCTCCCATATAATAATTCCTTTATATAGGTTATAATTCATGATGTTATAAATGATATGCATAGAAGGTTTTAATTTTCATGAATATTAAAACATAGTGATCAATAATATTTTTTGGTTAAATTGGAAAAAATGATCACATAATGAGATATTTATTATTTTGTATCTGTTTTTTCTAATCAATAAAACTATATAATTAAGGATTCATGGGTTTGTAAGTGATCCAATATTTTCTACTAATGATTAAGGTTTTCTATGATAGTAATTAGTGATAATAATTAGTATAAATTAATCACTATATATTTAGAAAGGATCTTTGAGTGTGGATTTGATCTTGATACAAATAAATGAATGAATTTTTGTTCTCTTATAGAAATACTAAATATATATTTATTACTTGGTGTTAGTGTGCCTATATTGAATCTCATACATGAGATTAGAGTTTATTAATAAAATCATATTTTTTACTAGGATTGTTTATTACAAAATATTATATGATTAAATAATATGCTCTATTTCTCAATAATATAATGTATTTAATACTCATCTGGGGTTTTGAATTGATTAAATGTTTTTATTTAATTATCTATTATCTATGTGTTAAAATGTATACCAGAATGTTTTAAATTATTTTTGATACTTTTTTTCCTATTTATTAAAAAATTATATCATCTGTATCGATATATTCATTAACATATTGTCATGTCTTTTATTAACAACCTCATATGATGTTTAAAAGTATTATTTACCCATAATTTAAATTCTATGATTTTTTTTAATATTTTAATAAAATTTTTATTTTCTCAATGATGTCTATATGAATTTTTAATGAAAGAGTAAAATTGATTTTTTACACTATTTGAATGACTTTTCCCACATCCATTAAATCACTTTTATTTGATACTTATATGATATGTTTCAATGAAATTATTAAATAAAAATGTTTTATATAAAATATTTTTAAATTATTTATATTTTAACATAGTGATTTTAAAATTATAATCATAATTTTTCAATGAATTATTCCTTTGAGGATTTAATTTATTATCATATATATGAAAATTCTTCGATGTTTTTTATCATTTACTATGAATATGGTACAATTTTACAAGATGTATTATTTCTATGGACAGTTTATGATTATGCTGGTGAAATATTGATGAATTCCACTTTCTTTTCGAATAGTTTTGTTACTATTAATTGATAAACATTTTCACAATAATTTGGAATACATTTGAATGTATTGGGATTATGTAATGTGTGAATATATTATATGCATACAATAAATTCAGTAAATATTAATATTTACGGACTCAATCAGTATATTATATTATATTTGCTCCCCAAAAGAGGGTAAATGGGTGGTTAGATAAATCCAAAAAAGGATACTCATGAGGTCATCCATAAGACTATGTGAATGTTATGCTCTCATAAATAATGTTTTTTGAATATTTTTTGAATCATGTATTTTGAACCCCAAAGTGTTTTTCCATGAATCATGATTACAATCCTTTAATTTATGTGTATGATTTTAAAATATTAAACTACTATTATCATATAAATTTACTAATTATATAAATATAAATTACTATTGATTATTAATCCCAATGTTTAACTTTACTAAGAATCGTATCATACCATTATATTGTTTTTATTTCTATTAGAGATAGATAATTTTTGAAGCATGACATGCCTTAAAGGGAATACAGTACTGATTGTTTTAGTGAGAGATTATGTTGATTTTTAATATACCAATTTTTTATTTAATCAGGTTTCAAAAGATACATAAAACAATTATAGTTTTGGTGTAAAACATAACTAAATGTAGTGAATATACATGTAAAATCATTTTATTTTTATGAATGAAATGAATGTGTCTCCTGTTTTTGGTATTAGTGAATGGTTTAGTAACATTTGGGATCTATGATGAGAAATATTTTGTTAAAATTTTTAGTAGAAATAGACATATATAATATCGTCTTATGTTATTGAAATATAAGGTACCGTGTTTTTTGGGAAAATAAAAAACTAAAAAAAATATATTAAAAAGATATTATTGTTGAATATATACACGTATTGATAAAAGATATGAATGTTTGGATTGAGTGTTAAACCAATTTTCACTTGTACATATGGAGTGGGTCTAAGACTACCCACCTAGATAGACACCCTTAGAGAATATGATTGGGTTAATTGAAATTCTATTTATGATAAATTATGTTGAATTGAAATATATAATGTTCATAATTGACAATGGTTAAACATACGATGTTAGAGAATTAAAATTAGGTGTCAATGTATATGAATCCAATAAATGATTTTCATGATTATATGATTTACCTATATGATTATTATTAAATATATTGTGATTTACGGTTCCATTCCATAAATGATACCCAAAGATACCAAGTTGATGATAAATATGATTGATAATTCAATGATTATTGATAAATAAAATAAAATTTTAAGGAAAATAAAAAGAAAAATAATGGTTATATTTTTATAAATCATTTTAAATAAATTAATCATTATATGAATTAATATGGGAAAACGAGGGACAGATATACTATGAATTATTCATATGGTAATTGAAACCGTATTTTAGTGGGTTTGATGATACATTTTTAGATGAGAAATAGACTCATAACACTAATAAGATATTTTTCATTATCTTGTTCTTAGAGTATGAAAATGTTTAAGTTACTTGTTTAAAATTTGGATAGGGATTCACATCATCCATGGAATCCTATAATGAATTATATGTAATGGGATAAAATAAATTCATTACTATGGGATGAGTACATGCGGATAATTTTATATAAATAAATTCCATGTATTATTCATGTGAATAAGGAGATGAAAATATTTGACATTTTAAATAATTACGATGAATTATTATTTACCTATGAGGTGAAGTTTAAAATAGTGATGATTTTTTATTCTGGTATTACCATTGAATTAAAATTTATGACTGGTATATTAATCATTTTCTTAAAACAAATACCTTAAAATAAAAATAACCACAAGATACTTCTGTATATAAGAAGAAAAATGTTATGTTCATTCATGTAATAAATGGATAATAAAATTACCCATTAACCTCATGGTTTTGATTAGAAAAGAAATATGGACATCAAATTACATTCAAATAAAAACATAGTTTGATGAATATGAGAATTGTTCTTGGAAAATGTTGGGGAATGAAATATAGAGGAAATTATCATAATGGAAAAATTATATTATTGTGCTGTGGAAATTATGGTCATTATGAAAATGGATTCCAATATAAGGGTATAAGTATTCTTAAGAAATAAATGGGGATAAATATCCATGGAATTTTCCACCAACACTCCAATAATTCAAATGAATGTACTATGGTCATTATGATAACAAGGGCTCGATTGTTAGGGTTAATGGTGATGATTGATGTCATCATCCGATTTAGCCTATATAAATTGGAAAATAAAATGATAAAACTATTGTTAATGTGGTTTATGATAATGAGGTAATAAACGATACTCTTTCGATAATCTATCATTATGATATTTCTTTTCATATTCTCATTTTATATAATATTTATTTTCTAAGAGAATAGAAATACCTCTTCAAAAAATAGAAATGTAAAAAAGAAGTAAAAAACTAATAATGGGTTGATGATCACATCTTATGTCTATCATTCATTACAATTTTAATATTTTCATAATATTATTGCATAAATGTTTTTAATTATCGATGTATTGGAATTTGTTTCTATTTGGGACATATATTGGCGATCAACAAATATATCACATATTTTCTTATATGAATGGGAATTTATTTTCAATATTTCAATCCAACAAGTAAATTTCTATTAATTTGATGAAAAATATGAACATATAATTGAAATTATATACATATCATGGAACTTTATTCTTATCCAAATGATGCATTTTTTTACATGGTTAGAGATAAACTCAAGAGAAAATATATTATTATTAAAAAAAATTCTTAAAGGATTTCCAAAATATTTTCAAAGTAATTATCGAAATAATTATGTAGAATTTTAATATAACACATAAATAGTGACATACAAGTGTTAGTGGATCCATATAAAAATATAACACTATGAAATTTTAAAAGAAAATAATTTTATCCAGTAGTGAATGAGAAATGAATAAATACACTTAGAAGAGAATATAAGACCATTTAATTTTAAATTAATTTCTTTTAGAGTCAATTTAATTTCATTAGTATTTTAAAATACACAAAACAATGAGTTTCTTCAATATATTTCAAAACATGTAGGAAGGAGTTGTACCGAAAAACAATATATTAATAATAATATTATTTAATATGATATTTTTCTTTCATAAATTTTAAAGTTGTGATGAATTTGATGAAATAAATTATGAAAATATTTATTTTACAAATTTTTATTATTTATCTCTTGATTAATAATTATATAAGAATAATTTAAAATAATAATCATTGTTTAATGAAAATTTTTTTTTAATGGATCTTTAGCCACGCTTGGTGAAAATAATATAAAATTAAATATTGAAAATTTTATATAAAATTAATTGTAAAATAAAATTCATTTTTCAAATTAGAATATCGAACTTATCTTAAGGAATCTTTTTTGGATTTTCTAAAAAGAATCTTTGTTTGAGTAATTGAATAAAATACTGTATATGAATTTAAAACATCCTTTTTGGGTGAATAATTTATAATATTAAATTATATATTCTATTGGTCCTAATGTAAACTAAGATCAATTTTATATAAATTAATAAATTATTATTTCATGGAATAATTTTCAACTTTAATTTATATATAAATTCCTTATAAACTTTTGTAATTGTATTCTGTAGAAGCTAACATTCTCATCCTATATACAAGACTAATATTAAACTAAATTTCTACACTTCTATGAATTGAATTTGTAAAAACTCATTCCAAATTCATATATAGAATAATTTAGATTTTATAATGAGGTATATAAAATTATTTAATAAAATTTCTAGTGAAACAAGTTAAAAATAGTTACAATAATAATGAAAAAAAAAAGTTTACATAGTGGTTAAACATTACTAATAAGGTCTAAAAATGACCAAAAACATGTCCAAAATAAACTTTAATTTATTATTTATGGCTTATACAATATATCCTCTATAATGGAAAATTATTGGGGCATATTGAAATTAAAAAAAATGGGGGGGGGAATACACTCATTATAAATATTATAGGTGTCACACTCACTCCACTTATAAAAGGCCACCCACTCTCATCTTCTCTTCACACTTTCAATATTCATTGGTTTATAATGGAAGTGACAAACTCATTCCCAAAATTATCACTTCTCATAATTGAAGCCTTATTTTAGGATGAATTCATAGATACCTGGTTTTTTTCATGTATTCCATTGATATATATATCCAGAGCTAGGCGATGAGACAACATGCAATTATGAGGCCCAGTGTTCCAAAAAGTAATTGTATAAAAATATTAATTATATTTTATATATCATGTTCAATATACCTCAATGAAAATGGGATAACTATTTTTTAGTTAATCAAATTATGAATTTAACACCACAGTTGGGTCTTAAATGTGGTGTTTACCCTAGGTGCGAAATAAAATGGGTCAAAGAAAGACTTTTCGACCCCTTTCTAATCGGTGGTGAGTTATGTGATGTTATATTATTACTTCATTAATTCAATTATTAATTTGACATAAACTAAAAAGTTAATAAATATATCATTAGGGTTATTTTCCCAAGGGTGGACTCACATTACTGCTAACAATGGTGGAGATCCCTCTTCCTCCTTCCTCTAATGAATAGAGATTGATTGACGAACACAACAGAACTCCCATCTACATTATCACATGTGATATCCATCATTGAGTGATCCAATATTTTGTAGGACTAGTTATATGTGGGTTCCCACCCTTTTAATATTATCATGATGTATATTAGTCTTGTTTCTTTCATCTACAACTTGTATTGGACTTTCTATGGGCTCATGTACTGGTTTCCAATTTTTTTCATATTGTTATTTAACCATTATTCCCATTATTGATCCGAAGCAAAAAAAACATGGATTCCCATGTTTAAAACACTATTTTTTTCTTTTATACATCATTACAGAGAATTTTTCAATGGTGGAATCATGGTGGATCTCAATTCTATGATTATTGGGAGAACCATGATTTTTAAGGCCCCCAAATCCAAGGAGGATAAAAGGAGTGTTTTGGAGATTGAAGCGTATATCTAAGATTTTTGTGTGGAGGGGATGGTTGATTCAGAGATTAAACATATAGAAATCAAAAGAAGAATCTTTGGTGGTGTGTGGAACATATGGAGGAACCCCCATGATGAATGATTGATAATTTCTAGTAAACGTTGATTGGTAATCATGAATCATGGCCTAATATTTGAGTTCCTAGAGTAATAGAGGTATGACCTATGATAATGGGTCATGATTTTATATGTTATGTCCAGATTTTTTGATTTGCAGTATCTGTGGAAAACCCAACTAAATTTCGTTTTTAAAGACAAAAACACAGTGTGAAGCCTCCCTCAGTGGAGGTTATAGGTTTTTAGGGAAGGAAATGAATACCTGACTAATAAAATTCCATCATGCACACTATATTATATTCCTGGTTGGCCAAACAATGTGTCCAACCACAAGGAAAATGTTTCTAGTACACATGAAAGGGTTATGGTACATGGAGACTGTAACTCAGACATGTCATATTACGGTGTTGCATGGAAACGTTGTATAGTCCACATGCATTACCTATAATGGCAGACAAGAATAGAGACATGTACAAGTAAGGGACATATTTTATCACTTACATGAGACCACATATCATGTGGGACCCCTCACACACCGTGTTCCCCTTGATCACCCTTCATGATACTTCAAACATCCACATACTTTTTGTTTGAACTCATATTATGTCGATGATAATAATATCCTTATTTTTTTCAAGTAAAGATATGGTTCCCTAGGTTATGGATTTAGATATTTGTGTGAAATATTATGAGAAAAAATCATTCTAATGTGACATTTATTATGGAATTGATCTATAAGTATTAGTATATGTAGATTATTTTGGGAATTTATTTTTACCTTGGATGGTTAGTGGAGTTACCTGACTGATCTTTGAGGCGTTTCCCACTAGAAATGGTGGGAAGTTGAGTCCTTGAAAACCTCTTCTTTTTTACCCTCCAACAATGTTTAAAGAAACCTTAGCCTTTTGGTAATATCATTAGATTATTTTAAGAATAATAAAACATCATTTTACATACCACAGATCTTAAGATCTAGTGTCTTGGAAGACTAGATACATAAAACAGGAAACCTGAGACCCAATAAAATATTTATTTAGTTAATATTTATAAATATATTTTATCATAAATTGTGTGAATACATATTCAAAGAATAAACATGTGACAACATTAATATAAGGGGAGTTAAAAATCCCAATAAGTGACTAAACATAATTGTAATCATTTAGAACATAGGTTAGAAGGCGTGGAATAACGACATTAAAAGGAATGGGACATAAAGAATCATAACATATAAAAAAGGGATAATATAATCACAGATATATCATTATTTGGAAACAATATAAATCATGAATTTTTCAAGATTCAAGGATTCATGCACATAGTGGAATACAAGCCTAGGTTTACCACCAAGACCATGGAACATTGAAGCACGAGTTAAGGCTAATCACCAAGACCATTGCACATAACATCTCATGAGACTCAACATTAACCAATTAATTGGAGAAATATATATGAACACCCCTATTGAAATGTTCATGAATATTTTTTCCCATAATGAATCAAACATAATCAATCATAGATAAATATAAGGTTTCCCAAGGAAAGACCTGGGTATCATAATCATGTCATAATGCATAATGAATGGGAATATCCTATTAGTGTCAATGAAAGAAAGGAATTAAAACATACATGGACATTAATTAAGGAATATTTTCCTATATCAAGGTATGTTATGTCAAACAGAAGTGGCAAAATGTAATAAGAGTATTTAAAAAATTTAGTATTAAAACATTTTAGTACGGTTTTTAGGAAAATACTATGGGGAATTTAAATTATAAAAGGGGATATTATTTTATATAAATCAATAATTGAACCATTAATTTTTTCATAAAAGTATTATTTTATAAAAATAGTTCTATCTTAAAATAGATGATAGAATGCACATGAAATTGGGTAAGAATTCGGGGAATTCTATTAAAATTGGCTTATTTATTGAGATGAATTGAGGTTGGGGCCACATTAAAAATGTATTTCAGAAAAAGATAATGATTAATGGACAATGATAATTTTATTATCATTTAAAAATAATTTATAATATTTACATAAAAAATATCATATAAATTAATTTGGGTAAAAATATATATAGAAAAACACGATTGAATAATGGAGGATTGTGTTGAATCCCTTACCTTAAGCCTGATGGTTTTTTAACATGATCATAATTTCATGGATAAAAAAATTTCATTAATTAATTAATATTTTAAGAACCATATTATCAGGTAATTGATTTATTATATCCTTATTTTGTTCATTCATGGTCATTTTAATGGGTTTATATGTATAATTTCATTGGTTGGGAGGATTTATTTCCTTAGTTTTCATGGCAGCTTAACTTATATACATATAAGGATAAACATGTAAGATGAGAATGGGTGTCCAAAATTGAAGCTATATATTTTTCGTGAATGGCTAGAATATTAAAAGATTATAAAATTCATTTGGTAATTTAGAGTGAAAATGATTCATTTTATAAATCGTTATTGATATTTTTTTCTTAATTGGTGGTTTCTTATCACAATGAACACATTTTTTATAAATTAACATCATCTACAAAAAAGATTCCATAACCATAAATTAGACAAAAAAACATATATTATATTTCTTTCCAACAATGAAAATGGCTACATGGCCATAATTTAATATAATTATAGAAATTGAAAACCTATTGTCCTTGAATTTGTTATAATAACACATCTTGGATGGTGTTTTCATTTATAGTAAAAATGAGGGGAATAGAGGGATTATGATGAATAATTCAATTATAATAACAATATTCTAGTACATGTATGGTACTATATTTATCATAACATTTGTATGAAAGGTAGTGAGAATAGATAAAGAATTAATGGAACTGAAAGAAAATTAAAAATATGCTGAGTTTAATTTACCTACTGAATATATCTTCCTTGAAAATTATTTTATGGGGAGAGGATATGGTCTTTTGAAGAAACCCTTGACTGATATATGTGGGGGGAGGATCTTGGGAAGATATTTGATCATAATTTATACTGGGCATAAGGCATGAGAGGAGTGAAGAGAATATGGGGTGAGGGTGGTTTATTTAGTGTTAGAGAGGTTGGAGTTCCCATAATTTTAATCATTTGTTTAATATATTTTCTAAATAATATGAACAATATTCATTATTGTGACTAAAAACATTACATTGAACATGTTCTATCAAACCAATTCCCATTTTCATCATCCATGGCTGAAGCATGATGATGAAATTCAGGTATTTACATTTATCGTAAATTATTATGTTTTAATAAATATAAAAAATTAAAGTATATCTGAAAAAACCAAACAATTCAACCCAACAATTTTTCAATGGGTATAATTCAAAAATTTATTCCTTTTTATGAATACAATTTTCTTAATATGTGAATTCTTTTAATTAAAATCCTACGTAACATGAAAATTACAAATTTTTATATTTGAAAAAATTTTCTAACACTTTGATAAAATAATTAAGGTCCGATAAAATAATACTATGATCATAATACAATAAAATAATTTATGAATTTGTTTTATGAAAATAATTTTTCTATTTAATTTTTAAATTAGTCTTGGAATTGTGATTAAATATTGAAATCTTCTAAACATACAAACAATTAATTAATAATTTCTAAAAAAATTGTTTACCTATAGTATAATATAATTATCTCATAGAGTCACAAATAAGTTGAATAAATTTTATTTAGAATTCCATTACAAGTGTTATTATTATATGGGTTGGTTTACAATTCATAATGATAACATTACTATTCAAATGTTTAAGTGACTATTGAATCGGTATGTGTTCCTTAACAACAAGAGATACCTTTTATTTCACTAATAATTAGGTTATAATGATTGTATTGTAATCTATATGTAATGATATTTGATTATACTATAATTATAAGTTGATAATATTTATTGGAAAAGCATTGGGTGAATACTGTCTTCTCCACTTTTGAAATCTGTCCCTTGAAATTTTGTTTTACTTCATAAGACGTAAATATGTGCGGGAACATTTCTTTCATTTTATCTATCAGTTCCCATGTTACCTCTTCATTCTTATGGTTATGCCATATTACATTGATCTAGAGAGAAGTCTTGATGTGTTGACTTTTATCTCTACAATACAAGATCATCACTGGCTGCTCTTCATAAGAAAGATAATTTTATAATTATACCACCTCTTATGATATTACATGTGAAAGGTATTTTATGTTGTTATTTTAGTGTGATACGTGGAATAAATCATTTATTTAGACATGCAAGGATGATTTTAAAGTCAAGAGGCTATAGGTACCACACAAGAAATAATCTCTAAGGTGATGATATACCTGGGACATAGCATTCATTTCTACCAAAACCTCATTATCTTCTTCCGTGGAGGTATGTGGAAGAATTCTATCTCTCCAACTATGAACTCATGGTCCCATCTAGGATTTTTTTCCTAACTCTTATATTGAATTTGGGATACCTTGATGTATTATTGAATGGTTTTCAACTTATCCACCATTTCTTCAACCATTTCAGGTCCAAGCAGTTTTCCCTCTAAATTCATCCCAACATGTCAATGTTCTGCACCTTTTCCTAAAAATGGATTTATATAATTTCATTAGGATAATGGAGTAGAAAATATAATTGTATGAGAATTATATGGGTTTAATATTTTGTTAACATAGTTTTTTTGAAGTCCATAGAACACGCTCTCAACAAATATTCTATTGTTTGAACAGTTCTCTCAGATTGGCCATCAGTTTGAAGTTGATATGTCGTACTGAAGTTCAGTTCAGTAAAAATATAATTTAGAAGACTTTTAACGAACTTCGAGATGAATATAATATATTTATTGGATACAATATATAGTGGTAGTACATTATGACTCACCACCTCTTTTATATATATATCCGTGAATGTTGATACAAAGATAATCCCTCTTTCATTTCGATAATGTGAATTATCTTTGTAAGGCAGTCCACAATGACCCATATAGCATTGTTTCCTCTATAATTTCATGGATGTCTATTGACAATGCCCATGATATTGTTCTGCAACTTCTTTTTCCAGATGTATAGTGGTTTCATCATCCCCTTATATTTTTTTATTTCATTATTCACTTGTTGAAATACAAGGCACATTGATGTATACTTACAAATGATCTTCTTCATATGGTCCAACCACAATATCTCTTAGAGATCATGCTTCATCTTTGTGCTCTCTGGGTGAATAGAGAAGTTTGAACTTTGTGAATCATTTACAGGTTCCTTATTTATCTTTGGATCGCATGGTACACATAATATGGACCCAAATTAAACAAATCCTTCTTCATCAACCTCGATCTCTGAGGATTTCCCATTTCTAATAGCTTCAACCCATTTCATAATTTCTACATCATTTATTTGAGAATCCTTTATTTTCATTATGATATATGGTTGATAAATAATTTGAGAAAGAATTTATCACATTCCTTCCTTAATGATTCCCATTTCCATCCTCTGAAAATATTAAAAGATTATATCCTTTTCAATTCATATCTTTGATAAAGACAAATGATACATTCAACTGAGTTCATCTACCACCTTATGTTCTTTACTTTGATGGTAGTAGATTGAGTAATAATAATCATTAATGGGCTTTAACCATATTCATTGGTGAATATTAATCTATTTATATGTGAATATAAATTAAGCCTTGTGATCAGTATATATTTCAAAGTTCTTATCATAGAGTTAATGGTGCAAGATTTTATATGAAATGATCCCAACAACCAACTCCAGATCATGTGAGGGATTGGTTTTCCATGGATTTTTATCTTACTTAAGGTGTAGGTCATTACATTATCATTTTGAATTACTACACAACCTAATCCTTTCATTTAAGCATCATTGTACACCCTTCGGGAGTTCTCCACTTGTTAGGAGTGTGAGTACTTGTAGAGTGATAATTTTCTTTTTGATCTCCTTAAATATTTACTCAAATTCTTGAGACTATGATAACTTTACCCCCTTCCATGTTATCTTGGTCATTGTGTTTGAATATCAGGATATCTTTTTAACAATTCATTAATAATACCTTGATAGACCTAAAATGCTTCAGATCTCTGTTACAGATGTTGTCTTGGTCCACTCTTCAATTGGCATTATCATGGAAGGGTCCATAGATATTCATTTTAATGTGAAAAAATTTCTAAAAAATGAGACTTCCCCCATCTATAAGTCATATTTACTATATCATTCATAATGATTCTCCCTTCTCAAAATTTTCAAAATAGAATTCAAATAATCCTCATATTTTTTTCTGGCTCTTCAAGTATGACACAATATAATCGATAAATACTACCATATATTTTTTAGGTTAGTATCTAAATACTCTATTTATAAAATACATGAGTATTTGTGGAGTATTATTGAGTCTGAAGGGAATCACTATGAAATCAATGTGTCCATAACTTTTTTGAAAAGTATTTTTGGGAATATCTTTATTCATCACCTTTTATTGGGGATATCCCGACTGATGTTCCACCTTTGTGAAATAATGGGCACCAGGAATCTGATAAAAAATCATTTATATGAGGATGTTGATAGTTATTCTTTATATTGATTTTATTAATATCATGATAATATATGAAGGGGTGAATTACACAATCATTCTATTTTACAAATAGGACTGGAACTCCCCATTGTGAAACACTAAAATTTGTAAAAAACATGTCCAGATTCTACTATAACTATATATTGCACTCGTCTAACTCTATGATGTCTATTATATAAGATTAATTTGATATAGGTCGATATCCATGAATGAGTTTAATTGAGAACTCTACCTCTCGATCAGGTGAATGACTAGTGAACTCTTTTGGAAATATGTTAATGTATTCCCTTACAATAGTAATGTCTTCGAGAATAATTCTCTCTTTCTTATAAATCATTTGAGATAGATATTTTTTCTCATAAAGAATTAATATACGCACTTGAGACAATGATTTTAATGGAGGTTCAACATTCCACTTACACATGTAATGAATTAAAGGATTATTTGGGATGTTAAGTGTGATATCCTATTCCCAACAGATGATGTTGGATTTGTATAAATATAGTAATTCCATTCCCATGATAACCTTAAACTCCACTAAAGGAAGTATGATGATATTTTTTGGGAGGTACAGTCTGAAAAACATGAACCGGGTAGGATTTATGTGCTTTGGATGCAATAATATATCTATTTGATGTTCTCACATATATATCAATCTACAAATATAGATATGGTGTTTGAATAGTTCAACTAAACATAAATGATATGAATGAATTCATAGAAAAAGAATAAAATTTAATGTTCTCTACTCATGAATAAATAAATAATATACCTATCAACACTTCAGTTTCTGGCTCCACCTCAGTAGTAGAGATAGAATATTTCCTTTCTTGTAACCTTGGAGGTTGTTGTTGATTCCCTCCTGTAGCACCTGAATTAGGGATTTTTTTTCATATTTCTCATTTTTACTTATAGTTTTATCCCTGAGCTACATGATGATTATTCATATTACCCTTCCATTATTCTTCCACATTAGTGGAATTATTCATATATCTTCAGGTTTTTATCACAATTCTCATTCTTTAATATTTGAAGAAATTCATGGTTCCATATAGATAGTTCATATGATTCATTGTCAAATAATATTGACATGTGAGATGTTCAATCTTCCTTCAATCATGGGATTTATTTTTCGAACAACCCATATTTTAATCCAATTTTCACTTTTTTAACTGGTCCCACAATACCATTGAGAATTTATGATCTCTATTTCAACATTGGGGGAACAAAGAACAATATCTTCATAACTGACAAAGTAAGAAATCAAAATCACATTTGTATACTATGATTAAATTGGTTAGATAAGTTTTCCACCTTCCATTCAATGTTCATGAAAAACAACGAGGCTTATCGTGCATGCCTTGTGAAGTTTACTTCATACTCCCCAATGGACTCATCTTCCTTCTGCATGAGTTTGTGGAACTATCATTCCATCATTTGACAATGGTTTTAGGGAAAATATTTATTGGAAAACATTTTCATGAATTCACCATAATAATTGGGAATAATTTTTTTATGGGACATCATATTCTTGTTTGGTGTCCACAACTAATCAACTTCTCCACCTAAATGATAGACCTCTATTTTTACATTGTATTCCTTTGAGCATTAGAGGACAGAGAATATCTTTTCAATTTAGATAATCCACGGTTACGTGAGGAGGATATCAGATTATCAACTACACATGGGATGAATTTTCCACATTAAGGATTCAAAAAAACCTAGTCTCTTTGTAGATGAGGAGGGAATTCCACATGATTCATGTTATTATTCATAAAAGGAACTTTTAAGAATTTACTTTCTGAATGTTTTGAGAATGTGTTCCCATCATATCAGACATATCATTATAGGATTTCTCACACTGCCAATCACAGTGATATTTCGAATTGGTTCTTCTATTCCCCGCCATTAACTACAAAAATGAACATAAAACTAGAAGGCTTGAATATTTAGCTAATAAGAATAAAAAATAAACTATAAACATTAAAAGATATATGCATATAGGAAAATTATATCCTAACTTGTGATTCCCCTAGTTTCAGTCTAGGTTATCCAGGATCTATCTGATGATATATATTCTTAGGGGATTAATTTTTTGGTTCCCTAAATAATGGTTCATACTATGATTATGAATTTATTAATGAATATACCCATGGTAGTGTCAAACCATGAGTTTAGAAAACACATTTTTGTTCATCAGTTACCGTTCGAGTCTAGCATAAAGTGACATTCTATTGTTTTACCCCAAGATACATCTATACCAGATCCATATATAGATATTTTTATATAGACTGGGATGCATTTTCTTGATTACCATCTTACTCTATACTTACCAAAATTTAGGTATGTTTTCTTACACTTGGTCTCATTTCTACGGTTTTTACTGAAGTGCTCTATTCCTAATCTCCAAAAATATCTAGACCTTCTTGTTATTCCAACTATATAGACCCTATCCTTTTATATATATCATTATATTTTTTTGAATATAAAAAACATCATATTACAAGTCAAGGATCGTAATGTCTAGTGTCTTGGAAGACTATATACATAAAAATAAAAAATGGTACTAAATAAAACATTTATTTATTAAACCTTTATAGAGATCATAACAACAATTCTACTCATAAATCTTCATAGGATATCATGGAGAAAAACTATCACATCCTAGGTAAATAAAGAATAATAAATTTTCAAAATTTTTAATTAAATATTAATTTTATATTAAATTGGATGATATGTTCAATGGCATACCCAATACGCAAAAACATGTTTCTTTGTATTCATATGTTGCACAAAATGTTGAGTTATACTAAATAATACTAATATTATATTATTTTAAATGGTAATTTTTGACTGGCTGTTGTATTGGAAAGAATGAACCGAACTAACAACAATATCATTATACATTTTTTTAAAATGTTTTTACATTTATCCAATAAAAGTTATAGCCTTAAAATGTGAGTGAATATAATTTTTAGTATAAATAGTATAATATTCTTTAAAAAGTCTATTTACTGCCTTTTCATGGAGAAACATCTTTAAATATATTTTTGGTAACTTTTATTTGTTATATTTGACAAAATAAAATTCTTCTTTTGACTCGGGACATCAAATTTTACGTTGGTTAAATTGTGGGTATTTTTTAATAGAATTAATTTTTTTAATGAATAGTGAAAAATTACTGAATTTTAATTCAAAAGTTAATTTTATTATAATTTATTTATATGGTTATATTATCTTTTTAATTGGTTTTAAATTTCACTTACATTATATTATACCCATTTAATCCAATTTTGTTCCTTGGAAATAATTTTACTTTGAAATTGGACATAAACAAGTGTCAATCATTTGATAGTTATTATCTCTTCAAAAAACATTTTGTTTTGACAAAAGGAATTAATGTTATTATTAATTAATAAAACTTCTATATTTTGAATATGGTAAAATATACATCTTTTTCGAATTCGGAATATCAAATATATATTTGGCGGAATATTTGTTATTTTTCAGAAAACCATCAATTTTTTATGAATAATTTAAACACTAAGAAGTAGTTAAAAACTGACTTTTTCATTTAAATGAAATTTTACCGCTTCTATGAAATGAATATCAATAATCCGACATAAATGGTTATTATTAGTATGTAAAATTTGGTTCAATAAGATCAATATTATTATTAGTGAATAATATCTTTTGACATTCATTTACCGCAGTTAAATGTAAATAGGGAAATTCAAGGTAAAAATAATATTATAATAATATTAATTTACCCAAACATGTGTCACAATACTATTGGTTGATACATTTATGACCACGAGCATCTTTGGGTCGATTTTGGGACCCCATGGAGCCACTTAAGAGTGATAATGAGACTTTATATTAATTAATTTAATGTAAAGAAAAAAATGACATAAATATATATCTTTTATTAAATCCATTTTTACATGGGGTTATATAAGTTATATCACTGACTATAAATAATCATTATAATCTTAACAAAATTCATGCATCATGGTTATTTTTATAATTTTTAGACATCAAATAAATAATGTTATTAATGACACAATGATGATGCAGTGTTTAACTCATTAATGAATGATTTAAATAAATAAGATTATAAATATGACACAAATATTCAAAACCTGAGAAATTCTTATTGTATGATTTTATTTAAAACATAAGTCATATTATCTTCTACTTTAATTAAATTTTTACCTTTTGAAACCGAAAATCATTACATAATAAAATAATATTTTCAAACATTCCTAAAATCCCCCCCTATAAATATATCTCACCTATAAATCAATACTAACATAACTGAAGACCCTTGGTTCATCCAACCCCATACCAATTATTCTCTCTAAATTTCCCTATTCCACCTAGAATCCTTACCTTAGGCAGATTCCACTTCATGAAATCATTTTGGTTCAAACCAATGGGAGTTTCCCAATTTAAATATAATGTCTTATTTTAAGTTATCTTCTTTTATATTACTTTTCCAACCCCCTAAACAATTATTATTCATTTATTTTATAACAAAACTATTATCGAAAATATACTGGGTTGTTGTTATGTGAAGTACTTGAACTACAATTACACACACCTCCATCTATTTGATGAAGACCATATTGTTTATAAAGATGCCAAACTACTGCCTCACGAAACGATGGTTGTTCGATTATCTCATACCACCTCTTTTGGTGGCCATTATGATGGAACTGTATTTATATGTAACATATATATTTTAATTCTTTCTATTATTCTTTATTTTTCATTTATATCATACATATTTGTTTTCCATAATGGGTAAACATGAGAATATCAATTGAGAAGTGCGGACTACCGCCCCCTCAAAGTGATATGACTCGGTCATTCCATATGTAGAATGTATAAAGGATGGAGTTTCTGAAATTATATATTATAATTGAATTATAATATACCTATGTATAATAATGTTTTCAATCTGTTAATATACAAAATTGAAATGAAATTTGCGTTAATGCGCACGTACGGCTTACCGTCTCCATGAATAGTGCATTTTATATCTTACCTACAAATGTTATGTACTATTATAAATACATATACACACTGGATATATATTATATATAGGATATAAAAATCCTGAATATAATTTAGGAGATAATGTAATTTTTAACACATGGACAATTTATAATTATAAAAAGTTCATTTTTAACTCAAGTTCCAAACATTGACAAAATGTCTGATATGTTCTCAAATAATTAACCAATTGTTATAGAAAGGTAATAAGTGATATGAAAATGAATAATAAACATTAAAATGGTTCTTAAGCATGTATAAATTAAATTAAGATTACAATTTAAGAAATTAAATAACGAAAGTGTCAAGTCAGACTTGATGTAAGAGACTTCCTCTCAATCTTCTTTCATTGAGGCATACATTGATTTATACATGAAATTATTTCATACTATATATAACTAACCCATTTGACATTTAATTTCATTCAAAGGTAATATTTTTTCTATGATGCATTTTACTAAACAAAAAGATGAATGTTTTTAACATTTGTGGCGTCAATGACCTCTCTGAAGCCATAATCATTAGTTGGCTTTCCATATAAGCCTTAATGTTTATAAAAAAAGAAAAAGAAACACTTTTTTATTTTATTTGGTGTTTTGGTATTAAAAATTGTTTTTGATATAGATTTATTATTTCAATATCTTGAAATAATTTATTTTATATTGCAAATGA
Source organism: Viscum album (assembly GCA_963277665.1). Taxonomy (NCBI): domain Eukaryota; kingdom Viridiplantae; phylum Streptophyta; class Magnoliopsida; order Santalales; family Viscaceae; genus Viscum; species Viscum album. The sequence goes on from OY728156.1 coordinate 51,181,589, forward strand.
AATGTAATTAGTGAAATATTTATATTTTCAATATTTTATGTATTATGATATTATAATGGTACATGGACATTTGAAGGGTGGTTACATGATAAACCAAATTATGAGTGGTGTCGTGATATACCAGAACGGGTGGTTATGTTAAAACTTCCAATGCATTTGGTATGGATGTTGGCCGTATGGCAATTCCATTTAGTGTTATTTGTGGAATTAGACCGTATGGTTATTCTATTTACACATGTTTCTGTCCCAAGTAACATTTATATGTTATGTGTTCTTTTTATGGATTTTATTGTAATCTTTTGGGTAAAAAATAGTAACCAATGATCTTTTATTCAGTTAAGTGTATTTAAAACATTATAATGGTGAAAAATATTACTTATGATAATGTATTAACGATTTATTTTTTATTTTTAAAAACTAATTGTTTTCCTTATTTATCTATCCCTTACTGAGATTTTTAAGCTCATCCCAAGTCTTTGAAATGTTTTTCACATTAAATAATGTGTAATTGGTCCAAGTATGGGATTAACAAAATGTCATGATGTCTAAAACATGGAACTAGAGATGACTCTTTTATTTCTAAGATTTTTTATATTTTTAAAAAATTGATACTGATTAGAAGTGTCTACATGTAATATTCCAGTGGGTTTTTTATAAAATGACCTAAATATCTAATGATCTAAACCTAAAAAGATCCTTAATGTGAATTATTAACATAAATCATGATTATGTAATGTATACTGTTGATTACATATAGTTAGTATCAAAAGTTGGTTTAGAAAACAATAGGAGATTTGGTATTGATAAATTAATATCCATAATTTAATTTAAGTTAAAATTGAAATGATATATCATTTACATATTACCATGTTGCTTCGCCTATGTTATTTTTTCATTCAGAATGGTTTTCCATAGAAGAAACAAGCAATCTAAGATAGGATGACAACAAGGGGATGAAAACCATCCAAATTAGCAACCTGAGAAGGTTAGAATCGGAACTGAACAATTTTTGCAGTGATGAAAAAATTCACTCAGGCTATATATGGTGGTGGTATCCATGAACAAGATCATCCAAAACAACCACAAAAGAAAATGTCGGTAGTAAAACATTTCATCAGACAATGTCCCCCATCATTCAGAGGATCATCTGACCTTGTGCTAGCTGCAGGCTGGATTAAAGCACTGATTAAGATTTTTGATTTCATAGGGTCTTCCAAACATAAAAGGGTTAGTCATGTTGTTTACCATTTTGAAATTGAAGCCGATCGGTGGTGGTCGATGGTGAAAAATATCAGGGATAGTGAATATATTGATGCTCTTGATTGAGATAAATTCAATGGTATATTTCTTGAGAAATATTTTCCTATGGTGGTTAATCTTATGATGGAAAAACTATTCAAGGAATTGAGGTAGGAGGACGACTCAGTGGTTTCTTAAGAAAGGAAATTCACTAAGCTGGAACGGTATGCTCCAAATTACATATGAGATATTGAATATAAGAAAAATATATTTTACTCGGGTATGAAGTAGAGATATAGAAGAGAATTAGCCTCGGGTTAATTCAAAAGCTATGAGAAACTTCTCAAATCTAACGAGAAGCTAGAAACTGAGTTTTCTAATGATCAGGTGTTCCAAGATTGTAAACAAAAGAAACAGTCATGTTGGCTGGAAAAGGGAAATAATTCCTCAAAAAATAATAGAGGTATGAAAATTAAATTTCCATATGGTGATAGGTCTGGTAAAAACTATCCTTCAGAATATTTATCAAAGTCTGTAAAGTGCTTCTGTTGTGGTAAGTCTCATCATATTCCTTGTAACTGTAAGGAAGATGATCAAGTAGGAAAATAAAACCCAATGGTGAGATTTTTTATGTGAAATGAAATTGCTCACTATGAAAATGTGTGTCTAACGAGGAACTCATCTTAGGAAAATTAGCTATACTACAAGAAGAATTGGGTGGTGAAATCCATTGCAACATCTTCAGCAGATGTTGGGTTGTCGAATGAATTAGTATCAAGTACATTGTTATTTTGTTCAGATTATGCCATTGTGTTTTTTGATTCAGTGTCTACACATTCTTTCAATTCTGAGAAGCTTTCTAGTGATTTAGGAATTCCATCATTAGATATGAATCCTGAACTTATAGTAAAAACACCTAGAGGAAATGTTGAGACAAAAAAAATTACAATAACCTTCTTTTCATTGTGTGTGGAATTAATCTACCTAAAAACCTAATTTTTTGGCCTTTAATAGAGTTTGATGTTATTTTGGGAATGTATTGGATTTTCATTTATCATGATAAGATTTACTGTAGATCTAAAATGGTTTTTTTTCAGAAATAATTTCAATCTGTGTACATGAATGAACCCTTAATTTTGATATCATATCAGGAAGCTAAGAAACTACTAAGAGATGGAAATGAATGTCACCTTCCACATATTGTTGAAAACAAAAGAACTATTCTGATTAATGATGTTCCAGTGGAAAATGAGTATCTTGATTTTATTCCTAATTTGTTTCTTGGAATAATACCTAATTTAGAAGTTGAATTTATCATTGACTTAGTTCCATATGCTAAGCCAATTTCAAAACCACCTTATCAGATAACTCAAATTTAACTTCTAGTGTGGAAGAAAAAATTACACGAGTTATTATATAAAGGATTCATTTGACCTATCACATCACCATGGGGTGCTAAAATCTTGTTTGTTAAAAATAATTATGTTCCAATGAGACTTTGCATTGATTATAGAGCATTGACTAACATCACTGTTAAGAACACATATCATTTTCCTCATATCGATGATTTGTTTGATCATCTCCATGGTGCTAAATATTTTTTGACGATTGACAAGTGGTTTGGATAACATCAATTGAATGTAAAGGAAGCATAAATTGTGAAGACTACATTTCGTACTAGATATAGCCATTAGAAATATGTAGTTATGACTTTTGGGTTAACCAATTCACATTCTATATTCTTGGATCTTATGAATATAATTTTCCATACGTTATTATATAAGATTATGGTTGTGTTCTATGATGATATTTTGGTTTATTACAAAATTGAATAAGAACATTATAGTCATTTAGGGGATATCTTTCTATGCATAATTGAAATGAAACTGTATTGAAAATTCTACATGTTTTAGTTTTTGTTACAACGAATTTCTTTCCTTGGTCACATTGTTTCAAAAAAATGAATAAATGTTGATCCTAGTAAAATAATGTTGTTAATGATTGGAAAAGTCCCACAAATATAATCGAGATCCATATTTCTCAGGGTTTAGCATGTTATTACTAGAGGAGTGATCAAATATTTTCATTATTATCTAGTCCAATGACTAAGTTATCTCAAAAAGATGTTAATTTCATTTGGATAAAAGAATGTGATGATTGTTTTCTGGAATTGAAAAGAACATTATTGAAAGCTATAGTTTTGGAACTACCTTCTAGAAATGGTGAGTTTGTAATCTAAAGTGATGCTTCATTGAATGGTCATGGATGTATCCATATGAAAAAAATATTAGTTAATTTCTTATTCCATTCTTTAGTTGAAACCTCATGAGTTAAATTACCCAACACATGATTTGGAATCAGATACTATTGTTTTTTTGCTTCAAAAATTTGGAGTCATCATCTATATGAACTAAAATGTAAAATATATACTGACCAAAAAAGATTGAAGTATATATTTTCTCAGAAAAAATTAAACACGAGATAGAGGAGATGGTTAGAATTAATCAAGGATTATTATTGTAAAAATCATTACCATATGGGAAAATCAAATAAATTGGTTGATTCTTTGAGTCAAAAAAGTAATTTTTCATTAACCGTGCTATGTTTTGAACGAGATCCATTGGTTTTTGTTTTGATGAAATTTTGCATAGGATTTTTTGGTGTAGAAAATTCCACTATTTTGTTTTAGGTGTCCGTAAAATCATGTCTATCAGACCAAATTATGCAAGCACAAAAGGAATATAATGATCTATTGTAAAAGGTAGAGTTGGTTCAAAAGGGTAAGTTACCTGAATTTAACATTGTTAAATATTGTGTTTTGATGTTTTGAAAGAGATTATGTGTGCCAAGTGATTCACAGTTCAAGAATGAGTTGTTATGTGAAGCATATAGTTCAATATTTTCAATTCATCCTGGAAGCACTATGATGTAAAGATATAATCGGGAGTATTACTGGTGGGATAGAATGAAGAGAGATATTTAGAACATTACTATGAATTGGTTTACTTGTCAACAGGATAATTCAGATTGGAAGTTACCTAAATGTATTCTTTAGTATTTACTTGTTCTAGAGTGGAAATTCGAAAATATATACATGGAAAGTGTTGTGGGATTACCAAAGACTTCTTTAGGTAATAATACAATCTGGGTTATTGTTGATTGGTTGGCTAAATCTCCTCATTTCATTCCTATTCAAGATTCTTTTTATCTTGATCAACTTTAACATTTGTTTGTTAAAGAGATAGTCTGGTTTCATGGAGTTCCAATATATTGTATCTGATCGTGTACTTAGGTTTACTCCTAACATTTTGAAAGGCCCTCAGAAGTTGTTGGGTACTAAATTAAATTTTAGTACTACTTTTCATCCTCTATCTGATGGGATGTCTGAATGAACAATTCAAACCTTGGAGGATACGTTACGTGAATGCTCGATGAATTACCATGGATGTTGGTACCAACATCTCTCGTTGGTTAAATTTTCATATAAAAAAAGTTTATTTTCAATAAACAGACGACTCCATTTGATGAATTATATGAGAAGCAGTGTTGAACTCCAGCTTTGTGGGATGAATTAAGTGAAAGGAAGTTCATGTGACCATAATTTTTAGACGAGCTGGCAGAAAAAGATAAGTTGATTCAGAAAAAAATGAGACCATTACAGAGCAGGCAAAAAAGTTATGCGGATAACCGAAGGAAGGATATTTCTTTTGAGGTAGGTTTTCATTCCATTCACAATGTTTCTCCATGGAAAAGTGTGATGTGTTATTGTATGAAGGGAAAGCAGAGTCTAAGGTTCATTGAACCTTATGAAATCCATATGAAAGTGGGGTCAGTTGCCTACATAGTGAATTTACCTCCATGTTTATCCCAGGTACCCAATGATTGTCATGTTTTAGTGTTGAGGAAGTATATGTCGGAACCATGTAATGTTTTGATCCCAGAGGTAGTTCAGTTGAAAGAGAATCACTCTTATGTGAAGGAACCAATCCAGATTCTCAACCGTAGAGACCATGTGTAGCAGAATAAGGTTTTTAATCAGGTAATGGATTTGTGGAAAATATATATGTTTGAAGATTTAATTTGGGATTCTAAAAATTATATGTGTTCTAAATACCCAAATTTATTTAATAAGTGAATAAAATTGTGAGGAGACAATTTACAAAAGGGGGGAAGGATGTAACATAATAGGATAATAAAAAATAAAACATTTTCATATTTGTAAATTTATTATTAATTTTTCTTTAAATGGGATACTACGTCCGATGGCGTACTTGATACACAACAATAGGTTTTGGTTGAAATATTATGTTTCACATAATGCTGAGTCATACTAAAAAATAATAATATAATATTATTTTAAATAGTAGTTAACTCCTAGTCGTTGTATTGTCGAGAATGAATAGAACAAACTAAAATATGAGTATACATGTTTGTAAAATGTTTTTACATTTATCTAATAAAATTTAAATGTTTAAAAAGTGAATGAATATAATTTGAAGCACAAATAGTATAATATTCTTTAAAAGGTCGATTTATCGCATTTTGATGGAGATCCCTCTTTAAATACAATTTTGGTCACATTTATATATTCTCTGTGAAAAAATAAAACTATTCTTTAGATTTTTGTCATCAAATTTTACATTGGGAAAGTTTAAGGCATTTTTTATCAAAATAAAATTTTAATGAATACTGAAAAATATTGTATTTTAATTCAAAGCTGCCTTTTAATATAATTTATTTTGATTGTTAGATTATCATTCTAAGTGTTTGTAAAATGTAATTAGATTTTATTTTTACCATTTAATTTAATGTTTTCCAATGGACGTAATTTCACTTTGAAATTGGACATAAACAAGTGTCACTCTCTTGTAAGTTATTATTTCTTGAAAGCACGTTTTTTTACAACAAGAATTGATATTAAAATTAATTAATCCAAATTCTATTTTTTTAATTTGGGAAAATATAAATCATTTTTTAATTCATAATATCATATATATCATTGGCGTAATTTTTGGTATTTTTCTAAAAAACATCAATTTTTTATTTATAGTGAAAACATTGAGTAATAGATAAAAAACTGACATTTTCATTTAAATGAAATTTTACCGCTTCTTTGAATTGAATTTCAAAAATCTGACATACATGGTTGTTGTTATTATTATGTAAAATGTTGTTCAATTAGATAATAATATTTTTTGTTGAATAGTACCTTTTGACATTTATTTACCGTCGTTAAAGGTACATAGGGTAATTAAAGGGAAAAAAAATATTATAATAATATTAATTTACACTAACATGTGTCTTAATCCAATTTGTTGATGCATTTTCCACCATGGTCATCCTTGGGTCAATTTTGAGACCCCATTTAGCCACTTAAGTGTAATAATGACACTTTGTATTAATTAATTTAAAGTAAAGAAAAATATGACATAATCAAATATCTTTTAGTAAATCAATTTTTTCATGGGGTTATATAAGTTATCTCATCAACTATAAATAATCATTAGAAATTTAAAATAATTTTCTACAATATGGTATTTGTTTTATAATTTTTAGAAATCAAATAAATAAAATTATTCATGAAAAAATAATGATTCCATGTTTACCTCATTAATTAATGACTTATATAATTAAGATAATAAGAATTAAAAAAATATCTAAAACATATTAAATTCTTATTGGATAATTTTATTTCGATCATGATTTATCTTATATTTGGATTTAATTAGCTTTGGATACTTAGAAAACCTAAAATCATTTTATAAGAACATAATATTTTTAAACTTTCCTAAATTGCCCATCCTCCCCCTTATAAAAATTCCTCACCTCTAACCCATTGCTCACACCTCTGAATCCCATTGGCTCATCAATAATCTACCAAAATAATCTCCTTATATCTATCTATTCCATCATAAATACATTCCTTAGGGATAAGGGACATCAATAAATCCTTTCGGTTCAAACCCAAGGGAGTTACCGGATTTAAAGGTAACATCTTCATTTAAGTTATTTTCTATTATTTTATTTCGCCAACACCATAAACTCTTATTATTCCATTATATTATCTCAATAATAGTATACTCAATATACTAGGTTATTTATATGATAAGGATTCATAATATACTTACACACACCACCATCTAATGGGTAAATAACATACTGTTTATGTGGACGGAAAACTACTGCCTCACGAAACAATGATTGTTCGATTATATATTACCAGCTCTTATGGTGGCCATTATGAGGGAACTATATTTATATCTAATATATATTATATTTATATTTTTTCATTTCTTATGTATTTTACATTTATAGAATACCATTATATTTCCATAATGGGTAAACACAATAATTTCATTTGAGGAAGTGTGGACTACCACCCCCTCAAGGTGATATTACTCATTCATGCCATATGTGTGATGCATAAATGATTGATATAATAAAATTATATATTATACTAGAATTATAATATACCTATGTATAATTATTTTTTCATTCCCCAACAATACGAAATAGAAATGAATATACCGTTCATGCATACATACGACTTACCGTCTAAATGAATAGTGCATTTCATTTCTTACCTCAAAATATTATGAACTTTTATAAATACATATATATACTGGATATATATTATATATATAATATTTAAATAATGAATATAATTTTGGAGATAATGGAATTTTGACCACATTTATAACATTATAATTATAACAAGTTCATTGTTTAAATCAACTTCCGAACATCGACAAAATGTCCGAGATGAACTCAAATAATTAAACAATTGTTTTATAAAGGTAATAAGTGATATAAAATGAATGATAAACACGAGAAGGTTTATATGAAAGTATAAATTAACATAATCTTATTATTAAATAAATTAAAGAATGACTGGGTCAAGTAGGACACAAGGTAAGGGACTACGTCTCAATCCCTTTTCATTGAGGCATAGTTTGATTTATACACATATTTTTTTATAAAGTATATAACAAACCCCTTTAACATTTAATTTATTTCAAAGAATTCATTTTTCTATGAATAATTTTAATAAACAACAAAATTAATGTTTTTAATTTTTGTGTCCACAATGACCTCTCTACCACCGTAGTCATTAGTTGGCTTCATCTATAGGCTTGAATGTTTTTTAAAAATAAAACGAAACCCCATATTCTATTTTTTGGGTTTTCGGTATTGAAAATGGTTATTTAAATTGAATTTTTATTTCAATATATTGAAATTTTTTATTTTTATTACAAATGAAATTTTATTAGTGAAATATTTATATTTATAATATTATATGTGTTATAATTTTATAATTATACTTCGATATTTAACAGGTGCTTATTTGATAAACCAAATGATGTGTAGTGTCATGATAAACTAGGACAGGTGGTTGCATTATAACCTCTAATGCATTGGGTATATAAGTCAGTTGTATGGCTATTCCATTTAGTGTTATGTGTGGAAGTCTATAGTATGTTTATTCTATTTTTACATTTTTACATCCAAAGTTACCTTTATATGTTATGTGTTCTTTATATGGGTTTTATGGTAATATTTAGGATACAAAATGGTAACCAAGGATCTTTTATTCAATGAAAGGTATTTATTAATTCATAAAGGTGAAAAATAAGACTTGTTATAAGGTATTCATGGTTTAATTATTGTTTTGAAAAACTAATAGTTTTTCTTCATTGTGTATCCCATAATAAGCTTTTTATGCTCATCCCATGTTTTTTAAATGTTTTTCATAGGACATAAAGTGGAATATGGTCTTGTATGGGATCAAAGAAAAGCCATGCTGTCTAAAACATGGAACTATGCATGAATTTTTTTTTTAATGATTTTTTATTTTATAAAAAATGGATACTGTGTAGATGTGTCTACCTGTAATATTCAAGTTATTTTGTTTATGTTATGACCAAATTATCTAATGCTAGAAACCTGAAAATATCCTCAATGAGAATTTTTACATAATTCACGATTACAAAATATTTATGGTTGGGTCCTTATAGTTGGTATCATAGGTCGATTTAGACAAATTTAGGAGTTAGGTAATTGGTTAATTAATATCCATTAATTAATTTATGTTAAAAATGAAATTAAATAGAATTTACTAATTACCATGTTGCTTCACCTAAGATATTTCTTTATTCAGAATGGTTTTCCATAGTGGAAACTAGTCAGCTATGATTGGATGACAACATGAGGAAGATAACCTTTTAAATTAGCAACCTGAGATGGTCAGAATCAAAACTAAACTATTTGTTGCTGTGATGGAACAGTTGACATAGGCTATAAATGTTGGTTGTATCCATGCACAAGATTATCCAGAACCACTAGAGAGGAACATGTTCGAAGATGAATATTTAAGAGGCTATGTCCCCTATCATTCAGTGGATCATATGAACTTGTGCTAGCTTAAGGGAGGATGAAATCACAAGTGATGATTTTTTATGTCATGTGGTGTTCATAACATCAAAAGGTTTGTCCTGTTGTTTACCATTTTTATGGTGAAGACGATCAGTGGTCGTCGATGGCGAAAAATATCAGGGATAGTGACTAGATTTATGCTCTTGATTGAGATGAATTCAAAGGTATGTGTCTTGAGAAATATTTTCCTATGGTGGTTCATCTTAAAATAGAAAAAAAATACATGAAATTAAGGTAGGATGACGACTTAGTTGCTTTTTATGAAGCAAAATTCACTTGACTGGAAAGGTATGCTCCAAATTTCATCTTAGATCATGATTATAATATAACTCGATTTTACTCAAGACTGATGTTGTGATATCAAATAGAATTATCCTCTCATGAATTCTAAAGCTATGAGAAACTCATCAGATGTGTTGAGAAGGTAGAAATATAGTTTTTGTATGATCAGGTGTTCCAAGAGAGTAAAGAAAAAAACATGACCAGTTTGCAGGGAAAGGGAAGGAATTCATTAAATAAGCCTAAATGTAAGAAAATTAAATATCCATATTGTGATAAGTGGGGTAAAAACAATCATGGATAATGTTTATCAATGTCTGGAAAGTGCTTCCAGTGTTGTAAGTCTATTTATAAATCTCTTAGTTGTAAGATAGATGATCAAGATCAATGAAAATCCAATGGTAAGATGTTTTATGTAAAATGAAATTGTTTATTATTCAAATGAGTGTCCAATGAAGAACTAAACTAAGGGAAAGTAGCTTAACTATATGCAGAAAGTGGCGGTGAAATCCTTTGAAAATTCTTCAACAGATGTTGGGCCATCGAATAAGTAGTATCCAAAAAACTGTTTGATTGTTCAGATTATGCCAACATGTTGTTCGATTCGGGGTCTAAACATTCATTCATTTCTGAGTTGTTTTCTAGTAATTTGGAAATTCCATCTCATGATGTAAATCCTTAACTTTTGGTAAAAACACCTTGGGGAATTTTTGAGATTAAAAGAACTTATAAGATCCTTCATGTCCTTTTGTGCAGAAGGAATATACCTGTAAAACTTATTGTTTTTCCTCTAGTAGAGCTTGATAGGATTTTGGGAATGGATTGATATTCCGTTTATTATTCCAAGATTGACTACGATGTTAAAGTTGTTTCTTTTCAAAAAAATTTGATTTCTGTACAATAATTAACCCTTACTTTCGATTACATATTAGGAAGCTGAGAAACTAGTAAAATATGGAAAATGAGTGTTACCTTGAACATAGAGTTGGAAACAAATGAATTGTTTAGATTAATAACATTGTAGTGGTAAATGAGTATCTTGATTTTTTCATGATGAGTTGTCTTGTACAATACCTAGTAGGGAAGATGAATTTTCTGTGGACTTAGTTCCCTATGATTAGCCAATTTAAAAACCACCTTATTTAATGGCTCAAATTAATCATTTAGAGTTAAAGAAGTAATTGCAGGTGTTATTAGATAAAGGATTCATACGACCTAGCAAATCACCATGGTATGCTTCTATTTTGTTTGTTAAAAATAAATACGATTCAATGAGACTTTTATTTTATTATAGATAATTGAATGACATCACTATAATGAACAAGTATCTATTCCTTCATATCCATTATTTGTTTGATTTCTTCTAAGGAGCTTAGTATTTTTCAAAGATTGACTTGAGGTTGGGGTACCATTAGTTGAATGTAAAGGAAGTAGACATTCTAAAGACCTCATTTGGTACTAGGAATGGCCATTATGAATTTGTAGTTATTCATTTTTGGTTTACCATTTCACTTTCCAAATTCATGGATCTAATGAATATAATTTTCCATGAGTTCTTGGATAAGTTTATGGTTGTGTTAATTGATGGAATTTTGTTATATTCCGAAAGTAAAGAGGAACATGAAATTCATTTTAGGGTTGTCTTAAAAACATTAAAAGAAAACAACTATATGGAAAATATAGAATGTGTGATTTTTGGTTACATCAATTTTCATTCCATGTCACATTGTTTAAAAAAATGGAATAAATGTTGATCCTGATAAAACAGAAGTTGTTGAAGAATGGCCAAGACCCACAAATATAACTTAGATCTGTAGTTTTCTTGTTTTAGAAGGTTATTACTGGAGGATGGTTGAAATTTTTTCACAGTTATCTATCCTAATGACTAAGTTAACTCGAAATGCTATGGAGTTCATTTGGACAAAAGAATATGATGATTGTTTTCAGGAATTGAAAAGAATAATTGTTAATGCTCTAGTTTTGGCACTACATTCTAGAAATGGTGAGTTTGTTATCTACAGTGATTCCTTGTTGAAAGGACTTGTATGTGACCTTATGAAAAATGATCAAGTAATTTTTTATGCTTCACATCAGTTGAAACCTCATGATTTAAAATACCAAATACATCATTTGGAATTAGATGGTGTTTTTTTGCTTTAAAAATTTAGAGGCATCATCATTATAGCGTAAAATGTGAAATATATATTCACCATAAATGTTTGAAGTATATATTTATATAGAAGTAATTAAACATGGGACATAGGAGATGGTTAGAATTAATCAATGATTATGATTTCTCAACTCATAACCATCCGTGAAAAGAAAATTATGTGGCTGATGCTTTGAGTCGAAAAAGTAATGCTTCATTAACCATGATACGTTTGGAGAAAGATCGTTTGGTTTTTGATTTGATGAACATTGTCATAGAAGATGTTGGTGCTGAATATTCCCCTATTTTGTATCAGGTGTCAGTGAAATAATATCTATTAGACAGAAGTAAGAAAGTAAAGATGGAAGGCAATGAGTTTCAGAAAAAGGTATAGCTAGTTCAAAAGGGCATGTTAGCTGAATTTAACATTGATAAAGACTGTATTTTCAGGTTTGGAAAGAGATTATGTGTGCCTGGTGATTCACATTTGATGAATGAGTTGTTATGTGAAGCTCATATTTCTCTGTTTTAAATTAATTTTCACAGTACTAAGATGTATTGAGATCATCAAAAGTATTACTGGTTGGATGGAATGAAGATATGTATTGCTAACTTTATTGTGATGTGTTTGACTTGTCCACATATTAATGATGAAGGAAAGTTACAGAAAGGGATGCTTCAGTATTTACCGGTTCCAGAGAGGAAATTCAAAAATATATCCATGGACTTTGTTGTGGGATTACCAAAGACATATCAAGGTAATAATGAAATCTGTTTTATTGTAGATAGATTGACTAAATCTGCTCATTTCCGTCCTATTCGTGATACGTTTTCCCTATATCAACTTTCTAGGTTGTATCATAAAGAGATACTCAGGTTTCAAGGAGTTCCCCTCTCCATTGTATATATTAATGATCATAGATTTACTTATAACTTTTGGAACAAAATTCAGAAGTTGTTGGGTGCTGAATTAAATTTTAATACAGCTCTTTATCCTCAAGAAGATGGGCCATCAGAATAAACAATTCAGGCCATGGAGGATATGTTAGGTTCTTGCTCGATGAATTACCAGAGAAGTTCAGACTAACACCTATCTCTGGTTGAATGATCTTGTAATAACAGTATTCTATCAAGTATACAGATGGATCTATTTGAGTTATTATATGTGAAGCGGTGTCTATCTCTAGAATTTTGAGATGAATTTTGTGAAAGGTAGTTGATGGGACTATAATTGGTAGGAGAGTGGGTCAAAAAAGTTTAGTAGATTCAGAAGAGTCTGAGAACAATTCAGATCTGTCTTAAAATCTTTGTGGATAACCGTACGAAGGATCATTCTTTTAAGGTAGGTGATCATGTCTTTCTCAATGTTCCTTCATGGAAAATTGTGATTCATTTTTATACGAAGGTAATGTTGAGTCCGATGTTCATTGGACCTAATGAAATCCAGGAGAATGTTTGATCAGTTGTGTATAATGGGGCTTTACCTCCATGTTTATCACAGGTACATAATATATTTCATTTTTTAATGTCGAAGAAGTATATGTCAGATCCATCTCATGTTTTTACACTATTCGTAGTTCAGATAGAAGATAATCTCTCTTATGGGGAGGAACCAATCTAGATTCTTGACCAAAGATGGAAAATGTTGTGGAATAATGTAATTAATTACGTAATGGTTTGTGGAAAAATCATATGGTTGAAGAGGCAACGGGGTAATCTAAAAATGCTAAGAGAGATAAATACTCCCATTTATTTGATAAGTGAATAAAATTGTGAGGAAACAATTTCCAAAATGGGGGATGGATGTAACATCCCAGGTAAATAAATCATAAACCATTTTCATATTTTTGAATTAAATATTAATTTTACATTAAATGGGATGCTATGTTCGATGGCGTACTCGATACGCAACAACGGGTTTCATTGAAATATTATGTTTAAAAAAATGAAAAGTAATACTAAAAAATAATAATATAATATTATTTTAAATATTAATTAATTAATATCTATTGTATTGATGGAAATGAATAGAACTAACTACAATATCATTATACAAGTTTGTTAAATGTTTTTACTGCCCCATGAAACGATGATTGTTCGATTATATAATACATCATCTTATGGTGGAAATTATTATAGAACTATATTTATATTTAATATACATTATATTAATATTGTTTCTTTGCTTCTGTATTTTTCAATTATAGAATACCTTTATGGCTTCCATAATGGGTAAACACGATAATTTCAACTGAGAATGTGCGGACTACCGCCCCCTGAAAGTGATTTGACTCATTCATGCCAGATGTGGGATGAATAAAGGATGGAGTTACTAGAATTATATATTATACTGTAATTATAATATACCTATTTTTAATAATTTTTTCATTCCATTAACATAAGAAATTGAAATGAAAGTAGCCTTCATGTGTACATACGTTTTACTGTCTCCATGAACTATGCATTTTATTTCTTACCTTAAATCGGTATATTTTATTATAAATACTTATATATAATAGATATATATGATATATATGTATCTAAATAATGAATGTAAATGGAGATAATAAAAATTTGACCACATGGGCATTTTATAATTATATCAAGATAATTTTTGTCTCATGTTCCGAACATCGACAAAATGTCTGATATGAAATCAATTAATTAAGCCATTATAATAGAAAGGTTATAAGAGATATAAGAGGAATAATAAACTTGAAATAGGTTATCTAGAATATAGAAATTAACTTAATTTTATTATTCAGGAAATTGAAGAATGAACGGGTCAAGTCGGACATGTGGTAAGGGAGTTTGTCTCAATCCCCTTTCATTTCGGCATGCATTGATTTATACATGACATTATTTTATACAGTACCAACCCATTTTAGTTTTAATTTCATTCAAATGGATTATTTTTTCTCTGAATAATTTTTAATAAATGACAGAAGGAATTTTTTTAATGATTTCAATGACAATGACCTCTCCACCGCAGTAATCATTATTTGGCTTCCTCTATAAGCTTTATTTTTTAAAAAATTAAAAAAACAATTATTCTATTTTATGGGTGATTTGGAATTGAATATTGCTTTCAAATTGATTTATTTTTTTAATATCTTCATTTGATTTATTATGATTTCAAATTAAATGTTATTAGGGAAATATTTTTATTTTCAATATATTATGTTAAATGATTTTATATGGACATTTGACAGGTGGTTTCATGATAAACCAAATGACGGGTGGAGCCATGATTAACCAGGATGGGTGGTTACATAATAACCTCCAATGAATTGGGTATGGATGTTTCTTGTATGTCTATTACATTTAGTGATATGTGTGGAAGTTGACCATATGGTTATTCCACTTAAGTATGTTTATATACAAAGTTACATTTATATGTTTCGTGTTCTTTCTATTGGTTTTATGGTAATCCTTTGGTTACAAAATGGTAAGAAATGATCTATTGTAACACCCCAGGTAAATAAAGAATATGACATTTTTATATTTATCCTTTTTATGAATAAAAAGTTAATATTAATTTAAAGGGAATTCTATGCTTCTTGGCTTACCCAATACGCAACAACGAGTTCTTTTGAAATCTTACGTTGCACTCTAATAATAAAATAAAATTATTTTAAATGTTAGTTAACACGTAGTCATCATGTTGGTGGGAATTAATAGAAATAACTAAAATATGATTATATATATTTGTTAACTGTTTTTTCATTTATCCAATAAAGGATAAAAGCTTAAAATACGAAAAGAATTCAATTTTAGGAATATATACTCTAATTTTTACTAAAGGTCCACTTATCAACTTTTTATGGAGAACTGTCATTAAATATAGTTTTTTCACCTTTATACATTCTATTGGACCAAATAAAATTTTTCCTTTAGAATCGAGACATCAAAATTCACTTTGTGTAAATTTTTTCTATTTTTCCGATAAATTTCATTTTTTAATGAATAGTGAAAAATGTTGTATTTTAAATCAAAACAACATTTTAATCTAATTTATTTATATGATTAGATTATATTTTGAATTGGTTTCAAAGTGAAATTATAATATATTTTTACCATTTAATCCAATAGTGGTCCTTGTAATTAATTTCATCTTGAAATTGGACTTAAACTGGTGTCAATCTTTTGATACTTATTATTTCATAAAAACACGCTATTTCTCTGACAACGGGAATTAATTATTAAATTAATGAATGTAACTTATATGTTTTGAATTTTATAAAATAGACATCATTTTTTAATACAGAATATCAAATATAGCCTAGGGTAAATGTTTTGTAATTTTCTGAAATACTTCAATTTTTGATGAATAGTGAAACCACTAAGTGGTAGTTAAAGAAACTGATTTTTCATTTAAATGAAAATTTACCACTTCTGGGATTTGAATTTAAAATATCCTACATACATGGTTGTCATTAAGAAGTAAAATTTTGTTCAATAGTAACTTTTAATTTTATTAATCGCGATTAGAGGTAATCGGTGTAATTTATGGAAAAAATAATGTTTTAATAATATGTAATGAGCTAGAAACATTTCCTACCCTCATTGGATGTGTCGTGGCCAACCAAGACAATCCATGGGTCAACTTGGGGACCCCATGGAGACACTTTGGTAGGAAAATGACATTAATACCTTTTTATTTAATGTTAAAATTAAAATGTCCCAAACATGTGTTGTTTTACTAAAACAATTTGTATATGGGGTTATACAAGTCAGATTTTTGACTATAAATATTCATTGGAATGATAAAAATATTTACTAAATAATAGTATTTTTTTAAAAAATTTAAACATTAACTAAATTAAATTATTTATGACACCATAATGATGCAGCGATTACCTCATTATTTAACGATTTAAATAAAATGGAATGATAATGTAAAATCTAAGACCTACACATGTACAAAACTTATTGGATGAGTGGATTTAGAACCCTTATCACCTTAACCTAGAAATACATAAATTTGGGACCTTTAAAATCCGAAACTCATTCTAAAATAATGTAACATTTCCTTACTTTCCAAGAGTGCCCCTCCTCTCCTCTTATAAAAGGCCCCCACCTCTACTTCTTTACCCACACATCTAAAGCCTTTGGCTCGGACAAAACTGGACCATTTTGCCTCTCCACATCCCTCTGTTACTCCTAGAAGCCTCATTTTGGGCATAAGTCTTCCCAAGGAAGCCTTTTATCTCAAATCAAAAAGAGTTACCTGATTTAAAGGTGGTGTCTTCTCTTGTGTTCTTTTGTTTTATTTTGCTTCTCCAACCCCCTAAACTCTTTTTATTCTTTTCTTTTGTAACCACTCCAGTATCTTCAATATACTAAGATGTTTTTATAAGAGTAATTAGAGCTACAATTACACACACCTACATCTAATGGTTAAAGAACATACTGTTTCTGTGGATGGTGAATTTCTGCTTCACGAAATGATGATTGGTCAACACTCATATAACACCTTCAAAGGTGGCAATTAAGATGTCACTATATTTATATATGATATATAATATGTTTATGTTTTACTTAATCTTCTGTATTTTACTTTTGTGTCAATCCTTTATGGTTTCCATTGTGGGTAAACTCGATAATTTCATTTTAGGAAGTGCGGACTACCACCCCCTCAAAGTGATTTGATTCGTTAATGCCATATGTGGGATTTATAACAGATGGATTTAAAGTCATTATATATGATTTATTTTACATATAAATGATTAATATAATTATGGTATTAAAATATAAATCCCTCTCATTTGGTTTTAATTCCATTAATATGACATAGAAATGAAAGTAGCGTTCATGCGTACGTACGGCTTACCGTCTCCATGAACGGTGCATTTCATTTCTTACCTCTAAATAATTATGTAATATTAAAAATACTTGTATTTCTGGATATATATGATATTTATGATATCCAAATCATGAATATAATTCTATAGATAATGAACCTTTGACCACACAAATAACATGTAATTATAAGAAGTCCACTTTCGACATAAGAACCAAATATCGACAAAACAAACATTATTAACATAAATTATTACATAATGATTATAACATGGCAATATGTGATATAAAAGGAATAATGAACTTGAAAAAGGTTATTAATCAAGTGTAAATTAATTCAATTTTATTATTCAGGATGTTAAAGAACGATCGAGTCAAGTCAGACCCGAGGTAAGGGATCCTACTCCTCTCTTTCTTTTTAAGTACACTCTTTTATGTCATTCCTTTTAAGCTCATCTTTCTTATGATTGGGATGTTATTTTATATTAATTCTACTGTAATTTTTATGTTAATATTATGATAGAACCTATTTTCTCTCAAAAATCTTTTTTGGAAGTTTTGAGTGGCGCTGTTATGCTGCAGAATTTTCATAAGAGATCCAACCTCTCTCTTTCTTTTTAACTACACTCTTTTATGTCGTTTCTTTTATGCTCCTATTTATTATTTTTGGGGATGTTCTTTTATATTTCCCATACTGTACTTTTTATGTTCATATTGTGAGAGACCCTATTGGATCTCATAAATCCATTTTTTGAAGTTATTAGTGGCGCCGTTAGGCCGCCGAGTTTTCGTAAGGGATTTTTCATCTCACTTTTATTCATGTGACATTTATGCTACGTTTGCCACTATTTCCTTTGAGTGGTGTATGTACTGCCCATTATTATAAACTTTTTTTAGTATAATTTCATTTATTGGTATTTTCATCTTCATTGTATGACCCTTCTTCCATGGGGTGTACGTTTCGAAAGTTACCCAACTCGGTACGGGGACCTTTCACCCTCCTCATTTTAAAAGACATCTTTTGTTATGCCTTTTAATTTACATCTTACTATGTTGGGATATGTTCTTATATATCCTTATTGATGTAAAGTTTATGTCCATGTGATGAGATACCATTCACTCTCTCATCGACTAATATTCTGATTTTTGAAGTGACGTCGTTAGGCTGTCGAATTTTTACAAGGGAACGTCTTAACCAAATTTCGATTTCTTTGGGTTCAACTTGTACTTATTGAACACGTCATCCTATGAATATGTGTGAATGAAATCAGATTGTTTCAAACTTAATATCCACTTATATTTGGTGTATTTATATTTCTCACACATAATTATGTGATAGATTTATCTTTAATTTAAGGATACCATCTTTATAATGGATTTCATCTCAATTTACATTTCCATTGAGACTTCATTGTTGTTATGCACCAATTCACTCGTATATGGTGTTTATAATTTCCTTTGACATATTATATCATGAATCCTTTTATTCTCATGATATTATAATGTTCGGATTAAATGTTATTCCACAATTATTTGTATTCAAGAGTCTCTCATTTTGTTAAAAACTCTTTAACAAAAATATCGTCTTAAATGTTTTAAAGATTTATTATGCTAAATAGTTATCATTAATGTCCATGTTTTCAAAATGGTTTTCAGTATTTATTTATATGGACATTAATGTTTTTAAATTGTAATTTCATTAAAATCTTCAAAGTGGTATGGGACACTTTGATTCAAAAATATCTTTTAAATGGTTTTTGAAAATGGATTGATTAATTCAGTATCATGGAATTGCTTATTGTGATTTCAAATGAAATTTTGTTATTGAAATGTTTATATTTTCAATATTTTATGTGTAATTATGGTACATGGAGATTTTACAGGTGTTTACGTGATAAACCATATGCCGGGTGGTGTCGTGAATACCAGGACGGGTGGTTACATTATAACCTTCAATGCATTGGGTATGAAAGTCAGTCGTATGGCTATTCCATTAAGTATGTGTGGAAGTCGACCATATGGTTATTCCATTTAAGTATGTTTATGTCCCAAGTTACCTTTATATGTTATGTGTTCTTTATATGGGTTTTATGGTAATATTTTGGTTACAAAAGGGTAAGTAATGATATTTTATTTAGCAAAGTGTTTTTACTAGTTCCTAAAGGTGAATGGTATTACTTGGATAAAGTATACATGGTTTAGTTGTTGCTATGAAAAACTAACAGTTTTCATTCTTTGTGTATCCCTTATTGAGTTTTTTATGCTCACCCCATGTTGTTTTTGAAATTTTTTCCACAGGACTTAATGTGCAATAGGGTCAATGATGGGATTAAGGGAAAGTCATGCTATCTAATACATGTACCTAGACATGTTTCTTTTTAAGAGTTTTTTTATTTTATGGAAATTTAGTAGAAGTGACTACTATATAATATTTTGAGATGTAATAGTTATGTCCTAATACTCTAAAACTCTAAACCTGAAAAGATCCTCAATGTGAATTATTCATTTAATTCAATAATTAAGTAAGGTTTAAGGTCGGGGCCTTATAGTTGGTATCAAAGGTTAGTTTAGATAACTTTAGAGGTTAGGGTATTCTCTAAGCATAAGTGACATTACCATAATGGTTAGGATTTCAGAAAGATTATTAGTTTTAGATAAAGTGAATTAGTAAGTATATCTTAGTGTTTATCTTTTCATTAGTACATGATGGTTTTGTTGATATACTCACACTGACCTTTTTGGTTTTAGTAAATGGATGGATCTAGCAGGCACAAAAGAAACAGTGGATGTGAAGGAAACTGTGACAGTTTTCTGAGCGAGCAACTGAATGATATCGGAGCTACAATGAGAACTCTTGTGTTTATCCTAAACCAACTATCTGGAGTCATGATTGACCACCTAAACCTTGGTTATTTATATAAGGAATCATATATGCGAGAAACAAATCCCTACGGAACTACAGGTAATAATCATTGAGGTATGTGTGTTCAAAAACCTATGTGTCAATGATGTGGAAAGAAGCACCTAGGAAAAAGTTTCAAAGGGGCAGAAATATGCTATAGATGTAGAAATGAAGGTCATAAAGCAAGAACCTTCCATGGAAAAAGGAAGCATCTGGTTGACTCCAGGAAAGGGAAAGAAGTTCTTTCCGAGGGATCAATTGAATGTTTTAAATGTGGTGTGTATAGTCATTATGAAAACACATTTCCTATGAAGAAGTTTCGGGAATGGGATCACCAAGATCGTATAAATATTCGTTTACAAATACCTAATGTCATTCCGATTAAGGATGAAGAAACTGACAATGACCAGTCAAAGGTTTGGATTATCTCACAACATTTGTTTTCCTATTTTGGATTCTTAGGATATGATTCATGATTTTGTTTGTAGGAAAGAATTATTTCATAATAAGTTGGAAAGGAATGGTTAATGGATCATGAAGATTGTTGAATGATTAAGAATTCAACATATACGGGCTTCAAGAGTTATGGTGAAATTCTTAAGAGTATTAAGTCTCTTTTGATGATGGGGTTACATTAGAAGACTTTTTATAGTATGTGTAACCCTGATGTCTGATATATGAAAATTTTATTCAAGGAAAAGTTATCTGTTCTTTGGTGGATATAGTTATAAAGAACCATTTGGGTTTATATGATCCCCACTTTTGAGGTAATTATGGGTTACTATATGTTATGATGGAAAGTGAATGTCATGAGATAAAATTGAAGTTAAATTATGTTATGGTTATTTTTGATGATTTTATCTCTTTTTTGGGAATGATTTGAGAATTATATAGTTTGGAAAAAGGAGAACACGCAGACCGTGTGACAACCCGTCACGTCAGACAAAGCTGCGGGAATCGAACCCACAACCAAAGTGCGACTGGTATTTATCGCCTACCACTAGACTAGGTGAAGCACCTGGTTAGTTTGACTGACTCTTTTTAGTTATATTATTTTATGAATTAAGAGTATGTTGATTTTGGGTTATCAATGGAAATTTATTAACCTATCATGGAGGATATGTGATTAGGTTAATTACTTTTCAATATGAGACTTTAATAGCAACTGATGATGTTTGGAGATAAATGTTACGATTTAACTTGGAGGACTATGTGACTAAATCCTTGAAATATTTGAGTTTCAATCTTAGTTTGGTTTACATTGAATAATTTTATGGACAAATTTTTTATCGAATGGTCCTTGTTGAACTTTGGGTTTTGTTGGAAAAATTTTGGAGATTAAGAAAAGATTTTCTTTTCATAATCGGTTTCCATTTTCTGGATTATCTGATCTTGTACTGACCTTTTTGGTTTTGGTTTTGGTTAAAGTCTAAAGACATGGGAAGTATATAGTTCTCTTTTGTGGATTATGTGACTTTCTAGAAGTTAATTATAGTACTCTTAATGTGAAAAAGTCTCCCTAAATACTCTCCTTTTGGAGAAAATATGATTTTTTGTAAGAAATCTAATAAAAGTTGAAAGTCAACATGATAAGTAATTGAGTTTCCTTATGAATAAATTCTTCAATAAAATGTAACATAAAGAAATGTTGTCTATTAACTTTTCCTATCGGGGGATCGAATATCGTTTATCCCATCACAAGTTTGTGATTTTCTTGTGGTTAACTTTCTCCTAAACATGTTTTCTATCACACTCCCTCAGAACATAACACTATGTTTTCTCCTCCATGTCCATGTTTTCCTACATGGAATCCTAGTGTGGGTTAACTAGGGTGACTTCTGTACTTCTCTTTCTTTCTTTTAAAGTGATTGTTTTACCGACTCTTGTTCCGATGTGGGACTTTCAATGAAGTTTCCAAGCCCAATTTTAAAATTGTGAGGACGCAATTCCCAAAAAGGGGGGAAGGATGTAACACCCCAGGTAAATAAATAATATGACATTTTTATATTTACCCTTTTTTAAATAAAATTTTAATATTAATTTAAAGGGAACACTATGCTTGTTGGCTTACCCAATACACAACAAAGAGTTCCTTTGAAATCTTACTTTGCACTCTAATAATAAAATAAAATTATTTTAAATGTTAGTTAACACGTAGTCATTGTGTTGGCAGGAATTAATATAAATAACTAAAATATGATTATATATATTTGTTAAATGTTTTTTCATTTATCCAATAAAGGATAAAGACTTAAAATACGAAAATAATTCAATTTTAGGCATATATACTCTAATTTTCACTATAGGTCCACTTATCAACATTTGATGGAGAACTGTCATTAAATATAGTTTTTGTCACTCTTATACATTCTATTGGACCAAATAAAACTCTTATTTAGAATCGGGACATCAAAATTCACTTTGTGTAAATTTTTTGTATTTTTCCGATAAAGATCATTTTTTAATGAATAGTGAAAAATGATGTATTTTAATTCAAAACCTATTTTTAATCTAATTTATTTATATTATTATATTATCTTTTTAATTGGTTTCAAAGTGAAATTAGAATATATTTTTACCATTTAATCCAATAGTGGTCGTTGGAATTAATTTCATCTTGAAATTGGACTTAAACTAGTGTCAATCTTTTGATACTTATTGTTTCATAAAAACACGCTATTTGCTCTGACAGTGGGAATTAATTATTAAATTAATTAATGTAACTTAAATGTTTTGAATTTTGTAAAATATACATCATTTCTGAATTCGGAATTTCAAATATAGCCCAGGGTAAATTTTTGGGAATTTTCTGAAAAACATCAATTTTTAATGAATAGTGAAACCACTAAGTGGTAGTTAAAGAAACTGATTTTTCATTTAAATAAAACTTTACCACTTCTGTGATTTGAATTTCAAAAATACAACATACATGGTTGTCATTAAGAATCAAAATGTGGTTCAATGGTATTAAAATAATTCTTTGGTGAATAGTAACTTTTATGTTTATTAATTGCGATTAGAGGTAATTAGTGTAATTTAAGGTGAAAATAATGATTTAATAATATGAAATGACCTAGAAACATGTCCTACCCACATTGGATGTGTCATTTCCGACCATGAAAATCCATGGGTAAACTTGGGGACCCCATGGAGCCACTTTGGTAGAAAAATGACAATAATACCTTTTTATTTAATGTTAAAATTAAAATGTCACAAACATGCATAGTTTTACTAAAACAATTTTTATATGGTGTTATAAAAGTCATATTTTAGACTTATAAATATTCATTGGAAGGATAAAAATATTTACTACATCATATTATTTTTTTTATAATTTTTAGACAATAACTAAATTAAATTATTAATGACACCATGATGATGCAGCGATTACCTCATTATTTAACGATTTAAATAAAATGGATTGATAATGTATAATATAAGACCTAAACATGTCCAAAACCTACTGGATGAGTTGATTTAGAACCCTTATCACCTTATTTTTAAAACACATCAATTTGGGACCTTTAAAAACCGAAACTCATTCTAAAATAAAGTAACATTTCCTTACATTCCAAGAGTGCCCCTCCTCTCCTCTTATAAAAGGGCCCCACCTCTACCTCTTTACCCACACCTCTCAAGCCTTTGGCTCGGCCAAACCCTGCCCATATTGTCTCTCCAAATCCATATATTACTCCTAGAAGCCTCACGTTGGGCATAAGTCTTCCCAAGGAAGCCTTTGAGCTCAAATCAAAAAGAGTTACCCGATTTAAAGGTAGTGTCTTCTCTTGTGTTCTTTTGTTTTATTTTGCTTCTCCAACCCCATAAAATCTTTTTATTATTTTCTTTTTTAACAACTAAAGTATCTTGAATATTCTAGGATATTATTATAAGATGAATTCGAGCTACACTTACACACGGCTACATCTAATCGTTAAAGAACATATTGTTTTTGTGGATGGCGAATTTCTGCGTCACGAAACGATGATTGTTCAACACTCATATAACACCTTCAAAGGTGGCCATTAAGATGTCACTATATTTATATATGATATATAATATTTTTATGTTTTACTTATGCTTCTTTATTTTTCTTTTTTGGCATACCTTTATGGTTTCCATTGTGGGTAAACACGATAATTTCATTTTAGGAAGTGCGGACTACCGCCCCCTCAAAGTGATTTGATTCGTTAATGCCATATGTGGGATGTATAAAGGATTTATTTAACGTTATTATATATGATTTATTTTAAATATAAATTATGAATATAATTATGGAATTAAAATATAAATACCCCTCATTTGTTTTTAATTCCATTAATATGACATAGAAATGAAAGTAGTGTTCATGCGTACGTACGACTTACCATCTCCATGAATGGTGCATTTCATTTATTACCTCTAAATGAATATGTAATATTATAAATACTTGTATATTCTGGATATATATTATATATATGATATCCAAATCATGAATATCATTCTATATATAATGATCCTTTGACCACAGGAACAACATTTAATTGTAAGAAGTCCACTTTCGACTTGAGAACCAAATATCGACAAAACAAACATTATTAACTTAAATCATTACTTAATGCTTATAACATGGAAATAAGTGATATAAAAGAAATAATGAACTTGAAAAAGGTTCTTAATCAAGTGGAAATTAACTCAATTATATTATTTAGGACGTTAAAGAATGATCGAGTCATGTCGGACCCGAGGTAAGGGATCCTACTCCTCTCTTTCTTTTTTAGTACACTCTTTTATGTCATTCCTTTTAAACTCATCTTTATTATGATTTGTATGTTATTTTATACTAATCATACTTTAATTTTTATGTTAATATTATGAGAGACCCTATTTTCTCTCATAAATCCATTTTGGATGTTATGAGTGGCACCGTTAGGCTGCCGAATTTTCGTAAGAGATCCAACCTCTCTCTTTCTTTTTAAGTACTCTCTTTTATGTATTTTTTAAGCTCATATTTCATATGATTGGGGATGTTATTTTATATTCCTCATACGGTAACTTTTATGTTAATATTGTGAGAGACCCTATTTGATCTCATAAATCAATTTTTGGAAGTTTTATGTGGTGCTGTTAGGCCGCCGAATTTTCATAAGGGATTTTTCATCTCACTTTTATTCTTGTGACATTTATGCTACGTTTGCCACTATTTCCATTGAGTGGTGTATGTACTGCCCATTATTATACACATTTTTTAGTATAATTTCATTTATTGGTATTTACATCTTCATTGTATTACCCTTCTTCCATGGGGTGTACGTTTCGAAAGTTACCCAACTCGGTACAGGGACCTTTCACCCTCCTCATTTTAAAAGACTTATTTTATTATGTCTCTTAATATACATCTTATTATGTTGGGATATGATATTCTATATCCTTATTGATGTAAAGTTTATGTCCATGTGATGAGATACCATTCACTCTCTCATCGACTAATTTTCTGAATTTTGAAGTGACGTCGTTAGGCTGTCGAATTTTTACAAGGGAACGTCTTAACCCAATTTCGATTTCTTTGGGTTCAACTTGTAATTATTGAACACGTCATACTATGAATATGTGTGAATGACCTCTGATTGTTTCACACTTAATATCCAATTATATTGGGTGTATTTATATTTCTCACACATAATTATGTGATAGATTTATCCTTAATTTAAGGATACCATCTTTATAATGGATTTCATCTCAATTTACATTTTCATTGAGTATTCATTGTTGTCATGCACCAATTCACTCGTATATGTTGTGTATACTGTCCTTTGACATATTATATCATGAATCCATTTATTATCATGATATTATGAATTTCGGATAAAATTTTATTCCGCAATTATTTGTATTCAAGAGTCTCTAATTTTGTTAAAAACTATTTAACAAAAATATCGTTTTAAATGTTTTAAAGATTTATTATGCTAAATCCTTATCATTAATGTCCACGTTTTCAAAATGGTTTTCAGTATTTATTTATATAGACATGAATGTTTTAAAATTATAATTCCATTAAAATCCTCAAAGTGGTATGGGACACTTTGATTTAAAAATATCTTGTAAATAGTTTTTGAAAATGGATTGATTAATAAAATATATTGGAATTACTTACTGTGATTGAAAATGAAATGTTGTTATTGAAATGTTTATATTTTAAATATATTATGTGTAATGATGGTACATGGACATTTTACAGGTGGTTATGTGATAAAACATATGATGGGTGGTGTCGTGAATACCAGGACGGGTGGTTACATTTTAACCTCCAATGCATTGGGTATGGAAGTAGGCCGTATGGCTATTCCATTAAGTATGTGTGGAAGTTAACCGTATGGTTATTCCATTTAAGTATGTTTATGTCCCATGTTACCTTTATATGTTATGTGTTATTTATATGGGTTTTATGGTAATCTTTTGGTTACAAAATGGTAAGTAATGATATTTTATTCAGTAAAGAGTTTTTACTAATTCTTAAAGGTGAAAGGTATTACATTGATAAAGTATACATGGTTTACTTGTTTCAATGAAAAAATAACAGTTTTTATTCTTTGTGTATCCCTTTCTGTGCTTTTTATACTCACCCCAAGTTTTTTTTGAAATGTTTTTCACAGGACTTAATGTGGAATAGGGTCAAGGATGGGATTAAGGGAAAGTCATGCTATCTAATACATGGAACTAGACATGTTTCTTTTTAAGAGTTTTTTTATTTTATGGAAATTTAGTAGAAGTGACTACTATGTAATATTTTGAGATGTAATAGGTATGTCCTATTTCTATAAAACTCTAAACCTGAAAAGATCCTCAATGTGAATTATTCATTTTATTCAATCATTATGTAAGGTTTAAGGTCGGGGCATTATATCTATTATTCAGTGAAGAGTATTTACTACTTCATAAATATGAAAATTATTACTTATGATTAGGTATTCATGGTTTATTTGTTGTTTTGATAAACTAATAGTTTTCCTTCTTTTTGTATCCCTTACATAGACTTTTATTATCATATCTGGTTTTTGAAATATTTTTCACTAGTCAGAAAGTGGAATAGGGTCATGGATGGTAATAATGAAAGGTCATGTTATCTAAAACATGTAACTAGACTTGAAAATTTTTTCATTGATTTTTTATTTAATAAAAAAATTGATATTGTGTATAAGTGTCTAAATGTAATTTTCAAGTTGTATTGTTTATGTAAAGACCTAATTCTCTAAATATCTAATCCTAAAAATATCCTCAATGTGAATTATTAACACAATTCAAGATTATGTAATGTTTAAGGCTGGGTCCTTATATATAAAATAAAGAGAGGGAGGAGATAAGAAATCCAGTAAGGGAATAAACATATGATTAATTATTTTGCACATGTGTTAGAGGGAAGGTCATAATGATATAAAAAGCATGGAACATATGGAATCATAACATATAAACATTGGATTGTATAAAAATGGATAAATAGTAATTAGGAAACAACCTAAATAATACTTTAGAATGAGTCTAGGATTATTTCACATATATGAGCACAAGTCATGTTTACCACCATGATCATAGCACATTATAGAATGAGTCAAGTCTAACTTCCAAGACAATTGCACATAACGTCTCTTGAAACTCAACATTACCCAATGCATTTGAGCGGAACCAGGGTGCACCAATTTAGTATGTTCAAGAATATTTTTTACACATAATGAATTAAACATAATTAATAATACAAGAATATAAGTGTACCCATAGAATGAAATGGGTATCATAATCATGTCATAATGCACAGTGAATGGGTGCATCATAAACATATACATGATAGAATGGAATGAAATATAAATGTTCATTAACAAGGGGAAATATGAATATATCATTGTATGTGATGTCAAATAAATTTCATAACATTTTTGAAGAGTAATTATGAAATTATAACAGTAAAATATTTTATTGACTTTATAAGGAAAATACTAAAGATAATTTAAAATATAAAAAAGAATAATATTTTATATAAACCCAAAAGTGACCAAGAAGGTTTTTATATTAAAAAATATATTTTATAAAAATAAAGTTGTCTTATTAGATATGATAGGATTCAATTGAAATTAGGCAAGACATCATGATGTTCCTTTAAAGGGTCTTACTTATCAAGAGAATTGAGGAGAGAACAACATAAGAACATATATTTCTCTAAAATGTAATGATGAATGGACCATGATACATGACATTTTATAAAGTAAATATAATTTAGAATATGTACATAAAAATAACAGGTAACTTAATTTGGGAAAGAAGAATGATATAGGAACTAGAAATAATAATGGAGGTTTGGGTAGAATCACTTTCCATAAGAATGATTATACCCTTCACATGATCTTAATGACTTGGATAACATAATTATAGTGATCAATTAACATTTCATAAAACTATTACTCATTTATTTTATTTATTATAACCTTATTTAGTTTATTAGTGGTCTTTTTTATGTGTCCAAAGGGTCATTTTCATTGTTTGGGAGTATTTGGTTCCTTATTTTTCATGATTGGTTTACTTATATAAATGTAAGTATAAACAATTATGATGTGAATTATTGTAAAAAAAGTTTTTTATTATTTGTGAAATTACCAAATATTAAATTTTTATAAAATTATTTTGGTTTTTTAGTGAATATGAATCATTATATGAAACAATAATTAAAACTGTTTTGGTTTATTAGAATTTTTTTATCACTTCAAACACATTTTGCATTATAAATAAATATCTTTTGTAAAAAAAGATTCCAAAACCTTACATTAGACAAAAAAATTATTATAGTCTTTTTAATCCATAAAAATGTTTTCATGCCCAGAATTGATTGTGTTAATAGAAATTGAAAACCAATTGTCCTTAAATGTGATAAATTACATATCTAGTTTGGTTTTGTGATTTCTAGTATAAAAAGTTGTTAAAGAGGAGTTAATGATGATGTATTACATTATTATAAAAAACTCTATTACATGTATGGTAATAGAGTTGTCATAGAATTTTCTTTAAAGGAGGTGTCTATAGAAAAATAAATAAAGGAACCCGAAAGAAAATAAAATAAATGTAATGAGGAATTTACCTCTTGAAAATTCCTTCCTTGGGAACCACTTTAGGGGAGAGGACTTGGGATTTTAAAGACAACATGGTCAGATACACATGGGTGAGGATCTCGGGAATATATTTTATCAAAATTGTTAAATAATAGAAGGCTTGATATTAGTTAGGAGAAGAGGTGGGTGAGGGTGGTTTTTATTGTGGAAGATAAGAGGGGTTTCCCATTATTTTAATCATTAGTTTAATATTTTATTCACAAGACTATGAATAGTCAAGATTATTTTGACTAAATACAGGAAACAGTACATATGACTTCAAACCAATGTCCATTTACATCTTACATGACTCAAGAATGATGTATAAATTCAGGATTCAGCATTTATAAAAAACAATCATATTTTATCAATCATCCGAAATTCATGTATTTCATAAAAATACCAAAAATTTACCCCATCTATTTTTTGACATATAGAGTTTATAAATTAAATCTATTTTATAAAAATAATTCTATATCTAGGTTATGTTTTATATCTATAGAAAATAAGAATATTCTTTAAAATACTAATTTTAAAATTATAACGACTTTGATAACACTTTTAAAATTTAAATAATGTCTCATAAAATAAACATATGATCATAATAAATAAAAATTATAATTTTCAAATATATTTAATGAAAATAAATTTAATTTTAAATTTATGAAATTAATAATAAAAATATAATTAAATATACAATAGTAACAAAAATAAAAACATTTTAGTGATTATTTTTGAAATAATTATCTACTTATACTATGATATAATTATATCGTAGTGTCAAATTTTAGTTGGATAAATTTTATTTATATTTTAATCGGTTGGGTTACTATTATATTGGTCTATTTATTATTCCTAAGGGGCACATTACTTTTCCCAAGACCGTGTTACTATTTCATCAGTATGTGTTCCTTATCATCTAGAGAAATATTTTATTTCACTCATTAATTATTTATATGATTTGTATTGTGTTCTATAGGTAATATTATATGATTATAATATAATTATATTAATGTAATTTTTATTGATAAATCATCGGGTTATTATAGGGATGGGTAGTCGAGTTCTCTTACAACTCTTTCGGGAATTAAACTATAGTACAGTTGGGTAGTAGAGTTCTCGATGACATATATCATGCAATAACATTTATTTGGGTGGGGCAATAGAGTTCCTAAGTCTCTATCAAATTTTTAGCCTTTATTAAGGATCAGAATTAGATTTCCTTAATGAATTTTTTCAGGGTGTTACCCTCTCGAAGGGTGGGGTAGTAGAGTTCCCCTATGATAGTTTTCAGTGTTACCCTCCAACGGGGCTATTTAGTGGAGTTCCTCAGTGTGTAGAAAAGTAGGACCCTTTATTCATACTAGGGCATGGTATTCTTTCATAGATAATGATGCCCCTTGACTGTGTGGAATATAAACATGTCATGGTTTAAATTATCCTTTGACTCATGAGGAAGAGAAATGCTTTCCCCGCCATGATGCTTCTTTTTGTGTGACCAAAATCCATCCAGGTCATTGATATCCCACAAAAGAGGATAGTATCAAGGTGTGGTGACTTACTTTCATAAACATGCGTGTTTAGGGATGACTTGTGGGATTCTTGTCTTTGATGATGAAATTGTAAAACTATTGCTGACTCTCTATTCTGGGTTGAGCTATAAGATAGAGATCCCCTTACTCTATAATTTGGGATACTTTGATTAAGAATATATATATATATATCTGTGTGTATTAATTCTTATGAATTCACACCTTGGACGTGGATACACTTTTTCAAAGAGAAGTGAAGATGAATGGAGTATGACCTATGATTTATGTGTTTTGTTTATTGGGGTTTGAGGGGTCTATTATCCTGATAAATGCGGTGATGTCCTGATTGATAATTCATCTACTCACCGTTTCATTCTCTTTTTCTTGTACGATCTATGTTTCACTATCTTCTTCGGTTGATCTATTAATTTTAATTGTACATTGTTAAATCTTTTGTTTTCCTCTTCATTTGGATTTCTTACATCTCCCCCTTCTCCCTTTTAGGGTGTTATACATGGTATGTATATACTCACTCTTACATTAA
Organism: Viscum album; assembly: GCA_963277665.1. Classification (NCBI taxonomy): domain Eukaryota; kingdom Viridiplantae; phylum Streptophyta; class Magnoliopsida; order Santalales; family Viscaceae; genus Viscum; species Viscum album. The sequence goes on from OY728156.1 coordinate 51,213,576, forward strand.
ATTTACCCACATGTGTCAGGTCCTTTTCAGTTGACAAATAGGTCGGCCATGACATTAGAGAAGATTAGATACAGTAGGTTTTTTGGACATAGTAAAATGGTTATAAATTATATATACAAGATGTGTTCAATTTCATATTTTTACACTTTTCTAGATTGGTGGGGTTGATACATATTTCAATTTAGTTATTTATTTTACCCCTTTAATTTTTAGAATACACTACCATACTTTTGTACTGTCTATTGGTCTGTGAATTATTGTATTACGTGATGGATTTGTTTCACCATTATTTATTTTCCTCTAAAAATATTCTTTGATTTGAATGTGTGTGTGTTTTTTTTGTATATGATTTTTGGAAAAGGACGCCCAATGTTATTTATACCATCAGAACTAGCCAGCCCCCTTGCCTATGGAGGTGAGAATGGGGTAGTTGTTGCTCGATCTGCGACATGGGTCTGGTCTTCATAAATGATTATCATAGATAATTCATTCCTTGAGTTATTTTTCAAAAATTAACATATAAAATTATTTGATTGGGTTTAGGTAAACAATTTCAAAGTGTATTGAGTATGTCTATCAGTATATAGAGTCAAGGGATTGAATGGGTGGCTGACATATCTATTCAACAGGACCATGACTACTTGCTTGTTGACTAAACATTCTAAGACATTTTTTGAATGGATTAAATGTAAAAAGGAATGTATATGAATAATTATTTTAAATTACTTCTTTATTCATCTCCCCATTGTTTTTGATACAAAGACATATATATATAAATTTTTTTATAATTTGATTGTGGAACTCCTTGACATGTTTCAGGATGCCTCCATGACAACTTCCAACTAGGATACCATCTATGGTTTATGTAGATGACCCTATAAGCGATAATGCCTCAGTTAATGGTCTATATTTGGACCCCCTTCATCTAGGTGGTTATGTAGAATCCACTCCACCTATTGATAAATAGAACATCCTTGTAGACTAGGATGAGGATGCATACTGGCATATCACACTTTATGTTTTCCAGCACTAGATGGTACTGAGGATTCACAGCGAGCCAGATCCTCAAGAAGTAGACGATTGGATAAAATTGGTGTTCCATGTCTTTAAGAGCATGCTGAAACTAGAAAATCTGGTTGTGGTATGGGAAGACATCCTTTTCCAGGGAGTAGTTGGGAATTATTGGATCCATGTAACACATATACACGAGAAGTAGACACTCTAATGGGATGACTTCTATATTATTTACCATGAAAATTACTACCCCTCCATCATATAATCAGTCTAGATAAAGGGGCTTCAGAAGCTTCATAAGGATTCCTTATATTGGATTGGTATGCAGAGAGGTTCATAGACATTATATCCTATTCTTTTGACATGATTCAAGACAAGCACTTCTAGGCATATACATATTAGTTTGGACTTCCTAGATATATCTGGGCCTGCGTTGTGATGTTTTGTATCCCCTCATACAAGGGGTTGTCGGAGCAGCAACTAATGGTAGATAGTCTTCTTTTAGAGGGATTCCAAATCCCTAGATATGGCATTGGGTGTCGTAGAGCTGAGTCATCTACAATATCTTGAAGGAGTTAGTCGACAAGATATCGTATTAGGAGACCCTTTCACAAGTCATCTCATCAATTTATTCGTAAGGGTTAGATGCATCATATAGGATTGGTGAAACATCGAGAGGGTTGTTTTTTTTCGTGTAATCGGTTAGGTCACATGGAATGGGACTGTCGGACTCGACATGTTGAGCATATTAGAAAAATAGCTGATGAATTACCCTGGAAGAGGAATTTTCGTGTTAAGGATATCCTATTCCATGATAGTGTCGAATCCATGTATTCTGTAACACCCCCAGTAAATAAAGAATATGAAATTTTCATATTTATCCATATTTGTGAATAAAATATTAATATGACTTTAAAGGGGATGTTATGCTCGATGGCGTACCCAACACGCAACAACGAGTTTCTTAGAAATCTTACGTTGCACTCTAATAATAAAATAATATTATTTTAAATGGTAGTTAACATGTAGCCGTTGTATTGACATTAATGGATAGAAATAACTAATATATGATTATATATGTTTTTAAATGTTTTTACATTTATCCAATAAAAGATAAAGGCATAAAATAAGGAAAGATTTCAATTTTAGGCGTATATGCCCTAGTTTTCACTAAAGGTTCACTTATCGCCTTTTGATGGAGAACCGTCATTAAATATAGTTTTGTTCACTCTTATACATCCTTTTGGACAAAATAAAACTCTTCTTAATAATTAGGACATCAAAATTTACATTGTGTAAATTTTTGGTATCTTTCTGATAAAGTTCATTTTTTAATGAATAGTGTAAAATGTTGTATTTTAATCCAAAAACTCTTTTTAATCTAATTTATATATATGATTAGATTATATTTTTAATTGTTTTTAAAGTGAAATTAGAATATATTTTTACCATTAAATCCAATAGTGGTCGTTGGAATTAATTTCACTTTGAAATCAGACTTAAACTAGTGTCAATCTTTTGATACTTATTGTTTCATAAAAACACGCTATTTGCTCTGACAGCGGGAATTAATTATTAAATTAATTAATGTTAATTATATGTTTTGAATTTTTTAAAATATACTTTATTTTTGAATTCGGAATATCAAATATAGCTTAGGGTGAATTTTTGGGATTTTTCTGAAAAACTTCAATTTTTGATGAATAGTGAAACAACTAAGTGGTACTTATAAAAACTGATTTTTCCGTTTAAATGAAACTTTTCCATCTTTGTGTTTTGAAGTTCAAAAATCCGACATACATGGTTGTCATTAAGATGTAAAATGTGGTTCAATGGGATAAAAATAATTTTTTGGTGAATAGTAACTTATTAAGTTTTTAATCGCGATTAGAGGTAATTAGTGTAGTTTAAGGTAAAAATAATGTTTTAATAATATGAAATGAACATGACACAGGTCCTACCCTCTTTGGTTGTGTGACGGCCGACCACGAAAAGCCATGGGTCAACTTGGGGACCCCATGTATCCACTTTGGTTGGGAAATGACATAAATAACTTTTTATTTAATGTTAAAGTAAAAATGACACAAACTTGAGTTATTTTACGAAAACAATTTTTACATGGGGTTATAAAGATCAGATTTTTGATATTAAAGTGTCATTGGAAAGAGAAAAAGATTTCCTACATCATAGTATTTTTTTTATAATTTTTAGACTTTAAATAAATTAAATTATTTATGACATCATGATGATGCAACGATGACCACAATTAATGAACAGTTTAAATAAAATGAAACGATAATATAAAATCTAAGACCTACACTTGTCCAAAAACTATTGTATGGGAATATTTCTAAGCCTTATCATCTTATATTATAAATATATCAATTTGGGACCTTAGGAATTCGAAACACTTTTGAAAATAAAATAATAGTTTCATGATTTCCAAAAGTGCCCCTCCTCTCCTCTTATAAAAGGCCCCCAACTCTACCTCATTTCACACACTACTAAAGCCTTTGGTTCGGCCATTCCCTACCCATTTACTCTCTCCACATCCCTATACTAATCCTATAGTATTCCCTTTGGGCAGAATCCTTTCAAACGAAGCCTTTAGGCTCAAATCAAAAGGAGTTACACTTTTAAAGGTAATTCATTCTCTCATGATCATTTGTTTTATTTTGCTTCTCCAACCCCCTAAGCTCTTTTTATTTACTTCTTTTGTAACAACACCAGTATCTTAAATATACTAGTATGTTGTTATAAGATTTATTTGAGCTACACTCTCACACAACTACATCAAATGGTTAAAGAACATACGGTTTCCGTGGATGGAGAAATTCTGCCTCCCGAAACGATGATTGTTCAATACTCATTTAAAACCTTCAAAGGTGGCCATTATGATGTCACTATTTGTATATATGATATATAATATGTTTAATTTTTACTTAGTCTTGTGTATTTTTCATCTTGGTGATTACTTTTATGGCTTCCATTATGGGTATAAGCGATATCTTCATTTTAGGAAGTGCGGACTACCGCCCCCTCAAAGTGATGTGATTCGTTAATGCCATACGTTGGACGTATAAAGGATGGATTTAATGTTATTATATATGATGTTATACTGAAATTATTATATTCCTCTATATCATTATTATTTCATTCCATTAAAGTATGAGATAGAAATGAAAGTAGCGTTCATGCGTACGTACGGCTTACCGTCTCCATGAACGGTGCATTTCATTTCTTATCCCCAAATGTAATGTACTATTATAAGTACATGTATATAATGGATATATATGATTAATGATACATCTAAATGATTAATATAATTCTGGAATTAAAATATACATACCTCTCATTTAGTTTTAATTCCATTAATATGAAAAAGAAATGAAAGTAGCGTTCATGCGTACGTATGGCTTACCGTCTCCATGAACGGTGCATTTCATTTCTTACCTCTAAATGATTATGTGATATTATAAATACATTTATATTCTAGATATATATGATATATATGATATCCAAATCAGGAATTTCATTCTGGATATAAAGAACCTTTGACCACTCGAACAACATGTAACTGTAAGAAGACCACTTTCGACTTAAGAACCAAATACCGACAAAACAAAAATTATTAACTTAAATGATTACATAATGTTTATAACATGTCAATAATTTATATAAAAGGAATAATGAACTTGGAAAAGGTTCTTAAGCAAGTATAAATTAACTCAAGTTTATTATTCAGGACGTTAAAGAACGATCGAGTCAAGTCGGACCCGAGGTAAGGGAACCTACACCTCTCTTTCTTTTTAATTACTTTCCTTTATGTCACTTCTTTTAGGCTCCTCTTTGTTATGATGGGGGATGTTATTTTATATTCGTCTTGCTGTAAATTTTATTGAAATGTCATGAGATACCCTATTTGATCTCATCAATCCATTTTTGTATGTTTTATGTTGCACCGTTTGGATGCTGAGTTTTCGTAAGGGATTTTTCATCTCACTTTTATTCCCGTGAGATTTATGCTACATTTTCCACAATTTACTTTGAGTGGTGTATGTACTGACCATTATTCTACTCTTTTTGTAATATAATTTCGTTTATGAGTATTTACATCAATGATTTATTGTCCTTCTTTCATGGGGTGTATGTTTTGAAAGATACCCAAGTCGGTAAGGGAACCTTTCACCCTCCTCTTTTTTTAAAAGACTTATTTTGTTGGGTCTTTTAATTTACATATTGTTATGTTGGGATATGTTCTCATATATCCTTATTGATGTAAATTTTATGTCCAAGTGATGAGATACACTTTTTATCTCTCATCAACTCATTTTGATGTGACGTCGTTAGGCTGTCAAGGGAACTTCTTAACCCAATTTCGATTTCTTTGGGTTCAACATGTAGTTATTGAATATGTCATCTTTTGAATATGTGTGAATGACCTTCTATTGTTTTACACTTACTATCCACTTATATTGGGTGTATTTATGTTTGTCACACATAATTTTGAGATTGAATTATCCTTAATTTAAGGATACCTTCTTTATAAGGGAATTCATCACATTTGACATTTCTATTGAGACTTCATTGTTGTTATGCACCAATTCACTCTTATATGGTGTATATACTGTCCTTTGGGATATTATATCATGAATCCATTTATACTCATGATATTATAAAGTTCTGACTAATTGTTGTTCCTCAATTATTGTGTCTCTCATTTTGTTAAAAACACTTTAAATATAATATCGTTTTAAATGTTTTAATGATTTATTCTTATAAATGGTTCCCATTAATATCCATATTTTCAAAATGGTTTTAAGGATTTATTTATATGGATATTAATGGTTTGAAATTTTAAAAGCTTCAAGGTGGTATGGGACACTTTGATTCAAAAATCTCTTTATTAAATGTTTTAAATGGTTTTGGAAATGGTTTCTTTTTGAATGGATTCATTATTTCAATATAATAAAATGTTATATTGTGATTGAAATGTGGAAATGTTATGTTTCCTTTACGCATGGTTTATGTGATATGATTATGTTATGGTTCTTGGGCATTGTTATGTAAATGGGTGGTTCCGTGATAAACTAAGGGCGGGTGAGCCCGGTATAGCTCTCCAATGAATTGGGTAACGCGAAGGAGTGAAACATTGAGGTTTCTCCGAAGAGATTTAGGCAATATACTGTGATGGGTATTCCAAAACGTAACCAAGAGGGTTACTCCCTACGTACAAATGTTATTAATGCCTCAAGTTACCTTTTATGTCTTATGATTTCTATGATTTATTCATGATTTGATATGCCTATGTTTTATGGGTAAAGTATGATTTCATTCTTATGTATACATGTACTCATGTTTCCTTTCCATATTTTTATATCCCTTCCTGAGCTTTTTATGCTCATCCCAAGTTTTTGAAATGTTTTTCACTGGTCAAGGTAATGGTACATGATGTGATGATAGTGTCAAGGATGTGTCAAGAAAGAATCCATGTTTTATTTTAAATATGTTTCCGTTGATGGGAAGAATGAATACTGTCTTTTATGTAACCACTTTGTTTAAATGTGGAATGTAATGCATGTTTCATGATCTAATTCTCTAAAACTCTAAACCTGAAAAGATCCTCAATGTGTAATATTGTAATAACTCAAGATTAAGTAAGGTTTAAGGCTGGGGCCTTATAGTTGGTATCAAAGTTCGGTTTAGATAACTTCAGAGGTTAGGGTATTCTTTATGCATAAGTGACATTACCATAATGGTTATGATTTCAGAAAGAGTCCTAGTTTTAGATAAAGTGAATGAGTAAGTATATCTTAGTGTTTACCTTCCTCATTAGTACATGATGGTTTTTTATATATACTCACACTGACCTTTTTGGTTTTAGTAAATGGATGGATCTAGCAGGCACCAAAGTAACAGTGGATGTGAAGGAAACTGTGACAGTTTTTTGAGCAAGCAACTGAATGATATGGGAGCTACAATGAGAACTCTTGTGATTATCCTCAACCAACTATCTAGAGTCATGATTGACCACCTAAACCTTGGCAATTTCTCTAAGGCATCATATATGCGGGAAACAAATCCCTATGGAAGTACAGGTAATAATCATAAATGTAAGTGTGTTCAAAAACCTATGTGTCAAAGATGTGGAAAGAAACACCTAGTAAAATGTTTCAAAGGGACAGGAATATGCTATATATGTGGAAATGAAGGTCATAAAGCAAGAACCTGCAATGGAAAAAGGAAGCATCCAGTTGACTTGAGGAAAGGGAAAGAAGTTCTTTCTGAGGGATCAATTGAATGTTTTAAATGTGGTGTGCATGGTCATTATGCAAACACATGTCCTATGAAGAAGTTTCGTGAATGGGATCACCAAGAGCGTACAAATGTTTGTTTTCCAATACCTAATGCCATTTCGATTGGGGATGAAGAAACTGACAATGACCAATCAAAGGTATGTATTATTTCATGACTATTGTTTTCCTATTTTGGAATCTTAGGATATGATTCATGATTTTGTTTGTAGGAAAGAGGTATTTCGGAATAATTTGTAAATGAATGGTTAATGGATCATGAAGAGTGTTGAATGAGTAAGATGTCAACATATAAGGGCTTCAAGAGTTATGGTGAAATTCTTAAGAGTATTAAGTCTTTTTTGATGATGGGTTTACATTAGAAGGCTTTTTATATTATGTGTAACCCTGATGTTTAATATAGGCAAATTTTATTCAAGGAATAGTTATATTTTCTTTTGTGGACATAGTTATAAAGAACCATTTGGGTTTATATGATCCTTACTTTTCAGGTAATTGTGGGTTATTATATGTTATGATGTAAAATGAAAGGCATGAGATAAACTTGAGGTTAAAATATGTTATGATCATCTTTGAAGATTTTATCTCATTTTGGGGAATGTTTTAAGAATTATATAGTTTTGGAAAAAGGACAACACGCAGACCGTGTGACTACCCGTCGCGTCGGACAAAGCTGCGGGAATCGAACCCACAACCAAAGTGCGACTGGTATTTATCGCCTACCACTGGACTACGTGAAGTCACTGGTTAGTTTGACTGATTTTTTCTAGTTATATGATTTTATCAATTAAGAGTAAGTTGATTTTGGGTTATTTATGAAAATTATTAACCTATCATGGAGGATATTTGATTAGGTTAATTACTTTTCAATACGAGACTTTAGGAGCAACTGATGTTGTTTGGAGATAAATGTTACGATTTAACTTGGAAGACTATGTGACTAAATCCTTAAAATATTTGGGTTTCAATCTTAGATTGGTTTAATTTGAATAATTTTATGGACAAATTGATGATAGAATGGTCCTCGTTGAACATTGGGTTTGGTTGGACAAATTTTGGAGATTAAGAATAGATTTTCTTTTTATAAAGGGTTATCCTTTTCTGGACTATCTGATCTTGTAATAAACATTTTGGTTTTGGTTAATGTCTAATGACATGGGAAGTATATAGTTCTCTTTTTTGGATTAGTTGACTCTCTAGAAGTTGATTATAGTACTCTTAATGCGAACAAGTTTCCCTAAATACTCATCTTTTGGAAAAAAAAATATGAGTTTGATTAAGGAATCCAGTAAAGGTTGAAAGTCAACATGATAAGTGATTATGTTTCCTTATGAATAAATTCCTCAATAAAAAGTAACTTAACATGAAAATGTTGTCTATTAGCTTTTCCCACTGGGGAATCGAATACCGTTTAACCCATCACAAGTGTGTGATTTTCTCATTGTTAACTTTCTCGTAGACATGTTTACTATCACTCTCCCTCAAGAACATGACCCTTTGCCTTTTCTTCCATGTCCATATTTTTCTACATGGAATCCTGGTATGGGTTAACTCGGGTGACCTCTGTACTTATCTTCCTTTATTTTAAAGTGATTTTTTTACCGACTCTTGTTCTGATGTGGGACGTTCAAGGATGTTTCCAAGCTCAATTTTAAAAATTGCGAGGACGCAATTCCCAAAAGGGGGGAAGGATGTAACACCCCCGGTAAATAAAGAATATGACATTTTCATATTTATCCATATTTGTGAATAAAATATTAATATGACTTTAAAGGGGATTCTATGCTCGATGGCGTACCCAACACGCAACAACGAGTTTCTTGGAAATCTTACGTTGCACTCTAATAATAAAATAATATTATTTTAAATGGTACTTAACATGTAGCCGTTGTATTGACAGTAATGGATATAAATTACTAAAATTTGATTATATATGTTTTTAAATGTTTTTACATTTATCTAATAAAAGATAAAGGCATAAAATACGGAAAGAATTCAATTTTAGGCGTATATGCCCTAGTTTTCACTAAAGGTTCACTTATCGCCTTTTGATGGAGAACCGTCATTAAATATAGTTTTGTTCACTCTTATAGATCCTTTTGGACAAAATAGAACTCTTCATAAGAATTGGGACATCAAAATTTACTTTGTGTAAATTTTTGGTATCTTTCAGTAAAGTTCATTTTTTAATGAATAGTGTAAAATGTTGTATTTTAAATCAAAAACTCTTTTTAATCTAATTTATATATACGATTAGATTATATTATTAATTGGTTTTAAAGTGAAATTAGAATATATTTTTACCATTAAATCCAATAGAGGTCGTTGGAATTAATTTCACTTTGAAATCAGACTTAAACTAGTGTCAATCTTTTGATACTTATTGTTTCATAAAAACACGCTATTTGCTCTGATAGTGGAAATTAATTATTAAATTAATTAATGTGACTTATATGTTTTGAATTTTGTAAAATATTCTTCATTTTTGAATTCGGAATATCAAATATAGCTTAGGGTGAATTTTTGGGATTTTTCTGAAAAACATCAATTTTTTATGAATAGTGAAACAACTAAGTGGTACTTATAAAAACTGATTTTCCATTTAAATGAAACTTTTCCATCTTTGTGTTTTGAATTTCAAAAATCCGACATACATGGTTGTCATTAAGAATTAAAATGTGGTTCAATGGGATAAAAATAATTTTTTGGTGAATAGTAACTTATTAAGTTTTTAATCGCGATTAGAGGTAATTAGTGTAGTTTAAGGTAAAAATAATGTTTTAATAATATGAAATGAACTTGACACATGTCCTACCCTCTTTGGTTGTGTCACGGCCGACCAAGAAAATCCATGGGTCAACTTGGGGACCCCATGGATCCACATTGGATGGGAAATGACATAAATAACTTTTTATTTAATGTTAAAGTAAAAATGACACAAACTTGAGTTATTTTACGAAAACAATTTTTACATGGGGTTATAAAGATAATATTTTTGATATTAAATTTTCATTGGAAAGAGAAAACGATTTCCTACATCATAGAATTTTTTTTATAATTTTTAGACTTTATATAAATTAAATTATTTATGACATCATGATGATGCAACGATGACCTCATTAATGAACAGTTTAAATAAAATGAAACGATAATATAAAATCTAAGACTTACACTTGTCCAAAAACTATTTTATGGGAATATTTCGAAGCCTTATCATCTTATCTTCGAAATATATCAATGTGGGACCTTAGTAATTCGAAACACTTTTGAAAATAAAATAATAGTTTCATGATTTCCAAAAGTGCCCCTCCTCTCCTCTTATAAAAGGCCCCCACCTCTACCTCATTTCACACACTCCTAAAGCCTTTGGCTCGGCCATCCCCTGCCCATTTACTCTCTCCACATCCCTCTCCTAATACTATAGGATTCCCGTTGGGCAGAATCCTTTCAATGTAATTCTTTTAGGCTCAAATCAAAAGGAGTTACACTTTTAAAGGTAATTCATTCTCTCATGATCATTTGTTTTATTCTGCTTCTCCAACCCCCTAAACTCTTTTTATTTACTTATTTTGTAACAACACCAGTATCATAAATATACTAGGATGTTGTTATAAGATTTATTCAAGCTACACTCTCACACAACTACATCAAATGGTTAAAGAACATACGGTTTCCGTGGATGGCGAAATTCTGCCTCCTGAAACGATGATTGTTCAGTACTCATTTAACACCTTCAAAGGTGGCCATTATGATGTCACTATTTTTATATATGATATAGAATATGTTTATGTTTTACATAATCTTATGTATTTTTCATTTGTGTCTTACTTTTATGGCTTCCATTATGGGTATAAGCGATATCTTCATTTTAGGAAGTGCGGACTACCGCCCCCTCAAAGTGATGTGATTCGTTAATGCCATACGTGGGACGTATAAAGGATGGATTTAATCTTATTCTATATGATGTTATACTGGAATTATTATATACCTCTATATCATTATTATTTCTTTCCATTAAAGTATGAGATAGAAATGAAAGTAGCATTCATGCGTACGTACGGCTTACCGTCTCCATGAACGGTGCATTTCATTTCTTATCCCCAAATGTAATGTACTATTATAAGTACATGTATATAATGGATATATATGATTAATGATACATCTAAATGATTAATATAATTCTGGAATTAAAATATACATACCTCTCATTTAGTTTTAATTCCATTAATATGACAAAGAAATGAAAGTAGCGTTCATGCGTACGTACGGCTTACCGTCTCCATGAACGGTGCATTTCATTTCATACCTCTAAATGATTATGTGATATTATAAAGACATGCATATTCTAGATATATATGATATCAAAATCAGGAATGTCATTCTGGATTTAATGAACCTTTGACCACACGAACAACATGTAATTATAAGAAGTCCACTTTCGACTTAAGAACCAAATATCGACAAAACAAAAATTATTAACTTAAATGATTACATAATGTTTATAACATGTCAATAATTGATATAAAAGGAATAATGAACTTGTAAAAGGTTCTTAAGCAAGTATAAATTAACTCAAGTTTATTATTCAGGACGTTAAAGAACGATCGAGTCAAGTCGGACCCGAGGTAAGGGATCCTACACCTCTCTTTCTTTTTAAGTAATCTCCTTTATGTCACTTCTTTTAAGCTCCTCTTTATTATGATGGGGGATGTTATTTTACATTCCTCTTGCTGTAAATTTTATTTAAATGTGATGAGATACCCTATTTGATCTCATCAATCCATTTTTGTATGTTTTATGTTGCGCCGTTTGGCTGCCGAGTATTCGTAAGGGATTTTTCATCTCACTTTTATTCCCGTGAGATTTATGCTACATTTTCCACAATTTCCTTTGAGTGGTGTATGTACTGACCATTATTCTACTCTTTGTGTAATATAATTTCGTTTATGAGTATTTACATCAATGATTTATTGTCCTTCTTTCATGGGGTGTATGTTTTGAATGATACCCAAGTCGGTAAGGGAACCTTTCACCCTCCTCTTTTTTTAAAAGACTTATTTTGTTGGGTCTTTTAATTTACATATAGATTTGTTGGGATATGTTCTCATATATCCTTATTGATGTAAATTTTATGTCCAAGTGATGAGATACACTTTTTATCTCTCATCCACTCATTTTGATGTAACGCCGTTAGGCTGTCAAGGGAACTTCTTAACCCAAATTTCGATTTCTTTGGGTTCAACAAGTAGTTATTGAATATGTCATCTTTTTAATATGTGTGAATGTCCTTCTATTATTTTACACTTAATATCCACTTATATTGGGTGTATTTATGTTTGTCACACATAATTTTGAGATTGAATTATCCTTAATTTAAGGATACCTTCTTTATAAGGGAATTCATCACATTTGACATTTCTATTGAGACTTCATTGTTGTTATGCACCAATTCACTCTTATATGGTGTATATACTGTACTTTGGGATATTATATCATGAATACATTTATACTCATGATATTATAATGTTCTGACTAAATGTTGTTCCTCAATTATTATGTCTCTCATTTTGTTAAAAACACTTTAAATATAATATCGTTTTAAATGTTTTAATGATTTATTCTTATAAATGGTTCCCATTAGTATCCATGTTTTCAAACTGGTTTTAAGGATTTATTTATATGGATATTAATGGTTTGAAATGTTAAAAGCTTCAAGGTGGTATGGGACACTTTGATTCAAAAATCTCTTTATTAAATGTTTTAAATGGTTTTGGAAATGGTTTCTTTTTGTATGGATTCATTATTTGAATATACTAAAATGTTATATTGTGATTGAAATGTGAAAATGTTATGTTTCCTTTACGCATGGTTTATTTGATACGTTTATGTTATTGTTCTTGGGCATTGTTATGTAAAAGGGTGGTTCCGTGATAAACTAAGGGTGGGTGAGCCCGATATTGCTCTCCAATGCATTGGGTAACACGAAGGAGTGAAACATTGAGGTTTCTCCAAAGAGATTTAGGGAATATACTGTGATGGGTATTCCAAAACGTAACCAAGAGGGTTACTCCCTACGTAAGAATGTTATGAATGCCTCAAGTTACCTTTTATGTCTTATGATTTCTATGATTTATTCATGGTTTGATATGCCTATGTTTAATGGGTAAAGTATGATTTCATTCTTATGTATACATGTACTCATGTTTCCTTTCCATATTTTTATATCCCTTACTGAGATTTTTATGCTCATCACAAGTTTTTGAAATGTTTTTCACAGGTCAAGGTAAGGGTACATGATGTGATGATAGTGTCAAGGATGTGTCAAGAAAGAATCCATGTTTTATTTTAAATATGTTTCAGTTGATGGGAAGAATGAATACTGTCTTTTATGTAACCACTTTGTTTAAATGTGGAATGTAATGCATGTTTCATGATCTAATTCTCTAAAACTCTAAACCTGAAAAGATCCTCAATGTGTAATCTTGTAATAACTCAAGATTAAGTAAGGTTTAAGGCTGGGGCCTTATATATTCATAGTTGGCATTTGTGTAGGATGTACAAGAAGTGGATGATGATGCTATTACATCCTTCCCCTATGACTACAAAGCATCACATGTCGGGCTTAGGGTGCTTGTGGTCGGGGTTGGGGACAGTTGTAGTGCTTAGATGTCTACAATCCATAAGTACATGATATTATTCAATGTATGATCTATGTTTATTATAATCTTGCATATGTATTATTAGAAATAGTTTCCAGTCATTCATTTATCTACCTATTTGTGGTGCAAGATTTTTATCTCCCATTATAGGAACTAACACAAAATCCCTTTTCACAAGGATCTTATAGGGAACACATATTCTATATAATTCATATTATAGATGTGTGATCTATTTCAAGGAGGATAGAGGATCCTATGGGTCCTTTTGTTCATCCTGATAGAACCTTATTATGTAATCATGGGTATAGATTGAATTTATTTTTTCCCATCTTTAATTTATTTCACCATATACAGGTGAGATTCCTGTGGAATAATGGGATAATATTCTCATTGTTTTGGGACAGATATCACATGGTAGGACTTCTAGATTAAGTGATGATAATGTTTCATACTATCACTCCTTACTGTTTATGTGTAGCCCATGGTGCAGTGGGTTATAAAAAAATATGGTTTCCTGTAGTTGTTGAGAATTATAATGACTTCTTCTTCGAATATGTATTTGGTTTGTATATGATGAGTCAGAAGGTTTTTTCATCGAATTTCATCTAGGGACATCCCGGATATCTTTTATAGCATATGGGATGGCACCAACCGGGCATCCCGAATTACTTTTGCAGTTGTAGGACCTTCGTTAGAATGGTTTCTTCAGACCCATTTTAATCCCTAGAAAAATATAGTCATGTTCATAAAAAAGGATGATGGGATCTTATGGCTTTATGTGGATTGTTCTCAACTGAACCCGGACACGATAAATAATAAGTAAACTTTTAGAGTATTGATGACGTCTTCAAAAATTTACTAGGCATGATGTGGTTATCAAATATATATCTATAGTGTGACTAACAATAGTTAAGGATTCGCAAGGATAATATTCCAATTTTGGTGTTCTGATTTCCCTACAGACACTACAAGTTCCTTGTGATTCCCTTTGTTGTGAAGAACTTCCCTTACATTTTCACAACTTTAATTAACATGATTTTACATTCGTACATGGACTCTTTTGTTGTCTCCATAGAAGAAATATCTATATACTCTATATTAGAGGTGGAGCATGCATAGCATTTGAAAATGGTCCTTGATTTTTTCAAGAGAGAAAGCATTATGAAAATAAATTTATGTTCTAGTTCTGAATAAATGAGGTTCAATTTCATGGGAATTTCATTTATAAGCATGGGTTAGTTAGAGATCCTAAGAAGATGAAATCCAATACTTGTTAGGAGTCACTGAAAGTTGTGTAGAAGGAGTTATTAAATATTTGTTAGTTTGTGTTCGAAAGGATATTTGGTGTGTAATTATTTAAGATCACGTCCCTTTGACCACTCTAACGCGAAATGGGAAGCCATTTACCTACTATGATCATAGCCAGAGGGAAATTTAGGAGTTGAGGAAGAGGCAGAATAATTCATTTGTTTTGAGACTACCAAAGTATTGAATTGAGTTTTTATTGTTTTATGAAGCCTCAGGAGATGGGCTCGATAGAATTTTGATGCACTGATTGGTAGTCATAACATACGAGACTTCTCGGTTGATACCCCATGAGAATAATAACATGACTCATGACCTAGTGCTGGAAGTGGTAGTATTTTATCTAAGTATGTGGATATAATATATTTTGGGAGATAATTTTGTGGATTACTCATACCACCAAAGTATCAATTATCTATTCACTCTGAGATACTATAACCTGAAGCAGTAATATTGGATAGGGTTCTTGTTGGACTAAGACAACAAGATAGTCTATACAATAAAAAATGGAAACATTTTATCATATTACCTAAGCAGGGTGTTTGATGCTCACATAGTTCTAGAACCTTTAAAGTAGTCACCTTCCCAATGGCTGACCCTGTTAGAGCACGAGTTTATTGTTTTTCTTGAGTCAATAGTGTTGAATCATTCTCTCTTCAGGTGAATGATGGAGTCCTAACATAGATTCATTTACTAATACGGTATTACATTATTATATATCCACATGAGATTCCACTGATAGATATTCTGATGTAGTTAATCACACCATATTTTTCAAGGTGTGAATTGTTGTTCTAATCACATTGTGAGAGGAGGAAATATGGGAGTTCCACACTTATCCCCTAGTTATAAATTCTGGTGTGTGGATGATGTATAAATACCTTCAATGGAATTTTTAGTAGTAATACATGAAGAAAATTGTAGCATATTTCATAATTATTACCCCGGTTTTCAACAGATGAATGTTTAGAATCATGAACCGGAAGGTTTGTTGCAACCGAAGAGATACATGCATAACCCACCATATTTCATTATCAAGTGATATACGAACATTTAGTATGGGTCCACATTTTCATATCACTTGGTGGTGATCAAGGATTGATAGTATTATAACATGTGTGTATTGACTATCACTTTTTTTTTCATGTTAATGCAACACAAAAATATTGAAGAGAGTTCCTGGGAGAAGGAGGTCCATGTTCGGGCTCATTATTTGAAGTTGTTTTCCTATTTTTTTCATTGATGAAAAAAAAAGAAATTTTTAATCATGTGGGGACTCTAATTATTATTTGTATGACTTTGATATATTTCTATATATATTTACATAGCATGGTGTTGAGATAGTGTGAAATTCCATGGTCTGGTGTTCCTAGAAAAGATTTTATAAAAATATTAAATATATTTTATATTGTTAAAGAACAATATATAAATGAAAATGTGATAACTGTTAAATGAATTTCAAGATCATATAAATTTGAAACAATATTTTAGTCCAAAATGTTTTTCTTACCCTAGGCATGACATAAAATTTGTTGAAATGGTATTTCCATATACCTCACACTTCGATGGAGAATTCAGTAGATTTTATTAATTATTTAAGGAATTAAATAATTAATTTAACCTAAACAAAATGTTTCTTAAATATATATTTATAGTTATTTTTTCAATGGTTGACCTAACATTCATGTGAATGTCAATTGTGCTCTCTCTCCATCGTATTTATGATGAATATAGTTAAATCGATGAGGAATCCTTGGATCAACATGAATCTAGATAACTCAATAAATGCAACAAATCACCCTTCAATGATGCCACTTTCAATCATCATCGGCGAGAGATCCAATCTGAGGTTTGACTCTTTATTTGTGGCTTTTCGACCATATAATAAGATAATTGAGTAGATTTACCATTTTCCTACTATCTATGCCCTATATTGGAATTTTCATTTTTCAATAAACAAGTTATCAATTTTATAATAATTGTATATCTAACTGTGGTTCCCTTTCATGATATTTTTCCAATAATTATTGTCCAATATTGTTTAAAAATCTATTTTGGACGATTTTTCCTTTTTTTCTTGACGTTTCTCACCATTAAAATACATTTTTTCCTAGTTAGACTGTTATCGAGTGGTTTTAACATTGATCGGGGGCCCATATCAATGAACCATCTATGAAACAGAAATTATTTGGTGACAAAAATCTTATATCGGATATTTTTTGTGAGTTGAGGATGACCAAATCATTGTTCATACATTAATAAATAAAAGGAGGATCATTTGTAATGTGAAAAATGGCTGGGGAAACCCACATGATGAATGAAAGATGACTTTCAGCACACATCAGTTGAAAATCTTGAATTGCATCTAGATACACCATATTTGGGACGAATCTATGCATTATCTATGGCAATAGGGAATGATCCAAACCATGAATAATAGTTTTTAAAATCTAGAGTTTTTTTTGGAAAACACAACTACATACCATGATCCCTGATGAACAAGCGATGTGTAGCCTGCCTCAGTAGTGGTGAAATTTTTTCAGTGAATAAAAGGATGAGACGTTGTGGATGATTCCACCACATTTTGTGTGTTCTCATCTTGGATAGATAGACTATATGGCCAACCACAGAATAATAGTGTATGGTACAAAGACACGAGGACTAGTACATGAGAACAACCACTATGACATGACATAGTCAAATGATGCATAGACACAATATATAGTCAACTTGCAAGATATGTTCTAACAAATATATATGGATTTATGTATCAGTTAGGGATATAAGAATGTGGTGAAGTGTTCCCACATGTCATGTGGGTACCCTCACATGTTGTGTTCCCCTTGATCACCTTTTAAGTGAGTTCAAATGCCTTTATCATCGTCTGTAGAACTCAAATTTTGTCTCATGAGTAGCCTTTCTTCAGTGTTCTTCCATATAGAATGTATTGGTTCCCTCATTTATGACTTTTCAGATATGATGAAAAATGTTCAGGCCATGACACCTTCTTGAGTTTACCCCGATGATGGTAGTAATAAGGTTAGAAAATTAGATGCATATTCTTTTGGGCATTACCCTCTAGTAGGGATGAGTAGTATAGTTCCCATATAACTCTTCAATATATTAAACATCACCATGATTGGGTAGTGTAGTTCTTTGATGGCCACTTCAAGTAGTCACCCTCTATCTAGGCTTTGTAATGGATTTCCCCCAACGACTCTTATGGGAATTACCCTCCAGTACTGATGGGAAGTGCAGCTCCTTGATGCCCTCTTATTGGCATTATCCTCTAACAGGGCTAGGCAGTGGAGTTCCCCAGTCTCTCTTCCGGGCACTTCCCTCTACCAGTGGTAAATATTTTAGTTCTCCACCGATTATCCTTCCAAGAATTACACAATAGATAGGCTGGAAATTGTAGTTACCCGATGATATTCCCGAGCATTACCCTCTAGAGGGGCTGAGAATTAGAGTTTCTCAATGATTAGAATAGTGGGAGTGTATTTTTTTACCAGTTCAGGGAATCCATAGATAGGGATTTTGTCCCCTCATTTTTGTGACATAGTGATGAGATATGGTTTGACATATCCTTGGACTCGCGAGGAAGAGGAATTCTTTCCCAACTAATACATCTTCTTCTGATGTGACCAAACACTATGCAGGTGAGTCAGTTATACCCACTGAAAATAGTATCAATGTGTGGTGCATGAGTCCCTTAAAAAAGTGTGTTTATGTATGATGTCTGGGATGTGTTTCCTTGTTGATGGACTTTTGGAACTGTTGGAGACTCTTCTTCTTCAGCTGAGCTGAGAGATGCAGATCCCCTTACTCTTTCAATTGAGATTCTAGGAATAATCATATATATATATATATATATAACCTTCCTTTTGGATATACACTAGTTATTTTGATAGCATCCATTTTGGAGAGGTGAAGACACATGGGGTATGACCTGGGATTTTCTTGTTTAGCTTCTATGAGGTGGATGAGTCTATCCTTCTACTATATGCGGTGAAGTCTTGATGGGTAGTTCATATACTTAATGTTCTTTGTTAGTTGTGATTGTAGAATCTTACATTCAATCTATTTTTGGTTTGAGGTGTACTATTTCATTGTACCTTGTTCTATCTACTATTTTCCTCTTAATTGTATCTCTTACTGCTCCCCCTTCACCCTTTCAATGCATTCCAGTAGTTATGTATATAATCACCCCTACATGGGAATCTCCCACTAGTTTTGTGTATTTTTGGATGATAGATGGTTCTACAGTGACATTATTAGAGATTATAGATCTTGTGTTATTGGACCTATTTTGTGGTTGTATCTTGGAATACAAGAGATGGGATCTCTCATCATTTTACTCATTTCCATTTTTTAGTTAGGGATATATTTCTTGTTCGTCATATATTTTAACCTTTATTTTTTAGTATGCTTTACAATAATTTCAAACTATCCAGAGTTTCATGCATTATTGGATTACTTTATTTTATTATTTCATCTTTTATTCTTTCCATATTTACTTTATCATTGATATGGGAACGTGTGTTTACATGATTTTTGGTAAAAACCTCCATAAGAGTGTTATTCCATCTGTTCTAGCTGCCACACCATAGCCTATGGAAGTGGGCTTCTGGTAGTAGAAACATGTTCCCCTTAGTGGGAGGATTAATGATAGAAATCTATAAAATGATGGGTTTAGTTTAAAACAATTTAATCTACCCTAGTAAGAGGCAATTTTTATCAACAATCATCTCCATTTTATTTACATTTTCACATCCATAAATTCATATAAAACAGTTCAGATATAAAATTCATAGTATTTAAAATATTTTGGGGGGTGTTTATAATTTTTTTCTAACCTAAAACATTCCCCAATTCTATCTAATGTGTTAAAAATCATCATTCATGTGTATGACAGTCCACCGCCTCACAAACTACTATTGTTCATTTTTTCCTTACCACCTCTCAATGTTTGGAATGATGATGGATAAATGTAATATATATATAATGTATATATTAAAATTATTTTTCTAGAGTCATTATATCATATATATATATATATATCTAAGTTTTATTATATGGGAGACATGACAATGCTAGTCTCATATATGGTGGACTACCACCTCATCGAGTGATGTGGTTTCTCATTCACTAACACATCATATAACATGTGATTTAGATAATTTTAATGATTACATGTCTCATAAATAACAATATTATAACATTGATGATATATGTATCGTTATATAATCATAATATACATGATTATTTTCTATCATTTTCAATCACATAAGGATGATAACATGGTTCTTGTATGTGCAGACTACCTTCTTTATAAAGTGATGTCACTATTTTATCCTAACCACACCAAATAAATGAAATATAAATTAATATAATAAAATATTAAAGATATTTTGTTCATTGTGTAAATATAAAATAATTCTTACATTTTTCCAAAATAATTGAACAAGATGGAAATTTTACCCATGAGTGCGTACAACATACCATCCCGGTGATAGTAACATAAATCATTTTTCAGAAAAATATTTCACAAGTTCTTATACAAATTAAACATGTTGAAATATTTTGATAATTATTTCCTGTTGATTATTATTTATATGATAAAAATATATAATACGGAAAAAAATAAATCATCGATAATAAAATACACATGATAAAAAAGGCAATTAACACCCGAAAAAATGAAAATGATGATTTATTCGTAACAAAAGTGTGATAATATGATATAAAAGGGTCATATATATTATAAGAATAAATAATATTGTCATATAATATAGTTACAACATTCTTAAAATAGTGATAAATGAGGTTAAATATTGTTCAACCAAAAAAAGCCTAAATAAATGGTTGTCATCTTGTTATAATTTTACAAAGGAATATTTTAATGTTATGAACCTATTTACATTATACGGTTTATATTCTACCCCTTATTCGTGTAATATTAGTTATAAATAATTCTTCATTTTATTTTTGGTTTCAATTTTATTTATTTCAATTTAGTGAATATGAATTAAAAGTTAACAAGGGGTAATGAATTTCATAAATCAATTCTATTTAACTGGGTTTTATTATATCCTTAGTGATATTAATATTATATGATTAAATGTACAGATATTTTAGAATATATATTTTTGTATTTCAAAAAAAATATTTGGATTTATACTCGATAAACACAATCTATCCCATGAGTAATTCTCACATCTACGTTGTGATCATTTTAATTTATTATTTTACAATCTCTTTCTAATCAAGATGGTTTATTATTTAACTTAAATTATAGGAAATTATATAACCATGGATTAATAATACCATTAATTTTGTTATTAAATAACTATTAATGATTTTATTTCATGTTATAGTAACATTTTTCTCTCATTGGAACATTAAATTATTAACAAAATATTTTAATCAAGTCTGAATTTATTTATCTCTTGAATATAAAATCTGGTTTCTTAATAAACTATATTTGGAAAAAATTTCAATTTTATTATATAACATTTCTTGAACTATTTATTAAAATACAATATTTCTCAATTTTTTTATGAAATGATTTGAAAAGAATCATTTTTCTTATTTTCAAACAAGGCCATTTTCTAAAATTTTCCATGAAAATGAATGTTCTTTATAGCATGTTTGAAATTACCTTCCAAGATGACCATTATTTATTTTAAGAATCCATTTCATGTTTATGAGGATATTTTTAATGTAAATTTTATTTATACCAGATTATCCCTAAAAAATATTTTCATAATCATTTTCTAAATGCATATGGTATTGTCCTTAAGAATATTTTTCTATTTATTTTATGGTTATTACATTAATTTAAAAAACATCCCTTATTTTGAATATACTCTAATAGGGATATTATTTATTGATATCATCATTATTCATTCTCTATATGATTTACAATCATCTCTTCTAATGAATGTATCAACAATAAACTCCTTGAATAATTTTGGTTTCCAACGACTTTATCATGAAATGTTAACATTCATATGATCATTGAGCATTAAATTTATTCTAAATATTCATATTATTCATCACCAATATATATTTTCTATAAAAAAATATATAATCTATACATATGATTTACTAAATTTAATGTTATTTGATATCTATGGAAATATCAAAAAATCCAATTTTTTTTCTAAAAATTGATATTTGATAATGAACATTGTTTATTAATTACGTAGATTATTTGATATATTTGTAATTATTTAGATATGTGAAAAATATGTTGTGAATAATTATTTATATACACTTAGTGTCTCAATTTTCACATAATATGAATTAGTTTAATTGTATTAGTTATGAGGGGTTTTACCCAGTATGTTTCAAATAACTATTTTAAGTGTATTGAGGGTGAAGGTACCAATGTACGTGAAAAACATAGAATCCAATAATTAATCATTTCCTTTATTTGTTTTTAAATTATTTTTATTCATTATATTCTTAAAAAGACAATATCTCCAGATGCATTTCATTCCCATTATCATAGTTATCATGTACTTCAGTTATTTACCATTCTATATCGATTATGCCTTATCCATTTATGATAATCATTTTATTGATTAAATGTCATGTGTATTCAGTTATCTATCATTATATATTATCTAAACACATAATTTTAGGTTTTTTAATTACATGGGTTCTGTGTCATGTTATTTACCATTACATGTTTATTATTTTCATCGATTAATTATTACTTCTTCTTTAAAAACAATTGCTGAGATTTTGAGATCACTATTTTATTACATTCCCCATTATTCCATGAAGTTTTATATCACTGAAATGAAGATATATCGAGGATTTAATAGATATATTCTCAAAAAATTATTGATATTAGTATAATAATTTTAATTTGATAATAATGTATGTATCTAGCTTAACAAGACAACTAAACTTTTCAGTCCTTTTGGATGTTATTCTATATATATTATATCAATTTAATAGAATTAGGAATTATTAAGACATACTGGATTATAGGATGTTGTAGTTATTAGAAGTTTATATTTAGAAGGAAATTTTGAATATATATTAATGACAACATAGATAATGTAACATAACCGTAATACTGATATTGAGGATTTGTATAGAATAACAACCTATTGTATTTATAAGTTTGGAATAATTTTTCCCTTGCATTACATCAATTTTTAGATACTACAAGTGGACGTGGTTCTAGGATAAAGCTACCTAGGTGTCGGAAAACTGAAAAAGGTGTGTCATTCATTAAATGAGCACAACCTCTAATCAGAGAACGAGTCTTACTGTGAACCTTGTTTGATACTCGTGGGAAATATTTTTTGAATAATTGAAATTCTATTTATAAGAAGTTATAAATGATTTAAATAGATGATGTAGATAAATGACCTAGGTTAACCCCTTGATCAATGAAGGACCAATATTAAAATAGAATGGATGAATTATTAATGTATTATAATTAATAATATTGAAGTATGTTTTACAATGATTATGGTTGTATGAATCATAATTCATCTATAGATTGTACTAAATTTTTTAAGAAAATATTTCTTAATTTAATTATGTGTTATTAATACCATTAATTAATTATGAGTTTAATGATTATCATATGTTTAAATTCTTAAAAACATGTTTTATGTATTATGTGATGTGATTCAACACATATAAAGATTATTTTTATAGTAATTCATAGAAATTATACGTTTTAGTATAATATTTATTTTTTGATAAATTCCTTGATATTTTACAATGGTATGAATAAAGTTATTTATGAACATTTGTTTAGATATGTAACTAATGACATTGTAATAATTATAATATTAGAAAATGTAATAAACAAACCAAATATGCTGAAATGAATAGATAAATTTTTACTTGTTAAATACAATTATTTACAGGCCTTCCAACACATTTTTGGAACATTATAGTAATTATATTTATATAATTTATAAATAGTCTATCCCTTTTGATGTGTGATAACCAATCACATTTGGTAAGTTGATCGTGCTTTAACTCATGACCAAAGGATGATAAGGGTTTTAATCCTACCATTGGCCTACCTGATGTCATGGTTAATATGTCATTAGTAAAATGATTTTAAAAATAAATATTAATGACAAATTATTTGTTTTAATTTTGGTGTATATATATTATTTGTTTTTGTAACTTGATCTAAACCTATTGGTTTTTTATGGTAGGTAAAGATATGAAGAAATAATTTTCAATATTTTGCGATATTATGATCCATAAAAGTAAATTTTTGTTTATTATCCCTAAAATGTTAAATTTTTTATATTCATTTTGTGGAGGAAATAATTAATTTGGAAATTTAACGAACTAAAAAAAATTATGGAATTTTTTGTGGATTTAAAAACCTATCAAGTAAGTGTATTTCCTGAAATTCATTGATGGCAAGGAAAATCCAAATATTTAGAATAATTTATTTTTAGATAAAATGTAATTTTATTACCTATATTTATGATGACACTAAGGGCCTTTTCACCCCTATTTTATTTATGGTTTTTATTACCTAATATTTAATATGATAATTCCATTTATTTTGATAAATTAACATTATAACTCGATGTAAATATTTAAGATTTTCCTTCATGTATATTTATTCACTTTACACTACTATTATCCTATTTAGATACCTAGATATGTGTTATTAAATAAGACATATGGACTCCCTTTTTAACTCTTTTGAGTGGATTTTTTTAAAATATCTTACCTTTGGTCTTTTCAAAAATTTAATTTTCAAATTTTTTACACTAATTTTATAAAATCATGTTTAAATTCAGGGGATGAAATGCATTTATGTTTCAGAAAATGTAACACACTGAAATTAAAAAAGAATAACATTATATTCAAACCCATATATGAAACAAAAACCATATAATAACAGAAAATATAATACCCTAAGACATTAAAATATATTTATTTTATAATTAATTTTTTGTTTGATTATGATACACGCAACCAGGAGTTTATTCAATATCATCTGTTACATGTAAGGTTGAGTTTACTAAAAAACAATATAATAATAATAATATTTCATAATATAAATATCATATCCTACCCATTGAATTCATTGTATGAATAGAAATAACAAAATTATAAACATATTAATTTTAAATTTATTTATTAAAATTATATTTATTAGTAATAAAATTAGAATCATTTAAATGAAAAGAATGCATTTTAAAATGAATAGTATTTTCCTAAAAGGTGGTTGAGTATATCTTGGAGAAAATTATTTAAAATGTAATTTTAACACTTTTATGAACTTTTTATGAAAAAATAATTTTATTTTTTGAAATATATATTTTGAAATTATATTATGGTGAATATTTAATATTTTTTTGAATATTTTAGTTTTTTTATTAATAATGAGAAATAAAGGATTTAAATTTAATAATGGATTTTAAATTATATTTTTTATTATGTAAATTGTTTTTTATTAATTTGATTAAAAGTAAAATTAGATGAATATTATATTAATTAATCATCTTTAGGTTTTTATAAAAAATTTCATTTTGAAATTAGATAATAAAAATAAGTAAAATTATGAACTTTTTATCTTTAAAACCCAACAACCTTTTCCTATTTGTAGGAAAAAAATTTATCCCATATCTGTAATAATAATAATTCTAACATATAAATATTTCAACATAATTTGTTACATAAATTACCTATGAATTTAGTTCAAATTAATTTCATTGATTAAAGAAAAATTACATTACATAGTAGTTAAACATATAATATAATGGGTAAAAATGACACAAAACATGCCAAAAAACCTTTTAATGGAAATATTTAAACATTATAACTTCACTTAATAATGATTGGATATTATTGGGGCTCAGAAACATGAATATACATAGTTTAAATTAAATCTTTCCAAAAATTGCATATGTTCCACTAACCCCACTTATAAAAGGCCACCATAGATCATCACCAATTAAAAAATTTAAAAAATAAATGTATTTAAAATACATACCAAAATAACTACAAAAATCCATAGACTCATCCTAAAATAATTATTTTTAGAATGAATCCATCAAATGACTGGTTTAGTGATAACCAAATAATGATACTCGAAGAAGAGGTAATGTTCTTGAACATGAATCTTCATTTTATTTCCTTCTCTAGCTCCTTATATTAGTATTATACTAATATAACATAATATCAAAATTATATTGAAAATATATGTATTTTTAATAATATTTTAATTACCTATAACCATCTCTACATCCATAATATTGGTTATTAAATAATCATTTGTTTGTACAAAGGATTACCACCTCATGAATCGATGACAATCATTTTTCCATTACCAACAATCAATGTTGTATATGATGATGGATATAATTTATATATACGATTTTTATAAAAATATTATACCGATGGATTCATTATATTATGTCAATATTTTTTCCCTTTTCATAGATGATACGATAACATAAAACTTATGTACATAAGACTACTGCCTCACAAAGCGAAGTGATTCATCTATTGTAAATGCTTCACAAGGAAGGTAGTAATGATAATATTCATTAAAAAATCTTCGATAAAATAATTAATTATTTTTTTAATTACATATTTATAATTATATGATGATTATATACATCATTTTTATATCATTATTTTCCATCACATAATGCTGATAACGTTATTTATGTACGTGTGGACTACTGCTTTCACATTGCGATGTGACACTCTATTCATAAAAACACTATATGGATTAAATATATAGGCATATAATGTTATATAATGATCATCTAGGAAGGGAATCATATTATTTACTTCCTTCCCATAATGATTAGTGAAAAAATTTAAATGTTACTCATGTTTACATAAGTCGAACCATCTCTATGATAGTAACATACTTCATTTTTCTTACCAATAATTACTGATTACGTATAAAAAATTTAAATTCTATAAAAATGTTATAATTATTTATTCTTTATTATTATATATATTATATAACTATATAAAAGGGTAAATAACTACAAATTCCATAACAAAATAGGCATGAGAAAACAACAAAATTAACAAACGAAACACTGAAGATAATGAAGTATTATTAAGGAATGAAAAATATTATGGTTTCAAGGGTTCATATATGATATCATAAATTGTAAAATGTTTCCAGAAGATGTTAATGACATGTTTAAAACTACTATATAATAATTTAAATCACTTTCATACAAAATGAATCATTTAGTAATAGATATCATCTCAATTTCATTTCATTGAGGCATATTGTATTGTTAGAAACATTTTCAAATTTATAAGGTATATACACAACCACATTGAAAATAATATAATGAATATTTAATTCTTAATAATATTCTATGTTTTATTTTAAATTATTTAATCTTTTTGGATTTTGAATTAAATGTTACCATGTTGTAAATAATTTCATAACTCAAATCTTTTTCATTGAGTTATATTAATCAATCATTTTCATTAATATTCTATGACTTAGTGGGAAATGTTTTTGAATATTTATATTGTATTATTTTCAATTATTCTATATGGATTTCAATTTTATAAAAAACTGTTTCATTAAATTATTTTGACTTCAATGTTAAAAAATTTTGATGGTTTATACACAATTAATTCTAATTGATATTGTTTATTATTTTCATTAAATTAAATGAAAATTTATTCAAATTATTTCTTAATCCCTTAATTTTTCATATAATATAGATAACCATGATTTCATTTTAGTTATATTGAAATTTTAAAAAAATTCTATACTTAATCTAAATGATAATTGTTTTTAAATAAAAATCTGAGTTCATTTCTATCTTCTGATAGAAATATGTTTTCGTAAAAAACATTTATTTCAAAAAAATTCAACAATTGATTTATTAATCAATTTAGAAATTATTTAATAAAAAACAATTCTAGCCATTTTTTCTTATTAAAAAATTATTTCCAAACAATCCTCTCATTTTATAATATTGTCACTTTTAAATTCTTCTAACAGAGAAAATGAAAGATGTTTTGTCTCATGAACGAAATTACCTACCAACAGGGCCATCATTTCATTGAATCTTTTTTCATTTTTATAGGGGAAGTTTTAAATAAATTTTCTAAAAATTTATTTTCAATGAAATTTATTTTCAATATTATTTTCAAAATAAAATTTTCCTTCCTTACCAATAACTTTTTCAAATATATTTAGTGGTATTTTTATTCATCAATGAAAACTCCCTTTATTTTCCCAATAAGCTACGTGTGTTTTGTTTTATTAATACCATCAATATTGTTCCTTTAAATGGTTTATTATAATTTTAAATATTGAAACTATTGAAATTAACCTCATTGATTCATGTTTTTAGTCAAAAACTATCCAATCAAATGATCACTTACTTATGATGATTAGAAATTAAATTTTTCTTAAACATCCCCATAACTCATCTGGGGTTTTTTTATTTCCTAAACCATATATCAATTTTACGCAAGATTTAATAAATTGTATGTTTCTTTATATCTATAGAAATATTAATAAATATGTATTATTTACTAAATATAGATATTTGATAAGTCACATTATTACTCAAATAAATTGATTATTTGATATATGATGAATTATTTGTATAAGTGTGACATGGGTTGGTCCAAAATATAGATCGACCCTACACTCATCAGTAGTGTGATGGGACAAATCAATTGGTTATTCATGGTTATGTGGTTTTTTACCCAGTATGATTTAAATCATATTGTGAATGGCCTTAATGGAAAAGGTACCATTTACCTTGGAAATATAGAATCGAATAATTGAGAATTACCTTGAATAAGTAGTATGTTATTTATATTAAGGATTTTTTCTCTATATCATTATCTCTACATTTATTTCATTATCCATTACATAAATGGCATTTTTTATGTTATTTTACTAGAAATATGGATTATTCATAATTTATTAATGATAGTCATGTTATTGATTCAATGGAAACTTTATTCAGTTATTTTCCCTGTCAAATTTTTCACACAATTCATTCTCTATTTATTGATTGCATGGAATGTGGGTTTCCTTATTTACCTTTCCATGTTCATCAATCTCATTGATTCATTATTAAATTTTTTATACTAAACTCTTACTGCTCATTTGACCTCTCCATTATTTTGTTTCCTTTCCCAAAGATTCTATGAAATGTTTTATGATTGATATGAAGGGCTATTCAAGTTAGAATAAATATATTCTTGAATGAAAAATTATTTTGTAATTTATTTTATGAAATATAATATTTGAATCATTTATGTCTTTAGATTACAAAAACAATGATACAATTAGGTCCGTCGAGATGTGATTATATGTATCTTAAGCAAATGTAATGGCAGAAAGAACTAGGTCATTGATTACTACGGTGCTAATAACTTCAAGATTTTCTATTATTTAGTATTTAGAATTAATAAATGAATAAAAATATATATATATATATATATATAACATATTAATTTAGAAATGTGTTTCGCTATGTGGTGCACCACTTCTTTTTGTAATAAATAAAGATGGATCAATGAGTCTCAAAATTAATTATTAAAAAATTTAAGTAACTGTAATCCGCAATAATTATCAACTTCCCCTTATTTGTGAATAATAAAAAAGTTATGAAAATAAAAATATTATTTTAATATTTTTAGTTTATATTTTTAGCATTATTTGAGGATAAATTGTTAATACATACCCAAGAAATCATTCCATTCAATTTATGGACAAATCAAAATTACATTTATTCTATTTATTATAACTAATTACACCACTATAATTATAGATTTATAAAATATAATCTTTATATTTTACCTTGATTTGGTATTAATTCCCTTTATAAATGATATTTTTTTATATTTCAGGTGTATGGATATGGTTGTAGATCATTTTTTTATTTTAAAAGAAAACAATATGGAAGGAGAAGATATATGAAAATTTTCCATTTTTAAATTTGGATATATATTGATTCATTGTAAGTCATATAATTTAATGAGGGTTATATTGGGGGATCCTTCAATTACAGAATTTACTGAACATTGTACCGGACCAACCACAACGATTAGAGTCATTCTTATTTTCTAGAATTGGTGGATATTAATGAAACATAGTGAATAATTTATAATGGCTATGTAATCAACTATACATGTTAACATGAATTAGATTCTTCTTAATTTAGATTGAGTAATATATATAATGTTTTTAAGAATATGATAGTAGGTTTTTAGTACAATTTTTTCACACTAGCCTTCAAAAATAATGGTTTTTTTATAGTGAGGAATTAATAAAGGGGAATGTATGTTTTTTATCCATAATTATATAAAAATTGATTCTTATTCATTCTAATTGAGGGTTGAGATGAAAAATTTATTGACTCTTGATTAAGTACTACCAATGGAAATATTTTAAATAATTATATGGTTTCAATATCATTATTGATAAATGAGGGACATATGTAATGATTAAAACAATTAAAATATTAATTCACCTTTATAGAGTTTAATTTTTGTTAATTAGTCTTTTTTGAATTTTTTTAATGATTATGCATGCTAATTATATTACCACAATAGTAAATTGAACATATTTTATAATGATTTGAGTCAAAAGGATAGTTCTTGATTATCTATGTCAAGGATCACAAATGAGATAATATTTATATGTTTTCAAGGGATAGACCATAAAATATAGATGGTATGGTAGATATCAATTGTATCACCCGAAGATTTCATATTACGTTATTTCGTAAAATTAATTCAGTAACTTACACTACACGCAAAAACGAGTTCAAGCACACCATAACTTACCAAAGTAGTCATTCAAAAGCGGTTATGAATAATATTAATGAAATTTTGAACTTTATATAATCCTTATAATTTTTGAATCCATATTATGAGTTTCTTAGACATAATATAAGAAATAATTCATTTTTTGAGATAAAAGAAGTATTTTTCAAACAAATGCACTTTTACCACCTTTTAATGGTGAACCCTGGTTAAATCCAATATTTGAAAATTTAATATATTCAATTAGAAAAAATAAATTTTTTCTTTATAATCGGTACATATGATTTTAGTGTAAATAAATTTTCGGGATTTTTATGATAACTGTCATATTTGGGTGAATAGTGAAAAATACTATATTTTAACTGAAAAAAAATGTTTTGATGAAAATAAAATATAGTGTTAAATTATACATTTTAATGATTTGGAAGTACAAATAGATTATATTTTTACCATTTAATCCAATTCTAGTCAATTTATGTAATTTATCTTTGAAATTGGACATAAAAAATTGTCAATCTTTTTATAGTTATTATTTAATAAAAATACGCCTTCTGTTTTTGACAACGGGAATTAACTTTAAATTAATAAATAAAACTTATTTGTATTTAATTTGGTAAAATATACTTAATTTTTTAATTCAGAATATAAAATTATCTTAGAGTGAATTTTTGGCATTTTTCTGAAAACATTCAATTTTTGCTTAATAGTGAAAAACACTGAGTTATTGTTTAAAACTGACATTTTATTTAAATAATTATTTATTTTATTTAAAATTTTTAGGTTAAAATAGAAAAATAATATTTATAAAAGTTCAATGTAATTAATTAGAGTCATTTTATAAAAAATTTAGATACATAAAATTTTTTTTGATCTTTTTACATTCTTTTTATCTACCTCCTAGGAGTATTTAATAATTTACATAAAACATATTATCACCACTTCTGTGAGTTAACTTTCAAAAATATTAGAGATATGGTTAATATTAAAGTGTAAAATTAGGTTTAATAAGATAGAAATAATTTTTGGTGAATAATAACTTTTTACTTTTATTTACCACGGTTAAAAATAAATAGTTTAATTAAAGGTAAAATGATAATATTATTACCCTAAAACATTTCATAATTCTATTGGATATGTATTATTCGACCATAAATAACCATATGAATAAAATATGATCTTTTTGGTCCACATGGATTAGATTAGTACATTTCTTATTATTTTATTTAAAGAAGAGTTAAAAGAATTAAAATCAAAGTTTATTAACTAAAACATTTTTAATATATGGTTATCCATAAGATAAATTTGATTATAAATATTCATTAGATATCTAAATATACTTCCTACATAATTTTATTTTATATATAATTTTTAGATATTAAATAATTAAATTTATTTGTGACACAATGGCGATGCAGTAATTACCTTATTAATGAAATATTAAGTTAATTCATATTTTAAATACCCAAATAAATTTAATTTGACACTTTTAATGAATTAAATTAGTTTTATAAGTTTCTATTAAATTTTAGGGTAGATTTAATATTTTTTTTTCTAATTAATAATTCTGTTATAAATTTAACAAAAACTAAATACCAAATAGAGTCAAAATTGACAAAAAAGAGTTTTTAAAACAAGTACTATATTTTCAATTGATATTATATTCCAAAAAAATCTAAATTTAGGCCACATTACATAGATATGGTTATATATATTAATAATTAACCACTTGGGATTCACATGGCTTGTTATATTAATTATATTAACCATATAATATAAAAATACAAAGAGATGTGGTAAATGTCAAAATATTTAACTAAGAATTAAATATAAATGATAAGGTTAATATGGTGACCTAAAACTATCTAAAATCTACAGTTTGAAAGTATTTAGACACACCTCTACCCTTTCCTTAGAATAAGTCACTTTGAAGCCATTATAAATTGAATATTAATTTATTATAAAATAATATTTTATGTTTTTCCTATGGTGCCCCTCACCCTTCTTATAAAAGGTACTTCCCATTCTCTCAAATTCACAACATCAAAACCTTTTTTCTTATCCAACCCCTTCCCAAATATCCTATAAACTTTCCTCAATTATTATTATAGGATTTACATTAATCAGAATGCCATCTTAAAGATCCCTTTTGATCCAATCAAAAGGAAGAACCCAAAGAATAGGTAAATATTTCATCACCTCTTCCTAGTTATTTTATTTCCGACTTCTTCTTTCCTTGTTGATTCCATTATAAAATAATAACTCCAGTATCTTATATATATTGTGATGTTAATATAAATATGTTACAACCATATTCATTATTCTATCTATCCTTTTAATGACATGTCAGCATATGTGCGTACGTACGGCTTATCGTCTCCACGTTGTGGTGTGGTTGTTATTCAATAAATTATTATTTTGATGGGTACAATAATGATGTATAATTTATGTAATTAATAAATATAACATAATAATTATTCTTTATATATGATATAACTTCCATTTATATAATATTTTAATATCAAAATAATTATTTTGTCGCTCATGCGTACGTACGGATTACTGTTTCCACGAAAGCGATAAGATTCATTCCCCATCGCATCCATTAAAGAGTATTTTTCATTTTATGGTTAAAAATAATTTTTAATGACTTGATATCATTCGACATATGAATAATTTAAAACCTATCTATTACAAACACATTTTATATAACAAAACATAATAAAGAAAATGAGTAAGTGAATACCCACAATGATGATAATACAAAAATATTATTAATAAAGCAATATTAAAATATCATATATGATATCCTATTTATGTATATGAATCTATTATAATTTAATAAAAATGGTTTAACTATTATAAAAGATAATAACCTACCCTCGACCAAGGAAAAGAAAAAGGTAATGGTTTATTTCACTATCTCTTCATTATCCAAGGTTGTTTATACGTAATTATCTACAGGGACCTCTTTAGCATCCACATCCATGTTTCTTAAAAATTTATTTCAAGACATTGTTACTATTTTATATAATATGTTTTAAATTCATTTATACCCTTGTTTAACTTTTTATAATATGTTTATAAAGGAATATTTCCGTCGTTTTCCAAACAAAGTCTTTTTTAACCTTTTCGACAAAATTAAGGCAAGAATGCCTTTTTTTAACTTATTCATCGGGTGTGGCTATTTTCCACCATTATAAAATCATCAATGTTTACCATACAAGCTTATAAAAATATTTTCAAAGTGAATGTTTTCTTTTATAATTATGTGACTTTTAAATGATTTCAAAAAATGGATATTTATCTCAAATAGTTTTGATTTCAACTATGTCAACAACCTTTTATGGATTTTAAGATTATTTGAAGTTGATTTATTACGATAGAAAACATCCATATTTTATTGAAGGTTTTGGGATATTTTTGACTGTGGATGTGTTATTTTTTATACCATTGATGGTTTATGGAGAAAGTATTGACATTTTTTATTCGAGTTTTAATATGAATGATTATGATATGTTTAATCCTATTCATATAAGAAATTAAGTGGATTTAGTAAGTGATGGGTGGAGCCCTCTATAGCTCCTCGATGCATCGATAGGTCTAATGAGACAAACTTGTGTCCTGGTAAAAAGCCTTGACAAAATCTTATTTGTAGTCTTGGCACAAGGCCTTGACTAGTATAATACCCATGTGAATAATTAAATTGCATTATTTCATTTTATTTTTTCCATATTATGATGATGTTCAAGTTTAAAAGGCTTTTTTTAGTTATACATTTCCTTAAATTTTTATTCTTATTTATGAAATTTTCATCTATATTGTTATCATTTCTGAGCATCTGAGCTCACCCCTTTCTATGTTTTATTTTTTCCCAGATGCAACGAAATATATTATGAATGACCTGCCGGGATAGTCTGTGGGATCTCAGTGTTGTCATTGGAAACAACATTGGTGTATTTTTCCATTTTATGATGTAATGATAACCTTTTGAATGTATATAGTGTTTAAAAGGCTACTAAACTAATTGGTCTTTCGAGACTTTAACTTTTGTGATCTTTCCAAAGTTATGTAATAATACAACGACTCTAGGAAACTGGGGTCGGGGCGTTATATAAATATTTCTCATATGATTTATCATTTATATATTTTTGTTACAATTAATCAATAAAAAAAGGTGGCCATGGAGCTAAAATAGAAGGTGAAAAATTTTTATTAGTTAAACATTGATTATCATTTAATGATAAGGATCATATACCAATTTTATGTCAGATAAATCATAGACATTAGTAAAGTGGTGTGCATGAATATCATAACTCCTCATTCTATATTACACCTCTCTTTATACAGAAGTATTAGGATAAAAAATCATACCTCTAGTGGGATATTATAAAGGGAGATACTATAGGTTATGTTTCTCAGTTCATATCATGTCATCTGGTAATGGTTAAAAGATAGATGTATAATGTAGTTTTACAACTACTATACACATTAGAATATAAATGGGAAAGAATAACTATGTATTCCTTCATTGGATTCCCCATGACATCTAAAATACAAAATTATATTTGCTTCCATGTTTATCAGTAGAAATTTTCTAAAAACATCATTAATATTCATGAATATTTATATTTTAATCATCTATCAATAATATATATATATATATATTAAATGATAAGGCTTTATGCAGTACTACACTCAGTAATATCATATTGAGAATCTCGATTAACTTCAATTATCAAAAAAAATCTTGAACATTTTCTAGATACAGTGTCTTACATCATATATTACTATCATCCATAGATATATGATCAGGATAATATATCCATTTTTTTAGTATACGATGTGTTGAGATCGTGTTATAAATATTTCATTGGTTGATGGTATTATAAACTTCCTCTATATGGATTCTATTATCACAATAGATTTAAATATGGTATTCATATGGATTTTATGAATTGAATAATATAAATTAGTGTTGAATATGGAATATCATTGATATATTTATAGAAATTATGTAACTAGAAAATAATCTAAATGATGTAACACTAGATAAGCTTAGATCCATTAGGTTGAAAATAAATGAATCTCAACGTAAATAGATGTGTTATGCACACAATCATTGAGAGTTATAGAATTCAAAGTTGGTGAGAAGGAATTAATAAATATTTATACAAGGAATAAGGATGTGATATTTATAAAAAATAATTCATCATTTTTTCCTAGGTACATTAGTACCTTCAATATTCCAAATTGATATTGGACTCTATCCTATAACATGATGCTTCCACCAAACCTCTATCAAGTTGATGTTTTATTTTATGTATATCTTTTTCAGAATTAAATATCTACAACATGAGATATACTAATTTCATTGGTTTTGATTCATGATAATGATATCTATTACATAGAAATTTTTTTATAAATCATTCATTAGAGAGATAGTGTTACAGTGAACAATATTACTCAGTTGATTAATTTTCATTGGTGGAATCAAAAATTCATTTATCTTATATGAGATCCTAATAATGTGATGAAGCAAAGAAATCGACAATATTATGTATCATGGATATGTAATTTCAAGGGTGAAAATATTTATAGTTGTGGGAGAATGTAAGACCCCATGATGTTATATATATTTACTTTGAAATAAACATGTGATATTTAACAACATTCATTAAAAACAATCACATGTCTATGTGAACCATTATATTGAAATAAAATAAATTTTATCCATTACATTGTTATGTATTAATAAATAAAAAAATAAATTGAAATCATAAGTATTATGGACTCAAATAATTATAATTATTTGATTAATGTAAAATAAATAAAATATTGAATTTTTAGAAAATTAATTTTATGATTTATAAATCTATTTCTAAAAAATATTTTTATCAATTTTTTTTGTATATTTACATAGGATTATAATATATTGTTATTGAATATTTTTTCATGATTATTCATTATATAAAAAAATTTCTCCCACGGAAACTGTGTTAACTCCATGTTCTAGCCCTCCCATACTAAACTGAGTTCACTCTTCACCATAGTTCTGTATTATTAAACTGAGTTCACTACTCATACTAGCCTTGTATTACTAAATCATGTTCACTCCTTGTTATGGTCCTCTATTAAAAATCAGATTTCACTACTTGTTCCATCCCTATATTACCGATCAGAGTTCACTTCCCATTCAGTCCTATCTATATCATGATATATTATCTTTTACCAAATGCATTGGTTGGAGATATAGTTCCAACTCATTATATAATAAAATCATACATATTACTTCCACAAGATAATAAAACATTATTCATTTAATAACCCTTAAAAATATAGGGCTTTTATAAACATCATATCATAAAAAATCAAATGAAATGGTTGTTATAAAAATTTCATCAGATCATACCCTATGTAAAAACGATATGCTTCATAATCATTTCATCATATAATTACTCATGAATAGAAGTGATTTTCATAGATGATTTATCATGGAATAACACAAGGAAGGGAAATAATTTCATAAATAGTTTATCATGTTAAAAATAAACCATTCAATGAAATAATAATAAGGGTTTTCATGGATAATATCCATGGTAAATAATAAACTATATCAGTGGATGACATATTAGATTAAGAAGGATTTTGAAAGATCACTTGGAGAAATTCTTAAAGAAAGTAATATATCATTGAAAATAACATCATAATACATAAAATATTTTGAAAAAAAATCAATTAACACAACTTTGAAAAAAATTTACGTATGAATTAAAAATCATTTAGAACATTTTTTATTATAATATCATTTTCATTTTGAAAACTAATTTTTAACACTAAAAATATTTTGAAAAATTCTTTTTTTGAAAATGACATTGAAAACCTAAAAATGATTTTTAAAAAAAATAATCATTTTTAAAGACATAATATATTTTTTACAAACTTTTTTCTAGGATAACAAGTAAATAATATCATTTAAAAATATAGTTTACAATATTTCAATAAAAAATTGTAATAAGAACTAATATTCGCCCGAAGAGAGGAATAATGTGTCATTTTATTAAAAATTATTTTTTTAATTATCTTTAGTACCAATGAGTGGGAAAAAGGAATTACTACATGAAAATTACATGAAATCCTAGAGTATAAGATATTTATTTAGAATTCATGGGATATGTATCACAATATGTCTTCAATGAAAACCTAATCATGAACAAAGTCGGTGAACAATGAGATTATAGCAATAAACTCTTACCACATTGGCATAATTAAATCATAATAAGAATAATATAATTACATTAAAAGAAGAATAAAATATAAAAAAATGATATTCCTTAAATAAAATATCATAGGGGAATTATATACACCACATAAAATAATATCAATGCATAACATAACATGTGTCTCAAAGAAGGTAACTTGAGGAAAAATTCATTGACCACTTTTGTAAATTTTTTCCCTTAAATCCAATGAAAGGGAGGTACTCAAATGGATATTTAAATGTGATAATATTATTTATAAGAATTATATTATACATTCATGGTAATTAAATACATCTCATAGAATAAATTGGTGGTGAAGATGACAATTGTCTCACATAAGTAAAAAGTGAGATGGAAATCCCTTAGACTCAAGTAACATTTGAATTATGAGTTCCATAAAACAATAACATAAATTTAAACTATTTATTTGATAATATAAAAGATATTATAGACTTAAAAGTTCATAGGTATGTATATACACCAAAGAAAATAACCATGTTTTGAATATGGCATAAGTCTCGCCGAAAAAATGTGAGATGATAAATACCCTTACCTAATGTGTCAACTATCATCGTTCATATTCTAAACTCCAGTATGATGAATGTATTTTTCTTATACATATATCATTGAACTATGTTCATATATTTAATATAATATAATATTTAATTATGTTTTTATATTACACTCTTATTAACAATTCCATGTTAATGTTATGTTTTCAAGAATAACAGATTTTTTTCATACATGGTTTGAAATATTATGATTGTTCCTCTTACATAGACCATGATTTCATAATTTCCACAATATAATAAATTATAAAAATATCATAAATATTCATTATATATTTATTTTTAATAATCTATAAAATATATAAATAACTAATAAAATACATCATTCAGGGAGATGGTATGTTGTACGTAAGCATGAACACAATTTCTATTTTTTTATTGTGGTTAAATAAAGAAAAATAAAATATATATATTTATTATAATAAAAATAGAATTATTATGTAATATATATATATATATTCTATTTAATATCCACCTTAGTACATTCCATGTAACCTGCGAATGATTATGTCCCTTTGAGAAGTGGTAGTCCTCCATTCATGCTAATTATGTTATCGTATTCTCGGAAAATGAAAATCCTAAAGGTATGTTTCATATAATATTAGACATTTAATATATAAACTACCAATTAATCATTATTATAAACATTTAATTGTTTTTTTTGAAAAACTAACAACATAGGTTTCCGAGGTGGTAGTTATAGTACACACATACTATGATTTAAAATCCTATTTGACAGATTTATGGGTGAATTTGTAGTTCATAAACTAAAAAACTATTTATTTAATATAATTATGTTATTATATAACAATTCAAAATTTTAATTACTAATGAAATATATAAAACAAAAATACACGTTAAATAAGATTACCTCATCTCTGGATAACTCTTTTTGGATTGCACTAAAATACCTCCATGGATTTATTTTTATCCAAATTAATTATTATATAATGAGAGGAATTATTATTATTTTTTTATTTTTTGGAGGATAAAAATGTCATGAGGGGTGTGAAATTTAGGGGATAGATGGTGGCCTTTTATAAGGGTGATGAGTGGAAAACATGTAAATACCAAAAGGGTTAAAACAATTGGGAGGTATTAGTTATATCATATTCCTATAATAATAAAGGCATTCGATGAAAATAGTGTATATGGTATAAATGTGTCAATAAAATTCATTTTGGGATTAATTCATGAACATTTGGACTAAAATATAAAGATTAGTCGCATTGTAAATTATTTATTATCTTATTCACTATAATTAATTCATACTTATGTCACTGATAATTATTTTCAAAACATAGATATACAATATTAGAAATTAGAAATTATTATTATTAAAAATATGTAACCCAGTTTTCCAAATTCTAGTCATTTAATTGGAAGATATTATTTTATAATCATTCTCATGGATGGGATGAAACAACATGTTTATAAAGATAAAATGATTAATATATTAAAATATTTTCATATAAATTTTAAATTTTAAATTTATAATAATGAATTAAATTTAATTTATTTACATATAATTTAACTATTCATACATTAAACCCAAATTAATATATAATTTATCAATTTATGTAAATAAAAAAAATCAGTTTTCAATTAAAATTCACTATTTTGTACTCTTCACCATAAATAACTCTTCATAAAAAAATACCATGAAATCTCCATATGAACATTTTTAAAATATTATTTAAAAAATGAACATTATATTTTAAAATAATGTTTAAAAAATTATCATAATTTTTTAAAAAACAAGTGCTCCAATAAAAGGCAGTAAAACGTTCTTTATGGAAAATTTTACTTTTTATCACTATAATTATATTTATTAATATATTTTTTAAATAAAAAATATTTGATGAATGAAAAAATTTGTTACTATATAGATTACATTAAAAATATTCAAATATTTTCTTTTGTTATATTTAATGTAAATAAATATGTTTTTATAAAGAAAAAAAGTCAAAAAATCAATTTCTATATTTTCATGTGGTTATTAAACTAATTTATAATAAATTTGTAAATTAAGAATTCATTTTCTAATCATGGAAAAAATAAATTTTTGGAATTATATATTCATTTTTATAATGTACATTTAAATAGATAAGTTATATGTATAAAAATATTTTAATATTATTATTAACACTATATTTTTGTTCAGTAAGATAGTTTCTTTTATATAATGCAATATATTGAAGAAATTAATTTTTTTATGAAATGAATAATAAATTAGTGTCATGAGTAACAAAATCTATTCTAATTGTTATATGTAATGTAACAATGAAATTGGTGTTTCAAATAAATTAATTTTATCATGGTGTTGTTTGAAATGAAATCTATTAATGAATTTTAGTTTATTAAAATTTAATAAATTCCTAAAAACTATAGGTGTTTCATTCTACCCCCGTGAAATGAATATAATCCTAAAAAACAATGTGGTTTGTTAAAGGTTATATACATAAAATTTCTTTTCATATAAAGCCATATTGTAATAATAAACAATAAAAATTTAATTTAAAAGGGAATGTTTTAATCATAATGGATAGCCAAATTTAGTCATAACTAGGATTCCACATAAGAGAACATAGGTGGAAATTAAAGATGTAGACATATATAGAAAGTGAAAATAATTATAGATAGTTTGAAAGATCATTGATTATAAGAAGATAGGATATCCAATAAAAGGTTACAGTCAGAAAATAATAAAGTATCATTCTAGACTTTAATGCCACTATAATGTGCCCAAAGCATAGTTGGCCACATAGACTCCAGTGTATCTCCCCAAATGCAAAAGGCCTCCGACTAGAAGTAAGGGCATAGTTGAGTCTTTGGGGATACAATACCCTCCCTGGTAGAGATTATCCCAATTGAAATACAACATAAAAATAATAGTGGAAGAAGTAAATCTTATAGAAAACATATTATCGATGAGAATAGTTATAAACATCAATTGGAAAATCATATATAATAATGATGGTATATTCCACCTGTCTCTGCAAAACATCCAAAATATATATTAATGTAATGTGTACACAAATTTTAAAGGGTACAAAAAAATAAAAAAGTGTCACATCTAGAATAAACTACCTTAACTCGGACCCATTCTCCCATGCACCCACGCTTTAAATCTAGATCATAATGTATCGATCATTATGTTATCCATACATGCAATCACAAAGTCTTTTTAGGTACCCAAAGTGTCCGGAATAGGGTGAGAGATAAAATCATAGTATAAAACCACCAACATTCACGTACCGTCCATTTAGTGAATATATTTAACAAATTACATCAAATAATTTGATATGGGAAGATTTATCATAATTAAATATACTATAATGTTTCATGTTATCATTTATAATCAAGTTCATTTAATTTTTTCAACATAAATTAATTAATATGTCTCAAAATAAGGAACAAATCTCAACATCCACCATAGTGATGTGCTCGAATCATGCCAAAACAGTCCATCCATACAGTGTATGTCATAGAACGAATCCTAGCTTGTGATTTGGAATATCATACAACACATGAGCCTCAACCCAGTTGGTGATGACTCCTTAAGGGAATCCAAGAGACCCGAGATCAAATCCAGGTGGGGGATAATTTCCGGGTACTGTAGTAGTACTGTAGGAGGTATTGCAGTAGTACTGTAGCAGCTACTGTAGCAGGAACTGTGTAGAACTGTAGCAGGTACTATAGAAAAACTGTAGGTGGCACTGTTTGGCAGTGTAGCAGCCGGGAATATGCCCCCATTTGGGCCTTCGGGCCACCGATTTGGTCCCAAAGTCCTTGAAGGCCTTCGGGCCACCAGACCTTTGGGTTAGTAAGGCCTTCGATCCACCTCGTGTTCTTCGGGCCACCATAACTGCAGATGAAAACACGACAACCTACAATGAACAAACATCAAAAGGAGGAGGAGTAAGGAGATTTCACCATAGCACAAGCTAAACGGGTTGCATGAATGAGAGGGTATGGCACCTTCCATCGGGAGAAGCCTGTGCATGCACGATAAAACCTAGCCAAACAGCTATGCGAAGGTAGAGAGCTGATTTCATTATGAAGATCCTAGGGAGGAGCAGTTCCACGTAGTTAGTGTGGGTTGCATGTAATGTTTGAAGCCTACAGGAAATGAATTCCTCTATGTCCTATGTTCCATGTAATACTTACGCCTACGGGCCTTGTAAGGGTTCCAACTCACCCCTTTAATGGTGGATTATCAAAAATCAATAAAAAATGAAGGCCTTCGGGCCATTGGAAGAATAATTTACATTTTATGTAATCCATTACATTCACTCCTCATTTATGCACACGATTCTATCCATGGTATTCTTAATTTTATATCCATGAATCTCTATAGGTATAATAGAGACCAATACTCAATGAGTCGATCCATAGAGATCCTCAAGAACCCATTTATCTCTCTAGATTTGGTATCGTGTCACTACAACTCATGTCTAATAATGGTGAGCCACTATGGGAGAAAAATTATGACCCAAGTCATAAGGATCAAATTCCCATTGATTTAATCATTGTAAATCCCTATGTAATCCTATTATCACTCAATTTATAATAGTAAATTATCAATGTCTGTCCCTATCAGTCTACTAGGGAGTCCAATAA
Source organism: Viscum album (assembly GCA_963277665.1). Taxonomy (NCBI): domain Eukaryota; kingdom Viridiplantae; phylum Streptophyta; class Magnoliopsida; order Santalales; family Viscaceae; genus Viscum; species Viscum album. The sequence goes on from OY728156.1 coordinate 51,257,108, forward strand.
TAACATTGTCATAAGAAAGGTAAAATAAATATGAGTCTGTCCATTCAATTATTATAGTAGTTATTGGGTCACTGAGGCATATAAATATTTAAACAATCTTATAAGTATAAATCAATTTAACAAAAACATGTCACAATCAATATCTAGAACATTCTAATTCAGTATTTACCTCAAAATGTGACTCAATTAATGGGATATGCTTCGAATTATTACTAAAAATTCAAATAAAGTTTGTATTTCATTATAATAAGTACTACTTAATTAAAAAACCTGATAAAGTTGCAAGGGTCTTGGTCATTTGAACCCTTCCCATTAATCAATAAAATTATAATTGATTTCACAATTCAAATCGGGGAAAAAATTTACAATTTGCATCCCATGGAAAAATGTAAAAAGTCACATTAAAAGTTATACAACTAATGATCCAACCATTGTGGTACAATTCTTCATTGAATTTCCCTTCCAATGGTGGTGAAGCATCTTTAGTAAAAACTGTAGACACTATGATCGTACAATGGCCTCCCATTCCAACGTCTCATATTTTACTCGGTCAAGTAAACATAGATCTCATACAAGAGTAATATACCAGCCTCCTAGAACGTTTTTTCTATGATCTACAATACATATAAGATTATCCTAATATATACCATCTTTGTATAACTCATCCTCTTTTGGATGAAAGGCATGATACATGGCTGAATATAAATATTTCAGTTGATATATATGGAAGACAACCTGCATGGCTATGTACATTGGAGGAAACAACACATGATAGGCTACCGACCCAAATCTATTTAAAATCCAAAAATGTAAAAACTTAACACGGTGAAATCATGCAATATCTCATGATACTCCAAGTCACTAAAGTTGTTGAATCACATAGAAAAACCTAATCCTCAACCATAAACTCTTGAGGTCATATGCAGTGATCATCATATAATTTCTGACGAGACAATATAGTATCCATCTACATCTAAATCAACTGATCATGTTCGAATGTATCTTGAACAAGATAATGTCAAATCATATCTACCACTCATGCCTCTAACTTATAGATCATATGATCCCTAAAATATGTCAATTCATTTCATCTTTGTTTAGTTTTAAAAAAATGGTTACTAAATGCTATCCAATATGAATAAATTCTTATATATAATGATAACACGTTAATATCTAAAACCTCATAAAAAATATAATGTAATCGATTCTAGGAATATTCCATTTTCTAAACCTTGCCAAATTGGAAAATATTATTCATTATAAATAATACAAAAAAATTCTCAAAAATCATATAATCATTGATGCCCCATATATCCTAAAGTAGGTCATGATTTCCACATACCAAACATGTGAATTCTTTAATCATGTATTATCTTGAATCATGGTAAAAACATGAATTATGATAAAACCATATTTAAAAAATACATAATTATTCATTATTTAAATATAAAACAGATTATTTGATATATTCAATAGATCCATAAATTCTCTTAAAATTATCAATGGTAACATAAAGTACCATTTAAAAAAAATACTTTATCAGTTTTGTGTTCATCAATACAACCTAATTTACATTATCTGCATCCATGGTCTCTTTATCAATGATAAACACAATTTATCAACCTCAGGAACACATTACAGGTTACCTTGATTTGATTAAAATATCAAATTTATGTTAATTATATTTTATAGGCCATCAACAAAAATCAATAACTTTTTTATAATCATTAATGAAAAACATATAATTTATCATTTCTATAACACGATTAATTAGTTTCAATACATATACAACTTAATCACACCCATTATTTCTAAAACCATTAACTATGATTCATCATTGTAATGTCACCCAATCTAGAACTCTCTCACATGTCTGGAAAGGGTTGGATACAATACCATAAGTGCACATACCTATATGCCAGTGGCTACCAACCAAAAACGAGGGTGTGGAATTTCTATTGGGGGGACTATACCACCTGGTATGAAGTCAAATGTAATAAAAAAATTCACAATAGAACAAAATATACTATAAGTAAATACATATTGTATGAAAATAATAAAATTCCACTGAATAATCAAATAAATAATTATATAATATTTTAATGACTTTCTGGAACGAACTAGATTTTATACTAGAACAATACATGAAAAATAATAAGAGAAAAAAATAATAGATTCAATTTTTAGTGTCTAAAACCCAACATCTGCTGAATCTCCTAACTCTAGGCCATTCGTAAAAAAGAAATCATGAAAAAGGTTATATGCCCTTTCCCAATCCTACATAAACCAAATTTGGAAGAGTAACAAATGGTTCCTAAAATAGGGTGTGAGTATAAATCAGTAGATTGAGACCACCATATTTATAAAATACCTATCATATTATAATTTATTAAAATATATAGATAAAGATGTGTATTACTTAATTTAAAAATTAATAAAATAAAATAGTAACCTACTTTGGATCAGTGCCAGAATATATCTGAGAAACTCTTACATCCATTATATCAACAACCATATTACCAGCGTAAAGTAACCCTCTTTGGTTTGATGCAAAAAATACACTATACATTTCATAGAATCATGCCAACCATAGATATATGATTTTTTCTATAATCACAAAACTCCCGTTCAAATCATTATATTCATTACAGCATCTGAGATAAATTCCTATAATACTTTCAGAATGGGACTAGCCATAACCAACTCTCTATAAGAATTACAACATTTCACTAGGGAAATCCCAATTAATAACTCAATTACAGTATATAAGTGTTCAATTTATATGGCCCACCCCGATATATAATCATTAAAACTTTAAATACAATCCCTATCATTCATCATGTATTTAAAAATATCACATCTCTATTCTCAATGATTAATTTTGATAATTACCATTATTAATTTATATGACAACTTAAAATAAATTCAAAATTTATTTAAAAATATATAAATATAAAATGATCCATAATTTAGGGATTCTAGAAAAAAAATCAACTTTTGACACATGTCATGAAAACAATACATCAACATGTTTCCAACTCAATTATAATACTGGTTCACTCAACCCATGGGAAAATATGAGCCACATAAAAATGATTTTCCAAATGAAGTATTTTAAGTAATAATTTTAGTTTTATATTTAATTAATTTATTTTCATGTGAAAAATTTCCTATCACAATATTTTTTAATCTTGGAACTTATCAAACAATGTGGTTATGATTAAGACCCCTACAGTAAACTGATGATCCAATGGAAAATCCAATGACCAGCTCCTAAGCGGAAGAAGGTATGAATGATTCAAAAAAGGTTCCTAGATCAAAATTGATGAACATAAAAACCGACAATGCAATTGGTCAAAGGATTTCACCACAATGGATAGATAAGAAGGAAGAGAATGATGTAAAGGAAGAAACTTAACAAGAAAGAGTTTCCAGGGATCTCTCACAAAGACAGGATATCCAAATATTGAACATGACACATTATAATATCCTGGGGAAATATCTAGCGTCTAGATTATAAAATATGTATCCCAAATAATTTGAATTCAACTGCAAATAATGTTTTAAATAGTAGGACATTAATTTTCATCGCATGAAATTTAATTATATGTTGTGTAAATATTTTTATGCAACGCACCAAAAAACAAGTTTCCTCAGATTTATTTTATTAAACCCCTAGATCAATTACTTGACTAATAAATATCCCACAATGTATTTTTAGACCATTTTACTTTTAAGTAAATAAATCCTCAAATAATGGTTATCAACTCATCAAGAACCCATTTATAACATAACTAGTTTATTATAAGGCCTCAGCCTTAAACCTTACATAATATGGAAGTAAATTAATAATTCACATTGAGGATCTTTTCAGGTTTAGAGTTTTAGAGAATTAGAACATAACTATTAAATCTAAAAATATTACAAAGTAGACACTTCTACTAAGTTTCCATAGAATAAAAAAACTCTTAAAAACAAACATGTATAGTTCCATGTTTTATATAGCATGACATTCCCTTGATCCCATCCTTGACCCTGTTCCACATTAAGTCTTGTGAAAAACATTTCATAAAACTGGGGGTGAGCATAAAAAGCTCAGTAAGGGATACACAAATAATGAAAATAGTTAGTTTATCAAAACAACAATTAAACTATGTATACTTTATCAAAGTAATACTTTTCACCTTTATGAAGTAGTAAAAACTCTTCACTAAAATAAAAGATCATTACGTACCCTTTTGTAACCAAAAGATTACCATAAAACCCATATAAAGATCACATAAAATATAAAGGTAATTTGGTACATAAACATACTTAAATGGAATAACTATACGGTCGACTTCCACTCATATCACTTAATGGAATAGTCATATGGCCGACTTCCATACATACTTAATGGAATAGAAATACGGTCGACTTCCATACCCATTGCATTGGAGGTTATAAGGTAACCACCCGTCCTGGTATTCACGGCACAACCCGTCATATGGTTTATCATGTAACCACCCGTCAAATGTCCAAGTAACATTATAAAATCATAAGACATAAAACAAACATAATGGAAAGAAAACATTTCCACACTTTGATCACAATATATCACTCAAATATATTGACATAACAAATACATTATAAAAAAAACATTTTCAATTCCAAAATACATAAATGATTATATGGTATTTATTTCATTTTAAAAACATCACGGCCTGTTGAGAAATCCAAAGACCAAATAATACTTGCGGCGGCGGAAAAGGTCGTTGTCACCGCGTACGTTAAAAGAAACATTCCTTTTGGTCATTTTGTAAAACGCTTTGTAGAAAAAGATTCCTTTAGTATAAAAGTAAATTTAAAAGGGTTTTATACACCGTATAAAAGAATGTTGTGTATAAAATGAAGTATGCCTCAATGAAAGGAGATTGAGACGAAGTCCTTTACCTCGGGTCCGTCTTGACTCGATCGTTCTTTAACCTCCTGAATAATAAACTTAAGTTAATTTATACTTGCTTAAGAACCTTTTTTATGTTTATTATTCGTTTTATATCACTTATTACCATTTCATGATCAATATGTAATTATTTAAGTTATTAACGGTCGTTTTAACAATCATTGTTACTTGAGTCAAAAATATGCTCTTTATAATTACAAGTTGTTCATGTATCCATTATATCCAGAGTTAAAATCATGATGTAGATATCATATATATCATATATATCCAGTATATAAATGAGTTTATAATATTAAATAATCATTTAGAGGTAAGAAATGAAATGCACCATTCATGGACACGGTAAGCCGTACGTACGCATTAACGCTACTTTCATTTCTAGGTCATATTAATGGAATTAAAACTAAATGAGAGGAATGTATATATTAATTCAAGAATTATATTAATAATTTAGATGTAACATACATCATATATTTCCATTATATATATGTACTTATAATAGTACATTATATTTGGGGATAAGAAATGAAATGCACCATTCATGGAGACGGTAAGTCGTACGTACGCATGAACGCTACTTTCATTTCTATGTCATATTAATGGAATTAAAACTAAATGATAGTTATGTATATTTTAATTCCAGAATTATATTTATCATTTATATGTAACATACAATATATATAATAACTTTAAATCCATCCTTTATACATCCCACACATGGCATTAATGAATCACATCACTTTGAAGGGGTGGTAGTCCGCACTTCCTAAAATGAGATTATCGTGTTTACCCACAATGGAAACCATAAAGGTAAACCACAAATGAAAAATAAAGAAGCATAAGGAAAACATAAACATAATATATATCATATATAAATAGAGTGACATCTTAATGGCCCCCATAAAAGGAGTTTAATAGAATATTGAACAATCATCATTTCATGAGGCAGAAATTCGCCAACCACAGAAACAGTAAGTTCTTTAACCATTATATGAAGATGTGTGTAATTTTAGCTCTAAATATTCTGATAAATACATCCTAGTATATTGAAGATACCGGATTTGTTACAAAATAAATGAATAAAAAGAGTTTAGGGGGTTGGAGAAGCAAAATAAAACAGAAGAACACAAGTGAAGACATCACCTTAAAATCGGGTAACTCTCTTAGATTTGAGCTCAAAGGCTTCCTTGGGAAGACTTATTCCCAAAGTGAGGCTTCAAGGAGTAATATAGGGATGTGGAGAGACAAAATGGGTAGGGTTTGGCCGAGCCAAGGGCTTTGGAAGTGTGGGTAAGGTGGTAGAGGTGGGGGCCTTTTATAAGAGGAGAGGAGGGGCACTTTTGGAAAGTAAGGGAATGTTACTTTATTTTAGAATGTGTTTCGGATTTTAATGGTCCCACATTGATTTGATTTGAGGATAAGGTGATAAGGGTTCGAAATCCACCCATCCAATAGGTTTTGGACATGTTTAGGTCATAGAATTTACATTATCATTTCATTTTATTTAAATCCTTTATTAATGTGGTAATCGCTGCATCATCATGATGTACTACATAATTTTATTTATTTAATGTCTAAAAATTTTAAAAAAATATCATGATGTAGGAAATATTTTTATATTTCTAATGAATATTTATAGTCAAAAATATGATTTTTATAACCCCATGTAAAAATTGTTTTAGTAAAATAACTCATGTTTGTGACATTTTTATTTTAACATTAAATAAAAAGGTATTTATGTCATTTTCCAACAAAAGTGGCTCCATGGGGTCCCCAAGTTGACCCATGGATTTTCTTGGTCGGCCATGACACATCCAATGAGGTTAGTACATGTGTCATGTTCATTTCATATTATTAAAACATTACTTTTATCTTAAACTACATTAATTACCTCTAATCGCGATGAAAACTTAATAAGTTACTATTCACCAAAAAATTATTTTAATCCCATTGAACCAAATTTTACTTCTTAATGAAAACCATGTATGTCGGATTTTTGAAATTCAAAACAAAGAGGTGGTAAAAATTCATTTAAACAAAAAATCAGTTTTTTAAGTACCACTTAGTGGTTTCACTATTCATCAAAAACAGAAGTTTTTCAGAAAAATACCAAAACATCACCCTAAGCTATATTTGATATTCCGAATTCAAAAATGAAGTCCATTTTACAAAATTTAAAACATATAAGTTTCATTAATTAATTTAATAATTAATTCCCGATGTCTGAGCAAATAGCGTGTTTTTATGAAACAAAAGGTATCAAAATATTGACACTAGTTTACGTCCTATTTCAATGAGAAATTCATTCCAATAACCACTATTGGATTTAATGGTAAAAATATATTCTAATTTCACATTAAATCCAATTCAAAATATAATTTAATCATATAAATAAATTAGATTAAAAAGTGGTTTTGAATTAAAATACAACATTATTACACTATTCATTAAAAATGAACTTTATCGGAAAAATACCAAAAATTTACACAAAGTAAATTTTGATTTCCAAATTCAAAAGAAGAGTTTTATTTGGTCCTATAGAATGTATAAGAGTGAAAAAAACTATATTTAATGACGGTTCACCATCAAAAGGCGATAAGTGAACCTTTAGTGAAAATTAGGGTAAAAATGCCTAAAATTGAATTCTTTCCATATTTTAAGCCTTTATGTTTTATTGGATAAATGTTAAAACATTTAAAAAAATATAATCATATTTTATTTATTTCTATCCATTCCTGCCAATACATCAGCTACATGTTAACTAACATTTAACATAATATTATTATATTACTATTGTGCAACGTAAGTTTTCAAAGAAATTCATTATTGCATATCGAGTACGCTATCGAACATAGAAACCCCTTTTAATTAAAATTAATATTTAATTCGAAAATATTAATAAATATGAAAAAAATTTATTCATTATTTACCTGGGATGTTACATCCCTCCCCCTTTTTGCGAATTGCGTCCTCACAATTTTATTCACTTATCAAAATAAGTGGGGGTATTTATCCCTCATAGCATTTTCAGATTCCCATGATGCCTCTTCAACCATATGGGTTTTCCACAAAACCTTTACTTGTTGAATTACCTTATTTAGCAACACTTTCTTTCTTCGGTCAAGAATCTGGACTGGTTGTTCTTCATAAGATAGGTTCTCCTCCATCTGAACTATCTCTGGACTCAAAACATGAGATGGATCTGGCATATACTTCCTCAACATCGAAACGTGAAAAAAATTGTTTACCTGAGATAAACTCGGAGGTAAAGCCATTCGGTAAGCAACTGATCCAACTCTCTCCAGAATTTCATATGGTCCAATGAACCTTGGACTCTGCTTTTCCTTTTTACCAAATCTCATCACACTTTTCCATGGAGAAACCTTGAAAAAAACATGATCACCTACTTCAAAATATAGATCCTTACTCCGGTTATCCGCATAACACTTCTGCCTTCTTTGAGCTGTTCTCACGTGTTTTTGAATCAACTAAAATTTTTCTGCCATCTCTTCTACCAATTCTGGTCCCATCAACTTCCTTTCACCCACTTCATCCCAGAAAGCTGGAGTTCGACACCGCTTCCCATATAATACCTCAAATTGTGCCATCCGTATACTAGAATGAAAACTGTTATTATAAGAAAACTCAACCAAAGAAAGATGTTGGTCCCAACTTCCCTGACAATCCATCGAATAAGCTCGTTGCATATCCTCCAAGGTCTGAATTTTTCGTTCTGACTGCCCATCTGATTAAGGATGAAAAGCTGTACTAAAATTTAATTTAGTACCCAACGACTTCTAAAGGCCTTTCCAAAAGTTATAAGTAAACCTGAGATCACGATTGGAAACAATGGAGAGAGGAACTCCATGTAACCTGACTCTCTCGTTAAGATACAAACGGGAACGTTGACCTAGTGAAAAAGTATCTCGTATAGCAAGGAAATGAGAAGATTTAGTCAAGCGATCAACAATAACCTATATTTCATTATTACCTCGAGATGTCCTCAGTAATCCCACAAACAAAGTCCATGGATATGTTTTACCATTTCCACTCTGGCACTGGAAAAGGCTGAAGCATCCCTTTCGGTAACTGCTGCTCTGCTTTAACCTGCTGACAAGTCAGACACTTCATAGTAAAATCAGCAATATATCTTTTCATTCCATCCCACTAGTAATACTCCCACAGATCTCTGTACATCTTAGTACTGCCAGGATGAACTAAAAACGGGGAACTATGAGCCTCACATAACAACTCATTCTTCAACTGTGAATCACTAGGGACACATAATCTCTTCCCAAACCTCAAAACACAATCATTATCAATGTTGAATTCAGGAAACATACCCTTTTGAACCAGCTCTACCTTTTTCTACAACTCACTGTCTTGCTTCTATGCTTGCTTGATTCTGTCTGATAGGGATGATCTCAGTGATACCTGAATAAAAATAGAAGAACTTCCTGCACCAACAATTTCTATTCCAAACTTCATCAAATCAAAAACCAAAGGATCTCGTTCCAAACATAGCATGGTTAATGAAGCATTACTTTTTCGACTCAAAGCATCGTCCACTTTATTTGATTTTCCCGGATGGTAGTGAATTGTACAATCATAATCCTGGATTAATTCCAGCCATCTCCTCTGTCTCATGTTAAATTCTTTCTGAGTGAATATATACTTTAAACTTTTGTGATCAGTATATATTTCACACTTTACTCCACACAAATGATGCCTCCAAATTTTTAGAGCAAAAACAACAGCAGCTAATTCCAAATCATGTGTAGGGTAATTTACCTCATGAGTTTTCAACTGACGTGAAGCATAAGCAATTACCTGATCATTCTGCATAAGGACACAGCCAATTCCCTTCAACAAAGCATTACTGTATATAACAAACTCACCATTCCTGGAAGGAAGTGCCAAAACTGGATCATTCACCAATATTCTTTTCAACTCCTGAAAATAATCATCACATTCTTTCACTCCCACAAAACTGGGCAAGGCATGCACCTGCCTTTATCAGCGCTAACGGAAAAGCACTGATAAAGGGTCGGACCATTATCAGTGCTAGCAAAAGCGCTCATAAAGGTCACCTTTATCAGTGCTTTTTTAGCGCTGATAAAGGGGTGCCCTTTATCAGGTCTTTTTTAGCACTGATAAATGCCTTCCACTGTATCAGCGCTTTTTTAGCACTGATAAAGGCCTTCCACTGTATCAGCGCTAGAAAAGCGCTGATAAAGGGGTACCCTTTAACAACACTTTTCTAGGGCTGATAAAGGCTGTATTTATCAGCGCTTTTCATTTTAGCGCTGATAAATACACCCTTTATCACCGCTTTTTACTAGCGTTGATAAAGGGTCCTGCAGATTTATTAAAAACTCGCGGGTCCTTTTCCTCCTCCCCGCACACAATCAAGCTCTCGTGGAAGCCCTCGTCTGCGTCGCTGCCGCCACTGCCACCGCCTCCTTCTCCCCCTCCGCGGCCGCCGAAACCCCCCCCCCCCCTCCCTTCTCTCCTTCTCTCTCCCTACGGCCCCCCTCCTCTGCGGAGCAGCCCAGCCGAAGCGCTCCCCCTCCAGCGCACTGCCCCTCCGGCGCGCTCCCCCTCCGGCACCGCTCCCCCTGCGGCGCCGCTCCCTCGCGCGACCTCCTTTGGACCCCTCTTCTCCCGCATCCCCTATACCACGCCGTCGGACCCTGGGTGGCTCCCTCGGCGATCACGGTGCCCTCTGTCGCTCCCAGGCCCAGCAGACGCCCTCCCAGCTTGTTCCCTCCATCGCGCGACGCCGCCTCCGTCGCTGCCCTCCCACCGGATTCCGGCTGCCGCACCTCCTCCTTCTCCCTACATAGCCTGACCGCCACCCTTGTAGGCGCTGTGCTTGCCGGTGCCGCCCCTGCCGGTGTCGCACCGCCCTTCTAAGCATCATCCCAGACATTCCACACCCTGTTGGCATCGTTTCGGCTTTTGTGCGCCCTGTTGGTACCGTTCTGGCCAGCGCGCGGCCTGCCGGCGTCGTTCCGGCCAGCCCACGCCTTACCGGCGTTGTCCTGGCCTCCCGTTGCGAGTCCCGCAGCCCCGGTGAACCCCGCCCAGACCCTGCTGGTTGAGAATACCTCTGTACCGAGGTGAGGTTTGCATTGTTTTTTTGTTTGTATAATTTTAGGTCAATATTTTATTCTATTTATGAGTCCCTAGTTTACGTCTTCTTGCATCTACGCCAATATTCTTGTAGATGTGCCAATCTTTCTAATTAAATTAATTTGGAACAAATGTGTATTGTTTTTCAAGATGCGAAATTAGTTTTGATTTGGTTATTTGGGCGTTTGATTTGTTAGTGTTATGTTTAGGTGATGTTAGTGTACGTTTTCTTTTTGAAAACTCACTTTGGGCTGTTTATCAACATCGATAGTTTGTGCAGTTGTGTTTTTGAAAGTGTCGTGGTGTAGTTGACATTTTGTTAGAGTCAAAAACGTGTTTTGTCTTAAAAGTGGTTTTGTAAATAATGTCGATGGTGCAAGTGATGTTTTGAAAATGTATCGAGGTGGTTCTTTCACGTTTTTGCTCGTTTGGGTTGTTTTATGGTTTTTTTAGTGTAATTTCAGTTTTCATACGTTTGTTGCAGCGTGTTTGCGAGATAACCTCGCGATATTGTGGTCGTCGAAGCTCTCGCGGAAGCCCTCGTCTGCGCCGCTGCTGCCGCCTCCTTCTCCTCCGCCTCGGCCGCTGCCTCCTCCTCTGCTCCTCCTCCTCCTCCTCCGCCGGTGCCTCCGCAACCTCCTCCTCCTCCTCCATTGTGCAGTATGCTATGCCTATAATTTGCTTTGTTTTTTGTTTTTGTTCTATATTTCAAATATCATGATTTTTGTGAATCAATTTTATTTAAAGTGGCGGGTGCAGGTGCTGCGGGTGTAGTGGGTGGGGGGGTGTTTAGGTGGGGGTGTTTAGGTGGGGGAGATGTTTAGTGGGTGAACATGTAGGTGGGGCGTATAATGGGGGGTCCAAATACCATATCTTCCTCATCCTAAATGGTGCGATCTTTTTCAATACCATTTTATTTCACTGTCCATAAAACATAGCATTCGCCCGTTTTCTCTTTTCCCATCCAACACTATCATATCCAGTACCATTACCTATAAAATAACACATTATGCATGCGTTCTTAAAAATATAATAAGCGAGTAGTAAAACTTCGTCGCCTCCTCCTCTACTCCTGCTCCTCCTCCTCCTCCTCCACCGGCCTCATCCTCCTCCTCTTCCGCTACCTCCACCGTTGCCTCCTCCTCCCCCGCCGGTGCCGCCGGTGCCTCCGCGGGCTCCCCTCATCCGCCGGTGCCTCCGCGGCCTCCTCCTCCTCCGCCGTCACGTCGCGGTCAAGCTGCGGTCACACCACGGTCACGCCGCGGTCCCGCCGCGGTCACCCCACAGTCACGCCGCGGTCACGCCAGTGCCTCCGCGGCCGCCTCCTCCTCCTCCGCCGCGGCCACCTCCTCCTCCTCAGCTCTTGCTCCTCCTCCCCCTCCACCACCGACCTCATCCTCCTCCTCCTCTGCTGCCTCCGCTGCCTCCGCTGCCCCCCGCCCTGCCTCTACGTTGCCGCCGGTGCCTCCTCCTCCACCGCGGCCTCCTCCTCCTCCACCGCGGCCTCCTCCTCCTCCTCCGCTGCCTTTGCTGCCTCCTCCTCCTCCGCCTCGGCCGCCACATCCTCCTCTGCTCCTGCTCCTCCTCCCCTCCACCGGCCTCATCCTCCTCCTCCTCCGCTGCCTTCGCTGCCTCCGCCCTGCCTCCGCCCAGCCTCCGCACTGTCGCTGGTGCCTCCGGTGCCTCGTCCTCCACCGCGGCCTCCTCCTCCTCCGCCGATGCTTCCTCCTCCTCCGCCGGTGCCGCCAGTGCCTCCACGTCTCCTCCTCCTCCGCGTGCTGCGGTCACGACGCGGTCACGCCGCGGTCATGCCGCGTTCACGCCGCTGTCACGCCGCGGTCACGCCGGTGCCTCCGCGGCCGCCGCCTCCTCCTCTGCTCCTGCTCCTCCTCCTCCTCCACCGGCCTCATCCTCCTCCTCCTCTGCTGCCTCCGCTGCCTCCGCCCTGCCTCCGCCCTGCCTCTGCCCTGCCTCCGGTGCCTCCTCCTCCACCGCGGCCTCCTCCTCCTCCGCCGATGCCTCCTCCTCCTCCGCCGGTGCCGTCGGTGCCTCCGCGGCCGCCTCCTCCTCCGCGGTCACGCCGCGGTCACGCCGCGGTCATGCCGGTGCCTCTGCGGCCGCCTCCTCCTCCTCTACTCCTGCTCCTCCTCCCCTCCACCGGCCTCATCCTCCTCCTCCTCCTCCGCTGCCTTCGCTGCCTCCACCCTGCCTCCGCCCTACCTCCGCACTGCCGCCGGTGCCTCCGGTGCCTTCTCCTCCACCGCGACCTCCTCCTCCTCCGCTGATGCCTCCTCCTCCTCCGCCGGTGCCGCCAGTGCCTCCACGTCTCCTCCTCCTCCGCGCGCTACGGTCACGCCACAGTCATGCCGCGGTCACGCCGGTGCCTCCTCCTCCACTGCGGCCTCTTCCTCCTCCACCGCAGCCTCCTCCTCCTCCTTCGCTGCCTCCGCTGCCTCCTCCTCCGCCGCGGCCGCCGCCTCCTCCTATGCTCCTGCTCCTCCTCCCCTCCACCGGCCTCATCCTCCTCCTCCTCCGCTGCCTTCGTCTCCTCCTCCTCCTATACTACTACTCCTCCTCCTCCTCCTCCTTCTACTTCTCCTCCACCGCAGCCTCATCCTCCTCCTCCTCCACCGGCGCTTCCTCCTCCTCCTCCTAGTCCGCTACCTCATCCTCCTCCTCCACTGGCGCCTCCTCCTCCTCCTCCTTTTCCTACTCTGCTGCCTCCTCCTCCACCATGGTTTGAGAGGTGCCTCAAGTGATTTCACCATCTTTCTTACCATTTTATTCTTTATATTTAGTTTCTATTGATTTTTTATTTATCTAGCTTAGGTTTTATGGGTGATTCAACTGGCACACGGTGGTATCATATTGATGTGAGGCTTGGGGATTGTAGTGGTTCCCAATATATTTTTTATTTTGGTATTTATTTATTCATTTATTTCCTTGAAGTATCTTGTTTTTTATCTAAATTATACTCATATTCCTTCTCCTTTAACCTATATACTTATCCTATGGATTTTAAATAGGATGAATATAAATAAAGAATGGATGAATGCCAATCAGTTGACAAAAGAGTATGAAGAAGGCGTGAAAGAATTTATCATGTTTGAAATAGATCATGCATGTGACTCTTCTCAAATCCTTTGTCTGTGTTTACGCAGTTGTTATTCAAAACAAATTAGTCCAGATGAGTTGGAAGAACACTTGATCTGTCACGGAATAGATCAAAGTTATACATGTTGGAATAAACACGGGGAAACAACGAATGTAGGTAGTGACTGGGGTGACACTGCGTTTTATGGATCATCTGATATGATTACAAACATGAACAATGAAGATGACCGTATGGAGGATGTGATTACAGATGTGAATGATGATGAAGATCGTATTGAGAAAATGACAAGGACCTTCAAAGATGAACTTCGTGATTGCCCAAAATTGTTTGAGAAGTTAAAAAGTTGTGCAAAGATGCAATTGTATGCTTGTTGCACTAAATATACAGCATTGTCAGCCATACTGAAGCTGTATAATTTTAAAGCAGATAACGGGTGGAGTGACGACAGTTTTACGAAACTACTTGCCCTCTTGAATGACATGATACCAGAAGACAATGAGCTCCCGAGCCGAACATACGATGCCAAACGAATGCCACGCTCTATGGGTATGATCACTGAAAGAATACATGCCTGCCCGAATGACTGTATACTGTTTCTCAAGGACAACAAATCACTTAAAGAATGCCCAAAGTGTGGTGCTTCTAGATATAAGAAAGATGAATCTAGTCCTACTAAAGTTGTATGGTACTTTACAATCATTCCAAGGTTTAGACGCCTATATGGAAGTGAGGAGACTACAGAACAATTAACATGGCATGCAGATATAAGAATTAAATATGGGATACTACGTCACCCGGCAGACTCCCCTCAGTGGAAGAGAATCGATCATGAGTATCCTGAATTTGGAAATGAGTCGAGAAACATTCGTCTTGCGTTATCTACAGATGGAGTGAATCCTTTTGGTTTTCAAAGTAGCAGTCACAGTACATGGCCGATTATGTTGATAAATTATAACTTACCACTGTGGTTATGCATGAAACGAAAATACATCATGTTATCTATGCTTATATCAGGACCAAAACAACCGGGTAATGATATTGATGTTTATTTAGCTCCATTGATCAAAGATTTGAAATTATTGTGGGATTCAGGTGTTACATTGTATGATGCTTACAGAAAGGAATATTTCACTTTGAGAGTCATGTTTTATGGGACGATAAATGACTTCCCAGCGTATGGAAATTTTTCAGGATATAGCATTAATGGAACTCAAGGCTGTCCCGTTTGGGAAGAAGGTACACAATCAATTAGGTTGAAACATTCATTGAAAACTGTGTTTCTAGGACATCGCAGATGTCTACCGCGACGACATAAGTACTGTTCTTGGAAGACATCATTCGATGGAAGTTCAGAAGAACGTACAACACCGTCTCCACTAACAGGCGATCAATTGTTTGAGAAAGTTAAAAATTTGGACACTACTTTTGGTAAACCGGCTTTGAAAAACATTACGAAAATCAGTTGGAAAAAGAGATCAATTTTTTTTTGAATTACAATACTTGAATTGTCTGTATGTAAGACATTTTATTGATGTTATGCATGTAGAAAAAAATGTATTTGACAGTGTTATCTGCACGTTGCTAAATACATCTGGGAAAACAAAAGATGGAATTAAGGCTAGGTTGGACATGGTTGAGATGGGAATACGAGAAGAGTTGGCACCAGTAAAGGGTGAAAAACGAACATTTCTTCCTCCTTCTTCTTACACTCTTTCCAGGCAGGAGAGATATCAGTTTTGAAACTTCTTGAATGACGTAAAAGTTCCAGAGGGCTATTCGTCAAATATCAGTAACCTTGTGTCAATGAGCGACTTGAAGTTAAAAGGTCTGAAATCACATGACAGTCATGTTTTGATGCAAAATCTCATTCCAATTTCTTTACGTTGCATTTTTCCCATGAATGTCCGCCATACATTAACGAAACTATGTTTCTTCTTCAAATCTATAAGCAGCAAAGTTATAGACCCGGCGAAATTCCCAGCTATGGAAAAAGAAATTACCGTCATATTATGTGAATTAGAAATGTTCTTCCCGCCTTCATTTTTTGATATGATGGTTCATTTTATGGTCCACTTGGTGAGGGAGATTCGACTATGTGGTCCTGAACATTACAGATGGATGTACCCCATTGAACGGTATATGAAGATTTTGAAAGGGTATGTCAAAAATCGAAGTCGGCTAGAGGGTTGTATTGCAGAGCGATATATTGTTGAGGAATCCGTTGAATTATGTACCGAATACTTGTCTGGTGTGGAGAGCATTGGCTTACCGAAATCTCATAACACTGGGCGGTTAGAGGGTGAAGGAATTTCTGGAAGAAAGGTTGTCACAATCAATATTATAGATCGGGAGCAGGCCCACCTTTATGTTTTGCATAACAGTTTGGACGTTGACCCATATGTTGAAATCCACAAAGAAATTCTTAGGCAATTGAATCCATCAAGGGATGAAAAATGGATATCAAATACACATAATCAACAGTTTATAGGATGGTTTCGAGATCATATTTTTAAGAAGTCAGATGAAAATCCAAAGTCTATTTCGGAATGACTTCGATGGCTAGCCAGAGGACCAAGTGTGTATGCATTATCTTACAATGCTTATGTAGTTAATGGTTATACATTTTATACTAATGAACATGATGAAGACAGTACCATGAAGAATAGTGGGGTTACACTTGTGGCTGAAGCGATTCATGTTTCCGGTGCTAAGCACAGAAATCCAATTTATGCGAATATGTCATACTTTGGCATCATCAAACAAATATGGGAGTTGGATTATACGGAATTTCATGTTCTGATATTTCAATGCAAGTGGGTTGATAACAGGAGTGTTGTTAAAATAGATGATTTTGGATTTGTGAAAGTTGATTTCAGTAAGGAAGGGGAGAAAGACGAACCATTTATAATGGAATCACAGGCAGTGCAAGTATTTTATGTTCCCGATCCCGCAAACCGAAACTGGTCAATTGTTCTGTTATCGACCAATACAGCTGAAGGGTCAGATGAAAATTCAATGGAAGATGATCCTTTCATTGGGATTTCACAATCATTTCGCAGTGGTCTCAATGTAGACGACGTTTTGTATGTCAGAGGAGACCACAATGAAGGGATATGGATAGTTGACAGAGGGGTCAAATCCCTTCAGCCTTTTAAAAAAAGGGAGTTCAATAATCAGGTTATTGATTTTTATTGTAATATAGATTGTGTTACATTATGTTATTATCTGTTCGCTGCTGGTTTTATGTGATCTAACTTAAATTTTAAACCAGTTCTGTAGATAATGACTTCTTCACCTGCTGATGCACCCAATCCTGAGACACAACACGTCTCTCAACCTCTTGCAGCTGGTCTCATTGCTGAGAGACAACATGTCTCTCAACCTGTTGCAGCTGGTCCCACTGCTGACGTACAACAGGTCTCTCAACCTGTTGCAGCTGGTCCCACTGCTGAGAGACAACAGGTCTCTCAACCTGTTGCAGCTGGTCCCACTGCTGAAGTACAACATGTCTCTCAACCTGTTGCAGCTGGTGTCAGTGCCGAAGCTAGTGTTTCGGAGAAACATAATGATGATGCAGAAACTAAGGAAATGGTAGGCGATGAAACCCCAACGACACAAAAATAACAGGTGCGCCGTAGTTTGACAGTTTTAGCAAAAATCCTTAAGGAAAAAGCAAAAGGCATCAAATTTGAGGTGGGATGGAATAAGCTAGGCCAGCATGTAAACCCCAACAAATCCATGTTTAGTAGCTACATTGGAATCGTCACTTGACAACGTGTGCCGATTGACGTAGAGTCGTGGCACCATGTTGTCAGCAGGTTGAAAATATTAATGTGGGAAGTGATTACGGTAACATTACGATATCATCTATTTAATTTATTAAAATAAAATAAAATATTGAAATATTGACTAACCCTTCATCATCTCTTGCAAAGTGCATTTATAGTAGATGTTTCGCACAAAGAATATGTTTTCAGACTGGCAGGAAGGATTCATAGAGGCTTTTGCACCATTTTAACGAAAAATCATCTGAATGATGCTGAAGGGAAAATCAAGCCGCACCCGCCTCCTCTTTATGCACACTTGATATCCCATGGAACGTGGGATGCGTTTCGCAACTGTCGTGCGGAAAAGAATTTTCCAGAACATTGTGTTTGGTTACACGTAGTGTAACGTTGCTTGTATTCATCACATTGATTGATAGGTTTTTATTTATGAAACAGTAACTGAGTGCTGGAAATAAAGAACGGGCATCAAAACCAGCGTACCCCTACCGTAAAGCAAGGTTGGGGTACGCTTCAATTGAAAAACAATTGGTATGTATTTTAAAAGTACTGTAATAATTTTATGTGACATAAACCCACACTGTAACCATGTTTCTCTGTTTATAAGCAGATTGATGAAGCAAAATCTCAAGTCACTTCCATTCCACGCCATGTGCTATGGAAGGAGGCTCGTGTTAATAAAGAGGTGAAACTGATAGATGAAAACACACAAAAAGTGTGGGAAACATGTGTAAGTATGACATAATATAAACTTTTTTTTCTTTAAATCACTATTACATAACGATGCTTACTTATTTTTTCATATTTTCTATTTGACATAGTCACAGGAAACATCAACACCCGCACCGGAGGCAGACATACTTTCAACGGCCTTGAAACAGCCAGAACAGTATGGCCGCGTCAGAGGTGTGGGTTTTGGGGTGTCACCCAAGACATATTTTAAGAAAAAAAACAAGAGGATGAAGAAACTAAAGAATTGCATGTAATGAGAGATAGAGTAGCTACCCTTGAAGAACTAATCCAAACTCAGGGAGAGATTCTAAAGAGTTTGATGGAGGAGAGGCGAAGAGAACAAACAACTCAAGAACAACCCCCGCGAGAAGATCCACACCTCACCAGCTTTGAGGTGAGCCATTCCCCTCAAAGACCTGACTTAACCGAGGTAATCAATGTTATAATATTCGTTTTTGTGAGATGTGAATCACATAGACACTAATACCTTTCATTTAATGATATTCTGCAGGGTGAAAATGACTGTGATTTATATCTGTCAACTCCCACCCATCGCCTTGTAGCGAGGTCTACGGTGTTCAATATGCATAATGACACGCTACACTCCATACCACTTCCAACCGGTCATGTCAAAGTGTCGATTAACGTAGCTAATGAGCCGAGCGCCGAGCTACCCGTTCCAAATGACGATGACAACATTCATACGGTGGAAAAAGCTATTGGAACATTCGTTGCAAGGCCGTCGAATCGTGACAAAAAACACGTCGAGCAGGAGGTATTCATTTCTAGTTCATTTTTCAAGCAGAACCTTTAACATTAAATTAGAAAATGGCTGAACCGTTGAATGTTATTACAGAAGGATAAAATGGAGAAGCTAAAACGAAAGAGCGGCTCCAAGATTGGATCAACCAACCGATCAAAACCATCTACTGAGAGCACGTTCACCCCGCCCGTTCTATATCCACATTTAATATCATTACAAGCTCATGTGGATACGAAAATGAAAGACGGAAAGAATCATACAATTGTTTGTGAAAAAGATATGTACGGAGAGGAAACAATGGATTTCGTTAGTGCAGACACTGTTTCTGAGATCATCACATACGACTGGCTAGACGCCTCAGTTATAAATGTATACATGAGGTATGTTTTCATGATTTGATTTTACATAAGCTGATATACATTGATAATTATGGATAAATACATCTCATATTTTTCACTGGCGTATATATGAAAAACAGTTGAAGGGATTTTCCCATGAATAAAAATTTGGACTCGTTAGTCCTCACACCATTTCTACACAACGAACAGAAATAGATTCTAATTTTCAGGCTGAATTGATGTCAAATCCGCTCAGAACGTTTCAAAGAAGAATTACGACTGACATGATCTTTTTAATACCAACGATGCAAGGGTAAAACTCTATATTTTAATCATATCAATTATATTTTCATTTCTATAAGTACTTATTTCTTTTTTTGTTTTTAGGGAACATTGGATGCTCATTGCAGTCAATTTAGATACTCCAAAGATTTATTTTCTGGATTCACTACATGGATATCCAACTAACCGGCCACACATGATGGCGATTTTCAATTTTCAATACACTAGATCCAACATTTTAGAACTAAATATCTAGTTATATAATTGATATTATCTTTTAATGGGGATTTTGTTATGATAGGGCGGTGTATGAATATCGTCTAAAGGATGGAATGAATCCAGGGCGTAAGGACGACAATGCCCACAAGATCTACAAATGGAGAAGTATCTGGGTATATATAATTATATTTCACTATCCAAATACATATCAAAACAAATTACTTATTTTTCTCGATGTTTCTGCAGTGTCCGAAACAAACAAATGACAAGGACTGCGGTTATTATGTTTGTAAATTTATGAAAGTGATCATATTTCATGGACAAACTAGCATCCCTGAAGAGGTATTTTTTAAAATAATTACTACTTTATTTAAAATAATTATTAATCCCTTGTGTATTTATATTTTTTCAGTACTACTATGACTGTCGCAAAAACTCCTATTTAGAAGATGATATAAATGTATTTAGAAACGAATGGGCAGCGTACCTGATCGAAGAATGTAAACAAATAGGACAATGAAGGTGATTTCCTAATACTTATGTTATCTTTATATGGTCATTGATATCTCCCTTTACACTTATTGAGCATCTATGATCTCCCTTTCTTATGTTTCATATCCTTAGATTAGTGAATTCCTACTACTTAGTTTGAAAATGAGATAAAAATTGGAAAACAACACCAATGTCATACGCCAAACCGAGCAAATGCGTTCAGATTGTTTTGATACTTTAGGAAAACGATCCACGAGTCATTTGTGACGCATACGAATCGACCGAACCTCAATCCGATGGACGGTGTGACCGGTATGGCTAAAATTGTCTGATATCAGTTTGAAAATGACATGAACTTTGGAAAACAACACCAATGACATACGCCAAACCGAGCAAATGCGTACGGATTGTTTTGATACTTTAGGACAACGATCCACGAGTCATTTGTGACACGTACGAATCGACCACACCTCAATCCGACGCACGGTGTGACCGGTATGGCTAAAAGTGTCTGATATCAATTTGAAAATGAGATAAACTTTGGAAAACAACACCAATGACATACACCAAACCGAGAAAACGCCTTTGGATTGTTTTGATACTTTAGGAAAACGATCCACGAGTTATTTGTGACGCGTAAGAATCGACCGCACCTCAATCCGACGCACGGTGTGACCGGTATGGCTAAAAGTGTCTGATATCAGTTTGAAAATGACATGAACTTTGGAAAACAACACCAATGACATACGCCAAACCGAGAAAACGCGTTCGGATTGTTTTGATACTTTAGGAAAACGATCCATGAGTCATTTGTGATGCGTACGAATCGACCTCACCTCAATCTGACGCACAGTGTGACCGGTATGGCTAAAAGTGTCTGATATCAGTTTCAAATTGAGATAAACTTTGGAAAACAACACCAATGACATACGCCAAACCGAGCAAATGCCTTCGGATTGTTTTTATACATTAGGACAACGATCCATGAGTCATTTTTAACGCGTACGAATCGACCGCACCTCAATCCGACGCACGGTGTGACCAGTATGTCTAAAATTGTCTGATATTAGTATCAAATTGAGATAAACTTTGGAAAACAACACCAATGACATACGCCAAACTGAGCAAACGCCTTCAGATTGTTTTGATACATTAGGAAAAAGATCCACAAGTCATTTGTGACGTGTACGAATCGACCGCACCTCAATCTGACGCATGGTGTGACCGGTATGGCTAAAATTTCCTGATATCAGTTTGAAAATGACATGAACTTTGGAAAACAACACCAATGACATACTCCAAACTGAGAAAAAGCCTTTGGATTGTTTTGATACTTTAGGACAACGATCCACGAGTCATTTTTGACGCGTACGAATCGACCACATCTCAATCCGACGCACGGTGTGACCGGTATGGCTAAAAGTGTCTGATATCAGTTTGAAAATGAGATAAACTTTGGAAAACAACACCAATGACATACACCAAACCGAGCAAACGCCTTTAGATTGTTTTGATAATTTAGGACAACGATCCACGAGTCATTTGTGACGCGTACGAATCGACCGCACCTCAATCCGACGCACGGTGTGACCGGTATGGTTAAAAGTGTCTGATATCAGTTTCAAATTAAGATAAACTTTGGAAAACAACACCAATGACATACGCCAATCCGAGCAAACGCCTTCGGATTGTTTTGATACTTTAGGACAACGATCCACGAGTCATTTGTGACGCGTACGAATCGACCGCACCTCAATCTGACGCACGATGTGACCGGTATGGCTAAAATTGTCAGATATCAGTTTGAAAATGGCATGAACTTTGGAAAACAACAACAATGACATACGCCAAACCGAGAAAATGCGTTCGGATTGTTTTGATAATTTAGGAAAACGATCCACGAGTCATTTGTGACGCGTACTAATCGACCGCACCTCAATCCGATGCACGGTGTGACCGGTATGGCTAAAATTTTCTGATATCATTATTTTGATACTTTAGGACAACGATCCATGAGTCATTTGTGACGCGTACGAATCGACCGCACCTCAATCCGACGCACGTTGTGACCGGTATGGCTAAAAGTGTCTGATATCAGTTTGAAAATGAGAAGAAATTTGGAAAACAACACCAATGACATACGCCAAACCGAGTAAACGCCTTCGGATTGTTTTGATACTTTAGGACAACAATCCAAGAGTCATTTTTGACGCGTACGAATCGACCGCACCTCAATCCGACGCACGGTGTGACCGGTATGGCTAAAAGTGTCTGATATCAGTTTCAAATTGAGATCAACTTTGGAAAACAACACCAATGACATACGCCAAACCAAGAAAATGCCTTCGGATTGTTTTGATACATTAGGACAACGATCCACGAGTCATTTGTGATGCGTATGAATCGACTGCACCTCAATACGACGCACGGTGTGACCGGTATGGCTAAAATTGTCTGATATCAGTTTGAAAATGACATGAACTTTGGAAAACAACACCAATGACATACTCCAAACCGTGAAAATGCATTCGGATTGTTTAGATACTTTAGAAAAACGATCCACGAGTCATTTGTGACGCGTACGAATCGACCTCACCTCAATCCGACACACGGTGTGACCGTTATGGCTAAAATTGTCTGATATCAGTTTGAAAATGACATGAACTTTGGAAAACAACACCAATGACATATTCCAAACTGAGAAAACACGTTCGGATTGTTTTGATACTTTAGGACAACGATCCACGAGTCATTTGTGACGCGTACGAATCGACCACACCTCAATCCGACCCACGGTGTGACCGGTATGGCTAAAAGTGTCTGATATCAGTTTGAAAATTAGATAATCTTTGGAAAACAACACCAATGACGTACGCCAAACCGAGAAAATGCGTTAGGATTGTTTTTATACTTTAGGACAATGATCCACGAGTCATTTGTGTCGCGTACGAATCGACTGCACCTCAATCCGACGCACGGTGTGACCGGTATGGCTAAAATTGTCTGATATCAGTTTGAAAATGACATGAACTTTGGAAAACAACACCAATGACATACGCCAAACTGAGAAAACTCCTTCGGATTGTTTTGATACTTTAGGACAATGATCCACGAGTCATTTGTGATGCATACGAATCGACTGCACCTCAATCCGACGCACGGTGTGACCGGTATGGCTAAAATTGTCTGATATCAGTTTGAAAATGACATGAACTTTGGAAAACAACACCAATGACATACGCCAAACCGAGAAAACACATTCGGATTGTTTTGATACTTTAGGACAACGATCCACGAGTCATTTGTGATGCGTACAAATCGATCGCACCTCAATTCGACGCACGGTGTGACCGGTATGGATAAAAGTGTCTGATATCAGTTTGAAAATGAGATAAACTTTGGAAAACAACACCAATGACATACGCCAAACCGAGGAAACGCCTTTAGATTGTTTTGATACTTTAGGACAACGATCCATGAGTCATTTGTGATGCGTACGAATCGACCGCACCTCAATCCGACGCACGGTGTGACCGGTAAAGCTTTTCATTAGATAAAGAATCAGTATTTATTAAATGAGATAAATAAATCAAAAACATATTGATTTTACATTTTTCCCTTTCATTGTTATGAAAATGAAAACTTTTGAGTTTAAAATTTAATATTTTAGTTTCACATTTCCATATTAATGTATTATTTCATATTCTGTTTTAATTTCTTTCATTATTTCATTACTAACATAATATTTGTTTTCTTATATAGGTGATTTTTTTTCTTTGAGTTCGGATGCTTTGTTTGGCAACAAATACCATCTAGAGCGGATCACGTATATCAAAGGATGAAACATGAATGTTTATAACTGTTGTTGAATAATTGTAAATGTAACCGGGTAAAACAATTTTTGAAATGTATATAGAAATGCGTTTTTTTGTATTCATGATGTTAAGTAAATGTATATACCTTTGTCAGTCAAAATATTGGGTGTGGGTGCTATGGTGTGCAGGTGTGCATGTGCTACTTTGTGCAGGTATTCTGGTGTGCAGGTGTGCAGGCACTGTTTTTTAGGTGCAGGCGCTGGGCCCTTTATCAGCGCTTTTTTAGCGCTGATAAAGGTAACCTTTAACAGCTCTAAAGGAGCGCTGATAAAGGAACCTGTATCAGCGCTCCGAGAAGCGCTGATATAGTGGACCTTTATCAGCGCTCCACCGCGCGGTGATAAAGGACCCCTTTATCAGCGCTCCACCGCGCGCTGATAAAGGACCCCTTTATCAGCGCTCCTAGAAGCACTGATAAAGGTCCCCTATATCAGCGCTTCTCATAGCGCTGATAAAGGGGACCCCCCCCCCCCCTTTATCTACGCCGGAATTAACAGCGCTTTTCTAGCGCTGTTAATGATGGTTTTTAGCGCTGATAAAGGCGCAGGTTCTAGTAGTGTTTTGTCCAGATAAACTTAACACCCTTCTGAGTTAGCATAGTCATTGGACTAGATAACCGTGAAAAATTTTCAACAAACCTTCAGTAGTAACCTGCCAAACCAAGAAAACTATGGATCTCGGTTACATTTGTGGGGATTTTCCATTCTTCAACAACATTTGATTTAGCAGGATCAGCAGTTATGCAATCTTTTGAAACAATGTGACTTAGGAAAGAAATTTTTTGTAACCAAAACTCACACTTTCTGAATTTTTCAAATAGTTTCTTTTCTTTTAAGGTTTGCAAGATAACCCTTAAATGACTTTCATGCTCCTCTTTACTTTTAGAAAACACCAAAATATCCTCGATGAAAACAACCACAAACTTATCCAAAAACTCATGGAAAATTCTATTCATAAGGTCCATGAATACAGAAGGTGCATTGGTTAACCCAAAAGGAATAACTACAAATTCATAATGGCCATATCTAGTACGGAACACAGTTTTCAGAACATCTGCTTCTTTTACTTTCAATTGACGGTACCTCAACCTCAAGTCAATCTTTGAAAAATACTGAGCTCCCTGGAGCTGATGAAACAAATCATCGATATGAGGCAAAGGATACTTGTTCTTAATAGTAATATTATTCAAGGCTCTATAATCAATGCAAAGACTCATTGAGCCATCATTCTTTTTAACAAACAAGATAGGAGCACCCCATGGTGATGAGCTAAGTCAAATGAAACCTTTATCTAATAACTCCTGCAATTGCATCTTTAACTCTAAAAGTTCAACTTGAGCCATTCGATAAGGGGGTTTTAAAATTGGCATAGAACCAGGAACTAAGTCAACAATAAATTCAACTTCCTGATAATGAATAATACCAGGAAACTCATCACGAAAAACATCAAGATACTCATTTACCACTGGCATATCATTAATCTGAACAGTTCCTTTTTTTCAACAATATGTGCAGGGTAACATTCATTTCCATCTTTTACTAGTTTCTCAACTTCATGATATGTTATCAAAAGCAAGAGTTCATTCTTGTACACAAACTAAAAATCTTTCTGAAATGAAACCATTTTAGCTCTGCAGTCAATCTTAGCATGATAAATAGAAAGCCAGTCTATTCCCAGAATAACATCAGACTCTACTAGAGGCAAAAAAAATAAGGTTTGCTGGTAGATTCTTTCCACACACAAGGATAGGAAGGTTCTTATAATTCCTTTCTGTCTCAATGTTCTCTCCGGGTTTTTTTACCATAAGTTCAGGGTTCATATCTTGAGATGGAATTTCCAATTTACTAGAAAACTTCTCAGAAATGAAAGGATGTGTAGACCCTGAATCAAACAACACATTGGCATAATCTGATCAAACAAACAGTGTACCTGATACTACTTCATTCGATGGCCCAACATCTGCTGAAGTTGTTGCAAAGGATTTCACCACCCCTTTTTGCTTGTAGTCTGGCTGATTTCCCCCAGTTGAGTTCTTCGTTAGACACATATTTGCATAATGACCCATTTCATTACACTTAAAACATCTTACCGCTGGCTTTTCATTGCCTTCTTGATCATCTTCCTTACAATTACGAGCAATATGACCAGACTTACCACACCGAAATCACCTACCAGACTTGGATAAAAATTCTCCAGGATGCATTTTACCACACTTCTCACAGGATGGATATTTGGTTTTCTTACCTCCTTACTTCTTTGATGAATTCTTCCCCTTTACCTGCCAACTGGACCTGTTATTCTGTTGTTTGTCATAGAACACCTGATCATCGAAAAACTCAATTTCCACCTTCTCCGCACATCAGACATGTTTTTCATAAATTTTGAACTCATGAGAAGCTAAATACCATCGATACTTTGTCTTTAACCCTGAGTAAAAATGGTTTATTTTACTATCAAGATCTCGTATGAAGTTTGGTGCATACCTTGAAAATAGAGTGAACTTTGCATCAAAAGTAGCCACTGAGTCCTCCTGCTGCCTCAATTCTAAGAACTGTTTTTCCATCCTAAGACGAACCACCTTAGGAAAATATTTCTCAACAAACATACATTTGAATTCGTCCCAGTGAAGATCCTCAATCTCATCACTATCCCTGATATTTTTCACCATCGACCACCACTGATCATCTTCACCTTCAAAAAGGTAAATTGAAAGACTATCCTTTTGATGTTCTGAACACCCCATGCCATCAAAAATCTTTTCCAGTGCTTTAATCCACCCTTCAGCTTGCACAAGCTCAGATGATCCTCTGAATGATGGGGGATGTTGCCTCATGAAATGTTCCACCACTGACATGTTCCTCTTCGTTTGATCTAGATGATCTCGTGCATAGATACCACCACCATTTATAGCTTGAGTCAACTGTGCCATCACTGCAACAAATTGTTCAGTTCTGATTCCAACCATCTCAGGTTGCAGATTTGGAAGGTTGTCTTCCTCGTGATGTCATCCCAACATAGTTGATTTGTTTCTTCTACGGAAAACCATTCTGAACACAGAAATATATTAGGTGAAGCAACATGGTAATCTTTAAATGCTATATCATTTCAATCATACCATAAATTAACTTATAATTACACACTTTTATAACTCCTAAAGTTGTCTAAACCGACCTATGATACCAACTATAAGGCCCCGGCCTTAAACCTTACATAATATTGAATTAAATTAAAAATTCACATTCAGGATCTTTTCAGGTTTAGAGTTTTAGAGAATTAGAACATAACTATTACATCTCAAAAGATTAAAAATTAGACACTTCTACTAAGTTTCCATAGAATAAAGAAACTCTTAAAAAGAAACATGTCTAGTTCCATGTTTTATATAGCATGAAATTCCCTTGATCCCATCCTTGACCCTATTCCACATTAAGTCCTGTGAAAAACATTTCAAAAAACTTGGGGTGAGAATAAAAAGCTCAGTAAGGGATACACAAATAATGAGAACAATTAGTTTATCAAAACAACAAGTAAACTATGTATACTTTATCAAAGTAATACTTTTCACCTTTATGAAGTAGTAAAAACTCTTCACTAAAATAAAAGATCATTACTTACCCTTTTGTAACCAAAATATTACCATAAAACCCATATAAAGATCACATAACATATAAAAGTAACTTGGGACATAAACATACTTAAATGTAATCACCATACGGTCGACTTCCACTCATATCACTTAATGGAATAGCCATACGACCGACTTCCATACATACTTAATGGAATAGCCATACGGCCGACTTCCATACCCAATGCATTGGAGGTTATAATGTAACCACCCGTCCTGGTATTCACGGAACCACCCGTTATATGGTTTATCACGTAACCACCCATCAAATGTCCAAGTACCATTATAAAATCATAAGACATTAAACAAACCTAATGGAAAGAAAACATTTCCACACTTTGATCACAATATATCACTCAAATATATTGACATAACAAATCCATTATAAAAAAACATTTTCAATACCAAAATACATAAAAGATTATATGGTATTTATTTCATTTTAAAAACATCACGGCTTCTTGAGGAAACCAAATACCAAATAATACTTGTGGCAGCGGAAAAGGTCGTTGTAACCGCGTACGTTAAAAGAAACATTCCTTTTTGTCATTTTGTAAAACGCTTCGTAGAAATAGATTCCTTTTGTATAAAAGTAAAAGTAAAAGGGTTTTATACACCGTATAAAAGAAAGTTGTGTATAAAATGAAATATGCCTCAATGAAAGGAGATTGAGACGAAGTCCCTTACCTCGGGTCTGTCTTGACTTGATCATTCTTTAACCTCCTGAATAATAATAATAAGTTAATTTATACTTTCTTAAGAACATTTTTAATGTTCATTATTCCTTTTATATCACTTATTACCATGCCATGAACACTATGTAATTATTTAAGTTATTAACGGTCATTTTAACGTCATTGGTACTTGAGTAAAAAATATGCTCTTTATAATTACAAGTTGTTCATGTATCCATTATATCCAGAGTTAAAGTCATGATGTAGATATCATGTATATCATATATATCCAGTATATAAATGAATTTATTATATTACATAATCATTTATAGGTATGAAATGAAATGCACCGTTCATGGAGATGGTAAGCCGTACATACGCATGAACGCTACTTTCATTTCTATGTCATATTAATGGAATTAAAACTAAATGAGAGGTATGTATATTTTAATTCTAGAATTATATTAATCATTTATATGTAACATACATCATATATATCCATTATATATATGTACTTATACAAGTACATTACATTTGGGGATAAGAAATGAAATGCACCGTTCATGGAGACGGTAAGCCGTACGTACGCATGAATGCTACTTTCATTTCTATGTCATATTAATGGAATTAAAACTAAATGAGAGGTATGTATATTTTTATTCTAAAATTATATTCATCATTTATATGTTACGTACATTATATATAATAAATTTAAATCCATCCTTTATACATCCCACATATGGCATTAACAAATCACATCACTTTGAGGGGGCGGTAGTCCGCACTTCCTAAAATGAAATTATCGTGTTTACCCATAATGAAAACCATAAAGGTAAACCACAAATGAAAAATAAAGAACCATAAGGAAAACATAAACATAATATATATCATATATAAATATAGTGACATCTTAATGGCCACCATTAAAGGTGTTTAAAAGAAGATTGAACAATCATCGTTTCGTGAGGTAGAAATTCGCCAACCACAGAAACAATATGTTCATTAACCATTAGATGTAGATGTGTGTAAGTGTAGCTCAAAATCTTCTTTTAAAAAAATCCTAGTATATTTAAGATACTGGAGTTGTTACAAAAGGAATGAATAAAAATATTTTAGGGGGTTGGAGAAGCAAAATAAAACAGAAGAACACAAGTGAAGACATCACCTTAAAATCGGGTAACTCTCTTAGATTTGAGCTCAAAGGATCCTTGGGAAGACTTCTGCCCAAATTGAGGCTTAAGAGAGTAATAGAGGGATGTGGAGATAGAAAATGGGAAGGGGTTGGCCGAGCCAAAGGCTTTGGAAGTGTGGGTAAGGTGGTAGAGGTGGGGGACTTTTATAAGAGGAGAGGAGAGGCACTTTTGGAAAGTAAGGAAATGTTACTTTATTTTAGATTGAGTTTAGGATTTTAATGCTCCCACATTGATGTGTTTCGAGGATAAGGTGATAAGGGTTCGAAATACACACATAAAATAGGTTTTGGACATGTTTAGGTCATAGATTTTACATTATCATTTCATTTTATTTAAATCCTTTATTAATGAGTTAATCGCTGCATCATCATGATGTCATAAATAATTTAATTTACTTAGTGTATAAAAATTATAAAACAAATATCATGATGTAGTAAATCTTTTTATATTTCTAATGAATATTTATAGTCAAAAATATGATTTGTATAACCCCATGTAAAAATTGATTTAGTAAAACAACTCATGTTTGTGACATTTTTATTTTAACATTAAATAAAAAGGCATTTATGTCATTTTCCAACTAAAGTGGCTCCATTGTGTCCCCAAGTTTACCCATGGATTTTCTTGGTCATCCATGACACATAAAATGATGTTAGGACATGTGTCGAGTTCATTTTATATTATTAAAACATTATTTTTACCTTAAACTACACTAATTACCTCTAATCGCTATTAAAACATAATAAGTTACTATTCACCAAAAAATTATTTTAATCACATTGAACCACATTTTACTTATTAATGACAACCATGTATGTCGGATTTTTGAAATTTAAAACACAGAGGTTGTAAAAATTCATTTAAACGAAAAATCAGTTTTTTAAGTACCACTTAGTGGTTTCACTATTCATCAAAAAATTGAAGTTTTTCAGAAAAATATCAAAACTTCTCCATAAGCTATATTTGATATTCCGAATTCAAAAATGAAGTCCATTTTACAAAATTTAAAACATATAAGTTTCATTAATTAATTTAATAATTAATTCCCGCTGTCAGAGCAAATAGCGTGTTTTTATGAAACAATAGGTATCAAAAGATTGACACTTGTTTACGTCCGATTTCAATGTGTAATTAATTCCAACAACCACTATTGGTTTTAATGGTAAAAATATATTCTAATTTCACTTTAAAACCAATTCAAAAGACAATATAATCATATAAATAAATTAGATTAAAAAGTGGTTTTGAATTAAAATACAACATTTTACACTATTCATTAAAAAATGAACTTTATCGGAAAAATACCAAAAATTCACACAAAGTAAATTTTGCTGTCCCAATAATAAAGAAGAGTTTAATTTGGTCCAATAGAATGTATAAGAGTGAACAAAACTATATTTAATGACGGTTCTCCATCAAAAGGCGATAAGTGAACCATTAGTGAAAATTAGGGTATAAAAGCCTAAAATTGAATTCTTTCCGTATTTTAAG
The DNA here is from genome assembly GCA_963277665.1 of Viscum album. Classification (NCBI taxonomy): domain Eukaryota; kingdom Viridiplantae; phylum Streptophyta; class Magnoliopsida; order Santalales; family Viscaceae; genus Viscum; species Viscum album. The sequence goes on from OY728156.1 coordinate 51,288,769, forward strand.
CCTTTATCTTTTATTGGATAAATTTAAAAACATTTAAAAACATATATAATCATATTTTAGTTATTTATATCCATTCCCGCCAATAGAACGACTACATGTTAACTACCATTTAAAATAATATTATTATATTACTAGTGTGCAACGTAAGTTTTCAAAGAAACTCATCATTGCGTATCGAGGACGCTATCGAACATTGCAACCAATTTTAATTAAAATTAATATTTAATTCGCAAATATTATTAAATATGAAAATTATGTATCCTTTATTTACCGTGGAAGTTACATTTATACCCAGAGACCATTAATTAAAATAATCATAAATCCATAAACATTAAGTCATTATTCCCAAAAATTATCTATTTTAAGATACTCTACTTTTATCATGTTTTCTTATAGTCCAATACTATTTTAATTTATACAATAGTGTTCCATGATGAAAACAGAACCAAATGAAAATATTAATAAGAAACATCGATAAAGACATACCAAAAAAATTGGTCTCTTACAACCTCCCCACCATTTAATTAATCATTTCAAAGAATATCTATATATCATTATGCGGTGTCAATGAACATGTCTAGTCACTATTTTGGCATATTAGACTCACTCTAATATGTCTCCTCTAATAATTTCACATTATTCCAGTGGTCATGAACAAATGGTATAGTACTACACCGAAGATATTTTTCAATATGATTCACAACATGTATTAGATAATGCTTAAAGGATGAAACAATAGAAAGCTTATAGTTCACTATATATAACTAATGATGTGGTTATAAATGATATCTTTATAGATAAGATGCATGGAACACTTCACTCATAGAACTATGTGACTATGGAAGGGCTAGAAGGTATTCCACTAAACTGACCCTTTTTAATATATCAAATAACTCAAATACCTGGGTGCTGGCTTTCCCAATTCCCTAAAATCGGATTTCACAATCCTAGGAAACACACAATGGAAAACGTTTTAATTAACATAAAATTATAGAGGTCATTTCTAATGTTCAGTATATGTTTTTTTCCAACTATATGTGGTCACCAACCACAATCTGGTCAATAAAACCTATTTAGATATCATCAGTATGAGACTAGGTCCAACATGTGTTAACTCACCTACCTATAACTAACAAATAGGTGAATGGAATGGAAGACAATTCAGAGACTCAAATTTTTTCATTTGGACTGATTCCTGAAAAAAAAATTATTATATAAAAACTCCATGATTTCTATATGTTTCTCCCATGAACAAAAAAACAAATGCATTGGTCGATAATATATACTTTAGAATATATAAAATACATATAGATTGACCATATGTGTATCGATGATAGGTTGTTCTTAAAATAACTCTTGATCTCAAATATTTCTAATTATCCATCTAGAAACAAAATATGAAATGTGGATCTCAGTCTAAAATGATATTCCTTATAAGAACCTACAATTGAACCACCACTTATATGTAAATATTTAATTAATCACCAATTGTGAAGTATTTTTTAATAGGTAAGAAGTGGGATACCTTTGTCAGTCATTCCTAAAACCCCGTAGAAAATCATTCTCATGGGTCACCCTGGGAAGTCTAGTCACCAAATCCATTGTGACATCATCCCATTTCTTATTTGAAATGGGTAATGTATAAAAAATAAAAATTAGCCTCATAATGACATGTGATGCACCTTGCCATGAATTTTTCAACCTCATTCTTTATTTCTAAACACTAGTACATTTTAAATAGATCACGGTATGTATTTGTTAATCCAAGATTAACCACCCATATAGAAACATGAAAATCACACATCTGGTCCTCTTTAAACACTATAAGAACCCACACTCAGCAAAAAAAAAGGTATTTGTCACAGTTGAGATAACATCTTGTTGTAGTATACCCACCGAATAATTTTCCTCTCTAAAATGAGCCATGTAAATCAGAATACTACTCTGCCTTAATTTAATTTAATTGAATGGCTATAATAGATTTCGATGCTAGTGTTACTCAACACAGACATTCCAAAACATCAAGAAGCATGTCTGAAAGGATGATATTTATCCTCCACTCATCATGATACTACAATAAATCCTCTTTATATGAATTTCCCTCAATGTTTCGGCAACAAAGTGTCATGTTTCTTTTTTATAATTTAAATCAATGTCGAAATACTGTAAATACTCAACCCACCGCCTTGGCCAAAGGATCATGTCACACTGAGAAAATATGTAGTTAAGGCTCTTCTCATATGTGTATAGAAAAAATCTCTCACCCATAAGATTGTTTATCCAACATCTGAGGGTAGGTATCACTATCAATTTCTCTCTATCATGATTAGAGAAATTCCTCTAATGTGTTATTAGATTCATTGTGCCAAAAGAAACCATTATATCCTCCTACATCATAACTACTATGATTTCAACTCTAGATGTGTTACAATACACAGTATATGCTTTCCCCATCATATGTAATGTGGGGATAAGTGATGAGGAAAACCTTCCTTTTAGCTCCTAAAAGGATCTATCATAAAAATCAATCCAATCAATATTTACCCATTTCAGTGTCCATTTTGACATTAGCATTTCCAAATGCGAGAAAAATGGGATAAAAAGATGATAATAACCTACTAAACCCATAAATCATGAAATTTTGAAGATTTTTAGGGGTAGTCCACATTATATCATGGTTGTTACTTTCTCTAGCTCTACTAACAGTCCTATATATTATATGACATGCTCCAAAAAGTGAAACATAGTTAATCTAGGTACTAAATTTGGTTAGCTTGGAATAATGTTGATGATATATCAATGTAGTCAAGACGATGTTAAGATGTTTAACATGATCATACACACACAGGGAGATCACTAAAATAAAATCAAAGTAGAAAACCAATAATTTGATCTATAAAAGGATGAATGATCATATTCATTGAATCAATCAACACCAAAGGCACCATAGTCACCCTAAACGAAATAACTATGAATTTATACAGGACATTCATGATACTAATATAATTATGAGGTATGTCTAACAATACCTACCTTAATTGATGATATTGTGGTATCAATTAAATCATAGATAAGATCTATGAGACTATAAAATGATTGAAAATATCATCAATGGTTGAACGGGTATACCGGTTATTGGCCATCATCTTCTTTAACCTCCAATAAATAACACATAATAAAAAATATTCCATAGATTTTTGTGAAGAGAATTGGAGAAATCCATTGATATGTACTCAAACGTATAATTCCACTATAATAATGATCTTCAAAATAAAAATTCAACTCATCATGCTCTTCTAGAGCCATTCAGTGTTGTGGGAATGAAATTGGATGTGCTCTCAGAACCAACACGATTGTTAACACAATCTCTCACTATAGTGGTAAGCCAAATAACTCATCAAGGGAATCTTCTTGGAAATTTTGTAACAATGGAGAAAAATAATAATATTGAATTCCACCATTATCATGATAAAGATAAATAAGTTGAGACTTGAGATAATCCAATCTGCACTGAATTAGTCCTACACGACCATCATAATGATCCCACTCAACCTAGTGAGAATATATTCTTACTTTTAGAGATATAAATGTGATTATCCTCCTATAAAAGTTGATATTATAATTGTATAGAACTAATAAATCCAGAAAAATAAAAAAAATTAATCCAATAATTTCATGCATGAACTATTTCCAAAAAAAATAGTGACCTTTAAACTCAAGATAACATGCCTTTTAATGTTCATTATTATCCAACTATTCTCCCAACGTTTTTTCAATGATTGAAACATCATATAATAATTCATCATCCAAGACCAACCTATTTTAAAAAATCTAAAATATAAAATAATTTCATTCTCATGTATTAAACAATACACCATATGATATATAAGATATTAGAATCATACCTATGATTGCATACATTTCTGCATCCATGTTAGCTGGAGTAGTCTACATAATAGGAAAATTACATGTCACTATAACATGGGCTATTGTTTAGATACCCTAATATACATCCCTTTCATGGTATTGTTTAACATGCACTAGGTAACCACATCGCCTGCCACATCTTAAAAATCGAATATAACATGAATTACCAACTTTCTAAGGGGCAGTTGATCAGATTTTCGAATCTAATTCATGTACCTACCCTCTTTCACTAGTGAATTGACGAATGTTACTAGAGAACCTAAAAATATGACCCATTATTTCTTGAATATGACAATTGAATCATGGTTAAGAACCATAAGTATGCTTGAGGCCAAATATACTAAACTAATAACACTATAAAAGAACACAGTCTTTAGAAGGTTGTCGACTACCCTAACTATGTTGAATATGAAAAATTTGGAGAATATTGACATAATGGTACTTCTTACCCAAAAAATAATAACTCTTAGATCACCATGCAAAAATAGTATAGAAGTTTCTCGAGGTCTCTTTCATATTCCCTTCCATTATGAATACTTGATTCATCGTGGTTTTGATGCATATAATACGGAAAAAATTACCTACAACATGATATCATAATGAATAATGTCTAGGAAAAATCTCATCTTATATGTCTCTTCAACATCCTAAGATGGCTCAAAACACTATAGGCCAATGAAATAACCTGAATATTCCAACACTAATAAACCCTCTTATGTATGAATCATGAACTCACAATCTTTTCATCCCTTGATTCCTTGTGATAAAAATGGATTTGTAATATCACCTTGATGTTCTTCCAAGATAGCTAATCTGAATTCACAGGTTTTTCTAGAATATCCAACCGATGAATGGATCTTCTATAAAGAAAATACACAACAAGATTCACCCTCCTATCTATTACTACCTCGATATAGTGGAAGATCATTTAGAAATACTCAATATCAAAATTAGATTCCTAAGGTCCCCTATATATAGTAAACATAGGAGGATGGTGAAACTGCAACATTGTTGTTATCTCAGGAATTAAAGGATCGTTACGAACAGTCTCACTTTCCTTGGATCTCATGACCCTCATGAAGATATAAAAAAGATGAACATCCATCTGTGTCCACATGAACTAATAGAAGCCCTATTTCAGCTGTTCAAGAAGAATGATGATTTCCACTCTCCTGATGCTGAAGATGGTGAATGTTTGGAAGAATTTTTAATAAAAGACAAATACACATCAGAGAGAACTGGATACTAATAAGTTCAATCTAATAGGAGACTAAAATAGAAAACTAAAAACACTAGGACTCTCAAGACATTCCTCACTATTATTTTATCATGAAATAACAACTAGTTTCATTTAGACAGTAAAATTAAAATCTCATGTCACAATTCAATAGATATGTATGTATTACATGAAAATATAGAATGGCTGATATAATTAAAAATTCATTTTAGATTATCCATATATTCTATTAAGATTCATGTGTTATTATATTATACCATATCGATCCACGAGTACAAATATCATGAAATATTAAGATCATAAAATAACATCTACACACAACATGTGAGTCACCAAAGGTGAGTGATCATTAACTCTAATGTATATAGAGAATGATAGAAAACCCATCCCTATGGAATCATATTTTCCCCCATACATGGGTTATCCGATCCCTTACATAGGCTCATTACTATGTCTCTTCACATATTAGTGACTTTTCTACCTTTCTCAAACTAAAGAAACATAAAGGAAAACATGATCATTTTATAAAACGTTGTAACATCTCATAATCTTGCACACTTTCATGTGGCTAGAAGGGGAATGTTATGAGACATAAAGCACACCTCACCATTTTTTGGAGGCTTCAACTAGATTTTGGGGATCTATATGTATATTGGGGAGACTATACCCCTAGGTATGAACTGACATAGTAATAAAAAGATCATAATAGAATAAAAATAATCAAATTAATGAAATAGTTGATGAAAAAATAAAATCCATATTAATAATCCACTAAATAGTAAGGGAATAATATAACAACAATATGGAATATAACTAGATGTTATTCAAGAAAAATAAAAGGAAAATATTACAATAATCAAATTAAGTAATCAATATCTCGTGACCCAAAAATCACATCTATCCCATATCAATAAACTATCTCATCTGAAAACAAAAAATCAAAAACAATGTCATTTTCCATTGTCCAAACCCATATCCAGAAAATATATGAAGGTTCTATACATCCTCATAAATTGGTAGTGAGTATAACTTAGTAAGATGACACCAACATTTTTACAAAAAATTAATCATTGAAGAAGTGTATGAAATAATGTGATAATAATGTGTACAAATTAATTTTCTAGTTAATACAATCCACCAATAAACAGATTTAGCTCCATGATAGGATTTCTCCAATATTGTCTGTGAGACATTCCAACCACAACTACATAACCAAGATAAAATAACCTACATTGGTTCCATGACATAATATCTCTAATCATTTCTTATGTCCATCTTAACCACAACTATATAATCATGGTATAGTCACATCAATCCAGGTCAAATCACAATAACAATTATCGAATCTAGGGGAAAACAATATAATCATTACAACATTGGTTTTGGAATATCTCCCTTTATATATTAATTGTAGCATGGGACTGGGATGATCCTTCTCAATATCATCATTAACATATATAAGTGTCTAAGTGAAAGGGTATATACAAATATATAAACATTATAGAAAGGATCAAAATCTATATCATACAATATTGATATCACAATATCATATCATAATTATCGATGAATAATTATTATAATTACCATTATTTTTTCATATTTCACTTTAAATTTAATTATAATACTAATTAAACAGTATATCAAAAAGCAATAAGCCATGATTATGGGATTATACAATAAGAAATCAATTATAATCATACATTAATACATTTCCAATTCAATTATAATCATGGTTCAGTCACCCTAAAAATCCATGATCTAGTTAAAAATCAATTTCGAACATAAGGAATTCCTAGAATAAGATCATTTTGGTTTCTAATTAATACGTGAAATTACAATAATGGAACAATTACAATATTTCAAAAATTTGGAAATTTTGAAACCATAGGTTATGATTTAGACCCTCTCCCTTTAACCGATGATCTGAAAGAACAGCCAATGGCCAACAACCATGAGGATGATTGTGCGGATAATTTCAATGAGGTTTCTAAATCAAAACTATTAAGGATAAAAAAAACAATGATTAAATTTGTCAAAATATTAAACAACAACGGTAAGACAAAAAGGAAGGGAAGGAAGAAACCTAACCAAAAGAATTACCAGGGATAAATCACACAAATGGGATGTCTATAAGGGATGTGGCACTACAAAATCTCCTAGAGATTTCCCTTTGATCGAGGAGAGAAAAACTAAAACATAAATAATTATAATTCAAACCTAAAGAATGTTTAAAAAATTATTTTGGTAATTTCATGGGGTTCAATGTTATTAAATTATGTTTAAATGTTTTTAATGGAATATTTCAAACAAAATATAATTAATTAGGCTTCTCATACATAGATATTACACTATATTAGATAAATATTCAGTACATTACAAAATATATGTCTAAGGACTGTAATAGTTTGGTGTCATTGGAATGATAAAAACAAAATCCTTTCCCATGGTGATATATTTTCATCATATCCTATAAATATATACAAATTTAGTAAATCTATATAAATTACTTATTCATATCTATTGTAAAGTAAACATAATTAGGCTTGAGCATAGAAATTCGTTAAGGGTAAATAATGGAAATAAAAAATCATAACATGACCAAAGGGTATTGATCTCGACCATAACATTTGAAAATAATACCCCTCAAATTAGAGATCTTAGTAAATATTATAAATTTATAAGACATAGATCATAATATAATTAAGATCATATGTCATGAAAGAAAAACATAGGAATAAAACATGGAATTATGGAAGAGACAAAAACATATGATATGATTTCTATAGTAGCCATGACATCACATCCAAGACCATCATAGTATAATGGGATCACACCCCATACCATCGTGATAGTCATGGTTCACTCCAATTGACTTTTTCTTATAATTTTGTCATTGTTCATACTATCTTTGTAGTAATGGTTCACTCCCATAGAAATATCAGTAGTAAAGAATTATTATAAAGACCATATTAGTCTATCTGATGTGATATAAATATTTACCCAATGCATTGGATGGGATATATGTACCACCCATCTCATAATGAAATCAAACATACATTTACCACAAAATCATTGAAAAATTATATCATAACACCTGAAATGAAATGGGTATCTTTAAAATTTATTCATTTTATAACCTATTTAAGACCTTACAGTTTTCATAATCTTTTAAAAAAACCATAACCCGTGAAAAATAAATTTATTTCATAATCATATAACCCATGAATGATAAATATATTTCATAAACATACAACTCAGGGAAAAGAATCTAGTTTCATAAAGATCATGTCAACTAGAATAACTCCTTCGGAGAAATAATTTGATTGTAGCCTTTAGATTATTTTCTATAAATAAATTAGGAACATCAATATATTTAATCATAGATGGAAAGTAATTATAATTCTAGTTAAAAATTTTTTATTGAGAAAAATATCTTTTATTGAAAAAATGTTTTTAAAAAATAAAACAATTTAAAAAAAATTTATTTATAAATCTTTTTAAAACATATAAATAAGAAATTCCTTGCATTTATAATACATTTTATGTTGAAAAATTAAAAAAATAATCTTGAAAATGTTTTAAAAACATTTTCCCTTGAAAACATTTACAATAATATCTAATTCATTATAAATACGTCTTCATTGAATTTCTTATAAAACTTATAAATAAAGGTTGAGTACATTTTTTAAAACTATTATATTTTAAATACATTGAAAACTTATAAATAAATATTGAAATAATTTTGAAAACAATTTCTTTCAAAATACATTAAATACTTATAATGAAATCCTGAAATTTTTTTGAAAATATTTATTTCAAAATACATTTAATCATATAAATAATGATTTAAAACATTTTTTAAACCATTAATTTAAACATATAATGAATAGGTTTAAATAAGTCTTCGAATCATTTTGAAACCCTTTTTATAAAACATGGTTTTGAAATAGCATATATTTATAATTGAAGAGAGATGTAACATACAAAAATCTTAAATAGATATTATTATTAATATTATATACCATAGTGTATAAAAGTGTTACCACTAAATAATTATATCATGAATAAACATAGTCGAATAAATTTAATTAATTTTCAGGAGATAATAATTATATTATTTCATCATAGGAAACATAAACATAAAAAATCATTAAAAGCAATGAGATTATATCAATAATCTATTTTAACTTGGTAACGTGGGATCATAATCTCGATTTAAGAAATAAAAAATAAATTTAGATTAATATATAATGAAACAAAAATGAAAATAATTATATAACATGTAATATGGAAGTAAGAACACCTTATAATAGAATTCAGGTGTATACCAAAACTTGAGTATTAAAGGATGAAAATTGAGATAGAACTAGTTAACTGATTTCGTATCATCTTCAACATAATCCCCATGAATGAAAAATCATAAAATGGAAATTCCAATGCCAATAAATTTAATTATAAATATATATAATACAATCATGGGAATTACATTCCCCAAACCAAAGGAAATAGTGGGGAATATAGTATGTATCTCACAAAAATAAAAAGTGGTATGAAATCCCCTTACCTTCTAGGTTGAATATCATCATACTCATTAAATACACCTATATAATAAATATAAATTTATTATATATCTTTTAACGAACCATATTATTATATATTACACCATATGTTTTTTGATAATTTATTTTATATTACTCGATCACTAACCATCCTATGTTATCGTTTCACTTAAGATAATATTAGTTATGTTATTTGAATATGTATTAATTTGATATAATGTTGATAATTGTAATTATATCATTATTAAAGAAACTAAACATGATATAAATATAATTTATATCCAGTATACTTTTATTATAATATTATATAGATTCACTACTAAATTTCAAGGGTATACCAAAACTTTTATCCCAACAGTTTGAACAAACTGTTGTCATAGGTGGACTACCACAAAAGTTTTAACAAACCATTGGTAACCTCCCATTATTACTAGCCTTTCCCAACGGTGTTCCCAAACCGTTGGGAAATGCCTCATTTTTCCAAAGGTTTCAATGAAACTGTTCATTAAATTCAAATTACAATAACCAATACTAATGGTTTTTAAAAACAGATGGTATAGAATAAATTTCCCAACTGTTTTTTATAATGTTGGGAATGGTTTCCCCAAAAATTATTGTAGCCCCAATTCTCCTCTTTCGGCGTGACTGTATCCCTAAAAATGGGATCTTCCGAAGCACTCTGGTAACCTAGGAAGGGAAAATCCATCCATCCTCTTCAATTGAAATCAGATATGTAATTCTTAAATTAATTTTAATGTTTATAATCTATTTTTTTCTTCTTTTTTTTGATTTGTCCTAAATGAGAGGGATTTCTCTCTACCCAGGCTGGGAAAATGCTTCCACCCGATACATCCATCTTAAATAAAAAAAATTGTTATACACTCCAAATCGGTAAGTACTACATTAGTTTTAATATTTTTAATCTATTATTTTTATTTTCTATTTTGATTTTGTCTAAACCATGTCATGATGTCCCTAGCATGGAATAACTAATAAGTGAACTTTGATTTGTTTTCTATTTTTGTTCAACACTTAAGTGTCATTATTGTATGGATCAAATTTATTTGAAAACTTCACAGACAATCTTTCTATGTAGTTACTTAACCATATTAACTAATTTGATGCGAGTGATGCTATTTAAGATTTTATGGGTTATTTTGAGGAGTTTCTTTCCCTTTAACTGATTGGTTCATAAAACATAAGTTGGTTCTCCATATATTATTTAATTGTAATTGGTATAGTAAAATGTTGGTCTCGGATTTCCGAGTTGGTTATTAGGAATGTATTTTCTATCAATAGTGGGTATATTTCTATTGAATATGGGTGTATTTTCTAATTGACTAATTTATTAATTATACTGACCATGAAATACACATTTCCCACAATACAAAAGCACCACAAAAATCATAGATAGACACTACACACCACAAGACAGCCATGGGAGACATCCCTTGACATCTACGGATAGTTAAAGGGCCATTAACAAAAGAACTAATGTCGATTGGCACTCGAGACTTGAAAATTTCCCATTTCTTGTAGAAAATATACCAATAACTTTATTCGTAGTATAGTATAATGAAATGGTTTACACCCTCATGACCATGTAGACCATCAGGTTCATGGAATGGTGCTTATGTAGGTTCAAGAGTAGGATCAACTAATAAACATTAATTACGGTCCCTCTAGGGATTTTTCCATAGTGAATAGGGTTATGTGAATAATCTTCAACTCAACTAATGTATCATAGGTGAATATTCAATAGCTAAGTGTACTAGTATGGTGTTTCCAACAACGTTATATATATATAACATAATAAAAAATGAAGAGATTATTAAATGGAACTGTTTCCCCATTACATGCAAGAACATGATTTGACCCATGGGGCGGTAATGTTCTTATACATTGGGCGGTGACATGTATAGTCATAGGATATAGGTATGTTTTTGTTTAGTATTTATTTCAGTTTCTTTATCACATTGGCAACATAGATGTTTTACTTCTTTCTACGAATGGAGGGTAGTGATGGTATCCAGACTAGATGATGTAGATAAGTTATATACTGTAATACCATGAGGTGTGAGTGTGAGAAAACATTGGAAGATAGAGGAGCCTTGGGGTATTCCATGAGATGGAATTGTTTTTATAAAACATTGTCTGGGAACATTTTTGGAGTATGTTGGAGTCATGAAATAACCCAAAGTGTCTCCATGAGATAGCATAAATATCACCATGTGTCTCCAAGTGTCTCTATACATCGTATCATCCTCGCATGGGTTGGTCACTCACCCAATCCTATCAAATCTATCATATTCCATCCTCTCAGTCACATAGTCTCGAATCATCTCTCGAGTATTATCCCATGCCTCGATGCACATCTCATCATCCAACTAGACAAAGAGGATTATTCACCTTATGATTTTCCTAGTCACAAAAGGACACCATGTCGAACCCATCTACATTATATTCTCTATAATCCAGTCAAGAACCTCATAAAAATCATGTATTATATCCCAACCCCACTAACCAGGTTCCCTTCTAAGCTATATCACGCAAAGACTCTTGGAATTATAATGCAAATCTATCCGAAAATACCCAATACCCACACTAGCATCTCATCATTCATCTCATTGGTTGAACTCTTGAATCATTAAATAAGGTAAAACATTTCATAATACATTTTATATACTTTGAGGGACCATCCCACTTTAAGAACCTACCATGATTTCAATCCATCCTCATAACTATTTCCTCATAAAATTCTAGATGTAGAATTTCCACACATATCACTACAAGGCCCAAACCTCTTAGGAATACTTTACATGATATAAATCCTCATCATTCAGGACATCCATCACATTGAAGCTTATAAATGTCAAATGAACCCTACATTCCAAGAATTATTCATGTGGACAGGCCCCATGGCAACATTCTATGAACTAAAACCATAAATAATAATGTCAAATACACGCATAATTTTTAAATAAATATATCAAGTGTAAATATAAAAACCAAGAATAAGAAGACCTCATCCCTTGTATCAAAAAAACCAAACTAAGTTGAATCTGGGGCCAAATTGACAATATACTATTAATAGGAAGAGTAATTGTTAATTAATAGGAATGTACTATTTGGTAGTATCATTATAAAAATTTGATCTATTTCCCCATTTCTTGTAGGAAAATGATTTGACCCAGGAGGAATTGTGGTAAATATATGTTGGGTAGTGACAGCTATAGTCACGGGAGACAGGTATGTTTTAGTTTATTTTTTTTTTCGCATTGGTCACATAGATATTTGACTGATTTCTATAGACATGGGGTAGTTATATTCTGCAAAGGGTTCCAGAAAGAGTTCAGATTGATTCAGTCCACCTGATTTGATCCGAGGTAAGATTCTATGGTTACTAATTTTCTCACACCTCATGTATTTTGGGATTTAGTGTTTTTACTCCATATTATGTTTTCGGTAGGGTGTTGGATCATTTCATGTTGGTTCGGGTGGATTTGGTTCTCCACGTCCATTCTAGGTAAGGCTTTAATTCCATTGGTTGGTTTATCACTGGTTATGTAGTATCTTTCATGTGTTTTAAGGTTCTTAATATCCTTTGTGTAGTGTGTTGATCCCTGCTCATTGGTTTCGAGTCTCCAAGTTATGGGTGACTTGCCTGCGTGTTCATAGGTAAGTAAGTATATGTATGTGGGTTCTCTTGTCATGTGTATAGTCACCCCTGGCAGTGATTATGCATGTATGGGGTGAGGTGTGCCCAAGTATATATATATAAACACATACACAGGTGAGTGTAGTCTGATATATGCATATAAGCATATTTGTATAGATCCCCTTGCACATACTCATTGACACGCAGGTGTGTGCATAGTGGCTAGGTTTCCTTGAATGTGTGTGAAGGTGTGTATAACCAGTAGAGGAGTTGCATCATTTAGTTAGAAATCTCCAAGAGCTGAAGTGGATGACACAGTTCCACATTGAGGTAGAGTCCATATTGTCGCCTCTTTAATTTAAGAATGCTTCATATTAAATTTAGAATCTTTCTTCATTCTGCTTAATTATATTGAATTGTATATATTGAAAAAGTGTTCTTTAATATAATTCTTTTATTTGATAAATAATGTAATTTTTTTATAATAAAACCCCTCCAATTGATGTGCGCTGTCTGCGAAAACTCACAGTGATAGTTTAGGGTGTATGATTTTTTCCGTCATTTTGTTTCCCTTTAGACGTTGCGTCATTGTGCCGCTCACAAAAACCTTCTTAAAATCCCTTTTTATAACATATTAAATAGTTAATTTGTTCAATCATGTATGTTTTGGCCTTATCAATGGTGAAACCCATTTTAGGTGTTTTCCTGGCCTCTTGGACACCCCTTACGGTGTTTACCCGAGCTTATATATCTAAAAACACTGATGGGGTCATTTTTTAACACCTGTCAAGCTATGGTTCTCCCTATCATAAGCCTCATCTTAACACTGTTTAGGGTGTTTTCCTGGCCTTGATGCACATCTAATTTTTTACAAATATGAATTCCACCATAAGATTTGTGTTTCACCATGAGATGATAAAACATAATCAGATTCTATTGTTCTCAAGGTGACTAAAGTTTTATTATTAGAGTTCCAAGAAATGCATATACCATTGATAAGTAATACACCTACATAATGTGAATCTCAATTAGTAGTTTCAACTATATATTACCACTTTTAAAAACAAGGAATATAAAATATATATCTTTGTTATACCAAAATCCCAAATCAAGAGTCTGTTTTTATTTCATAACATCAGCTTCTATAATGTAAAGGACAAGTACATAGGATTTATTTGGAATCTAGGCCGGAAGATGTTGCCCCACGAATGTCACTAGACCGGGCCAACACACAGCGGTCATGCTGCGGTGACTCCACAGTAATGCTGTGATTTGGCCCTGCTCTAGGATGACACCCCGAGGTGGTTCATAGACCTATAGAAATTTGATTTATGATACCTAAAGAGAGTTTTAGATACATTACCCATCCCTAGATAATGGGGAGGGAGGCGACAGCCAGAATGTTTCCTCACTTCCTCCCGCTCCCTTCGCTCATGGCCGGAAGATGCTGCCCCGCGGATATTGTTGGACCAGGCCAACACACCGCATTCATGTTGCGCTCATGCCGCAGTCACATCATATTCATGATACAATCACATCCTGGTAATGTCATGACTTGGCCTTGGTCTAGGATGACACCCTGCGTCGGTTCGCAGTCCTGTCAGAATTTGATGTATGATACCTAGATAGAGTTTTAGATACATTACTCACACATAGTTAATGGGGGGGACTTATCGGCACCCAAAACTCCCAAGTGATGTGTACGAGTTAGACTCTCTTCAAACTAAGGCACTGTGTGGCCAGTACCACTCAAAGTGTATCAATTTTATTTGAAATTGACATCATTTTAAATTAAAACAATAAATAACTTATAGAAAATTGGCAAAATCGATTCAGATTGTTTTGATACATTAGAACATCGATCCATGAGTCATTTGTGATGTGTACGAGTCAACCCCGCCTTAATACGAGGCAGAGTGTGGCTGATACCACTCAAAGTGTTAACTTTTATTTTAATTGGACAACATTTTAAATGAAAACAACAAATGGCATATGGGAAACTGACCAAACGCAATCTGATTCTGTTAATACTTTATGAAAATGATACATAGGTCATTTTTGACGTGTATGAGTCAATACCATCTCAATTAGAGGCACGGTGTGGTCGGTATCACTCGAAGTGTCACAGTTTTATTTGAAATGGGAAACATTTTAACTGAAAACAATAATTGGCATACGAAAAACTGACAAAAAACAATCGGATTGTGTTGATACTTCAAAAAAACGATCCATGGTTCATTTTTGATGAGTATGAGTCAACCCGGCCTTAATCCAAGGCATGGTGTGGCCGGTACCACTCAATGTGTCTCACATTTTTTTAAATGGACATCATTTTAAGTGAAAACAACAATTGGCATATGGAAAACCGAACAAACACATTCATATTGTGTTGATACTTCATTAAAATGATAAATGGGTCATTTTTGACATCTATGAGTCAAACTCGCCTCAATCCAAGGCATGGTGTGGCTGACACCACTCAAAGTGTCTCACTTTTCTTTGAAATGGAAAACATTTTAATGGAAAACAACAACTGGCATACGGAAAACCGACCAAACACATTTGGATTCTATTGATACTTTAGGAAAAGGACCCATGAGTCATTTGTGACCTGAAAAAGTCAATCCCACCTCAATTCAAAGCATGTTGTGGCTGGTACCACTAAAAGTGTCTTTCTTTTGTTTGAAATGGATACTATTCTAAGTAAAAACAACTGGCATTTGGAAAACCGACCAAAAGAATTCAGATTGTGTTGATACTTTGGGAAAAAGATTAATTGGTCATTTGTGATGTGTATAAGTCATCACCGCCTCAATCAATGCGCATTCTGGCCAGCACCACTAAAAGTGTCTCTCTTTTGTTTCAAAAGGACATCATTTTTAGTGAATACAACAACTAACATACGGAAAACTAACCAAAGGCATTCAACTTTTATTGAAACATTAGGAAAATGATCCATGAGTCATATGTGACGTGTACAAGTCAACCTCTTCTCAATATGAGGGCTGGTGTGGCCGACACCACTGAAAATATATCACTTTTTTAAAAGGACGTGATTTTAATTGAAAACAAATTTCATATAGAAAAATGAATAAATGCATTCTAATTGTGTTGATACTTTAAGAAAACGATCCCTGGGTCATTTTTAACGTGTACGAGTCAACCCCGCCTCAATATGAGGCTTAGTGTGGATGACACCACTCAAAATGAATTCTTCTATTTAAAATGGATATTATTTTATGTGAAAACAACAACTGACATACAGAAAACTGACCAAAAACATTCAAATTCTGTTGAAATTTAAGGAAAACGATACATGGGTCATATGTGATGTGTAAGAGTCAACCCCACCTCAATCCGAAGTGTGCTGTGGTAGGAACCACTCAAAGTGTCTCTCTTTTGTTTAAAATGATCATCATTTTATTTGAAAACAACAATTGACATATGGAAAGCCGACCAAATGCATTCGGATTTTGTCGAAAATTTTGGAAAATGATCCATGAGCCATATGTGATGTGTAAGATTCAACCCCACCTCAATCTGAGATGCGATGTGGGAGGTTGGGGGATGTGTTGGTTGCAGGGGTTCACTACTGAAAAAACAGGCTTTATCCATGGTTCAAAACAGTGGGTATAGCCCCCAAAACCATGGGTATAGGCTATACCCATGGTTTTGGGATCCGTGGGCTGGAAAGGCGTCGCAATAGAGGTGTTAATATATACCCATAGTTTTATTAAACCATTGGAACAGAACTGAACTGTGTGGAAAACCACTGTATTCAAAAGGTATAGCGTGGAACACCGTTGTATTCAAAAATTTCAAGCCGTAGGAAATAAAATCAAAAAATGTGCCTGGGAGAATTTGATCTCGCGCCTCATGCAGCACCAGCGGACTATCACCTGACCCACTCGAATTATCATCATATTAGTAAATATATACACGTTTATTTTAATTTATTATTATAAATCATGTTATCTAAAAAAATGGATGCGCGGTTTTGAACACGCGACCTGATGCAAAGGCCAACCGCATATTACCAACTACTCTCCTAGAATTTTATTTATATCTCAATAAGGTCATTTACATAAATTAATAATACTCGAATATCTGAAAAAAAATTACAGGAATTCAAACACTGGTCTTCCCTGTACGACACAGATAACTAAACCAACTGTCCCACAAAAATCGTTTGACTAAAATCTTTTATCCATATAATCATATTAATTTCAAACCATGTTCCCGCCAAAATAATTTCTCTCCCATGGGATTTTTCCCCCGCCATAACAGGAAGAATATACACCCATGGTTTTGGAAAACTGTGGGTATAGGACTTGTAAAAAAACCATATCCCTACTATTTTTCATATCCGTGGGTATAGGTCTCCGTAACAATCCCTATACCCACAGTTTTACCAAAACTGTGGGTATAGGTCTTCAAAAAAATAACATATACCCACGGTTTTGGGAACCGTGGGTATGGGTCTTAAAAAATAACCGATACCCACGGTTTTTCAGGGAACCCTGGGTATAGGTTCTTATATTGTCCATATACCTGCGGTTTTCCAAAACCATCTGTATAGGGGTGTTCTATACCCACAGTTTTGTGCAGAATCGTGGGTATAGACCCATTTTGCAGTAGAGGTTGTGCAGGGGTGAGGTGAATTACTACCAGAAGATTGGTTGTCATATGAAGATTGAAATGGTTTTAAATAATGTTTGATTTATTGAAAATGATATTGAACTATACTAGAAGATTGTTTTCATATGAAGATTGAAATAGTGAATTGTAGTACATAACATGGTTGGAAGATTTTGATGGTTTTATGTGTTTTTTTGTTCTGTTAATGGTGTTTTGTATGCATTTTTACGTCTTTGTGTATGTGTTTTTTGTGATATTTTTTATGCAGGTTATACTGGCAGGGCTACTAACGGGGATGCTATGCAATAGTTCTAGAAATAGACAATACCAACAGTTTTAAACTGTTTGTATACTTTGAACAAAATTAAAAAACTATCCCAACAATTTTAAATTCGTTCATATAGTGTTAAGTCTTCAATATATTCCTACGGTTTCATTGAAACCGTTGGTAACAATTATATACAAACATATACCAACGGTTATCCTACAACTATTGGTAAATTAATGCATAAAATGGCCTATAGCAACTATTTAGATCAAACTGTTGGAATATGGATTTCCTCATGGCTTACTGCCCTACAGTTTAGAAAACCTTTGGTATAGGCTATACTAAAGGTTTTCCAGCCTATACCAGTGGTTTAGAACTGTTGGTATAACCATCTTTTCTAGTATTGAATATATAAGTATGAAATGGAAGAACTTGTTCATGGATATCGTAAGTCGTACATAAGCATGAATGTTATTTCAAATTTATTGTCATATTAAAAGAAAGGAATAAAATGAAATATATATACATATAAAATATAATTACAATAGGATTATAATGTAATATATACCATATAATATCACTAAACCCTTCTTAAATACATTCTATGTAGTGTTTGAACGAATCACATCGATTCTAGGGGGTGGTAATTGACACCTCCTCAAACGCAATTATCGTGTTTACACCAAATGTAAGGTAAATAGATATGTGTTCTAAATGAGATATATAATAAAAATCATATATATATATATATATTGTTTCCATCATAATTTTCTCCATGATATTTTTTATTTAAAATTGAACAATCATCATATTGTGACACGGAAGTTCACCACACACATAAACACTATGTTTATAACACATTAGACAGGGGTGTATGTTTGTATCAGTCCAAAACATAGCATGAAAAATCATATTGTATTGAGTATAATCTTTTTTATTAAATCATGTAATATACATAGTTTAGGGTGTGTAGAAGTAAAATAAAATAAAAACTCTTTAGAGATGATGCTACCTATTAACTGGGTAACTCCTTTTGGGTTCTACGAAAAATTTGGCTTGAAATAATTCTTCCCAGTGGGGGAATTAAATGAGGATGGGAGGGAAATTGTTTTGTTTATTTGGAATATCACACTAGAAACAATGTTTATTTACATGTGTCAATATGTGGGATATGTGGTGGACTTTTATTGGGAAGGGAAAGAACACACTTGTCATTTTAAAAAAATGATAGTTGTAACCACGTTTTCACCAAAAAAGGAATAAAAAACAAAACTAAGTAATGGAATGTTAGTTTCCAAATAATGTCCATAAATTTTTTTTTACTAGTTTTGAGGTTGTTTTGGTTATTAAGTTTGTGAATTATTCCATATGTAAGGTTAATATTACCTAAACCAGTGTAATTAATTTTAATTACAGTCATTAATATTTTTGGTCATAAACTATATTAATCTTATTATAAATTAGATAATATTCTTATTTAAAATATGTAATCCATTTTTCCATATTATAATGATATGATTGGTCGAAATTAATTTAAAATTAATCCTGGTGATGAGATGACAATGCAAGTTTTTAAATTGAAAATTGATCAAATGTTTTCTATTTTTTTATATCCATTTTCAATGTAAAATTGGATTCAATGTCCTGGTAAGATTATTTGATTAATATATTATCAATTAAAATATCATAAAAAATTAAAATATAATTTATATTTATAATTAAATTATATGAAATCGTATTTTTGAATTAAAATTCGGTATTTTTAACTATTCATTAACAAATAAAACCTTACAGAAAAATTAAATAAAATAAACAAACAAACTTCTATGTTACTATATAAGATAATGTTTAATATGACATATTAAATATATAAATGTTCCATAAATTCTTATAAAATGGGTCCTCCGTTAGAAGGTGTTAAATCATACATTATAAAAGATAAGTATTTATGCATAAAATTAGATTGGTTGCATTCTTATTTCGACCCAATATATTGGATGAAAGTAATAAATATTTAATTGAATATATAACATATATATTATATTAATTTCAATCACAAATTGTAATTTATTTAATTTATTAATGTAAAATAGCATTGTGACCATAAAAATGTTAATATTTTCATTTATATTGAATTTGTTTTCAAATTCATTTATAAAAACCAGATAACCTATGAATTCATAATATATTGGTATAGAAATATATTTGATAAAATTATTTTATACAATTAATAACTACTAACTTATCTACTATTTGATATCTTATTATATCAAATAATAATATTTTATAATATATTATTTTTTCGTTAAAACCGAACACGCCTGTTATACAAGCCATCAAGGAAAGTCATTTTTTTATGTAACGAAAACTAACCTTGACGTTTCTTAAAGAGTAAGTTAAAATTTATGTTTTTTAGTGGATGATTAACTTAGTGATGAAAATAATGCAATCCAAACATAGTGATCTAATATAAAATAAATCATTTTCAATGCTATGTGAAATTGACAATATCGCAAAGGTTATATTAATTTTAAAAAAAAAATCAAAAATTTTTGACGTGTTACATTAAATCCACCTTAAAATAAATTTATCCCTAAAAATTCAGTTTTGTTATAGAATATTTAATACTTTAATATTTCATTCATCAAAACCCTTAACGTGAAAATGTATACTAAAAATTCCCATAAAAAGTGAATGTTGGGACCATAATGATTAACCAAAGTTACATATAACTAGATTATTACATAGGAGAACATTTGTTGGTAGTGAATATTGGACATGGAGGAATAACCAAAATATTTATCAGGGGGGATTTAGGTCATCAATCACAAAATACTAAATAATAAAAGAAAATTGTAGGGCCTCAAAGTCATAAATATGTGATGATTTAAAAGGCCATCAGTTCAATAAAAATTACGGTATTATGACAACACATTATATTTTGATCATTATACTATGGTGGAGTAATTCAATAATTTTTCATAAATATAATTAAATATACCTTCTTTATATATTTATAAAGACTAAATTTCCCTCTTTAGTTGAATTTTTCTCAATTTCTAATTCACCCATTTCTTCATGTAATGGATATCCAAAAATTATCTTTGATGCCTGAAGTGTTAAAATAGACATTTATCATATCTTATGTCCGATAAAATAATTAAATGTATAACTATTTGCCTATAAATATTTTGAAAATTCTATATGGTTAATATATTAATCTTTAAACAGAAAAGTAACACAATTGATTCATCATAAATAGTTATTCATTTAAAATAATTATACATTAAAAAATTCACTGCGTTGTCCATTGGTAGTCCTAAAATGCTTATCTTCCTTAGATCCTAGGTTCCAGACCCACAACCATGATGGATTTATTGGTTTTCAGACGAAATACATGATATGATTTTCTAAAACTACACAAATATAATCTACAAAATATGGTAGACATACTCTAAATACGATTTATCACTAAATAGAATTTATCAAATGTTTTCAATTCAAAAGCAGTGTATAAATATGTCCTAAAAATTTTAATTTAATATTTTCATGTATGGTTATCCTTATAACCCTTCTCAAAGATGAAAATCCAATACATTATAGAGAGATTCATGAAATACTCTTTACATTGATCCCACATATATTACAATGTATCTCATTGTTGTGACATTCAAAAATATGTTAATAACCTCATGTTATATTCTCTATGAACATGGTAACAACCTGAATTTAAATAAATACTTCTAAAAAGAATACAAGATCCCATATTCATTAGATTATTGTATATAGTCCATAAATTGAAGAAGTTGTAAACTCCATCCATAATAATATAAAAAACATGTCAACAAGTCCATAATTGGTTCTGAGGCAATAAGTACCATCACATTTACATATTCATATACCACACATCCTTATCCAAATAACATTATCATAACATAAGGAAATTTTTTTTGGTTATCATTCCCTTAATCATGTTTTCTCTAAGTACATCACCTAGCCATTATTTAACTTTTCTATTCAATCAAAACCATTCATCATGTCCTCGTAAATCCGTAAAGAAAAATATATACTAAACATACCATATATATTTCAACTTTCATTATTCTTAAATCTAAATACATAAAAAAATCGATTAATTCAGTCTTAATCCATTTACAGGGATACCAATTCATAATATCTCTTTCCTGTCAAATTTCATCGATATTATCATCATTACCAGAAATGTGACCATTACTTATACCACCATGATTATTCTATTCATTATCATTCCTCTAGGAACATTTAGTTTCAAAATGACCATTCATTCCATACATAAACAGATAACCTTCGATCATTTATTAGGGATGTAAATATACACATCCATTTCATTAACTGAACTCATCATTATCCATATAATTCAATTTATTCACATACTTATTTACCATAGTAAACAAATCATTATGTTCCTCTGAAACATTCAATTAGATGATTCATTCCACATTATTTAAACAATGGAAAAAAATATTTTTTCCTCCATCGTCTCCATTACTCAAAATATAAGCAAACTATTTCTTTATCTTCCTTGGTGAGTCCATGATTTGGATATGGTAAATGTTGTTAATCATATTATGTGAAAACTAATTTGGAATGATCCCCCCATCTCTCACTCTGGAGATCCTCCCACTTCACTTCTCATCAGTAAATCATCCATCATATTCAATGTTATTCCAGTTATTTCTGGTTTCTTTTATTGACTAAAATCAAAATCATAGTGCAATCATTAATTATCATAGATGAAAACCACATAGCCATGAAAATAATTATTATAGGATGTATAAATCATGAAAAATTACTTAATATATAAAAACCTAGTTCCATCATAGTTTGTTGATATCTAGATTATATTTTAATCTCTCATGATGGGTTTTAAATAGTTTTTAAATAACAAAAGCATATCCCCCAGGAGTGTTTGATCAGTGTTTATCAATGCTTGTTGTCATATACTAGATTATCCTATGCCAGGACCATAACATCTTTTTAGTGTTGTTACCTGGAGGTACATATGTGTTATATCTAAATACATTTTTAGTATCTTGATAATGATGTATTACTAGAAAACCACTCACTCTATAATTTTCCAAAATTCCATAACATTTTAGAAAACATTATCTCATCTTTATATTTATCCATAGAGACACCCCTATAAATATCCTTATTAATATACATAGGCATGTCACTAAACAATTCTCATCATAATATCAATATGTTTACTAAAAATTTCATTTTGATTCCAATAATAATTTCCTAGGCCTACCATACATGGATATTACACTATTTTAGATGAATATTTAGTATATTATAATATTACATGCCCGAGAACCATAATAATATAGTAACTTTGGAAACATGGAAACATAATCATATATCATGGTGAATGATCTTAAAAATATCTTATAAATAACTCCTAATTTTGTACTTATACCTAAAACATTACTTCATATCCTAGGGAAAGGAAACATAAGGGGTGAGGTCAGATGCTCAGTAAGGGTGAATAAAATAAATCTAAGCATAATTAGAACAATGGGTATTTGACATGACCATTACATTTCATGATCAGAACCATCATATTAGATGTCATAAAAAAGACTAGAAATTCCAAAGACATGGGTCATAATAGAATAAATATATTAAGTCATGAAAGCACAACATATTAATAATACATTGGATTGTGGTATAAAAATAATCATATAATATGATTACTATAGTATCCAGGGAATTGCTACCAATACCATATTTTTACTATGGGTTCACTCCACATAACATCTTGGAATTCATGGTTTACTCACACAGAAATCATAGTATCATGAGTTCACTCTTCAAACCATCTTGGTAATCATGTTTTACTCTAATGGTAATCTTAGTAGTCAAGTTTCTTTCCCAAGACCATCTCAGTCTTTTTAATGAGATATAAATCTTTACCCAATTCATTAGTGAGAGATATAGGTCACACATATCTCATAATGAAATCATACATACATGTACCAATAAATCATAAAAAATAATATCATATTCCATGAAATTAAATGAGTTTCTTAACCATTTAATCATATCATTAAATGAGGAGGATGATAAAGTTTTCATAATCATTTAATCAAAATAGTAAACTACGAATGATAAATTAATTTTATAAGAATATAAATAATAAAAAAGAAATTGATTTTATTAACATATAACCTGGGAAAGAAACAAAGTTTTATAAGTCCATTAAATCAATAATAACCCATTTATAGAAATAATATAAATGTAAACATTATATAATTTCATAGAAATTCACGAGTACTATCAATATATGTCATTATATATAGCAAATAATTTTCCAGTATCTTTCAATAATGATTATTGAGGAAAACATCTCTCTTTCATTAAAAATGGATTTTTAATACACAAAAAAAATTAAAACCCATTTTCATTAATAATCCATTGAAAGCATAATATGAAGGCTTTAAAATAATTTTGAAAACATTTTCTCTTAAAAACATAAAAAATAATTTTAATAATATTTTCAAAACCTTTTTCCTTAAATACCTATAAAATAAGAATTAAATCATTTGAAATACAATTTACATTGAAAAAGAATTTTAAACCATATAAATAATAATTTTAAACATTTTTAAATTAATTTATTTGAAAAAAAAATTAAAACTTATAAAAAATCCATGAAAACGTTTTTAAAAAAAATTCATTAAAAATACAATGAAATCATAGAGAGAAATGTACAAAACATTTTGAAAAGAATTTATGTGAAATTACATTGAAAAATTCTAATTAATAATGAAAAAAGATATAAATAAGTTATTTTTAAATAATTTATAAACTAATTACTAATCATTGAAAACATATGGAAAATGATTTTACAAAACATTATTTTTGGAAGAACAATGATTTTTAAGAGAAGAGATGGGTAAAGTCATACTTTCTTTAAAATAGTTTATTAATAATATTATGTACCAAAGAGTGTAAAAATGATATCTATCAATGAATATATCATTAATAAATATAATATAATAAATTTCCGGAATTTTCATGAGATATGGACTGCAATATTTCACTAAATGAATCATATACATAAACAATCATCGAAAGCAACCAGATTATATCAATAAACGCTTACAATGTGGTAGCTTGGGATCATACTCACCATAGAATAAAAATAAATTATTTGAATTAGAAAATATAATTAAAAAAATCCTAGTAAAACATATATAATTTAAGTATATAAACCTCAAGGAATAATTTAGGAACATAAAAAAACATGGGTTTCTTAGAAAGAAAATTGATACAAATCTATTTCTTCAATTTGGTAAATTATGAAACATAAACCCCTCAAAAGAATGATCCTAAAATAGATAAGTGAATATAAATCAATTTTTGTATAATATATATATATAATACAACCATGATAATTACATTAACTACATAAATGGAAAGTGTTGAAGACAGAACATTAATGTCATAAAAATAAAAAGTGAGATGAAATCCTCATACACTGTGTATTGACTCTCATCAGACTCACTGAAAACATCTATATAACAAACAAAAATATTTTATACATCATTTAAAAAACAATATTCATATATCTAGTCCCATATATGGTTTTATTATAAATTTATATTACACACTTGATAATCATCCTATTTTAGGGTGTCGTTTAAGAAAATATTCGTTTTGTTCATCGCATATGTCTTAAATTGTTATATTATTGGTCCTAAAACAAATATCATGATTACAGGATATAAAAAATGATATAAATATCATGTGTATTTAGTAAATTATTATTATAATAATCATTTTAATATAGAAGTATTAATTTAAATACATCGTTAATGGTGACGTTAAGCCATATGTATGCATGAACATTGTTTCCATTCTTCATTCCAAATTGAAAGAATGAAAAAATGATATATATAAATATGTATATAATATCCTTAAAATAGAATAATAATATTATGTATATCTTATTAATTATAACAAAAGCATCCTAAATACATTCCATGTAGTGTGTGAACGAATCACATCGCTTTTAGGGGAAATAGTCCACACTTTCTCAAAAAAAAATATTTACACCAAATGTGAGGTGAAAATATATGTGTTGTAAAAGTAATACATATTCATCATATAAAATATAATATATATATATAAATATTTTTCCCATAATAATTTTCAATATGAGAGGTAGTACAAGAAAATTGAACAATTTTCATTTTCTGAGGCAGCTGTTTTCCATACACATACATAGTATATTTGTTACCCAATAAAAGGCAGTGTGTGTATGTTTAGGTCAAACTGAAGCATAAAAAATACTAGTATTGTAACACCCTAAAATTGTGAGAGAAATATTATTTTTAATTTCATTAATGTCTTTTGTTTTATGCTAAACCAAGATTATCTGATGCTATACGCAACCCCGTATTAGCTTGTAGTATATGCCAACATTATTTTTAGCTTGTTTTATACGCAAGAGCGACTTTCCCCAATAGCATGTGTTGTACGCAATACAGAGTTTCACTAAATAGTGACATATTATTATGAACTAGCCGTTATGAATAGTATTAACCACATTTTTAATTTTATAACATTATCATTCATCTGACACATATTCTAGAACATGGTATGAGAACCAAACAAATTTTTAGGGTAAAATAAGTATTTTTAAAAAAATTAGTTTTTCTGCCTTTTGAGGGTGTAACCACTTTAAATGTAGTTCATGACACATTATGAGTTCAATTTAAAGATATAATCTTATTTATTTAAATAAGTATATAAAAATTTACGTTTGATATTTTTTTAATATTTTTTCTGTTAACTTTCAAATTTTGATAAATAGTAAAAATACGATAGATTTTAATTAAAAAAACTTTTTTATATAGATAACTTATATGTTTAAATTATAATATTGAATGGTTTTAAAGTATAAATATAATATATTTTTACTATTTATTATAATTAAATTCATTATCAATAATTTTACATTGAATTCATAGGTTAAAACATTTCTATCTTTTGCAATGTTTTAACTTTTAAAACCCATTTTCTCAACATCGAAATTACTTTTAAATTAAATACCATAACTTCTGTGCTTTGAATTTGGAAAAATGGATTCCATATTTGGAATCATTAGGTCCAAATTATTTTAATAGACTATTTTTTAGACATTATGAATTGTAACTATGATAAATTTTATTTACTATAGTTAAAAGTAAATCGGGTAATTATTGGTAAAAATAAGATTACAGAATTACACTTACACCTGAAAAAATTATATTGGATGAATAAAAGTCGAGCCATATCACCTAAGGGTCTGAATAGATTCATTTCGTGGACTTTTTAAAATGAAAAGGATGTAATTATTATTAAAACCAAAGAAAGTGACAACATTTCAATCTCTTATATCTTATAAGTGTAATAATTTTAATTTAGTGATAAACTTCATAAAACATCAAAAATAAATAATCACAAGAAATATAATAAAATGATATAAATCATGTGAATTTATATATAATTTTTTGTGATTAAATAATTATCAGTAGAGGTGACACCATAGTTATGTAGAAATTATTTTATTGACTGAAATATAAAATAAATGTTATTAAAAATATTGAAATAAATATTATATGAAATAATTAATGTTCTACAAAAATTTTATAGATAAATATGATTTGTTATTAATCTATTAATTTTTTTGTTCGAGCATATCTTTTTTGTGGAGTTTATTTGATTTCAAATAAATTAATAGTGTCAAAATTGACACCATTGATATTTTATAAAAATAATATATTATTAAATTGTTCATAAATCACAAAAATATTTAATAATTATAAATTCAAAATTATATGGTCTAAAATGTCCTAATGTTTCTAATTATGTACAATTTACAACATATAAATAAGTGTTTAAAAAAATTTTAAAATTTAGAATATTATTACCACAAATTAAATTAAATCAATTAAATAAGGATAAATCAAGTTGATAAGTTTTAAAATAAATTCCAAACAAGTCTAAATTTTATTTGATGATGATATTACAACCCTATATCATCATATGTTAGAATTTGACTCAATTGGGAGGTTTTTTTGTGGGGTTTTAGTTTATTGTAAATTAATATTTGGGAGGATTCCAAAAGTGCCCCTCTCCTCATTTATAAAAGGGCACCTCCTCCCTCTCCTCTTCACAACATTCTGATCATTAAATCTCCTCCAAAACCTATCCATTTCTCTTATCCAATTCTCTATAAATATACTAGAGTTAGCGGTTTTCTTTAAATACTATCTTTAGTTTCCTAAGAGGTGGTTTAGAAGAGGCACGTCGAAGATGTAATATCTTTTACCAATTCTTTCAAATTTATTTCTTCTTACACTTCTTATTCTTTAGTTGTTTCGTTATAAATTAATAACATCAGTATAACTAATATACAGATATATAATTATAAATATGAGAAAACCTTATAACGCCTTCTATCCATCATATGAAAAATGAAATCACTGCACGTGTGTACGTACAAAATACCATCTCCACGTTATGGTGTAATATGTTTTTCCACCAACTTAATTGGATGGGTATAATGTTGGAAATAATAAATATATATTATTATTATAACATGAATATAATTATGAGATATTATATCATCCACTCCAATTCCATTTATAATTATGGTAACGATATCATCGCTCGTGCATATGTACGGATTACCGTCTCCACGATGCGATGAAATTCATTCTCCATGTTAACCATTCATGAATGATTATAAAGTATAAATAATAAGTAATCATGAAATATATGACATAATAATTCTACTTGATTTATCTATATATATATATATATATTTCATTTAATTCCATTCAATTAAATAAGGAAACGAAAACAACATTCGTGGGTACATACGGCCTACCATATCCATAAATGGTGTATTTCATTCCATTTATCGATATATATATATATATATATTCTAAATATATATTATATATAAAAAATTTTTTTACATTCTGTAAGTAAGTAATCATGATCTATTTAATCATATGAATAATTAAAAGTCAAAACGCATACGATAAATGAAACGATTTAACACAAAACACTGCTTTAACATGGAATTGCCAAATGAAAGGTTAATATAAAGTCATAAGTGAATCATATATGATATCATAAATGATATTACGGTTCTGATACATGTTAATAATAAGTTTAAACCAACTATACAAGGGTCTCTAACACATACGAAAGAAATTGTACATAAAGTAATGGATAATTATTCCAATCCTGTTCTTATCTGAGATTGTTTGTTCGTAAGTATTTACTAGGGTTATGTTTATCATCAATGTCCATGATTTCTAAAAATGTTTTCATAAAATTTTTAATATTATTCCATTTATGTTTAAATTCATTTCAACCCTTTTTTGACTTTTACCATATGGTATGGAAGGAATCGTTTTTTTTATTACCATACGATGTACTTTTTAGCTTTTCCGACAAAAGTACTAGAAGAATGTTTTTTTAACTTACACGGTGCGAACAGATTTTTATGGTTTCATAATTCCTTACTTACATGAAGCTTATTCAAAAATATTTCATGATTATTTTCAAAAAAATTCTATTATATTAAATTTCACGACATTTAGAGAAAATAAAATTATTTTGAAGAAGAAATGATATTTTCCACAAGAATTCAATTCAGGTGTTTTAACAAAACTTTTACCCAAATAATATGAAATTATTTAGTATGATTATGATTCAAGTATAATTTCTCTATTATTTACATGGTTTTATTTTTCTTATGATGGAATGATATCCATTTGTTTTATATAGATTATGTTAAATATGGGATGATGTTTATGAAACCCATTTTATTCTTTAGGGTTCTGATGAATGATTTGTGATTGTTTTGTAGAACACCTAAGAATGATTTCAATATTAGATGGGTGGGACCTATATCTCACTAGAATTAATTGGGTAAATATTAATATCTCACGAGATAGATATGGGTGGAATGGAAAATAAATCAGGTTTATTAATACAGGGATGGAACGTCAAGTAAACCCATTTCAGTAATGGACTTTGTCCACTATAATAGTCTTGGTAGTAATGCCTTGGATACTATTGAAATCATATCATGTGGTTAATGGTTTTCCACATTACAGGTTCTTATTCCCATGATATTTTATCATGATTAATGTTTCTTTATGATCTATGCCTTTTTTACTACCTAGATTTATGTCATTACTCATGTTTTAGGATCATGTTTTTATGTTCAAATGTTTATGAATTGTTTTATGTTCTCCATGTTTAGCCTTATAGAGCATTTGAGCTCACCGTTTTTATGTTTTCTTTTCCACAGGAAATAAAAAATGGTTTTAGGTAAAAATAATTGGATGAACTTATGGGGGATGTTGAAGATCTTTCACCTTGATTAGAAGATTTTGTTCTGAGTTTCCAAATACACTAAATTATTAGGGTCCTTAGGTGTGTATTTTTGTTATATATTATGTATTCCGAAAAATTAATGTAATGTCCATGTATGTCAATATTTGGGTCTCTACAGTTGGTATCAGAGGAACGGTTTAGTTAACCATTGGAAACAAGGAGGCGAACAATTTCGTCAGGTCCTTAGAGATATTTCTAATGTATGTCTAGGGATGGTTGTGAGGTTATTTATAAATTATAGGATAAAATCCTATAATTAATACAACGATCATGAATAACCTAAGATTAATCCTAAGATGTTATAGATTTAATACACTCCACCTTGATTATGTTCTTTTCCTAGTATGATTTTTCCACTCACACTGTTCTTTTTGGGTTTTAGAAATTGGCTGGAAATAGGAAGATTCACGATAATGGAAGATATGATTGACAATGGTATGATATTCTTCATGAGAAATGAAATGAAACGGGATTTGGAAGTTCATATATTGTTATTCTGACTAATTATAAATCTCATATTATGATCTATATTTTCAACTTTGGTAAGTTTCCTGACTCATCTAATAAGAGAAAGATGGAGTTTCATGATGATCATAGTGGAAATAATGTTCAATTTCCATCATGTAAATCATGTATTAAGAGGAATCAGGGAGAATATTTCAAAGGAACATGAAGATGATTTGGGTGTGGAAAATAATGATAGAAAGCCAGTAATTTCAAAGGAAAAGGTTCAGTTAACACAATTGACAATGATAATGGTTTTACAAAGACATCAACAGTGTTTAAATGTTTTAAATGTGGAATGCACGAGCATTATTCAAACCAATTCCCTACTGTAAAATCTCATGAAGAGAATCAGCACTGTTGTATGAGTAGTATTTATGTTGATGATGATGAAGAGACTAAAAATGATATATGAGATGAGATATGTGTGGAGGAATAAAATGACGAAGCGCAGTCAATGGTTTAAGAATGTAGTGGAATGATTGTATGTTTATCAAGAGTTATGTTGTATATGTAATTTAATGGTACTATGGATTAAAGAAACATATAAGGATTCTCACACTATTTCTTTTTCTAATGTATTTGAATGTATATTTTGAATGGTATACGTATCCATGAAAGGATATTAAGATTTGTGTTGGAAAGTAAATGATATGCGCATAATTAATGGATCATAAGATAATGAGATGTTTGATAGCATTAATGAGCTCATTAATGGTATAAGCACAAAATGAAATATTGGTTTGAGTGTATATATTTTTTTGGGATTTTGGTATGTGGAAATATTTATCTTTTGACAGTATTCATGTTTTCACTATGGTTCTATGGAAACTCTTGCTTCAACAAAATACATGATTACGGTATTCACATTTTTGAATGTGACCAACAAGATATATCTTCTGATATACGGGAATAAATGATGGTATTCACATTATCGGTAGATTACCATTCTAGAAATCATTTTCTTTAAACTATGAGATTGGAAAAAAATTATTTTGGAATGAATTAAGTTGGACATCAGATATTATTGTTTAAGGCTAGAACATTTTTATATTATGATAGTATAGTTTAAGAAAAAGTACAACTCGTCACGTTGGACAAGGATGTGGGAATGAAACCCATAACGAAATTGTGACAGCACTTTATCACCTCCCACTGGCCTACTAGAAGTCCCTAGTTAGTAGAAATTAATTTTATTTTATTATGCGGTGTGATAGTTGATTTCTACGTCTATTTTTTGAATCATATATGGTGAATCTCACCATAGATAGACTTATGTATATTTATTAACTTTTTCTAACTCTTTGAGACAGATGGAATAACATGTCATTCAATCGCATGATCAACTAACATTTCATGAAGGAAAAATTCAACTTCATTTCTTTAAATAAGATATTAAGTGGAAATTGTTCTTGGAATGACCAGCGATGATATTACACTTAAATCATGCAATTATTTATCGTTAAGAAAAATTAATAAACATCAGGGAAATGATCTTGAATACCAAAAATGTTTTCTTATTACCCTCATATCTGATGAATCAGATGGTACCGTAGATCATAAAAAATTTATGGCTTTCTGATTATTCGATTTTTTATAGCCATGTTCTCTACCACTCTCCATCAGAACTTGATGGATAGATTTATCTTCCATGTCCATATTTCCACCTATGTTATCCTATATGGAAACCCAATAATGAGTTAATATGGGCAGCTGTTACGATTCATACTTTATTTTTTAAAATTATCTTTTTGTATTCATTTTTATGATGTGGGATTCAATGAAATAAATTTTAAGTAGTAAACCATTTATAACCTCGATGAATTTTGAGGGTGAAATTCATTTTAAGGGTGGTATAATGTAACACCCTGAGATTTTATGAGAAATATTATTTTTAATTTCTTTTATGTCTTGTGTTGTATGCTACACCATTATTATCTTGCACTATATTCATCACTATATTAGCTTGTATTATATTAAAACACTATACTTTTATTGTGTAACACGCAAGAGCGACCTACCTTAATTGTGTGTGTTGTGCACAATACCGAGTTTCACTAAAAAATGTAATATTATTATGAACTAGAATTTATTAATAGTATTAACCAAATTTTGAATTTTATAATATAATCATTCATCATACACATATTCTATAACATCTTCTGAGAACAAAATTAATTTTTTCGATAAAATAAGAATTTTTCAAAAAATCCAGTTTTTCCGCCTTTTAATAGCGCACCAACATTAAATATAGTTTCTGAAAAGTTTATAAGTTCAATTTGAAAAAATAAACTTATTAATTTAAATATGTATATAAAAATTTACTTTTTATAACTTTTTAATATTTTTTGTTAACTTTCATATTTTGATGAATTGTAAAAATACAGAAAATTTTAATTAAAAACAACATTTTTCGTAAAGATAAATTATATGGTTAAATTTAATATTTAATCGTTTTAAAGTATAAATAGAATAGATATATAACATTTAATATAATTTATGTCATTATCATTAATTTTACATTGAATTAATAGGTAAAAACATTTCAATCTTTTGCAATGTTTTAACTTTTAAAACATGGTTTTCTCAACAGCGGGATTAATTTTAAATTAAAAACTGAAACTTCTTGTGTTTTGAATTTGAAAAAATGGATTCCATATTTGGAATCAGTAGGTCCAATTTATGTTAATAGACTAATTTTTATTTTTATACATTGTCAATTGTGACTATGGTAAATTTTATTTACTATAGTTAAATGTAAATCATGTAATTAAGGGTAAAAATAAGATTATAAAACTACCCAAACAATTGAAAAAAATTTATAGGATGAATAAAAGTAAACCCATATCAACTAATGATTGGAATAGATTCATTTCATGAAATTTTGAACATGAAAATGATGTAATTATTATTAAAACCAAAGAAAGTGACAACATGTCACTCTGTTATATCTTATAAGTGTAATAATTTAATTTAGTGACAAACATCATAAAAAATCGAGCATAAATAGTCACCATAAATCTAATAAAATTATATACATCATGTGAATATATTTATAATTTTTAGGGATTATTTAATTATCATTAATGGTGACACAATTGTGAAGTAGAAATTATTTTATTGATTGAAATATCCAATAAATGGTTTTAAAAATATTAAAATAAATATTATGTGAACTAATTAATGTGATCCAATAATTTTATAGATAAATTTTACATTTTAGGAATATATTAAATATTTTTGTTCGAACATATATTTTGTGTGTAGTTTATTTAATTTCATATAAATGAATAGTGTCAAAATTGACACTAATGATATTTTATAAAAATAACATATTATTAAATTGTTTAAAAATCAAAAAAATATTTCAAAATAAAAAATTGAAAATAATATTGTGAAAATGTCATTATTTATCTAATTATTTACAATTCACAACACATAAGTATGTATTTTTAACAATTTAAATTTTTGAATATTATTACCGCAAATAAAATTAAATAGATTACATAAAGATAAATCAAGTTGATATGGTTTAAAATAAATTACCAACATTTATAAATTTTATTGGATGATGCGATTACAACCCTATATCATCTTATATTATAATTTGACTCATTTTTTAGGGTTTTAGGTGGCGTTAGAGTTTATTGTAAATTAATATTTTGGAGGTTTCCAAAAGTTCCCCTATCCTCTCATATAAAAGGGAGCATCGTCCCTCTCCTCTTCACTACATTTTGAACCTTTAGGCTCGGCAAAACCCTTTCAATTTATCATCTCCACTTCCCTAGAAACATACTGTATGACATAGTTTTCTTCAATGACAATTTTAAGTGCACTAAGAGGAGGTTTAGAAGAGGCACGCCGATAAGTGGTAATATCCTTTACTGATTCATTCAAATTTATTTTTTTCTTACACATCCTCTTATTTAGGTGTTTCATTATAAATTACTAACCTCAGTATAACTAATATATTAATATGTTATTATAAATATGAAACAACCCTATTTCACATTCTATCCATCATACGAAAAATGAAATCACTGCGCGTGCGTACGTACGGAATACCGTCTCCACACTGTGGTGTAATCTGTTTTTTGACCACCTTAATTGGATGGGTATAATGGTAGAAATAATAACTATATATGATTATTATTAAATGATTCTAATAATGAGATATTATATCATCCACTCCAATTCCATTCAATAATTATGGTAATGATATCATCACCCATGCGTACGTATGGATTACCGTCTCCACGATGCGATGAGATTCATTCTCCATGTTAACCACTCAAGAATGATTATAAAGTATATATAATAAGTAATACTGAAATATATGACATAGTAATGCTACTATATTTATGTATATATATATATACATATCATTTACATCCATTCAATTTCATAAGGAAACAAAAACAGTGTTCATGCGTATGTATGACCTACCGTCTCCTTGAACGGAGTATTTCATTCCATTATCGATCTATTATATATGTATATTATGAATATAAATTATATATAAATCATGTTTTACATTATATAAGTAAGTAATCATGATATATGTAATCATATGAATAATTAAAAGTCATAACACATATGATAAATGAAACGATTTTACCAAAAATGGTACTTTAACCTGGAAAAGACAAATGAAAGTGTAATATAAAGTTGTAAGTGAATCATATATGATATCATAAATATTATTATGGTACTGATACAATTTAATAATATTATTAAACATATTATACATGATTCTTGGACACATATAGAAGAAATTTTACATAAGTTAAAGGATAATTCTTACAAACTTGTTCTTATCTGAGATTGTTTATTCGTAAGTATTTACTGGGGTTATGTTTATCATCCATGTCCATGATTTCTAAATATGTTTTTATAAATATTAAAAAATTATTCCACATATTTTTAAAGTAATTTTATCCTTTTTTTTAATTTTAAAATTTGGTATGGAATAAATCATTCTATTTTTACCATATAAGGTAATTTTTTGACATTTCTGGCAAAATTACAAGAAAATGTTTTTTTTAACTTATATGACAAGAATGTATTATTATGGTGTCATAATGAATGATTTACATGAATAATATTCGGAAATATTTAATTATTATTTTCAACAAAATTATTTTATTTTAATTCTCATGACATTTGGTGAAAAGAAATTGATTTTGAAGAATAAAGGATATTTTCCTCAAAAATTCATTTCAAGTGTTTTATGAAAACTATTTCCCATTTAAGATGAAATTATTTAGTATGATTATGTTTCAAGTATAATGAATATATTATTTACATGGTTTAATTTTTCTTATGATCAAATGATATCCATTTGTTTTATATTGATTATGCTAAGATGGGGTGATGTTTATGAAACCCAATCTATTATTTGGGTTATGATGAATGATTTATGATTTTTTGTGGTCCACGTAAGAATGATTTAAATATGAGATGGGTGGGACCTCTATATCCATCCAATTAATTGGGTAGAGATTTATATCTAATGAGAAAGACATGGCTGAAATGACAAGTAAACATAGTTTAGTATTACAGGGCAGGAACGGCAAGTTATCCAAGTTCATTAATGGCCTTTGTCCACTATGATAGTATTGGCAGCAATGCCTTGGATACTATAGAAATCATAACATGTTCTAAATGGTTTTCCACAATTACATGTTTTATTCCGATGATATTTTATTATGATTAATGTTCATTTCTGGTCTATTCCTTATGTATTTCAATGATTAATATCATTACTCATGTTTTATGTTCATGTTTTTACATTGAACTGTTTATGGATTGTTGGATGTTCTCCATGTTTACCCTTTATAAGCATTAGAGCTCACCCTTTTTATATTTTATTTTCCCAGGATATAAATAATCTATTTAGGTAAAAAAGGTGGAGAAATTATGGGATATTTTGAAGATATTTCACCATGATTAGAAGTATTTGTTCCATGTTTTCAAAGACTCTAAACTATTACTGTCCATGGGTGTCTGTTTTTGGTTATGTGTTATGTATTCCGCAAAAGTAATGTAATGTCCATGTACACCAAACTTTGGGTCTCTACAAGTATATTTGGGTTACTGGTTTTTTTATAATATCATGGAATAAATATAGTGGTGGGGTGGATAAGGAAAATATATTAAAGGCTCTTGAGATAAGAAATTAGCTATTAATTGGGGAACTCCTTTTATATTGTGGAAAAAGGGTTCCTTGGAATATTTTATTCGAAAAGGGAGTATTAAATGGGGAAGGTAGTTATTTTGGGAATTTTTTTAGTAATATATTGACAAAAACAATGTTTATTGAGATGTGTAAATAAGATTAAGAGTTGGTGGCCTTTTATAGGGAAGGGAAAATACACAATTATGAGTCTTGAAAACATATTAGTTGTACCCACATTTTTGACAAAAATAGTCATATTGAACCAATAATACTAAATAATTGAAGGTTAATGGCCGAAAAATATCCATAATATTTTTTTGGAAAAGTTTTTATGTTGTTTTTTGTCTTAAATTAATGGTTTAGTCTTTATTTTAGCTTTATTTTACATTAACTATGTAATTTATTTTAATTACATTTACTAATCATTTTTGTAAAAAACTATGTTAACCATATTAGATATTATTAAATATTATTATTCCAGATATGGAATATATTTTTCCAAATTCAAATAACAAGATAACATTAAATTAATTTAAAATTAATAACCACTAACAGAATGACACTAAATGTTTTTAATGTAATAAAATGATCAGAAGTTCGCTACGTTTTAATATTGAATTTCAATGTGAAATTGTTTCAAATGACCTAATTACATTATATGATAAAAAATTTATCTTCATAATATTTTAAACTATTTTAAATACAATTTTACGTTATAAATAAATTAGATTGAATTCATTTTTGAATTAATGTACAATATTTTTAACTATTCATTAAAAATGAAACCTTACTGAAAAAACCAAAAAATATCAAAACCTGATATTTATTTTTTTCTATAATAATAAATTTTACATTGAAATATAAAGTCTATAAAAAGTTTCAAGATATCATTTATAATGGTTTCTCCATTAAAGGGCATTAAGACTGCATTTATTAAAAACAGGTTTTAACCATAAAATTTGGTATGATATTATATTCTGTCTATCGAATCTATTAGATGAATACCAAAAAAATTGATTGAATTTATATAATATTTATTATAGTTATATCACTCACTAATTTAATTAATTTTATTTTTTTGGAAAAATATATTTGTGACCATAAATTTTTTAATATTTTCCTTTTTATTCAATCACATTTCATACTCATTTATAATAAATTGATAACCTTTGAATTCATATTATATTTCTGTAAACCATATATTTTCATAAATTAGTTAATACTATTCATAGCCTTAAATGTAACTACTATCTTATATCTTATTATATTAATTAATAATTTTTAATAATTTTTTAGAGTTTGGTTATACTCGGTCATGTGTGTTATGCAAGCCATTGGGGAAAGTCATTGTTCCATGCAACACAAGAAAACCTCTGTGTTATATATAGAGGAATGTAAAATTTATGATGTGTGTAGTGAATGATTAACTTGGGGATTCATAAAAACCAAGACAAACATAGTAATTTAATATAAAATAAACTATTTTTATTTTTATGTGAAATGAAAAATATCAGAACGGTTAAATAAATACGAAAAAAGTTTCATCAAATCTTTGGGTATTAAAAAACCCATAACGTATAATTTATTTCCTTCAAAATCTGAAAAAAAATAAATTATTTGTAATACCTTTACATTAAATGTAAATTTTTTAATGTTTATTTATCAAGACATTTTACTTTCAAAAAAATGTACCTATTTTATCATTTTTCAACTCACTATAAAACTATAAAACACTGAACCAATTTATACCCATAGTCCATTAATAAAAAAATAAATACATCAACAAGATCTATAGAATTTATTCCATAAAATATCTCTTCAGATATACTCTCAAGTCCATCTCATATTTCCAGGAAACAAAATACTTTGATTATTAAAACAATAGACCATCATGATGAAATAACTACTTAATGAAAAGATAAATTAATAACATTAAGATATACATACATTAAATAAGATGATATCATACAATAATATTAGTCCTTAATACAAATTTCAAACAATATTAAATAATAAGAATGTATTAACATTTATCAAACTCACTTTATTCATTTTTTTTAACAATAATATTATAATAAAATATTTATTTAATATATCAATCCGGGCCTTTTATTCATCAGTAGAAAAACCATTGCACATACAACAATACTGATTTATTTCCTGATATTTTCCTAAAATACATTGATTTGAAAAAATCCCATTATTTCAACATCTATATAATTCATTAATCAATGATACCTGACGGAGGCTATTATTCAAATACATTACGTTAGTAAAAAATTTTATTTTTCCTTTATTGTTACATGCTTTGTTTCATTATTTTCCATATCCAAATCAACTTTATATTTCTATTAGATATCCA
This sequence comes from Viscum album, assembly GCA_963277665.1. Classification (NCBI taxonomy): domain Eukaryota; kingdom Viridiplantae; phylum Streptophyta; class Magnoliopsida; order Santalales; family Viscaceae; genus Viscum; species Viscum album. Next base: position 51,328,550 of record OY728156.1, read on the forward strand.
CTATGTTTTTTATTCCCACATTCTTGACATAATGTAAAATTAAATTTCTTTTCACTGTGATTTCAATTACACAAAATATCATCGAACTCTTTCATTTTCTACATCTATGAGTATAATAGTTGATTATTGTACATGTTAGTAATTGTGTCTCAATAAAACTAATTAATAATGACCAAAAATCCTTTATTCGAGTGATCATGCCATTTGGATTCCCATCATAATTTTTTTTATTACATTCAAAATCAACCCAGTATCTTTTTGGTTCCTTCAATTGACTAAAAACACGAATTCATAGTGTGAGAAACACTTTTCATTTAAAAACCACATAATTATGAAAAAAAATATTATATGGTGTCTAAATCAGGGAACCATATTTTAAATATTTGACACTACATAATTATACTATATAATTCATGATCATCATCTTGGTAAATTTTTAATGATGGTATATAATGAATTTTATAATCTCTATAGCATATCCCCTAGGACTATCAAACCAGTTGTGCAGTAAGGCCTATTGTATTGCACAAGTTCCAGGTTGATTCAATATAAATAATTTGTTTTCAGGATCAATACACCAATTTATATCTATGTGAGAGCCACATACACTAGTAGTTTTAATACATGGAAGTATTTATAAGAAACCACTAAATATATTCCTTATATAAGTTCCAGGACATTTTCGAATATATTAACTTATCCTTATTTTTATTTTTTGTGATATACTGATACATATCCTTTGAAACAACCCAATGGACCTAACTAAATATTTCTCATACTAGTATCCAATGGTTGAATAAATAATTGCATTGATACAATGTATTATGATAGAGGCTTAACAAACATAGATATTACATTATTTTAATGCCAATATGGTACATTACAAAATAATGCACCTGAGGATCTTAATCATTTTGTTTCATTTTAATATTAGAATAAAAATATTATATCTTATTTAATGATCTTTAATGATCCCCCAAAATATCATCCCACATTGTAATCCTACATTAAACCATTTCTCATAACCTTTGGGAAGTAAACATAATAAAGGATGATCTTAGATGCCAAATAAAGGTAAATAAATTAGGTCGGTAAGAATAACATTAACATCACAATACGAGAACCTGATCATAAAATTTAAAAATCATAGCTATAATATGAAGGATCATATTATTGAATCTTGGAATAGTTATTTTCAATTCCTATGGAATGAATGATAATATAATCAATGAAAATGAGTCATGAGAGAATAATATATCTATAATGCATGGATTTTTTTTCATAGAAATAAAAATAGAAAATCAGTTATCATTAGTAAAGGAAAACATATAAGACCATACTAGTATAAATAATATTTTACTGAACTGGGATCACCCCACATTTAAAACCTACCTTACTAAACAGAGTTTACTCTTTATTCCAACTCTATATTACATAACTGAGTTCACTCCTCATTTTAGCCCAGTATTAGTGAACTGAGTTCACTCCTCATTCCAGTCCTATATTACTAATCTGATTTGACTTGTCATTCTGGTAATTTATTATTAAACCATGTTCAAATATGTTTCCAATACAATATATATCATGATATATAAATCATGACTCATTTCATAGTGGGTAGATATATGATCCATCCATCAAATTATGAAACCATATATAAGTGTCCCTTTAGAAAATAAATAAAATAATCATATAATTACACATAAAAATAGATTGGTTTCATTAACATCATATACTAGCGTAGGAAATTAAATGGGTGTCATAAATATTTCATAATATCATAACCTATGTAAAATAGTCTTGTTTCATAAAAATTTAATTATAAATAACATGTAAAAAGAAGTGGGATTTTTAGGCATTTTATCTTTGTATAACTCATGGAAGAGAAACAAGTTTCAAATAAACATTTTATTTTAAAAATAAACCATTACAAGTATTAATTATAAATATGTTCTTGAATCATATACCTATTAATGAAGAAACTATATCAATTTATGTAATCATATATGGAGAAGGAATTTGAGAGACCACATGGCACATTTTATAATAAAGACTTCCTTACATTAAAAATTATGTTTTAGGAAATAAATTTTTTTTAAATACATTTCCTTAAATACAACTACAAAAACATATAATGTATACCGAAAAATAATTTAATAATTTTCTTGAGAATAATATTATTTTCCATTCGAAATATTTTTTTAAACACAAGTTGTTCTAAAAACCATTATCTTTTAAATTGACCATGAAAACATACAATTGTAGATTTAAAAACAAACAAAAATTATATTTAAGTAATTAAAAAAATGTATATTTAAATTAACACGAATATATTCAACAAATATCATTGAATATAATTTACTAATTTATTTTGAAAACATGGTTGTTAATGAAAATTTATTTTTGGCTAATGAGAGAAATAAGAATGGATTTTAATAAAAACATTTTCATAAATTTATTTAGTAATAAATAGTGGTAGAATGAAATAATTACATGAAGATTTCATGAATATACAATGGATAATGAAAATAATTATACTTAATTAGATATAAAATTTTATATTCTTTTAAAAGAAGTATAATCGTAATCAACCTCCATAAACGATGAGATTGTAGCAATAAACAGTTACAACATTTGTATAATTCAATAATAATATCCATGAAATATTAACATTATATTAATCAAAAAAAATATCATGATAATATTTATATTAATGATACTATATGTCAATAGATATTTATATACACCTCGAAAAATATTATTGGTGCATATCATAACGTGTGTCTCAAAGAAAGAAAAGTGGAACCAAATTACCTTACTGATTTGAGGTCTTTTAATCCAAAAACCCCATGAAAGTTAGATCATAAATTGGATATTTATATACCAATAATTTAATTTATAATAATCATAAAATATATTCATGGGTAGTATATGAACAAAATAAATTAAATAAGTGGTGAATATTAGAGGTGTCTCACATAAGTAAAAAGTCAGATGGAAATCCCTTACAACATGAGTAACATTTGAATCAAGGGATTCATGAATGAGTTACATATGTTAAAATATTTAATATTATTAAATAAATTTAAATAATGAAATAACATGTTGTAGGTCATTATTCTCACCACACTAAATAAATGAGGGGTGAATGTGGCATAAGTCTCATAGAAGTAAATGTGAGACTAGAAATACCCTTACATGAAGTCTCGATTCTATTAGAACTTGTTAAAAAATAATATATACTAAATATTATTTTTTATTAAATATATAATAGAAAAATATCCAGATATTTATAGCCATATATGATTTAAATATGACATTATATTACCTGTTTATTAATATTTCATTATTAACACTTTGTTTTGGGTTATAACTGCTCTGAAATTTATATATGTTTTGAATTTTTATTCTTGTTCCTCTTACATAGATAATGATTTATTAATTTAAGGAATTAAAAACATTATTTAAAAATAATATTTATTTATTTTATGAGTAATTATAATATTATATAAAATATATAAATATGAAATTAAATACATAGTTCACGAAGATGGTGGGTTATACTTATGCCTTAACATTATTTCCATCCTTGTATCTTATAGAAAGAAATAAAAATAAATGGCACATATATTGTAATTATTTTATAATTATCATTAAATATAAATATAAAATTTCTATTTAACTCATCCTTAATACATTCTATGTATAGCGTGAACTAATTACATCACTTCGTGAATTGGTAGTTTATTGTACACACAAACATTGTTATTATATTCTCACAAAATGGGAATCTTGATGGTATGTTTTATGTAAAAAATTAAATAATCATAATAAAATCATAAATAAAATATATTTAATATATAAAGGTAAAAAAATATTTATTCCCCACCATTAAAATGGAGGTAATGGATGAACGAACAACATCAGTTCGTGAGGCCGTCATTCATCAAACACCCAAATGTTGAGTTTGTATCCAATAAGGTGGAAGTGTGTGTAGTTGAAGGTCATAACCATTACCTGAATCATATCTATATATTTAATATAATCAGGTTATTATAAAATTAATATATATTAAAAATTTCATGGGTGGGGAAATAAATAATACAAAAGTGCTCAGGGAATAATGTCACCTATTTTTTAGGCAATTCCTTTTGGTTGTGGCCAAAGAACTTCCTCGGATTACATTAAAACCAAATGGAATATAATAAGATAATAATCTTAATGTGTGTTGCTAATTTTTTTTGGTTTTTTACAATGAAAATATCTTTAGTTGTATGAATATATGAGGAGATGTGGGGGACATTTATACAAGAGGTGAGTGGAAAACATATAAAGACTATAATGGTAAACACTATTTAGATGTATCTCTTACATTATGTTCTTATAATAAGGAAACATTTTAGATACAATAATGTATATAATTTAAATATTTCTATAAAATTGTTTTGGGACATCTATATATGTCATTTGGATCATTATGTTATTGATTAGTCAATCGGTAAACACGTTTTTTTCTCTTAATCATTGTAATTAATTTTAACCATTTTCAACAATAATTTTGGTAAAAAAATTAATATTAACATATTAGAAATTATAAATAATTCAAATTATAAAATGTAACAGATTTATCAACATTAAAATGACATATGTGTTAGAAATTAATTAATAATTAATCCCATTTACTAGATGAAACCACTGGTTTTTAAGCTGAAAATGTACAAAAGGATACAATTTTTTTATATCCAGTTTCATTGTGAAATTTATTAGTATTAATTAAATTGTAATTATTATTTTAATTTATATAATTATAATTTAAACAAAATTAAAATATTATATATCTATAAAAAATTAGAATAAAATTTATTTTTCATTTAAAATGTAATATTATAACTTATTAATAAAAAACGTCCCAAATAAATAAAGAAATTCTCCCTTTGATAATATTTATATTATGATTTTAAAAATTATGTTTTGTTACTCAAACAAAATTTTTAACAGTGTCAAAATTTATTTTTAAAATAATCTGTGTCTTTAAAGGATATGGAATAGCTATTTAGAAAAATATGTCTTTTATGGATAAATATTTATTTATTATTATCTCATTATTATAAAATGTAGTTTATGAATGTAAAAATATTTGATAATATTTAAATATAATTGATTACATTCATAAAATGTGCTTGGTTTTATTTATTGAGATAAAACATGTTTTTACATTGAAAAGTAAATTTTTATAAAAAGAAATTTCTTTATTCCCAAATGGTTCTTAAATTCAATTCATGTTAATAATTTAACAAATAATTAATTTTATAAACATGAAAAAACCATATTTTCATAATTTCGGTAATTTATTTTATTCCATCCATTTGAATAGATATTTGATAACTATAATTATTTTTTAATGGTACTATTAATAGTATAGCAGAGTTCTATAATACTCAACCTTCCATGTAATGCATGATTTTGAAGAAAGTCATTGTTTTTCGTAATGAAAGATAGCTCAATTTTCTATATAATGGAAGATACTATCAGTGGCACATGTAATTAGTTTTTAACAAGGTTTTATGTATAATTAAATCATATCATTGTGTAGTGTGCAATGCAAGCCATATGTGAATTTTAATTTATTTGAAAAAATTGATTAATATCAACATATGGTGTAACATTATGAAACAATTATATTTAATTTTTTAAATATGTAGATGTTTTATTTTATGTAATGAATATATTTTTAAAATAATCATGAAAATATTATAATATTTTAAATTTTATAAAATAATATGAAATTAATTTGTTAATTGAATTTTGGGGATACTGATTATTGTAAAATTGTCATTGCATTTTTTAGAAAACGAAATTTAATATCCCTATTATGTTTTGAATATTATCATAAATTTAAACATATCCCCTTTAAATATAAATTTTATAATTAATTACATAGGAATAAAAATAAATATTTAATTTTCTATTTGAAAATTTATGGTCATAAAACCCATTTATCAAATTTTCAACACATAATTCCATTAATTATAGGAATAATGTTTCAGAAAAAGGTGGTCTCTCAATGAATTTTTTAAAATTTTAACCAATAACTTTTAATTTTAACTATTCTTCCACCATCTCTAAAAATAATTTATATATATAAACCATATTAATATAAATGATTCAAAAAATATTTTTTTTTCATGATGATTGTACAACTATTTCCTACCCCTTCTCTATTGAATTTCTGGTGACTGTATCACTTGTATGAATATGAGGAATACTGCATATACAATGTTATATGAATCATTATTCAATAACATATTTAATGGTTTGTTATTATGATGGATTTAGTGTATAAATATGATATTAATGAAAAAATAAAGATTATTTATTGTTGACTTACTATTTTTATTTTTTTGAATTCATCCATCGAAAAGTATAACACAACACCAATTTTTATGTATAGACTACCTTGTCTATAAAGTGATGTTATTAATTTTTATTCACTGCATTAGATAAAGTTTTATAAAATTGTATGTAAATATTAAATATTATAATTATGGAATTTTAATATTATATAAATTAGGTAACACTGATCAAAAATAAATTACTATATGTGAATAATTAGGACATATACGAATGAAAAGTGTTAACAAATAGAAATGATGATTTTAATAAAGTATTATTAGTAAATTGTTTTTAAATTTTTAATGTTGAAACATATATGGTTTTATAAGTATGAATATGTTTTTTAAATAATTTAAATAAATATAGATTTAGTATTCCTGAGGTAAAGAAATTTTGAACGATATTTAGACAATAGTTGATGGGTTTACATTAAAATATCATTTTTACCAATATTGATTATGGTTAAATATTTTTTGATTAAATTTGATGATCTATCTCTCAAAAAATTCATGAAATATTTTTCCCTTTTATTATATAAGGATATTACAGGTTTTACATTAACATAACACTCTCTTTGTATTCAAATACCTGAGAAAAAACATTTTAATGTAAGACAAAATTTCATATATATATTCGAATTATATTGACAGAATTTTTTCATAGTTGTAAATTACATGTTTTAAGATTAATATTCATTTAATAAAAAAAACCCATTCCTGAGGACCATAATAGTATAGAGTTTTTTGAATCACATAATGTAATCTACATAATTTAAAACAAAAGATCATTTTCCTCCAGAAAGATAATCTTCATTAGTAATCAATAAAAATATACCATATTTAAGATAGTTCTCCATAGCATGGGTAATTTAAAAATAATAAACATTGAGATCAGATGCCCATTAAGTGTATTGGAGGGAGATAAACAAGAATCGCATGATTATAAGGGTATTAGACCATATGAAGTTCATTTTTAACAATATGAAAATTATAAAATTCCCCAATCTTGAGTCATGGAATAAAATTTGGAAGTTCATAAGACAATAATCAAAAGAGACTCCAACAGAAAAATCCATGGTATCATTAAATTATAATAAAATTTTTCTATGTGGTATACATACATTCATATAAAATCATTTCTATTTTATTTAAGGCTCGCACCTAAGGCTATTCCTAGTGGAAGGAATTAACTCCCCAAAATTTCATAGTATTCATAATTTACACCCATGACCATCATAGCATAAAAAGTCACATACTATATATGGATCACTCACTATTCATGACTTGTCTATCCCATGAGATTTAAATCATTACCCAAAGAATTAAAGGGAGATATAATACCCAAGAATACCATAATAAAATTCCGTATTATCTATTCCAATGGATCATAAAACATTTATTATATCATACCCCATGAAATTAACTGGGTTTCATAAAGATTTCATAATGTTTTATCATTTAGAAATGACTTCGGATTCATAATCATTTCACCATATCATCATATTATAAATCAGGACAAGAAAAAGGTTTCATAAGTATTTAATCCTATAATTACATATTAATGTGACATAGTTTTCATAAATATCATCAAATAAAAAAATAATCATTTGAGGAAAATGATATAAAAGTTATAATTGGATCATATACCCAATAAATCATAATTAATATCAAATAATTTCATGATTGATGGAAAACAATTTTGAATAATCACATGAAACGTTTCTTGAGGAATATACCTTTTCATTCACAACCACAGTTTAAAACTAAAAATTCATGAAACATGTTCAAAATAATTTTAATTGAAAATAATATTGAAATTATATAAATTACTTTTTAAATATCATTCATGAAATTTCTTTAGTGAAATATCCTTTTTGGTTTGAAAAAGATATTATAAAAACAAAAACATCTTAGAAATAGTTTTCATTGAATTATATCCTCGTAATCATATAATAAAATAATTTGAAATAATTCAAATTATTTTTTAAGTAAAATACCCTTTAAATTTTTCAATACACATTTTTAAAACTAAAACATTTTGGGAATATTTTTCTTATAAAATATCCATGTAAAATTATAAATAAATATTTAAAAATATTTTTTATTTTTTTAAGATATTATCCTTTCATCAAAGAAAAAAAATACAAAAAAAACATTTTTAAATTAGTTTATTCAAAAATAACCTTTTATAAAATGATTCTTCTAAGAAATTATTGGTCATGATTTCTGAAAATTCTTTTTATGTCATACCTGTTAAAACAAAAATTCCTTTTATATTTTTAGTAAGAGAAAAATGAGGTTTTTTTTAAGTATACAATATGATTCACATAAAAAGAAAATTAAAAAGTAAAACATGTGTAAAAATGTTTTTTTAATATCATGTGAGAATAAAATAAGAATTTTTAAAATATTTTTGTAATATTTGGTTTTGGAGGAAAACTGATTTACCAAATATGATTGAAATAATGCCAGGTTTTATTAAACAATTCTAAAAAATTTAAGTACCAATGAGTGGAAAATAGTTTTATTCATGAAAATATCATTACTGATCATATTAAAATAAAATTGATAATTTTAATTAAAAATGGATAATAATATTATATCAACAGAATCATAATCATAGACAATATTGATAAATGATGATATTATAACATAAAAAATTTACTACTTTTGTGTCATTGAGGCCTATTCCCCATGAAGGAATAAAATAAAATTAAACAAAATATTTAATGATGATCAATAAACTCTGGATATATCAAGTAAAAGGGTATGAATATACACCTCATAGAAGAATATAGCTGCATATAATAACATATCTCTCAATGAAAGAAAATTCAGAAGAAATCCTTTACTCTTTATTAATATTTTGAATCATAATCTCAAATAATGAATAATATCATACAAAAAATAATATATAATTTAAATAATGGGATTCATTGAATTATATTTCAATGGGATATCATATACACCACAGAATTGAAATGAGTGGTCAATTTTCATATATCCCTCAAAAATAAAAGGGAGACAATAAATCCATTACCTTAAGTCATGATATATGGTGTAATCATTAAAAAATAATTTATAATAAATTATCATTACTATAAATATATTATAGGATCATATTTATATATAAATATCATATATGATTTTATTATTAATTTTTATTAAAAAATTATTAACATTTCAATGTTAATTTCAGGATTCCAAAAACAACTGATTTATTTCTCATATATGTTTTTGACTTTTTATTTGTGTGCCACTTTCATTGGACATGGTTTCTTCATATTCCAAATGATAATTATGACACAAATATCATGTATATTCTTTATATATGTTTTTAGTGTAATTTTTAAACATTTTTATAGAAGAATAAAGTTATCGTTCATGGAGAGAGTCAGGCGTCTGTATACATGAACACATTTCAATTTTATTTTTTTAATTCAATATAATATAAATAAATGATATTATATTATTAAAATATAATTTTTTGTCATATATTTCTCAAATATTTATAAAAATTATCCTTATTACCAGGAAAATTTAGGGTTCGGGAAATCCTTCCCTAAAAATTATTATGAATAAAAAAGATATGAAATGTCAATATTTAAATGGAGTTATAAAAAGGAGTCAGTGGAATAATAATTACATATACACATTCACCTAGGATGCATAATATTAATTCATAATATAGGACCACATTTTGCTCATATCCAAGATTTATCTCTTTTACAACACATCTTCTAACTGATTTTCTTCTCTATAAGCATGTCATACTTTTATATTAATAGTCATTGCATGATTAAGTACCCTAATCCAATGAGTGAGGATTTACCATGGAATATACCAAGTTCTGAAAATGATAGTGTTAACAGTAATTCAAGAGTCTGATTGTGTCCACATTGAAATGCTGTTATGATGAAAAACATACTTCTTTTCAAAAAAATGTCCCACTGTTCATCATTTTAAGCACAACCCATCCAAATAAAATGATACAAGAAACATTTTATGATTAAAAAGTGGGGGAATAACTCACCTCCACATCCCAAGATCCCTAGCATTACATAATCATAATGATCAACATTATCGTTGAAATTTGAAGGGAAATGATGAATACATTGGATACTTTTAATCATGAGACGATTATTTGGTCTTTTAGAGACTCCCATTATCCTACATATATATAGATATTAAATTATTTTATTCATTGTACCTATTTGGACACCAACATCACTATGTATAACTCTACATATGGTCATACTAGCTTCATGGGTGGATGGAGTTGAGTTGCCCATGAGAATAGCATTTTTAGTTGCCCTGGCAGAGATTCATACTACCTTAGAATAAACAAGTATTAGGTTATAGATATGATAACATCTTCTAGATTTGAAGATAAAGGTGAAAGATCATCTGGATTTCTGTACATCAGTATATCAATATTGAAAAGGTTTCCAATATTGACCCAAATGTGATGAGGAAAAGTGTTGTTCATGAATAAATACATAACATAATATTCATCCCTCAAAAATTTGTAACATACTAAGATAAAGTTTTGTCCAAATACCTTGTAAAGGTCAGGGATAAGTATAAATAATATCAATATACTCCAAATGTTCCCATTACGAAATGGTTTTACAAATGGATAATTCAATATAATGAACAAAGGAGGTGATTTGGTGCGACTATTTCATTACAGATTTTAGTATTCCTAAACATTATAATGTTAATTATTTTCCTCCAAGTCAATGATTAATCATCTATAAAAGTATATTTTCATGTTCAAGTGAATTATTAGATGGGAAAATGTCAAAAAAATGGTCATTATGAGTCAAAAAAATTAATAATATTTCCAAGAATTTTTGAACTAACATCAGTATTGTTAAGTGTGTTTTCCATCTATTATGTATACCAACATATGGGAGTATATTATCTACTAACCAACCATTTTTAGTTATGAATAATTTCATTGCACTAATACTTTATTGAATTCCAAACAAATTACATGAGATAATGAGGATACCCATTATGTAATTTCACCATTAACCTATAGGAAAAAAATCTACAAATGAATCATTAGAGGTTATAACATTACAAGTAAGATTTTTTACATGTCTATCATAAATAATCCATAGATCCATGATTCCAAGTCCTCCCATCTCACTGGGTTGGATGGATTCCCTGTAAAAAATAGTTGTCATCTTCAACTCATTAATTGATCTAATCCGGATAACGTTCCAAAACATGTAGTATATTTCATTTATAAGAATTCTCGGCCAACCATAAATAGAGAAGAAGTACATAATTTTTGAAGGGATAAACAAATTAACCTAACATTATCTCCTAGCATGAGACATGGAATTCCCTTTTCAATTTTCCAATTGACTAGAAATTACAGATTATATATACCAAACATACTTCCTACATACCTTTACCCGAAACAAAGGGACCCCAATATAGAAAAAATGGAATATAGGATTTTTTTAACTCCAACGGTCTTGGTAACTCAATTTTTTTACCAACTGGTATCCCATATCCAAAATCAATGAAGGATTTATTTATGAAGATTTCCTGACAAACCACCTCCTCATAATGGGAAAAGACTTATTTAATTATAGTTATATTTTCCAATCATGATTTCCAGAAAAGAGTATTTCATCACTATATAATAAGTTAAAAGGGATGATGTTGTTCCTTCCAACTTTTATATAATTATAGATTTTTTTAGTTGAGATCATTAAGGAACCTGTATATGTAGTCTTCAGAAATATAATAGGAAATCCTTAAAAGTGGATCTCACTACCGAAATCCTCTAATGAATTTGATATATCATCCTGGGGATCCATTTTTTAGAATTAAAAACCTTGAATATCATATAACACCATATAATATCATGATAAATCCTTTATAAAATCTATACTAGTTGGGGATATTCATATGAAAACTCCATTTTAGAGTATCAATGTTCATAGAGATATTAATTAATAGGGAAATGTTCCCCAAATTATACTTATCTTTTATCAGATTAATACATTCTAATATGGTGAAAAGACTATTATAGATGCTCATACCAGGTAAAAATTAAAATATGGTTTGGGGATATTATTTCCTTAAAGTTGCATCCAAATATGTTCATCATGATTTTATATATCACTTTGGGACTAGTGATCCCATTGAAAATCAGCCCGATTTCTTTTTTGTCAATTGAATTATTCTTTCTTGGGATCAAAAAAATGAAGTTAGAGTGTACCCCATAGTAAATATGGGATTTTGAAAAAAAAATCCCATAAATAATTGGTTATTTTAACTTGTAAAATTTCATAATAAAATATAATGATTTTGTTGTGGAATCCACTAGGACGAGTATGACTATCTTTATTCACAATAAATATGGGCCCCGTAAATTCATCCTTGGAAGGAACCATTGTGAGGGAAAGGTTTTTAAGATCATATAATAAGGGGAATATGTTATAAAAAAATATTCGAAGTGTTTTTTATTCCATTATTATAGTACATCCCATTGAAGAAATGCACAACTTCATTTGAAATTTTACTGTATGAACTGAAAATAGATCGATTGATATTGATAACATTTAGTTCTTTTCTTATGATTTTCTCCACATGTATCATTTGAAATAATTTATAATTCCTATCACCATATTTTTTCCACATAACATGAAATAGGTTCCTGTCCAGCATTCCATTAATAATTAGAATATCATTAATCCTGGATTGGTCATTCAAATTATACCTCAAGAGATTACTTTATGGTTTATTAATAATAAAGAAACATACTATATTTTTATCAAAACTGGAATATCACTATGAAACTAAGATAAATATACATGTAGGATCAAAAATATGATTTAGATGCTCAATATACAAGAGGGGGTGAATTGTACACTTTAAAAATTTCCTTAAACAAGGAAAGATCTAAGTTTAACAAAGTTAAACTAAGAAAATTCACAACACCTCTAATCACCAATGAATTATTGGGACACATTTTTAAGTTAAAAACTTCTAGTTCTATGAACTTGCTTAAATCTAGAAATTTATTCTGAAAACAGGTTCTGGAAATATGGATCTGGAATGTGAAACATAACCAATGTTTACAATATGAGATTCTACCTTAAGGCATATAGAATCTTAACTAATCAGAGTACAAGTGTAAGGAAATATGAGAAGATTATTCTTTCCTTTAAATACACAAACCAGGGTAAGATTTTGATCTTCATATCGAGGGTTTAACTTTCAACCATGTCTGTCTTACCCAAATCAGGGTAAGCCCTCAATACGAAGATCGGAGACTCTGTCTTGCTATCCCCGCTAGCCCTCAACTTCAAGGTAGTTGTTACCTCTGTCTTCTTCATCACGGAAGCCCTCAAACTTCAAGTAAGTCGGCACCTTTGTCATCTTATCCCTGGAAGCCCTCGAATGTAATCACCAACATTCGGAGTTGCACGAAGCAATCTGCACAAGGAAATGTTTGAAAAAGTAGTTCAAACTTTCCGCACGAAGCTTGAGAGTTAATAAGATCCCCTCTCTCTCTAAAAAACACTTCAACAGTATGTAGGCACAACTTGTCAAAGTTCTATTGTGTATTCTGAGCTCGTTCAAATGAGCTTTTATTTATAAGCATGGTTGGAACGGTCGGCTCCCTCCTCCAAGAGTCATATTTTACTTCAATTTCGGAGGGACCTATACACGTGTCACTAAACCAATAGTTAGTTAGAAACAGAATGGACAACATCGTTTTATAACAAAACATGTGTAACTGAAAGCACAAAATCATTTTGTAATGAAACAAGTATAAGTATAAGAAAAACTGTAGTTCGGAGTGTAAGAAAAATAATGTTCTAAGTCTAATGAAAAAAGGAATTCGGAGTCTATAATGAAGAGATATTTGGATTCTATTTTATTGGAATCCGGAACCTGGATTCTGTAGAGATCCAGAGTCTGAATTTCTAAGGAAATTTGGATTCTGGTTTTACTAGAATTCATAATCTAAACTTATAGATTTTGGAGTCGAACACGTAGAAGTTTGGAGTTGAACTAGTAAAAGTTCGGAGTCAAACTCATGAATGTTCGAAGTCGAACTAGTAAAAGTTCGGATTCGAGAATTCGGAGGGGATCTTTATGAGAGTTCGTATCCCGAATTCGGAGTCGAACTATATGAGAGTTCGTATCTAGAATTCAGAGTGGAACTTCATTGTAGTTCATATCCAGAATTTGGAGTGGTAGTTCAGTACAGTTTACATCCAGAATTCAGATCCTAAAACAGAATGCTTCATATCTAAGCATTATATGATTCCGAGGATTTTGGTATTAATCCGATTTTTACACATAAGAAAAATATTGATATTTATAAGGAAATCTATGTTAGTGTAAATTTCTTTAAGGAAGGAAATTTTCCTTAGAGAACTAAAATATTGATTTTCTTAAGTATAAGGTTTTTTTGATTTTCAAAACAAGAAAGAATGGAAAATTCATAAGGAAAAAATTATTTACTCAACAATATCCCCCTTTTTGGAAAGCACAAACATCATTACAAAAAAGAATATAAGGACTTTGAAAACATTCATTAGGCTTTGAAATTAAAACTTATCTCCCTTTGTTCATGGATGATAGTGAATACAACTAACTCCCCCTTAGACATTGAAACTCTAAGGATTGTATTTTGAATTTCCGGAGTGGAGTTTTTATTATCATGGGAATGAAAAACTTCATAATGGGAAAATCCCCCTTACGTTGAGGATATTTCACTTAGAAATATTTCCGTCTCTACTTCTAAGTAGTTCTTTTTCCTTCTCCCCCTATGTGATTTTGAAAAAGAATTTATTAGAATGGAAAAGAAGTATGGTACCTGAAACATTAGTACATAATAATACAAGATACAACCAAGAAGAAATTTAATTAGAGTTCGGAAAATTTAACAAATAAAAACAAATACAACAAAAGATCGTAGTGGGTTTAGTTATCTTCTATTTCCTTCAGAATTATATTCTTCAACAAGGTCTTCAATTTCTTCAGATCTCTTTGATCCTCCTCATCTTTCCTCTCAAATGCTTTTATCCTTTCATATTGAGCTTTCAAAGAATCACCCTGAGCTGTCATGGCATCTTCCTTCATTTTTACTAGCTCATCATACATTAGAAGTATTTTCTCAAGCTAAATCCGGAGATCTCTATCCTTTAAAAAAACTGACCAATAGAGTTAGCCTTATCATTCAGTTACTTCACATTCTGACTCTGAGAACTTTGTTCAATGATTAGCTCATCCTGAAGATTCTTAATCTTGGAATCCTCCGTGTCAAAAGCATATTTTAACTAATTCTAAAAATTATCAAACTGAGCCATTTCTTCTTCAGTTTTCTTAGACCACAATGTGATTTTTCTACATGATTTCTTGTGTACAACATAATTGATAATGAAATTTCTATGGTCGGCCTAAATCATTATACACATATCCATCACCATGGATAAAGATTCTGACTTCTGATTCAAACTATGTTGAAACATTTGGCATCTGGAGTCAATAGTAGGAAATATTGGAATGGTGTCCACCAACATTTTCAAGGATTCAACAACAATGTCAGGACCATGTGCTGATGTCTCCGAATCAGATAATTTTCTTGGAGATTTCGCTTCCTCAATCTACACTAGCTTTCCTCTAGAAAAACCACCAACCTCTTTCTTCCTAATTACATATTTTATTGGTGTATCCATGAGCACGTTCTTTCCTTTATTAGTTTTCGGAATGGGTTTCTCATCTGGAGATTTTTCCGCACATTCTAATAGTTGAAAAATCTGGTCTTCATCTATTTTCTCCTTTTGCGTTCATTATTCAAGAAAATTCTTCTGATAGGATTATTACTCATTATACAACACATTTTCTTCCTATTTTTCTTTCTTATCATCATCCTTCCTACTTTCATTCTCAACTATATTTCCTGAAGCGACAAATTCTGCAGATTCATCCTGTTCTTGATAATCTTCTACTTGTTTGATTAGATCATCTAAATCAGCACTTCGTTCTTTTTCTTATTCTTCCTCTAATACATATTCTTCTTCATCTATTCTCTCATCAACTTCTTTTTCTTTATTATTTTCCAAAGTGATGTAGTTCTTTCCTAGAGTCTCCGGTAATGATTCGGTAAGGAGAGTTTCTGGAACCAGAATTTATTCAAAAGCAATTTTAGTTGCTTTTAAAAGAGATTGAACAACCTCGGCTTCAGAAATTTTATTCTTCAGATTCTTCACTTTTTCTTGCTTCTCTAACTCATCAGCAGCTCTCTCTTTTAAGTCCTTAGCCTCAGTAGGGTCCACTCCGAATTATGGATCCCCTTCTTTTCTCTTATCCTTGTCTTCCCTCAACTTAGTGGAAACTTCATCAGGGTATGCTTTTTGTTTCTTTGGTTTGGGAGGTGCAGTCTGAGTTTCCTTAGATTTGGGTGTTTTGTCCTCAACAACCACTTCTTTAAGCTTCCTCTTCTTCGTCACTTTCATCACTGGTTCACCCTTCTCCATATTTTCTGGAATGGCCTCATCCTATTCTTCTTGTAAAGGGTAGAATTCTCCGGATTCATTAGAAAAACCCATCTTCATCATCTTTAGCTATCATCACATACTAACATTACCTTGAAATTTCATTGAATGGAAGTGCAAGCAACATTGAAAGATTCAATACTTCTAATGATATGTTTAAAAATTAGGGCTGCATACATAATGACCTAAGCTTTCAGATTCCATTAATTTATATTCTTAACTGTAATCAAAATAGGTGTCATCAGATTTATCATCCGTTGATTTACCAAAAAATGTAGGATGTAATTGTCACTCTTCTTCAGATTATCCTTGTCAGCCCTTCTTGGTAGTAGAAAACATTGCACCCATAGTTGTAGAATCCAATTATTCGGAGTGAGATGAGCAATATTAGTATTATTGGCATCTTTAAGTCCAAGAAATTTCAATGACTTCACTTTATTGAAACTCCCTTGCTCATCCGAAGGCTTATGTGAACAGAACTCAGCTTCTCCTTCTTGAGATAAACCCACCAAACATGCAACTTTGGTGTAGGATAATTTTTAAGTCTTTCCATACGATTTGAAAGAAATGAAATCTCTACCTTCTTCCTCATGAATGGAAACAGACTCATAGAACTCAATGAGAAACTCTATATTAACCAGATCCTGTTTCCCTGGATTCGATATACAAACATCCTCCCAGCCTGTCAATTTGATATTCTTAGTTATAATAGAATTATACATGTATAAACATGGATGTACTAACCTCTCCCTATAGACTATCCATTTTTAGATTAGTTGTGAGGCAGACATATCTTGAGATGTAGCTTCAACAGTCATTCGGAATGGAGAGTTCTGGTGGATTTGGAACAGGCTTTAGAAATATTGGAACGGTCCTTAAGAAGAGAGTCAGAGCTTTGAGACATGAAAGCTTTGAAAAACCGATGTGGGACGACCCTTAGGGGTCCCCTTTATATAGGCGTTGAGATGACGGTTCAGTTTGCATGGTTGATTGAATGGTTAAGATACATTGAGATTTGATCTGACGGTTGAGATGCAAACCCCAAGGAAAACATGACTCCGGTCTTTTGAGGTTTTAAGAAGATCATTCTGATTTAAGAAAACTAGTATCCGAGGAATTTTAATAATTATATCAAAATACTAGCAAGAAAAATATGACTATGAAAACTTAAGTAAGGAAATCACACCTTTCAGATTAGCTAGGAAGTTTGTTCATAATTTGTAATATCTTTCTTGAGGAAAATTTAACTAAGAAAAACTCAATATGGACAATTTCATTATGAAAGACTCATTACGAAAAATTCATTAATCAAATTCTGAGTATGAGAATTATCAGTACGAAAATTCTTATTATGAAAAACTCATTATGGAAAAATTTTCATTACGAAAATTATTATTACGAAAGTTCTCATTACGAAAATTGTCAGTACGACAATTCTCATTACGAAAATTGTTATTTCGTAAATTCTCACTACCAAAATTGTTATTACTAAAATTCTCATTATGAAAATTGTTAGTACAAAAATTCTCAGTACAAAAATTCAGTTCTGAAAGTATCCATTCCGAAAATTTCAGTTCTGGAAATTTTTATTAAGAAAATTTTCGGTTCTAGAAATTTTTTAAAAGCTCGTTAGAAAAAATGTAATAACAAATTTTTGAAAGACTGACTACGAAATATTTTGATTACAAAAGCATTAAAAGAAAAAGTGACTATAAAAATATATGGTTACAAAGACCATTTTTTTAAAGATAATGACTACTAAAATTTTGGTTATACTATCATGAAAATGTACTCCCCCTATGAAAAAGAGTTTATTACTGTAAGAATAATTGTTTAAAAAGAATTTAATAAAGAAGGATTACCTCATGGTTATCATTCCTAACTTCTGTTTAATGTATTCAAATCTATCAGATGGTAATGCTTTTGTGAAAACGTCAGCAAGTTCATCTTGCGTTCCGATAAACTTAAGAATGATATCTCCTTTAAGTGTGTGATTCCTATGAAAGTGGTGCCTAATATCTATGTGCTTTGAATGGGAGTGATGTGTAGGGTTTTTACTAAGGGCAATGGAACTTGTGTTATCACACAAAATTTGATTTTTCGTAAAACTCAGGCCATAGTCTATGAGTGTGTGTTGCATCCACAACACTTGAGCACAACAACTTCCAACTGCTATATATTCTGCTTCAGCAGTGGAGAGTGCTACTGAGTTTTGCTTCTTGCATGACCAAGAACCTAATGAAACTCTTAAGAAATGACATGTTCCGGATGTACTTTTTCTATCCATTCTACATCCACCAAAGTCAGCATCCGAAAAACATTTTAAGATAAAATCATTTCCAGAAGTATAAAATAATCCTAGATCCATGGTTCCCTTTAAGAAGCGAAATATTCTTTTCACTACTTTTAAATGAGATTAATTTAGATTAGATAGATATCTTACACATAATCATACTAAAAACATTAAGTCTGGTCGACTAGCTATCAGGTAAAGTAGACTACCTATCATACCTCTAAATGATGTTTGATCTACTAGTTTCCCAGCTTCATCAAGATCAAGTGTTTTTGAGGTGCCAATAGGAGTACTTATACTCTTAGTGTTGTCATAACCATAGTTTTTAAGAAGATATTTAATATACTTATGTTGGGATATGTATATTCCTTCTGGTTTTTGAGGAATTTGAAAACCGAGGAAAAATGTTAACTCACCCATCATACTCATTTCAAACTCAGATATCATTAGATCCGCAAAGGATCAGTTAAATATTGATGAGATGAACCAAATATAATGTAATAAACTTATATTTGAACAATCAAAACATTTTTTTATATTTATTTATAAAAAGGGTTGGATCTGCATTTCTCTTAACATAGTTATTATGAAGAAAAAATTTTGTAAGTCTGTCATACCAAGCTCGTGGGGATTGTTTAAGGCCATACAAAGCTTTGGTAATTCTAAAAACATGATTAGGATGTGTTTTATCTTCAAATCCAGGAGGTTGTTCAACAAAAACTTCTTCTTGAACATAACCGTTAAGAAATGAAAATTTCACATCCATTTGAAAAAGTTTAAAATTAAAGAAGGCTGCAAAGGCAAGTCAAATACGAATAGATTTATGTCTAGATACTGGAGCATAAGTTTCTTCATAGTCTATTTCCTATTACTGATTATATCCTTTACCAACTAGTCTAGATTTATTTCTAACAATGACTCCATTTTCATCACACTTGTATCTGAAGACCCATTTTACTCTAAAAATAGAAGTTTCCTTAGTTCTTTCAACCAAGGAGCAGACTTTATTCCTTTTGAATTCATTTAGTTCATCTTTCATGACTTTTATCCAATCATCATCACCTAAAGCATTATCATTGATTTTTAGTTCAAACTGGGATAGAAATGGTAGATTTTATACTTTATTTCTTAAGTAACTTCCTGTCCTTACAGGTTGATTTACATCACCAATGATAATATCACTAGGTTGATTCTTAAGAAACAACTGATTTGGGTTTTGTAAAACATGTTCATCAACATAGGGTAGAAAGTCTTCTGGGGTAAATGTTTCAGAAGAATCTTCTTGACCATTTTCCTTATCAAAAGGATCTTCTATCAAAGGTTGATAATCAGTTTTTGAAAACACATTCGAGGATGTATGTTGGGATGGTTTAAAAACAAAAGGATCATATTCATCATATTTTACATGCACTATTTCCTCAATAGTACAAGTGTTTTTATTAAAAACACTATAAGCCTTAGAAGTTGTGGAGTAGCCTAAGAAAATTCCTTCATCATATTTTTGTGTGAATTTGTGTAGATTATCCTTAGTATTTAGGAAAAATACTTTGCAACCAAAAACCTTAACATTTGAAAGTCTTGAAATTATACCATTCCATATCTCATAAAGAGTTTTATTAATAAATGGTCTAATCAAAAAACGATTTATAGTGTAACAAGAAGTACTTACAGCTTCATCCCAGAAATGTCTAGCTCTATAATAATCACTCAACATGGTTCTACTTATCTCTTGAAAAATTCTCTTTCTTATTTCAACAACAACATTTTTTGAGGAGTTCTAGGTGCTGAAAATTTGTGAGTAATACCTTTTCTACTACAAAAAGTATCAAAATCAGAATTTTGAAAATATCTCCCTTGAACACTATGAATAGTTTTCAGTGGATGGTTTTTTTCATTTTTGACATGGGCTCTAAAACTTTTGAAATAAGAAAAATCTTCACACTTCTTTTCTAGAAAATAGAACCTTGTAAATCTAGTGTAATCCTCAACTAGAACAAACACATCATATTTTCCTCCAATGCTTCCAGTTTTTGTTGAACCAAAAAGATCCATGTGAAACAACTGTAATGCATTAATTGTTGAGACTTCACCGATTGATTTAAAACTAGATTTATGTTGCTTTCCATATTGACAAGGATCACATACTTTAGAAGAAGCAAATCTATGCTCTGGTAGATCCTTAACTAAACCTTTCTTAGTGAGTTTTCATAAGTTCCTAAGGTTACAATGACCTAGCCTTCTATTCCATAACCAAGTGTGATCTTCCATTTCACTAAGGTAAGGTAATTCTTGGCTCCTAAGGTCTTATAAGTTCAATGTGTAATCATTTTCTTGCTTATGGAAAGAAATAATAAAATCTTCGTTGTAATTTTGTACTAAGCACTTATCATTCCTAAAATTTACAAGGTATACTTCATCACATAATTGGCTGATGCTAATGAGGGTGTGCATAAGACCCTTTACAAACAAAACATTTGATGTCAAATTTTTACCAAAAAGAAAAAAATTACCTATAACAACAATTTATTCCTGAGAAATATCATTGAAATTTACTTTTCCTCCTTTCCTCCTAATAATCATTTAGAAATAGTTTTTGTTACCAGTCATGTGTTAGGAACATCCAATGTCCATATACCAAGTATTGTTGTTGGTACTTCCTTTATCTTTTTGAAAATAAGAAAAGAGTCATACTTTTGGAATCCAAACATGTTTGGATCCGAGATTTTCAGATAAAAAAATTTTGGGTATCAACATTTGTTTATAGAAATAAGCTTAATGAAACCCGAGATATTGATATTTATTCAAAGAACAATTTTTCTTCCAGTGCCCACCACTTTGACACCTAGTACAAAAAGGGGCTCTATAAGGAACAAAATAGTTGTTTTTGAAAACTGGTTTTTGGTGAGTATAACCTACTCTAGTAGTGTTTCCATGAGGTTTAATTTTAGAATACAACTTGTCAAAATTTTCCCTTCCAGAGGTAAATTTTTCAAGGAGCTTCTTTAGGGAAAAAATGTCAGATTTTAGTCTAACGACTAAATTCCTATCCTCAAGAATCATTTCCTTAGAGTTAGTTCTTTCCTCAAAAACAATCATCTTCAAAATAGCATTATTAAGATATTTAGAAAGTTAATCCTTATCAGAATTTTCATTCTCAAGGTCTTTATAAATTTTTTCTAAATGCCCTTCTTTATCTTTAAGATCTGAAGAAAGATGTGAAATCTATTTTGTAAGAACTTATTCCCTAGTATTTGCCTTGTCTAATTTTGTAGAAATTTTAAAACTGTTTTCTTCCAGTTACTTGGAAATTCTATATACTTTTTCATATGAAGTTTTTCATTTTATGAGGATGAAGTATCTTTATTAGAACTTTTTTCGGAATATTAATTCATATCAAGAGATAAATTGGTTAAAGCCTCGGCAGAGCGTACCTTGGACATAAGACATGAATGGGGAAACAAGTATTAGAAATAAATCCCATATTCTTCTGATCTGATGAATCATATTTTGAAGATTCACTTTCTGAAGAGTCTCCACAGTTAGCACTCCACGGAGTATTAGCTTTCAGATTTTGCTTAGTTTGGCTTTGTAAAACTTCTTCTTGTTCCTTTCAGAATGCCTCTCTTTCCTTTCTTTACATTTAAGCATTGGGAAATTAGGTTGTATGTGTCCTCTTCTCTTGCACTCATAGCATGTGACCTCTGAATCTTTCTTATCTTTCCTTTCCTTCTTCTTATACTTGGATTGGAAACTTCTTTGACCAGCTATCTTGTTCATTCGTCGAGAAAGATTAGCTAACTCATTCTCTGAGACTTCACTCTAACTAGATTCTGATTGGATTGTAACCTTCTTAGACTTGGATTTGGTTACTCTCTCATGAGTCTTTTCTTTCATGTGATTTGATGTTGTAGTAAAAGCAACAGTACCAGTCCCATTCTTCTTTTTGATGTTGTCATCATCTCTTTTCGTTGTTTTTTCATGTTGTAGAAGAGTTCCAAATAGCTCATATAAGGAAATTTTAATGACCTTCCTATTCTCATTAATGGATGTTCTCTTTGATTCCCACTCATTGGGAATAATATCAATGATCTTGTCCACTAGTGCTTCATCATCCAGAACATTCTATCCCATAGATTGTAAACTATTCAATATGGTCATAAATCTTTGGTGTACTTTACTTATAGGTTCTCCATAAAGAATGTTAAAACCATGATACTCAGCTCTCAACATAGCTCTTCTTTTCTCAATCACTTTAGATGTACCAAAATGTGTAACATCAAGATTATTCTATATACAGTTAGTTGTTTCAAATGAAGAAATTTGGCTATATATGTTCCTAGTCATTGAACATAATAGAGTATTGCATACATTGTAGTTTAATTGATAATCATGATTTTTTTGGTTTGTGAAAGCACTCACTTCCTTATCATGAATTTTATAACCTCCGGTAAGCATAAAAAAGTTATCTACCCCAGTATTGATAATGAAAGTCTTCATTCGATATCTCCAATATTCATAATCATTTCCATCAAAAATTGGTGGTCTTGAAAGTTTTAGGTTGTCGATTGAACCAACATTTAAACCTGCGATCTTTGAGAAATATTTCTACACAAAAACTTGTTAATAACAAAAGATCGGATTCAAGGAAAATATTACCATGTAAGGAAAATATAGAACAATGAAAAAATGAGAAAGAAAAACATATATGTGAGTATAATTATTTCAGAACCTGGCTCTGATACCAAATGCGAGATTGGTATAGAGTATGAGGTTTCCAACCTTTGATACCAATTGTCGGATCAAAAATATGATACAGATGCTCAATATACAAGATGGGGGGTGAAGTGTACACTTTAAAAATGTCCTTATCCAAGGAAAGATATAAGTTTAACAAAGTTAAACTAAGAAAATTCACAACACCTCTAATCACCAATGAAAGATTGGGAAAAAGATTAAAGTTACAAACTTCTAGTTCTATGAACTTTCTTAAATCTGGAAAGTGATTCCGAAAACAGGTTCTGGAATTAAGGATCCGAAAAGTGAAACTTAACAAAAGTTTACAATATTCTACCTTAAAGCATATATAATCTTAACTAATTAGAGTACAGTTGTAAGAAAATATAAGTAGATTATACTTTCCTTTCAATACACAATGGTAGTGAAAAAACAATTATTAAAACTACAAGTAACAATATATAAATCATTTAACCCACAAATAAGGGTATCCAACAACGTTGGATAGAGGTCCCTTGATTTTTACTATCATGAAAGTCTGTCTTACCCGCACCAGGGTAAGCCCTCGATATGAATATCAGAGTCCCTGTCTTGCTATACCTGCAAGCCCTCAACATCAAGGTAGTTGGTACCTATATCTTCCTCAACAAGGAAGCCCTCAGACTTCAAGGAAGTCGGCACCTCGGTCTTCCTATCCTCAGAAGCCCTCGAATGTAATCACCAACATTCGGAGTCGCACGAAGCAATCTGCACAAGGAAAAGTTTGAACAAGTAGTTCAAACCTTCTACATGAAGCTTGAGATTTAAAAAGAGTCTCTATCTCTAGAAAACACATCAACAGCATGTAGGGACAAGTTGTCAAAGATCAGTTTTGTATTCTAAGATCATTCAAATGAGCTTATATTTATAGTCACAGTTGGTACTGTCAGCTCCCTCCTCCTATGATCATATTTTCCATAAATTTCGGAGGGACATGTACATGTGTCACTAAACCAACAGTTATTTAGAAACAGAACGGACAACATCGTTTTATAACAAAACATGCATAACTGAATGCACACCATTGTTTTGTAATGAAACAAGTATAAGTATAAGAAAAACTGTAGATCTAAGTGTATGGAAAAAAAATTTCGGAGTCTAACCAAAAAATGAATTTGAAGTCTATAATAAGGAGATATTCAGATTCTATTTTATTGGAATTCGGAACCTGAATTCTGTAGAAATCTGAACTCTGAATTTCTATGGAAATTCAGATTCTGGTTTTACTAGAATTCAGAATCTGGTCATATAGAGTTCGGAGTCGAACTTGTATATGTTCGGAGTTTAAATAGTAAAATTTCAGAGTTGAACTCATGAATGTTCAGAGTCGAACTAGTAAAAGTTCGGAGTCGAGAATTCGGAGTTGAACTTTATGAGAGTTCGTATCCAGAATTCAGATTCTAACTACATGAGAGTTCGTATCCAGAATTCAGAGTGGAACTTCATTACAATTCATATCCAGAATTCGGAGTGGTACTTCATTACAGTTCACCTCCAGAATTCAGATCCTAAAACATAATGCTTCATATCTAAGAATTATATGATTCCAATGTTTTGGGTATGAATCTAATTTTTACACATAAGAAAAATATTGATATGTATAAGTAAATCTAGGTTAGGGTAAATTTCCTTAAGGAAGGAAATTTTCCTTAGAAAATTAAAATATAGATTTGCATTAGTATAAGGTGTTTGTGATTTTCAAAACAACAAGGAAAGGAAAAGTCATAAGGAAAACCCTATTGAATCAACAATAAATGCTTCAGTCTATAGGTAAACAATTAATATTAATTATAAATTTGGAATGAATTTGTGAAGGGAATCCATGGTAAATCATCATCCAATCCTCAATAATAATTTCTCTACATCTAAGAGTAACGACCCCCCATTGTTGTAATGAAAAGGAAGAGGGACTTATTAGACTGTGTGAGTAGATATATTAATTAATATATAATTGTTATACAAGTGGTTCCTATAGAGTTTATGACTAGATATTCATTAATCAACATTTCCCTCATTCAATTGGACCAATAATATGTCATGTTTTTTGAATGTCATTATTTTTAGGTGTACCATCTCCATGTGAAGTTATCACTGCCTATTAGAACATCATAACGATGAAATTGATCAATGAATGAGGATAATTCCATTGTGGATTCCCCATTTATGTTCACTCCTATGTTGTCTTCATGCCTCAGATTAGTGTTAAAATATTCCACAATTACCCATCTATGGTTATTGGTCCTAGAGAATACATCATGTTCACTCCATAGGACCTCGAATGATCAGGCAGATAAGCAATAACAAAAATTGTGCAGACTTAAAAATTGAAAGAGGATTAAATACATTGTAATTTTTGGACAATAGATATAGTCTAGATGAACTTATCCCTCCATAACCAAATATGATCCATGTGAATATCATGCAAATTATGAGAAATAATATTATAACTAATATATTCCAACAAAATGTATAATATAAAGTTTTTTATAAAACAATAATTCCACGATGATAATTAATTCATATATATTATAAAAAATAATACATACATCATTAAATGTACCATCAATAATTGATAATTGATAAACAAATGACTATGGTTGGTGAGGAGGTACATTTTTGTGCACAAGAATGATAATTTCATAACCCATTTGATAGAATCAGATATGGTTTTAGGTCAGGAAATTAACATAAATACATAATGGGGTAATTATATAAAAATAATATTATTAAAATTCATGTTATAGGATTATTAAATGAAACATATGTGTTCGTTGATGTATGTTACTACTTCTCCATGTATCATCTAATCGTTTTCACAAAAAGACAACATATGATGAATTTTAGTTGAAATTAATGAATTTTGGGTGGGAGGAGGGAAGTGTTAATGTTTTTGGGTAGTTATTGGTTTAAAGAAATTGGGTTTAATGTGTTAGTATTATAGTATTGGGTTGGCCTTTTATATGTGAGGTGACTGACAAACACGTTATTTATGAAGTGATAGAATTCTGCCCATGTTATTTTCATGTCATAAAGATCCAATAATGCATTATTTTTTATAATTGAATTTTTATAGTATAAATATATCCAAAAAATTTGTTTTGGATATCTTATTGGTAATATTTATTTGTTATCATTGTATTTTAACCCTTAAAACCCCATTTTTACCTTAAGAGAGATAAATAAATTTTTTTCTATTTTCAGGATTCAAATAGGATAATGAATATGTTCACCTTTTTATAAAATATATTGTACTCATAATCTAAATATATATTCCATTTCTTCTGATATCCATTAAAATTAGAGGATATTTTTATATTTATTTTAATCATCCAAATATGAGAAGAATGATGGTTTATAAAAGAAAATTGATAACTACAATAAAATGATTTTATATCCATTTTTAAAATGAAAATTGTTAAAAGGACATCAATTGGACTAATAGATATATTATTTGAATAATTTTTCTTCGATACAAATTTAAAATAAAATTTTTCTTTATAAAAAATTAAAATGAATATAATTTTTCAATTAAAACTCTTTATCTTCACTATTCATCAAACTTTTAAACTTTTCTGAAAAAAACCAAAAAATTAAGCACAGGATAATTTAAATAGGATGATATAAAAAATTAATAAAAATTAATAAAAATATATTTTCTGAAATCCTTATAAATAAAGTTATAATATTTTTCATAAAAAGAATCAAATTTTAATTTTAATGAAATCCTAGTTTTGGTGAATATATTTACTTTACTAAAAATTGATTGATTATTTACTAAAATTTCATATATAAATTTATGTTGAGTATGGAATTTATATTTATATTCTATTAATTAATTAATACTATAGATACCGACCCATTTAATGTCTAGGTTATTATTTTCATATCAAAAATAATATTATTTCAGGTATTTATTAGTCATGGTGAAGAGTGTAATACAAGATAAACTAGTTATTGGGTGTAACACTAAATAGAAATAGAATTGAGTATATAAAAAATATAAAATAACAATTCATGTAATGTAAAATATCTTATAGAATAAATATAATTGATGAAATATATCAAAAAATCTCTAGGATTTATATTATACCTCCTAAAATGAAATTTTCGATCAAATTCCTTTGTATCATCAATAGGAAAAATATAAAAAAATTTCTTAGAAATCAACATCATACAATGAAATGATCAAAAATACCCTAAAATGTAAATTTTGAAACATAATTTTTACCTAATGTAATATATAACTAGGTTTATACATAGCAGAAAATGGGTAGGATATGATGATTTAGTCATGGTTAAAATCACAAATAACTATATAATGTGATAGAGATAGCTGGTGACAAAAACGTAGGTGATCCAAATAATGTTATAAAATAAAAACCATGAGAAATTAGTGTGAAAAAATCATCAATATTATAAAAATAGAGGATAAGATGAATAAAAATTATTTCATTATCATTTTCTAAAAGGTGAATTATTTTGATGAGAAAATATACATTTATGATTCCGTCCCAGTTTTTAAGAACAATCTCACACTTCTGTAGTTCCTTGATAAATTTCCACTTCACCTATAACTCCTATAAATTATATGGAATTTCTTATTCATGATGTAATAAAAGATCATAAGATCCATAAAGAATAAGAATTCAATCCCTCTATCTCTAGTTTTATTATTAAAAATTGATACAACATGATAACCTATTTGAATTAAACTTCATGTGAAATAATAATATATTAAATTCTAAACCTACCTTAAAAGATAAAAAGAATCCATTTCATAAATTTTTATCTCTATGAACCATCTGATCTATTAAAATAAAAATATTTAGAATGAAAATAATTAAATTTACAAAATAATATTATCATTAATCCCCCAAATTGTATTAAATTGTTTCTAATTATTACATACCAAATATGTGAATACCTTCATGTATATTCTCAGGAAACCAAAATTAAAAAAAATATTAAAAATAAAATATATTCCTTCCTTATTTCATAAAACAATTTTTATTTTATATATTTCATAAATATAACATTTTTGTAAATTCTATCAATGGTATATTAAACCACATTGTAAACATAACAATAATCAACTATAAAGAAATTAGTACCATCAAAATTTACATTATCCAAATCATTTATCTCTTTTTCCAAACATCTTTATTTAAATCTTTAGAACAAATTAAGGGTTATCTTCAAAACATCACCTTTACATTAAATTAAATTTCTTGTGCATCGGCATCAATAAAAATATTATTTCAAATCCTTAACATAAAACATATACTAAATAATACATATGTATCATGATTCATATAAAAAAATAAATTACTACTAACACATAAATACTTTATTCACTCAACTTCCATATCAAACCAATGACTAGGATCCATCATCTGTTTCCCCAATACATATTTCGTTTATTATGTCATTGGTATTATTTCCATCATTATCAATATAACCATTAATCATACATCGTTGATAATTTTCGTCACATTATTTTCCCATAAGACATAAACATGTTTAATTCCAATAAATTACAAAGAAATAAATAAAAAACGAATGATAAATTTTATAGGCCATTAAAATCAACCATTTAGTTTATGATCATTTCATTTTACCATTTAAATTAATTTCATTGAATCATTCACTTCCATAGTTAAAAAATATTCAAATTCTTCTAAGATATTTTTTTAGTGTTTTGCGAAAAATTCATGACACATTGAAATATAAATATTATTTTTTCCATGATCTCCACTACAGAAACTCTTTGTTAAGCCATTCCATATCTTCTTTTCTATGTCTAAGAGTTGGTTATAGTACACATTTTTAATCATGTTCTGTGAAAACTGATTAGGAATAATCATAGCATCCTTTACACCGGTCATAAACCAATTTGTATTATCATTATAAAATTACCAATCACATTAATTATTAACCCATTTAAATTTGGTTACCTCAATTTTTGAAAACCAAGAAGCGTATTGTGAGAAAGACCAATCATAACAACCATCAACATAATCATGAAAAAATAAATAAATTAATGGATGTATAAATTATTACATGTTATTTTTAATCTATGATACCTTTGGTTTATACAAGTTTATTTAATGTTATCATAAATTAAAATATTTATATACGTTTTGTATGGACATTGTGTACTTCCAAATCATATCTCCTTGGTGTGTCAAGGAAACAGTGGTGTAAGGATTGTTTCCATGCACCAGGTGATGATCAAGTCTAGAAGAATGATCCCTTTTAGAATATATTACATTTAGGTACCATTATTCTAGAGATGAATCCACATATATTATCTAGACAATTATTTAATTTATTAGAAACCACCTTCCATATCCATTACCAAAATTATAGTAAATTTTCCTATATTTTGTCTCATCCTTAAACATTTACAAAGAGATATCCTTATAAATTTTATTTGAAATATCATGAGGGATATCACAGAACATTATCATCCTAGTTTCCAAATATTTTATTTCACAATTATATATTAACATCTATAGAGCCATATGAATTTCTTAAGTTGATAGTATATATTTTTAGATGAATATTCATTACATGACACAAACATAAACATGAAGACCGTAACATTTTAATATCATTGGATTCCTAGAATGAAATATTTTTTATTCTTAAAAAGATCTTCAATGTCTCTAATAATGATCATACCCTTTTGTAATCATCAAAAGCATACCCTACTTATTAACATTATTCATAAGATAAGGAAATGAAACATAATTAATGATGATTTCAGATACTCAATAAGGCCCCAAAATGGATATATATATATATAATAACCTATGGGAATGAATACATGATCATAACCTTTTAAAGCCATACCATTAATGTCAATGATTATAATATTGATTCATGCAATAATGATTGATTGATTATAAAAAGTATTTCATAAGGAAATCAATTGATATGATCCATGAGACTATAAGATTGGAATAAGGCATTGATTTGTGGAATACACATATTCATATAAATTCATTTCCATAGTAGTCAATGATCACTTACATGTGTATCATTGTTTAATGGGTTCACTACCCAAAATATAATAGTATTCATGGTTATCCCACATGGCCATCATAGAAGATAATGTCCCTTACTTATCTAGGTAAAATAAAACCCCCAATATTGACAATATATTGATATGAAAACATTTTCCCAATTAATTTCATCTATATATAGGTCCCACCCATATCATAATGAAAACAATATTTACGTGTTTTATATGATAATAAAATCATCATCATCACATTTATCAGGATATGAAATAGTTTTCAAAATCATTTAGTCATTACATAAAATGTTAAAGATAGATAGGATTCATAATCATTTCCTCATTTCATCCAATCATAACCCACGAAAATAAGTGTATTTAAAAAAATGACCATTGTAGAACCAATTGAAGAGAAATTATTTTTATAATACGTTGGCCATAATAATCACAAACCATCCAGATAAATAATAGCAATTTTATCATTGAATAAAATCACTAGTAAATTATATGTTTTATCAAAGGATAAAAACATAGATAGAAAATGATTTCGAAACATCACATAGAAAATTTCATGAGAAGATAAATTTTTAATAAATATATCTTTATAAAATTAAACATTCAGAAACCACTGTTGAAATATTTTACATTGAAAATAACCATAAAAAATTAATTTATCATTCAAATTCATTTAAAACATTACTTTTGGAAAATATACTAACGAATTTTAAAAAAAATCAACTTCTAAAGCATTATGAAAATATTTATCATATTTATCCAAAACGTATAAAGAGAGAATTAAAAATAGTTTAATTTTTTTTGAGGGAAAAATAAAATCATATTTGAATAAAATAAAGATAAAATTTTTTTGAAAATCATATTCATTGAAAATAACCTTGACATTTTTTAAAGGAAACGTAAAAAATAATTTATAACATTTTATGAGAAAAATATAAATTCTGATTTGATGTAAAAAATTTTAAAACTATAACATTTTTCATATATTTTTCTATGAAAATAAGCTTCAAATTAGAAAGAAATATCCAAATAAATGATAGTTCATGACAATAAAAAATTTTATACATATTGTATACCTTATATAAATATTCCTATCGTATTTTCTGTAAGTGCCAAATGATCATTATTTAGAAAAAAATGAAGATTCATTTAAATAAATTAAATCATTGGTAAAATTGAATTCTCAAAACCATATTACAATAATAAATTATTTTTGAATTCATCTTTAGAATTTAGGGTTTTTTTTAAAGAAACTATCAAAAGAAGAGAGAAACAAAGTCATATTTTCTTAAAAACATATTATCAATAATATTAAGTACCAATGAGGGTTAACATGGGAATATTAAATTAAAATGTCATTAACATACATGTAAAATGATAATTCATGTGTTTATTAATATACGGATCACAATATATTATCATTTGAAACGTAATTAAAACAATCTAGGTAAATTATGATTTTGTAATATAAAATAATAACCACGTTGGATGGTTTGAAACGTAAGCCCCATGAATGAATAAAATAAAATTAATATTAATATAACATGATTATAAATACATCCATTATATTATATGTTAAATTTTATTTATAAACATCGTGTAAATGAGGGTAGGTTTATAATATAACAGGTGTCTCAAAGAAGTAAAATCGAGACTCAAATCTCTTATTGTTTTAGTGAACCATTGAATCATAATACCCAATAAATAATAACATCAATATCTAAAAAATAAACATTATTCATGATATATCATGTCAAATGGGATGTGTATATACATAAAAAATGAGTGGTGAATTTTTATATGTCTCATTGAAATAAATGAGAGACTAGAAATCCATTATCTTAATTCTAAAATTAATATTACTTAATAAAAAATAATTTTTAATACATTCAATTTCTATATAATTATGTTAAACCCATTTTTATATATATCAAACGTATATGATTATTTATGATAAATTATTACCCATTTAAAAATAACTCCATGTTAATGTAGCATTTGAGGAAATAACATTTTTTGTTATGTATGTAATGAATTGTTAATTTTTTTCTCATAAATATATAATATATTATTCATATCCATGCATATAAAATTTATATAAAAATAAAATTTATTCTTTATATTTTTTTTATTTATAAAATTAATTTATATAATATAAAATAAGATTTTTCTAATGATTCTAGGTCGTATGTATGACGTTTTCATTTTATTTTTAAATTAGAAGAAATAAATATAAATGATATAACTTCACTAATTAATCTATTTTATGCCATATATATTAGATATTCTAATTAAACCAAATTTTAATACATTCCACGTAACATATTCCCAAATTATATCACTTTGAAAGGTTGTAATACATCGTATACATAAGCGATGTTATCATATTTCTACAAGATGGAGGGTGTGAATGTATGTGTGATATAAAAATTTTATAATAATAATAAAGTAATAAATATAACATAAAATTAAAAAATACATTCTCTGTACCATCATCGATTCATGGTTATGGGAAAATGAATGTCATAGGTTCATGAGGTGGTAGCCCGACACACACACGAATGATGATCCCATAACTCATTTGTTGGAAGCAGAATTTTTTTGGTAATGAACATAAAAACATATAATTTTTTATAATTTTTTATAGTTATTATAAAAAAAAATTGTAATTATAATTCAAGATCATGGAGAAATACTTAATAGAAAAATTATTGTTTCTAAATGTTACATATTCTTTGGGTATCCTCTTTAAGATAGAAGAAAACACATTCCTTGGTATTATTTCAATCTGACATAATTATTCCAGTATGATAGGATGCATTTTTTGAAGATAATTGGAAATTTATTTTCTTAAGAAAATTGGATTAACATTGTGAATAAGAGAGGATATGGGTGGCATTATATATGTCATCTGGGTGGCACACATATAATTTTTTAAAAGTTAGAAATCCACCCAGATTTGATTCATGATCCACGTTTAAAATAATGGTTTATAATCAATAAAATTTTATTTAAGGCCAAAATATTACTAGAAATTTCTTTTGGACAAGGGGTATGTTATTTTTAAAAAATATTTATTTATTTGAACCCCCATTAAACCCATTTTTACCTTAATTGTGATAAATAATTTGTATTTTGTTTACTATTCATTTTTTTCAAAACTTATGTTAAACATATTAGGAAATATTAATTTTTAAAATTATATATATTTATTCTATTTTTTCAAATTCAATTCATATTTAAAGAAATATCTATATTAAAATTAATTCCATAGATGTTATGAGATCGTGGGTTTTGAAATAGAAAATGTTCCAAAGATTAAACCGTTTTCATACCCAATTTTAATTCCAAATAGATTAGAAATTTCATTATTTATAATAACATATATAATATTTAACAAATTTTAATTTTAAAAACAATTTAAATATAATTTAACAATATTAATAATTTAAATTAAATGGTTGTTCTCAATTAATTTTTTTTACCATTCATCAAAAAAGGAAATTTTTACCAAAACGAATTCACCCTGTATAAACTATGGGATGATGATTTAAAAAATGATTTTAATTTAATTAAATTAATTTCTATATAATCCCAATAAATTAGTCATAAATATTTTCATAAAAATGTCAATATTTATTTTTTTATATTCTTTAACTGAATATAGTTACATTACTAAAATTTTATTGGTTATTTTAAAAATATTTATAAATTAATTTCTATTTATTATTTTATAAATAATATTATTCTATAAAGTAATTAATTTTTTTCATACCTTATAATTTCTCATCTTGGTTCTAATATTCATATTTTAAATAATATTATTCTCTAGTTTTATGAAGCTTATTTCTACATGTAACAGAAGATAAATATAGTTTTTTGTGTAATAAAATCCAAAATCTTTGTCTCATGTAATTAAAAATACAAATAGTACCACATCTATTGTACAATATTGAATGGAATAAATATATTTTAAAAAAAATAGTTTAAAAAATTGGGGGTGTTACCTGATGAGGAGGGTTTTATTCTGTGTCCTTATAATTTTTAAAAGAAGTTTCATGAATGTTATTTCAATTCCACAATGTCATTATAATGTCATTTTCCCTATTATAATATTTATTTATAATTTTTAATTGAATATTCTTTTAATTTTTTTAATGATGTGCTCTTTAATTGTTACTAAAAATATGAAATGAAACATTTTTTAACATATAGCCCACGAACATAATTTCCCCTATCAGACCTACTATATTCATCAAAGATTCTATTATACGTTTCTATGGTAAATTTACAATATAATATTCCTCGTAATAATTTTAATAATTTTTAATATATTTGATAAAATATTTCAAAAAAAATGTATTTACCCCAAAATGAATGTTTTAAAATAATAAATATTTTTTATCCTCAAGGGTAAGGTATCCAAAAAAGATAACTAAATCTATTCATTATTTTATAATTACAAGAAATCTTGACATTCCTTATTAATGAAATGCCTCTATACAAGTATCAAATTTTCTCTATATTCCTATCATCGATATCCCTAGATATGATGGATCAGATTCTCTATCATTATATCCTTACAATATATCTATCATTGTAATGATCATATTCTCCATCTATATATTCCCATAATCCCTTGTTTATAATCACATAATAGATAGATGAATCTGATGAAAATGAATTATTATTTGGGTAAATTGACAATGTTCCATTAGGAGACCACAACTCAAAATTGTTTTAAAATGATTAAGAATAATTTGTTGAAATTTTTTAGCCTTTAGAGATTTCATACAATTAAAAATTTGAAAATAAAATTATAAATCAAAATCATGTGCATTGATAGGGTAATTATTGGCTACCCTTATTTTGGTCATATTTTCTCCAACTGTAATATTTTCTTAGAGAATGTGATAAAAAATTAGATTGTTGGAATTTAAATGTCTCTTATATAACCGAATGACTGATTTTGTATTTATTTACACCAGTATAGTGTAAAAGGTAATCCTTTATCATAGAAAATATTTTTCTATATTCATAATTTATGATTGATCATTCTGATAGACTTCCATTCAAATTTCATTATGATAATCCCTATGTTTCAAGCTTTCAGTTTTATTTTTTAACAGAGCCACAAATTTCACTCCATATGACATAAAATTGTATAAATCATTAAAATAATCCTTGGATTAACTCATAATTTTCATAAGATCATCAATATAATCATCATTCATATTGAAATTATCTTTAACATTATAAGACAATTTCACCAATTGATTACATGCATTTTATTATTTGAAATATAATATCTCTAGTCTTAATATTTTTTATGGTATAAAAAGTACTATAAGTTTAATTTTTCTTATATTCAAAAGAAAATATAGTATAAAAATAATATTAACCATCAAGTAATCATAGTCACATTTTCTCGAAATTAAGAACCCTTACATCCAAAGGGTAGACACTCTATTTTACAGTGTTAGATAAATCACATTCCAAATTTTTTTATAATGATGTAACATGGAATCATTAGCCTTCTTCTAATTTAAATAAATTATTCCATCTTTTTAATTGTGGGAAACAAAAAAAGATTATCCATATGATGGAATATTTAACATACCCAAAAAATTCTTATAATCCTTTATGTATATTTTTTCACATATCCTGAAATGAATATTTTTTTCTTCTTAAATGAAAATAATTACAGACTAATAAAATTTCTGGACATAATCTAGAAAAACATGATATTAATTCCCATCCGAGTATTCTACATGAAGATATTTCTAACTATGAAAATAAATAATCCTTTTCAAATTATAATCAATCTTATGATAAAAAATATTTATCCACTAACATTTTTTGAAATACAATCCATTAACCATAATATTTTTCATAAGGAACATTATTCTGAAAATATATTGGTGATTCAGACATGAAAAAAATAGAATTCCAATCGAACTAGGGAACATTAAAGTCAACCTTACTTCATAATGAAAATAATGAAATATCCAATTTGTGATAATAGGGGGTCCCACATATATATAGGCAATGAGGTGACAGTTTAGATTCTAAAAGCATCCAAAATTTGATATTAATAACCTAAATATCCAATAGTTCAAAAGCATTTAAGAAATTTTTACAAGTTTTATTTAAAATTCTAAGGTCTTAAGAGTTTTTAATTTTCATAATGAATATGAATAACCAAATTTTATAATAAATAAAACCAAATAAATATTATAATTCATGTAATAAAAATAATAATAAGGTGGACCATAATCACATAGTGTAAAAAATTAAAAGACAAGAAGAATAAATTTCCCAAATGAAGGCTTATTCGGTACAATCAATATGTTTTTATTGAATTTTATTAAACTAATTACATTAAAATTGTTTTTAATGTATTGAATAAAATAGTTTTTAATTTATTAACTAAAAAATCTATTTTGAAAGAAAACATAAATTAATATTGTCATGTAATATATGATATGATAAAAATTGAAATCAACATGATATTTTTAGGAATCTAAATACAATTTGAAAACCCGATTACCTAAAATTTAAATCATTTTATAAATATGATGATCATTTAAAGAATATTGAATCTGAATATTTTATATTTAAAATAAAAATCTTGAAAAGTCGTTAAGAAAATGATCAAGACAACTAAAAATATTGAAAAATGAAAAGTTTTTAATTACAAAAAATGGTCCCCCACCTATTAAAATGATTCAATTAGTGTATGATGTTGGATAAAAAATATAAATTAATCATTAAATTTTGTTAATAATTAAAATATTAAATTTAATGTATTAAAATATTTCAAAATTGAAAGGTTTCGTAAAAATATAATCCTTTTTTATATACTAATAAAATGTAAAAAGATATCTCTTATCAGATTATAATCCATAATAATGTGATACCTAATATCATTTATTTATGTTATTGATGTTTATGGGTTTTATATAAAGGTATGGAACTAGTATTATCAAATATTATTTGGTTATTTGTAATAGTCAAACCATGTCTAGTGGGTGTATGTTTCATCTATAACACATGATCACAACAACGTCAATATTCCAAGTATTTGGAGTCAATAGCGTAATTTGTTTGATGATATTTTTCCTTGAATGACCAAAAATCTCATGAGTATTATAAGAAATCACATGTTATATATTTTATTTTTCAATACATTCTACGTCCACAAATTTCAGCATATGAAACAAAATTCCAAATAATTTGTAAATGAATTGAATAGTCTTAAATCCATAGATCCCTTAAGTTAATGAAAAATTCATTTTATGTATTGGAATTTTCATTCCATTTCATTATCATGAAATCATAATCTAATGTAATGTAAAACATTACATTTTTTCAACTAGCTATTAAGTAAAGTAAACATCCTATAATAACACTATATGTCATTTGATCCACTGGTTGCCTAGCCAAATAGAAAACAATTGTATTTGAGGTACCAATGGAAGTAATAATACATTTAGTGTTACCATATAAGAACTTTTTACGAATATAATTTATATTCATTTATTGATATATAAAACACCCTTCTGGTTTCTGATGAAATTTCAATACCTAAAAAGTATGTAAACTCAACCATAATACTAATCTCAGTAATATATTTTATTACATCTACAAAGAAATATATTGTGGATTATTCAATTGACCTAAATATTAATTTCATGAAAAATTTTATTATGAATAGTAATGGTTTTATTATCATTATTTATAAAATGGTTGGATCTATAGCTCCCTTGACAATGTTTTTTTAACAAAAATCATGTTATCCATTCATAACAGTATCTTCTGGATTGTCTATGTCCATATAAATATTTTCTAGTTTTATAAACATATTGACAATGTTTTCAATTTATATATAAGGGGTATTAAAACATAAAATTATTCCAGAACATATAATTCAATAAAATTACTCTTGACATGAATTTGAAAAAAATTTATGTCGAAGGATAATATAAAATCTTTTATAATAAGAATATATTCTAATCCAGCTACTCATACATAGGTTTCTTCATACTATATTGCTTATTATTTATTATAACTTTTATCAACATGTCATGATTTATTTATAATAATAATTCCATTTTCATTACATTTGATTCTGAAATACCATTTTACACCAGTTATAGACTTTTCATTAGGTCATTCAACCAAATTCCAGACATTGTTCTCCGAAATTCATTTATCCCCTCATTCAAGGCCTTAATCGAGTCCTCATCACATAATGCCTCATCACGATTCATAGTTTTAAATTCTAAAAGGAAAGAAAGACGATCTATTTTATTCCCTTGAGGATCTTTTAGTCCAAACATGTTGATCAACATCACCAATGATAATATCAGTAGTATTATTCCAAAGAAAGAACAAAATTCATAGGTTTTGAAAGCCATGTTCATCAACATTATTTAGAAAATATTACAATTTAAATACATGAGAAACTATTTCCTGAGGAATTTCATTATAAAATAATTATTTTAAAATTGGTTTGAATTTTTTTTAAATAACATTTGAGGATATAGGTTGGGTTTGATAAAAATTAAAAGGGTTTCTGTCATAAAATTTAACATGTAATGTATCCTCAATAGTGCAATAATTTTTATTAAAAAATCTATATTCCTTATATTTAATGTATTATCATAAAAATATTCCATCATTTAATTTGGTTGAAAATTTATATAAGTTATCTTTCAGTTTCAATATAATTAATTTTATTAAAAACTATAAAGAATGAAACATTTCAAATTTAATTAGTTCACAACTCAAAAGAAATTTTATTAAGGGAATGTATTAACAATGTTAATTTTTAGTATGAAATGATTTAATATACACTTCATCACAAAAATGATCAGAAATAAAGTATTCACACAACTTGGTTATTTTTATTTCTAAAAGAATACAATTTCTTCTTTAAACAACAACATTTTTCTTGGTATTACTATACTCTAAAGAGTTCAATGTAATACCTCTCTTACCACAAAAATATTACAAATTTGAATCTAAAAATTTTCCATGATGATAACAATGAGTAGTTTTCAAGGAAATGTTTTTAATATTTTTATGTTTGAATACAAAATATTTTAAATTTAAAAAATAGTCATATTTTTTCTATAAAATATACCATATGTATTTATTGTAATCATCAAATATAAAATATACAAAATATTTTTCCCCAATATTTATTGTTTCTGTAGGAACAAAAAAATCCATTTGCCTTAAATATTTATAATAATAATTTGATACTTCGGTAATAGATTTGAGACAAGAATTATGTTCCTTACTATATATACAAGGGTCACAAAAAATTGAAGAATAAAACATATATTTCAGTAGAAACCTGATAAGTACTTTAATAAAAAACTAACATATGTTTATAATGATATAATGGAATAAACATCTATTTTATGACCATGGATGATCTTACATTACCCCAAGGAATGGTAATTCCGGTATCTTATAGTGTTTTATGTCTAGTTTATAGTCATTGCCTTGAATATTTCTACAAATAATGAATTTAACTTTCAAAATGTATTTAAACATTTATAATTTCTAAAATTAAAAATTTAACATTAATATCATATTTGATTAATTATAAATAATATTTTAATAATCAATTTAACACATAAAACATATAAAATTAAATATATACAAATAAATACTATTTACTTATACCAATAATATTTACATGATAAATATCTATTAATATATCCATTCCACATTTAATCTTGATTATATTTTAGAAAAAATATTTGTTACCCAAAACATTTTGGAACATCCATTATCTATTTAAAAAATATTCATGTTGTTGGTACTTTCTATATTTTCCTGAAATAAAAAAATGGACATTTGGAACCCAAATCTTCTTAGGTCCAAAGATAACATAAAATAAAGCTTTTAGATT
Organism: Viscum album; assembly: GCA_963277665.1. NCBI lineage: Eukaryota > Viridiplantae > Streptophyta > Magnoliopsida > Santalales > Viscaceae > Viscum > Viscum album. The sequence continues at coordinate 51,369,510 of OY728156.1, forward strand.
CCACATTAGTTTTGAAAAATATGTTTCTTTGAAACATAATGATTGATATTCATTAATGGAAACATATTTTTCTGAAGTCCACAACATGGGAATTTCTTGAAAAATGGATCACTTTTTTAATAAAGTAGTTGTTACTAAAAATTTATTTTTATGGGTTAAGCTCATTCCTAAATTATTACCATGAATAATTTTTTGTAAAAGCTATCAATTTTTTATTTACAACTTTAAACATTTGGAAAATGTTTTTTCAGGGAAGATATTTAGGAATTATGTTTTACAACTAATTCCTTATCCTCTATAGTAGCAGTTTTAGAATGGTTATTTTCAAAACAAATATAAATAGTATATTTTTCAAAAATATATTTATAAATATATTTAGAGAGATATAATAATTATTTTAATAAAACAACTATTATTGATATAACTATAAAATAACCATTAATTTCCATACATTAATATAACAACACTTTTTTGGAATACTTAAACCATTAAAAAATTAAATTACCAAAGATCGTAGTAGTAAAATATCCCAGGTATTTATAGAATAAATAATTTTCATACACATTAATATTTTTGAATATGATTATAATTTTATGTTAAATGGGATACATTGTCTGATATCATACTCGATATGCAACAATGGGTCTAAATTCCCGGAAATATCAAGGGAATTTTTTCTTAAATTATTTGGAATTTTATGAGTCCGGAGTTTCCAACGGCACATGATTCCAAGGCCCGATGTGCCCAGAATCAATTTCTGAAGTTTTTGTAGGTATGTTCTGTAAACGTATGTGAGGGTATTTCTATCTTTTGAACTGTTGATCAGAAATGAAATCTGAGGACACCGATAAACTTGCAACGCTGATATTCTATTAAGGGGACTTTTACCATAGTTTCTTTTTGTACAGGATTAAATTTATTTTTGGGGATTCGTAGAAAATTAAATAAAATTGTTGTTTTGCACAATTTTATTTTTCGTGGAGGTTATTTTCCTCCAATGAGGAGTTGAAGGTCGGTCCCACACCCCCCCAAAACCTCCCATGGGTGGATAACAGTGGTGTGGCCCACACGATCCCTAACCCTTCAACTCTCCATTATCTCCCCTTTATCATTCCTTAACTAATTTTCCACCTTTTCCATTAATTATTGTAGATCCTCTCCACCTCCCACTTGTTGTAATAAATATGAAAACATCTTGAATTAATTATTTTCACTCCACAAATTAATTAATTAATTTAAGTGTTTGAATTTGGAAAAACATGTGGGAATAAAATAATAGCCGAAGCTATTATTTTGTTTGGCACTTGTTGTGTTGGGGAGACTAAAGAGAATTAGAATAATAGAGTTCTTCTATCGACGAATAACACTGTTCTTCAACGAAGAATATATCCGACAAAGAACGAGAATAAATTCTCCAATGACGCACCCTCTTCGGACGCACCCTAATGTCAACAGAATCGACTTCCGTATTCGATGACGCCCAACCTCTGTGGTGCTCATCTTCCACGAATCATTGACATGCACCGTTCTTGAAATCAAGGTAGGGGTTTTTATAATTTTTAAGTGAATAATTTGTACCCCGTTCTTCGTTGAATTTCATGGATTATTTTTTTCCATCTGCTATCGCATAACGCGGAGGGTGCGGGCTGAACGAAGACGGCCTGACGACCATCTTTTGATCCTTGTTTTTATTCACGATTAAGGTGGTGATGGAAAAGGTGGTGACGATCGGGGTGGAGGTCGCATTGGTAGCTGCACGCCGGCCCGTTAGAGGACCACGGAACCGGGTTTCATGTGGGCGGAGGAGACAGTGGCCCGCATTCGTGGGCCACTCCACCGAGGAAGAACAGGCCGGTCCCTTGACCGGATGGGGTAGAAGAACCGGCCAACTAAAGTTGGCCGGCTGGAGAACTGCGGCGCCTCATGAAGCTGCACTCAGGAGAACTTTGGTTCATGCTTCCGCGGGCCGCTTCGGTGGGAAAACCGGCCGACAGGCGGGAGACCGGGTTGAAGAAGGCCGCGGCACCCGATGGTGTCCCATGGATGAACAGTGCCCCTCTGTGCGGGCCGCTCATGCCAGAAAAGACTGGTCAACTTCAGCCACCCGGACAGGATGGGCGGAGCCTCTCGGTGCCACCATTTTGTAAAACCTGGGGCCATGCCCCCCGATCTGCTCCGCCAGCTAGCCGAGCATTGCCCCACAGGGATGGTCCGCGCCCCATCGAGTCGGGCTGACCCCTTAGTCGGGTTGGACCTGCCTAGCCAGGACAGGCCGGGCCAATTTATCTTATATGTGAATAAAATGTTTGTCGTGTGTCTGATCGACGCGCCGTCTACGGCGCTGGGACCCTTATGACGAGGCTATTTTCTTATACTCTAAGTGAGTTTTGTAAAACTTAGGAAAATGATCGGGTTTGGAATGTGCGTAATTCCAACAGGGCCCCTAGAACGGAAAATACAATAACTGTCAGACCGGGCGTCTGATTGATGCATTGTCTGTTGCATTAGGTTCCTTTGTATGAGACAGAACTTCTTTATACATCAACTCTGGACTCCGTGATAGTTGATGTATCAACCTACTTTGATCGAGGAGAAGATCCTCCTAGAATTGAGTGTGCTATGTGCGGGAACCCGAGAGCTGGCTGCGACTGCGTCGACTACTGACTGGAATCCTCTGTGGGATCTATATCGATGACTACCATACTGGAATCCTCCGCTGGTTCGACGGTGATGACTAATGTTCTTGTTTCATGTGTGCGTCCGGCAGTTTGACCTATGTACTTGTATCATGTGTGGGTCCGACAGAGTAGCTGGTCTTGTATCCTGTGTGGGTCCGACAGCTTGGCTGGTCTTGTATCCGGTGTGGGTCTGACAGCTTAGATGAATCAGTGAATGCATCTGATCATCTCCATTGCTATACGAATGATGTATACCTGTGTGAGATAAGTATTGAATTTCAATCATTATCATCGATGTGATTGACTTCTTTCCTATGTAGACTGGGTTGTTCTTGGGATCAAGAGTTAGAGTCGAACTAACATTGATAACTTAGGTATATATATGGGCATATACCTAAGTAGAGTTTATTGACACTTCGTGGTTGTATCATTCTTCTGTGGTTTATCATTCGTGGATTCTGGGAGACCTTCGAGGTCTTGAGGACTCTACTGAGTATCGTATACTCACCCATGCACGGGCTATGCCCGCACTACGTTGTGTTGGATTCGGATGATGCACACCACTGATCGAGGTAGAGTCTTATAGAGCTGGATGGTACCTAGAGGTGGACCACTTGGTGAGATGTAGATGGAGCAGAATGACGGACTTGAGTCGCAGAGGAGGTTATATGTACCCACCCTTGAGGTGGGGTTCCTGGTGGATTACTTAGTAGTTGTTGTTTTACATTACTATAGTTGTACTACATTTTCAGTTTTACTAGTTTTTCTGTGGTAATATACTTACTGTTGGGCATGTATTTCCGAACCCTTTTCTTTTCAACACATTCTTTTTTATATAGTATTACATAGTTCTTAATTCAGTTGTGTACTCTGTTGTGTTTTTTAAATTTCTTAAATTCAATGCCATCACAACATAGGGATTTACACCTTTGGTGCTAGTCGCCAGCCCCTAGCCCATGGAAGGCGGGCTTGGGGTAGTCACAGAATGAGCCCTGGGGACGGGTCGTGACAAATTGGTATCAGAGGGATCGGTTCTACCGTAAAACTCAGGACTATGATCATTATTTTCTATGAAGCAATAGTGTTAAGAGTATTGAGTGTGGTTTTCAGTTCAGGGATTCCAGTGTTGGTGCGATTGTCGACATATCCCTACACCAGGACCCTGACCTTTGATTCCGAATTAGTGCACGAAAACACTAATTTCATTTGTGTTTCGAAGGTTTTATTTGTGATTACTTTTATTCAGCCCTCCAGGTCTACTGTTTTCACCTTGGCGCACATGTTTCTTTTCAGTATGGCCCACGAAGGCAGCTAGATAGGGTTCTTGAGTTACGTACAAGATGGTAGCCCACCGAGCGACGAAGCCTAGGTGTAGGGCCCCATCATAGCGAAGGTTCTAGTGGAACATCTTCCCACTGAACCACCTATACCACCGGCTCCAGTAGTAGAGAGTGCACACCACCTGAGTGCATTGCACGAGTTTCATTGACAGTGGATACCCATGTTCTGCGGAGAGATGGACCCACATGCATCTGAGGATTGGATGGAAGTTGTCGTCAAATTTTTCAGACTGGTAGGGACATCAGCTGACCTTATGGTGATCCTTGTTGCGAGTCTCCTACACACAACAGCAGGTATATGGTGGATCCTGATTCTCTTGGTGCATTATGAGGAATCTTTACTTTGGATGGATATCAAGAGTCTCTTCTGCTTGGAGATTATTCCAGCGACCCTTCGTGCGGTGCGGATTTAAGAGTTATTACATCTGCGGGAGGGCTGCATGAAAGTAGCTCAGTACTCATCAAGGTTTATTGACCTCTCACACTACTCTACGGATATGGTATGGGGCTCGTTCTTCAGCTCCCAAACCATTGATAAGGGACTCAGGAACGAGATCAGAGCTTCGATGATTCCCCTTAGTACTCTGACACAGGCAGGGGTGCTGGAGAGAGCCCTTCTAGTGGAGAGTTTCCTCACTGAGCAGACACCATTAGTGAGACCCACCACATGGTGACATATAGTGGAGTATTTTGTATCTGGTAGTAGACAGATGTTCCCAAGGGTCCAAGAAGACCAGGCCATCAGGTGGGAAATCTCAGGATACAGGTTTGGCTGTCCAGGGCACACGAAACAGAGCCAGTCTTACGAGGAGCAGGTAGTGCTATACATGCGGCGGTCAAGGTCAAATGGCTTGTGAGTGCCGAACCACCCTGCAGAAGAGCATAAAATAGTGGAGGGACCTTTAAGGTAGAGGCAGAGGTTTGATCGTGGTGGTCCGTCGGGAGCAGGTGGACGAGGCATATTAGCTGGCCAAGCAGCGGGTGGTGGACGACGTTTGAAATCATTACCATCACCACCACCTGGAGGTCCACCACGACCACAGAGTGTTCGAGGGCAAAGGCAGGCTCAGCTCCAGGCAGTCGAGGCCTATGACCACAATGCACTTGAGATGATTTGAGGTACAATCTATGTCTACTCCATCCTTGTTGCAGTACTTATAGAAACAGTTGTGAGTCAATATTTTATTTCCACTGCCCTTGTTCGGAGCTCGAAGATTCTGACGAAGCCGTTGGCTCATTCCTTACTACTAGAGACTCCTACGTGAGGAGACTCGACAATTATGTACTAGTTTCGGCAGTTTGAGCTTACTCTAGGAGGTGAGAGCTTCGGCAGGGATCTTCTTGTAGTGGCATCGAGGCCTTACGACATCATCTTGGGTTTGGCCTGGTTATCTTCATTCCATGCTCAAATCGACTGTATTAGGTGCAATGTGTGATGTGTTTGCACAGATGGGACCAGGTTCACCTTCACCGATGATAAAAGAGCCTTAGCAGTGCATGATGGACTTACGCAGAGGAGAGGGCAGCCGATCCCAAATCTGCTGACTAGTCTCATACTCGAAGCGGTTGATGTGCGAAGTCCGAGTTCTCTTGTTGTGGTGGATCGGTATGCGAATGTTTTTCCTGAAGACGTTCAAGGACTACCTACTCACAGAGAGGTAGACTTTTATATTGATCTATACCTCGGGACAACACTGATATCTACTCGAGCATATCATAAGTATCTCGATAAGCTTCATGATCTGTGGGTACAGTTGGAGGACTTGTAGTGGAAGGGATTTATCCGACCTATTGTTTCACCATGGGCATCTCCGATTTTGTTCACCAATAAAGTGGATGGGAGCTTGAGACTATGTTTTGACTATCGTCTCCTAAAGCATGTGAACTTGAAGAACAAGTAACCACGTCCAAGGATTGACGACCTCTTTGATCAGCTCAAGGGACCACGATCGTTCTCGAAGATAGAGCTCAGGTCATGCTATCACCAGCTTAGAGTTTCAGATGATAATATGAATAAGATGTCCATCATGTGTCATTATGGAAACTACAAGTTCATTTTTAGGCTATTTGGTGTAAACAGCGCACTAGCAGTGTTCATGACTCTCATAAACAGGATCTTCCGGCCTTACTTCGATCGATTTTTCATAGTCTTCATCGATGAAATTCTGATTTACTCGACTACTTAGGAGGAGCATGGCTACAACTTGTTGGTAGTACTTGACACACTCCAATAACACCAGCTTTATGGTAATATCTCAATGTTCTCGCTCTGGATTCGATAGGTTCACTTCATGGGACACATCATCTTAGAGGCTAGGGTAGAAGTGGATCCAGCAATGATCAAGGTAGTGATTTCTTGGGATCCACCCAGGAGTGTGACAGAGGTGCGAAGATTCCTAGGTCTGGTTGGGTACTATCGACGATTTGTGCTAGACTTCTCTAGAGTTGCCGCACCACTTTTATCTTTGAGTAAGAATGGGAAACCCCTCGTGTGGTCAGATAGATGCCAGCAGAGCTTTCATGAGCTGAGGCAGAGGTTGAAAAATGTGCCCATATTGAGGATTTTGGAGGAGGGCACATGGTACGTGGTTTACTAAGACACGTCAGGGACATGACTCGGGTGTGTCCAGATGTAGGAGCAAGCAGTGATCGCGTTCGGTTCATGGTAGTTGATGCAGCATGAGCATAACTATGCTACCCATGACCTGGAGTTAGCAGCAGTGGTCTTCGCCTTGAAGATGGTGCAACACTGTCTGATGGGTGAGCGCTTTACAGTCTACTCTGACCACCAGAGACTCAGGTACATCTTCTCGCAGAAGGACCTGAACTAGAGACAATGACGTTGGCTCGAGTTCCTCTTGGACTATGACTTCTAGATAGTCTATACTCCTCGTAATGTGAATGTTGTAGAAGATGCTCTAAGTAGGTTATAGGGAATTCATCTTCTAGGAGAGGTGACAGAGCAGCTGACCGCATTGCAGATATCCTTTGTGGATAGAAATAGAGCCTCCTTTCTTCAGTATCTCATAGTAACTCCTCCACTTCTTCAGTGGGTCAGAGAGGAACAACGTGGGGACGTTGACTATGATACACGATGTGCTCAAATATCTACAGGGTAGGGGCCTGATGGATTTTCTGAAGGAGGGGAGCACGTCATCCTCTTCAGGGAAGTACCATGGTACTAGTTTCACTACATGAGGAGTTGCTGAAAGATTTACACACTTCCTCTCTAGAGGTACATCCAGGTGTGGTGAAGTTGTATCCAGACCTTAGAAGATATCACTGGTGTCTAGGTAAGAAGAAGGATATACCAGAGTTCATTTCTTGATGCCTCACTTGTTAGCAAGTGAAGGCAGAGCACCAGGTACCAGCAGGATTGGTACGACCCTTAGAGGTCCCAGAGAGGAAGTGGGATGGGATATGCATGGATTTCGTGATGGGGCTTCCATGTATATCCAGAGGAAACATATCTATCTAGGTGATCGTAGACTGACTCACCACGTCGACCCACTTCCTACCGATCAGAGAGCAGGGCTCAATAGAGAGATTAGGATGCCTCTACATTCCAGAGATCATATGACTTCATGGTGTGCCATAGACTATCATCTCCGATCGAGATGCTCATTTCACTTCGCCACTATTGAAGGGGTTACAGGAGGCTTTTTGGATGAAGCTTCGTTTGAGGACCACCTTTCATCCTCAGATGGACGGTCACACTGAAATGACTATTCAGACTCTCGAGGACATGCTTCGTGCTTGTGTCCTCGACTTTGGTCACAACGAGGAGGATCACTTACCCTTGGTGGAGTTTGCGTACAACAAGAGCTACGACTCCACAATCAGGATGGAACATTACAAGGCACTATACAAGTGACCCTACAGATCACCTATATACTGGACTGACCTAGAGGAGTCTGCACTTGTAGGACCAGAGATAGATCAGTCTACGACAGAGAAGGTGCAGATCATCCAGGATTGGATGAAGACTGTACAGAGAAGATAGAAATCCTATGCTGATTGGAGAAAGAGACCACTGGAGTTCAAGGATGGAGACCACGTCTTCTGACAGGTATCACCTCGATGAGGTCTACGGAGATTTGGATGGGGTGAAAAGTTCTCTCCGCGCTTCATCGGGCCATTCCAGGTCCTCAACATAGTAAGAAAGGTGGATTACCGCCTAGCACTTCCCCCTCAATTGCACCAGTTTCATGATATCTTACACATATCTTAGTAGAGGAGATAAGTGAACGACCGTCCCACATCATCGACCACATTGAGATAGACATCGATGACGGGGTGAAATTCATGGAGGTCCCGGTGGATATTGAGAATCGACAGGAGTGGGTCCTACATGGACCGTCGATTCCTATGGTGTGCATTCTCTGGCAGCACGAGAACCTCCAGGAGAGAACATGGGAGAGGGAGGCTCAGATGCGTGTTCAGTACCCCCATTTGTTTATTTAGTGTTTTTTGTAGCTTTACGGGGACGTAAAGCCCTGAGGAGGGGAAAATTTAATGACCCAAAAATTTCATGTAATTTTTTTTTAATTAATTGAAATTTTACGAGTCCGTAGTTTCCTACGGCACCAGATTCTGAGGCCCGGTGTGCCCGGAATCAATTTCTGATGTTTTGTTCAGGTACGTTTAGTAAATGTACATGTGGGATTTTCTATCTTTTGAACCGGATCTCAGAATTGAAATATGAGAACCCAATGAACTCGCAGCTCCGATATTCACTTAAGAGGACTTTTACCACCATTGTGTTTTGTACAAGTAGAATGTTATTTTTGGGGATTCGTAGAAAATTAAATAAAATTGTTGTTTTGAACAATTTTATTTTTAGTGGTGGTTATTTTCCTCCAAAGAGGAGTTGAAGGTGGGGACCACACCGCACAAAACCTCCCATGGTAGGATAAGAGTGGTGGGGACCAAACGTGCCCTAACCCTTCAACTCGCCATTAACTCCCCTTTATCTACCCATAATTAATTTTCCACCATTTCCATTAATTATGGTGGAGCCTCTCCACCTCCCACTTGTTGTCATTAATAGGATAACTCCTTGCATTAATTATTTGAACTCCACAAATTAATTAATTAATTTAAGTGCTTGAATTTTGAAAAACATGTGGGAATAAAATAATAACCGAAGTAGTTATTTTGTTTGGCACTTGTTATGTTGGGGAAGCTCTGGAGAATTAGAATAATAGAATTATTCTCTCGACAAAGAACACCATTCTTCCAAAAATAACATATCCGACAAAGAATGCGAAGAAATTATCCAATGAATCCCCCACATTGAACGCACCCCGACGTCAACGGAATCGACGTCCATATTCCGCGTCGCCTGACCTCCATGACACATGTCTTCCATGGCTCGTTGACATGCACCGTTCAGGAAATCGAGGTAGGGGTTTGTATAATTTTTATGTGAATAATTTGTACCCCGTTCTTCCTTTAATTTCTTGTATTATCTTCGGCTAATGGATATCTCTTAACACGGAGGGTGTGGGACATAAAAACACGGCCCGACGGCCCTACATTGATCCTTGTTTTTATTCACGCTGGAGGTGGTGATGGAAATGGTGGCAATGACCGAGGGCGGCCGTGGTAATGGCAGTTGCGCACCGGCCCGTTAGAGGACCACGGTATGAGGTGTTGTGCGGGAGGAGGAGACTTTGGCCCACATCTGGGGCCACTCAGATGAGGAAGAATCTGCCGTTCCCTCGCCCTACCAGGCTGGAAGAATTGTCCAGTAAAAGCTGGAAGGGTGGAGAACCGCGGCACCTCATGGCACCGCGCTGCAGAGAACCGTGGCCCGCGCTGCGGAGAACCGTGGCCCGTGCTTCCGCAGGCCGCTTTGACGGTCGAACCAGCTTGCAGGCAGCCGACCAGGCTGAAGAAGGCCATGGAACCTGAACGTTCCGTGTGGAAGAACAGTGGCCCGCATGTGGGGGCCACTCGAGCCAGAGAAGACCAGCCGGCATCGGCCGACCGGGCAAGAGGGGTGGCACCGCTCAACGTCGTCGTTTTGAAACCCCCCCCCCCCGATCATCTCGGCTAGCTGGCAGAGCCTCCCCCACTTGGTCGGTCCATGCCCCATCAGGCCAGGCTGACCCCTTAACCGGGATGGACCCGCCGAGCCAGGACTGGCCGACCCACCAACCCACCGGGCTTGATGGGCCTGAACCGTTTCGATTAAATGCGAATAACTTCTTGACCGTGCATCCGATCGACACGCTATCTACGGAACTGGGACCCATACAATGAGGTGGTCCTTTTTTGATACTCTATGTGTGTCTTGTAAAACATTGGAAAAAGGCTGGGTTTGGAACGAGCGTACTTTTAATGAGGCCTCTTGAACGGAAAAGCCAATAACTCTTAGATCAGGTGTCTGATTGACGTGTCGTATATTGTGTTGGTTTCCTTTCGATGAAACAGAACAAAGGTATACCTCAAATATAGACTTTGAGACAGTTGATTTATTGACCCACTTTTATTATGTAGAAGACCCTCCTGGAATCGAGTGTGTTGTGTGCTGGAACCCTAGAGCAGGATGTGATTGCGTCGACTACTATATCGGAAACCTCCCTGGGTTCGAGAGAGATGACTACCATAGTATAATCCTCCGTGGGATCGACAATGATGATTACTGTTCTTGTATCCTATGTGGGTCTGGTAGTTTGACCTCTGTACTTGTATCCTATGTTGTTCTGACAGAGTAGCTGGTCTTGTATCCTATGTGGGTCCGAAAAATTAACTGGTCTTGTATCATGTGTGGGTCCGATAGCTTAGATGAATCAGTGACTACATATGAGTATCTCTATCACCATAAGAAATATGTATACCTGTGTGAGATGATTCTTGAATTTCAATCATTGTCATCTATGTGATTGACTTCATTCCTGTGTGGACTGAGTTGTGCTTTGGTTCGAGAGTTGGAGATGAACTGAGATTGATAAATTAAGTATATGTTTGTGCATATACCTAAGTAGGGTTTGTTAACAATTCGTGGTTTTATCTTTCTTTTGTGGTTTATCCTTTGTGGATTCTGGGAGACCTTCGAGGTATTGGGTTCCCTACTGAGTTTTGTATACTCACCCCTGCATGGGCTATGACTGCACTACATTGTGTTGGATGTAGACGATAGACAACACTGATCGAAGTAGAGAATTGTAGTGGTAGATGGTACCCAGAGGTGGACCACTTAGTGAGACGTACACGGAGCAGATAGATAGACCAGAGGTGCATAGGTGGCCATCTGTACCCATGCATCAGGTGTGATTCCTAGAGGACGACTCAGTAGTTGTTGTTTTACTTTACTACTGTTGTACTAGCTTTTCAGTTGTACTAGTTTTTCAGTACTACTGTACTTACTATTGGCCTTGTATTTCCGACCCCTTTTCCTTTCAGTACTAACTTTTTTATATAGTATTACTTAGTGCTTACTTCAGTTGGGTACTCTATTGTGTTTGTTTACTTTCTTAAAGGAAATTCCTTCACAGCTTAGGGATTTACTCCTTTGGTGATACTCACCATCCCCTGGCCTCTGGAAGGCGGACATGGGGTAGTCACGCCACGGGGCCCGATGATGGGCCGTGACAATGGGTTTCCCTAAAATCATACGTTGCACACAATATTGACTTATACCAAAAAATAATATATTACTATTATTATTATTCTAAATAGATGCTAATGCCTAGCCATTGGATTGGAGGGAATGTACAGAACTTAGTAAAATATGATTACACATGTTTTTTTTAATATTTTTACATTTTTTCAATAAATCATTGTGGCCTAAAATGATAATGAATCCAAAATTAAACATTAAATACATTAATATTTTTAAAAGGTCATTATATCACTTTTTGATGGATAACCCTTTTTAAATCCAGTTTTTATCATAGTAATATTTTCTATTTGACAAACTATCCTTTTTATATTGAAGTGGGACATAAAAATTTACTTTGGTAAAATTTTTGGCATTTTTAAAATGAAATTCACATTTTAATAAGTAGTGAATAATACTGCATTTTAATTCAAAACTGATTTTCCATCCAACTTAATTATATAGTTATATTATCTTTTTAATTGGGATTAATGAATAATTATATTATGTTATAATAATTTAATCCAATTATTCTCATTGTATTAAATTTCATGTTTTTGTTGGACATAAACACATGCCAATATTTTGATTGTTTATACTTCTTAAAAACCCGCTTTTTGGTTTTGACAAAGAGAATTAATTTAAAATTAATTTATGTTAATTATGTGCATTGAATTTTGAAAAAAAAGATCCAAGGAACTTGTACAATAATTTTAAAGACTTCTTCTTTGCATCCAAAAGCCCCAAAATCAAATTTGGTATGGGAAATATTTATGAGTATTGTAGCAGCAATGTAGCATGGAATTGTAGCAGTATTGTAGCAGCGGAAGACTCTAGCAGCGGTGGCACTATAGTGGCGGAGGTACTATAGCAGTAACTATAGCGGTAATAGCAATGTAGCAGGTAATGTATCAACCAGGGTAATGTAGAAGTACTATTCACTAAACTGCCCTTTGGGCCAAAAAATGGGGTTTTTGTCCTTGTATTTAGACCAATTGGTCTTGGGAGTTTGGGTTATTTAATGGATATCCCTCTACCCAGTTAGAAATATATCATTGATTTAAATAATAAATGAGGCTTTGGCTCCACTATTTAAAAATATAGAAAAATGGATTTCATATTTGTAATTGTAACATCCAAATTGTGTAAATAAGTATCTTTTAGTTTTAGAGATTATGAATAGTAACTTCAGAAATTATTTTTATTTACAATATTTGAATGGTATATCTGATATATAAGGGTAAAAAATAAAATTATAATAATATTAAACTATCCTAACATGTGTCCTAATCTAATTGGAAGATCTATTAACTACCATGGGAATCATTTGGTCGATTTTGGGACCCCATGGAGCCACCTGTGTGTGATAATGACATGTTATAAGAATTACATTAATTTAAAGACAAATATAACAAAAACATGTATATTTTAATGAAAAAATCTTAATATTGGTTTATATAACATATTTATTTAACTATAAATAATTATAAAAAAGCTAAAAATATTTCCTACATCCTGATATTTTATTTATAATTTTTAGAGATTAAATAGATAAATTTAATTATGAAAAAATGATTATGGCTTGATAACTTCATTAATAAAGGATTAAAATAAATTTTATTATAAATATTAAAATAATATTATTTGAAATAAATTATTCCATAAAATAATTTTATGGATGATTATGACATATTAGTTTTGAGTTGATGCCTTTCGTTATAGTTAATCATGTATTGATGACTATAACATAAATCAATTACTAACTAGTTTCAAAATTGACATTAATGAGTTTTTAAAACAAATATTATTTTATTAAATGATATAATATTCATAAATATATATGATTCCTTAAAATGAAAAATATAAACTTAATAATATCATTAATGATCCACTTCTGGTTCACTTGGTATTTTATAGTAACTATAGTAACCATATATTATGAAAATACAAGAATATATAGTAAGATGTTTTTTTCTAAGGGTTAAAGATATAAGGTAAGGTTAATTTCGTGACTTAAAATTTTCAAAAACATATTGGTTTAGAGTATTTCTACCCATTATCATCTTATCCTATAATTTTATCACTTTGGAACTATTGGATGTCTAAAATCATTTTACAGTAAAATAATATTTTATGTCATTCCTAAAGTTCCCCTCATCATTCTTATAAAAAGCCACCACATCTACCCAAATAATCACACCTCTCAAGCCCCTTGGATCATGCATATTATTCAATAATAATCTCTTCACATACATCCCTTCCAACAAGAATCCTTAACTAGAGAAGAAAGAAATTCACGAGAGACTTTTGGCTCAATTAAAAAGAAGTTACCCAATTTAGATGAAGAACAAGGTACATACATGATGATTTGGACTCAAGGTAAGGGACATCATCTCAATCTCCATTCGTTGAATAATACTTTTATTTTACATGAATTTGTTTTATATCATATATAATCAACACCATTGACTTTAATTTTCATTCAATTGTTTTCAAAAGGAATATTTTTCTATGATTCATTTTACAAAACAATAAAAGGAAGGTTTGTATTTAACATACGTGGTGAAAATAAACTTTCTTCCACCACGATAATTATTTTATATTTGTCTCTCTCTAGAAGAAATATTGTTTTTAAAATAGAAAAATAAATATAGTATTCCTTTTTATGCTATTTTGGAATTGAAAATTGTTTTGAAATTTCATTGATTATGTCAATATCATGAACTGATATATTGTTATTGTAATGTGGATTTATTATCTTCTTTTTAGGATTTTTTTTAAATATTATGATTATGTTAAGATTCTTGGAAATTTTTTACTTGTACAGGTGGTTCCAGGATAAACTGAGGGTAGGTGAACTGGTGATAGCTCTCCAATGCATTGGGTAATGTGAATGAAGAAAATGATAAGGTTCCTCCTAATAGATTTAGGGAATATACTTGATGCAAATTCCATTCATAACTATTAATGTTTCTCTCAGTGTAGATATGAAATATACAATGTTATTATTTTATGCATGCCACAAGTTAAATTTATGATTTATTACTTCTATGAGTTATTCTTAAATATTATGATTTCCTTGGGAATTTTATGTATATTTTGTTTTATGAGTGAAATGTATGATTTTATTTATTTTTATGTATTAATGGACATATGTATTCATTCTTTATTTGATAACAGTTAATGATATTTTTTTTCTCATCCCAAGTTATTTAAAAAAATGACGGGTTATAAGGAAGGGTAAGATAAAGGATGAATTTAGGAATTTTTTTATCAGGAAAATAAGTCATGTTAAATCATGTTTATCATTAAAATGTTTTATGTTGTGGATGAAATGGATATTATTTTAGTTGTATCGACATTGTATAAATTCGAGTTTTTATGTAATATTCATTGCCTAATTCTCTAAAAATCCAATCCTGAATAGATCCTCAAAGTGTAATGAAGTCAATTATTAAACAAAATCATGAGTGTTTAATGTTCAAGTATGGAGCCTTATTGTTGGTATCAGAGGTCAATTTAGAAAGCATTTGGAGTTATAATTTTGTTAAATGAGTATCCCTAAATTATTTTTACATTATTGTCAAATTTATATTGAATTATATTTTTATCATGTTGCTTTATTTATTATTTGTGTTTAGAATATTTTTCCACAGAGGAAATAGGGAAACTATGATGGGATGACCTCAAGTGGAAAACAACCTACCAAATCAATATCCAAAAATAGTCGAATTTGGAGCTGAATAGTTTGATGCTATAATGGAACAATTGACTCAGACTATAAATGTTGGTGGTATAAAAGCACGAAATTTTCCAGATCAAATATAGAGGAACTTGTCGGTACTAGAACATTTCATGGGGAAACATCCCCCCATCATCCAAGGGATTGTCTGACCATGTGTTAGCTAAAGGGTTGATTAAAGAACTGGATAATATTTTCAATGTCATGGGGTTTTTGAAACATCCAATGGTTAGTCTTTTGTGTTCCATTTTAAAGATGAAGATAATCAGTGGTGTCCGATGGTTAAAAATATCATTATTAGTGAAGAGTTTGATTCTCTTAATTTGGATTAAATCATAGTATGTTCTTTGAGAAATATTTTCTTAAGGCAGTTCGACATGGGATGGAAAACAATTCAGAGAATTGAGGTAGTAGGACGACATAGTGGTTTCTTATGAAGAAAAATTCACACTATTAGAATGTTATGCTCAAAATTTCATTTAGGATCGTTATAGTAAAATAAATCATTTTTACATTGGATTAAATCCAAATTATTGAATGACTTTGAATCTGATGAGATCAAAGGTTATGAAAAAATTGTTCATTGTGTGGATAATGTGGACATTTATTTTTCTGATGATGAGGTTTTCTTTGAGAAACAACAAAATTTGTAGTCAAGGTGGAAAAATTAATGGAATAACTCTTCAATAATTGATGGTAGTATGGAACTTTTGTTTATAGTTTGTTAAAATTGTGGTAAAATTCATACTAATAAATTCATTTTTAATTATGGAAAGTTCTTCTTGATGTGGTAAAATGGTATATAAGGCTCATAATTTCAATAGAGAATATCGGGATAGTGGTAATTCAAAATCTGATTTTTATTCAGAAAAATGTTTTAAGGGAAATGAGATGGGTCATTATGAAAATGATTGTCTGAATAAGAATAGAAATGATCGAAAGCCACCAGACTATAAGAAGAGATGGTAGTGAAATCCATTGAATCTACTTTTGTAGATGTTGGGCCATAAAATGATGTAGTATCAAGTGCATTTTTTTAATTCATATTATGCCATTGTGTTATTTGATTATGGGTATTCACATTCTTTAATATTTGAGATATTTTCTTATAAATTGGGAATTCCATCTCAAGATATGAATCCTGAACATATTGTAAAATCCCATGGATGAAATGTTGAGAGAGAAAAATATATGAACCTTTTTGACCTTGTCTGTGTAAAGAATCTACTTATTAAACCTGTCTTTTTTCCTCTAGTAGAGTTTTATTTTATTTTGGTTATTGATTGGATTTCTGTTAATCATGATATGTTTGACTACATGGCTAATGAAGATTATTTTCAGAATTCATTTCAATTTTTGTACAAGAATGATCCCTTATTATTCAATATATTTCATAATGATAAAAAAACTTGTAAAATATGCAAATTAATGTTACCTTGTACATATTTTTGAAAATAGGGAAATTGTTCATAATAATGGTGTGCCAATGCTCAATAAGTATCTTGATGTTTTTTCTGATGAGTTTTCTAGTATAATATAAAATAAATATGTTGAATTTATTATAGACATGATTCCTGGTGGTAAGCCTATTTCAAAACCCCCACTAGTTTAAATGGAGGATTTTAGAACAGTTTTAGGCCAATGGTTTGGAAAAACCATTGGTATACTGTTTTTACAACAATCATTCCCAATAGTTTTTTGAAACGGTTGGTATACTATTTTTAAAATTAAGGTTTCTCAATGGTTTACCCAAATCATTGAGAAATAAGAAATTTATCTAATCTATACCTATAGTTTTTTAAAACCATATGTAATGATTATATTCCAATATTGTTTTTTAAAACTGTTGGGAATGTTTTCCCCCAAATACACAGTAGATCCAATTCCCCCATCCTTGTGATTCCAGCCATAGACCAAATCTCTTTCAATGCTACCTCCTTATCCTAGGTTTCAAATCTCTTTCCACCCAATAGATCCATCTTCAATCCAGAAATTTTTTAGACCTACACATAAAATCTATAAGTGATAAATTTATTTTAATGTTCAGTATTTATTTATTTATGATTCTGTTTTTCCAAAATAATAGGTCTATGTGGTTTGTGGCATGTTATACCGAACACTTTTATTTTTTTTCTTTTTGTGTTATACACGTCAGGTGTCATTATTGTGTGAATCTCCTTTATTTTATGTCTTCATAGACACTCCTTCTATGTAGATATTTTGAACCATATGAACTAATGGCGGTGCTAGTGAGATGTATCCCCACTCAAATATGGTAAATGGTTTGTTTAGTCATATGGTCTTGATGTGAGTAATGGATATATATATGGTCCATGTGAATGGATAGGGGATGGTTGGGGTAATGGTGTAGGTGGGGATCCATTTTCATAGTGGGGTGATATGGTAAATATTATAGACATTAGATTAGTTTTCAATTGTATTTGGATTATGTATTTATAGTTTTGGTTCGAGGACGAATGGGAAGGGAAGTGATATTGAAGATGAATTGGATGTTGGTTGGGTGATGGATTGTAGTTGTGATGTTGGTTGGAATGGGTGTAGGTAATTTTAAATGTATTATATCGGAATTCCCTTCCCTGAACCCCACCACCACTACCCCCTTGGGCACCCCCCATTGGACAACCCCACCCCCACACCCTTGCACACCCCCACCCCTCAAATTTTTGACACCCCCATGGACACCACCACACACCTAGACACACCTCACCCCCATGGATAGCCACCCCGGGGATACCACCACCCCCACCACTAGACACCCCCACCCCCATAGACACCCCCACCACCCTAGCCAGCCCCCTCCCACCCCCTATAGACACCCTACCCATTGGACTGCCCCCTAGACACCATGTCTCCTCTAAGACACCCCCACCCCCTGGACACCCACACCCATATGGACAACCCCACCCCCAGAACACGCACACCACCTTTGACAGCACCCCCACCCCAGGACAACCCCCATCCCATGGGAAACCCCCAGGGACTACCACACACCCCCTCGACAGCCCCCCATATACACCCTCACCCCCTTGGACACCTCCCAAACACACCCACCCCCTTGGATAGCCCAGACATCCCCTAGATAGCCCCCCCACCCCACCCATGGAAAGCCCCCCCAACCTCCACCCCCTTGGAGAACACCCCTGGATATCCCCCCCCCCCACACCTCCATCCCCACTAGACAACCCCTCTAGACACTCCACCACTTGGAAACCCCCTCCCGACCCCCTGGACACCACCACACAATTAATAAATTGACATTTGGTATTGGGTGTTTTGAAATTTCATAACATTCCAAAATATTTCAATATTTTAGAATTTGTAAGTTATTTAAGAAACTCTCTTTAAACATTCTGAATCTTTGAGGAAAATAATTCACATTTTAATATATTGAAAAATGTTCTATCAAGTCCATGGTGTCATCTTATATGTGATAAATAAATAAAAATTCCAAAACACACTTCACCTCAAATTTAGGCACAGATAACTGAATCAGTATATCTTTACATTGTTTTAATAAAAAGGTATCTACCTAGGTTTAGTTTACTAAATCAACTAGAAACCCCATAATCTATGGATATCTATAATTGGGATATATTATCCCATTGGGAAGATAAATTTCAATCTCATCATTAGAAATCACCATGTACGTGGAATAATGTTTTTTTCCCCGTGGAACCATCACTGTATGACATCAAACTCCTCTTAGTTTCTATTAATATTTCTTGGATCAAGATCCACATGTTTGAAAAGGATGTTTCAATCCCTAAAGAACTTTTTACCATCATTTTCATATTATATTTCCCATTTATTCATAATATATATTTTAAATATCACTCAAATAAGCTATTAAAATATAAAATTTCCTTGATCCAAAGTTTTCCCAACTCCTGAATAATTATCCTCCATAAGTGTACCTGATTGTGATCCCTCATGTATAGTTATTAAATGATATTCAAAACCATCCTAGAAATTTTTCTGGTCCTCAAAACACTCTCTAGATCTCCCGTGATCTTGTTATTACTTATTTTTTTGAATACATGAGAATAATGGGATTCCTCTCTTTCAAAGGCTCTCAGATTCGAAATCTCTCCTTCTCTTTGATTCAATATGTATAGTACTTTCTAAAATTATCTAATAGATTATATATGTTCTTTAAATATACATAACATACATTGTATTATATTTATAATTTGAGTCAATATCAATTATTTATTTTAATTTATAGTATTTTCTTTAAATATAGTATTTTGTGGTCTTTTATATTATGATTCTCATAATGTGTACTGTGTCAGTTATAATTACAAATAAAGGCAATAATTCTTGATTACATTAATATATTTTCAATAAAAATTTAATCTTGTTGAATTTATTTTGAAAAAACAACTTATAACAACTTTTTTTTACAGAATAGATAGAAGTTGGATATTTGAAAACGATCGGTTCTCAAGCGATTTTCAAAATAATTTGGAGTTATTTTTAGAATGTTTCATATCACAATGCTTCAGATAGTGGTCACATAAACTTACCATAATTCCATTATTTTGGAAGACAATGGTATACATGTGAAGAAGTCAGCTACCACAAAACCAAATATGGTATTCAAGAAAACTACCAAGTGTGGTATCATAATGGGGGGAAAACGAAATCTCAAATTGTTGATGATAATGAGAGGACTAGATTGGATAATTTTTAATATGACAGGTTTCCATTTATTCTTTAACATGAATGTTAAAGTCTTACAACCTAATAAGAGTTCTATATGGCCACACATGATGCGTCTAATGAAAATGATGATGTTGTCATGGTGAAAAAATTGAATGATGCTGCCAGGACCCTAGTATATCAACAATGAGTTAAAATGAAAAGATTGAATTTTTAATCATATTGTCCTATTGGAAAACAATTTATGGGATTTATAATATTGAAATCGATAATATTACTACCTTATTGAAGGAATATCTTCTATATGATGTAGATATTCCATCAAACCACTAGATGGAATGGAAGTTAGTTGAGGTACTTGGATTTTCCGGAAACAATAACCATGCTTTCCCGAAAGATTTATATTTATTCTAAGATGAAACTAATAGAAGGAATGATTTTTTAAAATGTGGTACATCTCTATGGAAGCCAAAAGCTAATGGAACACCATATCATGTTCCACAAAAAGTAATGTGGAACTTTCTATTGAACACCCAGACTCCAGAATCGTTTTATGCCTCAATAATTATCAATAAAAATGATATGGAATGATACTAAGATAAAAAAGACTAATGATAATTTTGTTCACCAAGTAGATGGATTATTATGTAAGAGATTTTAGGGTTGATATCCTGATTTGGTAGCTGATATGCGTAATATGAGGCTGGTTAATTATTGTGATAGTTTTAATCTTTTTGGGAAGATTCATACTTTTCACAACACATGTCTGGTTTCTATACACATTTAAAACCTTCCACCATGTCTGTGAATAAAAAAACCATTCACTATCATGTTTATACTCATATATGGCCCTTCTGATCCCAGTAATGATACATATGTGTACATTAATCCTTTAATAATAGAGTTAAAAATCTTTGGTATGTAGTTGAGGGAACATATGATGTATGTACTAAAAGATTATTTCAGATGTGTGTTGTGATGATTTGGACGATCAAAGATTTTCTTGCTTATACAATTATTTCGAGATAGATCACAAAGGGAAAACTATCATGTCTTTTTTGTATGATGAATGCATGATTATGAAGACTAAAACATTAATGTAGTTTCAATTTAATGGGACATATATGATTCTTACCAATGAAGCATCCATATAGAAATAATGGCCAAAGAGTTGACACTACCATGGATAACGATGATCCACCTAAGCAAGTGTCTAGAACCAATGTTCTTAATTAGTTGAAAGATTTTAGTTTTTTTGGAAGTATCAAATGAAATCTGGAAAGAAAAATAATGTTTCCACTGAAACCTGTTATATTTGGAAAAATAAAAGTATCTTCTTTGAATTTATTTATTGGTCATCCAATTTGTTAGGTCATTTACTAGATGTAATTCACATTTAAAAAAACATTCAAAATGTTTCATTTGGTTCATCTAATTGTTATGGGAAAGTCAAAATATGATTTATGGTCTCAGTGCGACTTGGTGGATTGATTCATCAGACAAGAATTGCATCCAGCGTGTATTATGAATATAAATGGCAAGTTTCTTGTACTTCTTATGTGATGAAACCTACTCAATAAAATAAATTTCAAGAAGTACTAGAGAATAATAAATTACATGATGACCATTCAAGTAACATATCTAAATGGGTGAATAGAAGAGAGTTGATGCTAAAATACTTGAAGGCTCGTGATGTTCACATTTTTCTACATGAGTTGATTCCTATATAAATTCATCATCTTTTTTTCTAATAATTTAAGGGTTTTTGTTATATGGATGTGACATTTTTTAGAGATCATTATGCAGAGTAGTTTTTATGTTATTTCTTCCAAAAAATGTGGCAGATTCTCCACTAATTTTGGTTGAGTTAGAGAAAATATTTCCTCCATCATTTTTCACATGCATGTTGTATCTAACTTCACATATTACAACTGAAATACTTGTCGGAGGACCTATTTATTTTTGTTTAATGTATTCAACTGATAGAAATATCTACACATTAATGTCTTTTCTCTGAAACAGTAATCATCTTGAATATTCAATCTTGAACAGTTACATGGCTTGAGAATTTATGGATTTCTACTCTATGAAATTTTCTGGTCATACTACAAAAATGAACAGACCAATGAGAAAAGAAGAATAATATTATGGGAAAATTGAGCCCAATTTTCCATCACTTCATCAATGTAGATAAATTCATGGATCATATAAATTGGAAAAATTGAGCCTTGAAGAGCGGTAGATGGTATATTGCATAGTTTTGTTCAACTGTGATTTGTTCGATGACTACATCATGTAAGTAAATTGAATAGGTATATCATATATATATAAATAAATATGTTAAACTAAAACTATGATTATTTATAGAAAAAATAATATAATGATAAATATAAAGCACAATTATTTCTCTTTTAGGACGAGGGAGTATTTTCATGGAAACCATTTTTATTCATGGTTTAAAATGAAGGTAAAAATATTAATGTTTTAAATAATTAAATAAATATTTAGTTAAGTTTAATATTCATTTATTTTTTAGGTATTGTGTTTTCATAGTGACTCTATCAGTGAGGAAATAAGTGATTTCACTTTTTGTCCTAATATCGTTATTCGTGATTTTAAATCAACTGTTATCAATGGGTATAAATTTATTATTAATGAACGTGAAAAGGCAATGAGAACAAAACGTGATGGTGTTATGGTTACTGCTATAATAGATTGTTATTCATGTGCATCAAATAGTAGGCCATTATTTGAAAATGTAGGTTATTATGGAGTCATTGAAAAAATTATAATTTTGGATTATTAATCACATGGATGAGTCACGATGATTAAATGACAATGTGTTTGATTTGATGATGAGGTAGGCACATTTATTAATGATTTTGGATTTCAAGTAATTGATATGACTTGCACTCTTGCTATCGATGAACCATATGTATTGGAAAAAATGATCAAACAAATTTTTTATGTCAAATATCATCTTCAAATTTAATTTTTTGTCATTATTTAAGTAACTCCGAGACATATTTTTGAGGATGGTGATGATGGAATTTACACCATCCTTAAAGACATTGGAAGTGATCCATTTATTACATTTTATGACTCTAATAGCTCAATTTTCAAATTTGAATGTGAACATGATTTTGTGGTGGAAAATATATAGAATCATCAATTCATGTTCTCAATTATTTTGGTTTATCGTGACTTGGGTTGTTAAGGTTGGTACTATCCAAATTGATTTAATATTTATTACAAATATTTTGTATCTGACTTGGCCGTTATATGAATTTTCATTGTGTACTAGTTACAATTTTTTTAATTTCATTTTATAATTTCGAATTAGAATTGTATTTAAACCTATGAAACAAACATTTCTAACATTGTGAACATTTCAATGCTTTATTGACCATGTCTAAATTTTGTATAACTATAAGACCTCCCTTTATCATCTCACAAGATAATAATCATTATAGTTTTCCTTCTTCTATAAAACATATATAAAAACATTCATTATTTACCAGGGCTAATAGAATTAAATTTTTCCTAAATTTCAACATATGTTTTATCCCTTGTTAATCTGGTAGATATATTATCCTTGTTCAAATGTTTATATCATCATTTTAAATTATCTTAAGGGTTCAATCATTAATAATATATACCTTGTTGAATATTCTAAGAGGCATAATTCAATGTGACCTATCTCTTTGTTGTTGAGTTTAATAAAGCCTCTAAATCAATGTTCCATGATTTTAATAAATTGGTGAAATGTAGTAAATAACCATCCTAATAGAAATTTAATTTCATTATTAAATATTGTATGATTTTTTTAGTCATTATATATCCATTCAAGCACACCTAAAACAATGGATAGTAAAATTATACATGAATCCCCATATTCCCTCTCCAACATTTTGTTTTTTGGGTTAAACATTAGTTATTCTTTTCTAATTAATTCTATATTTGTTTTCAAATGAAAGAAACGAATCCAATTAAAGAGAGGTGGTAGAAAAAGATAATGGACAACAATCATCGCATGACTGAGTTGATAATTCCACCACTAGTGTCAGTAGTGAGTATTTTTTTCAAATATATATATTTAAATAATATATAAATTCATGTGATTAATTTTGTTTTAATCATTTTTGTAGGACACATCACTTATGTGAAAATTATTTGATGAGAATCCTTGTATTGGTCCCAGTAATAAGGGTGTTCATACAAAGTGGGTAGTACGAGAGCTAGGTGATCTAGTCGGCGTACCTGATTAGAACCCTCCCCTCCCACAGACATAACATCTATCCAACATTCTGATTCTGGTGTGTTTATAGGGACACATGAGATATTTTGGCCTCCCATGATTTCACCACCCTTTACATCTGAGTCTCCTCACATGTTTTTACCATACCTGATGATGATTCCCACTCACCATAAAACATTCCACTAGCCATATGTGTAGTCTTCTTTTATTTATACTTCATTCTATTTGAGATTTTATATTCCATATTCTTCGACTCCTAATCAACCACAGTATATCCTTATGATGAAAAAATTGGGACCCACTCCACATTTACAGGGTGTTCCTTCAGTTTTGTGATTCAAGTAGTGCCCATTGATCATACTGTCGCACATATATTTATCGAACCCTATCACATTTTTATTAAATTATTTATTTTCATTGTAACATATATTGATAAAATAATTTTTTTCATTGATAACAGATACATCTACTGATAGATGGTGGGGGAAGGGCTGTACATACATGCATATGGTGTGGATCATCCACATGAAATTGACGGTGGACTACAATGAATACAGTCAAATGATTGAGAAATTAGTGAAGCAATGTCGGAGTTTCTTGGCGATGCATTCCAAATACTCTGACATCATTCATGTTAGCCCGGTATCATAGAAAACATTTCGAAATGATTTCAAGGATAATTCTTGGGAAGAGATATGGGTAAAAAAAACTTTTTTATTTTATGAAATATAATAATTTTATATTTATATGAATTAATATTTTGGTGTTATCTTCGGTTTAAGATCTTTGATGGTGGAGGAGCCTGACCAGTACATCTTAACCATTAGTGTGAGCTTTGGAGAGCCAATAAGCACAATTTTTATATGGTCTAGTGTGCTAGAGTTGGAACACAGTAGATGATATACCTATCATGGATAATTTTCTTAAAGAACAATATCTAAATGTGATTACTCATTGAATGACTATCTTGTTTAAGGTACTTATCACATTTGAGGTATTTAAATGAAAACATTCATATTTTTCATTAATCAAATATTTTTTATTATTTAATTTAATTTACGAATCATCCAGAAGAAAGAATAAAATATATTAATGCTAAAAAATACCTCCACACATGGTGATGTACTGTGATGTCAGATCATCAGAGGATGTTATTATGATAGTTATTTATAATTTTTCTTTATGATTTTCACTTTCTATTGATTCATCTATAATTTATTTTATTGATAATGTATTCATATAAATTTATTTATGTAATTAATTATTGGTACCATATTATTAATTAGGTTTTCTTACAATAATTTCCATTATAGTGGAAAACATTTAATATTGAAGGATGTGTGCCTCGAGAAAAACTGTTTTTCATGAGTAGAATTAAGATTAATTGAAGTGTGGTTTACCAACAAACTCAGTAGTATATTTAAAGTTTTACTTTGTTTATTTCAAATATTAACACCGATTTTGAATTTTAATAATATATTTATATTTCTAATAGGATACTTTAGATTCCCTTGAGGACCTAGAACCTGATAATTTTGGATCATATGATCACTTACATCAGTTGTTGGGAGATTAGAACCGTGGAAAAGTACACTACCAACATGCGAATAGTATAGTACCGACAAGATATAGTCCCTTATCATGTACATGTTTTAGTGCCACAATATTCTAGAAGGATATGTAACATGCATAACATGCTGAAAAAGGGACACTAAGACATGATGATAGTCATCTAAGGAAAACACTACATTTCTCAAACTGATGGAAGTTTTACATCCAACATTTCTACCAGAGGCCATCATTGCTTGTGATTAATATATGTCATTGATGAATTCTATATATAGTTCTCTATGTGGATGTTCTATTGGGGGTTGATATGATGGAGAGGATGAACCTGAGGCAGAGGAGGTGGGAGAGGAGGAGGCTGATGCAGAGGAGGAGGGTGAGGAGGAGTCTGAGGCAGAGGAGGAGGTCGAGGAGGAGGCCGAGGTGGAGTATGAGGGATAAGAGGAAGGACTTGACGAGGGCGGGGATGATGATGGGGATGATGATGAAGACTATTATGATTCTGATGATGAAAGTGATGATAGTGATGATGATGAGGTACTAATTGATATGTTTCATTTTTTACTGATATCACTGACATTTCATGTTTTATGATTTTTTTTCCTGAATATATTTGTGATACGATAGTTCTCATTATCTTTATTTCTTTGTATATAAATAATAAATCATGACAATATGATTAGATGTGACTGAATATATGTGTGAGTAATTCTCCCCTCTCCTAGATTCCCCCACACCCTTGGTCATCCCCCACCCCCTGGACACCCCCACCCCTGGAAAAACACCCCCACCCCCTCGACACCCCCACCCCTCGAACCCCCCCCCCCACCCACATGGACAACCACCAACCCCTGGACCTCCCACTCCACTTCCCCCTTGGAAATCCTACATGGACATACCCATATCCCCTAGACACCCCCTACTCCCTTCAACAACCCCTACCACCTTGATAGTCCCCACCCCCTGGACACCCCCACACACCTGGACACCCCCAACCCCCTAGACACCCTGAACCCCTTGGACCCCCCAACCCACTGGACAACCCCACCCCTTGGACACCCCACCCCCTTAGATATCCCCCACACCCACTGGAAACCCCCACTCCATTGGAATGTCCACACCCATAAACACCCCTATCCCCTATACACCCCCCCCCATGAACCACCCTCCCCCACCCCATGGAAACTCCCTTGATTAACACCCCCACCTACCTGGACACCCCCACACCCTTGGACAACACCCCCCCCCCATCCACCCTCGTGCATGGAGATCCTCCACCACCCTGTACAACCCCTGTATAACACCAACCACCTTGGATAACCCCCACCCCCAAGACACCCCACCCCCTTTGACTACATCCCCCCCTCCTGGACACCCGCCCCCTAGACAGCCCCCACACCTCCTGAAACCCCCACCCCACCTCCTTGGATATCCACCCCTGGACACCCCCACCCCAAGGACACCGTCACCCTCACGGATAGGACCCACAACCCCTAGACACCACACCCCCTTGGAGAGCCCCCCACCCCATAGACTCCCCACCCCGGGACCCCCCCCCCCCCCCCCCACACCTACAAATCACCCCTACCCCACCCCCTAAATGACCCCACCCCCTAGAAACACCCAATAGTGACCCACACCTTTTTCATATATCATTACATGATTTTAAGAATAATTATACATTTGAGTACAAGGCAAGGATCATCATGTCTCGTTTCATTAAAGACTATGTACATAGAACATAAACTATAGGGGTAAAAACATATATTTATTTATTCTCCATAAAGAGATCCAAATATCCTTTAATCCCTAATATCTGCATAGGTTACCCTGGGGAACACATGAAAAAAGGATAAGATGAAAATTCTAGTAAGGGAAAAAACATAAGGAAACGTCTTAAGAATATGAGTTATGTGGCATGACATAACACTATTGAAAAAACGGCCTATACCCACAGTTCAAAACCGTGGGTATAGCCCCCAAAACCATGGGTATAGCCTATACCCACGGTTTTGGGAATCATAGGCTGGAACAGCATCATTATAGGGGTCTCAACCTATACCCACGGGATTGAAGAACCGCTAGTATAGGGGGATCAATGTGTGCCACACCGCTGTTCTAGTGTGGCACACAACAGACCCCACGGTTTTCAAACGTGGGGTATTGAATTTAAAAAATCATGTAGGGGGGGAATCGAACCCGCAACCCCACAGCACCTCAAACCAGTGCCCCACCACGAGAGAAACTAATCAAACACCGCTATTGATATATATGGATAATTTTATTTTAATATATTAATATAACAGTTATAATCAAAAAGAAAATTCTATGGGGTTTCGAACCCGCACTTCCCGTTCGCTGTATAGTCACAGCGACCAACCGAGGTACCGATGCAATTGATAAATAATTATACTTTTATTTTCATATATTAATATATATGCTATAATCAAATAATAAAATACATGGGTTTTCGAACCCACGACATTTGCGGAGGGATTTGGGGAACTGAACAACTGTCCTAAACATATTAAAATGTTTAATATTTCATAGCCATAAATTTATATTATATCATATCATCGTTCCACTAAAAAAAATTTCCATCCCACGGAATTTTTTGTTCCCGACATAATGCAGGAATGATATACCCACGATTTTGAAAAAACGTGGGTATAAGTCTTTGAACAATATACCACCTATACCCATGGTTTTCAAAAACTGTGGGTATAGGTCTACAGAACAGCACCGATTCCCACGGTTTTGTTAAAACCGTGGGTATAGGTCTTAAAAAAACCTATACCCATGGTTTTGCCATGAACCATGGGTAAAGGGGACCTATACCCACAGTTCTCCAAAACCATGGGTATAGGTCATGATACTCTCTCTATACCCACAGTTTCCAAAACCGTGGGTATATAGGGGGCCTATACCCACAGTTCTACACAAAACCGTGGGTATAAACTCATTTTCCAGTAGTGTAATGATATCCAAAACATCGAACATATAAAATCATATCATATATGCATGTGATCATACAATCATGGAATCATTTAAATTTTTAATAATCATAAAACATTTCTTTACTACGGGTCACGGCTAACCACCAATCTCGATTCCCATTTTAGTATGGGTCAAGGCTAACCGCCAATCCCTTTTCACATCAAATCTCATTAGACTTAACTTTTTCCAATGAATTGGAGAAAAAACTGGGCACACCCATATCAAAATATACATGAATATTCTTCCCACATAAATAATCATACATAAACAACCATACATAAAAATAAGGGTACCCAAGGAAAGAATTGGGTACCATAATCATGACATAAAGCATAAATAATGGTCATATCATGAATGTGTCCATGAAAGAAATGCATTTGAACATACATGGATGTTAATAAGATTAAATAGGCATATAAATTGTTAAGATATGTCAAATATAAGTAAAAAAATATAATAAATGTATTTGAGAAACATTAGCATTAAAACATTTTTTTGTGGTTTTAAGTAAAATGCTATATAGATTTTAAAATAGAAAAGAGGACAATATCTTATATAAAACCATAGTTTAACCAAGAAAGTTTTCATAATAATAAATAATGATATTATAAAGGAAACGGTGGATTAAAATAGAGTAAATAGAGTACTCTAAATTTTCGTAAAAATTTGGGAAGTTCCCATAAAACTGGTTTCCGTATCTAAAAGTTCCAAAGAGGGAATTTTTTAAAAAAATGTACTTCATTGAAATAGAGTGATGAAAGGGTCCTCATAAAATAATTTTTTACAACTAAACAAAATTTATAAGATTCAAAATAATAGATAAGATATCTCTATTTTGATATAAATATAGATAAGGAAACCCAAAAGAACAAAGGAGGTTCGGGTATATTTTGTTACGGATTATTGGCATGGTGTCGGGTGATCGTAAGAGGGCTTGATGAGAGAGATAAGGGGTTTCTAATAAATTATAAAACCTAAAGTAAGTATTAGGTGGAGAAAAACCATACCAAATCATTATGTAATCCACATAAAATTCCATATTATGGAGAAAAATGTTGATTTAAGAGTGAAATAGAGAGGATCCCTTACCTTAAATCTGTTGGTGTTCTCCACTTATTATTAAATAATAGAATAAAAATACAGGTTCATTAATTAATAGTTATATAACATATTATATATTTAATTGGTTTAGTACAATAATTTTATGTTCAATTATATTTGTTTGGATTGGTTATGAGGTTCAATTTCATTGTTCGGCCTCGTTTCATTACATGGTTTTAATGACCAGTTCGCTTATATTCATGTATGGATAGACATGTAAGATGAAAGTTTCTGTCCATAATTGAATATATATGATATTAGATAACATACATGAGATTAAATGGTGTTAAATTTAATTTGGATACATATAGTGAACTCGAATTATTATATAAAACCATAGTGACAACCGTTTTTGTTAATTTGTTGGTTTGATTACAAATAACATGTTTTTTCTTTTTAAATTAATACAATTTGTATAAAAGGATTACATAAAAAAATAGGATATATTACCTAAATAATAATCTAAGTAAACCATAACACAAATGGTTTCATGACCATTATTGAGGATAATATTAGAAATTGATAAATCATTGTCCTTGAATGAGCTAAACTAGCACATCTCAAACGTTGCTTTCAATTCATTCAAATAAAAGGTTGGAAAATGATAAAAGATATTTAAATATCACATTATAATAAAGAAATTCATGTAAATATGTGTTACTAGAGTTGTCATACTAATTGGGTGAAGTGAGGTGAGGAAATAATCTAAAATAATATAATATAAAAGAAATGAGGGAATTGGAAAGAGGAATTTACCTCTAGAGACTTCCTCCATTGAGAAATTATTATCGGGTGAAGTTATGGTATTTTGAAGAGGCTAGGGGATTATGGACGTGGTGGATGAGCATGGGGAGATATTTGGGAAGAATTTTTGCATGGAACAAGGCTTCAGAGGAGTGAAGAGAAGTGGGAGTGAAGGGGGGGGGGGTTATCATGGAGGAGAGGAGGTTTTTCATAATTTTTAATCATTAGTTAATTATTTCTTCACAAGTCAAGGAATAGTAATTATTCTATGACCAGTAACAGTAATAAATTCATGTGACTTTGAAACAATGTTCATTTATATCATCCATGACTTAATAATGATGTAGAAATTAAGGTTTTAGCATTTATTGTGAATTATTAGATTTTACTACTTATCAAAATTTTCAGTATTTTAGAAAAAACTCCAAAATTCACCCTAAAATTTTTTCAATGTTTTGAATCCAAAAATTAAATCCATTTTTCCAAAAAAAATATTTAAATATTATTAATTAAATTAAATTTTTAATTAAAATCATAATTTATTAATAAAAACTAGTATTAAGACATTTATTTTCTTATTCTTAAATATAGATATATTGTACTTTCAACATGAATATTATTTATATATTATCATAGGTAAGGTTACAATTCCTTAGGGTATATTACTATTCAAAAGGTAATGTTACTTTTGTAACACCCTAAGATTTCAAATTACGTTATTTCTTCAAAGTAATTCATTAACTTGAACTACACACTAAACCGAGTTCAAGCGCCCCACAACATTCCAAATTATCCGTTCAAAAGCGGTTAAGAATTTTATTAACTAAATTTTGAACGATATATAATCCTTATAAATTTAGAATCCATATTATGAGTTTCTTAAACATACTGTAAGAACTAATTCATTTTTTCAGATAAAAGAACTATATTTCCAAAAAATACACTTTTACCTCCTTTTAATGGTGAACCCTTTCTAAATCAAATATTTGGACCTTTTATATATTCAATTTGAAAAAATAAACTTATCCTTTTGAATCAGGACATAATAATTTAGTTTCAATAAATATTTTGTGTTTTTTTGATAACTTTCAGATTTGGGTGAATAGTGAAAATACTATATTATAACTGAAAATAAATATTTTAATCAAAATAATTTATAGTGTTAAATTATAAATATTAATGGTTTGAAAGTATAAATAGATTATATTTTAACCATTTAATCCAATTTTGGTCATTTTAAGTAATTTCACTTTGAGATTGGACATAAAGAAGTGTCAATCTTTTGATAGATATTTTTTCTTAAAAATACGCCTTTTGGTTTTGACAACAAGGATTAATTTTAAATTAATAAATGCTAGTTATATGTTTTGAATTTGGTAAAATAGACTTCATTTTTGGACTCGGAATATTTAAATTACCCCAGGTTGATTTTTTGGTATTTTTCTGAAAAAGTTCAATTTTTTATGAATAGTGAAAAACACTGAGTTATAGTTTAAAACCGAATATTTATTTAAATAACTATTTATATTATTTAAATTTATTTTTGGTCAAAATTGATACATAATACCTATTTAATTTCAATGTAATTCATTGCATTCAGTTTATTAAAATTTTAGATATATAAAAATTTTATTGAACTTTTCACCGTCTTTTACCCATCTCATAGGAGAATTTGAAAATTTACATAAAACATAATTTTACCGCTTCTGTGAGTTGAATTTCAAAAATCAGAGAGAAAGGGTTAATATTAAGGAGTAAAATGTGGTTCAATAAGATAAAAATAATTTTTGTTGAACAGTAACTTTTTACTTTATTTAACACGGTTAAAAGTAAATTGGGTAATTAAGGGTAGAAATGATATGATTATTACCCTAACACAGGTCCTAATTCTATTAGATTAGTTTAATTCGACCAAAACTAACCTTAGGAATAAAATATGACCCTTTAGGTCCACTTGGATTAGATTGAGACATTTATTATTATTTTATTTAAAGATGAGTTAAAAGAGTTAAAAATCAAAGTTTAATAAGTAAAACATTTTTAATATAGGGTTATACATAGTATAAATTCGACTATAAATATTAATTAGAAAGATAAATTATTTCCTACATAATGGTATTTTATTTATAATTTTTCAATATTAAATAAGAAAATTTATCAATGACACAACGATGATGTAGTATTTATCTTATTAATTAAAGAATCAAATAAATGGTATTATAAATATTAAAATAAATATAATTTCAACGTTTTTTATCACATACACAAATTTTATAGGTTAATATGACATTTTAAGATTGATTCAATGTATTTTTTTTGAAGTAATCATGCTGTTATTATTTTAACAAAATACAAATACCAAATAGTGTCAAAATTGACATAAAATAGTTTTTAAAACTAATATTATATTATTAATTGATATAACCATCCTAAAAATATATAGTTTGGCCAAAAGACTTATATAATAATATATATGAGATTAATGAACCAATTGAGATTTTATTGGCATTATATAGTATGTTTATTAACCATATAGTGTAAGAATACAAGAATAAACAGTAAAAGTTAAATTATTTAACTAAGAGTTAAATATAAATGATATGGTTAAAATGGCAACCTAAACATGTCTAAAACCTATTTTCTGAGGTTATTTCAACCCATAACCACCTAAGGATATAAATAAATTCATTTGGAACCATTATAAATAGATAATGATTTTATAATAAATAAATATTTTAACCTTTTCTAAAAGTGACCCTCACCCCTCTTATAAAAGGGCACTCCCACTTCACTCTAATTCACAACTTCTAAGACATTTTACTCAGCAAAACCCTTCAAAAATACCCTCTTAACTATCCTAGATTATTCCTAGAGGACTTATTTTTATCATAAAGCCAACCTAAAGAGCCTTTTTGATCAAATCAAAAGGAAGAACCCGAAGAAGATGTAATGATTTCACCACCCTCTTTCAAGTTCCTTTCTTTTTCCACTTCAATTTTCATTTTTTTTCATTATAAAATAATAACTCCAGTATCTTATATATACATTGATGTTATTATAATTATGGTATGACCAAATTCATTATTCTATCCACCCTTTTAATGACATGTCATCACACGTGCGTATGTACGGATTACCGTCTCTACTTCGTGGTGTAAATGTTATTCAATACATTATTATTTGGATGGATATAATAATGATGTTTATTAGATTTAAATAATAAATATAACATGATAAGGATTTTTTTATATATGATATACCATCCAATTATATATTATTTTAATATCAAAAGTGTGATATTTTCACTTGTGCGTACGTACGGATTACTGTCTCCACGACGCGATGAGATTCATTCCCAAGTTCACCATTCATCAATGATTATAAAAATATATATTTTTAATAAATATGTAATATATGACATAATAATTCTACTAGAGATATATATATTTATATATATATGTATTTATGTATTTACATATATCGTATTCACTTACTTCCGTTCAATACTATATGAAAACGGAAATAGCGTTTATGCGTACGTACGGACTACCGTCTCCATAAACGGTGTTTCCCATTTCATACAAATGTTAATTATAAATATTTATATTCTAAATATATATGATATAAAAATCATTTTTTATATTATGGATGTATTTAAATCATTATCTAAGTGATAAAATCAAGAGTAACAAGTTAAAACATGTATGATAAATAAAGCAATTATTACCCAAAATATTAATATAACATAGAAATTATTATTAAATTGGTAGTATAAAGTCTTAAATTGAAATTTTATGATATGATAAATCTTAATATGGTTATGGTATAATTTAATAACATACTGTAGTCTTTATATAGGAGGTTAAACATACCCTCGACGAAAGGAAAGTGCAAGGTAAGGGGTTTTCATCTCACTCCTTATTCCTGTGAGATTCGTGCCATGTTGCCACTATTATATTTTGTGTGGTGTATGTACTACCCATAATTTTTCTCATTGTGTAATAAACATTAATTTATGTGTATTTACATATTCCTTGTATGATACTGTTTTCATGTGGTGTATTTTTCAGAAGTTACCAAATTTGAAAGGGTTAATTCCTCAAACTCGTTATTATCTGAGATTGTTTATGTGTAAGTATTTACAGGAAAATTTTTATCATCCATGTGAATTTTTCATAAAAATTATTTCAAATGAATATTTTAAGGATTTATTAAAGGTATTATTTATCAAAATCAAAATTTTAAATGTTTTAAAGATTTATCTTTCTATATCTTTTTAATTAATGACCATGTTTTCAAAATGATTATAAGGATTTATTTATATGGACATGAATGTTTTGAAATGATATTTATTTTCAAAAATTTCAATGTGGTATGGGAAAAATTGATTAAAAAACTCTTTTAAATTACTTCCTTTATAAATGTGTGACTTTTAAATGATTTTACAAAAAGGATATTTCTCTCAAAATGTTTTACTCATCATTTTCAACTATGTCATCATCCTTTACTGGATATTATTTTTGATTGGGGTTGATTTATTATAATACAATATTCCATGTTTTATTGAATGAGATATGTTATGTTTGACTATGGATGTCCTATTTTTATACCATTCATGGTTTATTGGTAATGTAATGACATTTTTTATTCTAGTTTTAATACGATTGTTTAGGTTATGTTTCAACTCTTTCATATGAAGAATAAAGTGGACTTAGTAAGTGATGGGTGGATACCGTTATAGCTCCTGGATGCATCGGTAGGTCTCATGAGACAAACTAGTGTCTTGGCACAATGCCTTTACAAAAATTTTATTTTTCGTCCTGGAACAAGGCCTTGACTATGTGGTAATGATGTCTGACGTTAGGCATTCAGTCATTATAAAATTAGATATTACATGTGATTATGCGACTAGTAGAGTATCCATCTGCATGTTTATATGGTAATGTTTGATTTATTTTTTCCTTATTATATTCAAGTTTATGTTTAAAAAGAATTTTGTTTTTATTACAATTCTTTCCTTAAATGTTTATAGCTTCTGTTAAATTATTTACCCTTACAGAGCATATGAGCTCACCCCTTTCTTATGTTTTATTTTCCCAGGATTCGATGTTGTGTATTATGATTGCTAAGCAGGGATAATCTTGGGGATTAATGGCATTATCAAAGGATAATTTATGTTTTGTTTTGATTTCTAATGTGTAATGTAACATTCATGTATGTAATATATTTTCCAAGACTGCTAAACTAATTGGTCCTTCGGGACATGATTCATTGTAATCATGCCAATGTATTAAAATAATACACCGACTCTGGTTAACTGGGGTCGGGATGTTACAGTTGGTATCAAAGAAAGTTTAGAAAAAACCATGGAATCTAGATTTAGATAAACTCTGATTAGAGCACATAGACATGAGACAGTCATTGAGGATTAGTATAGAAGGACTTCTTAGAATTTTGGTAATATAAAGATTTTGTGAGTTTTCCATGAAAATACATCCCTGTCTAGATACGAGCAGGTAGAAGCGGCTTTGGCACAGATGTACATAGAGGTAAAACCTGAAAACACCGCTTTGAGCTAGACTCTAATAGAAACTGGTGCACAACAACGGGCCTTGCTGCACTCTTGGTTACAACACTCCTAGGGGATATTCTAAAGATAATTCACATTTTCTTTACATACCACTATCAAGGGTTTTTGCGTACATACCTCCTCAAAGAAAACAATTTTTTGATTATTGATTATATCAAAAAATTGTTCAATTTACATTACGTATTTTACATGTTTGGAATTATGAATTTTGATTCATAAACTGACCAAGTGTATGCCATTGTTTATAAATGGTGCCCAGTAGAAGGAAGGAGAAATCCAACAATACGTATGATCCAAAGAGTAAGAAGGGTCGTATCATTCATGGTATTAAGACAACATTTAGAATGGAAATAGTCTCCCACGTATTATCATCATATAAATAAATTTTATCGTGGGTTACTAAGTTCAGTAATGAATTCTCTGAATCCTATTTCTTTGAAGGGAAGCCAGAGAAGAAAACGATGGTAGAAAGAAAGATGGATAAAGGGAACAAGGGAAAGAAAGATGTTCTAATATGTGATAAATGTGGAATGAATCACCATGGTATATGATTTAAGGGAATGTGATTTTGTTATATGTGTGGAGAAAAGGGACACCAGGTACGTGAATACAAGGGTAAAAAAAGGATTCAAATGTACACTGCTTCATCTGTAAAGAGTTCGGACACTATGCGAACCAATTTCCAAATAATCAGAGTATGCCCCAAATGATGATATTGTATAACAAGCATGTTATGATACAACCTTAGATGAAGAAGAATGACTAGTTTTCTTATGTTTTTAACATATAATTATTTCATTTTATTGTTGTATCAACAATATACTGGTTTTATGAATTATAGAGATTAATATGGATTTTACTACTATACTATTTTATTGAGGATTTGAGATTATATGGTTCTAAGAAAAGTGACTTAATAGTAAGCTAAATTTTTTGTAAAATAAATGGTTGAAGGAAAGGTAATCCTTAATATGGTCCTGATTATGATGTAGTTATTTTGGAATAAGAGATGGATTATTTGGATAAAATATATTGAAAATTCTTGACTTATTTGAAACTGATTTATGATTTTTATATTACATCATGGTTGGAGTTTACAACTTTTTTGGATAGAAGGAGTATATCCAGTATTTTATAAGGAATAAGGGAGCATGAATGTAATAAATAAAACTTTATGGTAATTCATGATGTTACCATGTTTTAAAATAATATATGATGAAGGTGTTCACATTTTATTACATGGAAAAAAGTATCAAAATTGTGTTTAACATCCTTATAAATTTTGGACTGATAGTTTGGATATATTTATTTTGGATAAGTCTAAAGGTTGGAATGGATAACGATTGAAATTGGATACTATTTATATGGTTACTTTTGGATATTTTTAAAAAGGACAACCCAGAGGTCGGGAGACAACTAGCCGCGTCCGGCAAGGCCGCGAGACTTGAACCCAAAACTGAAGGGAGACAAGGGTGTATCACCTATCACTAACCCACGTTTTTTCCTTGATTGAATAATGTTGTTTTTTAATGGTTCTGGAAGATGAATTATAAATTCATTTTTTTAACCCTAATCGAATAGGATAAATTTAATTTTTTTTACGGATCTATTATCTTTTAGATTGAAAGATGAGTTTGTGGTAGAAATTAGTTGAAGGATGAAACTCTACATGTAAAATATATATATATAAATATATATATTTACATATACATTCCACTTATTTTATGGATAAATAAATTATGAAAATTTAGGGAAGGGAACTTAAAACCAAAAAATGTGTTATCCTAATACCTTACATTTTGTTAAACCGGTGGTATTTTAAATCATCATAGATTGGTGACTTTGAGTCCCACAATTATACAATTTTTTGTAACTGATTACCTCAATCACTTCCAATAAATATTTACATTTTTCCTCCAATTATGTGTCTTTAACTTCCACCAATGTTCTCCTAATCGATATCATTATTTGGTGGTTACTTTTTCATTCCCATTTTCCACTTATTAAGACTAAATTTTATTAACCCAATTTCTGATGTGGGTTTTCCCAGAAAGGTATTTTCTATTTTCAACCTTTTATTTTCGAAGAACAATTTCAAATTGCGAGGACACAATTTATTAAATGAGGGAATAATGAAACACCCAAAGATTTACATGTACGTTGTTTCTTCAAAATAATTCATTAACTTGAACTAAACACAACACCGAGTTCAAGTGCATTACAACTTACCAAACTAGCCGTTCAAAAGCAGTTATAAATTTTATTAACTAAATTTTGAATGATATATAATACTTATAAATTTATAATCCATATTATGAGTTTCTTAGACATAATGTAAGAACTAATTCATTATTTCAGAAAAAAAAGTATTTTTAAAAAAAAAATACACATTTACCACCTTTTAACGGTGAACCCTTTTTAAATATAATATTTTAAACATTTATATATTAATTTTGACAAAAGAAACTTTTTTTTGGAATCAGGACTTAATAATTTAGTTTCAATACACTTGTTGTGTTTTTCTGATAACTTTTATATTTTGGTGAATACTGAAAAATACTATATTTTATCTGAAATCAACTTCTTTTAATCAAAATAATTTATACTGCTAAATAAAAAAATTTAATTGTTTGTAAGTATAAATAGATTATATTTTTACCATTTAATCCAATTTTGTTCATTTTAGTAATTTCACTTTGAGATTGGACATAAATAAGTGTCAATATTTTGAAAGATATTGTTTTTGTAAAATACGCCTTTTGGTTTTGCAATAAGAATTAATTTTAATTTAATATATTCAACTTATATGTTTTGAATATGGTAAAATAGACTTCCTTTTTAGATTTTTAATATAGAAATTACCCCAGGGTGAATTTTTGGTATTTTTCTGAAAACGTTAACTTTTTTATGAATAGTGAAAAACACTGAGTTATAGTTTAAAACAGAATTTTATTGAAATAATTACTTATTTAATTTAATTATATTCTATGTCAAAATAGATACATAATAACTATATAATTTCAATTTAATTAATTGGAGTTAGTTTATAAAAATTTTAGATATATAAAAATTTTATTGAACTTTTCACCATCTACTACCCATCTACTAGGAGAATTTGAAAATATACATAAAACATAATTTTACCACTTCTATGAGTTGAATTTTAAAAATACTATATACATGCTTAATATCAAGGAATAAATTTGGTTCAATAAGATAAAAATAATTTTTTGTGAATAGTAACTTTTTACTTTTATTTAACACGGTAAAAAATAAATTGGGTAATAAAGGGTAGAAATTATATTATTATTACCCTAACACACATCATAATTCTATTATATTAGTTTAATTATACCCAAATCTACCATAGGAATAATATATGAACCTTTTGGTACACTTGGATTAGATTAATACATTTATTATTATTTTATTTAAAGAAGAGTTAAAAGAGTTAAAATCAATGTTTAATAACTAAACCATTTTTAATATAGGGCTATAAATAAGATAAATTCAACTATAAATATTAATTAGAAAGATAAAAATATTTCCTACATAATGGTATTTTATTTATAATTTTTAAATATTAAATAATATAATTTACTAATGACATAATGATGATGCGATATTTATATTATTAATGAAAGAATTAAATAAATGGTATTATAAATATTAAAATAAATATAATTTCAATGTTTTTATCACATAAACGAATTTTATAGGTGAATATGACATGTTAGTATGGATTAAATTTTTTTGAAGTAATAATGATGTTATTTGTTTAACAAAATACAAATACCAAATAGTGTCAAAATTGACATAAAATAGTTTTTAAAACAAATATTATATTATTAATTGATATAATGGTCCTAAAAATATAAGGTTAGGAAAAAATACATATATAATAATATATATATCATTAATGAAGAAATTGGGGTCTTATTGGAAGTATATAGTAATTTTATTAACCATATAGTGTAAGAATTCAAAAAGAAATGGTAAAAGTTAAATTATTTATTTAAGAGTTAAATCTAAAAGATAAGGTAAAAATGGAAACCTAAAATTTTCTAAAACAAATTGGTTGAGATGATTTATAACCATAACCACATAATGCTCGAAATAAATTCATTTTGAAATATTATAAACTGAATTTGATTACATAATAAATTAATACTTTAACCTCTTCCTAAATTAACCCTCACCACTCTTATAAAAGGGCACCCCCCCTTCACTATAATTCACACCTTCTAAGCCATTTTTCCAAGCCAAAACCTACCCAAATACCCTACCAAATATCCTCCCTTAGAACTAGAGGCCTTAGTTGGATCATAAATCCAAACTAAAGATCCCTTTTGATCAAATCAAAAGGAAGAACCCGAAGAAGAGGTAATGATTTCACCACCCTCTTTCAAGTTCCTTTCTTCTTCCACTTCCTTTTTATTTGTTGTTTCCATTATAAAATAATAAATCCAGTATCTTCTGTATAATTTTATGTTATTATAATAATGGAACAACATAATTCATTATTCTATCCACCCTTTGAATGACATGTCATCATACATGCGTACGTATGGTTTACTGTCTCCACGTCGTGTTGTAATTGTCATTCAATACACTATTATTTGGATGGGTATAATAATGATGTTTATTTGATGTAAATAATATATATAACATGATGAGGATTCATTATATATGATATAAAATCCAATTATAAATTATTTTAATATCAAAAAAGTGATATTTTCGCTCGTGCGTATGTGCGGATAACAATCTCCACGACGCGATGAGATTCATTTCCATGTTTACCATTCATCGATGATTATAAAAATATATATTACTAATAAGTATTTAATATATGAAACAATAATTCTACTAGACATATATATATATATTTATATATATATGTATTTATTTATTTACATATATCTTAATCACTTACTTCCATTCAATACTATATGAAAACGAAAACAATGTTTATGCGTACGTACGGACTACCGTCTCCATAAACTATTTTTTCCATTTAATATATATGTCTATTATGCATATTTATATTCTAAATATATATGATATATAAATCATGTTTTATATTCTGGAAGTATTTAAATCATGATCTAAGTGATACAATCAAGAGTAACAAGTTAAAACACGTACGATAAAGAAAGCTATTATTACTAGAAATATTAAGATAACATATAAATTATTATTAAATTTAAAGTATAAAGTAATAAATGAATAATTTATGATATCATAAATATTAATATGGTTCTGTTATTATTTAATAAAATACTATAGTCTTCATACATATGGTTAAACGTACCCTTGACTAAAGGAAAGTGTAAGGTAAGGGGTTTTCATCTCACTCCTTATTTCAGTTAGATTCATTCCATAATGCCACTATTAAATTTTGTGTGGCATATTTACAACCCATAATTGTACTCATTGTGTAATACACAAAAATTTATGTGTATTTAAATATTAATTTTATGATACTCCTTTAATGGGGTGTATGTTTCGTATGTTACCAAATTGGAAAGGGTTAATTCCTTAATCTCATTATTATCTGAGATTGTTTATGTGTAAGTATTTACTGGGGAATTTTTATCATCCATGTCCATTTTTAATAAAAATTATTTCAAATGAATATTTTAATGATTTGTGAAAGGTACTCTTTATCAAAATCAAAATTTTAAATTTTTTTAGGATTTATCTTTCTAAATATTTTTAATTAATGACCATGTTTTCAAAATGATTTAAGGATTTATTTTTATGGACATGAATGTATTGAAATGATAATTCATTTCAAAAGATTAAAAGTGGTATGGGTCAGTTTGATTCAAAAATATCTTTTAAATTCATTCCATTATAAATGTTTAGCTTTTAAATGATTTTACAAAAAGTATATTTCTCTTAAAAAGTTTTACTCATCATTTTCAACTATATCAGCATCCTTTTCTTGATATCATTTCTTATTGAGGTTGATGTATTATAGTACTATATTCCATGTCGTATTGAATGAGTTATGATTATTCTGACTATGGAAGTTCTATTTTTATAGCATTCATAGTTTATGAGTAATGTAATGACATTTCTTATGCTAGTTTTAATACGAATGTTTATGTTATGTTTCAAAATTTTCATATGAGGAAGGCAGTGGACTTAGTAAGTGATGGGGGGAGCCCGATATAGCTCCTCGATGCATCGGTAGGTCTCATGATATAAACAAGTGTCTTGACACAAGGCTTTGAAAAAAAATTATTGGTATTCTTGGCATGAGGCCTTGACTATGTGGTAATGATGCCCGATGTTAGGCATTCCCTCATTATGAAATTAGTTATTACATGTGATTATTCGACTATTAGAATATCCATGTGCTTCTTTATATGGTAATGATTGAATTATTTTTTCCAAATTATGTTCAAGTTTATGTATAAAAACGCTGTGGTTTTTATTACAAATCCTGCCTTAAATGTTTATAGCTTCCGTTTAATTATTTACCGTTACTAAGTATCTAATCTCACCCCTTTCTTATGTTTTATTTTTCCAAGATTCCAACATGTGTATTATGATTTATAGGAAGGGTTAATCTTGGGGATTAATGGCATTTTCATAGGATTATTTATGTTGTGTTTTATTTTTTTAATGTGTAATGTAATGTTCTTGTTTGTAATCTATTTTCCAAGACTACTAAACTAATCATTCCTTCCGGACATCATTCCTTATAATTATGCTAATGTATTAAAATAATGCACCCACTCGGGGTAACTGTGGTTGGGGAGTTACAACTATTTATAAGGGTAAGTTTCTATTCACAAAAAAATATGTTTTTTATCAGACTCCAAATAACATATTGATTTAAACCATGTATGGAAGATTTTAAAAATTTTAATCGCATAAGTCACAAAAATATCTAAAAATGTAACTTGGAACATAGTAGGTCATTATGTTGTGTTTTTATGTGATTATAGTAAATATTAATTAAAAAGGAATTTCAATTTATAAAAAATTAGGTTGTAACATTCTTCCCCCCTTAAGAAATTTTTCCCTCAAAATATCATTTACATTCTATACCATAAATATGAGGGGGTAGTTTTCCTTCATTTCTTCCCCTTGTTCCAATGTTTCCTCTTCATACGTATGGGTTTTCTATAGTACATTGAACATATGCATAGTCTTTTTGCATATAATGTTGTCTCTATTATCCAATATCTTCACTGGCCGCTTCTCATAAGAAAAATCATCCTCAAACTATACCACCTCTAAAGAGAGTACATGTTAAAGGTCTTGT
Organism: Viscum album; assembly: GCA_963277665.1. Lineage (NCBI taxonomy): Eukaryota > Viridiplantae > Streptophyta > Magnoliopsida > Santalales > Viscaceae > Viscum > Viscum album. The sequence goes on from OY728156.1 coordinate 51,413,097, forward strand.
ATATATTTCCTTAAGAGGGATACATGAAATATGTCATGAACTTTCTACATGGTAGGTGGACGTTCTAGTCGATAGCCCACAACTCTGACTCCATAAAGGATCTTGATGGGGCCGATGTACTGGGGACTTTAACTTTTATTTATTTCTAAACCTCTTGACCTTCTTACATAGTCATATGCATAGAAATACGATGTCTCTAACTATGAACTCAAGGTCTCATCGATGGTAATCTTTATAACTCTTTTTTCGACTTTGGGATGCCTTGATATGCTGCTGAATGGTTTTAACCTTCTCCACCATTTCATCGAACACTTCAGGTCCTAGTAGCTTAAGCTCACCGAATTCATCCCAAATAGCCAGTGTACTACACCATTTCCCATTAATATATTTATATGGTTCTGTTCAGATGCTCGAGTGGAAACTCTTGTCATAAGATAATTCAACCTGTGTAAGATAATGGTCCCATCCACCATTTAATTCCATCGAACATTATCTCATCAAGTCTTCTAGAGTCTAAATTGTTTTCTCATATTGGAAATCAGTTTGAATATAATAGGCCATACTGATGATTAGTTCAGTTCTTAGTGCATGTTGGAGACTATTCGAGGCCTTAACACCACTTTGATGTAAATAAACATATGTTGATCCAATGAAAATTCTTCTCTAATCATGATAAAGTGACCTGTGATGATCCACAATGACCCATATTGCATTGTATATTTGGATTTCCATGGATGTCCAGTGAAAAAGACCATGGTAATGTTTTCCCACTTCCATGCTGGTATGAGTAGTGTTTGCATCATCCCCTTATAACTTTTCCTCTCAAAATTTAGTTGCTGACATACTAGGAACATTGATGTATATTCAGTAATCTCCCTTTTCATATTGTCCCACCAAAAGTTTTCTTAAATTTCTTGAATCATCTTTGTGCTCCCTGGGTGGATAGATAAGGTTGAGCTATGTGTATCATTCAATAGCTCTTTCATTATCTCTTGATTGGTTGTTACACATAATCATGTCCCAAATCATATAAAACCTTCCTCTTCAATTTTGAAATCGGAGGATTTCCCATTTTTTATAGCTTCCACCCTTTACTAAATTCCCACATATTTTCTTTGAGCATCCTTTATATTCTCCAAGAGGGATGGTTTAGAAATCATTTGAGAAAAGATTTATGATGTTCCCCCATTAATTATTCTCATGTTCTTCCATTGAAAATCTAAGTAGATTGGATCATTTTAAATTCTCATCATTGATAAAGATGTAGGATCCTTTCTACATGGAGCATATTCCACATTTTTGGCTTTACCAAGAGGGTAGTGGATTGAGAAGTGATAATCTATGATGACCTCATTCCATATTCTCTTGAGCATATTAAGCTATTTTTGTGTGAATATATATTTGAGACTCTTTTGGTTAATATATATCTCACACTTCTCCCCATAGAGATAATGCCTCCAAATTTTCAATGTAAATATCACTACTTCCAATTCCACATCACGCGGGGGATAGTTTTGATCATAGAATTTAAACTACCAATAGGAAGAGGTTGTCACCTTTTCATTTTCTATTATCACACCGCCTAAGACTTTCTTAGATGTATCACTATACACCACAACGTTTTCAACACATTCTGGGAGTGTGAGTACCGGCGCAGTGATAATACTCTTTTTCAACACCTTGAACCAATATTCAATGTATGTGTCCTGAAAAACTTTACTCCCTTCAATGTCATGTTGGTCATTGAGTTTGTAAATCATGAAAGTTTTTCACAAATCATCGATAATACCCAGCTAGACCCAAAAAGTTGCAGATCTCTGTTATAAAAGTTGGCCTAGGCCACTCTTTGTTGCCTTCATCCTAGAAGGGTCTATAGATATCCCTTTGTAGGTGATAACATTACCCAATAAGGATAATTCCTCTATCTAGAACATGCATTTAATGTACTTTGCATACAACTTCTCACTTCACAAAGTCTATAACATTGTATTGAAATTATCCTCTTCTTCCTCCTTGATCAAGGAGTATATCAGAAGATCATCAATAAAGACTACCATAAATTTGTATAAGAAATCTCTAAAGACACTATTCATTAAATCCTTGAAAATTTCTGGAGCATTACATAGTCTGAAAGGCATCACTATGTACTCATAGTGTCCATACCAAATTCGAAAGGTAGCCTTTGGAATATCTTCTTTCCTCACCATTAACTGGTGATATCTTGACAGAAGGTCCACCATAGAGAAATAACTGGCCCCATAAAGCTGATCATAAAAGTCATCTATCTCTGGAAGTGGATACATGTTCTTTATCGTGATTTTATTGAGACCGTGATAATCAATGTAGAGGTGCATTGATCCATCCTTATTCTTGACGAAGTGGACTGGCGCACCCCATGGTGAAGCACTCGAGCTTATAAAACCCTTTTCTATATTCTCCATTAATTGTGTCTTTAGTTCATCCATCTCTACGATGGCCATTCTATATGGTGTCTTTGAGATATTCATATATCATGGGATAAGTTAAATTGAGAACTCAATCTCTCGGTTAGGAGGAAGACCATGAAACTCTTTAGGTAATACATCAGTGTAATCTATCACAATTGGCATGTCTTAAAGAATGATTCTCTCTTTTTTCTCAATCATTTGAGCTAGATATTCTTTCTTCTAAGGTAGTAATATACGAACTTGAGACAACAATCATAAAATAGATTCATCTTCCTCCTTACACATGTATATAATTTGAGGATATTTCGGGATGTGAAGAGTGATCTCTCATTCCCGATAGTTGATGTTCTCTTTGTATAAATATATCCAATCAATGTCAATGATAGCGTCGAACTCTACTAATGGAAGTATGAATAGATTTTCCTGGAGGTTCAGTCCACAAACATTAATTAAGGAGTACTTAAACCATGGACACAATAATTACACCATTTTCTGTTATCATAGAAAACTTTTCCTTCAGATTTTGAGGTGGTGTTTTAATAGTTCTTCTAAACAATAAAGATATTAAAGAATGTGTATAAACCAAATCTAATAGTACATTCACTATTCTTGAATGAATAACTAGAATACCTATCACCACATCATTTTTCGACTCCACCTCAGAAGTAGGTATAGCATATGACATTCCTTGATTCCATTGAGTTTGTTGTTGATTGCCTCCGACATCCATCGACTTTGGGCAGTTGTTCGCATAATGCCCAAGCTCATTGTTGTTGTATCACTGCATTGTAGGCTGAGTATTGACATGAATCTTACTTTATTCTTCAACATTATTTGTATTTTTGATATCCCTTCGATAGTTCTTGGCTATATGATGAAACGTTCAACATTTGAAGCAATTCATTGTTCCCTTCAAACAGCTGACAGAGCGCTTCTTCCCACAACTTTTACGAGGAGAAAAGCCAGGCTTCTTTCCATCATGTGATTTTTTTGATGAACCACCAATGTGGTTCTCCAATTTTCACTTCTTTTCACAGGGATCACGAGACCACTGAGAGTCTCCAATATCCATTTCTACTTTTAGGGCATAACATACATTCCCCTTATAACTGTTGATGTCTCGAATTTACAATGATTTTCATTGACTAGACATTAGTCTGCTAATGAAGTGATACCCCATGCATTTAGTGTTCATGAAAAATCCATAGGCATGCCTTTCAAGCCTTGTAATGTTTTCTTCTTATGCCCTGATGAACTCATCTTCCTTCTATTAGAGTCCGAGGAACTCTCATTCCATCTTGAGTCGGAGGGTTTGAGGAAAATATTTGTTGAAAAACATTCTCTTGAATTCCTCCCAATCAATGGAATCAATTTCCCCTTGGGACATTGTATTCCTGATCAATGTCCACCACTAATTAGCTTTCCCATAAAAATGATTGACAGCCAGTACAAACTTATCTTCTTCCGAGTAATAGAGAATGGAGAATGTTTTTTCAATAGAGTTAATCCACTATTTCGTGAGGAGGGGATCCAAAGATCCGCTAAACATGGGAGGCCTTTTTTGCATGAAATATCCTACATCAACTTTCTCTTTCCTTGGAGGAGAAGGGAATTTTTCGTGATTTAAGTTCTTAGTCATAACGAGATCCAATTGAACAAGTACTACCATGAAGTTTCGATCAACCGCTCCCATTATATCAGGCATATCATTAGGGCAATCTCTACATTTCCTATCACATTGGTAGTTAGAATGAGTTATTCTATTTCCCTCCATTAACATGGGAAAATAACATATAATTATAGTTCTTGAATACTTAGCTATTAAGTCTAAAAAATAAACATTGAACATAAAAGGATAAACTTATAAATAAGAAGTATATCCTAACTTTTCATTCCTCGTGTTTCAATCTAGGTTATCCGTGATTTATTTATTAACATATATTCTTATGGGGTTTGTTTTTATTATTTTTCCCTTAATAATAGTTTATTCCAATCTCATGAATCTACCAATGTATATCCCTTTGAAGTTTCATAACCAAGAGTGTATCAAGGCCCGTTTTTGTGTACCAAGATTTCCCAGGTCAAGTCCAAAACTCCTTGTTGGAGTTTTCACTCCAAGGTACATCTGTTCCAGAGCTGCCTCTACCTGCTCGTATCCATACATTGATGTATTTTCTTGATAAACCACTTACTCAATACTCACCAAAATTTAGGAATGTTTTATTATACTTTTTCTCACCATTAATGTTCTCACTATATTTCTCTACTCCTAATCTCCAAAAATAACTAGACAATCCTCTGATACCAACTATAGTAACCCATGTTTTTATCATATATCATTACATGATTTTAAGCATAATTATACATCAGTGTACAGGTCAAGGATTGTTATGTCTGGTGTATTGGATGATGAGGTACATAAACTATAAAACATGGGGCTAAAAAAATTGTTTATTTAATCTCCATAAAGAGCTCCTAACTTCTATTGAGCCCTTACATCGATTTGGTGTACCCTGGGAAACAGATGAACTAAGTGATTAGCTGAAAATCCTCGTAAGGGAAAGAACATAAAAATATGACTAAATCACATGAGTTTGGAGGCATGACATAATGATATCCAAATCATGGAACATATAAAATCATATCACATAATCGTGTGATCATACAAACATGGAATCATATAAATGTTACATAATCAAAAAAACATTTCCTTAGTATGGGTCAATGCTAACCGCCAATCATGTTTCCCATTTTAGCATGGGTCAAGGCTAACCACCAATCCCATTTCATATCGCATCTCTTGATACATAACACTAACCAATTAATTGGAGCACTATCTGGGAACACCCATCTCAAAATTTTCATGAATATTATTTCTAAATAAATAATCATACATAATCAACAATACATAAACATAAGGGTACCCAAAGAAAGAATTGGGTACCACAATCCTAACATAAATCATTACTGATGGGTGTATCATGAAAGGGTCCATGAGGGAAAAGCTTTATAACAAAAATAAACACTTATAAGTTAAAATAGGCATATAACAAGGTATGATATGTCAAGAATAAGTTAAAACATATGCGAAATGAATTTGAGAAACATTAGCATTAAATCATTTTTGTGTGGTTTTAAGGAAAATACTATAAAGATTTTAAAATATAAAAGTAGAAATTAAATTATATAAAACTTGAGTTGAACCAAGAAGGTTTTAATAATAAAACTACTGACTCTATTAAGGTAATGTTTTCTTAAAATAGAGGATATAGTGCACTTTAAATTTGGGTAAAAATTCATGAAGTTCCCTTAAAACTGGTTTTCTTATTGAAATATTTTAAGGAGGGAATCTTCTGAAACATGTATATAACTAAAATAGATTGATGAAAGGGTCCTCAGAAAAGAATATTTTAAAAATAAATAGAATTTATAATATGCACAAAAATAGATAAGATTACTCCATTTTGATGTAAATAATGATAGGGCCACCCGAAAGAAAAAATGAGGATCGGTATATTTTCTTACGGATTATCACCATTGTGTCGTGTTCACGTAAGAGGGCATTATGAGTGAGAAAAGGGGTTTCTAATCAATTATAGAAAATGAGGGTATTATGGGGGTGTTATTAAAACATACCACATCATTAGGTATTACACATAAAAAGGCATAACATAGAGGACAATCTAGATTTAGGAGCAAACTGGAGAGGATCCCTAACCTTAAATTCGTTACTGTTCTCCACATAGTATTAAATACCGGAATAAAAAAATAGGTTTATTAATTAATAATTCCGAAACCTATTCAATATTTAATTTATTTTGTATTATCATTTTATGTTCATTTATTAACGTTTTTATTGTTTATGAGGTTCAATTTCATTGTTCGAGCTCGTTTGTTTACTTGGTTTTAATGATTGGTTTGCTTATATTCATGTTTGGATAAAAACATAATATGAAAGTTGTTGTGCAGAATTGATGTTATATGATATTATTTAACATCCCGATATTAAATGGTACTTAATTTTATTTGTTTACTTAGAGTGAACTCAGATTTTATATAAAACCATAGTGACAACCGTTGTTGTTAATCGGTGGGTTTGATTACAATGAACATGATTTATTACTTTATAAATTAATAACATATGTAATGAAGGATTAAAGAACAAAAATAGGATATATTACCTATATAATAATTTTTTCAACTTTAACAAAAATGGTTTCATGACCATAATTTAGGATATTGATAGAAATTCATAAAATGTTGTCTTTGAATGTGTTAAATTTCTACATCTCAAACAGTGCTTTCATTTCATTCCAATACATGGTGGGGAAAAGAGAGAAGATAATTAATATCTCATTAGCATAAAAAAATTAGTACATGTTTTGTACAAAAGTTTTCACAATATTTGAGTGAAGGGAGGTGAGTAAAGAAACAAAAATAATTGAACATAAAAGAAAAAAAGGAATTGGAAAGAATAATTTATCTTTTAAGACATATTCCTTTTAGAACCTCTTATGAAGAGAGGTCTTGGTATTTTGAATAGGCTTGGGGATTTTGGACTTGGGGTAGGATATTGGGGAGACATTTTGCAACAATATTGGAAAGGAAAAAGGATTTAGAGGAGTGAAGAGAAGTGGGAGTGAGGGGGGTTTTATAGTGGAGGAGAGGAGGGTTTCCATAATTTTTTAATCAATTCTACACAAGACAATGAATAATCAGTATTACATGTCATAGAATATTAATAAATTCATGTGAAATCAAACCAAATGTCATTTACATCATCCATTACTCAATAATAATGGATAAATTAAGGTTTTAACATTTATTGTGAATTATCAGATTTTACTATTCATGAAGAATTTTAAGTATTTTTAAAAAAACTCAAAAAATTACTGAAGCATTTTTGACATTTAGAATCCAAAAATGAAGTCCTTTTTTCAAAAATAATTTTCTTAATATTATTAATTTAATTTTTAATTAAAATCATTATTTATTATTAAAAACATGTTTTAAAACATTTATTTACTTATTCTAAAATATAGGTATATCGTACTTTCAACTTGAATATTATTAATATATTATCATAGGTAAGGTTACTATTCAATAGGGTATATCACTATTCATAACGGTATGTCAATATTCCTAAGGGTAGTTTATTATTCACAAAAAATTATTTTTTTCTTATCGGACTCCAAATAACTTACTAATTTCAACCGTGTATGTCAGATTTTCGAAATTCCAGTCACAGAAGTGACAGACATATGTTTGAATGTCACTTAGAACTTAGTAGTTCAATATCATTTGTTTTCATGTAATTATATGAAATAAGTTTATGAAATTAATTTCAATTTATAAAACATTGGGTTGTTACACCCCCACCCGCATGGACATCCCCCACCCCCTCGACAGCCTCACTAACCCCCTGGACACCCCCAAACCCTTGGAAACCACTACCCCCTAGACACCCCCACCCCCTTGGACAGCCCCCACCCCCTCCCCCCAACACCCCCACCCCTTGGACATCCCCCACCCCTAGACACCCCCACCCCCTAGACACCCACCCCCACTTCCTCGAAACCCCCCACCCCCTTGACACCCCCACCCCCATGGACACCCCCACCCCCATGGACATCCCCCACCCCCTGGGCAGGGCCCACCCCCATGTTCATCCACCGCTCCCCTAGACACCCCCTGAACACTGCCACCCCCTTTGGAAGTCCCACCCCTTGACACCCCCACCCCTGGACACCCCCACCCCCAAGACACCCCCACCCCCTAGACACCCCCACACCCTAGACACCCCCCACCACCAGGACAACCACCACCCCCTTGGACATCCCTCACAACACCTGGACATCCCCACCCCCTTGGACAGCCCCCCCCCCAACCCCCAAGATACCGACATCCCCCCATGGACAACCCCCATCCCCCCCATGGACAGACCCCTCACCCCCTAGACTCCCCCACCACCTTCGACACCCCACCTGGACACCCCCATCCCCTTTGACAGCCCCACCCCCTATACACCACCATATTCTAAATTCAATTTTTATTCCATATTCTATACATGTTATACATAATTAAATTTTCTATGTAATGAATTATAAATTGATTGCAATGTACAAAATTCAGAATTTTGTACATAATTCATAATTCATTTTGTACTTTTGTTCGTGTTATCCATTCATCATTCAGAATTCTTTTCATAAATAATTTTGTATATATTCAATTTAGAATTCAATTCTGAATTTGGTACTATAAATTTTAATTGGGTTTTAATTTGAATTTTGAATTCCCAAGTTCACATGGAATTACAGGAGGGGAGGCAAGCTGACCTGCTGTTTTAGTTGCCACAAGACTATACCAACGGTTGTAAACAATTTTTATATGTGAGACCACTATCATTATACCATCATTTATTATAAAACCATTGGAATATAATTATACCAATGATAAGTAAACTATTGTTATAGAACATTAGGGTTATTCAAATGGTTTTGAACCCATTAGAATAGATCTGAAATTCCTTAATTTTCAATGGGTATCAACTATTGGTATAAAGATATATTAACGATCATATGAAACTATTGTAATATGGTTCATTCCAATCCATATACCAACCGTTATATTATAATCATTTGTACATGTCTATCCCCATGGATAATAAGCCAACAATTTTAGTAACTGTTAGGACATTTTATACCAACAGTTTTCAAGACATTCCCAATTGTTTGAAATCATTTGTATAAGTAAACATTCAAATAGTGTCCCTTATTGAATGGATCAAAATTAACATTTTGAGTTAAAGTAAAAATTGTAGGAGTTATATAAATAGGTTTCATTCAACCCATAACTTCACCATGGGGTTCCACTATATTTTTTGTAAAAAATAAAGACTGTTCAATGAGATTTTTCATTGATTATAGAGCCTTGAATAACATCATTTTTAAGAACAAGTATCCTTTGAATCATATTGATTATTTTCTTTATCAGATCCAGGGAGTTTAGTATTGTTCAATGATTGAATTGAGTCTAGGATACCATCAGTTTAATGTAAAGGAAGAATACATTATAATGTCTTTTTTTCATACTGGATATGGCTAGTATGAGTTTTTTGTTATGAATATTAGGTTAACCAATTCACCCATTGTATTCATGGATCTTATAAATAGATTTTATTTGATTTCATAGATAAGTTTTTAGTTGTGTTTCATGATGACATTTTGGTAAATTATAAAAGTAAAGAAGGCTAAGAAAGTCATTTAAGGGTTTTATTACAAATTATAAAAGAAATGTAACTTTATGGTAAATTCAGAAATTGTGAGTTCTGGTAAAAACAAATTTCATTCCATGGTCACATTGTTTCTAAATATGGATTAAATTATGACCATGTTAAATAAAAAGTTGTGGAAGAATAACCATGACCCACTAATATAACTGAGATTTATTGTTTTCATGGTTTATCATGTTATTACCAGAGATTTGTTGAAATGTTTTCATGGTTTTCTAGCCTATTAAAAATTATAATTGGAAATGGTTTTATGATCATATTTACAAAAGAATATGATGAATGTTATCATGAATAGAATACAAGATTTGTGAATGAAATTTTTTTGGAACAACCTTCCACATATGGAGAACATGTTATCTAAAATTATGCTTCTTTGAAAGGACTTGGTTGTGTCCTATTGTATAATAATTAGGTAATCGCTTATTCTTCAAAACAGATGATAACCCATGAGTTAAATTACCCTAAAGATGACTTGGAATTAGCTGCTATTTTTTAATTAAAATATTTTACAAATCATATATATGGTGTCAAGTGTGAAATATATATTGATCACACAATATTGAATTATATATTATCTCGTAATGATTTGAACCTGAAACAGATAAGATGGATATAATTACTCAATTGTTATGATTTCACGGTTCATTACCATCCAAGAAAAGAAAAAAAAGTGGATCATGCTTTGAGTTGGATATGTAATGATACATTAACAATGATACATTTTAAATGTGATCGTTTGGCTTTTTATTTGATGAATTTTGGATAGGAATATGTTGGAGAAAGGAATTCCTCTATTTTGTTTCATGTGGAAGTGAAATCTTCCATATCAGACAGAATTAATAATGCATAGAAAAAATACAGTGAGTTTCATAAAAAGGTTGAATTAGTCTGTAAAGGTATATTTCATTAATGTAACATTGATAAAAATTATGTTTTGAGGTTTTTAAAGAGATTATGCATGCCTTGTGATTCACAGTTGAAGAAAGAGTTATTATGTGAAGATCATAGTTCTCTATATTCAGTACATCCTAACAGTACTAAGATCAACAGATATCATTGGGAATATTACTAGTGGGATGGAATGAAATGATATATTCCTGACTTTTTCCTAAGATGTTTGATGTGTCAATACGCTAATGCAGAGTGGTACTTATTAGAAGGTATTATTTAGCCTTTTCCATTTATATAGAGGAAATGAGAAAAACTTTTTCCATGGATTTCATAGTTAGATAACCAATGACTTCATGAGGTGACAATAAAATATGTATTTTTGTTGATCAATTGAAAAAATATACTCATATTATTTCTATTTAATATAATTTTCTCTGTATCAACTTTCTCGATGTTATATTAAAGAGAAAGTTGATTTATGTAGATTTCCCCACTCCATTACATCTGATTGCGATCTCAGGATCACTTATATCTTTTTATGGGAATTTAGAAGTTGTTGGGTACCAAATTAAATTTTAGTTCAGCAAATCATCAATAATCAGATGGACAGTCAGAATGATCAATTCATACCTTGGATGATATTCTATCTGCATGTTGAAGGAATTGCCAGGGAAGTTGGGACCAATATCTTTCTCTGGATAAGTTTTCTTATATTAATAGATTTCATTTTAAAATACATATGGTACCATTTGAAGCATTAAATTGAATGAAGTTTAAAACTCTAGATTATTGAGATGATGTAGGTGAAAGGAAGTTGAAGGGACGAGAATTTGTAGAATAGATGGTAGTTGATTCAAAAGCACATGAGGATTTCTTAGAGAAGATAGAAAACTTATTCGGATAACCGAAGGAAGGATCTTTCTTTCTAGGTATGTGATAATGTATTTCTCAATGTTTCTCTATATATAAGTGAAATATATTTTGGTAATAAGAGAAAGTTGTGCCTGAGGTTTATTGGACCCAATGAAATCCTGGAGAAAGTTGTATAAGTTTCATATAAAGTGGATTTACCTTAATGTTTATCCCTAGTACACAAATATTTTCATATTTCAATCTCAAAAAAGTATATTCCAGATCCATCTCATGTTTTTATTCCATTGGTATATTAGATGGGAAAGAATCTTTCATATGAGGAACAACAAGTAAATATTCTTCACCATAGAGAGAAAGTGTTTCAGAATATGGTAATTAATTAAGTAATGGTTTTGTGGAAAACCATATAGTTTAATAGGAAACATAGGAATCTTAACATTCTATGAGGGATAAATACCCACACTTATTTTATAAGTGAATAAAATTTGGAGGATGAAATTTCCAAAAGGGGGAATGATGTAACATCGTAGGTATTTATAAAATAATTCATTTTCATATCTATTAATATTTATGAATAAGATATTAAATTTACATTAATGGGGAACTTTTTTCGATAGCGTACATGATACACAATAATGGGTTTCTCCAAAATCTAATGTTGCCAAACCTGTTGAGTTATACTAAAAAATAATATAATAATATTTTTATTATTTTTAATGGTAGTTAACGACAATCCGTTGTACTAGTGAGAATGAAAATAACTAACTAAAATATGATTATATAGATTTGTTAAATGTTTTTACATTTATCCAATAAATTTTAGTAGTTTATTAAGATAATGAATCAAATTTTAAACATCAAATACTATAATATTTTTTAGGGTTATTTTACCACCTTTTGAAGGAAAACACTTTTTAAATATAAAATTTTCACTTTTATTTATTCTATTTTACAAAATAAACTTCTTAAATAGATGTGGGAAATCAAAATTAACTTTGGTAAAATTTTTGATTTTTTCTGATAAAATTCAAATGTTAATGAATAGTGAAAAATACTGCATTTTAATTCAAAAATGATTTATCATATTATTTATTTATATAGTGAGAATATATTTTAAATTAGACCTAATGTGTAAATGGATTATATTTTATTCTTTAATCCTATTATGGTCATTGAATGTAATTTCACATTTTTATTGGACATAAACACATGTCAATATTTTGATAGTTTTTATTTCTTAAAAACCCGATTTTTGGTTTTCTCAATGTAAATTAATTTTAAATTAATTTAGTAAAATATTATGTTTTTATATTTGAAAAAGGGTTCCCATATATAATATTAGTAGGTTATATTGTGTAAACAAGTACCTTTTTTAGGACATTATGAATAGTTACTTCAGTAATTATTTTTATTTACAATGGTTAAAGGGTAAATATCGTAAATTGGAGTAAAAAATAATGTTATAATAATATTTAACTAATAAAAAACAACTCTTAATCCTATTTTAAATGATATTCACGAGCATGCCCATCTTTAGGTTGATTTTGGGACCCCATGAAGCCACATGGCTGTGATAATTACATGTTATAAAAATTAATTTATTGTAAAGAGAAATATAACATAAACTTATATCTTCTACAAAATCAATTTAAATATAGGGTTATATATCTGATATCATTGAATATAAATAGTAATTAGGAAAATAAAAATATCCTAAATCCTAGTATTCGATTTATTATTTTTATATAATAAATAAATACATTTAATTATGAAACTGTGATGATCAAATGATTGCTTCTTTAATAATGGATTCAAATAAATGATATTTTAAATAATAATATAAATATTATTTAAAATAATTAATTCCATAAATGAATTTTTTGGTCGATAAACACATATTATATTTGATTTAATGCATTTGGACTGAAGGAATCATGTTTGTATGACTTTATAATAAATCAATTACTAAATAGTATCAAAAATGACCTAAAAGAGTTTTTAGAACAAATAATATTTTATTATATGATATAATAGTCCTCAAAATAAAATATTCCAAAAAATTACTTATATAATGTTATAAATGTAATTAATTTTAAGCTTTCGGTTTTTTGGTATTTTTTAGTAACTTTAGTAACCATATATTATGAAAATATAAGAAGGCATGTTAAGAGTTAATGCTTTTAAATAAGGTTTAATGATAAATGATATGGTTATTTTATTGACCTAAACATGTCTAAAACCTATTGGTCGAGAATATATCAACACATTATCATCTTATACTTAAAATATATCACTTTGGAACTACTGGAATTAAAAATTTATTTTATAATCAAATAATATTTCAAAACATTCCAAATGTGCCCCTCCTCCTACTTATAAAAGCCCACCACCTCTACTCACATAATAACACCTCTTCATCCCATTGGATAATCTAAATTTATCACAAAATAATCTTATAATATTACTCCTTTCTTTATATATGCTTTTAATTGGGATGAATAAAATTCAAGTAATACCAATACTAGAAATTAAGGTTATAGCCATAGTTTGTAACCATGGATATAAGCCCAAAAACCGTGGTCGTAGGTTATAGACATGGTTCATGGTACCGTGAATATTATTTTCTTGGCTATAGGGCTAAACCAATAGCTAGAGTTTGAAACTGAAGCTATAGTTTTGGCCCAATAACCATGCCATTTCGAGCCATTGGTCGATGAACTGTGGCTATATGGATTTAGCCACGGTTTGAAACGGGGGGTATATCCTTCCCCATTTCATAAAAAAACCATCCCCCCCACCCCTATAAAACCCCTTTGTCCCCCGGGACAGACCCCCCGTGCACCCCTGGACAGATACCCCTTGCACCACCAGGTCCCCTTGCACACCCCTTACCATAACTAGACCCCCTGTGTAGCATACCTTACGACACCCCCTGAACCCTCTGGATATTATCCACCCCTACACATACCTTACACCCCCATGTCCCATTGAACACCCCTTGTCTCCCTACTAGACCCCCTTGCACCACCCATGCTGGACACCCCCCAGCTGGACCCCCTAGAGAGAATCCCCCCTGCTGGTCCCCCCTAGACAGTAGCCGACCCTGCTGGACCCCTTGGATAGTAGCCCCCCTGTTGGACCCGCTCTGAAAAACAACCCCACTATTGCACCCCACTAGAAATCCCCCCTGATGGACCCTGCTGAACAACATACCCCCTGCTGACCCCCCTGTACAGCCCCCTACACATCCCTTGAACCCCCCAAGTCCCCTTGAAAACCCCTAGACCCATGTTGGACCCCCCATGCACCACCCATACTTGACACCCCCTGGTAGACCCCCTGGACATCATCCCCACCTACAGGCCCCCCTAGACAGTACCCCATACTAAACCCCCCTATGTAGCGGCCCCCCTGTTGGACCCCCTAGACACCCCCCCCCCCTACTGCACTCCCTAGACAACACCCCCTTCTGGACACCCCTAGACAGAATCCCCCCCCCCCTGCTGGACCCATTGGATGATATCCACCCCCTACTGAACCCCCTTGGATAGCCCCCCCCCCCCTCAGCTGGACCCCATGGACAACATCCCCCCCCCCCCCTCCTGGAACCCCCTGGACAACACTCTCCCCCCACTGGACAACATCCCCCCCTGCAGGACCCCCCCCATTCACCCCCCTTGACCCCCCGGACAAACACCCCCTCTGTCAATGAAAACTACTATATCAATATAATGAAATGAAAATACGAGTTATTGATAAATTCCTATTTTTTACATGAGAGTATTCAACTCCAGTTATTCAGTTCGATACAAATCTCCCAACGATCATTTTATATAAAACAAACATTAAGGTATTGGGTGACCATATATGTCAAATTGTATTAAAATTTCTAAAAATAATTCAAACTGGAACTCCGCCCATGCAGATGCATGATACTATTAAATTTATTTGAAATCATATAAATATTCCACTATTATCTATTCATTCAAACTTTATATATATATATTACATTTTCATTAAAATAACATCAACATGAACTCATGAAACCAGTTAATATTAAGATTTAGAGTTTACATCTGAAAAAAAATGTTGAGAAATTTATAATGGAAACTGGAGTTACATCAATGAAGGAGTGGCACTTGCTTCGAAGCTACAGTAGCCTGAGCCAACTCCATAGATTTAGGACGCATCAATATTTCCCCATCATGTGAATGTCTTAGTGTTGGATTGTGGGTTTTAAAGATCACATGAATACAGACCAATCAAGGATGAGAAGAGCCTTCAAATACTTTAGAAGACCTGACAACATGAAATGAAATAAAAAAAATAGATGAAGAAAGATTGAATATTGATATGGAATGAGTCAATATCACCATTAAATATAAATTTAAAGATGTAAAAATAATATCTGCACATAGAATATATAGACACATAAGTGCATACAGATTCCAAAAGCATTTATTTGGCTTTAAAAAACAATGCATGAATGAATAGAAGGGGAATAGAATAATGATTACAAATTTTTAACCAAACACCATACCTGATAAACCCCCTAGACACCCCTTGGACACCCACCATTGAAACCCCTAGACACCCCTTCCCCCCTAGACACCACCCCTGGACACCCCCCACTAGGCACCCCCTTGGTCCCCCACCCCCTAGACCCCCCCCCCCCGCCCCCCCCCGGACCACCGCACCCCTCTGGACACCCCTAGGACTACCCATTGGACAGGCCCCCACATGACACCCCCCCTTCCAACCCCATTATTAATGGACCAATTTAGATCATGGATCTACATGAAATGATACAACATGGTAAAAATGTTCCCATTGTTTTTGTAAAGTTGATGTGAAAATGGGATATCCATGGGATGTGGGAGTGTGAATCATTGATGAGGATGTAGTGGTCTTATCTAATTAGGACTCTACAACACTGATCACTTTCTCATGATATAAATCATTTTGGTTGGGAGAATCTTGATTCCCTCTAGAACAATGTTACATATTAGTTTGTTCTTGGTTGATCTATAGGAGAATTGTAATATTTTTATAGAAATATCGATCAAAATATCGAATTTTTGGGAGAAAAAGTTCATGAAAATAGAAAGATTGGATGGTTTTTAATAACTATACAGTAACAGTCCTATATTGAACTATGAGGCTCCATGGTTGTTGTCCTTGTTTTATTATGATTTTCAAACTAGGTTTCTCTCTAGGGAAACTGTGTGTTTGTCTGGGTAGTTTTCCAAATGCATTATATGGTTGGAGTGTGGTATTCTAATATCATGTGCCCCATACTAGGTAATTGTGGGACATGTTTTTCAATAGGGCAGTTTCCATAAACTAGTGTCTCACCACATACCTTACCAAATGTTGTAACATTTCACCCCAAGTAATTATGAGATATGTTTTCCAATAGTACTATTTCCATAAATTGTCGGTTCACCCACGACCTTACCAAATGTCCTAACAAATCACCCTAATATGTATAACTAATAGTAGTGATTTATTGATATTACCTTGGCCATTTATTTTTCAAATGTTCTCTTAACCCCATTTAGAATATAATAAACTTCCCCCAATGATCTAGTGGATTATTAACATGGACCCCCCCCCCCCCCTCCAAACACCCCCATCCCACCTAGACACCTCACGGACAGATCCCCCTGCACAACCCCCCATCCTTCCTGGGCACCACTACCGCTCCCCACTATAAACCCCCTATAACCCCCGTACCTAGATAGTGGACATCCCCCCCCTATGGACAGATCCCCCCTACACAACCCCTCCCCCCTACACAACCCCCTTGCACCCCCTCCTGGACATCCCTCTCTACCCTGAACGCCCTCACTAGACACCCCCCCCCTCTGCACACCCCCATCCCCCAGCTGATCTCCCTTACTCCCCCTCCCCCACACCTACATAACCACCTTATACCCCCTGGACACCCCCCCCCCACTCTTGGACACCCCCTTTGATAGCTCCCTCTCTTCCTAGACGGACCCCCACCCCTCCCAGGACCGACCCCCCCCCCCCTCCTGGACAGATTACAATGTGGCAGTGGAATAATTCCACAAAAAGAGGAAAGATCGAAGGATCCTAATCTATCATTAGAAGCTATATTGAAAAAAGTAGACATAAGGGCCTGGATTTTTAAATGAAAAGATGTTAAATCCATACCCATAATAACTAGTGGTATCATACAAATTCTGATTTTTTGCAAGTGATATCAATCCATGATTTAGTGAAATAAATATATTGTAAATAAGAGGGAAAATTTGAATAAACCTAATAATGAAAAAATGTGGGACTTAGAAATGGATTTAATGGTTATTCAGTTTATCTATGATTAAAAAAATCTGTAGAGAATAACTACACCCCCCCTGCCCCACCCCCCTTCCCCCACGTCCCCACCCCTTGCACCCCCTCCCCCCTTCCATCACACCTTCACCATCCCCAATACCATACATACCCCCTTGCACCCCCTTCCCCACCACCCCTACACACCTTGCCCCACCCCCTCCCCCTTGCACCGCACTTGCACCATCCCCAATACCCTGTAGATCCCCCGCCCCCGTCCATGCAGACCACCCCACTACAGACCCCCAATCCCCCCAGCCACTTTCCCCCTGCCCCCATCCCCCTCCCCCCTCCCATACCTTACAGACCTCCCCACTCCCCTACCTCCGCCCCTCCACCCTACACCCTCCCCCTCCCCCTACCCAGTAGAACGCCCTCTGTAGACCACCTCCTTGCTAGTTTTCCCTCCCTCTGCCAGCCCCCTACGAAGAAAGAAAAGAATGATGTTTTTTTTAAAGAACTGGTTCTCAATAAGAATGTACTGTTGGAAAGGCTCCTAGATCATGAACGCACAACTTGAAAGCAATCCTAGGTCACTATCTTGAAAAAGAAGACCAATACACCATATGTTTTCATAATTTTCTCAAATAGAAGTAGAGAATTACCACACCCAATATTCAATTGGAGGATGGTTCATTCTCTATTGGTCCTGAGGAAGTCATTGGTTTGGACGATGAGAATTTTAGTCTCTTCCTACAGGGACCAGAACTGCTTAGTGGATATCTGAGTTGTCAGGAAGAGCTCTTTGAAGCCTTACCCAACGTAATGACTATATGTTATTATTTCATCTTCATTTTATTTTTTGAGGAGCATGAGATACATGAGTTAGTGATTTATCATTACCATTCTAGCGCACAATATCCCGAATGTTATCATGATTTATTTTATGATGAATTAGGGGAACTAGTTAAAAAATATCTAATGGAAGTGGTGCATGACATCTTCTAGGGTGGAAGCAACTTGTGCATGGAAAGATCAATATCCTTGGTTCATATACCTAAACATATAGATCCTTCTCCTTTGATTAAATAGATACCTATCAGCCTTTGTAACTTTTCAAATAATATTTTGGTTAGTGTGGATAAGACACATCTATCCCAACATCTATCTCAATGGATTTTAGATGAAAAACATGGGTTTGTGAATGGCAGGACAATCCGGGGTGATATCGGTTTTCTCAAGAGATGATTTGTGATTTGAAAAAAAGGGAAACTGGATCCAATATTTCCATTATGTTGGACATAGAAAATTCCTATGACCAGGTAGAATGGTCTTTCATCATCATGGTGTTATCATGCATGGTTTTTCTAGTGTATTTATTTTAACTCTTTTTAGGTGCGTTAGTTTATTATGGATGTCCATTTATTTATTGGGGAAGAACATCAGATTCATCAAATATGATTGGGGACTAGGAGAGGAGATACCCTATACCTAAACTTATTCATCCTATATAATGATAACCATCATAAAAATATTAATTAGAACATCGATGAAGGAAATGTGTCTTCATTTAGGTTCTGGAATCTTGTACCGGGAAAATCTCAACTGATGTTCGTGGATGATACCATCAATTTTGTTAGTTAAATTAAACACTTAATTAATCGAAAAAACAAGGTCTATAAATATGTTCAAGGGATATATTCATGTTGTTCCTTGAAAAAGCTAGTGGTTATTAGAAAACCAATTTCTAAAACAATAATGATATTATTAAAACAAGTTTTTAAATAAATCAGGTAATTATAGAATTCAAATTAAAGATTCAAGCAGAGGGATCCTACCTCAACCTCAAGGTGTGTTTTCTTTTGACGATAACCCGAATCTTCATTTTTAATCTAATTGAATGCATATTAAATTCATATATATATAAGGACACATATCCCTTATGTACATATTTTCATGGCCAAATATGTGCACGGGGGTCCTTAGATATATGTTTATATTTTCATACACCCCTTTACACTTACACATGTATGCATTTTTCATATCTATTTATAAGCACACCTAGCCCCAATATATATATTTGTACTACCATGAGTGAATATATATAAAGGGGGAAATTATATATGTATATTCCAACCTATTCATACACATGTATGCCTTCGTCATAGGTGACTCGAATTCACCTCAATGAAATAAAAAACGCACTACAAAAATTTAAAGATCCCAAAAATCAAAAAATACCTAATTAAATTTTTTCCAAAGAATAAAAACGAATCAATCATTACCCAAATCTGATGTTGAACTCACTATCTTCAATGGTGGGGGATAGAACCGGCCTCACCATAATAATCCACCTATAGGAAAATAGTTGGAAAATAAATAAGATATAACAACATCCTGTATATATGTGATTAGTGTGTCAACTATACATGATAATTGATACATGAATCCATAACCAACAATGACAAAATAATATTTAGATTGATATATACATTCCAATAATATATAACATGATCATTAATAAAGCTCTATATTTTTCAAACATCACACATTCAGTTCAAATCACAATGATTTAAGCTATGATGAATAACTCAAGAATTGAATAATCATCATCTATATTATTCTTAAAAACTTATAATGTTTTTTTTATTTTTATCAAGAAGCTATTTCACCCACACTGCCCCTGAACCCACCCTTTCAACCCCACCTTCCACTAACACAACCCTCTCCACATTTCACCCCTCCCCCTGCCCCTTGCACCCCTCTCCCTCCCCCCTCACCCTACACACCCCTACCTCATTTACACTCCCCTGTACCCCCCAGACACCTCATTGGATAGCCCCCCCTCCTAGACACTCCCCTAAACACCCCTCCCCCCTGATCCCTCCCTCCTAGACACCCCTTAGACAGCACCCCCCCCATCCTAGACACTCCCCGGGACAACCCACACCATCGTTGACACCCCCGGCCACCCGCTGAACACCCCCCCTCCTAGACACCCCTCCCCTTAACCCCCCCACTCCTGGAAAATTTTTTCTTGCAATAAATCATGATCCTGAAAATATTCCAAAAGATACAATAAAAATTAAAAAGATAAACATAAAGTAATGATTTCAATTAAAAAGTTGGACTTGTCTATGCAGACAATCAAACGTCTAAATTCCCTTTTTGATGCATGCAATGAAAACCCTAGACCACAGGCTACACAACACCCATTTTAAGCTCAATATTTTTAATAAGTAAATATTAAATGAAATACAAATGAACTAAAATAGTGACAAAATGAATGAGTTTTTTTTCCAACCCATACCTGGGGAAAATAATTAAAGGTTCATGGTAGAGTGAAAACATGAGGGGCAATGATCATGCACTATCAAGTAATTAAAAGAGGATACAAACATGAATTATTATAAATATTCATATAATGAGGAAAATGACTTTCCATATGAGCCTGAAAGAGCAGAAAAACTCCATACAAAAAATCATGTTGCAATGTCCACTTTTTTCGCTCTTCTACAAATAGAAGTGTTTCACCTTATCAACAAAAATAATTCATATTACCCTTGGACCAACATGAAAATAAACTAAATAAGCACTGCCCAGCCCTCCGTCCAAGTTAATCAAATGCAAATTCTACTAAGCATGATTATTTGAAATAGAAATTTAAAACATTCTAACAGATAAGCATTAACAAATCATCTTCAATAAGTATGTCTTTAATCAAAATCATGATTCCAAAAGGATGATCAAGGAGCAGCATGAAAAACACCAGTTATTTCTAATTCAATAGGTAGATCTGATTAAGACCACAAAACACGATTTCCACTAATTTTTAACTCAAACATGGAAATGTCATACAATAGAAAATGAAAAATACTACATTTTGTAGTTAAAATAGATAGGGAACCATAAGTGAATTGAAGGATATAATCATTAATTATCCTCAAACCTACACTAATTTAAAACTATTAATTTTAAACTAATGAAATAATGATTGAGGGGAACCAAAAGTGCATGGAATAAATAAAATAAAAGTGAAAAATGATGAATAAAATGAATGGTTCCCGTATATAATTCTACCATTAATTATAAAATAATCAGTTAAAAAATAAATCCACCCCCGTATAAATAATACCTGAGAATGACCCATGATCTCAATCCATTAAATCTCTCTTTAGTGTGTTATGTTAGGTAGTGAAAAAAATGATTTTGGTTATGCTAATTTTTCCTACCCATCGTAATTGAGAATACTTAATCACTCTTTTATCACCCCTCACTCCCCTACATCATACTATAAATGAATGAACATTGCGGTTTAATTATATGTAAAACAAAATTAATAGATAAACCCATGATAACATTAAAAGGTGCATGGATAATAATCTACTACTCATATGGAAATAATCTGATTTCATTAAAATAACACTAGAGAAATGAAAATACCAATTCATTTAAATCTATGGATTTTTATGGGGGAATGTCTCATCAACCACATCATAATATTCTAAAAACCAACACTATATAGAAACATTAACTAATCAAAAACCATTATGTCACGACCCGTCCTCAGGGCCCGTACCGTGACTACCCCAAGCCCGCCTTCCATAGGCCAGGGGCTGGCGACTAGCACCAAGGCGTAAATCCCAGTAAAAAGGGAAGGCATTGCCTTTGTAAAGTAAACAAGCACCACAGAGTAAGCAAGTGGAAAAGTAAGCACAATGTAAAAGCTGGTACAACAGTAGGTGCGGAAAAGTAAAGGGGGCCGGAAATACAAGTCCAACTGTAAAGTACAACTGAAAGGGGAAAACAGCAACTGAAAAGTAAAGCCGCAGCGTCGAGCCGTCCTCTAGAAGTCCCACCTAAAGGGTGAGTACTGATAGCCTCCACAGCTCATCGGTCTAGCCGTCCGCTCCGAGTACACTCCGCCCAGTGGTCCACCTCCAGGTACCGTCCTGCTCCGCAGGCCTCCACCACGATCAGTGCTGTCCATCGTCTGCAACCAACACAATTTAGTGTGGGCATAGCCCGTGCAAGGGTGAGTATATGCTACTCAGTAGGGACCCCGAGACCCCCGAGGGTCTCCGAAAATCCACAAAGGATAACCACAATGGAAAGATACAATCACGAAGTAACATCTGACACTGATTAGGTATATTCCCATAAATATAACTAAGTCATCAATTCTCGCTCGGCTCCAACATCCGAGATCATGTACAACCCAGTCCACACAGGATTGTAAAAGGTAAAATCCACACAGGATAGCTCAACACAATCCACAAAGGAAAGTAAAACGTAAATACACATAGGATAGCATAACACAATCCACAATGGAAAGTAAAACAGAGTTTCATCTCACACAGGTATACTTCTTCGAATGACGATAGATATGATCACTGATCCATCTAAGTTGTCGGACCCATAAAAGATCGATATGTACTAACCCCCGCAAAAAACCACACAAGATCGGGCCCACACAGGACCTATAGGCACTGGCTCACACAGAACCGCTGAGCGCTGACCCACACAGAATCAGACCCACAGAGGATCGGTAGCACTGATCCACACAGGATCGCTAAGTGATGTAGTCGTCATCGTCGAATCCACTGAGAATCTCTGCACCGTCGTCGTCGTCACAATAGCAGTCGCAGCCAGGTCTAGGGTTCCCGCACACATCATGCTCGTTCGGGAGGTTCCGCTCCACGAGCCGAGAGGCTAATGCATCAATTGACAAATAGTCCAGAGATGATGTATCCAAAAGTTCCATATCGTCAACAAGAACTCAACGTCCCAGACGGCGCGTCAATCAGACGCCTGGTCTGAGAGTTATTGGCTTTTTCATCCTAGGGGCCTGGTTGGTTTTTAAGGCAAAACCAACCTGACCGTACTCCACCTGCGTCCAAAACTCGGGCGGAGTGTGCCAAAAGATCCGCCTCACTTAGATTAATCTAACAAAGTCTACGGCACGTCGATCGGATGTCCGAAGCTCAAGATATGAGTGTTTCTGCTCTGAGGGCCCGGTTGGTTTCGTGCACGAACCAACCCGGCCGAACCCAAAGTATTCCGAAACCTTGAGTGTGATATACCGAAACGACCATCTCTATCCAAGGATCGCATCGCCGCTGACAGAGCGTCGTTCGGAGGCTCGTAGCTCATGTCACGGGCAAAAAACCGAAAACTGTTTGAATATGGGGGGTTTGGGCCCAGACCGACCCGGCCCAACCCCCCTAGGTCGGCCCGAACCGGGTCGACCTGACTCGGGTATGGGTCTGACCCGGTTCGGCACGGCCCGGCCCGGCCCGGGCGCGACCCGACCGGTCGGGTCGGCCCGACTCTGCTCGGCCGAGCGGCCGAGCAAGGGATCCGTGGGGAGCTGCCCCCGCGGGATGAAGGTGTCGCGGCCCCGCGTGGGGCCGCGCTGGATCAGCGGACTCGGCAAAGCCGCGTCCCGTGTGTGCCGGACCCGCGCAGCCGCAGGTCCGCTAGCCGCCACCGCCGCAGCTTCAGCCATGGCGGCCCTGTCTGGCTGCGCGCCACCGCTTCTGTCCACCGGCACCGCTGCGCAGGCGACCGGCGCCGCCGGTAGGTTCCGCGGGCCACCGGAGTTGCTCTGGTGGTCCGATTTCGTTTCCGTCTGCGCAGTAGCTCCTCTCGGCTCCCGTACTCCACTGCGGGAACAAAAAATCACCTCTGCGTCATGTTTTGTTGCCGCCCACCAATCCGCACAACAACGAAGAACCGCAGAGGGTTGTCGGGCCGTGTTTGTTTGGCCCGCACCCTCCGCGTTAGGTGATAACAATTGGGAAGAAATATTCAACACATGAATAACAAGCAAGGCACAATTTTAATTGAATTAAAATTGAACTTGATCCGGGTTCTTTGTATTAAAATAAACAATCATGGGAATATAAATTATTTCACAAACAAACCCCTACCTCGTCAAGTCGTTGAGCACGCGTTCTTCGTGGAAATGATCGTCGTGGAAGGAGGTGATCGTCGCGTCGCGGAAGGGAATCGCGTCGTTGCAGAAGGGCGTCGCATCGTCACGGAATACAGTGTCGCGTCGATGAACTTCTAGGTTCAAGAACATGTAGATTTAATTATATTAATTAAATCCATGTTGTTGTTATAACCCACAAATAGATTTAAAAGAAGAAACCTGAAATCTCCTACCTCAAGCAGTTAGTGATCAGAGATCGTTGCGGGGAAGAACTTCTCAAAGTAGTGTCTTCAATCTCTGAGGGTGACGGAGTTCTTCGCATTCTTCGCGTTCTTCGCGAAGCAGGATGAAGGCACAAAATTTGTCAAAACCTCTCAACGAGCAATCCTCAAGAAGTCGTGCGTTGGTCTTATTTTATTATTACACCAACAGATTTTAAACAGGTTAAGAAATCATTAAATTAATTCATAGAATTAATTCAATGAATAAAACCACCCAATTTATTGGTGCGTTATGAATTTAAGAAACCGCATCAGTTGACTTTGATAATGACGGGTTTTCGCGGGAGCGTTACTTAGTGGAAAAGAAACAGTGGGGCTCATGCAGGCCCCACCTCACAAATATCATACCAAGAGGGTAGGATATTTTTGGATAGCACCATATCTGCATCAACTCAGCTTAAGCAGCTTTATGTGGCGTTCAAGTGGCATTAAGTGAAATAAAATAATGTTTGTCGTTCTAATTATTTTATTTCATAACTTTAAGCCCAAAAATTAAAAACCACACCTGAGCAAACACAACTCCGAAAGAGGCATTTCTAAGCAAATACTGACACTGCGATTCCATCGGTGCCCTCGGAAATTGATTCCGAGCACCGGTTCAAAAGTTAGAGAAACCCGCTTGTTCGTCCACTGAACGTACACGAGCCACACTTCGGAAAATTATTCCGGGCACACCGGGCCTCGGAATCAGGTGCCGTCAGAAATTGCGTTCTTGTAAAATTACAATTAAAATTAAGAAAAAAGTTTCCTTGAAATTTACGGGTCTTTACATCACTCCCACCTCAGGGATTTACGTCCCTGTAAAGATACATAATAAACTAGGGAATCAATTGTGGGTACTAAGCACGCATCGGAGCCTCCCGCTCCCATGTGCTCTCCTAGAGGTTCCCTTGCTGCCGTCTAATGCGCACTAGAGGAATCGATCATCCACGAAACACCCACTCCTGTAGATCCCCGATCTCTACCGGGAAATCCGCAAATGTCTCCCCATCATCCACATCCAGCTCCCCATGGTCAATGATGTGTGTCGGGTCGTGCACGTATCTCCTCAGCTGAGATATGTGGAAGACGTTGTGCACCCGGTGCAACGGAGGTGGTAGAGCCAGGTGATATGCCACCTCGCCAATCCTGCTGAGGACATTAAATGGTCCGATAAAGCGTGGAGACAACTTGCCGCCTCGGCCAATTCTCTGTAATCCACATCGAGGTGAGACACGCAAGAAGACGTGGTCGCCATCCTCGAAATCTAGTGGCCTTTGCCTCCTATCAGCGTAAGACTTCTGCCAGCTCTGAGCTGTCCTCATCTGCTCCTGGATGACCTGGACCTTCTATGTCGTGGCCCGGACCATCTATGGTCCCACAAGTGCTGACTCCCCAGGGTCTGTCCAGCACAAAGAAGATATGCAAGGTCTACCGTACAACGCCTCGTATGGTGTCATCCCGATGGTGGAGTGGTAGCTGTTGTTGTACGCGAACTCCACCAAGGGTAGGTGGTCCTCCCAGCTACGACCAAAGTCGAGGACACATGCGCAGAGCATGTCCTCGAGAGTCTGAATGGTCCTCTCCATTTGACCATCCGTCTTAGGGTGAAAGGCGGTGCTCAGACGTAGTTGCGTCCCGAACGCCTCCTACAACCCCTTCCAAAGCCAGGAAGTAAAGCGAGCATCTCGATCGGAGACGATAGATGATGGTACACCGTGAAGCCGTACAATCTCATGAACGTAGAGACGCCCCAAGCTCTCCACTGTGCCCTGCTCTCTGATGGGTAAGAAGTGAGCTGACATGGTGAGTCGGTCGACAATCACCCAGATGGAGTCGTGACCTCTGGAAGTGCGTGGAAGTCCAGTCATGAAGTCCATAGATATTCCATCCCACTTCCACTCCAAGACCTCCAAAGGCTGTACCAAGCCTGCTGGTACCTGATGCTCTGCCTTCACCTGCTGGCAGTTGAGGCATCGAGAAACGAACTCTGCCACAGCCTTCTTCATGCCTGGCCACCAGTGCTGTTGTCTGAGGTCCTGGTACATCTTCTCCAATCCAGGCTGTACCGCCAAAGGAGAAGTGTGAAAATCTCTTAGCACATCATCTCATAAAGCGACTGGTACCAAGGTACGTCCTCTGAAAAGGATGTTGCATTCTGCTCCAAAGGAGAAGCCATCAGGTGCCTGTCCTGAGGATAACTGCGCACACCGCGTCTCACAGTCGACGTCCCCACGCTGTGCCTCCCTGACTCGCTGCAGTAGTGGAGGGGTGACTGTGAGAGACTGGAGGAAGGCTGCTCCATCTCTATCCACGAAGGATATCTGCAAAGAGGCTAGCTGCTCTGTCGCCTACTCAAGTAGATGAATGCCCGTCCTCCTGCTGAGAGCATCGGCTACCACGTTCCCCTTCCCAGGAGTATAGACTATCTCAAAGTCATAGTCTTGGAGGAACTCGAGCCATCACCGCTGTCTCAGGTTTAGGTCCTTCTGAGAGAAGATGTACCTGAGACTCTGATGGTCAGAAAAGACTATATAGCGCTCACCCATCAGATAGTGTCCTCATGTCTTCAGAGCGAAAACCACTGCTGCTAACTCCAGGTCATGGGTAGCGTAGTTCTACTCATGCGGTCTCAACTGATGTGATCCACAGGCGATCACTGCCCGCTCCTACATCAGGACACACCCGTGTCCGGTCCCTAATGCATCGCAATAGACTATATACCATACTCCCTCCTCAGGAAACCTCAAGATAGGGGAGCTGGTCAATCTCTGTCTCAGCTCCTGGAAGCTCTGCTGACATCTTTCTGACCACACAAAGGGTTTCCCCTTCTTCTTCAAAGCTGAGAGTGGTACCATAACTCTGGAGAAGTATGTAATGAATCTCCGATAGTATCCAGTTAGTCCCAAGAAACTTCGCACCTCTGTGACGCTCCTGGGTGGCTCCCAAGCTAGCACTGCCTCGATCTTCACAGGATCCACCTCAACTCCCGCCTCAGAAATGACGTTCCCCAAGAAGTGGACTTCACGTATCCAGAACTGACACTTCGAGAGCTTTCCATAAAGTTGGTTCTCTCGGAGTGTGTCTAGTACAACCCGCAAGTGGTAGGCGTGCTCCTCCTCATTCGTCGAGTATATCAAAATGTCTTCGATGAAGACCACGACAAATCGATCGAGGTATGGCTGAATGATCCTGTTAATGAGGCCAATGAACACCGCTGGAGCATTGGTTACGCCGAATGGCATAACCAAGAACTCATTGTGGCCATACCGACATCTGAACGCCGTCTTCTGCACGTCCTCGTCTCGAACTCTGAGCTGATGATAGCCTGACCTGAGGTCTATCTTCGAGAACCATCGTGCTCCCATGAGCTGATCTAAGAGGTCATCAATCCTCGGTAGCGGATATTTGTTCCTCACTTTCACCTGGTTCAGGCGACGATAGTCGACACACAGTCGCATGCTCCCATCCGCCTTCTTGGCGAACAATATCGGTGAAGCCCAGGGTGAAACACTGGGTCGGATGAAACCCTTGCCCTGCAAGTCCTCCAACTGTACCAGTAGCTCTCGAAGCTCTGCAGGGGCCATCCGATATGCTGGAGTCGATATCAGGGCTGTCCCGGGGTACATGTCGATATGAAAGTCTACCTCTCTGCGAGGAGGTAGCCCTAGAACGTCGTCAGGAAAGACGTCCGCGTACTGATCCACCGCTGCAGGAAAACTAGGACTCCGCACATCAGCTACTCCTAGGATGAGGCTAGCCAACTGATGAGTGATGGGCCGTCCTCTCCTATACGGTAGTTCATCCTGTGCTGCGAAGGCTCCCTTCTCGCCGGTGAAGGTGAACCTGCTCCCGTCAGAGCGTACACATCGCACCTTGCGCCTAATAAAGTCAATCTGTGCAAGGCCTGTAGATAACCAATCCATTCCCCAGATGACGTCGTAAGGACTCGACGCTGCTACAAGAAGATGTCAGCTGAAGCTCTCACCTCCTAGAGTAAGCTCACACTGCCGGCACCAGTGCGTAATCGTCGAGTCTGCTCCCGTAAGAGTCTCTATCTGTAAGGTTCGAGCCAACGGCTCTGTCGAAATCTTTGAGCTCCGAACAAGGGTAGTGGCTATGAAAGAGTGACTCGCTCTTGTGTCTATAAGAACTGCAGAAAGGGTGGAATAGACACATATCGTACCTTGAATTATCTCGTGCGCGTCGTGGTCGTAGGCCTCCGCTACCTAGAGTTGTGCCTGTCTCTGCCCGCCAGCTCCCTGTGGTCGGGGCTGGCCTCCTGGTGGTGGTGGTGGTAGAGCCTCAAATCGTCGCCCACCACCTACTGCTCGGCCAGATCCTCTGCCTCATCCGCCTCCTCCCGGCGGACTGCCACAGTCAACCCTATGCCTCTGCCTGGGTGGCCCCTCAACTGTCTGTTGCTCCTCGGCACGGCGGGTCGGGCAGTCACGAGCCATGTGGCCCTGCACGCCGCATGCGTAGCACTGCCTGCCTCTCAAAAGACTGGCTCCGCACTGTGTACCTCGCACTGTGTGCCCCGCACTGCTGAGCCAATGTCCTGAGGTCGTCTGCTGGAAGGTCTGGTCTGCCTTGACCCATGAGTCATCCTTCGGCTACCTGCTGCCGAAGACTCTGCTACCTGCCGCCCTGCGGTAGGTCTCGCTCTGGACTCAGCAGGAAAGCTCTCGATCGGAAGGGCTCGCTCCAGTACTCCTGCCTAGGTCAGGATGCTGAGGGAGATCTTCGATGCCCTGATCTCATGTCTCAATCCCTGCTCAATGGTCCGGGCCCAGAAGAACCGGTCCCGTACCATGTCAGTCGAGTAGCGCGAGAGATCGGTGAATCTCGCCGAGTACTGGGCGACCGTCAAGCTGCCCTGCCGCAGCTGAAGAATCTCCTGGATGCGCACCACACGGCGGGTGGCCAGGACGAACTCTGAGCGGAAGAGGCCCTCAAATTCTGTCCAGATGAGAGAGGCCTCATCGTGCACATGGATCATCAAGCTCCACCATCGTCCTGCTACTGCGTGCAGTAGGCTCGCTGCGAGGATCACCATGAGGTCTGCTGGTGTCCTCATTAAATGGAAAACTCACACCACTGCCTCCAGCCAGTCCTCGACTGCCTGGGGGTCCGTCTCCCCATGGAACTTGGGCGGTCGCTGGCGCTAGAACTCATGCAGTGCACTGAGGTGATGTGCATCGTCAGTGGCTGGTGCTGGAAGCATCGGTGGCTCGGCGGGTAGAGGTACCGCCGATGCCTCTACTGTCAAAGGGCCCTATACCGAAGCCTCATCGCTCGGCGGACTGTCATCACATACCACTCTCGGAACCCTAGCTGACTGCCGTCATGGGGCCATCCTGAAAGGAAACAGATGCGCCGTAGTCAAAACAGTATACCTGGTGAGCTGATACAAAGTAATCACAAATAAAACATGAAACATGCATGCAATAAATGTTTTCGTGTATTAAATCGGAAATCATAAGTCAGGGTCCTGGTGTACGGATACGTCGGCCGCCGCACCAACACTGGACTCCCTGGACTGATAACCACACTCAATACGCTAAGAACTATTGCTTCACATAGAAAAAGATCAGAGTCTGCGGTAGAACCGACCCCTTTGATACCAATTTGTCACGACCCATCCTCGGGGCCCGTGCCGTGACTACCCCAAGCCCGCCTTCCATAGGCCAGGGGCTGGCGACTAGCACCAAGGCGTAAATCCCAGTAAAAAGGGAAGGCATTGCCTTTGTAAAAGAAACAAGCACCACAGATTAAGCAAGCGGAAAAGTAAACACTATGTAAAAGCTGGTACAACAGTAAGTGCAGAAAAGTAAAAGGGGGTCCGGAAATACAAGCCCAACTATAAAGTACAACTGAAAGGGGAAAACAGCAACTGAAAAGTAAAGCCGCAGCATCGAGCCATCCTCTGGAAGTCCCACCTGAACGGTGAGTACTGATAGCCTCCACAGCTCCTCGGTCCAGCCGTCCGCTCTGAGTACACTCCGCCCAGGGGTCCACCTCCAGGTACCATCCTGCTCCGTTGGCCTCCACCATGATCAGCGATGTCCGTCGTATGAAACCAACACAACGTAGTGCGGGCATAACCCGTGTAGGGGTGAGTATAAGCTACTCAGTAGGGACCCCGAGACCCCCAAGGGTCTCCGAAAATCCACAAAGGATAACCACAAAGGAAAGATACAATCACAAAGTAACATCCGGCACTGATTAGTTATATTCCCATACATATACCTAAGTCATCAATTCTCGCTCGGCACCAACATTCGAGCTCATGTACATCCCAGTCCACACAGGAAAGAAAAATGTAAAATCCACACAGGATAGCTCAACATAATCCAGAAAGGAAAGTAAAATGTAAATCCACACAGGATAGCACAACACAATCTACAAATGAAAGTAAAATAGAGTTTCATCTCACACAAGTATACTTCTTTGAATGACGATAGAGATGATCACTGATGCATCTAAGTCGTCGAACCCACAAAGGATCGATAGGTACTAACCCCCACAAAGACCCACACAGGTTCGGACCCACACAGGACCTGTAGGCGCTGGCTCACACAGAACCGATGAGCGCTGACCCACACAGGATCGGACCCACACATGATCGGTAGCACTGATCCACACAGGATCACTGAGTGTTGTAGTCGTCGTCGTTGAATCCACTGAGGATCTCTGCACAGTCGTCGTCGTTACAGTAGCAGTCGCAGCCCACTCTAGTGTTCCCGTACACAGCAAGCTCGTTCAGGAGGGTCCGCTCCATGACCCGAGAGGCTGATGCATCAACTAAAACATAGTCTAGAGTTGATGTATCCAAAAGTTCCGTATCGTCAACAGGAACTCAACGTCCCAGACGGCGCGTCAATCGGACGCCCGGTCTGAGAGTTATTGGCCTTTTCATCCCAGGGGCCCAGTTGGTTTTTAAAGCAAAACCAACCTGACCGTACTCCACCTGCATCCAAACCTCGTGCGGAGTGTGCCAAAAGATCCTTCTCACTTAGAGGAAACCAACAAAGTCGACGACACGTCGATCGGATGTCTGAAGCTCAAGATATGAGCGTTTCCGCTCCGAGGGCCCGGTTGGTTTCGTGTACGAACCAACCCGGCCAAACCCAAAGTATTCCAAAACCTTGAGTGTGATATACTAAAATGACCATCTCGATCCAAGGATTGCATTCCCACTGACGACGCGTCGTTCGGAGGCCCGTACCTCATGTTACGGGCAAAAGACCGAAAATTGTCCAAATATGTGGGGTCTGGGCCCAGACCGACCCGGCCCAACCCCCCTTGGCACGGCCCGAACCGGGACGACCCGACCCGGTTTGGCACGGCCCGGCCCGGCCAGGGCGCGACCCGGCCGGTCGGGTCGGCCCGGTTCGGCTCTGCCGAGCGGCCGAGCGAGGGAGCCGCGGGGCGCTGCCCCCACGGGATGAAGGTGTCGCGGCCCCGCGTGGGGCTGCGCTGGATCAGCGGACGCGGAAAAGCCGCATCCCGTGTGTGCCGGACCCGCCCGGCTGCGGGTCCGCTGGCCGCCGCCACGGCGGCCCTATCTGGCGGCACGCCGGGGCGCCACCAGTGGGTTCCGCGGGCCACCGGAGTTGCTCCGGTGATCCGATTTTGTTTCTGTCTGCGCCGTAGCCCCTCTTGGGTCCTGTACTCCAGTGTGGGAACAAAGAATCACCTCTTCGGCCTGTTTTTTCACTGCCCGCCAATCCGAACAATAACGAAGAACTGCGGAGGGTTGTCGGGCAGTGTTTGTTTGGCCTGCACCCTCCGCATTAGGTGATAACAATCGGGAATAAATATTCAACACATGAATAAAAAGCAAGTCACAATTTTTATTGAATTAAAATCAAACTTGATCCGGGTTCTTTGTATTAAAATAAAAAATCCTGAGAATATAAATTATTCCACAAACAAACCCCTACCTCGTCAAGTCGTCGAGCACGCGTTCTTCGCGGAATTGATCGTCGCGGAAGGAGGCGATCGTCGCGTCGCGGAAGGGTGTCGCATCGTCACGGAAGGGCGCCGCGTCGTCGCGGAATACGGTGTCGCGTCGACGAACTCCGAGGATCAAGAACATGTAGATTTAATTATATTAATTTAATCCTTGATGTTGTTATAACCCACAAAGATATTTAAAAGAAGAAACCCGAAATCTCCTACCTCAAGCAGTTGGTGATCAGAGATCATTGCGGGGAAGAACGTCTCAGAAGAAGCATCGTCAATCTCCGACGGTGACAGCATTCTTCGCGTTCTTCGCGTTCTTCACGTAGGAGGATGAAGGCACAAAATTTTTCCAAACCTCTCAACAAGCAATCCTCAATAAGTCTTTTGTTGGTCTTATTTTATTATTACGCCAAAGGATTTTAAACAGGTTAAGAAACGATTAAATTAATTCATAGAATTAAATCAACAAATAAAACCACCCAATTAATTGGTGCGTTAAGAATTTAAGAAATCGCTTCAGTTGACATTCATAATGATGGGATTTCGCGGGGGCGTTACTTAGCGGAAAAAAACTGTGGGGCTCGTGCGGGCCCCACCTCACAAATATCCTACCAAGAGGGTAGGATATTTTTGGATAGCACCCTATCTGCATCAGCTCATCTTAAGCAGCACTAAGTGGCTTTCAAGTGGCTTTAAGTGAAATAAAATAAAGTTTTTCATACCAGCTATTTTATTTCTTAACATTAAGCCCAAAAATTAAAAACCACACCCGAGCAAACACAACTCCGGAAGAGGCATTTCTAAGAAAATACTGGTGTTGTGATTCCATCGGTGCCCTCAAAATTTGATTCCGAGCACCATTTCAAAAGTTAGAAAAACCCGCTCGTTCGTTCACCGAACGTACTCGAGCCAAACTTTAGAAAATTATTCCGGGCACACCAGGCCTCAGAATCTGGTTCCGTCAGAAACTACGTTTTTGTAAAATTCCAAAAAAAAATTAAGAATAAAATTTCCTTGAAATTTACGGGTCTTTACACATTAAGATATATTATAATTTTTTTTGAGATAAATATATTTAAATGTGGGAGTGAGGTTATTTTTCTAATGGCCACATCATGGCCATCATCCACCTATTATTTCAGTGTCGATAAGAAAGATCAATCTCATTATTCATTGAATGGGTTACATGTGTCTCTATATGATGGTTTTTATGTCTTTATCTAAACTCTTGAACCTCTTATATTTTCATTACACTCTCCAATATATAATAAAATAATAATTATAAAAATATTTCCCTGATGTCAAATTTCTCTGTTTTGAATATAGAAAATCACTTTTCTCCATATGTAAACACCCATAAAAAATTTCCCCACGTTACTCTTTTTGAATATCAACATTAACTAACCAATTCAATCATTATCCACCTCTTATTTTAGTTTTAAATGTTTGTTATTCAGTTTTTTACTATGATTATAAAGACTCTAATGGTTTATGAATTGGTGTTTTAGGTTTTAAAATAGTTTTCCCACTCCTACACCAGCCCCCAGCACCACCCTCTTGCACCAGCCACCCACCCCACTTCCCCCCTACACCACCCCCCTGCACCACTCCCCCCAAACCCTCCACCTATCCCCCCGAATATCATCAGGTGATTCTCTTTATTTTCTCTGGATGTTCCTTTCATATCCTTGAGTTTACCCTTTGTATGGTTTCTAGAACCACAAATTTGAAAATACATTTCATATATATTATTACATACCAAATGAATTTCCAAAAAAATTAGGTGAACTCCTTTGAGATGAGGTATACATATGATAAGGAGAAACATATCATAATTGGGACTCCATATTATCATATTATAGTCTAGAAGATCCAAAAAATTCATAAGATGATTCCTTTTAGAGAACCATTCCCTATGTGGCTGAATTATCCTCATAGGCTCCAGTTTTTGCCTATGATGATTCGTGAGAATGGCTCACCACCCATGCATGTGGAATTCATACTATGACCACCAATTCCTCACTAGAAAAAGAAGAAGAACACACTCATATCTCCTCAAGCTAAGTGTTAGATGAAGCGTGAGAATACTATTACTGATCAGATATCAAATTGATTGTTTTAATACAATCATGGAATTCTACCTTACCATGATACTTGGTATTTGTGATTGGATGATCCTCACCATCTGTATATAACATCCCTTGTATATGAAATAGGGATCTTGATATCTAGTGTATCACTTGTAAAAGATGAAAACATACATCCCTCCTTAATTTGAGTGATAACTGAAGACTTGATCTTACCCATAGACCTAAACACCCTCTAATAATTTGAATTGAACATACTAGAATAAAACACGATGAGAAATAATCCACTTGAATTTCTTAGATAATAGGTTTTTTAACATTGAACTCTTCATTGAAATATAACTAAATAAAACTTGAATACTTCCTAGATAAGATGAACCCTATAAAAAAATGATCCTAAATATGATGTTTCCCTTAAATCATGTTCTAATTGATGAAAAAAAATCAAATAATTTCACCACAATGTTTAAGAACTGAATTCTTTTTTAATTGAAGATAAAATTAAAGAATCAAATCCTAGAAGAATAACAAAGGTGATTCATTCCTAGAGTGAACAATCAGGTTCCATCGATAGTGGTGGTATTCGGCGGGGAGGAGGGCGTGGAGAGGTCAATGGAGGAGGAGGGTGTGAAGAGGTAGAGGGAGGAAGAGGGTTGTGGATCAGGGGAAGACAAGCTGTGTTCATTGTGGAGGAGGTCTAGGAGAGCTCGAGGGAGGAGGTCGCAGTGGTGTTCGCTAGAGAGGAGGTCGAGGAGAGCTCCAAGGAGTTAGTACCGGCGTCATTCGACATGTAGGAGGTCGCAATGAGCTTGAGGGAGGAGGTCGTAGTAGTGTTCGGTGGGTAGAAGATCGAGGGAGGAGGAGGGAACATAGAGGTCGAGGGAGGAGGTGTCGCGTATCGGGGGAGGAGGATCCCAACGCTTATGCAAAAAAATTTTGAAGATCCACGGTTACATAATTATTCCATGGATATAAACATACTATCCCCATGGATTTATAAAACCATTGTTATATATCCGTGGCTATAGCTTCAATTTCTAGTAGTGTACTTTTGGCTCAAATAAAAAAATGTTACCCAATTTAGAGGAAGAACATGGAACATATATGATGATTTTGACTCAAGGTAAGAGACTTCATATCAATATTCATTCATTGTGGAATATTCTTATTTATACAAGAATTTATTTTATACGGTATATTATCAAACACATTGTCTTTTAATTTCATTCATTTTTTTTGGAAATGAATCATTTTCTACGAAGTGTTTTACTAAAAGACAAAATAAATTCTTCTTTTTAATATATGTGGAGACAAAAACATTTCTGCAACCATGAGCATTTTTTGATATTTATCTCCATATAAAATATTTTTTTTGAAATAAACCTAAATTCTTTATTTATTAAGGTATTTTGGTATTCAAAATGGTTTTGAGAATTGATTTTTTATGTCAATATCTTGAACTGATATCTTGATATTGCAATGATTAAATGTTATCATTTATTTACACTTGTTTTATGTGTTATGATTCTGTTATGGTTCATGGAAAATTTTTACATATATGGGTGGTTCCATGATAAACATATGGTTTTTGAGCCCATGATACCTCTCTAATACAATAGAAAATGTAATAGAGGTTAATGTTAAGGTTTCTCTTAAGAGATTTAGGAAATATACTATGATGGGTATTCTAAACATTACCATGAAGGTTACTCCATATGTAACTGTGAAAGAAAAAATGTATGTATGTTTTGGATTACACAAGTTACCATTATGATTTATAACATACACAAGTTATTCATAATTCTTATGATTTCATGTGGTATGTTAAAGACCTTATGTTTAATGAGTGAAAAGTATGATTTCATTGATTTGTATGTAATCATGGACAAATGTCTTCATTTCTTATTTTATAACCCTTAATGAGATTTTTTATTCCCATCCCATGTTTCTAAAATGGTTTTTCATAGTTTATATATTAGGGTAGTAGAAATTAATAACTAAATAATATTTTTATCATGGAAATAAATCATGTTAAAATATTTTTATCTTTAAAAAAATTATATTTTGTAAGAAATAAATAATATTTTAGTTGTATCCATTTTGTATAAATTTGAGTTTTTATGTAATAGTTAAGGCCAAACTCAATAAAACACTAAACATGATATGATCCTAAATTTGAAAAAACATTAAGATTATTGACTTAACTCAACAGTATGTAATGTTTATGGTGGGTGACTTATAATGAGTCTAGTGCCTGTAGAAACTAAAAACATAAACATTGGTACCTAAGAGATGTACATCATATCCCACTAGGTTATTCAGGACTATAACCCTTAATAGACTCATCCCACATAATTCATGTATCATAAAATAGGGAAGAATCTTCTTAAGAGATGTACATCATATCCCACATGGTTAGTATATCCTACTCCTGTAGTGTTTCCGTGAGGTTTAATTTGAGAATACATCTTCTCAAAATTTTTCTTCCCAGAGGTAAATTTTGCAAGAATCTTCTTAAGAGAAAATATTTCAGATTTTAGTCTGATGACTAAATTCATATCCCCATGAATCATTTCCTTAGAGTTAGATTTTTCCTCAAAAAATTTCATCTCTAAAATAGCATTCTTATGATCTTTAGAAAGTTATTCCTTATCAGAATTTGCTTTCTCAATGTCTTTAAAAAGTTTTACTAGAAGCACTTATTTATCTCTAATATTCGTAGTAAGATTTGAAATCTTTTTTGTAATAATTTGTTCCCTAATATTTTCCGAGTATAATTTCTAGAAATTTTACAATTTTTTGCTTCATGTAAATTGGAAAATCTAGATAATTCTTCATATGAAGGTTCTTCATTTTCTGAAGATGAATTATCTTCATTAGAAGTGTTATCTTCAGAATAGTAATTCTTATCAATAGATAAATGTGTTAAATCCTCGGAACATCGTATCTTGGCCATAAGACATGTATGTGGGAAAGAAGTAGTAGAAATGAATACCATATTATTCTGAGATGATGAATCATATTCAGAAGATTCACTTTCTGAATAGTCTCCATAGCTTGAACTCCAATTATTATTAGCTTTCAGGACTTTCTTAGCTTTATCTTTATAGAACATCTTCATGTTCATTTCAGAATTCCTCTCTTTACTTTATTTCTTTTTATGTATAGGGAAATGAGGTCGTATGCGTCCACTTCTCTTGCATTCATATCATGTGACCTCTGAATCTTTCTTATCTTTCTTATCCTTCTTCTTATATTTGGATTTGAAATTTCTCTATCCAGCTATCTTGTTCATCCATCAGGCAAGATTAGCTAATCAATTTTCTAAGACTTCACTCTCACTAGATTCGGATTGGATAACAATCTTCTTAGACTTGAATCTAGTTACTCTCTCAGGAGTCTTAAATTTCATGTGATATGATGTTGTAGTGAAATCAGCACTACCATTCGTATTCTTCTTCTTTATATAGTCAACATATCTCTTCAATCTACATTCATGTTGAAGAAGTGTTCCGAATAGTTCATGAAGGGAAATTTGAGTAACCTTTCTGTTCTCCTCAATTACTGTCCTCCTAGATTCCCACTCATTAGGCATGATATCTATAATATTATCCACAAGAGCTTCATCATCTAGACCTTTCTCTCCTATAGATTGCAATCATTTCACGATATTCATAAACCTCTGTTGTAGTTTGCTTATAGGTTCTCCATATGGAAAATTAAAACAATGGTATTCTACTATCAACATAGCACATCTTGTCTCTATGACTTTGGATGTACCATAATGTGAAACATCAATTTTATTCCATATACATTTAGTTGTTTCAGAAGAAGAAATTTGGCTATATATGTTCCTAGTCATTGAACACAATAAAGTATTTCGTTCCATATAGTTTAATTGGTAATCATGCTTTTCATGATTAGTAAAAGCACTACCTTCCTTATCAAGAATTTTATATCCTGCAGTAATAATGACAAAGTTATCTACCCCAGTATTGATAATGAATGTCTTCATATGATCTCTCCAGTATTCATAATCATTACCATAAAAAATTGGTGGTCTAGTAGGATTTATGTTGTCGATAGAAGCAACATTTAAACCTTCCATCCTTAAGAAAATATTTGGAACACAAATTTGTTAAATGTATAAGTTTGTTAACAAGAGAAAACATTCTATGAAAAAACAGAAATTGTATCTCTAAGAAAAAGTGAATCCGAACTTATGATTCTGAAAAATAGATTCTGAAAATTACGAATCTGAAAAAGAAAATCTGATGATTATCTTCTGAATCTAATCGTGAGATTAATTTAGATTGAACCTAACCATCTAAATCAATTTTTAGATAGATATAGGATATTAGTTCACCTTCTCTGATACCAATTTTTAGGATGGTATGACTATGAGTATGATATACTCTGTGATATTAAACGTAGGATTGAAATAAGAATGAGATTCTCAGATACAAGAGTGGGGGTGAATTGTACATTTTAAAAAATTTCCATAAACAATGAAGGATCTATGTTTAACAAAGTTAAACAAAGAAAATTCATGAGACCACTATGAGTACAAAAGACTTCTTAGATTTCGGAATAGTGATTCCGAAAATGGAACTAAACAAAAGTTACAAGGATTAAGATTCTACCTTAAATAGTATAGAATCTAACTATATCAGAGTAAAAGTAAGGAAGTATAAAGAAGTTATACTTTCCATAAAAATACAAAATGCAGTGGAAAAACATTTAGTAAAACTACAATTTACGAACAATAACTCCTTTATCCCAAAGGGAAGGGTATCCAACAACCTTGGATAAAGGTCCCTTGATTTATACTTTCAAGAAATTATGTCTTAACCACCTTAGGGTAATCCCTCGATACGAAGATTGGAATCTCTGTCTTGATATCCCCGAAATCCCTAAAATTAAAGGTAGTTTGAACCTCTATCTTCCACACCAAGGAAGACCTCAACATCAAGGTGTTGGATCCTTTGTCTTCCTATCCCCGGAAGCCCTCGATTGTAGTCAACAACAATCGGAGTCGCATGAAGAAAGTCTGCACAAGGAAATGTGTGAATAAGCTTTTCAAACTTTCTACATGATTCTTTGAGAGTTGATAAGAGCCTCTCTACCCAAAAATTACTTCAGGATGTTTTGATCTCCAAAATTACAAAAAAGTCTTGAGCATGTTCAAATGAGCTCCTATTTATAGGAGAAGCTCCAACGTTCGGCTCCTTCCTACAAAGGTCATATTTCTACTTGAATTTCGGAAGGACCTATACACCTGTCACTCAACCAATGGTTAGTCAATAACTAAAATCACAACATCTTTTTTTAATGAATCTAGTGTAAGAATAAGAAAAACTGAAGTTCTAAATGTAAGAAAATAATAGTTATGAGTCTAACCAAAATGGAATTCGTAGTCTATAATAAAGAGATATTCGGAATCTGCATTAATAGGAATTTAGAACATGAATTCTAAAGAAATACAGATTATGAATTTCTATGGAAATTTGATGTTTGGTTTCACCAGAATTCAGAATCTGAACTTACAGAGTTCAGAGTCGATCTTTTAGAAGTTCGGAGTCGAACTAGAAAAAGTTCAGAGTCAAACTCGTAGAAGTTAGGATTCGAACTCATAGAAGTTCGGAGTCAAACTAGTTAATGTTCGAAGTCAAACTTGTAGATGTTCAGAGTCAAACATTGTGAGAGTTCATATCCAGAAATCAGAGTGGAACTTCATTGGAGTTCGTATCCAAAATTCGGAGTGGAACTTCATTGGAGTTCATATCCAGAATTCGGAGTGGAACTTCATTCGAGTTCATATCCAGAATTCAGAGTGGAACTTCATAAGTGTTCGTATCCAGAATTCACAATGGAACTTCATTAGTGTTCTTATCCAGAATTAGGAGTAGAACTTCATTAGAGTTCATATCTAGAATTCAGATCATAAAAACAGAATGCTTAATATCTATGTATTATATGATTATGAGTTTTTAGGTATGAATCCAATTTTTATACTTAAGAAAAATATTGATATTTATAAGGAAGTCTAGGTTAGGGAAAATTTCCATAAGGAAGGAAATTTTCCTTAGAGAAGTAAAATATAAATTTTCTTGAGTATAAGGTGTTTGTGATTTTCAAAACAAGAAGGAATGGAAAATTGATAAGGAAAACCTTATTGACTCAACAAAAGAAACATATCATCACAAGGGATATAACGCCACCAAAATCTTCTCAAACGGACACACGATGTGAATGTTAAGGCTATTTTCATAATATGTTTTTGACCTAGGTTCCATCCTGGTCAAATAGACAAGCCATACCCAACCTGACCCACTGGATGAGTATAATCGATCTGCACGACCTGACCTTTCCCTATTTATTCCCATTCATCCCAAACCAACCTGGCCCACTAGGCTTAGACCACTCATCTCGAGAAGCTTGGCATGCTCACTGGGTTAGCTAGACCCAACCCACTGGGTTAGTTGGACCCAACCACTGGGAATCTAGAGAATCTTGGGTCCCCTTGTTCGACCTATGCTTCAGGCCTACTCAGTGCACGACATGCGGTCCTCCCTGACTGAATACCACTTTGTTATATGTGGTCATGCACCATGTTCGTGTTGTCTTCCCACCATCCACCTGTCGAGAAGTCGAGCCACCGCCGTAGGGTCCACGTGGTCTGCATGTTATAGACGCAGCCCCTTTCCACCACACACTCGAACACCACTCATATCCTCCACCCCATGGGCTCCCATGCAGTCCCTCCTAGACAGCATCCTCATGATCTACTGCTAGTAACCCAACCAGTGGCCATCCACCCTGAGATCTTCCTAGTCTGGCTCCCCACTTGTCAACACACCACCTCCACCACTGACCACCATGTCGTCGGCCCACAATCTACCTCCGACTCTACATGAACCCGGCTAGATCCACTGCACCAGGCATGACCTTTCCCAATTGTATACCATTGATTCGGGTGATTTAAGATGAACCTTTAATTTCTTACCTCTATGATGATGTTGCAATTTCGGATTCTTAGTCTAATATTTTTGTCCCATACATCAAAGGCACAACGATCCTTTGTTCATATTCTGTGAATAATGAGTAATGTAAAAATATTTGTGGAAAGAGAAAAATGCATATGAAAGCCCAAAGAATGAATCTTGTATTTTTTTCATGTTGTCCTTGATCCATTCATATTAGAAGTATTAATAATGAACACTATATATAATCACAAATATCAATCACCTATTAACTCCACAATTTAACCATCACTCAAGATCAACCGAACTACAGATCAACTGAAATACATATCAACTAATTCATTTGTGTGTGCATTGTTTCCTTTAGATCTAATTAGGGGATGGGGAATCACAATGAGATCAAACACCCTACCTATATTTTTTATCATTGGTTGAAAATGGGTGAATATGTGTTATCCTCGTCCGTTGATCCATCAATATTCAATCCATGATCCAATATCTGATCCATCGTCGCTGGTTCTTGATCCACCAATGTTATTTGGAGAAAAATCCTTATCCAATTATCATAGGAATAATGAGGTTATTAATATTATACTAAATTATCTAATGAAGTATTTTTAAATAAATAAACCCTTATTGTATGACAAAGAAATTATTCTTATTAAATTATTTACTATAGATACGTCTTAAAACTAACACTTTCATCTGGCCTGCGTCGAATGATGTTAGGACCTAGCTATGATAAATATGCTATATTGAATGAAACAGTTCCCTCAGATTTATGATTTGGGAACGTATTTAAGGGTTATTCTAGAATTAAATGAAAAACCACCCACACACTTTTTTAAAAACTAAATATAATTCATCAAAATGTTCTTGGGAACCCCGGGCCTTGGAATGACATGTCATCTCATCTTCTGTTCTAATAGTTTTCACAATTAATTTATATAAATTAGGTTGGATAAAATTAAATCCATTACATTCACCCTATCATAGAGATTTATGTCTCTGAAATCCAAAAAATGAACTACATAACAAAAAAATGAGGTTTTAAGCATTAATTTGAGCCTCCATCACCTAATTTTTCTCTTTGAGATTCCTGTGATGACTCAAAATGTTCATTAGTGGAATCAAACTCTCATTAAAGATCCATTCCTATTAATTATTTTCCTCTATTAGAAACTCTGCAAATGTCACCCCATCATGAATATTTATCTCACCTCAGTCAATGTCATGCGATGGATCATGAACGTACTTCCTTAGCAAAGTTATGTGGAAGACAACATGTTCCCGCTGCAAATTTAGGTTTAGATCAAGAAGGTATGACCCCTTGTCAACTCTATGAAAAATTTTAAATGCTCCAATTTCTCTATGATATAATATTCCGCCCCATCCATATCTCGGTAATCCCCATCGAGGTGATATCCAAACTAACACATGGTCTCACTCCTCAAAATCCATGGGAATATTTCTCCATTCAGAAAATGACTTCATCTAGATATGTTCCTTCTTCATCTTCTCTTTTATGATCTTCACCTTCTCAGTGGTAGCGTGCAGCAACTATGGACCCATGAGTGTTGACTCAGCTATGACATTCTAGCAAAGTGTTGAACCTCATTCTATCCCTTGTAAGGACCCAAATTGTTACATACCAATACTGGAGTGGAAGCTATTATTGTACACAAACTATACATGTGAAATGTGATCCTACCAGCTACAACTAAAGTCCATGATGTAGGCATGTAGAATATCCTGTAGAACCTGAATGGTTCTCTCTATCTACCCATCTGTCTAGGGAAAAACGTTGTGCTCAAAAATAGCTGAGTCTCAAACACCTTCTATAATAACATCAACACATGGTATGTGAAATGTGAATCACAATCTGAAATGATCATTAATGGTACTCTATAAAGATGAACTACCTCTTTCACATATTGGATCCCCATGTCCTCTACTAAAATATTCTAATAGATCAGTACGAAGTGGGATGACATGGTGAGTCAGTCAATGATATTTCAGATGGTATCGTTTCCCCTAGACATGTATGGAAACCCCATCATGAATAACATTAATATCTAAACCCACATCCACATTAGAAAATAATGTGGTTGGGTAGA
Organism: Viscum album; assembly: GCA_963277665.1. NCBI lineage: Eukaryota > Viridiplantae > Streptophyta > Magnoliopsida > Santalales > Viscaceae > Viscum > Viscum album. The sequence continues at coordinate 51,457,254 of OY728156.1, forward strand.
TCACGCTAGAAATGGGTACTCAGTCTTCACTTAAAGAAATGTGAGGCATTGAGAAATGAACTTTTCCACTGCTTTCTTCATCCTTTTCCACCAAAACTGACATCAGAGGTCTAAGATAATATTTTCCACTATCTTATGTAATTCTATAGGGGTTGTGGGAAACACCCTCTGATCCTCCTCAAAAAATACCATAGGTACAACTGTGCTTTATCCGAAAAGAACGACTTTCTCCCCACCTATCGAATATATATCAGGTTCCTACCCTATAGAAAACAGTGTATGTAAGGTATCACAGTAGTTATCCTTATGTTTTTACTCTCTAACTCACTATTTGTGTGGAGCGATATAAACCATTTATTGGAAGTAATGTGGATCCATATCTATCCATAGGGGATATCTATAGTGCGAACAACTACTCTGATGCCTCTCTCAACAACTACATGGTAGATCTCTTTGTCAGTACATCTGCCACTATGGCTAACATACAAGGAGTATAGACAATCTGAAAGTAATATTCCTAGAGGAAGTCTAGTTTTTTTCTCAATCTATTTTACAGATCATTCTGGAGAAAATATTGATGATACTCTTGTGTTCAGAGTAGATGATAAATTACTCTCTCTTTAGGTAGTGTTTTCACATCTTCAATGTGAAGAATACTGATGCTAGATAAAGATCATCGGCCATGTAGTTTTTATCACATAGTCTAAAATTTTATGAACCATAAGCAATGAATTCTACCCCTTAATCAAGGCACAACCAAAACCGGTACCTTTCACATCGTAAAAAAATGCATACCCAATGCCCTCCTCTTGTAATCACAAGATGAGAGGTATTTTTAAATTCATCCTTAGCTTCTGAATACACTTATTTCACATCTATATCCACAAAAGGGATACCCATTCAATGTCAATTTTTTCAAGGGTGCTGATACTCATAAATAGATAAGAAGAAATCGATGATAGTCCCCTAATGAACCCATGAAACTTTGCACATCATTAAAACTCTTGGGTGGATCATAATCAAAAATTTCCTCAATATTAACAAGATCCACTACAACTACAGCCTCTGAAATCATGTGTCCAAGAAAGTGGACCTCCCAAATACATAACAAACTCTTTAAGAGAATCCCAGAAAATCAGTCCTATAAAATTGTGTCTAGGGCCATCCTCTAGAATATCATGTTCTCCTCCTCAGTCTCCGAGTACACCGGGAAGTCCTAAATTAATACCACCACGAACTAGTATATTTAAGCCGGAATATCCTTTTCATTAGTCCTAGGAACACTACTGGTGAACTGATCACAACAAATGGCGTCTTTGAGTACTCGTACTAGCCATACCGACATCATAAGGGTATCTTCAGTAAATAACCATCTTGTACGTGAAGCAAATGATAAATGGACATGTGGTTAATCTTTAATAACCACATCTCTCCCTTAAGCTAATTGAACAAGTATTCAATCATCAGTAGAGGATACATATTCTTCAAATAAATCTAATTCTGGTGCTGAATGTCTACACATAAGCCCTATCTTCCATCTGCCTTTTTAGTAAAAAAAATGTCACCACCCATGGAAAAACTATACGTCTCCCGAAGCCCTTCCTCAATATGTCGTCTACCTATACCCTCAACTCAAGAAGCTCCGCATGAACCATCTGATAAGTAGTTTTAGATATTAGTGTTGTCATAGGGTATAGATCAAAGCAGAAGTCAACCTCCCAGCAATGAGGCAATATAGGGACACCCTAGGGAAATACTTACTCATACTATGCCACCATAATAGGAAATTGAGGACTCCTAGCATCAACTATATCGAGGGTGATACTAGAAAACTGATGAGTAATCGGATTCACAAACCTTTGATTATATCATTTTGATAACTAGAACATACAAATAATGACTTAGTAAGGCCTCGACGCTGCTAACAAGAGATCCAAACTGAAACTTTCTAATAAATAATAAAACTCACACTTTTAGAAGCTATGTGTGATCATTGAATCACCTCCTATTGGAGTCTCTAAACATAGGGATCGATTAAACAGTTCTACTGGAATGTACGATTCTCAAACAATGGTCATGGCATGAAAAAAAAGATTAATACATATGTCCATGAAAACTGTATCTATGGTATAAAAGATGCAGAATTTACCCTTCATGATCTCTACAGTCATGATGTCATAATCCATCATCTTCTGATGTTGGCCTTGTCCATTTACCTCATCTCCTTGAACCGGTGGTGTACCACCTAGGGATGGTGGTGGTAATACGTCAACCCTTTTCCCACCTCATACTTTCCTACCTACTCCTCTTCCGTATCCTCTGCCCTAAATACCACCATGATCATGCCTCCTCCTCTGTCATTGAATTTCATAGACAACTTCCTGATCATCGATATGGATGGTTGAGAAATCCTATTCTAGATATCCCAGACCACCATGTGAGTAACAGAAACCGTTCTTTAATTGAATCGCTCCTCACATGGAGCCACAAACTAGAGATCCCATGTCTTAGGGTTGTACCATAGAGTGCATGACTATCTTGGGTCCCTATGTCAGTTGAAAATAACAACTTCCAAATAAAAAATTTTCTTTTTTTCTTACTGGTATGTCCCACTACTGGAGTCATCTCTACCAAAAATCTCTCCACTAGTATAGCTCTCTCTGGTACCCTAGCATATGAAGGTATTAAAAGGGATATAATGGATGACTAACCCCCCAGAGTATCCCCCTTTTGATGGTCTGATCCCTAATGAATGGTTCTCATAAAATATCTATAGAGTAAAGGGAATGATTAGTTAAATTCAATGTGTACTCCTCCACAGCCTGACTGCCCTTTTCAATATTCCAGAACTCTTGTATGTGAACAGAGAATAGAATAGCTGGGAATAACTCTTCTCTAAATATTTTATTGGATTATTAACAAGATATATTCACATCATCTTGTGTTTGGTTCACTATGCTCCAAAAATTCCTCACTGATCCTTAAAGAATACTCACGATTAGGGCTACCATTTGGTCAGTCGTTGTCCTCACCAGACAGAAGACCTGAGTAACAACCTATCACGACTCCATATCTACATGTGGACTCTATAATATGTTGTATCCTAGGTGGTATTGACCATTGAAAATAATTTAATGTATCAGTATTCATGAATCCCCATATGGTAGCACTAATTTTATCTACTTCTGGATGAGCGACACTACAAGAGTAAAACTACCTGAAGGTTCCAACTCTAGAACATACCCCTATATTGAAACCATATTACTAGGAGAATCATCCTCGTGATCATGCAATGTAATCATAAATTGTTGTCTACAAGGATGAATAAAATAAGGTCATGATGGTCCTAGGTTAATAGAGTATACATGATGAGCTGTCTCAAGAAGGAGATGAGAACACACCCAAATCCTATATGATTTATGGATTGTTAATTTCAATCAAACTAGTGTTTTCATTTACTGAGTCAAAAAGTAGGTGTCTAGAGTCTTGGTGTAATGATGCCTTGGTCGCCTCACTAACACTAGATTCCCGGCCTAAAATCAAAACTCAAAACCCATGAAACTGTTTCCCAAAACCAACCTCACATATTCATGATCCTTAAGTAAAACTGACATGAACATTGATATCACACACTCACAACCCATATTAGAGGGGTCCATCTTGTGACTACCATAAGAACATCTCTAATAGGATAGGGGATGGTGACTACCCCTGTGCATGTATATATCAAAAATGGAAGGCACTTTCCTAAGTACCTATACCACACAATGTCCAAGACCAAAATTCTTAAATGTAAAAACACTAAGTAGAGAATGCATGTGTCCACTGAGAAACAATCCATAGAGTAAGACAATAGGAAATTAAAAAGTAAAAAAAGTTCTAGAATTAAATCCCACCAAATTTGTCTTCAAAAGTAAATACAAAAGTTTTTTAGGCTCATCAAATGAAAATCCTACCTGAAGCGTAGTTGTATGATAGCTGTCTGAAGACGTAGTTGAACACCTTTTATCATTTAACACACTATCAAAATAATAGTCCTAGTAAACCATGAACACCATCAATTGTTCAATTGAATACACAATACACAAAACATGCTGGAAATCCCATGCATGGGTGAGTAAAACAATACTCATTAGGAAACCCTTAAACAACAATTGAATACCACTAATAAATAGAAGAAGTACACAACAAAGAAATACACAATGTATACCATAATGAAATATACTAAGTATTCCAAAAATAAATACATAATATACATCCCCAAAGAAATAAACAGTATAAAACAAACAATTTCATGGTATACAAAAATAAATATATGGTATAACAGAATGAGAAAACACAATGAATACTCAGCTCAGAATGGTATAAATCTATTGCAAAAATGTAGGTTTATCAGATTTAGTCCACAGAACAACTAGTATTAGTATCACATGAAGTTTCAATAATACACAAAGTGTTGATAACACACAGAGTGTCCATAACATATGGTGTTTTGATAAGTCCTCCATCCCCAAGTCATGTAGTCACCAAGTGACTACCAGCCATAGGATTCCACTCCTAGCATTCTTTTTTTCCAAAATAACCAACTAATAAATCTTATATTTCATAATCTAGACTCTAGGAAGACTCAGTGATAGTATCAAAAAAGTTTCGTCTCTTCAAAAGGGTCCCGTCATTGTAAATTGACCATAAAATGAAGACACTCTTCAAAAGTTACAATTATGTTAATAAAAAGTTCAGTCCCGAGAATAGTCCGGGAATGATCTGACCCGAACCGCCAGCCAACCCGACCCGGTCCGGCTGACCTGACATGGTCGTGTCCAATTAGGATGACCTGAACCGGTCTGGTCTGGCCCATTGGGCCACTAGAGACGCCCAACTCCCCTAGTCCGGCCCACTGGTCCACCCCGACAGCGTGCAAACTAGCACCAAGCGGTGTTTCACAGTGTTCATGGTGACCACCAAGCAAGGATACATTTCCTTTTCATCACCTACCTAGTCACCACTTGTGGCCTCCAGCACATTTTTCTCCCTTGAGGTCCTTCTTATACCCTAAACTCATGCTCAACCACCCCACTAATATCTTGTTTCCCTAACAATCAGCCAAGACCAGCCCACCACCTCCCCCCTCCCTCATAGGGCCGCATTTTACCCCGGAAGCTAGCCACAATGATAGGTACCTATAATCCTCTTCATGATCTGTATGAACCTGGTCTAATCCACTACTCTGTTCGCCACCTTGCATAGCAATAATCCTTTTACATTGGTGATTTGTGCCACTCCTTCTCTGTCGCACCTCAGTGATGTTATTGTGGTGTAAGATCCCTGAACTCAAGTCATTACACCATGGATCGAAGTCACAATGATCATTTTTTCATATTTTGGGATGATTATGGAATACAGAAAGAGTAGAGTAAAGAGATAAATACACATGAAATCCCAATGAATGAATATTTTCATTTTTCTTGTGGGACTAGATCCATTCATGTTAGAATTCATTATTAATAAAGAAAATGATATTAACAAATATCTATCACCCATTAACCCCATAATTTTACTATCATTCTTAAACAACTGAACCATGAAAAAAACTTTCCGTTGGTTAGATCATGTTCGACATTGGATCTATGAAGTGGAAGGGAAATTACAAAGGTATCGAACAACCTAACTAGATTTTGAATTAGTCATTGACGAAGGGTGAAGCTACATCATCGTATTTCGTCAATCTATGGATCATCGATCCAAGATCTGATATCTAATATGTCATCACTAATTCTCTATCCTCCAGTGTTCAATGGAGAGATATCATTCTCTAATTACTTGAGGAATTACTACGTTATAATGATTGCGCTAAATTCTAGGAAAAAATTTATTTTTAAAAAATAAAACATTAAGTACCCGGTTTTTCTTTGAAAGCATTTGGAATATTCTTGATGATATTCCAGAGCAGCGCCTTCAGACGACGTGCGATTCCGAGGACCGTAGTGGCCGGAATTAAATTTGTAGTGCGTTCACACTGGACTCGCCAAATAAATGTTATTACTCCTAAACAGTGATCTAGATTAGAGATCTGAGTGTACTGATGGGTCCAGAATGGTTTGTTTACCCTTGGAACGACATAAAACATGTCGGCATGGGATGTTTGGAACCCTCGCTCTCTTTCAGAATGTCAAACGAATAAATTAATTAATTAATTTATTCATTTAATGGTAAAACTAAAGTATCTCGTAAACGGTGGATTGGATTGGAAAACCTCGGACACCGTTGAGTCCGGAACGTGTCGTTTACCCTAGGATGGATGTATGTTTTGCGTGCATGGACCGTTTGTGAAAAATGACCCCAAGGGAATTTTCATAATTTGGCGGCCCCTGGCACGATTGTTGCAACTTTTGAACGGCGCATCGGATTAAAATTCTGAGACCACCGTTGCGCTCAGAGCATGGTTTTTAGCCTAGTGGAGCATTAATCCCGACCCCGCTAAAATTTCGGGTTCGGGGCTATCGTGCGGGCATTTAAGTATTTTCTAGTTAAAAGCATCCCCTCCCCACTTCTTCTTCTCCTTCTTCCCCCCAAGCTTCCACTCTCCTCCATCTCCGGTGATGCTGCTTCGGGCAAGGCGGTTATAGAGGGGCGACTCTGGCGAGGTGCGGTAATGTCGGCTGATCGAGGCGAAGCTCCGGGCGAAGACCAGTGAGGTAGGAGGTATTGTTTCGCGTTTAAATTCACGCATACTTTGAGCCCATTTCCCTTGTCATTTTTTTGCCCAATCATTGAACAAAACCCAATATCGAATGGAACATGTTCTAAGCTTTACAACGAAGTTCTTGTTTAAACAATCCATGTACAGGGGTGTCCGGGACAACCCCGGGAAGTCTTGGTCGATTCCCTGGTTTTTCCGGCGGTCTGGGACGACGGTGGTGGATTCCGACGGTCCGGGATGGCGGCGGCGGCGGCGGCTTCCCAGGTTGCGCGGCGGCCCGGCTGGGCACAACGGTGGCACAACATCCTGGCGGTGGTCTGGGTTCTTCATGCGGGTGGTGCGGCTCAGGTTCACCGGCAGAGGGCACCGGCCGAGGGCGCCGGAGAGGGGGCATCCGGGGTCGCTGGCGCGTGACCCCGTGGGGAGAACGGGACACGCGTGATGCGGGTGTCCGCGTGGAAAGCGGATCTTCCGTCAGCCGTTCGGCGGAAGAGGTGCCCGAGAAGTGCACGGGAGAGGGGGCCTCATGGGAGGCGGAGGGCCGTGGGGCGGCGGCCCGCGGGTTCGGCTGTGCCGGGCCCAGCGGCTAGAACACGGCTCAGCGGGCCGGCCCAGGGGTAAACACCCCTTAATTTTTTTGGACGCCCGTAACTATTGCTACGGGAGTCCGTTTTCTACGCCGTCTATGGAAGCATGGACCTGATGCAGAGGCAGGCCTTTTGGGGTGGTTTTGGGAGTTTTATCTTCTGAGACAAGGTGCTTGGGGATTGACACGTGCGTAAAGCAGCATACCGGGCTTCCCAGGAATTCTTGTTTGGGACAGCGCAGACGCGTCTGACATTTGTTTTGAGCGCTGTCAGTAGCGTTGGGACCCTAGCACCAGGGCGAAGCTTTCCAGAGTGGTTTCGGGTGTTGCAACCGAAGTTGAGGTGTGGGACCCATGGCCCGTCCATCGAGCTGCGAGAGGCGTTTGGCACCTTTCTCACCGGACGTCCGTTTGGGGCATGCGAGCAGTCAATTCTTGGGGGATTTCCCGAGGAAATTGCAATGGAAAAATCTGCCAGCTTTAATTCATCAGGGCAGTTCAGGCCTCACATGGGTCGTTTTGGGAGTTGGCGGTGAATTACAACTCATTCACCAGGTGTTCGATTCGGACGACTGGTTAGCCAAACATGTGCACTTTTTCGAGAGGATCGCAACAGTGTGATTCGTTCGTTGTGTTTTGAGACCGGGTTGAGAGTCCCACGAAGCACCGCACATGTGTGGTGCGCCGAAATGCACATTTTTTTCCGGATTTCCGTTGCAATCATGTTAATGGTGCTTTTGACATGTTTTCCCAAGGGGATCGCAATGGTGCGATGCATCCGACTGTTTTCGGGGCTGAGGCTCATGATCACAGGACGCCGTTCTGGCGTGAGGCGGTGTTGGTGACTTTTCCGTCGGATATCCATTTGAGGTGAGTAAGTAGTCGATCTCTCTTGTTTTTCCACGAGGATTACAATGGTGTAATCTGTTCAGGAGAGTGGAGCCTCATGTGTGATCTTATTAAATGTGGAAATATGAAAGGTGCCCTGGTGGCAGTTCTTCTACCATGTTTGTAGCGGACCATCGGTGTGTGATCGCGTGCACTCCTGGGAGAGTGAGGTTTGTGTCTAAAGAAATGTGGTTGGATGTGCCATAGCTGTTGAGGTGGGAGGATGGAGTTTTTATGTTACGCCTTCGCGTTGTCGTTGGGTGCTGGGTGCATGTTAGCCTTTGGGCTGGAGACCTGGCATACTCTGGGAGCATGCGAGGACGCTGGGAGGTACGTGGGGATGGTTGTACCCAAGAACGTTTGTGATCATGGTTGGGGTTAACTTGGGGCCACACGTCGTGTGGGCCCCAGGTGCATGTCATGTTCTGCTTTGCGTACTTTTGACCTCTCGTGATGTAGAGGGTCCCTCGGTTACCGATTGTTGACCAGCAGGGTTTAGTTTTTCCCCTAGCATTGTTTCGGAGTTGGGTGGTTGCATGATACCCACTCCAGATTTGGTTGGCCAGTGTTGTACCATTTAGTAGAGATGGCCAGAGCAGTCCTGGGTTTACCCTCTAGTAGATACTGGACAGTGGGTCACTCATCGACTTCTTCAGGTTTACCCGCCAGTAGAGACTGGGAATTGGGTTACCCAATGACTTCTAGGGTTTACCCTACAGGAGAGAATGGGCAGTGGGTCACCCGATACTCATAGGGTTTACCCTCTAGTAGAGACTGCGCAGTGGGTCACCCGACGACTCTCGGGAGTCTACCCTCCAGTAGGGCTGGGCAGTGGGTCGCTCATCGTCTTGATTCAGGTCTACACTCCAGCAGGGCTGGACAGTGGGTCAGCTGTCGACTTGTTCTGGGTTTAGCCTCCAGCAGGGCTGGGCTGGGGGTCACCTGTCGACTTCTTCCAGGTCTACCCTTGAGTAGGGCTGGGTAGTGTGTCACCTGATGATGTATTAAGGTTTACCCTCCACTAGGACTTGGCAGTGGGTCACCCGATATCATATTATGAATTACCCTCCAGCAGGGCTGGGTAGTGGGACACCCGTTTACATTTCTGACTCAGTCCATTCTACTAGGCTAGACTGTGGCTTTCCTCCGTGATTATTGGAGCGAGACCCTTGGTTGTATGGTTCAGTGATGGAACAACCATGACATTGAGGAGACCTCTCGACTGCGATGCAGTGACGAGTTGTGGTTCGACTTAACCCAGAACTATCAAGTATGTGGGGTGCTTTCCCAACTGATACACTTCCTTGGGACATGACCTAAAACTGTGCAGGTGATTCAGTGCTGCCCAAAGTGGATTGTGTCAAGGTGCGGTGATTTGAGCCCCTTGACCTGCAGTTCGGGGTATACGTGCGAGTTGCTAGGCATGGATGATGTTTACTTTTGGGACTAATTGAGACTCACATTCTTGGGCTGAGCTACGGGGTGAAGATCTACATACAGCCTTCTTTCAAGCTTCTTGTTGAGCATATGGATATATATATACCTTGTTTTAGTTCCCACTTCTTGGGTTTTGGTGACTCTCCTTCCAGGAGAGGCGAAGACGTGCGGGGTATGCCATGTGCTTTCCGTGTCAAGATTCTCGTGGTTGGATGAGCCTACTCCCCTGCTTTAGGAAGTAAAGACTCGACGGGAAGTTCATATTCTCACCATCTCAAGCTCCTGGTGTCATGACGCGTCTATTTACTTTCACTTTTTTGGTTGAGATGTACTCTTTACTGCACTTTTGGTTGCACTCCTTTACTGTCCCCGGTTCAATCTAATGCTCAACACTTCAGTATTTCCTTTGTTTCTCCCTCGATCCTTCGAGGCATCATACTGAGTGTTTTTATACTCACCCCTGCTTGTTCTTTGCCCGCACTTTGTGTTCCCTTACAGACGATGGACATGTTGGTCATGATTTCAGAGGATCGTAAGAGTTCGAGATCTTGGACCGCGTGTGGTGGTCGTAGCCAGGTTCCAGGTGGGAGACCCATCAGCTGTTTCTTTTTGTTTACCTGTTGCCGGGTTGTGGATCCTTTTCTAGTTGGCGCGTGTTTTTCTCCTTTTTCCTTTTCAGCACTTTACTTGTACTGTTTAGAGGTCGATGCACATTTGTGGTATATATATATTAGTTTCCCTTTTATTTACCTATCTTTTCTTTTACTCTGCACATTTTCATTGAGTGTGCTGCGTTTTTGTGTCTACAGGTGCATAGGCAAAGGCCTCCCCATGTAATTGTGCCTTCGACGCTGGTCACTAGCCCCTGGCCTATGGAGGTGGGCATGGGGTAGTTGCGGCTCAAGCTCGAGTAGAGTCGGGTCATGACAAAGTGGTATCAGAGGTTGTTCGTTCCTTGGGATGCTGTTCAGACGTCCCTAAAATAGGAATTGGTTGGGATTTTGGGAAACAATGTTAATGTGTCCCGAGAGCGGCTCTCAGGCCAGGGAGTCCATTGATGGTGCGGCGGTTGACGTATCCATTCACCAGGACCCTAATATCCCGCTTGTCGACTCTGCATGATGAGACACTTGTTGCAGGGAAAACTGGTTTATGCATCACATAGGATTGAGTCTTTGACTGTCCTTCTTGAGTAAGCTCCCCATATTTGTTATTGGTATATACATAAATGCTCATCTAATCGCGGCACTCCATGAAAATATTCAGGATGTATCCGCGAAGGCAGCCGGCCAGGATACTAGCTTTGGTTTGTGATGATGACCCTGTGAGATACGAGGCCTCAGTCCAGGACCCGTCATGTGAGCCCCTTTATCCGAGTGGGCCAGTAGCAGCACCCCCACATGGTGAGCAGAAGACAACTTCAGTAGAGCAGGCTGAGTTTGAGTGCAGGTTGAGCGCGCTCTATGAGTTCCATCAGCAGAGACCACTGAGGTTCAGTGGTGAGCTAGACCCTCAGGCATCAGAGGTTTGGCTAGAGACAGTTGTTCTACTCTTCAGGCTTGTGCTGATGCCAGCAGATCATATGGTGGCTTTGGCCGCCAATTTTTTCCGCTGAGTGGCTTTGCATTGGTGGAGTCTGGTGACTCTGTTTCTTGGAGATTTTCCCCTTTCGTTGGGTGACTTTCAGTTGTTGTTCAGTGAGGAGTTTTCTCGCTCTTCTGCTTGCCCTCCATTCGGATTCATGAGCTCAGTTGTTTCAGTAGGGAGGGATGACGGTGGCCGAGTACACAGCTAGTTTCGCAAATTGTGCACACTTTTCCCTAGACTTGGTCCATGATGACAACATCCAAGCACAGAAGTTTGATCAGGGTCTCCACCGAGAGATTCATGATGTCATAGTACCCTTGGGAATTTCCACATATGCAGGGGTTCTAGAGCAGGCACTGGTGACCGAGAGCTTCCTGTCATGTTCTAGAGTTGGTGGTGGCAGCAAGCACGTTGGAGCTGACACGTCTTCCGCAACTAGAGAGCATCGAAAAGTAGAACCTCAGCATAGGTGGCCTTCCCACTGCCGGTTTCAGAGACGTGGTCATATAACACTGTGGTGGAAAAGTTCACGACCTCATCCAAGGGTGCCCTTCTATGAGTGGGCTCTTGGCCGTGGTCGTACACCACAGTGGCGCCGGAGGGCACCAGGATAGCTTAGGGAGAGGTGGTGTTATGTTTGTGATGGGTGAGATCACTTGGCATAAGACTGCCCAACCAGAGTTGCTGAAAACATTGGGCAGGCAGCAGGTGCACCACCACGGCAGGGGCAGCGCCGTGATCGTAGTAGTACCTAGGGAGGTCATGCTAGAAGAGGAGCGGGATGAGATGGAAGTGCAGGAAGACCTTACGAGGTCTTCCCATCACCACTAGGTGGTCCACTCCAGGCTCTAGGAGCTGATAGTTGGGACCGCGGACAGCCGCGAGCTTTGGATGTCTACGATCCTATAGAGTATGAGTTGATAAGAGGCACGATATACAGCTCTTCTACTTTTTGCAGTAGAATTGTTAGACTCTACCTGTGAAATGCTTTTCTCCCGGCTCCTTGCTTGGGTTGTTACCAGGGTGACACAGGGAGTCAAGTGTAACCCTATTTTGGTAGAGTATAAGGTGTGTAACCTTCCTCTTTAGTCGATGGCGTCGACTCCATCACTTCTCGAGCATGTAAGAGAGTCTAGGTTGAGAGACATCGACTGTGGAACCTTGCTTGACCAGATATCCTTGGTTGTTTCACCATATGGATATTCTGAAAGAGGGAATTACCAGGCCTTGTTCCAGGTGCGGGCGGTGAATCTAGTCGCAGAGTGCAACATAGGGGCTCAGTCGTGGAGGTGAGCTACCCCCGAGAGCCTTCGGGCCGTTTGAGACCATGGGAAGGGATGGCGAGGTTCCCTACCGTCTTTCCAAAACCCCAAGGTCTGGAGTGGGTGAACGATGTCTCCCTCATGTTTTACCTAAAGAGATGTGTGTGTGCTCCTATGAATTCCATCGACAAGGGTAGACCTTGCATGAACATATAAAACCCTTTGGTCTGTGTGCGGTGACACGGGACTGTGTTAGAGTTCTTCTGGGTATGGGAGAGCCATGTGTGAGCTTAGTACCCTGAGTTGTTACCTGGTTTTTATTTTCGGGGAAGAAAAGAATGAATGAGGGAATTATGTAAGAACCTTGTTTTTGCTAGGAATGTCTTTGGAATATTCTTGATGATATTATAGAGAAGCTCCTTCAGACAGCGTGCGATTCCGAGCCCTGGAGTTGCCGAAATTAAATTTTCAGTGCGTTAACACTGGACTCGCCAAATAAATGGGATAACTCATAAACTGTGATCCGAATCAGATATTTGAGTGTACAGATCAGTCCAAAATGGGGTGTTTACCTTAGGAATGACATAAAACATGTCGGTGCGGGATTTTTGGACCCCTTGCTCACTTTCGAAAAGTTAAACAGATAAATAAATTAATTAATTTATTCGTTTAATGGTAAAACTCAAGTATCTCATAAACGGTGGCTTGTATTGGAAAATTGAGGTCACCTTTGAGTCCGGAATGTTCTTTTTACCATTGGAGGGGTGTAATTTTTGCAGGCGCGACCTGTCTGTGAAAAATGGCACAGGGGCGTTTTTGTAATTTGGCGGCCTCTGGCGCAATTGTTTCAACTTTTGAACGGGGCATCAGATTAAAATTACGAGATGACCATTGCGCTTGGAGCGTGGTTTTTAGCCTAGGGGTGCCTTAATCCCGACCCTGCCAAAATTTCGGGTTCGACGCTATCAGGCTGGCATTTATGTATTTTCTACTTAAACGCATCTCCTCCCCTCTTCTTCTTCTCCTTCTTCCCCCAAGCTTCCCCTCTCCTCCATCTCCGGTGAGGCCGCTCTGGTGAGGCGGTTCTTGCGAGGTGACTCCGGTGAGGTGCAGTAATGATGGAGGATCGACGCGAAGTTCCAGGCGAAGCCCAGCGAGGTAGGAGGTTTTGTTTCGCATTTTACTTCCCACATAATTTGAGCTCGATTTCCCCTATCAATTTGCTGCCAGATCGATGAACAAAACCCAAAACCGCATAGCACATGTTCTATGCTTTCCAACGCACTTCTCGAATTGAAAATCCGAGTCTTGGGGTGTCTGGGACAGCCCCGGGAAGTCCCGACCGATTCCCTGGTTTTTCCGGCGGTCCGGGACGGCAGCGGAAGATTTCGGTGGTCCGGGACGGCAGCAGCACTGGAGGCTTCCCAGGTGGCGTGGCGTCTCGGCTGGGTGCGACGGTGATGCGGCATCCCGGCGGCGGTCCGTGTTCTTCAGGTGGGTGGTGCGGCTCAGGCTCTCCGGTAGTGGGCGCTGACCGAGGGCACAGGCGAGGGGGCATCCGGGGTCGCAGGGTCGTGACCCTACGGGGAGACCGGGACCCGCGTGATCCGGGTCTCCACGTGGAAAGCAGACCGGATGTGTCGGCCGGTCGGTGGAGGAGGCACTCACACGGCACACGGGTGAGGCTTCCTTGCAAGAGGCGGCGAGCCCTGGTGCGGTGGCCCACGGGCTAGACCGGGCAGGGCCCATTGGATGGATCGCGGCTTAGCGGGCCGGCCCGAGTGGGGCGGACCGGCCGGTCCGGCCTAGGGTAAACCACCCTTGAAAATTTTTGGAAGCCCCTAATATTTTCTAAGTGTGACTGTTTTGCACGTCGTCTGCGGTGTTGCAGACCTGATGCATAGGTGGACCTTTTGAGGTGGTTTTGGGAGTTTTAAGTTTCGAGACGAGGGGCTCGGGGGCACGAGACATGCATAAAGCAGCTTAGCGGGCTTCCCAGAAATTCTTGTTTTGGACGGCGCGGACGCGTCTCACGTCTGTTTTGAGCGCCGTCAGCGGCGTTGGGACCCTGGCGCCAGGGAGAAGCTTTCTAGAGTGGTTTCAGGCGTTGAAACCAGAGTTGAGGCATGGGCCCCACGGCCCATCCTTTGAGCTACGAGCAGCGTTTGACACCTTTCTCCCCAGACATCCGTTTGGGGCGTGCGAGCAGTCGATTATGGGTGTTTTTCCGAGGGAATTTCAATGGAACATTCCGCACGCTTTAATTATGCATGGAGGTGCAGGCCCCATGTGGGCCGTTTTGGGAGTTGACGGTGAATTCCAACTCCTTCAGAAGGTGTCCGATTCGGATGAGTGGTTAGCCAAACTTGTGCACTTTTTCGAGAGGATCGCAACAGTGTGATCTGTTCATTGTGTTTTGGGATCGGGTTGCGGGTCCCATGAAGCTCCGCTCATGTGCAGTGCACCGGAATGCACATTTTTCTCTAGATATCTGTTTCACTCATTTGATTAGTGCTTTTGACGTGTTTTCCCGAGGGGATCACAATGGTACGATGCGCCCGAATATTTTCGGGGCCAAGGCATGGTATCACGGGTGTCATTCGGGCGTGAGGCGGTGTTGGTGACTTTTCCATCGGATATCTATTTGAGACGAGTAATTAGTCGATCCCACATGTTTTTCAGCGTGGATTGAAATGATGTAATATTTTTACAAGAGCAGAGCCTCATACACGATCTTTTTAAATGTGGATATATGAAAGGTGCCTCGGTGGAGGTTCTTCTACCGTTTTTGTAGTGGACCATTGGCATGTGATCGCGTGCACTCCTGGGAGAGTGAGGTTGGTGTCTAAAGATATGTGGTAGGTTGTGCCTCAACTGTTGAGGTGGAAGGTTGGAGTTGTTACGTTACGCCTTCGCGTTTATGTTGGTTTCCAGGTGCATGTTAGCCTTTGGGCTGGAGACGTGGCATACTCTGAAAGTATGCGAGGACGTTGGGAGGTACATGGTGATGGTTGTACCCAAAAATGTTTGTGTGCTTGGTTGGGGTTAACTTGGGGCCAGAAGTCGTGTAGTCCCTAGGTGCATTCCATGTTCTGCTTTGTGTACTTTTGACCTCTCGCGACGTAGAGGGTGCCTCAGTTCCCAATTTGTGACCAGCGGGGTTGAGTTTTTTCCATGGCTCTGTGCTCAAAGGTTTAGATCAGCAGGGTTGAGTGGTTTCCATTGGTTTTTTTTAGAGTCGGGTGGTTTCACGATACCCACTCTGTGTTCTGTTGGCCAGTGTTGTACCATCTAGTAGAGATGGCCAGATAAGTCCTGGGTTTAACCTCCAGTAGAGACTGGGATGTGGGTCGCTCAACGACTTCTTCGGGGTTACCCTCCAGTAGAGACTGGGTAGTGGGTTTCCCACTGACTTCATGGGTTTATCCTCTAGCAGAGACTGGGCAGTGGGTCACCCAACACTCTTAGGGATTACCCACTAGTAGATAATGGTTAGTGGATCACCTGAATACTCTCGAGGGTCTACCCTCCAGCAGGGCTAGGCAGTGGGTCCCTCGTTTTCTTGATTCAGGTCTACCCTCCAGCAGGGCTGGGCAGTGGGTTCCCTGTCGACTTGTTCCGGGTGTACCCTTTAGCATTGTTGGGCAGTGGGTCACCGGTCGACTTATTCCAGGTCTACCCTCCAGCACGGCTGGACAGTGGGTCACTTGATGATGTATTAAGGTTTACCCTCCAGCAGAGCTGTGCAGTGGGTCACCCGATATCATATTATGAATTACCCTCCAGCAGGGCTGGGCAGTGGGACACCCGTTGACATTCCAGACTCAGTCCTTTCTTCTAGGCTAGATTGGGGCATTCCTCCGTGATTACCGGAGTGGTACCATTGGTTGTTCGGTTCATTGATAGAACGACCTTGACTTTGAGGAGACCTCTCGACTGTAGGGCAGTGATGAGGTGTGGTTTGACTTAACCCGGAACTCTCAAGTATGAGGGGAGATTTCCCCACCGAGGCACGTCCTTGTGATGCGACCTAAAACCGTGCTGGTGAGTAAGTGCTGCCCAAAGCGGATAGTGTAACGGTGCAGTAATTTGAGCCCCTTGACATACAGTTCGGGGTAGATGTGCGAGTTGCCAGTAATTTGAGCCCCTTGACATGCAGTTTGGGGTAGACGTGCCAGTTGCTGGGCATCAATGATGTTTACCTCTGGGACTGATGGTGACTCACTTTCTTGGGCTGAGATACAGGATGGATATCCCCTTACGAACTTTTTTCTGGCTTCTTGTTGAGCATATTGATATGTATATACCTTGTTTTAGTTCTGAAGTCATGGGTTTTGGTGAGTCTCCTTCCAGGAGAGGTGAAGACGCGCGGGGTATGCCACGTGCTTTCCGTGTATAGCTTCTCGTGGTTAGACAAGCCTACTCTCTTGCTTTAGGTAGTGATGACTCGACGAGAAGATCATATTCTCACCATCTCTAGCTCTTGGTGTCATGACAAGTCTATTTCCTTTCTCTTGTTGGGTTGAGCTGTACTCTTTACTACACTTTCGGTTGCACTCCTTTGTTGTCCCCTGTTCAATCTACTGCTCACCTCTTCCGTACCTCCTTTGTTCTCCCTCGAGCCTTCGGGGCATCCTACTAAGTATTTTTATACTCAAACCTGCTTGGGATTTTCCCGCACATGGTGTTCCCTTGCAGACGACATACAGGTTGGTCGTGACATCAGAGGAGCTTAGGAGTTCGGGAAGTTGGACCGCGTGCGGTGGTCGTATCCGGGTCCCAGGTGGGAGACCCATCGGCTGTTTCATTTTGTTTCCCTATTTCCGGGTTATGGCTCCTTTTCTGGTTGGGCGCGTGTTTTTCCCCTTTTTCCTTTTCAGCACTTTACTTGTACTGTTTAGAGGACGATGCACATTTTTGGTATATATATAGCAGTTTCCCTTTTCTTTACTTGTATTTTATTGTACTCTGCACTTTTTCATTGAGTGTGATGCATGTGTGTATGTACAGGTACATAGGAAAAGTCCTCCCTGAGTTATTGTGCCTTCAGCGCTGGTCACTATCCCCTGGCATATGAAGGCGGGATTGGGGTAGTTGCGGCTCGAGCCCGGGTAGAGTCGGGTCATGACAAAAACCTTAATGTGTAACTATTAAATATTTTTATTAAATATTTTACTACTAATACGTTCAAAAATGACGATTTTCATGTCACACATCAGATGATGTTTGGCCTCATCAATGGTAAAGTTGTTGTTCTGAATGCAATGGTGCTGTTAGATTTCTAATCCAGGCACCCATTTAATAGTTTTTTCTGTTTTAATGAAAATATTACCACAACAATTATAAACTATATGACAAGATTCAACGAAATATTTTGGAAACACTGGGCCTCGGAATCACATGTTGTATCTTCACATATTCTAGTAATTATTTCTATTATTTTATATAATTAAAACTAGGTAAAATTAGATTCACTACATTATCTGACTAAGGAATTAACATTTTGTTGTGAGATATTAAAAAATGTTGATATTATAAAAATATGAATATTAAATTTATCTAAGATGATTTTGTTATCAAATAATTTTGATCTCTTGGTTTCAAATTTTTGTATAATATTTTTTGAGGGTTTTTAATTATATTTATTTGTTCAGTTACCTATGTTAAACATAGTGAATTACTATTTTATTTTTAAATTACAGTTTTTTCATTTATAAATGATTTATGTTTTTAAAAAATATCATTATCTTATAATGACCATTTTAGTTTTGGATTATTCCTAAGGACATGATAAATAGATAGTTATACTATCGTGGATTTATTGATCGTTAGAATTTAATTCACATGCTTCTTCTATGAACAACTCATCTTGAATAAAAATACTTTAGACAAATGATGTGGGTGATATATTATTTTAATGTGTGTGTATATCAATACGTTCATAGTCGAGGTTGAAAATGAATTTATCAACATTATGATATTGATTTTGAAATTGAAACATTATCCATTAATTTTATTATCGAGTAATGAATATACGTTTTACCCATCAAATACATATAGTTTTGGGATAGTATAATTCTAATTACAGTGTTATCTATCACTCTCAATCCAAACATTATAGCCATATTTCACTTCCAGGAATATAATTTTACGTTCCCCAAATATGAATCCTAGTTTTGTGGTGACCTTTCCATTTTCCTTTCCCTCTATTTAATAATATGATATATTTATCCTTTTTCCGATGTGTGATTTCAAAAAAGGTATTTGGAATGTACAAAACCCATGTTTTCAGTCCTAAGTTCTAATTGTGAGAAAGACTTACTAAATGGTAGATAATGTAGCATCCCCAAATTTCAAATCAAAATAAAATGATCAATATCATAAAATAAAAGTATCATTGAGCTTAAATGAACGAAGAAATATTATTTTTAAATTTTCATAATTATAATCTTTCTGTTAAATTGGATATTATGTAAAATTGTAATGATATTGTGAAATATATAATGTTTTTTTCTCATTTATGATGTATTATTTATTACTTAATAAAAAATGAATAAAATATTTAGTACATTCATTTTATTCATAAAATATAAATTTTCTTCAAATATTGATTTTCATGCATTTTATTGGTAAATTTTATATTTAATTTTTTGTTATTTTATATTATTAATTACATAAAATTAACATAAATTTTTAAAAATAAAATCATGTTTTACATTGGGTGTCATTTTGCTATTTTTTTGAAAATACTGTATTTTTAGTCAATAGTAATAATACTGCTTTTTTTAAAAAAATGACCTTTATTATGAATAAATATTATTGTTTCTATAAGAATATTACAATTATTCATATATTTAATATATAATCATCTCTTTCTTGAAAACACAATTAATGAAACCACACTATTTTGTGATGTCTGTAGGTCTGGTTTTAAATTTATTTTTCTATATTATGTGAATTGATATAGGTAATATGGATTCATATTTAAAATCAAATCATCCAAATTAGTTTGTAAGGTAGTTTTATTTCTTATTAATTAAAATGTTACCATGTTAAAAATTGACTTTCTATTATATTGGTAATATAATGAAATATGTTAATTCTGAAAGATAAAATTCAAAAATCACTAAAAAATTTATTAAAAAGTAGATTGATGTGTTTCTGACCCATAATAATCGTTTAAAAATTTATTTATAAAATAAATTATTTCTAATTAATTCCCCAAAAATGTGGATTTCTTTAAATGTAAAATAAACATTTTTAATCACTTAAAACCACCACACCCCACGTATCAATACAACTCTTATCTACCAATATTATCATAAAAACCCTTCAAGTTCTTGAAATCACTAAAAAACCATCTTTTATCAACAATAAACATTTAAAAAAATCCACAAACAATGTCCAATTCCTAGTTCTTTAGGTTGTCTTTGAAGGATGTGATATTCAAGACGTATCTTACTCAAACTGCGACTGTTAATTTATATTCTTCTTATACCTTATCCTAACCTTATTAATCCATTAAGGAATAATAACCCTAGTATAATGTCGATACTATAATTTTATATTTATTATTGGATAACATAAATACATCCCTTTTTATCTCACTTCATTAAAATAAATGAATCAATTTTCCAAATTATGGACAATAATCAATTATGTGGAAAATATTTTTTATTTTGCCATTAACACATTCAAAGATAATAATAAAAAATATATGATGGTTAAATAATGGTGTAATAATTTTAATTTATCCTATTTAATGTCATATAACAAATATATATATATATAATATTAAATAAAATAAAATTGTTTCACGATTGTTGGAAACCCCGCAAAAATGAACTGCATATTTTTCATTAATGTTTTGTGAAATAAATCATACTCATGTTAGAAAATAATGATATATGAGACCATTTATAATTTTTATTTGAATTATTACAATTTCATTACACTTATAGTGAACTATTTCCTTTTTTTGAAATTCTATAATTATAAACAAATCAACAGACTATCAAACCTTAAAAAAACACAACTAAAAAATAAAAATTTTGAAATATAATTAATAAATGGGTTGAAATGTGTTATAAAAGGATCATTTAAGTTATTATAAAAAATAAATATATTTCTGAAAAAAACAATATCATTCTTTTAATCACCATACAAGATTACTGAACACATTTTAAGGAAGTTGAGCTTGTTGTAATGGATTTCATAACCCAATTTCTATTAAATGGGATACCCTTAAACTTCATTGATTTATTTAAGTTAACATTCTATGTGAAATGATATTTTGTTATATTATATTGTATTTATACATTTTTATGTGTATTTACAGAAAAATCACTAAATATATTCATTGATTAACTTTTACATCAATGAAATTAAATTTCATAAGAGATTCACTAACAAAAGAGAACATAATTTTAAATGTTATAATGAAATATTTTCTAAATATTTATATTTAATTTTCATGTTTTTATAATAAATATTGGGAAAAAATTTATAAGGATAAGAAATTTTTCAAAAATTGTAATTTTAAATTTATTATATCTTTTATCAATAGGATATATTTATTATTATTTTATATAATGAAATATTTTTTAAAAATTAATCCTTTTCAATTTCCATTCAAAAAAATAAAAATATTATTTTTTACATTTATGAAATAAAATTAATTTCCGGAATTCTTGTCTCCAAAATATTTTGAAAACTAAATTGTGTTTTCATAAGTCACATTCACATTAAATGATTTTATGGTACGTCCATTGTTTTTAGATTTAGTGAATTAAAAATTATATGATCATATTCTTCCAAGAATAGGTTTATGATGAATTTTTCCTAATTTATTGCTATATTATGGTTCTTGGTTATTTAATATAATGATAGGAGTTTCCATAATAAACAAATAATGTGTGGTTCCATTATAAACTATGAATGGGTGTTTAAATTATGATATAATGATAGATGGTCCATGATGATCCATGGATGTATGGTTTCATATATCCTTTAATACATTGGTTACTACAGATTTGTAGGCAAGCCATGTTTTCTATTACATGTTTATGTGTGATATAAATATTTCTCCAAAGTTACATAATAATATTATTTATGTTTTATTATGATTTTTATAGAATATCACATGATTTTCAAAAATTATGAGAAGATATTTTTTAACAGATGATTCATTTTTACGGATTAGAATGTACACTTTGATGAAAATATTTTTATGATTATTTATGAAACAATAGATTCAATTAATAATGTATATTTATGTAATTTTATTTTCATCCAACTATTTAAATTATTTTTCACAATATTTTAGGGATATAAGAGAAAAAGATGATATCAAGGGAAAAATTCTGAAGATTGATCACAAAAAGAAACAAACTTTTAGTTTAAAATGTTCTATTTTGTGTAAATTGATAATGGTTATACTATTACACATATAATGTAATGGTTTACTATATAAGATATATCCTAAATTCTATGAAAAAAAAACCAAAAATATTTCCAATAATTAAATAATGTGTATTCTAGTTTAAAATCACTATAATATGTATTATTTATGGTGGAGTCCTTACACATACTACCCCTCTGACATTCCATGTCATGATTATCTTTTTTTCTAGTATTTTACGTTTTTTATATGATACTATTTATTATGAATTATAATTAAAATGATTACATGACAGGTAATGGATTTTTTTTCTCACTTTTATCTTCTATGAGACACATGAAATATTCACCACCAATTTCTTTGATGTATTGTATATAATTCCAATGAATGTAATTTTTTATTATTTTATTGATAATTATTATTTTTTAAATATATATTTAAGTAAATATATTTGATTAGGCTTAAATTTTAAATTGACTAATGTCAGAATAATTCTATAATATAATCCCATCGATTATAGGGATTATTTTTTATAATGTTTCTAATGATAAAATCTAGTGATCCAAATATCATGAAATGTATTAATTATCATA
This sequence comes from Viscum album, assembly GCA_963277665.1. NCBI lineage: Eukaryota > Viridiplantae > Streptophyta > Magnoliopsida > Santalales > Viscaceae > Viscum > Viscum album. The sequence goes on from OY728156.1 coordinate 51,479,707, forward strand.
TAAGGAATTTATTCAAGATATATTCTTGTCGTAGTACAATTTACATCTTTTTGGTACATAAAATAAATGAGAATATGTTTTTTAGACAAATAATATGTATACTCTCTTCAATTAAAAAACCACTGTCTTATAAAAAAATATTTTTTAAAATGAATTAATTTTTTTAATTATAAAATTGAATTATTAATTAAATTTATTACCATGTATTAATTATTTCATAATTTTAGGAAACTTTCTTCCATGTCATTATCAAAAATAAATATTATTTTGTATTTAATGATAATATGAATGGGATATTTGTTTTAATATTTATATCATGAAGATAATTTTATTCCATTGTGAACAAGATTTTATTTCATTCTTCCTTTACAAGTTGTTTAAATTATTTTCAAAGAAAACTATTTTTATAATGTTTTATGTTAAAAAAACATTTCTCAATATGGAATGGATATTTTCCTCTAAATATGTTTTAAATTATCTTTGAAAATAATTTTAAACATATAATGACATATGTTGATGTTATATATTCCATAATGGGCATATGATCCCAGAAAACAATTCCTACTAATTATCTTAATGGTTTACGTTTATGATGAAAAAATGTTTTTGGAATATAATTTATCTTCCATGGGATATAACAGGATAATGATTATATGAAACCAATTTCCCTTCCACTAGATATACAATGATAAAATGATTATGAAACCTACTTATTTTACTTGGTTACACTATGATTAAATAATAAACTGACTATTTAACCTATCACTTCTCATACATTTAATATATGTGTAACTAATTATGAAACTCAATTCATTTCATGGGTGATGAAATGGTGATTTTTTATGATATTGTGTCACACATATTGATGTTTTACATTATTTAATATGTGGGGACTATATCTTCACACAATAAATAGGATAATGATTTATAGATCATGATATAGATAAGACTGAAATGGTGTGTAAACCCAATTCAATATTAAACATTATCCTATATGATAGTAATAGGAGTGTACCTGGAAAACTATACTTATTTGGGGAGTGAAAACATTCTACTAAAACGAATGGGATGGCACTAGGGATGTTAGTGGGTCCCCTTTGGAGGTTTATCCATAAATACAATTCCCTGATAAGATTTGGAAATAATCGTTATCTATTATTTATAGGTATTTATAAGCCTATTTGTATTAAATAAACCTATGTATTATTAAAATGTTATACTATCATGGAAAGGTTCATTTATTATGTTATAATTCATATCATATGAACATCTAATAATTATTTCAGGAATAATTTTTGTGATCCTTGATATGCATTTTATGGTATCAAAATGTTATTCTTAGTATATCATACCATTATGACCATGTAATGCTTATGTATCTACCTTGATTAACATTTCTAAGAAAATGAGATCACCCTTAATTATGATTCCATTCCCTAGGTTTTAAAGAATGTAATTAAGTAGGGAGTTCTTGTGATTATTTCTAAAAGAGGATATATTTCTGGGAGAAAGTGAATATAATTATTGGGATGAGAATATTATGTTTTGTGTTTCCAAATGCACAAATCTATTCTAGTACTCATGCGTGTGTTTCTGTAATGTAATGAGTAATTATTTAATAATATATAATATCCATGTATTAAAATCATGTTTTTCTAGAATTATAGTTTGTTTATTACAAATAAAATGATCAATAATTTATTTTTTCACCAAATATTAATTTAAAATGGACATATATGAATATAATAATATAAAAAAATTATCCATGATTTTATAAATGGAATAACTAAAAAAGAGGAAGACTTTTCCTAAACATCTCAATATGTATTATTCATTTTTTTGTGCATATAATATGTGCAAACTGCACACATGTTTGAAAAAAACTATATTATAAAATATAAATTCTAGGAGAAAACCCCTGAGTAAAATAAACGTTTTATGGGCCATGATTGGAACATGGACACTAGATTGGTACAGCAGTTACCCATAGATGAATTATAAATATATTCATGTTTCATATTGAATGAAATCAAATATAGGTATAAATTAAATTACAGAATAATAGTTTACCCTATTACATCATACCTAATACCATTATGTGTAGAGGAGTGATATTAACTAATAATTTTATGCTTAAGAATAATATATATATCAATTGGATAAATTAGAGAATCTGTAATATTTGACTGGTGCGAGGGTTGAGAAATCCTCCACAAAAATAAAATACTTGTGCGCTTGTTGTTATAAATTAGAATGTATTATTGTGTAGGATTACTAAGATGAATGGTATGTTTTAACATAGAAGGGATATGATATTTTTCCATCTCTCTATTCTAACAGAATTAGTGTATTTCCATTATGTCAAATTTGAAAATTTTTTGAGCATGGTTGTAATGGTGGATATAATTCCATATATGTGATAGTCTTAGGACCTATGGTCAGGGTATATGATAGAAAAATCAATGTACAATTATTAAGAATTAATCTATCCTATGGAACCATTTTGGGGGAACTAGAATTATATTGATTATTAATAGTATTAGTGCCTGAGGGATAGTGTTTTTATTAGATTATTTGAATACAATGACGAGTATATGATTCTTTCATAAGAATTTACCCATGAAAACTATAATTATATTCATGTATGTGACAAAAATATGTGATTACGATATATATGATGTATTAGAGTTGTACATGGTTCCTAGTTATTTCATCTATGATATGTGAGGTTCTAGGGAGAGACAATTCCCTTGAGTGTATGGTAAATGATGTTATTGGGGGGAAATTAACCATATATGTGACCTGATATATTTTTTTAAGGTGGAGAATCGTTCTCGATAATAATGATAGGGATATATGTTTCTTCATTAAGGTATAATTCACACAAATGGTGGTGTAATATATGATTCCAATGTGGGGATCCGAGCCATTCAATTGATTTTAATGATATATATTTACATGGTGGGGTGTTTTTACCAATGATGATGATGTTAATAAAAACATTATAGGTAGGGTAACATTCCCCCAAGTGATGTGATTGATGATAAGATTATAAGGTGGTGTATGTCTTATTAATGATTACCCTGAAGAGTTAATCCCTTAGTGGGGGTCATTCCCCATTTTTTGGAATGAAATAATTCCAATGAGGGGCACAATTCCCACATTATGGATGCCTAGCATATTCACAGTCAGTCAATAATGGCTAAATCATGTATGGTTGATCCTGAGTGTCACCTTAGAATCTGAGGATTGATGGTTACCTACATTATTTATCTTTAATGCATCATATGATTATAGTATTCATATAAAAATTTCAATACACTTTATTTATATGTTATGTTAGGAACACTATTATTGGTTGAATTTTTATTTAAATTTACAACCTACTCAAGAATAATTTGAAAATTGATTACATATAATTTCTATTAATTATATGTTTATATATGGTACATGCACAAAAAGTGGCGAATGTTCTATATTTCATGAGAATTGTGGGGAGATTAACTTATATGTTGGACTCCATAATATGTTGTGGTTATTTTTTTTATGATAACCTTTTTTGGGATGTATATTATCATCATATGGGTTATATTCATAATTCATTATTGAATCATATTCCATTCATGATTGTTCATGTTTTATATCATTAGTATGTAATTTATTATTCATATTTGTGGCCTTGATATTATTTTTTCTATTATATTTTGTGATGATATTTTTATTTTATATTACCATTATTGTATTAATCTCATTTGAAGTAATATTCTCTATATTATACTTCCATAGACACTCATTGCTAGTGTGAAACTAGTTGAATATGGGGACAAACGACTAATGTAATGTAACTAAAAGTTCTAACTACTATAGAGGGAGATGAGATAAGAACTTAAGAAGTTGTTTTGTACGAGTTTTTAAATTTTATGACATTATAAAATGGTATATTATAGGTAGGAATTGTTAAAAACATATTATCGATATTAAGATGTGTCCCCGGCCATCACCACCATGAGTTGAAGTCTATAATTTAAGAATATTGAATTTTTGTCCTCGATTTTTGATGTCACAATTGATTTTATTCTAACAAATTATATTGTATTTATTTACTTGTAACTAATTTACTTTTTATAGATTCCATTTCATGAAACATAGAGCTAAAAAACAACTATGTAATATTTGATTTGTAAATATAACACTTGTAATTGAGTTGTTGATTATAAGTAAAAGAAAAAACACATTCAAATCAATCTATAAAGTAAAATTTAGGGCTTATAATTTATACAATTTTACTAAAAAAATAAATTTTCATAGCAATATAACAAATTTGATCATTTTATTATTGAAAATGAATTTTCATAAATAAAAATTAGGGGTGAGGTATTTTTATATCAAGAAACATAACATATTATTTTTTATTTTAAGATATAATTTTATATTATTAATATAGTAGCACAAATACAATTATTAATTTATATAAATTAAATATAAAAACAGTTATTAACAAATAATTTATTTTATTATTGAAAATAATATCCATTATTAATTTTATTTCTACATAGATGAAAAATTAATAACATTTAGTATTTCCTATTCCAAAAATGAACTTCATTTCAATATTCTTCATAATAATATTATAATAGAATAGATTTTTAATTTTTTCTTAAATTGATTTTTTAAAATTAAATTGGACAACCTACCAATTTCACAAATTCCTTGGTTTTTATTATATATTTTTTATATGTCAATGAAATGGAATTTATTAAAAAAATAACAATAAAATAAATATTTAATATGTTAAATTATATATTTTCAATGAATATTTTTAACTTACAATCAAATATTATATATTTTTTAAATTATGATATAATTTCCTTTAAAAGGGTTGTAATGTTATATGAATGTTTTATTTTAGAATTCATTTTTATCCATTATTTAGTTGTATCTAAACAATGTTTTTAATATTTTGAATCAGTAGGTATAACTTATATAATAACGTCAATATGGGTTTTTATGCATAACAATGTGTTAAATATGTATGAATACAAAAATATTATAAAGGTAAATTATGATATAAATAGTGTAAACATGGTTTTATTGAAATAATACATTCAATACATGTTTTTAAATAAGTTATTGGGATATTTATTTACCATTCATCATAATTTCTCTATTAATTTATATTTTCATATCTATTTAAAATTTTATTAGTAACATTCTCTTTTTATTAATAAAAAATATTACTCTCCTATGTTATAAAAGTGGTCACTCTAATTTGAAAATTTCTCTTGATCATATTCCATTTATATGAATATTTTGATGATTTATGATTTCTTTTTCCCAAATTATATTACTTAGATATGAGGGTATTATCTCCTCATCGTAATTAATTGACCATAATTTCTAGTCAAAAGACTCTAGAATACAGGGAGGCGCTGATGAGGTCATGTAATGAAATATTCAGACTAATATACAGGTTGTTGAGTAGTGAAATTAAAATTTTTTTTCAGATAATTTTTTATTATCATACAATTATATATATGGGAGTTGGGATATTAGACTGACCAAAATATGGGAGAGATGCTATAACATGTATCTAGTCATCACTTATATGAGTTTAATTTTATGTTTCAACCAAGATATGATTATTGTTATTTACATTTATTTTTAAAATTTATATAATTCCTCAAAATTATTCATAATAAGAATACTTCCAATAAAGACAATCTTTTTTATAGGTTTCTCCACAGGAAACATTGGATTGAAATAATACCTCGATACATTTTATTAATAAATATCACATTTTTTGAAATGGTGGGTATAAATAAAAGTAAAAAATATTTTTTATAAAAATTTTGGAAAAAGTAAAACAATTTTTATTCTAATTCACTAATAAAATAAAATTAGTATATCTAAATTATCAATAAGTTCAATTTATTTCTAAATGGTATTTATATAAAAAAAATACATTTTAGGAAAAAATTTATATTAATTTTATGAAACTAAATATATTTTGGTATAAATATATATTTCATGTTGACTTGAATAATATATTAATAGTAAATTAATTTGTAATATATTTGAAATAATATTTATGAATAATATATATAAATATTGTAATTTTTTATAGAAAATAATATTACAATATATATTAAATTTCTTTTTAAATATATACATATAACATTTTAAAGTGAAAATATTAAAATACGAAAAAATAATGCAACATAAATATATTCTCGTTGTACTTTTTTCTCTGAAAATAATGATATTTAAGGGATTGATACAAATTTATAATTTTACAAATACAGTGAAATTTATGAGATCATTATAATATAATTATGTATTTAAATTTATCAAAAAAAAATTCATTACAGAAATTTCAATTAATATAAAATATATAAAATCACAAGTTTTTTTTCTAATTTACAATCATATTTTAGATATTTTAGATCTTATGTGATATTTTTTTATAAATTTTTTTTATCATTAAACATTAAATATTTTAGAATTTTTTTATCAGTTTTTAAAAATCTATCTATCAAAATGGATTTAATATTTAGAATAATTTTGTAAAAATTATATAACATTATCTATTTTATTTTTATGTATATAAATGAATTAAAAAGGTTAATAATAGTTTCCACGGTGAAGATAAAATAATTATAACTAATTAATGAAATTTAATAGACAAACAATATTTTGGGAAAATTTCATCAAATTAGTTGATGCGATGTTATTTTACCATACCATACCCAATCATTATTACTTTCTATTATTCAATCCATTTGAACTTTTATTCGTGGAACATACATTAATATTATGTAAAATACTATTCTACTTACCTAAAAAAGGGGTCATTCATTACCCCTTCAAGGAGAAACTAATTTTGAAATTTATCTAGAAAAAATACCATTTTTATAAATATTGTGATGATATATTTATATTTTTTTTCATTTTTTAATTTCTTATATTAATGGGTATTGATTCCCCATGGTATTTCCATCGACCATCAATGATATTTGACATTCTATAGCCTATAGGGAGTCGCAAATCTAGTCCCATAAAAAATCGTTTAACTACAATAGAGTGTTGTAAGACTAGAATTTATAATGTTTCATTATAGTTTTATTATATTTATCTTACTATTTTGGATATGGTGGATGGTAGAAAGGACTAGCTGTAGCAAAATAGGGTTGATATTATGTGTCTTAAAATAACATGCAAGATATGATTTCCAACTTCCTATGGTGTTTTGATTTTTTTCATTATTTTTTAATGTTAAAATTTATGTAACAACCTGAAATTTTAATAGATATATTTTATATAAATATTAATATTGGGTTTGATAGCTTTCATAACATGAAAAAAAGTGAAAAAATACCACGATAGATTTTAGTGGTATATATGACAAATATAATAAAATTGGTGAGTATAAATAAATGAAACCATTTTTTATATCCATTTATATCAAAAAATAAAATGTGTTTATTTTTAAACCATTGAATTTATAAAAATTTATTATTGTAGGTAAGTAACTAATATGGTGTTTTTAAGTTAAAAATTATATTTTCTTAAAAAATCAACATCTCTGAAAAAATATATTATAATAATAATCAAATATATATATTTTGTTGTAATGATAAAATAAAGAGATTATAGGAAAAACATGATTATAGTAATTTAATTATTAAATGATATGAAATAAAAATAAGAATATTTTAAACATAAAAGTCTGTTACCTAATTATTTTTTCATTATACATTTTATTTTATTTTAAAATATAAATTCCAAAAATTATATATTTATATTCTGAAAAATTAAATAAATTTTATCATTCATCATGACAATATAATCATAGAATAATCTTTTTAGATTTTCTGAAAAAATTTGATTTTGATTTAAATAGTTTTAAATAATGATTTCAAAAATATCGTGACATTTATGATATCATTTAGATATATCCATGACATAAAATTTGTGATATTTTTTTCCTAATTTTTTTCATTTAATATATATTATTATACATTGAAAAACAAACTTCTTAATCTAAAAATGTATATTTAACAATTATTATGTATAAAATATTTTTATCTAAATTTTATTAATCCATTAACCGTTTTTTATTTTATAATTACCTTTTATAACATTTAGAATTATTATCTAATAAAATTGATTTAAATATATAGAAATACAAGGTCTAAGTGATTTAATATTCCCAAATTAATTTTTAATCCTAAAAAATATATTTCATTAGAAAAAATTAGTTAATACTATTATGGTAAATTATGATAAAAATGGTAAAAATAAGTGTAAATAAACTAAAATTTCCTAAAACCATATCATAAAAAATGTACAAGATTTGGATAGACAGTACCATATTCCCATTCTATTGTTCTTCATTATTAAATGCATTAAAACTTATTGAATTGACATTTCCTTTTATATTATTATAATAATACCACTCTCCTCACTTATAAAAGGGATATTATACCACCACATTAAACCACACTTATTTACAAATTTCTCTTTAACATATTCCATTTTTTTGGTCTACTAGAACAATATCAAACATTTGGAAGACCCATTATCCATTCAAAATCTCTATATCCATCATTTCAATGAAATCACCAAATGTGAAGAAATTATTTTAATTCATGTAGTAATTATTCACTAATATCTATTGTTTTGTATAAATATTTGATTGATCTAATTTCCTTCATTCACATATAACTACATCTGTATTTTTTATATAAAGAATATAATAATTTTTATTGTAAAATCATTATTATCCTTTTACCTTTTCACAAAAAAATTAAATCATCATTCATGGGTTTTTGTGGAATATCACCTCCATGAAAGAATGTTTTATTTTTAAAAAACACTATACAAAGGATATGAAAAAATATTACTTTACGAGAAACATGATATTTATTATATTTTAATGATTTTAAAATTAGAAAACATTTTCTACCTTCCCCCAAAAAAGGTTTTATAGGAAAAACATTAATTTTTTTATGTAGAAAGTTTAATACACCATGATAAATTCTTCACATATAAATCGTAGGTTAAAATAATAATATTCTTGATATCTTTCGTAATAGTAAAATAGAGCACTATGAAAAAAAATTATTTGTTATAAACATATTGTTACATTAACAGAATATTTATAAACTACTTTTTAAATTTACCTGTATGAATAGGAGTATCCACATTATGATATATAGTTATAAATGTTCTTCTCAATAAAAACAAATTGACTAATTATTATGAAATTAGAACTCAATTTTTTGTGATGTCCTTTTATGCATCCAAGATATTTTTTTAAAAAATGATTTTAATTGTAGTGATTGTGTATTAATTATAAATAATTTATACCAAATTTAGAAACTTTATTTTAGAAAATTAATATCATATTGTAAGTTATCATATTAAAAATAACATATGGGAAATTTTTTAATTTTATGAAATTATCGATTTCTCTGTGAATAATGTAAAATATTGTTTTTATAAAAACTATAATTTCATTTTATTACATTGAGTAATTGAAGATCCCCATTATATTTAAGATTTTATAATAAAGTTAAATTTTACGTATTTTAGTTATAATATTTTAATTAATTACATATATTCCTCTATATTCTTCATTATGATATAAGTTAATTTTTATGCTTTAAAATTCATTCTCTTAAATAAAATTTGTTACAATTATTTTTGTGTATTTGTAAAAAATAAATTTATTCCTCATATAGAGATTTAATAATGAAATATTGATACCACATTTAGTATAGAGTGGTTGAAATTTATTAAATGGTTTTCTGTTATTTTAGGTAATTATTAGAAGTTAATGAGGTAAATATTTTCCAACATGGTATCCATAAAATGGTGATACAACTATAAGAACAAGTCTTAATATCTTCCCAATAGTTGAATTTATTTTTAAGAGTATATTACTGTTATTATATCCCTCATTACATCGACTATATGTCATTTCGGTTCAAATTTCCATTGATATTGTAATTTTTATTTTTTAGTCAAACAAAATCCAAAAATTTCAATGTTATACTTTCTAATTTCTATTATATGTTTAATTAATGATAATTAAATGTTAAAAAAAAATTAAAATTTCTTTTTCAACATGAAAAAATTATATTAATGTTGTTAAATTATTTTTAATTTTTAATATTTCTATAGAGACACTAAATTCACACATAATGATTAAACCTTTCTTCTGAAAAATGTCAAGAAATAAAAGTAAATTATTTCAAAAAATAAAAATATTATTATATGGATGAATTTTAGGGAATAAAAAATATTTAATAATAATTTATATTTTATGTTATTCTTATTATATTTTATTTACTAACTGATCTTGATGGATTTGATGTTAAATAAAATGAACATCTTGAATAATGAAAATAATCATGTTATATGTAATATATTATTTTGTTAAATTATTTAAAATATAAAATAATTGAAATTGGAAAATGGGTTTAGATATTATTTATTATGTAATCTGTTATCCATTTATGATCCAATTGATACCTTATAAAAAATTAATCCATTTAAATATTGAAATAGTTGTTATAAAAATTAATGTTAAATTTGGTTAATCAATCGACTACACTAGATGCTATGGTATGAAATAAAAAATAAGATTATCCAAAATTTATTGGATGGAGGGATTTAAACCAAATCATATCATCATATATATATATATTATATCCACATGGTTTGACTATCACATGAAAATAAATTTATTATATTCATATATTTTTATTAATTCAATGTGTTTTTTTTCTATCACTAATAAAAGGAGTCATATTATATCTATAATTTTCACCACAATGATTCACATATATTTATTGAAACATAACCAATTATCTAATGTAATTCCCAATAAATTATTATAATGTTTTGATTATTAATATAACATTATAGTGGTCCTTTATAATGGTTATAAGGGTGGTCTATTCAAGAAGGGCTAATTGTATTTCAAGACACATTTTAATTTTTTCTTTTTGAAACTCCAATAAATATATGTTATTCATCATAAAAATTTATCTTATGTTTTATAAATATACTAAAATTTTATTTTGATAATATTACCATAATTATCCAACCTATTTTCTATCAAATATGAAATTTTTTATCGTTCAGGTGTATATGCTATGGAATTTATTATCTGATATAATCATTATTATTTTGCCATTATATAGTATTTAATTTTTTTATATATTATTATTATTAATTAGATTATATAATCCTACATACCTTTTAACCTTTCCATCAGTTGGAAAATATGTGCATCACCAATCTAAATGTGTGCACCACTGCCTCCACAAAGTGATGCGATTGTTTTTCATTTAAGATTACATGGATGGTTTTATGTATAGGAGAAATGATAATTTTTGTGATATTTATAGTTGAATAATTAATTTTTTAATGGTGATTTATTAATTATCCTCCATTCATTCATAAAATCCAATGGTGGAAAGATCTCTCATGGGTACGTACTTACTAAAGTCTCTAGAACATTATGTAATTAATTTTTATATAAAAAATTATAGGAATGGCTATAAAAATGTATATAATGAACTAATAGGAAACATATAGCTTTATAAGTATTCATTATATTATGTATCTATGTGTAAAGACCAGGAAATCTTGTGGAAATTTTTTAAAAATGATTGATATTTTTACGAGTCCGCAGTTTCTGATGGCGATTAATTCCGAGGCCCAGTGTGCCCAGAATCAATTTCTGAAGTATTTATCAGGTACGTTCAGTATACGTGTGAGCTGGTTTTTATAAAATTTGAACTAATTCTCTGAACTGAAATTTGAGGATACTGTTGAACTCACAGCGTCAGTAATTTCTTAGTGAGAACTTCACCGCAGTTGCGTTTTATCAAGTGTGGAAGATAGTTTTTGGGTGTTTATAATTAAATTTAATAAAGTTAAGGTTTTAACATTATTTTATTTTAGTGATTAAAACCTCCAAGGGGAGGTTACTAGTGGCGGCCACCATACCATAACCTCCCATGAGAGGTTATGTTGGTGGGTCCCACCCGCACATAACCTCCCTTGGGACGATATTATGGTTTTGGGGCCCACCCGCACAAAACCTCTCGTGGGAGGATATTTAGGTGGGGCCCACATGAGCTTTAAACCTCCTATAAAACCCCAAATAATTTGGCAAAACTCTTCATCTTTTCCCTTCATTGAATGAGCCCACTCCACAAATTTAATTAATTATAGTCACATAATTAATTTGGAATCATTTTGAATTCTTTGAATTCATTATGCCAACATTATAATATGTGATGTATTATTATGGTGGGGGGTTGGCATAATCCTTTTTTGGAGAATTAAGGAGAGGAAGATCCTTTGGGAGAATTGAGAGGACTTCATCCTCTCAAAAATGAATGTGAAGAATTCCCGTCACCATCGAAGAATGATGAGAACCGTCTTCTCCCTCTTCAACCGGGGAAAGTAGAGGAAACCCTACCATCCAAGAAGAATGCTGACAACATCATCTCAACTCATCTTCCCCGAATCCTTCTTCCTTAACTTCTTCTTCCTATCCTCCAATGTTGATGAAACGACGCCGCTTTTCCGAGACTCCATCAACGACCAACGAATTGGAGGTAGGGTGTTTGAATTATTTTGTACTCATTCTTCGTTGTACAAATTTCTGGTTTGAGAACCGAGAGATAACACCATAACGAGGAGGGTTTAGACCACACGATAATGGACTTACCCTCCCCGTTTGTTTGTTCTTGTTTGATGAATACAGAGGTGGTACACATGGTGACCAACAAAGAGGCAGCCGCAAAGAAAGTTGGCGGCGAAAGGACACCGGGTTTCCATAAGGTCGCGGCACCACAGTGCCGCGTAGTGAACCGAGCCACGGCTAGGCAGGCCACGGCAGTGCTAGAGGGGCACGTGTCGTTGCACCGCGCCAGTAGAAAATGGAAATGGCTAGGAGGGCCACGGCGGTCGGATGTTGGCGCGACACCATCGTTCCTCGCCAGTGGTGCGGGACTGCGGCCTTAGGCCGCAGCGGACAAGAGAAGGGGTCCGGTTGAGCTGCCACCGGTGCGTGCTAAAGGCGGGACCCTTCGGGTCCCGTGGTTACTAGGGGCCGGTGCCTCGCGCCGGCCGTTCCGGACAAAGGGGGGAGTGGAACCCCGCTCCCACGCGGGCCGCCACCTGGCCCCGCGGGTGGCCACCAGGCCACACAGGATGTCGGGCTAGGCCGCCCCATTTGTTTGGGTCAGACCCGTGGACTGGGTCAGACCCTAGTCCGGAACCGGGTCGGGTTGGGTCGGGTCGGACCAATTGTGTCAGACTGGACCCGAACCCACCAGACCCTATTAGACCTAATCGCCCATAACTCGGGATACAAGCATCCGTTTAACGAATCGTCAGCGGCACAGTTTTTCTTAGAACGAAGTTTTCCCTTTCAGAATACCCCACTAGAGTTCGGGGTATAGTTGAGATATGATCTGGTTGGTTCATACATGAATCTAATCATGCCCCTGGACTAAATGGATAATAACTCATAGACCGGGTGTCTGATTGACATGTTGTTTGATGCATTGAGACCCCTATGACGTGGCAGTCATTTGAAATACTTACACGTGAGACTTCGTGAGACATAGATTATTGATCTGTTTCTCGTGGAGAGGATCCTTCCGGAGATGAGCATATAGAGTGCGGAGACCTAGTAGTTGACAGACCTGACGACAGATTGATTGATTCGACTCGGAGTGATTCAACGAGCCCAGTGAGGAGCGCCTGATAGTTGGCGTCAGACCCATGGCGGAGGAGTGCCCGACATTTGGCCGAAGTACCACAGTGGATGGAGCGCCTGGTAGTTGGCAGTAGACCCGCGGTACTCGATAGAAGGAGTACCTCAGCAGTCCAAGGTTAGTTAGAAGAACCCCGGTGTCACGACAGGCCCCATGTACTCAACAGAGGAGGAGTTCTCTAGTAGCCCTAGTTTTGATAATGAAAATCCTTTTTTGAGCTGAGTCAATGACCTTTGTGTTTTCCTCATTATCGAGATTGGTTACTTGATAACTTAGGTATATTTAAGGGTATATACCTATGTAATGGTTATCTGTTGATTTCATACATTATGGTTTATCTTTGTTGGATTTTTTGAGGCCTTAAGGGTATCGTGGTCCCTACAGAGTATTGTTATACTCATCCCTACACCGTCTATGCTCACACCTCATTGTGTAGGATGCAGATGACAGAAAACACTGACAGTGGCCGAGAGAGCCAGGACTAGACGATACTTAGAGGAGGACATTTTGACGTATCGGTACATGGTGGTGTCTGACGAATGTGGAGTGCTGTGGAGGCCATCCTTACCTACCCTTCAGGTAGGAACTCCGAAGAACGATCCATGAGCTACTTTAACCTTTCTGTTGTTTGTGCCTTTTCAGTTTTACTTACTTTTAGTTGTATTTGAACATTAAAGTTGGGCTTGTATTCTGGCCCCCATTACTTTTAGTACACTTTTTATACAGCTTTTACATAGCGTTTTCTTCAAATTTTACTCTGGTTGATGTGTTTTTGATTTATAAAGGCAATCCCTTCCCAGTTTTAGGTAATTACGCCTTTGGTGCAAGTCTCCATCCCCTGGCCTATGGAATGCGGGCCTGGGGTAGTCACAATACGGGCCCTGGGGGACGGGTCGTGACAATTTTTTCTTAGAGGAGTCATTTCTATGACAGAACATTAGACACTGATATTTTATTTCTTTGAAGTAATAGTTTTAAGGGCACTGAGTGTGGTTTTCAGTTTAGGGAGTCCAGTGTCGGTGCGACGACCAACATATCCATACACCAGGACCCTGACTTCTTATTTATGACATAGTGCATGAAAACATTCGTTGTGTGTGTGTTTTAAAATTTTTTATTTATGTCAGCTCAACCACTTAATCTCACCAGGTATATTCGTTTGACCGTGTCGCATCTATTTATTTCAAGATTCCTCCCGCGAACAACCATTTAGAGCCCTGAGAGTTGTACGGAGTGACAACATTCTGAGCGATGAGGGCTTAGTATAGGTCCCTCTTCCAGTTGTGGCACCAACGGAGGCACCATCAGTACTACTTTCGGTTGGGCCACCGATGCCACCAGCCCTAGCAAAAGAGAGTGCACGCCGTATGAGGACGCTGCACGAGTTCCAACACCAGAGGCCACCCAGGTTCTGGGGAGACACGGACACACAGGCGGCTGAGGATTGGCGGGAGGCTGTGGTGAGAGCCTTCAAGCTAATAGGGACACCAGCAGACTACATGGTGATCCTTGATGTCGGCCTCCTTCAGGCAGTAGCAGGAAGATGGTGGAGCCTAATGCTTCAGATACATGATGAGGAAACACTTCTGTGGGCAGATATCAAGGGACTATTACTGGTGGAGTTTTTACCAGATACCCTTCGAGCGGTGCGGATACAGGAGCTACTACATCTGCAGCAGGGCATCATGAGTGTAGCTCAGTACTCAGCGATGTTCACCAACCTCTCAAGCTACTCCACTTATATGGTACGGTACCCATTCTTCAGGGCCCAGTCCTTCGAGCAGGGGATGATGAGAGAAATCAGAGCCTCGATGATCTCCCTCAGCATATCGACGCACACTAGGGTGTTGGAGTGAGCCCTACTAGTGTAGAGTTTCCTTGCTGAGAAGTCTCCAGCAGCAAGACCGACCACTAGTCGAATTGCAGCAGAGTCTTCTATAGCTGGTAGTAGATAGATGAAAAAAAGGTCCAATAGGACAATACCTACAGGTGGTCTATCGCACGACTCATGATCAGTTGTGTGGGGCACCTAGAGGGGAGACGGAGCCGGTCATGTCAGGATCAGAAAGTGTTACACCTACGACGGCCTTGATCACATGGCTTGTGACAGTCCAACCTGCCGCTCTGATGATCAGAAGACAGTTGAGGGACCTCCCAGTCAGAGGCGAATGTTTGATCAAGGTGGTCCGCAGGGTAGAGACGGATGTGGCAGATGAGCTAGACATTCAGCTGGCAGTGGAAGAAGTTATGAGGTGCTACCACCACCACCACCACCACCAGGAGGTCCACCCTGACCATAGGGAGTGGGTGGACAGGGATGAGCATATCTTCAGGCAGCTGAGGCCTATGATCACAACGCTCTAGAGATGATTCATGGTACGATCTATGTCTATTCCACCATAGTTTCAGTTCCTATATAAATGGGTCCTAGTCACTCTTTCATTGAGACTTCCCTCATTCAGAGCTTAGAGATTACAAAGGAGTCGTTGGTTCGATACTTATGGCTAGATACTCCTACAGGAGTAGATTCAATGATTATGCACAGGTGTTGGTAGTGTGAGCTTACTCTAGGGGGCGAGAGCTTCGGCTGTGATCTCCTCGTAGCGGCATCGAGGCCTTACGATATCATCTTGGGTATGGAATTCTTATCTATAGTCAATGCTCAGATCAACTGTATTTGGAAAAAAGTGTGGTGTGTCCGCACGGATGGGACTAGGTTCACCTTCACCGGTGAGAAGGGAACCTTTGTAATGTAGGGCGGACTTACTCAGAGGAGGGTGGAGCCGATCACACACCAGTTGGCTTGCCTTACGCTTAGAGAAGTTGATGTGTAGTGTCTGACTTATCCAATATTGGTGGAATAGTAGGCAGATGTTTTCCCTAATGAAGTTCTAGGACTACCTCCTCTTACAGAGGGTGACTTTTACATTGACCTGTACCCAGGGATGGCATAGATATCTACTCCAACATATCGGGTGGCTTCCACTGAGCTTCGTGAGCTGCGGGTACAACAAGAGGACTTATAGGGATAAGGATTAATTTGGACCAGTGTTTCTCCATGGGCAGCCCTGATTTTCTTTTCCAAGAAGGCAGACGGAAGCTTGCGGGTCTATTTTGACTACCGTCGCCTAAACTAGGTGACCATATTGATCATGTACCCACTTCCGAGGATTTACGAACTCTTTGATCAGCTCAAGGGAGCATGATGATTCTCAAAGATAGTCCTCAAATCGGCCTATCACAAGCTCATAGTTCAAGATGAGGATGTCTAGAAGACAACCTTTAGGTGTCTTTACCGCCACTATGAGTTCTTGGTTATTCCCTTTGGCATATCAAACGCTCCAGCAGTGTTCCTGAGTCTCAGGAATATGATCTTTCGGCCATACCCCGATCTCTTTGTCGTAGTATTCATCGATGACATACTGATCTACTTGACTACTGGGAAGGAGAATGCCTGCAATTTACAGGTAGAACTGGACACACTCTGAGAGCACCATATTTATTGTAACCTCTCGAAGTGCCAGTTTTGGATCTGAGAGGTTCACTTCTTAGGAGATGTCTTCTCAGCGGCTAGAATTGTAGTGGATCAAGGTAATATTGAAGCAGTACTTTCCTGGGATCCACCCAGGAGTGTGACGAAGGTACCGAGTTTCCTACGCATGGCCGGATACTATAAGAGGTTTGTAACAGACTTTTCAAGATTCACAATACCACTTTTAGCCTCAAAGAAGAAGGGGAAACACTTTGTGTTGTCAGATAGATGCCAGGAGAGCTTTCAAAGGCTGAGGCAAAGGCTGACTAGCACCCCCAACATGAGGCTTCTAGAGGAATGTGTAGGGTACATAGTCTACTACGACACATCAGGGACCAGACTCGGGTGTGTCGTGATTCTAGAGTGATCTATGATTGCATATGGTTCTCGGTAGCTGAGACATCATGTGTAGAACTTTGCTACCCATGTACTAGAGTTATTAGCAGTGGTCTTCTCCTTGAAGATGTGTCAGCACTATCAGATGGGTGAATGTTTTACCCTGTTTTTTATCACAATAGTCTTCGGTATATCTTCTCTCAGAAGGACATGAACCTGAGATAGATGCATTGGCTTGAGTTACTCTAGGAATATTACATCGAGATAGTTTATACTCATAGCAAAGGGAACGTTGTTGCGGATTCTCTCAGCAAGAGATCTGGCATTCAGCTACTATTAGAGGCGACAAAGCAGCTAGCTTCCTTACATATATCCTTTATGGATAGGGTTGGAGAATCCTATCTTCAGTCTCTTACAGCCACACCACCACTTCTTCAGTGAGTTAGGGAGGTGCAGCGTGGGGACGCTGATAGCGAGACGTGACGTGCTCAGATATCCACTGGGCAGGCACCTGATGTATTTTCTAAATGTGGGGAGCACTTCATCCTCTTCAGAGGAAATACCCTGGTACCAGTTGAACTTTGGGAGGAAGTGTTGATGGAGTTCAACACTTCCCCTATAGAGGTACATCTAGGAGTGGAAAAGATGCACCAGGACTATCGACGACAACACTGAGGGCCAGTTATGAAGAAGGCAGTAGCAGAATTTGTCTCACGGTGGCTCACATGTCAGCATGTGAAGGTAGATCACATGGTTCCAGCAGGCGAGGATCATTCCTTAGAGGTCCCAGAGTGTAAGTGGGATGGGATATCCATAGACATCATGATGGGTCTTCCACGTACATCCATGAGTCACAACTGGATTTGGGTGATTGTTGACTGACTCACAATGTCAGCCCACTTCCTACTGATCAAAGACCAGGGATCAGTAGAGAGTTGTGGATGCCTCTACATGACAGAGATTGTGATTTTACATAGAGTACCATCTTCTATTGTCTCCGATAGTGACACACGATTTACTTCTCATCTATGGAAGGGGTTGTAGGAGGCTTTCGGGACACAGCTTCGTCTGAGCACTGCCTTCCATCCTCAGATGGATGGTCAGACCGAGAGGACCATCCTGACCCTCAAGGACATGCAACATGCATTTTTCCTTAACTTAGATCACAGTTGGGAGGATCACTTTCCTTTTTTGGAGTTTTCCTACAACAAAAGATATCAATCCACGATCAGTATGGCACATTTTGAGGCCTTGTATAGCCGTCATTGCAGATCGCCACTATCCCGGACAGACCCAGGGTAGTTTGCACTAGTGGGACCAGATATGGTACGAGTTACCATAGAGAAGGATCATATCATCCAGGAGCAGATGAAGACTGCACTGAGCAGACATAAGTCGTATGCTGATAGGAGACGAAAACTTCTGGAGTTCTAGGATAGAGACTACGTCTTCCTAAAGGTCTCACCTTGACGAGGTCTATGAAGATTTGGCCTAGGTGGAAAGTTATCTCCATGATTCATCGAACCATTCCCGGTCCTTAGCACAACAGTCGAGGTGGAATACTACTTGGCTCTTCCACCTCATTTTAACTAGGTTAACGATGTCTTCTACATATCTCAGGTGAGGAGATACCTACACGACCCATCCCACATCATCGGCCATGGAGATTTGGACATCGATGACGGGGCGACATTCACGGAGGTTCTACTGGAGATTAAGGATAAATAGGGGCGAGTCCTATGTGGATGGTCAATACCTCTGGTGCGGGTTCGCTGGAATAATGGGAACCTCCAGGAGAGCACATGGGAGAAGGAGGCTCAGATACATGATCAATACCCCAATTTGTTCCCTTAGCTCGAGTTGTAGCTTACATGGAAGTCAAGTCCTAAGTTTTGGATATTGTAAAGACCCAAAATTCCCATGGATTTTTTTTTTAAAAATTCATGGGATTTTAATGAGACCACAGTTTTTGACGGTGTTTGATTCTGCGGCCCGGTGTGCCCGGAATCAGTTTCTAATGTTTTTCTCATGTACATTCAGTCTAGTGCGAGCGAGTTTTTATAACTTTTGAACCGGTTCTTGGAAATGAAATACAAGTACATTTTTGAACTTGTTGTGTCAGTAATTGCTTAGTGACACCTTTACCGTAGTTGCGTTTTATCGAGAGTGGAAGATAGTTTTTGGGGGTTTTAATGAAATTGAATATAGGTAATGTTTTAGCATTATTTTATTTTAGGGTTGAAACCTCCTAGGGGAAGTTTGTGGTGGGGGCCACCACACCATAACCTCCCATGAGAGGTTACTGTGGTGGGGCCCACCCACACATAACCTCCCTTGGGGGGATGTAATGGTGGTTTTTCCCACCCGCACATAACCTCCCTTAGGAGGATTATTAGGTAGGGCCCATACGAGGTTTAAACCTCCTCCAAACCCCTAATTAATTTGGTGAAACTCTTCACCTTCCCCATTCATTTAATGAGCCAAATCCTCCAATTTAATTATATAAAGTAACTTAATTAATTTTAAATAATTTGGAATTCTTTGAATTCATTCTTCCAACATTATAATATGTGATGTATTATTATGGTGGGGGGTTTTCATAATCCTTGTTGCGAGAATTAAGGATAGTAAGAGTCTTTTGGAGAATTCAGATGAATTCATCCTCTAAACGATGAACGTGAAGAATGCCCGTCACCACCGAAGAATGACGAGCACCATCTTCTCCCCCTTCAACCGGGGTAAGTAGAAGAAACACAACAGTCCATGATGAACACTAACGACGACATCTCGACTCATCTTCCCCAAATCCTTCCTCCTTGAATTCTTCATCTTCTCCTTCGATGTTGATGAAACGGCGCTGATTTTCCACGACATCATCACCGATCACCGAACTCAAGGTAGGGGTTTGAATTGTTTTGTTCTTGTTCATCGTTGTAAAAATTTATGGTATGAGAACTGAAGGATATCACTTTAATGAGGAGGGTTCGGACCGCAGGAACACAGCCTGACCCTCCCCTTTTGTTGGTTCTTGTTTGATGACGACGAAAGTGGAAAACGCGGTGACCGACAATGACCCGGCTGTGAAGAAATCTAGCGGCGCAAGGCCGTTGGGTCGCCACCAGGGCACAGAACCGTAGTGTCGTGTAGTGAACCGAGCCGCGTCCAGGTGGTCCATGGCGCTGCCAGAGGGGCGCAGTGTTGTCACACCGCCCCGGAAGAAAAGGGTCATGGCTAGTAGGGCCACGATAATCGGATGGCGGCGCAGAGCCGCCGCGCCGCATAGAGAAGCAAGGAGTAGCGGCCATGGAGTGGCACGTCAGAGGGGCGCTGCACCGTCGTGACTCACCGGTGGTGCAGGACCACGGCCTTAGGCCGTTGCAGACAGGAGAGGGAGGTCGGCTGAGCCGGCCGCTGGTGCGTGTTGTAGGCGGAACCCATTGGGTCCCGCGATTACCAGGGGTATGCACCCCCGTGCCGGCCATTTGGGACAAAGGGGGGCCACTACACCACCCTCCCACGCATGGCCAGCCAGGCCACATGGGCTAGCCAGTCAGGCCACATGGGCCGCCATCCGGCCAGGCCCTGCGGACCGCCCCCTGGCCATGCGGGCCACCAGCCGGCCAGGCTATGGGGCCCACCACCTTTCCACATAGGCCGCCACCAGGCCACGTGGGCCGCCCCGTCAGGCTGGGTCAGACCCACGGACCGGGTCAGACCCCAGTTCAGACCCGGGTCGGTCCGACTGGGTCGGACCGGACCCGAACCCGTCAGACCTGATTACACCGAGTTGCCCATAACTCGTGCTACTAGCGTCCGTTTAATGAACCGTCAGCATATCTGTTTTTCATAGAATGAATTCGTCTCTTTGAGAATATCCAACAAGAGTTTGGGGTATATTTGAGATACAGTCAGGTTGGTTCATACATGAATCCAACCGGGCACTCGGGACTAAAAGGCTAATAATTCACAGACTGGGCTTCTAATTGATGTGTCGTCTGATGCGTTGAGACCCCTATAACATGGAGGTATTTTGAGATACTTCCACATAAGACATCGTGACACTTGGAGTATCGACCAGTAGCTCGTGGAGCGGATCCTCCCAGAGAAGAGCGTATAGAGAGCAGAGACCTAGTAGCTGGCAGACCTGACGACTTCTTGACTGATTCGATTCGAAGTGATTCGACTAGCCCATTGGGGAGCACCTGGTAGTTGGCGACAGACCCATGGAAGTTGAGTGCCCAATATTTCGCGGCGGCCCCGTGGTACTCGACAGGTGGATTACCTCTGCAGGATATTATGGGAAGCACTCGGTATTTAGCGGCAGACCCACAACGGACGGAGCACCTGGTAGTTGGCAGCAGACCCACGGTACTCAACAAGAGAGGTACATCAGTAGTACAAGGTTACTGAGAATCGCTTTGGTGTTGCGACAGGACCAATGTACTCGACATAGGAGGAGTTCTCCGGCAGTCGTGGTTTCGATAATGACAATCCTGGTTTGATCTGAGTTAATGAACTTTTAGTTTTCTTCATGATTGAGATGGGTTACATGATAACTTAGGTATATGTATGGTAAAATTCTTAAATAATGTCATCGATTGATTTCATACTTTTTGGTTTATCATAGTTGGATTTTGTGAGACCTTGAGGTTCTCGGGGTCCCTACTGAGTATCATTATACTCACCCCTGCACGGGCTAGGCCCGAATATCGTTGTGTTGGATATAGACAACGGGCAATGTTGACGGAGGCCGAGAGCGCAAGGACTAGATGGTACCCAGAGGAGGACCTTTCAACGTATCGGTACACGGTGGAGTCTAATGGATGTCGAGTGACATGGATGCCATCTGTACCTACCCTTTAGGTAGGAACCCCGAAGAATGATACAGGATCTTCATTCACCTTTCAGTTGTTTGTCCCTTTTTTTGTAGTTGCTTTTAGTTGTATTTGTACTTAACTGTTGGGCTTGTATTCTGGCCCCCCATTACTTTCAGTACCCTTTTTATACATCTTTTACTAAGTGTTTTCTTCCGCTTGTACTCTGTTTGTTGTGTTTACGATTTATAAAGGCTATGTCTTCCCAGATTTAGGGAATTAAGCTTTTGGTGCTACTTGCCAGCCCCTGGCCTAGGGACGACAGGCTTGGGGAAGTCACAATACGGGCCCCAGGGGACGGGTCGTGACACTATGACCAAGGTGAAAAGAATAAAACATTAAAACCAAACACAAATTAAAAATATCCATGATTTCACCCGAATATCAATTTTTAATAATATTTGTTATCCAAAAAATTTTAAAATTTATAAAGTAATAAAAAATATTAATTTTTTATTTAATATTGTTTTTTATTTTAACACCCAAGAATTATGATGAATGACTTTATATTCAATATCATGTAAGACATGCAACACCAAATCAAAAAATGCAATATATTAACCTGATTAATTACAACATATTTACCATATTAAATAAATTTAATATATTCCATATCTTTTAATGAACTCAACACAGAGTTATATTGTGTAACATTAAATTGAATATTTCCACAATATCTTTCATTACACACACTAGAGGCCTTCTACGATAGATTGCGTTATGAAAAAATCGAGTTTCATCAAATAATAATTTATTATTGAAATATTATTATTATTATATAATATGATATAACCAGATGATATGTTATCATTTATTAATATTATTATCAAAATTGTTATTTATTATTATTTATATAAATTTAAAATAAAATAATTTAATTATAAATCAAAAGGAGAACCAATTTGAACATAAAAAAGAAATATTATTATTCAAATGCTTCTAATGGAGTTTTTTCTAAATAATGTTAATTAATTACAATTACTAAATTTTATTTAAAAAAAATATTTTTTATATATTAAAAAATATATTTCTTATATTCTTACATAAGTTTTAATGGGTGTAATATATGAAAAACCGAGATTTCACATATAAAAAGCTATATTTTGTGGGCATTTATAAGAACTTTTAATAGAGAACCTATTTTTAAGACATTTTTTGGAAATTTTATACATTGTATATGTAAAAATAAAATTCATATTTGAAATTTAAACAAAAATTTTAGTTTATGGTGATTTTTTTATATTCTTCTATGAATATTAAATTTTTAAAGAATAGTAAAAATGGTGAATTTTAGTTCCAAAGTTCTTTTTGTATCTGAGTTATTTTTAATGTAAAATTACATTATAAATCCGTTTTATAGTATAATTAGACCATATTTTTATCAATTGATATAATTTATGTCATTGTAATCAATTATAATTATAAATTTACTATGAAAAAATAAAAAACTCTCAGACTTTTTTAATTTAAAACCTAACATTGTCGGCCCATCCGCGAGATTAAATAAAAATTAATTTTTAACACTTTTTTATTTGAATATGGAAAAATGAATTCGATATTTGTAAAAAAAATAATTTATTATTTATAATATTTTTATCTTTTTTTTATCAAATATAATATTGAATTTAATTAAAATTATTTAATAGAATTCTAGTAAAATTAGGATTATTAAAGGACTAAAAATTAATATTAAGGGTACATAAGACATAGAGATTTGACCTGAAGCCATTTGATGGGCATATTTAGACCCTATACCGACATTTATAGAAATTTAATATTATTGGATCTATATTAGATGTGGAAAACGTTCATTGAATTTAATTATGAATATATTACAATAGTTCCACTCCTATGCCCCTATAAAAGAACCTATCCTCCTCCGACTTCCTCACACCTCTTAAGACACTTTGGATAGAACATGCTCTGCCCAAATAGGATTTCAAAATTATTCCCATCATACTATACTGATTCCTTGTAATCTTATCAATTTAAGGAATCCTTTTGGAAAAAACCTAAAGTAGTTACTTGATTTAGAGTTAATATCATTCAATGAGAATTTGGGTTCTATTTCCATTTTCAACTCCCTAAACACTTCTTATTTCATTGGTATATTAAAACACCATTATAATAATTATAATGGTATGTATTTATGCTAATTTTTGTCATAAACATACAAACACATCTATATAAAAGGTAATGAACACACTATTATTGTGAATGGTAAACTACCTTCTCCTGAAACGATGACTGTTCATTTTTACAACCTTTTATGTTTTTCATTAGGAAAAAAACTCTTTTTATGTATGTTATATATGATATTTATTACATATATTGTATAAAGTAATTCTTTTATAACATAAACCCTTATAATTTACATTTATTCAAAATATGATAACATCGTTCCTGGAAGTGTGAACTACGGCACCCTCAAAGCAATGTGATTCATTCACACAATCCATAGAATGTATAAAACAAGGTTTTAATTAAAAATATGTTACATAAAAACCAATATATGAAATTAAATATATAATTAATTTTCTCTAAATATTATATATATATATCATTTGTTTATTACCATTTGACATACTTAAAAAAGTTATAATGTCATTGGTTGATGTGTGGACTACTGGCTCCTCGGAATGATGTGATTCTTTTTACATTATATTAATTATATATAAATAAGTATATTTATGATAAAATATAATTTTATTTATGATATTATCAAGAATTTGTAAAGATATAATTCTACTTACTTTATTTCCATAATAATCATTGAAAATGATAACATTACTCATATGTACGTAAATCCTATGGTCTGCATAATTGTAACATTGATTCTTTTTTCATGACCATATTTAATGATTGTTTTTAAAATTACAATTTACAAATAAATATGATAAATATTTCATGATTATTACAGTTTAGAATTTATATAATTAACCCTTTGACCATAGTTTACCTATCAAATATGTTTTTCACATATCTACCGAATTTGGTTAAAACAAATGAAATATTCATAATTGATATATATAGTTGTATAAAAAATTGTAATAAATAAAATATATCTAATGAAAAAAATTAAACAAATTATCTAGAAAGTAGATAATTAACATATTTTTGTTATACATGATGTTAAAGGATTTCTCTTGAATGTAAATGCATGGTAAGTGATTTCATATCAATTAACAATGCATTAAGAATTACATTTTGTTATATACCTAGTTTATTTTATATAATGTATATAATGACCTATTAAAATATATATCATAAATATACTTAATCCCATTATATTATAAATTTCATTTAATTTTATTACATCAAAAGTCTTATAATTTTAAATAGTTTCAAAGTGGTATAAAAAACATTGGAATGTATAATGAATATTTTCCTCAAGAATAAATTTACTGATCATTCATTTCCATTAGAAGAAATTGTATTTCCATTATTCAATAAACCCATAAATTTTACTCTAGTCATGGTATTCATGACATTTTTGAAGTATTAGTTCTATTTTCTTTCCTTTGGTTCTCAAAGAGATTTAGAAAAAGTTTTTAAGAAAACGTGACTTTATTTTTCTATTTACTATTATATCATATATTCATCTAAAATCCATGCTTCATTAAAAAATCCAATTTTTTTTCTAAAAATGACTTTTTTAAAGAATTTTTACCTTTTTAGTCTTTTACCAATGTTCTCATTGTAATATTGTTATATATTACTTATCATGGAATTGTCTTTCATATTTACCATGCAAAATAAATTTTGTTCCTTACCTTGTACTTCATGTACAGATTTACCAAAAACAATTCCTTTAATGATTCTTGGGCATGATTAAAATGATATCTTTTCACCAATATTTTTAAAAATATTAATTTAAATGAAAAATTGTTTCAAAGGTTTTTTCAAAACAAAAATATATTTTCATCAAGAATGATTTTAAAATATCATTTTACAATATTTCCATTCATAAATGAAAAAAATTATTTATTTTACTCCATGTGGGGTGTGTTTTATTGATTCTATACTTAACCTTAATATAGATGTGTTTTTATTGACTTAATAAAGGATATTAATTATATTCACATCCTTGATTCATTTTTGAAATCCCCTTGAAATATTCAATATCCTATGATCATTTAATTTTTTAAAATTATTCATATCATTTATCATAGATATTATTATTTCATAAACCATTAACCATTTTAAATATGGTGTATAATTTGATAGTTATTTTATTATTTGGGTAAAAATTAATAATTATGTATTCTTTATTCAATACATTTATTTCATAAGTCAAATTATTTATCTTTATTATTGAATATGAAGAATGTTGTGGTTTATTACGACATGGGTGGGATTAGATATAGATTTCCCCTAGATGTGTCAGTAGTCTAATGGGATAAGGCATTTGGATAGTCTCCATTGATTAGTTTTCATTTCATATTCTATAAACCATCTTGTGAATGGTCTTGACAGTAAGGTAATATGTACCTAGGAATCATGGAATCTAATAATCAAGAATTTTCATTATTTAGTTTTAATTATTATTCATTCATGAGATTTTTATTGGCCATATCAATGGGTACATTTGAATTTCAGTTACTTGATCATGTTGAATGTTTTTTAGATTCATATCATTCCATATAGATTTTTTCTTTATCTAGTTTTCTTAATGGCATGCGTTTCTAGTTATTTATTTATATATTGTAATGCATCTCCTTCTCAATTTGTTGATTACATGGTCTGTGTGTTTATATATTTACCATGTGATGATTTATATTCTCATTGATTCATTATTTCTTCCACTATAAATTAACTTTATTGAGAATTTTTTCTCACCCTTATTATGTTTCCTTTCCCTAGGAATATAATAAGCATACTATGAAAATTTATAAATGATATGCATGATGGAACAATATTATCCTTATAGTAATTTATTTATAGAAAAATAGGTTATAATTAGTATACTATTTTGTAATACATGAATCATTAATTTATATGTTTTACCAAAGAATACTAAACTCTCAGTCATTCTGGATTGGATTCCTTTTAATAATTACAATGTAATTGATAGAAGAAATTAGTTCTGAGGCATCTAGGGTCAGATCACTACAGTTCATATAAAATGATACTTAGTCAAAACCTTGGAAACTAGATTTTGGAAGACATAGAATAAAGGACATAAATTTTGGTTAAACATTGAGAATAAGTATAAAATAAAATCCTAGAATATTGGTGAGGGAGAAATTATATGCGTGTTCCTATAAATACATCCCTACCCGGATACTATATAAGGATATGGTTCAGGAATAGATATACCTAAGAGTAACAAATCTAAAGGTGTTTCTTGGTCCTGACTCGGGGTTACATAGTACATAACAACGGGCCATAATATACACCTTGTTTATCACTCTTATGTGATATGATTCATAAAATTCAATTTTATTTAAAAACCACTAAGATAAATTTTGAAAATGAATAACCTAGGATAATGATAATGTTTTTTTGATCTAAGATGTAGTGTCATTGTTTTGGAATCATATTAAACATTTTATAGATAATCCCCAGTCCATGAAAGGACCTATATGGAAATAAATAGATGAAATATTTATGTATTAGGGTTTTATTGAATTTTTTTATTAAAGGGTTGTTTTGGTATTAACCTTATTTATAGGATTCCCTTCATATTTATTTTAGAAAATATATTAATATAGTTTTAAAAAGGGAAAAACTATGTGTTGGGTGACAAAAAATTGAATTTGGAATGTCTGCAATACATGAACCCAATACTGAAGGATGATAAGTGTTTCATGCCAACCAATGAACTATATATTGTATTGTTTAAAATATAATTGTTTTTAGTTGAACAGTTTGATTAATAAAAATTAATGATGAACCAATACTATTTATTTTTTATGTTTAGATACTAATGATCTAACCTGATTTGTTTTTGAAAATAATTAGAAATTAATGACTTTTTTTGAAGGCTTTTAAATGTTTCTTTTAGTGATTCATGAATAAATTAATCAATTTTGGTAGTCAATTTCTTTGAGTAAAGGGAAGATTTATAATTTGATCCAAGAAAAACAAAATTATAGGGTTGTAAAAATGAAATTGATTTATTCCTTGTATGAATATTTCATTATATTATTTTTTTAGTAAAATAATTACCCAACATTTGAAAAATGACACAAATAAAATGTTTTCCTGTTAATTTAATTTCTATTGAACTGATGTTATTCCATGTCATTAATGATTTATAGATCTGAGGCACTCAACATTCTATTGATTCTTCACATGTTTTTTAATTATGACCCCATTAAATCACTATAAATATTTATAGTTTTCCTCCATGTATATATTTTCAGTTTCCACTAATGTTCTCCTACATAGAAATCTAGATACATTAGTCCATGTTAATTTTTTTACTTCCCATTATCTCTTTTCTAGATGATGTTTTTAGAAAACATTTCATGATGTGTGATTTCAATGTTGGAAATATCAAATAATATATCACCAAGATTGAGTACAAAATATTAGGAATCAATTTAATTATGGTGTGGATAATGTAACACCAAAAAATTATAAAGTACAAATATGTAATCAATAATGTGTATGACGTACAAGACCATACATGTGTAAAAGGGAGTATATTAACATTGTACAGTATAATAAATTTACAATCATCAATGCATATAATATTTTCCATAGCCTCAAATGAACAAAACATTGAGTAATCATTTGTTACACATATGAGAAACCTTCTTCTATAACTTTCATTAAATGCAGGATTGACCATCATTGATAGATTATGTTACACAGAAAGCCGAGTTTCACCAAACAATAATGTACTATTAAAACATTATTATTTAATATAATATGATATAACCTTGCTATTATTTTATAAATTATGAAAAATATTAAACAAAATATGAAAATATATATAATATTTAAATGTAAAATTGATTCATTTAATTAAAAACAAAAATATGAAATAATGTGGGATAAATATAAATTTAATTATTCTTATTCTTCCAAATGAGTTTTGTCTAAATAATAAAAATTAAATAAAAATATTGAAACATTTTAATAAAATATATTATTTATATATTCAATATAAATATTTGTTATTCATCCTATAGTTTTTAAAGGAATAAGATAAAAACAATCAATATTATACAAATAAGAAACTATATTTTAATGTCATTTTTTTCCTTTTAATAAAGATCATATTTTAAATTCAACTTCATTTAATTTTATCAATTATATATGTAAAATTAAACTTAATTATTGAAATATAAATATATTAATTTGGTTAAGATTTTGTTTGGGTATTATTTTGTGGTGATTGATTTTTGTAATGAATAGTTAAAAAATACTGAATTTTATTTCATAAATGCCTTCCCAAATATTTTATTTATAAGTAATTTTTTTAAAAAAATGGTATTAATGATTAATTATATTATATTTTTACAATTTTTCCAGTATAGGTCATTTTAATCCAATTCACATTGAAATTGAATATAAAAAAATAAAACTTTTGGATGTTTTTCTTTAATAATATTCATTGTTGTCCTGTCAGCGGGAATAAATTTAAATTAGTTTCATCTAATTCAGTGATATAAATTTTGAAAAATGGATTCGATATTTGGGATCCAAATAATTTATAACTGATAATAAGATCATATTAGTTTTTCATAAAACATAATCAATGTAATTAAAATTAATTATAATTAGTAAGGTAAAATTTGGATCTATTAGTAACTCAACCTTATTCTTAACGAACTAAATGACCTATAAAATTGTTCAAAATAAAATAAATGCACATATTTATAACCTATAACCACTTTTATTGTAAATGGACCATTATGGTAGTCACATTCAAAGTGAAAAACATGAATGAAATTACTCTGTGAATATATTACAAATGTGACACTCCTCCTACACTATAAAAGATCTCCCATAATCTAACAACATAAAACCTTTGTTGCTACATTGTCTCGACCCATATCTACCAATATATAAATTAACCATTCCTCTCCTTGTACTAGATGCCTCTCCATGGTAAGGAACCAATCCAAGGTATC
Source organism: Viscum album (assembly GCA_963277665.1). Lineage (NCBI taxonomy): Eukaryota > Viridiplantae > Streptophyta > Magnoliopsida > Santalales > Viscaceae > Viscum > Viscum album. The sequence goes on from OY728156.1 coordinate 51,510,341, forward strand.
CTTTTAATACAAGAAAATGTTGTTACCTAATAAATAAGTACCATCTTATATCAAGCATTTTAGTTTAATTTCAATTTTTCACTACCTAAAAACTTCTTATTAAATAAATGTATAAAAAAAAGTTTCCTTAATATACTATGATGTTTTTAGGATATGTATTATAACTAAAATGACACAAACATATGTTTAATAGGTGACAAACATAATGTTTATTTCAAGAGCAACCTACTACCTCATGAAATGATGATTGTTCCTTTTTTCACCTATCATATTGGACATTATGAAGAAAAATATGTTTATATATGTTATGTAAGATATTATATATATATATATATTCTTATTTAATTTTTTTATAACACATACCCTTATAATTTCTATTTTTTTTAATACAATGACATCATTTGTGGAAATGTGGAGTACCTCCCCCGCAAAGCTATGCGATTCATTCACACTATACATTGAACATGTAAGTGATGTTTTAAATAAAACATATGTGACATAAAAAAACTAAATATGATTTTTATGAAATAATTAAATTTATATAAATAAAATATTTATATATCATTTTCTTTATTACACACTCACAGGAAAAAAAGTGATAACTTCATTCGTGGACATGTGGACTACCGCATCCTTGACATGATGTGATTTATTTTAAATCAATATAATTATATATATATAATTATATTTTATTAAATTATTTTTTACTAGTTATATAATGATCATTAGCAGAAGATATAATGATATATACCATCTTTCCATAATGATCATTGACAAATGATAATGTTACTCATGAATACATACAAACTACCATCTCTCTGACTGTAACATTGATTCATTTTTCATTACCATATTTACTGGTTGCTTCTAAAATTACAACTTATTTATAAATATGAAAATTATGTAATTAATATTATTAATTATATTTTATATAATGACCCCTTTGTCCATAGTTGACATACCATAGTCATTTTTTACACATAAACCGAATTTGGTAAGAACAACCAACAAAATAAATTCTTTAGGTACTTTTATACAACGTGGAAATAAATGAAATAAAAGTAATCACAAAAATAAAACTATTTATGATTCATTTCGATAATAAACATAAGATTATTTTTCACACCCCAATATTGGATACCTTTTATTTTATTATGCCTTGGTTTAGAATTTTTCTGGGTTGAGGTTCTAGTTAAGTTATAGGTAAGATCATTAGATTCTAAAACACTTGGGAGAGATTTTTGCCGATGGATGATTAACGCACAGTTCAAGACATAATGACCACTTGACGTTAAAATAAATTATAAAATTAGTTGAAAAAAATCATTTTATGGATGATTAATAAAAATAATAATCAAATTATTATGATGATGATTATTGTTATGATTATTGCTACTATTATTAAGAAAAAAGATGATTAATATTAATGGAATTATTGTTACTCTATTATAATAATTATTATTATTATCAACATCATAATAATAATAATTATTATTAACATAATTAATTCAATAATTTTTAAACCCTAAATCCCTAAACCCATCCCTTCCCAATCCACGAGGCACAACCCCCATCTCACTAAGCCTACTGCACAGTACCCCCAGGCACACCACACCACCTCTGGACATCCCCCCTTGTCTCACCTCTGGTCGGACTGCTATCGGCTCACCATCCCTCCTTTATCTAGCAATGTCCCTATTCCATGTGACCTAACACCCATATATCCCCCTCCTATTCTAGCTCCCTAACCCCTACTATGCCTCATTCTGACATGCCTCGACCCCCCACCCCTTCTATGTTGTACTACGTCATGGTTGCACCACTCCCTCATCAGAAGCACCCTTACCGGCCCTGAACCCCCTCTAAGGATGTTTTTTATTCAATTTTTTTAGTTTTCTCTTAAATTTTTCCAAACTTTATTGGCTCGGGATGTGTTTTTTGTGTTTTTTATGGTGTTATGGTTATTAAGATTGGTCCTCAGCATGTTTATTCCCTTATATGAGTGTTGGGTAACGTTTACACACCTAGTAATAGGTGTTACCGTTCCCATTATTTTAAATTCAATCAATATGATTCTTGGGATTTATTATTTAATTCCTATATCAAGTTTTTAACCATTATTACATAAATATTTAATTTATAGTAGAGTATTCTCATTAAAAATTTTGAAGAAAAATAGGTTTTAGAAAGATTCTCTATTTATACTCTTGTGTATTCCTCGCCAAATGAGTTTGAATAAATGTATCTTTATTTTAAATGGTTATATTGGATATGTTAGGTGGTTTTTTTTCTATAGAAACATTTTATGTGACACGATTATCATGGGTTGGTTGGATTTTTAAAACATGATATTTTGATGAAATGGATTATTTTTTAAGTTGGTGGTGTGTGTGTGTGGTTTCTTAAAAATGTTTGCTAAAAGAGAAAATGTCATATGACTTTGGATGTAGGCACATTCATGAATGCATGGATTGCACCCATGGATGGGTCTTCTAATGATGATGACATTTGGGGAGGTTCTTTTTCGAACCATGGTTTTCTACAAGAACTCTCCTATCCTCATTCCATGTCTTTTGATAAACAGTTCCGCGGATTTCAAAATAGTATGGGGTGGAATAAAAATTTGATGTAAGGTTTAAATTTTTAGATTATTATTAAATGAAAATTGTATATTGAAGTGATTGAAAGCTTTTTTGTAACCTTTGAGTACATTCTCCATCTTTTCAATCCATTTTGATAGTTAAAGTGGACTTGAACGAATTGAATATTATGAAATTGTATTTTCTTGGGTGTGTGTTTGAAACATAAAGGTAGATTGGAAAGGGAATAGTGGTAAAGGAACAAATTATTATTTGAAATAGTTTTTCAGGTTCTCCCTTTTTGATAATTTTACCATAGATGGCTATAACTAAAGGCCCATATAGAATTTTGAAATGGATTTTGAAAAACACTTCTTAGGTAATGTTCCTTTTCTAGTTTGTATGATGTGTGATGAGAGGGTCCTCAGTATGCAACCTCCCTTGTGTAGTGAATTTTTTATGGTAAGGGACCATCTGTGAGGTGGCCAGGGTGGTGCCATATTCTATAGAGGGATTGGTTATATATATATGTGTCTTATTTTTTAAATTTCATCACACATCCCCTTATAAATCATAAATGTGAACCTAGTTTAGAAATGAGCATTATTGAGAATGATTTATGAAAAAGTCTAGGTTATTGAAATACCAATTGGCCCAGAGTGGGTAGATACATCGGTTTATTTCTACAGTAATAGGCCCATCAATTAGGTCATGTAGGGAGAAAATAAAGAGTAAGGTTTTTATTACATCGTTGAGTTGGGAATGAATTAAGGATCAATCACATGTATATTATGTTCTTATTCACCTCTACTTCATAGTATTTCCCATGTTTTTCTTATTATGAGTCATATTAGAGCTTTTTTCCTCATTCAATAAAATATTATTCTGTTTTTTGGTTTTGGTATTTATTTTAAAAACTGTGAATTTATGGTTTGATAATAATAAATTTATATATAAATGTTTTGATAGATGAATCACAACTCCCCATTTTTTATTCTTAGGCATTTTTTTAAACTATGAAGGAAATGGCTTATGTTTTTTGTTTTAAAATAAAAAGTGTGAATTAAAATATATTTTTATAAATGTTTTCAAAACTAGTATTAATGGATTTGTTTTGGGAAAAGTATGGAATTTATTATTTAGTCGTTGCCTACTGAGCTGTTAGCTCACACCCTACATATACCACTTGGTTTTGGTATGCCCAAGATGTCTTTATGATTTTTCTTTTGTTCAGGTTTCTTCACTCATGTGCGCATTTGTAGAGCATGGATGGCTTTGCGGTTAGAGTTGACCAAGAGGTAACAAAGAGATAACTTTTTTGTGGTTCAGTTCATTCGCTTTATTTTCAATTCTATATTTTATTTTTTGGCATATTGAGTTATATCATATAACTGAGTCAATTTATATTATTTCTTGAGACACATTTTTGGCAATCTGTGTGTTTAGTTTCACTTGTTTTATTCTTATTTTTCTTTTAGGCTGAAATAAATCTCAACTATGTTGTATTTGATACCCGAAACTATTTTTTAGTCCATAAGGATCGAGAACACCCTTCAGGCCAGGTCGTGGACTAGGCCGGGCCGGGTGTTGGGATGGATGGAGACCCATCTTGGTTCTTGAAAAAATGCTATCAGGTGTGTCCCTTTGTTATTTGGGATGTTTGGTAGATGTAGATTTGTACTGTTGGGACATGGGAGGATGGTGAAGGAAGAGCCTAAAAAATTCTTGTTTTCACTGCTCCTTGAGTTACCATGGGTAGTCCGATATCCTAGTATTTTATCATTATTTTTGATAGAGGGATGAAAATAAATGTGTGTATGTTCTATGGGTGGCCTCACATAGAGTAATGAACCATGTGGATTTCATGTTCTCGGTTGAAGTTCCTCTTAGTGTTATTCCTTACTTACGGAATGTCCCACTACTATGTCAAAAGGTTAGGCACAATAAATAGTTTATCATTCCTATATTTTTTGTTGGTTGTGTTTCATTTTGGTTTTTGGATAGAGTGAGTGCGTGTTCAAAATAAATATTCATTCATAAATTTAAAATAGATTTTAATATGAAAGTGTTTTCATCAAATGATTTTAAATTGGTATTGTGGGTTACAAAAATTCAAGAATTTTGGATTTGTGAATTTATATTGGTTGCAACCCTTAGTATTACTTAGAAGTGTTACCATGTGTGCATGGTACATATTAAAATTGCATGGGAGAAACATGTTCGGAGATGATGTGGATGGAAATGGAGAGACCCACATGTAACGATTCATAGGATTCCTTGAGTGTGGTATTGGAATTAATGGTTTGATTTTGTTTTTCTGAAATGGATTTGGGTAAGAAGATGGTTTCAGCAATTGACCATCAAAGTATGAACTTTTAAAATTTAAAACAATGTTGTGGTTTTGAATTGGAAATCAAATTTTTAGAGTTTAATTTGGTTAACATAGAGGGTATAAATATTCTTAAACATTCTTGGAAATGTTGAGATTTTAAAGTTTAATTTGAAATTGGAGTCATGAAATGATTTTTTTGTTGTTTTCTAGTTAGTTTGGATTCTGAGATGGTTTTTTTGAGAACATAGTGTTAATTTTGGTTGTGTTTTCTCTTGATACCGGTTTCAGTTTCAGTTTATCATTTTGTTAAATATGTTCTTCCTGGAAAGTCTCCAAATGTACTTATTGAGCAATTTACAATTTTGGTTCCAATGAAGTGTTTCTTATTTATTATGGTATTCAAGGTCCGTTATAATTATTTATATTATTTTTGATGTAGAGTGTGTCTACAAGTTATTGGAAACTCCCAAGGTTGTTAGAGTTTTTTTTGTATCAGGTTTGTTTCTTGGTCTAGTCATCGACTACTAGGGTTGTTCCTCCTCTGTCAGTAAGAGTTGGGGTGACATGGGTACTATTTGAGGCCACCTTCTCCCATAGGTTCTCATCATAACTGGATAAGTTGATATTGGTGGAAGAATTTCATGATATTTCGCTGGTCTATTAGTTAGTAAGACTTTATGAGGAGTTCCATTAGTGTGTATGGTCTGGTCATTCAAATCTCTCAGGATGCTTCCCTCTAGAGATGAACAATCATTGAGGTACTTTGAATATTTTGGAGGATGGAGTTGGGAATAGAGCATCTTGATGCATGACTATGAGGTAAGATATTCTTCATGTATAAGTGCCCCAACCATAATTCTTGGGGTGATTCTCATGCACAATTAGGAGTTTCCAAGGCCATATGATGTCTTTCCACTTCTTTTTAGGCGATGGGGATAGAATTGCACAAAGATTCATTATTCTATTGTTATCATCATTGTATTCTCTTCCTCATTATGGTGGGGTGACAAACAAATTCTACCACAATCCAATAAGATTTATCTACTCCAAATATTTCTTTAAAATAATTTTTATTCATTGATGTGTGTAGGGCCCATGAATGAGCAGAACCATTCTCGTTTTGGGTTTAGATTTAGTTGTGTTCATTAGAAAGATTATTGGGTTGTTAATTTTATGGTTGGTGTATCTAGTCCATTTAATTATTTTGGATCCTTTCCATGACATTCCCATAGTTTTGAGTGATCAGAAAGAGTAAATTGTTCTCAATTCTGGAAGTGTTGTAGTTCACCCTTATGTGGAGGGTTTTGGTTCATATAGATTATCTTTCTGTTCTAGTGTCCAGTCATGATAGGGTTCCCCATGATAGTTTTAATTATGGTGGTGAAATCATTCTGTTTGTATTGAGGATGTGAGATGAGTTCAGGCTAAAAATTTCATAGTCCACGATTGTGATGAGGGTTTAATTTAGTTGGTGTGGGAGGAAAAGAGCTAATTTCATTCACATTAGTTATTGGGTCATTTCATAGAAAAAATTTATTTTTTTATTTAGTGTGTTTTTTGGTCTAGGTGGAGAAATTTAATGAGTTAAGTTTGGGACTTCCAGCATTCCCCCCACAATGGGAGGTGTGTTTGGGTTTTAGGGTTCCTCTTTAAGTGATGTAATTATTTTGGGGAGCCCCCCCCCCATGTTTTCTCCTCAATCTCAGGAAGTGTATCTTCTTGAATTGTTTAGGTGTGACCTATAGAGAGTGAGATCATCCCGGGATCCTTGGATTTCCTTGATTTTTTCTGGGCTTGGACTCGAATTTTTGTTAACTTTTTTACATGGTGACTTTATGGGGTTAGAAAGTGTATGTGGTTGGGAGAATAGTTACACCCCAAACTAGAATAACATTAATATTATTATTAAATAGTTTCGTCTTAAAGGTGGATTGAGCTGAGTCCCAAGTACTATTTTCATATTCTAAAACTCATGAGAGTTTTTTGGGCTACGCAGGGTTAGCGCACGGTCTAGAAGACCTTGTGGCCAACTAAGCAACCTGCTCGATATCAAAAATATAAAATAATATTAGTTAAAAAATAAAAATAATATTTATTTAATGATTAATAGTAATAATAATAATCAAATCGTTATTATTATTATTATTATTATTGTTCTTGTTGTTGTTATTATTATTAAGAAAGAATATTTTCATTATTATTTGAATTATAGATATTTTACTTTTGTTGTTTGTTATTATAATTATGAGTATGTTATTATTATTATTAATATTGATATTTTAATAGTAATTATTATTAAAATGATTAATTTTTATTTTTTTAAAAACCATATGTCCCTCTACCCCTCCCTTACCCATCCATGATGTTCATCCCCCCTTTTCTAACCCTCCTATGCAACACCCCCATGCCCACCACACCACCTCCAGACCTCCTTCATTACAGCACCTCTAGTTGTCCTGGTACCGGTGAACCCTCCCTCCTTCGGATTGTATATCCCCTCTCCTGTGTTACCCAAACCCCCTTTGGACCCCTCTGGTTCCAATTCACAACCCCTACTCTGTCTAGTTTTAGCACAGCCTGAACCCCGTTGCTTTTCCCTTCTTTGGCGCGACCGCTCCCCTCCCTCACTGGAAGTGTCGTTCCCAGCTGTGAACTCCATATGACGGTGTTTTTTCTTTAAATTTTGTGGATCTATCTTAAATTTAACAAAAATATAATGCATTGGGGTTTGTTGGGTGCATTTTTTTCGGTGTCAAAGGTTTTGAGATTGGTCCTTGGGACATTTTTTCATTTTTCCGAGTGGTGAGTCTTGTTCGAACACTAACTGGTATGTGTTTTAAAGCCCTTTAATCAAATTTCAATCAATATGATGCATGAGTTATATAATTTATCTTGTTAAACATGTTTCTCACCTGTATTACATTCATAATTTATTTATAATAATGTTTTATTTTTGAAATATTCGATTAAAAAATATTTTTATAATGATTCTCTTTTTATTATCATGTGTATGCTCCACTAATTGAGTTTGAACAAATGTTACATTCATTTAAATGGTTATGTTGGATATTTTAAGTGGATATTTCCTATAGATAAATTTCTTGGAACATGATTTTATTTTGTTGGATGGATTTATGAAACATGGTGTTTTGATGAAATGGTTTATTGTCTTAGTGTGTGGTGTGTGTGTGGGTTCATTAAAAAGGTTGATGATAGACCACTTGTTCAACTGCATTGTATGTGGGCACATCCATGGATGCATGAAGTGCACAAATGGATGGTCCATGAAATGATGATCACATTTGGGGTGGTTCTTTTCTTGATCCTTTTTTCTAATATAACACTCCTATCATATTTCCCTCTCTCTTGATAAATAGCTCCACTAATTCCAAAATTGTTTAGAGTGGTTTCAAAATTTCATGGAAGATTGATTTGTTTGGTGTTTAGTAAAAGAAAATTGTTTCATGAAATTATTGAAATCATATTTTGGTAAATTTGATTATGAGGTGCATGTTTTCAACTAATTTTGATAGTAAAAGTGGATTTGATATAAATGAATGTTTGAAAATTGTGATGTTCTTGGGTGTGTGTTTAAAGCTTAATGGTTGATTAGCACGAGCATAGTAGAAATGTAATGTCTTATTATTGTAAATAGTTTTTTATGTGTTCAATTCTTTATAGATGTACCCTAGATGGGTATAACTAAAGGCTAGTTTGGTATTTTCCAATAGATTTTGAAAACCCCTCTGTGGGTAAGGTTCCTTGCCTAGTAGTTAATCCATCACACTAGAGGGTCCTCGGTATGGGACCTACCTCGTGTAATAATTGTTTAATGGTAAGGGACCACCAATGAGGTGGCTACGGTGGTTTCATATTGTGTGGTGAGTTTGGTAATATATATATTTTGATAGTTGTGTAAATTTTATGGAACACCACCATGTGAAACATATACGAGAACCTAATAAAGCAAAGAGGATTACTATGAATTATTATTTTTCAAATAATGGTTATTGTATTAGCTAGTTTCCCACAATAGGTGGATACGTGGGCTTATTGCTATAAGAATGGACCCCTTAACTAGACCAGGTAGTTTGATGGTGGGGAATTAGAAAGTTTTGGCATCATAGAGTTGGGACTGAATTTAGAATGAGTCACTCATATAGTATGTTCTGGTTCTCCTCAATATTCCTAGGTGTCTTCCCAGAAATGATTACTACTAGAGTTATTTCCCACATTATGATGAATCTTATTCTATGTGTCTGGTTTTGGTATTTATTTATAAAACTATTAATGTTTTTATGGTTTAATATTATTTCTATGTATATTTTTATAGAAGAATCACAACTACCCCTTTTCTCATCTGATTTCATTTCATTAATTATGACGGAAATGTATTGTGTTGTTTGTTTTAAAATGAATATTTTGTACGAAAATATATTTTTATAAATGTATTTTAAATTAGTATTAATGGACTTTTTTGGGGAAAGGAATGGAATGGAATCTTTAGTGGTTTCTTATTGAACTTTTACCCCACACCCTACTAATAACACTCAATGCTGGTAGACCAGAGCTATTTTTCTAGTTTAACTTGTGTTCATGTTTTCTAGATCACTTTCTCATTAGTGGAGCATGTATACCCTATTGGTTGGTGGTGACCAAGAGGTCACACAGTGGTGGTTCAGTTTGTTCTCTTTAGTTTGAATTATTTATTTTAGTTTTTAGCTTTCTGAGTTATATCTTGTAATTAAGTATATTTATAACATTGTATGAAATTCATTGTTGGCTATCATTGTGTTTAGTTTTATATTTTTTGATCTTATTTTATTCATTTAAATTGTTATAAAATATGTCTTATTAGATGCCCGACACTAGATTGCAGTTTGTGGTAATTAGGAATGCCCTTCGGTCCATGTCGTCGACTGGGTCAGGTTTCAGGTTGAATGGCGACCCAACATGGATCTAGAAATTATTATACATTAACATTAAAGACATTCACAAAAAAAGAAACACATGGAATGGTATTTAATTTCAATTTAAATTCTATTGATACTTATTTGTTTTAACACACCACATTTATTTAATATAGTGTATATATTGTACTTTTACATGATATATCATGAATCTCCTAACATTCTTAATATTATAAATATCATTTAGTTTTATTCCTTCATGGGGATTATATTTTAAAATGATTCAATGTATTATGGGATACTTTGGAATGTTTAATGATTATTCTTTACAAGAATATTTTTATTGATCATTCATCTCCATTAGAAGATATTGTGTGAAGAATGATTAATAAACCCTTAAATATTACTCTCCTTTGGGTACTCATGACCTTATTGAAGTATTATTACCATTTTCACACTATTTTATACTAAAGGTGTTTTATAAAATGTTTTTATGAAACCCCTACTTCATTTATCTCTTTATCTGAACAACCATTTTTCTTCTAAAAAACATTTTTTATTTTAATGATTTAAAAAATGTTAAAAAAATGATTAGGTAGATACATATTTCTGAGTATATCTTTTACAAATGTTTTCAATGAAATCATTATGTCTCTTTCTAAAAATGGCATTTTCATATCCTTTTTACCATGAAAAAGAAATGTTCTTTTTACCTTGTATGAAAACTACTAATTTACCCCCATAATTCCTTCTTAGATTTATTTACATGTTTAAATGGTTATTTAATAATGAAAATGTTTTTAAAATTTATTTTTTAAGAATTTTTTTCAAATTATTTTTAAAAACAATATGATATTTTCATCAAAAATTTTCTTAAATGATTTTTTAAATTATTTTCATTCATCAATGGAAAAAATAATTTATTTTACTCAACTTAGGGTATGTTGTATTGTTAACATGCTTATCCTTCCTCTAGATGTTTTTAGAAATATATGTTCAAGTTTAGTCATTATATTCATTTCATTGATTCATTATTTAGATCCCATTTAAATAAAATGATTCCAATTATCTTTTAATTTCCCATAGTTATCCATATAATTTATTAGGTATATTATTATCTCTAAAAAAATATACCATTTTACATATAGTTTCTACATTCATAGTTATTGTATTATATTGGGGAATACAAGTAATTCTATATTTTCCATTAAATATAATTATTTTATATGGCATATTATTTAGTTTGATTATTTAATATGATGAATATTTTTGACTGGTATGACATAGGTGTGGCTTGGTTATAGATAGCCTGTCGATGCATTGGTAGTCTCATATGAATAATCATTTGTCTAGCCTTCTTAGATGGGATTTTATCTCATATGTTTTAAATATTCTTGTGAATGGTCATTGAGGAAACAATTCCATGTACCAAGGAAACAAAGAAGACAATTATAATTCATTTATCAAATTTATTTATTTTTATTATTCATCCATTGGATTTTGTGTTGATATATCCATAGATACATTTCATTTTCAGTTCATTAATTAAATGTAATGTTATTTAGTTCTATAACATTCCATATTGATTATACATATCCATTAACTTGAATATAATGTGTTTCTAGTTATTAAAATTCCGCAATATTATGAATTTCCTTCTCATATTGATGATTAAATTCTTAGTGAGTTAAATTAATTACCATTACATGAATATTATTCTCATTTATTCATTATTTCATCTACTATACTTAACCATCGATGCGAATATTAGATCACTCTTATTATGTTTTTCCCTAGGAATCCACGAAGTGTACTCTGAAATATATGTAGGGATATATTAGATGGAAAAATGTTACACTTTATGGTACTTATTTTGAAAAAAAATTATTTTTTATTATGGAATTACATTATAATACATTACTCATTAGTGTATCTGGTTTATTGAGATTACTAAACTATTAGTCCTTTGGGATTTGATTCTTCATAATCTTGCATGTGTAATTCAATGAAAACCATGACTATGGGTCTTCTAGGGTGCATTCTCTATAGTTTTTATCAAAAAATGTTTAATAGAATTTTTTGTAACTAGATTCAGGAAAATATGGATTGGGGAATATAACAATAATTTTATAATTGATGATATGTATAATATAACATTATAAAATTTGGGTAAGGGAGAAATTATGTGGGTATTACTAGAAATATATCCATATCTAGATACAAGAAGTGGACATGGTGTTTCCGAGGCTTTCACCGGGGCACGTGCGTTCGTCTGCTTGAGTGAGACATGAATTTTTTTTGTTACCATCCATTCCCTCTTTCCAAAGGTGGGTGACATTCTATCCTTATTCAGGGATTCCTTTTCCTTGATCGAAATGGGATGATGGGATGTCAGTTATTCCTTCCATCGATTCCTCATCGGAACTCATCACATAGTCTGGGCCTCCCTCATATATTTAATATGTTGTTCGTGAAACACTTCCTGGTGCCATATTTTCATGGACACCAGCTAATTACGCTAATTCTGTCAGCACACTCCATGGGGTCCGGTCAGGGCAGCAACCTTCGGTTAGGGGATAGGTCACGCTAGGAATCACTGGCATGTCTGGACACTGGGGATTAATGTGACTTTCTTCTGTCCCTTATTATAGGGCTTCTCTAGGGAATAGAAGCCCAAGGCATACCACGTCGAACATGGGGAATTATATTCCATATGCATGTATCTGAGGTTTTCTTCATCTAGCCATGTTTGGAACAGGGTATTCCACAAGTTTAACATCCAGTGGGGATGGATCATACTAATACAAACACTAATTAGAGTGGATCAGATTGGGGAACCCCCTTGGATGGAACACTGATATAGGGGCCAACACGTGGGATGCTCCCTGAATGTTGTGGGGGGGGGGGGGATGAAGTGGAATTATATCACCGAGATGTGGTGGACCGGGTAAGAATTAGGATGAACTATAGTTTAGGGCTTGTTCCTCGAAGAGTCTTCCTACGTGCCATGCCTTAACATGGATCAAAGTCCATGTATTTTGGGTGTACAGTTTAACGTCATGCGGGATGGGGGTGAACCGATGTGAAGGAGGTCTAAATGACCAGTGGTGGGATTGAATCTCTTGAGGATTCCTACGTACCATGTCTTGACATGGATCAAAGACCACGTAGTTCAAGATGGGGTGTGTCGGAGAACCGACGTGAAGATAGACCCGGTGCCTGATGGGTGGTGGTCTTGAACCTCAGGGAGGCTTCCTACGCACCATGCCTTGACATGGATCAAAGTCCTCATAGTTCGGGTTGAGGTGTCGGCGAACTAACATGAAGAAGGACCATGGTCCTTGTGGATGGTGGGATTGAACCCCGTGAGGCTTCCAACGTACCATGCTTTTACATGGATGAAATACAATGTAGTTCAAGATGGGATGGGAATATAGTTTAACGTTATGAGGGACTGGGGTGAACCAAAATGAAGGGGTTCAGAATGACCGAGTGACAGGATTGAAACTCAGGGAGGCTTTCTACATACCATGCCATGACATGGATCAATTTCCACGTAGTTCAGGTTGGTCTGAGGCTTACACTATATGCTACCCAAGGTGTTGGTGAACCGACGGGAAGGAGGTCAGAATGACTAAGGTGCTGGTTTTGAACATTGTGGATGATTAATACGTACCATGCCTTGAAATGGATCAATGTCCATATAGTTCAGCCATACATTTTAACATCATGTGGGACTGGGTGTTGTCATGATTGATGCTTACTATAAGCCCACATGATTCATGCTCGGTGTCAGAAAAAAGAGCATCCAGGGACCTGACGATCACGTCGAGAAAGGTGCGTCGGTGAGATATGCAGTGGGGCATATGTGTGGAACGGACCAGGGAGAGAAATATTAGGACTTACTCTAGGATGGAGGCCCAAAGGAGACAATGCGTAATAGGAGATGTGTATTAGGACTTACTCCGGGATGGAGGCCATATTCCCTATCACGCCCTCCGCTGGCCTTGGCACTGAGGAAGTGAGGAGGAGTAGGGAGCCACCTTATGAAAGAAAATATAGGGGTTTACACCATGATGAATGCCCCTCCCCATGGACAATCTCCACTCCAAGAAAGAGGATATCATCCCCTATAGAGACCAGGGGGTGTGGAGAATGTCCTAGGAAGGGGGGACCTTGCGTGTGAGGCACGAGGTTAGGTTACAGTTTAACGTCATGTGTTGAGGAAGATGGTGATTGGTAGTTTAACGTCCTGTAGCTCGGATGGGGCGGGTTCACTGCGCACCACTATGACTTACGTAACTGGTACCCTCTACTCTTTGCGGGAGGGAAGGCACTGGCAACGCCGTACTGAAGGGGTGTTGCAGAGCGAACATTCTAGGGGTCCTCATTATCATGACTATGTGAAAAAGCAATAGCCATTAGCGTGCCTGTGCAAAGAAGCATTAGGAACAGCAATTCTATGGGTTGTATCATCCCGGGGACATTGAAGTCACATCGTTCCAACCTGGAGGGTCGTAATGGAAAAGGATTTTCTAAGTAGAGGGGTGCATAGGCAGGGGCCTTATAGAGCTATGTTGTTCCGCGTGGCGGAGGGCACCTGCGTAAAGGCATACTTCGCGATGTGGGGTTCATTATCCATAGCATGGAGTAGAGGTGAAAATGGGAGGTTCTCCATGAAGTGGAAGGGCGTTCGCGGAGCACAGCCTCACAGAGCAAAGGTGCCTTGCGTAGCATGGTGTCGGGAAGCAATGTGCTTCGTCAAGTACAATGATCATGCCGTAGCAAAAGGATTAAGTGAACATGAAGGGTACATTGTGAAGCATAAATTCTACGTGATGACATGGGTCACCTTGGGGATCCCCTTAATTCGAAAATTCCCTTGGGCTTTGAGAAAGGCATCCCTCTAGGAATATGGGATCAAAACGAGACAATGAGGCGGCACTTCACAAACCAGAAGTACCTCGCACAACTCAAGGTTCTCCGAGCGGAAGAGTAATTCACGATTCGGGAGATGAGAAGTTGAAAGGTCCGATTTTCGATCCTCTAGATATCATGGGGTGTCTAGTATTTATAGTTAAGAGGCACCGTCGATCAGGGCTCACGCGACGTGAAGAGGGGTCGGGCGGCATCGCGGTGGGTTGTGAACGTCAACTGGGATTTCAGAGCATCCCGCCTCCTTGACTTCACAGCAAGCTCCTGAACGTCAAAGGAATTCGCGGAGCATCCCACCACCTCGGCTTCGCAGAGGTCTCAGAAATGACAAATGCGTTCGTGGAGCATCTCTCCTCCATGGAATCATGGCGGCCGCGGTGTTGGGGAACTCTTTGAAGGGGCTTCGTGAGGCAGTTTGTGGGGCCATCTTGGGGCCTTTTTCATTGGTCAAAATTTTGGCACCAATAAATTCCCCCCTAAGACTTGGTGCTACTAAGATATCAAGGGTTGAGTATGAGGGAAATCGCCAAAATCCTCTGTCATTCGTGGAGAGGATTCGCGAGGCGTGATCACGAGGAGGACTCATGACA
The DNA here is from genome assembly GCA_963277665.1 of Viscum album. Lineage (NCBI taxonomy): Eukaryota > Viridiplantae > Streptophyta > Magnoliopsida > Santalales > Viscaceae > Viscum > Viscum album. The sequence continues at coordinate 51,525,687 of OY728156.1, forward strand.
TACGAGCTTAACGTGCCACGAATCTCTATGTAGCCAGGATGTGCCGTGAAGCTCCGAATGCCATCAACTATAAATAGGGGTCAGACCTATCTTTTATCCTTTCCTTTCTCCATGATCTTGTATTCTTGCTCTCTCGATTCATGAAACTCTGCGACTCTACGAGTGATCTCTGTTAATCGAGGCTTCACTGCGCACAATGAGTCTTCGACTCTGCGTTTTCACTCTGCGCTCTGGAATTCAACGCTGAGCCAGTGCTTCCACGAACAGTCTTCATGAGTGGCCTTCACAAACTCACTTTTTGAACGATCTTCACGAACCAACCAACCAAACGTCAATGTTCCCGAACTGAATGGCCCGCCAAGAAGCTATCCAGGGGGTCCATGCGGATGCTACCCGGAGGAATGAAATGGCTAACAGCTTGGGGCTAAGAGAGAAAGTCCATATCCACTCGGACGACAGTTCTTTGGTGGATCTGCTGTCAGAGAGCCAAAATTACTATCCGCTGTGTAGGAGGTTGCCTCTGTATGGATTCAGGCTAAGGGATGATGTATTCGTCCCTACAGCATGTAAGGATGATCCATCTTACTGGTTCCAGAGCACGTTGTTCTAGTAAGGATGGTTTAGGCGCCTGATGGTCATGATCAGGAGGATTTCACACCTTTTTTCACCGACTGTCTGTACAATCACCTTAAGAACATCGCCGGGAGGGCATTCTAGCCAGAGATGTCCCCTCCACTGTACTGAACCATCCTTAAGGCAGTGCTGGGGAACCCAAAGAAGGGGTTTTCTGAGTAATGGGACCTGTGCAAGGGTTGAAATTTCATGGATGATTGGTCTTGGGCCTACTGTGTGGGCTCCTCATGATAGGAGTTTTGGGTGGAGTTGAGAAGGTTGGACATGTATGAGGAGGCCAGGGCCTCCCAATTCCACATATATCAACCGAAATAGTTGATGTTGTAGATGATGAGCCGGTGCTCACCGAGGACCAACACCTTTCACCTACATCAAAGAGAGGTCGGCATCAACATATGGGACATGCATCAGTTCTCGTGGGTCCTGATACTGGGGGTGATCTACAACGAATTCATCTCATCCATGGGTGCATGAGATGATCTGGAGTAGATGCCGCATCTGGCGATGGCACTGATGGAGGTCGTTCGCGGGGAGGATAAGGAGGCAATGAGGGATGTCCACTTCACGATCTGGTTCAAGATGTTCTTGAACATCTGAAAAAACAGGCCATTCACGGTGAGGATTTAACTTTCCTAAAGGGTGCTCGGAGCAAGGAAAACTCGTACCGGTGGCTCCTGGAGAATAGCCAGTGTAACAACTAGGGGTTCAGTGTCAGTACCGAACAACAAACAGTATTCAGGCTAGAGGAATTCATCGCGACCCTCATCTGTGGTTGGATCCTACTGGTGAGGGATACAAACATGGGGGTGCAACCAAGCACTTTTGTCATGGAATCCACTTTGGTGACAGGAGGGCGGGTCAACCTGGGGATCCCGATGCTCACCAAATTGTACAATGTTCTATGGAACATCAGTGATGGTAAGAGGCCATAGAGGATATGCAGGCCATTCCACCTCCTGTACAGGTGGATGGCGGCACACATCAGGGGGATCTACGAGTATCCGAACCCTATCTCACCTCATGGGTCAAAATTTCATCCTCCGATATTGAACACTACGGGGAGCTTTCTGGCCAAGAAGACCACACCATCGGTATTAAACAAGTTGTGGAAGGTGGAGGAATTAAATTTCCACCCATTCCCATTGCCGATGGGGGCCTTCAAGATGATGGACATGGAACGGAAGAGCATTGAGACGACCTCCTGGCCTTTATAGGTGGAGTCCTAGTGGCCAGGGTGGACCGTGAGTGTCTCTACGAGCCGTATACCTCACACCGTTTCGCTAGGAAATTACGGTGCCTACAGTGGCGGACCACGCAGGTCTACCTAGGGGTATGCTATGAAGAGAACCCATGTGTAATGAGGCAGATGTGGCTCATGTTCACATGGGAAGAAGGGAAACTGCAGAATGTATTGCCTCCACCGACCAACATCATATGGCTGATAAATGAATACACCCAGAGCTGGGAGGCGGCCTACCCATGGGAGATGATGAAGAGGCCAACCGTCCTGGTAGGTTAGAGTGAGCCTCCCCAACCTCAGGGCATGGGCTGGAAGGTGACAAGGTTATCCCGTAGTGGCGGGGCTTTTGTAGCAGCGGCCCCCGCACCAGTTGAGGAGGGAGTAGCAACAGTGGGTCCGGAAGCAGCAGCGGAGCCGGTGGTCCCAATGGAACAGAGTCATCCAATGGGGTGGCCACCTAGAGGGTTCCACAAAATTTCTACTCAAGCCCCAGGGAAACGGCTACGCCACATTGACATGTGGGAGAATACTTCCTTTCCGGAGGATTGGGTCATCTGGGAGGTCAACGAAAAATTCCTTGGCCCATCCAAATTATGGAAGCACCTTAACCGCCTTAGGATGGACTTGCCGAAGATTGTCCCCATTAGAGCTGGATTCATGGTGTCCCAAGCAGAGGCGGAGCAGTACATATCTGATCTAGAGGATATCATGCATTCCCGGGGTTCCATGCACCCAATGAAAGACCTGGTGAGGGTACTGCTTGATCAGACGGTTCCCCCACAGCTGTCAGCCGCTGAGCTGAGAGAGCGCTTCCCATTTCCGGATGAATCAGACGATTTCTCCTGGGGAGACGAGGCTAGTAGGGAGACTGTCGAAGGAGGGTGAAGTCAGTGACCAATCATCAGATCTTGAAGATTTAGTGGAGGATCTCGAGGTAAAATCCCAAGTTCCTTATTCAGAGCCTACCCTTAGTTAACTCTGGATTCCTTGTCAGCTTATGTACTGTGCAAGAGGACCTTGTGCATAGGCCTCATTCTCACCCTACAGTGGTCGTCAATGTGAGGCCTTCAGGATCCGCACCCGTGGCTGCATCATCCTCCACGTCTTGCGGGGCTGAGATAGTCGAGGCGGATCCCCTGGAGTCTCCAGACCTGCCAACCATATACGGGGAGCTGCGTCTTAGGGTTCTGACGACATCAACCCATGAGCAAGACCAGGGATTTGGAATCTATAAGACTTCTCTACTGCATCCACAATTTTCATCCCATGACCATGTTAACTGACATTGACATCCCTTTCTTGGCATGTACAGTCCTTCAATTGGCCTAGGCTGCTGCGGAGAATTTATTTGGGGCTTCTTGTAATTCCCTTCCTAGAGGCTTGCTAATGCTCATGGATGTGAACACCTAGGCTTACCGAACCACAACAATCCCGTTCTCCAGCGGGCACTTCAGTGGGACTACGCCTGAGATCCCCAAGGTGGGATCCAACGATGAGGATAAAATAGATGATTCTGGCCCCACCATGCCCGATCTGACGCCAGACGTGGACCCGACTGAGGAGTTATTGGGGTAATTCCTTACATAAGAGCCCGCTAATTGTGCCGACTTGGACGAGATGGCCTCTTACGAGGAGGAACTAAAAATGCTCAGTCTCTGTTCATGGAAGTTGTTCAAGCGCTTCATCGATGACACCCCCAAGTGTTATGGGTGAATGAGATGGATAGATATCACTCGCGTCTGCGCGAATTGTGTACTGGGGGATTGTATGCCCATCGTCCTTACATGCTCATCCAAGATCTTATGCTGGAAAATATTTGGGAGAATGACTGCGGCCTTGGAATGGGCTGGCAGTGGAGGAAGGCGGTGAAAATCAAGAGGCTCTAGAAGACTGAAGACGATGTCCAGTGGCGGAAAAACCGGGTGAACGAGCACTTGAACTCGCTCAATGCACAATCTGAGCTGATAACACGACTGAAGGCCCAACTAACAGAAGCCGAAGAGGGCCTTAGGCAAGCTTCTGGGGAGATGATCTCTATCCAGGCCGACGTGGAGTAGGCACAGATTGCGACCAACGAATTGCACCCACTCACAACCGAGGAGGAGCAAAAGGTGAAAAACTGCCAACATCTCCTTGATGCCACAAACCATAGGGTGGCGAATCTACAATGTTCCTTCTATGAGGTCAATCCGTCTATGGGGGGAGTTGACCCCTGGGTGCTGTAATGATTACAAACCCTTTAAATGTACTTTCATGCTTTGATTGTCTGAATGAAGTAGCATGCATGAGTTCCATTGTTTTCATTGGTTTATTGCATCCTTGTAATGTTCAAGGATCATCCAATGACCATTCCCTAAGCTCATGTGGGTCAAGACGGATGTGAGAAACAAGAGATGGTTACCTCATTTCTCGATCCAAACGTAAGAGTGAAAACAATGATTCTGGCATCTTAGGTTTGGATAACCGGTTCGGATTTTTGAAGAATGGGAGAGACCTATCTAGAGAATGAAGTTCTCATAATAACCAAATAATTTTTTTTTCAGTTTTCTCTTGTGCATGAATTTTGTAACTCTATGGGCACTGAAATCGATCCGAACAAACTGGAATGCGAAGTGTGAATCATGTTACCTGGGATTTGGAACATTTTGGGGGTGGTGTGACAATAAACAACAATGGTTGACCTCATTTGAAACATTGTGTTCTTTTTGTATTAGCCTAAAGTGAGGGTAGAAAATGAGGGTCAACCATTGAACATATTCAAAATTTGGGACCTGTCGCAAATGGCATCTGTCAGTCTTCCGAAACATTGGCTTAGGATAGTAGGCGGTCCATAGGCCGAGCATCCGTACTATTAGGGGGTTCCCTCAAAAATTAAAGAGAATGAGGGTCTGGATAAGGGGCATGCAAAGCACGGAATGTGGAGTGAGGTTTTGTTCAAATAAAATCCAACACCCTCGATGTTACGCCACCGTGGTGGGAGCACTTTGGATGGGTGGATCGGTTTGATCATGGATCATTCCTTCTTTCAGACAGGTCCTCTCCGGTGAGGGGGTTTTCGCTTCCCAATGCCATCGTGGGGCATCCCGATCTTTTTCAGGGGAAAATTTCAATTTCACGGTTCCCCACAAGGGGTCAGGCCAGAGGCTGAAAATGAGGAGGAACAAGACCATAGGATTCTTGGGGCTGGACCCTAGGAGAAAAAACAGGGTGTCTCTATGTATCCCAAGATGATGGGAATCAATATGTAAGTTGTTCTGGAAGTGCGGTGTAATCATAGACCAAAACTGACAGGTGAAGACTCCACTTTCAGAGGATCTGGTGCATCCCATGACTAACATGGGGCATCGTGAACTTGATCAGGGCAGAACCGTAGTTTAGTGTCATGCGTTGAGGACATACATACTCCTTCAGTTCATCATCATATGATGGGATGTCGAATGAAAGGAAAGAGCCTATGGGGTATGTGATGCGGTAGCTATGAAACCGGTATGAATGAGTACATGGAGTCCAAATCACACCATGCATACCCTGAGGAAACTATTCTGCTATAGGTACCCAGAGTGGGAATTAAGTATGGCTCTAAGCAGAGTGGTCGAGCGTTCCTACGTACCCCATGAGGATGGGATTCAATCCATACGTAGTTCTGAGAGCACAGTTCAGTGTCCTGCAGGACGATGATAAGTGTGGCCGCACCGGTACACATCCTACCAAAACTACTAAGCGCACTTGAGTCATGCTCGGTGTTAGAAACAATATTTAATGGTGGACTATCTCAACATAGGAAGGGGAGGGCCCTTAGGTCTATCATCCATGTCGTCAGAGGGTCCTTTTGGATGTAAAAGAGGATGGGGATCCATATAGCGATCTCACAAAGCTTGGACATAGAACAAGGGGAATGTCCCTATGAAAATTCCACACCTATAGATCTTTGTCAAAACACATCTAAATACAACAAAAAGATGTTTTAGATAGAGTGAGATGAGTCCCTTTTAATAGGGAGATCTTAGTTTAGGGTCATAGAACCCAGACCATAGGTGGTAGGAAACACGGGAGACTCATGGTGAGTAATTACAAAAACCCGATGTGAATTGGAACTGGGGGTTCCGACCACCAAGTTTTCCTTGGGGAGGTTTTAGGTCAAGGGACCGAATATTATTGTTGAAATGGGCCTAAGGAAAAGTGAACATGCATTCCTATGTACCCCATGAGGATGGGGATCAAGATACACATAGTTATAGAGGTGGCATGGTAAGGTACCAATTCCAGGGAAAAGGGAGCGTGCGGGCGTGGCCCTCACACCAAGAGAAGAAGAACTTGGTAAATCTTGTTTTTACATTAATGTGAGTGGTTTTTTTGTGAAGTGACAGGCCTAGGGTATCGGGCCCTGACATCGCCACAAGAATCAAGCTGTAGTATGCATTGAAAAATGGTATGGAGAATGACCAATACCCAACGTGATGTCCTCTATGATGAGGTCATCAAAATGCAATATCATTTTTCGTCGTGCGGCCAGGATGATAATATCACAGTTTCGGGTCACATGATGGGACCAAGCATGAATTCTAACATAACGCGTTGTATAATTAGTAGATATGATGCTAGATGGGAAATGAGTATGGTTCAATAGAACATCCCCGACGTGATTGGGGAAATGATCACATATCACACTGTAAGCAATTCCGAGAGGGTATCCTTGCACCAAGGGGGACCATTTAGGGAAGAAAGGGAAAGGGGTAGAAGAAACTAGATCCCATCTGAGCTAGACCTGAAGACGAGGAGTCCGGGTGGTCTTACATATCCCATAAGAATGGGAATCAAGCCATACATATTTCTAAATTACATCCTAGTTTATGGTGTTAGAGCTCAGACTGTAGAGGATCGAAAACCCTCCAAGTCAGTGTAGACCTAAACCCGATCCCTAAGCCCATGTGATTTAATATCATTTTGGGAAACAAGGGAGGTGAATTTCTCATGCAATACTTGCGATTCACGCCAAAGGGAAATCGGTGCGGAGCCCTGAATGATTGCTTCTGGTCCTTACAATGCGTGGATGCGCAATAAGGAATGATACCAATAGTTTCAGAGTTCTACATGGACATGATGAGGTGGAGAAGGATGTGAATCATGTAATTAACATTTCAGGCATAATGATGTTGGCGTGGCGATTAAGGATAATAGTTGAACGTTTTCAAAACACAGTATCCATATCGTGTTAGACTGAAGTTGGAAAACAAATGAACATCGACCGCTGACCATATTTGCAACGCGGTATTTGTATCTGTTTTTTGCCGATGACCCTCGGGAGCATTAGACCATAATGGTAGGAAAGCCCTTCGGCCTAGCATCCATGCATCTCGGGGGTCCCTTTGGGTGTGAAAGGTGATGGAAGCCCAAATTAAGGGGAAAAGAAAGCCTTAAAAGTGGGTGGACACATGTCCAAGAAGAGTCTGACATTCGAGGTATTAACCTGAGTACCCTTAGGCACATTAGTGAACCACCGAAGAGCGTCGACAAGGGTGCTCGGGAGGGAGAGGTACACGGCGTGGTCATTACAAGCCCGATGCGAACGAGGACAAAATCCCATACCATTCCACAAACTCCCCTCTCTATGGAAGGGTAGGCCAAGGGTCCAATGTGAAACAGAGATTTCTGGGAGATGGGGCTGCACCCAAAGCCTAGAAATTTGGGTGGTCCTACGTATCCCATAAGGATGAGAATCAAGTCACACGTAGTTTTCAAGATGAATTTAAACGTCATGTAGGATGAGGAGGGGAGTAGGACACCCCCAAACAATGGAGGCTTACAAAATGATGGATAAACTGACGTGAATGAGGACGTAATCCCACACTACACCATACACTCCCAAAAGAGTGGAACTGGGCTGGGGGCCCAAGAAGGACAAGGGGCCTGAGGCTGGACCTCGGTCAGGGAGTCCTGACCAGATTTCAGTTTGACGTCTTTCAGTGAGGATAAGGGAAGGGTGCCCGAGAAGGCCAATGGGCTTAAGTCTGGGCCTTGGTCAGGGAGGCATGACTAGATTTCTGTTTAACGTCTTGCAGTAAGGATGAGGGCAAGGGGCCCGAGTTGGCCAAGAGGCCTTAGGCTGGGCCTCGGTCAGGGAGGCTTGATCGGCTTGCAGTTTACTTCTTGCAGTAAGGACGAGGGCCAATATAAGGTTTCTCATCCGGGAATGTGTTCGACAAAGTGAGAAACCCGAAGTGAGTGAGGACATAATCCCGTACAACACCGCACAATCCCATAGGAGAAAACCTAGGTTGGGGGCTGATGGTTGGCATCAACCGGAGGGAGTTCGTCCCTTGGAGATACAACGGGGTAGAATGAACCACCACATTTGATGTCTGTGACATCATGGGGTGGACCTAACGATCTAGGACATCTGTTTTCCATGTTCGAAACACAGTGTCTCTAGAGTGACCATACAGAAGAAACAATTGAGCATCGACTGCTGACCATATTTGAAATGATGGACTTGTATCAGCTTGTTGATCGAAATCCTTGAGGGTGTTGGCCCAAAGTTGGAAGAGAGAGCCCTTGGGCCTAGCATCCAAACCATTCATGGGCCCTTCCAGATAGGGAAGGTGACGGAATCCCAGTAAAGGAGTGGGTGAAGCATATCTGTACCCATCCCTCAAAGAGGTGAATGTCTCCAGGGGGTGGGACGTATGGCCGTATTGAGGTTAGATCGACATGAATTGGGGAAAAATTGCACCCTCTCCATACATCATAACCTAGGGGAATGATTCTGGCATTTCGGCTAGGCCAACAGAAGAAATGTCTTGGCATTCCAATGTATTCCATGAGGATGGGAATGAAGACATATGTAGTTCATGAAGGCCATGTAGTTTAACGTCGTTCAGTGAAGTCCTGGGAGGATAGATGAACAAGATTTGGAACATGGTGCGACCATTATAATCCTTGTATGAGTGGGGATATGGAAGCATACTTTATTTCATGCAAGGATCCTCTGAGGAAGCTATACCAAGGGGGGATAGTCGAAGAGAAGAGTTTGAGGATGGGCTCAAAATGAAGCATCTGAGCATTCCTATATATCCCATTAATATGGGAATCAAGCCATACATAGTTATCAAGACGTAGTTTAATGTCATGCTGGACGATATGCATTTTAAAGTCCTACAGGACTGGATATATTAAGGTTATGTGGGACCATTGTGCAGTTTAGGGTCATGTGGGACCAACATGCAGTTTGTGGTCGTGCAGGACCATCATGCAGTTTAGGGTCATGTGGGACTATCCCGTTTTAGGTTGTGTATGACCATGAGGCATGGACAAGTATTGATTAAAGAACATGGAATTGGTGGGAGGAGTTATATTCTCACCATCCATGGTCACCATGTAGTATGATCTATTGGGGTAAACCCTCTGGAATATGTAAGGTCTTCCCCATTTGGGATCCATCATGGCTGGTTTCCTACATGTTATCATTGGAACTCGGAGGGCTAGTACCAGGTCACCTTGCAGAAAAGAGCGGAGGTGAACCTTCTTATTGAATGGTCTAGTCATCCTGTTTTGGTGCCTTTCCAAATTGTGCAGGGCACAGAGCCCACCCTCGTCATGTGCTTCCAATTCAGCTAGACGAATTTTGGCCATGTAATCTGGCGCCTGCTGGTCATAGAATGCAGTGTGTAATGAAGTCATTTGGATCTAGATGGGCAGGACGACCTCAGCTCCGTACACCAGGGAATACGAGGTCACCTGGGTAGAATTGCGAGTCGTCCTCCGATATGCCCAGAGGGGGTTGGGGAGCTAGTCTGGCCAACTCTTCTTGTTCTGAAAACCCATTTTCTGAAAAATGTTAGGAAGGAATTTTTGAACGCCTTGATCTTTACATTTTCTTGTGCGTCATAGCTGGAGGTATGGGTCAAACAGATATTGTACTTGGAAAACAATTTCTTCATCTTGGATGCTTGGATGTTGGTGCCGTTATCGATGAGGACGATGTGAGTAACTACAAACTGGTGGATGATATTGTAGGTCATGAAGTCAATGATGGAAGGATCCCTAACATCCTTGAGAGAAACTTCCTCTGACCACTTGGTAAAAAAACATGTGGAGGTCAGTATGAACCTGTACTGGTGAGCTTTCTCCAGTGGATATGGTCCCACGACATCGAGTCCCCAAACCAAAAACGCCCAAGAGTACTTGGTGGAGTGGTGGGGTTATTGTAGTTGAGGAAGGAAGTTAGCATGCACATGGCACTCATGACATATCTTTGAAAATTCAATACAATCATGGATCATATAGGCCTAGAAGTACCCCAGTCTCCAGATCTGATATGGCAACTTCATCCCAGCCTGGTGGGCACCACAGGAACCAACATGAACCTTTTTACTAATCTATGGAATCTAAAATCCATGAATGAAATGGACGAGAACACCATAATAATAGTGCTTATAGAGGATCTGCTCAAGACTAGGACCAATCTGGAGGGTAAACTACAGCGCGTGGTGTCGGATTCGCTCGCGCTCGGCCCGATCATGAGGGAGGTAACCATTTTGGATATACTCTACAAAAGGGGCTCTCCATTTGGGAGTCATTTCAATCACTAGATTTGATGAGCATAGTTGTTCTGATGTGGAGGATCTGGCGGTAAGATGGCTTACTCATAGGCCTTCGTCGTCCTCTAGGGTGATGGGAGAAATGACTCTTCGGTGCGCCACTTGTATAATCTGATCATCCTGCTTGGGCACTGCAAGTGATGCCGCTAGGCTAGCCAAAGCGTCCGCCTGACTATTCTGTGACCAAGGGACATGGGTAACCTCTTACCAAGAAGGGAACTAAGACATTAAAAGGAGGGTGTGCTCCAAAAATGGTGCGAGATCTGGCTTTCTGAAAATATATCCACTGTTGACTTGCCTGATGACCAGCTCGGAATATCGTTTCACATGCAAAAGGGGTATATCAATATCAAGGGCCATCTCGAGACCAGTAATGAGGGCCTGATACTCCTCCTCGTGGTTGGTGAAGCCTTATGACAATAAAAATTAGTATGGAAAGATGTCTTTTACCAGGGTATTGAAGATGATACCCAAGCCCACTCTGTTGAGCCTAGGATCATTGAGCCTCCTGCTGATGGGACTCCGGGAGGCACCTTTAAAGTGAATATACCAATATTGGACAGTATGATAGCATGAGAGGATTGACTCATCAGGAAAATCCAAGTCCTTGTACTGGTCCATGGATGATGGATGGGTAGCTAGAATATTTTCCAATGTCTTCCCCTTGATGGCCTTTTCGGGCACGATCCCGATGTCGAACTACTGGAGAATCACCGCCCACCGCACTAGACGGCTGGTCAATAAGGGGCGATTCAGAATATACTTCAGCGGGTCTACCCGGGAGACCATCTATACCTTGTGGTGATGCAGGTAATGCCGTAACTTCTGCACAGTGAATACAAGCGCAAGGCAGCTCTTCTCGATAGGGGAGTATCTGGTCTCCATATCGAGAAGCATGCAACTAAGCTTGTAGAGATTGTTCTAAGTCCCCTCGTTGTTCTTTTGGGCAAGAGGGAACAAAGAGATCAGTCCAGAGCCGTGACGTAATGAATTAGTAGCCTACTAGAGATGGGTGGAATCCCGACTGGAGGCCGGAGCAAATAATTCTTGATCTATTCAAAGGAGGTCCGACACTCCTCTTCCCATTTATAGGAGGTTCCCTTCTTCATCATTCGAGAAAAGGTCTTACACATGACAGACTGATTCATAATGAATCGTCGTATGTAGGCTATGTGGACTTGAAAACCCCGAAGCACTCGAATATAGCTCGAGGGAGGCATCTGGCTGATGTCCATTATCTTATCTGGGTCGATCTCGATGCCTCGGTACCTGACAACAAATACAGAAAACTTATCAAAAGTGAACTCGAAGGCACACTTCAACTGGTTCATATTGAGGGTGCAGGAATGGGGGAAACCGAACACTTTCTCAAGGTCCTTGAGATAGTCATGAAGATATTGATATTTGAACACTAGATCATCCACATATTACTCCACCAATGTTCCCTGGATTGGCTTGAATTTGTGATGTATGGCCCGCTTATAGGTGGAACCTGCATTCTTCAGGACAATGGGAATAACCTGGTAACAGAAAGTACCTTGGGGTTCCCAGAAAGCTGGGGAATCTTCATCCTTGGGGGCCATCCAAATTTGATTATATCCAGAGATACCATCCATGAAGGTGAGGGATTGGAACCTGACCCTAGCATCGATCAACACCTCTATCACTAGAAGGGGAAAATCATCCTTCAGATAGTGACAATTGAGATCTCCGAAGTCTATAGAGACTCTAATTTGTCTATTCTTATTTTTGACTGACACAATGTTTGATAGCCACATGGGGTACTGGACCTCCTTGACGAAGTTGGATTTGATGAGATTGTCAACTTCGGGCTTGACCATGGCACCATGTGAAAGGTGTATTTTTCTGGGAGGCTGCATGAACCTGCGATGATTTTTCGGGAGACCAAGACAGTGGACAACTACCTGAGGATATAGTCCTAGAATCTTGTCGTAACTGCATTCGAATACGTCAGAGTTATATTTAAGGATGTCCATGTACCACTGCTGCTCCTCAAGGGACATGGCGGCACTGATCAATGTGGGTCTCAGATCTACCTCGCTACCAAGGTTCACCTGTACCAGTTCATCGACCGTGGCAGAGACTCCTTCTTCAAAAGAAGGGGGATAATCTTCCAATTCCCCTTATTTGCTTGTGTAGGAGGGATTCCCAGTGGGTGAGGATTCCCCATGGTTGGAGGAACCTGAAAAGAGGCTGGTACAAGGTTGGACAGTAGTGGAAAATATATCAGGATATTCACATTTCGCTGAGACCATGGCGATAAAGTCATTCGATCCAATCCCATCTGGCCTTCGCCCAAGAGGGACACACTTGATGATTTCAAAGAAATAGTTCCACGTTGTCTTGAGCCGGTTAATCCCAGCCCAGTGAAACAGACAGGTATGATGTACTGTGGTTGCAATGGGGCGGACGTCCCGATACCGCATAGGGGTAGGAGGTTCCCAGATCACCTTAGCCTGGTTTGTGAAGTAATTTGAGGTGATTTGTCATCGTTTCTTGGACATGAGAATATTCCTTCCTATAGTACCCACAAAAACAAATCATTTCCCCATGTTGGGGGTCATGGCCTCTAATCGGTGTATTGGGAAGAAATAGTCATCATCCAGACCTACCAAGGGGTCACTAGTGACCGTTCCGGGTTCAACCTCGCCTTCCAGGATCTGTTTATCCTTTCTCTTGTAATAGTCAATGTCCAGATAACGGGCATCAAAAGAGGAGAAATTAGATTCATCTCCTTCGAGTACGCCTACACGACCATGAAGGGAGTACTTGAGGAACTGGTGATACGATGAAGGTACTGCTACATGCAGGTGGATCCATTTCCTTCCCATAAATGCATTATACACTGTGTCCTGGGAGACGACCATAAATTCAGTGCTGGTAACTAGGACCCCGAACTGGGTCTTCAAACAGATCTTGCTGACCGGAGTTTTCTCTATCCTATCATATCCAAAAATCCTTAAATTGGTGGGACTCAGGTCATCCTCAGATAACCCCAGTTTTCGTAGTATCCGTGTCGGGATAAGGTTGTTCCCGGAGCCTTTGTCGATGAGATAGCAGTGATCAAAAATGCTGTTGAATTGGATTGTGATGTACAGTGGGAAGATGTGCCCCTATATTATAGAGCCTTCATCCTCTCTATAGAATGAAATGGTGGCATGGAATTCGGCAGTCCCAATAGCCTTGACATGAAAGGCTTATGCTGCTGCTACCTCCATCTCAAACTAGAGGGGGCTCCTTAAAGCATCAGTGAGGAAATCATGCATATATGATGAAAAGTGGAGGCCTTAGAGGACGTAATGCCTTTATGGGATGCCGAAGTGGTATTTGAGGATATCATACGTCCGCGCTAGGCATGAACTTTTGATCATAGGAGTCCGATCTGTGATTGGAGGCACGACGGACCCTATCGGCTGGAACGATGACTAGCTGGTGATGGGAACATCCTGCTGCTCACTAGTTGAAACCCGAAGATCAGCCACCGGATGAGGTCTGAGCACTATTGGTCAACCTGTAGTGGGGAGAATCTGGCCACATTATGGTCGAAGTGGATCTGCCTAATCCAGTAGCACAAATGGTGGTGCAAGCATTCCTGACAACACCGGATGAAAAGGATGTGTGTGATGAGCTCTGCACTAGGCTTATTACCTGGTCTCAGTGAAATCCACAGGCTGGCTAGAGTTTCTAATTGGTGCACCTCGATGACCCATGTAGTTTCAGCTCCATCGACATTGGTGTCAGCTGCGGTCGTTGGGTAGGTTCTCCTGGCATTCCCCCTAATCGAGAGTTATATAAGGGTTTACCAACTCAACGGTGTTAACTGAAGCGTACCCATGACTGTCACTTGAAGAGTCATCCACCACTGGGCGAATTCTGGGAGGGATCCCCATCTCAAGGGGTCTGAAGTCGCCAAGAGTGTGTGATGATGATGGCATCAGTGGGGCATGCTACTTCTTCATGTACTACCGATGCTTCCGCTTCTGGGAAGAGGCCAGCTGAGATGACGATACAGAATTAGTGGCTGCCACTTCTGGAGGCTCCGGCTGGTTCAAGAATGCCTAAATTATTCCATGGGTGGGAGAAACCGTTTTACAAGCCATCCAGTCATCGTACTTCTGGGATCCATAGCTATGAACCTACTACCACTCACCGTCGTCATCGCTACCACTTTCCGACCTCACAAAGACACCCTCCACTTGTACCGGGGTTGGGCCCAACCTAACTATGTTATTATCGTTCTATTCATGGATCCATTTTCTAAACACATAGAACTGCTTGAGGGTGTGCCCCAGTATCCGATGATAGGGGAAGTAGTTGGGGCGATCAGTGATATTCATCTCCGCCGACCTTCTACACTAAGGAAAACGTACTATTCCCTACTCTAGGGAACTACAGATGTAACTAGGGACCTGATTCTCACTGAACGAGTATTTCTAGTGTATTTTTTCCGGATAGGGATCCCTTAGAGCCTGGCCTTGACCAGAAACCGGAGGGTCTTGTTGAGAAGGTAGACCCTGATTGTCCCGCCTGGGAGGTGGAGGCGCATTACACGGAGGGGCCTGCTGATTCTGAGGACACTGCGGAGCCGGAGGCTGCGCCTGAGCCGGAGGGCCTCTACGAGGATGTGGGTATGGTGCTAATGGTAGAAATTATAGCTACCTATGGGCCTCTATCTGGGCCACCGCGATGGGCTCAGCTCTAGCATCTCTCCTTGCTGGGATTGCAGGGGGAACGGACGTGCCTGCCCGGCCTGTTGCAGGGATTCTTGAAGGCACAAGGCCTTATCTTGAGAAGTCTCATAACCGTCCGAGATAGTTAGAAGTGATAAAGGACGGAACAAGTTCTATTTTTAAATTCCCTACACACAACTTCAGTAATTACTCATGAGTCAATGGCATGTCAAGGGAGTATGTGAGCCCCTTCCACTGGGAGATTAAGTCCGAGAGTCGCTCATCAGGCCTCTGTTTGCACTTGAATTGGTCTACGATGCTGGTCATATGGGTGGTAGAGCAGAACTAGTAGATGAACTACCTATGAAGGTCCTCCCAGCTGGTCACAGATCCGAAGGGGAGCAGGTTGTACCAGATGAATGTCAGCACCTCCAGTGTCTGAACGAAACGGTGGAGCTTGGCGGCCTCCTGCTGTGCTGGAGTCCCAAAAATGGGCCCACACCATGAATTGATGTGGGCCAGGTGCTGAGCCAAGTCCCTCGTCTTGTTAAAGGGGGAGATGGTGGGATTCCTGAAACCCGAAGGTTCCATAATATCATCCACCCAGACCGGGCATGGCTTGCCATCCGGTGGGATTTCCACCTGCTGTGTTTCCAATGCCTCAAGGTGGGAAATGAGTCCCGTCATAGAATCATCAAGGATGGGATCCCTATCTGATATGGATCCATAATAATGATTGTTTTTTTGGGATCTTCGATGCGGTATACAGGTTCAGCACCTCACAGAGCGACTAGTGGTACGGCCTGCGGAGCATCTAGGGGAACCCGAGCTGGATTTCTCGAATTTCCATGCGGTTCATGAGGTTTTGGTGAGACATATCACGCCCTATTCCCATGAGTTCTGGCTTCAGCCCTGTCTATGGGAGAGACATGATCAGGGTTTCCGGGAGTCATCTGGCAAGGGGGAAATTGTTCCTGACCCTGCAGTCCCGGCCTAGGATAGCCAAAGTCGGGTCGTCGCTCTATCGCGCATTGGACATGGAGTTTGCCAACCAACCTATTCTGCTCATCAAGTTGTTGGAAAAATGTGGCCTTCTCTAGGTCTTCTCTCTGTCTTCTTCATTGAGGTGTTTGGGTTAGAGTTCTTGAATGCTCTGACATGATCTTTTCCCTTAGTGACACTCCGACTGAGCACCAACAACTCGGTGGGTGCAGGGAGACCAAGGAGGTTCCTCTACTAATGGGTAGTCCTTCCCGATGGGTCCAACAGTGGTGGCACACCCTCAGGGGGTAAGTATCCCTCGAGAAAATCTAGCTCGTCCTCCTTTTCCATTATGTTAGCCATGTGGACCATGAACATTCTCGGGGGTATGTCTTCAATATCACATAGCGAGTTGGGCTGCTGTGGGATATGGCTAAAGAGGAGGGCAACATACTGCCCCCAACGACGGACTTGCACGTGGGGGGGGGGGGGGGGGGTTTCTTCCCTGATGATTTTGCAGAGTAACATAATAATCTAAACGCATTGCTTCTGGAGGGCCTCACAATGTCCTAGTGACTTAGGGCGCTGGGCCACCAGGAGTGTGGCCAGAATTACTAGACAACACTGCTCGCTGATGTCCTCGAAATGCACATGGATCCTTGGATACACCACATGCTGATGACGGAAACTGAAATGCATCACCCAGAGGGTGTAGGGAAGACACTAAACTTCCTCTCAGGTGAGAAACTCGAGTATGCAGAAATCATTTACTTCTACATGAAAAAACTACTTGGGGAAGTGGTCCGTTGAAAGGATGATCCAGAAGCTCCTTAACTCATTTTCAGGGTTTGGTCCTTGATTTCCCCACTCACCAACTAGGGGTGGTTGATGAACTAGTAGAGGTACTATGGAAGACCGTTGGGATGCCAGGTTGGCTGGTGGAGAATATGGAGAATGGGCTGACTGGATTCCGATTCTTAGGCTGTCCTTCGAGAAGTGTAGTGACATGGCCGTTATGTCACGATAGGATGGGCTGACGACCACCATTATTGGCTCAGGGGCCAGGGCTGCTGGTGGTGGGTCGTGATGCTGCTCTCCTGCCATTGGTCCCTAGAATATCTCTCCATGATCTCTCATGGAGGTAGAAAGCGCTTCTGGTGATGATGGTGGTGACTGCACGACCGTAACCTCTAGTGTCCCCAAATCTCCATCCTCCTGGATAAACATACCGAGGGAGGTGGGAATCTTGTGGACCTCACATTCTAGAAGTACCAGGCTAATGCGCCTCATACCTTCCTCAGCCCTTGACTCGAAAGAGA
Organism: Viscum album; assembly: GCA_963277665.1. Classification (NCBI taxonomy): domain Eukaryota; kingdom Viridiplantae; phylum Streptophyta; class Magnoliopsida; order Santalales; family Viscaceae; genus Viscum; species Viscum album. Next base: position 51,543,148 of record OY728156.1, read on the forward strand.
AAGGGGAGGGTTCCTGAACTGAGTCGTAATTTGATTAAGAGTCTGAAAAGAGGACATGTTTGATCTCTGTTCGGACCCTCGAAGGATTCTTCTTGTGACGGCGACGACCTGCCTTCCTTCACCAAGGTTTTTCCTCGGGACAGGGCTGATTTCCGACATGTGCTCCTTCGGCCGCGCTAGTGCCAGGTCGGAGAGGACTTCCCCTTGAGACAACTGGGGTGTGAGGAGCACCGAGACAAATGTCTAAGGGGACATTGGGAGGATCCCCATGAACAATGGCTGAGCAGAAAAGACCTCCACTAGAACCGATGGGAGCATGGGGAGGACCTCCATGAACAATGCCTGACCGGGAAAGACTTCTACTGGAACCGGTGGGAGAATGGGGAGGAAATCCATGATTGGTGTAGGTTGAGTGAGGCTGGCCTTCACTCCTATGGTTCCCAGGGCGAGGATGACCTTCACCAGCTATGGAGAGGACGTAGGGAGGATCCCCATGTTGGAGAGAGACCAAACCCCGGGGCGGACACTCATTCAAATTAGGGGTGGAAAGGGGCAGACCTCCATGCCAAGCCTCGAAGCGGGGACGAACACAACTTATGGTGATAGTGGTACGGAGAGGACCTCCATAAGTGGAGGCATCGCGACGGGGTGGTTCACGATGCCCCCCGCTCATGCCTGTAAACAGGAAAGTCGACCCAGCCTGCCCGTGGGGCAGTTGGGGCCTCAATCCCGGTTGGGCTTGGGAGAAACCTTGCTCAGTGTGTGTAGGGACTTGATGATATAAATAGGTGTTGGATCGAGCCAAAGTATCCCTAGACGTTGACGCCTCTTGTAGGGATTCCTTAGCTCAGGCCCGATGCTGACATCGGGTCAGGCGGGCCAGTGCTGGGGCTGCAGGTGCATGGCTTACCTACTCCTCCATGAAGGTCGAGTGGTGAAACAGATGCGGCTGGGCGGAGGCCCTTGCTGGGAGCTCCTGGATTGCGACTCTAAACAAGATAGACCAGAAGTCACCCACCTAATTAGCATAAGGCAGGGAGATGTTGAAGTGCTCTGGGGACAAGCTCCTCAAGTGATTGAACGTTGGGGTGGGGAGTAGCGACTCCCTGGGCGGCCCTCGGAGGCAGCATTAACGGCGGAGAATGGATGCCTCTAGGTCTAGGAGGGCCATATCTCGGGACAGGATTATGCCCTCCTCCTCATAAAGATGTAAAAGGTCGTTAATAACCCTTCTTTGGATGACTTCTGATGGGGAGATGGGGCATGGGTACCCCGCAGTTGTCGTAGCGGCAGTAGTGGATCCACACGAAGCGGCTGTGCCGGGGTTTCCCCTGCCCCTGCGTAGGCAGACGGGTGGTGGACGTATTTATGTGGTAGCAACCTGATTCTTGAGAAGTAGGGAGGTGGACTCATTAGTTCTAAGAGGAAAAGAAACTGACAACCTATGCCCCAGTGCCATCGTATCTTCTGTGGTCAGTAAGAGGGATCCACACTAACAACATTACAGAACGGGATGCCCAATGTTCTACTACCCCAACTTCTAGTGATTTTCTTGCCAGGCCCTCTATTTGCATGGTGGGACCCGGCACCTAAGAGTTGGATCTGGTGACATGTCAATCCATGAATTCCTTGAGTGTTACTAATATCTAAACTGAGGAGAAGAACATCAGGTCCGGTTCACCATTTCTGATTCCGACACTTTTGCTGGGGCGTGTGATTTCGTCTGCTTGAGTGCGATAGGCGCAACTTTTTTACCCCGCATTCACACTTTCCAAAGGCGGGTGGCATTCAATCCTTGTTTAGGGACCTGTTATTCGTGATCGAAACATGATGATGGGATGTCGGTTATTTCTTCCATGGATTCCTCCTCGGTACTCATCACCTAGTTTAGGACTCCCTCATAGATTTAATACGTAGTTCGTGAAACTCTTCCTAGTTCCATATTTTCGTGGACACCAATTAATTATGCTACATCTTTCAGGACATTCCAAGTGGTCCGTCAGGGCAACAACCTTCGGTTAGGGCAGTAGTCATGCAGGGCATCACTAGTGTGTCTGGACACTGGGGATTAGTGTTTCATTCTTTTTTCCCCTTGTTATAGGGCTTCTCAAGGGCGCAAAAGCCCAAGGAATCCCACGTCAAACGCAAGGAATTATATTCCATAGGCATGTATATGAGGTTTTCCTCAACTTCCAATGTTTGAAACAGGGTATTCATCAAGTTTAACGTCCAGTGGGGACAGATCAGACTGATCAGAACACTGATTAGAGGGGAACATATTGAGCAACCCCCTTGGAGGGAACACTAATATTGGGGCCAACACTTGGGAGGCTCCCTGAATGTTGTGGAGAGGATGAACTGGCATGATCTCACCAGGATGTGGCGGCCCAGGTAAGAATTAGGATGGACTACGGTTATGGTCTTAATCCTCGAAGAGACATCCTACGTACCATACCTTGACATGGATCAATTTCCACATCGTTCAGGGATATAGTTTAACGTCATGCGGGATGGCGGAAACCGACATGAAGGAGGTAGGAACAACCGAGTGGTGGGCTTGAACCTCGTGAGTCTTCATACGTACCATGCCTTGACACGGATCAAAGACCATGTAGTTCAGGATGTGGTGTGTTGTAGAACCAATGTGAAGATGGACCGATGGTCTGATGGGTGGTAGGCTTGAACCTCAGGGAGGCTTCCTACGTACCATGCCATGACATGGATCAAATTCCTTATAGTTTGGGTTATGGTGTCGACAAACCGATGTGATGAAGGACCTTGGTCTAGGTGGATGGAGGTCATGAACCTCATGAGGCTTCCTACGTACCATGCCATGACATGGATCAAAGACCACATAGATCAAGATGGGATGGGAATACAGTTTAACATCATGTGAGATGGGGGTGAACCAACGTGAAGGGGGTTGGAATGACCGAGTGGCAGGATTGAACCTCGTGGAGGATTCCTACGTACCATGCCATGACATGGATCAATGTCCACATAGTTCAGGATCGTGTGGGTCTTACACTCTAGGCTGCCCATGGTGTTGGTGAACCGACGGGAAGGAGGTCGGAACGACCGAGGTCGTGGTCTGGAACCTCGTGGAGGATTCCAATGTACCATGCCTTGACATGGGTCAAAGTCCACGTAGGTCAGTCATATAGTTTAATATCATATGGGATGTGGTGTTTTCATGATCGATGTATACTCTAAGCCCACATGTGTCATGCTCGGTGTGAGAAATAAGAGGCAGTAGGGACATGAGGATCACGTCACGAAAGGTGCATCCATGAGATATAGAGTGGGGCTTATGTGTGGAGTGGCCTAGGGAGAGAAATATTGGGACATACTTCAGGATGGAGGCCCGAAGGCAACAAAGTGCAGCAGGAGAGGGAGATTGTGACTTATTCCGGGATGGAGGCCATGTTCTCTATCACACCCTTCGTCGGCCTTCGCACCGAGGAAGTAAGGTGGAGCAGGGTGTTGTCTCCTGTATGAAAATATATAGTTTTACACAAAGATGGATGCCCTTCCACATGGACAAAATCCACTCCATGAAGGAAGATATCATCCCCTTTGGAGACTAGGGGGTGTGGAGATTGTCCTAGGCAGGGGGGGCTGCATGTGAGGCATGGGGTCAGGTCACAGTTTAATGTCATGTGTTGAGGACAATGTTTCTTGGTAATTTAAAGTTCTGCAGCTCAGACAAGGTAGGTTCACTCCGCACCCCTTGAACATACATAGCTGGTACCCTCTGCTCCTTTCTGGAGGGAAGGCACTGGCCACCCCATACTGTGGGGGAATCACGGAGCGAACCATAGAGGGGTCCACGTTAGTGTGGCTATGCGAAGAAGTAATATCCATTAGCGTGACTATGAGAAGAAGAATTAGGTGCAGAAACAGTATGAAAGGTATCGTCCATGGGACGTTGAAGTCACATTGTTCCAAACTGGAGGGTCGCACAGGAAAAAGATTTTCCAAGCAGAGGGGTCCATAGACAGGGAACTTATAGAGCTCTGTTGATCCACTTGGCGGAGGGAACATGTGAAGGGGTTTACTTCGTGAAGTGTGTCACTTTATACATATAATGGGGAAGAGGTGAAAATGGGAGGTGCTTCACGAAGTGGATGTTTGTTCGCGGAGCATATCCTCATGGAGAAAAGGTTCCTCGCATTGCAAGGTGTCAGGAAGCAATGTGCTTTGCGATGTATAGTAATCCTGCCTTAGGAAACAGATCAATTGTACATGAATGGGACTTCGCAAAGCTTAAACTCTCCATGATGACCCGGGTCCCTTTGGGGATCCCCTTCTTTTGTGAAAGACCTTAGGATTCGGGAAATGCATCCCTCTAAGAAGAGTGGATCAAAACGAGACAATGGGGAGGCACTTCTCCAAGAAAAAGTTCCTCACACAGCTCATGGTTCATCGAGCAGAAGAGATCATCACGATTCGAGAGATGAGAAGCCGAAAGGTCAGATTTTCCATCCTCCAGAGCTCAGGGGGAGCCCGGTATTTATAGGAAAGAGGATCCGCAAAGTAGGGCTCATGCTGCGTGAAGAGGAGTCAGGCGGCTTCACGGTGGGTCATGAATGTCAACCGGGATCGCGCAACATCCCGCATCCTTGGCCTCTCGAGGTCTCGTGAACGTCAAAGGCCTTCGGGGATCATCCTGCCTCCTTGGCTTTGCGGCAGGCTTGCGAACATCAAATGCGTTTGCGGAGCATCCAACTTCCTTGGATTCACGGCAGCCACGGTGATGAGGAACTCCACGAAGGGGCTACATGATGCAGCACATGGGGCTATCTTTGGGCCTTTTACCTTGTTCCAAAATTTGGCACCAACACATGTTTTGGAACAGATGTACCAAGAAGTAAAAACTATGACAAGGTTTTACTGGCCTAACTCAGGATAACTCGGTATACAATAACAAGCCTTACTGTGCACTGGGTTTGACACTCATTGGGGATATGCTTAAGAAAATTCACATTTTCATTACAAAATACTATAAAAGAATTTTTTAATTGAATAAACTAGGTTAGAGAATAGGTGTTTTATATTGAAGATATGTTTTCTTGGTTTATAAATCATATGAATGATATTGTGGTCAATCCATAGTCCAAGGAAAAACCTAAAAGGAAATAAATTGTTGTATTATTTATGTAATTTGGTATTATGGAAAACCATAGATAAAAGCTAATTTTTTTACCTTATTTCATTGTATTTTCTCAAATATAATTTGAAAATTATATTTATTTAATTTTATAAATAGAATCCATGTATGTCGGGTGACAACCAATCGAATCTGGAATGGTTGAGGGACTTGAACCCACGATTGAAGGAAAATAAGTGTTTTATGCTAACCACTAACCAACTTATTGTTCTGGTTAAAATTTAATTATATAAATTTTAAAAAATGAACCAGTAGTGTTGAATTTTTGGATTAGAGACTAATTTAATTTATATTTTTTATGTAGTTTGAATATAAAGACTGGTTTTTCGATCCATCAAAATTTTCTTTTAGTGCCTTAGAAAAAAATATCATCATTGAAAATTAATTTCTAGAAGTAAAGAGGTGAACTTGAATTTGAGTGAAGAAGAATGAAATTTAATTACTTTATGTGTGAAATTGAATCCTACCAAGTAAAAATAATTACTTATTTTTATGGTAAGTTAAATAAATACCCAACATTACGAAAAGGACTTAGAAATTGAATATTTTTCAAACACTTTAATTTTTATTGAATTGATGGTCTTTGAATTCAAAAAATATTTTTGGATATGAGGCCCTAAAATATCTATTTATCACTCATTTATTTTTATTTTATAACCTGATTCACTCCATAAAGATATTTATAATATTTATCGTGTCTGTATTTTCACATAACACTAATTTTATTATTCTTTTAAACATAGTTACATGGTAGTTTGTGTAACCATTGTACTTCCCATTCTCCCTTTTCATGAGGTTTTTTTATAAAACCATCTTACACAACAGTATTTAAATGAAGGAAATATTGAAAAATATGTTACCATGAGAGAGTTTACATTTCTATGAGTAACATTAATTATGATAGGGATAATGGGAAACCCAAAAATTATAATTTAAAACTTGGTAATACAAAGTGTGTATGACACACAAGACCATGTGTAAAAAAGGGAATATATGCAACTGATATATACAATCTATTTAATATATTAAATAAATATAACATATTCCCTAACTTTTAACATACAACAAACCATGTTATCTTGCATTAAAATCAAGGTAAAATTTCCTCGATATTTTGTGTTACATGCAAGACTGACCTTCTACGATAGATTGTGTCACAAGCAAGGCAGAGTTTCCCCAAATAAATTTTTTTTGTTAAAATACTATTATTTAATGTAATATTATATAAACTATAAGTTATGTTAGAGGTTATGAATAGTATTAATCAACTTAGTAAAGTATATGGTTTATATATATATATGAACTGAATACATTCAATTAGTAAATGAAAATAAGAACCAATTAGATATTAAATGAAATATTCTTATTCTTATTCATCCAAAACAGTTTTCCTTAATATAAATAATAAATTATAGTTAGTAAATAATTATAAATAAATATATATGTTGTATATTCATTAATTTTTTTGATATTAATTAATTAGGGTTAATTGGTGTAAAATAACAACAAGCCTTATTTTACACATATTGATCTATTAATTTTTAAAGGTATTTTTACCGTATTTTAGTTCATATAGTATTTTAAATTCCGTTTTAGGAACACTAATAGATTATATATGTAAAAGTAAAATTAATATTTTAAATAGAAACATAAAAATTATCATATGGTGTTGTTTTGGTATTTTTTTTGTGAAGTTTCATTTTATAATTAATAGTGAAAAATAATATATATTAGTTCAAAAAAACTTTTTTGTATGATTTATTTATAATATTAAATTATATTTTAAATTGGTTTTAGATTTTAACTACCTCATATTTTTATCAATTCGTCTAATTTATTTAATTAGATTTAATTTAACTTTCATATTGACTATGAAAACATAGAAATCATTCAGAATATTTTACATTAAAATCTGGCTTTGTCATCCAATCAATATGATTATATTCAATTTAGATTCATAAACTTATGGGATTTGAATTTGGAAAAATAGATTCAATATTTTGAATTATAATATTTTAATATTTATAATAAGTTCAAATTATTTTTTGATAAAAAATATCAATGAATGTAAGGAAAATTAATTACAATGATTAAGGTTAAATTAGGCTTAATACAGGACAAACCATTAATCTTAAGAGCTCGAATGAACTAGAAATTTGTCCAAAATCCAATGAATGTCATTATTTAAACCATAACCTCAATTTTATATATATTTTTCCATTATGGGATCCACATTCAATGTGAAAAAAGTGTATATAATTTCTTTTTGAAAATATTACAACAGTGCCCCTCCTAGTCCATTATAAATGGATATCCCCTCCTCCCATTTACTCACACCTCTCAAGAAAAATTAGATAAATGAAATTTTAAAATTATATCTCTTAAATATAACTCTCTTAATCCTATTTGTATAACATTATTTAGTAATCAATCCAAGGAAGCATTTTGGATTGAACAAAGAGTTGTTAGCTGATAAATACGAAACAGCTTTCCTTATGTTTTTTAGATTTATATCAATTATCCACTCTCTAAACTCTTATTATTCCATTATCATTTAAGTTAAATGATAAATATACTAGGTTGTTTCTATGATTGTTTTAGTCCTAAAATTACACACACATCCACCTATTGGGTAAAAAACATACGATTTAGGTGAATGACTAACTACCGCCAGATGAAATAATGACTGTTTTTTCTCCTTTACCACCTCTCATGATATTCATTAAGATAGAATATATATTTATATATTTTATATATGATATTTATTATTTATTTATGATTCTATAAATTTTTTATAACACATAACATCTTAATTTCTGTTCTGTATAAATATGATAATATCATTTGTGAAAATGTAGACTACTCCCCCTCAAAGTGATGTGATTCATTCACACAATACAAAAAACTTGTAAAGGATGGTTCTATTGAAACATTAGTGACATTAAAACCCACTATATTATATTCAGTACATAATTACCTTCTTCTAAATATAATGTAAATATCATTTTCTTTATTACCGATTCACACAGTTAAAAATAGTGTTAATGTCATTTGTGGATGTGTGGACATCCACCTCCTCAACAAGATATGATTTATTTTACATCAAAGGAATTATATACATATATATGTAGATATTATTATATAATATAGTATTTATGATATAATTATAATTATGTAAATATATAATGAAACATACCTTCTTTCTATAATGATCATTGAAAAATGGGAATGTTTCTAATGCATATGTACGCCCTACCAACTCTAGGATTGTAACGTTGATTAGTTATTAATATCCATATTAAATGATTAATTTTAAAGTTATAATTGATGTATTATTTAGATAAATATGTAATTAATTTTTTTATATGTCATATAATTATCTATTTTACTAAATTTGACCTACCAATGTCATTTCTCACACATAAACCAATTTTTTTCAAAATAACTAACATAAACATAATTTTTAAGTAGTTATGTATAGATAGTATTAAATGAAATAAAATTAATGATAATCACGAAAAAGTTTATGAATCAAATACAAAATTAATTTTTTTATTATATATGATGTTAAATGATATTCACCAAAAAAAATTTATGGTTGGGGATTTTGTCAAAATTTACATTCCATTAAGGTTTATTTATCGTTACGCAACTTTTTTATTTTATAAGGTGTATATACCTTACTTTTAAATGATATATCATGAATATTCTTACAATTATTATATTATAACCTTCAATTATATTAATTTCTTCGTGGTGATTATGATTTAAAATGTTTCAAGGTGGTATGGTACACTTTAAAATGTTTCACAAATATTTTCCTCAAGAATTATTTTAATGATAATTAATTGCCATTGAGTAACTTATATGACCATTATTCAATAAATCCTTAAATTTTACTATCCTATGGTAGTTTTTTCTATTTTTTATCTATTAATACAGTATTCATATACTTTAGTACTCAAGGTGTTTTATAAAAGGTTTTTATGAAAGCCCTACTTCATTTCACTCTTTAGTCAGAAAACATTCTCTATTTTAAAAATGATTTTCATTTAAAATATTATAAAAACTATTTTTTTAAATATATTTTATAATTGAAATTTTCCCATTTTTACAAATATTTTCCATCGAATATTATCTTCAATTTTTAAAGAAGGAATTTTTTTTACGTTTTTACTATCTAATGTAATGTTCTTTTTACCTTGTACGGAATGTACCTATTTACCCGTTGCTATTCCATTTAATATTCAATAAAATAATTAATATGAAAATTTATATATACTTTTTTAAAAAAATTTATATTTCAAGAAAATGTTTTTAAAATTTTTTTTCGATGAAATAAAAGTTTCCTCCAGATTGTCTTTAATGATAATTTTATAATATTATGATTCATAAGATACAACAGCCTATTATTTTAATTCACTTGGGGTATGTTGTATTGATACTATCATTATCTAAAATGTAGATAGTTTTTGATTGATTTGTTCATGTATTGTAATTATATTCACATCCTTGATTCATTTTGTAAATTCCCAATGAATATTGAATCTTTTAGGGTGTCGTAATTTCCCTAAATTATCCACATCATTTATCATCGATATTAGAATTCCCTAAGTTGTATACCATTTATCATATGGTGTCTAATATAATAATTATTTTATTATTTGGCGAAATATTGATATTTGGTTATTATTTATTCAATATGGTTATTTCAAAGGTATATTATTTATTTTCATTTTTAAATAAAGGAATTATTTAGACTAGTATGAAATGGGTTGCGTCTGGATATAGTTAGTCCATCGATGAATCAATAGTATCAAGGGACAAGTCATTTATCTACCTTTCTTAGATGATTATTTAACTGATATTTTGTAAATCATCATGTAAATGGTCTTTACTATAAATGTACTATATACCTAAGAAACATGGAATATAATAATCACGATATTCCCACATTTATATTCAGTAATTATTTATCCATCAAGTTTTTCATCAACATATCTAGGGATACAATTCATCATCAATTTATTGATTAAATTTCATTAGATTTAGTTTCGTACGATGAAATATTGATTTATTCAATTTCTAGTTATTTGAATGGAATGTGTTTCTATTTGTTACCTTTCTATATTTTTATGTATTTCTATCACATATTATTGATTACATAGAATGAATATTATGCTATTTACCATGCCATGATTATTACTCTCATTGAATCATTATTTATTTTGTAATACTTTACCCTTACTCAGAATTTAAGTTCACTGTTATTATATTTTCCATTCCCAAGAATCAAATAATGGTATTATAAAATATCTAAAAGGATATACATGATAGAATAATAATAACCTCAGAGTTATTATTTAGAAAAAAAATTATGCTGTAATTAGTTTATTATTCATTTATACAAGGCTCATTTATTTATCTATTCTACCAAGACAACTAAAATCATGTTTTTAGGTGCTGATTCCTTGTAATCATGCTAATGTTATTGATAGCAGTCACCATATCTTGGGATTTTGGGTTAGGTTCAATATATTTATAATATTTATAAAAAAATACTACCTTGTTATATACGATGTTTGAATGTTTAAAATAAAAGATGAGACTTGTTGTATGTGTTTCTTGGGTCACTTATATTTATGTAAGATCTATGAATAATTCACCACTAAATTTACTTTTTGTACAATATATAATACACATTAATTAATATGTTTGATTCAAGTAAGTTATATTAGTTAGATTCATGAAATTAATATATGGTTCTAGGTTTCATGATCTTTTGGTTCTGATATTACATAATCACTAAGTGTTCTCTATATCATTTTTTTTGTTCACGATATTTTTTGTGTTATTCCCTTATTTATGTTTACATAGAGTATATATATACCATTTGATATGTTATATAATCAATATTTTTTTGTTATCATTGTATTTTAAGTTTCATTTCACTTTTTTATTTGTATAGTATGCAATTCCAATGCTAGAAAAAAATTGTGTGATTTATATATCAATATCAATTTAGTCAGAAGAAAATATATATAAGTTTAAATTTATTGAAATTATATGATCCTTAAATATTTAATCCCATTTATTTTATTCCACATTGTATATTACTTTAATTTTCTTCCAAAGGTACCATTATATTTTTTCATTTATAAAATATTATTCATAAAATTTTTTTAGAAATAAAATATTTATTATTTCTTTTAGTCAGAAAAAATTTTCCTTCGAAAACCACAGTTTCTAAAATCATTAAAGAATTTATTTTCTAATTCATCAACTACTTTATAAATTTATTTTTTTTCCACAAATTTAATTTCTATAAAAAATTTAAAAGAAATTTCGTTATTATTTTTTACTTATTGTATTTTTTAATTTTTACCGATATTGGGAATTGAATAATCATTTAACATAAATGAAAATAATATAATTTTACACTTTAATAGAAACTCAATGTTTTCATTTATACATTAGAAGATACAATGGGGTTTTTTTCAATAATGTGTCTACAAATTATTTTAATTTTTTAAAATAGATAATAATTTATTTCTACCAAAATATCTTATTTTTATCAAGAAATATACTAGTGGTCGTTTTATATAATTTTTATCTACGATAACATGTTTTGATGCTAATAATGATTTAATGGTTAAATGATATAGTGATACCAATGATATTTATTATATAGTTGTTTTACTATTATGATGATGATATTTTTATGAACACTATTTATTTTCAATGGTTTATTCATTTATCACATAATTTAATGTTTTGGAAAACCACTAACTATTCATGGGTTATGATATGGTGATATAATGAAATTTTTATGGTCTTATAGTACAGATAAATATTTTTTTTATTATGTGATTTGTGTGACCAAAATGAAATAGCTTTCAATTTAATTAGGTAATCATGGATATCTAATGAGATAATAATAACATTAATGTTGAATGTCACTAGTTCAATAAAGAACTCTATCTTCTACGATAGTCTGGGTAGAAAACCATTATAATGGAAATGATGGAATGTAGAGTGGGATCAATCTCCATGGATAGCCTTTGAATTGAGCCTTGTTTGTGGGAAATACTCAATTTTATTATGTGTATTGAATGGAAACATGTTCATATTTTGTTATATTCTAATGTATCATGATTGATTATCTAATATTACAAATTATTATGACATATATCTTCTATTTGGTACAATCCTTATTCCATGATTCAAAATTAAATATCATTTTTTTGAATGTTTTTTAATGATATGTTCTTATTATTACAATATTATTCAATTCTTATACTCATTTTGTGATCATTAACTAATTTCGATTTTGTTTAACCATACTAAAAAACTCAGTTTACCATTTCTTGTGTTTCCTTTCCCATGTATCTGAAATAATGTTTTAATTAGGTTACTCAAAAAATGGGTGTGATGATAATAGAGTTATCATGGATATATTGATTTTATTTCATGAAATAAGTGTATATTTATCTTTATTTTAGATATAATTATCCCTTACAACAATGGATTGGATCATAATTCTATGAAATTAATATCTTTATAATATGATAAATTTTTTATTTCAAAAAGTATAACCAACTATATGTTTGTATCATTGTTTGGGATAGATAATATTTGGTTATTATGGTCTGACAAATTGGTGGAAATTATGTGGGTGACCATTTGTATAGGATGAAATCCAATGTCTTTTTAATATGGATATGAATTGGACTATTTCCTATAAATCCATGTCAACATACTACAAAATTATGTATTTTTGTTTATATATTCGTATAGTTATAACAACTCTAATAATTTTTGTTTGATTATATCATTGATATAATTATGGAGCATAGTAAATGGACCCTTACTGTGAACATTTATTAACACTCCAGTTTGTTATACTTGGGTTAATCCACATTTTCATTATGAACTGTTATGATGAATGAGAATATAGAAAATATAAAATTTTATGATATACCATAGTGGTATGGGATAAACAAAAAATGTTAATGGTTCATTTGTGTATGGTCGATGATATGTTTTATGGAATCAATAACCCTTTATGATTTTATTCCATAGAATTTTTATATTATTAATGATATTTTGGAAGGAATTTATGGGAATACAACACTCTTTTTTTGAATGATTTTTGAGTTGGTTTTTATTATTAATGATTATATATTTTTTGGAATATGTTTGATTAAATTAATGACAATTGGATTTAATATGACCTCTAATTTTAGGACAAATATTCATAATTGTGATAAAAGGGTTACTACATTTTGGGGACTTATTTCTATTAGAGATATTGTCCATTTAATGAATAGTGAATTAGTTATTAATTAATTAATTTTAATTTTAATTAGGTACACTATATTTGGGACATTATAAGTTTAAGATAAAAATAATTTTAGCCTTTAACATTGTTTTAATTTATAAAAGCATAGATTTTTTTTCTATGGTGTTGTGGTAATTCATGTTATTTTGAGAAAAGGATTAGCATATTGTCTAATATAATATAAGAACATATGATTATTTTTTTGGTATATTAATTATTAGTTATATTATTTTGTTTAGAAATATGTTTTAAGGATGATATTGGAGAAAAATAATCAATTAAATAAATGCTTTATTTATGTTATGAATTTGATTTTACATGTTTTAGAGCACTGCTAAGATTAAATATCCAGATATTTCCTAATATTGATCATTGGGAATTATTATTTTCGTTTTATAGATCAATGAATTATTTCATTATATAATTATTTATCCATATTGGATAACTTGTAAAAAATTATAACTTCAGTTAATATATAGAGTTAGAATGATTGAAATTTCATTTTTTATTGATCTTATCATATTTTTAATGTAAACATTAAGATTCATGAATAAAAATTTCGTCTTCAATGTTATTTTTATTGATTAAATGAGAGAGCGAAAATTTATTTTTGTATATCGAAATAATGAAATTTTTCTAATGAAAAAGAAATATATCCACAATTTTGATTTTGTCATGTTCCTCATCATAATAGTAAAAATTCACATAACATTTGGTAAATGATCATGAATTAAAATTTTCAATATTTTACCTTCAATTATGTTTAATTAATTTTATTTTTCCCGATAAAGGTGTATGGTTTTATGGTTATTATCTTTCCCATGACCATGAACTCTATAATTCATTATTAGTATATAGATGATTGATTTTTCTCCCTTGTCAATATTTTATCTTCCCATCAATGGAATCCTTATATTTGGTACTCTATAATGTTTTCCTTCATGTATAGTTATTTTTCCCATATTCCCTTTTCAATTAATCTTTTGATATCTCTCTATATGATGTGGGTTTCCAAAAAAATTAATTTAAAAAATTTACATTTTATCACTGATATAAAAATAATTAGTAAAAAATATTTAAGGTAGGGGAGAATTTAGAACCCCAAAGTCATTTTAAAATAAAAATAATCTCAATAGTTTTATTAACATACATCACCCCTCTTGGAGAGAATTGATATATATTATTAAAAATTAATTTTCTGAAATGAGGCCATTATAACAATGTTATCGAATTGGAAGGTATGAATATAAATAAACTTATTATAAAAGATATTTTTAATAATCTTTGTGAAAAAATATTATTATTCATTCTTTTGGAATAATCAATAAATTTTTAGTGAACTCATTTCTGGCTTCGAAATAAATTTTCATCAATTAATATTTTTATTTTATTTTCGTCATGTAAATTATAATAACTATTTTCCACATGTAGAAATTTTACCCTAACAAATATGATCATTTTTAAAATAAACATATCATTTCTAAAATAGGGTGATATTTATTTATGTTCCTATTTTTAAATTTTTCATTTAATATTGAAGAATAATGATTATTTAATATACATTAATTTATATTCATTAAATAAATTAATTTAAATGGAAAAATATATTTTTTATTTTTTCATATTGTAAATTATGTTCCCTTTTATTTATAGTAATACAATTATTTACCTTCAAATCAGTAATATTCATGACATTGATATGGGGAAATTTCATGATTGAAAAACATTTTTATTAAACCTATTTTTCATTGAATTTTTCTAATTTATATGCAAATAATATTATTCCACCTTTAAGTATTGAATAAAGGGAAATTGATTTCATATTTTTAATGATCATCATCAAACAAATTATATTTTTATCCTTTATCGTTCGACATCATGAAGAGTAGTCAGGGTATATATATTTTCACCTCGGTATGGGTAAAATGAGTAAAATAGGGGTAAAACTATAAGAAAATATCTCCAAATCAATCAAAAAATTACTTCTTTTCATTTGATAAATTGTCATTCAGAATATTGATATTAAAATAAAATATATTTCACTTTTTTCCCTTTTCCATTTGTTAATTTTTGATATGTTATAATAATTATGAAAAATTTAAAAATATAACCCTCTTAATTTATAATAATCATAATATGTTATGATGTGAATAATAATATGATATGAAAAAATATTAAATTTAATGAGTAATATAATAAATTTATATTTATCATGATGATTTATCTCTAAATATTAATAATGATAAAATTAAATTAAATTCTTACACAGTGATTAAACAGTTTTTGTTCAAGATGTAGAAAAATGAAAGTAAATGGATTCAATAACATCATAAGAAATATTATTTTCCTCAATTGTGATGTAAGATTATATTTTTGTTTAATTATAATGTATAATTTTGGTAAAAAATCGTTATATTTAAATTTTATATGTTTATTGTTTTCATTAATTTCATATTAAATTAATAAAACTTAGAATTAATATAATGACATTTTTATATATATAATATTTTATTAAATTATTTTAAGAAAATAAAAAATAATAAATAGAACAATGGGATACTATATTGTAAAAAATATCATCCTCAATCCATTTATAAGAAAATTGAAAACGTATATATAAATATGTCACCGTCTATGATCGAAAATATCATTTATATCCTTACTTTTCTTTTTAGAAAATAAATATTATGTTAAAAATGATTAGATCCAAAATAAAAAAATATACAATATAAGGTTTATATGACTAGTGGATTTATACTATTTAATACCATATAATTAAAATTCATTCCAAATGGTTCCACATTCACATGAAAATGAATTTTTTGTATTTTAATCATTTCATAAATTCCTTGTGTGTCCTTTCCATAATTTATAAATTTAAACTCTTTTAGTATTTAATTAACACCACATTCAGCCACCCATAACTAGAAAACCCTAATAAATTTTGTTTATTAATTCCATAGAAATTATGTAGTTCGTCTCATATTCATTATATATGACTCTAATAAACCTTAATAAGTGATATAAATGGGGACTATAAAAGAATATGTAATTGAATTACCAGAAATATTTCAATTTTTTAACTTCTACCTAATCTAAACCAATGGTTATTATAAACAAAATTTAAATTTAATATCATAAATATAATAAAATTTAATTTTTATTATGGAACCTCTATAATAAACCATATCATCCGCCATATGATAAAAGAAATTATTGTTCACACGTTTTAATAGACTATGTACTACATATATTAAAATAATTTATCTTCTTGAAAAATCAATCATTTTCTTATAATGAGGGTTTTAATTTCTATATGTAAAACCATAAGACTTTACGATATATTTTCATTTTAATAAAGTCAATATCTTCAATAACTTGAGAAACACAAAACCCAAAGATTAATTTTAGTAAGAGAAAAATATATATAAATAAAAGTATATACAATGTGAATAATAATATTTCATGGAATAAAATTATAATTTGATAGGATAAATATCTATTTTCAACTTACATTGTAAATGTAATCCTAGATTTTATTTTATGAAATTTAACTTATAAATTTTTTTTATGAATAATCGATTATGTAGTATTTATATATTCATTAAATTATTAATAATATTTTATTACAATATGTGTAATTAAAAATTTATCATGTATAAATATTGATATAAACATATTTAGGTAAAAAGGGACAATATTTTAGAAAACTGTTACATTTTGGAAAAATGTGTTTATTTAAAAATACATAATATCTATCTATTTAGAATAATTAAAATAATATTTAATAATAATTTATTAGATATATATATGTAAAATATATTTAAAAATATAAATTTATATATGTATAATTATGAAAATTATTCATATATTTAATGTAATAACATCACATACTTGACAAATATATTTCATTAAAACACAATTTTCAACATTATCTTTTAATTTGTTTTTAATTATTATTTTAACTTATCTAAATAAAATTTATTAAAATGTATTAAATATTCAAAATTATAAAATATATTACTTTTTAATAACTTATAGTTATTTTTTTACTAATTATTAGTAAAAAATGAAAATTTATTTCCCTTAGTTATGGTGAAAATGAGGTTCTCCTCAATGTACGCACTTACGTTCAAATTCTATTTCACAGATATAAAATTTCTATATGATAATATGTCTTTTATATTTATAATAATTTCAACTAAATTATCTATTAAGGGAAATTTGATTTGAGGAATAATGGATTAATTACCTAGTTTCAAAAACTAGTTATCATGATGAAAACATAAATGCTGAAAGTAAGTAGACATAGAGGATACTAGATAAACATGTTTATAAATTTTTTATATTTATGTTTTGGTGGTGTTTTTTGGGTTATTGTTCCATACTCTCCTTTATTTATTATTTTTAGATCTACATGGGGTGATGGTGACTTCATATTATTTAATAGTTTGGGTATATAATGAAATTATACTCATCCTTATTTATAAAAGGGAACTCCCACTCCTTAGTTATTCACACCTCTAAATCCATTTGGTTAAATAAATACAATGAATATATTACCCAAACATTTTTATTTTCCTTAAATATCATTTATCTTCAAAAAAAATCCCTAGTGTCCATAAGAGGATATCCAAATGACGTTTTTCTAAATGAGAGATATCAACATAACGACGTTCTTATATTTTATTTCTTCTTTAACATCATTAAATTATTTGAGAAAATATAAAATACACTAAATATTTTGAAACATATAAATATATTTTATTATTTTTATGGAATAAAATTTATCAAGATTTTTCTACATCAAAGTAAAAAAAAATATAACTCATGTGAATGAAAAATTACCCACAGAAGAACCAATATAATTGTATTTCTATAACCGATTCACATGGATATTAATAATGATATAAATAACGAATATATATATATATATATGATAAATAAAACATGATAATAATTTTTATAAAATAATATATTATCCATTTCCTTAACAATTAATCTATTAAGGGATGTATATCATTGATCGTGCATACATATTGCCTACTATCTGTACAAAGAGATAATATACATTTATAATGAGAAGAAATATATAATAATTATTAAAAAATATATAGTTATTAAATTTTGTTTTCTAACATTAATCTCTTGAAGGATATTATTTATATTTTTTATTTTGATATAAACATAATATCCATGGAAAACCACGCATGAGAAAATAATGTAACTAAGACACAAAATAATAAAAATAATGAAATATAATCAACAAATGGGTGGTAAGAATTTATAAACAGACCAGATATCAAAATAAATATTAACATGTCTCTCACAAAAATTTATAACATTATTAAAACATGAATATATGCCTTTAAATTTATTTATGATAATATCAATCATGAGGTAATGGATTTCCTCTCACTTTTATTACCATTAAGACATTTTTTTAATATTAAACTATTCACATTTATGTGTTTTATATACTAAAACTATGATTTATTTAACATTAATACATATTTATTTATTATTTTTAATTTTTAAATTCATGTTCATTCTTTCAGTGGGTTACCATTTAAGTGATACCAAATATTAATGAATCTATCTAACAATCTAACAATTTTTGGGATTGGTTTTACTCATGGTTCAAGAATATTTTCATTTATACTTCATATTGACTAACGATTTTATTATCTACTATATATTTAAAAAAATTTAATTATTTTTTACATATTTTCCACCCACTGGCATATAAATCAAGAAAATAAAAATTTAAAATAAAAATCAATTTTATTTGTGTATAACTAAGATATATTTTCTTATATTCCTTTGATTTTTCAAATTGTTTAAAATAAGTAATATTAATTATTCAAATGAACTAGGAAGAAAATTATCAGGTTTACTTGAATTTGTTGAAGGATTTTAAAGTTATATATCTATTTTCATCTGAGTCAGTATTTTTAAAAAATAAATAATGGAATCATCTTAACATATACAGTGATAACAGACACCCTGATGTCATAAATAGTTTTAAAAATGAACAATATTATAAATTTTACCATTGTTATTATAATTAAAACTCCTTTATGATTTATTATTTTATTATTTCACATATATTACAATTATTATTATGAAGAGCATAATTTTATTTTGAAACCCTATATTCTAAATGAACATATAGTCACCTCTCATATCCGAATTAGTTTTTTGATTGTATACCTTCTATTGAGAAAACAATTTCCTACAATAATTTATCATTATACATTACATATATATTATATATTTTTATTAGTGTATGGTTTATATTATTATTTATTATATAAAATAAAATTTAAAAATATGTCTTTTATTTCAAAAAAAATTATTTATCATGGGAAATATAGATAAATATATATCCTTTACATAATAAAAATATTTATTGATAAGTAAAATTGGTTCATTAATTAAATATCTTTTATCATACATAAGAAATGAATTGGACACAAATTTATATGTTGGGATAAATATTATATTTACCCTTTAGGTATTAATAAGTCTCATGAGTCAAAATAGTTGTCCAGATTAAATATGTTTTTACTTATAATTTGAAACCTCCTTATGAAAAGTATTGACGATATATATACCATAATTTCTGATATCATGGAATCTAATATGAAGAATTTATTTGATTGATAATTTATGTAATATTAAACAATATATAATTTCATTGATATTATCCATGGATTTATTTTATCCTAGGTTAATAAATGGAATGAGTTTTAAATTATTAACTTTTCCATATTTTTTATGCCTTATAAAATTATGATACTAAAGTTATTGAAATAATTTAATGTGTGTTTATTAATTTAGCTTTTTATATTTGTTATTAATTATTTTTTCATGATATAATAAACTATACATAACCCTCACTTATCATTTCATATCACCCTTATTTTTTTCTTTCCCCTGGATATTACATATAATTCATTGAATGAGTTTAAGGATTTCCAATGTTTGCAACTTCAACGTAATAATATATTTTCCAACTTTAAAATGGTATTTTTATATTTCTCATGTTCTATGACAATTCTAAACTAATGGTTCTATTTTATTTAAACCCTTTTATCAATACTAATTTAATAATGTTACCACCTTTATTGGGTTACTTGAGTCAAGGTTGTAACAATTGGTATGAAAGTAAGTTTTGTAGAATCCTTGGAGATTGTTTAAGAAAAAAAATATTAATGCACATAACCATATGATATACATTGACTATAAGAATATAATAAAATCATAATGTTTTGGTAAGGTACATATTATTTGTTTTTTCTGTAAATACATCCATGTCTACATACAATAAGTGTACATTGTTCAAGAATAATTATACCTATGGTTAATTACATTAAAAATTAAACATTGTCCTTTAAACCAATAATAAAATTGTCCACTACAACATGCCTTACTACACATTTGGTTTGGAACTCATATGGGATATTTATAGAGCAATTTAAAATTTCTATATAAAACACTCTAAAGGGTTTTAAATAATTATATTAAAAAATATAGAAAAATTAATATATAGATATTAAAAATAAATAAATATTCACTTTTGATAATATTTAAAAAATATTGAGAAATATACATTATGATTTTAAATTATTAATGTTTAAAAATAAATAAATTATGATCAATTATTTAGAAATGGTTCTTTTATGAATGAAGGGTATCAATACTCATGGGATGTAAATACATTTCCCATGATGAGTAATCCATAATAGATGGTTTTTTAACATCGTAGATCTTGGCTATAATAGATATGATTTATTTATTTATGTAAAATTATTTTTTTATGGATTGATAAACCAATTGTTCTATAGACTGAATCTTCTATGCTTGATCACCAAATAAAACTAAATCCCCCATCATTTTTAGGACTATTAGTCCTCTGGTTGACGATAAATGGACTATGTCCCTTGAGAAGATATTAATGTAATTGGAATTTAGAGAAACAAAATTATACAAGTAATATATTTAATTAAGTGTAGTTCTAGTAAATGGTGGTCATTGATCAAAAATAGAAATTTAGAATAGGAAATAAATCATATGGAACGGAAATATTTTAAATAATCATAATTCTCAATAGATTTACCTTATGAAGAATGGTGTAAAATATAGGGATAATTTATTATCAAAAATAAAAATGAATATGAACATTTTATTATGTATTATTTGAAATTAATTATCCTATTTATGTACTCTATGGATTTAATATGCATGATTGAGTACAACACATACCATTTTTATAAAGGGAGAAAAATAATTTTTTGAAGGGAAGTATCCTCTAAAAAAATTTAACCATATGATGAAATAGTTTTATAGAACAATCCAATCATGAAGGAATTTTCTAAATACATTATATTAAATGGGTTTCAAGAGTATAAGTATATATATTGATTTCGAGAAAAAGTTATTTAGTTAAAGAATAATAAAAAATAAATCAATTTTTCTCATTTCAAAATTTCCAAAATAAACATGCCATAAATTTTTTAAGAGAATGGATGTTTTTTAAGGTTTTTTGAGAAGGATAATTTTTATAAAGTCTTCATGGGGGGAATATATAATTTCAGGTTTAGAAACTATATTAAAATATGTGATTATTTACACAAATTACCCAATCATCATGTGTAGATAGCTTAGAAGAGGCCAAGGGGAGTAAGATAAACATTTGAAATTGAAATAGATGAAATGGATTTACCCATGATATAAACATATGTATCCTAATAATGGAGTTAGGTTTTACTAAAATATTATTTTATTCTGGATCCTACTATTATTTTATATAATCCAAATTTTCAAATAAAATCAGATACTTACCAAGAACCATAATAATGCTGTTTTCATTCTAAACTAATATTGGATGTATCAATTCAACAAGGATGTATTAAAATGTCCCCAGTATGCATCATAAACATGAACCTTTTTTAAAATGCAATATTTTAACAATTATTTAATTTGATATAAATCATGTTGTGAAATATCTTTCCAAATATGATGAAACATTTTATTTCATCATATAGGAAATGAAAATTTAGGCTGAATATATGAAATTCATAATTTTTATAGATGATAAATCATCATTTGTCTCATGATTAGATACCCCAAGAATCTCATCTGAATTAGGTTCTTATAGAATAATAGAATAAAAAATATCAGGATGGGGAAGTAAATATTCATATTAAGTATAACATATTCTATATGAATACATTTCCTTAATTGACAAGGAATTTCTTAGACATCCACGAAATCATACTATTTATTTTTTATTGATTTAATCTCTAAATCAAGACATATATAAATGAACTATATACAATGGACACTATGGAATTTGTGGTGCGGAAGAAACAAATTGAGTAATTGTTTGATAAGAGATTTATTAACCCTAGTTTTTTACCATGAGAATCACAATTTATTTTCAAAATGAGTAATAGTTGAATCCATGATATTATGGATTTATTATAGTGAAGTTAATTATATTAAAACAAAAAAAAGTATCATATGCCTCACATTTAAGTAATATATGATTTGTTTCATACAACTTAATATTTTTCAATGATTGACCATTCTTATTGGTATTATAAATTATTATTAATGAAGGGAGACATTTTATATACATTATTCTTAATAAGGCATGGGAATTACATGATTATTGTAATGTAGTTTGGTTTATCTAATGAAAACAATTTCTATTGATCCAATAAACATATTATTCGAGGAATATTGTAACATGACACCCCACCATATTGTCTTGACATGAGGAGGAATTTTTACTTGTCATAAAGAAACATCCCTAAGATGCCAAAGGATATAACTAAATGCCAAGGGATTCAATTAAAATTAAGTGATGATTTTCCCATTGAAATTAAAACAACCAAACTATGCATAACACAACCAAAGTAACAAAAAATAGTGTATGGACATAATGTAAGGAAACTCAATGTATAATAACTGAACCAACTATATATGAGTTCTAAGAATTAACCAATATAAACATCAAGTAAAACGTAGGATACAATACCATAAAAAATAAATGAATCTAAAGACATAACTTTTTAGTCCCAGACAATCTACATCATCAAAACACAAAATAAATCCCAAATAATCAAGATGGAGATTTTAAAATTTTGATACCGTACCTTTATATTTTTCCTGATAAATGATATATATAAAAGAAAAAATATCCCAAAGACTGTGCGATTGTTGATACTTGGTAAGATTTATCCAAATAATATTTCTACTCACGCAACTATGATAGAAAATTTTATCACATTTACACAAAACAATTTATAGAAAACAATTTAAAATATATTATATCAATTTAATCCATTTCTATGTAAAACATTTTTTATAACAAAACTATTTTCCAAACCAAATCAATTTCAAAGGGAAATGTCTAAAAAAAATTTTGTAACTGTTGTCTCAATTTTCTAGTTGGAGTAAAGAATTCCATTTCATAAAATTAAAAACACATTAAACCACACAAGCTTGGTGTAACGATTAATGGTGTGACATCACATCCTTATCTCGTCCCTTTTATGGTGGTACTTCACTACCATTATCCATACCTTTCAATCAATTATTAACAATTTTATCTAATAACCATGCCAATCCAATAATTGTCAAAACATTTCAATAGTTGCATACTATTAATGAGAAAATCTTTTCATACAGAAAAACCAAACAACCAAGTTGAAGTTATAAATTTGAAATAATGATACTAATTTTACATCCCATAAAAACAACAAATTTCTAAAATTCCATAATCATTCACTGAAGTGGATTTCCATAAAACATTACACAAACAAATCATAATAATGTTCCATAAAAACATTTAATTTCAAATTTATCAATATATTTCTAATAATTAAAGTTGATAGTGAAGCCACCTCTCTTGGATATTATAGTGAAAATGATAAACGACATGAAAACATCCTCAAAATAAGGTTGAGCCTACAAAAACCAACATTAAATATCATTCCCAAAAACCAAAATAGAATTATCGCATCATGATTATAATCCATAATAATATATCTATCACCAACTAATTTGATATATTATTCCAAGATAGGTAATAGAACCATATATAAAAAATTGAATAACATATACTTATTACGAAATATATCATTCAACGCAATAATTTTCTCCAACAGATAACTCCGAGATTGATGGTAGAACTGTTCACAACCATTGGGAATAAGAAAAATATATTTAAAGAAAAAAATATTAATTAATGGGGTTTTATATTCGAAACATACTTATACCCACTTCTTAGGATCTACTAATTATATATGCATAGTTAGCTCGCACAGTTAGGAAAACCATGTGCCAATTGTGCGCCGACCACTACCTCCAATAACCGAATTCTTAGTTGGTAGAAATAGTGTGAAAAACCAACATCCAACCATGTATTTTCAACTATTACACTTTTAATGGTTACTCATATGATTCCACAAATTTTGGTAAAACCATGCAGCTAATGAAATCCCATTGTCTGCCCTACTACGGTATCTTATATGAGTTTCATAGTTTCTACTAACCATGCAAAAACTGTGAACATACATAAATTCCCCCAAAAAATTAAAAGGATCTCTATACCCTCCCAATCCTCAACCAAACACTTTACATATAAAAAGGGAAAAATAAAGGGTTACATATATCATATCAAGGGTGATACATTCTCTCCAACATTTACCTTTCCACCCACATAAAGTAGAAAACAACAACATTCTCAAAAGAGTTTGAGACATTTTCCAAAAATTTCATTCTCAAATTACCGAATATCTTTATATATATAAATATATTCAATAAAAACTTTTACTATCATAATTCGTTTTCATAGTAATATGTTCTCCTTCCCGTCGAAAATCAGCACTAGCATGTGCACTAAGGAATCATCTGGCTCTAGGTCAGTGTAATTTCATCGAATTAAATTTTTATGATCATAATAATACTTCTTAAACCAACATACATGCAACAAATTATGAACAACATTGAACCATGGGTAAAATGACAACTGATATTCCACCTCCCCAACCCATTAATGTTTTTCAAAAGGGATAATGTATCATCGATATAACATGGAATTATTTCCCAATCGACAATGCCAAATTCATTGAGAGAGTTTCAAGAACATGTGATCACTCACCTAGAACTATATATGACCTAGAAGATGACCCCATATTGATTAATATGATTTGTCTCTATCCTCTTCCTGATCATCTTAATCATCATTGATGACTTTTGGAGAATGATCGGCCAAACCAGTGATGTCTCACATTTTTCCAACAATCAATGTGGAGAACAATAAAGATTCCCATGAAATGTCTCACCAGGAATTGTATGCATTGAACCCAGATAACTATTGTAAAATGATAACTTCACTAATGGTATGTTCCCCTTTCATGAGCTACCAATGTCCCTTACAGATGATTATATCATTTCATCCATCGCTGGTATCATCCTTTTTGTTTTCCCATCTATGTGATGGTGATATGACTTGATCGTTGTTAATTGAGTCCCAAGGTATTTATATAATAATTTAAATATAATATATTTAAACCATGGATCTTTATCCAATACTATATAAACTGGTACACTATACATGTTTACCACATCTCGGGTATTTTTTTGACATGTCCTCAACTATAATAAATTCTTGAATGTGGATGAAATGGGCCAACATTGTGAGATGATTCACTGTATCACATATGGTTTTATGATTCTGAACCATTATTTGGTGACCTATTACAAAATTCATGAAAATATAATCCCATTTCCAAACATAAACAGGTAAATATTGCACCATACCAACATTTTAGTGACTCTACTGAAACCTACTTACATGTTAGAATTATTAATAAAAAACTCATCCACTTTTATTTTTATACAATACCTCCAAAACCATTATCTTAATGCTTTATACATATTTTGTATCATATGGAGAACAATAAATCTCAAATTATGTTAATCATGAACATGTTTTTATTGATAATCCATAGGAAAAAGAATCTATTTTTTAGCCCACAAAACTGAACTCCCATCTAACTACTATACCTAGATGTTCTCCCCATCATTGAGTTTTTACCTTAGTACATCACAATATTAATATAGCATATATTCCTCTTTAAATATCTCATCCAAATCTATGAAACATTAAAAAAGAAGGGAAATCAAAACACTACCTCAAACTTCATAATCAAATTTCATGTTTTCTATCATTGACATCTACTACCACTGATCTAACTCTTCTCTTACCAACTGAGTATATGAGTTTATTATTAATGCATCTTCTACTAAATTTCCATTATCTAGACTATATATCCAATCAAAGTCAACCATTCAAATATACTTCATCCATCTTCATTTATTCATTTTTAAATATCTTTTTGAGAAAATGTCTTTAAATAACTAATGATATGTAAACATTATAAATTATTCAGAAGAGAAGAAATAACACCATGTCATAAAAAAACAGACTAAAAAATCTAACTCTATATAATGTATTGGTTATTACTTCTCATGAAACTATTGAATCATTGAGCTATAAAAAAATACATGATCCACTTGAATGAGGAAAAACCTAACCTAGATCTCAAGCATCACAGTACACCACAAACCCCTATCCTTATTCCGACATTATTCTGATTTGCGATGATTTATGGACAATCTTTTGTATATCAAAAACATTTCATGTTATTAATTCCATTGGCATTGAAAAACTTCCTTGTAAAATTTATCATAGCTAAATATATTAAAGATAAATCCTGAAAAAATGCTGTTAGTAACCAAATAGACCTCAGAAAAGGTGTATCCTGGATATATTTTTGGTCATTTACAAGAGACAACAACCTATATCATTACTTAATACAAACAAACGCATATTTTCACAGAATATAAGACCATTTTAGCATACCTATAGTATCAATAAAATCACATATTGACAATTTTTCATACAAATGATGATCCCACAAAATTTTCAACACTATAGATAAGTGATGATCATATTTAGACCATATCCTCGAATACACAAATATGAACTCCACAAACCCCACCACAGAAGAATATGGGTTTCTCTAAAATATATGATTCATCAATTCTTGATATTATGGTGGTGAATTCATTAAACCTAAAGGAATAACCATAAATTCATAATGTCTATATCTAATACTGAAATCTTTATTTGAAATATGTTGTTTTAGAAAATGAAATTGGTGATATCCTGATTTCATTTCAATTTTAAAAAATCACTCTTTTCCCATAATTTGATAAAAACTCTATCAATTTAAGTAAGTTGATACTAATTCATTATAAAAAATTGTTAATGCTTACGATAATCTACATATAAAAAATTATTTTCATGCAACTATTTGACAAACCAGACTAGTACTTCCCATTAAGATGTAAAAGGAAAAATGATCCATTTTCATTTCAGATCAATGAAAGGAACTTTTAATTCAAATAATTTTTTTGGTCCAATTTGATATGATGGATGGGGAATAAAACTAGTCCCCATAAAGAGGTCTATCATTAAATCAACTTTCTTTCTAGGTGGAAACCATGATAAATTTTTAGAGAAAACATCTAAGAATTTATCAATAACCATTATAATGGAAAAATTATTGATATATTCCATTGATACTAATGTCAACACTTCCAACTAGTATGATATCATTCTAAATACTAGTGAGGGAGATCCTATTTCAGATACCATTAAATTATCATATCCTCTAAAGTGATTCTTGATGCCTTTTTTCATTGTAAAACAATTAATTTAGGTATAATAATCGTTCTGATCTTTAAATAGTTTCAACCAATACATACCAAAGATTATTTCATATAAATCTATACAAATCATAGATAAATCCCATATCATGGCAACTCAATCCTCATTTTTCGAATATGTTATTCATATGAAGGATCAAAATTACCTTCGACCATGAAAATTTCTATGTTTCAAAAGAGAAGAAATCATATCAACATTTAAAAACATAAAATCAAAAGAAAGAGAAGAAATAATGTAGTTTGATACATCTGTATCAAAAAAATATTTCATAATAATAAAATTCATAACAGTCATACCTTTTATTGTTGATGGTCTATACAGAGCGTCAACAATAACATTCATTGCACTATATAATTTCATACTCTTTGTACTATATTCATTATTTCCCTATTGATATTGTCCTTATTGGGGAGCACTAGTATTTTTGGAATCAAAATGGAAATCTAACATTTTTTGAAATGTGGTATTATGATTCCCTCATCCAATCAATGCATGTGATGTCAACGCCACATGATAAGTAACCCAAATTCCTAATCATAGAGAACTAAGATATTAGTGTTGAAGATTCCCCATTTTCTTTAAATTATGTCTTTCTCTTTGAGGTTTCGTTCGACATATCTTCATGTGATCCAGGGAGCCCCATTGGAAACATGGTAGAAATATTCTATGTTTTTGCGTATGATTCAATGATTTAGCTACTGAAATATCATAATATTAACTACCTTGGAAATAGGTGTCCCTTTTATAATTATTCCCATCATTTGAGATCCTACCATTTTCCATGGGTATCTATATTCTCCCTCCACCCATCTATCATTATATTTACATTTCTTCCACCATTTCTCTATTGACCATTCCCATGTAATCCATCATATTGAATAAAAAATCTTCATGAGAACCCCGAGAAACACCCCTGATTCAAAAATACATTCCATCAATGATGTACTTTCTTAAACATCATTTTCTATGTGGAATAAATTCATATATGTATACTTTTACTCTGTAACTAATAGATTCTCCTATGTCAAAAAAAAATTATGTTTCTCTTGTTATCCTAAACCGATAAGGGTATAATTGTTTGTTAAACAATTCTTTAAAATCATTTCATGTGAGGACTTGGTATATTTTACTTTTAACTGCTAAATCCCATCATTGGGATTGATGATCCTATAGTATACATGTCACCATCATTACATTCATCTCTCCTGGTGTACAATGAAAAAATATAATGGTCTTATTCATACACAGTTATTTTATTTTTATTTCCAAATCACCCATAAATATCTATGGATTATGATTTTAGAACTAAAAAGAATGATCCTCTTTCCTTGGTTCCTAAGTCATGTTCCCTTTATGCACAACCAAAAATGGTTGGAAAAAACTATGAACCGGCTATTGTTTCACCTATGGATCAGGTGCAAACACATTCTTAGAATACTATTTCAGTTGATTAATATTACACATATAGGGTTCCATTTTCTATAGACAAATTGAAATTCCATATGTCTCCCTATATAGAAACTGATGGCCTAAAAATTATAATTCTTTAACATCATAACTATCATTTAATTTAATTCCAAAATTTTAAAAAAATTATATTTCTAATCATTTTTTGAAAATTTCACCATGCTTTTGAAAATGAATACGTATTAAAAACACAAATTTCATGTCATATTATGATTATAACCTTTTAATATAGTTTTCAATATATTTCCAAAAATGCAAATTGATAAATCATGTCATAAATTTTTAATCAAAATAATATATTAACTCCTTGGGGAAAGACACTTATATCAATGAATTTTATGTTTGATATATGAGATAAACCCATAATAATTAGATTACAACTCCTTTATGTTTCCCCAAAACACTTATGTACCATACTCCCTAGGAACATGATGTTCATATAAAACTGGTTAAATATGTCATTCTAATCTCTAAATTTCAAATACTAAAAATCAAACTAATTTCTACAAATCCAATTTAATAACTTAACATTAATTAATTTCAACTCCAACAGTGAAATCAATACCATTTGTCCCAAAATCAATGATAGATTATCCACAACTGATACTATTTATATTTCAACGATCGAAAAACAAGATTACACATTTCTCAAATAAAAATATAAAATAACCAAGACTGATACGCCTTGGTACATCCTTCCCCCATCATTGGTTTAAATCATTGATGAATTTCTACTTTCACCTAGAAAGCATCCCCCAGAGGGAAAAGGATAGAAAAAATTTCTATGGGATTCGATAAAATTTGTGGATGATTTCCAATTTGAAATTAAAACAACTTAACCAAGGATAACTCAACGAAAGCTACACTAAGTGGAAGATATAAATTATTTATGTAAACTCAATGTATTACAAAAAAACCTACTACATACGAGTACCGAGCAAGAACGAAGATCAAAAACAACTACAAAGGGGAAGACACACCCATGAAAACTCAACCACTACAAGGAAATTATTACTCAACTCCAACCATACCCCATGAACCAAATCCCAAATACAACCAAATGTATCATGATTCTATACTATTGAAGTGTGATACCATGCCTTTACCTATGTCCTTATAAAGGATATAAAAAATAACCATCTTGAAAAATCATGGGTTTGTAATGAAACTAATTAGTTTTTCAACAATTAACATACATACTCATTCCACTAGAATAAAACATTTTAGCACATTTACACAACACAAATTTTATAATAAAATGTAAAATATTTTATATGAAGCTAATCAATTTCTATGTAAAACTGTTTTCATACCAAAATAGTTATTCCAATTCAATTCCATTTCCAAGGAATGAAACTAAACTAGTTTATTACCAATTATAACAATTTATTTTTGGGACTAAACCATTAAATTTCACTTAATAAAACACATAAAAAATCAACCTCATAATCATGGTGTTACCACTGACTGTGGAACTTTGTATCCATTAGACATCCCATTGATAGTGGTACTTCATGACTACTACCCATCCCTTTAAATTCATACATAATCATTTAACCCAATAACCTTTCCAACCTAATATTTTGAAAACCAATTCAATAAACAATTATTTATTGAAAACACTTTTTATTATAAAAAACAAACCTTTGAAAATAATAATTTAAAAATGATATTACCAATTTCGATTTTCATAAAACCCCTAATTTCTACAATTCTAGAAACTATCGATATATTGGGTTTACATCATGAATTTCACAACAATTGAACAATAAATTTCAATAAAGAAATAAATTTGAAATCAATCCTTTTTAGTTATCGGAATAGGTGTCAAGTGTAAGGCCACATACCTCGGATGTTTTTATGAATAATGAAGAATGACATGAAAACATCAACAAAACCAGGTTGATTCTACAAATACCCACCTTATATTCCACTTCCTAACACCAAAACACTAATATCTCATCATGATTGGAATAAAATATAATATATTTATCTCTAATGTATCATATCTATAAATCTAAAATTGGTAAGATAAGAAGATCAAAGGAAAATGACAAAAAATAATGAATTTCCAATAAATTCCATATTCAACGCACCATGGATTGTGAATAGATCACTGTAGGATAAAAGGGTAATGTCTTCAGAAAAATTAATAGGAATAAAAACCTAGTTATTTTCCATAATATTTAATAATTATTTTTATAGTCATAATCAGGTTATATAATTTTTTTGAGGATTTACATATTAATTGTGTATGATTGGATCACACGTCTAAGAAAATCATTTTCCAACCATGTGTTTGCCACTACCTCAAAACACCCTTTTCATGGTTCATTTACATGGTTTTAAATTGTCTTTCAACCATATTTTTAACTCTATTTCACTTTTCATAGATACTCCTAGGTGGCATCACTATTTTTGTAAAATTAAACTCCTAACCACATGCCTAACAAAATCTCATTGCCTTCCCATTCATAGTTTCTTATAGGATAATCATGGTTTCTAAAAACCATTATCAAAAAATTAACCTCAAAACCTCCAAAAATATGCCAATAATTATCAAAAACGCTACAAATATTAATCAAAACACTTTACAAAAAATATATATTAATTAAGTGTTAATTAATTAAATACTACACTGGTAAAAATATCCCTGTGAAATTATTTTGGTATCCATTGGTGACATCTTATTGTATTGTTAAAACAATTAATTTTTTGACTATAAAATGGTAATCATTATTGAGAATCTGAAAATAAAATAGTTTTATGTGAAATTTTTTAAATGAAAATACTATCCAAAGATGTTCCTTTTCCTAAAAATATTATCTCAAAAGATAGAATCATAGTTGATCCTCTGAATAAAAAGGCTATCATATAATATTCTACATAGAGTAAAATAATTGCGATATGTAGTTTAATTTGGTTAGAAGGTTCTTATCAGTGATTTGGTTATATTTTTATTGAGTTGGCTATCATATTAGCCACGATTACATGTAATGAGGATAAGTTAATTTGGATAATTGAATATAGAGTTTTTATTATGAATTTAATTAAATATTTTTCAATTATATGATATTCACTTTACTATTATGAAATGATGGGTTCCTGATGTATAGTGATAAAATGAAGAAATTATTGGATTATATCCTTATGGAAAATGATAAATTTATATCATATGCATCAAGACTGTTGAAGAATCGTTAGAATAACTATCATACTCATGATCATGAGTTGAAAGATTTAACCATTTCATTGAATATAAGGAGACCATATATCTATAGGGAACTATATCATAAGTTCACAAACCATAAGAGAGAAAAATACATAATTTCTATAACCAAATATAAACTTGACGAAAATTAAATTTCTTGATATACTAAAGGATTATGATTTAATAATACAATTCCACCCACGGATGGAATATAAGGAAATAATTTATTTTATTAGGAAAGATCAGGATGTTATGACATGTATGACGATTGGGAGTGATACTACGATCATTGATCTAGTAAATTTGGTTATAAGAATTATTAAGGAAGGGTATACATCACACATTTTTCAAATTATTACAAAACCACATTAATTGGATAAATTGTTTTATCAATATGATTGCGAGAAATATTATAATATAATTACTCTTATTAATATTGAGTCTTGGTAGACATTAATTTTTACAATGGAGTTCTAAAAATAGGAATGTGCTTATGCTTTCAATATATACCCCATATAAGAAGGATATTATTAGATTAATGTCATATAATGAGTTTCTATATACACTATGGTAAAACAAGGATTCATAGAAATTTGATGGTATTTAATTGGCATGAAAACACGACGTGTGAAATTGATGATTATGTTTCTAGATACTTGTTTATCAAGAAGTGAAGGTTGAGTGATATCTTCGTAAAAGAGTCATGCATGATATTAAAATTAAAATGGGGAGAGGGGATGTCACTATAATGGAATTACTCACATGTATACCCAATAATCCAATAATTAATGATGAAATATGGGTTATTATTGATTTCTTAAATTTTTTTGAATATTTTCATTCAAAAAGAGAATATATAACAATTCATCACCTCACAGAGATCTATGTTAATGAAGTTTTATTCAATAATGGCGCACTTCATTATATTTTTTTAATAGGTATACTTGTTTCTCAATGATATTATATATGTTTATAATTAATTATATTGATTCCAAGTTTTATTTGAGAACTGGCTACAATACCCATACATAAGGAGAGTATAGAAATAATATTTCAATATTGTATTTCATGTTGTGGTCTTGTTCACTTGAGTTTCATTGTATGTGAGATTAGTATTTATCATTTTTAGTGTTTTATGATAATAACATTTTATTTTAAAGGATTAAAATGAATCCATGTGTAGAATTATATTTTAATATCTTTCAAACCACAACATGTTTCTATTAAAATGATAAAAATATTTTTTTACAATAACGTGTTGAAGGGACAAAAAATAGTTAAAAACTATTTAGGATCATATTAATACATCTCAAAAAATTAGATAAGATAATGATGATAGTTGGGGGGAGGATTCATAATTACTAGTGGGAGATAATTTTTTTTTGGAAATTTTCTATATAAAATGGTGTTCTATGGTCTAGTAATATAGGGAAAATACACTGAGAAAATAAAACTCTTTGAAAATCGAGAAATAACATGATCAGTTTGTTATGGTTTAAGAATGCAAAAAATGAATCTATAAAGTAAATGTTTTTTTTTCATATATCATTTTCGATGAATTACATACCAGAACCAAATTATTTTCTCATGAATAAATAGATGTAATAAGAAATTTATCTATCTTATTATGTAGATCATATCCATATTCTTGATACTAGAGAGAATGTATGGATCAATTGGATGACTCTATGTGTAAAGATAATTTATATAAATTAGAAAATAGAGGATGAAATATTGGAACTAGAGGATTTTATAAAAGATAAGTAAAATAAATTTTATTTGATATTGTATATGGAATTTGTAGGATATATTTTTTACAAGAGTGGATAATTTAAATAAGTCATTCTTTATGATATAGTTCTTACTATATAAAATCAATCTCTCTGATAGCTTGAGATCCATAGAACCTAGATCCAAAATTATAGTAACAGACCATTATGTTTCAATAAAACATTAATAAAATGTAAATTTCATCTCTTTAAGGAAAAAAATTAATTTTTTTTGTTGAATATCAATTGACTACATAGCTAGTCTAAATAATCCAAGAATAAATTGTTTTTTATTTTCCCTTCGAAAAAATGTGTAATGAAAAACACAAAATGTAGTATTTAACTGTTTATAATTTTTTTAACGTAATCTATTATAATATAATTTATTTTAAATTAATTAACAATAAACATGATAAAAGTAATTATGAGTGAATTTTTAGGTAAAACGTGTTGTTATTTTACATAATTGATATATTTCAGAAAAATATTATAAAAAATGGTATGATGCCCATACATTTTAATTCATTAAAATTATATTTAATAATGAATAAAAATAATGATATCTATAGATTTTATATAAAAATATATAAATACAATGATTGAAGATTACTAGTTATATAGGTATAATATGACTGTCATATACAATGAAATACAGTTTTGGAAATCTCATTTTTCAACTTGATCTACATGTAAGATTTTAAATTAAATTATGTCACATTTATGAATTGAGTTATATAAAATGAATCCATTTTTTGGAATCAGAATAATTAATTCCAATAATAAAGTCTAATTGAATTATTTTCATAATGATTAGTAAATTAATTAAAAATAATTTCCCTAATAAAGGATTAAAAGTGGGTTTTCGCGTTGCATGTGCATGTATTAAAATTAATCATTCACAAATAAACACTTATTGTATTATAAAATTTATATCATATTTCTAACCATTATTTTCAAACTATCTGAAAAGGATCATATTAATTTTTATTAACCATTTAATTACCTATGATGAAAGACTAGTCTTTGTGGTGAAAAGAAAAATTATTGTAGTAAGTATACATATCATATTATAAAAGAAAATGTTCAAAAAATATATCATGTATTTTTTGTAGGTGTTGATATAAAATTAAAAACTACATTACCATAAATTTGAAATTTTATATTCAGATGTGGTGAGAGAGGATTACAATTATTGTATATTTTTTGGTTATTTAAAAAAACGGTACTCCTCAATTATAAAAAAGAAATCCCTGTCATAACTAATTCACACATATTAAGAAATGTGGATCCAAAAACATGAATAAAATTATCTCACAAAAAATAATACACAAATTTTATATCTTGGTTTCATAAATATTTATTATACCCATGTTCCCTTAAGAGAAGTCCCAGATGAGGTTTCACTATGGGAAGGAAAAATTCCTTTACAAATTTATTTTTTTCCTCTCCATTTACAACATTAATTTATGTATTAACACTTAAAAAATAATAAAAATATAATCTTAGATCCCTAGACGCATGTATGTTTGTCAACATCACGGTCATTAATCCCTATGAGTTTTCCCTTTACATGCCAAATTATATTTCAAGGTCTTATATCCAAAGCACTTATAGATTGTTCAATATTACAACTAAATAATTATATCATATTTTAAATGGATATATTTCCTCAAATAGAATGGCTAATTAAATTATCAATTGAATATTAACACAATGAAGGAGAGTGGTATGAACACATCACTAAGTTAAATTGAATGATGGTTATTACCTTGTTATTTTTTAATTTAAATTATATTCGATCTAAATATTGGCTCTAATTAAATCCATTACAATTTATAATTGATATAATTGGGTATGATGAAAAGTATATTTTAAATAGGTCATGAAAACTACCATGTCATGTGTTTTACGAATGAAATCACAATTTTATGGTACACCCATGACATCCTCATACTATGTCAGAGACATGTCGTCCATATAATATGTTACTGTCATGACATGCCTATTTTATAATTTAGGAATGGTGTACTTCTACTATGATATGATAATTGTGTCCCAATATAGTGTCACTTGGGAGAGACAACCATTATGATATATAGGGTATGAGCCTACTGACAATAATGATATGATATTGTGTTTGAACACCCTAATGATGTGATACATGGAATGATGAGCCAAAATATGTCATACAGGCATGAGGAAC
This sequence comes from Viscum album, assembly GCA_963277665.1. Taxonomy (NCBI): domain Eukaryota; kingdom Viridiplantae; phylum Streptophyta; class Magnoliopsida; order Santalales; family Viscaceae; genus Viscum; species Viscum album. The sequence continues at coordinate 51,580,121 of OY728156.1, forward strand.
CTTCATAATAATAAACTGGGTATAGAAACCCTATTACTATGATACCAGGAATGGTGTCCCGTATTCTTATGATACTGGGAATTGTGTCCTTTAATATGAGTGAGACTTATATTATAGCATAAAGACACCTGATTTTCATCTCTTTTCCAATATAGTATTAGTATCCACATATATAGACAAATATGTCGCTATTTATACAATCCATATATGCATACACATCAAGTTGCATAATTAGATATTATCCATATTATTCTAAATAAGGTACTATTAGCATGGTTTCTATTTGGAACTAGAGACAAACGTTTACAAAATTAATTACTTCTTATTATTTATTATTATTATCAAACATTCAATGTATATTCACCGAATAAATATTTATATACATCGTGGGTGGAGGGATTATAAGTTTATATTAGTCTTTATTAGGGATTTCGATGGTACCCAATGACATTATGTGGACGGTGGTAAGACATGGGAAAGTGACCAGTTCACGATTCATGATTTCGTTATACTATATTAGTGGGGCATCATAGGTCCAATTTCTAAATCATGAGTCTTTTAAGGATATCATTTATGATATTTTCCATATTATACAGGTACTGTATTTAATTATTTCCTATTAATATTTTTATAATATGAAATATCCTCATTTTGTATTCAATATGGGATTTTAGTTATTTATTGTTTTTGGAATCTTTATCCTCTTTAGTTAGTCCTTTATTATGCTTCCACTATTCATATTTCTATTTCACAATCGTGCTACTATGATCATGAGGGTATAGTCTCCCCACTATACCACCTTGTTCCCTTGCTTCTAATCATTATCCTATGGATTATTGGGAGGCATTCCTAAGGCCATGCAGATTATCATCTTGGGACACTGTTTTGTGTCATATGAGATGGGACGTCACACATTCAAACTCAAATTATGAATCATGTGTTCTATATAAAAAACAAAAATTCATAATTTGATGTTTTAATTAAAATTTCTAATATTAAATTTATTTAAGGGGGAGAATGTTATGGAAAAATATTTTATGGTATATACTTCTTAAAAATAAATCTATTTTATTTTATTTTTTTTCACTAACAAAAATTTACCAAAAAATTCTGTAAGACATTTTGTAGTAGTAATAAAGATTATAATTTTATTGAGAAAAAAAATAATTTAATCCAAATTTTTAATTATATATATTATGAAAATTAATAGGTTATTTTTTATAGAAACACACTAATAAAATCTAATTTTTGTTTTTTAAAAATCATGTAGATTATTATGTGATAGAAAATATTGTTTCTAAAAAAATTCCTTTTCAATATTGTGTATTTCAATTTTAAAAAACAAAAAGTATTATAATGTATTGAAAATTTGTTTTTTGATAATAATAATATATTAATTATAATATAACTAGTAACTGAAATGAATCAATAATAATAATTATTATGCCATATTATTATTTATATATTTTTTATTAGATATTTTTGTTAAATTTTAATGTTTAAATCATATATATAATTATTTGAAATGTCAAAGAAATTTATCTTTGGATTCATGATACCAATATTTTCTTATTATGATTTTTTTTGGATTTTTTACAAAATATTTATTTTAATATTAATATTATAAATTACTCACGTAGAAAATACCATGATATCAATGATATCATTAACATAAATCCATGAAATGTAATTAATAAAAACATTTCCCTTTTCTATGATTTCTTATATTTCTAAATATATACTTTTTAATATATTAGAAATTATTTTAAAACAATTATTTTACATTTTAAACCTTCAAATTTATTTTCCACTAAAATCATTTATAATTCATTATATGTTCAATTCATTAGTATTAAATTTAATATCTTTAATAAATTTGTTTAATAAAATTAAATTCATTTTTAAAATCATGATTTTTAAATTAAGTAACAATGTCCATTTTATTTTTGTTTATTAAAATAAAATACTTTGTTAAAAATTTGAATACGTTGTAAAGGTAAAAAAAGTTAGGAACATCACCAATGTTGAGAGAACTATAATTGTTAAATAATACCATCAATGTAGTTTATGATATGTTATTAGATATTACATCATCTAATATCCATTATTTTACATTATTGGACCCATTTAATATTGTAATAGTGACTTTTCCTTTATATTTTTTCCAAAAACTCCACAGAAAACACTTATATATGAGGTCCTTTATAAATTCTGTTAAGGAAATTAAATGTAAAAATAAAAAATTATAATCTAAACCTTTTATTCAATTTGAGAAACCAATTATGTTTTTGGAGACCATAATTCAATAAAAAAATATATATCCAACATTTCCATGATGTCCTCCAAGGAAAACCACTAGTTCTCAATGTGAATAAAAATCATTCTATAATGTCTTCATTATTCTATAATTATATTCTACATCAAAATTTTCAAATCGTATATAATTTCAACTATATTTTATTACTAAATGGTATAAGGTTGATAAAATAATAATTATCAATGTTTCCATTTTTTACCTAAGATAAATAAGTATTTCATTTGTGTTTATGTGAAAAATAATCCCTACAAGACGAATTGAATTTCATTATTGAAAAATGAATAAATTATTATATATATAAATTAATTTTAATAATAAATATAATAATTAAAAAAATTATTTTAAAAAATATATAACATTTCCTTCCATCATCACAACAATGTAAAAAAAATTTAAATAGTGTGATATATAGACTACCACCTCGAGAAAGAGACATGTCTCATTTCCCTAAACTTATATAAATGGATTTTTAGTAAAGGGAATTTAATGAAATACTTTTTTACATATATCAGGATTATAATTTTATAAAATAAAATTATTTTCATTCATTAATAATATTTTTGGAAACAAAGGCAGCAATGTGTACATGTGTACTACCACCTCTATAGAGAGACATAGTTATTTCTTCATCACCATGGTGCATGGATGATTACAAGTAAAAATTAATTAATTAATATTTTATTATCAATTAAATATATTTTTCTAGTAATTATTATTTAATATTTATCTAATTAATTGTGAATCTACTTTTTTTTGTAAATTATTACTAAAAAGGTTGGCCACTGATTTCGGAATTACAAATAATAATTTTAAACTATCATAGAAATAAAATAAAATAATTTAAAAGTGTGGATCATATATTATATTGACATAAATAATATAATTACGATTAAATAGGTATCAAATAATGGGGACTATCATCAATGGACAAAAGCATGGGAGAAACAATCAAAATAACTAATATCTTATGGTGAAAATAAACAACAACAAACTAATGAATATATATTAAATGAATATAAATTATTAAAATACTTTGAAATAAATATTATTATGGTTCTAATTTTTTTTTACTATTATCATTATGTTTATTATATATGAAATTAAATATTTTACATTCATGTCCGGAGTAAAATATTAAGGGAATTCCGGAGTGGACATCTTTTCTTATGTCATAATTATTTCCAATTTTCTATGATTTTATAGGATGAATTTAATATATTGTATAATGATATTATAATTTATTACCTAATTATTTTTCAAGGAAATAAAATATTAAATTTAATTCCTCGTAAATTTTCATCATGTTTTGAATACATGTATTTCCATCTAAATTGTCTCTTTTCCCTATAATAATATTATTTATTATTGTTAGTGTTAATATATTGATATTTTGAAATAATTTTTTTTACTTTTTGTGATCTTAATAATTATATGAAAATATTTCCATATGGTATATTGATAAATTTTTGACAAATTTTATTTTAGTAATCATATTTCAATTTTTAAATAACAAATTACCTTTTCAAGATTCATAATTTTATCTTAAATAACACATATCCATTAGAAGACCTTTATTATATTTCAATGTAGCATTATTTGAATTTATTTTAATGTGTTTTAAATAAATTTCACGTTTCCTTATTGATTTCATTTAATTTGATTGTATTTTGGTCCCCATATTACGATGATACAAGGTTTTTTATTAATAGTCCGTCTATTTATTTTTTGTTAAATTTGAATCATTATAGGATGTGAAATCTATTGAGTTTTTCATTATGATTAACAATCCTACTTTATCATGAAATTATTATTTTAGGTAATTTATACTTTTCTCTCATAATATCATTATTTGGGGACATTTTATGTTATACCATTGGTAAATTCTATGAAATGAATTTTCATCAAATATGACATCATGATATATCTAATGATATATATATTATGGTTTAAATATATAATGATAATGAAATCATGGATAATATTTCTTTTAGTCATTCTTTATTTAAGGTTATATATTATATGTGATAGAAATTTTTTTGTTTACATATTCCTTCGTCGATTCTTTCCTTATGAATATGTGATGGAATCCCTGTGTTGTTGTTTATTAAAGAGGTTTCTCATGAATATGAATGTTTTATAAATTGTTAGAATGATGGTTAAATGACATGATATATAATTTATTTTTTTATGTTATAGTAATGGATATGATCACATTATTATTGTATAACATGTTTTTTTTCATGATTATCTTAACATTTATTACAATACAAAGGCTTCTGATTTACATTCGTACACCATATTTGTTTGGTAATATAACTATGATTATGCCCAATGACTCATGTTTATCTCATCAGAGTCTTATTCAATGGAACATTTTTGTGCAATATGGAAAAAATTTCACCTTATTATGAATTATGGTCAATATTTATTATTCAATGTTATTTGTCATTATATATTTTTTCCATTATAATGGTTCATCAAATGTTTGTGAAATAAACCGAATTGGCATGTTGATAAATTTTCCATAATGGAAATTTGAGTACACCCCATTATTATGTTTCCACTTCATAGGTATAGAAATGAATATATAATATAAAGAGTATTTAAGGTGGTATAATATTATATTATCAAAGAGAAATTATAAAAAGTATCATAAAATAAGTTTCTTATAAATATGATAATCAAAGACACCAAATAAAATATTATTTTGACTGTGTTATTATTTATTAGATATAACTATTAATATAATGAAATGATATATGTAAAGTCCCGGAAATTCTGTGGAAAGTTTTTCTTCTACATGGGTATTTTATGATTCTGTGAAAATTGACTGCGCATGATTTCAAGGCCAGGTGTACCCGGAATCAATTTCTGATGTTTTGTTTGGGTACGTTTAGAAATCATACGAGGGAGATTTTGTGAATTTTGAACAAGTGCTCGGAACTAAAATCATAGGGAACCGATGAACATGTAACACCGGTAATTGTTTAAGAAGAATTTCACATCGACGACAGTGATTCGAAAATAGAAGATAGTTTTTGGGTTCTGGTGGAATGTAATAAAATAAAGTGCGTTACAATTTATTTTATTTGAGTTTCCATGTGGGTGTTTGGTGGTTAAAACCTCCTCATGGGAGATGGTGGTCGGACCACCACACCTTAACCTCCCATGAGAGGTTATGTTGGTGGGGACCACCTGAAGATATCCTCCCGCGAGAGGTTACGATGTAGAGACCAGACAGGGCTTAAACCCCCTATTGATAGAGGACAGTAAAACCACTCTACTCCCACTCATTAATGAGGGATACCCTCTTCCCCTCCCCTAATTAATACCTTGTGCCAAGCCATTGAATTATTTAAAGGGATCCTACATAATTAATTATTCTAATTTGGATATTTTCCCAAAAATTAATGGGATACTTCATTATAGTATTTTGTTTGAATATTCATTTTGGAAGGAGCTTGGAGAGGAGAGCTTGGGAGAATTAGAGTTCTCCAAAGAAGAACCCCATCTCCCAACGGAGAACGAAGAGCGAAGAACGAAGAACATCGACCTTCTTTGACTTCTTCCACAAAGCTTCTACTATCATGGGACGTCTTCAACGACCAACTTTCGCATCGACATTATTCTTGTTCATCTACTCTCCATGACTCCGTAAACAAACTACGAATGACTATAAAATGTAGGGGTTGTTTTGTGTAATTTTTCATTTTCTTTCTCTTCTTTGAGTGAATGGAATTGTTGCGGTGGATTAGAGAGTAATTTAAGATAATCATTCTTCTTTTCTGATGATCCAATTGATACCACCCTAAATGCAGAGGGTGCAAGACAAACCAACATGGCCCTAACCCTATGCCGATATAGTTTATTATTGAACTTTGGATTGGCGATGAAGCAACGAGGCGATGAAGGCGGTGATGACAAATGTCACGCTACCCGCAGCCTGCGCGAACCGCACCGCCAACACGTCGCTCTGGTGCTCCCAACCGAACACCATCAGCCTGCGCTGGCCTGGGACATACCGAACGGGCCAGCCTGGCCGCCTCCCCACTGCCAGCCCACCGGGCCGCGCCCTGCCCGGCCGAACGCGGCCTCCCGGCTGCCGACCCGCCTGGCTGCACCCCGCCCTACCAAACATCACCGACCCACCTACCGGCCTCTGCGCGCCCCCTGTACAACTCCCTTGGGCAGCCTACTGGCCACCGTGCATGCCCCAAGACCCGCCTGCAGGCCTCCACGCACACCCTGCGACCCGCCTGCTGGCCTCCGCATGCCTCCCCGATCTGACATCCCAGCCCCATCACGGCCACCCGGCCAAGCCGACATCCTGGACCACTCTCGGTCTCCCGGACGAGCCAGCATCCCATCCCCCCTAGTGTTTCTCTTTCCAATCAGGCCTCAACTGTGCCCTTTGTGATGAGCCATGCAAGGTCTCACCCTTGCCACTCTTTGGGCTGAACCGGCCCCGAACCTGGACCGAACAGCCCTCGCGGCCTACTGGGCGGGGCCCAGCAGGCCAGGCCAGACCTAACAAGCTGGCCCACTAAATGGGCTGGGCCAGACCCCATATGTGTGACTGGGTCGACGCTGACCAAGTCTTCTGAGACTGGGTGGGGTTAGGTCATTCAGACTGGGTCAGACAGAACTCTGGCCCTCTAGTAACCCATTTACATTCTTTGGCCATATCTTTCGCAACAGATGTCTGTTTGAGGAATTGTCAGGGGCACTAGAAATCTTGGAGCGTAGTCATCCCTTTGAGTATTCCCCACTATATTTCATGGTTTATTTGAGACATAGTCAGGTTGGATCGTACATGAATCCAACGGGGCCCCCAGGACTAAAAGGCTAATAACTCAGAGACAGGGTGTATGATTGACGTGTCTTCTATTTCGTTGAGACCCCTATGACGAGGCGGTCCTTTGAGATAATTTTTCACATGAATTCATGGAAGTTTATGTTTAGAAACATGGATTGAGTTTAGGACCCTCTTGGAATCAAGGATGCTTCGTGCGGAACCCTATGGCTGGATGTGCACTGATGACTGCTCCTGGATCGTGTGTGGGTTCGACAGCACTGACGAATGTTCTGGGATCCTGTGTGGGTACAATGGCACTGACCACTGTTTTTGGATCCTGTATGGGTTCGACAGCTTTGATTACGATTCCTAGATCATATGTGGGATTGACAGTTCTGACTGCTGTTCCTAGATCCCATGTGGGTTCGATAGAACCCCTGTTTATGGGTCCTGTGTGGATTCGACAGTTCTGATTTATGTTCCTAGATCCTGTGTGGGTTGACAGAATAGATGATTTAGTGGCTAAATATAATCATCTCTATTTCTCTTCAAATGTTGTATACCTGTGTGATATGAGTCAGTAAATTTGTTTTTTCCTCATGATTGAGATGGTTTACAAGATAACATAGTTATATGTATGGGCATATACATAAGTGGGGTTATATATTGATTTCATTCATTGTGGTTTATCCTTGTTGGATTTTTTAAGACCATGAGGGTCACCAGGTCCCTACTGAGTATTATTATACTCACCCCACACGGGCTATGCCTGAACCTCATTGTGATGGATGTAGAAAATGGACAACGGTGACTGAGGCTGAGTGTACGAGGACTATATGGTGCTTATAGGTGGACCTCACGACGAGTCGGTTCTAGGTGGAGACTGATAGATGTGGAGTGGTGAGGAGGATTTCTGTACCTACCCTTCAGGAAGGATATGTGGTGGACGATCCAAGAGATGATATTCTCCTTTCAGCTATTTTGTCATTTTAAGTTGTTATTGTACTTTATAGTTGGGCTTGTATTTCCGGCCACATTACTTTTTTTAGCACTCTCATGTTATATAGTTTTTCTTTGTGTTTTATATTCAACTGTGTACTCTGTTGTTTGTGTTTTCTGTTATAAAGGAAATGTCTTCCCAGTTTAGGGATTTATGCATTTGGTTCCAGTCACCAACCCCTGTCCTATGGAAGGCAGACTTAGGGGAGTCACGACACAGGCCCTAGGGAATGGGTCGTGACAAATTGGTATAAGAGGAGTCCGTTCTACTACAAAACATAGAGCTCTGATCTTTTCTGTGAAGCAATAGTGTTAAGTGTGTTGAGAGTGGTTTTTAGTTCAAGGAGTCTAGTGTTGGTTTAGCGGCCATCATATCTATACATGAGGACCATTATTTTTAATTTCTGACTCAGTGCACGAAAACAATGATTGTGTGTGTGTTTTCAAGAGTTATATTTGTGATCTCTTGGGTCAGATCACCAGGTATAATTTATTGGTCATGTCGCACTTGTTCTTTATCAGGATCCCACTTTTTAGATATCCAGCAAGGGTTCCCAAGAGAGTACACAATGATGGCCCACTGAGCTACAAGGCTTCAGTGAAGGCCCTCTTACTATGTTGGCACCATAGGGTGGTGTACCAGCAGCGCCACCAACAATAGGGAAGCAGATACCACCAGCCGTAGTAGCATACGATGCACGCCAAAAGAGCGCATTTGTACGAGTTCTAGTAGAAGAGGCCTTTGAGGTTTCAAGGCGAGACATATTTCCACGCTGTTGAGGGCATGATGGAAGTGATTTCTAGTGTTGTCTACCTATTTGAGACACCAGTAGATCAGATAGTGATCTCATCCACCAGACTTTTTCTGTGAGTGACCATGAAGATGGTCCGCATAGTGATGAGGCCTCGGTACGTGGATGATTATCGAGATAGTATCTCCAGGTAGTGTGTTAGCTCTATCACTACTTGTTTGTCAACAGTTACAACCAGTGGTACTGGTAGAGGACAGTTATAGTCTTATTTCATTACACATGATTCGTCATCAGATACCCCTCAGGTTCTGAGGCGAGCCCGACACATAGGCAGTTGAGGACTGGCTGGAAAAGGTGCTTGAGAGTCCCCTATAACTTCTTTACCTTCACCAGGACAACGTTTCGGTAGCTGATCATTCATCATGGCATACCAATCTTTCCTGGTACTTGATGAATACGGTACCATCAGTTCTTCACAGCTCGAACTTCTGAGCGAGGTGTGTTTGAAAGAAAATCCAATCCATCACAATTCCTCTATGAATTCGTACTTATTTTAGGTTGCTATAACTAACCTTTGTGGTTGAATATTTTATTTGGGCTGAGAAGATTAAACCACTGAATGTTAGTAGTGGGAAAGCAGGAAACTGGTGCCAGTTATAGAGGCTTCAGCATGTAAAATGTTTCTGGAAGAGGATGTGTTAAGGACATATGAAGCTGTAAGGCATCAGAAGTAGAAGAAAAGCTACGAGAGCAGCATGAAGGGGCCTACATTCCGACAGGTTACCACAAACCCCCTTCATGTGGAATCCACTAGGCTCATGGAGCTTGAGGACAGGGGAATAGAGTAGCTACATTTGGTCAATGAGTGTGACCCAGAGGCTCTTGGAATGATTAGAGATATGGTCTGTGTCTACAACTAGCTACCATATCAATTGACCTAAGTACCAATCATTCTTCTTTCCACAAATCTTGTACAAGACACAGAGTATTTTTTTTAAACCATTGGCTTTACCCTCACGTCTAGAGATACCTTTGAGAGGAGACTCTATAATCACATTTACGCTGACTGTGTGATCTGACCCTTGGGGTGAGTGTTTCGGTTGGAACCTCTTGGTGGAAGCGTTAAGGCCTTACGACGTTAGTTGGGGTATGGACTTGACATTCATAGTTCACACTAAGATTGACTGTATTAGTAAAAGTGGGTGTGGCTTATCTAAAACATTGTGATGGGGTTTTCCTTTGTCAGTGAAAAGGAAAACCTCGTAAGCAAATGATGGACTCATGCATAAGAGGGTGTAGCCGATCACTCATGAGTCGGCTAGACTTACTAGAGGTTCGTACCAGACTTGTCCAGAGTTTCATCACCTTATCAGCCTTGATGAAGAAGGGGAAACCCTTCGTGTGGTTGGAGAGATTCCATCAGAGCTTTTAGGAGCTGAGGCAGAGGCTGAACAGTGACCCCATCTTGAGGATATTAGAGGAAGGCATTGGGTATATTTTCTACTGTGACTCATCAGGGATCAGACTTGGATGTGTAATGATGCAGGAGCAGGTAGTGATCGCATATGGTTCTTTGACAGCTGAGAAAGCATGATCAGAACTACTCTACCCATGACCCAGAGTTAGAAGTAGTGGTATTCTCCTTGAAGATGTGGTGACACTATCAGATGGGAGAGAGTTTTTCTGTCTACTTCGGCCCCCAGAGTCTCATGTATATCAACTCTCAGAAAGACCTGAACCTAAGACATCAAAGTTGTCTTGAGTTCCTCCAGGAATATGACTTCAAGATAGTCAATACTCATTGGATGGGGAACTTTTTTGCTGATGTACTCAATAGGAGATCTGGTATAATGCTGCTAAGAGAGGCGATCGAGCTGCTGGCGGCTTTACCAATATCCTTTGTGAACCGAGATATAGAATATTTCATCCAGTGTCTTACAGTCACTCCCCCACTTCTTCAACAAGTTAGGGAGGCGCAGCGTGGAGATGCTAACTGCAAGACACGGCATGCTGAAATATCTACAGGGCATATACCTGATGGATTTTCTAAAGGTGGGGTGCATGTCATCCTCTTAAGAGGATGTAATATGGTACCAGTGTCACTTTAAAAGGAGGTTTTGATGGACTTTCACACTTCCCCTCTAGTGGTACATCTAATAGTGGTGATGTTGTTCTAGGACCTTTAACGACAGCACTGGTGGCCAGGTATGAAGAAGGCAGTATCATTGTTAGTCTCTCGATGACTCACTTGTCAAGAAGTGAAGGTGGGGAACCAGGTACCAGCATGCTTGTTCAACCTTAAGAGGTCCCAGAGTGGATGTGGGATGTGATATCCATGGACTTCGTGACAAGACTTCCACGTATATCCAGGGGTCACAACTCAATTTGGGTGATTGTTGACTGACTCACCAAGTCATCCCACTTCCTACCGATTAGAGAGCAGGGTTCAGTAGAGAGCTTGGGACACCTTTACGTGCAGGAGATTGTGTGGCTACATGGAGTAACTTCTTCTATAATCTCAGATCTTGATGCACAGTTTACTTCTCGTCTATAGAAGGGGTTGTAGGAGGATTTTGGGACGCCGTTTCATTTGAGAACCACCTTCCTTCCTTAGACAGATGGTTAGATTGAGAAGACCATTTAGACCCTCGAGTACATGTTTTGTGCTTGTGTCCTCGACTTAGGTCATATATGGGAGGATCACTTTCCTCTAGTGGAGTTTTCATAAAACAACAACTATCATTCCACCATTGAGATGGAACATATTGAGGCGTTATATGGGAGACCATGTAGATCACCCATGTGCTGACTGAACCTGGGGAGTTAGCACTGGGGGGACCAGAGATGGTACGAGCTACCACGGAGAAGGTGTAGAACATCTAGGAGTGGATGAAGACTTCATAGAGCAAGAATAAGTCATATGCTGACAGGAGACAGATAACTCTTGAGTTCGAGGATGGAGACCACGTCTTTATACGGGTCTCACCTCGATGTCGTTTACAGAGATTTGGCAGTGCCGAAAAGTTATCTCCACATTCCATCGGACTTTTCCTGGTCCTCAGCATAGTAGGTGAGGTGGATTACCACCTAGATCTTCCACCTATGTTTCATCGGGTGTACGACGCCTTCCATGTATCCTATAGGAGGAGATACGTGCATGACCATTCTCACTTTATCGACCATGGGGAGATGGACTTCGACGATGGGGCGACTTTTATGGAGGTTCCAGTGGAGATTTAGCATTGAAATAAGTGGGTATTACTTGGATGGTCGATACCATGGTGTGCGTACGCTACCATCATGGGAACCTCCAGGAGAGCACATGGGATTGGGAGGCTCAGATGCATGTTCAGTTCCCCCACTTGTTCCCATAGTTTGAGTTGTAGCATATGGGGACTCAAACCCCTGAGGTTGGGAGAATTTAAAGACCCGTAAATGTCGTGGAATGTTTTTTTATACATGGGAACATTACGAGTCCACAAAATTTGATGGCCTTGGATTCTGAGCCCCGGTGTGCCCAGAATCAATTTCTAATGTTTTGATTGGGTACATTATGTGAACGTACGAGCGAGATTTTGTGACTTTGGAACAAGTGCTCGGAGCTGAAATCTGTGTGCACCATTGAACTCGCAGTGCAAGTATTCTTTTAATAATACTTTCACAGTGACAGTAGTGAGTCGAGAATACAAGATAGTTTTTGGGTTTTTGTGGAATGTAATAAAATAAATTGATTTGCACTTTATTTTATTTGATCATCCAGGTTGGTGTTTGGTGGTTAAAACCTCCTCATGGATGTTGGAGGAGGGACCACCACACCATAACCTCCCATGAGAGGTTATGGTGGTGGGGCCCACCTGAACATAAATCCCCACGAGAGGTTATGTCATGGGGACGAAATGGGGCTTAAACCCCATATTGATGGTGGATAATAAAACCTCTCAACTCTCCATCATTAATTAGGGGGAGCCCTTTCACCTCCCATACTTAATTCATTTTTCCAACACCATGAATTAATTTATGGGAGCCTACCTTATTAATTAGACCAATTTGAATATTTTCCAACAGTTTAATTGGATATATCAATCTATTATTTTGTTGGAATATTGATTTTGGTGGGATCTTGGAGAGGAGATTTTGGGAGAATTAAAGTTCTCCAATGAAGAACCACATCTCCCTATGATGAAAGGAGAACGAAGAATGAAGAACACTGAAATTCTTCAACTTCTTCGTCAATGATTCCACCGTCGTAGGACTTCTTCGATGACTGACTTCTGCATCGACGATCTCCTTCTTCGTCTACTCTCCGTGACTCCCTCAACAAAGGATGAATGATGATAAAAGGTAGGGGGTTTTTGTGTAATTTTTCATTAATTTTCTCTTCTTCGAATGAAAGTAATTGTTGTGGTCGATTGAATAGTAATTGAAGTTCAACTTTCTTCTTCATGGATGAACCAATTTATACCACCCTAAACACAGAGGGCGTGGGTCAAAACAACATGGCCCGACCCCTCCACCGATCTTGTTCCTGATTGATCTTCAGATTGACGATGAAAAAATGAGGTGACGAAGGTGGAAAAGACAACAATCACACTACCGACAGCCTCCACAAACCATGCCGCCCTCGCGGCACTCTAGTGTTCCTGGCCGACCATCGCCGGCCCACTCCGGCCCGAGAAGTGCCGAACCAGCCAAAGAAGCTGCCTCCTTGTCGCCTGCCCGCCTAGTCATGCCATGCTCGGCTGAACGCCACCTCCCTGCCACTGGCCCGCCCGGACACACTCTCCTCGGCTGAATGCCATCATCCCGCCTACCGGCCTCTGTGTGCTTCACGCGGCCTACCCATGGCTTCTGCGCCCACCCCGCGCGCCTCCCCTGACCTGCCAGCCGACCCCCACGTGTGCCCCACTTCCTGCTTTCTAGACTTCGTGCACCCCACGCGTCTCCCCATGCTGGCCTCCTCGTGACCACCCAGCTGAGCAAGTGTCCTAGCCCCCTCACGACCTCCCGGCCGAGTCACACCCCTGCGATGATCTAGGCCGAACCGGCCTCGAGCCCAGACTGAACCACCCTCGCAACTTGCTGTGTTGGGCCCAACATACCAGAATGAACCTAACAAGCTGGCCTTGTAAATGGTTCAGGCCAGATCCAATAGGTCTAACCAGGTCTACCCAGACCAGGTCGGCCCATACTGGGTTGGGCTGGGTCAGTCCAACCGGACCCTGGCCCTCTATTGACCTCTTTATTTTCTTTGGACATATCTTTGGCTGAACATGTCCATTTGACGATCCTTTAGTGGTTCTAGAAATCATGGAGCATAAATTTATATTTGAGTATACCCCACTGGGGTTTGAGGTTTAGTTAAGATACAGTCAGGTTGGATCATACACAAATCCAACCGGGCCCCGGGACTAAAAGGCTATTAACTAACAGACCGGGCATCCTATTGACACGCCACCTATTGCATTGAAACCCCTTCGATGAGGTATACCTTTGAGATCATTCTTATTTGGACTTCATGTATGTTGATGTATCAATACTTGGATTAAGGACTGGAACCTCCTGGAATCAAGCATGCTTCGTACGGAACCCTATGGATGGTTGTGCACTGACGACTATTCTGGGATCCTATTTGGGTTTGACAGCACTGATGACTGTTCATGGATCCCATATGGGTTTGGCAGCTCTGACTACTTTTCTTGGATCTTGTGTGCGTTTTACAGTTCTGACTTCTGTTCCTGGATCCTATGTGGGTTCCACAGAATAACTGTTCCTGGATCGTATGTGGGTTCAACAATTCTGATTTCTATTCCTGGATCCTGTATGGGTTCGACAAAATAGGTTATTCAATGGAAACATTTTATCATATTTATCTCTCTTAAAATGTTGTATACTTGTGTGAGATGAGTCAGTAACTTTTTGTTTTCCTCATGATTGAGATGAATTACTAGATAACTTAGGTATATCTATGGGAATATACCTAAGTGCGGTAATCTTTTAATTTCATACAATGTGGTTAAGCCTTGTTAGATTTTGTGAGACTGTGAGGATATCTGGGCCCCTTCTGAGAATCGTTACACTCACCCCTGCATTGTCTATGCTCGCACCTCCTTATGTTGGATGCAGATGATGGGCATCACTGACCGAGGCTGAGTGTATGAGGACTAGATGTTACCCGAAGCTGGACCTCATGACGAGTTGGTACCCGATGAAGACTGGAGGACGTGGAGTGGTGAGGAAGCTATCTATACCAACCCTTCTAGTAGTATCCGTGGTGGATGATCCAGGAGTTGTTTTTAACCTTTCAATTATGTATTCCTTTTATGATGTAATTGTACTTTACTGTTGGGCTTGTATTTCTAGCCCCATTAATTCTTTTAGAACTCTAATGTGATACATTTTTGTATAGTGTTATCTATTCTATTTTTTTACTCTGTTTTGTGTGTTTTCAGTAATAAAGGGAATGCCTTCCATTTTTTAGGGATTTATGCCTTTGGTGCTAGTCGCCAGCCCCTGGCCAATAGAAGGCGGGCTTGGGTTCTTCATAGCACGTTCCCCGAGGGACGGGTCGTAGAAATATAAAATTAATATATTATTATATTGGATGATATTAGAATTTTTAAAATCTAATGGGTAACATATTTTTTTAGAAATAAATCTATAAGTGTAGTTCTTGGACCTCATAATTGAGTTTATTATTACTGAATATGGTGTTTTGTGTTATTAATAAATATAGTATACGTTTTTTATTTAAATTATGGTAAAAGAGAGTGGGTGTTAATGAATAATATTAACTATAGAATTTTATATGATATTTTCTTTATTATCTCCAAATGTGAGTCTAGTTTTGGTAAAATAAAAATTCTTCTTGTTATATAAATTATTATCGATAAATTTTTTTATTGTGAAAATATTATTTCAACTCAACGTAACCAAAAAATACATGAACCCGTTTCCAAAAACCATAAAATATATAGGATTTGAATATGAATTATTATGATAATAAAAAATATAATATTTTCCCAAATAATATATTTTTTACATTTTATATCATCAATTCCAGGTTTGGATTTCCTTAATATAGGCCATCATAGGGATAATATGTTTACATGTACATGGGTGTGATAATGGTTATGTTTTAGTCTCATATATTGATTCTTGATTAGGACTTGTACTATAGTTTTTGTAGTTTAATTGATAATGTGTTTCATATTATATACATATATACTTATTTAATAACACTAGAGTTTGTGTTTTTTCCATTGAGTATCCATGTAACGTATGATATGAGAGGGTGGATGTTACTCATTTTGTGGTGACCTATGTTGGCTGTAACATTAGAATAAATGGATATCGTTGTGAAGTTGATATTTGAATCGGGATATTGTTGAGATTAAAATGGTATTTAGTAGAATGGGAACATTGATATTAAAGTTATACATGGGTTGTGACATGTGATTGTAAAACAAGAGATAAATTGGCCTAGGAATTTGATTTTATTCATATATGTGGGTATAAGAAGATACATTGTTTTTTATATTGAGATATATGGTGTTCAAACATAGATTTAGTTAAGAATTTAAATGCATTAGTTTTATTTGAAGGAAAATCATCGGTAGTTCTTGTGTTGCGAAAGGTTGGACTCAAATGAGATGCTTGATAATCTAGTTAATATGGATACCATGCAAAAAATTATTGGGATTGACATGTGTGTGGTGCCTGTTTAGTTGTAGATTTAGGTTCATGATACTTGGATTTAAGGGATTAGACTGAATATGGTATGAATGATATGATATAATTGTTGAGTGATGGGTGTATTGTTACATGGGTAAGAATTATTATGGTAATGGTCATTGTTTAGCACCATTTTCAGAATAGATAGTTAGATAAATTATTAAAATACTTCAATACGGTGTAGTTTTTTTTACCGAAATTTTACATGGGTTTTTACAACCTATTATTTTCCTAAAATAGGTGATAATGTTATTTCAAATTTGTGATAATAGACATTGATGGCATGATAAATTTGTAAATGATTACATTTTGTGAGATTTTTGGGAAATAGAGATAATTTTTTTAAGTTTCACTATAGGGTGAGGTCAGGATAAATGAAAAAAATTCATATAGCAGTTTAATTTAAAGCTAATATATTGTCTCTGTGTGTGTTTTTGTCAGATGATTGATGACATTTTAATCCTCTACATCTAAATAATCATTTTTAGTCGAACCATTACATGTGTTGGTACATAATTATGGGGTCTCAGACACTGTATTTACCTGGATATATAATGTAAGGTTGTGGGATGTTGATGGGGTTAGTGAACGACATTATGTGGGTGGTGGTCTAATAAAGGATAATTGTGTAATGTGTTGAGAAAACATGTTAATCTTTTAGAAATGAAATCTGGGTTTTGATCCGTGATGATATAATGGATGTTAAATATATCAAGGGACACAATATGGTATGATTGTTGTACCAACGATTAACTTATTTGTTAGATGTTCTCTCTATAGTGGGATGATAAAATGACTGATGGGTCTTGAAAATGGTGATTTTTTTAGAGGATATTCATATATGAGGCATGAGTTAGACCCTTTTATGGATTTTGAAATTAAATCTAATTATATTTGTGTATTGTGAATTATAATGAGGGTAGAAAGGGTTGGATTTATGGATAAATAATAAATAGTATTAAATATTTGATTTGACTGAGGCATAGACTTGATTTTGAGCTTCCAGAGAGCCTATATGCGATATTTAATTACATGTATCTTTCGATTCATATAATGGTAAATTTTTTCATTGAAATTGATTTAGATATTTAAGGCCTAAGAATATCATGAGAGATTATAAGTGGAGTTGGATACTTATTTTTATGATTTTTTAGTTATTATCACACATAGTGATGCAATAGATGTGATCCTCTTTTAATGATAAAATTTACTTAGTATTTTTGTTCATGTTAATTTGTGAAGATCTGTGGTTTGTTCATGAATCATATGAATTGATTAGATACCTTTGGTTATATTGAAGTTGGTTTTTATAAGATCTATAAAAATCCCTATATAATGAAGGATACATTGATAATTGAAAATTATATTCTTGTACAATTGATCTCAGCTAACGCTTTAATTATATATTAAATAGATGGGATGTTCATGACTATGGAAGATAAATATAAGTATTTTTTTTTGAACAAGTTAGGTGATGATCTACATGATTGTATTTATAGGAAAGACATATAAATTGGAATTTAACATTTTATATTCGATTGTATTCTACTTGTTGTAGGGAAATTTTGGTGAACATAAAAGATATTTTTTCGGTTCACTGAGAACATGTGGATATTAGTGATTTATCATGAAGGTCGAGCATGAGTGGGTTGGTTATGCAATGAAAATGATTTTGATTATGGATAATATATGGGAATTTGGGAATGTGTGTATTCATTATATGTCAACTACTAGTGTATGATATTGGTTTTTTGGAATTGAAAAATTACATTAATAGGGGGACATTGTTATGGTTTAGTTGGAAATAAATTTGTGATATGATGAGTTTTTCGTATTTAATTTATGAGTGGGAGGTAAAACCGAGTTCCTGATAAAGAATCACTAAGGAAAATAACAATTTGGATCATAAAATGTTGAAACATGTCATCTAGGAGGTGACTAATTATATTAGGAATAGTTCTTAGCTACACCAATGTTTATTAGTAATGGATTTGGTTTGGGTTTAATTTTGGCATTCTTGTAACCAATGGGAGACATAGATTTTTATTCATCCACTGGTGATCTGTGAATATGATGGTTCATGGATGGTGTATGGGGACAATTCTAAAAAAATAAAATATTTTTGATGGGTTGGTATTAAATACTACTATATTATGTGTTAGTGTATATCAAAATAAATTTTAAAAAACCTTAAGTGAGGTTTGTTTTGTTAATTTTAAAAAAATTACATTTATAAGTGCTTTAACATCACTAAACAATTTTTTTTGCTGTAAATAGATGTATGGGATGTGCCAATGGTTTTGTGGTGGACATTGTATTTGGTTCATCATGGGAATACTACGATTTAGGTATAAAGAGGCCACACCAGTAAAATTGGTTGTCCGACAATCTTGTTTTTTGGATGATTTTCATAAAATAATGGATATGATATGTGTTCCCTTCTTCATTTGGGGTGTCCTTCCATGAAAATATCTCTTAAGATTTATTTTTTAAAAAATATATATATTTCATCTGTGAATGTATAGGTGAATGGATGAACATTACATGTCCCTTGGGATTATTATTTGTTGAATTTCTTGGTCTACAATGAATGAAAGGTCACATAGGGAAGGGAGAATGTCACTCCAAAAAATTGCAATCCCAAATCCATTGGAATGAATAAGATATTATTGGTTCTTAATGTGGTCCAATTGCATATGTGGGACATGAAATATCAAATTAAGGGAAAAAATTGAAATATTTGGGTCATTCCCTTGAGGTATGCCACTAGGTTTTTCCTTGATAGAAACCATTGGGGTCTGGACATGAAAAAAATGACTAGTTGGTGTGTCACATCATGATGTTAAGGGTGATGATTCCACATTACCCTCTAATAGTTTTTTTAATATAGAAAAAAAATAAAAGGAATCCATTTTTTATATAATGTTAAACCAGTATAAAGCTATATTTTTTTAGGTGACAACATCAACTTGTATTCCCCCTTTATCATCTACTGATAAGGGTTGGATCAAGGATGATTTCGCGGGTAGGTTGTGTTCTTGACTACACCCTCATCAGTTATTCATCTTTTCTATTCAGATTATTTTTGTTCCATTGGTTTAGGGATAGAGGAAGATTCATTACGACAATTTTGTAATA
Organism: Viscum album; assembly: GCA_963277665.1. Lineage (NCBI taxonomy): Eukaryota > Viridiplantae > Streptophyta > Magnoliopsida > Santalales > Viscaceae > Viscum > Viscum album. The sequence continues at coordinate 51,599,853 of OY728156.1, forward strand.
TAGTTGAGATGATGGGGCTTTCACTATGCCTGTTTAGAGGAGATATTTTGATGTCTAATATGATATTTTTTTAATGATCACTATACGTATATCATTATATTAAATTATTTTTCATTTTACATTAAATTTGATAATTCATATGGTTTATTTTAAATGGAGATTTTTAATTTTCTATCCCAATTAGATCTAGGTTCATATTGAGGGAGTTATACACACTTTTTCACAATGATTCGGTCATGGGTGATCACCTATTGAGTAATCTGTTGATCAATCAAAATTAACTAATTATATAATAAATATTTTTTTCTTTTTGGAAAAAAAATTAATAGTCATATGAAATTTTTTAATGATCTAGTAATTAGTTAGTGATTCATGTTGATGAAAAATTTCCAATTGGGCCTTTACAATCTTAGTCGATGATGGAAAAGATTTCACTATTGGAATGAATATGAATAAGGATTTTTTTTAAATAAAACCCTATTATTGAATCATTTTACCAATTACATGTTATATTTGGTCATTCGAAATAGGTGAAATAGTGAATAAATTAAAAATAAATCTAATCATTATGGTGAATCAGATCGATAAAATATTGGGGACTTGGTCCATAATAGACCCTTTAACACTCTTTAAATGCTTCATTAACCATGGGATGATTTATAAATTTTATTATATATTATTTTTAATGATAATAAAAGAGTATTCTAAATGAAATTAACTATCTGTAGTGTATAATGTGGTATGTGGTAAGGATTCCTTCATTAGGAGAGTTTGAGTGATAGATAATGGTCGTATTATGTAAAGAATGTATGGAACATTGGGATATATTGTAGTTTCATAGGTTATTTAATAGTATGAGAGGTGAGTGTTTTTCAAAAAATATTTGGTATGTGTATCCCAAATGGAATAATTTGGAAATTATTTCTATGTAGTTTTTTTTATTGGACCATCTTAGTATAACTTTTTTTTGACAATAGATATATTTTTCATCTCTATTGAAAACATATTTTTTTATAGTGGGGAAGGATTATAATATGACATGATAAGGGTTTGATTGAGTGTTTTTATGGATTCTATGTGAAAATATTGGTCAATATTGATTAAAAATGATAAGAAAAACTCATGTGGGGAGTCAGGGTATTAATATAACATAAGGGTTCATTATGATTGTTCATGTATTAAGTTGATACTATAAAGTATTAGTTCCTATACACTGGAGATGTTAGTGTTTATTTTAAATATATTAATGCGTATAGGTCATGTGATTGAGTATCCAACATAGGAAATGCGAGGTGGGTTGAGGAATTTCAGAAAACAATGACATTATGATTTATAAATATTTGTGTTAATATGTTTGTATGTAACGATCCCAACATTTATAAATACAATTCATGTTCAAATATAAAAAGATTCATTAAGTAATATATTCATAGAGAACAAGTTAAAAATGATTTTAAATATTTATAAAACATTTCCTTTCAAATTTAAATGTCCATTAGTCATCCTATCTATTGATAATATAGTTATTGTATAGTGAATGCTATTATATTTATATTATGGGATACTATATATTTTAATTAATGGAGATGAAATATGTGATGGCATGGACTAGTTGGATAATGCCATATGAAGCTCATTTATTATAACATCCATCTGAGTTAGAATAATTGTCCTTTTACCAAGACAAATCACAAGAAGATATTCAAAAACTAATTCTTGATTGAAACCATTGATGGGAGATGCTCGATATTTCCATGATCATGAGCGAATCCAAATTTATCGAACACCACTATATAGTGCCACCATCACAAAAAATTACCTTAAGGAATAAATGGGGTAATTAAGGCCTCTATATGTTGAACCATGTATTATGAATTTGTTTTTTTATTTTAAATAAATTTATTATCAAATATATTAATTTTCAATGATTAATATATATATATATAAATATTTAGTTTGATAAAAATTATATTTTCATATTTATAAATTGAAATTATTTGTCTACGAAATATATTGTTTACAATATAAAAAATAATTGATAAATTAAATAATATATGTACTAAATTGTATTTTTATAATATAAAATTTATAAATAATATATTTTTAAATATAAATGATAACATAATATAATGAAATCCATTGAAGGTTTTTTTAGGGTCTGAATGTTATTATTTTTGTAAAAACATGCATTTACTAGTAAATATGGATAGTTATTTATATATGTAAAATATAATGTTTATAATATTATATTTTAAAATAAAATTTTACCTCTAACATAATGACATAAAAATCTAACAATGCTTAATTTTTTTTAGTTATGTTATAAAATAAAATTTCTAGGTAAAAAGTACATAATAAAATAATATATAATCTCAATTATGACATAATAATAAGCCAGTAGTGATCTAATAAACTAAATAAAATGATTTCATGACCAAATATAGATTTTAAATTCAAAATAATGTTTTTATGTTATTTAATTAATTCTAAAAACATTGAATGAATCATGAAAAACCTATATGATATTTTATGGTTTCAATAACAATTTGTTTGTATACATTACTCACTCCCACATCGAAACTGAAATTATATTACTATTTTTAGTTATCAGCCTAATAAAATATTGAATTCTACACTTTTAGGACCAAAACATGGTAAAAATAAAAATAATTTTTGTGATATTTATTATTTTATCATACGATGTTTGAAATATATTCTTAGAAATTAATATAGAATTCATCTCTATTTGGATACAAACACCATCCCAGCCACACACTTATCAGTAGTCAACCCACATTAATAATGATGTTACTCTATATATACCTCTCTAAATCCACCCCAATGTGTTATTAATATTTTAATATGACCATATATATCATTTAAAAATACATATTGGGGTTATGGATTCTTCCATATTCATTTTTTTATATACAGTTTTTTGTAAGAATCATTTTGATTTCAAATTTTTTATTTTTTTAATTAGTGTCTACACTTCTTCTTATATCCTTATAAAATATTAAAAGTGTGAAACCACATTTAACAATCATTAAACCCTTCCATGATCCTTTATGTGGACCCATTATACATCCCAAATTATATCATGAATTTTCATGCCAAACGTTTATATTATATATAAAAACCACTATTTATACACTAGGATTTTAACACTGTTATACCTAACATTCAGTGATTTGGTAATTCTATGAATTTAGTATGAACTACATAAACATTTTTTTAAAAATGATAAAAAGGTTTTTAATTTTTTATAATCCATGGGGTATAAAAATTCATGTATATCAATTGAATGTTATAGTTGGGACCATAATAATATATCCCTCCAATATATTGTGTAATTTCATTATAATTTAAGATTACATTTTTAGTGAATTTGGGTTTATCCTTAGATGAAAATGTTATGATGTCATAGCGATTATTGTTGACATATTCTTATGATGTCAGGTTTTTTGTTCCCATATTCCAATGTTTACTTGAAGTTATCATCTTATTTTATCCATCTATGTTCATGTTTATGATTATAACCCAATTTATTTATCATTGATATGCCTCTTGACTAACAAGTATTAGTATCATAATTTTATTCTAATATTATTCTCTTACAAGGAATTATAGATCCCAAATTTCTTTTGAATTCCCCCAGGTTATCCTATGAGTATTAGAATAACAATAGAATTTAAGGGCATGTTATAGAGTGTTAATATATTGTTTTCATATAATCATTACATGTAATGGTGTTATGTATCTTACTACCCAGATACATTAGTCCTATCAATGTACTTCATTTTTATTTTTTTTCATTATCTAGTAAGTTATGTGATATGGTGTATAAAAGATATGTTCATTAAATAATGATATTAGTGGAATGTCAAGTTATTTTTAAGGATCAAGAATAGAAAAATATAAAGAATTAATTAGTGATGAAAATAGATAAATAAAAACAAATATAAATATTCATAATGTATATATTGAGTTCTTTCCATGCCAGATAATATTTTTCATGATACTGCCCATAACTTTTTCTCTAGTATTGTTTTACATTTTGGGTAAAAATAATATAATTATCTTATTGGGAATAAACTCAATCATCACATGCAGTACATTAAAGAGGCCATACAACAAACAATTTTGATACTATCGGGTGTTATTCATTATAAAATTAATAAGATATTTAAAATTTATTATGAAGTGAAAAATAATTCAAATAAAATTTTAATTTACGATATAGACCATTGATAACATAAATTCAAGACTAAAAATTGAAGGTTATAAAAAATATTTCCACTATGGGTTACCTCTTCAATGTTCATAGTTTCCCCTTTTCATGCCAAATAACTGACCAATTCTCATCCCTATGTCTATTATGGATGAAGTAAATTATTATAACCCGAATCAAATAGTTAGAGGATAGTTTTTCATATATTTTGGTACACATTATTTCATATCATGGTACAGAAACATAAATATTCATGAACCAACACATCACATTTATGTTGATCTACTAATGAAAATGGTAAAAGGAAAAATAATTACATCGATAGAATATAATTTCTCCCCTTCCAATATTTATAGGCTGAATATCCTAGTAAACCATATGATATTCCATTTATGTAAATTCAATTTTATTCGAGATATGGATTTTATTTCCATGTATATAGGAAGAATAAATCATTAGGAGGAGGAAAATAACCATTGTATAGAGAGATTCCTTTTAATTCTATAAAAGTGTAAGTATGAGGATGGAACTCTATTGTAATAATTATCTCAATAAGGGAGATTTATTCCTTTTGAGGAACAATTTATAGCTCAAATGATGAATAGTAATGGAAATATAATCCTTGATTACATGTTAATTTTATGGGAATATACAGTTATGTTCCAAATTAAATATTATGGGCTCCTATGTAAAAAAGGGGTTGTGTCCCCAATATAACATATAACTAGGAAAAGTATTATTTCTGGATACATGTTATCTCTAGTAAAGGGAAATTTCTTGATCCATTGAATATGGGGGAAATATTAGCATGGTCATGACCAGAAACTATGATAGATATTTATAGATTCCTAGAAAGATAATTGTACTATAGTTAGTTTTTGAAAAACATCTCCCGATTTTGATGACCAGTAACCAAAAAAAACTCATATGGGAGTAAATAGTTTCTATACTAATTAGTGCGAGAAATGATTTATTGGGTTATAGAAGAGTATAAACAATTCAATTTTGATTAAATTTCCTACTTGGGTAAATTTATTTTAGATATATTATGAGGAATCCAATAAATATACTGGATTTTTTACTTCTGAAATATTGAAAAGTGATATATTGTGAATCCTTAAAAATAATGGTCCATGATCTATAATTAACTCTAGTTATGTTCCTAATTATTATTTAGGGAAATTATATCTTGGTAAAGAATTGTGGAATTTATATTGATCATAAGACCCACAATTATATATTCAACCAAAAACAACATAATTTTATCTAACAGAGGTGTTTATAATTGATCAATGATAATTATTTCTTATCCCATTATCAATAAGGGATGCTAATCATTGTAGTAAATTTTTAAGGTATAAATGATCTTGTTACACAATACGTGATTGGTATTGAAAGGGATCCAATTCTATTTTACAATATAAGGATGGAAATTGGTGTATAATAGGATTATAGTGCTACTTATCTAATGTAACATTTCAACCATTGATAATTTAGAATATTATGGAGGCCCAAAAAGTAATATAAACTATAACAAAAGGTATAGAATTATTTTAAGTTCAATATTTCAAATGATGGACTTATAAGTTCTAGACCCTGGATATTGGTCAAATAAAAACCAGAGAAAATGAGGAATCTATTGGATGATGATAATACGTCATCATTCTATATTCATCATGGAGGCACTATGAATTATAAATATATGAAACAAAATTGATGGGATAACATGCAGTTTGATATTCAAACATTTTAATCTTGATTATTATTATGGAATGATGTAGTATTTTAAGGATATATGTTTAATGGAATAGGGAAATCCAGTCCCATACATGTATTAAATGAAAAAAATTTACAATCAATTTCCTTGTTGGAATCACAATGAAATATAACGTAAATAACATAAACTGTTTGGTAGTCGATAGCCTTATAATATCAAAATATTTCATTACTTTAAATAAATATTTATCTCTAAAAAAACTAGATTAGATAAAAATAACCATATAAGACTGTATGGAGTACCAGGATCCATTAAATCTATTCAAGATCACATATTTACTAGGATGATCATTATAATCATTTCGGAACTATTATTAGTAGTGATATGTTTTAGGGTTTCTATAATCCCTCAAAAGTATGGGTAGTCTAAGAAAGAAATTCCAACCAAAGTTACATAAAATTGAATAAAAACTGATATGGGGTGTTGAATAAGTTGTGAACTTTTTATAAGATTCAACAATTATTAAAATTTAACACCTATTACCTGTTTGGATTTATTTCTTTTTAATATTTTTTTAAATAATTTTTCATGAAGAATTATGAAGGAAAGTAAATCTTACAATATTTATAAGGTTATAACTCTTTATGAGAACCTCATCCATTCTAAAGCCACTCCCATTGGTTTATGGAAATCCCCTAGTTGGAATAAATGAATATTACTTCTTTCAGCTCCCATTAGACAAATTATATATCTTGATAGGAATGATTATAATGACTCAAGTAAGTTTATAAAGTTTTATTATAAAATAATAGATCAATAAAAATGACTTTGTTTAAACTGCTCTAGAATTTCTCAGTATGAATCCTCAGTCTAATTTTGTGGGATCTAATTTTCTCGGTCTGATGATGTCAATATGATTCTCCCTTAATCAATCATAACCTCAAAAGTGTTCTCATAAACTAAATACAATGGTTTTAGTATGATGAACTAATTATCAATTTGAAAAATAGAAACTCTTCTCAAATCATCAAGATGATCTTTGTCAGGGCAGTTGATTCAATACGATTTAATCAATATGAAATTCTCAATATAAACTTGCACAATCTGGTAAAAAAAAATTCAGAAGTCTGACCCAACTCAACAGTTCTATGGCCGAAAATGACATTCACGTTATTTCTTTGGTGCTCTAAATTTTCAACTTACGTCAAAAGATAACAAGGAAGGAAAGATATAAAAATTTATTTATAGGAAACAATGAAAATAAATAATAGTAATATTAATAAATATCCCCACATCCTCAGATTTTAAATACACCAAAGATAACTCACATTTAAACATCATCTTTTACTACTAAAATCTTCCTTATACTTCTATACGATTTATGAAAAATTAAATTTCTTGTCCTGAAATATTAAACTTGTCATAAATCTCTTGGAATATTATTTTTAATTATTCTTCATAATAATCTCTATATAAATATATTTCGTTCTCATTTCATTATTACCTTGATTAATTCTCAAGGAATTATGATAAATTTCCTTCTTAGATCATTATGAATAATGTTTTCTTCTCATATTATTATGAATAGGTTTCATTCTATCCACATTATGGATATATTTTCTTGACATATCATTGTGAATTATTTTCCTTCTCAAATCATTGTGAACATGATTCCTTATTGGCACATTATGAATCTATTTAATTTTCAGCTTATTACAATTTACTTTTCTTTCTCAACTCGTTACGATTTACGTTTCATTCTCATCTCATTGCAATTTTGGTACCTTTGTCAGCTCATTGTAATTGAATTATTCACTGTACAACTTTGAAAATTTTGAGACTTCATCTACATTAAAAATTATAACATCATACAGCTTTAGACTATGGTACTGCTAGATATGATAGAGAATTTTTCATTACATTTAAAATAGAGGAAATATTTAAAATTCCTCCATTACATAAAAATATATTCTCATAAAAATTTTAATGATTTCTAACACCATCATGATCAGACATCCACCATATGATTTTTATATGGTATGAAAACATTCTAAGTCAGGTCTTCACAAATTCATTTCTTGACTCATCATAAAAATACGACTTCTAGGCTTTGCAACATTTTTCATTTATATCTCATTAACATCTTTAATTTTATTATTATGGAAAAAGAAAACATTTGGCAAAAAACAATTTTTTACACAAATTCTTTTGGATCTTATTATTTCAGTATGATAATGATGGATATGATATTCCATGATTGGTTATTTATCAATCTACTCCACTATGTATAGAAATGGAATTTCATAAATACATCTCTCCCATTTATTTTTGAGTTTATAAAATCAGAATCATTAAAATTTCTCATAATGCTTATTACAATGAAATTTATCTTATTCATAAAAATCAAAAACAATTTTATAAAAATAAACTTGTTTTAATAAAATATAAAATCATTTTAAAACCCATTTTATCACAATGGATCTTGAATTTCCACCTCTATATTTATTTACAACTCATACAAAAAACATTTTCACCTCTCATTATTTTTCACTACACATATTTTTAAACAAATGAAGTTTAATTAATTTTATCAAAACATAACCATTCTAAAATGTGAGTGTAAAAACACCACAATACTATATTAAGGAATATTTTTTGATTAAATTCTACCCATTGGTGGAATGGATATTTGAAATCCATAAAATATAATCATTACCTCGCATTTATATTTTCCTATCATTATTCATTTTCTATACCCCATTTAATAAAACCTCAGCATTATAATCACAAAATAAATAAAAGTAAAACATCACACAAAGTATAAAGTTTTATTATTATCTCCCACTTTTTCAACATTATCAGAATAATGGTGTGGGTTCTTCCTTTTGATGGTTGGAAAGTTATAGTTTGATGATGAACATGAAGTTACAGCCTCAATTCAAAAAATTGTTCTTTCAGAATTGGTTTTGTAATGATATCAAAAATCTGATATGATTATTCAATATATTCCAATAGGACATCTTGTTCAGAAAAATTCTGTTTTATAAAGTGAAAGTGATATATTGATTTTTATATCAGGATTGTTGAACTTTATTTTTAGAATCTTCAATTTCACAGTAATTATCAAAAATTATCTTTAATTTTTTATATAACTTTTCATTAAAATCATACAACTAAAAATTCATCAATAAAATTTGTGAACAAGCTTGATTAGTTACATAATATTTAGATTATATTGTCCTCAATTTTACTAAACACAATTTATTACTATTCAAAATCACACAACATTCTTCCAAGAAAATTTATCCTCCTTTACAAGAATTTCTCATTAAAATATCAATCAAAATTTGCATCATAATAACCATGATACTTCATATAACATTTTTTTTGAATAAAAACACATGTGAGTATATTTTTTTACATATTGAAACATTTCCTTTCCTTCCAAAATATGGTATTCTTTCGAAACAATTTTATACATGGCACATAGAGTTTTAGAATAAAAAATATTAGGCCTTGAGGAAGTAAGATAATGTATAATTCCTATAAACATTCAAAATTCCTTTTGAATTATAATTTATTTGGATACAAAATAGCTAAACACTGTGCTCATAGACATTGGAGTACAAATATTTTAATATTCTTTCATTCAAATATTTTATTACAATTCCATGTAAATATATTCTTGGTATAGGGAAATTTATATTTGTATTCTTTGAACATGTAATAAATTGATGAAATTTAATTCTCCCAATATTGATATTTTAAAATAATTCTTCATTTCCTTAAAAAATTATTTAAAAACATTTTCTTTATTCCCCTAAAAAATATATTATCCAAATAAATAATTACAATTAAATTTAAAAAATTAAAATCATTCACATATACTTTTGTATAAAAATATACTTTCGAGAATTCCAACATTCTCAAATAATTTTGAAGTATTGAATACCATGAATGTAAATATTGTTTCCTCCCATAAATGAATTTCCTTAATTTATAATCTTTTTTTCATCCTCATCATGTACAAACCCACATGGTTGTTCAATGTAAAAATCTTTATCAATCTCAGCATTTAAGATATATGACTTGAAATACATCTAATAAACATTGTAATTACAATGATCATCCACTACAAGGAATAAAAAAATATTTTCTTGTAGTGGAAGTGATCCCAAATTTTTCATCAACATCCAATCCTAACACCTGTGAATATCTTTTACAAAAAAGTCGTTCATTGTTTATTGAAGCATCACTATACTCATTCAATTTTCATATATAGCCCCACTATGTAATAATAAAAAATTAAAATTTCCTTCATGGACCAAGATCCCATATTTTATTTTTCTCAATATGATTAAACTATTCATTAAATGAATACACCCATTATTCATTTTGAATAGTTTCTATAACTTCTTATAGTTAAACCTTTGAGAAAAGTGATGTTTGACATCTAGTCTCAAAATCCATTCTATTATAAAATTATTTCTTCTAATTTCCTATAATATTTTCATATTCAACGTAATTTTATGGCATGAAATTTAAGATATTATTTCCTAGTTGAAAATTCATTATTACAAAATTATTTTGAATATTGATAAGTTTATTTTTAATTACATTTATTATTTCTGGAAATCTATTGTTTATCCTCCTTGACATTATCAAATATAATTGTTAAGGAATTTTTTTCAATAACATTCATATCATAAGAGTCCTCCAAAATTTGTATGCATTTGTTCCATCATTTGTAAAATCATAAAATTAGAGAGTAACCCATTAAATTTAATTCCTCATATTTCTCATAAAGATCTCTCATATTAGGATTTCATTATGTACACATGGAATTCAAAAAATGTTGAATTGTTTAAATAATGTTTTTTAGTTATACCATGTTTCATAGTGAGTCATGTTGGTTTCCGGTCTTAGTAAGAATATACATTTAACATGTACAGAACATCTAAAATATTCACTCCTATAGAATTTTGATGGGTTATATTCTACGAACATAAATCTTCCCATTTCCACAATCCATATATTATTTCTTTCTTCTCATCCATATTGTTTTATACTATAGGGAGCACTATAGTAATGATTGATACCATTATTTCTTAGATAAATTTAGAACATATTTTTTTGAATTATTTACCATTATATATTCTCATCCTTTTTATAGAAAAACGTATTTCATTCTCCACGTATATTCAATGAAATTTGAACATTGCAATAGCCTCTAACTTATACTACATAAACATGATGTTTTTCATCTTGGTTAAATCCTATTTAAAAGCAATAATTTATAAATATCATTTTGTTGAATAATTTTTTCAGAGTCCCATATAAATTTACTTGAAAAGGCTATGTTTTTTTAGGTAGAATCTCAACTCATTCATGATTTTGGTTAGTCACATTATTTCTTTAAAAAAGTAACTCAAAAAACATCATCTCTTATTTTAAAATATATTATGTTTTAGATGGAATAAAATTTTGAATTTTAGTTCATAATTTTTTTTCCATGGTTTCCAATTCATCAATTACAAAATTTGTTTTCATCTTGAACACTCAAGTATCAAGAGTTATTGAATTCTCTTATTTGTAAGAAATTAACAATAGTTCTTTCTCCCATGGTGATGACTTTTCCATATTTCAATGGTTTGATGATACATAAATCATTTAAAAAAAATTATTTTCCATCATCACAAATATGACTTAAAATATGAATGTAAAATTTTACACCATAAAAAATAAAACATCATTAGATTTTATCTTTTCCACTACAATATCATCTATTCTGATTCATTTTATTTTTAAGGCACTACCATTAGAAATTATAACTACTCATATATCAAGACCATAAAAATGTTTCAAAATTTTAACATCACACGTCACATATAATGAAATCACATTGTCATTATCCATGGTTTGTTTCTTTTACTTTCTTTCAAAAATATCTGAACAACAAAATCTATTTCCTCAAATTTACTCTTTTCATCCCCATTTTCATTTATATTATAAGAAACTTGTTCTAGATGGATTATCATACAGGTTTCATAAATATGACCATCTTGATAGAATCTTTCAAAAACATCTTATAATCATTGAAAGTGTTTTTCTATTGGAATGCTTCTATTATAATATGAACACAAAATTCAATCTTTATGTAAGTTATAAATGTTACTCATTCAACTTTCACTATTTCTTTTACTTTTATAAAACCTTATTTCATGTAGAGATATGTTTTGAAAAAAAATTATAATTTATATTCACATATATTCCACAACACTTTCTATAGAAATTAATTTTTTTTCTATTCAATAAAGGTCATTATGTAAAGAATATTGGATGATGTTGGTAACTTATTTCATCTCTGACATACTGAAGATGTCGACCATCATTTTTTTGGGGTGATTTTTATAATTTTGATGATTTTATTAGATTATCACATCCTTTATCCACACAATATCTTCCAAATAATTCTATAGAACCATAATTAGTAAACAAATATAGTGAAATATTATTTTTTTGAGTGAATATTTCACTTTATTCTCATATTGATCCTTCTCGGCACCTCTATAAGTATAATGTTTTACTTATAAGGATTTATTGATGTTTTCATTCATCTTACTCTGAGTATTTATAGATTCAATAAGTTTATATTAAATTGGATAACTTCTTCTTCCTAAGATTCTATCATCTTATTAGAATCATCAATAATCATTAACTTTTCAGCAATTCATACTTTATAACATAAGATCTTTAGAATATATTCATCCTCTTGTTTGATTATATATTTTCTTTATTTAGAAACGTATTAAATATCATTCAATATCCTTATGAATTCTTTCTTGAGAGAATTTTTGATGTAATTCAAGACTTTCTATTTTGAGTCGATCCTCTATATAAGATTCTTCACTACCATTTCCACTATAAGGAAAATATTTTCATTTCTTAAGTTCTTCAATAAACTTTTGAATTTTTCTTAAAATCCATATTTAGTATATATTTTTTTTCAATTAAGTCTGCTTCATCTTTTATAGTCACCAAAATTCTTATGTTTCTTGAAATATTCAACTACTATTTGATAGATGTCGTTTCTGCATTATCATTTTTTCCTATTTCTTACATTTATGTCTTTTTTCCTTATTTATCTTGATTTTCTCGAACATTCTTCAGGGGAAACTCAAAGGAAATTATCTGATTCAAGAAATCTCAAAACATTTGATAGGATGTTTAGCTATATATTTCCGTCTTCCACTCTAATTAGTTTATTAATAGGTGACATAATCTCATCATTAAACTCATCAACCTCCATATCATTAGACTCATAATGAGAAGCTTCTATAATATCTATTATTTTCATATTTTTAATATATTCCAAATTCTTTTCATAATCCATATTCTTTTTAAGCATTAGCGCATTCTACATTTTATAGGAAACAATAATGACAATCAATTCATGAATAGATAAATCATCTAGTCTTTTAAAAAGGTAATTTTATAATCAAACACATCTAGAATGATTCATGTAAGTTTATTAATAATTAAAAAATCATCCAAGACATCGTTGAATCCTATAATGGTGCAAATAATATCATTTAGCTTGGTGAAGTATTCATCAATAGTTTCTTCATCACTAATTTCAACGTATTCGTATATTCTATGCCAGATTTTTCGTTTTTATTCCTCCACTTTAGTAACCCCATCAAAAATGCATTCCAAATTTTTCTCTATACTTTTTGATGTATTGAGAACCGTCACCATCTTAAGAAAATTATCTGATATGGAAATACAAAATTAATTTGTATCCATTCCTTCAAAATTTATATTTCTATTATCAGAAAATGTCATGGGGCCATCATTCTCAATAGGTGGAAAACAAATATTAGCAACATCAAAAAAATCTATGGAAAGCGATTAGAGATAAATAATCATATTATTTTTAAATATAAATTAATTTTTTCCATATAAATTATGTATTCTTATACTACATACAGAATTGATACTATCTATGATATAGACACAACATGGTACCCTTACCTCTGATACCAATTGTTGATATGAAGGATATAATAAGAAATTAAATGGGTTTGTTGAATTAGTAATTCAATAATTATATGTTTTAAAAATATTTTAAAAAATAACATCTGAAATAATTTCTTATTTTTTAGCATATTTTTGTAAATACTAATGCATGAATATGTAGGGAAGAATTTTAAGGAAACAATATTTATAAATTTCATCCTCAGTTTGAGAATATACATTCTTTCAATAGACTCTCTCATGGGTCTATGGAAAACCACTATTATGATGAAGTGAATAAAAACTCTAAAAAATAATTCTATATACCTTCTAGGTACTGATATGAATAATTATAATAACTCTCATTATTTTGACAATTTTTATTAGAAAAAAATTGATCTAAACAAAATAATAAATAATTTTTTGAAACTGCTCCATAATTTCCCAGTTTGAATCCACTATACAATTTGGATGGATCTGATTTCATCGGTCTGATGAAGCCGATATGATTCTCCCTTAATCAATATTCATTTCAAAATATCTTCTAAAAAATCAATAATATAGACTCAATACGATGAACTCATTCTCAATCTAAAAAACACATACAATGCTCAAATGCTCAATATAATCATATTTAGATGGATTGACATAATCTGTCTAACTAAGTAAAATATTATTAATATGATCTCACTCAATATTGTAAAAAAAAATTAGCCCAGTTATCCTTATCATGATATCTTTATCCCTATATTGAATTTCCATGATTTCATAAGTGCTCTTCCATTTCTGTTTTCATGAAAATTAGACTATGAGTGAAATATCTGAGCATGATTTCATAGGTAAATCATCTATTTTAGTATTCTTTGTAATCATCTTATTACAAATTTGTTTCTTTCTTAACTCATTATGAATATGTTTCCTAATCAGCTCATCATGATCTATTTTCTTCTCAACACTTTCTGAATTTTTTTCCTTATAAAATCCTTATTAAACTATTCCATTCTCAACTAATTGTTAATCTATTTTCTTCTCATCTCATTAAGAATCTTTTTCCTTCTCAGCTCATTTAGAATCTGTTTCCATCTCATCTCATTTTAAATCTATTTCATTTTACTCTCATTATGATGTCGATTAATTCCTCATCTCATTAAAATTCAAATTTCATTATGACATAATTAAGATTTCTACATCATTCTCATCTCATTCTCATTTAATTATTCACTCAATGAACTTTAAAATTATTAAAACCTTATCAGTATAATACATTCTGACATCATGAAACTTATGAGTATGATAATTCTAGATAAGATGGAAATTTTTTTCATTATTTTTTTAAATTATGGAATCTTTACAATTCATTCATTTCATAAAAGGAATTAATAATGTTAATTTTCATGATTTATGAGAACATATTGATCAATAATGAATCATCTAATTTTTTATAAAGTATGAATACATTCGAACTCATGACTTCCCCAAGGACATTCAAAACTCATTATAAACAATATAACATCTTCACATGGAAAATTCAATCATTATAACTTAGAAACATCATTAATTCATTAATTATAGAAAAGGAAAACATTCACCAAACAATAATTTCTATAACTATTTATTTTTGGATCTGTTTTTCAGAATTCGAGGTCGATGGATATAATACTGAAAGTTTCTTTCCTCCTCAGTACAATCCACTGATTTAGTAATACAATTTCTTCAAAACTTTTTTCCCTATTTATAATTGGGTTTATACATTCAACAACATTCATCTTTCATACAAATATTATTACAATAGACTTGGTTTTATTCCTGGATAAAAAAATCTTATTAAAAATGTTCATTTGTAAAAAAATTGAAAAATCATTGATAAAAAAATTATATCACAATGATTCTTTACCAATTATATATGATAAATTGAAATAACATTAAATGGATTCCCATGGATGTTTGGATCATCTCCTTCCATTAGGGGTGTTCCCATATAATATTAGTTTGTATTCAATTATTCAATTGGACCAATATGAGGCTGTGTATGGGAAATGGTATTAGACTCCAACATGTTGTGATGATGTTTGAGAGAATAATATAATGGTTACACATCTTATCCAAGAAATGTAATAAATGGATAAATCATTTTGGTTAATATGAAATCAATAAAAATTTAATATAATATAGATGTATACAATAAATTTTGAGACCTAGAGTTTGAGGTTGGAGATAAGTTGTTACATCATAATATGACTTTGAAAAAACTCCACAAGGATTTAGAATAAGGGAAAATTTATTCCTAGATAAATTTACCCATTGTGATCATTGATGGAATCTAAACTATGTATTTTCAAATAGTACTCCCACATAACCAATCTCATAGACATGATGTAAAATCTTGTTACATTTTTTTAGTATTCTATGTGATTTGTTTCTCTCTCCCTTGAGTTGGGTATTGTATTGATGTATTTTCAGGAGAATTTGGAAATTCATGGAAGCCCAAATATATATACATTAGTATAGTGAAATGTTTGTAAAAAAAATTGTTTATTTCCACGAATAATGAAACTAATTTTAAACCACTGGAAAGGGTGAATAGTTTTTATTATCATGTGGTGATACCTTCCTAACAATGGACCTCACATAGTGAGGGTTTTCATAGTTAGCACATGATTTATAAACCATGTATTGAATCCATGAAACTCATCTCAATGTCTATTATGGTCACATGGTTGGGGATCATAATTTCTGAAATCATGTGGCATTCCCTAAAAAATATTTATTTGTGTGTTTTAATTCATATAAATTATTTAAAGAAACATAAACCCTCAGTTTAAGAGGCTTTTCAACCTATCTCCTTATTCAACCTTGACTCATTTTATTCATCCTTGGAGATTCCAAATAGTTGATTTTGGCTCCTCCAATATTTCATGTTGGAATTAATTATCATTTATCCCCTTCCATCTCCTATCATGTTATTTCTTCTGATACCTCATTCCATACTCAAATGACTATGATATACCATCATGTAATTGAGGGATCAAAAAATTATTTTTTTGGATCATGATTCTAGGATCTGTTCCCAGATCATATGTACTGTCATTAATTTTTAGAGTTTATTGTTTATGGTATTTTTTGTTATGATCAATTGATATAATGTTAAGTGGTTCCATAAATCATTAACTAATGATTGAACCTTGAATTTATTGATTAAGTTGATATGGAATATTAAATGAACTAAAAACCAAGAATTTAGTGGACTTTATCTTTGATTTCAAATAGTCAGAGAAATTTATAGAAACCCCAATTTCGATCGAGTTGAAATGATTGGGAGAATATATGAAAAATTCCTCGATGATTTTTGAATTATGTTTCCCTAAATTATTTGATTTTGATTTTGAGAAAATATCATAAATTAAAAATTTATTGAAAATGTCATGAAATGATGAAAATTTATTATTTTTTTAATATAAACACTACATAATGAAATATAATATTTGGAAATTGATTTAGGATATTTTTTGAAATTATTGATTTCAAATTTTATTGATTGATTATTTGAAGAACATGTTTTCCCAGGTAGTTAATGTAAACTAGTATATAACACAATGACCGAGACTCCATAGAAAAGTATTTAGAATGATATGAGTTACTAAGACAATTGAGGCACAAATACACCTGATGGGTTACCCTATTGGAGTGTACACTGCTCATAACAGGTTCCCTTGTTGGGGTGTATTATTTAGTTCACACATGACTAGATATGATTATATTATTGCTTTGTGTGAGGGTACTATTTCTTAAAAAACTAACATACCATTGATGTTCTGTACGTGTTGATTACTTATGATTTATGGAATGATAATTCATGTGGCCGATTAATGAAATTTATTAAATACAAGCTGATTTAAATAAAACATTTTATATAAAATGTTCATTTAAGCCTATTTGATATTTTTTTGATATATCAACCATATTTCGGAATGAATTAATATTTTTATATAAAATGTGAAAATTCATTATCATGAAATATTTTTTTAACCTATTAAAATAAGTAATAAATTTTTAATGTATATATTGTCAAAAACATAGTGAGACCCTACTGGGCATTATAGTTTACACCCTACCTTTTCTTTTGGGCATCTGTTGAATTTTATTTTCCAGGTCTAAGAAAAGGGAATGTTCTAATTGTTGGTGGTGGGTGTTATTGATCATTTGGGCCATAGAGAGGTTATTGAGGTGACTAGTAAAGATTTCATTCTATTGTTGCATGGAATGATCTATTTTTAATCTTTTATTATTTTGAGGACTTTGATGATATAATACTTTTAGTTTCTTCAATTTTTATAGTTAAATTAATTTTTTGGAGTGTTGAGAAATCTTATTTGTAATCTATTATCTTTTAATTTTATGGATAATTCGTACACACTTGGATTTTTTATGGTTACATGTGCTATTATCCAGCCTATGTGGATTGAGAAAGACCATCGGTCTATGTCAAAGTTGACGTGGGTATCAAGGTACAAGTGTATCAAAGATGGTTCATGAAAAAGTGGAATCAAAGGTTGGTTAGACATATTTCATTGATATTAGGATCCGGTTTGGGCGGTGTTAGTCCATTGCACATACAATAAAATTATATAGACTATATTTATGATATTATATCTTCAGGTTTTGTTAATAATTTATGGATTTGGATAATGAAATAAAATTAATTCACCTGTTGAAGTACATTGCCTCTTCCTCAATTACACTCTATAGGTTTCCACTAAATAATTCCATAGATGAATTTAATCCCAAAATAATGACATTAGATGAGGTGATTGATTTTTGTAAAATATTTGTGAATTTTTTATTCAATAATTATTTCTTGATATGTGTGAATATGTTAGGGGAGTTAGTTACCATTTATAGTTGAGGAAGTGTGGAGTTTTTTGTAAATAGACAAAGTTATTCAATATTAGGAGGTCTTGATTACCTTAGGAGGCTCCATAGTTGATACATAATCCATTGGAATAATAATATGGTAATGTAAAACTCCACTATATAATAAAACACATGTTTTAAATATTTTCATCCATAACATATTTGTTTCCTAATTTTAATCATTTTGGTTTCTCACAATGGTAACTAGTCATTTCATTATATGCAATTTATCTTTTATGAATAAATTAAATTAATACTTATTATATAATTTAGACCCATTTAATTGAAATATTTAATATAATTAAAAATGAAAAATATTATGTGGGTTTTAAAATATTTTGATCATAATCGCTTGAAATGTGGAGAAAACTACTTCATCCATAACCACTATAATGCATTTTTTACTACTTAATTGGTCAATAGATTTACTATAAAATAAAAATTAGTCCATAAATGGACTGTATATGATATTTATCAACATTAAAAATCCATTGCAAGAAAATATTTATTTTTTATTTTTAATCATTTTACAAAATTTAATACACTATAAAATAACATTAATATCAATTTTGACATTATTTATTTAATATAATTTAAAAATTTCATGAAAATAAAATAATTCCTATATAGTATGTACAAAATTATGTAAATTTATATATTATTATAATAAATTAACATTAAATAAAAAAACATTCAATTTACATTTCTTTTTAAATATTTAGTATCATTTATCATATTAATTATTATCAAAATAATTACTTCTTTGGGACTTCAAAAGCATTCTAAGAAACTGTTTCATCTAAAAAAATATATATATGATTTTGGTAATTAAATTTCATCAACATTTCAAAATAACATATATAAATATCCTATGTTTTATTTACCAATACTAACTCTTTATCAAAATTAGAAGTAAGGATAGTTCATTTTTTTATTTTTCAATACCTAACATATTATATAGGCCACATTCATGGAAAATTTCCACAAAATCTACTAAAATTTTATATAAAGTCCATGGGGCTTGATGTATGGATAGAAATTTTTTTGGGCCAATTCTTCAGTCATTTTTAACCTTAACATCTTAATTTAACAGATTGGCCATTTTTTCATAAATGCTAAAATTTAAAATTAATGGATTCATTATACGTTTTTGTCACAAATTAAGTAATTTTTTTTATAAATTATCAATTATTTGTGTCAAAAATATTTAATATATTTTTTTTTAACTTCAATTAAAATAATTTTAATATTTTATCATATAAATGATCTCGTACCAGGATGAAAAACTGGGGTTTAAGAGTAAAAATGTTGAAAATTCAAAAAAAAATGTATCAAAATTCAAAATAAAAATGATTCCAAAGGCCTAAATTTGATTAATTTAAATATAATTGAAATATTTTTGATTTAAAAATAGATGAAAATATAATTTAACATTATAAATAATTTTAAAAAATGGATGTTTTTAATGAAAATTCATTATTTTTACTGTTTATAAAAAAATATTTTTTGAAAATTCCAAAAAATTAGCAGTAAACAATATTATATATATCAATTTTAAAAATTACTTTTAATCTCTCAGTTTAAATTTTATAAAATTCATGAAAAAATTTTAAATAATGACTGGAAAGCTCAACTAATCCATCTTTAATATATACCTTTATAATTTCATATTTTTCTTTCCAATATTCATAGAATATAATTTATTGTCTAAATTATAACTATAATATCACGTGATATTATTTTAATATTTTATATTCCTCTTAAACTCAGGGTTGCGTTCAACGAAACCTAAACACAATTTTTTGTGTAATGAAATATAAACATACAGTTTCTTATAAATAATGATAAACAAAAAATATTATTTAATGATATATATTGAAATGATTGAAATTTATTAAAAAAATAAATATATCAGAAAGATATAGGGTGTTGTTTTTTCTTCTATGATTGGTGTATCACATAATTTACGTTATTGAATATAATATTATTCTAATAGAATTATAGGGCATTACATTCTCACTATCATATAAAAGTAGAATCATAAAAATTCAAACTAAACCTTGGAAATATAGAGTTTTACATTTGTAAATTATTTTTTTATAAAACTACACATTTAAGAAGGCTTAATAATATAAACTATTAATATGAGAGAATGAGTTGTATGATGATCATATAAATTGGCTATCAAGTAAGAGAGTTTAAGTGGTAAATGAAAATATGGCAATGGATGCAAATAGTAAAAAACTAAAGAGAGTGATTGTGTAAATTAATCATATGAATGTGAATGATCAATGGAGTTTTGAGGGCCTCAAAACCCTAAAAATGAGATAATCTAAAAGGCCATCAGTTGAATATAAATTAAGGTATTAGGATAATATTTTCCGTCAATATCCTTTTCATATAGTTTAGTAACTCGTTTACTATCTTTAAATATAAGGAAATATACTTACTTAGTATGTTTATAATTTATAATAATTATTTATTCCTATATTTTTTCTTCAATAACATTAACAAATTTTTCTTATTCCATAAAATATATACGAATAATTTAATATATTTTTCTAATGTACAAAATTATTTTTTTCATATCATATGATCTAAAAAAGAGTCACAAGTTATTCTTCTTGTCTTCAGTAAAACCAAAATTCATAACAATATTTAGTCCAATACACATATGTTTCTACTTACTCACATCAATAAATTATTTACCATAAAACTGTTCCAAAATATGTCAGATAAAATTTAGAAGGACGACCAATAAACATTACATTCCCCCAAAAAATAATGTCTCGCATAATCATCACATACCAAACTTGTGAATACCTTCATAATTTATTATATTAAAACATGGCAGTGAACTAAATTTCAATAAAACCATATATAAAACATGAAACATTCTGTATTCAATAAATAAAAAACTGATTATTGGATTTATTATTTTGATCAAATTTTTTTTAATCTCTGTGAATGATAATATGAATCACTTTTTCAAAATATGGTTAACTTGTTCCAATGTTTTCAGTACTATAAAATTTAAAATATCCATAACAATTTTCTCTTTTTACAATATAATTATATCAATATTATGAAAATATTTAGGGTTATATTACCCCCAATTATGTGTTTTCTAATAATTTCAAATTTCCACAGAATGGGTTTTCATTTTCATTGGTACCATTGATTATATTTTCATAAATCGTTAAGGAAATATTACAATATTAAAATCCTTATATCTTTCTTAATTATTATAATAAAGATATTATTGTTAATATTTCCAATGACACATTTACTGAATCTAAACCAAATAAAATTAATAATTATTTTTCATATGTCATAACATAATAAGATTGACTATTTTTAATCGGTTTATAATGAGGTATATTTCATTGATTCATGAGACTTTTACTTGAATAATTTCACATTTATTTAAATTTTAATCATTGTAATATAAAAACAAACTCAAACATTATATTTAAAAATCACGGTGTAATTTCTATCCACACATATATCAAACTCTCATTCCTTTTATGTAAGGAACGAGGTGTTACATTCCATAATTGTTACATGTTTGAGAACTCTTCCTTCAATTTATCTAATTATACGTGGCTTTAAATTATGTAATTTTATCCTCTTAATTCTATTTTATGTCATTATACTAAAAAAATTATCAATCATGTTAGTACATGATACTATCCCCTCATTTGATGATAATATTTTGGAGATAAATTACATTTTAAAATTTTATTTTTGATGTAAATAAAACAATAATTTTCACTCATTAGATAAGTTTCATGGATGAGTTTCCCATTCCATATGATAGGTTAAATTTATAAATGATAAAAACCCAAGATTAAATCATATAAATCTAATAAATAATGTTTAATACAAAACAAGTGAAATTTATAAAATATATTTGAAAACATATTCATAGATAGTATCATAATTATAATCTAGTATTTTTATGGATATCTCTAATACAATTCCTTCATAATTATTTCTAAAGAAAATGTAAATTCTCATGAGAATATCTTCCAAATGTTTCAAACTAGGCCAATAAGTAATATCATTTTTTTGAACCATGTAATGATTGATTAAAGAACTACATGATGTTTTTGATGTCGTTACCCATAAATACTTCTCTGACAGAACCTCATCCACTTATAGTGTCTATTCTTGGGTTTAATTCATGGAAAAATCATATAACCCAATCATTTATAAAATTGTTTTATATATCCTAAAATTCAATCATTGGGTAATTTTCCCTAATCTATATTTTCTTCAAATTTGTTTTAAATGTTTCTAATAAACATCCATTGAAACCAACTGTAGAGATAAAAACCCATGTAACCTATGTGAGTGAGTGCATTATTACATTTCCATAAGATTCAATGGATCAGTTGATGAAAATCTGAATAGTTTAGTATTTTGGAGAAAAAGATACATACATGATTCTTATATTACATTAAAGAGTTTAAATTACAACATAAATTCTTTTAAAAAAAATTATTACCTCTAGAATAGCATAGAATGTTAATCGTCGTACACTTCATAGATTCTAGGGGCAAGAAAATGAAAAAAAATGGTGAGATAAAATTCTCAATAAGGGTTATGTGTACTGGAATATATTATGAACCAATATAAATAATTAACATCGAATGGTAAATAAAATAACACACATGACATTTAAATTACATTTCTATCATGATGATCTAAGATATAATCAATATGGAACGGTAAATAACTGAAATAACAATCCACATAATCAATCTTATGAGAATTAAATTCATCGAGATATAATACCATTGGAACAAATAACTTTAATAATAACAACAACTATGTTCTAACTAATGGAAATGGTTAATTATTAGACCTCGTGTTTCCAAAGAACATGATACCTTCACTATCATGATCTGTCATTGAGACATTTTAAAACACAATGGATACAAAATAATACAGTTTGGAAAAATCATATATGTCAATACCTTTCAGAAGACACATACAATCATGATTTATCCTATATAAATTTTATAACATAGTGGTTATATACAGATAGGTTTTAGCCAACTAATTTTGTCCTTACACACCATCAATGAAATACTATGATTTCCTTAACTAGTCCGTGAACCATTTATTTATTGTCCAAGTTATTCCTCATATATCAAATTAATTATTTAATTTTTAAATAATGTTCCTTATCATCAAGTATTTATATTGGGTAAAGGATTTATATTTTTCAATATTTTCCCATACATCTAATAACATTTAATGTAATATATAATATTTTTAAATAATATAGGATTTATGTAATAAAACATATCCATGCTAAATAATATGGATATTTATGGGAAATTTAATCTCTAATTATATTTGAAAAGTTAATATTTCAAGGGAATGTTAAGGACTACATATAAAATTAAGTAATAATGTTGATGTCAATACCTCCATTTCTCAAAATTATCGTAAAGAATTTAGGGGAATAATAAGGATGATATTGATACAAAATATTTGTAGTGGGGAATAATTATAAAAATTGTTGTCATTTATGAATATAAATACCATAAAATATCCATAAAAATATTGATTAATATTTCCATTTCATTTTGAAAATGATTTATTAAGTTATTTTATTTGAAAATAACTATTATAATTTTTTTAACGATATTGATAAACAAGAAAATAATTATTCACATAAAGGAACTCCATGATGATCATTAATTTCATAAATTCCATAAAATATAAAATAACATTCCTTTTATATTTTTAAAAATACAATAAATGATACTTGATCAGAAAACAACAATAATATTCCATTTATATTTTCATGAAAATATATAAAAACAATATTTTGGAAAATGCATAAGATTACATTGAATAAATTTCATAAAGAGTTCAAATGTGTTAAAATTTACTTAAAACATATTTTTATAAGGATAAAAAAATAGAAATATTTTCAATATAATTGTTTTTCAAGAAATAAAATTTTGTACATGAGAGATAAATGAAGTTGAATTATCATAAAATCATTTTCACAATTAATTTACACACTGATGAGTGTAAAAATGTAAATTTTAAATGAAAATAGAATGAATAACTAGATAATTAAAATTATTAATGAGTTTATTAGGAAATTGTGAAATAATTTTCTTCAACAAATATTAAAAAACAACCATCCTCTATTAGAATAATATAATTAAATAAACAATTATAATGATAAAAATATTGAATTTGTAATTAATTAATTAATTAATTATGTTTTTCCATTGTAAATGACCATAAAACATGTAGAAATATAGAATAACATTTTCAAAATTCATAGTACACATTATTTCCGAATGGCATAATCAATGAAGTATATGTTCAAACAAATAAACAAAATTGAGTTAAGAAATCTCTTACCTCAGACTACCCCTATGATTGAATAATACATACCATATAGAATAGTAGACTAAAACAGATTATTTACTTACAAAAAATATTATTACTTATTATATCATTAATATTTATATTATATTGTAATATCACTTGTTCATTAATAATATTAAATTATTTTAATAGTTTCTCGTGTTGATTTCCTTGTTTTTTTGTGTGTGTTTCCTCAGGGAAGATCAATTTTTTTCAAAAATTATGTAATTATCATCTTCAGAATAAAAATAATGACATACTTCTACAATTTTTATATCAATTATACTATTAGATACAATCATTAATGATAGTTATTAAAATTTATGTGTGCTATGATCAAAGAGACGGTAGGTTGTTGGTACGCATGAGTAACTCTTCCATTTTCAATGATCATTATGGAAAGAAAATAACTAATATATTAAAATTAATGAGTGATTATATGTTTTTATACACCATATTATATAATTTTATGTTTCATCCACATGGTTTGTTAATGAAAAGAGAGTCAAATCGCTTCGTGAAGTTGGTAGTCCAGACAAACATAAACGATTTTATCATCTTCACGTGAGTGAAATGGAATGGAATGAAATAATATATATTAACATTATAGGATGAAAATATTTCATTAATATCCTAATTATGTAATTTATATAACATATCATAATTAATGTTTTTTCTTTCCTTCCATGTGAAGCGTTATTGAAGGATGAATCATATCGCTTCACAAGGTAGTAGTATATTATAAACACAAGTGAAGTTATCATATATCTATCATATTTAATGATAAAAATATTTATAAGTTAAATTTACTAAATAGGTATAAATATGTATTAAATTTCATTTATATAATTATGATCCACCAACATACCCAACCATGAGAAGTGAAAATAGAAAAACAAATGACATCGGTTCACGAGGCCGTAGTCAGCCATACCATGAACAATGATTTTGTATCCGATTTTCATGAAGTTGATATGTTTTTAGGTCGTGAAAATATAATAAAAATTAAAAAATATGGAATATAATGTGTTTATTATATCAACGTGGTTTAATAAGTGTTGGATGAGGTGGTGAATGATATAACATAAAGATGCTCATCAAAAAGGAATACCACTTCAATGGGTATCATCCTTTGGTTTACACTAAAAAAATACTAGGATTGATTTATTCACAAAAAAAATGTGTATTTTATATATTAAGGGATTTTTTTAAGGGGAATTTTTTGAGGTTTATGATGAAATCTGACTAGAGAGCTTTGATGGTGTGAGGGAAGTGAGTACCTTTTTAATGTTTATGAGGAGTGGTGACTTTATAAATACACAAAAGCATTCACCATTGGGAGGTCAATAATTCCTCTTGCGGCTCAATTATAGAAAATTGAAGGGGTGGTGGGATGAAAATTATAATATCCACCTACAAAACACAATGAAAAACATTTTTTAAACATTTGGCCTTTTAACATCTAAGTATCGATATTTTTGTTACTTTGGGTTTTCATTATAGTAACCAGTCTTTTTAACCTTGGCGATTTAGCATTTAAGATTTAATTTCAATGATAATTAATTAATAATTTTCTCTAATGGACTAGAAAAATTAAATATAATTAATCAAATAAAAAAATTATATTTTTTGAAAAATATTTTTAAGAGAAGCTCATGTAATAAGACAAAAACATTTTTGTAACCATAAATGCCCTACAAAATGTTTTTACTAATTTGGGGTTTATAAATTCATTATAAAGTTAATATATGTATATGTTGGGACAGTAGTTCATAATTATTAACATTTAAAAAAACTCATGATTAATATATGACCTTTATTTATTCAAAATGTTTAAATATAATAAAATTTATTATAAAATAACAATATTTAAAATTTTGACACTATTAATTTAATTTGAATTTATAAATTTTAAAAAAGATTTAATTCGAATATATTTTGTTCAGTTATATATAAAATAATATATTCATATAACATATAAATTTATGAAAATAATTATTATAATTAACACCTCATTTTATATTTTTTCAATTACTTTTTGTAATTTTTCTTAAATAACAAAATATGAATATGTATTCCCAAATAATTTTATGTAGTTATATCATCAATAAAAATGTTAGATAAATTACTATTATAAAAAAAATATTTCAAAATAATATATATAACTGAATGTATTTTTTTGTCTCTATCCCTGTTCATTTTTGAAATTAAATTCTTGGAATTTTTTTTTCATTTTCATTAGATAACATATTATGTAGGTCACTTTCCTGATAAATTTTCCCAAAAGCAAATTCAATTGGATCATAATTCTATGAGGGTTTTCATATTTCCATTAATTTTTTTGGAAAAAATTTTAGGTCATTTTATCAATTATATTCTTTGATATTACCTCTCACTAATCCCATTTTTAATAACATTGATAATTTATTTTTAATAAATTTATAATTAATTTCCCTCAAAAATTAAGTTGATGTTATTATAAATTATAAATTACTATGGTTTCAATTATTGAATACTTTTTCCCAAAATAAATTTACATAAGTGATAAATTTTAATAGAAATTTTATCTCATATACATGATGAAAAATTAGGGTTTTAATGTGAAAATTCTCCATTAATTACAATGGTTTTATATAAAATTTCATCATTTAAATGATGAAATTGACATAAATATGATTAATTTATATATAAATGAAAAAATTATTCAATTAATATAGTTCATAATATAATTTGAAATTTTTAGTAATTAATTTAAAATGTAGTTCTCAACTAATATTTTTTATATTTCACAATTAATAAAAAATTGAAACTTCTCAGAAAAATCCCAACAAAATCAAAATAATATAATATAAATATTATAATTTCAAAATTGATGTTTATTTTTCCATAAAAATTTCTGAAAGAGGTCTAAAATATTTTTAATACATATGTGTGATGCCTAAAAACCCATTTTTTAAAGAAATTATCTTCAAAAAAATTTCATTTTATATTATATATTTATTATTTTTATAATAATGAATTGATACGTGGTATTTTTTTTTAAAAAAAATATTACAATTCATAGTCACAAATTTAAATTTAGGGTTATAAATATTATATTAAATAATAATATATTAATAATAATACACATTTTCCATAATCTCAGTGATGGGTATAATGCAAGCTATGATCAATGTTGCATGTAATGAAAGATAAACATAGTATTTTATATAAAATAAGAAAAAATAATCATTTCTTATAATGAAAATGATTCAACAGATTGATATTATTTTAAAATAAATATATCATAAAGTCTCTCGGTGTTATATTTTCTTCTAAGAATATTTTTTCATGTCATATACACTATCGTATACAATTTTCAACTTTTATAATTTTGGGGTGTTACATTTAAAGTCCATGGAGAAAATGGAAATGAGTACTTAGTGAGGTCATATATCTCTAGGATATGATGTATAAAGTTGGTAATACCTTCACATTCAAGAAATTTATGTTCAAAACCTTAAAGTATTTTATTATTTATGTTAATTGTTTTTGAATTTCATGGGCATATGATTGTGTTTTCTTTTTATATGATGAGTGATACTTGTACCTACATTAAAATTATTCATTACCTTATAGGAATTATATTATATTATATGTATAATTTTTTTTCATTAAAATAAATATAAATAATTTTCCATATTCAAATTATTTAATGTATGGTTGTAATATTCATCATGTTGAAATAAATATGTAATGAATAATACATATACAATATTATGATATAAAAATATTGATTAAATACATCAGTTAGAAGCATTAAAAACCAAATTTTCTGGACTTCCAAAGTGATTTAAAAAAGAGATCATGTATATATATTAGAGGGACTCAATTCCTTTTTTGATTGTAAGATAGAAGAAAAAGGGATATGATTCCTTTTTCTTATTTGTTTTGATACATCAAATATGTCTTCATCTATACATGTCCTGGTGAATCTTATGGTTTTAAAGAAATACGTAGATTCTAATTTAATCTCTTTAGAATTCATTAGATTCCATTCAATATCATTATAATGTAATTTCAATGTCTTTATATTGTAGGATAAAATCATTATAAATTTTATAGTAATTGTAATTTATAATTTTATAATGAATATATGAGATGTCAAAATGATTTCAAGTATTCCCCCGTTATTAGAAATATTAGTATTATGTGTTTCTAAAAAAATACCTACGGTGGAAAAAAACCATAGGAATATTTAAAGAGTGGTTTATAATAATTCTGAAAACAATGAAATTATTTCTCAATTCATAGAATCATGATCCTTCCAAAGTACAAATCACATCCTATATATGTGTGATCTCATTCTATAGATCACTTTGAGGATTTATTTTAAGATATATTTTGTGTCTATATAATATAATGTATTTGAAATATTGAAATCATAAAAATTTAGTTATGTTACAATATGTGGATATTGATTAAGATATGATCCATACTATCTGAATAAAAAATTCTTTTATTGATCCATGTATTTGAGTTCATTGGTGGGATAAAAAAGATCAACACCTATTCTCATCAGAACTTTGGTTTAAAGGTTGAATTCCCACATTTTTCCAAATAAGTAACATGGTACATAGATGTAATGAGTAATTTCTAATGAAAAGATTCAATGGGCTCACAAATAATATACTTTTTACATGGGGTTAATTTGGTGTAATGGAAATAATTATGATGTGGAAATTTATGGAAATTAGGGATGAAATATATCACATTGTTTCAAACATTGATTTTCTAGAATATAACTCAATGATGAATTATGTTATATTATATAATTCAATACTCTATCATTTTCTTGTCCTTACGTTTATACTTTAGAAACATGAATATTGTTAATTTAAATTTATAATTCTTGTAATTCTATATAAACATAATGAATTATTCACACCCTACAAGGATGTTGTGTTTAATTATTGAACAACTAAAATCAATGTGAAAAATGTTTCATTTTAATAAATTTCCTTTTTTCATATTTTTAAAAATAAAAATAATAAGGTTTATATAATTTCCATTAGAATTGATGAAAATATATATGATTTAATGGTTATAATAACTAAAAATTTATTTTTAATGGTTTTTTATATTCTTATTTTATTACAGACTTTTAATGTATTGTAGAATCATTGTTCTATTTTTATAGGTATATTTAGAACTTGATACAATAGCCTCATAAATTAGACAACTATTATCAAAACTGGTATCAACAAACATGGTGTTTAACACATTGTATATGATCATTAGGGTGTTTTGGGAGATATTTATATAATGAAACTTCTCCCGAATCATGTGCAACCCCAAGGCCCAATATAGAATCGCATAGATCAAGATTCGTATAATATAACATTTTTAAAACGAAACCATTGAGACCGTAACACTTCTTCATTGGAATGATCGACCATATCTCAAAAAAACATAAATCAAATATTATTTCCAAAATAGGAAGAAGGCACTATAAACTTTTCTTTGTAGGAATAACTAAAAACAAGAATATTCACACAAAATAACAGTCTTCGAAATATATTCGAATGGATATCAATATCCTCATCATTATATTACTTCAACGTGCCAAAATTTCCATTTTGTGGCTAACATGAAAATACCACTAAATGTTCTAAATAATTTTCATTATAGCATTTCTAAAAAACTATTTCTAATAAACAATAATTTTTGTAAAATGGTGAATAATTATTATGTGGTTTTGTAATGGTAGATTAAAATTATTTTCAATAACACACTTCACATTTTATAGAATTTTTGTGGTGGTTTTTGAAAAATCCATCTAAAATACAATAAATGAATTTCTTTATAAATATTAAATTTAAATATTAACAAATAACAAAAAATTTATTTATAAATAGTAGTATGCATATATTTTGTAAATATTATATAATAAATAAAAATAATTAATATATATTAATAAATATTTGGAAAATTTTAATAATTTGTTGTTATTAAAATTGAATTCATAATTCACACACACACACATATATAATATAATGGTGAAAATTTTTATCATAACTACTTTTCCAATAGAATATGGAAATAAGAATTCACTCTCAAATGAAAATGACGTTTGAACTAGGTATCCATTTATTCTCCATAACCTAACAAAATAAAATATTTCAAAATTGAGTACAAAATTATATAGTAATTTGATAATAATTAATAATAAAAAATTCATTATTATTCTAAGAGGAGTTGAAAATCATAATTCAATATCACACATCCTTAATTTTTATCTTGGCTTATGTTTGGGCTCTATAATATGTCAAACAAATGCCTGTGAGGATCCCTATGCAATATGTTTTGGAAAGGCCACAATGACTATTACAATATGTCAAAAAAGGCTCAGAAGGCATTTAAAACTGAGTTTTTAGTTGTAAAACTGTAATTTTTGAAAAGTTGAGGGAGTTTGCTTTCTATTAGGGTGGTCTTATTATTCTTGTTCAGTTGTCTATGATTTTAATTCATGGTTTTATGTTTATATCAATATCAGAGTGTTTCAATTTGAGTTGTATTCCCTCTTTTTGTTGTTTATAAGTTATTATATACATATATATATATATATATATATATGTGTGTGTGAGTGTGTGTGTGTGTCTATACATTTATATATAATTTTTTATTTTCATTTATAATTATAAATATTTTCCAATATTTATTTATATTTATATACAATTTTATATAGTTTTTATTATTTCTTCTTTGTTTTTTATTTTTTATCTATACTTACAAATATATATATTTATTTACATTTTTATATATTTTTATATTTTATGTGTGCATATATATAAGTAAAAATTTATATTTATATTTATTTATATATATTTATGTATATTTATAATTATTTATATATTCAAAAAATATATTTATATACAATTATATATACTTATAAATATGTTTGCAGTTATTTCATATTTCATATTAATTTATGATTCATAATTTATCATATATTATTATTTATTATTATTTATATTTTTTTAGTATTAAAATTTAGACATTTTTTATTTATTTACTTATTATTATTTATTAATTATTTTAGTATTTAGTATTTTTTGAAAAATTAAATTTTATGTTATTGTTATTTATTTAGTATTTTGGACTATTATGTTTTCTGTATTAAATTATTTAATTTTATTTATTTTTTACATTATTTATGATTTCAATCTTATCATATACTAATTTATTTGCAATTAATTAATTAATTATTTTTTCATTTAGTATATATATATATATTATTTATTATTTACAAACAGTAAATTATTAATTATTAATTATTTTTATTTTATATTTCATAAATTTTATATTAATAATATTTTTCATTTATTATATATTTAAATTTATTAAATTTATGTATATTATAATCAATTTAGTCAGGAAAGAATAAGATTTTTGTAGTTTTAATGTCTCTTGAGATAAAGAATAAGGAAAATGATTCAAATCATTCCCTACACATATATAATCTCAATATTTGTGTGACATGATAAATAAATATGTAATTACATATATTATAAATAATATATAATCTATAATACTTAATATAACATATTCTATATATTATATATAATAGATCTATTATTGAAACAAATAAAAAAAATTCAAACCATCACTAAAATGTGAAAAAAAATTAAAATACCTCCTTCAAAAAATCAAATCTAATTTCTCGAAAGAATAATTAAACACAACGGTTTATGGAAAAAGTACATATTATTTAGTAGCTGTTTTATCAAATAAAAGAATTAATATAACTTCTTCGAAGAGGAATTTTTTTATTTTTTATATCAAAGTCTATGGATGCACCAAACCTCCAAAAAACCCCTCTCCATAATGATGGAACATAAAAAAATTATGAATATGAGAAGGAACACCTCCAATCATCGATGTATGATAGTGGTGATGCATCATTATCCAAAAAAGGAAAAATCTCTTTGAATGAATTTGGATAAATAAATAAGAGTGGATATGCATCTTGTATAAGAATTAAATGATGTTTAAAACATTACCACATGTTAAGGGATAACAAAGAGAAAAAAACAAAAAAAGATAATACACTACTATACAAATAATATAAATTGCAGAAATAATAACCAAAAGTAGAAAAATACATTAATAGAAGAATATCAAAGGTAAATTCAACTAGCACACTAATAGGGATAATTTATTATATCCATTAATGGCCACACTCCAATCCCCGTCTAACTTATATTATGAATCTCGATATTCAATAAAAATATCCACAATCCTCACCACATCGATGAGTTTCATCTTCTCTAAATATAAACCAAGAGCACACATGAATCACCCAATAGCAACATCCATAGGATGTTAAAATAAAATACTTCACATTTTTTGGGTAAGATAAAATAACACATCAAGATATAAAAATGTATCCCAATCTCCTATAAAGTAATAAATATTTCACACTACTCATAATACACCCCCATAGAGATGATGAAATCAAGGGAAATTACAGTTCGAGTAAATATATTCTAGTGACCTCATACTATAGGAATTTATTTAAAAGATTAATAATGAAATGATATATAAAAAATATATTCCAAAAACAAGGAGGGAAAACATATATAAGAAAACATACAATATGAAACCCCCAAAAAATTATTTTTTCTCCCTATAAAATAGGGGAACCACTATTTGATTCCATATTTTCATTGATATTATTATACATGCATAAAATATATGAATCTCCATTATATAAAGTTGATTGGATACATATAAATTTATCCTTTATGCATTGATACAACACTCACATTTTCCATAAGTCTCCTAAAATTAGGGGTTTGTTGGGTGTGTTATAAATAATGATGTTAGTTGATATAAAGTAAGATGAGATTTTTCCAATATTATAATTTGTATTATTTACATAATCATGATTTTATTATATTTTAGTAATTCATGGTTATTCTTATTTCAGTGAATTTTTTTCTCAATAAGTAATGTGACTGAATGGGTTTCCTTCCTTTAAAAAATATGGTCTATTTTATAGAATCACAACATTAAGCGAAAGATTATAATTTAATAGTGATTTATATGTTTACTGTACCCTAAATTTCATTTGAATATTGGTTATATATAATATATATGATGTATTAAGATACATATTACGGTTCACATATTCATATATAGATTTGACTTGGTTTGAATCAAATTATAACATTCCCTTTTTTAGTATATGTTGTAGATATATTTTTTACAATATACAATTGTGATATGACAATGGATTGTGGAATTAAAAATTATTTCCAATGATATAACGTTAAATAGTTTACATATTAGGTTTCAGAGTAAGGATTAAATGTAATAAAATATATTTTTCTAAAATTTGAGAGATTTTATATTTTATTCACATTCAATGGAGTGAATATGGATTCACAATGCAAATACCCTGCTCGGGTCAACCTAGAACATCACCACAGATAATCTAAAATAAGGCCTAATAAATAATTTAAATGTCCCTAGGATGGATTAATGTTATTGTGCATCACAAAAAAACTGATGGGAACTATTTCACCATCAAAAAAGAGGGATCATCAATAGGTTCCAAGAGAGCATATCAAGACATTTTCATTTCCAAAAAAAATTTGCCTTTATAAAATATATTTTATAGATAATATGATTAAAAATCCATTTTCAATTCATTGTATCACATTTAGAAAACAAAATAATCTCTCGGGTATTAGGATTTATAAATACAAACATTTCAAAAGTATTACATTTAAATCAACCACCTCTTATAAATTTTAATGCTATACACTAACATACATTAAATATTTGTCAAGAGGATGAGAAAATATACTAATAATAAATACTAGGGATAGTAATAAAATAATAAACATAATACCATAATAAATTAAATGGAAAACAAATTTTGAGACACAAATAAAAAATACATCAATTTTGGGTCAAATCAATAGATAAGGAACCCACATTATAATATACAATTAAGAAGAATATAATAGAATACATATTAAGATGAAAAAACAAAATTAGTAGTTTAATAAGTATTAGAGGTTGAAAAGTGGAACCAAATATTGGTTGGACAATGGTCATACATCTCATTAACTGAGTCGCATATAATTAGTTATATCATTGATAATACCTTGTATGTTCAATCCATTTTACTAGGTTATACTAACTAGTACATAACTCCCAACTAGAATATACAATATCTTGTAAAGCTCCACTATGTACCCAAGGGTTAATTTTGTCATAGCTAAAGGAGATGGAGCACACAAAATATCTAATGTAAATCACAAGAAAATCTGAAAACCCAAGGAAAAATGAATAACAATATAATTATTTCTATCTCTAATACTACCCCTCCAATAATTAACCCCCAAACTAAATATTCAACATTGATAAATAATTTTTTCATCAATTACAAGAAAATATTCATAAATAATGCAAAACTAATGGGTCTCTTTTAGGGTGTAAAAAATAACTCATTATTCAATCAAGATTCCAAATGGTCCATTTCATTATAATTATTTAATCTTATGTTAGAAATACATTTTCAAATAATTTTATAGCACAAAATAATTATGAAGGAAATTATAAATAGAACCACTGTAAAATTCTCAAACAATTCCAATGAAATCCCCGTGTACTCACCTATATCAACACACTCCATTTTAAAATAGTGAAACCCCTTTAAAACATGAAATCCAAATTAATGTTATGACCAACGATTTTAACATATATATATCCCTTAGAGTAAAAACAACATCCTCGTTAGAAAGACATAGATGACCCCAAACAAAATGAACAATAACTTTTCATAGATAATACCGTCAATGGAGTTTTATCATTGTTTTATGATGTAGAAAATACCATTTAAAAACAATATGATATTGAGATATGAAAATCAATAAACATTTAAAATTGAAAAAACTAATACAATCATTGAAACCTTTTGAAGATACAATTTAGATATCATAAAACCTATCACAAAAGTTAATAACATATTTAAATAATCATGTACTCAAGTAAGAATTCATTAAGAGTTAATCAAATGGAAATGCCTACCTCACAAGATGAAACATTGATTTCTTAAATAGAAATCATCAGAACATGTTTAATTTGATGTATCACAAGACATATAAATAAATAAAACCAAATAATTTTACACCAAAAAATCAAAATAATCAAATTATGGTAAATATTTGTGTAATAGAAAAAAATATTGGATTAAACATAAATAATGAATAATGAGAAGCACAAAACTTTTTAATCGGGTGAAAATGTATAATTAAACAACAACAAATCCACCATATATTTCCTTGGAAGTGGAAGAGAGACCCTTTAGAGGCACCACAGATTAGAGGGCATAGTGGGAAAAATATTTTGGAAGAAACCCCTAATAAAAAGTACTCCAAATTACACAATATACTCGAAATTGAGTTATTCCCATGAATTACCTTCTTATTTCTCAAAACCATGTAGTCACTCTTTGATCATAAATATCCAAAAAAATATAGAACATTGTTTCATTGATAATATTTCATAAAACATTTTAAAACCTTGATACATCATAATAGTTCAAAAAAGAATCAAAAATTAACCCTAGGACAACCAAAGTTCCTGAGATCAATATGAATCATAAATATAGTCATGTTTAGGGAATTTTAGAGTGTCCCATATAGAAATTAATGAAATTTTCAATAAACCATATAAAATTTCATATGCCTGTAGCTAATTTTCTGATATACATGATAATTTGTAACCTATTTCAGGGTGAGAGTTTCTATTATAATGTTTGTGTTGGTTCATGGAAATTTACACCAAATATATCTGTTTGAATTGAATGATATTGGATGTTATTTATTTGTAACTCTTTTACATGTTATGATTTTAAATTTAACATGTAAAATACCATAAGATGACGATTCGATTATATTAATGTTAAAAATAATTTTTAAAAATACAAAAAATTAATGATGATGTTATAAGGGATTGTTATTGTGGAGAAATTTTAACATGGTATCATTCTATAATTTATGAAATAATACAATCCAATTGGATATTAAATTAAAGTAAATATTTCATAAATTTTCATTTACAGGCATTATTTTGATGTAATAATGATAATTCGTAATTTCCAACAATTCTCTAACTTATTATACTCAATCCCCATTATGGAGGTTGTTTTATCACAATTTAAAACATTTCGAGTGCCCTATAAAAGATTATGGTTGATCTAGATTCATTTAAATACAATTGAGGCTAGTAACTCTTTGGATTCATTTTATGGAACTCAATATTACTCACTTTTGAAGAAGATTTTCTATGAACAATGGTGTAAAAATGTTTTTATAACAATTTTTTTATTTTTTGTTCATTAAACTTCATATAAAACCAATTAATTGGTTTTTTGAATCATTTAACTACATTTTCCCTCAAATATATCCCAAAAATTATTTCAACATTCTCATTTAGATTTATAAATATATTTTTCCTCCACATTTTTTCAAAAACCAAAATTATATAGGAGGAACCTCAGATTCATCAATGAATCATTTTCGTTTATATTGAGTTACAATTATATTTTCATTATCGATTAACAATTGATCACAATTTTTTACATATATTTTTATGTCTTATGTAATATGATTATTGATCATTTTTAACAACTTTTTTAAATGATTCATCTAAAATATGTAATATTGTAATTTTTTTATGTTTATTGACATCTCTATAATGATTTATAATCAGGTTATAGTATTCAAAAAGTAGCTATCTATTCTAAAATGGGAGTACTTACATGTGATATTAACCTAATATTAAATTATGAGAATTTAAAAATGTAATATCGATGAATAAAACATAAATATTGGATATTTTTCTTAAATATTTGGGGGTTTCACTATTTAATATTTTTTAGGCCTTTTTATATATCCCATAAAACTAATATAATATTTTTGGGTAACTCATTCTCATTGTTAGCAAGATTATATAATATGAAAAATCTAAAGTAATTCCAAAATCAATGTCTTCTCATGGATTATATTATGGACTTGAAATCAATTTCTTTTGTGAACAAGAGAGATATCTATCCAATGGCTGGGTAGTTTTTAAATTAGTAATAATAGGAATCCTTATATATTTTTTTCTTTATGAAAAAATAAATAAATTTCAAACATATTAATGGTATAATTATTGATGAATAATATATATGAGCAACATCATTAAGAATAATATGGGTATTTTGTTTCAAATATGTTTGGACTATTTATGATATTTTCCCCCTCATGTGATTTTTCTAACTATCCATGTGGGAAAATATATGGTTATAAATTTTTTATTATTTTTTACATTAAAAAATTTCTAGGATGAATGTATATCTCATTTCACAATGTTTTTTTGGGTTTAGTGAGGTACATTTAACAATTTATTTCATATTTAAGAGATCCTTATTAAAAACAAAATTTTTTTATATACATTTATTAGTGGCTTAGGGTGGTGAACATATACTATATGTGAGATTAAATTACAATTATAAATTAGTAATGAATGTGTTTGAAATTAAAATATTATAGGGGATCACAGGTTTATTGTATCAGGATGTTTGTTTATTTGTTTTTATATTTTTTAAATCCAATTGGAATTAAATTCTATAATGTAACGACATATAGTATTTCAAAGGGAAAATTTTGATGAAATATAAAGCTATATATGAAGAAATTATATTTTATATTAGAGATTATAGAACAAAATAATAGAAATATTTCATTCTATCCTGATAATTTAATGTATATTCTTATTAAATATTACATTAAATCATTCATTAAAACACTTTTTTTATTAACTTTAGATTTAAAAAATATAATTTTAACAGAATTTCTTTAAAATGACTTTAAATTAAAATTTTATAAGATATTTATCATCACTTTTCACAAAAACTAATGTTAAAATTACAAATTTACTCATTTTTAAGATCATATATTCTAATGAGAAACATTATATATAATTGTGAGATTTTTTAAAATGTATTCTTTATATTTATTAATTTTTTAAAATTATCTCTGGTGACTTTTTTCCCCTTTAACAAAATCATTATGTGAATTCAATGATTCTCATATCTCCTATAAATAAATATATATATTCATTATTAATCATTTCTATTTAATTATTTCTTTCTCTAAATTAATAATTTCATTATGCATTCCAATTTTTTATCTTTTTCAATTTTATTTTGAAAGCTATTAATATTTTAGATATTTTGTATTCTTTATTTATATACATTTTTTGAAAATATTCATTGGTTTTTGATGAATATGATATTTTGAATAATTATTTTCATTCAGTGTGTTTTCATAATTCATATGCTCATGATGCATTAGAATTTTTGACCTTAAGGAAAAATAATATCAATAAATGATATGTCATGTCACTATAAATGAGGATATCTATAACAAAAGAAACAAAATATTTAAATCATGTCTTTTTATTAAGAATCTAAATTGTATTTATCATAATAATATCATTAAATTTATGTTATTTTATGTTTAATAATATTTTATTATAATTTTTTTACTTTTAAATGTGGTTATCTATATAACTAAAATGAAATTTGTGTTTCCACATCATTTATGTTATTAAAAAATTTGAAAAGTAACCTTAGATATTGGTTATGTATATATCTTATCTGAAAACTGTTCTTATACATTCGATAGGTATTTTTATAATACCTTTAACCATAGGATTTAAAAAAATGTTTTAAAATATATTGAAAATTCCATTTCCATCAATGCCTTTCCAAACCAAATGTAATAATAAAATAAAATATTAATGTGTAAACCCCTTTTTTGACTACTACCACTATTGTCAACAAAATTTTATGCCTCATTTTAATTCCATTTATAGAGGATATAAAGTGTTCTTCTAGAGTTTATGGTACAGATTTATTTTCAAAAGATTATGAAAATATTTTATAATAGGGGGGATTGAAGGGTTATTTTTGAGTTTCACAACCTCAAGAATGAATTGATAGTTTGATATAGTTACGGTATAATAGACAGGATTTTGATACCTTTTAGTTTCATGATATCCGAGAAAGATTATTGTCTGTGTTCAGCTGTCAACTATCCAAGGATGATTAATGGTTTTATATTAGAGAGTATAATGGTTTGAAATTGATTTGTATTGGACCCATAATTTGTTATATTTATTAATAATTTTGAAGGAATAAAAAATGATGTAACAAAAGGATATAGATTAAATTTATATGAATGATAATTTAAAAACACATTAGGTCAATTGTGACGGAGCAATATTATTCCATTGAATATCAATCTTCATGGACCATTGGTGTTCTGTTTGGGTAATACGGAGAGAACTACTGCATCATAATATTTATAAGCACAAGAATATGAATGTTTTTCCATTAAATTTATGTTTATTCATTTTGAATTATTATGAGTTATATTCATATAAATAGATTAGGTGTGTGATTTTTACTTAAGTGTCTTTCAATTGTTTTCATTTTTATATGTGTGAGTTGAGGGTGTGTGTATTACATGATATTAGAGGCTATGAATAAAAGGACCCAACATTAAACATTACACGATCTATTGAAATTTAACTATAAATCACTTTCCTTCATTCCCAATGATCTTTTATGATTTGTTCTTTATAGATCAATGTTGTATGTATGAAATCCTAAAACCACATATAAAAATGTGGACACTAATATTAATATACATTTTTTCAAAAAAAACATTCAAAAACAAGTATTAATTTCCAGATTCATTTTTTAAATTTCCACCATGGCCTCATCCTTGTCTGGAATAATCCTTAAACCAAAAGGGAAAACATTTAAATTTATT
This sequence comes from Viscum album, assembly GCA_963277665.1. Taxonomy (NCBI): domain Eukaryota; kingdom Viridiplantae; phylum Streptophyta; class Magnoliopsida; order Santalales; family Viscaceae; genus Viscum; species Viscum album. The sequence goes on from OY728156.1 coordinate 51,641,011, forward strand.
AGATGATCACAAAAAAAAGGAAAATATGAATAATAAATTCATTACTTTAATTAAAAATATAGATTCCCAATTTCATACATAACTTTATAACATTATCTTTTTAGAGAATTAAATAAATAATTTTAACATGAAAACTAAACATCTTTTTCTCATTGAAAACCATTGAAACCCATAGAAATAAAATGAAATCCCTTTTTCATGCAAGTTAGATAATCATATTCATAACAAATTTAAAACCCATGTATGAAATAACTATTTCCTAGTTAAATCCAATGGAGAAACCACGTAATTAACACCCCCTTAATTATTTATATTACAAGAACCATACTTATAGCTTTGATGATATATATTAGGGAAGACTAAACATATAGCATATATAATGCTCAACCATTTATCATGATCTATAGTGGGGCTCATCCAATAACATGAGATATATTGGGATCATCCGTGTCTATTATATAATTATTACGTACCATATTAGGAATATATCATTTTATACATTAACCTTTTCATTATAAATACATTGAAAAAATATCTTGAACCCATATAATAACCACTTTTGGATATTTAAATAACCTTTCCTTTTTAAAACCAAAATAAAATACCGTAGAAAAAAATTATTGTGGGGTTTTTTACAGAAAACGTGTAAACTTTTATATGAATGAAAAAATAAAATAAGGGATATAGAGGTGGGTAATTGTTTGTTTCCATAAACATTACATTAGAAAATTATTTTTCCCTTTTTTATAAATAGTCAATTCATTCTATAAAATGTATTTAAACAGATTCCTTTTTGAATATATTTAAATGACTGAAAAGATGCATTAAATTTCCTTCAAATAATATATAATTTCCTTATAAATAAATCCATAAAATAATTTTAATAAATATTGACATGGAATAAAATGAGTTGGAATGTGAACATTAGAAGTTGATTTTTAAATGAAATCCTCTTATATGAAAACATGAAAGATTAATTCTTTCAAAATAATTTTAATTCATCAAAAAATAGTAAACATTTACCTTCATAAACCCTTGATATATAAATCGATGTTTTCAATAAGCCATATATAATGTCATGTAAAAAAATATAAATATTTCAATAATAAAACTATAATGAATTTAAAATGGGGATTTAAAAGAAATGTTTCCTTTAACACGAGCTTGAGTCATCATGTGTGTTATTTATATTCTATAAAGACGAAAATTTATTAAATATTTATTTTTTTATTATAATTTTTTAGTTTTATTTTTCCTTTTATTCTACTTATAAATCTGTTATATACAAATTATTTATTATTTTATTTTTAAAAAGGATGTTTTGATGATATTTGGCTTATAAGAACATATAGATGTCTGTAGGTTGACTATGGTCAGATTAAACATTATTACTCCATCTGTTGAATAATAATAAATAAATAGTAATCATTATTATATATAAATTTCTTTTTTAAAACCATCCACTAATGATCAATAAGAAATATTAATTATGTTACAATCATGGAGATGGTTGGGTGTATGTACGCATGTGTAACATTTCCATTCTTTAATGATCTTTATTAAAAGAAAGTAAATAGATTTTTATGTAAAATAATGAAAAAAATATAAAAAAATTTATTATTTATTTATATATAACTATATACAAAAACTATATGATTTGGTGATGAAAAGAAAATCACATCGCTCTAGGGGTAAGGTAGTCCACATATAGAGACGAACAACATTACCATGTTTTGTTGAATGGAATGTTAAGAAATTAAATGATACATTATATTTCTAGAATGGTAAGTATTTCATTAATATCATTTATAAACATTATTTTCGTCATTAACTATTAGGGATGGAGAACTTATTATATTATTTTGTGAGGTGGTAGTCAGTCGTAAAAAAAATGCTTAATTCCATTCACATTTTATGGAGGATGATTATGCTAATAAGTTATTATATAAAAATTATACCATCAAATTATAATATGGATTCTAATAAAAGTATTTATTCATCATTGTTATGTATGATTTGGAGGATGTGAAAAAAATAAAACAAAAACACTTCGATAAAAAGTATACCTCTTCCTCATAAAATCTATTTTTCATTAAACTCTCACAACCCGCCTTCACTAAGATGAAATAAGGTACAACAGGTTTCCAGAACCTTCATTCATGATGTTGAAGAAGAGATAATGACCCCCGATTACCACCTTCAATAGGTACCAGAGTGGTGACCAGCACCAATGGTATATAATTACACACAATATGGAAGCCATTACCCTTTTTATTTTAATACGATTGGGAGATAAGATAGTAATTCCCAACAATGCCGAAAGTGGAAGTACAAGTAAAGGAAAAACAAACCATTCACATATGCATGTTCCAAAAGTAAATGCTACAAAAGTATAAGAAAACCCCAAAATAAAGTACCGATGAAAAGAAAAACAAAAACAACAATTGTCCTAACGTCCGAACTAGTACGATCCTCCACGGTCCCTGATGTCCTCCTAGAAACATGAATGTAGTTTTATATATGTAGGGTGATCATACAAGTATACTCAGTAGGGAAAACCAAAGAATCTTGTGCACAAGTGGGGAGGCACACTAATGCCCCATGAGAAATGAGATAACCAAAACTCCTACAAGGAAAACAATCCACCCAAACCTCACCAATGCACACTCTCCAAATAATGCGAGTCAGGTAATGTAATAGTAACAACACATAAATTTTTGGCTACCCTGCACAACTTCCATGCTGGTTATTGAATACATCCTACACATCAGACCTCTCCCGCCATTCTCACCACAGTCCCAATACCAACTCCTACCCACACACACCTAGGCTATAACCACACATCCCGCCCACAAACACCTAGGCTACAACAACCACTCCCATGCCCGAAGATACCTGAGCCTCATCCCAAAGACACCTGGGAAACAACCTGCCCGCACATACTTAGGCCAACCACCATAAATACCCTACCCAGTGAATCTTGGGCTGTAATGGAACTCAGACCATCACAACCTACCCAAAGGGTCTTGGGCTTCTCGGGAAAGGGAGTAGAAAAAGAGCTAATAACCAGTCAATTGTAAAAGTGTTTGGAAAACAACCACCTCCATGAAATGGGGGTTTTCGGCACAAAGTGATCAAATTGGGTGGGGTGCGAATAAGAAATACAATAACTGAAGTTATATATATATAGGGAACAAGCACTCATCCGAACCTAAGGGTTCCAAACCATCCCAACAAAAGAACCCTCATTTCAATTCATTCACATGAAGCACCGAACCGACAACCATTTCACTACTCATTCCTGGAAAAAATTCCCCATTGAACCCGTTCTTGATTTCATGGTCAAGTGATTCCATTTATGTAAATTATACACTACTTGGTAATGATTAGGCATAACCATAAAATAAGGAAAGGAAAACAGCCAAACACTTTTAATCATTCACACCCGATTCTCTTGTAATTTCACAACAATAAAGGGATCCATGAGATCCCTCAAAGTACTAGAACCAAACCAAGCCTCAAGATACTGACCCACACATCCTTAGGTCCACCAACAACTGCAACCACAGAGGATCCCATCCCCATCTGTATCTCCCAATAAGAATCAAGCATAAAAATCACACATACCACCATGATAGAGAAAGGGAGATTCCAGATTCATGCACATCATTCATTCAGTTCCCCCTTTCTTTTTAGTTAACCAGGGTGATCACACATGGGTTTTTGTTAACTGAACATCCATTTAATCGGCTGAGTTTACATGATTAACCAAATTCCCATGTTACAACCATTCGATCATCATAGAAGACATGGGATCATTTGTGCACAATGAAATACCACCAATGGTCATGATTTTTAGTGGGCATAAGCCAATAAAATTCAAAACACAAAATCGAGGATTAAATGAGTACAGAAGAAACACCGATCACACCCCCTTAATTCATTTCAATTTCATTTATTATCTTTGTTAACGTTTGGTTTCAACCATCCATTTATAAAAAACAGTAGACCCGCCCCCCATGATTAACAGTAATGACAGACGAAGGAAACCCCTACTGAGATGATCAAAGATCGTCGTTTTAACTCCGTGCACCAGGATTTGGGGATGGGCGACTTGTATAGGAAGAACTATGGGGACTCCAAGGATGATTAGGGAACGTTCTGTCATAGTCGCACCACTCGCCTCGGAAAAGGAACTCCAAAGACAACAAATGAAGAAAAAATCCATCCAAGAAGAACAAAGAAGAAATTCTAGTGAGATAAAAAGATGAGATCTGTTATTATGGGATGTTGAATTTGAACGGATTTAATGTCGGATTATAGTTTCCCACATGGTTGGGAAGTTATGAAAAATGAAATTTATTGTCATTTTAACGATTCTCATCGGAGAGGTGTCCATAACAGTTGTGCGTTTAAACTGTTTCCTTTAAATCACACAACAGGGGTAGAACTGGAATGTATGGGGAAAGGGTGTGACATCGAAGAAAATCCACTACTTTTTTTAAGTTAAGGGTCGACTGTATCTTGGGGGATTTTAGATATTATTTACGGGAATTAAATGGCTTGGAAAGGGGGTATTGAATCATTTTTATGTCAAAATACAAATTACAGGTGCAGAAAAAGTCTGAAAGTGGAAAAAGAATGAAGACCGCTTGGTGAGGACACAGTGACAGCATCACAATTCCACCATCACGGTGCCACCCTCACTGTTCCACCTTCACGGTGCCACCGTCACGGTTCCACCCACACGGTGACACTATCACAGTTCCACCATCACGGTGTCACCCTCACTATGCCACTGTTTCATTGTGAAACTGTGACCAGTGCCACCTTTTTGGTGGAACCGTTTGATGGATCCTTGTTTTGGGAAAGTACTGGACCAGGAGGTTCCGGGCCGTTACATCAGATACCTCTCAAACTATTCTCTCCCACAAGAATCAAAACCATACCAGATGAAAGGAGATGGGTCTGAACAACCACCTGGAAAGATACCTCTCAGGAGTAAACCTCATCCATATTTTGAACAACTGAAGATAGACTACCTCTCCTCTCCACCCTTGTAAGAATACCAATATTCACGGGTCATACCATCCAAACATAGAGACTAGGGAGTTCGTTCCACCATGTGAAGAAACTATCATATTTGGGCGGCATTGACTCACCTAGATGGGTTTAATGGAATCCACCTTAATGCGTCTTGATTTGGGATTGGGTCCTCATCCTCTCGGTCATCCCTCTATTGATCAGCCAAATCAACCTCTTGGGCCCCGATCTCCCATACTACCCTTGGTCTCCGTCTGGGTTCCATAGCAACTAGGTAAACAAGGAATTACTAATCCCAAGTAGTGTATAAGATTGATTTTAAATTTTCATAATCATTTTATTCATTTTAAATCCCAAAAATACCCAAGAACCACAATAACAGAAGTCATAATAATGCATATACCTTTCCTAGGGTCTCTACCCAGAAATTAGTTTAGCCTCACTTGGTTGTTCAATAGGCCTAGAGTCCTTGGATCGGATCACGGGGGGTCTTAAAATCCTGTGTCCTAGTCGGTCTTCCCTGGACTATTTCACGCACCATGATTTTCCAACATTATTACCCTAACATCCCATTCAATCCTCACGATGCCTAACCCCAGACTCCATTCTATCCCCCAACATTCTTATGATACCATTCTCTCATGACCCTTTACCACCAAGATTAATGAATCAACATCAGGTTGTCAGACCCTTCATTCATCAAGTTGAAGGAGTGATAATGACCCCCGAGACCCACCTTCAATAGTTCCTGGAGTGGTGACTAGAACCAAGGGTATATAATCACACACAAGATAGAAATCATTACCCTTTTTATTTTAATATGATCGGGAGAAAAGATAGTAATTCCCAATAACACCGAAAGTGGAATTACAATTAAAGAAAGAACAAACCATTCCCATATGCATGTTCCAAAAGTAAATGCTACAAAAGTACAATAATACCAAAAACGAAAGTACCAAAGAAAAGATAAACAGTAAAAAAAATTTCCCCAATTTCCGAACTTGTACGATCCTACACGATCCCCGAAGTCCTCATAAAAAGCTGAAAGAAGTTTTATATACATAGTGTGAGCATACAAGTATAATTAGTAGGGAAAACCTAAGACTGTCATGCACAAGTGGGTAGGAAAACTATTGACCCTTCAGTAAAAAGATATCTAAAACACCAAGAAAGTAAAACTATCCAGCCAACCTCACTAAGGAATACTCCCAAAATAATGCGATGTAATGTAATTGTAAAAACACATCGATGTTTGGGTAACCCACACCACTTCCCCACTGGTTATTGAAGACATCCTATGCATTAGAACTCACCCACCATTCTCACCATAGTCCCACTGCCATCCCCTGCCCGCACACACCTAGGATATAACCACACATCCCGCCCACATACACCTAGGCCACAACAACCCCTGCCACACCCGAAGATTCATGGGCCTTATCCCGAAGACACATGGGAGAAAACCTACTCGCACACACCTGGGACAACCACAACAACTACCCTACCCGAAGAATCATGGGCTATAGTGGACATCAAGCCATCATAGCCTACTCGAAGGGTCTTGGGACACTCGGGAAATGGAGGAGAAAAGATGTTAATACCCATTCACTTGTAAAAGTGTAAGGAAAAACCCCCTCCCCCATGATGTGGGTGTTCGTCACAATGCACTCAACTTGTGTGGAGTGTGAATAAGAAACACAAGAAATAAAATTATATATATATATATCTATATATATATATATAGGGAACAGGCACTCATCCCAACCTAGGGGTTCCAAATGATCCCAACAAAGGCACCCTCGTTACTATTCATTTACAAGAAGCATTGAAACCACAACCATGACACAACTCAATCCTAGAATTCAATTCCCCATTGTTCCCATTATTTTATTCATCTTCAAGTGATTTCATTTAAGAAAATTATGCAATACTAAGAAACGTTCAGGAATAACCACATGCTAAGGAAAGAAAAACAACCAAATATCACATTTAAGCATTCACACACGAATCTCTTATAAAGTCACAACTGCAATGGGATTTATAAAGACCTAGATTTCCCATGGAATGTTTTAAAATAATGGAAATATTACTAGTCTTTATTTTATGACGATGCTTGATTACGAGGCCCAGTGTGTATAGAATCAATTTCTAATGTTTTTTTCAGGTATGTTCAGTAAACGTACGAGCCGGATTTTATAAATTTTGAGATGGTGCTCGGAACTGAAATCTGAGTACACTGTTGATCTTGAAGCGTCAGTAATTTCCATGTGAGACCTTCACCGTAGTTGCGTTATAATGTGAATGGAAGTTAGATTTTGGGGTTATTAGTTAAATTAAATAAAAATAAGTGTTAGCTTGATTTTATTCCTTAGTGGTTAAAACTTCTAAGAGGAGGATAGTGGTGGGACCCAGCAGCACATAACCTCCCTTGGGAGGATATTTTTAGGTGGGTCCCACATGAGTTTTAAACCACCATTTATCCCCTTGGAACGCCCAATTAATTTGGGAGCCTCTTCACCTTCCCTCATAAGTGTGCCACTCCACATAAATTAATTAGTGTTTCATTAATTAATTATTTGAATATATTTCAATTCACACAAACCATTTAAAATAAAGGTTATCCTATAAATTTATTATAGTTGGTATAATTCATTGGAGGAGACTTGGATGAATTGAGAGAACATCCTCTCAACAAATGACAAGATGAACCATCTCCGTCTACTTCCTTCTTCAACCAGGGAACGAGAGGGAAGTGACGCCCACGAAAAATGCCCACGACACCTCCATGGAACATCGTCTGTGTCAAAGGAGAAGATGCCACCTGCGAATAACATTTCCAAATATGACGTCACCTAATTCCTCTTCCAATGAGCGACAATTGAAGTATCGGTTATTTTACTATTGAATATTACCCTCCGTACCCCATTGTATGTTGTGTGCTTCGAGAACCAAATGATATCACCGTAATGAGGAGGTTTCAGACCGCACGAACATGGTCCAACAATCCCCTTTTGTTGGTTCATGTTTGATGAAGACAGAGGTGGTACACGTGGCGACTGGAAATGAGCCAGCCGCTGAGTCTCCATAAGGGCACCACACCGTCGTGTCGCTTAGAGAACCGAAAAGTGGCCAGGCGGGCCGCGACGGTGTCGGAGGGGCGCAGTGCTATCACACTGAACTGGAAGGAAGCTCCGTGGACAAGAGGGTTGTGGCAGTCGGATGAGGACCACGGCGCCGTCGCGCCGCATGGGGGAGCGGGTGTCCATGGCTATGCTGAGGCGTAGGGGAGTAGGCGTGGGGTCGTCGCGCCGCGTGGAGGCCAGAAAAACCGCGGCGCCGTAATTCTGCGGTGGAGAAACAAGGGGCAGTCGGCTTATCTATACCCGGTGAGCGCTACAGGTGGGACCCGAAGGGTCCCGCGGAGAAACAGAACAGGCGGCCAATGTTGGATGGGATTAGTAACAGGGGGCACCACACCCCATCCCATGCATGGCCAGCCGGGCCACGCAGGCCAGGCCGCCACCATCTAGGCTGCCTCGGGCCGGTCCGCCCCGAGCCGGGCCACCTCGGGCCATGCCACCATGGGCCTGGCTGCCTCGGCCCGGGCCATCCCAATGGACTGGGTCGGACCTGCGGACCGGGTAAGACCCCGGTTCATACCGAGTCGGTCTGACTTGGTTGGACTGGACCAGGACCCCCTATGGCCCGTTTACACCTTTTAACCCGCATCTTGGGCTACGGGTGCCCGATTGATGTACCATCTGTGGCGACTGAAATATGAGAGTAGGATAGTTCCATTGGAATTCCCCACAAGATGTTTGGATATAGTTGGTGTATGGTCAGGTTGTTTTGAACCTAAAAATCAATCGGTCCCCTAGAATGGAAATGCCAATAACTTACAGACCATGCATCTGATTGATGCACCATCTGTTGAGTTGAGATACCTTTCATAAGAAGGACCTTTGATATGATTCTTATTGAGAATTCAAGAATGTTTCAGCTTTTCCCAGTATCTCGGGGAGCAGATCCTTTCAGCGATGAGCAGACAGAGTGTGGAGACCTAGTAGCTACCTGACCTGACGACTGCTTGACCATTTCGACTAGACTAGTGGGGACCGCCTAGTAGATGGTGGCAGACCCATGTCAGAGTAGTTCCTGGTAGTTGGCGGCATACCCACATCAGATGAGCGTCTGGTAGTGGGAAGCAGACCCACAGTACTCGATAGGAGGAGTACCTTAGCAGTCTAAGGTTAGTGAGAACTGCCTTGGTGTCACGACAGGCCCACTGTTCTCGACAGAAGTGGAGTTCTCCATCATACGTGGTTTCGATAATGAAAATCCTGGTTTGAGATAAGTCATGACTTTTGTTTTTTCCTCATTATTGAGATTGGTTACTTGATAACATAGGTATATATATGGGAATATAACTTTGTAATGGTTATCCGTTGTTTTGTACTTGTATTTTATCCTTGTTGGATTTCGTGAGACCTTCAGGGTCTCGGGGTCCCTAGTGAGTATCTTTATACTCACCCCTTCATAGGATATGCCCGCATCTCATTCTATTGGATCCAAACGATGGACAAATCTGATCGAGATGGAGTGTACGAGGACTGGATGGGACTCGAAGGTGGACCTCACAATGAGTCCGTACCTGGAGGAGACAGACAGACGTAGAGCACTGAGGTGGCTATTTGTACCAACCCTTCAGGTAGGATCTATGGTGGATGATCCCGGTGCTTCAAGAAACCTTCCAGCTCCTTGTGTTTTTAGTTGTAGATTTATATCCTTTCCTTTACTTTAATATTGGGCTTGTATTTCCGACCCCGTTTTCTTTTCTAGCACATCTTTTGTATACATTTTTTCATAGTGTTTTACTTCCAATTGTGTACTCTATTATGTGTGTTTACAATTTATAAAGGCAATGCCTTCCTAGCTTATGGATTTACACCTTTGATGCTAGTCACCAGCCCCTGGCCTATGGAAGGTGGGCTAGGGGTAGTCACGACATGGGTCTCGAGGATGGGTCATGAAAAATTGGTATAAAAGGAGTCGGTTCTACCACAAAACTCAAAACTCTAATCATTGTTTTTTGTTAAGAAATAATGCTAATGGTACCGAGTGTGTTTTTCACATCAAGGAGTCTAGTGTTGGTGCGACGGCCGACGTATCCGTATACTAGGACCCTGACTTCTGATTTCCAATTCAGTGCACGAAAACACTGATTGTGTGTGTGTTTCAAAAGTTTCTTTTTAAATCAAGTCAACCAGGTTAGCTCACGAGGTATACTCATTTGACTGGGTCACATCTGTTTCATTCATGATGCCTCCCCATGGACGACCTGTCAGAGCCCCCAGAGTTGTATGCACTGACATCCTGTCAAGCGACGAGGCCTCAGTGTAGGGCCCCATTCCAGTTGAGGCACCAGCGGAAGATCCAGTGGTACCACCAGCCATTGGTCAAGCAGCAGACAATACACGCCGCTTGAGCGCACTTCATGAGTTCCAGCGCCAGAGGCCACCTCGGTTCCATGGAGAGACGGACCCACAGGTGGCTAAATATTGGATTAAGGCTGTGGTGAGAGCCTTCAGGATAGTAGGTACACCAACAAACTACATGGTGATCCTTGCTACCAGCCACCTTCAGGAAGCTGCAGGGAGATGGTGGATCCTAATGCTCCAGGTCCATGATGAGGTGACGCAACTCTGGGAATACTTCGAGAGCCTATTACAGGTGTAGTTTTTCCCAGCCAACCTTCGTTCAATGCAGATAAAAGTGATACTTCATCTCAAGTAGGGCAGCATTACAGTAGCACAATACTCAGCGCGGTTCACCAACCTCTCATGCTACTCCACAGATATGGTATGAGACCCATTTTTCAGAGTCCAGACCTTCGCACAGGGACTCAGGTGAGAGATCAGAGCCTTGATGATCTCCCTCAGTTTCTCGACACATGCTGGGGTGTTAGATAGCGCCCCCCCCCTAGTGGAGGGATTCCTTGCTGAGCAGTCTCCAATAGTGAGACCCACTACTAGTTGACTTGCAGTGGAGTCTTTTGCAGATGTTAGTAGACAGATGACGCAGAGGTCCAAGAGGACCAGACCTATAGTTGGACGACCGAATGACTTGGTATAAGTTGTGTGGGGCACTCAGAGTGGAGACAGAGCCAGTCATGCTAGGAGCGGGTAGTGTTACTCATTCGGTAGGCTTGGTAACATGTCACATGACTGTCCGACCCATTGTATTGATGATCAACAGTTAGTTGAGGGACCTCCCAAATAGAGACAGAGGTTTGACCAAGGCAGTCCACATGGCGCAGGAGGACGTTCCAGAGGAGCTGGTTGAGCAGTTGGTGGTGGTCGAAGTTACGAGGTGCTACCGCCTCTACAACCAGGAGGTCCACCTCAACCGCATGGAGCTGGTGGAGAGGGGAGAGCTCAGATTCAAGCTACTGAAGCATACAACCATGTAACTCCAGAGATTATTCAAGGTACGATCATTGTCTACTCCACCTTATCTGCAGTTCTTATAGACACAGGTGTAAGTCATGTTTTCATAGCCACAACCCTCGTTAGGGGCTCAGAGATTCTGACGGAGCCATTGGTCGATTCTTACGCCTAGAGACTCATACGAGAGCATACATGATGGTTACACACTGTTGATGGAATTGTGAGCTTACTATAGGAGGTGATAGAATCAGTTGTGATCTTCTGGTAGCGGCGTCGAGGCCATAGGACGTCATTATGGGTTTGAAGCGGTTATCTACAGTCAATGCTCAGATCGACTGTATTAGGCGAAATGTGCGGTGTGTCAGCACAGATGTGACTAGGTTCACCTTCACTGGCGAGAAGGGAACCTTTGAAGCATAGGATGGACTTACTCGGAGTAGGGTGCAGTCGATCACAAACCAGTTGGCTTGCCATCCCCTTGGTGCAGTTGATGTGGATAGTCCGACTTATCCTGTAGTGGTGGACCAGTACACGAATGTTTTCCCTGACAATGTTCCCTGACTACCTCCATGCAGAGCGGTGGACTTCTATATTGATCTGTACCTTGGGACAATACCGAAATCTACTCCAGCATAACGGGTGGCACATACTGAGCTTCATGAGCTGCAAGTACAGCTAGAGGACTTGCCGGGAAAGGAATTCACCCGGCCTAGTGTTTCTCCCTGGACAGACCTGATTCTTTTCACCAAGAAGGCAGATGAGAGTTTGAGTGTCTGTGTTGACTACCATCTCTTGAACCATGTGATAGGAAATAACAACTATCCACATCCAAGGATATATGCCCTCTTTGATCAGCTCAAGGGATCTCGATGGTTCTTGAAGATAGACCTCAGATTAGGTTGTCACCATCTCAAGGTTCGAGACGAGGATGTACAGAAGACGGTGTTAATGTGTCAGTACGGCCACTATGAGTTCTTTTTTATGCCCTTCGGAGTAACCAAATATCTAGAAGTGTTCATGTGTCTCATGAACAAGATCTTCTAGCCTTACCTCGATCTCTTTGTCGTAGTCTTCATCGATGACATAGTGATATACTCGACTACTGAGGAGGACCATGCCTACCATTTTTATGTAGTACTGGACACACTCCAAGAGCACCAGATTTATTGTAAGCTCTTGAAGTGATAGTTTTGGATTCGAGAGGTTAACTTTTTGGGACACATAATCTCGGAGGCTGTGGTTGCAGTGGATCCAGCGTAGATTGAGGCAGTGCTTGCTTGAAATCCACCCAGGAGTGTGACAGATGTATGGAGATTCCTAGGCATGGATGGATACTATCAGAGGTTCCTTCCAGAATTCTCCAGAGTTTCAGCACCACTTTCGGCCATGAAAATGGAAAGGAAACTCTTTGTTTGGTCATAGAGATGCCAGCAGAGCTTTTAGGAGCTGATGTAGATGCTGACTAGTGCCCACATTGGGGATTCCATAGGAAGGCGTGTGGTACGTAGTCTAGTACGATGCATCATGGACTGGAATCGGGTGTGTCCTGATGCAGGAGTGAGCTGTGATCGCATATGGTTTTTGGTAGTTGAGATAGTATGAGAAGAACTAAGCTACTGATGAACCGGAGTTAGCATCAGTTGTCTTCTACATCAAGATGTGGCGACACTATCTGATGGTCAAATGTTTTACTATGTACTCTGACCACAAGAGTATAAGGTATATCTTCCATTAGAAGGACCTGAACCTGAGATAGCGACATTAGCTTGAGTTACTCCTGGACATCGACTTCAAGAGTGTCTATACTACTGGGAAAGGGAAACTTGTAGCGGATGCTCTCAGCAGGAGATCATGCATTTAGCTGCCATGAGAGGAGGTAGAGTAGCTAGATTCTTTACGGATATCCTTTGTTGATACGGATGGAGCAGCATATCTTATGTCTCTTACAGTCACTCCTCCACTTCATCAGCGAGTTTGGGAGGCGCAATGTGGAGACACTGAATGTGAGAGGCGACGTGCTCAGATATCTACAGGGCAGGCACCAGATGGATTTTATGAAGGTGTTGATCACGTCATCCTTTTTAAAGGACGTACCAAGGTAACAGTTGCGCTTTAGGAGGAGGATTTAGGGGAGTTCCACACTTCCCCTCTAGCGGTACATCCCGAAGTGGCGATGATGTACCCGGACTATTGAAGTCAGTACTGGTGGCCAGGTAAGAAGAAGGTGGTTTTAGAGTTTGTCTCAAGATGCGTCACTTTTTATCAAGTTAAAGCGAAGCACCAGGTACCATCATACATGGTTCTCCTTTAGATGTCCTAGAGTAGAAGTGGGATGGGATATCCATGGATGTTGTGATGGGTCTTCCACGTATATCTAGGAGTCATGACTCGATATGGGTGATCATTGACTGACTCACCATGTAGGCCCACTTCCTACCGATCAGAGAGAAGGGATCGTTGGAGATCTTGGTACACCTCTATGTGCAAGAGATTGTGCGTTTTCATGGAGTACCTTCCTCTATTGTCTCTGATTGAGATTCATGGTTTACTTCCCGACTATGGAATGGGTTTCATGAGGCATTCGAGATGCAACTACGTCTAAGCACCACCTTTCATCCTCAGACAGATGGTTTGACCAAGAGGACCATTCAGACCCTCGGGGACATGCTCCGTGCATGTTTCCTCATCTTTGGTCACATCTAGGAGGACCACTTACCTTTGGTGTAGTTTTCCTTCAATAAAATCTATCACTCCACCATCTGTATGACACCTTTTGAGCCTTGTATGGTCGAACTTGAAGATCACCACGGTGTTGGACAGACCTATGAGTGGCTGCTCTAGTGGGACCAGAGAAGGTACGGGCTACCATGAAGAAGGTGCAGATTATCCAGGAGCAGATGAAGACTTCACAGAGTAGGCAGAAGTCGTATTCTAACAGAATATAGAGACCTATTGAGTTTAGGGATGGTGACCACGTTTTCATACGAGTCTCACCACGACGAGGTCTACGGAGAGTTTTTAGAGGTTGAAAGTTGTCTCCGCGATTCATCACACCTTTCTAGGTCCTCAGCAGATTAGGTGAGGCGGCTTACTTCTTATCTCTTCCACCTCAGTTTCACCTGGTGCACAACTTCTTCCATTAATCCCATATGAGGAGATATGTCCATGGCCCTTCTCACATCATCGACCATGGAGAGCATGACATCAACAACGAGGTGAATTTTACGGAGGTCCCAGTAATGATCGAGGATTGACAGAAGCGGGTCCTACGTGGACTGTTGAAACCTCTGGTGCACGTTCGTTGGCAGCACGAGAACCTCCAGGAGAGAACATGGGAGTGGGAGGTTCATTACCACCATTTGTTCCCTTAGTTCGAGTTGTATCTTACCAGGACGTAAATCCCTGAGGTGGGGAGAATTTTAAGACCCAGATTTCTCGAGGAATTTTTCTTTAAATAAATGGGGATTTTACGAGTCTGTGGTTTCTGACGGCGCTTGATTCTGAGGGCCGGTGTGTCTAGAATAAATTTAGGAAGTTTTGTTCAGGTACGTTCAATAAACGTAAGAGTGAGATTTTATAACTTTTAAACTGGTCCTCGGAACTGAAATTGGAGGACACCATTGAACTCATAGCTTCGGTAATTGCTTACTGAGACCATCACCGCCGTTTCATTCTAAAGATAATGGAAGTTAGATTTTGGGGTTATTAGTTAAATTAAATAAAAATAAGTGTTAGCTTATTTTTATTCCTTGGTGGTTAAAACCTCTAGGAGGAGGTCAGTGGTGGAACCCACCCGCTCATATCCTCCCATGGGAGGATTTTTTTAGGTGGGGCCCACATGAGCTTTAATCCCCCCTTTAACCCCTTGGAACTCCCAATTAATTGGGGAGCCTCTTCACCTTCCCTCATAAGTGTGCCGCTCCACATAAATTAATTAATGGTTCATTGATTAATTATTTAAATACATTTGAATTCATCCCAACTAGTTATAATAAAGGTTATGATATTTTTGGATTTTTGTTGGCAGAATTCATTGGTGGAGCCTTGGGAGAATTGAGAGAACATCCTCTCAACAATGGACATGAAGAACAGTCTATATCTTCTTGCTTCCTCAATCTGGGAAAGAAAAGGAATCGATACCCACAAAGAACGTCAACGAAATCTCCAACGAACTTAATCAGTGTCAAAGGGGAAGACATCGCCCATGAAGAACATTGCGAAGGACGACAACACCTCCTTCTGCTGCCAATGAGTGACAATCAAAGTAGGGGTTATTTTACAATTGAATATTACCCTCTGTACCTCGTCGTTTGTTGTGTGCTTTGAGAACTGAATGATATCACCGTAACGAGGAGGGTTCGGACCACACGAACACGGACCAACCCTCCCCTTTTGTTGGTTCATGTTTGATGACGATAGAGTCGGTACACGCGGAAACCGGCAAAGAGCCGACCACGAAGATGCCAGAGGCACAAGGCTGTCGGGATGCCACAAGGGTGCGGCACCGCCGTGTCGCGTAGAGAACTGAACCGCGTCCAGGTGGGCCGAAACGGTGCTGGAGGGGTACGATGTCATCACACTACACCAGAAGGAAGAGCCGCAACTAGGAGGGCCACGAAGGTCAGACGACGTGCGCGGCACCGTCGCACCACGTGGAGGAGGCACGGCGCTGTCGCACTGCATAGAGGCCATCAAAACTATAGCGCTGTCGCACCATGGTGGAGAAACCAAGGGCGGCTAGCTGAGCCGACTGACAGTGTGTGCTACAGGAGGGACCTTAAGGGTCCCCCAGAGAAACAGAAATGGTGCCTAGCACCGGTTCGGATCGGTAACAGGGGGTGCAGAGCCCCCCTCCCATGTGTGGTCAGCAAGACCACGCAGGCTAGCCATCCGGGCCGCCATGGGTCGGGCCACCAGCAGCCAGGCTGCCTCGAGCCGGGCTGCCATGGGACGGGTCGTCACCAACCGGGCTGCCATGGGCTGGGCCGCCATGGGTCGGGCCCCCTTGGGTCGGGGCGCCCTTAGGTCGGGCTGCCCTCTTGGACCAGCTCGGACCCATGGCCCAGGTGAGACCCCGATTCAGACCGGGTCGGTCCAGATTGGCCAAACTAGGTCGGACCCGACCCTGACCTGCTATTGCCTGTTTACACCTTTTAGCCTGCATCATGGGCTATGGGTGTCTGATGGACGAACCATCTGCAGTGAAGAAATTTTGAGACTAATATGGTTTCTTTGGCATTATCCACTTGTGGTTTGGATACAGTTGGGTATGGTCAGTTTGGTTTGAACCTAAAAACCAACCAGGACCTTGGAACAAAAATGCCAATAACTTACAGACCAGGTATCTTATTGACGCACCATCTATTGCGTTTAGATCCCTTTGATGATAGGGGACTTTGAGATACTTATTCGCGAGACTTTGCGATAGTTGGATTTTTTTCCCAGTAGCTCGGGGAGTGGATCCTTCCAGTGCAAGTAGATAGAGTGAAGAAACCTAGTAGCTGAAAGACCTGATGACGACATTACCGTTTCAACTGGACCAGTGGGGAGCACCTGGTAGTTGGCAGAAGACGCATGGCGGAGGAGCGCCTGATAGTTGGCGGCGGAGCTGTGGTACACGACAGGAGGAGTACCTCTGCAGGCTATTAAGGGAAACACCTGGTAGTTGGCGGCATACCCATAGTAGAGGAGCACCTGGTAGTTGGAACCAGTCCCGCGATACTCGACATGAGGAGTACCTCAGCAGTCGAAGGTTTGTGAGAAGCGCCTTGGTGTCGCGACATGCCCACTGTTCTCAATAGATGAGGAGTTCTCTAGAAGCCATTGTTTCGATAATTAAAATTCATGGTTTGAGATGAGTCATGACTTTTATGTTTTCCCCATGACTTAGATGGGTTACATGATAACTTAGGTACATGTATGTCCATATACCTAAGTAATGGTTATCTGTTGTTTCGTACTTGTAGTTTATCCTTATTGGTTTTTTTGAGACCTTGAGGGTCTTAGGGTCCCTACTAATTATCTTTATACTCACCCTTTCATGGTCTATGCCCGCACCACATTATGTTGTATGCAGACGACAGACATCGCTGAACGAGGCGGAGTATACAAGGACTGGACGGTACTCGGAGGTCGACCTCACGATGAGTCGGTACCCGAAAGAGACAGACGGACGTGGAGAACTGAGGAGGCTATCTGTACTTACCCTTTAGTTAGGATCCATGGTTGATGATCCAAGAGATTCTAGACACCTTCCAACTATTTTTATTTTTAGTTTTTCCAGTTTGTCATTTCCATGTACTTTACTATTGGGATTGTATTTCCGTTCCCTTTTTCTTTTTTACACATCTTTTTTATATAGTTTTACTGAGTGTTTTACATCCAGTTGGGTACTCTATTGTGTGTGTTTACAATATATAAAGAAAAGCCTTCCAAGATTAGGGATTTATGCCTTTGGTGCTAGTCACCATCCCCTATCCTATGGAAGGCGGGCTTGGGGTAGTCACGACACGGGTCCCGAATACGGGTAATTACAGGATCTGTGAGATCCCTCAAAGTACTGGAACCAGACCAAGCCTCAAGATACCGCCATACACAGCCTCAGGTCCACCAACCACTACAAAAATAGAGGATCCCATCTCCATCTATAACACCCCATAAGCATCAAGCAGAAAAATCACACATATCAGCAAGACATAGCAAGGGAGATTCCAGATTCAGGAACATCATTCATTTAGTTCCCCCTTTTTGTTTGGTTAACCAGGGTTATCACACAAGGGTTTTTTTTCACTGAACATCCATTTAATCAGCAGAGTTTATGTGATTAAAAAAATTCCAATGTTACAGCCATTCAATCACCACAGAAGACAGGGGTTCATTAGGGCATAAAGAAAGACCTCCAACAGTCATGATTTTTAGTGGTAATAAGCCCATACAATTTCCAACACAAAATCAACGATAAAAAGAGTACGATAGAAACATCAATCACACCCCCTTCATTCTTTAGAATTTCGTTTTTTATCATCATTAATGTTTGGTTTCTACCATCCCTACAGAAACAATAGCAGACCCACCCCGCATGATACACAGTAAAGAGAGGAAGAAAAACCCTACCTGTATGATAAATGATCGCCGTTTTATCTTCGTACGCCAACAGCTGACCCACCCTCACGGTTCCACCTTCATGGTTCCACCCTCACATTGCCACACACATGGTGCCACCCTCATGGTGCCACATTTTCGGTGTGAGACTGTGACTGGTGCCACCTTTTTGGTGGAACCGTTTCATGGAACCGTCTTTTGGGAATGTACTGGACCAGAAGGGTCCGGGCCATTACATAAACCTTATGACATATAAGGTTTGAATTATGCCCTAAATAAAGAATCTATTTTGTAGATGGTTTTATGTAAGGTATTTGGTGTGGGAATTTATGAATGATATATTTTTTTAATGTGTGGAAAAATCTGGAAAATGGATCCCTTTTATTTGAAAGTGGAGGGTCAATGTTGGAATTTCATTAATTATTAAGTTATTATAAATTAATTTTTCTGTTAAAAATTAATCAATATGGTTAATAACAGTTGGTAATATGAGTATGATTCTATATAGTATCTTCTAATAAAATTTTGACAGGTTTGGATCACATTGTTAAAGATGTGACTTTTTAAAGACCTTCGTTATCCATTTTGTCAATTAAGATGATATAAATAATTTTAATTATTAAGTGGTTAACATAGTTGCTATAAAAATAATAATTACCCATTAATATACCATTATTTATATGTTATACCTTATCCCAATCACTTGGGCGATGATTTTATTTTTTGTAATTCAATATTATATAATGAAATATTATATATTATAAAATTACATTTTTTTTATTTTTAGGACTAATCATTTTACAAAAATTTATAAACTAAAATATAATAATTTTAATAAAATAAAAAAAACCTATATAATATGTAATTAATATCTCCAAAATCATAAAACCAAAAAATCATTCGAATAATATTACTTGTGTAGTTTATGAATGATTTTTTTATATTTTACTACTAATTGAAAAATCATTATTTTTATGACTAATGAAAATTTTGGAAAGTTATATCATTACAAAAATTTAAAAAAACAACATTATAAGAAAATAATTTTTCTTTAAAATTAATTTTTATAAATAAAAAAATCTTTTTTATCCATATTTTCAAAAAACTATATCTATTAAAAGTAATAGTGAAATTTTTATCTTTATATGAACAAAATATTTATAAAAGACCAAATGATATCTAAATATAAAAAATTTTCATACCAATATATTAGATTATAATTAATGATTAATAATACTCCAGTTAAATTATTCTATGATTTTGGTACATTATTTACATAATATTATTTTTTCATTAATTTACTAATTTTAAATTGATCATGGTAACAAAAATAACTAATCTAACTATTCATTTTGAAGATAAATAAAATAAGTGTATTTAAAAAATTTAAACCTTCTAATTTAAAATATGGAATCATTTTTAATGATTTAAAATTTATTATGGAAATAATTCTGCATAAATTTAAAACGAAAAAAATATATACAATTAGGTTTCCAAAAAAATGGTTATTACAAGAATAAACATTTACTCTACTAAATTTAACTACAAAATTAAATTTAAAATCTATAATTTGATTAAAACATAAAAATATGAACTAATTATACTTTTCAAATAAAATAAAATATATTTTGACTTTCTAAATTAACCAAAAGATATAATTTTTTTGTTAAAAAGTTATTTTTCACAAATCATTGAAAAAATACACTTTTCAAAAAATTCTCAAAAACTATTTTGATGATAATTTCCAAATGATAAATTTTATAATACAAAAAATTTAGATAAACTATTTTTTAAAAAATTTCCATTTTTATTTTTTTATAATTCTTTATAAAGAATGTTTAAAAAAATAGTTTATGATTTAAAAAATATTTAATCTATTTTTAGTGAAAATAACTATTTATCACATGAATAAAAATAAATACTAAAATTGTATATTATACGATTACCTTGGATGAACCATTCTTCCCCCATTTTTTAAATTTCATCCTCTTAATTTTATTCAAATAATAAACAAGTTGGTATATCTTTTTCTCAATGGATTTTTGTATTCCCATATTTCTTTATCAGCATAATATTTTTTCCAAAAACAAATTATCATGGTGAATTATATTATTCCATAACACTCCCTCAAAATGGTCATGTATATGAACTCATTGATCCCCATAAAAAAAATTTATTCTTAGAAAACTACCTCATGTATAAAAAATGAATTGAATCTGGAACATAGTCACTTAACATTGAAACCAGAAATAAGTTGCATATAAATGATTAAAATGGTAAATATTACACTCGATAGGAAAAAAATAAAAAATTCCCTAGGATATTATATGATCTAATAATCTATGGACATAAATTTCCATCTTTACTAAAATTCATAATAGTTATCCATATATATAGCTTTAAAAAACAAGGTTACATACCTCAAAAAATGATAATTTTCATCATTATTTTTGTAATTTTTTATTCATCTCTAAATAAACATCAAGTATTCTAATAAGTATTCACTATCTCAACCATTTCCTTTACAACTATACTCCCACCAGCTTTCTTACTCGTAAATTGTTAATTAAAATCATGGGGCTTAAACATCTTTTCATAAATTTCCTCATAAGGTTTCATCTATATAGTGGAATGTAAACTAAATATTTATGAACACTCATTCAACAAATGGTGTTATTACAAACACCATTGGTAATAAATTAAATAGCCATGAACCATGTATTCCATGTTCAATGATGTTTTTATGGTTTATGAATTAAATTAATGATGAAAATTTTCACTAAAGATTACTTTAGTTCCTAATGACATTATAATACCTATCCAAAAATTATAATTGAATTTGAGATAATTATAAAATAAAATATAGTGGGAACAAAATACAACCTCACTGTCTATTTGATATATTGTTTAGAATTTCATTGTAAAAATATAGTTTCTAAAAATATGAAGGAAATTCCAATATATAGTTATATCATCAAAAATAACATGAATCACATTATTAAAATAATAAGTCTTTGGAAATATGACTATAAAATCCATGGATATATTTTTCAATTTCAATTCTATATACTAGAAAAGGATCACGAATCCACATTTGTAATTTTTATTATAAATTAATCTATTAATAATTCAATCATTTCACTATAAATTCAGAAATAACTCTTATCATTCTATACCACTAGTAATACTCCTGATGGTCTTCATATGACATAGTGCTTCCTAAAAGAATATAAAATTGTAGAATGATAACCTTTAATAAACAATTTGATCATTAATTGGGATTCCAAATCTACACATAATCTCATTACAAATATAAAAACACATTTCTATTCAAAATTAAATTTAGAAAAAACCTCCATTAATATTCCACCCTATATTTTCATGTATAGTATAATAATCCTTATGAAATTGTTTTATTGTTTTTTCATAGATGATTGGACTAACACCTGATAAAAAATAGAATATGTTCCTGCATCCACATCTTCTAAGACAAACTTTATTAAATTATAAAGGAATTTTTTATTATAAAAATAAAACATAATTAATGAATTGTGATCATTTCAACACAAATCATTGGATACATTGTTGTATTTTACTTTTTATAATGAGATGTGAATTAAAAATCTTTAATCAATATCAATCATCATTGATGCCACATGTTTAACAAATTTTATGTAAATATACACTTCAATATTTTGTAATCAACAAATATTTTATTATTTGTTTAAAATAATTAATTCCACTATATTTTAAAAGAAAAATCATATTAGTTAATTTTAGATCATGTATATGATAATTACCCTCAATAGGTTTCATTTTACCTGACGTAAAAAGTATTAGATGTCAAGTTAATATCAGTACAAAAGAAATCCACTTCATTGAACCATAATTATAGATGAATACATATCCATTTAATGAGGGTTTTCACAAACATTAACATTAAAAAAATATGTTTTTAGTGCATGAAAACAATCATCACATTATTGTTTCTAGATGATATTAACTCAGTTGTATATTTAATTAGAAAATATCATAAGAAAATTAGAATTTTTTCCATAAATGGAAATTAATAAACTATTTATTTTAGAAAACTATAGATCTCAGGGAATTTTTTCCACATTTTTCAAAAAATATAGTTTTAATAGGTTAAAAAAATATACCTTATTTAAGAAATATTTTATACAAGGAATTAAATTTTTCTCAAAAAAAATTCGCACAAATGAAATGCTCTTTATAATTTGATTTCATGGATGAATTTAAAAAATCAATTTTTTCCATCGTGATCGTACTAAATTCTAGAATATAAAATTATAAAATAAATATACACAAACAAAAATTATTCTAAATAGTACATAAAAACACAATTTCCAATACCTAAATATATATATGGATCATTAAAACCCCAAATTATTAAACAAAAAACAAAAAACTCTCATATCTTATTTTAAATGTATCCCTACATAAATCTACATTATCTACCTTCAACTTATGATACACCATCATATGTTTAATTTTCAAATTGTATTTCACTGCATGGATCTTTCCAAATAGATCCTTGATAAGTGGAAAATGATACATCTTATTAATTGTTATTTTATTAATTATTTATAATCAATTCACAGCTTCATGGAACCATATTTATTCATATAAAACATAATTTCGGGCCCCAATATGATGTTATAGGTCTAATGAATCATTTATATTAAGATAATGCATTTAATAGTTTAATTTTAAATGTTACACTTAAACCATTAGATAAGGTGGATTTTAAAAATGGTTAGTAGTTATAACTATGTCAATTGTAAAATCATCCTATTGATCATAAATAACAACTTCGAAATTATCAGGGCCTACATGCACATATTCATATTATACTATTAATTCACTACATTAATATGTTTCTTTAATTTTCAATATATATTCCATGTTAGATGCACTATGTTTTCAAATCAAATTTTCATGTTCATAGAGGGATTTAAAAGATATGAAATCGTTGAACATAATTTTTAGTGAAGTATAATCTATATTATAATGATAAAATAAAATCCAATACATTCCTAAGATTATATCAATCTCTAACTAGGGTACCTCAAAAAAATTAAAGAATAAACATACCAATAATAAAAAAAGTGTGATTCAAAAAAATTATAGTTACTTTAATATTTTAACCTACAGATTCTTTGAAATATTATATAATTAATTTCTATGGTGATAATCAAAATTTAAATTTAAATTTCTCAGAAATTATGGAATGAGAATATGTAAAATAAAACAGATAATTGGTATAATTTTAATTGAAAAGTATTATACCCTTCATCACTTTATTTTATAACTCAACCTTAAATATAGTAGTAGAAAATGATTTTCCTCAAATTTATATCTTTTATCCTAACCCACTCAATCATATGTAACTAATATAGAAAATATGTCAGCATAATGACCCATATCATTGAAACTATAACATCTTATAATTTTTAGACTTCATTACCCCATTCTGGGACTACTTTTGACTGTTTTCTTTTCAGCCACAATTTTTGTGATCAAACATACTGGACAATTTTATCATTCTAGATCCATCCAAATAATTCCAAAAAAATTATTTTATGGTATCAGGAATATAGTTTTGGTATTTAATGTTAAATTATTAGTTTGTCACTTATACACTACCTTTCACATTATCGGTTTATTACATATTTCAATTTTGGGAAATTATGTTTTTTTAAACTACATATCAATATTTTCTGAACGACTAATAAAATTTTAATAACAGTTAAATTCAATTCATCCAGAAATCATCATAAATTAGACATTAATCTATAGTAAAATATATTAATTTCACTATAATTTTCATGAATATAATCTGGTACATACCTAAGAAGTCTTGTAAAATTCACTTCATGTGAAGGAAACATATATTCACCTTTTTTCTATAATTATAATATTTTTTTCTCCATTCAAATATGTTAGAAAATACATAAATATTTATCAAGAAGAATATTATTAAATGTGGCTCATTATAGTGAAAAAATCTATTCTAATTCACTAATATTCAAAACCAATGACCTTCATCAATAATCCTCACCTTAAAAATGATAAATGGACTGAGTTACCTTTTGATGTTATAAACATCACATGATGTCAATTATTATTCTATATTGATTTATCCATTCATAAACCACCATTAGATCAGAGGATGCATTGAAATATAAATGATGTTTTCTCAAACAATGCTATACTATAATCATGTTTCTATGTGGTAGATATGGCTTCTCAATATCATGGATTCCACAAATAATTTTATGTAATGATTATTGATCAATATTGTAAACAAACTTATCATATATAAATCCAATCATTTTGAGATCTATTTTAGGATGTATATTTTTTTATTCATACCTTCATACAACATCTTCCCTATTTAATTAGTGTAATACCATTTTGGAAAAACAAATTGGATGATTTAAAATTATAATCCATATATGATATACCAGTTTAACATAACCATAATTTTGAATCACTAATGGGTATTTTTTACTTTATCCCCACCCATAATGTTATATAATTCATGGATATGATAAAAATAATAATTACATAGTCTTGAAAATGAAATATTCGATTGAATTTATACTATAACAAAATTTCTTTCCTTAGGAAACCTCCATCAAGGTTATAGTTTTAGAGTGCTAGGTCATTACTCTCACATAATAATACCATATATAAAAAAGTGATCACATGTATTCATAATCTGTTTTTTCACATAATTTTTCTTAAAAAGAAACATGTTTTATATCCAATAAAAATATTCAAAATTTTAACCATGACCACATTCTAGTCCAATGTAAAACTTAAAACAATATTAAAATTAGTTAATACAAGGGTGAGAAAAAAAATATAAATAAGTTACATAAAAAAGAAAAAATACATTAGTCCAATGAAAAAAATTAAAACACATGAAAGTATTACATTTATAATTTTATTTTTTTACCATGTGTAATGAATCATTTTAAATTTAATAAACAATCACATTTTTATTATATAAATCCTCAAACATCCATATATATAAAATAAATACGCCATTTAGGAAGCTTTCTGTATTACATTCCTATCCAGTTCTAACTAGTGTCATAAATAACTATATCCTTGGAAAATACTTATGAAAAACCTCATCAGTAACAGCCTAAATATTTCCTTTAATAAAAAATTACATACCCAATTCAAATGGAGTCATAATAGGGCTCACCATTAATATAATCTATATCAAGATCACCTGATTTTCATGAGCTATAATGTGGACCAAACCATTATATAACATGTATCAGGATTTCTTTTTTGTCATAAATATATCTCAAGTTCCATTACTTTAATGACACATTTTTATATTAAATCATTTTATCCATAAAAGATTAGACAATATATTAAATATTGACTCAAAACACTTTTTGATTTTGAAATTCCAATGACTAATAAAAACACTAAATAATTTTCAACAAAAATAAATGGCAATATGGGGTTTCTATGATGAAATCATGAATTATTTTAATGAAATTAAAATGAAAAAATTATGGTGCCCAAAAAAACCATCGTTTAAATATAAATAAAATTATTACATTCCTTTTTTCTTTTATGTAAAAATTGATAAAATGTTCATTATAAATTATCTACAGAAAATAATTAGAAATACATTAAATTTACAATAAGATAATTCATTTTATTTCATTTTATATTTTTTATGTTAATATAAAAGTGTCAATATAACTATTATAAGAATTGTGGGCATAAAATAAAATGAGTTTATTGAGATCATTAAAAAGATATTTTTAATATAATGTTACATATATAAAATCATAAAATGAATATATATTTTGATGTAATTTTAATGAAGAAAACTATAGTCACACTGACCGATAGAAACCTTTTATTTTTAAATTCAATATCTTTCATAATTAATCTAAATGTTAAAATACATTGAAGGGAATGATTTATAAAAAATATCATGAAAACATTTAAAAAAATTTAACATAAATCTTCCCTTTTCGGGAGACCAAATAATTATATGAATTCCTTATCTTCATGAAAATCTAACTTATTATAATTATTTATATTAATAAGGAATTTTTTTATGTTTATTATTATATTTAATTTATGTATTATTAGTTTTTAATTAATTTTATGTTGTATGTTTTGATGATATTCGACTGATATGTCCAACATGAATTAGGTAGGAAAATAATCATGAAATAGTTACCATTTTTAATTTTCAATTTTAATTTAAAAAAAACCATGATGTTTTTTGAAAAATGAAAAATTTTACCATCATGGAGATGGTAGGACATACATATGAATGTATAACGCTTCTATTCATCAATAATAATTATTTAAAGAATGTACATATTTTTTTATTTTTCCATAATATAATCATATCATCAATAATATATTAATAAATTAAATTTATTTATATATTCAATAAGAGTTCTGCTGATGAGAAAATAATCACATCGCTTTGTGGAGGAGGATGTCCACACGTACGGATGAATGACGTCATAACTTTTAATTGAATTGGAATGATAGAAATTAAATGAAATATTATCTTCCAATAATGATAGGTTTTTCAGTAATTAAATAAATAAATATTAATTAGATCATTATAACTATCTTTCATAGGTGGTGACGATAAAAAAATTACATCAGTATGTGTGGTGGTAGTCCACCTTACACAAAAATGATGGATTTCTTTCCTATATGATTTCTTTTGGAGATGGTTATGGTTTATCAAATTATCATATTAAAATCTATTTATATGTGACATACTAATGTTATTTTATTTTCATGGTTAACGATGATTTTTTTTAGGTGAAAGAGGACATGATACAAAAACATATAGTATTGTATTATAACAATTCTTTAGAAAACAACTTTTTTAAACTTTAATACCTTCAATTGTAGAGATTATCCAAGGATATGGTCAATAGGATATGTATATTGATTTATTTAATGGATTTGTGATGGTATTGGATGAAACTAAAAGGTATTTTATGTTTTAATAATTCAGGAAGCTGGTACCCTTTTATATTAGAGGGTAGGGGCCCTCATAGAATTTCATAAAATATGAAATTAATATAACAAAATATATATAGACAAAGGGAAAAAAATTAAAAATATTACACAAGATTATTACGAGTTAAGATATTATTATAAAATTAAATAATATTAGATTTTATTACATTATTACCCTTGTTTTTAACCCATTATTAATTCCTTTTTACAATTAGAGTGAAATCTATATTTTTTAAACTAATATGGTTAATATAGTTACAATGAAAGAAAAAAGGGCCCATAAATAGACCATGGATGATATTTAAATCCTTATTCTAGTAAAAATGGAAAACGATTCTATTTTTATAAATTTAATATCATTTTATACGTAATATTTTATATTAAATAACATTATTGTTAATTTTGGAAGTATTTATTTAGTTTGAAATTTAAAACTACAAGATAAAAGTTTAATTATAATAAATTACATACAACACCCTATAATAAAAAATAATTTTATAAAAAAACATGTAGAAGCAAAACCCCTTATAATTGTATAATTTTCTGAGTTTTCAATATCATTTTACACAGTTTTTAACTCCATGTATCATAACCTAGTCAATTTTGAATATAGATTTATGGGAAATATTTATCATTTTAAAAAATAATATATTTTTATTAATAAAATAATATAATGTTAAATTTAATATTTATAATCCTATATAACCTATTTTCATACCATTTTTAATAATATTATTTTTAGTAATTGAAGGAATGAAATGTTTTCAAATTTTTGTCTACATAAAAAATATAGAGGTAAATATTATATCCAAATGGAAAAAGGTATATAATGAACTTTTAGATTATAGTGGATTATTTATAATCATCCATTAAAATTATGTAGTGTATTAGGATCATTATGTAATCTATTTCAATTTTTCTATAACTTCAATTATAGTATTTTCCCATTACCAATGATTGAAAATGTATTAAATATTTTTTTTATTGAAATAAATAGGGCAATTTGAAAAAAAATGGACCAAATTTTTTGAAATTATGAATCCAATTTTCATCTATAGAATCATAGAGGTGTTAGATATAGATTTTAGTATATACTAGAAATACATGATGAAAAATAGTTGATCATAAAAATGTTATTTTCATGTAATAAATGATATTATACTAAATTCAAGAATAAAATTCATCTCAAAAACCATAATTGGACTATTTTTAATTATTTTAAACTAATTAAATTTTTCAAAAAATATAAAAAAATTAATTTATTCTATATATAAAAATAAAATTAATGTTTTAATAAGAAAACAAATTTTCACTATTAATTGAAAAATACTTTGCTCAGAAAAATTTATTTAAACATAACATTGAATTGATGAATTAAAAATATAAATTCATTTTTTAAATTTGAATCCAATAATATGAATATTATAAATAATACTTTTTCCATATAATTGAATACATAAATAAACCCATTTAATTTTTATCTTAAAATTCTATAACTCCATTATAATGAATATAAAAATATATCATGTAAATAAAAATAAATTTGATAATGATTTATTCTATCATATCATTGGTTGTTACACAGATGTAGAATGTCCTTGGACAAATCCATGGAAGGTGAGGAAGTATTTAATTGGTATTAATAACAAAATATAAACACCTCTTGTATATTATAAAATAATTAGTGGGTAATTATTATTAGTTCCACCGATGGTTGGAAACTGTTAGAAAAAAATATTGATTTTACAAAGGGGAAATACAATTTGAGGAATTTTTTAAATGTTTTTTAGAATTTGATAAAGATTTAAATTTAATTAAAACATATCTAACATGATTTGAATTATATATCGATACATGAATGTGGGTTTAAAAATAGTTTGATCATAATAAAATGAAATGTGGAAAAACACTACTTCAACCAACACAACCATAATGTATTTATTACCACTTAATTGGTGAATATATTTAATATAAAATAAAAATTGGTCCATAATGGTTTTTATATGATATTTATCGACATTAAAAAATCACGAGGAAGAATATATGTATTTTTTATTTTTAATCATTTTACAAAATTTAATTTACTATAAAATAAAATTAATGTCAATTTTGACATTATATAATAAAAATAATTTAAAAATATCATGAAAATAAAATAATTAATATATATTATGTCCACAAGTATGTAAATTTATATATTCTTATAATAAATTTACATTAAACAATAACTCATTCAATTTACATTACTTTTTAAATTTTTAGTATCAGTTATCATATTTTTTATTATCAAAATAATTACTGCATTGGGACATCAAATGATATTTTAGTATATATTCCATCTCTACAAATAAAATATAAATGATTTTGATAACAAAAAAATAATTTCTATTTCAAAATAATATATATAAACATGCCTTTTTTGTATTTCACCATCCGAAACATTTATCGAATTAGAAGTAAGGATAGTTCATTTTTTGTTATTTTCCAATACCTAACATATTTTATAGGTCAACTTCATAGAAAAATTTCCCAAAATCTCATAAAATTAGATAAAAAGTCCATAGTACTTGAAATATGGCTACAAAATTTCTGATGGGTATATTGGTCATTCATTTTCAACATTAACTTCTTAGTTTAACCTATATGCCATTTTTTTCTTAAATGCAAAAATTTATATTTTGCATATTCATCATTCATTTTGGTCGAAATTAAAGTTGAAATTTTTATAAATTATAAATTATTTGTGTTAAAATTATTTAATCCTTTATTCTAAGATCAATTAAAATAATTTTAATATTTTAACATATAGATTATCCCGCACTGGTGATGAGAAACCAGGGTTTATGAGTGAAAATGTTCAAAATTTAAAATCAAATATATCAAAATTCAAAATACAATTGATTAAAAAGGCCTAAATTAGAATAATTTATATATAATTGAAATATTTTTGAAATTAAAATAGTATAAAATATAATTAAACATTATAAATAATTTTAAAAAATTGATGTTTTCAATGAAAATTTAGTATTTTCACTATTCATCAATAAATAAATTTTCAAAAACATTTCTCCAAAAATTAGCCTTAAGATACATTTTATATTCCTATTTAATAAATTCATGTTAATCTATTAGTTTCAATTTTAAAAAATTTATGAAAATAAATTTTAAATGTTGATTGAAAAGCATACCTGATCCGACTTTTAGACAAAATGAAGTTCTTTCTTTACTTTTAATTTTTTTTACTTTATAATTAATTAATATATAACGAAGAATTTTATATTATTATTTTAAATATTGATGGAATATAATTTAATGTCTAGTTTATAACTATAATATCATGTAGCACTATATTAATATTTTAGATTTCCTTTAAACTCAGTATTGCGTTTAACGCAAGCTAAACACAATGTTTTGTGTAATGAAAGAAAAAATAAGGTGAATTGTTACTTATTATAAAATAAATACTTTTGACTAATGATAGAAATTAAAGAGATTGAAATTTATAAAAGAAATAAATATATCAGAAATATTTAGGGTGCTTTATTTTTTCTATGATTAGTGTTTCATGTAATTTATGCCATCGAATATAATATTTTTCTATTATTATTTTGGGGCATTACATTCTCCCTTTCTTAAATAATTAGAATCCTCAAAATTCTATCTATTTCTTGGAAATAGAGGGTATTAAATTTGGGAATTATTTTTTATAAAACTACACATATATGAAGGGTTAATAATATAATCTCTTAATAGGAGAGAATTAGTTGTATGATGGTCACATAACTCAGCTCCCAAGTAGGAGAGTATACGTGGTAAATGAAAAAATGGGAATGGATGATAATAATAAATAACTAAAGATAGTGAATGTGTAAATTAATCAAATGAATGTGAATGATAAATGGAATGTTAAGAGCCACTATACCATAAAAATGTGATAATCTAAATGACTATCTATTCAATATATATTACGTTATTAGGATAATATTTTTCATCAATAACATTTTCATATATTTGTGTAACTCTTTTACTATATTTGAATATAAATAAAAATACATACATGGTACGTTTCTAATGCATAATAATTATTTCATACTGTGTTTTTTCTTCAATAACTTTTAAATACATCTCTTACCCCATGAAACAAATACGAAAAATATAATTTAATTTTTTAATGTATAAAATTGTTTTTATCATATCATATGATCCATAAAGGAGTAACAAGATATTCTTCTTGTCTTTAGTAAAACCAAAATTATTAAAAATATATAGTCCAATAACACATATATTTCTACTTAATCACTTCAATAAAATTTTTACCTCAAAACTGTTCCAAAATACATTAGATAAAATTTATATAGATGACCAATAAATATTACATTCCCCCCAAAAAAGTGTATCTTAATCATTACATACCAAACATGTGAATACCCTCATAATTTATTATATTAAAACATGGTAATGAACTAAATTTCAATAAAATCATATATGAAACATGAAATATTACTTATTCTATAAATAAAAAATAGATTATTGTATTTATTCTTTAGATCCAAATATTTTTTAAACTCCATGAATGATAATATGAATCAGTTTTTCAAATTATCATTAATTTTTTCCAAATTAGTAAGTACTATAATATTTACAATATCCATATCAATTTTCGTTTTCCCCAATATAATTATCTTAGCAGTACGAAAATTTTGAGGTTTATATTACCCCCAATCCTATGTTTTTTAATTATTTCAACTTTACAATGAATGGGTTTTATTTTTCATCGGTACCATGAAACATCTTCTATTAAATCATTAAGGAAATATTTCAATATTAAAATCATTATATATCTTTTAATTATTATAATCTGGATATGATTTATAAAATTCCCAATGAGACAATTACTGATTCTAAACAAAATAGAATTTATCTTTATTTTTCATCTGTCATAACATAATGAGATTGACTATTATCTATTGATTTTTATTGAGGTAAATTTAATTGGTTCCTGAAACATTTACTTGAATAATTTCTCATATATTTATAGTGGAATTATTGTAAAATAGAAAAAAATTCAAACCTGTGATTTAAAAATCACGGTGTAATTTATCTCTACACATATATAAAACTCTTATTCATTTTATGAAAAGACCAAGCTTTTACTTTACATAATTGTTACATGTGTGAAAACTCTTCGGTCAATTTATTTAATTAAATGGGTCATTAAATTATTTAATGTTATCCTCTTACTTTCATTTGATGTAATTATACTTAAAAAATTATCAATCATGTTAGTACATGATAATATGAACTTTTTTGATGAAAATGTTTTTGAGATAAGTACTATTTGAAAATATGATTGAAGAAATAAATGAAACAAACATTCTCACTCATTGGTTATATTTCATGGATATGTTTCCCATTCCATATGATATGTGGCATTTATAAATGATAAAAACATAAGATTAAATCATATAATTTTGAAAAATTAAGTTTAATTCAAAAACTGGTGATATTTATAAAATATATTTAAAAACATATTCATAGATAGTCTCAGCATCATAAAAAAGTATTTTTAAGGTTATATCTAATTCAATTTCGTTATAATTATTTTTAAAGAAAATATGAATTCTCTTGAGAATATCTTTCCCGTGTTTTAAACTAGGCCCATAGATATTCTCATTTTTTGAACCATGTAATTTTCTATTAAAGCACTAGATGATGTTTTTTAAGTCATTACCCCTAAGTAACTACCTAAAAAAACATCATCCACTTGTACTATCCATGCATGGGTGTAATTAATCGAAAACAAATGACCTCATCCTTTATAAAATATCAGGACATATCCTAAAATTCAATCATATGGTAATTGTCCCTAATCTATGTTTTCTTAACATTAGTTCTCAATATTTCTAATAAACATCCTTTGATATCAACTGTTGAGACCGCAACCCATGTATCCATAAGTGAGTGACTATTTTATTAAATTTCCATATCATACAAGGGATCACATGATAAAAACCTGAATAGTTTTGAATTTTGGAGAACAAGATACATACATGATTCCCATATTACATTTAAGAGTAAATTTTACAAGCTAAATTATTTTCAAAAATAAAATTATTACCTCTAAAATATCCTTTAATGTTAATAATAGTATAATTTATAGATTCTAGGTGCAAGAGAATGAAATAATAGTGAGATAAAATTCTCAATAAGGGTTATGTGTAGTGGAATATATCCTCACTCAATATGAATAATATGCATAGAAATGTAAATAATATAAAATATGTTAAATTTAAATAATATTTCTATCATGATGAGATAAGATAGACTCAATATTGAAAGATAAATAACAGAAAGTTCATGAAACATAATCAGTTTTATGAGAATTAAATTAATTGAGAGATAATACCATGGTGAAAATTGGTTCAATAATAATAACACCAATGTTCTAACTAATGGAAATGGTTAATTATTAGACCTTATGTTTCCAAAGAACATGATACCTTCACAATCGTAATCTATCATTGATATGTTTTAAAACATATTGGGTACAAAACAATACATTTTGGAAAATCACAATTTTCAATACCTTTTAGAAGACATAAACCATCATGATTTGTCCTCTATAAATTTTAAAACATTCGGTTTATATACGCATAGGTCTTGGCAAACATATTTTGTCTCTTGAGACAATCAATTCAATAATGAGAATTCATTAACTAGTCCCTGACCCATTTATTTATTATCCATGTTATTCCACATATATCATATTAATTATATAATTTTTAAACAATGTTCCCTATCATCATGTATCTATATTGGGAAAATGATATATTCTTTTCAAAATTTTCCCATATATATAATAAAATTTAATGTAATATATCATATATGTAAATAATATAGGGTTTATTCAATAAAAAAATTCCATGCTAAATAATATGGATATTTATGGGAAATATAATGTCTAATTATCATAGAAAAGTGAATATTTCAGGGAATGTTAAGGAATACATATAAAATTAAGCTATAAAGTTGATGTCAATACCTTTATTTCTCAAAATTACTATAATCCATCTAGGGGAAGAATACAGATTATATTGATACAAAATATTTGTAGTGGGAATAATTATAATAATGGTTGTTGTAATTTATGAATATAAATACCATAAAATATCTACAAAAAAAGTTTGATTAAGATTTTCATTTCATTTTGAAAATTATTTAGAAAATTATATTATTTGAAAATAACTTTAATAATTTTTTTGAATGATACTGATAAAAAAATAATTATTCGCATAAATGATGGCCATGATGTTCATTAATTTCATAAATTCCATAAAATATAAAAATAACATTTCTTTTTTGTCTTTGTAAAAATTAAATAAACAATCATTGATCTGAAAACAATGAGAATATTTCATTTACATTTCTAAGAAAATCTATAAAAACATTATTTCGAAAAATAAATGACATTACATTGAATAAATTTTATAAAGAGTTCAAATGTATTTAAATAAATTTTAAACTTATTTTTAAAAGGATAAAATAAATTGTAGAAATATTTTTAATACATTGATTTAGAATATAAAAAATCTCATGCCTAAGAGATAAATGAATTTGATTTATCATAAAATAATTTTCCCAATTAATTTCACACCAATGAGTTTAAAAATGTAAATTTAACATGAAAATATCATAAATAACTAGATTACTAGAAAATTTAATGTGTTTATAGGGAAATTGTGAAATATTTTCCTTCAACTGAAATACAAAAAAAATCATTCTATATTAGAATAAGTAAATTAAATAAACAATTATAATGATTAAAATAATGAATGGGAATTAATAAATTAATTGATTATTTTTTTCCATTGTAAATGACCATAAAACATGTATAAATATAACATAATGTTGTCAACATTCTTTATACACATAATTATGGAATGTCATAATCAATGAAATAGATGTTTAACCGAATGATCAAAATTGAGTTAAGAAATATCTTACTTCTAACATCCCCTTTCATTTAATAATACATAACCAATAGTATAATAGATTAAAAAATTTATTTACTTTAAAAAAATTATTAATATTTATAATGTCATATATATTCATGATATAATGTAATATCACTTGTTAGTTAATAGTATTTAATTAATTTAATTGTTTCTGGTGTTAAGATCTATGTTTCCTCTTGTGTGTTTCTGAATTCAAGATCAATTTATTTCATATATTATATATATATATATCATATTAAGAATAAAAATAATGACATACATATATAATTTTTAAACCAATTAAACTTGTAGATCCAATGATTAATGAAAGTTAAAAAATAGATGTGTTTTATGATCATGGAGATGATAGGTTCTTAGATCGCATGAGTAACTCTTCCATTTACAATGATCGTTATTAAATGATGGTAACAAATATATTGAAATTATGTAATGGTTATAATTTCATATATACCATATTATATAATTATATTTTCCATCCATATGGTTTGTTAATGAAAAGAGATTCCCATCGCTTTATGAAGGCGGTAGGCCACAGAAACAGAATAGATGCTCTCAGAATCACGTGAGTGAAAAGGAATGTAATAAAATAATATATATTATCATTATAAGATGAAAATATTTCATTAATATCCTAATTATTTCATTTAGATAACATATTATCATAAATTATTTATTTATCGCTTTCCATGTGAAGCGTTAGTGAAAGACGAATCACATCGCTTCGACAGTTAGTATCATGTTGTATACATGAGGGACGTTATCAAATATCCTTCAGAATTAATGATAAAAATATTAATATGTTATAGTTAATAAACAGGTATAAATATTTTTTAAATTTCATATATATAATTAAGATCCACCAACATACCTAACCTTGAGAAGTGAAAATAGAAAAAAAAATGACATCGGTTCACGAGTCCGTAGTCGGCCATACGCATGAACGATGATTTTGTAACCCATTTTATTTAAGTGGATATGTTTTTAGGTCAAGAAATATTTATAAAAAATATAAATATCTATAGAAAATAATGTTTTTAATATATCAACATGGTTTAATAAGTGTTGTATACGGTGGTGAATGATATAAAATAATGATTCTTGTTGAAAAACACTACCACTTCAAAGGGTTTCACCCTTAGGTATACACTAATGAAATGATATAACTGATTTATTCACAAAATAAGTATCATAGTATAGATTAAGGAAATTTTTCATGAGCATTTTTTATGTAAGATTAAGAAAACTGACAATGACAGCTTTGATGGTATGAGGGGAGTGTGTACCTTTTTAATGATTATGATGAGTGGTGTCTTTACAAATACCCAAATGAATTCAACATTTATATTTCAATAATTGCTCATGTGGACCAATAATAGAAAATCAAAAGGGGTGGTGGGTTGAAAATTTCAATATCCACCGATAAAACACAATAAAAACATTTTTTAATCATTTAATTTCTTAACATCTCAGTTTCCATATTTTTGCTATTTTGGGTTTTCATTATAGTAAAAGGTCTTTTTAACCTAGGTAATTTTTCATTTAAGATTTAATTTCAATGATAAATTATTGAAAATTTTCCTCAATTAATTATAAATAATAAATACAATTAATCAAATTAAACAAGATATGTGTTGAAAAATATTTTTAACACAAGCACGTATAATGAGAAAAAAACACTAGTGTAACCATAGATGTGCTAAAAATGTTTTTACTAATTATAGGTTAATAAATTCAATATAAAATAAAAATATGTATATGTTGGGACCATAGTTCATAATTATGACCATTAAAAAAACCACTGGAAGAATATATGATCATTATTTATTTTAAATATTTAAATATAATATAATTTATTATAAAAAACCTAAATGTCAATTTTTAAACTGTTCATTTAATTAGAATTTTTAAAATTAAAAAAATATTTAATTCGAATATATGTTGTTCTGTTAAATGTCAAATGATATATTCATCTAAAATATGAATTTATGAAAAGAATTTTTTTTATTATTACATCATTTTATATTTTTTTAATTTGTTTTCATTATTTTTGTTAAACAACAAAATATTAATTTTTATTTCCAAATAATATTATGTAATTATATCATATATATAAATTTTAGATGAATTATTATTATAAAAAATAAAATATTATTCATAATAATAAATTTTACTTAATGGATTTTTTTGTCCTTGTCCCAGTTCTTTTTTGAATCATAATTAAATGAGGGTTTTCATATTTCCATTAATTATTTGTTGGAAAATTTTGTAGGTCATTGTTTCAATTATATTCTTAGATTAACCCTCTCATTAAACCCATTTTAGCATAACTTCTATATTTTAATTTATCTAAATTCACAATTAATTTTCGTCAAAAATTTAGTTGAAGATATTAGAATTTAAAATTTATTGTGATTTAAAATATTAAATACTTTTTTCCACAATAAATTTACAGAAGTGTTAAATTATAATTTAAAATGTATCACGTAGATGTGGTGACTAATTAGGATTTTATTGTGAAAATGATCCAATGTTTACAATGGTTTTATATCAAAATTCAATATTTAAATAATCAAATTAACATAAATATGATTAATTTATATATAATTGAAAAAATTGTTCTATTAATTCAGTTCATAATCTAATTTTACATTATAAATAATTAAATTAGATGGTATTTATCAACTAAAATTTAGTATTTTTCACAATTCATCAAAAATTGAAACCTCTTAGAAAAATAAAAAACATTCAAAACAATATCAACCAAAAATTATAATTTCAAAACTGAAGTTTAATTTTCATTTAAATTTTCTAAAAGTAGTTGAAAATTATTTTAATTCATATGAGTGAAGCTCAAAAAAATCATTTTTTAGAAATATTATGTTAAAATATATATAATTTTATTTTAAATGATTTATATTTTATTAATAATGAATTTACACCTAATAATTTTCAAAAACATTTTTTACAGTTAATAAATCCAATTTAAAGTGATGGTTGTTACTATTGAATTAAATAATAATATTTTAGTAATATTTCAATTTTTTTATAAATTGAGTGATGGGTGTAATGAAAGATAATATAAATGATTCATGTAATGAAATATAAACATTTTATTTTATATAAAACAAGAAAACATATTCATTTTTACTAATGAAAATTATTGACGAGATTAAAATTATATTAAAACAAATATATCATAAAGTCTCTGAGTGTTTTATTTTCTTCTAATATTATTTTTTCATGTCATATATGCTATCAAATACAATTTTCAACTTTTATAATTTTGTGTTTTTACATTTAAAGTCTATGTAGAAAATGTATATGAGTACTTAGTGAGGTATAATATATCTAAGAGATGATGTATAATGTTGGTAATAACATCACATTAAATGAATTTATTTTTGAATCTTTATGTATTTTATTATTAATTTAATATTTATTTGACTTTCATTAACATATGATGGTGTTTTACTCATATATGATGACTGATACATGTGCCTACATGGAAATTATTCATTTCATTTTGGGAATCATATTATATTAAATGTATAATTTATTTTTTTCATTAAAAAAATTAAATAATTTCCAATCATCAAATTGTTAAATGTATTCTAGGAATATTCTTCATGTTGAAATAAATATGTAAAGAATCAAACAAACTATGTATTATGATACATATATATTGATTAAATACATTAGTTGGAAAACATTCAAAAAATGTTCTGGACTGCCGAAGTGATTTACAAAAGAGAACATGTATCTATATTAGAGGGACTCACTTCCTATTTAGATTTCCATAATGATGAAAATGTGATAATATTCCTTTTACATAATTCCTTTGATATATCAAATATGTATTCTTCTATACATGACGAAGTGAATCATATGATTTCAAAAAAATACGTAGATTCCTATTTAGTCTGTTTGAAATTCATTAGAATCATTTAAAGATCATTATTATGTAATTTCAATGTCATTAGATTATAGGATAAAATCTTTATTATTGTTACATTAATTCTATTTTATAAGTTGATAATGAATTTATGATATCTCAAAATTATTTCAAGTATTCTTCCATTCATATAAAAATTAGTATAAGGTGTTTTCAAAAAATCATTAAGGAGGAAAAAAACCATTAACATATTTGAAGAGTGATTAAAAATTATTCTGAAAACAATGCAATTATTTCTCAATTAATATAATTCAGATCTTACTGAAGGGAAATTCACAAATTTTATGTGTGTGATATCATTCAATAGATCATTTTGAGGATTTATTTTAAGATATATTTTTTGGAAATATAATATAATGTATTTGAAATATTGAAATCATATTAATATAGTTGTGTTAGGATACATGGAGACTGATTATGATATGGTCCATACTATTTGATGATACAAAATTCATTTATTGATCCATGTATTTGAGTTCATCGGTGGGGTAAAAAAGATCAACACCTCTCCTCATTATAACTTTGTTTCAACAGCTCAATTCACCAATTTTTAAATAAATAACATGTTACATTGACGTAATGAGTAATTTCTGTTGAAAATTTTCAATGGGTTCCAAAAAATATACTTTTTTACTTGGGGTTAATGTGGTGTCATAGAAATAAACATCATGTGTAATTTGAGAGGAATTAAGGATGAAATATATCACATTGTTTCATACATAGATTTTCTAGAATATTACTTAATGATAAACTATATTTAATTATAAAATTAAATACTCTATCATTTTCTAGTCCTTAAATTTTTAATTAAACAACTTGAATAAAGATAATTTAAACGTACTATTCTTGTAATTCTATCAAAACATAATGAATTATTCATACCATCTATGGATGTTGGGTTTAATTATTTAACTAATAAAATCAATGTGTGGAATCATTCATTTTAATAAATTTTCAATTTTCATTTAAAAAAAATAAAAGTATGAGCTTTATGCAATTTTTATTGGAATTGATGAACGTGATATATTATTTTATAATTATAATAACGATAAATGTATTTTTAATGGTATTTTTATACTGTTATTTTATAATAGGCTTTTAAAGTATATTAGAATACATGTTTCATTTT
Source organism: Viscum album (assembly GCA_963277665.1). Lineage (NCBI taxonomy): Eukaryota > Viridiplantae > Streptophyta > Magnoliopsida > Santalales > Viscaceae > Viscum > Viscum album. The sequence continues at coordinate 51,681,751 of OY728156.1, forward strand.
TCTTGTTTTATTTAGAACCAGATACTATAGCCTCATAAAGTATACTAGTATTATCAAAAATGCCATCAATGAACACGGTGTCTTTCATATTGTATAGGTTCATTAGGGGGTTTTTTGGAGATATTCATATAATGAAACTTATCATGAATCATGTGCAACCTCAAGGCCCAATATAGAATCTCATACATCAAGATTTTTATAATATTACATTTTTATAATGAAACTATTAATGCCGTAACACATCTTTACAGGATTGATCAACCATCTCTTAGAAAATAACATAAATCAAATATTATTTCTTAATGAGGAAGAAGACACCACCAAATTTTCAATGTAGGAATAAATAAAAACAAGAATATTCAAAAAAAATATCAATCCTCAAAATATATTCCCCTGGATATCAATATCTTCATTAGTATATTACTTCAAAGTGCTAAAATATCTATTTATTGGATCTCTTGAAAATACCAATAAATGTTCTAAATAATTTTTTTTGTATTATTTCTAAATATCTATTCCTAATAAATAAATTCTATTTGAAAAGAGTTAATATTTTTAATGTGGTCTTGTAATGGTAGATTGAAAATATCTACAATAATTCACTTCCCATTTTATATAATTTTGGTGGTGGTTTTTAAAAAATGCATCTAAACTCCAAGAAAAAATTTATTAATGAATAATAAATTTAAATATTAATAAATAACTAAAAAATTATTTATAAATATTTGTATACATATATTAAATAAATATTATATAATAAATAAAACTAAATAGTAATTATTAATAAATATATTGAAATTTTAATATTTTATTGTTATTAATGATGAATTCATAATTAACATATATATATATATATAATATCATGGTGAAAATGTGCCTCATAACTATTGTTCCAATAGAATATGGTAATAATAATTCACCCTCAAATGAAAATTACTTTTGAAATATGTATCCATTTATTCTCCATAAACTAACATATTAAATATTTCAAAATTGAGTGAAAATTTAAATAGTAATTATATAAATCAATAATAAAAAATTTATTATTATTCTATGATGAGTTGAAAATCATACTTCAATACCACACAACATTATTTTTTATCTAGAATTATTTTTTGGATCCATAAAATGTAAAGAAATGCATGTGAGGATCCTTATGGAATATGTTTTGGGAAGGCCACAATGACTATTACAAAATGTCAAAAAGGCTCAGAGGGCTTACAAAACTGAGTTTTTAGTTGTAATACAGTAATTAGTGAACATTTTATGGAGTTTATTTTCTTTTAGGGTGGTCTTATTATTCTTGTTCAGTTGTCTATGATTTTATTCCATGGTTTTATGTTCATATCAATATGACTATGTTTCAATTTGAGTTGTCTTCCCTCTTTTGGTTTCGTATAATTTATTATATACACACACACATATATATATATATATATTTGTTTGTGTGTATTTGAATTTATATATAATTATGTATTTTTATATATAATTCTATGTATGTTCCAATATTCCTTTATAAATATATACAATTTTATATAGTTATTATTATTTCTTCCTTTTTTGAATATTTTTATATATTTAGAAATCATTGTATTTATTTAGATTTTTATATAGTTTGGTATTTTATGTGTGCATATATATTATTAAACATTTATATGTATTTATATTTACATATTAGTATGTATAGTTATAATTATTTCAATATTCATGTGTTTTTATATATACAATTACATGTACTTATATATATTTTTTGGGTTATTTCATATTTCTTATTAATTTATGACTTATGATTTATGATTTATTATTATTTATTATTATGTATATTTTTTAGTATTAATATTTAATCTTTATTAATTTATTTACATATTATTATTTATTAATTATTTAATAATTTTTTTGTATTTACTATTATGTAAAAAAGTTATGTTTAATATTTTATTTATTTATTTAGTATTTATTCTTTATAAAGGTTTCATTATTAATTTGTAATTTATATTAGTTATTTTTTTACCTTATTTATGATTTCAAACTTATCATATAAAAATTCATTAGTAATTTGTTTCTTATTTATTTTTATCATTTAGTATATATATATTATTTATTATTTACACAAAATAAATTATTTATTATTTATTATTTATATTTTATATATTATAAATTTAATATAAAAAAATTATTTAATTTTTTATATATTTAAATACATTAAACTTCTATGTATTATATTATATTTAGTCACGATTGGATAAGATTATTGTAGTTTTAATGTCATTGGGGATTAAAATGAGTAACTAGTTCAAATCCTTCCCTACACATATATATGCTCAATATCATTGTGACCTGATAAATAATTATGCAATTACAAATATAATAAATATTATATAATCTATAATAATTAATATAACATATTTCATATATAATATATAATAAATCTATTATTGAAACAAGTTAAAAAATATATAAACCATCACTTAAATGTGATAAAAAATACCTCCTTAAAAATCAAATCTAATTTATTGGAAGAATAATTAAACACAACAGTTTGTTGAAAAAGTACATATTATTTAGTAGCAATTTTAACCACTTAAAACATTAATATAAATGGTTTTAAATTAATTTTTTTTATTAATTATATCCAAGTCTATCTATGAAAAAACCACAAAGAACCCCTCTATCCTGATAAAATTGAAAAAAAATATGAATAAGAGAAACAACACCTCCAGTCATCGATATATGATCGAGGTAATGCATCATCATCAAAAAAAGTAAAAATCTCAAGGGATGAAATTGGATGAGGACATAAGAGTGGATATGAATCTTGGATAATAATTAAATGATGTTGAAAATAGAACCACAAGATCAGTGATAACAAAGTGAAAAAAGAGAAAAATCTACTATATAAATCATATAAATTGAATAAATAATTACCAAAAGTAGAAAACTACCTTAATGGAAAAATATCAAAGGTAAATCCAACTAGAACAGTAATATTAATAATCTATTATGTCCATTAATGGCCACCCACCCATCCCCATCTAACCTATATAATGAATCATGATCTCCCATCAATATATACACTCTCTTCACCCCATCGATGAATTTCATCTACTCCAAATTTAAACCAAGGTCACACATTCATAATCAAATAGCCCCTTCCATAAGATGAGAAATTCAAAGACTTAACATATATGGGGCTAAGATAAAATACCAAATCATGAAATCAAAATGTATCCCAATCTAAAATAAATTAATGAATATTTCAAACTACTCATAATACACCCCTATGGAGATGTTGAAATAGAGGGACGTGAAAGGCCTAGTAAAAATAGTATTGTGACCTATTAATAAAGGAAAATATTTGGAGGATTAATAATGAAATAATATAAAAAAATACACTACAAAATATACGGAATACTTCTATAATAGCTCATACAAGATGAGACCACCAATATAAATATTTTTTCCGTATAAAATAGAGGAACCACTATCCGATGCCATGTTTTCATTGATATTATTATAAATGAACAAAATATATGAATCCTCATTATATAAAGTTTATTGTTTACATAGAATGTTAACTTTCATGAATTGATACAACACACACATTTTCCATATGGCTCCTCAAATTAGGGGTATGTTGGGTGGGTTATAAATAATGTAGTCAGGTGATGTTAGTTAAGATGATATTTTTTCTACTATTATAATATGTATTATATATAGATACATTATTTCATTATATTTAGGTAATTCATGGTTTTTATTATTTGAGTGAAATTTGATTATCTCAACTAGAAAAGTGTTTGAATGTGTTTCATTCATTTAAAAAAGTTAGTCAATTTTATAGAATCACAACCATATGAGAATGATTATACTTTATTAGCATATTATATGCTTAGTGTACACTAAATATTATTAGAAATGTGGTTATATAATAATATATATTATTTATTAAGATACAGACTATGGTTCACATATTCATATATAGATACGAGTGGGTTTGAATCAAATTACCACATTCCCATTTATAGTATATATTGTAGATATTTTATTAAAAATATATTATTGTGCTATGACAATGGATTTTGGAATACAAATTATTTTCCATGATATAACGTTAAACAGTTCACATATTAGGTTTGGAAGTAAGGATTAAATTTAATAATATATATATTTTTTAAAATTTGAGAGGTTTTATATTTTGTTCACGTTCAATGGAGGGAATATGGACTCACGGTGCAACTACCCCACTCAGGTTGATCTGAATCATAAACATGGATAATATAAAATAAGGCATAATACCTATTGTAAATTTAAGTAGGTTGGATAAATTTTCTTTTGTATCACAAACAAACTCATGGGAACTATTTATCCGTTAAAAAAGAGAGATCCTAAAAAGGTTTCATGAGAGCATATTAAGGAATTTTCAATTCAAAAACAAAACATGAACCATTAAAATATATATTCGAAGGATAAAATGATAAAAAATTAATTTTCATTTCAACATATCACATTTTGAAAAAACAATAATCTCATGGTTTTTAGGATCATTAAATACAATGATTTCACAAGTCTTACATTTAAAGAGACCACCTATTATGAATTTTAAAGCTAAACACTAACATACCTTAAATTTTAGTCAAGAGGATGAGAATAAATACTAAAAATAAATACAATGGATAGTAATAAAATAATAAACCTAATACGACAATAAATGAAATTTAAATTAAATTTTGAACGACAAATAAGAAATACATCATTTTTTTGTCAAATCAATAGATATAGAACCCATATTATAATAGATATTATAGGGGAATAATATAGGATACATATTGGTATGAAACACCACAATTACTAGTGTAATAGGTATTAGACTTGAAAAAGTGGAACCAACTATTTGTTGGTCAATGGTCACACATCTCATCACATGAGTCACACATAATTATTCATATCAGTGATAATCCTTTATTGGTTTATTCCATTTTACTTGGGGATACTATCAAGTACATAAATCCCAACAATAATAGACAACATCTTGTAACAACCCAATAAGTACCCAAGGGTCTCTCTAGTCACAACTAAGGGATATGGAACACAAAAAAAAATCAAATGTAAATCACATGAAAATCGCCAAGTCCAAGGAAAGATGAATAAAAATAATTGATTTCAATCTCTAATAAAACCCCTAAAATAATTATCCCCCATCCTAAATGTATAAAATTGAATAAGAAATTTCATCAATTACATGAAAATAGGGAAAATATTGGTAAACTTATGGGTCTATTTTTTGGTGTAAAAAATAACTCATCATTCAACCATGATTCCAAATAGGCCATTTCAATATAATTATATTATCTACTATTAGAAATAAATTTTATTATAATTTTATATCACAAATAATTCTTAAAGAAATTATAAATAGAACCAACGTACAATTCTCAAACAATTCCAATGAAATCACAATGTAATCACCTATATCAACACACCTAATTTTAAAATAGTGAAGATCCCATTAAAACATGAGATACTAATTAATGAAATGAAAACCAAATTTAAAAAATCTAAATATCTTAGAGTAAAAACAAAAATCTATTTTGAAAGTCATACAAGTCCCAAAATAAAATGAACAATTACTTTTCATAGAGAATACCATCAATGGAGTTTTATCAATGTTTTATGATGTATGAAATACCATTTAAAAACAACATGATATTGAATTATGAAAACAAATACACATTTAAAATGAAAAAAACAATACATTACTTGAAACCTTTTGAATATACAATTTAGATATCATAAAACCTATCACAATAGTTAATAACATTTTTAAATAATCATGAACTCAAGTAACTCCTCAATAAGAGTTAATCAAATGGAAACACTTACCTCACATTATGAATATCTGACTCCTTAAATAAAAATCACCAGAACATAACTTATTTAATGGATCACAAGACATATAAATAAATAACACAAATAATATTTCCCAAAAACAACATAATCAAATTATTATGAAAAATATTTCTAGAATACAAAAAAGATATTGGATGAAACATAGAGAATCAATAAATAGAAGACCAATGCATTTTATTTTGGTGAAAATTTGTAATTAAATCATAACAAATCCACCATATATATCATTAAAAGTGGACGATGGGCCCTTTAGAAGCACAAAACATGATAGGGACTATTGGGAAATATAGTTTGGATGAAACCCTTAATAAAAATTAGTCTTAATTACACAATATACCCAAAATTCTGTTATTACGGTGATTTAACTTCATTATTTTCAAAATCATGTAATCACCCTTCGATCATAAATATCTAAAGGAATATATATAACATTGTTTCATTGATACTATTTTGAAAACAGTTTTAGAAACTTCATAGCCCATAATAGTTCCAAAAACAACAAACATTTACACTATGACACCAAAAGATCATGAATGAAATATGAATCATAAATATAATCATGATGACAGAATTTTAGAGTGTCTCACATATAAATGAATGAAAATGTTAATAATCCCTATAATATTTCACATGCATGTAGATGATGTTCAATATACATTATAATTTGTAACCTATTTCATGGTGATAGATTCAATTATAATGTTTGTGATGCTTCTTTGAAATTTTAATAACATTTTTGTGTTCATAATGAATGATATTTGATGTTATTTATTCATAACTCTTTTACTTGTTATGATTTTAAATTTCTAAAGTGAAATGTCATATGTTGATGAGTCGATTATATTAATGTTAAAAATGATTTTTAACAAGACACATAATTAAGGAATCTATTGTTATGGAGTGTTATTGTGGTGGAATTTAAATATTGTACCATTCATTAAATTTGGAAATAATATAATCCAGTTGGATATTTAATTAAATTAAGTATTTATTAAATAGGTTTTTATAGGCTTCTTTTTAATGTAATGATGATAATTCATAATTCTGGCTAGTTCTATAACTTATTTCACTCAATCCCCATTATAAAGGTTGTTATATCACAGTTGTAAACATTTTGAATGTCTTATCAAACTTTTTGGTTGATCCAAATGCATTTGGATACCATTAAGGCTAGTATCTAAGTGGTTTCCTTTTATGGAACCCAATAAGACTCACTTTTGATGAATATTTTCTATGAATAATGACGTAAACTTGTTTGATAGTATTTTTTAATTTTTGTTCATTAAACACCCTATATAAATTATACATTGGTTTTATGAATAATTTAACTATATTTTCACTCGGATATATCCCAAAAAATATATCAAAATTTTCATTTAGATTTATAAATATATTTTCCTTTACATTTTTTAAAAAAAATTACATAGGAGGCCCCTCAGATTCATCAATGAATCATCCACTTTCATATAGAGTTATAATTATATTTTCATTATAAATGAAAGAATGATATCAATTTTTCCTATATATTTTCATGTCTTGTATAATGTAATGATTGATCATTTTTTAACCATCATTTTTAATCTATTTATCTAAAATCTGTAATATTGTAATATTTCTATGTTTTTAGATATCTCTATATATGTTGAGAATCATGTGATGATATTCCAAATGTAGATATCTATTGAAAAATGGGATTAATTACTTGTGATATTATCCAAATATTGGATCATGATAATTTTTAAATAGAATCTAGATGAATAAGACAAAAATATTGGTGATATATATTAAAATTTTTAGGGGTTCACAATTTATGATAATTTAAGCCTAGTTATATATCCCATAAAACTAATATAATATTTTTGGGTAACTCATTGACTTTTTTCATGATTATATAACATAGAAAATAAATAGTAATTTCAAAATTAGGGTCTTCTCATGGTTTATATTATAGATTTGAAATCAATGTGTTTTGTGAAAATGAGATAGATCTATCCAACAGCTGGGTAGTTTTTAAATAATTAATAATAAGAATCCTTATATAGTTGTGTCTTTAAGGAAAAATAGATTAATTTCATTAATATTATTGTTATAATTATAGATGAAAAACATAAATGAGGTACATCATTAGGAATAATATGGGTATTTGGTTTCAAATATGTTAGGACTATTTACTATATTTCCACCCTCACGTGATTTTAAAAACTTACGTTGTGGGAAAATATATGGTAATAAATATTTTGTTGCTTTTACATTAAAATATTCTGAGGTTTCGAGTTTATCTCATTTCACATTGTTTTTGGGGTTTTGTGCGGTACATTTAATAATTTATTTAATATTTAATAAATCTTTTTGAAAGCAATACTATTTTTAATACATTTTTTAGTGGCTTAGTGTGGTGAAAACATTCTATATTAGAGATTAAATAACGATTATAAATTTGGAATGAATTTTTTTGACATTAAAATATTATTGGGGATCTCAATATTATTGTATCAGGATGACTATTTATGTTTTTTATATCATATAAATCTTATTGGAATTATATTATATAATTTAACACTATATAGTATATTAAATGGAGGATTTGATGAAATATAAAGCTGTATAAGAACGAATTATATGTTATGTTAGATATTAAGGCCCGAAATAATAGAAAAATATCTTTCTATGATGAGATTTTAATGTAGGTTCTTACAAAATATTACTTTAAATCATTCCTAAAAACTATGTTATAATACATTTAGATTAAACAAATAGAATTTTAAAATAATTTCATGAAAAATAACCATAAATTCAAAAACTTTTAGATATTCATCTTCACTTATCTCAAATAATGAGGTTAAATGTATATATTTACTAATTTGTTAGATCATATATTATAACAAAAAACATTCTATATAAGGGAGAGATTTTTTAAAATGCATTCTTTATATTTTGCAATTTTTTAAAATTATCACTTTTGACATTGTTCATCCTGCTAAAATCATCATTATGTGATTGCAATGTTTTTCATTTTTCTTATAAATAAATAAACATAATAATTATTAATAATTTATGTTGAATTAATTATTTATCTATATTAAATTTTTCTCTATTCAATCCAGTTTTTTATTTTGGACAATTTTAAGGGGTAAAATCTTAACATTTTTGATATTAGGTATTTTTTTATTATATATATTCTTTGAATATTTTAATTTTTTTTTGATGGATATGATATTGTGAATAATTATTTAGTTTCTATATGTTATCATAATTTATATGCTCATATTTCCTCCACATTTTTCATCATGAGGAAAATAAATATCAATAAATGATATCTCATGTATTTCTAAATGACTAAATTTATAACAAAAAAAGAAAAAAAATTAAAGCATATCCTTTCATTTGGTTTATAAAATGTTTTTATCATAATCATACTTTTTAATTTATGTTATTATATGTTAAAAAATATTATATTTTAATTATTTTACTTTTCAATGTGGTTATCTATATAACATAAATAAAATGTGTGTTTCCATATCATTTATGTTTTTAGATAGTATTAAATGTTACATTATATATTGGTTATATATATAAAATATCTGAAAATATTTCATATACATTCGATGTGTATTTTTTCAATAAAATTTATCATAGTATTTATAAAAATGATTTTAATGATATTGAAAATGTCATTTCCATCAATTCCATTTGAAACCGAATGTTATAATAAAATAGAAACCCAATGTGTAAACACCTTTTTTGACAACTACCACTATTGTCAACAAAATTTTAGACTTCATTTTAATTCCATTTAGGGATAATATAAAGAGTTATTATAGAGTTTATATTACACATAGAATTCCAAATTTTATTGATAATATTTTACAATATTGGTGGAATGAAGGGGTTTTTTGGATTTTGACAACCTCATGAATGACTTATTAGTTTGATATAGTTATGGAATAATAGACAAGCTTGTGTTACCAGGTTGTTTCATGATATCCAAGAAGGATTATGGTTTGTACTGGGGTGTAAACTATGCAAGGTTGCTTAATGGTTTTTCATTTGTGAAGTTAAAGGTTTGAAATTGATTTATATTGGGCCCATAAATAGTTATATTTATTTATAATTTTGAAGGAATCAAAAATGATGTAATAAAAGGATTTTGATTAAATTTATATGAATGAGAATGATATAACTCTTTTGGTCATTTATTATGGAGAAATATTTATCCTTTTAAGAATAACTATCCTGGACCACTAGTATTGTATTTAGGTAATCCTGATAGAACTGATGCATCATAATATTTATGGTCACAATAATATTAATGTGTTTCCATACAATTTATTTTATTCCATTTATAATTATTATGAGTTATATTCATATAAATATATTAGGTGTGTGATTTATAATTATGTGACTTTAAATTGTTTTCAAATATATATATGTGAGTTGAGGGTGTGGGTATTACATGATATTAGAGGATTTCAATATTAGTGCCCAACATTAAACATTACATGATCTATTGAAATTTAACAAGAAATCACATTCCTTTATTCCCAATGATATGATAGGTATAGTTTTTATAAATCTATATCATAAGTATGACATCCTAAAACAATATATAAAAAAGTGGATATTATATTCATTATACATTACATCAAAAAAAACATTCAAAACTTTTTATTAATTTCAAGATTCATTTTCAAAATTTTAACCTTGGCCTCATCCTTGTCTGGAATCATCCTTAAACCACAGGGGAAAAAATTTTAATTTGTTAGATGATTTGAAAATAAATACTGAAAATATAAATAGGATTTCCATTACTCTAGTTAAAAATATAAATACCCCATTAAATACATAAAATTATAAAATTGTATTTTTAGTGTATTAAAAAAATCATTTTCACATGAAAACCAAACATCTATTTCTTAATGAAAACCATTAAAACCCATAGAAATAAAATTAAACCACTTTTCATACAGCTCAGATAATCATATTCATATAAATTTTAAACCCATGTTAGAAATAACCATATCCGAGTTAAATTCAAATTAGAAAGGACATAATTAACACCTCCTTAATTATTTATATTACAAGAACCATACCCCAAGCATTGATGATCTATATTAGGGAAGACTCTTTATATTGTCTATATAATGATCAACCATTTATCATGATCTATAGTATAACTTATCCAATTTCATGAGATATATGGGAATCATGTGTGTCTATTATATAATTATTAAGTACCATATTAAGAATATATCATTTTAAAAATTAACATTTTCATCATAAATCCATTGAAAAATTCACTTGAACCCATATAAAAACACTTTGGGATATTCAAATAACCTTACCTTTTTAAAACCAGAATTTAATACCATAGAAAAAAATTAAAGTGTGGTTTTCTTTGAAGAAATTTTCTAAAATTATTAAGGAATGAAAAAATAAAATAAGAGATATATACGTGAGAAATTTTTTGTTTCCATAAACATTACAACTGAAATTTCCCCCCCTTTTTACAAATAGTCAATGCATTCCATAAAATATATTTAAAAATATTCTTATTTGAAACTATTGAATAGTGTAAAAATATACAATAAATCTACTTTATAAAATATTTAATGTTGTTATATATAATTCCATTAAATAATTTTAATAAATATTGACATGGAAGAAAACTGAGATGAAATGTGAACATTATGAGTTGATTTTTAAATGAAATCCTATTACAAGAAATAAGAAAAGATTAATTCCTTCAAAATAATTATAATTTATCCAAATATAGTAATCATTTACCTTTATAAACCCTTGATATATAAATCCATGTTTTCCATAAACCATATAGAAAAAATGAACACAAAATATAAATATTTCGATAATAAAACTATAAATCAGTTAATATAAGGATTTAAAAGAAATGTTTCCTTCACCATGAGCATGATTCATCATGTGTGTTCTTTATATTCAAGAAAAATTAAAATATATTAATTATTTTTTTATTCTAATTTTTAAAATTTATTATTCCTTTTATTCAACTTATAATTATGTTATACACAAATTATTTATTTATTTAAGTATATATGGTATGTTTTGATGATATTAGGCTCATAAGACCATATAGTAGTCGGTAGGTGGACTATGGTCAAATTAAACAATATTACTACATCTATTGAATACTAATAATTAAATAGATGTAATTTTTATATAAAAATTACCGTTTTAAAATCTTCCACTAAAGATCAATAATAATTATGAATTATGATACAGTCAAGGATATGGAAGGATGTATGTAGGAATGTGTAACACTTCCCTTTTTAATGACCATCATCAAAATATTGTAAATATATTTTTAGGTAAAATAATAAAAAAAGTATAAATAATTATTATTTCATAAATATAACTATATGCATAAACTATTTGATTTCGGGATGGAATGAAAATCACATCGCTCCAGGGGTACGATAGTCCACACATAGGGAAGAATGACATTATCATGTTTCATTGAATGAAATTTTGAAAAATTAAATAATATTTTATCTTTATGGAATGTTAAATATTTCATTAATATAATATATAAATATTAATTCTCTCATTTAGTATTATTTATAGAGAACTAATATTATTATATTGCGAGGTGGTAGTTTGTTGTAAACATGAATGATTTATTCCATTCACATTTGATGGAGGATGATAATGGTAAAAAGTTATTCTATTAAAAAAATAACATCATATTATATTGAGTATTGTAATAAATAATTTTTATCTTTATTATGGATGATTTGAAATATGAGGAAAAAAATATAAAACAAAAACACTTAGATAAAAACTATACCTCTTATTTGGAAAACCTCTTTTTCATTAAACCTTCTCACATATATGTTTTGAATTATTCCTTAAATAAGGCATCAAAGATTTATAGATGGATTTTTGTAACATATTTGGGAAGGGAATTTATGAATGAAATAATTTTTTTAAATGTGGTTAAATGTGGAAAATGGATCCCTTTTATATGAAAGAGGAGGGTCAATGTTGGAAAATCATAAAATATTAAGTTTCTATAAATTATTTTTTAAGGTAAAAATTGATCCAAACTATTAATAACAGTTGATAATATAACTATGTTTATATATACTATCTTATAATAAAATTTTGACATGTTTGGATCACATTGTTAATGATATCACTTTTTTAAGCCCTTCGTTATCCCTTTGGTCAATTAGGATGATATAAAGAATTTTAATTATTAAATCGTTAAAATAATTGCAATAAAATTATAAATTACCCATTAATATACCATGGTTGATATTATATACTTTCTCCCAATCACATGGATGGTGATTTTATTTTTAGGAATTCAATATTATTTAATGAAATATTATTTGTTATAAAATTACATTATTTTCAATTTTAGAACTATTCATATTACATTAATTTTAAAATTAAAATAAAATAATTTTAATAAAATAAAATTTAAAAAAAGTTATATAATATTTAATTATTATCTCTAAAATCAAAAAAAAATTATTCAAATAATATTACTTGTAGTGTTTAACAATGAAATTTTTAATTTTTATTACACATTAAAAAATCATTATTTTTGTGTCACATAATAATTTGTGGATGTTTTATCATCAAAATATAAAAAAAACAACATGATAGGAAAATAATTTAGATTTAAAATTCTTGTTTATAATTACAAAAACTGTATGTTTGTCCATATGTAGAAATAATTGTAACTATTAAAAGTAATAGAGAAATTTTTATCTTTATATCAACGTAATTATTATAAAGGACCAAATCATGTATAAATTTACAAAATCTACATAAACATATAGTGGATTATAATTAATGAGTAATACGTATCCAATAAAATTATTCCATGTTTTAGGTACATTATTTACATAATATTATGTTTTTCATTTATTTACTAATTTTACATTCATCATGGTATCCAAAATAACTAATGAAAGTATTCATATTGAAAATAAATAAAATAGATATATTTAACAAATTTATACCTTGTAATTTAAAATATGGAATCATTTTTATTGATTGATAATTTTTTAGAGGAATAATTTAACATAAATTTAAAAAAGAAAAACACAACAAAAATTATGTTTTCAGAAAAATATTTGTTTCATCTAAAAACAATTATTATACTAAATGGAATAACGAAATTATAATGAAAATATATAATTTGACTAAATTCTATAAATATTAACTTATTATTATTTTTAAATAATATAAAATATGATTTGACTTTGTAAATTAACAAAAATAAATAAATTTTTTATTAAAAAAGGTATATTTTACAATTCAATGAAAAAACACTCATTTCCAAAAATTCTCAAAAATTATTTTTACGCTAATTTTAAAATGATAAATTTAATAATGTAACTAATTTAGAAAAGTTATTATTCTAAAATTTTAAATTTATATTTTTATATAATCCCATATAAAGAATACGTAAAAAAGAAATTGTTTATTTATAAATTATTTCTTATATTTTTTGAGAAAATAAATATTTATAAATTTAATAATAATAAATATTAAAATTATTTATTAGATCATTATCTAGGATTAACCATGCTTCAACCATTTTTTAAATTTCATCCTCAAAAATTTTATTCACATAATAAACAAGTTGGTATATCTTTATATCAAAGTATTTTTATATTCCAATATTTCTGCATCAACATTATGGTTTTTCTAAAAACAAATTATCAAGATGAATTATATTATTCCACAACAATCCCTCCTTATAGTCATGTATATGAACTCATTGATCACCATAAAAAATTGTATCATCTCAGTAAACTACCTCTAGTATCAAAACATGAAATAAATCAGGAACATAATTACATAACATTGAAACCAAAAATAAGTTGTATACCCAAGATTAACATGGAGATACTTCAACTCGATATGATAATAATACCAATTTCTCCCGGATTTAATATTATCCAATTAACGATGGACATAAATTTACCATCTTAACTAAATTTCATAACTTATTTCAATAGATATTTATTTATAAAACAGGGTTACATACATCAAAAAAAGATTATTTCTATAAATATTTGTGTCATTTTTATTCATCTCTCAATAAACCTCAGATACATATAATATTTCTAAACTATCTCAAACCATTCCTTTCCAACTATACTCCCATAATATTCCTTACTCATAAATCATCCATAAAAATCATGGGTTTTAAACTACTTTTCATATATTTCCTCATAAGGTTCCATGTATATAATGGAATGGAAACTAAATTTTTATAAACAAACATTTAATAAATGGTGTTGTTCCAAACTTCATTGGTAATCAATAAAACAATCATGAACCATATCTTCCATGTACAATGAATTTTTCATGGTATATCCATTAAATTAAGGATGATAATATGTAATTATGTTTTCATTAGTTCCTAAAGACTTCAGAATACCTATCCAAAAATTAGAATTGAATTTGAGATAATTATAAAATAAATTATTGTGGGAACACCTTGAAACCAGAATATCTATTTGAGATATAGTTTATAATTTCATTGTAAAAATAATGTATCTAAAAATAGAAATAAAATACCTAGACCTTGTTTATTCATCAACAATAACATGAATCACATTATTACATTGAGAAGTCTTTGGAAATATCTCTATGAAATCCATGGATATATTTTCCAATTTATATTCTATAAATAGTAGTGGATCAAGAATCCACGTCAGTAATTATCATTATTGAGTTATCTATTTAACATTCAAACATTTCACAGTAAATTCAGTAATATCTATTTTTATTACATACCAATAGTAATACACTGGATGCTTTCTATATGATATAGTGCTTCCTAGAAGAATATAAAATTTTGGAATGTTAACCTTCATTCAACAATTCAATCTTCATGTGTGAATCCAAATCGACAAATAATCTCATTAAAAATATAAAAACACATTCCTCTTCAAAATTAAATATAGAAGAAATTCCATTTAAATTCCACTCTATATTTTCATGTATATTATAATAAATGTTATGAAATTGTTTTATTATTTTTTGTATAGATGATTGTACTGACAACTGAAAAAAATAAAAGATGTTTTTTCATCCAGAACATCAATTACATACATTATTTAATTATTAATGAAATTTTTATGATAAAAATAAAACATTGTTAATGCATCATGATCATTTGAAAGCAAATATTGTGCTACGTTGTTTTATTTTACTTTTTATAATGAGATGTGATTTCATAATCCATAATCAATATCATCCATATTTTATGCCATATGTTTAAGACATTATATGTAAATAAACTCTTCAATATTTTGTAATCAATATATATTTTATAATTTATTCCAATTAATTAATGCCACAGTATTTTTAATGAAAAAAAACATAGTAGATAAATCTCGATCTTGTATATTATAATTAAACTCAATATATTTCATTTTTCATGAAGAAAAAGCTATAGGATGACAATTTAACATCAGTACACAACAAACCCCTTCATTGAACCATCATAATAGATGAATAATTATCCATTTATTAAGGGATTTTCAAAACAATAGCATTAATAAATATTTATTTAGTACATGAAAATAATCATCACATTATATTTCCTAGATGACTTAGACTCCATTCTAAATTAAATTAGATAATATCCTAGGAAGCACATAATTGTTTTCAACAAAAGGAAATTAATAGCCTAATAATTTTAGAAAACTATTGATCTCAAAGAATTTTTTTCCCATTCCACAATAAATATAGTTTTATTATGTTAAATAATTATAAAATAATTAGAAATATTATATAAAAGGAAAGAAATTTTTCTAAAAAAATCGAAAATAAGAAATGTTCTTTATAATATTATTTCATTGAAGAATTAAAAAAAACATTTCATTTTCCCATCATGATATTAATGAATTTAACCATATATAATTATAAAAGAAATAAACACAAACTCAAATTATTCTAATGAGTAAAGTAAAACACTATTTACAATTCCTAAAAATATTTATGGAACATTTAAAACCCCAAATGATTAAACTTAAAACCCAACATTTGGATATCTAATCTGAAATGTAGCCCTATATAAATCTACATTATCCACATTCATCTTTTTGTACCACAAAATAAGTTTAATTTTTAAAATATATTGCACTAAATGGATCTTGTCAAATAGATCATCCATAAAGGCAAAAATGATACAAATTTATAATATTAATGTTATTAATTATTTATAATCAATTCATAGCTTCATGGAACCATGTTTATTCTTAAAAAACATACTAGAATCCCCTAATATGATGTTATAGGTCTGATGAATAATTATCATGAAGATACTTCATTTAATATTTAATTTTTAATGTTTTACTTAAACCATTAAATAAGGGGGATTTTATAAATGTTTAGTAGTATGAAATATTTCAATAATAAAATCAACCTATTGATCATAAATAACTACTTAAAAATTTTCAGGGCCGACATGCACATATTCATTTCATACTATGAAATCACTATTTTAAAGAGTTTTTTTATTTTTAATATACATTCCATGTTTCATACACTAAATTCTGAAATAAAATTTTCTTGTTCTTTGAGGGATATAAAAGGTATGAAATAATTGAACAAAATTTTCAGTGAATTATAATCTATATTATAATTATAAACTAAAAGCAAATACATTCCCAAGATTATTTCAAACTATAACAAGGGTAGATCAAAAGGAATTCCAGAATTAAAATCCCACTAATAAAAATAGTATGATTCATGAAAATCATGGTTAAATTAATATTTTGACCTATGGTTTTTTTTCAAATTGTATATCATACATTTCTGAGGTGGTATTCATAATTTAAATTTAAATTTCTCATTAATTATGGAATGAGAATATGAAAAATAAAACAGATAATCGGTATAATTTTATTTGAAAAGATTCATACCCTTCATCAATTAATTTGATATCCTAACCTCAACTATTGTAGTATAAAATTATTTTCCACACATTTCTATCGTTGATCCTTACTCAATCAATTCTATGTAACTAAAATTGAAAACAAGTCAGCATAATAAGCCAACTCATTGATATTAAAACATCTCACCTTTTTTGGACATCATTACCCCATTATTAGACTATTTATGACTCTTTTTTAGTTACAGTTTTAGTGATCAAATATAATGGACTAGTTTATCATTCCATATCCTTCCCAAAAATCACTAAAAAAATATTTTCATGGAATAGGAATAGATTTTTGGGGTTAAATGTTGAATGATTAGTTAGTCACTTTTAAAATACATTACACCTTGTTGGTTTATTACATAGTTCATATTAGGGAACATATGTGTTTAAAAACTAAATATCAACATTTTCAGAACAATGAATAAAATTTTATTAACAGTTAAATTCACTTCCATCCTGAAATCATCATAAAATAGACTTTTATATAGACAAGAATCTATTATATTCACTATAATTTTCATTAATAAAATCTAGTATATACCTAGGCAATCTTGAAAAATTCACTTCATTTGAAGCTACTAAATATTCACCTTTTTTATTTAATTATAATATTTTTTATCCTAACAATGCTTGTAAACAATATAGAAATATTTATCAAGAATAATTTTATTAAATGTGGATCATTAAAGTGAATTAATATTTTCTATTTCACTAATATTCATAACTAATGTCCATCATCATTCATCCTCACCTTAAAAATGAAAAATTTATAGAGTTACCTTTTGACTTTATAAACATTACATGACGTTAAATATTATTCCATATTGATTAATCCATTCATACAACACCACTAGATCAGAGGATCCACTGAAATATAAATGATTTTTTCTCAAAAAATGCTCCACTCTAATCATGTTCTTATTTGGTAGATCCAGCTTCTCTATATCATGGATACCACCACTAATTCTTTCTACTATTTATTGATCCCTCATTGGAACAAAATTATCATATCAAAATCCACCCATTTGGGGATGTAGGTTTGGTTGTATATTTTTATATTGGTACCTTCTTACTATATCTTCCCTATTTTCATAGTGTAATACCATTTTGAAAAACAGTTATTTAGATGATTCAACATTGTAATCTTTAAATGATATGCCAGTTTAACTTAACCATAATTTTGATTTACTGATGGGGATTATTTTAAAATTATTCTAACCTATAGTGTTGTATAATTGATGGATCTTATAAAAACTATATGTACATGGTGTTAAAAATGAAATATTCTACTGTATTTAAAATATAACTAAATTTCTATGAATATGAAACCTCTCTTAGGATTATAGCTTTAGAGAGTTATGTTATTAATCTCTCATAATAATACCATATGAAAAATTGTTCACTTGTATTCATAATCTATTTTTTCACATAATTTTTCATAAAAAGAATGCAGTTTTATATCCATTACAAATATTTAAAATTTAGACATTTACCACATTTATGTCCCATGTAATCCTTAAGAAACTATGGAAATTAATTAATATGTGGGTGAACACAAAAAAAAATTACTAAGGTACATAAAAAACAAAAAATCAATTAGTCAAATTAAATACATTAAAAAACATGAAAGTATTACCTTTATCATATTATTATTTTATCACGATTATTATATCATTTGAAATTAAAAATCCAATCACATTTTTTTAAATAATTCATTAAACACACACACATATATATATATATATAATAAACACACTATTTAGGAAGATTTATATATTAAATTCATAACCAGTTATAACTACTATCATAAATTTTTATATCCCTATGAATTATATTTGAAAACCTCAGAATTAACACCATGTATATTTCTATTAATAAAAAAGAATACACCCAATTTATATGGAGTCATAATAGGACTCACCATTAAGACAAGCAATATCAAGATCACCCGTTTTTTGATGAGCTATAATGGGGGCCAACCCATCATATAACATTTATCAGTATCACTTGTTGGTCATATATTTTTCTCAAGTACCATTTCATTAATGAAACATTTTAATATTAAATCATTTCATCATAAAAATATTTGACACACTTTTAATTATAGACTCAAAACAATTTTGGATTTTGAAATACCCTCGATTTATAAAAACAAAAAATAATTTTTCATATTAAATAAATTGAAAGCTGGGTTTTCTATGATGAAATCATGAATTATTTTAATGAAATTAAAAGAAAAAAAATTATGGTGGCCATAAAAAATATTTTTTCAATATACATAAAAATTGAACAATAATTTTTTCCTTTTTATGATAAATGATAAAATTATTCGTATAAATTATAAAATAAATAATACGAAATCCATTAAATGAACATAATAATAATTCTTTTAATTTCATTATAAATTATTTATGTTAACATAAATATGTAAATTTAACTATTTTATAAATTATGGGCATAAAATAAAATTATTTGAATGGAATCATTAAAAGGATATTTTTAATATAATGTTCCTTATAAAAAATCATAAAAGGACTTTATATTTTTAAATATTTTTAATGAAGTTAATTATAGTCACACTGACTAAAAGAAACTGTTTATTTATAAATTCAATATTTTTCATAATTAATCTAAATGTTAAAATACATATAAGGTAATGATTTAGACAAAAAAACCTAAACAAATTTAAAAAAAATTTACAAGTAAAGATTCCCTTTTCAGGAGATCAAATAATTATATGAATTCCTTATCCCCATGAATAACTAACTTATTATGATTATTTATATTATTACGAAATTTTTTCATGTTTATTATTATATTATTTTTATGTACTATGATTTTTTAAACAATTATTTATAATTTAATTTCTTTTCGGATGTTTTCCTAATATTAAACTCATATTCCCAAGATAAATTAGATAGGAAAATAATCATGAAATAGTTAACATATTTATATTTCAATTTTATTTTTCAAACAAACAATGATTTTTTTGAAAAAAATGAAAAATTATGTAATCACGGAGACGGTATGACATACATATGTATGTATAATGTTTCAATTAATCAATAATAATTATTTAAAGAAAGTACGTATTGTTTTATGCTTATATAATATAATCATATCAAAAATCATATATTATTTCATTACATATATTTATATACAATACAGCGGTTGTTGTGATAAAAATATAACCACATCGCTTTGTGGAGGAGGTAGTCCACACATACAGATGAATGGCGTAATAAATTTTTATTTAATTGAATTCTATGAAAATAAATTATATATTACCTTTTAAGAATGATTGTTTTCATTA
This sequence comes from Viscum album, assembly GCA_963277665.1. Lineage (NCBI taxonomy): Eukaryota > Viridiplantae > Streptophyta > Magnoliopsida > Santalales > Viscaceae > Viscum > Viscum album. The sequence continues at coordinate 51,702,918 of OY728156.1, forward strand.
ATTACAAAAATAATGATTAATTCAATCATTATTACCATCTTTCATAGGTGGTGATGGAAGAGAAATTACATCAGTCTGTGAGGTGGTTGACGACCATACACACAAATGATAGATTCCATTCCTATTTGATTTTTTTGGGAGATAGCTATAGTTTGTCACATTAACATGTTAAAATCTATTTATATGTGAGATACTAATGCTATTATATTTTCATGGTTAAGGATGATTTTGTTTAGGTGTAAGAGGACATAATACAAATACATATGGTAATGTATTATAACGATTTGTTAGAAAACATCTTTTTTAAAACCTTAATACCTCAAAAGAAGGTGTTATTCCCAAAATATGGTTATTAAGATATGTATATTGATTTATGGAATGGATTTGAGATGTTATTGGACAAAAAAGGTATTTTATGTGTTAATAATTTAGAAAATGTGGTACCCTTTTATATTACTGGTGAGGGGCCCTCATGGAATTTCTTGAAATATTAAATTCCTAAAATGAAATATATATAAACAAAAGAAGAAAATTTAAAAATATAAACCAAGAATATTATGAGTTATGGTATTATTTTAAAATAAAATAATAATAGTTTTTATTATATTATTACCCATTTTTTTAACCCTTTATTAACACGTTTGACAATTATAAAGATATTTATTTTTATTAAACTAATATAGTGAATATAGTTACAATTAAATAACAAAGGCCCATAAATAAACCATAGATGATATTTCAATCCTTATTCTAGTAAACATTGATGATTATTATATTTTTATAAATTTAATATCCTTTGATAAGAAAATTTTTATATTAAATAAATTTATTGTAAATTTTGGAACAATTTATTTAGATTGAAATTTAAAACTACAAGGTAGATGTTTAATTAAAATAAATCTTATTAAACCCCCTCTAATATGATGTTTGTTTTATAAAAAATAATGTAGAAACAAACCCCTTTGAAATTATATTATTTGTAGAGTTTTCAAGATCATTTTAAACATTTTTTAACTGCATGCACCATAACCCAATAAATTTTGTATATGAACTTATGTGACATACTTATAACTTTAAAAATAAAAATAAACATCCATGAAAAAAGTATTATAATGATACATTTATTATTTATAGTCATACATATCCTATTTTCATGCCTTTGTAATTATATTATTTTTGGTAATCAAAGGCATGAAATGTTTTAAAATTTTTATCCTATGGAAAAATATATAGGTAAATATTATATCCAAATGGAGAAATGGTATATAATGATCTTTCGGATTATAGTGGATTATTTATAATCATATAGTATAATAATTTAGAGTATTAGGGTCATTATTTAAACTGTAACAATTTTACATTAACATCAATTATATGATTTACCCATTACCGATGAATGAAAATTTATTAATGGTTTCTATTTATGTTGAACAAAAATAAAATGAGTCAATTTGAAAAAATTTGACAAAATTATTTGAAATTATAAAACCAATTGTCATCCATCGAAACATAGAGGTGTTAGAAATAAAATTTAATTATTTTCAACTAAATAAATCAATCATAAAATCTAAAATAAAATTTTAATTAATTCTATACTTTAAAAAAAGTAATGTTTTAATAAAAAAACTAATTTTCAATAATAATTGAAAAATAATTTTCATAAAAAATTAGTCAAAAATATCATTGAAATGATGAATTAAAAATCTAAATTCAATTTTTTTTCAAATTAAAATTCAATAATATGAATATTATACTTTAAAAGTTTTCCTTATAATTAAAAACATTTAAAAAAACTATTTCATTTTAATCTTAAAATTCCATAACAGCATAATAATGAATATAAAAATCTATCATGATAATACAAAAAAATTGAAAATTATTTATTCTATCATATCATTTGTTGTTATAATGAAGAAAAATGTCTTTGGATCAATCCATGTAAGGTATGGATGTATTTAATTTTTATTCTATACAAAATATAAACACCTCTTGTCTATTATACAATAATTATTTGGTAAGTATGATTAGTTCTTTCAGTGGTTGGAATCTATTATAAAAAACGTTTAGATTATACAATGATGGAATATAATTTGATTAATTTTCCAATGTTTTTGGAATTTGATAAAGATGGAAAAGTTATTAAAATATATGTAAGTTAATTGGGAATTATATAGTGATACATGAATGTTCATTGAAGCTCGTGTGCCATTGGGAAATTTTTAACCACCAAATTATTTGAAAAATAACATTAGTCTGGATCAAATAATACACAATATGATATTGCGGTATGTAAACAAATGTTGATTATAACATGTGATGTAAATATTGAAGAATAAAAAAATATTTTTGACATTAACAACGTATAGGGTTAAAAGGAACCTCATAAAGATCTGTTTGTATATTAAGGTTGTCTTATATTTTATAAAATTGGATTTATACACTCGGGTTATACTCAATGATTTCTATGCATTAGTTCTTATGGAAAATTTATATAGAGTATACTCTTGTTAATAATTCCATATTTGGTTTCCTTGAGGATAATCTAATTAACATATTTTTATTTATTTTTTTTCCTAATTCCAATCATAGTCCCCTGGTAAAAAAACGTTATGAATCATTCTATGTGGTTTTAATTTGTAATTGTCTTATATTAAATTAATATAATTTGAATATTTCATGAGGTCATTAAGATGTAAAAATGATAAAGTTATGAGTCATACTCATTGATATTATTTATCCCTTTTAATATTTCTGAACCATGATAATGAATATTTAATAGTGTTTTTGTAGAAACACTTCTAGTGTAAAAAGTAGATAAAGATTTGTATGTGGAAATATCCTATATGTAATGAATTAGTGGGAATAGAATTAAAAAATATTAAGCTTTCAATTTTTCTTGGAAGTATATGTGTTGAAAAGAATAGTTTTTTTATCATATAGTATTTATCTATTTTTATAAAGAATGAACAATCAAAATGAAGGGTTTTGTGGTTTCTGTTCAAATGTTTCACTATGACATACATATATTGGAATTGGAGGTTTAAATGTTACAAAAGTATCAAACTGGATAATGTGAGTGAGAAATTAATTATTTTGTAAAATGGTTTTCATTAAAATACTTTCATAAATGATTATATTAATTATGTTTTTTTATAATTTTTTGATTCTCAAATTCAATAGTTCATCACCGTCCAAGAGAGAATATTGTATGATGGATTGAAAAAATATTTTTTTCTAATTATAAAATAATTTTATATTTATGTGGGTTTCCACATGTAATTTTTTTTATTTACATGTCTAGTTTTTTATCTATGAGTAATTTTAAAAATGTTTTCAACATTAAATGATCATAATCGTTGATTTTGATGTCTATATTATGTCAGTTATAATTTGAATTGAATGTAATGAAATAATTTACAATTAGTTATGGGAATAATCATAGAAAAAAATATACATGGAAAAAATATGTGTATAAAGAAATAAAAAAAATTATAAATATTTTGGAAACCATCCCTTAAAAAAAGTTATGTTCTAAGTCCATATCATGGTATGTGTCTCTCATCCCTAATTAATTAGATTGAGAATATTTTGTGATGAATCTGAATACCTTAGTGAATGTACTATAATGAATCACATAAAGTTCCTAGTTTTATGTTATTCATGAGTTGAGATACATAATCATATTTTTATAATTTTTGGATGGATCATATCATGGTCATTAATGTAATATATATTCCATATTTTTAGTTACCTTTTAATTAACCCATAAGAATAATTATAGATTTTTATTAAAAAAAATTATTTTGGGAAAAGTATTATCAATTAAATGTAAACTATATTTTAAAAGATTTGTTTGGTGATAAACCATTAAGTAGAAAATTCCCAAGATTATAAATTTCATTATAATTTCTATATGGAGTGAAAGATACTACCTCAAATAATTTATTATCATAAATACATTATCATATCAAGGTAATTGATATGAATTGGGGGATATGTAAAAATTATTTAGTATCTAATATTGGTATATCATATCAATTAAATTATTACCAAGTTGAATATATCAAAAATAAACTTTTGATACAATAGGTATATAACATCTATAGTCCTTTTTTACGAAGTTGATGATCTCAGTTTACGATATTTTTCTAGGGATAGAATCTTGAATGATATAATTTATAAAAAATAAGATCATCTTTATTAAATATTTTATTACTGAGATAAGTTTCATGAATCCCTAAATTTTTTTAAATTTGATGTTATAAAATGTAATTAATTCATAATAGTAATGATGTCTTAAAATATGATAATGATTATAATATGAGAGTAAATTCATGGATATGGATACCAATCAACAGTTCTTCGATCCCAGTTGCTCACATTGCCTTAAGAGAATCTCAAGAAAAACTATAGGCTTCTAACTAAAAATAAGGGAAATGCTGTATCTAATTGGATAATATTCCCTCATCACCAGAGTGTATTACAACTGAATATAAATAAAAAACATGTAGCAGAATAAGTGTAATAACCAAAAAATAATAATAATTTGGGATTTGTATATATAGTCAATTCCATAAGTCATATATTATAAAAATTGATGATACATGTCACATTCTTCTAATGAATAATGAAAAAACATGTAAATAAGGTAGTTATATATTAAAAGTTCCAAAAACACATGAAATCCAAAATTTCCCAATTTTCATCATCAGCCTCACCTAGGACCCATGCTCCCCTACTCCATATCCTCTATTAAGAAACACTAGTATATCACATTCCCTTATCTATACCTAGAATCACATAGTCCATTTGGGTACATAAATGTTTCCCAAATAAGGTTTCATACACAATACTATTAAGAAACTACCAATGGTCCATGTTATCTAGTCAGTGAATATGTATAAAAAAGTGAGCCCCAATCAATTTAAAAATAAATGAATTACTATAAGTAAACATTCCAAAATGTACATTTTATCATTGATAGTAATGTTTATTTATTTATTCAATTTTATTTATGGAATATGTCTCGAGACCCGTAATGTAGTCTTGCATTCACCATTTTCATGTTCACAAAGGATTCCTAAACATGCCATCCCTAATGTGACAGGAAAGGCAGAATCCAAGAATATGCATTGGCCTTAAATACACATCATATAATTCTTTTCATTATTTACTCATTTTGAACCTGAGTCCTTCTAGGGATCTCTGAAATTTTAATCCATGTGTTTCTCCAGGAAAAACCTAAACCAACACCCTACATCACCATCCAATTAGATCCTCTCAAGAACAGATGTATCATTCTAGGTGTGGTATAACGTCACTTTGATCCATGTCCGTCCTTTGTGGTCCATTAAGGGAGCCTAGGTATCACCCATAGTATATATGATCAACTCTCTTTGAGCCAAACATGTAATTACATATGGAATCCATGTGTTTCTCATCATATAATTGTTAATCCACTGATTACATCCTTTGTAGTCCTCTAAGAAGGTCTTGTATAACTCACAGAAAAGAAATTTAAAATCCAATTCGCTCCATCCATGGAATTCTTCCTGGAATCCAAGTGTCACCCAAGGAATATAATCATATATGCATTCAATATCATTTAATCATTTTGAATTTAAACAATTATTGTACATCACATAATTTATTTCAATTCAATCTTACCTCAAATAGCAAATAAAGGAATTGGCCAATTTTATAAGGATTACCTATTCACTACTCACATGGGACATTTTTTAGAATAAGGATGTCAAAATTGATTAAACAAAACAAGAATTTGTCTAGTGGCATGGTATCCATACTCACTTATTCATTAATTCCATTTAAAATTTATATCATAATCTAAATTTTAATTCATCTCTAATGGAAATTCACATTTCATTATTAAACATCCCATGGAATGGGGGTAAAGGGTGCACCTTAAGGGTATCTAAATTCAATTCCCATTAAAGGGAAAATATTATCAATAAAATCTCCCCAATTGGTGGCTTCTTTATAGGTTCTAAATCTATAAAAATTTATCACAGAGCATTATTAGTAACATAGGTCATGTTAAATGATTAAATTATTGGATTACAAATCATTTCAAGGGTGAAACTCAGAATATTGGACATGTGTCACAAGAGAAGATTTAAAATCACTCAACATTAAAATATAGTCATTATACCACCTACCATAGATCATTAAATGATATCTCGTCCTGTATAATAACTTAATTCGACTCAGATTGAGAGACACTTGAAGAACATGTAAGGAACCTATTAATTTTTCCTATTTTCTTTCACCTAAATAGATTATTTGATATCCAATGTAATGAAGGATGGCTAAAATCGTATTAGGAACCCACCCAAGTTGATCCAATGACATGAGAAATGTTTGAATTAGAGATATGATAGAGGAACTGGGAAAAGCCCTTGTTTATTTTACCAAGAGGGATAAAAAGTGAAAGGTTTGTTGTTGTTGAAAGGAAATTATGGATAGGGTTATAAATAGGTTTAATTATGATTAAAATTGAAATTTCACCCAATAATATAGGTCCTCATGGTTTAGGATCATAGTTTCCAAATAGTGTACTGACCATGCATGTTTACCTATAGGGAAGGAAGCACTGAACATGTTCCTCACACAATTTGACTAAGCATTAAAAAATAGTGAACAAATCCTGTATTAAATTTGATAGGGTTTTTGTACTCCCATGTAGCCGAATTTTATAGTTCACTCTAACCATGTTTCCTCACCTGCATTATTTTCAGAACTCACATGGTTTATTAGAACATATGGCCTACCATGCACGGATTGAACTAACAATTCCCCATGACATTTTTTCCCCTGAAGCATTGATCCAGGTATCCAAACAATCCCCAAACACACATGAAACACTCTTTACCTAAAATTATAATCACATAATTCTGTATTTAACATTAAATCTGAAATATAAAGGATTTGTACCTCATATAAAATCTCGGGTTCTTATAATATTTCCCCCAAAATAAATTCATCCCTCAATTAACATTCCAAGGGGGATGAGGCAGTATCTTAGAATAACTCTTGTGATTGTGATCATAAACCACCCTCCATCTCTTGAGACACATCTTCTACTCAGTCATGCAGCCATATAACCCACAATAAAGGAACTGAATGACCATAAAAAACCTTTATTCTATGATCCTTTGTATATATTAAATTCTTCTAAAAGGATTTTTCTACCTATTACTCATCCTCCTTAAGTTGAAAGGATTGTAATGGTTCTACATAGGAATTTTTTATTTGAGATACATGGAAGTCGTCGTTCATATATCAGTACCACTATGGTAATTTCATCGCTTAAGATATCAGCTCGAACATCTCTAAAATCTCGAATGGCCAGACATGACGCACTAAAATCATTCCTTGTATCATGATCCTCCTATGTACCAACTTCAATCAAACATGCTAGAAGAATTTATCCTATAACTATAATAATATATGCTATTTATAGCGATAAGAGTAATATTTCTCATGATACAGTGCGATATATGTCCTATTCTAAATAAAATACACCTACTATGTGGTCTCCTAAATAAGATGATGTCCACACATATATTTCTCCCCTACCTCTAACCAACACAGGGCTGATCAAAAAGTCCGACAATAAAATGACTCCTAAGGAACCATTTTAATAATTTATTAGGAGTTATTATTTTAGGAGTATTAATCCAAGGTTATATGCCTCTCCCAAGATCCCAAAAAAAGAAGGATGTCTGCTCAAAACATTTCCTCAAGAGCCTGAACTGTGAACTGTAAATTTATATTTGTCTATGGGTTTTTTATTATGATCAGAAGAACCTATGTACCCAGTGAATTCTATAGACCATTGAATAACTATGAAGTAAACCAGGTGTCCCTATCTGAAATGTTAGTTTCAGGGAATTCAAGCATCATAATATTGAGATATAAAAATCCTCCCAATGTCATTAACATTGATGGTTTCCTTTATCAATAGAAAATGTAAAACCTTTCTGAACCTATCAATAACAACCCAAAAAACATTATTACATTGAGGTGACCTAGTTAAACCTATAAAAAATCTATCACACCATCAACCCACTTCCACATTGGGATGGGTAACTTCTTTAAACACATGGAAAGTAGTTGGTATTCTACGTTCACTAGATGATAAGTGGAACACTGAGATCTAGAGGAGTTATACTAAAGAAATATTTATTAGGGAAGTGTTAATAAGGAATAATATTATGATATTTATGGTGGGACATGCGTATCCCCTCTATACTAGATAGAGGTAGGTGAGTTAGAGCTGTTTGGACCAAGTCTTGTGAAGGAGACATCAGAGTAGGTTTAGTTTATTCGAAAGTGTATGGATAGACCTTAGAGTACATAAATGTCTTATATTGGTCTAGATAAATTTATCCATGAGTTTGTAGTTGGGGATCATGTGTTCTCATGTGATTTAGAAATTTTAGGTCAGCATATACTTCAATGGAAGGGAAAGTTGGTGCCTGGGTTTTTTGGATCGTTTGTGTCTATGGAGATAATCAGTCTTGTCTTGCACGGATTAGATCTCTTATTGAGGTACACTGATATGTATTAATTTTCTTCTGGTATCATAACATCTTCGGTAACACCCCATAACTTCACATGCGATCGATGTGGATGATGTCGATATTTTGACTAATGAGTCCTTTGAGAAGCATCTGATACATGTGCTAGATTGTAGTGAGAATGTGTTATTGGGAATGATCATGCTAATTTTTCTTATATTAGGGAAAATGGGTCTGTTTTTGAGGAAACATGGGATAGAGAAGTGGATATGCGGGCTCACTGTACCACTTGTTTTATCTCGTAATCTTAGACATCATTGGGAGTACAACTTGTGGATGAGTTGTTGTAAGGATGGGAGAATTTAAGATTCATATATTATTATGGACATTTTTCAATTTTTTTTCATTTTTTTAATTAATTATTGTCACTTTTGTTGAGGAATTTCTTGGATGTGTTTGTGTGATGTTTGGAATTTTTTAGGTGTTTTAGAAATTTCATAATTGGAGCATGATTTTTAAAAATGGTGCGCCCTACCCTAGGGAGTCATACAACCCCAGACAGGGAGGGATTTCACAATTGGTGCATTGTTTGTCTAAATTTTAAACCACTTAGATATAACCATGAACCCCCATATTAGATGTTTTTGGTTACGGGGTAATGTTTAGAAAACTGTGTGCCCTTTCCAAGGAAACCATGAGCATATAATTTGTTCTCCATGAAATTATTTTCAAAATCATCAAACCATATATCTTTCAATCGAATTTGAAAAAAACCATAACTTGTTTATCTTTTTTTTAGAGGAACCCATATTTAATATATGGTTTCCTAAAATTGTTCATTCCTAAAATAATAAAATGTTTAAGGTTCTTTACATCTCCTAATAAGATATTCTCATCCAGATTGTTTTCATTCATCCCTCCAATATTTTTCTAAAATTTTGAAAGTTTGATTTCATCTATTGGTGGTGGTTTATATATAGATTTCATAGATATAATATATTTGATCATGGATATATTTATTGGATCTATATCTCATTCTTTATTTGGAAATTGAACTTTCCTATTCTATTTGTGGATTTCCATTGGGATTCAACCTCAACGATATTAAAGTAAATGGTATTAATTTAAAATAATATTTTCTTAAATGTTATTGTATGTATGGAATTGTTAAATATCAATTTATATATTTTAAAATTGAATCATGAATTTTATTAACTAATTTATCAATTAATTCATGAAATTATGTTATTGTTAAGTTGATGGGGTATGGGAAATGTGATATTGGTTATCTAATGGGATTTTGTAATTAGTTAACTAATGAATTTTTGAATTAGTTGAAAATGAGAATTATGAGATGGTGTGAATAATCATAATTGGTTAATGGGTTACATGATTTAAATGTTTCCAAAATATATTAAATGTGAATTTCTCATATAAATCCATTTGATTAAAGTGTTGAACCAAAAAAAAATTATTATTGAAATCATATCTATGACGTGAAATAATAAAAAATCAGTAAATTTAGATTATCCTTTTTCGATGTGACATATGTGATATATGTGTGATTGATTGATATAAGAGTGTCAGACATAGAAAGATTCTCTAAATTACAATGTGTGACTGACTGATATATGAGGGTGAAACACCGACTGATGCTCCAAATACCCATGTTTGATAGAATGATTAATGTGGTTAGACATATGTACTGATTCTACAAATACTCATAGGGTTCTTAAAATTGTGTTTTAATCCCCAAATTATTGCATCAAACTGTAATTCCATGTATTAATGAAATAAAATTGAAATTTAATGCATAATTAAAGACCATGTGAAAATGGATTTTGATTATCTATGTTATATGTGATATCCCATTGGTTATTTCATAAATTGACACAAGTAGAAGAAGGTATTGATGGGTTGGGTGTCTTCCTAAACCCATGAAATTATGTGGTTATTTAAATAAAATATAAATGTGATAATTATTTACTTATGATTTGAAAAATATCCTTTATATAACAACATAAACTATTATTATCTAGATATTGTTTTAGATGTAATTGGTTATGGACTATAAATTTTCACTCACACCATACTCAGTATTTATAATCATTACCAGAATAGGCTTTTGGTTAGAAGGATATGATATGGTAATATCTCTATGTTAGATAGAAATGTCAGTATGGAAAATGGATGATGGATCAAACATGATTTTGGGACCTTCATGGAAATTTATTTGTATATTTTTTTTTTATTTTCATTAACACATGAATCATACTATGGTATATCATATTTACAACTTTAATTTGGATTTTTATTAGATTTGGTTCATATGATGATACGAGTTTGTTCAGGTTATTGTATTATTTTAGTTGTTGGTAACTATATTTTCCATTACTTCACGGTTATTTTTTATATTATTTTGATTTAATATAGGGACAATAGTCTAATATTGTTTTACATATTATACCCTCACTGTTATTCATCACCCTCTGGGGTACGGGGATGTGCACCCTATTTCACATAACTGATTGCATAAGGGCACCATACTGTTTCTCCTGGGTCAGGGGGTGACATAAAATCAATAATCAAAATGAATTATATAATGAAATATAGTATTTATAAAATATATTTTACACTATACTCCAAAAATTGTAATAAAATAAATTCAAATTTTATTTTCTAAAACTAAAATCAATTATAAAAAATAGATAATAATTTATAAGAATTAATTTTTTATGTAAAAAATTAAAGGTTTTCTTATTAAAATAATTCTAATTAAAAATCTTAAATAAAATTAAGAAAACAATCATTAAAAATCATTTTTAGTCATATTAAAAAAAATTAAATATAAGAAAATGATCCAAAATAAACTATTTATCAATTTTAGAGTGTTTAAGATGCAATATCATAAATGTATAATAAAACTGTTATGGAGAACATGTGTTAAATTATATCAACATAAATAGTTTCTAAAAAATATTTTTAAAATATTTTCAAAGAATAATCTATTTTCAAATTGGTAATTTAAATGGATGAGATATAATAATGATAGATATTGATTAATGAAATAGATTGAGCCACCAGGTTCCTCTCTATATAAATTTTGTTTCAATATTTCACTATCCCTCAATTGAAAACGTTTTAGGGCCATATTAGAATAAAAATAATAACACCTAAACATAATATCATAAGAAATAATTCAAAATTGGGGCCTATATTTTATAAGTAATTCATTTTATGATGGATTCAACCTATATAGTTTTTGATGATTCCCCCACCACCTGTTTCGATTGTAATTTATTGTTACATAGGACTAGTTTATCAAATATCCATTATGGTATACATGTATAAATTTAGAGGGATTAAGGTCAACACATTTATAAAGGGTTGTTTTTTTATTACATGAATCTCTTAATTATTTATTATATACATAAAATTTCAGTCATATTTTCATTATATGATTGATTTATATTTATTTCCACATAGTTAGGGAACACTCTTATTATGAAATATATTGATTTATTTTAATACATTTTGTAAGATAATTGATTTAATTGAAATCACTTTTGGTATATCATGCCCAAATTGTTAGTATGTTTATATATGGTACTTTTTTGTTTAATTATATATAAGGTGGTATTTTAGAATATAATTCCTTCCTGTAAAGAGTTTGATTTTATTTTCCTCACATTAAATAAAAATAAGAAGGGAGGAAATGTTAAACTTGATTTTATAGACTTTAATGAATACATAAATGGTTATTCATAATAAAAAGTAATACATTATATCATAATGGGTTATTTTGGAGTTTATTTTTTAAAGCTATCATAACATGTATATGATGGTTTGAATCCTATTGAGAAGAAATGTTGGTTTTCACATAATATTATGTCCATTTTGTGGTTATAATGGTATTTTAGTATTCATGTCCTCTAATGAGGACAATGGGTACATGCGAGTTTCATATCATCCTATAATAATTAGGGTTTTTGATATTGTATAATGTGTCCAAGAAATAATTAATGGGTTTTTAAGTGGTTTTTGATTCTATAGTTTTTTGGTTGGTCATATAAAAGGGGTTTCATATATATTAATTTAATTTAAATAGGACAATGCTTCTATGAAATTTATTTTCCAATTATTCTGAACACAATTTTTTATATAATTATAAATTTTTTTGTGTTTATAAATTGGACTCCCATTATATTTTACCCAAATTGATGATTTATGTAATTTCATGGGTCATATAAATATTTAGTTACCATGGATGATCATGTTCTTGTATGAATATGGTGAGAGTGTGGAGAGATTTTATTTTAAATCAATCCAATTTATAATAACCTCATATACATCATAAAAATGAAAAATTGAGGCATTACTAAGCCCAAGGGTGTTGGTAATTAGTGTTAGATTATTTATTTTATGTCACCTAGGAAACAACTTTATCTGTCATATCCTTAATTGTTGTAAATTAATGATTATGTGAATTTTTAATAATAACCATTAAATATTATTAGAATTAAGTATGAATGTAAAGATATATATTTAATATAAAATATAAATTCATATTTGGTAATAGAACACTTTATAGTGGAATATGACTTATGTTAATAATGTTTAAAATTAATTAAAACTTTATAGATTCTATATAAATTTTAAATTTTTTTTATGAGATTATAATGGATGAACCAAAATAATAATTTCTATTATGTGATGGATAAATATGGAAGGTACCCCATAGAGGGGTTATAACCCTCTAATAAATACCCATACAAGAATGTGGGAATGTTTTAGACTATTATGTGGATATTGGGGCCTATAGTAATGCTAAGACCCTCATTTTCAAAATATCTTAAAATGGATGTTGTGGAAACTTTTATCTTGATGCATATATTATAGATTTTCCATTTCTAAATATATAAATTATTTTTTTATGGTGGTTCTTGATCAAAATAACAAAATCTTTTATTTAATGTATTACCCATTATCATTACTTTTTTGGAACCATAATCTTAGGTTATTCAACATATTTTAAATGATCGTTGACCATAAATTCATTAATTTCATTCACAAAATATTTTTTTAAGGATTTATTTTTTTAATGGATATGCATACATAAACGATGACTTTAAATTTATAGTTTCTCTCATGTAGTTGTTAAGAATTTTATTCTTGAAGGTTATGATTTTTTCCCATTGAATTGTTTGTCCTTTTAGAGTGTTTATAAAAATAAAAATGAAGGGATTATTTTGTAATTTTATAAAAATCACATGGAAATATAGATGTAAATAATGAAAATTTTAAAATTCCCAACCATTATGTATGTGGTGGAAAATAGATGATAATTAATTTCCTTTCGAGTGTTGTACAAATTTTTAAATAGAAAAATTATTTTATGTAATTTCTTTTATGGAAGTGGTAATTCCCAAATCACAAATAATTTCATCTTGTGGTTGATTTCATAACATATAAATAAGGGAGGTCAGTGGTTTTTATAAATAAATTTTACAAAACATTATGTAAAGGGGGGGATAGTTTGAATATTTTATATTATACTCGATTATAAATATATGCGTGCTGATGTAATTATTAAATGGAAATATTTTAAGAAAAATGATTTACATGACTCATCACCGTGCGTTCACACCAAGTTAAATATAGGGAGCTCACTAATGATAGTTTATCTGTATCTAGGTATGAAATCTTTTTTCATATACAAAAACTTATGTTCTTCCATAGGTTATTTTCATTCGTGAGTCTATTTTTTTAATTACATTCAAAAGTGTACATTTATATCATAGTCTTACAATTCAATATAAATTATTTATAAAATTTTTTCTGACTTCAAGATGCAATCGGTTCAGATATTTTCTATTGAGATAGATATATGATCTACCAAATTAAATCCAACAAGATTATTTACACTTTTCCATATATTTTACTTCTCTATTATGTTATTAATGGATATTTTTTTTATGATTCTAAAAAATTAATAAATTTATTTATCAAAATTGTGTTTAAAAAAAGGCTCTGAATAATGACCTATAATAAATTTTAGTTATTCATCATAATGCTACTATATAGGGAAATATATTTTAAGTAACTCTTCCCCTTTATTGAATATGTAGTAAAAACTAAACAATGTTCCCATTTCCCTCTTATTTTTTGTGTAATGCACTCTTTTATACTCATATCATCAAATAAGGATTATATAATATAATTTTTAGAAATGGGTACACCGCATGTTTAATTTTATATAGATGAAATGTATAAGATATTTGGCCAGATGAATTTTTTTTGGAATATAGAGTTGGAAAAAAATTTATTTCAGATAATTTTTCATTTCTAACATTATTTTCATTTTACTTATTCTATTTAGAATCCAGGGGACATCTAAGCTAGGGAAATGGAAGTGTGACTAGTAATAATTTATTAAGAGTCATTATTTTTTAGTTAGTTCTTCATTGACTATATAGATATGTGATTAATGTATTGAATTTAATTTTGTATTATGAAAAAATTATGGAATCCATTGGAAATCCATGTCTGATAGTTACTCCCAACTATTATATGATACACCAATTTTACTCAATTTATATTTATTATTAATTGAGTTAACATTATAATAATATGTTTTATATTATAATTTAATACCACAATTTTATATAATATCTCTTTACTTTGATATGGTATTATTATTTTACACATCATCTCCTATGTATTATATGAGTTTGCTAGGTTACGTAATGTCTCTTAACTATAATACATTAATAAATTGGTATGATACATCACATAATTATTATATTGTATAATTGTATTATTTTTTCTCTTAACAATGATGTGATAAATATTTGTTGTATATAATTGACTAATATTGATTTCATCTAGCTATGTTATATTTATTATAAAAATTATTATACAGGATTTTATACTATGTTGTGTCATTAGATTATGATATGATATTGTTAGGTTATACCACATCACCTACCTCTGATATGAGTTGAATATGTTATGTTATGTCTCCCATTTTTTGGAATTATTTAACTTTGTAAATCTTTTTATTTATACTATAATAAGTGTAAACAAGGTTATTCCACCTCTCATAATATTCATATTAGTTTTATATGTTATGTGATTCATATTCAATGAAATATAGGGAGGATATGGTCTATCATGGCCATTGGTAAAGTAATGAATAAATAAAAATAAAATGTATAGTATTATTTTTTAGTGGCTTCATACAATACATTTAGGCACAAAGCAAACAATATAATTAATTTAGTAATTTGAAGTAATAGTTACAGAATTATATTCATAAATGTACATGAACTCACATATAGTGTGGAAATTCCAAGGGATTTTTGGGTGGCTTCATAAAACATTCCATACATATTAATGGATAAATTCTATAAATCCTCATTTATATAATATAATATGGAAATTTCAAATTACAAAATATAATGGGATATCTTATTATATGGTATCCATGAATCAAATCCACATTTTATAACTTTATTGTTAGAATATAATGAAATATAGATATATTATATCTCTTCTTCCCATCAATATCTATATTATGTTATCATTATTATAAACATTGTATAATTCAAATTACACCCAATTATTGATATTAGATATTTAAGGACAAGAATTAACGTATAGATATATCATCTACATAATACAATAATGTATTATCTATTTTATGTTGTAAAATATTAGATGAATTTGATCAGTTTAATGTTTTAAATTATTTAAATGGAATAAAACATAAATGTTATGAAAAAATCATATAAATTTTTTGGAGGACATTAGATTGTCTCAATGACTATATAATGATGTCCATGGGTTTTTCATCAAATAAGAGATCATTTCACAAGTTCCCTACTATTTATTTTCTATTATTTTTTCTTCCTCCACTATCCACTGGTATACATTATATTAGAATTCCAATTTTACTGGGGGGGATCCTACATAAGATTATTTTGATTTAAATAAACCCATAAATTCACCTTATGTTAGGTTGTTCATTATATACCTCTTAGGGATCTAAATTTATATAAAAGATATAGACATCATGTAAGAGATCAAGGAAAAAGTTAAACAAATATTTAGCTTTAGTTACAAATTCTATTTCATTATTATTTAGGATCATTTCATATTTATAGTCTTTTATAATTATTTCATAACTAAAATAAAAAGATAATATTTTTATAGTGGACACTTCAAATCTATATCCATTTATTAGAAATTATTATCTTTTTTAAAATAAAAGTGTTTTGTTTCTAGGAAGAAGCATCACAACATTCATCCTAACATCGTATTTGATCAGGAAAATCCTTAAATCTTCTGGTGTTTTTTTAAATAAGTGTCGTGAATCTAAATCACTACAACGTAAATTGAAATAATTATAACAGAATCTTATTATTCTAAAAAATAATTAAAAATTAGTTCTTAAAATAAAAATTGTTGTCAAAATAAACTTTTTCTTGTCCATTAAATCACATTCTATACCCAACATATTGCATACTTTTTTTATAGAAAATAATAAAATAAAAGAGAAATCTTGTACATTTTTATTTTCAATCATGAAATCTCATGAAAACATATTCACATATGTATAATT
Source organism: Viscum album (assembly GCA_963277665.1). Lineage (NCBI taxonomy): Eukaryota > Viridiplantae > Streptophyta > Magnoliopsida > Santalales > Viscaceae > Viscum > Viscum album. The sequence continues at coordinate 51,720,081 of OY728156.1, forward strand.
TTCACTCATAAATAAAGGATAAACTTTCCTTTAAACATTATACCTATGTCCTACCTTGAGAAAACATAAGATTAGAAAATGACACAGGGAATTAATTGATAGGATATATGGTAACTAGGTAAATAATTTATCATGCTAGTTTTATATATAAAATAATCTTATAGTCGACATAAATACATAATTCCGTGGAAGTCGATCACAAACACACTCATCCTTGTATTATAACAAAACCACCGATCAAAATTTTATAAGTTAACCACCCATCACTGGTTTATAATGTGAGCAGCCATACTTGTATTAAAAAATAACCATCCATTATCATAAACAAATCTAAATAAAAATAACATAATCATAACACATAAAATCAGTCATAATGAAAACATTATTTTCTCTCATAATATTTTTTTAGATATTTAATTATTAGTTTTGTTTAAAAACGAAAATTTAAAACGAAAATTTGAAGAATATAAGGAAATATGAAATTCAATTCATTAAAAAAGATTCATGTAATGGAAATAGATAATTATATAACATCTAACATGATGGAAAAAATCAGTTTTATACCTTAAAATTTAATAGTACGTTCATCTTTTTTAAATAAATTTAAACCATTTATAAAAATATAAATTTTAAAAACATTTGAACTAAATTAAAATTTGTCATTAAATTCCATTTTAATTTATTTTATTTCCTTAAAAAATATACATAATTTTTTAAAAAAACATGGAATTTATTGGAAATGAGTTTTACTATAATCATATAAAATGTGATTTTTAAAAGAAAATATCTTATCTTGAGTCCCACATATCATGCATGCTATTTAGCTTCTTGAATAACAAAATCATTATAATTATTAATTTTATATAACCTTTCCATGTTTAATATTACATTTATTTTATCTCATACCATCCTATACACAATTGATAATTATATATGATAACATCACATGTTTTCAATTTATTATACATATATGCTAAAAATGACTTTTGTGGTTGACTATGGTCAAGGATGTCATTATTACATAATATCAAGAATAATAATATTTAAATAACTTTATTTTAAAAAATAAATTATTCTTCTTAAATCGATCATGAAATATGGTAATGAAAAATGAAATGAAATAAAATCATATAGACATCATGTTTTATGTACGGATGAGTAATCATCCCAATTTTCAACAAACAATTTAGAAAGGTGGTATGTAACATATTATGATTCTATAATTATTATTATATATTAAATACATTATTAAATTATTTAATATTATTTTATATGTAATCCATTTAATGCGGGGAAGAAAAATTAATTTTAATTCTTTGTAGTGGTCTCAACCCACTTGTATTCGTGAAAGACATTAATGTTTTTTGGTTTGTGAAAAAATATTAATTTAAGAGATATATTATATTTTAACAATGAACAATGTTACATTAATAACATGTATACATATAATCCATAAATACAATCAATAATAAGAGTTGATTATGTAAAATGATTGACATCAGTTTGTGAGATGATAGTCTGGAAATTCATAGGAATGATGGTTTTATTTATCCTGTTATTGAAGGGGAGGATGATTTAGGTTAATATATTTTAATAATAAAATCTCACTATATGAGAGATACTATTGATGTGGTATCATCATGGTTGGATAATATTATTTAGAGACAGAAGATGAAACCAACAAAAATTTATCGGTTAGGAATGATACCACTTCTTTAGAACACATATTTTGGATTATACCTACAACATTTCCAAATTTTATTTTATATGAAACCAATACCTCTAGGATATTGGGAGGAATTTTTGTGAATTTTTTAGGGATTCAAAAAACCAAAAGTCTTTGTATGTATGAATAAAATAAGTATGAGGTTCCCTTTTATATGCCATAATAAGTGGAAATATTATAAATACAAAAACAAATACTCAATAATGGAGAGTCTCTCTGAAACCGAAAACATAAAAAAATTAAAAATTATGTAGTTGATGGAATATAAGGTAGTGACACAACTATAACATTAAAAATAGATACATGTTTTAAACATGTAATTTCTTAACCACTATGGTTACTCACTTTTTTACACTAATGAAATATAGGCATTTTACTGCATTAAACATTATCAGTGCGTGAAAAAAATATTTAATAAATGATCCCTTTATCATAAATTTTATATATATGTTAAAAGGATTAGCCTTTATTCTTTCTCAGTTATTTTCACTCATAAAGAAGAGACTTTATCAGTGCAAATAGTAGAGATCTGATAAAGGGTACCCCTTGTCAGCGCTTATTTATGTTTGATAAAGGTCCCCAATATAAATTATATATAAAAATATATAATATATATATTAATTATATAAAATAAATATAAAAAAATAATTGAACAAATAAAAATAAAAATGAGAAAATTAAAAATTATTACAAATTTTATTAATCTAACCATTATTAATAAAAATAATAAATATAATATACATATATATAGATTAAAAATATTAATAAATAATTTATATAAATTATATATAAAAATAAATTGTAATAATTAAAAAACTAAATAAATTGTAAGAATTAAACAGTTAACTAAAAATGAATTAAATTATACAATACTAAGAAAATTTATTACTGAAACAATTATTAAAAAAATGAATCATTTTAATATATATAATTATATTTTAATTCAAAATCGTAATGAAATATTTAAATTATATATAAATATAAAGATGAATAATATGTAATATTTCAAAAAATATAAATGTCTTATTCTTTTTTACAGGGTTGTAATCATAATTATTTAGTAATACATATAATATTGAAATATACTCATATACAACTATATATATAGAAAAATATCAATATATATAACATTTGATAAAATAATATTTTTATAATAAAAAATATGTAGGCATAAAATAAATGAGACATATATTAATTGAATAATTGGTAATGATTAAAAATTATTATTAATTAAATATACAGTCTAATTACATCACGTAATGGAAATGAGTAGAATTTCATTTCATTTTTCAATTTCACAAATATCAAATGTGTGTTACATAGATTTATCACAGAAACACACACACACACACATATATATATATATATTTCATTATTTCATTTTTATATACAACTTACAAAGAAACATATTTACGTAATGAATGAAATATTTCATAAAAACACATACAACGATTATTTTTTAATCGAATCAAATTCATGTATTCATGTAAAATATTATTTAGTAACATGATACATTTTATATATTATGTTTTTAATCATTAAAAATATTTATTTATTTAAAATATTGTTACAGTTAGTCATTAATTATTTATATTTTTAATTTCTAATTTTTAAATTATTTATGAATTTAATCAATATATATATATTTAACTACTATGTTTTAAAAATTATCAACTATATTCATATTTACATCAATATATATATCCATATATCTTTTAATAATCTATATTTATTTAATAAAAAATATTGATATTTCAATATTTATAATGTGTTGTCATTTTTAATTAATCAATTTCAGTCATTTTTATCATGCAATCATTTAGGATTACATATTCAACAATAATGTTAAAAAAATATTTGTAAAAAAATATTTATAAATATATATATTTTTCCTTGTATATATGTTTATAAATTTATATATGTATAATTATTTATTATAGGTACTTGTGGGTAAAGTGACACCAAAATACACCAACTCACACCTAACCCATAGGTTCCCCCCTCTTTGTTAATGCCCCAAAATGACCATTAATACAACCTATAGGGCTAAGACCTTCCAAGAACAAATTACCCAACTCATCATATAAAATCTTTGCAGTCCCATGTAGTTCAAACATGTCACCTCCTTAAAAAATTCATCAAAAACCTGCCAGGAGTTGTTTCCATTGATGAATCCTTTCTTGTAGATCAATAATGGGCAGGCTCTTCCATGTCGTGTGTTGTATGATTAATGTTTCAGCACCTCCAACCCACCACACCCACCATCTTCCTTTAGAAACAATGATTCTCTTCTCTAGATGACTTTTGGATCACCACCCCCACTATAGAGTGGGGGTTCGCTAATCCCAATTAGTGATCAACACAATAAACATTTTCCCATGTCGTTGAATAACATCGAAGAACTCCACCTCTCCACACCAACGCAGCCTCGTCATCATCCACAGACTCACCAGCTACCATAGTGAAGCTTCCTAATTATCCATAGATCAATCCCTTCCCATAAAACCATTGTCGTCGAAGCCTTCTCGACCACATGTGACCACATGAACAAATCCTGTCGGTGAACGCTCGTTTCATTGTTCCTTACACCTGATTCTGGCCTTCTCACTGAATGGATGTCATCACCTAAATTTTATACTCATTGAATGTCTCTTGTCCTTTGTCCTCCATGTTATGATGATCAAGTCAATTCCACTAGACATTATCAAAATCGATCTGTCTTGAATCACCTTTCACCCGAAAGGATCACCACCTACGTCAACCCCCCTACCATCTAGTTGGGTTCATCAACTGTAGAAAACATGAATGTACCCGATCATATTACCAGCATCAAGAGATTAACTTCTATAATATGCCCCCAATTTAAATTGTGTTTATATATTTATAAATAAACAATTAAATATTAATTCAATTATAAAATCATTATAAATTTATTTAAATAATCATTATATCCTATAAATTTATATTTATTATTATAATTTTTAATTATTATATATGTATAATTATATAAAATATTTATAATTTTAAAATTATAATAAATATATTTAATATTATTATATTTATATTTATGTATATTTTTAAAATATATATTTAAAAATATATATATTTAATAAAATATATATTGATATAAAGAAAGATATAAAAACAAAAAAATATAAATATGTTTATTTATAAATATATTTATAAATGTATATTTACAAGATTTATAAAATTGTATATTTATAATTATAAATATATATATATATATATATATATTAAAGTATTTACATATATATACATACATAATTATATAATTAAATAATTATAAAATGAGAGTAAATATATTTAAATAATGAATATATTTAGTATATATTATTATAGAAATATATATATGATATAAATTCATTTTTAATAATATAAATATATTTTTAAATGAATTTTTCTAAAAAAATATTTATAATAATAATGAAAATATCTTAATAAGTGATAATATTTCAGCACTGATAAAGACATCATTAATTAGTTATTTTTAGCACTCATAAACATATATCCTTATCATTGATAAAGAAAAAACTGATAACAATATCTATTATCATTTCTAATTAATTAAATGCGACGAAAAGATATCTTTATGAAAACTTTTTTGGAATCACTCATTAAACCATCACCAATCTATATAATGAACCACCACTACATACTGGTTCCATTTGTGATTCTCATGATTTCATAAATTCCACTATTTTTATCACTCCTCTACATTATTTCAAATTAATCATGGCTTGAATTCCTTTTATGTTTTTTTCTCCTATCTTGTTGATTTTTTTGGGTTCTACATATTGCATTGTTGTAGTGTTTTCAGAGCTCCTCTCATCTCACCTCCCTCACACTTAGTCAAACTGCTTCATATTCCACAATGTGTTTCCACATCCTTCTTAATCACATTATGTGTCAACAACCTCAATTTATACATGATTTCAAATTTAAATCCCCTCATTCTCCAACTAATTTAGGATTCTCCTCCCACCATTTCGATTTATTGTGGTGTGTGAGGTGTGTTTTTCTATTCCAATCAATCATTTTACGAATCATGGAATGCCTGTGTCTTTTGAAATTTAATTTTATCTAATGTATACATATGTGTGATGATTATAATGTATTTGGAAATCATTTATATTGATTTTTATTCATAGAATAATGAGTTTTCCAATTATTTTGATTGAATTATTTTGAATTAAATGTTTTATTGAGACTTTTGTTTGATCACATTCTTATGGGGAATTTCAAGTCAATTCTTATGAAAAATTAAATCCTTAGGTAATACATAGGGTTGTAAAGGAAGAAATAAATTTTTAAATAAATTATTGAAATAAAAAAATGTTCTTTTTCTATATATTTATAATGTATTGAAGTTATTTAATTTCAAATAAATGAAAAATAATAAGGCAACCACGATTAGTTTTTTATATCATATTTGACATTGTAAATGGTTTTAAATCTCTTGATACATTAAAATGGTTTTCAATCTCTTGATACGTTTATTGATCACCCCTTACATATGGTGTTCCTATGATGGAATGTTTATTAATTTATTACAAATATATGATTTGAAATGGTTTGTACAATAAATGGTTATTGGATGTGAGGTGTAATGTATTTAATTTATTACGATATTTTTTTATTTACATCACATCCTAAATTGGTTTCTTAGTTAAGATAATTATATGTAACTAAATTGTAGATTGGATGAGTGAATGCCCTATATTTGATTTGGAATAGAAATAGTGGGGCTATGTTATTGAGAGGGAGTGAGTTACTTAGTACGTAAAAAGATTTTTGTTTTGTTTAAAAAATCAAACAAGTCGGTGATACTTAATACGATATCAGAAAGTAATTGGTCAATCCAACATAATCAACCCAACAATTATCTCATCACTGACGAAATCACTAAATAATGGTTAATTATTATTCATTCAATTATAATTAATTTATGAAATAGTTAATGGAATTGAATTTCATTATAACAGTAGATAAGGTAAAAAGGGAATACTTTACTATGTATATCCATACCATTTAAACTTATGATTTAAAACTAAATTAAAATTTACTAAAAGTACTCAAAGTATACAAACATAAACATTAATGAAATATTAATTTACTCTCTTGATGAATGGATAATTCCATGTTAATATTTATGTTACTTTATTAATATAAAGGGTATAAACATAACCCAAACATATAATAGATACATTAATTTATGGATCTTACATACTTTTAGAGATTATAAAATTTCTATACATAAACTAAGGTAAATTAAATAATGTACTTAATTAAATGATGTAGGTTGAATAATTATTTTCAATCAATAAATAATTTTAAAACAAGTACAAATGTGTATTACACATTACAAAATAAACCAAGAATTAATACATATTGTGAACTACATGTGCATTGTTCTTTCCATTTCACCAAAATAAATATTATAAAAACTATTCAGTCCCCATATGTATAAATTGTTATATAAATTTTTTATTTTTACCCTACATAATTTTTTATCATAACTCTATCAAAATTAAAAAAAATCATATGTAACCCACAACAATGTAGAATCGTGAAACATGGTGTAACATCATGGCGGGTTCCTTTCAAAACAAAAACCAAAGATAATACCATTTTCTCTCCTTAGGTACTAGAGAACCTCTAATTAAACCGTCACTCAAAATATTCTAGTAATTATTATCATCAATATTTTACATTTAACCCATCTAAAACTTCATGTAAATATGGAAAATATTATTCAATGTCATCAATATTCGTAAAATATTCTTGATCATGATTCATCAATACATTTTATGTATTGTGAGAAATTGGATTTTTGGTTTCTTGTGTGATATATGATGAATTTTTTTGATAAATTAATATTCCCTTGATTTAATTATTAATTAATACAATTGGAACCATGTTATTTATGTGGTTAGTTTAGTACAACCATGTTAGGGTTTAAAACATCAATTGACTCATATCATTTGAATAATAATAATTCCAAGTCATCTTTATAAAATGATTATGAAATGTTTAATTATTATTAATTTTTTTATATAGGTTGGTGGAATACATATAATTTATATGTTATTACCAATTATAAATTCAAGTAATCATAAATAAGTATTTTCTTTAAATGATAAAGTGGGTTTTGAAATTAAAAATTTAGGTTCCCCGAAAAATGAACTAAAATGGAAATGGCGTTTCGAAACTCATAAAGTGATATCAATGTGAACCTCTAATGTTTTAAAGATTTGGATGTGTATAACATTCCATGGATATGTTTTTAGATATTTTTTTTGTTGATGATATTGTTATAAATTGTTTTAAATTTTCATTATTTGATGATGGCTGTTTATTATTAACCGGGTTTTATATCCCAATAGGGTTTTTAAAAAAAATATTATTTTCATGTGTAATTAAAATAACGGATATAAAGAGTTGTTTTAAAAATTCAAAATTTGACTTTATGAATTTCAAATGATGTTTTCATATAATATTTTTAATTTAAAATTATGAGGTGGTGATATAAAATGTTTTGTTATATTTAAATGTGTTTTCTAATGTGGGTTTTTTCAATATGGAATTTAAAAAATGTTCGTACATATTAGATCATTAGTTTCATATTCATTAACATATTCATCTAATATTAAATTTATTTTTATTTAATCTACTTATTACATCATTAATTATATAGAATATATTTTTTATTTTTTATTCCTTTTATACAAACTAGTATCCTCTCCATAGTGTCTCAATTTAGAGGGACAAGAAAATCATGCATTTTTTCCACTATGAGATATTATTGTATATTGGGGTAATAATTTTTTTATTCAATGGATAGTCATTCATGTATACATGATCCAAGGTGATCATGCATCTTATCCCAATGGGAATGTAGATTGGAGTATAAATGAGTGAGGACACTATGGAAATGTATTGTAGGATATGATTATCTATCAAGACAGTGTGTGCCTGAGAAACTTTTCAACCATACAAAACAAACTATGAAATATTGTCTAGAGCCACTCCATATTCCAAAACATGTACATTTAGATTTATGGAGATTAATATAAACCTCATCAGCTACATCTCCCAAACATTTATTAATGATGTTTTTTCTGGAAACACATCCCCCAAATATTCTAGACAGGCACAAATATTTCTTGAATTACTTTTGAAATTATTCATCCCATTATTAAAATTATTGATAACATTCACCAATGATAATTAATATATTAAGTTTAACTACTAATTTTTTGTTTAAATGTATTTTATTAACAAGATATGATGGGTATGACTAAAAAATGGATGCACTCAAATCACAAGACAATGGATTATGTAGATAGACAGAAATTTTTCATCATGTTTGAAATAAATAATGCATAAGAACCTTCTAATATCATTTTACTATGATTAGTTTTTTTATTGAAGAAAAATTACTACAGAAGACTTTGATAACATTTTATTTTTCAAGGAATATAAAAAATCTATAAATATTGGGCTATACATAAATAATTACTGAACATGTACACTGATTGGGATGATAATTTGGTTTATGGATAATTTGATATGATTACTAATATAAATGATGATAGATATCATAAATAAGAAATGAAAATGGAAAATTAATATAATCTTCTTGATTATAAAAATGTGTTTGGGAAGTTAAGTAGCTATTCTATGAGTCTATTATATACTTATTTTACTAAATCCACAACATTTTTATGTATATTGAAGATATATAATTTGAAATATGGCAGTGAATAGAGGGAAACCAGCTTAATATAACTATTTGGGATTCTGAATGATATAATACTAGATGTAAAATAATATTCTATTTTAAACAAATGATTCTAAAATAATGATATGTTCAATTGGGATGATCTCTAAAAAATGTCTTTCCTTCCCAAATCATTGTATATTTATTCAAGTGGACCATAAATCACACATAAAATGCCCTTTGTGTGGCACTAACTGATTTATAAACATTTATTCAAGTCCATTGAAAATTTTATGGTAAATTTGTATAAATAATTTTTTTAGATAATATATGTATGTTAGGAAAATGTGAGAAAATTTTCATTTAATTTATATAAAATAATAAAATATGGGAACCAATTTCATCTAGTAAATTCTCCACAGTGGAATAAAATTGATAATGAGTATCTTAAATTGGGAAGTGTGAGAAAAATTCATCTTTCATTATCTATAGATTTAATGATTTACTTTTTTTGTAAATAGTAATACTCATATTACATTTATCAACATGTTGGTAAACTATAGTATTCCAAAATGATTATACATCAAGCACAAATATATTATCTTTTTTATTATTACATTTGGACCGAACCAGGAGGGTAATGATATTATCATATATTTTAAAATATTTATATAATATAATAAAATTGATTTTAAATACATTTGTTACAATGGACGACACTCAAAAAATTTATGAATTAAAATTGAGGGAAAGGTTCTATGGGATGAAAAATTACATTCCTAATTCTAAATATTTATTAATATATAGAATTAATGGACTATTGGGGTGTCCCATTTGGGAAGAATGCACACACTCAGTTTGATTGAAACATTCTCAGGAACTATGAATTTAAAACATCATATATTTTTACCACAATGAAATAAATACAGATAATTGATGAAATAAATTTATTGGAATACAAAAAAATTAACAAAAACATATCCACTAATGGTGGGTCAACATTTTGATAATGTAAAATATACTGAAACTATTTTCTATAAGAAGTTTTTGATTAGCCATACGAAATAAGGTAATAAAACATTTAAATTTTTATTTAATTACTATATTGTAAATATTTGTACTTTAGATATATTATTGATATAATTCTTGTATAGAAAAATGTTTTTGTTTGTGTTATTGGAATGTTACATAATATTGTTTCAAAATAATTTTTTTCTTCAATTCATGGTTTGACATGATTTATATAGGGATAAGGGAAGATTATTGCACTGATGAAGTGAAAATGGGGGAATATTCTTCCTCCCATATATTTCACACAATCGATATAATAGAAATTGTAATTTTTTATTTTCCATAATTGTGTAAAAGTTCTATAGGTCTATTTATCAAATATAAATAATTTTGTTTCAATGACTAATTTGATGTTAGAGGGACTAAATTGACCTGATTTTAATTTTTTATGTAATATTTTATGCCCATTATATTACAATATATTTAACCTAAAATTATACGGCATAAATTAACCATCAACCATTTCATTTCCATATCCATATGTAATACATTTATAGATCTGATGATGTTTCCAATCATGAATAATGAGGTTTCAGTCAAATTATTTGAATTAGATATGTTCTTATCACTATATTGTTTTAGCTTTAATTGACAAAATTTTGGTTTAATTATTTATAGAGCTTAAACTACATGGCCATTTCCATTATATATTGATATACCCCTTGGAAATTTATATCAATATTTTTAAATGGTTTATCGAAACTCAATGTCTTCCATATGGTTTTTTCAAAATTATATATATTTTGGAAAATGTTGTTGAATTTTATATCAACTGACTATCTGAAATATATAGAATCAATCAAAAAAATATCAACACATAGAACAACATATGGGTGATAGTTTTTCTGGAATATATGTTACTAAAATTATAATCACAGTTTTATTTCATGCACACCATTACATTTTAAATAAATATAAAGTTCTTGATGAGTGTGTTGATGCCTATATAATTTTCTTTAGAGATTGAAATCTATCAATGGATGAAGAGTGGATATCAAATACACATAATCAATAGTTTATAGGATAGGTTTGATGTCAAATTCAGAAGTATTTATCAAAAAAAATTCATCTTTCGAATGACAGTGATTGCAATTCAGGAGACCAAATGAAAAATTTATATCTTATAATGATTTTGAAATCAATTATTTTTTGTTATATAAAAAACAACCTAATTAATGAATTATGATGAAAAATAGTAGTGATTTCTTAAAGAGGAAGTGATTCAGATATTTGGTTCTTTTCATATAAATCTAATTTTGGAGAATATTTAATGTTTTGCCAATATCGAACATATATAAATGTTGTGTTATACAACATTTGATGTGATGATTTTCCATTATAAGTGTGTTGAAAATTGTATTTCATTGAAATATGATGAATTGGGATTCATGCAGGTTAATAATTTTGAAGCAGGTTAAATGAATAATCTATTCATAATTTCATCATAGGAAGATCCAGTATTAGTTGCCTTAGATCCAACAAACAAGAATTTTTTGATTGTCATAATGGAGGCATAAAAAACTATGGTTTAGAATAGAAATTATATCAAGGATACCCTTTAATTATGAGATAAAAATCAGTTCCTGGTGGTCCCAACGGAGAAAATTTCATACACATTAGAGGGGACCAAAATGAGGAGATTTTGATTGTCTATGTAGGAGAAAAATCTATTGAAAGATTAAAAAATAAATAGATATCAATGAGAAGGTTAATGGGGTTTTTAATATAATGTGTTTTAATTATAATATTAACCACTATATAATAAATTATCATGTTCTAAATTACATGTTTGACTACTGAGACTATTGATTTCTTCTGTAGATGTTTATGTTATGAATATTGGGAAAAAATAAACTATTCATGTTTAATGCGTAAACTTATTAGTGCGACAACAACATTTTAATGGAAACAACAACTATTTAGTATCAAAGTGTTGAAAAAAAAGATCATGAAAATATGTAAGGGTATATAATTTTATATTGGGCATAATCGTCATGGACAACCTGTTTATATACAAATATCAATGATCTTGTTTATTGTTTGGGTCATAATGATGGTGAATATTGCACCCATAGTTTCTTGTAAGTAACCCTATATATAAATATGTTAAGAATTTAATATGTTTGGATGAACATAGTGATGGTTTTAAAAGACATTTGGATTGTTTTTTTCCTTTTATATTGGTTCATAGTTTTATAATTTTTAGTGAAAAGTGTGAAACTCCAACAAGAAACCATGAAAGGTGAATCAATGATCTTAATGTAGGCACATGGTTTTGATGCATGGTTTTTAAAAACTATATGACCACCTAAAATTAACAATTAAAAGTGAAACCTCTGAATAAAAATTGTTGTAAAATAGTTTATTTTAATGTGAAATCGAAACCATGTGATGTTCTACTTGAGGTATAGTTTGGCACACTGTTATTGCATGTTTTTCGAAACTGTGAGATTGAACCACCATGGTAAATTTTTAGATCCTAAAAAAGTGGATATCACATGTTTTCACAACTAAGATTCATAATTTTTTATATTTTCAACCCTAAATCATATTTTATACCTATAGAAGGCTATGGAGACTATCACTTCACTCTAGAAGTAATCGGGTGGAAACTATTTGTGCGTTGATTTACAATTCCCTCAATAAGACTTCATTTTTTATATTTTTCCTTAGTTCTACTTCTCTTACCTATCATGGATTCATAAATGTATATTTTTGGTTATATATGTATGATATTTTGTGCTAATAGTGTTGATATTTTGTGGTGTTAGTGTTATGAAATGAGATCTATGGTGGGTTTTTGGATATCAGCATATTTTTGATGAATAGTTTGTGTCCTTGTTCATTTTATACATAATTCCCATAATAGGTGGATTAAATCATAATAAATATTATTTAAAGTTTAACTCCATGTTTTAAATTGATTGAATTTCATGAAATTTATTGTGAATTTTATTTAAATTATTTGTAAATACATTAATTAGAAATGGGTTGAGGATTTTTGGAAATTAGTTATCATGAAAGGTACTCTTATTATGAATTTTATAACGATGATTTTAAAATGTTGAATTTTTTAATTCATGAAAAACAATTGGAACAGTTTTCAATATTTTATTTTTATTAAAATGGATTCAAATGGTTTTTTATATATGGTTTTCATACATAGGATGATGTAAGTACATGATTTAGATGTGACCCTAAATAAGTCGTGTGTGTTGTTGGGGTATAAAGGGATGTGACCAAATATAAGGGGCATGTGCCATTGGGGCTTAAGGATATTGTCCATTTGTTTTTTGATTTTTTGGATGGATGAGAGACCAATCATGTGTATGGAATTTTCATCTATGCATTCATGATTAGATGTTTGGATGTGTGGATTGGAATCAGTTATGAATAATGAATTATAGAATAGTTTGGAAAACTTTCTTGGTATCATTCCTTGGAAAATGGTTTTTTTAAACAATTTTTCATAGAAATAATTTTTCTGTGATAATATATTTTTATTTCTTTAATATATTTCTATTATATAATTTTTTTATATAAATTTTTTATGAAGATGGTATAACATGTTATATCCCTGTGGAATGAGTATGTAAGTCATTTAGGTAAAACCTGCTCTATTTCATTAATCACCCATTATTTGAAACATTGGTTCTTTTGATGATATAGTTAATCAATATATAGGTAATTGTATTGTATCATAATTATTTAGTGGGTTTTCATTATGATTTGGAATAGAATTTGGATTTGTAGCATGGAGCATGTTGGGAGCTGTGAAATTGTGTCTTTATATTCATCATGTTTTTTTGATTTAGTCTTCTTAATTGATACTATGATTGTGTTTGTGATGCATTTTAGTATCATTTTATTTTTCTATTAAATTTATTTGTATTAAATTTTTATCATTCATAATATAGTGTCTTCGGTGTTTTAATGATGGTTTATGGTTGTTTTATTGTTAGTGGGAAATAATCCCCAAACTGTTTGGAAGAAAATGGAATTTATTTCCATCCTTGGGCATCTTGGGGGTATATCTTAAGGCCTTGCATCAATTTTTCCTCATCTCTATCCAATTAAAAGGGGAGGGATGTTAAAAATTGTATCAAATAGTTTTGTCCTTGCGTTTCAAGTTGTATCAGTTCTAGTTAGTCCAAATATTTTGGGACAAATGTTATTCATTTTTTGGTCTTGTATTAGGGAATCATTTTGTTCAGTCATTGGTTTGGGAATGAATAAAGAACATGGATTCTTAGAACCTAAAATGTAGATCATAAATGGATTTAACTAAGATAATTATTATTAACATAAAGTTAGTTCAAATTTGGGTAACAAGTGTTTTTGTGACAATTATAGGAGTTTTATATCATTGTATTAGGTTTAGAAAACGAGACAATCTTGAATTGAATTATATAAATGAATTCCATCTGAGCATTTATATTTCATTTAGATTGATGATTTATAATTTATTGAAAAATAGTCAATTTTTTAAAGGTTTTGAAATTTTTATAAAATGTAGGATTTTGAAAACTGAAAATTATTGGGATTTTGAAAGAGGTTAGATTTTCAAAAGACAAAACAAATTTTAAGAAATGGTTAAACATGAAAAAAAATTAATTTAGGAAACACTTTGGTGGTATTTTGGAATGTCGTAGAATATGAAATTATTAAGCCTTTAGTTGTTATAGAGTGAGATTGATAATGTTTTGTTGTTATAGAAATGGAAACTAGTAGGGGTAGATAAAACCAACAGGATGAAGATGTTGATATTGTGGTTTCACCCGAGACATAAGTTAACTAAAGTATAATAAATATTTTATTCAATTATTTTTAGGTTTTGGATAGTGGTAATAGGATGGATGAAACAAGAAATGTAGATCATTCCATGTAGATAAAAAAATAGAATCCACCAATCTATCGAGGTTATTCAGAACAACAGAATGAAGATGTGTAGATGAATATGATGAGTTGAATATTATTTTTTCATAGCACACCATAATAGATGAATGTCATGTTAGTGATGTATATGTTTCATTATCTAGCATATAAATGTTTGGATTTAGTGGTTCAGCCTAAATTTTACCAAGGAATTTCATTTGAGGATTTTGAAGAATTTTTAAAAAAATAGTTTTATCCATAAACATTCTAATATTTTGGAATAGTTAAATTTTTTTTCCTAAAGTTGTAGATCCTCTATGTGAGAGAGTATACAATTAAATTAATGAATTCAGTCCACTTCTTTCCTATAGATTTTGTCAGTGTGTCTTTGAAGTCATGCATTTTATAATTGGGACTAAGGTAAGAGATTCACTCATAGATTTATGTGATTTGTATAACAGATTTGAAAGATATAGTGAATAGAGAAATGGTGGCATAAAGGTACATATAAGGATATATGGGTGGAGGAAGCTAGTTTAGAAATATAAGAAATGGTGGTCACTTATATGCTAGGATCAAGAGTAATAGGGACACCTATTTCGAAGGTAATGTAGGAAATCAAAATTATACAATGTGATCAGTGAATATTCCCCTAAGACCTCAACGTAAAGAAATATATTACCAAGGAGGATATTTTTATCCCATGAAGTGAGAGTCATAAACATAACCTAGATCATTACAAAATAAAATATAGAATGGGAATCTATAACGGTATTATCACAGTGCTCTATGTTCTATTATTTGGGCACTTATCAAGTTTCACATAAGTAATATTATCCGACGAGGTGAGGGAAAAAATACATATCACCAGTAGGACTGAGCTAACCATGGTGATTCTAGTAATAAAATGAAAACTCAAGAAGTGAAATATCAGTAGGAATTAAATAATAAAGTTATGTGAGTAAGATGTTATATGGAATAGATAGTGTTATTAGGAATGGTAAATCTAAACCAATGACGGTGTGATGTATATATTTTTTAATTCAATGCCTATAAAAGAATTGTTTGATATAGGTTCTTCTCATTTGTTTATTTCTTTTCAGGATGTTGAATTTCTTAGTTTACATGGTGATATGGTTCCCTTTGTTTTGAAACAAAAAACTACTCTTTGTTAAAGATAATTGAAACCCATCATGTGTAAATCCTATTCATTATCTATTGATGTAGATGAGTTAATATGGGAGTTCACTGTAGTTGAGATAGATTTCCATGAAATAATCATTAGAATGGATTGGAAGAAACTTTTTAGCACTAACATCATCAATTATAACAGAATAGTTAGTTTTATGACTCATGATGGCTTCAATCCTCTCTTTAGAAGAGTGTGGAAGGTAAATATTGGTGAAAAAGGCTTGGTGGAACAACCAGTTGGAACTATATCACACCAATTGGAAGCATTGACATTGGAATCAATGTAAATGATCACGAATATAAGTTTTCCCGTGGTTGTTGATCAATTTCAGAATTTATTTCTCGATAGATGATCAAGGTTTCCACCCTTTAGAGAAGTGGAGTTTATTATTCATCACCTCTTAGGGACCAGTGCTATCTCAATTCTATATTTTCTAATTGAAGTAATAGAATTGATGGAATTGAATTTCCAATTGGAAGAGATGTAAATCAATGGGTTCATTTGGCCTAGCTTGTCTCTATAGGCTCCCCTAATATTTGTTTTCAAAAACACAATTGGAAATCTTCTTTTGGGTGTGTAATATCATAAGAATAACTAAGTAATGACAACATATATATCCCCACTAACATGAATTAATGATCTATTAGATAAATTAGGGGGTTATTAGTGGTTCTCTATGATTGTCTTGCACTCAGGATGCAACCAATTGCATGTCCAGAAGGAGGAAATTCCAAAAACAACTCTCAAAGGTAGATATGGCCATTACAGGTACACAGTTATGTCTTTGGATATTAAAAATGAAGCAAAATTCAATTTGTAATTTATGAATTAGATATTTTAGAGATATAAATATTCTATTTTGGGTGTGTTTGGGGATGAAATATTAGTGTATTCCAGTATAAGGGTTTTTCTTGAGAAACACTTGGTGGATGTTTTATGAATTTTTTATGGTCCCCATATTTATGTAAAATTTTCATAATTTAATTTTTTCATAAAAGATGTACATTTCCTTAGCCATTTTCTTCTTAAAGAGTTGCTTCTATGGATCAATAAAACACATAAGTTGTTACCTCTTTGAAACATCCATGGAATGTCTTTGAGACACACATTTTTATTTTTAGAGACAGTTATTACTGATATTTGTTTCGTGATTTCTCATGACTAAATTAACAAATAAAATCATTAAAAACATTCTAATTAAAATGGAATGAACAATTTTAGGGGGTTTTTATGGGTAAATGTAAATCATATTGTTTCTTATGGACCATTCTACTTACAGTCTCGTCAGAAAAACCACCTAACCCACAATTTGGAGTTAGATTTTGTAGCTCATGCATTGATGACATGGCATCATTACATTTTTGGTGAGAAATATTTCAGTGTCTATGAAACATAAGATCATGAAACATATTTTTACAAAAATATATTTTAAACTGAGAAAAACAATATAGATGTAGTGTCTTCAAATGATTGACTTTGATTTGATGTATAAAAATTATTAAGGGAATTTGATGGTATATTCCTTAAAGAGAATGTCATCTGATCAATTTGGAAAAAAGAAGATTCATATAAGTGCTGTTGATGTATTTTCTAGCCAATATACATTTGGAATATCAAGAGAGAAGTGATGTTGTAGTTTTCATTCAAGTTTAATTTGTTCTTAATTTATTGGATACAGTTAAAGAGGCACATATAGATTATTTATATAGGTATTCAATGAGTTCAAAACATAATTGTGGGGAGACCATTGAACAATGGATAATTCTTTAGAGTTCAATTTTTTTGGGTGCAAGATTAAATGGGTATATATATGACTATTCATGAAAAAATTCTTCATGACTATCACTATTCAAGGTGGGTAATTCATCCTAGAATACATAGAATGAATTAAGAGTTTGATGAATAGTTTTAGCGGGTCATTATAAAAAAATGTTCATTGGGTTTTTCATAAGATGCTAATCATGTTAGATATTTAATGCAAGACATCAACTTCTAGTGGGTATATTGAAGTATTTACCTATTCTTATTTTGAAATGGGAGTATATAGATATGGATTTTATAGATTGTCTCCCATTTATGGTTCAGAAACATGATTTCATATGGGTTATAGTGGATCAACTAACAATGTTGGTCCTTTTAATCACTATAGTGAATCTCATGCATTGGATGACTTGTCCAAAATTTATATACAAGAAGTGTTTAAGTGGAATGGTTTAATAGTCTCAATAGTATCATACATAGATATATGGTTTAAATATCATTTTAGAAATCCTGAAAAAACCCCATGGGGTTCAGTTGACTTTGAGTATGTGTAATCATTCTTAGGTGGATGGGTAATCAGAAATAATGAAATAAAAATTGGAAGACATGGTATTGGAGTTTTTAATGAATTATTGTGTCTCATGGGAGAATCACATACTGCTAACATGGTTCTCATATTCCAACAATATTCAAGACTCAAAACATATGGGTCATTTTGAATTATCTCATGGCCTTCTTTATTATTTTCCCCATTTTTTGGTGGAAATATGTGAGAATTCATTGGTTGGATAGATCCAACTCTAATAGTTAATATAGAATTTTCACTTGATCATGAAATGGATAGAGATGTATTAGAGACATTATAAATCGTAGGAAGATCATCATTGATTATTTTTTTCATTCATGGTGAGTGATAATGTTTTCTTTTGATTATCTCCAAGTATTGGGCATCATCGTTTTGGGAACAAAGGAAACATATCTATATGATACATATACCCTTTTGAGTGACATGAATAGGTTGGTGGGGAGGAATATATTATGGACTTTCCTCAATAGTTTAGTGCACTGAAAAATGTATTTCATATATATCAGTTGAAAGAGTATCATCCTGATCATGAAAATGTTATTCGATGGGATCATGGTGAACTATTTTTAGATACTTCTTTAATTCATGCACATGTATAGATTGTGGGAATAAAATAGAAAGTCATACATTGTAAAAGAATTGGTCTAGAGTGAGTTTTTTTAGAAATATGTTCAGATTCAAAATGAAACTTAGGAATGATAGAACGAAATGGATAAACAATGGTTTGATATCTTTTCAAAAATTAGATCTTTTCATCATTCTGGGTATGAAAAGGACAATGGTGGGGAGTATTTATTTCCCAAGGATTCATGTTTTTAACCCTTCATTTATGTGTGATAATCATGTAAAGTGTTCGGATGAAGTACGGGAGGGTTTTTATGCCTTATGGAATGCATTATTTATTTTCTATTAGTAAATGGATTTTGGATGGTTATTGAAAATTTTAAAACTCCTACGTAAACTGTACATGGTGAAAAAATGAGATTTTTGTAGGAACATAGCTTAGGTGCATAGTTTATCCAACCCTTACATCTAGTAAGGGGTAACCATGAAAAATGAAATAGGGGATAATATGGTTGGTTCATGGTTTTTATAACCTTATAAGAAAAACTGTGTGTGGTTTTCCTAGAGGCAGATGATGATACATAGTTGGGCCTTTATTTTCTTAACCGTTCGATAAATCCATGAATAGTAAAAATTTAGATCCTAATAAAGTGGATCTCAATCATTTTCACCTCTAACCCCTTTATTTTTTATTTTTTTCAACACCAAGTAGGATTTAAATCCTTCAAAATGTTAAGGAGACAATCCCTTCAATCGACAAGAAATAGTTTGGAGAATTATGGTGTTTTAAATCTCGATTCTTTTGGTAAGTATTCATTTTTAGTAGTTTTCCCTATATCAACATCTCTCACCTGTCTTCAATTTATATATTTGATCTTTTTGGGATATATATATGATATTTGATGCCAGAAATATTGATATTTTTTTGGTTTGGTGTTGAAAATGTGATCTATGGTTGTTTTATTGAGATTCAACATGATTTTGTTAAAGAATTTGTGACATTATTTAATTTCCCAACAATTCCAAAGTTATGTGTCTTCACTCTTGGGTCCTATATTTGAAACCGAAAGAATTATTTTCAAATTGGTTGAATTTACAAAAATTATTGTCTACATATTATGAAAATCATGGTAAAATCTTCTTTTTTGATGTGTTTTTAATTAATAGAATCTTGTTATTTTAAAAGGTTCCTTTTTACGAATTTTCAAGTGATAATTTTGAAATGATGGATTTTTATGTTATTTTAAAATGTTTATATGGAATGGATTAAATAGAAAATATTTTTTTATTGAAATTGACTGTTTTTACATGGTTTGGAAGACACATGTTGGTTTGGGATCAGGCTATCAATATGGTCCTACATATAAGGAATGTATAATTGGGATGAAAAGGTAAGTGACCATAAACAAGGGGAATGTTTCATTACCGAATAAAAAAATTTTCACATAGTGATGACTATATGGATTTATGATACACTTTTCTGGAGTATGGAACTATCACCTAGGCATGCATATGTGGATGTGGGGATCTATGTATTGGAATGCATTATGAGAAATGGATTTGGAAATGGTTTGGAAAACTATCTTGGTTGTTTTCCATGGAAAATGGTTTTGGTTTTGAAAACTATTGTTCATAGAAATGGATTTGGTTTTCTGATAAACTGTTTAAAATTTTATAATATAATTTTTTAAATTTTTCTTATTTGAAAATCGGAAAAATTGTTTTATCCTGGTGATTTTAATAGGGATGTCATTCAGGGAAAAACTACTATGTTTTTTTACTCACCCATTCATTGGAACTTTGGTAATTTTTCATATCTTTTATATTGAAAAATAGGTAAAGGTCATTTATCACACATCTTTAGTTGTGCTTCATGATTCTTGGTCATGGAATTTGGGGTAGGAGCATGAAGCATGTTGGGAGTTGAAGAGTTTTGTCTTAAGAGTCCTTATATTTTGTTGATTTAGTCTTCCACTTTCATACTCTAATTTTGTTTATAGTGTAGATTAATATCATTTTCATTTAGTATTACATTTATTTATGATGCATTTTTATCTTGAATAAAATAAAGGTTTTGGTTTAGGTATGATAATTTGTTGTTTTTTTAAAAGGAAATGTTTTACCCGAACTATATTTAATCCCATGGAATTTATTTCCAGCCTTTGGTGTCTTGGTGTTGTCTCGTAAGGTGTTGTAGCATTTATGATGTGTATTGATCCAATTATGAGGGGTGGGTTATTACAAATAATTTATAGAATAATGTAGATTTATTGTGCAATGTCCTTCTAATAAGGAAGGAAACCCTCTATGATGATATAAATGTACTATTGTGATGTACTTTCTCAATTTTTTCCAAAAATTATACAATAAAATTTTGTTATAATATTTATTATTATTTTTAGAGTTCTTTAATTTTAGAATACTTCAATAATAAATATGTCTTAAGTGGTGCTACAATTTCCTATACTGGATTCAGGACAATTCTTACCATGTTAAATCATTGGGATAATGAGCATAAATTAATTCACCAACCACTATTTATTTATGTACACATTATGAAAAATGAAATATGGAATTTTGTCTTCATTCATCATAATGATAAATCATTTAAAATGAAACTCCATTGATAATAAATTATTTGAAACTATTTATTATACAAAATATGATCAAAATTCTTAGTTTATGAATCCAAAATAAGTTCTTAAAATAAAGAACATTTATCGAAATAAATTTACTCATTATGTAGAGGAATGAGGGGGTGCACTTCAATTGAGTAGATATTAGAATATATTTTAATGAAAAAATTAATATTTTATGTGATATGAAACAAAATATTTCACTTTATTTATTTTAAAATTGATTAAATCATATATGAAGACACATCCATCCAACTACATGTTCTGTTGAAGGATGCATTCATAACTAAATAGGGTAAATTTGTTCATGAAAACAAAAAATAATATTGTAAACATATATAAGTATGAAATATTAATAATTTGTTATGATTTATAAAATTGTTACATAAAAATATATATTTATATTCACGTGATTTCTTATATTGTTTAGACATATGAATTGTGAGCAACCATGCCTAAATAAACACAAAAACCATTAGCTTTATAGCAGAATGAATAATGATGTCTCGTTATAGGACTTGGTTTGGAGTTTTATATAGAAAGAAATTGTTGAATACAAAACCAAAATTAGATACATATAATATGTTCAAAGTAATTTTGTCAAAAGAATAGGATTTTCAACATATTATTTTCTGGTATTTTTTTAGGAACAATATAATAAAAATTATTAAAGAGATTTGGTGGTGGAACAATGATCCCCAAATGATGAAGAAAATAACCACAAAATATTTGGGGGTATTCATTCCCTTAAACAATATACCATACCCATGTTAATCAATATTTTCATTAATATTTAACCTATAGGTAAATAATACACCATTCAATAACTTTATATTACTTAATATTTTTTATGGTAATGTTGTAGGTGATTTCAATCTGTTCACACCAATGCACTTCCCTATTTCAAGAGGTATTGAATATAATATACTAGGAAAAAATATATTCAAAAAAATAACTCCCAAAAGGTCAAATGAGAGTGGGGAATATGGTATCCAAGGATATGAAGTCTATGATTTCTTTTCCACCTAATTTTCATGATATTACAATGGTCAAGACTAGAATTTTAAATTTTGTAGCTTGGTCATCTAATCATATAAAGATACATGAGGTATGAAATAAAAAAAATTGATATGAAAAAATGTAACCGTTGGTGAATAATTTTTTGAAGTGAGGTATGGTGTTACATATGGATACATATATGGGGAAGTGGTAGGTATGAACATGAAAATATATGGAATCGATCAAGAAATCAAATGGACCTTTCGAGAGTACCTACACCCATTATTGCATAGAAACGTTTATTATCTTTACAAATTCATTAAGAGGGTACATTTAATGATTGGAATATATCATAGATTCCATTAAATGATATAATATATGGAAAATTATTTATAGACATAGTTGGTCTCATGAGTTTAAATAATATTCTTATGTTTTGATGGATTGGTGTATCAGTTTTGAAAACATTCATAAGGTATATTTTTATAATAGGTAGGTCCGAAAAATTATTTAATATGATCATTAAATTTAAATCCACTGATATTTTTTACAGGTTTTTATATTGGTACTATATAAAAGGGAAATTATATGTTGAATGATTTAGATTCATTATTCCCTAAATCACTTATATGCTAGAAACGTATTTGGATAAGGACGAAACAAAGAATAAAAATTGATCTAAATGTTGTGTTTGAGAAAAAATAGTAGATAATAGACATTGTTTGATATCTATAATATAGGGATAAAACTATATAGTCTAATTTCATAAAATATATTTTTATTTTTTTCATTACATATATTTTTTGTATGCACCCGATATAAAACACACTCAATCTAGATACCAAAAATACTTAATTTTTTGATCAAATTGATGGATATCCAACCAACTGAGAACATATAATGTGTATTGGGAATTTTTAATACAATTTAGTCAACATTTTAATTAAAAAATGTATTATATTTATTCTTTTGTGATTAAAAAATATTTTTTATGATATAATTGTCACTAAATATTGGAATATCTTGTCATGAAGTCATTAACAGAACATAAAAATATTTCGGATTTCTTCAAATTAAAATAGATTAAGGTATATTAATATAGATTTAACTAATAAAACATATTTTAAAACAATTTATATACTTTTTCAATATTTTTGCAGTGTCAGATGATATAAAATTTCAATGGTTGTTGATATAATATTTTCAAATTTATGAGAAATATCATAGACCATCAAAAGACTAGTATCCCTAAACATGTAATTTATAATGTTAATTAAAATTTATTTATAAATATCCCTTTTTTATTTTTTCTGTAAATTCACTGTAAAAACAATATTTCCAATTACATTATTAATCAAAATAAGAAATCAATTTGTCTATAGTTAAATGTGTAGAATACCTCGTTTTATAATGTTTTCCAAAAACAATTTTAGGTGACTACCTTCTTTGTTGGTGATCTGGTATGGAAAATTTCCTTAGAAATATATTTGGGTTGTGATGTTTTAATATTTGAAATATTATATATTATTTTATTATATACTTCTTAAGGAGAAGTATATTAGAGGAAATTAAATTAATTAGAAATGAATGATTAGAGTACAAGGTGTCGAATTCATAGAGGGATCATGAAGAGGTGAATTCCTACTACATATTTAGATAATTTTCACATAATTTTATCTATTATTCTTTTAATAAATAAATATAAAACTGATAATATATCTAGGGTTAAATCATGTATTGTAGTAATTAATATAAAAAAATTAAAATAATTTTTATTCCTTTTGGTGGGTGGTAGAATTATTTCGGTCATTCGATCATTAATTATATGATCATATAAATTTATGTGTGCCTTCAATTTTGATGTAATTTAAGTGCATATGATGTAGGTTAAATTAGGATATAAACTATTTGAAAGAGGTATAAAATATACATGGTAAAGGGGATGAGTGATTTTGGTGAAACCTATAAATACTGTGTCGATTCAATCAGATGATTGGATTATCATATATTAAATTAAAGTTTAATGAAATTAATATTGAGTGGGAATTCAAATGTAGATGAACTGGTATTTTTAAATTTTTTCTCCTAAATATCCCATAATATAAATTATTCACATAGAAGAGTTTATGAATTTGGAAACTTTTGTTGACTTCCTTTTATCCTGTATAAGATAATGTATCATCTTCAAAAAATTGTATTGATGTATGAATGTAATATTTTACTATTTTTAATCAATATTGACTATTAAGATAAAGATGACTAGTTATTTTATTAATCATTAACAAAATATGCATTGTTATATCATGGAGACGTTTTCGAATTGTTTTAGATCACAAACTTTCGCAATGAGAGTCCAATAATGATATTGAGTAAATCATAACGAAAAAAAATTTAATTATAGTTTTGATAAAAATTATTTAAGAAAAAAACATAAAATTATAATTTATTTTATTGTATTCTAAAAACAAATAATAGGTCACAAATATTGATTTTCCATAAATAGAGGTAAATGTTTTATCATTGTGTTTGTACTCTCTTTGAAGGTGAATGGAAAATATATAATTTATTATGTTATACAAAAACTCAAAGGTAAATATTTATTTTAGTTCAATAAATGAATTATAAATGGTTTACACTAATAGATAATGTTGTCTAGGAATAAATAAATGAATAAAATATTTTTCAATATAATATAGGAATATATAATTTTATGTTCTAGTTTTTTTGTTTAGGATAAGAATGAAAATGATTATATATCAGTTTTACACTAACCCAAAAGGATAAATTTTTTCATGGGACTTTTTATTAATACTTGAATTCAATGTTATTGTAATTTGGATAAATATATCATGATTTTTGGGATTATGCTTCTAAAAATATGGAATATGTTTAAATATTGGGTGAATCAAAAATCATAGAATTTGGAATCATAGTTTCAAACAATGCCAATAGGAATTACAATTACCTTAGAGAAATGTGTTTTATAATTATAATATTTAATTATGGAAAAAATATTTTAATGAAAAAAATGTATCTTTAAAAAAGAACACTTTATATTGAGATTTATAGTGTAGATACTTTAATAAAAAAATTATCATATAGAAAATTATCTTCTCTTCAGGATGGTATTTCATACAATTATGGTCTTGTTGTAAGGACTGTTGAAGAATGTTTAATTTCATATTATATAGTCCAATATATTCTTTTTTAGGTTCCTTTAATATTGAATAAATTTCATATATATTAGTTTCATATGATCACTAATAATGATAACGAATTTGAGTTATATATAACTACAACAGATTTTTTTAGTTTATTTTCTCACCATTTTATCTACTATTATTTAGTCAATTTAGTCATAATTTTTTCTAATATTTATTTTCTTAATTTTCATATTGATCATGAATAAATCATCTTTTCAATAATGAAGATTCACTCATGTACTATGATCATGTAATCCAACATGATGATTCCCTCACGATGATTCAATATTCTTTTTATTCTCTAATTCATTCATAATTCTAGGTTATCAAATTGAAATATTGTTAGATTATGTAGAATGTTGAATGATTTTTGGGATATAAAGACACCATTGAATCAAATATACCACAAAACAATACACGGTGTTTTTGGTGTGACATAAATTATGTGTTTTAAGATAAAAAAATTACATTTTATTAATGTATTGTTTCATATTCCTGTCTAATTTATTTCAATATATTATTACATCAATAAATATTGTTCTCATATACAAGTGGATTATTAATCTATATTTATGCTGGTTTGTTCAAAGATTCTCTTCATTATGAGGGATTGGGCTTCAATGCGATAAAAAAGAAAATAAAAAACAAATAAATGGGTCAATAGTCCACACCTCAATCCAAAACACAGTGTTCTCATTATGACTTGAACAATATTTTTTTAGTATTTAATTTAGATTTTCAGTCAAAACATACATCACATTCTCAAATATAATAAAACAAAATCAATATTTTTTTGAAGCATTAATAAAATGATCAATATGTTATTTGATACATCTATGAATAAGTTACAACTAAAAATAATACTCAGTGTTACCTGTATGACTCAAAGTGTGTGTTTTCTTTAAAATTTTCAATTTATTAATTAAAAAGTAAACAGACATACACTTAATCAAGGTAAAACATTCATATTATTTTTATAATTTAATTCAATAATCAATATGTAATTTTTACTTATAGAATATAACCTCAATTACATCAGAGGCACGGTGTGCCCAGTATAACTCAAAGTCTATGTTAACAAATTAGAATTGAAATTTATGTTAATAATGTGTTACACACATTCAAACCTATGAAAATGTTCTCTGATTGAATTGATAAATTTGAAAAAGGAGTCATACGTCATTTATGACAAGCAAGAATCATTCTCATGTCACATCGACATGAAATGTGACTAGTATGATTCAAACTTCCTATTTATTGTTTAAAATGGATTTCTAGAAAAAACCAAAATATTCAAAACTAATTAAAACATTCATATTACATTAATGTTTTTGTAATGTATCCATATTTCATTTAAGATGTGTATGAATTATCCTAACCTCAAGCCGACTCATTGTGTGACTGGTATGACTCCAAGTGTGTCATTTAATATAAAATTCTCATTAATTTTAGTAAAATAGACATAATTAACATACTCAAAATTTATAAAACAAATTGATATTGTTTTGATATTTTATAAAAAATATAGTCATGTAATTTCTAATGTGTATTAACCATAAGAACCTCATCCTAACACTTGGGGTGACTGAAATTACTATAAATGTGTCTTCTTATTTAAAATTACCATTAATTTTAATAAAAAACAAAAAAAACATTCTCCAAACCATGAATATTAATTCTTTTTGTTTTTTTCATTAGTAAAATTACATATATGTCATCTGTGATGTGTAAGAATTATCCTCACCTCAATATGACTCATGGTGTTCCCATTATCACATAGAGTGTTAATTATCGGTTTTTAATTTAAAATTTATTCCAAGAAGTTTTTCACTCACTAAAAAATTTAAAAATGACCTCATATTGTCTCAATAATTTAGAATTAAGATTCATAAGAAATTGTTTATATGTAGAAATAAATCTGATACTATACCAACCCATGATGTGACCAATATGATTCAATGTCTGTGTTCCTAGTTTAAAATGATATTTTTGTAAAAATATTATATACTAAATACCAATAAAACACTTTCATATATTTTTATACATTAATAAAATAATAAATTTGTCTATTTCAAAGTGTATAAATCAATCACACCTCATTTTGATGCATGGTTTCACTGGTATTAATCCATGTCTGTATTTAAATTTAAACATGAATTTAATTTTATTAAAAATGTTAACTAACATACTCAAAACCAAGAAACTTATTATGATTTTTTTAACATTTTAGGTAAATTATCCACAAACAGTTTATGACGTATAATAAAATGTTGCACCACAATATGAATCAAATTCTGACCATTATGACTCTATATACATCATTTTATTTAAAATTGACAATAATTTTTGTAAAAAACAAAAATAACATACTCAAAACTATGAAAACACCTCCTAATTATTTTTATACATTTGAAAAAAGATCAATATATCATCTTCACCTCAAAATGACACATTGTTTTCCCTGTATTAGAATATTTCTTCATTATTAGTTTAAAATTATTATTTTAGTTTAAAATATCTTTCAATCACTAAATCCCAGGAAAAAATGTTTACTTTCTTGATAATTTTGTAAAATTACTCCTAAGTCATATTTCTTGTGTAAAACCACCTAAAAATGTGACAGGTATGTTTCAATGTGCGTGTTTTTAGTTTTACATGACAACTATGTAAACAATACAAGTGAAATAATCAAAACCAATAAAACACATTCATACAAATTTTATTATTTAGTAAATAAATACCAAAGTCATTTTATAAGTTTAAGAATCAAACCCATCTCATTTCAATGCATGATGTGAACGGTATGACTCTAAGTGTGTCTTTTTTATTTGAATATGAAATTAAATTTAGTAAAAAGTCAATTGATAGTCTTAAAATTGTCTAGATGAATTCATATTTTTCTAAAATTTTAGGACAATGATACATATTTCATTTTTTGATGTGTAGGAGTCAGTTACACCTCAATTCAATGCATGATTTACTCATTATGACAATATGTGTGTATCTGTATTTAAAATTGAAAATAATTTCATTAAAAACACAAGTGATATACTCAAACCCATGTAAATGAATTCAGATTGTTTTGATACATTAGTATAGTGATCCAGAAGTCATTTTTGATGTTTAGGAATTAGTCATTCCTAAATGTGACAAATAGTGGGCTCAGTATCCACCATGGTGTATCTTTTTATATAAAATTGTTATTAAATTTTAAGAAAACACTATCAGTATGCTCAAAAACTAACCGAACACATTTTTATTATTTTGATAATATTTGAAACTAATCCACAGTTCATTTTTTTGTGTATGAATTTTCTTATCCTCAATATAATTCATAGTGTTCTTGGTATTAATCAAATAGTTTTTTATAAGTTAAAATTTTATATTTTAGTTTAAAAAGTGTGTCGCACACTGAAAATACAGAAAATGTGGTCTTATGGTCAATATGAGATAACATAATTATTCATAAGTAATATTTTAGGGTTATGAATAAGTCTCATCTTAAATTGACACATGATGTGTCTGGTATGACTCATATTACATGTCTCCACATAAAAATGACATTTTTTTTAAAAATAAATACAAGTGATATTAACAAAACATATAACACACTTTCATATTGTTTTAATTATTTTTTATAAGTATCTTTAAGTCATTTTGGATGTTTATGAATCATCTCCACAACAATCTGTTAAATAGTGAGATTGGTATGACACCAACTATGTAATATTATTTAAAAATGTAATTAGATTTATTAAAGAGAAATGTTTCATACTCTAAATGGAGAAAAATCAATAATTTTATATTGATACTTTAGTAAAATGGTCCACAAGTCAATTTATGTGTGTAGGAATCAACCACATCATAATACCCCACACAGTGTACCTGATATGACTAAAAGTGTCTATTATGAGTTTGCAATTGACTTTTTAGTACAAAAAGTGTCACTCACTAAAAACTAATAAAATACACTATGATTTTCATGATAATTTATCAAAATGATTCAAATGTAATTTGTGGTTTATTAATAAAAGTCTCATATAAAACATACACATGATGTGGTGTTATGATTAAAAGTTTATTTTTTCAGTTTAAAATGACATTTTATTTATCAACAATACTAACAAACTCAAAATAAATAAGACACATTATAAATTTTCTAATAAATAATTTTAATGGTCTATGGGTCATTTGAGACATCCATAAATTTAATACACTTCAATATGAGAGCTGATATGATCGGTATGACTCGAAGTGTGTGTTTTCAATATATATGTTCTGTTTTTATTGAAACGTGTATCAAATCACAAAAAACAAATCAAATGATAACATACTCTTTTATAATCATTATATCTACTATTAAATATGAATTTTCCTTATTATTTTTTATCTTATAATTATTTAGTTAATTTTCAAAGATATAATTCCTGAATATGAACAAGAAATGGTGCAACATGTAAAAATCTACAATAACCCAATCAGATATATTGTATTCTTGGTATGACTCAATGTTTAGTTTAAATTTGACATTTTTTTAATTTATTTCTTTATAGTATTACTAACATATTTTTTTTATACATGTAAATTTATTTACTCAAGTTGGTGTAGGTTTTTGGAAAAAAATTGAGTGGGGTTCGAGGGCCAAATACAAAGGGACATTAATGATTTTGAATGTCTTTCATAATTTTTAATTACTCAAGTAATTTTAAAAACAATATGTGATATTTATTTAATATGGTGTTTTCATGTATTTGGGTAATAGATTTAATTTCATTTAAAATTTTTATTTGAATTTTTTCTAATATTTATATCGTATCATTGTGCTATAAAATGAAATCACACTTCAGTATGTCCCCTTTATTTTTTCTTTTTCATGTTATCTTAATAGGGCCCCTTATCAGTGCATGTATGACAACTTATAAAGGGGTTATTTATCAATGCTGATAAAAGGGGTCCATTGACAACCCTACCAAAGAGATGATAAAAGTTATTTTAATCAGTACCACCAATAATGCTACTCATGGACCCCTTTTGGGGCATTAATTGTGCTAATTAAGGGCTATGGGTTTTAATAACACTATGGTAGTTAGCAGTTTTCTTGAGATTATAATTAAAAAATGTATCCCAATTAATGGAAATTTTTTTGTAGTGTTATCATTTTAGTTTCCACCAATGGTAACTAGTTTTGTTTTTTACATTTTAAGGGTCAAGGTAGATAAAATAGAAAACAATATTATCATAGAAGTAGACTATGTTTGATTTTATAAAGCATTTTTAATAATCTATCCAATGATATGATATTTAGAAATATTAAATCATTTAACTAAAAATTATTAATTATAAAAATTCAATAATTTAAATTTTGAAACTTTTTTTAATTTTAATATAAAAAGGGAAAATATGTATTTTGAATCTATTCCATTCATACCTATCTCACATGTTATGATTATCTTAAAATATTATATAACACAATAATTATTTCAATATATATTTATTTTATTATTTTTAATATTATTGATTTAGTTTTTCAAATAATTATATATTTCATATTTTTTCATTGTGTGAACTAATAGGTTATATATTTGTTCATAAAAAAATAGAAATAAATTACAATGTTTAAAATTTTACATTTTAATATACTATTTATAAACTAATTGGGTTGTATTTATACCTATCACAATGTAATATACATATTAAAAGCATGTAAGGATCTTATTTTTTCTTTTCCTTTACCTAAAATTAATATGTAGGTCATTATCATGGAATGTGGATCCAAAAAGGTATATTTCATTGGAATACTTGACATATGGAATAAATATGTTCAGAAAATTGAATTTAGATATATATATATATATATATATGGGTTATTTTAACCATTATGGTTTTTAGTCCAACCCATGTGTATAACTATTTTAACCTTAACTATATTAAAACAATTTTAACAATTTCAACATTCTATATTACATAAAATTATCTTCATATTATTAAATAATAAATATTATGCTAATTTTAAATGTGGAATATAATTTACTAATGTCAATTAACATAAGGGGAATAAATAATTTTGAAATTAAACCACTAATTCTAATGAAAAGTTATTTTATAGGAAATGTATTTTTCATACAAAAGTTTTCAATTATATTAACTTAAAAAATGTTAAACATAATTATATAAATTTAATAATATATTTTTAGATAAATTATCAAAAAATTCAATATAAGTCAATGTTCATTAGGGGTTTATTAATTAATTAATAATGATATTATATAGTAACTTTATAATTGTTTTATTACAATGTGTTTTCTAAGAAAAAAATATCATTTTTGTAAAATAAAAAATAAATATTTTTAAAATGTTATTTTTGGGATTAAATATAAATAAAAATTACTTACATCACATGAAATAAATGTAAAATAAAAATATTACACATAATTTACAGAATATTTTGATAATAAATGTGAGTTATACAAATACCTATATTTTTATTTATTCTTTGAAAAATCATTCTTTGTAAAAATTCCAAAAATATCACCCTATGAAAATTTTAACATTATTATTTAGAAAATTAATTTCATTTTGTAAAATATTTTTTTATAAAAGTGTATAAATTATTTATTATATTTTCTCAAAAAATAAGTAAATATAATTTACGATAATCTATTTTTGAAGATTAAAATTACATTATTAATAATTAAATTATTCATTCTTAATCAATTAAAAATACATATTTATTTTATCAGATCAGTATATTTTCTTTTATATTGGTTAAATTTTTTTATAATATGTAATTTAACTTCTAGGATATGTCATCAGTCATCATGTTCTTATTTTAATATCTCATTGTATTAAATTATTTACACTTTTATAAATTATGTCCAAAAAATTTAAATATTTTCCTAGTTATCAATGGTTTTACATTTTAAAATACCTTTAATAAAATCCTGAAGAAAATAAAGGATTAATAAAACATCTTCATTAGAACACGGAAAAATAAAATAGGTATTTCACCTAGAATGCGTCATCACATAGTTTCAATATAGTAAAGCATTGGTGGGAAGTTAAAATATTAACTTAGAAGAAAATAATAATGAAAAATATATGATGGACAGTTCCAATGATCAATGATCATAAGAATTTTAGTGATCACGATAAAGTTAACAACCACAAAACTATAAACTATTGTGGTCCTAAAAACAACATCACATTATAAAATATAGTAATAGCATAAAATTTTCATTCCCAATATCATTTTCCTATATTTTATCAGTATATTATTATATTAAATATGATCATTTAGAGAATATAATTAATTAAAAGGAATAATTTTTCAACGTACCAGATCTGGGTACCACTCAACGGGTGCCCCGAACAAGGTTGTTCACATGACCTTAAGCGTGTTTCCCTAAATTCCAAAGGATGTCGACTAGTAGCGAGGGACTAGGTCTGATAGTGGGGAAACTATGACCTCATTTGTCAATTTGTAGCACAACAGAATAAAAGAACAAAACATAGAACAACATCATAAGCAGTAAAACATATATAACTGATGTAAATGGAAACCAACAGTTATATATATCTGACGATTCAGTGTGTCACTATTCTATATAAATATCCAAAACATGTTACACTGCAATACAATACAATTGAAGTACAAGTACAGAAAAGAACAATAGAATAGACAGCGGTATCGTGAGCCTATGATCAGTTCCATGCTCCCCTACTCCACAACAACAACAAAGTACCTTTATAGGGACTCTTGCCCTTATCCATACATGCAGAAATATAATCTTTTCGGGCCGAGGACATGACCCAAACAGGGTGTGAAAAATAAATCCCAGTAGGCGCCCACCAAAGGCTCATGCCCAACTGTCTGTGTAAAAGTGCAACAACAATGTGCAAAAGTAAATTGAAATAAACTAATCAATACTAAAAAATAACTAACTTTAATAGTTATATTGCCATTTTTAATATTCATTTAATCATTAAATATAATATATCACCTCAGTGAATGTTCTATGTAAATATTCAGTTTCCTCAGACACACAAACTATATCCCTCAGGTAGATAGAATCTAAACACTCCGGTATCTTCCCACATGCATATCGAATAATTCCCACAAGCTTATGAGGTGTCGCCCTCAAGCACACAATATACTGCCCACATGCAGGAAAGAAGTTTCCCACAGGTCGAGCAGAGCACTTCCCACATATTAATCACAACACTGCCCTCATGCTTAACATGTTACCGGGCCATGCCCAACATATAAACAATAAATTTTTATACGATTCCTCTCAAGGAAATTTAATTCATGTTAAAAATCACGGTATACCC
The DNA here is from genome assembly GCA_963277665.1 of Viscum album. Classification (NCBI taxonomy): domain Eukaryota; kingdom Viridiplantae; phylum Streptophyta; class Magnoliopsida; order Santalales; family Viscaceae; genus Viscum; species Viscum album. Next base: position 51,754,766 of record OY728156.1, read on the forward strand.
TCGGGTAACCTGGCCAAATGGCTAAATAGAGGAACGCACCCCAGGGGTGGTCCTGGATCCAAGAAGCGATCACAAAAAATTGTTATACATGTTCATTAAACATCCTATGATGTTCTAGGTATTTAATTATACAAGTCCTCAGCCATAAGACACCCCATTCATGGGCACATATCACAATGGCACACAAAATCACCACAACAAATGGAATTAAACACTATACCACCATCCATGATCGTCCTTGATTGATATACATGAAAGACTCTCCTCTAAACATCCAAGAACGACGTAGATCTGAGGTAAAATAAATCTCATTCAAACGTGAATAACTCCCTTTAGAGGAAGAATATTCAAGATCTACGCAATGAGAAAGAAGGACTCACCCGTGTGGTTCCAACGAGATCGACGGAGGCGGAAACATATTCCTGGTCCTCGATCGGGTGATCTCCAATGCTCTGGTCATCCCTCCCGAGTTCTCCTCTATTTCTATGCCTTCCCTATGATCATGGGAGGATATTTCCCATTTTATGTGAAAAAAAACAAACTACACGACATGTACTATTGGGTACACGGTGTTTAGTTTTCATTTTTTAACTGTTCCTTCGGCGACTTCTCGCCAGCGTGGTATTATTCATCCATCTACATGAGTACACGCCGTGTAATACCTGAGTACACGGATTGTACTATCGCTTAGCTGGACACTACCTTACTGTTTGCCTACCGACTAACTACACGACATGTAAATACCCACCACATTGCATGTAGTCAGTTTTTAGACCCATCTTCGTCGACCATCCTATAGGCCTTGTGTACTCCTTCCACATGGACAAGGTACACGACGTGTGGAAATTTACAGGACTTGTAGTCAAAAAATTTAGGATTTTCTCCCATTTTTAATATTTTCTCTAAAACACTTCAGGAAAAGAGAACAGAAGAAACCCGTACCTCAAGAATAAGAATTGGGTTCTTATAGAATTCCCCACTTAAAAAAATTCATCCCCAAATTTCCCCTTCCAATGGTGGTGAAGATAACGCTCAGAATAACTCTATCCACTAAGCACGTGTGTCGGTCTCCCGCTCCTAGGTTTCATCCATCACTTGGCCATGATGCCATAACACCCGTACGAGAGGAACAGACCGGCCATGGAGATTATCTGTGCTCCTATCCACGATACGAATTGGATGCTCCTCAAAGGATGCAGCAATCTAAAGCTCAAACACATCAGGCTGAAAGACGTGAGACGGGTCTGAATGCTAACGACTCAACTGAGATACATGGAAGACTTTGTTCATAGCCCGGTACCTCTGTGGTAAATGCAACCAATAGGCAGCTGGCCCGACTCTTCCAAGAATATCAAATGGCCCCACATACCTCGATGAAAGTTTACCCTGTCTCCTGATTCGCCTATGTCCCAACCTCGGTGACACACACAAAAAACCTGATCCCTATCCACAAATTCTAAGGGTCATCTACTGCGATCAACATAAGATTTCTGATGAGAGCATGTAGTAGTCATCCGTTTCAGAATCAACTGGACCTACTCAATAGTCTCCTACACGATACGTGGTCCCAGTAACTCTTACTCGCCAGCCTCCACCGGGCACAAAGGTGATCATCATTGCATACCATATTAATCCTCGTAAGGTGCAATCTCAATAGTTTACTGAAAACTATTATTATATGCAAACTCATATAAGGGTATATGCTTCTCCCAAGAGCCCCAAAAGTCAAGGACACTTGCACGCAGCATGTCCTCAAGCACTTGTATCATACGCTCTGACTGATCATCGGTAGGAGGGTGGTAAGTTGTGATTAGAAGCACCTACGTACCAAGTGCCCTCTGAAAACTCTTCTAGAAATGAGACGTAAAATGGACATCCATATATGAAGTGACAGAACGAGGGACCCCATGAAGTCATATGACCTCTCGAATATAAATCTTTTTGATCTCTTCAACTATGAGGTCTCCTTGATCGGTAAAAAGTTAGTTACCTTCGTGAGTGTGTCCTCAACAACCCACACGACATCATTTCCTTGAGGTGACCTCAGCGAACCAATCACGAAATCCATCACGACATTATCCCACTACCACTCTAGAATGGGTAACTGTTGTAACAGTCCATCTTGTCTCTAATGCTCTGCCTTCACCTACTGACAGGTGGAACATCTCATAACAAAATCATCTACATCTCTCTTTATACCTGACCACCAGTACTGACGTCTCAATTCATAGTACATCTTGGTAAATCTTGGATGAACTGTCCAAGATGAAGCATGAAACTCCCACATCAGCTCGTCATGTATATCCCCTGGAACCCACACTCGTCCAAGGAAACACAGTACATCATCATCGTCTATCATCCAGCCAGGAGGAGGGTCCTCACCTGCCACCGACTCCCGCAGAACTAGACCTTCAGAATCAGATATCTATCTCATCCTCACTCTATCCAGGAGGGTATAAGTCACAGCTAAATATGAAAGATAGGTTTTCAACTGACTGTCATGCACCTCCAAATGCATCTCAAAGAACAAATCCATAAGCTGCCACTCACCACTGGCCTCATGAACTGCATGTGTCTGAGTCTTCTATCTCGATGCATCAGTAACTGAATTACCCTTACTAGGTGTATAGGCAAGCTCAAAATCGAAGGACTGAAGGTATTCTACCCACCTTTGCTGCACCAGATTCAAATTACTCTGAGTAATGATATACTTGAGACTTTTGTGGTCGGTGAATACCACAAAATGCTCTCCCATGAGATAGTGTCTCCAACAGTGTAACACATGAAAAATTGCATCAAACTCGAGATCATGTGTTGGGTAATTCCTCTCATGTGGCCTCAACTACCGAGATGCGTATGCAACAACTCGATCGCCCTACATCAACATATATCCCAGTCCAATACCTGATGAATCAAGGTAAACTGTATATCTCTTCCCTAGGTCTGGGAGTATCAGGATTGGTGTTGATGTCAACATTCCCTTAAACTCCTGAAAGTCTGTCTCACAATATTTTGACCAAACATACATCACACCCTTCCTAGTCAAACCCATAAACACCATTGTTAAGCAGGAGAAGTACTCTATAAAAAGCATGTAGTAAACAACGGACCCCAAGAAACTCTGTATCTCAAACTCATTCTTAGACTTCCCCCAAGAGACTACTTCTCTCACCTTCGTTGGTTCTACTGAAAATCCTGCCTCTGAGTTGATATGACCCAGGATGTGTATCTGGTCCATCCAAAAGTGGCACTTTAAGAGCCTAGCATATATCTGATTTCTCTTAGTGTACTCAATACGATCTCAAGATGAGTGTCATGGTCATGTCGAGTGTGAGAGTAAACCTAAGATATCATCAATGAATACTACCACAAAAGAATCTAAATAATGATGGAACACATGATTCAACGAATCCATAAAAACGGCTGGCACGTTCGTGAGTCGACACGACATAACCAAGTATTGATACAGATCATATCTGCTCCGAAAGGCTGTAAGTGGTATGTCTGATGGTCTCACACAAATCTGCTGATATCTGGATCTCAAGTCAATCTTCGAGAACACTCATTCACCTTGAAGTTGATCAAAAAAATAATCAATCCTTGGTATGGGAAATATGTTCTTGATCGTCAACTGGTTCATCTTCCGATAATCCACACGGAGTCTAAGGGTAGCATCTGCCTTCTTTGAAAATAGGGAAATAAATCCCCAAAGAGAAGTACTCAGTTGGATAAAACCCTATGACTATAACTCCTCAAACTCTCTATTGAGCTCCTGTAAATTAGGTGTAGCCTTACTGTAAGGGAGAATGAATACTGGTTCCACTCTTGGAAAAATCTCAATAGAGAAATCCACCTAACACTCTAGAGGTAGACATGATAAGTAATAAGGGAAGAAGTCCCAAAAATGATCAACCACTAAATGGAAATCCTTCTGAAATGTCCCCTGGTCATACAGATATAAGATCGCAATCTGGGTTGTGAATCCACCTCACTCACGATGCTTTGGTCTAGCTCGACTCACCTGAACATCCCACTCGCCCTTGTATAGAAACTCTCCACCCTCTGGTGATGTGAAACACACCCTGCGATGATAGCAGTCTACAAAGGCTCCAAAGGGTACCAAACAGTCTATCCCTAGAATGACATAATATCTCATCATCTCTAAGACATTGAGGTCCTAAAGAAAGTGACACCCACCAAACTCAAAGGGTCACTCCTTGCACAGACTCACACCAGCCGTTATAGTCCCAAACAGAGTTTCTAGCATCATAACATCAGAAGATGAAGAAACACAAATCGAAAGGCTCTCAAAAATAGGCACATATAAAAATCTATATGTAGAACCCATATCAAAATATGCTGAAGATATGACAGAAGCTACTAGAATAGTACCCATGACGGTAGAAGGACTGGGATCCTTCTCTTGTTGGGTCTATTGCACTGCATATGCCTGCCCAATGTCATGGCCCGGTGACATTGCCTAGGTACCCTGAGTTGTCCCCCCCCCCCCCTACTGCCTCTGAGATCCAGGTGTCTGGCTACCACGACCACGATCACCATCCCAACCAGCACGCCCTGACATATTCTAGTTTCATGACTGGTAAGAAGCTGTTGGTCTCGGTCCCACACGAGGAGACTGCATAGGACCCCTCTCACTAGACACTGGTGGAAACTCCCTAAAAAAGCACTGCAGAAGACCCATCTTGCTATAAGCTCGTCACTCCACTGGGTCACGTGGACACTGTGGTCTCTTGTGCCCCACTTTACAACACTGTTAGCACATGACCTGGCCACCTGAAACATTCTTTTGGTTGGTACTTCCACCACGATAGAAGTACATTTGTCTCTTCCTCTTGTTGGTAGAAATAGTACTAGAAACTAGTGCTGAACCACCCTAGCCCACACCACTATCTTCCCGTAGATTCTGCTTGGTAATCAATGTCTGGTTTACAATAGCATGTACAATAGGCAACCTAAAATAATTCACCAGTGCTCATATGTCATATTGAAGACCATCCTCAAAATTCCTAGCCCTCAACGTCTCATCACCCACCAGAATTGGTGCAAAACGATGAAGCTCGGTGAAATGAGAAGAATAATCGATCACCGAAATAGCGCTCTGCTGCAGATTCATGAACTCTCGATATCTATCTGTCCTTAGTTTCTCTGGGAAGAAAAAGTCATAGAAATCTGTCTGAAAATCTTCCCACACCATGTCTCTATGATGCTCGGAAGGGGTAGTATCATCCAACCACCTCTTAGCAGAATCACACAGCATATACGTCGCGAGCTTGACCCACTTCCTTCGAGGCGTCTCAAGATGCTTGAAAATAGTCTACAATGAATCCAGGAAAGACTCCACAGCTTGTGGTCATCCATACCATGACAACGTAGGTGGATGTTTCTGCTGGAAGATACGAGTCAGTTCATCCATAGATGTGGCAGTTGGCGGTGCTCCCTAGAAGGTCTATATGAACCACGTGAATCCTTCATGGAATTGCGCATCCACACATGTGTCGGGTATAACGGCTGGCATTGCATCTGGCTCTGCTGGAGGATCCATTGGTATCCCATGGACGACCATATCTAGAGTATAATCGTTGCTGCTCTCCTAGTGAAAAACGCTTGGTCGTCTCAGCAGCATGACTCTACAAGGTCAAACGCAGACCTTAGATCAAGATTTTAAATGTATGAAAATAAAGAGATAGATAAAGAATGTTTTCAAAATTTACAAAACATGACTACACGTCATGTAATAAACTACACGGCGTGTTTCTGAAAGCTATTCACCTGGGTGTGTACCCCAGCTTAAACCGGCCGTGTAACACCCCAAACACACGTCGTGCCTTCTAAATACACGGCCTGTAATTGACGCCTTCTTCCCTGCCCAAGTCCTTCTACACGACTAAGCCACATGGCTCACTTGAACAAGACTACAAGACGTGTATAAAAACTACACGACATGTATGGTATTAATTTCCAAATCCCCGTGTCAATCGTGACATGACCGGCTACTCAGCTGACACTACATGGCGTGTTACACCCGCACACGACGAGTACACCACGCCCTTTCCCAGCCCCAAGTCCTCGTCCACACGGTCTCCCACCGGAAGGACTATATGGTGTGTCCCCCAGGTACAAGGCTTGTTCCAGAAGAGGTGACATAAACCGTGTCTATTAGCTACATAGTCGGGTCCCCAGGTCAGACTACACTGCTTATTCCATAGTGGACACGACACGTATACCTCAAGGACTCCTCCTTCGGTGTTGTTATTTGCATAGGCGGACTCTGGTCAACAATACATGGCGTGTACATCTGGTACATTTTTTGTTGTTCCATAAAACATTCCCTACCCCGTGTCCCCTCCAACACGGTCTATGACATGGGAAGAGACCACACGGCGTGTACTGAGGGTACACGCCTTGTACATAAACTTTTCTTCATTTCTTCCCGAACAGATGAATAGAAGGCGTGTGTCCAAGGAACTACACGGAATGTATCATGGGTTTCCTAGAGAGTAATCCTTATAAACTTTTCCGGAACCCATAAAATACTGAAAACAAAACCAAAGTGCCAAATTCCGAACCGTGAGGGCCCATACTCCCCGTGAATCAAATCATGGCATCTTATACAAGTTATACATAAGTAAAAAAAATCGATGATCCACCAAATTCTGGTCATTTAAGGCCCATACTCTCTAAAAACCAAAGTTTGGCATCAATCCTATCAACTGGCTCACACAAAAAACCCTATCACATAGTAGGTATTTTTGAAAGCGTCTATCACAATAGCATGCTTTTCTAGCACAACAACTATCACAATAATAAGAAATTTCTAATGTGCCTATATGATGCATGAGATGGAATACCCTCATCTCATCAGGTTGCAACTAAACAGAACCCATGGATAACATATACAAAACACAATCCCAAGGGTGTCACCCAATGGTGATAATCAGATCAACTGTAAAATTGAAAACCAATAAAATTTCAATTATGAGGTAATTTGGATTTTACCTATACTCAGGTTAGCTATGCTCAGGCACAACTTATTACCAAATACCATGTCCGTCCTATCCCTGACTAAGGATCCAAATATTAAGTCAAATAAAAGAAAACTCATTTTATACCACTTTGTAACGTCTTGGATCCGGGTACCACACCACGGGTGCCCCAGACCCGGTTGGTCACATGATCTCAAGCGAATTTCCCCAAATGCAAGAGGTTGATGACTAGCAGCAAGGGCCCAGGTCTGATAGTGGGGAAACTATGCCCTCATTTTATAAAGTTTAGCATAGAGGAATATAAGAACAAAACATATAACAATAGTGGAAGAAATAAATCATACATAACTAATGTAAAAGGAAACTAGTAGTCATATATATATATAAAGATGAAGCATGTCATAATTCTATAAAAAAAGCCAAAATATGTTACACTACAATAAAATACAACTGATGTACAAGTACAGAAATGAAAAACAAGAACAACTAGCAGCATCGCGAGCCTATGCTCGGTCAAATGCTCTCCTACTCCTCAGCAACAATCAAGTTCCTTTATATGGACTCTTTCCATTATCCATACTTGTAGAAATATAATCTGTTTGGGCTGAGGATATGACCCAAACATGGTGTGAGAAATAAATCCCAGTAGGCACCCACCAAAGGCCCGAGCCCAACTGTCTGTGTAAAAGTGAAACAACATTGTGCAAAAGTAAAATGCAATAAACTTAGTATTACTCAAAAGTAACTAACTTTTCCATTTATATTTACATTTTTAATATTAATTTAACCATTAAATATAATATATCACCTCAGTGAATGTTCTAAGTAAATAGTCAGTGTCCTTAGGAACGCAAACTCTTACCCATAGCCAGATAGAATCGAAACCCTCAGGTATCTGCCCACAGACATATCGAATAATACCCACATGCTTATGAGGTGTCGCCCTTAGGAATAGAATCTACTGCCCATAGGCACGAACGAAGTTGCCCTCAGGCTGAATAGAGCACTTCCCACAGTCTAATGAAAACACTGCCCTTAGGCTTAACAAGTAGTCGGGCCATTAAAAACATATAAACAAGAAATTTATATAAAATTCCTCTCAAGGAAATTTATAACATGCTAAAAATCATAGTATACCCAAGGGTAATCTGGCCAAATGGCTAAATAGAGGAACGCATCCCAGGGGTGGTCCAAGATCTAATCAGCGAACCCAAAAAACAATTATTCATGTTCATTTAACTACCAATAAAATTATAGGAATTTAATTATGCAAGGCCTCATCCATACGACAACCCATTCATGGGTTTGTATCAAAATAATAAAAAAATTCACTACAAAAGTTGGAAATGAACACTAGACCACCTACCTCAATCATCCCTAATCGATATACGTGAATGAAGCACCTCGAAACTTCTAATAATGACGTAGATATGCGGTAAAAGAAATATCGTTCAAATGTAAATAACTCCCTTTAGGGGAATAATTGGCAAGAGCTACGTAAAGAGAAGGAAGAACTCACCTATGCGGTTCCAAAGAGATCGACGGAGGCGAAAACAGATTCCCATTGCTCGATCAGGTGATCTCCAAAGCTCTGACCGTCCCTCCAGAGTTCTCCTCTGGTTCTAAGCCTTTCTATGAATATGGGAGGATACTGCCTATTTTAAACGAAAATAACAGACTACACTGCATGTACTATTGGGTACAAGGTGTGTAGTTTTCATTTCTTAATAGTTCCTTCAGTAGCTTCTCGCCAGCATGGAACTATTCATCCATCGACATGAGTACACGGGGTGTAATACCTAAGTACACGGCGTGTAATGTCACTCAGCTAGCCACTGCCTTACTGTTTGCCTAATGACTGACTACATGGCATGTAAATACCCACCACACGGTGTGTAGTCGGTTTTTACACCCATCATCGTCGACCAGCCTACATGACCAATGTACTCCTTCCACACAGCCAAGGTACATGACGTGTAGAAAATTATACATCATATAGTCATAAAATTTAGGATTTTCTCCCATTTTCCTTATTTTCTCAGAAACACTTAAGGAAAAGAGAAAAGGAGAAACTCGTACCTCAAGAATGAGAACCGGTTTCTTACACAATTTCATCCTTTAATTATGTTCTATTAAAATATCATTTTTTATGAAAATGATGAGTATTCAAGATGAATTTTCTATTCCTGTCGTATTAAAATCCACAGCTATGAGATCTCATAATTAATCAAAATTAGGAAAAACTATTCATATATTAATTAGGAATTAAATTGAAACAAAAATGGTTATTACAAGGTAAGATAATTCCCAAAATTAATAAACCCTCATATAATGAAATACTACTTTAATTTGTAATTAATATACAGTAAAATGATATGTTCCGCTTAGATCATTTGATAGAAAACTATCAATAAAATTTAATATATTCTTGATTATGATAGAAACTAAAAACTAAAAATTGATAGATCACATATTCCACCTAGATTAATTTAAAAATTATTCCTAAAATTAAATACTTAATTCTAATGTCTCATATAAAAAATGTATATCCCTTAATAATACAGTCTAAAATTTATGATAATTATTTCCATAAATAATATTAATCTACAAAAAAACATTGTAAAAGAATTTATGATTCCAAATTATAATGAGACATTTATTTTCTAAAAAATCCCATCACATTAGGTCTGTCATATTCAATTATTCTTCCCAAGATAAATAAATTCTATAAAAATGAAAATAATCAAGTAATCACCAAATCATTGTTCGATCCCATTGTTATCATCAAGATAAAACAGATGTTCTGAAAATCATCTTAACAAACAAAATTCAAAAAAATTATTTTAAAAAATGATTTCAGGATTATAAGGAAATCACATTTCCTAGTGGTCGGTGATGCACCCATGTCACCCATTAGTTGTTGGTGGAATTAAAACATCCATTCAAAATGAAACGAGTTGTCATTTGAACTACATGTATTCCTTTTTTAAATAAAATAATTCTTATAATGTTTTTAAAAAAATGATGAAGATCCTAAAAAATAACCTCAATCATTAAAGATCATATAAACTAAAAATTAAATCAATAACATTAAAATTTTGTCTATAAAATAATAATATAATTCATTATCTAATAACATTTACAAATGTAAAATATTGGGATACAAATACAATCAACATCATTCAATGATCAATAAATGACTCTAAAATTAATTTAATGAAATAAAACATCAAATCATTAGTAATTAATTTAATCTTATGACCATATTTTAAACATAATTTTAGATTCTATCTATGTAGACACATTAACCATTCAACATTAATTATAATACATTAACCATTCTTTATGATCATTAGGATTTACAACCTGAGTGATTAACATTATACACAGGTAAGCATAATTCCCTAACAACTTTTAATTAAGGAATCATCCAATCACTTATCCTTTTTTACCTTTACAACTACCTTATAGTTGTGGTCCATTTTCCTAAATATTCCAAATTTGGTTCATTTCCCATATTTTGTAATAAATTCCCACAATTGTTTCTAGCACAATTTTCAAAAGAAGAGACCTTGATTTCATTAAATATAGATTTCTCTGATAGATTAATACCCATTCTCTCCCATCAATAGAATTTGATTTTCTTATCATTCTAAAATATTTTATAATTTTCAAACTATTTTTCTACCTTCTAATCATATCAATCATGTTTATTTTATATTTTTAATTCCCATGTAGTTGATTCACTTTAATATATATGTTCTACCCCTGAGAAAAAATGATTATTTATACTATAATGATCTAAAATAATATTTGTTTTATACCATTCAAAACTGGTAATGATTTCATTATATGAAAACAATATCTCCCCTTACTTTTTTCTAGATTACATGAATATATACTCTATCCAAATTCAAACTATCGTTGGAAAATACATCTCATGGAATATATTTTAAAATTCATCTCATTCAATGGAATAAATATATTCACTATCAGTGACACTTTTAACTATTTACCCCATTTGTTGTACATCAACATTAAATTTTTAAGAAACAAGACTTACTATTTGATTATCCAAAGAACTCATAACATCAAAAATATTTTTAATTTTTTTAATGAATTCCTCAACTAACAATGGATATCAAGATCCACTAAATGGACAACGATGTTGTCCTAGGAAATTCTCAACTATTGATAATTTACCCTATGGTATATCAAGTCTCTCCTTATTATGGATAATTTCTAAAATTATATTTTCAATCAATTGAGCCATCATAGTAAAAAATTTCTTAATTTTAGTTCCAACTATTATGGGATGATGTTTTGGATTTTTATTTTCCCAATGGTTTGTTCATACAATAAGTTCTCATATTCATCTATAGAAACCCATTCTTAACAAGCATAGATCAGAAAAATAAACATATTAATAATCAAATGGTATGTCATTTAACCATAATAATAATGGATTATCTTTGAAGATATTCCATCAAAATTATTAAAACCAATACTACTATCTAAACCATTACTTTGTTAAAAATATTAATAGATTAAAGTTAAACATAATATAATCGTGAATTATCATCCAAAGATAACTTCCAGTAATTTTTATTATCTTTTTAGCTTCATTGTTTAAGAGAGTTAGGTCATAACACATATATACAAAACATAATTTCAAAATGTGGGCATGTATAAAAAGTATTCGTTTTTTCGCAATGTAAAATATTTAAAAATAAATATGTTTAATCGTCAAAAAATATAAGGCCATGGCCATAATCATTACATAATATGGTGATTTAGTCAACAATTTACATTCTCTTATTGTTATGATATTTTAACATTTAGTTGTTTAGAAAATTAAGTCATAACTCATACATTGCAAAACAAAATAATACATCATGGAAGCCTCCAATTAGTATATATTTTATCATATTATAAATCTTTAAAATAAATAGTGATTTCATTAATGAAAATCAAAAATAATATCATGTTATCATCTTTCATTACATTACCCATCATTAAATCCTATGAAAATACATTAAAAATTTGGGATAAGAAAAAAAGATCAATAAAGGATACACAAATAATAATAAAATATGTTATATGGAAAACATGAAAACTCGTATAAAATTTAACTTTATCATCACTTTTTTTCTGAATATGAAAAAAAGAATTTTACCTTGAAAATAAAACAAACCATTTCAATAATAAATCATTAAAACTCATAGAATGAAATTATAAACCATTCATGGTAAATCAAATAATAACATTAATATCAATTTCTATACCATTTTTTAGATAAAAATGGATCCTAGATAAATCTATAAAAGATACCCTTTAGTAACTCCCTCTTTATTTACTATTATGAAAAGAAATATTACCCAATGCATTGGAGTGCTATCTATGCCACCCCATCATATAAGATATAATGGGATCACCCTATTCTATGAAGAAAACCCCACCATATCTGCCATAATGGGCTCACGAGGTAAAATATGGGATTCCCCATCATATCATTCTGAATTGGGATTAAATGAATACAAAATTTCTATACTTTCATGTTTGAAGATCTCATTTATATTTGTAAAAAATCACATTGGCATTTCAAGATACCATATTCATTTAAAAGACCATTTTCAATACCAAAATATTATTTATTTTAAAATCCAATTTTCAGTACAAAAATATCCAAAAAAATATTTTTAATATATGTAAACATGTAATTTAATTATGGAATCCATAAATGAAAAAAGAGTAAAGACGATATGGGAATTTTATTCTAATGTTCCATTTAAAAGACATAAAAATATTCATTTTCAAAAACATTAAAATAAATTAATGGATACATAAAATATACGTTAAAAAACATTTATTTCAATATTAAAAAATTAATAAATTACATTATAATTTGTACATAGAAGTGAAATAATATTTTAATTAAATCATTAGAAGAGTTTTTTTAAAGGTAAATAATCTCTATCACTTGGGGAACACTTGAATCAATATACCCATGAAATATTTTCTTTATGGAAACCCTAAAATACTATAAAAATAAAAAATTTCATTTTATAACATGTAAAAGGGTCTATATATACATCTCTTGAGAGAATATAAGTGTATAAAATCAATAAACGAATCAACGAATAGAGTTTGATATGAAGTCCATTTCCTTTATTTTAACTCATCGCATGTGTATATATATTAATGAATAAAAAACATATGTTATTTATTTATCTTCTTTATAGAAAATTTAATTGTTATTATTAATTTTATGTCAATTGTAAACAATTTATATGCAATTTTATAAACAATTATGATTTTGTCTTGAGTTTTGACTATATTCAGTTGATGTGTAAAAAACGACATTTTTGGGTCAATTATGGTATATTTTATCATCTCTTAAAAATTTATAGAATAATAATAATTAAATAATTTTCATATTTGTACATCAATTATTATTTTGAATCTAATCAAGAAATATGGTTATGAAAAATACCTTTACATTATGATAATGGATATTGTTGGTCACACATACGCATGAGAAATGTTTCAATCAGTTAATGTTCATTATAAAAAGATGGTATATAATATTTTATCCTTATATATTTATTAATATATTATAAATACCATTATTTTTTATTATATGTACTTATATATATCATTATTTTTATGTGATGAGTAAAAATGAATAATTACATCGCTTGGATCATGTGGCAGTCCACATGTCCATGAATGACAATATAACTTTTTCAGTGTGTGGGGTGGTAAGAATAAAAATTATATATTGTATTTGTAAATGGATAATAATTACATGAATATCATGATTTTTTCATTTATATACTATATTTTAATTTTATTTACCCTTATTACATTCCTTGTATCAAATTAGTGAGAAATCATCGCATCACTTTGTGAGGTTATAGTTCGTCGTACACAAGAGAAAAATTATCATATCCACTATGGATTAACATGTCAAAAGGGTGTAAATGATATAATGGATATAGATGTATAATTATGTTATAAATATCATAAATATAATATGTAAACATTATTTCTATACTTATTTTCAACTATTAGTGGTTGAAATTGGAAAATAAAGGACATTGTTTTGTGAGGATAAAGTCCTCTGTACACACGAATAATGATTTCATAACCCATTTGATATAATTTTGGGTATTTTTAGGTTTTACCATTAAAATAATAAAATATATTAATATTTACTATAATGTGCTATTTTATAATTATTGAATAATATTAATTGAAGGGTATATATAAAGAAATAAAAAATTCACAATTATGATCATTACCTCTTATTCTGGTAAATCCAATTGGTTTTCACAAAAAGACATATTTGTTTCTATTTTTGGATAATTTAGGTGCATTGGAACAGAAAAAAATTGGAGAAGCTATTTTAGAATGTCATGGACTAGAAAAATCGCATGATATGCATGAATATAGGGGGATAGGTTGAGGAATTTTATATTTGGGCCAATGGACGAACTTTGCATTTTTTAAAAGAAGTTAGGTGTTCTACAATATTAACTTACAAATGGATTGAATAATGAAAAAAATTGACCCATTAAGGGTTGGTAACAAAAAAAGTCCATAAATGATTTGTTTTACATTCTTCTCAAACATTTTAATACTTATGTTTAATTTTTAACAACATAGTAAACCCATTTTTTACCTTCATTGATGTAATTTATTGTAATTTATTTCACTAATATTTGTGGTATAATATTATTCTGACCTAAATAATCATTATAAATTATTACTATTATAAATATAGAATAATTTTTTTAAAATCCTTTGAATATATGTCAAAAATATAAATTTAATATTAATCAGGTGGATCCACCAAGACATCTAGTTTTTAAAAAGAGTAATATTTTAGAATAATTATTCTATATTAATTCAATAACTAATAATATTATTTACATGAAACTAAATAAATATATAATTATATATAATCTATAAATTCAATTTAAAACATTCTCTAATTGGGGTTTATTTTAATTATTTTAATAGGAGAAACATAATAATTTTTGTAAGTGTTTTTATAAAAAAAAGTCTTTAAACCCTAAAACAAATTTATATTAAAAACCAATATAAATTTTATTAAAAAAAATTGGGTAATAAATATAATAATAGAATACATTAGTTACAAGAAAAAATTACTCATATGTTATTTTTACTTTTTAGTTAGTAATTTTATTTTAAACCAAATACATTTTCACAAAATCTCTATTTTTAATTATTCACAACAAAATCAATATTTTCTGAGAAATTGTAAAATTTTCCCGAATGTAAATTTTGATATTTATATTTTAAAAACATATTCATGTTATCAAAATTCATATTCTATCATTTATTAATTACTCATTTAAAAAAATCTATAAGAAATGATTTCATTCAAACTATTTTTTATACCAAATTATGTAATATTTGAAAGCTAATATACCTAACTAATTGTCATTAATAAATATGAAAAAGATATCCTTTATAATTAACTAGGATATTAAATCCACCACCCCCTGTTATAAATTATTTTATATTTGTTTATTTTTTACTTGCTAAATAAGTGGGGATATTATTCTCTCATAGCATTTTTTGATTAATTTGTTTCATCTTCAATCATGTGGTTTCTCTATAAAATATTATCCATGATAATCATTTTATTATTCAACACTTTCTCTATATTCATGAATATCAAATCATTGTTACTCTTATGAAATATTTTATTCCAATTGAAAAACATCATTATACCGAACTTTATTTTTTTACATGACTAATAAATCATTTCAATGATAGAAAACATAATAGTGATATGAAAACAAGATCCAAATGAATAGTATATTGGGAAAATTATGATCATACATCACATAAAAATAATAAAACATAAATAATTATTTAAAACTTTATTATTTTTCCTATAAAGATCATGACATCATTAGTACATGTAATCAGATATTGATATACATAAAATAAATGGGTGTGCTAAAATCCAAATAAGATGATAAATAATGACATGAACCAATATAACATGGGTGAAAATAATAATAACCATCATAATATAAGAATAAAATAATCATAAAAATAATTAAATGAATAATTATTTAATTTAATTGAATATAGAAATGAAAAAAATTAAACATCTTGTCTTAGTAGTCCAATAACATACACAGTTGTAAGCAATACTAACATCGTGTTCATGCATAAAATAAGTGGATAATCATAAAATAATCATTTTGAAAAAATATAGAATCATTTTCTTGTATAAATTACATAATCTCATTATATACGTCACATTACACAATGCATTGGAGCGCTATATAATTCTAGACCCACTTATCACATCATAATAATTGCATAATCACGCATTCCACATAGAACTTATAACAATAGTAGTCATAAAAAACCAATGTGATCGAATGGATTTAAAAATAATATCATAAAAATTAAATTATTGAATCATATTTGATGTTACCAAAAAAAAAGAAAAACATACTTTGTATAAGAATAAAAAATCATGAGTGAATAAGAAAATATATTAATAAAAGTCAATATGTGTTTTTGGAATAAAATATTTCTTTCAGATTGTCTATATATGTGGAATAAGACCCTGTTGTAAACATGTATATCCTATAAAATAAGTGTTAAGATGAATGAAATTATATATAATTAATATTAAATAAATATCCATAATAACATTTGGAATGAAAGAGGAATAACCCAAAGAATTTTAGTTGGTTTCGAGAATCCCCTTACATTATGTCTGAATTATATCTTCACATTAATATATTGAATAATAAAATTAAATTAATAAATTAAAATATAAATGACCTATTATATATATATTTCATTTTTTATAATTTAATTAAATTCATCTATGGAAATTTTTAATGAGTTTTAGATGCCAAATTCTATTATTCCACAAGTGTTTGTTTTCTTTATTTTCATGTTTGGTTCGCTGGTATTCAAGTACATATGTACATTTAATATGAGTAAAATAATCCATAATAGAAATAATATTTTAATGATAAGTAATTTTAGATATTCATAGATATCATATGTTTATATTTTATGAGAATGATTCATTAGATAAAATGTTAATGAAAATTATTTAATTTATTTTGGAGGGTTTTACGACAATCATGAACATATATAATTTTATTTAATATGAATTTCATATAATTGTTCCATTAAATCATATAACTTATAATAAGAATAATAAAATATTTTTTAACCATAGTAATGGTTTTAGGACAATCTTTCGTGGAAATAATGGAAAATGAAAACTCATCATCCACCAAGGTGGTGAATCGACACATCACATATGATGTTTTCATTTATAAAATTAAATGGTAGGAGAAAATGATTTACGATGTATTTTAAATATATAAAATAAAATAAAATTATATTCCTAATAATATAATTATTATTCTATTTTTGGTAGGTAGGGAGAGGATATAATAGGAAATGAATATAAATTAAAAGATAATGAAGAAAAAATTTACCTCTTGAATATTTTCTCTTTGAGAACTTCCTTAAGTCACAATGACTTGGTATTTTTTCATAACATATACTCTTCTATGTGGTGAAGTTGATTTATGAGGTAATTAATAAGATTTCATAAAACCATAAAGTATTTTGAGTCTTGATGATAAGATTTGGTGGGGTGGTATGTAAAGGGGAGAAAAGAGGTGTTTTTTGATTATTGTATCCATTAGTTTTATATTTTGGATCAGGACTATTAATATTGTTTATTCTTAAGACTATATATTATTCATCTCTCATAAATTTTTGAAAAATGGGTTCATACAATATTCATAAATCATATATGACTCAGTAACTCATGTATTTATCTTATATAATAAATTATCATCATTCACAATTTACAAAAAAATCATCTATTTTTGAAAATTTTAAAAAAAATCATCCTAAACATTTTTATAATTGTTGAATTAAAAATTAAATAAATATTGGACTAATAATTCTCTAAAAATTATGTATTTTATTTTTAATTAAAATCATCATTTATTATATAAATAATGATTTGGTATTATGGCAGATTATATGAAATTGTGAAAAATTAATTAACGTCTCATATAATTTTCTTATAAATCTGAAACAACATAATATTAATAAATAAATATATTTTATGAAAATATAAAATATTTAATAAACAATTACATTTTATAAAAAATGGAATGTTAATTGATTATTTTAAAATATTTATTTACTTACACTATGAAATAATTATATCATATTTTCTTTTATAAGATACATAAATTTTATACATAGATTCATAGGTTAGTTTACTTTTCTATTAGTGGGATTACTATTATTAATGGTAAAGTTACTATTGTAATGTTCATGTTACTATTATATTGTTATAGGTTGCTTAATTTCATTAAAAAATTATTTCAATCTTTATTTGTGAGAATGATGTTTTCAATAGAATATGTATGTGATGTAATTGTTTTATAAATATAATATGGTAAATATCATTGATAAATGATTTTTTCATTAAATTGTTCCCACAATATGAAATTTCTCCCTTGGAATTTTTTTGACATTCTAAGGTGAATATATGTGAGGAAAAAATTCTTATTTCAATCCATTAAAAAGAAAATAAATATAAACATAGGTGTTAATAATACATAGAAAATAATAATAGTAAAATTAATCATGAAACATATAAGGATAAAAATGTAAATAAAAATTATATCAACTTGTATGGTTCAATCAAGGTTATAGATCGTGATAGAATGATCCCTAGGGTGTTTAATAAAATTTTATTATGTAAATATATAAAAATAACTAGACCTTTTTCTAATACTAACTATATATACACTACTTTTATAACATAACAATTACATCCTTCTAAATAACATCAAAAAATAGAATTAAAAATAACGACCCAAAGGTTTAGTAACATTGTTAAATTAAGACCACAAATCAAAAAATAATAAAAAAAATAAAAAGATATTTAAAATTTTCGTCTTTATCCTCATAAATATTATGATCTACTAAGTACATGTATCCGCATAATGATATACATCAATGAATTGGATGATGTAACAACAGAGTAAGAGAAAAAACAAGGACACAAATCATTATAAAATGGGTGGGTATAATCATCTTCATCATAAAATAACCATATGATCATAATCATAATCATGAGAGGAACATTTATACAGTTGAATGTATTGTACAAATGCATAAAAATGAAACATTATATCTTAGTGGTCAATTACAACATATAATTTTGAACTAATATAGCATCATGTTCACACATAAAATATGCTAATAAGCATAACATTATTAGTTTATCAATTATTGCATAATGTTCAAAAAACTCAACATCATCATAAGAGATACATCATGTTACTAAATGTATTTGAGAGATATATAATTTTGGGTGAACCAGTCACATCATAACCTTTACATAATCTTGCATTCCACATAGAACATATAACAATTTGAGTCATAAAATAACCCATGGAAAGGAAAATGTTTCAAAATAATTTCATAAATATTATACTCATGAATAAAATTTTTGGTTCCCAAATTAAAAATGGTAAAACAATATTTATATAAGAATCATTAATCATGAGTGAATAAGAAACAATCTCAAGGAGAGACAATAATATATTTGGATGGAATATTTCTTTTAGAAAATAAATACATTTTTAATAAAGACAATTTAGTGACATTTATCTATGAAAAACAGAGAATGGTAATTCAGTTATATTCTATGAATATTAAATGATTATCCACACTAAAATGTTTCATAAAAATTCAATAAATCATAGAATGATAGTTGGGTTCGAGAATCCCGTATTTGTTGTCTAAATGCATTCTTCACATCAGTATCATGGAGAATAAAATTAGAATCATTAATTATAGATTAAATAACCTATTATATTTGTATTTGATTTATTATAATTAACTTAATATAATATATTTCTTTTTTATGAGTTATATAATTCCATTATGTCGTTTATGGGGTGTTTATATTCTTGATTTTCGTGATCGGTTCACTTGTATACAAGTATGGATGTTCTTGTAAAATGATAATATTTCTCTAGAGTTGAAGTTATATGTTATTAATGAAAATTAATTATTTTAAATAGTCTTGTATATGATTTTTTTTAAAAAAATTCCATAAGATTCAATAGATAAAACATTAATGAAAATGATTAAATTTATTTTTTCGGTTTTTTTGACTATCATATATCTATATAATTATTTAATATGATTATTATGTATTTGTTATAGATAATAATATAACATATAATAAGTATTATTATATATTATTTAATCATATTAATAGTTTTATGACCATCCTTGAAGGTGGTAATGGTTAATGAAAACTCGTCATCCATGAAGGTGGTGATTTGACACATCACGAACATTATTTTACTTCATATAATAAAATGAGATGCGACAAGGGGGTTTTAATGATATTACATTAAAAAAATAATATTACTGAATATATTTAATACTTTAGTTATTGTAATTTCTTGGATATGGACGTTGAGAAGAAGAAAAGAAAATAAAAAGAATTAAAAGAGAGTGAATGAAGATTTTACATCTTGAATATTGTCTCTTGGAGAAGCTCCTTAAAACACATGGATTTGGTCTATTGTTGGGAACAGTAGTTCTCAGACATGGGTATGTGGCTTCAGAAAAAAAACTGAATAATTTATGAAATATTAAATTCTTTTGAAGTGTGACGATAAAAGGTTGTGATGGGTAGTATTTATTTTGGAAAAGAGCGTTGCTTTTTATCATTTTATCCATCAGTTTATTATTTTGGCTTGTGAATATAAATAGAATTGATTATTGGGGATAAATATAGTAAATAATTCCTTGTATTTTGAACCAATTCCTTTTTACATCATCCATGACTCAATAATTTATGTATCTATATTTTATCATAAATTATCAAATGTCACTAATTACCAAAAAATCAACCATTTTAGAAATATCCAAATAAAATAAAATTAAATATTTGTAATGTGTAGAATCCAAAAATCAAATTCTTTTACTGAAAATAATTTTCTATATATGATTCATTTTATTTTTTATTAAAATCAGAATTTAGTCGAAAATAAGAATTTTAATATTGGATATGATTTTATGAGATTTTGAAAAATTAATTAAGGTATTATTAAATTATCTAATTATTATAATAAGTAAAAATATTAATTTATTAATATATTTTACTAACATATAATATATTATAAATAATTTTATTAATTATAAAATATTAAATATACATTTTCATTTCACAAAAATTACAACACATATTTTATCATTTTTAAAACATTTATTTACTTAAATAATGATATATTTATATCCTATTTTCATTTATAAGATATATAAATTTTATTTATAAGTGTGTAGGTGAGGTCAATATTCTATTTCTTAGATTATTATACCTTATGGTCATGTAACTATTCCAACTGTCATGTTACAATATCATTAGTATAGGTTTCATAATTTCAATAAATATTAATTATTTAATTATTCATTTATTTGAATGATGTTTTTATTGAAATATATATATAAGATACGCATTTTACAAATATAATAATTTAAATTCCATTTATAGAATTTTTGAATCATTTTATTCAGATCCCTAATCATGAGGTGAATATGAATCATATTTCAATAACATTGAAATATGAAATACATTTTGTACCTGGGATAAACTCGGAGGATAAGAAACTTATTAAGAACTTGATCCATATTTCTCATGGATTACATATTTTTTAATGACTCATGGAATAATATTCCCCTTTTTATGAAAAAACATTACACATCTATATGGAGAATCCATGAGGAAGGCATGCTCATCTACATCGAAAGAACGATTTTCCTCTGATTATCAACATAAATTTTCTACCAAATCCAAGATAACCTCTTGTGTTTTTGATCCTACAACACCTTATTATATATATTCTCTACTGGATATAGTCCCCAAAACATCTTTTCTCATACTTCATCCAGAAAGGGTGGTATCGGACACTATATTCTATATAATTTTATTAATTGAGCCATATATATACTGAAATGAAAGCTTTTATTAAAATAAAAGTAAACCAATGAAAGATATAGATCCCATCATTAGTAGAAATCGTTGAAAAAAATATTATCTACCATGGTCTCAATTTTCCTCTCATATAGTCTATCACATTGAGGATAAAATGTTTAATTTAATTTAATTTGGTACACAATGATGTAAAAATTCTATTACAAAATATGTATGTGAAACTGGGATGTTGTTATGAAAAAATAGAGATCAGAACTCTATTTCACTTAAAAAATTATGCTATATAGAGTCGAGAAATCTGATTTAAATATATTATATCACAAATGGGAAGAAAATGTGAAAAATAATTTAATCAATCAATAATATGAACATTTGGTTTGTTACCAGAAGATATCTTTGGAAAGCCTACCACAAAATCTATTTATATATTTTCCCATTTTCACTCTCTTACTATAAATGGATGAATCAACCACTTCCAATACTATCATTCCATATTAACCTTATGATAATTCAAATAAATCATATTGATGTCACCATTATATCTTTTCATTCCATCCAACATGTATTTCTCTAGAATTTATCCTTATATCTTAGTGTTTCTCAAATGATTGGAAAATGGAGAACTGTGTCGTTCAATCAACAAATATTTCCTCAACTGGGAATCAAAATTCTCACATAATCTTAATCAAAATAATGAAACACCTTATTCATAAATATTGAATTTTGGAATCTTACCCTCTTTAATGGATCCTACTATTTCAAGAAAAAAAATTATCCTCCATTTGAGCCATCTTAAATCATTCTTATAAAGTCTTATAGACTAAACCTAGTTACATAAAAGATAATTTCTATGTATTCACATATTCTAGTAAAAATTTCTGGAAATAATTAACCAAATTATTATGATCTAGATGTAAAATGTTTACTGTAGCATTATATTTTTTCAATGACTTGGGAATTTTTTTTCTTTTGCCTGATAATAATGAATCGTACATTCATAATCCTTGATCAGTTATTTCCATCTATTCTACCCCGTGATAAATTTTTTTGAGTGAGTATATAATTAAAACTATTTTGATTGGTATATTTTTCACACTTTATTTTGTGCCTCTTAATTTTGAAATCATAAACCATAACAGCTAATTATAAATCATGTGTGGGGTAATTTAACTAATGAGAATTAAACTTAAATGATGAAAAAATTGATTACAAAATCATTTTTCATTAGGATAAAATATATTTATTTTAATAAAAATGTTTGTTAGGCAAAAACTTTTCTATTTTTGGATGGTTGTTCCAAAACTAGGGCATTCACCAATATATTTTTTGTTCCTAAAAATAGCCATCACATTAATTTTCTAGATTAATTTGACTTGTTTTTGAGTTAAAATAGTTAATGGGATATAGAAATGAGAGTTCCTAAAAAATACTATTTATATGCTGCTAATATAGGAAAACTATGAATCTTGGTGATATTTGTGGGACATTTCCATTCTTAAGAAACTATTGTTTTAGTATGGTCAAGAATTATTCCATCAATAGAAAAAATATTTCCATGGAAATAAATTTTTTGAAACCAAAATTTACACTTTATAAATTTTCCAAAATGTTTTTACTTATTTTAAATTTTGATAAAAAAAAACCCATTATGTCCCTTTTTGGTGTTATTTAATTTTAGAATATACGAAATTTCAATAAACAAAAAACAAAAAACAAATTATAAAAATTCATGAAAAATAATATTCATAATGTTCACAATTACATCATGTGATTTAGATAACCGCAAAAATATTAAAAAAATTCGCAGTCCTTATATGTAGTCTAAAATAGAGTATTTAGAATGTCTGTTTCCTTCACTTTATCTAGTAGAACCGCAATTATAGATCAACCATTGAAAGATTATGATGTCCCTAGTGAGGATAAATTAAATACTCAATACGAGGAAATGGATTCTATTTCTTAATAGTTATTTTATTCAATTTTTTATAATATATAAAAATTTTCATTCGATTATCTTTCTTTTTAACAAAAAAATGATCAACAAATGAGGATGTTCTAGGTTGTATGGAACTTTTATCTAATTACTACTATAGTTATTTTCCAATTTTTAATGTTCTATTTCATCCATTATATAAGGGTTTTAGAAATAGACAAAGCATTAAGAACATATAAAATCAAAAAATCAAGCTTCTAATTTGGAAAAATACCATAAAACCCATCCAGCAAAAATAATTCTCTATTCATTAACAACTGGAAAATCACTAATTTGGATAGTTTCATCCTTTTAAATGATTTTATATAGGTTTATTTCTAGTGAATTTCTAATAATTTTTTTGGATTCATTGTATGTTATCTAAGGAATAAAATACTTGGATAATACTTTATTGGCATGGAAATCAATCTTTGATTGATAACCTAAAAGACAATACATACCATGAAAGATATCAAACTCTGATATGGCTAGTAAAACAAGATTTTCAGGAAATACCATTCCATTTTTAATAACTGGAATATTAATATAAATTTTGGTGTAATTAATACATCCAACCAAATTGTTTACGAAAAGTAATATCTTAATTTTATTTGGTGAAATTCACTATGTAAATGAAAATTTATAAAAAAGATTGAATGAAAATATCCCGGATGAAACAAGATTTTAGTAAATTTTGAGTACACATGTAGCCGACCAGAAACCATTGAATTTGATGGCCCTACATCAAATGTAGTTGTATAAAATAACTTCATTACACCATTTTTTCCCAATACTGATGATTTACATCCATTACAACTAGCATCTAACATACAATATCCTAATGACCCAACTCATTTAAACTAAAAAAACTTTGTTGGATGGCTATCATTTACTTGATTCATTATTTCTAATGGGTTCTTTCCCTTTATTTTAAGGGACATATGAAAAAATATTCCACATAAATTACACATACCATACCGCACCAAACATTCTTAGAAATTTCATTATCCATACATTGTACATTTTGGGTTCTTTTTTATAGACTTCATAGCTTTTTGTTTCTTTATTTCCTGCCACAATGAATTTTTTTTTATTTTTCTCATATCAAGGAATATAAATTTCTATAAAATCCATCTCAATATTCTTTTCACAATGAACCACAATCTTATAACATTTAAATTCTTATGTGGCCCAAGATATTTATAAAATTGTTTACAACCCTATGTGAAATTTATTTATTTTGTTGTCAGTTTCCTGAATAAAATCTATACATACGCATGAAATATTGTCATTTTCCTTCATATTTATTTATATAATAATAATATTTTTACTTTAATAAATGGTATTAAATTTCTATTTGGATTATAAATACTTTAGATAAATAATTCTAATGGAAAATATCATTTATTATTTCCCATTCCAAAGAATTAAAATCATTTTTCTCTTTGGATTTCATAAATAATGTCCACAATTGATCAACTTCAACTAAAGAACGATAAATGAAAAGAGTTATATTTTGATTGTATAAACATCTCATGATATCCAATATATTTTTTATTGAATTTTTCTGTTCGTGGGATACCACCTCAAAATAATGTCCATTGAATGATGGAGGATTTTTCCACATAAAATGATCGATAAAAGATATTTTCATTCATGGAAGGTTAAAATACACTCTTGAATGATTCATATTCCCATTTAAAGAATTTTTCAAATAAGCCATCACGAAAAAAATTGGTCTATTCGGATTCTAACCAACTCATTATACTGTGTTGGAAGGATATTCTTATCTTGGTTACTTCTGAATAAAACGTGCCAATTTCCTCAATTTAAATCCATTATGAATATAAATATTTTAGTTGAGGAAACATGGAAATTATTAAATTATATCTCATATTAATGTAACTGTAAGGTAAAATCATTCAAGGTAATGTTATTACTACTATCCAGAACTATAATGTTATCTAAACCTATCTTTTGATACCAAATATGATGATATAGCCATAATAATTATATAATCTTATTATTTATTCATTAATTTACATTATTTTACATTATGGATATTTTTAGGTTTAGTGTTTTAGATAAATATTTCATAACTCTGACATTAAAAACCATTATAATAAAAAAATATATACATTGAAGTAGTTTACATTTTTTCCATAATATAAAACCTTTAAAATAAATCATTACATGTTTCATGGAAAACATTTATAACATTCATCATGAGTTCTTCAATTCCCATACCCATCTCTAAAAAATGTGACAAACAATTAAAAATATGAGATGGTAAAAAATGACTAATAAGGTATACAGAAAGTCAGAAAATTCTTAGTCTGGTGGAAACATGAAGACTCATATAATTTTTACGATTATCTTAAATATTCATTGATCGTATGTAATTAAATATTTTCACATAAAAATAAAACAAAATGTTTCATTCATAGAGAATAATTAAACCTTATAGATATAAATTTAATCTCATTCATGGAAATATAGTTTTTAACATTCATAACCAAATTTACACCCATCTCGAAAGAAACTAGAAACTAGTTAAATCAATAGGATAATACCTCTTGTACCCACCTATATCATTAAATTTATAATAATTTACATTATCTAATTGATTGAAGTGTTATCAGGGTTCCCCTTTTATTTAAGATATAAGAGGCTAACTCAATAAAATATGGTCTAACCCATCATATAGCTATAATGGGCTCACATGATGCTGTCTAGGATGTCACATCGTATAAGTTATAAGAGTATCACCTTTTTCTATATATTTTGCCTCATTGTATAATTATTCACTACCATTACATGAATAAAACATTTTCATGCTTGTTAATTTTTGTAAAACATCTAAACTCATAAATAAATCATATTTGGAAATAAAAATACTCTTTAATTTTAAAAAGCTATTTTTAATAAATTATTCATCTTTTGTTTTTGAATGTAAATTTTTAATAACAAAATAATGTAAAACTGTTTTTTATTTCATAACACATTTAATCTTGAAATTGAATCTATTAATGAAATAACAATCAATATGGTTGGAATATTCATTGTCTCCATTCCATCTGAAACACATAAAAATAATCCTTATTATTATTATTTTTATTATTAAAGTAAAGTAATTTAAATCTAAAATAAAAATTGTAAATAATTTATATCCACATATAAAAAAATAAAATACTTTCAGAAAAGGTAAACAAAATAGAAAGATATTAGATATATAAACATTAAACGACTATTTTTTTAATGTAAAACAAATTTATCATTTTATAAACAGTATAATAATTATCCTCACAATACATTAAATTTGAAAAATTGTTAAATAACATGATAATTAATAAATTCAGGATAAAAAATGTAAAAGGATCTATATATACACCTTATTAGAGAATTTTGATGTATATAATCATGACATGCATCAATAAAAAGAGATTGAGATGAAGTATCTTTCCATAAGTCAAACATTTCATGTCTATATTTATATTCTCAATTAATAATTTTATTTTAAATTCATGAATTTATTAAGAACCTTTTTTCAATTTAATTGTTACATTTATTTTAAATATAAACAGGACATACACAATTACATAATCAATTAATTTTATATAGTATTTTTGAGCATATTCAATTTATTTGTAGAAAATGAAATGTGTAGGTAATCTATGGTCAAATAGTACATTATTTAAATATATCATGTATAATAATCATGGAATAATTATAATATTAATAAATCAACAATTAAATTGAAATGAATCATGAGATATATTCAAAGAAAATTAATTAATATTATAATCGATGAGACAACAGGTCGTACGTACGCATGAGTAATGTTTCAATTTTTCAATGATTATTATTGAAAGAAGGTATGTAACATTTTAACATTTATTAAATACGATATTATCATAAATACCATTATGTATAATTATATATACAATAAAATATCATTCATATGATATGGTGATTTACAAATGTGAATTACATTGCATTGAGGAAGTGGTAGTACACATGACCAGGACTAACGTTATAACATTTTCAGTGTTTGAAATTGTAAGAATAATATTTTATAATAATATAAATAAATATATTTTATCATTAATATCATAATTATTTAATTTATATTATATATATTCATTATATTTACCCTTATTATTTCTAATATAACATGTTATAGAAACTTTCTTCTCATTGCTTTGCAAGTCAGTAGTCCATTGTACACCCACACAATGTTATCATATACCCTATAGTGTGAAATGAAAAAAGGGTGCATGTAATATAATGACTCTAATGAAATAATTATTTTATTAATATAATATGGATTGTATATAAATATTATGTTTATAATTATTCCCATCACTGAGATGTGGTAATTTAAAAATAAACCACAACGATTCACGAGGATGTATATTTTAATACACATGAATGATGATTTTGTCACCCATTTGATAATTTCATTTGTGTTTTATGTTGTATCTTAAAAATAAAAATATCAAAATATATATAGTTTCATTATCATATTTTATAATATTTTTATAATAATAATTTGATGGGTTTGATAATGAAATAAAATATTAATAAATGTTAATTAGCGTTACAACTTCTTTTGGTAACATCATATGGTTTACAAAAAATGATATCATTATATGGAATTATATCAAAAGTAAAACATATAGGATGAGAGTATGTAGTTGGAAAAGTAAATTGGGATGTTATTGGCCCATCCGATGGATGTAAAGGTTTGAACATTGGAGGAGAGTTGGAGGCGTTTTATAATTGGGTGAGAGGACACATTTGGAATTCCTGAAAATAATATTTGGGTAGTAATGTTTTTATTTAAAAAGGATTAAATAATAAAAAACAATAGATCAACTAATTTTATGGGTCGATATATGGCCATCAAATGGGGTTTGCCTATGTTTTTAGTTCATTTCACCTATTAACATTAAATTTTAACAACTAAGTAAACTCATTTTTACTTTATTTATTGTAATTAATTTAAATTTATTTCCCAACTATATTTTGGAAACAAATAAGATGAACGTATCATTATTGATTATTATTATGACACCAAATATGTAATTAATTTTTCAAAATTCAATCTACAAAAGTGGATCTTTTTAATGTAATATTTATCCCACAGACGCGGTGAGACAACTGTTTTTTTATAAGAGTCTTCATTTTCATAAAAAATATCATCTGTAAATACTACAGAACTAATGATAATCAATAAATTATAATAAATTAATATTTAATGATATATAATATTTAATTTTTATTTTATTTATTTCATATTTTGGATTAGTTTAATCAATTTGAATTTAAAAACATTATTCATTTGAAAACAGTTTTTAGAAAACTCTATCATTAATCCCAAAAATAAACATATATAAAAAAATATTTGATGTTAATTCAAAATAATTAAACTAGAAAAAATATAACAAAATAATATTATGGTAACTAAAAAGTGTAACAAAAACACGTTTACACTATTAAATGTATTAATTTATTAAAAATATAATACTTTTTTAAAAAATTTAATTTTTCACTATTCAATGAAGAAATATTAAATTTTTGAAATATCTAAATATTTAACCAAAAGTAAATTTTTGATATTATGATTTCAAAAATGATATTAATTTTATAAAATGCAGAGTTCATAATTTATAACTTATTCTATTAAATAAAATCAATATGAATAGATTATATTTAACTATTTCCTTTTTTCATTTAAAATTTCATAATATTTTCATAACTAATATTAAAATGCTAATTCAAATTAATAAATATGAAAATCGTTTATTATAACATTACCTAGGTTTTTACATGAAATTTCATCCTAATATTCAACATGAACCCTTATTTTCATTCCAATCATTAATCCCATTTAAAATAAAATTTAACATTGAATGATTTCAAACAAAAGGGTAAGAAATTAAGAAAGAACAAAAGAAACATATAAGGAAATGAAAAAATATAAAAAATGATTTATCAAAAATAAATTGTATTCAAAATAAACAGTTTCATACCGAAAAAATCACAAATATATACATATATATTCATAAAAATTTAATAATAAATTTAAAAGGAAAACTAAAACTCAATGAATTAACTTCAATCAAGAGAAATTATGAATAAATATTTTAAAAATTGTTATAATTTTACCCTAAAAAGTACCATATAGTTTTCTTTTAAACAATTGATCATTAAATTACCTTGATAAATCATACTATTTAAATAAAACAATACAACTATAAAGGATATAACATATATATAAATTGGTAAATAAATTTCTATGTCACTCTTAAAATTTGACTAACAATATAGTCTTGTTCTATAACTATTGCATTGGATGGATTTCAAAGAGACACACAACCTTGGTTTATAACAGAACCACCTTTTTATGGTTAATATTGTAACAACTAATCCATAGTTTATAATTTAACCACATGTCCTTTGATTATAAAATAATCACTCATCATCATAAATAATTCTTAAGAACCATAATATAATTTTTTTACAACAAACATATCATGATAAAAACATATGTTTTTCTCATGAGTATGCACATTCAAATATTGATATATTTCGTTGCATTAAAACCAATAATTCAAAACTAAAAACTCGAGAATAAAATAAAATTGTGGTATATGTTGAATAAAATAAGGATTAATATAATGTAAAACAATAATAAAATAATGATTATGATGACTGGAGAAGTCATTGTCACCATATATGTTAATATAGAACATTTATTTCTGACATTTTTATTAAAAATCAAGCATTCAATGAAATTATTGTTTTTTCTAAAAATATAAATATAGTGTAAATTGATAAAATATTTGAACTTTTAAATTATTTTATAACTATATTAAAAAATTCACAATATAATTTCCTAACATATAGAGATGGAATAATAAAAGTTTTAAGGGAATGATTAATGGATTATTTTTATTAAAATGTATCGTACATTGAGTCTGATGAATCACATAGGATATTTTTAATCTCGAGTGATATATACACATTAGTTATTTTATTTTTTATATAGTTTTTTATTTTTGATTTTTTTTGTCTTACTATTTTATACCCAATTAAATAAACATCTATGTTTACTTGGGATGTTTGGATGGTATTCGGCTTATATGTAAAAATTGACTTCGGTTGGTTCAATGGGATGAAATAAGAAACTATACAATATTTTAAGAATAATAATCATTAAAAATTTTAATTTTTATCCATCAATTATTCTTTTAAAAACAATCATTATATATGGATATGAAAAATGAAATAAATTACAATCATGAAGATTTATGTCATATGTATGTGTGAGTAATATTTCTACATTTTCATTAACATTATGATAAAATTTTTAAGTGTTACATTATCATTAAATAAATATAATTAATTAAAAAATCCTATATTATTTCTTTAACTGTGCTTATATATATCATTTAAGTGATTTCGTGATGAAAAATTAATCGCATCGCTTCCTAAATGCGGTAAGTCACATTTATTGTCGAAACACAATATCATTTTTATATTGTCTCAATAAGACAATAAATTATATAATTGAATAATTTTTTAGAATGATAAATATTTAATAAATAATATATATATATATATAATCAATTATTATTACCTCTTGTAAGATGGATTGATGGAAAACTAACATCAGTTAGTGAGGCTGTAGTTTTAATGTTCGAATGAATTATTATATTGATTCCCATTTTATTAAAGATTATATGGATTAAGTAATGATATTACCATAAAACATATAATTATTTTTTATATATTGGTATTATCATAGGATCATGGTTGAATAATATTTTATGAAGGTGGAAGTAAAAAAATGAAAACTCTTAGTTAAAAATAAACCATATTCTTTGGAAATTCTCTTTAGTATTTTACCTAAATACTTCTTGATATTAATTCTGATAAAACCATGGGCTATAGAAGGTGGTTTGCGATGTAAGTACATTTATTAATTATGAATTTTCATAACTAAAATCATTTTATGTATGAATAAAATATGGGTGTATGATCCCTTTAATAAGTTAGAGTGATTGGAATTGATGTATATACCCAAAACTATTCCATAATGGGGAGTCCCTCTTAAACTATGTGACTCCAAAATTGAAACATTATGGAGTGGAGGGATGGTAAATTTAAACCTATAATCCAAAAAAACTGAAAACATAATTTATACATGTTATTCCATAACCATTTATATTACTCACATTAACATTTTTATATTTCACCTATGATAACTTGTTTTTTTCATTAGGTGACAAATTCATCTCAATAAAAGATTATTTGGTATATAATTATACCATTTTTTAAATTGGGTTTCCATAACAGTATTTTTAAAACACCAAAAATTAGTTCTCATTCATTTTTATAATTTTTATCCTCCTTTAAAAATTTTCTATCAAACACATTATTATCATTTTTATGAGTCTATTGTTAGTATTTATTTAAAATTTGTGTGTTAAAAAGTTTTTAATTTTAAATTTATGTAATTAATTTAGAAATTTATTAGTAAATTTATCACTATAATAAATAGTTAGTATATGGTTTTTAAAAGAGAATTTCCCAGGTTTTTCTTATATATAACTTCTTTGGAGATATGATTTACGAATCACCATCTACATTATTTTATTAAATGATCCTTTTGAGATATTTTATTACTTGTATCAATAGATAATATTTTTATATCAGGTTATGAGAAACCATTTTTAAATGAAATGAAACCCATTTTCTAACCTTGGGGTTTCATGATATGATGATTTATTAATATATTATGAAATACGTGTTCTTTTTTTATAATTGGTGGTGTCATATATCACCCTCTAGTGTGTTATTTAACATATTATATCTCATTATACACTATAAGAAATGAATTTATTTATTTTATCTAAAATTATAGTTTGATAATACATTGATAACCCTCACTACATAAAGGGTAGGATTTCTAATATGTGTTTATAATATGTTGATACGCACTACTTATTTCGTTATTTTCTATTAATTATACTACTTCTAAAGGAAATGTTACATTTAAATTATTTAGAGCTTTGATTAATCCCCACAACTCATGTTTATTATATCTTATATTCAAACTCATTTTCTATGGTGTATGTTTGTTAAATTGAGATCCCATATCTTCATATAAATATTTCATTGACAGCCTATATTAATCCATGTCAATTTTAATAATAAATTTATCTATTATCTTCTTTTATCATATTCATAGGATCTATACTTTAAATGAAATATTAAAATGTTGATGAATTTTTTAGCATTTGATCTCATATATTTTCATTTTCTTTTATTATGAATGTTATAAATATTATAACAACTTATAAAACGTCAAAAAGGTAGACTACTATGGAAATATTATTGAAGAATGTATAAATTTTTCAAAGAAAAATTTTATTATGTTACTAATCAATCCAATCTCAAATCCTTTGGTTATTGGGATTATTAGATGACTTATGAGTTTTAATGTTTATTTTAAGGATATGATGTTAAATAATGATATGTTTATATTATTTTTTAGAGTAATTTCTTATGGATATCTTTTAAATTGGATTTTTTATAAATTATGAATTAAAAACTAGTGAATTTGTGTTCTCTTTGATTTTCATTCTTCCACACACTATGATATTTTTGTACTAGGTGATATTTAAAAAAATAAGAATATGGGAAAAAATGGAATTAAAAATGACTTTAGATATAACTAAATGATATTTATTTTGAGATAAACATTCATATCAAAAAAATTCAACCAAATATTGGTCTACATCGTATTTATCACACTACTCTTCTCTCTCTCCATTTCAATTACATTTAGAGTTGTTATTATATTAATTTCATGTTTTTACAACTCCTTTTATACTATAAATTAGAGTATGTGGATACACTCACCTCTTATTTATCCATAATAGATATCAAATGAAAACATTTGAAAGGGGGATGGTATAGCCAAATCACTTTCATGTGTAGTAGAAATTTTAAAGCATAATCCATATTGTGGGTTATTTATTTTGTTTTGATAAACATTATTTATAGTGT
The DNA here is from genome assembly GCA_963277665.1 of Viscum album. Lineage (NCBI taxonomy): Eukaryota > Viridiplantae > Streptophyta > Magnoliopsida > Santalales > Viscaceae > Viscum > Viscum album. The sequence continues at coordinate 51,788,883 of OY728156.1, forward strand.
ATCAATATTATGTATAGGGGAATATGATCCACTATGTAGATGAGACCATGTTTAAGTTGATATATTTTTATAATTTTTTTATCGCAACATATTTTAAATATAAAAAAAACATTATAATATCAAATGATAATTTTAAGACTATAAGTTTAACATATACTCTGATAATTTTATTTTATAAATTATATCTATATGTTTTGTTTGTTTGGAATATGATTTTTTTAAAATATATTTATATATAAATAAAATTTTACTATATTTTGATCACGTAAGTGAGAAAATATAGGTAAATAGAAAATTATATATACCTACTCTAAATGTGAAATGGTTTGTTATTTTAACTAAGGGGTTTTATAATTTATAAATTTTAAGATATAAATTTCTATATTTAATGCTGAATTAAATTTTCCATTGATAATTACATTGGTACCACTAATTGGTATAAATTCAGTGTTATATATCTATTTTTTGTTGTCAATGGACCTAATAAATTCTTGAGAATAATTTTTTTCTAATTATTTCTTATAGATTATAATTAAATATTCGAGACCTGAAGGCCTTTATACCAGTCAACCTCTTATGTTTGGTGGAACTAATTATTATAAATATAAAATAAAAATAAAAAACTAAATATATATCATTGTATTTGACATATAGTGTACAAAATTAGATTAATATGGAATACCCAATACAACTAGAAAATAATTTGATATTACAACTATGACAACATATGGTTTTAATTAGAGAGATATGAATAAATAGATTTTTTCTCTATGTGATGATAAATTAGATAAAATATATTTTGTTAGAATTATTATAAAATTGGGGTTCCTATATTTATTTTCTTGAAAGAATATCTTATTTTAATGAAATTTTATTTAAAACATATAGTATAAAATATAAAAATTTAAATAAGAAATATAGTAAGAATATTTGTTAAATGTATTGTTTTCAAATATATGATAAATACTTCAATACAAAATTAGTATCATATAGAAAAAACTGTTATGTTCTATGGAAATTGAGATTAGTAACTTATTAAAAAAAGAACATCCTTTTACATCTAATAACTCGATGATATCGACATGTGGAATGTAAAATAACTAATTTCATAGATAATGATATAAGAATTGGAAATAGATGAAAAAAATGAAAATTATTAACAAAAAAACGAAACTATATCATTAAATAAATCTTCATTAAAAAATGTATAATCAAGGATTGTTCTAGTGTAACTAAATGGTATTATAGGAGGGATGAAATTATAAATAATCAATAATTCTGAATAATAAATATATAAAAGAATAATTTTTTATGTAATCAAAACTAAAAAAGGAAGTATATGAAAAGTGAAAAATTGAATAATAATTAGAAGAAAAAACTAACTTCTCTGGGAACATTTTAGGGTCGGAATGTAAAAAATTAATGGACATCACAATGTTGATTGTATATATCTTTAATATAGAAATATCTATTATAATATATTGAAGAATATATGGAATGAATTGAATGAATTTTGGATTAAATATAATGATAACTCAGGCAATTATGACACTAGAATAGAGGAAGCTGGTGACAAATCTAAATTTTAGTTTATGGACACTAATTCTAAGCTAAAAGTGATTGTGCCTAGTAATATTTGTATTAAGTTGAAATAAAAATTAATTAATAATTTTTTTATTCTCTATTTCTGATTACAGTTTGAATGAATAAAAGGATACATAAAACTACTTGAGGGAAATTCATGATTTATCTAAACATAATACGAGTGTAATTATCTTTGAAAATTTGAAAATTTAAAACTTATTAATTGATAAAATGTGATAAAACTATAAAATGATAAAGATATGATAAATATAAAATAATTTAATAGTATAATTAATACTCTAAATCGGTTTTTGAAAATTTTACATAATCAAAAATTTAATAGAATAAAAGTATATAAATTTTGACAATAAATGAATCTATAAAATATCATTTTTTTCCAATGTAAAAAAACATGATCTACATTTTAGAAATAATAAAATCCCCTTCTATAAATGAAATAATCCTTAAAAATAAATAAATATTAAGGCTATTATTTAATTATCATGTAATTTTATAGTCTGTTAACATGTGAAATATAATTGAATTATAGAATAATTATTATTTAACATATCAAACCCAATAGTGTTTGATTACCAAAATCATTTCATTGTTGATCATTTAAAGATTTAATTATAAAATTTTTCATTCATGTGACTATGGTATCTAGATAGTGGATATTATAGATGCATTCACATATAATACACATTATTAAAAAGTTTATAAAATTTTAATGGTGGACATGTCAACATTACTGACAATTCAAATGGAAAAATAATTGCTTTGGAAAAAAATCATATTACCTAAAAATATACTCATCAATAAGGTTTTATATTTTTTTCTAATTTTACATTTAACATTAGTAATATATAAAAAATCATGAATATAATGTTATGTTTGAAAATATTATGTGTAAAATTTATTATTTAGAAGAATTATTTATTTTTAAATTCGTTAAGATATGATTATATTTGTTATATTAATTTAAATTATTTTTATTAGAAAAATATTTCCTTCTTATGTAACATTTATATGGAATCTTGGATGATGAATTCTAGAATATGTCACTCCAATATGCACACACATAATACTAGAATGAGAAAATTATTAATCAAATATTTGACAAAATGAGAATTTCCAAAAGATTAAGTGTGAAATCTAAGTAAAAATGTAAATAAAAAAATTATCATTCAAAAAAAATAAAGTGGTGATACCTGTCAACATATAGTATTAATTCATAAATATTGGACTGTGAATTCTATAGTTTATTATATAATTATAAAAAATAATCATACGTTGTTTTTGGTTATAATTAATGGTTAACATGCATGTTTTATTCTATATAACTATAACGAGGATCCTTTTAATTTTTAATATATTTAAAAATATATATAAAATTAGTGAACAAACCATAAAAATGATGAGATTTATCAAAACTATGAATTGGAGTATTAAAATTTTGATTCATTATGTGAATGACATTGGTTTGGAAACATTTTATGATACATAGAATAACACCACAAAACATGGATTTTGGAATGAGAAATATAATTATCTTACATATTATCGAGTCAATAAGTTTTTAATTTTACGTTATTGTTTATATTTTCTTCAACGATGTGAATAAGACTATAATTAAATTAATAATATTTTAATAATACATATAGTAAAAAAGGATCCTTATGAACTATCAAATAGTACAAAACCAATCATTTATCAACAATCTAATTTTATACCATGTCTATATATTAAATAAAAAACATAATATGGAAAAAATTCAATGAGGTGTTATAATGAAATTTTTATATGGTTTTCAACAGCCAATGTATAATGTAGCTAATGATATTATTATTGTAATATTGTATAAGAATATATTTAGGTTTCAATTTATGTGATATATCAATATGAACCGAAAACCCCTGCAGAAAACATGGAATATGATATTGCAATGATGAATATCAATGATACTTCTAAAAATCCTGACCATTCTATTGATTTACATGCAACATCAACATGTAGAGACACTTATGGAAAAAATGCCTCCAAAAATTCCTAAATAATTAGTGAACATCAATTCCTTGAACTATTAATACCCATATCTTTATACCATGTGATAATAGTTTAATAGAATTTCCTAAAAGATCCCAAACACGAGCCTCTCTTAGAAACGAGTTTAACATCATGCTCAAATATCAATGAGTGAACCTAAAAATTATAGTGGAATAATTTATAATGAATACTGTAAATGGATATATATGAATAATTTAATGTGTTTGAAATATATAAATTCTAGTAACTTTTAGAAAGAATTAATGTCTACTTGACAGTTGGATGAAAATGAAATTATAGAAACAAGGATCACTTATTTAGGATAATATTTTTTTTAAAATGATCAATTTGTAGAAAAATATTATTGTAAATTTGATATTATATATTATTAATATAATGTTTTACAATAATCTTGATCAAAACCATTATAATAGTGTGTTCTTATATAGGAAATATAAATTCCAAACATTAGTTAATGAATGTTATGAGTATGTTCTTAATCGTAATATTATTAAGGGTGTTCTTATATACCAAACACCTAGATTTTTATACACACAATATGAAAATAATTTCATTAAACATTAAAAAGGAAAGTATTGTTTAATATAAGGTCCTAGTTTTTTATTATTGGGTCATTTATTTCCTAATATCATGTTTACTTTCAATGCTTATATTTGATTATGATGATTTTAATTTAAAAACAATAGATTATTTTTATGCTTCTCAAATATAAATCGATGTTTTTATTTTTGGATCATCCCAATGTTCCTTATGTATTAATATTTGTAAATTTATCTAAAATTAATTTGAAATAACATAATTGGTGTTGTAAAATAAATTCTTGAATTTTTTTATTTATTAAAATGGATACTGAATTACTTTTAATTAAACATAATTGAAAAATTATAATTTTAACTATTTTTCATAGATAACACTAATGGTAGTCGGACTCCAATGGGTAATATATTTTATTTATAAATGTATGAAACTATGAATCAAATTTAACACATCGTTTAAAAGGGTATAATTTATAATTTACTATACATAACTACATCGTAAATTGATATTATTTTTACTTTATTCATGTCAATACATTCTCATGAAAATATTAATGAATCCCATTTAATGATTGTTAAGAAATTTCAAATACCACAAAAGTGTAACCTATGTTGTATTAATTTTCTATAAAACACACACATTTTAACCGGTTAGTTGTTTTAATGATTTATTTATTTTTTGTAAATTGGATAGAAAAATAATTTATGGAATATTTATATTTTTAGGAAACTCTCTAGTTTTATGTTGTTTAAAAATAATAACTATTCTGAATTTTCCACAAAAAAGTTCAGTATATAGTTACAATCAATTACTGTGAACATATTATGTGGATGTGGAGTACATTATAAGAATATGATTATCAAAACATCAATTTCCCAATAAACAAAAAATATTCTAGTACAATAAATAATTATAAAAATCATTTATCTCATTCATGGAATAAATACATTGATATATGACCTCACCTTTTTATATTGATTTTTCAAAATGGGAATTTTACTCTTTATTTTATAGGAACTAACATAAAACTCAATGATATTTCTAAAAAACTACTGAACATAGAGATTTGAAATTATATCATACATGAATTAGGTATGATTAAATTTTATTAAATGTAATGAATTTAATTGCTTATTAATATTTTTTTAATGGTCACATGAGACTATAAAGAATGATTTTTTATAAGGACAAGTTAGTAGGTAGGACGAAGTACCATTACTATCTATGATATTGTGTAGTCTAGTCATGTGGTATGTCAATATATCATAAATGAAATGAGAAAACTTATAAAATGACATATTTTAGGTCATCATGACATTCCCTACTTAATCTATCATGAAAAAATGATAAATTTAAAAATTTGAGTGGGATTTTATACTTTATCCAACATAATTATTATATTTAATTTACCATTTCATAAATGATTAAAAACTTTAGAAATAGAATTTTAATTTTTTATCTATTAACTCTTGAACCATTATTAGACCCAATATTCTTATTGAATGTAAACCATCCTCTACTCTCAATCATTTTGATCATCTAAAATACTCCGTGAAAAATTGGGGCATGAGAAGCAATGTTTGTATGTTTCATTGAATGATTAGTATATTTGATTGAGTTAGATAAATGAATTTCAAATGTTGTTTCAGGTCTATTAGAGACAAAAATATGAAAAAAATATTTTTTTGATATATAGATCAACGTTTAGTGGCTAAAACATAGAAATACATTAATGTGAGTCATCATACATAATTAGGGAACGGAAATGTGTTCCATGATATTGGTACGTTATTAAATCCAAGGATAATAAATGGTTTATATGAAAATTTATTAGTCAAAGAAATAATGGATAAATACATATTATAACCCATTTTTAATATTGATAAAATTAATTTCTTCAATATAGAGATGGTGATATTTATATAATCACCTCAAAAAAGTTATTTTAAGGACTTTCGGTGAAGCTACCACCTAATGGATCATAAATTAATTTATTTTGAGAAATAATTTCAGAGAATAATGGTCATGGTAATCCTATATTTACAATTTCAAGGTATTTAGAGAATGTATCTATGATACTAGTTGTTTTAATATTACATTATATTTTTTCATGAAAAAGGGGCTTTAGAATCATAAGAACTTCATATTTATTTTTTTAATATTTGATAATGAATCCTCATTATATCATCTTATCTAGGTATCTTATGAACAATAAGAAATAATATTATATGTACCCACTGTGTTTTAATTTTATTACCAAAAATATTTATATTTCTTCTCTTTTACAGTTAAATGTTCGTGTTCCATAAGGGGGATATGTATAAAAATCATGGTGTATATGTTTAGATAAAACTATTTTTCAGATATTGAAATTAAATTTAAACTCATTGAAGAAACAATGATAAGATGATAAGGAATATATTTATAAAGTTTCAAAAACATTTATCCATCCTTTGAGACAAAGAGGATATAATAAATCATTTTAAAAACCATTGTATGTTTTTGAATATTAAAATAAGGAAGTATCTAAATGTGGTAGAAATGTAATATTTATAGTAAAACTGTTCTTGGAATTTCCTGATCCTGAGAATAGTGTTCCGTAAATAATTGACAAGATTCTCTAGAGAAATTTTTTTGGACAAGTAAGGTATAAAATAATATAATGGAAGAAAATCAGGGATATTTTAAATGTCATGAAACTCTAAAATCAATGTTTGATAAATAACTAATATTATTTACTGGAATTTAGAATTATGACTCTGAGGATGATTTTGGTGATCAATATAATCATATTCCATCTGATTATGGTAGAAATTTGATTCGTATTACATTTATAGTTCTTACTATTCTCCTGACCACTTCTAGATCAATAATACTATATGATAAATGTTGAGAAACAATCTTCATGCATAAGAATAGAGTATTTGAGTAGTTTTAAAATAGTGGAATAAGAGAGTGATGACATGTTTGGCCCAACCCCTTTAATTATTACTTTTATAGATGAGGATTTAAAACTATTTGAGTTAATTTATAAACTTAATATAATAGAAAATGAGGTTCATCATATATTTGATTGTTTTGAGTCGAGAGGGGAATTTCATTTTTTATCATATTGAAATTGATGGTAGCACGTTCCCTTTTGGTTATATTTGAATATCATAGTATTTTAAAAATCAATACCTAAATAAATTCCTTACTAATCTAATATTCGGTTGCAAGGACATTTTTTGTTGAATTGGAGATTTAATGGATTAGAATCAAGAATTATAGATATCCATGATTAATTTAGTATTATTTAGCATATCTAAATGGGTTTTTATATCAAGTATTCCCATTAGAATGAGGATATTTGTAGTATATAATGGTATTTATGTTCCATGGAGGAAGAAATATATGACATGATGCTAATTCCTTGACAATTAAACAAGAATGAAACGAAAGATTCTTCCACCACTAGTAATACATATCATATTAAAAAAATTACACTACTAGTCATCAGAATTTTTTAACAAAATTTTTAAAAGAAGATATAATGGCAGTCTTCAATTAGTTTTCCAGTCCCCATATAAATGTTCATGTCTCAGTTCCATATCCATTCTCTTATGATATATGAGTTATTAAAATGTAATCCCAAGAACTATGGGGTGATGAAGATGGAAAAAAATATATTAATCACCACATATTTTGTATTTTTATAAAGGAAATATTATATTCATTTTTATATCATTTTATAATGTTATAATGATTCCACATATGAAATAATGAAATAATGATCAATTTTTTAAGATAAATGGTTTCAAAACATTCTTGGATACATTTTTCCATAAAAATTACAACATGTTGGAAATTTTAGATCAATGTTACTTGGACTTGAGAGAAATTATAGTGATTTTAGAGACTTATTCATATTTATAACACAGAATAATTATACCACCTTCAACACATCCTATCACATCATTATAACTAACCTATACCACTATAGTTCATATAACTTCTTCAATTTCTATTTATCCTCTTGGATATAATCTAATTCCAGATGTTGATCATTTAAAATCTATTTCGATTTTAAATATTATAAAATCACATTCCCATTTCAAGAAATAAGATACACTCAAGACTCTTGATTATTTAGTTATCGATAAGTATATTGTTTTTATTAATCATTCAATAATGAGGGATCATTATTAATATTTTTTTATGAAATATCATTGTTCTCTTATATTATTTTTTAAACCTATTTTCTATTAAAACTGATGCTTGATATACATGGACATTAAATTTCTTTTGTGGAATAATTAATACATTACACAAATATACTCCCACAGACCATATTATATTAGTGTCTTTGGAAACATGGAATATAATCATATAACGTGGTGAAATATCTTCATCATCTCCCATAAAGATATGACCCATTTTTTCCTACCTAAAACATTTCTTTATATCATGGAGAAAATAAATCAAAAAAAGGTTTATCTCAAATGATCTGAAATGATAAACATGGAGAACATAAAAAACCATAAATAAAAAAATTTCAAAACATGAACATAAAGTTCAAACATCAAAATCATGAGTCTTGAAATAAATTGTTGGAGAATGTAAGGCATAGATCATAAAGGAACATTAACCATAATAGAAAATAATTGGAATAAAACATGAAATTATGGTAAAAAATAAGAACATTCTATGATTTCTATAGTATCCAAGTAATTGATTCCAAGACCATCATAGCAGGCAAATTCCATTACTGAATTGTTTTTACTTATAATTTTGGCCATGTGTTACTGAACAACATTTAATTATCATTCTAGTCAAGTCTATCTCTTGAGATATAAATATTTACCCAATTTATTGGAGGTATATATGGTTCCCACCCATCTCATAAGGCAATCATTCTTTTATGTTCCACAATAACATAAATCATTCATCATAGTATAACACATGAAATAAAATAGGTTTATTAAACATCATTCCATCATAACATAATCCATATAAAATAAATGGATTTCATAAAAAAATAATTCTATAATAAAAAAACTCAAATAAGAGTAAAAATATTGATATAAACATAACCCTATGTCATCATAGAGGGAAAATAATTTTTATAAAACACTTGAACATAATTCCTAGGGAAAATATCCTTTCTTCATAAAAAATGATTCCTTTACCAAAATGCCGCATAATTTAAAAAAAATTAGTTGAACATGGAGAATAAATATTCTACAGTAATATTCCAGGAAATAATGTGTTATGAAGATGTAAAAATTTGTTCCTTTCATATAATTTAAAAAAACATCCTCCTAGTACTTTTTCCGGAAAATGTCAGAATGTACCTCGTATGGAAAATGATAGAATTATTCCTTCCATACAATAAACTAATATTCAAAAATGAGTAAAAATGAATTTAAACATACATAGAATAATTGTTAAAATTTTATAAAAATAATTTTTAGAAAACATGTCTATGGATGATAAATATACCACATGTAAATACTTATGTACATAAATTCTCAGATAAAATGAGATTGAAAAACTATCCCAGACATTATGTCTAATTTCATCTATATGTGTCTGAAACTATTCTATATAGGGTTTAAACTTATTATTAACTTGTAATAGAACCATAATCAAATTTAATACATCATATATGATTAACTTATGACTTTATATTACCCGTTTATTTATCATTTCCATGTTAAAGCAATGTTTTGGGTAATAATCGTTTTATTTATCATAGGTGTTTCGAATTTTTATGGAAGATATTATTACATATATCATGATTTAATCACTTAAATATTGTAAAAAATGATGTATGTGTAATATATATTTAGTATATAAATATATTTAATAGATATATAATTCAAATGGATACAACATTCATATTGATGGTAGATCGTATGTATGCATGAATGTTGTTTCTATTTCCCTATTGAGTTGAATGGAAGTAAGTAAATTAAATATATATATATATATATATATAAATAAAATATAATTATTAATTAATATATTTCATGCTTATTTATTATATATACCTTATATTCACTCTTGAGTGATCAACGTGGGGAATGAATGTCATCGCGTCGTGGTGACGGTAAGCCGTACGTATGATCAAGCGACGATATCATGCCCTTGATAGTTAAATAGTATTGAATTAGATGGTATATTAATTTTATTTAATAATTATTATGTTATATTCATATTTACATTCATTATGCTCTTCAATATACCCATCCAAATTAAGTATTGTTGAATAACAATTACACCATGGTGTGGAGACGATAAGTCGTACGTACGAATGCATGGTGATATAACTATTCATATGATAGATAAAAAGAGGTATAAGGTTTTCCCATAATTATAATAATATTTAATCATGTATAAGATACTGTATTTGCTAAATTATTATAAAAATTAAATAAAAAGAAGAATTAAAATAAGAAATGAATTTTTAGGGATTTTAGGAGGTGATTGTTTTAGGTTTTGGATGATCCAAAAGGACTCCTAATGATGAGTTTCCTCCCAAATGGTATCATCTAAGATGAAGTTAGAGATGTTAGGAGGTGATTTTTTTAGGTTTTGGTAGATACAAAGGGCTTTGGAGGAGTGATTAATAGATAAGGATATGTTTCCTTTTATAAAATAGGGGAGAGGAACCTTTCAAAAGTCTTGAAATATTATTTTATTATAAATTCATTTTCTATTTATAATTCTCCCAAACGCCTTTATTTAAAATTTAAGATAATTATGGGTCCGAATAATCTTATCAAGTATAAATTATAAATTTTTTGATTTTATTTTAAACCATTTAATTTTGTCTAATCCTAATTTTATTTATTTAATTTAATTTGTGGTAATAATATTACAAATATTAAATAGTGATAAATAGTTACTTAAGTGTTTTAAATTGTCCATAATCATATTTTTATTTAATTTGACAACATATAATTATCACTTTGTAATTTTTTAACATTTAATTGATTTTTAACTAATTTAATAATATGTTATTTTTATAAAATATCAATTCTGTCAATTTTGACATTAATCATTAATTTGACATTAAATGAAATCCACATAAAAGAAAAATTCTCACCAAAATATTTAATACACACCCCAAATTTCATATTCAACTATAAAATTAGTGGATCACATTAATTAGTTCATATTAAATTTATTTTAATATTTTTAACACCATTTATATGATATTTCAAACAATAAAATAATTTCAAAGTCACTATTGTTTCATCTTTAATGGTAATTATCTAATATCTAAAAACTATAAATAAAATGAAAATATGTATAAAATTGAATTAAATTACTGGAAACTATTTTTGTTCTAAGTTTTATCATTTTTATCACTATATTAAAATCATTATACTTATAAGATTTATGAGAGTTAAATGTTGGTAGCTTCTATTGTTTAAATTATAATTACATCACTTTCATAGAAAAAATACTATTAAATAAATAAATTCCAACTTTTAGGTGATTTTCGTATATACAAATTAATGCAATATTATTTTCTCAAGTGTTATTTTAATCTCATTATCTTTTTCATATTGTTTGTTACCTGGATTTACACGATTTACCTATAACGGTAGTAAATAAAAATTATTGTTGTTATTATTCATATATCCAAATAAATAAAATTAAAATATTAAAATAATTTTGACCCAATTATTCCAAATATGGAATCCAATTTTCATAATTCAAAACTCATAATTGGAAGAAATTAATTTAATATTACATCCTTATGTCAAAACCAAAAAGTAATTTTTTTAAGAAGTAAAATATTATCAAAATATTTTTATGTGTATATGTCCAATATAAATATGAAATTTCTTCCAATGACCAATATTGAATTAATTTATGAAAACATTATACAGATAAAAATTTAAAAAAATATATAATCTAAATATATAAATAAATTTGTTGAAAAATATGTTTTCAATTAAGATGTAGTATTTTTTAATATTCATCAAAATATGAATTTCATTAGAAAAATACAAAAAATTTAATAAGGATAAATTTTTATATCCCAATTCTGAATAAAATGTATATTTATTAAAATATATATATATATATATATAATTGATAAAAACTAGATTTAAAATAGGTTTTCCATCTAGAGGCGGCAAAACTTCCTTTTTTGAAAAGTAATTATTTAATTCAAAAAAATTTATTTTTTTCTTCAATGATGTTTGGAAAAATACATAATATGAAAATTAATGTTATATATAATTCAGATTTTTTTAATTATATCCAAACATTAATGTTTATATAATGTTTTAATAATATATCGTTGCTTATTGAAACTCGGTATTGTGTACAATTCAAGATATTGAGGAAGGTCACTCTAGTATGTAATGCAAGCCAAGTTATTCATTCATTTAGTAAAATATTGCATTCCTGTTTTGTATAAAATGATCCAAAAATATTACTTTTATACATTGAACAAAATATACACTTAGTGTTTCGTGAAATTAATTCCTTCAAAAAAAACTTGAAATTCTGGGTAACACAAGCCAAGTATAGTGTTGTGTATACTGCAATCTAATAGAGTGATGCTTATAGCACACGATTATATTGGTATATTGTAAAACACAAGACATCAATTAAATTAAAAATAAAATATCTCATAAAATCTAAGGGTGTTATATTATACCCCCCCTAAATTAAATTTCTCCCTTAAAATTATTTGGGGTTATAAATGTTTTACTACTTTAATGTTTCATTCATTGAAACCAAAAAGCTAAAAAGGAATACTAAAGCATCATGTTAAAAAGAAAATTTAGAAACATAATGGTTACCCATAATTAATCACGTGTTTTCCACATATGAAAATATAGGTGGGGAGTTAAAACCTGGATATGGAAGAGAAATCTCACTATCAGGTGCTAATGAATTGTGATAGAGAACAATGCTGGAGAAATATAATATCTAGAAGGCTATAAATCTACCATGATTTTAGGGACCATCAAATTTATCATATAAGAAGGTACTAGGGTATCATTTTTGGTTTCAAGATCCTTTCGTTAAGTTGATGAATTTTTTTCAAGAGAAGAAATACTTACTTTATCATTCCCAAAACAATTTCTACATCATATTGTATTTAATGAAATGAAGTTGAATTTTTCATTCTTGAAGTGTAATAAGATCATATCATGGAATCATACATCATTCGATCTATCTCATAAAAAAAGTTAGAACAAGTTATAAAATATGCATAAGTTCACCTATAGTGAGATAATACAATAATCTAACAATATTAAACTAAAATATAACTTATATAATCCATAAATAGATAAAATTAAAATCCTTAAAAAACAAAAAATATAAAACATTAGAAATGGGTAAATTAAATTTAATTAACATTTATCTCTCATATCTTATAATGTAGTTCTTGGTTGCCACATTCCAAACATGTGAATAGCTTAATCATGTATTCTCTTAGTGAAAACATGCATTTAATTAAATCATTCTACCCACCAAATACCACAAATTTTGTATACTCAAACCATGATATCACGTTTTCTTTATATCAGTCATGAGGTTGTTAATACTATCAAACATCTCATTATCTCTTTATCACTTCATTATTTTCATATCATGTGCTTTCTAAAAATATTTCAATCAATTTTCATGGTTACTAGTACAATATACTTTTGGAAAACCAAAATAAATAGATAAATAGATATTATTATATTCCATCATACCATTAAAGAGATTCTAAAACACTATTTTGGAATCCCATTACATAAACACTTAATCATTCCACCACTTCGTTGTCATACTCAACATCGCCAATAGTGATTACATGTGATTTTACATTGTCTATTACCTCAATAGGTTTTTGACATCCGTCATCATCATTAACCCTTGGATTTTTTCTTTGGTTAGCATAATTCCTCATTTCCTTTCACTTGTACCATTGAATTGTGGGCTGGCCATCCTCTGCAGTATTTTCTATATTCGAATCATTATAAATTTTGTTCCATTACATTGGCACTAAATTTCTCTGTGATATTATTTTCCACATGTAAAAAATTTCTTAATCCCATTAATAAAATCTCCATGATGCTTCGTTCCACACATTGAGAATAAGGAAACATTCATTTTCTTTTCAATATAGTTTTGAGATTTTTCTTTTTAACATCATTACTCATTTCGTGTCAAAACATTATGATTGATATATAAAACCAACTTACATTTATTTATTTATAACACAACACACAATATCTTCTTATATAAAAAAGTATCTTATAGCTAATTCCCTTCGAAGACTTGGTTTTTGGATGCTGAAAAATCTATCAACATGACTTTTAGGTTGGATGATAAATATAGGGAACTCACTAATGTTTTTAGATCCTAGATTCCATAGGATAACTAATCCTTTTCATTGATAACCTATAAATAACCCCAATTTACGTACATAGAAATTATATTTATTTTTCAAAATACATACTACATTAACCAAATATATTCCCAATGATTGTATTAGTGTAGTGAATTTGGAAACATGTAACATAATCTTCTTACATGGTGAATGATTGTTAAATTCTAGTATAAAGATCTTCCCCTTCAGTTTTTCTACCAAAAACCATTCATTGTATCTTATCGAAATGAAAACATAAAAAGGGTGAGCTCAAATACTTTATAAGGTTAAACGTGGAGAGAATAAAACAAACCATAAACATATGAATGTAAAAACTTGAACATAATGTTTAAATATCAAAATCTTGTGTCCTGAAATAAAAAATGGCACTACGTAAGGAATTGATCATAATGGAACATTAACCACTATAGAATATAATTGTCATAAAACATGAAATCGTGGTGAAAAAATATGTACATAATATGATATCCATAGTATCCGAGATTTTTCTTCTATGATCATTATAGTGGACAAAGTCCATTACTGAGTTGGGTTTACTTTTTATTATAGCAATGTATTACTGAACCAGATTTACTTTACATTCTAGTCCTGTTTATCTCATGAGATATAAATATTTACCAAATTAATTGGAGGGAGATATATTTCCACCCATCTCGTATTTATATTATTCATACATTTCTAGAAAAACATAAGTCATTCATCATAGCATATCTCATGAAATAAAATGGTTTTCTTATACATCATTCCTCCAAAACATAATCCATATAAAAAAATGGATTTTATAAAAGTAACTCCATCATAAACATAATCTAATCAATTTAATTATAGGTATATAAACATTACCTTATGTTCTCTTAGTTGAAAATAATTTTGATAAAACAATTGAACTTAATTCCTAAGAAAAATATCATTTCTTCTTCAAAAATGTTTTATTTCTGAAAATGCCTCACAATTTGAAAATAAAATAATTTAGTTAAAAATACAATTGAATACGTGTAGAATAATCATCATGTAAATAAAGAGTTATGACGATGTTAAAATCTTTTCATGCTGTATAAGTTATAAAACATTATCCTCGTACCTTTTTAGGAAAAAGTAAAAAAGTACCTCTTATGGAAAATGAAATAAATATTCCTCCCATGACATGTATTAATAGTAAAAAAATGGGTAAAAAATACATCAAAAATACAAATAATTATAGTGAAAATTTTATGAATACATTTTTACAAAATGTGGACATGGATGATAAATATACCCCTAATAAATACTTACATGTAAACAATCACGTTTAAAAATGAGATTGCAAACTTATCCATTACATAAGGTTCGATTTCATTCATATGTGTATGAAAATAATTTATAGTGGGTTTAAGCATATTATTAACGTTCAACAAAACCGTAAGCATGTTTATGTCATCATATATGATTCACTTTTGACATTATATTACCCATTCATTTGTCAATTCCATGTGAAAACAACGTTTTGGGTAATAATAATTTTATTTATTATACACGTTTGGACTTATTATTCTTGATATTATTACATATATAGTCATTTAATTACTTAAATAATTTATAAAATGATTTATATATCATTCATATTAAATATATAAATATATATAATATATATATTAATGAAATAGAATGCACTATTCATAGAGACGGTAGGTCGTACATATGAATCAACTCAGTTTATGTTTCCATATTGAACTGAATGGGAGAAAGTAAATAAAGTATAAATATATACATAAATATATAAGAATTATTATGTCATATATTTCATGATAATTTATTATATATACGTAATAATCATTCTTCAATGGTCAACATGGAGAATGAATTTCATCATGTTGTGGAGATAATAATTAACTATTTGAATATAAGATAATAATTAGTATGATATTTTAATTATCCAGATTCATTACATTCATCAATATACCCATCCAAATTAAGTATTGTGGAATAACAATTACACCACGGTGTGGATACGGTAAGCCGTACATAAGAACACATGGTGATATTGTTATCCAAAGATAGATAAAAAGAGGTATAAGGATAAAAAATAATTATAATAACATATAAACATGTATATAATACTGGATTTGTTAATTTAATATGAAAACAACCAAAGAAGAGAAGTAGAAGAAGAAAATAAATTTTGAAATAGGTGACAAAACAATTACCTCTTTTCCAGGTGCCTCTTTTTGGTATGTAGAAATATACTCTTTAATATGGATTTATTCCCAATGGGTTGCCTCTAGGATGAATTGTGGGATGTTGGTAAGATATTTGGCCATTTCTTGGCCAAGTCAAAGGCATTTGGAGGTGTAATTAAATAGAAAGGCATGATCTGTTTTATAAGAGAGGGGAGGATTTCCTTTGGAATGTCTAGAAATATTAATTTATTTTAAATAATCTTCTGGTTATAATTATCAAAAAATTATTTATTTCGAGGTTAAGATGAGTAAGGGTCGAAATAGTTTCAAAAAATAATATTTTAATATTTTTTTGTTTTATTTTAATCATAATAATTTTTATTTATCCTTATTTAATCAATTTAATTTTATATGTGGTAATAATAATATAAATATTAAATTGTTATAAATACTTACATATGTGTTTTAAATTGTCAATAATCAGATAATTAATGATTTTCTATATCATATAATTTTATATTTTATATTTTTAAATATATATGTGATTTTTAAATAAATTAATAAATTTTTATTTTTATAAAATAGAAATTGTTCCAATTTTGACACTATTCATTAATTTTACTTAATATAAAATCAAAAAAATATATAAAATTGAAAAAAAATATTTAATATACACCTAACATGACATAGTCACCACTAAAATTTGTGGATAATATTAATTATTCTATAAGATAATTATGTTAAAAAATTTAAAACCATTTATTGGATATTTCAATCAATAATAAAATTTCTACATCACAAGTTAGTCATCAATAATGGTAATTATTTAATATTTAAAAATTATAAATAAATTCACATGATCTATATAATTTCAATATCATTCTGGATACTATTTATTTTCTATGTTTTCTCATGTTTATCATATATTAAAATTAGTATACTTATAACATATATGGGAGTGACATGTTGTCTCCTTCTTTTGTTTTTAATGATAAATTCATAAATTTAATGGAACAAATTCCATTAAATGAACAAATTCAGCACAATAGGTGATATTGGTGGACATAAATTCATCCAATGTGATTTTGGCAGGTGTTATGGTAATTTTATTGTCTTTATCATGTTCTTAGTTACCCTAATTTACATGATTTAACTTTAACAATGGTAAAACAAATTTCCATAGTTACTATTCATAATATCCAAAAAAAATAACCAATTAAAATAATTTGGACCCACTAATTAAAAATATGGAATCCATTTTTTATAATTCAAAACACATAATTGGATAATATTTATTTGAAATTAAATATCATTGTTAAAACCAAAAAACATGTTTTTATGAAATAAAAACTAATCATAATATTTTCATGTGTTTATGTCCAATTTTAAATGTGTAATTACTTCCAATGACCAACATTGAATTGAATGATAAAAAATAATCCAATTACACTTTAAAACCAATTATAAATTTAATATAACTATATAAATAAATTAGATAAAAAGGAAGTTATGAATTTATATACAGTACTTTCACTATTCAATAAAATATGAATTTCATTCGAAAAAGACCAAAATTTCAACAATGTTAAATTTTTTATCCTGTATCCAAATATGGTTTTTTTTCATATATAATATATAAAAGTTCTATAGTATTTATTTAAAATTTGTACGACATCAAAAGGCGATAAAAATGAATTTTTTAAAAAATAATTTCAATCCGAATAAATGGAATTTGTTCTTATATCATTATTAACAACATACAAAAGCAGGATGATAATTTTATATAAAATTCCAAATTCATTTAATTCTTATCAAAACGGAAAGTATATATAATATTTTAATTATATATCATTGTTTATTGAAACTCGGTTTTGTGTACAACACAAGGTATCGAGGAATGTCTCTCTTGTGTATAACGCAAGCCAAGTCAATGTTTCATTTAGTGCAAGAATAATTTGGTCTTGCATATAACATAATGCAAACATAGTTCTATTATACATTGACTAAAATCTATACTCTTTGTTGCATGAAATTAATTCTTTCAAACAAACATGAAATTGTGTGTAACACACGAAAATTATAGTGTTCCACATAATTCAAGATAGTTAAGTGATTTGTATATCACAATCTAATATTTTTGTAGCACACAACATAGTACATAAAAGAAATTAAAAAATAAATTAACTCATAAATTCATTTAGACATACATTTTCATTGTTTTTTTCTTATCATGATTATATATTTTATTATCTTGATCAAATTTTTAATATTTTTGGAATTATTATTTTATTATCTATATTTTTATTATTCTACATTAATAATAATAAATTTTATCTTAGGAAAATGGCTTACCTATATAGATATGGGTAATTTTATTGAATTAGTTGTTACAATATTAACATTATTTATCAATATATACTTTTGAATTTTTTTCATGATATATATTCATAAAAAATGATAAAATTAATGCCTAATTCATATATTACATACATTAATGATGTATTATCCTATTTCTAGTGTTTTAAATGAAATAAATGTTTTTTGATAGAAATTTATTATTCCAAAGATATTTAAAAAATCTAAGAATGGGTGTTATAATGTGTAAGATTATATGAATATCCTAGTTGATCAAACACCTAATAATTGAATCTACCATTAGTATATTTTACTATGTATCATTCTGAACACTAATTAAAAACCATATATAGTGAGATGGATCTATCCTGGCTGGGTGATAGATGATCAAATGTGATGATGAAAAAATAAATTATTAGACTTTTAGATACTATATAAAGATAATCTAGTTACCATACATTGACTTCATCAAATTCAAGAAAACATTTTATCATCCATGTCTAGTATAACACCCACTATTTATATTATACATATCATGGTGGATAATTATCATCAATCTATATGTTACTGCAAGAAAAATCTAGTAGACTGGATGAAGTGTTGATCCAAAATGACCCTAACTTTGTATGGGTAATGTCGAAATCTATAATAGACTATGAATTTTTAATTTATTTAATTAACTATTATATTAAACATCTTTATATACACAAAACATCATTCTTAAATTAACCATAATATATTAAAATATGTATATAAAAAGAGAGACTAGATATTTTTCAACATATATATTTCATAAATTTAAATTAATATTCAATACATAACATTAAAGTCAATTCAAGAACTGTATAGGTTTTTATCATTAGAAACTAAATATAGATACATATTATATTAATATATTCCTTATTATCGCTCATAAATTTAATCTCACATTATACCCGTCTTGACATACCTTAATTTGTACCATTATTCATAACATGGGTAAGGAAAACATTATGAACGGTGAACTTAGATTCCTAGTATTTGTAAACAAGGGATATATCAACTGATTATCATATAAAAGTATATTATTGGAATAAATTTATGAGATCATGAACATAATATATATATATAAATAACACACTATAATTATCATAGATTTTATTCACAATTCATTGTATTAACCATTATAAATTGAAATAATTTTATCATATGAGAGATGAATAATCAATATCCAATCATGATCCATGTGATCAAATAATCATCATAAACAAATTTTATAAATGTGTGGATCCAATAAAAAAATATAAAACATTTCACATATATTGGTTAACATCAATGATGGTCATATAAAAGTGGATATTGCATCATCACATATTTCTCATATCATAATGGATTATGAATAACAACTTGTTTCATATGGTGGATTAGGCGTCATCACTTTTTTCCCATAGTAGATCTGACATCCCTGTATGTTTCACATAGTAGATCAATTACATCAAATCATTACCAATAATTATCTCATGAGATATAATGATTTATCCATTTTAATTGAAGTATGTATATATCTTATCCCAACCATCGTATAATTAAAACCATACATAAGTTATACATAATTTCCTAAAACATTCATCATACCAACATATCATAACTCATGTAAATTAAATGAATTTTATAAAAAAAATTCTCTCAAGAAATCATAACTTATAGAATGGAATATGACACATAAAAATATTATCATCATAATAAAAAACAATCTAAATAAAAAATTGTAATTTTATCATTGTATTGTATCCCCGTTAGTAAAAAAAGTAATATCAAAAGTTGTTATTAGGAAAAAAGATCCTTAAAATATCATATGAACATTTCATTATAAAATTGACCTTTTCAACTAGAAAAACTAATTTTGAATAATAATATTTCTAAAATGTAATTGAAAACACATTAATAGAAAATAACTATGGGGACATGGGACATAATGAAATATTTTTTTTCATGATGATTACATCATGAAAATGAAACTTTTACCATTTTCGGTTCAAATTCCCATGTATTCATTTATAAATTAAAAAAAAATTGATTTAACAATTTTTAGAAAAAAATATAGGGAAAAAATGGTTGTAAAATTATATGATGGTATTAAATAATTCTTTCATTATTTTTAATGAAAATGTAGTCATGGTAAAAAAAGATTATTGGTCAAGCATGAAAAAAATTCTATTTTCCTAAAATCATTTTCCAAAAAATATAAAGTAACAAATAAATGAAAAATGGTACTGTTACTTAAAAATAATAAGAATAAAAAGATCAGATTTATAGTAAATGGGATTTATTATATGAGTATTATATATTTTACTTAGTGGAAATTCAAGAATAAACTATCCTGATTAAAATATAATTGAAACAGAAATCTATTACATCATTGGTAATGTATAAATCATATCCTCATGAAAGGGTGAACATAAAATGGATAGTTAAATCTTGATAATTTTTCTGATATGAATTATATAATAATTCATGGGAATAAATACACCATAAAAAACATGTTTTGGGTATGGAATTTTCCTCAATGAAATAAATATGAGATTTGATATCCATTTATTTCATATTAAATTTAATTCATATATGTTATTACCAAAACTTGAATAAAAATTTAATTATTATAATTTTAATTTTTGATAACAGTCTTATATATTAGAAAAGATATATTTATATTATAACTTTTTAATCACCATTTTATAAATAGTTTTTTATTAAAATAATTGTTTTGGATGATAAATTATTTACTTTTCATACATGATTCTGTTTGGTTGTCCTAGTCATTGAACATTTATTATTGTTACCTAATTTATAGTATGTGGATAATTTTGTTTTTATCATATTTAATAATTCTATACACTTTTATAAGTATTCATATACTTATTCATGAAGAAAAATGAATAACCTTTCCTTGTAGAAATGGTAATATGTATTTTTGAATGAGCGATGTTTAAAATCACCGATGGAAGGAAAATAAAATAGGCAAACAACAATTCAATTTTCGAATACTATAACAATATCATTTCTATCATATATATTTTTTAGAAGAATCATTATAACTATCTTAGTAACGTGGTGACAAAAACTAAAACACAATGTTTCATGGAATTTGTAGTCCACACATGCACATGAGTGTTACATTAATTTCCCATATTATTTAAATTAATTTAATAATTTTTATGAAATAATAAACAAATTAAATATATTAAGGATAAATTATTTATTATTTATCAATTTATACCATATATGTATAATAGGTCAAAGAACAAATAAAATTTAACATACTTGATTAAAAGTTATAGTGGTTAATTGATAAATCTTTTTTGGATTACACGTTAAAACGTGTATGAATTGTATTTTAGTAAGAATAGATGATATATGACATATGAAATGAATATAGGAAGTACTTATGTTATGTATTGGATGATATATTTTTCTCATATTTTGCGATTGAAGGATGAGTAGAGGTTCTCTTTATGGCTCTAAATTGATAATTTCATAATATGGGATTATTATAAGTGTAAATAATCTTATACAATATTATTATGAATCATTATACGATATTTCCACCATTTTTTCGTTATTTTATCCCTTTTTTATCCTTTTTAAAATAACCAAAATATTAAAAAAAATTACTCATTAATGTTCAATAATGTTTCCACATATATAATTTTAAATGATATATGGACCATCATTTATATTTTAAACTATATAAAATTCACCTGGAAAATGATTTTACATTTATGAGTGTTATGTTATTTAATTAAATATAGTTAATTATAAAAATAATTAATGTTATTCATGGAATTATTTATAAATATTGATATTCAAGGAATTGGTATTAATATTAAATTTAAATAAAAACAATAAAAGAATAAATGAAATGTTACATTTTCTAAAATCTTTTTTGGAACACAATTATTCATCCAAACATTATTACCTTTAATATTTTTAAATTATTTTATTTTAATTATCTATCACTACATCAAATAAGGTACCCACATTATGAGCAGATTTAAGGTAATTATTCAAATCCTAAAAAAATGTAGAATAATATGATAATGAAGAATTAATATTTATGATATAAATTTATTACCAAACATTAACTCATTTATCCTTCTGAAAAACATTATATATATTAATGTTGAGAGAGTGACTTGTGGTATTTATAATTTTCATAAAAAAATAAAATGTCTGAAATTAAATAAAAAATAAGCTGTTATTCCATATTTTTTTAAAACAAGGATTTAAATATCCAATATCAACTCATCAAATAGGATACATTTATGTGGTATATAATTTTTAAAAACGTATCTAAATGTTTTAACTATTATTCACTAGTTTTCTTCTCATATAGGTGAAAATTATTAACCAAGGTTACTATTTATATTGACCGAAAATAATTAGTAACTATTAACCTAATTTTTTCCACCTGATCCAAAATAAAGAATTCATTTTTCATGATTCAATTTATATAGATTTTATAAATCCATTTTACCATATTAATGAAATACTCATCCAAAACTAATTTGAGAAAAAAATATTTTTAAGTATAAAATTAGATGTATTCGTCTAACATTCCTAGAAAAATTATTTGATAAATTATATATCATTTTATATAATATATTTTTAATTCATTTCTTTGAAATAATTCATCAATAGCGATTAATTTATATAAATATGTTAAAAACACATTTCTCATATTAAAATAATTTTCATAAAATATTTTTTTATGCCAGAAAATGAACATATAAAAAAATAAAGTATAATCATGATAACTATACAATTAAAAAAATTATATATAATTAATGTAGTATTTTGATACATTAGGATAGAATTTGTAACATTATGTGATTTTTAAATTAAATTTATTAATGTACGTAAATTACAGTTTTACAAAAATCTATATTTCCCATTACTCACCCAAATACAATATATTTTATAATAAAAAAACACTCCATTATAAATTTTATTTGGTGAATCTAAAAAGGATAGTAATTTTTTGGTATAATATTCAATAGTGGTAGAAATTAATTATAATACTGTAACACAAAACTGTTCATGATTAAATAAAAATTTAAAACATAAAATTAATATACTAAAAATTTAGTTCATATATAAATATATTTAATTAACAAATACATTTGAATTAAGTAAAAATAAATTCTGTTTATATCATAATGTGATTAATATTATTTACACCCATTAAAATAACTAATACATCAAGATATATAATTGACCTCTTAAATATCGATGTTTAATGTCAAGGTAGATATGAATCCATTCAAATCTTTTAAAGGTAAATATTTTCTAATATCTCATTGATTAGCATTTCATAACCTTAAATAAATTCCATCTGTTAAATTTTTACGTTGGATAAAAATTCTAAATTTTAGAAAACATCATTTTTGAAAATCCATATATTACAAAGTTATAATATAATGGCCTTTGCAAAGGTGAGTTTGGAAATGTGTAGGTTAGCAAAAAAATAACATAATCTTATGCCTTAATGAAGATAAAATTTTTAGTTTATAAAATTATTAACATGGAGGATAAAAAAAACCATATGTTATTATAAAGAGTGATATATAAGATGGATATGGGTAATTTAAAGTCACCAAAACCATAAATCATTTACGAGTAAAAAAATAAATTCATCAAAAATAAAGTTAAAAGGATTAAATTTTTATTTGATATCATATTCTTAAAGATAAGGGATTATTTTACATTCAATATAGTGTACACATGAAACTATAGAAACTTGATTTCTGCCCATATAAATGAAACTATTAAGACCCTATGCGTGACATTCATGGAAATTACATTATTTTAGTGGAATTACTAGTACACGACACAAAAATATGTCTAAATTGTGTATTAGATTAATGTATTTGGAAATTTGAAAACATAAATATCATTTTCACAAAACATCTATAGCATCTCTTGCATTTTCCTTCATAACTATATCCCCTTTTGAATCATCATACATAATATTTTACTTAATATAATGGGGAAAAGAAACATAAAATTGGGTGATCTCAAATGATTAGAAAGAGTAAACTGAGAAAATATCAAACAAAACATAAACATAATAATGTTCAATTATAAACATAAATTTGGAAATTTATAGAGTGTAGAACAAATATCAAAATCTTGATTCAGGAAATAAATATTGGTAATTTATAAGGAATGAATCATAAAGGAACATGATCCTTGAGAAAATATAATTGAAATAAAACATGGAATTTGGAAAACACATAATCAAAATAAATCATTTCCTTATTATCATGGTATATTTTAGAAGGAGATTATAGTGGAAAAATTTTGTTTCTGGATCGAGTTTACATTCCGTTCCAACCCTTTATTACATAACTGGGTTTACTTGTCGTTCCAGCCGTATATTATTGAACTGAATGTACATTCCATTCCAATTATGTCGTTCTTTGGATATATACATCATTATAGAATAAATTGGAGGTATATATAGGTCTCACCAATCTCATAATAAAATCATTCTTATATGTGCCAAAAAAAAATAAATCATTCATCATAGCATAACCTAAGAAACAAAAAGGTTTTCTTAAACATCATTCCATCATTAAATATTTTGAGTAAAAAAAATTTATTTCGTAAATACCATTCCATAATAAACCTAATAATGACATGATAATAATGGGGATAGAATACATTAAACATAACCCTAGTAAATAATTACATCTTAGATGAAAAATTATTTTTATTAAACACTTTAAATTAATTCTTGATGAAAATAAAATTGCATCTTCATAAAAAATAATTTTCTAATAATTCCATGCTATATAAAAAACATTATTTGAAAATAAACATCAAATCATATACATGATATTTCATAGAAATTATAAATTATAAAAAAATAAAAATCCATTGAAGTCATATAACTTAAAAAACCTTCTCCTCATACTTTTACCAGAAATGTAAAAAAGTACCTCATACCAAAAATGAAAAAAGATTCATTTCATACCATTTATAAATTTTTTCTAATGGGTAATATTGAATTTGAAAAAATTTATAAGAGTAATTTTTTTTTGAAATTCTAAATTAGGAATCATGGGCATGAATGATAAATATACTCCAGTAAATACTTATATAAAAACTATCTCATATAAAAATGATATTGAGAAATTATTCCTTACCTTAGGTACACTGTCCATTTTATGAATATAATCCTCTTTTTTAATGATTTAAATTATGTCATTGACTTATTTCATAGTCATATTCATTATATATGATCATATTATCATCCATTTTTAGTATCATTAATACTCATCCATTAGGTATTAACTTCTTTAATTTCTTACGCAAGTTTTGTCAGATTAGATCCTCTTCATTTGTAATACTTATATCATTTATAGGATGATGTTATTATATTTTATATGATATTTATTCAGTCAATTCATTTATATATTCATTATTTAATAAATATTATATAGAATGAGTCACATCGCATCGTGGAGAGGGTAGGTTGTATGCACACACGAGAAATGATATCATTCCCATAATTGTGAAATTGTATAGAATTGGGTGGTATATTTTTTTCTAGAATATATATCATGTTTTAATAATAATATATTGATATTATTTCAATCAATATTTCCAACCATGTAATATGGTGGTGAAACATATTACACCACGGTGTGGAAATGGTACGTCATACATACGCATGTCTGGTTATTTCTTTTTTCATAGGATGAATAGATTGTGTAATATGGTTGTTACATAACAATAATGACATATCAAAATATAATTAACACTATATTTATTACTTCATAATATAATAAACTTTGTAAGATGAAGTATAAGAAAAAATAATTTGAAATAATAGGAAGAAAAGTCTACCTTCTTTTCGACATGCTCTTTTAAAATTTACCCAAAAAGGCACTAGAGTTGATCTTCTGAGAAAACAAGAACCTCTATAATGTAACTAGAAATGTTTATAATGGAGGTTATGTTCGTTCATGAAGGCACAATGTAAAATGATTATGTGAGGGAGGAGGTTCCCTTTTATAACTGAGGTGTTTGTCACTTTTGGAATATCCAATGTTATTAATTTATTATAAAATAAAACCACATCAGAAAACTATAAAAATGTCCTAATTATAATCATGAGATGAGATAAGAATTTAATCTCCCCAACCAGTAAATTTTAGGCATGATTTTATGTTTATTTAAACATTGTCATTTTAATTTATCACATAGTTATTCAATTTCATTTTAACTTGGATAACCATTATTTAAATATTTAAAGGGTGAAACATATATTTATTTGATGTAAATTAAGTAATAAATAAATAATTGAGAACATTTTAGACCATATGATATTTATCATGTATTTTTAAAACTATTAAATTATTTTTAAATAATTTAATAAAATGTTATTTTAACTAAACAACAATAGTGTAAATTTTTACTATATTAAATTAATGGATTTTTTTAAAATATCAAGATAAGATGTTATCTTTGAAGAAAATATTTTTATATCCCAATGTGTTCACGTTAATATATGAAATTTATTTGATTGATTATGTATCTAATATTATATTTCTTTTTATATTTTTAATAACATTAATTTTATATTTACATTAATAAAATATGTTTAACATAAATATTCTATAATTATTTAATAAAAATTTCATTAATACAATTTAAAAATAAAATACTATTATGAATGTAACTATAATATATTTTATAGAAACTCTTGTAGTTCAATATATCTTCTATATAATCCGTCATTAAAAATGATATACTCATTAAACTTTGAAATTGAAATGTTTAACATCCCTTTAAATACATTAATATAAGTCAAATTATCTATTCTATAGGGCTCCTAATGGTCAATAGATTGACCCGTTGATTATTATAGTTGATATATACTTGACCAATATGATTTATTCATGTGTTTGTGTCTTTTAATGTTTAATATCATTATAATAAATATTAATTTATTGATTTTGTATTAATTAAAAAGAATTCATCATTAATATAAAGACCATTAAGGTGATTATTTGTTTCAAAAAAATTACAAATAAATTACTGTGATATAGAAAAAAGTTAGATTTAAATTTATTATTATTAATAAAATTTATCTTTTGTTTAACCATATATCAAAAAAAATTGTAAAATTTCATTAAATCATATTTATCTTTTATTTAAAAAATATATATATTAAATATCATGATATCATCCAAGGGTCTTCCAAAGGGTATCAATTAAACCTAATGATAAGCATATATCACTACTCAGATCGATGAATGGAGGTGGTATGTCATACCATCTATCCATGGATCTGCGTTGAGATTGATGTTGTGTGGTCGCCTGTAAACTACGTGTATGTCACATATGGGAAGGAGTTTCGGTGGAAGCAGGATGTGAGATTTGAATTGTGGATACATTATTCTGTTGCATGAGGACGATTAGGTCATGTAGAAATGGTATGTCACAGTAATGTCTTGGGTAGAGTTTCACAAGGTATAGTGCGAATGGGTAATGGTGACAGTGGTGCACCTGCTTTGGTATTTCCACAGTTGAAGGTCCCACTAAGAGGTAGTCTGTCAAGGAATGAACTTGTGGAAGGATCTCACTTAAAGGGAGTCTGTGCAAGTGTAGTGTCTAGTGGACATGTAATAGTTGAGGTGTAGTCATTGGTGAATATGGTCGGGGCAGTGGAAATCAAAGATGGGCATGGAAAAAAAGGGGGTAGTGGAGATTATCAGAAACGACAGTTAGGAAGGTTTTTTCTCACATAAAGAGTGATCTTGGTATTGCATATACACTTATAGTGGATAAATCTGTGACTTTCTATTAATTGTGGCCGGATCCTATGACCGAATTGCCCTTGGACTCAGGTGTATCTGAATTGAAGGTAGTGGATGCCTATGTTGAAGTGCCGGAAGGGCTGGAGGATGATGCTGGAGCAATGGTTATCACGGTCTCTTCTGGTAACCGTTTTCTTGAGCTGGATAATGAGGAGAACTCAAATGAAGCGAAGGATTATACAAGCCAAGAAAGTTGGAAGATGCATCATTATTTATCTATGGATGTGGCAACTTGGGAAGGTGATATAAAAATTATTTGGAACATCCACACTGTACTGCCATAATTGACTCCAACAATCAACTCCAGCAGGAACGGGGTTGAATGAGAGTTCACAAGAGGTGGAAATCTCTATAAATTTGTGAGAAATATCTGATAGTGATATGTAAAATTATTTTGGTTTCGTCCGGACATCCTACAGTTATGTCGTTCAGGGATGGAGGATGATGATGCCCGGGAGTGAGGATGCTATAACTGCCCCACCATGATGGATGAGGGGAGAATACTCTTCTATTCTAAGGCTGGTGTCTACCAGATCTTCTGTTTCAAAGGAATGTTGGGATATTCAGTCCATGAAAGAGTTTCTATCTTTGGAGAAGTTCACTTTGAGAAGGAAATATTCTAATGTTCTAAAGCATTATTAATGCTTGGAGTGGGAATCTCTACGGCATATGAAGTAATTTATAATGGATGTAGTGATGGGTATGATTTTTATGATATGTATATTTCTATTATTCCATGTTTCACTAGCATGATGTTTTTTCATTATTAATAAAAGTTAATAGGTTATCCTCTGACTGAGCTTTTAGAGATAATATTATATTTAACCTTAATTAACTAATTTTTCAGTTTACTATATTAAAAAAATTACTAAATTCACTATTCATAATCACTAAAAAACAATGTTATTTACCAAATTTGGCCTACAAATTTCAAATATAGAAACAATTTTTTAAATTTTAATCATTGAATATGTAGTAATTAATTTAAAAGTAAACATATTTTCAGAATGAAAATGAGTACTTAATGTTATAATATTGCAAAATATTGATATTATTTTACATATAATTTCAATGTAAAATTAATGTCAATGAAATAAATTATATCGAATTTCTAAAAGATGTTATATTTATACTTTAAAACCATTTAATAATATAATTTAACAATATAAATTATTTTAATTATAAAAGTTGTTTTTAATTAAAATTTACTGTATTTTTACTAATAATAAAAACATGAATGTTATCATAAAAATATCAAAAATTAATCCAATTTATATTTTTATATCATGCTTCCAAGGAAAATTTTTTATATTATATATAATATATAAAATTAAAAAAACTATATTATATATTGGTGTGCCATCAAAAGGCTACAAGACTACTTTTTTTAAATTATAACTTTCACATGCAAATTTAAATTTTTATTATATCCTATTTAGAAAACAAATAATAAATATTATAAACATTATATTGAAAATATTATACACATATTGAATTAATAATATGTATCCTGATTGATTTTATTATTTTATAACCTCACATATTTCTATTTAAATATTTTTTTCATAAGAAAGGTAATAATATTCATACCCATCATTATAATGACTAGTTAATAATGTTACATAATAATATATTGTATTCTAATTTTACTCAGTCTTGAGTTAAATTAATTCTATCAAAACTACTTAAAATTGTGTGTACCAGAAGCCAAACATATGTTTCGTATACCGCAAGATTATATAGTGTTGTGTATTTTGAAATCTTATCTCGGTTTAGCGTAAAACACATGACATTAAAAAAATTCAAAAAAATAAATCATATAAAAATGTAATTGTGTCACATTATACCACCCTTAAAATTATTTTCACACAACAAATTATTTGGGGTAATAAAAGTTATAATACATGAAATTTTCTTTCATAGGAACCCACGTTATACAGAGGAATAGAACATATTCATTTTAAAATGGAATGTTAGAAATATAATAGTTACCCAAAGTAACTCATCACTAGGTTTCCACAATGGAAAACATAGGTGGGAAGTGGAAACATGGATTATTTATGGAAATATAGCTATCATGTTCTGATGTAGAGTGACGAAGAACATGGTTTGGAAAATGTAAAAAATCATACATCAAAAATTTGTGACGGTCTAAGGGACCATCTGATTCTTTGGATAAGAATTTTCTAGGATAGAATTTTTGGTTTGAAATATCTTTTACATATAGTTCAAAAACATGAGAATAAATAAATAATTGATTTTAGAATAATGTATCTATGGGTCGTTCCTTCAACAATTTCTTCTTTGCCTCATATTCAAAGAAATGAAGTTGAATTTTTCATTCCGGAAGTGTTATTAGATCATGAAATCCATACATAGGATGACAGTTCAATCCATATGTTTTATCACAACAAAATTGTTAGAACATGTAATCCGATTTTAATAACTCCACCTATGGTGAGATAATAATTTTTTTTAGAAAAAATTATTCAATATTAAAAAAAAATCCAAAAATTTGTAACCATACAATACTTTTGAATGCTAAAAATCCAAAACTATAGATAAGGGCTCATTAACCAAGATTAACATTTATCCAAAATATATCATTATGTATCTCTCGTTTTACATGTTAAAAAAATGTGACCACCTACATCATGAATTATCGTTATTCATGGTAATAACCTAAATTATCATATATCCTTATTGAAAACATGCATGTTTTTATATTATTAAGTCTCTAAAGATGTAAACATAATCTATTGTAGCATAACCCACAAGTCAAAAAATCCTTTACCAGTTACAAGGTAACTAATATCATCCAATTTATTTATTCTTATCCAACATATCTTTGTCAAAATATCATTATCTCAACATCATGATCATATTAAGCGTTATTCTTCACTTAATCACGTGTTTTCCAAAGACATCACCTTATTACCCCCAATAACTTTTCATGGTTATCAGTACCACTCAGAATAAAATTTAAAATACATGTGTATAACCACATTGGTTCACTAAATAGATATTCTAATATTCCATAATACAATAAGATAAATTCTGAAACAGTATTCTGGTATCCCATTACCTAAAAACATAGTCATTCCACCCCTTCATTGTCCTATACAACCTCTCACAAAATGATCTCATGTGATTTTCTTATTTCTTTCTCCTTAAGAAGTTTTTAACAAAAATCATCATCTATGGCCCCTATATTAGGGCATTGGTTGGAATAATTTACCTTTTCATTTCTCTTGTAACATTGATGTGTTGGAGTTTTATTCTATGTGACCTTTTCACTATCTACACACTTAACTAATTATTCACAATATTTGGGAATAGAACAACAAAATGACATTATTTTCACACATAAAACATTTACTAGTTCCTTAATGAAAATATCCACAATTATTTGTTCCACACTTTTATCATTACAAAATTCTCTTCTTCTTTGGACTATTGTTTTGGGACTTTCCCTTAAACGTCATCTTCGATTTCATGTCGATTCAATGAGATTGATATATAAAAAAACATTTATTTATACCTTGATAGCATAAAAAAATCTCATCATAGCAACTAATATATCCTATTGATAACTCCCTTCTAAAACTGGTTTTTAATCTATTGTGTAATTGATCAACATTAATTTCAGTTTAGATGATAAAGCCCGAATCATACCTCAAAAGTCTTCTAAAATTTTCCTCATATCTACCAAAGGATTAATAATCCTTTTTATTATTCTCTAGGAACTACTTTTCCATATTAATTAAAAAAATATGTGGAATTTTATTATTGGAAAATATGTTATTTAACTCATCCCATTCCACGGATTCAATTTTATATTTCTTCCTCGTATTCTTAATCAATGTCCACCACTAGTCCTTTTTTACTTCTTAGTGATAAATGAAAGAAATTAATATCTCATGTTACGAACATCAATGGTTAAAAAATATTTTTTTAATGGTACTAATCAATTGTTTAGAAATAATTAAATCAGAAGACCCATTGAATGAAGCTGGAAGTTTCCTCATGAAGGACTCAACAGAATTTTGTCCATTCCCTACTCATTTAAATGTCTACAATGATTCATATCTTTTCGGTGTAGAGAGATAATATTTTTCATTCCATCTCACACAAAATTTTATTGTTCCAAAGGAAAGTCTTTTAAATTCCCATTTCATTTATCATTAATAAGGTTTTATTGTGTTCTATAAATTTTTCAATACCCAAACATAATGGTGTGAGTTGAAAAATCATATAAGGAAAAAATATTATGGGGTTGTAAATTTAATAAATAACATCTTGTTTTTAATCATTGGTTTACAATGATCATTTACAAGATTCAAGCATTGTAACATATAGTTAGACTTGTCTTTATGGACATCCATAGACACACCTTCATATTATCTATATGGATCTTACTAAATATTTTTCATCGTAGTTTCTAAAGGATGTCTAAAAATTAACTCTGATACCATTTATTAATAACCTATGCTTGATGTACATGGGAATTAAATTACTTTTATAGAATACATAATTCATGAAACAAACAAACACCCAAAGCACATATTAGTTTAGCGTCTTCAGAAATTTGGATACATAAAAAATGGTTCATAAAACATCAACATCATCTATTTTGTTTTCCTTCATAACTGTAATCTATTTTTAACACATCTTAATTCATACCCTTATTCATATCCTGGGGAAAAGAAATGTAAAAATGGGTGAGTTAAAATCCTCCCTAAAGGTAAATATTTAAAACATCCAAAAAATGTAAAAATAATAATGTAAAAACATTAAAATAACTTTTGGAATCATAAAATGTAAAACAAATATAAAAATATTGAGTCATGAAATAATTCTTGGTAGTTTATATGTCATAAATCAAAAAGGAACAAGAGCCATGAAAAAATACAATTGGAATAAAACATGGAATTTTGGAAAAACATAATCATAACTAATAATTTTCATATTATCCAAGTCTCATTACTAAGACCATTATAGTGGAAAATGTATATTAATAAACCAGGATTACTTTATGTTCCAGCCCCATATTGCTGAACCAGATTTTCATGTATTTCATGCCCTTTAATACTAAACAATATTTACTTCTCAATCCAATAAATCATATCTCATGAGATATAAATCACTACCAATACACTGGAGGGATATATTGGTCCCACTCATATCATAAATAAATCATTATTATGTTCTCCATTAAATCATAAATCATTCTTCAGGGAATAACCTAAGGAATAAAATGGTTGTCTTAATCATCATTCCATCACAACATAATACATGTAAATCTAATGGGTTTATTAAACAGTATTTATTACTAAACATAATAAAACCATAATAATTATATGTATATAATACTTGAAACATAACCCTATTAAATATTTCCATCATAGATGGAAAATAATTCTAATTTAACACTTGCATAAATTCTTGAAGATAGTATCATTTCATCGTAAAAAATAATTCAATTTTAAAAATGACATGAAATTTTAAAATATATATTTTTTAAAATAAAATTTAAATCATGTATAGGATGCATAATGGAAATAATGATATTATGAAAACATTAAAATATGTTCATGTTGTATAAATTAAACAACATTATCATCATACTTTTTTCAAAAAATAAAAGAAGTACCTCTTACTAAAACTGACCAAATATTCCTTTCATTCCATTTAATAATTTTTAAAAAATGGGTAAAATTAACTCTAAAAAAATTTATTGGAATTGAAAAAATATTATGGAATACATAACTATGAATCATGGAAATTTATTATAAATATAAACAATTAAATAATTAAGTATAAATGATCTTGGATAAAAATGAGATTGCAAAATTATATATCACCTTAGTTTATCTATCCATTTTATATATCATAAACCACTGTATGATGATTTAATAAATGTAATTGACTTATTCCATAGTCATAATCATCACATTTGATCATATTATCATCTGTTTTTTAGTAACATTATTACTCATCCATCGAGCATTAACTTCTTTATTTTCTTACGCATGTTTTGTCGGATAAGATCCTTTTTATAAATAATAGTTATATCATTAATTTTTTGATATTATTATAGTATTTATACTTTTTATTCATTTGGATAATTTATATAATCATGGTTTAATGAACATCGTGTAGAATGAATCACATCGTATCATGGGGATAGTAGGCCTTACGTACGCCCGAGCGACGATATCATTCCTATAAATGTGAAATGTTAGAGAACTGTAGGGTATATGTTTTGTTCCAAAATATATATAATTTTATAATAATTATATATAGATATTTTTCCATCATTAGTTCCATCCAAGTAATATAGTGATGAAAAACATATTACACCACAACTTGGAGATGGTAAGCCTTACATATGCACATGTGGTGATTTTGTATTTTGTTTTTTGATGAATAGAAGGTGGAATATGGTTATTTCTTACCCATAATGACATCAAGTTGTATAAATTACAATTGATTTATTACTTTTTAATGGAAAAAAACTCTATAAGTGGTAGTGTATGAAGAAATAATTTGAAAGAATCGTTAGATGAGATTACCGCTTCTTCGATATGCTCCCTCTAAATATGTTCTTAATAACACTAGATTTGGACTTTGGAGAAGAACATAACATCTAGATTTTAAATAGGGATGTTTATAATGGAAATGGGTAGGGTATGGAGAATATTGGAGGTTCAAAGTGATGTGAATAGTTAAGGGACAAGTTTTTCTTTTATAATTGAGGTGGGGGGAATTTTTGAATCTCAAAAACTATTAATTTATAAAAAACAAAAAACATATCCAAAAACCCAAAACAATTCCAAATATATATGTTTAGAGGGGATAAGATTTAAATTTCATCAACCGATAAATTTTTTAAAAGATTTATTATCCATTTAAATTTTATCATTTTAATTTATCACATAGTTCATCTATTTCATTTTAACTAGGGTAACAATTATTTCAATATTAAAAGGATAAAATATTAACTTATATGATTTCAATTAATCCATAAATAAATAATTTAGAAAATTTTATAACACATCATATTTAGTCTATATTTTTTAATTTTTTTTACTATTTATAAATAAATTATTAAACATTATTTTGACAAAACAAGAATACTGTCAATTTTGAAAATATTCAATTCATGAATTAATAGAAATATAAAGATAAGATGTTATCATAAAAAACATATTTTATTATATCCCTATCGATTCAAGGTAATATATAAAATTCATTGGATATTTTAACTATCCAATGTTATATTTATTTTAATATTGTTAATAAAATAAATTTAATATTTCCATTAATAAAACAATCTCAATTTCAGTTGTATGTATTTATTTAATATATTTATTTTTTAATAAAAATAAAAAATATAATACTATAAAGAAGATAAATCCATTATATTTCCTAATAATAATTATAATCAAATATATATTCTAGGAAATCCATCATTTAAAATGTTATACATATTAAAAAATAAAACTGACTTGTCTGATAACAGATTAAATAAAATTACGTAACTGTCAAAATATTTTATATAATGATATAAATGGTCAATAATTATACCCTTGGATGTTTATGGGTGATATATGCTCCAGCAATCAGATTTTTTCAAATATTTTTCTTTTAATGGTTATTATCATTTTAATAAAAATTATTTTATTGACTTTTCCTTAATTAAATAATGTTTTGATCATCAATATATAAACATTTATGTGAAAAATATATTTCCTAAAAATTAAAATTAATTACCATGTTATGGAGAAAAACTATATTTAAAATTGGTATTAATAATATAATTTAAATTATGTATAACCAAATATTAAAATTTATTTAGTTATTAAAATTTGACTAAGATATAATTAAAATTTCTTAAAATAAAATATATTAGAGAACCTAATCTTATCCATGTGGCTTCAAATTTTATAATTTTGACACATTGATATTTTAGGTAAAAATTAACTCATCCAATCAAATTATGACATGTGTTAAGGAAATTAAATGATATTATATTTACCCATAAATACATGATTTATCTTTTTTTCATCTTAATAAATATTACTCATGTTACTATTGAGAATTCCTAAAAAAATTATATACATAATTTAGACCTATAGATTAGAAATATGGAATATATTTTATAAAATTAAAAACATATAATTTGTATTAATTAATTTAATATTAATCATGTTGTTGGAATGAATAATGGGTTGTAAAAGTTAATATATTTCAAAAACATTTAAATGCGTTTACATCAAAATTCAATGTAAAATTAATTTTAAAAGACATAAATTATATTTAATGATAAAAATAAATTATATTATTACTTTAAAATCATTTAATAATATAATTTAACCATATAAATTATTTTGATGTAAAAATATGCTTTCATTTTTTTATTGTTTTTTACTATTCAGCAAAAATTGAATGTTATTAGAAAAAATCAAAAAATAATCCAATGTAAATTTTTATATACATATTGAAAATAAAATTATTGTGTTTTTAAATATAATATATAAAAGTGTCAAAAATAGATTTAAAATGGGTATTCCATCAAAAGGAGGTAAAACTAATTTTTTTTCAAAATTAAGTCTTTAATATGAATAATTGAATTTGTTATTAAATCATGTATAGAAAACCTATAAGTTGAATTTTAAAAATAATATTTAATATATTAAACATATATTACATTAATATAATATTTTTAGAGTGGTTTTATTATATAATAATTTCTATTATTTTAATTTAAATATTTTTTTAGAATAATTATAATATTGTTCATACACATAATTTCAATGACTAGTTTATAAGGTTATATAATAATATTTATTTTTTCAATTATACATGGTCTTGCATGAAATTAATTCTATCAAAAGAACATGAAATTTTATGTAACATAATCCAAGCATAGTTTTGTATATACCGCAAGCTAAGACCGTGTTTCAAATTGTGCATTCTTATATTGGTGTAACATACCACACAAGACATCAATGAAATTAAAAATATATATATATATCATAAAAATATAGGGGTGTTACAACATAAACTCTTAACATATGTTTATCATATATCAATTAATCATATATATCATATATTACTCTATGGAATGGATATTCATGATTAATTTTTCATCCTGTTGAACTAATTTTTTTATCAAATCATACTATTTATAAGTCAATTAATAAACCACTAAATTTCTACCAATACAACAATTTTCCATTATTGTTATCCAATAAGTATATATACAACACATTAATCTATATAACCACTCTAATAATAGATAATGTTCAACTTAATACATTACTTAAATAAATTTCCATATGACTCCCCTAAAATATTTCTAACCAAATTGGAAACCCAAAAATCTGATTGATATAGTTACATTTTTTACCCATAAAAAAAATTAAAAATTATCTCCATAAAACATGATGTATCTCATAATATAAAATACGAAAAAAGTAATACCTTGACTCTATTAGAACATAACAAATACAAGAATCACCATACAAAGTTAATGAACACTTTTTCCACATAAATAATTTTAAATTGTCCATGAAAAAATATTTCACATAAAAAATTAAACAATTATTATAAATCAAATAAAAAAAGGAGTGTTGAATATGTTATAAAAATATAAAAATAAATGTTATCAAAAATGACAGAAATCACATTTTCATCAAATAAATAATAAATTCCAAGGTCACCAATACTATCCCATTTATCTTTTCAAGTTCGCTCATCTGTTTATTTCAAATAAACCTTATTACCTTGACCACCATCACATATTATGGGTTATCCATCCCTCATTCATCCATTTTCCATATTGTATTACCATTAAACTAATTCAATTTTCATGGTTATCATAACCATTTAACATAATGAAATT
Source organism: Viscum album (assembly GCA_963277665.1). Lineage (NCBI taxonomy): Eukaryota > Viridiplantae > Streptophyta > Magnoliopsida > Santalales > Viscaceae > Viscum > Viscum album. The sequence continues at coordinate 51,827,751 of OY728156.1, forward strand.
AATTGATAATAATAAATTTTTAAAGAATAATACATATATTTTTTGTGATTCCTATAATAAAAATTTAATTCATAATACACATAAATAACATAATTACACAACCCCAATATGGAAAAACATCAATAAATCCCCATTAGAAATATGTATAACACATTTTCATCCTTTTTCTAGGAGTTAAGAAAGAGTACAAGAAATTAATTCATATAATGTCTAGGTTCCTCATATATAAGGCATAAGATTCCCCCATCAATTTATTGTTGTATTCCCTACATTGAATCATAGAGAATAACTTCCCATTCCATAGACATATTACCTTAATATATTAATCCCACATTATTTACATATATCAAGATGAAACATCCTTCATCCATGGTATTCATGAAATTCTATTTTTCTCTTATAAGTTGTGTCAGGAAGCCCACACATGGTGGGATTTTCAATATAAATATTAGAATTTTAAAGGTATAATGAATTTATTTTTTATTAAAACACACATTTTACACGGATTCTCATGTGGAAAATCCTTCCCTTGAAAATCACATTCTACATTAATAAAATCATCCATGTTCTCTGCATTGCCTAAAACAATTTCAAACAGTAAGAAATAATCATACAAGTGAAGAATAATATAACATAATTCATAATATATATGAATCATGAATCGTTCGTTCCACTATATGAATCCTTAGATTTAAAATTGATCACCCATGGTAATTATCCACAAAAATCCTTCATAATGATTCAAAAATAAAATGTGAATTCACACATGCATAACCCCTTGGTGTTCCAATATAGATAAGTGTTCTTTGTCACACTCATCTTACATCAGTGATGATCATGTTAATACACAATTTTCCCTCATCACTGTTATTATTATTTGGTGTAGTAATGGAAGAACCTTATCAAAATAAAATAATACACAGAGGGAAAAAATTCTGAAAAAATCACACCATAAAAATATTCACAATACATTATAAAATTATATTATTTATAGACTAATTGACTGTATTTTAACAAAATATAATAAATCCCATTGTCCAATAATTATTTAAAACATTATAAGATATAAACTGATGTTACCCAAGACTTTTTTACACAAATATTAACTCATATTATATGAATCATAAATTAAAAACTTTACGATCCATAATAGAATAATAATGGTTGAGATTATTTATATAATAGATATGTAAATATATTATTTTGATACATTATACAAGATCTCTTATGTTTTTCTTTTTACATAATAACCATCGTAAAATATACAGATTATTAGAATTATTCATTTCAGGGGGAAAGGAAACATAATAAAGTGAGAATTTAAATGCTGGGAAAGATAGGACATAATAAATTTCAAATGATGATCATATGCAATAATAAGTTATAAATAAGGGTATCAGTACAAATACAATGTTCATTTCTAATTTAACATGGATCATAAAAAATGGCCATGATATAATCCCTTATGATTTTAATTAAATGAAACAAAAGGGTATAAAATCATTATTAATCCGTAATGATCTACTTTTTCGTATCACAAGAATGATTGTTTTTAAAATGTCTCACCATCAATGGAATAAAAAACCCTTTCACATGTCATGTTATACTTCTGATTCCATCTTCTCAAAATGGATATTTCAGAAAAATATTTTTCCCAAATCCTAATGGGTAAGGTATCATAACAATGTTCTTGTAGTTGATTGGGAATCACCACCCGTTCCCCATAGAGGATCTATAATCCCTACCAATTTCCATAGTGGATCAAGCACATCAACTTGATGAACATAAATATATCATGTGATATAAATACTTTCTCAATTAATTTGAGGGATTCATAATTACAGTCCCCCATCACATAAATGAAAGTAATGAATATGTGTTCCAGAATATCACTAAAAATTCATCATTTTAGACTATTATAACATATGGAACAGAACCATGTTTCAGAAATATTTCATTATTTAATTAATGCATAAACATAGGAAAATAAAACGTTTCGTAATCATCTCATCCTCATATTCATAAACCATTTAGAGGTATAATAATCATGGTTTTATTGTATAATATCCTGAGATATTCATAACTAACATAAAAGGGTGTTATTATAGATACAAAATTCCTTTAAATTATTATTGGAAAATATATTTAGGAAAATCCCATTTTCTTTTTGAAATATCATATTCAATAAAAATTTATTTAAAAAAATGAAAAGAAAATCACTGAAAGGATCTATGTATACATTTAATGGAATAACCAAATCCTTTATTTGAAATGATGGCATGAAATTACATTCATTTCTTCTCTGTCAAAACAAATATAATATTCAATTTTTTGATAAAAATTTAAATGTACATAGTTCAGAATATGACACAATTATTTTTTTATTTTCTTTTAAAAAATAAATCATTGTTGAAATTGACATTAATAAAGAATAATATGATAGTAAAAAATTGTTTATTTTTTTTAAAAACTGGACATCGAATAAAAATATTTTCGACCAATGAGGAAGTAAAGTTGGGTTTTATTTCAAATAATTACCAATAATTTCAACAAAGATATTAAAATAATAACAAAATATAAAAATTACATTAATAAAATGAGGATATGAAAATTCAATGTGATTTATTTGATAAATATAATATAAAATCTTTAATGAAAATTTAACCATCAACAATCCATATCATGATTGGATTGAAGCAGCAATCCCTTATAGTATTTGTAATACCCTTATCAAAACATTATGAAAGAGGAATCGATAGATATATTTTTAAATAAACATAATATTAATTATATGTGTCACATAATTCATTAATGCACTATATAAGCACCACATAGTAGAAATAGGGTTTTAATCAGGCATAAGTCTCACAGAAATTAAAGTGAGATGAGAAATCCCCCAACCTCAATCCACATCTTACTTCATTTGATTTCGAACCTCCTATATATTAATTATTGATTTATTAAAACTATATTAAAAATCATACACATATATATCATATAATATATTATTTCAATACAACATCTTATGAACGTTTTAAAACCTAATCATTATTAAAATAACTATTCTGGGTGATAACTTCTTCATTTCTCATGTATGTTTTGGTTTGTAAGTCTCGATACATTCACCTTGTTTATGGTTACATCATCTCTAGAATGTTAAACATATGTTTTGAATATTATTTAATCATTAGATAAAAAATTTAATTATTCATATAAATAAGAGATGATAAATGAATATCATAACTTTGTGTAGATGGTAATACGTACCTATATATGAGTTATGTTATTTGACGAACTGACCAGGATACCCTGACACTCGATCTAGTACTAAAATCACCCAAAAAGAATTCTGGATCCCCAATGGTTTGATACAAGAACCTAGAATCATAAAAGATAGAGGTGGTAATGGTTCATCTGTATAAACAACAGAAGAAACAGATATAAGCCAATATTCTGAAAAGAAATATCTAAATTGAGGATAATATAAAAAGTCAGATAGGTATATAAACCCAATGTGAAGCCACCATGACCATAAACTGAATGTTTACAACTCGAGTCTCAATTGACACAACACTCCAATCTCAAAGGTGTCAATGAACACTGCATCCTTCATGTAGTTCATTCTATTTGCTTCAACCTAACATAAGGAAATCTAACCATTCCGAATGTAAAAAAGAAGGATGTGAACTAAACTCTCATTAGGGTCTCACCATGTGTTGCATATTAATTAATTGAAAAAAATATTTCAATTTGAAATAAAATACGCATGTATGTATTAGATAATTTTTAAATGAAATCATGATTTTTATTTCAATTGATGGAAACATTTATACAATGGCATAATAAAAATTTTATATATAATACTATATATAAATTCACAAGTAATATTAAAAAATAGTTTAAAAAATAATGTAATATATATAATCCCAAACAGAAAACATGTTCATCTTCCACCAGGTAAGATGGTTTCGTGTTATGGGATCCACACACACTTATATAGTAATAATTGAAATGTCCATAGACAAACCTCAAACACTAGTCAGAGAGGACTAATATACAACTTAATGATAATTAGATCTTCCTATATGTTTATTTTAGAGTTGTAAAGGGTTAATCATTTGTAAATAAAAATCCCACCCAACCTATTCTTCCTTAATAAATCACTAACTGCCTAGGATTTCATGTTTTAAAAAAATAAAAAATAATGGGAAAATTATTTCTAAACATTCTAAAATAAAAATATTACATTTCTAATTTAAAAATGTAAATTTCTATTTCAAACCCCTAACATAGTTTTTCAATGAATTCATTCATTTTTCAAGATAAAAAATCATTCTTTCTATCCAAATAGTTTATTCCATTTTCAAAAAACAAAATTTTTAGTTAAATTTCAAAAAAATTACACATTTTGAGTAAAATCAAAATCATACCATAATTCACTATAATTGTGGGCCTTCCAAAATTTATAATGCCAAATAAATTTCATATCATGATCTACACCAAATTGGATTTTCCAAATTTTATTAAAAGTAATATAAAAATATCAAATAATTCAAGGTTAAATTAAAAGGACAATCTTAAATAGAACCACCTACCGAAACCAAGAGATCTCATCCCACAACTCCAACAATGGGAAGATCAAACAAATAATGTAAGATTATAGATATATAAATCAAACATGTATTGAAGATATAAATAAAAGGATTTCATATCTATAAACAATCATAATTTCTAGCCAATCTTATGTACGAGATAAAAGGATAGTGGAAGATGTAGAATGGGAGAATAACCCTTATCAGGGTGAGATTAAACGATGTCATCCACGTTTCAATTCAACTTGTATGGGGTTTTTAGGATCCAAAAAACGGTATTTTGAGTTATAAATATATATTATTATTTCCAATCTTGTGATCTGATTAGTGGGATTTTATATAGAGGGATTAGGGAATTAAAAAATCAATTAAAAATTTATTTGTGTAGGGATTAATGGAGGGGACATACGTATAACGACCCTGATTTTCACACATTAATATTACATAATTTTAAGGATAAACAACAAAAATTCACTAGGCATATAGGAACAAGTGTTTTAGTCTCTTAGTTAAACAAGTACTATACATGACTTTTACCACATAAAAGAACCATTTATTTAATTTTTTCATCTCTAGCTTATGATTTTCCCTTTTGTTATATATATTACATGTATTTTACTAACGATATACATAAAAAATTGGTCAGAGAATATCACAGTAAAAGGATTGATAGGTACATGAAATAATATAACATATGGTGATAATATTCATAACATAATCATCATAATCATGAGAGAAATAATTAAATAAAGTCATAGAATATGGATATGCATAAAAATGAAACATCATGTCGTAGTGGTCAACTACCAAACATAGTTTTGAACAATGCTAGAATCATGTTAACAAATATTTTACGATTACTCATGAAATTCCTCTCATTACCCAATGTGGAGTGATATATTATCACAGCCCGCCTTTGGAAAGACAGAGGAAGGTGTGGAAAAGTGACCAACCCTTCCTTCCTCGTGATGAAGACAAGATAATGACCTTCGAGTCCCACCTCTAGTAAGCCTCAGAGTGGAGACTAGCACCAAGGGTATATATTTCACAATATGGTAGGCATTACCTTTTATATATTAACATGATTGGGAGATAATAGAAGCCAACCACTAAACACAGAGGTACAATATGTATAAAAATAAACCGAAATCCAGACCGAATGCATGCTTAAAAAAGTGAAACAAAAGTTCAAGAATATCCATAGTGCTATACCAAAAAGAAAAAATGAAAACTGAGAAGCAGTAGGAAAATTGACCACCAACTAGAAACAACTACCAATGTACAGACTAGTAGGGTCCTACACGGTCCTCAATTTCCTCCTGGGAACATGAATGTAAATGTAGGGTGAGAATACAAGTATACTCAGTAGGGATCCTAATGCTCTCATGCACAAGTGGGGATGCATTCTAATTCCCTGAGAAAACCCGAAGTAACCAGACACCGAACATGGAATCTATCCTCCCAGCCTCACAAGGAAAACTCCATAAATATCATCATCCATGTATATTGTATTATATAACATCATTACAGGGTACCCTGCACCACCCTCCCATTGGTCATCTAGACATCCTATGCTTGAAACCTAACCCATATGTTCAACTGCTATATCCCTCCCACACACACCTAGGCCACAACCGTCCACATATCATGCCCGAAAACACCTGGACCACAATCAGACAACCCACCCATAGACACCATGGGCCTATCACAACCACATCCCACACATTTATACCCCCACACACCTGGGCTCCACAATAGTCTCAAATCTCGGCTGAAGGCACCTAGGACTCATCCCAAAGACACCTAGGAAACTACAACCACACCTCTCTCCCGAAGACAACTTGGCCTCATCCCGAACATAGTTGGGAACATACTTCATGAAAACATCTAGGCCTCATATCTACAATAGAAAACTACCTGAAGGTTCTGGGATAAAAAATCACATAATTCCTGAATAGTCGTAGGCTAATTTAACCACCTCAGGATACCCTAACTTCAGGGAGAGGGAGAAGAAAGAAGCTAATGACCAGGGAAAACACCCTCCCTCATGAGATGTGGGTGTTCGACACTTTGTTATCAACATGGGTGGTGTGTGATCTTAACATGAATAAAAATGCATGATTAATATTGAACAATCACGTGGTCCATACTATGGGTTCTAAAACAAATATCCAAGCACATGCCACATCACTGCTACCCCTAAGTTAAGCACAGAACAACAATCCCAAAACTACCCATTCAAGTAATCATATTGGACAATTTATAGTTCATTTATTCCTTTACTACTAGGAAACTAAAAGCCATAACCATAAGTATGAACAAAAAAATAGATATAGAAAAATAGTGATTTAAGAGTTCACTTTTGATTAATATTATAAGAAAAAAAAATATAGGAGATTCATGAAACCACATCCCCACCGGATTGCGTCCACAACACAACCAAAGGTAGTTCAGCTTCATAAAAGATCATTCAGTAAACAATTGATCAACATCTCAACAATAGGTTATATATTAAAACTAGTTCCACCCTGTGATCTCAACCCCAATTACACATAACCAAAACAGGGAACCAATTAGATTCCTCATGCATATCATTAAAAAGATCTAGCAGTTTACATATTCTACCAACACTGGTCACCATATTCTTCATTTTATTTTTTTTAATCGAGGTGATCACATAGGGGTTACATTCATTATGAATATATTTAAACATCCAGATATATGTGATTAACCTTTTTTATCAGGTTGCAAATTTTTAATCACCACCATATCCAGAAAATAGAGCATTACCAGTGCACGAAAAAGGACCACCAATGGCCACAATTATAAGTATTCTTATGCTTGTACAATTTACAAAACAAAAAATAATAATAAAAACATCATATCTGCCACATCCCCCTACTATTTAAAAGTGGTTTATTATCTTTGTTAGAGGTTGGGTTTCAACTATCTCTCATGGAAGCCTTGTCATACCCACCCCGCATGATTCACATAAAAGATATATAAAGCTATAATTTCATAACATCATGAAAAAAAATCATCGTTTCTTCCTCATGACGAGAAATTATATTGGAACATGATTAATACCTCCCGGTCACCACAAAATAGGGGGTTGTAATAGGAATAGTGAAAACCCAAGGAAGGGATGATACAAGGTGTGAATATTGATCCCACAACTTCTTATGAACAAATGAAGGGTTTGAGAATCTCACACCATGCAACATGAAGGGAGAACCAAAGAAAAATATATATCTCATTCCTTAATAAGATTTAACATAGTAGAAATTTAAGATGCGCTGAATTTTTCTATGAATGAGAGGATCACATTAAACCCTACGATTTGACCATGTAAGGGTTCCAGAGCATTTTGAAAAAATTAAACAGGATTCATGGAATTTGAATCGGCCATAGAGTCCTTAAAATTAATCATTAAATGTATTTTACATCAAAGGAAATGTCAATGGGGTGAATCATTTGGAAACTGCAAACAATGTTTATGAACTATAAATTAGGAAAAGAAAATATCATGCTGTTGGAAATAGCCTAATGTTCTGAAAACATTGATCATGAACTAGAAATTTGGAAAAGTAAAAAATCCCGCTCTAGTAACCTAACTAGTCTGGAAACACTATAGAACCATATTGGATTGGAAACACAGTTCATGGACTAGAGTGTTGGAAAAGGGAATAGCCTGCTATTGGAAATAGCCTACTATTCTAGAAACGGATTTCAGGAAATAAAAATTTGAAAAAGGGAATATCTTTCTGTTAGAAATAGCATACTATTTTGGAAAAACTTCTCATGAACTAGAAATTTGAAAAAAGAAAAATCCTATTATTAGAAATAGTCTTATATTCTAGAAATACTATTCATGAACTAGAAATATTTAAAAGGTAATATCCTACTGTTTGAAATAGCCTACTATTCTTGAACACTGTTCATGAAGTAGAAATTTAGAAAATGAAAAATAACATTGTTGGAAATAACATATTGTTCTATAATTACAACTCATGAACTATAAATTTTGCAAAAGGACAAGGCTGTTGTTGGAAATATCCTATAGTTCGAGAAACACTATTCATGGTCTATAAATTTGGCAAAGAAAAAATTCTGCTATTGGAAATAACCTACTATTTTAGAAACATTGTTCATGGACTAGAAATTTGGCAAACTAAATAGTATGTTGTTAAAAAATTCCTACTGTTCTGGAAACATTGTTTACGAATAAGAAATTTGGGAAAAGAAAAAAGTATGCTATTGTAAATAGCCTACTATTCTGGAAACACTGTTAATGAACATTAAATTTAGAAAATGAAAACTCGTGATATCAGAAATAGCCTACAATTATAGAAACATTGTTCATGTACTAGAAAATAGGAAAAGGAAATAGCCTGATGTTAAAAATAGCCTACGGTTCTGGAAAAAATATTTCTGAACTAGATAATTGGCAAAGTGTCGGTAATAAGTCACATTGTTCTCCTTGAACACCTCAAACACCATATTTCAAAAAATTAGTGGACCGGAGTGGTCTGGGTCATTACAATAATTACTTCTCAAAATATTCTCATCTCCAAGAATTAAAAATGAACCTAAAATAAAAGAGGTGTCTGAACAACCACCCCAAAAGATACCTCTCACGTGAAAACCACCCTGAGTAGTTCTATAGTTAGAACAAAGCGTTGAAATCTGAGTACACTCCCCTAATAGTTATCACATTTAAATAGCTTCACTAACCCAAAATATCACAATGTCTCGACACATGGGTCCGAGATTTCTTACATATATGTCAGGATATTAATCTATTTAGGCTGCACTGACTCGCCACATGGGTTTAATCGCATCCACTTTAATTTTTCCTGATTAGGAGTCAAGTCCTCCTATCCTAAAAAATTTTGACACATCAACCAAATCTAGAGAAAAAGGTAAAAATAATTACATATCATAACAAGTCAATCATAACATCACATAAAAAGTATAATAAAATGAAAACATCAATGAAAAACACAACACATCAACTTAAAACAACTCTGGGACTGGACACGTTTCTTGGTCTCCCACTACCAACTACATTCCTAGATGCCATCGTGTCTCCACAAGACATGAACCAAGGTAATAGAACAACCACACATCACATTCTCTTTATTTTATTGGATCCTTACTGGCTGCTCCTTGAAGGTCGCATCATCATCAACATCGATCTCTCTCCAATAGATGACGTGTGAGTCTTCATGAAGATAACGACGGAGATAATACACATGGAAAACATCATGTACCCAGATAATTTGTGAGAGAAGTTCTATCTGATATTCCATGGCTCCAACATGAGCCAATATATTGTAATGACTCAAAAATTGAGGAGAAATCTTACTCTCGCAACCCAACCATCACTGCCCATGACGAGGGGAAACCTTTAAGAATACATGGTCTCTGACCTCAAACTCCAATGTTATCCTCCTATGATTTTTATATGACTTATTCCAATGTTGAGCTATCCTCATCCTCACACGCACTAGCTGAACTTTTTAAGTTGTGATCTACACCACCTTTGAACCAAGAAAACATTCCCCACCAACCTCTGTCCAACCCACAGGTGGACGACACGACCTTTCGTACGAAGCCTCGAATAGTTCCATTTCAATGGTAAAGTGGTAAATCTTGTTTTAGGCCAACAATAAGAGTGGCATGTTTCATACCCATGATCCCCCAAAATCTAGAATGCATTCCCATAGCATGTCCTTCATCTTATGGATAGTTTGCTCTATCTTCCAAACTGTCTGGTGGTGGAAGGTAGTTCTAAGGTGTAGTTGGGTGAAAAAAGCAAGTTGAAATCCCCTCAAAACACATGAGGATAACTGTGCATCCTAGTCTAAGTAAATGGACCACAGAAACCCATGAAAGTAGAATACCCCATCTATGTACCTTTGTGCTGAGGCACTCACCGGGCTCAACTCCTTGATCGCTATGAAGTGATCCGATTTCGTCAGCAGACCCACCAATACCTAGATATAATCTTACCCTCCATGATTCATAGGGATCACTGTGAAGAAATCCATTGACATGCCATCCCACTTCAACTTAGGGACATAAAAAGGTTGTAACAATCCTCCTAGAACATGGTGTTCAGCCTTTTCCTACTAAAACACTAGGCTCTTTGCAATAAACTCTGTCACTACCCACTTATCCCCAGGACACCGAAACCATCACCTCATACCTAGGTGCATCTTTGAAACACCGAGGTGAACCGTGAGGGCTTAGATATGGAACTCACCAAGAACTTCCCCACACATCGCCTCTTGAACAAACATCCTTCCATATAAAATCATCTAATTCTAACCATCATATGACCACCCTTCAAGAGAATTCTCCTAGTCAATAAGATCATGCACCACTTCATCCTTTAAGTCTCCCCACATAGACTCCTCCACCTATAGAATCCAAAATTGTTGCACCATCATCTGAAAGAAACTACATCTGCCACCATCCTTCCTCACATCTATGTGCATGTAAGCCAATTCTCCCATTTCTCTCCAAGAATCAGAAAACTCTTAAACAACTTACTTCGGTGATTTTTTTCTTTAAGGCATTAGCCACAATGTTCCCCTTACCATTGTTGTAAGAGACCATGAACTCGTAGTCTTGTCGAAACACTACCCATCGTTATTAATGTAAATCCAGATTCTACTGGGAGAAGAAATTCCATTAACTCTTGTGATCGGTGAACACCATAGAGTGCTCGCTGATGTGGTAATTCTGCCACAACATCAATGTGAACATTCCTGCTACAAGCTCAAGATCATGGGTTTTATAGTTATGATCATGAGGAAATAACATTCTAAACCCATTAAAGATCACTCCCCACTACTATTTCAACACAAATCCCAAACCAAGACTGGAAGCATCATAAAACACCTCAAACAAAAATTCTTCCTCTGGAAACCTATGCATGGGAGCACTGAAAAATTTCACTTTTAGATAGCTGAATGCTGCCTGACACTGCTTTCTCCCCGAAAAATTCTTGTCATTCCTAGTCAATGCTGTCAACGGAGGGGAATATGTAGAGAATTAGGGCACAAAAACATTGTAATAACCCTCCAATCATAGAATACTATGAACTTCCACCACATTCTTATGTGTTACCCAAGAAAAAATTCCCTCTACCTTTGACATGTCCACTTCTACACCTTTCTAAGACACCACGTGTCCAAGGTAGTGCATTACTCATGTAAAGAACATTCACTCTGATAACTTATCTTAGAGAAGGTGGCATTGATGGACCTCCAAGACTGTTCTTAGATGATCAACATTCTACACTTCTGACCAAATGTAGATCAAACTATTTATGCTGAACACAATGATGAAAAGGTCAAGAATCTCATGGAAATTAGAGTTCATGAGGCTCGTGAACAAGGATAGTGCATTCGTGACCCCGAACAACATAACTATGAACTCAATCTGCCCATACCTTCACCTAAAAACCGTCTTCCGGATATAGCTCTCTTTTACCCCCATCCAGGGATATCCAGACAACAATTAGATCTTATAGAACCATCCTGATACCTTCAATTGGTTGAATATATCTTCTATTCTTGGTAGAGGGTAACAGGTCTTTACAGTTACCTAATAAAACCTCTAGTAGTCTATGCAAAGCATATGACAACCATCAGCCTTCTTCACACACAAAAAACCAGAGTACTCCTTGGCGACACATTAGGTCAGACAAAACCTTTCTTTATCAGGTTTTTAATCTGAATCTTTAACTCTCACAACTCAGAAGGCGCCATCCGATAGGGACCCATCGAAACTAGCGAGCACCAGGTTGTAAGTCATCCCAAACTCAACATCACATCAAGGGGGTAGAGTCACAAACTATTTAAGAAATATATCCAAAAACTCTTTGAAAATCCCCTGTAACCCCAAACATCTCTACACCTATCGAATCCCTTGACAGTTCCATAAACAAAGAAATAAGAGGTTCCATACGCCAGTTTCCCATCTAACATCTCCGATCTCTGGAAAAATCCACACACATAACTTCCTTGTCAAAAAAACATTACTATTCATTCGAATTAGTCAAAAAAACACACATAGAACAATAATTTGATGCCTAGAATGACATCGTATAGAAACATCGACAGAAGATGAAGATCCCCAATAGACTAATGTGTCCATAACATCAGTCTAAATCACTTACAATCATAAAACTAACTGGTCTTACAGCCAACTGTTGTACTCAAAACTAGTGGAATTGGAGGTCTATATGCATCCAAATATATATAATAGGAGTGATTAGGTGAAATGATGGAGTACGAGTCCCCTGAATTAAACATAGATGAAACACGAGTGATGAACAAACAGATCGTACCTTGAATAACCTACAGCTCTGCTGGGAATGCTATCTTTGTAGCGTGAAATTTTCGACGCCCAGCATCTATACCTCTATAATGTTAAGCACCTCCTAAAACATGCTCTGTTCGAGGTCCCTGAATATCACCATATGGTCGGCCTCCCCCCACAACATCTTCCCTCAGAGGAGTAGGGGTATGATTCTTAAAAGGCCTCGTTGGAAACTACTTCTAGTGATGTGGGTGATGGACCTGCCCACCCCACCATACTAAGCTTGAGTGGGCACTGGCTCTAAATGTGTCTGATAACACCCCAGGAAAAGCATCTCAGTCTTTGTATTGTAGGAAAAGGGTGAGGACCAGAGGATAGAAAATGGAACTTTTGAGGCCTACCCCCTGCTGGTCAAAACCTAGAAGGCCATGTGGGTGATTATTTGTTGCTAAATGCCTTTCCCTTTAATGAAAATGACTGTATCCCCTCTCATGGCACTCCTTATCATGATTCATCATTTACAATACCTCATCCTTCATCTGCACTTCCATGTACGTCGGTAGGGTAAAGGTAGTAACAACATATCGAAGAGACGGTCAAAGTGCCTACTCAAAACGTCTCATCTAGGACTCCTCATCTAGAAAGTGGTCGAGTGGAAAACAAATAAGATCCTTGAACATGATCCTCAATAAACTCACTAGCATACTTCCTTGCCGAAGGGATACAAATAATTATCTCTTCTCATTTTTTCCGTATAAAAAAGGAATTCCTCACAAATCTCCTTATCCATAACGTCCCACGGAACCTCTGTCTCTGTCTTTTCTCTAAGGTAGAGATTCCACCACTGACGCACTACTCCTCTTATCTGGATGACCACCAACGGGATACAGTACTCCCTCAGTGCACAGATAAGAGTGCAGGTGATCCCCAACTCCTTGATCCAACCTTTTGTTTCTATGTCGGAGATGCTCCCCTCGTATTTCTAGAGGGTCTGCCGCTGGAAAAAACAGAGAGTATGCTGCCACCTCTCATCCCCCTCCTGTCGGTCATCCCTCTTCTGTTTAGCCAGAACAACCTACTAAGCCTAAAATGCTCATTCCACACATGGACGATGTCTGAGTGCCATTACTATAAGGTAAAAAAGGAATTCATAAACATGAGTGGCATGGAATTTTACTTAATATTTCATTATCATCTTATTAAATTTTTTCCCCCAGACACCCCAATTCAATTAAGAACACAAATAATTATGATTCAGGTACCTTTCCTAAGGTCTATAACATGAAATAAATTTATTTTCACATGTTCATTAAATAGGCTCAGATTTTTGGCATCATATCACGGGGGTGGTGGTGGGCTAAAATCTCGGGTCCTAGATTGTCTTCCCTAGACTATGTCACGCACCGAGATTTCCTATCACTGTTTCCCTACCATCCCATGAAAAAATCACTATTACTAACTCTAGACTCCATTCTATCTCTCAATCATTACCCTCTGATAACACTCTGTCATGACCTTCCATTGTCAAGATGATAGAAGGAATGAAAAAGTGCCCAGCCATTCCTTCCTCAAGATAAAGATGAGATAATGACCCTTGAGTCCTACATCTATTAGGCCCCGGAGTGTAGAATTGCACCAAGGGTATATATTTTTAAAATATAAGATATATTAACTTTTTTTTTAAATAATTTTAGGAGATAAGGGAAGATAATCACCAAACACCAGGGTACAATATGTATAAAAATAAACCCAAACCCTAACCAACATTCATGTTTTAAATAAAACTGAAACAAAAGTAAAAGAATCACTAATTTTCAATACCAAAAACAAAAAATAAAAACTTATTAGCAATAGAAAAAGTAAGCACTAGCCAAAAAAACTCCCAACATCCTAACATGTAGGGTCTTGCAGGGTCCTCTATGCCTTCCTCGAAACTGGAAAGTAAACGTAAGATGAGCATACAAGTATACTTAGTAGGGAACCAAAATCTATAATGCACAAGTGGGGATACAGTCTAATGTCACATGAAAAAAAATTAACCACACATCGAATAAGGAAACTAACCTTCCATCCTCGAAATGTACACTGCCCAAATATCACAAGCCAGGTATATAATAGTATAACACATAATTACAGGTCACCCCGCACCACCCTCCCACTTTTCATCTATAAATCAAATGCCTCAAACCTCCCCCACATGTTCCACTTCCATATCCCGCCCACACACACCTGGGCCACAACCATCCACATATCATACCAACAAACTCCTCGACCACAACCACACAACCTGCCTGCAGACACATGGACCCTATCAAAACCACATCTTACATAGTTCTAACCACATACAACTGGTCTTAAAAACAATCACACATCTTGCCTGGAGTCACTAGGGCCTCATCCAAAAGACACCTAGGAAACAAAAACCACACCTCGTGCCCAAAGACACTCAAGCCTCATCACGAAGACACTCGGGATTATTCTTCTTAAAAACACCTAGGTCTCATATCAATAATGGAAAACTACATGAAGGTTCTGGGTAAAACAACATAACTAGATCGAAAATTCTTTGGATAAAGTAACCACATCATAACATAACAGCCTCTTGGGGAGGGAGTAGAATAGATATAAAGATCGTGGAAAACACCATCCCCCATCATATGGGTGTGTTCAGAACTAAGCGCACAACATGGGTGGGGTGATCACTAAACATGAATAAAAATATATGATTAACACTGAACAAGAACTATTCCCCTCATATGGATTCTAAAATAAATATCCAGGAAAGTGCCACAGCACTGCTACCCCTGTGTAATACATAGAACAACAAAACAAAAACTACCCATTCAAGTTATCATGTTTTACAATTTATAGTTCAACTATTCCTTCATTACTGGGAAACTAACAGGCTCAACTATAAGTAGGAATAATAACAAAACAGAAACAAAAAATCTGTGATTTAGTAGTTCACTTAAGGTTTTTAATGTAAGAAAAAAACAAAGGAAGATTCTTCAAACCATGTCCCCACCATCTTGAGGCCACAACACAACCAAAGGCATTTCAACTAGATATAAGATCATCTATCCCAAAATATATCAGTCTCTCAATAGTATGTTATATTCCACAAACAGTGCCACCCAATGATCTCAAAAACACCTCCACATAACCCAAACAGGGCACCAAACCTATTCCTCATGCATATCATTAAAACAGATCAAGCTGATTATATATTCGACCAACACTGGCCACTATTATCCCCACTTTTTTTTGTTTAACTGAGGTGATCACACAGGGGTTGCTTTCATCAATAATCCATTTAAACATCCAGGTATATGTGATTAATTATTTTTAATGTGGCACCTTTTTATCACTACTATGTCCAGAAAATAAGGCATTACCAGTTACCAAAAAAGGACCACCAACAACAATAATTTTTAGTAGGATTATGCCTGTACAATTCACAATGCAGAAATAAATAACAACAATATCATATCATCCCTAGCCCCCTTCAATTTAAAAAAAAATTATATCTTTTTTATAAGTCGGGTTTCAACTATGTATCATGAAATCATTGTCATACCCACACCACGTGATGCACGTAAAAGAGAGATGAAGATATAATTTTCTACCTTGATGATCCAAGATCTCCATATCTTACTCAAATCAAGAAATTATATTAAAACATGATCGATACCTCCTATTTTCCCCAAATCAAGGGGTGCAATAAGAGCATTTAATCGCATTGGAAGGGATACTCCGAGGAGTGTAGATTCATCCCATTACATCTTGGGAATATAAGAAGGGTTTGAGCCTCTTGCACCAAGGAACATGAACGAAGATCCAAGGAAAAAGGATATCTCATCCCAAAATAATATTTAATAAATTAGTGAATTAATATACACTGAATGTTTTCATTTTTTATAAGATCTTCATAAACCCTATGGTTTGAACAAGTAAATGTTTCCCTACAATTTAAAATATTAAAAAGGATTTATGGATTTTGAATTAGCTTTATAGTTCTTAAAACAGGGCATTTAATGCATTTTTCATCAAAGGAAATGTCAAAGGGGAGAAACTATATGAAGATAGAAACACTGTTTATGAACTAGAAATTTGGAAAAGGGAATAGGCTAATGTTCGAAAAATCCTATTGTTCTAGAAACACTATTGATGAACTAGAAATTTGGAAAAGTAAAAATTTTGTTATGGAAACCTCACTGGTCTGGAAACACTTTAGAACCATACTATTTTGGAAACACTATTTATAAACCAGAAATTTCGGAAAGGGAACAGACTATGGTGGAAAATAGACTACTTTTCGAGAAACACTATTCATATACTATATATTTGGAAAAGGGAATAGAATGATTTTGGAAATAGCCTACTTTTCTAGAAAAACTTTTCATGTACTATAAATTTGGAAAAGAAAATAACCTACTATTGGAAATATCTTATAGTTTTGGAAACATTATTAATAAACTAGAAATTTGGAAAAAGGAATAGTGTGTTGCTTAAAATAGCATAATGTTCTAGAAAAAATATTCCTCAAATAGAAATTTGGAAACTGGAAAACCCTATTATTGGAATAGCCTACTGTTCTGGAAGCATTGTTCATGAACTAGAAATTTGACAATGGAATAAATCTTGTTGTTGGAAATAGCCTACTGTTCTATATACACTATTCATGAACTAAGAATATTTCAATTTAAAAAAGTCCATATGTTGGAAATAACCTATTATTCATGAATAATTGTTCATTAACTATATATTTGGAAAAGGACATAGCATTTTGTTAAGAAATAACCTACTGTTCTGGAACTGCTGTTCAAGAATTAGAAATTTGGAAAAGGAAAAAAGCCTATTGTTAGAAATATCCAACTATTCTCAAAATAGTTTTCATGAACTAGAAATTTGAAAAAGGAAAAATCCATGTTGTTGGAAATATCCTACTATTCAGGAGACATTGTTCATGAAATAGAAATTTGGAAAAGTAAATAGTCTGGTGTTGAAAATAGCATATTATTCTAGAAACACTTTTAATGAACTTGAAGATTGGAAATGTGTCAGGAATAAGTCACATTAACCTCCCATAACACCTCAAACAAAACATTTCTTCAATGTAATGGACTGGAGGGTTCTGTGCCAATGCATATATAATTATGGGTGAATCCATAACATCAGATCATTTTCATTGCAAAATATAATTTTGGGGGCACCCATCACATCATAATGTTTATATTATCATGCATGCCAAAAAGAATATATCTAAATCATGAATATAAATTACCCATGGAATGGAATGGGTTTAATCTCATTAGAATACATTCAAAACTTTTCCCCCGATGAAAGTGTGAATAGCTTACTTGAATCATCATCCTTGAGTGAAAAAGAAACAATCTCGAGAAGTAAAAGGTGTGTTTTTCAAGAATAGTTCATTTGGTAAACATTTTATTTTTCATAAACACAAGTAGAAAAAATATACATCCCATAAAATATATGATAATGTTGAATAAATTATATTTAATGAATATTCATACTAAAAATTGGGTGAATGATGGAAAACCCAAATAAAGATAATTGGGTTTGAAAATTCACCATACCTTTTGTCGGAAATATTTCTTCATGTTAATATCTTATAAAATAACATTATATTTATTAATTAATAATTAATTAAAAATTTATACATGAATATGACTTATTATGGTTGTATTATGTCCTTTTATAGGCCTTTGGATAATTTATAGTGTCTAATTTTATCATTTTGTAGCATTCATTTTCATGGTTTTCATGATCAGTTGGTTTGTCTAGATGAATGAAATATTGTATAAAATGAAGATGTTTATACAAAATTTTTATTATATGTTTTAAATGATCCTAAATAATCATAAATGATTTTACAAAGTATTTGGTTATATATCATTAGTATGATTCATTAGATAAAAGTTAATGATGACCGTTTTAGCTTAATTTTGGTGAATAATTTTTCACAAAGAACGTGTTTTTGGTTTATCATTCAGTATTCTAACTATAAGTTATTTATAGAACATAGAAAGGGATATAAAATACACTTTATAATATTTTTTAAATCATTTAATTTTCTTATTGACATCCTATATGGTGTTTATGAAAAATAAAAGTGCATCACATATAATGTCATTAAATTGACACATCACGGGTGATGATTTTAATTTTAAGATAAAATACATAAAGGGATGATTTTAATGTTGCATCTTACATAAATTTGATATAATAATATTATAAATAATTTACATTATTTCTAATTCCATTTTAATGATGGTATGTGAGGATAGAATAAAAAAAGAAATTTAAATTTAAATTGAAATTAAAACCAATGAGATAGGATTTACCTCTTAAATTATCATATTGAGATCCCCTTCAAGGGACATAGGATTTTTATTTTGAAGATAAAAATATCACTTGGAATTTTGGGTGGGAATAGGGAAGAGTATTGGATAGAATATAGGCAAGGTTAAATTCTTTAGAGGTGTTATGGGAAAAGGGTGTGAGGGGTGGTAATTATAGAGGGGGAGAGGGGTGTACTCATATTATTTTAATCAATATTTTATTTTTTTTCAACACAAGAAATATTGATTACACATGGAACTAAATACAGTAATTAGTGAATGTGATTTCAAAACAATGGTGAATTACATCATCCATGACTCAAAAACATAGGTTTTTAGCATTTATCTTAAATTATAGTAATTTACTATTCACCAAAAACTCATGTGTTTTAGAAAAATACAATAAATTCACCCTAACAATTTTTTTGACCTATAGACTTAAAAAATAAACACCATTTTGTGAATTTAATATTCCAAATATGAGCAATTTAATTTTTAATAAAAATCATCATTTTCTAGGAAAATTGAGATTTTAAAATTATTATAAATTTTATAACACATAAAAAATTACTTATGGTCACATAAAATTATCGTAAAATAATAAGAAAACAAAATATTAATTTAATATTAAACTTTTAAAAAATAAATTTTCTTTTCAATTATTAAATTGATCATAGTATTATCATTAAAAAATTATTTATAAAATATACAAACACTTAATTAATAATTTTTTAAATATTTATATACTTATACAATGATATAATTATATCATATTATCACATGTAAAATGGATAAATTATATTTATACATTCATTGGTAAGGTTTTTTTACTTGGCCAATTTACAATTCTAAAGGGTCATTTTACAATTTATTTGGGTAACATTTTTTTTATA
Source organism: Viscum album (assembly GCA_963277665.1). Lineage (NCBI taxonomy): Eukaryota > Viridiplantae > Streptophyta > Magnoliopsida > Santalales > Viscaceae > Viscum > Viscum album. The sequence goes on from OY728156.1 coordinate 51,847,932, forward strand.
AGGGTATGTTATTATTCACCAAAAATTATCTTTGTTCTATCAGACTACAAATATTTTACTGATCACAACTGTGTGCGTATGATTTTCGAAATTAATGTCACATATGTGGGAAAATTATTTAAAACTTATATTCAATAAAGGTCATATAATATTTATTGTTTTATTTAAGCGTGATGTGGCATTTTGTTTCATATTTTGATTATAAGAAGAGTATTTACACTGACAAAACATTGGGTCATTAAATTCTTCCCCCCTTTTTGAATTACACACTTGAAATTTTGTTTTAAAAATACATGTGGGGGTACATCTACTACATCACATCCTACAGTTCCCATGTTTATTCTTCATACTTATAGTTCATCCACAACACATTTATAAGGTGTGTTGTCGTATTGCCTAGGAACTTATCTCTCTAGTCCAAAATATTTACTAGATTCTCCTCATAAGTGAGATCATCTTCCTACAATACCACCTCTGAGTTAAGTATGTCCACGTGATCTAGTATGTAATTCCCCCTAATGGATATTTGGAACACATCATGAACATGATCCATATTTAGTGGAAGTTAAAGGTGATAGGCCACAACTCTTATGCGATCAAGGATCTTAAAGTGGAAAATATACCATGGTCTTACCTTCCCATTTATTCCAAATCACGTGACTCTCTTCCCTGATGATATATGTAGGTAGATATAATCCCCAACATTGGAATCTAATTCTCTTCGACGGTTGTCAACATATATCATTTTCCAACTATGAGCAGCAATGATATGTTTTTGGATTTCATGACCCTTAACTATCTTATATTTCCTAAGATCATGTCCAAGAAGCCTTCTTTTTCCAAATTCATCCCCATATGCCGGAGTTCTACATCACTTTCCTTATATAGCTTCATATAGAGCCATCTAAATACTTGATTGGATGTTATTTTTATATGATAACTGAACCAATGGGATATAATGATCCCATCCACCTTTGAATTCAAAATATTATGCTCTTATAATATCTTTGAGCCTCTTAATATCCCTTTCTGATTAGCTATCATTTGGTGGTGATATTCCTTGAAGAAACTCAATTCTGTACTCAAGTCATGTTGAATACTCTTCTAGAGTTTATATGTGAACATGTGATCATGATCAGAGATAATGGAGATTGGAACCCCATGCAGTCTCACCACTTCATTCACATATATCGTTGAATGTTTTTCAGGATTGATATATTCCCAAATTGCGATAAAGTGGGATGTCTTGGTGAGTAGGTCCATGATAACCCATATCGTCTTATTTCCATTGGATGTCTTCGGGAGACTCGTGAAACTGTCCTTTGTTACATTCTCCCATTTCTATAAGGTTAAAGGAATTTGTTTTATCATCCCTCTAAACTTGTTTTTGTCATCTTCAATATGATAACATATCAAACACCATGAGATATATTCCCCAATCTCTTTCTTCGTGTAATACCAGTAGATGTGTTCTCTATGATCACAATACATCTTGGTACTCCCAAGATGGATAGTAAAATTTGAGCTATGTACATTTTCCAATAGCTCCTACATTATCCCAAGTGAGAAAATTACATAAATCATTGTTCTAAACAAAATTACAACATCATCATCGATATAGAACTTCTGAAGATTCCATTCCTTTACTAAATTCATCCTATTCAACAAATCTAGATCATCTCTTTGGACCGCCTAAATCCCTTATTTGTTAGATGGTTGGGAAATATTTTTTCCAAGGTTGTATCTCTTCCCTATGAGTACACAACGAGAGCCATTATTATAATCATAAATATATATCAAAAAACATTCTTCACATTTTCATAATGTGGGTACATGTGAAGTGATAATCCGTCTCCTTGGCTTGTTGAATATTTCACCACATTATTCTATCCGAAAAACATTACCACTTTCAATGTTAACTTAGTTAGATGGTATGATAACCATGGGAAATTTCTCACAAATGTTTGATAGTACCATGCTAATAATAGAAAACTACATATTTACAACACACTATAGGGCCTAGTACATTCCTCAATCACTATTCTTTTAAGAATCCATATAAATTAACTCACTAAGGATCACATATCCCATTAATGTGACATGATGCATCGAAGAATTGCATATTTGTAACATGGGGTAAAACATACCTTTCCTAAATTTCACCAACACAAGTTTTAGATGTTCTCCATGTTCCTCCTTTCTGTTGGTGTAGATGAGAATATGATCGATAAACACTTCCAAAAAAATTTCGAGATAGTGTCTAAAGTCTCTATTCATTAAATACATTAATGTTTGAGTGGAATGGGTATGTCTAATGGGGATCAGTAAAAACTCATTATGCCTATACATTGTACGGCATAATGTCTTCTGAATATCTTCCTTCTTCTCCGTTAGAAGATGTTATCAAGAAGAGAGGTCCTCATTTAAAAAGTACCAAAAACCTCTCAACTAATTAAACAATTATTCAATTCATGGAACATGATACTTGTTCTTTTTAGTGATCTTGATGATTTACTTATAATCAATACTCATCCTCATTGGTCTGTCCTTATTGTTGACAAAGTGAATTGGCGTATCCTAAGGTTATTCACTATGGAGTATGAACCCTTTGTCAAAATTCTCCAGCAACTACTTCTTTAACTCCTCCAATTTGATAGTAGCCATCCAATATAGACACAATGAGATTGGAGTAGCTCTAGGTATGATTTCTATTGAGAACTGTACCTCATGATGTAGGGGTAGTCTGGGTAACTCATTAGGGAATACATTGATGTATTCCATCACGATGGGAATTTCCCCAATGTTGATAACTTCCTTTGACATTACCATTTGAGTTGGGTATTCTTCTTCACATGGAATAAACAACCACACCATTGAAGGATTTTTGAAAGGATATTCACGATCTTCCTTGAATTGGTAGAAGAGCCTGTGATAGTTCATAATATGAAATGTTATTTCCATTTCTAGATAGTTAATAGGTTCTTTATATATTGAGAGACAATCCATCCCCATTATAGCATAAAATACACCATGGAAAGTATTATTCTATTCACTATAAGAATATTCCCACATATTTGAATCAGAGAAGACTCCAATACTTAGGTTTCAATAATTTCAACACTAGGTGTTTTGTTCAATGTCTCAACATTAGGGTTTTAGGGATTCACTTAAATAGTTCTATTAATCTTTTAATGTATAAATAAATTTATTGAATTAGAATAAAATAATAATTTTTCCATTCGTGATTGAATAAGATGTATACCTTTTATGATGTAATTTTCTTGCTCCACATTCATTGTAGTGACGGAATAATCCTTCTATTTTTATTTTTTATTTTGTGGATAATGATGATGACTACCCTCAAGAACTCGAGGTTTAGTGCAGTCACTTTCGTAGAGCCCTTTAACCCAAAAATTATAGGTTTGGACCATGGGTGGTGTTCTCTTTTCTTCCACCACATATTCCTACTTCCTTGCGTTTTTTCGACATTCATGAGCTTTGTGGCCTTCTCTCTTTTACATGTGGGTGGTTGAGTTTTCATTCCACCTTTCTCATTATATCAACTATCTTGAAACTCAATATATCATTTCATATCACCATAGCCTTGGTTCCATTCTCAAAACTCTATATCCACTTGAATAGAACATCTAACACCTTCTTATTAACTCCCAATTTCTAGAATTTTAGGATCCTTTCGATGTTTTGGTTTTAAACCACTATAGAATGAAGCACATTTTCTATCATTTATGATAACAAAACTCAAAGTGTACTGTGAAAGCCTTGTGAAATTTTCTTCGTAGGCCATGATAAATTCTCCATCATTTTATATTAGTTCTATGAATTCTATATCTATATTATATTGATGAGTTTGAAGAAAATACGTGTTAGAAAGAATTATATTAATGTTTTCCCACAACATGTCTTTAATTTCATCCCTCACCATGGTGATGATAATCAAATGCCACCATTGAGAGGCCTCTCCATCTAGATGATAAATAGAGAGATTCACCTTCTCAATCTCAAAATAGTGATGAATAGAAATGATCTTCTCCATCAAGTTGACTAGTAGTTCTGTGACTAGTGGATATGAAGATCCACTAAATTTTGACGGTCATTGTCGCTTTAAACACTCGATATATAGTTTCAAACTCATTGTTGATCTTATTAATTCAACATTATTCAGGTTATTTTTCATAACCTAAGACAGGTGGGAAAGAAATACCATGAAATTTTTAACTCCACCTCCCAACGCATTTGGGATGTCGTTTTGGCAATCACTACATTGTCCCTCACATGGGTTGTTGGCCTAGTTTCTCTTGGTTCCCACCATTTTATAAATTATAAAATGTTAGAACAAAACATAAGTAAACAAGTAATAAATATTCTATCCCTTTGTAGAATTTATGATAAAGGAATATCATATGGGTTCCCAAGAAAATCTTATTGTGGTCCAACAAATATATTGTCTCTCACTATGGGTTTTACAATGGTTCCTATGCCCTAATTCCCATATTAACTAAACCATCCTCTAATACCAAATATATAGAAACTTATTTTCCTTACATTACTATGAAATCCTTTTAAGTATTAAAAAAATAAATATATTATACATAATACATCCAAAGATTTAGTGTCTTGGGAAAACTCGAACCATAAATAACATTTAAATTTTAAAACATAAACATTTATTTAATTCATTCTTCATTATCTTCTGATTGTCCCATGTGTTCCCCATAGTAGATGTAGTCTCCAAAGTATGTACATCAAAACGGTGAGATATAATCCATGTAATAGGATTGGTATGTACATGAAACAATATAACTTGTAGTGAGAATGATCATAACATTGGAATCATAATCATGAAAGTAAACATTAGATAATGTCATGGAATGTGGTAATGCATAAAAATGAAACATCATGTTTTAGTGATCAACTGCCACACATAATTGTGAACTATGATTGAATATCGTTCACATATATTTTATTTTAACTCATGAGATTCATTATATTACCCAATTAAATTGTGTGATATATAATTTCGGGTGCACCCATCACATCAGAACATTTTCATTATCTTATGTAATTCTAGTTGTACCTATCACATCATACCATTTACTTTATCATGTATACCACATAGAAAATATATGAATCATGAACATAAATAAACCATGGAACGGAATGTGTTTAATATCATTATAATACATTCATAGGAATTTGGTTCCCAAATGAAAGATGAAATAACTTACATGAATCATTAGCCTTGTGTGAAAAAGAAACAATCCAAAAATTAAAACGTCTATTTTTTTAAAGAAGATTTATTTTGGATAAAATTCTGTTAACTCAATTAGATAACCTATATACCCAAAAAGTCAAGATAATTATTAATAATTTATATTTAAGGATTATTCCTTATGAAAATTGGGTGACTTATGGAAAACCCAAAAGAAAGAGATTTTGGATTTGAGAATTCCACTTAACTTTTATCAAAATGATTTCATCAAGTTACTATCCCGTATAATCACATTAGATTCATTAATTATTAATTCCAGACGCTCACATACATGAATATAAATCATTATGGTCTTATTATGTTCCTTTAAGGTCCTTTTTATGAGTTATAAAGTTAATTTCATTATTCAGTAGCATTCATTTTCATGGTTTTCGATATCTGTTTGTCTGTAAACATGAATCATAGTTCTTTTAAAATGATGATGAATATCTAGAATTGTTATTATATTTATTTAATGATCCGAATAAATTTTAAATGTTCTTACAAAGGAGTTAGTTTTATACCATGTGGATGATTCGTTAGATAAAAGATAATGATGATCCTTTTACGGTAATTTTGGCGGGTTTTCGATCACAACAAACTAGTTCTATTTTATTAATTAGTATTAGAGTATAGGTTATTTAGAAAACATAAAAATGATTATTACATAGATTTTAAATTTTATTTTAAACCGTTCAGTTTTCTTGTTAACATTATTTTGGTGTTTATTAAAATGAATGTTCATCACATATGATATTGGTAAATTGACACATCACGGGCGATGATTTTATTATTAAGATAAAATAGATAGGGGGATAAGTTTAATGTGGGAAGTTCCATTAACATGAAATAATTACATTATATGTGAGGTAATGGAGTTATAATTCAATTTTGATAAAGGGAGATGAGGATAGAATAATAAATTTAAAAAATTGAAAGGAAATTAAAATAAAAAGATATATAGAGGATTTGCCTATTAAATTTTCCTCTTGAGATCCTCCTCAAGGCACATAGGCGTGGACATTTGGGGATAAAAAGTGATCTTGTACATGAGGGATGAACTTGGGAAGAGAATTGGGAATAATATAGGAAATTCAAAAATATTGAGTTGGTTGAGGAGAAAATTGTGTGAGGGAAGGTATTAATAGAGAAGGATAGGGGTGTATTATTATTATTTTAATCATTAGTTTATTATTTTTCTTCGGACATGAAATATCAAGGATTATAATGACTAAATAAAGTAATTAGTGTATGATATTTTGAGCCAATGGTGACATACATCATCCATGACTCAAGAATGACTCAAAAATTCAGGTTGTTAGCATTTATTGTAAATTATCATATTTTTCTATTCAACAAAAATTCAAATATTTTTTAAAAATCCAAAAATTCACCCTAACAATTTATCAACATGTTAAATTCAAAAATGAACTCCATTTTCTGATTATAATTTTATAAATATTATTAATTTAATTTTTATTTAAAATCATCATTTACTTTAAAAACACTTATTATAGAATTATAACTAATTTTATAACACATTGAAAAATTAATTAAGTTCAAATAAAATTACTTTAAAATCATAGGAAAAAAAATTTTAATTTCTCAATACATTTTATGAAAATAAATTTTCTTCTAAATATTTAATTGACCATAAAATTACAATTAAATATTTATGACTTATAAAAACCACCAAAACATTATTAATATTTTTTAAAATATTCATTTACATATACAATGATATAATTATGTCATATTGTCACTTATAAGATAGATGAATTTGATTTATACTTTCATTGGTATAGTTACTACTCACGAGTCTAGTTTACTATTCATATGGGTCATATTACTATTCATAAGGGAAAATTACTATTAAAGATGGTATGATACAATTCAAAAAAATTATGTTTGTCCTATCAGACTCTGAATATCTTACTAATCACCATCGGGTATGTAAGTTATTTGATATTCAAATCATAGAAATGGAAAAATTATGTTTAGTAAAAAGTCTATAAAAATCACATAGTATTTAGTATTTTATTTATGTAGGATGTGGCATTGTGTTTTCTAATGTGACTATAAGAAGGGGATTTCTATTTATAAAAATATTGGTTGTTACAGTACATTTTTTCTAATCTATAATCCCTAACTGTGGGCCCCTATAAATGGTTTCATGTTTTCTACTTGGTGGGTGCATGTTTTTATAAATCATTCAAACCCTCACTTCCTGGGATTGCATAGTTTTCAGTAACATGGTGCACAGATTTGGAAAAATTTCAACCAACCATGTATATCCCAAGATCCATACAAAATATTAAACATTTTTTCAGAATCACCTCAATATTATACCAAACCAGTTAGTGGTCGAAATATGTGTCAAGGAGTAGCTGAAAATAGTAACATAATTTTAAAACCTCCCCACCATAGAAATTTTTTGTCTCCAATAATTATATAAGGAAGTCTCTATGTCAACATGATTTGGACATTTATCTCTCATCAGTACATCTATCTCCCATGTCATAGAATAATTTGAATCATTATTTCTTAAATGTTTAACAAAAGGTAATGTACTCCCCCTAAGTACCATAGTTTTATAATAGACTATCGAGATTGGATGATTGACTACGAATAAATCAGGATCTACATCGAGGTCACTACTTCTTAGAACATGATATTGATCAGAAATATAATGTTGTAACTATGATACATAGAACACAATATATATCAATGTCATCTATGGTATAATTACTAAATTGTAAACACATTCCCTGAATTCTAAAAAAACTAAAAACGTCCCACAAAATTAGATGCAATCACCTCTCGCCTCCTAAGTTATCGATAACCCACAAAAGGATAAAACATCTTGAACAGACGATCAGTGACTAAAAATTGCACTGGTAATAAATGATGATCATAATAATATTTATAGTGGTTATGTGTCGTCAATATTCTCTGATGAGTCAACGGAATCTTTTCTATCATCCATTGACGCAAACTTGGTTCAACCACTGAACATTCACTGATTTCTAACCAACAGAATGAATATTTTTAATTCATTCCATTGAAGGCCCCAAAGGGATCAATAATGATCATCGACTAGTATTTATAGTTATAAGAGAACTCAACCAGCACCACATGGTCTTCCCAAGACCTTCGAAAATTGAGGACATATGAATGAAGAATATCCTCATGGACATGTGTACCTCTCTCGGTCTATCCATCTGATTGTGTATGGAATGTCGAACACAAAGGAATATGAAATCCTAGGGACTTCGAAAATACATTCATAATTCCAGAAGTGATAAAGTCTCTATCAATTACTATAAAAAATATTACATTGTGGATGTGAAAAATCTCATTCACATAGATACATCCTAAATTCTTCAATTTAGTAATATCATGAATGGTTAACTGTGATTTGATTTAGTGATCATAACAATCACAACCCATATCACATAATTCTTTCTCTAAGTATGGGGAAACCACACCAAATAGTCTATAATGAACTCATCACACTTCTATGTCAGTACTAGAAGTGGATAAAATAAATCCAAAACCCACTTGTTCTAGTACTTGAACTGTTAGAATGTATAAAAATGTGACACAAATTTTTCAATACCCCATCTCATACCTAGAAAAAAAATCATTTCCACATGTGATAGACCATATACATGATTCTTGGGTGAAGTTCTCACTTGGAATTATGTAAATCCCCCATAACCTCATTCCTTACCTCTATGGGACAAAATGATTATGAAAATATATAATACCCTCAATGGAGAATGGACTCTAAATGTGGTCTCCCAAGCATAAAGAGATTATATAATTCTATATATTTCATCATCAAATTTATTTTACTATAGAATCATCTCATGAATATTGGAGATGAAATGAACATTAGAATAGACAACCTCATCCTTAAATTACTAAACTCCAATATGCAATAGTGAAAAAAAATTCATCATATTCTACTCTCCTGGTGATTCTTCCACTGCATTGGTCGGATGATTCTAACTCAAATCATCTGCAGTGACATTTTTTTACCACCTGTTTTATGATATTTTGAAATCAATGTACTATATGTACTCCACCTAATGCCTCTGGTGGATATTCAAATAATTTTATAGAAGATTTTACTAAGGCTTTTGTGTTTGGAATACATGGTACACCATTCTCCAAAATGTTAATGAAACCAAATCTTAATATCTTGCATCAAAGCATCATGATCAGGGTAATGGATGAGATAATTATTATTTTATATCCTATTCATCCAAGTGTCATAAGAAATGGTTTGGTCACCGTGCCTAAGAACAAATCCCAATCGGGGCCCTGAAGTGTCTCAAATGGTCACATAGGCCTACCCATCCTCTAGAAGAGTCATCTCTAATAGAGTAGTAAAAAAATTTCAACTCAACAAAAGAACTCGTACATTTCCCATTCTATTATATCATCACTCACTCCCTTATTATAGCCATCATCAGAGTTTCTAAAATTAATCAACCACTTACAAACTGGTTATAATACCCATCTAAACCCAAGAATCATTGAATATCAAAAACATTAAATAGTTACTCCCAAGTCATATAAACATTCACGTTACTAAGATAAAATGATAGACCATGTTCTAACACCATGTGTCTCATGCAAATAAAATCTTGAATAAAAAATCACATTTTTTTAGCTTGGAAATAATTCATTGTTTTATCAACATCTCTAATACTTATTTCAAATGACGATCATGATCTTTACTATATATATAGTAAACAAGTATGTCATCCTCAATGACTACCATGAATGTATCATGGTATCATGGAAAATTCCATTCATTAAATCCATAAATAATACAGGATAATTAGTTTGACCCAATGGAATGATAAGGTACTCATAATGGTGGTACATACTCTAGAAGGATGTTTTCTGAGCATAGTATCCTTTTATTCTTACTAGTAATAACATGATTGAAGATCAACATTCAAGAACCACTTGGACGAATTAAAATATTAAAATAGATCATTCATCTATTTAAATGAATTATTGTTCATTATTATAACTCGCTTGGGGTTTTATTAATCAATGTAAAATAAAAAATGACATATCAGATTTCATAGAAAATAAAATAGTTTCTCCTCATGGTGAAACCCTGGATAGTATAAATGCTTTCCCTAAAATAACATCTTACTGAGACTTTAAGTATTTAATATTAGAGGGTTCCAAATGTTAAGAAGGAATAGATTCATACTTAGCACTCGGTACAAAGTCAATAGAAAATTATACCTCCCTTAATGGCATAAAAACATATACGTCAAAATAAATTCATCCTAAAACTCAATGAAAACTAGAGGGAGATCACCGCTCATTGATTCTACCTCAATGATAAAATAAATAACATATATTACATTCCCCAACTCTGGATAAGATAATCCATCACTTCATAACCTCAGGACCCATTCTTCTTAAATGGTATGGAAGTCCCCATCAAGTACAGCAACAGAGAACCATCGAATATAGAAGTCAATTCATGATTTACTAGAAATTAGACATTCCATCATGAAAATTAAACTAATATATTTCATGTAATGAACTAGAAAATACCATGTATGATTGATATCTACAAGTAAGAAAACATAAAAATGATGATGAAGACCCTACTCTCTCTTCATTTTGATTGGAGTAGAAATATCCTTCATATAAGATAAATGATCTGTAGAGAACTGAAGCTTGACGTACTTAGATATTACATTACTTTTGCGGAATACATAATACATAACATAACCAGACACACAAGGACCATAATAGTTTAGTGATTTTGGAAACTTGGAATGTAATCTTCTAATCGTGGTGAAAGATCTTCTACATCTCCCATAAAGATATTCCACTTTTTGTTTCCTTACCTAAAACCTTTCATTTAATCCTAGGGGAAAATAAAACATAAAAAGGGTGAGATCAAATTCTCAGTAAGGGTAATCATGGACAAAATAAAACAAACCATATACATTTGAACTTAAAAAATGAACATAATGTTTAAACATAAAAATCATGAGCAACGACTTAAAACATGGAAGTATATAAGGAATAGATCATAATGGAACATAAATCATGATAACATAGCCTGGGAATAAAACATGTAATTGTGGCATCCATTAATCACATGTAATGATTTCCATAGTAGCCATGTAATTGCTTCCAAGACCATCTTAGTGGACACAGTCCCTTCCTGAATCGAGTTCACTCCTCGTTTCAGTCCTGTAACACTGAACCAGATTAACATACCATTCCAGCCATGTCTATCTCATGAGATATAAATCTTTACCCAATGAATTAGAGGGATATATAGTTCCCACCCATCTCAAAATGAAATCATTCTAACTTGTGCCACAAAATAGACATACATCATTCATAATCACCCAACGAATAAAATGGGTTTAATTAACATAATCTCATCATCACATAATCCATATAAAACAAATAGATATCATTTCATAATAAGAAAAGTGAAACAATGTAAATCATAGAGATATTATACTTGAAACATACACATATGTAATAATGTCATCTTAGATGGAAAATGGTTTTGATAATACTCTTGAAATGAACTCTTGAGGAAAATATCCTTTCTTCTTAAAAATCATTTTCTTTTCACAAAATGTCATTCAATTTTAAAAGAAAATGATTTTGTTGAAAATAGTCATGAAATATTTTGGAGGAATCATCATGAAAATAAGGCTTTATAAAACCAAAAAAAATCCTTTCATGCCGTATAAGTTAAAAAAAACATTCTTCTCGTACTTTTGCCGGAAAAATCAAAAAAAGTACCTCGTAACGTAAACAAAGGAAATATTCCTTAAATAACATGTAGTAAAAGTCACAAATGGGTAAAAAGAACATTAAAAATACATGAAAACACTTTTAGAAAACATGGACATGGATGATAACAATAACCCAAGTAAATACTTATGTATAAGCAATCTCGGATAAAAATGAGATTTCCAAATTTATCCCTTACCTTAGGTCTGATATGCTTCGTACGTATCTGAAACCCATGTATAATGATTTATCTAATGTTATTGACTTATTAAAGAATCATATTCATTGTTTTGATATCATATATGGTTAACTTATGACTTTATTTTACCGGTTCTCTTGTAAATTCCATGTTAAAGAGCGTTTTGGGTAAAATCGTTTCATTTGTCGTCCGTGTTTTGACTGGTAATTATTCATATGATTACTTAGATCATGTTCACATAAATCCAGAATGTAAAACATGATTTATATATAATATATATTCAGAATATACATATATATAATATATCGATAAATGGAAATAAATACACCGTTCCTGGAGACGGTAGGCCGTACGTACGCATGAACAATGTTTTCGTTTCCTTATTGAATTGAATGGAATTAAGTAGATGACGTATATATATATATACATAAATCTAGTATCATTATTATTTCATATATTTTAATGAATAGTTATTATATATACTTTATAATCATTCATGAATGGTTAATCATTGAGAATGAATCTCATCGCGTCGTGGAGACGGTAGTCCGTACGTACGCACGAGCGATGATGTCATTCCCATGACCGTGGAATTGTATTGAAGTGTATGTATAATATTTAAGAATAAATATAAATTTAAAATAATCATATATAGTCATTATTTACACCATTATACCCATCCAAATATGGTGGTGGTGGAAAATAGATTACACCACGGCGTGGAGACGGTATTCCGTACGTACACCCACACGGTGATTTCGTTTTCCGTAGGATTGATAAATGGTGAAATAGGGGTTTTTCATACTTATTATAACATATAATTATATCAGTGATACTTATGTCATTACTTAATAATGAAAAAACTAAATATGAATAAGTGGAAGAAGAAATAAAGTTGATAGAATCGGTAACGAACATTACCTCTTCTTTGAAGCGCCTCTTTGAAACCTCCTCTTAGGGCACTACAATTGGTCTTTGAAGAAGACCAGGACCTCTAGGATGTTTCTAGGGAAGAGTAGAAGATAATTTTGCAGGGTTCTTCCATGCTTTAAGGCTCAAATTTGTGTGAGGAAGAGAGGGAGGAGGTGCCCTTTTATAAGGGAGGGGAGGGGCACCTTTTGAAATCTTACAAATATTAATTTATAATAAATCTAACCCCACATAAAAACCTCCAAAAATGACTCATATTCGAATATTAGATGATATAGGGTTGTAATATCATCAACCAATAAAATTTAGACATGTTAGGAATTTATTTTCAACATTATCAACTTGATTTATCATTACTTAATCAATTTAATTTTATTTGTGGTAATAACATTCTAAATTTTCAATTATAACAAATAATTACTTATTTGTTATGAATTTCCCATAAATAGATAATTTATAACATTGTATACCATATAAATTTAAATATATAATTTTTATCCATTTTTGTTATTTTTAATCAATTTTATAATATGTTATTTGTATAAAATAACAATAGTGTCAATTTTGACACTATTCATTTGTTTGAATTTAAATAAAATATATACAGAATATATGTTCGAAATAAAAAGCTTTAATAGATTCATAAAAGGTAATATGTATCGAGGTAATTAGTGGAGCACATTAAATAGTTCATATTATATTTATTTTATTATTTTTACAACCATTTATTTGGTTTATCTCTTAATAAAATAATTACAACAATATTTTTGTATAACTATTTAATATATTTATATGTTGCATAAAAATTAAAAATAAAATCCTATTATGATGATAAATATATTTCCTTTGAAAATAATACTTGTAATAGAATTTATCATCTTAAAATCACAATATGTAAATTTTTATATTTATTAAATTTTGAAGTTGACAACTTTGGCATCATTTAAAATAAAATAATATAAGTGTCATAATCGCTTTAATAAACAACCAAATGGTCAATAATTCGGCCATTTGATTATTAGGGTTTATAGATACACTAATAATAATTTTTATTACGATTTTTGGGCCTTTTGATATGTATTACTATTTCGATAAAAACTATTTTATTGATTTTTCACTAAATAAATAATTTCTGCATCATTAATGTATAAGATAATAAGGTAATTAAATAACTCTAAAAAATTAAAAATAAATTACCATGTCAAAGAAAAACATTTTATCTTTAAAATGAGTATTTATAACCGAATTTATATTCTGTAGACACTTATATTGAAAATACATTAATTATTAAAGTTGAGTGATACATATTTCACATTCCTTTTAATAAAATAAACTAAAGGTCTTAATCACCTACAAGTGGGTTCTAATGAATTCCATTTCGACCCAAATATGACTTAGGACAAATTATAATCATCCAATTGTATTAAGACAAGTATTAGGATAATTTTATAATATTATATTTACCTTTAGTTACCCAATTTACCTTTTACTATGGTAAATAAAATTTACCGTTGTTACTATTCATAAAGCCCAAAAATAAAAATTAGTCTATTAATATAATTTGGACCCATAGATTCCAAATATAGAATCCATTTTTCCAAATCCAATACACAGAAGTTTCAGAAAATAAATTAAAATTAATCACGTTGTCGAAAGAAAACGGGTTTTTGTTTAAAACATTGCAAAAGATTGAATTTATATAACCTACGAATTCAATGTAAACTCAAGGATTAAGACATAAATTATATTAAATGGTAAAAATATATTTTATTTATACTTTAAAACCATAAAATATTATAATTTAACCCCATAAGTTATTACGATGAAAAAGTTGTTTGTAATTAAAATATAGCCTCTTTTTACTATTCATTAAAATATGAAAGTTATCAGAGTAATATGAAAAATTTATCCAAGGTAATATTTTATATCCTGATTCCAAATATATTTTATTTTGTAAAATTGAACTTATAAAAATGTCAAAAACTAGATTTAAAGTGGGTGCGCCATCAAAAGGCGGCAAAACTACATTTTTTGAAAAATACTTATTTTACCCGAAAATTTTATTTTGATCTTATACCATGTTCTAGAAAATGTGTAAGATGAATAATAATGTTATAAAATTAATAATATAGTTAATAATATTCATAACATCTTGTTCATAATAATATTATGATAACATATCGTTGTTTTTTAAAACCAGGTATTGCATACAACACACGCTATCGAAGAGGGTCGCGATTGCGTGTAATACAAGCCAAGTCAGTGTTGCGTATAGTGAAAGACTCATTTGTTTTTTCGTTGTAACAGAATCCAACCATTATTTCATTTATACATTGAATATATATATATATATATATATATATTCTCAATGTTTCGTAGAATGAATATTATCAAACGAACTTGAAATTGTGTGTAACACAATCTAAGAATAGTGTTGCATATACTTCAAGGTAATACGGTGTTGCATATAGTGCAAGATAATATTGGTGTATCATACAACATAAGATATGAAAGAAATTAAAAAGAATATATCTTATAAAATATCGGGTTATTACATTCTACCCCCCTTAAAATTAATTTCTCCCTCGAAATTCGTCGGGGTTATAAATGGTTTTCTACTTGAAAGTTTCTTTAATTGAAACCCACATCATAAAAATAAATACCAAAACATATCTTTAAAAACTAATGTATGAAATGTAACGGTTACCCAAATAAACTAATCATTGGGTTTCCACATAGTAGAACATAGGTGAAAATATGGATATGGAAGAGAAATATAACCATCATGTTCAGATAGAGAGTGGTAGAGAACATGGCTATGAAAAATCCAACAATCACAAAGCCATAGATTTGTGATGATCTAAGGTACCATCTGATTCATCGGATATAAGGTCAGTATGACATCATTTTTGGTTTTCAAGATCATTTCCATAAAGTTGATGAATTAAAAGAAATACTTACATGATTTTGGAAAAATCTCATTGTTGTTCATGAATTGAACAATTTCCACTTCATCCCTTAATGAGATGATGTTGAATTTGTTATCTGTGATGTGTTAGCAGATCATGTCATAGAATGATGGGTCATTCCATCTGTTTCAAACAAAAGGTTAGAAAATGTTATAAGTCCAACATATGGTTACATTAATCGTATATGGCTCCAAAAATAAACTTATACTTCATATATCATACCTCTTAATAAAATAAACTAGTTTCTACTAACCAGGGACTTCCTGTAGGCTAGTGGTAGGATATAAAGGCCAGTCGGACTTCGGTTGTGGGTTCGATTCCCATAGCCTTGTCCGACGCGATGGGATATCACCAGTCCTTCAGGTTGTCATTTTTCTAAAACTACATTACTATAACATCCAATCAATATTATCGAAAAAAGTTCTATCCTTAAACAATACTAACTTATGTCAAACATAATCCATTCCAATCATTAGTCTTATCTAAAATAATTCAGTCCAAGATCATAGTATAAAGAAAATGATTACTTGAAATGTCACATAACAATCACGTGAATGCCATCATTTATCCCCCATATATCATAAGATATATCTTGTTGGTCAAATTACAAACATGTGAATACCTTAATCATGCATTCTCTTGAAAAATGAATACCCATTTCACCTTAGTGAAAACATGAATGGTGTCAAAAGTTAACTCTTTCCACATACCAAAATCCCAAAATTTCTATATAATCAAACCATAATATCACTTAGTCCTTATATCAGTCATGATCCCATAAATACAATCAATCATTTCATTATCTTCTAATCACTTCATTATTCACATATCATCTACCTTCTAAAAATATCTGAATAACCTTCCATGGTTACCGGTACCATTCAACATATAATTTCATATACTTTAGGAAAAACAATAGTGTAACAATCCTTAGATGATTCTTTATTCCATAGTTCCATACATTATTCTTTATAAACAAACAATAATTCCACTAACTACTTGAACCACTAGCTGAGCTTCATCATTTATTTCATCTCATATTTCATATGTAGTTTCTTCATCATCATCCATATAAATACTACCCGTATTACCATGATAATTCTCTTCATGAGATTTTCCCTTAGGGCATTGGTCTGTATAATGCCTATACATTCCACATTTAAAACATCTAATCATTATTGAGGTCATAGAAATAACAGTGTCCTTGTTCATGCTGTTAACCGAACCTTTTCTATTCAACTTACTGGATTTGTGTCCTTCTTTTCCACACCCAAAGCATCTTCTAGTTCCATTGAAACAATCTCCCCGATGCCTCTTCCCACATGATTTACATGAGGGAAATTAATCTTTCTTTCCTCTAAGATCATCATGAAACTCCATCTTTCTCTTATAATCTGAGTCGGGAAACTCACCAAAGTTGAGATTATTGATCATATTATGAGATTTCTGGTTAGGCATAACAATGATGTTTGTACATCCAAATCCCGTTTCATTTGGTTGCTCATGAAGAATATCATTCCATTGTCCGTCATATCCTCCATTATCGTGAATATTCTTGTTTCCAACCATTTTCTAAAACCCAAAAAGAATAGAGTGAGAGGAAAAAATCATGCTAGGGAAAACAACATAGTAAAGGGAGAGTACTCTAAATATCTAACATCTTAGGTTAAATTCTATGATCGTTACCATAGTTCTAGGACTATATCCTATACATATACTTATCCTTAGGGATATCCCTAGACATACCATAGAAATATCTCTAGGGATCTCACTAATGTTTTCGCATACAAGTTTCTAAAGGTTGACTAAACCATTCCTCTAATACCAACTGTAGAGACCTGAAGCATGACGTACATAGATATTACATTACTTTTTCGGAATACATAATACAAAAAAAAACCAGACACACAAGGACCATAATAGTTTAGTGTCATTGGAAACATGGACCATAATCTTCTAATCGTGGTGAAAGATCTTCAACATCTTCCATAAAGATCTTCCAATTTCTGTTTCCTTACCTAAAACCTTTCTTTTAATCCTAGGGGAAAATAAAACATAAGAAGGGTGAGCTAAAATTCTCAGTAAGGGTAATAATGGATAAAATAAAACAAACCATATACATTTGAATTTAAAAACATGAACATAATGTTTAAACATCAAAATCTTGAGCAACGACTTAAAACATTGAAGTACATAAAGCATAAATCATAATGGAACATAAATCATGATAATATAGCATGTGAATAAAAAATTTAATTGTGGTATCCATTAAGCACATGTAATGATTTCCATAGTAGCCAAGGCATTGCTGCCAAGACCATCTTAGTGGACAAAGTCCCTTTCTGAATCGAGTTCACTCCTCGTTTCAGTCCTGTAACACTGAACTGGATTAACTTACTATTCCATCCATGTCTATCACCTGAGATATAAATTTTTACCCAATTCATTGGAGGGATATATAGGTCCCACCCATCTAATAATGAAATCATTCTTACTTGTGCCACAAAATAAACATACATCATTCATAATAACCCAACGAATAAAATGGGTTTCATAAACCTAATCCCATCATCACATAATCCATATAAGAGAAATGGATATCATTTCATAATAAGAAAAGTGAAACCATCTAAATCATAGAGACATTATACATGAATCATACACATATTATATAATGTCATCTTAGATGAAAAATGGTTTTGATAAAACACTTGAAATGAACTCTTGAAGAAAATATACTTTCTTCTTCAAAATCATTTTCTTTTCACAAAATGTCATTCAATTTTAAAATAAAAGGATTTTTTTGAAAATAGTCATGAAATATTTTGGAGGAAGATTCATTAAAATAAGGCTTTATAAAACCGTAAAAATCCTTTCATTCCGTATAAGTTAAAGAAAACATTCTTCTCGTACTTTTGTCGGAAAAATCAAAAAAAAGCACCTCGTAACGTAAACAAAAGAAATATTCCATACATACCATGTAGTGAAAGTAAAAAATGGGTAAAAATTACTTTAAACATAAATGAAAAAAATTTTATAAAACATGTACATGGATGATAACAATAACCCATGTAAATACTTACGTATAAGCAATCTCGGATAAAAATGAGATTTGAAAAATTATCCCTTACCTTAGGTTTGATATGCTTCGTACGTATCCAAACCCCCTGTATCATGATTTAAATAATTTTATTGACTTATTACAGAATCATATTCATTGTTATGATATCATATATGGTTCACTTAAGACTTTATTTTACACGTTCTCTTGTAAATTCCATGTTAAAGAGCGTTTTGGGTAAAATGATTTCATTTGTCGTCCGTGTTTTCACTTGTAATTATTCATATGATTACATAGATCATTTTCACATACATCAAGAATTTAAAACATTATTTGTATATAACATATATTCAGAATATACATATATATAATAGATCTATAAATGGAAAGAAATACACCGTTCATGGAGACGGTAGGCCGTACGTACGCATGAACGCTGTTTTCGTTTTCTTATTGAATTGAATGGAATTAAGTAGATGGAATACATATATATATACATAAATCAAGTATCATTATTATGAAATATATTTCATTATTACATATTATATATACTTTATAATAATTCATGAATGGTTAATCATTGAGAATGAATCTCATCGCGTCGTGGAGGCGGTAGTCCGTACATACGCACGAGTGATGATATCATTCCAATGACCGTGGAATTGTATTGAAGTGTTTGTATAATATTTAAGAATAAATATCAATTTAAAATAATCATATATAGTCATTATTTACACCATTATACCCATCCAAGTAAGGTGGTGGTGGAAAATAGATAACACCACGGCGTGGAGACGGTATTCCGTACGTATGCACGCGCGGCGATTTCGTTTTCCGTAGGATGGTTAATAGTGAAATAGGGTTGTTTCATACTATTAATAACATATCATTATATGAGTAATATTGATTTTATTACTTCATAATGAAACAACTAAAGAAGAAGAAGTGCAAGAATAAATAAAGTTGAATGAATCGGTAACGAACATTACCTATTCTTTGAAGTGCCTCTTTGCGACCTCATTTTAGGGAAATACAATTGGTCTTCGAAGAAGACCAGGACCTCTAAGATGTTTCTTGGGAAGTGGAGAAGAGAATTTGGCAGGGGTTCTCTGAGCTTGAAGGCTAAAATTGGTGTGAGGAAGAGAGGGAGGAGGTGCCCTGTTATAAGGGAGGGGAGGGGCACCTTTGGAAATCTTAAAAATATTAATTTATAATAAATCTAACCCCACATAAAACCTTCAAAAATGACTCATATTCAAATATAAGATGATATAGGGTTTTAATCACATCAACCAATACAATTTTGACATGTTATGAATTTATTTTCAAAATCATCAACTTGATTTATCCTTATTTAATCAATTTAATTTTATTTGTGATAATGACATTCTAAATTTTCAATTATAAGAAATAATTACTTATTTGTTGTGAATTTTCCATAATTGGATACTTTATAACATTTTATACCATATAAATTTAAATTTATAATTTTTAAATATTTTTGTGATTTTTAAACAATTTTATAATATGTTATTTTTATAAAATAACAATAGTGTCAATTTTGACACTATTCAGTTGTTTGAATTTGAATAAAATATATAGAGAACATATGTTCCAAATAAAAGCTTTAATAGATTCATAAAAGGTCATATGTATCTAGAAAAGTAGTGGAGCACATTAAATAGTTAATATAATATTTTTTTTTATTTTTACACCATTTATTTGGTTTATCTCTTAATAATATAATTACTACAACATTTTTGTATAACTATTTAATATACTCATGTGTTGCATAAAAATTAAAAAAAATCCTATGTTGAAGATAAATCTATTACCTTTCACAATAATAATTGTACTAGATTTTATCATTTTAAAATCACAATATGTAAATTGTTATATTTATTAAATTATGAAGTTGACAACTTTGGCATCATGTAAAATAAAATAATATAACATTCATAATCACCTTAATAAACATCCAAGTGTTCAAAAATTCGTCCATTTTATGATTAGGGTTTATTTATAAACTAATAATAATTTTTTGGCTGATTTTTGGGCCTTTTGATATGTATTACTACTTCAATAAAAACTATATTATTGATTTTTCACTAAATAAATAATTTCTCTATCATTAATGAATAAGATAATAAGGTAATTAAATAACTCTTAAAAATTAAAAATAAATTACCATGACAAATAAAAACATTTTATCTTTCAAATGATTTTTTTATAACGGAATTTATATTCTTTATAAACTTATATTAAAAATACTTTAATTATTAATGTTGAGTGAGACATATTTCACTTTCCTTTTAAAAAAATAAAATAAAGGTCTTAATCACCTCCAAGTGGGTGCTAATGGATTCCATTTAGACCCAAATATGACTTAAGACAATTTATAATCGTCCAATTGTATTTAGACAAGTATTATGATAATTTTATAATATTATATTTACCCTTAATTAACAAATTTACCTTTTACTATGGTAAATAATATTTATCATTATTACTATTCATAAAGCCCAAAAATAAAAAGTATTCTATTAATATAATTTGGACCAACTGATTCCAAATATGGAATCCATTTTTCCAAATTTAATACAGAGAATTTTCAGAAATTAAATTAAAATTAATCCCGTTTGCCGAAAGAAAACGGGTTATTGTTTAAAACATTGCAAATGATTGAATTTATTTAACCTACGAATTCAATGTAAAATCAAGGCTAATGACATACATTATATTAAATGGTAAAAATATATTCTATTTATGCTATAAAACCATTCAATATTATAATTTAACCACACAAGTTATTACGATGAAAAACGTTTTTTTAAATTAAAATATAGCGTGTTTTTACTATTCATTGAAATATGAAAGTTATCAGAATAATATGAAAAATTTATCCAAGGTAAAATATTATATCCTGATTCCAAATAATAATTTTATTTTGTAATGTTGAACTTATAAACATGACAAAATCTAGATTTAAAGTGGGTGCGCCATCAAAATGCGGCAAAACTGCATTTTTTAAAAAATACTTATTTTACCCGAAATATTTATTTTTTTCTTATACCATGTTATAGAAAATGTGTAATATGAATAATAATGTTATAAAACTCAAAATATAGTTAATACTATTCATAACGGCTAGTTCATAATAATATTATAATAACATATCATTGTTTAGTAAAACACGGTATTGCGTACAACACACGTTATCGAAGAAGGTCGTGATTGCGTGTATTGTAAGCCCAGTCAAGGTTGCGTATAGTGCAAGACTCCTTTGTTGTTTTTTTATAACAGAATCCAACCATTTTTTCATTCATACATTGTATATATATATATATACACTCATTGTTGTGTAGAATGAATATTATCAAGCAAACATGAAATTGTGTGTAACACAATCTAATAATAGTGTTGAGTATACTGCAATCTAATATGGTGTTGTGTATAGCGCAAGATAATATTGGTGTATCGTACAATAGAAGATATGATAGATATTAAAAATAATATATCTTATAAAATCTCGGGTTATTACATGATATGTATGAAAATTTAAAATATTAGAAATTATTATTTTTGTAAACAAATTGAGATGTCCCAAAATCAAATAAAGCAATCACTAACGTTGAAGAAATTGTGATGGAACATATCACAGTTCCTAAACCCATATTTGCTTCCACTGGTGACTCATCCACTATGTGAATAATATTCATTCCACATTCATGTTTCTAGAACCCCTTTATTCATGAAAATTATAATTTAAATGGAGTACATTTATGGTTTTAAGATATTGGTCCGCTACATCCATATGACTATAAAATAAAAATCTTTGGGAGATGATATGAGCGTATGTAGGAACAGCATACCCTGGGTGCCCCAGTGAAATCCCTTTTAGAGTTCCTATGATTGCAACATGGGTAGAAAATCAAAGGGCCTCATCGAGGAACTATATCAATTATAGATGAATCCTTCTATTTTAAACCACCATGAAAATCATCATGATTCCTTTATCGCTTATAATAACTCATTGAGATCCCTCTAGAATGAAAAGGAACTCCCATCCACCATAACATTCCATCCATGTCCATTATAACCATAAACACTATATCCATCACATCGGAATAAGAAGGGGGATTCAATAATAAAACATCATAAGGAATATTAGATTGAATTCCCATATAAAACATTTGACACATTATATTTTCATTTCATACTATATCAGGTGAAAATTCAAAGATTTAGTAATGAAATTTTCATATTCAGTCACTATTTTATCATCCTACTCATGTTTGAAAAAATATATCCTTAGATGACACCATAGAATCTAGTTATAACTAGTCGGTGAAAACTGTGTTAAATTCATTCCACTATAATTACAGGGGGTTTTCTATTTAATCATCAAATTCCGCTATCTCTTTCAAGGCCCTATAACTTTAATGTGGAACATTTTAACATGATATAGTCAGGGAACTCCATAAACTTGAAAAAAAGATCAACTATCCTCAACCAATATGTATCTTTATGAGTATAGTTTGATCCTTGAAATGATGGTGGATTATTGAGAATTAATTCTTCGCCATAAATCCAAAATAAATCACTATGATTTTCCACAACTAGAGACTGTATGAGAACGAGTGCTAGTGCCTATCCCAATGCATGAAAAACATACACAAAAAACTGAACCAGATTATGGTCCATGAGGGGTTTTAGATGCTACAATTCATCATTATCATTATCTTGGATCTTATTGAAATGTATTCTCCAAGGTGTGATGCTACAAACCATTATCATATAACATGGGATACATCATAGTGTCTCACAAAACCATACTCAAACTAGGTAAATAGGGAAAATAATCCTTCTAGATAGAATAATATGATTTGGATTTCAACTTATCAATTGGAAAGTACAGAAAAGACTATAACTAATCAACATGGAGCATTTTCCAGACAACCCTTGGGGATATAAGGCTCATTATAGAGATAAAATTATAGGAACTCAATCAAAACTAAAACATAAGTCCTGATAAGATACACAAAATATGCAATGATATCAAAGAATAATTCATAACCTACTCCTGGAATACCACTTTTTCACTTACAGGACTAGATGCCATGATACCCTAACACCCGACATGGCAATAAAATGACCCATAAGGTGTTTTTTATCCCTATAAGTTGTATACTAGCACTTGGAATCATACAATATAAAGTTGGGAACTTTTTTCCACATAAACCGTGGAAGAAACTGATTAAAGTCGCCGTGTTCAAATTAATACTCTATATAAAGGGCATTACCAAAAATCAAAAAGGTATAAAAACACAAATAACAATCATAATTTACCATAAAATGAATTATAACAACCATATTATACATGGAAAATGAACTCTGTGATCAAAGGATTCAATAAAAACTACTTCTTAAAAGTGGTTTTTCCCTTTACTCGAACTTGGAAGAAAGAAATAAACAAATGGCTGATGCAATGGTAGGGTGTTAGATAAAAGTCAAAAATGGTATCACCATGTATTCCATAATATGATTCTAGATTAATTAACTATATAAATACTAAATTTTAAATATAAAATCCATATAAGTACAAGAGTACATAAAAATAATTCTTTTTATTTTAACTGATGAAATCATTTAAACAGTGGTTTAGTATCCTTTTATTGAAAAGATATTATATAAATTCATAGGTAATATTTAATATATTTTTACATATAATAGAATATATATATATATATAATCTCAACTGAGAAACATGATGATCTACCAGGGGTATGATAGTTCCCTGTTATGCGATCATGACACAATTATATAGTGATAACAGAAATGTGCACAAAATTCCCTGAAACACTAGTACGTGAGGACTAATCAACATACTATTGAGCATAGGATACGCTAATAGGTTTATATTAGAGTTTTCTAGCATAAATCTATTGTTATGGTCATAAAAAATTAGTGTTTCCTCCTCTAATAACTGAAACACTACCTAGTATTGTACTTTTTTAAATAATAATTTGATGTTTACTCCAATTTATCGTGCCAAAACATTTTCAAATCCTTATCCACATGAAAATCAAGATACAAAAATTTAATTGAAATGAGTATAAAATAATAAATATATTCATGGTTAAATTAATTTTCTAATCATAAATAGAACCACATATAAAAAAGAGACCACAATACACAACGCCCATAATGGGAAACTCCAATGAAGAAAATTGGACACTGAGATATGATAATCAAACCAATAATCCAGATCTAAAAAAAGGATTTTAGATCACTCAAAAAATATAACATCTATAAAATACTCTGGTGAGGACAAGAAGATAGTAAAAGAAATACAATGAGATAAGTAATCATAGCAGGTAGAGATCAAACGAAGTTCACCATGATTTGGTCTAACCTGTAATGGATTTAAAGGATATGAAATGGGTCCTCAAGAGGTCCAAAGAAATAAGGGATGTTTGATCATGATTTAGGCTGAGAGGGAGTTCATATAGTGGGTTTGTGAAAATATAAATCATTTTTAGGAATTAAAAATGTTCAAAAATGTAGTTTCCCTAAATGGTGTACAGTTTTTTCAAACTATGTTACCTAAATATTTTCACCTCTAATTGGGTGCACAATTTATACTAGGTGGGGGAATAGTATCTCAAATGATGTGGTAACTCTTCAATACCTCGTTACATGGGTTTTCATAGTCTTCACTTATATTTCATACAATTATTTATTTCCACTAAGTTATACACACTTCTAGGGGGAGTGAATTTGGGTATAACAAATTAAAACACCTGGCCCTATTGATCTGGTTTTGTTGTTACACAAAACTCTCTTTTATATCCTTCCTGTTGTAGAGTATGAACCAATATTAAATTCTCCCCAGACACATCAATTTTAGTTGGTTCACCCTCACTAGACTAAATCCAAGGAGAATAAACCGGTGATGTGCCGATGTACCAGATCCAATAAAATCACACTGTTGTTTACAATGTTCAGAGAAAACTCATTGTCCCTCCTAGTTTACAACCATTCCCAATTTAAAATCTCACTGCTCTTACAACTGAAGTGTGATCACTGCTTCTTCAGATGATCCACTTATAGTTTAAAAACATTTGGGTCCCTCCATTATCACAAATGAATGAATCTTATTCAGTATGTAGATGATCTTTTGATGTTCTACTTTCATTCACCAATGAATACCCATTTATCGCAGGTGTAATGGGCCATCTTCAAAATTTCTCAAAAAACTAGAATGATTAGTTTGCTTTTCCGAGCCTGGATCTAAAGTGTCTCCAACCCACTTATGTGACACTCCCCTCTCCAACTGAGAACTTGTGACAATCACACCCTATTAGGCCCAAACCAATATTTCCATGCAAAAATCTACGGGTGCGCTACTTATGAATAACATTGTACTTGCATGACCAAACCACCACTTGTGTGACCAAATCTACTTGCATGACTAGAGCTCTAATTCTCTCTATGTTTTTAGATCCGTAAAAAATGAGGAAGGTTTTCCCTCTATTAATAAGAATTTTTGGCACCCTGAGCATTGTATGCAAGTCTCTTCCTGACACGCAAGTCCAGTTGCCTATGCCTTTGTCACCCAAGTAACCTTGCATTCCCAAACCAATACACGTGCACTTATCATTCCTTTTCCATATTTTGATGTTATGATCTTGGAACAAATATTGTGATAAACATTCCAAACCTCCATGAAACTGGAACGCAAATCCATTATCCAAAAACACATTTCTCCATTTGTCAATTTCATGGCCCAAATATTTGGAAAACAATGGAAAATGGAACCACCTTATATCTGTTCTTTTTGTACCACCTCCAGATCATCCATTCCATTAACTAGGTTCTTAAAAAGATTATGGAATATCTAAAACAACCCTTGAACTCGACAACTCACCATAAAAACCCTCCTTTTTTCAACAAATTAAACACCATGGTCTTCTTTGTCAACAATCTCAACATGGAGGCCCAATTTTTCAACAAACACAAATCACCTCAAAATTGATTCAATGATACATTGAGTGATTTTTTACAAGAGTCTACCCTTGGTGTTTGTTGGCAACTCGACTCATAACGATTATCTTCACTGTGATACCTCGTTAACGCTTCATCCACCATTCGCCTCTTTTGATTTTCATAGCGATAATGGATTCGCTCAACACAAATTTTAATCCCACGTGATAAATTCTTGGAATGAGAAACACGATTAAATGAAATTTTCATCAATGAATCAATTAATTTATGACACTAATTGTTGATAAAAATAGGTTATCACTAGAAACCTTCAACCACCATTCCAATTCCAATATTTTGATTTAATAACGATCCTCAGCTGTCATGATATCTATTCATTGATTGATCACATCTAGAATCTTTATATTTATTAATCTACTAATTCACTTCTTGGGTTCTCGTGTTTTCCATGCTATGATCTGGTTGTTCACTCTGAACACCACATACTCCCATCATGATGCTCATCCTATCATATTCTTAACTGATCTTCATAAAATCCCCCTATATCACATCACAACCTATCAGCATCTCCCCGTGTCATTGACTATTACATTGTTTCCCTTATTTAGCCAATTCCCCCCACCCCTTTAAGAATCACTCTTTCTCCAAATTTTTTGACAAACCAAACGGTCAATCCTTTGTGGTATATAACATATTAGAGTGCACAGATTAGTAAAGTAAGGAAAACAAATCATACCTCAGGGATAAAGGGATCCCAAATCCTTACTTGTTAATATGTTGGGTGTGGACTAAAATCCCAGAGCCAATCTATGGATCTCAACATCTTCCTTGGGTAAGGCCTATTTCAGAACATATGCAACCTATTGTTCTGTAGGCACATACTCCAACTTCACAATTCCCTGATCAACCTTCTCCTTGATGAATTGATATTTTGAATCAATTTTTTTTCCTGGTGTGATGGACATGATTTTTAGTAATAATTATAGCACATGAGTTATCATAGTGGATTCCGATCAGAGAATTCACTTCAACTCCCATATCATCAAGCCGCTACATCATCCATAATAACTGTGTGCATGTTTGAGTGGCTGAAATATTCTCTACATCCACATTTCTTAATTAAATGAAATCTATCTCCTTTCTTAGCCATGAAATACACAATTCACTAGTATATAAAGAACCTCCTGATGTTGATATCCTATCATCCGCTGAATCAGACCAATTTTCATATGTATATCCCAACAACTCTGGTTGAGATTTTTTATTAAACATCAAAACAAATTCAATAGTTCCTATAATATAATGAAGTATTATATTCTCTACAATCATGTGGATTTACTTGGGATTACGTTGATATCACACTTCTTGGAACATAGTGAAAACAATATTAGGTCTTTCCACTATAAAGGATAGTAAACTCCCAATAACCTAATAATATTATGTTATATTAAGTTTCTTTCCATCATTATCTTTTGATAATTTTAATCTGAGTAGAATCTTGAGTCTTCATCTCCTGGGAATTTTCCATTCCGAATCTTCATAGAATCTCCTTGGAATATTTTTATTGAGAGATGAATGTTCCATTCCAACCTTGTGTCACCTATAAATGAATGAAAAAATGTTATCTCACCTATCGTTGACATCTCAAACTCACATTTCATGAATTCAAAAAACTTTTAACATTGGGCTTCATTTAATCGACCAAATATTATTTCATCTACATAAACAATCACCATCATCCTATAATTACTATCATTGTTGAAACATATATTATAATCAATATCACCACACTGGAAACCTAGGTTATTCAAATATTGGTCAAGACATGAGTACCATGCTCGTGGTGCATGTTTCATCCCATATAACATCTTCTTTATCTAACAAAACATTTTCTCGTCCTTATGAATGAAAAGACCATCTAGTTCTTTAATGATACACTAGAACTGATGGAGACTCCGACGACCCCTCCTTTTCTGGGTGAGGGGCCTTAACTGGATCTCGTTACTTCTTATTTGGGATTCCAGGGAGAGGGTAGGGTCTCCATTCCTCTTTCATCAGTCGAATATCTCTTTATATTCCCTAGAATCAATGTCTCGTTGAAGGATCTCGGGATCCTTCATGGTCAACCGGTTGTTCCGATTTCTCTGCACGAATTCATTGAATCCCCCATACTGTTTTCTACATCTTTCGTGGTGATGTAAGTTCTGCACCGACCTCTGATGGGGATTTCTTACAGGAATGTGAATGTGGAATGAGGTTTATGTCAGCATGCGGTGGTTCAGCTCCAAGGGCCGAGACGAATCCTTATTTGTTTTTCAAATAAGGATGATTGGGCGCGGTAATGGTATAGATCTTAAAAATCAGTTTGTGGATTTCATTTTCATCTTCTTTACTGGTCGTTCGATATGCACATGAATCAGGACTCATATACATCTGCAATCTCACATTAGCTTCGTGGTTTTCCATTTCCCTTCTAGAATTTGGCTCTTCCATGGTCAATAGTAAATTCAATTAGTTGTTTCCTGTGAGATGATTTGGGGTCCTCAACCGTGAAACATCCAATTGTGGAATGTGTTTGTGTTCAAATGAAACTCCCACGGACTCTTCCTGAGGTTGTGTGGATCATGATTAAGGATGAATACAGGTATTCTCAACATAGAGTTTACAAATCGGGTAATAATTTTTGGTCGATTTGTTTCCGGCAGGGCCATTGTCATCAACAGTGCTACAAAAGGGCTTCGTGTGTTTGTTTGGTTGAGCATATTTCTATGTCTGCAGGGCCTACAGGTCTGGTTGTCATCAGTGAGGAATACTCAGTCTGTGCTTCGGTGTCATTCCTGAATGATATGGTGTGTGGTGATGCCCCTAGAGGCACAGGTCTCCCCCTTTCACAGCTCTACAATGTTGTGGAGAACCTAGGTGTCCATGAGCATGTGGCCCTAGAATCATCGGGTAATGAACATCACATAAAGGTCCTATATCATGCAGAGGTTCCTTCTGGTTTGGGGTTGGGAGGTTATTTAGGCACATCAGATAAAAAGTTTCTTCCATGATTATATCCTTGCATCTCAGACATTTTTTCTCCTATAAGATGGTATTTAGGTGTTATTCCTTTGACTATGATGGTAGGGGTGGCTGTAGAAGGTGCATCAGGATGGGAATGAGGAGAGGATCCCCCTGGATGTTGTCCCAACGAGATTTCTGGACCCCTCCAGCCCAACCATTGAACCCATTGTGCATAAGGTCTCTTCTACAGGTGATGGAGATCATCTTCAATGTGTTGTTTGGGAAGACACAAATAAGAAATATTAGTATATGGGTTGTGGTTTTGAGTAGAATAGAGGTTTAGAGATGTCTGACCGGGTATTTTTGGAAACATCAATCGATGCGGATAAGGTGATTTTCAGCAGCATGGCTACCCGTACTCTAAATTGTTTCGTAGTGTTAGAAGTCAAAGAGTGTCATGTGGTTGAGGAAGGGGATTAAGAGAAGGTTGTCCATGGAATGATCATTCCTTCGATCATATAGGATTATTATGTGGATAAATATTCGGATTTGGATTCCTTAGCTGAGCCAAATTGGGTTGAACGTGTGGAGGCATATATCAGATTCTCTTCAAAGAAGGGTAAGAACACCAACATCGACCCATAATGGTTTATAAATCAATCTCGAAGGCCACTGAAGAAAAATTATTATTCTTACATACCTATACCTCCTGTAACAAGATCCTCAAGAAAAGTATAGTCACCTCTAAATGGTTCCAAGCTAATGGGGATAACTTCATAAAAGGAGCTTGAACCACTTATAGGGAAGTCCTCTTCCACCAACCAAGTTAATACAGTAAAGGAACAGATCATTTCAGATATCCACCAAAGTAGGAAATAATTGATTGACTGTGAAGAGTGGAAACCATACTCTATTGAAATGAATAATTCTTAGGAAAGGGATTAGAGGTCATCACTATGCAAGTGGGGTTTTACATACTTGTTGGGAGGCGGTTCCCGACCAACCAAACTATGGAGGGGGGAGCCTGGGAACAAAATAAACTGGGAATTTTGGCACGTGGATCCAACGGGTAGAAGATTATTGTAGAAGAGTTCATACATACATAGGAAATATAGTTTAAAGATT
The DNA here is from genome assembly GCA_963277665.1 of Viscum album. Taxonomy (NCBI): domain Eukaryota; kingdom Viridiplantae; phylum Streptophyta; class Magnoliopsida; order Santalales; family Viscaceae; genus Viscum; species Viscum album. The sequence continues at coordinate 51,879,302 of OY728156.1, forward strand.
TGAAAACATCCTCAATGACTTTCTAGATGAGAAGGATTCTGGTCTCCACTAGAGCCTCCTCAGAGTTAAGGTCTCTAAAAATCTTAAACTGCCACTCATATGTTCATCTATTTAACATCTTGTTGACTAATTGTCTATCTATGTGCTGGATTGGATTCTCACTTTTCATTAAAAGTGTTTTTCATATTAATAAATAAATATTTTCAGAAAACCATCTAGTTTATCATCATAAAATTCTTCCTCTAGAACCCCATTAAAGAATTCCAATTTTACATCAATCTAGAACACTTTGATCTTTAATTTCATTTCAATGGCTCATAATAATTTGATTTTATCCATCATTGCAACTGGTGAAAATCTCTCATAAACATTAATTCCCGCTATCTAGGTTTATCATTTGCACACTAGTCATGCATCGTTTCAAATCATTGTACCATCTTCATTCATCTTATTGTGATAGACCCATTTAGTCCCAATTATATTTTTATCTGTTTGCCTCAAAACAATCTCCCAAATATAATTCTTCTCAACCGGGTCTAGTTCATAATTCATCACTTGAACCTATTTTTCATCTTCAGCTACATTAGCAAAACATTTTGGTTCCACATGAGATAAAATAGATGTCTCATCCAAGGACATCATTCTTCTTGTCTGAATTGGTGTTATCTGATCACCAATGATACTCTGCCTATCAATTTCGGTTCAACAATTTGGATTCTTTATATATACAGAATTGACTTCATCATTTTAATCATTAGTATCTTCTTTTGAGACATCATCTACTACTTCTGATCCCCCGGTTTTACATTCCTATTCATCACTTTCATCAGGAAATTTTTCACTTTGATGTGGAGAATTATATTCATTTTCCACAACAGTGAAATCATTCATCTCAACTACTTTTCCCAGCCTCTTATTAAAGCATGTGTGTGATTTTATTTTTCCGGAGTGTCCAATGAATAACCCCTCATATCTACATGAATCAAATTTCCTATGTTTTTTATTGTTGACAATGAAGCAATTACTCCGAAATATTCTAATGTGTTTCACTGTTGGATTATTTCCGTACCACATCTCATATGGATTCATTCCTTCCATCAGCCACAATAGAGCCCTGTTAGAAAAGTATATTGATATCAATATTTCTTCCTTCCAAAATTTCACTGGTAGGACTTTTCCAATAAGCAATGTTCTGGCCATGTTGTGGATTATCCAGTTTCTCCTTTCAACCAATCCATTTTGTTGGGGAGTTCATGATGAACAAATATGATTCCTTATCTCGTGTGTCTTGAGATATTTTTCCACCAAAATATTTGTGAATTCCATATCATTTTCTATACAAAACATCATAATTTTCTTCCCAAACATCCTTTCAGATTCCCTCCGATATGCTTTTAGGCAACTAAACACATCAAAATTATGGAAAAAGCAGAATACTCATGAAATTATACTATAATCATCAATTAATAGAACGTAATATCTCTTTTCTCAATGTCTCTTGGTGAGATTGGTCCACAAAATTCCTCATGCACTAATTCAAGCACTCTTGTTGACATCTTGTCATTTGCTTTATATGTCTTTTTGGTGATATTTATTTATTGGAATGCATCACACATGTGAGTATGATCTTGTGATTTCTTAGAGAGGTATCTAGTTGCAGCACACTTTACAAAATATTCCATGTACGGATTGCATAGAAGACCAAGTCATTTATGCCACAACTTGTTTTCTTCCTCTCTAGATAAAAAGCATATATGTTTTTAACCCCTTACCATGTATAGATTCCGATTTTTTCCCCTACATGATCATTATACAATCTCTTCCCATGAAGACACATGTCACCTTTGTAAATTGTATAGAATTCACTAAGACACACAAAGGGACTGATGTTGATCAAATTGTTACTAAGACCTTCTAAAAATAAGACATCAGCACGTCTTATTTCTTTTCCACCAAACCTGACCTTTCCTCATCCAATTATCTTTAATCTTTCATTGTTTCCAAACATGAAAACTCATTATTTTTCATAATTTATGCATATAACCTGATCCTTATTACCTGTTATGTGAGACATTAAACCACTATCAAGGATCCATACTGCATAACAGTTTGATGCTTTAATGGAAATTTCCACAACCAATTCCATCTCTTCACTCTTCTTCTTGGTCCACATTTTTTACATCACACATGACATAGATTGAGACTTCTGATCTTTCTCTGAGTATGTTGGACAAAATTATTCTAGCGAAGCTGCAAATCTATTTTTCAATTTTAACTCAACATTTTGTTAATTGATCTATTACTTGAGAGAATTTTTATTATGGTTGGCACATTCCTCTGTATGGTGGATTTACAGTATCTATCGATCTGACCAAATACTCTGCAAAAAAAATAGTTCTATTGAAACAAGTTCTAGATAACTAATCTCCATTTGACTTCCACCTTCATTTTAATGCTCTTCGGTATCTTACGGCCATAGAACATAATTTTTTGAGTGTGATATCTTTCCATATAAATAACACCTGATGAAAGGTGAACTCATGAACGTCACTTATGTACTTCTAGTAGTCCCTTTATTTTTTTTATTTTTTTATTCTTCTTAATACCCACATTAATGTTCATTCTGGAAATTGGTGCTTGCGGGCTAACTTCAACCCTGAATGCGTTCTATTTCTGATCGAGCCTCAAATAATCCTTAACATCTGAGCTCAATTACTACTTCATTATTATTGAACAACAAGGATATCCTTTCATCTTTTTAGTCTTCTGAATGATCTTCTTTCCTAATAACATGATTGTGTTCAAAATTATTTCTTAATCCTTAACCTTTTTTCGCAGACCGATAAATTGTTCTTCATGTTCATCGCTACGATTGATTTTATCTTTCATTTTCTTATTCATGCCATTTATTTCCCTTTTCTATTCATCAATCACGACTTTATACTCACAAACATATTTTGATTCCTCCGGTGCTGATGATTTGAGTTTATAAAATTCTTTCATCATCTCAGACTTCTCTTCATCGTGCTGTTGTATATAGAGTTTGGTGTCATGAACTACTTTAATATCATTCTGTGTTTTGGCTCTCTGAACATCTATCTCTTCAAGAAAATCCTCTAACTCAACCTGAATAGAAACTCTTACATCAACTTATTCTTCTTCATTAGTGTATATTTCTTCTTTTTTATGAGTACTACTGACAACTAACACCATAGAATTTTCTCCATGATTTTTTCATTTCTCTATATCCTCAACCTCTTTATCCTCAGACTCATCCAAACTGTCACACTCTTGTTAAAAGTTATTCTTCTTTTTAATAAAAATTCTCTTGAACTGATTCTTGCCTTTCACATAGGTTGAAGACATTTGCATCAGAATTTTGATTTTACCCTCCTCATCTTCTTTAAACTTTTTTGGGAACCTTGTTGCATGATGACCAATATTTCCACATCTAAATCAAGGAAGTGGATGTTTACTTATGAACTTACCATTTACACATTGTAGATTTGAGGAAAGTAATGACATCAACTCATCAGTCTCTTATTTTGCCTAATAATCTTCAATGTTGATCTTATTCAGGGCCTTGAATTCCACCTCATTAGATTCCCCCTTTCCCACAACATTGTTATCATCATTTCCTAATTACATATGCAATAAGGGTGTTGTATAGGTTATCCATTATCAGCTCCTTTGAGTTATTATCTTCTAAAACTAAAACTTTTGGATTGAAATGAGGTGGATGTTTCCTCAAGAAGCACTTCAAAATCATTATATCTTCAAATACTTCACCAATACCTCACATGTCTTCCACTACCACATTTACCCTTTCAAATAATGAATCAACGGTAAAACCCAAAACACTTAATGGTATGTTTATCTTAAATACATTCTAGTTATAGCCTATATTTCATGAATCAATGAGCCTCTATGGAAAAAACATGGTTAATTATAGGAGATATCCATAACCTATCCAAGTAAACCTAATTTTTTCAGTTATATGATGTGATTTTCGAGAATCTAACATATATGGTTGCGATTAGTAAGTTATTTGAAGTGTGATAAGGAAAAATCAACATCAGTGAATAGTAACCTACCCTAATGAATATTAACCTACCATTAAAAATATTAACATAAATTTATGAATAGTAATATGAATATTGTGAATTCTATCCATTCCATTGAGTGTATAAATGAATTTAGGCACCTTAAAAATGAAGATGAAAATTTTAGTTGTTTATATTTTTCGAAAAAATAATGATTTTAAATAAATATTTAACTAATCATATTTAAGAAATTATTTTTGAAAATTGGACTGAATTTTTGGATTCTATGCAACAAAAAATGGTTAGGATGAACTTTTGGGATTTTTCTAATAGACATGAATTTTTTATAAATAGTGAAATCTGATAATTCACAATAAATGCTCAATACTAGATTAATTGAGTCATTGATGATGATCAACTAATGTAAGCCACATTGTTCCAAATTCACATATATATTCTACTATTCTTGTTCATGGAATACTCACTATCTATTTTCTTTAGAGGAAATGATAAATTAATGATTATAATATTAAGAAAACTCCTCTCTCATCCACTATATAAACCACCGCTCACCCCCTCTTCCTCCCACGCCACTCAAGATTAAATACTTGCCTTAATTATTCCTAATACTCAATACAAGCCCTATCCCCACTTCCAAGACCTTCTGGTCTCACCAAAAGGCCAAAAAAATTCCTTAAGGAGAATCTCAAGGAGGAGTACTAAAGAGGTGAACCTTCCTCCTCTTTTATTTCAATTCATTTACAAAGTTCCATTATTTTGTTATCCCTTCTCACCTCCCCTAATCCAAATTCCATGATAATTTCAGTAACTTACATGTACTGAATTTTCATTGTTCTAATGGAATATTTCATCACAGTCTCTCTTTTTCCCCTCGTTTTATACAAAAAATTCAAACACCGTCCGAGATGTGTAAATTTATCACACTCAAGGAAGACAGGTTTTCAATTTGAATTACTATATTCAATAATGGTCATAAAACCTTTTCAATGGTTTAACAAGGTCATATAATATGTATTTTATCTTGATTAAAGTTTTGTAGTCTTTACATGTTAATAATATGGAATAATAATACAAAACAAGTATATTGTCCACAAAACCATCAAGCCAAATCCAAGAGTTTATTTCAACTCATCGAATGAATCATCCTCATGATATATAACCAGAATAATTATAAGATCATTTATATCTCGTTAATGTCACTATGAATGAATATTAACAATTCTGGATGTTTAACCATATTTCAAACAAGCATCCATTCATGAATACAGTAAATAGATCATGAAACCGAAGTAAAGAAATGGTACCAAAACAATAAAATTAAATCTCTTAAACCCGTTAAAAAGGGAATTAATTAAAATAATAAGGTTATACCATATCAATTATATGTTTATGAGGTTCTGTACATGTTATTTAATGAATCTAAATTTGATTATTCAGGGCGTTAATAGTAAACAAGAACACCTTCGAGCGTAAGCTAGGGGATTGCTTAACTCAATTTTTTATTCATTGAGTTAAACATCTATTTCATTAGTTACATTATTCCAAGAATATGAGTGAATGGACTGTTATGTTTTATAATGTATATCCACATATATTTTGTAAAAAATTTATTTGTAACACATAAATATTTCATTTATTTATCATCACTCTAATGACACAATCATTCTAAGTGATCCTCTCTCTCACAATTTTTCTAGAATCTCCCATTTGTTGTGCTCATTTATTTTTAATTCCTAATGATGGGGTATGTTTTTAAACATCCCATTACTTACGTTGTATTAGATAATAATGTAATACCACTTTACCTATCATTAATCTCTCTCAATAACACTCGTTACCATGTCGAAATGATTGTAAGGGGTTTCTCATCTCACTTTAATTTCTATGAGATTTTCATTTTTCACCACTTATTTCTTGTATTTGGTATATGTGTAATTAAATTTGATTTATAATAACATTTTTCCATTTATATTCATGATATTAAATGATTTATTTTAGGGTTATTAGGGTCTGGTCTTATGATTCGACCGATTACATTGTGGTAAGAGACTTTGTTTGAACTACTATTTTGTTGTGACTAACTTTGTATTGTGCACCTAATAATAATTATGTGTTGTACCTACTTCCAATTTGACATAAATTTTCATTTTAAATTATATTTATATTAAATATCCAAAATCACATATCATGGATACGTTTGTTGTCTAAACCGTATACCATTTTACATACGGTGTTAATTTGGAAATTTATTTTAATATTAATGAATATGTATACTCTAATCTATACGGATATTAGAAAGGAATATTTCTCTTGTATTGAATCAATGTATAGAGAATTATATGGACATGAAGAGGAGGTTGGGGGCCGCTAAAACCCCTCGATGCATCGGTAGGTCTCCTGAGACAAATCAGTTGGCGACAAACCCTTTGAATTTGTTCCCAAAAATCAGATGTGTTTCAACCCAAAAAATTAAACTGTTTTTATGGTATTATGGTTTCATGTGAGAGATACATTATGTAAAAATAATATGTATTTTATTTATTCATTATCAGTTATTATTATTATCCATGGGGTTAAATTATGAAAAAATCTATGGATGCAGTTTCATTCTCAGTTTGTTTGTGGCATTAGTTTTTCATTTATTCATCATGCCTTATTGATTAATTCAGATTGATTATGATTCACTTATTATTGTACTCATTATTCCTCTATTTGTAACCCTTACACAGCATTTGAGCTCACCCATTTTATTTTTACCTTCGACAGGTGATGAAGAGATGTTCATTTATAGAGTTCATGTGGTTTCGTTTTATAGTTTTGTTTTGTTCTGTATTTGGTATCCTTTTTCAATGTAATCTGAGTTACATCTATATATCTAGTTTTTTCAAAAATACTAAACTGGTCATTCCTTCAGTATTTTTCATTTCTTCTAACCATGCCAATATCACAAGTAATGCACCGGCTCCTGTCTAGAGGGGTCGGGGTTAACAGTTGGTATGAGAAAAACTTTAGTATAAAACATGGAAACTGGAGTAGGAAATGTATAGTAGGGAACAAAGCACAATGGTAGTATTTGAGGATTAACATACAAGATCATACTGGTATTTTGGTAAATATTGATTATGTGGATCTTTTAAGAAATATATCCCTTTCTAGATATGAAATGGTAGAGGTGGTTCTGTAACAAATGTATCTAGGGGTAAAACCCGAAAACAACTCTTTAAGATAGACTCAAATGGGAACTGGTGCCAAACAACGGGCCATGCTGCACATTTGGTTATGACACAACTAGGGGATACTTTTAGGATAAATCATATTTTCTTTAAAATCCATTATGAATGAGTTTAATGTAAATTTTACTCAAAGAAAACATGTTTATAAGATTAGCTATACATATAATTTCATTATATGTTGAGTACCTTTGTATTTCAGATTCATAACCTAATATATTGTATCCCATTATTTAGAAATGGCATCTAATGGAAGAAGGGTAATCACAACTCATGGGAAAGCTAGGGATCTCCCTACTGAGTAAGTGAAAATAGTAAATGTTGGAGCAGATCAGATCATGACCATTTTGTGACAACATACTCATGTTGTAACAAATAACCAGTCCACACCGATCTTGGATCATTTCATGTGGCAGAAGCCTCCATATTTTAGCCAGACTACAATCACAATGGTTGTTAAGGAATAGATTAAATCCCTTGAAATGATATCCATGGAATTACAATTCAAGGAAAATGAAAAGGTAGTACTGATAGTATATTGTCTCAAGGGCGATGTTGATCAATGGTGGTCCTTGATTCAGAATACCACGGAGGAAGAAGAAATAGAATATATGTAATGGAGGACTTTTAAGGAAATATTCTTCAAAAAATATTTCCCTCGTGAGAAACGAACTGAAATGAAGAGGAAATTCCATATCTTAAAAAAAGGGAAGAAGGTAGTGTTGCAGAGTATGCGGCTAATTTCACAAGGTTGTCTAGGTATTCCATAGATTACGTACGTGACATGGCAGACAAGATTGAGCATTTTTTTAAGGTCTTACGTCAAGTCTTCAAAGGGCACTGGCTTCTCAATCAATTTCATCATATGAGGAAATTGTATCATGTGCCATCAAAACAGAGAAAGAATTTTCAAGATCAAATAATTTCAAAGGAAACCAAGATAAGAAGCGGTACTTAGATAACAAATTAAAAGGAGAAGCACCAATGAAGATAATGGGAGTAACGATACTCCCATTATATGAGAACCGTGGAAAGAATCTTGTCGAGAAATGCATGAAAGGAATGGGTGTCTACTCTAACTGTAGAGAAAATGGTCATCAGTCTGATGAATGAAATGGGATGAAACAATTAAATGATATTCAATGCTAAAATTGCAGAGATATGGGATACTGTACAAATGAGTATCCATAGCACCAAGGAAACATGCCTCAGAAAAATCCAAGAGAATAAGGGAGATCCTATGCAATTACAACCGTAGAGGATGAAGTTCTTAATGATGCCATGGTAGGTACTTTAATTGTTTCCTCAAACATAGACAATAATAAATTTGATTCTGGATCATTTCATTCATTTATATCTTCTATGTTTTCAAAAAAATAATTATATATGTCCAATATGGTTTAATAAAGGAGTTTTCAGTCAAAACTCTTAGGGGATGTATCAATGCAACAATGGAATTTTGACTAGTCCCCCTCCAAACACCAAAATGTGCTTTAGTTGCTAACCTTATCATCATACCAATTAATAAATTTGATATAATTCTTGTTATATATTGGCTATCAAATTATAATATGATGATTTATTGTAAGAAGAAGGAAGTTGCAATTTTTTAAAATGGTGTAGAATCCCTTGTCTTTAGTGATTAAAATTCACCTCCTGATTCTTATCTAGAACCACCCCCAATAGCTCTACTGAATAAAATACTTGGAGAAGAAGTTAAAATATTATATATGGGAACTGAATGAAATAATCAAATCAACGATGTGCACAAAGTTCCAGAGTAAATTGATGTATTTCTGGAGGATTTACCTGGTCATCATCTAGAGAAGGAAGTTGAGTTCACTATTGATTTAATTCCTGATGCAAGACCTATATCAAAGAGTCCCTATATAATGTCCGTTTTTGAATTGGTATAGATAAAGAAACAAATAGAGAATTTGAGTGAAAAAGGATTTATTAGAACTAGTGTTTCTCCATGGGAATCCCATATCCTCTTTGTCAAGAAGAAAGATGGATCCATGAGGATTTGCATTGATTACAGGGAAATCAATGCTATTACAATAATAAATAAGAGTATTCTTCCCTGGATTGGTGATTTATTTGATCAAATTCATGGAGCTTTATACTTTTAGAACACTAACCTTCGATCCATATATCATTAGTTGCATGTAAGGAAGGAATATATTCCTAGGACATCATTTTGAACCAGGTATGGGAATTATGAGTTTACAGTAATTCCTTTTGGACTGAAAAATGCACCCTCTGTTTTCAGGGATTTAATGAATATAGTTTTCATGGAATATCTTGATAAATTTTTTGTGGTATTCATCTATGAAATAAAAGAATACTCAAAATGCTACGAAGACCATGAGAATCACTTGGGGGTTATTCTGAGAACTCTTTTAAGAAAAAAATTATATGGGAAGCTTAGAAAGTGCGAATTCTGGCTTTAATAAATTTATTTTCTAGGTCATATTGTCTCTAAGGATGGAATCTTAGTTAATCCTACAAAGAAAAAAGAAATCCAAGAATGTCCCACGTCAACAAACATAATTGAGGAAAGCCATTTTATTGGCTTAGCATGTTACTATCGGCATTTGATTTAGAATTTTTCCCGACTGGAAAACCCACTAACCAATCTCACACGTAATGGGGTTAAGATTGTGTGGACAAAAGAATGTGCAGAATGCTTCGAAAAATTGATAATAAGATTCGTCAATGCTAAAATTTTGACTCTTCTATCTAGAAGTGGTGGATTTTTAATATACAGTGATGCATCAAATAATATACCTGGTTGCGTCATTATGAAAAATGATAAAGTTATTTCTTATGCATCAAGATATTTGAAGACTCATTTGAAAAAGTATACAACTCATGCTTTAGAGTTAGCACCTATAATATTTCCTCTGAAAATATGGAGGAATTATCTCTATGGAGAGAGATGTGAGATTTATACAGACCGCAAGAGTTTGAAATACATTTTCACACAAAAAGATCTCAACATGAGGAAAAAGAGATGGATTAAGTCACACAAAGATTACGATTGTTCAATACACTACCACCCGAGACATAAGAATAAGGTGGCAGATGCATTAAGCAGGAAAGATCATTGACTTCTGACCCATATAAGGATTTAGAGAGATCCTATATTTTTGGATCTACTAAAGATGGATATGGGAATTGTTAAGGAAAGGGAACCACCATTCCTCTTTCAAATGATTGCTAAACCATATTTATTGGAGAATATAAAAAGCTCTCAATATGATGATGAGAATATGAATAATAAAATTATTTCTATCAATGATGGGAGACTGGATGACTTCATCTATGACGAAGGAGTTCTGAAATTTGTGAAGAGGTTATGTGTTCCATCAGTACCTGATCTAAAAAGGGAACTATTAGGCGATGCTCATAGCTAAAATTTCTCTATACTCCCGGGTAGCACTAAGATGTATAGAGATCTGAAGGGATATTTTTGGTGGGTTAATATGAAGCGGGAAATTGCTGACTATGTGTCAAGATGTCTAGTTTGTCAACAAGGGAAGGTAGAGAGACAACATCCCAAAGGATTGATGCAACCTCTACCTATTCCTATCTGGAAGTGGGATAATATTATGAATATATTTTTTCACCAAACTACTGAGGACACCAATAAATAATGGTCCAATATTGGTAATTGTGGATCGTCTCACAAAATCATCACATTTCGTTCCTATAAGAGAGGAATTTTCACTTGAGCGCTTAGCCAGACATTATATAAATGAATTTCTAAGACTTCATGGTGTACCTCTATCGATTGTACCCAATCAAGATCCCCATTTTAAATCAAAATTCGAGAATCCTCCAAAATTATTTGAATACTGAGCTTTATATGAGTACTACATATCAGCCCCAAACCGATGGACAGTCTGAAAGGACTATTCAAGAATTATAAGACATGATGAGAGAATGCTCTCTTAACTTCCAAGGTATTTGGGATCAATACTTTCCTTTGGTGGAATTTGCCTACATCAATAGTATCCATTGTAGTATTCAAATAGCTTCATATGAATCATTATGTGGAAAGAGATGTCTAACTCCAACATGTTGGGATGATGATGGTGAGAGGAAACTTATAGGACCAGATCTTATTAAAGAGACCTCAACAAAGGTGAACATAATACAACCTCATATTAAAGCATCCCAAAGTAGGAAAAACAGTTATGTTGAAAACTGGATAAAGGATTTGGAATTCCATGTTGGAGACCATGTATTTCTGAAATTATCTCAATGGAAGGGTGTCTAAAGGTTTGGTAAAAAAGGGAAATTGAACCCCAGGTACAACAGACCATTTGGTATCCTAGAATGAATCAGAGATGTATCTTACCGTTTGGAAATACCTCCACATATCTCCAGAGATCATAATGTGTTCCACATGTCAAATTTAAATAAATACATTCCAGACCCAACATATGTACTCACATTTGAATAAATAGAACTGGAACATGATTTTTCATATTGTTAAAAGCCTATCGGGATTATTGACACAAGGAAGTAGATATTCAGAAATCAAACAGCTCGTCTAGTAATGGTTCTTTGGAAAAACCCGAATATGGAGGAAGAGACATGAGAACCTAAGGATGTTATGAAAAATAATCACCCACATATTTTTGGTGATCATCATACAAAAAATATCGAGGATGAAATGTTTAAAGTATGGAACAATACATCACCCCAAACAATTCATGGTATGTTTCTCTTAAAAAAATTCTAGTTATAGCCTATATTTCATGAAACATTGTGCCTCTACGGAACCAAACAAGGTAACATATAGAAGATATCCATAACCTATCCATTTAAACCTAATTTTGTCACTTCTATGATGTGAATTTCGAAAAATCTGACATACATGGTTATGATCAGTTATTTATTGGGAGTCTGATAAGGAAAAATCAATTTTTGGTGAATAGTAACCTACCCATAAGAATAGTAACCTACCCATATGAGTAGTAACACCCCCTTATGGATAGTAATTTTACTTTTATTAATGGTATACATACCATTGAGTTTATAATAAAATTTAGGCACCTTAAAAATGATGATGAAAATTTTAGGTGTTTATATTTTTCGATTAAATAATGATTTTAATTAAATATTTAATTAATCATATTTAGGAAATTAATCTTGAAAAATGGACCTTGTTTTTTGATTCAACACATCAAAAAATGGATACGATAAATTTTTGGGGTATTTCTGAAATAATTGAATTTTTTTAAATAGTAAAATCTGATAATTCACAATTAATGCTAAATAATGGATTAATTGAGTCATTGATGATTATATGCTGATGTAGTACCAATTGTTTCAAATTCACATGCATATACTACTTTAATTGGTCATGGAATACTCACTATTTATTGTCTTGGGCAGAAATAATAAATTAATGATTATAATATTAAGAAAACTCTTCTCCCCTCCACTATATAAACCACCCCTCACCACCTCTTCCTCCCACACCACTCAAGCTTCAAGACGTGCCTAAATTCTGGAAAATACTCTCATAAAGCCCTCTCCACACATCCAAGACTGGATGGTCTCACCAAAAGGCCAAAAAAGGCCTTAAATAGATTCTCAAGGAGGAGTACTCAAGAGGTGAACCTTCCTTCTCTTTTCATTCAATTCCTTTACAAAGTTCCATTATTTTGTTCTCCCTTCTCACCTCCCCGAATCTGAATGCCCTGATAATTTTGGTACCATATAAGAACTGTATTTTCATTGTGATAATGAAATATTTCTTCATAATCTCTCTTTTTCCCCTCCTTTTATACAATAAATGTAAACACTGCCCGAGATGTGTAAATTTATCACACTCAATAAAGATGGGTTTTCAATTTGCATCTCTATCTTCAATACTAGTCATAAAACCTTTTCAATAGTTGAACCAGGTCATAATATATGTATTTTATCCTCATTAATTTTCTAGAATCTTTACACATTCGTAATATGGAATAATAATACAAAACAAATTTATTGTGCACAAAACCACCAAGCCAAATCCAAGTATTTATTTTAACTCATCAAATGAATCATCCTCATGGTATATAAAAAGAATAATTTTAAGATAATTTATATATCTTTAATTTAACTAAGAATTTATATTAACAATTCTTGATGTTTAACCATATTTCAAACAAACATCCATTCATGAATACTAGTAAACGGATCCTGAAAACCATGTAATGAAATGCATCCAAAAAAATAATTTGAATATATTAAACCCATCAAAAAGGAAATTAATTTACTTAATAAGGTTATAACATATTAATTTCATGTTTATGAGGTTATTCTATTATTAGTTAATGAAGCTAAATTTGATATTCAGGTCGTTAAGAACAAACAAGAACACCTTCGAGCATAATGTAAGGGATTGCATAACTGAATTTTCATTCTTTGATAAAAACATCTATTTCATTGGTTACATTGTTCCAAGAATATGTGTCAATGAACTATTATTGTTATATACTGTATATAAACTTATATTTTGTGTAATTTTTTTATTTGTGACACATAAATAATTCATTGATTTAGCATCACTCTAATGACACAATCTATGTAAGGGATCCTCTCTCTCACTTTTCTTCAAGAATCTCCCCTATGTTGTGCTCTTTTATTTTTAATTCATAATTATGGGGTGTGTTTTTGAACCACCCTCATACTACCCTTGGGACATATAAATAATGGAATACCTCATTAACTCTCATTAAGACCTCTCAATAACACTTGTTATCATGCTGAAATGTTTGTAAGGGGTTTCTCATCACACTTTCATTTCTATGAGATTTTCATTGTTCGCCACTTATTTATTGTATGTGGTATATGTGTTATTCACCTGATTTTTGTATAAATTTAAATTTTATATATTGAATATTAAGAACATGTTTTCAATAATTACTTACTACTTAGTGGACAAAAAAATTTATTTTGATGATCTTGTTCATTTTAAAAAGATTTATGGTCAAATGCACAAAACGGTGGAAAATTGAGCAAAAATTTCAAACAACACGGCGTGTACTTATATACATCTCTTGTACCTTCAAGTCCAGACATGGGTTGACCTGGAAAAATACATGCCCAAGTAACCAAAAGGTGGTACAAATCATGTTTACAAGATACATGTCGTGTAAGACATTCTAGAAGAAGATCGTGGCGGAGAAGGGTGTACACTCCCATGTGGCTAGCTGAAGGAGACACGTCATGTGCTATTTCTACACGATGTGTATACATTTAAAGAAGTGGTTGGTGTCCAAATAATGAGACAACAATCCATGTATGGCAGCACTAGACGCCGTGTATATTCACTTACCCAGCGGATCTATGTTCCATGTCAAAGACAGCATGTTAGGCCACCTACCAGTGGAGAAAAAGAATCCAAAAATGCGTTGATGAAAGTACACATCGTCTACCTTTGATACACTTCGTGTACTTATTTTTTCTATAAAAAGAGGTATTTGCCTCCGGACCAGGAGGTGAAATGTTGGAGGAGTGTCTGGGAATATTGTGGGGAATCCATGAATGAAAGACTCCCTGTCTTCGTAATACTGTCATTTCATCTACCGAATAATCATTCCTTTTTCAAAGTTACAAGAAAGATTTAATCATGTATCAAGAGCTTTGCGTTTTCCATTTTCTATATGTGTAACTAAATGCCCAGTGTGTTGGGGTTGTGGGAGATTTTGATTTTTAATTTGAATTAAGTTGCTATGAATGTTTTTTTCTAATAACCTCTTATTATTCTTCTTAAATCACTTTATATTATCATGGGAAATTATGAACCAGGCCAAGGGAAGAAAATTCAGGGATTCAAAAGAATAATACAGAACAATATTTTCATGACCATTGAAAGTATTTGATGACTCAAAACGGACTAAGACAAATAAAGATCTGTTCAACACTGACTACCAGACCAAGGAGTTAGTTTCATCAGCTCTAAATATAATGTTTGCTGGACAAAGGAAACTTATTTACAAATAGAACCCAGAGTGTTGGGTTATCATGAACAACTCAACCTCATAAGAAATATGATTTAATAATAAACTTATCATCAATACATAACCCCAATGCATGTTTCTATTTTTATGTACATCAAAACCAATCTTCTCGTACTTACATTCATTTCACTAAGAAATCTGATAATAGAATATTAAAAATCAATTATTCTTTTTGTACCCAAGAAACGAACAAAAATCGATTCTAAATTAAGCGGACATCACATGAAACAAAAATAAAAACTAAATTAAGCAAGATAAAATAACATCATAGTTGTTGATGGATCGACCCCTTACTGGTGTTATACATGTTAGGGTAAAACTAATTTGGGACACTGAAATCATACCTTCGATGAAATGACTCGCCAAATTTTGGCACCGTTTCCAGGGATCCATAGAGTTATTTCTTGTTTTAATTGATTTTGTATTACATTTTAGTGAAAATAAAAATAAAAAATTCATAAAAATATCTTTTATAATCATATTTCTTTTTATCTTTATTTTTCCTCATTTACGCTTGGTGTTTTGTTTTTTTTGTGTAGGTCTTTAAGTGAATGAGCAGCCACCTCATGCGTTCCAAGAACAATGAGTCATCAGGGTTTTTACCAACTGACCCAGAGATCGAACATACAATTTCGATGCGCCAACGAGCACTCATGGATGAACACAACAAAACCGCTCCACCTCTACAGAACGAGGAAGGAAACCAAGATATTGTCCAAGGAGCTGGACATCTGTTAGGACCAGATGATAACCGGAACCAACAAGTTTCACTTGCTCCAGAATATGGCCCACAGCAGCTCCAATAATTCCAACCATAGCGGATTCCATATCTCAACCAAGGTTAGGGGCCATACTACTCCCCTCATGACCAACAATTCATTCCAGTTCCCCTTCCTCGGTATCCACCTCCATGTCGTACTCTCATGGAGTATGGTTTTACATCAATCCATAGAGCTGATACAGGAATTTTCTGTCCGCCGATACAAGCCCAACATTTTGAGATTAAGTCTGCTATCATGCAGCTGATCCAGAACACTGTTCAATTCGTTGGCCTGCCTAGTGAGGTTCCAAATGCTTATCTCTCTAATTTTCTAGTGGTCTGCGACATGTTCCGCTACCACAGGGTGTCCACTAACACCATATATCTTCATCTTTTCCCCTTCTCTCTAAGGAATAAAGAGAATGATTAGATTAAATTATTTCCAAAATGATCCATCCTCACCGAGTAGGAGCTCGCTCAGGCATTCCTATCCAAATACTTCCCACACTCAAAGACGGTGACACTACTGAACATGATCCACAATTCCCAGCATCATGACGTTGAATCATGGTACGAATCCCGGGAGCGCTTCAAAGAGATGTTGTGAACGTTCCCACACAATGGACATCCACTTTGGATTCATTTCCAAACCTTCTACGGAGGGTTGATAACTAATACCAGGTATGTGGTGGATGCTGCTACTGGAGGTACGATAATGAAGAAGTCCCCTGAAGAATTATTCTAACTACAGGAAGATATTTCTTCCAACAGCTTCTGGTGGAATTCCAAACCAGGATCACAGATATGAGGTATGCATAATATTGATGCAACTACCATGCTATCTGCCAAGTTGGATGTTGTTTCCTTGAAGATCGACACTCTCAATCTGAATTGCACGTCCCAAGAACATGCGACGAACCATCCGGCATGCAATGAATGTGCTGATAACCACATAATGATAGAATGTCTGGGTTCTTCTAGAGGCCCATAAACAAGTGAGGTATGTTATGATGCACAAAACCGAGGGCCCAACTAGTACCAGCAGTACCAGAACCTAGCATGGCGTGATCAGAAAAACACAGGCTAGGGCCAACAACAACAAAATATACCGCCCCGGTGACTGCTCGACTACAACCAACATCCCTATCTGAACCAGTACTAGAGGTAGCAACATCCCCAACATGGATCTTATGAGAAATAATGGTATCAGAACCCTCGCCCACAATAGCCACATCATCCACCACCTCCACCAGCGCAACAACCTCTCCAGCAAGAGAACACCTAAAGGTTAGAGGATCTTATGACCAAATTCCAATCTTTTGCTAAGACCAGGTTCCACAATCAGGAGGTGTCAATTCGAGGCCTATAAAACCAAATTGGTCAGTAGGAGAACCAAATCTTGGGAAGGAAACCTGGGACTCTACCATGCAATACAGAGAATAGCCTGAGGGAGGATGCCCATGATGTCATACTCCGGAGTGGAAAACAGCTCCAATAGAACCAACCAGCACAGCCAGGTGTATCCAAACCCCCTGACGATGATGTAGGTACCAATACTATCCCCTCATCATCCAAAGGTCGAGATAAGGGGGCTTCAAAGAATAAAGGGATGCAGGTTGTCAAGCCTTTTGTACATACCTTACCCTTTCTAGAGAGATTGAAACCGAGAAAGCAGGACCAACAGTTCGAAAAATTAATGGATGTGTTCATGAAATTGCACATAAATATCCTATTTGCAGAGGCACTGATGCAAATGCCTACTTATTCCAAATTCATGATGGACATACTCTCCAATAGAATAATGATGGAGGATATGGGCACTATTACCCTAACCAAGGAGTGTTCAGCAGTCATCCAACACTTAATTCCTCCCAGCCACCAGGTTCCAAGAAGATTCCATATTCCATGTACCATTGGACCATGTCAGTTTGGGAAGGCACTCTACGACTTATGGTCCAGTGTGAACTTCATTCCCCATGGAGTTTTCAAGAATCTTGGGCTATATGATTTGATGCCTACCCGAGTAGCCCTTCAACTTGATGATTTTTCCATCAAACATCGAATGTGATTACTGGAGGGTGTGCTGGTCAAAGTGGGTAGACTGATCCTCCCCGCTGATTTCATCATCCTTGACATTGGGGGATGACTTTGAGGCACCTCTTATACTTTGAAGTCCTTTCCTAGCCACTGGGAAGGCACTCATCGATGTGCACGAGGGAGAGATGATTTTCCAGGTAGGATAAAAGAGAGTCTCCTACAATGTCCCCAAGGCTATAAAGCATACATCATTGCCTGATCTTGAGGACTATTCTTCGATAACTACCGTGGATGATCACTTAGTGGATGATCTAGTATGTTCCCTTATTTATGATAGCTTTATCATTTTACACATTCCTGTTGAAGAAGATCCAATGAACTTTAAATTTCAAAAAGTTCATGGTGGCTAATATTGGGAACATTGTCCACCATACATATCAGGTAAGAAAAGGTAAGTTGGTCGAGTCAACAACCTAAAAAAAGGCGCTTCCTGGGAGGCAACCCATAGAATATAGGACGTGCCCAATCAATATACAGGGCGTGTACTTTTCATTTTCATTTATTTTCTAACTATTACAAATATTTAAAGTAGCTATGTAAAAATAGGGATGATGCCCGTGCAGAGAGTAAGGTCACTGGAGTTTATCCGAGCCGACCCCGGTTCGAATCCTCCCGACCAACCTTCAGCACGGGGTTCCTCCTTTTTATATTTTCTTACACGGCGTGTGTAGTAAATTATATATATATATTTCTTTATATGACAACCCATGATGGGGATGGGTTAGTCAGCCATGATTGAAATCCATCTCCAAAAGTCCAGGGTTCGAATCCTAACAACTGCCCCATTTTCATCCTTTACCATTTTAATAAAACCACATGGAATGTCTTCCAATATACGTCATGTGTGCCCTATTTTCTTTCTAAAACTAAAATATAAAAAACTATTCCATATAAAGTAATACATATAGATGAATTTGGAAGATTGGAAATGTCCCGGCCCTAGATCCAAAAGACCCAGGTTCGAACTCAGATAATCTCCCTACTTCATCCCATTCTTGTATAATTAAAAACCAGACGTTGTGCATTTTCTTTCTTCCCATGTTTATAGGCTGTATAGATTAACGGTATATAAATGATAAATATGGGAAGCAATACAACCTTCTCTCTAGTGTTTTAGGGTTTCGATTCGGAACGGCCGATCGTCAGTTTGAACCTCTCCCCAAGCACCGGACCAAAGGTCATACTTCCCTTTTTCCAATTTTTAAATACATAATGTGTATTTTCCCACTACATTACATGAATAGTTTTATTTTTCAATTATGTATATATATATATCAATATTTATTATTTTTAATTAATATTAATTATTATATTGTTTATGGTAATAATTATATATATATATATATAATCAAATAAAAAATAAAAAAAATTCAGATACACAACATCTAGTTTAGAAGTACACACTTTGTACCTTTGCTATATAAGTCACAGCCATCCAGCTTCATGGCATGTCACGCGGTGCTTCCCCTCTTCCGGTTTCTTCTCTCGAACGAAACCTGAATACCCCACTCACAAATACGATGATTCTAGGCATTTCGGGTTCTAATTCTTCATACATTTCGATCCTAGGTCAAGGTAATCCCTTCTACACAATCTATTTCAAGTTATTTGATGCGTTTAGGTTGTATTACGATCTTCCGACCATTTAGCTTCTGCGATACATGACCACGAAATTAAGAACACAGGCCATGTACTTTTGTACATAGACACACATAAAATTCTTCTCAATTTGAATATAAACGGTGTGTATGTTCAGTACACACCGTGTACCTTGCCCCATCATGACTGGGTATCCTTTTCACACGGTCTCACACACCATTTTCATATACACAGCATGTGTGTTCGGCACACGTTGTGTATGGACTTTCTTTTAGCCCATCCATGTGTATCACTTCACACGTGCTTGAACACCATGTTCACATACATGTCGTGTGTGTTCGGTACACTCCGTGTATACCATTTCCTTCAGCCAGCCCATGCCTAGCGCCCCACAAGGCCATGTTCCTCTGATGATGAACACACTGTGTATTAGCCATACACGACATGCCATTTATTATTAGACATGTCAAATTCGTGTCCATGTATTTACTTAATACATGACCATGTCTACTTTGCTTGAACACGACGTGTATGTTCCGTACACGCCATGTACACATACATGGTTTATCTTCCGCTCCCTCGGCGTGCCTATCTAGAGAACACAGGATGATACGCAGCTTCCACAAGACATCATGTACTCTAGATAAACACGTGATGTACTTTTTTTCTGTATTCTCACATTTTATTTTTTTTTCTTTTATTTTTGTTTCTTTTGTTTGGTTCTTCTTTCTATTCCAGGTTATAGAAGATCGAGATCTTTCCTGTCAAAAGCGTCTCACCTCCACCATTGAGGGAGAAAGGACTATTTATCATCATATCCAATGTTGACCTCCGACGCAGCCATACCCAGACACTCTGGAATACGAGTTTCCCCCATTGGCCACCCTTCCACCCTCACTCTCTCTACCGAGGATGTTCAGAGAACCATCATCCCAGCTACTTCTCCACTGACATCCTCACTTCCTAAGCCCCCTCCAGTAACTGCTCTCCCTCACATCGACCGCCTCATCCAGTAGGCCTCCATCTACTTTAGCAGATCCACCCCCAGAGCCAGTTCCTGCTACTGCACCTCCACCTAGACCGGGACCTGCGGGTCTTCCCTACCCATGCATGATATTTCTGATCACTGATATGGCACATGATAGGGTTCAATGCTTCTCTCTCTGGAAGATTCTATTGAGTGGCTGCTACCTTGAAAATAGAACCCCATAGAAGCTCGGTATCTGGGGAGAGTTAGAGGATCTCTTTGGACACACTCCACTGCTTGCTATTTTCCATGTCAGCACTGCTATATTTTGTGGTTTATTGTTTGAGTTTTCTTCCTCGTCCGAGTTCAATAGAGCTGAGTACCGGGATACACCTGGTTATGTGGTGCTCGTGTTTTGGTTATGGCTTGGCGGCTAATGTTTTAACCTCTCCATGACAGAGTTTGGCCGATGGTGCAATTTCTACCCCAATCCTATCACCCCACCCCATGTTTCCACCCTGACCAGGCTCGAGCACTCTGAGCTCGTGGCTATGTGGTGGGAGATAGCTCGGCCTGACCACCGCTATACCCCTTACTCACAGAAGAGTACCCAAATCATCGACCATATCCTTCGATTTACCCACCGATGCTTTAGAGCCATTCTTTTCCCCCACTATGAGGATATGGGTGTCATGACCGGTCGCGACATGGATCTCCTTATCCGTGTCATCCAACAAGACTACCCAGACCCCCCTTACCTAGCCACATCCTATTTTTATGCTATGTTTACCGGCTGTCAAGGAAACATGAATGGTGGGTTTTATTCCACTCACCTCACCCTCCACCTTGGGGTTTTTGAGCCTTCTTTACCTCACCCAAGAAGATGGACTTTCTCATGCTTATTCGCATGGGATTTTCCCAGAAGCAGGGGGTGCCTACATCCTTGCCCAGGCTCTCCCCTCCCACTTGCTGACCCTCCTACCTCAATTGATTACACTGATCCTCCATACACACCCTTCTAGTTTCCCCACCTCACCAACCTTCTACTAACACCACCTCTTCTGGCCTTCCTTCTTCCATACCACCACCATCCCCACCTACCCCCACACCCTCCATCGATCTCTCCCATTCCCTCCGCCAAGCCGCGATGGATCATCATTTGGTTCGTATCGATGGCCACCATAACTAGATGGAGAAGATGTTGGGGCTTATTCTTCAACATCTTGGTATTCCACTTCCCCCACCACCGGCCTCTGCCTCAGCTCTTAGCCCTTCTACTGGTACTTCACCACCATTTGTTGCGCTGGGCACACATTCCATTTTTCTATCAACTGTGGGCCCAACTGCTACTACTGCTTCTGCCACCACTATTATTAGTCCATGGAGTGCTGTCAAGCCTCATATTCCGAGTACAGCACCAATGGATCCTAATTTTTCGGCTTCCCTTCCATATGCAGAGTTCAAGCCTACCGCTTCCACGGCTCCTGAGACATCTCTACCGGCAGGTTGTGTACTGGATGATGCCTTTTCTTGAGTCCACCCCTGACTGGTTTTGGAACACATTATTTTCATTGTATATAAATTTTTGTGATATCTTTTTCCTGTGTTTGTTATGCATGCTTAATGTGTTCTATTTATTTCCCCCTCATAGGTAATCTGGAACATTTTGGGCTGCATTTTACATCACCTTCCATCTTCTTACGCCTAGACACGAGGGGAGTATTCTTTTTTCCATTAATTACATTCCTTCATAAGTTTAATTCTTTTCTTACATCCCCTTGGTTTGGTCTACTATTGTTTCCCCACCTTCCCTTGTTCTTATTTTTGCGCACTTCGTGGACCATGTGCAGTTTTCAGTATGGGGTGCGTCTCTCGACCTCTTTAGTCTGTGAACTTTTCAGATTATCGGAGGCATTATTATTAGAAGTTATATTTTAATATGTGAAGATAATTTTTGTTAATCATATTTTTAATAATATGCTAAAAGTGGGAAATTTTGAAAAATTGTATCTTCATTATTGTTCATATGTGTTTTAAAATGATAGCTGATGTAATTTAAATTGCAACTTGTAATCCTTGGATAATTACATCAATTAGAGTAATCAATTTTTAGCAAGTCATGACCTGATTGTCACTTTATTTGTTTTTCCCACTCTTAAGGGGTATTCTACACCCTTTGTCATATTCTTTCTTATACCATCTTTCTTGAGATATTTTTATAATATACGAAACTACCATAATTTGCATGTTTTCTTTTAAACACATCTGGAATTTTTGAGTTACATTAAAATGATTGAGGTATTTGATTTGCTTAAACCTCTTTATTTTTTGACCTACCCTACATTTTCTCTTCTTGAAGCCCTTAGAGACCATGAATAGCCTTTATAAGAACCCATAATACAAGCCTATTGTCCTTCCTACCCTAATTATTTTATGATTTTACATGATTATTTTTTTGAGCTTAATAGAAGGCATTGGTGACTCATGGCATAAATTCGTGAATTGACAAAAAATTAAGTATGGGGGAGTGACTCTTGACCATCTTAAGCAAAAAGTGTTCCAAACCTCTATACATGGACATTTTGAGAGGTCACATTTATTTAAAAAAAAGTACAGACATATGGACCTTATACTCACTTGTTGGTTTGTGAACCCTACCTACTCAACTAAGGGAATGGTGGGGATGAGATTCTACATAAATGCTTTTGGATTGTGTTTTTACAATGAACGTAACTTTTGATTATCATGCATTATTATTAAAATAATTTAGCCTCCTCTTTCAAGCCTCAAATTTATTTTCACATCTTTACCTACCAAACATTAGCCACAGAAACATGTGATCCTTATTGAAAATCCCTCATGTTTTTTTCAAATCAAATTTTCAGAAGTGGAGAACTAGATTTATTTCAAACCTATGGATAGAGTGTATATATATTTGAATGATCATAACCATTGATTAAAATTTTCTGGAGTGTTGAGTATTTTATTAGTGATGTAAATTATCAAGTTCCTTACTCATTTTTGAAAGGTTGGAACATGTGTTGAAAAAGGATGAAGGTAGTTAATTGATTTATATACGATGAATTATTAGAATATTTCCTGAATTGAAATTTTTTTGTAGTCTTTTTAAATTTTTCTCCTGTAACTTACTATTTACATTTATGATTAACTAAATTACTTCCTTATAATATAGAATCATTTAAATAGATGTTGAGATTTGCTTGAGGGAAATCAAAGGACTAAGTATGGGGGAGTTTGATGCACCCGATTTGTGTATAAATTTTCATATAATCTATTGAAAAACAAGAGAAAGTTTTCAGAAATTAAATACTTATTAGTGGAAAAAAACTCTTATTCTGATGATCTTGTTCATTTTCAGAAGATTTATGGCCAAATGTACAAAATAAAGGAAAACCAAGCAAAAACATCCAACTACATAGTGGGTATATATATACACATCGTGTACCTTCAAGTCCAGACACGGACTGACCAGGAAAAATACATGTCCATGTAACCAGAAGGTAGAACACACCATGTTTACAAGATACACGATGTGTAAGACATTCTAGAAGCACATGGTGGCCGAGAAGAGTCTACACGCCCATGTGGCCGGCTGAAGGAGACACGTCGTGTCCCATTTCTACATTCCGTGTATACATTTATAGAAGTGTTTGGTGGCCTAATTTTGAGACTACATTCCAGGTATGGTGGCTCTCCATGCCGTTTATATTCAACTACTAGGCGGCGCCATGTTCCATGTACAATACAGCATGTTAGGCCACCTACCAGCAGAGAAAACAAAGGAAAAAACGCCTTGACGAAAGTACACGGCGTGTACTTTTGATACACATTGTGTACTTATTTTTTCTATAAAAAGAGGACTTGGACTCCAGACCAAGGGGTGAAATGTTGGAGGAGTGTGTGGGAATATTGTGTCGAAGATCTGAAGTAAAGATGCTCTACCATCATACTACCATCATTCTGTCTACCGAAGAATCATTCCTTTTTCAAAGTTACAAGAATGATTGCGTAAGGTATCATGAGCTTTGTATTTTCCATTTTCTATATATGTATCTAAGCACCCAGTGTATTGGGTTTGTGGGAGATGTTGATTTTTAATTTTAATTAAGTTTCTCTGAATGTCTTTATTCTAATAACCTCTTCGTATTCTTCTTAAATCACTTTATATTATCATTGGAAATTCTGTACCAGACCAAGGGCAAAATTTTCAGGGATTAAAAAGAAGAATGCCGAAGAATAATTTCATGACAATTGAAATTACTTTCCGATTCAAAATGGACTAATCCAACTAATGATCTGTTCAACACTAACTACCGAACCAAGGAGTTAGTTTCTTTAGCTCTAAATATAACGTTTACCGGACCAAGGAATCTTTTTTACTAATAGAACTCATATTGTTGGGTTATTATTAAAAACACATCCCCATATGAAATCATATTTAATAATAAACATCTCATAAATCCATAACATCAATTCACATTTCTCTTTCTATTTACATCAAAACCAATCTTCTAGTACTTAATTTCATTTCATTAAGAAATTTTTTAAAAGAAGCTTAAAAAACAACTTTTCTTTTTGTACCTAAACAACCAACCAAAATTTATTCTAAATTTATAAGACATCACTAGAAATAAAATACAAACTAAATTAAGAAAGATAAAATAACTTCACAGTTCCTTGTGGATCGAACCCTTAATAGTTCTATACTTGTTAGGGTAAAAGAAATTGGGACACTGAAATGATACCTTCGGTGAAACGACTCGCCAATGCGTACTTCTATTTGATATATAATTACTTGATTCTATTTATATTCATGTTATTCAATGATTCATTTGAGGGTAATTATGTTCTGGTCATAGGATTTGACCGATTACATTGTGGTAAGAGACTTTGTCTCAACTACTATTTTTTTGTGACTAACAGTGTATTGTGCACCTAACAATCCTTATGTGGGGTACCTATGGACAATTTGAGATCACTTTTCATTTGAAATTATATTTATATTAATTATCCATAATCTCATATCATGGATAAGTTTTTTGTCTAAATTGTATACCATTTTACATACGGTGTTCATTTGGAAAGTAAATTTAATATAAATAAACATGTATACTCTACTCTATAATGATATTCCAAAGGAATATTGCTCTTGTATTGAATCAATATATATGTAATGCTTTGGACATGAAGAGGAAGGTGGGGCCTTCTATAGCCCCTCGATGCATCGGTTGGTCTCATGAGACAAATCAGTTGGCGACAAACCCTTTGAGTTTGTTTCCAAAAATCTGACGGGTTTCTACCCATAGAATTAAACTGTTTTTATAGTATTATGGTTTCATGTGCCAGAAACATGACTTCCAAATAATAATCATTTTCTTAATTAATTATCAATTATTATTATTATCGGTGAGGTTTTCACTAGGACAAAATATATGGATGTTGTTTCATTCTTAGTTTATTAATCTAATTAGTTTTTCATTTATTCACCATGCCATAATGATTATGTCAGATTGATTATAATTCACTTATTATTGTACTAATGATTCTGCTATTTGTACGCCTTACTGAGAGCTTAAGCTCACTCTTTTCATTGGTTACCTTCAACACGTGATGAAGATAATGTCATTTATTGAGTTCATGTGGTTGCAGTTTTTAGTTTAGTTTTGTATTGTATCTAGTAACCTTTTTTAATGTAATTTGTGTTACATCTCTGTATCTAGTTTATTCAAGACTAATAAACTGATCGTTCCTTATGGATTTTCCGTTCCTTCTAACCATGTCAATATCATAAGTAATGCACCGGATCCAGTCTAGAGGGGTCGGGTGTTACATCAACTAACTCATTCATGGATATTCATAGATCCTCATATTTGTTCCACATAACATGCATATTTTCTTCTCTTTCCATTGTATCTCCTTCATATATATTAAATTGATTTCTCCCATGGCTGTGAGGGTTTTTATGAAATCAACTTCCTATAGATAGAATTGGATAGGGCTCCCCCTAAGGCATTGATTCCCTCGGAGTCATCATCCAATACTCTTTGATCTGCTTCCGATAATTCACCACTATTGATATTGGCAGTCATACCATACATTTCTACTATAAACACATCTATTACCATAGATAATAATTAGTATTGCATCATATTCATCCATAGATTAAAATTTATCCAAGCAAAAATAAGATTCCCTTTTTGATTATTGACCTCCACTTGAGAGAGAGACACTAATATCATCTTCTCCCTATGATACCAATTGATAGGTCTACTAAGATAGATATCAATAGAGGGGTAAATAAGGTTATGATAGATTAAAACAACTCCCCCTATTTTTCTTTTTTCATTGTTAGACAAAACACTCTTCTCTCTCTTTCCCTTACATTGTATGAACAAATCTTAAAGTATGCACAACACAAACATTTTACTCTGTTCACCCTCACTAGCTACGACCATGGATCATACACTGACAATGTGCTGATATTCCAAATATACTAAATGTGAATTGTTGTCTATAATGTTCAGATCAGACTCTTTGTACCTCCTGGTTTACAACCATTTACAATTTGAATGATCACTAATCTCTCAACTGATGTGTGATCACTTCTTCTTCATAATATATTCTCATAGCTTAAAGACATGTACGTCCTTCCATCATCACAAATTAATCTATTTTATTCTTTATGTAGATGCTCTGTTGAAGTCCCACTTTTATTCTTCAATGAATACCCCTTTACCACAGGTGTACTAGTAAATCTTCCAACATTCACACATCCCTATAATGATCTCAGTGCCTTCCATCCTGATGCACAAGTGTCACCAAACAACATGTGCGACACTCCCTTTTCAAACACAAAGCATGGGAGACTCACACTCTTTTGAACCTAAACCAATATCGGTGTGCAACAATCAACTGGCCCACAACATATGAATAAATTTTTACTTGCACGACCAAACCACCACTTGCACGACCAAACCTACTTGCATGAATAGAGCTCAAATTATCTCTAAGTGTTGATCTCAGTGAACAATGAAGAGGGGTATCCTTCTATTTATAGGCATTTTGGGCACCCTGAGTGCCACATGCATCTCTCCTCCCAGCGCACAAGCCTAGCCGCCTGAGCCCTTGTCGCCCTAGACACCTTGCGTTCCCAAACTAAAACATGGGAACCTCTCTTTCCATTTCCATATTTTGATGATCTGATCTTGAAAAACAAATGGTATGAATCTTTCTAATCCTCCACGAAACTGGTGTGTGAGTCTCTTTTCCAAAAATACTTTTCTCCATTTGTCGATTTTGAGGCCCAAATTTTTGAAAACACTATAAAAAGCCGCCACATTATATATTTTATTTTTTTACTACCTTCAAATCAGCCATTCCTTTGTTAAGGTTATTTAATCAATTACGGATTGTTGACAACATCCCTCGAACTCGACAAATCAACATGATAACCATCCTTTTGTCAACGAAATAAACATTGTGGTCTACTTTGTCACCAATATCAACAAGGAGGCCCACATTGTCAACAAACATAGTCACATAAAAAATGATTCAACGATACCATGAGGGATTTTTCCCCAACACAGTTTGGGAAATCCATCTTCCAACTATACATAGACCAAGAGCCTCAAATAAATCTCAAAAAATTTCCTAGAGAACCCCAAAATTATTCCCAACCAAATCATGATCAAAATATTAATAATGGAAATCTTGATAATATAAAAATTATATTAAAATGTCCCCTCCATAGAAATATCCTTTCCCAAGAAATCATTCTTTGAATTCTCCATTTCCAAAAGATGTTGCCACTCCTCTCTCATCAGTACCTCTATCTCCAACATTTCATGAGCAGCAGAACTATGATTCCATAGAACTCAGATAAATGGAATATTCCTTCCAGGATGTACCATGGATTCAAAATCAATTATCCTGAATAGATTCCTAGTCATAGATAAGTCATTCTCAATATCAATATCATCCATGCTCGGAATATTAAGTATATGAAAAAGATACTTTCGAAACATCTATACAAGAAATATGTTATTTATCAATGTCAATTGTGGTGGATGTTCTAAATTGTAAGATACATTCCCCATCTGCTGATGTTCCTTAGTTTTCCCACAAAAAAAAGTATGAATATCCCCTTTTCTCCCAAACCATTTATGACCCAAATGAGGTGAAATATCCAAGAACACGTTATCACATATAGAAAATTTCCATGGTCTGTGACTCTTGTAAAAAAAATATTTATACCGACAATGTGATTTTCACATTCCCATAAGAATAAACTAAATCATTAATGTTGTCTTTATATCCAATATCTATCAATAAAATAAATTTTAGTGATCTATAACCAATAAAATAGATATTTATAAGGTCATCCATACAATTCCTTAAAATATCCTTTTTGATCTTGGAATATAAACTATTGTAATAAGCGTACTCAATCGGTCTGAAAATTTCTTCACAAGCCCCAAAAAATATAGAATTCAAGGTTGAATCATATCATAAAAAAATATATAGTTATCTCTATTTATTCATTCTACTAATAATGGTATGTCGAAAAAAATTGAATTTGAGATCCCCGTGACTCCTGAAGGCATATTCTATAGAGATAAGGGAATAAGGATCTTCATTACACATTATAACATATGAAAATATATGAAAACAATAATAAAATTTGTTCACATAGAGGCCTCCCATCTCACCAAAATATTTCATATCATTATTGGGTTAGAAGTGGGCCGATTGATTAAAATTATCAGTCATAACCCATATAACAATCTTTTTTATATGGGTATATGGAAACCCCACCACAAATAATGTAGAGATCTTATCCCACTTCCTTGTTTTCACTGGATGTGGATGAAGAAAACCTGATGTTCTTTAGTTCTTAGCCTTGACATGTTTGTACATTTACTAATGGGATATAAAATCATAAATTTCAAGTATCATATCTGTACAGAAAATCTATATCATCACATGTCATGGAACATCTTCATAGTTCTTGGGTGTACTGCCTACTAGGAATTATTGGAATCCCTCATCACTTATTGCATTACCACTAACATGGTAAAAATGAATTAGAAAACAAAGAATACCTTCCATAGAGAAAAACCAATCAGTAACAGTCTCCCCACAATAAGAAGATTCTCCCATGGTAAATATTTCATTAACAATTTGTCTTTCATGTAGAATCCTCTCTGTAATAGTTGAGGTCAACTGAACACTATCCAAGAATACCTCAGTCCCTGATTCATGAACTCCAATATAAAATTGTGTAAATAGATCCATTATCTTTCACACTTATGATGATTCATTCACTGTTTGGATTAGCATATTACGTCCAAATAATGTATAATTCCATTCCCCTTCCCTAGTATATAGGTTATGTAAGAATCAACTGATTTGAGATACTCAATCCAATGCTTCTATAAATGATTCAAATATTTTTTAAGGAATATATAACTTGTATTTTTTGTCATATTTTAGGGTAAAGTATTCTATAAAATAGTAATTTCAAAGAATATTTAGATAATTCATAATAAATTCATGTTCATGTTCAAGGATGAGATTATTCTTCTCATGTGTCATAATATTCTAAGAGTCATAGGAATCAACATGATAACCATGTTATGATAATAAATCAATCCTGAATTTTATGTATTGTAAAATACCACATATACATACTTATTATATACAAGATTCAACATAGGTGCAGTAGTCAAAAGATGTTTCATCTCAACAAATGATCACTTAGATTTTATGTCCCATGAAAAATGCAGTCCCTTCTGAGTTAGAGAGAACATTAGAGAATCACAATTCGAGAAATCCTTTACAACCCTGAAATAATAACATGATAATCCCATGGAGATATGAATCTCAATAATATTATGCAGTTTTTACTAAAGTATTACAGATTACACACCCTCAGTATCAAGAAATATATCATGTCCTAACACCGTGTCCCACAAACTTTACTCACAGAATCCAGAAATAACATCTTGATTGCTTGGAATAATGTAGGTGATTTCTAAAAAATTACAACACTACTCTCAAATGGTGTACATGATCCTCCTCATACATATAATAATTAAGGATGATATTCATAAATACTACCATGAACATATCAAGGAGCACTTGGAAAATCAAGTCCATTAAATCCATAAAGACTGCTAGAGCATTGGTTAGACAAAATTCCATGTAAAGGTATTCATAATGTGAATGCATACTGAAGATGGTGGATTTATGAATTTCATATTATTTTATTCTTAACTGGTATTAACTAGATAAATTATCAATATTTTAGACCAAATTATCCCCGTTCAAATTGAAAATAAGATCATCAAACCATAATAATGATTAATTGCTCATTATTGTAACTTGATTGAGATTTCAATAAAATAAAAAGGGGATGTGAATCATCATAAATATTATAAAATTGAAAAGGGACCACCCATGTTGGCACAATAAATCATATAGAACATTATCTAAAATATAATACAACATAGTCTTCGAATGTTTCAATATAGATTATTCCATGTGGTAATAAGGAATAAATTTGAGCTATGTACTGGTTATTAGTTGAATAGAAAAATATACCTCTATTCCCTATGGAAAACTATAGAAGTCAGAATTAATGACAGTAGAAAACACGATGATAATGGGAGGGAGGTCACCATTTATATATTCTCTCTCCAGGTCGAATGAAAAAATATATATTACTTTCCCCATATCTGGATAAGAATGTATGGATTTTCTTAATATTGAGTCATATTCTACCTAAAAGATATAGAAAACCCCATGAGGTGTGGTAATATAGACTCATCAAAGATAGAATTAAATTTGGTATTTATTATCAATTATCCAATCCATCCGAAAAATGAATTCAAGATTTTTCATGAAACTAACTAGAAATTCCCATGTACACTCAATATCTAATGACAATAAAACACATGAAGGATAATAATGACCATTCTCTCTCTTTGTACTAAGGGTTATAGAAGTATCCATCACATAAGATAACAACTCCATATGATGATTCAGAAAATTAAAAATTCATGTTGATATAAATGATCAATATACAAAAAAATAATAATGCAGTAACTAAAGGTTAATTAATAGTGATGGTATCTATCATTGTCATTGGACCTGTATCTTCTTCCTCTACAGATTTATCCATCGTGTGTAGAATCATTCTCCTGGATTCCTTTGGCTTGAACAACTTGTTCATGAAATATCTGATTCCACCATTGAACATTCAGTTAATAATGATCCACTTTCAATATAATGAGTATAATAGATATGAATAATCATATTCTTGTAACCTTAGCATCGGTAGGGACCCCATAGATTGGGTGGCTTAGTGAAAGCCCATTTTGGGTCCCCTGGTTTTCCACACTAATAGAAAATCAAAGGTAATCTTCTAGGAAGTGAGGGAGGTATAGAAGAAACCTTATGTCAAGAACCTCCATGAGAATCATGAAACTTCCACTGTACCTTGAATGTACTCACAGAATATCCAATCAGAGAAAATGAAGTCCCCTAAACCATGAATTACCTTCATGGTCTGTTTCAAGAATCATATATCAATCCATCACTTTAAAATAAAAATATAGCTTCAATATGAATTATTGCATTATAAATTATATCTAATTCCCATATCAACCCTTCAAGTTTTCATCTTCTCATTTGTCACTATCTTATGTGAAAACTAAAAGCAGAACAAAGATATTTTCACTTTAATTCACGGTTCAATAGGACTACTCAAGTTTGAAAAAATCTATATCCTTGTACATCACCATTGAATTTTCATAGAAATGATCCATGAATGAGAATTAATTTTATTCCACTATAATTCCTATTGCTTCATATCTATAAAAATCATGGCCCACCATATCATGCTATGTCCCTCTAAAAAAATGTGGCACATTTTTCCTTGATAAAATTAGGCATCACTAAGAACTAAAAAAATTTCAACTCTCAGTAAATCATAAACATATTGAGGATCCTTTGATCCATGTAACATTGGTGGATTCTAGGGAAGGAATTGCTTATCAGAATTATTGAATTCATCCCTCTAAGGTTCCACAACTTGATCCTGAATGGGAACAGGTGATGGTTAATAACCTAGAGATTGGTTATCACGTACAATAACTTCAAATATATTCAGTTCCACTTGACGATTTTCACACTCTAAATCATCATCTACATCCCCCTAGATCTGATTCACATGTCTGATTGAATGTGTGATTCTACCAAAGATCATCTGAAAACATTGAAGATATTATATTGTTAAACAGAACAAAAATCAGTCAAGAGAAACTGTAAAATTAATCCTTTTAAATAGTTTACACGATTTGTAAATAAAAAATCCAAATAAAACGTTGGGATAAGACTACAACTAATCATTAATACGCCTTTCTCATATCTCCCCTCAAAACATAAGGCTCATTATGGTGATATCTCTACAGTAATTCACTATAAACTACCTCCTAAGTCCCAAATAGACATTCAAACTGCATTCTTACATCATGTAAATATTCTAAACATACACCTTTGATACCACATTGTCACGAACTGTCCTAGATACCATTGTAACCAATCACTCGAGCTGGAACTCACATGACCTGAAGTCAATTCCCAATCCTAATGGGTTGGTGACAAGAGTCTCTGATCATATAAGACAATGGTGGGAATTTTTTTTCAACATAAAAAAACAAATGAAATATATACAATTCATTATTCTGAATTGAAAATACCACCGGTAGAAGAGTACTAGAATTAAAACAGCTATATAAACCCAATGTAAATCCATATTGTACTTGAAACTAAAATATATCAACCCATGTCATCTGGGACACAACTCTCTAATTTCATAGGATTCAACAACAACTACCTCCTCCAAGTGGTACATTCCCCTTTCTTGAACCTGGCAGAAGGCTATCCACAAACACATGAAAGAAAATATAGAGTGAAAGTTAAAATCCCTATTGGGTCTCACCAGGTGTTCTGTAATTATATTCCACATTAATTATCTAAATCAATCATTCAATTTAATAATAAAATATTCATCACATTACTAGATCATTTTTAATAAAAATCATTAAATTCATTTCAATTGATGGAAATAATTAAATAATGGAAAACTAATAATTTTATATAATACAATTTATATAAATTGAAATGGAATATGTAAAGAAGTTTTAAAAATAATGGAATATATATATATAATAAAAAAGGGAAAACATAGTCATATTTTAATAGGTACAATTGTTCTATGTAACACACCTAGAATTTGTGATTTTTTTCCAAATTAATTCATTCTTCTTGAAATTTTTTTTCACACAATGCTAAAAATATTTTATTAAATATTAAATATCTATGTTTTTGTTGAATTATATGTCAAAAAAGTTAATAAATACCTTTATAAAACATAAATTTTATCTTTCTCTAAATGTAACTATAAGTTTATCTTTTGGCACATGCTTGAATGACATTCCCTAATGGATTTTGAAACATGCAAAACTGAGTTTCACCAAATAATTTTAAATTATTTAATATAACCATGCTGTTAAATTATTATTTATTAAAAGTGTTAACTATCTAATGAAACTATACGGTTTACACAAATACAAAATTAATTAATTATTTTGAAAATTAATTATAAATGAATATGAAAATAGATTGAATATGAAATAAAATATTATTATACCCAGAATGTTGTTTAAGCTAATTAATAATAATTATTTATTGATATTAATTTCATATAAATATTATATATTTAATAAATAAATTTATATTCATACAATTGATTTTATAATATTAAAATAAAAAAATAATTTTTTTCATAAAAATAATATATTCATAAAGGTAGTTTTACACCATTTTATTGTGGAACCCATATTAAATTGGTTTTTTGTAATTTATATAGATTTAATGTTTCATAATTAACAAAATATTTGAAATAAGAACATAAAAATTTTGTTATGATAAATTTTTGATATTTTTTCATAAGGGTTAATTTTTAAATGAAAAGTTAAAAAAAGAAAATTTTAATTCAAAACTACATTTTCAAATAATTTAATTATTATCTTAAATCATATTTTATATTGGTTTCAAATATTAATTGGATCATGTTTCTTTCAATTAATCTAATTTTTTCCATTATAATCAAGTTGAAATTTATATTGACTAAAAAATTATAAAAATTTATGAAGATTTTACTTGAAAACCCACCAGTGTCGCCTCATCAGTGTGATTAAATTTAATTTAATTTACAGCACTTATCTTATTTTACTTTTTCAAAATGGAATCCAAATTTAGAATCTGAATAATTTATAATTTTTATTAAGGGTAATTTTTTGACCAAAAATATCAGTGAATGTAAATAAAATTAATTACAACAATTAATGTAAAATTTAGAATAATAAGGGAATAATCCAGCAACTTAAGGGGGAAAATGACCTCGAAATATGTCCAAAAATAATTTTATGTCCATATTTCTTCCATAAACATTCCATTATTTATTTTTTTATAATATTTTGGTTATAAAAAAACAAGGGTACACCGAACGTGTTTTAAAAAATGTCATGTGTGTCCTTTCACTTCCCTATAAAATGCTACCACATCTCCCACATCCATACACCTCTAAAACAAATAAGGATCAACCATGTTCTAGAAAATTAATTTCCTAGAAAAACTGAAATACGTGTTTAATCATCCATTTCATTATAAAGACATCCACAAAAGCCCTTATGTGTAAACCAAAAGGAATTACCCAATTAAGATGTAACACCCTCCCTAAAACTCCTATATTTTATTTCCATTCTCCGCCTCCTAAACTCTTATTCTTAAATTATTATAGGAAAAAATATCCAAAATATACTAGTCTGTTTTATGTTATGTTTTGGACCTATATATTCACACATTTTAATATAATCTGTAATGAACATACAATTTGTCTGTACGGGGAACTAACACCTATTAAAAAGAAGATTTTTCTTTTCTTCGTTTACCGCCTCTCATGGTGGAAATTATAATGGAAAATATTTTTATAATATATATATATTATATTTATAATATAATTATTCTTATTTTTTAATTTATAATATATCCTTATTCTTTCCTTCATTTGTAAATATGATAATTTCTTTTCAGGAAGTGTGGACTCCTGCCCACTCAAAATGTTGTTATTGGTTCACACACTACATTGAATATATTAAGGATATGTTTAGAAAAATTATAAGATATATATGAAATAATAATTATAATATAAGAATATTATATAAATTTATACATATAAATATATTTCACTTATAATCATTCATTCAATATGTCTATAAAATAAAAGCATCATTCATGCGTATATACGTCCCCCCGTCTCCATGAATTGTGTCTTTCATTTCATAATTCTATATTCTATATATTATTCAAATAAAAATTTATAGAATATTAACTATATTTAAATCATGTTTTAAATTCTTGAAATCATAATATAATTATAAGAACCAATGATAAAATAAATTAATACCCTTGTAAGAAAAGAGAATAATACCTGAAGTGTAACCTTATAAAATAATTATTAACAAAAAGGTAATATAAAGTCACAATAAAACCATATATGGAAATATATATAATAATATGGTTCTATAAATGATATTTAATAAAATTATATTTATTATATATGAGGTTCTTACAAGTACGAAAAGTTTCAAGACACAGGGTAAGGGAGTTTCATCTTACTTTATATTTCAATGATATACATTCCTATAACACCACTTATTTATTTGGGGTCGTTTATATACTACACATGAAGTTATTAAAATAATATTTTATATAAATTTATGGGTATTTACATATCCATTTAATTATATATATGTCATGGTGTTTATGATTCAATAGTCACCAAATTGATAAAGTATTTTTGTCTCAAATTTTCTTCTTCGAGACACAGGAAATGTTATGCATCTATATAATTCTAGGAGTTGTATATGCTATAATTTAAATGTTATGTCATGAATATAGATATATTATGTATGTGATTATCTTACTATAATTTTATCATTTACATTATGTTATAATTCAATGTTTCCAAATTTTAAATGGTTTATTGCTAAAATATCACTGTTTATGGATAATGATTATGATTATGCTCCCATTGGTGAAATATTATATTCCATCACCCATTAAATCTCATTATATTTCATAAAATATTTATACTTATGTTATATCCATGAAATGTTACCAATTTTTCACTCGTTGATACATAATATGATCAAGAAATTATGTTTATGTATGTCTAAATTTAACATTATCTTCATTAGAAAATCTATGTCACCTAAAACCCCAATTTTATAGAAGGATTCAAAAAAATACTGTTATAAAATTATCATTAAGATAATATTCACCCATGTTTTAACATTTAGAAAAAACAGTTTCAAAAATGTAATCTTCTTTTCATTTTCTGATCGATGAATGTTTTTATAATTTTTACATTGAAAACAGAATGTTCAGAATTTATGAATTTACAAACTATCGTAACCATATATCACTTGAATAATCAATTACAGAACTAAAAATTTATTTTAAAAAAAATTTCTTAAAATTATGTAATATGTTTTTTTAAAATATTTTTTAAACAAAAATTTGTTAACAAATGTATTATGTTTAAGAGAGTGGTTTAAACTATTTTCAAAATATCTACTATATATTTTAAAATGTTTATTTTAATGAAGAGGATTATAATGATCTCAAAGATTCTATTATATGATTCCAATATTTTAAAAAAATAATTTTAAAATGTTTTTAAACTTATTATATATGTTTTCATGTAATAAGATTTCCGAATTGATTTTATGATATATTTATAAGATTTCAACCTTTTTTTTAAATAGTGTTAAAAAGGATTTATGTTTTGAAAATGATTTTCCAAAGAAGAAATGATTGTCTCCATAATGAAAGTTTTTAAAAAATACATAAAAATTATTTTTCATCCAAGATGACATTAATTGGTGTTACTCATTCTATTCTAAGAAGTGATCTAAAGGATATATTAATATTATTTCTCAAAATGGATTATGTTTTTTGAAATGATTTTTAAGAAAACCCATTTAAATTTCAGGGGTTATATGTTTGTCAAATCCATTTTTATTCCCTAGTTTATATTTTTATGATACCCATTCTTCTTATATGGGTTATATTCTTATGAATCCTAATTTTCTTCAATGGGTTATTCCATGATGAATGATAATGAATCACACCTCCTTTCAGAGGTAATTCTAGGATAAAATGATTATGAAACCAATATACTTTTCTTAGGTTATTATATTTTTATATTTGTACGATACCTATTTCATTTTATGGGTTATGATATGTTTTTTATGAGACCCATCTGTTTTTAGGTCATGGTTTGATTTATGTTGTATTATCTAGTGGAATATATATGTATGATTTTATCATGTGATGGTTGGGACCAATATCCACCTCTAATTCATGGGTTAAAGAAAAAAGTTATGAGCTCAAGATGATGAAAAAAAATGAAATCCCAATAACTAGAAAATAGGGTACACGGTAGGTCATCCCATGCCTGAAACAATAAGGAATCTTATTACTGAAACAAGATGGTACACGAGTGAACATCCCAAGCCTGAAGCAAGAGGGTACATTGGAGGGAATCTCAAGCCTTAAAAAGAGGGGGTACATGGGAGGTATTCCCAAGCCCTAATTAGGTGCATGTGTTATTAACAAAATCCTAATAGGCTGTGAAGGTCTTGTTAGGTAGCCTTTACATATGATTTTCTATGTCAATGTGTAAGACAAAAATTCCATGTTTTATTCTTTTATTATGTTTTCATGGATTATGATATTAATTTCCTCATGATTCATGTCTTATTAAATGATATGTTTTGGGAAATGATTCTGTATTTGATATTTTCTATGTAGTACATGATCTTATAATGTATTGTTCATAATCTCCTAAACATATTCTTACATTTAAGTTTACATTTCTCCCTTATTACCACTTATGGAGCATCTAAACTAACCATTTCTTATGATTACATCCTACATAATATGAAGATATGTATAATTTTTGGTGTTCCTAACTAGGGTTCTAGTCATGATGAACACAGTGTTAAATAATTTAGCTCGCTTATTTACTTCTGTTTATGATTCCAGGTTTCCAAATGCACTAAAATAATAAATTCATTAAGTTTTTGTTTGATTAATGTTTTTAGTACTCTGAAAAATTAATTCAATACATATATATTTTAATAATGGGTAGATATATTCCATGAAATAGGATCCACACAAACATATATAGTGATATTGAAAATTTTAACACACATCCCTCAGACACTAGATTGAGAGGTCCAATCATCAACTTACTATATAACATATCATCCAATAGTTTTTTTAGAGTTGTTCAGTTTCAATATCTTGCTAGGAATATTCTAGCCTAGCATAGATTTCCCTAATAACTCAATAACTACCTATTCTATCATGTGTTCAAACAATAATAAATAATGGGAAAATTATTTATAAAAATTTAAAATAAAATATCACAATAAAAAATTTAAAAATACTAATTTATATTTAGAATCCTAAGATTGGTTTCAAATCAATTCATTATTTTTGGGGGTAAAACTAATCAATGGTTTTTTTCAAAAGAGTAGAAGTAATATTCAAAAAATAAATTTCACAATTTAATTTCAAAATTAAAAAATATAATTTCCACCAAATCCATATCATATCCCAATTCACTAGAAATGAGGGTTTTCCCAAATTTATAATTCCAAATAAATTTCAAAAACTAATTCACAAAAAATCATGTTTTCAAATTTTAACTAAAAGTAGAGTAAAAAAAAATAAATCAATACAAGTTAAATTAATTTTCCAGACATAGATAGAACCACCTTTTAAAACAAAGAGATCACATCTCATAATTCCTACAAAGGGATGTCCAATAAAGAAATCCAAAAATAGAGATCCCATAATCAATCAAACATTCAAGATCTAATGCAATGGATTTTCTATCTCTCAAAAACCATATGATCTAACATATTATAAGGGGAAGACAAATAGAGATTAAAAGATATAGATCATGATATGGACTCTTACCCTCGAGAGATCTAATGTTGTTCTCAAAACATTGATCCATCATTGTAGTGATTTTGAGGGCCTAATATTGGTCTTTGAGAGCTCTAAAGACCTTGGAGAACATCCAATCCTATTTTTGGTTGAGAGGGGGTTCGTATAAAGGGTTTGGAAAATTTTAAATCTCTTTTTAGAATTTAAAATTTACTCACACATAGTTTTCTAGAGGGGCCACATGGTTTTTCTAATTGTGAACCCTAACTATGTTCGCCACTAAAGGGAACTATGGTTTCTACTAGGCAGGAACCCTATTTTCTAAACTGTTCACTAACCATGAGAACCCTCACTCACTGGGTTTCACTATTTGAACTAGAAGTGTACATGGTTGGGGAAAACCATGAACCGACCATTCATAGCCCCAGTGCCTTACAAAATTTTAAACATTTCTCCCAGATAAACCCTAAATATCCTTAACCAATGAATGATCAAAATAAGGGTTGAAGAAGTACATGAAAATAGTAACTGAATACTTTAACCTACCTACCAATGAAGCTTTAATTCCACATAACACCAATCAATAAGTCTCTATGACAAAAATATGAGGACACTACTCTCTCATTAGTGGTTATCTCTACCATGTCTCATGAGAATCAGAAACATGATTCTATGGCACTAAAAGAAAATGTATCCTCACCACAAAAAGTAACATATTTTTAGAATCATCTATCCTGAGTAGATTATCAATCATAGTTAGATCATGCCTAACATTAGAATCAATCTAGAGCAGAATAGGGATGCATCTGAAAGATACTTTTGCAATAGGGATACCTAGAAAATGTTATTAATTGAAATCAGTTATGGTGTAAGTTATAAATGGTAATCCACTTCAACCAAATTCTCAAATACCTCCAAAGGTACCACAACATGAGGATGGATCTTCCCTTTTCTATCAAGATTCCAATGACTCAAACGAGGACAAAATATCAAGAATCCCTTATCACCGACTAAAAATTCAAATGGTGTGTGATGAAAATCTGTATAAAGTTTATACCAGATCTATGCCATCCACATTATATGAATAATAGAAAAATATTTTATTTAATATCTTGAACCATTCTCATTACAAGCAAGGAACACTTCACCGATCAAAACCCAATTAAATTGATATTTACAAGGAATTTTATACAAGGCTCCAAAATATCCACATTGATCATGGAATGGTAAATATTGTTATAAGAGAACACTACAAGTCTAAAATGGTCATCTAAAGACCCACAAAACTTACAGACATCTTCACAAAGCATATCCTCTAGAAACTATATAGCTCTCTTTGTTATTCCATCTGACTACGGATGGTATACCAAAATCAAAAGAATCAGAGATCTTAGTTATACTTGAAGGACTTTTCAAAAGAAACAAGTGAAACATGGATTGATATTAGATTCTGTAGTCGATGGAACTCTATGAAT
The DNA here is from genome assembly GCA_963277665.1 of Viscum album. Classification (NCBI taxonomy): domain Eukaryota; kingdom Viridiplantae; phylum Streptophyta; class Magnoliopsida; order Santalales; family Viscaceae; genus Viscum; species Viscum album. The sequence continues at coordinate 51,920,631 of OY728156.1, forward strand.
GTGAAAATTTTCTTTCCCAAAGAGTATTTCCAGCTCCTCAACATTAGTCATATCATTAATCAGAAATAAGTTATCCGATAAAGTCAACCATTGATCACAACCCAAATCACATTATTCATTCTATTTGTACATAGAATCCCCACCAAAAGATACAATTATATATATATATTCATATTTAAATTTTATCACTGTAAGTGGAAGAAGAAAACATGATGGTCACTAGTAGGTGGACTTAACCTATTGGAGTGTATACCAAAGGGAGAAAAAAATCAATAATTCATCATGTCTTAACAATAATCGAGAATCATCACCTATGGAATTGAACATATTTATGGTTCAACAGATCACTTCCCACTACGAATTATAGAATTCCACCACCAAAACATTCCTTTCATCTAACAAGACAAGAATTTGATTCTAAAGACATAGAATTCCGTCCATGGAGAAAAACTGATTAACAATGGTCTCTCCATAATAAAGAGAGTCTCTAATACTTAATAATTCTTGAACAACATGATGATTTATAAGAAATATCTGATGAAGTGTAGAGGTCACCTGAACACTAGAAAATACATACTTGACCCCTAATTTCTGGACTTCATTATGAAAATATAAATAAAAATATCCATCAGATTTGATTCCTCTGATGATTCATTCATGTCCTGGGTAGGATGTTTCCTACTCAAAGAATATATCATGATATTCCCTTTTCATAGGGTATAGGAGATGTTGAAATCAAAGGGTCGAAGATACTTGAACCACTTTCTATAGAATATATTCAAATACTTTTAAAAGAATATTTAACATAGGATTTTGTTGGCAAAATGCATGGTAAACCTTTCACTAAAAAAGGAAATACTGCCAACGCTTAGTCACATAAATTAAATCTAAAAGATAATGTTAATAGGTTTTATAATTATTATAATTACAAAAATCTATCAGGATCAGCATGAAATGACATCGTCACCCTTCATATGAAGACAACCTAGTCCAAAATGTAATGAATAGTAAAATACCACATAGCCATACAAATCCTCTAGCTGATTCAACAATAGAATAGTAGCCAAAAGATGTTTCTACTCAACAATAAAACTATGAAATTTTTTATATAGTGAAAAAATAACCACTTCAGAGTTACATATGTCTTTATATAATCCAAAATTGAGCAAGAATTTAAGAAAAAGTGATATTACCTATCTAAACACAAGAAGAAATAAATCTTGAAAACATTACATGGTTCCTCAAATGTCATAATTGGACACCACGTGTCCAAATAAAAACCCTTCCAAAATCAAGAAATAAAATTTAAATATGTTTTCAAAATGTTAGTGGCTTCTCAATAATTTCATAAATGCTCTCAAATGATGATCATGATCCTCCTACAACATAAATTGAACAAAGATGACATCGATAAATACTACAATTAAGGTATTAAGATACTCATGGAAAATCCAATTCCATAAATCTATAATAACTGTGTAACATTTGTTAACCCAAAATAGAATAAAAAGTTACTGAAAATGGTTATAGATTCTCAAGAATTCTTTTATTCTTAACAAGTTTTAACCTGATCAATGTTCAATCATTGAGAAGAACTTATCCACATTAAAATATTCCAATATATCATAAATACATGGGAATAATATACTCATTCATTATCATAAATCGATTGTATTTTTAATCATCAACACAAAGGTGAAGTGGCTAATCAGATATCGAAGAAAATGGGAATGGATATTCCCATGGTGAAACACTTTGACAAATAAATCCATTCTCTAAAATATCATCCACATGAGTCATAAAACCATTCATTTCAATTGGTTAAATGTGGGGATAAGGATTAGAAATTGGTTGAATACCATCTAATAAGTCAATATAAATATTTAAATCACTTATTAAACGTAAAACAAATATGTTAGGAGGAATGATGTATGGAAACATGATGAAATATAGAGGGATATCACCACTAAATTATTCTTTCATTAGGTGAAAATAAAACACATATATAAATTTCCCTAAAAATAGATATGGATATCTAACACTACTCGGCCTCAAGTCCCATTCTCCCTAAATGATATGACAAAACCCATCTGTCATGGTAAGGGACACCCAATGAAGATAAGAGGGAATTATAGATTTATTAGATATTATCTAATCTTTATGGAAAATGAGATCAATAGTTCTCATTTTGAGAAGTATAAAATACATAGTTTGCTCGATAAATGTCAGCAAGAAAGAAATGAAATAACAATGAGGTCCCATATCTCTCTTCATTATGAGGGGTATGTAAATATCTATCATGTAAGAAAAAATATCCATACGAATAATTAGTAGATTGAAATTAAATGTTGATATAAATGAATTGGAATTATCAAAATCCAAAAAAACCATTCACTTGTAATGTCGCTGACCTGAAAGCCACTAAACCGGGGCCACATGCCCGGTCAGCACATGACCTCATGCACACCTCCCCATACCCCATAGGATTCCAACTAGCAGCGACGGTCTAATAGGATACAATAGAAGCCTATACCCTCGTTACCAAATTAAGACACAATAGAATAAAATTTATATAGCATAAAAAATAGTAAAAACCCAATAAAAAGCCTAAATAACCCACTCCCAATCTCATTAAAAACCATATAAAACATTACACATGTCATTCCATGCTATAGTACCATGTAAAAAACCATAATAATGAAAATAATGGAATCCCCGAAACGGTATTGGCTCTAAGTGTCAGACCTCATCTATGCACACACCAAACCCGACTCACTTACCAAGAATGGGGCCGTTTCCCTTTTCTTGACATGAAACCATGATATCTTCTTAGGTACCCAATCACAGCTCGAGCAGTGTGTGAGTATATCTTAGTATTACACCCCAATGTTGTCTATAAAATAACTAGTAAAAGTATATGGTTCATGCAATTGATTTATAGTGGAAAGTAAAGGTAAACAGTTTAATAGGTCCTTATAGACTATGTTCTTTTAAAATTTTATTACTATTGAATCCAGGTTAACAATTTAGGTACCCTCTGGTTTAATCTAACTTTTTCACGTGCTCAATGTATTTGGAATGTTAAATATTATCATGCATATGGGAACAAAATCATTTCCTATATCACTGGGTATAACATTATAATATCCTCATAATCCTCCACATGAATCCTCGGTCTGGGTGGGATGCTAATGTTAAGGGAATAGAACTATGTACCCTTCATTAACCCATTCATTTTGGGGTGGAGTTAGAACCTTAGTCCAACTCGACCCTTGGGCATAGAAACTAATGTCTATACTCCACTGTACCAAGTCATGTGCACATGATAATTTTCCATTCACCACAATAAACCACATCACAATAGTAATAGCCAATATCCTTTTCTACATCACAACAATATCAACAAATGGGAAGTTAACATTATGCTTAAAACGAATAACACATTAATAATTTATATCACATAACCCTTTAGCCCCATTTCCATTACCCATTTATATATCACTAACAATATTCATGTGTAAACATTATTCATTATCATATTCACATTGTTCCCATTTATCCAATTTAAATGTCACCCAAACAATCCCTTAACTATCAACAACACTGAACACAACATTCCACTATCCATTGTAACTGAGTAAATAAACCAATTAACCTTCTCACTGGGTCTCTACTTCATTATGAGTCAATTTCACCCCTTACAATTCTGCTAGCCCAATTGGGGAGGGGGGATGATAAACCCTATGTGTGAACAAAATATGGTCAACTCATCCTCTTTACATCCCTTGGGGATCAAGAGAGGTTCAGTTAAACATTTACATACCCAATACACCATATATTATTAATGTAATAAAGAAAACCTGATGAATGGAATCAAGAGAGAATCCTTAAATGCACAAAATTATGAATAAATTATGGAATATAATATGTAGACCACCTTACCTAAATTTTTTGTAGAAGGAATTCATAATTGAGGACATAGATCTTGAATCAACCACCCATAGAATCCTCAAACTAAATCTCATCTAATAAGAAATTATTTAGAGCTTCAGATAGAGTGAATAGAAAGATACAAAGCCTAATCAAGAAAAGGAAGCAAGAAGGAGATTAAACATACCTAGATCTTCAATCCACAACTGATGATACTGCAAATAGTATAGGATTGAAGTATAATCACCTCTTGGAAGATTTTATATGATTAGATCATCACTATGGTTTATGGTGGATGAAGGGGGAGAAATCCCGAGTTGGAACATAAAATCAAGTAATGGAATTTTTGTAATTTTCCCAAATATATTCGTTTGCACATTTTTCCCACATGGTTTTCCAAATAGTTCACAAATCATGTGGATTCTAATTTCCATAAATATCCCCCATCACGTGTTTACCTAGGATTTCTATACATTTTTCACTAACCGTGAACAAACTATAAAACATGCCCAAACCCCCCTTTTTCTTCCTCTTTCATGCCACGAACCCCCGAAGTACCCCCAGGTCTTCACATAAACATGGTAAAACACTAATATAACCAAAATAAAGAGCATAAAATGAAACATAAACAAAACAACACCACAAGGGAGATCTATTATCTTACAACCTCTACCCTTAGGACGGCTCGTCCTCAAGCCGCTCTTCCCGGGCATCATTGAGTTCCCATAAAAAATTGATCGGGTCCCTGGACATGCATATAAAATTCTATCTCCCATAACTCTTCATGAATGTTCCCATAGTACCACAAAACTCTAAAAAAAGGTATAGTATTACCTTTAATGACCTTATCACTATGTTCGACAACACAATATGGATGCTCTTCAAAGGATTCATATGCTTCATGCTCAATATCATCGATTTTTAACACATGAGATAGATCAGGGTGATACGGTTAGAACTGTGAAGCATGTAAAACATCATGCATCCCTCTATACCACTATAGAATAACTAATTGTTAATCCACTAGTTTGATCCTCTCAACAATCTCAAATGTCCCCAGATACCTAGGTTTCATCTTTCCATGATTCCAAATATGGTGGTTACCCAACCTTAGCGACACCCTAAGAAACACACTATCACTCCTGCTAAACACGAGGGGTCTACGAATCCAATAATCATATGACATTTCCCCACATTGAGATATTTCTATACACTTCTAAATCAAATGAACGTTCATTAACATCTTCTACACAACACTCAGTCTAAATATCTCAGACCCCCCATCCTCTAACCAACAGAAAAGGAGATCTACACGGTCTACCATAATGTTCCCCAAAATTTTTCATCTAAATCGTAGCTTGTAAAATATTAATTTAAGAAACAAATATTGATAAGTTATTTTCCCATGATAAACTAAAATCCAGAACTCGACCTCTCAATATGTCTTCTAATCCTTGAATTGTATGGTCTGGGAACCCATTAGTTTATGGGTGGTAAGGCATATTCAAAAAACACCTGGGTACCAAGTTACTTCTGTAGTGCCTTATAGAAGCATGAGGTGAAACATGGATCATGATATGAAACTATGGTTCTTGGAACACCATGAAACCATACTATTTCTTGGACATTCAATTCTCCAAACTAGTCAACTGCAAAGGCCTCCTAGATCAGCAACAAATGAGAACCTTTTTCACTCACTCTACCACTAACCAAATTTCATCATTTATCTGAGTCATCCTTGGGAGACCCACTATGAATTCCATTGTGACATCATTACACATCCACACTATTATATGAAATGGATTCCATGATACACTTGGATGCTGATGTTTATCCTTCACCTATTGACCTATAAGGTATTGTTCCAAAAAACTCACAATGTTTTGTTCATCCCTAGCCACAAATACTTCCTACTAATGTAACTATGCATCGTAATCTATATAGGATGTACTTTCTATTTTCAGGAATGAAACTCGTGCATCAACTCCTCTCATACTTCTATTGGCACCAAAATACACTTGTGAGCATAAGAAACTCCATCATCACTAAAGGTCCAACCAGAAGGTGATTACCCACTTCTAAGACATTCCATCATATCCAAACACTCTTGGTCCACTCACTGACATACCTTTTCTTGGAATAAGAGTTCATATTCAACTTCTATAGATGATAGAGTCATCTTCCCATGATCATCATTTTCCTATAGTTGAATCTTAGAAAACATGGTCATCATCTTTTACTCTAAATTGGATTCTTGAACCACCTGATTCTGAGTCTTCTAGATAAGAGAATCAATAACACTATTCCCTTTTCCGGGTATTTACACCAACTCAAAATCAAAATAATTCATGAAATAAACCAACCATCACTATAAATGATTCAAATACAATTGAGAGAATATGTAAATGAGATTTTTTTGGTCGGATAACACTGTGAAAGGTTCTCCCAACAACTAATGCCTCCAACACTTTAAGGCATGATCAACTGTAGGTATCTCCAGTTCATGAGTATGAAAATTCCTTTCATCTCAAATCAAATGTCCTGAGCAATAAGCTACTACCTGATAATCCAACATAAATTCTGCCCCATGTCCAACACTGAACGCATCACAGATCAATGAGTAACTTTTACCTGGTTCGGGTAAGTTCAAAATTGGTGTAGTAGTCAACTGCTTCTTCAGTTCCTAAAAATAATACTAACATTACTTTATCCAGTCAAACATTACCCCCATGTTTGTTAGGCTTGTGGGTGGTTCTTCTAAGGGATAGTAATATATAATATTTCATTGGTAATAAGTGTGAAAACTCATGAAAACTCCATGAATCAATGTCATTCTTGGGCTGCTATCAAGACACCACAAGATGCACCTTTTCTGGATCCACTAACTCCCCTGAATCAAAAATGATGTGTCCCAGAAATTGAACCTCATCAATAAAAATACATACATTTTGATATCATGGAATAATTCATATTCTCTATATGGGTTCTCAATACAATTTCAATATTATTAGAGTAATCTTTATGATTTCCAGAGTACACCCAAATGTAATTAATGAAATGAACTACAAACTGATCCTGGTATATGATAAATATCTTGTTCATTAAGGCCATTAGAAAAATCGGTGCATTTTTCAATCTAAATGGAATTACCAAAAATTCATTAAAGTTGTACCTACATTGGAAATAAATCTTGTGTATGTTAGAAAGTCTCACCCCCAACTAATGATATCATTATATGAAATCGATCATAGAAAACACTGAGGCACCACTATGTTGATTAAACATGTCATCAATTCTAGTAGGAGTGTATTGGTTATTAACCATAATCTGGTTCATATTCCTATAATTTACACCTAGCCTCATTGATCCATCAAACTTCTTAGAAAATATGATATAATATCCCCAAGGTGATGTTCTAGGTCCTATAAACCCCTTGTTCTATAATTCCTCTAATGGACCTTCAGTTCATGGAGGTTTTCTGGAACCATTTGATATGGAAGAATGGAAATTGGCTCCATCCATGGAAACAATTCAATTATGAACTCAACATCTCTCTCGTGTGGTATCCTTGAGAAGTCGTTAGGATAAAAATCCTGAAACTGGTCCACAACTAGAGGGATGACTGGAAACACTTTTTCACCCCTTAGCTAACATAAGGAATGATACTTGGACTGTGATTTCTCCAAAATGCTGGTGTAGAGGCCATGCATGGCCCGCTCGAGTATCCCACTCATCAGTGAGGAAATAAGTTCTTACATAGATATATTTTATCTTTACGTGACGTCGGTAACAATATATTTGGGATTGATATAACACAAATAAATCTATCCCTATGATTAGGTGAAAAATCGGAATATCTTGAAAAAATAGATCCCACAAAAAATTTTACCCCACCAAACTCTATAAAATAGCCCTTACACTACCTTATGTCCTCAACTCTTACACCCATTGTAGTGTCAAGTGACATTACACCACATTCACTCTACACGGTTAAGCCTAACACTACCTCAAGTTGAGAAAAAAATTAATTAATGCATAACACCTATTACAAATAAAGAACTAGAGTGCATGGAATCTATATAAATCATACCTCAAATAGTAGATGGTCCTTCATCACCACATTTAGGTTTACACGGAAATGTATGAAGATGACCTACCCCTTTACCATGGGATCCAACCTGATTACCCTTCACTATGCTTCATTGTTCATAAAGATGATCTCTCCATGGAGTTCCACATCCACATCCACTACCATTATGACCCATAGAGCTCCCACAACCTTCCAGATATGTCATATCCAACACATACCTATAAACAATATTTTCCACTCACCGCCCTCATTCTCTAAGTATCATGGGTTCCAACATAACCTATGCAAGTGACCTAGCCTATCGTACGCTCTACACTCAACCAGTGGCTGGGGAAATTGGTCACGCATGTGAACTAGCCAACCACACTAATAACAGAATACCTGGTCACCACCCTAAGAAGTTGACCCCCTCTTATGACTTCTCTATGTGATTCCACCCTACAAAAAGATTCCAAAATGGATATTCCTACTATTTGATTCTGTACAACTTGCTCTCCCATCAAGCATCACACGTTCACCACCCTATGCTCCCTTTAGGTTCCAATCTTAGATAAGGGCTTGATCCACCACTGCATCTAACCTTTTCAGATGAACTATATTCACCTGACACCGGATCTCGTGTCTCATCCCATCCTAGAATCATTTCACCATAGAAGCCTCGTCTCATATCAACGTCATAGAAATGATTCTCAAATCTGTGAAAAGACTAGCATAGTCCATTACTGAAATTTCCCCCTGAGTCAAATTCATAAATTTAACAACCTTCTACTTCTTCAGGGTTTTTTGGTAGAATTATCATGAAACTACTCATATAAATCATCCCACATCATTACATAGACCTTCTCTATCTAAACTAGGATGTCCCACCAATACTTTGGTTGACCTCTCATCATATTGGCTGATAAAATGAATAACCTCTTGAGATGACTACCTCGATGGTCATGAATTTTTTGGATGGACTCTATCCAGAACCAGGTTGCTTCTGTCACACCATCTATAGTAATGGTCAGAGGGTGTTGTAGCTAAAACTCCCTAGTTATTTCAAACATACACGGTGCAGCTCACTCTGGATCTCATTCCGTCATTCTCATAAAAGGACAAATGTTTTCACAAAACAGCTCTTCACTATCCCCCTAGATCACCATGTTCTCTTGCTCCACTACTGGAGGAGCATTCTTGGAAACATCCTCCCGTCTCCTGACCGGAAAATGTCTTCAAGGCGTCCTTTCTCTACAATGCCAAACATGATTATCAAAATGCAAGCATAACACTCTTGTGAAAAGTAAATGATATAGGTAGGCTAATCACGTTCAATAACCAAAATAGTTCCCACAAACTACCAAAATCATCACACCCATATCCAGATCACCACACATAGACATCTCTAATATGTTCATGACTAAAAATTCTTTTTTTTTCAAGAATGACTCTTTATGGATAAGAGGTAACCACATTCACTACGTCGAATCAAAATTACAATATCATTATATGAAATTTGAAATTCCAAACACACACAAAACCCAAGGATACCTCGATCCAAATGTCACCACGTCTGCCAGAGTTGCGTCATTGTCATCTGTCATCATCACTGAGTTTCATCGTTGTATTCAAAATCAACACTACCGAAACCGCCAGAGCTGATGACTATGGAAAACAAAATATACCAGAAATTAAAGCCTTCTTGATTACCATTAATCTTCATCATTACCCTAACACCATAGAAGCCAGTTTCTAGAGAAAATTTTTCAAGAAGCATACACGAGATATAACATCCACCCACCATATTTATGAAAATCATCATCATCAACATCATCATCAGAAACACGCCATAACCGATGACCAGATCTCTATTTGAGGAAACCTTACAACTATGAATTTCAAACTAGGAGTATAGTGGTGGAATCTTGTTGTAAGAGAAACATATAGGGAAAACAATAACCTCAACTGGGTTATGTATCCATAGGCACCCAATTCTAACTTCTTCCACCCCAATCAGAAACAAACATCACAAAAATGAGATTCAAATAACAACATCCCAAGAAAACCAAAAAACCAGATCTAACTCCAATAGCACAATGAAAACCCTCGGTGGCCACACAAAAACCAAAAACCTCTACATTACAGCTTCTCTAACCCTAACATGGATTGTCCCAACATTATAAGGGGTTAGATTAAGGCTTGACCGGCCCAGATCTTTGATAGCACAACTTTCATCAGAACCGCCAAAAACGCTAATGAGATGTGTCACCATGAGAGGACCACCAAATATAATGATTCAATGTCATGAATGCTGAAACATAGATCTATGTCAATAAATAAAAACTAAATATTGAAAGGAAGAGGGAAGGGCATGAAGAGATTATAGAAAACGAGGGAGGTGAGGCACCAGAGATGGTGCACCCAAACCCCCCTACAAATCGTGGCGGAGGAAAACACTATTACTCTATTAAGTTAATGGATAACATGGCTATCTAATTCACTTGTTTACAAGTCTTGTTGTTTAAAATAATTCAAAACAATATATATATCCCAATTTACTCTTACAACATGTTAATCCACTTTTACACATCATAATAAACCATTTTCTAATTACTATATGACATTTCCACTTCCCTTTTCACCCATTAATTCCATTTTATTAGGTACAGTTTCAATACTTTTATGAAAAACTAATGCATACTAACAATTGTACCCCACACACCCATCTTGTGTGTGTGACTACCATAATGCATGTCACTTACATACATAGGTGCCTAGAATGATTCATAAATTCACAACCATGTACCCTTCTGTCCATGAGAAAAATATCATAATAACATAAAATCACACAACAAGTGAATCACCCGATGGTGAAATATCTTCAAATATAACAAAACAAAATAAGAACCAAAATCCCCTCCAACGGTGACATGGGATTTCCCTCATAAATGGGTTAGAAACTACCAGGAATGAGATATTTACCAAGCCCTTACACTTTCCTAATATCTTATCTACCATTCCCAAATAGTAAGAAAGAGAAAAAAATCTCAAATACAACTTGGTAATATCCCCAACCTTGAATCCACTATACTTGGGCCCCATTCCGATTCTCCACATGACCACAAGTACACCTCCAAATACATCATAGGTTTCCAACTAGCATCGAGGGTCTAATATGATATGTGGGAAGACTATACACTCAATACTAAATTAATCCACATTATAAAACAATTTAAATAGGATAAAAAATATAAAATAATGAATAACATGCATAAATAACCCACTCAAAAAATGGGTACAAACCATATCCAATAGTAAACATGTCACACGATGATATAGGGGAATATAAACAAAACCCAAAAGAATGAAAAATAGTAGAATCCCTAATATTGTCCAAGCACCAAGTCCCATACCTCATCCATGTACAATGAAAACCCAACTCACTTCCCAAGCATGGGGACCTTTTCCATTTTCTTGACCTGTAACGTTGAATTATACTCAGGTACCAAATGGCAGCCCAAACAAGGTGTGAGTATAAATCAGTAGGCCACCACATACGGTGTCTAAAAAATATCTAGTAAAAGTATATTGTGCATGAAAGTGATCAATAATGGAAAGTAATGGTAAACATTTCAATAGGCCATTATAGAAAATTTCCTTTAAAATTACTCTACTATTGAATCTAGGTTCACTATTTAGGTACCCCATGGTTTAATCTATCTTTTTCATGGGATAAATGAATTAGGCATGTTAGATGTTCTCAATAATATTATAATATGATGAATTTTTATCTCAATATGAATCACATTATAATAACATCATAATCCTCACCTTGAAGCCTCAGTTTGGGTGGAATTAAGCTATTAGAGGAACAAAAATCCATCCCCTTCTGTAACCTGTGCATTTGGAGGTCGTGTTTGAACCACAGTCCAACTCGACACATGGGTGTTGAACCTCATGTCTATACCCCACTCTACCATTCCATGTGTACATTCTTATTTATCATTCATCGTAATAAACCACATCACAACAAGCATATCCAATATCATTTTTAATATCAAAAATTTATATATAAATGGGAAAATGAAAATATACCTGAATTATTTTATAGAATTATCATTTATATTACTTTACCCTTTATCCATGTTTCCCATTTATCATTCCAAACTCACTAAGAATATTCAAGTGTAAACATGATTCCTTATCATATTCCAATTGATCTCATTTAACCTATATAATTTCAAACCAAAAAAATCCATTAACCATTAACCACACTTGACACAACTAGACACCATCAATTATAACCCATTACACAAACCAGTAAACCTTCTCACTAAGTCTCTACATCATTTTGAGTCAATTTCACACCTTACATATCCTTTAGTCTAATCGGGATGGCTGACACGCCGCATAGGTGGCCCTAATTTGGTCAAGTCATTCTTTATGCATCCAATGGGGATGAAGAGATGGTCAATTAATCATTTCAACACCCAATACACCACATATTATTAATGGAATCAATAGCACCTCAATAAGGGTAACATGATTGAAACCTTACATGCACAAATCTATGAATAAACTATTGGATATAACATGTAGACCACCTACTTTAAATCCATTGGAAAACACATCTTAATCGAGGCCTAATATCCTTATTCAACCACCCTTAGAAGTCTCAAACTATGTCTTAACAGAAAAGAATGATCATAGAGATTTGGATAGAGAGAAGAGAAATATAAAAACCCTAATCAAGAAAAGGAAGCAAGGAGAAGTTTAGACATAAGCATATCACCAATCCGCAACTAATAGCACACCAAACCACATTTGATTGAAGGTGAGTCACTTCTAGGAAGTTCTTGGAAGCATGGATCATCACTAGGGTAAAAGGGGAAGAAGGGGGAGTAATCCTGAGTTGGAACATAAAATCCCATAAACGCATTTTTTTCAATTTTATCAAAAATACTAGGATTCACGGTTTACCTGCATGTTTTTCTGAACCACGCACAACTCGTGTGGATGCTACTATAGAGAAATATTCTCCCTCACATGGTTACAAGGTATTTCTGCACGGTTTTCACTAGCCTTGTAGAAACCAAACAACATGCCTAGAAACCCCCTTTTCTTCCTCTTTTGTGCCTTGAACCCCTGAGAGACACCCCAAGTCTTTACATAATCTTTGGAAAATACTTATTTAACCAAAATATAGAACATAAACTGAAACATAAACAAAACATACCTAAATAGAGATCCTGGATCTTAAATCGCTAAATATAAATCAATAGTTATGGTACCTCTCACAATCACCCGACCCATATCTTCTACCTCTAGAGACTCTTCCACTGCATGATGAAGCTTAATCCCACATGTATATGGATAGAACCACTTTTTCCATTATCCGTAGGATTCAACCACATTAAATTTTTGTGATAATGAAAGTGTGACACTATATAGAGTATAATACATATGAAATAACATATGAAAACTACTTTAGTGTCTACAAGAAGCGGATACCCTAGATTCCTTGGTTCAAATATGTTTTGTGTGTCCTAGAATTCCAAAAAAGTTAAAAAAATAAGTTGGAACTCTTAGCGACTCCCAAAGTTCTATGAGAATTATTTTTTCATGATCCTCTATATGAATCATAACTCATAATATTTACTTGGAAAGAACTTAGAAAACTACCACTTGGAGAAGACGAAAGTTCTGTAAAACCAGAATTACCCACATGGTCCATCTTTGAAACAACACTCTATCCAGCACATTAGAAAAATATGATAGATTCATCAAGAAAACATGAGAATGAATATAAAACCAAAGAACCATATTTACCCTTTGATTATTTATCTTCTCATTCAACATTTTATTTAGGGTAAACTAAAAAAGATCAAAAAAGTGCTTTTCATATTCAGGCATGGTCCTGTCATGCTACTCGAGTTTGAAAAACTCTATATCATTAGACAAAAACATAGACTCTAAATAAAAATGGCCAGTGAAAGAAACCTTTCCACCATTCCACTCCAATACCTCATTCTTTTTCATCATCAACATTTCTTTCCACCATCTTCAATTTGGTCCCTCTAGATTGAATTGTGGAATTTTTCACCTTAATATAATCATGCATCTCAATGAACAAAAATAAAATCCAAACTTTCCTTAACTAATCCTCATAATTTGGGGGTTTATTTCAATTGTTGAATTCCAGTGACTCATGGTGAGGGAATTATTTAGCATTAATCTTAAATTAAACCCTCCGAGGATCAACATATGATGCCAAAAATAGAAAAGGTTCTAGTGCATGTCCTAGATCATGGATATCAAGAACAACAACCTCAACCAGATTATGGCCCATAAGAGGATTTGGTCACTATGATTCCTTAGTGAAATCATCTTATTTTTGATTCACATGTCTTCTCAGAAGCATGATGATACAAAACATCAGAAGATAATGTTGAAGACATAATAACATTACACATAAGAACACTCAATCAAGAGAAACATTTAAATAAGTACTGCCAAATTGGTAAAAAATTTAATTTAAACAACCCAAATCAAAATCTGGGATAAAATAGAACTAATAATCCTTATTTCTTTCCCATACCACTGATGGTGTCTTATGGATAATTTAAATGAGAGTTGACCAAATACTCACTAAAACTGCCTCTTATGTCCTAATAAGATTCTCAAACTGTACCTTTGTTGCCACTTTGTCAAATATTGTCTAGGATCCCATAATAAATACCTAATCAAGTAATAACATGTCTTGAAGGTTATTATAAACCCCAAGGGTTGGATACTAGCTTCTATAATCATATAATATAATGTAGGGACTATTTTTTCAAATAAAAAATAAAATAAACAATTACAAGTCAGTATTATCAATGGAAAACACCACTAAAAGAACTGTACCAAATGAAAAATAAGTCTATAAAACCATTGTATAACCACACTGTACTATAAAATGATATATAAAACCCATGTCCCAATTTAAGTAACACTACATGGTCAAAGGATTCGACAAAAACGTCTGCCTCCAAGTGGCACATTCACCATGCTAGAATATAGAAGAAAGAAATCTTCAAATGCAGAGTCCAAGATAGGTTTTAGGCTAATTGTACTTTAGGGACATTCTATGTTTTCAAAAATAATATTCCACATTACTTAACCTAATAAATATTTTATTTTTTTAAAACAAAAATTGAAATGGTGGTATAAGATTATTTTTAAAACTATTTTTTTATTTCATTTCAATTCAAAGAAACATTAATATAACGGCATAATAAAAAAATTAAATAAAAAATTATATATATTAGTTTACATAAATTCACAAAGAATATGTAATGTAGTTTTAAAAATAATGGAATATATATATATATATATATAATCCCTATAGAGATACATGGTTATATTTCCTGACGTACTATAGTTCCAGGATATGTGATCCTCATACACTAATATAGTGATAACAACAATGTAAAAACTCTTCCCATATACACTAGTAAAAGAGAAATAATATAAATCTTACTGAGGAAAAGATAGTCAAGTTAGTATATTTCAGATTTGTAAAGAATAATATCTTTTCAAGGGAAATTAAAACCTATTATTTTTTCCCTAACAACCCATTAACTACCATTTCTTCCATATTCCTAAACATGAATCAATAATGTGAGGATTATTTCAATACTATTTAATGTACAATTTCTGTATTATAAATTTAATTATAATAATTTATCAATAAAATAATAAACATTGGTCTTTAATCAATTCATTCATTTTTAGGATAAAATCAATCCAAGGTTCTTATAAAAACAGTTTAATCCATTTTCTAAAAATCAATTTCACAATGTGATTTCAAAAATAAAATTCAACATTTCCCTCCAAATCCAAAACATTCCCTAATTCGATTGAATTGATTGTTTTCTCTAATTTTCTATTCTAAAGAAATTTCAAATCCTTATCCTCCCCAAATCATGTTTTCAAATTTTTATTGAAATAAGTCTAAAGCAATCAATCAATTCAATGATAATTTAATCATAAAATCATAAATGGAACCACCAATCGAAACAAATAGATCCCATCCCACAATGCCTTTAATGGGAAACTCGATCAAAGAGAATAATCAATAATGAATGTAGAATCATTAATAGATTTAATATATATATCAATGGATTTTAAATCTTTCAACCACCAGATGATCTAGAAAACAATATTGGTTAGTTAAAGAGAGTTGAATATAGAAAAATGTCATAATAAATCTTTTGAGGGAGAGATTGAATGATGTTTTCTACACCTCTATCCTCTTTGGAATGGGTTCTGAGAAGAAAAAAAAGGTCCCTAAGTTCTCCAAGGACCATGTAAAATATATGTTTCCATGTTTGGTTGTGTGGGGGTTCATAGGGTGGTTCCTAGAAATTTTAATAAATTATTTAAATTTTAAATTTTCATCATGCATGGTTTCATATAGGGGGCCTAATTGTTTTTCAAACAACATACCATAATAGTGATCCCCTATAAAGTGGTTTATGGTTTATACTAGGTGGGTGAATGGTTTTTTAGACATTGTGCCAACTATGAAAACCCACACTACTTGGGATTGCACAGTTTTCACTTGTAGGGAACACCGATTGAGAAAATTATGCACAAAACGTGAACAACCTAATAGCCTCCCAATATTTTTAAAATTTCTCTCAGAGAACCCATAAATGATCCCCAACAAAAGAATGATTTAAATTGTAGTTAAAGAGTTCTTGAAAACAGTATCATGATGTTACATGATTCCGCCTTTCAATGGATGGATTGAAAGAAAGGTCAATAATACTATACATTTCAAAAAAATTATATTTTCATTGATATCATATATTTTTTTTAAATACACAATTATAACCATCAATGTGATGAAGGGATAAAAATATAATTCATTAATTCATTGATCCGATAGTCGACACAAACATTTGAGAAACACTTCTGTTTCCCAATTCTTTGAAATTATGTGATTAATAGTTATCCCATCATCAGAATAAAAATTCATTATGGTTGAGATAATGAATTAAATATTTATTAATAGATTACATATATTTTAAGAAGGTAAACGATGAAATAAAATTTTAATTACGTGGTTAATATTTTTTATTCTTCTTTGGGAAACCTCCTTTGTGACAAAACTTACACCTATAAAGAATTGTCTATAGCATGAAAATAATCTTTATGGAAGGATTAAAAATTATTGGACATTATCACGGTAGTTAATTTTAGAGATAATGTAATTAAAATTTTTGAGGAAGAGAGGAGAATAGTGTCCTTTTATATGTGAGGGGATCATGACTCTTCAGATTTCATAATGTATTAAATTAATCTAAATAAATTTTTAGGTTCAATTGTCTCAAAATTGATATACATTTAATATTGGATGAGGGTATATTGAAATATTATCATCTAATAATATTTTTACACTTTTATTTTATGTTTTCACTTATATCAATTTTCTTTACCCTTACTAACACTTTAGACATTTAATATATCACCAACATTGTTTACTCTTTATTGGTCAATAACAACACTATAAAAATTGATTTTAACCTTCAATGGAACATGTATTTCATTTCAACTATATTAAATTCTATTGAACTAATATAAAATTTTTATAAATATTAAATCATATAATAATATTTTTTTATATAAAATATCAATAGTTTCTTTTTTTGAATGTGTTCACAAAAATTACTTTAAAAGAAACAAGATTAAAATAGAATTAAATCACAAAAAAACATATAAAATGACTAATTTGTTATAATTATCCAACAAATTCCAAAAATCAAATATTTAATCCAAAATTTATTACATTTTATACTTTTAAAACACCTTATTTAATTTTTCTATTACATGAACAAATACAATGTCGATATCACACAAGTATTTAATTTAATTTTTTAATCAATAATGATAAAAAAATAAAATTGAAATAATGAATAAATATTTTTAGTAACCATTAGAATGGAACATATCCTTATTTAATCTGTATAAAAATTATTATAGAATTTATATTAAATAGCGTGAAATTTTTAATTTATTATTTTCATAAAATATTATAAAGGTAATAATAAACTAATAATAGAACCATGATTCCTTATTTTATAAATTTTCCTAAGAATGGATGAAATATAGATATCCAAAAGGTTAAATTCATTTTTCAAATAAATTTTAATGAATTAACATAATATATTAACTCGGTTTTTCCAGTTTTAACTATACGTAGGTGACAAATATTTACCAATCATACTTCTCACAAAGTCCAAAACAAAATGGGAACTATTTAACTAACCTGATCACCTTGAGAAAGAGTATGGTATCATATTTTCAAGATTAATATTCTATAAAATTTAAAAACTATAATAAATTTATCCTCGTAACTTTAGAAAATGTGTTTTATGTGAATATGATTTTTAATAATTAATCTACATTTATTTTTATATCATTAATATTAAAAAAACATAATGATTGAATTTTTTTTGACAGAATATGTTAAATATTTATTCTGTTAAAATAATTGATAAATATTATTAATTTTAATAATGATGAAAAAAATTGATTGGACAAATAAAAACAGTTTTTATAAATATATTTTTTTAATCCCAAAAATAAACTTATACCGAAAACAAGTATAATGTTGAATAAATTATAATTAATTATGTTATATAAAATTAATGGAGTACAATAATACATAAATAAAAAATTATTATCATAATGATATATTTATATTTTAATATTTATGGAATAGAAAGGGATGTTTTACTAAAATCTGTATTTTTCATTATTCAACTAAAAAAATTATTTTAGAAAAGTACCAAATATTCACTCTATGAAAAATTTGATATGATGAATCATAAAAAGATAGAATTTTTTTTAAAAATATTCCTTTTAATTTGGTAAAATTTACTATATTATTCTCATGAAGAAACCTTTTTTGATAAAATAAATTTTTGAAACAAAAAATAACTTCTCAAAAAATTATGTATATACATTTTGTACACCAATAAATACATTTGAATTATGTATAACTTATCTACGTATGTTTAAAAGTATAGTTATTCATATCCACATGTTTTAATTTAATAGAAATGTAATAATATTTTAGTGGTTTCTCTAAAGTCATTATTTTGTGTTAGAAAAGCTATCAAATACGTAGAATTTATTTAAGGCGAAATATATTCTAAAATGTAAAGGTGTTACAATGCAAATTATCATATAGATTTCTATATGGATACTGTGAATTGGAATAACAATATTATAAAATATATGTATTAATTTTTTTCTTATTAAAATATTTATTCAATCAATCATTGATTACTATTTAAGTGGAAATAAATATAAATTCATTAAAATGAAAAAAGGTATATTTTTAAAGAACTTTTTTTATGTGTTTAGTGTATTTAAATAATAAAATATTAAATAATTAAATATTTTCAAGTGGTTCTAACAGGTATATTATATCTAAAATTTAGTGAATTCATATTTAATTAATTACAATTTTTTTACAAATAATGAGAATAATGGAATTTTATGGTTCAAATATACCTTTTCATAATAACTTATTTTTGTAGAATTTAAAATATGTATATTATTTTTCACTTAAACCAAATTTATAAATTTTATTTTATAAAAATCATAGAAAATTACTTGTGTTTTAATAATATGATTGGGAGGAAATTTTGATTATTTTCTAAAGAGATTTATTTTTGAGTGAATATTTAAAAATGTAGTTTCTTGAATAAAAGTATGTATTTTATTTAATACAAAATAATTTAAAATTACTTTTATATTTTTTAATTCATCAAAATTAAAATTTTATTCATTTTATTAAACATAAAATAAATAATCTTATGGGAATCACCATTATAAACTATGTTGGTATAAGTTCATTTTTATTCTTAAAAATACATTTTTCTTAAACCAGTTGTCCATTGCATTTTTAAATCTAATATAAAATTTATTTTCATTAAATTATAAAAATTTATTCATGAAACATTACGTTAAAATTTATATTAGGAGGTTAAAATTAATAAATTAGTCATGGTTTATTTTTAGTACATTATGAATATCAATGATGTTAAAAATGTGTCACCACATTAAATAGTAAAAAAGATTGTATAAGGTTAAAACTATTGGATAAGTTCCCAAAATCATTTATAAATTCATATTGGGTGATATTATTTCTAATATTATTATATTATTTGATAATATAAATTTCCTATCTTCAATTTTACATTCATTATAACATTTAAGTTATTTAATGAAAAAAAAATATTACAATATTGATATAAATTCCACTAATTTTATTCCATATTGATTCAAAGATGTTTTGATATAATATAAATAGTTTTTTTCAAGAAAAATAATTTTTTAATATGAATATTTATTTTTAACTTTTTTTGTATTATAAATACCTTAAACAATTATTCAAAACAAACACAGTGTTGGTGCATGTAGTTAAAAATAAAACTGAATGAATGTAAAAATAAATTCAAAATATTTTTTTTTAGAATTTTATATTCCCTAGAATTATATATTTATTAAAATTTATTATTTATTGTTAAATTTTTTATATTTTTAATAATTTATTTTATAATGGATTTAAATTCAAATTAGTTGAATTTTATATAAAAAAATTTAGATGATATTTTATATTGAAAGTTATTTTATTCAAAGATTTAATATTCACTAGAAATATTGAATTAATAAAATAGTAATGTTAATGGTTTTAAATTTAATTAATTAATAACTATTGAGATAAATTTCACTATATATGTAAATTTATGACCCATAAATCCTAAGAAAGGTTTTACGTCTGTTTAGTTTAAAAATATATACTTATCTGGTCAAACTAAAATATAAATAATAAAAATACATCATTTTAAGTATAAAATTTATTTTAAAATTATAGTTTTACCTTATAATCATTATAATTTAATGCATGGAATTTTGGAATCAATTTAAATGTGATATAAATCAAGTATGTTAAAATATCTTTTGTAATTCTATGTGAGTCTTCTCATCACTTCTAAAAGGAAATCTCATCTCCACTGTTCTAAAATACTTTTGAGAACTCTATCACTGTAGGAACCTACATACATCACTTTTAAACATCCATCCATATGTTCAAGAGGTTCTGGTATAACCCATATACCATATTAAAAATTCTAAAGGTTTTTTCCAATAGTGGATTTAATAAGAAGGTGTATAATTCCAAACCGATTGTTAAATGTTTTTTTGTTCTCATAAATCATGAAAATATTCTAATACTGTTATTATTTAATAATATAATAATAAAAAATAATTATAAATTTTATTAACATTATGTTATAACCCTTATTAGTATAATTTTATATCTTGTGGGAAATGGAAACATTATTTTTACGTACCTGTGGACTACCACCTCCCCAAAGAGATGTGTCTCATTTTTCATAACCACTTAACAAGGAACATCATTATGATTGATTTTGTAATTATATTTGTTTTCAATAACTCAATTATTATTTTAAAATTATAATATATTTCTTATCTTCATACCCATCAACCTATTAAAAAATTTTAATGACATTGGTGAGTATTTTTGAACTACCATATCCATGAAGAATTGTGATTTATTTATCATGTCTTTGATTCATTGAATGATCAAAATATGTATTGAATTTATTAAAAAATATATCATGATTAAAAGTCTATTATGAGAATAAAATAACTACATTGACCTCATTCATCCAATATTAGTTGTTATGATTACTTTGATCCAAACAACCTAAAAATGATCGACAAAAAAAATTATTAATATAGTTACTATAGAGAATATTGTAGAAAATTAAATAAAAAAGATTATTATAATTTAATGAAACTATAAAATGGTCTAAATAAATTCAGTAATTTATATTAATTATTATAGTGTATTTAAAGAATATATGTGGCATGTTGGGAGATGGTGTGAGGGATTTTATTTTAAAAAATTTGTCAAATTTTTTAAACTTGTTATCCTCCAAATCTGTTTTGTATAAAATGATTCAATATGTTATTATTATGATATAATGTTATTTAATTATCAAATTTTATTATATTATATTATCATAATAAATTGGTAACAGTGAATCAATTCAATTTTTTCTAGATTGGTTAATTTTTCTATTCATAAAAAGTTATTGAAGAAAACGTTTTTAGTGTGTATAAATTTTTTTTCCTTTTCCTTCTATCATAGTTGTTTTTCATTTTCAATATTCATCTACCAAATTACATGGTTATTTTCAAATATATTATTTATTTCAGTTCTTATGGTATTTTAATTATTAAAAATACTAACTATGAAAATAAATGTATTTATAATTATGGGATTACTAAAAATATTTTTTCTTATGGGATTGATTGCTAAATAAAATTATATTATGATTAATGTAAAATATATATGTGTTTTATTCATTCAATGGTTCATGTATTTTTTTTATTAATTATGGGTGAGACCTTTGTAGTTTTTATGATGGGTGATACTAATATAGATCTCCAATTGATTTGCTAATGTGACAATGTTTGCCTATGATAGGTTGATCCGAATAGAAATGTGAATTATCCAGTTAGGAGATCCCATCATAAGAACTCTTATATGTGTGAATGTAATGATAATATTCCATGGTACCCACATAAAATTTCTTAAACGGTTTTTAAATTAAAACATTATATTTTATAAGATATATATATGATTTTATTTTTGAGTAGATTTTTTATTAACTTTTTATTAACTAATGGTTAAGGTATGTTTTATAAGGAATTATTTTCATGAATATTATTCATTTAAATAAAATAATTATTCTAACTATTTTGAATTTGTGATTGAAATTTAAATGTTTTCTATAATCTATTTATAATTTATGTTATTTTCATAGAAATGTTAGTAGTTAATTTTTGGTCAAATTCTTATTGTGAACATTGAAAAAGATTTTAAATTTCTTATTTTTACAAATATAATGACACCGTACTTATTAATTATTTAACTAGAAAATCAATTTTAATCCCATAACATTATATTATATTATCACAGATTAAGGATGAGTAAAATCATTAAAAAATTTAGAGGTCAAGATATGGGATTTAGCTTGATGAATAAATTGTGTATTGATAAGGATATTATTATTTTTTTAATAAATGTATAATGTGTAGAAATTTTAAAATTGTTATATAATGTTTTAAATTATTTTAAAAAATAATTAATATAAATAGATAATAAAAATATATTAATGCTAAAACCATTTTTAAATCAGGTAAACATGAGTAGGATAAGACATGGGTTTTTATAGATGGTGTGATATGAATGTTTTTATTACTTTAAAGGTTGGGATGAATCAAATTTAAAAATAATAAGCATTTTAGATACCCTTATGGGTTTACAATTCTAATTTTAATCATTTTAAGTCATGTATTCCCCTTTTTAGTTTTTTGGGATGAGTGTACAATGGGATACATTTATTGAGTTTTAAAACTATTTCTAATATATGTATATCCCTTGAGTTTTCTTTTTTTATATTTCAAATATTATGTATATTAATATGATTTCATATTTTGTATATATAAGATTAATGTTATAGATAAAATTTGGGGTTAAGATAAAAGGTTTATCATATATTATTATATTATTTTTTATTGTGTAGATATCCATGGGACTGAAAAGTGATTTGATGACATTGTGAAAAATATTATTTTTAAATATATTTATGATTTTGGGGTTGTTATATGATTATGTTAAATGGAAATTCATTTGAATAAGTTGAAATTTTATTTAGAGAATATTGGTTGAATTAGTCTACTGAAGTATATATTATTTTATTTTGTATTTATGGCGATTCATCTTATTTCAGGAAATACAATCATATTTTTTAGATTATAAGAATAGGATATGACCATTTGTTGTTATATGAATTTATATGTTACTAATATTGTTTGTATATAAATGTAACGTTAATATTAAAAGTATTTGTGATCAAAACCTTCTAATATTTTTCTGTTTGAACTTGGTTAGGGATATATTGAAGAGTATAAAGGATAGTTATTTTTGAAATTATTAATGTTTAACATTAAATGTTATTTTTTAGGGTTTAATGATTAATAAAGTATGTATTTGTAATGAATGATGTGTTAATTTATTTATGTAATTTTTGATTTAGGATATGTCTACATATTTTAGTAATAACCTATTATCATAATTTAGATAATATGATCCATTAGAAGATGGTTTTGGGTATTTTGGTAAGATATATTCCAATTAAATATTCACTTCATGGTTTAAGAGATGATATAAAAGTCGAATTTTATAGAAGAAAAATCTAAGCATTATGTTTTTCTTATGAAATGGTGTGAAATAACTTTATTGTATTTTCTAAAAATATTTATCGTTATGGTAAAAAATTCCCTCAACTCTACAAAAAATATCTTAAAATTAAAATGATATAATTTTACTTTCCTTGTCATTGAATTTCATATATTCTTTATCCAGTACTGATATACAGTTTTGGGTTCCTTATCATTCATGTAATTATGTTCTCCATAACTATCTATAATTCCATAATGTTAAAATTTCCCTCTATATCCATATTTTTACATCCTACAACCGATCACATTATCGAGGAACATATTTTTGTGTTATTATATGTGAGATTTTTTTTCCATTTTATGATTTTGAAATTGATGTAATATTATATCTTTTCATGATGTGAATTTCAAAAAATGTATTTTTAAATATATGAAGGGGTTTTACTTTTGTGGTCATTTTTTATCATACACTCCCCAACATTGAATTTTATGAAAAGTATTTAAACAATTTTTATCTAGAATGAGTTTCAATTTAGATGATGAATTTCCATTAAGGGGTGTAATGTGACACCCCAATATTTTTTTATTTCATTAAGTAATATATTATATAGCTTTTTTGTATACACAACATTAATAAACAAAAAATACAATTTTACTATTTTTTAAATATGAACATTATCAATTAGCTATTGGTTTCTAATTTATGAACATTAACAACCGTATTATATATATATATATATAGTTTTTTTAAAATAAAATTAATAATTATTCATACATTCATTATTGATTGGATTGAGATAATGATATAATATTATTATGATAATAGATTTATTATTCATAAAACTATTTTTGTGTTTTAATGTGATTTGAACATAAAATTTAAACTTAATAATTAATTATTAATGGTTCAATGTTGTAAATTAGATAAAAAATTAAATTAAATTATAATAATTTATGTTTTGTTAATATATAGGTGTTGAGAATAATTAAATTAAGCTAGAAAAATTTATTTTCATCAAAAATTGTTTTTATGTTAATTTTTCATTTTAATTTATATTAAATTATTTATGATATTAAAAATTGAATTGTATAAAATAGAAATAAATTTTCAAATAATTAAGTAATAATCTCCTTTTATTAATTTTGGGGTTTTTAGGGAATATTTATTTTTGAGTGAGTATTTAAACATACATACATTAAAAGTAATTATCATTATATTCATTAAAAAGGTTATTTAGAAGCACCATACAATAATATTTTTCATTAATTAAAAATAAAAAATAAATTTTTGAACTTAATCGGAATAATTCCAATGTAATCAATATAATATTTTATTCATGTATATGTTCATTTTATTCTCTGAAATATGGTTTTTTAAAGATTGTTTCTCATTGTATTTTGTAATCTTCTATAAAAATAAATTTCTATCACTTCTGAAAATTGAAACTTGAGAAACACATTTCATATTTATAATATTTATGTATAAATTTATAAATAGATAAAAAATCATTTGAGTAGATTATTAATAGTAACTATTGTAGAAATTTGTCAAAATGGGAAATGGTCAAACAAGTTAATTAACAATGAATTAAATTATATTGTTTAAAATTATAATCATTATTTATATTTGGTGGGATTATTTTTATCCTTAACACCAGTGTTTATAATTTTATTTATCTTAGCTACATTTTATATTAATTTAAAATATATATTATTTTTATAAAATGATAAATTCAAAATGTTATACCATGGATTTTAATTTCTGTTATATGTTTTAATATTGTTAAAATGGTGTTTTACATAATACAAAATCTTTTTTAAAATATAAATAATTTTTTTAAATGGTAATATTTTTTAAAAAAAATTGTTTTAATTAACATAATAAAATTTATTATGATAACACTATTCTTGGGTATGAATTTGGAAGACAATTGAAAATGACTTTGAAAAGAATTAAATGTAATAAATTATTGGTGAAAAATGGTTTCACCCAAATTTTATTCTTAAAAATAATGTATTAATGATAGTTATGTTTTTTAGATTCTAAAACCATTATTATCATGATGGGTTAAAAATTAAATTAACTCACCAGTCTAAATGATGACATTGAGGATAAATAATGAAAAATAATATTTTATTAAGAGATTAAAAAATTTAAAATTCAATAATATAGTTTAGTGGAAAATAATAGGGTCTAATGATTTATCCATGAAACATTTATAAGACTATTTTCCCTATATAAATATATTTATAATTTGTTTAAAAAATATATGTTACCATGGTTACAGTTAAAATTGGTTGACGAAGGTGTTAAACCAAAAAATAAAGATTAAAATGACACAAAACCCTGTATAAACTTTATCTTATTGATGATATTTAGACCATTGATTATTTTTCATCAATTAAATTTCTATTTGGAATAATTTTATATGTGAACATAATTAATTATATTTATATCATATTTGTAATTCCCACTATATCCTCTCATCACCTATAAAAGGTTATCTCCTCTCTTCTCTTTCAATCACCTCTAGATTATGACATATATATCAATTCCAACCTTAATATATCCAAAACATTAATACCCACGTTTGAGTTGTTTTTATCTCTCTATAATACCATCCTAAAAAGGCATAATGTGTTACCCAATTGAGGTTTTCAAATAAAAAGAGGTATACTTATTTACCTATTTTTTCAAATTTATTTCATCTTCTATATCCATCAAATAATCATAAGACTTAAATATATAATAAAATCAGTGTCTAAAGTGATCATAAATTTTATTATTTTCATGTCATATACATTATTCAACTCATTTTCCATCATTTGGTGAATGAACACACTGTTTCTATGTTCATGTTGACTACCACTTCTAAAAATGAATGTTTTTATATTTTTATAAACACCTCACCATGATTGTTATTATGACAGATTTAGTAAATAAATATCTTATTAAATATATAATTATGATTCTTTAAATATATGATATTAACTAACATCATACCATTACATCTATAAAAAAATTTATAACATCACTCTTACATACATGTTCATTACAAACTTCATGATTCAATGTGACTCTTCTTCCAACGAAAGATCAATATATTTTTCAAAAATTGTATTTAATGTATAAAAACAACAATATTATCATGATTATTATTTTTAGATGATGGATGAATAAGAAAACTAATATTTTTAAACCTACCAAATTTGTATTGGTAATTATGTTCCGAATATCCTCAAAACATCTTAAATTAACTTAATAAATTTTATTACTATATAAGACATGATATTAAAAAAAATAAAAATACTATTATAAGAGTGTATATATGTATAAGTTTATTATTATTTTTCAATATATATATATATATTTCCATTATTTTGTTCTCAATTATTTTTTGTCAAAAGTTGGGAGAAATGGTAGGTGTTTCTTTTAAATAGTTTTGAAAATGTTATAAACTCTTTCTTCATCAAATAAATGATTTCATAATTGTTTCAAGATTTTTCAAAATTATGATTAAAATTTTCTGAAATGAAATTTTTGATTATATTTGATATTAATTTTTTTTGTTTAAGAATTAATTATTTCAACATTTTTCTTATAGGTTAATTTGGATTTTTAATAAATGTTATTTATTTTAATGTATATGGGTTTACCTTTTATTCCTTCCCATGTAGCCACTATTCATTATAAATATTCATATTATTGCTTTCATGGTCATTAATTGAAATTATTTCTCTCATGAATATGGAAATTTTTTAAATGTTATTATAAGGAATTATTAATTAAAAGATAACTGAAAATTTTATTGATTATATTCTATAATGACTATTAAATTTGTGTTATTTTATTAATGATCATGATATATATGTTTTATTCATGATATGGTTCTAAAATGTTTTATATGAATGAGGGTGACTAGATATAGATCTATTGATTGGATGAACCTAATATAAATATCCAATGAATTTTGTAATGTTATGATGTTAACAGATATTAGGTTACACCTTCGCGATATGGGAATTAACAAGTTAAGATAATATATTGTAAAGAATCATGTATTGGTGAATATAAGGGTAATTTTTCAAGGAACCGAATTTCTATTTTTTTAGTGTATTATAAAATAAATTTTCTTAATTTTAAAATTTCACCAAATTAGATTATGTTTGAATGGAAATAATAATCTTATTTAAAAAACATAAATGTTGATAGATAATTTTTCAAATAAATAGTTTCATCAGTTTTATTGATTTCCATGAAATTCATGTCTATGATTTTTCCCATATTATTTCATATAATATATTATATTTATTTTTTAAATTAATAATGATTTTTTTAGAAATGTAAATATATATTTGGGGTATAATATTTATTCTGAGATAGTATGTTTTATATGATTTTTTAGGTTTATAAATATACTATGTAAATTTATTTCATTTATATCCATTATATAGACTTGTTTTGATCATAAAATGTTTTATTATTATTTTACACATGGAATAAGTATGATTAGAATCATTTTAGAATAAATATTTCCAAACATGGGAGCTACCATAAACAAAGAATCTTTGTATTCCGAAGGAACATGTTTTGTTTGAAAAATAGATTCTATCTGGGAATTTCAACCTTTTGATTTAATTTATTACCTAACTAATTAATATATTATTGTAAAAAAAATTAATAAGGTAGATGATGTTATATAATGATTATACAAATTTAAGGGGAAGATCATTCATGGTGAGACCTATAATTAAAGTGAATTAATGGCCTTTGATGCATAATGTAAAAATTTGAAATGATTAGTTTGAAAATTTAATGTTACCTATTCGAGTGGATAATATTATTTTGTCATCGAATGATTATACTATAATGTCTACATTGATATGTATATTCAAAATTATAGAGTATGTTTTTCCTGAGCAATAAAAATTATTGAATATTTTTTCACTGTGTTTTGAAATATTCTACACCATTTGTTCTCTATTAACTGACTCAATCTATAAAAACTAAAATGAAAGAGTAATTAACTTCAACCATCACTCTTGATAATCGAAAATGATTTATCAAGTATGAGAAAATTTATAATAATCTACTTCCAATTATAGAATAATCTCCATTGATTGTATTTAAAAACTCATCACACTCAATGTTTCTTTTAAATTTCAATTTTTGATATATTTTATTTCATAATTATTTAGATATTTTGATTACTATAAATTATTTTATTAGGATACTCAGTCATCTGATTTTAAATCATTTATTGTTCTATGTAGACTTGTAGAAGTGTAATTGTATATCTTGGACATCAATTTCTGTAGTTTACTATGTAAAACCTAATCTATACTATTGATATATTATTATATTATACTAAAAATGATTTTCAGTGGCATGATTCATATTTAAAGGACTATTCCATATTATGGAGCCAAACAATTGTTTAATTCTATTATTTTTTATAATTTTGTTATTGCTGATTTGATTAAATTTAGATGAAAGTCCTTTTGAAATTTTTTTTCTTTTAAAACAGTAAATTAATGATATAATAATATTTAATTTATAAGTGTTATATAATTTGGGTTTAGTTTCAGTAAATATATTTCAATATATAATTTACTTTAAAAAATAATTATTTTTTCACTATGCATTTCAAAAATGATTTGAAAAAACCAAATTATATATATCCAATGACTTATAGAAGTAGGACGTGTTTTAAATTGGAGGTATTAAAATATATTATTTTTACAAAATGATTTTGTATATAGGATTATTAATTCACCCCCCCCCCAAACCCCATATTCTAATATGACCAAAAAAGGAGAATAATGAACTTATATAAATTGATAATTAACAAAGTCGGAGGTTATGTATTTATTGTGTAAAATTAATCAACGTCACCTGCAAAGATCCCCAAAAATATACATTTTTTTAAAAAATCCAATAATTAATTAGTAAGATATATTACTATTTAGTTGAAAATTTATATGGATATTTTATGTCCATATTCCACGAGATGAACAATATAAAAATATTGGTTCGAAATAATATCATTCAACATTTAAATAATTATATTGAAAATCATAATATAAAAGGTGGTTCAATTACATACTAATGCTTCAAAAAAGGCATGGGGACTCAACCCCATGACCGGCACCCCACACCCCATCCCCCTACCAACCAGGCCACCTGTGGGGGGGAATCATAATTTATTTGCTTTTAAGATTATATTTTAAAACAATGTATATTTCCCAAGTAGTATGAATGTAATAGTAGAGAAACTATTTGTTGGATGGAGAAATATCAATTTATCGAATGAAATTATTTAGCATTTTTAATTTTATGTATAATGTTTTTGATAAAATGATGGAGGATTATATAATTGATCAATAAACGATTTATATAAGTATATATGTCAATGTAAATCAAATTATACTGTAAAATGTTATATCAATACTATCAGATGAATTTCATCAAACATAGCCAGACATGTTCTTTAGTTAAAAATTCATTGAATCTATAATATAGTAAATTATAATTTTCTGGGAGACCAATATCGAGTCCAAAATTAATGAACTATGATTATCCTTAAGAGAATATAGTTCTTGGAGGATTTGATAAAAATGGTGAGAATAATCCATTAATTTATTGAAGGATTTTGTTTGAGGTCATTAAAACCATGTCCATGTTTTTTAGATATGTCCATTGGGATTGTTTTTATAAATATATGAAAATTTCATAGAAAAAAAATATATTTAGAAAATGATTATCCAAATTTTCCATGAATATTTTTTTAAATCATGTTACATTAAGAGAACATCATAATAAATTTTTTGAGATTATTTTGGTTAATCTATCAGTGAGATGATACATTGTAAATTACATAAAAAGTATCATTAATTTTTATTATCTCTATAATATTTTTTGTCATGGGATTTATGGGATAGGAATCATTTTGTGAGACAAATATTTCACAGGAATTGGTTGTAGGTATGTGAAAAAAATTTGTGTCTAATCTAAGTATCAATTTGTCTCTTATTAAATAAAATAATGACCCCATAGTTAGGTGAAAAACAAGGATACCCAAATTCAGGGTTTGTAACCTCATTTTAAATTATTTTTAAAGTGTGTGTGGATTTCAAAAATATTTTTTATGTTATTATTACTTTCTTTATAATAATTTTAATAACTTATTTCTCCAAGATTCTTTATTCTATTTTACCATACTTAATTAATTTCTTATTATATAAAAAAAATTATAATTCTTAAAATAAATTATCTGTTAAATTTATATATGATATATATTCTTAATTTGAAAAAAAAAATTCCTCTCATTTATAAAAATAATTAGGTTATAAAACTAATGTAGTTTTATTTTATAAACTATAACCCCCACCCCCATAAATAAGTTTAATTACTTAGTCTTTTAATCATATAAAAAAATTTTAAATTACTCATATGGTATATTTTTTCCATATGATGTCTTATGGATTATGAAATTACCCATGTATATTCCAATGATGAACAAAAATTATCTTTTAAATCCTCACTGAATATTTGATTAAAGGTACAGAAAAATGAATTTATAATTTATATATTTCTTCCTGAATTCCTTCAAGATAATTAGTTAGAATTTAAAATGTTTCACTAAAAACAATTTAATCTATGATCTTTAGAAATGTAATTTTATTGTATAATGTGGGAATATATTATCATATATATTTTATAAAAATATAATATATTTTCATAAGTAAATGGTTGAATCTATAACATTACTTCAATATACCATATTTTGGATTATATGGGAACATTTTAAGGATTGTAATTTTTTTATAGGAGTTTTATATGACTAATAAAACTCAATAAACTTTATAAAAATTGGTTTAAAATGATAATTAATTTTTTTATGAATTTAACAAGGGAAAATTTGATAAACTAAAATTAAACTTGATGTTTTATATCATTAGTCTATAAATATCGGTACTTCAATTTGAATTATTATGTATCGATCGAAAACTGATTGTGTAATCAGTATTTTCTCATATGAATGATATAAAACCTCATATGATTATATGTGATTTTCAATTTATATACTCTACTAAAAATAATTCTTCAAAAACTATGATGAAATTTCAATTGATAGCTGCATCATTTTAAAATTTTCATTTTTACATTTTGATGTATTACTAATAATTTATTTATATGATGAATCTATTAGAAACCTGATAAAGTAATTTTACACAAAACTGATAATATTGTGGTCATTTCTTCTCTATTATGGACTAAATATTTATATTGGAGACAATAATGATTGCGAAAATGTAGTTACATACAAAATTATTAGAATTCATAGAACTTATGATGTTAAAATACATCTTGATATAATTTTTGAAACCAATTTTTCATAAATTGTTCTATATCTAGGAGGATCCAAATTTATTGGTTGTATATTGTAATTAGTTTATAATGAATTATATACTAGATGATGATATACTTTTTGTTTTGATTTTTATGTCATTGTTTCAGGTGGAGGCCATTGATTATATTAATTCAATACATGGAATGTCATATAGTGTATAATTTTAAATCATACAATATTTCACGACACCGTTAAATTTTCTAAATTAAATAAATTACTAGTTAACTGGGGGGATTTATAAATGAAATGAAATTACAGAAAAACTTTTATATTTATAAAAGGTATTTTATATTTTTGATGTAAACATTTTCTGTTTATTTATTATATCATATTAATATAACTGTACTATCTTAAAATTTAATATTATCTATAACTGTATTTCTTATATGGATATTATAACAAATTATTACCATCTAATCATAGACTCCTTAATATCGAAAATGTTTTATATGTTTTTGTTACCTTTATAAATCATCATTAATTAGGGAATATATTCTGGAAATAATATTATATAAGTAAAAAACTGATATAGAGTACACCACATGAATTAAACAACACAAAACACAAAATAAAATATTAATTTTGAAGATTATAAAAAATAAATTAAGATATTTATTAAAAATATAGTATAACTAAACTATTATGATATGAACTAGATGCTAGAGGATATGTTTTTTGAATATAAAACTACATTAAAAAACCTCTTTATATGTCTCCTTATTGAATTTTATGTGATAAAAACTATTTATCTAATATTGATTCATGTTAAAAGTCATATTCATATTTTATAAATACATTTTTAAAATTCAATTTCAATATTTTTAAATTTATTTAAAATTTTTTCATTATAGATAATTGATTTATTATATATATGGGTAAATAATATATTTATTTATCATTTTTAAATGGAAAATAAAAGAATAATTTTATAAATATTTTAATAATATAGTAATATGATTATTTGTGGACTATGAAATAGGGCCATCTCTGGGAAAACTAATGGGGAAGCTGATAGGAACATGACTATGTATGTGTCCTCGATATTGAGAGCACTACTTAGAGGTTCACATTCATGTATTGTAAATCAATTGAGTTAATATCCTTTATGTGGATGCTAGTAATGGAAAAAATATGGGTTTCCACTAGCTACCTCCAGGAATTACATATGATGTGCAGTTCACATAACATAATATAAAGGAGTTCTGGAATGTCTTATGTTTCAATGAGTGATTCAGAAGGACATGGTTCTTTGTGGACTTACTAAAATTACATTTCCATTGTTCCTGTATGTGTTTCCATTTTTGAATACAAAATTACACCCCTGATAACCATGGCGTACACCACTACTACCGTTAGTGTCTACCATTTAAACCATTAGGGATGTGTTATACCATCCCATTAAACCACTTCAATGATTAGGAATACCATTTATGAGCACATGAGGTTCTTTTAACTATCAATAATGATTAATAAACTACATACACAATTATAAGATACATGTATATCTATAATTTTGGAATGACAATAAATATGGTTGAAATAGATTGAATAATTATGTCGAGTGGGGAATTTTGATTCACATGTCGAGTTATGAAGTGAAAATTCCATGTAAAAGTCATCTAAAATTTAACAAAATGTCATGGATGAGCTGAGAGAATCCATAGTGTATCACACAAAAAATATAGTTTAAATGAATTAATATCTTTCTTGATTATATAACATGAATCCGAAAGACTAAATTAATAATAATAGGATATTTTATTATTTTCCAGCTAATATGTTGGTTGTCAAAATATGGAAAAAATTTAAAATTATTATTATTTTAAAAATTATATGAAATAAATTACATTTTCATGAAAATTAAGATTAGTTGATTATTTCGAGTAAATATAATAACTAATTCCTTCCAATTTTTTTAATTTTATTTGATATAAATGATTTAATATTTTAAATTATCATATATATATATATCATCATTGAATGATGTTTTGATAATTTTTTGATTTTTTTATTCATTGATGAATAGTGAAAGATAATTGTTCCTTTTTGTAAAATTGTCTTTTTTTCAAGTAAAAAAACTCCCATTCATATTTGGATTTATTTCTATATTTCATTAGTTTATTTTCATTAATCATAATAAAATAAATTTTATTAGAATCATCATTAACCGTGAATTTAAAAAATATCTTAAAAAGGCATTTTATGGAAAATCTATTTTTTATTGTGCCTCTAAAGATTAATATTAAATTAAATTCATCCTCTTTTTTAA
Organism: Viscum album; assembly: GCA_963277665.1. Taxonomy (NCBI): domain Eukaryota; kingdom Viridiplantae; phylum Streptophyta; class Magnoliopsida; order Santalales; family Viscaceae; genus Viscum; species Viscum album. The sequence continues at coordinate 51,955,648 of OY728156.1, forward strand.
AGTTTATTTTGATTAAATGGATTCAAATTATTAGCATAAAATTTTTATAAATAGTTGTCTTTTACTTGAGGTCATTGTGAATAAAAACCCGGTAGAAATTATTAACCTAGGTTAAAGTAAAATGGATAAAAACAGGTTATAACTAAGGTATAAGGATTAAAAATTTCATTATATTTTTTTATCATCATATAGTATGATTTTTATTCAACCATTTTCAACCAATTCACTAAAATTTTTAATTTTAGAGATATTTTTTTCATATTTACTTTTATATTATTTTATTAAATGAATGAAAAAATGTCACTCTCTTGGTATTAACATATCTACATTTTATTTATAAGGATAAAAACAGATTATGTTGTGTGTTAAATATTATTTTAAAATATTTTTTTTCTAGACTTTTTATTTTAAATTTAATGTTTACTAAATGAATAATTATCATAAATACATACCTAAGGACGACATAGTATTTATTCAATTAATAGAAAAATAAGATAAATGATGTTTTATGGTGTTAACTGTTATATAATTTCTGTGAATTATTGTTTTCCCTAATATTTTTTGTTAAATAATACATAATAGTAGTGTTTTCAAATATTCTATTTGATTTATATTTTTATCTAAATGGAATTAAGGTCAAATTAAATTAATAGCTACCAAAAATTACAATAATTTCTTCTATATACAACAAAATTTAATGATGTTATTTAAGAATTAGAAAAAAAATCTACCATCTTCTAAATGAATGGGATATGGATAAAAATATTTACCAAAATCCATTTGAGGGTCAATTTTTCACTTATAGTAAATTTTCGGAACCTAGAATAGTAAAACTCATTAATATTATTATAAGAATAAAAAGTATTATTAGGTTTTTAGACAAATATATAATGGTTAAAATATCAATAAAAAATTATCAATATTATTTCTAGTGAGTATATAGAATGAAAATCATCCAATATAAAAATTATTTCAATTTTGATCCTCATAATTAAATATTTTGATATGTATTAATATAAAACATTATGTAACTTGAAGAGTGACCAAATAACGTCTTGACGCATGTGCCACTCAAGGCATCCCTGAGCTAGTTGGTCGTATGGCCTCAAGCCTGCCTCCCTATATGTCATAAGAAACCGAAGAGAAACATGGGCATAGGGTGTGTAAATGGGTAGACTTTGTCCTCGTATCAGAGTGTAGCATAAAGGATATATAATAATTGAGTAATACATAAATATAAGAAGTATAAACAGATAAGACTTGTTGTACATGTGAGAATGAAAATCCCATCACTAGAAAGTCAAAAGTTATAACTGAATCATATATAATATAATAATTTCTTAACATGTATCTATAGAACTATAAAATAGGTATATATGGAAGTATGAAATAAAATCAATACAAGAGAATAAAAAAGAATACAAAAAATATCTATTATCCCCAAAAATGGCCTTATCATCTAGTACCAAGTTACATCCAATTAATGAAAACATGATATTGTGTCCAAAGAAAGATTCTTCCCCCTATCAACACTTGTATAAATATATTCATATCGGGAACCATCAATGGCTAAGATAGGGTGTGAGATAAATTCCAGTAGGCCACCACACATAGTGTCTATACAAATCCAGTCTGAGAAAAGTAAACTAATAGTGTGCCGGTATATATATAATGCAATACCAAATAAATAACTCATTCCTACATTAGTATTAGTTGGAATTTTCTCTTAATATAATATCATTTAATTAATTAATTTATTTTCTGTTTTAATAGAAAAGTCACCTAAGGTGTGAAAAATACTGACAATATATCAAAATAATAATAATAATAAAGGATCGGGGGTATAACCAATTCATCCTATAATGATTATATTAATGAAAGAGGTTCCAATTTCATTACCAAGGATTTTGTGACTTCAAGGGGAAGGACAACTCATATAATTAACATTAAATCTAGTAAATGGTTTGAATTTAATTCAAGGGGAATCTCCCAAGGCATTTCATTGTAAAAATTATAATTGAGTCCAAGAATCTCTTCCATAGTGAGTACATTCTAATCATGGCATTGACCAATAGAGATGATACATAGTGTCTTTTGTCCAAAGACATCAAGCTAGAACCATGTATTGTGTGCAAGGATTCAAAATATCAAAAATATTTTGAAGTTATCATATGACATCATTCAAGAAATCCACTAGAGGATAGGGACAATGTTCTTAGGTTGGGATCTCCCTTGGAATCTAACTTTTTCAATCGGAATGAAATACTTTATGTGCATATGTAATTCCATTTGGAATCCAATTATGGATAATTTATAAAAACTTATACTATTATAAAATTGTATATATTCAATAGTCCCAATATATATATATATATATATATATTTCAAATTTAGGTCATGTAATACATGGACCATTTGTTAATTCAGTAGGTTCATTCCATTGGATTTAAAACTATATGAAAATAGAAATTAAAAAATTAAACTAATTATTACTTGTATTCCATATTTATCTTTTTGGATCATTCCATTACCTTTAATAATCATGAAAATTTGGGTTAAGGACATGCTACCATTTTCAATTCAAATATAATTAACCATGTTAACTTATATTTATAAATTGACATTTCATTTTTACATTTCAAAGGTTCATCATCTAATTAAAACACATAACATGGAAGTATCATGTGGTAACTAAATATTTAATATGAATTTAACAATAAAGGATCCATTGATTATATGATTCCACATACCTTATCATGTTTAAGTCATAGAAAACCTAAAAGGAGAAACATATAGACATAAATAACCACTAATTGGATAAACTTAAAAAAATACCCTTGATGGGGTGGACGAAATTGTGGTGAGAACAATAAATATAATGACAAAAATATATGGTAAGTTATATATAATAATATCATAATTATTACAGTAGTGGAATTTGAATTTGATAATATACACCTGATGAAATCGATGTTTCCATAATGATGAAAAACTAAAAAATGGTTAGACTTTGAGGGATGTGTCATAGACCACCTATAGTTTTCCTGTATCACTATTATCATATAGTAATGACCCTTAGTGTATCCTAAATTGGATAATATAGAATAATATATCAAATCGCTAAAAATAGGTCATATTTTCTTGAATGAAAAAATCATCATCGAGAAGAAGAGAAATGAAGAAGTGATTATATGGTTTAATGAAATTATGTTCACTCTTCTCACATGATATAACGATCCAAAATCCGGGTCAAGATACTGAATCCAGATAAATTCCTGCATTTAGGCATGAGAGGAGCTTCCAAATAAGGGAGTTGTTGCATGAGAGAGAAAGTAAATTTTGGAGGCGATTCGGCCAAAAATAACGGTCATCCCACTTATTTTAGAAACCATCATTTAGAATTTAAATCAAATGTAAATGATTTTGATGTCATATAATACATTGGTAATTCTCCAAGGGAAATCCCCGTTACACATCCTAAATTTTTCAGCCCATGATTTTAAATGTCATGTATTGAATATAGTTCGTGTATTTGGCCTATATGCATCCTCTATCCCCATCTTCCGTATTTTTTCAAAAAAAAAAACTGGCCAATTGGCCCTGGTTGATGGGAAAATAAAAAAAAGACGTCAAAGGGTTTAAAATAATTGTTAAAATTTAATCTGTGCTCATAGAGAACCCAGGTTCGTACAGTCTTCCAATAATAAGGGATACTTCCCCGACTTCACCGTACATGGATGGTAGAATGTTGAATAAAAAACCATCTACTAAGAATATATACCCACCTCCCACTACGATATCTCATCTTGAACCCGGTCATGATTCCATAGATCCCTCACTAAAGGGACAAACCAAACGTAGATATTTTTTATGCTCTAGTACATGATGGGAATAAGATAATTCTCAAATTATTTCTAATTATCTAACTAAACATCCTTAGTATCAAATGGGTGAGATGGGTTGTCATGATAATGGAAAACATGTTAAACATTTAAGACACCATAAATGGTATGATACAAATAAAGAATCATAAACTAATAGGAAACAAACTGACCATATCAAAGATCACCAATGGACCAATAAAATGAAGAAATATATTCTATTTTCTCTATATCCACTTATGAACAAGTCTAGGTAAGTACCCCAAAATATCATTATCACTGACCTCAAACTATAGATGGAATCGATGATGATCATCATAGGAATTTAATGTATAATATATATATATATATGATTTATGATAAACTATATCTCCTATAAATTCCACATCATGAGACAAGGACCTAGTATTTATACCTCTCCAACCTCTAACCAGCACAGGGGTGGATGACCCTGCCGAAAATATAAGGCCTCATATAGATACAAATGAATTTTCTCCTGAAATCTGTTATTCTAGGATATCATAACGTGGGTGATATTTTTATCCCAAGAACTACTGAAATTATAGAAACATTATCATGTTATGACCTCTAACACACTCCAATATATGATACCACTTTATTTTATCAGTTTCTTAGTCCCAGATCATTTGGTTCAAGGTTTTGGATTATCTCCTGGTCGAAAATTTTGACTATTGAAAGTTCAGGTAAATTTTTCAGCCAGCGAACGGTCAACACATTGTTAGAAGAAACCGTGAAGTTCCACCAAGGTAACCGTGCATCAATTTAAAGAAGTGAAAAGATGTGACCGCACGGTTTTCACATGGTCACACAAACCATGTGGCCTGGTTGTGTGATCGTTCCATGCTTAAGCAGTGGCTACCACACAGTTGGCGCATGGTTTGGTAAACCATGTGGTCATCCCATGTCATTAAAAACATGAATCCCCCCATTTAAATCTCCCCTATTTTATCATAACCCAATACACCACCCCTTGGTCGTATTTTGTGCACCAAGGGGTCCTAAACCCCCTTTCCTTAATCTCATCCTCCCCCAAAGATTCTCCCTCTTCGATTCAAAGTTAGGATTTTATTGTTTTTTCATTTACATCTGTTTTCTCTTCTTCTTTCTCACCTCATTGCATTTCCATTGGGTATTCTTCCAATTTCCAAACCCTAATTTCTAGGGTTTATGCGTGGATCTTTTTTCATTTGTATTTATGGTTTTCAATTAGTCCGAGAGGCCTTGTTCTACCACTCAATGAAGCTATGTAACATTTGCGCCCCTTTGGGGTATGTGTTTCCATCATTTTATTTTCTGAAACAACCCATTGATTACTTTATTTTTCTAATTAATTATTGAATTTCATTCATACCTCTATAATAATTTTTTCTAGATCATTGCTCATGATTTATTTTTGTTTATAAATTACTAAAAATAGCTTTTTAAATAAATTCTTTAATTATGCCTAGGTTCATGGAACCTAGGATATTTGATGAAATGTCATGTATTCATTTTGAATAAAATAAGCTGTTTTTTAAATGTTTATCCCCATTATATAATGATAATTTTTTTGGTTTTTTATTTGGAATTGTATGTGTCGTTTGGAAATTTCAAGGCTTTTAATGGGGTTGTCCATGTTTTTTCAACTAAATTGAATGGTTGGGTTTGTATTAAAAAGAATGTGTTTTTTAGGAAAATGATTTCAAAATGGGTTTCTTGGCCTCATTGAGGGTGAAATAGAATGTTGTCACATCCATGGGTTCGCAAGGTGGACATATCGATGTTCATTCAAATGAAGGTATCACCCTAAAACTCCATTCACTTAAATGATTCTCATTTTTCATTCCTTCCATTTTCTCTGAATGGTTATATGTTTTCTAAAAGATGTAATGTGTTCCCTCAAATTTTTTGAATGTGTAATTATATTTCTGTTCTATATAGATTGGCTATGTTTTCCTAGAATCATATTTTGATGAGTGATTTAAAAAAATTTATGTCATTTGGCATTTGAGATGTGTTTCGGTGGATATTAGGGTAAAGGCCCGTTTGATAAACTATTAGTGATAGTGTCATTTCACATTGTTTGGGAATGGATATTGAAGTGTTTTTTGTGTATATGTATTGGAATAGGTAAACTCAATGGCATGTTTGTCAATTTTCATCTTTTTAAGGGAATTATTTAAATGTCTTAATATCGTAATGGCCAGGTAGGCACCTTGTATGATGTCATTTGTATATATATATTTATATAGTGGGATCCTCTATAGGAGTTATTTACCATTATGCTTTATTTATAGTGGGGTTCGTGTTGGTGGTGGGAAACTATAGTGGAGGAAGGTAAAATTCCTTATGCATGTGAGAGCCTCTCAAATACATAGTATATTACCCCCATGGGTTTATGTTTATCTTTTAGCGAATTGAGTGATATTTCATGCCATCCTCTATTAGACAGGTTGGTGCCACATGGATTTGTTGACAGATCGGGTGGGATGTTCTACTAGATTGTTGTGTTAAGGGTGGTAAGTTGGTGAAAGACTTAGGTGTAAGAAAATGATTCTTACTTTCAGGTACGTATCTTTTCTCAAGTTTCTTTTATAGAAAAATTTTGAAGAGGGAAAATTTTAGGATTTCACGTTGTGTGCTTCTTTGTACAATTCGTATACTCTAGCACAGATTATAGGTCATGTTAGTCTGTTTCATGGCCGCGTACATGACCGTGCGATGACATGGAAGGGATGCATAAAGTGGGACCTAGGAATGGAATATAAACATTGTGTGTCTTTATTGAACAAGACGTGTATTTATATTTTTTATTTCATATATCGGACTGAGGACACGTCTAATTAGTAGAAACAAATTCTTCTTAGATTTGTCTAGTCCAGGAGTGACCAAGTATTACCGATTATTCTTCGAGCCCCCAAACTGTCATTTGTGCTCTGAATCAAGCTACTGTAGTTGCATTAGAATCACAATGGTGGATTCTTCTTTCTTTTAGAGAATCTTATCTTGTTTTCCCCTCTTTAGTTAGATATACATGGTTTATATTTTTAGACATTTTTGTAGATCTACAGTGTTCTATGTCAATTCAAAGGATGAAGTCCAACTATATCGATCGTAGAACACCGAGGTAGTTATTTTGTGTCTTTCCGTAGATTATCTTTGAATTATATGTGAAAAAATTTCCCAATACCCTAGTTTAGGGTATTGCATGTTTAAGGAATTTAATCATGTTAATGTCTTCCATTCCTTGTTTTCTTGATTATGTGTTTTTTATTTTAAATTGGGTTATTTACGTAGCTATGGATGTGTCTTCCCATGTTTGATCTGTTATTGGCCGCTGGGTCGTGAATTTCCTATCAGGATGCCCTTTTTTCTATACCTAGTTATGTTTGGATGGAGTGATTTTGTCTGAAATGATTTTTTTCTACGTTTTATCCATTTAACCAAATCATTTTGTGATTTACATTGGCTGTTGAATATCATTTGGTCATGATTTCATTACACAGGGGTGGGGGAACCAGGTGTTATGAGACCATCGGGGGAATTGATGTTGAGGTCTTCCCAATAGTGCCTATGGTACATTTCACATTGTGAGACCATAGGGGGGATTGAAGTTTAGTGATACCTCAGAGTGTCTATAGTTATCATTACGGGACCACATGGGGCATTAAAGTTGAGTGATTCCTTATAGAGTCTGTAGTAATCGTTAAAAATTTATACTCGGATCTGACGGTGAGTGCTTCCTCAGAGAGTCTTTTCTTGTATGAGGCCAAAAGGGGTAGACTATGTGGGATATCCCAGGGGTGGTTGTATCTTTTCTATTAAATGATATGTTGAACGAGAGGGGTTAGGCTATGAGATAATTTCTAGATGGTGACTTGTGAATGATTGGTTGAATGATTAATATATTTTAATAAATGTCATTGAAACTATAGGATTGTTTACTTTTGGGTGCTTCCTTATTTATTACTTAATTTTTCATGTTTTACTGTTATATAAATTCAGTGATAGTTAGGAACTATTATTTTGGTGGTTGTCTACTGGGATTCATCTCAAACATGTTTGGTTCATGATTTTGTGGGATAATAGATTATATTTTTGTCAGTATTGATTAGGGAAACAACCCTTCTACTTCAGGTACTTGATTGCTATGCAGTCAGAGCGCATGGGACCAAGATGAGTCTTGATATGAGGTTGATGTTGTTTACATGTTTTCCTTTGTACTTTCTATTAGTATGGTATTCCATCATTGTGACTTGTTTGGATGCTTTACTATATACTTTTGTCTTTCATCATTATTTACATTTATGCTGGAGTTTTTTTATTTTAAGCTTCCACTGTTTAATTTTTGTATGGTATTATGCTTCCGATATTATTATCTATTTTTTTCCGATGTGTTACTCAGATAATGAGGTAATTGTTTCCCCACTATCACACCTAGGACCCTCGATAATAGTCAGCATCTTCTAGAATTCAGGGAAATGCGCTAGAGGCCATGTGACTAACCGGGTACGGGGAACCTCTAGGAGGCACCCTGAACCGGGATGTTACGAAGGGGTATCAGAGGAAGATATTTTCTTCTTGACTTAATATTTGGAGCCTAAAAAAATTGATAACAATGAAAAGTTAGTTGTTAATAAGATGTACCTGGGTGAAGCTAACCCGTGTATAAGGAAAAACCAACATGCCTCGAGTATTGAAATTTTTCTATTTTGTCTACAATTACAGTTCATATGATTTCATTGTTGGGTGATTCAAATGTTTTGTGTTATTTTCATTGATATTATTTAGGTTATAATTCTATTACAACCCGATGAGATGAAGGTATTCAATCTCATGCATCATATTGGATCTTTGTAGAGATCACATGTCATGCATTTTTGTCATTCTATTTGTGGAGCATTATCGATTGCATGTTATTGTGATAGATGTTGTTCTAGATTTTCATTCTATTGTGATAGATGACTTGATAGAATACATGTTGTTTTATAGTGTATTTCTATTGTTTGAATAATATTTTGGATGAAGGAAATACTTTGGTACCTGATGTGTTATGGGCCCTCTTGGATCAAAATTTCGTGGATCATGTGATTGATTTCACTATTATTCCTTATGATGTACTTGTATAAGACTCCAATATTTGATTTGTGGAGAGTATGGTTCTTCACAGATCGAAATTTGGAACTTTAAACAATTTTTTAGTGTTTTTATGGGGTTCTGGAGTTGTTTCTGAGGCTTACATTCCGGAAAAACCCAGAATACATGGTGTTTAATGATAAATACATGCCATGTATCCATCTGTTCGAGAAGGAACAATTCTCATAAGTACACGATGTGTACCATTGGTACATGACATGATGTCTTTAATCGCGCACCATTCTGTGTGAGCAGAGACATGAGGATGATAAATCTTTGTTGGAACAATCCATGTACCATACGTACACGCTATATTGTAGAGACCATGTATCTGACCCAGTGACTAATGACATGGATCAGTGAAATCCTTCTAGTACTTCCATTTCTGGCCTAAAAACTCCATTTAGAGTCAAAGGTGTCTTCGACTGTGTGACTGATGACATGGGTAGTTGAAACATAAGGGGTACATGACGTGTCTAGGGTGAACACGCCATGTAGAGTTACCTAGGAAGGAGCCGTGTGGTTTATCCGTGTATAGTAACACGAGAAAGGGGAAAGATTCTAGTACATGTCCTATCAAGGGAGAACATGCCGAGTGTGTGGGGCTTTACATGAGTAGTGTTGGATGAAGTACACAACCTTGTAAATGGTTAAGGGAACAAACCATGTAGGGGTAATACACGACGTGTATCCATTGTTTGAAGAACTAGAATGTTTTTTCCACCTATTAATTTCTTGAAAATATATGTTTCAGTTTTTGATAATCTTGAACATAGGTTTGTGCTTGACCATGAAGATTCATGCCACCGAGACGTCCTTCAGTTATACGCCAAATATAGGGAAATGATCAGACATCAGACATGGTAGATCAGGGAATACTAGTAGATCCTAAAATCGTGCATATCTTGCCACTAGCTATAATTTCAGATACTAGTTCTGATGCACTATTCTGATAAAGATTTATGCGGTTTATGAAAACATTATAGGGACAACCGCTTTTAGCCCCACCTATGGCAGAACTGATGTGGGATTTTCAGTAGCATCATCCTCCCACTTTCTCAAGGGATGGAGGACCTCAGGATACAGAGTTGTGGTTATAATCCATGTTATCTATCTTAGAACATCTAAAGACTCCTCCATATAGGAGGATGAAGCCCGTTACATATTTCTTTATAATTCTTCCAAGAGATGGTGGGATGTGATATCACAATCAGGATTCCAGTAGGTTATGGATTGCGATGAATTGTAGAATCCCTTCTATGACTACTTCTACCCAGATACCCTGAGGGCCAATCGAGCCTGAGGGTTCATGAGTTTGGAGTAGGGTACTCTTTCAGACATGGAGTATTCTTCTTGCTAAACATATTTTCAATTATTCACACCCATCTCAGGTGGTGATGAGTTATGTATAGTGATGAATGATGAAGATGGAATCAGGAATGACATCTGATCTGAGGTGAAAATATTCAGGTTGACAAAAATATCTTATATAGTCAACCAGGCATTGATCATTGAGAACACCTTGAGGGATTCTGAAGATGTGGGCCATAGCGGTTCAGCATCCAGAGTTGGTCCTTCTCCAGAAGAAAGTATGAAGTTCCGTGAGTGTCTACACATGGAGATCTAAGTAGGTGGGATAAAACTTCAGGTAGCTAGGTTGTATGATACCTATGTGTGAATGGTGGGAATAAGAGGCCACATTGCCTGAGAGGCCCATTTGAGTGCCGATCATGTGGCAAGAAGGGACATCGTAAGTGTTTCTGTTAGTTTATATCACCAGTAGCTGGTGAAAGAGGTTCCTCTATGACTCCTCGTTCAAGATCAAGACCACCAGTTTTTCAATAGTCTAGGAACATGAGTTCGTCCGACCATTCAGGCTGAGGTGGAAGTTGTGGCGGTGGTAGCCATTCACTAGCCTTTCAGTGACAATAGGGTGGATCATATTAGGGTGGTTAGGCAGGGTCGCAGGGCCATGGTATATTTTAATCTTTTTTAGTGGAGTGGATCCAGCCCGAGTAGGATCCTAGAACCACTACAATTAGTGCTAATATTTTTTTATCCTCAGTTTTAGATACTTATCTTCTCAATACAGTGGTTTCCAATAGTTTCATATGTGTTTCTATAGTGGAGATCCTTGGGCTAGGTATCATTACTTCTACTCATATCATAATGCTAGAAACTCTATTAGGTACTAGAAAGGATAGTGTATGTCAGTGAAAGGAGTTCATTATTGAGGTCAGTGGGTGTCACTTCTTATGGGTCCTTTATGTCTTAGAGTTGATGGGCTATGACGTAATTCTCAAAATGGACTGGTTGGTTCCCTTCCTGGCTATTTTCGACTACTATCATTGTAGGTTGAGTTTCACATCACCAGAGGGCATTTTGTTTCTACATAAGAGAAAATGGGATGTCCATGAGTGTACTTCTCGACATGATCATCATGGGGTGGGAGGAGTTATAGCCTAGATCTATTGTCAATATTAGGATGACCATGGACTTCACATATGGACTTTACTCCAATGGTGGTTCTTTTCATGGATGTTTTTTCATAGGACTTTCATGTTTTCTTTTGGAGTGATAGGTATAAATTTTTATTGAGCTTGTTCCAGGAGTGTCATCAGTGTCCATTCCTCCTTATAGGATGTCTACACCAGAGTTACAGGATCTCAAGAAGAAGATAGAGGAGTTACAGTCTAAGGGTTTCATCTGACCCAGTACTTCTTCTTAGGGTTCGGTTGTCCAGTTTGTGATGAAGGTATATAGTACCCTTATACTTTTTGTATATTATCAGAAGCTGAACCTATTGATAGCCATGAACCGATATCAGTGTCCAGATATTGATGATCTAGTTGATTAGCTTCTAGGAGACTATGTTTTCTCAATGATTGACTTGAGATCTGGTTATCATCAGTTGGATGTTATACCATAATATATATCTATTAAAAACATTTGGAGCAGGTATGGTCCATTCGAGTATGGGGTTCTACCGGTCGGTCTCACGAATGTGCATGTGGTTTTTATGGTACTGATGAACTGAGTGTTCCATCGATACTTGGATTCCTTCACGGAAATTTTCTTGGATGATATCTTGGTGTACTATCACACTCGATAGGACCATGCAACCCATCTTGAGTTCATTTCGAGTACACTGATAGAGAATCAGTTATATGGTATGCTCTCAAAATGCCACTTTTGTATAGAGCACATTCACTTCTTGGGTAATGTTAACTCAGAGACAGGACTGTCAGTAGAACCAATGAAAGTGAGGGCAGCAGTTTCCTAGGATAAGCTGAAGAATGTTTTCAGGGTATATAGTATTCAAGTCATGGATTTTTAATAAAGAAATTTTATACATGATTTTTCTCTCTTGTAAGTGCCAATGATGGGGCTGACATAGAAGGGTGTGAAGTACTTGTGGAGAAATTCATTTGTGTTAGCCTTTTAAGAGCTGAAACGAAGGTTGACATCAGCACTGATACTGGTTTTTCCAAATCCAAGAAAGAGTTATATAGTTTAATATAATTCATCATGTAACATGATGGGATCAGTTTTTATGTAGGTGGAAGGAGTTATTGCATATGGGTCTCGATAGTTGAGGCCACATGAGGGGAATTACCAGATGAACAATATTGAGTTAGCTACATTTGTTCATGCTTTACATTGTTGGAGACATTATCTTTTGGGGGATAATTTTCCAAGTTTTCATCGACCAAAAAATATGATGTATATCATCACATAGTGTGACTAGAATTTCAAACAACAAAGGTGGGTTGAGTACCATCAGTCCATCGATTTTGAGCTTGCCTACTTACCTGGGAAAGGAAATGCAGAGTCTGATTCTCTGAGAAGGAGGAATGAAATAAAGGAAGTTCAAGAGTCCAGTAGTCAATGGATGTTTATGTCTCTTTTCTCTGACATGAATTTGGAGGTGCAAGATAGATAGGGGAAGAAGATTCCATCTTCTATAGTTTTTACTTATACTCTAGTTGATCAAGTGAAAATGTGGTAGTTATCATATTCTGAAGGCCTATTATTACAAGAGATTGTGTCAGGAGATGACCCTATTCCTGGATAGACCATAGGGGATGATGAGATCTTGTGTTTCCATGTATTTGTATGGGTTTTAGAAGACATACACCAGAAGAGTATGCGTTATTTCCTGTCTTCAATTTGTCCAATTCATCCTGGTGTCACCAAGATGTATAGAGATATACACCATTAGTATTGGTGGATAGTTATGAAGAGATATGTTTCACGTTTTGACCTGATATGCTCCACCTATCAGCAAATGAAGCTGGAGCAGCAATGACCAGCAGTGATTTTGTATTAGTTACCCATTAATGAGTGGAAGTGGAAATATGTTGCGATGGACTTCATGAAAGATTTTCCAAGGTCATCTCGATGGAATGATGTAGTTTGGGTTGTCCTTGACAGACTCACGAAGGTTGCAGACTTCTTATTGATTAAGGATTCCATTAGTGTCGATGAGATTTGATGATTGTACATCTGAGATATTGTATGTGTGCATGGGTTTTCTCACTCCATTGTTTCAGATAGGGATGCCAATTTTACTTATTGGGTCTGGAAGGGACTACCGAGGGCTTTGGGTACACAGGTAATTCTGAGTACTGCTTATCATCCCCATAAAGATATCAAATACGAGTGTACAATACATGTGATAGAGGACATTCATCGAGCATGTGTCCTATATTTTGGACATTCTTGGGAGAAGCACATAACTTAGGTGGATTTTTCCTACCATAAAAGTTTTCAAGAAACTATACTGAGGGTACCTTATGTGGATTTATACTGTAGGCCATGCTGATCACTGTTATGTTGGCTAGAAGTATGAAATACAGCTATGCAGGGGCCTCGCCTTTTTCCAAGAGACCACAAAGTAGGTGGAGTTGATTCGAAAGAGGATGGATACTGCATAGTCATAGATGAAGTCTTACGATGATAGAAAGAGATGTCCTTTGGAGTTTATGGTATGGTATTAGGTTTTCATATGTGTCACAATAAGGTTGCGACAAAGAAGGATTATGAGACATGGTATGCTTTCGTAGAGATGCGTTTGGCCATTTGAGGTTTTTGAGAGTGTCGGGTGTGTTGCATATTAGTTGTGGTTACCTCATATGTACCAGACTATTCACAACGTCTTCCACATTTCCCATCTACAATGTCACTTATAAGACCCATCTCATGTTTTTCAACCTGAGGATGTTGGGTTAGAAGTGGACACATCGTTTATGGAAAATCCTATCCAGATTATTGATCACAACGTGAAGGTTATCCATGGCCAGTATGTTCCTCTGGTATGGGAAATGTGGAAGAACAGTCTAGAATAGGATGATACATGGGAGAGGGAGGCTGATGTGAGATCATAGTGGCCGGATCTATTCAAGGATTCTTCATCATCACCACTTTGTTTGATAAATTTTGAGAAGAATTTCTTTTATGGGGGATGTTTGTACGAACCTGGATATTTTTTTCCTGTATGGATCTATTTTCATGTTTCTTTTGAGTAAAAAGGGGAAGAATGAAAATTTTAGGAGTACACATCTTGTACTTCATTGTAAACGATGGGTACTCTGCCACCAAGTCTATGTGGTGTTTTCACATGTCACAACCACATACGCAATCATCTGATGACATGGAAGGGCCACTTAAAGCGGGACCCAGAAATATAATATACACACCATGTATCATTAAATAACGTGATGTGTATTTTTATTATTATTTTTATATAAGACTGAGGACATGTCTAATGGGTAGAAACAACTTCATCTATATTCTTCTCATCCATGAGTGACAAAAAATCACCAATTCTTCTTCGATCCCATGAACTACTGCATGTTCTCTGTATAAAATTCCATCGGTCGCATTAGAATCACATTGCTGATATCTTCCTTTTTCTAGAGCCTCATCTATTGTTTTCTGCTCTTTCATGCGATATCCATGGTTAAATGTTTTAGATGTTTTTGTAGATCTATGGTGTTTTAGGATGTTTCAGAGGATGAGGTTCAACTATATCGATCATACAATGTTGAGGTAGGTGGTTTGTTCCTTTATGTAGATTTCCTTTGAAGTATATATGAAAAATGATCCCAATACCCCAGTTTAGGCTATTTTATGTTTAGGTAATTTAATCATGTTAATGTTTTCCATACCTTGTTTTCTTGAGAATGGGTTTTTTATTTTAAATAGGGTTATTTACCTTAATATGGATGTTTTTTTTCATGTTTGATCTTTTATTGGCCATTGGATGTAGAATTTCCTGTTAGGCTACTCTGTTTTCCATGCCTATTGCTATTAGGATGGATTTTTATTATCTGACACACTTGGGTTATGAATTGTATTCATTTAGCCATGTAGTATTTTTCATTTACATTGGATGTGAAATATCATTTTTGCATGATTGATTTACATATAGTTTTGGGAACCTTTTTTAGTGATACCATATAGAGAATAGACATTGAGGGATTCCCTAGTGTATATGTTGTACTTTTCACTCTATGAGACCGTATTTGGGATTGACGTCAAGTGATCATTTAGAGTTTCTATAGTTATCATTACGAGGCCATTGGAAAAATTAATGTTGAGTTCTTACTCATAGAGTCAGTAGTTATCATTAAAAGACTATAGAGGGAATTGATAGTGAGTTCTTCCTCAAATATTATTTTCTTTCATGAGACCGAAGGGGTTAAATTGTTTAAGCTATCTCCAGGGGTCGTTATATCATTATTGTTTTGTGATAAGTTGAACCGGAGGGATTAGGTTGTGAGAAATTACCCAAAGGGTTACTTGTTAATGATTGGTTGAATGATAAATAAATGTAATAGAATGTAGTTGAAATTGTAGGACTATTTACTTTGGTGTACTTCCTTTTTTATTATTTAATTTTACATATATTCCTACTATATATATTCACTGAAAGATATGAAAGGGTAATTTGGTGGTTTTCTAGAAGGAGTCCTCTCACACCTATTTGGGCATGTTTTTGGGCCCAAACAGATTATATTACTACAGATATAGATATGGTCGATATCCCTTTTACTTCAGGTACTTGATTGGCATGGAGATTAAGAGAATGGGACCAAGCTGAGGCTTAAGATGCTATTACATTTGATTACTTGTTTTCCAATGTACATTGGATTAGTACTGTATTCCATCATTTTGAATTTTTTGCCTGCTTTCCATGATACTTCTGCCATGCATCATTATATATATATATATATATATATCCTATATTTTTTTCAGTCTTCCATTGTTTACTTATTGTATGGTTTTACGGCATCTGCTACTTTTATCTATTTGTTTCTGATGTGTTACTTAGACAATAAGAGCTTAGTTTCCCCACTATCACATCCAAGGCCCTCACTTCTAGTCAGTAGCCTATGGTGTTTGGGGAAATGCACATGAGTCCATGTGACTAACCAGGTACAGATAACCTCTAGTAAGTACCCTGAACTGAGACATTACACTAGATGCTTCACCAAACACCTACAGGTTGTCCCGAACCGAGTACGTCTAGGGGTAACTCTAGGGATGTTTAGGATCTCCCATAATTACCTTCAATAATTTCTTTTTTGTGTCTTTTTAAAAAAAAATTCTTGTTCACACTGATAATTTATATTAAAAATATCCCTATAACCCTTTGTTTGATATTTGGTTTTAAAGTGATAACCTCTTCTTTTGAACATAGAAATGGTGTGTGTGTATTGTTTTAAAAATTAAAAGTTGTTTTCTTACCAAAATGGAAAAAACCTACTTTTATAAATTTATTTAAAACTAGTGTCAATAGAATATTAATTGGAAAGGAAATGGATGGATTTTCTTGTGATTTGTTAATGTGCTAATTTACTCCCACCCTAGTTGTACCACTCAACCTTGGTAGACATGATCTGTTTCCCAGGTTCAGCCCCTTGTTTCATTTTCCTAGTTGAGTTGGATCATGGATCAGTACAGCCCTGTGGATAGTGGCAAGAAAGAGGTCACATGGAGATCTTGACGGTAGTAGTTCTGTCTAGATTTATTTATGTTTTGTTTTCGTTCAATATTATGTGTATCTGGACTAGTTGGAAATTTTTATATGATCAGTTGTACCTGTAGTGTGGTTTCAATTATTTTTCATTGATACTGGTTATTTTTCAGGAATATAATCCCATTTGGTTAATATTTGATGCCTAAATCTATTTTCAATCCCATGGGTATCAAGAACACCCTTTTGGCCATGTCATAGATCTGGTCAGGTGTTAGGATAGATGGAATCTCAGCATGTTTTGTGAGAAAACAGTATCAGATAAGAGGTTCTTGTTAACTTTGGTTTCTGGTATGTGGAGATTAGTACTGTTGTGAATAGAGAGTTATGTGAGTGAAGGGAATCATGAAACCTTGATCGTACGAATCTTCGAGTTACTGGGGGTAGTCGAGGAATTGATACCTTTGCCATTTTTTGAATTGAGGGAAGAAAATGGAGGAATGATGGTGTTACATCATGATTTCACATGGATTAGTGACCCATGTCGAGTCTGAGTAGAAAATTTAGGCACCTCATAGTTGTTGATCCTTACATAGGCCTTGAATCACTACAGTGTCTCTAGGTTACGAAAAAGTACTATTTTGTCTTTCCATTAGATTGGCGTATGTATTCTACATCTTGGTTTAGGGGGTGTCAGTGTGTTTTTGAAAATAATAAAAGGGGTCTGGAAATGAAAATTCTCTCTTTAAAATGGTTTAAATTGTGTAAAATAGGTTTTAATGTAAATTGGTCTGGCTTGGAAAACTTGGTGCATGTTAGGATTTGATAATGAATGGAAGCGTATGACCCTTACTACTCTTTATAGTTGGTCACATGGTTTTGAGTTTGTACGGAATGTTTGTGGGTGCACTTGTTTGTGGAGGATGTAAATGGAATTTGATGGACACACCTTTGATGGTTCATAGTATGACATGGGTTAGATTTTTAAATGTAAATATTGAATAAATTGGTTTTCAAAAGAGGTTTTCAAAATTTTGAACTTGGCATTGGAAGAATATAATTTTGAAAATTAATTGAAAATGGTGCGTATGAAAGGAACATGAGTGGATGTTCTTTTTGAGTTTGGATTCTGAGATGGTTTTTTTGAATCAGAATGTTCCTTTTGATTGTGTGTTGGCTTGATTCCAATTTCATTTTTTTGTTTCTAATGTTTTGAGTGTTTTATTTTTTGAAAGGATACCATGTTATTAATGAGTCCAAAACATGTTCTCGTTTTTCTTAAATTTTTTGATCTTTTGTAATGTTAGAGGTCCGGTAGAGGTATCTATGTGGCTTGAAGAGGTATAGTGTCTCTTCATATTATGGGGACTCTCGAAACTGTTAGATCTTGTAATTTTGTGGGGATGTTTGAGGGTCCAAATTTGGACTAGTAGAAGTTGGTTGTACCATCATCGTTAGAAGTTGGGGTGAAATGGGAAATATACAAGGCCCCTTCATCCAAGAGTTAAACATGTGGATGGGAAACTGAGGATGGAGGCATAGTTTCAGAACATTCGACAGAGTTAGCAGTCCTCAAAATATTACGTTGACCACTTTATAGAATATTTTCTCCTTTCTGTTTGGGTTATTTACACAGAGATTGTGGAAAGGTTCTCCCATCTCGTGAATCATGTTTCAAGAGGATGGTAGATGGGGAATTTTTTGTGGAGTTTATTCTTAGGGTAGATAGTTGTGGTTGGATTTCATGAAGGATCCTTATCTATTAGGGAGTGCATGCCAAATGGATCTGTCTCTAAGGAGTGTTCTAAATTGGTTTTGGTATCTAGTTCATTAGAAAACATCCTGGTGTTCCCTTTGTGTGGTCAGTCTAGGAATTCAATGTTTTCATATCTCATCCCTCCATATATCCTCCATCATTTTGTCCATTTATTTCATTTAGAGATGTTCTGTCAGAAGTTTCCCTCTAAGGGGGACTTATGACTGGGGTATGCCAGTGCTTAATTATGAGGCATGAGATTATTCATCCGTTAGATCCGCAACATTAGGTCTTATGGTGAAGCACTTGCACAGTCAGGTGTTGTTAGGGGTGTGAATCCTTTCCTAGATTTTTATCTATTTTTTGGTATGGAGACAATGAATGTTTCATTGTTCCCATTTTTTTTATATTTTTCAATTTTCATCATATCCTAAAAGTTTAATGAACTCAGTCTATCACAATTCAATTGATTAAATTTATTAAAAAATTGGTTATCTGAATCGTTCTTTTATCCTAAGGTGTGTTGTCCCATATATGGGATGGTTTTAGTTTTCTGGTGCTCGTATAAAAAGTGTTTTTTTAAGATAAGTGGTATCGACTCTGGTTTTATTTTAGATCACTTATACATTATTGTGTTTGGGGAGTGGGTGGGTGTTGTTATCATTATATTTCATAGTTTGGGTTTCATTTCATGAGTTTTCCATATTTGTGGGGAATTCTACCATTGTGGATAATTCTTAATTCTGGAAGTGTTTTTATTCTCGTTTATGTGTTGGAGTTTCAATCCTTATAGGGTGTTTCCCCATCCCTTCATCCTAGTATGTTGAGTTTTCTTAAAGTTGGTTTCTCATTTCTGTTCTAGTGGAGGATTTTTTTCACTCAGTCTAATGGAGTTTGTTTAGTTAAGGTTAGGAATCCCTAATTTCAAGTTGTATTAAGTATGTTTTTTACTTAGTTTAAATAGGTTGGGTTGGTTTTCTTGATTCTAGTTTGTCGGTATCACTATTTAAGGTTTCATATTTAAGCTTTGGAGGTGTTATTCAGGTTCTGAGGCATCTAATCTGGACGAGTTCTTATGGTGGTGGAGGACCCTCTTCTTTTTTCCCTAATTCATAGAAATTGGTTTCTCTTTCATTAGTCATGTGTGACTTGTGTTGGGAATGGTCACCCTGATGTTTTTGGCATCCTTTGATTTTAATCACGCATAAACTCAGGCTTTGGTTTTCTTCTGGCTGGGTGACCTTATAGTGGAAGAAAATGTCTTTTGTGGGAATAATTTTCACATCATGACCTCAAATACATCTTTATTTTATACTTTTATTAGTACCTAATATTTTGTTTTGATCATTGGGGTTTAGTATTTGTAAAAAAAATAAAAAATTTAAAGTTCCGGTGTCTTTTTATACCTGTGCAAGGTCCCCACACGGTTTGAAGAAATTGTGTGGGTAATCATAGGTAACAGTGTGGACAATCTAGTAAGTGGACATATGTGATTTCATGGTTTTCACATTTTTGCACATGTTGTGAGGCCTGGTCATGCGCTCAGTCCCTGATTAGGTAGTGGCAGCAGCAAGGTTGATGCATAGTTTGGTAAACTGTGTGGTCATGCTACATCATTAAAAACAAGAAATCCCCCTTTTCTCTCCCCCTATTTTACCCTACCTGATCCCCCTCCTCCTTTGTCAAATTTGTTGCACCATTGGGTCCTTACTCTCCATTCCATTGGATCTTCCTCCATATGTGATGCTCCCTATTCGATTATAGGGTATGATTTTTGGGGTTTGGCCATTTCCTTTCTCTTTCTCTTCTCCTCTCTCTATTCTATTGTTTTCTAATTGGTTTTATTTCCATGGATAAATAATAATGTCTAGTTTTTATTCTTGGTCCTCTTTTCCGTTTTATTTAGGGTATGTGTCTGGTCTATGATTCCATGTTCATCCATCCTTGGAATCCCTTTCACATCTACACCCCTTTGAAGTAGGTGATTCCGTATTTTTTCTTTTTATATTGACCCATTAATTCTTGAATGATTCCAATTAATTTTTTAATTTCATTCACTACTATATAATACTTATTTCTTGATAATTTTGTTGATTTCGTCTTATTATAATTTATTAAAAAATATGTCTTTAGTGAAATTCTTGATTTATGACTAAGTTCATAGAACCACGGTTGTTATAGGAAACTCCATATCTTCTTTTGGAATAAATTTGGGTGTTTTGTGAAAATTTTATCCCCATTATGTGTTTTTATATTTTTTTTGATATTGTATGTGTTGTTAGGTAATCTACTATCATTTAAAGATGTTATTTATTCTTTTGTAACTTAATGGAATGGTTGGATTTATTTTAGAAATAATGTGGTGTTTCTGAAAATAATTACAAAATGAATTCTTGGCCACGTATTGTGTTCCATTGAATGTTGGAACATCAATGGGTGCCCAAGGTGAACACACAGATGTTCATTCAAATGAATTTATCACCCTAAAACACTTTTTTCATAAAATTATATCATTCTTACCACCTTTATTTTTCAAAAAATGCTTGTAGGTTTTTCAAAGGAGGGAAATTGTTCCTTCTAATGATTTCAATGTGTAATTGTAATTTTATTCTATAAACATTGGCCTAGTTGCCCTAGAATCATATTTTGGGGAGTGATTTTAAAAGGGTAAAGTTGTTTTACATTTTAAATGTACATGGGTGGATGTTGGTGTAAAGGCCCATTTGAAACTATTATAGTGAGATTGGGATTTCACATTGTTTCTAAATGTATTTTGAAGTGTTTTTGGAAAGATGTAATGTGATGTGTAAAATCAAGGTCCTCTTAGGAAATTGTAATATTTTCAAGGAAAATATTTTAATGTATTAATGATGTGATGGCCCGGTTTTCACCTTGTATGATTTGATTTGTGTGTGTGTGTGTGTGTGTGTATTTGTCACCCATATAGGCGGTATTCCCCATTGTGGGTTATCATTTATTGGTTTCTATGTTGGGGGTACACAATTTTGGTGTTGATAGATAAGATGAGTCACGCATGTGGGGGCCTCCCATTTACCATAGGTTCCTAGGAGTATTTTAGAGGATCAAGTGACATTTCATTCTATGTTGGATTAGATGGGTTGGTAAACCATGATTTGATAAGATGCTAGGTGTTTTGGTCCATTGTTCTGGTCAATTGAGGGTTTCTAATTATTTATAGACATTGTGGACACACCATAATGCTAATATGTGGTTCTGAACCGAGTATATATAGGGGCCACTCTAGGGATGTTTAGGATCACCCATGGATACATTCAATAATTTATTATTTTTATTTTTAAAAACATAGTTTCATATTCACACTACTAATTTATATTCAGCATACCACATTAACCCTTTGTTTATGATTCGGTTTTAAAGTGATAAACTCATCTTTTTAAAATAAAAATGGTGTGTGTGTGTTGTTTTTTTTAAATGAAAGCAGCTATTGTTACCAACACGGTAAAACCTTATTTTTATAAATTTAGTTCAAACCAATATTAATGGAATGTTTTTGTGAAATTAAATTGATGGATTCTATGGTGATTTCCTACTAGCTTTATAGCTCACACCCTACTTGTACAACTTAGGGTCAGTATACCAGAAATATTTTGCAGGTTCAGCTTCTGGTTTAGGTCTTTTTGTTGATTTGGTTGTCGGAGTGGTTAGGTCTTTTAGATGGTGGTGACCTTGAGTTCACATGGAGATCGTGTTGGTAGCAGTTCATTATATCAATGTTTATTTGTTTTCCCAATTCTGTTTTATGTGTTTCTGAACCAGTTGAGTAGTTTTATAGGATCATTTTTACATTGTCTAAGTGTTCTACTGTTTTTCATTAATCCTTTTTATTGGACTTAAAACCTTCCCATTTGGTTGATATTCGATTCCTGGCTCTAGTTTACAACCCATGGGGATCAGAAATTCCCTTCAGAACATTTCTCGAACCATGTTGGATGTGAATTTGGATAATTTATTGGCCTAGTTTTTTAAAATCTCAAACACATGTGTCATCCATTGTAACCACCCATCAATGTGAGGGTGAAAAGTTTTTTCTCAAAAACAACATTCTTCCCATAGCTCTCTCAAACCTCCTCCAGATCCTATATGTGATATGTGTGACCCTATATAACATGATAGTAAAAGCTACCCCATGAAGACATATGATCTCATTGACATACATTCTGTCAATCTCATCAATTGAAAATGTCTCCCTGATAGAATGTATATGTGATATCTTTTTTACTCAATCCATGGCTACCAAATTGGGTCGCAGCATCAAGGAGACCTTTGTAAGTTGATTAAAAATATATTGTAACAACATTACATTTATAGTTATGGAATGTTAATTGATATAATAGGTAAAAATTCTATTTCTGCACCATTTTCACCATCTCAAGGGAGGAACACCTAGTGAAAAACCCCATTATTTGAGGTTTCATCCCAAATTAGAAATACTGGTGATGTATATAATGACACATGATGTAGATTCCTAGATGAACTACCCATTTAGAATCATGGGACTCTCCCATTATTTCTTACCTCATATCTATTTGAACCAAAACATCCCAATTTATATGTAGGATGTAATCTCTATAAATGAACGAATCTAGAAGAGGTTCCACACCAAGAGTACTCTAATGAAGAACCAATCCATTATGATCTAAAACCAGGATTCTCTTTAGAATATCTTTAAAGGAAGTGGTAACTAAAAATTCTATAATTGAAGGATTATTTTGACTCTATTGAAACTCTATATGCAGTTTAGAAAATTGGACCAATAATTTCCCGTCACTACTGGAATTCAATATGGCATATTCTAGATCTCTATTGACTAGTGCATTAGTAACTTCATGGATTTTCCGTGGCCTATCATGAAGAAAAATGTTGAAGGGATGAAGATTTTAAATGCATCATTGTTTTCATAGATTCAATTCAAACAATTTAATGTTATATTTGAGGTTCATATGTTTCCTATATTCCATAAAGCACTCACCCATTTGATAGTGTATATATCAATGTAAGGCATAGAAAAATGCTTCTTGATTAATGTCATGAATCACATAGTTATGTTCAAGAGTTATCATCTACCAAGACCCTTATTCAATTAAAATATCTATATGGATCATCACTACACCTATTCGGATTCATGATGCTTTGAAAAAAACTATATAACCACTATTAGTCTGTGGAAGAACCAGAATCGAGGAAAAAGAAATCAATCCTTTCATCTCCTAAAATACATCAACACATGCTTCAGAACATAGTCACTTCAAAATTATATTTGTAAGATATTTAATAGAGTAATAAAGGCATGATAATTCCTATACAAAATGCTCATAATATCCTTCCATCCCCAAAAAACTTGGTATATTAAACACATTCATGGGATTATCCTAGGAAACCACAGTGCTCAACTTTTATAGGTCAACCAACACACTTGATTTCTATATAATCTAAACCATGAAGTGAACCCTGTTTATCTATATGTGGAACCTAGAAATATTATCATAAATTTGATTCTCTACCATTTTATTTAAATTGATCTCATGATTTTTAACATGTTCACTCCATGAATTAGAACACACAATGATGTCTTTCAAAAAAGCAATGAAAACGAAATATAGATTGGGATGGAAAACCCTAATCATAAAAGAACTAAAAATGGTAGGTGTATTCAAAAGACTGGAAAACATAATAAGATATTCATATAAATTTTACAGACTATGGATAGTCATGCATGATATATATAAAGGCCTGACTCACACATGATGATTTCCATATCTTTGTCCAATCTTGGGAAAATTTCCAAGATCCTGGAGCTGGTCAAATAGATCATCTATAAGAGTTAGTGCATACTGGTTTATAACAATAATATTGTTTAACCAATTTTAATTCATGAATAAATTAATTCTCTAATCCACCTTTTAGTTACAATACTTGGAAAACCCGAAGAATAAGTGTTGTCTTGGATAGAACCTATGTCCTCTAAATCCTCCAAACTTATCTTGAGATTCCTGTTCCTAGTTGGTTTCATCATATATGGAGGAATAAAAAATGTGAATTATCTGAGAATATTCTCAATTATAAACTTTTCATGTCTCTTAAAATGTAATCTAATAAAATCATAAGGACAAAAATCCCTAAAATGATCTACTATGGGATGAAAATATATGAAATTTATTCTATTCTCCTAGATGAAGAGACAAGAAATCTAGGTTTCCAATCCACATTGATTATGGTGTTCTATTCCAACTCTATTACCCTAGACATTCTACTCCCTCTTATGAAGATAACTTTCTCCCTCTAGTTATGTAAACCATACCATGAGGTCATTTCACTTCACAAAGGACTGTAATAGATCCAACCAACCCACACTAATAAAGAAATCAAATCCTATTATCTCGAGAATGAAGTGATCCAATAATAATGGATTATTTCATATCTCATGTTGATAGTCTATTCATTGGGGTATTCCCTTTAACCGCACTCACAACAATGTGTCCAGGGTTCATCAAACCATAGTAAAAATGATTTTGAATAATTACACTTACCTTGGTCAACAAGATATAATGGATTATAAACTGACAATACGAAAAAAAAGATAAAATAGTAGAGTTGAAAAGAATATTACCTCGCACAATATACAATACTACACTCTGATCCTCAGGGTGTCGATTGTAATGTGTTCAACTGGCTGGATCCAAAACCCTATTCTACAATTGGAATACCCATAGCAGGTCCACTATATTATCACTGCTATTCAAGAGTATAGATATCAAGGACACAAATTCATATTTATTCTATCCTTCTGATTAGACTTCTAATATCCTTCTAATAGGGCTTAAATGATCTTTTCTATGAAGGTTCAGTTGGTGAGGATCATCTTCAAATGAAGGTACGTGGATTGGCTCGACCTAATATCTGTATATAACCCATACAACTGCAATCATGACACTAATAAGGGACTCAATCAGCCCAGGGATTCATATGCCCCTACCTCTCACATTATGGCATACAAAAGAAATAGAAGAACAGGTTATCTGGCCACCAATATTCTAAAATGAAACATCATTGATACACATCCATCTTCTGTAAGAACTACTGCACTAAAACTATATTCCCAAAATATCATCTTCTCTTAGGTTTTCCTCAATAATTAGGGCATGGTTCGTTATATTATAAATTTTTTTAGGCAAAATAAATTATCCTGATTTTGAATAGCATAATTGAGACCATCCTCAAATCTTCTAAAACATGACAGGTCATTACAAGATAGAAGAAATTCAAAGAACTATCACTCAGTAAAACACATTGAATTGTTTATGAAGTACATGGAACTATTATCTGAGCAAATAAACTACCATTATCTATTAGATCTCAACCTATAATGTAAAAAAGGAATATTATAAGGTAGTATAGAAGTATTCCTATCACATTCCCTGATGAAGACTGTCCATTGTAATCACATCCCACTAGCATTTTGAGAAGTCACCAATCATATAAGTGGAAATATTGAACCTACACTAGGGAGGCGTCTCCACATCCTTGATGATATAAAGTGTGGTTTCAATCCAATACTCAATATATTGAGGTCCTGCAACCCTGATAAAGGTGGTATGATTCTATTCATGGAACTCATGAGTCAGATCTATGTGTGATTCATGGATAACCATTCATGGACTTAATCAAATATAGAAAACACTGAAAACTATTAGAATTAGTTCCCAAATCTAGTAGATAAGGTAATGGTTCAAGTGATTTTAGTGGAAGAATCATGGGAGGAATGGGGACCACCACCTCTGGAGCATGGTTTTTTCTACCCTTATGGAATACTATATGTATTTGTTTTGGTTAAATGGCTCTACAAATTTCACGGTCATTCCACAAAACAAGGTTTTTAAGAATAAAATATATTTACCATAATAAGAACATAATAATAATGTCTCACTACCCAAGTTACTACCCTAACTACCAAATTTTAAGGCCAACATATTGGTAAGAGTTAAATTATTTATTAAGAGAGGTTCTACTTATTGAAGTTTCAACTACACTTTACCCATCATTTACTAGTGACCGTATCATTTTCTAAGATATAATTAACATATATTTTTTAATTTTCATTTTTACTAATACCATGTTTTGATTAAAATGGAATTATAATCCCACTGTATATTGTTATATACAACTTATCCATAAAATCGGCACACATTTAATTTCTATTTAACCATGAAAAAATCCTCTCTTAAAATGTAATAGCTAATATATGAATGCTCGAATCATTAAACTTATCCTCATATTTTTATGGTCACATGGACCAATTAAAACTGAAACTATTTGTCACTCAATATTATCCACATAGAAGGTAATGTAACTAGAGGTATACAGATGATATGGGTTGAAACCGGCTATTTGAGACTGCACCATCACCATATATAGTAAAAAACTATTTAGATTAATTATTAAACATTAAATAACCAATTCAATTTCCATTTAAAACATGTTATAATTACAAGAATATATAACACCCATCTATCACTCAATAATCATAAGAGAATCAAGTAATTCAAGTAGGAAAATCAACATATACTACATGGAATATGCATGGAATATGCATGGAATGTGAATTCCATATTATTATAAGGATTAATGATTGATGATTACATTCCCTCATATCATAAAATACTATATTAAATCATAATAATTGTAATAAACATCACATATCATGTGTATAACTTAACTATAGAAGTATATCAACTATAATATGCGAAATAAGAAACAAAGACAATAATTTTTGGAAACATTGTGTTTACCCCCAAAGTGCATCAGATAATGACATGAATGAGTTATAAAAAAGGTCAAAAGTGTTAGTAATATCACAAAAATTTTATTAAAATAGAAAATTAAGAAAAGTAATCCCTAATGACAATTTTTGAGATCCCAAACCACATGCCACTTAAGGGTTCCCTGAGCCAGTTGGCCACCTTTCCTCCGGTGTGCCTCCACATATGACAGAGTTTTTTTCACAGGAATGAGGTTTTAGCATGTCTATGTGGGAATAGTATACCTTCATATCATAGTATAGCCTAAATGATTAATAATAACTGAGAAAAAAGCGGTAAATAGTGGAATTAACATAAATATATAAGACTATAAGTGGAACTATAAATAAACATCCAAGAATTAAATAGTCCAAAGATATCACTAAATCATTTTAAAAATGATTATTTCTTGTTATATATCTACAAAACAAGAAAACAGGTACACGTTACAGTATGAAATGTAGGCTATACAATGAATCAAATTTAAGATAAAAACTATACAAAATCACGAGCACTGTCCCAGTAATATGTTACCAATATCGATCATAAGAAAAAACAGATAGATTATGTGTCCAATGTGGGATTATAACCCTTAATAACACCAACATACATATCATCTTCTCGGGTACCATCGATGGCTAGTATATGGTGTGATATTAATCTTAATAGGACACCACCAAATGGTTTCTATACCAATACTGGTTGAGAAATGGAATATGATAGTGTGTAGGTATATATATATATATAAATTACAAATAAATATCTCACAATTGATTCAGCCACAGCTGATAATGTCTTTGAACATGATATCATTTAATTAATTTATTTATTTTCTATTTATATAGATAACTAACATGATTTTTAGAAACACTAAAAATATGTTATGATGACAATAAAAAAAGATTCCATGGTATAAAAACGCCTCCTATAATGATGATAATAATTAATGACAATCCAAGGTAATGAAAAATGAATCATGGCCTTAGTGGTTGAGAAAACTAAGATTAATAACATAGATTTTATAAATGGGGTCTCAGTGTTATCCAAGAGGAATTACCCATGGCATTCCACTATAAAATATTCTAACAGAGTCCATGGATCTCATCTAATGTTTGCATTGGATAATGGTTACATGGAAAAATGGGGTGAATCTAGGGTTTCAAATGGCTAAAGACATCAAGTTGGATCCAATGAGTTTACCCAAGGAATCCTAATATTTTCAAAATAGTAAAGGGACCATATAGAATCATGTCATTCATCCATAAGTATACATGTACCGTGTCGCAAGGTGGGTATCTCCCCAGTAAATCATCTCCTTATATTAGAATTAAATTGTCTGAGTGATCAAGGCATTCCCTTTGGAATTCAAGGAGGGATCATGTCTTCCCACTCCAATAAATATAAAAAGTTCTATATTCTATAGGCACCTTATAAATATTTTTATTTATTATAGTCATGTGATAACCATCTAACATAATAACTCATTAGGTTCATTAAATTTTCTTTCATACTATTGAATTTGAAAATTTTGAAATTATAAAAATTATTACATTGATTCCATAATTAATTATTAGGTAAATTCCTTTTCTGTTTATAAGAATGAAATTGTGGGATAAGTTCATGAATTCACTTGCAATTATAATATAAAAAGGTGGGATTATTGATATATATAAATATGATTTCCATTATAACATTATAAAGGTTCATTAATTAATTAGAACACATGACATATAAGTGTCGTGCGGTAACTATACATGTACAGGACATTTAATAGTTATGGATCCATTGATTATATAAGGTAACATTCATTTTCAATCTCATGTCTGAGCTCTCCCGTAAAGTGGTACATGTAGTCATAACTACCCACTCAAGTCATAAAAGGATAATCACCCTACATGGGGTGGATGTTGTTGAGGTGAAAAACTCTAATTACATGAAGAACATATATAGTGGGTGATCTATAATATTACCATAACAATTATAATCCTAGAAGATTCATTTTATAAGTAGTGCCTACAAAAATCTGTATGTGTACAATGAGTTATGTTTATAACATAGTGAGACACTGAGGATATTTTATAGAACTCCTACCATATACCAGTATCATTATCATATTCAATTATCGAAAGTTGGTTTGGACTGGATTAAAGGAAAACAAGGAAGAATGTATCAATTCCCATAAAAATAGGACATATTATCTATAATAAAAAAACATTATCAATAGACAGAAAAGTAACGAAAGTATCACAAATAGAAAATCATATATTAGTGTTCCTCCAAATTGATAGAAGGATCCAAAATCTATGTTAGGATAGAAATGAAATATCAATTATTATGTTTAGTCATGAGAGGTGCTTCCCACAGAGGTAAGTTCTATAAAGGATAGAGTGGTAATGAGGAAGGAGAATCGTCTATAACATTGGTCATACCTATAGAATATACACTTGTGAATTGGCCATCCCAAGATTCTACACATCATGTATTGAATACACATCTTGTATTTGGCATGCAGGTAGCCTTTTTCCCTTGCTTACTTCTTTTACCAAAACAACCCAACCATCCCATGGTCCTGACATTAGGTTCTAAGATGAAAATTTACCTCAATGGGGTTTTAACGTAATGGTAAAATGGATCCATAACTGAAATCAAAACAGCTTACTTACAGCACCCAAACATTCTTATAAATGGGTACATCTTCTACAATATTTTACACACCTCAAAATCCTTATGGATTAGACATGGATAGATATAATTCCTTAATAACAAGTGTACCAATTTAAATCTTTTTCAGGTATTTCTAAAATACAATCCCTTCAATGCTTAAGGTTAAGACAAAATAGGTTTCTCAATGAAGAGGTACTACTCTTAACAAAGTACATACAATTTAATTCTTATTTTATATCATATGAATCAGATCAAATCATTGTGAAATAATATATTATATTTCATAAATATACATAAATTTTATTATTATAATGTAACTAGCATTATCTACCCTCATTTCCGTCAATTTGTCTTTGAAATTTCGGATCATTGGTACATGTAGACTGCTTCCATTATATACAAAAAAATTTCCACAACCATCTTTCATCAATAATTATTATTTGGTGGTTGATGTTTATATATAATAATAATAATACCATTATTTTTCATTCATTGTAATATTATATTGAACTTCTTACATTACCATCCATTGGTGTATGCCAATGGAACTGATCTGTACATGTGGACTACCATATTCACGAAGTGATGTGACTTGTTTTCCATTTACAATTTACACTGACTATAAAGAATGAAATATTTGATGAATATAAATGGTTTTTGTGACATAATAATTAATTTATAATGGTTAATTATTATATAATTATATTTGAATCAATTTTTCATAAGATGAATAAATGTCTATGCATACGTACATCCTACCGTTTCCCTGATTGGTGTAAGTCATTTCTCTACCTATTCATTTTTCAAATGAGTATATATATATAATAAATATTTCATATAATTATATCATTATTTAAATTAATTAAAATATAATACTATGATCAATGTATAAGGATTTAAACAAATGAAATGAAATATATATTAAAAACATGTATGTTAGCACCTAGAAATATTTATTTTAATAAATAAAGTTTTACAAAAATGAATTGAAATGTAACATTTGGATCATATATGATATTATATGTATGTATATGAGTACTTTGTATAATTTTAATACATTTATATTTATTATATAGGAGGTTAAAAACATATATCATGGAGGTTAAGTATACATGATGTACAAGTTTAGAATCTAAAATTATTTTCTTTAGAACATATGTTATGTTATGAAAATATCTTCTTCTATGTTATGTGTATAAAACCCCATTGATATTTTATAAAATGGTTAATTTTTTTATCATTATATTTAATATTTATTTTAATGATTCTATTTCAGGTAGATATCAATTTAATAGTTACAACGTTAATGGGTTTTAATTCACAATGTCATCATTATTTGGTATTGTTTATGTTTGTATATCTATTTTGGGAATGATAAGATATTTCTATATTAATCCCACTACATTGTCATCTATTTTATTTATTTATTTGAATTATATGTTTTTATTATCTTTTCCTCCATTTATGTACTAAATATATAAAATCAATTTCTTTATATGATACTGACTCTATATTCTATTTGGTAAATAATTTATTTCATCCATGTTCATGTTTCCGATAAATGTTTACAAAAATGTGTTTAACATTCTACAATTATTTATTTGTGGAAATTTTATCCATGTTTAACATTCAATAAAAGTATTTAAAAATAACATTTTTGTCATTTTATGAACAAGTAACTTTTTCCAAAGCATGAACAGAATATTTTTTAAAAATTACAGAATTAGTGGAATTTATTGTCATCGTGACCACTATAATATTTGAATCTAAATTACAAGTTTAAAAGGTTCTTTTTGTGAAACTGTTTTTCCCAATTTTATGGAAATCTTTAGTGTCTAAATGTACTTTTTAATGTGGGAACTGTATTTTCATCATGATTTTTTTCGATTATATTTATATTAATTTTATATTACTTAATTCCAACCACTAATTATTTTAATTACAATTATATATGTATATTTTGTAATGATTTGATCATTGAGATGTCTCTTTATGTTTTATGATATGTTTGTCTGGGGAATTTATTGACATTCTGTACGCATGTTCATCCAGCCTAACCAATAATAAATTATTAAGGCATGATGATTAGATGGTATTGTTTATACATATGATGGATGTATTTAAATTATTTAGAGATAAGGACCAGAATTACATAACAACAAGATGCATTGGTACGTCTTATAATAATAATTGGTTGTGAATTTTTCTAAATACTTACTCATTTATGCATGATATTTTTAGAGTGAGGCATTGACCATATATTTTAAATGTTTGGAATTATGCATTCCCTTGTTATTAAATCTGTAATATATTTCCATGTGATGATTCAAATAGTTATGTCACTCAAAAAAATGTTTCATGTTTATGTGATTATATATATATTATTATTTAATCATCATTTATTCCTATCATATTATTCATGCCAACTTTATTATATGATAGATTATATGGTACTCATTCTCATAGAAATAATCTGAGATGGACACTTTTTCATGTTCCATTCCCCCATTATTCGAATAATTATATTATGATTAATATGAATTTAAATGATAGAGGTAAATATGTTATTCTAAAAGACAATATAATTTTGTATTTTATATAAAGTGGAATTCAATCTTTCATATTGTTTACCAAGACAACTATTTACGATCCCCATTCTGTAAGATGAGGGAAGGGACGGAAAAGTGGAATGCCCTTAATTATTCAAGATAAAGGGGATATAATTAACCCTCGAGTCCCACCATCAATAGGCCTCACAGCAGCGACTAGAACCAGGGGTATATAATCTCACAAAACATGGAAGGAATTACCCATTGAACAAGATCATGAGATAATATGGTAAATATCATGAAACTCCTAATACTAAAAGTAAAAGTAAAGCCAAAATCGATTCCCATATGCATGTTTCAAAGTATATATGATATAAAATACGAAAAAATACTAGTTAACATAGCAATATAAAAGAGACTGGGTAGAAACAACAACTAATCTTGATGCCCGAGTGAGTGAAGTTATGGATGGTCCTCAAAGTCCTCCCAGAAACCTGAAATGAAGTTTTATAGACATAGGGTGAGAAAATGAGTATACTCAATAGGGAATCCAAATATACCCATAAGAAGTGGAGGAAACATACTAATGTCCGTGTGAGAAAGTAGTAGAACCTCAAAGAACCTACCAAGGAAAACTAACCAGCCAAGACTCACCAAGGCACACTCACCAAATCACATAATTCATGTATAGTCTAACTATAATATTATAGGCATTTGGGTACCCCACCCCACATTCTCTCAGTTTAGATACTCATTATTAATAGATAACATCTTGACACTACCACTCTACCAAAATGCAGTCCCACTGTGATAACCAATATGCACACACCTGCACCTCTGACCACACCCAATCATGATTGTAGACACCTAGGTCACAACAACCATGACTCACTCTTGAATACAACTAGGAATCATCCCAAAGACACTTGGAAAACAATCCTGGATTACATAAAACTAGGCCTCTCATCCAAAACAAACCTGCCTGAAGGGTATGAGACTATGGTAAGCCTCATGATATTACTACCAACCTGGATATACATGAGTGGTAAGAACCTAGAAGAGGGTGTGAGGAATAAAGTCAGTAACCAGCCATTAATACTCCCATTGGGATCTTTCAAAACACACTCCCCTATGAGATGGGGGCATTCGACACATGGTTCTCAATAAGGATGGGGTGCATATTAAAATTAAAAGAAACTAAAATTTGTATATGTATAGGTAAGAAAACACTCGTACCAATATACGGGTCCCCAAAAAAACAACAAACTCATACATAACCACATTTGTTGATACCACTATATGCACAACCACACAAAAACCACTACCAAAGAATAACCCCAACCCCATTTTTATTTTCCCAGATTCAGTTTTAATGATTCGTAGGATCACATTAATTCATTACACAACTACTAGGAAACTACCAACAACAATCATATCAAAACAGGAAAACCATATTTGAAGTCCCACTGCACACCCCCATTCAACCACAACCAACTATCATTGTACAATGTTATACCACACAATTCGGTCCTCACAACCAACATGCAGCCCTGCTACCCAATCAATTCCCAAATTCAATCCCACTACACCAAAATCCCATAACCACACAACATTCCCACTTCCCAATGTCACTCGATGGCCACAACACAACAAATCTAGTCCCACTTCCTACAAGTCCGCCCATTCTACAATCAATCAGTCTCTCAAACTAGGTTACCGACACAAATCCTGTACCTCCCCACAAACACAACATCCCTAGCAACAACTTTTAATCCACAACCCCTCTACAAACACATTCTACTCTATTCTCACAAAACAAACTCCCATACCCACCCCTATACCCAAAACCGTGCTCCAAACTATAACACCACAAAACTCACACAAAACACAATAGAACACAACACTCATCCATAGTTATCAACATGATACATTCATATTTGTTAAATAAATTTCTATAAACAACTTTGATAAACATGGGAGATCATACAAGGGTTTTCATCCTGGTGAATCTATTTCATTTAACTAGGTATATGTGATTAAGAAAATTTCATGTTATGTCATATTATCAAACAACATAATGAAAAAATATAAAACCAACAGTGTGCAAGCTAGGACCACCAAAGTCCATGAATTATAGAAATAATATCGTCACAACAACTATAAAAGAATCAAAGATTACAAATAAAATTTAAAGTATGAATCAATACACTATCATCCCTTTATCCCATTAACCCATTTATCTTTTGATCAAATCCCATTACCTTTGTTTATTTCTATTTAAGAAAAGTAATTCATTAATTATTCATGAGGAACCATTATTACACCCACCTTTCTAGATGCACAATTAAAGAGAGATAGAATAAATTCCTACAAGAAACAACAGGCAACCAAAGGTCCTCCTTCCATTAAGAACAGGGGATCGCACGAGAATCACATAACTCCAAGAAATATAAGTAGGATGGGCTCTAGAAAAATAGAACAACTCTTCTAGGGAGGGACACTTTAGGCACACCATGAGGGAATGGAAAACACAATGTGAATGAAATATCATGACTTTGAATAGAAATATCCTATATTAAATGTAGTATGGTTTCAAAAACCATTGTAATGGGATTTTGGTAAATATCATGCTATTTGTGTATCTAAAATCCCCCAAAACATTAGTATATCAATGATATATTTGATATCCTTTGAAACCCCTTTAAAATGATCAAATTTGGATCTAATCATTGTTTATGTCTAATAAAACGTAAGAGGGGTGACACTGGGGAATCTATGAAAAAATATAAATGAGTCCCTAATGGGTGAGTCACTAACATTCTTCCATTGATGTTGATCCATTGATAAGTAAGATATCAAAATGACCTACCCACATCGAACCACTGATGTTAAGCTACCAATAGGTGAGCTACCCATGCGACCTATATATACTCATGACTCACTAATGCCAGCACCCCTGAATCACCAATGCCCATGTCCCTGACTCATCGATGCACGGGCATGCTGATGCATTGATATTATGATGCACTGACATGCTGACACTGATGCCCTCGACTCACCGATTGAAAAACTGTAAATTTTTAAAACTCACGAATCAAGCTACTATTGCCTCCCAGAACACCCTAAACACAGGATTTTCACAAAGGAATGGCCCAAGAAAATTTGGGTCATTACATCATGTAACTATCAAAATATTCTCACCATAAAGATTTCAAAACTAACCCAGAAGAAAGGTGGTCCAAAAAACTACACCTTAAGATACATCTCAAAGAAAACCTACTCTGTGATTTTTGAAAACAATAGTGAAAACCATGGAATCCAATAAAACCTCCTTGACATATATCTCATATACATCTATAAAAAAATTAATGCACCACTGCCCCCATCAACTACACAAACACAAAAGGTCACACAATCCAAACACATGAATTAGATAGATCTTTCCTTTATGTCATGACGTTATCCACTTTTGGCGGCACTAACTCGCCCACACAAGTTTAATCTAATCAACATTAACGCATCTCAATTAGGGAGCAGGTCCTCCCATCCCCATAATCATGACTTTTCACACACATTAAGTGAACATAGAAACATATCATTTGATAATGAACAAGGTTAATAATTTCATCGTAAAATGAAGTACATAGGAAAAACA
Organism: Viscum album; assembly: GCA_963277665.1. Taxonomy (NCBI): domain Eukaryota; kingdom Viridiplantae; phylum Streptophyta; class Magnoliopsida; order Santalales; family Viscaceae; genus Viscum; species Viscum album. The sequence goes on from OY728156.1 coordinate 51,992,107, forward strand.
AAAAATAAAACATAGAACAACTCTGGGTACTAGGCATGCATCTTTGCCACCCTCTCCCAAGTACTCTCCTCAAGGCCACCATGCCTCCATAACACATGTTCCCAAGATATGTGCGATCCAAAATTCACCTTCTCCTAATGATCCTCAATTATTATCAGTTTATATCTAAACATTGTGTCATCATTGATATCCAACACACCATAGTCAAGGAAGAGGGACACATTGTGTAGATACTGATGTAGGTATGGGACATTAAAGATGTTGTGTGTCTTCTCTAACTACGGTGGAAATTCCAGCTAATATTCCACCACAAAATGTGGTCCCAACACCACGAAATGTTTGATGAACCTAGGATAAAACATGATTCGTTTATCAAACATCCATTCCCACACTAATATTAAATTTTCAAGAAAAATGATCCCCATCATCGAACTCCAAAGGCCTCCACCTATGATTTCCAGAAAACTTTTAACAGTCATATTCTACCTTCATTCTCTTACGCAAAAGTTAAACCATATTTGTGGTGTTATTCACCACATATGGTCCCTCATGGGATGCCTACATAACCCTTGTATATAATAATTGTGAATGAAAATACCTTCCATACAAATCCTCAAATGGTGTAATGCCAATGGTAGAGTGATATCTATTCTTGTAAGAAAAATATACCAAGGGAAAGTGTCGTATCAATGATCATACAATTTCCAAAACACATGCTCATAGAATGTACTCCAACGTCTGGATGGTCCTCTCTATCTTCCCATCCATATAAGTGTAGAATGTAGTACTAACACATAAGTGGGTGCCAATGGAATTCTACAATCCCCTCCAGACATGTGATGTAAAACACGTATCCCGGTCTGAGATTAATGATCGTGGAACACCATGAAGCCACACCACCTCATCCACATGCCATTGTTCTAAGGAATGCATACGCTTGACTCCTTGATCACCAATAAGTGAGGTGATTTTATCAATATATCCACCACTGCCTATATAGAATCACAACTTCCTTGATTCATAGGTATTCCTGTGAAGATATATATCAAGATTTCATCCCACATCCACTAGGGAACATCTTAGGGATGAAATATACCATTGAGAACACAGTTCTTGTCCTTCACCTGTGGACACACTAGGCACCTTACCAAAATCTATTCCCCTTACCTCTTAACCGTGGGCCACTAAAACTACTCCCTCATGACCATGTAATTCTTGGATACTCTTGGGTATACTACTAGGGGTGATCTATACAAATCACAGAATAGTATATCCCCCATAGTTACTAGGACAAACATATTCCCACTAACAATAATTTGACATTGATTATCCTCTGAGTATCCTCTTAGAGAATTACCATGGCCAACATGATCATGCATCACCGCAGCCTCTAAGTCTCCCCATTGAGACTCCACCACATACCGCACGAAGGAAGAATGAACTGTAATCAGAAATAGATGGCCTCTTCCATTGTCATCCCCAGCATCCTGACACAATGTGGCTAACAAATCAATTTATTTCCAAGAATCTATGAATTCCATAACTACTTCCTTTTATTAATTCCTACTCAAGGCATCAACCATAATATTCCCCTTTATGGATGTGTAAGATATCCTAACGTCATAGTACTGGAGTAACTCCATCCACCTTTGATGCCGCAATTTTAGGTCTTTTTGGGATAAGATAAACCACAATCTCTTATGATCACTATAGACCATAAAGTGCTCCCTGATGAGGTAATGTCACCACAACTTGATAATGAACACAGCCGCTGCAAGCTCCATGACATGGGTGGCATAGTTACATCCATGAGGACGTTACTACCTAGACCCATAAGAGATTACCAAATGTTGTTGCATCAATAAACATCCCATGCCGATCCCAAAAGCATTACATAACACCTCGAACATTACTCCTCCCTCTAAAAACCTGAGAACATGATCACTGACCATCATCCATTTCAGGTTGCTGAAGGCTACCTCACACCGCTCACTCCACACAAAGGCATGACTCTTTATAGTCAAATCATTCAATGGAGATAGAACTTAGGAGATGTTTGGTAAAAACCTACAATAATATCTTTCTAGAACCAGGATGTTTTTAACCTTATCAAAATTCTTAGGAGGTGCCCAATAAAAAATAGCCTCAACCTTTGACGGGCCCACTATTATTCCTTACTGAGACACCACATGTACAAGGATGTCCAACCCTCATATCCAGAATTTGAACATGGATAACATCCCATAGAGATGGGGGTTCCGGAGGATCACTAAGACATTTCTAAAATGCTCATCACACTGCTCCTTTGACCTTGAGTAGATACAGATTTCGTTTATGAACATGATGATGAACAGGTCAAGTGACTCATAGGAAACAGAGTTCATGAGCCCCATGAACATTGCTGGTGGATTCATGACACCAAAGGGAATGACCACATAATCGAAGTACCCATACCTGCATCTGAAATTCATCTTCTTGATATCACCATCCATCACCCTCAACTACTGATACCCAGATCGCAGATTAGTAAAAAACCCAACCTGCTCCATTTAACTGGTTGAAATGATAGTCGATCCACAAAATTGGGTAATAGTTATTGACCGTGACTAGATTCAATCTTTGGTAGTCTATGCAGAGTCATATACAACCAGCTTGTATCTTCGCAAACATGATTAGAGCACCCCATAGAAACAAACGTGGCCGGATAAAACCCTTATTCATTAGGTTGTCTGCCTTAGTCCAAAACTCCCACAACTGAGAAGGTTACTTTCGATAAGGTTCCGTCAAAATCGGTCACACAAAGTGTTGTAAGTATATTCCGAACTCAATGTCATGTTGAGTGGGTAGAGTCACATCCTCCTCTAGGAAGACATTCAATAACACTCTGACAACACATGAATCCTCCACCATCCCTATGTCTACTAATCCTTCAGAAAACTCGGTTGACAAGGAGAGAAGAGGACCTATGCACTGATTTCCCACCTTATAGCTCTGCTCAATAACCAAAACTACTTGCTATCCATCCCCACTGAAGAAACATGACACATATATAGAATAAATTAATAAAAAAATACACAAGAAATCAACAAGTTGATTCCTAGGATGACCTTGTACAGCTGCATATGTAATAGTAGAAGATACCCACTACAATGATGCGGCCTCAATATCAGTATACATCACCTAAAAACATCAGAAAAAGTTGTCTAACCTCGAACTAGCATACTCAGTACATGTAGCATGAGAAGCCTCTCGACATCTAGTCCCCTAGCATGGGCTAGACTGGGTGCAACAAAGGAGTGTGTTAGGAGTGAAAGGGGCCAATATACCATTATAGGGGGGTGAATCAGGGTATGGATATAAATTTCTAATTTCTTCTTGTCCCACTAGATCTTGAGCTCTTTATTTATAAGATGTGAATTATTGCAGTTGTGTTTTTATGATCATCACTTATTTTTGTCTTTATCTAATGATGATGTTTTGAATGCAGTGTAGGGAACAAATAAGGAAGACACACATATTTTTACTAGGTTCACCCACATTGTGCTATGTCCAAGGATCATAAAACGACGATGTGCCACAGTATCAAATCAAATTAATCTCACATTCAATGTACAATGTTCGTGCTACATCACATCTATGTCTAGGATTACTACATTTACAATGATTAGGGACATCTCACTACTTTCCCAAGGGTCACTCCCTGTTTCTCTATCTCTGGCTCACTACTGGTATAATGGATCACCATATTCATTTTCCATTGCTCACTGCTATGGAGTGGATCCACACACAGTTTATAGACTTGTAGGTCCCTTAATTTTCATGAATAAATTTATCCTTAACTATAGATATATGCTCTTTTGATGTACTACCTTCATCCATTGATAAATATCACCTTTTATTATAATCAAACATGGAAACCTAAATTTTTATGTGCATCCCTTACTGTTCCTTGCGTGCAATTCCCTTGCATTTCACGCAAACTGTCCTCTTTTTCACACAATCCTTACTACACACTTCGCGCAACCCGAACTTTTACACACTACATCATCTTTTATGCACAACATCAAATCTTATATGCAACATGAACTTTTATGGGAAACCATATCTTTTGCGTGCTAATTCAATTTTTGCGTGCAACTTTTAAATTGTCATGAAACATACTTTTTTTGCAATTTTTAAACAAATCTAAGCTCGGATATTCTCTAAGTATTGAACTACTTTGAATGAAGAAGTCACATCATATTTAGAGGAAAAAATGACCCAGTTATGTAAAATAAATCCTTGAGCGTGCAGTCCTCTTCGAGCGTGAAAAACACATCTTCTGTGCTACATAACATTTCACGTAGTGATCCAATATTATGCACACCTCATTCCTATATCAATTTTCAAGATTCTAATATAGAAACACCTCTTTAATGAAAAACTTCACTTCACTATTTCACACACCACATTCATTTTCATTAACAATCCACCTATTTCGCGTAGCTCATGCCTTTTCCAATTTTTGATCTCCGTATATCGAAACTCCTCTTGTGTGGAAAATATCACTGAATTATTTTGTGCACAACATTAATATTTTCACACAATCTATATATTTCGTTTGGATCCTTCCTTTTCCGATTGATGGGGTTCTGATTCAAAAAATCTTTGTTTGAAAGAGAACATACCTCATTTTTTCGCACCTCCTATTCTTCCAAAAAAAACAACTGTTTTCGTGTACCACTCATATATTTTGTTCCCCCACTTTCATTCCACACACCTCCTTTTTCCAAACATCCATGTCTTCTTTTATTTGGTTTTATGCCTAGAATGCAGGAAAACTTTGGAAAAAGGAATGTCTTGCATCTATTCTTTTTGAACCGCCTCCAGATTTTCAATACCATTATTTTTCAAGAAAAATAAAATGGCGGCCCTCTTTTTGAACGAAAAAAATATTTCAAAAAATAGTCCAATGATGACTTGAGAGATTTTTTCCCAAAAATCCCCCCCTTTTGGTTTTTTGGTAACTCTTCTATAAAATGATTCCTTGTTAATGATTCTTCCTTCTTCTACCACCATTCCCCTCTTGCGAATTAGTTAGTAATCAAGGATTCACTGAAAACATACTCTAATCCCACATGGGTAATTTTATGCATGAGAAACAAGAGTAAATGAAATGTTTATCGATGAATTAGTTCATTTGTGACACCAATTGTTGGATACTATCTTATATCATTCCAACATTGTTGTTTGACTTTTATCACGATCCTCGGCTGTCACAATATCTATTCTTTGATTGATCACTTCATTCATAGTCAAATTTAATATTGTCCCCCTTTTTCATTACTCCCCCTATCTCATTACTCTACTAATCAGCTTCTCCCAATGTCATGAACTAGGAAATTGTTTGTCATAATAGGCACACTTTCTACCCATTGAACAATCTCATTTTCTCCCCCTTTGTCTACAAACACAATGTTAACTACATTGCGTTATGCAATAGGGTAAGAATTTAGATTTCAAAATTAGAGAAAAAGATCACATTCCTCGGGGAGAGGGGGAGTACAACATCGACAATTTTTTAAGTGTAAGGAGCCAACTAAACTCCCAGAGCCAGTTGATTCCCCTAAAATGCTTTATTGGGTATGACCTTTGTCATAATGTCTACAACCCATAGTTCATTAGGAACATACTCCAAATTCAGAAGCCCTTGAACCACAATCTCCTGGATAAAATGATATTTTATTTCAATGTGCTTAGACCTTGAGGGATGGACAGATTTTTGCTAAGATTTTTTGCACTTGAGTTATCACACTGAATTTGGTCAGAGAGGTCGTAACAACATTCCTATCTTCACGATGTTGCATCATCAACATTAACTGTGTGCACTCTTGAGTGGATGAAATATACTCAGCTTCTACAGCGCTCAATGAAATGAAATTGTGTTTCTTTCTCACCCAATAAATACACAATCGTCCAAGATAGAGATCAACTCTCGACGTTAATTTCCATTTATCTACTGAATCCTCATAATCTACTTTTATGTATCCCAATAACGCTTACTATGATTTTTCATTCTATATAAACCTGAAATCTATAGTTCCCTTGATAAAATTATGTATTATTTTCATTTCAAGAATATGTATTTCTTCGGGATTTCATTGATATCTCTCTTTATTATCACATGATAGTTTCATCTAGGTAGCCACTGAAGTCTTCATATCATTGGAATTGTCTATTACAAACCTTCTTTGAACTTCCATGGAATATTTCGATTGAGAAATGAATGTTTCATTCCTTAATTGTGTCGTCGGCACAACTGTCCATTGAATACTCTCATTTTTGGCATACAAATTGCAATAAACACCACCAAGCTGAAAACCAATCTTCTTCCTTAATCAATCTCAGTTTATATAGTGACTTATCCACATAATTCTTATTATATGAGACTTTTTCTGAATCACCCTTTTTCACATTTACTCCCCCTAAATCTCTTAACTCCTCATCAATTTCATTAGGAAACTATTCACTGTGTTTTTTATGATTCTGTTCATTTTCTACCACAGTTACATCATTGCTCTCAACTATGTTTCCTTTATCCTTGTTGAAACACTATTGATATTCTCTCATAGCTTCTCGGTATTGTGATAATAGGTAGTTGATACCATAACATATAAATGAAATAGATAATCATAAAATACATGAATGCTGCCACTTCGCCTTTAATTTTTATTCTCTCGATGGACAACTAACACCTTAACTAGGTCATCCAATTATTGATTTGATATCTATTGCATATGATTATAATATTGAATTATCCCCCTTTTTTGTGCAACACATCCTTTTGTTAGGCCCATTATTTATACCCACAAATATTCTTCTTCTCCTTAATCATTTCTTTACATGTGACAGCAGGCTTGAAGAACATTTCCAACTCAATTAAATCAATGAAATCTTTATTTGATGGATTCAAAACATATCAATGATCCATAAAGAAAAAATATATTCTTACTGAGTTGTAAATCCATGATGGAATCAATAGATAAATTTAATAACACCATCATTATCTGTTATACATAATTACTTCCTCTCATTATTAAATCTGATAACTGATTTAAATCATTTGAAATTATATAGAACATTACTTCAATGGATTTCATTTTTGATACCACTTCTCCTTGAATCATATCTCACATTAAACCTGAAACACATGAACATAAGTTAATAGCATTTATACACATGGGTCGAGGGGATCTTCTAGAATCCCCAAGAAAAGGAGTGTGGTTGATCCTAATTAGTAAACTGGTTGATGCTTTATTAAAAAGAATTATAATGTTTATGTGCTTATTCTAGCTTCCTTTCAAACTTCAACTATTATTTCCATATTAATAAGAATTCTTTTCCCATGTGCTGAGTATTCCTATGATATATAGGCTCGATGGAATTGGCCTTCTTCACAATTTGGGGTTTAAACCCACCCATACACATTTCCTTCTTTGATTCTCCACTGATATGTAATTTATCACAACACGTTCTCTAAGAAGGAATCTCTCTATTGATCATCTACTCTTGATTCTTACTCCATTGGTGAGCTCTTTCTATTGCCATCACATCCTTCAATGTTGCATGACATGTGACTTTTTCATGACATTGTTTATTCATTTTTCTTCTTTAATTGTCCGATTCATGCCACCAAATCTTGTTGGGTATGAATCTTCCACTAATTTCAAATTTTTATTACTCACAACTAGAGTTGATCTTCCTTTCTTCTTCCAAGTTTGTTCACATTCTCTGTAGGAGAGTAGTTGTGACTGTAACATATGAGGTGATTAATATACCTTCCTCTGAGCTCCTTGTGATTCCCCTGAGAATATAAACTTATTTTTCAGAATACCATGATGTCATCCCATATATGCCTTTTCCTTGTACACTTCCCATGTTGGGGATCTCCTTCCTGATTCATTTTCCTTCCCTGATTTCTTCTAGGTACATTTTCCATCCAAATTCCTATGATAAGAACATATGAAACATCCTCCATTAAGGTAATACCTCATTTCATCATTTCTGAGTTGAGATGTTGATTCAACTTGCATTCTTCTTATTACATTGATCTCATAGGCTTCTTGGAACATACTCATGGTGATCCCCATTCATCCATGATATAAGAACTTCATGAATTATTTCTTATGAGTTTCTATTCATTCAAACTTCTAATAATGCTTCTTCTTATTCTCATATTTATAAATTATTCTATCATCATAGCATGAAATATATACCAAATACACTACAAAAATCTTGATATATTTCCATGAATCCCATAGAAATAGCACATATTGTCACTAATTTTTATAAATGTACTCTTATGTACCTCTCTATTACCTACCAAATTTTTCCCATTTCTGGAACTATTCATGTCTCTATTTCAATCATGCATGGGAGGGGATCCATAAAATCCAGTACCAGTTTTTTTTTCAAAAATTATTGTATTTGAGATGTGAAAATACGATGTTTTCTCTCTTCAAATAAATAATTATTTTTTCATTCTTTCATCTCATGCCAAAGGATAATGAAACAGTAATTGCAAGTCATCCACGACTATAGGATTTCTTTTGGTATTGGATTTTTCACTTATTTATTCATTAGTTATATCTCTTCATGTATCTTTTGAATCTTTATATCCCATGCTTTGACTTGGGAATATAGTTCTCTCTATAGATACATCCCTCTACTAATAAAATACTTTAAATCATGTGTGAGCTTATCCACTATTTCACTTTTCATCATTAAATTAAATGTTTATTGACAAATAGAATCATTATAGCATGAAATCTCTTATTTTATTCATTGATTCTCCTAAAGTAGTTCAGTTTTTAAATTAAAAATTATCATCATTATGGATTTCAAATTTTGAATGTTATCTGAGTTTATATTCTCTTCAATTTCATCTTTTTTTTCATTTCATTCCAAAAATATTTTTCAGTTCTTTTCCTTAAGAACCATTCTTCACCCTCAGATTAGTGGACAACATAATAAGCCATTGATTTACACTACTTTTCTTGTGGAACCCAATTTCCAGTGCTGTGATCCAGATATCATGAGAATTAATCTCTTCATCCAATTTCTTAGTTTCTTGGAAAACATCCATTTTTTTCCTTCTAGGAGTTTCTTCATCATAAGTAGTTACAAAATCCCTTAGAATATCGGGTTCTCCTCTCATTCCATCAGTATCATAGAATGAGTAAGTATTTTCACTATATGATTTATCCAAATAATTATTTTGGTCACTATTTGGCACCTTCAATTGAATCACGCCCTTTCTATATACACTCCGGCTCTGAGGAATACCTTCGTACATCAATTTCTTCTTCGGTGCTTTTCCCTTTTCCATGGCACACCAAGAGCAGACTGAATCTTTAACCACACAAATTGACTAAACAAAGTCAGAGAATAAAAATACGATAAATGAAACCTTTACCACTGATACCAGTTGTATGGACCAAAAGGGAACTATATACCCAAAGAGGGGGGGGGGGTTAATTAGGGGTGGAATATTCTTTTCTAAATTCTTCATGCCCCACTATATCGTGACTACTTTATTATAAGGGTCATTTTTTTCACTTGAGTTCTTATGAAAATCACTTATTTTCATATTTATCTATTGATTATGATTTGAATGAAATGAAGCGAAGAAAGAAGGCATACACAAATATTTTTACTTGGTTCACCCCCACTTAGCTACAACCAAGGAGCATACAATGACGATGTGCCGCTAAACCAAATCAACTAATGCTCAATACTAATTTAAGATGTTTTAGCTAGATAAATATTTTTCCTTGACTAAATACATTTAAAATGTTTAGGGTTAGACCAATACTTTCCCATGGGTCACTTCATTTTTCTCTCTCTCTCTCTCTCTCTCTGTCGGTACAAAAGATCACCTTCTTCCTCTTTCTTTACTCTCTGCTATGAAAAGCATCCACTCACAGTTTATGGACTAGTATGTCTCTATATTTGAATGAATACCTACATCCTTAATTGAAGATAGATGATCTGTTGAGGTCCCACATTCATCCACTGATGAATATCATGTTTCCATATAATCAAACTGGGCAACTTCATATTTTTTGTGCATCCCTTACTATGCCTTGGCGCAATTCTCTTTCCTTGCGTGAAAAATATCCTCTTTTTCACAAAATTACATTTACATGCATTAATGCTAAGAACTTATTTATGTCTTGAGTTACTTTGAACGAGGGGTTTCACCACATATTTATAGGTAAACTTGACCCCAATGCATAAAATCCTTCCTAGAGCATGCAATCCTTTTCAAGCATGAAAAACACATCTTTCTAGCTACACTATATTTCGCACACTAATCCAATATTAAATGCATATCATGCTTTTTCCAATGTTCATTATTTTAATCTCCAAACACATCTTCCATGAAGATCTTTACTTCACTATTTCGTTTGAAACTTTCTTTTTCATGCACAATCCACCTATTTCGCTCAACTCATGCCTTTTCCAATTTTAGAGTTTTTGATCTCGAAACACCTCTTGTGTGAAAAACATCACTGAACTATTTCTCACATATTTATTTTCTGTGCACAATCCTTGTATTTCACATGGGTTATTCATTTTATGGTTTTTGGAAATCTGATTCAAAAACAATTTCTGTTGAATGAACCATAACTCAATTTCACGCACCTTCTATTTCGCACCATAACCATCATTTTTGTGAACTGCTACTATATTTCATGCCCCATTTTGACATTTTGTAAACCTATTTTTTTCAAACACCCATGTATTCATTTTCCATCTTTCATTCCCCGAAGCTTGGAAATCTTTGTAAAACGGTGTTTCTTTGCATTTATTCGTTCTGAACCGCCTCCAGATCATCTATACCATGATTTTTCAACAACCACCACATGGAGACCCGCTTTGTTAAAAAACAAAATCACTTAAAAAATAATTCATTGGTGCCTTGATGTATTTTTTCCCAATAGAGTGTGAGGATCCTAAATCAAAAAATGAACAAGCAAGAGTGATAAACAGGCTTATCTTACCTTGAACAACCTCTGGCCTTGCTGGTACTACTGCCTCAGTACCGTGAAACTTCCCACACCCAAATCCTATAACCCCATAATTTCAACCACCTCTTTGACCATTCCATGGCCTATTTCCCACAGGAGAACCCTACCGTCAGCCTCCTCCAGCACCGTCTACCCTCAGTGGAGTGGGAGCTTACGTCCCCTGCTACTCGAAGGGTCTGACCGACAACTGATACTGCTGGGGTGGGAACTAAACCTTCCCACCCACAGTGTATTGCGCTAAAAATTAGCACTAGTTCCATAGATGTGCCATTACTCAATAGAAAAATAATCTTGGTCCCATTCCTATGGGAAATGGGTGAAGAACAGGAGAGAAGAACTTGAACTACTAAGGCCTCCTCCCCACTGGCTGAAACCAGGAAGGCCTGGACGCCGAAGACCTTATGCTGACTGCCTTCCACTTCGACGAACTCAGTTGTCTCCCCTCTCACATATCTCCTCTCAGTAACATAATCTTTGCCACTAACTCTTCATTATTCTTAATATATATTTATGTCGGTAGAGTAATGGTGGTGACGACATACAGAAGAGAATGTTGAAGTGACTCCTCCAAGCATTTTTCTAGTGACTCCTCATCCAGAAAGAGATCTGGTGTTATGTATAGTAGAATGTTGAACATGACCACTAGTTCCCTTACTAACATACTCCAATACTAGAGGGAGAGTATCTCCTGCTTCTTTATGGCCTTCATCATGGAAGAATAGAATTCCACCCAGAACTCATTCTCAAATTGAGCATGCAAAACATCAGTATCCTTCATCTACCTGAGGAAATATTTCCACCACTAATGAGCTACTCCGCTCATCTGGATAACCTCTTGAAGAATCTAGTACTCTTTATGATCCCATATCAAGCTAAAAGTGACCACCATCTCCTTGATCCAACTCTCTATATTCATGTACAAGGCGATTCACTCATACTTCCCCAATGTATGCCTCTCGATGGCACGAGGTGTCTTATTCCACTGTTAATCTTCCTCTTCATTATCGGCCCTTTGCTGATTAGTAAGTCAACTTGAAGGGCCTTAAATTTTCATAACACATGCATGAAATGTCTATGTTCCATCACTAAAAAGGGTAAATAAGGAACTCCTAAGACAAGGTAGTATGAAAATTTCAATCTAAGAATTATTTTAACTTTCTGTTTAAATTTAAATTCCAAAAACACCTGATTCCCAAAAAAAATACAAGTCATTATGATGAATGTACCCATCCTAGGGTCTCTACCCTGCAATCACCATAGCCACACATGGTATTTCAGGAGGTCCAGAGTCATAGCATTAGATCACGAGTGGGGGTCTAAAATCTCATGTCACGGCCAGTCTTCCCCAACCTATTTCACACACCCAGATTGTCTAACAAAATTTACCTACCATCCCATGCAATCCTTATTGCCCCTAACTCTAAAATCCATTCTATCCTTCAAACCAAACCTCTCTTCCGATCCCACATTGTCCTGAATTCCTTCTTCTAGATGAAAGATGGGACAACTTTGTGCCACCCCATTCCTTCTTCATGATGAAGTAGAGATATTGACCCCTGGGTTCCACCTTTAAGAGACCCTGAAGTTCTAACTAGCACGAAGGTTATATAATCTCACATAATATGGAAGGCACTTCCCTTTTCATCAAACATGATTGGGAGATAAGGTGGTAAATTCCATGATACTCCTAATAATAAAATTAAAATTATTTCCAAAACCATTTCCCATATAAATGTTCAAAAGTAAATATGATACTATTTAAAAAAACAACTAGGTAAATTAACAACACGAAATTGAATAAGTAGAAAAGGAAACTAATATCAATTCCCAAGCTATTAAATTCCTTCACAGTCATCAACGTCCTCATAGAATCTTGAAAATAATTTTACAGATGTAGGGTGAGAATACAAGCATACTCTGTTTGGAAACTAAAGCTACATGTGCACATGTGGGGGAAACAAACTAATGTACCTCTTAGAAAGTATTAGAACCTCAAATAACCTATCAAGGAATACAAACCATCCCAACCTCACCAACGAACACTCACCAAATAAAGCATGTCATGTAAAGTAGTAGTATAAGAACATTGACAATTGGGTTCCCCACACCACTTCCCCACTGGTTAGCTTCTCATTCCTAACATCTAACCTCTCGATGCTACCACTCTTCCAAAATGAATTCCAACTTCTACTACACTCCTGAACACCCTATGCCTCACACCACATATAAGCCCAACCATATATCGTCAAACCACAAAAACCATATCTCTCAACTGAAGACACCTGGGCCTCATCCTAAAGACACTTGGGAAGACAATCCTGGCCCACAAACACCTAGGCCACTCATCAACAACAATACTTCCCAATGGAATTGGGACTATAGTATTCATCAAGCCATTATAGCTTTCTTGAATAAGCTTGAGTAGTGAGAATCTAGAATAAGGTGTGAGGAATAATTTTAGTAACCAACCATCCATCCTCCCACTGGGATGTTAGAAAAAACACCCTCCCCCATGAGATGGGGGCATTCAGCACATGGTTCTCAATAAGGGAGGGTTGCATATAGAAATCCAATGAAAATAAATTTTCTATATGTATAGGAAAGAAAACACTCATAACAACTTAAGGGTCCTTTCAAAAAAACCAACTCTTACAGAACCACAATAGCAACTACCCCTATATATATAACCACAAAACAACCACTACTAAATCATAACCCCAACACCCTTTTTATTTAGCCACTTTCTATTTTATTAATTTAGAAGCTCACTTTATTTCATTCTAGAACTACCAACCATAAAATTATCCATACAACAATGAATACCATATTTGGAGTCCCACTGCACGCCCCCGTTCAACCACTACCAACTATAATTATTCAAAGTTATACCAGACATTCTTATCCTCGCAAGAAACCAACATCCCTACATCCAAAAAAAAATTGGATGTAATCCCACTGCACAATAGTCCCAACACTATACCATAGTCCCATTGTCGAACATCAAGCGATGACCACAACCCAGCTAAAGAAGTCCCACTACCTACAAGTCCAAACATTCCACAATCAATCATTCTTTCAAACATGGATACAAACACACCACCTGTACTTCCCAAAAAAACAAAAATCCCATAGCAACCACCCCTAATCCACAACCCCACTGCACACAGAAACCAATCCATTCTCACAAAACCAACTCCCATTCCCACACCTATACCCATAACCGTGATCCCAACATTAGCACCACACAACTCACACAAAACCCAACTGACCACAACACTTAGCCCCAACATTCAATAGGATAAATTAATTTTATTAAAACACTGTTATTTAATTCAGTTTTATAAAAAGGGGTGGTCACACATTGGTTTTATCCTGGTGTATCCATTTCACTAACCGAGTATATGTGATTTTAATGATATTAGGTTGTATCCAATTATCAAACACCATCACAAAAAGAAATAGAACAAAAATAGTGTGCAAGAAAGGACCTCCAACAGCTATGATTTTCAGAAGTAATATGGATACAACAACCATAAATGAATCAAGGATAATAAATAAAATAGGCAATCCTCATCAATCTACCCTCTTCACGTTATTTAGTTTACCTTGTTATGTTTTGATCATATTCCCTTCCTTTTATTTATTTGTAATTATGAAATGGTATTCAGCCATTATTCAGGTGGAACCATTATTACACCCACCCCGTAGGATTTACAATTAAATATGGACAGATGAAATACCTACATAAAACAATAGGTGACCAAAGCTCCTCTTTACATAAACAACAAGAAATCATGCGAGCAGCAAAAAACTCCAAAAAGGTTGAGCCGGAGGGGCTCTAAAACAAGTTCATGACTCATCTTGGGTGAGATACTTTAGGTGTGCCAAGAGGAATTGTAAAACAAAATGGGAAGGAAATATCATGGATTTGATGAGCTAGATCATATATTAATTAAAGAAAGGTTTCAAAATCCATTATCATGGGATCATTGTAAATATCATCTTGTTTGACTATCTCAAATCCCCCAAAACGTTAGGATATTAAAGATACAATTAATATCTTCTGAAACACCCTTATAAATGCCCAAAAAATGATTTAAACTCAATTTACCTCAAATAAAACGTATGGGGGGTGAAATTTTAAACACATGAAATGAGTCACTGATGGGTGAATCACAGACATTGTGACATCCATCCTGAGCCACTGATAGGTGAACTACTAATTTTGAGCCACTGACGTTGAGATACTGACAATTGAGCTACTGACATGACCAACCGACACTCCACACTCACCAATGCCGACACCCCTCACTTGCTGATGCACTTGAATGTTGATGCAATGAAATGCCAACGCACTGACAAGATGATGCACTGACATGCCGGCATTGATTCCCCTGACTCACCAATGAAAAAAAAGGAAATTTGGAAAACTCTTGAAATGAGCCATCATTTCCTCCCAGAACACCATAAAGACGAGATTTTCACAATAGAACTGCATTGTAAAATCTGGGTCATTACACAACTAGGCTAATATTTTATTTAGGATATGATCACTAGTTCTAAGTGTCAATATAATTAAGTATCCACTATGTGAAACTAGGGTAAGAGTTTTTATATATTGTATTAGAGGAATTTTAGAATAATTATTTTGAAATATATTTTTAAAACACATGTTATGGAACATAACCCTAAATCATAATTTTAGTATATGTCAAATTTTAAGAAACAATTATAATTTCTTTATTAAGGTATATATTATTTTAATTTCCTAGCAAGGTGTCCCTATATTGATAATATAATTGTACATTGTTTTATAATAGGTGATTATATAAAATATTTCATTGAAAATGGTTGATTATGTATATCTCATCAATAATTCTATTGAACAATTAGCATTCCCCTACTGTGCACTTGGTATGAAACTCCAGGGGGATATTATTTTGTTAATTGTTATTTAACTTATTACCCATTATGATGAAGAGAATAATATAAAATATTTAAACTTATGATATTCCATAATAATATAGGATAAACCTAATATTTATAGGGAATTATGTGTTAATGATTTATCATTTTTTAATGGCATTGATACCCATTATGAGTATTTATGTGATGGTAATTTAAGCTTAATAATGATATTATAAAAGACATTTATTTGAATACAACCCTATTGTTTATATTGTTTTTAGTGAAAAGGTTATTTTAGGATTAATGATTTCATATTTTGTGTACTTATGTTTAATATTATTGATACCCTTTATTGTAAATATGATCATTGATACTGAGGTAATAATGGATAATTAGGATAAAAGAGTTAGTACATTTGGGGAATAAATTTTTATTTCTTACATTACCATGAGATTGACATTTACCAGTTGAAAAAAATATTAAGGATAATTTTATATAACAACACAATATTGACAATATTATATGATTAAGATAAAAATAATTTGATTAATAGAGATTTAATAAAATTTTTGTGGGGTATTTTAATTTTTTGTGTTTTTATAGTGATTATGGTTATTATGATTTTGTAGGTGAATAAATTTTCAAGGTGTTCTCATATTTGGAAATTGAAATTAAGAGATAATTTTTTTTGATTTTGGGGTTTGAAACTATGATGAATTTATATATATAGTGAGTTTATTTTAAAATAATTGGAAGTTGAATTTTGTCAGACTTATTCTAAATGAGATTAATTGATACTATTTTCAACCCTCACTAGTCCATGTTTTTTTCCATTTGTATTCTCATGAACATGTTATCTATCACTGTATTTTATTCCATGGATTTTAGTTTTTTTCTTTTCCTTTAATATATCTTCCGCTATTTTTTCCTTATCTATAAACTTGATTACATGTTACTTCAGGTAAACCTTATCCTTAAAACATTATTTTTTAAATGTATGCTCTATTATCCCTCTATATTATTTTTGTGTTCAATTAATGTAGTTTTGAATTTTATCATTTTATGATTACAATAAAATTTTGAGGATGAAATATCTTCATGGGATTAGAATATAACACCTAGGAAATTAAGTTTAAAATAATAATAAGCTTAATAGATTAATTGACATAAAACCCTATGACTAATTGGATCTTCATATAATATATAATTATATTTTTTGTTTTTGAGATGGTTTTTTGAATTCGATTGACCTAATTTTGGAAAATATTTTTAATAATGTCATTATACACTTTAAAAATACAGTTTCTTCAAAAATGGAATTGATTTCTCATTGTGAAAAAATATGATAATTAATTAATTTCACTTTATTATGTTTTATTATATAAAAATGAAATCATTATAAAATTATCATAAAACATTATCTTAGAATGAATTTTTGAGAATTTGTTATCCCGTTTGATATTTTGATAAATAGTGGAAACACTCATTTATTTAAAAAAAATTTTAATCACAAGTACATATAAATTCACATTTTATTCAGGATATATTTTAAGGAATAAATTTTTTTGTGTTAAACATAAAAACAAAAATTTTATTTTAATAAATAATATACATAAATTTATTATAAGATCATTTTAGTACATAAAAAATGTATTTTTTAGGAAAATAACTTTTCAATGAATTCCACTAGTTGAATGTTAAATTGAATTATTAATATTCTACGAATTTAATTTGATAAAATTTATTGCATTTTTTTAAATTTAAAAGGATCAAAATATGTAAATAGTTCAGTGTTACTTTCATACATTTTGAATAGTAACACTGGTAAGTTTTTTCACCTAGGTAAGGGTAAAGGGTCTAAAATAAGAAAAAAAAATTGGGATAAGGCTCGAAAATTTTTCTAACACTAGAATTTTTCATAATATGTGAGTATATTTTTACCATTATCATCCAATTACTGTGAATATGACAACATGGTTCCATTTTTATTTTATATTTAACATTATATTATTTGTTTAAAAGAATTAAAACATAATGTAAATGTCTAGATATTAATATCTCTAATATTATTTTATAAGGATATCAAGAGGTTATATTTGGTATTAAATTTTTATCTGAAATAAGTATCACTTTTTTCATAGAAATTTTTATTTAATTATTAGTGATTCAATAAATACCATAAATACGTATGAAAAAATGAAAAAGAATTAATTCAATTAATACTACAATAAAATAAATTATTTTTTTAAAATAAATTGTAAAACAATTTGGAATAAATATTATGAATAATATTTTTTAGAGAAATATGAAATAATATTAATGTTTTAATAGTTTACAATTTAATTCCATTGTTATTTTGATGACATTCAATTGAAAATAAAAGAATACTTCCCAAATTTACATTAATTATAATTTATAAGGGAAATATTTAATTAAATTACATAAATTTCATTAATATACTATCTTTATGCTAGTGAATGAGATATGGTATGGGATATATTCCATCTTTTATTAATTGGTAAATTTTTCATTTATAGTATCATTCTAGACCCATAAAGAGTAAAAACATTGTTCTGGTGGGGAATTTCAAAGGTGTTAATAGGAAGTGTGATTAAATGTATTGAATAAGGATTAAAAAACATACACATGTATAAATATTTTTAGAAATAATATTTAGACATATAATAATTATAAATTATAAATATATAATTTTTTAGATTCTTGTTAAAGAAAATTAATTTACTTTATTTTAGTACATTATTTAATTACAGGAGAGCTCGTCTCATCACTTGAAAAAAGAAAGCAATTATACTATATTCCATTCACCTTTTATACCTTATATCATTTAAATTTAGTAATATAATACATTATTATATTTATTCCCCATATCATATATCTTTTTCCATCCCAAAAACAATCCTTTAAAAGATGAAGGTGAAATCTAGTATGAGGATTCTCAATAACGAGATACAAATCTAAACCAAGTACTTTAAATTTATTTCCTATTCCACCTCATATAGATTACTGGTATATATTATAAAATAATAAATTTTGTATCATCATGATATTTTATTTTGATTAATATTATTTCACCACAGATATATACCCTCTTCTCTATTGAGTGGTATGTGAAAGTATCACTCATTCGAATGGGTGGACATCTGCATCAACATAGATATATAGTTAATCTTAAATTTCCAAGTATCAATTATAATTATTATTATGTTTATTAAGATTATATATTTTATTTAGGAAAAAACTATTCTTCCAAAATTATAATATCATTTATACCTTCTTAGTTTACCTCCCATTGGAAGATGATAATGTCGCTCATGTGTACGTATGGACTACCACCTACAGGAAGCGAAGTGATTCATTTTTCATTTCTTATTTACATGGATGGTTATAGGAATATATATAATAAATATATAAAAAATTTATGAAATCATAATTATTTTATATATGTTACTTTTAATTTAAGTTTCTTCACTCCATCCATCAAAAAGTTAAAACGATGTTCATGTGTTGGTATGACTTACAATCTCAATGGATGGTGTAATTCAACATTCTATATCAAACTTTTATGGATGAATATAAATATATATATATATATATATATATTTATTTAATTCATATATATTATTATGATATAATGATTAACATTATGGTGATTGTGTAACTATGATCAATGTATATGAACATTAATTTCTCAACCCAATCAAACATGAAAAATGAAACACTTAACACTAAAAAGTGATCATTATAATAAATAATTATTATTACATGGTTATTTAATTGTAATTATTATAGCCTATATGATTATATAAGTATGTGATTGGGTATTTTAGAAAATTATAATAAATATAAATTTATTATAATGATGATTAAATGAACATATGAAGCATGTCAAACATGAGGTAAGTGTTTTTCATCTGAAATTGTTTTTAGGGACTTCTGTTTTTATATTAAATGATCTACAATTATGAGGCATGTATACAAAAACATTTAGGTTTGAAAACCTGAATCTTATTATTATCATGATATTTAATGTTTCATTTGATGTAATTATTTCAAGGGGATTATGATTCAATAGTTACAAAAGCGGTAATGGTTTATTTCAAAGTCTCATCACTATTCAAGATAATTTTTTTAACTCACTATTTTTATAATTATATGTTATTTAAATGTTAAATACAATATATTCTCTTCTCCACTAGATATTTATGAAAATTATATGTATTCCTTTAATTTTATTCAATTTATGAACTCAATTGACCAAAAATGTATTTTAAATGAAATATGATTTTTTTTCTATTTAAGTAAAAATATTCTTCTTCCATGTTTATATTTTCATAAATTTTTTTATTATTCTGTAATTATTTATTAATGGATTTTTTTACCATATTTAATATTTTATAAATATTTTTAACAAGAATCTTGTTTTCATTTTTTGATTAATGTTCATTTACAAATGTATGAATGAAATATTTGTTACCCAAGGAAACAAAATTCACATCGTCATGCCCACTTAATTAATTAATGCTTCAATTAAAAATTTATGGGGTTTAATTAAATAAAAATTACATTCATTATACTCTATAAATAATTATTTTTAAATATTTTTCTTCAATGTTAAAATTTTATTTTCCTTCTGAATGATAATGAGGAACTTTGATTAGTATTTCTATCTATCAACGATGACAATGGAATCTAATAAATATTCCCCTAGGGATATTTCATAATGATACCATTATTATTTTATCATTATATGGTTTAAGATAAGTGTCACAAAGGAACGTATTAAATAAATTATTATATTTCATTTGATATGGACTGTTATTGATCATTAAGGAATCTTCATTATGTTGTAGTTATTATTCAATTGATAAATGTCTTAATTATTAAGTGACATTTTGATCCCAAAATTACATATACATTGGATGTAGCATTTTGTACCACGATACTAAAAAGTCAAGGTTTTTATCCAAGTCCTTACTCGTTAATGTATTATGTCTTTGTATGAGGCCTCAATGGTCTATTATAGATGTCTATTATTATTAATTCTATCATTATAAAATTAATAATCGATTTCCATTTGATCTTTCAAATCGTTATGTAATCCAAGGATATGTCTCGAGACCATATAATTATTTATATAGCATTATTTATTCATTAATTATTCCATCCATATTAGTCATAACATATATATTTTATGATATATTCTGCTATATTCATTCCATTACTAAGCAACCGAGTTCACCCCTTTGTTATCATTATTTTCCCTATTATGGTATGATGTTTATAATGATTGATATAAAAGGATATGATTGATCGAATAATTAGGTTTTAAATAATAATCATGTTTATTATTTCTTGTAATGAAATATTCATGTATTAGTCTAGTTTAGTGAGAATATTAATTTATTTATTCCATTGCATTATGATCACTTATTTCGAGTTCAAATGTCATAATGTAAATGTTGTATCTAGGCTTAATGGGTTCTGGTATTTACAAATTAGGTTCAATGATGAATAAAATATAATATATTGAAATATATATGGAAAATGTAATTGGTTATATTACATGCACATTGTGTGTTTTTTATGGTCTATACGACAAGATAAACACCGTATAAGGTGAATAAATGGAACATTAGTAAATTTAAAATATAAAATAATAGTAGTTATGGCATGGATATCTTCGTGGTATCATGAATAAGTTGAATTAATTAAAATATATAGTATAAAACCAGTAAAATTACAAAGGAAATGTATGCATCATGATGTGGTGGGATTTTAATTGAAACATTTTTCCTTATAATAAGTGTGGAGATTCATATTTAGAGGGAATTTTTTTTCACAAAGATGATTTGGAATTAGTTTAAAAAAATTAATATTCCAAATATGGAAAATATTATTGAAATTTTAAGAATATTTATTATAAATAAACACTGTCCATCAACACAATTCAAACAGGGAAATTGATCTCCTAAAGATTAGAGTGTTGCAATGAGGGATACTTCTTGGCCCATGCTTATTTATTCTCACTATATCTGGTTTAATTTATTTTTATAACTCCTCAACAATTCGATTATGTTGTATTTCATATTTACTTCTATGTAATTTAAATTTGGGTATGTTTTTTTAGTGACTTCCATTTTTTAGTAATTTTTATATGATTTTCAATGATATTTATTTCATATTCTCATCGTTGCTCTCGTGTCATGATCATTATATATGGGGTGAATGGATTTCTATCTAATGAAACAAATAATTATCCAAAATAATTTATGGAAATTATAGGATTCAAGTAAATTATGATAAAATATAACTTTATTTAAAATAATATTATAACAATCTAATGTTTTTAATTTTTTTAAATATATATTTATCTAATTAGAGATGCAATACAAGATGAAGGATTCTGTTATACAATTCTCCAATAAAAAAATCTCATGAAAATTAGTTTTTTACATCACTAACACATTGAACAAATAAATTAATAAAATGATAACATCATCCTATATCTGTAGGAAGATCAATTTTTCATATTAATTCCCATTAAATTAAATATCAATTTTTTCAATTTTTTAATTATTACCTAAATAAACAATATGGATGAAACATTTGAGCATTAAAAGAACTAAATTTACATGTTAGTGGTTTGTTTGATTCATTGATAAATATATAAATTTTATTAAGCCCTTTTGAACTAAAAACACTACTCAGGTGCCATCGAGATCCGTATATAATTTTTGATGAGGGTGACCATGTTGTTTTAAGAGTTTATGGGTTTTTATTTTAATTTTTTATTTTCTATTTTCTATAGTGTGATATGAGGTTTTTTGTTTTCATTTTTCATTATAATTCGTTATGAACTACAATTATATTTTACAAAAGGTAAAAGTAGTTTTGGAATATAAACCTAAATTGGAGAGGAATTTGAGAAACATTATCAAAAAATATGAAATAATGGATTAAAATTTTAAAAATGATGTTGGATGTTCTCAATGAGAAGATATGGTAATGTTTTATCTAATAGATTATAGAAGACATCCAAATGTAGGGATCAATGAAATAAGACTCATACCCCTGCGGACTGCAACTCAATTAGAGATCAAATTAAAATCATCCAAATGATTTCTAATATTATATTATTTTCCAGTATACCAAATAAAGAAAAAAAATTATATCTTGGTAGTTCTCTTACACAATGTGATACATTTTATTTCCAAAAAAAATCATGATATGGAGGGATTTGGAATATAGTTAATTTTTTTAGAGAAAAACACACATAATGGATGCAGAATATTTAACATTAATACATCACAATTTGGAACCAATTGTTAGAAAATTACTTTATCACTTAATAGAAAAATAATTTTGATCTAACCTCATTACAATGTATTTAAAAAGGGAACCCTATCTATTTATTTATATCATGGATGGAGGGTAATTACTGAAAAAGTGACCGAATAAAGCTAAAACATTATAAATTGAAGGGCCATAAATAATGATCAATGGAGGAACAATGAAGTAACACTATGATGAAGATTCAAAAGATTGAATGGTGGAGGTGCATGAATTCTCAATTGGAATCCTTGGTAATTAATATGGACACAATGATAAACCTACATCACCCATAATGTACATACACTGATGAAGTTAATTACACTGACTATAATCATAGTAGAAAATTAATAAGATGGTGCAAACAATAATAATAAGGTAAATGATATGAATAACGTATAGAAGGATTCCAAAAATAAGAACCCTATGGTGTATATATATAAGATCGTAATTAGTCATTCGATGTGAAAATATCCATATTCATGAAAATTACTAGGGTTTCTATCCATATATTTAGATCATATTAAAAATATAATGGGAAACCATATATCAGTTGAAGGGATAATAAAGTGTTGAGAATGTTTCACTATATTATATGGTGTTTCATGTTGTGAATATTATAGATCAACATAGTGAGAGGACACTATTAAAAAACTTGGTCACTGAGATTTCAACGCAAATGGATAACCGAATGATATCACCCTAAATAGTGGAAGTACAATTTAGGATAGTGACTAAAATTACATAAAATAGTATAAAAAACATGATAAGAACGATATGAAAACTAAGAAAATATAAAATGAGAAATTAATAATTATATAAGAATAAAATATGAGAAGATCCACCAACACTATATAATCCAACAATACCATTTTGGAGAGGCGCATTCATGGTAATCATGAAACACAATAAGATAAATTTCTTCAATAAATTAAAAGGTTACATTTTGACATCCCATTTGTAGAACCCCATTATAATTTTAAAACACATTTTAAATTAATGAATTAGTTACTCTATAAAATTAAAAAAAACATCTGAAATTGGGTAAAATAAGACTCTATGAGTAATTATTAGAAATTATTTTAAATCACATAACAATGATGAAGTCGGACTAAAGTAGTTTTTCAATTTCAATTAATATTTTATGTAATGAGTTTAAAAATTACATCAATGATCTAGTAGTTGTTATTTAAATTATTTAGCTCTAAAAAATAATGATCCTAGATGGTATCTAAATCCCACAAGAGGTTATATTTAAATATTAGACTAAATTGATATAAGTCTATGTAGTTTTCTTGAATATTTCATAGTCAATTTGGAAAAAATTTACATTCTAGTATACATCATTTTTCGTAACGTGGTTGATGATTGGTGATCCATTTTATTGGTAAGATCATTCATAGAAACAAATTGATCATTAATTTGTGAAAAGAATTTAGTTTTATCTCATCTGGTTGGAGAGGATGATTTAAATCATCACATAAATTACTTGATGAAATTTTCTGATGAAAATAAAGAGTATTTATGCAATAGAATTTTAATAGAATATGTGAAATTTGAGGCAATACAAAAATTATTGAGCATTATTATTCTAAGAAAAATGAAATAGCCGAAATAGTGGATGTGATAGAGAAAATTGTATAATAAATTATTAAGGAATGTGAAGGGACTAAATTCCCTAAGTAGTTTGAGGATGTCTAATATATTTTTGTGGTCCATGACTATGCATTTGAAATTTTGGGGAAAAACAAAAATACTACTAGATTGGTAAATATACTTTTGAATATATACTAATAAAATAATTACTGATCTTATTATATGATAATAGAAGAAGATAAATATATATGTTGTGGAATCACAAGACTAATTAGTTTTTTGACCTCAACCAAGTAAATTATTCATATTCTTATACCTCATAACGGAAAATTTGGTGAGTTCAACCTAATGAATTTAGAAAAAATAATTTCCTCTTAGGACAATATGTTTTTCATATTTTCTTATAGTTTTAGGGATATAATACACTTCCCATTATAGATTTTCTTTTTTATTGAAAATTGGACATGCATGTTCAATATGTTTGTTTCTATTTTTAGGTTCAAAATGGAATTCATGATGGGATAGAAACACAAGACCAACAAGGAAAAAAAATTACATCAAATGAAAAGGAGTGTATGATTTTAATTTTACTACACCATAATCCACATTTTTATGTTTTAGAACATATTTTAAAGCATTTAGTTTTGGAATTTAATACCATAGGTTTAGTTTGGGATAATTATTTACTTAGGAAATAATTTCTACATTGGATAAAAAATATTTCATGTTTTAGATTCAATTTTTACACAATTATAATGAGTAATACATGGATATTAAAATTAGTGGTTTTAAGTTCTAAAACCCTATATTATTAATTTTTTTCTTTTTATAGAGATAAATGTGACCCAATTTATCCATCCAAAACATATAACATTAAATAAGAAATATTGTACCACTAAGATACCTAAAGAAAATTTAGGATTATCGTTTTATAGAATTAGAAAAAACACATAAAAATTAGGTTTTATAGAATATTTCATTAAGATTGACATCATCTTCCAATGTAACTACCTTTTCATATTCCAGGGTATTTTTTCTACATCTCCCATATAAGTCTCCACTTATGAATCCATTCTTGAAAAAAATCATTTTTCATTATTCTCTATAACCTGGCCTAAGGGAACATAAGAAGGGTGAGATCAAATGGATAGTAATGGTAAATATAATAATTATCTATTTAATTGCACTTGTAAATCTACGATGAGCATAAGGGTATGATGACATAATCATACTCTATGATAATAATCTAAGGGGATTCATATATTTCAATATTAGAATCATCTATAATAAAAAAGTGATTGATAATTTAACAATGGAAACAGTAATTGAAATAAAAAATCATGATCTATGTGATATCAATATTGATATAATGAATCATTAAAAATAAATACTCATTGATTCATAAGAACTTGGAAATAATTCTCATTAAACATAATCTCATTACCTTTCCATGAAAAATCACTTGATTTCAATAAAAATCCATAGCAAGAATAGATAAATCAACTATAATCATAAGGAATCATTTTCATATCCTAATTAATAATGTAATAATATTAAATGTAACACATTGAATGATTTTTTTTGTTATACATAAAATTTCTATGACAGTTAGAATATTAATAACCATCGTAGTTTCTTCCAATATTCACTTAAGAGAAACATGCACGGTTAACTTCATCACTTTATCGAAATCATTGAAGAGATATAATGGGCTCATGCTTCCTCATATTTAATGGAACCACATGTGATCATAAAAATTTTCCAATATCTATAACATAATAATAATAGATAAATTATTTTATTTTTGAACATATTCATTTTCTCTAAAAAGACATCATTTTTAGATATTGAAATCCCCATTACAGAAATAAATTCAAAAAACCCAAATCAACAAAAAATGGAAGAATATTTCTCATTAAATAAAAATTGAAATTTTATATGGGAACCCAAACATAATATATTAGTAATGGATGTAGTAAAATTCATTTTTTTGAAATAAATTTAAATAGATAATTCCTTTCATAACCTGATTAACCTATGTAAATGTAATGAATTCCATGAAAACATATTTTAAACAATAATAACTCATTCATATATGGAATTAAAAAGGTATAATTATAAAATATACCCAATGGTGTACAATTATCATTAATAAATTTAGTAATTGATGATTGGAAATACCAATAAAAATATTTAAAATCATAATTGGGAAAAATAACCATTTAACATTGAATGTAACTCTTACAAATTAACAATTCATATAATATTGTGAACACCCATTTCCCTAAAATTAAAATTTGAAACACATAAAGGATGATTCAAATAAAATAATTTTTATCATGGTGGAAAAATCAATTCATGTTTTAAATATTAAAAAATTCATTCTTTTAAAATAATATTAAAGGGGTTCATTATTGTTTCTTTTAGAAAATGTCAAGAAAATTAATTTTCCAACAATTAATATAGATTAAAAATGAATATGTAAATTTTAATCAGTAAAAAATTTATTTATATAAAATAATTTCATTGAATTAATTTTATAAATCATGAAAATGGGATAGAAAATTTCTAATCTAAAGGATCATACTTGAGTGGTTTTACCTAAAAACATCATTCTTGATGTTTATTCAACAAAAAAGGGAGGATATGAAAATTAATCATGTAAAAATCATTCATAAGATGGTTATAATAAAAATGCCTTGGTTAAATAAAACAATAGTATGGATATCCACTAAATATAACACGAACATCAACAATCAGGAGAAGAAAAAAATTATAGAATAAATCAATTTCCTTTGTTGAAACACAACCATAATAATACCCATGAATACAAAAAAACGAAACATCAAAAATAATTAAATAATTAGATTCATGATATAAAATTTCAAATGGGTTTTATATAAACTTAATTAAATATTTTTTTCATAAACATATGTTCCAATGAAAGAGTGTATGTGTTGAATAAAACTGAACAGCATATCATTGAATTGAGAATTAATAAACGTAGTGATTATGTGTAAAAATTTTATATCATAAAAAAATGCGTAATTAAAGAATATAAAAAATTATATTTCAATTCATACATAATCATGGAATAACAATGTCAATGAAAAATACATATAAACCAATAAAGAAAAATTGATTTAAGAATCCTTTTACAATTATTATCATTAATGGAAAATACACATGAATTAAGTAATTCAAATTTTAAAAATAAATAACAAGGAAGTTTGAATTATTCATGATATAAAATGAAAAAAAACTGGTATTTATATAAACCGTCTACAAAATAGGTTCCAAACATCAAAATATGATTTAGTGAATAGAAATTAACACATAATATCTTACCTCGACTCCAAACATTCTATGAATTCTCTTTAACACTAATATAGTAAACATATATAGATTAATTTTATAAGAACCCGGACCTTCCTTTCAGGTATTTCTTCCTTTTATAGTCATTTTTTGTGAAAAAATGGTTTTTCTGGAGGTTGTGCAAGGGCCAACGGTTGGCGGACGGTCTGAGAAAACCGTGCGGCCTGCCCAAAAAACAATGCTCCCTTGACAGTGGGATCCGCACGGGTTGTGCACAGTTTTCCAGACCGTGCGGGCAAGTCATGCGAAGTCCGTGGGTGAGATAGTGGCCACCGCACAGTTGGCGTACGATTTTCCAAACTGTGCGGGGTAACCGTGCAGCAACTAAATGTTAGGGTTTTTATATCCCGGGCCATTCGGGATTTCCCTTTCCCCCACCATTTCTCCTTCCACTCATGCATCACGTCATAGTTACGATTTCCAGAGGTTACAGGAGCTCCTTGGCTCGTTTTGGAGGCAAATCAAAGGTTTTTCTTTAGCGGATCGAAGGCGGTTCTCCTCGGGTAAGTCCCTTTCTTGGTTCTATGAGGTTATTGTTATGGTTAGCCTCTTCCTCCCTGAGTTTCATAGATCTACAGGGGTTTCATGTAGATCTATGGTTGTGTTTCCTTTTTGTGTTAATGGTTGACCTTGTTGATGTTAGGGAAGTGTTTTTGAGGTGGTTTTAAGGAGGTGCTCCCCCGGTTTGGAGTGTGTTTGGGCGAAGAGGTCAATTTCGCCAAAACCTAAAGTTATGTGGTTTGTTCCATTTCATTGAATGTCACTGATTACTTTGTGCAAAGTCCACCAATACCCTTGAATGGGGTATTGCGTGTTTACATTTTTGTCCCTATTGTTTTCTTTCTTTGATTCTATGCTAGAGTAGAGGATGTTGATTGTGAATAGGGTAAATTGTTGTGCTTTGGATGTATTGCCCATGCATGTTTACCTATTTTGACCTTTGGGTCCTGTTTTCCTTTTACGCTTTTGTTTACATTCCATGCCTAGTATTTATAGGATTTTATGACTATAGTTATAAAGTGCTGGTATTCCATAGAGTGCTATCCAAGTAGTTCTTAAGGTTTACCTTGCCAGTTATGCACACTATACTTATTTGACTTGCATAGGGCCGTGAGAACCTAGTGTAGTAGACCATAGGGAGAATGGACATAAGGTTTTTTTCAGAGTTTCATATAAATTACGATGTGAGACCACAGGGGGAATTGATGGTGAGTGCTTCCTCAGAGTTTCTCTAGTCCTCGACGTGGGTCACAAGGGGAATGATATATTGAGTGCTTCCACAGAGTGCCTTTAGTGTGATACAAGACTATAGGGGTAATTGACAGTGAGTGCTTCCCCAGAGAGTGTATAATTTAGCTGAACCAAAGGGGTGAGACTATGTGTGCCTCCCATAGGGTTGCTAGTGCTTTTTGGTTAAACCAGAGGGGTTAGGTTGTGAGAACTACCCAGAGGGTTACCTATTTTTTCCTTCTTGCTTGAGTAGCTGATTACTTGATTGTGAATTAAATGCTTGAAACTGTGGATTGTTTGTTGTTGAATACCTTATTTTTTTAAATTATAACTATACTTTTACATACCTTATATTCACAAACTATTAGGCATAGATCTAGTGGTGGTTGCATTCTGGGATTTACTCTCACACCCTGTTTTGTCCATGCTATTGGGCCCAAACATATTTTATTGCTGCAGGTATATATAAGGGAAAACTCCCTTATACTTCAGGTACTTGACATGCTATGAAGCTGGAGAGCGCATGACAAAGATTAGGCTTGCGATGTTGTGGAGTTGTGATCTGTTTCTTTTGGACATGGTTTAGTGCTATCTGAATACAAAGTTGTGACTTGTTTGGCTGTTTTCATAGACAAATGTATCATGCATCATTTTATATGTATGTGCTCCAACAGTTTATTATTTCAGTCATCCATTGTTCACTTTTGTACAGATAGTTTACTTCTTCCACTTTTGTTTATTTGATTCTCTTTCACTGTGTACTCTCCCAATGAGGGCATAGTTTCCCCTCTATTACACCCAAATACCTCGCTTATAGTCGGAAGCCTCTAGCATTCGGGGAAATGCGCTTGAGGGCATGTGACCAACTGGGTACAGGGAGCCTCTAGGTGGCATCCGGAACCGAGACGTAACAAAGTGGGATCAAAGGGATGTTTCAATCCTCCAAACTATGGGTTATGAACCCACATGGACCGGAATTTGTTTTATCGTCACATTGTTGCATTGTTATAACTTGTATAATATTCCAAACTATGATTCACAGAGAGTATGGGGCATCATGAATCAGAATTTGGCAACTTCAATGTTCATTTCTATGTTTTTCTGGACACCGGTGTAGTTTCTGAGGCTACTGTCTAGAAAAACCCAGAATACACGGCGTGTACTTTATGAATACACGCCGTGTAGTTTCAAAACTGTGTCACTGACTATGTTGGCTGGGACGCGGGGTTGTGAAAAATCTTGTAAAAAAACGTCGTGTACAGTACATAGATGTTGTGTTGTTGAGATCGTGTGTCTATCCATTTGACTAGCAACATGGATGGATGAAACTTCATTTTTACACGTTGTGTCCTATTTTCACACACTCTTCAGTGCAACCTAGGTACCCGACCATGTCACTAACAACATGGGACGAGAGAATCCTTCAAGTACATGCCATGTACACATAGAGCACGCCGTGTAGAGTGAACCGTGTAACCGGCTGTGTGAAGAACAACATGGGTCGGTATAATCTTTTCATATTACATGCCATGTTTTATTGGAACACTCCATGTAGTGTAACCTTAGTTAATAGGCCATGTCACTAACAACACGGGCTAGTGAATCTTTCCTAGTACACACCGCGTAGTCTATGATTTAGAGGACGGTGTGGGTTAGCCATGTAAGGATACTCAGGCAGGGGAATACAGTTCATGTACACACCTTGCGTGGAGACAACATGCCGTGTGGTTGGGGTGTTACACAACCAGTTGTGGCAGAAGTACACACCCATGTGAATGGATTAAAAGAACACGACGTGTAGTGTTTATACATACAGTGTAGTCACGTTTTGAAAAACATGAATTTTTTTTCATGTTCCCTTCTTACACATCTAGTTTTAAGTCCTTGATAATGCTGATCTAAGGTGTGCACATGAGCTTGGGGAGTCATGACTCCGAGACTTCCTGCTGTTGTGCCTGTCTTGGCATCTTCCTTCATTCAGGACACAGGTGTTGATGCATAGTTCTGACAGAGTTTTATAAGGATCATGAAGATCTCCAATGTGGGAAGGATGCATCTTCCGGTAGCTAGGTGGTGTGCTACAAGTTTGGGAGAATCTGGAATACGGGGCCTCAGTTCCAGATGGATCCAGTGGAGTGTTGATCATGCGGTAAGATGGGTCACCTTTAGCATTTCTGTCAGGTTTTCGCACCAGTAGATGGTGACTAGGGTTCTTCCATGACTCCACATTGAGGAGCAGCGCCACCAGTTTCTCATTGGTCAGGGAACCAGTATTCCTCCAGCCTTTTGGGCCAAGTTGGAAGTTGAGGTTCTGGTGGTCAGTCGCAGGTCTCTCAGCGATAGCAAAGTGGATCATGTCAGAGTGTTCAAGCAGGTTCATAGGGCTGCAGGGCAGGTCATAATTTTTTAGTGGAGAAGACCAAGCAGGAGCAGGATCCCAGAACCTTTACACTTCGTGTTACGATCTTAGTAGCCTCAATTTTATCTTCTTCTTTTATCGATATATGGTATTCCCATAGCTGTATCTCTGTTTCTATTATGGAAAGCCTTGGGCTATGTAACTTTTACCTTACCGATATCTTTACGCTAGACACACCGTTGGGGGATAGGATAGCTAGTGTATGTCAGTACAGGGAGTTCCCTCTATAGGATAGAGGGTGTCACTTCTTATGGGACTTCTATGTAATATAGATGATAGGATATGATTTCATCCACAAGAAGGACTGGTTAGTTCTCTTCCAGGTAGTCATCAACTATTATCGTCGCAGGTTGAGCTTCATATCACCAGAGGGTGAATCTTTTCTTCATAGAGGCGAGTGGGATGTCCAGGAATGTAGAGCTGGACCTATGCATCACGTGATATGAGGATTTATAGCCCAGATTTTCAGTCTATATTTGGATGACCAGGGGACTTCGCAGTTAGACTTTCCTCCAGTGGCGGATCTTTTCACGGATGTCTTTCTATAGGACTTCTCATGGTTTCCTCTGGAGCATGAGGTAGACTTTTTTATTGATATAGTGACAAGAGTGGGAACATTGTCAATTCATCCTTATAGGATGTCTACACCTGAGTTATAGGTACTCAAGAAGCAGTTGGAGTAGTTGCAGGAAAAGGGTTTCATTAGAACCATTACTTCACCCTGGGGATTTCTTATCCTATTTTTGAAAACGGAATACGATACCCTTAGGCTTAAAGTGGTTTATCGGAAGCTGAACTAGTTGACGGTCATGAACCGATATCCTTTTCCAAGGATCAAGGATCTCTTTTATCAGCTTCGAGGAGCCTGAGTGTTCTTGAAAATTTACATTAGTTCCTGTTATTATCAGTTGTGCATTAGACCATTGGATATACCTCTTACAGACTTTAGGAGCATGTATGTTCTATATGAGTACTTAGTTATGCCGTTCGGTCACATGAACTCACCAACAGTTTTCATGGTGCTAATGAACCCAGTGTTCCATCCGTACTTGGATTCCTTCGTGGTTGTCTTCGTGGAAGATATATTGGTGTACTCTTACACTCGACATGACCATCCCACACATCGTGAGATCATTTTGAGTACACTAAGAGAGCATTAGTTATATGCTAAGATCTCAAAATGCCACTTTTGGATGGACCAGATTCACTTATTGGGTCACATTATTTCAGACATAGGAGTATCAGTAGACCTAGAGAAAGTGAGAGCTATTGTTTTTTAGGAGCATCTGAAGAAAGTCTTTGAGGTGCAGTGTTTTCTAGGGCCGGCTGGATAATACAGACGTTTCGTACAGGAATATTCACACTTAGCAGCACCACTGACAGGTCTGACCAAAAAGGGTACGAAGTTATTATGGTCAGATTCTTGTGAGTCAGCCTTTCAAGAGCTGATAGGGAGTTTGACTTCAGCACTGATACTAGTTTCCCATAGTCAGGAAAGAGCTATATAGTTTATTTTGATACTTGAGTTATTGGGCTTAATGTTGTGCTTATGCATAGAGATGGATTCGTTGCGTACTGTTCTCGGCAGTTGAGGCAACATGAGAAGAATTTCTTGACAAGTGATCTGAAGTTGTCAACTGTTGTTCATGCCTTACGCTATTGGAGACATTAACTTCGGAGAGAGTATTTTGTAGTTTTCACCGACCACAAAAGTCTCAAGTACATTTTCACACGGCGTGAATTGAATCTGAGACATCGGATGTTGGTTGAGTACCTACAGTCCTTCGACCTCTATCTTGCCTATACGCCTGGGAAAGGCAACATTGTGGCTGATGCGTTGAGCTGGAGGACTCAAATACATGCAGTTTAAGAGGCTAGTGGTGAGTGATAGCTTATGGCTCTGTTCTTCGAGATGCATTTTGATGTGCAAGACAAACAAGGATATAATATTTTATCTTCTGTAGTTATTACCTCTATACTTATTTATTGGGTGCGGATGAGGCAACTATCAGACGTAGAAGGCCCAGTCCTACGGGAGAGTGTATTAGGAGAGGACCATCTACCTGGATGGGCATTGGGATAGGATGAGATCTTGTGTTTCCAGGTGTGCGTGTGGGTGCCAGTAGATATACGCGAGGTGATGATGTGGGATTTTCATTCCTCTATTTGGGATGTTCATCCTGGTGTCACCAAGATCTATCGTGATCTTCACCTCCAGTATTGGTGGCTAGGTATGAAGAGATATTTTTCGGGTTTCATCATATCGTGTTCTACTTGTCAGCAGGTGAAGGCAGAGCATCAGTGACCAGCAGGTCTTTTACATCAGTTACCCATTCTTGGGTGGAAGTGGAACGACGTCGCGATGGACTTCGTGATGGGTTTACCGAGATCTCCTCGAGGGAATGATGTTGTATGGGTTGTAGTTGGCAAGCTTATGACGATTGCTCACTTCTTTCCAATCAAGGAGACCTTTAGTGTTGATGAGTTGGGATGACTATACATATGGGATATTGTACGTTCTCATGGAGTTACACACTCCATTTTTTCAGACAGGGATGCAAGTTTTACTTCTCGGGTCTCACATGGGCTTTAGAAGGCTTTTTTTACACATGTATTTTTGAGTACAGTATACCATCCCAACACGGATGGCCAGTCCGAGAGTACGATTCGGGTGCTTGAAGAAATTCTCTGAGCATACATCCTAGACATTAGAGGTTCTTGGACAAAGAATACACCTCTAGTGGAGGTCACCTACAATAATAGTTTTCATGTAACTATTTAGATGTCACATTATGGGGACTTGTACGGTAGACCATGTTGATCACCCTTATGTTGGATATAGGTAGGAGAGGCAGCTTTTCTAGGACCTCATCTTGTTCAGGAGACCATGGAGTAGATATAGTTGATTCAGAAGAGGATGGATATTGGATAGCCCTGACAGATGTCTTATGCTGATCAGCGGAGATGACCTCTTGAGTTCAAGGTCGAGGATTAGGTTTTATTACGTCTCACACCGAGGTTGGGGCACAGGAGGATTAGAAGAGAGGGTAAGATTTCACTGAGGTATGTCGAACCATTTGAGTTTTTAAAAAGAGTTGGCCTGGTGGACTATCGGTTGCATTTACCTTAGAGATACTGGAAGATGCATGATGTTTTTCACGTTTCTCAGCTCAGACGTTACTATTCAAACCCATATCATGTCTTTCAACCCGAGGAGGTTGAGTTAGAGATGGATGCCTCATTCAAAGAGCATCCTATCGATATTTTCGATAACCATAAAAAAGTTATCCATGGCCAGTCTATTACCTTGGTACGAGTGTTATGGTAGCACGGGCTGGTGCAGGACTAGACATGGGAGAGGGAGGTGATGTACGATCATAATGGATGGAACTGTTTGGGGTTTCATCCTCTATGTCATTCAAGGGAAATTCGAGGATGAATTTCTTTAAGGGGATAAGTTTTTAAGAACCTGGACCTTCCTTTTAAGTATGTTATCATTTTCCGGTTGTTTTAGAGAAAAAGGGGTTTTTCTGGAGGCTGTGCAGGGCGCACGGTTGGCACACAGTTTGAGAAAACCATGCAGCCATCCTAGGAAACCATGCACCCTTGACAGTGGTCTCTGCATGGGCTATGCACGGTTTGTCAAACCGTGCGGGCAAGCCATGATAATTCACTGGGTGAGAAAGTGGAAACCACACGATTGGTGCACGGTTATCCATACCATGCGGGGTAACCGTGCGGCAACATAATGTAAGGGTTTTTAATACCATGGCCACTCTGGATTTCCCATTCCTCCACCACATCACCTTCCACTCGTGGCTCACAAGGGAGTTACAATTTTTAGAGGTTGGGGGAGCTCCTTGTCTTGTTTTGGATGCAAATTGAAGGGATTTCTTGGTGGATCAAAGGCGGTTATCCCCGGGTAAGTCCCTCTCTTGGTTACTTGAGTTTTTGGTTAGGGTTATCCCTCTTCCTCTCTTAGTTTCCAAGATCTACAGGGGTTGCAAGTAGATCCAGGGTTGTGTTTCCATTTTGTGTTAAAGCTTGACATTTTTTATATTTGGGAAGAGTTTTTGAGGTGGTTTCGAGGTGGTGTTATCCTGGTTTGGAGCGCATTTGGGCGAAGTGGTTTATTTCTCCATACCCTAAACGAATGTGTTTTGTTCCATTCCGTTAAAAATCATTGAATAATTTCTGAAAATTCCACAAATACCCTTGAATGGGGTATTGTGTTTTTACCTTTTTAGCCCTATTATTTTCTTAATTTTTTTATATGCTATAGTAGTGGATATTGATTGTGAATAGGATAAATTCTTGTGCTTTGGATGTATTTCCCATGCATGTTTACCTATTTTGACCTTTGGGTATTGTTTTCCTATTAGGATTTGGTTTACATTCCATGCCTAGTATTTGTAGGAAGGTATTACTATAGTTCTAATGTGTTGATATACCATATAATGCAAGCCAAGTATTTCTTGAGGTTTACCTTGGCCATAACGTGCTCTATACTTGATTGACTTACACAGGGTCGTGAGAACCTAGTGTAGTAGACCATAGTGAGAATGGATGTAAGGGCTTCTCCAGAGTGTTTTATTAATTACAATGTGAGACCATAGGGGGAATTGATGTCGAGTGATTCCTCAGAGTGTTTGTAGTTTCTTGACGTTGGCCACAGGTGGAATGAGACGTTGAGTGCTTCCCTAGAGTGCCTTTAGTACAATATGATACTATAGGGGGAATTGATGGTGACTGATTCCCCAAAGAGTCTATACAATAGGAGAACTGGAGGGGTGAGACTATGTGTGCCTCCCATAGGGTTGATAGTACTTGTTGGTTGATCCAGAGGGGTTAGGTTGTGAGAACTACCCATATGGTTACCTGTTTGTTCCTTCTTTCTTAAGTAGATGACTACTTGTTTGTGAATTAAATGCTTGAATCTATGGATTGTTTACTATTGAATACTCTATTTGTTTACTACATCCTATAAATTTACCTACCATATATTCACTTACTGTTACGAATAGATCTCGTGGTGGTTTCTTTCTGGGATTTAGTCTCATAACCTGTTTGGACCATGCTTTTGGGCCCAAAAAGATTATAATGCTACAGATAAAAATAACGGCAAGCTCACTTCTACTTTAGGTAATTGATTTGCAGTGGATCTAGAGAGCACGTGACCAAGAATAGGCTTGCGATGCTGAGAAGATGTGATATGTTTATTTTGGGCTTGGTTTTGTACTGTTTCTATACAGCATTGTGACTTGTTTGGATTTTTTCTTAGACATATTTATCATGAATAATTTAATATGTATGTTCTCTAGCTGTTTATTATTTTAGTCTTCTATTGTTCACTTGTGTATGGACTGTTTAATGCTTTCAATTTTGTTTATTTGTTTCACTTCCTCTATGTACTTTACCAATGACAGCACAGTTTCCCCACTGTCACACCCAAGGCCCTCGCTATTAGTCGGGATCCCCTGGCGTTCAGGGAAATGCACTTGAGGCCATGTGACCTACCAGGTATGGGGTGCCTCCGGGGTGCTTCTGGAACCGGGACGGTACAAATTTATTTCATTAATTTTTTTTTAAATATTAATAAATTATCCATAAATCAATTATTTCATTTATTTTAATTACATATTTATATATTTAATCACTAATGTACATGTCAGTTCTTTTGAGGGATTTCAGTGAATAATTTTAAACACGCATTGGTGTGTTTACTATGGGAAAAAGGTTCATAGTTCAATTATCTCCATATAAATATTAATTTAATAATTATAATTTTTATAAATTAGTTATAATATCAAATGAAAATTTTAAATTTTTTGGAGAAATTATCCACATTTCAATAATGGAGACGATATTTCATTTGTACTCATGTGTAATGATTCCATTTTTCGATGATCATTTTGGAAATAATTTTAGTATTACTTCATATTTATAGAATGATTATTTTTAAATAAATAAAAAATTATTTATTTTGAAATAATTATTTACATGATCCAAGTGATTTTGTGTTGAAAAATTTATCACATTTCTTCATAGATGTTGTAGTCCAATTGTACGAACGAATGATTTTTTCATTTTTTAGTGAGTATAATGGTACAATAATAAATTATATATAATATATTCAAAATTATATAAATTATATTAATAAAATATATAAAAAATACTTCCATCATTATAACCAGTCATGATAGGAGGTGATGGAAAAAAAATTATATCAGTCTGCAAGGTGGTAATATTCTATAGACATGAATGATATGTTAACATTCAATCTGATAGAGGTTGGTGATGGATATAGCTATTAATATTAAACAATAACATATATGTATATATTAAATACTTATGTTCTTATATCAATATGGTTGGAGAAGATATGAGGGAGGTGAATAAATAATTAAATGAAAACACTTGGTTAAGAATGATACCTATTCTATAGACAACCACTATTTATTAACACGTTAATACAACAAAAGTTGGTATTATTCCATAACTAAGGACTATATAATTTAGGTTGGGATGTTGGAAATGGTTTATTGGAGATATTTTCTGATCTAAATGGGTTTTTATGTGTTATTTAAATAGATTAATATATTCTATTTTATACAGTATGTGAGTTGAAAACATGGAATTTATCAAAATATTAAATTCTTATAAATTAATTTTTATATATAAATTTCCCCATAATTATCATATTTTAATACAAGAATATCATGATTTAAAATACACTCATAAAATTCAAAATTATATTTCTTATCATATTTTTACCCTCTTCATATTTTAAACCATTATAAATTTACCAAGATATTTACGTTTCCGACCATTTAAGCGTTAATAATTTTATTACAAAATGGAAAAAAACCCATAAATGTAAATTTTTTTATTTAACTAACCTTATACCATTAATATTTCTAAATACAAAATTATTATGGAATATAATAATTAAATAAACTAATATTTATTTTTCAATGTCATTAATGTCAATTTTGTAACTATTCATTATTTTTACATCATTATTATTAAGGAAAACAAAATAAAATTGAACCATGTATTTGAATAAATTGGTAAACTATTATTTTTATATATATAATTTATAGATCACATTAATTATTAGAACTCATTTCACTATTAGTTTTTTTAATATCATTTATTCTATTTTTATATTAATTGATTAATTTTTTCATAAGCATTGTGTAAGAATTTAAGGTAATTATTTATTTCGTAAAAATAAAAATTAAATTAATTTGAGGAGTATTAGTCATTTATCATTCAAGATAACATTTATAACCAAACATATTTTCTAATTTTAACTATTTTTAAAATATTATTGTTATAAAAAAACTAGATTCTGAATTCTAACATTTAATTAAATAAAACATTATAAATTTTAGAATCACATCAAAATGGAAAAAATACATATAGCCAAATAATAGGTGATTATTGATGAAATAGAGTAATAAAATCTAATAACGTCATATTTTACAGTCATTTTATTATCCTAATAATTTAATTTTTTCTTTAAATACATGATGTACCCTTTATTAAATTAGTAAATTTTAATAACGTGTATATTCATATTGAATAAAAAAGGGAATTGTTTAAAAAATTTAGACCACATGATTCAAAATATGGAATATAATTTTTAATATTCAAAAGGTATAAGTGGATGATTAAATTTGAAATTAAAATGGAAAAACATGATGATAATTGGTTTTCTGAAAAATTCTATTTTTATATAGACATATTTCTAATACAAATTAATTTATAAAATTAATTTAAAAACCATAAATATGGAATTTTTTTAATCAGAAAATAATGAAAATTTAAAACTAATCCTAAATATATTTTTACATTAGAAAACATTTAAATAAAATGTAGTTTTAAGTTAAAATATATATTTTTTAGTAGTCATTGAGAAATAAAACATTTTATAAAAATATAAAAATTTTACCATTGGGTAATTTTGCTGTGTTCATTTAAAAAAATGGTATCTATTTTACCTACTAATGTTTATAATACATACATTAATAAATTATATTATTA
Source organism: Viscum album (assembly GCA_963277665.1). NCBI lineage: Eukaryota > Viridiplantae > Streptophyta > Magnoliopsida > Santalales > Viscaceae > Viscum > Viscum album. Next base: position 52,032,106 of record OY728156.1, read on the forward strand.
TACAAATAAAATTTTTTTTGAAGAAAATATATCTTTGAATAATTAATTGGATTTACTAGATATTTAGTTCTTAATATTTTCATTTTAAATAATACATTTTAAATAACAAAAATAATTTAATAGATCTAAAAAATAGTTAATATTATACATAACTAAAAATTTAATGGATAGTTTATAATGATCACATTTATGGAATAATATTTCACATTTTGATTGCATTTATTGTTTCACATATTGTATATTATCAATCACAGTAATTCATATAAAAATATAATGATATTAAATTTTAGCCATTTTAATAAATTATATCATCGAAATTTTAAATTCTTATCATTAATCAAAATACCTTTGACTAAATCCTCCATTTTAAATATGGTTTTTAAAATTTCATCTAAAAAAAGTGTGAAACTGAAATATAAATGTCCCCTAGAATAACACATAAATTGGTTTCCATGTTGGAAAAAATAGTGGGATGTGAAATTACATACATGGTAGAGAAACTTTACTCTCACTAACTGAATTAAATTCATATATGACATGGTAATGAGATTTTCATCCATCAAAAAATTATAATTCACTAATTGGTTAAAAGGCCAATGATTTCTTGGTATGAAAGTAAAAAATATAACATTATTATTTTAAGATACATTTCTCATTGATCTGAAATTAATGTATTATCAAAACTAAAATTATGAATAACTATACTTACAAGGGAAGCTGAATTTCATCACATAAAAAAATTAACCAAAATATAATATCTTTCTCAAAATTATGACTATTAAAGATGAATTTTTCATGTTTGAAGCACTAAAATAATCATCAAATGAGTCAAAAAATACCATAAAATTATAACAAGTTATTACTACTCTCTTTGGAAATTAATAAAATCCAAAATGTTTTTTACAAGATAAAATAATTCCCAAAATGAATAAATCATCACAAAAATTAATAGAATATTAATATCCAATATTATACATTAATATAAAAAATGTAATAAAAATGTCTCTATAAATAATCATAATTGCTATAAATGAAAATTAAGATCATATATTCATTTAAAATATAAATTAAACTGACTTATTGAAATAAATTCCCAAAATATTATATTTTAGTTATTTATATATGGTTACAAAAATAGTGAAATCATTAAAAACGACATGAATTACTTAATCAAAAAATAAAATTTAAATTTCATGGTTTCTTGGATGACAAAATATATATTCTAGAAATCATTATATTCACTAATTTACCAATAATTCATATAGATAAAAAAAGTCATATAAATTGTTATGTCGTAAGTTCTTCTTCTAAATATTTCATTTATTTATTTCTTAGATTTTAAAAACACTTACTTAAAACATGTTTATTAACTATTTACATCCCAAGTGTTTTAGCATATTTTTTTACAAAATATTAATTTTTTACCATACATAGAACATGTAATAAATTTTTATGAATATAAAAAAATACATTTTTCATTATGAAAAACGTGTTGTGTATGAGAATGATTATTAGATTAACCATTATCAATTTATAAGAAATACTTTATTCGTGTAATTTATACTAAAAAAGACAAATCAATCGAATGAATACCAGTAAAAATACAATCAGACTGAAACACATAAATTTTACTGTATTGATCTTGTTAAGTAAGTCTGTCGAATTGACTAATATTTATAATTGGAATACATAAGGCTTTTTTGTTTTGTAAGGAAAATAATTTCAACTATAATGGTGTTAATAAATATGACATTAATCATTCAGTTATATATGAGTTTTCAAGTGAAACATTTCTATGGTCGTTTCAAAAAGTTGGGAAATATGATCGTTCCAATATATCTTATAAATACTAGGACATTGAGAGAGTTTGGAGATGATTGATTACTCCTTTATTGATATATCTATGAGTGAAACCCTCTTTATTAGTCAATGTAATTATTTAGTATGTTTTATTTCTAAAGAAATCCATCCTAGGTTTCTTTCTTAATAACTTTTGTAATTTTAATTTGAGTTTGATTATTTTTCTGATCGAGGGCTTTCAGTTATAGAAAAATGGTGAATCTTAACAATCAGATCAAGGGATTTTATGGAATGAAATATTGGGAAAATATTATCATAATATAAAGGGATTTTATGGATATAAAGACAGGCCAAATCCGATCATAATATCAAGGTATTTAATGATAAGGAATGACATGTTTACCATAAGTATAAAACTATTGATACCTTTAATTTTGGATATAGACTAATTTACTTATAGGGTTAAAAGTGTTAAAGTATTTATTATATCTTGTGTGTTATTATAACTTTTACAAATAAATTTTATTACTTAGTTTTACATGTTTTCTATTTCGATACATATAATATAATGTGAGTCATCTTGTCCATCATTCTATTTTGTTTATTTTATCTTCATTACTATAATTTAAATAATAACAATACATTTATTCAATTAGATTATTCTTGATTTTTTTTATTTTTTTATTTTCATTAATCAGGTACATTGTGATTAAAATTTTCATTCTGATATAATTGGACTATATCAAGTTCTGATAATATGAATCTGATAATTGAACTGAGTCTATGTCTAATAAAGTTACATAAATTGGATTGGTGTTTTATTTACTTTAAAAAACATAAAATATGTTTAATAAACTATAATTCACACCACCTTGTAAGTATAGTCATGTAAGCTAATTCTTAGGTTCTTTCATAAACTAAGACTTCACGTGTGCTGGTTATGGGAATTGTGTCCTTGTCACCTTTTGATTATGTGTTAAACCCTATAGATTGGTTGGATAAAGAAGGTTTTCCTCAGGGATATGAGTTTTCATTTTTCGAAACTATATAATTAATATATTGTTCCCCATAATAATCGAATATCATATAAACTATAATGTTTATTAACATCATTGAAAAATACTTATAAAAAATTTTAATGCATTCTTCCTAAAATAATAACTCATGTTAAACCTAAGGTTCACATATACAATAACCAAAGAAAACATCTATGAAAATACAATTAGAAAACATAAAATTACATCACATAAAACCTCAAAAGAGGTGTCTATTACATTGAACATATTATCAACCACAAAAATGTATACCCATTATGATATCAATTACTCTTAAGATAACCTCACATGAAAACATCATAATCTCAAAATGATATCTAAACCCTACTATAATATTCAATATAAACTCTAGGATTTGGTTCCAAAATCATAAACATTAAATTTCTAGATTGGATGCTCATAAACATGCTCCACTTTTTAATTCCAAATAATAAAAAATAAAATGGAAATATTGTATCACATACTTATTAAATAAGAATTTATGTCTAGAGTTTTAGAAAATTAGAAAATATCATAACAAAGGGGGTTTATAGACAACTCATTTAAAATGATCAAAATCATCTCCAACTATACATATATTTTCATATTACATTGTTAACGTCAAATAGCTCCAATATAATTTCTTCACATTTGATACCTTTCTAGAAATAAAATCATTTTCCTCATTTTTCATAAACTATAGAATAAGAAATAAAATAATGGAAATTTTAAATTATTAGTGAGGGAAAAAATAAGAATAAATAATTAAATTTATTTAATAAGATTATGAAGAGAATAAGTATATGAGGACATAATCTTAGAGTGTGACCATAACATAATGGAATTACTACCCATAAATACATGGATCATCAATCATGAGACATGGATTAAAGATTTAACAAAAGAAATATTCATTGGAATAAATAATATTTATCCATGAGATGTTAATCATGATCTATGGAAGCATTAAAAATCCATTCCATTTCACCCTTCATAGGAAGAAAATAATATTCAATAAACATAAACTATTAATTTTACCTTTAGATATTACAAAATTTCTAAAAAATATTATAAAAATAAGAGAATAAAAATATAGGAGTATTAGGACTCATTTTTATATCACTATTGATTATAGGATAACCATCATGGTTAATAATTAACTAATACTTGTGTTTATACATAAAATAACCACCACATTTACAAACAGAAGAACCATCATATTATGTTCCAATAATTTTATAAGATAAACCTAGTCAGTTTACTATGTCCCTTTACTGATTAATACGATATATATAATGGGATCAACCACCCTATATTTATAATGGAAAAACTAATACTCATAAACTATTCCCAATAAAAATATCCTAATCATAACACATAAAATACATTATCATCCGAAATAATATTCTCAACCATAAGAACACATTTTTATATATTAAAATATACATTCCCTTTAAAAACCATTTTTAATAATCTATATTCACATAAAAAGTATATAGGGTTTTTCATTAATTAATAATTGACTGATTCTAATGGATTAAAAAATGGTTATAGTGGAGGGAAAATTTATTGTTCTTATATACGTTAAAATACAAAATTCATTTAATAACATGATTAAACTATGGAATGGAAATGGATTCCAAAAAAACTATTTTAAAAAATAAGGATCTATATATAGAAATATTGAGTATGGTCTCATTAAAAATATTCCTAATGTATAATATGTAACATCAAGGTTTTATGGTATTTATGAATGTAATTGACATAAAAATATCCAGAAAATAAATTTTTATGAATGTACACTTTTAATTTGAAAATAAATTTTAAAATATATAAAATAATAATACATTTAAAATGAAATTTTTCATGAATGTATCATTAAAAAGATACAAAGGAATATTCATTCAAAATAATGGTTGTGAATATGGGAGAATCTGTTTAATTTTTTTTATTAAAAATAGACATTATTATTGACCATTTTGGAAAGGGGTTAAAGGTGGCCCTGTAACATCCCAAGTAAGTAATGAATAATAGATATTTTTATCTTTGTCTATTAATGATTAAGATAGTGTTTTAGAGGCTTAAAATGAAAATAAATCCAATCTTAAGCATGGAATACACTAATATTCTTAAAAGATTATTTTACTGCCTTTTGATGGAAAACCATTTTTGAATCTATCTTTTGACAACTTTATAAGCTATATTTTTCAATATAAACTTATTTTTTATGATTGGGACATCAAAATTTACTTTGTGTGAATTTTTGGTATTTTTCAGACAATGTTCATTTTATAATGAATAGTGAAAAATACTGCATTTTGCATCAAAACTGCTTTTTAATCTAATTTATTTATATGATTAGATTATCTTTTTAATAGCTATTAATGTGTAATCTGAATATATTTTTACCATTTAATCCAATGGTGGTCATTGGAATCAATTTCACTTTGAAATTAGACTTAAACTGGTGTCAATCTTTTGATACTTATTATTTTATAAAAACACGCTATTTGCTCTGACAGAGGGAATTAATTAATTATTAATTTAATTAATTTGACTTATATGTATTGAATTTTGTAAAATAGACTTCATTTTTGAATTCAGAATATCAAATATAGCTTAGGGTGAATTTTTGGTAATTTTCTGAAAAACTTCAAGTTTTGATGAATAGTGAAACCACTAAGTGGTAGTTAAAGAAACTGATTTTTCGTTTAAATGAAACCTTTCCACTTTTTTGTTGTGAATTTAAAAAATCCAACATTCATGGTTTTCATTAAGAAGTAAAATGTGGTTCAATGGGAATAAAATAATTTTTTTGGTGAATAGTAACTTATTAAGTTTTTAATCGTGATTAGTGGTAATTAGGGTAGTTTAAGGAATAAATAATGCTTTAATAATATGAAATGACCTAGAAACATGTCCCAACATTATTGGTTGTGTCATGGACGACCAAGAAAATCCATGGGTCAACTTGGGGACCCCATGGAGACACTTTGGTTGGGAAATGACATAAATAACTTTTTATTAAATGTTAAAGTAAAAATGACACAAACAAGAGATGTTTTACTAAAACAATTTTTACATGGGGTTATAAAGATCAGATTTTTTATTATAAATAGTCATTGGAAAGCTAAAAAGATTTCCTACATCCTAGTATTTTTTTTTATAATATTTAGACTTTAAATATATTGAATTATTTATGACAACATGATGATGCGGCGATGACCTCATTATTTAACGATTTAAATAAAATGGAAAGATAATGAAAAAATCTAAAACCTACACATGGAAAAAACCAATTGGATGAGTGGATTTCGAACCCTTATCACCTTATCCAAGAATTATATCAATTTGGGACCTTTTAAAACCGAAAAACATTTTCAAATAAAGTAATATTTCCTTACTTTCCAAATGTGCCCCTCCTCTCCTCTTATAAAAGGCCCCCACCTCTACCTCATTTCACACACTCCTCAAGCCTTTGGCTTGGACAAACCCTGCCCATTTACTCTCTCCACATCCCTCTCCTCATCCTAGAGGATTAACTTTTGGCAGAATCCTTCAAAAGAAGCCCTTAGGCTCAAATCAAAAGGAGTTACACTTTTAAAGGTAATTCATTCTCTCATGTTCATTTGCTTTATTTTGCTTCTCCAACCCCCTAAACACTTTTTTATTTACTTCTTTTGTAACAACACCAGTATCTTAAATATACTAGGATGTTGTTATAATATTTATTTGAGCTACACTCTCACACAACTACCTCAAATGGTTAAAGAACATACGGTTTCCGTGGATGGCGAAATTCTGCCTCCCGAAACGATGATTGTTCAATACTCATTTAACACCTTCAAAGGTGGCCATTATGATGTCACTATTATTATATATGATATATAATATGTTTATGTTTTCCTTAAGCTTCTGTTTTTTTTCATTTTGGGCATACCTTTATGGTTTCCATTATGGGTAAACACGATATCTTCATTTTAGGAAGTGCGGACTACCGCCCCCTGAATGTGATTTGATTCATTAATACCATATGTGGGTTTTGTAAAAGATAAAGTTAATGATATTATATATGTTATAATACTGGAATTATAATATACTCTTATATCATTATGATTCTATTCCAGAAAATACGAAATAGAAATGGAAGTAGCGTTCATGCGTACGTACGGCTTACCGTCTCCATGAACGGTGCATTTCATTTCTTACCTCTAAATGTGATGTAATATTATAAATACATGTATATGATGAATATATATGATATATATATTATCCAAATCATTAATATCATTCTGGATATAACAAACCTTTGACCAAATTAAGAACATTTAAGTGTAAGAAGTCTATTTTTGACTTAAGAACCAAATACCGACAAAATGAACATTATTAACTTAAATGATTACATGATGTTCATAACATGGTATAAAAGGAATAATGAACTTGAAAAAGATTATTAAGCAAGTAGAGATTAACTCAAGTTTATTATTCAGGAGATTAAAGAACGGTATGGTCAAGTCGGATACGAGGTATGGGACTTCGTCTCAATCTCCTTTCATTGAGGCATGTTTTGTTTTATACACAACCTTCTTTTATACGGTGTATAACCCCTTTTGACTTTTACGTTTATTCAAAAGAAATATTTTTTATATGAAGCATTTACTAAACGACAAAAGGGAATGTTTTTGTCGTACGTATGCGGCGACAACGACTTCTCCGCCGTCGTGATCGTTATTTGAGTTTTGGCTTCCTCTACAAGCCATACCTTTTTTTAAAACAAAAAATAAATACCATGTTTTACTTTGGTATTGAAAATGGTTTTCATAATGTTTTTATTATATCAATGTGTTGTATTGATATCTCGTGATTGAAATGTGGAAATGTTTTGTTTCCTTTATGCATGTTTTATGTGATATGATTATGTTATGGTTCTTGGGCATTATTATGAAGACGGGTGGTTCCGTGATAAACTAAGGGCGGGTGAGCCCGTTATAGCTCTCCAATGCATTGGGTAACGCGAAGGAGTGAAACGTTAAGGTTTCTACGAAGCGATTTAGGGAATATACTGTGATGGGTATTCCAAACGTAACCAAGAGGCTTACTCCCTATGTAAGAATGTTAAGAATGCCTCAAGTTACCTTTATGTCTTTTGATTTCAATGATTTATTCATGATTTGATGAGGTATGTTAAAGTGCTTATGTTTTATGGGTAAAGTATGATCTCATCCTTATGTATATATGTACCCATGTTTCCATTCCATATTTTTATATCCCTTACTGAGCTTTTTATTCTCATACCAAGTTTTTTTGAAATTTTTTTCACAGGTCAAGGGAAAGGTACATGATATGATGATAGTGTCAAGGAAGTGTCAAGAATGAATCCATGTTTTATTTTAAATATTTTTCCATTGATGGGAATGAAGAATACTATCTTTATGTAACCACTTTGTTTATATGTGGAATGTAATGAATGTTTTATGATCTAATTCTCTAAAACTCTAAACCCGAAAAGATCCTCAATGTGTAATCTTGTAATAACTCAAGATTAAGTATGGTTTAAGGCTGGGGCCTTATAGTTGGTATCAAAGGTCGGTTTAGATAACTTTAGGAGTTATAATTCTATTAAATGATTATCCAAATTTTTTTTTTGAAATGATATAGCATTTAAAGATTACCATGTTGCTTCATCTAAGACATGCTTGTTCAGAATGGTTTTCCGCAGAGGAAACAGGGAAGCAGTGCTAGGAAGGCATACATAAGGAAATAACCTTCCGAATCAGCATCTTGAGATGGTCGGAATTAGAACTGAACAGTTTGTTGCAGTAATGGCGCAATCGACTCAAGCGATAAATGGTGGTGGTATCCATGCTCGAGATCAGCCAGATCAACCGCAGAGGAACATGTCAGTGGTGGAACATTTCATGGGGCAACATCCACCATCATTCAGAGGATCATCTGACCCTGTGCTAGCTGAAGGGTGGATTAAAGCACTGGAGAAGATTTTTTATGTCATGGGGTGTTCAGACAATCAAAAGGTTAGTCTTTCTATTTACCGTTAGGAGGGTGAAGCAGATCAGTGGTGGTCTATGGTTAAAAATATCAGGGACGCCGATGAGATTGATGCTCTCGACTGGGATGAATTCAAAGGTATGTTTCTTGAGAAGTATTTTCCTAAGGCTGTTCGACTTAGGATGGAAAAACAATTCTTGGAATTGAGGCAAGAGGAATACTCAGTGGCTACCTATGAAGAAAGGTTCACTCGATTAGCAAGGTATGCTCCAAATTTTATCTGAAACCTTGATAGTAAAATCAATCGTTTTTACTAAGGATTAAAGACAAAATATCGAAGGGCATTAGCTTCTCGTGAGTTTAGAAGTTATGAAAAGCTTGTTCGATGTGCTGAGAAGGTGGAAATGGAGTTTTCCGATGACCAAGTGTTCTATAACAACCAGTAGAAGAAGAGATCGAGGTGGTAGGAGAAAGGTAAGAATTCTTTAAAAAAGTCTGATGGTAAGAGAACTAAGTTTCCATTTTGTGATAAATGTGGCAAAAGTCATGCTGGGGAATGTCTTCTGAATTCTGGAAAGTGCTACCGATGTGGTAAGATGGGACATAAGGCTCGTGATTGCACTGAAAAGGATCAAGGTGAAGGTAAGAACAAATTTGATTTACAGTTAGTGAAATGTTATAAGTGCAATGAGATGGGTCACTATGAAAACGAGTGTCCGACAAAGAGCTTGAGTGATGGGAAGTAGTTAGACTTCAAGAAGAAAGGGGTGGTGAAATCCTTTGCAACTACTTCAGCAGATGTCGGGCCATCAAATGAAGTTGTATCAGGTGCTTTGTTTGTTTTTTCAGATTATGCCAGTGTGTTGTTTGATTCGGGGTCTACACATTCTTTCATCTCTGAAACCTTTTCTAGTAAAATGGGAATACCCTCTCAAAAAACGACTCCTGAACTTTTGGTAAAAACACCTGGGGGGAATGTTGAGGAAAAAAGAATTTATAAGAATCTTCCTATCCTTATCTGTGGAAAGAACCTACTTGCAAGCCTTATTGTTCTACCTCTAGTAGAGTTTGATGTTATCCTGGGTATGGATTGGCTCTCTATTTACCATGCTAAGATTTACTGTAGAGCTAAAGAAGTTTCTTTTCAGATATACTTTCAGTTTGTTTACAAGAATGAACCCTTAATTTTGATAACATATCAAGAGGCCAAGAAACTTGTAAAAGATGGAAATGAATATTACCTTGCACACGTCGTTGAAAATAAAGGAACTATTCAGAATAATGATGTGCCAGTGGTAAATGAGTATCCTGATGTTTTTCCAGATGAGTTAGCTGGAATAATACCAGATCGGGAAGTTGAGTTTACTGTTGACTTAGTTCCTGATGCTAAGCCAATTTCAAAACCCCCTTATCGAATGGCACAAATTGAACTTTTAGAGTTGAAGGAAAAATTGCAAGATTTATTAGAGAAAGGTTTCATTAGACCTAGCACATCACCATGGGGTGCTCCTGTTTTATTTGTTAAAAAGAAAGATGGTTCTATGAGACTTTGCATTGATTATAGAGCCTTTAATAACATTACTATTAAGAACAAATATCATTTGCCTCATATCAATGATTTGTTTGATCAGCTTCAGGGAGCTCAGTTTTTTTCAAAGATTGACCTGAGATCGGGGTACCATCAGCTAAAGGTAAAGGAGGCAGATATTCTGAAGACCGCGTTCCGTACAAGATATGGCCATTATGAATTTGTAGTAATGCCTTTTGGGATAACCAATGCACCTGCTGTATTCATGGACTTAATGAATAGAATTTTCCATGAGTTCTTGGACAAGTTTGTGGTGGTTTTCATTGATGATATTTTGGTGTTTTCTAAAAGTAAAGAGGAGCATGAAAGACATTTAAGGGTTATCTTTCAAACCTTAAAAGAAAATAAATTGTATGGGAAATTCAGCAAGTGTGAGTTTTGGTTGCAACAAATTTCTTTCCTTGGTCACATTGTTTCTAAAGATGGAATAATTGTTGATCCTGCAAAAACAAAAGTTGTGGAAGAATGGCCAAGACCCACAAATGTAACCGAGATTCGTAGCTTCCTTGGTTTGGTGGGATATTACCAAAGGTTTGTTAGAAATTTTTCACGGTTATCTAGTCCAATGACTAAGCTAACTCGGAAGGGTGTTAAGTTTATCTGGACAAAAGAATGTGATGATTGTTTTCAGGAATTGAAAAGAAGATTGGTGAATGCTCTAGTTTTGGCACTACCTTCCAGGAATGGTGAGTTTGTTATATACAGTGATGCTTCATTGAAAGGACTTGGTTGCGTCCTAATGCAGAATGATCAGGTAATTGCTTATGTTTCACGACAGTTGAAAAATCATGAGGTAAATTACCCTACACATGATTTGGAATTAGCTGCTGTTGATTTTGCATTAAAAATTGGGAGGCATCATTTGTATGGAGTAAAGTGTGAAATATATACCGATCACAAAAGTTTAAAGTATATATTCACTCATAAAGAGTTAAACATGATAAAAAGGAGATGGCTAGAATTAATCAAGGATTATGATTGTACAATTCATTACCATCTAGGAAAAGCAAATAAAGTGGCTGATGCTTTGAGTCGAAAAAGTAATGATTCATTAACAATGATGCGGTTGGAACGTGATCCTTTGGTTAACGATTTGATGAACTTTGGCATAGAAGTTGTTGGTGCAGGAAGTCCTTATGTTTTGTTTCCGGTATCAGTGAGATCTTCTCTATCAGATAGAATCAAGCAAGCACAGAAGCAAGACAGTGAGTTGCAGAAAAAGGTAGAGCTGGTTCAGAAAGGTAAGTTGCCTGAATTCAACATTGATAATGATTGTGTTTTGAGATTTGGGAAGAGATTGTGTGTGCCTTGTGATTCACAGTTGAAGAGAGGGTTGTTATGTGAAGCTCATAGTTATCTGTTTTCAGTTCATCCGGGCAGTACTAAGATGTGTAGAGATCTGCGAGAGTATTACTGGTGGGATGGAATGAAAAGAGATATTGCTGATTTTACTGTGAAGTGATTGACTTGTCGGCATGTTAAAGCAGAGCGGCAGTTACCAAAAGGGATGCTTCAGCCTTTACCAGTTCCAGAGTGGAAATGGGAGAATAAATCCATGGACTTTTTTGTTGGATTACCGAAGACATCTCGAGGTAATAATGCAATCTGGGTTATTGTTGATCGCTTGACCAAATCTGCTCATTTCCTTGCTATACGAGATACTTTCTCTCTTGGTCAACTTTCCCGTTTGTATCTTAAAGAGATAGTCAGGTTACATGGAGTTCCTCTCTCCATTCTATCGGATCGTGATCCCAGGTTTACTTCTAACTTTTGGAAAGGCCGTCAGAAGTCGTTGGGTACTGAATTAAATTTTAGTACAGCTTTTCATCCTCAATCAGATGGGCAGTCAGAACGAACAATTCAGACATTGGAGGATATGCTATGAGCTTGTTCTATGGATTATCAGGGATGTTGGGACCAACATCTTTCTTTGGTTGAATTTTCATATAATAACAGTTTCTATTCCAGTATACAGATGGCACCATTTCAGGCATTATATGGGAAGCGGTGTTGAACTCCAGCTTTCTGGGATGAAGTGGGTGAAAGAAAGTTTATGGGACCAGAATTGGTAGAAGAGATGGCAGAAAAAGTTCAGCTGATTCAGAAACACATGAGAACAGCTCAGAGTAGGCAGAAGACTTATGCGTATAACCGGAGGAAGGATCTATCTTTCGAGGTAGGTGATCATGTTTTTCTCAAGGTTTCTCTTTGGAAAAGTGTGATGAGATTTGGTATGAAAGGAAAGCTAAGTCCAAGGTTTATTGGACCATACGAAATTCTGGAGAGAGTTGGATCAGTTGCATACCGAGTGGCTTTACCTCCAAGTTTATCTCAGGTACACAATGTTTTTCACGTTTCGATGTTGAGAAAGTATATGCCAGATCCATCTCATGTTTTGAGTCCAGAGGTAGTTCAGCTGGAAGAGAACCTATCTTATGAGGAACAACCGGTCCAGATTCTTGACCACAGGGAGCAAGTGTTACGGAATAAGGTGATTAAGCAGGTAAAGGTTTTGTGGAAAACCCACATGATTGAAGAGGCAACATGGGAATCTGAAAATGCAATGAGGGATAAGTACCCCCATTTATTCGATAAGTAAATAAATTGCGGGGATGCAATTTTATAAAGGGGGGAAGGATGTAACATCCCAAGTAAGTAATGAATAATAGATATTTTTATCTATGTCTATTAATGATTAAGATAGTGTTTTAGAGGATTAAAATGAAAATAAATCCAATCTTAAGCATGGAATACACTAATATTCTTAAAAGATTGTTTTACTGCCTTTTGATGGAAAACCATTTTTAAATCTATCTTTTGACAACTTTATAAGATATTTTTGTCAAAATAAACTAATTCTTTATGATTTGAACATCAAAATTTACTTTGTCTGAATTTTTGGTATTTTTCAGACAATGTTCATTTTTAATGAATAGTGAAAAATACTGCATTTTACATCAAAACTGCTTTTTAATGTAATTTATTTATATGATTAGATTATCTTTTGAATCGGTATTAATGTTTAATCTGAATATATTTTTACCATTTAATCCAATGGTGGTCATTGGAATCAATTTCACTTTGAAATTAGACTTAAACTGGTGTCAATCTTTTGATACTTATTATTTTATAAAAACACGCTATTTGCTCTGACAACGGGAATTAATTAATTATTAAATTAATTAATTTGACTTATATGTATTGAATTTTGTAAAATAGACTTCATTTTTTAATTCGGAATATCAAATATAGATTAGGGTGATTTTTTGGTAATTTTCTGAAAAACTTCAATTTTTGATGAATAGTGAAACCACTAAGTGGTAGTTAAAGAAACTGATTTTTCGTTTAAATGAAACTTTGCCACTTTTGTGTTGTGAATTTCAAAAATCCGACATTCATGGTTGTCATTAAGAAGTAAAATGTTGTTCAATGGGTTTAAAATAATTTTTTGGTGAATAGTAACTTATTAAGTTTTTAATCGCGATTAGTGGTAATTAGGGTAGTTTAAGGTATAAATAATGCTTTAATAATATGAAATGACCTAGACACATGTCCCAACCTTATTGGTTGTGTCATGGCCGACCCAGACAAGCCATTGGTCAACTTGGGGACCCCATGGAGACACTTTGGTTGGGAAATGACATAAATAACTTTTTATTAAATGTTAAAGTAAAAATGACACAAACAAGAAATGTTTTACTAAAACAATTTTTACATGGGGTTATAAAGATCAGATTTTTGATTATAAATAGTCATTGGAAAGATAAAAAGATTTCCTACATCATAGTATTTTTTTTATAATATTTAGACTTTAAAAAAAAATTGAATTATTTATGACATCATGATGATGCGGTGATGACCTCATTATTTAACGATTTAATTAAAATGGAAAGATAATGAAAAAATCTAAAACCTAAACATGGCCAAAACCAATTGGATGAGTGGAGTTCGAACCCTTATCACCTTATACTCGAATTATATTAATGTGGGGCCTTTTAAAACCGAAACACATTTTCAAATAAAGTAATATTTCCTTACTTTCCAAAAGTGCCCCTCCTCTCCTCTTATAAAAGGCCCCCACCTCTACCTCATTTCACACACTCCTCAAGCCTTTGGCTAGGCCAAACCCTTCCCATTTACTATCTCCAAATCCCTCTCCTCATCCTAGAGGATTAACTTTGGGCATAATCCTTTCAAAAGAATCCTTTAGGCTCAAATCAAAAGGTGTTACACTTTTAACGGTAATTCATTCTCTCATGTTCATTTGTTTTATTTTGCTTCTCCAACCCCCAAAACTCTTTTTATTTACTTCTTTTGTAACAACAACAGTATATTAAATATTCTAGGATGTTTTTATAATATTTATTTGAGCTACACTCTCACGCAACTACATCAAATGGTTAAAGAACATACAGTTTCCGTGGATGGCAAAATTCTGCCTCCCGAAACGATGATTGTTCAATACTCATTTAACACCTTCAAAGGTGGCCATTATGATGTCACTATTATTATATATGATATATAATATGTTTATATTTTCCTTAAGCTTCTGTTTTTTTTCATTTTGGGCATACCTTTATGGTTTCCATTATGGGTAAACACGATATCTTCATTTTAGGAAGTGCGGACTACCGCCCCCTGAAAGTGATTTGATTCGTTAATACCATATGTGGGTTTTGTAAAGGATAAAGTTAATGATATTATATATGTTATTATATTGTAATTATAATATACTCTTATATCATTATGATTCCATTCCAGAAAATACGAAATAGAAATGGAAGTAGCGTTCATGCGTACGTACGGCTTACCATCTCCATGAACGGTGCATTTCATTTCTTACCTCTAAATGTGATGTAATATTATAAATACATGTATATGATGAATATATATGTTATATATGTTATCCAAAACATTAATATCATTCTGGATATAACTAACCTTTGACCAAATTAACAACATGTAAGTGTAAGAAGTCTATTTTTGACTTAAGAACCAAATACCGACAAAATGAACATTATTAACTTAAATGATTACATGATGTTAATAACATGGTATAAAAGGAATAATGAACATGAAAAATATTCTTAAGCATGTATAGATTAACTCAAATTTATTATTCAGGAGATTAAAGAACGGTCAGGTCAAGTCGGATACGAGGTATGGGACTTCGTCTCAATCTCCTTTCATTGAGGCATATTTTGTTTTATACACAACCTTCTTTTATGCCGTGTATAAACCCCTTTGAGTTTTAAGTTTATTCAAAAATAATCTCTTTTATACGAAGCGTTTACTAAACAACAAAAGGGAATGTTTTTGACGTACGTATGCGGTGACAACGACTTCTCCGCCGTCGTGATCGTTATTTGAGTTTCGGCTTCCTCTACAAGCCATACCTTTTTTTAAAACGAAAAATAAATACCATGTTTTACTTTGGTATTGAAAATGGTTTTCATAATTTTTTTATTATATCAATGTGTTGTATTGATATCTCGTGATTGAAATGTGGAAATGTTATGTTTCCTTTATGCATTTTTTATGTGATATGATTATGTTATGGTTCTTGGGCATTATTATGAAGACGGGTGGTTCCACGATAAACTAAGGGCGGGTGAGCCCGTTATAGCTCTTCAATGCATTGGGTAACGCGAAGGAGTGAAACGTTAAGGTTTCTCTGAAGAGATTTAGGGAATATACTGTGATGGGTATTCCAAATGTAACCAAGAGGGTTACTCCATATGTAATAATGTTAAGAATGCCTCAATTTACCTTTATGTCTTATGATTTCTATGATTTATTCATTATTTGATGAGGTATGTTAAAGTGCTTATGTTTTATGGGTAAAGTATGATCTCATCCTTATGTATATATGTACCCATGTTTCCTTTCCATATTTTTATATCCCTTACTGAGCTTTTTATGCTCATCCCAAGTTTTTTTGAAATGTTTTTCACAGGTCAAGGGAAAGGTACATGATATGATGATAGTGTCAAGGAAGTGACAAGAATGAATCCATGTTTTATTTTAAATATTTTTCCATTGATGGGAATGAAGAATACTATCTTTATGTAACCACTTTGTTTATATGTGGAATGTAATGAATGTTTTATGATCTAACTCTCTAAAACTATAAACCCGAAAATATCCTCAATGTGTAATCTTGTAATAACTCAAGATTAAGTAAGGTTTAAGGCTGGGGCCTTATAGGCCCATTTGAAAAATGATATTAAATTTCTATTAAAATAGTTTATTGTATGTAAACATTTTATGAAAATATATTTATAATAAAATTAGAAAATAACATTTTTAAAACAATTTAAAAAACAATGATATAGTATAGAATGATTTTCCATATAAATAACGATTTATGATCAGTATCAATTACGAAAAGCATTCTTGATATTTATATAGTAAATTAGTGAGTATGTAGAAATTAATCATGTAAAATAAACATATTAAAAATTATATATAATTAAATGTGGTTCAATAAAACAAGGAAATATTACTTCCTCCAAAATTATCCTCATATATCATCAATACTTAAAACTAATGAAATTATAACATAATTACAGTTACACTTTGATAACTCTTCAATCACAAGCCCCATTAATGAATAATATAAAATTAATGTTTCACCCAAATAAATTATAATATTTTCATATTAGAATAAATTTTATTTTGTCTATCTTTTTATGCAATACCTTGAAAAGCTTACTCTACACACAACACTCAGTTATCTTTTGTTGCACGCAAGACTGAGTTCTATCTCATTTTAATGGAGAACCTATTTTAGAATTAAATGTTATATATTTGATAAATTTTATTTTTAAATATAAAATTAATTTTTTCAATTTGGATGGTCAAAGTTAGGTTAGGGGTAATTTTTTTATTTTTCTGAGAAGTTTCAATTTTTGATTAATAGTGAAAAATATTGCATTTTAATTAAAAACTACCTTTTCATTTAAATATATATGAGTGTAAAATTATATTTTTAATTAATTTTTAAATAAAAAATATTTCAATTAATCATATAATAATCCAATTTAGGTGATTGAAATTATTTATAAACATAAATTAGTATAAAAACATATTGACCTTTTAGATGTTTCTACTTCAAAAACATGTTTTCTCGCCATGTGTGTGGTATTAAATTTAATCTTAATTTTCCCACTTATGTGATTTTTATTTTGAAAACATAACATAGATTGTAGTAATCCATAAAATAGTTTTGGCCCAAAAAGATCAACTTATTTATTACCAAAAATATCATTCAAAGTGATTGAAATTAATAACGGCGATTAATGAAAAATAATGATTAATAAGGGACTAAAAAATAACCTTATGGACCAAGATGTCTGAGAAACTTTTCCAAAGAACATTGGATATAATTAATTTGACCATATAAACAATTGTTTCTAATTATATTGGTTATTGTGATATTATTAAATGGAACTTCCTTATATAAAAGGCTATGTAAAGATAAAGATAAAACTGGAACATTCGAAACCATTTAAATTTATAAAAAATTGATATGTGTAAAAAACAACATATTTTAGGTTATAAATTTATTTTCATATTATTAATGGTACATTCTTAAAAAATTTATTCTTAAAAAGAAATTATAGATGTTTTTTTAACAAAAAATTATTTAGAAAGACAAAATAGTGTTTATTTAGATAACAAATATCTAAAATAAATTATACCTTAAATATTAAAAGTGAGATGAATTGATTAAATTGTTGCCTTTATTTTTTAGTATAATATACCATGTTACAAATCTGAAAACCTAAAATATTTTAATTCAAATATTATATTGAAATTTTAAAATTATAATTAAATAAATAATTTCAAAATTCACAGTATCATTATTTTATAATAAATGATACTATATTAAATAATTTAAAATTATTAAAATTTGTATATTATTTAAAGTAACTTATAAGTGTTAATAAATATTAAATATGGTCTATTAATTAACAATTTAATAATTTAATATAATAATATTGAATAATATATGGTAAACATGTTTTTGACACTGACCAAGTTTAAGTAGTGTTTTAGCATGTCACATGGGCTTGTTTTAAAATTAATTTAAAGACACATATTTGATTTTTATATTATAAATTATAAATTATATTAATAATTCATTTTCACTCTATTCACTAATAATTATCACTTTATTTTAGTCTTAATGGTTAAATTACATAGGTTTGAAAACTAGATGATTTAATAAAAACAAAATGTGATGAAATTGGGGAATCTGAGAATGTATGTAACAAAATTATTAAAATGAAATCATTTTGGTGATTTTTAGGTTTTTATTGACCATTATTACCCATTAATAAATTTTTTTGTACATTGTTATGGACATTATTTAATTTTTACCTCCCATTAATGAATACCTTCTTTGAATTTACCAGAGTCTCACTCCCCCTTCACTATAAAATAGAAAGCACTCAAACCCTTCCTCACACCTATAAAGACACATTGTCTCTCCAAATTCTGAAAGAAAGTATATAAAATCCTTCCCCTTAACATAGAATAATCCATTCTAGAATAAATATATATAAGGAATCCCATTTGTACAAACCAAAAAGAGTTACCCAATTAAGAGGTGACATCTTCTCTCAAACTCTCTGGTTTAATTTCCATTACCCACACCCGAAAATATTCTTATTCTATTCTTAGTTAACAATAGTAGTATACATCAAATACTATGATTTTTTAATTCTAATTTCTTGACCTACACTTACACAAACCTCTATCTAATGGATAACAAACATAATGATTACAAGTACGGAAAACTACCACCTCATGAAATAATGATTGTTCATTTTTTCTTTACCACCTCTCATGGTGGACATTATTATAGAAACTATATTTATATATGATATTTACAAAGACATTATAATTTTATAAATATTTTATAAAATATTATTCAGTAAATTCCATTTTTCAAAAATATGATAACATCGCTTGTGTAAGTGCGCACTATCATCCCCTCAATGCGATGTGATTCGTTCACACTACACATGAAATGTATTAAGGATAATATTAATAAAAATATATGAAATTTTTTACATATATATGATAGATAAATTATATTATGCATGTATATAAATATCATTTACTTTCCAAATACGACTAGGAAATGAAAGAAACGTTCATGCATACATACGACATACTGTCTCCGTGAATAGTTCATTTCCATTATTTTCTCTAAAAATTATAAATTATTCTAAATAAATTTGTACTGAATATATAAGATAATTAATTCATGGTTTACAATCATTATAATATTAAATAAGTTTCTAATTAATTTGATAAAAAGTAACAAGTGAAATCATACTTGATTAAACTAGGAAATTAACACCCAAAATAGTTAAAATACGGAATGGTTGTTAACAAAAAGGTACTAAGATAATATAAAAAGTTAATATATGATATTATTAATATTATTATTTATCTATAATATGTTTTATAATATTTTATTCCACTATATATGAGGATAATGTCCACATAACAAAAGGATGCTTAAGGTAATGGATTTTTGTCTCACTTTTCATTCCGTGACGCAGAAGCCATTAACCCAACTTACTTAATTTCTGTTATTTACCAAATACCCCTTTAGATTTTATAAATCATGAATTATTTTATTATCATATTATTTAATTTATTAATATTATTTTCATTACTTTGGGTTCTTCTAATTCATATGTTATCATAATGGTATGGTATTTTCAAGTCATTTTACATTCCATTAAGACTTAATTGTTGTTATGCAAGATGTTTATTCAATATAGTGTATAAACTATCATTGATTAGTTTTATACAGAATCCCCTTATTATCATGATATTCAATGATTCAGTAATATCACGACATGTCCCCCAGGACCCATGTCCTGACTAACCCAATCCTGCCTCCCATAGGCCTGGGGATGGCTAATAGTGCTAAGAAGGAATTTCCATCAAAGGGGAGGCATTTGACTATAAACCTGTAAACACAAACTTGTCTCTAATAATATTACTCAAAGTGATAACAATGAGTAAACATATATGCAACCCACTAAGATTAACTATACAAACTGAAAAGTAAATAGGCCAGAGTACAAGCCCAACTAAAAGGGAAAGTACAAGCTCCCAGGTCTCATCCATAGAAAACTCTACCTGAAGGGTAGGTAAAGTACGTTGTATGAACATCACTGAATTGTACCATGTCTATCGGGTCACTCTGAATCACCCCATGTCTCCAGACAACCGATAACTCTATCAAAATTATTGATCATCTACACAAGACACGACATGTGCAGGCAAACCCATGTAGGGGTGAGTAACATAATACTCATAGAAGACCCCAAAAACACAAAGTTAAAACCACAATGAAATATACCACAAATGAATCACATGAAGAAAACCACAAAGGAATAACTAATAAATATAGAACAAATGTGTCACTATGGTATTCACCATAAAAGAATCACTAAGAAAAACACCATGTAGGCTTCCAAAGAGGAACATGATGTGTATCCTCTAAGATATATAATCATGACGGTCACTAATGTCAGCTCACACTAAGTATAGGTCTATGTAATTTATATAATATTGTCTCATGAATCCACTATACCCATAGGTAGTAACACACAGAGTGTAGGTGACACATGGTGTTTCGGTAACACATAGAGTGTTAGTGACACACAGAGTGTTGGTGAAACACTGATTATCATCAAAGACTAGAGGGCCCACATCCTGGTGGGATAGATGAGTACAGAATCATCCTTGGAAATACACACAGTCTACGTGAGACAGACATTCTAGGTAAGACACACTCTATGTAATAAATATAATATAGGTATGACACATAACCTAGGTAAGATACACACTCTAGGTAGTCACATATCTGCTATGTCACAATCAGCTGCAGGACTCTATTCCTAGTATACTTATTTCAAGATAACCTACTTCTCAATCCAATAGGTCATACACCAACATCAAGGGAAACTCAATTATAGTATCATAAAAGGAAAGCCTCTTCAAGAAGGTCCCATCTCCATAAACGGCTCATCTAATGGACAAAGGGTTTTAGATTTATGGACATTTAATTAAAAAGTGGTCTATTGAATCTGGGACCAGGCTGAAAAAGTCGGACCAACCCAACCAGAACTGATTCCCACCTAACCCAAACTGTTGTGTCGACCAGACCTGTCGGGTCAACCCAACATGCCTAGTCGACCTAACCCACCCGCTCAAGAATGCCTGCTGAGTCCGTCCCTCCCCTGCTAGGCATAGCTCGCTGCCGGCCCAGCCCGTAATCGGTCTGGTCTTCCAGCTCCATAATGGACCACTAAAAAAGACCCATCAATTCGTTCAGAATGTTTTGGTCGTTTCATCTTCTCCCCCTCATTGTGGGGCAGACACTGATTTTGATGCTGAGGTTTTTTCTGAGTGCAACTAGCAATATTTACCACAGGGATCCTTCCACTACATCCTCTAAGGCCCACCATCGACCTCCTACTGGGGGATTTTTTTCCTCCACCCCACGTCAGTTTCTATGGGTATCACCGCTGCCACAAGACAACAATTCTGGGTGGTTTCACTATCGTACGCCACTGCCTCCTCTAACACTCCTTACATGGGTCACCAACGTCGTTGTGGTGGCCCATTTTCTGTACCGTGAGAACCCATGTGATCAATGGGTCATCATCTCCACTACCATGTGTTCAAAATTATATCTCCATTGATCTGCGGGGTTTCCCATGTTTAGAATCTCCTGGAAAGGATCTTACACAACCACGAGGATCTGTCAGTGATGAACTCAAGAGATAGAGAGATCTATAAACACCCAAGAAATGATTTTCGGCCTTGTTCAATCAGTCTTAATTCATCCCGATATAAAATAAAATGGTAACCAAAATATACTTATAACCACCAAGGTATAACCCCCTATAATTCCAAAGTAATAATACCCATCCCACATTAACAATCGATCTATGGATCAACCATTTTTATGGACAGTCTGTGTTCTTCATTGAAATAAAGAACTAGGAATAATGATCACAAAGATTTAAGCCCCCTACTTGGGAATGGATCATTCATTGTCCTAAAATTATTGTTGTTAATGATCCAATGAAGAAAATATCAACACATTATTCTTTGGCGTTCTATCTGAGCTATGATCTCTAAACTGTCATTGTCAGTGAGAGAGATCCTCTGGGATCTAGATAAATTATGTAGTATTATGACATAGAATAGTGCACCTGGCCCCTGATTAATAGAGAAAACGCATTAACACGTTAATGTGTTTTAGTGTTACTATTTCACTATGAAACATTTTCTCCATGTTTTTTCATTTATTAAAAGAGAATGGGTTTCTCCATCATTATGTCGCATCATCTCCACACTGCAAGATGTTAAAACGAAATAAAATAAACATCATTATGTTGGTTTTATTCTCGTTTCAAAACATACAAAAATTAACTTCTACAACTGACCTGCTTTGGTCGATGATACGACACACCTAAGGAAATAAAACCCTCAAGATATCAATAGTGGTCTCGAATTTTTAATCAGAGCTACCATTCATGATATATATGGATTTAAAAAATTAAATAATTGTATTTAATAATTAATTTACGGTTACGTCTTTTTGAGTGATTTCCATAGCAACCCCATATCGACTAAACTAACTTCTTTCCAAGGGTAATCTCACTGCTTTGAATAAAATGGTGACCTCATATTTTTTATTTGAGTACCTGGTTTACGATTTATTCTATTTTTTGATGAAAGCCTCTTATGCGTGCTATTAAAAAACATTACATTTTTTACCAAACCATTCTAGGAACACAGGGCCCCATAATCGTATGCCATCTCAACACCTAGTCACTGAATTTTTCCAATTAATTTCTAGAAATAAAACCGTGAAAATATGAGTAATTAAATTCTCCCCAACTTAGTTATATATATCCTGGATATCCAAAACCTGGGATACCCCAACTGATTAGGGTACGAGCACGAACCTGATCCCCCACTCACATGTGCTCTCCCAGAGATTCTTGTGATTCCATGAGGCACACACTAAGGGAATCGAGTACCCAATGAGTGTCCTCTCCTGTTGATATTTGATATCTATGACACAGGATGAAAAGAGAGCATCCTGATTAGAACTATCATTTAAGGTATTCCTTGGATTCGAGGAATCTCATACTCATTGAGGCATCCCAATCTCTCTTGTAAACTATGCCCCCAAAAGATATGAAGTTGACAACTTGGTGAGTCATTCAATGATCATTCCAATGGTATCATGTCTCTTGGACATGTATTATAAACATGGGAGAAAATCCATCTATATTGTATCCCACATAAACTCTGGAACCTCAAGGTGGAACGGGAAACCCTCCATGCATAGGGTCTCAACACAATGGGTTGAAACCCACGAAAATTATTCAAAATTTCTATTAGATTTTATGCCAAAAGGTAATCCAAGAATCAACCTATTATGTCATTATTGATATCTACTGTGAAGTCCACATGCATATCTAGATGCATCTTGACACTCAAGGAATCCAATGCTACTACTGTGCATCCTCTGAAAGGAACAACATGCTCCACACCTTTCGAATATCCATCCGGGGTATTCCCTATGAAAAACTGATAACATAAAGTCTCACTACTAGTATCACCATGTTGTGCCTCCCATTATCATTATTATAGTAAAGGGATTACAAAAACTGACTGGAGGTCAGCTTCATCATCTCTATCCTTGAATGATATATTAACCAAGGCCAACTACTCTGAGGCCCTATTCAGTAAATGTGAACTCAATCTCTAGCTAGAAGAATATCCTACCATGTTCCAATTTCCAGTTGTATAGACTATCTCGAAGTCATAGTCCTAGAGGTACTCTAACCAAGGATTGTATCTTAGGTTCATATCCATCTAAAAATATATATACCTGAGACTTTTGTGGTCTATGTATGGTATGTCACCACATCTCCAATACAATGAATACCGATGCCAAGTCAATATCATGGGTTTTGTAGTTCTTCTCATGTGGTTTTAACTACCATGAATCGTATGAAATCACCACTTTCCCTATATCAAGACACAACCATGCCCAATTCCTGATGCATCTCAAAACACCACATAACTGAAAACCTCCTCTAGCAATATCGTGAAGGTAGTTCTCGTGAAACTCTACCTCAGCTACTGAAAGATCTCCTGGAACATCTTCATCCACACAAAGTGTTCCCCCTTTCATGTAAAAGCTGTAATGGATTATTATACTCTAGAAATATTGGGTATGATCCTCCAACAATACCCACCCAACCTAAGGAATTTCAACACCTCAGTAATGATATTGGTTGGCTCCCAAGAAATCACTACTTCTGTCATTGCTATATCTATTGAAACTCCATCCACTGAGATGATGTGTCCTATAATGTGGACCTATATAATCCAAAACTGAATCATAGAGTGTTTCCCATAATGGTATTGATCATGGAGTAAGTCCAGGACAATCATCAAGTCTATCGTGTGCTTCTCCTCAGAAATCAAGTACTTTTGGATGTCATAAAAAACCCACTACAAACTAGTTTATTTAAAGCTGTAAGATCCTGTTCATGAGTCACATGAACACTAATAGAGAGTTCCTCATACCAAAACACATCTGTAGGCATAAATAGTGGTCTTAGAGACATCTGAAATATTTCTTCAGGATGGCAGCATCCCACACCCAATGCTGATGATAGCTTGATCTAGGATCTATCTTTGAGAATCATCTCAATCCCTTCAGTTGGTCAAAGAGATCATCAATCCTCATTAGAGGATACATATTCTTTATGGTCACTTGGTTCAGGAACTGGAAGTCTACACATAACCTCAATCTCCCGTCTACCTTCATGGAAAACAAAACAGGGTCTTCTCATTTTGAAACACTGGGTCTCACGAAGCCATTTCTCTGCAATTCATTTAGTTGCACCCTTAATTAACATGGATCTGTGGGTTCCATATGATATACTAGTGTGGATATCAGTTTTGTTCTAGGTTATAAGTCAATGTAGATGTCTACCTCTATATTTATAGTTATTCTATGAACAACTTCCGGAATGATGTTGTTGTACTCATCCTCCACTATAAGAAACAAATGAATTATATCATCCACTACACCAAGGATAATGTCAGCCAACTGATCTATGATCAGTTGCACCCTTATATTTTTGAATTCATATTACGCTACTTTAATTTCCTTTTCACTAATAAAGGAAAACCTAGTCCCATATCTATATACACACAACAATGTGTGGATAAAACAGCTAATCAAAGTATGATATGTGGATAACCAGTCCATATCCTGAATAGTGTCGTAAGGCCTTGATATTTCCCCCAAGTGATCCCAAAAAAAACTCTCACCGCATAGAGCAAGGGAAAATTGTCTGTATTAGTGTGTGATCTTAAAATATTCTCACATAGGATCCTCCAATCAAAGGGATTGATTCAACAGTTCCACTGTAATCTATGTGTCTCGAATGAGGGTCATGGTGAGAAAAGAGTAACTCACACACATTTCTATCAAAACTGCATCTAGGGTTGGAAAGAAATAGGTCATACCTCTAGTCCTCCTGGGATTCTTGGGATCATAATTGTAACACCCCAAGCTTCCACGATACTCTTCTCTTTGAATAATGCAATAGCTTGCATTGTACGCAAGTTCGAGATTCTAACACACCGCGACCGATCAAAATAGCCATTATAAATAATAATACCCACCTCTTGAAATTATATATATATTTTTTATATTTCAAAATGGACTTCATTTTTGGATTCGGAATATCAAAATTTGCCTATGTTGAATTTTTGGTATTTTTCTGAGAACTTCCAATTTTTTATGAATAGTGAAATATACTTAAAAACTAATTTTTTAATAAACATAATTTATAGTGATAAATTATAATATTGAGTGGTTTTAAAGTATAATTATAATATATTTTTACCATTTTATCCAATGGTGTTCATTAGAATTAATTTCACTTAGAAATTGGACATAAACACTTGTCAATCTTTTGATATATATTATTTCTTCAAAACACGCTATTTGTTGTGGCAGCGGGAATTAATTATAAAATTAATTAATGAAACTTATATGTTTGGAATTTAGTAAAATATACATGTTTTTTGAATTTGGAATATCAATTGTAGATTAGGGTGAAATTTTGGCATTGTTCTGAAAAAAATCAATTTTTAATGAATAGTGAAACCACTAAGTGGTAGTTAAAAACAGATTTTTCGTTTAAATGAAACGTTACCACTTTTATGAATTAAATTTCAAAAAACTGACATACATTGTTGTCATTAGGATGTAAAATGTGGTTCAACGGGATTAAAATAATTTTTTGGAGAATAGTAACTTTTAAGTTTAATTATTCGCAATTAAAGATAATTAGTGAAATTTAAGGTAAAAATGATATTATAAAAATATGAAAATACTAATACACATGTCGTAACCTTATTGGAAGAGTTATGTCCGACCAATACAATCCAGGGGTCAACTTGGGGACCCCATGGAGCCACTTGGGTAAAAAAATGACATTAATAACTTTTTATTTAAAGTAAAAAAAATTTGTCACAAACATGTGTTTTTTTACTAAAACAAGTATTACATGGGGTTATATAAGTTAAAATTTAGAATATAAATATTAATTGAAAAGATAAAAATATTTCCTACATCATGATTTTTTTTATAATTTTTAGACAATAAATAAATTAAATTTTTTATGACACCATGATGATGCAGCGATTAACTCATTAATTAACGATTTAAATAAAATGAAAATATGATGTAAACTATAAGACTTAAACTTGTCAAAAACCTATTGGATGAGTATATTTAGAACCCTTATCACCTTATCCTATATATATATAATTGTGTGACCTCGAAAATACGAAAACTATTTCATAATAATGTATCATTTCATGACTTTCCAAGAGTGCCCCTCCTCTCCTCTTATAAATAGCCATCCACCTATACCACATTATTCACACCATCAAGCCATTTTTCTTGGCCAAACGCTGCCCGAATACTCTCTCAACTTCCCTATCTTACTCCTAGAATTCTCACTTTGGGCAGAAGTCTTCCCAAGGATGACTTTGTCTCAAATCAAAAAGAGTTACCCGATTTTTAGGTAATGTCTTCTCTTATTTTATTTTGTTTTATTTTTCTTCTCCAACCACTTAAAATCATTTTATTACTTTATTTTGTAACAAAAACAATATATAAAATATACTATGATGTTTTTATGGTAAGTATTTTATTTACACTTACAAACACCTTCGTCTAATGGTTAAAGAACATACTGTTTCTGTGGGTGGCGAAATACTGCCTCACGAAACGATGATTGTTCAATATTCTTTTAACACCTATAATGGTGGCCATTTTGATGACAATATTTTCATATATCATATATATATTATTTTTATGTTTTACTTATGCCTATTTATTTCTCATTTATGGCATAAATTTATGATTTCCATTATGGGTAAACGCGATAATTTCATTTTAGGAAGTGTGGACTACCGCCCCCTCAAAGTGATTTGAATCATTAATGCCATATGTGGGACGTATAAAGGATAGAGTAAATGATATTATATATGATATTATACTGGAATTAAAATTAAACTTTATATCATTATGATTTAATTCCATTACATATGAAATAGAAATGAAAGTAGCGTTCATGCGTACGTACGGCTTACCGTCTCTATGAACGGTGCATTTCATTTCTTACCACTAAATTTTACGTAATACTATGAATGAATGTAAATACTGGATATATATTATATATATGATATCTACATAATGAATATAATTCTGGATATAATGGATATTTTACCACATGAAAAACTTGTAATTATAAGAATTTTATTTTTGACTTAAGTACCAAAGATCGACAAAAAGACTGTTATTAGCTTAAATAAATAAATAATGTTCATAACATGGTAATAAGTGATATAAAAGGAATAATAAAAATGAAAAAGGTTCTTATGAATGTATTAATTAACTCTATTTTATTATTTAGGAGATTAAAGAACAATCGAGTCAAGTCGGACACGAGTTAAGGGAACTTCTTAACCCAATTCCCATTCTTTGGGTTGAATCTATCATTCTTATTTATGTTTTTCATTGATTGTGTGAGAAATTTATTTTTATATATTATCATGTATTTATACCTTCTTTATGTGAGATTATAGTTAATACACATAACCGATCTATTTTATTTACAAAATGATCTTTGTAAGGGACTTCATCTCAATCTCCATTCATTGAGGCATATTTTGTTTTATACACAAATTTATTTTATACCGTGTATAAAAACCCATGACTTTTACGTTTATTCAAAAGGAATCTTTTTATACGAAGTGTTTTACTAAAATAAAAAAGGAATTTTTTTTCTTGTCGTATGTATGCGGCGACAACGACTTCTCCATCGCCGTGACAATTAAATGAGTTTCGGATTCCTCTACAATCCATAACTTTTTTTAATTGAAAAATAAATACCAAGTTTTAATTTTCTTTTCTTTTGGTATTGAAAATGTTTTTCATAATGTTTTTATTATATAAATGTGTTGTATTGATATCTTCTGATTGAAATGTGGAAATGTTATGTTTCCTTTATTCATGTTTTATGTGGTACAATTATGTTATGGTTTATTATATGTTTAAACCTATTCATATGAGGAATGCATTGGACTTAATAAGTGACGGGTGGAGCCCTCTATAGCTACTCGATGCATCGGAAGGTCTCATGAGACAAACTACTATCTTGGCACAAGGCCTTGACAAAATCTTATTTGTAGTCTTGGCACGTGGCCTTGGCTACATGTTTATGATAGTCTGGAATTATGCATTCCATCATTATGAAAGTGGTTATTGATTTTTCATGTGATTATTCGACCAGTAGAATATCCATGTGAATAAGTAATTGGAATTATTTCATTTAATATTTGCGGTATTATGATGATGTTCATGTTTAAAAGGCTTTTTTTAGTTATACAATGCCTTAAATGTTTTTGTTTATTTATGAAATCTTCCGCTATATTGCTATCCTTACTGAGCATCTGAGCTCACCTCTTTCAATGTTTTAATTTTCCCAGGATGTGATGAAGTATAGTATCAATGACCTACATGGATAGTATAAGGGGATATGAAGACATGATGTTTTTTTTTGTATTAATTTATGATGTAATGTAAGACTTAGGAATGTATCTAGTGTTTCCAAGACTACTAAACTAATCGGTCTTTAGAGACTTGATATTTTGTGATCATGCCAATGTTACGCAATAATGCACCGACTATGGGCAAATGGGGTCGGGGTGTTACAGTTCGTATCAGAGGAAGTTTAGTACTAACCTTGGAAGATAGATTTAGATAAACTCTGATTAGAGAACATATCCCTAAGATAGACTTTGAGGATTAGTATAGAAGAACTTCCTAGAATTTTGGTATTATAGAGATTTTGTGAGTTTTCTGAGCAATACATCCCTGTCTGGATACGAGAAGGCGGCTCTGGCACAGATGTACCTAGGTGTAAAACCCAAAACACCACTTTGAGCTAGACTTGAACGGGAACTGGTGCATGACAACGGGCCTTGCTGCACTCTTGGTTACGACACTCCCGGGGGATATGCTTAGGATAATTCTCATTTTTTTGAAACCATTATGAAGGGTTTATGAGTATATACTTCCTCAAAGAAAACCTTTTTTATGATTATGGATTATATCTATAGCCGTTCAATTTAAATTAAGTATTTTACATGTTTGGAATTATTCATTACAATTAATAAACAAACCTAGTTTATTCCATTGTATAGAAATGGTGCCCAGTGGAAGGAATGTGAACTCCAGCAATACGTATGATCCAAAGCGTAAGAAGGATCATATCTTTCACGGTATTAAGCCAAAATTTAGAAAGGGAAATAATCTCCCATGTTTTCTCAACATATGAAGAAATAGTATCATGTGTTAATAAGATAAGTAAATAATTATCTGAGTATTATGGATTTGAAGGGAAGCAAGAGAAAAAAAGGATGGAAGAGAGAATGATGGATAAAGGGATGAGGGAAAAGAATAATTTTCCAGTTTGTGATAACTGTGGGAAGAAACACCTTGGAACTTTCTTGAAGGGAATGAGAGTTTGTTATAAGTGTAGAGAAAAGGGACACCAAGTGTGTGACTGCAAGGGTAAGAAAAAGGATGCAAATATACAATTCTTCATCTTCAAGGAGTGGGGACACTACGCAAACCAATGTCCAAATAATCAGAGTATTCCCCAAATGATGTTATTGGATAATAATCAAGTTATGATACTACCACAAATGAGGATAAATAATTAGAGTTCTTATGTTGTTATTAATGAATTTTTTCATTTGAGTGTTGTATCAATGATGTACTGGTTATAATAATTATGTAGTATATAAGGATTGTACTGCAGTACTATTTCATCAAGGACTTGAGATTGTGTGGAACCAAGAAAAGTGACTCCATAGCAGGTTAAATTTTTGGAAAATTTATGGTTGAGAGAACGATAAACCATAAAATGGTTCTGATACCATGATAGTGATTATGGAATAATACATGATTGATTTGGATAAATCATATTGGATATTCATGACTTCCTTGAAACTGTTTAATTATTTGTATACATTTTTTGGGTAGAAGGAGTATATATAGTATTTGTTGATGCTCCTTTCATCACAGAATCTAAATGTTGGAAAAGGGGAATATCTGAGCTCAAAGTGATTCAACCTTTGAAGAAAATATCAAAAATCGACAAAGGCATGAACAAGGGATCAAAATCACCTGTGCCGCGCACGTTTTATCACTATCACGCAAGTCCACTTGCGCGACGCCTTATGGTCGCACAAGTGACTTGCACGACCTAAGTGATAACCACCCGGTAACCACCCGAGGTCTTCTCCTACCTATAAATAGACCTTGTGGGCCCCCCATTCGAGGAGGATTTTTTCCAGAAACTCATATTTGAGCTCTCGTCACCCTAGTCTCTTCTCAAAGCTTCCGAAACACATCTATGGTAATTTATTACCTAGAACAGAAGATCTAAAGAGGGGTAGGAAGGCATATGGGTTGAAACTCATCAACACTTACGTGCCTGATTGGCCAGCCCTTAAGGGAAAAGGACCACACTTGCGTGCCACCTTACTCCATCAATAGATCTTGTGCGCCCTTCTTCTGGAAGAACCTCAAGATAATTATTAAGGCTTTAATGAAGAGTCACTCAAGTATTACCCTTTTGGTTAACCGTCGCGCAAGTACACCATGTGTCGCGCATGAATATCTGCGCAACCAACCCTTGCGCGCCCACGTAGTACCTGCGCGCCTGCCAGGACTTGCACGCCCCTACCTTTTTGGGTCCCTTTCTTGCCCATTTCACCCCTCTTAAGCCATTATACCATTCCTATTCAAGATTTAGTCTTCAAGACACTCTCCAAAGCCATTTATGGCATGATTTCTTGATTTTACTTCCTTATCTAAAAGGAATTCTGTGGAATATCTATCAAAACCTAGTGATTTATACATCCTTATGTCACTAAAGATTGAGATTTCATTCATTCAACCTCATTCTTTAAGATGAAAGAATCATTAACATGGGATTCCTTTTTAGGAGTAATCCCCAGTCTCAATTTTTCGGCATCCTCTTTAGGAGTAAGCCCCATGTCCCTTAATTTTTTGGGCGTCCTCTTTAGGAGTAAGCCCCAGATCCCCTAACCTGGGCTTCCTTTTCAGGTGTAAGCCCCGGTCTCAAATATGGGCATCTTCCTCAGGAGTAAGCCCCAAATTCTTAATGTTCCCAAATCTGGGCATCCTCTTTAGGAGTAAGCCCCAAGTCCCACAATTTTTGGGCATCCTCTTAGAAGTAAGCCCCAAACCTTAATCCTTAACTTGGGCCTCCTTTTCAAGAGTAAGTCCTAGTCATAATCTTTTGACCTAGTCCTCCTTTTCTGGAATAAGCCCCAGTCATAATCCCTTAATTTGGGCCTCCTTTTCAAGAATAATCCCCAGTCATAATCCCTTAATTTGGGCCTGCTTTTCAGGAATAATCCCCTGTCATAATCCCTTAACCAGGGCTTCCTTTTCAGGAGTAAGCCCCAGTCTTAATTCCTCTTAATCAGTCTTAAATTAACTTTGATATGGGATTCCTTTTCAAGAGTAAAACTCAATCATAAGTCATCTCCTAATTTGGGCCTCCTTTTCAGGAGTAATCCCCAAGTTAGAGTATTCAAAATCTCCATGAAGCACATATACCTTTATGGACCATGTTCCTGGATATATTCTATAAATTAAATCCTAAACCTTCATTTATCTGGGCAGTCATACATAAAAAATCCCCATATTATTTCTTATGATTGCATCTTTCATGGCATAATTGCCTAATTTTTTACCAATACCTCTTGTTTCTTACACCGAGCATGACTCACGTGAGCATAGAGTGTAAAGGTAATTGTGACAACCTTCTATGAGCCATCAATCATAAACATCATACTCCCTTACTCGAACTATGTGGGTTCTGATTACTTTTCTAAACAAAGGATACGTAGGTAGCCCGTCTACGGGTTCGATACCAACCCTAAAATAATCCATGTCCTTCTGAATGACAATAAACTTCAAGTGCCCCACTGAGTGGCATTAAAACCAGCACGTTCATCATAATGACCAAGAGACTTCAGTATAAATTTGTCGAAGGGTACCATTGACCAAGAATCTCTAATAAATACAGATGATTCTCTATCAATGAAGAACTTCGAATACATACAAAATATTATCTAAATTTCCTACATATTTAATCAATGATTGTCAGATCTAAAGGAAACCTGATTTTATTCTTGGTAATGTAATAAGGATTCACGAACATAACATAAATCTACAAAGACTGTCCTGATGTCGACAATAATTCCCCTCAAAAAGGTGTGATGAGTCCGACCTCCCATACTCTCGACCAATAAAAATTCCTAAGCCTCATCAGTCCACAAACTAATGAGCACCTACCTTTGGAATATAGGTCCAAATGGATGTGGAATCAATGGATGTTTCCGGTTCTACGAAGAAAGTCGTTAGAAACCGATACGAACGTTTGAATCTCCCATCAAGGCGGTCATCCTCAGATTCCATGGGAAACAAAAAATGGTGAACCCGATGTGAATCCTTAAACAGGTTAAAATGATGGTTTACCTATTTTGTTAGGCCCCTATTTAAAACTCAATGAGAGGGACAATAAAAACAATCAATGATATATGTGCTCATCCAAAAGATGTAGTAGCTGAATTTATCTTGATTACGTCTGTTATATCAAACAGGCACTCTTTTCCAAGATCTTCTGCATTTCTAGAATGGTTGCTCTCATGTTCACACCTGTGAATGCTGCTGCTGCAAATGCCACTGCTGATACTCCTGCTGGATCATCGTCTACTATTAGGACGATATCACCTACTCAGCATCTTCAATGCTGGGTATCAAACGCACTGGTTAAGGAGTACCATCAACATGGTACCATCCCAACTCTGGAGGTTCCCTGATAAGCCCTCCAAGTAAATAACTCACATCGGTCATCCGGACAACCACGACCAGTGATCAAGAAGGAGGCGGTGCTGACTACCGTCTCCAACCATTTCGAGTTGTTATCCCCGAAACGCAATCACCATTCACTCCCTTATTCTGGGGAGGTGAATGTGCAGGTCCCTCAGGACCTTAATTCAAACAGACATGAGTCCTTCCTGAGGGCTCCCACCAACAATCGCCACCAGACTCGTGTGGCAGTTCGCCCTCAACATGATGAGGGTACCGACTCCGGGCGTTCGGATCAGGTTCCTTGAACCTGACCAAGAAAGACGAACCACCAGAGGCGAAATCCGGTCAACAGTGAGCAGGTTCTCATCCTTGCCATCTCCGGAGAAGTCCAACAACCTAACTTGGTGGAAAGCAACGAGTAGGCACATACACCTGCCCGTTTTAATTCCTCTTTCTAGCAGACTCGTCTGGCAGCATCACGCCAATCCCGCCAGGAAATTCCGTCAGAGTACTATATGTAGGAACATACACCTGTTTATACACCATCAGCTAGTCAGCAGGCTCGTCTACCTACATATGATGGATCTCGTCAACCACTTTTGACAAAGTGCAATCAACATGCACATACACATGATGGTATTTATCAAGCCTACCAATAGTCTCGCTTGGTAGAATTCAGAGAAATTAGTCAGAAAGCCCCGACAACAAATAAGAGGCAGACTCAACTCTCTGCCCCCACAGTTGAGTACTGTCAGGATTCACTGACAGGAAAAGTAGGACACGAGCAGGCACATACACCTTCTCCAAGACTAGAATGGACGTATATTACGGTTCCGGCAACTGAAGTCACCATGCATATTCTATCAATGTTGAAAGAGAATAAACAAACCCATGCTCATATTTTGTATGCCTGCCAGGATATTATAACAACTTCAGCGGCATCTCAGGGAAAGAAACATAAATCAATCCCTACCAGTGGAGTGATACATCAACAATTCACTCCGGAACAGACACACAAATTTGTTCCAGTCCAAGAGGGTTATGGGGAATACTCCCCCATATCATACAGACAACCAAGTCAGGCACATACACCTGATTTGAGAGGACATCGTCTGCCAAACCTGGCCATTTTTCCTGATCAGGCACATATACTTGCTCGAAGTAGCCACTTTCGTCAACCAGTGGTTTCCAAGGCGAGTAGGAAGGTTTCTAAGAAAAAGACCCACCCAGTACAGTTAGGAGATCAAGTGCCAATCTGTAACAAGGCCTTGCTCGATGCTGGAGTTCTTGAAGCCCTCAGATATTTATCTGTTGGAATTCAAGATTCTACTCCCTCAGTTCCCAATAGTAGGAACATTAATTCTGAAGGCCTTCAACAGATACTTCCTCGTGAAGGATTACTTCATGACAATTCGGTCGATCTCGAAGTTTCATCTTCATATGAGAGCTAGAAGAACCCTCTGTGTGGTCAGAAGACCAAGGAGCAAGAGATCTCATCTTTTGCTGTAACCCATTATGGCAGTCCTCCCCATGATGATGAAATTCGCTGCGTAAGTCCTATTTGCAGTAGTGATGCACATTGCCCGGAAAATTCTCCAGTGGAAAATGTAGTGCCGAGAAATCCTTCTTATCTTGAGGCACTTGCAAATGCGAAACCAGTCATGTCTGAAGCTTCATCGCTAGTAGGTGAAATACTTTATCAATCAGAAGATAGCCCTGGGTGTAGGTCATTCTCCGAACCACCCCTAAGTCATGCATATTCTAGTTTGATCAATGATTTCTCTACCAATCATGTTGAATCCAATGAAGTAACAAGGAATCACCAACTCTGGTCAAATCAGGTAGAAGAATCTTCATCAAAGGATAAAGAGGAAATGCTGAACATGATAAAACAACTGGCGAAAGGTGATGTGCCAGTTATGTGTTGGCCTCTGGATAACTCTCAGTATAATATTCCAGAAATGTTGACGGAAGATGAAATTCATGATATTCGTCTCAACATATGGAAAACTCTTTGTCAGTTGAAAAAGAATGTATTATCTTATGATTAATATGAAAATCATCTTAAGATAATAGAAGGGTTACATCGTCAGATTGATTTGGCGTCTCTATCAGTCTCTTGATATCTGAAGGATAAAAAGTAGCAGAGATCCCTTAAACGTTCATGCTTTGGTGCACTAAGAATATTGCATCAGTTAATTTCCAATGCCTCATATGGTATTCGTGTCAGAGTATGGGGTGTTCATGGAGCACTGCATTTCACGGTGCTCTCCAGTCAGCAAAGCCCGCCGAAAATGGTCTCATGCAATGTTATTTCCCATGGCCAGCCACAGTCAATGGGCTTTGTTTGTAATCAAAATCTTGCCCAAGAACAGGATTCAACTAGTTCCTCTCAAAATAATGAATCTGGAGAACAAGTTGGTGAATTACTCTTGCATCATGCAAATGAGAATATCGAACATGCATCTCGTTTGGAGCAAGCACGTCACCAAATGATATAAGTATCAGAAATCATCCAACGGTCTTTTGAACAGGGTGATAAAAGCAGATACAGATTAATGCATCTAGCTAATTTACGGACTAAGGTTCACAAGATCAGGAGGAATTTCAAGAATGTCTTAGACATAGCATGTCAAGAACCACCCCAGCTCGCCAGACTGGGGACTCTTTTAAACCAACCCTCGGAATCAACAAATAGGTTCCAAGGAGTTGAGCGAGAACAGAAGGAACAGCCCCCGTCCACTGGACTGGGGACTTTTTCAAATCATCAATCCCCTCCTCTGATTAAGTTGGTCTTTTCTCGATTGGGGAAGAAACCTCAAGAGGAACGAAGAGCCAAATTATCAGGATATTCCCTCCAAATTATGGTTCATCAAGAAGTTCCTGAGAGATTGAATCAACAAAATTTAATGCCTCATCAAAGACATGGAAGAATAAAATATCACATAAATGCTGATAGAAGGAATGCAATGAGTTATGCATCGATTAATGTCATCAATTCCATTGTTGCTGATCCACCAGATGAGGCTCACTCAGGGTACTCAGATGAAGAGGTTCCTACTCACGAAGATGTATGCACCGAAACAAATGAAGAAGGTGTGCATACACGAAGTCAAAGGACTACTCAGAACATAATTAATCCTTTGAGTAACCCACTTCCCCCTCTCCGAAAAGGATCCAACAATGGGAAGGGAAAGAACTAGGTTACATATCCTTCCTCTTGAGAAGGTCAATAGCTCTCACAAGAGAAGAGGTTTGCACAACAGGAGGAAGAAATGAAGGAATTAAGAAGGTAGAATGCAGAACTACTTTAGAGTAGTCTTCTTATTAAGCATACTGGAGTCAGCCAGCCAAATCAATTTGTTGCAACTACTGAGATGGATCAAGAATATCCTCCTCTATCAGTACACCCTCGCAGGTCTAATCCTACGGGTCAAGTGCAACAATAGTTGGCAGTGCTACAATCAGTTACAGTGCCAATCGCCACATCTTCCCAAGCTCCAGTCATTACAGCTACCAAAGTCCAAGTTCAACCGGATGTTTCTCAAAAGTTAATAACTACTATTGAGTCATTAGCAGCTCGGTTAGAAACTATGGAAGGGAAGCGTGCACAAGTTCAACCAGAAAAGAAAGTTTACCCTGAATGGGTAGATACAATTTCTCCTCCATCCAGTTTTGGGAACCCTTTATTCCCTATTTTCAATGGATCAGGCGATCCAGAACAACATTTGATGCAATACATGTCTTGTTGCGATCCTATGATGGAAAATCCAGAGCAGCAAGAAGCAGTGAAACTCAGATTCTTCGTCCGAACCTTGCAAGGACCATCTTTTGTTTGGTATACAAGCTTGCAATACCGGGCAATTACTGGATGGGAGGATTTTCGGCAAAAATTCCTCCTTCAGTTTAGCACAACTTTGCCAAAGACAACAGTTTTCGATCTTACAAACTGTAATCAAAGGGAGAATGAAAGGGTCTCTAATTTCATTGCTCGATGGAAGGGATTAACATATTCCTTTAGTTTAGCACTCTCTCAAGATGAATTGTTTCCAATCTGTGTGGAAAATCTGCATGACGAATTACGCATGCCATTAATCAAATTGAAATACACAGGAGGGTTTCGAGACCTTACTTCAATCGCTCAGCAGATTGAAGATTCCCTTATACAGGATAAGGCTAAATCTCGTGTAATTCCATCAGCTTCAAGAAGGAGAATGGGTAAAGCAGAAACTACTACAGTTATTCTTAAACAAGCACCTGTACCTATTTCTACCTCAAAACCTTCATCTTCTCGAAGGGCTCCACCTTCTGAGCACCAACAACAAAGGCCTTTTCATCCAGACAATCAAAAAGTTCAAAGTTGAAGACAATTTGAGGATTTGAAGAGAAAAAAATACTCTTTCCGAAATGAACAAGTTCCTGGTTATTTCATTTCATCTCTGGAAAACAATTTGGTTCAATGGCCAATACCCAAGAGGCCAAACAAGAATGGAGATGAAGATATTCCTAATTATTGCCCTTTTCATAAAATGCTGAGGCATCCCATCCAGGAGTGTATTGTCTTCAAAAGACATCCTGCAAAAGATGGTCGACTCGGGACATGTCACATTGAATGGCTTCTCAGCCCAGGTAGCATGTGTCACTGCTGCAGTTCCAGAGAAGGAAGATGAATGGCAGGAAGTCAAAAGAAAAAATGCACAAAATTATAATGATTGGATGGTATGAAAGACAATCAATTGACCTCATGCTATTTTTTGAACACAATTAAGGAAACCAATTATGTCTTCTGCCATGAATGTTGTGGAAAACCCCTCTTCGTCAGAGGGAAAGTCCTCAAAGAAATGGCATGATTCAAAGAAAGAAAAAGAATCAGAAGAATATGAGTATGTGCCAAAGCCTAAGTTGTCTTTGACTTTGGCGGACTCCATGCCATCTACTTAAAGCCATGGGCACCGCCCCACCAAACGGCACAGCCTAAAAAGGCTAATCAGGCAGAGTCTTTATCAGATGAAGAATTAATCTTTGGTTCTGTTAATATGATTCAGTTAACAGTTCCATATTCCAGTCATAGTTTCACTTTCAATGACCCTGAATTCCCTGTAACAAACAGAGGAATCAGTGGAAGTTCTAGGGGCTCAGGATACAGGGTAAGACGTGGATCTTTTAGAAGCCACTATTCTAATTCCACCCCTGCTAGAACTTTGAACGCAGGAGAAACTCATGGTAGAGCCCATCATCGAGCTCAGCAAGAACAAGCTAGTTATTCTACTAATAGCAAATTCAGTCCTGGAATAGTTATTTTGGAAGACCGGATGAAGGTTCCATCTTCTTCCTCTCATCATGTAAATGGATCTAATCGGTCTAATATTCCAAAACAAAGAATATTTTCAACTCCTATACAAGATGCATCAACTTCCAAAGCCTCTACTTCCAAGGTACCTGCTAATCCACATATTCCTATTGGGAAACGCAGACCTCTAGATAAAAAGTATGATATATTGAAACACTTGGCCAAAGTACTAGCTAAGTTATCAATTCTGGATGCTTTGAATCTATCAAAAGATCATCGGTAATCACTCATCAAGGCTTTGTCAAGTCCTCAAGAGTTTGAAACTGAAATTGCTGTAGCTGAAGTCTATCACATAGAGAATAATCCTGCAGAATGCCATGCAATAATATCCTTTACTAATGAAGATGAAGATGATGTTGTGCATGGACATATTAGACCATTGTACTTGTCTGGCAAAGTCAATGGCGTGGATGTTCGAAGAGTTTTCATTGACAATGGTTCATGATTCAACCTCATGCCCATTCGTACACTTCGTCGATTGGGCCTCACGGAATCTGATTTATCTCCCTCCACCATGATGCTATAAGGATATGATAAAAATGAACAAGAACCACTCTGTGAAGTTACACTCAGAACTCAGTTTGGAGATCTTGTATCCAATTCAAGTTTCATGGTTGTTGATCAAGACTCAGCCTTTAACATTTTTCTTGAAGACCCTGGTTACATCAACATGCGGCTATCCCTTCTTCATACCATCAATGTCTCAAATATTGTGTCGATGGTCATGTTGGGACGTTGTATGGTGATAAGTCCTCGTTCAAGACATGTGAGTGTCAATACATTGAGGCAGAATTCTATCACCTGATGCAAAGGGATAAATCCATAACAAAAGAGATTACCAAAGTTAATGCTCCATATGGTTTTGAAAAAATTCCAGTAAATCCATTTATGCATGTGATTACAGATTTTTTGTTTCCCATCAGTCAAATGGACAAGATATACCCAAATCAAAATACTCTTATGGAATGATACAAAATGTCAAATACGGAAATCAAGCCAGAAAACATGGGATTAATTGGTAATCTACCACGCATTGATGGAAGCACAAATGGTGACATCTTCATTTCATCTGCTGAAATCCAACAAGTTTATGATTCGCCAATTAGTCCAGAAGTAGTTATACCAACATCGGAGGTGAACAATGATGTCGATTCTCATTCCATCATCTCCTCTTTATTACCCAAATAAGACCCTTCACCATCAATCGGGATGGAAATGGAAGCTTCTTCTTCAAAATGTGCAAATTTTGACATCTCTTCTGATCATGAAAATTCTGCTTTTTCATCTACTATGCAAGTAGAAACGGAATAAATAACACATGATAAAGAAGAAGAGGAAGATCTTAGAGATGCTCCTCCAACATTTGAAGAGGGTATCTCTACCACTGTGGATGAACTCAGTGAAATAAATCTGGGTTCAAAGGAATATCCATGCTCCACTTTAATCAGTGCGTCCATGACTCTTAAAGAGCAAGAGATGTATATTTAATTTCTAAAGAAAAATAGAGATATTTTTGCTTGGAACTATATAGAAATTCCCGGGCATGATCCTGATGTTGTTACTCATCATTTGGGTTTACCAGAAGAACATCGAGGATTTAAGCAAGTCGCGAGAAGAACACACCCAACTTATGCTTCTAAAATTGAAGCTGAAGTGGATAAGCTTATCAAAGATAACTTTGTCATAGAAGTTCAGTATCCCAAGTGGTTGGATAATATTGTCCCTGTAAAGAAGAAGAACGGACAAATTAGAGTTTGCATCGATTTTAGAGATCTTAATCGGCATTGTCCAAACGATGATTTCCCAGTTTCGATTAAAGAAATTCTAATAGATGTAACAGCTGGCTATGAAGAACTTTCCTTCATAGATGGATATTCTGGATATAATCAAATCCGAATGGCCCCAGAAGATGAGTAATTCACAGCCTTCAGAGCCCCTCAGGGTGTGTTTTGTTACTGGGTAATGCCCTTTGGCTTAAAGAATGCAGGTGCAACATATCAGCATGCCATGCATCGTATCATCAATCCCTTCTTAGGAAAGTTTTTTGAATTATATGTAGACGATTTGGTGGTTAAATCCAAAAAATGTTCTAATCACTTGGCTGATTTGGAAGTCATATTCTTCAAGCTTTGACAACATAATTTGAAGATGAACCCCTTAAAATGTGCTTTTTGGGCAACCTCAGGAAAATTTCTCGGCTTTGTTGTACTCCATCGTGGTATTAAAGTCGAACCTGAGAAGACCAAGTCAATCCTTAGTATGTCACCACCTCAAAATTTGAAAGAATTAAGAGGACTTCAAGGACACTTAGCCTATATTCGGCGTTTCATCGCCAAGATGGTAGGCAAAATTTTACCCTTTACCAAATTGATGAAGAAGGGATTCACATACAAGTGGACTGAAGAATGTCATGAAGCATTCGATATTCTCAAGAAATACCTATTCTGTCTACCAGTACTCATTCCACCTGTTGAAGGAAGACCACATATCCTCTACGTGATAGCCCTAGAGTGATCATTTGGTGCCTTTCTTGCTCAAAAGAGTGATGCTGGGAATGAAAACAGCCTTTACTATCTTAGTCAAACTATGATTGAAGCAGAAACCCGGTATTCAAGAATTGAGAAGTGCTTCCTAGAATTATTCATTTCAGTTCAGAAGTTGAGACATTACCTGCAACATCACGAGGTCTAATTGGTATCTCGCAATAACACGCTCAAATTCATCCTTAGTCATCCAATGCTTACAAGACGTCTAGCATGGTGGGCAGTTATTTTGCAGCAAATCGATATTCAGTATGTGTCTCAAAAGGAAAATAACGGCCAAGCTCTGGCTGCCTTCCTGGCTGAACACCCTTTAGTGGAAGACACATCTTCAGATATTGAACTCCCTGATGAGGAACTCTTCTCTATTCAAGAAAGTCCTCAAGCATGGGAAATGTATTTTGATGGTGCTTCCAGTAGTCCAATAGGAATGAAAATGGAAAATCCAAAATTCAACATAGTTGGCTTAGGAATTGTACTCATTTCTCCAGAAAAGGAAGTGTTACCTTATTCCTTTTTATTGTGGAAGGTGGTACCAATAATGAAGCTGAATACCAAGCTCTTATCACAGTCTTGGAATTAGCGATTCAAGAATAAGTGAATCACTTAAAGGTGAAGGGTGATTCAGACCTGTTAATCAAACAAGTCAATGGGGATTATGCCATCAGAAAATAAGAACTAATCCCTTTGTATTATTACGTCAGAGAGTTAATGGCGGAATTCCCTTTGGAACCGACATATTCTTATGTCCCATGATCACAAAATGCTCAAGCTCATGCACTGGATAATATAGCCACAGCTCTGGCAGATCCAAATCGTGACGAGACAACCATCAGTATTGCCCACAGTTGTGCAATTTCACTTTATGTTCGAATCAGAATAGAAGAAATTAATGAAATTAGTCCCATTCCCGAACCGTATGGTCATACTACAGGATGGAGGTCACCTATCAGGGAATACCTTCAAAATGGAACACTTCCACCTGATAGAGCCGAGAAAGAACAAATCTGGCGACGTGTGGTCAATTTTACACTTTATGATATCCCAGATCACCTAGAGAAAATTCTCTACAAACGTGGTATTGATGGAGTTCTCTTCAAATACATTGATGGTGAAGAGACAATGGTTGTCATGAAAGAAGTGCACACAGGAGTCTGTGGTGCCCACAAGTCTGGATAAAGACTATCTGATCAGGTTCGAAGGCTTGGATACATTTGGCCTTCAATGATACGAGATTGTGTCGATTTCACATAGATGTTTTATTCATGCCAAGTACATGCCAAATTCATTCATCAGCCTCCATATTTGCTTCATACAGCTAAATACTCATGGCCATTTTCCACATGGGGAATGGATGTGGTGGGACCTTACCCTTCGGCTACGGCTAAGCAGTTTAAGTATATTCTTACTACTACTGACTTTTTTTCCAAATGGGTAGAGGCAATACCTCTCAAAGAAGCCAGTTCTAAATGCATTGTTAGCTTCATCAAGCCTGACATCATTACCATATTTGGTGTCCCTCATACCATATTGACGGACAGTGGCACCAATTTCTGTTCATCTGAGATGAAGAAGTTGTATCAAGAATACAACATCAAATCCAACACTTCATCTCGATATCATGAAGCGGCCAATGGCCAGATAGAATCCTTTTACAAGAATCTTTCAAATATACTGCAAAAGATTGTGGATAAGGATAAGAGGTCACAACCTAATAAACTCTTTATTTCATTATGGGCTTATCGGACTACCACCTGCACTACAACTCAGTTAACTCCATATTTATTGGTATATGGAACAGATGTCGTCTTGCCCATTGAAGTTCAACTACCCTCGCTCAGAGTTGCCATTTGTGATCAATCATCTACAGACGAACAATCTCAAAAGCGATTGAATGAATTGGAACGGTTAGATGAGAAAACATTGTGCACTTTGCACCACTTGGAAGTCTATCAGAATCGAATAGCACGAGCTTTTAACAAAAAAGTTCGTCTTCGTTCATTCACTCAGGTTGAATTGGTATTAGTTCTCATAACTCCAATGATACTAGGAAAGAAACCTCCCACGCTTGAGCCAAAATGGGAAGGACCTTATTCAATACATAGGGTCTACTCCAATAGAGCTTATTCATTAATCTCAATGGATGGAGAACTCATCACTACTCCAACCAATGCCAAATTTTTGAAGTAGTGTTTTGTATAAACTGCAAAAACTGTAGTATGTCCCTGCAACATGACATTAAACTATGTGGCACCAGTTCTTCCTTGCTATATGACGTTAAACTATAAAACAATGGTCCAGTATGACCTTAAACTCCTCCTTGGTCCAGTAAGTCCTTAAACTATTCACAAGTATGTCCCTGCAACATGACATTAAACTTTGGGGCACCAGTTCGTCCTTGTTATATGACGTTAAAACTATACAGCAATGGTCCATTATGACCTTAAACTGCAACCACGTCCTACATGACATTAAACTGTACTATTTCCCTGCAACATGACATTAACTGTGCGACACCATTCTTCCTTGCTATATGATGTTAAACTATACAGCAACGGTCCAAGCATATGACCCTAAAATATTTTCCACATACGTCCAATATGACATTAAACTGTGTCACCTTCATCGTCCTAGCTACATGACGCTAAACTGTACAAAAGTCCATTAATATGTCCTACATGACATTAAACTATACTATGCCCCTACAACATGACACTAAACTGTG
Source organism: Viscum album (assembly GCA_963277665.1). Classification (NCBI taxonomy): domain Eukaryota; kingdom Viridiplantae; phylum Streptophyta; class Magnoliopsida; order Santalales; family Viscaceae; genus Viscum; species Viscum album. Next base: position 52,076,721 of record OY728156.1, read on the forward strand.
TGGCACCAGTTCATCCTTGCTATATGATGTTAAACTATAATGCAATGGTCCAGTATGACATTAAACTCCTCCTTGGTCCAGTATGACCTTAAACTATTCACCAGTATGTCCCTGCAACATGACACTAAACTGTGCGGCACCAGTTCGTCCTTGTTACATGACGTTAAAACTATACAGTAATAGTCCAGTATGACCTTAAACTGAAACCTCATCCCACACGACGTTTAACTGTGAAAAAAGTTTCCTAAATGGTCCAGTATGACCTTGAACTGTAACTAGGTCCTGTATGACCTTAAATTTCATCATCAACGGTCCATGCATATGTCCCTAAACTGTTTGTAATTCCCATACGTCCAGCAAGACGTTAAATTGTGACGTCCTAACTACATGACACTAAACTATATAAAAGTCCCTTACTTCCGGAAAGATGTTAAACTACATAATCATCAAAGGTCCTGTATGACCATAAACTACACCACCGTCCAGCATGACATTATACTGCACCATCCACGATCTATGAATATGACCTTAAACTATTCTCACTTTCTTCCAACATGACGCTAAACTGTATCATCCCTTTTTCGTCCAACATGATTTTAAACAGTGGAAAAAATCCCCAATGCGTCCAACATGACGTTAAAATGGTGCACTCATTTGTCCTCATTGCATTACATTAAACTGCACAGTCCCCCCCTTTCGTCCAACATGACGTTAAAATCTATTGTCCCCATCGTCCTAACTACATGACGCTAAACTGTATAGGAAGTTTGTGATACATCCTACATGACATTAAACTGTATTTTGTCCCTGCTACATGACACTAAACTGTGCAGCACCAATAGTCCTAACTGCATGACTTTAAACTGCATAGTCCCTTCATACATCCTACATGACATTAAACTATGCATTGTTAAGGCTATTGTTACCTCTTGTTTCTCACACCGAGTATGTCTCACGTGATCCTAGAGAAAACCTCAACCATAACACTCTCTATGGGTCGCTAACCATGCGTAAGTCCTAACATCATATTTTAGGTCATTTTCCCCAAGAACAACTTGATCATTAATTCATTCTTTAATTGAACTTCACGGACTTTGATCCTTGCCTTCTAGACTGGGTATGTAGGCAACCTCCCAAGGATCAAGCACAAAACCAATCTCTTCACATCGGTTCACCTCCATCTCACACGATGTTGAATCATGAAACCGACCCTAGAATCAATATCTTTACATTGGTTCACATTCGTCCTTGTTATATGACGTTAAACAATACAACAATTTTGTCTAGTATGACAATAAACTACAATATTCATTGATACCCTCACCTGAGAGGGAACCATTATTTACATTGTTTTTAATCATGTTTCATCTCAATGACTACATGCATACACGACAACGCCCAAACCATTTATCTTGGGTTAAACCATCATTGTACTAAAGTCCCCTTTCACCCTTCATATGTACGACCCAAATTTGTACAAAGGGTATTTCTAGAACTACGTGGGCTTGATTCCCATCCTTATGGGATACGTAGGAATGTTCGAGTGTCCCTTGAATCCAGCCCCAAGTCTTTGGACCTAACCCCAAATTCCACTTTCAGTCCCTTGGCTGAAAAGTCCTCATGAAAACACACACTGTGTATTTATTACATTGGTCCAAGCTCTATGACCCTAAACTAAGATCTCTAATCCTTTTTCCCCACACGACGTTAAACTATAGTTTAAGAACTACGTATGGCTTGATTCTCATCCTTATGGGATATGTAGTGAAATCCAACATTTCAATTCAGGACCCAGCCACAACATGATTATGGTTAGCATTGATCTTGGTATCTCTGTATAAATTGAACAATACCCATATTTATGTGTCATAATCCTAACCTTAAATATTTCCAGATCCTCATAACCCTTTTCATGACTTCTAGTCACAAAAATGTCAAACTTCTAAGAGTTCCTTTTCCTGACTATGAAGCACATTCCCATAGGTGGCCTTGCATAAAAAGTCTACATAACAGACTTGTTAGCCAAAAGATACTATTATTTGACTACACAGCCAATGCCCTTAGGTGGCCCTGCATAATTCAACCCCCTAACAGGTTTGTCGGATAGTGGTAACTTCATTCTTGGGAAAAATGCATCTTTTTTCCTTATTTGTCTTAAATAACAGTATGTAGGGATCCACAAAAATAGCCATCCTTAACATATTTGTCCCATATCCTTTTTCATGATCTGAAAGTATTCAAGTCTATGGTTTATATTCTCCTTCCCTACATTTGGGTCAGACCTTCGTAGGAGTGATATTCATCTAGTTCTTCGATAAACTTGTTTAGAAATATCTTCTCCATATTCAAGTACCTCATTCCATACAGAAAACTCTATACATTGGAAGATTTGAATCTCCATAAAATTTCAATGGCTTTTAGCACTAGGAAAGTAAATTTCTGAGAGTTCTTTTGCGTGACTATGCAGCACGTGCCCATAGGAGGCCTTGCATAAACAGTCTATATAACAGACTTGTTAGCCAAAAGATACTAATTTATTTAACTATGCAGCCAATGCCATTTGGTGGCCCTACATAATTCAACCCCCTAACGGGTTTGTTAAATAATGGTAACTTTATTCTTGGGAACTACTTCTTCTAATTCCTTTTAGCTCTTTTTCATATCATTCCTCAGATTCAAATATTCTTAAGTCATAGCTTACATATGTTCCCTCATACTTGAGTATGGTACTATGTTTTCAGATGAGTTCTCAAGGAATTGAGTCAATTATAATCCATTTCGGTCAAAGATATTTCGACATTAATCATTAGCCTTTGTATGTCTGACGTGCATGACATTAAACTTCCCACAAAAGACAGGGGAACTCTGAATAAAAGTCAATTTCCCACCTCACTAAACACACATTTTTGTATGATTTAGGTCACAATGAGAAATTAAAAGGTTTGAAGTTTGTAGGGTTATTTAGATTAATCCTAGTAGAAATCGAAATATGCTTACTAGTCCCATTGGCTTAGGTAAAATCTAAAGAATGTAGTAAAGGAGAATGTAGGTACAAATGAGTGAAGGTGAAAGTGTTTTTCATTGATACATACATGTTAGAAGGACATCCACAGACTGGAGTCTCTTATCTTTTTCAAGAATTACAAGAGGCTTTCAACATAACTCTTAATTTGATTTACGACATCCCGAGCTTCATCAGCAACCACCTGGAATTCATTCATTCAACTGGATACTATAAGAGATGTAGTGATACCAGCTCTTCTTGGAACAATTGTAAAAGGATGTTCTTGAGTGCATTTTTAGAAAATTTTCTGCTGATCAAATAGTGACTCTGTTTCTGTACAATAGACTTGGAAGATGGATACATGGATTTGAGAATTGAGCATTGGAAGTAAAGAGGCATTTGGAGAGACTACTCTTTTCAGATATTGCTCTAATATCATGTTTGTCTTCTCTCCACCAACTGATAGTGGAAAACATTTCAGCCCATGGGTTTTCCATTTTCATATCTGCAAGGAAATGACATGGAGGAAGAATTTGAAAGGTCACACCATTGTTGTTGACCTTAATGCACAGCATAACCGAAATGAAGGAGTAGCAGTGCAGCTGCATTTCAGGTTTATAGTTCTTTTCATCTAGAACATTGACTCCTTGCAGATGACCATGACCATATAGAGGTAGGTAGATGCACTGTGAGAAATTAAGATGATATTTCTTCAAGTACTTAGCCAAATATGGGAGAGTGCTGTCGCAGATATCATAGTAATCATGGCCAATGATGTTCATCATGTCATCAATCCGCTTTCTAGCCAGTTCATCAGATGTTTTATTTCCCTTAGGAGCCATTGAATCTGCACAAAAGTTGAATGAATTAAATTCTTAAATGGGTTTATTTTACATAAAATTTGTTAAAGAATTCGAAAAAATGGCCGAGGCATTAAGGGACGCATGTATAACATGACGCGCAAGTGTTCGTGTGCCGCACTAGTTTTTTACACGTTAGTATAAACCGCGCAAGTACAAATACCTTTACAGTAGCGCGACATCAAGGAAAACACTAGAAAACAGAGCAACCTGCGTGGCAAAGGTGACCTGCACGACGAGAGCTCGAAGGTATGAAGTCTGGAAATCCAGATGCTTGAACGGAAGTGAGGCCCTCTATTTATAGACGCGGTCGGTACCCTGAGCGCCATACGCTGGACGATCAAGGGTCGTATCCCTGCGCGATGCGCACTTGCGCGCCGCCCTCTGCACCTTCAAGACTTGCACGCCACCTTTCCTTTGGATGTCTTCGATTTCCTCAGAGTCAAATCCTTATTTCTTTCATATCCAACTCTGAGGGGGGACTTTTGTTGACGCTAATTTCGTCACAGAATCTAAAGATCGGAAAAGGGGAATATCTGAGCTCAATGTGATTCAACCTTTGATGAAAATATCAAAAATCGACAAAGGAATGAACAAGGGATCAAAAGCACCTGTGCCGCTCATGTTTTATCACTGTCACGCAAGTCCACTTGCGTGACACATTTTGGTCGCACAAGTGACTTGCGTGACCTAAGTGATAACCGATAGGTAACCGCCCGGGGTCTTCTCCTGCCTATAAATAGACCCTGTGGGTCCCCCATTCGAGGATGATTTTTTCCAGAAACTCAGATTTGAGCTCCTGGTGCCCTAGTCTTTTCTCAGATCTTCCGAAACACTTCTAAGGTAATTTCTTACCTAGAACGGAATATCTAAAGAGGGGGAGGAATGCCTAATTGTTGAAACTCATCAACAATTGCGCGCCTGAGTGGCCAGCCCTTAACGGAAAAGGACCAAACTTGCGCACCGCCTTACTCCTTCAATAGATCTTGCGCGCCCTTCTTCTGGAAGAACCTCATGAGAATTATAAAGGCATTAACGAAGAGTCGCTCAAGTATTACCCTTCTGTTTAATGGTTGCGCAAGTACACCATGTGTCGCGCATGCATATCTGTGCGACCAGGACTTGCGCGACCAACACTTGAGCGCCCACGCAGTACCTGCGTGCCTGCCAAGGCTTGCATTCCCCTGCCTTTTGGGTGCCTTTCTTGCCCATTTCACCCCTCTTAAGCCATTATACCTTTCCTATTCAAGATTCATCCTTCAAGACACTCTCCAAATCCATTTATGGAATGATTTATTGATTTGACTTCCTTATCTGAAAGGAATTATGTGGAATATCTCTCAAAACCTAGTGATTTATACATCTTTATGTCACTAAAGATTGAGATTTCATTCATTCAACCTCATCCTTTAAGATGAGAGAATCCTTAACCTGGGCTTCTTTTTCAGGAGTAAGCCCCAGTCTCAATTTCTGGGCATCTTCTTTTGGATTAAGCCCCAAGTCCCTTAATTTTTTGGGAATCCTCTTTAGGAGTAAGCCCCAGATCCCCTAACATGGGCTTCCTTTACAGGAGTAAGCCCTAGTCTCAAATATGGGCATCTTCCTCAAGAGTAAGCCCCAAATTCTTAAAGTTCCCAAATCTTGGAATCCTCTTTAGGAGTAAGCCCCAAGTCCCTCAATTTTTGGGCATCCTCTTAGGAGTAAGCCCCAAACCTTAATCCTTAACCTGGGCCTCCTTTTCAGGAGTAAGTCCCATTCATAATCCCTTAACCATGGCCTCCTTTTTAGGAATAATCCCTAGTCATAATCCCTTAATTTGGGCCTCCTTTTCTGGAATAAGCCCCAGTCATAATCCCTTAATTTGGGCCTCCTTTTCAGGAATAATCCCCAGTCATAATCCCTTAACCTGGGCTTCCTTTTCAAAAGTAATCCCCAGTATTAATTCCTCTTAACCAGTACTAATTTACCATTGATCTAGGATTCCTTTTCAAGAGGAAAATCCAATCAGAAGTCTTCTCCAAATTTGGGACTCCTTTTCAGGAGTATGCCCTAAGTTAGAGTACTCAAAATCTCCATGAGGCACATATACCTTTATGGACCCTGTTCCTGGATTTCTTCTCTAAAGTAAATCTTAAACCTTCATTTATCTGGGCAGTCATACATACATAGGCCCCATATTATTTCTTATGATTTCATCTTTCATGGCACAATTGTCTAATTTTTTTACAAATACCTCTTGTTTCTTACACCGAGCATGACTCACGTGAGCTTAGAGTGTAATGGTAATTGTGACATCATTCTTTGAACCATCAATCATAAACATCATACTCCCTTACTCGAACTACGTGGGTTCTGATTCCTTTTCTAAACAATGGATACGTAGGTAGTCCGTCTACGGGTTCCATCCCAACTATAAAATAATTCATGTCCTTCTGAATGACAATAAACTTCATGTTCCCCACTGAGTGGTTTTAAAACCAGCATGGTCATCATAATGACCAAGATACTTCTGTATAAATGTGTTGAAGGGTACCATTGACCAACAATATATAATAAATACAGATGATTCTATATCGATGAAGAATTTGGATTACATACAACAGATTCTCTAAATTTCCTACATATTTAATCATTGATTTTCATATCTGAATGAAATCTCATTTTATACTTGGTAATGTAATAAGGATTCACGAACATAACTTAAATCTACAAAGAGAGTCCCGGAGTAGAAAATAATTCCCCTCAAAAAGGTGTGATGAGTCCGACCTCCCATCCTCTCGACCAAGGAAAATTCTTAAGCCTCATCAGTCCACAAACTAATGAGCACCTACCTTTGGAAAGTAGGTCCGAATGGATGTGGAATCATTGGATGTTTCTTGTTCTACGACGAAACCCGTTAGAAACCGATCAGAACGTTTGAACCTCCCATCAAGGCAGTCATCCCCGGATTTCGAGGGAAATAGTATTCTATAAGGAATAAGGGATCGTGAATGTAATAAATAAGGATTTATGGTAATTCAGGATGTTGCAGTGTTTTAAAGGAATTCATGATGAAGGTGTTCACATTTTATTACGCTGAAAAAATGATCTTCCTTGTGTTTACCTTCCTTATAAAATCTGGACTGTCAGTTGGACAGAATTATTTTGGATAACTATAAAGGTTGGAATGGATTAAGATGAACTTTTGATAATATGGCTTAAGGTTAAAACATTTCTTAAGATTCTTTATGGACTATTATAATACTATAGTTTTATAAAAAGGACAACCTTTAGGTTGGGCGGTAACCCGTTGCTTCGGACAATGTTGTAGGAATCGAACCCACAACCATAGTGCGATAGGACTTTATTACCTACCAATATCTTACAGGAAGTCCCTGGTTATTACAAAATAGTTTTCCAAATCTAAATGGTATGTGTTAATATTTGGAACCTTGTACAATTAGGATAAATATAATATTTTTGATTTCTATTATCATTTTGGGTGAAAGACGAGTTTGGGGTAGAAATTATTTGAAGGTTGAAATTCTACTTGTCATGTATATATATATATATATATCTTATTCTTATGAAGAAATTAATTCATAAAATTTAGGGAAGGGATATTAAAACAAAAATTCGTTATCATAATACCTTATGTTTTGTTGAACTGATGATATTTTCATAAAAGATTGTTGGATTTGAGGCCCTAAATTTTACACTTGTTTGTTATTGATGACCTCAATCAATCCCTAAAAATATTTACGTTTTTTCTCTAATTAAGTGTCTCTAATTTCCACCAATGTTCTCCAAAGTTAGATCATAATTTGGTGGTGACTTTTTCATCTCCCTTTCCCTCTAATTAAGACTAAATTTTATTAACCCTATCTCCGATGTGGGTTTTCCACAAAGGTATTTTCTATATTCAACCTTTTATTTTCAAAAAAAAAAATTAAATTACGAGGACACAATTTATTTAAGGAGGGGAGAGTGTAACACTCCATGTTTCCACGATACTCTTCTCTTTCAATAATGCAATAGCATGCATTGTACGCAAGTTCGGGATTCTAACACACTACGACCAATCAAAATAGCCATTATAAATAGCAACTCCCACCTTTTTAAATTATATATATATTTTATACTTCAAAATGGACATCATTTTTGGATTCAGAATATCGAAATTAGCCTATGTTGAATTTTTGGTATTTTTCTGAGAACTTCCAATTTTTTATGAATAGTGACAAAATACTTAAAAAAAACTTTTTTAATAAAAATAATTTATACTGATAAATTATATTATTGAGTGGTTTTAAAGTACAATTATAATATCTTTTTACGATTTTATCCAATGGTGGTGTAAAGACCCGTAAATTTCAAGGAAATTTTTTCTTCTTAATTGTCTTTGGAATTTTACAAGAACGCAGTTTCTGACGGCGCCTGATTCCGAGGCCCGGTGAGCCAGGAATCATTTTCCGAAGTTTGGCTCGGGTACGTTCAGTGAAAAGACGAGCAGGGTTTTCTAACATTTGAACCGGTGCCCAGAATCGAATTCTGAGGGCACCGATGAAATCGCAGCGCCGGTATTCGCTTAGAAACGCCTCTTCCAGAGTTGCGTTTGCTCGGGTGTGGTTTTTAATTTTCGGGCTTAAAGTTAAGAAATAAAATAATTTTGCGACAACTTTATTTTATTTCATATAAGCCACTTGGAAGCCACTTGAAGCCACTTAAAGGCGGCTTGAACTGAGTTGAACTGGATAGGATGCTATCCAGAAATATCCTACCCCCCTTGGTAGGATATTTGTGAGGTGGGGCCCGCACGAGCCCCGCCGTTTCTTTCCGCTAAGAAATGCACCCGTGAAAACCCATCTTAATGAAAGTCAACCGACGCGTTTTCTAAATTCTTAACAAACCATTTAATTGGGCGGTTTATTTCGTGAATTAAATGGGCTGTTTCTTTCGTGAATTAAATGGTTCGTTTCTTTCGTTGAATTAATTCAACGAATTGATGGATCGTTTCTTAACCAGTTTTTCAAATTCGTTGGCGTAATAATAAAATAAGGCCAACACTTAACCTCTGGTTATTTGCGCTTGAGAAGATTTGAGAGAACCATCGTAACTTCTTCTCCCTCGCGAAGAACGCGAAGAACGTGAAGAACGCCGAACCCAGAAATCGACGACGCCTTCGCCCAAGACGTTCTTCCGATCTCCGATCTCCGATCACCGACCATTTGAGTTGAGTGGTTTCGGAGTTCCGCTCAAGGTTCTTTCCTTTTTGTTTTAAACATTGATTTAATTAATCATGTTTTAAATCTGTTGTTCTTGTTTTGTTGAGTTTTCCGACTCAACGCCGGTTCCCGCGACGACGCGACGCCTCCCCGCGACGACGTGACGATTCCTCTCTTCCGCGACGATCCTTTCCGCGAAGAACGCCCGCGCGTGACGATCGACGAGGTAGGGATTTGTTTTGGAAATTTACCCCTTTTTAATTTTCCCGTGAACGTTCTTGAAAATTAAAAAGTCGGGTTCAAATGAACAATTTTATTTTAATTAAAATTGTCGGTTCATGTGTTGAACAATTTTTCTCCCGGTTGTTTATCTCTAACGCGGAGGGTGCGGGCCAAACGAACACGGCCCGACGACCCTCCGCCGTTCTTCGTTTGTGCGGATTTGACGGTCGACGACGGAACGTGCCGCAGCGGACCCTCGACGATCCCGCAGTAAAGAACGGATCCCGGGAGGAGCAACGGCGCAGACGGGAAGGACAACGGGCCACCGGAGCGACGCCGGCGGCCGGAGTCGGCGGCGCCCCGGCGCGCCGCCGGACGACACCGCCGCGGCGGCGGCGGCCAACGGACCCGCGGCGTGCGGGTCCAGTTCGTCCAGGCGGGACGCGGCTCAGCCGCGTCCGCGGTTCGCCAGCGCGGCCCGCACGCGGGCCGCGGTTCTTCCTCAGGCCGCGGGTCAGCGCCCGCGGCTTCCACCCGCGCCGCTCGGCCAAGCCGAGCCGGCCGAGCCGGCCTCGCCGGACCGGCCCTGGCCGGGCCGGGCCGGGCCCGCCGGGTTGGGTCGGCCCGGTTCGGGCCGGGCCGGTACCCCCCAACTTCGGACGTTTTCGTTCAAACGCCCATATCTTGAGCTTCGTGCCTCCAAACGACTCGCCGTCAGCGGCATCGCGATCCTTGGATCGAGACGGTCGTTTCGGTATATCGTACTCAAGGTTTCGGATTACTTTGAGTCCGGCCGGGTTGGTTCGTACACGAGACCAACCGGGCCCTCGGAGCGGAAACGCTCATATCTTGAGCTACGGACGTCCGATTGACGTGCCGTCAGCTTTGTTGAATTCCTCTAAGTGATACGGATCTTTTGGCATACTCCGCCCGAGGTTTGGACGCAGGTGGAGTGCGGTCGGGTTGGTTTTGCCTTAAAAAAACCAACCGGGCCCCTGGGACGAAAATGACAATATCTCTCAGACCGGGCGTCCGATTGACGCGCCGTCTGCGACTTTGAGTTCCTGTTGACGATACGGAACTTTTGGATACATAAACTTCGCACTTCGTGTCAGTTGATGTATCAGCCTCTCGGCTCGTGGAGCGGACCCTCCCGAACGAGCTTGCTGTATGCGGGAACCCTAGTGCTGGCTGCAACTGCTACTTCGACAGTGACGACCGTGCAGAGGTCCTCAGTGGACTGCGGCGACGACGGTGAAGAGATCCTCTGTGGACTCCGATGAAGACCGTGTAGAGATCCTCCGTGGACTGCGGCGACGAATGTGCAGAGATCCTCAGCGGACTGCGACGACTACTGCACTCAGCGATCCTACGTGGATCAGTGCTTCAGGTCCTGCGTGGGCCCGGTCCTGTGTGGGCCCGATCCTGTGTGGGTCCGATCATGTGTGGGTCATCTCTCAGCGGTTCTGTGTGAGCCAACTCCTACAGGTCCTGCGTGGGCCCGATCCTGTGTGGTTAACTGTAAGGTTAGTACCTATCGATCCTTCGTGGGTCCGACGACTTAGATGGTTCAATGATCATCTTTATCGTCATCCGAAGAAGTATACCTGTGTGAGCTGAATCTTGTGTTACTCTCCTTTGTGGATTGTGTTGAGCTATCCTGTGTGGATTTACTGTTTACTCTCCTTTGTGGATTGTGTTGTTCTATCCTGCGTGGGTATGCGTTTTGCTTTCCTGTGTGGACTGGGATGTGCTTGGGCTCGGACGTTGGAGCCGATCGGGGAATTGCAGACTTAGGTATATGTATGGGCATATACCTAAGCCGTGTCAGATGTTACTTCGTGATTGCATCTCTTCTTCGTGATTTATCCTTTGTGGATTTCGGGAGACCTTCGGGGGTCTCGGGGTCCCTACTGAGTAGATTATACTCACCCCTGCACGGGCTATGCCCGCACATCGTGGTGTTGGTTGGAGACGACGGACAGCGCTGATCGTGGAGGAGGCGTGCGGAGCTGGACAGTACCTGGAGGTGGACCACTGGGCGGGACGTACTCGAAGCGGTTAGGTGGACCCGAGGAGCAGCGGAGGATATCTGTACCCACCCTTCAGGTGGGACTTCCAGAGGACGGCTCGACGCTGTAGTTTTTCCCTTTTCAGTTGCTGTTTTTCCTTTCAGTTGTACTTTACAGTTGGGCTTGTATTTCCGGCCCCTTCTACTTTCAGCACAGCTTGTACAGTTTTTACTTAGTGTTTACTTTTCCGCTTGCTTACTCTGTGGCGTTTGTTTACTTTTCAAAGGCAATGTCTTCCCTTTTTGTTGGATTTACGCCTTGGTGCTAGTCGCCAGCCCCTGGCCTATGGAACGCGGGCTTGGGGTAGTCACGACACGGGCCCCGAGGACGGGTCGTGACAAATTTGTATCAGAGGTGGTCGGTTCTACCGCAGACTCTGGTCTTTCTTCTATGTGAAGCAATAGTGTTTAGCGTATTGATTGTGGTTATCAGTCCAGGGAGTCCAGTGTTTGTGCAGCAGCCGGACGCTGGTGGAGCCTGATGCTCCAGGTACATGATGAGGCCACCCTCATCTGGACGGACTTCGAGAGCCTCTTCCGCTCAGATTTCGTCCCGGCCACCCTCCGTGCGGTGCGCATCCAGGAGCTTCTTCAGCTGCGGCAGGGAAGCTTGACGGTTGCTCAGTACGCGGCGAGGTTCACCGACCTATCTCGCTACTCGACGGACATGGTACGGGACCCCTTCTTCCGGGCCCGGACCTTCGAGCAGGGATTGAGACACGAGATCAGGGCATCGCTGATCTCCCTCAGCATCCCGACCCAGGCAGGAGTACTGGAGCGAGCCCTCCTGATCGAGAGCTTCCTGGCTGAGTCCACAACGAGACCTACCGCAGGGCGGCAGATAGCGGAGTTTTCGGCAGCTGGTAGCCGGCGGATGACTCAGGGTTCCATGCGGACCAGACCTTCCGGCAGGCGACCTCGGGACACTGGCTCTGCAGTGCAGGGCACCCAGCCTGGAGCCAGTCTTCCGAGAGGCAGGCAGTGCTACGAGTGCGGCGGGCGGGGCCACATGGCTCGTGACTGCCCGACCCGTCGTACCGAGGGTCAGAATACGGTGGAGGGACCACCGAGGCAGAGGCAGAGGGTCGACCGTGGCGGTCTGCAGGGAGGAGGCGGACGAGGCAGAGGAGCTGGCCGAGCAGCAGGTGGTGGGCGACGCTTTGAGGCTCTGCCACCACCACCACCAGGAGGCCCGCCCCGACCACAGGGAGCTAGCGGGCAGAGACAGGCTCAGCTCCAGGCAGCGGAGGCCTACGACCACGGCGCGCCAGAGATGATTCGAGGTACGATCTGTGTCTATTCCACCCTTGCTGCAGTTCTGATAGACACAGGAGCGAGTCACTCTTTCATAGCCACTGCCCTTTTTCGGTGCTCGGAGATTCCGACAGAGCCGTTGGCTCGATCCTTACGGCTAGAGACTCCTACGGGAGCAGACTCGACGATTATAGTGCCGACAGTGTGAGCTTACTCTAGGAGGCGAGAGCATCAGCTGGGATCTTCTTGTAGCGGCGTCGAGGCCTTACGACGTCATCTTGGTCATGGATTGGTTATCTACGGTCCATGCTCAGATTGACTGCATTAGGCGCAAGGTGCGATGTGTGCGCACCGACGGGAGCATGTTCACCTTTACCGGCGAGAAAGGAGCCTTAACAGCACAGGATGGACTCACACAGAGGAGAGGTCAGCCCATCACTCATCAGTTGGCTAGCCTCATCCTGGGAGCAGTTGACGTGCGGAGTCCCAGTTTTCCTGCAGTGGTGGATCAGTACGCAGACGTCTTTCCCGACGACGATCCAGGACTACCTCCTCGCAGGGAGGTAGACTTTTATATTGACATGTACCCCGGGACATCCCCGATATCCACTCCAGCATATCGGATGGCCCCCGCTGAGCTTCGAGAGGAGCGGGTACAGTTGGAGGACTTGCAGGGCAAGGGGTTCATCCGACCCAGTGTTTCGCCCTGGGCTTCCCCGATTTTGTTCGCCAAGAAGGCGGACGGGAGCTTGCGACTGTGTGTCGATTATCGTCGCCTGAATCAGGTGACAGTGAGGAATAAGTATCCGCTACCCAGGATTGATGACCTCTTCGACCAGCTCAAGGGAGCACGGTGGTTCTCGAAGATAGACCTTAGGTCAGGCTATCATCAGCTTAGAGTTCGAGACGAGGATGTGCAGAAGACGGCCTTCAGGTGTCGGTATGGCCACTATGAGTTCTTGGTTATGCCTTTCGGCGTGACCAACGCTCCAGTAGTGTTCATGAGCCTCATGAACAGGATCTTCCAGCCTTACCTCGATCGATTTGTCGTGGTCTTCATCGACGACATTTTTAGTGTACTCGACGACGGAGGAGGAGCACGCCTACCACCTGCGTGTTGTACTAGACACACTCTGAGAGCAACAGCTTTATGGCAAGCTCTCGAAGTGTCAGTTCTGGTTACGTGAGGTCCACTTCTTGGGGCATGTCATTTCTGAGGCGGGAGTTGCAGTGGATCCCGCGAAGATCGAGGCAGTGCTAGCTTGGGAGCCACCCAAGAGCGTGACAGAGGAGCGGAGTTTCTTGGGCCTAGCCGGATACTATCGGAGATTTGTTCCGGACTTCTCCAGAGTTGCAGCCCCACTCTCAGCGTTGACGAAGAAGGGGAAACCCTTCGTGTGGTCAGACAGATGTCAACAGAGCTTCCAGGAGCTGAGGCAGAGGTTGACCAGCGCACCTATCTTGAGGTTGCCTGAGGAAGGAGTTGGATACGTAGTCTACTGAGATGCATCAGGGACCGGAATCGGGTGTGTCCTGATGCTGGAGCGGGCCGTGATTGCCTACGGATCACGTCAGCTGAGGCCGCATGAGCAGAACTACGCTACCCATGACTTAGAGTTGGCAGCAGTGGTCTTTGCCCTGAAAACATGGCGACACTATCTGATGGGCGAGCGCTTCACAGTCTTTTCTGACCACCAGAGTCTCAGGTACATATTCTCTCAGAAGGACCTGAACCTGAGACAGCGGCGATGGCTCGAGTTCCTCCAGGACTATGACTTTGAGATAGTCTATACTCCTGGGAAGGGGAACGTGGTGGCTGATGCCCTCAGCAGGAGGACAGGCATCCAGCTACTTGAGGAGGCGACAGAGCAGCTAGCCGCTTTGCAGATATCTTTCGTGGATAGAGACGGAGCAGCCTTACTTTAGTCTCTCACAGTCTCTCCTCCACTTCTTCAGCGGGTCAGAGAGGCACAGCATGGGGACGTTGACTGTGAGACGTGGCGTTCACAGATATCCTCGGGACAGGCACCTGATGGTTTCTCCCTTGGAGCAGAGCACGATGTCCTTTTCAGAGGACGTACCTTGGTACCAGTCGCCTTACGAGAGAAGGTGCTGAGAGAGTTTCACACTTCTCCTTTGGCGGTACATCCTGGAGTGGCGAAGATGTACCAGGATCTCAGACGACAGCACTGGTGGCCGGGCATGAAGAAGGCTGTGGCAGAGTTTGTTTCACGTTGCCTCACCTGCCAGCAGTTGAAGGCAGAGCATCAGGTACCAGCAGGCTTGGTACAGCCCTTGGAGGTCCCGAAGTGGAAGTGGGACGGGATATCTATGGACTTTGTGACTGGACTTCCACGCACTTCCAGAGGTCACGATTCCATTTGGGTGATTTTTGACTGACTCACCAAGTCGGCACACTTCTTACACATCCGAGAGCAGGGCACAGTGGAGAGCTTGGGGCGTCTCTATGTTCAGGAGATTGTACGACTTCACGGTGTTCCATCGACTATCGTCTCCGATCGGGACGCTCGTTTTACTTCCCGGCTTTGGAAGGGGTTGCAGGAGGCGTTCGGGACGCGACTACGTCTGAGCACCGCCTTTCACCCTCAGACGGATGGTCAGACGGAGAGGACCATTCAGACTCTCAAGGACATGCTCCGCGCATGTGTCCTCGACTTTGATCACAGCTGGGAGGACCACCTACCCATGGTGGAGTTCGCGTACAACAACAGCTACCACTCCACCATCGGGATGGCACCCTACGAGGCATTGTACGACAGGCCTTGTAGATCTCCTTTGTGCTGGACAGACTCTGGGGAGTCAGCTCTTGTGGGACCAGTGATGGTCCGGGCCACGATAGAGAAGGTCCAGGTCATCCAGGAGCGGATGAGGACAGCACAGAGCCGGCAGAATTCATATGCTGACAGGAGGCGGAGGCCACTAGAGTTCGAGGATGGCGACCACGTCTTCTTGCGGGTCTCACCTCGACGTGGTTTGAGGAGATTTGGCTGAGGCGGCAAGTTGTCTCCACGCTTCATCGGACCCTTCCAGGTCCTCAGCAGGGTTGGCGAGGTGGCTTATCGCCTGGCTCTGCCACCTCAGTTGCACCGGGTGCACGACATCTTCCACGTATCCCAGCTGAGGAGATACGTGCACGACCCGACGCACATCATTGACTATGGGGATCTATACGTGGATGATGGAGCGACTTTTGTGGAGGTCCCAATGGAGATAGAGGATCGACAGGAGCGGGTCCTACGTGGGCGATCAATTCCTCTTGTGCGAATCAGATGGCAGCACGGGAACCTCCAGGAGAGCACTTGGGAGCGGGAGGCTCAGATGCGTGCTCAGTACCCACTTTTGTTTCCCTAGTTTTTGATGTATCTTTACGAGAACGTAAAGTCCTGAGGTGGGAGTAATGTAAAGACCCGTAAATGTCAAGGAAATTTTTTTTTCTTAATTTTCTTTGGAATTTTACAAGAACGCAGTTTCTGACGGCGCCTGATTCCGAGGCCCGGTGTGCCCGGAATCATTTTCCGAAGTTTGGCTCGGGTACGTTCAGTGAACGGACGAGCGTGGTTTTTTAACTTTTGAACCGGTGCCCGGAATCGAATTCTGAGGGCACCGATGAAATCGCAGCGCCGGTATTCGCTTAGAAACGCCTTTTCCAGAGTTTCGTTTGCTCGGGTGTGGTTTTTAATTTTCGGGCTTAAAGTTACGAAATAAAATAATTTTGCGACAACTTTATTTTATTTCACATAAGCCACTTGGAAGCCACTTGAAGCCACTTAAAGGCGGCTTGAACTGAGTTGAACTGGATAGGATGATATCCAGAAATATCCTACCCCCCTTGGTAGGATATTTGTGAGGTGGGGCCCGCACGAGCCCCGCCGTTTCTTTCCGCTAAGAAACGCACCCGTGAAAACCCGTCTTAATGAAAGTCAACCGACGCGTTTTCTAAATTCTTAACAGACCATTTAATTGGGCGGTTTATTTCGTGAATTAAATGGGCTGTTTCTTTCGTGAATTAAATGGGTCGTTTCTTTCGTTGAATTAATTCAACGAATTGATGGATCGTTTCTTAACCAGTTTTTCAAATTCGTTGGCGTAATAATAAAATAAGGCCAACGCTTAACCTCTGGTTATTTGCGCTTGAGAAGATTTGAGAGAACCATCGTAACTTCTTCTCCCTCGCGAAGAACGTGAAGAACACGAAGAACGCGAAGAACGCCGAACCCAGAAATCGACGACGCCTTCGCCCAAGACGTTCTTTCGATCTCCGATCTCCGATCACCGACCATTTGAGGTGAGTGGTTTCGGAGTTCCCCTCAAGGTTCTTTCCTTTTTGTTTTAAACACAGATTTAATTAATCATGTTTTAAATCTGTTGTTCTTGGTTCGTTGAGTTCGCCGAGTCAATGCCGGTTCCCGCGATGACGCGACGCCTCCCCGCGACGACGCGACGATTCCTCTCTTCCGCGACGATCCTTTCCGCGAAGAACGCCCGCGCGCGACGATCGACGAGGTAGGGATTTGTTTTGGAAATTTACCCCTTTTTAATTTTCCCATGAACGTTCTTGAAAATTAAAAAGCCAGTTTCAAATGAAAAATTTTATTTTAATTAAAATTGTCGGTTCATTTGTTGAACAATTTTTCTCCCGGTTGTTTATCTCTAACGCGGATGGTGCGGGCCAAACGAACACGGCCCGATGACCATCCGCCATTCTACGTTTGTGCGGATTTGACAGTCGACGACGGAACGTGCCGCAGCAGACCCTCAATGATCCCACAGTAAAGAACGGATCCCTGGAGGAGCAATGGCGCAGACGGGAAGGAAAACGGGCCACCCGAGCGACGCCGGCGGCCCGCGGAAGTTGCCGGCGGCGCGGGTCACCAGCGCGGCGGCGCCCTGGCGCGCTTCCGGACGAGACCGCCGCGGCTTAAGCCGCGGCGGCGGCGGCCAACGGACCCGCGCCGCGCGGGTCCGGTTCGTCCAGGCGGGACGCGGCTCAGCCGCGTCCGCGGTTCGCCAGCGCGGCCCGCACGCGGGCCGCGGTTCTTCCTCAGGCCACGGGTCAGCGCCCGCGGCTTCCACCCGCGCCGCTCGGCCAAGCCGAGCAGGACCGGCCCTGGCCGGGCCGGGCCGGGCCAGCCGGGTTGGGTCGGCCCGGGTCGGCCCGGGCCCGTACCCCCCATCTTCGGACGTTTTCGTTCAAACGCCCATATCTTGAGCTTCGTGCCTCCAAACGACTCGCCGTCAGCGGCATCGCGATCCTCGGATCGAGACAGCCGTTTCGGTATATCGCACTCAAGGTTTCGGATTACTTTGAGTCCGGCCGGGTTGGTTCGTACAGGAGACCAACTGGGCCCTCGGAGCGGAAACGCTCATATCTTGTGCTACGGACGTCCGATTGACGTGCCGTCAGCTTTGTTGAATTCCTCTAAGTGAGACGGATCTTTTGGCATACTCCGCCCGAGGTTTGGACGCAGGTGGAGTGCGGTCGGGTTGGTTTTGCCTTAAAAAAACCAACCAGGCCCCTGGGACGAAAATGCCAATATCTCTCAGACCATGCGTCCGATTGACGCGCCGTCTGCGACTTTGAGTTCCTGTTGACGATACGGAACTTTTGGATACATCATCTTCAGACTTCGTGTCAGTTGATGTATCAGCCTCTCGGCTCGTGGAGCGGACCCTCCCGAACGAGCTTGCTGTGTGCGGGAACCCTAGTGCTGGCTGCAACTGCTACTTCGACAGCGACGACCGTGCAGAGGTCCTCAGTGGACTGCAGCGACGAATGTGCAGAGATCCTCCGTGGACTCCGACGACGACCGTGGAGAGATCCTCCGTGGACTGCGGCGACGAATGTGCAGATATCCTCAGCGGACTGCGACGACTACTGCACTCAGCGATCCTACGTGGATCAGTGCTTCAGGTCCTGCGTGGGCCCGGTCCTGTGTGGGCCCGATCCTGTGTGGGTTCGATCCTGTGTGGGTCATCTCTCAGCGGTTCTGTGTGAGCCAACTCCTACAGGTCCTGCGTGGGCCCGATCCTGTGTGGGTCACTGCAAGGTTAGTACCTATCGATCCTTCGTGGGTCCGACGACTTAGATGGTTCAATGATCATCTTTATCGTCATCCGAAAAAGTATACCTGTGTGAGCTGAATCTTGTGTTACTCTCCTTTGTGGATTGTGTTGAGCTATCCTGTGTGGATTTACTGTTTACTCTCCTTTGTGGATTGTGTTGTTCTATCCTGCGTGGGTATGCGTTTTGCTTTCCTGTGTGGACTGGGTTGTGCTTGGGCTCGGACGTTGGAGCCGATCGGGGAATTGCAGACTTAGGTATATGTATGGGCATATACCTAAGCCGTGTCAGATGTTACTTCGTGATTGCATCTCTTCTTCGTGATTTATCCTTTGTGGATTTCGGGAGACCTTCGGGGGTCTCGGGGTCCCTACTGAGTAGCTTATACTCACCCCTGCACGGGCTATGCCCGCACATCGTGGTGCTGGTTGCAGACGACGGACAGCGCTGATCGTGGAGGAGGCGTGCAGAGCTGGACAGTACCTGGAGGTGGACCACTAGGCGGGACGTACTCGGAGCGTTTAGGTGGACACGAGGAGCAGCGGAGGATATCTGTACCCACCCTTCAGGTGGGACTTCCAGAGGACGGATCGACGCTGCAGTTTTTCCCTTTTCAGTTGTTGTTTTTCCTTTCAGTTGTACTTTACAGTTGGGCTTGTATTTCCGGCCCCTTTTACTTTCAGCACAGCTTGTACAGTTTTTACTTAGTGTTTACTTTTCTGCTTGCTTACTCTGTGGCGTTTGTTTACTTTTCAAAGGCAATGTCTTCCCTTTTTGTTGGATTTACGCCTTGGTGCTAGTCGCCAGCCCCTGTCCTATGGAAGGCGGGCTTGGGGTAGTCACGACACGGGCCCCGAGGACGGGTCGTGATAGGTGGTCATTAGAATTAATTTCCCTTTGAAATTGGACATAAACAATTGTCAATATTCTGATATATAATGTTTCTTAAAAACATGCTATTTGTTGTGACAGCAGGAATTAATTATAAAATTTATTAATGCAACATATATTTTTGGAATTTTGTAAAATAGATATCATTTTTGAATTCAGAATATCAATTATAGCTTAGGGTGAAATTTTGGCATTGTTCTGAGAAACATCAATTTTTAATGAGTAGTGAAACCACTAAGTGGTAATTAAAAAACTGATTTTTCATTTAAATTATACTTTACCGCTTCAATGAATTTAATTTAAAAAATATGACATACATGGTTGCCATTAGGATGTAAAATGTGGTTCAATTGGATTAATGAATTTATTGGTGAATAGTTGCTTTTAGGTTTAATTAATCATGATTAAAGGTAAAAATGATATTATAAAAATATGAAAATACCTTTACATATGTACTACCCTTATTGGAAGATTTATAGCCGACCAAGAAAAACCATGGGTCAACTTGGGGACCCCATGGAGCCACTTGGGTAAGAAAATGACATTAATAACTTTTTATTTAAAGTAAAAATAAAATTGTCACAAACATGTGTTGTTTTACAAAAACAATTATTACATGGGGTTATATAAGTTAACGTTTCGAATATAAATATTCATTGGAAAGATAAAAATATTTCCTAAATCATGATATTTTTTTATAATTTTTAGACATTAAATAAATTAAATTTTGTATAACACCATGATGTTGCGGCGATTACCTCATTAATTATCAATTTAAATAAAATGAGAAGATGATGTAATATCGAAGACATAAACTTGTAAAAAACCTATCGGATGAGTATATTTATAACTCTTATCACCTTATCCTCTAAATATATAATTGTGGTACCTATAAAATCTGAAAAGCATTTCATAATAATGTAACATTTCATGACTTTCCAAGAGTGCCCCTCCTCTCCTCTTATAAAACGACCACACCTCTACCAACTTACTCACACCTTCAAGCCATTTGGCTTGGAAAACTCTCCCAAAATACTCCCTCAACTTCCCTCTCTTACTCTTAGAAGCCTAACCTTGGGAAGAAGTCTTCCCAAGGAAGACTTTGGCTCAAATCAAAAATAGTTACCCGATTTTAAGGTAATGTCTTCTCTTATGTTCTTTTATTTTATTTTTCTTCTCCAACCACATAAAATCTTTTTATTACTTTCTTTTGTAACAAAACCAGTATATAAAATATACTATTATGTTCTTATGATATGTATTTGATTTACAATTACACACAGCTTCATCTAATGGTTAAAGAACACACTGTTTCTATGGGTGGCGAAATAGTGCCTCGCGAAACGATGATTGTTCAATATTATTTTAACACCTCTAATGGTGGACATTTTTATGACACTATTGTCATATATGATATATATATATTATGTTTGTGTTTTCCTTATGCTTCTGTATTTCTCATTTATGTAATACCATTATGATTTCTGTTATGGGTAAAGGCGATAATTTCATTTTAGGATGTGCAGACTACCGCCCCCTCAAAGTGATTTCAATTGTTAATTCCATATGTGGGACATATAAAGGATAGAGTAAATGATATTATATATGATATTATACTGGAATTATAATACACCTTTCTATCATTATGATTTCATTCCATTAAATACAAAATAGAAATGAAAGTAGCGTTCATGCGTATGTACGGCTTACCGTCTCCATGAACGATGCATTTCATTTCTTACTTCTAAATGTTACGAAATATTATTAATGAATGTATATAATGGATATATATTATATATATGATATCTACATCATGAATATAATTCTGGATATAATTTATATTTTACAACATGAACAACTTGTAATTATAAGAAGTTTATTTTTGACTTCAGTACCAAAGATCGACAAAACGACCGTTATTAACTTAAATAATTACATAATGATCATAACATGGTAATAAGTGATATAAAATGAATAATGAAATTGAAAAAGGTTCTTAAGAAAGTATTAATTAACTCTAGATTATTATTCCGGAGATTAAAGAGCAATCAAGTCAAGTCGGACACGAGGTAAGGGAACTTCTTAACCCAATTCCCATTCTTTGGGATGAACTTATCGTTATTATTTATGTTGTAATTTGATTATGTGAGAAATGAATATTTATATATTACCATGTATTTATTTTTTCATTATGTGAGATTATAGTGAATACACATAAGCGATATATTTTATTTACAAAATGATATTTGTAAGGGACTTCGTCTCAATCTCCATTCATTGAGGCATATTTTGTTTTATACACAAATTTATTTTATAAAGTGTATAAACCCCTTTGAATTTTACGTTTATTCAAAAGTAATCTTTTTATAATAAGCGTTTTAATAAACGAAAAAAGGAATGTTTTTTCTTGTCGTACGTATGCGACGACAACGACTTCTCCACCGATGTGACCATTAATTGAGTTCCAGCTTCCTCTACAAGCCATAAATTTTTTTAAATGAAAAATAATTACCATTTTTTAATTTTCTTTTATTTTGGTATTGAAAACGGTTTTGATAATTTTTTTATTATATCAATGTGTTGTATTGATGTCTTGTGATTGAAATGTGGAAATGTTATATTTCCTTTATGCATGTTTTATGTGATACAATTATGTTATGGTTTATGATATGTTTAAACCTGTTCATATGAGGAATGCATTGGAATTAGTAATTGATGGGTGGAGCCCGCTATAGCTCCTCGATGCATCAACAGATCTCATGAGACAAACTAGTGTCTTGGAATGAGGCCTTGACAAAATCTTATTTGTAGTCTTGGGATGAGGCATTGGCTATGTGGTTATGATAGTCTAGAATTATGAATTCCATCATTATGAAAGTGGTTATTGATATTTCATGTGATTATTCGACCAGTATAATATCCATGTGAATAAGTAAATGGTAGTATTTCATTTTATTTTTTCCATATTATGCTGAAGTTCAAGTTTAAAAGGCTTTTGTTTTAGTTATACATTGCCTTAAATGTTTTTGTTTATTTATGAATGCTTTCGCTATATTACAATCCTTACTGAGCATCTGAGCTCACCCCTTTCAATTTTTTAATTTTTCTAGGATGTGATGAAGTATATTATGAATGACCTGTAGGGATAGTATGAGGGGATATGAATACATGATTTTCTTTTTGTTTTGTTTTACTTTATGATGTAATGTAGGACTTATGAATGTATCTAGTGTTTCCAAGACTACTAAACTAATCAGTCTTTCGAGACATGATCTTTTGGGATCTTTCCAATGTTATGCAATAATTCACCGAATCAGGGTAACTGAGGTCAGGGTGTTACAATAATCCACCATCTCCTGGAGCTATCCTTGACCCCTCCCACTAGCTCCCTTTGCTCTGGGTGGATCACCTGGGTGCGGTTGTGGTATTTCCTCAATACTTTGTCTGCATCATTCCACTCTTCCAGCCCCTCTTACACATCTTTTTCCTAGTGGATAACCATGTTCCTGAATATGTTGTTGTCTTAGTGGTCACTTGACCATCTCCTGGTTGGAGTTACAGCCATTCAGAAAATCTCTTTCCAGATGCCCCTGACTTCCGCATGAGTAGCACAATATGACATTTAGCTGGATCTCTCTACCCTGGGAGCCCTGCAACACTGACCCCATGACTTGGGGTCATCCCATGGACTGTATGGTCCATAGGGACACATGCATCACCTGTTGGCTACCCGCTGCTAAACACTCCACTACATTTCGCTCGTCGGTAGCTGCTACTACCAGTGATTTCTCTAAAAGAAATATCTCTTCTTATAGAAGTCACTCCAACACCCCAAATTTTTTATGGATGATAAAGGATATAATAAATGACATTTCCTCCTACTGTAGTCTATTTTTTAATGTATGGTCTCAAAAGAATGGGTCGGACAGAATGTCTATAGAGTAGCGATAATGATCCTTGAATCTTGTCGAGTACTATACTACTGTCTGGCTGCCCTGCTATGGGTGCATTATCTCCTATATAAACACAAATAATAATTTCAAAAGATTAAACTCCTCCAAAAAAAGTGTTTCTTGAATTATTACCATCATAGCATCGCCTCCTCAGGGGTATGAGTCATTGGGCTCCACCATCTCCCAACTGATCCCTGAAGAAGGATCGCGACTAAGACTTTCATCTGGTCCAGAGACATCCTTACTAATATGAAGACTCACATCACCACTTATAACCAGTACGCAGCTACCATAGGATATACCTCACCTCGAAACATGGGAGGTCGCTGCCTCGATAACTCATGCAATTCACAATTCATTGCATGCATCCCTTACTAATAATTCTTGATGAAACATATACTCACAGGGTGGTGGTATTGTTGGTACACCATAGAGAGGTTCTATCTCTAGCAACAATCCCTGCACTAATGCATTATTACTTTGTTGGAACATCCTCTTCGTCACGCTCAGGAATCCTAGATGGATGTCTGTGTGGTGGCATCATGAAGTGAAATCTAAATGAACCATAGTCAATAGATTATACTTGTTTAGATGACATTGAATCAATAAGGACATGAGAACAGACTCGATTATAATATGATTCATGAACAATTAATTTCACAAAAAACATGAACTTTAAGGTACCAAGTTGGAAAGAAGTATTCCAGTTATGGGTGTACGGATATCTCGGCTGCTTCACCAACATTTGGTTCCCTACCCTAATAGATGAACTCAAAACACATTACATTGTTTCCCCAAAACAAGAGTAAAAATAACCTTTCCGTAATACCAACTCTATCAAAAACTATCCCATGGGGACTTTTTCATGACTACCCCGAGCCTGTATCCCGTAGTATAAGTGCTCATGACTAGCACTGAGTTGCATTACCCACAAAAGGGATTCATTTTCAAATAAACCTATACACACACCCCCTTCTCTATGAAAAGTATTGAATTCAAAATCACCAAGTAAATAGATCTGAAACCCAGTAAGAGTAGCCATACAAAATGAAAATTAAATGGACTCGAATACAGACCCAGCATAAAAGGAAAGTAAAATATCCTTGGAAAACCTACCAAAAGGGTAGGTATTGTATGTGGTCTGAAGGTTGCTGAAGTGTACCATGTCTATCGGGTCACCTTGAATCACCCCTATCTCCAGCCCACCATAGACTCCCTAAAATCTATCAATTATATGCACATGAAATGACACGTGCTGGTGAATCCACTATAGGGGTGACCAATACAATACTCAGTAAGGACCCAAAAACCACAAAGTTAACAACACTAAAAAATATCCCACAAAATAAATCCCATAAAAAATACCACAATGGAATCACTAATAAATACACCACAATTGAATCAAAATGAAATACACCACAAATGAACCAATAATAAATACACCATGTTGACTACCGAAGATTTACATGAAGTGTAGCCTCAATGATGTATACACCAGAGAGTCACTACATTCATCTCACACTATGTATAGGTGTATGGTATGTAAAAAATTATTATCATAAGAATAAACAGTTCCCATAAGTAGTAACACACCATGTGTAGGTGACACACCGTGTGTAGGTGACAAACCGTGTGTAGGTGACACATGGAGTGTCGGTGACACATGGAGTGTCTGTGACACAGGGAGTGTCTATAACAGAAGGAGTGTCGTCAAAGACTAGAGGACTTAAACCATGGTGGGACATAGAAGTACCAACAAAGTCTTTGTAAGAAACATATTATATGTATGACACACAGTCTAGGTAAGACAAAAATTGTAGGTAAGACGCACAGTCTATGTAAGAAACACAATCTTGGTAAGTCGCACAGTCTTGGTAAGACACATAGTCTAGGTACTCACATAGATTCTAAGACACAACTAGCCACATGATTCCATCCTTAGAATCATCATTTTGAGAGAACCTACAACTTGATACAATATGATGCAAAACATATTCCATGTAAATTCACTTAGAGTATCTCAAAACAACAACTTAATATTGAGGGTCCCTTTGCCACAAACAATTCGTGAAACATACACACTGTTTGAATGTGACCGTTTTTTAATTAAAAATGGGTTGGTTGGGTTTGCGTGTGGTATGAAATGGTTATATCAACCTGAATTGAACCTATTTTCACCTGACCCAACATTTCGGATTGACCCGGTCAGCACTGGATAGGCTCGGTTCACTACCAGCCCAACATGTTGTTGCTCCGGTCTGCTGGTGACAGCCTGGTTTACTGAAGCGGACTGGTTCATCCAACTGAGACACAACAGATTCCACATCATCTCGCCATCAATAGGAGGCAGCCACCACATTTGAATTAGTGTTTATCAACATGACCACCTAAAAAAATTTCACAGGGTCCCACCACAGTGTTCTAGCAAGACTGTGACCCCTCGGCTGTGTGGCGCGACCCCTCGATAGCGTGGCATGGCCCCTCGACAGTGTGACATGGCCCTCTCTATTGTGGATCAGTCCCTCGACACCGTGGCATATCCCCCTATCGAGTATTACGAGGCCAAAAACAAGAGTATCATGTCCATCTCCCCACATCGGTTGTTGTAGGAATCTCTGCCACTGGTCATCGATTTGGCTGTCACTGCCACTGGGTGGCTGCACTGTCGCACGCCACTGTTATTGTGGGGGCCTATTTTCCAAACTGCGAGCACCCTTTCAATCGATTGGTTCCCCTCACCACTTCCATGTCCTCCAAATTATCTCACCATCGATCTGGGGGACCATACATGTTTAGAACCTCCCGGTAAGGATCTGACGCAGCCATGGGGATCTATTGGTGAAGAACTCAAGAGAGAAAGAGGTTACCATGAAAACCCAATGAATGAACATCATCCACATTTTTTCTCATTTCATTTTCCCCATTAGAAAAAAAGGAGAAAAAATATATATATAACCACTAAGGTACAACCCCCTTTAATTCTGTAGTAATAATACCCATACCGCATGAATGATCGATATGCAGATCAAACTATATATCGGTGGATCTACGTTCATTGTTGAAATATAGAATGGGGAAGAATGATCACACATAATTAAAACCCCTACCTGGGATTGGATCATTTGCTGATGTGGATTAATTTTTGTTGATGATACTATGAAATTTTTTCTCAATCTGTCATTATTCAGTGTTCAATCAAAGCATTACTCTTTAAACAATCATGACTAGCGAGATATCTCCCTAGGTTTCCAGATAAATTCTCCAGTGTTATGAATTCTAACACTGGAAAATTCCCCAGATTAATGGAGGAAACATGTTAACGTATTTTAGTGTTAACATTTCACTTTGAAACAAAATCCCCATGTTGTTTCATTTATGAAAGGATAATGGGTTTCTCCATCTTTGTGTCACAACATCCCCACACTATGAAATGTTAAAAGGATGTTCAATAAACTTTTTATGTTTATTTTATTCTACATATATTAAAAACGTCAATAAAATTAACTTTCGTAGTCAACCCGTGTCGGTCGATGTTAGGACCAACCTAAGGAAAGAACTACCTCACGAGGTCAACTATGGTATCATATTTTAAATCTCAGTTACCTTTCATTAGTTATAAGGATTTCAAAAATAGAATATTTTATTTAATTATTTTATTTACAGTAACGTCCTTTTCATGTTTTTCACTACATCCTATAACAAACTAAAATTTTGTCGCACCTAGGGTAAAATAACTTCTATGAATGCAACAGTGCCTTTATATTTTAGATATGGGAACCCATTTATTTTATTTTCAACTTTTTCTAGAAAACTCATCAGGTGTGTTATTTGAAAACAAAACATTTTTCATTGAACCATTCCGGGCACACCGGGCCTCAGAATCACATGACGTCTCAACACATGGACTCAAAATATTCCAAATTTATTTATAGCAATAAAAATTTGAAAATAAGAGAAATTAAAATTTAAATAATGGGTAATTGTTAGTTAAATGTTTCAATATTTTATGGGACACTATGGAATCTTTAAAGATTATTTTTCTCAAGAATGTTTCAATGATCTTTAAATGGAATTTCCATTCATCAACATCAACAACCCATGATGTAACTTATCCTCTATTGGGTAAATATTTATAAAACTATATAATTTATTCAATATGGATATGCGATTTTACGAAAAATTATATATTAAGTAGATCAATTATTCTACATTTGAGGAATGCATTGGATTTAGTATGTGATGGGTGGGGACTGCTCTAACCCCTCGATGCATCAGTTGGTTTCATGAGACAAACAAGATATGGTTTTCGATGATTATTTTCACATTTATTAGATTCACCTCTTGAAGACATGATATTATTATATTTTTTTCATTAAAGATTGAAATTTTTAGATTTATGGCATGAATACATGAATGTATTAGATTCATTGAACAAAGACATAACAGTATTATATACATTGCATGAAGCCTTGAAAGTGTTAAATTCATTACATTAAGACTTTAATATATTAGTTATTTATCATGAAGTCTTATTTTCATATTATAGGTATAAATAATTACACATTTCTGTCATTATATATTCAATTATTTCTATTCCATGTGATTCTTAAATTACATATTATATCCACAGTTAAGTCTCAATCATAGATTATTGAATAATGTAATGTGTTTTAATTATATACCTTACCGTGTTGATTTATTATCATTGTATCATTATTCCTTCCTCTTTACATAAAATTATTAAATCATTTATCTCACCGTTATTATGTTTTATTTCCATTGTTTATGAAAATGAATCCTTTGAATAAGTTTCAAGGATGAAATTTATTTAATTTTATCATGTATCATGTATGTAATTTTTAGTTAACAATGATCAGTGGGTATCATGTATGTTATCTGGCTATCCAATACTGCTAAAATGATCGGTTCTTCCATATTTGATTCACTGTAATCAAGGAAATGTAATAAAATAATGCACTAGATTTGGGATTTTGGAGGTGAGGTGTTACAATTGTTATCAAATGAATATTAGAAACATCCATAGAGTATATATTTTTTAAAACAAAGATTAGGTAACATAATCCGAAGTTATAATTTGAGGATAAATTTAGAATAATGTACTGAAATTATGGTGAGGTAGAGATTTTGTTGGTTTTCAAATCAATACATCCATGTTTGGATACTGTAAGTGGGTGTGGTTCTGGCATAGATGTACCTTGGAATAACAACTCTGACATGGTGCGTTGGGCTAGAATCTGTGTAACCAATTACATGACAAAGGGCCTTAATATACACATAGTTCAAAACTAGCATGTGATATACTTTGGAAAGTTCACATTTTCATTACCTACCATTAAAAAGGATTTAAAAGTAATGATATCCCACAAATAATCAATGATTATTATTATGATATTACCTATGAATAAATTTCTTAATTTCTGATCCAATATATTTAGATTTTTAAAAATTTCATAATTTGATGAACTAATCAAGTACATGCTGTTGTTAAGAAATGGAACCTAGATGGAACAATGGTATCATTATTCATGGAAAATGTAGATACTCCCTTGCTGAGGAATCTAATATAGTAGGTATTAGAATTTATAATGTCATCAAAATATTAGGGAAGATTAATTATATTATGACACATAACCTTTCCTAGATGGAGAAACCTATTCCCAAACGATACTCCCCTATTTTGGATCACTTTATTCAAAAGATGGCCCCATATTTTTTTTGGGAAAATTGGTCCAATTATAACTTAAAAATGAATTAATTCTTCAGATAAGATGTTTTCGGTGTTGGGATGGAGTTAAAGGAAAATTTTTCACTCGTAGAGTATTTTGTCATAGATGATGTTGATCATTGGTGATCATTGATGAAAAATACTAACAAATAGGTGGATATTTAACTCATGGAATGGAAATATTTTAATGATGAATTATTAAATAAATAATTCACTCAGGAGAAAAAAAATTAATATGAATATAATATGTCTATGTTTAAATTATAAGGAGGAAGAATGTGTTTCAGTGTATGAACCCACCATTACAAGGTTATAAAGTTACGCTACTAATTTCAAACACAACACGGAATGCAATAGTTATCATTTATTTGAAGGACTTGTGTCAGGTCTATGAAGAGAACGTGGGTCTCAAACCTTTTCTTCATATGATTAAATAGTTTTATCTTCTATCAATAAAGAGAGAGAATTATTTGAGTCTTATAGATTCATAGGGAAGAAGGATAAGAATAGGATAATAGAGCAATATGTGGATAATGGGACGAAGGGAATGAAGTATTTTCCAACATCTTATACTTGTGGAAGATAACACAATGGATTATTCTTAAAAGGGAATGGAGTTTTCTTCATCTGTGTTAAAAAGTTACACCATTATTAGGGTTACTAGGTAAGGTAAAAAAAATCTAGAGATAAAGGAATTAATTGTAAGGATATGGGGCACTATGAAAATTCCTTCCCCATGTTCCAAGAGAATATACCCTAGAAGAAGATAAGTGATCAAGGTCAAGAATATGTTATTGAAAAAACCTATGTAGAATTATTAATATACATACTCATTGGGATCTAAAAAATATATTGTATAAGTATTTCATTTATGGTTTTCTCGTCATATGATTTATGAAAAATATTAGGATTGTACTGGAGTACTTTTTTGTTCATTATTTGAAATCATATACTGAATGGTACCCTGAAAATATATTCAATAAAAATTTAAAATTTTCAAAAAACACATGATTTCGGGAAGTATAATATTCAATATGTCCCTAATGATGACATAATTTTGAAAAAATATATGATTTATATGGACTAAGTAAACTGGATACTACTAACTACAATAGAAATTATTCTAAAGTCTTAGATCAAAATCATTGGGAAAGATGAACTATTTAAG
Organism: Viscum album; assembly: GCA_963277665.1. Taxonomy (NCBI): domain Eukaryota; kingdom Viridiplantae; phylum Streptophyta; class Magnoliopsida; order Santalales; family Viscaceae; genus Viscum; species Viscum album. The sequence goes on from OY728156.1 coordinate 52,107,176, forward strand.
AAAATGTTTATGTTTTATATTGGATTTTGTTGTACATATTTATATATTAAGTCTGCATATGATGAATCTTGTTTTATGATATGAAGTGTAAATAGTTTAAGGAATGACCAAAGGATAATATTTTTCTTATATAAATGTACCAAGTAAGTATATTTACTTTTCTTAGAGAGTGAAATAATTCCTTAACTCCAGAAAAGTTGATCTTGAAACAAAAATAGTTTTCACAGTACCTTCATTTCTAGTGAATCAAATTCCCTCATAAATCATCATGGATTTATCACCTTTTAATTGATAAAATTCTCCTATCCATGTTATGTATCACTCTACATTAGAACCAAATAGTTATATTTTTATTCTGTATCGATGTTTCCATTTCCCAAAAATGTTCTTCTACTGGGGAACCTAGTTATGTGACCATTTTTTAAGCATTTATCTATTATTAATAAGATTTGTTATTAACCGTATTTACATTTTGGGGTTTTCCCAAATAGTTTTTCTACGGATATCAATCCCTTGATTAGAGAGATCGACTATAAATTTCTAGGATGAAATTTAAATATGATGGGGATAAAGTGACACCCGAATAAATAAAAATATTATCATTTTATAATAAATGATATTTTTTATCTCATTACAAGAAATACCATTTTAATCTTAAGTTACACACCACACTGAGTTATGTTTCGTTGCAAGAAATACTGGGTTTTATATCCTTTTGGTGGTGCACCAATTTTAAACTTAAATTTTGGATATTTTATAAACTTTTTTGTCAAACTAAATTTCACATTTGAATTTGGAAACTAAAAATTATATAAAGGTGATTTTTTAGTATTTTTCTCTGAATTTTCCTTTATTGATGTATAGTAAAAAATAATGCATTTTAATTAAAAAAACATTTTTGATTAAATAATTATTATTGTTAAATTTTATTTTAAATTATTTTTTAAGGTCATAATAAATCAATTATATATATTAATCTGATTTATTCCATTGAAATAGTTGTTATATTAAAATTAGATATGAAATCATATTGAACATTTGATCGTTTCGACTTTAAAACCCACCTTTCTCCCCACAATTTTATTATTACCATTAATCAAAAAAAATTCAATTCTATGATTTGAGTTTTTAAGAACATCAATACATGGCTGTAAATAGTTCAATAATTTTGGTACATTTAGATCAACTAAATTTTTACCAAATATATCAGTAAATTTGATTAAAGTTAATTATTGTGATTAAAATAATATTATTCTTAATAAGGGATAAAAACAAAATCTCAAGGACCCAAATGACCTGGAAACTCTTCCAAAGGACATTGGTTTCTAATAATGCGATAATATATTCTATTGTGTCTAATTTTGAGGGATATTTTGATATTATGAAATAGAAGTGTTGTATTTAAAATATTAAGTAAGGAAAAATACCAAAGGGAACATTCCTTACCTTTATCATTTATAAAACATTGATATATGTAAAAAATAAATTTTTTGGTTATGCATATTTTTTTGAAAGATAAATGTGTTATTTTGTCCATAATAACTTATCAGAAATTTTATTGATGGTTTAGTAACATAGCATGCTATAGAAATGAAAATATAGTGATTTTTAGTTAATAATTAACTTGCATAAATGAAACAATAAATATTAGAAGTTATGTGAATTCAATGAATTATTTCCTTTAAATATTTTTGTAGAATAATTTATCATATAACACATCTTAAAAAAATTATATATTAATTCAAATATGATATTTTAATTTTAATATGTTAATTAAATTAATAATGTCAAAATTGATATTATGGTTTTTTACATTAAAGGATTTTTTATTAAATGATTTAAAATAAATTAAAAATATTTAATTAAATGATTTAAAATAAATAAAAATACTATATTCATGAAATTTATTTTTATGTGTTAATAAATATTAAATTTTTTCTATTAATGCATAACTTTTATCTATTATAATTAACATGTTTACACAAATCCTATAAACACACGGTTAACATGGTCTAGGTTTAAGCAGTCTTTTAGCACATCACATGCGGTTGTTTTAAAATTAATTTAAAAACCAAAAGGTTTTGTATTTTATAAATTATAAATTATATTGATATTTTATTGTATATATATTTAATAATAAATATATATTTATTTATGTCTTAATGGTTAAATTACATAGGTTGGAAAACTAGTTGTCTTAATAAAAACAAAAATGATATAATTAAGGAATCGTAGTAGTTAAGGAACCAAATTATTAAAAGGATAAAAAATTATTGTTTTAATGGTTTTTATAGACCATATCACCATATAATAATTTTTTTTACATTTTTAATGAGCAATAGGTAATTTATACCTCTCATTAATGAATACATTTCTGTACAAACAAGAGTGCCACTCCTCCCCAACTATTAAAAGGAAAGCACTCTACCCCTTCCTCGCACCTCTGAAAAAAAATAGGATTGTCCAAAATCTAGAAAAATAGTCTCAAAAAATCCCCCCCCCCTCAACATATAGTAATCAATTTGTGAAGAAACCCACCTGATGAAGATTATTGATATAAATCAAAAGGAGTTACATGATTAAGAGGTAACATCTTCTCTCAAGCCCCCATGTTTCATTTATATTATACATCCCCTAAAATATCTTTATTAAATTATTATGTGAAAAAACATATTCTACACATACTAATATGTTTTTATTAAATTTTTTTTTCTATACTTACACACACCACAATCTAATGGGTAATGATCATACTATTTACGTGTACTATGAAATGTAGCCTCATGAAATGATGAATGTTCATTAGTTCTTTTATGACCTCTCATGGTGTCCATTATGATAGAATATATATATATATATATATATATGATATATATGATATTTGTAATGTATTCATACATATTTAATTCTTTTATAAAAAATACCCTTATACATTCTAGTTTGTGTAAATATGATAACATATCTTAGGGAAGTGTGGACTACCACCCCTCAAAGTGATGTGATTCTTTCACGATTTACATGGAATATATTAAGGATAACATTAAAAAAAATATAATTAATATATTACATATATATGATAATATAATTATAATATACATATATATTCATTTTAGTTAGTTTTCAAATATGACATAAAAATGAAAGTATTGTTAATGCTTACGTATAGCTTACAATATCAATTAACGGTGAATTTCATTTCTTATGTCAAAAAATTATATATTACTCTAAATACATATTTACATAATAAATAATATAATTAACTCATGATTTAAATTTTTTAGGTTATTAAATGCTGATCTATTTAATTTGAAAAACAATTAACAAGTCAAAACAAACTTGAGAAAACTAGCCAATTAACAGTATAAATAGTTAAAATAAAGAATGACTGTTAACAATTGACTAATAAGATATTATTATAAGTAAATATAAGATATTATTAATATTAGAATGATTTTATATATATTAGAAAAATATTTTAATCCTTAATAAATGACTAAAAGTCCCCACAACAAAATGAAGGTTAAGGTAAGGGATTCTTGTCTCACTTTTCTTTCCATGAGGCATATGTCATTAACACCACATACTTAATTTGTATAGTCTGCCTACATACCATTTTGAAATAATAAATCATGAACTATTTTTTTAATGGTATTTAGTTGTTTAATTTTATTATCATTAATTTTGTGTGTTTCAATTCATATTTTACCGTAGTGGTAAGGGATATTCATCTCAAATTACCTTCTTTTGGGACTTAATTATTGTTGTGAAATTAGTTTATTTTATATGGTGTATATACTAAATTGAAATTTTATATCATAAATATATTTATTTTCATTATATTATATGTTTCATTTAATTCATGGAGAATTATGAATTAACTATTTCAAATTTGTATGGGACACATTGGATTGTTTAAATATTATTTTCCTCAAGACACTACTGGAAAGGGGACTTTTCTCAACACTTGTATACCAACGGTTCAAATAACCATTGGTATATGTTATCATTCCCAATGGTTTATATAAACCATTGGTAAAGACCTTGAACAACAAACTTTTCCCAATGGTTTTATGAAACCATTGGGAAAAGTGGGGGGAAAATCACTTTTCCCAATGGTTTCCTCAAACTGTTGGGAAATATGGGGAAAAACATAGTTTTCCCAATGGTTTCATAAAACCGTTGGGAAAGATTGGGTTTTCCCAACGGTTTTTAAAAATCTTTTGTAAAAAGCCCCAAAATCTCCAAATGCAGGCAGCGACATCCCCACGATTCCAGAAGCCTTCCGCTCGTCTCCAAAAGCGATTCGTTGGCAGAAGCACTTCTGAATCCCCACATCTTCCATCGGATCAGCAGCTACCAGGTTAGACTCCTATATTTTATCAAGGATATAGATCCACCTCTTATAAATCATATCCTTCTATTCTCAACGATTTCGTTATTCCCAATTTTTAGGGTTTTTGTAAAATTTTATGATTGTTCCACGAATTGTGTACTCAAATCCCTATATCCGTGTATGCCCAATTAATGTTTTCATTACACATTTACATTTATAAGGGCATGGTGTCTCATTATTGTGTTCTAATTTTGAATATTCATAGTTTTTTTAATCTGCTTCAAATATTATAGCATCATGTATATGAACTAATAAGAAATTGTTTGTAATATTTATTGATATTATTTCATGAAAATCACTCCATTCATTAAGATCATGCCAAACATTAAGATATTGTTCATCTTAATTTTTCTACACTATGTGAATTACAGAACATATATGTATCATGTTTCTATCAATATATATATATATATATATAATTACACACTGTTCACTTATCCATTGAACAATAGAACATATGGAGTATCTTCTTGAACTTTTCCAAATAGTATGTGGTCCCTAATTAGTACTTCTTCCTTCATCATGAAACTAATTCACAGAATGTCAAATTCGTAATATTAGTGAATATTAGTTTTTCTAATATAACCATTAATCATTCTGCCTTCGACATCGTACATGTGTTATTCAATCACCTTTTTAAAACACAATGACAATTTTCACTGATTTGGGGTTCCTCAAAATTCATGGGAGAATCAGAAAAAAGCATGAATTGAATCGTGTTTCTCATTTGGTTTCATGGATACAAGTTCATCTCAAAAATCATGACTGCGTGGTTCAAATATCATGTGGACCATGAGATTATTATTCTTCACACAAATGAAGTTTTTTTCTACAACTATGTGTTTTTGGTTTCACTTTTGATTTGGCCGAAAGGGGAGATTTGTGGTCATTAATCATGGTTATGGGTGGTCATTTATGATGTAAAATAGTATGACTTCATTTTACTTTATATATCCAATATTATTATTGATTTATGTTCAATTCGATTATCTTTAACATGTGATGTTATTTAATAATTTGTTATTAATGGTTGTAATAATGACGATATGGTGTAAGGGTTCATATGGTGTGTACAAGGGTTCACATGGTGTGTATAATGTTTGGCATGGTATCAGTGAACTCAAGTCCTTAATTTAAGCCATCATTTTCACTATCATGTAAGAAATTGAATTATGTAAACCCATCCTCACATGATTTCTTACCATAGATATTGTCCAACATATGGAATACGAGCTTTTGAATTCATCAGTTAACCAGGGTCATATATTACATTTCCCCATAGATGACTGTACTAATATAACTTTAGGGTCAACTAAATATGGTTCTCATTGTGCATTGTGTATTATGTGTCCTTCTTGGCCAAGACTCACTTTTATGATGGTGGGGTGCTTTTCACTACCCATTCTGGCATGTGTAAACAGCCATCAAAATGATAGATAAGTCACAAGTTTAATTCAGTATTGTTTTTATCATTGACATACTTTATTAAGAATTTGAAATTTAAAAATAATTGTTTTTTTATACTTAATGAAATTAAATCTTTTTACAGGTCATGAAAAACCTATTAGTGTAGAAGCCTAAAATTTATTCACCCATGGGGTGCGCTTGACATGAGAAGTAATTGGGTAATGAAAGGTATGTCCAGGTGTCAATAATGAGTTATTGAACATGACTGAATGATTTGGGATGCCTATAACACATGATGGGACCTAAGGCATGTGCCTCACATAGACCAAATGAAAATGAATATAAATAAATTTTAATTTAATTTATGAGTACTTCTTCTTTACATTATTTTAATAGTTCACTACATAGACTAGAAACTTCTTCCATTATCATTTACTTAAATGTATTTTCTATTAAAGTTACATCTTATTGAATTGTTTATGACAAAATGACTTATATAAATTATTTTTACAGAATGGACAGAAGTTGGATGTATGAAACCGATCGGATCTCAAGCGATTTTCAAAACAATTTGGAGATCTTTATAGATTTTTCATTTCACAATGCTTCAGATAGTGGTCGCATACACTGCCCATGTTCCAATTGTGTTGTTAGACCATGGTTAAGACATGAATATGTCAGCTACCACATAACCAAAAATGGTTTTCAAGCAAACTACATTGTGTGGTATCACTATGGGGAGAAAATGAAATATCAAATTGGTGATGATCAAAATGAAAAGACTAGAATTGAGAATTTTTTAGATGATCGGTTTCCGTTTATTCGTCATCATGGAAAAGAATGGATTTCTTCTCAAGAAGACTTTGATATGATCACAGCTGATGCATCTAGTGAAAATGATGACATTTATAGGGTTAAAAAATTGAATGATGCTTCAACTACTCCAGTATATCGACAATGCGATAAAATGAAAAAGCTGGAATTTTTAATCTGATTGTTTCATGGGAAAACTATGTATGGGATTTCTAATACATCAATCGATTACATTCTTACCCTCTTGAAGGATTTACTTCCAGATGATTCAGATATTCCCTCAAACCACTATATGGCATGGAAGTTAGTTGAGGAACATGGATTTTCACGAAACAAAATTCATGCTTGCCCGAAAGATTGCAGTTTATTCTGGGAAGAAAATACTGAACGAAATGATTGTATAAAATGTGGTACATCCCGCTGGAAGTCAAAATCTGATGGAACACCATCCCGCATTCCACAGAAAGTAATGTGGCACTTTCCATTGATCCCCAGACTCCAGAATTTTTTTATGTCTGATGACATATCAATAAAAATGAGATGAAATGATACCGAGAGAAAGAAGACTAATGATGAGTTGGTTCATCCGGTAGATGGATTGGCATGGCATAGATTTGATGCTCGACATCCCGATTTTGCAGCTGACGTGCGTAATGTGAGGCCGGGTCTTTCATGAAATGGTTTTAATCCATTTGGGCAGATACTTACTTCGCACAGAACATGGCCAGTTTTTATACACATTTATAATCTTCCCCCATGGTTGTGTATGAATAAACTTTTCACTTTCATGAGTATACAAATATATGGTCCTTCTGATCCCGACATTTATATTGATGTCTACATGCAACCTTTAAAAAAAGAGTTGAAACGTTTTTGGGATATGGGTGAGTGCATATACGATGCATGTTCGAAAGACATATTTCAGATGCGTGATGCACTATTATGAATGATCAATGATTTTACCACTTATGAAATGATCTCTGGATGGAGAACGAAGGGAAAATTTTCATGTCCAGTTTGAATAAAGAATAAGAGATCTAGAAGACTGAAACATCGCTGTAGTTTCAGTTTTATGGGACATCGACGATTCTTTCCAAATGATCATCCATAGAGAATGAATCGTCGAAGATTTGATAATACCATAGAGAATGATGATCCACCTCAGTGTATGTTTGGAACAGACGTGCTTAATGAATTGAAAGATTTCTGTTTTTCATTCGGGAAGGGTCAAGTGAAATCATGAAATAGAAAGAATGTTTCCACTGAAACATGGTACAATTGGAGGAAGAAGAGTATATTTTTTGATTTTCCTTATTGCTCAACCAATTTGTTACGTCATTGCTTAGACGTAATTCATATTGAAAAGAATATATGCAAAATGTTTCTTTCGGTTCTTCTAAATGCAAAGGGGAAGAAAAAATATGATTTACGATCTCGGCGTGACTTTGTGGATTGGGGCATCAGACCAGAATTACATCATATGTGTATCAGTGAAAATAAATGGCAACATCCATGTTCTTCCTATGTGATGAAACCTACGGAAAAAAAATTTCAGGAATTATTAGAGATTATTTGTGTTCCTGATGGATATTCAATCAACATATCTAAACAAGTCAACATAAGAGATTTGAACCTAAAATCTTTGAAGACTCATGATTATCATGTTCTACTGCATGAGTTTCTTCCAATAGCAATCCGTCATCTTTTCTCCAATAATGTAAGGGTGGATGTTATTCGGTTGTGCCATTTGTTTAGAGATCATTGTGCTAAGAAGTTTTCCAAGTCTTTCTTGCAAAAAATGTTGAATGATGCCCCATTAATTTTGTGTGAGTTGGAGAAAATATTTCCTTTATAATTTTTCACATGAATGCTGCATCTGACTGTCCATATTCCCACTTAAATACTTCTCGGAGGACCTGTTTCTTTTCTTTGGATGCATCCAACTGAAAGAAATATGTTCACATTAATGTCTTATGTCTGAAACAGAAATCATCCTGATGGTTCTATCGGGAACAGTTACTTGGCTCAAGAATGTATGGATTTCTTCTCGATGTATTTGTTTGATCTTACTACACTGTTGAATAGACCAATGATAAATGAAGAAGAACAGTATGAGAAAATTTAACCCAATTTTCCATCACTTCCTCAAACAGGAGGAATTACTGGATCATATACATTGAAGACATTAAGCCATGAAGAGCGGGAGATGGCACATCGCACAGTTTTGTTCAACTGTGATTTGTTCGATGACTATATCAGGTAAATAAATTGATTATGTATATCATACATATATATCTGTTAAACTATTCATATTTTTTATCTACAGGGAACATAAAACAATGATAAATATAAATCATCGTTCTTTATCTTTTAGAAGGAGAGAGACTTTGCATAGCAAAGAGTTTTCTTCTTGGTTAAAATTGAAGGTATAAAAAAATTAATGTTTAAAATAATTATATCAATATTTAATTAAGTTTAATAGTCATTTATATTGCAGGTATTGAGTTTGTTTGCTGAATCTGTCTCTGAGGAAATAAGAGCTTTGACTTTTGGTCCTAATACCGTGGTTCGTGAATTTAAATCAATTGTTATCAGTGGGTACAAATTTATTGTCACTAAACGATCAAAGAACATGAGAAAACAACATATTGGTGTTATGGTTACTACCACAACTGATTTTTATGCCAGTGCATCAGATAGTATACCGCGATTTGAAAATGTGGGTTATTATGGAGTTGTTGAGAAAATAATAATATTGGATTATTACTCTCATGGACGAGTCACAATGATGAAATGCCATTGGTTTGATTTGATGACGAGACATGGCACATTTATTGATGATTGTGGATTTCGAGTAATTAATATGACTCGCACTTTTGCAACCGAAGTACCATATGTGTTGGAATCAATGGATAAACATGTTTCTTATATCAAAGAACAACTTCAACCTGAATTTGTTTTCATAGTTGAAGTAATTCCAAGACATATTTTTGATGATGATGATGATGGAATTGACACTGTCCTTAGTGCCATTGGAACCAATCCATTTATTTCTTTTGATGACTCAAATAGCTCAACTGTCAGAGTTGATTGTGACCCTAAAGTTGTGGTTGAAAATATATAGAATCATTCATCCATGTTCTCAATTCTTTTGGTTTACCTCGAGTTGGGTTGTTAAGGTTGGTAATATTCAAATTGATTTAGTATTGATCACAAATATGTTTTAGCTGACTTGACCGTTATGTGAATTTTCAATGTTTATTGGGTTCCGTTTTATTTGAATTGAATTTTCTAATTTGGAAATGAACTGTATTCAAACATTTTCAAACAATATTTCTAACATGGTGAACATTACAACTTGTATGATTTATTAAATACATTCCAGCTCTTCTAAAACTATTGATAGCTGACTTGATCATTATGTAAATTTTCAATGTTTATTTGTTGCAGTTTTATTTGAATTGCATTTTCAAATTTGGAATTGAACTGTATTCAAACATTATCAAACAATATTTCTAACTTGGTGAACATTAAAACGTGTATGATTTATTAAATCCATTCAAGATCTTCTAAAACAATTGATAGCTGACCTGACCATTATATGAATTTTCAATGTTTATTGGTTGCAGTTTTATTTGAATTGCATTTTTTAATTTGGAATTGAACTGTATTCAAAAATAGTCAAACAATATTTCTAACTTGGTGAACATTACAACTTTTATGATTTATTAAATCCATTCAAGCTCTTCTAAAACAATTGATAGATAAATTACAAATGAATCCCCCTATTCCCTCATATATTTAGTTTTTTGGGTTACACATTAGTTTTCATTTTCTAATTAATTACATATTTGTTTTCAAAAGCATGAAATGAAGCTAATTGAAGAGAGAAGAAGGAAAAAATGATGGAGAACAATCATCGAATGATGGAGTTGGGAATTCCATCATTAGTTCCTATAGTGAGTACTTTATTTCAAATTGATATATTTAAAGAACATATACTATCATGTGATTAATTTTTTTGTAAACATTTTTGTAGGATCCACCTATACGTCGACAGTTATTCGAAGAGGAGCCTAGTACTGTTCCTAGTCCTCAGGCTGGTGGTACGAGGAGGGTTCGTACCAGAGGTGGACGAGCTGCTGCGCGCACCCGACTGGACCCTGCCCCTCCCACTGACATGTCATCCTTCCCACATTCTGATCCTGGTGTGTCGTTAGGGACACATGGGATATTTAGGCCTCCCATGTTTTCTCTACCTTCATCATCTTATGGACCATCATTTTCACATCCCATGATGATTCCCACTCCCCAGTCAGCATCCGGTTAGACAGTTATCCCATCTTTTTTTCCATCTACTTCTGTCTCTTTGACCTTCTATATTACATTTTTTTCGACTCCTGTTCCACCACAGGGTGTTCCATCAGTTTCTGTGGATCCAGCGGCGCTCAACAATCAAACTGGCACAGGTATATTTATATAACCCTAACAAATTTTTATAGCAATATTTATTTTCATTATAATATGTTTTGATAAAATATTTGTTTTTAATTCATGAAAGATAAATATACTAACAGGAGGCGTGGGAGGGGGCGTACACGCATGCGTTCGGTGTGGAACTGTCGCACATAACTTATAGTGGATTATAATGAAGACAACCAAATGGTTGAGAAAACAGGGCTGCAATGTCAGAGTTTTTTGGCAACCCTTTCCAAATACTCTGACATCATTCCCGTTAGCCCGCTATAATGGAGACATTTTCCAAATGAGGTCAAGGATAGAGCTTGGGAAGATATATGGGTAAAAAAATTTGTTCTGTTTAATGCCATGATTTATTTTTGTATTTATATGAATTAATATTTTTATTTCAGCTTCGATTTAATTTTCCCGATGGTGAGGGTGAATGACCCGAACGTCTAAAGGATTTAGGTGAGATTTGGAGATCCTACGAGCATGAGTTTTATATTTGCTGGGTTTCTAGAGTTGGCACTGAGTTAGAGGCAGTACCTGTGGTGGATGATTGTACTATAGAGCAGTATCATTAGATGATTACTCATTGCACGAGTACCCGGTTTAAGGTATTAACAACAATTGAGGTATTTAAATAATAAATTTCATGTTTTACAATAATACTATGTTTTGAATTTTTTAATTTTATTTAGGAATCTTCTGGAAAAAATAAAAAGAACATTGATGCAAAAAAATACCTCAACACATTGGGACACACTACGATGCCTGATCATGAGAGGAAGCAGGTTTGACAATTGTTTATAAATTTTATTTATAACTTACAATTTGTTTTGTTTCCTCAGTTATTTAATAGTTTGCTAAAGTTTTCATATAACTTTAGTTTTCAATGTCATTGTAGAGGGAAAAAATCATTGAAGGAAGTGTACCTCGAGAAAAACTGTTTTGCTCATATAGACGGAGAAAGGATGGAAGTGTCGTCAACGAAGCGACTCCGCACCAGATTGTAAGTTTTAATCTGTTGAATTTGTATTTTAATATCAATTTTTTAACTTAATGATATATTTATATTTGTAAAAATATACTTTAGAGGCCCTCGATTCCCAAGAACCAGACAATTTTGGGCCAACAGATCACCTACATCAGGTGTTGTGAGAGGAGCATTCTGGCAGAGTACGCTGCCATCCAATGATAGCCCCGACGAGGTATTGGCCTTTCTCAGGTATAAGCTGTAGTGCCACCGAGCTGCAGCAAGTTATGGCACATGTAGAAAAGGCTGAGAAAAGGGCCATAGAGACGGCAGAACAGTCTGCTAGGGGAAATAGTGCGTTTATGAAACATATTGAAGTTCTACGTCCTACACTTCCAGCAGAGGCCATCCCAGCTTTTGATGAGTATATGTCATCGATAAGTTCTATATATGGTGCACCAGGTGGAAGTTATAGTGGTGTTCAGAACGATGTCCATCTTAACGATGATGATGGCGAGGAGTCTGATGCGGAAGAGGATGTAAAGGAGGAGGGCGAGGTTGGTGGAAAGGGAGAGGAGGAGGGCGAGGTGGGTGGCGAGGGTGAGGAGGAGGGAGAGGACGAGGTGGATGGTTAGGGAGAGGAGGGAAAGGACGACGATGGGTACGAGGATGAGGGTGATGATGATGGTGATGGTGATATGGGACAAGTTGACCCATTAATGTTTTGACTGATATTATTGAGATTTGATATTTAATCTATTCTAGTAGTTGGTTTTATCTAGACTCATAGTATATTATTGGAGTTGAGTTATTTTTATATGTTATCTGTTTTTATAAATGTTGTTGTCTTTTAGTGGTTGAGTGTTTTGGAACCCCCTCCTTCCTGGACCCTGGACAACCCCCACCCTCCTCCTTAGACCCAGGACGACCCTGCCAGATAGCCCCCTAGACATCCCCCAGACAGCCCCCCACCCTCTTCCTTGGACCCCGGACAACCCCCCGAACACCCCCCGGATATCCCCCAGACAGCCCCCCAAACAGCCCCCGGATAGCCCCCCCACCCTCCTCCATGGACCCTGGACTGCCCACCGGACAGCCCCGCAGACAGCCCCCAGGTAGCCCCCCCACCCTCTTCCTTGGACCCTAGACAACCACCCTAACACCCCCAGACAGCCCCCGGACAGCCCCCCGAACAGCCCCACGAATAGCCCCCCCACCGTCCTCCCTGGACCCCAGACAACCCCCCAGACATCCCCCGGACAGCCCCCCACCCTCCTCCCTCGACCCCAAACAGCCCCCCGGACAGCCCCCCGGACAGTCCTAAGACAGCCCCCACCCTCCTCCTTGGACCCCGGACAACCCCCCGAACACCCCCCACACAGTTCCCCGCACAGCCCCCCACCCTCCTCCCTGGACCCCAGACCACCCCCCGGACTGCCCCCCAGATAGCCCCCTAGACAGCCCCCCCCCCCCACCATCTTCCTTGGACCCCGGACAACCCCCCACACAGCCCCCCAACCCTCCACCTTGGTCCCCGGACAACCCCCCAGACACCCACCAGACAGCCCCCCGGACAGCCCGACCGGAAAGCCCCCTCACCATTCTTGACTTCATTAAATACTATAAAATCTATAATATATATTTTATTTATTTGAGTCATGATAATCAATGTAAATCACATTTACACATCTAATCAATATCATAGATTCTTGGTATGTTATAAAAGAGATGTATTCATTGGGAAAGACATTGTTAGCTCTGAAATGTTTCATAGCATTATACACTAAAATATAATCCATACTTCGAATGATATAAAAAAACATATATAAATATCCACAAGATTTTAAGTAAATACCATTCCACTAATAGACACATGCGGATTCTCATAAAATGCACAACATTTTATGTACATACGGAAAACAGACCAAACGGATTTGGTTTCCGTTGAATCTTTAGGAGAACGATCCATGGATCATATGTGACATGTATGAATAAACTCCGCCTCAATCTGAGGCGTGGTGTGGCCACAACCGCTCAAAGTGTCTGCCTTTTGTTTCAAAAGGACGTCATTTTAATTGAAAAACATCAACTGTCATACGGAAAACTGACCTAACGCATTCATATTGTGTCTATACTTTTTTAAAATGATCCATGGGCTATATGTGACATGTACGAGTCAACCCCGCCTTAATCAGAGGTGCGGTGTGGCCTCCACCACTCAATGTGTCTGTCTTTTGTTTCAATGGACGTAATTTTAAGTGGAAAACATCAACTGACATATGAAATACTTACCAAACGCATTCGTATTGTGTCGATACTTTAACACAACGATCCATGGGTCATATGTGATGTGTAAAAGTCAACCCCACTGTAATCTGAGGCACAATGTGACCGAAATCACTCAAAGTGGATCTCTTTTGCTTAAAATGACAACATTTTAAGTACATATAGAAAACCGACCAAATGCATTCGGTTTAAATTGAAACATTAGGAGAAAGATTCATGGGTCATATGTGACGTGTATCAATCAACCCCGCCTCAATCTGACATGCGGTGTGGCCGGCACCACTCAAAGTGTCTGTCTTCTGTTTCAAAAGGACATGATTTTAATTGAAAAACATCAACTCGCATACAGAAAACCGACCAAATGCATTCGGATTGTGTCGATACATTATCAAAATGATCCATGGGTCATATGTGACATGTACGAGTCGACGCCGCCTCAATATGAGGTGCGGTGTGGCCGCCACCACTCAAAGTGTCTGCCTTTTGTTTCAAAAGGATGTCATCTTAATGGAAAAACATCAACTGGCATACGGAAAACCAACAAACGCATTCGGATTTTGTCGATACTTTAGAAAAACTATACATGGGTCATATGTGACGTGTACAAGTCAACCTCGCCTCAATCCAAGGCGTGGTGTGGATGTCACTACTCAAAGTGTCTGTCTTTTGTTTCAAAAGGACGTTATTTTAAGTGAAAAATATCAACTGGCATATGGAAAAGTGAACAAATGCATTCGGATTGTGTCGATACTTTGAAAAATGATCCATGGGTCGTATGTGGCGTGTAAAAGCCAACCCCGCCATAATATGAGGCACGGTGTGGCCGGAATCACTCTAAGTGTGTCTCTTTTGTTTGAAATGGACAACATTTTAAGTACATACGGAAAATCGACCAAACGGATTAAGTATCTGTAGAAAAATTAGGAGAACAATCCATGGGTAATATTTGATGTGTATGAGTCAACCCCGCCTCAATCAGAGGCATGGTGTGGTCGTCACCACTCATAGTGTCTACCTTTTGTTTCGGAAGGACATCATTTTAATTGAAAAACATCAACTGGCATATGGAAAACCGACCAAACGCATTCGGATTATATAAATACTTTAGAACAACGATCCATGGAACATATGTGACATGTACAAGTCAACCCTGCTTCAATCTGAGGTGATGTGTGGCCACCACCACTCAAATTGTCTGCCTTTTGTTTCAAAAGGACGTCATTTTAATTGAAAAACATCAACTGGCAAACAGAAAACCGACCAAACGCATTCGGATTGTGTCGATACAATAGAAAAAAGATCCATGGGTCATATGTGATGTGTACGAGTCAACCCCAAATCAATCCGATGCACGGTGTGGCCGCCACCACTGAAAGTGTCTCTCTTTTGTTTCAAAAGGACGCCATTTGAAGTGAAAAACATGAACTGGCATACGGTAAACAAACCAAACGCATTCGGATTGTGTCGATAATTTAGCACAATGATCCATGGGTCATATGTGACGTGTACGAGTCAACCCCATCTTAATCGGAGGCACGGTGTGACCAGAATCACTATAAGTGGCTCTCTTTTGATTAAAACAGACAACATTTTAAGTACATATAGAAAACCGACCAAACGCATTCGTTTTCCATTGAAACTTTTGAAGAAGATTCATGGGTCATATGTGACGTGTACGAATCAACCCCTCCTCAATCTAAGACGTGGTGTGACTAGCACCACTCAAAGTGTATGCCTTATGTTTCAAAAGGACGTCATTTTAATTGAAAAACAACAACTGGCATACGGAAAACTGAACAAACACATTTAGATTGTGTCGATACTTTAGAAAAATGATCCATGGGTCATATGTGACGTGTATGAGTCAACCCCACCTCAATCCAAGGCATGGTTTGGCCGCCACCACTCAAAGTGTTGGCCTTTTGTTTCAGAAGGACATCATTTTAATTGAAAAACATCAACTGGCATACGAAAAACCGTCCAAATGCATTCGGATTATGTCGATACATTAGCACAATGATCCATGGGTCATATGTGATGTGTGAGAGTAATCCACACCTCAATCTGAGGCGCAGTGTGGCCGGAACCACTCAAATTGTCTGTCTTCTGTTTCAAATGGATGTCATTTTAATTGAAAAACATCAAATGGCATACAGAAAACCGACCAAACGCATTCAGATTGTGTCGATACATTAGAAAAATGATCCATGTGTCATATGTGACGTGTACGAGTCAACTCCGCCTCAATATGAGGTGCGGTTTGGCCGCCACCACTCGAAGTGTCTGCCTGTTGTTTCAAAAGGACGTTATTTTAATTGAAAAACATCAACTGGCATACGGAAAACGGACAAACGCATTTGGATTGTGTCGATACTTTTGAACAACGATCCATGGGTCATATATGACTTGTACGAGTCAACCCCACCACAATCCAAAGCGCGGTGTGGCCGCCACCAGTCATAGTGTCTGTCTTTTGTTTCAAAAGGACGTCATTTTAAGTGAAAAATATAAACTGGCATACGGAAAAGAAAACAAATGAATTTGGATTGTGTCGATACATTAGCACAACGATCCATGGGTCATATGTGACGTGTAAGAGTCAATCCCACCTTAATCTGGGCACTGTGTGGCCAGAATCACTCTAAGTGGCTCTGTTTTGTTTAAAATGGACAACATTTTAAGTACATAGAGAAAACCGACCAAATGCATTCGGTTTCCGTTTAAACATTAGGACAACGATCCATGGGTCATATGTGACATGTACGAGTCAACCCCGCCTCAATCCGAGGTGCGGTGTGGCCGGCACCACTCAATGTGTCTGCCTCCTCTTTCAAAAGGACGTCATTTTAATTGAAAAACATCAGCTGGAATACGGAAAACCAAACAAACGCATTCGGATTGTGTCGATAATTTAGCACAACGATCCATGGGTCATATGTGACGTGTACGAGTAAACCATGCCTCAATCCAAGGCGTAGTGTGGCCACCACCACTCAAAGTGTCAGCCTTTTGTTTCAAAAGGACGTCATTTTAATTTAAAAACATCAACTGGAATACGGAAAACTGACCAAACACATTTGGATTGTGTCTATACATTAGCACAACGATAAATGGGTCATATGTGACGTGTACGAGTCATCCCTGCCTCAATCCAAGGTGCGGTGTGGCCGCCACCACTCAAAGTGTCTGTCTTTTGTTTCAAAAGGACTTCATTTGAAGTGAAAAACATCAACTGGCATACGGAAAACAAACCAAACACATTCTTATTGTGTAGATACTTTAGTACAATGATCCATGGGTCAAACGTGATGTGTACGAGTAAACCCTGTCTTAATCGGAGGCATGGTGTGGCCAGAATCACTCTATGTGGCTCTCTTTTGTCTAAAATGGACAACATTTTAAGTACATACTGAAAACCGAACAAACGCATTCAGTTCCATTGAAACTTTAGGAGAATGATTCACTGGTCGTATGTGACGTGTATGAATCAACCCCGACTCAATATGAGATGTGGTGTGGCCATAACCACTCAAAGTGTCTGCCTTTTGTTTCAAAAGGACGTCATTTGAATTGAAAAACATCAACTAGCATACAGAAAACTGACCAACGCATTCAGATTGTGTCGATACTTTAGAAAAACGATCCATGTGTCATATGTGACATGTATGAGTCAACCCCACCTCAATCCGAGGTGTGTTGTGACCGCCACCACTCAATGTGTCTGTCTTTTGTTTAAAAAGGACGCCATTTTAATTGAAAAACATCAACTGGCATACGGAAAACCGACCAAACACATTCGGATTGTGTCGATACTTTAGAACAACAATCCATGGGTCATTTGTGATTTGTACGAGTCATTCTTTCATTAATGGGAGGCATGGTGTGGCCATAATCACTCTAAGTATCTCTCTTTTGTTTGAAATGGACAACATTTTATGTACTTATGGAAAACCGACCAAACGCATTCGATTTCCATTGAAACTTTAGGAGAACGATTCATGGGTCATATACGACGTGTATGAATCAACGCCGTCTCAATCTGAGACGTGATGTGGCCATCACCACTCAAAGTGTCTAACTTTTGTTTCAAACAGACGTCATTTTAATTGAAAAACATTATCTCACATACGGAAAACTGACCAAATGCATTCGGTTTCCATTGAAACTTTAGGAGAACAATCCATGGGTCATATGTGACGTGTACGAGTCAACCCCGCCTCAATCTGAGGTGCGGTGTGGCCAGTAGCACTCCAGGTGTATTTATTTTGTTTAAAATGGACATCATTTTAGGTAAAAATATATTGTATACAAAAAACCGATCAAATTGTGAATTGACTTCCGGATTCCACATATAATTGTCATCTAAATTTTAAATTTAATTCTAAATGAATTATGTATGTTTATAATTACATTATGAATTCTAATTTAATTATGGATGTGTATAGTTCCAGCATTATATGTTAAATGTGTATGAATTTTTTCTCTATATGTATGTGTTAGTTGGTTATTGCAGGTACAATAATTGTATATGTATGTGTTAGTTTATTGCAGTTATAATAATTGGATTGGAAATGAGAGGGAACCCACAAAAGGAGACCTAGTGGGCGAATTGCAGTCCTACTGGGCAAATTGTAGAGCTGTTGTGCAATTTTCCCAGCATAGCCTATGCAAATGGTCTGAAACCGTTGGGATAGCATCTCTGGGTTTTGTTTTACCAACGGTTCATGGAACCATTGGAAAAACACTTTTTACAACGGTTTAGAAACCGTTGGGAAAGAGGAGACCTTGGGTTTTTTCACAACGGTTTGGCAGAACCGTTGGGATAGGGTAATTTTTCTCCACCCTATCCCAATGGTTGGAAACCGTTGGGAAAATCATTCCCAACATTTTGGAAGAACCTTTTGGATAAGGTAATTTTTCTCCACCCTATCCCAATGGTTCACTGTAAACTGTTGGGAAAAGCTTTCCCAATGGCTTACTTCCCTACAGTTTGAAAAACCGTTGGTATAACATATACCAACGGTTCTTCAGCCTTTCCCAACAATTCTAAACTGTTGGGAAATACTGTACATCCAGTAGTGAGAATGTTCTAATTATATTTAAATGGTATTTCCACTCATCAACATCAAAAACACTTGTTGTTACATGTCCTCCACTTGGGAATTATCAATAAAAACATATTTTTTTTCAATACGGATATTTGATGATATGAAATACTATTTAATAATTAAATAAACTATTCTATATATGAAGAATGTATTGGATTTACTATATGACGAGCGAGTCTCGATATATCCCCTTGACTCATCAGAAGGATTACTGAGGAAATCTATATAGGGGTTTTGAAAAGGCCTTACCAATTTATTAGATTCATGTCATGAAGATTTAATTTAATTATATTATTAGCATGATGAGTTTAAGTTATTACATACATGGCATTAATCATTCACAATATTAGATTCATGGCATGATGCCTTAATAGTTTTAGATTCTTTTCATGAATCCTTGAATGTATTTGATTCTTTTAATGAAGACTTTAAAGTGTTAGGTTTCTATAATTAAGCATTGGTTGTATATTATATATTTCCATAATTAACCATTTCCATCATTATTTATTCAATTATTTATATTTCATGGGATTATTTAATTAATTATATTATCCATTGTTATGTTTCTATATCATATTATTGATTAATGGAATGTCCTTAAATTTTATATTTTGACATGTTTATTTATTCTCATTATTTCAATATTTCTTCCACATTACAAACCCTTACTGAGCATTTGAGCTCACCCTTATAATGTTTTTCCCCCACGTTATGAAGAGTAATCCCTTGACTTATTTTCAGTGATGATGTTTTTTTAATTTTATTATGTATCATTTTTTATTTTTTATTTCTCAATGTATTATGGGTATCATGTATGTAATCTAGTGAAAAAATGATCATCCCTTCGAGAGGTGATTACTTTTAATTATACCAATGTAATAAAATAATTCCCTAGCTCTTGGATTTTGGGTTCAGGGTGTTATAATGAAACACTAAAAATAATGAATATTTGGATATTAATGATATAACATGACACAATGGATTCATATAATCCTCACAAAAAATATAATAGTATTATATAATCATTTTTCTAAAAGAAGGAGAATTTGAGGTGAATAACCTTTACAAAGATCGTATCATTTAATTTATAATTAATAAACTAATATATTATAAGTGAAAATTTTAAATCTACAAAGAAATTAAATTTATAAAAAATAATTATAGAATAATTTAATCATTATTAATGGAAAATAATTTCAATGAAAATGATTTTTGATCAATCAAAATGATATTTGTTATAGAATATATTCACCATGTGGTCACATTCAATTCAAACCCCATTTGGTGAAATTATTCAAATTTAAACACGAAATACCATTAGGTATTATGTATGCCTGACATAAAATATAAATTGGAAAGTATATAAACCCAAAAATGATATTATGTGTGTTACATAAAAATATTATTTAATTAGAAGAAATATGGATGAATTCTATTACCTTGAGTCCACACATTATAAGTATGCCCAATAATACATATATAATAAACATATGTCAAAGATTTTGTTTCCTTAGAATATTTAAACTATTTAATACCTTATGTATAGATAATTTACTTCATTTGTTTGTGACATAATTAAATACATAATCAGTCATGTCCTCGTTACATGTTTCATGGAATTTTGGTTCGTAATTTCCAAAATATCTTTGGTACTTTTCTCGTGGACAAATAGGTTACTACTATGTATAATCTAGAGTAATATTCAGGAAAAAACTATAATGTTTATACATCAATTATACTATTTAAAAAATGATAACTGATGGTTATGAAAAATGAACTATGATAAAATCCTAGAGACGATAGTTCTTATGTATGTGTGAGTAATGTTTCGATTTTCTAACAATCATTATAGAAATAAAGAAAATTATAATTTTCTATATCCAGAATGATAATTATTCCATAGATTTATTATTAATTATTAATAATTACATATATATATAATCCATGTTATGTGTTGATGAAAATTAAATTTCATCTCATTGTGGAGGTGGTAGCCCAAACGTACATATGATCAATGTTATAATTTTTCAGTGAATGTTATTCTAATAAATTAAATGAATTATAGATTATTTAGAGTGAAAAATTTGAAATTAATATCATATATATATTCATAATTATATCATTATAACCATCCATGGTAGAAGTTTATGGTAACAAATTTCAATGGTCAGCGGGGCAATAATCCATCGTACGCATGAACGATGAATTTCCTTCACATTTTATGGGGGTTGGATATGGATATGAGAAATAAAAGAATTATAATTAACTAAAATGAAACATTATATTATTATTTTATTATCATATAATGGATGGTGAATATTCAAATCAGGTGGATGATGAAAAAAATAAGGAGACATTGTTAGGAATGATTTATCTTCTACAGAAAATCTCCTTTTTTATCACCTTAAAACTAATATTGTTGTAATTATTACATAAATATGGAATATATATACTAGGTAGTGATTTTAGGATGGAATATTGGAAGATATTTTCCAAAAATGGGTAATAATGTGTGATGTAAAGGGAAGAAGAGATTCCCTTCTATAGAATATGGGAGAGGAACTCATGGAATTTCTCAAAGTATTTGGATATTATAAATTATTTTTGTTGTCTAGATGGATCCAAATTGATAATATTAGAAATTAATATTTTTATGAGTTGACATAATCTCATATAATAATATTAGGACACATTTAGATCACAATTTTTCCCTCATATTTTTTTTAATTTTTTGATAACACTTTTTACAATTCTGACAATATTAAATTTTCCTACTAGGTAAGGGTTTATAATGTTACTATAAAATGAGAAAAGACCAATAAATTTACCATTGATTATATAATTATCCTTATAAATTTATTTTTTCCTCATTTTTGATATTTAATATGTTTAAATGATTTAATAATTTATTATTTATTATAATGTGCCATTGATGTCTATTTTAGAACTATTCAATACTTTGACTTTTATAATATAAAAAAACAAATAAATTGCGGAAAAAAATTTAATACACTATAACATGTAATATTTATCTACAAATTTATTGGATACCATTATTATAATCAAATTATCTTACTTTTAATCTTAATAATATCATTTAATTTAATTTTTAATTTAATTGAATAATTACAACAACAACATTTTGTAATCATTTTAGTTAATTATCTCTTCACTAAAAATTACAAATGAAATACCTTTATTAATATTAATAATATAAATTTAAAAATAATGTTTTTAACCAAACATATCTTCCACAACCCAACCATAGCTGGGGCTCGAGCCGCAACTACCCTAAGCCTACCACCATAGGCAAGAGGCTGGCAAACAACACTGAAGGTATAAGTTGAACGGAGAATCCATTGCCTAAGTACCTGTATAAACACACACAAACATTTCAATGAAAAATTCCATAAGAATTAAAGGTAAAAAAACTAAAACCCAAGGTAATAACAATGCATTGAAAACCTCCAGATTGTACAATTTTATGCTACTGTAAAGAAATAAGTAATGGGGAAAATGCATTCCCAACCATAAATATGTTCCAAAATTAAGGAAAAAAGAAATGTATACATATAAGAGATCCATGAACATAAATACGAAGATATAACAACCAAAATAATTCCATGTAATGGGTTTCCCCAAGCTCATCTGAAGTCACTATAGACATGTCAATTGACTGCATAAGATAAGACACCTACATGTAAACACCATGCAAGGTTGAGTAAATATATATCTATTTAGATTCCTCAACAGATGAAGGGGGAGAAATAAGAGATACAAAAGGAAGATTGATATAGTAGATATCTTATGTTGTAGAATTTGGTGAAACATAAAAAATTAAACCAAACCAAGTGTATAAGTACTCGTATCCAAGTACAGGGGGCTCGACACAGTGAGTAATTGGACTACACATCAGGTCTTTGCCACCTATTATATGATAATACAATCATCTAACAACAACATAATAAACACAAAAATCATGTGGTGTACTATGCACATCATCATCTCCCTTGGGATGAGGGCAAACAACATCAAGGGTATGAATACATAATAATATGATATATATATATATGTGTGTTTAGTCAAAATTATCCCAAATTAGTATGTAAGAAGATCAATATATCACAGCATAGCTCGGGAAGAAGAGTACACAAATGAAAAAGCTTATCCATGATTCCCAACATCTCATGCCTCTTCCTAGATATTACCATGAAATCAAGTGCATGTCTCATCGTTATGATTCATAGTCATGGGGCCATAAACAAGAAGTATATTACATGTGCCATATTCTGTTTGGGGTTTTCCGCTATGATAGTACCTTTAGAGGAACTTCCCCTAAGATGATGGGGACTTCCACTCTATAATAATCTATATAAGACATGTTCCCATGTAGATGGGTGTTGGTGGGGTTACAATATATAAGTATCCATATAGGGGAGTGCCTTTGTTGTTGGGGGGTTCCACTCTAGTGTCATGAAGACTCATTCATTTTCCAAATGGGGGTTCCACTCGGTGGTTTATTGTAAAGGACCCACACCCATAATGATGGGGGATTCCACTCTTATTTCATGAGTAGTTATGCCCTATCTAACAGTGGGTTTAAATTTATGGGTAGTTATAGAGGAACTTTTACCATACTGGTGGGGGTTCCACTCTTGTGTAATAAGGACCCACACCCAATCCAATAGTGGGATCCACTCACTAGGTAGTTTATATAGGACTCAAACCCATACTAATGAGGAGATCTAATCTAGTTTCTGAGGATACACACCTTGGAGTGAATGGGGGTTCCATTCTAGTTATAGTGGACATGTTCCCTAGTACATTAGGTGGGTTACACATACAAGGATCCTTTGGTGATATTTCATGACTGTCGACGTCAGTAGGAATCGCCTTAGGAAGAACAAATCCAAAAAAAAAATCACATCGCATCTCAAGATATATAATAGAGTAAAACATCCTGTTCTACATGGAAAACACTCTAGACATGATACTTGTAGGATAAAATTGGATTTCAAATGACAGATATTCAAAACCTTGAAGTTTCATAAAATAAAATGAAGGGGTACATGTTGGGTGAGAGGACCCACATGGTGTGCTGTCCCACTCCACCACCTGGCCATTTCCCTCTGGCCATATTTGTGCACTGAAACAGTGTTGGTGTAATTTGGTACATGATGTGATTCTTCACATGGGGTTACACACATGTGACCTGGTCGTGATCGTGTACTGACACCATGTCTGTGTACTCTAGTACACGGCCATGTACATAACCATATACTTCCACATATGATATCATATGTGTGACCCACCACATGGGTCACCCATTCACGGATGAGATACACATCGTGTAAGATACATATATCTTATTCCATATTTATAAACTTCTTAAAACCCTATCCATCGCTGCCAATGGGCTACATGACATGTGTTCACCCTTGTAGACAACGTTTAATTATGTTTTTCATTATTTCATAAGCTCATATTTTAATGTCAAAAATATTTTATTTTGCATCGGTTTAAGACCTATTTTTAGCCAAGATTCCTGGACCTATCACCAGCATGTTGATTATGACCCTTTGTGGCTAAAAATCAAATCTGATTGAGCTTCGTGCAATCTCATGTGTCACTGCATGTCCTGAATCTTCTATCTTGAATTAATCAAGACTTATTCATAAAAAAACTCATATATGCCTCAAAATTATTCTATATATTTCTATACATCATTGATCCATGACTCTTTTGTCTATTTTTCACACCTTTGGGTGATTGATCAGGCTCTGTACCATGTGACAACGACGAACAAGGACAGTGGGATCCTACCAAAGATGAATGTTAAGATGAATTAGGATAATGGCCCTGTAAAAAAGGATTATAAATAATTGGATAATAATTCATAAAAAATTATCATGAAAGGTGATTTTGGGTTAAGAAAACCCTTCTAAATCATATTTGAATCTGGTACATAGGTGCATTATTAGGGAATAATTGGCACAAATCCAATAATTGAGATTGATCTTCTTAATCTATTTTATCAAAAGATAGAAAAATAGAAATTGGTAAATCCAATCTAGATATTATATATTTATTCACTGAACAATTATCTCTCCAATGATTGAAGGATGATTTTTCAGTTTTTGTTTCCCAATATTCTATGATATATATTTCTTTGTCATCTAAGATGATTCCCCAATAAAATAGAATGGAACAACTCTGGAATACCAACATGGTCAATTCTGATAACCCTGGAAAATTTTACATTGCATTATAAATGTATACATTTAATTTCATTGAAAATAATTAATAAATTAATTTAATTATTAATTATTTCCCTGAACATGCATCAAATAAGAGTAGAGTAATAACACCCCACACTGACCCCTTTTATCTTGTTCCCTGTTTAAACATAGTGTTCGAAACTCAATGGCTATCTCATATTTCTAATCTAATCATAAATTAATGAGTTATACCATTTTCTTTATGAATTTATGAAAGTTAGATATAAATTATATTTAATATTTTTATAAAATTAATTTTTGAAAAACTAGGCCCTGAAATCGGATGTCGTCGCAGTACCTCTATCCGGAAATATATTTATACAAATACTTCAATGTCTTACAAGGATAAACCTAGGTACCTAAATCATTCACTCCATCATTATTTAAATCCATGAAAATAAAAACTAAGTAATCAACTTGGGATTCTGAGCCTGTATCAAGATCTCCATCTATCAAGAACTCTTGTACAACTTTTTTCACAACATGTGAACCAATGGGATGGACCATCCATGCAGGATTCACTCTATTCGATATGATATCTCCACTGAGTGCTCCAGAAAGGGGGATCCATCCATGATTAATATCTATCTTCAGTTAATGAAGTCTGTTGGGTCATGAATGTATTTATTCAGATATAACACATGAATGATTTCTTGAAAAAGTATAGCTTTAGGGGTATATAGTGGTTTAATACAACATCATCGAACCACTTCATGAACATAAATGTCATAGTAAACCTCAAGGATATTTTTCAACCACATCCAAACCTCTATAATCCACATCTTGGGTAGACTCGTTGAAAAAAATGTTCTACATGATCTAACTCCAAAGGCCTACTGTGGCGATCGGCCTACGATTTATGTCTTCCTTGGGTCATCCACATATGCTCATAGAAAACCTAGAATTTCTCCATAGTCTTGTGCACAAACTTTCGGCCCACTAGATATGTCTCACCGGTCATGGTCCAGTACAAGGGTGACCAAAAGGGTTTCCCATAAAGGCCATCAAAGGTGAATTCCAATGGTAGAGTGGTAGTTATTATTGTACAAATACTCGACTACAGGTAGGTGATCCTCCTAGCTCAGACCAATGTCTGTCATTTAATCTGAAAACATATCCTCCAACACCTACATAGTGTGCTTGGTCTTAACATCAGTCTAGGGGTGAAAGGTTTTACTCATCCTCGCATTCATCCAAAATCCCTCTGAAGGGCTCTCCACAATCATGATGTAAAATACACATCACGATTAGAGAAAATTATCGAGGTCACCCATAAAGGTGAACAATTTACTGTACATACAGTTTCCCTAAAGTCTTTACTAAACTCTTATCACTAATAGAAAAAAAGTTTTCTAATATTGTGAGTTATTAAACTATTTCACAAATGGTTTCATTTAAATTAACTATTCAAGTAACCGCAATAAAAAATTCCATGGATATGTCATCATACATCCTCTCCTGGATCACAAGTGGCTATAACAAACCATCAAAATCATGTTGTTCATCATTCAACTGCTGACAGGTGTTGCGCCGAGAGATGAAATCAGCTACACATCATCTCATTTTGGACCAACAATACATATTATAGAGGTATTTTTACATCATATGCACACCAGGATCTATATATTTGGGAGAAGTGTTGATCCCTCACATCACCTCCTCCTGCATCTTGACTAGAACCACCGTCCGTCCCTGTAAAAAGATGATGTCATCCCATCCTTCGTGATATCCACATGGTGAGTCATCTGATATATCATGTCACAAAATACCTCATAGTCAATGTCTCATATATGGGACTCTATAAAATTCTCAGTAAGAGAAGGAGTCAACACCATCAGCTATATAAAAACTCCACCATCCTTCTCTACCAGGGTCAGCTACAATGAAGCAAAATCATATGAATCATCCTGCACTATGAATGCCTTAAATTCATTCTAAAGTCATCTCCAGCCATTTTACCTTCCTTTAAGTACATATTATCTTGGAGTAATAGTCCTTCATGAACTCCATACAGTTCCCTTATCTAAGGTTCAAGTCTCTCTATGTGAAGATGTTCCTGAGAATCTGGTGGTTTGAGTAAACCATAAATAACTCCCCCAGAAGATAGTGCCTGCATATACTCAAGTGGAATAATATCATTTCTAGATCCATTTCATGATCCATGTACTTGTTCTCATGGGGTCTCAACATCCTCGACCTCAAATGTGATGACTACCTATAGTTGCATGAACATGTAGTTAGGATTATCTCTAAAGAAATATAAATACACTACAAACTCCACCCCCACCTCAAGTATTGTCAACAATGGATAACTCATAATCCACATCATAAAACTATTTAAAGTCCATCTACCACTTCTCAGTCTAAGTAAATGGTTTTCCTTTCCGAATTAGTGTGGTCAAAGGGGCCTCAATTCTTGTAATGTATTCAACAAACCTCCAACAGTACGCTACCAAAATAATAAATCCTTTCACCTTAAAAATTCACCAGGGTAGCTATAAAAAAAGCACATCATATATATCTATTAGGTCCATGGCTATACCATGATCGGAAATTACATTCCTAAGAAAGGGAACCTCATGTATCAGGAATGATATCGTTATGAGATTTCTATAAATCTGGTGCTCTAGAAGAAAACCATGAACCTTCCTCAAGTGATCTACATATCCCTCTTATGATGTATAGTAGATGATTATGTCATCAATGAAGGTAACAAAAAAATGGTCTAAGTGAATTTGAAAAAATAGGTTCATCAAATCCATAATCTCTGTGGTGCAATTTTTCACAACAAATGTAATCAGTAAGAACACACAATGTTTGTAGTGATATTAGAATTGCAACATTGGAATATCAAATTCTTGAACCCTCAAATGGTTGTATCTATCCTGAATATCTATATTCAAGAACCATCTCACACCTATCAACCTGACCAAGAGGTTGTGAATCCTTGAAAAGGGGTACTTTTTCATTATCACGTCCCAGCTCAGGTGACGAAAATCCACACAAATATGAAAAATCTCATCCACCTTCTTCATTTAGAATAGTGGGGCTTCCCATGGGGACACACTATTCCTAATGAAATCCTTATCTCCGAGGTATTACAACTATAACCATATGTTTCAAGGTATAGTAGGGGCCATATAATTTTCAATAAAATATATCAGAGTGTTGTCGGGATGTAATTCAATTCAAAACTCAACCCCTCTTCACAAAAGTAGTTCTGAAACATCCTTAGGGTGGATACCCATATAATCATCCACAACAATATAAAATTGATGACTAAAGATCCATATAAACCAATATATATACTCACTAGCAGATGGGTTATGGGGTGCATCATCTGGCATGTAAAACCCACTCATCCTTCCATGAGATCTCTCTCACTATAAAAGGATAATTTCATCTCAGAAGTGCATATGCCCCTGACTTTTCTGTGGTTCTAGTCAATATGGTATTGTACCATGGACAAAAAATCCATAACTAAGAAAATTTCATACGGTTCCCACATGAAGACCAAAAGTTGAAAATATCACCATTAAGAAATAGCTCGCACTGTATATAGATAAAATAAGTAGATAAGGCATTCCCTATAGGAAACTAATGATAAAGTTTTATGGATAAATCCTCAATTTGGAGATCAAGATCATGATCTAGGAGTAGGGTGATGAAATAATTAAGGAACCATATTTATAGTAAAACTTAATGAATATTAAAAAACAAATAGATCATAAATCAAATCATCTCATGTGATGTGGGGTCATATTATTCAACTGTCTTCATGTAACGCCCCAACCCTAGAAGCCCAGAGTTAATGCATTATTTTAATACATTGTTAGGATTAAAATAAATCATGTCCCGAAGGACCAATTAGTTTAGCAGTCTTGGAAAATAGATTACATACATGAGGATTACATTACTTATTCAAACATAAAACAATACAAAAATAATCCTTTGATAATTCCATTATTCCCCTAGCTTACCCCTATCTATCAATCATAATATAGTTTTTTTGGAATCTTGGGAAGACATAAGATAAGAAATTGGTGAGCTAAGTTTCTCAGAATGGGTAAAAAATTTAGTGGATGCTATAAAATTTTAAGGAATAATGTGTATTAAAAACAACGGCCTTTTAAACATAATCTTGAACATAATATGAAAAAAATAAATCAAACGTTACCAAATAAACATGCAAATGGATATTTTACTTGTCACATAATCACATGTAAAAACTAATTTCATAATGATGGAATGCATAATGTCGGACATCATAACCCCATAGTCAAGGCCGGGTACCAATACTACAAAGAGAAATTTGGTGAAGGAATTTTTCCAAGACACTAGTTTGACTTATGAGACCTACCGATGCATCAAGGGGTTATAGTGGTCCCCACACATCACTTGTTAAGTCCAATGCATTCCTTATATGAAAAGGGTGAAACATAACATAAATATCCGTATTAAAACTAGCATATGAAATGTCAATACATTAACCATAAACCATAAATGGTATAAAAAACACATCCATAGTCAAAACTATCATAACTCATTCAATACAATATAGAAAATTGTATTAAAACCTCAATCATGAATAATATCTAGTAAATGATGTAGACATTATAGAAAATGATCAGTAAAACTCTTGGAGAGAAATATCCATTTTTAATGAAAACATTTAAAAGTCACACAGTTTATAAAGGAAGAAATTTAAAATAAATTTTTGAATCAGTGTGTGCCATAACACATTTTTAGTTTTGAAAGGAATATACATTTTAAAACATTCATGTATATATAATTAAACTTTATACCATTTGGAAAACATGGAAATTAATGGGAATGATTAAGAAGTATCGATATTTAAACCATTTAAAATAATGTTTTAGTTAAATATTACCTTAAGAAGAATCTTTTTAAAAATTATTTTTTGAAACATGGATGTGGATAATAAATATGTTCAAGTAAAAACTTACAAATAACCAATCTCAGATAATAATTAGATTCAGGAATTAACCCAAACCACGTACTTTCCTTTGGATGAGGGTAAGTTTAACCACCTGTATGATGACTGTAGTATGTTATTAAATTATAACCAATCCATATTCATATTTATGATATTATACATGATTAATTTATGGTTTTATACTTCAAATTTTATAATAATTTGTATGTTTAAATAAAATTTTGGTTATTAATCACTTTCATTATCGTACATGTTTTAACTTATTATTCTTGATAGTATCACTTATATCGTGATTTAATTTTTTCAAAAATATAAAACATTATATATGTATAATATATATTTAGAATATAAATATATATAATAGATAGATATATGAAATGGAAAACACCATTTATGGAGATGGTAGGTCGTACGTTCGCATAAACGTAGTTTCCATTTTCATATCATATTGATTAGAAGTAAGTGAATGTGATATATGAAATATATACATACATACATACATACATACATACATACATAAATACATACATAAAAACATACAAACATATATATATATATGTATCTATTTCCTCTTAAAATATTATGTCATATATTACATAATTATTAATAATATATATTTTTATAATCATTGTTGAATGGTGAATGTAGAAATTTATCTCATCGCGTCGTGGAGATGGTATGTCGTACGTACACACGAGTGATGATAACATTCTATTTATTGTGAAATAGTATGTAATTGGTTGGTATGTTATATATAAAAATAATTAAAATGTTATATTTATTATTTAGATCAATTATACGCATTATTATACCCATCCAAATAGTGATGTGTTGAATAACAAACTACACCACGACATGGAGATGATAAGTCGTCCATACGCACGTATGGTGGCTTTTTCATTCATAGGATGGATAGAAAAATTAATATGGTTGTAAAATATTTATAATAACATCTTAGTTTGTATAACGTGTTGTATTTATTATTTTGGTATAGAAACAAAAAAGAAAGATGATGTGGAAAAAGAAAAGAACATTGAATGTGGTGATGAAACAATTACCACTTCTTCGAGTTATTCCATTTGATTTGAAAAAAATGGATCCTTAGGTTCGATTTGATATCAAATTAAAGCCCTTAGGTTGAATTGAGGGTATTTGGGAGGATATTTGTGTAGGTTTTGTCCAAAAAAATGGCTTTGGAGGTATTAAATTAAGATAAGGGGAACTACGCTTTTATAAGAGAGGTGAGAGGTATAGTAACCCAATACTTTTACATATAACATTTCATTATATTAAGAATAATTAATCATCAAAGTACAAGACAAGGATCATTAATTCTAGTGACTTGGATGACTAGGTACATATAACATAAACCATGCAGATAAAGAATCACTTCTTTTTTTAATCTCCATAATGTGCTCCTAATGTCCTTTGAGCCCTTACATCTGCATGGGGTTACCTGGGGAACACATGAACAATGGGATGAGCTAAAAATTCCAAGTAAGGGAATGAACATAAGGATACCCCTCAAGCACATGAAAGAAGAGGCATGAAATCATGATTTCCAAAGCATGAAACATACGAAATCATTTAGTATAGGCATGGGATCATATAAACATGGAATCATATAAATGTGGCAGAATCATAGATCATATCTTTAGTACAGTTCAAGGCTAACCTCCAATCCTGTTTCCCATTTCAGTACGGGTCAAGGCTAACCACCAATCCTGTTTCACGTCGCATCTCATGTGACTTAACCTTACCAAATGCATTGGAGTGCTATCTTGGTGCACCCATCTCAAAATATTCATGAATATTCTTGCCACCTAAATAATCTTTCCACATAAATAATCATACAAAATCAACCATACATTAACATAAGGTAACCCATGGAAAGAATTGGGTAACACAATCATTACATAAAACATATCCAATGGGTGTATCACAAAAGTGTCCATGAAAGAAAGGCATTAGAACATACATGGATATTCATAGGGTAAAATTGGAACACAACATGGTATGTGGTGTCAAATATAAGTGACAACATATTAGAAATGTATTTTAGAAACATTAGCATTAAAACATTTTTGCGTGGTTTTAAGGAAAACACTATAGAGATTTTCAAATAGAAAAAATGGCAATATTTTATATCAAACCAGAATTGAACCAAGAAGGTTTTCATAATGGAAATAATTATTTTATAAAGAATATCGTGTCTTAAAACAGAGGTTATTGTGATCATGAAATTTGGGTAAAAATTAATGTAGTCCCCTTAAAACAGGTTTGCTTATCGGAAAGTTCTAAGGAGGGAATATTTCAATAAAATGTATATCCCAGAAATAATGTGAGCAAAGGGTCTTGATATTATAATATTTTAAAACTATCCATAATTAATAGGATTCCCATAAATAGATATGATAACACCATTTCGAAATAAAGATAAGGCAACCAGAAAGAACGAAGAAGGTTTGGGTAAAATTCCTTACGATTTTACCGGCATGGTGTCAGGTGTACCCAAGAGATCTTGATGAGAGAGAGAGAGAAGAGGCTTATAATCACTTATGAAACATTACGGAAGTAGGGGGATGGTGTATAAACATAACCTATCACATTTTATTACACATAAAGAAACATAGCATAGAGAAAAATCTTGATTAAGAGTGAAAAGGTGAGGATCCCTTACATTAAATACAGTGGTGTTCTTCAATTGTTATTAATGACCTGAATAAACAAATTATGATTATTAATTAATAGGTCCATAACCTATTATATATTGAATTTATTTATTATAAACTTTTTTAGTTCATTCAAATCCTTTTAATTAGTTAAAAGGTTCAATTTCATTGTTTGAGCTCATTTGTTTACTTGGATTTAAAGATCTGTTCACTTATATTCCTGTTTGGATTATATGATAGGTGAAATTGGTTTTACACAATTAAAGTTAAATTAGTTTGTTCATATCCATGAGATTATATGTATTTAATTTTAATTAGGTTACTTATAGTGATGTCAAATTATTATATATATATAACCTTAGAGATAACAGTTTTTGTTAATCGGTGGATTTGGTTACAAAGAATATGTTTTTCATTATAACTTAATTTCATTTGTAACAAAAGATTAAAGAACCAAATATAAAATATATTATATATATATAATGATCTGGTTCAACCATAATACATATGGTTTCATGACCAGAATTAAATATAATAACAAAATTTAATAAATTGTTGCCTTTGAATGCGCTAAATTAGCACATCTCAAACGGTGTTTTCCTTTCTTTCATATAAAAGGGTGGGGAAATGAGAGAAGATAATGAAATTTACCACTAGAATGGAGAAATTCCAGTACATTTATGTTACTGGATTTATCATACAATTATGGTGAAGGGAGGTGAGGAAAGAAATTAAAAAGTAAAGAACAAAAAGGAAATGAAGAAATTTGGGAAGAGGAATTTACCTCTTGAGACTTCCTACATTGAGAACATATTAAGGGGAGAAGTTTTGGTATTTTGAGGAGTCTGAGAGAATTTGGATGTGGGGGAGGACCTTGGGGGGGGGGGGGTTGGGCTGAATTTAGAGAAGTCATGGAGTTTGAGAGGAGTGGAGAGAAGTGTGAGTGAAGGGGGGTTTTATAGTGGAGGAGAGGAGGGATTTCATGATATTATAATCATTAATTTATTATTTCTTTCCAAGACAAGGAATAGTACGAATTACATGACAAATAATAGTAAATTTTTCATGTGAATCCAAACCAAGGGTGGTGAAATCATCCATGATGCTAGGAATATAATATTTTTCTTATAATGTACATATACGGTAATTTACCGTATTTTACTATTAATAAAAAAATCAAGTATTTCAGAAAATTCCAAAAAATTCACCCCATCCATTTTTTGACATGTAGAATCCAAAAATGAAGTCCATTTTTCAAAAATAATTTTCTAAACATGAATATTTTAATATTTAATTAAAATCATAATTTATTATAAAAAACCAGATTTAAAACTTGCATTAACTCATTCTAAAACATAGGTATATTGTAGTTCCAACTTGAATATTATTTTTATACTATCATAGGTGAGGTTACTATTCATTAGTGTATATCACTATTCATAAGGGTATGTTACTATTCATTAGGGTAGGACACTATTCACCAGAAAATATTTTTGTTTTATTAGACTCCAAAAAACATCTTGAACATTACCGTGTATGTCAGATTTTCAAAATTCCAATCACAGAAGTGAAAAACTTATGTTTAAAGGACACTTATCACTTAGTGGTTAATTATTTTGTAATCCATTGGCATATTTATAAGAAGGTAATTTCCGTTAAAAACATTGGGTCGTTACATTCTTCCCCCCTTAGCAAATTTTGCCCTCGAAATTTCGTTTTACATAGTATGCCAAAAACAGGTGCTGGTACTTTTCCTTCATTGCTTCCTCCAATTCCCATGTTGCTTCCTGAAACATATTGTTCCTTTACAACACTTTGAAATTATTGTTTTTCTTGTTCCATAGAACTTAATCTCTCTGATCCAGAATCTTTACTGGATGCTCCTCATAGGATAGATCATTTTCCAGTTGTACCACCTCTGAGTTTAGTACATGCGAGGGATCATGTATGTACTTCCTCAAGAGTGATCCATGGAAAACTTCATGAACTCGATCCATATTCTGTGGAAGTGTAAGCTGATAGGACATGGCTCCAGTGAGTTAAAGGATCTTAAAAGGGACAATATAACTTGGGCTTAGCATCCCTTTCTTCCTGAATCCCATTACTCTCTTCCAGGGAGATATTCGTAGGAAGACTTTATCTCCAACGTCGAACTCAAAGTCCCTTTGACGAATGTCAGTATAGCTCTTTTTCTAACTTTGAGTAGCATTGATGAGTTTCTGGATGACTTGAACCTTCTCTTTTATCTCTTGAACAATATCGGGTCCAAGTAGCTTTCTCCTTCCAACTTCATCCCAACGGGTTAGAGTTCTACATCGCTTTCCATACAGAGCATCATATGGAGCCATCTGAATACTTGAGTGAATGATATTATTGTATTAGAACTCAACCAATGGAAGATTCTGATCCCAACCACCTTTTAATTCAAGAGAGAAGGCTCTTAGCATATCCTCTTGCGTTTGAATAGTCCTTTCAGATTGGCTATCAGTTTGGGGGTGATAGGTCATGCTGAAATTTAATTTAGTACTGAAAGCATGTTGAAGACTCCTCTAGAATCTAGATGTGAACCTTGGATCGTGGTCAGAGACAATTGAGAGTGGAACACTGTGCAGTATCACCACATCCTTCACATATAACTTTGCAAGGTGTTCAAGCGAGAGATATTCACGAATAACGATGAAATGGGATGTCTTGGTGATTCTGTCAACCATAACCCATATCACATTATTTCCCTTCAACGTCTTCAGGTGACCCTTGACAATGTCCATAGTAACATTTTCCCATTTCCACATGGGTATAGGCAATGGCTACATCATAACTTTGGACTTTTGTCGCTCAGCTTTAACTTGCTGACATACCAAGCACCTTGATATATATTCCACAATCTCATTCTTCATGTTATCCCACCAGAAGTGTTCTCAGATATCACAGTACATTTTGGTACTCCCAGGATGGATAGAGAAGGTCGAGATATGTGCATCATTCAATAGATCCTTCTTTATCTCTGGATTAGATGGTACACATACTCAAGTCCCAAATCTTACAACTCATTCCTCATCAATTTTGAAATAGGAGGGTTTCCCATTTTAAGAGCATCCACCCTTTTCTGAATTTCCACATTCGGTCTTTCAGCAACATTTATTTTCTCCATGAGGTATGGTTGAGAAATAATTTGTGAAAGGATTGATGACGTTCCTCCATTAATGATTCCCATGTCCATCCATTGAAAATCTAAGAAAGATCAGATCCTTTTCCATTCTCATCAATGATAAAGATGCAGGATCCTTTCTACTTAGAGAATCCGCCACCTTGTTTTCCTTATCGGGATGGTAGTGGATTGAGTAGTCATAATCCTTTATGAGCTCTATCCATATTCGTTGGCGCATATTAATCTCTTTCTGTGTGAATATATATTTGAGACTCTTGTGGTCAGTATATATCTCACATTTTTCCATAGAGATAATAACGCCAGATATTCAATGCAATGATCACAGCCTCCAACTCCAAATCATGTGTGGGACAGTTTTACACATATATTTTTAAAAACCTTGAGACATAGGTTATCACTTCATCATTTTTCATTAGCACACATCCTAATCCTTTCATAGAAGAATCATTATACACCACAAAGAGTTCTCCACTATAAGGGAGTGTGAGTACCTGCGTAGTGATAAGCCTCTTTTTCAACTCCTTGAAAGAGTCATCACATTCATGTGTCCAGACTAACTTTACTCCCTTCCGTGTCAGCTTGGTCATTGGGTTTGACAGTCGTGAAAAGTTTTTCACGAGTTGTTGATAATACCCAGCAAGATCTAAAAAGCTACGGATCTCCGTTACAGAATTTGTCCTTGGACACTCTTCAATTGCATTCTTTGTGGAAGGGTCTACAGATATCCCATTTCTAGTGATAACATGCCCCAAGAATTTTACTCACTCATTCTAGAACTCACATTTACATTACTTTTCATACATCTTCTCCCTTCGCAAAGTCATTAATACAGTTTCCAAGTGCTCCTCATGTTCCTCCTTGCTCTTCGAGTATATCAAAATATCATCAATAAAGACCACCAAAAATTTGTAGAGATAATATCTAATGACTCTATTCATTAAATCCATGAAAATTAATGGATCATTAGTGTGTCTGAAGGGCATCACTATGAACTCATAGTGTCCATAACTCGTTCGAAAGGCAGTCTTGGGAATATCTTCCTTCTTCACCATTAGTTGGTGATATCCCGACCGAAGGTCCACCTTAGAGAAATAACTAGCCCCACGAAGCTGATCAAACAAGTCATCTATCAGTGGAAGGGGATAATTGTTCTTTATAGTGATTTTATTGAGCTCACGTTAATCAATGCAGAGACGTATTGATCCATCCTTCTTCTCGATGAAGAGGAATGGAGCACCCCACAGTGAAGTACTCGGGCACAAAAAACCCTTCTCCATATTCTACTGTAACTTCTTCTTCAGCTCTTTTAGCTCTACGGTGGCAATTATGTATGGTTTCTTTGAGATTGGCACAGATCCCGGGATAAGTTCAATTGGGAACTCAACCTCTCGGTCAGGGGGAAGACCAGGAAACTCTTTAGGGAATACATCAGTGTAATCCCCCACGATGGGCATGTCTTCAAGGATGATTCTCTCCTTTGTCTCAATCATTTGAGATAGGTATGCATACTCATAAGGAAGAAATATCCAAACTTGAGATGAAGATTCTAAAGGAGACTCATCTTCCTCCTTGAACATGTAAATAATCAGAGGATGGTACCGGATGTGAAGAGTAATATATCTTTCCTGGAAGTTGATGTTGGCCTTGTACGAATATAGCCAATCCAAGAACAAGATAGTGTTCATCTCCACGAAAGGAAGTATGAAGAGATTTTTGGGGAAGTTCATTCCACGAACTTTATCTGGGGAGGAGTTATAAACCATGGATTCTATAATTTCCCCATTCTCTATTCTCATAGATATCTTTTCCTCCAAATTCTAAGGTGGTTCTTGAATAGTTCTTCTAAAAATGCAATATATGAAAGAATGCACAATACCAGAATCAAATAGTACGTCCACTATTCTTGAATGAATAACACTCGTACCTGTCACCACATCATTTTCTGGCTCCACCTCAGCAGTAGTGATAGCAAAATCTGTTCCTTGTTTCCTTGGAGGTTGTTGCTGATTACCTCCGACAACCCTCGACTTAGGGAAATTATTTGCATAATGCCCAAGCTCCTTGTAGTTAAAACACTGTACTGTAGGCTTAGTGTTTATCTGAACCTTCTGTTCTTATTCAACATTAGTGGGATTTTTCAAATCCCTTCAGCAGTTCTTGGCCAGATGACCAAACTTTCTGAATTTTAAGCAATTCATGGTTCCATTGAGACAGTCACCAAGATGCTTCTTCCAATAATTTTATTAAAGGGGAAAGTGAGTCTTCTTTCCATGACATGATTTGATTGATGAACCACCCATGTTGCTCTATATTTTATGCTTCTTGTCACTAGGCTCATGAGATCACTGAGAGTCTCCCATATCAATTTCATCCTTGAGGGAACAATAGACAATATCCTCATTGTTGTCAAAGTCTAGAGTTTCCAACACTTTTCATAGACTCATCATTAGTATGCTAAAGAAGCGATCCATCTTCTTTTTGGTGTTCATGAAAAAGCTAGAGGCGTACCATGGAAGCCTTGTAAAGTTTGCTTCATATGCCCCGGTGGAATCAAGTTCCTTCTACTTGAGTCCAAGGAACTCACATTCCATCATTATATGGAGGGTTCGAGGAAAATATTTGTTGAATAACATCCTCTTGAATTCCTCCCATTCTATGGAATCAATTTTCTCTTGGTACTTTGTATTCTTGATCAGTGTCCACCACTGATCAGCTTCCCCAACAAAATGATAGACTTCCAGTACATCTTTCTCTTCTTCCGAGAACTGTAGGACAGAGAAAATATATTCAATGGAGTTAATCCATTGTTCTTCAAGGAGGGGATTAGAAAACCAGCTAAACATTGGAGGCCTTTCCCACATGAAGGATTTTAAAGAAA
Source organism: Viscum album (assembly GCA_963277665.1). Taxonomy (NCBI): domain Eukaryota; kingdom Viridiplantae; phylum Streptophyta; class Magnoliopsida; order Santalales; family Viscaceae; genus Viscum; species Viscum album. The sequence continues at coordinate 52,146,574 of OY728156.1, forward strand.
CATGATCTTTCCTTGGAGGAGGGAGACGTTCCACTTGATTCAAGTTATTATTCATAACTTGAGACAGCTTAGCGAGTACTTCCATGATGTTTTGAGCACCTGCTTCCATCACATCAGGAATTTCATTCGGGAAATAATCACATTGCAATTCACATTGGTTGCAGGAACATTTTCTTCTATTTGCCTCCATTAACTAGGAATAAGAACATATAATTAGAGGTATTGAATACCTGTCTATTGAGCATAAAAATGTAACTTTTAACATTAAAGGATAAACATATAAAGAATAATTACATCCTAACTTGTGATGCCTTAGGATTATATCTAGGTTATCCTCGATCTATTTCTTAACTTATATTCTTATGAGCTTTTTTCCCTTAATAATGGTTTGTACTAAGCTTTTGAATATACCAAAGCATATCCCATGGGAGTGTCGTAACCAAGAGTGCATCAAGGCCTGTTTTCTTCCACCAGTTCTCGTTCGAGTCTAGATCAAAGCGGTGTTTTTGGGTTTTACCCCGACATTCATCTGTTCCAGAGCTGCCTCTACCTGCTCGTATCCAGACAAGGATGTATTTTCTTGATATAAAACTTAATCTATACTCACCAAAATTAAGGACTATTTACTTATACTTAGTATCATCCTTAAGGTTCTCACTATGGTGCTGTATTCATAATCTCGAAAAATAACTATACCATCCTCTGATACCAACTATAGAAACCCATGCATTTTACATTTAACATTTAATTATTTTATGCAAAATTAATCATTAGAGTATAAGCCATGTATCATTAAGTATAGTGTCTTGGAAGACTTGGTACATATAACATAAAACATGGGACTTAAAAAAACTTCTGTATTTAATAACCATAATGAGCTCATAACTTCCTTTGATCCCTTACATCAGCATAGGGTACCATGGAGAACAACTGAACAAAGGGATGAGCTAAAAATGCCCAGTAAGGGAATGAACATAAGGATACACCTCAAGAACATGAAATAAGAGGCATGAAATCATGATGTCCAAAGCATGAAACAAATGAAATCATTTAGTATAAAAATGGGATCATATATACATGGAATCATATAAATGTGGAAGAATCATAGATCATATCTTTTGTACAGGTCAAGGATAACCGCCAATCCCATTTCACATTTCAGTACGGGTCAAGGCTAACCATCAATCCCGTTTCACATTGTATCTAATGAGACTTAACCTTACCCAATGCATTGGTGCGCAATCTGGGTGAACCCATCTCAATATATTCATAAATATTCTTTCCATATAAATAATCATTCCACATAAATAATCATACCTTATCAACCATACATAATCATAAGGGTACACATGGAAACAATTGGGTAACACAATCCTGACATAAAACATATCCAATGGGCATATCAAGAAAGTGTCCATAAAAGGAAGGGATTAGAATATACGCGGACAATCATAGGGTAAAATAGGCATATAAAATGGTATGTGGTGTCAAATATAAGTGACAACATATTAGAAATGTATTTTAAAAACAATATCAATAAATCATTTTTGTGCGGTTTTAAGGAAAACACTCTAGAGATTTCCAAATAGAAAAGAGGAAATTATTTTATATAAAATAGAATTGAACCAAGAATGATTTAATAATAAAAATACTGATTTTATAAAAAAAAATTGTTTATTAAAATAGAGTATATAGTGAACATGAAATTTTGGTAAAAATTAGGGAAGTCCCCTTAAAATAGGTTTGCTTATCGGAAAGTTCTAAAGAGGGAATCTTTCAAAAACATGTATATCCCAGAAAGAAAGTGAGGAAAGCATCATTATATTATAATATTTTACAACTTTATAAAATTAATAGGATTCACATAAATAGATATGTTAACACCATTTATAAAGAAAGATAAGGCAACCCGAAAGAACGAAGAAGGTTTGTGTAAAATTCGTTATGATTTTACCAGCATGGTGTCGGGTGTACCCAAGAAAGCTTGATGAGAGGGAGAAGGGGATTATCATCACTTATGAAACATTAGGTCTATATGGGGTAGTTGTATAATCATACCCCATCTCTTGTTATTCCACAACAAGAAACATAGCATAGATAACAATTTTTATTAAGAGTGAACAGGGGAGGATCCATTACATTAAATCTGGTGGTCTTCTTCACTTGTTATTAATGACCTGAATAAACAAACTAGGTTTATTAATTCATAGGTCCGTAACCTCTTCTATATTTAATTTATTTATTATAAACCTATTTAGTTCATTGAAATAATTTTTTATTAGTTATAAGGTTCAATTTCATTGTTCGATCTTATTTGATTACTTGCCTTTAATGATCGGTTCACTTATATTCATGTTTGTATTATATTCTAGATGAAAGGGGTTGTCCAGAATTGAAGTTACATTCATTATTTCATATCCAAGAGATTAAATGGTTTTAATTTTAATTAGTTTACTTAGAGTGATGTCGAATTATTACATATATAACCTTAGTGATAACCATTTTTTGTTAATCGGTGGATTTGGTTACAATGAATGTGTTTTTCATTATAACATAATTCCATTTGTACCAAAATATTACAGAACCAAAAAATAAGATATATTACATATATAATAATCTTGTTCAACCATAACACAAATGGTTTTATGACCAGAATTAAATATAATAACAAAAATAGATAAATCGTTGTCCTTAAATGTGCTAAATTATCAAATCTCAAACGTTGTTTTCCTTTCTGTCAAATAAAAGGGTGGGGAAAGGGGAGAAGATAATGAAATTTACCACTATCATGAAGAAATTATAGTACATTTATGCTACTGTATTTATCAAACTATTATGGTGAAGGGAGCTGAGGAATGAAATTAAAAACAAAAGAACATAAAATAAATGAAGAAATTGGGGAAGAGGAATTTACCTATTGAGACTTCCTCCTTTGAGAACCTCTTAAGGGGAGAGGATTTGGTATTTTGAGAAGTCTGAGAGCATTTGGACGTGGGGGAGGACCTTGGGGGGATATTTTGGTAGAATTTAGAGAAGTATTGGAGTTTGAGAGGAGTGTAGAGAAGAGGGAATGAAGGAAGTTTTTATAGTGGAGGAGAGGAGGGATTTCATGATATTATAATCATTAATTTATTATTTCTTCCCAAGATAAGGAATAGTAAGTATTCTGTGAACAATAATAGTAAATGAGTAATCTGAATCGGAACCAAGGGTGTTGAGATCATCCATGATTCTAGGAATGATCTATTTATCTTATAATGTACACATACGGTAAATTGTAGTATTTTACTATTCATCAAAAATTCAAGTATTTCAGAAAAACCCTAAAAATTCACCCCAACCATTTTTTGACGTGTAAAATCCAAAAATGAAGTCGATTTTTCGAAAATAATTTTCAAAATATTACTATTTTACTATTTAATTAAATTCATAATTTATTATCAAAAACCAGATTAAAAACATGCATTAACTCATTCTAAAACATATGTATAGTGTACATACAACATGAATATTATTTTTATACTATCAATGGTGAAGTTAGTATTCATTAGGGTATATAACTATTCATAAGGGTATGTTACTATTCATTAGTGTAGGTTACTATTCACCAAATATTATTTTTGTTTTATTATAATCCAAAAAATTATTGAACACAACCTTGTATGTCAAATTTTCAAAATTCCAAACAGAGAAGTGACAAACTTATGTTTAAAGGTCACTTATCACTTACTAGTTCATTATTATGTTATATTATGGTATATTTATAAGAAGTTAATTTCCATTAAAAACATTGGGTCATTACAAGAGCCACTTTAGGATAATCTTGAAATATTATTTTATTATAAAATAATTTCCGATTTACAATACATCCAAATGATTTTATTTCAATTATAAGATGAGAATGGGTCGAAATACTTTCAACCAATATGTTTTAGACAAGTTTAGGTCACCATATTAACCTTATCTTTTAGATTTAACCCTTAGTTATATATTTTTACTTTCACCATGTCTTTTTGAATTACTATAATTCATGGTTAATAAACATAATTTAAATTGACCAGAGAACTTAAATTTGTTCATTAATGACATTTATATAATTTTATAATCCCTTTGGAAGAATCATATATTTTTTAGAAATATTATACCAATAGCTAATATAGTATTTGTTTTAAAAACAAATTTAGGTCAATTTTGACACTATTTTGTATTTGGTTTGTTTGAAAGTCATAAAAATTTTCTTATTTAGATCCTAATACAAAAAATAAACCCTATAAAGTAATATGCACCAATAAAATTCATGTATGGAATCTAAAGTCTCAATTTACATTTATTTTGATATTTATAATAACAATTATTTTAATCTTTCATTAATAAGGTAATTACTGCATAATCATTTTGTCATAAATAAATTCAATTATTTAACATCTACAATTTATATATATAATACCATGATCTAGGAAATGTTTTTATATTTCTAATGAATATTTATTGTCGAATTTGTCTTCTATTTATCCCTATATTAAAAAAATTAGTTATTAAACATTGAATTTAACACTTTTAAATCTTTTTTAAATAAAATATGATAGATGTCCTAATCTAACCCAAATGGAACAAGAAGATTTTATCTTTGTCCTAAGCTTGATTCTTGTTGAGGTAAACTTATCCAACAGAATTAGGACATGTTTTGAGATAATTTTAATATTATTTCTTCTTTTAATTACCTTATTTACATTTTACTGTGGTAAATAAAATTCAAAAGTTTATATTCACCAAAACTATTTTCTTCATATTGAACCAAATTTTACTTAGTGATTTCAACTATTTCTCTCATATTTTTTAAATTCTATTCATAGAAGCGATAAAATTCTATTTTATGAAAATTTTCAAATGTGCCTAGAAGGAGGGTAAAAAGGCATTAAAAAAATTCAATAAAAGTTTAAATATCTAATCTTATAATAAAATAAGTGCAATAACTTAAATTGTACCAATATATGTATTATGTATCTATTTTTACTTTATGATAAATTTAAAAAATATATTTAATGAAAAAATTCGTATTCATCTACAACGTAGTGTTTTTGACTATTCATAAAAAATTGGATGTTTTCAGAAAAATACAAAAAAATTCACCTAAAGCCAATTATGATATTAAAATTTCAAAAATGATTTTTATTTTAAAAAATTAAAAACATATATATTTTTTTAATAAATTTAATATTAATTCCCCTTGTCTAAATAAGAAAATGGGTTTTTATGAAGTAAAAAATATCAAAATATTGACAACTGTTTATATACAATTTAAATGTTAAATTACATCCAATGACTTAAATTATATTAAATGATAAAAATATAATCTAATTTTACATTAAAACCTCTCAAATTTATAATTTAACGCTATAATTTATTTTGAATAAAATGTTGTTTTTAATTAAAATTTAGTATTTTTCAATGTTCATCAAAATATGAATGTTATCAGAAAAATATAAAAAAATAAAGGAAACTAAATTTTTATGTCCCACGTCTAAAAATTAATTTATTTTTGGTAAAATTAATATATATAAGTGTCATATATTTTATTTAAAATTGTTCTACATTAGAAGACGAAAAAACAACATTTTTAAAAAAACTTATTTTGTCATAAAGATTGAATTTGTTTTTATATTATGTATAAGAAACACAAAATATGAAAGTTAAAATTATATAGGATATATATATAATTGATATTTTGGTTAATACTATTCATAAATGTGTTTTAAAAGGCTTGTTTTATAGGTTGTGATGCGCTTGAACTCGGTGTTTTGTGTAGTGTACGCTATTGAATTGCTTTAAAGAGATAACATACTATGAAATCATGGGGAGTTACACTGTAGCTATCTGCAACCTAGACAACTAGCTCCTTGATTATGAAATTGTCTTCATGGTGGTGGTGGTTATGGAAGGATCATGTATCGTCGTACACTACAAAAGGCTCATCCTGCTCCACTACCAGATCCTCCTCCCAGGGGACCATCCTGACCTCACTTGGGAGATCCTTGATCGTATTGATACCTCTTCCATGGAATTCCGTCAACCACCTGTCTTTACTACTCAATGCGTCTATTTAAGGGGTTTAAAAACATTTTACATCTCACATCATTATAAAAACATGGCCCCTATGCATGAAACCATATGTCTATTTTGTTCTGATGACCACATTCTTGAGTCTCATCAAAGAGAGGTCTCCAGCCTAGAGATCTAGAACCTAGTGTTTTCTAGCAGCTGCATATGACTCATCTATGTGGTTCCTACGGCCAGCACCAACATTCATTCTTTAATCTCATAAAAATATCTCCATCAATAGTTCTCACTCCAAAACCTTGGCATTTAAGGGGAATCAAAAGGGCACAATTCTATATTGGATATCTCTACGGAGTCCTTGCTCAAACTAATGTGCTCAGAAGTATCCATCCTTGATTATGCTAAGGGAGTAACATGTAAGGTATTCGAATGTATTTTTTGTACTCATCCACCATCATCCCTCCTAGATGTATCTCCATAAGCTCTTAAATCCGAACTGAGAACAAGATGGATGGATAGTACTCCCCATGGAAATGATGCTAGATTTAGGTCCATGTGACTGTCAAATTATTGTGAAACTACAAAACTGGATTACACCATAAACCAGATTCTCCTTAGAAAAGGCTAGCTTACATTTCAACCAACTAATCCATTACTCTCTAAAAGATCCTAAAGACATTTTCCATTAAATATATCTAATACTCTACTTCTTCAAAATCAAGATCGTTGTGAAACCTCAGCGGCTTCTAGAACATGAAATCATTGATCATTCTAATCTTATTCTCATCCTCATCCTATTCTATCGAGATGATCTAGTGCTCAAAAGGTGGAGGTCATACTACCATTCCACTTAGGGGAATAACCTTGTGGGATTTACCGTAATCTTATTCCGCATCACACCATGAATCATCGTCACAATCTGATACTTGTATCCGGGATGGCTGGTATCATAGAGGCCTCCCGATATTTATCAAGACATACCGTGGTCACATGATAATATATATGTATATATATAACATAAATGGGGATCTAAATCCATAAGGATAATCAAATAATAAATCCTATATGATTAATGTACCATTGATACCTACAACGATTGTCTTAGTGTGCTGAGTCGACAACCAGACAATCAAGGTCCTCATGAATGGATATTTTAGTCACATATATCATCGTTAGACCCCCTTTCCTAAGATCCACAAACTAGAAACTCTGAAATTATTTCCACAAACCAAATAAACCATTTCAATGGGACTAGTCGGAAAATATTCCTAGTAATTAACCAAATCTCATAAAAATATTTCAGGAACTATGACAAGCCAGGGCTAGAGCCATAACTACCCCAATGTTGTCTATATATGTCACGGGCCGGTGTCCATCAGTGGAAGAATAACTAGCACTAGTAGGCCTTTGGATACATACCTTTAAAGAGACACACATACTATTCAATGAAGAAGATAATAGGAAGTAAAATTAATAGTAACTAAAACCTAATGAAACAACCATGCATGAAAAATATATATCCACTACAAGATTATGGTAGTGTAAACTGAAATTTATGGGGAAAATACAGGCCAATTAAGAAATATATATGATCCAAAATAATTAGAGAAGTAAACTACTGAGATACCCACCTATTGAATCCCAATCTTTGACCATTGTGTGTGGTCCATCTGCCAGGTATCCCAATGATTCTCTGAAGTAACCACCGACATGCATGTCATCTATAAAAGTCACAATGTGTTTATTATATTTCCATGAAGGTTTCAATATATACATACCTATGCAGATGACCTGATATATAAATGGGGTGTAGTAAGAGATACAACTAGATGATAATGATAATGGATAGCACATGATCCAGAAATTATTGAAAGAAAATATATTAACCCAAAATAAGAGTAGAAGTAACATCATCCAAGAGAAATGAGCTCAACATGATGATAGATGAACTACATGTTGAATAATTTATGCCTATAGTTGTATAGTATACTCATTAAACAATGACAAGATAAACATTAAAAGCACGTGTAATACCCCACGCGTCTTCACCTCCTCTACAAGAAGAGTATCCAAATCCAAGGGTATAGATATCGTAGAATATTACATATATGTATATTTATATTGTAACAACTCAAGCTTCCATGTTACACTTCTCTTTGAATAATACAATAGCTTGTGCTCCACGCAACATCGAGTTCTAACACAGCTCGACCAATCAAACTAGCCGTTATGAATAGTAATACCTACTTTTTGAAATTTTATAAATTTTATTTTTACAAATGGACTTCATTTTTTATTCAGAATATCTAAATTAGCTTTGGGTGAATTTTTGGTATTTTTTGAAAACATTCAATTTTTGATGAATAGTGAAAAGAACCGTGTTGTTGTTTAAAACTAACATTTATTTAAATAATTATTATTTTTATTAAAATTTATTTTATCACAAAAATATATACATAATACATATATTAGTTTAATGTAAGTCATTTCAGTCATTTTATAATAATATTAGATGTATAAAATTTTATTGAACTTTTTATCATCTTTTACCAAGCTTCTCGACACATTTGAATTTTCACATAAAACATAATTTTATTGCTTCTGGGAATTTAATTTAAAAAATTAGAGACACATAATTGACAATAGTTAGTAAAATATGGTTTAGTATGATGAAAATACGTTTTGGTGAATAGTAACTCTTGAATTTTGATTACCACAGTTAAAAGTAAATAGGGTAATTAATGGTAACAATGATATTATAATTACCATAAAACAGGTCCTATTTCTATGGTATTTTTTTTCTCGACCAAGATAAACCTTTTGAATAAAATATTATCCCCTTTTATCCACATGGATTAGATTAAACATTTTTTATTATTTTATTTAAAGAATAGTTAAAAGTGTTAAATTCAAATTTTCAAAACTAAAACATTTTTAATACAAGGCTATACTTAAGAAAAATTAGACTATAAATATTCATTATAAAGATAAATAAAATCCTTTATAATTTTATTTTATTTTATATTTTTATACTTTAAATAATTAAATTTATTTATGACACAATAATGATGCAGTAATCAACTTATTAACGAATGATCAAAATTATTGATATTATAAATAAACAAATAAATGTAAATTGATATATTAGATGCATTCCACTAATTGTCTAGTTTAATATTACATTTTATGAATGAATATGTAATTTTTTTCTAAGGGGAATTTTTTAATGACTTTCAGAAAAACAAAATACTAAATAGTTTCAAAATTGACATAAATGAGTTTTTAAAACAAATAATATATTAATAATTGATATATCATTATAGAAATCTATGGTTTCACCAATGTACACAGAAAAGGTTAAATATGTCAATAATTAACCACATGGTGTTCTCTAGGATTATTATTGTATGTTTATTTACTATTTAGTATAATAATCGAAGAATACATGGTAAAAGATAAATTGTTTAACTAAGAGTAAAATCTAAAAGATAAGGTTAATATGGTGACCTAAAACTATCTAAAAAATAATTTTTGGGAGGCTTTCAACCCATTCCCACTTTAGCCTCTAAATAAATCATTCTGTATCCATTATAAACTTAATATGATTGTATGATAAATTAATATTTCACATTTTTTTTCTAAAGTGACCCTGACATCTCTAATAAAAGGGTACTTCCCCTTCTCTGAAAATCACACCTCCAAATCCATTTGGCTCATAAAAACCCTGATCCAATATCTTTTCAACTACTATAACCTCAACCTAGAGGCCATACATAAATTGTAAATACTACCTAAGTAGCCCGTTTGATTAAATCAAAAGGAAGGACCCGAAGAAGAGGTAATAGTTTCATCACCACTTTCAAAGTACTTTTTTTCTTCCACTTTATCTTTATTTGTTGTCTCCATACCAAAATAATAAATTAATTACTTTCTATATTATGTAATTTTATTATAATATGGTAAAACCATATTCATTATTCTATCCATCCTATGAATGACAATGTCACCATACATGTGTACGTACAGCTTACCGTCTCCACGTCTTGGTGTGGGTTTTTATTCCACACTTCATTATATGGTTGGGTATAACAATGAGATTAATTTTTGTAAATCATAAATATAACATGATAATTATTATTTATATATGATATACCATCCAATTATATATGGTTTCCCCATTAATAGAATGGTATTGTCACTCGTGCGTACGTACGGATTACCATCTCCACAAATGCGATGAGATTCATTCTTCATCACAACCATTCAAGATTAATTTTAATTTTATGAATAAAAATAATATTTAAGAACTTAATATCATTATGGGTATGAATCAAATACATGTGATCCATAAAAAACATGACTTACATAGCAAAACATAGAATGGAAAACAAATATGTTAACACCTGAAACCATGACACTACTGAAATATTATTTACAAAACAATATTAGACGGTAATATATAATATCATATTTATGTATATGGTTCTTGTATACTTTAATAAAATTATTAAACTGTTATAAAGGAAATTAACGTACCCTCTACCATGGAAATTTACATGGTAAAGGTTAATTTTACAATCTCTTTATTATGAGAGGTTGTTTTTATAAAAGTATCTACTGGGAATTCATTATCATCCACATCCATGTTTCTTAAAAATTCACTTCAAAACTTTTTTTCTATTTACAAGAATATGTGTTTTTATACTCTTTTTTGAATTTTTATAAAATGTTTTGAAAGGAATGGTTTTGTCTTTTTCCAAACAACATACTTTATGACCTTTTCAACAAATTATGGTAAGAATTTTTTCTTTTAACTTATATGATGGGTGTGGTTATCTTCCAACATTATGAAAACTCTGAAGATTCCCTTAAAATATTATAAGAATATTTTCATAATAAATCTTTTCTTTAATAATTATGTTAAATTTAAATTATTTCAAAACAGAAAGATATATTTCTCTCAAATAGTTCTGGTTTCATCTATTTCAACATACATTGAGGGATTTTAAACTTGTTTGAAGTTTATTTATTAGGATAAAACCTTTCATATTTTATTGAAGGTTTTGTGATATGTTTGACTATAGATGTGTTATTTTTATACCATTCATGGATTATGGATTTTGTGTTAACATTTCGTATGTAAGTTATACTATAAATGTTTATGTTATGTTTCAACCTTTTCATGTGAGGAGTGTACTGGACATAGTAAGTGACGGCAGGAGCCTATTATTGCACCTCCATTCATCGGTAGGTATCATGAGTCAAAATAGTGTCTTGTAATAAGGCCTTGAAAAAATTATTATTGTTTGTCTTGTAATAAATCCTTGACTATGTGGTTATGATATCCAACATTATGCATTCTATAATTATAAAAATAGCTATTGATATTAAATGTTATTATTAGACTACTATAATATCAATTTAAACAATAAAATTGAATTATTTGATTTATCATTTCCATATTATACCGATATTTATGTTTAAAAGTCTTGTGTTTTATCCTTATTCATTGCCTTAAATGATTTTGATTATTTTATGATTGTTTCTTCTATATTGTTATCCTTATTGATCATCTATGTTCACCGCTTTCATATGTTTTGTTTTTTCCAGGATGCGAAGAAGTGTTTTATGAATGAAAATAAGGGATAGACTATTGGATATGACTGTGTTCATAAGGGACACAATGTTGTTATTTTTTTCATTTCATAATGTCATTTAATACTTATGTATGTATCTAGTGCTTCCAATGATATTAAAATAATAGGTCTTTCGGGACGTGATCTCTTGTGATCAAGAAAATGTTTTGTAAAATTGCACCGACTCTGGGTAACTAGGTTAGAGGCATTACAGTTGGTATCAAAGGATATTTAGTAAAAACCATGGAAAGTAGATTTATAAAAACTATGATTAGAGAACATTTCCCTAAGATAATAATTTATGATTAGTATAGAATAACTATTTAGAATTTTGCTAATATATATATTTTGTGAGTTTTCCAAATAATAAATCCTTGTCTGGATACGAGCAGGTAGAGCAAGCTCTAGAATAGATAAATCTGGGAGTTAAAACTCTGACAAGAAGTTTTGGGCTTGACCCGAGGTATCCTGGTGCACGAAAAAGGGCCTTAATGCACTATTTATTATGAAACTCTTGGGGGATATGCTTACGATAATTTAATTTTTCTTCACAAACCATTATGAACGATTTATGAGTAAATACATCTCAAGGAAAACTTTTTTATGATTATTGATTTTATACATAAACAGTTCTTTTTATGCTAGGTATTTTACAAGTTTGGAATTAGGCATTGCGATTCATAAACTATCCTAGTGCATGCCATTGTTTAGAAATGGAACCTAGGGGAAGGAATAGATAATGTATCAATGCACTTAATCCATGTAGGTATTTCCCTCATACTCAAGATAATTATAGTGGAGCTGGTGATCCAACCGGTGATGAAAAACTTATAACCATACTGTGACAACTCACTCAGGTTATGAATAATAACCTTACCCATATGGAGCACCCTCATTCACAACACTAAGGATCAATGTTAGAACGCATCATGAAGAAACAATCAAAAACATTCAATGAGACTAAAATACATTTGTATCTGAGTAGTGGTTAAGTTCTTTTGAAAAAATATTTCATGCTTTGCGGAGTAGCGAAAGAGGAAAAGTTTTAATGACTGTTTTCACCTCACAGGATATGCATATCAATAGTGGTCATTAATTCAAAACAAAAAAGTGGATGAATAATTATAAAATATGTAATAGAGGGTTTTTAAAGATATTTTATTAGAAAAATACTTTCTCTTGATCATCCAGTGGATATAGAAAGGGATTTTTTGAGTCTAAAGAAAAAGGAAGATAATAATGTTGCAAAGTATGAGGCTAACATTACAAGTTTATCAATGCATGCTGTAGATTATATATGTAACCCAAGATTCATTATTGATCAATTCTTTGATGTGTTAAAACCATTTACCTATTGTGCATTAGTCTGACAATCCTTCTCATCGTATGAAGATATAGTCTCATATACGATCAAGACAAAAAAGAAATTATCTTAGTCTAACAACATTAAAGCAAAGAAAGAGAAAAAGAGATATGTTGAACACTCTAGAAATGGAAATAAGGAGATGAAGGGAAAAGTTGAATTTCCATCCTACAATAAATGTGGGACGAAACACCTCATTATTTTCATGAATGGAATGGGATTCTGTTACAATTGTGGTGAGAAGGGCCACCATGCTCGGGATTGAAAGTGAAATAAAGAGGTTGTCAATGTTTAATGCTACAATTATAGAGAAATGGGGAATTATAAACATGAATGTCCTAAGAGCTATGAAAATTTACCTCAGAGAAGGTCTAGGTAGAATGGCCAGGCTTATGCGATCACTACTGCTGAGTTTGATGGTCTGAATGATGTGTTGGTAGGTAATTTAATGGTTTCATCAAATTTATCCAATTGTTTATTTGATTTTGGATTATTTCATTTATCATATCTGCCTAGTTTTCTATGAAAATTAGATATTTCCAATTTGATTTAACAAAGGAGTTGTCAGTCAAAACTTCTAAGGGAAGTATCCTTGCAACAATGTTTTGTGAATCAGTTCCCATTAGGGGACATAGACATACTTTATCTATTGATCTCATTGTCATAACCATTATTAAATTTGATATAATACTCGGTATGGACTGGATTTCAGATCATGATGCAAAAAATTATTGTAAGAAAATAAGGTTGCAATTTTTATTGATGATAAGGTGTACCTTATCTTTACATAAGAAACATCACTGTCTGATTCTTATCTAGATCCACCTCTACTAACTCTAACAAATTTAATTATTGGGTAGGAAGAGAATTAAATAACTATGGGTGAAGAAAAGAATGTTCAAATAGAGGATGTACCTATATTAAAGAATTTATTTATGTGTTTCCGTAGAAATTACCTGGACATGATCCAGAATGAGAAATGTATTTTTCTATTGATTTAAATCTTGGTTCAAGGACCCTATCGAAGATCCCTTATATAATGGACACTATGGAATTAGTGGAAATAAACAACCAACTAGATTAATTGAATAATAATGGATTTATTCTTCCCAGTGTTTCTCCATGGGGATCCAATGTTCTTTTTGTTAAGAAGAAATATGGATCTATGAAGTAGTGCATTGACTACAGGGAGAACAATGCTATAACAATAAAGAACATGTATCTACTACCTCTCATTAATTATTTATTCAATCAACTACATGGATTTCAATATTTTTAAAAGATTTACATTCGATCTAGATATCATAAATTTTGTGTGAAGAAGGAAGACATTTTGAAGAAACCATTTCATACTTGGTAAGGGAATTACAAGTTTACAGTAATGCCTTTTGGACTGACTAATGCACCCTCTATTTTGATGGATATAATTAAAAAAAATTCCATGGAATATCTTGATGACTTTGTAGAGGTATTTATTGATCATATCTTGGTATACTATAAAAGCTACGAGGTTCGTTAAAATCAATTGCGCACTATTCTAATGAATCATAGATGAAAAAAATTATATGGGATGTTTAGAAAGTGTGGATTACGGATTCAAGATATTTATTTTCATGGACATATTGTCTCTAAATATGGAATCTCGGTTGATCCTTATAAGATAAGTGAAATACAATAATGGACAACACCGATGAGTCTAACAAACTCACACATTTTAATTGGTTTAGAAGATTGTTTTTGGCATTTCGTATAGAATTTTTCCCAATTGGCTAACCCATTAACCAAGCTCCCACGTAAAGGGGTTTAATTTTTTTGGGAAAAAGAGATTGAATAATGTTTTGAATAATTTAAGAGAATATTATTCAATATTTATATCTTCACTATACCATCAGGGAATGTGGGGTTTGTTATTTATAGTGATGATTCAAAAAAATGACTTGGTTGTGTCCTTATGAAAAATGATAGAGTTTTTTTATGTGTCACAAAAGATAAAAAATAATGAGCAAAACTACCCCACTCATGATATTGAGTTAGAAGCTATAATATTTTTTTGAATATATGCAGACACTATCTTTATGGTGAAAATTTTGAGATATATACTGATCACAAGAGTTTGAATTATTATTTATTATATAAAGAACTCAACATGAGGAAAAGGTGATGGCCTGAACTACTCAATAATTATGATTTCACTATACACTACCACCCGGGGGAAGAAAATAAGGAGGCAGATGCTTTGAGTAGAAAGTATAATTGAGTTTTGAACAATATAAGAGTTGAAAAGGATCCAATGTTCATGAATATGGTAAATATTGATATGAGAATAATCATGGAAGGTTAAACATAAATATTTTTTCAAATGGTTTCCAAAACATATTTACTAGAAAGGATAAAAAGTTCTTAGACTAATGATGATGAGTTTTAAAAACAATCAAAGATAAGAATTATGGGAGATTGACTGACATCATATATGAAGATGGAATTTTGATATATGGGGAGATACTTTGTGTTCCTGAAATACCAAATCTAAAAAGAGAATCGATGGCTGATGTTGATAGCTCCAATATCTCTATACACCCTAGTAGCACTAATATGAATAGTGATTTAAAGGAATACTTTTGGTGGGGAAAAAAGAAATGGGTTATTTCTAATTATGTGTCAAGATGAATGGTTTGCCAATTGTTTAAGGCTGGAAGACAACATCCTAGAGGAGTCACACAACCTCATCCCATACCTGAGTAGAAATGGGATTATATTGTGATGGAATTTGTCATGGGGATATGAATGACTCCTAGAAGGAATGATGAAATATGTTACATTTTTTATCATCTTAAAAATTCATCACATTTTATTTCTATAAAAGAAGATTTTTCATTTGAACGTTTAGAAGGAATCTATATTAATGAAGTTGTAAGATTCATGGAGACCCCATATTGATTGTTTGTGATTGTGATCACTGTTTTACATCAATATTATGGATATTTATTTAGAAATACATTGATACTAAACTCTATTTATGCACTACCTACCACCATCAAACTAATGGTAAATCAGAACAGAATAGTCAATCCTCAGAAGACATGTTTAGATATTGATCACTTGACTTTCATGTTATGTTGGATCAATATTTACCTCTAGTTGAATTTTCCTATAACAATACCTTCCATTCAAGTATTAATATGGAACCATATTAACCTTGCACACCAACTTGTGGGGATGATGTTGGTGAACGAAAACACGTAGGCCTCGAACCTGTTGAGGGAACAGTGTAAAAGGAGAAGTTTTTCCAAACTCACCTAAATGAAGCACAATGTAAGAAAAGAGCTATGTTGACAACATAATGAAGGATTTAGAATTTCAAGTAGGTCATCATTTTCTCTTGAAGTTATATCCATGAAAGGGTGTATCACAATTTGGTAACAAGGGTAAATTAAGTCTCAGGTACATCGTACCTTTTGAAATTCTAGAATGAATTGGAGTTGTATATTACCGTTTGAGAATGCCTCCAAGTCTCTCCAAAGTTCATGATGGGTTTCACATATCACTATTGAGAGAATACATACCAGACCCAACACATGTATACACCTATAAATACATATAACTCAAACCTGATCTATCATATTGTGAAGAGCCTATCAAGATTCTTGATACCAATGAAAAAGTGGTGAGAAACTGGATGAGACGTCTGCTAAAGGTTTACCATAAGATTGAAGGGGTAATGTGGGAAGCTAAGGAACCTATGATAATGAACCACACTAATATTTTCATGTGGTATTATTCTAGAAATTTTGTGGACGAAATTTTATGAAGGAGGGAAGAATGTGATACCCAAATCTTCCACGGTACGCTTCACATTGAATAATAAAATAGCTTTTGCTGCATGTAATTTCATGTTCTAGCACACCACGACCAATCAAACCAGTGGTTATAAATTGCAATACACACTTTTTGAAATTTAAAAAATTTTATTTTTCAAAATAGAATTCATTTTTTGATTTGGAATATCAAAATTAGCTTAGGGTGAATTTTTTGTATTTTTCTGAAAACATTCAATTTTTTATGAATAGTGAAAATACTACGTTATTGTTTAATACCAAATATTATTTAAATAATTATTATTTTTATATAAATTAATTTTATAGTAAAAATACATAAATCATACCTATTTTAGTTTAATTTAATTCATTGGAGTCAATTTATAATAAGATTAGATGTATAAAATTTTATTGAACTTTTTAACGTCTTTTACCCACCTTATAGGCACATTTTCAATTTGCATAAAATGTAATTTTATAGAATGTGTTAATTGAATTTCAAACATCTCAGAGACATGGTTGACATAGAAAATTAAAATGTGGTTCAATAGGATGAAACAAATTTTTGGTAAATAATAACTTTTCCATTTTACTTACAACGATTAAAATTAAATAGGGTAATTATAGGTAAAAATGATATTATAATTTTATTTAACAAATGTCCTAATTATATTGGATATATGTTTTTAAAACAAAATCAACCTTAAAAATTAAATATTATCCTCTTTGATCCACTTGGACTAGGATAGGACATTTATAGTTATTTTATTTAAAGAAGAGTTAGAAGTGTAAAAATCAAATTTGCATAATTTTTTTTAATATATAGTTATACATAAGATAAATTTGACTATAAATATTAATTATAAATATAAAAATATTTTCTAAAAAAATATATTTGATTTATAATTTTTATACATTAAAAAATTAACTTTATTTATGACACAATGATGATGCAGTAATAACCTTGTTAATTAAAGATTAAAATAATTGATATTATAAAAATCCAAATAAATGTAAATTGAGACTTTGGATGCATTAAAGAAATTTTCTAGGTTAATATGACATTTCAGGATTCATTAAATAAATTTTTTTTGAAGTGATAATGTTTTTCTGAATTTCAAAAAAACAAAATACAAAATAGTGTAAAAATTAACAAAAATGAGTTTTTTAAATAATATTATATAATTAATTGAAATAATTTTTCTAAAAATATATTATTTGACCAGGAGACTAAGATAAGGTCATATATTTCTATAATTAAAGACTGGGGGTTCTCTTTTATTTTTATGGTATGTTTATTAACCATTTATTATAATAATTAAAGAATACATTGCAAAAGTTAAACTATTTAACTGAGAGTTCAATCTAAAAGATATGGTTAATATGGTTAACTAAACCTGTCTAAAACCTATTTTTTGAAATTTATTCTACCCAGAACCACTTTATATTAGAAATAAATCCTTTTAGAGCCATTATAAATTTAATATGATTGTTTAATAAATTAATATTTCAAGGTTTTCCAAAAGTGACCCTCACCTCACTTATAAAGTGTACTTCCCATTCTCTCAATATCAAACCTCCAAACCCAATTGTATTGGAGAAACACGGCTACAATATCTTCCCAAATACATTCACTTAAACATAGAGGCATTATTTTGATCCGGAATCTTACCTAAGGATACCTTTTGAACATATAAAAAAGAAGGACCTGAATAAGGGGTAATAATTTTGTCACATCTTTCAATGTTCTTTTCATCTTCCACTTCCTCTTTCTTTATTGTTTCCATACCAAAACAATAACTACAGTATATTAAAAATATTATGTTTTTATTATAAATATGGTACAACCATATTCATTATTCTTTCCATCATATGAATGACGAAGTCACCATACGTCTGAACGTACAACATAATGTCTCCACGTCGTGGTGTAGTTTTTTTATTCAACACTTGATTATTTTTATGGGTATAAAAATCACTATAATTGATGTGAATAACAAATATTACATGTTAATGATTCTGTATATATGAAATACCATCCAATTACATACTATTTCATCATCAATAGAATGTTATTATCACTCGTGCATACGTACATATTACCGTCTCCACGAACGCGATAAGATTCATTCCCCATCATCACCATTGAAGAATAATTTTCATTTTAGAAACAAAAAAAAGTTTATGAAAATAATATCATTCTGTATAAAAATAAAATACATCATATCCATAACAAACATGACTTACATATCAAAACATATAAAGTAAATTGAATCATTTAACACCTGAAACAATGATACTACTAAAATATAATTAACAAACCAATATTAGAAGATCATATATAACATCATATTTTTAAATATTGTTCTTGTATAATTTTATAACAATAATTAACTTATTATATAGTAGGTTAACGTACCATTGAACAAGGAAAAGTACAAACTAAGAGTTAATTTTACAATCTCTTTATCATGCATGGTTATTTTTATGAAAGTATCTACTTGGACTTTTTGTCATCCAGATCTAGGTTTCTTAATAATGTATTTCAAAACATTTTTTCCATTTACTAGACTATGTGTCAAATTCATTTATACCCTTGATTTAATTTTTAAAAATAAGTTGAAAGGATTCATTCCGTCATTTTCCAAACAAGGTACTTTATGACCTTTTCGAAAAATTAAGTTAAAAATGTTTTCTTATAACATATACAGAAGGTGCACCTATCTTCCATATTTATAACAACTCTGAAGCATCCTCTAAAATCTTATAAGAATAATTTCTAAAATAAATGTTTTCTGTTATAATTATGTGACTTTTAAATGATTTTAAAATATAAAGATATATTTATATAAAAAAGGTTTGATCTCATAAAGATCAACATCATTTGATGGATTTTACACTTGTTGGAAGTTGATTTATTATGATACAATAGTAAATATTGTATTACAGGTTTTTTGATATGATTGACTGTGGATTTTTTATTTTTATATCATTTGTGGTTTATGGTTTATGTATTAAAATGTTTTATGTTAGTCTTAATATGAATTTTTATGTTATATTTCATCCTTTTCATATGAAGAATGTAGTTGACTTAGTAATTGGTGGGTGGATCCCACTATAGCTCCTCGATTCATCGGTTGGATTCATGAGACAAACTTGTGTCTTGGAACAAGGCCTTGAAAAAATATTATTTGAAGTCTTAGAATGTGGCGTTGGTTATGTGGTTATGATGATCTAAATTATGCAATCCATTATTTGGAAATTATCAACTGATATTATATGTGATTATTTGACTAGTAGAATATCCACTTAAACAATTAAATGGAATTGTTTTATTTATCTTTTCCCTATTTTTCTGAATTTTATGTTTAAAAAGATATTTATTTATTCTTATACATTTCCTTAAATGATTATACATATTTATGGCAGTTTTGGCTATATATTTATCCTTAATAAGAATATAAGATCACCCATTTCTTTGGTTTTATTTTTCCCAGGATGCGAAGAAGTATATTATGATTGACCTGCAGGGATAGGCTACGAGATAGGAGTGTGTTCAAAGGGGACCCAATGTTTTTATTTTTTAATTTCATAATGTAATGTAAATATTATGTACGTATCTATTACTTCCAAGGCTGCTAAACTAATTGGTCTTTTGGGACTTGATCTCTTATGATCATGCCAACGTTATGTAACAATGCAATGACTCTGGGTTACTAGGGTCGGGGTGTTACATATATTCTCATTCAAAATATAACCAAATGATAGATTAATGGGATCTCCATCCCATAACACAAATTATGAAAAAATAGTATCAATATAGAAAATTACAGCCACGATGCCCCACATTTCACGCAGCTACCCAAAAGTAACCTTGAAATTCAGGTTATTCCTCATCACTGTGCAGAATAGCTGAGGTGCCACAAAATCGATGTATAGAAAACCTGTTGTAGTGTGTCATGGTTTTTCCACTCTATATGTATCCATAGGGGACCTGCACCCATGACTCTAGGTGTAGGGGTGGTTTACTCATTACTTATCGATAGAGAACTTGTACTCATTATAATGGTGTGTCATACTCTCAAGTCACAAGGACTTGCGCCCTATCCAATAGGGGTTCCACTTTGTGGGTAGCTATAGAGGACATATTCCCATTCTAGTGGGATATTACACTAAATTTCTATGAGGAATTGATCCCTATCAAATATGGTGTTCTACTACGTGGGTGGATTTTGAGGACCTACGCCCATACTGATGTGGGTTTCCACTCTTTTGTCAATAGATCCCGCGCCATAACCAATAGAAGTACAAATCTATGGTTAAATAATAGAGTAATGAAACCCATACTAGTGGGGGGTTCCACTATAATGGTCAATGACCTATAACCTAGGGTGAAAGGGGGTTCCACTCTGGTAATTGAGGACCTTTCCCTTGTAGATCAACATGGTTACACTTGGAAGAGTCCTCTAGTGATCTTACCAGGTCACTCTTTTTGGGCATTACCTCTAGAAGAATAATTCCTATAAAATTTCAAATAATATATAAGGACATACAATGTAGGTAACAGTCACATTCTATGTGAAAAAACACTCATTATTGGAAACTCATGAGATGAAATCCAAGTTCAAATGAATGAGATATAGATCTGTAATGTATCCTAAAAAGGAAACGAGGGGTACATGGCATTTGATGGGACCCACACAGTTTGTAGTCCTCTTACAAAACATTTATGTGTCCCAATTTCCATGTTAATGGAATTAAAATGTATCTATGTACTTTGGTACATGACGTATTACTTTACAAGGGGTGTCACCCATGAGACTTGTTTATGTCCATGTACGGACACAGTTTCCATGTACTTTGGTACACGACCATGTAACTTATCGTGTTCTTCCACATGGGATACCATACATGGGAACACATACATGTGATCCAAATCATATTTTACTCATCCAGTGATGTGATCCATGACATTAAAGAGGTCTACATTTCGTTCCATCTTTATTAATTTCTGAAACCATAGTCAATGCAGCCATCAGGATACACACCGTGCATTCATCCTTGTACGCGATGTGTAATATAGTTTGCCAGAGTTTCATTAGATCTAATTTCCATGCAGAAAATATAGTATTCAACTTCAATGTCATCCCTATCTCTAGGTAATATTCATGGGTCTATCATTGTCCAGTGGACTGTTGCGTTCCTCTGGCCGGAAAAACTCATCTGATTGAGTTTCGTGCAATCCAGTACTCTACTGCATGTCCCAAATCATCCTTCTTCATGTAATAAAGCTATGATATTTAAAATTATAATTTTTCCTCAAATAAATTCCATATTTATTCATATTCATCGTTTCAAGCCATTCTCATCGATCCGTCAAAATTTTAGGGGTCTAATAGTGCTTACTACCGCCAAAAAATGTATAACTCAGATAGAGGGGTCCAACTAGTGATGAATGTGAATAATAATTTGAATAAAGTAACAATAAAAAAGGATTGTCTATTTTTTTCAAATTATTCTTGTCCAATGATCATGAATGGTGATTCTGTGTCTAAAAATCAATTCAAATACCCATTTAAATATTGTACATAGGCACAGTCTTAGGCCACAATTTGTGAAAATACAAGAATAAAGATTGATATACTCAATATATTTAATCAAAATGTCATAAATAATCAATTGAAGAATCCTACATAGATATTTTTTCATTGTTTATTTAATTAATCTAATGAAAATGATTAAAGTAAATTGGTGCATTCATTTCATCCAAGTTTGCTCTCATCCGGTGTTTCATCGCTCTCTAATAGGATTCTTCAATGATGGATGAAGGAAGAGCTCTGAAATTCTCCCAGGGTTTATACGAAAGAACCTATAGAATTTTCCATGGTATTTTAAGTATAAAAATTTCTTTTCATCAAAATGAATTAATTTATTAATTTAATAATTAATTAACTTCCTGAACATACAACCAATGTATGAGGAGTCCGAACACCCTACGGTAGCCCCTTTTATACCACAAGTAGGGTAAACACCATGTTCCCAAGAAAACTGTTTTCTTAGATTTTTGATTTGACCCTATTATTAAGAGTTATCTAAATGTCTACAAAATTTAGAGCTCACAAAACATAATGTATATGTAATATTTCCATAAAATTAATTCTGTGCACACCGAGACTCAGAATAACACATCTTCTCATGTCCTAGCTCTAGAAATATATATTGATATATTTTAATGTTTTGAAATGATAAAATATGGTACCTACAATATCTTCTAATTTTCCACATGTTAAAATTATTATATATTTTTAAAAACAAGATTCTGACATCTTTAACATTAAGAAATATATGACATTATATTGGTATTAATAAAATCCAAATGGAACCAATAGGACATATAACCAAATATTAAATGTGTATGGATAAATTGGAATCATCCAATAAAATTAAGTTTACTATTATGGTCCTATTATTTCCGTTATCATTTTATTTTTAATTTTAATTACACAATTCTCTATTTTGAATGTTAATAAAATTTAGTAATTTTACTTTTCATATAGGCAAAAAATAAAAAGAAAATATTTAAAAAATTAGGACCACTAAATTCTACAAATATAATATTTTTGTCAAAATTCAAAAAAATGATAGAACATATTATAAATTTAAACTATAAAATGGTGATGAAAATTTTTTTCCAATAAATTTTATTTTAAGTATAAAATATTTTTTTACTTTATTATTGTATAAAATATTTTTTAAAACTCATAATTAGAGTATTTTAAATTGAAAATAAATTAAATAAATTTTAAAATTAATCCAAAATATAATTTTTGTTAAAAATACATTCAAAAAAAAAGTTTTCAATAAAAAAAATTATTTTTCATTATTCATTGAAAATTCAAACTTTTATAGAAAATCATAAAATTCATGAACAGGTTAATTTTGATATGTCTATTTTAAAATTTATAATTATTTTATCAAATATGTTCACTAAAATCCATAAATTTAGTATATTATTCAATCAATAATTGACCAATTTTCAAAAAGCATGACTTTGAAAAATAAAAGGGCATTACTGAAAATTAGGTTTTTTTTCTTCTCCATTAATAAATAAATTTTAATTCATTAGATCCATTATATAAAATTCATAAAAATATTTAAAATTATTCGAATCCACCAATTTAATGTCTAGGGTATAACCGTCCCATTTAAAAAATTACATTTCGCAGACTGTTTGTGATCATTTTTGTGTATCTTCTACGCTATCAATCAATGTATTTATTTTAAATATCATAGGATCGAACACTGAAATATTCACTAATTTTATTTGTTCTTTCCAAGAGTAACTAACTGAATTTATATATTATCATATCTAATAGTATTGTAATATAATATTTTCCATCACTTCTTATGTATATTCCTTAAGAGAAAATCGATCATGTTTTCATGTAAAACATGAATTTCCTCTCATCAAATCCATGATTGTGAAATTGGAAAATTAATATTATTGGGGAAATGTTTGTGGAATTTATCCTTTGTCTTTTATTGAAATTTTATACTACTAATTCCATTTTACTCCATTAATAACATTCATACGGAATAGGCTAATCAAATTATAATTTTTCCTTTCTATTCTATGCATAATATTTTGGATGATATTCAGTAGAATAATTTCGGGAATGTGGGAATTTATTATATATTGTGGATTATCTACCCTGAAAAGAATATAGATGATTTTATAATGTAATTTTGGAATTTTTATGGAATTTTATTCACTGTACTTAATGTTAAATCCCTTGAAAAAAATGAAAAAATATGAAAAAATTGAAAATAAAAGAAAATAATTTGTTATGTCTTTAGAATTGAAAAATATCTTTTATCATCATCAATTATAAAGATCATTTGGGTTTTAGGGTGTGTGTGAGACTTTAACAAAGTTAAAAATAATAAAAATATAATAAATACTAGAGTTTCACATTATCAATTATGATTTCATGTAATATTGATATCATTTACATTGATTAATGGGGGAATCTGGTGTGATATCATTTTAAAAAGGATATTTTCATTGAATTTTATTTTGATTATCATGCAATATGAATATGAAATATTCATTATTTTTTACTTTATGTTTCTTAACATTTATTACCTACCTTCCTAAATATTTATAGAAATATCAACTATAATATTATTCTGACAAGATTGAATGATAAATTAGTCTTCTTATGATGAGATATTTTACATGCTTTACAAGAATGTTTAATGGTAAATGAAATTAATGTATGAGTATAAATAAACATTATGATTAACATGTGTTATGAGTGAAGAAAATTAAGTTAGTATAATTATAATTTTCATTTATAATAAAAATTAATTAAAAATATAAATGATTGTTTTTAGAGGCTTAGACATACAAAAAGACTGAAATTAAAATAAATTTATAATTGATTTCCATTGAAATATGATGAATTGATGATTTTTCCAATGTGATTTTTGAAAATTTTATTCCTCATTTGACGACCTTTATATAATAACATTGAAATTTAAATCATGTTATCGTGATATTCTATTCATATTATGGTGTGATTACATCCTAAAAAAATTATGATTCAATGTGGTGGGGATTTGCTATAATAAAATAATGCATAAATTATTTTTATATTATTTCTTAAATTTTTTAATTTAAATGATAATATTATCCTTATTAATCCATTATTTTAAATATTTATTTGTAAATAATATTGTTAATGCATCTTTATAAAAATTATATAATAATATTTTTTGGGGGTGAATTTTGATAAATTGAAAATATGTTTTTTATATGGTTGGAAAAAGGCCAATATCACATCCAACTAAAGAGAAACTATACTAGAAAAGGATATACATCAGTCACCAATATATAGAGCATAATTCATGTGAAAATACACATCATGTTTATGATAGAAGGCTAGATTGCCACTATTATTTGGTAAGGATTGGGAAGCTGATAGGATTCCACTGGTTCCTATTAAATATCTTCTGATCTATATATATATTCTAGGTAATATTATATTTTTCAGTGATTGAATGCTTCATATTCTAATGTACGATTCATTAACTCTTCAGTAACTTTGAACATAAGAAAAAAGTCACAATTTCCTTTTTATGCATCTCCCCCCTAAGATAAAACCTTCCACCATAATTTATCATATAAACATCCCTAGCAATAACCAAATTACACCTTTGAATTAGGATAGAATCACAGAGCTCAAACAAGATAATGACATAAGTGATCAAGAAAATTAGGGATGGATAGAAAATGTTGGTTCAACAATTTTAAATAATTATCATTTACCATCCATGATGATGAGAGCTAAATCTAACCATTATGGAGGCCAAATGGAAAATTTGGATGAAATGACAGGAAGTCAAGATGTATGATAGGGAAATTATAAATTAATTTATATGTTGAATGAAACAATAATAAATTGATGTTAATTGGCTATATAAAATTTAACATATCGTAGTAATTTTGCAATGTGTCTGTTTTCTATGAATAAAATGGTGGGTGATATGTCATGTTAGGTGAGGATAGTGTGCGTTTATAAATGTGGAATATATATTTATTAAGGTAATGTAATTGAATTTTTCCTAGTAGAGTTAATTTTAAGTATTAATAAAATTAATTATAATTAAAATTTATGAAATCTAAGGAAATTGGGCTACAAAATGTTGGAATAAAATAAGATTAAAAACCAATCACTTTAATAAAATTAGATATTGATATTCTAAGAAGCTATTTATTATCACATGGTAGAGTTTACATTGTTTATAAATAATTTATAAATTCATTTTATATATGAGATATATTTTTGTTACAAAAAAAAATCAGTTTTGATAAATATAAGTCAATACCACACCCAAGAGGGGTTTATCGATTCCCTCAAGATTAGAGAGATATATGGAAGTTTTCTAGTCAACCATGATTTTATTCTTCGATATATGTTTGATTTATTTTATTTTTACACCTCCTCGTGACCACCATGAGGAGATAATTATTCTATGGATTAATTATATTTAAATGAAGTTATTTTTTTGGTGAATTTAATATTTTTTCAATTAATTATTTTGGTTTTTTTGTGTAATATATTTTCTATTATCCTCATTTTTATCCTATTATTATCAATATGGGTAGGATGATGGGGGTATTTTAATCTCATAGAACAATAATTAAGGATAATGTACGACCATTTATTTACTCAGGGTAATTATGATCAATTATGGGATTAAGTTAGAAAATTTATTGAATAAATATTGGTTGTTGAGTATATATAATGTCTGATTATTTAATTAGATAAGAAATACCAAAATAATATTTCACATAGACCTATTTAAAAAAAATATTGATAAATAGTAAAAATCTTTAGTTCAGAAACATATAAATTGTGGACAATTAAATAACCTTTAATATCATCTCATATTGGCATCGTTCATAGTTTCCTATATTAATTTTCATTCAATATATCCTCAAAAATTTACTGACCCAAAGTGTACTTAGATCATCTATGCGGGTTCAAAAGTAATGTATACAATTTTTTACTTTCACTATGTAGTACACTGTATTAGTCATTCATAAATTTTTAAATTTTATTCGTTCCTTTGGAACTAAAGTCACTCCATGGGAGATATCACTAAGGCATAAAATTAAATAAAGATGTTAAACATATAGTTGAGAGATGTTACAGAATAATATATTTATAATAAAGTAGATCTTAAGGATCCCATGAGGGATACCTATAACAACCTAGTACTTGTAATAAATAAACAATATTATCCCATGATAAACATATTTATAAAAAGGAATTTTGTGTTTTTGTTATTGTTTTACACTTCTATTCTATGTTAGAACATATTATTTTTAAGATTTATTATGTGTGGACTAGGAAATTAATTTATCCTAATATTTTTCAATGAGGGTTTTTAAAATATAGGATTATAATTAAAAAATTACTCAAGGAGAATGGATTTCAATTGAATAAATTTCGTGATGATATATAGAAATAAATACTCGAGGGCTCCACCCTACTCCCTACAATAAATAAAAAATTCCCTCATGTAATTAACATCATTTATTCCAATTTTAAAAATATCAACCTATGTATATCTAACATTGATTGTATCAATAAAGATATAATTGTGGGTATCACCAAAAATATTTATAGGGGAGATAATTTATTATATAATATAAATAGTTTTCTTATCTCCTTTTTTTAATTGTGTTATTAAAATGAAATGATTATTTGAATAAATTAATTTTTACTTCTCATTATTAGAGAATAAAATTTCCAAAATATAACTATAATATTTTACTTATAAGTGAGAAAAATATTATTATTTGAAAATACAATATTTTATTAAAAATTTTAATAAATGAAAATAATATTTGTGGGAATAATATTGGGTAACATGATTTTTATGACTAACAAACACATAACTGACCCTCTCTTTATGAAATTTTGATATCTGATTTTAATTATAGTAAAATAAGTAGATAAGAACTAGTTTAGGAATATTTTTTAGTAAACATATTTCATGTATTTGTTGGAGTTGGTGGAATATAACCAAATACTTCATACATAACTCATTAATAAATACCGTAACACATCTTGATTGTTCTTCTGTGTAAAAATGCATGTGATAATGTCCTAAGGATAGTTTTTCCACAAAATGGTAATAATAGATCCTTGCTAGGATGAGAACCTGGAAGTTCCACAACACTATTCTTGAATATATGTTCTATGGTTAGATGATTTTATATGATGGAAACAAATAATACAAGTCATTAGAGATAAACAATCATAAAACATTGAGGAACCTTCTCATGGTGTGCACCATTAGTAATATCTAGGAGGATATTATGAGAACGGGTCCTGCCAGTTGAAAATCCACATTTCATAGTGTCATTAGATGTTCTTATCTGCGGACGTGTGTATTGGTACTTATACTTTAGGATTATTATTAATGGATATTAGAACTTGTGCACTTAGATGTATTGGATAAAACTGTGATGACACACTATTCGTGGAGAGGTAGGATATGTTGGGTGAGTCACGAGTAATACTGCATTAATAGATAATGAGAGAAAGGATTTTCCCATCCTATTACATAACATAAGTAGATATCTTTGGCCCTTTGATTGAATTTATATAGCGTAAATACATCTGTGGACACGGTAAAGAATGGTAAAGTTCAATTATGAAATTTAAAATAAATAATAATCGAGCACATGGGTTGATGGAACTAGCATGAATCCCACTTGATTTGAGATATCGTGACAAAGGGATTACATTTCACGATAAGTGTTCGTTGGAGGTGACATGTCATTGTGGCATTAATGTATTTCTCTATGGGTTATTTCTCTTGTTGCTAGACGATAACCTTGAACTTTAGGCAGGATCCAACTGATGCCATTGAGAAAGCTACCTAGAGGGTCACACACTTAGTGTGTCCAAGTATCTCAATTAAACATTAATTTAAGAATATGAATAATGATTATTCCTGATTTTTATTAATAATTATTCAAGGATGCATGGTCACATTTATTTCGACACTTGTTATTAAAGAAAATATATTGTGTGTGAAATAATATATTTATTAGCAAGTAATGAAGTGTTATTTATTTGAGAAATAAATAGCCATTATTCATAGTCTAATAAATTTGGTGGTGAAAATAAAGAAATATGAAAAGTACATATCTTGTATCTCAATATAAACACCGTGTAGTTTTATTGGGGATTTGTCAGAAGTAATATTATTTATTTCATTAAATAATATTATATGTAAATCATTTGTTTCATGTAATGTAATAATAATAGTGAATTGTTATAATTAGACATGGGGTATTAATAATAATTAAATGAAATGAATAAATTCTTTCCAGTAATTAATTAATATTATTATTCTAAGTAACTAAAATACAAATTATATAATTTTCATTTTCCTAGCCATTTTTTGGGGGGTAGCACAATGGATCTAGAGATATCTCTCAAGATAATAGTGAATTAGTTTCTTCCAAGAATGCTCTCAAGCTATTAGAGAGAGATCCTCCTCCACCGGATCAAGGTGATCGAAGATGGAAATCCCAAGGGAAGGCTCTTCCACACGAGCACATGATGATCCCTTCGGTGACATCCAGAGATACATGGAGAACATGCAGATCACCGCTAGTGGAATCCTACACTTGGATTCTACGATGTAATGACGGATCACATAAGATCATGACGGGAAACATCAACGGAGAAATAATTCCATCAAGGTAATTTTTTTCTTTTAATTAAATTAATTATTACCAATATATGATGATCCCTTCTATTGTTCCAGGACTCTCCTATTTTCTTTCGTTATTCATTCTATTTTGATGATCTTTTATTTTATTATCATGATAGATTTCATATTTAACATCGTCAACAACAAAAATTAAAGATGGGTAGACACCCAGACATGCTTTTGATACTCCCGGAACCTAAAATTGGTATTAGAGTAGTCATATTGTTGATTATAATTATTTATTTTTTAATCGATGATTTATGATTTTGATAATTTAGTTGTTTCAATTCAAGTTAATTATTCGGAAAATCTGAATCTCGAGATTTGTTCCTCCTCTCGCATTTCTCATTCACCTTATAAAAAAGAATTTCTTTTAATTTTGATTAAAATAAAACATAAGATCTAATCCATATGTGCCAAACGTTTTTGGTCATACAACACTAGAACACATGGTGTGTATTTGGAAATACAGACAGTGTCGTCTCTGTTCAATGCGTCAGACTTGTCAGCCAAACCAGGATGTGTCAATGGATCATTTCTAAGTCTTTAAGACTCTATATGTTGACCAGAAACAGGTGTAAAATAATTTCTGGATTACATATCGTGTGTCCAATTGACCATGGCATGTAGTTCCTTCAGGTTTGGTATGATCGTGTACCTCATTCATGGCTTGCCCAGCTGGAAACCAGGTAACTCGGATACTACAAAACATGTGTCCAACTTAAAATATTGTCTAATCTAATGATTTCTAAATTACATCAACATGCCAGGTCTCTGGGTGTGTACTTTAGATGGATGGTGAAAAAAAGTACATTCCATGTAGTCGGAACTACACACTGTGTACTCATCAAAAATATGAAGATTTATTAACATTTAATATTATATTATACAAACCCTTTAGATGTGTACCACAGTGTCAGTGTAAAGGTGAGTCACAACACATGATAAGTTGTTTATATATATGTGTTTAATTTAATATTTGTGTAATGTTAATTTCTACACATTGGGTAGTTATGAACTGGAATTCGTCAGGTTTCCTCCAAGGCAAAAGTTACGTACCAAGATAACTTTAAATTAATTTATTTGTTTAAAATTATGAAGGATGAGAATCTCTTGGAAATTCAGAAAAAGGGCTTATGATAAAAGGATTGACTAATAATATATTTGAGCATTATTTATCTTAAAAAAATATTAAAGAATGGAATTATAGTTTTATTTATTCGTAAATTTTGTTTCATGTATGGATGATGATGAGATAGGCTAAGACCATTGTATGTAGACAGTTTCTTTTAATTTATTTTTCTATGTTAAAAATGTTTCCATGAGAGCCTTCTCCTCATTAATATGTAGGGCATGCATTCCCAATGTTTATTTTAGGTAAAACCCCATTTTACCCCTCACCTATTAGTGTGATAAAAGCATATGTAATGGATGGAGATCCCAAGACAGTGGAGGAGGGTCAAGTTAGGATCAAACGTTAAACCAATCCAATGAGATACAAAGGTGGACAGGTGGAAAGCTATAAACTCGAACCCAAAAGGTTCAAGATGTTTCTCCCCTAGGTCTTGGATTATTTTATCATCAAATAGATAAACTAACCAATAGAACAAGCTCATGATCATACCATTTATTTTATTTATGTTCATTTCAAGTTTTATTTATTGTGGGTTTGTTGTCATGATCACACAATTAATAAATTAAACAAGCATGCAATATGGGACTAAAATAAGACCAGATTATGCGTAAATATTATTTTTGAAATGGTTAATCACTTAATTATATCCAACTTAATATTTAAAATATTGTATTCAAAGATAATGAAATAAAAATTTTCCTATAATGATAAAATACCTCAATAAAAATATTATGTCTGTAAAGCCTTCCATAATCTTTGTTAGAATCGAACCATAATTCACAGTGCTTGACTAACCCTAGTTAGAGTTCTTTAAATTATTGGGGAATTATAATTCAGGGTTTTGGATTGACATTACATATTTCACATCAAGTGTTGAATTCTACAATAGGACATCATATCACTAAGATGAAAAGGATGAGTAAATCCAAAATAAAATGATTTACTTATTAGGGTGTCCACTCTGCAGACCAAGAATCTGCGGGTTAATGTATTTGGCATTTGGAATGACTACCTAAATCCATTAATGGGTTTTTAACCAAAACTATCTGGGGTAATTAAATTGTAAATATGGATCCTTGACACTAGAATATTCATGAAATAGAATATTCTGATGTTAATGGTGGGGGATATTGAATTTCAATAAAATTTTGGGAGACTAATAAGTATTAAATTATTTATTGGTCTTATTTTTATCATGATGAAGTTATAAGCCTTTTATCAACTTATTTTTTAGAAAATTCATGATAAATGACTCAAACATATCATTTCATACCATATTCAAAATAGAAAACGTTATCACCTGCACCAATTTCTAGGAGTTCCATAGGTGTTTACGCCACATCTTTCACCACGAGAGAAAATTGTATATGCTTGATGATCATGTTCCTATTGTTCCTGGAAAAGAGGCCAGTGATGAGGAACTATATATCTATATAAAACATATGGATGATGATACATATGTCCAATGTTTCATGCTATCGGCTATGTCTAATGATTTATTGAGGTAATATGAAATCATGGAAGCCTATAGAATATTGTCTCACCTTATGGATCTATCTCATGAGAAGGTGAGACAGGAGAGATAATAGATCTCCAATTATTTGTTCACAACTAAGCATAGAGAGTCTATTCCATCTAGTCCTCATGTATTAAAGATTATTGGATACATTAGAGGCCTAGACATCATAGGGATTATGTTCTCAGATGAGTTGTGTAGATATCTCTTCCTATCATCACTACGCAAGACCTTCTCTAGCTTTATTATCAACTACAACATGAGAAACAATGAGAATTGTAACATCCCAAGTAAGTAATGAATAATAGATATTTTTATCTATGTCTATTAATGAATTCGATAGTGTTTTAGAGGCTTAAAATGAAAATAAATCTAATCTTAAGCATGGAAGACACTAATATTTTTAAAAGATTGTTTTACTGCCTTTTGATGGAAAAACATTTTTAAATCTATCTTTTGACAATTTTATAATCAATGTTTGTCAAAATAAACTTATTATTTATTATTGGGATATCGAAATTTACTTTGGGTAAATTTTTGGAATTTTTCTGACAATGTTCATTTTTTAATGAATAGTGAAAAATACTGCATTTTACATCAAAACTCCATTTTCATCTAATTTAATTATATGGTCATATTATCTTTTTAATTTGTCATAAAGTTTAATTTTAATATATTTTTACCATTTAATCCAATGGTGGTCATTAAGATTAATTTCACTTTGGAATTAGGCATAAACTAATGCCAAACTTTTCGTAGATATTGTTTCAAAAAAACCAGCTATTTGTTTTGACAACGAGAATTATTTTTAAATCAATTATTTAAATTTCTGTGTTTGGAATTTGGTAAAATGGATTACATATTTTTAATCATAAGGTCCAAATTATGTAATCAGGACTATTTTGTTTTTGGTCATTATGAATAGCAATGACGGTAATTATCTCTAATTATCTTGATTAATGAGTAATCGGGTAGTTAAGGATTATAAAATAATATCATAATAGGAAAAATGACACCAAAATGTGTCCTAATTCTACTATTTGTCTCATGTCCGACCATTAGATGCCTTGTGCCAAACTTGGGGACCCCATGGAATCACTTTTGTGGAATGTGACTTGTTATCTTTTTATTTTTTTTAAAGAAAGTAAATATAACAAAAATGTATCACCTGATTAAAACATTTTTAATTTTGTCTACATAGATGATATTTTATACTATAAGTATTCATTGGAAAGATAAAAATATTTCCTACATCATAGTATTTTTTTCATAATTTTTAGACATTAAATAAATTAAATTATTTATGACATCATGATGATGTAGCGATTACCTCATTAATAAAGGATTTAAATAAAATGAAATGATAATGTAAAATCTATGACCTAAAAATATCCAAAACCTATTGGATGGGTGGATTTATAACTCTTATCACCATACCCTAGATTTATATCAATGTGGGACCTTTTGAATCAGAAAATAATTTTCAAATAAAGTAACATTTCTTTACTTTCTGTGAGTGCCCCTCCTCTCCTCTTATAAAAGGCCCCCACCTCTACCTCCTTACCCACACTTCAAAAGCCTTGGCTCGGCCAAACCCTGCCCATTTTGTCTCTCCACTTCCCTATTTTACTCCTTGAAGCCTCACTTTGGGCAGAAGTCTTCCCAAGGAAGCCTTTGAGCTCAAACCAAAGGGAGTTACCCGATTTTAAGGTAATGTCTTTACTTGAGTCCTTTTGTTTTATTTTGCTTCTCCAACCCCCTAAACTCTTTTTATTCATTTCTTCTGTAACAACTCCAGTATCTTAAATATAGTAGGATGTTTTTATAAGACGGATTTGAGCTACACTTACACACACCTACATCTAATGGTTAAAGAAATTACTGTTTCTGTGGATGGCGAATTTCTGCCTCCCGAAACGATGATTGTTCAACATTATTTTAACACCTAAAAAGGTGGCCATTAAGATGAAAATATATTTATATATGATATATAATATTTTTATGTTTTCCTTAAGCTTCTGTATTTTTCATAATGGGAATACCTTTATGGTTTCCATTATGGGTAAATGTGATATCTTCATTTAATGAAGTGCGGACTACCGCCCCCTCAAAGTGATTTGATTCGTTAATACCATATGTGGGACGTATAAAGGAAGGAGTTATGATATTATATATGATATTACACTGGAATTATAATATAACTATATATCATTATGATTCCATTTCATAAAATACGAAATAGAAATGGAAGCAGCGTTCATGCGTACGTACGGCTTACTGTCTCCATGAACGGTGCATTTCATTTCTTACCTCTAAATGTTATATAATATTATAAATGCATGCATGTACTAGATATATATGATATATATGATATCTACATCATGAATACAATTCTGGATATAATGTATACATGAACAAGTTGTAATTATAAAGGGTTTATTTTTGACTCAAGTACCATTGATCGTTAAAACGACCGTTATTAACTTAAATAATTACATAGTGTTCATGACATGGCAATAAGTGATATAAAAGGAATAATGAAATTGAAAAGGGTTATTACACTAGTAGAAAGTAACTCAAGTTTATTATTCAGGAGATTAAATAACGACCGAGTCAAGTCAGACCCGATGTATGGGACTTCGTCTCAATCTCCTTTCATTGAGGCATATTTTGTTTTATACACAACCTTGTTTTATATGGTGTATAAACCCCTTTGGATTTTACATTTATTCAAAATGAATCTTTTTTATACGAATCATTTACTAAACAACAAAAGGGAATGTTTTTGTCGTACGTATATGGAGAAAACGACTTCTCCGCCGCCGTGACCATTATTTGAGTTTCAGCTTCCTCTACAAGCCATAACTTTTTTTAAGTAAAATAAATACCATGTTTTAGTTTTCTTTTGGTATTTAATATGGGTTTCATAATGTTTTTATTATATCAATGTGTTCTATTGATATATTGTGATTGAAAAGTGGAAATGTTATGTTTCCTTTATGAATGTTTTATGTGATACGATTATATTATGGTTCTTGGGCATTATTGTGAAGATGGGTGGTTTCATCATAAACTAATGATGGGTGAGCCCAATATAGCTCTCCAATGCATTGGGTGACGTGAAGGAGTGAAACGTTAAGGTTTCTCCGAAGAGATTTAGGGAATATAGCATGATGGGTATTCCAAACGAAACCAAGAGGCTTACTCCCTACGTAAGAATGTTATGAATGCCTCAAGTTACATTTATGTACTATGATTTCTATGATTTATTCATGATTTGATGAGGTATGGTAAAGTGATTATGTTTTATGGGTAATGTATGATTTAATTCTTATGTATATATGAACTCATGTTTCCTTTCCTTATTTTTATATCCCATACTGAGCTTTTTATGCTCATCCCAAGTTTTTGAAATGTTTTTCACAGGTCAAGGGAAAGGTTCATGATATGATGATAGTGTCAAGGAAGTGTCAAGAATGAATCCATGTTTTATTTTAAATATGTTTCCATTGATGGAAAAAATGAATACTATCTTTATGTAACCTCTTTGTTTATACGTGGAATGTAATGCATGTTTTATGATCTAATTCTCTAAAACTCTAAACCCGAAAAGATCCTCAATGTGTAATCTTGTAATAACTCAAGATTAAGTAAGGTTTAAGGCTGGGGCCTTATAGTTGGTATCAGAGGTCGGTTTAGATAAATTTAGGAGTTATAGTTCTATTAAATGATTATCCAAAAATAATTTTTTATGGTCAAATTGAAATGATATAGCATTTGAAGATTACCATGTTGCTTCATCTAAAACATGTTTTTTCAGAATGGTTTTCCGCAGAGGAAATGGGGAAGCAGTGCTAGGAGGGCATACAGAAGGAAATAACCTTCCAAATCAGCATTCTGAGATGGTCTGAATTGGAACTGAACAGTTTTTTGCAGTAAAGGAACAGTTAACTCAAGCGATAAATGGTGGTGGTATCCATGCATGAGATCAGCCAGATCAACCGCAGAGGAACATGTCAGTGGTGGAACATTTAATGTGGCAACATCCCCCATCATTCAGAGGATCATCTGACCCTGTGTTAGCTAAAGGGTGGATTAAAGAACTCGAGAATATTTTTGATTTCATTGGGTGTTCAGACAATCAAAAGGTTAGTCTTTCTTTTTACTTTTTGGCGGGTGAAGCAGATCAGTGGTGGTCGATGGTTAAAAATATCAGGGACGCCGATGAGATTGATGCTCTTGACTGGGATGAATTAAAAGGTATGTTTCTTGAGAAGTATTTTCTTAAGGTTGTTCGACATAGGTTGGAAACCAAATTCTTGGAATTGAGGTAAGAGGAAGACTCAGTGGCTGCCTATGAAGAGAGGTTCACTCGATTGGCAAGGTATGCTCCAAATTTTATCTGAGACCTTGATAGTAAAATAAATCTTTTTTACTAAAGATTAAAGCCAAAATATCGAAGGGAATTAGCTTCTCGTGAGTTTAAATGTTATGAAAAGATTGTTCGATGTGCTGAGAAGGTGGAAATGAAGTTTTCCGATGATCAAGGGTTCTATAACAACCAACAGAAGAAGAGACCGAGGTGGCAGGAGAAAGTGATGAATTCTTCAAAAAAGTCTGATGGTAACAATACTAAGTTTCTAGTTTGTGATAAATGTGGTAAAAGGCATGCTGGAGAATGTCTTCTGAATTCTGGAAAGTGCTACCAATGTGGTAAGATGGGACATAAGGCTCGTGATTACACTGAAAAAGATCAAGGTGATGGTAAGTTCAAATTTTATTAACAGTTAGTGAAATGTTTTAAGTGCAATGATATGGGTCACTATGAAAACGAGTGTCTGACATAGAGCTTGAGGGATGGGAAGCAGTTAGACTACAAGTAGAAAGGGGTGGTGAAATCCTTTGCAACTACTTCAGCAGATTTCAGACCATCAAATGAAGTTGTATCAGGTACTTTGTTTGTTTTTTCAGATTATGCCAGTGTGTTGTTTGATTCGGGGTCTACACATTCTTTCATCTCTGAAAACATTTATAGTAAAATGGGAATACCATCTCATGAAATGACTCCTGAACTTTTGGTAAAAACACCTGGGGGAAATGTTGAGGCAAAAAGAATTTATAAGAATATTCCTATCCTTATCTGTGGAAATAACCTACTTGCAAACCTTATTGTTCTACCTCTAGTAGATTTTTATGTTATCCTGGGTATGGATTGGCTCTCAATTTACCATGCTAAGATTTACTGTAGAGCTAAAGAAGTTTCTTTTCAGAAAGACTTTCAGTTTGTGTACAAGAATGAGCCATTGCTTTTGATAAAATATCAAGAGGCCGAGAAACTGGTAAAATATGGAAATTAATGTTACCTTGCACACATCATTGAAAATAAAGGAACTGTTCAGATTAATGATGTGCCAGTGGTAAATGAGTCTCCTGATGTTTTTCCTGATGAGTTGCCTGGAATAATACCAGATTGGGAAGTTGAATTTACTGTTGACTTAGTTTCTGATGCAAAGCCAATTTCTAAACCCCCTTATTGAATGGCTCAAATTGAACTTTTAGAGTTGAAGGAGCAATTGCATTATTTATTAGAGAAAGGTTTCATTCGACCTAGCACATCACCATGGGGTGCTCCTATTTTATTTGTTAAAAAGAAAAATGGTTCTATGAGACTTTGCATAGATTATAGAGCCTTGAATAACATCACTGTTAAGAACAAATATCCTTTGCCTCATATTGATGATTTGTTTGATCAGATCCAGGGAGCTCAGTTTTTTTTCAAAGACTGACCTGAGATCGGGGTACCATCAACTGAAGGTAAAGGAATCAGATGTTCCGAAGAATGCGTTTTGTACAATATATGACCATTATGAATTTTTAGTAATGCCTTTTTGGCTAACCAATGCACCTACTGTATTCATGGACATAATAAATAGAATTTTCCATGAGTTCTAGGATAAGTTTGTGGTGGTTTTCATTGATGATATTTTGGTGTTTTCTAAAAGTAAAGAGGAGCATGAAAGAAATTTAAGGGTTATTTTTCAATCCTTAAAAGAAAAGAAATTGTATGGGAAATTTAGAAAGTGTGAGTTTTGGTTGCAACAAATTTCTTTCCTTGGTCACATTGTTTCTAAAGATGGGATAATCGTTGATCCTGAAAAAACAAAGGTTGTTGAAGAATGACCAAGACCCACAAATGTAATAGAGATTCGTAGTTTCCTTGGTTTTTCCGGCTATTACAGAAGGTTTGTTAGAAATTTTTCACTGTTATCTAGTCCAATGGCTAAGCTAACTCGGAGGGGTGTTAAGTTTATCTGGACAAAAGAATGTGATGATTGTTTTCAGGAATTGAAAGGAAGATTGGTGAATGCTCCAGTTTTGGCACTTCCTTCCAGGAATGGTGAGATTGTTATATATATTGATGCTTTATTGAACGGACTTGGTTGCATCCTAATGCAGAATAATCAGGCAATTTCTTATGCTTCACGACAGTTGAAAACTCATGAGGTAAATTACCCTACACATGATTTTGATTTAGCTGCTGTATTTTTCGCTTTAAAAATTTGGAGGCATCATTTTTATGGAGTAAAGTGTGAAATATATACCGATCAAAAAAGTTTAAAGTATATATTCACTCGAAAAGAATTTAACATGAGACAAAGTAGATGGCTAGAAATAATCAAGGATTATGATTGTAAAATTCATTACCATCCGGGAAAAGCAAATAAAGTGGATAATGATTTGAGTCGAAAAAGTAATGCTTCATTAACAACGTTGCATTTGGAATGTGATCCTTTGGTTTTTGATTTGATGAACCTTGGGATAGAAGTTGTTGGTGCAGGAAATTCTTCTGTTTTGTTTCAGGTATCAGTAAGATCATCTCTATCAGACATAATCAAGCAAGCACAGAAGCAAAATAGTGATTTGCAGAAAAAGGTAGAGTTGGTTCAGAAGGGTAAGTTTCCTGAATTCAACATTGATAATGATTGTGTTTTGAGATTTGGGAAGAGATTGTGTGTGCCTTGTGATTCAAAGTTGAAGAGAGAGTTGTTATGTGAAACTCATAGTTCTCTGTTTTCAGTTCATCATGGCAGTACTAAGATGTACAGAGATCTGCAGGAGTATTACTCGTGGGATGGAATGAAAAGAGATATTGATGATTTTACTGTGAAGTTTTTGAATTGTCAATAGGTTAAAGTAGATCGGTAGTTACCGAAAGGGATGCTTCAGCCTTTACTAGTGCTAGAGTGGAAATGAGAGAATATATCCATGGACTTCGTTGTGGGATTGCCGAAGACCCCTCGAGGTAATAATGCAACCTGGGTTATTATTGATCGCTTGACTAAATCTTCTCATTTCCTTGCTATACGAGATACTTTTTCCCTAGATCAACTTTCCCGTTTGTATCTTAAAGAGATATTCAGGTTACTTGGAGTTCCGCTCTCCATTGTATCTGACCGTGATCCCAGGTTCACTTCTAACCTTTGGAAACGCCGTCCGAAGTCGTTGGGTACTGAATTAAATTTTAGTACAGCATTTCATCCTCAATCAGATGGACAGTCAGAATGAACAATTCAGATCTTGGATGATATGTTACGAGCTTGTTCGATGGATTATCCGGGATGTTGGGAACAACATCTTTCTTTGGTTGAATTTTCATATAATAACAGTTTTCATTCTATTATACAGATGGCACCATTTGAGGAGTTATATGGGAAGCGGTGTCGAACTCCAGCTTTCTGGGATGAAGTGGGTGAAAGGAAGTTGGTGGGACAAGAATTGGTAGAAGAGTTGGCAGAAAAAGTTCAGCTGATACAGAAACACATGATAACAGCTCACAGCAGACAGAAGCGTTATGCAGACAACAGGAGGAGGATCTATCTTTTGAGGTAGGTAATCATGTTTTTCTCAAAGTATCACCATGGAAAAGTGTGATGCGATTTGGTAAGAAAGGAAATCTGAGTCCAAGGTTCATTGGACCATATGAAATTCTAGAGAGAGTTAGATTAGTTGCATGCCGAGTGGCTTTACATCCGAGTTTATCTCAGGTACACAAATGTTTTTCATGTTTCGATGTTGAGAAAGTACATGCCAGATCCATCTCATGTTTTGAGTCCAGAGGTAGTTCAGCTGGAAGAGAACCTATCATATGAGGAACAACCGGTCCAGATTCTTGACCACAGGGAGCTAGTGTTATGGAATAAGGTGATTAATCAGGTAAAGGTTTTGTGAAAAAACCACAATATGGAAGAGGCAACACGGGAATCTGAAAATGCAATGAGAGATAAGTACCCCCATTTATTCGATAAGTAAATAAATTACGGGGACACAATTTTCTAAAGGGGGGAAGGATGTAACATACCAATTAATTAATGAATAATAGATATTTTTATCTATGTCTATTAATGAATTAGATAGTGTTTTAGAGGCTTAAAATGAAAATAAATCCAATCTTAAGCATGAAATACACTTATATTTTTAAAAGATTGTTTTACTGCCTTTTGATGGAAAACCATTTTTAAATCTATATTTTGACAATATTATATGCTATGTCTGTCAAAATAAACTTTTTATTTATGATTGGGACATCGAAATTTACTTTGGGTAATTTTTTGGTATTTTTTTGACAATGTTAATTTTTTAATGAATAGTGAAAAATACTGCATTTTACATCAAAACTACTTTTTCATCTAATTTAATTATAAGGTCATATTATC
This sequence comes from Viscum album, assembly GCA_963277665.1. Lineage (NCBI taxonomy): Eukaryota > Viridiplantae > Streptophyta > Magnoliopsida > Santalales > Viscaceae > Viscum > Viscum album. The sequence continues at coordinate 52,188,112 of OY728156.1, forward strand.
TATTTAATTGGTATTAAAGTTTAATTTGAATATATTTTTACCATTTAATCCAATGGTGGTCATTAGGATTAATTTCACTTTGGAATTGGGCATAAACTAATGCCAAACTTTTCATAGATATTGTTTCAAAAAAACCCGCTATTTGTTTTGACAAGGGGAATTATTTTTAAATCAATTATTGCAATTTCTGTTTGGAATTTGGTAAAATTGATTACATATTTGGAATCAGAAGGTCCAAATTATGTAATCAAGACTCTTTTGTTTTTGGACATTATGAATAGTAACGACCGTAATTATCTTTAATTACCTTGATTAATGAGTAATCAGGTAGTTAAGGATAATAAAATAATATCATAATAAAAAAATGACACCAACATGTTTCCTAATTCTACTGGTTGTCTCATGGCCAACCATGGGATGCCTTGTGCCAAACTTGGGATTCCCATGGAATCACTTTTGTGGAAAGTGACTTGTTATCTTTTTCTTTTTTTAAAGAAAGTAAATATAACAAGAATGTATCACCTGATTAAAACAATTTTAATTTTGTCTACATAGATGATATTTTAGACTATAAATATTCATTGGAAATATAAAGATATTTCCTACATCATAGTATTTTTTTCATAATTTTTAGACATTAAATAAATTAAATTATTTATGACATCATGATGATGCAGCGATTACCTCATTAATAATGAATTTAAATAAAATGAAATGATAATGTACAATCTATGACCTACACATGTAAAAAACCTATTGTATGGGTGGATTTCGAACCCTTATCACCTTAACCTTGAATTATATAAATGTGGAACCTTTTGAATCCGAAAATCATTTTCAAATAAAGTAACATTTCTTTCCTTTCCAAGAGTGCCCCTCCTCTCCTCTTATAAAAGGCCCCCACCTCTACCTCCTTACCCACACTTTCAAAGCCTTTGTATCGGCCAAACCCTTCCCATTTTGTCTCTCCACATTCCTCTATCACTCCTTGAAGCCTCACTTTGGTCATAAGTCTTCCCAAGGAAGCCTTTGAGCTCAAACCAAAGGGAGTTACGCGATTTTAAGGTAATATCTTCACATGAGTCCTTTTGTTTTATTTTTCTTCTCCAACCCCATAAACTCTTTTTATTCATTTATTTTGTAAAAACTCTAGTATCTTCAATATACTAGGATGTTTTTATAAGAATTATTCGAGCTACACTTACACACACCTACATCTAATGGTTAAAGAACATACTATTTCCGTGGATGGCGAATTTCTTCCTCCCGAAACGATGATTGTTCAACATTATTTTAACACTTTCAATGGTGGCCATTAAGATGAAACTATATTTATATATGATATATAATATGTTTATTTTTTCCCTAAGCTTCTGTATTTTTCATTTTGGGCATACTTTTATTGTTTCCATTATGGGTAAACGCGATATCTTCATTTAAGGAAGTGTTGACTACCGCCCCTTCAAAGTGATTTGATTCGTTAATACCATATGTGGGACGTATAAAGGATGGAGTTATGATATTATATATGATATTACACTGGAATTATAATATAACTTTATATCATTATGATTCCATTTATAAAATACGAAATAGAAATGGAAGCAGCGTTCATGCGTACGTACGGCTTACCATCTCCATGAACGATGCATTTCATTTCTTACCTCTAAATGTTATTTAATATTATAAATGCATGAATGTACTGGATATATATGATATATATGATATCTACATAATGAATAACATTCTGGATATAATGGATACATGAACATCTTGTAATTATAAAGAGTTTATTTTTTACTCAAGTACCATTGATCGTTAAAACGACCGTTATTAACTTAAATAATTACATAGTGTTCATGAAATTGCAATAAGTGATATAAAAGGAATAATGAACTTGAAAAAGGTTCTTAAACAAGTATAAATTAACTCATGTTTATTATTTAGGAGATTAAAGAATGACCGAGTCAAGTCAGACCAAAGTTATGGGACTTCGTCTCAATCTCCATTCATTGAGGCATATTTTGTTTTATACACAACCTTATTTTATACAGTGTATAATCCCCTTTGACATTTATTTTTATTCAAAAGGAATGTTTTTATACGAAGCGTTTACTAAACAAAAAAAGGGAATGTTTTTGTCGTACGTATGCGGCGACAACGACTTCTCCGCCACCGTGACCATTATTTGACTTTCGGCTTCCTCTACAAGCCATACTTTTTTTAAAGTAAAATAAATACCATGTTTTACTTTTATTTTGGTATTGAAAATGGTTTTCATAATGTTTTTATTATATCAATGTGTTGTATTTATATCTTGTGATTGAAATGTGGAAATGTTATGTTTCCTTTATGCATGTTTTCTGTGATACGATTATGTTATGATTCTTGGGAATTATTATGAAGACGAGTGGTTCCATGATAAACTAATGGAGGGTGAGCCCGATATAGCTCTCCAATGCATTGGGTAACACGAAGGAGTGAAACATTAAGGTTTCTCCAAAGAGATTTAGGGAATATACTGTGATGGGTATTCCAAAAGTAACCAAGGGGGTTACTCCCTATGTAAGAATGTTATGAATGCCTCAAGTTACCTTTATGTCCTATGATTTCTATGATTTATTCATGATTTGATGAGGTATGTTAAAGTGCTTATGTTTTATGGGTAATGTATGATTTAATTCTTATGTATATATGAACTCATATTTCCTTTCCATATTTTTATATCCCATACTGAGCTTTTTATGCTCATCCCATGTTTTTGAAATGTTTTTCACAGGACAAGGGAAAGGTACATGATATGATGATAGTGTCAAGGAAGTGTTAAGAATGAATCCATGTTTTATTTTAAATATGTTTCCATTGATGGGAAAAATGAACACTGTCATTATGTAACCACATTGTTTATACGTGGAATGTAATGCATGTTTTATGATCTAATTTTCTAAAACTCTAAACCCAAAAAGTCCTCAATGTGTAATCTTGTAATAACTCAAGATTAAGTATGGTTTAAGGCTGGGGCCTTATAAGAAGAGTCTATCGGAACTTCTGACCATAATTATCTAGGTAGATCAAGACATAGGGTATGAAAATCCCATATTCCTTATGGTGAATAATAAAAAGAAGGACAAGGAAAAGGGAACAAGGAATTATAAGTAGTCTGAAGCTCCGGAGAACTGTCCGTCCAAGAAGAGGAAGATCCAGTGGTAGGGCAAGGAACGGGAGATGTTATGTTTTTCATATGGAAAGAAAGGCACTGGAAGAGGAACTTCACCCAGAAGCATGGGGATGCTAAAGTTGAGTTCTTTATCTAGTGTAATCCTTTCATATTTACAAATTGGGTATTAAAAACAGCTTATGGGGATCGCATTTGTATTCAAATGTAGAAACCATGTATATCTAGATTGATTCCTAGAGGAGAGGTGGATCTTCATGCTGCTAATAGCATGAGGCTGGTTGCGTTGGGAATTGGTGATTGCCATCTCTCATTGCCAACTGAAATAATTTTGGTTTTACGTAACTATTATTATGTGCCTAATGTTACCAAGAACATAATTTTCGTATCTTTTTTGGATATGGATGGATTTATATTAACATTTGAAAATAAGGGTTGTTTCTTTTATAATAAGAAAGTATGTTATGATATGGATCATTCAAATAATGGTTTGGATTTATTAAATTATCAAAAAAAAGTGTTGGAAATTGATAATGAAACAAAATCACATGAATCATACATCACACAGTTGTGGAATCACAGTCTCAGTCATGTAAACGAGATGCTCTTGACCATACTTCAACGAGATGGTTATTTGGACTCTGCCGAGCTAAAACCACTCGATAGATGTCATGCTTGTTAACTAGGTAAAATGAACAAGCCTCCATTCAGTGGACTGGTGAAAGGGACATAGAGCTTCTAGGATTGGTGCACATGGATGTGTGTGAACCATTTCTAGATGAATCTAGAGGAGGATATTCATAATTCATTACTTTTATTTGAAATTTGATTTGAATTGGCTATGTCAACTTAATGTGGTATAAGTCTGAGTCCATGTAGAAGTTTAAGAAATTAAAAAATTATGTAGAAAATCATCTTGGTAAAAAGATAAAGTAACATTGATTGGATAGAGATGGAAAATATCAGAACCAAGAAATCATCGATCTTCTATGGGATTCTAGGATTTTATCTTCACTCGCTCCACCTTATACACCACAATGGAATGGTGTTAGTGAAAGGAGGAACCGTACCTTGTTGACATGGTGAGGTCAATGATGAGTCATGAAGATCTTCCATTATACATTTGAGTATATGCATTAAAAACTACATCATACACATTAAAATGAGTTCTAAATAAGGTAGAAAATTGAATTCCCTCTATGTTATAGAATGTAAAGAAAATCATTTTGTCGCACACACGTGTATGGGAATGCGAGTTTTTTGTTACGATATTCTGTGGAAAAAAACTAGCACCCTAGGGAATGAGGTGTATCTTAATAGGATATCCCAAGGAAACGAAATGATATTACCTATATAACCCATCAGACATGAATGTCATTGTTTCTAAAGAATACATATTTCTTGAGATGGAGCACACCCTCAAAATGTATAGTGGGATCAAGATTGACTTTGAAGATGTTGATTCTCAAGATATGCAGGAGTTTGTACTAGAACATGTTCCATTGGTTCCTAAAGAATAGGTTCTAGAAACAAAAGTATTTCATAGGAGATCAAGAGAGGTAAGGAAACCAGATAGATTTTGTTTCCTAGTCACCAGGGTTGGTGAATCATTATTGTTGGACAATGATGAACTTCTCTCCTAAAAATCAGTAGTAGAAAGCTATGAAGTTACAAGATGTATTGAAACTATGAATTATGAGATGGATTCCATGTATCAATAAAAATTTCCGAGTTTTGGTTGATGAGCTTGTTAATGCAAAGCCTCTTGAATGAAAATGGATATTCAAGAGAAATCAGGACATGGAATGTCAAGATATAAAATTTAATGTAAGGCTAATGATAAAAGGATTCAGACAATGTCAAGGAATTGACTATGATAAAACCTTCTCGCCGGTTTTCATTTTTAAATTCATAAGAATAATAATTTCCGTAAAATCTTACCATGACTATGAGATTTTCCTTATGAATTTCAAAAGAGCATTCCTTAATAGGAATATGTATATATGACACAACCAGAAGTTTTTGTAACCCCAAGTGAATCCAAACGTGTTTGTAATTTGAAAAAAATCCATTTATTGATTAAAGTAAGTATCTAGGTCATGGAACATTTGATTTGATGAAACCAAAAAAGAAAGTGGTTTCATTAAAAATGAATGTGATCTATGTGTTTATAATCAATTTAATGGGAATGCAGTAGTTATCCTAGTAGTATATGTTGATAGAATATTACTTATTGGAAATTATGTATCAATATTAAAGTTAGTTAAGGACTGGTTGAACATGTGTTTCTCTATGAAGGACATCTGTGAAGTAGACTACATTATTGGGATCAAGATCATTTGTGATAGATATAATAGGTGGCTTGGAATAAGTCAGGGTACATACATTGACCAGATACTAAAGAGATTAAGTATGAAAAAATACAATATGGGATTGGTTCCAGTGTCACGTGGCCAACATCATTCATCAAAAATGTGTCCTGAGACATAATATGAGAAATATAGAATGAGTAAGATCTCTTACGCTTCAGCTATAGGATCCATCATGTATGACATGATATTTACCAAGAATAATGTTACATAGGCACTGATAATGGTAGGAATATATCAAGAAGATCCAGGAGAAAAGCATTGGATTATTATTAAGACTATGCTTATGTATCTGAGAAAAACAAAGGATATGTTCCTAGTGTATGGACGAGATGAGGATATTTTCATCAGAGCGTATACTAATTCTGGTTTTCATACAGATCAAAAAAATCTGATGTCATAGTCTAGATATGTTTTCTGTCTCAATGGAGGAGCTGTGAGCTGTAAGTTTTCAAAGAAACCACCTTCCAAATATTCTATAGTGGACACCAAATATTTAGTGACTTTTAATGAAGATAAGGAAGCCATCTAGATTCTGAACATTTTCCAGGACCTTGATGTGGTGCTTATAGGTAATGATCTTATCACATTCTATTATGATAATACTACAACATTGGATCTTGAAAAAGAACTAAGGACACAACAACGAACAAAGAAAATACTCCAGAAGTACCACCTCTTTAGGTATTTATATCAATGGTTTGAATTTTTAATGAGCAGTGTGTCCACGGAAGAGAACGTGCCAGACCCCATGAATAATGTCCTATCTCATCAGAATCATGAATATTGGGTGAGATATAGTGGGTTAAATGTTTTTAGCATTCGGCTCTAGTCCAAGTGGGAGTATATTAGAGTTGGTGTCCTAGAATCAACTAATTCGTACAATGTTCATTAATAAATACCTTATAACATGTTGATTGCTCTTCTTACTGACAATTAATGTGAAAATGTCTTATGGATAGTTTTGGCATTAAACGGTCATAGAAGATACCTGCTATGATGAGAACCTAGAAGTTCATTAATATTGTTCTTGAATATATGTTCTATGGCCAGATGATGTCATTTGAGGGACACAAATCATATAGGTGATTAGGAGCGAGGACTTATAAAACATTGGGGAACTTTATCATAATGTTCACCCATGGTAATATCCAAGAGGATATTACGAGAATGAGACCTGCTAGTAGGAAATTCACATTTCATTATGTTATTGGGTGTTCCTATCTACAGACATGTGTATTGGTCCTTAGAAATAAATATTATTGTTAATGGGTATTAAAACTCATGCACTATGATGTATTTGTGAAAACTATGACGGCACACAATTTTAAGTGAGGTAGGATATATTGGGTGTGTCATGAGTAATTCTGCATTAATAGATAATGCACGAAAGGATTTGTCCCTTATGTTCCATAAAAGAAGTATATATCTCAAGCCCTTTGATGGAATATATTTCCTAAATAAAAATTTGGAAATTGCAAGGAATGGGAATGTTCAGTTCCCAAAATTCAAATAAGTAATAATTGAACACATTGGTTGATGGCACTAGCATGCAACTTCCTTGATTAGAGATATCAAGACAAAGGGATTATATTACACGGTAAGCATTCGTTTGATGTGACACATCATTATGGCATTAACTTCTTTCTTTATGGGAGCCTTGGATTTTTTCTAGATGTTAACCTTGTACATTAGGCAGGCATTACTTAATTCCCCTGAGAAAGAGGCCTAGAGGGTTTCGCATTAAGTGTGTCCATGTATCTAATTTAAATATTAATTTAACAGGTTGAATAAATATTACTTCCAATTGTGGTTTAATAATTATTCAAGGATGTAAAATCACATTTAGTTCGACACTAGTTATTCGAGAGAATATATAGTGGGGAAATATTATATTTATTAATGAGTAATGTAGTGATATTAATTTGAGAAATGAATTTTCATTATTAAAGGTCTAATAAATATTATGGAAGAAATATAGAAAAATAGAAAGTACACAATGTGTATATTAATATACACACCGTGTAGTTTTTCAGGGTATTTGTGAGAAATAATATTATTTATTTCATTAAATAATATTTGGTGTAATTTTTTGGGTTCATGTCAAGTAAAAATAATAGTTAACTTTTATTATTAGAAATGGGGTATAACTCAGAATTAAATGATATGAATAAATGCTTTTGAGTAATTAAATCATTTAATTATTATAACTATTTAAAATCACAATTATATAATTCTCATTAACCATGCCATTTTTTCATGTTTTTTCAAAATGTATCTAGAAAAAGATCTCAAGAAAAGAGAGAATTAGTTTCTTCCAAGAATACTCTTAAGCTACAAGAGAGAGATCCTCCTCCACCAGATCTAGGAGATCGAATGTGGACATCACATGTGATGTCTTTTCAATGATACCACTCAGGGATTCCTTATTCAACATCATGAGATATGTGGAGAACGTGTGGATAATATCTAGAGGAATCCTACTCTTGAATTCTACGAAGTAACTAAGGGTCACATCGGATCATGACCAGAAACATCAACGAAGAGGAAATCCCATCATGGTAATTATTGTCTTTTAATTAAATTAATTATAACCAACTTATGATGATTCTCTATATGGTTTCAAGACTCCCCTTCTTTTCATTCGTCATTTTATTTTTAAGATTCAATGTTTTATTATTGTGATCGATCTCGGATTTAATGTCATTAATGGAAAAAATTAATGTTGGGTACACCCACCAAATGCGCTTCCGCTGCGCCCAAAACCTACAGTATTTGATTGATCCCTTAAATATTACATAGTTCACTATTTACCATTAATTTATTCAAATCCCATAGTTTTGAACATAGTCATGTTGATTCTATTAATCATGTGATAGTTATGTTACGGGTAATACACAGTAACCTAAAAAGATCAATAGACAATTTGTGCATGGAAAAATAAAAATAAGATTTATTTTAATGAATGTGATTGAATATTTTAGGGAATTATCATCATTGATGAAAAATTATAAAAATATTTTTTATAAAATCATATTGAAATAATCATGTACATCAAAAAAGTATCTGTTGCACAATGGGAATGAATGATGTTGATTAATAAAGTTGAAACTTATTAATGGTTTAATTCTAATAATTTTTCATCAGGTACAATAATTAAACAAAGATATTGGATTCAAAATAAGTGATCAAATTTAAACATGTGAAAATTTTCTAGTTCTTTTCAGTGAGAGTGATCAAGCCATAATTTTTCAATCTATGTTTTGGGATTTTATATATTTTTTACAACTATTTTTCATTAATTATAAATAAATGGTTAAATTATTAGAAATTAATTTATTCAAAATTAAATAGATATGTAGAATATTTTATGATTTATATATGATAAATTAAAATTAGTTATTTAATTGAAGATAAACTATATTAATTTAATTGAATTTGGATTATTGTAGGTGAAATAAGTAGAAATATTATTTTTATATGAATAAAACAATACATATTAATGAGTAATGTTTTTTGGAGTTGTTTGGGATATAAATGGTGTATTTTGGATTCAAATAAGAATAATTTTGTTCGAAAGGAACTTATTAATGATAAAAAAACTCATTATTAAGTCTTTAATAAGATAAGATATGGGGTTGAGGTACAATATGTGACTAAATCAGGTTACCTTATAAATAAATAAAATGGTAGTCGATTATGTATGATTAACAAGGGGACAAAAAGGGTTTCATATGATTATTTTTTCAGGATAATTTTGATACATTTGGGTCCCTAAACAATGCAATCCTAAGTCATGTGTTATTAAATAATAAATTATAATGGTTCTATGAGAAAAACTCTGTAATATCTATGTTTTGTATAAAATATAAAATTTAAGATTATTCCACATGAAAAATTATGTTAAAAGGATGATCATATCAGAATAATTTGTTAAAGATAAGATCTATGTATGAACCATCATACACTATAGATAAATATTTCAAAAAAATTAAATCAAACATTCATTTTAGATTAATTTGATATTATTAAAGATTAAACCTTATCAATATCATAGTAAAAAAGTTGTCTCAGCAATCTACAAGTTATTAAAATACATCCCAACTACCTCACATTAGATTCAGTGACAATACCTTGTCACATAATAAGATTAATTGATATACATTGAAAGATGAAACTTTTAAAATCTAATGATAAATGAAATCATTTTTGACCTAGCTAATTCAAAAAATTATGTCTATGTTTTTTTAGAGAGTAAATTGGAAACGGTTTACGTGCTCAAATTAGTGTCTATAATGCCCAATTTTTCAATAATTTCAATACCTCAGAAAACATATAAATCATGAATTAATTAAAAAATCATAGATCTTCAAGACTAAGATATTAAATCAATTGTAGAATACCAAATAAGGGTTTAGTAATACCATTAATTATATAAATCAATGTAGGTGTATAATGAATATCATGATAAGCAGTAAGGGCCATGATATGAAATACTTTCTCATTGCTTAATCAATTCAAAAAAAATTATGAACAAACATGGGGATGGTGCCTGATCATATATGGAAGAATATGAAGTTGTAATCAATGAAATTCAATAATAATTCATCTATTCATTAGAAATATATATTATACCAATGTAAGAGATCATTACTTTTATTCAGATGTGGATATCCTCCAGTCATCTAGATATTCTAGAGAAAATACATTATTTTAAATAATAGGTATTATGTAAAGATACATGCTTTGGTAGAATATTTACTTTTAAATAAATAATATGTTATATTTCTTTCTCCAAACACAATTAAGAACCTAGAAAAATATATCCCATTCTAATTTAATCGTATATTTTCTAGGTATAAACTAACATTACACAAAATATGTATATATATATACAAAAAAAATTCTTCAAATATGAAATCAAAAAGGGAATCCATTAATATAATAAAATATTATTTAATATTATTTCATCCTTCCAAATATAACATATTTTATTTAAATAAAGTATTAACACAAGTTTAATTATTAAAATATAGGAAACCAGTATAAGATTGGATAATATAGGAAAATCAGTTTTCTAATAGAAAAAAAATTCTATATTTTTTGTTTTTAATTATAAAAAATAATACATATAGGGATGTGAATTTGAAAAAAATAACATAAAATTCATGCATATAATGGATATAATAGAAAATTAATAATTTTCATATTTTTAATAAAAAATATATTTTTTGATGAATGTGAAATATATTGTTTTTAAAAATACCATTCCATTTATAAAATTATTATATGCTAAATATAATTTTGGAATTTATTGTAATATACCATTATTTGAAAATGAATGACTATGTTTGATATCATTCAAAATATGCAACACTGATCCTAATTGAACAATGAAATATTATTATCTTAATTTGATAGGTATAACCTATCCATTATATCGGAAGGTATTAATTGGTTTAAATACCTTTTAATATATATATATATATATATGTATATATTTTATAAATTCAAATTTATTATGTAATTTTTAGTAAATTATCACTTGATATTTAGGTAAAGTCGGTTTACACTTCAAAAATATATATTCTTCAGAAACAATTATATTTCTATTTTTTGTTTAATATTATAACGAATTTTTTAAACATTTAAATATTTAATTTTTAAATAAATATACATTTTCATATAATAAAATCTAAATAATCATTAGTTTAAATATTTTTATTCTTCTAAATAGACTGATTTTTCATTGTTTAGTAAAAAATAATAAATATTTATAGAAAAAAATATATTCTTTTTAAGTTTATAAAAATTAAAAATAATATATTAGAATATTATAAAAATTTAATTAGTTCATTTGTATTTAAAATAATGAAATTCCTGGTTTCTTCATTAATTTTATATTTTAATTTAATATAATGAAATTTAGTATTTAAAAAATTCATTTTTTTGAAAACCCATTTGTCGTCACCTTTGTATGGTTCAATTTTAAACTAAATTTTACCACATCAATTCTCCAACTCCTGAAAACTATATTAAATATTGTTAATCAAGGGTTATAAATTTTTTAAAACATTCACTTTTATTTTTATTTAGAATGAATTGTAACCAGAGTAATTTCTATAACACGATAATTGGTAAATCAGGTAATTAAGTGATAACTATAATATGATAATGACTTGAAAATGAATATAAACATTTCATAATATAATTATATGATTCAATTTATTCTATACACATCCATTATACACCTATGTAAACTTTTTCTATATGTATGTGATTATGAACATTAAAATATTTTATGTTAGGAATAGTAAAATATTTCACACTATTAATTATAAAAACAATAATATTTTTATCATTTGGGTGAATAAAAGACATGTCAATTTGAAAATATTAATATGAAATGTAAATAATATATCTTCACCCTAATAAATTATAATTAAATTTTAGTGAATAGTTAATTACCTTAATTTATTACAAAATACCAACTCGATAATTAATCAATTAAGGGTAAAGTAATTAAAAATGATATTAAAAGTATTAAAATAAACAAGATATGAGATAATTATTATGATACATGAATTTAATAGATTATTATAAATTGTTATATATTTAATAACATAGTATTTTTAATTTCAGTTTTTTTTCTTGATGTTTTTAAAGTCAATGTAATAAATAGTTATCAAAATTGATATTAATGATATTTTATAATAAATAATATTTTTAGAAATGATATAAAATTATAAAGTAACATGTATTGATTGAATTTATTAGGATGTGGTTTATAATATCAATTATGTTCCATTAATGGAAATTTTTTCATTTATTTATAATACAATGACCCTCAAAATTTAAAAAACGTTATTGTCAAGGTACATGTGAAAATGGATAATGGGGTAGAAGTTCACATCAAATTATAATGGTGATGACTTAGTAAAAACTGGTCCAAATTTACATTTATGAAATTTGTTAGAATAATATTCAAATTTTAATGAAGTAATATTAATTTCGATCTATTTGGTTGTCAAAATTAATTTATATTAATTTAATATTTTAAAAAATCCCAAGAGATCTCTTCCCTACTCTTATAAAAGTGAATATATTATTATATTTACTTAATATAAAAAATACATTTTTATTGATAACTATATAAAAATTACATTCCTATCATCCCCAAACATTTCTTTAAATCCTTTATTATTTAATAATACCATCCTTATTGGTATTAATGTGTTAAAAATTGAGGTTGCCGAAAGAAGGGGTGTCATTCTTAAATAAGTATTTATGTATTGTTTCATCTTCCACAAATTTCAAATAACCTATAAACAATTCAATATAATAAAATATCTATAATAAATATACTTAGATAGTATTTTTTAAAAATCTATATATTATATCCATCTCCAACATCCATTAAATGAGAAATGAATTCATTGATTGTATGTAAAGCATGGAATAGCCTCAGGAATATATGTAATTTGTTTTCCATCACCACCAACCGGGTATTTTTATAATATTGGAATATATTTTTATAAATTTTTTTCATGAATTTTTTATCTTTTTAAAATGAAAATTTATCCTTTACATTATCACCATCCTATTCACTGTAAAATACTAATGGCATTCTTATGTATCAAGGGACAACCTACTACATAAAGTGATGTGATTCATTTTTCAACACCAAATTAGATGGATAAAATATAGATATATATGTGTCTGTTAAATGATTTAATATTATATTTAATACATAATTATAATTATGGAATGGTAAAATTATTATACCGTTCATTATATAATCATAGTTTGGAAATTGAAATATTACTCATTTGTACATACGACCTACCGTCTTTGTGATTATAACACAGTTCAAGTTTCAAAAAAATCATTCATGATTGGTTTTAAAAGTATAATTATTGTAAAAAAAGTATCTTTTTCCATTATTATTATTCTAGATTCCATGGAGAAAATATATATTTGACCTCATTTATCCAACATAATTATTTCTGAACTTATGAAACAAATTCCCTAAAAACAACTGATGCATACATAACTAATTAAGAAATTAACTATTTCATTATAATAAATAAAATAAATGGTTCAAGGATATGTTATTAAAATATTAAAAATTTCTTATAAAATAATTTAATAAATATAAGTATAATATATAAGAGTTAAGAGAATTCCATGGAATGTATGGACTCATAGTAATGGATTTTATCTCAATTTACATTTATGGAGGAATATTTTATTATTATGATCCTAATATCATTTTATGGGGTATATACATCCCTTAAACATGTTATTTAATTAATATTTCATATATTTTGATATTTTATGTAGTAATTAGAAATAGTTTTTTCGTATGTATTTGACTTTATAGTTACCACTCGGTAAATGGTATCTTAACTGAATTTTCCTTCCTTGGGCTATAACTCTTCCTTATTGACATTTCTATTGCCTGATTTACATTAAATAAATATATCAATTTTTATATTCTATATTTCCAAATTTTTTGTTGTTTTAAATTTGTTAGTCATAATATATCCATTAATTAATTTTAAATTCAATGAAATGATCCATGTGAGGGTTATTTCTATCAAATTCGTTTTCTTGGGGACATACGTTTATGATACACACATATCATCTATCATTAGATGTATATACTGACACATTAAAATTTTATGTCATTATTATATTCTTTTTCCTGATATATAATGTTTTAATAGATGATATCCTTTCATTGGGTGTATAATTAAAATATTAATTTTGTGGAAAATTTATCATGATACAATATACTTTCCCTTAGTAATGCTTTATAATAACGTTCCAATGGAAAAAATCATTAGATATTATTTTCCATGAAAATATATTTTTTATTATATAATGAATGTGAATGTCATTTATATGTTTTCTTTTTATTTCCCCTCTTATTGGGAAAACAATTATCCTGTATATTGTTTGAATGTGATACTGATATTGTATCTTTTTCTATATTGGGAATATTTCACAAGAATATATATATTTTCTAAAAATTTTCCAAAAATGATATTTTATATGTGTATATTTTTCTAAAATACATTTGTAATGGACTACGACATTATTTTAGATGTTTTTATAAAAATAATTTCTTTAACAATTACAAATATTTCACTATGATCTTCTTTTAATTTTTTTATAATTTTTCTTTTTATCATTATAGTGTTAATGGATTTTCCTTCCAAAATTATCATTATTTAATTACAGGTTAGTTTTTTTTATTCGAAGTTTATTTTCTATTAAATGAGATTTTATAATATTTTACAATCTTTTAGTTTTAAAAACTAATTTTCTTAATTAAATTTTTATTTTCCTTATAATTTTTTAATGAACTTTTAATATAATTATCAATAATGAATATCAATAAAACATTTATTACATACACACTATTTAAGAAAATGTATCAACTTTACCATATATATTATTTCAGTGGACGTATTATGAAAATAAAATGTAACATGTTTCATTTCCATAGGTGAATCAGAAAATGAAATAACAGAGATTAATGTTTATCGAAAGAGTGAATGAATCTAAATAAAAAATCCTTAAAAATTCATTAGGATGAACAAGTGATCTTGATATATGTTATATAAAAGATTTATCCCTATTATAACTCTTCATTACATTT
This sequence comes from Viscum album, assembly GCA_963277665.1. Taxonomy (NCBI): domain Eukaryota; kingdom Viridiplantae; phylum Streptophyta; class Magnoliopsida; order Santalales; family Viscaceae; genus Viscum; species Viscum album. Next base: position 52,203,323 of record OY728156.1, read on the forward strand.
GGTAATAGAATGGATTTTACCGATTATGTTTCTTATAGGTGACCAATAGAATATTTTATGATGGTTTTTCAATGAATAACTAGGATGTTTATTTCAGGTTGCACTATCATAGTTACTCCAACTATAACTGTGATAGTTATTTCATGTGTTAACATGAAATTTACACAACATATATCCATAAAGGTTATTCTATCTGTAATATTGATGTGAAAAATATACCACAAACCAACACATTTTTTTTCCTTTTAATGGGTTATAAATGTTTCGTTGATAAAGATTGACATCATAAGGATTGGGAATCCATATTTTAATGTATCTTTACTCTTTAAAATAAATTTTTCATGGTTCATAATTAATGATCTAGGTATATGTGGGAATGAATACCATTATTTTATTCTCATGCACTATTTTTTTCATTATAAAATAATTCTCATTTTACTCCCGAATATGAAATTCATTTTTTAATGATTATATTGAACCATACTATGAATTTGAATTAACTCTTATTATATTTATATTTTACCATGTCATGAAGAAGAATGAAACATGTTTTTCTCATGAACTGATTTTCATGGGGTGAATTTTATGGGGGATTTGAATAATTAATTAGGAATATAAAAAGTTGGGTACATTGGGAGAAATTATCTATTTATGTCATGCTTATTACTTACATAATAGTTTCGTAATAGTATATAAAACTATAAACCTAATAATTACATGTTTATTCTTGTGATAAATTTTTAAATTTTGATATAGAACAAATTTTATGTGACAAATTGTGTAACATTTATTAGTATCGAAGCCCAAAATATAAGGATTCTGTTTTTACCCCTAGAAATGGGAGAAGAGGCTTAGTGATTTTATATTTATAAATCAATTTTTATAAAAAAAACTAATGTATTTATAGATATACAAAAAAATTTAAAATATTTATTCATTTTTTAAAACCAATATTTCATTTATTGACATCATAAGTAATATTTTTCTCAGGAAAATGTATCTTATACATTATATACTTTTTATTTGGAAATTAATTTTTATCACTTTATTATATTAAGTAAAAATAAATTGATTTAAATTTTGGAATCATTTGGCCCAAATTATATAATAAATACCCTTTAATTTTTATCATATTGAATAAGTTAAATAAGAAAAAACTTGTTATCTTTTGAAAATGAAATATAATATATTAAAAAAACTAGGTGTAAATATAATGAAACATATTTTTAAAAAATATTTTAATATGTATATGAAGAATTTATAAAACATATTACTTCTATTTAGTAATAGTTTTCACTTTTCGAGAAATTTTCCTAGAGATTTACTTCCCATTATTAAAAGGTATTTAGTATTTTTGAAAATTAGACACCCTTTCACTTATACAGGATCTCTTCATTCATCTCTTCTACTGACACCACAACACATTTATTTTTGTCCAAAATATACCAAACCATCTTTTCAAAACTCATATCCACCTTAACGCGATTCTGGAATTGTTACAATCACATCCTTTAAGGGTTTAACCACCTTCACAAATGAGATGATCCATGTAGTGAGGTATAAATTTGAAATTTATCCATTCTATTTTTCATTTCTTTTTGTGCACAGAATATAACTAAAATTCAATTTTTCAATATTTAAATGATAAAATATACAATATTTTCATAATTATATTTTATTATAAATATGTTTCATGAATTAACCAAACAAATCATTTCAATTGATGAAAAATGGAAATGTTAGTCATTTTTGTGATTTTTGACTACCACATCCATGAATAAACATGTTATTTTACAATTCCTACTATTATTATTAGTATAAAAGATTAATATAATAAAATATAATTATATATATGAAATTATTTAGAGTATTAAATAATTAAACATAATTCTCGTTTCTCATTTTTGGGAAAATGGGATCATCATCCATTGGTATGTGCATACTACTACCTCCAAAAAAATATGCATTCTATTCTTCTCTACCACATTCATAGAAAGTTTATGTTTATAAATTATTCTTATATATGAGGAATAATATCATATTAGATCATTAATTTGATATTTTGTGAAATGAAAAAATATGTATTTCACAATATATTGTAATTTGTTGATACTCATAAAAAAATGAAACTAGCTCGTCCCCAAATCTTCTTTGACCAAAAAATCCCATATAAAGAAATTATATTATTATAAAACATTATATAACACCAATTATAGTAAAATAAATGATTATTTAATGAATATATGTTATAAAAAATAAATTATTAAACCACTACAATAAATATACTACATATTCTCAAAATACATTCACTAAAATATAATAAATATAGAGAATTATTACAAATTATTGGTAAAAATATAAATGTATGTGAATAAAACCAATAAATATGTAATTATTATGTTTTTATTGTAATACATTAGTTTCATGTACTTCTTATGTAATAAATAAAAATTATGTGGTAGTTTGGTAAATCAAAAATCTGTTTACAACTTATGTAGTTTCTTTTTAATATGGAACAAAAATGTATCTATATATCCAATTATCTCCATTTTTTATATGATTTACACTTTTATGTCTTTTAGGAAAATGTGATATTAATTTATATACCCATATATGAGTAAATTTATTCTTAATAAAGTGATAATAGTTTTTTAATAATTATGTTCATCATACGGGTTTATTTTTTAAAATAGATCATGCATTTCTGTATATGTTTTCAGATACAAAAAATATTAATTCATATGTTGAAAAAAACATGTATTGATTCAATTGATATTTACTAAATCCTTTTAAATATATATTCTTCACTCACTTTTTTATATGTATTCCACGTTCCTCTTTATCTCAAAATTGAATTGTATTATATTTTTTTATGCTTTATAAATCATAATCTAAATTATTTAATGATGTGTTATTTTTTGTGAATATGTTTTTAATCAGTTGAAAAGGTGTTTGTGGTTATTTATGTGTCACATTTTGATATTTAATGTGAAATAAATTATTATTACTAATATTTAATGATGTTATAGTCATATGTTTTTTCTAGAACACATATTATGGTTATTATTTAAGGGATGATTGGTCCCAATATAGACGTCTTATAAAATTTTAAATTCACTGCATATCATTATATAATGGATAAATGAGTAGTTATTCATTGTCAAAGATGTAAAAATATTTGTGAAGATAAGTCGTGTTTTGAAAATAGTTAGTGATTACTAATCATATGCGGGGAATGTGTCTGTATTCTTAATATACTATTCGATAAAATAGTGATTCAAAATTCATAATGGTTTGTTTCTATTCATATGTTGTTGAAAAACTAATTTTTTATACAGCTGTTAAATTAATTATCGCTCATGATCTATGTCACATATTCTCCAAGTCATTACATCTTGTTATATGTTTGATCATAATTTATTATGTATTCTACTTTTATTCCAATTGAATAATTTTCATGGATCAATTTTCTTTTAGTCAGATATTTTTCCCTTATAAAACATTTCTCATAAACATATTGTAATGTCCTCGTTATTTTCATATATAAACTACCTTCTTATAAATATTTCGTAAAATCACATGAAAACACAACATAAAAAACTACTGAGTGCTAAGTGACCTTTATAGAAATTTTTTCACTTATGTGTTTGGAATTTCAAATATATGACATACACGGTTGCAAATAATAAGTTATTTGTAGTCCGATAACAAAAACATAATTTTTGGTAAATAGTAACCTACCCTTATGAATAGTAACATACCATTATGAATTGTGAAATCCCGTAATTAATAATAACCTAACCTAAAATATTATAAAAATAATATTCAAGTGAATGTATGATGTACCTATATTTTATAATAAGTAAATGAATGTTTTAAAACTAATTTTTAATAATAAATTTAGAGTTTAATTGAATATTAAACTTATCATATTAAAAATTTTATTTTTAAAAAATTTACTACATTTTTGGATTCTACATGTCATAAAATTGTTACTGATAATTTTTACTATTTCTCTAAAATACTTGAATTTTTGAAGAATAGTAAAATATATAAATTTACCAAATAAATACACTATAGTTAAAATCCAATATTCCTAACATCACAAGTAAAGTAAGCACCCAAATCTATAAATCACATTCATTTATTTCTATTCTTGGTTATATAATACTTACAATTCATTGTCTTTGGAAGAAAAAAAAATTAATGATTATAATATTTTGAAAACCCTCCTCCCCTTTACTATAAATACCACCCATTCTCACCTATTCTCTTCAGTCCTCTCAAGCCTTGTGCCTTGCAAATATTCTACCCAGATCTATCCCCAAGATCCTCCCCCATGTCCAAAGTCCCCTAGTCTCTTATATATACCAAAACCTCTCCCCTTATGAGGTTCTCAAAGGAGGACGTCTCAAGAGGTAAATTCCTCTTTCCAATTCCTTCATTACTTTTATGTTCTTTTCTTTTTGTTTCTTCTCTCACCTCCCTTATCCCAAATGGTATTATAACTCTAGTTAAATAAATTTACTATAATTATATTATTATAATGGGATAATTCATTATATTCTCTCATTTCCCCATTTTTATTTAAATTAAATGAAAGCACTATTTGAGAAGTTCTAATTTAGAACATTCAAGGAAAAAAAATTTATCAATATCTTTTTTAATCTCTAATTATAGTCATGAAAACATTTGTGTTATGGTTACACCAGATTATTATATGTCTAATATATCCTAGTTAATTTTCTGTAATCCTTTTCTACCAATGGTATTATGTTTTAAATAAAAACATGGTCATCGAAATTAAACCCACCGATTAACAAAAACCGTTATCACTAAGATTTTATATATAATGGCTCAACTTCACTCATTGTATCCATATTGTGTTTTTAACCACTTAATATCCTGGATTTTCAATAATAACATACAACTTCAATTCTGGAAGACCTCTTTCATCATACATTTTTAACAAACATGAATATAAGTAAACCAATCTTGAAAACCATGAAAAAAATTGTCCTGAACTATGTAATTGATCAACATAACCTGTTAAAAAGGGTATGGATGGTCTTAAAAGGATATAATAAATACTTTAAATATATATGAGGTTATTTATTTATTAATTTATAAACCTAATTTGTTTTTTCAGGTCATTAAAAACAAGTGGAGAACACCACCAGATTTAAGGTGAGGGATCCTCTACATTTATATCTTAATCAAGATTGTCCTCTATGTTATACATTTTTATGTGTAAGAAGAAATTATGGGGTATGTTTTCTCACCTCCCCAATATTTTTCTCATTATTTATATGTAATTATTAACACCTTTTTTATGTCTCATCAGAACCTCTTAGGTACACCCAACACCGTGCCAATAAACCGTAATGAATTCCACCTAAACCTTCATTGTTCTTTTGGGTAGCCATGTCATTGTTTTTATCAAAATGAAATTATATTATATGTTTATGTAAATATTCCAAATTAGATTTAGTTTTACAAAATTAATTTATGAATACCCTTTCATCACTCTCTTTCGGGGATATACTTTTTTTTTAAAAATTCCCTCCTTTGAACATTCCAATAAGCAAACATGTTTTAAGGGAAATTTTCAAATTTTCACACAATTTCAAGTTCACTCAATACTTTGATTTAATACAACATAGTCTTTATAAAATAATTATTTTTATTATTAAAACCTTCTTGGTTCAATTATGATATTATATAAAATATTTTCCTCTTTTCTATTTTAAAATCCCTATAGCATTTTCCTTAAAACTGCACAAAAATGTTTTAATTATAATGTTCACAAATACATTTCTTATATGTTCTCACTTATGATTTAAATAAATTACCATGTTATATTTTTTCACCTTATGAATGTCCTTTTTTGTGATAATCTCTTTCTTTCATGGACACTTTCATGATACACCCACTGGTTATGTTTTATATCATGATTGTGTACCCACTTCTTTCCATGGGAAACCTTGGGTTTATGTATGGTCGATTATGTATGATTATTTATGTGAAAATAATATTCATGAAAATTTTGATATGGGTGCGCCCAGAGAGAACTCCAATGCATTGGGTAAGGATAAGTCTCATGATATTTTATGGGAAACCGGATTGGCGGTTAGCCTTGACCCGTACTAAGAAAATGTTTTATGATCCTTCAACATTTATATGATTCCATGTGTATATGATTCCATGCTTATATGATATTATTTTATATGTTTCATTCTTGGTATATCATTACATCATGCCTTCTAACTCATGTTCTTAAGACTTATCCTTAGGTTCATTCCCTTATTGGGATTTTCAGCTCATCCATTTGTTCATTGTTTCCCCAGGGTACCGTATGCAGATGTAAGGGCTCAAAAGAAGTTAGGTGCTCCTTATGGAGGTTAAATAAAGACGTGTTTTCCCCATGATTTATGTTTTTTGTACATTGTCTACCAAGACACTATACATAATGACCCTTTCTTGTACTCTGATGTATATTTATACTTTAAATCATGTAATGTTTTTTTTGCAAAAGGCTTGGGATACTATAGTTGGTATCAATGGATGGTCTAGTTATTTTTTGAGACTAGGAACATAGCACCTAAGTGATAACCTTATAGATGCGACAAATTATAAGAAAACATTCCAAAATTATAGTGAGTATTGAGTAAGTGGTTTATCAATCAAATACTTCCCTATCTAGATACAAGCTGGTAGAGGTGGCTCTGGAACAGATGTATTTAGGGGAAAAACATGAAAATAATTATTTGAGCTTGACTGGAATGGGAACTGATGCATTATAATGGGCCTTCCTACACTCTTGGTTATGATACACCTGGGGGATATTCATTGGGAGATTCATGAGCTTAGTAATAACCATTATTAAGGTAAAAAATCACATATGAATATAAGTTAAGAAATAGATCAAGGATAACCTAGATTTAAACATAAGGAATCACATGTTAGGATATAATTCTTCTTTATAATTTTAACCTTTTATGTATAAAATTTTATTTTTATGCTCAATAGATATGTATTCGAGGCCTCTAATTGTATGTTATTTATCGTATTTAATGGAATGAAATAGAAGAACACGTTCCAACAACCAATGTGATAGGATATGTAAATATTTCCGTAATAATATGACTGATATGATGGGAGAGGGTGCTCAATACATTATGACAATACATGCTCAACTAGCTCAATTAATGAATAATAACATGAATTTTGTGGAATGCACTCCTCTTATAAATAAATATCAAGTTTTTGTATAATCATTCATTTGTAAATGTCCTCCATTGTTTTGTAGATATTTTGATCTGCTCTTTGAAGAACAATGGATTAACTCCATTGAAAAGATATTCTTCGTCCTCTGGTTCTCAGAAGAAGAGAAGGTTTTAGTAGATGTCTATCGTTTTGATGGGGAAACTGATCAGGGGTGGACACTGATAAAAAATACAATGTCCCAAGAGAAAATTGATTCCATGGATCCCCTCCTTGTATAACAATGGATTAACCCTATTGGAAATATATTTTGTATCCTACATTTCTCAAAATAAGAAAAGGTTGTACTGGTGGTCTATCATTTTTTTGGAGAAGCTGATCTGTGGTGGACACTGATCAAGAATACCATGTCTTAAGAGGAAATTGATTCCATGGATTGGAAGGAATTCAAGAGGTTATTTTTCCATAAATATTTTCCTCGAACCCTCCATCTCAAGATGGACAGAGAGTTCTCAGATTCAACATGACGGAAGATGAGTCCATCGGGGCATATAAAGAAAAAAAAGACATGGCACGCAAGGTACGCCTATGGCTTTGTCATGAATACTGAAACCAAGGTGGATTTCTTTTTTAGAAGACTAAAATTGAGTCTTTGAAAAGGATTGGTGATTTGAGAATTTGGAAATTATGAGAATACTATTCGTTGTGAAATCAAGGTTGAAATGGAGATTGGAGAATCTCAGTGGTATCGTGATCCCAGTGGAAAGAATTGGAAAATGGAGAAAAACATGGGAGGTTCATCAAACAAGTCCCATGAGGGGAATAGGCCTGAATTTTTCCATTATAAAAGCTGTGGGAATAACCATCATGGTAAATGTCTGGAGGGAACTATGAATTGCATCAAATATGGAAAGACTGGCCATCTGGCCAAGAATTGTCAAAGGGATATGAAAAATGATGATAATGTTGAAGAAGAATGGAAGGTTCAGATCAATACTCAGCCTACAGTGCAGTGTTACAACTACGAGGAGCATGGTCATTATTCAATAAATTATTCTAATTTTAGGGTTGTCAGAGGCAATCAGCAACAACCTCCAAGGAAACAAGGAATGGATTATTATACCACTATTGCTGAGGTGGAGCTGGAAAATGAATTGGTGGTAGGTATGTTAGTTATTCATTCAAGAATAGTGAATGTAATATTTGATTCTTTTTCTGTGCATTCTTTAATATCATGAAAATTTATTAGAACTATTCAAACACCACCTCAAAATTTAGAGGAAATGTTATATGTGAGAAGAGAAAATGGGGAAATTATTGCGTCCACGGTTTATAACTTATCCCTGTTTAATGTTTGTGGACTGAACCTCCCATCAAATGTCTTCATACATATTTTAGTGGAGTTCGACGTTATCTTGGGCATTGATTGGCTATCTTTATATAAATCCAACAACATCTATCAAGAAAGGGATATCACTCTTCATATCCCAATGCATCCTATGATTCATTACAAGGGTGAGAAGGAATATGAATCTCATTTAGAATAATCATGTCAATTGTGGAAGTTCTTACCTTGTGAGAAGGCATATCTGTCTCAAATGATTGATACAAAGGATATAATCAGGCTTGAAGACATTCCAATCATGAGGGATTAAGAATATGTATTCCATGAAGAGTTTCCTTGTCTACTTACAAACTGAGTGGTTGAGTTCTCATTTGAACTAATCTATGGATCTCTGCCTATCTCCAAGACACCATACAAAATGGACACCATAGAGATGGAAGAGATGGTGAAGCAGTTACAAGATAATATGGATAAGGGTTTTATATAGCCGAGTTCTTCACCATGGGGTGGGCCATTCCTCTTCGTCAAGAATAAGGAAGAATCAACGCACCTCTGCATTGATTAATGTGATATCAAAAAAATTTCAATAAAGGACAAGTGTCCCCTACCACATATGTATGACTTGTTCGATCATCTTCGTGGGGCTAGTTATTTCACTATGGCGGACCTAGATTCGGTATATCACCAATTAAAGGGGAGGAAAGAATATTTTTCTATGACTTCCTTTTGAATGAGGTATGGAAACTATGAGTTCATAGTTAATCCCTTTGGACTCACTAATGCTCCAGAAATATTCATGGGGCATTAATGAATAATTTCTTTAGAGATTATCTAAAAAAATTTGTGGTTGTCATTATTGACGATATTCCGATAAACTCCAAGAGAAAGGAGGAACATGAGAAGAATTTGAATAGTGTGTTATCGAAATTTAGAAGGGATACGTTTTATGAAAAATACAATAAATGTGAGTTCGGGATAGAGGAAATATCATTCTTGGGGCATGTTATCACCATCAAATGGATATCTGTGGACCCTTCCAAGACAAAGGAAATTGAAGAGTGGCCCAAGACAACTTCGGTAATGGAGATCTACAAATTTTTGGGTCCAGATAGGTATTATCGTCCATTTTTTATTAATTTTTCATGATTATCAAACCCAATTAACAAGAATAAACATAAGGGAGGAACGTTTTTTTGGACTCAGGAATGTGAAGACTGTTCCTGGGTGTTGAAAAAGTGGCTTGTCATTGCGCCAGTACTCACACTCCCTATAAGTGGAGAACTCTTTGTGGTGTATAGTGATTCTTCTAATAAGGGTTTAGGATATTTTCTAATAAAAATTATAATGTGAAAGCCTTTGCCTCATGTCAGTTGAAAATCCTTGTTCAAAACTATTCATTGCATGATCTGGAGTTGGCGCTGGTGATCATTGCATTGGGAATCTGGCATCATTATCGCTACGGGGAGAAGTGTGATATATATACTGACCACAAGAGTCTCTAATATACATTCAAAAAAAAAAGAGCATAATATGTTCTAGCAATGATGGATAAATCTCATCATGGATTATGACTGCTCAATCCACTACCATCCTGGTAAGACAAACAAGGTGGAAGATACTCTATGTAGAAAGGTTCATGCATCTTTATCAATGATGAGAATTGAAAAGGGTCCAATATTATTATATTTGAAAAGGATGGACATAATAATCATTAAGGGAGGAAAACAATCAATCATTTCGCAAATGATTCCTCAACTATCCCTCTTGGAGAAAATAAAGAATTCTCAAAGAAAAGATGTGGAAATTCTGAAAAGTGTAGAAGTTGTCAGAAACGGGAAATCCTCCAATTTAAAAATTGATGAGGAAAGTGTTATAATATTTGGGTCACAATTATTTGAACCATCTGATCTAGAGATAAAGAATGAGCTTATGAATGACGTACAAAGCTCAACATTTTCTATCCACCCCGGGAGCACAAAGATGTATCGAGATCTCTGAGAAAACTTTTGGGGGGACAATTTGAAAAGGTAGATTGTTGAATATACATAAAAGTTCCTACAATGTCAGCAATTGAAGACTAAAAGGAAAAATTATAATGGAATGATTCAACCACTACCCATACTATGATGGATGTGGGAGAAATTTACCATAGACATTGTCATTGTACATCAAAGGACATCCAGAGGAAACAATTCTATATGGGTTATTGTGGATCGTCATACAATGAAATATAACTTGATTTCTATTCGATAGGACTTATCATTGGATCAACTTGCACAAATTTACATCAAATAAATGGTAAGGCTACATGGGGTGTAACTATCTATTATATCTGATCATGATCTGAGATTCACCTCAATGTTTTGGAAAAGTCTCCAACATGATCTAAGCACTGAACTGAACATTAGTACGGCCTATCATCCACAAACAGATAGCCAATCTGAGTGAACTATTCAGACACTGGAAGACACGTTGAGAGTGTGTTCCATGTAATTTAGTGGAGGATGGGACCAATATCTTCCACTGGTGGAATTCTCTTACAACAACAGTTTCCACTCGAGCATCTGAATGGCACCATATGAATCCCTTTATGGGAAAATGTGCAGAACACTAGTATGTTGGGATGAATTATATGAGCGTAAGATGGTAGGAATTAAAATATCCAAAGAAATGGTAGAGATGCTAAAAACCATTCATCAACATATCAAGGGATACCAATGTAGATAGGAAGGTTAAGTAGACAATCGTTGACGAGACCTTGAGATTAAATTTGGAGAGCTAGCATTTCTATGCATATCTTTATGGAAGAAGGTCATGGGTTTTGGAAATAAAGGGATGTAATGTCCGAGGTAAATCGACCCCTTCACGATCCTTGATTGAGTCGGAGTTGTGGCCAATCGACTGGCACCTTCACCTACTATGTCAAAAGTACATGATGTCTTTCATGTATCTATATTAATGAATTAATCAATAGACCCTTCACATGTACTCACTTCAAAGGTATTACAGTTGGATGGTGATCTTTCCAATGAGGAGTATCTAGTGAAGATCACAGATCATTGAAAAAATTTTATATGAACCAATACTACTCATCTGGTCAAGTTACTATTACGAAACCATATGTAGAAAGAGAGGACATGTGAACTGGAGAAAGCAATGTAGGAAACGTACCCCCACCTGTTAATGTCTTAGAATGTAAAACTAAATTTCAAGGGTAAATTTTCATAAGGGGAGAAGAATATAATGAACTAAGGTTTTTCAAATAGAAATTCCCTTCGTATAAATATGTCCTAAAATCACATGAAAACAAAAAATAATGAACCAATAAGTGATTAGTGACCTTTAAACATAAGTTTTCACTTCTGTGTTTGAATTTCGAAAATCTGACATACATGGTTACAACCAGTAAGTTATTTGAAGGCCGATAAGGAAAACATAATTTTTGGTGATTAGTAACCTAACCTTATGAATAGTAACATGCCCTTATGAATAGTTAAATACCCTAATTAATAGTAACCGTACATATGATAGTATAAAAATAATATTCAAGTGAAATTATGACGTACCTATATTTTTGAATAAGTAAATGAATGTTTTAAAATTGGGTTTTAATAATAAATTATGAGGTTAATTAAATATTAAATTAATCTGATTTAGATTTTTTTTTGAAAAATGAAATTTATTTTTGTATTCTACACTTTGAAAAATGGTTAGGTTGATTATTTTGGAATTTTCTAAAATAAATGAATTTTTTTTAATATTAAAATACATTAATTTACCGTAAAAATACACTATAGTGAAAATCCACTATTCCTAACATCAACAGTGATGTAAGCTCCCAAATATAGAACTAACGGTAATTTATTACTATTCCTGGTCATGTAATACTTATTATTCATTGTCTTGTGAAGAAATAATAAATTAATGAATATAATATTATGAAAACCCTCATCCCCTCCACTTTAAATACCTCCCATTCTTACCTCTTCCTTTCACTACTCAAGAGCCTTGTGCCTTGCCAATATTCTGCCCAAATATCTCCCCAAGCTCCTCCCCCACGTCCAAAGGCCCATAGTCTCTTCAATATACCCAAACATCTCCCTTTAATAGGTTCTCAACGGAGTAAGTCTCAATAGATAAATTGCTCTTTCCAATTCCACCATTCCTTTTATGTTTTTTTTCTTTTTGTTTATTTAATCACCTCCATTCAACCAATTGTATGTTAAATACACTAACATACATGAACTAGAATTATATTGTTATAATGGGATACTTCATTAACTTCTCTCCATTCCCCATATTTTATTTGAACGAAATGAAAGCACCGTTTGAGATGTGATAATTTAGCACATTCAAGAACAACAGTTTATCATTTTTTGTTAACGTCTTTTATTCTGGTCATGAAACCCCTTGTGTTATGGTTGAACCGGATTTTTATATGTTTAATATATCATATTTAAGGTTCTGTAATTATAAGGCCCCAGCCTTAAACCTTACTTATTCTTGAGTTATTACAAGATTACACATTGAGGATCTTTTCGGGTTTAGAGTTTTAGAGAATTAGATCATAAAACTTGCATTACATTACACATATAAAAAAAGTGGTTATATAAAGAAAGTATTCTTCATTCCCATCAATGGAAACATATTAAAAATACAACATGTATTATTTCTTGACACTTCCTTGACACTATCATCATATCATGTATCTTTCCCTTGACCTGTGAAAAACATTTCAGGAAAACATGGGATGAGCATAAAAAGATCAGTAAGGGAAATAAAAATATAGAAAGGAAACATGGGTACATATATACATAAGAATGAGATCATAATTTACCCATAAAACATAAGCATTTTAACATACCTCATCAAATCATGAATAAATCATAGAAATCGTAAGACATAAAGGTAACTTGAGGCATTCATAACATTCGTATGTAGGGAGTAACCCTCTTGGTTAAGTTTGGAATACCCATCACAGTATATTCCCTAAATCTCTTCGGAGAAACCTTAATGCTTCACTCCTTCACGTTACCCAATTCATTGGAGAGCTATATCGGTCTCACCCGCCCTTAGTTTATCACGAAACCCCCCGTCTTCATAATAATTCCCAAGAACCTCAACATAATCGTATCACATAAAAAATGCATAAAGGAAACATAACATTTCCACCTTTCAATCACAAGATATCAATACAACACATTGATATACAAACTTTATGAAAACAATTTTCAATACCAAAATAAAAGAAATGTAAAACATGGTATTTATTTTTCTTTTAAAAAGAAGTTATGGCTTGTAGAGGAAGCCGAAACTCAAATAACGATCATGGCGGCGAAGAAGTCGTTGTCGTTGCATACGTACGACAAAAACATTCCCTTTTGTCGTTTAGTGAAACACTTTGTATAAAAAATATTACTTTTGGATAAACGTAAAAGTCAAAGGGGTTTATACACCGTATAAAAGAATGTTGTGTATAAAACAAAATATGCCTCAATGAAAGGAGATTGGGACGAAGTCCCATACCTCGGGTCCGACTTGACTCGATCGTTCTTTAATGTCCTGAGCAATAAACTTGAGTTAATTTCTACTTCTATAAGAAGCTTTTTCAATTTCATTATTCCATTTATATCACTTATTACCATGTCATGAACACTATGCAATTATTTATGTTAATAACAGTCATTTTAACGATCATTGGTACTTGAGTAAAAAATAAACCCTTTATAATTACAAGTTTTTCATGTATCCATTATATCCAGAATGGTATTCATGATTTAGATATCATATATAGAATATATATCCAGTACATGAATGCATTTATAATATTACATAATCATTTAGAGGTAAGAAATGAAATGCACCGTTCATTGAGACGGTAAGCCGTACGTACGCATGAACGCTACTTTCATTTCTATTTCGTATTTTATAGAACGGAATCATAATGATATAAAGGTATATTATAATTACATTATAATATCATATATAATATCATAGTTCCATCCTTTATACGTCCCACATATGGTATTTAACGAATCAAATCACTTTGAGGGGGCGGTAGTCCGCAGTTCCTTAAATGAAGATATCGCGTTTGCCCATAATGGAAACCATAAATGTATGCCCAAAATGAAAAATGAAGAAGCTTAAGAAAAACATAAACATATTATATATCTTATATATATTTAGTGAAATCTTAATGGCCACCTTTTAAGGTGTTAAAAGAATGGTGAACAATCATCGTTTCGGGAGGCATAAATTCACCATCCACGGAAACAGTATGTTCGTTAACCATTAGATGTAGGTGTGTGTAAGTGTATCTCGAATCCTTCTTATAAAAACATCATATAATATTGAGGATACTGGAGTTTTTACAAATGAAAATAATAAAAAGAGTTTAGGGGGTTGGAGAAGCAAAATAAAACAAAAGGACTCAAAAGAAGTCATTACCTTAAAATCGGGTAAATCCCTTTGGTTTGAGCTCAAAGGCTTCATTGGGAAGACTTCTGCCCAAAGTGAGGTTTCAAGGAGTAAGATAGGGAAGTGGAGAGACAAAATGGGCAGTGGTTGGCCGAGCCAAAGGCTTTGGGAGTGTGGGTAAGGAGGTATAGGTAGGGGCCTTTTATAAGAGGAGAGGAGGGGCACACTTGGAAAGTAAAGATAAGTTAATTTATTTTAAAATGAGTTTCGGATTCAAAAGGTCCCACATTGAAATAATTCGATGATAAGGTGATAAGGGTCCTAAATACACTCATCCAATTGGTTTTGGGCATGTGTAGGTTTTATATTTTACATTATCTTTCCATTTTATTTAAATCGTTAAATAATGAGGTCATCGCTGCATCATCATTATGTCATAAATAATTTAATTTATTTAATGTCTAAAAATTTAAAAAATAATAATATGATGTATAAAATCTTAATATATTTATAATTAATTTTTATAGACAAAAATATGACTTGTATAACCCCATATAAAAATTGTTTTAGTAACATAACTCATGTTTGTGTCATTTTTACTTTAACATTAAATAAAAAGTTATTTATGTCATTTCCCAACCAAAGTGGCTCCATGGGGTCCCCAAGTTGACTCATGGCTTGTCTTGGTCGGCCATGACACATCCAATGAGGGTAGGACATGTGTCAAGCTCATCTCATACTATTAAAACATTATTTTTACCTTAAACTACACTAATTACCACTAATCGCGATTAAGAACTTAGTAAGTTACTATTCACCAAAAAAATTATTTTAATCCCATTGAACCACATTTTACTTCTTAATGACAACCATGTATGTCGGATTTTTGAAATTCAAAACACAATGATGGTAAAATTTCATTTAAACGGAAAAATCAGTTTTTATAAGTACCACTTAGTGGTTTCACTATTCATAAAAAATTGAAGTTTTTCAACAAATTACCAAAAATTCACCCAAAGATATATTTGATATTCCGAATTCAAAAATGATTCTATTTTACAAAATTCAAAAAATATAAGTCACATTAATTAATTTAATAATTAATTCCCGCTGTCATGACAAATAGCGTGTTTTTATGAAACAATAAGTATCAAAAGATTGACACCAGTTTAAGTCCAATTTCAAAGTGAAATTGATTCCAATGACCACCATTGGACTAAATGGTAAAATTATATTCAGATTACACTTTAAGACCAATTAAAAATATAATCTAACCATATAACTAAATTAAATGAAAAAGCAGTTTTGATGTTAAATGCAGTATTTTTCACTATTCATTAAAAAATGAACATTGTCAGAAAAATACCAAAAATTTATCCAATGTAAAATTCAATGTCCCAATAATAATGAATATGTTTATTTTGAAAAATATAGATTATAAAATTTTCAAAATATTGACTTAAAAAGCGTTTGCCATCAAAAGGCAGTAAAACAATCTATTAAGAATATTAGTGTATTCCATGCTTAACATTGGATTTATTTTCATTTTAAGCCTCTAAACCACTATATAATTCATTAATAGACATAGATAAAAATATATATTATTCATTACTTACTTGGGATGTTACATCCTTCCCCCCTTTAGAAAATTGTGTCCCCGCAATTTATTTACTTATCAAATAGATGGGGGTACTTATCCCTCATTGCATTTTCAGATTCCCATGTTGCCTCTTCCATAAGGTGGTTTTTCCACAAATCCTTTACCTGATTAATCACCTTATTCCGTTACACTTTCTCCCTGTGGTCAAGAATTTGGACCGATTTTTCCTCATAAGATAGGTTCTATTCCAGCTGAACTACCTCTGGACTCAAAACATGAGATGGATCTGGCATATACTTTCTCAACATCGAAATGTGAAAAACATTGTGTACCTGAGATAAACTCGGAGGTAAAGCCACTCGGTATGCAACTGATCCAACTCTTTACATAATTTCATATATTCCAATGAACCTTGGACTCAACTTTCCTTTCTTACCAAATCGCATCACACTTTTCCATGGTGATACTTTGAGAAAAACATGATCACCTACCTCAAAAGGGAGATCCTTCCTCTTGTTGTCCACATAACTCTTCTGCCTGCTCTGAGCTGTTCTCATGTGTTTCTGAATCAGCTGAACATTTTCCACCATCCCTTCTACCAATTGTGGTCCCATCAACTTCTTTTCACCCACTTCATCCCAGAAAGCTGGAGTTCGACACCGCTTCACATATAATTCCTGAAATGGTGCCATCTGTATACTGGAATGAAAACTGTTATTATATGAAAATTTAACCAAAGAAAGAAGTTGGTCCCAACTTCCCTGATAATCCATAGAGCAAGAACGTAGAATATCCTCCAATGTCTGAATTGTTTGTTCTGACAGCCCATCTAATTGGGGATGAAAAGCTATACTAAAATTTAATTCAGTACCCAACGACTTCTGAAGGCCTTTCCAAAAGATAGAAGTGAACCTGGGATCACGATCAGATACAATGGAGAGAGGAACTCCATGTAACCTGACTATCTCTTTAAGATACAAACGGGAAAGTTGATCTAGGGAAAAAGTATCTTGTATAGCAAGGAAATGAGCAGATTTGGTCAAGCGATCAACAATAACCCATATTGCATTATTACCTCGACATGTCTTCGGTAATCCCACAACAAAGTCCATGGATATATTCTCACATTTCCACTCTGGCACTGGTAAAGGCTGAAGCATCCCTTTCATTAAATGCCGCTCTACTTTAACCTGCTGACAAGTCAAACACTTCACAGTAAAATCAGCAATATCTCTTTTCATTCTATCCCACCAGTAATACTCCCGCAGATCTCTATACATCTTAGTACTGCCCGGATGAACTGAAAATGGAGAACTATGAGCTTTACATAACAAATCTCTCTTCAACTGTGAATCACAAGGCACACACAATCTCTTCCCAAATCTCAAAACAAAATCATTATCAATGTTGAATTCAGGCAACTTACCTTTCTGAACTAGCTCTACCTTTTTCTACAACTCACTGTCTTGCTTCTGTGCTTGCTTGATTCTATCTGATAGAGATGAACTCACTGATACCTGAAACAAAATAGAAGAACTTCCTAAACCCACAACTTCTATGCCAAAGTTCATCAAATCCTTAACCAAAGTATCCCGTTCCAAACACAACATTTCTAATGAAGCATTACTTTTTCGACTTAAAGAATCAGCCACTTTATTTTCTTTTCTTGGATGGTAATGAATTGTACAATCATAATCCTTGATTAATTTTAGCCATATCCTTTGTCTCATGTTCAATTCTTTCTGAGTGAATATATACTTTAAACTTTTGTGATCGGTATTTATTTCACATTTTACTCCATACAAATTATGCCTCCAAATTTTTAAAGCAAAAACAACAGTAGATAATTTCAAATCACGTGTAGGGTAATTTACCTCATGAGTTTTCAACTGTCGTGAAGCATAAGCAATTACCTGATCATTCTGCATTAGGACGCAACCAAGTCCTTTCAATGAAGCATCACTGTATATAACAAACTCACCATTCCTGGAAGGTAGTGCCAAAACTAGAGTATTCACCAATATTCTTTTCAATTCCTGAAAACAATCATCACATTCTTTTGTCCAGATAAACATAACACCCTTCCGAGTTAGATTAGTCATTGGACTAGATAACCATGAAAAATTTCTAACAAACCTTCGGTAATAGCCTTCCAACCCAAGGAAGCTATGAATCTCAGTTACATTTGTGGGTCTTGGATAGTCTTCCACAACTTTTGTTTTTGCAGGATCAATAGTTATCCCATCTTTAGAATCAATGTGACTAAGGAAAGAAATTTGTTGCAACCAAAACTCACACTTACTGAATTTTCCATACAGTTTCTTTTCATTTAAGGTTTGCAAGATAACCCTTAAATGTCTTTCATAGTCCTCTTTACTTTTATAAAACACCAAAATATCATCAATAAAAACCACCACAAACTTATCCAAGAACTCATAGAAAATTCTATTACATAAGTCCATGAATACAGCAGGTGCATTGGTTATCCCAAAAGGGATTACTACAAATTCATAGTGGACATATCTTGTACGAAATGCAGTCTTCGGAACATCTTCTTCCTTTACCTTCAGCTCATGGTACCCCGATCTCAGGTCAATCTTGGAAAAATACTGAGCTCCCTGGAGCTGATCAAACAAATCATCGATATGAGGCAAAGGATATTTGTTCTTAATAGTGATGTTATTCAAGGCACTATAATCAATGCAAAGTCTCATTGAACCATCTTTCTTTTTAACAAACAAGGCAGGAGCACCCCATGGTGATGTTCTAGGTCGAATGAAACCTTTCTCTAATAAATCTTGCAATTGCTCCTTCAACTCTAAAAGTTTAATTTGAGCCATTTGATAAGGGGGTTTTGAAATTTGCTTCGCATCAGGAACTAAGTCAACAGTAAATTCAACTTCCTGATATGGTATTATTCCAGGAAACTCATTATAAAAAACATCAGGATACTCATTTACTACTGGAACATCATTAATCTGAACAGTTCCATTATATTCAACGATGTGTACAAGGTAACATTCATTTCCATCTTTTACATGTTTCTCACCCTCTTGATAAGTTATCAACAGTAAGGGTTCATTCTTGTACACAAAATGAATGTCTTTCTAAAAATAAACTTCTTTATCTCTAAAATCAATCTTAGCAAGGTAAATAGAGAGCCAATCCATTCCCAGGATAACATCAAACTCTACTAGAGGTAGAACAATAAGGTTTGCAAGTAGGTTCTTTCCACAGATAAGGATATGAAGAATCTTATAAATTCTTTTTGCCTTAACATTTCCCCCAGGTGTCTTTACCACAAGTTCAAGAGTAATTTATTGAGATGGTATTCCCATTTTACTAGAAATGTTTTCAGAGATGAAAGAATGTGTAGACCCCGAATCAAACAGCACAATGGAATAATCTGAAAAAAAAACAAAGTATCTGATACAACTTAATTTGATGGCCTGACATCTGCTGAACTAGTTGCAAAGGATTTCACCACCCCTTTCTGATTGTAGTCTAACTGCTTCCCATCACTCAAGCTCTTTGTCGGACACTCGTTTGCATAGTGACCCATCTCATTGCACTTATAACATTTCACTAACTGTAAATCAAATTTGGTCTTAACTTCACCTTGATCCTTTTCAGTGCAATCACGAGCCTTATGTCCCATCTTACCACATCGGTAGCACTTTCCAGAATTCATGAGACATTCCCCAGCATGCCTTTTTCCACATTTATCACAATCTGGAAACATAGTTTTCTTACCATCAGACTTTTTTGAAGAATTCTTACCTTTCTCCTGCCACCTCGGTCTCTTCTTCTGTTGGTTGTTATAGAACACTTGATCATCGGTAAACTCCATTTCCACCTTCTCAGCACATCGAACAAGATTTTCATAACTTTTAAACTCACAAGAATCTAATGCCCTTCGATATTTTGGATTTAATCATGAGTAAAAACGATTGATATTACTATCAAGGTCTCGGATAAAATTTGGAGCATACCTTGCCAATCGAGTGAACCTTTCTTCATAGGTAGCCACTGAGTCTTCCTCTTGCCTCAATTCCAAGAATTGCTTTTCCATACTAAGTCGAACAGCCTTAGGAAAATACTTCTCAAGAAACATACCTTTGAATTCATCCCAGTCAAGAGCATCAATCTCATCGGCATCCTTGATATTTTTAACCATAGTCCACCACCTATCTGCCTCACCCTCCAAACGGTAAATAGCAAGACTAACCTTTTGATTGTCTGAACACACCATGACATCAAAAATCTTCTCCAGTGCTTTAATCCACCCTTTAACTAACACATGGTCAGATGATCCTCTGAATGATGGGGGATGTTGCCTCATGAAATGTTCCACCACTGACATGTTCCTCTGCGGTTGATCTGGCTGATCTCATGTATGGATACCACCACCATTTATCGCTTGAGTCAACTGCGCCATTACTGCAACAAACTATTCAGTTCCAATTCCGACCATCTCAGGATGCTGATTCGGAAGGTTATTTCCTTCTGTATGCCTTCCTAGCACCGCTTCCATGTTTCCTCTATGGAAAACCATTCTGAACTAACATTTCTTAGATGAAGCAACATGGTAATCTTCAAATGCTATATCATTTCAAAAAAAATATTTTTGGATAATCATTTAATAGAATTCTAACTCCTAAAGTTATCTAAACAGACCTCTAATACCAACTATAAGGCCCCATCCTTAATCCTTACTTAATCTTGAGTTATTACAAGATTACACATTGAGGATCTTTTCGGGTTTAGAGTTTTAGAGAATTAGATCATAAAACTTGCATTACATTCCACATATAAACAAAGTGGTTACATAAAGATAGTTTTATACTTTCCCATCAATGGAAACGTATTTAAAATAAAACATGGATTATTTCTTGACACTTCCTTGACACTATCATCATATCATGTACCTTTCCCTTGACATGTGAAAAAAATTTCAAAAAAAAACTTGGGATGAGCATAAAAAGCTTAGTAAGGGATATAAAAATATGGAAAGGAAAAATGGGTACATATATACATAAGAATGAGATCATAATTTACCCATAAAACATAATCATTTTAACATACCTCATCAAATCATGAATAAATCATAGAAATCATAACACATAAAGGTAACTTGAGGCATTCATAACATTCGTACGTAGGGAGTAACCCTCTTGGTTACGTTTGGAATACCCATCACAGTATATTCCCTAAATCTCTTCAGAAAACCTTAACGTTTCACTCCTTCGCGTTACCCAATGCATTGGAGATCTATATCGGGCTCACACGCCCTTAGTTTATCACGGAACCACCCGTCTTCATAATAAGGCCCAAGAACCTCAACATAATCGTATCACATAAAACATGCATAAAGGAAACATAACATTTACAGCTTTCAATCACAAGATATGAATACAACACATTGATATAAAAACTTTATGAAAACAATTTTCAATACCAAAATAAAAGAAAAGTAAAACATGGTATTTATTTTTATTTTAAAAAGAAGGTATGGCTTGTAGAGGAAGTCGAAACTCAAATAACGGTCACGACGGCGGAGAAGTCATTGTCGCCGCATACGTACGACAAAAACATTCCCTTTTGTCTTTTAGTAAAATCCTTCGTATTAAAAATATTTCTTTTGGATAAACGTAAAAGTCAAAGGGGTTTATACACCGTATAAAAGAAGGTTGTGTATAAAACAAAATATGCCTCAATGAAAGGAGATTGAGACGAAGTCCCATACCTCGGGTCTGACTTGACTCGATCGTTCTTTAATGTCTTGAATAATAAACTTGAGTTAATTTCTACTTCTTTAAGAACCTTTTTCAAGTTCATTATTCCTTTTATATCACTTATTTCCATGTCATGAACACTATGTAATTATTTAAGTTAATAACATTCATTTTAACGATCATTGGTACTTGAGTCAAAAATAAACCCTTTATAATTACAAGTTGTTAATGTATCCATTATATCCAGAATGGTATTCATGATGTAGATATCATATATGTCATATATATCCAGTACATTCATGCATTTATAATATTACATAATCATTTAGAGGTAAGAAATGAAATGCACCGTACGTACGCATGAACGCTACTTTCATTTCTATTTTGTATTTTATAGAATGGAATCGTAATGATATAAAGTTATATTATAATTTCAGTATAATATCATATATAATATCATAGTTCAATCCTTTATACGTCCCACATATGGTATTTAACGAATCCAATCATTTTGAGGGGGCGGTAGTTCGCACTTCCTTAAATGAAGATATCGCGTTTACCCATAATGGAAACCATAAAGGTATGCCAAAAATCAAAAATTCAGAAGCTTAAGAAAAACATAAACATATTATATACCATATATAAATTTAGTGACATCTTAATGGCCACCTTTGAAGGGTTTAAAAGAATGTTGAACAATCATCATTTCGGGAGGCATAAATTCGCCATCCACGGAAACAATATGTTTGTTAACCATTAGATGTTGGTGTGTGTAAATGTAGCTCGAATACTTCTTATAACAACATCCTAGTATATTGAGGATACTGGAGTTTTTAAAAAAGAAAATAATAAAAAGAGTTTAGGGGGTTGGAGAAGCAAAATAAAACAAAAGGACTCAAAAGAAGACATTAACTTAAAATCGGGTAACTCCCTTTGGTTTGAGCTCAAAGGCTTCCTTGGGAAGACTTCTGCCCAAAGTGAGGCTTCAAGGAGTAATAGAGCGATGTGGAGAGACAAAATGGGAAGAGGTTGGTCGAGCCAAAGGCTTTGGGAGTGTGGGTAAGGAGGCAGAGGTGGGGGCCTTTTATAAGAGGAGAGGAGGGGCACTCTTGGAAAGTAAAGATAAGTTACTTTATTTTAAAATGATTTTCGGATTAAAAAGGTCCCACATTGAAATAATTCTATGATAAGGTGATAAGGGTTCGAAATCCACTCATCCAATTGGTTTTTTCCATGTGTAGGTTTTAGATTTTACATTATCTTACCATTTTATTTAAATCGTTAAATAATGAGGTCATCCCTGCATCATCATGATGTCATAAATAATTTAATTTATATAATGCCTAAAAATTATAAAAAAAAATACTATGATGTAGGAAATATTTTTATATTTATAATTAATATTTATAGTCTAAAATCTGACTTTTATAACCCCATATAAAAATTGTTTTAGTAACATAACTCATGTTTGTGTCATTTTTACTTTAACATTAAATAAAAAGTTATTTATGTCATTTCCCAACCAAAGTGGCTCCATGGGGTCCCCAAGTTGACCCATGGCTTTTCTTGGTCGGCCATGACACATCCAATGAGGTTAGGACATGTGTCAAGCTCATCTCATACTATTAAAACATTATTTTTACCTTAAACTACACTAATTACCACTAATCGCGATTAAGAACTTAATAAGTTACTATTCACAAAAAAAATATTTTAATCCCATTGAACCACATTTTACTTCTTAATGACAACAATGTATGTCAGATTTTTGAAATTAAAATCACAATTATGGAAAAATTTCATTTAAATTGAAAAATCAGTTTTTATAAGTACCACTTAGTGGTTTCACTATTCATTAAAAATTGATGTTTTTCAGAAAATTACCAAAAATTAACCCTAAGATATATTTGATATTACAAATTCACAAATGAAGTCTATTTTACAAAATTCAAAACATATAAGTCATATTAATTAATTTAATAATTAATTCCCTCCGTCATGACAAATAGCGTGTTTTTATGAAACAATAAGTATCAAAAGATTGGCACCAGTTTAAGTCCAATTTCAAAGTTAAATTGATTCCAATGACCACCATTGGATTAAATGGTAAAATTATATTCAGATTACACTTTAAGACCAATTAAAAATATAATATAACCATTTAATTAAAATAAATGAAAAATCAGTTTTGATGTAAAATGCAGTATTTTTCACTATTCATTAAAAAATGAACATTGTCAGAAAAATACCAAAAATTTATCCAATGTCAAATTAAATGTCCCAATAATAACGAATATGTTTATTTTGAAAAATATAGATTATAAAATTGTCAAAATATTGATTTAAAAATGGTTTTCCATCAAAAGGCAGTAAGACAATCTTTTAAGAATATTAGTGTATTCCATGCTTAAGATTGGATTTATTTTCATTTTAAGCCTCTAAAACACTATATAATTCATTAATAGACATTGATAAAAATATATATTATTAATTACTTACTTGGGATGTAACAGTAATAATTTTTTACTAATGGTATTATGTTATAAAGAAAAACATCTTCATTATAATCAAATCGACCGATGAACCAAAACAGTTATCACTAAGTTTTATATATAACAGTTCAACCTCACTCAAAGTTATCAAATTATGTTTTTAACAATGTAATATCCTAGATTATCACTAATAACATACAACTTCAATTCCGTAAAACCACTTTCATCATACGTGTTTAACCGAACAAGAATATAAGTAAACCAATTTAGAAAACCAAGAAAACAAACAGTCCCGAACAAGGAAATTGAACAACTTAACCCATTAAAAAGGTCATGGATGAACATAAAAAGTTTATAATAAATCATATACATATATATGAGGTTATATATTTATTAATTTATAATCCTTTTTTTTATTTAGGTCATTAATAACATGTGGAGCACACCACCATATTTAAGGTGAGGGATCATCCTCATTTCTCTCTTAATCAAGATTTTTATCTATGATATGCCTTTTTAATATAATTAAAACTGATTGGGTACGATTTCAAACCTACCCAATACTTCCCTCATGATTTATAAGTGATTATAAACCCCTTTTTCCATATCACAAAGCCCTCTTAGGTACACCCACCTGACACCATGTTGATAAACCGTAATGAATTCCACCCAAACCTCCATTGTTCTTTCAGGTTTCCATATCCTTATTCTTTATCAAAATGGAATTATATTATATGTTTGTGTAAATATTATAAATTATATTTAGTTTTATGAAATTCATTTATAAATAACCTTTCATAACTCCCTTTTATGGATGTACATGTTTTTAAAAGACTCTATCCTTAGAACTTTCCGATTATTAAACATGTTTTAAGAAAAATTCCAAAACAATTTAGAAAATTTCAAGTGCAATATGTCTTCTATTTTAAGACACCATTGTCTTTATAAAATCATTATATTTATTTTTAAAGCCTTATTCATTCAATTCTGATATTATATAAAATATTTTCTTCTTTTCTATTTTAAAATCTCTATAGTATATTCCGTAAACTACACAAAAATGTTTTAATGCAAATTTTTCTCAAATACATTTCTTATATGTTGTCACTTATGTTGGACATAAATTACCATGTTATATTTTTATTTCACTTTATGAACGTCCATATATATGATATTCTTTTACTTTCATGTTCACATTCATGATACGCCCTTTGGTTATGTGTTATTTCATGATTTTGGTACCTAATTCTTTCCATGGGTACCCTCAAGTTTATGTATGGTTGATTATGTATAATTATTTTTGTGGAAATAATATTCATGAAAATTTTGAGATGGGTGCACCCAGATAGTTCTCCAATTAATTGGGTAATGTTTAGTCTGATGACATACTATGGGAAACATGATTGGTGGTTAACCTTGACACGTACAAAAATGGGAAACATGATTGGTGGTTAGCCTTGACCAATACTAAAATGGGAAATAGGATTGGTTGTTGGCCTTGAACGTAACTAAAAAAATGTTTAAGATACTACCACATTTATATCATTCCATGTATATATGATTTCATGCTTATATAATACTATTTTATATGTTCCATGCTTTGGATATCATTATGTCATGCCTCCAAACTCATATGCTTAAGATGTATCCTTATGTTCATTCCATTACTGTGCTTTTCATCTCATCCCTTTGTTCATGTGTTTCCTCATGGTACCCTATACAGATGTAGGGCTTCAAAAAAAGTTATAATCTCTTTATGGATATTAAATTATGTAGTGTTTTTTTATCCCCATGTTTTATGTTTTATATACCTAGTCTACCAAGACACTAGACTTAACAATACCTGGCTCTGCACTATGAAGTACAATTATTCTAAAAATAATGTAATGTTTGGTGTCAATGTTTTCGGTGACTATACATATTATCATACCCTATATAAGATAATGGTAAGTTAATTTATCTATTACTAGGTTTTTATGATCACCCCTATCTTATGCTTCCATTTCATAGGGAATGAGAAAGAATTTAACTCTAGATATGCTCAAATGAAAACACTACCATAATGATATTATAGAGGTAATGTTAACAAGTACTATAAATTAATATTCGAATATGGTTAGTCTCTATAGACACTAAACATCTCGATTCTCATGATGTTGTGTTTATTAATTAATGTGATATTTTAAATTAAATACATGATATTGTATAAATGAATTTCATTTTAGGTGTCCATAGTTAGTATCCATGTAAAGGATTAATTATATTATTTAACTATTGACTAATGGATAAATAACCATATTAAAACCCCATTTTTCTTTCTATGTATATGATGATACCCAAAAATATTTATAAAGTCATGATTTGATGGTTTCCGATATATATATTCCTTTATGGACCCGAAATGTGAATGTAGACTACAGAAAAATGATCCTAGGATTAGTATCCCAAAAAAGGGTCTGTTGGGTGTTAAATAAATGTAAAACTAGTTCCTGAAAAAGTGTAATAACTACAAACCTATTTTTAGCCTCTTGTGATATAGTTTTTAGATAATTATATTCCCTTTACCAAAAGTTATGAGGCATTTATTCCCCATTTTACATTTAGGGATTTGGTTTTTTAGCATATGATAACCCAACTTTATGTAACATAGGTCACACATATATGTAGATATGTTCAGATAAAGGAATAAAATGAAAATTTGATGATTTAAAAGGGTAAAAATTTATTTTTGATTCCCAATTATGTTATTTATTATGATGAAACCACTATTATGTAAAATATTTTTCGCTCTTATTCACCGAAAATGGTTTTAGAGATTGTTGGAAATGGGTATTAGGGATAATGCGACAAAAACCATAAACAAGAAACTAATATAATAGGTATACTATACAAAACATCAGGGACATTCATAACAAACTATCACACTCTATGATTAATTATGAAAATATCATATAGATAAAAAACACACCAATGATGGAGGATATTATTTTTGATTTTATCATTTGTAAAGTTCCACCCTGCTTTAGTGGATCTTTGTATAAACATTTTTCTAAAAAATTCGTCAATGTAATGGAAAATATAGTTTTTCTTCTATAATTATCAAATTACGATTTTGTTGTTCTATATGATTAATAATTAAAAGGAAAAGTTTCATAATTGTCAAATGTCATCAAGAGTACAATGAATAATGAGTAAGCTGAATCTATTGATTTTTATAAGTTAAAAAACGTATTTATAACCACATAATTTACTCAATATAATTTCTCAACCATAGAGAAGGAATTATTCGTTTTTGAAGAAAAGTATGATTTCCCATTAGTATATAAAATGAAAACATCACAAAACATTCAAGGTATATCAACAATATTATTAAAAATACTGAGAAAAATATAAAATAAAAATCTAATAAAATTATGTGATTTCTAAAAAGGTTACCACATATAACATACAATATATATGATGAAATTTTTTTATGTGAAATTTTTTTGCTGATATAATTTAGTGACTCCCATAACTCGAGAGGTAAAAAATACAGATTTTATTAAGAGATCGGGAGAGAAAAAATTTTATGAAAGGAAAATTTGACTTTTTTTACAAGGAAAGATGGGACGAAATGCATAGAAAATTTAAAAATATATATAGGATAGTAAAGATGTTTAAAATGTGGTTGAGTTGTCCATAAATCTAAAAAAATCTATTATAATAAAAAATTTCAAATAGAAGAGAAGAAGGTCCCAGACAATTCTCTTCTTACTCTTAAATGATTAAAATGAGAGTAGTTTTGGTATTTTTTTTAATCAATTATGTCACCAAATGTGTAATAATTATATGATTCTCAAATAACATTCCAATATATTCGATTAAGGGAGAGAATATGCAATCACTATAGATTAAGTGGATAATTATATGTATGTTAATCAAGTTACATTTATCCTCAATTATAAATCTATCAATTTCTTATTTTATTTTTTATTCATATTATATTTTATACAATAATAATTGTAATAATTTCTAATCATCCCATCATGGTTTTGATATTAAATAACTTTTGATAACACATGGTTCCCTGATGGTCACATCTATGATAAATTAGTCCTCTATGCTAAAAATATCTTATAAAATTATTATTATTGATCTAATTCTTCTCTTATTTGTTGAATTTGAAATAATATTGCGTATGAATTGGTATCAAAAAATATAGACACTATGAGATTTTGGGATAATTACGGACACTTTTTTATACCGCATAAACCTATTTTCTTTAATCAACAAATCTATCATCTCCCCTTTGAATAAAATTCTATAATTTGCATTCTAATACCCATCGATGAGGGATTTCTAGATTAACTGATTCGGGAAGAGTCCATAATTAAATACAATCCCATTGTACATGAATATAGAGATGTATTAAAAGATTAACTATCATGTTTTCCCCATGATCATTTGGCTGTGTCTATGATTGAACTTATACCTTGATATATTCTTATCTTGAAATATACACATTGGATGGATTTTATTAAATCAAATGACGTGAAAATACATGAAAAATAAAAATTAGAAAAATATTTTATCTACCAAAGGGCTCCATTAGGGGGGGAACCAGTCCGAATTATTAATATAAAGGATGGATCAATATATATTTGGAATGAAAATAATGATTTTTACATGATTGAAATTTAAAAAAAAATTTAAAGTTGCATTTCTGACTATTTTGATCGAATCATCTAATTTTAATGCATCTATAACATTTTACGATGATAATAATATATTTATTTGGGGGTCATATTTTGGATATTTCTAAAATAGATTTCATAATGAGATATGAATGCTATTAGGTCATAGTTATTCCATTTGTATTGTCTAAATCTCATTCCATTATAATTGATCGAATAACTAGAGTTATTAGAGACTGACTCGATCAATTATTGGTTGTGATAGATGATTTTATTTTAATGTAAAAGTATAAGTAAGATCACGAATACAAAATCAATATTATGTATAAGTCCTTGTTAATAGATAAAAATTGTGTAAAATTTAAAAACTATTAATTATTGAAATATAAAGTATCATTTTTCAATCATTTAATCCCAAGGAATTTAGTAACATTAAATCTGTAATGGATATAAATTTTCATGAAGTGTCCCACACACAATACTATAATATATATTTATAGTATTCAAGGGTTAAAAACAAATTATAAATTCATTATGAGAACTTTTTAAAATATATATGTTCCATAAGACATGTTAACATATAAAAGTGTAATTTTCATTTAGATATATTAATGTAAAGAATAATTCATGGAACCAAACAAGAGGTTAGATATCACTAAAATTATTACATTACCCTATATTAAGAAAATATTATTAATATGCATTTAATCTTTGATAAATTATTTGGTTTTATTTCACATATGAAATATTAATTTAATCTCATATTCTTTCAGAAAAATAAAAAATTTAAATGAAACAAAAATATTAATTTGGATCTGAAAAAAAAGTGATATTATCATTAACAATTTTGTGTAATTATCTCGATATTGAAATGTTTTATACGTATAATGGTTATAATATATTGAAATATATATTAGAATAAGATGATATGAATATTCACCAAAGTATATTTTCAAAATTTATAAAATATTATAATTTCTAAATACATTACCACAATGGGAGTGAAAAAAGGTGGATAGTTCTCCATGTAGGATTTATCATCCTCCCTTATCCATGATGAGGTTAAAAAAATACCCCTTATTCATTTACATTATATGGATGAATCAATAATTCATAAATGGAGGAGAGAAATTCAATATTTTTTGATTTATTGGAAACAATGAATTCACTAACCGATAAAAGAATTCTAAAAATATGATATAGATATAAATAATGATTAATAATATTTAAGATTTTATAATTGGTAGTGATGGAGTTATAATAATTATATATAGGATATGTATCCCATTAGAAATTAAATTTGAGAAGGGGATTTTATATGACACACATAGCTCATCCTTCTTTATTAATCCATTAATTATGATTATATATAGGTTCCTTAAAAATAATCACTTAATAATATCATTATAAGAAAAAACTTTGAATACATATCTTGATTTTTGTTATTCTTATAAGATAAATCTAAATGATAAACATCTAAGAGTATGTTTCATCCATTACCCACTAAATTATGGAAATTGAAGAATATCTCCATGGATTTAATCACAACCCTCACGAAAATTTACACAGGTTAAAAGGTTATTTGGGGTATTATCAATTTTCCAATAATTTAAATGCATTTATTTCTATGAATGATTATTTATCCATTTGATTAATTTTCTAAGATTTACTAAATTAAAGTGTTTATGATGAATGATATAAAAATATCAATTATATTTAATTTTAATAGGATGTTTACCAAATGATTCTTGATAATTTATAAGAATGAATTTGAGATACATTATATTATCAAGATTCCATATCATCAGTAGAGAGATGGTTGTTTTAAGGAAAAATTCAAACATAAAATAATATGTGGAGATTTATTTATATGGACTCCCAAGTAATTTGTTATAAATACCAAACCATGTAAGAGTTCACATATAACAAAGTGTTCCATTATATTTTTCAGAATAAATAATATGAAGAACTTTTTTAGAAGAGATGTAGGACACTGACAAGATAGGATAAAGATGGAGAATGGGGGTTGATAGTTCCTAAACATTTCAAAAAAAATGATAGATATAGTACATACCATTTAGAAATATATGAATATTTTAAAATTTTCTAAAAATGTATTTTTTGATAATAATCAATGGGAGTAGAGTTTGAAGTTAGTGACATGGTGTTTTTTGAATATCTTCATTGAAATGGGTTATGGGATTTTGGACTAAAGGGAAGTTGATCACTATTTACATTAGTCCCTTCATGATCTGTGATTTTTTCAATGTCGTAGACTACCTCTTAAAACTCCCTACACACCTCTCTACTCACTGTTTTTTCCATATATCAATTTTGAGAATTTATGTACTAGATCCAACACATTTTTTGAGTTCATAAGTTTTACTATTAGAATATGTACATTCAAATGAAGAAAAACCAATAGAAGTCTTAGATAAAAGAGACTCATTTTGATGAATCAATACCACCCATTTTTTCGATTATACAAGGTTAACTAATTTGATTGTGGGTTATATAGGACTCTATTGATTTTATGATAGATAATACCCCAAATTTTTTTCTTCCAAGTAAATATACATTTTAGTGTGAAATTATATTTTAATGGTGTAGAAACTAATGAACAATTTTTTAGTAAAACATCCCTCAAAAATTAAATTCTACGTTTTATAGATTTATCTAGAAACAATAGTAAAATTAACCAAATATCGACCATTTTATGGTAGAAATTAAATTTTCATATACAAAAAGAGGTAACAAAATCATGATATATATATATATATAAGAATAAAATAATATAAACAATGAATATTGAATAAAATATTGTGGCTAATAAAAAAAATATATTAATATTTTTAAATTATAGTTTTTACAATTTTAATATGTTTTTTAGAAAAATGAATCACAATACCTTAAATTAGTAAAATATATGATACATGATGTAAATATAACATTTGAAAAAAATCAATTAGAAAAAAATAGCTATATTATAAGGCTTAAATTAACAATAAAGAATATAAATTTTAGGTTTTTAATTTGAAAATAATGAAATATTTTTTAGATTTATATTGTCAATATCCACGTAAGATGATATTTTGGTATTTTAAAAAAAATCATTTTTATGTTAACATCCCAATATAATGTTTTTATAAATACCATTATTTTTATGGAATTATTAGTTTATAAAAATAAATTTGAAATTTATTTACACATTTTCTAGAGAAAATATTTTATTGAAGAGTTATATTACAAATTCCAAAATTTTTATTCTAGTTTACAAACACATGTTGCACGTTATTTATGTAATATTTCTCTCAAAAAACTATTTTTAATATATAATATATTTATTATTTTAAAATTTTTTTGTATCACCTTTATAAATTGAATCAAATTTAATTTAATTCAATTTGGCCATTATTTGGTAAAAATTATATAACAAAAAAATTATTCTTAATTATATAAAAACATTATAAAAATACTATAAATCTCTCTATAAACTAAAAAAATAAAAGAAATTATATGACTAAGTGACGTAAAAAATATTCAAAAAATTAAATGTAATGTTTTTTTGAGGCCTTTACAAACCATAAAACATATACCCTCCAATTTTTCTCAATATTTCTTCATATTTGAAGGAGAATTATCTATAATTATAAAAAAAATAAGGTTATTTACAAAAATATAATACCCATTCACTTAATAAATGGGATATCTACTCCTCAAAACTCCTCACATGACCACACCCATTGTTCAGTATAAACTGTAAATAGAACTCCTCAACACACATAGTAATATTATCGGAGATTTTCGTTTCTAAATAGTCCTACCAAAAAAAATTTATCCTCCATTACAATGTAGATAATCTGAGTATTAATGTATAATATTTGAACAACTCCTTTGAATTTTAAATTTCATAATGTGTACTAAAACTTCTTAAAATTATATTAAATCATCTTTAAATTATTAAATTAGTGTTTCTATGAAATGGGTCTATTTTTATAGTGATGTATAAATTATTAACAACCCTCTATTATTACATTATAAAAACATGAATCATGAGTTTTTGGGGAGTACCACATCTAGGAATAAACATGTTTGTTTTGCTTCACCGCATAACAAGACTTTATAAATTGGTATTTTAATAAATAATTATGAAATATATTACATTTTTAGAGTATTAAATTATGTATTGGGTTTGTCCTTCATCATATTCCATGAAAAATGAACTCGTCAACCATGTGTATATAATGACTACCATAAAGGAATGATGCATTTTTTTTCTCTCTACCACCTTAAAGGATTTTTTATTATTATAATTTTGAAATATATATGAATCTATGATTATAATATAGAATTAATATTACAATTTTTTAAACCATGAATTAAATAAAATATGTTATATAATTATATAATGATATGGATAAATAACTTAAAATTATATCATCACCAAATTCTCATTCATGAGATGAAATAAAAACACATGTAAGGGAAATTAAAAAATATAAGACTTTATATATCATAATTTATTGTAACATTACTGGTTTATGAATAATTATCTTTGGGAAAGAAGAAATTATGACACCACTATTAAGAAATTAGTACAACCTCTGCACACCCTTTCATATAAATGAAATACATGAGAATAATTGTTACAAATTAATGGTATAAATTAAAATTTATATGAATAACATTTAAATATAGTTAATTAAGATGTTTATCTTTAAGATATATTAGGTTTAAGGACTTCATTGGGTATCTAAATTAATGTTAATGGAATTTGGTTGCTCAAACTTCTTTGGATCTTGGTCCTTAAATGGTTCCCTATATTAAAGGACATCTTATTTATATGATTATAAATTTCTTCACTATGAATAAAATTTTATATTATTATAAAAATAATTTTATGAATTTTTTAATTTAAATAATAATATAATATTTTTTGAATAATTCCAATGATCTTGATCATTCTCTAATGTCAATGCTTTCACACAAAATTGATTAATATTATTAATTTTGAAACACAATATGTATAAATTAATGTGATATTTATAATTTAGTTTTAAATATAAATAATTTTACTCTCTTTTATTATTTATATTTAGTATTACACTTTTCTCAAATGGGGTCTATTTTAAGTGATGTTATGATTCATAAGTATCCCTTTAAATTATTATATGATGGTATAACTTTTGGGGATTTAATTTGGTCAAAATTTATCTGGATTATGAGATAATATATCTGATACCCTTGGAAATATACTGTGAATCCCAGTATTATACATGGGTTATAATGATATGTTTTTTAGATATATCGTGCTGAATACATGTTCATGGATGATCATTACCTATTGTGTGGGCCTTATATATTCTTTCAATGTAATGGATAAATATTTAAATCTCAATAAATAATTATGAATTGAGTAACGATGAATTATTGAGAATATGAAATCAGTCAGGATACCTAATCATCTATCGAATATTGGTTACGACTCCTAGAACTCTACGGGAAACAATTTGGGATGCATATCCAACTATTCCATGAAGGTGGTGATTCCTAATATATAATGTTTTGTTTCAATATTAACGTTGTTGATACACTCATTTGATATATGAATAAACCATACTCCCTGAATGAAGACATAATTATCATGTTTTCCTAGTCATTACACCATGTTATATAATTGATCAAATGTATTTATTTTATATCTTATAATTCCATATAAATCATTTTTATAGTTCCGTGTTCTTTTAAACAGATAATTATATCCAAGTTATGTTTTCTCATATGACATGATATCATCTTTATTAACTTATTGATATGCCTACATCTCACTCACATAGAGATTAAGTTCAACATTCTCTAATGTATCCAACATCCATTTCATGATAAAATGTTTAAATATTCATATATCTAAAATAATGCATATTAAGATTATATTATTGGGAAATTTAATAAATATTTATAAAATATGTGTCTTATGTACTAAATGTTTACAATAAGAATACATTTGGATTATCAGGACATTGCATTTAATTTGAAATGGGATGTGTTAAATTACGTAAATGATATAGAATACTGTCAGTTTTTGTCATGGTTTCCTCAAGGTGGAGGCTATAGTTCTTTGGGACGGGGTTTCATAAATTTCATTTTTTTTAGATATTATATAGTGATGGAATTCGTTGTCCCCTATGTTCATGATGAGGATATTTTCCATCCCTATCGTGCATCATTATTATAATGGGATAATGTGTTGATCTATTTTTTAACCTAATATGTTATTTTTAAATTTCATGATGTTTTAGGTTGGTTGATATTGTAATTTGTTTTGATTTTTAGTTTTCTCTTTTCGTTTTGAATCATCTTGTACATAAAAACCCTTGATTTCCCTCATATCTCATACATTAGAGAATGGTGAGATGGATTGTGGAGTTATTAGTGACCCATGATCCTATTAAAAAGAAATATAAAATATTGGATATGATCATCATATATAAATAATTTATCAAACCATATTTAGGGAATATAATTTCATAAGATCATATGAAATTAGTTATTAATTTATAGGGTCAATAATAGAGAGAAATATGATTTAGTGGGAATGTTTATGGGAATATTAATGTTAGTCAACTATTTATCCTATGATTTAACAAGCTTTATCACATACATTGGTTAACAACAACCATCACTCTATATATTTTACCATCACCCAAACCAATACCCAAATAATACGTCTAGGGAAGATGAATTCTCCATCCTGGCATACATTGAGTGATAATGCTATATTGCATTTTTTGTTCAAATTTTTATTTTCTATCAAATTTTTGACAGTTTGATAAAAATATATACATACATATTTAAATAATGATTTTTTTATATATTCATCAGTCATGCAAGTCAAAAATTAATATTTAGATTTCAATGGTATAGGATAAAAACTTTTCATATCATTGATAATTGATGGGGTTAGAATTAAATGAATAATTATACAGATTCCATCTTTCTCTATATGATATTTAGGAATTATGTGACTAGAAATTTCTAATTAGATATTTACAATAGGTCAATATGGGTATGATATCATTTTACACATATACTATGTTATGTATTTGAATACATTCAAATGTGTAAGTTACATAATGGTACTATATTTTCCACTATTAATGGTTGTACCTATGATATCATCTCAGTTATATGTATTACCTAAAGTTAGGATGACTAAGGTGGACCCACATAATAAAAGGGGTTATCAAAGATAATTGATACTGATATATGTTATACTTTTATGTTCTTTAATTATTGTTTTCTATATTCTCACTACTATTACAATTTTATAATATATATATATATATTTATATCATAATTGGATTGTATTATTCATATAAGAATCTAGTTATTTATTTCGATGTTGGGGCCTATTGGTAGTTATATAATGAGTATGTATATACTCACCCCTATATAGAAACCTCAATGGGGATGAAATTATATTTTTTCTCATTTATAGTATCTCATTAACTATTAGATCTTCATGATTTATTGAAAAATTTTGTGACTGGATCATGAATCATGGGTTTTTTCTCTTGAAGTTCTTGTTGTATATGTGATGAGAATATGAAAGGGTTGTCAACATTTTAAAAATAGTGTTTTGAAAAATAAAACCATATAACTTTTATCCTTAGGTCATGTTAGGATTTATAAATTTGTAATTAGTGGACTTTATTATTTTATTAAATTTTATATATTTCATCTGAAATTGTAATTTTGTTTAAATTTCATAAATGATACATATAGTGGTTTAATTTTTTTAATTTTGTGTGAAATATTTTACTAGTATGCCAATGTAGGTTTTAATTCATATGGACGTGGATTATTCCATGATCCTATGTATTGGGACAAAAATTCATTAGAC
Organism: Viscum album; assembly: GCA_963277665.1. Taxonomy (NCBI): domain Eukaryota; kingdom Viridiplantae; phylum Streptophyta; class Magnoliopsida; order Santalales; family Viscaceae; genus Viscum; species Viscum album. The sequence goes on from OY728156.1 coordinate 52,240,712, forward strand.
AAATTAATTTTCACGAATTATATTCAAAAGGTGGAAAACCTCTATTTCCTTCCATTTTAAACCATCAGTGTTTAGGCTAGCCTTTGATGAATAAAATGTCCACCTGATGTCTTTTAGTGACTTGAACCACTATTATAAAGGTGAACTGGTCACAATCACTACTCGTGTGATTTTTTATTAACTACATTATAAAACACTCATGAATTCAATGTTTGGATAAAATGAAGTTTACATGAGATAAATATTTTATCCATTATATATTTTAAAATATAAAAAATTAAGATTCCACCCCCACTAATAGAATATGTTATATAATAAAATATATTTCCATAATAATATTACCCACACATAGAATAATATATATAATATTGATAAAATAGTGTTTATGATAATATTTCAATAAAATAAAATATGTTTTTTATGAAAAATTTATTTTTTTAATCTCGTCTTGATTTTATAATGAGGATATATTGTCTAAAATTTTTATGGGAGTATATTTTATCATTTATAAGTTCATGGTATAAAAAATATAACATTATTCTAGAAGAAAATACTTGAAAATATCACTTAATAATGTATTAACATTAAAGCTATATCACCAACAAGAAATATAAATGTCACTTTTAGTTTTATTAATAATGTCAATACCATTGTACATCCTCAATGATTTTCAGATGAGTTTGAAAAAAAACAATCTATGGATTTTAATTTTTCTTCAAAATTGATCCAAATTAGTTTTATTGGTGGTCTGTTTCCAAAATGATGATAATTATGAACATTTAAATATTTATATATATATAATGTTTTTTACATCATAAAATTATATGTTGTAAGGTAATTAAAATATATTATTTTTTTAATTTTATTCAATAATAGGAAAATGATTTGAATGTTCAACAATTATTTAAATTATATTATATAATTTATTTGTCTTATTAAAGTAATTAAATGGGTGGGTTTTGTTATATGTTTAATTAGTGATGTGGTGGGAGTTACATTAATATGTGATGAATTTATCAAATCATAAAATATAAAATAAACATATTTCTTCATTATCCAAATTTAATATCTGATATGTCTAAATTTTGAATATGTATGATTTTAATGGTGTTATTAAAAGATATTATGAGTAATAAAATTTGTTGTATTAAAATGGAAAATATCACTTTTTCACTCTTTCACACTATCAGTATAAAATTTCATGAATTGAAATAAAGATTGACATCAAAATGCATGAACTGGAGTTATCCCTGACCAATATATTTCATGGAGTACTATATTTTATGATGAAATTTTTTATGTCAATATTGGTAATATTCCATATAGAGATACAGAATATACTCATGATGTACTAAAAGGTACTTCTTCAACTATATTACACACCAAGATTACCACATGGAGCATCATACTCTATGTGTTTTGTATAATAGGGGTTCTTGTTTAATATTTAGATATATGTATACCTCTAGTTGGAAATATACCTACACTTTAGCCATACTACTATGATATTATTCTTCTAAATGCATTGAGGATTGAATAATAAGGAAGATGATGGTTATGATTCTGATCATGTCATATTGGGTATTGAACAAGATGGTATTTGTACTCTTTTATATTTAGAATGGAATATAGGCTCTTGATTGAGTTAAATTTATGAAGTGTACAATTATATCAAGAAACTAAATATAATTTACATATCTATTATACAATGAAAATGTGATGTACTGATCAATATAAATGAATGAATGTGATATATTCAACTATCTAGTCATTCTATACTCATAGAATTGAGACCATATGAGTCATAATAAAACAGTTTCACAATCCATTTACCTTAGTCAATGTCATAGATAAAGGGATCATATGAAAATGTATTATTTTATTGAATATGACTAGTTAATACATTTATAATGAACATGTTTTATTGATAGAGATAATTCTAGTTCCCATTGTACAATAAGTAACATTGAGGATGTAATGCCTTCAATAAAATTACCAAAAAAAACAATAATTCATGGTAATTAAAAGATCACAGTACTTACTCCCCTTACACTGTAGGTGACCAACAATATAAATCATTTCAAATAAAATTTGATTTTTTCATACTCTCAATACCTTCATATATACTAATATTATAATTATAGGAACAAAATACAACATCAAAATAATAAAAATTAATTATGACTACGAGTTAAATGAAAATATAATATGAAACAAAATTATTTCAACGATGATACTAATTATTAGGAAAATGTAATACAATATAGTTTTCTAAAAATAATTACTAGTATAGAAAAAATATCATTAATTGTGAATATCAGCTACAAAATTTGAATCCTTCCATAGACCAAAAGAATAACTTCCATCTACCTTGTCAAGATGGTTCCCCTATAGTTCATTTCACTTGAAACCCAAATATTATGTATAAATATTATCCTTGATTCCATTGATGGGTTTGGTAATAAAACACATTAAGGGATCACAATTTTCACATCTTATATAACACCATTTAAATTGAATAGAAGTTTAAAAATTGAATTATATTTTAATATAAAGAATATTAAACAACATTCTACATCTCCTTGTTCTGACCAGACTACCATGATAAATTATATCGCCCAGTTCTAGAAATTGTATAAGATAATTAATATCACAATACAAAATAATTCCATACTATGTTTCAAAACCTAGTCTAACACAACTAAATCATGGAAATTACCAACTCGCTAAGGGTGATGTCATATATAGTTCCCCAATATAATATACTATCATATACCACTACCCCATAATATAGGGTGTAGTTACATATAATATCACATTCCAATTGACAGATATCCATCATATTACTCTATGTTTGATCTCATATAAAACCTCACCCTCTACTCTCTCACTAAAGGTATGGCCCCATACCAAAACCCATATATCACATACCTCTACCCACCTATGTAGGTTGAGGTATCATATCACACCTTGAACAGTACCCAATCACATGTGTTTAGGTACCATATTGTGTTATATTCATCATTTCCTACCACTTAACATACATTCATCCTCCCACACATGGTAAGATATAATCACATGTCACAAATTACAACAAGGATCAGATAAAATTTATTAACCCTCTATCTAATTGTATAGATAAGTAATGCTCCAAAACATGATCATACCATAAATAAAAAAACATATCAAACCTAGAACATATCCTAGACCTCATATAGGCATACTCATAGCAGAACCAAATCTCTAGTAAAACGTCACACAAATATATATATATATATATATTTGTCAGCATCATTTTCAGTTATAATGTTTTTATCCAAATAAATCCAAGAAACATGTTTACTAAACATTTAATAAAAATATATTAGGCACATTAGCCATAACAAACTACCATTTGAAACAAAATTTCACACATGGAAATACTGAAACACGAATCCTATCATAAAGGTCATGTACTACCCTAATGGTTATTAATGAAAAAAACATATGTTTATCTTATCCCTTCCATATGATTAGAACTCAGACACATCAAGAGATAAATAGTTGAAAACCAGAAACTCTTACAAAAAATTTCCTAACTCTATGTAAACCATATAATAATGAAATCCATCTCTTTTTACCCATTGGTAAACCCTGTTCAAAACTATTCCAGCCATACATGATTTACTTCATGCTATTTATATTAATTCATCTTTCTCTACTATTGTGACCCTCCTTCGCCAAGATGAAGGAATGGATGGTAATGTGTCATGACCTCCCTTCTTTATGCTGAAAAATAGAAAATGAGCCCCAACACTCTCCTATAGTATACCCTAGGGTGGCGACCAGCACCAAGGGTATACAAATCTCACAAAATAGGAGACATTACCCTTTTTATAGAAACCAATATTGGGAGATAAGATGTATAAATCTCAAAAAAACCCAATAAATATATATAAAAGAAGCCAAATTTTATCGCACATGCCTGTTTAAAGTTAAAAATATAGAAATAAAATGAACAACTCTAAGTAAATACCAAAATAACACATCTAAGAAACAAAACAACAACTATCTCGACACCTAAGTTAGTAAGGTAAAGCATAGTATGTGCAATCTCCCTAGAAACCTGAAAAAAAGTTTTATATACATATGGTGTGCATAAAATTATACACAGTAGGGAAAATCAATGTCTCTCATACATAAGTGGAGAAGCATTGAAATTACCCTGTGAGGAAATTGAAAACCCCCAAAGAACCGAACAAGTTATACTATCTCTACCAAATCTCACCAAGTAATACTCACCAAATAACACCAGTCAAGTAAAGTTATATAATAATCACATCGATGATAGAGTACTTCACACCAATTCCCACTAGTTTACTACTAATACTTAACGGTACATGTATTAATGCTATCATACTCTTCCACAAGCAACACTTCAATATCCTACCCACACACCCTTGGGCCACATACCACATCCCACCCACAAACACCTAGTAAAAATCCATATCACATCCTTTCCCACAGATAAATAGGCCAAAAAATAATAACCTCATCCTAAAGACACCAGGGAAAGTGAACACATCTCATCCAAAAGACACCAGGGAAACACATCTCACTCATAGACACTTGAGCCTCAAAACTTCACCACAATATACTTGATTATTATTGAGATACCAGTGCCTAGAAGAGGGAGTAGAGAAGTGTCAATAACCATCCATCCACCCCCCATCGAGGTGTTGGGAAAGGACACCCTCCACCATAACTATGGGGGTGTTTGGAATTTAGTGCTCAACATGAGTGGGGTACACAATAAAATTGCGAGAAACTACATGTATATATATTGGTATCAAACACTCATCCTCACCTATGGGTTTTCGAAAAACCAACTAGCCCACACAAAACTGCCCATACTGCCACCTCTAATGCATAACCACAGATCCAACCATAGAAATAATTCACAACCCCAGCTAATATATTTGACAAATTATCACTCTGCATTAAAAAATTCATTTAATGATTTATTCCATATCATATTGGAAAACTAAAAAACACATCACACCACATGTACAACATAACCCACACACACTTCAAAAAATTTCTCTAGAAACTCTAGGCCAAACGCCCATGCAAGGTAACACCATCCTTCATACACCTTATCCCTCCCAAACTATCCTTGGTCAGCCCGTCGCACACAAAAAAACCCCATCCATAAAAAAAATACAACAATGTTTCAGTCCCAATACACAAAGAGATCATGCTCAGCAACCAAAACACAGCCCGGATATATACCAACTATTCAAAAAGATCATACATTCCACAGTTGATAAAACTCTCCATCTAGTATTCCATTACACCACCTGAACCACATCGTACACACTTCCATGATCCCACTCCACCAAAACTACATCCCTACTACACAAACATTCCACACCACACCCAGAATCCCATCCCCCTATCCACAAATGTACCCACATCTGCGGTTCCAACCTCCACACAACCCAACCAACACAATAAATAAACGATACTCACATAACACATATCCATAACATACAAGGACATGTGTATTAAAAATTAACTCAATCTTTCTTTAATTCAACATTTATAAATCTGGGTCTATCATTGAACAATTTTGTTCATGGGGAATCTATTAAATTAAATATATATATATGTGATTAATCATGTTTTTAGGTTCATATTTATTTAAAAGAAGATTAACAACAAGTATTCATGAGTATTTTGTGATAATAGAGACCAAAAATGGCTATGATTTTCAAAAGGCATATGGCCAATGGAATTGATAACATAGATCAAATATAACAGATAAAACAACACAATAATCATCATCATCTTCCCCATCTGTTATTTATTACTATTGATACAAAACCCATTATCATAACAAGTTCTATTATCTTTATAAAAGTTTATATTATCTTCCTAAAAATAGGATTTTACCATAAAAAAAAAGATACTTTAGCTTACCCACCCCACATAACACATAGATAAATAAATACTAAGGAAACCAGAGCTTGAAAAAAAGACTTTCAGAAACTTCTCATTGAGCCAAAATCGTGAGGCCATGAATGTAGCAGAAGACTCAATGGGAAACTGAATCTAAAGGCCACATAACAACACACAATTCTAATGTGAAGAGAGAGTATTGGTGAACCAAGAGAAAAATGGAAACACGTGAGGATGAAAATATCTCATCTTATAAGATCCAGATCCTATATATTAAGAAGGAAACAGTTTCAAGGGACCTTAAATTCTAATAATGGTTAAGATTATGTGGTTAGAATATTTCAACGTCATGGGAGTGTTTGGATATTAATTATATAATTAATGTTCTTTGAAAACCCTATAGAAACACTAAATACATTTTCTAAACTTGATTTAATTAAACTAAAATGTAAGAGGGGAGAAACTGGAAAAACTAGAAAATGATGGTAATGACTCACTAATGGGTGAGTCACCGACGGGATTCACTAACATAGATTCACTGATGCGACCCACTAACAGCGAGTCACTGACACAAGTTACAGATAGCGACTCGCCGACAGCGAGTCGCCGACAGAGCCCACCAATAGAGAGTCACCGGCATGACCCACTAATGCCCGACACAATGATGTGAGTCAACGATTTCATCCCTATTAAGAAATGACCTATCGTTGCCCAAACTACAATCACTCGACCTACTGATTCCTTCCCTACAGACACCTGACCTACCAACACTGAGAAACTGATGTTGAGATACCAATACCACCTACAAATAATAACTACCGATAGAAAATCTAGTCTTTTGGAAATATCTTGAAATGAGGCATGGTTGCCTCACATAACACACCGAACACTAGATTTTGAAAACGCAATTGAACAAGGAGGTCTGAGCCATTACATCAGATAACTATTGAACTATTATGACCCTCAATAATTCAAAACCAAACATTTAAGAAAGAGTGATCTTAAGAACGACCTTGTAAGATACCTCTCAAGGATAATCCACCATGTGTTGTTCGAAAGCATGAGTTAAACATCGACATACAATAACACATCCTCACACATATACTAACCCAAAAATAAAAATAAGATACCCCACACTTGAACTATCTTTTCGAACACATGTATTACGTAATTTCTTCATCCATGTCAATATATAGTTCACTCTATGTGGAACTGACTCTCCCAGACAAGTTTCATGGAATATTGATCATTACGACTAGATTAGGAATCTTGTGTTACCCTTTTAACTGGTTAAGAAATTATCTTACTTTATAGAACAATTAAACAACTCATCTAATATAAAACTAGCTTCAAACATTACATCACAAAGGAAAATGCACAAGAAAATATCAAAACAACTCTGGGTATTGGGAATACATCTATATCTACATTTCTTAAGTACTATCCTCTAGGAAACCATGCCTTTATAAAAAAACTTAATGAGAGGTCCATCCATGCAACACCTTCTCATGATGATCATGGATCTCTACTGGCTACTCCACGAATGTTCAATCAACCTCGATATCCAACTCTCCCCATTCAATGCCGTGAGAGTCATCGTGAAAATATCTATGAGGCTCGAAGACATCAAAGACATCATGGATCCTCTCTAAAAATGGTGGAAACTCTAATTGGTATCCCACCTCACGAACTCACCATAACAACTAGAAGGGTCTAATAAATCTTGGAGAAAGCTAGATCCCTCATCCAAACCTCATATTCCCACGTTGTGGGGAATCATTGAAAAAAATGTGGTCTCCAACCTCACACTCAAAGGGCCTACTCATGTGATTAGAATATGAATTCTTCTTTTCCCATGATTCCTTCATTCTCTAACGGACAAGATACACCTTTTCGGTAGATATCTTTACCACATCTGGACCAAGAATACCTACCTCCTCAACTTCTATCTAGCACAAAGGTGAACAACACAGTCTCCCATAAATGTCTTTGAATGAAGTCATACCAATGGAATATTTATAGGTGTTATTATAAGAAATATCTACCAATGGCAATTTTCACCCCTAAGACCCACCAATTTCCTTGATGCATGCTCGCAATATGTCCTCCAATGTCTAGACGGTTCTTTATGTCTACCCATCTATCTAAAGGTGGAATGAAGTGATGAGGTGTAACTATGTTCCAAATTCATGTTAGAATCCCCTCCAAACTCGTTAGGTAATACATGTATCCTAATCCAACATAATGTATATCGTAACTCCATCAAACCGCACCACCTTATTCACATACCTCTGTGTTAACGTATCCAGTATGCTCGAATCCTTTATTGCTAAATGGTGAGTTAAGTTCATCAACTGATCCACTAATACCACAATTACATCGCATTATCCCTGATCCATGTGTAATCATGTGATGAAATCTATTGAGGTGTCATCACACATGCACTAAGTCATATCTAAGGGATGAAAAAATGAATCGGGAAACCGGTTCTCATCCTTAACTTGCTGGAAAACCATGAACTTAGAAACCAATTACTCCATGGTCCCCTTCATCCCGGGCCACCAAAACTGCTCTCTAAAGTAGAGCTACATCTTGTAAACTCCAGGGTGTACAGCTAATGGTGAGCTATGAAACTCAAGGAGAACTCCCTTGTGAATAGCCACTGGGAAAATAAATTCTCACTAAATAGCATCTGATTCTTTCCATCCTCCGACCATCCCTCTATAGCATCACCCTAGTCAATGTGATCACACATCACCTCCACCTCAGATTTACCCCACTTATACTCTTCAACATGATTCCTTAGATATGAATACACCATCATCTGAAAAATTCACCATCTACTATCCTCCATTCCTACATCCAATAGTAAGGAAACCAAATACTCCATCACCATCCATGCGTTTGCAGATTCTCAAACTATATCTTTCTCTAACTTCTTTCTTAATGAATTGACCAAAAAATTCCATTTTTCAGATGTGTAAGAGATATCAATGTTGTAACACTAGAGAAACTCCTCCTACCTCAAATATCAAATGTTCATCTCTTGTAGGAAAAATATATACCTCAATCTCTTGTGATACATTAAAACCACGAAGCACTCTCCAATTAGGTAATGCCGCCACAAATTCGGTGAAAACATGCCTTATGTTAGCTCCCAATCAAGGGTGGCATAGTTATGATCATGGGGAGGTAATTTCCTAGACCCATAGAATATCATTACTCCCTGATTAATCATGACACATACCAAGGTTAGACGGGAAGCATCAGAAAACAGCTTGAACATCACCCTGTTTTCTAGAAACCAGATCACCAGAGCACTGACCAAATCCCCCTTCAGGTAGCTCAAAGCTACCTAACAGTGGTCACTCCAAACAAAGGCCTAGTATTTTCTGGTCAGAGCCATCAATGGAGCAGCAAATTGAGAAAAATCAAGTACAAATCTCTGGTAATATCTCCCCAGACCATAAAATTTATGAACTTACCCCACATTCTTGGGAATTAACCAAGAAACAACTGCATAGACCCTCAAAGGGTCCACTAATGTTGAATCATCCTACATGGACACTATTATTGGGGGAAAAAATTCAAATGTTCCATATCCCTCATACTATGTTCAAATTGAAAACTAACTCTAATAGTGCTTGTGGACTCCACAAGAAAAATCCATCAGTCCCAATCATATGGGAAAGGCACGAGGACCATAACTTCAAAACTGAAACTACAGAGGTTGGATTGTTTCTAGCTGAAATATCGAAGTTCCTAGTGCTTGTGGCCTGCTTCTATAAGGCTTTAACATCATTAAACCTTGGTGTCTCTGATTATCCAATAAAAACATATATTTTAATTAAATTTTAATGGTATTAAATGTTTATTTTTGATCTTATGGGCCTGAGTTAGTGGATTTTCATTATGAACATCCATTCTCATCATTTGTGCACTTCATGCCTAATATACACCAATTTAGGCTCAATGATTCATCTGATTATAAGGAATGTAATTATAAATATTTTAATTTGATATTTTCGTAACTGTATATACAGTTAAATTCGAAATTTTTTCATTCAGTGATCAATGGAGAATTCATGGAGGATGATGGAGATATTTGGCAATGAAAGGAAGCAATTCTGGAGAAGGTAGATTGGACACCATCCCACTTATGAGATGGTGGGGCCCATCATACAGGCCCAATGAATCCCAAAGCTCGTGGTATGATAGAAGAAATGTCGAGGAACAAATCACTCTTCAGTATCCAATGCTAATTCGGCCTCTATGGTGTCCATTTAGGGAACCCAATTTAGAGATAAAATTCTGTGCTAGATTCTGCGGCCGAGAAAAACAGCTCACCGATTAAAAAATATCTCGTCAACCATAACACCTTTTGGGCTGATATTTTACAGGATGTTAGGGGACATCCGGATCATAATTTAAGTCGTATATGTCCCAGCCAATTTCGGCCATCTAGAATGTGTTTCAAGCGCGTCTGTTTGGTGCATGAAAGTTGGATGTCTTTTCGGGTCAAGGGTGGAAAGTCTTTTTTCCACAAACTTTCCACCACCCTAGACCTACCATAATCAAGTGGGATGACTTGTACTATTGGAGGCTCGACCCAAGGGCTCAAAACTTCCTATTTAAGGTAGTGGTGTTTGAGGATTTAAGGATCTTAGAGCTTGTTTTCATCTTAATTTTATGCTGCCAATTTCTCTTTGTAATGTTCTTCCTTCTAATGTACGTTATTTTAATTCATCCTTGTTTCTTAATAAAAGATTCTCTTCTCTTATTATTATGTTTTTCTCCTTATCACTTTGATACCTTTGGTTCAAGGTGTGAACCTTTTCATACCAAACCATGTGAGATTATCACACAACGGTGGAGTAATTGTTATTTTATTGCGTTTTTTTTACTTCTCCATTTCCTCCCTCATGAGTCTACTTTCCGCTTCCATTGAAACCATAGAATCAATGGAGGGCTAACCCACTTATGGGTTGATCTAAGGGAGTACAAAGAGTATGGATTGGATGTTATTTATCACCTCATTAATGTATAATCACTTCTTTAATTGAGATTTTGATTTGATGATTTTTAAACTCCATCGTCCATGTTGAATTTAAGGCCACACACTTCAAGTGATAATACAAACCTTTACCTTGAAGTGCTCAAAACATTTATCCTTCAAGTGTATAGGTGATTAGTATTAAAAGGTGTAGGAATTAAACCAGTAAGTGATTATGTTGTTTTATCTCCTTAAATGAACCCATCTCAAATATAAGAAATTCAAATAATTACAAAGGAAATACGTCCAATCCACCCCGAGCGATAACCTAGGATCAACTAATTCTTTTAAATTGAATTCACTTAAATCTATTAGATAACTTTTAAACCCATCCAAAATCAATCCAAGTTGGCCACTTCATGGATGAAAACAGTCCATAGAATGTATGTGTCTATAGGTTTCTTCTTAGGTCTCTGTGGATTCGATAACCCAAGCTAAAATACAAGGATCGGATTTCCTTCTTCTCTTGGGTAAATTTGACCGAGAATGAAATTTTGGCGCCGTTTCTGGGGACCCAAGTAAGTTACCTTAGACACTAGAATCCTATTCTCACCCCACATTCTCTATTCTCTCCCCCATATCTTTTATCTTTACCCCTTTCTATTTGTGTGTGTCCTAAGAGTCTGGAATCCAACTTTCAATCTTCTCTAATGGAGTATCATCCAAATTATCATGTCACAAACTCATGCTAGAATCAAATAGAAAATCAATATTTGTAATCCCCTAAATTATAAAATTTCATTGATCAACCCTTGATTAATTACCACACAACTGGTGAGATGTACAATCAATAGGATAATGATTGTTTAAAAGATCAATTTCCAGCCCTCTCGAGGATGATTGATGAGATCAAACATAATGAAGGTCGTGATTTACAAACTCCTATCCAGCCCAATCCTCAAAAAATAATTGAACAATTGTGTAATCAAATGTAGATAATGATTTATGAGGTATCATCTTTGATATTAGAACTACAATGCATTAATACTTGTGAGGAACTCATCTATACACCAGTTGTAGCTTCCAAAACCTTATGTGAAGTGTCTAGTTTCCCAAAAACCTCTCATGAATTTATTGAAGAATCAACCTTTGGATTTGGGGTAGGGGAAGTGAATCAAGAAATTTTTGAAGGGTCTTTAAATCAGGAAGAAATTGATTTCATGTATTCACAAGAGGGAAATTTGACATCGTGGATTGAGTCTCCTAAGTATAACTCTATTGACGATTTTTCAAAAACACCAATCCTTGAACCATTAATAAAAATCACAAAAATTGAGTCAATGACTGTTCCTAACACTGATCTTTCCAATTTTGTGGTTGAATCTTCTATTCCAAAGGATCCAATTCTTTTGCAAAATTTTCAAATTGAAATTGAGTTTGATTCAAAGTCCTGACCAGTGTCCCAAAGTATTAGTGAACCCGAGCTCAAATTCAAGGTCCTTACATCCTCTCTCAAGTCTTAAATTATAGAGGATAACAAAAAAAATTCTATCATAATTTCATCCTCTCTTGATGCTAATAAAGATAAAATTATTCTTGATGTCTTAAGACGTATTTGGAAGACAATTGGATGGACCCTTATCGATATTCTTGGGATTATCCTATTCATTGGGACCTATATAGTTTTTCTTGAATCAATTTCAAAACCTTCCTATAAACCCAATTGGAGACTCAATCACAATATAATTGAAGTGGTAAAAATTTTAATCATTAAAATGTTTAATGTTGGTATTGGATAAGTTGGGGGATCCATGTCGGGCTAACGACGTTAAACAAAGCGTTGCATGGGAGGCAACACATGGTTTTCAAGTTTCCAATAATTTCGTTGTTTTAATCAACTTTATATTTTAAATTGGGTTAAAGAGACATTTTTATATTTCAAAAAAATAAAAATAAAAATAAACTTTTGACCTGTTCTTCTATAATGAGTATGGATGGGTACAAAAGGGGAGCACCATATTAATCCGTGTCATGTGGCATGATCCTTGAGTAATAACTTACCCAGAAATTTAAAAAGAAGACAATGTATCATCAGTTTGTTTTTTAATGTGTTTGTAAGTTAAAAAATTAAAAAACAAAAATAAATAAATAAAAATATAAAAAAAAGTAAACATCGTAGGTTGTGGGGAAAACCTCGTCACAACCGGTGAAGCCGCAGGGATTCAAACCCGAAACCGAAGGGAGACATGGGCGCACACTTACCACTTACCTACGGCTTCTTGTGCTTCCATATTCTATAATTTATATATATATTCTTATATTTTACTTCCTTTATTATATAAATATATATATATATATATTTGTTTGTTTTGTTTGATTTGTTTTTATTTTTTCCACTAGGGAACTTTGCAAGCGACATGAATATCAAAGGAATAATTTGAGCGGTAAGAACTTAAAACATCAACCACTAGGTGACTTCATTCCATGATCCTCATATTTCAATTTCTTTATTGAACTCCCCTTTTTCTTCCTCTACCCCTTTCTAAATTTTATTTTTATGAATGTAGGGACAGTTTCATTCTATGTTGGGGGGTGTGGAAACAAAATGTTTGTTTAAAAAAACAATGATAAAAAAAGAAGTAAAATTCCTTTATCATTCATATAATAACATCTTTTCTCACATTAAAACTACATATAAAATAACTTTTACTTCCTTGACTCTTAATTTAATTCAGGATTAAGTTTAAAAGCATTGATTTTGGAAGATTGGTTGTCCATTGAAAATTTTTATCATTTTTATATTCATCCATTAAATCAAAATGCCACAATGCACGTCCTCTAGACTGTGGGGTACTAATTTGAATTTTTGGGGTCCCATAATAAATATCATAGGCTGGTTTGATTTTTATGAATAATATGAGTATTCAAAAAGAAAAATTAATTAAAAAAATGAAAAAAATTAATTTTTTTCGTATAGAGCAATAGATTTATAAAATGTGAGGCATTTGGCACTTGGGGATCGTGACTCCAGAGTTGTCTAGCCCTGAGTTTTTCAATATATCTCTATTTATGATAATATGAATTTGTTTTTGATTAAGTTAACTCAAGACGATGCCCGAGTATGTGGGATTCACTTGGTGCCCTAAGGCCTTTGAGTCTGGGAGTCATCGGAAAAGTCTTGCTACATAGGTTAATTTGATTAACTGAAATCTCAATTACTATAGAAATATTTCAAAAAAATCAAAAAAAAAGGAATGAAGAATACTCATATTAGGATTAAATGTTATTTCACCTAGCGCTTCCATGATTTTCCCCTTGAATGAAAATGAACCCCCATATCTATTGTGATTCACAACACATCATTACACCTAATTGAGTTGGATGAAGTATGATGATGGATTTGATCAAAGGAATGGGCTTTGGATTGGGATCTTATTTTAAATTAATCTTGTTTTTAATTATCTTGATAGGTTAGAAAAATATATTTGTGTGCAGTTTACATTGTGAGCACTGTTTGTTATAATGTGTTTGAAGAAAGGAATTTAAATAAAATCATTGAATTATTTGCTCGGGACTAGAAAATATCAAGTTGGGGGTGTGATTATCCAATAAAAACATATATTTTTATTAAATTTTAATGGTATTAAATGTTCATTATTGATCTTATGGGCCGGAGTTTGTTCATTTTCATTATGAACATCCATTCTCATCATTTGTGCACTTCCTGCCTAATATACACCAATTTAGGTCCAATGAGTCATATGATTCTAAGGAATGTAATTATCAATATTTTAATTAGATATTTTGGAAACTGTAACTAAACATATATGTGAACATTTTTTATTCAGGGATCAATGTAGAATTCATGGAGGATGATGGAGATATTTGGCAATGAAAGGAAGCAATTCTGGAGAAGGCAGATTGGACACCATCCCACTTATGAGACGGTGGGGCCCAACATACAGGCCCAATGAATCCCAAATTTCGAGGGATGATGGAAGAAATGTCTAGGAATAAATCACTATGCAGTATCCAACGCTAATTCGGCCTACATAGTGTCCATTTAGGCGACCCAAGTTAGAGATAAAATTTTGGGCTTGATTTTGTGGCCTAGAAAAACAGCCCACCAATTAAACCATATATCGAAAACCATAACTCCTTTTGGGCTGAGATTTTACAAGATGTTAGGGGACATCCTGATCTTAATTTACATCCTCTATGTCCCACCCAAATGCGGCCATCTAAAATGTTTTTCAAGCGCGTATGTTCGGTGCATGAAATATGGATGCCTTTTCGGGTCAAGGGTGGAAAGTCTTCTTTCCACAAAATTTCCACCACCCTAGACCTACCATACTCAGGTGGTATGACTTGTACTATTGGAGGATCGACCCAAGGGCTCAAAAATTCCTATTTGATGTAGTGGTGTTGGAGGATTTAAGGATCTTGGAGCTTGTTTTCATCTTAATGTTATGCTGCCAATTTCTCTTTGTAATGTTCTTCCTTCTAATGTAAGTTGTTTTAATTCATCCTTATTTCTTAATAAAAGTTCCTCTTATCTTATTATTATGTTCTTCTCCTTATAAATTTTATACCATTGGTTCAAGGTGTGAACTTGTTCATACCAATTCTTGTGAGATTTTCACACAACGGTGGAGTAATTGTTATTTTATTGCGTTTTTTTTACTTCTCCATTTCCTCCCTCATGAGTTTACTTTCCGCTTCCATCGAAACCATAGAATCAATGGAGGGATAACACACTTATGGGTTGATCCAAGGGAGTATCAAGGGGCTGGATTGGATGTTATTTATCACCTCATTAATGTATAATCACTTCATTAATTTAGATTTTTATTTGATGATTTTTAAACTCCATCGTCCTTGTTTAATTTAAGGCCACACACTTCAAGTGCTAATACAAACCTTTACCTTGAAGTGATCAAAACATTTATCCTTCAAGTTTATAGGTGATTAGTATTAAAAGGAGTAGGAATTAAACCAGTAAGTTATTATGTTGTTTTATCTCCTTAAATGATCCCATCTCAAATATAAGTAATTGAAATCATTAAAAATGAAATACGTCCAATCCACCCCGAGCGATAACCTAGGATCAACTCATTATTTTAAATTGAATTCACTTAAATCTATTAGATATCTTTCAAAACCATCCAAAATCAATCCAAGTTGGCCACTTCATGGCCGAAAATAGTCCATAGAATGTACGTGTCTATAGGTTTTTTTCTTAGGTCTCTGTGGATTCGATAACCCAAGCTAAACTACAAGGACCGTCTTACCTTCTTCTCTTGGGTAAATTTGAGCGAGAATCAGTCTCCCCTCTCAGGGTATACCTCCTCACGAGTGTATCCTCTTCACCACATCAACCTTCTTATGAACCTCTAGGTATGGTAGATAGGTGAAGAGATAATGTGTGAACTAGAGGGAAGGATAAAGTGGCTCCTCTACGTGTCCCACCAGAGACTCCTCATCCAGAAAGAGATATAGGGGAAAAAAGAGATCCCTAAACACTATTCTTATCTCATGTACTAATAAACTGCCATGTTGGTAGGAGAGTAAATCTTTCCTCTTCTTTCCCTTCATTGTTTAGGAAAGTAATTCCACCGAGAACTCATCAAAATCATCCCATGGAAAATTTACTTTTTTCCTCCCCTAAAGTTATATCATTCACCACTGACATAAATCACCTTGCATTTGGATCACTACCATAGGAACCCATTACTCTGTCAGAGCCTAGATTAAGCTAAATGTGATCAATTGCTCCTCAATCCAACTCTTTGTATCTATATCTAAAGTATTTCTTTCATATTCACCCAAAAAAGTGTTGGAAATCATAAATCATATTCATCCATTGGTTGTCCTCCTCCTCCTGATCAACCATTCACCGATCATCCAGATGGTCCTGCTGAGGCTCCACATCCTGATCAAAGCATGAATAATTACCATGTTATATAACTATATATTAAAAAAGGAACTCGTAATCTTGATTAGTATGGAATTTTATTTCAGGATCATCTTAACATTTTATTATTTAATTTTCCCAAAACACCCATCTCAAACAAGAACACATGACAACATGATGCATGCACCTTTACTAGGGTCTCAACCCTAAAAACAATGCAGCCGCCCTTATTCATTTTTTAGACTCATAGTCCTTACATCAGATCACCGGGGACCAGAAAATCCCATGTCCTCACCAGTGTCCCCTAACCTATGTCATTCAAAAAGATCACCTTACATTATTTCCCTACCATCCCATACTATCATTACTTATCTAACTCCATACCCAATATTATATCTCAACCACCACCAATAATACCATTATATCATTACCCTCTTTTATAAAAATGAGATTAGGGATGGAAACATTCCATGACATTCCAAATTCAAGATGAAAACAGATAATGACCACTGAGTCCCTCCTCTAGTAGGCCCTGAGGTGGTGACCATCACCAAGGGTATACAAATTTTAGAAAATTTGAGACATTACCCATTTTATAGTGACCAATATTAGTTGATAAGATGTATCAAACCCAAAAAAACATCAAGGAATATATATTTATATATATATATATAATAAGGCAAAATCCATCCCCCATGCATGTTTAAAGTAAAACTCCTTAAAATGCATTGAAAACTCCAATGTAATTACTAAAAGAAAAAATATAAGATGTGACACAACAACTATCCTGATGCATGAACTAGTATGCTCTAGTATGGTTTTCATAGTCACCCTGGAAATATGAAAAGAGTTTTATATACATAGAGTGAAAAAACAAGTACACTCAGTATGGAAAAAAGAAGTCTCTCATGAACAATAGGAGAAGCATACTATTTCCTCCATGAGAAAAAAACAAAACACAAAATCATGTGACAAGGTATACTATCCATCCCAAATCTCACTAAGGTACACTCATAAAATAACACAATTCA
The DNA here is from genome assembly GCA_963277665.1 of Viscum album. NCBI lineage: Eukaryota > Viridiplantae > Streptophyta > Magnoliopsida > Santalales > Viscaceae > Viscum > Viscum album. The sequence continues at coordinate 52,258,590 of OY728156.1, forward strand.
TGTAAAGTAATATATTAAGCACGTTGATGATGGGGTACCCACACCACTTCCCACTGTTTAATTGATCAAACCTAATAGCAAACACTCGGAGGCCACCAAGCTCTTCCAAAAGCCCCACATCCACAACCTTCCTACACACCCCTGGAGCAGAAACCACATCCCACTCACAAATAATTGGGAATAAATCATATCATATCCTACTTAAAGACACCTGGGCCAAAAAACTACAACCTTATCTTGAAAACACTTGGGAAAGAACAAAACATCTCATCACAAAGACACCTGGGAATCACACCACACGCTAAGACACCTAGGCCTCAAAATAGCACCATAACCTACCTGAAGATTCGTTACAAACTAATGACTAGTAGAGGGATCAGAGAATTTCCAATAAACATCCATCCATCCTCCCACTGGGATGTTGGAAAAGAGCGTTCTCACCCCTTACAACGAAGGTGTTCGGCACGTAGTGCTTAACAAGGGTGGGGTGCATATATTAATAATGAGGAACTACACACACACATAGATATATATTTATATTTATATTTATTTATTTATATTTATATTTATATGAGGCACTCTTCCAAACCTATGGGTTTCCAAAAAAACCCCCCGTCCCACAAAAAACAGTTATTACTTCCACCTCTTGTGTATAACCACATTCCCAGCCACCAACTTAATTTATAACCCATATATTTCATTTAGACAATTATCAATCCACATTAAACAAATAATTTAATTATTTATTCGATCCCTATCTAGGAACCTACCAAACATAGATCACTACATGTAACATCATATACCACACACACTTCACAAAAATTCTATGGAAAATTCAGGTGAAATGCCCATGAAAAGTAACACCATCCTTCTTAAAAATTATCCATCCCGATATTCTTCAGTAGCCCCGCTTCATGAGAAGCACCACATCTTGAAAAACAACAAAACACAACTAGGATGTAGTCCCACTACACAAATAGTCCATTCTCAACCACCAAAAAACAATTTTTCTAAGTAATCATTATTCTACAAGTGTATATATTGAACAATCAATCAAACTCTCCATCTAAGATTCCATTACCTGCTTTCACCACCTCTTACACACAACCACACTCCCACACAACCAAAAGCATAGCCCTGCTCTAGAAACATCCCACACCACGCCCACATAACCAACACCATTTCTACCCCTATACCAACTGCCTCGCTTCATACCACAACACCAAACAACCCACACATGAAAAAAATGATCCACACACAACACATATCCATATAAAACAATTCGAAGTGTATTTAGATTTAACACACTCATTCATTAATTCCACTTTTATAAATCAAAGATTATCATAGAATAAGTTTGATCCTTGGGAATGAATTTAATAAACTGTATATATGTGATTAATCAAGTTTTCATGTTAACAACCATTCAATATAAGATTAAAATAAAGTATTCATTTGTCTGGTGCACAAACAGCGACCACCAACAACTATGATTTTCAAAAGTCATGCAGTAAAAAAAATTCAAATCATGGATCAAATATAACAAATAAAACCACATAATCATCTTCATCATCTTCCCTACCCATTATTTATTACTAGGGTAAAAAACCCATTATCGCAACAATTCTGTTTATCTTTATAACATGTTATATTATATTTGTAACACTGTGATTTGACTGTAAAAACAAAGAGACATTATATTACCCACACTACATGATTCCCAAATTAATAAATACTATGAAATTCCTATCTTTAAGAACATATGATTAGAAACACCTCCATGCTCCAAAATAGGGGGGTCGTGCATGCAGCAGGAGACTCTAAGGGAAACTGAATCTACAATCCACAACACAACACACAACTCCATGGGGAATAAAGGATTTGGGTTCACTGAGAGAAAAATGAAAACACATAGGGAATAGAGAATCATGACATAGAAGAGTGGGATCCTATATCAATGGAAGGAAACAATTTTGAGGGCCATTAATGTCGTATCATGGTCAAGTTTTTTCGGTTTGAATATTTTAAAGTCCTAAGAGTGTTAAGAAATTAATGATACAATTAATATCCTTTGTAACAACTTTAGAAATACCTAATCAATGTTTTAAACTCTATTTCTATTAAATTAATCATAAGAGGGTAGAAATTGGAAAAACTAGAAAAATATGGAAATAACTCATTGATGGATGAGTCACCAAAATAGACTCACTAACAATGAGTCACCGACATGTCCCAATGATAGTGAGTCACTGATAGCAACTCTAATGAAATTCACTGACTACGATGCACCGATAGTGAGTCACTAACCCAAACCCACCTATAGAGAGTCACCAAAGTGACCCACCAACACGAGTCACCAATGCCCGTCCTACCAATCCCCGACGTATCGATGCCCGACCTACCAAAAATTGACCTACTGATGCCCAAACTACTAACTCCCCACTAACTAATGCCTGACCTACTGATGCCCAACCTACAATCATTGGGCCATGGTGAGGTAAATATCCCCATGATAACAAAATTCCATGGATATTATCATTGTTCTCGTTATCTCGGTCCTTTCTCTAGATCATTTTCATTCCCATGAGGATATCCCCATATACATTCCTAAAAAATTCTCATGTTATGACACTAAAAATTCCATTTCATAAGGGTTAACTACATAGAATCTGTAAAACAATCCCACAAATGGTCATTCACATTCATACACCCCTCATCTCAAGATCCAAGTCTACATTGAAGTTCATTGCGTCATTATAAATGTCTATACACCTTTATAGAATTTCGATGAGCATTTTTCAAATACCAAATACCACATTTTATACTCAATCCACTATTATAAGAAGTATCTTATAACTATTCCCATATCCCATACCTACATGTCCCATTCATACATTTCCTATTCAAAAAAAATAAGTTCATGTAATTCACATGTATAAACATATTCCAATTACATTTAATGGGATGATTATCATATAATTTCGTGTTACTATCTCTAAAAAAACATTCTACTTCCATCCAATCTATAAATATGAATTTTCATCATTTAATGAATATATCTCATAATACATGTTCCATTCCATTATATATATATATGATTATAGAAATATATTCCAATTAATTTTAGTAACCAAAATCATATATAACTAATTAAACAGCCTCTCATGATATAAACTACATGGAATGACCATTTTTGAAGATATTAAATGATTATAATACTATTATGAATGAAGTAACATTTAATTGATATTTGATAAGTATCCAATTTATAGAAAATTGATTCAAAGACCCTGTAAAATTCACCATATGATATACCGTCCAAAAAAATGGAAATAATAGGAACCATTTCACTATATTTAAGAATAAAATGTATTTTATAATGAAGTGCAATAACATTAATCATGTTCTACCAACCCTTAGTCATATATGATACAAATACTATCTTAGATAAATAAAAATATATATATTAAAAGATGGGGGAATGATGAATGAATAAGTACGAAGAAATACCTCCGTTCAACAAGAAGTAAAAAACATGAAGAAATTTAGTTACAATATATAATGGGGAAGAGTAAAAGTTAGGGATATCATCCTTACAAGGCCACATCCACAACCACTATATATCTATTCATCATTTATCTGATAATCGATGTGAAATTAAGTGATGTTGTAGTTTAGAACTCATTACTTTCTTTCATTGAACCACAAAAAACCTTAGAGACCCACCAAAACACATAAAACCAGTCTATAAAGGTCCCATTAATAGGAAAAAAATCCTAAAATTGTTACTTGAACTCTTATGTCGAAACTCCCATTCTAAATTTCACAAAAATAAAATTTACTCTAAATTTCACATCTTTTAATCACGCTCTCTATTATAGATTCTTTTCTAGGTGTTATCGATTTCATAAATATAAAAATTCAAGATTTAATATATTTATTCAATACTATGAATCATCATTTGGATATATTTTGTGGTTATTTGAGGTATATTCTATTAAACCGAACTTGTGGAGCTTCACTATATCTTGGTAAGGGGTTATTAAAAAGTATTCTTCTTTTATTTTTTTAAAAAAAATCATGGGATATAATTGAATGTGAATTTGATGATACCTTTTTAAAAAATGAAATTATAGATATGTAAAATGGATTTTGGATATGGTTTCCTAAGTTTAAATTTATGATTCTATAAACGGTCTAACGAAATAGAAGTCCATTATGCTTTAGTGATAGTGGTAGATTGATATATAAAATCCCTTAGTTGAATATAAATATGATTTATTTTGGATTTATCAAAATATACAATATAAATGTAAATGTTATTTGATGATTTAAATGAATAAGAATTCTCATTTCCTTCCTTGTGGTTATATTTTTTAATATAATATAGAGATATCAAACATCTAAGACCAAGATTACCATCTAGTATGATCAGTTATATGAAAATTCATAGTGAACATATCATATGATTCACATTACACAATATGATTGATATGGGAAATTGAATTTCGGAAATAAACTTTTGGATGTATAGTTCATATAAATATCTAATTGATTAAACATTTTATATTATGAAATTTTGGGAAAATGATATTGGTTCAATTTTTGGAATTTTCATAAATTTATGGAATTATATTACCATTACAAAATAGTGTATTGAATGAAAGAGATTACTCATAAATTTTCCATGATATATATAGATATTTATGCATGTTATTTTTTGTGTTTCATTGTTTCTCATGATCTTAATTAATGATCATCCAATAAACCATCTTCCCCCTTCATCCCTTTCCACCCATGTTACAATAATACCATGGATTCATGGAATATCTTTCAGGAGAATTGGGCGAGTTAGATTAACTTATGGATAAATAATACAGTAGGGAGTTCATTTGTGTCCTCTCAGTGACCTACAAACAAACAAATCATAAATACAATAGTATATGCATACTATTTCCTCAACATGGGGAGCCACATACTATATTTTATGATTGTTAGTCATGTATTAATTCACATTTCTTGAAGGTATTGTAGAAGGAACATCACAACTAGGTTTTATTGAGTATAAAATTACACCCACAAACAGGTTGGATGTATTAATGTATGATTTAGGGGCTTGGGGATATGTTATGGATGTGTGTTATAGATTTTTCTAGGTCATCAAAGAAGCCCAAATAGCTTTTAGAGTTCCACTATAACAAAAACTATCAAGAAACTATTCAGATCACATCATATGATGAACTATATAGTATGGTATGCACATCCCCTTTATGTTGTATGGAGGCCTGCGAGTCGATGATATTGGGACGGAGTCACATAAAGGATACATCAGAGAAGGTTTAGTTGATTATAAAGTGTATGGCTATGACTCATAGTAGACGTAATTCATAGTCTGATAGTCATCAACCACCCCTAGAGCATAATGTGGGTGAATGTATTCTTTTGTGTGTATCCTAGACTGGGACATCATTATATTCGAAGACAATGAATGTTGGATCCTATGTTTGTTGGATTTTTTGAGGTTATAAATAGAATTGGGTCAATGGTGTACTTATTGGCTCTTCCATGTAGGCATAGTTCCAATATGGATGCTTTTTATTTGTCACCACTTTAATCGTATCACCCTGAACCTTCTCGTGTGATCTACATGAATGATGTTGAGAAAGAGACCAATTTATCTTTTAAGGAGTATCTGATATGTTTTTTGGATCATAGTGAGAAAGTGTTACTAGGATAGACCAGGTTAATAGTTTGTGTATTGTGGAAAATGGGAATGTGAGGAGGAAACATTATATAGATAAAGAGATATATATTATCATTGGCCTGATCATGTTTACCTCCGAATGTTAGATATTCTTGGGAGGATATCTTGAGTAAAATCTATTATAAGGTGGGGAGGTTATTTGATCTCAACATTTTTTAGTGGAGTATCTAGATCATTTTCATGTAATATTTTTTGCAAATTTTATTATATCTTGTTTTGGTTTAACTATGGGTGATTATTGGGGTGAAATAGGATAATTTTCTAATGAAGAGTGGAAGTGCATTGTTGGCACACAATTTGGCTAAACAGTGCACCCAGGCTAACAAACTATGTGACCCCAAACAGAGGGGAATCACATGGTTGGTGTATGGATAGGGAAAACTGTGTTCCTTATAGAAGAAACCATTCGTTCTGAATATTAATACCCTATAAATTCATAAATTTTTCCAAACCCCCATATTATATCCCAAAACACCCTATCTCAACCCTAATTCATTTATCGCATTTTTAGGCTCTCAGATGGATTCCAAGGGCTAATGAACTCTATTCTCGGTGAATCAATGATCTCTTTTATATGTATTCACCTATCCTGAAAATAGATATTATTCTGATTGGTTTTCTCCCTCACTCCCATATTTCTCTAATATTATTATGGGATGTTATCCTCTGTTGGATATTGATATATATCTATGTTTTGATAAATCTAATACTTTGGGTCATTGAAATAGGTTTTGTATCTCAGTCTGATTCATCATCATTTTATATATAATTTCGAATCAATTAGGGGTTCTGTTGGAAAATAATCATCAATAATCTAATAGTAGGTGGCCTATCTTGAACATCACATTGCCTTGATTTAATTACATTTATTTTTAGGGAAATTTTCCTTTCCATGATTGGGAATTTGCATCTAGAATTTAATTACATTAAATTTAATTTATATATGGTAATCTGGATGGGTTGAATTTGGGGAAATTATTAATTGGTTGAATTTGATTAATTAATTTTTTTAATTAATTAATGGGATGATGTGACTATAGAAAGGATGGAAGATTGGAATTGTGGATTGGTTCATTTAAATTTGATTGTGTAACTGGTCAAATTTGATTTATGAAATTTATTAATAATGAGAATAAATGGTTTTCTTGCCTAATAATGAATGTTTAATGTCTTATGTGATTAAATGTTGATAAATGGTTTAAATGGTAAATTTTCTTATTAAACCATGTGATTAAATTTTTGGACCATGATTGTTTTGTTAAATGGAATTGAATAACATGATGTGAAATGATAATGAACGGTTCGATGGTAATGAATCCTGTTAAATTTGATATATATAATATATTTTATTAATTAATAAATGTATTGTGGGATACAGATTGATTCATCAAATACCCATTGGGAGCTAGACATGGAGTTCTAGACCAAAATACAAGCACATGATAACATGTTCAGAACATGGACAGAAGATTCCAAACACCACATGTTTTATTGACTAACATTAAGTGTTGGAAACTATCTAATGCTTTAAAATCCTATTTGTGTGGTTATTTTATATGGATTTCATGGGGAACATACTAGTTCTTTAAATACTCATGGGGTCTTAGCTATAACATTTGAGGAGAAAATGTTGGCATTGTATTATGCTTCCAATTAGACATGATATAAATTGAAATTAAATAGATATTCAAAAGGCCATGTTATAATGAATTGAAAATCTCAATGTGATATGGTTCAAAATATGGTATGGGCCAAATAAGGTGTTGATGGGATGGTTGCCTTCATGAACCAAGGGAAGTTTTGTGAATAATTAATGAATAATGAAAAGTGAAACCTTTTTAATGTATGAATTGTAATTTATTATTTATACAATAGTATACACTATTATTGACGAGTAATTATTTTAGATGTTGGTGGTGGTGGTGTATTGAGTTGTACGGGCACCCCCCTCATGCTACCTGATTGATACTGGAATAGACTTCATGTTTTCAGTATAGGATTAGGGTAAGTGCCCTATATTATATGGAAGAGTTGGGTTGTATCATGGATGATGGATCCCGAAATGGATTTGGGGCCTACTTGTGGGGGATTTTAGTTTCTTAATATTGGGTTCTCAGTTAAACACATGATACTTATTTGGAATGACATATCTACTATTAAGTAATATATATACTATTTACTTTTGGTTCATCATGTGATACTATTTTTTGTTGTTATATTATTATTCTAGTTTTTTGTTTTCTTTTTTTTATTTATTGGTTATTTATGATATTGGTCAACTTTTAAAAAGAGTGTATAGTCTCCCATTTATGATATGTTTGACCCTTACTACTAGTCGGCAGCCTCTTGCTTATAGGGAGGCACACCTATGGTCTTGTGAAAGACTGGATCGGGCCACTAGTGTGGGGTACCCGGTCCAGGACATTACAAATTCTAAGTATGATGATGTTTTATTTGGATTCATTCCCCATTGTTTAATTGAACATGGAACCTAAATCAATTGACCAACTGATTTATTGATGGATCAATCATATTGCTGGTATGGGTTTATTTTTGTGGAATTATCGAGTGAATTATTATTTTTGGATCTTCATTTTCCATTATAACCATAATATATTAAGTCCAAATGAACATGGTCGAGGTACTTTCATCTTTTTTTATTCCTATATTTCTCCCACCATTCTACATTCTTCGTGAAAATATTATTTTTTTCCATGGTTTGAAAATTTATATGTTTCTATGGGTGGTGGAATTACATGTAAAGAATAATGGGTTCCTAGAAAATACTGCATAACACGTTATATAAAACAAGACTACACATAGTGTGGGACCCCCTATTGTATCCATAGGGTTTCTATGATAAGATTTATATATTACAGGTCATATGAACCAAGTCACATTTCATATGACCCTTATTGGTCTCTTGGTGTGTAATTGGGATGGTACACAATTATAGGCATTACTAGTTGTACAAGAACACAGCTGGATAGAAATGGACTTGGCCAGGAGTACACGAGAATAGATAGGCCATGTACCTATGCACGAATATGTAAACGGTCATGGTTTTTATACAATGGTGGAACCTTGGGAAGATGGGACATACCATATACTATTATTAAATTTCATTTACTCATTAAAATAATTCTTAGAGACCTTTTCCTATTCATCTTTGAAATTTTTCTTTAAGAAGCATTCCATTGATCCATTCCCTAAGTGTTTGTAAGGAATGAGGTCCTTTATATAGTATGGTAAAGCCATCAATTGATCGTCTTGGATAAAGTGGTCAAACTTATTCCACGAGACCCAAATATAGATCAGTTATTGTCATAATTCCCTAAGTGGTGTTATTAGTATCATCTTTACCAACATCACATGAGGGATGATCCACTTCTTAGAATATTTTTTTCAGATCAGATGGTTAGTATACCCCATGGCCCTGAGTGTGATCCCCTATGTCTATTGATCTCATATGAATTTCATCATGTACATGTTATCGAGAGACTCAGTGACCATTATATATCAAATAAATTTTAGAATATCTAGGTGACATGTGGAGGGATTTCTCCCATTAGATAGTTATGTGGAACTTTTGAGTAGTTATCTTAGAAATGAATTATAGTTGTGAATTGACGCTGGGATTGTGTATCATTCTGGGTACATCTAGATATTACATATATATGTCCTCAAGAAATAAACATGTTCTGAGATGACTGTAATCATGATGTTATATTATTAGTGATTTTCAGGTGTCATGTGTATTTTTATACGCATCCCTACATGATATTCCCTAGTATGTGTTGTACCTTATGTGGACTGTTGACCTTCTGATAGAGTTCTAAATGATCCAGGACATAGAGGAGCATAAATTACCATAATAATAGAGGTTTGTTCTAGTGGTTATCTTGATAGTAGTAACCTTTGATAATTTCATGATGGAATTTTCATTGAGACTCTTTATGGTAGGCTTATATTTGAGCCTTTCTCTTGCAATTAATAGTTGGATTTCTTTTATAGTAGGCTTTAGTTTTATGAATTCAAGGATTATCAATTGTTTTGCATTTCAACATTATATGGTCTTAGATATGTTTGTTTGTGTGTGTACATCTAATTTAATAATAGGCCTCCCATGTGAGTTATATGACTACATAGCACAAGTCGGTAGCCCCTAGCCTATTGCAGGAGGGCTTGGGGTAGTTACGGTTCAGGTCCTTGTTTTTCAGGTTGTGAAATAATTTCTAATGGAATTGAATTATACGAAAATAATGCCTATAAAATTTGTTGATTAGGTAATATAAAAGAAGTTATGAATCATCTCATTGATTTAAAATGTAATTTTATAACCCATCCATTAAAATAAGATGGATAATTTCATTTGAAAATACACATGACAAAGAATAAAACATAGATACAGAAACAAATTTTAGAGTTATTTAGAAAATTACTTTTCCAATAAGAAATTATATTCTCTTATAAAAACATCTAAAAAGAATGATTTCATTATACCATGAGAGTAATAGTTTCCTTTTCCTAAAATAATAAATATTAAAGAAGACTCTTAATAAATAATAAAAGAGGAGGATATTTATGTTCTTAAATAACACATGTAATAGATATTCATTTTTTGGGTCAAAATTCCTATATAAAAATAGTTGAAATATTCAAATTTAATTTTTTTTGAAAATCATGAAATTTAAAAATTCCCCATTTAAAACTAATTGGAATGAATTTACTTTGGATAATTTTGAAAAAAAAAATTAATGTAAGAAGTTTTTTTAAAACTAATAATGTATAATATGATTAAATTCTATTAAAAAATTTTAGTGAAACCCCTAATCAAAAAATAATATTAAAAATATATTTAATAATATGTGAATAGATTTATTATGTTCACATTAAATGTTATGTAAATTTCTTTTGATAGGTAATACATAAATACACTATAAAAATATCAATGTTCTTAGGTTATTAATCATTAATTTCAAGGATTCATTATGAAAAAAAATGTGATGTAAAAAATATGAAAATTTAAATGATAAGGATTAATTGACTTAAATAGAAATGTAATAGAAAGGATTTAAAAGGAAATTGTTCGAGAAAGGAGACATTTAATGTCAATTTTGATAATAAAATTCACAAAATAGGGAAATATAACATCATTATATATTTTTGTGTTTCATTTTATCCAAAATAATTAAATTGTAAATAGCATTAAAAAGAACCTCAAATACCATTAACAAATAATATATCATATTAAAATAATAATTGGGTTGTATATAGACAATATAAAACTAAATTGGTGTATAAAGTAAAATGTATCCGGATAAAGGTAGTATGAGAGAGAAAATCCATTAGGGTTTATGAAAAAATCTAATATAAACTAATTATAAAATAATATCTCAAATTTCATGTTAAAATATGATTAATATGTATAATATGAAATAATAATTATCCAATTGGATTCATATACAACAATTTTTATTAATTAGGTTTATAAAATGACATATATCTCAAAGAAGGATGTTTTTATATAAAAACACATACATGTGTTTGAACGTGTACTAAACTATCACATAATATCATGAATAAAAAAATTATCATTAATAAAATAATTAATAATAACCATATTCAACTCTAATTAATTTTCCATTTTCTAATTATAATTATACGTTACTCATTTATTAAATCATTTTAACTTATGTTTGTTAAAAAATGTGTTTCGGTGGATTTTAGCATGAATATCTTATCATGATGACTGAGGTTAGGTTTATTTTTAAACATGATTCAAAACATTCAAATTATCAATATTTTTTTAAATAAAAGTTTTATACATAAATTGAATTTTCAATGACATCCTTGTTTTGTGGTAAGGGAAATTTATGATTCACTACATGGAGGTTGTAATATTTATTTACACATATTCGATAATTTTATTTTCTATATAAAAGATAGGAGGTAGGATAAAAAATAATATATGATGTCAAAATCATAATCATGTATTAATTATTAAATTTATTAACAAAAAACATTTTTGATCACCCGTGCAAGGTAGTGATGAAAAATAAGACACATATTTCATTGATGTGAGGTATGTAAGTGTTCATGTATGGAAATTATAGGAGTGGTAATTATGGAATTGTTTAAAGTGTAATTTTAATGGGAGGTAAAGTATATAAGGTTTGTAATTTTTATCCTTTTATAACTGATGTAAATTGATCTTTCCATGATTAAAACTATTAAGGGGAAAGAATGGAAGTGCTTGAAATATGGGAGAGTTATGTGAGGGAGGGGTTTAAGACATATATTTATTAATATATAACCAAAAATAGGGTTCAAATAAGTTTTCATGTCATGTCAACTGATTACAATTTCTTCCAAATTAGATTAGTCATTTAAACACAATTTAGTCATAATTAAATATAATTTCTTTATTTAATTTATTAATTAATAAATTTAAGGAAACCATTCCCTAAAAATTTATAAATTATGAATCCGAATATGTCCTCTATGTTATATAATTAATTTTATATATAATTGAAAATTTGGTTTATTTTAAAACATATGATATTTCAAAAAATAGATTTCATAAAAAAAAATTTCTTATGATCAAAACTGTTAATCATTATTTTTTATGAAAAAACCTAGAAAAAGATATAATATAAAATTTTAATATATTAATTAAATATATTTTATGGATTTATATTCATTATAATCATATTATTAATTTTTTTAGTTAAAACGAAAAAAGATCGATTTGTAGCTAAAATGGGTTCTCATTCATTTTATGGTTTTACTTAAAATATTTATTAAAAAAATATAGTTTTTAAATTTTAAAAAATTATTTTATAATTTTAAACCATAATATCTAATCTATATTAGTGCCATATTTTGGTATTTTATTAATAAAAATGATTTTTAAATGAATGTAGAAAAATACCAATATTTATTGAAAGCTAGGATTTATTTAAAATCATTTTCGAAGTCAACATATTTTTTTTATTATTTATAAAAATTAATTAGTCTGTTTTGAATATAAATAATCCAATTATGCTTTTTGGAATAAATTTTATAGATTAATTTATTATAAAAAAATCATCTTATGTAAAAACCCATTTTTTTTAAAAAAAAAACTCTTTTTCATCATGTCATGTTGGAGTAATTAATAAATAAATTCTGAAACTTATTTGAATTTAATCATGTAAAATGGTTTAAAAATTTTAAATTTGGGTGAAAATATTCATTGAATAGGTCCCTTTTAATTTTTATAATTATGAAAATAAATCATAGTATATATTTCTCCCATTGCTAGGGGTAAATCATGTAATTAATGGTAAATGGAATTTTATAAGACCAAAAACTCTCCATGTCACTTGAATTAATTTAATTTTATGTGTGTGTTTCATCATTTACCATCAAAAGCTTACTTATTTGGTAATTTCTCTCCATATTCCTTTAGTTTTAGCAATCGTATTATTTTATGTAAATTGAAAATAAATAATGTCACTCGATTTATTTAAATTCCTTTAATATTTATTTATAGGGCTAATGTCAACTTATGTTTAGTTATAAATTTTTATTTTTAATAGAAATTATTTTTAATCACATTAATTTATATCTAATTTTTATTGGTGAAATAATTACCTTGAATACATATATAACCCGAGCATTGTATTTATTTAATTAATAGAAAAATAAAATCAAAAATATTGTAAATATTAAAATTTTATTTTATTTTATTCAATTAGTGTCTTAGAGAAATATATAAATATATTATATTAAGTATGTTTTGAAGGATAAGTTTTTAATTTCTAGGCTGTTATGTTCTTTCCAATGTCAAATTATATGAATTGTACCATAAAATACATTAAGGAATTTTTATATAATTAACGTTTATTAAACAAATTTATAATTCAAAAAATCATTTCATAATCTAAGTAAATTGAATATAGTTCTTAATTTCAATAAATTTCAATTTTAGGATCACTTTTCCCTATATATTATTTCTATTCACTCTAATATTAAAAAAATACATGGTACTATGATAAGTATCGAAAGGGTTAATGGGTAGTCATGTCCAAAAGGTAAGGCTGATTAAATCAAGTAATCATGTTCAAATTTTAGTTGAAAAATTAATTTGGATCTTCATCGCATAATATTCATATTAAATCAAATTGGATTCATTTTTTTCATGAAAATTAATTTATATTTATTTAAAATTTTATGTACTGAATAGACTTCTCATCCCCTCACATTTAAATGGTCCCCTCCTCTTCTCTATTACTCACACCATCTAAACATTCTTTATCAGAAAATTCCTACCCAAAAAACATACATACATCCTTATACGCATCCTAGATACATTTTTATATTATGGAAACATCCTAGTGGGGATCTTAGTGTAAAGGTCAATTTTTTTTTCTAAAGAAGTGGTTGAGTTCTTAACTGAGAAACTATATTTTTTTATAATCTTAAATATCCATAAAATTTTATAATAAAATTCTAAATTATAAAAAATTAATATATAATATAATTATATGTTATTATATTAATTTAATAACATATATCCCTCTCCTCCTTAAATTAAGTGGGGGAAAGCCATCATTTTCATGCATTATAGACTATAGCCTTGAGAACAGATGTTAATAGTTTTTTAAAAACTCTTCTAATTGATGATCATAATGTATAATTTAATGAATATGTATATTATTAAGCTATATTTATCACTATTTAATGTTATAATATCATATACATTCTTAATACTCCATAAATTGAAAATGATAACGACATTCATTCATATGTATTCATTACCACCTCGATAAAGAGATATTATTATTTTTTCATACCGACATCATGTTGATGATATTCATAATTTTTTTTAAATAATATTTTATAATATTAATTATATTAATATCCTTCTTGAAAGAAAATATAATACATACTACATTTCTATTATGATCATTCAAAAATTGAAATGTTATTCATGCATTTGTTAGACCTACCATACCAATAATTGTAATTCATTACATTTTTTATTTAGCATCATTCATGATTGGGTTTAAAATTATAAAATATAAAATAAACTATAGTTATTACATGAATATTATTCAAGACATGATAGAATAAGGACATATTTGACAATAGTCAACCAATTGAAGTCATTTTTGTTAAATGAAAAAAGTATCATCAAAATGTTCCACATGTATATAACTGATTATGAAAATGAATATAACATGGTAATAAAATAAATAAATTTATGAAATTAAAAATTATTCTCAAGAAAATTATTAATTTGAATCAATTTATTATTATAAAATATTAAAACACATTTAACAATTTAGACTCAAGATAAGTGACACATTACCAAAAAACCCCAATTCAAATGTTTTCATGCTTTTTATTAATATTGTTTTTCATTCATATACATATTTATAAAATTATTTTATTGATGATTTTTTTATAAATTGAATGAATTATAAATTAATTGTTTTGATAAATTACATTAAATCATTGTTTTTGAAAATAAATTATTTTACATGGAAACATTTTACAAGAGGGAAAATAACATATTCTATTTAAATTTTTAAAACATTAATGGTTTTACAATCACAGTAACCGTTAAATCATTTTCGAGTGATATTAATTATTTCAATTTTTTATTTAATGAAAAAACCTAAATGCATTTTATGTATTATTTTAAGAATGAGGTTTCAATGGAATTTATATATTAATTTCTAGAAATGTCATTTCTTACGATTAAAAATAATATTTTTTTAATAATTTATGTGTTATGATTATTTTATGGTTATTGGGAATTTTATGATGATGAATTGTTCATTTTGTAAATCATGGATGTTTTATTACTAAAAAACCATGTAGGTGGTTTGGTTATATTTTAAATATGACTAAGATAGATGTAGGTCTCCAATGAATTGGGAAAAGAGACAGAGTTAATCGACTAGATTTCTCCTAAGTGATTATTAGAATTTCCACAGTAGGATGTTAAATTTTAAAGAGTAATATAAAAAATATTTACAATTATACCTACATGACTTATCAGAAATTTAAATGGGTCTTTATAAAATATTATGATTTCACATGGTAATCTAATGACTATATGTTCAATGAAAATTACTTTATACATCTTATTGTTGAAATTTATAAATTTATGAAAATGATTCATGAGTTTTTCATGATTTAAAGGTATAATTTTTTTGTTTTATATTGATTTTAAAAGTTCATATAAAATTATTTAAGAAAGAATATTGATAGATAAGTTTATTTTAATGGGTAAAAATGTATTATAATTGAAAAATATATTTTTAAAATATAAAATTCATATGAGGATTCATGGATTAAAAACTATCTCTATTTATTTTGGTGTGACCTTTTCTATTTTTTTTGTTCATAGTATATTCTAAACATCTTTTTAGTACATTATAGTTTTGTAAGGACTGCAATGTGGTCATAATGAATATTTTTAGGATATTCCATAAAAAGAAAACAGGTCATATCATAATTGTTTTTTATTATAGAAAAATTTTATACCAAGTGTATGTTAAGAAATTATTATATAATATATATTTACATGTAGATGATGAACTAATTCAATAAATCTTTAGAATTATATGATCTTCATGAATGTTAGAAAATAATTATTCAAACAATATATGATTTATAAATAGTTTATGTTCGGGTATTCATAATTGGTATTAGTGAAAAGATATAGAAACAATTAGAGGTTGGGATAATGTTAATAAAAAAACCTTGAGATATTCAAATTTATTGATATTTTCAAATGATATATATTTTTACGATTAACATGTAGCGTGTGCTGATATCTATTTCTTCAGAATAGTTTCCTGTAATGGAAATAAGTAAGAAGAAGTAATACGGTGTGAAGAGAAAATTATCATTCCAAATAGATATCTCATAATGATTGAACTTAAAATAAGAAAATTGATTCATTGATCACTCTATTGATATGTGCTATAAATCGTAGTTTCATCTGTGTTAGAGATAAATTAAATTTGTCAAAGAAAAACATATCAATAGTTTAATATTTTAGAAATTAACTCTACCCATCTTTTAGTGGATCATAAAATCTATTGGTAATAAAAATATGGATCAATTATATGGAAATTATATTCAAATTAATGGGGAGATTATAAAATAAAAAAGGTAACTCTTCCATTTTTCCATATAAAAGGTTAAAATGATCGATGGTGTACTTTTGATAAGAATTATAGAGAGAGATATGATCTTCATTCCATGGAATTTAATATATTTAAGAACATATTCCTCATGAAATAATTTTTTAAGTATATTTCACATTCAATGAAACACATTTATTCATATTGATATAAAATTGGGAATATTTATTAGCTGAGTAAAAATGAAAACATCACCTAATTGAAAAGGTATGCACTAAATTATATCTAGGATCATGACTATAAATTTTTTCAGTTTTAGTCAGGAAAAAATCCACGATATTGAATGGAATTGGCCTCTTATAAATGTAAACAATGTGTGAAACATGTCCAATGAATTGAGAAGGTGTAAAGGGAGTTTTATAATGAATTTTTTTCTATAATATCTAGTAAAAAAATTGATAAATGTGTAAAGAAAATATGAATCATACATCTAGGAAATTTGAATTTAAGAAAATCAAGTTTTCAGTTTGATAGAGGTTTGGTAAAAAAATCATTATAGTGTATTTTGAAATTATAAAAGTTAATTTGATGTTGATTGTTTTGGAATAAGTTTTATAAATTTAATAATAATGATCTTTATTATGTAAAGAACAATATTGACAATCAAGAAGTATATTTTTTTAAATATATTTAGATTGTTCATTATATAGATGTTTTTATAAACAAGAGAATTAGTTGTGGTTATAAACATGAATAGAATAATAAGAATGAGGTTATATCCTTTGAAACTACATTAGAATATTTTTGGGCTATCACATGAAGTAGTAATATGTAGATTTCCAGTTTATTCAAATTATGATACAATATTTTTGATTCAAGGTATACACCTTCATTAATTGTTTATATATTTATTGTTACTTGAAAATTTCCCCTTAAGAAATTATTCCAATACATTTTTTAAAAACACATGGTGTTTTATTATGGAAACAGAAATTTACAATTATCATTCTATAATCATTTATGGAAGGGTATTCCCTGCAATCCTTTTTGCTTAAGCATTTTATAATTTGAAAATATTATCGGTATGGATTGTATTTAAGTTTAGAAAAATAATATAGTTTTCAAATCCAATTAATATATTTTTAGATTTGTCTTATTATTATATTATAATGAATTCATTCTATTTATAACATATCAAAATGTTGAGATAATATTATTATATAAAAATTTTATATATATTTCCCATAATATTAACAATATAGGAATAATTCAGATTATTTTTTTTATTATTAGTAAAAGAATAAATTGATGTTTTTTAATGATTTATTAAGTATTATAACTAATTAAGAATTTTAGTCTACTAATAATGTGTGCCCCATTATAATCCCTCTTCAAACCCCCCTTTTCAAATTGTTGAAGAATAATATTTAGAATTGAAAAATAAGTTGGAAGAATTAATTGATAAAGGATTTAATCTACCAATAAATTCATTATGGGGTGATTCTCTTTTGTTTTGATAAAAATAATGATGGTTCCTTGAGTATTTTAATTGATTATAGAGACATTGAAAAAATTATTATGAATAAGTATTTCATTCCTCATATTGATTTATTCTTTATTAGCACCATAGAGCTCAATATTTTTCAATAGTTGAGCTAATCATTGGGTGAAATTAGCTGAATGTGAAAGAGGATAAAATTTATAAAAATTTATTTCATAATAGCTATGTAAATTATGAGTTTTTGGTTATTTTATTTGGGTTAAAAAGTTATCCAGCTGTATTTATGGATGTTATTAATAAAGATTTCCACTAATGTTTGGATAATTTTATTTTCTTTGTTTATTGATTTCATTTTGGTTTATTAAAAATGTTATGAGGATAATGAAAAAAATAAATGGATTATTATATAATTTATGAATGAAAATAAGATTTATGTATATTTATAAAATTTGAATTTTGGTTACATAATATTTCATTGACTGAAAATTTCATCAATAAAGGATTAATTATTATTTATCCCATTAAACAATTTAGATCATGAATATCCATGACATACAATTTTTCTGGAGATTCATAGTTATCAATTTTTATAAGGCTATTAGAAATGGGTTTTCAATAAAATACATAGTTATAAAAATTGGTATCAATGAAAACATGACGAAGAGTGAGGCGCATCTTCACAAAAGAACGTGATTAATTTTTTTAGAAACTGAAAATAGGATCATTGAATTGTCCAATTTTTCACATATAATTCATAAATAGTATAATTATTATTTATAATTATGAATCATTACCACGATTATGTTTTTTAATGAAACAAAGATCTTTTAAATGATTATGTTTCACAAAAATTAAAATTTCATTAGTTAAATTATCATACACATGGCCTTGAATTTGTGAGTCTAGTGTTTTATTTTTAAAAGTTTGACAGATTATTATTTTTGATTAAATTAATAAATATAAAATTAACATAAACATTTGAATTATATATTCCCTAAAAAAATAATTAAACATGGCTCTAGGGAGATTAATGGAATGGATAATGGAATAAAACTACCTTATTCATTACAATACATGTAAAAAAATGTATTTGACGTAGTGGTTTAGAGAGATAATGCGTCATTAACTATGATCTAATTAGAATAAGATCCTATTGTTATTGACATGATGAATTATGGCTTAAAAATTTTTTTACTAAGGAAATACACCTTTATTTATTCCTATGTTTGTACACACTTATCTATTTGAATGAATAAATCAATTTTAGAAGGAGGGTCAAGTTTTACACAAATAGGTTCAATCTTTTAAAATTGGTTAGATTATATAATTTAATATAAATTAATAAGGTGTTATTAGATTTAGAAAGAGGCAATTTGTTCCTTGTGATTCCAAATTGAAGATATAATTGTCTAGTAAATCTCATTGTTTTCCATTTTCTATTCATATTGGGTGAACTAGGATGTGCAGAGACCTTCAAGAGTATTATAGGTTGGATGAAATGAAAATAGGTTTTCCTAAAATTCCCACGAAATATATAACTAATGAATAGAATAATTAAAAAAATAACATTAATGTTTTGGATATTTCTCCATTTATTAATTCCAGAGTGAAAACTTGAAAATATATCATTTAATTTCATTATGGGATTTCCAAAAACATCTTCAAGTAATATTCTGATTTGTGTTATTATGGGTTGGTTAACAAAATCTATTCATTTTGTTATTCTTTGAGATAATATTTTTAAGACCAACTTTACTAGTTGTACCCTTTATATATATTTATGTTACATATAGATTTTATGTCTATTTTATCCAATCTTGTTCCTAAAATTAAATTATATTTTAGGAAATTCCTTCGAATGATTTTGGGAAGTGAATAATATTTCATTATAGATTTCCTACTAAATTTGATAGAGCAGAAAATAGAAGGATTATTAATATGAAATTTATTCTTCATTATTGTTGAATGGATTCACTACAAAATATTTTACTTTTTCCAACGGGGGTGGATCTGTTCGTAAAAGTTAATTTTCTTTTTGTAAAACATTTTACCAACACATATATCCATGTCATTAAAGTGTTGGAAAAAACTATGTCGCTAAATATTTTTGCGACAAATTAAATATTTTTGTTACAATTATAATAATACCAATAGATAATATATATGTTGGTTAAAGTGTTTAGCAGCAGATTCGTATGAAAATTTTTTCTGTTGATAATAATATTAAAAAAATATAATGGTTTCTAAAATTATATTTAAAAAAAAAATAAAAATTTTAAAGATAGTAAAATTTTATATTATATTTATTAATTTATCGTATTTGATTCAGTTGTTTTAATTATAAAAAAAGATAATTTACACAAATGTTTAAACATGAAGAAAATTAATTATATTGAAACTGAAACATCATACAAAATAGATCAAAAAAATGATTTATTCATCCACCATATTGATCCATCACTCACCCAACCCACCCAAAGTACCTCATCCATTCCCAAGACCTATCCATGCCCCAAAACCAGTGATTGAGCTCTAACATCAGCGTGTAACCTCATATGGCTGTTATACCTCATCCTTCATCTCCAAGATCACCACCACACACAACCAAATAGAAAAAAACAAGCCAACTCCAGTTCTAGTAGGAATCCTCGAGGAGCAATTATTCCACACCCTTAAACTCCAATATCAATGTCATAATAAACCAAAAAGAATACTGAAAAATATGTTCACCATATATGAATGAATTGAAACCAAAGTAGTAATAAAATAAAGTATAATAAAATAATTTTCATATTGAAAAATTTTCATCATTGACTTGTTAAACACCTTTTATAAATGTTAATTGAGTTTTGGAGTTCCATGTTGAAACAAAACTTTCTAGGTAAGTGTGATTTTTTATGAGTTTCTAAGTAGGTGTGATTTGGGAAACGGGTTGCTAATTTAATAGCTTCATCAATGCTTAAAATAACTAACCAAGATCAGGGTGGGGATATAATATAAACAAAAACAACATGTACACATATGGAAGAGAATGTGGAATCATTTATTTCTAGAAAATGTAATGAAAACCATTATTTGGAATTATGAATTAAGAAGATGATAGAAATGTATAATTTAGGACTGGCAGTCTTAAAATATCATTCCAAAAAAATAAAAACAATAAATTGTTTTGATGTATAGATGAAAAGTGCTATCCAAATACTATTATATGTGAAACACACATGAGTCGCAACTGTGACATATTTTTTTCAAGATTGACAACATTCTTGAAGCTCAACGAAGCCCACAAACCATCACCTCAATGATGGTACTAAGAAAAAATCCTTTATCCATGTATTATTGCTAACATGGGAAGATTTTAACCTACATTATAAGATCTTATTCACCCTAATAAGTAATTTAAGTCTCCTTCCAAAATGGTTGTACATAATAAAAACCTAAAAGTGACAGAAATATTAATTAAACCAAGATAAATAAGAGATAAAATAATAATAAACATTACAGTGAAAAATCTAGAAATGTGTAACAATTCACTCAACCAAATCACCATCAATTGATCATACCATGCTAGCGAATTTAGTGCTTATAGTTCTTGGATGAATCGTATTTCACTATCATGGTGGTAGAAAAGATTACAACATACCTTTATTCAAAATTTTCTCTCACGCATCAGTTGTCTTTTCCATGGCAGGGTATATGCATGAAGTTCACCTACACAAACATGACATAGCAACAATTGTATATAGTATTTCATGGAAAGCTAAATGAAACAAACCATAACAAACAATTTTTTTTTAAAATTAGAATAATGTAAAAGGGAAAATATCTCTCGTATAAATTAATAATGAAGACGGGTTCACCTGAGTAATACCATCCCTAAAAATAGAAACAACCTCTAGATTTAGAAGAAAATTTATGTGATTCTATGATCCATAGATTCAGACCCATAACATATATAAAATTAAAAAATTAGAACTTGAATGAGATGGAATTATAAATAAAATCATTACTTACATAAGAAAAATTATCAAATCAAGACATCATTCTTTTTCAAACATTAACAGTTCTCAGCCAACCCACCTTTTTTAAAATATTAAATATTCTAACAACATAATAAAAAAACCTTAAAAAGACATTTATAAAAAAAGACCATATGATTCCAATTTTGCACAATCAAACCATGTTCCCCACTCCCATCTGAAAAATATTCTAGAAATCCATCTCAGAGAGAGCATATGTTGCTAATATTAGCGAATTCCCCTCATATATTCCCATAATACATTTTTTCATTTATATATTAGATAATATAATGTTCTATGAGGCCTAAGAAATCTAATTAATGATATATATACATCACAACATGAAAAAAACACTCGACAACAATCTATTGCAGCATAGATAGGGTTTGAGCACTGATTCTCCAATCACGAACACACCAATTCCTGTCCTCAAGGACTCTTCGACATGTGAATCAATGAACAAGTTGACCCTTTATAATATCCAATAACCAAAGGTCATTGCTGACATTATTTTCACTAACAGGGGTCTATAATCATTCAAGGATGTAATATTAATCAGATTTAGCACTCGATGCTATAAAAATAGTTGGCGTGGACCTTGGTCAATGTTTGGAAGAGCATGGCATTATATATATAAAGGATAAAAAAATATTTGGACTCCAATTAGAGTATTCCAATGTTTTTAAAGGTGTAATGATAGAAAAAAACTATTTTTTCCTTTTGAAAAATTAGAAAAGGGTTTTGAACCCCTACATCAATCCTCACGATTTTCCTCCAGATTAAAATAATTTAGAGAACACAACGAATATAGAGTTGGTGAGAAAAGATGATTGGGGAATATGAAAAATGAAAAAGTACATTGAGATTCATTACATACAGATACAACATTTCAAAAACGATTTAGTTATAACTGAGAGAGGTCTGGGTAATTTGGAATGCCATTATTTAAGAAAATATTGAGTTAGTGTCATAGTATGATTGTGAAAAGAATATGAAAAGGTAGTGATGTCTTATAGAACTATTATTATAAATAGACATAATGAACATTACGAATCCTATGATGGAAAAAAGTTGGGATTTTTTGGCCAAAAGGATCAATGACCAGTTTTTATCTTTTATCATATAGAGTTCAGAGACAAAATCTAGCATCGTTATTTCAAGGGGTCCTATAATGTATATTCTAAATAATGTTTAAAATAATTTTCATATTTTTATTCCCTAGGAAGACTCATTCTCATGAATCCAAAGTTGATACATCGTGGTAGTGCTACTGGTATAATCATGTCTTCCACTTTTAAGTAGAATAGATCACCTATTAAAGGCATTGAGAAGTGACCTTATGAAGTTGATGCTATTTTTTTTGAGGCATTACCCAAAACCCTAGAGAAAAATAAGTTTTAATGTGATTACAACTATTACTTCCCAATAAGTAATCACACAAAAATTGAAAATGCATGGATTAGGAAGGATGGGAGTATGGGTGTCATTATGGATATGAATGAACACAACATATGGGATTCATATAACCTGATGGAGAAAATAATTTATTATTCTTTCATAGAAAAGATATTAAAAATAAGATATAAGAAAACATTTACCATTATGACTTGAATAATTCAATGCTTACCAGGAGAGTGCAGTGATTATGATCCTTAATGTTTCCAATTCTGGGGAACTATAACAATAGGATAGAACTATTGAAGAAACACCATGATGAATATCATATAGGACATCATGCATCATCATTGAATTCCTTTGATCAAAAGGAGATCAAACTAACTCTCTTCTAGAATCTACATTACTTCAATGACCATCTCCGATGAACTATGCATATAACCCCTGATTCTTAAAATCACACAATAAAATGAGATAAAAATATAAAAAATAAATAAATAAAACAAATAAAATAGAAAAAAAAGAAAAAGGTATCAACATCTCCTCATCTCATCATGCATCTATAGTGAACAAGATGTCATCCACCCCAGTTCCCACCACAAAGTATTGTAATTAACAAGAATTGAAAATCATAAAGAACCAAAAATAAAGGAATGAACAGAAATGAATCCTCAATAACCCAAAAAGAAACTATAATGAATAAAAAATTAATTAAAAATATACCATAATCTCTATTAAGATTTCCATTTTCTATAAAAACTATAGGAGATCCACCTAATTTTACATAAATAGTATAATGAACACATGCTCCTCACCACGCAATGGCCTGACAGAGAAGACAAATCCATCCCAGAATCACATCCATATTAATTTTTCAGTGTATTTTTTTAATTAAAAGCATGAGAACCAGATAAAAGCAAAGAATGGCCACACAACATAAGGCATTATATCCAAAAGAATAATTAAAAACCTTAGATTTCAATATAAATCAAACCAAATTTAGGAAAATCATGATCTTGTTTGGAATCATACAATCTTTCTAAATAATCTCATTCAGTAGACATTTATGACAAAAAAAACATAGCTTCTAAGAAGCAATAGCTCTATCACATCCCTTCGCCAAATAAATTTCAGAAAACAGAAGAATAGAAACCCAAATGTTTAAACTGAACTAACCACCCATCACTAATAGGGATTATGAGCATGAAGAACGATCTAGTGACTATTGGATCAAGATGGAAAAACCAACTCTGCCCTGGTATGGGAGGGTTGTCTTCATACCCTAGAGGGACAGCCAGAGAGGATATCTATCAAAGCTGATTGAAGCCTAAATCGGCATACCCCGAAGGGATATAGAGAAAGGTATGATTAAATATAGGTGAAGGTTGAGCATAAATGATGGTGAAGAAACCCTAAATTGAAAACACAAAAAGAAACGAGAACAACCCCAAAATCACCACACAACACCGACACTGCACAATGTCACATTCAAGAAGAATATTGTGTCATCGAAATCGGGAGAAGAGAACACCGCACAATAATTATAAATCTATGGGAGAGAGCTCTAGGCATGGGGATAATGGGAAGGAATTGGGTCTATGATTATTGGTCCAGATTGACTATGTGGAGGTAGTGGGTGACGATGAAATTGGGGGAACGACAGCACATGGAAGTCTTGAGGATTGGGGGATAAGTTTTTTTTTAATTTATTTTTCATTTATTTTTGGGTATTTATTTATTTTTTTCCATTATATTTTTTTTATTTTTATTCAAAAAATTCTATTCTGTTAAAATTTAGTAAAATATAATTTTATTTATATTCCAAAAATATTATATATTAAAAAAATATCAATTTGTTCAAGATATTTTTGATATTTTTTATTAATAACAGCATAATTTTTCTTTATTGACATGAAAATTTGACCTATAGTGTTTTTATATTTTTATTAATAGAATTATATATTTTTATAACACAATTTACTAGTTATAACAACATTTTTTATTGTTAAATTATTTGTTTTATTGAATAAATAATAGTGACAACTTAATATGTTGGGGAAATTTATCGATAATAATGAATAATATTAACATATTGATTTTTTGTTAAAAAAACTATTGGTGTTAGTATTATAAAGTACCAAATTAAATTGTTGGTAAAAATATTTGATGGTATTAAGCCTTAATTGTAATAGATATATATTTTAGAAAAAAATAAATGTTGGTACTGAAGTTAAATATTATGAAAATTTAATATATGTTGGAATTTCCCATTTTTACTAACATATATATTTTCTGTTACTATAAGTCACTTTTTTATAGTGAATACCTATGATTTTTGGATCAATAATTTATATTGGTATCATTTTCCTGGAATAATAGTATTCAATCTACTATAAATATGATACATTTTATTGAATTAAATTGATTGTGGGGTCTCACTCTCACTTATTGGGATTATGTAGGATGAATAATGTTTATATGACTATATTTTTTATAGGAAATGATTTAGAAGTTTAATATTTTTTAGCAACATATGATAAAGTATCACTATAGATTAAAATTTTAAGTGTATTTGATAAGGAAATATATATCTATCAAGGAATGTGATCTTGTTTCACTTAATGTATATCTACGGAAATATGTCATGGGTTTTGGTAAAAATAAGAAGCTATGTCCATTGATTATTAGAATTTATTAAACACCAGAAATTGCTGGATAAATTTCCTACTGAGTGGCATCACCTATGTGTTTATCTAATGTTAGGAAAATATGTTCCACAATCATCTCATGAGATTACACCTGATGTAATTCAGATGAATGATAATGTTTCATATAATGAAAACAAAGTTCATATTGTTGAAAACTGGGAGAATATATTATGGAATAAAATAATGTTAAAGTTAATGTTTTTTGGATAATCTATGTGAATAAAGAAGAAACATGTGAATCCAAAAATGATATGATAGAAATATACCTCAACATGTTTACGTAATGATGGAAATTGTGAGGACACAATTTTTAAAAGGGTAATAATATAACAACCCATCTAAATTTATGGTAAATACTTCCATTAATTTTTTTAAAATATTATATATATTTATATTCATTGGAATAATATTTGGTAATTTTATATTCAAAATGATAATGGTCATTTCCTAACAGAATTGGGTATTCAAGAATTGTACTATTTTATTTAAATGATTTATTTCAAAATCATAGAATATTAATTTGATAAAATTAAATTCATTTTTTCGGCCAACACATCAAAATTATCTTATGGGGGGTTTTTTATTTGTCCAAAGCATTTTATTTTTCAATGAATAGTGAAGAACACTAATTTTTATTTAAAATAAAATATTTATTTCAATTATTTGGAATTTGAAATTCTACATTGGAATAATTTTTAAAAATAACTAGTCCATTATTATTAATAATAGTTCAATTATTTATTTCAAAAACAAATTGAGAAATGAATTTGGAATGAAAATATTTCTATAATTAAAAACAAAATTTTATAAAAATAATTTTTTTATCATTTATTTGGGATTAATTTAAAAATTAATTATGGAATTATTTTTAAATGATTTTTAATAAATGTATTTCATATTTCGAATAATGTTTTAAAATTTTATTAAATATTTTTACTTCAATTATTTCCTTAAATATTGTAACCCTGGTATATATTTTTCACCATAGTATGGGTAATTATTTTAAATAAGCTTAAAAATAATCCGGCGAGGACTAAAAGACTCCCTAATACATGAATTTATATATTGGTCAAAATATTTTATACCCTAAATAGTCATTATTTTAAAAAAATTCAATTTATTTCCAAATTCCTTTGACTATAACATTTATATTATTATATGTAAATATAGAGTAAAAATTTCACTCTATTACTTTTAAATTCATAAATATTTATTCATAGGGATAAAAAACAATGTTTAATTTAAAATGTTTATGTGATATATAAATTATTTTTTATCATTTTAATTTATTTAAATTTTTTATAGAGTATATAATTACCTTTGTAATGTACGCAACAATGACACTATACTTATTAAATAAATAAGAAAATAAAGTAAACAGGTTTAATAAAAATAAAAGTAATATAACTTAATAAATGATTTTGTTCGATGAATTAATTGAAAAAATTTAACATATTAGGATTTTTTAATGAATAATATTCAAATTATGTTACATTCATATTGTTTTAAATTCAAAATAAATTAATAGTTTCAAAATATAATTAATGATATTGTATAATACATATTATTTTTTTAAATGAATTAAAATTCATAAAAGATAAATTATCTAGAAATTTTAATAAGATATTGTTGAGAGTATTAATCATGGTCCAATTATGGGTTAAGTTTCCTTTTTTATTACCTTTCATGACTAATTTATCTTCGAAAAAATTATTTAGTGGTAAGTGTTCAAAGGGTTGAAGGGTGGTTAATTCAATAAAACAAAGATGATCAAGTTGAATAAGTATTTTTTATTTTTTTGAATAGTATTATATTTTATAAATATACTATTATAATTTAATTATATTAATAATAAGTCAATTTTATATGGAAATAAATTTGTATTAATATCATATTTATTGTATTTTGAGGAGTTCTACGACCCTCAATTATAAAACATCTTCTCTTTTCCTATATTCCTCACACATTTTAATGACTATATCATATACCATACCTTCCCAAAATTCTTCCTTAAATCAATACCATGATCTATAGGATTTTTATTTGTCATAAAACCAACCACGGAATGAGTTTTTGTAATCATAATGTGGTTTTCTGAATAAAAGTAATAGTTCTTTACTATGAAAATTTGTTTTATACATTCTAACTCAATCAAATGTACATTAGTATTTATGAAATTAATGAAATAGTATCTCCCATAATACAATATGATATTATATTATCGATATAACCTATATTAATCCCATTGTTCCATTAAATAAGGAAGAAAATTTTCATTCTTTTTTATTACAGACTACTACCTCACGAACCGATATAATTTTACTTCCATCAACATCTCCGAAAAATAGATATAAATATTGTTATAATTTAAATATAAATATGATATTAAGGAAATTTTAATCATAATATAAATATGTTGTATTACATAATTTCTTACCATTCCATATATTTAATAATATTAACATTGTTCATGTGTATGTGAGGATTAGAACCTCCATGGAGTGATGAGATTCGTTTCTAATAACCACATCACATGGATTTTATATAAAAGTGTATATAAAAAATGGAAATTACGATATTAATGATATATCCAAAATAATGAAAATATACAGTAATATATACATTATTTCCATTGTGATTGATGAAAAATAGAATCATTACTCCTGCATACATACAGTCTGTCATCCTAATGATTGCAACATAGTTATTATTTTCATAACTATAATTCATGATTGGATTTAAAAGTATAATTTAAATTTAAAAATTAAAATTATGTCATTAATATTATTTTTAATATGATGTAATAATTACCCCTTAAACCATAAGAATCATACTGCAGCCATTTAGGAAATTTAAGCTGAATTTCATTTAAAGATACAACATGAACATAATTGATTATATAACTGATTATAGAATGGAAGTTAAACATAAAAGTTATAAAAATAAAAAAAATCTTAAAAAAATATATAATTAATATAATTGTATTATTATATGTTATAATTAATGTACGTGATGATTCATACATGATGTATGTGACAGTTTACATTAAAAAACTCATTTAAAATGTTTTGAATATTTATTTTCTAAATAATTTTATTCCATTAAAAAATATTTTTAAAATATTTTTTTTATTTGTTTATGTATACATGTACTAATTATACGGTAAATTTTATTTTACTTTTTAATTTTTTTACAAAATATTGAATAGGGATACTTTTTTTATTCTATATAGAGCATTTTGATAGAAAATAAAAAATAATTCTACTATTTTAACATATATAATTCCAATGAGATTTTTCCCACCATAAATATTATTTTATGTTATTATTTGTCTATAATTTTTCAAGTTTATATTCAAATATAAAACCACTCCCTTTTCCAGAGTATTGCAAAAAGGGTTTGAAATGGAATTGATATTTTTATATCCAAAAATGTTTATTCATATTAATACAATGATTTATTTTTGGATAAAATTTATATATTTTCATTAAATTATGTGTATTGTATGATTTATCTAATTATAGGTGGTTCCGTTAAAAACAAAGGATGGGTGGTTCAATTATAATCCAAGAATGGGTGGTTCTGTTATAATACAATGATGGGTTAGTATGATATAGATCTCCAGAACATTTTCTTGTGGGAAGGAGTTTATATATTAACTTTCACCTAAGAGATTAATAGAATTTAATGTGTAAGAAATTAATTTTTTACAGTACTATGAAAAATAATTCTCATGTTACATAAATGAGTTATAAGTTATTGTTAATTTTTTTAATATCATATGATTAAATAACATTAGGTAATGACATTAATTTAAAATGAACGTATATGAAACATTCTAAGTATGAAATGTATTATTTTTTGAAAAATATTTCATCTATATTTTAGGATTTGAAAAAAGCATCAAGTGTTTTATTTTTCATTTAAGAGTTATTTTGGAATGTTTTATGGAAATATTTAGGCATTAATGTATTATTTCTTGGGTATTAAACTGTTTCTTTTGAACAGATGTTTTTATAAATGGAATTCTGTATCACTATTCATTGACTAAATAATTTTTCCATATGTTAAACGTTGTCCCTAATTTGATTTTTTTAAAATCACAATATTTTAAATGTATTTAAACTTATTTTGAGGATTAATAGAAAGTGGGAATGGATGTCGATGTGAATTATAAAGATATTTCTAAAAATTAAACTTATTATATCATAGGTAAAATTGATACTATGTGGAATTTTACACATTATGATTTCATATCTATATATTTAATTTTGATGAAATAATTATCTAAAAACCTAAATCTAAAATATCTTTGAAATTTATAGAAATAAATTATTGTCTAAAGATAAAATTTATTAATTTTTTATGGTTGGGTCCAGATATTCTAAACATAAGATATCAAATATAAATAGATTTATAATTTTAGTAGAAAAGTTTTCCAATAATATTTAATAAATTTTTATGTTATGATAATATATTAATTACTGATAACATTATAAAAGACTTTTCATTTCAAAATTAAACAAAAAAATAACTATTTCAGAAAATTCATGTAAATCCATACTAAGGAGAGTTTGTTATTAAAAAAATCTTATTTTTATCTAATTATATTTCTCAAAATTATATATTAAACATTTAATTGAAATATAAATATATGTATGAAACACATTTTTTATCAATGTTTTTTTATTCATATGTGTTTTTAACAATATTTTATACAAACATATCACCTAAATGAATTTCAATATATTATATCCTATATTGATACATTATAATTATTTCAAAGTGATCAAATTAACTTATCAAAATATAATTATTTTCATTTTACTATGTGTGAATTTATTTATAAAATTTAATGAATATATATGTGCAATTAAATACCTGGTCATTTCATTCACCCCCTCCACCTAAAATAAAATTTTTTTTAAATTTTTTTATTTATCACATAATAACGAAAATCATATAGGTATAAGTTAATCCTAATAGATGATATAATTATTTTTGAGATACAAAGATCAATTTATTAATTAAGAAAATAAAATTCATGTATTCCATAAACAAATACTATGACTCTCAACCATTAATAAAAAATATGAATCTTTAGAAAACAATAAGATTTAGTAGTTTTTGAATACATACATTTATTATATTAAATTATAACATCTTATTTTCAACATATTAATAATCCCAAAATGGTTTTGATAATATCCAAATAAACAATAGCCAAAAATCATATGAATATGAAATATCTATCATAATATTCCTTCTTCTATGAAACCATCATCTCAAAATATTGTTCAACTCATACAAGGTAACAAACAAGCATAGGAGATGTGAAATATATACTTTCCCATGTTAATTTTATTTGTTTAATATATGTTATCCATTCTAATTTTCAATTAGTTTCAATAATATAACTCATTATTAAATTCTATATGTTTAAAATCAAAAAACATTATTTGTAATGAAAATGTTTATTAACCTAGTCATATACCCTGGCATTGTCTGTCCACATGCATTGTTAGGGATGATTCACCATGAATTGGAATGATTAATGAGATATACCAACCAAATTGTTTAATTTTTGTTACCACATGATGTATCTATACTAAAAGAATATCCAATTACCAGAATCATAAAGGGGAATTAATTTCTAGGTAAATCACACAATCTTGATAAACCCAAAATTCCTGAATTTAAAAAATACATATATTTATAACATTGGTTTCCTATGAATTCATCCAATAAAAATATATTAAATTCAATTTATATTCAATACACCCAATGTATTGTTTTAGCTATAAAAAAGAAACTATGAATTTCGCTAACTCATGAACAATAGATTTCATTCCAAAATCGTAAGTCATCCATAAACAAAAACATCATAACCTCTAATATCATTTAAATAAGGCATTGATAGAAACTATGGTATTCATGAACCTTGGCTCTTGGATATAGTTCTATTAACACATAATATTTAGAAAAAATTTTGATTAAAATATAATATGACATTATCATTATCACATATACATTTTGAGGAAATTATACACAATTTTTTTATAGAATTATGAAAAATAATAAAATTATAAATCTAATGAAATCACATCAAATATTTGTTCATATTTTTTAATTACACAATGATAATAATTCCCTGACTTAAAACCCCTGACAAATTATCAATACATGATACACTTCTAAGATTAAAATACATAACACATTCTTTAAAACCTATATAAATGAGTATTAAAGAAGTAGTGCCCTATATGTATGAACAAAATAATAAATTATAACATAAGATTCATCAGACATAACATTATATCATAATAAGGATGATCATATGCCTGAATAATGGAATAAAAAGATCATATCATAAGGACATGGATCAAATAATGATCGAAACATTATAGTTTGGAAATAAAGAAAATCTAGAATTGATATACACATGAAATCAAAAGTTTATGATTCCATCACTCTTAAAATATAATAGATTCCAAGGATAACTACTCATTCAGTATAGTTTTAAATTATTTATTTCACACAACTTTATATCTCATAACCTGAAAACTTTTTCCAATTCATTAGGGGGGATATAATTATGGGCCAATTGATCACTTAAAAAATCATAAATAGGTTTTCCATATGGTTTTTATAAATATATCATAAATTCCCAATGAAATTAAATGGGTATTATACCCCATTCATGTGGTCCATTTTGTAATATTTTATGATTTCATTAAAAAAACATAAAATGAGAAACCCACAGGTAATAAGTGGATTCTAATGAAATTTACCTTCATTTTAGGTATGTACCACTATTCAAAGAGTATTACACATATGGTGTATAAATCACATAGTAAATGGATACATGGTATTGAAATTTTTTTACCCAATTAATTAATAAATTGGTAATCTATTATAACTCCCTTAAATCTTGTAGGGTAACACATGGTATTCTCATTAGAAAGGAATTATATAAGAATCAAAATAATAAAATAGGATTATTAATAATGATAAAATTAGTGATGTATCCTCCCATATATGTAAAATATAATATCATAAGACAACTAAATAAACAAGGTGGATGATATCATATAAATAATACCTCTTATAAATCCTTCACCATATAAGAAAAACACATTATTAGAAGCATTAAGAAAATTTATTTTCAAATAATAATTTCCCTTTTACTTTGAATTGTTTTGAAATTTTTATTTAAATAAACCAAGAGAATAATAATTTCCATTTCCATAACATCAATTAATATATAGAATTTTTTCATGAAAATGATAAAGATAATAGAAAATAAACATACACAGACACGTGTAAGAGATATTTTTTTTCAAAAAATTAGAAATAAAAAAATATTTTAATCATTTAAGATTAAAATTTTTATTTTTGATATTTATAGTATTTGGATATTATTTTTTAAAATAATTTCTAATGGTTGAAATTTGCATCAATTTAAAACATTACACTGGAAGAAAAAGAACTATCAAAACCAATCACGTAAAAAACATTTAAATTACATTAAACCACTTAATAAAAAATTACATTATAAAAAATATGATTAAAATATTTATTTATAATAGGATAAGTGATTAGTTATACTCACATTCAATGTTACTGAATCTAAATTTTATAGTTATAATAGGGACATATAATAAAAATAGTTGTTCTCTTAGTTTTAGAATCATTCTTTTTTGTAACATATTTTGAAAAAGAAGTGAAACCGAAGAGAAAAACTTAATAAAATAGATTAATTTCTGCAAATTAATGAAAAATAGATATATTTACAAGGATGTTTTATGAGAAATCCATCTCATAAAATCAATGTAATGAATAAAGTTCTTAAATCATAGAAATAGAACATTTGTGGATATTTGAGTAACATTTTTACCAAAACCCATGATCGAGAAAAGGAATGATACTGAGCCTAAGATACCACAAATAAATGATATGTCAAGATAAAATTACAACTGGTCATAATATATAATATATAAAATTAAATTTTCATAAAATGTAAAATATGTCTTAACGAATGGAGTTTGAAAAAAATATTCTATTAGAGCATAAGAAACATTCTAATAAAAAACCCATATTCAGAAGAGTGAAAATATTTGATGTTAAAATAAAATTATAATTGGTATTTTATAAAATAATTAATGTAAATTATATTTACATGTGATCATGTGTCTCAAAGATGTATATTTTGAGAGGAAATCCTTACAAGTTTCTAAAAAAATTATATACATTAATTTAAAATCCAAAATAATTTAATTTTATTTAATTAATATATTAACTTTTACCTTTTTCATATATCATTAATTTAATTTGGTCAACTTATCTTTATAATATTACTGTTTAATAAATCACTTCCACTTATGTCAGGTACTCAAGGTGGTTTTTTTAATTTTTTCATGAATCTCTTGGTATTTTGACAAAGGATAATATTATTTTTAATGTGGATTCATACACTAAAAAATATAAATATTATTCAAAATATTATTTTTATACATTATAATTAATTTTAATTCCATCCATGGTTTGATATAATGGAATTTTTTTTTGTTAATATGTGGATATGTTAATCTACACACGCAATCAACAAAGTATAGTTTTCATAAAAAAGGGATGATGATAATAATAAAATGATATAAAATTTTAGAATTAAAAAAAGTTATAAATATATTATTTAATCATTAAAAATGAATTTTAAAGCACTCGTGTAATTCGGTGATGAAAAATATCACATTCCGTGAATGGAGTCAGTAATTTTCACATATTTGTGAAAATGTTTTTTCAAATAGTTTTAAAAGAAGTAATAAAAAAGATGATATATCAGTATAATAACAAAAAATAATGCAATTAATACTGGTGTTATCATAATATAATGTACATAATATATTATTGGTGTTTCAATAAATAAATATTTTGAATGTAAGGATAAAAAATGTGTGATAACTTCATTGAGACATTGGATATTCTCTTAAATGTATCGTTGATAGTGATCAAGTTAGAATATCTTATGGGGGAAAATAATTTAGTTCTTTTAAGTGAATAAAGTTATGGGTAATTACTATATATTTTCATGAGGAATTTAAATTATAGGTGAATCATGGATTGGGTGTAGGTGGTCTTCTTTTAGAAATATAATAAGGTAATTTTCAATGAAAAAGAATTATTAGAAAGGGGAATTAGTTGAATTTCATGAAATTTAGGTGTTTCAAGTGACATAATATTGATATGAATTGTATTTATGATTTTAAACAAATTAAAAAATATAGAATAAGGACAAATTTTCATGTTGAATTAGGAAAATTTGATCCACATTGGTTAATTCAATAAAACACTAATTAGTCTATAATTAAATTTTAATCATTGTAACTAATTTACTAATATAAAATATAAAAGGAACCTTCACAAAATATATCAAGAATATGAATATAATGTTTTTCACCATTTAAACTAATTATATAAAAAAATACAAATTTTACTTTTTAAACTAGAATTTAAAATATATGAAAAATAGATTTTATAAAAAAATTACTTCTTATATTCAAAAGTGATAATAATTGGATTGTAATCATGAGATATTAAATATAAATATACATATTTTTAGAGTTTTTTTCATTAAAAATTATGTCTATATTATCTAATAATAAAATCAAAATTAGTGATTAAATTAACCAAAACTTGTATTCCACAATCCACCCAAATTTTAACTACATTATACAAATGCCAAAAATTAATAATAATATCATTTTGGATTTTAATATTAAAATTAAAATACAATTTATCTGATTATATTTCATATAAAATTATATTTATCATTCAATTGAAAATACCCAATATAAGGATATATCAATTTTTATCACTAATGGTGTTTCTAATGATAATTATTTTTATTAATATTATAAAAATGCACTACAACAAAAATAGTTTTAATAAATTAGATCATATACTGATTAATAATAATAATGTAGGGTTTTTCAAATTAAATTAATCTCTTATTATAATTTCTATTATTTTTTGTGGAGAATGTTATCAAATTTAATGAATATATATATATACACACACTGAAATCTATTATCTTTTAAATAAAGTATCACATTTCCTCTCTATTAATTTATGAATTTTAGAAAATATTTTAAAAATATTTATTTTTTTCATAAGTTAAAGGAATATATGTTCATTTTTAATATGAATAAATGATCTGGTATGATATTGAAAACTTTTAAATTCATAGAACTGATTGAATTGATGGGAATTAAGATATATTTTAATTACATGTATACTATAGAGTTTATTTGATATATTACCTCACTGTGAGGCACATTTATTTTGTTCTCCATGAAGGGTGACATGAGGTTGAAAGATTATTGGATTATATGAGAACTATAAAAGTTAAGATCAATTTGTGGATAGATAATCTATATAAATAGTTTAATGGATTTGAATGATTATATATCACCAATTTAAAATTTGGTTAAAATCACTATATATTTTGAGTTATAGATGTTCCATGGAAATCATTTTCCAGTAGATATGTATATATATAATATGTTATTTGAATAACATTTCTTGTATTATCTAATGTCACGACCCGTCCTCGGGGCCCGTGCCATGACTACCCCAAACCCTCCTTCCATAGGCCAGGTGCTGGCGACTAGCACCAAGGCGTAATTCCCGGTAAAAAGGGAAGGCATTGCCTTTGAAAAATAAACAAACACCATAGAGCAAGCAAGCAGAAGTAAACACTATGTAAAAATTAGGTACAACAGTAAGTGCGGAAAAGTAAGTGGGCCAGAATACAAACCCAAACTGAAAGTAAAGTGCAACGGAAAAAGGAAAACAACAACTGAAAGTAAAGCCGCAGCCTCGAGGCGTCCTATAGAAGTCCCACCATAAGGGTGGGTAAAGATAGCCTCAACAGCTCCTCGGGTCCAGTCGTTCGCTCCGAGTACACCCCACCCAGTGATCCACCTCCTGGTACTGACCTGCTCCTCGTGCCTCAACCACGATCAGCGATGTCCATCGTCTGCAAACAACACAACGTAGTGCGGGCATAGCCCATGCAGCGGTGACTGTAAGGTACTCAGTTGGGACCCCGAGACCCCCGATGGTCTCCCAGAATACACAAAGGATAAATCACAAAGGAAATATACAAACACGAAGTAACATCCGACAATACTTAGGTATATTCCCATACATATACCTAAGTTATCAATTCTTGTTCGGCTCCAACATCTGAGCTCAAGTACAACCCATTCCACACAGGAAAACATAACGTAATCCACACATGAGATCAAGTCAATCTTATCGAAGATAAGGATTGAAAGTCAAGATTCAGCTCACACAGGTATACTTCTTCGTAGGATGATAAATACGACCAGATGTAGCCACTGATTCATCTAAGCGGTCGGACCCACACAGGATCGATAGGTACTAACCCCCACAATGACCCACAAAAGATCGATAGGTAACTAACCCCCGCAATGACCGACACAGGATC
Source organism: Viscum album (assembly GCA_963277665.1). Classification (NCBI taxonomy): domain Eukaryota; kingdom Viridiplantae; phylum Streptophyta; class Magnoliopsida; order Santalales; family Viscaceae; genus Viscum; species Viscum album. Next base: position 52,296,636 of record OY728156.1, read on the forward strand.
AGACCCACACAGGATCTGTAGGCGCTGGCCCACACAGGACCGCTGAGCGCTGACCCACACAGGATCTATAGCACTGATTCATGTAGGATCGTTGAGTGTTGTAGTCATCACCTTCGAATCCATAAAGGATTTTTGTACAGTCTTCATCGTCATCGCAGTCGCAACCAGCTCTAGGGTTCCCACACACATCAAGCTCGTTCGGGAGGGTTCGCTCCATGAGCCGAGGGGATGATACATCAACTGACACATAGTCTGAAATTTATGTATCCAAATTTTCTGTATCGTCAACAGGAACTCAACGTCATAGACGACGCGTCAATCGGACGCCCGGTCTGAGAGTTATTGGATTTTTCATCCCAGGGGCCCGTTTGGGTTTTCATGTCAAAACCAACCCGACCATACTCCTACTACACAAAAAACTCGAGCGTATTAAGCCTAAAGGTCATTCTCACTTAGAGGAATCTATCAAAGTCGACAGCACGACAATCGGACGTCTGGAGCTCAAGTTATAAGTGTTTCCGTTCCGAGATCCCGGACGGTTTCGTGTAAGAACCAACCCAGATGAACTCAAAGTTCTCCGAAACCTTAAGTGTAATATACCGAAATGACCGTCTCGATCCAAGGATCGTGTTGCAGCTAACAGTGCGTCGATCGGAGGTCAGTAACCCAAGTTATGGGCAAAAGACCGTGAGAGGTCCGGAAGTGGGGGTTTCCAGCCCGGAACGAACCGGCCCGAGACCCCCTGGGTCGGCCCGAATGGGGTCGTCCCGACCCGGGTCTGGGTCCAGCCCTCTTGGGTGCGGCCCAGCCTGGGCGCGGCCCAGTCGCCAGGTGGCTCAGCCGTTTCGGCCGAGCGGGTGGGCGGGGGGGGCACTACCCCCCCCCCCCCCCCCCGTGTGTAACCGCGGCCCCCGTGATGGGGGGCCGCTCATGCTGGCCAGCCGGGTGTCGTAACCCCCGACTCCTCCCTTAACCGCCCGGCCCGCTCCGGCTAGCCGGATGTTGCCGCCACGGGACCGGCGCTGGCGGGTCCCCCTGCTCTGACGCCGGCGGCCCGGAACCGGCCGCCGGTCCTTACTTTTCCGCGGCCTAAACCGCAGCCTTGGTTCGTCCGGCATGGGGTGACGGCGCCGCGCCCCTCCACCGCGGCCCCGCTTCGGCCGTGGTGTCTTTGGGTTGTTCCGGCATGGCGCGACGGCGCCGCGCATCCTTGCCTCCTATTCCCGCGCAGTGCGTCGGCACCGCGTCACATTCCTTCGAACCATATCAAGACAAGAAAAAAAATAAGGGAGGAGGGTCGGCCGTATTTTTGTGGTCCGGCCCCCTCTCGTTAATCGATAACAAGCGGTCCAATTGAACGAGTAACGTCAACGAAATAAAACCACAAATATCATCAACAATAAAATTCCCCTACCTCGAGCATAGTTTGAACGGAGGTTCATCGCGGAAATAACCGTCGCGGAAGGAGACGTCGCGGAAGGAGAATCTCCGTGTCGCGGATAAAAGATTCGTCGACATTGCGTCGTCGATCTCCGAGGATCCGACGTTCTTGCCGACCTACGTCGGAGGTCGGCGTTCTTCGCATTCTTCACGTTCTTCGCGTTCTTCGTCGAAGAAAAAGAAGATCATCAAGCCCCTTAGCTTTTCTCCAAATCCTCTTAATGCAACAACTTCTAACCAAAATAAAATTAGTACTTCACTTATTTCATTAACATGACTTAAGTATTTGAATTTGAAACATTCAAATTAAACTCACCTATTTAATTAACATAAGTTATCAAATTAAACGTGAGTTTATGGAGTTAGGGAATATGAAGGGGTGGGGTTAGTGTGGGCCCCACCACCCTCATAACTTCCCATGTGATGTTCGGTGGTTTCCCCCAACTTCCACTCAACGGTTTTAACCACTTAGAAAGTAAAAAATAAAAATTGTAGCTGAATTTTTATTTTTAACTTCCACATTTTTTTTAAAAACTCCTCCCGTTTAAACGCAACTCCGGAAACGGTGTTTCTAAGCAATTACCGGCGCAGCGAATCCATCGGTGCCCACAGAATTTGATTCCGAGCACCGGTTCAAAAGTTAGAAAAACCCGCTTGTTCGTTCACTGAACGTACCCGAGCTAAACATCAGATAGAATTTCCAGACACATCGGGCCTCGGAATCAAGTGCTGTCAGAAACTGAGTTTTTTAAAATCCCAATGAAAATTAAGAAAAAATTTCACTTGAATTTTACGGGACTTTACATTACTCCCACCTCAGGGATTTACGTCCTCGTAAAGATACATCAAATACTAGGGAAACAATGTGGGTACTGAGCACGCATCTGAGCCTCCCGCTCCCAAGTGCTCTCCTGGAGGTTCCCATGCTACCGTCTGATTCTCACTAGAGGAATCGACCTTCAACGTAGGACCCGCTCCTGTTGATCCTCAATCTCCACTGGGACCTCCGCAAAAGTCTCCCCATCATCTATGTCCAGCTCCCCATGGTCGATGACATGCGTCGGGTCATGCACGTATCTCCTCATCTGGGAAACGTGGAAAACGTCATGCACCTGGTGCAACTGATGTGGTAGAGCCAGGTGATATACCACCTCATCAATCCTGCCGAGGACCTGGAATGGTCCGATGAAGCGCGGAGATAACTTGTCGCCTCAGCCAAATCTCTGTAATCCACATCGATGTGAGACCCTCAAGAAGACATGGTCGACATCATCGAACTCCAGTGGCCTCCGCCTCCTGTCAGCATAAGACTTATTCCGGCTCTGAGTTGTCCTCATCCTCTCCTGGATGACCTGGACCTTCTCTGTCATGTCTTGGACCATCTCCGGTTCCATAAGTGCTGACTCCCCAGGGTCTGTCCAGCACAAAGGAGATCTGCAAGGTCGGCCGTACAACACCTCGTATGGTGCCATCCCGATGGTGGAGTGGTAGCTGTTGTTGTACGCGAACTCTACCAATGGTAGGTGGTCCTCCCAGCTACGACCAAAGTCGAGGACACTTGCACGGAGAATGTCCTCGAGATTCTGAATGGTCCTCTCTGTCTGACCATCTGTCTGAGGGTGAAAGGCGGTACTCAGACATAGTTTCGTCCAAAATTTCTCCTGCAACCCCTTCCAAAGCCGGGATGTAAAGTGAGCATCTCGATCGGAGAAGATAGATGATGGAACACCATGAAGCTATACAATCTCCTAAACGTAGAGACGTCCCAAGATCTCCACTGATCCCTGCTCTCTGATGGGTAATAAGTGAGCTGACTTGGTGAGTTGGTCGACAATCACCCAAATGGAGTCGTGACCTCTGGAAGTGCGTGGATGTCCGGTCAAGAAGTCCATAGATATGCCATCCCATTTCCACTCCATAACCTCCAAGGGTTGTACCAAGCCTGCTGGTACCTGGTGCTCTACCTTCACCTATTGGTAGGTGAGAAATCGACAAACGAACTCTGCCACAACCTTCTTCATTCCCGGCCACTAGTGCTGTCGTCTGAGATCCTGGTACAACTTCGCCACTCCAGGATGTACCGCCAAAGGGGAAATGTGAAACTCTATCAGCACCTCCTCCCGTAACGAAACTGGTACCAAGGTACGTCCTCTGAAAAGGACGTCGTGATCTCCTCCTAAAGAGGAACAATCATGTGCCTGTCATGAGGATATCTGTGCACGCCGCATCTCATAGTCGGCATCCCCACGCTGTGACTCTCTGACCCACTTCAATAGTGGAGGAGTGATTGTGAGTGACTGAATAAAGGGTGCTCCATCTCTATCCATGAAGGACATCTTCAAAGCAGCTAGCTGCTCTGTCGCCTCCCCAAGTAGTTGAATGACCATCCTCCTGATGAGATCTTCGGCTCCCACGTTCCCCTTTACAGAAGTATAGACTATCTCAAAGTCAAAGTCCTAGAGGAACTCGAGCCATCGCCGCTGTCTCAGGATCAGGTCCTTCTACGAGAATATGTACCTGAGACTCTGGTGGTCAGAATATACTGTAAAGCGCGTGCCCATCAGATAGTGTCACCACATCATCAGAGCGAATACCACTGCTACTAACTCAAGGTCATGGGTAGCGTAGTTCTTCTCATGATGCCTCAACTGACATGATCCGTAGGTGATCACGGCCTTCTCCTGCATCAGGACACATCCAAGTCTGGTCCCTGATGCATCGTAGTAAAATACGTACCCAACTCCCTCCTCTCATAGCCTCAAGATAGGCGCACTGGTAAATCTCCGTCTCAGCTCTTGGAAGCACTACTCACATCTGTCTGACCAAATAAAGGGTTTCCCCTTCTTCGCCAAAGCTGAGTGTGGTTCCGCAACTCGGTAGAAGTCTGGCACAAATCTCCGGTTGTACCCAGCTAGTCCCAAGAAACTCTGCACCTCCGTCACGCTCCTGGGTGGCTCCCATGCTAATACTACCTCGATCTTCGCAGGGTCCACCGCAACTCCCGCCTCAGAGATGACGTGTACCCAGAAGTGTAACTTGCTTATCCATAACTGACACTTCGATAGCTTACCATAAAGCTGGTTCTCTCAGAGTGTGTCCGGTACAACCCGCAAGTGGTAGGCATGCTCCTCCTCAGTCGTCGAGTATATCAAAATGTCATCGATGAAGGCGATGACAAATTGATCATGTTATGGCAGAAAAATCATGTTCATTAGGTCCATGAACACTTCTGGAGCATTGGTTACACCGAATGGCATAACCAATAACTCGTAGTGGCCATACTGACACTTGAAAGCCATCTTCTGCACGTCCTCGTCCCTAACTCTAAGCTGGTGATAGCCTGAAATGAGGTCTATCTTTGAGAACCACCGTGCTCCCATGAGCTGATCGAAGAGATCTTCAATCCTTGGTAGCATATACTTGTTCCTCATGGTCACCTGGTTCAGGAGACGATAGTCGACACAAAGTCACAATCCCTCGTCCGCCTTCTTGGCGAACAATATCGGGGAAGCCCAGGGTGAAACACTGGGTCAGATGAATCCCTTGCCCTACAAGTCCTCCAATTGTACCTGTAGCTCTCGAAGCTCAGCGGGAGACATCTGATATGTTGGGGTGGATATCGGGGTACATATCAATATAAAAGTCTACCTCTCTACGAGGAGGTAGTCCTATAACATCGTCCGGGAAAACGTCCGCATACTGATCCACCACTGCAGGAAAACCAGGACTCCACACATAAACTGATCCTTGGATGAGGCTAGCCAACTGATGAGTGATGGACTGTCCTCTTCTCTGCGAGAGTCCATCCTGTGCTGCGAAGTCTCCCATCTCACTGGTGAAGTTGATCCTACTCCCATCGGTGCATACACATCACACCTTGTTCCTAATACAGTCATTCTGAGCAAGGACTGTAGATAACCAATACATGCCCAATATGACGTCGTAAGGCCTCGACGCCGCTACAAGAAGATCACAGTCGAAGCTCTTGCCTCCTAGAGTAAGCTCACACTGCTGGCACCAGTGCGTAATTGTCGAGTCTACTCCCGTTGGAGTCTCTAGCGGTAAGGATCGAGCCAAAGTCTCTATCGTAATCTCCGAGGTCTGAAAAAGGGAAGCGACTATGAAAGAATGACTCACCCATGTGTCTATAAGAACTGTATCAAGGGTGGAATAGACACAGATAGTACCTCGAATCATCTCGAGCACGCTGTGGTCATAGGCCTCCGCTGCCTGAAGCTGTGCTTGTCTCTACCCTCCACCTCCCTGTAGTCGGGGTGGACCTCCTGGCGGTGGTGGTGGTAGAGCCTCAAAGCATCCCCCACCACCTGATGCTTGGCCAGCTCCTCTGCCTCGTCCGCCTTCTCCATGCGGATAGCCACGGTCGACCCTCTGCCTCTGCCTGGGTGGTCCCTCAAACGTATGCTGCTCCTCTGCACAGTGGGTCGGGCAGTCACGAGCCATGTGACCCTACTCGCCACATGCATAGCACTGTCTGCCTCTCAAAAGAATTGCTCTGCACTGTGTGCCCCGCACCACTGAGCCAGTGTCCTGAGGTCGTCTTCCTAAGAGTCTGGTCTTCTTGGACACATGAGTCTTCCATCGACTGCCTACTGTAGAAGACTCTTCTACGTGTCGCCCTGCAGTAGGTCTCGCTGACGATGTAGGCTCAGCAAGGAACCTCTCGATCAAAAGGGCTCGCTCCAGTACCCCTGCCTGCGTCGGAATACTGAGGGAGATCAGCGATGCTCTGATCTCATACCTCAATACCTGCTCAAAGGTTCGGGCCCGGAAGAATGGGTCTCGTACCATGTCGGTCGAGTAGCGCGAGAGATCGGTAAATCTCGCCGAGTACTGGGCGACCGTAAAGCTACATTGCCGCAGCTGTACAAGCTCTTGTATGTGCACCACATGTAGGGTGGCTAGGATGAACTCTGAGCGGAAGAGGCTCTCAAAGTCCGTCCAGAGTAGAGATGCCTTGTTATACACCTGGAGCATCAAGCACCACCATCTTCCTGTTGTCGCGTGCAGGAGGCTTGCTGCGAGGATCACCATGAGGTCTGTTGGTGTCCCTAACAAATGGAAAACTCATACAACTGCCTCCAGCCAATCCACGGCTTCCTGAGGGTCCTTCTCCTCGCGGAACCTGGGCGGTCGCTGACGCTGAAACTCGTGCAGTGCACTAAGGCGACGTGCATCGTCAGCGGCTGGGGCTGGTAGCATCGGTGGCTCGACAGGTAGAGGTACTTCCGGTGCCTCTGCTGTCATAGGGCCTTGTACGGAGGGCTCATCGCTCGGTGGGATTTCGTCACACACAACGCTTGGAACTCTAGCTGGCTGCTGTCGTGGGGCCATCCTGAAAAAAAACAGGTGTGCCATGGTCAAACAGTATACCTGGTGAGCTAACATAAAGTAATCACAAAGAAAACTTGAAACACACATGAAATTAATGTTATCGTGCATTACGTCTTAAATCAAAACTTAGGGTCCTGGTGTACGGATACGTCGGCCACCGCACCAACACTGGACTCCCTGTACTGATAACCACACTCCATACTCTCAACACTATTGCTTCACATAGAAAAAAAAATCAGAGTCATGAGTTCTGTGGTAGAACCCAACTCCTCTGATACCAATTTGTCACGACCCGTCCTCGGGGCCCGTGCCATGACTACCCCAATCCCACCATCCATAGGCCAGGGCTGGCGACTAGCACCAAGGCGTAATTCCCGGTAAAAAGGGAAGGAATTTCCTTTGAAAAGTAAACAAACACCACAGAGCATGCAAGAAGATGTAAACACTAAGTAAAAACTGGGTACAACAGTAAGTGGAGAAAAGTAAGTGGGCCAGAATACAAACCCAAACTGAAAGTAAAGTACAAATGAAAAAGGAAAACATCAATTGAAAGTAAATCCGCAGCCTCGAGTTATCCTCTGGAAGTCCCACCTAAAGGGTGGGTACAGATAGCCTCCACATCTCCTTGGGTCTGGCCGTCCGCTCCGAGTACGCCTCGCCCAGTGATCCACCTCCGAGTACCGACCTGCTCCTCGTGCCTCAACCACGATCAACGTTGTCCGTTGTCTGCAACCAACACAACATAGTGCGGGCATAGCCCGTGCAGGTGTGAGTATAAGCTACTCAGTACGGACCCCGAGACCCCTGAAGGTCTCCCAGAATCCCCAAAGGATAAACCATAAAGGATAGATACAAACACGAAGTAACATCTGACACGACTTAGTTATATGCCCATAAATTTACCTAAGTCATCAATTCTCGTTCGACTCCAACATCCAAGCTCAAGTATAACCCAGTACACATTGGAAAACATAACGTAATCCACACTGGATATCATGTCATTCTTATCGAAGATAAGGATTGAAAGTCAAGATTCTTCTCACACAGGTATACTTCTTCGTAGGACGATAAAGATGACCAGATGTAGCCACTGATTCATCTAAGCCATTGGACCCACCCATGATCGATAGGTACTAACACCCGCAATGACCTACAAAGGATTGATAGGTAACTAACACCCGCAATGACCCACATAGCATCTGACCCACAAAGGATTTGTAGGTGCTAGCCCACACAGGACCGCTGAGCACTGACCCACAGAGGATCTGTAGCACTGATCCACGTAGGATCGCTGAGTTTTGTATTCGTCATTGTCGAATCGACGAAGGATTTCTGTACAGTCGCCATCGTAGTCGTAGTCGCAGCTAGCTCCAGGGTTCCCGCACACAACAAGCTCGTTCAGGAGGATCTGCTCCACAAGCCGAGGGGCTGATACATCATCTGACACATAGTCTGGAGTTTATGTATGCAAAAGTTTTGTATCGTCAATATTAACTCAACGGCATAGACGGCACGTCAATTAGACACTCGGTCTGAGAGTTATTGGCTTTTTCATCCCAGGGGCCTGGTTGGTTTTTATGTCAAAACCAACCCGACCATACTCCAACTACATCCAAACCTTGAGCGGAGTAATCCTAAAGTCATTCTCACTTAGAGGAATCAATCAAAGTCAACGGCACCTCAATCGGACGTCCAGAGCTCATGTTATAAGCGTTTTCGCTCCGAGGGCCCGGTTGGTTTCGTGTACGAACAAAACCGTCCGAACCAAAAGTTCTCCGAAACCTTGAGTGTAATATACCGAAATGACCATCTCAATCCATGGATCGCATCACAGCTGATGGTGCATCGATCAGAGGTCTGCACCCCTAGTTATGGGAAAAAGACCGTGAGAGGTCCGGAAGTTGGGGTTTCGGGCCCTGAACGACCCGACCAGCGACCCCCTGGGGCGACCCGAACCGAGTCGACCCGACCCTGCTCCGGGTCCAGCCCGATTGGGTGCGGTCCAGTCACCAGGTGGCTTGGCCGTTTCGGCCGTGCGGATGGGGGGGCGTGCTGCCGCCCTGTGTGTAATCGCGGCCCCCATGATGGGGGGTCGCTCATGCCGGCCAGCCGGGGGTCATAACCCCCGGCACCTCCCTTGACCGGTCGGCCGGCTCTTGCCGCCATGGGACTGGCGCTGGCCGGTCACCTTGATCTGACGCCGGTGGCCCGGAACCGGCCGCCGGTCCTTGCTTCACCGCGGCCTAAGCCACGGCCTTGGTTTGTCCAGCACGGCGTGACGGCGCCGCACCCCTCCACCGCGGCCCCACTTCGGCCGCAGTGTCTTCGGGTTTTTCCGGAGTGGCGCGATGGCACCACAACTTTTTTCAATTTTCAAATGGGTGGGGCGACGACGCCACGCATCCTTTCCACTCATTCCTGCGCGGTGCGTCGGCACCGCGTCACTTTCCTTCGAACCGTAACAAATGAAGGAAAAAATAAGGGAGGAGGGTCGGCCGTGTTTGTGCGGTCGGGACCCCTCCCTTTAATCGATAGCAAGCGGTCCAATTGAACGAGTAACATCGACGGAAGAAAATCATGAATATCATCAATAATAAAATTCCCCTACCTCGAGCATAGTTTGAACGGAGGTTCATCGCAGAAATAACCGTCGCGGAAGGAGACATCACGGAAGGAGAATCATCGCATCGTGGAGAAAAGATTCGTCAGTGTCGCGTTGTCGATCATCGAGAATCTGGCGTTCTTGTCAACCTTTGTCGGAGGTCGGCGTTCTTCGCGTTCTTCGCGTTCTTTGTCGAAGAAGAAAAAGATATTCAAGCCCCGTAGCTTTTCTCCAAATCCTCTCAATGAAACAAGTTCTAACCAAAATAAAATAAGTACTTCACTGATTTTATTAACATGACTTAAGTATTTGAATTTCAGACATTCAAATTAAACTCACCTATTTAATTAAAATAAGTTATCAACGTAATTGTGAGTTGAAGGAGTTAGGGAATATAAAGGGGTGGGGTTCATGTGGGCCCCACCACCCTCATAAACTCCCATGGGAAGTTGGGTGGTTTCCCCCAACTTCCACTCAATGGTTTTAACCACTTATAAAGTAAAAAACTAAAAATTGTAGCTAAATTTTTATTTTTAACTTCCAAATTTTTTTAACAACTCCTCTGGTTTAAACGCAACTCTGGAAAAGGTGTTACTAAGAAATTACCGGTGATGCGAATCCATTGGTGCCCTCGGAATTCGATTCCAAGAATTGGTTCAAAAGTTAGAAAAACCCACTCGTTCGTTTACTGAATGTACCCGTGCTAAACTTCGGATAGAAATTCCGGGCACACCAGGCCTCAGAATCAAGTGCCGTTAGAAACCGCGTTCTTGTTAAATCCCAAAGAAAATTAAGAAAAAATTTCCCTTGAATATTAAAGGTCTTTACATCTAATGATAAATATTTTTTATGGGTTTAATATAAAATATATTTCTATATATAAACATTTTTATGATGGTATTAACTAATTGTACATTAAATCTACTAGATAAAGTAAAAAATTGCTGAATTTTTTTGATATTATTGGAAACATTATGAGATAATTTTTATTATGAAAAACACTCAATTTATCATTTATATATTAGAAATTTTAAATATTCAATGACTGTGGTGTCTAAATCATATATATCAAATTAATTTATGATGGATTAGGAATTTTTCATTGGAAAAACCAATGAATACGTTTTAGATCATGAGATTTTTAGGAATCAATATATATTTTTTATGGTTTTTCTATTATTACAATATATCATAGGATTTTATAATGACCATGTCTATGAGGGGGTGAAATTTTACAAGGAATAATAATGTCATAAAGTGTAATTAGACTTAAAAGGGAAATTTAATTATGAACTAATCATGATCTTATCGATGGTGGGTACGTAGTTCACTTTTTATAATGACTCTTCAGTTATTATTTTAGATGAAGTAATAATATCAAAGGAATGAGTGGTTTTATAAAGTTTTCAATATATAAGGAAAAATTAAAGAAACTACTAGAATCAAGATCATTATTATTTTGTATTATTACGATCTATGAAAAACAATTTCAACTGTAGGATTTTTACATGATTTCTTTTTTCACTATCATTAATATTTTGAAAAATATATTTTATAAAATAAAAAAACCTACGGGAAAAGTTTTCAATTAAATACTTTTATATTGATGAAATATAAATGTTACATATTCAAGGGTAATTAAATGTTTTGGCTAATAAAAATAATACAATAAAATGGAGATTGAGTAAAGGGATGAGTAAAAACAATTTTGGAACCTCTAAAATTATAATTTGTATGAGACAAAGACTAATGAAACGTTGGTAATAAAAAATATAATCAATCCATCATTCCTTGTAAATGTTTAATAGAATGTCCCTATTTTTATTAAAAATCATTTAAAAAAATTAAAAGGTATATAGGGGGGTAGCTTATAGGAAACACTCATGAAATAAAATATATCTTGTTTCTTTATGGGAGGATATTAATTTACAAGTGTATGTGAGTGGATGATTTGTGATATTCTCAAAACGTAATATATGAATTCAAATGGATCTAAAATAATTGTATCATGATATATAAAAATAGTATTTTGGTTCAGAAAATAAAAATGTTATAGAGGGTAATGTTTTATGTTTACACTCTTGTCGATATGTAAAGGGTTACTACCAGATACATTATATATTAATACAACCACATCTCATTTTTAATAGAGTTATGATGTGGAAATGATACATTTTATTAAGTACCATTGATATATCGTTGATGTGGGGATACAATATGGATTATCATCAATACGTTAATAAATTTTTTACACTTCATTACAACCATGAAGAATATTTTAATAGATAACCATGAAATTATATATTTAAATGGTGATTAGACAACCAAATGTACCTATTTTTATATAGATATAATGATAGAAGAGGTTTACATTCTAATTTTGGAAAAACATCATCAATTGATGGGAATTAATCAATATATTTGTACAGTATTGATACAATATGTTTATTAGTAGTCTGTGATGATCAGGAGAATATATTAAGATAATTTGTTTACATATATATATATATATATATGATATATTGATGGCTTTTTGTAGGATCATTTGGTATTTTCAGAAGATATTCCCAATGAATACTATAGTCACACTATTGGTGCTGATAAATTTGTGTAAACTAATTTTCATAAATTCTTGGTCGCTGATATTTTAACCACCATAAATAATCAAACCAATAAACCAATTAGGATTAACATACCTATATGTGTAATTTTTAATCTCAATAAAATTATATTAAACTATAAAATATAATAGGTTATAAAGTAAAAAATATTTTTACAATTATTTTCCCTAGTGTTGATGACAATATCTAAAATGCATCCAGGCCAATTCTAAGACATGCATATTCATTATAATGATAAGGGAATACAAGATATTTCATCATATTTGTCCATAATTGTTTTCAATATGTGATATATTATACTAGATTTTTAACATGGTGTCCATTAAATTTATAATGGTGATTCTCTAACCTCGATGAAAAAAAAAATTCATTTCTTAAAAAAATAACTCTGCATTAATTGATAAATCATGTTAATAATAAAGATAGATTGACTACCTATGAATTCAGAAACACTATAATGTGTTTCATTCGTTCTACTCTCCAAAATTATCAACACATAAATATAAATTATTTCATGTATTTTTTTCAGCCACATTAATAATAATCCATATTATGATCAACAATGATAATTTTTGACAATGACATAGATAATTGGTAGCAGTACTAACATTTGGACTCTTTTATAATATATTCTCAATATTAAACAACATTTATCAAATTATTCAATAATTAAACAACCATTAATTAATATCCCAATCAAAATTTCATCTTTTTGAAATCATCTTCCTTATATAATCATATTAAATAACATATAGATATTTTTTGTAATTGAAATAATTAATATCTAATAAATTCATAACAATGATCATTATTAAACTAACCATGACATATCTATAAAATTGTATCCTCATTATACATCATAAATTTATTCCAAATCATCAAAAAAATATGATTATAAGTTAATGATTATCATGAATATCAATATTAAATCATTCCCTATTGTACGCTTATCTATTCTATTGGTTAATAATGCCAATATAATTATCACATCAATTATCTTTAATTAAATATATTTCAAAATAGTTTTATGATCATCAAAAATAACCCAAATGATATTAATTATCTATATATTTGATATAATTTTACCTTTAAATACAAATAAAATAAACTGAAATCATATTTAGTGATCTATCATTTTTAATATGATTATTTTAAAATAATAAATAATTATCAGCATCACAATAGTGAGATCAGTATATTCTTACACAAATTTATTTAATTAAATATTAAGAGCTATTATACTCTTATGAAGTCGTTGAAAATTTAGATTTATTCTTATTTTTCATCAATTTATTCTTACTTATGCCCTTTGTCATGTTCAAATAAACTCAAATGGCATATTATGATAGTATATTTCTTGAATTAATATTATGTACTAGATAAAATTACTAATACAATATCATCTCCATAAATTAATAGTATAATATCTTATCATATCCAAGAGACAGTTACATTCCTTAAATTTTTATTCACTCTATATAAAAATATATAATAATCCAATCAAGTTAACTTATTCTTATTTATAGAGATAAAATATGTAATAGTCTTTATAATTAATGATAATCATCACACAATTACATCACATTAGGTATGTACCCATTTATTATAAACATATAATATATAGTGAAAAGATTACAATAGTGGGAACTAATATTTAATTCATGAATAAACAACTCTACATCATTACACATCATTAATATATTAAAATCATCTTTATTTTCTAATAGATGAATTGACTATAAACATCATGATCATTGGTTGATAGAAAGAACTTTTTTTAATATAATAATTATGTTTTAACTCAATAAATTTAATTAAAAATTATAAAATATTATAGAATTCATCAATAACCCCATACACATATTACCCCCTAACTAAACAAATAATATTCTGACATTAATTATTATTGAAAAAAATACAATTGCTTTATCAATAAAAATATCATAGGAACATCAATCACCCCCTTGTAATTTAAAATGAATATTCATTCTTACCAAAATTAATTATAAAGAAAATATTAAATTTTTTTAATTACATTTCTCCCACTAATTGAAAATATCTAAAAATAATGACAGCAATTGGGGGTTATAATTTATTCAAATCAATAACTAATTTAATGTACATGATTTTTTAAAATAGAAATACATGTTAGTTATCTGCTTGATATTTTGAATATTTACCATTTTAAGGTTTTGCACATTAACATTATATTTATTATATTTGTGAATTTTTTATTGAAATTTGATGTTTTTTGAAATCTTTAATGGATTTTCCCCACAAAAATATTGTAAATTCACAACTGAAACAATCAGATCTGATCTAGAAGGTCACAAAATAACATGTACACCTTACCATATACAAAAGACCTCTAACTAGCAGTGATGGTCAAATTTAAATAATGGTGAGATGATACCCTCCAAATCATTTCATTGAGAAGAATAATAAGGAAGAATAATAATAAAACGAATAAATAATTCAGGTAAAAATGAAAAAAAAAACTAAATTAATGGTATACATGTCAAATAAGTAAAATCCTCACCCATTAGACACAAGATTGTACAGGGGAAATAAAGCACATAATCTTTAATAAATAAATAGCTAGTCCTCTTGATTTTGTCCTGATATTATTCAGTCTCAATTACCATCTTCTTAGATATACACAATATGGCCCTTTACCTTCTCTAAATCCCTCATCAAATCTAAAAACACATAGAAAATCATGATTATGGTGTAAGTATAAGAAAAAGTACGAAAACACAAATGTTTCAAGATGTTCTCAATAATAAAATTGTTTTCCATTATAAAGATCAATGAAATACAAGCATATAAAATAATTTAAAACAAATAAATTTTGCACTAACCAAGGAATCGCAAATCCCCAATCGTACATTCATTATCTCCATGCCATAGAACATTAGAACTATTAATGAAATGTATCAATGTTAAATCTAGCCTCATGATTCCCAATAGCCATATAGGCTCCAAGCCTCCATGTCAGGACACAATAGTAAATCATGCCCCATTTTTATCTCCATGTTATGTCACATAGATCATCATGTCCCCCTATTTCCACAAATGTCTTCCCACTCACAGTCTTAGTTACCCATTGTAATCACATAGAGGTTTGATAACTGATAACCGACGTTCCCATAGGTCGGGCCACAATAGGACATCATGCCTGGTCATCCTACACAATCTCATTATCAAGACACATGAAGAATCTAATTTCTCACCCCCTCTCAGTCTACTGATCCATGAAATGCCTACCTGACTCACATGTACCACACACAAAGAATAGCAGCACATCTTATACCATTAACATATCTCATGAGAAAAGTGTATTCGTATAAAGGCCACATATCAAATCCCATATATAACTAGGCATGCATATCTAGGGCCATGTCAATAGAAAACATAATATCATAATAAATACCACATGTGAATCAAACATAAACATGGAATTTGGGTATGTCTGAAATTATCATGGAGAAAGGTCATATGATGTCACATGCTAAACACACCCCAAATAAATCATATGTTAATCATTGATATCAAATATGACTACATAATAATCATACTATCGAAATATTTATAATGAGATCCCAATAAGGTAAGGAACGTCAATCCTCAATGTTTTCAAAAGACATTAACACACCACCATATGCGGTTCGAAAGCTGGAGTGGAAACCTATTCAATAACATGTTCTCCCAGTCCCAATTATCATAGTCATATTCATGTCAAACCACGAGGTTGTTTAAGTGTTCCCTAAACTAAATCTATATATATTAGTTTTAAAAAATATATCTCAAGTGTTGATACATTCTCTCCCATGGATAATTTCTGAATAATCATTAATATATTTATGTGATGATATTTTCTATCTCCTGAATAATTCCATATTATAATTTAGGTTAACACATGATATAGTAAAATAACTATACAAGAATAAATATCATTTGATAATTCCTTATAAGTTATTATTTTATATTTATCTATTGATAATTTTTCATAAAAAATCCTTTTATAATTATTTCTTGATTAATTATCCTAAATAATCCATTTATATTTATCTATAATTATTTATCTGAAATTATAAATTATAACTCTCTTTTGATAATTTATTAGAAATTATCATTTATAATTTTTTTAATAATATATTATCCTTTGAAAAACTCTCAATTATCATATAATAATGTCAATAATTATTCATTTAAAATTTGAATGGTTTTTATCTTGAAATTATAAAAAACTCATGATAAATCCATGTGTTTATCCTTTGATAATTTTTATTCTAAAAATTATCATTCGATAAATCCATTTTAATATTATTCAATAATTATAATGATTATCCAATAATAATATCAAAAATAACATTTGATAATTTTAATATTAATCCTTTGATAATCTCACAATTATAACGTGATAATATTAATAGTCATCATTTGATAATATATTCATTATCCTATGATAACTTCAAAAATCATTTTCATGTGCTTGTTACCTTAGAATTATTCCATAATAATTTGTTTTATATCATTAAATTAAACTTTGATAATTTTTTGTAATTATCTCTTGTATAATGCTTCATTATTTTCTTTTTATAATTTTTTTAATTTTATTTTGATAAATTTAATAATTCATCTTCTAATATTTTTATTTTTATTTATCATTTGATAATATGGTGGAATAATAGTAGATAATTTGATTAAATTATCATTTCATGATTCATCATAATTATGTTTTAATAATTTTATTAAATAATCATTATATAATTTTTTAACTTATCTTCTAAAAATTTCATGAAACCAAACTTTGATAATGTTTTAAGAATCATTCATTATAAATTTATGATTTATGATTTTGTTTTTAATTCTATAATATTTAAGAATATGACAAGGTTTAAATATAATTGTAGAATAAATAATGTAAAATAAAATAAAAAACATAAACTCGTACCTGTATATTTTTGGTACACTACGCTTCAATAGAAAGGAGGAGAGTCCTAATGACAGTGAATATATTTTATTGATGCAGTGTCCTCTCAATCATCAATAACGAGTGTCTCAAGATTTTCTAGATTCATTTAAATCATATAATAATGATGTTTATGTGGTTCAACCATTTTATAAATGTAAAATGCCTAAAAATTAGGCAAAAAAATTCTTAATTAAAATCCATGATTTAATTTGTGCTTAACCAAAATTTTATTGTAGAGTGTTTGATTTTACCTTGTTAAGAAATTGGTAATTTTTATACAATCATACGGTTATGGATTCAAGTGTTTGGAATTCACATTGTTCATACATGGTCATTCAGGTTTGGGAATGTGTAGGGGAGAATAAATCCCAAAAAAAATAAATTTCAATTATTTAATATAATATAATATAAATATATATTAAAATAATTACCTTAGTTTTGATTTGACCAAATTCATGATGCACACAAATTTTATGTCCTAACTATTGTGAACCCCAAGGCTCAGACCCAAAAGTGGTTTATTATTTCTCATAGGATTCATAGTTTGGGTGATATAAATTTATTTTAAAAAATATATAATAAACAGATTAAATAAGGTATACTTGTGTGCAATTTGACCAAACGTCTAGTGTGTATAAAAGAAATACCCTACCTAGGGTATACCCCATGTCCTGTAACATTCAATGGTCATAAATTTCTCATATGATTGACTGATTAAGATATATTCAATTATTTTTTGATAAATCACCCAAGAGTAATATAATATAATTAATATTTTTATTCCTTCTACACCAAGCCTCTATTGGCCCAAGAATCTCTCACTCACTCATTACCTAACTCAATAAATATTTCATAGAATATTACAAGATTCTATATAGAATTTTACCCTTTTGAATATCCATGAAAACATTTATTTATTTATATCCATTAAAAAAACATTTTCACATAAAATGCTTATAAATTATTAATAAAGTAGATTTTTATTATCTTTAATAATTCTTGATATTAAATTTAAATACCCAGGAATTCCATGGAATTTTTCTTAATTATATTAAATTACTAAAAGTCTATGAAAATTGATGGCAAGTGATTCCAAGGCCCAGAGACCCCGAAACATAATTTTTGAACTTTTTTTTAGGTACGCTCAATAAACATGTGAGCGGATTTTACTATCTTTTGAACCGGTGCACAGATTATAAATCAATGGGCACCATTGAATTCGTAGCGATGTGATTATCTTTGGTGGATCTTATGTTTGACATGAATGTGTCATATGAAAAAGATAATATTTTTCTACTTGACAAGAAAATAATAAATTAACCTCAAAGTTATTTTCTTCTTTCCATATAACTGTTGAGTGGTGGTGGCAGGATTGCAGTGCAACATCAGCCATTAAATAAGAGTATTTTAATTTCTTGAACCTCCCATTTCATTGGTTTTGTAATGAAAATGCATGTTTTTTTAATTGACTCATTAATTATAGATAATTAATGGATCATAATAATAAACACAGTGTAGGATATTACTCTCTTATTTAATCAAATCATGGACATAGGATTTGGTCACTCACGATACGAACCTCTGAAGAAGTGTTAGTGAAGTCTTCCAAAAATTTAGAACGAATCTTTGATAACCGTTGGAAGAATAGAATAGGACCACGGTGGGCGATGAAAAACAATTTTGAACACGGGTTCATTTGCCTCATCCCTAGTGCCTTCTAACAAGTTCGAGGTTGGGGTTTTGTTTAAGGGTTTTGTGTTTCATCTCTTTTTTATGATGTTTAACCCTTCCCATGTTATGATTCTATTGCAGAGGGTGAAGGTACGAAACGAAAAAGGCTCAGACTCTCTATCTATCTCGGTATTGGTTTCATTTTTTATGGGATACAGAGAAACAAGGCGGCAAGGCTAAACCATGGGCCACGCAGTTTAGGCGACATCTCAGGGGGGGTTGGTGTAGTCGGAAGAGAAAACGGACCTCCAAAGCTTCACCGAAGTCCCGAGGAAGTTTTGTTGGTGTGGCAGCACTAGTGAACGAAGGCGGTGATAGTTGGATCTCTTCGGTAGCGAGGAGGTGGTGCTGCGCGAAGGCACCACGGAGCACATGGTGTGGTCTGCCGACATCGGCCGCGTTGGTGACGAGTGGCGTGCTGCGGAGGAGGTTCACCGCTCTGAGCCACAGTAGAGTGTGGACTCATTCCCCACAGGTCCCGCTATTGACTGGTCCATATAGATAGGTATGGTGGAGTGGTGCCAATTGGCGCAGCGGATTGAAGACTGAATGGAAACTTTTTTCATTCAGGGGAAGTCGTACCCCACCCAGCTGCCGTGTCGGGCCAGTACCGCGGCACAGTGTGTCGTGCCATGCCGGTTGGGCTAGGCCAAGCCCACGGCCTAGTAGGCTAGACTGGGACAAGCCCAGCTGGTTCTGGCCAGGCCCAACGGACTATTTCGGGTCGGTTTGACCATATTAGATAGGACCTATGCCTTTTTTAGGCCCAGTTTCGCTGAAAGGGTCATATCTCCTAAACCGGATGTCCGTTTGAAGAACTGTTTGTGGCACTAAAACCCATAAGACTAGGTAGTCCTTTTGAAATATTCTACTAGGGTTTTAGAGGATGTTGGAGTATGGATGGGTTGGATTGTTCTGGAATACAACCAGGCCCACGGCTCTAAATTTCATATAAATTACAGTCCAGGCATCTGATTGACGTGTCGTCTATTGCATTGGAAACCTTATGACATGGAGGTTCATCGGGTTAATTCCTTGTGGTAATAAATTACTATTGAGGTACAACCAATATCTTAAGGAGAAGTTTTTTGAAAACTCAAGTGCACCAAGTGCAGGAATATTGTGGCTGGTTGTCAGGTGACATACGACCCTTTATAGAGCAGCATCAGAATGACTATGTGTGGATCACCAGTAGTGCAAACCAATGAGGACCATTCATAGAGAGGCCAATCATGGATTAGAGACCTGAGACCCTATATGGATCAGTGACTTATGACCCTGTATGGATCGACGAATTACAACCCTGTATGGATCGATGACTTACGACCCTGTGTGGATCCACAGTAGCGAGACCTGACAAGGAAAAGCCTTAGAGCGGGTCGTTGTGGATCAGCGACTAACAACCCTATGTGGACCAGCGACTTATGACCCTATGTAGACTAGTAACTTATGACCCTGTGTGATTCGATGGGAGAGATACTTCTTCATCATTCAGTAGTGAAACTTCTCAATGGAATAAGATGAATCAGCTTTACGACTAATCGTCATTATTCATGTTCATTAATTTATATACCTGTTTTTGGATGAGTATTTTTCTTGTGCTTTGTGATTGGGATCATGATTTGGGATATTTCCGCTATGGAATTCTGGGAGACCTTTGGGGGTCTCAGGGTCCATACTGGGTATTTTTATACTCACCCCTGCACATGAATCACCCGCTCCTTGTTGTGTCTTGGGCAGATGATGGACAGCTTTGATTGAGGATAGTTTGTTAGGACCATATGGTGCACGAAGGCTATTTATTGAATTGGAGATCCTAGGTGATGAGTTTTTTCAACCATTCATGTATTATCCTTATAAGAAAACCTCAAGATCATTCTTTCATTTTTTTGTATCTCTTTTAGTTGGGATATCATACTGGTCCCTTTACTTTTAGTTTACACTTTTACTTTAGCAGTTTTACTACATGGTTTAATTTCGTTGGGTACCTATCTATGATTGTATATGTTTTAAGGAAATACCTTTAAATTTTAGGGATAATCCTTTCTAGTTTTAGTCACAAGCGCTTGGATTATGGAAGGTGGAATTGGGGTATTTACGGCACGGGCCCCGAGGGATGGGTCGTGAAAATGTGGTATTATAGGGTTCGGTTGTACTGAAGAACTATGACTTTGATCATTTCAATGGGTAAATGGTGTTATGTTTTATGAGTACAGTTTTCAGTTTGGGGAGTCCAGTGTTAGTGTGGCAACCGACATATCCATACACCAGGACCTTGAGTTCTTATTTCCACTTGATACAAGAAAATACAGATTGTGTGTGTTTTTGAATAGTTTTCCTTTTGATATCTTTTGAGCCAGCTCACTAGATATAACTTATTCAACATGGCGCATCATCCCTTTTACAGGATGTCACCATATAGACATCCATCTAGGATTCTAGAGCGACATAACGAGGATGGAAAACCGAGCAATGATGATTCGATATAGAGCCCTCTTTAGGCATTGGTACCTACAGGTGGTGTACTAGAAGCACCCCTTCCCATAGAGAAGCAGTTTCCACCAGCCCCACCGGCATACGGTACATGTAGTCTTAGTGTACTGCATGACTTCTAGTGGCAGAAGCCTCTGTGGTATTGAGGAGAGACGGATCCACAGGAGGATGAGGACTATATGGAAGCTATGGATAAATTTTCCCGCCTAGTTAGGACACCAGCAAATTAGATGGTGATACTTGTTGCTAGCCTCTTTAGGGAACAGTAGGGAGATGGTGGAGCCTGATGCTCCAGATGCATGATGAGTCGACCCTTACCTGGATGAACATAGAGAGCCTGTTCAGGGAAGAGTCTGCTCTAGTGACTCTACTCTCTGTGTGTATTCACGAGGTCAAGAAATTACAGTAGGGCAGCATGACAGTAGCCCAATACAGGGCGAGATTCACTGACCTCTCCTACTATTCCACTGATATGGTACGAGACCCTTTTTCATGACCTGGAACTTTGAATAGGGTATCTGACAGGAGATTAGAGCATCGATGATATCGATCAACATACCAACTCAAGACTGAGTGATAGAGTGAGAACTCCGGGTGGAGAGATTCCTTGCTGAGGAGGCACTGACAGTGAGAGCCAATTCAATATGACACGTGGCTGAGTCAACTACAATAGGCAGTAAACTAATGATGCAGGGGCCCATGTTGTCCAGACCTCTGGATGACCCTATGATGTAGGGTTGGTTGTGCGCAGATCACATGATAGAGGAGGTCAGTAGAGGAGCAGACTGTGATACTCATGCGGTGGGTAGGGTCACATGGCTCGCGACTTCCTGACCTTCAATATTGATTATCAGCCGATATCTGAGGGACCACCGAGGCAGAGGCTGAGATTTGAGCATGGAGGTCCAAAGTATGGTAGATGTGGTAGAGGAGCATGTCGTGTAGAAGATGGTGGGAAACAGTTTTAGGTTCTACCGCCACCACCCCCAGGTGGTCCACCTCCACCATAGGGAGATTGTGGACATGGATGAACTAAGAATTAAATAGTTTTGGTTTATGACCACAACGATCAGGAGTTAATTCGAGTTATGATCTATGTCTACACCACCCTAGCTTCATTTCTTATATACACAGGTTCCAGTCACTCTTTTATTTCCATGGATCTAATTCAGAGATCATTGATTTCGGTAGAGCCCTTGGATTATTAATTACGATTATAGACTCCTACGATAGATTATTTTATGATTGTGAACTAGTTATGGCAGTTTGAGAAGGATCTGGGAGGTGAGATCTTTGGCATGGATCTCCTTGTAGCAGCGTTGAGGCCATACAATGTCATCTGGGGTATGGACTGGTTATTCACAGTCCATGGTCAGATTGACAATTTTTGGTGCAACGTGAAGTGTGACTATGAGTATGGGACCTGGTTTTTCATCACTGGAAATAAGGGAACATTTTCAGCTCTGGATGGACTTTCTCGAAGGAGGGTGTATCCAATAACTCATCAATTTACTAGCCTCACCATTAGAGAAGTTGACGAGTGGGGTCTGATCTATCCTGTAGTGGTGGACCAGTATGCTGATGTCTTTCCTAATGATGTTCTAGTATTATCTCCTCATTGAAAGGTAGACTTATACAATGACCTATACATTATGATGGCAATGATATCTACACTAACATATTGTATGGCTCACATGAATCTTCGTAAATTGAGGGTATAGCAGGAGGACTTGTAGGGTAAGGGTTTCATAAGGCCCAGTGTTTCACCATGGGTAGCCCCATTTCTGTTAACCAATAATGTAGGCAGAAGTTTGATGATTTTCATGGACTATCAGTGCCTAAATTAGGTGATCATGAAAGTCTATTATCTACTCTCAAGGATTGATGATCTCATTGATTAGCTGAAGGGATCATGGTAGTTTTTGACGATAGAACCCATATCCGGCTATAATCAGCTTAGGGTACGGGATGAGGATGTACCAAATATAGACATCAAGTGCTGGTATGGCCACTATGAGTTCTTGGTGGTGCCTTTTGGTGTGACCAATGCTCTAGAAGTGTTCATGGGGCTCATGAACAGGATCTTCCAGCGTTACCTCAATCGCTTCGTGGAGGTTCTCATTGACAACATCTTGATATAATCGGCATCAGAAGAGGATAATTCTATGAATCTACAGATAGCTCTAGATACACATCGAGATCACCAAATCTATGGAAGGATCTTGATATTATAGTCATGGATACATGATATCCTCTTTCTAGGACACATTATCTGAAGGCTGGAGTTATAGTGGATCAAGTAAAGATAGATGTAGTGCTTGCTTGGGAGCCACCCAGTACAGTGACTGAGGTGCCGAGTTTCCTTGGTTTGGATGGTTACTACCAGAGATTCGTACCTGAAGATTCTAGAGTGGAAACACCCTTGTCAATTTTGACAAAGAAGGGACATCCTTTCTTTTTTACAAAGAGATTTCATCTGAGTTACCGGGATATGAGGTGGAGACTGAGGATTGCCCCCATCTTGAGTCTACATAAAGAGGGTGTTGGGTATGTAATCTACAGCGAAACATCAGGGGCCAGACTGGATGTTTTCTAATACAGTAGAAATAGGTGATATCCTACGGTTCAGAGCAGCTAAGTTAACATGGTAAAAATAATGATACCCATGAACTAGAGTTAGCAGTAGTGGTCTTTGCCTTGATGATGTGGTGGAACTACGTGATGGGAGACTGGTCCAATATCTACTCTAATCACCAGAGTCTAAGTTATATATTCTCATAGAAGGACCTGAACCTAAGACAGTAGTGATGGCTGTAGTTACACCTGGACTACGACATTGAGATAATATATACTCCTGGGAATGGGAACGTTATTGCAAACACAATCAGTAAATGGTATGGGTTACAGTTTCTGAGTGAGATGACAGAGCAGCTATCCGCGTTTCAGTTATCCTTCGTTGATAATGATGGAGTATCATACCTCTTTTCCATGACTGTCACTCCCCCACCCCTTCAGCGAATACAAGAGGAATAGCTTGGGGATGTTGATTGCGAGGCCTAATCTGCTCAGATATCTTCCGGATGGGCTCCTCAAGGATTTTATGAAGGTGGGGAGAACGTCATAATTTTTTTAGGATACTCTATGTTACCGGTGACGCTATGAGAGGAGGGGTTGAGGGAGTTCCACACATCCCCTTTGGTGGATCATTCTGGGGTGTATAAGATGAGCCAGGACCTCCAGTGTCAGTAATTATGGCCACATTGGAAGAATGTAATGGTATATTTTATATAATGATGCCTCACATGTCAGAAAGTAAAGGTCGAGCATCTGGTTTCAGGAGGCATGACTCAGCCAATTGAGATTCCGACATGGAATTTTTATGGAATCTCCAAAGAATTTGTGGCTTGGACACAACGTATGTTCAAGGTCCACGATTCCATATGGGTGATCATTGACCAACTCACCAATTCATCCCACTTCTACCCATTTGAGAGAATCGATAGTAGATGAATTGGGACACCTCTACATATAGAATACAATACGTCTTCATAGGGTTCCATTGATGATCAACTCAGATCTTGACGTTTGTATTACATTCTGGTTGTGGAAGGGATTACAGGAGGCATTCATGACTCACCTACGCTTGACCACTATCTTTTATCCTCAGATAGATGGTCAAATGGAGCGGACCATACAGACACATGAAGACATGCTTCATGCTTACATACTTTATTTTGGATTCAGTTGGGAGGAGCATCTTCCCCTAGTGGAGTTCTCATAAAACAAATGATATCATTGCACCATCGGCATAGAACCATTTGAGACCTTGTACGGGAGACCATATATATCGCCTCTATGATTGACAGACCTAGGGAATTCAGCACTTTTGGGTCCATAGTTGGTATGGGATACCATAGAGAATGTGAAGATAATCCAAAATTGGATGAAGACTGCACATAGTCAGTATATAACTTATGCTGACTGGATACAGAGGCACTTGGATTTCGATAAGGGTGGTCATGCCTTCTTACGGGTCTCACCCTGATGAGTATTGTAGAGATTTGGTTGTGGAAGCATGCTTTCTCTAAGGTTCATTGGATCTTTACAGATCCTCAACAGAGTAGGCGAGGTGGGGTTCTACCTAGTTCATCCTCCACAGATTCACCGGGTGCACAATTTTTTCCATGTGTCGTAGTTGAGGATGTACGTGCATGATCTATCACACATTATCTGCTGGGGTGAGCTATACATTGATGATGGTGTGACATTCATGTATTTTATAATGTAGATAGAAAATCTATTTGAGAGGAACCTTCCTAGGGGGTTGATTCCACTACTGGGAGTTTGGTGGCAGCACAAGATCCTCTGGGAGAGCACATATGAATGTGAGGCTCATATACGTTCTCAGTACCCCCATTTGTTTCCCAAGTAATTGTTGTGGATTTTAGGGACCTAAATCCATACATTTTGGAGGATGTAAAGACCTAAAAATTCCATTTAAATTTATTTCTAATTATATGAAATTACAAGGTGTCTGCAAAAATTGATTGAAGGCGATTCTGAGGCCTGGAGAGCCCGAAACAAAATTCATGATCTTTTTTAATGTATGTTCTATAAACGTGCGAGTGGATTTTTAAATATTTTGAAACACTACTCAGAATAAAAATATGAGGGAACCATTGAATTCACATCAACATGATTCTCTTATGATGGGCATAAATTTGACCATCGAGGGTCGGATGAAGAAGTTAATTTTTAGTACTTTACAAAAAAAATATAAAATAACTTGAAAGTTATTTTATACATTCCATTTAACCATTGAGAAAAGGTGGTTGGACCACAATGCAATGGCAGACATTAAATAAGATACATTTAATGTATATAACCTCATATTTATTTGGTTTTTTATTGACAATCCTTGTGTGTTTAGTTGACTCGTTAATTACGGTTAATTAATGACTCATAATATTAATCAAAACATGTGATATTATTCTCTTATTTAAGCAAAAAATTGTAATTAGTTTAGGTCACACATGAGTGAATCCTCTGACGATGTGTTGATGACGTCTCCCACCAATTTATAATAGAGCTTCGACGACCATTGGATGAATCGAACTCGACAACAACTCGCAGCGACGAACACCTTCAAACGTGGGTTCATCTCCCTCATCTGCAACGTCTTTCAGCAAGTTAGAGGGTGGTATTTTGTTTAAGGGTTTTATGTTTCATCTACTTTTTGTGTTGTAAAAACCATAACAGGTTATGAATCTAATGTGGATGGTGAGGGATAAAAAATACAAGAACCAGACCCTCTAATAATCTCGGTATTGGATGTGTTATTCGTGGGCGACCGGGCAACTAGGTGGAAGAGCTAAATGATGGACCAATTAGTGTAGGCGATGTCCCGAGGGCCCGTATGTATAGTCTTATGAAAAAACGGACCTCCAGAGCTTCATCGAAGTCATTTAGAAGCTCCGCCATCATGGCAGTGCCGGCGATCGGAGGAGGCAGTGGTCGGGTCTCACCAGCCGTGAGGAGGGGGTTGCGCTTGAAGCCGTCGTGGCCGAAAGGGGGTTGTCGGCTGATGCTGGCCACATTGGAGGCATGAAGCGCACCGCGAAGGAGGGTCATAGCTCAAATCTGTGACAGATAGAGGAACCATGCCCCAAGGTTCCTACTGTTCAGAGGGCCACGTGGACCGGTCAGGTGTAGAGGCGCTAACCGGTGGCGCTGATTGAAGACCAAATAAACACTTTTTCCATTCAGGGGATGCTGCACCATACCTAGCTCAGAGGCCGCATCTAGCTTGTTGGGATAGGTCGATCCTATATCCCAGCATGTATGACATGGACAAGCCTTAATGGTTTTTACAGGCCGAGTAGACTGGGATGGGTCGGTCCGACCAGGTCGAATCCACCTGGACCCTTTTTAGGCTCAGTTTTGATTAAAGGGGAATATATCATAAACAAGATGTCTGTTTGATGAACAGTTTGCAGCACTAAAACCCTTAAGGTGAGTCCTTCCTTTTGATATACTCCACCTAGGTTTTGGAGAATGTTGGGGTATGGCCAGGTTAACTCAAACTCAAATCCCACCAGTCTCCTGGTACTAAAATGCAAATAACTTATAGACCAGACATCTTATTGACATGTTGTATACTGCGTTGGAACCCTATAACATGGTGTCTCATCGAGTTACTTCTTTGTGAGACTTCATAATGGTTGATGTACGACTGATATCTTGAGGTTCGGTTCCTCATAAACTCAAGTGCACCACGTGAGGGAATCTTGTGGCTGGTTTTCAAGTGACATACGAACCCTTTTGTATTAGCATCAGAAAAACCCTATGTGGATCAGTATTACTGCGGCCCAATGATGACTAGCCATATAGTAGCCTATCTTGGATCACCTCCTTAGGAATATATGTGGATCAGTGACTTATGACACTGTATGGATCGATGAATTAAGACCCTATGTAGATCGATGACTTACGACCTTGTGTGGATCGGAAACATAAGACCCTGTCTGGATCAACAGTAGCGCAACCCGATGAGGAATAGCCTTAGAGCGGCCCGTTGAGGATCACCAACATAAGAACTTGTTTGGATCAGTTACTTATGACCCTATACGGATTAGTGACTTACGACCCTTTGTGGATCGGTGACAGATATACTTCTTTGTGGTTCAGTTGTGGAACTTCTCTATGACATAAGATAAATTAGCTTTACAACTAATTATCATTATTAATGTTCTTTATGTTATATACCTACTTTGAGATGAGTCCTTTTCTTGTGCTCTGTGATTGTGATCATGCATTGTTGTTTTTCCTTTCTGGTATTCTTGGAGACCTTTGGTGGTCTCACATTCCTACTAGGTATTATTATACTCACCCTTCCACGGGTTTCAACCTCACCTTATTGTGTCTTGTGCGGACGACAGATAGCTTTGACCAAGGTTAGGGTGTCAGGATCTGATGGTGTATGGTGGTGATCAGTTCACAAGTAGTTTCGCATTGACAAGCTATACCTTCCCTTCTAGTACGTTACATGGAGAATGACCTCAAGATCTATATTTAATATTTTATATATCTATTTTTGTTGAGATTGTATACTAGAACCTTTACATTCAGTTAAAACTTTCACAGTAGCAGTTTTACTACATGGTTTACTTTTATTGTATGCATTTATGTGTGTGTACTTGTTTTGAGGCAATACCTTCCCATTTTACAGATAATCCTTTCTGGTGCAAGTCACCAACCCCTGTCCTATAGATGGAGGGCTGGGGGTTGTCATGGAACGAGCCCTGGGGGATGGGTCGTGACATTAAAATTCTCCCCAAATATTGAATTTTCACCCTCATAAAGTATCTCTAGCGGTCTTGCTCAAAAAAATTAGGCTAATGAAATCAAATATCATACTCAAGCTCCCACATCTCCTCTTTGATTCATCCATATTCCAAAAAATTAGGACTAGTGGTACTGTCTATCCCCACAACACCTTCTCACTTCAATTTATGATTCACACTAGATTCTCCTAAAAAGATACATTATTCTCTATCTCAATATCCTCAATATCTACAACATGTATAGGATTGGGTATGTACCTCCAAAGTTCTGACACATTAAACATTTCATTCGTTCCATGATAGAAAAGAGGGAGGTCCATATGGTATGAAACTCCTCCACCATGATCAATGATCTAAAAGGGTCAAAGAAAATAATATTCTAGCAGCCTTGCTTCACCAAACCTATATTCCCTAACAGAGGATTCATCCTCATGAAAACCTAGTCTCCCACATCAAACATGAAGGGCCTCATCCCATGGTCGACATAAAATATTTTAAATCATTCGGTGGTGATCAACATATTCTCAGTAAGAAGAATTCTTCCAGAGTCCTCCTAAACC
Source organism: Viscum album (assembly GCA_963277665.1). Lineage (NCBI taxonomy): Eukaryota > Viridiplantae > Streptophyta > Magnoliopsida > Santalales > Viscaceae > Viscum > Viscum album. The sequence continues at coordinate 52,325,756 of OY728156.1, forward strand.
AAATCAGTCCCACAACTGCTGCATATCCTTCTTTTTACTAATAAGTGGTTATAAAAATAATCATATATAAGGAACCTCATAAGGTTCCATTTGATAAAAACATGATAATTTTTATTAAGTGAAAACTAGATAATGTCTGCATGTTCTTTCAATGCTACACCAATGTCTAGCTTGCACGCTTTAAGAATACCCTCCAATATGTGAATAGTCTGCTCATAATATTCCTCAGTCTAATAATGGTACACCATGATCAATCCCAGATAAGTCCCTAGGTTATTATGAAATCCCTTCAATTGTTGGCATAAAATATGTGTCTCAATCTGAAAAATGTCTCAAGGTAACTCCATGATGTTTTATTAACACATGGACATGGAGATTTTTCATCTCATGTGCTGATGGAGTCTATCTAATAGTTATGATATGAGAAAAATTCATTCATAGATTGAATATTAAATTGATATCATCATGTCTCCTCATAGTCCTAGGTAACCACTTCATAAGTATTTTTTGAATCCCCCTACCCCAACGGAGTGACATAGATCTCCCTCATCAATCTCTTTGTAATGGAAGCACTGACTACTACTGTCTTAAATACATGGGTTTCATGTCATTATACAATTAAGTATTATAGATACTTATGTTAGGTATAGATAACTATACTGGTAAGTAATGTACAGACATAGATCACATATATTAGGAATTCACTATAATTAAACAAGTGAAATGATAAAAAAATTTATTTCATGACCATTCTGTGTACAACAACAAGATTCTTATCCAAATCTATTAGTGCATTATCCACTGCATATACATGAACTCCCTCATCAATATGTCCTCATTCATGAGTATCCTATTTTTTTCCATGCAGGACTACTATTATAAAACACTTATGGATCCCTGTTCCACTGATCATTTCTACCTTCATCCTATATAGAAGCCTATATTCATAGATCTGGAGAAAATGTTTTGAATATGTCATATCATGAAACATTGTTTATTCAAGATTTTAGATGATTGGTAGAACATATGATCATTCCCAACCTCCTTATAGTTGAATAACTACAGACCTTTGTCATTCATAATATATTTTATCATTCCCTTGATATGATGTGTTTGTCTTCCACCTCTATATCATGAAATATCACCCTTACTCTTCCATATTCATTATGTATCACTAGAGGGTCCACTGAAAACTAGAAGGTGTTCAGAAACAACACCCCCCTCAAGCCCGCTCTTTTTAATTAGACTCTTTTAATGTAGCTTTGTGAGTCATGTTGCATGGGAATTCACTACTGTTAAACACTTTCGAAGTTCCTTGAGTTCATGGGTACAATTTAGTTTCAATGTACCAAGATATAACACTTTGATGATTTTTTTTTGAATATATTCAATGTTAAAATTTGGTATCTTCCTTATAGCTTCAACGGACCACCACGTTTTGATTCTTTATTGCATGAAACCCTTTAAAACAACCTTCTAGATTTATAGTGTCTCAATTACATTGAACATATTATTTAAGGTGTATATCCTATCCATCGTATCATGCAACCCACCTTTTCCCTTAAATCATAGAAGATGCATATGCTTGAATTATCTAGCATAGTTAACCGTAGACCATCGTTCTAGGCCTCATCTAAGGAGTGGGCCTATTTTATGTACAACTAGTGTAGGTATAGAAACATGTGCAAGATAATTTTGATAGACTAGTGGTCTCTCAAAACATATATAAGGGGGAATATTCCATAACATAAGGAATATTAGGAACCTAAGAAGTTATACCCAGTCTATGGGATCACACCAAGGATTATATATAATTCTTCCATCAACCAAATGTACACTCCTATTAACAATAACTCTTGACTATATCATTTAAAATTAATCATATTCATCACATATATTATAACACACAACATCATCAGTATAAATAAATAATTTTAGTAGTGATAAATCTCATAGAATATCAATAGATATATAAAATAGCATGTCAACTGATGTGTCACACAAGTAAAATATCACGAATAGATAGTAAAAATATTGAATTTAATTAAATAACTACTATGAAACAAAACAATATGTATATACATATGGACTCTTAACCTACCTTACATGTCATGATACAAGAACACACCTAAAATATCATAAATAAAATATCAAAATTATGTGCATCACACTAGGTGAATTTAATATATTAAAACATCAAAACATAATTTCCCAATTTATGGAAAACTCAAAAGCCTGCTATAAGAAGTTGTCTAAGAGGGTACATAGTTTTATTTACTAAGTTTCTACCATCCTATATTCTATGTAACCTACCCCAACAAACGAAAAGATAAAAATATTTTATTTAATCTTTATCCACATAGAGAATTTTGTAACATCCCATCCCAAACAACTATATCCAAGTTGAAAGGTCACAATAAATCACATGTGCCTCCTTATATCATTGATGTTCACGAATAGTATTGAGGGTCTAAATCCAATATTGGGGACAAAATAAACTCCCTATCATGTAATTGAGGAGGAAAATAGATTATAATATAAGGAAATGAATATAAAAACACTGTATCCATCATAAAAACTAAATAAATCGAATAAATGTTCAATAAATAAAAGAATCTCTCATAAATGGAACGCCTATAGGGTGGAAATATAGAAGATAAACCAGATAAATAAATAGTATGCATTTTAGAGTATGTTTTATTCTCTTACTAGCTCTATACTCTTCTTAACAATTATCTGCCATAAGTTCATTTCCCTTTGTATGATCCCTCATGAAATCTATAGGCGTATTAAAATGATCGAATATGGTGCGAGTATAAGAATCTATAGAACACCACCAATGAGTACATAACCCATTATGATCCATAATTACTATGTATGTGACTATAATGTTAAATAAAACACCAGAATAAATATACAATCAAAAACAGTATTTTCACATGATATCCAACCCTACAAAAACCATCGGCCATACCCACTTTGGGTCCATTGAATATAATGATGAAATTATCCTTTAAAAATATCAACATTATTGTTAGCTTTAACCTGCTTGATATTTTTATATTACCAAAGCCTTCACATCTGGACAAAATCGGACATCGTTCCCCAACACTATCTCCAGTTGAGGACACATAGACTATAATTCATTACAATTTCCATGAATGTCTGATCACTCATGATGTCATTCCCCATAGTCCTAACATATGGGTCTGGTCTATCATGATGGGCATTCACCCCAAGTTATGACACACTTGTCTATCATGCCCAATCCACCCTCTCAGTCTTTTCATCATGACACGTGAAATATCTAAAAACACTCCCCAAACAAGGATACTGAGCCATGATGGGTTCACCTATCTCATAGGTACCACGTAAGGAAAAAAATCACATCATATATAAGACATATATATATATATATATATGAAATAGTGGAATCATATTAATTCACATATCAAGGCACATATACCATGATCCAAATGCCAAGTCACACATATAAATGCCTATATTATGAGAAAACATAGAATCATCTTAAATTACATATGCGAATGAAAAATATTTATGGAATCTGTCTATGTCAAAAATTATCATGGGGATAGTTTATACGATGTCACATACAACACACATCCACAAGTAATCAAAATTATACCATGGACATAAAATATGCCAACATATTATTTATACCATAGAAACATATATAACACAAACCCAATAATGTAATGAACATCCCAAATCATTATTTTCAATGTAAATGGTATGGAAAAAACACCTTATATGGTAAAAAAGATGTTGTTTGAATCAAAATTGTAAGGAACACAGACTCATGGGATATATTACCATAGTCGTCATCTCGTTAATGCTTGAGGTTAATTAAGCGTTCCTCAAACCTACACTTACTATTTTATTTCAAAAATATATAAAATATCACATGATATGATAATTCATCTCTTTGTGATAATTTCTAAATTATCGATAAAATATCGCAAGAAATTTCCATTTTCTCTCTACTAAATAAATCAAATTTATCATTTAGTTCAATGCATGTAATAGTAATAAAACCATATTATAATAATTATATTTTGATAATTTATTAAATATTATACTTTTCTAAATATATTATGGTAATTTATCATAAATTACCATATTATAATTATCTCCTAATAACTTATCAAAAATTATCAATTTATCATTATCTTGGATAATTTATCGTAAATAACCCATTATAATTATCTTTTGATAATTTGTTATATATTATCATTTATAATTTTATTTTGACACTAATTTATCGTTTTGTAAACTTATATTTTTAATATAATTATTTCAATAATTATTCTCTGACGATTCATAGTAATTATCATTTATAAATTAAATAAATTAACCATTGATAAATATGTGTGATTATCCTTTGAGAATTTCTATTTTATAAATTATCCATTGAAAAATCCAAGTGATTATCCTTTGAAAATTTAAATAATTATCTTTTTATAGTCTTAAAACTAATTTTTGATAATTTTAATAATTATCCATTGATAAGATTACAATTATCAATTGATAATTTTAATAATTATCATATTATAATCTAAAAATTATCTTATTATAATTTTTATATATTATTCCTATGATAATAACCGTATAATTATAATTTAACAATTGGTATAATATTATTTTCAATAATATCATGAAATTTTCCTTTTATACTTCATTTTAATTATTATTGCATAATTAATTTTGGTTATCCTTGGATTATTTCTTGTAAATATCATTTAAAAATTTATTAACTTATCCATTTATGAAATTATTTTAAGTTATCATTTAAAAATATAATAGAATTTTAATTGATAATTTGATGAAATTATCACATGATAATTATTCATATTTATAACTCAATAATTTGATGAAATTATTATTTGATAATTTTTATAATTATCTTACAATAATTTCATGAATTCAACATTCGATAACTTTTTTAATAATTATCCTTGATATATTTAGTTTTTTATTTCAATTTAAATTCTATAATTTTTTTATAATTTGAGAATGAATAAAAAATTGGAGAATAAATATAATAAAAAAATAAAAAACTCATACCTGTATATATTTTTGGAACACCAATCTTCAATATGGTAGAGTAGAGGAAAATTGGCAGAGAATAAACCAGGTCGAATGAGAAGATATCCATTGGCTTGAATGGTATCAGAAGTAATTTTTTTAAAATAATAACCATTAAAAAAATTCATTTACATTCAACATTGTGTTTATGTTTAAATTCATGTAACATTCTGGTTATCTTGAGTTGAACATAACAGTGAGTTTCTTTGATAGATTGTGTTTGGCGTAAGACTGAGTTTTAACTACTATTATTAATATTATTATTTAAAAGGATAATTACCTCCCAGACATGAAATTAGAGGCTATTATTATTATTTACTAACATATAAAAATATAATGTTTAATTCATTGGTTACCAATTAAATATTAATTAATAAAAAACCAACTGAATATAACAGAAATAATTTTATATAAAAAAATCTATTTTTCTATTCCAAAGGAATATTACATTAATAAATTAAATTAATTAATAATAGTAAAAAAATTAATGAAATTTATATATTACATATTAAATAAAATTTTATAACATACATCCAATATATTTCAAATTAATAAGATAATAAAAAATCTAATTTTATGCATAATAATCAGTATTTTTCTAAAGGCGGTTTTCCTTCCTCTTAATCACAATGATTTGTTCAAGAATAAATTATGAAATATTAATAAATCTAATGTTCAAAAATAAAAATCATTTTTTAAATTTTAATAACACAATTATCATTGGGGTAGTTTTTTTCTGAGAAGTTAAATGATCTGATGAATATATAGAAATACGTAACTTCGAGTGAAAAGTATATTTTATAGAAAATAATTTTTAATGATAAATTGCATTTTAAATTTGGTTTAAAGTAAAATTAGATAAATAATAAAACTGTTAATCTAATTTACATTATTGTAATTATTTATATATTGAATTTTTATATAAAAACATAAATAAATTTTGAACATTTTCATGTTAAAAATGTTTTTTTTATGCTTTGTCAGTGTGATTAATTATAAGTTAATTTTAACAAATTATATGAATTTAATTTTGAATAAGGGAAAACATATTTTTAGTAATAATAATTCATGATTTACAAATCGTTTATCAAAAATTTTTCCATATTTATTATTGAATACATATAAAATTAATCATCATGGTTATGATAAAAATGAGTTTACCAAGGTACTATAATTTAAACATAATGGGTCAAATGACCTTGAAAAATATCCAAACTCCCATTAGATGGACATATTTCGACCTTATACAATCTAAGATTAATATTGGTTCATTATTTGAGCTTCTTGACATGGAAAAATGTATGTATAATTCAATAATTCAACAAATTACAAGAGTTTCACTCATCCCACCTATAAAATGTGACACACTCTCTACCTCTATTAAAACTTTTAAATCCAATTAGATCATCCAAGACCTATAGAAATAACATAAAATAATCACTACTATTATCCTAGAAGTAGTTTTATTCATATAATTAAATCCTTTAAAGGATTTAGTGAAAACCTAATGAGGTCCCTTGAAAAGAGAAGGTTAAAGTTACTACGGTCAAAATGAAATCATGATGTAAGTGATCTCGTCTGAATTTCAATTCATTATTTAGTATTGAAATTTAATACACCAAATTAATTTTATCTGATTTATATAATTACCCATTTAAAATTAATACTAGGAATACTTCATTCATCAAGGTATCATTAGTTTCAATTTGAATTATTGCATCTCAGTGCATTTGAACTTAATGTTACCTAGTTGTAAATAAATTTCAGAACTCAATTTATTTTCATTATTTTATATTACTTATTGGTTTCCTTTATATTATATTATTATGTGTGTAATGAATATTTACACTGTAGTGTTGTATTTGATCTTGTTTTATGTGGATTTATAGCTTATACACATAATATTTATTTTATTAATTCTCACTAAATTTTATGATCATTTTAAGTGATTATTTCACAGAATCACCCTAATTGATATTGTTTATTATGAAATTTAAAATAAAAGAAATTATATGATCATAATTTAATAATACCTTTAATTTTCATCTCCACTATCTATTCATTATCTTTTCAATGTAATATTTCCACTTTTAAACTCTTGGGTATATAAATAATTTAGAAAATGTTTTAATAAATTCTAATGTAATTTCCATCTTCTATTGGAAATCTATTTTCTTTAAAAATCGTGTTTTATTAAATTATTTTCGAAAAAAATTATCCTTTTCACAATGTGTTATTAAAAGTAATATTTTCACATTTTGACTTTTAACTATATTATTATAATAGAATTATATGGTCATTTTCCAAACAAGGAACTTCTTTATCCCTTTTGTTCTGAAAAAAGAAATGTTATTTAGGGAATGTATCGAATTACCCTATGATATGAACTACATTTCACTGAATAATCCTTCTAAAATTTTCAAAGATCTTTATTAAGAATTTATTTAATGTTTTATTCCTAGAAAATAATTTACAAAATTTTTTTCTATCAAAAAGGATATTTTCCTCTTGAATGTTTTTATTTATATTTTTATTTTACTAAGATTAATTAGTTAAAAAAACCATTTACCATTAATAAGATGGGTATATATTTTAATGATTTCATCCTTATTATATTTATATGTGGTTTACATTAAATTTAACTATGGATGTGCTATTTTTATACTATTAACATTACATTAGATTGTTTGTGATAATGTTTATTTTTTAGGGAATGTATTTACATTTCGTATGCTAGTTTTCGTATAAATTATTTTTTTAATTATATTTCACCCATTTCATATGGGAAATTCATTAGATATGATTTTTTATGGGTGGGGACCACTATATCCCGTTGATGCAACAGTATGTTTCATGAGGCAAACTAGATACGTTTTTGAATGAGGAATTACCATTAAATAAATTTTTAGAATGAAGTCTTGACGGTATTAGATTATTAGCATGAATACATGATAGTATTATATTTTTTCAATGATTTCTCAATGTTAATTTTTATATGTGGACAATTTTTCATTCGATCAATACGAATTTAATTTATTAAATTTCATGTGATTATCTAATTAATTAGAATTTCCCTGTTTAATTTTCTTAATCATTTGATTGTTTATATGGAATTATTTTATCATCACATTTTCATTCCCTAATAATCTAATGTTATTAGTTAAATGGATATTTTTTTAATTATTAACCATTCCATATTTATTATTCCTTATTTACTCATAGCTTCCTCTATAATCATTCTCTTACTGAGCATCAGAGTTCACCCCTTTCTTATGTTTTATGTTCCCCATGATCTGAGGAATTATATTTTGATTTATAATAAGGGATACAATAACGGTAATAGTGGAAATTTGAAATAATATTATTCATGTATTTTTTTAATAGAATCAAAATATAAATTATGTATCAAGTTCACTAAGAAAACTAAACCAATATGTATTACAAGATTCAAACCATTGTATCTATTCCAATGATATAAAGTAATAACTGGCTTCGGGCTACTAGGGAAGGGGATGCTACATTTGTTATTGATAATGTTTTGTAGAAACATTATGAACTAGATTTAAAAGAATCATTAGATAACATAAACCATTGATTTTATTTAAGGATAATTACAAAAAGCATCCTAATGTTTTGGTAAGATAGAGCCTTGGTGGTTTTCCATGGGACATGTCCATGTCTAGATGCTATAATTATACATGGGTCTTGAACATAGATACGTAGGGGTAATAACTTAATAAAAAAAGAATATAAGGGTTGAATCAAGCATTACATGCTACATGAAATTGGCCTTACTTTGAAAATTGGTTAACACTGTCGTGATATATTATTAGGATAATTCCTTTTTTTTACAGACCATTGTTAACGAGTTGAAAATAAATATATTTCTTAATGAAAGTTTCTTTGTTATTATGAGAATATATATTTTTAGTGTGTCAATATTTTTTTGGTTATGAAATTAGTTTCATATATTTATTATCTAATCTATTATATGTTATTCCTTAGAAATTATTCATAACCGAAGTAATGAGAACTTTATCAATGTAAGTAATCACTATAGGGATTTATCTCTAGGGAATTATAATGATGCTAAATGTCCAAATACAGATCCAACTGATCAAATTATAAACATATTGGTGAATAAGAATTATTTTATAAATGATTATCATTCCCATATGGTCCAACCTTCATATCCACCAAGTAGTGTAAAAATATTTAGACCGCTTCATACATCATTAACCTCCAGGGAGAAATATCTTCTCCAAGGATCTTATCAAATGCTCTACTAAAACTCAAGTTTTAGTAGAGCATTTGATAAGATCCTTGGAGAAGATATTTCTCCCTCTAGGTGGTTTTGATTGGGTGAATGATATCATAGTAGATTATTATCTATAATGATATTTGGATCAATTGTGTGCATTGATTCAATACTCTTAGGACGAGGAAGAAATAAATTAATATAGTGAAGGATTTCATGGTAATATTATTAGAAAAATAATTTCCTCGTGGGAAATTCAAGGATATGGAAAAGAAATTATTATTCTAATATATAATGAAGAGTATAATTTTTTAATATAAGACTATAACATACAAAGTTATGAAATAATTTTTTAGACTACTTACATAATATAAAGAGATATATTGATCATTTAGTTGATGGGATTAATCTAATTATGATATGTGAACAAGTATCTCGTATATTAACATCCTAAGAAGAAAAAATATCTTGTGCAATTAAGATAGTGACATAATTCTATAAATCTTTTGGATTCAAAGGGATGTAAGAGATGAAGACGAAAAAAATAAAAACATAGATAATGGGAATGAGGGAAATAATGATTTTCTAACATGTAATACTTGTGAAAGGAAATAAAAAATTACATGATTTAAAGGAACATGATATTTCATCATGTACGGAGAAAACTTCCACCATTTCCAAAATTATAAGGGAAGGGTTTTACTTTCAAATTTTCAATCTATAACATGTAATAGATTTTTTAAAAAAATAAAAAAATGGTGGTGGTGTTATAAGATTATATTAATCCATTATTATATGGTTGTAATAATTAGGGAATTTACAAGGATTGTACAGAAACTATTTTAATTATGGTTTTTAAAGTGTATATATTATTATTCAAAATACCAAGAAAAATAATTTATTAGAAAGATAAAATTAAATAAAAACACAAGATTGAGGGTAGAATAACACTTGATGTGTTTTTAATGTTGAGATTATTATGTCAGTATAAAGAGATGATTTATAAGGATAATATAAATTGGGTACGACTAACTACCTTGGAACTAATTAACGATAAGATAATTTTCAAAATTCAATAACCTTCACTCTAATGTTATGGTTCTTAATTTTTTCGAAAGGTCATAAGGTTAATTCTTTATGAACGGGAAAATGTTTAACATTAGATAAAGTTTAATATATTAATTTATCATATTGGACAAATTGTGATTACAATATTTGTTTTGGATAATATTTAGAGACAAACCGAAAGACATGTCACTCTTTTATTGACTATACAACTTGTTAAATGTGAATTTTAGTGATTTGGGGAATTAAAATTTATTTATGGATATTATTTATTATTATTGAAAGTGATGATTCATTAATTTATTGATTCGCAACCAATGGATAAAATTTCACTTATGTAATAGAAATTCATCAATGAAATGTATTTTGATAGCTTCACTATAATAAAAGCAATTTTCAACCTTAGTAATAGGATATTGAAAAAAATTATCCTATTACCATAATAACCACTGAATTAAATGTTATTTAAAATGACCCCAGGTGTATTTTTGGTGGACCATAACTTTCTATTGATCATTCACTTGACTTTGATCAACGGCCTCGATCACTCTCTAATGTTATTTATGCTTTTCATTCATGTCCATGTCCTTACATGCCACCGATGTTCTCCTATATAGAAACCTATTTAGGTTTTAATACATATGAAATAGGTATGTCCATTTATCTCTTATTAAGATGATTTTTAATTATATAATTATATAATTTTTATTTTTTGAAAATTTTATTTAAAAATCTTAAACACTGGATTTTTTATTTATAGTTTTAATAATTAAGAAGAAATTTATTAAAGGTGGGGAGAATTTGACGCCCCAAAATTATAAAAAAATTATTAAATATCATATGGGAAAATAAAAATTGAGTTTATCTGTTAATCCAATCAGCATTTATCTTAGCTTTCGTGACACATAACAAGTGTCTTAAATATCATGTGTTACACAAAAGGCCACGTTTTACCAAATACTATTAATTTTAGAATATAAAATGATAATTATAATCTATACATAAAAAAGTTAATAATATGGTAAAATAACTAATGAAACTATATGGATGAATTCATTTGTTACCAAATAATTTTAAATGAATATAAAAACCAATCAAATATAAAAGAAGGGTTTTTTATAAAAAAAATATTTCTATGAACGAAATAAGTTTAATATAAACAAATTAAATTATTTAATATTATGTGATGATTTTAATAAAATTTATATTTAATATATTTTCTATTTTTTTTATTTTTCCAATATATTTGATACTCATAGGATAAAAAATCTAATTTTAGGCATAAAACGTTGTATATTTCTAAATGCGGTTTTGTCGCTTTTTAATAGGGCACTGGTTTTAAAACCAAATATTGAAACATTGAAAAACTTTACACGAAATAATAATAATTATTTCTTTAAATAGTAGTTTCAATATTATTTTATAGTATATTTTTGGTATTTTTATAAAGGTTTCGTTTTTTGATGAATAGAGAAAATATTAAATTTGAATTTTAAACTGAATTTTCATATAAATAATTTATAATGTAAAATTATATTTAAAATTTGATTTAAACTTTTATTAGATCAATTATACATCTATCAATCCAATTAAAGTCTTTGTAATCATTTTCATATTGAATCTGGATATAAAAACATTGTCAACTTTTGATCATTTTCACTTGAAAACCCCACTTTTTCATCTTGTCTATGGGATTTATTATAAATTAATTTTAGCCACTTCTATGAATTGAATTTCAGAAAATGGTTTAAATATATGGAATCAAAATATTTATGTTTTATAATTTTTTTCAACTTAATTTCTTTCAATAATTTTTATGAAAACAATTAAAATTAAACCTCTTCATTAATAGAAAACATTGTCTACTAATAGACAAATCCTTATACATAAGGGGTAAAATAAACTAGAAACTTTTCCAAAACCCATTGGATAAAAAACATTAGACAATATAAATTCTATATTCTAAATTGGGTCATTATTAGGTCCACGTGACATAGATAATATGTGGTTGAAATTCACCATTTCAAAACATTACAAGAGTTGCAGTCGCCCCGCTATTAAAAGGACACCCCTTATCCGCCTCTCATGACAACATCAAATCCAATTGGTTCAAAGAAGACCTCCCATTATAACATTTAAAAATATCTCCCCTCATATTAGAAGTCTAATTTTTGGAATAAATCAGACGTTTTAAGGTATTATTTTAATAATAAAGAGGATAATTAGAGAAGGGGATATTAAAAAAGGTATGACAAAAAGGACAGTGTGTGATAGGGGGTTTCATCTCAATTTCATTTCAGGGAGGCATATTGTAATTTTAGGAACATGATTAATTATATTTATATTATATACTTCCACTTGTACTTGTACTATGATGACTACATAATTTCTAATGGTATCTAATGTTTTAATTTGAATTATTTCATCTAAGAGGATTTGACCGTAATATTACTAATTGGTAAATAAATTTCATAACTCAATTTATTCATATTGGGGTATATTAATTATTCATTTTCAATGATATTCTACAATTATGTGTATAGATACTTTTGAATATGTATTTGTTTCTATTTGTTTTATATAGATTTATATCTATTACAAATAATTGATTCGTTGATTAATTATCACTTCAATATTATGATCATTTTATGTGATTATTTCAAAATATAATTATCAATGATATTTTTAATCCTTGAATTTAAATAAAATTTAATTATATATTCATTTTTTATTATACTTAAAATTTTCCTCTCTTATGGTTATTAAATATAATTTTCAAGTAATTGTACCATTTTTATAGTCTTTGGTAGATAAAATAATTGACAAATTGTTTTAATAAATTATGAATTCATTTCAATATTTGGTAAGAAATCGGTTTTCTTAGAAAAAAATGTCTAATAAAATGATTTATATATTTTTCTTTAAACTTAATAAAATTATTTATTGAAATAAACATTTACACATTTTTTCATTTCACAAATGTTATCAAAGGAATATTTATTTCTCTTTCCATATAATGAAATTTTTGGACATTTTTACCATTAAGAAATTTATTTTCATAATGTAGATAATTACCCACCGACATGACTTTAATTTCTTCTAAGAATCATTTTCATGATTATGATAATATTTTTTAATAATATATTTTTAAAAGTGGTTTTTAAAAATATTTATTTTCAAAATAGTTTTCAGAATAAATAGGATATTTTCATCAATAATGGTTTATAGATATTTTTAGGGTTTTTATATTCATCAATGACCACAACCATTTATTGTTACTCCAATGGGCACATATTTTAATTATGTCACCCTTATTATTATTTTTGATGTTTTATCATTAGTTTAAATAGATATCTACTATTTTGATAACATTAAATTTTCTCTAAATGGTCTATGATTATGTTTTTTGATTAGGAAATTATTTACATTTCATGTGATAATTTTAATATGAATGCATCAATAAATTATGTTTCCCCCCTTTAATGTGCAGAATTTATTGGATTTTGTATGTGATGGGTGGGGTTCCCTATAACCCCTCAATGAATCGGTATAATTCTTGAGACAAAAAATATATGGGTTTTGTTGATGATTTATAATTTATTTGATTTTTATCAAAATAAATTGATGGTACTATATTCTTGGAAAGAATCATTGATAGTATTAGATGTAGTGACATGAATCCTTAGTGGTATGTTTTATATTTTCATCAGTATGAATTCCATCATTTTGAATTCAGTTATTGAAATTCTAGGTGATTTTTTGATTAGTTATATTAATTTTGGTTATGTTTCATGATCATGTTATTATCAATAAGAAATTATTTGATCATCATTTTTTCCATCAATATTATTCGTATGTTTTTAGTAAAATAAAATGTGTTTAAGTTATTTTCCATTCAATATTTATTATTCCTAATTTATTCAGAGATTCTATTGTAAACATAACCTTTATAAGAATTTGATCTCACCCCTTTCTTATGTTTTAATTTTCCCTACAATATGAGGAATTATTTTTTGACTGTAATTCATTGATATGATAAGGAGAATAAAAGATTTATCAATGAAATTTTATTGTGTATTGTATATTTTTGAATTTTAATATAAATTTCAATTACATATGATGTTTACCAATACAACTAAACTCATCGGTCATTTAATATTAGAACCATTTTATATATTCTAATTTAATAAATTAGCCCCTGAATTCGAGTTACTAGGTTCAGGGTAGCTAAATATGGGGGGTCAACTAATTTCCCAGATTCAATGAGTTCACAGAATAAGAAATTCCATGTAGTTCAGCCATTTTATAATTTTCAAATAAATATAAAATTTATAGAACCATAATGCCTAATTACAATATTAAAATTATTTATTTCGCAAAAAAATTTAATAAAGGGTTTTTAATTTTAACCTATAATGGTGTTGATAGATTTTAAATGGTAAATTGGTTAATAATCCTTCATTTTTTATTTCACCTTGATCATCCATTATCATTTGGTGTTGGGTGTTCATAAGGGAACAATAGAACAAAATTAAAATAATTTCTGATTAACTAATTTATTTTCATAGTATAAAACAAATATTAAAAACTTAACATTATGTGTGATCTGACCAAATGCCCATTTTTGACAAATCTTATATCCCACTATGGGTAAACCCATCATACCATTCCTACTATGGTCACAAATTTTCCATATGATACACTATTTTTGATGTATTAAATAATTATTTAATAAATATAACAATGTTAAATAAATTATCCTCTTGTGTGATTTTACAGAATGTCTCATTCACACAAAACATATACCCTGGAATTTGTGATCCTCGTGTCCCAAATCAAACAGGGGTGTCATATTCCTTGAAAGACTCACCGTTTGAGAGGTACTTAGTTATTTTTTTTATATAATGAGTTTAATATAACAAATTTATTACTTTTTCACTCCTACGTCATGTCTCTATGATCCTTGGAATCTCAAACTAGATCTCCCCCTAACTCCAAACATATTCTATTGGATATTACAGGACTCTAAAAATTATTTCAACCTTATAAAAATCCCTAAAAACATTTATTATTTTATTTTTATTGAAAATTTATATTTTAAAATAATAATACTTATAAATTATAAACAAAGAGGGTATTTATTATCATTAAATATTAAAAATATTATAAAAAATGTAGTGAATTATGGAAATTTAAGAAAAATGGAATTAAATGCATTTTCGTGATTTTGAATATTGTCCATAATTTTTTTTGTTTATATATATGAAATTCTTATAAAAATTATAGGATGGATGATATTTTAGTTTTTTGAATGGCAGAAATTTATTTTGGTCAAACTCTTGGATATGTTTTTTATGTTTTAGTAAATTTATATTGATTTTCAAGCATTAGATGAGTGTTAAATTAAAATGTTGTATTTTCTATGATACAATTGACTTAATTTAAAAATTCCACAATTTCCAGTGTTGTTTTTTATTAAATTAAATGATGCTTTGGTATATTCTATGTGATTTTTATTCAAACTGAATAGTTTATAAATTTATATATTTTCTTTATAATTACGGTAAAATCACTATCATAAAAAAACAATACATGTAATGTTTGATGAATTAAAATAGGGTAACATGAAATCGTGTTTTTTGGGTAACATGATATAAGGTACGTTTCATTAGGGTAACATGCTATAGTGTAACTTTGTACAGGATAACTAGTTATTGGGTGAGTTGTTGTTGGGTAATAATGTATAGGGAATAATGTTACAGGTTAACATACTATAATGTCTGTTTATATATTTTTTATTTTTTATTATGTATTGATGGGTAACTTTTAATAGGGTATGTTACTATATAGATACATTTTATAGTAAAACCTACTACATGGTAAAATTATATTGAATAAATTCTTATATAGTAATTTACTATATGGAAATATAAAAAAAATTAAATTGGATTAGAGTAAGTTTTTATAGGGGAAACATAAAAAGGGTAACCTAATGTAGGCTTATATTTTATAGGGAAATCTAATATATGATAATTTACATTAGGGTGGATTTCTAAAGGTTAATATATTATTTTGTAACCATCTCTAGGGAATTGCTATAGGATAATTTGTCACAAATAATATGATTTTCGAAGAATTTATAAGTATTAAATAAATGATTACAAAAATATTTTTATGGGGATTTAAGTCATGATTATACACTATAAAGCATGGAACATTTAAAACCTCAAGATCTCACCGTAATATCAATCTCAAGGGAGTATGTCCAATGATTCTTTTTGGAATTGTGTCACATTTATTTCAATAGGAATATTAAAGAAAATGTATGACTCCAAACCACTAAAGCATGGTAGAATTTTCTTGGTAACAGTGGGGATTTCCTCAATATAGAAAAGGATGTTCTTAGGAGATAATCAGAAGGCATTTCTCATAATTTTATAGTTGGTACATATAACAATGAATTCTTTAGTTCTTTCATTAATTTAAATTTATAAGAAATTGATTTGGATTATGGTGTTATTTATTTCTATTTGGGAATGTGTGAGGGGGGAACGAACATTCCTTGAGTGTTTGGATATGGTTTCAGAGCATTATGATGACATGGTGACATTTTTGACAATCATATTAATATTTACTAAATTTTATATTTAATTATTTGTGGTTATAAATTATTAATTTGTAAATAATGGTTTATTTTTGTGTGTGTTAGGAATATATAGCACCCCATTTCTTATGATATTATCTATTTAATGTTTCTTATTAATTTATTAAGAATTATTTCAATTTTATTTAAATTTCAAAATAAATTATGAAGTTATTGAGAAAATTTTCTTTAATATTTATTCTTGGCCTATTACCTTGTGATGATGGTTAATGGGTGGATGTTTATAAAAGAATTTGGATTAGAGTAATTTATACCCTTAAGGGATATAACTCTAAGAATAAGGTTTGTGGCCTTGAATATACTAATATTATTTTTTTATTGGGACTTTTATTTTATTTTACAACTATTATTCTTATTGAAAATATTTCAAAATACATTTCAAGTTCTTCTATAAATTTTGATTCACTTATATTTTCAAAAATTCAATATGGACTGCTAATCTTAATAAAAGGTTTTGTGAGAAATTTTTTCATAACCCTATTAATTTGTTCTTTACTGTATTGGGGGAATTCAAAGAGAATCAATGGTTGTTAATCAAGTGGTTGTACTATTATAATAGTTATACAGTATAGCATGTCATCATGGTAGGGATGGTGTTAACTAATTCTAACCAATCCACATGGACAAGGAACATTTTGAAGGTTCCCACTATGTATTTTTGGAGTTTGGAGAGTTTGTTTCACGACTAGGTCGAAATCGCCAAGGATAGATGAGGCTTTGTTTCTAGATTTTTATTATTGGAAACTATAAAGCTTAAACACATATGTTGATGGGTGTTGTGTGACCTATAAGATAGCGGTGGACAACAGGTGATATTGTTTTCCAATTTAGATGGTTTGGTGGGTCCAGGTGCATCCCAACATAAATTTGGGGTCTTATTGAGTCTTTGTGTTGGGAATGACCTTTTATGTCCTTTGATGGATCTAATTAATTTCCACTATTCAATATGGGTATCCCATTTAGAATTTATCGTAGATTGTATTGTTTTAAATGAATCCTCATTGTAAATATGTCAAAAACACTAAGGGGGATTCGTGGTCCTTCGGTATGGAAATGTAGTTGAATGAGATATTATGAGTGTGCGTAAGTAGGAAAATGGTAATTTAAGAGTAAATATGTTTTGGTCATGGTTTTGGTGAGCCAAAATAGTTATACAATTCTCTCATAGTCAAAGTTTTGACCCTTGTGGTGATAATCCTACTTTTAAGTCGCTAGAAAAAAAATTAATAAAGGGTTTGAGTTATTATTAATATTAATTTACATTTAATATATCCTTGATTGGGTCCAATATAACTATTTTTATATATCCACTGTAAAATCCTAAATTATGTCTCAAATAAATACTATGTTTTTTATATTTAGACACACACACACAATCCAATCAAATATGGACAACTTTTTGTCAAAGAATTGGATGATATAAACTATGGTAACAAAATTATCAATATATATATAAACAAAATAAAGATCATTTTTTAATATCAACAATACTAGTCCATTTATGAACCAAATTAAACCAATTCTATAAAATTTAATTAATTTAAAAATTACTATATTTGGGTATTAATAGTGGATTTACAAAAATATTATTATAAATTTATAGGAGACACGAATAAGAATAAATAATATTATAAATCCCATTCCAAATAAAAAATATTTTTTAAAAATATTTTATATATTTTATTAAAAATAAAATTCATAAATTTAGTGATGTGAATTTTAAACCATTAACATCATTTTTATATTTAACATTATTGTATTATCTTAAGTTACTTTTTGACATTTTACTAAAAATATTGATTTTTGAAGTGAATATTGTGTAATACAATTTTTACAAATAACATGACTCTATAACAAAATTAGTAAAATATTAAGGATTTTAAATTGATGAAACGTTTTTATAATACTAAATCTAAATTTTATATTATAATTTAAAATTTCAAAAATTTCATTTTCAATTGCTATAATCATATGTTTCATTTTATAATTTTTGTTTTCTTTATCAAAATACATATTTTAATACATTAATCTTATAATATTATGTTATTGTTTGAATAAAAATAAAAAATAAATAAATGATAGATTTTAGAATTTTATTTATTATATATCCTTTATTTAATTATAACCATTTTTTTCTAAAAGGATAAATTTTTCTAGTAATAACCATTTTTGATGTTGAAAAATAAATTGGTAAATGTTAGTATTCTTATAGATAAAGAGCCTATTATTGTTAAAACATGTTTATATTTTAATTTTCTTTGTGTGTTCCAACATTATATTTTACCTAATTCATTATTTATTAATTTTAAAGTCACATTAATTGAGGTCAACATTACATTAGGGGGAATTTTTTGGAATTTAATAAAATCTATCCATTTTCACTTATAACATGGGAACTCATATCATCACATCCAATCACTTATCAATAAATTATATTAATCCCATTATCTATAAATAATTATCATAGTCACTCTTGTATTTTTTAATAATATTATAGTATTCTCAAATTACCATCCATAAATGGTTTAATACATTTTATAAAGGGGGGAAATCTATATAGTGAGCTGTATGTTCTTAACCTCTCTCTCATTTTTATATTTCATTATTCTCTTTTATTCCCCCAAATATTTAATTTCATTATAATTAAATGATAACATATATATAATTGTTGTTCTTATTTGTTAATATAATTATGCTACAATAATTAACCATCCTCCCCTTTTCCAATAAGAAAAATGAAAACACAATTTGTGTTTTGTTCGAACTGCAACCACTATGAATAAATTTGTTTTATTTTATATTAATTCCATACATGGTATGTTTTATTTTTTACTTGACAATTATATATGATATTTATATGAAATATATATATATATATTTTAAAAAAACAGTTATATTTAATAATAAAAAATTAAATGATCCTTGTAAGGTAGTCCCTCGATATTAGTTAATAACAAAAAATTAGTTCATTACCGTTATCATATTAATGAAATGTTACTAAAAATCCTAGTTAATATAATTATAAAATTATAATTCTATATAAAAAATAAAGTCGAGAAGATTTATAATATTATGAATTATGGTATTTGGGTGAAAGATTAATATAAAAACCACTTTTATGAACCTAATTTATAATGGTTAAGATTATTTACATCTGATGTTGAAAAGTGATTGCATCCATCATACACATTATGGTATTTTTAAATAATTAATGGTATAAATAAAAATATATTGGAATATGGTTGTTAAATATATAATTTAAATTATTATACTTTTTTATACAGGGTGAAATTATTTATGAGTGAATCAAGTGTAATGGTAAGGGAGTAGTTAACCCAAACATTATTCTTTCAGTTATAAAATACATATGGAACTACATTTTCAGGAAACTTCATTTTGAATTATGTCGTATATATATTTTTGGGTAAAAGAATTTTTAACTCAAATAAACACTCATGAATTTTCTTCATTTCACTTTTTTTAAGAAAAAATGGGATATTTTGAAATGATACTCATTATTATGAATTTTACAATGATTCCCTCAAAATGTGTTCATTATTTCTCTTTTGTGATTTGGTTTTCCATTAACTCCCTGTATTATGTTATACCATTCTAGACTAGAGTAATGTGTCCTTATTAACACTATATTTTATGTAATTATGTGATTATTTGGGGATATTAATTTATCAATAATGAACTAGTCAATTCAAGATGTTATACCATTTTTATGTTTTATGAAACTCATTTTATTTCCCTGATATATCTACTAAATATTAATGATTTCATATTGGATATTTGAAAACCCAATTCATTTTCATGGTGTTATTTTTGATAAAATTATGATTGATTTTAAGTGGAATATATTTTTATTAATGATGACATGTGAGGTCTAATATCCACCTCTAATTATTTGGTAAATGTTTATATCTCATGAGATATCGAGGAATGGAAATTAGGGATTTATTCACGCAATAATGTGCATGATAGATTTTCTAAATTTTTCTAATGTGTAAATATTAAGTTATTTCATAATATAATGGAAATAAAGAGTTTTATAACTAATTATTTCATATTCATATGAATTTTCCACATTTTCATGATATTTATAATGTTTTTTAAAATTATTATTCTTCATTTAATTTCCATTTAATTAAATGTTTTCATGAGTATAAATTTTTTTATGAATTAAAAACTTTTATATCATGTTCACATATTATTTATTTTCTTATTTATAATTACATTATTTTCCTTTTAGGATCTTATGTTTATACAACATGTTTTATTATAATCATATATGGTATTCTAATATTTTTTAGTATTTTTTCCATTTTCCGCATGTTGTCCATCATGTTTATGTTCAATTTCTTTATAATGTTTTTGTTCATTAATAATCATTTGGGGCCACCCCATTATTATGTTTTTAAAACCAATGTTATTCTGATGTTTATGTCTTGTGATATATGTATAATGGATACTATAGAAGTATTATTTTGGTGTAATATTCAAATTTTAAAAACAAAATATGTTTATATAGTTAATTTCAAATTTACCAAGCCATTCGTCCCATGGATTGTGTGAATATTGTGATATTTATTATTTAATTCAATTTTTACCATTTCTTTCATGCTTAGAATGGGTATCATTAGTTGGTATTAGGGAATGATTTTAATATTTTTGGAGACTTATTTAGATAACATTAATGAAAACCATATGGAAATGTGTAATGGATGATTATAAGTAATGCATAACATCCTAATGCCTTTTAATGTATATATTAGATGTTTCTTTTATAAATTACATATATTTATAGATAATATCAGTTTATATATACTATGTTATAGTTTTACCATGGGGTAATAACCACGTGGAGGGTTTGATGTGTTTTATGTCACGTACGTAACCTATTTTAGGGTTATATTAAATTTATTTTCCACTCATGATTTGTTTTGGTGGTTTCCAAAGGTTTTATTGAGAATATGTGAGTTTTCATTAATTGGGCCAAACTGCGAGCCCAATTCCAGATTTAAAAATAAATTTTGTTTCATTTGTAACTTTTTCAATTTTTAATATTTTTGACTCATTCCAACTCCTAATTGTTCTCCCATGATATAGTAACCCCGAATTTAAATTTGGGGCCGTTATAAATCCATAATCATGGGGGATTTTTGTTTTTATTTGAGAATTGGGCCAACCCGAAGGCCCATTTTCCAGTTTTAAATTGTTTCATTAATTTATTAATATCTTATTCAATAAAATGGTTTTTTCGGTGATTCCACCTCACTCTCGACCCTAAGAAGCCCAGACGCGCTCACATTGCCCTTCCCCCCACTTTGGAGATTTATTTCATCGCGATATGGTGCTGACATTCATGGGGTTTCTAAAATCGGGCAGATTTGAGGAGGTAAGTTCATTTATCATAACTCTCTCAATTATTACTATTTTCCCCCCATTCCAATTCCTACATTATCTCATAATCCCTGTTCAAACTTCCCTTGATTGGTTGGATATTTTTAATTTCATATTCTGGTGGAGTTTAGGTCGTTTTCTTCAAGATTATTTTGGGTAATGTTTCTCTTTTCAATTCTTCTCTTCTCCTTAGGGTTTCCACCCTATCTCAAGAGTTTATAGAATGTCCAGATCATAGGGTTCCAACATATGGTCATATTTGATATCTTTTGGGTCAATTTTTGATGGTCTATGTCTGGATTTATATTCCTTGATGTGCGGCGGTGGTGTGATTGATGTTTCGAACCATGTTTTGAGGGTTTCGGCATAAAAGGTAAGTGATTCCAATGTTGATGCAATATTTGTGTATTAGCATGATGTATTTATCATATTTTAAGATTTATATAATTTAATTATTTCTGAAAAAATTGGTTCTAATGATGTTTCTATTGCAATTGAATTTAAAATGCCAATTTGGTGTGAAATTGGGGGTTTTCCAAAGAAGTGTTTTGTTTGTTTATTTGGGGATGCCCTATAAATACATAGTTGTTTTTATTGATCTGTAATAAGGCATAAAATACTGTTTAGGATGTTTATCCCCTTTGGTAATTGCTGCAAAAAAATGGGTTTTAATTGTGTTTGTAAAGAAAGTGAAGTTTTGGTTCCACTTTTGTGAGAAAATGAAGGTTTTACAAAGATAACACTTCTTGTTTAACATGGGGATGCCCAAAAATTGATTTTTTGTTTTAATTGATATTAATTGGTCTGACTTTACTGTTTTGGTAACTTACAATTGTGAACATCGTGTACAAGTGGGTTTCTTAAGGGGTTTTGTGTTCAAAACTACACGAGATTTTGAGAAATTGATTTATTCAAATTCAAAGAGTTTGTTGTGTGTTTTAAGTTGTATAAAATGAAATAGCTACTATATTTGGAGTATGTGACCAGTAGTGGTTTTTTACATTAAAATGGATATGTGTTAAATACTGAAATTGTTTGAGCACAAAGGGGGAAGCCCGTGGTACCTAGGTGAGGCAGATTTGTACTAGTACGACTAGTGGACCGGATGGGTTTTGTCCCTGTTTCACTTAGCATTTCGATAACGACATCTCTAAATACACTATGTGGATGATTATTGGGGACCACTAGGTTATGGGAATGTTCCCTACTAGTGGCTCATGCAAGAGAAAGGATTTTACTATGGTTACATTACACTGAGGTATGAGGTACATGGGGCCTGAGACTATCTAGTGCCTAGGGGTGTTCCCGGTTTTGTTGCTCAGTGGATTTTTGGTATATGCCCTTGTATTTGGGTGTATTTGGAATTATAATGCAGTATCTAATATTCCTATTTAAATGTGTTAACATTCTGAAAGTTTTATCTTGAAAAATGTTTTCAATTTAAAGTTTCATTTCGTGGAATTTGTCACCGCTTTTAATTGCATATTAAAACTGCTTGCTTTTTTTCACGTTGTATTGCATGCACCTTGGAATCATAGGGTGGTATCCTATTGGGATTAGGCTCACACCCTACTTACACTCCTTGGGTGTAAGTAGACCTTATTTTTTGACCCAGGTAAAGGAAAGGCTAAGGGTGATGGCGGTTCAGGATGTTAGTCCTCATCCTTGGGGCGGAGGTGTGGAGACGACTTGGGGGTGATGACCCCTTGTCATGTGGAGTCCATGGGGCTGTTTTGTTTCTGTTCCATTGTGTCTTTAGACCTTTTGTATTGACTCTAAACCTATGTATTCAGTTCTGGTTTTTGTTTAAACATCGTTTGGTATAAGTTTTTCAGATTCAGTTTATTGATTGTTTTTAATGGTTTATGCATTCATATTTGGGTAAATAGTTCCCAAACCTAAATAAATGATACCCGGGAACTTGTGCCAGCCCGTGGGGATAGTGAACGCCCTTCGGGACATTCCACGGGTCGGGTCAGATGCCGGTTTTTGTGGCGACCAGATTCGGTTCTTGACAAAATGGTATTAGAGGAGGTTCATGTTAACTCTTTGGGTCATGTTATTTAGGGAAGCGTCAGGATATCATGGAGTTAGGATTGTAGGGACTTGGTATTATAGTTATGGGTAGTGTGCCTGATCACCACACCTCATGACAGGATTCAATTTTCCTAGGAAAGTCAGGATTTATCTAAGTCCGTTGGTTTTCATGTTTTAATAATGGTTAGGGGAAATGAAAA
The DNA here is from genome assembly GCA_963277665.1 of Viscum album. Lineage (NCBI taxonomy): Eukaryota > Viridiplantae > Streptophyta > Magnoliopsida > Santalales > Viscaceae > Viscum > Viscum album. Next base: position 52,350,492 of record OY728156.1, read on the forward strand.
GAGAGTTGGGTCAATGGTCTCAGTAAGCTCGCAGGTCCTGTCAAGCCAGGTGGAGCTGGGGATATTCCCTAGAACACTCTCTGTGATAGTGAAGTGATTGGAATATGGCTGCCAACCATATGTCCAAGTCACCCACTGAAACTAGTTTCCTCTCGCATTGTCTTGTGTTCTTTAGTTTTGAAATATTGGAACTTTGGTTTTAAATTGACTTTGTTTTAAGAATTGTAAAGTTTTTGTGAAATGAGTTTCAAATAAATATGGAATGTTTTGATTTATGAAATGGTGGAACTAAATTTTCAGAATTGTTTTGAAATGGAAAATAGTATGCTTACACCTCTTTTGAAAGCCGAAACCATATTGAAGTTGGTTTTCAAAAGTGTTTCCAATATAGTTTTCTAAACGATAAAAGGGTGTTTTAATGGGATGAGATGTTTTGAAATTGATGTGAATAACTTGAAAGTGAGTTCTTTTTTTTATGTTTGTGTCCTTATGAAAAGTTTTGTAAGATGTGAATTGGGATTTTGATCTCATTGTTAGCAGTTTTGAGAAAAAGGTTGGGTTGGTTGAGCATTTTGTTTTTGAAAAGTGGAAGGAATTTTTGTTTTACCCTTTGGTATTTCCATGAGTGACCACATGCATGGGGTTATATGGGATGATGGATGGTTGATGGCATGACTGGATGAGTGCTGGGATGGTTATGAGGAGGGTGCCCGGTGTGACACAAAAACATGCATGTGTGAGGCCCTTGGGGTACCATTAGTGGATATGCTTACTGCAAAACCGTTTGTTTTCAAAAACATAGTTTTAAAGAAAAACATAATGTATTGATGAATAGTTTGGTATAGTTTGTATTATGGGTTTTTGATAATTTTGATGTTGTGCGATGTTTTGAGTCCAAGAACCCCTCCTGTTTGAACTGTGTTTTGGGTTTGTGTTTGGTCGGTGAGCTGTGTTGTGGGGACGATTAGTGGCCTCTTTTGAAAAAAAATTTGGGATGACTTTGGGGTGGTTCCCTTCATGTGTTTGGATCTTTATTGTGGTATATCGTGACCAATAGACCATCTTGGTTGGGTCCTTTAGTTCAATCGTTGGATAAGGTACACCCCACTAATGGTTGGTGCACAACTAAAGTGAAACCCGGATTGTTTTGCCTTTTGAAGACCCTCCAGTTGATCAATATAAGGAATATTTTTTCTTGAGATTTTTAGATTGAGTCTACACCCTTTCATTTCTTTGATTTTTGATCCTCTTGTAACGGGAGAGTTCTCATGGAAGGTTGACAGAGACCTTAGTTTCTTATGTTTCCTGATACGTCGAAGGTGGATGTGTTCTAGGGTTGTAAGTGTGGATGAGTGTCTCGATGGTGTCTAAGAGGACCTTTGGGTTCTTCAAATTTTCTTTGATGCATTAATTCATGTTAAACCACCAGGGTGGGAAATATGGTCACGATTGGATATTGTGGCCAATTTCTAGAATTGTGTGTTGTTTGGGGATGTTGTATAAGGTCCCTCTCCATGAATTGTTTATATCAGTCGCAATGGTCAAGTTCGGTGATGCCTTATGATGTCATGTGCTCGATTGACCATAGAGGTGAATGTTGTGAAATCCTATGAGAGTCCCTGTTATTTTTTTTGAGAATGTCTCTTTTGGAAAAACATCAAAATCTTCCATTTTAGACGAAGGTGAGTGTTGGTGTTCTTTACTTCTATTGTTTCTCACCTAAAGAAATAAGGTGTGATGTGTGTGTATCTTCTTAGCCCTTGTTTCAGTGAAATATCGGGATAAGGTAAAGTGAGTTTGGAATGTGTTATGTCTAGAAAACTTATTTGGGACTGCGGCGTAGTTTTTGGTGGCACCGAAAAGAAGAATTCTCATTCATTGGGTTTCCAAATATTAACTACGAGGCCGAAGATGCTTCAATCATTTGAGCTCCAGCCATAGGTCTCGGAGAGAAGCTGGCTCGTATTCAGGGGAAATCCTAGGGCCATTTAAACCCTCGTACAAAGTCATTTCCTCAGTATGAATTTTAGGAAGATTTTAAACCAATGGTGTCATAATCATTCTTCTGTTGTCCATGTTCGGTGGAAATAGGTGGAGGGTCGTGTGCCCATGTCATCACCCAATGTTATTCCCTCCCCCTTTTGGTTTCCAATGAGTCTTTAGAGAAAGGTTTGAAGTTTGTCTACACTGTTTGGGAACACAGTTTTCACTTGGATAATAGTGACCATGCCTCAGAAAACCATGCGGGAAGAAGGATCCCAACTATTAGTGTATGGCTTCCCAAAACGTGCAAACTAACCATGTGGTCGCCCCAACTCTTTAAATTTTGGGGTCTTTCTTTACCGGCCAGTGCTGGTTGGTTAAGATGGTTGGTTCTTATGGTGGGGAGACCCACTATGAGTCTTATATAATTTCATTTGTAAATTTATGATGGAAGTATATCCTTTGTACCGGTGAGTCCATTTAGGCCTCCCCCTGTTAGTCTCTTGATTATGTCTCAAAAAAATATTGGTTGTCTCTTATGGTGGGGAGCGTATTTGTGTCCCCCCGTACCAGTAACTTAGATTTTTCCATGGTCATGGATTGGTGTAGATAGTCTCTTTCAGATCTATTTAGCTACCAACATCATTTTTGAGTAAACATTGGGACTGGAGAGCACCCAATTGTTTAGTTAAAGTAAGGTAAGTGTAACCATGTTCAAAGTTGTTGTTCGTTTGGGTGAATTGGTTGAGTATTGTTCATATTTTGTTTGAGGAGTTTTTATTTGGGATAAAGATTGAATGTTCTTGATGGTTTTAGGAAAGTGGTGTAAGTTTGATTTGTGAGAGTATTCCTTCCTTCATTGATCACTGGAGGTGTTTTGACCTTTGTGGGTGAAACCTGGCAAGGGTGTACCTATTGGTTTCTCAGTTGGGTTTGGTTGTTGCTTTGACCTTGCTGTGACTTTCCGGGGCAGAAAGTTTTCAAGGTGGGGAGAATTGTCACGTACGTAACCTATTTTAGGGTTATTTTAAATTTATTTTCCACTCATGATTTGTTTTGGTGGTTTCCAAAGGTTTTATTGAGAATATGTGAGTTTTCATGAATTGGTCCAAACTGCGAGCCCAATTCCAGATTTAAAAATAAATTTTGTTTCATTTATAACTTTTTCAATTTTTAATATTTTTGACTCATTCCAACTCCTAATTGTTCTCCCATGATATAGTAACATCAAATTTAAATTTGGGGCCTTTATAAATCCATAAGCATGGGGGATTGTTGTTTTTATTTGAGAATTGGGCCAACCCGAAGGCCCATTTTCCAGTTTTAAATTGTTTCATTAATTTATTAATATCGTATTCATTAAAATGGTTTTTTCAGTGATTCCACCTCCCTCTAGACCCTAAGAAGCCCATGCGCGCTCCCATTTCCTTTACCCCCACTTTGGAGATTTATTGTATCGCGATATGGTGATGACATTCTTGGGGTTTCTAAAATCTGGCAGATTTGAGGAGATAAGTTCATTCATTCATAACTCTCTCAATTCTTACTATATTCCCCCCATTCCAATTCCTACATTATCTCATAATCCCTGTTGGAACTTACCTTTAATGGTTGGTTATTTTTAAATTCATATTCTGGTGGAGTTTAGGTCGTTTTCTTCAAGATTATTTTGTGTAATGTATCTCTTTTCAATTCTTCTCTTCTCCTTAGGGTTTCCACCCTATCTCAAGAGTTTATAGAATTTCCAGAACAAAGGGTTCGAACATATGGTCTTATTTGGTATCTTTTGGGTCAATTTTTGATGGTCAAGGTCTGGATTTACATTCATTGATGTGCGGCGGTGGTGCGGTTGATGTTTCGCACCATGTTTTGAGGGTTTCAGCATAAAAGGTAAGTGATTCCAATGTTGATGCAATCGATGGGTATTATCATGCTGTATTTATCATATATTAAGATTTATATAATTTTATTATTGCTTAAAAAATTGGTTCTAATGATGTTTCTATTGCAATTGAATTTAAAATGCCAATTTGGTGTGAAATTTGGGGTTTTCCAAAGAAGTGTTTTGTTTGTTTATTTGGGGATGCCCTATAAATACTTAGTTTTTTTATTGATCTGTAATAAGGCATAAAATACTGTTTATTATGTTTACCCCCTTTGTTAATTGCTGCAAAAAAATGGGTTTTAATTGTGTTTGTAAAGAAAGTGAAGTTTTGGTTCCACTTTTGTGTGAAAATGAAGGTTTTACAAAGATAACACTTCTTGTTTAACATGGGGATGCCCAAAAATTGAATTGTTGTTTTAATTGATATTTATTGTTCTGCCTTTACTGTTTTGGTAACTTACAATTGTGAACATCGTGTACAAGTGGGTTTCTTAAGGGGTTTTGTGTGCAAAACTACACGAGATTTTGAGAAATTGATTTATTCAAATTCAATGAGTTTGTTGTGTGTTTTAAGTGGTATAAAATGAGATAGCTACTGTATTTGGTGTATGTGACCAGTAGTGGTATTTTACATTAAAATGGATATGTGTTAAATACTGAAATTGTTTGAGCACAAAGGGGGAAGCCCGGGTACCTAGGTGGGGCGGATTTGTACTAGTGCGGCTAGTGGACCGGATGGGTTTTGTCCCTGTTTCACTTAGCATTTGGATAAGGACATCTCTAACTAAACTATGTGGATGATTATAGGGGACCAATAGGTTATGGGTATGTTCCCTAATAGTGGCTCGTGCACGAGAAAGGAGTTTACTATAGCTACATTACACTGAGGTACGAGGTACATGGGGCCTGAGACTATCTAGTGCCTAGGGGTGTTCCCAGTTTTGTTGCTCAGTGGATTTTTGGTATATGCCCTTGTATTTGGGTGTCTTTGGAATTATAATGTAGTATCTAATATTCCTATTTAAATGTGTTAACATTCTGAATGTTTTATATTGAAATTTTTTTTCAATTTAAAGTTTCATTTCGTGGAATTTGTCACCGCTTTTAATTGCATATTAAAACTGCTTTCTTTTTTCACCTTGTATTGCATGCACCTTGGAATCATAGGGTGGTATCCTATTAGGCTTAGGCTCACACCCTACTTACACCCCTTGGGTGTAAGTAGACCTTTTTTTTGACCCAGGTAAAGGAAAGGCTAAGGGTGATGGCGGTTCAGGATGTTAGTTCTCATCCTTGGGGCGGAGTAGTGGAGACGACTTGGGGGTGATGACCCCTTGTCATGTGGAGTCCATGGGGATGTTTTGTTTCTGTTCCATTGTGTCTTTGGACCTTTTGTATTGAATCTAAACCTATGTATTCAGTTATGGTTTTTGTTTAAACATCGTTTGGTATAAATTTTTCAGATTCATTTTATTGATTGTTTTTAATGGTTTATGCATTAATATTTGGGTAAATCGTTCCCAAACCTAAATAAATGATACCCGGGCACTTGTGCCAGCCCATGGGGATAGGTAAGGCCCTTCAGTACTTGCCACTGGTCGGGTCGGGTGCCGGTTTTTGTGGCGACCAGATTCGGTTCGTGACATTTTAGGTCATCAGTGACATTGCACTTGACACAGTGGCCTAAATATACACCTTTCCTGAAACTCTCAGGGGAAATAATTTGGTTAATAAAATTTATATTATAAACTTTTAGGAACAATTAGAATATATATGACTTGTTTAGTTATAATTATAATCATTTATAACCATGATTGAAACAAATATATTCATTGGATAATTTAGGCATTTAATATATGAAATCATTATTCTATGTTTATTTTTTAATTTTATGTACAATCATTAAATTAGGTATACTAATTCCCAATTTTAATTTTAGTCATAGTACCGGTGAGAACCTAAAATAACTGAGTGAAAAATGGATGAAATGGAAAAAGTATATATTTTTTCTATGGAAAACTGAATTATAATAGATATATAAGGAAAATACGTATAGGAATACTTAGCCAAAAAATAATATTTGTGTAAGACAAACCAAATCATGTTGAGTTCAGATACAAACAAAGGAGGGAGAAACTTATTTTTAATTCATTTATGGGGAATCATCCACTATAATTTAGTTGGTCTTCTAATCCACTTTGTGTTCTCTAGTGGTTCAATAGAATGTAAAAAATATTTTACTTTATGTTGGGATTTAATTTTGAGAAGATAACTTTACAAGTACTTCATCGTGATGTTGAAGAAAACTAGTTGTGGAGTCTCATTAATCATTCAAAAAAGGTAGATAAATTCTCTATTCAATGGGGATAACATAATAAGATTTTTTTATTGTTAGTTTTCCAAGTTCATTATGCACAATATTAGAGTTGGAATTCATGGGATTATAGTAAAAAATATGAACTAATCAATAAGATCATATGAGAAAAATATTACAAGACATTCATGGAAACATTTAGGTTTTATCTATGATACTAATATTAAAATCACTTATTTAATTATTATCATAAATAATGTTATTTTAAAGGTGTTGACCATAAGAGACATAAAATGCAATGAAGTGGCCATCCAATATTCTATTATTGTTGATATGGAAACATAAATCTATAAATATTTCAATAAAAAGATAAGGTATGTGGAGTGTCATGTAATAAATAATGATTAGAATCATTATGGGAAGAAATAAAAACATCCTACATGAAATAAATCAGTGACAAAACACCTAGGTAATTTTCTTAAGGGTGTAGGGATATTTTTTACAGAAAATAATGTAGGACACCAACCACAAAGTAATTGATCTAAAGCTATAAGGCCAACTAATTATATATATATGAAGCAGTTACCTATAGATTATACCCCCCACCGCTCACAAAATAATTCTTCATGATAAAGTAGTTACGAAAATTTTGAATAAATTCACTAAACCTCAGGCCAATGAAGAATATTTACACCAAAAAACATCCCAAATAGATGGACCGAGGAAGGGGATTAATTATCACTATGTATGAGGTAGATTAAGATAATAAAGATGGGTGAGGTACACTTCATCTATTTCCTATACATGATAATACCTTATTTGATTCTGTTCCATCACATTCTATTATATCAAATATTTTTTCTATGTTGTCTAATCAACCCCCCAAAAAATATGTATTGAACTATTAGTGGAAACCATAGAGGCACAATTATTTCATCTAATATTTTCAAATATAATTTAATTTTTTTTCCATAGGATACTTCTAAAAATTTAAAACTTAATTAATTGGTTGAATTTGGAATAATATTGGTTATAGAGTGGATATCCCTATATAAAAAAATATATCAACTATTTGGATTTGAAATTCTCATCTCATTTCAAGTATCCTTTTTTATCAAGTATTGATTCAAGGAGGATTATGAACTACATGATGAAGAAAATTCTATAATTTTCTATATGATTCACAAAAAAAATTAAATCTTATTTCAAATTGTCAAGGTAGAATTCAATATTTTCCTTATGAAAATTTTATAAGAATATTCTATATTATTTCTAGATGAACATCCATTTCTAATCCATGAGAGTGTGGTTTAGTTTTCCATCAAACTAATAAATGTCCTCATTAATCTCTCAATGATTCTATACAAAACCACTCTCATATTACTATATGAGTTAAATAAGAAACAAGGTTATAATTTGTACAAGTCATTTATTCAACCCATTCTTTTGCTATTGTGTGCACCATTCAAAATTGTTAAAAAAATTCTTGATAGATGTGATGTTGCATTAATTTTCAGGAGAGTAATAAATTAATGAAAAATAAAAAGTAATATATTTCCATATTAATGATCAATTTGGTTAACCCTAAATATATCTTTACTTATCGATTATTTGTCATCAAACAGGATACCATTAGTTAACAGTCAAACTAGTTGATATTCATGAGATAAATTTCCATAAAATATATGGACACTATAAATTATAGTGATTTACATGGGAAGAAAAATTCACTTTATATCATCATAAAAATAATGAATATTTTATTTTGTAGATTACATGATAAATTATTGGTTTTATTAATTTATGATATTCATATATACTCAATATGTAAATAATAGAATTAATATCTTTTTAAAAATGAATTAAATAACATGGCAAATTTTATGTTTATGGAAAATTTAGAAATTTTTGAATTATTTATATAATTGTTTTCATTCATTTTTCGTATGTTCAAAATATATGGAATATTAATAGATCTATAAATGATGCATGTTACCCATAAATGACCCATACCAACCATTGTAACGGAGATCCATTGATTAATTGGGTTAGAAGCATATTACTTATTATTTTTGAAAAATTTATCCTGGATAAAAAGTAAACTAACTATGTCGGTATGGAAGGGAGTAATATTCCATTGGTTAGAGTAATATGATGAAAGTATCATGAAACTAAAGAAGAGGATAGTCACTAATCATACACATATATTACCCTACATAGGGTAAGTGATTTTAAAATAATTAGATTCATAAGAAATGTTTATTGGATGCATCCTCATGTAGAAAGATAAGGTAGATTATTATAGGTCACACCAATTAATGACTCCTAAGAAAAAATACAAGATTCATGATTTAATACAATTTGTTTTGATCTTTGTAATCATGATTTGGTGAAATTTTATATTTGTAGAAAAGTGTGATATATATATATATTAAGTAGAAGTTCATGAAACATATATTTACATTAAATGAATTGTATATCATTCAAATGAGATCATGGAATTTGATGAATGATTATGAATACTCAGTACATTACCATCTGGAAGGAAAATGTGGTGGTTAATGCTCCTAGTAGGATGGTCAATACAATTATAACCATGATAAGGATTGAAAAATTTGAAATACTTAGTGATATGAAAATTGTGAATCTTAATTCCATAATGGGGGATGGTAAAAAAATATCTTCCCTAATGACCTACTTAATTATCCTTTAATTTAAATAAAAATGAATCCTATAAATATTGTATAGAGCTATAGAAAAACCAAATGAATTTTCTAGAGTAAATATTTGATATTGATGCATGGATATAAGTTTCTAAACCTTGAAATGTGTCCCATCAAAAACTAAATTAAGAAGGAACTTTTGGATGATTTGTATGTGTCATTAGTATCTATAAATTCATCATGTACAAATATGTATAAACATTAAAAAGAATTCATTTAGTGGGATAATAAAAAATTATAAATTTCCAAATAAATATCTTTATCATTGGAATGGTAGTATTTTATAAACAAATAATAAAATTATATGTTTGCGTTTCAAAAATATGAATACAAGTATTGAAATTGGAAAACATAATTATGGACTTCATTGTATGACTCCAAAAACATATCAAAAATATATTTTAATTTTTGATGTAATTTCTTGTTTTAAAAAATTCTTTGATTTTTTTTTCAATTGAAGAATATTTATCTATGGTACAAAATTATAGGGTATATATATGGACTTTGGTGTGTCCATATGGAGTACTAATATACACTTTATCAGATTTGGATATGCGTATTACCTCATGGTTCTAAATAAATCATTAAAAATCAATTGACTATGAGCTAAGAATTAACACCATATATCATCCTCATATATGATAGTCTTAGAGGAAAACTCATACTCTAAATAATATAACATGATCATGAATTATGGATTCCAAATGATAATGGTATGAACACACCACCCTGATAGAGTTCTCATATTAATAAATATCAATTTTACCATTTTTATGAAACCATAAGAGGCTCACGATGGGAAGGAAAATATGAATACAACAGCATGGGATGAAGATGTAGGGTGGAAGTATATATTTCATGGAATTTTCCAAGAAATTATTATTAACATTTCAAACATTCAAGGAAAAATCAATGAAGAATGATGTAGAAAAAAGTGATATGTAGATAATATGCTAAGATAACTATAGTTCAATAGTACTATTAATTTTTTCCGTAAAATATATCTATAAAATATATTTATAATATTTGGGAATAATGAAATTAATATCCTTATATAAATCAGTAACTTTGAGTTCTATGATATTTTTAGGGTTGTATCTTCTTGTTTACCAATCCCTCCAAACCACTATTAAGTAAAATTTGTGATAATTGTGTTAAATTTGATAAATTGAAATCAAATAAATTCACATTTTCTATGTTTGTATGTTGTTAAAGTGAAATATTATCTCTCATATAATTAATAACTAGTGTACATGTTAGAGTATCGTGAAAATTTGTTGTGGAACAATACCACTCATACGGTATGTGTACTACAAAAAAAATAATATTCTTGGCGACACTATAAGGGATCCTAAATATGTGAGGAGTTAAAATCATCCTCATTTTTATTATTCTTGTCATGGAAATTACTAATAATTTTTTCTATGTAGGTATAATGACAAAACAAGAGTTTTTCATCATCAAATAAATAATCATTTTTATGGTTTTCACCACAAACAACACCAATAGCAACCAACTATGGACATTGTAATTTCTCCATATAATGGGTACATATAAAAAGCAGTAACACAATCATTATTAATATATGTATATATATGAAATAATTTTCACATTAAATATGACTCAACAAGTGTAGAAATTCAAATAATTAAATCTTTTTTCTATAATTGAAATCATTTATATCAAAATAAATTTTTTAAATGATTAATAACAATATAGTTTGTACAAATATTTATTTCGATCACATAATCCATATGATTGCGAGATTTAATTATTTCCCTTTGTAATTAAATATCAAAATTATCACGTTGATTGAAATTGTTTCTTTATTCCATGGATTTAATAGTTCTATCTGGCTTCCAGGAGAATTTCATCTTCCTATTAAGGATCCCAAACATTTTATACTCATGGAGTCGAGTTACTCTTTTATATGAAGTTAATTATTTATTATCACCAAATAATTATTATTGAGGATTAAACTAGGAAATATTTTAGTGTTGTGTATTCTTGAAATTAGTGGAATCAATTTGATTTATATATATATAGCTAATTTCATTAAAAATATAATATAAATGTTTTTTTCGAATTGTTAGAAAACATATTCAATTCCCATGATGAGGGATTTTTACATCTATTATTTCATATTGATGTTATCCTTTACTTATTTTTGGACCCAAGTTAGTTTTTTAAATTCCCCAAGAGTTTTTGGTGAAAAATATATATATAGGGATTTACAATAGGTGGAACATGGTTGGTTTATGGTTAAGGGAAATCATGCACCAATCTAGAGAAAACCATGTTTCATACATACTGTCATTGTCCACATCACACAATCATCTGAAAAACCATGTCCCTCCCCCAAGAAACCATGTGACGGGTTCCCTCTTTGGATTTAACCAAAAATCTATTCTAATCTAAGCCGTATAGAATTTTCATAAATGTGATCATCCTATACTCCCCCTTGTACTACTAGATACATAATATATGGGTCTTTTGGTGTAAAATCATCATGTAACTATAAATTAAGTCTTTTTCCTATTGATATCTTCATTATTCTAGGTTTTTCCTTCCCACATTTTTTGTCTATTCTTTTCCAGTGGGGTTTTTGACCTAAAAGGGGATATCTTGTGTTATTTCATGGAATGATGATGGTTGTCTTTGGATCATGACTTTATAAGTTCTTGTTGAGTAGTATTTATGTTTTCCACCAAATTCTAGAAGATTTCAAAAATGAGGTAGGTTGTTCCATTCTTTTACATTATTTAATGATTTTGTTATTATTTCTTAGTTGTTTAAATATTTTCATTAGATTTTTTTCTAGTGTGAATGAATTTGTAAATTGTTTTTGAGATGAATATGGGATTATAATTGGTTTTATAAGGTAAATTGGTTGTACTTCATATGTGCATCATTATGGTTATCCATGAAAGTTTTCTATGACTTTTGTTAAAGGTGAGTAATCTATTTTTATATTTATTTGAGGTGATGATGTATTAAAATTTTGTTTTCAAAATGAAATGAGTTTTTTTCTTGTTATCTTTATTATTGTGCAACTTAAATGTGGTTTGTGAATTGTCAAAGTGATATGAAGAAATTTATAAAAAGGGATTGGTGTTTATATTGATTTAAAAAGATAATCTTCCCATGGAAATGGTTGTATTTTTTTGTGTTCTCTTATTATAACTTTTTCAAATGGATTTTGTGTGTCTATGAATTTTAATGTGGTATTTTTTATGGAAAATGTTGGTTTCCATGTGATCTTTCATCATTGGATCAATGTAAATTGGAAAATTGTTATTAACTTCTGTTTTCATGATTTTTCATATGTGTGTGTGAAAGTGTTGATTTATGTGATATATGTAATGTAATTTGATGAAAAAGGTAATCCTAGGTATCCATGTGGTAAGAATAATACTAGTACAGTAGTTGATTTGGAAGGGGAAAAGGCCCAGTTTAATCTATAAAGATTAACACTAAAACTCTTACAAAACATGTGAAATGATTGGGGACCACTATACCATGGTATATTGTCCCTTATAGTGTCTCATTCATGGGAATAATATTGGTTTTGGATTATAATAAGTATACCACTACTATGGTATTTGTTCCAATCTAGTGGCTTGTGCATGAGAACATAGTTGGTTTTGGTTGTAGGATTTTGACCACTGAGGTATGAGGTTCATCGGGTCCCACTAGTGATAGCTACCTATAAAGATTACCCATAGAAATTTTTTATGATATAATGATTTTATGATGTGGTTATAGTCATCGGTATATGTTGATCCTTTTGTAAATTTAGTTTTTCAACGAAATATTTCTTGAGAAAACATTTTCCTTAAATTTATTTTCCTGCCAATGTGTCTTCATAAAAATGTTTCAAATGTTCATATTAAAATGTGCATGTTGATTTATCCATTATTTTTATAACATGAAATTATTATTTTTTGTGGCATCCTACTAGGATTTTTTTTACACCCTACATACACCATTGGTTATATGTTGAATTATTTATATATAACATAGGTAAAGGAATTATGTATCGTGGTGGGGATGGTGGATCTAGTTGATAGTTTTCATAGTGTTCCACTGATTTCAGGAATTTTTGGTAGAGGATTCAAGGCAATTGACCACTTTTTACATGGAGTTTTTTGGGATGTTTTAGTAGTTACCATTTTGTTGTGGTGTTTTGGTTTTCGTTAGGTTTGTAAAACTATGATTATAAAGAATGTTTTATAAATTTTGGATTTGATTATCTGTTTTGTTTTTTTGTGTTACACTTATAGATAGTTAATTGTTATATATATGAGTAAATTAATTACAAATAGTATTGTTGATACAGAAGAATATGTTTCTAGCCCATGCGGATTAGGAATTCATTTTGGGTTATTCCTTATACTAGTTTGGGTGTCAATTTGGATGGATCCTTGGCTTGATTGCTGAAAAAAATGTATTTGGGAAGGTCACTCTATTTTTGGGAAAACTTATTTGGGATGAGTTTGGATATACTAGAGCTATAATTTTTTGATATTTAGGTTATAGTTATGAGTGGGGTGTCTAGTGAACACACATCCGGATAGATCATGAGTATCCCTGGGATGTTGGAAAATTTTGTTTGACTTTTCATCAAAGTAAGGTGCATATGTTTCAGACTATGCATGGCCACTGGGTGGCATTTAGTGTCTTGGTTTGTCTTGTATTTTTTGTGTATGAGGTTTTATTTTGATTTAGGGAAGTGTATTCTAATTTTTATTGTGGATGAAAATCATATTAATGTCAATTTATGGTTGTGTTGATGGGTTTCTCTTATGTTTACTTCTTGATGTAGCAAAATGCCTACCTGGAGACCTCATTTTCAATCATGGGAAGAGAACCAAAATTTTTCTACCAAACCAATTGATAAGTGAATAGAGTAAGTGGTGGTTTATGATGTCGAAGATTTGGGATATGGAGTATGCTCTGTTACTGCTCTGGTTAGAGAATCCAAACTTGGTCCTGGAAAGGACCAAGCTCCAGAGTTCCTTGAGTATAATCCTCCTTCCTTTCAAGGTATCATGGATCCCTCTGAATATATGGATTTTCTTGAAAAATTTATTGGTTATTTGAGTTTCTTGAAACTCCTATTTAATTTTGTGTAAATTCAGCATTGTTCATGTTAGAAGGAAACTGTCAGAAGTGATGGGACTCACTGGTGCAAGTTCGGAAGCATGAGGATATTCCTTTGAATGATTTCAAGACTATCTTTATTAAAAAGTATTTCCCTATGACCTTTTCATTCACAATAACCTACGTATTTTTAGATCTTTGAAAACAATATTGTAAAATTATAAAAAATGATTACCACTTTTTATAATTTGTTCGGTTCACACAAGAGGTAGTCTCCAATTAGTAGTAGATGGATAGAATTTTTGAAATGGGGTTGAAACCTGAAATCATATCTCATTTTATCTTTTTCAAGATATAAATATTTTCTGAGGTGGTTTATCATGCACTAATGATAGAGATTAATTGTATAGGGTAGTCTAGTTTCTCAGGATCATTTTCAGTGGTGGGCCACTATAATAGAAGCTTATATGAGAAGAGGAGGAAGTGAAATGAGCAGGAGAATAACGGAGGTGGTAATTTATTCCATACATCCCAGTTGTATTAATCTATGGATTTGGGTACTATATCTATAAGACCCCAGCCTTAAACATTACTTAATCTTGAGTTATTACATGATTACACATTGAGGATCTTTTCAGGATTAGAGTTTTAGAGAATTAGATAATAAAACTTGCATTACATTCCACATTTAAACAAAGTTGTTACATAAAATATAGCATTCATTTTTACCATCAACGGAAACATATTTAAAATAAAACATGTATTCTTTCATAACACTTCTTTGACACTATCATCATATCATGTACCCGTCCCTTGACCTGTGAAAAACTTTTCAAAAACATGGAATGAGCATAAAAAGCTCAGTAAGGGATATAAAAATATTGAAAGGAAACATGTGTACATGTATACATAAGAATCAATGAAATCATACTCTACTCACAAAACATAGGCACTTTAACATACCTCATCAAATCATGAATAAATCATAGAAATCATAAGACATAAAGGTAACTTGACACATTCATAACATTCTTACAAAGGGAGTAACCCTCTTCATTACGTTTGGAATACCCATCACAGTATATTCCCTAAATCTCTTCCGAGAAACCTTAACGTTTAACTCCTTTGCGTTACCCAATGCATTGGAGAGCTATATCGGGCTCACCCGCCCTTAGTTTATCACGGAACCACCCGTCTTCATAATAATTTCCAAGAACTATAACATAATCGTATCTCATAAAACATACATAAAGGAAACATAACATTTCCACATTTCAATCACAAGATATTAATAAAACAAATTGATATAATAGAAACATTATGAAAACCATTTTCAATACCAAAATAAAAGAAAAGTAAAACATGGCCTTTATTTTTCTTTTAAAAAAATGTATGGCTTGTAGAGGAAGCTGAAACTCAAATAATGGTCACGGCGGTGGAGAAGTAGTTGTCGCCACATACGTATGACAAAAACATTCCGTTTTGTCGTTTTGTAAAACTATTCGTATAAAAAAATATTCCTTTTGGATAAACATAAATGTCAAAGGGGTTTATACACCGTATAAAAGAAGGTTGTTTATAAAACAAAATATGACTCAATGAAAGGTGATTGAGATAAAGTCCCATAAAAAGATCCTTTTTTAAATAAAATAGATCTATTATGTGTATTCACTATAAGAAAACATAAATAACGTTAAAATACAAGATAGGACATAATAATATCATGGCATAATTTTAAAGTAGGAGATTACCCCAAAGAACGAAAATTGGGTTAAGAAGTTCCCTTACCTCGGGTCTGACTTGACTCGATCGCTCTTTAATCTCCTGAATAATAAACTTTAGTTAATTTATAATTGAGTAAGAACATTTTTTCAAGTTCTTTATTCCTTTTATATCACATATTACCATGTTATGAACACTATGTAATTATTTATGTTAATAATGGTTGTTTTGTCGATCATTGGTACTTGAGTCAAAAATAAACTCTTCATAATTTCAAATTGTTCATGGGGTAAAATATCCATTATATCCAGAATTATATTCATTATTTAGATATCATATATTTCATATATATCCTGTATATACATTCATTTATAATATTACATAACATTTAGAGGTAAGAAATGAAATGCACTGTTCATGGAGACGGTAAGTCGTACGTACGCATGAACGCTACTTCCATTTCTATTTCATATTTAATGGAATTAAAACATAATGATAGATAATAGTATTATAATTCCAGTATTGTATCATATATAATATCATTAAATCTAACCTTTATAGGTACCACATATGGTATTGACGAATCAATTCACATTGAGGGGGTGGTAGTCCGCACTTCCTAAAATGAAGATATCACGTTTACCCATAATGGAAACCATAAAGGTATGCCACAAATGAAAAATACAGAATCATATGTAAAACATAATCATATTATATATCATATATAAATATAGTTACATATTAATGGACACCTTTGAAGGTGTTAGAAAAATATTGGACAATCATCATTTCGTGAGGCAGAAATTCACCATCCACAGAAATAGTAGGTTCCTTAACCATTAGATGTAGGTGTGTGTAAGTGTAGCTCGAATGATTCTTATAACAACATCCTAGTATATTGAAGATATTGTTGTTGTTACAAATGAAATGAATAAAAAGAGTGTAGATGGTTGGAGAAGAAAAATAAAACATAAGAACACAAGAGAAAACACTACCTTTATTACGGGTAACTAATTTTGATTTGAGCTCAAAATCTTCCTTGCAAAGACTTCTGCCCAAATAGAGGCTTCAAAGAGTAAGAGAGGAATGTGTAGAGACAAAATGGGCAGTGTTTGGCCGAGCCAAAGGCTTGAGAGGTGTGGGTATGGTGGTAGAGTTGAGGGCCTTTCATAAGAGGAGAGGAGGGGCACTTTTGGAATGTCATAAATGGTTACTTTATTATAAAATGCTTTTCGGATTTAAAATGACCCAAAATTATATATTTCGAGGATAAGGTTATAATAGTTCGAAATAAAACCATCAAATAGGTTTTTTACATGCTTAGGTCTTATATTTTACATTATCTTTTTCATTTTGTTTAAATCGTTAAATAATGAGGTAATCTCTGCATCATCATGGTATCAAAAATAATTTAATTTATTTAAGGTATAAAAATTATAAAACAAATATAATGATGTAGGAAATATTTTTATATTTCTAATTAATATTTATAGTGATAAATATGACTTTGATAACCCCATTTAAAAATTGATTTAGTAAAACAAATCATGTTTGTGACATTTTAATTTTAACATTAAATAAAAAGTTATTAATGTCATTTTCCTACCAAAGTGGCTCCATGGAGTCCCCAAGATGACCCATGGATTGTCTTGGTCGGACATGACACATCCAATAAGGGTAGGACATGTGTCGTGTTCATTTCATATTATTGAAACTTTATTTTTACCTTAAACTACACTAATTACCTCTAATCGCGATTAAAAACTTAAAAGTTACTATTCACCAAAAAAAAAATTTAATCTCATTGAACCACATTTTACATCTTAATGACAACCATGTATGTCGGATTTTTGAAATTCAAAATACAGAGGGGGTAAAATTTCATTTAAACGGAAAATCAGTTTTTATAAGTACCACTTAGTGGTTTAACAATTCATAAAAAATTGAAGTTTTTCAGAAAAATACCAAAACATCACCCTAAGCTATATTTGATATTCTGAATTCAAAAATGATGCATATTTTAAAAAATTCAAAACATATAAGTTACATTAATTAATTTAATAATTAATTCCCGCTGTCAGAGCAAATAGCGTGTTTTTATAAAACAATAAGTATCAAAAGATTGACACTAGTTTAAGTCCAATTTCTATGTAAAATTAATTCCAAAGACCACTATTGGATTAAATGGTAAAAATATATTCTAATTAAACTTTAAAACAAATTCAAAAGATAATTTAATCATATAAATAAATTATATTAAAAAGAGGTTTTGAATTAAAATACATCATTTTTCACTATTCATAAAAAATGAACTTTATCAGAAAAATACCAAAAATTTACCCAATGTAATTTTAAATGTCCCAATCATAAATAATAAGTTTATTTCGACAAATAGAGATTATAAAATTGTCAAAAGTTTGATTTAAAAATGGTTTTCCATCAAAAGGCAGTACAACAATCTTTTAAAAATATTAGTGTATTCAATGCTTAAGATTGGATTTATTCTCATTTTAAGCCTCTAAAACACTATCTAATTCCTTAATATACATACATATAAATATCCATTATTCATTACTTACTTTGGTTGTTACATCCTTACCCCTTTAGAAAATTGTGTCCCTGCAATTTATTTACGTATCGAATAAGTGGGGGTATTTAGCCCTCTTTGCATTTTCAGATTCCCATGTTGCCTCTTCAATCATGTGGTTTTCCACAAAACCTTTACATGATGAATCAACTTATTCCATAAAACTTTCTCCCTATGGTAAAGAATCTGTACCGGTTGTTCCTCATAAGATAGGTTCTCTTCCAGCTGAACTACCTCTGGACACATAACATGAGATGGATCTGGCATATACTTTCTCAAAATCGAAACATGAAAAACATTGTGTACTTGAGATAAAATCGGAGGTAAAGCCACTCGGTAAGAAACTGATCCAACTCTCTCCAAAATTTCATATGGCCCAATAAACCATGGACTCAACTTTCCTTTCATACCAAATTGCATAACACTTTTTCATAGTTAGACTTTGAGAAAAACATGATCACCTACCTCAAAAGATAGATCTTTCCTCCGGTTATCCGCATAACTCCTCTGCCTGCTCAGAGCTGTTCTCATGTGTTTCTGAATCAACTGAACTTTTTCTACCATCTCCTCTACCAATTCTGGTCCCATAAGCTTTATTTCACCTACTTCATCCCAAAAAGCTGGAGTTAGACACCGTTTACCATATAATGCTTCAAACAGATCCATCTGTATACTGGAATGAAAACTGTTATTATATGAAGATTCAACCAAATAAAGATATTGGTCCCAAATTCCCTGATAGTCCATAGAGTAAGCACATAGCATATTCCATAAGGTCTGAATTTTTCGTTATAACTGCCCATCTGATTGCGGATGAAAATCTGTACTAAAATTTAATCCAGTACCCAGCGACTTCTGAAGGCCATTCCAAAATTTAGAAGTTAACGTAGGATCACGGTCAGATACAATGGAGAGAGGAACTCCATGTAACCTGACTATCTCTTTAAGATACAAACAAGAAAGTTTATCTAGGGAAGAAGTCTCTCGTATAGCAAGGAAATCAGCATATATAGTCAAGCGATCAACAATAACCCAGATTGAATTATTACCTCGAGGTGTCTTCGGAAATCGCACAACGAATTCCATGGATATATTCTCCCATTTCCACTCTGGAAATGGTAAAGGATGAAGCATCCCTTTCGGTAACTGCCGCACTGCTTTTACCTGTTGACAAGTCAAACACATAACAGTAAAATCAGCAATATATCTTTTTATTCCGTCCCACCAGTAATAATTCCAAAGATCTCTATAAATCATAGTATTGGTAGGATGGACTAAAAATGGAGAACTATGAGCATCACATAACATATCTCTCTTCAACTGTGAATCACACAACACACACAATCTCTTCCTAAATCTCAAAACAAAATCATTATCAATATTGTATTCAGGAAACTTACCCTTCTGAACCAGCTCTACCTTTTTCTGCAACTCGTTGTCTTGCTTCTGTGCTTGCTTAATTCTGTCTGATAGAGAAGATTTCACTGATAGGTGAAAAAAAATAAAAGAACATCCTGCACCAATAACTTATATGCCAACTTTCATCAAATCCTTATCCAAAGGATCATGTTCCAAATGCAACATTGTTAATAATGCATTACCTTTTCGACTCAAAGCATTAGCCACTTTATTTGCTTTTCCTGGATGGTAATGAATTGTACAATCATGATCCTTGATTAATTCTAGCCATCTCATTTGCCTCATGTTCAATTATTTCCAAGTTAATATATACTTTAAACTTTTTTGATCAGTTTATATTTCACACTTTACACCATACAAATGATGCCTCCAATTTTTTAAAGCGAAAACAACAACAGCTAATTCCAAATCATGTGTAGGGTAATTTACCTCATGAGTTTTCAACTGTCATGATGCATAAGAAATTACCCGATCTTTTTGCATTAAGATTCAACCATGTCCTTTCAATGAAGCATCATTATAGATAACAAACTCCCCATTCCTAGAAGGTAGTGCCAAAACTGGAGCATTCACCAATCTTCTTTTCAGTTCATGAAAACAATCATCACATTCTTTTGTCCAGATAAACTTAACACCCTTCCAAGTTATCATAGTAATTGGACTAGGTAGCCGTGAAAAATTTATAACAAACCTTTGTTAATAGCCTTCCAAACCAAGGAAGCTACGAATATCAGTTACAATTGTGGTTCTTGGCCATTTTTCAACAACCGTTGTTTTTGCAGGATCAACTGTTATTCCATCTTTAGAAACAATATGACCAAGGGAAGAAATTTGTTGCAACCAAAACACACACTTTCTGAATTTCCCATACAATTTATTTTCTTTTAAGTTTTGAAAAATAACCCTTAAATGTATTTCATGCTCCTCTTTACTTTTAGAAAACACCAAAATATCATCAATAAACATAACCAACATTTATCACCTGATTCAACTGAGTCATCACTGCTGCAAACTGTTTAGTTCCAATTCTGACCATCTCAAGATGCTGATTCGGAAGGTCATTTTCTTCTATATGCCTTCCTAGCAGTGCTTCCCTATTTCATCTACGGAAAACCATTCCGAACAAACATGTCTAAGATAAAGCAACATAGTAATCATCAAATTCTATATCACTTCAATTTGACCATAAAAAGTATTTTTGAATAATCATTTAATAGAATTATAACACTTAAAGTTATCTAAACCGACCTCTGATACCAACTATAAGGCCCCAGCCTTAAACCTTACTAAATATTGAGTTTTTAAAAGATTACACATTGAGGATCTTTTCAGGTTTATAGTTTTAGGGAATTAGATCATAAAACATGAATTACATTCCACATTTAAACAACGTGGTTACATAAAAGATAGTATTCATTTTTCCCATCAACAGAAACAAATTTAAAATAAAACATGGATTCTTTCTTGACACTTCCTTGACACAATCATCATATCATGTACCCTTCCCTTGACCCATGAAAAACATTTCAAAAACGTGGGATGAGCATAAAAAGCTCAATAAGGGATATAAAAATATGGAAAGGAAACATGAGTACTTGTATACATAAGAATCAATGAAATCATACTCTACTCATAAAACATAGGCACTTCCACATACGTCATCAAATCATGAGTAAATCAGAGAAATCGTAAGACCTAAAGGTAATGTTATGAATTCATAACATTCTTACGTAGGGAGTAACCCTCTTGGTTACGTTTGGAATACCCATCACAGTATATTCCCTAAATCTCTTCAGAGAAACCTTAACGTTTAACTCCTTCATGTTACCCAATGCATTGGAGAGCTATATCAGGCTCACCCGCCCTTAGTTTATCACGGAACCACCCGTCTTCATAATAATGCCCAACAACCATAACATAATTGTATCACATAAAACATACTTAAAGGAAGCATAACATTTACACATTTAAGTTACAAGATATCAATACAACACATTGATATAATAGAAACATTATGAAAACCATTTTCAATACCAAAATAAAAAAAAAGTAAAACATGGTTTTTATTTTTCTTTTAAAAAAACGTATGGCTTGTAGAGGAAGCCGAAACTCAAATAATAGTCACGGTGGCGGAGAAGTCATTGTCTCCGCATACGTATGACAAAAACAATCCCTTTTGTCATTTAGTAAAACACTTCGTATAAAAAAATATTCCTTTTCGATAAACATAATAGTCGAAGGGCTTTATACACCATATAAAAGAAGGTTGTTTATAAAACAAAATATTCATCAATGAAAGGAGATTGAGACGAAGTCCCATACAAATATCCTTTTTTAAATAAAATAGATCTATTATGTGTATTCACTATAAGTACACATAAATAAAGTAAAAATACAAGATAGGACATAATAATATCATGACATAATTTGAAATTAGGAGATTAACCCAAAGAACTAAAATTGGGTTAAGAAGTTCCCTTACCTCGGGTCCGACATGACTCGATCGCTCTTTAATCTCCTGAATAATAAACTTGAGTTAATTTATAATTTCTTAAGAATGTTTTTTAACGTTCATTATTCCTTTTATATCACTTATTACCATGTTATGAACACTATGTAATTATTTATGTTAATAATGGTTGTTTTGTCGATCATTGGTACTTGAGTCAAAAATTAACTCTTTATAATTACAAGTTGTTCATGGGGTAAAATATCCACTGTATACAGAATTATATTCATGATTTAGATATCATATATATCATATATATCCATTATATACATTCATTTATAATATTACATAATATTTAGAGGTAAGAAATGAAATGCATCGTTCATGGAGACGGTAAGCCGTACGTACGCATGAACGCTACTTCCATTTCTATTTCATATTTAATGGAATTAAAACATAATGATACATAATAGTATTATAATTCCAGTATTTTATCATATATAATATCATTAAATCTATCATTTTTAGGTACCACATATGGTATTAACGAATCAAATCACATTGAGGGGGTGGTAGTCCGCACTTCCTAAAATGAAGATATCACGTTTACCCATAATGGAAACCATAAAGGTATTCCATAAATGAAAAATACAGAATCTTAAGTAGAACATAAACATATTATATATCATATATAAATATAGTGACATCTTAACTTCCACCTTTGAAGGTGGTAGAAGAGTATTGGATAATCATCGTTTCGTGAGGCAGAAATTCTCCATCCACAGAAACAGTATGTTCATTATCCATTAGATGTAGGTGTGTGTAAGTGTAGCTCAAATGATTCTTATAACAACATCCTAGTATATTTAAGATACTGGAGTTGTTACAAAAGAAATTAATAAAAAGATTTTAGAGGGTTGGAGAAGAAAAATAAAACATAAGAACACAAGAGAAAACAATACCTTTAAAACGGGTAACTCTTTTTGATTTGAGCTCAAAGGCTTCCTTGGGAAGACTTCTACCCAAAGTGAGGATTCAAGGAGTAAGAGAGGAATGTGGAGAGACTAAATGGGAATTGGTTGGCCGACCCAAAGTCTTGAGAGGTGCGGGTAATGTGGTAGAGGTGGGGGCCTTTTATAAGAGGAGAGGAGAGGCACTCTTGGAAAGTTATAAAAGGTTACTTTATTATAAAATTATTTTCGGATTTAAAAGGTCCCAAATATAAGGTGATAAGAGTTCTAAATCCACACATCCAATAGGTTTTTGACATGTTTAGGTCTTATAGTTTACATTATCTTTTCATTTTGTTTAAATCGTTAAATAATGAGGTAATCGTTGCATCATCATGGTATCATAAAAAATTTAATTTATTTAGTGTCTAAAAATTATAAAACAAATATCATGATGTAGGAAATATTTTTAGATTTCTAATGAATATTTATATTAAAAAATATGACATTGATAACCCCATTTAAAAATTGTTTTAGTAATACAACTCATGTTTGTGACATTTTAATTTTAACATTAAATAAAAAGTTATTAATGTCATTTTCCTACAAAATTGTCTCAATGGGGTCCACAAGATGACCCATGGATTTTTTTGGTCGTCCATGACACATCCAATAAGGGTAGGACATGTGTCGAGGTCATTTCATATTATTAAAGCATTATTTTTACCTTAAACTACACTAATTACCTCTAATCGCGATTGAAAACTTAAAAGTTACTATTCACCAAAAAATTATTTTTGTCCCATTGAACCACATATTACTTCTTAATGACAACCATTTATGTTGGATTTTTGAAATTCAAAACACAGAGGTGGTAAAATTTCATTTAATTGTAAAATCAGTATTTATAAGTACCACTCAGTGGGTTCACTATTCATAAAAAATTGACGTTTTTCAGAAAAATACCAATACTTCACACTAATATATATTTGATATTATGAATTCAAAAATGATGTCTATTTTAAAAAATTCAAAACATATAAGTTACATTAATTAATTTAATAATTAATTACCGCTGTCAGAGCAAATAGCGTGTTTTTATGAAACAATAAGTATCAAAATATTGACACTAGTTTAAGTCCAATTTCAAAGTGAAATTAATTCCAACATCCATTATTGGATTAAATGGTAAAAATATATTCTAATTTAACATTAAAACCAATTCAAAAGATAATCTAATCATATAAATAAATTAGATTAAAAAGAGGTTTTCAATTAAAATACAACATTTTTCGATATTAATTAAAAAAATGAACTTTATAGGAAAAATACAAAAATTTTACCCAAAGTAAATTTCAATGTCCCAATCATAAAAAATAAGTTTATTTCGACAAATAGAGCATATAAAATTGTCAAATGTTTGATTTAAAAATGGGTTTCCCTCAAAAGGCTGTAAAACAATCTTTTAAAAATATTAGTGTATTCCATGCTTAAGATTGGATTTATTCTCATTTTAAGCCTCTAAAACACTATCTAATTACTTAATAGACATAGATAAAAATATATATTATTCATTAATTACTTGGGATGTTACAATATCTGTTTTTTTTTCAATCATTGTTGGATTCATGGCACATGAAATACACATTTTTAGCTCCAACCAGGCACAGTCATCGATGTGGAGATATGGGTAACTTGTACCGATTTTACATGGTGAAATTACAAAGTCATAGTGGTGAGTTATCTGAATCATTCAAAGGGATTTCATTTCTATCATAACTATCTATGATTGTTGGCTCCTAGTGTGGAGGTCATGGTGGTAGGGTTGTAACTTCTTTTGTGAATATTCAGTTCCAGGAAAAGCCACTAGTTAGTGTTCATTCTTAGGGTTAGGCTGACATGAGGCATCTTTATGGTGTGGATCGAGTGCCAATGGAATCATATGTAGGGCCTTTTATAGTTAAAGGTACCATTCTTATTGCATCATCATTAGTTGTTTTTCTATTTGTTATTATTTCCTATGTTTAATTTATTTCTACCCATCTTGTGGATGTGTTAAATTTGTCAATAGAGCTTATACCTTTTGTGATTGAGATAAAAACTCTCCTTGGAATGAATCCAGATTAGGGTTTCATGTTCCCATCTTGGTAACATAATGTGGCAGGTGTTGAGATGGAATGTGATTTCATTGTTCTGGAAATGGACCTCTTTATCATGATCCTCATTATGAATTTGGTTGTTTATTTTCAGGCACACATCAATTTCTATCATCAGTTAGTGATTTTTTTGGCATCTGATTAAGGTACCCGTGTTTTTTAGGGTGCATGGGATCATCGATCAGGATTTGATAAACCTACACTTCCATGATTGGGAAGTCTCATTTTTTAGATATCATCACTCATGTTGGAAGATAGTTATAGTGGTCTAAAAGAATGATCATCTCTCGTAGTGGATGAGTTTACTGAGGTATTTCTAGATGATTTTTTATGTTTACACCTAGATTGGGATGTGGAGTTCACCATTGATTTGGAATCAAGAAAATAGCTGGATTAACTTGAATCATGTTTTTTGGACCACATAGAGTTGAGGGAATTGAAAGTTCAACTATACAATTTTTAATCTAAAGTATTCAATCATCCGATCATCTTACTGTTCCCATACCCTCTATTTTTTATGAGAATGGAAATAGATCTCCTCATCTATGTATCAGTTACCAAAATTCAAATAATTTGATGATCGAGAATAAGTTCACTTTTCAATTTATTGATAAATTTTTTTATTATATTAAGGGTGAAAGGAGGTTCTCTATTATTGATTTACATTATTGGTATCACCACATTAGAGTTAGAGAGGAGGTTGTTCTCAAAAAAAACTTTCAACGAAGGTACAACCACTTTGAGTATTTGTTCATGACTTTAGGGTTGAAAATGATCCATTAGTCATTATGAAAATGATGAATATTTTGTTCCATCAATATCTTGACTCGTTTTTCTTGCTGATTATGGATGGAATCTTGGTCTATTCGGGGACAGAGGAGGAGCAAGATTAACATTTGAGGATTGTGTCGGGCACCCTTAGAGATCATCGTCTCTATTCAATGTTCTGTAAGTGTGCCTTATAAATTGGGGATGTGAAGTTTCTAGGTCATGAAATCTCAGAATGAGGGATTTCGATGGACCCCAAGAAGATATATGATATTATTTCATCTGAATATAAGAATAATGATTTTGAAATATTAATCTTTTTAGGTCTGGCATGATATTACAGGTGGTTTGTCTCGGATTTCTCTCATCTTGATTGAACCATGACCTCTCTTACCCTTAATTAGTTAATGTTTGAATGGATCCCAAAATATCGGGAGTTCTTTGAGGATATTAATTATTGGTTTAACACATCCCTAGTTTTGATCTATTCTGAATATCGAAAGTGATATG
Organism: Viscum album; assembly: GCA_963277665.1. Classification (NCBI taxonomy): domain Eukaryota; kingdom Viridiplantae; phylum Streptophyta; class Magnoliopsida; order Santalales; family Viscaceae; genus Viscum; species Viscum album. Next base: position 52,377,061 of record OY728156.1, read on the forward strand.
AGGTCTACTACGATGCTTCATGAATGGGTCATGGGTGTCTGCTGATACAGGATGACCATGTGGTGGAATATGGTTCTTGCCAACTTCAACCACATGAAGTTAATTACCAAACCGATGACCTATAGTTAGTTTCATTGATGCATACCATGATGATGTGGTATCATTGACTTTTAGGGGGATGTTTTTATTTTATTCAAATCATAATATTTTTCTCAAGTTCCCAGATAGATTTGAATCTATGGAATCATTATTTTGTCAAGTACTTTCAAGGGTTCTATTTAGATATTTTTTATACACCAGGAAATGGTAGTGTGGTATTATATTGTTTTATTAGGAATTCTTTATTGAAAGAGTTTAAATAGTCTAGTGATAAGTGGTCTTTTATTGGGCTTTTTTCCCAGTTGCAACAAGAAACTATGGAGAATAGTAGAGATTCATTCAGGGCTATTTATCATCTTACAACATTACCTCTATAGTTAATTAATAGAGAGATATCTATTTATGAGTTCCTGTAGTTTTATATGTAGTTAAAAATGGTGGGGATGTTCATTTTGAATGGACTTTGTCTCCTAAGATATTTTTTTTTGTTTAGAGGTCACTTCATGGTGACATTATCATTTCAAAATGTGGTGATGCAGAATAATCACCAGTCATAGTGGTCCATTCAGCCCGGTACTACCAAGATGTTTTATTATGTGACTCATCAATTTGGGCATCCATGTATAAGACAAGAAATAATTAACATTGTATCGTGGTGTTATACATGTCAGTAGGTAACATAAGAGAACATAAAATCATCAGTTTTCTTCAACCACTACCTATTACTCTATAGAAGTGGGATGAGACCGCCATGGATTTTATTATTTTCATACCTTGTTCACCTAGGGTGGGGAATTCTATTTGGGTATTTATTTTATGTTTGGAAAAATAAGTGAATTTCCTTTTGATTAGGGATTAAACCTAAGTGTTTGATTAAGAAAATTTGTTTGTTGAGGAGATAAAAAGGCATCATGGTTTTTATTCAGAAATTACTTCCAATAATAAAACCAATCATTACCTCATGGTTTTTTTAATGGCTTAAAAATTATATAGGGTTTTAGGTCATGATGAGTATGTAATACCACTCTCAAAATGAGGGCCATCTTGTGTGGGAAATTTTGATTTTGGATCACATGCTTCAGGAACGTGTGTTAGATTTTTTATGTTCTTGAGATTTCCTTTTGACATTGATTGAGTCTCATTATAAAAATAGTTACCAATCACTGATCTGGATAGCTCCCATTGAGGTGATTTATAGTCAGTCATGTCAGATTCATTTTTGTTTGGATGAGGAGGGAGAGATCCCATTAACAGGACCGAGCCTCGTACATGAAACGTCTGATAAATTTAAGTTAATCATGTATCATTTGTCGAAACATTAGAGTCTCTATAAGTATTATCCCAATCATAGGCTTCATTATTTGGAGTTTTATTTGTGTTCGCAGGTGTTCCTGAATGTGACACCTTATATAGGTCACTGTAATTTGGTAATGTAAGGTAAACTAACGATGAGTTATATCAGAACTTTTTAGATTACTATGTTATTTGGTAAGGTGTCAAGCAGGTTAGATTTTCATTATCATTTGACATCAATTCATGATGTCTTCCATGTCTATCCACTAAAAAAGTATACTTCAATCTGTTCCACATGTTGAATTGGGAGGATTGGATTTGGAGGAAAATCTATCTTTGTTTGAGAGGCCAATGTGGATTGTGGTTTCTCACAATAACTTTCTTTATGGGAATTCTATTCAATTGGTCCATGTTCTTTGGAAGTATGGAAATGATAAATATGAGACATGGGAGAGGAAGTCTTTATTTGAGGTGGAGTATCCATTTTTATTTTCTGATCAAACTTTAGCGAACCGAGAATAACATACATGGATATTACATTATTTTAGATGAATATTATGAACATTACAAAAATAAATTCCTGAGGTCCACAATACTTTACCATATTTGGAAACATGGGAACAAAATATTCTATCCGGGTGAAAGATCTTCATGTCTCATAATGATCTCTCCCTTTAGTACTTATACCTAAAAACTTTCATCATAACCTATATACGAAACATAAGAAAGGGGTGAGTTCATTTTCTTAGTAAGTGTAAACAAGAGAGACATGTAGGCATAAACATGAAAATAAGGGTATGATAACATGATCATGACATTAGGATATCATACCCTATATATCAGAGATTATAAACCTGATTTATGTGATAAATATTTGTAGTTCATAAGACATGATTCATAAGGAAATAAATATCATGAGCCCTGAAATCATATCTAAGGAATAAGACATTGTATTTATGTAATACATATAAAAATAGAAACTATTATGTCAAGGATACCTACCAAGACCTTTATAACCCGTTAGCCTTCGGCAATGACATGTGTACCTACATAGGGCGTGGGATAGAAACCCATATACCCACATTCGTTTAGGCTTGGGATAAACCTCATGTAACTTATTATTTTTGGGCATAAGCTACAACCTGTGTTCTCTCTTTCATGTAGGCTTGGAAAACAACGCCTAGACCATCTTTTTTTGGCTTGGAATACAACCCATGAACCCTATTTCTTTTAGGATTGCGATAAAACACATGAAACATATTTCTTTTAGGATTTTGATACAAATCATATACCCTTTTAATATTATATAAAATATATAATTACCCAATTTATTTGAGGGATATAAAGTCCCACAATTACATAATAAACTCATAGATGCATGTTCCATAAAAAATAAGTCATATTATGACCCTTGAAAATATATGGGTTTGATAAATATCAAAACATAATCCAAAAAATTAAATGGAAATAAATAAAATTACATCATATCATAACATACCGAGAAGAGATATGTTTCATAATCATCTCATCGAAGCATAACCCATGGAAAGAATAACATTTCAAAATCATATAACCCATGGAAAGGAAATGGATTTCATAAAGACCATGACATTAAGAAAAACCCACTCATAGAAAGGATATGATTGGATCCTTTATATCATTTCATAGAATGTAATGAGTAACATCAATAGATGAAATATTATATGTAAAATTATTTAGAAACATAGATAAAAAATATTTCTAAAGAAAAATGTCCTTTATCCTTTGAAAATGGATTTTTAATATAAAAAAATCCTTTCAAATAAACATTAATTGAACATTACATGAAAATTTATAAAGATTACTAGAAATAATTTTGAAAACTGTTTCCCTTTAAATTTACTTTCAAAAAAAAATTAATTAAATATTATCCTTTTAAAATGAAAAGGAATCATCCAATGAATGAAGGTGGGTAAATCTAAATAGGTCGTATGAGGTAAAAGGAACATTTCTTCTATATGGTAAAAAGGATAGAAGGAATGCCTTATTCAGAAACTGAAAAAAAATGTTACCTTGAACTAATTGTTAAATGAAAAAAGTGTACAATTTTCATTTAAATATTACATGATACTATTATAATATTCATGTATAACCTTTTATCAAAAATGTTTCTAAGAAACAATGATTTCCAACCAAAAAGAAGGTAAAGTCGAGATTTCATGAAAACAATTTATTTGAAATATTATGTACCAAAGAGTAGAAATATGGTACCAATACATGAATATATGATTTATAACAAGTAGATAATAAAAATTAGTAATGTATTTGATATATGGTTCATATGATTTTATCCATGTAAGCATAAACAATCTTGATAAAAAAGATGAGATTCTCTCAATAAAAAGTTATAAAAATGTAATATGGGATCAAACTCTCTGTGTTATAAATGAAATTAAATGAATCATAAAATATCCTGAAAATATTTATATCCATGAAATAACATGTAAAATGGATGTATATTCACCTCAAATAATGTTTTTAGGTGTATAACAAAACATGATTCTCAAAGAAGGAAAATTGAGAAAAAATTGTTTAACCGATTTGGTAACTTTTTAAACATAAAACCCATGAATGAAAGATTATAAAATGTAAATGTTAATACCTATATATATATTTATAAGATATATTTAACACAATAATTTTCAGTATATAAAATACACAAAAATAAAGAGTTTCAAAAATACATGTATCACACAGAAAATAAATGTGAGACGAAATCCTAATACCTTGTATCTTGACACTCATCATACTCATTTAAACCACCTGTATAAAAAATATAAATTTATTAGACATATTATAAAGAATTGTTTTATAATATCTAATACCATATATTATTTTATTATGACCTTATATTACCCACTTGTTAACGATCCTAGGTTAAGGTTTTACTTTGGGTAATATTTTTGTTGTTCTTTACATGTGTATTAATTTGTTATAGCATTGCTAATTATACATATATCATGATTAAAAAATATAACAAATTTTATAAATATCATTTATATATATTTTATTTATATTATTATATTTTATTGCATAAATAAATGTGAATTGAAATACACCGTTCATGGATACGATAAGCTATATGTATGCATGAATGATGTTTCTGTTATTATTATCGTATTGAATGAATGTATGTAAATTAAATATATATATATATATCTGTGTGTGTGTTTATATATATATATATATAATTGATAAAATATAATTAATACATCATATATATCATATAATTTCATTAAACGTATTCTTAATACATTCGATGTGGTCTGTCAATGAATCACATTGCTTAGATGGGGCGGTAGTCCACACATTCTCAAACGATATTATCGTATTTACGCCAAATGGAAAGTAAATATATGGGTGTTGAAATTAAATAAATAATATTAAATACATAATAAATATAATATATGACATATATAAATAGTGTTTCCCTCATAATAAAAACTATTATTGGTGGTAATATAGAAATTAACAATCATCATTTCGTGAGGTAGTATTTTTTACAAAAATCCACTATGTTTAATATTAATTAGATGGATGTGTGTGTAATTTTAGGTCAAAAATATGCATAAATACCCTATTATATATAAGATACTGGTTTTATCATATAATAATGACATAAAGAGATTGTACTGGTGATGAAGAAAAATAACAGAAATTATCTTGAGAGAAGACGTTACCTCTAAATTGGGTAACTCCTTTTGGTTTGTACTGAAAACTTATTTGAGAGTATTTATGATCAATGGGGGGATTCAAGGTCCTATGGATGATTTATTGGAGGCCAATTTGATAGATCATTTCCAAATATAAAATGACATAGAGGTGTGAGTAATTGGTAGATGTGGTGGCCTTTTATAGTGGAAGTGAAGTGGCACTCGTTAAGATATTTGAAGAGAGAATTCCATCGACGTTTTACATGTTGCTAGTGGATAAACTAACGGACAAGGTATAGAAAATAGATCAGGGTATAAATATTTTTATTCAATGGATGTTGGATGTGTTTCTAGGTTATTTTGGGTCTTATAGTTAAGGATTATTACTTTATTAACTGAATTCTTCTCTTACACAATGTAATTAATTTTAGTCATTGCCAATATTTTCTTTCAAAAAAATTGAAATTATTACACATTATAAATTATTTTGATTTAAAATATGTAATTAATTTTTGAAAAGTCGAATAACATAAGTGGAAAAAATTAATTTCAAATTAATCATGCTAATGAGAAGACATTATGGGTTATTAATGTAAAAATGTCAAAATGTTTCTAAATTTTTATAAATAATTTCCACATGAAATTATTTAAATTGACCTAAATTGGATTAATTTATAAATATATTATCTAAATAAACTATTATCCTAATTAAATATATAATTTATCACTACAAATAAATTAGATTGAAATATAGTTTTGAATTAAAATCCAGAATTTTAAACTATTCATTAACATATGTTACTATTCATAAAAATACCAAAAATTTACCCTAACCAAATTTTAATGTTCGTCTTAAAAAGATAAGATTTATTTTGACATATTAAATCTATAAAAGTTCCAAAATTTAGATTTAATGTGGGTCCTCCATTAAAATGTGGTAAAACTAACTTTACAAGAAAATATGGTTTTCTGGATGAAATTGGGTTTGTTCTTATCTTATGTATATAAATATATTTGATGAATATAAAAAATATTTTATTGATTATATAATATATTTATTACATTAATATCAATTAACAGTTGCAATTAATGTAATTTATCAGGATAAAATTTCTTTGTGACTATAATAATAATTTCTTTTATATTCACTTGGTTTTCATATTCGTTAATTGGTAACCTATGAATTCATCGTATATTTGTTTACACCACATATTTTCAAATTTTTTGTAATACTATTAAAATTAATAAACATTATATCTAGGTTATATTCCATTTTCATAATATTTTTAATAATATCTTATTTTTAGGTTACAATTGGTCTTGAAAGTTATGCCAGACATTGAGGAAGGTCAATCTCGCATTTAAAATATGTTAACATTGTTGTTCCATGTAACATAAACAAATATGGGATTTATTTTATCCTATTACAAGTAGGATCTATATTAAAGGAATTATTGACTTAGTGAAAATCTATTTTCAGTGTTGTTTTAAGTGAAAAATATGAAAATATTAAATTAATTTGAAAAAAAACTCAAAACTCTCGGGGTGTTACATTCTACACCCATTACAATGAATTTTTTCCTTGATATTTTTCTGGGTAATTAATGGTTCTATAATTGATAGTTTTATTTAAATAAACCCACATCGTAAAAATGGATACTAAAACATCCCTTAAAAAGGGAAATTTGGGACCATAATGGTTACCCAAAGTAACATATAACTAGGTTTCCAAAAAGGAGAACACATGTTGGGAGTGAAATTAGACTTGGAGGGAAAGCGTAAATATTTATAGGGAGTGATTGAGGTAGTAAATCCCAAACATGTTAGTGATCAAAGGAATGTTGAGGTCCTTGAATTTATAAATATATGATGAATCTCTAAGCCACTGGTTCAACCAAATTTATGGTATCAGAAAAAAATTTGATCACTTTTAGAACGTTGTGTAATTATTTATATATTTCTATAAACAAAACATAATATATTTTTTGTTCATTTATCAATATCTAAAACATATATTAACTCAAGGAATGAATGTCCAAAAATACACTTTTAGTGGATCTTTGGGCCCAAAAATGAATGAAAAATAAAACTATCAATGTGAATTAATCTATAAACATAAAAAGTAACACTACTAGCTTATCATAAATATTTATTCAAAAAAATATACATTAACTAGGACATAATGTAGTATAGTGGTAGGCGTGAATACCTTATCATCCTTCTATCATGGGCTCAATACACACATCTTCTCCATACATGATTGGTTTTCACCCAACATAGATGATTTCCTTTTTTAACCACACTAATATAATATATAATATAGAGATACATGAAATAATTTTAATCATTGATTATACATTTAACCAAGGTTTTCAATAAAAAATTAGTGCAAAAATACTTCCTCTAAAGTTTAAAATAAACTTTTCATGGATTGTTAACCTTATAACCCTTTTCAATGGTGAACATCCAAAACTATAGAAAAAGAGTCATGAAATCAGCTCAAAATTGGTTCCCCTATATATCAAAAACTCTCTCTTGGTTTCCACATTTCAAACATGTGAATACCATCATCATATATTATATTAAAACATAGTAACAACCAGAATTTCCATATATCCTTTTCAAAAACATTCATTATTTATTATTCCAAAGTGTATCAGATCTATTACTTAAATCCAAAAATTCTATAAACATCATAAGTGATAGTATAAACCACATATCTAAAAATTCTTACTCTATTCTAAAGTAATCAATACTATCCAATTTACTTATTCATATCCAACATTTCTTTATCCAAACAAAAGTATCTCAATGTTAGGAACTAATTTAGGGTTACATTCTATTAAAAGAAATATCACTTTTCCATGAAATTACTTTTCTATTTACTCGTCACCATTAATCGTGTAATTTGTTATCCATAATGAAATACATATATATTTCATGATTTATATTACATAATCATTGAATTCCAAAACATAATTACTTATTTCAACCAACATTATTCATATACTGTTAATCATGCTTCATTGACATAATATTTAATACCTATTTACTAGAATATGAAATATAAATCAAGTCATAATGTTCTTAAACCTCAATCTAATTTTTCTTCTTATGTTTAATGTAAACATTAATAAATAACATCATATACCTTCCACATGGGGTTTTCAGTCTCATTATCTTCATAAGTATAACCAATACTCGAAACACCTTCAAGATCATATTTATGATATTTACACTTGGGAAATAGATTCTCATAATACCTATACATTCCACATATTATATATTACGTTTTAACAATGTTCATTCTAGTTATATCAATTAATAAAACTAGAAAGAATTGGGTGAGACACACATGTCATATAAGAAAGCCTCCCAATCAAGGCAAATTACTTATATGATATCTAAATCATGAAACATTACATAATCTATGACACCTTAGGTTTATCCTAGGTTATTCATAGTCAAAATAGGTTTAAATCCTTCTTGATTATTTGTGAAGAGATTTTTACTTCCCAAATCAAATCCCCCAGGAGTGTCAAACTAGGTGTGCAGGAAGGCCCATTTTCGGGTACCAGATTACCCCAATCCGAGCCTATAACATCCTGCTGGAGTTATTATCCCTATGTACATCTTTGATAGATCCAATCCAATTTTTGTATCCAGAAATGGATGTATTTTTAAAAAACCACTCACTCTATCTTTTACTAAAATTCCAAAGGATTCTTTTAAATGTTAATTAATCCTTATAATTATCCTTAGAGACATCCCTAGTCATATAATTAAAAATACACCTAGGGATCTCACTAATGTTTTCTCATCCTAGTTTCTAATGTTTGATGAATATTTTTTGTTGTTACCAACTATAGAAACTTAGTATTAACTATAATGGCATGTGTTTTTGGGTTCCATTACTTTGTGAAAATCTCATGTTGGGTTTTCTGGTCCGGAATCTCGGTGAAGATCGACCTAACGGTAGGTCTACCGGTAGCCTTAGCCTACCGGTATCATGCCTACCGATAGCTCGGTCTACCGGTAGCTGCAGCCTACCAGTAGCTATGTCTATCGGTAGCCGCAGCCTACCAGTAGCTCGGTCTACGGGTAGCTCGGTCTACTGGTACCTCTGTCTACCGGTAGCTCAGTCTACTGGTAGCTGCAGCTACCGGTAGCTCTGTCTACTGGTAGCTGCAGCTACCGGTAGCTCTGTCTACCGGTAGCTTGGTCTACCGATGGCTGCAGCGTACCGGTAGCTTGGCTACCGGTCACTCCAACCAACCGGTAGCTCGGCTACTGGTCGTTGTAGCCTACCTGTATCTCTTATCTACAGGTGGCTCTCACCTACCCCCACAGGGTCTTTCCATTAATGCTCCTTTCGGGCGTGGAAGTGGATATTCTAGCCCAGGTGTCTTCTGGCGTGGTGGTGGTTTCTCTGGCATAGGTGTTTACAGGCATGGTTAGGTTTGACAGTTGTGGCCAAGGTGTTTGCGGGCAGGGTTTGGCAGTGGGACTGTGTGAGGTTGTGGCCCAGGTGTGTGCGGGCGGGGTGTGGCAGTGGGACTGCAGTGAGAATGTCCGGATTTGTTCGATGCATAGGATTTCTTCAATAACCAGTGGGAAAGTGGCGCGGGGTACTTAAACATCGATGTGCCATTACTATACTTTACATGACTTGCGTTATTTTGAGAGTTTTCCTTGGTGAGGCATGGGTGGTTAGTTTACCTTGTTAAGTGTTTGGTTTACTCTTTTTCTCATGGGACTTTAGTATGTTCCCCCACTTGTGCATGAGAGTCTTTGGGTTTTCCCTACTGAGTATACTTGTATGCTCACCCTACGTATATAAAACTGTTTTCAGGTTTCCAGGAGGACTTCGGGGATCGTGCGGGACCATACTAGCGCGGGACCTTCAAAAAGTTGCAGTTACTTTTTTTCCTTCTTTGGAACCTTATATTTTACTACTTGGTACTTTGTGAATATTTTTTACTTTTGTAACAAGAATTGGGAATGGGTGTTGAGTTTACTTTTACTTTCTGATTTTGGTGTTGTTGGGATTTACCATTCTATCTCCCAGTCCTATTAAAAGAAAAAGGGTAATGCCTTCCATTTAGTGTATGACTCTATACCCTTGGGGCTTGTCTCCACTTCAGGACCTATTGAAGTTGGGTCTTGGGGGAGATTATATCTCCTTCAACTTCAAGAAGGAAGGTCCTTGCAATCTGCCGACCCTTCCCTCCTTTTGGTGATGGTGGGTCATGACAGAATGGTATCAAAACATGACGGAGAATGTTCATCTTATACAGGGGAGGATGAAGGCGGCTTTGGACCGAAAAAAGTCTTATGCTGATACCGGGAGGAGACCAATGGTGTTTGAGGTTGGAGACCACGTGTTCTTGAAGGTCTCCCCTCATTGTGGACAACAGTGGTTCGACAAGGGGAGTAAGCTTTCTCCCATGTTCATCGGGCCCTTCAAAGTGTTGCAGCGGGTCGGCGAAGTGGCTTATCAGCTAGCATTACCACCGCCGCTACTGAGGATACATGATTTCATCCATGTGTCCCAGCTCGGTCGGTATGTGCACGATGATACACAGGTCCTTGGCTGGGGAGAGCTGGACATCAAGGACGACGTGACTATTATGGAGAGACCAGTGATGATCGAGGATCGCAAGGAGAAGATGATTTGTCGGTGAACCATTCCCCTGGTTTGTGTGTTATGGAAACATGGTGGTCTTGAGGAGAGTACGTGGGAGAGGGAATCATAGATTCGTGCCCAGTACCCAGAGTTGTTTTGAGTTTTGTACTGTTCGGTTTATAGCTGTTGTGGTGGAATATTTTACCTTGTTGGCTATGAAATACTCGTTTTCCTTCCTCTGAATGTGTGTGAAAAGCCCTTACTACAGGGAGGAGAGGACCCAACCACTAATCTAGATGCATTAAGGTGGATGCGATTAAAACTGTGCGGGCAATTCAGTGCCGCCCAAAGCAGATAATATCTTGACATGGGGGAGGAGACTCCCCAACCCACATGCCTAGGCAGTTGGACATGGTATGTTGCTTGGTTCATGACAGGAAAGTGTACTTAGTTAACAGTGTGGTTCACTCCTAAGAGGTATCTTTCGAGGTGGTTGTTCGAACCCTCTATTTCCTTCTGTATTGTTTTGTTTCTCAAGGATGAGAACCATTTAAGAGTTATTTAATGTAATGGCCTGGGTTTTTGGGGCCCATTACTTTGTGAAAATATCATGTTGGGTTTCTCTGGTCTGGGAATCTCGGTGATAACGGTAGGCCTATCGGTAGTCTTAGCCTATCGGTAGTAGGCCTACCAGTAGCTCGGTCTACCGGTAGCCACACCCTACTGGTAGCTCTGTCTACCGGTAGCTCGGTCTACCGGTAGCTGCGGCTACCAGTAGCTGCGACTACCGGTAGCTCTGTCCATCGGTAGCTCGGTCTACCGGTGGCTGCAGCCTACCGGTAGCTCTCGGGTACCGGTAGCTCCAGCCTACTGGTAGCTCTCAGCAACCAGTGGCTCTCGCCTATCCCCACTGGGTTTTCCCTATAGCGATCCCTTTTGCGCAAATTGGTTTTTAAACCCTATTTTGACCCCCTTTAAGATTTTTTAAAGCCCTGTAATGACCATAAATGTTTTAATTAAATATTTAATGATTTAACGTGGTGTGTGCATTGGTTTAAACCGTCCGACCATTAAATAAATTTTGGGGCCGCGTGGTCAACCCACGACCCTCGCTCCTTATGTGGTTTCACGTTGTTTTCTCAACCATCCCCATCCCTTATAAATTAAAGGGTTCGCTGTGGGTTTATTCTTTTCTCGATCACCCTGTTCTAGTACCATTCATTCAGACGAACAACTTTCGTTCAGACGAGCCGCATCACTATCCATGAAGTTCCATGCCCGGCCTTAGCATAGATCGCTGATCAACAGGTAGGGATGCTTTTTTCGACTCTCTTTTCTGTGCATCTTGCGGGGTGAGCATTCTTCTGTTTCTATAGGATTGGATGGACCGAACCTTAATGAATATAATAAATGGAATTATAAATAATGAAGGGGAAGGGGTGTGATGAATTATTATTTGATTTACGATCTTCCATGATTTATGATTTCTTAATTGTGTGGGCGTACGCCTTCTGAAAATCATGGCTGTTGGTGGTCTTTCTCTGCGCACTAATGAACCCATGGTGATGTTTAAATGGCATGTTTTGTAGTTGTGAACTCCTGCTATGAAAAAGGAAATTGGTTAATCATGTATATCCAGCTAAATAATTTGAGGCACCAGGATCAATCACTTTTGTGATAACCCCGGTAAAAGCACCCGGAAATTGAAATCATGGAGTGTGTTAAATCTTATAAATCTGAAAATAATGGCATGGGCCTACCATGTGGTGGAGGTTTGGTTGTTTTTCCTTTACGATCCATTTTCTGGGTGATGTGGGTGGGTATGGGATCCCCTGTTATTATACTCTCAGTGGTTGTGAAAATTTGGGGATGAGATCCCCTGTGTTATGCTTTCAGTGGTTGTGAGTTTTAAGACAGGGTGGTTACCTTGTTTATATCACGAATTGGGGTGGGATCCTCTGTTGTTGAGAAACCTTTTTAGCTCCTGGTTTTTGGACATGAGGCTGTATCTTGGAGTTTTCCTTGGTTTTTGTGACTTTACAAGAGAACCGGGCATGGATGCTGTAGTTATTGCTTGACTGTTTGATTTTCTGGACATGTACATATGCTTACTAGTTTCCCAAGTTGGTGCAAAAACTTATTTGAACGTTATTAATGAACATATAAACCAGGAAGGGACAAATGGGTTTTGTTTTGATGTGGGATGTGACTTAGACGTAGTGCTTTTTGTGTTCTTTAGGCGGGATGAAGAAAAACCTATACTTTGGGATAGTTCTTGTTACCTATACCTATACTTGTAGTTTGTTATTTCTTATTCGCGCCCCACTGAAGTTGAGCACTTAGTGCTGATCACACAAATTTCATGGGGGAGGGTGTTTTTTCCAACACTACTATAAGTGGCTAGTTATTAGCTCATTTTCTGCTCCCTTTCCCAGATAGCCCAAGTATCTTCGGGCAGGCTGTGATGGCCTGAAGTCCATTATTAGCCCAAGAACCTTCGGGCGAGGTAGTGCGGTGGTTACAGACCAGTTGTGTGTGGGCGGGGTGTGGTAGTGGGACTGTTGTGAGAATGGTGGGATTGGTTCGATGCATAGGATGTCTTCAATAACCAATGGGAAAGTGGCGCGGGGTACCCAAACATCGATGTGCTATTACAATACTTTACATGACTTTCGTTTTATGGAGAGTGTGCCTTGGTGAGGCCTGGGTGGTTAGTTTACCTTGTTAAGTGTTTGGTTTACTCTTTATATCACGGGGCTTTAGTACATTCACCCACTTGTGCATGCGAGTCATTGGTTTTTCCCTACTGAGTATACTTGTATGCTCACCCTACGTATATAAAACTGTTATTAGGTTTCCAGGAGAACATCCGAGATCGTGTGGGACCTTAATAGCATGGGACCATTCAGTGAGGATTGCATGGGATGGTAGGGAAAAAGTGTTGGGTGACCTTGGTGCATGAATTAGGCCAGGGAAGACCGGCTAGGACACGAGATTTTAGGGGCCCCGGTGATCCGATGCACGGACTCTGGACCTACCAAACGACCATGTGAGGCCACACTAATTACAGTGTAGAGACCCTAGGAAGGTACATTCATCATAATGACTTGTATTCTCGTGTTTATGGGGTTTCTTGGGAATTAATAATAAATAAAAAGTTGAATAAGTTTTAAGAACAATATTCTGCACCACATGGGCTTAGGCATTCCTTTTTTACCTTGCAGCTATGGCACCTGGAAGGAGACCACGTTTGGTGCGAGCGATCGAGGTCCCGGAGACTACCTTGGCCGATCGGCATAGATCTGATCGAGAGGAGGAGGAAGACCAGTGGTAGAAGACACTTTGGGACTTCTAGCGACAGACCCTCGAGAAGTATGAGGGATGAACCTCTAATATGAAGATGGAGGGTTGGATAGAGGAGCTGGTGATAGCCTTCAGCTAGATCTGGGCTACGACCGAGTACTGGGTTCCTCTGGCTGTCAGTCAGATGCGGAGAGTGGCACGTCAGTGGTGGATGCTTTACCTGGGGGGGATGAGAGAGGCTGAGGTGGCATGGGATGATTTTGAGAGGGAGTTCCGGGCAGAATTCCTCTATTCGAAGATGAAGGCGGAAAAGAGACAGGAGTTACTCTCCTTCCAGCAAGGTAGTATGTCTGTAAGGGAGCTAGGAATCAATTTCGAGGACCTCATATGATTTTCTCTGGACCCCTTTCTCGGCAAGGAGTCTCGGGCAAGATGTTTGGAGGAGGCGCTCTGACCCTTCCTCCAGTATGGTGTTACCCCCTTTACCCTGCTGACGTACTTGGAGGTCCATAAGAAGGCCGAAGTGGTGGAGAGGATGCACGCTCCAGGAGGTGTGTCATGAGAGGGGATCCAGCTGGGACCATCAATGGGGAAGGCTGTCAGTACCAGGCCTCCAGCGTCAGGACCCTCCAGGTTCCGACCAGTAGGGGGAAGGCCGCATCAGTTCCAGTTCTGGTCCCATGGTCCTCGCCCTTTTCCCTCAGGCCCAAGACCATGGTGCTTCGTCTGTCGGAGACATGTAAATCTCCAGAGTCATTGACCAGACCAAGTACCGTACGGTGGTGGTGGACTGCCCCAACACCCGCCCCAGCAGTAGCTTCTAGCTAGGCCTTTCCAGCAGTAGCAGGGACAGCGAGCTCCTGCTCCTCCGAGGGCAGACATTGCAGGTGGAGGCTGACCTCAGGGTGCTCCTCAGGGACCCCAACTGGGGCGTGGTCGGGGAGGTGGCCGATAGCTAAGGGGCAGAAGAGATGAGCGTGGACAGCTACATGTCGCGGAGGCAGCAGTTCCAGCAGGGCCGGAGGTTGTTCGAGGTACGATCAGTTTTTTCAGTACCCTTGATTTTTCCTTGTTCAATATCGGAGCTTCGCACTCCTTTGTTTCACCTAGTCTAGCTTGTGCCTTGGGTATAGATTCCGAGAGACTTCTAGTGCACCTTGTGTTGAGCATAGTAGTATGAGGTCAGGCCGACTTGTTATTTGTTTGTCAAAGATGCAGACTGATGATAGGGCCACATTAGTTAGTTTGGGATCTTCTTCTGCTACAGATACGACCATACAATTTCATCCTAGGCATCGAATGGATGTTCTCTCTGTGTTACATCATCTACTACTTCCGAGGAAGGGTTGTTTTCTCAAACATGGGTGTCCTATGAGTTACTTTCACCAATGAGTGGAGCATTCATAAGGGCAGTAGGCGTGAGGAACCCCTCCTCTCCTTGTTAGTCGAGCTGTCAATGGAGTCAGTAGATGCTGAGATGGCGGAGGTGCCAGAGATCGTTCGTGAGTTTATGGATGTCTTCCCTAAGTAGGTGACGACTCTACCACTCGATGTGATATCGAGTTTGGGATAGACCTGCAGCACGGTGCTCATCTGATTTCGATGGCTCCTTACCGGATGGCACCTTCGGAGCTATTGGAGTTACGGATTCAGATTGACGATTTGATGAAGAGGGGTTATGTTCGACCGAATGAATCACCGTGGGTTTCTCCAGTATTTTTCTCAAAGAAGGTAGACGGTGGTCTTAGGTTGTGTATAGACTACAAGAGGCTGAATTAGGTAACAATCAAAAATCGTTACCCTCTTCCGAGGATAGACTATCTTTTCGACCAGCTGAAAGGGGAAGGGTGGTTCTCGAAGATTGACCTACGGTATGGGTATCACCAGTTGAGAGTGAAGGAGGGGGACATCCCGAAGATGTCCTTCAGGTGCAGATATGGACAAATGGAGTTCATATTCATGCCTTTCGGTGTTACGAATTCCCGAGCTGTGTTCATGGGGCTTATGAAATCCATCTTCCGGGAGTACCTGGATTGGTTCATAGTCGTGTTCACCGATGACATCCTGATCTATTCATGATCATAGGAAGACCATGCAGAGCACCTGAGGATGGATTTGGAGGTCTTTTGATAGAACGAACTTCAGGGGATGTTGTTTGTCCCCGAGGCGATGTGCGGAATGGTTCTCAGTGAGTTTCACAACTCACCCCTGGCGGTACACCGAGGAGTTTCTAAGATGTAAAAGGGACTAAAGAAATAGTTTTGGTGGCCCGGAGTTAAGAAAGAACTGGAAGATTTTGTGGCCAAGTGCATAGTGTGTCAGCAAGGGAAGGCTGAACACCGAGTTCTAGGGGGCTTACTACAGTCTCTAGATGTTCCCGAGTGGAAATGGGAGGACATATCGATGGATTTCGTCACAGGACTACCGAATTTTCAAGGGGGACACGATACCATCTGGGTGGTATTGGACCAGTTGATGAAATCGGCTCACTTTCTGGCAATCAGGGAGTCGAGTGCTGTGGATGCTTTGGCGCAAATGTACGTGGATGAGGTGGTAAGATTGCATGGTGTTCCGAGGTCTATAGTCCCAGATAGGGATGCACAGTTTACCTCGCAAGTCTGGAGAAGATTTCATCATGCTTTTGGAACCCAGCTGCGTCTTAGAACTTCTTTCCTTCACGAGACAGATGGACATGAATAGTTCACCATCCAGACCTTGGAGGATATGTTGCGGGCGTGTGTTCTGGACTCAAGAGGATCATGGGTGCGACACTTGCCTATGGTAGAGTTCACCTACAATAATAGCTACCACTTTACCATTGGTATGGCCCCGTTATAAGCCTTGTACGGGATGCCATTCCATTCACCTATGTGTTGGACCGAATTCAGAGAGGTGAGCATCCTTGGCCCGGAGGTGGTGCAGAGCATGACGGAGAATGTTCAGCATATACAGGGGAGGATGAAAGCGGCCTAGGACCGACAGAAGTCGTATGAAGATACTGGGAGGAGACCCTTAGATTTTGAGGTTGGAGACCGCGTGTTCTTGAAGGTCTCCCCTCGGCGTGGAAAATAGAGGTTTGGCAAGGGGAGTAAGCTTTCTCCCAGGTTCATCGGGACCTTCAAAGTGTTGCGGCGGGTCGGCAAAGTGGCTTATCAGCTAGCGTTACCACTGCCGCTACTGAGGATACATGATGTCTTCCATGTGTCCCAACTCCATCGGTATGTACATGATGATTCACACGTCCTCAGCTGGGGAGAGCTGGACATTGAGGATGACGTGAATTTTGTGCAGAGACCAGTGATGGTCGAGTATCGCAATGAGATGGTGCTTCGCGGGTGAACCATTCCCTTGGTTCGTGTGTTTTGGAGACATGATGGGCTTCAAGAGAGTACATGGGAGAGGGAAGCACATATGTGTTCCCAGTACCCAGAGTTGTTTTGAGTTTTGTACTGTTCGGTTTATATCTATTGTGGTGGAACGTTTTACCTTGTTGGATATGGAATAATGGTTTTCTTTCCGATAAATGTGTCTGAAAATCCTTGGCTACGGGGAGGAGAGAACCCGAAACCTAATCAAGACGCATTAAGGTGGATGCGATTAAACCCGTGCGGGCGAGTCAGTGCTTCCCAAAGCATATAATATCTTAACATGGGGGAGGAGACTCCCCCACCCACATACCTGGGCAGCTTGACCTAGTATGTTGCTTAGTTCTTGACAGAAAGTGTTCTTAGTAAACAATGAGGTTCACTCCTAAGAGTTATCTTTAGAGGTGGTTGTTCGGACCCTCTCTTTCCTTATAGATGGTTTTGAATCTCGAGGATGAGAATCATTTAAGAGGTATCTGATGTAATGGCCTGGGTGTTTGGGGTCCATTACTTTGTGAAAATCTCATGTTGGGTTTTCTGGTCTGGGAATATTAGTGATGATCGGCCAAACGGTAGTCCTACCGGGAGCCTTAGCCTACGAGTAACATGCCTACCGGTAGCTCGGTCTACTGGTAGCCGCAGCCTACCGGTAGCTCTGTCTACTGGTAGCCACAGCCTCTGGGTATCTCTGTCTACCGGTAGCTTAGTCTATCAGTAGCTGCAGCTACAGGTAGCTAGGTCTACTGGTATCTCGGTCTACCAGTGGCTGTAGCTTACCAGTAGCTCTCGGCCACCCATAGCTCGACTACCGGTGGCTCTCACCTACCCCCATGGGGTCTTTCCAGTATCTGTCCTTTTAGCACAAGTTGGGTTTTAAACCCTATTTTCACCCACTTAAGCTTGTTTTAAATCTCAGTAATGCCCATAAATGTTTTAATTAAATATTTAATGAATTACTCGGGTGTGTTCGTCGGTTTAAACCACCCAACCATTAATGGCGTGTGGGGTGTCTCAACCGTGTGGTCAACCCGCGACCCCCACTCCTTACGTGGTTTCACGTTCTTATTTCAACCGTTCCCTAAATTTATAAACAAAAAGGGTTGTCCTATGTTTCTTTTCTCGATTACCCTATGCTCGGAGTACCCTACATTCAGACGATCAGCTTTTCGTTCGGACGGTCCACATCGCTATCCGTGAAGTTCCGTGCCCAGCCTTAGCATCAATCGTTGATCAACAAGTAGGGAATTTATCCTCTTCAATCACATTTGTGTATCATGCGGGGTGGACATGCTTTTGTTTCTTTAGAATTGGCTGAACTAGATGAAAATAAAGATAATGAACAGATTCTATAAAGAACGAAGGAGGGGTTGTGATTGATGATGCAGCCTCATTTTATAATTTTTTTTTTCTGAATTTTGCGGGCTTACTCCTACTAAAAATCATGGTCGTTGGTGGACTTTCTATGTTCACTAACAAACCCTTGAATCTAGTGATGTTTAAATGAATTGTATTATGGTTGTGAACCCTTGCTTTGTAAAATAAATCAGTTAATTACGTATATTCGGCTAAAAATTTGGAAGCACCAGGATCAATACTTTTCTGTGATAACCCCGATTAAAGCACACGAAAATTGTAATCATGGAGTGTGTTAAATCTTATAAATATGAAAATACCGGCATGGGCCTGCTTTTTTTGGTGGTAGTGGTTTGATTTTTCTTCTTAATGGGCCATTTTCGGGGTGATGTGGGTGGGGATGGGATCCCCTGTTATTATTCTTTCAGTGGTTGTGAATTTGAAGTCCAGGTGGTTACCTTGTTCATATCACGAATTGGGTTGGGATCCTCTCTTGTTGAGAATCCATTTTTTCTCCTGGATATTGGGCATGGGGTTGTAACTTAGGGTTCTCTTTGCTTAATGTGGCTTTACCAGAGAATCGGGATTGGGTGTTATGGTTGATGCTTGACTGTTTTCTTTCCTGGACTTGTGCCTATCCTTACTAGTTTCCCAAGTTGGTATAGAACGTAATTAAACATCATTAATGAACATGAAAACATGGATGGGAAAATGGGTTTTCATTTGGTATGAGTTGTGAATCGGGCTTGAGTGATGTTGTGTTCCTTAGGCAGGCTGAAAAAACTAAACTTAGGGGAGTGCCTGTTACCTATATATAAACTTGTAGTTTTGTGTTTCTTATTCGTTCCCCACCCAGGTTGAGCACTTAGTGCCGAACACCCCCATTTCAGGGGGGAGGGTTTTTTTCCAACACTACTATTAGTGGCTAGTTATTAGATCCTTTTCTTCCCCCTTTCCCGGATAGACCAAGTATCTTCGTGTTGGCTATGATGGCCTGAAGATCATTATTAGCCCAGGAACCTTCGGGCGAGGTTGTGTGGTGGTTATGGCCCAGGTGTGTGCAGGCCGATAGGTTCCCAAGTATCTTTGGGATGCGGCCCAGGTGTCTTCGGACGTGGTAGTGGATCTTCCAACCCAGGTGTCTTTGGGTGTGGTGGTGGTTGTTCTGGCCTAGGTTCTTTTAGGCGTGGTTACATGTGATAGTTGTCTCCCAGGTGTGTGCAGGCGGGGTTTGGCAGTGGGACTGCGTGAGGTTGTGGCCCAGGTGTGTGCGGGCGGGTGTGGCAGTGGAACTGTGGTGAGAATGGCGGGATTGGTTCGATGCGTAGGATGTCCTCAATAACCAGTGGGAAAGTGGTGCGGGGTACCCAAACATTGATGTGCTCTTATTATATATATTACTTGACTAGAATTATGTTTTGGAGTGTGACTTGGTGAGGCTTGGGGTGATAGTTTACCTTGTTATGTGTTTGGTTTACTCTTTTTCTCACGGGACTCTAGTAGGTTCCCCCACTTGTGCACGAGAGTCTTTGGTTTTCCTTACTGAGTGTACTTGTATGCTCACCCTACGTATATAAAATTGTTTTCAGGTTTCCAGGAAGTCTTCGGGGATCGTGCTGGACCGTACTATCATGGATCTTTGGGGCAGTTGTAGTCACTATTTTTCTTTCATTGGTACTTTACCCTTGTAATCACTTGTACATTCTAAATTTTTACTTTTGTAACATGCATTGGGAGTGGTTCTTGGCTTTACTTTTACTTTCCTCTTTTGGTGTTGTTGGGATTTACCATTCTATCTCCTGATCCTATTAAAAGAAAAAAGGGTAATGCCTTCCATTTTGTGTGTGATTCTATACACCTGGTGCTAGTCGCCACTCCAAGACCTATTGAAGGTGGGTCTCAGGGGTCGTTATCTCTCCTCAACATAAATAAAGAAGGGCCTGGAAATCTTCTGACCCATCCATCCTTTTGGTGAAGTCGGGTCGTGACATTAACATATTTGGATATTATATCATTTTAGATGAAAATTCACTTCATTGCAAAAATACATGCCCGAGGACCATAATAGTTTAATGTTTTTAGAAACATGAATTAATAATATTTTATCACATTAAAATATCTTCAACATCTCCCATACAGATATCCATCTTTAGTAATTCTACCTAGAACCTTTCTTCATAACATATAGAAAGAAAACACAAGAAATGGGTGATGTCAGATGTCCATTATGGGTAATCAAGAGAGACATGTAAGAATAAACATGAACATTGGGTCATGAAAACCTGATCGTAACATTATGAAATCATAACCTATATATCAATGATCATAAAGATGAATTATGGGATAAATATTGGCGGTTCATAAGGCAAAAAACATAAAGAAATAAATATCATGATCCATGAGATCATAACTAAGGAATAATAAATAGGATTTGTGTCGCACATGTAAAAATATAATTTTTATTTTCAAGGATACCTACCAATACCTTTATATCAAGTTTTTCATGGGCTAAGACCCTTCTAACTACTTCGAGCCTGGGCTATAAACCCATGTACCCACTTTCAATTTGGCTTGGGATACAACCCATTTACCTTCTTATTTTCAGGTTTTGGATAACATCAACATAGCCTCATTATTTTATGATTTTGCTACTAATAATTATCCATATTTATTTTAGGCTTCAACTACAACCAATGATCCTTATTTATTTAAGTCTTGGGATACAACCCATGAAAATTATTTCTTTCAGGATTCTTCTACAACCCTTGAATGTTATTTCTTTTAGGCATAGGATAAAAAACATATATAATTTTATCTCATATAAGACTTATCATTACCCAATTAATTTTAGGTATAAATAGGTCATCCCCCATCACATAATTAATTAATACATGAATGTTCCATAAAACAGTTATCATATCATAACCCTTCAAAAGAGTTTGATTATATATACCTAAAATCATCACCCAGAAAATGATATGGGAATCAATAACATTTCATCACATCGTATCATATGTAAAATATACAGGTTTAATAATCATATCATTGAATCATCACACATGAAAAGAAGATTTTTTAGAAACCATATAACTTGTGGAAGAGAAACTAATTTCAAAAAGACAATAACATTAATCATAACGCATTCATAGAAAGAATATTAATGGAACCTTTAGATCTTTTCTTGCAATGGTGTGACTAACATCAATAGATGTCATCTTAGATATATAAATAAATTTAAACATATATCAAAAACATTTCTTTAGTAAAATATCTTTTCTTAATGGAAAAATAATTTTTAATAAGTAAAACCATTTAAAATTCATTTTCTTAAAATATAACTTGAAACTCATAAAGAATACTTATATTAATTTTGAAAAAAATATTGTCTTTAAAATTACTTTTAAAATCATTTTAGTAAATAATTACTTTTTAAAATTAAAGTGAATAAACAATATAATGACGATGGGTAAACCCGTACATATTGTCTGAGGTAAAAAGAACATTCCTTTTTCCTGGTAAAAATGATTGAAGGAATGCCTTATTCAGAAAGAAAAAAGAAGATTTCCTTTAAGATATAGGTAAAATACAATAAAGGGTAAAAATTTATTTGAAATATTATATTATACTTTTAAAATATTATTCGAATCCCTTTTTATCAAACATGTATTCAAGGAACATAGATTTTTGAATAAAGAAAAGGTAAAGTTGGGCTTTCTTGAAAACACTTTATTAACTATATTATGTAAAAAAAGAGTATAATTATAATAAAAATACATTATTATAACATTGTTCACCAGGAGAGAATAAAAAAATGAATTTTCTTCAGATATGGATCATATAATTTAATGTAATTAAAACATAAACAATTTAAAAAAATGGTGAGATTTTTCCCAAAAACACTTATAACATTTTTACATGGGATCATACTCTTCATATAGGAAATAAAATTAAATGAGGCATAAAATATCAGTAAAATATTTATATTCCTGATATAAAATGTAAAATTTATGTATATACACCTCAATTAAATAGTTTAGTTGATTAATAAAACATGAGTCTCAAAGATTAGAAAATGAGACAAAACTATTTTACCGATTTGGTAACTTTTGAAACATAATCCTCATGAATGAATAATGATAAAATGGACATGGGAAGAAAAAAATAGAATTATAATATACATATAACATAATCATTTTCATTACATATAATACATATAAGGAAATAGTTCAAATCATAACATGTATCTTGTGCAAATTAAAAGTGAGATAAAATCCCCTTACATTTTGTCTTGACTCTCGTCCTACTCATTCATACCACCTGTATAATAAATATAAATTTATTATATATCTTTTAATGAATAATATTATTATATATAATACCATATATCGTTTTATTATGACCTCATATTATCCTATTGTTAACTATCATTGGTTAAGATTTCACATCGGGTAATATTTTATTCGTTCTTCGCATTTGTCTTAATTTGTTATATAGTTGGTCCTTATACATATATAATGATTCAATAATGTAAATAATGGTATTAATATAAATTATAACAATTAAATGTATGCTTTAATAATTTTATAATAATTATGTACATGATTCAATACATCATTCATAGAGATTATAAGCCGTACATACGCATGAACTTCTTTTTTGTTTTTATTATCGTATTGAAAGAATGTGTGTAAATGACATGTGTATATATATATATTTAAATATACGTATATATATAATTATTAATTTATAGTTATTATATAATATATATCATATAAGTTTATTAAACTGATCCTTAATACATTCCATGTGGTGTGTGAACGAATCTCGTCGCTTTGACGGCGTGGAAGTCCACACTTCTTCAAATGAGATTATCATATAAACACATAATGGAATTTAAATAGATGTGTGTGGAAAAAGGAATGATTAGGATTAAATACATAACAAATATAATATAAAAAATATATAAAAATATTTTCCATCATAATGGCCACCAAGATTGGTGGAATGTAGAAATGAATTGTCATCGTTTTGTGAAGAAGTAGTTCATCGTACACATAAAAAGTATCTCTGATTTTCATTAAAGGGATGTGTGTGTAACTTTTGGTCGAAATATTTTCATAAAAACATCCTACTATATGTAAGACACTGGTTTATTCATGAAATAATTAAATAAATAGAGTTTAGGGTTTGAATAAATAAAATAATGGAAAGGATCTCGAGAGAAGACGTTATCCTTAAATCCATTAACACTTTTTGGTAAGTGCAAACAGGAATCTTGGAGATTATTTCTAACCAAATGTAGGCTCCAACGTATATGGGAAGATTTTTTAAGGCTAATTTTTCCGATCATGTCTGAACTTAAATGTTTTGAGATGTCTGAGGAATGGTTAGTGTTGGTGTCCTTTTATAGTGGAAGTGGAGTGGCTATATTGTAAATATTTGAAGAAGGAATTCCGCCCATATTTTTCATCTTCCATGTGGATACAATAATGTACCAAGGTATATAAAATTTATTATAGGGTATAAATATTACTATAAAATAGTTTTTTTAAATGTTTAGGTATTTTTGGGTCATAATTTTATGGTTTAGTACTTTATTAACCTACTTTTTCTCTCAATAAATGTAATTAATTTTAATCACTTTCAGTGATCTTTTTTTAAAGAAACAAAGGTTAACATATTAGAAATTAAAAATTATGCGGATTCCAAATATGTAATGAATTTAAATAAAATAGAATCATATAATTGGAAAGAATAATAATTATAAATAAATCCCATTGATGAGACGACACATTGGGTTTTTAAAGTAAAAACGTTCAAAAGATTGCTAAATTTTTATTTCCAATTTCAATGTAAAATTGGTGCCAATCACCTAAATTGGATTACATGATAAAAATATTATCTAAATAAACTATTAATATAATTAAAAATATAACATTACATTATAAATAAGTTATATTAAAAAATATGTTTTGAATTAAAATCTATTATTATTAACTGTTAATTAAAATATGTATCCTTTCATAATTATACCAAAAATTTATCTTAACCTAACTTTTATGTTTTTATTCAAAATATAAAGCTTATTGTTTTATATGAAATCTATAAAATTTACAAAAAATGGATTTAAAATGATTTCTTCATTAAAACAAAGTGAAAATAACTTTATAAAAAAACAGTTTTTATGGATAAGATTAGGTTTGTTCATACATTATGTCTATCGAATCTGATGCATGAATATTAATACTATTTTATTGATTATATAAAATATTTTTTAAATTAATATCCGTTACCAACTTTAATTAATTTACTTTTTTATGTTAAAATCTCATTTTGACAATACTAATATTTTCCATTATATTCAATCAGTTTTCATATTGTTTAATTGGTTACCTATGAAATAATATTACATTTGTGTACACCAAATAATTTATAACTTATTTAATAATAGTAATATTCATTATCATAATTTATTGGTTATATTCTATTATAATAATTGTTTATAATATAACATAGTTAGGTTACACTATGTCTAGCGTGTTACGTAATTCATTGAGGAAGGTAAACCTTGAATGTAACACATGCTAACATTTTTCTTTTGTGTACTGTATGCCATGTTTAGATTTAATGTAACATATTCCATGTCAGATCTATGTGAAATGAATTTTTAACTTAGTCAAAAGATATTTTTAGTGTTCTGTGATGTGATAAATATAAAAATATTAAATTAATTTGAAAAAACCTTTCACCAAAATCTCTAGGTGTTACACAAACTCAAGAGTGACTTTTCGGGGGAAGAAAGTTCTCATGGTGCTAAGAATCATCACATAGACAATTTCATTTTCTATTTTTCCTTTGTTTATTTTTTCCCCTGTTTATTTTTTAGTTTCTCAATGATTTTTTTGTGAAATTTGATAATTTGGATGTTATAGTGGGTAGTTCATAGTTAGTGGCAATTAAGGGAGACCATGTGTCATCGTAGAGAAAATATGATCCCTGGATAGTGGAATTTTCTATGTTGCATTGCTAGATATATGTCCATGCACCCCCTCCCACCCTCAAATAGTGTGACTGAATCCCTCTTGGGTAGAGGAGATCTCAAGGTTTTCACATGGTTTGAAAAACTATGTGCTGTAACTATGAATCATGTTCCTCTTGGCTAGTGAGGGACGCACGGTCACCACACAGTTTGGAAAACCATTTCTGCTAATAGTGTGACCATTATATGTCATTAAAATCTTGAAAATTACTCTTTTACCTCTTAATATTGAACCATAAATATTTTTAATCCTACCCATACGTGATTCTCATATCTATGAACAACTGATACTCCTATATTGACCACTTATGCCCCAATCAATGGGGGGTTTTGGTGTGGATTCATCATGTTATAATAAAGATTTTCCCTTTTATCTGGATTTAATCCTTCTTCTAGGTTTTATCTTCCCTCATTCATGGTTTATTCTATTCCAGTGTGCTATTGTCCATGATTAGGGGTTCATCATGTGTTGTTGGGTGGAATCCTGATGGTTTCTATTCGATATTTCCATAATGGGGTATTGTTGAGGGGAAGTTGTGGTTTTCTACTAGATTCCATCTATTTCCAAGATTGAGGTAGGTGGTTCAATGCTATTAAATTATTATATGATTTTGGTATTCTTAATTGGTTTCTTATATATGTTATATAGATTATTTTTTGGCAAAAATCAAATTTTAAATAAACATTAGATGCATATGTCCTTAAAGTTGGTTTAAAAAAGGAAATAGGTTATTTTTCATGTGTTATTCATTGTGGTTATTCTTGAAAGTGTTCTATGATTTCTGTTAAAAGTGAAAAATCTGTTTTGAAAGGTATTACTCACACAAAGGTGTACAAAGTTGGTTTCTCAAAATAAATTAGTTACTTTTTTCATGAGACTATATTTGTTGTGTGCCATTAATATTGACTGGTAATTGTGAAAGTGAGGTGAATAATGTTCTAAAATGAGGTTTAGTGTGGGATGAATTTTAATAGGTAATTTCCTATATAAATAATTTTAATTCATGATTTCTATTATTATTATGTTTCCATATAGAATTTGTGTGTTTGTGAATTTCAATGTGGTTTTTCTTATATAAAATAGTCGTTTCCATGGGAGCATTGATCGTTGGATTGATTTGAACTGTAAAATAGTGATTTCATTTTGTGTTCTTGATTTGTGTTATGTGTATATAAAACTGGTTTCCTATGTGATATGTTAAATTTATTTTTAGAATAAAGGGAAACCTATGCATCTATGTCGGTGTACTAGATCTAGTTACCTAGTTGATTCGGAGAGGTAGAGGCCCGGTTTCATATAGTAGGATTGATACTACTAGACTAACTAAACATGTGATATGATTGTTCACCACTAAAAAATATGATGGGATCCACTCTAGTAGATTGTGCATTGGAACGATGTTTGTTTTGTCTTATGATATAAATACCAATAGACCTTGGGATGTGTTCCCCTCTAGTGGGTTGTGTATGAAATCCCAATTGGTTTCAGATGGAGGATTTTGATCATCGAGGTAAAATGTTAATAGGCTCCCAATAGTGATAATTTTTTTGTAGGGATTTACCATGGTGATAAATTATGATATGACACTTTTGTGATCTGGTGTTATCAATTTGTATATTGTAAACCATGTGACATTTTCCATTTCAAATAAATTGTATTTGATAAAATCTTTTCATTAGTTTTTTCCTTGAAAATGTGTTTCCTTATTGTTTTTTCATATAAGTTTTTAAAATTCTATTAGGAAATTGTTCATGTTGATTTATCGTCTAATGCTATATCATGGAATCTTTATTTTGTGTGGAATAAAACTGGGATTTGGATGACACCCTAAATACACCTTTTTTTGTACATAGACTTTATTATGTATGAGCAAGGAAAATGTAAGATGTATCGTAGTGGTGATGGTAGATCTGATTCCTAGTGTTCCACTTCATGAATATGTTTTTCCTGGCCACTTTAGGGTGATGGCCTTCTTTTTACGATGTCTTTTTTGGGATGTTTTATTTTTTCCCTTTTATTTTTTTAGTATTTTTCTTTTGGTTATGGTTGTTAATCTATAAATCTAATTATTTTTGTAAATATTATTGACATAATTTTTAGTTGTGTGATGTTGTGTTATCCTTGTGGATTCATTATTGTTATATACATGAGTGAAATATTTACCAAAGTGTATTTTTGAAAACCATACATTGGATTCCAGTCCATGGGGATCAGGAAATCCCATTGAGTTATGCCACAGACCAGGTCAGGTGCCAGTTTAGATCGCACCCAGGCTTGGTTGGTGACAGAACAATTTAGGTACATTATAATAGTGGATTTTTAAGTATTATGCTATATGTTTTATTTTAATTTTACATTATATGTAGTTAAACATAAATGTTAACAAGTTGAATCTATAACCCTTCATTTGATTGAAATATTTAAATATAATGATGGGGATCATTAACATTCAGTTTTTTATTAACAATTTTCAATAATTCTTAGACTTTGCAACATATTATTTATTAATACACAAACAATTAATACCTTGAGATAATTTCTGATTCTACTACATCTGTTGATTATTTAACAATTCATGAAATTTTATTTGAGTTGTTAAAGACCTAGAACAATTTATCAGTCAATCTAATAGTATTATTTTCTCACAATATGGTAATATGATAGCAGAACATGAATCATAGTGACCAAAAAGGGATTCATGGGGTAGGGTTTCTAAAAATATTCAAAGGAAATTCCATTTAACATATCCTTATGGGTATCTATATGAAATAGTATATAGATATATAGTAATGGAATGCTGGTGTGTAAATATATTTGAATCGTTATATAAACCTGGAAGGCCTGCTTCAAGACTTCCAACTGTTGTAATACATCATGTATTGAATTTTGAGTTATCATTGAGGCTATAGATTCATTAATACATCAATGAATTCCAAATAAACTCTATGTATGGTATGTGAGATCCAAAAAACAACATTTAAAAAACACTTTCCATTTTATAATATTTTGACAAAGGGACATATTATGTTTTAGGAGAGGTTAAGATGAATGTTATGACTTTTTTGACTTCAGTTCCATATTTGTTGAGGGTGAGGTTATCTTATATAGTTTGGGAAGGGTTTTAGGTATAGGGGTTGAGTGTCTCAATGATTCCATTGATATTAATGATTATCTATATTTTTTAATGTTTTTATACATGATTAATATGATTTCTCTATGAATAAACAATATCTAGATATTGAAAGTGTAGTAATTTATTATTTTTATAGTGAACCATGTAATGAAGTTGTATTGGTAGTGTATTTATCCTATTTGAGAATTATTTTAAATGGATATTAATCCTTGGTATATTGTATTTCAATTTTTTATTATATTCTTCTATAATGAATAGTTTAATGGGAATTTAATGTGAAGGTCGGGATTTCATATTTATTATTTGAGGATCCATTTTATTTCCCCCAAGAATTATTATTTCTTAAAGGTGGAAATTATTTGTGAGGAATCTGGTTTATAAAATAATTTTCTCTGAAAACCCTTAAATTTAGTGTTTTATGTATTTTTGTTTCAATATGATTTATTGGGGTGTTCTTGTTAAGAGAGTACTGTTTTTTTAATTTTTAGGTCCATCTTGGCATATCTCTTTGTGTTAATGGGTTATTTGAAAGAAATAATCCTAGAAAGTGATCATTTTAAAGTCCCCATCAATTGAGATTATCAATTTACAATTTTTCATTAACAGAGGTTCTTAAGGTAATAACCTAATATTTTATATTATATAAAATTTAAATGATAACATGGAGTTTGTAGAACACTATGGATAAATAAACAGTGATATAATATTTAATGTTGTTATTTTAACACAACTTTTATAAACTAGCCATTAAATTGTTGTGTTTGAATATGATTAACTATATTATGAAATATATATCAACTTAATATTCAGTAGAGAAATTTAAATTCTTTAAAAATAATCCCAATATTTTTAGTAAAGTCATTTTATTCTTCAAATACATGTTTCCTTCAAAAAAATTGATTTTTATTACTTTCATTGAGAAAAAAAGTATAATTATTTTTTTGATTTTATTAAATTTATTATATAAAATTAACTTCATTTTAAAAATAATCATTATAATCTTAGTTTAGGGTTGTTTTTTGGAATTTTTATGAATATATTAATTTTCCAATTAATAGTGAAAATATCAATTTTTTTTAAACTGTCAATTTGTTATATTAATCTGTGCATTAATGATTTATATTTGACTTCAAATTGACATAGGAAATCATTATTTAAATAAAATATTAATAATTAAATTTTATTTTTTCTAATATCTATTTTGTTTATATTTTCATTTTATGGCATAAAAACTCATTTCTATGAAAATTATTTTTCGTTGTGTTTGGCCAATTTAATTTTAAATTAAATTCCACCAATATTTTTTTATGAATTTAAGAAATTGGATTCCATGTTTTTAACAATTGGGTATAAATTTATTATATAGTTATATTTTATAATAATGAATTGTAACCATAGTCATTTTTATCACCATTGTAAAGGGTAAATCAGTTAATTAATGGTAAAAATAGTATGATACAGACAATTAAATGACCCTAACACATAAAAAAATTATATTATGTGTATTATTAGTCCATAACCATTCATGATATGTTTATATGGTGTATTTCTATTTTTATGAGATTATGACCTTTATGATATTTTTTTTAAAGAAATGTCAATGATTTCACATTCATATTTTTTACAATAATAACATTTTTAATATATGTTTATACAATGGAAATGTTTCATTATATATATTATTTTGAAATATAAAATACTTTAAAAAATTATGTTATTTTATTTTTATTTATTGTTGATTAGATTCTTACACAATGCTAATGCAGTAATTATTAAATTAATGGAAAATTCAAATAAACGATATTCCAAATATTTAAAGTTATATAATATGAATTAAATATTTTTATATTTTAATTTTATATATTCATATGATATATTATATATTTATTAAAATTCTTAGTTGAAATTTATTTTGTTGTATTGATATTATTAATGTCAAAGTAATGAATATTATCAAAATTGAAAATTTTGATATTTAATGAATAATTTATTTCAATTTTTAAAAAATCATAAAAATTAGAAATTAATAAATATTTAATGATATATTTTTATAATTTAATCTCATTTTAATTAAAAGTCAATTTTTATGATTTTGGTTGTATAATAGTCTTATTATATTTAAATATTTTGAGAAATTCCAAAGGTACCCCTAACCTCAATTATAAAAGAGAACCTCATCGTTCACTTATTTACACCACTATAAGCCATTTAGATCTACCAAACACTAAATATTTGTCTTCTAAAAATTCTTAACTATTTATATAAGTTCGATTATTTCTAAAATACAAACCCTATATCTTTTAATAAGAGATCTAATGGAATCGTACCGAAAAAGAGGTAATCATCTATACCAACTCATTCATGTTTATTTGTACCTATATGTCTTATTCCTATGTTTATTCCATAAAAATTTATTAAGTAATGTATCATCAATATAATGAGAAGTTATTATGATTATGATACATCCATATTCCAAATTTTATACATCATATGAAAAATCAAATCACTTGTGTGCATGCATATGGATTAGAATCTGACATTGTGGTGTAATTTACTTTTCCAAAACAATTTACATGGATGGGTATAAATATGGAAATAATGGATATATATAATACATATTCCATAATAATTATACTATAAAGTTCAATTATACATTACCATTATTTTGTTCTATATATAAATAAATGAAAACATTTTTCATGTGTAGATACAGTGTACTGTCTCCATGAACAAAGTAATTAATATTTTATATCATTATATTTAGAGATTTCTATATAAATATATATATGATATCTAAACAAAAATATATATACGATATATTATGATAATATGATAAAATTATAACACTGGGAACTACCAAATCAATAAAAACATGAAAAATGAAACACTTATCACCTGAAATGGTGTTGTTGAGAATAAATATATAAAAATAATAATAAAATATAATAAGTAAATAATATATGGTATAACATATATATGGTTATTATTATTTAATATATGTATAATAAATCTATATTTATTAAATACGAGCTTAATGAATGCACAACTAAAGGGAATCGTGAGGGAAGGGTTTCTCATTAAAATTTATTTTATTGAGACACAACCAATATTGACCACTTATTTCTATTATGGGTTTTATATAAAAAGATTTTTAAACATTTAACGTGAATAAAATATTTATTTCATTGGGAGTTATTATTCAAAATAATCCCAAGTTTCAATGGTTTATTTCATAATCTCATCATTATTCAGAATTTTTTTTAAGTATTAGTTGTGCAATATTTCTAGACCATGTCCATGTTTTCTAAAAAGTTTTTCAATAATGTTTTTACAATTATAGAATTGTTTATAAAATTTGTGTTTTAACCTTTTATGATTTTTTTAAAATGAAATAAAATAATCTTCTATTCCTTATCGAATCCATTTAATTTTTGAACAAGTGTGTGTCCTAGTAAGGTTTTCATTTTTATCCATTACACTTATTCATTTTTGGATCACAGGTTTTCTCCCATGTTATGGGTGTGATGGGATTGAACATTGAGGAATCTGTATTTTTTTATTTTTTTTCTAAAACATTACCTTTTCATTTTCCCAGACTTTTTGTTTAAAAATGTAATTTTTTTGGTCTATATAAAATGGTGAATAGTTTGAACACCCCTACACCCTCCCTATAAAATCATGTGGCCAATGGTTTGTTATTGGAAAGTGGGTAACCACATGGTTAATGCACAGTTTATAAACCCTGTGGGATAACTTTACAGTGTTTTCCTCTTGGATAGTTAAGGGTTCACAGTTTAGAAAACTGTGTGGCCAAACGTGCATGATGTCCGGGTCATTAAAAATATTAAACTACCAGATGTGTCCTTTAGATATTTCACCCTAAAACCCCCTTTATTTACCCATTCAGCCTCCTCATCCCAAGGATCCTCCTTCTTGTCCCCTTGGATCCCTTGGTATCTCCTCCTTGGGTGTATTTTTTGCAGTTTCTCTATGATACCTCAAGTAAGTATCATTTATTCTTTACCCCCCCCCATCTAGGGTTTTCTCTTTATTCTTTGGTTTTTCATTTCTCCAGTGGTTTTGGTGATCTATTTTGTGTTGAATCATTATTTTTATGGTTTAATCATGATTTTTTTGGTTGTATCTTACCTTGCTAGGGTCTTTTGGTGGTTCATTTATGGGATCGAACCTATTTCTGGAAGTCTCTACACATGAGGATAGTGGTTCCACGCTCAAACATTTTTATATTCTTTTAATATGCTTGTTTGTATCTTTAAATATATTTTATCCCTTCTTTATGTGGTTTGAAATTTTTTGGGAAAGATTTTGACATGGATATGTGATTAAAGAGATATTTTCAAGATAAAATGGTTATTTTTTGTATGTTATTTGTTGTAATTACTCTTATAAGTGTTTTTATGATTATGTGAAAGGTATGAAAAATGTTTTAAAAGTCACATGAGGTGAAAGTGTATGGAAATTGTTTTTATATGTGAAAATGTATTGCTTGGCATGTTTGTTTTTTATAAACTTATATAAGTAATTTTTGAATTATGTAAATTATGGGTAGCACATTTTAATATGAAACTAGTTTGCGTTTGAATAATAAATTGGATTGGCACATTGAAATTGTTCGGATACTCATCTGTACTTGTTGAGATGTTTCCAAAGGGCTTCTTGAATTGTGAAAGTGGTTAAAATGTATAATTAAAAGATTTTTTTGTGTGTAAAAAAGTGTTACTTTTCTTATAAAAAGGGCAGTTTTCATTTAATTATTTTTGAATATGGAATTTCCATTGTTTCCATGGAATTGATTTAAGAATTTTTTCATTTCTGGAATATGGGGAATGATATTAATCACAAAAGGGAATCCCAGGTATATAAGTGGGCTGACTAGATCTAGTGTGCTAGTTATACATAAGTTGAATGTCCCAGTTTCACTTAACTGAATTGATGATTACAACACTGAATAAGCTACTACGATGATTGGTGACCAATAGGACCATTGGATTTCCCCTCATAGTGGATTGTGCATGAGAATGATGATGGATGTGGTTACAATACCACATTTCATCGACATACGATGTTCTAGTGTCTCAGACGAGCTAGATTACCCCTAGGGATTTTCCCGTAATGCTCTCTCCCCCATTATTTACATGATTATTAAATAGTGTGGTTCCATCCATCGATATATAGTATAAATTCTATTCATTTTTTATACATCAATTTAAATCATGCTTGTTGTGAAATGGTTTTCTCTTTTATATATTTCATTTAAAAGTTTTTTTTAAATGTTTTAAATACTTTTTACAAGAATGATCATGTTCATTCATATTTTAATTCTATATCATGGAATCATTTCATTGTTATTTATCCTACTATTCTTTGGATTAAACCCTATATATACCTTTCTGTTAATGTAGAGTTTGTTATATATATGACCCCGGTAAAGGAAAGTTGTATTGTAGTCGATCCTAGTTTCCCAATTTACTATTGTTATAGTTGATTGTGGTGGCGGCTTGAGGGTAATTCCCCACATTTTTCCTGGAGTTTTTTGGATCACTTTACTGTGTATCTTCAATTTTATCATTTTTTTTGTTTTTTTAAGTGTAAACATAGAATCTGAAAATCGTTGTGCCTTGTTTGGATTTGGTTATTTATCATTGTTTGGTTTATTTCCATTATCCTTTCACATTAATATAAATGGATGAGATCATTCCTAAATAATATTATTGATACCATGGTACTAGTTTCTTGCCTATGGGGATTGGGAATAAAATTTGGCATATTCCATGGGCCACGTCGAGTGTTAGTTTCCATGGTACTCCGACTTGGTTTGTGAAAAAATGGTATCTAAGCAATTCATGCTCTTTTGGGTCTTGTTATTTTGGGAATATTTGTAACACCCCGAGATTTTATGAAAAATATTTTTTTAATTTCATTAATGTCTTGTGTTGTATGTTACACCAAGATTACCTTGCGCTATACGCAACACCGTATTAGCTTGCAGTATACGCAACACTATTCTTGGACCGTGTTACACACAATTTTGATAATAGTTATTCTACGCAACATTGAGTATATATATATATATATTCAATGTATAAATTAAATATGGTTGGATTATGTTATACGAAACAACGAAAGATTCTTGCACAACACGCAACCCTTACTTGGCTTGCATTACATGAAATCGCGACCTTCCTCGATAGCGTGTGTTGTACGCAATACTGGGTTTTACTAAACAATGATATATTATTATAATATTATTATGAACTAGCCGTTATGAATATTATTATCTAAATTTTGAATTTTATAACATTATTATTCATCTTACACATTTTCTAGAACATGGTATAAGAACAAAATAAATTTTTTGGGTAAAATAAGTATTTTTCAAAAAATGCAGTTTTGCCGCCTTTTGATGGCGCACCCACTTTAAATATAGTTTTTGACATGTTTATAAGTTCAATTTGACAAAATAAAATTCTTCTTTGGAATCAAGAAATAAAAATTTACTTTGGATGAATTTTTCATATTATTCTGGTAACTTTCATATTTTGATGAATAGTAAAAACACGCTATATTTTAATTAAAAACCACTTTTTTCATCGTAATAATTTATATGGTTAAATTATAATATTGAATGTTTTTAAACTATAAATAGAATATATTTTTACCATTTAATATAATGTATGTCATTAGCATTTATTTTACATTAAATTCGTAGGTTAAATCAATTCAATCTTTTGCAATGTTTTAAAGAAAAACCTGTTTTCTTTCGACAACGAGATTAATTTTAATATAATTTCTGAAACTTTTGTGTATTGAATTTGGAAAAATGGATTCCATATTTGGAATCATTGGGTCCAAATTATTTTAATAAGCTACTTTTTATTTTTGGGAATTATGAATAGTAACTACGGTAAATTTTATTTACCATAGTTAAAGGTAAATCGGGTAATTAAGGGTAAATATAATAATATAAAATTACCCTAACACATGAAAAAATTCTATTGGATGGATAAAAGTAGACCCATATAACCTAAGGGTCGGATTAGATTCATTTTATTGACTTTTCACGATGAAAATAATTTATTTATTATTATAACCAAAGAAAGTGACAACATGTCACTCTATTAAATCTTATAAGTATAATAATTTTAATTCAGTGATAAACATCATAAAACTTCTAACATCAATAGTCTCCAGAAATATAATAAAATTATCTACATCATGATAATTTATTTAAAATTTTTAGGGATTAAATAATTGTATTTAATGGTGATACATTAATGATGCAGAAATTATTTATTAAGTGAAAAATCAGTAATATCATTTTTATTTAAATAATAAAACCTATTAAAAGGCCCACAAACCTGAAAAAAACTTATTTTTAGTGTATATCTACACCTTAATCATCAAATTACATAATATATAACCGTTTGGAGTTTTAAAAAATTGACTTTGAGACTTATTTTATTTTATTTTAAATGATGCCAAAGTTGTCACCTTCATAATTTAATAAATATAACAATTTAAATATTGTTATTTTAAGATGATAAATTCGAGTAAAAGTATTATTGTGAAAGGGAATATATTTATCATCATCATAGGATTTTATTTTTAATTTTTATGCAACAAATCAGTATATTAAATAATTATATAAAAATGTTATAGTAATTATTTTATTAAGAGATAAACCAAATAAATGGTTTTAAAAATAATAAAATAAATATTATATGAACTATTTAATGTGATCCACTAATTTTATAGATACATATGGGCTTTTATAAATCTTCAAATGCTTTTATTTCGAACATATCTTCTGTATATATTTTATTTATATTCAAATAAATGAATAGTGTCAAAATTGACACTATTGTTATTTTACAAAAATAACATATTATAAAATTGTTTAAAAATCACAAAAATATTTAAAAATTATAAATTTAAATTTATATGGTCTATAATCTTATAAATTAAAGGATTATGTAATATTCACAACAAATAAGTAATTATTTGTTATAGTTTTAAATTTAGAATTTTATTACCATAAATAAACTTAAATAGATTAAATAAGGATAAATCAAAATGATAAGGTTTAAAATAAGATCCAAACATGTCTAAATTTTATTGGTTGATGATATTACAACCCTATATCATCTAATATTCGAGTATGAGTCATATTTGGTGGTTTTTAAGTAGGGTTAGATTTATTATCAATTAATATTTTTAAGAATTCCAAAGGTGCCCCTCTCCTCCCTTATAAAAGGGCACCTCCTCCCTCTCTTCCTCACACCACATTGAGACTTAATTCTCGGAAAACCCCTGCCACTTTCTATTCTCCACTTCCATAGAAACATCCTAGAGGTCTTGGTCTTATTCAAATACCAATTTTAGTGCCCTAAGAGGAGGTCTCAAAGAGGCGCTTCAAAGAAGTGGTAATTTTCGTTTCCGATTCATTTACCATTATTTCTTCTTCCACTTCTTCTTATTAGGTTGTTTCATTATGAGGTAATAACATCAGTATCACTAATATACTGATATGATATTATAAGTATGAAACAACCCTATTTCACCATCTATCCATCCTACGGAAAAGGAAATCACCGCGCGTGCGTACATACAGAATACCATCCCCACGCCGTGGTGTAATCTATTTTCCACCACCACCTTACTTGGATGGGTATAATGGTGTAAATAATAACTATATATGATTATTGTAAAGTGATATTGATTCTGTAAAAGTGTACATACACTCAAATAAAATTCCATGATCATGGGAACGATATCATCGCTCGTGCGTACATACGGAATACCGCCGCCACAACGTGATGAGATTCATTCTCAATTATTAACCATTCATAAATAATTATAAAGTATATATAATATGTAATCATGAAATAAATGACATAATAATGATACTGGATTTATATATATATATATATATATGTCATCCAATTAATTCCATTCAATTCAATGAGGAAACGAAAACAACATTCATGCGTACGTACGGCCTACCGTCTCCATGAACGGTGTATTTCTTTCCATTTATCGATCTATTATATATATGTATATTATGAATATATATTACATATAAATCACGTTTTACATTCTGGATGTAATTAATCATGATATAACTAATCATATGAATAATTACAAGTCAAAACACGAACGACAAATTAAACGATTTTACCCAAAACGCTCTTTAACATGGAATTTACAAAAGAACGGGTAATATAAAGTCATAAGTGAACCATATATGATATCATAACAATTAATATGATTCATTAATAAGTCAATAACATTATTTAAATCATTATACAGGAGGTTCGGATACGTACGAAGCATATCGGACCTAAGGTAAGGGATAATTTTGCAAATCTCATTTTTATCCGAGATTACTTATTCGTCAGTATTTACTGGGGTTATTTCTATCATCCATGTCCATGTTTTATAAAAGTGTTTTCATGTATGTTTAATGTCCTTTTTACCCATTTTTGACTTTTACTACATGGTATTTAAGGAATCTTTCTTTTCTTTTACGTTACGAGGTACTTTTTTGACTTTTCCGGCAAAAGTACGAGAAGAATGTTTTTTTAACTTATACGGCATGAACGGATTTTTTTACAGTTTTACAAAGCCTTACTTTCATGAAGTTTCCTCCAAAATATTTCATGACTATTTTCAACAAAATCTCTTTCTTTTAAAAGAGCATGACGTTTTGTGAAAAGAAATTGATTTTGAAGTAGAAAGGATATTTTCCTCAAGAATTCATTTCAAGTGTTTTATCAAAACCTTTCTCCATCTAAGATGACATTATTTCATATGTGTATGTTTCAAGTATAAAGTCTCTATTATTTAAATGGTTTAAATTTTCTTATTATGAAATGATATACATTTCTTTTATATGGATTATGTGATTATGTGATGATGTTTATGAAACCCATTTTATTTATTGGGTTATTATGAATGATGTATGTTTATTTGGTGGCACAAGTATGAATGATTTCATTATGAGATGGGTGGGACCTATATCTCCCTCGAATGCATTGTGTAAA
This sequence comes from Viscum album, assembly GCA_963277665.1. Taxonomy (NCBI): domain Eukaryota; kingdom Viridiplantae; phylum Streptophyta; class Magnoliopsida; order Santalales; family Viscaceae; genus Viscum; species Viscum album. The sequence continues at coordinate 52,416,029 of OY728156.1, forward strand.
GATTTATATCTCATGAGATAGACATGGCTGGAACAGAAAGTTAAACCGGTTCAGTAATACAGGACTTGAACGAGGAGTGAACTCGATTTAGAAAGGGACTTTTTCCACTAAGATGGTCTTGGCAGCCATGCCTTGGCTACTATAGAAATCATATCATGTGCTTAATGGTATCCAAAATTACATGTTTTATTCCCATGATATTTTATCATTCTTAATGTTTCTTTATGATTTATTCCTTACATACTTCCATGTTTTATGTCATTTCTCAATCTATTAATGTTTAAACATTAAGTTCATGTTTTTAAGTTCAAATGTATATGGTATGTTTTATTTTATCCATGTTTACCATTACTGAGCATTTGAGATCACCCTTTTTATGTTTTCTTTTCCCAAGGATATAAAGAAAGGTTTTAGCTAAGAAAAAAAGGTGAAGATCTTTATTGGAGATGTTGAAGATCTTTCACCACGATTAAAAGATTACGTTCCAAGTTTCCAAAGACACTAAACTATTACGGCCCTTGTGTGTCTATTTTTGTTATGTATTAAGTATTCTGCTAAAGTAATGCAATGTCCATATACGTCAAGCTTTGGGTCTCTACAGTTGGTATCAGAGGAAAGGTTTAGTCAACCTTTGGAAACTAGGATGCAAAAACGTTAGTGAGATCCCTAGAGATATTTCTAAGGTATGTCTAGGGATATCCCTAAGGATTAGTATATATATAGGATATAGTCCTAGAACTATGGTGACAATCATAGAATTTAACCTAAGATGTTAGATATTGAGGGTACTTCCCCTTTACTATGTTGTTTTCCCTAACATGATTTTTGCCTCTCACACTATTCTTTTTGGGTTTTAGAAAATGGATGGAAATAGGAAGATTCACGATAATGGAGGATATTTCAGACAATGGAATGATATTCTTCATGAGCAACCAAATGAAACGGGATTTGGAAGTCCAAACATTTTTATTATGCCTAATCAGCAATCTCATAATATGATCAATAATCTCAACTTTGGTAAGCTTCCCGACTAAGATAATAAGAGAAAGATGGAGTTTCATGATGATCATAGAGGAAAGAAAGTTCAATTTCCCTCATGTAAATCATGTGGGAAGAGGCATCAGGGAGATTGTTTCAAAGGAACTTGAAGATGCTTTGGGTGTGGAAAAGAAGGACACAAATCCAGTAAGTGAAAAGGAAAAGGTTCAGTTAACACCATGGATGAAGATAATTGTATTGCTGCGACATCAACAATGGTTAAATGTTTTAAATGTGGAATGTATGGGCATTATGAAAACCAATGCCCTAAGGGAAAGTCTAATGAAGAGAATCAGTATGGCTGTATGGGTAGTATTTATGTTGATGATGATGAAGAGACTACAAATGATATGTGAGATGAATGAATTGTTGAAGCTCGGTCAATGGTTTAAGAAGGTAGTGGAATGATTACATGTTTATCAAGTGTAATGTTGTATAATTAATCTCATGGTACTATGGAATAAAGAGACATCTAAGGATTGTTACACTATTGTCTTTCCTTGAGTTTTGAAAGTGTATGATTAATAGTACCGGTATCCATGAAAGGTTATTCAGATATTTTTGGTATGTAGATGATATGCGCATAATGAAGGGATAAGGAGAAAATTAAATGTTTGATTGTATTCATGAGCTCATGACTGATATAAGGACTAAGTGATATTATTGTTTGATTATATAGAAATTTTGGGATTTTGGTATGTGGAAAGAGTTAACTTTTGACAGCATTCATGTTTTCACTAAGGTTCAATGGGTATTCATTCTTCAAGAGAATACATGATTAAGGTATTCAAATGATTGGAATGTGACCAACAAGATATATGTGGGATAAATGATGGTATTCACATGCTTGGTTGATGACATTTCAAGTAATCATTTTCATTATACTATGATCTTAGACCGAAGTATTTTATATAAGCCTAATGATTGGAATGGATTATGTTGGACATAAGTTAGTATTATTTAAGGATAAAACTTTTTTAGATATTATTGATGGGATGTTATAGTAATGTAGTTTTAGAAAAAGGATAACCTGCAGGACTGGAGACAGCCCATCGCGTCGGACAAGGTTGTGGGAATCGAACCCACAACCGAAGTGCGACTGACCTTTATCGCCTACCACTAGCATACAGGAAGTCCCTGGTTAGTAGAAACTAGTTTTATTTTATTAAGTGGTATGATATATGAAGTATAAGTTCATTTTTAGAACCATATACGATTAATCTAACCATAATATGGACTTATAACTTTTGCTAACCTTTTGTTTGAATGAGATGGAATGACCCATCATTCTATCACATGATCTGCTAACACATCACGAATAACAAATTCAACTTCATTTCTTTAATGGATGAAGTGGAAATTGTTCAATTCATGAACAACAGTGAGATTGTACCAAAATCATGCAAGTATTTCATTTAATTCATCAACTTTAGGGAAATGATCGTGAAAACAAAAAATGTTGTCCTAGTTCCCTTATATCTGATGAATCAGATGGTACCTTAGATCATCACAAATCAATAGAATTGTGATTATTGGATTTTTCATAGCCATGTTCTCTACCACTCTCCATCAGAACAAGATGGTTAGATTTTTCTTCCAGATCCATATTTTCACCTATGTTCTCTTACGTGGAAACCCAATGATGAGTTAATTTGGGTAACCGTTACATTTCATACTTTAGTATTTAAAGCCATGTTGTGGTATTCCTTTTTACGATATGAGTTTCTATTAAACAAAATTTCGAGTAGTAAACCTTTTATAACCCCGAGGAATTTCGAGGGCGAAATTCATATTAAGGGGGGTAGAATGTAACACCCCGAGATTTTATGAAAAATATTATTTTAATTTCATTAATTTCTTGTGTTGTATGTTACACCAAGATTACCATGCGCTATACGCAACACCGTATTAGCTTGTAGTATACACAACACTATTCTTGGATCGTATTACACACAATTTTGATAATAGTTATTCTACGCAACATTGAGTATATATATATATATTCAATTTATAGATGAAATATGGTTGGATTCTGTTATACGAAACAATGAAAGATTCTTGCACAACACGCAAACCTGACTTGGCTTGCATTATACGCAATCGCGACCTTCCTCGATAGCGTGTGTTGTATGCAATACCGGGTTTTACTAAACAATGATATATTATTATAATATTATTATGAAATAGCCATTATGAATAGTATTAACTAAATTTTGAATTTTATAAAATTATTATTCATCATACACATTTTCTATAACATGGTATAAGAACAAAATAATTTTTTTGGGTAAAATAAGTATTTTTCAAAAAATGCATTTTTCCGGCCTTTTGATGGCGCACCAACTTTAAATGTAGTTTTTGACATTTTTATAAGTTCAATTTGAAAAAATAAAATTCTTTTGTATAATAAAGAATTAAAAATTTACTTAGGATGAATTTTTCATATTATTCTGGTAACTTTCATATTTTGATGAATAGTAAAAACATGCTATATTTTAATTAAAAACATCTTTTTTCATCGCAATAATTTATATGGTTAAATTATAATATTGAATGGTTTTAAACTATAAATATAATATATTTTTTCCATTTAATATAATTTATGTCATTAGCATTGATTTTACATTAAATCCGTAGGTTAAATCAATTCAATCTTTTGCAATGTTTTAAAGAAAAACTAATTTTCTTTCGACAATGGGATTAATTTTAATTTAATTTCTCCAAATTTTGTGTATTGAATTTGGAAAAATGGATTCCATATTTGGAATCAGTGGGTCCAAATTATGTTAATAAGCTACTTTTTAATTTTGAGAATTATGAATAGTAACTACGGTAAATTTTATTTACCATAGTTTATGATAACTCGGGTAATTAAGGGTAAATATAATATTATAAAATTATCCTAACACATGCAAAAATTCTATTGGATGGCTAAAAGTAGACCCATATAACCTAAGGGTAGGATTAGATTCATTTTATGGACTTTTTACTATGAAAATAATTTAATTATTATTAAAACCAAAGAAAGTGACAACATTTCACTTTCTTAAATCGTATAAGTATAATAATTTTAATTCAGTGATAAACATCATAAAACTTAGAACATGAATAGTCTCCAGAAAGCTAATAAAATTATCTACATCATGATAATTTATTTAGAATTTTCAGGGATTAAATAATTGTCCTTAATGGTGATATATTAATGATGAAAAAATTATTTATTAAGTGAAAAATCAGTAATATCATTTTTATTGAAATAATAAAACCCATTAAAAGGCCCACAAACCGAAAAAAAATTATTTTGAGTGTATATCTACACCTTAATCATCCAATTAAATAATATATAACCGTTTGGAGATTTATAAAATTGACTATGACACTTATATTATTTTATTTTAAATGATGCCAAAGTTGTCACCTTCATAATTTAATAAAAATAACAATTTATATATTGTGATTTTAAGATGATAAATTAGATTAAAATCATTATTGTGAAAGGTAATATAGTTATATTCATCATAAGATTTTATTTTTAATTTTTATGCAAAAAACAAGTATATTAAATAATTATACAAAAATGATGTAGTAATTATTTTATTAAGAGATAAACCATATTAATGGTTTTAAAAATAATAAAATAAATATTATATGAACTATTTACTGTGATCCACTAATTTTATAGATACATATGAGCTTTTATAAATATATTATAGCTTTTATTTCGAACATATATTATGTATATATTTTATTTAAATTCAAATAAATGAATAGTGTCAAAATTGACACTATTGTTATTTTATAAAAATAACATATTATAAAATTGATTAAAAATCAAAAAAATATTTAAAAATTAAAAATTTAACTTTATATGGTCTATAATGTTATAAAGTAAAAAATAATGGAATATTCACAACAAATATGTAATTATTTGTTATATATTAAAATTTAGAATTTTATTACCACAAATAAACTTAAATAGATTAAATAAGGATAAATCAAAATGATAAGGTATAAAATAAGATAAAAACATGTCTAAATTTGATTGTTTGATGATATTACAACCCTATCGCATCTAATCATCGAATATGAGTCATTTTTGGAGGTTTTTAAGTGGGGTTAGATTTATTATAAATTAATATTTTTATGAATTCCAAAGGTGCCCCTCTCCTCCCTTATAAAAGGGCACCTCCTCCCTCTCCTCCTCACACCACTTTGAGCCTTCAAGCTAGACAAAACCCTGACAATTTCTCTTCTCCACTTCCCTAGAAACATCCTAGTGGTCATGGTCTTCTTCAAAGTCCAATTTTAGTGCCATAAGAGGAGGTCTCAAAGAGGCGCTTCAAAGAAGATGTAATTTCCATTACCGATTCTTTCACCTTTATTTCTTCTTCCACTTATTCTTATTAGGTTGTTTCATTTTGAAGTAATAGCATAATTATCACTCATATACAGATATGTTATTATAAGTATGAAACAACCCTATTTCACAATCTATCCATCCCACGGAAAACGAAATCACCGCGCGTGCGTACGTACGGAATATCGTCTCCACGTCGTGGTGTAATCTATTTTCCGCCACCACCTTACTTGGATGGGTAAAATGGAGTAAATAATAACTATATATTATTATTGTAAAGTGATATTGATTCTGTAAAAGTATACATACACTCCAATAAAATTCCATGATCATGGGAACGATATCATCGCTCGTGCGTACGTACGGAATACTGTCTCCACAACGCGATGAGATTCATTCTCAATGATTAACCATTCATAAATGATTATAAAGTATATATAATAAATAATCATGAAATATATGACATAATAATGATACTGGATTTATGTATATATATATATTTATGTCATCCAATTAATTCCATTCAATTCAATGAGGAAACGAAAACAACGTTCATGCGTACGTACGACCTACCGTCTCCATGAACGGTGTATTTCTTTCCATTTATCGATCTATTATATATATGTATATTCTGAATATATATTATATATAAATCATGTTTTACATTATGGATGTAAGTAATCATGATCTATGTAATCATATGAATAATTACAAGTCAAAACACGGATGACAAATTAAACGATTTTACCCAAAACGCTCTTTAACATGGAATTTACAAAAGAACGGGTAATATAAAGTCATAAGTGAACCATATATGATATCATAACAATTAATATGATTCTTTAATAAGTCAATAACATTATTTAAATCATTATACAGGAGGTTCGGATACGTACGAAGCATATCAGACCTAAGGTAAGGGATAATTTTGCAAATCTCATTTTTATCCGAGATTGATTAGTCGTCAGTATTTACTGGGGTTATTTCTATCATCCATGTACATATTTTATAAAAGTGTTTTCATGTATGTTTAAAGTCCTTTTTACCCATTTTTTACTTTAACTACATGGTATTTAAGGAATCATTCTTTTGTTTTACGTTACGAGGTACGTTTTTGACGTTTCCGTCAAAAGTACGAGAAGAATGTTTTTTTAACATATAAGGCACAAAGGGATTTTTTTTTACAGTTTTATAAAGCCTTATTTTCATTATGCTTCCTCAAAAATATTTCATGACTATTTTCAACAAAATCTCTTTCTTTTAAAATGGAATGACGTTTTGTGAAAAGAAATTGATTTTGAAGAAGAAAGGATATTTTCTTCAAGAATTCATTTCAAGTGTTTTTTCAAAACCTTTTTCCATATAAGTTGACATTATTTCATATGTGTATTTTTCAAGTATAAAGTCTCTATTATTTACATGATTTAACTTATCTTATTATGAAATGACATCCATTTATTTTATATGGATTATGTGATTATGGGATGATGTTTATGAATCCCATTTTATTTATTGGGTTATTATGAATGATGTATGTTTATTTTGTGGCACAAGTACGAATGATTTCATTATGAGATGGGTGGGACCTATATCTCCCTCTAATGAATTGGGTAAAGATTACTATCTCATGAGATAGACATGGCTAGAACGGCAAGTTAAACCAGTTCAGTAATATAGGAATGGAATGAGGAGTGAACTTGATTCAGAAAGGGACTTTGTCCACTAAGATGGGCTTGGCCGCAATGCCTTGGCTACTATGGAAATCATATCATGTGATTAATGGTTTCCACAATTACATGTTTTATTCCCATGCTATTTTATCATTCTTAATGTTTCTTTTTGATCTATTCCTTACGTACTTCCATGTTTTATGTCATCTCTCAAACTTTTGATGTTTAAACATTATGTTCATGTTTTTAAGTTCAAATGTATATGGTATGATTTATTTTATCCATTCTTACCATTACTGAGCATTTGAGATCACCCTGTTTATGTTTTCTTTTCCCCAGGATATAAAGAATGGTTTTAGGTAAGAAAAAAAGGGGAAGATCTTTATGGGAGATGTTGAAGATCTTTCACCAAGATTAGAAGATTACGTTCCATGTTTCAAAAGACACTAAACTATTACGGCCCTTGTGTGTCTAATTTTGTTATGTATTAAGTATTCTGCTAAAGTAATGTAATGTCCATGTACGTCATTCTTTGCATCTCTACAATATTATAGACATACTAGATATAGGAATCTCAGGGCTTATGGTACTGGTTATGATTATGGTTCCTATCTCGCATACCTTGTGACGAGAATCATGTTTCCATGGGAAGTCGGGGTTCATTGTGTTTCATTAGTTATTGTGGGTTGTTTTATGTTTGCAAAATTAATATAGAGTTGGGTCAATAGTATATGTGAGGTTGATGAGCCTGGAAATCCATGTAGAGTAGGGGATATGGTCTTAGAATAATTTCACAAATGGTAGTGTGATTGGTGTATGGAGGCCAACCATATCACCATGTGTCCCATCTGCAAAATACATTCCCCTTGTGAAAATTTATTTGGGAGTTTCCAAATTATAGAAATTATTTTGACCAAACTTATTTTTAAAATAGTGAGAACTTGATTTTAAAGATGAAATGGTTCAATTTTGGGAAGATAGCTTTATATTTTTCATAAATCATGTTTAAGAGAGATTTGGAATGTAAATTTTTATGAAATGATATTTATATAAAATGAGAATGATTTAAAAGAGATTGGGATTTTATTATCATCATTTTGGGTTTTTTAAATTCTTTGCTATGAAAATATAATTTATTTTCAAAATGATTTTTGGAAACTTGTATTAAAATATAAGAGAGCATTTTTAACCCATTGATTATTGATGGGATGTGATCATTGAACTACTGAAAACTATTATCAATGGAATGAATTGGAATTTGAAAAAAAATTGAATGGGGTAAAAAAAATTTATTTGATGAAAGGTATTTTAAAGTGATTTTTGACTCAATTTTTATATATATATTTAAATATTTTTATTAAATATTGAAATTTTAATGTGGATAGTGAATTTTAAAGTGTGGGTAGAATTTTTTTGTTTTGGAAAATATAAATTTTTTGTTTTTTCCGTTGGTAATTCCATGAGTGCCTGCATGCATGGATAAATGGTAAATGTTGATGGATGATGGAAGGAGTTTGTGATATCCATATTGGTATGAATGGATGGATTTTTCATTTGGAAAGAGAATATGAATTTTTCAGACGTTATGAAATACCATTGGTGATTGTGAAAACCGCCGATCTAGTTTTTTGAAAAACTTTTAAGAGAATAGTTGGTGTTTTGATAACTGCTAGTTTTGTGGAGTGTCTATCATGAGTTATGAATGTTGTTTTCGAAGTGTTTTGAGTTTGACAGCCATTTATGTCTTAACTGTGTTTTATGATTGATTTATAGTATCCATGTTGGCATTGAAATGATTATTAGTAGATTCCTTGGAAAAATATTTGAGAATATGTTGTGCTGGTTTCATTTTTGCTTGTTTGGGGTTTATTAGTTGTATGTTTTGTCATATTTACAAGTTAGATTGAGTCATTGGTTTTCTTGACTAGCTAGTGAACACCCATGTAATGTTCTATGAGTATTTCAATGTCAATCCATTATTGGTTCAACAACGACAGACCATGCAATTGATCAACTCAATGACTTTCTTCATGACTTTCTTAAGTTTAATCTTCTGTTCTATTCAGATCATGTGAATAAACTCGAAGAGGAAGATTGGATGAGTAATATTGAAATAAAATTTTTTCCCTTGATTTTACTGGGTCTTTAAAAGTGAATTTATCTACCTTTATTCTTGATGGTCTTGTTTGGAAGTGATGAAAGTAATTTCAGTACGGAGGGTGGACAGTGGCCTGAGACTGTTGAATCCAGTTACGGTGTTAAAAGTCCACTAGATCCTTAATAATACTTTATTAATAATTGAATAAATCTATGCAATTATTATGGAAAGTATGGTAATAGTAATTATTATTGTCCATTTTTATAAACAGTGTGTTGTTTGGGACTCGGTTTAAATTCTCTTTCCTTCTAATTTTTTTTATTTGTAATGGTCATGTATTGTGGTGTATTGTTGTTTAATAATTATTCTATTGAAACTGGAGTTGTGTTTTATTGGGATATTTTTACTATTGTTTCTCATTCTATGTGATGTAGGGTGATGCAGGGGTATCTTATAAGTCCTTGTTTGTTGGAAGTTCCATGTCTGAGTGAGTGACTCTCATGGGGTGTTATGTTATTATGGTTCTTCTTGGAATATTGTGTTGTCTCTCATGAAACTAAATAAAGTGTTCTGATCACTGATGGTCATCTTATGGCTTCATTTATAGTGATTCTTCAAATATCATGTCTCCATACATAGTCACTGAAGTGATGCTCGTGTATATTCAAGAACCCCAGGGGTGTGGGGACCTCGACCAGGATTGATCATTATTATGGGAGGATGATTGTTTACGAATCTCTATTATATCTCATTTTTCTTGGAAATGTAGAATTTTTTTGGAAGTGGAATGAAGTACTCATTCTTAATTTTTATCCATCTCGGTGTAAAAGATCCATCTTAGTTATAAGAAGGCACAATTGTATCATTTTTTTGAATTCTAATGGTGGTGTCTCTTCGAGTGAAAAAATTTCATTTACTTACCCATATTTTATGTTATCTTCCATGATTCGTCCTTGGTAATAGCATATTTCTTAAGGTGGGGTTTTCTCATCATGTTCTTCACTATTGTGGTAGGCATTTTTAATCTCTAGGACAAGATTCTGGGTTGGCCTATGGTGTGTGTTTTTGTTTATAGTACTGAATGATATTTTAAAATTTTGGGGATACCCACCACAATTATCATTTAGGTTTCATCTAGTGGTAGTTATTTTTCTTATTGGGGACTCCATTTGGACCTCCCATTTTGATAACCTAGTTTAATGCATCGGGTAGCCTAATATTGGGAAATTTCAATCAGAGATGTTGGCTTTGAGTTTCACTTTAGATAAAAAATAGAAATTTTGGGTATTCCCAACCGTTTTTTAAAATCAAAAAATATGATAGAAGTGTTTTGGATTCATTTGTTTTTTTAGGTAAGTAATATGGGTTTTTTGTTGTAATGTCTGAATTTTTCTTGATCTGGAAGGTTAGATTATGTAGTTGTGAGAATTCTTTTTATATGATCAATCAACTGGAGGTGTTTTGGATTTCTTTGGGTGGATATTGTATTGTGGGTAGTTCATTCTGGCCTCAAGAGTTAAATCATGGGAATCTCCCTTTCTATTCCGGGTGTTATTTCCTTCTCCTCATTTTTATGTTATTTTAGATTCTTATTATGTCATGGATTAATATCTATTTGTTTTATGATCAATCATTGGGTTGAATTTCTAGGGGCTAAATGCTTTCATGCTACGGAGAATTGTCACACCCAGGTATTATTTTCATCATTTATCCAGTTCATTTTTTTTAATCTCAATTTTTCTCTCAACATACGGGTGCGACAATATTAAATTTTAAGGAATATATTTTTTTATTTTTTGCCATATTTTTTAGTTTTGGGATTCCTTGATATTTTAGTTAAAAATAAGAGTTTAGGGTGAATAGTAGTTGGCACACGATTGGCACATGGTTTGTAAAACTGTGTGACCTTCTCAATAAACCATGCAGCTAATGTTTTGTTTTGGATAGTGGTTAACCAGACAGTTAGTGCATAGTTTTTAAATCGTGTGGGAGAACCATGCATCATGTTCCTCTAAGAAAGTATGTGGTACATGATTACCACATGGTTTGAAAAACCATTTGGGAAAACTATGTGTGATGTCCATGTCATTAATTTTTTTAAAATTTCTGATGTTTCCTCTTTGAATTTTGCACATAAACCCCCCCTTGCTTGACCTATTGATCCCCAAAACCATAGAATCATCCATCTCTCTCTATTGGTTCCCATGTGATCCCCTAATTTTGTGGATTTGGTGTGGTTTCTCCAAGATCCCTCAAGTAAGTGTCATTTCTTCTTTATTTACCCTCTTTTCCAGGGGTTTTCTCCTTTTTCATTGTGGTTTCATTTCTATAGAGGGTTTAGTGATCTATTTAGGGTTTTATCTTGATTTATATGGTTCGATATTTATGGTTTTGGTCGTATCATTCTTTTCTAGGGTCTTATAGTGGGGTGGATAGAGTCTCATACGAATTTTCGAAAGATTCAACACTTGAGGTTTTTCATTCCATGCACTAATAGTTTTAGAAGATATGGTTATTTTATTTTTGGTCATTAAATATGTTCTATACCTTTCTATTATGATGAAAAATATTATTTGAAATTATTTTTACATGAATATTTGATGAAAATGGTTTTTTCAAGAGAAAATATATATTTTCTCTATGTGCTTCATCACGGTGACTCTTGGTAGAGTTTTTTTTATTTTGTGAAACGTGTAAAAACTATTTTCAAATAAACATGGGGTTTCGGTGTATCAAAAATGATTTTTTATGGAAAAATTGATTACATGTAATTTTGGTTTTTGTTATACACCTATAAATATGATTTTTGAAATATGTAATTGATGGGTAGTATGTTCTAAAATGAAATTTATTTATGTGTTGATTTAAATATGGGATTCGCCAATTGAAATGGTTGGTTACTTCTATGTTCTTATTGAGATTTTTCCAAAGGTTTTCTAGAGATGTGTAAGTGGTAAAAAGGTATTTTTAAATGGTTTTTGTGTGTGTAATGTGGGAGATTTTTAACTTGTGGAAAGGGGTTGTTTTCATGTAATAACTTGTGAAATAGGTGTTGAATTGGTGTCCCTTGAAATGATTTGTAAATGTGGTGATTTTTGATATATGTGGAATTTATTGAGTAAAAAGAGAATCTTGGGTATCTAGGTGGGTTGACTATATCTAATATTTTAGTGATACAGAAGTTGAAAGACTCAGTATAACATAGCTTGATTGATGATTACTACACTAACTAAACTATGATTAAGGTTATAAATCACTATTTCCATAGGTTTTCCCATTCTAGTGGCTCATTCATGGGAATTATAATGTTCATGGTTATTAAACCTCATTTCACTAAGTTATGAGTTTCGTGTGACCCACACGAGCTAGATTAACCCTAGGGATTTTCCCATGGTACTCTCTCCCCCTTTTTTGACAGGATTCTTATATAGTGTGTTACCATCCATCAGTATACAGTGGACCTTATCTATATTTTATACACACTAATTTAATGAAATATTATTGTGAAATGGTTTTCTTTAACTGTTTTAACTTGAAAAGGGTTGTTTTAAAAAATATTAAAAACAATTTAACAAATTTTTTCAAAAATTAGCATGTTAATTATTATTCCAATGGTATATCATATAATCCTTTATTGGGTAGGAATTATAATAGGCATTGGATCGCACCTTATATACACCTATGAATGTAAGTATAATTTTTTATTTGTATGACCCAAGTAAAGGTATGGTGTTTATAGTGGGTCCTGGTTGCTAGAGTTCCTATTGTTGCTAGTTTTGGTAGTGGTGTGTTGAGGGTGATTCCCCTCATGTTGCATAGAGGTTTTTGGGTCAATTTATGATTTCTCACCTATTGTACCATACTTTAGTTTTTTTATGTTTGATATTTGAATATAAAAATCATTATACCCTATTTGGATTTTGGTTATTTATCATTGTGTAGTTTATTTCTGTAATATTTTAATGTTTAAATAAATGGGTGAAATAATTCCAAAAGTATATTATTGATATCTAAAAATAGTTTGCAGCCTTCTTGGATCAAGAACTGTTTTTGAGTCATTCCACGGGTCGGGTCGGTCGTCGGGTTCTATGAAACTTCTCCATGGTTCATGATTATGTGAATGAAATTTTCATATATTATATGGTATGAACAAAATTTACTTCAATTATGATGATTGAATGATTTTAATATTCAATTACATGACTGAAAGGTTCTTTTCAATGAATCTAATATCTTTATTAAGTGTATAATATTCGAATTATAAAAATTACATTCAATGTTAAAGGGTAATATTCCTCATAAAATATTCATGTAATCTATTTATTGTATTTTAATATATATCAACATCCTTTATTGAATGACTTGTTGAGGATTTACTGTAATAACATGAGTCATCATATTGATTGGGATAGATTGGGAAAACCAAACTGGTTTATACCCAATGGTTTTAAACTGTCTTGTGAATGGCCTTAATGGTAGTGGTATCGTTGGTCAAACCATCTCGATTTATACCTTGTAGTTTAAAAAAATTATAAATGATTTTTAGGATAGTGATATCGTTTTCCTTAGACAATACATTGAATAATTATTTCTTTCTTTCTTTTGAAATCATTTATTATTATAATACATGATATTTTATTTATGATATTACCTCTATATTTTTTTCATTCATTTTTATTGATTAAATAGAATGTGTTTTCTATTATTTAACATTATATATGTATTATTCCTTATATTATAATGAAATTTAAGATATTTAAACAGAATGTGTGTTTATTTATATACCATTTTATATCGATTATTCATAATTATTTAGGATACATTATTTTAAACATAACTCTTACAGATAATATGAGCTCACTCCTTTATTATTTTTTAATTTCCAAAATATAGTATGAGGTGTTTTATAATTTATAAGTAGGGATAAACTAATTTAAAAAATGGTGCTTTCAAAGAAATTACATTATGAATTTTATAGATAAAATGTAATGTGATTTTCAAGTATGTATATTGTTTACCAACACTACTAAACTATTCGATCCATCAAGACTCAATTTGTTTTTTCGTAGGCCCTTGTAATAATGTAACCACTGAATGTGGCTAATAGGATTTGGGTCTATATAGTTATTATTAGAGGAATCATATTATAAACCATGGTAAAGAGATTTAAGAAAATAAATATTAGAAAATATAAACATATTACTGAATACAAGGGTAAGTTTAAGTATATGATAATATCATATAAATTTGGTAATGGACATGAATAAATTGGGTAAATTTCATGAAATCAGAGAGTGTGAAAAAAGTGACATGATATTGATATTCATTGAATAATATTTCATGGTTACATGATAACTCATTGTAATTATTGTAGTTTGATTCTTACATGTTTCTTTCTGGTTTTAATCAATAGAGAGAACTAAAAGGAATAAGGATGATATTGATTGTTAAAGAAATTGATTTGATGAGGAACTATATGTGATGATGACTATAGTATAGTATTTTATAATTATACCTAACAATTTATCAAGATATATGATTACATAATGTCACCTTAACCAAATCATAGACTCCCTAAAGAATAGAATGATAAAATTCATTGAGATCCAAGTTGGTAGAGACCACGAAGAAGAGAAGATTTAGTTTTCTATTTATAGAGAACGTGAGAAGAATTACCGAAGTGAATGTCTTAGAGAAACAAGATAATTCTTTGGGTGTGGAAATTAAGGAAATAAATAATATAATTTCATAGGTAAATTGAAAAGTTCTGTTAAGGTAATGGATGATAATAATATTATCCCTAAGGTATTATCGATAGTAGAATGTTTTAAACAGGATAATTATGGAAATTTGAAAATCTATTTTATAGGGGGAAATATCATGAAGAGAATCAATAAGGATGTATGAGTAGTGGTTAAATTTCTAATGATGAATATAGTACGATATTATATATGAATGTAAAAAAAGGAATTATGTAATAAGACAAGGAAGGGTAGTGAAAGGTTTAACAATGAATTTGAATGATTTAAGTTCGTGTATATTTTAATTATGTAATTATGTTGTCAAAATATATTAAAATGATATTCTATATACAAGAAACATGTAAGGAATATACTTATGCACTTCTCCTTTAATTATTTTGAAGCATCTGATGAATAATATTAGTGACAAATATAAGTGATTTATTGGAAAGTCGATATTTTGAAAAACACATGATTTTGGGAAGATAACAAAAATATGTTCCCATTATAGAGATAATAATGATAAATTGATTTTACGGGATATTATTAGTGACCATGGAAATAGATAGTGATTTTATAACAAATTAATTCCTGATAGACTTTATTATATGTTTGTATTTAAATAATATATTCAAAAATAAAAAAATTTATTTTTTGAAACATGCATTTTTTTATTAAGGTTATATGTTGATCAAGGTATTAATATATTTTATATGTTATATTATAGAGGGAATTAAATTATAGGTATATCTTTGAAAGTAACTGACCATATTCCTAAATTTTTAAATTTTTAAATTTGAATGATTCTTAAGAATAACTACATATTGAATTGATTAAGTTGAACATTAGATATTATAATTTTATGTTAAAGTAATATTTATCATATTGGATGACCTATGATATCGTTTTTTGTTTCAATAAATATTTCGAGACTTTTAGAGTTACTTATGTATATAATGAAGCCTTAAAATTGATTCATGCATAAAAATTAATCTTTAATATCTAACTCCTAGTATAAGAAATGAACTGTATATTGATCAATGAACACCCAAATAATGAGATTAGTCTTAGAAATTGAATTAAATCAAGTAGAATTATTATCTTGATTGATTTAACTATATATGTAACAACACATGTGCTTCTAGAATAATTTTATTATTATTCATTAATGAAGCAGTTAAATTTATTAAAAATATGTTCTGTAATTCTTAAAATAGAAAATGAAATAGTTTTATTAAAAGAAATTCATATATAGTTATATTTAAATTTTTAATTATAAAATTAAAGAATTTTTATTTGAAAAATCTAATTTTATTTTTGAATTTTGTATGCCAAAAATATCATAGGATGATTTTTATAGAATTTTTTTATAATATTTATTTTTTATTGAATAGTGAAAAATATTTGTTTTTATTGAAAACATTATTTTATTTATAAAGTAATGTTATTATTTGGATTAGTTTTAAAATAATAATTCCTTATTTTTCATTTATAATAATATAAATACTGATTTTTGAATTGATTTTATACATGAATTTAGTATGGAAACATTTTATATTTTAAAAGATGAATTGTTACAAAAAACACTTATTAGTTCATTTTTCAGTATAATTTTAAATAAAATTCATCCCATTTTGTGTTTCTAGTTTTTTAAAATGGGTTCCATATTTTAAATCATAATTTCAAAAAAAATTAAATATATTTCGTTTATTTTTTATAATATTAATAGTAAACTAAATAATTTTTATTACCATAGTTAAAGGTAAATATTATAATTAAGGAAAAAATAATATTATAAATAATTTCCAACTATCATAAAACATGTCCCAATTTTATTAAATGGGTAATAATAAGGATGAATCTTTTATGTGTCAAATTTATCAATTTTTATAACTACTTGGTAGACAATAAGTCCTTTATAGTATTTTATTTAAAAGATATTTAAACTATTCACAATATGGTTTCTATTTAGTATAACATTTTTAATATATGGTTATAAAAAATATATATTCATAAAAAATATTCATTTAAATTTTAAAATATTTATCTTTCTATTTTAAATTTATTATTAATTTTTACGGAAGAAATAAATATGTTAAACCATTGCACACCAATGATGCAATATTTATTAAATTATTGGAAAAATTAAATAAATGGTATTAAACCATAGCTATGAATAGTATTACATTTCACAATATTGATATTTCATGAATATAATATTTTATTAAATTATTAATAAACCATAAATATGTTAAATAAGATTACAAGGGATATTATATGGTCTATAATATCATCAAAAATAAAATTAATGTATTTTTTTTAATTATTTTCTTCTAGAATAGCCTTAATATATTTTAATATTTTGAGAAATTCCTAAAGTGCCCTAACCTCAATTATAAAACAAATTCCCTTCCTTTACTTCATTTCACCACCATGATAACTATAGATCTACCATATTCTAAAAAATTCTATTATATAATTTTCGATCCACATTTTATAGGTGATGGTCTTACCAAATTTTCAATTATAAGTTCCATAAAGGATCCTTTAAGGATGTGATATGCAAGAAGTAATATTCTCAAACCACCTCTCACAATTTATTTCTTTATCTACTTCCTATACTCATTGAACTATAAAAGAATTATAAATCCAGTATCATTTATATACTATAATTTATTATTTATAATGGAATAACTTATATGCATTCGTTTTCTCCTTCCTTATTATTCATAGAAACAATACTATTGTCCTTATTGGGGTGATTAACAGTCACCATGGATAATGAGTTTTGGTTTCTTATTACCACCTTCATGGATGATCATAAAACTATTATTATGATATAATAATGTTTTTATAATTATATTAGGACATATTTCAGGTTCTTTAAAAAATATTATAATTTAAAATAAAACTAATTCGTGATTGATGAAAAAAAATAAAAACTAAACATTTATCGTTACTATTTTATCAAATGAATCATTCTCATGGTAGAAAACAAAATTATATATGGGAAAATATAAAAATATGAAAGTTAGTTTTTTCATTTCATTCAACTTATGGTATATTATTTCCATTCTGTAGAAAAATCCAGAACTATACAAAAATGAACCAACCATGAAACCATAAAACAAACACCCCAAAAATAATGAAAATAATGAAATATTATTAAAAATAGAGATAAATTCTATAATAAATAGATCATATAATGTATTATAAATATGAATGTATTTAAAAAATAAATTATTAAAATTATTAAAACCCTTATACTGGAGGCCTGAACAAGTTTTAAGGAAGTAAAACCTTAGGTAAGGGAGATTCTTTTAAAACACCGTTATTATAGTTCCTTATTAAAAAGAATAATTTTTAACATATATGGAATGAAAATAATTCTTATATATCATGTCAGTATAATATTTTTAATCATACATTAAAGTTTAATATTATTACATTTATAGAATAATGTTTTCCATTGTACGTGCACAATTTTTCAAAATGAGTGATTTTCATAATGGAATGTTTATTTTCTTAAAATAGTGTTTTATGATTCATGTTTTCATGATTTATGTTGATAATGTGGTTATTGGTTATTTCTTACAATTTATGGTAATTTTATGAAAGACCTAGGATGGTTGGTAACATTATAAACCAATGACAGGTGGTTTCATGATAATCCAAGGATGGGGGGATACGTTATAACCTCAAATGAACTAGGTACTCCATAGATGGGAGTTGACCAAATTGGATATCCCATTTTTAAGATTTATATAGAACATCAGGCCCATGTTACCAAATTATTTATTATATTATTTCTTATGAGTTTTCATGACATTATATTTGATTTAAAAAGGTAAGATACTCATCTTTTTTGAAAAGATGATTCTTTTCTTGATTTAAAAATGGTAAGCTTAAGAGAAATTTTGTTCTGTATTTTTACATGACTAATATTTTTCGTTAATTTATATCCCTTAACTATATTTTATTTCTCATAAAAAAGTTTTGAAATTTTTTCCATTGGTTTTAATGGTGATTATGGAAAATTATTAGCTAAATATATAAATTTAGATTCTTTAAATGAAAATAAATCATGTTTTTTAAAATGTTTTCTTATTGAGAAATAATGAAAATGGAGTAGGATTTTCCACATTGTAATATTTGTGTTTTTATTTATGATTTGTGACGTAATTATTTAAAAATATATAAAAAAATATCATTTATATTTTTTGAATGTGATTTTTAGTTTAAATAAACTATAATATGTGACGTTTAAGGTGAGGTTCTTATAGTTCTTATCAGAGAACGGTCTAGATAACATTAGTGGATAGAATAATGTTAATATAATTCCATTTAAATATTTTACATTAAATTTATAGTGATAGTATATAAAATTTTAATATTATCAGGTCTCTATATCTAAACAATTTCTATTTTGAATGGTTTTCATTAGAGTAAATACTAAATCCATAATAGAAAATCACCAAGAGGATAATATCTTCCCAAATAAGAATCTAGAGGTGGTTGGAATCAGAACTAATTAGTTTCTTATAATAATGGATCAGTTAACATAAGATATAAATGGTGGTGGGGTATATACTTTGGAAAAAACAGATCTATAATAGAAGAATATTTCCTTAGTGGAGAAGTTTTGTAGAAATTATCCCCCATCATTCAGTAGATCATTTGACTATGTGGTAGTCGAAACATGGATCAATGATCCGGATAAGATATTTGATGTCATAGGGTTTTCAAAACAAAAAAGGTTAACCATTTCCATTTATTATTTTGAAGGAGAATATGATCGATGATTTCCTTCAGTTAAGAATAAAAAAGTGACATATTTTATACATGTTATGTAATTGGTCACATTCAAAAAAAAATTATTTACATAAATTTTCAAAATAATATTTGACTCTGGATGCATAAACAATTTTTGGATCTAAGGAATAATGATGATGATTATGCACCAACATATGAAGAAACCTTCAATTGATTGGCCATGTACAAAACATATTGTTCTCAGTAAAGTGAATGTAAAATTAATAGATACTTCTCCAGTATATAACCAATTTTATAAAATTAATCGGCTTCGTGTAAGTTTAAACCCCATGAGAAAATGTTCATTGTGCTAAAAAATTTGAGATGGAATTTTTTTGACACATATATGATTCATAATGATTATAATAAGAAACAGTTAGATTGGATGTATTAAGGGAATAACTTGTCAACGAAATTTGGAGTTATAAAAATAATATTCCTTTTATCTGAAAAGAGTCGTAAGAAGCACCTATGTGAAATTATCAAAAAATATGATAAATGCTTTCGATGATGAAAGATTGGTCACATGGATCATGGATGAAATGAAAATGAGAAAAAAATTATAAAAATATGATGCATTATTCTTTAAATGAAATATGTTAGGATATTATGATAATTTATGCCCGAAGTTAGTTATTCATGATAGAAATCATCAATACTGAAATAAAAAAGGTGTGGAAAACCCTTTTTCTTCCACTATGGTTGATGTTGTTTCATCAAGAGATTTGGTGAAAGGAATATTAATTGTGTGTTCAATTTTTTACAATAACATTTTTGATTATGGATCTTCATATTCATTCATTTTTGAGAAATTTGTAATAATACTGGGAATATCTCATTATGAATTTCTGATATAACTTTTGGTGAAAATTTCAGGATGAACAATTAAAGAATCCAAGATTATTTGGAATCTTCCTATTATAATTTGTGAATTTGACTTTCAAGTAAATCTTATTGAACTACCCATAGTAGAGTTTGATAATATTTTTCATATGGATTAAATTTTTGTTTCTCATGATAATATAGATTACATATCTAATACTTTTTTTTCAATTATTTCATACTATTAATAACATACTATGTAGAATATAAATTAATTAAAAATGATAGTGAAGTTACAGAGCACCTATCATTGAAAATAATGAAACAGTTTGGATTGATAAAGTGACAGTAGTGAATGAATAAATGTTTTTTGTCTGCTTTATTTTTCTGGTGTCATTCCATTTTTGGAAGCTGAATTTTATATTTACTTATTCGGTGATGCAAAGCCTATATCAAAACCCCATCATCCAATGGATCAAGTATAACTTTTAGAGCTGAAAATATAGTTGCACGAGTTTATTGATAATGGGTTTATTTGACCTAGTACATCACTATGGGGTGATTAAATTTAAAAAAAATTATTATGGTTACATGGGGATTTTCATTGATTATATATAATTGAATGACATAATTTTTATGAATAAGTATCATTATCCTCATATCGATGTCTTGTTTTATCAGTTCTAGGGACTCATTATTTTTTCCAGATTGATGTGAGATATGGGTACCATCAATTGTTAATTAGGGAATATGAAATTCTGAAAACATAATTTTATACTATATATGTGAATTATTAGTTTGTAATTATTCCCTTTGGGTTGAAAAATTCCTCTACAGTATATATATATATATATTATTGATAGAATTTTTTGTGAATATTTGGCTAATAATAATTTTTTTATTGATGATATTTTGGTTTATTCAATACTTTATGAGTTTCGTGAAAAACATCATAGAATTTTTCCAAAAAAACATAAGGTAATGAAGTTTTTAGAAAATATAGAAAATGTGATTTTTGGTTACAACATATTTCTTTCTTTAGGAACACTGTCAATAAGGATGACATAAAAATTAATCCCACAAAAATAAAATTTTTTGATACATGTGAAAGACCTACAAATTTTATTGATATAAAATGTTTTAAGGGATTATGATTATATTACTAGCAGTTTGATAAAAACATTGCACTAATTTTATCCCACAAACTAATTTAAATAAAAACGTAGTGAAATTTACCTTGAAGAAATATTGTGATGCATGTTTTCAATAATTAAAAAGACAATTGGTGAATGATCAGTTTTTCCATTACCTCGATAATTTATGATTTTTAATCTATATTTCTACTTTATTAAAGGGAATTGGTTGTGTTCTGATGCGGAATTATTAGGTAATTTCTAATGCTTCATTTAAACAAAAACTTCATGAGTTAAATTATCCTACACATTATTTGGAATTTGATGTTGTGGTTTTTTTAAATGTTGAGCCATCATATATTTGTATCAAGGTGTGAAATGTAAACTAATCAAGAAATATTAATGTATATATTTACTCATAAAGAGTAAACCATAAATCATATAAGATTGCTTAAACTAAATAGGGATTAGGATTTCATGATTTACATACATTATGGAAAAGTAAAAAAAGTTGTAAATTCTTTTAGTTGAAAAAGTACTACTACCTTAACCATGTTATTTTCAAAACATGATCCTTTTTAAAAAGTTAATTAATTTTGTACTTGAAGTTGTGAATGCATGAAATTCATCTTTTTTGTTTTAGGTGTTAGTGAAATATTATCTATTATAAAAAATTAATAAAACTCATAAGGAAGATTATGAGTTACAAAAAATGGATGAATTGGTAAATAATTGTATGTTATCTGAGATAAATGTTGATAAATAATGTATTCTTCAATTTTAGAATAGATTATGTTTACCCTCGGGTTATCAGTTGAAAAAATATTTGTCATGTGAAGCTTAAAGTAATCTATTTGTAGTTCATTATTTTCACACTAATATATGTTGAAAATTTCGATAGCATTATATGTGGGATTGAATTAAAAAATATATTTCCAATTATACAATGAAATGATTGACATGTAAACTATTTATTGCATAATGGAGTTTACAAATGGGGATTATTTAGCCTTTTCTTCTACTAAAGATGAAGTAGGAAAATATATCCATGGGTTTTATAGTGGGACATACAAAGTCATCCTAACATAATAATGTGATTCATATTATTTTTTATGGACTGGTTAAATTTTCACATTCAAATCCCCTTTCAGGAAACTATTTATTTAGATCATCTTTATCAACTATATCGTAAAGATATAGTTAGGTTACAAGAAATTTCTCTAAAAATTGTATCTGATAATGATCAAAAGATCACTTATATCATTTAGAAATACATTTAGAAGTCATTGGGAACAAAATTAAATTTCATCACACGTTTCCACCCTCAGTCTAATGGGCTGTCAAAATGAAAAATTCTGACCTTCGAATACATTATTTGTGCTTGATCAATGAATTACTCTGGAAGTTGGTATCAACATATTTTTTAGTATAGTTTTTATATAATAATATTTTTTATTCTAGTATATATATTGAACCATTTCAAGAATTATATGGAAAGTGGTGTTGAAATCTATCATTTTTTGATAAAGATGGTGAAACAAAGTTGATGGGGCTAGAATTCACTACTTGAAAATATACATATACCCAGGATTTTTCCCAAAACTGTGGGTATAGGTCACCCCTATACCCATAGTTTTTGAAAACTCTGGGGGTAGAGGTATTATGGGAACCTATACCCACGGTTGTGGTAACAACTGTGGGTATCAGTTTTTTTGAAGACATATTCCCATGGGTTTCGAAATCCATAGGAAAAAATATAGCTATGGCCATGGTTTTGGTCAAAATTGTGGGTATAAAAAAAATTCAAGACCTATACCCACAGTTTTGGCAAAACCATGGGTATATTATATTTTTTTCAAGACCTAGTTTTATAAAACTGTTGGTATATATTTCCCACATTACGGTGAGAAAAAAATACACAGGACACAAATACTATTTGGTGAGATAATATATCCCGACAGTTTTCCAACCTATACCCACGGTTCTGAACAATATATTTATATAGATACAAATATATAATTATAAAATCGTCATAGGATATTTGGTGGGGTGCTTTGAATTATTCACTCTGATCGTAGGATCGAAACTCACGAGCTGCTTTTTTTTCTAATATATGGATTGAAATTATTACATTACGATAAATAGAGATATATTTAAATAAAATATTTCTTGCTCAGTTGGTTCGGCATTAGATTAATGTAGATAAGGACGTGGGTTTGAAACCCACTGTCTCTTTTTTCTAATATGGTCCTGCATTAATATATTTATCAAAATATAGATAAATATATATGAAAGTAATGTAGGTTGAGTGGTGATTCACCCAGATTAAGAAATTGGTGTCGATGGTTAAACACCTTCAGTGTGATTTTTATAAAAAACAATTTATACCCATAGTTATAAAACTATGGTTATAAAGTTTTGATAGCATGGAAATTAGATACGAGCCTCTAACATGGTGAAAAAAATACCCACGATTTTCCAAACCGTTGGTATAAGTTGGGGACCTATCATGATGCCTCGATTGCCCACAGTTCCCAAAACTGTGGGTATAGGTCATTTTTCAGTAGTGATTAGTTGATGAAATGGATGAAAAATTAAAAATGGTCTTGAAAAATATGGGCATATCTTAGAGAAGTAATAAAATTTATGCACATAATGAGAATAAATATATTTCTTTTGAGTTTGGTGACCATTTTTTCTTAACGTATCTTCAAGGAAATATATTATTTCTTTTAGTATGAAGAGAAATTTATATACAAGGTTCTTTGGACCATATGAAATCCTGATGAAATTTGAACCATATTTCTACCAAGTAGCCTATCCTTTAATATTATCCTATGTACATAGTGTTTTTCCTGTTTTGATGTTTATAATATTTGTTGTAGATTCATTAAATATTTTGAGACCAGAATTAGTTCATTTTGAAGAGAAAATTTCTTATAAGGAATAGTATATTCATATTATTGACAGTTGAGGTAAAGTATTGCAGAACAAGATAATTCACTAGGTTATGGTTTTTTGGATAACATATATGATTTAAAAAAATCATGTGATTCTAAAATTATTATGATAAATAATTATCCCCATTTTTTTGATAAATCAAAAAAATGAGTGTGACATCTGATGTTTTTAAATGAAAACACAGTGTTTGATAGCATACATTATTCCCCACATCGATCTTAAACGAATAACAAAATATTATTGTTTAATATGGTCATCATCAACTAGTTTTTGGAATGGAGGAAATTAATTCTATTAATTGAATTATGAAATATGGTTGACAGAGGTTTATATAATGATTCATTGGCTACCAAAATAACTTCAAATGAAACTAAAAACCAATTGAATATAAATGATGTATTTTTCTGAAAAAACCTTTAAATATGAATAATTATGTTTATAAAATAATTAAATCACTATTTTTGGACTTTATTAGTGAAATATTTAACCAAATATCTAGTTTAACAATTCATATTATATTTTTTTAGACATTATATAAGACCAAATACAATTTTACAGATAAAATTAGTGTTTTTCTAAAAATATAGTTTAACTGCCTTTAGATGGTGAAACCATTTAAAATCTATTTTTATATAATTTTATACATTATATTTGGAAAAAAAACTTTCTGTGGGAAGCGGGGCATCAAAATTTACTTTTATTGAAATTTTGATATTTTCTAATTAAATTCATATTATAATGAAATGTGAATAATATTGCATTTTGATTCAAACATTTATTTTCTTCAAATTTATTTATAATGTTAAATTATATTTTAATGTTTTTAGTGTATAATGATATTAGGTTTTTATTATTTAATCGAATTTTTTACATTGGATGTAATTTGAAATTGAAAATACATTTAAATGCATGTTAATATTTTGATGGTTTTCACTTTTAAAAAACATGTTTTCTCATTTTGACAATGGGGATTAATATTAAATTAATTACTAAAACTTATTTGTTTTGAATTTGGGAAAATATATTATATATTTGGAATCATATGTTCTAAATTATTAAAATAAGTCCTTTTTTTATTCATTATGAATAGAAAAATTAGTAATTATTTTTATTACCACGTTTGAAGGTAAATATGGAAAATAAAGGAATATATAATATTAAAAGAATATAAAACTACCCTAAAAAATATCCTAATTTAATTGGATGATTATATTACAACCATGATCATCCATGGGTATATTTTTGAACCACTTTTAGCCATATGGATTACTTTAATACATTTATAATATTACATTCAATGAATAGTCATTTTCGTTACACTTTATTTTTACAAAAGTGATGTATTTTAATATAGAGTTATACAGGGGATCTTTTTGACTATATATATTCATTAGAAACATAAAACTATTACCCACATCATTTAAATTTATTTGTAATTTTTTAAAAATAAATAACTAAATTTTATTATGATACAAAGATGATGTTGTAATTTCATAATTAATTAGTGAATCAAATAAAATATATTATAAATATTTAAATAAATATTATTTTACATAATTTATGTCATAAAATAATTTTTTGGATATATTTGACATTTTTTTGATGACTTAAAGTAATTGGTTCGAAGTTATATTTCTGTAATGATATTTTTTAAAAATCAACTAATAAATTGTGTTAGAATTGACACTATTGATATTTTAAAATATTTAATAGTTTACGAAATGTAATAAAATTACTAAAAATATAATATTTTTAAAAATAGTTTGGATAAGTCCTAATATGTCATAAATGAAACTATTTTTAATTTTTTTTACATGTTATGGTAATTACATTGACCCACAAAGTGTAAATAACATGATATCAAAGTAAGATTAAAAAGGCTAAAATAATGTTTAAAATAGAATGATATGTCTAAAAAAACATTCAAATCGTGTTTAATTATAATTTGATAATGGTTTATTGGCACAAAATAAACATATATTATAAATAAATTATTTTAGGACCATTTAAAATTTAAATAGAATTAATATTAATTTAATACTTTTAATAATTCCAAGGGTGCCCCTCCGCTCTCCTGTAAAAAGGCACTAATTCTTCGCTATTACTCACCTATACATAACATTTTTTTGGAAACTATCATCCCAAAAATCCTCATATAATCCCTCCACACCGTATTTATGCCACATATATAAGTCATAATAGCCTTCTTTAATGTTTTAAGGTGTTCTTAAAAGGTAATCAACTGAAGAAGTGGTGTTCTTCTATTTAAGTATTTCTATAACATTTCTTCTAATACGTCCTTCAAATATCCCAAAAACATGATGAAATAATAACTACATTATTTTAAAAATACAGATTTGTTATTATTTTAATATCATCCCCTAAATCCATCTCTATTTTCATTAAAAGGTAAAGTAATTAATCATTCGTGCGTACATGTGATCTATCACCTCGGCGAACTGATCAAATTTGTTTTCCATAACTGTCTCTCGTGACGGGTTATAATGATGTTATTTTTGTTCATATGAGATATTCATCAAATATTAATCATTATAATATAATAATATATCTATTATTTTCTTACATTACATGCACATAAATATGATATTGCCATTCGAGCGTACATTTGAACTATCACATCCATGAAGCAATGTGATTTGTTTTTATTCACTACTTCACTTGTATGATATATATATATATATATATAAGTATATATAAATGATTAAGATGATATTAATGATTTTATGGTAATTTTTTAATGGTAAAACATTATTTACCTTCTTTCGATAATGATCGATGAAAAATGAAGATGTTACTCAGGCGTACGTACGTCCTACCGTCTCCATGATTATAACGTTGTTCATTTTTCATAAACATAATTAATAGTTTTATTTAAAATTATAATTTATGTATAAAATTAATACCTATTATATGAATATTATTATATATATGATGTACTTATGACCACATGGACAATTAAAATCATACCGAGTTCATTTTCAACTCAATTTCCAAAAAACGACAAAACACACGATATGAACATAAATAAATATGTAATTTTTATAACAAGGTAATAAGTGATATAAAATGAATAATAAACCTGAAAAAGTTTATAATGAAACTATAAATTAACCTAAGTATATTATTCATGATTATAGATATTTTATGTGACGATTCAGACTCAAGGTAAGGTCATTTTAACAAAAAACCTTGTTTTAATGTTTTGATGATGTATTCTTATAAGTAATTTTATTTAATGTTAACGTTTTAAAATGCATTTAAGGAATTATTTACTTTTAAATTTATTTTTTAAAATTAATTTCAAAGGATTAAAAGTTTTCTGGGAGACTTTGATTCAAAAAGCTTCTTTTTAAATGTACTAATTGTGTTCTAAAATTGGATTGATTATTTCAGTAAGTTGGAAATTTTTTTAAACATATATGTCATGAACCGAATTTCCCACTTTTATGTATCGTTATTGTTTTTAGTCTTAAATTAATATCTTAAACATTTATTTTGTAATAAATTTTTATCATTTATGAGTGAGTGACATTATAATATATAAAATGTCATTTCAAAGTGGAAATGTTATTTTCCATTATGCTTGATTTAAGTGCTATGATTATGTAATGGTTCATGGGAATTGATTTTTTATATAGGTGGTTCCATGATAAAACAAGGATGGATGAGCCCTTGATATCTCTCTAATTCATTATGTAATGATAAGGAGTTAAATGATAAGATTTCTCCTAAGATATTCTTAGAATATATTGTGGTTAGTATTCCCAATGTAACTATGAAGGTTTCTCCCTGTATAGCTATTAAAGATACAATGTAAGTATGATATGGATTCCAAAAGTTAACATTATTTTTTATTATTTCTATGAATTTTTAATGGAATATTATGATATTAGTATGTAAGCTAATGTGTTTTTATGGGTAAAAATAAAGATTTAGTGAAAATGTTTTCCTGATTTAAAAAAATTCATGGACTAACAGTTTCATTCTTTATTTTATATCACATAGCATGATTTTAGTGATCATACCATGTTTTTGAAAAAAAAATTAATATAATTTAATGGAGAATAGTGTGAAGGATGGGATTAAGGAAATTTATGATGATTAAACATGAAAAGAAATCACGTTCTGTTTTAAAATATTATGTTTGATGGACGAAATGGATATTTTTGGAAGTGTCCACTTCGTATTTATATGTTTTTTTATGTATTAGTTATGGCCTAATTATATAGATATCTAAACTTTGAAAAATCCTCAATATTAGATTAATTCAAATTATTGACTTAAATCAATATTAGGTTATGTTTATGGTTGGGACCTTATAGTTGGTATCAAAGGATGGTTTAGACATCTTTGGATATGAAGATATTTTATAAATAGTTTGAGATATATCATATGTTATTAATTTTAATATTTATTTGAATCTTAATTTCTTATAAATACATTTTGAGGATTTATGTTCCCAAATATTAAAGTGATTAAGGGTATTTTTAGAGACATTCAATTTTTGAGCTAATTATGGGTTATTACATTTTGGGATAAAAAAATGAAAGTCATGAGATAAACCTTGAGGATAAAATATGTTATGGTTATTTTTTAAATTTTTTTCTAATTTTGGCAGTGTCATGAATATTATATATTTTTATGTAAAGGACAACCCATAAGAAGGTTGAAAACTTGTCTCGTCAGACAAGTCTATAGGAATCGAACCCACAATTGATGTATGATAAGTCTTTTTCTCCTACCATTAGTCTATGTGAAGTCCCTAGTTAGTATGACATTAAATTTCTAGTTAAATCAGTTGATTAAATAAGAATAAGTTGATTTTGGGAACTTATGTTTTATCAAATGGATATCCTTGGTATTAGAAAATGATTTTTGAATTAAGTGATAAATGTTATTTTGGAAGACATTCAATAATTTGGGAACTTTATATTATTAAGTTGAATATAATAAAATGTAATTTTAATTGAGGGGTAGTGGTTGAATTATATTTTTGAATAATCTATGATTTTATTTTTTGACTTATGGATAATTAAGATATTTAAGGATATGATTAACCGATCTTGGAGAATATGTGATTGGGTTAATTAATTTTTCGTATGAGTCATTAATATTTATTTGGGCACAAATGTTAAAATTTTTATAGAAGACCATGTGATCAAATACTTGAGAATATGGGATTTAAAAATCAATTTGTATTATTTTTTTAATTAATTGCATATTTATATATTTAATGGTCTATTTGCAACGTTTGGAATTACGATTGAATTTTAGAGATTAAAAGTAGTATTTCTTCTTAAAAAGGATTATTATTTTTGGGTAATTATCGTTAATTATCCTAAAAATATTGGGTTTAGTTAATGATTCAAGATAGAAGAAATGGATAATTATTTGTTTGTGGATTATGTGATTATATAGAATTCCATTCGTCTAGAATACTAATTTGTTTAAAGAAGATGAAGAGTTGTGGTGGAAATTTATGAAAGGATGAAACTATATATGTCAACTAAGTATGTTTCAATATTTTATTTATTTTTTATGTAAAATAATCCATAAAATTTATGAAAATGATCTTAAT
Organism: Viscum album; assembly: GCA_963277665.1. Lineage (NCBI taxonomy): Eukaryota > Viridiplantae > Streptophyta > Magnoliopsida > Santalales > Viscaceae > Viscum > Viscum album. The sequence continues at coordinate 52,446,260 of OY728156.1, forward strand.
ATAAAAACAATTTCTGTTTACATTTCATACAATGATGTCAAAGACCGTTTAACCCATAAAAAATTATAGCTTTGTGATTGTTAATTTTTTTTCCTAACAATTTTTTATATTACACTCCATCAGAACCTGATGGTTTTTTTTCTTCCATATCTCTGTTTTTCTACTTGGAATCCTAGTTTTTGTTATCTTAGGTGACCTTTGTACTGTAATTTCTTTCTTTTAAAGTGGAAGTTTTATTTTATTTTTTATAATGTTGGATTAAAATAAAGGTATTTTAAAGATTCATTCTTTATTTACCAACACCAAATTAAAATATTGAGAAAAAAATTTCCAAAATTAGTAGACAATGTAACATCTCATGTTTTTAAAAGTAAGCACGGTGTTCGATAGCGTACATGATAAACCACATCGAGCATAAATGAATAACTAAATATTATTACGTAATATGGTAGTTATTAACTGGTCATTAGAATAGATGAAATTAAAAGTTTTAACATAATTATAAAATATATTTTGTACATGTTTATATAATGGTTCATTGGTAACAATTAATTTAAAGTGATACAGAAAACCAATTGATTATAAAGGATGCATTTTTATGAAAAACTATTTAAATTTGAATAATTGTGTTTATAAAATAATAAAATCACCTTTTTTTGGATTATATTAAAAAAATATTAATTAAATATAATTTTTAAAAATTCTCTTTATGTGTTTTCTAGATATTATATTAGAACAAATTCATTTTTACGGATAAAATGATTGTTTTTCTAAAAATACAGTTTTGCTACCTATAGATGGTGAACCAATTTAAAATATAGGTACTCATACTTTTATAAATTTTATTTGAAAAAATAAAGTTCTTATTTGGAACAGGGACTTCAAAATTTACTTTGATTGAAATTTTGGTATTTGTTTCATGAAATTCGAAATTTAATGAATAGTGAAAAATATTGCATTTTAGTTCAAAACTAATTTTCCATATAATTTATTTAGATTATTATATTATATTTTTTTAATTCAATTTAAAGTATAATTATATTAATTTTTTATTATTTAGTACAATTTTGGTCATTTTATGTAATTTCATATTAAAATTAGATATAAACACATGTCAATTTTTTGATGGGTTTTACTTTTTAAAAACTTGTTTTCTCATTTTGTCAATGTCGATTAATATTAAATTAATTACTTCATGTTATTTTTTTTTGAATTTGAAAAAATGTATTCCATATTAGGAATCATAAGTTCAAAATTATGTAAATACGTCTCTTTTATTTTTAGACACTATGAATAGTAACATTAGTAATAATTTTTATTACCACATTTGAAGGTAAATCAGGTAATTAATGTTAAAAACATAGAGTTTACTAATATAAAATTACACTAACACTGGTCATAAATTAATTTAATGAGTTTTTTCTAACCATGATGATCCTTGTGATGATTTTAAGACAACATGAAGCTACATGGATGAATTCATGGAATTTATAATATTATATTCAATGAATAGTCATTTTTGTTACGTATTTGTTTTTAAAAAGTAACATATTTTAATATATATTTATACAAGGTATATATTAAACTATACATATTCATTGAAAAAATTTAATCAGTTTATAAATCATGGAAATTTATTTATAATTTTTAAAAATTAAGCAATAAAATTTAATTATGATATAATGATGATGTAGAAATTAATTAATTAATTATAGAATAAAATAAATGATATTATAAATTTTAATATAAATATTTTTTGACATAATTTATGTCATAAAAGAAATTTTTGGATATATTTCACCTTATTTTAATGATTTAGATGATCTATTTCAAAGTTATCTTGATGTTGTGATATTTTTTAAAAGTCAACTAAATAATAGTGTCAGAATTAACACTATGGGTATTTTAAAATATAAAATTGTTTATTGGATGTTATAAAACTCTTAAAAATATATTATTTGGACAAATAGTTATGAAATGTACTAATATTTCATAAATTACACTCTTTGTGATCATTTGACTTGTTATGGTAATTAAATTAACCCACAATTTAAAAGGTTTAAATAAGGGCCAAACAAAAAATAAATATTACAAAATATAAAAACATGTAAAATTTTAATTGGATTATTTTATTGAATCCAAAATCATCTTATCATTAAAATCAATTATTTTTGGTCCATTTGGAATTAAAATTGAATTTAAAATAATTTAATACTTTTAATAATTCCAAGGGTGCCCTTCCCATCTACTATAAAAAGGCACCCATTACTCTCTATATCGAACAATTAAAACCCTTTTGGATCATCCATTATCAACCCAAAACCATAATTGTAATCTCTCCCCACATTCTTGAGTCCTTATATTAGGAAGAACACCATTTTTAGAGGTGTAAAGGTGTTCTTCAGAGGTGATCAACCAAAGAAGAGGAGCCATTTTCATTAAGTATTTATATTTTATTTCTTCTTCCAAAACCATAAAGTCACCTCCAAAAATGATGAAATAATAAATATATTATGATAAAAATACATATTTTTTATTAGGATTATATCATTACCTAAATATATCTCCACATCCATTTAATGCGAAAGGATTTATTCATTCGTGTGCACATGTGAACTATCACCTCCACAAACCGATCTAATTCATCATCCATAATGGTCCCTCATGACTTGTTATAAAAATGGAATTAATTTTAAAATGTTACATTCATGAAATGAACATCGTTATAAGAAAATAATATATCAATTGCATTCTTACTTTCAATGTACATAAAAATTATAACGATGTTTGTGAATACATGTGAACTATCACCTCCATGAAATGATTTGATTTGTTTTTATTCACTACATAACTTTTCTGATATAAACAAGAATATTTGAATGATTAATATTATATTAAAGATTTTAGTATCATTTATTAAATATATAACCAAACATACTTTCTTTTTATAGTGATCAATGAAGAATCAACACATTACTCATGCGTTCGTATGGATTACCATCACCATTATTATAAAACTGTTCATTTTTACTAACCATAATTAATGGTTTGATTTAAAAGTATAATGTATGTATAAAATTGATCCTTATTTAATGAATATTATTCTATTGATGATTCACTTGTAACCACATAGACTATTCACATCGTACCAAGTTCATTTTCGACTCAAGTAGCTAATAATGACAAAATATATGATATGAACTTAAATAAATATTTAATTATTATAACATGGTAATAAGTGATATAAAAGGAATAATACACATGAAATAGGTTATAAATAAATTATTAATTACTCTGCATTTATTATTCATGATTATAAATATTTTACATGATGAGTCAGACTCACGGTAAGGGATTATTTAACTAAAAACATCATTTTAATGTTTTTATGATTTATTTTTTATAAATCATTCTATTTAATGTCCATGTTTTCAAATTTGTTTAAATGATTTATTTATATATACCTGAATGTTTTAAATTTCATTTTGTATGTTTGAATGTGGTATAGGACACTTTGATTCAAAAATTATTTTTTAAATGTTTAAATGTGATTTAAAATTGGATTGATTATTTCAATAACTGGGAATGTTTTATTTAACATATATGTCATGAACTGGATATATCAATTTTATGCATATTTAATGTTTTGAAGTTTAATTTAAAATCTTAAAAATTTATTTCTAAATAAATTGTTATCATTTATGAGTGTGTGACATTGTAAAAAATGAAATGTGATTTCAAAGTGAAAATGTTATTTTTCTTTTATGCTTGTTTTATGTGTTATGATTATATTATAGTTCTTGGTAATCCCTTGTATATATGGGTAGTTAAAGTATAAACTAATGGTGTATGAGCCCATGAATATTCTCTAATTAAATATGTAATTAGATAGAGTTAAATGATATGGATTATCCTAATACATTTGAGGAATATATTATGATTGGTATTCCAAATGTTACCACGAAGGCAACTCCCTATGTAGCTATGAAAGTTACAATGTAAGTATGATATTTATTCCACAAGTTAAATTTATTTTTATTATTTCTATGAATTTTAATAGGAATCTTCTGATTTCAGGACGTATTCTAAATAGTTTTTGTTCTGTGGGAGAAAAGTATGATTTTGTGAAAACAAATATCAAGATTTTAGAATATTTATATAATAACAGTTTCATTCATTTTTTATATAACATACTAATATTTTTGTTCTCATACCATTTTTTTGAAATTGTTTCACAATAAATAAGGGAGAATAGATTCATGGATGGGATTATGGAAAAGTTATGATGATTAAACATGAAACGAAACCACATTTAATTTTAAATACTTATGTGTCATGGATGAAATGAATACTATTGGAAGTTTCCACTTTGTATTTATATTATTTTTTTATGTATGAGTTATTTATTAATTCTATAGATATATAAATTTTAAATTATCCTCAAAGGGAAATAATGTCAAATTATTTACTTAACATAATATTATGTAATGTTTAATGCATGAGCCTTATATTTAGGATGAAATTTCCGTAAGGGGGAGAATTTAACAACCCATGTACTAATAGAATAATTTTCATTTTAATATTTTTTATTATTCATTAATTAAAAAGATAAATTAATTATAAATATGATAAGTAATTCTTAAAATTAAAAAACTATTTTATTAAACTAATTTATTAAATCATTGTATTTTAAATATTAATTTAAAATAATATAATAATTTAACAAAACAAATGTAATTTTTGGATTCATCATTTCAATTTATACTTTGTGTTAGTTCTAAAAACTCCTTAGGTAATTTTTATGTAGATTTAACAAATTATTGTTTTTTTATATGTTTTATTCTTTAATTTAGTATATAAACATTTTATATTTTAGAAAATGTATTTTTCGGAATAAAATATATTTCAATGAATTTTTCCATTTTAATTTGAAAATTCAATTCTTCAATTTTTTTTTAAATTTTAAAAATGTATTCCATATGAATAGTAATATTATTTATTTTTATCTCCATAATTAAGATTAAATCTGGTAATTAAGTGTAAAATAAATTTATAATTTTTTTCTAATTACTATAAAACATGTACCAATTTTTTTGATTAGTAATTTTTTTCAAAAAATCACTAATGTTCAGAATTTATTAACTTTTTGACCACATGGTAGACATTAATTCCCTAATAATACTTTATTTAAACGAAATTAAAAATGTCCACACAATAATTTCTAATAAGGGTAACATTTCTTATATAATATTTTCCAAAAGATATGTTCCACAAAAAATATTAATTTGAATATAAAATATTTATATTAATCATGAAATTTATTTTTAATTTTTAGTGATGAAATAAATACTTTAATGGATTACATAATGATGACCTATTAATTATTAAATTAATAGAAAAATAAAATAAATGATGTTAAAAATATTAAAATAAATATTATTCAATATTTCATGTATGATAAAATAATTATTCATATAAATATAAAATTTATAGGATATAATAAAATAGTTTTTATTAATTATAATATTTTTTATTTTTCTATATTTATAGTATTGAATAGTATTAAATTTTACAATAATTATATTTCATGAATATAATATTTTATTAATTTATTAATAAATCATAAAAATATTAAATAATGTTATAGTGGACTATATATTGTACAAAATTGCATCCACTATACATTTAAAAATACTTAGAAATATTTGGATCTTGAATATACTTATAAAATTTTAATATTTCGAGAACTTACGAATGTTTCCCTAACAAAAATTATAAAATAGAACCACCTATTTATCATTATATCACCACCATGAGCCTTCTAGATCAACCTACCTCTACCAAATACTCTTCTCCACTTGCGTATACATATTCTAAAGGTTTTTTTTACCAAAATAATTTTACCATGTTTCTTAATGGATTCCTCAGAGAGGTGATAATGAAGAGGTAACATTCTGAAACCGCCCCTTTAATTATTTTTCTTCTTTTCCCCCCTTCTCACCTACTTCATCTATCATGAAATAATAACTCCAATATCATGTATAAAATAAAATTTTACATTTATAATTTAATATATAATATTAATTCTTTTTCTCATCCCGTCTTATTCATTGAAAAAAAACTACTATCCAATTTATGGAAATTAGTTGTCTTCTGGATAATAAATTGTCATTTTATTTTATAACCTTAATTGATGGTCATAAAAGTATTTTCATGGTTAAATAAGATTTTAATAATTATATAATAACATATTTCAAGTTATGTAACTAAAACATTGATATAATATTAAGTAAAACAAAAATTATGTGTGATGGAAGGAAAACCTGCCCAAATTAACATAAGATTTATCCTTAATGTTTTGTCATCTAAATCATCATCGTGTTATAAAAAATGATATATGAGACCATTTAAATATCTTAATATACATTAATACCATTTAATTCAACTTCTGGAGTATTATTTCCATTTTATATTAATGTCCATAATTATAAAAAATTGAACCGACCATGTGACGAAAAATGAACACACCGAAAACAATAAAAATAACATAATATTATTAATAAATTATTTTAATAATTATATAAAAATATCATATAATGTCTTATAAATATTAATATTGTCCTAAAATAAATTATTAACATCTTTAGACCATTATAAATTACTTTTGGACACATTTGAATGAAGTCAAACATGAGGTAACAGAGTTTCTTTTAAAATCCTATTTTAAAGTTCCTTTTAATAAAAGAATGTTTTTGACATATATATAATTAATGGAACATTCATATTTCATGTCTCATGGAAATTTTGAATTCTAATTTATATGTTTATATGATTACTTTTGAAAGAAATTATTTCCATCATACGTGGATAGTTATTCAAAATGAGTGGTTCTCAAAATGGTATGTTTGTTTTCTTCAAATAGTGTATTTTGATGAAATAGTTTATGATTTATATTTATATTATAATTCATGGTAATTATTTAAGATGAATTTTGGTTCTATGATAAACTAATAATTTGTGGTCACATTATTAACCAATGATAGTTGGTTCTATGATAAACTAATTTTTGGTGGTTATGTTATAACCTCCAATGCATTTAGTACTCTGGAGATGGACATGGACCAAGTTGTTTTTTTTCCATTTGTATTTTTAATATAGAAAATGATGTCCCAAGTTACCTACTTATGTGTTATATAATTTCTTATGTGTTGTCAGGATAATCATTTATTTTTAAAATGGTAATAAATTTATCCTTTCCAAGAGATGGTTATATTTTCAAAATAAAGATGGGTATTTCTAAGAAAATATGTTTATATGGATTTTCAATATACCAATAGTTTCTTTTAATTTTTTGTCCCTTAATAAATTTATTTATCATTCAATGTTTTAAAAAAAATCCCACAGTGTTTGAAGGAGAGTAGGGACAAGGATGAGGCGATGAATGAAATTGTGAGGAATTCACATGAAAAGAAATAAAGTTTTATTTTTAAATGTTTGAATATTTTGATAAAAATGGAAATATAATAAACGTGTATATTATATAACATTTTATTTTTCATATATGAGTCATAACCTAATTATATAAAACACTAAACCAAACAGATGATCATGATTGTATGAATGTGAATAGTAGTTCAAAGATATTGTAATATGTAATCTTTAAGGATGGGTTCCTACATTTGGGATCAGAGAAATGATTATATTACTTTAGAGTTAAGGATAATGTTAATTAATTCCCAAGAATTATTTTAATTTGTATTTAATTTCAAATTATATAGTTTTTTATTTTTCTCATGTTTTTCTGTCTAAACTATATATGTTCAGAATGGTTTTCCGCAAAAGAAATAGAAAAGATGTAATATGAAGGATCTTATAAAATAATTTACACAATAACAAGAATCTTGATATGGTTAGAATCATAAATGAGTAGTTTGTTGCAATACTGGAAATTTTTATGCTAGATATATATAGTGTTTGCATCTATTCTAGGTAGAAATGAGAAATACCATAGAGGAATATTTCATTAATAGAGCATCTTATGAGACAACATCTTCCATCATTTAGTGGATCATCTAAATCAATGGTATCCAAAGGATCGATAAATTCCTTGGAAAAGATATATCATGTCATTTGGTATTCAGAATCAAGAAACCTAACCCTTTCCATTTATCATTTTGAATGTGAAGCTGAATAAATGAGGTCTTTAGTTAATAATACCAAATAGAATGATTATCATGGCGATATGGAATGCGACATATTCAACAATATTTTTCTCATGAATTTTTTCCTAAATAACTTTCTAATTAGGTTGGAGAAACAATTTCTGGAACTAATTTAGAAGGATAAATTTTATATAGATGCATATGAAGAAAACTACACGTGATTGGCCTGGTAGGTATCAGATTTTTCTCAGGACATAGATACTGAAATTGATATATTCTACTCTGGTTAAATAACAATTTTACAAATACCATTCGATTCATGATATATTAAAAGCTTTGATAAACATATTCATCACTCTGAAAATGTTGAGATAGAGTTTTCGAACACATATATGCTTCTTGATCATAATAATAGGAAGCGATAACGTTGGTAAGAATTAAGGAAGAATTAGTCAGTTAAATTTTGAGTTAAAAAAATAAACTTTCCTTATTATGAGAAGTGTAGTAAAAATAACCCTAAAAATGTCTCAAATATTTTTTTAAATTCATTCAACGTCGATTTTTTTTCACATGTCATGTTAATTCATGGATAATGAGAAGAAAAATAGTGAATAGTTAATGGTATGATTCAATTATTGAACTGATTTGGGACATTATACTAACTTGTTCATGAAGTTAGTGACTCGGGATATAAATCAAAAGACTAAAAGTAAAAATGCATGGAAAAATATTATTCTATCACTATGGATGATATTTATATGTCATGTGATTTAGTGATAGAAATGTTACATGTGTATAAAAATTAAGAAAATAACCACTTTGATTCTAGATCATCACATTCATTCATTTCAAATAAAATTTCATGAATACTGTGAATATAACATCATGAAATTGTGATAGAATATTTTATGGAAACTGTTAAATTAATTATTAAGGAAACCAAGATTTATAGGAATCATTCAATTTGAATATATGTGAATGGTGCTGTCATGGGCACCCACAAATGATTAATGGCTTTTTGGGGTACTTGGGAGCAGCACAGTGGCTAACTAAGGTCATCTCTCAAAGTATGATGTAAATTTAAAAATCCTTTTATAGGTATTATAAAAATAAAGTAAAAGAGAATAAAAATACTATATGAAATTATGGGGGTATTTTATCATTTATAAATATATAATATGTTTTCTGAAATACTATTTCATTTTTTGTTTTTAATTTTTAATTGAAAATCGATTAAAAATACGCAACAAGAAGATGTTTTTCTAGATAATATTTTAAAAGGATTAATCGATCTGACTATAAAACATAATTTACTTATTAATAATTATCATTTAAATTATTATCCACTTAATTATGATCCCTTATTTTTTAACCCCTAAACCTTATGTGAATTAATGTTACCACAAATATGACGAGAATTAAACCCTACGATATCTTCGAAACATGAAATCACATCACCCTAAATTGATTGATGTTATAAGGATAGCTTATGGTCTATGGAAAATTAAAGAGCATGTTCATTCAGGGAAATGAGGATCAATTTAGCTAAGGTATTATATTTTAACTCTACAAATTTATCTTGTGTGGTCTTGTTTTACCGATTAAGTTTGCGCTCCAAAAATTTACAGAATACTCGACATCATGTGTTTTTGTGATAATTGTTCAATTTATTTCTTATTTTCTTATAATTTAAAAAATAAATTCATTGATAATATTATGTTAATTATAGTATTAAAATTATTAAAATTTATTAAAATAATAGGGTTGAAGATAGATCGATCAATAAGAGAACTACTCTTTCATCGGTGGTGTGGTCATCATGGAGACGTTTTTCATGAGAAAAGGATTGAAATGGTAGAACCCAATCTCATCTCAATAGTTTATTCCATCCCAAATAGGATGATTAAAGGAGAATATAATTGAAAAAAATAGAATAAAAGAGAATAAAAAAATAATAACAAAGAAGTTTATTACACAAATGAAAAAATTACAACATGAAGATGAGAATTAGACTTTGATGAGGGGATCCTTGATTCAAGAGCTACCTCTCTTAAAATGGTTGGAGACATTGGGTGAAAAAAATTCTACTCTAACTTAAATATCTTAATGCACCTCCCAGCCTCTCGAAATGAAAAAAAACACTAATTTATATAGTGGATGGGAGGATAGGTTTAAAGTGATTTCAAGTGTGAATGGGGAATCTTGGCCAAATATTTTATGCCAACTTGAACTACCCATTTAAATACCAAAACGTGAGAATAATATGTCATTATATAAGGATGATTCATGAAATTTTTTTTCCTCGAGCTCCTCTCAAAATGTGGTCCTAATCCTATCAGAATGAAGATGTTATGGCCCATATACATAACCCATATCCAATCTGGCGATTCCATCCAAACTTTGATTCATTGACCATTTTCCCCAACCAAATGAATGATTTATCTACAATGTCCCAATTAAAAGTTGTATAAACATATTACAAGAACACATTTACAAAATATTAATTTCAAATAATTCAATTTAAATTATTTATTCTTGAAATACTACACTGAATATTTAATGAGTAAAATAGAAATTTTCATCAAATTTTCAATTGAATTATCTAATCCCAAATATTCCATAAATGAACATTGTCACCATAATGTGAAGAAATTATATCATTTTTATCAATAAATATTCAATAAATTTTTTTTATCTACTCCCCCACACATACCCTTTTGCACTCATGGGAAAAACCTCATATCATGTATTCCGAAACATTGTGACAAGTAAACATCAATATCAGATCAAAAAAATTTTTAAAACACATATCATTGAGATCCAAAAATTCCAAACCAAGAAACAATATTTATCATTCCTCATAAAAAATTATTATTTCAGGTTCTCCATTTATATCATTCAATATATTTCCAGTTCATTTATCCTCACATGCACAAAACACTTACCTCACTTGAATTTTCTCTTATCACACAAATATCAATTTTTCAGCAATGTATTTCTCATACAAACTCATACAAGGGTCACCATAGGCTTGATAGATTCATAAATCTACAATTTATTTTATTTAAGGACATATGTGTATCATGACAACTTTTTAGGTTTATTCTGTGGCTTTTTTGTAGGATTTAGATGTGAAAACTTCTCATGCTGAATGAGGAGGGCTTGACTATTTTTGAAGAAAAATTGAATTATTATAACTTTTCACTTTAATATTGTCTCATCCTCAATCTCCATAGCATCAATTCATATTCATAATCATGAAAAATAAAGTAATGTGCACACCATTCAACATTTCATCAGTAAAAATGTCAATCTTATCAAACATGATTTTCTTGAAAGCACTAGATAGGAACAACTTTATCCCTCTATTAGAAGTTCTAGAAAGTTAAAAATTTACTTATCATGAAAGCTCCAGAAAAGCAAAATATTTCAATATAATTATTTCTTTTAGAAGCAATCACATCTCTTCAGAAATTAATTTTCTTCCCAATGTATCACATAATATCGTAGCCCAACAGAATATAGCTTCCCCCACATTTATGTTCATCTAGATTATGCAATTTCACTTCCAGAGTTGGTTGGATTGGAAAAATTTTATTGTATGTGGCTAACATATTATTTTATTCATGGATTATAATTGGAACAAGGGTTAAATGTTCAAGGTATGCCATTATAAAAAATGGATTCATTGAAATAGGGGCTTTAATACGAAACAAATTCCTCAATCATTTAAAACATTTGTACCTCAAACCCTCAAGTTTTTACAGGAATAAATCAAACTATGGTTAAATCATGCATGGTTTGGTTCTCTTGATAAATTAGGTAAATGTAAAGAATATGAAAACAATGTTTCATAAGAATCACATGAAACTGATTTTAAATATAAAGACAGTGAGATGTGGCATGGGATTCAAAATTCAGAGTACATTTCATGAAATTACTAAATATTTCAACTAGAAATAAAGTCATTTTCAACATTCATTTAAGATCAGTTGCCAGGGAGCAATTGTTTCAATTATTGATATAGATTTTAAAATGGTGAGGAAAACTATTTCAGCTCAAAAGTATCAAAAACACCAAAAAATTTGAAAAATAAACACACAAAATTTTAAAAACACAAATTTATATTTGGTTTTTTGAAATCATTGAAAAAGAAAGAAAACAATTAAAATTACTAAAGTAAAAGGATTACAACCCCACACTTAAAATATTTCATTTTCCTCATTTTGAACCCATGAGATGATATATGCACATGAAATTTAAAATTTTAAATAGGAAAATGAATAAAGAAGTGAAAGGGTTAGGAACAGCCTGAAATTCTTAAGAGATGATGAGGTCATCTAGGGTGATGGAATCTACTGCATCAGTAAGAAGTCCATAAATATATTTATCCAAATGTTTCCCATTGACTGTAAAGATCCTCCTCGTGTCCTCTTATCTGATCTCCACTAAACCATAAGGATAAAAATTATTCACAACATAAGGACTTAACCATCCGGAATGAAACATACCAAGAATCAGCTTCAGTCATGAATTGTATAGAAGGACTTTATCTCCAACTTGAAATTCTCTTTTCTGGATCATTTTTTCATGAGCTTCTTTTGATATTTCCATTTAGATCATTCAGTTCACATATGAAGACAATCGAATCTCTTCATGCTCTTGAATTTTCAGCATCCTTTTTATTCCATATTAGGCCAAATCCATGTCACTTTTCTTTATAGTCCAATAAGCCTGATGATCAACTTACATGGAGAGATGAAATACTTTACCAAAAACAATCTAAAATGGGGACATATCGATGGGTGTTTTTTATGATGTCTTATATTCCCATACTGCATCATCCAAGCTCTTGATCTAATCCTTCCTATTCAGCTGAACGATTTTCTCAAAAAAAAAATTCAACACACGATTTGAAACCTCATCCTAGCCATTTGTTTGGGGGTGGTACACTATTGATTTTTTGTGTGTCGCCCCATACTTCTGAAGGAGGGATGAAAAATTAAGATTTCAGAAGCGTGTCCCTTGGTCATTAATGATGGCCTTTGGTACTCCAAACCTAAAAAAAGTTTCCTTGGCCAACTCCACCACAACATGAGAATAATCCGTCCTGGTGGCATAAGCCTCCACCCATTTTCTCACATAATCAACAGAAATAAAAATATAAAAAAACCAAAGGAACTAGGAAAAGGACCCTTAAAATAGATTCCCCATAAATCAAAAATATCACAGAATAATATGGGTTGTTCAGGATTCTCATGTCTCCTGGAAAATTTTCATGTGTGTTGGAAATGTGAGCATGACTTACAATAAAAATGAGCATCACGAAAAAATCTAGGATAATATAACCCTGGGTCTAAAACATTCCTAACTGTCTGTTGGGGTCTGAAGTGTCCACCACAAGAAAATGTATGATAGAATTACAGAACAGACTCAAGATCATGATCAGGAACACACTTCCTACTAACTTTATCACTATAAATACACCAGAGGTATAGATCATCCCACACATAATACTGAGATTAACTTTTTAATTTTTTTAACTTGATGTCTCTTTAAAGATTTAGGATTTTCAGAGGAAAAAAGTTAGTCAACTAAATCTGCATACCAAGGATGTGTACCAGAGATGGAAGAAAGATGCCCATCGGGGAAATTTTCCTAAAGTGGTACCTTGTCTAAGTTGTCATCCTATAGTGTGTGAGTAAGGCTACTCATGTGGCATGACACTAGGTTTCTTACCCCTTCTTTTCCTTTATCTCAATATCAAATACTTGAAAAAGGATCAGTCGTTGGATATGTCTGGGCTTTACATCTGGCTTCTTCTAAAGGTACCTCAGAGCTGCATTGTCTGAAAAAAGAACTACTTTATAGAACAATAAATATGAATGGAATTTGTCTAATGAAAATATAATGGCAAGAAACACCCATTTCGTGGTTGTGAATTTTTATTGGGATGAATCCAATTTCCTCAATGTATAGTAAATCACATGTGAACATCCCTCCACCCTCTGAGATAAGACAGCTCCAACTGTGAAGTTAGATGTGTTACACATAAGCTCAAAGGGAAGCTCCCACCATGGGGACTGTATGATTGGTGGAGTGTTAAAACACTTCATTATCTCATCAAAGTAAGTCCTTAAAGAATCATCAAACACAAAATCAAAATCCTTTTGAATTAATCATGAAATAGGAAGAGAAATCTTACTAAAATATTTGATGAAGCCCTGATAAAATCCTACATGCCCTAAGAAAGATCTAAAATCTCGCACACATGAATGATATGGTAAGTATGAAATGATATCTACCTCAGATATATCAACCTAAATCACACATTTTGACACTACATACCCTAAAACAATTCCATTCTCTACAATGAAATAACACTTTTCAATGTTCAGGACCAGATTCTTCTCAATACAACGATTCAACACCATTCCCGAACTGCTTAGACATTCATCAAATTAGGATCCATACACTTTAAAATAATCCATAAATACCTCCATGAAGGTCTCATTAAAATAAAAAAAAAATACTCAACATGCATCTCAGGAAGGTATTTGGGGCTTTTCAAAGTCTAAATGGCATCCTTCGGTAGGCAAATGTACTGAACGAACTAGTGAATTATGTCATCTCTGGATCCTATAGAGAAATATGAACCTGAACATATCCAGGATATACATCCAAGAAACAATAATTTGTCTTCCCATATAGTATCTCAATCACTTGATCAATAAATGGGATGGGAAAATGGTCTTTGTGGGTGGAATGATTTAGCTTTCTATAAACAATACACACACTCCAACTGTTTTGTACCCTCATCGGAACTAACTCATATTTCTCATTTTTAAAAACTGCAACACCACATTTCTTAAGAACAACTTGAATAGGACTTACACACTGAGAATCAGAAATGGAAGAGATTATATCTGCCTCGAGAAATTATTCAACTTATTTTTTAACAATAACCAAAATAGTTGGATTTAGTCTCCGTTGTCGCTACCTAACTGGTTTATCCCCCGCATCTAAAAGAATCATATGCATGAAAATGGAGGGGCTAATACCTTATATGTCAACTAGGGTCCACTTAATTACCTTAATTTTCTCCCTCAAAATATTCCAAAGTTTTTCTTCATGATCAAAAGGGATATTGTTAGCAATGATAACAGGTAATTTCTCTCCACTCAACAAGTATGAGTATTTGAGATTTGGTGGAAATGGCTTGAGTTCTAGTGTAAGGGTGTGGTGTATAGTTGTAAATACTGAAGAAACTAAAATATGTGCACAATGATAATCAGTATCAGAATACACATCATCAAAATCAGAGAATAAAACATCAAATCTATCAGTATACTCAACAACCATGTCATAATCAGAGTTCACGTGATCAAAATCAGAATGTGGCTCATTTAAAAAATAAAATCTAAGAGAGTCTTCTGTATTACAAATAGGCGTGGAAGTACTCTTAGACATAAAACTAGAAAAAATACTCATAATCTCCCAAAGCATAAGAAAATCCAATTCCATGGGGTTTTTACTTGGTGGTTCAAAATAGGAGATAATAAAAGAAGAATGGTCCTCTGAGGGATACTTTATGGAGTCCATAACATTAAATATTACCGATTAATATCCAAACTCCATGGAAAGTGTACCCTCATTTTCATTTATGATATTTTTTGTAGTTTTGAGTAAAAGACTTCTTACGATAATGGGAGCATGAGAACATACCTGATCATCCTCCATGATAAGCACGTAGAAATATGCTAGAAATATCATGTCTCTTACCCAGACAAGTACATCATCAGTGACTCTCGCTGGATATGTTATAACTATATTTTCCAACTACATCCCTACTCTCATCGATTACAACTCACGAACCTATACAGAAGAGAATATAGAGTGAGGCGTTACATTTATGGAAGATCCTAAATCACAAAGAGCATTATAATTGTGAAACTCCCCTATGGTGTATGGGATAGTAAATGTACCTAGATCCTTGAACTTTTTTGGCATCACTAGAGTTGGTGTAATGAGTGAAAAAACATTTCTTCCAATATTGATCCTCTCATTTCCCTTGATCCCACTTCGATTGGTACGATGTTCTTTTAAGAATATCGCATTCCTTGGGATATTCTTGGTGGATTCATGTAGAGGAATGTTGATCTCCACACCCTTGAATGTGTCCAAAACCTATTTTTAGATTTCCTCTTCAAATATATTCTTGGTCTGAACAACCCTGTTATGAAATGGAAGGGGTTTAGGAGGAACATCATTAATCTTTTTCTTACCTTTATCTTTCACCTTGTGTTTCTCATCAGCCGGTTTCGAATGGGGTTTCTTTGTAGGTGAGGTGAATATGGGTGGAATTATAGGTGTATATATATCAGTTGTTTTATTCTGACTTCTCAATGTAATGGCACTGACATTCCCCTTCAGATTTGGAGTAGGTTGGGATGAAGGATTTCTAGAGTTCTTAGTTACCAGTTCATGGAGGGTGGTGGAAATCTATCTTATTTAAGTCTTTAACTCCCTCATCTATGAAACATGACTATTCAGCTAATTTTGTTGATTAAAAACAATTTGTTTCAAAATATCATCAGCTTTAGAATCTACCTTTGGTTTAAAATTCCCTAGTTATTGACTTGTGGATACTTGAGCTTCAAATTACCTTTGGGGTTGTTGGAAACCATGTTGGTAAGGTGGAGACTGCTGGAAGTTTTGTTGAAAAGGGGGCCTTTGTTATTGTCTAGATCCATACCTAGTGTCTGATTGATCCTTCCACCCTTGGTTGTATGTTTTAGAAAAATAATCAATATTCTTCTGGGGATATGTTTGCTTCCACTGCTGATATGGTATCCCAGGAAACATTGTTGTACAATCTTTAGTTTCATATAGTTGGGGGCAATAGTCTGTTGGGTGGCTTGTCTCAGTGAAAATGCCACATGGCCTTGAAGGAGTGGGTTTAGATATATTTTGATTAAAATCAATTTTTCCCATCATATTGGTCAATTAATATAACTTGGTATCAATAAAATGACTCTCAATAGACTGACATACTTGATATACTCCCCTAACATGTGGTGTACTTCTATCACCAAATTATTTGTAGTTTTAGGCCATCTTGTCCATCCACACATGTGCAGCTACTAGTGTTTTTTCCACTGATTCTCATCCAGATACATCATTTACCATTCTCCTCACAATATATTTGAGTACTTCATAGAATTATTGGGTGAGGATTTTCTCACTTATTTGGTGATATGGTCATCTTGCACACAACTTCTTGAATCTCTCCCAGAACTCATACATTGACTTCCACTGGGATTTCATGATCCCAAAGTTCTATTTATGAATGGAAGTGGTCCATCATGATGGAAAAAATAACTAAATAAAATATTTTTCAAATCATTCAAACATATGACATCATTATATTGTAAATAATATATCCATTCTTTTTCATCTCCATCAAGTGAAAATGATAATTCCCTTAGATAGATTTGATCTTTAAATACATTTCTTGGCGTAAGGATTGAGAAACTGACATTGAATTATTTTAAAAAAATTTTGATCCTCACCAGATAATCTATGAAACATTGTAAGAATATGAATTAACCTATATTTTAGTTCAAATTATTATTTTAGATTCAGGTATGCAATATAATTTGGTTGATAGTTAGTATCAGCTACAACCAATTCTTAAATGGTTCTATTATGTTCATTGTTATTTTCTTTATCCATTAGTTCTTGTTTTAGGTTTGAAATTGAATTGTTTCAAATTTCAATGTTCTTATATTGGAGTAATTCTCTTTCTGATTGAATATTGAAACTTCCCGTAGACTGAGAATGTCTGATTCGAGCTCTAAGGCTGCATTCAATCTCAGGGTCAAGATCTAAGAGATTTTCAGGATTAGTTCATGTCAAAATTCAAATAAAAATTAAAAAATGAAAAGTGGGCCATAAGAAATTAAAAATGATATGTTTGAGTTGATGGCCAAAAATAATAATAAAATAATAGAAGAACAAGAAAAAAGATAGAAAAAACAGATTGGGTAAAGAAGAAATAAAGAAGAAAAGAATATAATAAATTGTAAAATAAAATAAACACCCTTAATTGGTTGAAATAATTACTTGCCTCCTCGAAAATTGAGCCGATTTGAATGGTGATGTAGTGGGGCCCTCAAATGATTAGTGGTTTTTGGGGTACATGGGTGTAGCATAGTGGCTCACTATGGTCGTCTCTCAAAGGAGGAAGTAAATTAAAACAGATTTTTAAAGGTATTATAAAAATAAAATAAAAGAGAATAAAAACACTACATGAAAGTATGAAAGGTTGTTTATCATTTATAAAACTAGAAGATGTTTTCTGGAAAAGATTTAATTTTTTTGTTTATAATTTTGAAATGAAATTCGATTAAAAAGAAGCAACAAGAAGATTTTTTTTAGAAAATATTTTAAAAGGCGTAATCGATCTAACTCTACCTCTTAATTTACTTATTAATCATTATAATTTAAATTATTATCTACTTAATTATGATCCCATAATTTGTTAACCCTCTAACCCAATGAGAATTAACCTTACCACCCATATGAATAGAATTAAACACTAGGTTATCTTCGAAACATGAAATTGCAGCACCCTTCTTTGATTGATGTTCTAAGAATAGCATATGGTTAGTGGTAAATTAAGGAACATGTAAATTCTAGAAAAATAGGATTAATTGATCTTAGGGATAAAACTTTAACTCTACCAATTTATCCCATGTGGTCTTGTTTTACTGATTAAGTTTTCACTCTTAAAATTTACACAACAATCAAACTCGCGTGTTTTGGTGTTAATTGTTTAATTTCATGCATAGTTTTTTATAATTTAAAAACTCAATTCATTGATCATATTAAGTGAATTATAGTATATTAATGATTCAAAATAATTAAATGAATAGGGTGGAAGATAAATCAATCACTAAGAGAACTACTCTTCCATGGGTGGTGTGGTCATCATGGAGACATTTTTCATGTGCAAAGGATTGAATGGGTAGAACACAATCTCATCTCCACTCATGATTACAAGCCAAATAGGATGAGTAAAGAAGAAGATAATTGAACAAAACATAAGAAAGAGAATAAATAAAAGAAGAAAAAATAATTTTATTACACAAATGAAAACATTACAACATGAAGAAGAGAAGAAGGCTTCGATGAGGGGATCCTGGCTTCAAGATGTACCCCTCCTATAATGGTTGGATAATTTGGGTGAAACCAATTCTCCTCTGCCTTAAATCTAATAATTCACTTCTCAACCCCTATAAATGATAAAATCACTAATATATATAGTATATGGGAGGCAAGGTTTAATGTGATTTCAAGTGGGAATGGGGAATCTCAGCCTAATATTTTATTTTAAATTGAGCTGCCCATTTTTTCACCAAAACGCATGAATAGATTGTTTTTCCAGCATGATGATTTTCGATAAAATTCTTCGTAGATCCCCTATCTAATTTGGTCCTAATCCAAGCACTAATGAAGATGTTATGGCCCCAATACCGAACCCATATCCAATCTGGATAGTCCGGCCCAACTTTGAATTCATGGCCCATTTGCACCAACCGAAGGCATGATTTAACTAAAATGCAAAAAAAAAGTTGTAGAAAATTATTTTAGGGACACATTAAAACAATATAAATTTCAAATAATTCAAATAAAATTATTTATGTTTGAAATACATCATTTAATTTTAAAGGGTATAGACGGAATTTGCATCAAATTTTTAAATGAATGATCTAATCCCAAGTATTCCAAAAATGATCATAGTTACCACAATTTGAGGAAATAATATTATATATTATCAAAAAGAATATTCAATAAAATTATGTTTTATCAATATGAAATGTAAAATATGGAAAATATTATTGAACTACCCTTAGTTGTGTTTGATATTATCTTGGATGTGGATTGTCTTTCAGTTTATCATGCTAATACAGATTACAATGCAAAGAATGATTTGTTGAATCATTTCATACTATTAATAACCTATGAAAAAGTAAATAAATTAATTAAAAAATAGTTAATGTTATATAAAAAGTTTCCTTGAAATGTATAAACCTTTTAATATTAATGAAGAGACAATATTGTTGAATATAAAGATGTTTTCTGGATGATTTTTCTAGTTTCATTTATGATTAGTGGGTTGAATTTACTATTGTAATAATCCCTCATGAGAAGCCTTTTTTAAATCTCCCTTATTAAATGGATCATGTAGAACATTTGGAAACTAAAAAATTGATATATGAGTTTCTTGATAATTGTTTTATTTGACCTAGCCCTTCACCATTAGGTTCACTATTTTTTCTATTAAAAAGAATGGTTGTTCTATGAGGGTTTTCATTGATTATAGAGAATTAAATAACATCACTATTAATAATAAGTGTTATTTTCCATGTGTTTATGAATTATTTGATCATCTCTAAGGAGCAATGTATTTTTCCATGATTGAATTAAGAGTCGGATACCATCATATGATGGTGAAGGATGATGAAATTATAAAAAATGATTTCAAAATATATATGTGCATTATCAGTTTTTAGTTATTCGCTTTTGGTAGAAAAATTCCCCTACTATATTTATAGATCTTATGAATATATTTTTCAATAAATATTTTGATATGTTTTTTTGTGACATTTTATTTTTAAAAAAAATTATGAGGTCATGAAAGAAATATGATTATTATTTTTCAAATCCTTAATGTAAAGAAGTTATACATAAAATTAAGAAAATGTGATTTTTGGTTACAAAAGAATTGTTTCACTAGGATAATTTTCAATAAAGATTGAATAACAGTTTATCTGACCAAATATTTTGTTGATTAATAAAAAAGACCTACAAATGTTACTAATATTTGATTTTTTTGGATTATCATGCTATTACTAGTGGTTTATTGAAAACTAGAATGATTGTGTAGACCACTAACTATGTTAACATGAGAAGATTTCAAATTTAACTAGACAAAATATTATGATAATTATTTTCATGAATTGAATATAATATTGGTGAATGTTGTAGTTTGGGCTTTTCCCACAAGATATACTAATTTTATCATCTATTGTGAGTCTTTATTGAAGTTAAATGGTTTTATTCTGATGAAAAATGATTGGTAACTACTTATGCTTCAAGGAATCTAAAAATTAATGAGTAAAATTATACTAACCATGATTTGGAATTAGAAACTGTTATTTTTATGTTTTAAAATTTTGAGGAATAACTTATATTGAACGATTTGTGAAATATATAATAATCATAAAATATTAATGTATATATTTACTTAGAAATTGTTCATCATGAGGTATATAAGATGGGTAGAATCGATTAATTATTATGATTTCACAATTCACTAGTATCCTCAAAAATAAAATAAAGTAGTTGATGCTTTGTATTTGAAAATTTAGGGTTTAAAGAATGGTAGAATTGGTGAACTAGGGTAAGTTATATATAGTTAATTTTTATGATGAATGTATTTTGAGATTTTGGAAGCGAATATGTGTGACTTTTTATTCTCAGTTTAAGAAAGAGTTGTTAAGTGAATCTCATAGATCTCTGTTTTCTGTAAATATTGGACGTAATAAGTTGTATAGATACATTCAAGAGTATTAATAGTGGGATGGAATGAAAATAGATATTACCAATTTTACAATGAAATTATTGACCTGTGAATATTTTAAAGAAGAATGGTACTTACTAAAGAATAGGCATCAGGAATTTCTAATTTTAGATTGCCAATGAGAAAATATATCCATGGATTTCTTGGTGGAAATACTGAATACATCATGCGATAATAATCTAATGTCATTTATTGTTGATTAAATGACTAAATTGGTTTATTTACTTCTCATTCAGGATAATCTATCTTTATATCATCTTTTTAAACTGCATCATAATGAGATAGTCAGGTTACATGGAGTTCCTCTCTCCATTATATCTTACCATGATCACATGTTCACATCTAACTTTTGGAAAGGCCTTCATAATTAAATAGGCACAGAATTAAATTTCAGTATATCCTTATATCATTGGTATTATTATAACAACCCAGTATTAATGTACATAAATATTAAATCATTTTTTGTTAATACTCAAAACATTACACAAAATATTCATAAAATACTTTATTTGTTTAGTGCCTTTGGAAACATGGAAATGTAAAATTTAGAACATGATTGAGCTATATTACCTCTCATTAGGTTCTCCAAGAATAGGAACCCTTTTAGAAACATAATACACAAATTATTTCTTCATTACATGGGGAATGAAAAATAAAAATGAGTGAGCCCTAATGCTCAGTAAGGGAAAACAAAAAATATATGTAATAATAAACATGAGAATAATGGTATCAGAACATACTCAAAAACATTAGAGGATCATAACCATCATATAAAAGATCAAAAACATGAATCCTAGAGTAAATATAAGTATTTCACTAGTAATGAAACCAATGTAATTATGACCATAATCTCTGAAATCATAACATAGGAGTTAGACATGGAATTTTGTAATGAACCTAGATATGTAATACCATTCCTTATCAGAAAAGATGCATTTCTAGAACATATTAGGTCACTTCAGGGTGACTACACCTACTGAGTGCCACACACAACAATCCCTTGTTACAGTCCTTTACTTTTAAGGGATCAGGTTTCCCCATCTTCCAATAGTGGATAATTTTTACCCATCCTCTAATAGGAAATCATGTTACCCAATACCCCCTTTAGGGATTTGGATTCACCATATTCCCTTAGAGGATTGGGTTTCCCCATTATCCAATAATCATGGGGACTACACCGAATAGGTGGGACACACCACTCTCCCCAATCATAGTCTTTTCCTTCTAATGGATTGGGTTTCCTTATCATCACATAGTGGATTAAGCCCATCAACTTGTTTCCCATCAGTATTTCATGAGATATAAATATTCACCTAATTAATTGGAGAAAGATATAGGTCCCACCCATCATATTATAATACCACTCATATATGTGACAAAATATAATAAAACTTTCATCATATCATGACACGTAAAAAGAGACGAGTTTCCAAAACATCATATCATAATGCATGAAATTAATTGGGTAGCATAAAAAATTCATCACAAAATAATATATAGAAAATATATAGGTATCATAATCATTTCATCAAATCATAAACTGTGAAAGGAATAAATTTTCGAAAGCATTTAACATGTGGAATAGAAAAATTAATCATAAACATCATGCTATTAAGGCATATACTATTCATGAAATAATATGAATGGTAATTTTGGATCATATCCCAAATAAATATTAAACTATATCAAAGGATGAAATCACAGATAGAGAAGTATTTTTGAAATATCACATAAAAAATTTCTTAAGAAAAATAACATTTCTCTGAAAAACATTTTCAAAAATCCATTTTTAAACCCCTTTTCTTATAAATAAACCATTATAATTTAATTTAAAAAATTATTGAGGAAAAAATATTTTCTTCATTGAAAAATTGTTTTTAAAACATAATTAATTTTCAAAAAAACATTGATTGAAGATAAACAATAAGTCATATAATGTAATCTATAAAACCTTTTTCATTGAAGACATATAAAATAATATTAAAAACGTTTTGAAAAAAAATTTCCTTGAAAACATGTAAAGGATTTCTAAAATCTTTTTGAAAAACTGTTGCTTTTGAAACACATTAAAAACATATAATGAATGCTTGAGAACAATTTTAAAATTATTTCATTTAAAATTATTTCAAAACAAATAAAATAAACTTTTAAATAATTTAAATAATTTTATTTGAAGAAAAAATATTTTAAAATATATAAATTAATCCTTGAAAATCATTTAAAAAAATTCGTATACATTAATATTTTTTAAAAAAATTATTCGAAATCTATTTTAAAATCAATAAATTTATAAAATTTTAGGAAAAATAATTTTTTTAATAAATAAACATGTAAACATACCAAGGAATCATTAAGTAAATGATGATCATGATGGTCGGTATGTTTGTAAATACTGAACATTTATTTTTCAACTTAAATTTTTTGAAAAGTGTATTCATTAGAAAATGATAAGAATATTCCTTATAAAACAATTTATTAAAAATGTGAAATAAAGGTAAAACATCCTTTAAACATCATAGAATAATAGTAAAAAATTGAAATAAATTTTAGAAAACATGGTTTTGAGAGAATACATATTTATTAGGGAAAAAACATCGAGTTTTCATGAAAACGTTTTCTTAATAAACATAAGTACCAAAGAGTGGAGAATGGTACCGTTTTTTGGGTATTACATGAAAATAAAAGGGTAATAATTATCATGAGTTTTCATGAGAGATCGATCATAATATTTCATCAATATAAGAACAATCATAAACAATATTGAGAAAAAATGTGATTTTAGCTATAAACCATTACCCCTTTGGTATCTTTGAATCATAATAAATTGAAACAAATAAAATTACATGAAGCTTAACATATCTTGAAAGTAAGTAGATCCATCATATAACATGTCAAATTCTATATATACACCTCATAGAAAAATATAGGAACATAACATGGAATGTGTATTAAAGAAAGAAAATTGAGACAAAATTACTTTACTGATTAGGAAACTTTTTAAGAAGAAACCCCATGAAATAAATATAATCAAATGGATTTTTAAATACCCAAAAATTTAAATATAATAGTAATACATACATCTATTGGAGGTATACAAACAACAAAAAATAAATGAGTGCTGAATAGGGCATGTATCTCAAAGAAATAAAAAGTGATATGAAATTCCCTTAACTTAAATATTGAATTTATTTTTAAATGTTCAATGTAACACCCCAAAATTTTGTGAAATATTTTTTTTCAAATTAAATTAATATTTTAGATATTTACTATTTCACACAATATGGAATACACCTATTGTTATACGAAGAACAATCTGTTTGGATTGCGTTATATGCAAAAACAATTTGAGATTTTTCTATACACAAAAAATAGAATAGATTTTGATATATGCAACACTATCCTTGGAATTTTTTACCCACAACGCCGAGTTATTTTGATATTTTTCATTAAACAGAGGACCATGTTATGTAGAACAATAATATATTATTAATATAATATTATTTAATATAATAATATATGACATAACCATTAAATTAGTGATTATGAATAGTATTAAATAACTTAATATATTATATTATTTAAAATATGAATACATTTTTTACCAATTAATTAGAAATGAAAATTTATACCAGTTAATTATAAAAGAAATAGTTTAGTTTTTATGCTCCCAAAGTCAGTTTATATTCATAAATAAAATTATATAAAATTATTTAATGATATTAATGAAATATATATGATATATATTATAGAAAATAAATTTTATATTCATCCAATATATTTTATCGGAATAATATAAGAACAAACCCAATTTTACGCACTATATTTTTCAAAAGGGTATTTTTATTTCCTTTTAATAGAGAACCAATTTTAAATCTAATTGTTGGTAATTTTATATTTTTTATAAGTCAAAATAAACAAATTATTTTATTTATAGATATCATATTTTTCACTGGTTGAATTTATAGTATTATTCTAATATGTTTCATGTTTCTATGAGTAGTGAAAAATATTGAATTTTTATTAGAAACAAATTTTTAAATAAAATAATTTACTGTGTTTAATTATATTCTTGATGGGGTTTAATGTATTTTTAGATTCCAGTTTTATTATTTAATCTAATTTATGTCATTGGAATATTTTTCACCTTAATTTGGATATAAAAGCATTTCAATCTTTTGGACATTTTCACTTTAAAAAACTATTCTCTCATTCTGTCAATGGGATTAATATTAAAATAATTTTAGAAATTTATATTTATTGATTTATGAATAATGTATTTTATATTTTTAATAATAAGTTCAAATATATTTAAATAATTCCCTTTAATTTTTTGTATAATATGAATAATAACTTTTCTAATTTTTATAACCACTATTAAGGGTAAATCGGGTAATTAAAGGTGTAAATTGAGTTTAAAATATTATAAAACTACCATAATAAATTAAAAAAAATATTGTATGAATTAAACTAAAATCTCAATACATAAGGATCTAAATTAAGTAATTTAATGGAAACTTGTCTAGGAAAATGATATAAATATTATTAAACTCAACAGGAGTGACGAAATGTCACACACTTGCTTTTAATTTGTGTAATATTTTTTAATATTTGGATAAATAGAATATATGATCGACTATGTATATTATTCTGATTATTTATATTTATTTTTTATTTTATTAAATAAATACTTATCATAAATAATTATAAAAGGATGATGCAATAATTATTCAATTAGTGAAACAATTAATTAAATGATATTAGAAATGTTAAATGAAATATAATGAGGTTTAATTAAGTTTGTACACTAATATTATAGGTTAATATTACATGTTAGGGGTGTATTAAATAAATTCATACAAAATAGGCTTCCAATATTGATTTCCTTAAAGTTGATGTTATGAACAGTGTGAAAACTGACATTTATGATATTTTATGAAAATAATATTTTATTAAAATAGTTAAAAACAGTAATAATGGTAACTAAAAACAAGGGGATGAGATATGGTCTAAAATATATTAAATTTTCTATTTATAGTTTAATTGATAGTTAATATTTAAAAATTACATCCCCTTAATATTAAAAACATCATTTCCATAGTTTAAATTAAAATATATTAACTAAGGGATAATCAAAATGATAAGGTGTAAAATAACATAAATACATGTCTAAAATATATTGGTTTACATTATTACAAACTTATAGTATCTTTTATTATAATAAATGATAATTTTTTCTTTTTGGATTGAAAATGATTTTATCATAAATTAATCACTTTTTAAATTCAAAATGTTCTCATCTCCTCTTTTATAAAAGGATACATCTTCCCTCATCTTATTTCACCATATTGAGTCTACTATATAATTCCACCTCTTACAAATCATCTTCCCTACTAATATATACACATTTTAGAGGTTATGGTCTTCTCAAAGGGCCAACTCTAGAGTCCTCTATAAGATATCTAAAGGAGATGTTCTGAGGAAATGATAATCCCTCTAATAGATCACTCTTTTTTTATATTCATCTATAACACTTATAAATATATTATATATCATTTCCCATGACCACTCTTCCAGAAAATGTGATTAAAAATGCTATGTAATTTTTTTAATGAAACTGAATAATTACACAACACTTTAAAAAAACAAGGACATTTTACTGGTCTAGGTTATGGAGGATTAGACAACACCTTACATTTATCATAGTTGAAACAATTATTAAAAAATTTTCCACTTCACTTCCATGCTTGCTAACTTCAATAACGAATACATCTATAATTAAATTTTTATGATCCCTGTGAAAAATTATTTTAAAATGAAGGGTGAGCATGCAATTTCCCAGTAAGAGGTTTTAAAATCACTGAACTACTTTTTACTAAAACTTCATTTGAAAATAGCCTTTGAAAAATGGTTTTGAAATTATTTGTATAATATCATAAAAATTCATTTAGAAATTATATAATCATTGATATTACTTATGTATCGAAAATACTTCAATGATTTGAAAATAATTACGCTCAAAAAAATCGTAAAATATTCCATTGTTTTTTCTAAAACAATATACATGATTTTGAAATTAAAACACTTAAATCACTTAGATCATTGAAGGCTATCATGGGCCTACCCACTTGACGGATCGGTTCACTCCCCACTTCCATATCATATTTACAATGTTTAGGTGTTTGTATTTATAAAATATTTTATTCTTGCTTATATATATATATAACTTTCTACTGGAGTTATACATTAATAAAATAAAAAATTTAATACATATATATATAAATATATATATACCAATATATATACATTCTAATTAATATATTTTCAATATTTGAAATAATCAAATCTCTCATCAACATAGCTTTGTATGATGAAAACAGTTTCCATCCTCATTTTCCATTAACAAAAATACAAAGAATGTTTAATCTGAAAACATGCATTTATTAATGAAAAAAACTGAGACATGCATGATGTGTCACATATTATAATTAATAAACATATCATATAATGAAATTTACTTTCATTAGTGTATAAATAATTTTTACACACAAAAAGGGATGTCCTTAGTTCCAAAACTAAATATTATTTCTAGAAAATTTCACAGAGACATTAATATTTTAAAAAGAGACAAATTGATTTAGATAATATCAAATTTACTAAAATAAAAAAAATTTATAATACATAAATATAACATATACATAAAATAACTTGATAATATGCATATATCTACATTATTATTTTATTATAAACCAATAAAAGTATTTTCATAATGAAAACATAATATCTTGCAATAACATAATCTCAATTAAATAATTAATCGAAAATAATTACATTCATATGAATGAAATATAATTTTAAGAACATGTTTTCATGAATATAAATACCAAAATAATTTCCCTTTCTAATGTAAAAACAAAATATTTAATAAAATAAAAAATATATATAATCAATAAAATTTTCATACACTAACCTATAAAACTAATATCACGAATTTAAAATAAATAAATTAAAATAAATAATTTAAAATTATTGAAAATTATTCCTAAAAAAATTTAGGAATCCTATACACATAAGATATTAAAATTACTCACTGATATTATAAATATTGAAAAATAAATATTCATATATGTAATTATATATATATACATCTTTAAAAAATACTTATAATTTTCATAACAATGAAAAACCCTTAGCATCAGATGATTTAAATTTTTAAAAATAGATTTTTATTTATACAACAAAATCCATAAAATTATATTTTTAAGAAGAGAAATGTTTGAAAATAAATTCAAACTATCTCTTACGGAAATAAGATTTCAAAATAATCAAATGTTTAAAGATAAATATTTCTCTCTTACATGTTTTTTCGGAGTCTTCTTCTACTTTGGTATACTCTTTGGACTATATTATCTAACTCTCCCATAGTGGATTTTATTTTAAGAGAATGTTTTAGAAAAAAAAGGAATAAATTGATTGGAACTCTCCTATAAAACATTTTTTCTAAACTCTAACTCCTAGTGTAACCCAAAAAAAGAGGTATATTGCTTTATATAGAAATAATCATACTTCAAATTTAAATCAAATCATATTGAAATTAAATGGCAGTATCATGGATCTATTAAAACACAAATAGAAAACAAAAATATATTTTTTGTATACAGATAAGAGTAATAAATTTGATTTGTTGTTTTCCTCAAACTTATTTTTTTCACAATAGAGAAAACTGATATGAAAATGAATTATAACAAAATCGAACGGAGAAACATTAAACTAAAAGAATCTATACTGTTTTAAACATTGATGTTCGAAGAAAAAATTAAAACAAAGAAGAAATATTCTATCAATTTGGAACAAATGAAAAATAATTAGTAACTGTTGGGATAAGATTCACAATAAATCTAAGAAATATTTTTAGACAATAGAGAATTGAGAATTAGAATCAGCACTAAAGGGTTGTAGAAAATTCAGTATATCTATTATAAGGGGACCAAATATGACAAGATCCAAAAAGAAAAATGAAGAAATGGAATAACTAGTTATTTATATATCAGATTTGATCAAGGTGATAAGATATTATTGAAGATTCCTATAATAATAACTAATTAAATAATAACTACTTGCAATACCAGACAACAGAAGGCAAATCTCAGAAAATCTGAGCCAAAATTTGATCGCAACTACACATAACTCATTAGACAAGAATCGAACCTCAGACTTAGACCTATATTGAAACCTGTACATCCTTGATCGACTTCAGCCACAACACATCTGAACCACTCAGTCGAGCTCAAAACCACCCTCATCTACACGACTTAGCACCTGTGGCCGGCCATGACTCCCAAAGATGATTATGAACCCTCTCTGATGAAGCCCTCGACTCGCGATAACCTCTTAACATCACTCCCGAGGTCAGCGACATCCACAGCATCAAATAGAATGGACCCCCAACTCAAAATCAGAGATCAACCTCCTCAAAACCCTAAATGACATCCCCTTGTTTTTTTTAATTCTTTGTTTTTTTTATTATTTTGTTTCATCAGATATATATATATATATATTATATCATTTTGATTTTTATAATAATAATAACATGATAATTATCAAAAATATTATATAATACACTCCATGTATTTTATAATACAAAAAAATATTACATATATAATAATAGAAAATAAATAAAATTTTGTTTTTAATATAAATTTATAATAATTGTATTATTATAATGTAATTATAATTCAAAATAATACTTATATATAAATTGCATTATAATTCATAATCTGAAATAATAAATTATTCCCTTTATTTTATGAAAATTTGTTAATATTGAAAACATTAAAATAAAACCACATTTAAATATTAAATATCATTTATTTAAAATAATGATTTATTTTTAAAAGTATTTTAAATTTAAAAAAAACATATCTGATGAATTATAGTAATAATTTATTTATTTATTTCCTTAACTGATAATTCACTACTCATTTAATATTTTGTTTCTTAAAAAATAACATTAAATTATTGTTTAATAAAAACAAAAATTATTATTTAAAATTTATTTATTTATTTATATATTTATTTATTTTTACTAAAACTCAGGATGTTACATTATCCCCCCCCCTAAATAAATTGTGTCCTCGCAATTATTTTACTAAGTATAAAATTAATTCTGAATTTTTATTTGTAGAATTAAATACTTCTTAATATGGCAAAACTATCTAATGAAAACTATATCGCATAGATTTTATTTTACTCAAAAGACAACATGTAATATCCAAAGTTGTATAGACCATTCCTCTGATAATAATTATAACACACTGAGCCCGCTGTTCCAGACTCTATGCTTAAAAATACTGTGTAAAGTATTTTTATAAATGAAACTGAATAATTACATAACACTTTAAACAAACAAGGACCTTTTACCGGACTAGATTCTAGAGGATTAGACAAAAATCATACATTTATCATAGTTGAATTAATAATGAAACAATTGCCTACTACTCTTATACTCATTCCAACTCCAATATCAATTACATCAGTAAAGAAACTTCTAAGATACCAGTGAAAAATATTTTTAAAATGATGGGTGAGCATTAAATTTCACAGTAAGAGGATTTAAAATTGTTGAAATAATTTTTACTAAAACATAATTTGAAAATATCCTTTGAGAAATGATTTTGAAATTATTTGTATAATATAATCAAAATTCATTTAGAAATAATATAATAATTTCAATTATTTACATATCAAAAATAATTCAATGATTTAAAAATACTTACACTCAAAAAAATTTGTTAAATTGTTTAGTGGGGTTTCCAAAACAATATGAAAGCTTTTGAAAACAATACACTGAAATCACTTAGAATATTGATGGATATCTTGGGCCTAGCAACTTGAGGGATGTGTTCACTTCCCAATTCCCTATAATAATTACAATGTTCAAGTGTTTGTTTTTATAAAACATTTTAAGCTTTCTTATATATATATATACATAAATTCACACTAGAGTTCTACTTTAAATTCATAAAAACATTTTTAATTCATATATTTTTATATATATACATATAACCATATATAAATACTTTCTCACTAATAGATTTTCAAGATTCAAAATACTCAAATCTCCCATCGACTAATCTTTTCTTTATGAAAACAGTTTCCATCATCATTTTCTATTAACAAGAATACAAATAATGTTTATTCATAAAACATGCATTTATTAATGAAAAAAATCATACATGCATGATGTGTCGCATATTATAAGTAATAGTCATATATAATAATGAAATAAACTTTCATGAGTATAAAAATGATTTTCGCACCCACAAAGTGACGTCTTTAGTTCCAAGACAAACTATTGTTGTTAGAAAATTTCACATGGAAATTTACATTTCAAAAAGAGACAAATTAATTTAGGTAATATAAATTCCACTTAAATAAAAACTATGTTAAATACCTAAATAAAATATATACTAAAAATAACTTCATAATATACATATATCTACATAATACTGTTATTATTATAAAAAATTATAAGTCGTTTCATAATGAAAACATAATAACATTCAATAACATAATCACATTTAAATAATTATTCGAAAATAATTACATGCATATGAATGAAATATAATTTTCAGATATTGTTTTCATGAATATAAACACCAAAATAATTTTCCATTCCTATGTAAAATAAAAATATGCACTAAAATAAAAAATTTAAATAATCAATAATATTTTTGTTAACTAAACCATAAAACTAAAATCATTTCTTTAAAATAAAAAAAATTGAAATAACTAAAATAAATTTATTTATAATAATTCCTAAAAAATTAAAAGAGTCATAAACACATAAGAGATTATAATTAATCTCTTACCATACAAATATTGAAAAATAAATAGTTATATATGAATATATATATATATATCATTAAAAACACTAATAATTTTATTAAAATTGATAAACCCTTATCAACAGAAGATTAAAATTATTAAAAATATAATTTTCTTTATAAAAAAAATCCATATAATTATATTTTAAAGAATAGAAATGTTCGAAAATAAATTCAAACTATCTCTTACAAAAATATGATTTCAAAATAATCAAAAGTTTTAAGATTAATATTTCTCCCTTATCTTTTTTATAGAGTCTTCTTCTACATTAGTATGATCTTTGGACTCTAATTGATCACTCTACCATAGTGTATTTTCATTAAATAAAATGTCTCAAAAACAAAAGGATTAAATGTATCAGACCTCTCCTATAAAACTTCCTCTCCATACTCTCACTCATACTGCAACCCAAAAAAATAGGCATGCTTCTTTATATAGCAGTAATTATACTTCAAATTTAAATCAAATCATCTTGAAATTAAATGGCAGTATTGTGGATACATTCAAACACAAATAGGAAACCAGACTTAATTCATTTCATATAGATAAGTTTAATAAATTGTATTTTTTGTTTTCCTAAAACTTATATTTTCCACAACACAACAAACTGATTTGAAAATAACTTATAACAAAATTGAACGGACCAGAATTAAACCAATAGAAACAATATTTTTTTAAACATTGATGTTTGAAGAAAATTTCAAAACAAAGAAGAAAGATTCTATCAATTTGGAAAAAATGACAAAAAATTAATAAGGGTTGGGATAAGATTCACAATAAATCCAGGAAATATTGATGCAAAAGAGATACAAACATTAAAATCAACTCTAACAGGTTGTAGAAAATTCAATATATTGATTTGAAGGGAACCGAAATGAAAAAATACAAGAAGAAAAATAAAGAAATGAAAAAATGAGGTATTTATATATTGGATTCGATCAAGGTGATACGTTTTTTTGAAGATTGATATAAAAAGAACTAATTAAATAATACAAACTTGAAATACCGAAAAAAAAAGAAAATCTCAGAAAATCGAAGAAAAAATTCGATGGCAGCAACACGCAACTCATTCGACAAGAATCAAACCATGGACTTATATCCAAATTCAAAATGGTACATCCTTGATCGAATTCTTCCATAGCACATCTGAACCTCTCGAACGAGCTCAAAACCACTTTTTCATCTTGACTCATCACCCACAGCTGACCATGACTCCCAGAGATGAAGATGAACCCTCGCCGATGAATCCCTCAACTCGTGATCACCTCTCGACATTGCTCCCAAGCTCGGCAACATCAGCAAATTTGAATCGAACGGACCCCCCAACTCAAAATAAAAAATCATCCTCCTCAAAACCCTAAACTACTTCAATTAAAATTTTATAATTCATTTTTTATTTTATTATTATGTTTAATCATATATATATATATATATCATTTTCGTTTTTTTTAAATAATAATAATATAAAAATTAATAAAAATATTATAAAATATTCTACATTAATTTTATAATAAAAAATAATATTTCATAAATAATAATGGAAGATAAATAAATTTTGGATTGTAATATAAATTTATAATCATATTATTATTATAATGTACTAATAATTCAAAATTATACATATATATATATTACCTTAGAATTCATACTTTGAAATAAAAATTTATTCCATTAGTTTTATGAAAATTTATTAATGTTGAAAACATTAAAATAAAACCACATTTAAATATTAATTATCATTTCATGGAAATAAAGATTTATTTTGAAAATTATTTTAAATCTAAATAAAAACATATCTAATGAATAATCATAGTAATTTATTAATTTATTTCTTTAATTGATAATTCACTACACATTTAATATTTTTTTATTAAAAATAACATTGAATTATAGTTTAATTGAAATAATAAACTATTAATTAATTAATTATTTATTTATTTTTACTAAAACATGGGATGTTACATTCTCCCCCCCCCCTTAAATGAATTGCATCCTCACAATTTTTTTGTTGAACAAAAAAAATCGGAATTTTCATTTTCATAATTAATGACTTCTTAAGAGGGATTGGTTATCTATTGAAAACTCTTCCGCATAGATTTTATTTTCCACAAAAGAAAACATCTAATCTCAAAAATTTTCTAGACCATTCCTATAATAACAATTATAATTCCCTGATCCTGCTCTTTCAGAATCTGTTCCTAAATATTTTGTGTAATTTTTTTTAAGAAACTGATGAATTACACAACACTTTAAACAAACGAGGACCTTTTACCTATCAAGGGTCTGGATGACTAGACAACACCATACATTTAATATATTTGAAACAATAATAAAACAATTTTCCACTAATCTTATGTTAATTATACTCTAAAAGAGATGACATTTCTAATTAAACATCTATGATATCCGTGAAAAGTTATTTTAAAACGAAGGGTGACCATTCAATTTCCCAGTAAGAGGTTTTAAAATATTTGAAATACTCTTTACTAAAACATCATTTGAAAATATCCTTTGATAAATTGATTTGAAATTATTATTTAATATCATCAAAATTCATTTATAAATAATAGATTCATTGAAATTTTTTATCTATCGAAAATACTTAAATGATTTGAAAATACTTACGCTAAAAAAATCGAAAAATAGTCCAGTGTTGTTTCTAAAAAAATAGAATAATTTGAAAACAAAACACTAAAAACACTTAGAACATTGAATGCTATCTTGGGCCTACCCACATGAGGGTTGGGTTCACTGCCCAATTCCCTATAATATTTACAAATCTCAAGTGTTTTTTTAAGAAAAAAAGTATGCATTTATATATATATATATACATAAATTTCCACTAGAGTTCTACATTAAAGACATAAAAACATTTTTAGTACATATATATATACATATTACTATATATATATATATATATAATTTCTCATTAATACATTTTCATAACTAAAAATAATAAAATCTATCATCAACTTATCTTTACATGATGAAAAAAATTTCAATCCTTATTTTCCATTAACAATAATACAAATAACCATTATTTATAGAACAATCATTTATTAATGAAAAACATTGATTTATGCATGATGAGCCAAATATTATATGTAATAGTCATATCTTATAATGAAATTGACTTTCATGAGTGTATAAATAATTTTTACACACACAAAGTGATTTATATAGTTCCAAAACTAACTATTATTGTATGAAAATTTAACATGGACTTTTATATTTCAAAAAGAATCAAATTAATTTAAATAGTATCAAATCCTCTTAAATTTAAAAAATATTTAATTCCCAAAAATAATATTTACTTTAAAATAATGTCATAATATACATATATCAACATAATGTTGTTATTATTATAAAATAATATAAGTCTTTTCATAATGAAAACATAATCACTTGCAATAACATAATCTCAATTAAATAATTAATCATAAATAATTACTTTCATCTGAATGAAATATAATTTTCAGAACATGTTTTCAGGAATATAAACACCAAAATAATTTCTCATTCTAATGTCAAATCAAAATATGCACTAAAATAAAAAATATATATAATCAATAAAATTTTCTTACACTAAAACATAAAACTAAAATCATGACTTTAATATAAATAAAATAAAATAAATAAAATAAAATTACTGATAATAATTCTTAATTTTTTTAAAGAATCCCAAACACATGAGAGATTATAATTACTCTCTTACCTTATAAATATTTAAAAATAAATAGTCATATATGAATATATATATATATACATCTTTATAAAACACAGATAATTTTCTTAACGACATTAAACCCTTAGAATCAGAACATTAAAATTATTAAAAATAGAAATATCTCTATACAACAAAATCAATACAATTATATCTTAATGAAGAGAACATTTTTAAAATAAATTCAAACTATCTCTTATAGAAATAAGATATCAAAATAATCAAAAGTTTGAAGATAAATATTTCTCCCTTACATATTTTTGTCAGGTCTTCTTCTACGTTGGTATACTCTTCGGACTCTAATTTATCACTCTCCCATAGTGGATTTTCTTTTAATAGAATGTTTCATAAAACAAAGGAATGAATGTATCGTACCTTTCCTATAAAACATCTTTTCCAATCTCTCACACATAGTGCAACCCAAAAAAAGAGCCATGCTGCTTTATATTGCAGTAATCATAATTCAAATTTAAATAAAATCATCTTGAACTTATATGGTAGTATTGTGGATCTATTAAAAAACAAACAGGAAACCAAACTGTATTCATTGCCTATAGATAAGAGTAAAAAATTTGATTTTTTGTTCTCCTCAGACTTATATTTTTCACAACATAGCAAACTGATTTGAATATAACTTATAACAAAATCGAACAGCCCAGCATTAATATAAAACAATCTATATTCTTTTAAACATTGATGTTTGCAATAAAAATTCAACATAAAGAAGAAATATTCTATCAATTTGGAAGAAATGACAAATAATTAATAAGGTTTGGGATATGATTTAAAATAAATCCAAGAAATTTTTTAGACAATAAAGACATGAACATTAAAATCTGTACTAACAGGTTACATAAAATTCAATATATTGATTATAAGGGGACCGAAGATGAAAAAATCCAAGAAGAAAAATGATTAAATGGACAAATGAGGTATTTATATATCATATTCTATCAAGTTGATAAGATATTTTTGAAGATTAATATAAAAACAACTAATTAAATAATACCTACTTACAAAACCAGACAATAAAAAGAAAATCTCAGAAAATCAGAGTCAAAATTTGATCACAAATTCACAAAACTCATTAAACATGAATCGAACCTCGGACATAGATCCAGATCTAAA
The DNA here is from genome assembly GCA_963277665.1 of Viscum album. Lineage (NCBI taxonomy): Eukaryota > Viridiplantae > Streptophyta > Magnoliopsida > Santalales > Viscaceae > Viscum > Viscum album. The sequence continues at coordinate 52,483,806 of OY728156.1, forward strand.
CCTGGACATCCTTGATTGACTTCAGGCTACAACACATATAAACCTCTCAGTTGAGCTCAAAACCACCCTCGTCAGCGGGACTCATCACCTGCGGCCGACCATGACTCCTGAAGATGAAGACCAACCCTCATCGATGAAGCCCTCATCTCGCGATCACCTCTCGACGTCACTCATGAGCTCAACGACATTAATGTATTTGAATCAAACGGACCCCCAACTCGAAATCAGAGATCAGCCTCTGCAAACCGTAAATAACTTCTACTACTTTTTTTAATTTGTTGTGTTTTTATTATTCTATTTCATCATATATATATACATATCATTTCCATTTTTTACAATAATAAGAATATGATAATTAATTAAAATATTATAAAATATACTACATTAATTATAAAAAACAAAATAATATTTGAAATATAATAATGGAATATAAATTAAATTTGGATTGTAATAAAAATTTATAATAATAGTATTATTATAATGTACATATAATTGAAAAAAATACATATATATATTACCTTAGAATTCATACTTTGAAAAAATAAATTATTCCTTTCGTTTGATGAAAATTTAATAATTTATAAAATATTAAAATAAAACCAAATTTAAATATTAAATTTTATTTTTTGTAAATAATGATGTTTTTAGAAGTATATTAAATTTAAATAGAAACATATCTGATGAATTATCGTTATAATTTATTTAGTGACTTATTTAATTGATAATTTAGTAATCATTTAATAATTTGTTTTATTAAAAATAACTAATAATTATTGTTTAATTAAAACAAAATATATTAATTAATTATTTATTTATTTATTTATTTATTTTTACTAAAACTTGGGATTTTACATTATATACATCATAAAATAATACTTTAAAATCCCCAATATGTTTAAATGTTATTGTGATAATTATAATATCATTATACATCCTCTTTCCCATTAAACAAGAAGTAAATGTTTCTCTTGTGTGTACGTATAGCTTATCGTCTCCATGTAGTGATATAATTCATTTTCCATCACTATCTTTTTGGAGAGAAATTATGATGTGATTAATATCTATATATTATATTTATAAAATTATAATAATTTTTTAAATAAAATATAATATCAACCATTTACAATAATATCTTTTTATAAATGATAATGTCGCACGTGCATACGTTTGACTTACCATCACCACAATGCGATGTGATCCATTTTTCATCTACATTTCACATGGATGGTAATAAGTATTATTTTTATTAATATATATGATATATATATATATATGATTTTAATAATAATGTAATGATAATATTTCCTTCACTATTATTTATTTTAATATGAAAATAAAATGTAAGAAGAATTCATGAGTACGTACAACATACTGTCTCCATGAATAAAGTATTTCATTTTCTATTTCAATCTTCCATATATGACCATTAAAAATACATAATGAATATATATGATATTTTTATTATGATTATAATTATATAGATAATGAAATAATGATTCAATTATGATGATGAAGAATAAAAAGTCAACACATGTATGAGAAACAAAGTGGTTCTTGCCTGAAAATCGTGGGTATAGGCATTTTTTGAGGCCTATACCCATGGTTTTGGAAAAATCGTGGTTATAAGATTTTTTTCGAAGACTTGTACACAAATTTTTATAAAACTATGGGTATAGATTTATAGCATTATGGTAAGAAAGAATTCCATGAGACACAAAAAATATTTGGCGAGAAAACCTATACCCATGGTTTTACCTTTTATACCCATAGTTTGGATTAATATATTCAGGTGTAAAAAAATATATAAACAAGTCAGTTTCATAGGTGAGTGGGTTAGGCATTGTTCTTTGTTCTATATAGTTACGGGATCAAATCGCATTGTCCCCTTTTTATTATAATACAGGAAATGATATTAATATATTATGATAAATGTAGATATATTTATATATAAAGAGTTTGGTGGGTTGGTTAAGCGTTGGAAGTGTGAAGACAAAGACACGAGATCAAAACTAGTGAGCGGTTTTTTTCTAATACGGATGTTGATTAATATATTTAGTGAAATATAGAAATCTATACTAGTAAGTGATGTATATTGAGTGGTGAGGAATCCATAATTCAAAAGGAAGGTCATGGGTTCAATCTCTACTGCTACATTCCTAATACTATTTATACTCGTAGTTTTAAAACTGTGGATATAAGGCTTTGACAGTGTGGTCATTGGGTATGAGGCATTGACATGGGGGAAAAAATTAAATACCCAGATTTTGTAAATATGTGGGTATTGTTTGGGGGCCTATCCCAACATCTCGGTTTACCACGGTTCCCAAAACCATGGGTATATGGGATTTTTCAATAGGTGTGAGAAAAAATCACTCACCTCATACTTTAGTTTTTAGGAACAAATTTTAACCTACAGTAAACTTATTTTAAGAATGATATTAATTTATTCTAAAACTATTTTTATGATTATAATATTATATATGATCCACTTATAAGAACTTATTATCGATTCGATAACAATCATTTTTTATTATTGTTTCTGTTGTTAATTACAACTTTTTATCATTCATGTTTTTTATGAAAGATAAAATTTGTGTGTATAAGGAAATAGTTACATCACCTATGGAATTATATTAATGTTATAAGTGTCTTTTTTAATTAATTTATGCATTATATAAACCATTATTTAATTTGTCTCATGGAAAATGAGTCACATACTTTCATGGAGGTGGTAGGTCAGACATATGAAATAATGATGATATCGTTCCCTCAATGTTTCAAAGGGTAAGAAATTTAATGGTTTATAAATATTAAATAATTAATATAATTTAAATTTTATTATATATATTCATTATTTTAATTATTATTACTATCCATGTAAGTTTGTGATTGAAATCATATTATATCAGTTCATGAGGTGGCAGTCTACCATACACATGAACAATGGATTTGTTTCCCATATGATGGAGAAGGATATGGAAAAATATTATTGCATAAACATATTTAAAACTTTATATATATATATATGGGGTAATTTTTTTACTATATTTTATGTTTTAATAATAATTGAACGTTTTATAACATTAAATAAAATTAATGATCTTCATTTTGATTATTACCTTCTCTTAGAGAATCCTCCATTCGATATCCTCTTATGGACACTAGTGGAGGTATATTTTGAATACCAGAAGATATAAAATGTGTCTAAGGGTATTGGGAATATATTTTTGTTTTGTTTTTTGTAACACCCCAAGCTTCCACAGTACGATTCTCTTTGAATAATACAGTAGCGTGTGTTGTACGCAACTTCAAAATGTTTACACACCGCGCCCAATCAAAGTAGCCGTTATGAATAGTAATACCCACTTTTTGAAATTTCATAAATTTTACCTCTCAAAATGGACTTCATTTTTTGTTTCTTAATATCGAATTTAGCCTAGGGGAAATTTTGGTACATTTCGGATAACTATTATATTTTGATGAATAGTGAAAATTACTAAATTTTAATTTAAAAAAAATTATTTAAATAATTAATAGTGATAAATTATGAACATGAGTGGTTTTAAATTATATTTAGAACATATTTTTACCATTTAATGCAATATTGTTCATTATACATAATTTCACAATTAAACTGGACATAAACAAGTGTCATTCATTTGATAGTTATTATCTCTTAAAAACACGATTTTTGTTTTAGCATCAGGAATTAATTTTAAATTAATTTCTTCCACTTATGTATTTTTCATTTGGAAAAATGTATTTATTATTTGGAATCAGGATTTCGATATTTTTTAAATAGGAAACTTTTATTTTTAGACATTTTTAATAATTATTTCGGTAAATATTTTATTTACCATGTTTAAAGGGTAAATCCGATAAATAAGGGTAAAAATAATATTATAATAATAATAAATTACCCTAAAAGGTGTTCTAAACTTATTGAATGATACATGTCCTAACATGAGAATCTTTGGGTCGATTTTGGGACCCCATGGTGCCACTTGTAGGTGATAAGGACACTCTATATTAATTAAGTTAAAGTAAATACAAAAATGACAAAATCATATATCTTTTAGTAAAACAATTTTTACATAGGGTTACACATGTTATATTTTAGACTATAAATATTCATTAGAAAGATAAAAATATTTTCTACATAATGGTATTTTATTTATAGTTTTTAGATGTTAAATTATTTAATTTATTTATGAAACAATGATGATGAAGTAATTACCTTATTAATGAAAGATTGAAATAATTGATATTGTAAATATCAAAATTAATCTAATTTGAGACTTTTCATAAAATAAACTAATTTTATATGTTAATATGAGACGTTAAAGTTTAATTAATTAAAATTTTTTGATGTAATCATGATGTTGTGATTTCACAAAAATCAAATACCAAATAGTGTCAAAATTGACATAAATGAGTTTTTTAAAACAAATATTATATAATTAATTGATATTCTATTCCTAAAAAACTATGGTTCATTAAAATGACTTTTATCATGAAAGTTGTATCATTAATGGACCACCTGGGTGTTTCTCGGATGTATATAGTATGTTTATTAGCTATATAATATAAAAATACAAAGTGACATGGTAAATGTCAAATTAATTAACTAAGAGTTAAACCTAAAAGATAAGGTTTATATAGTGACCCAAACCTGTCTAAAATCTATTAGCTGAAAGGAATTTGACCCATACCCACCTTATAATTTTAATAATACACTTTTGAGCCATTATAAACCGAATATAAATTTATTATAAATTAATAGTTTAAGTTTTTCCTAAAGAGCCCCTCCTCCCCCTTATAAAAGGACACCACTTATAACCGATTATTCACACCATAAATGATTTTTAGTTCATCCAAACCATGCCCAACTCTTATATCAACTTCAAATAGGCCTTATATTGATCAGAAATCAAACCTAAGGAGCCATTTTGATCAAATCAAAAGGAAGAACCCGAAGAAGAGGTAATGTTTTCACCACCCTCTTTCAAGATCATTTCTTCTTCAACTTATTCTTTCTCTGTTATTTCCATTCTAAAAAAATAAGTCCAGTATCATATATATACTGTGATGTTATTATAAATATGTTACAACCATATTAAGTATTCTATCTATATTTTGAATGACATGTCACCATACGTGCGTACGTACGGCCTACCGTCTCCACGTTGTGGTGTAATTGTTATTACAAAAAATTTTATTTGGATGGGTATAAAAATGATGTGTAATTCATGTAAATAATAAATATAATATTATAATAATTCTTCATATATTATATACCATCCAATTATATATTATTTTAGTATCGAAAGAATGATATTATTGGTCATGTGTACGTACGTACTACCGTCTCCACGAACGCGATGAGATTCATTCTCTGTCGTATACATTCAAGTCTAATTATCATTTTATGGTTAAAAATAATGTTTATGGACTTGATATCATTCTTTATATGAATAAGATACAAATTATCCATAACAAAAACAGCTTATGTAACAAAACATATAAAAGAAAATGAGTAAGTTAACTCGTGAAATGATGATAATACTAAGATATTATTAACAATGTACTGTTAAAATATCATATATGATATCATATTAATGTATATGATTATTGTATAATTTAATAACAATTATTTTACCATTATACAGTAGTTTAACTAACCCCCAACCAATTAAAAGTACAAGGTAAGGGTTTATTTCACAATCTCTTCATTATCCGAGGTTGTTTATACGTAATGATCTACTGGGACTTCTTTATCATCCACATCCATTTTTCTTAAAAATGTATTTCAAAACATTCTTACTATTTTACAGAATATGGGTTAAATTAATTTATTCCCTTGTTTGGCTTTTTATGAGAATTTTATAAAGGAATCATTTCGTCGTTTTGCAAAAAAAAGTCCTTTTTATCCTTTTAGACAGAATTAAGGTAAGAATGTCATTTTTAACTAATACGGTGGGTGCGGCTATTTTATGCCATTATAAAATCTGAGAAGATTCCCTTACACGATTATAAGTATATTTTAAAAATAAATGTTTTATTTTATAATTATTTGACATTTAAATGATTTAAAAAAAGATATATTTCTCTCAAATAGTTTCGATTTCATCTATGTCAACATCCATTGATGGATTTTAAGCTTATTTAATGTTGATTTATTATGATATAAAACTTCCATATTGTATCTATGGTTTTGTGATATTTTTGACTATGGATGTGTTATTTTTATACCATTCATGGTTTATGGAGAAAGTATTGACATTTCATATGCTAGTTTTAATATGAATGTTTTTGTTATGTTTAAACTTGTTAATATGATAAATGCATTGGACTTAATAAGTGACGGGTGGAGCCCTATATAGCTCCTCGATGCATCTGTAGGTCTCATGAGACAAACTAGTCTCTTGGCATGAGGCCTTGACAAAATCTTATTTGTAGTCTTGGCACGAGGCCTTGGCTTTGTGGTTTTGATAGTCTGGCATTATGCATTCCATCATTATGAAAGTTGTTGTTGATAATGACATTGATTATTTGACTATTAGAATATCCATTTTAATAATAAATGGAATTATTTTATTTTATTTTGGACATATTATGCATAAGTTCAAGTCTAAAAGGATTTTGTTTTATTTATAAATATCCTTAAATGTTTATGCTTAATTATGAAAGTTTCTGATATATTGTTATCCTTAATGAGAATCTAAGATCACCCCTTTCTATGTTTTATTTTTTCCAGGGTGTGATGAAGTATTTTATGAATGAACAGCAGGGATATTGTGAGGGGATATGAGTGTGGACTATGGAGACTATATTGTTTTAGTTTTCAATTTATGATTTAATTTAAACTTTATGAATGTATCTAGTGATTCCAAGGCTACTAAACTAATCAGCCTTTCAAGACATGATCTTTTGTGATCATACTACTGTTATGTAATAATGCACCGAATCTGGGTAACTAGGGTCGTGGAATTACATTTTGTATATAAAATTTACTTTATATGTGTGAATAAGGGAGAGTTTGGAGTTCCACTGTATTATTGGGGAGGAGTGGCATTTTCTAAAATACCCAAGAATATTTAATAATGAGAAGTAATTCACACCCCATGTGCCTCAAAAATTAAAAAATATTGTATTGGAGGTATGTTATGATTTAGATAAACCTTATACTAATCAAAATAAACATTTTTTAATCATTTTATTCACTTATCCTCTATGTTTATTTGCTTTAAAATTTCATGTTTTCACTTTTGTAATTAGTTTTTTAACTAGTCAATTAATCCTTTATGACTAAAATATATTTAGAATTATTATATGATTTATTCCTAATGAACATGAAAAAATAAACTAAAATTATCATGTAATAATTATTTTTCTATGCAATATAAAATTTAACACAAGCACATGTAACGTCCAAAACCACAATTTATCCGGAAATATTATAAATAAATTTTACCGATTTCACTAATCATGGCCATGAAAAATTATGTTAACCATTTTATGTAATATTATTTATTATGATTCCAAATATGGAATCAATTATTATAAATTTAAATGAAATAATTGGAAAATATTAATTTCAAAACAACCAACAAATCTTGCCAGAAAATGGTTTTTCATGAAATTCATTTTTTATGAATAAGGTGATCTTACACTAACTATATGACTAGTGATCACCATTTTATGAATTTAAATTATAATAGTTAGATTTTTATGAAAAAATATCTATAAATAATTTCTTATAAGTTGTTTGTTTTAATTCATCAAAATGGTAAAACATTATGCATTTAATAACAGTTTTTGGAAACATATAATTCAAGCCTAAAAAAAATATATACTAAAATATGATTTAAAAATTATTCAAAAGTAATTAATTAGCACAAATATTACTATATAATAATTATTTTATGTTGTAATATTTTTCAAATCATAATGGAACATTAAAATTTATAAATATAATAAAAAGAAAGAATAGTATTTGAAAAAATGGTATTTTTCACTATTCACGTAAACAATCACTCTTTCCCTATTAATCACAAAATTTCACCTTAATATAATTTTTATACTCTTGTATAAAAAATTATATTCACTTTATAACATACTATAATTAAAAATGTTATAAATTAATTATAATTCCTAATTTTAAAATAAGAAAAATAAAACTATTTTTCTTTAAAATGTATTTTGAATAAATAATTGACATTAATATAAAACATTGGGATCATTTACTATTAATTTATCAATAATATTTCTTTTTCTATGACCTCAATATATATTTTATAATTTGGTTAATCATATTCAAGACTTTCAATTCAACGTTTATGTTATAATAGTCATATTTAAATAATATATTCTTTGATTCGTTCAATCTTGTTATCGTATCTCTTATACATTATCAAACAAAGTGTTATTATTTTGAAATATTAAGGTTTCATTTAATTAAACATATCTAATAGAATAAATTTATTTAAATTAAATATACAATAATATCTATGGGTGTTATATAAAACCTCATTTCTCAATTAGAATGAATAAAATGTTTTAATTTATGTAACATTACCACATCCATAATGTATATCATGGTAGGATGATCCGGAGTAGAATATTTTTTGATAGAAGAAAAATGTTTTAATTACATATAAAATTTTACTACAACCAAAATAGAATAATGGATTTTACATGATTATTGGTGTCTGATGTTTAAATTAGATGGGGTGTTTTCCTATTTTATTTATTGTATGTGTTGGTTTTTTAATTCCAAATGAATTCATTATCTATGAACTAAATTCCTAAAATAGCATCATCGATATACATACTCAAAAATATCTCTCCTCTTATTTACCTCTATAAATACTATCTATGAAACCAATTCATATTTATATATTCTAGATAAATAAATAATTGTGAGATATGAGATTCATCTAATTGGTATTTCATCAACTATGGTATTAACTAGATACATACTCAATTCCTAACCAATATCATTATATCACAATCAATGAGGATCATAGAAATATTTTTCACCATCTTTTTTATCTCTACATTTTTTTGAATCATCAGTTTTCACTTAGATTGATTATGGAACACTCATTTGAATAAGGTAATATTTCTTTACTTACTTATTGATATAATGGTCTATCTGTTGAAAATATATAAAAATTAAATCTTTTTATTCTCATCTTATATATTCTAGTGTAATCCTTTCAACAGATATAATCAACAACCTTGTTTACATCCCCATGATCATATTGTATTCAGAAGTCATAATCCATAATAAAATATAACTATATTTTCTAGAGTATATTCGACAATTTATAAAAGAAAATATAAATTTAAATATTTTTGTTATTATATATGTCACACATTTAATCATCAAAACAATTCCTCTATATCGATAAATTAGAGAACAAATCCTCTAAAAAATCTTGAGTTGGGTATTTGTTCTCCTAAACCATCAATTTTTATGTTTCATAACATATCAACAAAAATTATGCATAAGAACACATATCAACTCCTTCTCCAATGCATCATTTTAAATTAATAATGTCTATATGTTTTACAGAAGGATTTCTTGGGTATGTCTTCACTTTGAAACCTCAATTTATATTATCTAGATTGTTGGTCATTCATTTAGAGGTATTTAGATCCACGAGAATGATAAAAAATAATCAATATGGGGTAGATGATACAGATTCATGATTTGTTCCATTTTTATGGTCCCTATAATAAATTTATATTCACATTGATTTGTATATCTCCTTAATGAAATGAACATATGCATCAAATGGTGGTGCACATAGAAGAATGAATTCATTATCTAACTTTATATGGGATTTCTTATTTAATTACTAAATTAAATCATGGTCATTATACATCTATTATATTAAATATGTGTTTTTATGGGTATTATTTCTATATAAAAATCAAATTCATAACTAAGTGGAAAACTAGAAAATTATTCCAGGGATAACAGAAAAAACAATTGTACAATATACATATAGTAAATGTTTAGTTTATCTATAAATTTAATAAATAAATTTCACCATTGAATCAGAATAAATACATATACAACTGATATAATGCCTATTAGAAGGTTATATATATTCTCAGATGAAGAAACAATCATATGTTTGTTTATAATATCAAATGTGAACCCCCTTCCTCAAAAATTGGGTTGAGATCTATATAAGAGATCCAACCCATGAAAAAAATAACATTAATTTCAACATGATATAGAATAATTATAATTATATCAATCACATTCCCATAATACTGAATATAATAAGAATTTTAGACTTTAGATGTGATCATCATACTAGTAGGATACTTAACCTCTAATTCAAAAACATATAAATAAGGGAATAATGTTATATCTTTAGTAAATTATTTAGATATAAAGAATGTTGTATATAAAAAATGAATTATACATTAATTATTCTTGATAGGTTGGTATGTGAACCTTTACACACTTATTTATCATACCCCAAATCAGTAATAGTAAGCACAATATATTTCCCATTGTCTCTCAGATTAGGAGTTTACATATATCGATCATTTTCTTTAGCACTCAAATATGATAACTATTTAACATCATTATCATATTACTTTTTATAACAATAGAGTATAATTGCATCATTATATGGTTATTTATCTCGACTCACATCATTATAGAATATCATCCAATCACATTAGGATTCATTTTCACTGTGACCTTAAATTCTCCACATAAATCACTAACTAGTCCCCAAAAAAAATATTCCAACATATTTTATTATACACATAAGACATAATGGAAGCCTAATATTTATCCATCCATAGATATTGTTATTGTATTTTCCATTGAATTAAAAATTTATTTTCATCTCAAATACATGAAGTTTATGAGAGACTTATATACCAATTAATACCATGAGATAAAATCAAATGAGTTCATCATTGTTACTGATGGCTCTTATGGGTATCACATTCTGGAGACATGATTATACACCACTGAAGAATAAGTAAATATTTCTTTTATATTGGATGATAATATCCAAATAATACCAAAAAAGTGTGGTAAATTTTTCCTAATAGTTAAAATGGATTCATCAAATCTTTTCATTAGATAAGTGAATTATTAATGTTGAGTTAGAAGTTATAATTTTTACTTTTAAATCCCTTTTTTATTAGGAATAACAAAATATTTCCTAAAAAATATTTACGAAATTTTTATTTATTAATATATTTAGAATGTTTTGTAGAAAAAATTTTATATTATTATACTAAAAATAAGTTCTTATGTATTACAAATATATAAATTTCATTCTTTATTACGATTATTATAATGAGTATCTATATGATTAATCGATCTGACATTTATCAGTACTAGAAGTTTGAAATTTTTTCATGAATATCACAGTGAAGAATTCCAAATAATTGGATTGACACCAAGACTAATAACATCATACTAACACTCATAAATATTATTTTAAAGAAAATAATAATGAAGGCCATCAGAATGAATTAATTTTATAATCATATTCAGAAGACATATTTTTAATTTAATTAAATATTTTACATTGTAATGGTGTAAACAAATACGAAATAAGACATTTTGGTATGCCAGATAATTATGAGTTGTCAAGTGCTAGGTGTCCAAGTTGTTGTGATAAAATCAGTGAAGTATGATAATTGGGAGAGAAATATGCTAGTTGGGAAGATGCCTATAAATACTTGGTCATTTGAGGAGTTTGAAGATACAGAATTTTGTTTTCAATTTCACATTTTCTAAGAGCTCTAATGAATTCATATCATGAATGTATTGTTCCCAGTCTTTTTAATTTTTTATATTTTTCTAGTTCTAAATTGAATTTGTTTGGATGTATCCTTAAAAAATTTTTCATTTTAATCAACATCATATCATCATAAAAATTGAGGGCATACACTAATAGCTGGACTAAGAAACTGATTATTGTATCAAGGGCTACTGGGGATTGGAAGATAGGGAATTAGGTCTTTGTATTGATGTCTTCTGGGTATAGGAATTAAGATCCATTTGGATCATCATATCTAAGGATTCTCTAGTAATGCAAGTCAGACATTCTTGTTGGTATAAAACAAGGGAATAATGTTTTCTTGATTGTAAACTATCATACTATTAATGTTGAATAATATTTTCTTTGAATTTCTAGAAAGTCGTTCCTTCTTTTGTATTTTAATTTACTAATTGTTTCATATATGTTTTTATTTTTCTGAACATTTAAATAAAAATTATAGAAACATATACATCTTTCTATTTTGTTTTTTATTTTATTAACTATGATTACGATACATAGTCTGATTAATCATATTCATAGTGATTATGATAAATGTACTTTGCTGATCAAATCAGTTGTAATTTCGATACTCTGATTTAATCAGACCATTACCTTATTCTGATTCTATGATAATGATCATCTTACTAAGTGAAAAGTCTGATATTATACATTAAGAGGCATAGTGGATTGCCTAGTTTAATCATTTTAAACTATAATTTTTAATATGAAGTCCCCCGCCCATCTTGTAAGTTATCCTTCAAGATTATATTCTTACGATCCTAATTAGTATTAGTTCTCTAATACTGATACAAAAATTCTTATTAGATAAGGTTACCACTGCTTAAATAATTCCTAATTATTTATGTCATGACTTAGCCCGAGTACCCAAGTAACCTAATCACCATGCCATTCCTGACATAACCCAAAAATAATTCTTGATCCCCTTAGGTTGGTGACTTGAATCTAGAATCATAAAATATGAATGTGGGAATGAATTTCCAAAAACACAATGGATGAAATATAAACAACTCAGTATTCATAAAACAATAACTCCAAAAGAAATATTGTACCAAATGTTAAAAGGGTATTAAAACCCAAATTGAAACCACAAAGCACCAAAAATAGGATAAAACCCAACACCCATTAGAAATGACTCTGCTTCCCAAGTATCAATAGTTAATACCTCCACCAAGTGGAACCTTAAACTTTCTCAATCCTAGAAATATATAACCTACAAATACTCGAAGGCATGTTTAGGATCTGAGCTAAAATACCATTAGGGTCGCATGAAGGATAACATAATATGATTTATAATTAATAAACCAAATAAGGTATTTTAGTTTAAAAAAACATTTATAGATATTCAAAATCATATTTTAAACAAATCATGATTTACTTTTCAAAGGATAGATATACATTAAGAAAATTTCTTAATAAACATTTTATTTAAAAAAAATTATTTAAATTCACAAGGCATTATAAATCTACTTACAATCAATGGAACATATTTCAAATACAAAAAAAATTAGAAACATGGTAATCCTCCAAAAGGTATGATTGTTCCATACTATAAGAATCCCTCAAACTCAAATAGTCATCATGGAAATTGGTGAAAACAATCCCCTCTAATACTAACCAATGGGGACTTATCACCCTCCCATCAAGGATGTGAACTACTGTATTTATGTATTGTTATTATTGTAAATAGGTATTTTGTTATCCAAAAAACTCACTAACTACCTAGGATTTCATGTTCTCTAATACAAATCAATGCTGGTAAAATTATTATAAGACTTCTTAAAATAAAATTCATCCTATTCTTCATTTCAAATATGCCAATTTTCCATTTAAAACCAACACACCTGTTTTTAATCAAATAAATATTTTTTCAAGATAAACCCAATGGGTTTATATAAAAATAATTTCAATTAATATTTTTAAAATACCAATATAAAATTAATTTCCTCAAATCAGTGTCCTAAATTAAGTTCCACAATTTTTCTATCAGTTTCATAAACACACCCAAATTCAATGGTATTGGGGTGTTTTCCAAATTTCATTCCAAATCGAATCCAAATCCTCCACTTTAGTGGAATTTTAATTTTAATACAAAAAATTGAAATCAATTAATCATGTTTTGAAATTAAAATCAAATTATTTAATTTAGATCATTCAATTTATGGTTAATAAAAATTATTCATCAAAATAAAACCACCATCCTCAGGATCAAGGGATCTCAAATAACAATTCCCTAATTGGGAAATTCTAATGAAGAATGCCAGAAAGAAGTATTCAATAATGAGACCTAAATTCAAGATCTAAAATAGTGGATTATAGATCATCCAAAAATTTGAGATCAATAAATCCCTCAGAGGAAAGAACATATAACTGGAGAAAGAGAATGGGAAGAGGTAACCTATCATGTAGAGATCAAAGAGCATTCCCGAATCTTCAATACGCTTCCAAAACATTGTATAGCGGCCAAAATTTCTTATTGGGTGATCCTAAGGATGATTAAATGATAAGAGGTCATTCTAGGTCTATCAGGTAAAAAAATAATGTTTCAGGATTTAAAAAAAGATTTTTGGATTAATTAAATCACATGCATGATTTTCTAGGTAGGGCCGCATAGTTAGAAAAAATGTGCACCCTAGATATGCACCTATTCTATCTAAGTGAATGGTTTCTGCTAGGTGTGGTCATGGTTTATCAAACCGTGTTCCAACTATAACAACCCTAATGTGTCAGTTGTCATGATTTTCACTAGCATGGTGCATATTCTAGGATAACCATGCATAAACCGTGCAAAGCCCAATAAATTACATAATTTTGCAAATGTTCTCCCAAAACACCCTTAACAAAACCCAACCAAATCCTGATCAAAATTGGGGTTTTGGACTATATGAAAATAGTAATAGGATGTTACAACCACCCCACCATAGAAGATTTCTGTCCTCATAAATCCTACTTAGAATATTCATTCTCAAACAGACGAGGAAACTACTCTCATCAATGCCACCATCTCCTACATCTCAAAAGAATCAGAACCATGCATCCATATAAAATGAACCAAATGTATCAAAATCCGATGAATTACCCTTGTTTCAGAATCAACTATCTAGACTGGGCATTTAGTCACATATAAATTATGTTCAATGTCAATATCACAATAGCACAGAACACGAGATGGATTAGATAAAAACATTCAATGTTGAGAAACATGGAAAACGTTGTGTGTTGACATAAGCAGTAGTGGATTTGATAAATGGTAATATTATTTTCCCACCTACTCAATAACATCAAAAGGTCTAAAAAACAAGTAGAAAGCTTCCCTTTCCTCCCCAGCTGCTGATGAACCATCTGGGGTGAAGCTTTTAAGAACACATGGTCAACATATAAAAATTATAATGGTCTATAGTAATAATTAGAGTAAGACTTATAACATATATAGGTTGTGAACATTATATGAAGAATCAACAGGATAATTTTTTCATCTCATGAACAATGATCAGTCCAACCCTAGAATATTCACAAATATCCATCCATCAAAATGGAGATCTTTAAGTCATTCCATACAAGGCCTCAAAAGGTTCCATTCTAATCACACATAGGTAACTATTTCTATAGTAAATATCGACCAGCCCTATATGGTGGTCCCAAGCCCAACCAAAATCAAGAACACATGTGTGAAGCATATCTTCAAGAATCTATATAGCTATTTCTTTATAGCTATCCGACTATGGATGTTATGTTGTGCTCAAACAAACTTGAGATATCAGTGCCTCTTGAAATCATCTCTAGAAAGGAAAACTGAACCATGGTCTCTATCTAATACTATAAAATATAGAACTCCATGAAAAATAATAATCTCTTTCACATAAATATTTCCAAGCTCTTCCATATTGTTCATATCATGACTGGTTAAAATGTGATCCTATTTAGTCAGCATATCAATAACAAACTATATCACATTCTTCTTTATTTATGTATATGGAAGACAAACCACAAAGTACAAAGAGATATCATCCCACTCCCAAGTCTTCATCGGATGTGGGTTATGCTATCCTGAAGGTTTCTAGTTCACATCCTTGAACTATTAGAATATATAGTAATGAGAGTCAAATTCATCAATTCCACATCTTATACAAGTCCACTAGAATCTATGTTGTATGTCATAGATCACCTTTGTGGATTCAAGGTTCAAATCCCACTAGGAGTGCACCTAGTGGGATGTTCACCATAAAGGTAGTATCTAATGATATGGCACTCATCATAATGTTTTTCTTCTTGAAGAATCATCCCCAATAGAGAAGATTTCACCTATAAACATTCCAAAACAACCATGCCCCCTAATTCCTGGACACTATGTTTCAAATATGAAAAAAGTGTCATCAAGTTACACTATTCTAATGATTCATTCACTTCCTGGGTCATATGTTTCCAAATCAAATAAACTATTATGACATAACATTTCCCTAGGGTATAAGAAATGTCAATTTTAAAATATTTCAGGTATTCCAGTCAATAATTCTTTGATGATTTAAATATTTTTGAGATAAGATATAACTTAGGATTTTGTGGTTCGAAAACAAGGTAATCCATTCTCCAAAAAGGGAGTATCATCATCTCATAAGTGTATGCATCATAGCTTCATGTTCAAGGTCATGGGTCAGGTAATTCATCTATTGTGGCCTAATCAAATTAGAGACATATGAATTACATGACCACACTACATAAGAAATTATAAAAAACCTAAACATTATTCATCATAGAAAGACCACATAGCTCTGTCTGACCTCTAGAAGATTCAACACCAGTGCAATAATAAAAGGATTTTTGAGCTCAAAAAAATATAACTCTCACATTTCTCATCCAAAAAAACTTTAATCGATTTTTAAGAGGATTCATTGAATAATATAACTTTGAAAAGTCCTTAATGAACTAGAAATAATACCTATCTATAACTAAGAAGCTCTAAATCTTACACACATTTCAAGATCATTCCCATGTCATAACAACTTTCACCATTTCAAGATCAACTAAAATATCATGTTTTGATTCAATGTTCCCTAAGAACATCACTCACCAAAACTAGATATCACATTTCAAATTCATAGAATTGAGTTAATGAGTGCCCAATAATTCCAAAATTGATAGAAAATGATGCACATTAACCTCATCGTACTTATATTAAACAAGGATTTCATCCATAAATACCACTATTATAGTATCCAGATACTATTTGAAAAAACTATTAATTATTTCCATAAAGACTGTAAGATAATTGGTTTAACCAAATTGAATGATAAGGTACTCATGATGGTTTTACCTTCTTCAAAAGGTGGTTTTACAAATGTTACATTATTTTATTCTCAATTGATGGTATCTATATCGAAGTTGATTCATCAAGAACCACTTTTACCCTTTAAACTAATCAAATAGGTCATCAATATGTCGAAACAAATATTTTTTATTGACTGGGACTCTGTAATGTTTTCAATAATCAACAATAAGTAAAAGTGACCCATAAAATTTTTTATTAAAGAGATTAGGAACTACCCAGGTAGATATGCTAAGGAATATTTATATGTTCTCTAAAAGATCATACAATTGAGACTTCAAATATTTCATTTCAGTTAGTTCTACTCAGTAAGAAGGAAAACATATTGGTTGAGTACTAGTCAGTAAATTGATAGAAAACTCTACCTCCCTTGTCAGTGTCAAACCAAAAACATCTAATGAAAAAAATTGAGAAACTCAATGTAAACTTGAGGTAGATAACCACAGAAATATTCTTTCTCTAGATCAAAAGATAACACATAGATTAATTTCCCCAAATCTGAACAAGAAGGTCTATAGTGAAAAACATTTTTGAATTCCATGGTTTACCACACCGGTAACAAAATCAAAGGAGCTCTTTCAAAAAATACAGAAGGTATAGAAAAACTTTTTTGTCAAGACCCACCACAAGAATCCCCACACTTCCAATTTTCCATAGATTAATTCACACTACCACTGTGATAGAAAAAGCTCAGATCATCTCAGACATACAAGATAGGTCTATCTCAACCATCAACACACGATCTAGGACATCTGTATAATAAGGCTAATTTAATAAGAAAACCTGAGAATGAATATTTGATCAAAGGCCCTACTCAAACACTCAAGCCTTTATCTCATTGTTCAACACAATCTCAAGTAAAAACTACACAGGCTTATAAAAATAGATTGCACACTTTTTTATGGTCTTGTAATCCTAATCATGTTTAAAAAAACTCAATATATTTATTCAATAACATAGACTTTAGATATAACTATTTGGTGAAAATATTTTTGAATTATTTCCACTCTAAATCCTCATACTTATTCATCATCACCATTGTGTCCCACCATCTTCTTCTTTGAACCTAACTTGGATGACTAATGAGTTATCAATGGTATTGATGGTGTATGGGGATTATTTGGAGCCCAGAACCCATATTTTTGGGTAAAACTGGGTTAGTGAATGGTCTAAAGTAAACTGTGTAGTAATTCCGCATGGTCTTCCTAACCGTGCGGATGGTGTTTTTTCATATACATCCATCCTGAATCGTTTTCACATGGTTGTGTAGACCAACCATGGTGAAACCCCCTTTTTTAGGTACCCATTCATGTCTTGTGCACGGTTTGATCAAACCATGCAGAGGATGTTTTTTTCGGGCTGAACTGTCTCACACGGTTTACGCACGGTTTCACAAATCCTGCGAACAAATCATGCGTAGGATAAAATTATATTTAAGTTTCAATGTATTCCCTTAATGATCAATTTATCCCCCTCTTCCTCCCTAATCCAATAACAATCATCATTAACCCCTTTTCATCTCATTTTGGAGATTTTTGAAGGCCAAATCTTGGGATTAAGATATCGCCTCCATCTGTCATCTGATCGAGCTTTCATTCATCGTGTTGTTTGTGCAACGGTAATTACTCGAGTCCACTTTATCCCTTCTTATTATCTCTTATTCTCGTCTGAGTTATCGTCATGTGAGTGTTATCACCTTTTATTAGATCTTCATTTATATTAGGAAAATCAAGGTCTGGTACCGAAGGATAAGGATTGTAAAACCCTAAGGTTGGTGGTCTATAACCCATCCTTAAAGTTCTTTGGTTTTGGAATATTTCTGTGGAGCCCCCCGATTTCATCAAAATTCCTTTATTAAATTTACATTCCATGATTATAAATTCTAGATTAGTATAGTTATTATCTTTTCAAATATGTGATTAATTTTTATTTGTTACACCCACAAATAAATATTCCCTATATCGAAGGTTATGCCATATTTGGGTTTTTAGTGTTTTGGAACATTTAATCCACTGTTCGAGTGTGCCTTCACTTAACCTTCCTAAAGGTGATCCCTTCTATTATAAATGGTTTGTTATTAATGAGAATTGAATAATGGCATGTTCCATGTATGCTCACCACATGAACCACCTATGGTAAGTTCATAAATATGATTATTAAATGAGAAATGTGAATTGGAAAGTATACTAGGTATATTACAAGGACCTATTAAATGAGTTTTTATAAAGGTTACTTGTTCATAGCACCCATTTCAATATTCATGGAAGGTATCATAGTGAAGCTCAATTATTGAATATGCCTTAATGGTTAATTGAGAATTGATTAAATGGTTGAAATGATACTTGTCTAATCCACTTTAATATAAGACAAGGCTTGAACATAATGAATGATTACATGATTACAACATCAAATAGAAATGGGCTAACTCAATATTTCCTTGTATTATCATAGGAGAGTACATTGGGTCTTGGGAACCCAATTCCAATTCAAGGATGAGGTTTTCTTATGTTGATGACCACCTAGAATTTGGTTCGTTTCTATTCCTCATATGCCTATTATACAACCATAGGGTAATTTAAATTATTACAGCATACCATAGATACAGTCCTTGGATATAGAATTGACTAGTAGGTGCCACGGTGAAGGCCCATAGAGACCAATCTTATCTTATCCCCATTCTACCTTTGTTGGTCACCTTGGACTCGGTAGGCTCGTTAATGTGGAATTCATTGGATTACACACCTTGGATTACACTCTTACCCCTTATCTAGACTCAGATTCTATAGAGTAAGCATTCTATGAGATCTATGTTACCATGGTTATTAACCTGGAAATCCCTCACTGGATATAAATTCTTGTTTCCACGTTATGTCTTGGAAAATTCACTAATTATACTATCACAAGGTGATGTAAGTGCTGGCTATGCCTCATGTGACCTATTAACATTAAATGATAATTACTTAATTAATGAAATAGTTACATGTTTAGACATCAGCCGATAGATAAAGTAGGTACATTAGTATTTAGTTATATTGAATTGTTTTCATCACATTATATATGCATTCTTTCACACTACTATGTTCCATTTCATATTAGAGATGTTATAGAAATCGTTGGAGGTGGCCAATGAGATATATCTCACACCATCTCCGAGCGTTGTTTGGTAACTGAAGTAAATTACATGACTATAGGTGTTGAAAAAGGGAAGCATTCAACCTCAAACAGTTGATTTAATGTTTTTTATGATAGAGCATGATAGTAGATGACTGAGTTGGATTTCATGATGCTTAGAGTAGCCTTTTTTTATTTTACTTTGTGGAACATGTTATGACTATTGTCTTGTATCCATGTTTTCCAGTTTACTAGTGACATGACATTACATGATCATTGTTCCAGTTGATAAAATTATTATTATTATCATTTATCTAGTGCATCAGTTTTCTTCTGATGTTTATATATATTTCTTCTGATATGTACTACTTATATTCCATTCGATATGATATTGTCTGCTAACGAGGGCATAGTCTCCCCATGGACACACCATAGACCCCAGCTGCTAGTCGAAAACCATTTGAATTTGGGGAGATGCACTTGAGGCCATGTGTCACACCAGGCTTGGGGCACCCCTTATGTGTAATCTAGGTCTGATACATTACAAAAACCTAATCAAAGTATGATCAATAGATATTTTTAAGAATACCTAAAAGCAGTAATCGAATGTTACATTATACATTATTTATTATTGCATGTTGTTGATTTTTTTGAGATATTTTACATCATGTTACTATTTTTAAAAATTTCTAAACCTCTCTTTTAACCATTTTTTGTGTTTATTTTGGGTTTTTCATAGGTAAATAATTTTGAAATTTTGAATGTTTTTGGGTTGTGTACTATTGTCTCATGGTTTTTTGAAACTATGCAGACTAGGGTTGTGAGGTTTTTCATGAATGGAACAAGGTTTGAAAAGTATTTCTCCAACTTAAGAGAAACAATGAAACCCATTTAGATGGTGTGTATAATTAGGGATCATGGTTTGGCCTAACCGTTCAACCCTTCGAATCTAACCATGTGTATAAGATTTATTTATCTGAAAATTAATTTCAAAAATCCCCCACCCCCACCCTTTTTATATTCCGGAGGACCTATATGACCCCATAACCATTATTCTTGACTATGATCACTGAAAAGGTGATTATGGCCCATCTACACACCTCCAGAAGAAAATCAAAGCTTGGATAACAACATTTGATCTTCTCCTGGTAGGTTCCCTCTTCCTATTCTCCAACTCTCTCTTTCTTTCTCCCTAGGGGTTTTTAGATCATTATGTTATTGGATCATAAAATACCCTCTATTTTAGATCATGAATATATGTTTGATATTTGGATCGTTTTGTTTGAATTATTCTATGATTTTTTCTAATTAAGGCTTTAATATTCAAGATCTAGTGATCCTGAGGTTGGTGGTTCCATTATGATTGAATATTTTTATTCAGCCTAAATTTTATTTTTTAAAATTCAATTGTTTGATTTAAATTTAGTAACTTTATGTAAATGGAATTTCCTTCAATTGGATTATTGAAAAACCAATTAAATTGAATTGGGTTGTGTTTGTTAAATTGATGGATTTTTATGAAATTAAAATTTTTGAAATTAAATTGTGAAATATGATGGAATTTGGGTAAATTTAATAGATAAATTTAATTACAAATTAATATTTTGAAATTTAATTGTGGATTGATTTCAAATTATTATATGGGAAAATGGATTAAACTATTTTTATTGAAACCCATTGGTTTAATCCTAGATAAATTAATGTCTTTATTAAAAAACTATTTCAGATTTTAAATAGAAAATTTGAAAAATTGAAAAGAGTAATGGGATGAATTGTATTTTAATAATTCTTAAAATAAATTTCCCATCATTTCTTTTTATTAGAGAACATGAAATCATTGGTAGTTAGTGAGTTGCTGGGATAAAAAATCTAGGTTGAAATTTCTGTAGCATTGGGTTGAAACATTATAACATAAAAATTGTAATTAGCTCATCTTATTCCTCAGTAGGATACAAATGAGTCCTCTTTGGCTAGATTCAAGGGATGTGTGTGAACATTTACGTTATTATCATATAAGTGTATGAGGATACCGTAATCTAGTACTATTGTACCTATTGAAGAATGATCATGTTTATCTTTGTTTTTATTTGAAATATATATATGAAAATATTTTTAAACTATTTACTATTCCTTCAAAATTTATATAAATTATCTTATATAAGATGTTTGGTAAGATATTTTTAAATTATTTTAAATCATTTTAAATGTAAATCATGATTTATTTATATATTATTTTGAATTTAAATTCTTTTTTGTTTTACATTTTTACTTTATTTGGTAAATTAAATGTCGGAATATTATGATGGAATACTATGTGATTACCTACATGGAATTTAGCACACACCCTACATATACCTTCAGGTGTTTGTATATTATATTCTTCCAGGTCTAAGCATGGGTAAGGCACCACTTGAATATGGCAGTAGTTATTGATCATTATGATTGGAGAGTAGTCTCAGTTGGTTCTAGGGTTTTCATCAAATTTTATGGTTCTGGTTGGTTTCACATTAGGAAGTTAATGTCTGCTTGACTTCTGGTATAGTTCTCCCAAGGGAGTTTTTCTTTTATGGATACATACATGTTTATCTTTAATCCACCTTATTGTAGTAAATTTTTTGTCAATTTCTATTTGTATGATGCAATGTGCATGTCTCCAACCCATAGGGATTGGGAATGACCTTTGGTCTATGACAAAGTCGACTCAGTTATCAGGTTACCAAGGTACCCAGGATAGTCTATGGTGAAGTGTTATCAGAGTTCCAGGTTTTGCTTCTTTTGATTTCTATATGTATTGGTGTCATCTTGTTGCAACTTAAAAGGTAGTTGTGATTGATTGCATATCCATATCTCACCATAATGTACCTTGTGTCACTAGGGGTGGTTTGGGAAAGATGTCTTGAGGATTAGTTCTCAACTTTTCCCTTACTTTAATTTGGATAGATTAAGGTAAAAATATTTTAAAACTATAAATAGGGATTATTTTCCCCATTTGGACTATTTCAGTGTAAATATTATGTATTATACATTTTTTTTGATATTCCCTAGTATCATGACTCCAAGAAGACGTATGAATCAAATCTTTCATAAAGATGTTGATAATCCTCACCGAGAAAATACTCTCATGGAGCCGAATCTAGTTGAGGTGGTTATGCATACCATCCAAGCTCTATGATGGGTACCACCACCAGCTCAAATTTACTCTCATGTTCTTGAACCTCAAGGGAATATTTTCCAAAATTGTTATCAATAGTTCCTTTTCCAGAAGCCACTAGTGTTCCAAGGCTCTAATGATCTTTAAAAGGTTGAGTAATGGTTGATAAGGATTGAACATTTTTTTGAGTCTTTAGAGACACCTAATGTGATCATGGTGAACAGTTCCACCATCATTTGGGATAAATTGAGAAAGATATTGTGGGAAATGATAGGGAATAAACATGAGGTCTTAGAGTGGGAGAAATTTAAAGTTCTTTTCATCAACTAGTTCTATCCATATACAATATATTTGGCCCAGGACATAATGTTTTTCGAACTCCGAAAGGCTAACAACACATGAGATAATATTCTTACCATTTTCTAAGCTTGTGTATTTTTCACCTAGGACTGTGTAAATTTAAAAGAAGAAGACTCAAAATTATGAATGAAGGATTCAATATGATACTCAATCTTAATTTATCATGCTAAATATGGTCCTTATAGTGATGTTCTGGGTAGAGCACTGATGGATGAAATGGACTTGGTTGAAAAAACAAGGTTGGTGGGAATTTATTTCCCTCCAGGTGGCAATGTGAGATTATTTAAAGGAAAGATTCATAATGATGATTCTCATTGTGGTTATCAATATTAGGTTCATTATATACCTCCTACAGTTCTTGGAAGAGGCCATTTTATTTTCTAAATTTTTTTCAATTCTAATAATTCTAAGAAGGTTTTCACTAAGGCACCAAAGGTATGGGGTTTCTAAGAACACATGGAACACTTGTAAAAGTTATTCCATATAAATTACACTCCACATAGAGTCATTGGATCATCAGAAACATATAAAACAATAGTTTAATCTGATGATTCATGACAAAGGTTGTTCCAACCAAAGTCATTTGGGTCTAATCTTCTTCACATAGTGAAAGAGTCTCAGAAAAAAGTAGATTCGGGTCCAATGATAGTGAGAGGAACCATAATGTTTGATTCTTTATAAGTGACTGATTTGTTTGATACTGATGAATTTCCTTTTTTTATTTTAACATGTATTTTTAATCTTCTTAATCATCATACACATGTTTTATCTTTTGTATTGGATATTACTCCACCCCTTAGAGAGAAGAGATAATAGGGTCTCCATAGTTTTACATGTGTTTTTATCTTTGGAAGTTGTTAATATTTCTTGGGATTTTATATTTCACAATATGAAGCTGCTTTATGTCATTTATAGGATGGATTTCTTCATTTACAATAAATCTCTAATTGATTTTTTTCTTTGACATGTCTTCTTTTCAACACATGATTGGGTGGATCATATCTTTCAAGGAGAATGTGACCTGAGGTCGATTAGAACCAAATAATATTATCTAATGTTTTGTTAAGTAATTTTAGTGTTTTTTACCTATAGTGGGAATATTTTAGTGGTGATCTCCCTTGGGTTTTTTTCAAGTTTCCCAATGCTTTTCCTTCTAAATTGTTTTTTTACCAATAAGCGATATAGATTTTTATACCAACTTGGTGCCTGGTACTCAACCAAAATCTAATATTTTATAATGCATGGAACCAGCTAAAATAAAAGAGTTTATGAATTAATTGTATGATATTCTTTAGAAAGGTATTATACACTTGTGTGTTTCACCTTGGGCGGTACCGGTTCTCAGGGAAAAAGAAACCTGATTGTTCACTTCACCTTTGTGTGGATTACCATAAACTAAATCAACATATGTTAAATAACAAGTATCCATTGACATATATTGATGATATATTTTATTAGTTGAATGTGGAAAATTTCTTCTCAAATATTAACCTTTGATCTAGTTACTATTAGTTGAAGATAAAATAGTTTGACATTCAAAAAACCACCTTTTGGAGTAGTTATGAATATTATTAATACCTTTTCATGCATTTCGGTATAACAAATTATCTGAATGTATTTATGGATTTATTGAAAAATATTTTCCATGAGTACATTGATACTATTGTGGTTGTCTTTTTGGATGACATATTTTTACTCTAAGTGTGAATAGGATTATGTACTTCATCTAGGAACAGTTCTGGATGTTTTGAGAGATCACTTACATTATTACAAGAAAAAAAATTTAATTTCTTGATTTAGGAAGTAAAGTTTTTTGACACATGGTGTCATATAATGGTCTTTCAGTTTATCCTTAAAAGTTGAAGTCTATTATCGCATGGGAAAACAAAAAAAATGCTTTCAAGATTCACAGTTTCCCATTTTTAGCTGGGTATAACCATTCATTAATTAAGGTCTTATTAAAGTTGGATTCTCTGAGGAATGATATATATTATAAGGGAGTAAAGTGTTCTTGGGATGAGAAATATCATAGTTCTTTGATTAAGCTAAAATATCTTTTGACTAATACGCTGTTGTTAACTCTTCCAGAGGAAGGGAAGGGAAATGTGGTATTTTATGTGTATCAGGTTCAGGATTTTTTTGTGTTCTTTTATAGGGAGATCATGTCATTGCTTTTGGCTCTCGTCAGCTTAGGACACATGAGAATAGTTATTTTATTGATGACCTTGAACTTTCAGTTGTGATTCATGCACATAATATTTGGTGGAACTACATTTTAGGTGAAAGGTTCAATGTGTTTTTCGACCACAAGAACATGATTTACATATAAAATAAAAAATTATTTAAATCTCTTCCAGAGGAAGTGGCTGGAATAATTGAAATATTTTCATTTTGACATCACATATACCACATAAAAAGGAATGCTATTTCAAATTCATTGATAAGGAATCTTATGACCCTAGACATGAAGGAATCATCAAAAGAGTGGAACTCGGTGGCTCTTTTTATATAGTTTTATATTTGAGTACATATATTAGTAAAAGAGGTTTATTTGGCCAATGAAAAATTAACGAACACATTTATTGGGGTGATTATTTAAGAAAAGAATCATTATGTTGAGTTCTATAGATTTAGAGACTCTCTTTATGGTGTGAAATTGTTCATGGCTAGTTATTCTTCACCGAGGTCATTATTATTTTGTGCGCTGTTAGATGTGAGGATTTATGTGACAATGTATTTACATATCTCCTAGTTGGTAGTTCACTAATGAACAATGAAGATGTTATATTTCAGGCATTGTAGGTTCTGGTGTCCATGTATGAGATGAGGCATTGCTGAATTTGTTTCTTGTAGCTGTATATTCTAGTAGGTCATGGGAAAGCAACAAAAACCTTCCTATATTCATCTATCATTTCTATTATTTACTTAGATGTGGTATGATATCTCTATGGTCTTTTATTGTGTTTATGTGTACTCAGAGAATGAATAATGTGATACAGGTTGTGATTGATCAGATGACTAAATTGGCTCACTTTATTCTCATTCATGATACAACCAATGATGGAGAGTTGGGAGATATCTATGTGAATGATATTTTTTGTGTTTACAGTGTTCAGTCTATTATAGTCTCTGATAGGAATCCTCAATTCACTTCTATTTTTAGGGTATGCCTTCAAGAAGCACTTGGATCTCAGGTCTGTTTGAGAATATTACACCATCTTTGTAACACCTCATGTTTCCACGGTACGTTTCCCTTTGAATAATTCAATAGCTTGCATTGTACGCAACTTCGAGATTCTAACACACCACGACCAATCGAAGTAGCCCTTATGAATAGTAATACAGACTTTTTTAAATTTTATAAATTTTATCTCTCAAAATTGACTTCATTTTTGGATTCGGAATATCGAAATTATCCTAGGGTAAAATTTTGGTACTTTTTGGATAACTTTTATATTTTGATGAATAGTTGAAAGTACTAAATTTTAATTAAAAACAAATTATTTAATCAAAATTATTAGTAGTGATAAAATATGAATTTGAGTGGTTTTAAAGTATATTTAGAATATATTTTTACCATTTAATGCAATTTTTGTCATTGGAAATAATTTCACATCTAAACCGGACATAAACAACTGTCAATATTTTGATAGTTATTATCTCTTAATAACACGATTTTGGTTTTAACAACGGGAATTAATTTTAAATTAATTTCTGCCACTTCTGTGTTTTGAATTTAGAAATATGGATTCCATATTTAGAATCAGGAGGTCCAAATTTTATAAATAGGTAACTTTTATTTTTATACATTTTGAATAATTACTTCAGTAAATATTTTTTTTACCACGGTTAAAGGGTAAATCCGGTAAATAAGGGTAAACAAAATAATATTATAATAATAATTATTTACCGAAAAACGTGTCCTAACCCTACTGGTTGATACATTTCCGACCGTGAGAATATTTGGGTTGATTTTGGGACCCCATGGATCCACAAGTAAGCGTTAATGACACTTCATATTAATTAAGTTAAGGTAAATACAAAAATGACATAAGCATATATCTTTTAGAAAAAAAATTTACATAAGGTTATATATGTTATATTTTAGACTATAAATATTCATTAGAAAGATAAAAATATTTAATACATAATAGTATTGTATTTATAATTTTTATACCTTGAATAGTTTAATTTATTTATGACACAATAATGATACAGTATTTTCCTTATTAATGAAAGAATCAAATAATTGGTATTATAAATATTAAAATAAATATATTTTGAACGTTTTGATTCCATCCACGAATTCTATTGATTAATATTATAGTATATTATTGCTTAAATGAATTTTTTTCTAAATAATAAAGTTTTTATGACTTTAACAAAAATAAATTATTAAATATTTTCAAAATTGACCTAAATGAGTTTTTAAAACAAGTACTATATTATTAATTGATATTCTATTCCTAAAAATCCAAGGTTTGTCTATAGGACTTATATTATGATATTTGTATCAGTAATGGACAACTTGGGGTCTCTTGGTTGTATATATTATATTTATTAACTATATAATATAAAATTACAAAGTAACATGGTAAATGTCAATCTAATTAACTAAGAGTTAAAACTAAAAGATAAGGTTAATATAATGACCCAAAACTGTCTAAAATATATTGTTTAAATGGATATCGACCCATACCCACATTATAATTTTAAAAATCCACTTTTGATCCATTATAATCAGAATATTAATTTATTATAAATTAGTACTTTATGTTTTTCCTAAAGATCTCATCCTCCCCCTTATAAAAGGACACAACTTCGAACCAATTCCTCACACCTTAAAAGCCTTTTGCCTCGTCCAAAACCTACCCAAATACTCTCTAAACTTCCATCAATTCAACATAGAGGCATTATTTTGATCATAATTCCATCTTAAGTATCCCTTTTTATCAAATCAAAAGCAAGAACCCGGAGAAGAGGTAACGTTTTCACCACCCTCTTTCAAGTTCCATTCTTCTTCAAATTCTTCTTTCTTTGTTATTTCCATTCTAAAATAATAACTCCAGTATCTTCTATATAATTTGATGTTATTATAAATATTCTATAACCATATTCAGTATTCTATCCATCCTTTGAATGAAATTTCATCATATGTGCGTACGTACGACTTACCGTCTCCACGTCGTGGTGTAATTGTTATTCAAAACATTATTATTTGGATGGGTATCATAATGATGTGTAATTAATTTAAATAATAAATATAACTTGACAATGATTCTTTATATATGATATACCATCCCATTATATATTATTTTAATATCAAAAGTATGATATTGTAGCTCGTGCGTACGTACGGACTACCGTCTCCACGAACGCGATGAGATTCATTCCCCATCGTATCCATGCAAGTCAAATTCTCATTTAACGATTAAAAATAAGTTTTAAGGACTTGATATAATTATGTATATGAATAAGATACATCAAATCCATAAGAAACATGACTTATGTAACAAAACATATAAAATAAAACGAGTAAGTTAACACCTGAAACAACGATAATACTAAGACATTATTAACAAAGCAATGTTAAAAGATCATATATGATATCATATTAATGTATATGATTCTTTTATAATTAAATTACAATTATTTCCCCATCATATATGAGGTTAACCTAGCCACAACCAAGGAAAATCACAAGGTAAGAGTTTATTTCACAATCTCTTCATTATCCGAGGTTGTTTATACGTGATTATCTACTAGGACCTCTTTATCATCCAGATCCATGTTTCTTAAAAATGTATTCGAAAA
Organism: Viscum album; assembly: GCA_963277665.1. Taxonomy (NCBI): domain Eukaryota; kingdom Viridiplantae; phylum Streptophyta; class Magnoliopsida; order Santalales; family Viscaceae; genus Viscum; species Viscum album. Next base: position 52,513,396 of record OY728156.1, read on the forward strand.
CATTTTTACTATTTACTAGACTATGGGTTAAAGTCATTTATAACCTTGTTTTACTTTTATAAAATGGTTTTAAATTAATATTTCTGTTGTTTTCCAAACAAGGTCCTTTTTATCCTTTTCGACAAAATTAACGTAAGAATGACTTTTTTTAACTTATACGGATGGTGCGGCTATTTTCTGCCATTATAAAATCATTGAAGCTTCCCTTACAAGCCTATAATAATATTTTGAAATTAAATGATTTAGTTTATAATTATGTGACCTTTAAATGATTTTAAAATGAATATTTTATGAATTTGTGAAAGGTACACTTTATCAAGATCAGAATTTTAAATGTTTTAATGATTTACCTTCAATATTTTTTTATTAATGTCCATGTTTTCAAAATGATTTTAAGGATTATCATATATGGAAATGAATGTTTTGAATTGATATTTCTTTTAAAAAGTTTCAATGTGGTATGGGACACTTTGATTCAAAAATCCCTTTTAAATTACATCCTTTATAAATGTGTGACTTATAAATGATTTCAAAAAAGATATATTTCTCTCAAATAGTTTTGATTTCATCTATTTCAACATCATTTGATGTATATTAAGATTATTTTAAGTAGATTTATTATGATACAAAACTTCCATACTGTATTGAAGTTTTACTGATATGTTTAACTGTGGATGTGGTATTTCTAAACCATTCATGGTTTATGAAGAAAGTATTGACATTTCGTATTCTAGTTTTAATATGAATGTTTATGTTATGTTTAAAGCTGTTCATATGAGGAATTAATTGGACTTAATAAATGAAGGGTGGATCCCGCTATATTTCCTCAATGCATCGGTAGGTCTAATGAAACAAACTATTGTCTTGTCACAAGGCCTTTACAAAATCTTATTTGTAGTCTTGGCACGTCGCCTTGACTATGTGTTTATGATAGTCTGGAATTATGCATTCCATCATTTAGAAAGTGGTTATTGATATTGCATGTGATTATTATACTAGAAGAATATCCATGTTAATATGTAAATGGCATTATTTCATTTTATTTTTGACATATTATGCATATGTTCAAGATTAAAAGGCTTTTGTTTTATGTATACATTGCCTTAAATGTTTATTCTTATTTATGAAAGTTTCTGCTATATTGTTATCTATACTGGGAATTTGAGCTCACCCCTTTATATGTTTTATTTTTTCTAGGATGTGAAGAAGTATTTTATAAATGACCTTCAGGGATATTATGAGGGGATATGAGTGTGGACTATAGAGACTATGTTGTTGTAGTTTTCATTTTATGATGTAATGTAAAATTTATGAATGTATCTAGTGATTCCAAGGCTACTAAACTAATCAGTCTTTCGAGACATCATATTTTGTGATCATGCCAATGTTATGTAATAATGCACCGACTCTAGGTAACTGGGGTTGGGTCATTACAGTTGGTATCAGGGGAAGTTTAGTACAAACCTTGAAGCTATATTTAGATAAACTATGATAAGAGCACATTGCCCTAAGATAGACTTTGAGGATTAGTATAGAATAACATCCTAGAATTTTGGTATTGTAGAGATTTTGTGAGTTTTCCAAGAAATACATCCCTGTTTGGATATGAGCAGGTGGAGGCGGCTCTGGAACAGATGTACCTAGGTCTAAACCCCGAAAACACCACATTGATTTAGACTCGAACGGGAATTGGTGCATGACAATGGTCCTTGCTGCACTCTTGGTTACGACACTCCTTGGGGATATGCTTAGGATAATTATCATTTTCATTACAACCCATTATGAAAGGTTTTTGAGTATATACTTCCTCAAAGAAGAATTTTTTTTGATTATGGATTATATCCATAAACTATTCAATTTATGATAAGTGTTTTACATGTTTGGATTTATGAATTGCGATTCATAAACTAATCTAGTGTATGCCATTGTATAGAAATGGAGCCTAGTGGAATAAACGGAAAATGTATCAATGTACGCACTCCATATAAAGATTTACCTCCTGCTCAAGATAATTATAGTGGTGCTGGTGAAGGAACTGATGCTGATCATCTAATCACCATACTTGGACAACTCACTCAGGTTATGAATAATTACCTTACCCGTATAGAGCACCATGATCCACAACGTGGAGGATCAATGTTATATCACGTCATGAGGCAAAAAACACCTACATTAAATGGGGGTACAAATCTACTAGTAGCTGAGCAATGGATATGTTCCGTAGAGAAAATATTTCAGGCTTTGTGGAGTAGTGAAAGGGAAAAGGTTATCATTACAGTTTATCGCCTCAGTGGATATGTTGATAAATGGTGGTCATTAATAAAAAACACAAAGGAAGATGAGGATGTATTATGTATGGAATGGAGGGAGTTTAATGATATTTTCTTAGAAGAATACTTTCCTCTTGACCATCGAGCCGATATGGAAAGGCAATTTCTCAGTCTGAGGAAAAAGGAGGATGAGAATGTCGAAATGTATGAAGCTAAATTTACAAGGATAGAAAGGCATGTAGCATATTATATACGTAACCCGAGGAGTAATATTGATCATTTCTTTGATAGGTTAAAACCATTTCTAAATCGAGAATTGGTCTCACAATCCTTCTCGTCATACGAACACATTGTCTCATTTGCAATAAAGACAGAAAATGTATTCTTTAAATATTATTAGAATAAACTAAAGCAATAGAATAAGATAAAGGTGTAACAAGAGATAGATAGAGGGAAAAGGGTAATGCAGGATTTTGCATTATGTCATAATTTTGGTAAGAAACACCCTGGTACTTGCCTAAAAGGAATGGTAGTTTGTTACAAATGTAGAGAAAAGGCCAGCAGGCTTGTGATTGCAAGGGAAAGAAAGATGTTGTCAATGTTGAATGCTACAATTGTAGAGAAATGGGGAATTATGTGAATGAATGCCATAAGCGCCAAGGAAACTTACCATAGAAAAGGCCAAGGTATTAAGGACAATCTTATGTTGTTACTACAGTTGAAGTGGAAAAATTAATGTATTTGTGTTTTTGTACTCAATGATTATAGTCTAGTTATAGGAATAATGTGATATATGTAAGGATTGTATTATAATACTTGTTGTTTTCATTAATGTTTTAATATAACTAAGGTAATCATATTTTCAGTATGTGAAAATAATATAAACATTAATTTGTCTGGGGAATCTGATGTGACAATTGATTTTGGAATTTAGATACCTTTTACAGAGAGTCTGGACAGAGGTACTTTGCATAACTATAATGTTTGGAGTGGATTAAGTTGAACTTTGGATAGTATTGTTTAAGTTTAAAACAATTCATATGATCAATTTTTGGAATATTATGATACTATAGTTTTATGAAATGGACAACCTGCAGGTCGGGCGATAACACATCACATTGGACAAAGCTGCAAGAATCGAACCTACAACCATAGTACGACAAGACTTTATTACCTACCACTAGCCTGCAGTAAGTCCCTGGTCATTACAAAGTATTTTTCTTCATTTTAATGGTATATTTTAATGTTTGGATCCTTATACTATTAGGATAAATATAATATTTTTGAGTTCTATTATATTTTGGAGTGAAAGATGAGTTTGTGGTAGAAATTAGTTGAAGGATGAAACTCTACTCATCAAGTATATACATATATATATCTGTATATATATTTCACTTATTCTATGAAGAAAGTAATTCATACAAATTATTTAATGGATCTTAAAACCAAAAATGTGTTATCCTAATAACTTATGTTTTTTGAACAAATGATATTTTAAATCATCATAGATTGATGGATTTGAGGCCCTCAATTCTACAATTGTTTGTGACTAATGACCTCAATCACTCCCTATAAATATTTACTTTTTTCCTCCAATTATGTGTCTCTAATTTCCACCAATGTTCTTCAAATTGAGATCATAATTTGGTGGTGACCCGTTCATTTCTCTTTTCCTCATATTAAGACTATGTTTTATTAGCCCAAATTCCGATGTGGGTTTTCCACAAATATATATTCTATTTTCAACCTTTTATTTTTGAATAACAATTTCAAATTGCGAGGATGCAATTTATTTAAGGAGGGTAGAATGTAACAACCCAAGCTTCTATGGTATGTTTCCCTTCGAATAATGTAATAGCTTGCATTGTACGCAACTTCGAGATTCTAACACACCACAACCTATCAAAGTAGCCGTTATGAATAGTAATACCCACTTTTTGAAATTTCATAAATTTTATCTCTCAAAATGGAAATCATTTTTGGATTTTTAATATAAAAATTATCCTAGGGTAAAATTTTGGTACTTTTCAGATAACTTTAATATTTTGATGAATAGTGAAAATTACTAACTTTTAATTAAAAACAACTTTTTTAATCAAAATAATAAATAATGATAAATTATGAATTTTAGTGGTTTTAAAGTATATTTATAATATATTTTTACCATTTAATACAATTTTGGTCATTAGATATAATTTTATATTTAAACCAGACATAAACAACTGTCAATCTTTTGATAGTTATTATCTCTTAAAAACATGCTTTTTGTTTTATCAGCGGTAATTATTTTTAAACTAATTTCTTCCACTTATGTGTTTTGAATTTAGAAATAACGATTCTATTTTTATAATCAGGAGGTCCAAATTTTGTAAATAGGTAACTTTAACTTTTTGACATTTTGAATAATTACTTCGGAAAATATTTTATTTACCATGGTTAAAGGTTAAATATGTTAAATAAGGGTAACAAATTAATATTATAATAATAATAAATTACCATAAAATGTGTCTCAACCATATTGGTTGATACATTTCCGACCATGGGAATCTTTGGGTCGATTTTGGGACCCCATGGATCTACCTGTAAGTGATAATGACACTTTATATTAATTATGTTAAAATAAATACAAAAATGACATGAGCATATATCTTTTAGAAAAACCATTTTTACATTGGGTTATACATTTTATATTTTATAGTATAAATATTTATTAGAATGATAAAAATATTTCCTATATAATGGTTTTTTATTTATAATTTTTAGACATTGAATAATTAAATTTATTTTTGATACAATAATGATTTAGTATTTTCCATATTAAAGAATGAATCAAATAATTTGTATTATAAATCGTAATATATATATATTTTGATATTTTTTATGACATCCAAGAATTTTATTGATTAATATGACAGGATAGGATTTCTTAAATGAATTTTTTTCTAATTAATAATGTTGTTAAGACTTTAAAAAATCATTTATTAAATATTTTCAAAATTGACATAAATGAGTTTTTAAAACAAGTATTATATTATTAATTGATATTTTATTCTTAAAAATATAAGGTTTGTCCAAAGGACTTATATAATGATATTTTTATCCGTAATGTACCACTTGGGGGTCTCTTGAATGTATATAGTACTTTTATTAACTATATACTATAAAAATACAATGTGACATGGTAAATGTCAATCTAATTAACAAAGAGTTAAAAGTAAACGACACAGTTAATTTAATGACCCAAACCTATCTAAAATATATTGGTTGAATGGATTTAGACCCATCCCCACCTTAGACTTTTAATAATCAACTTTGGAGCCATTATAATCCTAATATAAATTTATTATAAATTAATAATTTATGTTTTTCCTAAAGCGCCCCTCCTCGCCCATATAAAAGGAAACAACTTCTAACCAATTCCTCACACCTTCAAAGCCTTTTGGTACATCCAAACCATGCCCAAATACTCTCTAAAATTACCTCAATTCAACCTAGAGGCCTTATTTTGATCATAAATCCAAACTAAGTAGCCCTTTTGATCTAATCAAAAGGAAGAACCAGAAGAAGAGGTAACGTTTTCACCACCCTCTTTCAAATTACATTTTTCTTAAAATTATTCTTTCTTTTTTATTTACATTATAAAATAATAACTCCAGAATATTTTATATACTATTATGTTATTATAAATATGGTACAAACATATTCAGTATTCTATCCATACTTTGAATGACATGTCACCATACGTGTGTACGTACGCCTTACCGTCTCCACGTCGTGGTGTAATTGTTATTCAAAACATTATTGTTTTGATGGGTATGATAATGATGTGTAATTCATGTAAATAAAAAATATAAGTTGATAATGATTCATTGTATATGATATACCATCCAACTATATATAATTTTAAAATCAAAATAATGACATTGTTGCTCATGCGTACGTACGGACTACCGTGTCCACGAACTCGATGAGATTCATTCCCCATCATATCCTTGCAAGTATAATTCTCATTTGATGATTAAAAATAAGGTTTAAGGACATGATATCATTCTGTATATGAATAATATACAACCTAACCATAACAAACATGTCTTATGTAACATAACATATAAATGAAAATGAGTAAGTTAATACACGAAACAACGATAATACTAAGACATTAGTAACAAAGCAATGTTAAAATATCATATATGATATCATATTCATGTATATGATTCTTTTATAATTTAAAAACAATTATTTCACCATTATACAAGAGGTTAACCTACCCACAACCATGTAAAAGTACAAGTTAAGGGTTTATTTCACAATCTCTTCATTATCTGAAGTTGTTTATACATGATTATCTTCTGGGACCTCTTTATCATCCACATCCGTGTTTCTTAAAAATGTATTCCAAAACATTTTTACTATTTACTAGACTATGGGTTAAACTAATTTATACCCTTTTTTGACTTTTATAAAATGGTTTTAAAGGAATATTTTCGTCGTTTTCCAAACAAGGTCCTTTTTAACCGTTTCTTCAAAATTAAGGTAAGAATTTCTTTTTTTTAACTTATACGACGGGTGTGGCTATTTTCCACCGTTATAAAATTGTCAAAGCTTGACTTACAATATTATAAGAATATTTTTAAATTAAATGATCTATTTTATAATTATGTGACCTTTAAAATATTTCAAAATGAATATTTTAAGAATTTGTGAAAGGTACTCTTTATAAAGATCATAATTTTAAATGTTTTAAAGATTTACCATTCTAAATCCTTTTAATAAATGTCCATGTTTTCAAAATTATTTTATGGATTTCTTTATATGGGCATGAATGTTTTGAAATGATATTTCTTTTCAAAAGTTCCAACGTTTTATGGGACACTTTGATTCAAAAATCTCTTTTAAATTACTTCCTTTATAAATGTGTGACATTTAAATGATTTCAAAAAAGAGATATTTCTCTCAAATCGTTTTGATTTCAGATATTTCAACATCCTTTGATGGATTTTAATATTATTTGAAGTTGATTTATTATGATACAATACATCCATATTGTATTGATGGTTTTTTGATATGTTTGACTGTGGATGTGTTATTTCTATACCATTTATGGTTTATGGAGAAAGTATTGACATTTCGTGTGCTAGTTTTAATACAATTGTTTATGTTATGTTTAAACCATTTCATATGAGGAATGCATTGGACTTAATAAGTGATTGTTGGAGCCTTCTATAACTCCTCAATGTATCGGTAGGTCTCATGAGAAAAAATAGTGTCTTGGTAGAGGGCCTTGATAAAATCTTATTTGTAGACTTGGAACGAGGCCTTTAATATGTGGTTATGATATTCTGTCATAATGCATTCCCTCATTATGAATTTGGTTATTGATATTGCATGTGATTATTCGACTAGTTTAATATCCATGTGAATAATTTAATGGAATTATTTCATTTTATTTTATCAATATTATACTGAATTTCAAGTTTAAAAGGATTTTGTTTTAGTTATACATTGCCTTAAATGTTTATGATTATTTATGAAAGTTTCCGTTATATTGTTAAACATTAATGAGCATTTGAGCTCACCCCTTTCTATGTTTTATTTTTCCCAGTATGTGAAGAAGTATTTTATGAATGAATTTCAGGGATAGTATGAGGGGATATGAGTGTGAAATATGGAGACTATGTTTTTGTAGTTTTCATCTTCTGATGTAATGTAAACTTTATGAATGTATCTAGTGTTTACAAGGCTACTAAACTAATAGGTCTTTCGAGACATGATCTTTTGTGATCATGCCAATGTTATGTAATAATGCACCAACTCTAGGTAACTCGGGTCGGGGCGTTACAGTTTGTATCAGAGGAAGTTTAGTACAAACCTTGGATGCTATATTTAGATAAACTCTGATTAGATCACATATCCCTAAGATAGAATTTGAGGATTAGTATATAATAACATCCTATAATTTCGGTATTATAGTGATTTTGTTAGATTTCCAAGAAATACATCCCTTTCTGGATACGAGCAGGTAGAGGCGGATCTGGAACAGATGTACCTAGAGGTAAAACCTGAAATCACCACTTTGAAATAGACTCAAACGGGAACTGCTGAAAAAAATGGGCATTGCTACACTCTTGGTGACGACACTCCCATTGGATATGCTTAGGATAATTCTAATTTTCTTTACAATCCATTATGCAGGGTTTATGAGTATATACATCCTCAAAGAAGACATTTTTATGATTATGGATTATCCATAAACTGTTCAATTTATGATAAGTGTTTTACAAGTTTGGATTTATGTATTACTATTCATAAACGAATCATGTGTATGCCATTGTTTAGAAATGGTGCCTAGTGGAAGAAATGGAAACTGTATCAATGCAAACACTACATGTACAGATTTCCCTCCTGCTCAAGATAATTATATTGGTGTCGGTGATGCAACTGGTGCTGATCAGATAATAACCATACTGGGACAACTCACTCAGGTTATGAATAATAACCTTACCAATATGGAGCACCCCGATCCGCAACATGGAGGATCAATGTTCGATCTCTTCATAAGAAAATAACCACCAAAATTCAATGGGGGTACAAATACACTAGTAGCTGAGCAATGGATAAGTTCCCTAGAGAAAATATTTCAGGCATTGGGGAGTAGTGAAAGGGAAAAGGTTATCATGGCAGTTTATCACCTCACTGGAGATGCTGATCAATGGTGGTCATTACTTTAAAACACGAAGGACAATGAAGAAGTATCAAGTATGGAATGGAGTGAGATTAAAGTGATTTTCTTAGAAAAATACTTTCCTCATGACAATCGATCAGATATGGAAATGCAATTTCTCAGTCTGAGGAAAAAGGAGGATGAGAATGTCGCAATGTATGAAGTTAACTTCACAGGATAGCGAGGCATGGAGAAGATTATATACGTAACTCGAGGTGTAATATTGATCATTTCATTGATGGGTTAAAACCATTTCGTAGTCGAGCATTAGTCTCACAATTCTTCCCATTATACGAAGACATTATCTCTTATGTTATAAAGACAGAAAAGGAATTATCTAAATCTTATGACAATAAAGTAAAGCAAGAGAAGAAGATAACGGTAAAATAAGAGACAGATAAATGGAAAAATTGATAGAAGTATTTTCCATTATTTGATAATTGTGGGAAGAAACACACCGGTACATTCCTAAAAGGAATGAGAGTTTGTTACAAATGTGGAGAAAAGGGTCACCAAGCTCGTGATTGCAAGGGAAAGAAAGATATTGTCAATGTTGAATACTACAATTGTAGAGAAATGGGTCATTATGTGAATGAATTCGCTACGTACCATGGAAAATTACCTCAGAAAAGGCCATGGGATCAAGGCCAGTCTTATGTTGTTACTACAGTTAAAGTGGAATAATTAATGTATTTTTGTTTTTGGACTCAAGGATTATATTCTAGTCATAAGAATAATGTGATATATATAAGGATTGTACTACAGTACATGTTGTTTTCATTAAGGTTTTAATATGACTAAGGTAATAATATTTTCAGTATGTGACAATAAGATAAACATTAACTTTTCTGGAGAATCTGATATGGCAATTAATTTTGGAATTTAGATACCTTTTATAGAGAGCCTGGACAGAGGTACTTTGGATAACAATTATGTTTGGAGTTGATTAATAAGAACATTGGTTAGTTTTTTTAAGGTTAAAAAAATCATTATGATCAATTTTTGGAATATTCTGATATTATAGTTTTAGGAAAAGGACAACCTGCAGGTTCGGCGACAACCCGTCATGTCGGAAAAAGCTGTAGATATCGAACCTACAACCATAGTGTGACAGGCCTTTATTACCTACCACTAGCCTGCAGGAAGACCCTGATCATTACAAAGTATTTTTCTTCATTTTAATGGTATATGTTAATGTTTGTATCCTTGTATGATTAGGATAAATATAATATTTTTGAGTTCTATTATCTTTTGGAGTAAAAGATGAGTTTGTGGTAGAAATTAGTTGAAGGATGAAACTCTACTTGTCAAGTGTATATATATATATATATATTTCTCTTATTCTATGAAGAAACTAATTCATAATCAGTAGGTAAAGTATCTTGAAACAAAAAATGTGTTATCCTAATAACTTATGTTTTGTTGAACCAATGATATTTTAAATCACCAGAGATTGATGGCTTTGAGGCCCTCAATTATACAATTGTATGTGACTGATGACCTCAATAAATCCTTATAAAAATTTACATTTTCCCTCCAATTTTGTGTCTCTAATTTCCACCAATGTTCCCCAAATTGAGATCATAATTTTGTGGTGACCCTTTCATTTCTCTTTTCCTCTTATTAAGACTAAATTTTATTAACCCAATTTCTAATGTGGGTTTTCCCACAAAGATATTTTCTATTTTCATCCTATTATTTTCAATGAACATTTTCAAATTGTGAGGATGCAATTTATTTAAGGAGGGGAGAATGTAACACCCGACGCTTCCACAGTACGTTTCCCTTTGAATAATGCAATAGCGTGCATTGTATGGAATTTCAAGATTCTAACACACCACGACCAATGAAAAGAGCCATTATAAATAGTAATACCAAATTTTTGAAATTTTATAAGTTTTATCTCTCAAAATTGACTTCATTTTTGGATTCAGAATATCGAAATTAGCCTTGGGTAAAATTTTGGTTCTTTTCAGATAACTTTTATATTTTGATGAATAGTGAAAATTACAAAATTTTAATTAAAAACAACTTTTTTAATCAAAATAATTAATATTAATCAATTATGAATATAAGATGTATTAAAAATAATTAGAATATATTTTTACCATTTAATACAATTTTGGTCATTGGACATAATTTCACATTTAAACTGGACGTAAAAAATTGTCAATCTTTTGATAGTTATTATCTCTTAAAAACACACTTTGTTTTAACTACGGGAATTAATTTTAAATTAATTTCTTCCACTTCTGTTTTTTGAATTTAGAAATATGGATACCATATTTAAAATCAAGAGATCCAAATTTTGTAAATAGTTAATTTTATTTTTAGACATTTTGAATAATTACTTCGGTAAATATTTTATTTACCATGGTTAAAGGGTAAATCCGATAAATAAGGGTAAAAACAATATTATAATAATAATAAATTACTCTAAAACGTGTCTTAACCCTATTGGTTGATCCATTTCCGACCATGGTCATCTTTGGGTCGATTTTTGAACCCCATGGATCCACTTGTAAGTGATAATGAAACTTTGTATTAATTAAGTTAAAGTAAATACAAAAAATGACATAAGCATATATCTTTTAGAAAAACAATTTTTACATAGGGTAATATATGTTATATTTTCAACTATATATATTCATTAAAAATATTAAAATATTTCCTACGTTATTGTATTTTATTTATAATTTTTATACATTGAATAATTATATTTATTTATGACACAATAATGATGCATTATTTTCCGTATTTATGAAAGAATAACATAATTGGTATTATAAATATTAAAATAAATATGTTTTGAAAGTTTTGATGCCATAAAATAATTATATTGATTAATATTACAGGATTATATTGCTTAAATAAATTTTGTTCGAATTAATAATTTTGTTAAAACATTTAAAAAAATCGTTTATTAAATATTTTCAAAATTTACATAAATTAGTTTTTAAAATAAGTATTAAATTATTAATTGATATTCTATTCCTAAAAATATATGGTTCTGGAAAATAACTTATATCATGATAGGTGTTTCATTAATGAACCACTTGGGGGTCTCTTGGATATATATATTAATTTTATTAACTATATAATATAAAAATACAATGTGACATGGTAAATGTAAATCTAATTAACTAAGAGTTAAAAATAACAGATAAGGATAATATAATGACCCAAACCTATCTAAAATCTATTGGTTTAATGTATTTCTACCCATCCCAACATTATACTTTGAATAATCCACTTCGGATCCATTATAAGCTGAATATGAATTTATTATAAATTAACACTTTATGTTTTTTCTAAGGAGCCCTTCCTCCCCATTATAAAAGGACACAACTTATAACCAATTCATCACACTTTAAAAGACTTTTGGTTCGGCAAAACCCTGCCCAAATACTCTCTCAACTTCCCACACTTCAACATAGAGTCTTTATTTTTATCATAAAGTCAACATAAGGATCCCTTTTGATCAAATCAAAAGGAAGGACCCGAAGAAGAGGTATTGTTTTCACCACCCTCTTTCAAGTTCCATTCTTCTTAAAATTCTTCTTCCATTGTTATTTACATTCTAAAATAATAAATCAATTATCTTCTATATATTGTGATGTTATTAAAAATATGGTACAACCATATTCAGTATTCTATCCATCCTTTTAATGACATGTCGCCATGCATTCGTACGTACGGCTTATCGTCTCCACGTCGTGGTGTAATTGTTGTTCAAAACATAATTATTTGGATGGGTATGATAATGATGTGTAATTCATATAAATAATAAATATAACTTGATAATGATTCATTATATATGATATACCATCCAATTATATATTATTTTAATATCAAAATAATGATATTATTGCTCGTGTGTACGTACGGACTACTGTCTCCACGAATGCGATTAGATTAATTCCCCATCGTATCCATGCAAGTCTAATTCTCATTTGAATATTAAAAATAAGGTTTAAGGAATTGTTATAATTATGTATATGAATAATATACAACCTATCCATAAAAAACACGACTTATGTAACACAACATATAAAATAAAATGAGTAAGTTAACACCCGGAACAACAATAATACTAAGACATTATTAACAAATCAATGTTAAAAGATCATATATGATATCATATTAATGTATATGATTCTCGTATAATTTAATAACAATTATTTTACCATTATACAGGAGGTTAACAGACCCACAACGATGGAGAAGTACAAGGTAAGGGTTTATTTCACAATCTCTTCATTATCTGAGGTTGTTTATACGTGATTATCTACTGGGACCTCTTTATCATCCACATCCATGTTTCTTAAAAATGTATTCCAAAACATTTTTACTATTTACTAGACTATGGGTTAAAGTCATTTATACCCTTGTTTGACTTTTATAAAATGCTTTGAAAGGAATATTTTCATCTTTTTCCAAACAGGGTCGTTTTTAACCTTTTCGACAAAATTAAGATAAGAATGTCTTTTTTTAACTTATACGGTGGGTGCGGCTATTTTACGCCGTTATAAAATCGTCGAAGCTTCCCTTACAATCTTATAAGAATATTTTGAAAGTAAATGTTCTATTTTATAATTATGTGACCTTTAAATTATTTCAAAATGAATATTTTAAGAATTTGTGAAAGGGTTAATTTATCAAGATCATAATTTTAAATGTATTAATGATTTACCATTCTAAATCTTCTTAATTAATGTCTATGTTTTCAAAATTATTTTAATGATTTATTTATATGGACATGAATGATTTTAAATGATATTTCTTTTCAAAAGTTTCAATGTGGTATGGGACACTTTGATTCAAAAATATCTTTTAATTTACTTCCTTTATAAATGTGTGGCTTTTAAATGATTTCAAAAAAAGAGATATTTCTCTCAAATAGTTTTTATTTCATCTATGTCAACATACATTGATGGATTTTAAGTTTATTTGATGTTTATTTTTTATGGTACAAAACTTCCATATTGTATTGAAGGTTTTTTGATATGTTTGACTATGGATGTGTTATTTTTATACCATTCATGGTTTTTGGAGAAAGTAATGACATTTCATATTTAGTTTTAATACGAATTATTATGTTATGTTTAAACCTGTTCATATGAATAATGCATTGGATTTTTAAGTGAAGGGTGGAGCCCGCTATAGCTCCTAGATGCATCGGTAGGTCTCATGATACAGATTAGTGTCTTGGCACAAGGCTTTGACAAAATCTTATTTTTAGCCTTGACACAAGGACATGACTATGTGGTTATGGTAGTCTGACATTATTCATTCCTTCATTATGAAAGTGGTTATTGATATTGCATGTGATTATTCGACTTTTAGAACATCCATGTGAATAAGTAAATGGCATTACTTTATTTTATTTATGACATATTATGTTGATGTTCAATTTTAAAAGGCTTTTGTTTTAGTTATACATTTCCTTAAATGTATGTGCTTATTTATGAAATTTTCCACTAAATTGTTATCCTTACTGGGAATCTGAGTTCACCCCTTTTTATGTTTTATTTTTCCTAGATTGTGAAGAAGTATTTTATGAATGACCTGTAGGGATATTATGAGGGGATATGAGTGTGGAATATGGAGACTATGTTGTTGTAGTTTTCATTTTATGATGTAATTTAAACTTTATGAATGTATCTAGTGATTCCGGGGCTACTAAATTAATCCATTTTTCGAGACTTGATCTTTTGTGATCATGCCAATTTTTTGTAATAATGCACCGACTATGGGTTACTGGGGTCGGGGAATTACAATATTCAGTTGGATGTATATATAGAAATATATATATAGTTTATTGAGGATATTATATACACTTGTGTTCTCAATTTGGTGGGTCATGGGGTGACCATATATGGAATATTGAGTTTTCTATTGATAATAATTATCATTCCTTGATCAGAATAGCTCTTTTTGAGGCCCTGTATGGTTGGCCTTATTGATCTTCTTTGTGTTGGTCATAGATTGGTGAATTTTCATTGTTTGAAAAGATATTTTTTCAAGACACGACTATAATTATTTGGTTGATTCATTATATAAAGTTTATGTCAAAAATCATGTATAAGTCTTATGTTGATCATTGTCACATACTATTTAAATTTTCAGTTGGTGATCTGGTTTTCTTAAATGTATCACCCTATTTTGTTCATCGATGCCTTGGGTGGAAAAAAATGTTCTCCTCATGTTGTGGGGCCTTTTTAGTTTTTTGAGAAAGCATGTAAAGTTTCCTACCATTCATAAATTCAACAATATATGACGTTGATACATAACATGTTCTATGTATCTCATCTTTGAAAGTATCTATCTAATTTGTCTCATGTTCTAAGATAGAGTGATCTTATGGATGAGACTAATTTATCTGTGATTGAAAATCCAATTAGGATAGTTTATTTTGAAACCAAGGTACATCATAGTGGATGATACCTTTGGTTTTTGTGCTATGGTATCATGGTTCTGATTCTCATGAAATGTAGGAGAATGAGGCACTGATGAAAGAGCAGTGACCTAATATTTTTGGCATGAAAACTATTGAGTATGCTTTCTATGATAGAATTTTTCTATCATGGCGATGTTGTTACATATGTTTACTTTTTTCATGAATTACTAAATACCTCTTGTTACCAATATTTTCTTGGGTCTCATTTGGGTTTGTTTTAGGTGAGAACATTGGAAATTTTGAATTTTTATGGGATGTAAAGGGTTGAAAAATAGGTTTCCCAAACTGTGCTCCCTATTGTTTTAAAATAAAATATTTATAGAGTAATGCAAAAAATTAGGATAAACTAATTTAAAAAATATTAACCCCCTCCCCCTTTAAATTTCTAATGGGCCTGTATAGTGCCATACTATTTTCTTTTTCCCGAGGAGCTCCTAGAGGTGATTTTCCCCCTATATACCCCTCTAGAAGCGAATATAATCTTTGAGAATAGTGTTTGATATTCTCTTGGTAGGTTTCCTCTTCCATTTATCTTTCACAAAATTTCACTTCCTTTAACCCTTGGGTTTTTTAGAACTCTGTGTTATTAGAGAATCTAATACCCTATATTTTAGATCATGAATCTAGGGTTGATTATTGGATCTTAATTATAAGTGTTCATCATCATTGTTCATAGATTAGGGATTTTTTATTCAATATCTAGTGATCTCAAGTTATTTAGTGCCTTTATGGTGGAAAAATTTCATTAACCCTAGATTTATTATTCTAAATTCAATTCTTTTATTTAAATTCATTTACATTATGCAGATAAATTTTTTTCAATTCATTGAATAAAAACACAATTCCATTCAATTGGGGTTTTAAAATTCAATTTTTGACTTGAATTTGGGAACCCCCTCCCCCTAAATACCATTTAATTGGGATGTGTTTGTGACATTGATGGAATTTTGTTAAATTTAAATTGTAAAATTTGATGGAATTTTGGTGAACTAATTCTTTCAATTTAATTGAAAAATAGAATTCTAAAATTTAATTGTGAATTGATTTCAAATTCTTATATGAGAAAAATATATTAATTTATTTTTATTATAACCCATTAGGTTAATCGTGGAAAATTCATGTTTTGATTAAACCTTATTTTTGTTTTTAAATAGAAAATTTGCATATTTGAAATGATGAATGGGATGAATTGTATTTTATGTAGTGTTAAAATAAATTTCAAATCGTTGATTTGTATTAGAAAACATGCAAGACTAGGTAGATAGTAAGTAATTGTGAAGAAAAACAACGATAGAATTTACATAACATTAGTGTCACACTTTATAACATGAACAAAAACATTATGAGCTCATATTATTCCTCATTTCGATACATATGTGTCCTCTATGACCTTTTTCAAGGTATTTGTATACACATTTTGGTTTTTACCATATGGTTGTATGAGGATCCCATAACCTAGAACTATCATGACTTTTAGAAGATGATCATGTTTTTAATTGTTTTTTTAAATATATATGTTAGTGTTTATAAACTATTTAGCGTGACTTATAAATTTTTATAAATTCTATTATATAAAATTTTTTATAAGATATTTTTTAAAAGTATTTACTATGATTTGAAATGTAAAATATTATTTGATTAAATAATTTTTTTAAATTCCATGAATGTTTATTTAAAATTTAAATCATTGTTTGGTTAATCAAATATTTGGTATCTTATTATGGAATCCTTAGTGAGACACTATAAGTATTTTAACTCACACCCTACTTGTTGCTTTGGGTGTTTGTTGATTCTATTCCATGTTTGAGAAAAGGTAAGGCACCACTTATAGGTGCTAGTAGTTGTTGATCCCAAAGCTTGGACAGTTGCGTCCATTGGGACATGGGTTTCCATCCTTTTTCTAGTGATTTTTGGTTGAACATTGGGATGTTTATACATATTAGACTTCAGTTATAGTTGTGACCATGGGGTTTTTCTTATATATGTACTGACTTGTTTATTTTTCTTCCATATTTATTGTTGAAAATTTATTCAAAATTTCTTTTTGGGTGATGCCAGGTGCTAGTTGAAATCCTATGGGGTTTGAGAATTCCCTTCAGTAGATGTCAAATTCAGCTCAATTATTAGGTTACCAAGGTACCTAAGCTTGTTCGTGATAATATAATTTTTTTTAAACATTAGTTACAATAACATGTTTTTGGAAAAGAAGTATTACATTGTTTAAAATATGGTAGGAATGAATATAGAATCCATAGATAAAATTATTCCAAATAGACCTCCTATTTTTTATGGTGAATATTATGAGTAATGGTGGGATAAAATGAAAACATGTTTTATCAACATAGGAGTTGACAATTATTTATGACTATAAGAGATTATAATATTCCTAATAAGGATGTAACAACTTTTCTAAATCAAGAGAAATAATAATATCATTTAAATGATATAGTAAGGAATAAATTGTTTTGTTCCATCACAAAAATAATTCAAATTCAAATTTCTTTTTTTTTCTACTAAAATTATTTGAAAAAATATTGAGATTAAAAATCCTCGTACATAAAATGTTATATAGACTCATAGAGAAATGTTAATAGAAGACTATTAAACCTTTGATTTCATACCACGTGTATCTATTTAAAAGATACCTCATATGTACATGACAATTATAAAAAACATACAATCAATTGGTGATAAAGTTCTTCATGGTGAAATACTTGTTAGGACGATATTTGATATCATGCCTAATGAGTGGGAATCAAAAAGAGATTCAATTGATGAGATGATAAAATCAAATAATCATGCCTTGGATGATCTTATTGATACAATTATATAGTATGAGGGTTGAATCAAGGGAGATGTGAATAAAAATAAAAATAAAAATGGTGGTGTTTCTTTTTATATAAAATTAACATTACTTACTAAAGTTCAATTTTCTAAAACAATTGTTAAATATTCAAAATAAAATTGTTTTTATTTAATATGATTCAACTCTTTTGAGAATTATAAGAGTTAATTAGTTATCCTGTCTAGAAGGATGAAAAAGATAGTTGGGAATAAAAATATTCACAACCGATAAAAAAATATTAAAAATGATAGAAGTGACAGGAAAGATCAAGTCACTTTTTATTAATACGATAAAGCTAGACACATCATACCGCATTTTCCAAAGATGAATAGAAGAGATGAAAATTATAATAAATTCAAATTTAATTCCATGAAATATTATAAATCCAAACACAAGAAAGTGTTAAAATTTGATGACACGTGGAGTTCCATTGGTGGTTTTTCTTATGAGAATTCTTTTGAGAATGAAAGTACCATACATAGGAACTTAGATCATTATGCTACTATTTATAATGTAAATAAATTATTTATGGAAAAGGTTTGCATAGATGAATCCCTCTATAATATTTCATTAAGTGAAAATTATACTATGGAATAATATTATACATCCTCGGATGAAGAATATTCCATAATCGGTGTTTTTAATTATCATCCTTTTTATGATGAAGTTTCCGTATTTGATAAATTTCATGAGAGTGAAAATTATAAAATATGTAAAAAACATTATATTTATATGGATAAATAAATTGAGGATACTTAAAGAATAAATGTTTTGAATAATGAAATATTGGATCTTTCAAATGATCTTTATGTGGCTATTTTTTAGAATGAAAATATTTGCAAATATTTTGACAAAATAGTTTCTAAGAAATTTTTTTTTGAAATTAAACATAATTCAAAAAGTAACACTAATAATTATAATGATATCATTTTTAAAATAAAATATGAAATTTCTTATTTGAGATAAATTTAATAAAATCTTACCACTAACATGGAATGTTTTGATAATATGTACAAAAACAGTCTCTCTCATGGTAATGGTTCCAGAATGGGTTATACTTATAAAATATCTATTTTCGGTAACAATTTATTTTTCAAAACAAATTTCCCTTTTGGAGAAGTGTCAAATAAGTGGTCAATAGATAAATAATTTTTAATTAAACAATTTTCAATCCCTAGGTTTCCAAAAATCATATTTTTCTAGAAAAATTTGTACTCTTAATGTTTTTTCTTACATTGCCTTACCTAAGAAGGTTTGGGTTCTAAAAGTCTAATGTTTTTATTTTCGAGAAACAATGAAATTACCAGAAATATTAACACATAGTACATGGATAGTGGATGTTCCAGACATATGACTAGTAACAAATAATTTTTTCAAAATATTATCAAGATTATATGATATATATTTACATTCATAGATAATGATCAAGGAGATATTGTCAGTATATGTAATATTCTTCTTATTAGAAAACCCTTAATTTAAAAAAGTTTTCTTTATTAGAGAACTTAAACACAACCTTATAGAATATTTTAGTTATTTTATGATGGGTGCCTTGTTAAATATCTAAATGATATATATTTAGTACATATTTTCAAGGAATTTATTCTTTCTCCCATAGACAGTAAAATTTTCATTCACTAAACATAGATTACCTTATAAGCCAATATTTACCTTTACTTAGTGAAAGGGAAGATCAAACATGATTATGGAAAATAATTTTAAGACATTGTAACCTTAGAAACTTATCTTAGTTATTTAAGAAAGGATTTCACAAGGATCTACCAAAACTTTGGTTTGATACTTCAAAATTCAGTGACGCTTTTCAATATTCTAGGAAAAAAACTAAAGTTTTATATCTATTAGTGAAGTCTCAAATTATTATGATTTATAATTAGTTAACATGGACTTATTTGGTCCTATATAAACAAGAATTATTGGTGTAATGTACTATGTAAATTTCTTAGTTCAGTATTACACTAGATACACATCAGTTTATTTTCACAAAATGGAATCCTAGTCTTTTTATTATTTTAAATAATTTTCAGCACAAGTTAAAAATGAGAAAACCTTCTCCTTGAAAAATATTCATAGTGATCATGTTAGATGATTTAAAAATTATGATTTTGAAACTTTTTGTAGAAAGTTATATAAAATATCTTTTCAACTTATATAACCCCTTAAAAAAATTTGTAATTTAATTAAGAAATATAATTTTTCAAGAAATAACTAGAACCATGTTGAGTGAATACTGAATTGCTAAATATTTTTATGATTAATAAGTTTATTCTTCCTGTTATAATATAAAGTTTTTTTTATTAGACCATTAATTTATAAAAATACTTATAATTTTTGGATATGTATATACCCAAATTTTCTTACATTGGATTATTTGGTATCTAATTATTCGTACTAAATAAAAAAGATATCATAAATATATTTTTACCCAAATACAATTAAGGTATATTTTTAGATTATTTTAATACTTCTATGGTTTATAGAGTTTTTAATAAACATTTTTGAACTACTATGGAAAGAGTGCATGTCAAGATTGATGAAACTAATCCCTTTGTTTTCAAATAACCCCAAACAATATCCTAAAAAATTATTTCTAAAATTGATTATCAACCACTATTAGAAAAATCTTCACATAAGGATATAAATCAAGAAATTGTTTTTAAAGTTATTCCACAGTATTATTCCTTATCTTATGTTAATTAAAATAATTTTTAAACCCCAATAAATTAGTAGATTCATAATAATCATCCTATTTGTAGTATCATTGGTGATGTTCACCAACTAGTTAAGACAATAAGTTCTTTAAGAAATGAAATTGAACACATAACATTCTTATCTATGTTTAAACCTAATAATCGTTATAAGGCTTTGTCTTATATTGATTTTATTACAATAATTTATTATGAGATCAATGAATTTTAGAGGAAAAAAATATAGACTTTACTTTAATGATATTTATAAACTCTTATAATTTGTGTCAAAAGGTTTTTTCGAAGAAAAAAATGTGTTGAAGAAGGAATAATTTGGAGAAATAATGATACACATTCTAATAAGGGCTATAATAATAGAAAAATTAATTTATTATGAGGAATATTATGCACTAGTAGTAATACTTGAAACTATATGCATACATCTATAATTTTCAACATTCTTTAATTTCAATGGTTTTCAAAGGGATGTGAAGTGTTATTTTCTTAATAGATATGTTTAGGGAGAAGTTTATGTTGAACAGCCACCAGGTTATGAAATAAAAAAATTCCTTAATATGTTTTTAAACTTACCAAATAATTATATGTACTTATACAAGCCCCTAGAGCATGGTATGATTGGTTAATATGATTTTTGTTACAAATTAATTTTTTTAAGGGAGCTAAAGATCCAACACTTTTCAAAAAATAATATAATAAAAATAGTATGATTTTTTAAACCAATGTTGATGATATTATATTCCAAAAAACTCAAAAAATATTACATATTCCATATCAAATCTTATGAAATTTGAGTTTTAGATGAGTATGATGGGTGAGTTAACATAATTTCCTAGATTTCAAATATTACAAAATCCATAAATAATTTTTTTATCCTGAGATAAGTATATAAAATATCTTATTAAAAATATTGTATATAAAAATAATAAATGTTTTATTACTTCCATAAGTACTTCAAATGCCCTTAATCTTGATGAGGCTGGGAAACCAGTTGCTCAAAGGTTTTTTAGAGGTATGATATGAAGATTACATTAATTACCTACTAGTCATCCATATTTAATGTTTTATGTATTCCTATGTGAAAGATATCAGGAAAATACAAAGTAAACTCATAGAAAAGTTATAGAATGAATTTTCGGTTATCTTAAGGGAACAATGAATTTGGGACTATTTAATTCTTCTAGAAGAGTTTTTGATCTAAAATGTTTTATGGATTCCGACTATGGTTGTTGTACAATGGATGGGGAAAGAACATATAGATTATTTAATTTCATGTTAGATTTATTAGTTTCTTCATCTTGTAAGAAACAACACTCAGTAGCACATTACCCTACTAAAGTTGAATATTTGGAAGCTGGTAGTTGTTGTGTTCAAGTGTTGTGGATGCAACACACACTCACTAACTATGGAATAAATTTTAAAAACACACAAATACTTTTTGATATCAGAAGTTCAATTTCATTTATAAACAATCCAGAACATCACTCACATTTTAGTCGCATTTATATAAGACACTATTTACTTTATGATCACACACTTAAAGGAAATATCGTTTTCCCATTCATCGGAATGCAACATTAAATTTTTTCCATTTTTACAAAACCCATTCCTTTTTATAGATTTCAATACATTAAATAGTGTTTGAGTTGGTGTCCTGGAATAAAGTGTTTATACATTGATTACATGAATGTTTAATTTATTTTAAATATTAAGCATCTTATTAAATATTAAACATCTTATTAAATATTTTTCATTGTTCTAAAAGACTATAATGTAATAATGTCCAAGATTATTTGTTGCATTAAGAACGTCATAGCAGTTCCCTACTATGATGAGAATCTTTAAGTTCTATTACACTATTCTTAAATATTGAAATTTAGTTGAATAAAATAATATGAATGGACACATAATAAATAGACCATCAGGTTCGATTACACATAAATAGATGATACTTCTTATAAAGAAGTTTGAACTTAGTAATCTCCAAGTTGAGAGACTTTTAAAACAGACCCTCCAGTAGTAAATCTGCATGTTTTGGTGTCATCGGATATGTGAGCATATGTATTGGTTCTTAGGCTTTAATATTATAATTAATAGGTTTCATGAATAGCGCAAATATATTTTCTGACAAAAATTTACATGCCATATGTTGGCGAGAAGTTGGGTATGTTGGGTGAATCATGAATGACATTTTATTAATGGATATTTAGAGGAAGGATTTGTCCCTTACATATATAAAAGTTGATATTTATATCCTTATATGATATAGAACCATCACCCAAAATTCCATAAACATTGTGTAATGAAGAATTAATTCTAGGTAGATAAAGAATGAATTATCAAGTATATAGGTTGCTGAAAATATCATAAAACATGGCTGATGAGATATTATGGAAAATGGATTATATTACACATTGAGTATTTATATATGGATGTCGTTATTGTGACATTAAGTTCTTTTTCTTGGGTTCCTTGAGCCATTGCTAGATAGTACACAAGAAACTTTAGGCAAGCCCGCATAATTCCAACGAGAAAGAATCCTAGAGGGTCACCCATTAGGTGAATCTTATGGACCCAATTGAATTCTATTTTAATTTAATTAATGGAATAAATATTATTCTCATGACTATGGAATAATTTTATTCAAGTTAAAATGATCGCCTAAATTAAATAAAAAATATTTATTTTATTGAACATTTAATAAATATTTATTTACTTGTTTGTAAATAAAATATTTACTTAACATAATAAATTATTTAATTATTTGGGTGTTCAATAAATATAAGTGGGGTTTGAGCGGGCCAATGTCAATACAAAATAACAATAATTATTTATCTAGTTGGAACAAGAAAAAATAATAATAATGTTGTTATCATTATGTGGAATGAGATTTATTTTATGAATCTGTTTTGTGCTAGTAGGATCACCAAAAATAATGGTGTTGTTATTATTATTAGGTAGCATGGGATTTCTATAAGACATAAGGTATTTAATTGTTGTTATGTAGTTAAATATTATAACAACAACCCTATGTCGTTAAATAGATAGGTACATCTATTATGTCATTTTGCTTGGTGAACCAAATTTCCGATGGTAAGATAATTTTTGAGCCAAAAAAATTATCTCTATAATCCTATCCCTCCCCTCTCAAGAATGAGATATGTTCTTCAAGACCGTAGAATGAGTGATCAAGAATGATTGGCACAAGGCATTTTCTCCACTGCACTAGCACCCAGAGAATGATTTTCATTGAATGAATACCATTAGAAAAAATGTGGATCTCCTCTATAGGGAATCTACTTTGGATCCTCATAATCACAACTAAGTCAATCCGGAAGGGCATCTCATATGATCATTGATCTCCAACAATGAATGTACAGAAGGCCCGAGTATATAATTTATTTATGAATTATTAAATAAATTATAGACATGATGTGAAATATTCCCTTTCTCAGATCTGGTCCTATTCTTATATTTGTCTAAATCATTCATTTCAATATATGGATATTGGATTTCATCATTGTATTGATCCCAGATTATTCAGAGATTATAGAAAAAATTAAAGTTGGGCACTCCCAACTGCCACACATCCACTGTCCTTGAATCCTACTAGTTGTATCAGAGGAGACACATCATCGTTTATCATTATTTAAATAACTTGTTGATTATTTACACTTTAGTAATTCAGTTTGTCAATTCTTGTTTCATTGTTCTTGTAATCTGACTTTCGATATTTGTTCTTCCTCATTTAATTTCTCTTAGATCTAATATAATAAAATAAAATTTTAATTAAAATTAAATTGAGGATCTCATCAGGAGGTGCTGAAACATTTTTCCAGGAAACATGACATTACACACCATGTATTCGGACTTACATGCCATGTAATCTGCCATACATGCTATGTAATCTAGATTACACACCGTGTAGTTGTGTTCAGTTCATCGTGAGTAATTCAAAAATTACTAAAGCTATGTGTATTAATGACATGTGGTGTAGTTAACTCTTACACCATTTGTGGAACAAGACAAACTAGCACACTTTAAGCCATATTACATGCCATGTGGGCCACAGGACATGGAATATAGTCCCTTCATGTCAAGGGACAAATTGTATATCCCATAAGTAGCTAAGTCGACCAGTAATGGTGTATCCTGGAGGTAACATAGTGTGTTTCCCACTATACATGTTGTGTAATCCATGATTTTTAAAGTACACCTCGCACGCCGAGTCCCTAGGTGTGTACTTCCGAAAAGATGGTGAAGGCAGTACACACCGTGTAGTCGGAACTACACACGTTGTACTTTACCAAAGTAAGTAGAAACAAAACATTAATGTTTTTGTAATGTTTATAATTACATATCATATAGATTTGAACAGGTGTTTGTCGTGTTACCTCCAAGTTCATGGATGATAATCTCAGAGAAATTTAGAAATTGATTAAGTTAAAATGATTGATTAATTAAATACAATAATTAATCAATTCAAGTTGGATTTATCTTAATAAGAATGATTAAATAATTTATTTCTAAATTTATTAAATGTGTAATTCGTTACATGTATTTGGATGTTCGTGAGTTCGACTATACCATTGTATGATATTGGTTTCCTTTTAATTTATTTTAAATGAATTTTTTTGGAATGCATGCCAAATATCCTAATTAATATGTGCGGTCTACATGTCCATGGTTTAATTTATGTAAACCCCTCTCTTTCCCTTCACCTGTGTGTGAGCTAAAAAGAATATGTAATGGATGGAGCTGTCAAACCTGTGGAGGCGGTTCAAGTAAAGAGATGAGGTGAGACCAAACCACGGAGATACAAAGGTGTATATGTTGAATTTTTTAACCCAAAACTAAAAGTTTCAAAGTATTTATCCCATAGGTTAGGGTTAGTTTATCATCCACTTCATAAACTGACAATTATAAAAGGTTGTTAGCATTCCCATTAATTTATTTTTTTTCTTTCAGTTTCATGGTTTATCATTATGGATGTGTTGTCAAGATTATATAATTAGTGAATTAAACAAGCATGTGTGATGGAACAAAAATTAACCAAGATTATGCATAAATATTATAATGACATGTTTAATCCCTTAAGTAAGATCCACTTAATTTTAACGATCATGTGATAAAGATAATAGGAAATTTACCTATAAGAGATAATAATCCCTCAATAATGTTTTAAGTTATACGAAGCCTTCCATTACATGATTAGGGGATAGACTCAATAAAACTATGTGTTTTACCAATCCTTGTTTGGTCACTTAATTTTATACAAGAATATTTTATGAATGTTTCGGGTTGACTTAACCATATTACATCAAGAGGAGTATCAATTTCTTGACATGGTGTAATATTGGTGGAAACAATTGAGAAAATCTATGTCAGGATTTCAGGATTGGAAATTCCACTGAATGGATCCTTGTTCTACAAGCAAGTAGTTGTAAAAGACCTATCTACCTAAATACCATCAAATATCTTCACTAACCATTGTTGCGGTTATATGAAGTGGAATATGGATCCTTGCCACTAGAATTTCCAAGCAACTAGACATTTGGAGTTCTATGGGGAGGGCCATTAGGACTTGAAATTTTTTTAGAGGACCTAATAAAATTAATTTATTATTTCTCATAAAATGAAATCAACAATGTACTAATAATATTCTATTTTAATTTTATAATAAAAGTAAATTCTCTTAAACCATACTATCCCTACAATCAATTATAGATAAAGACAACATCCACATTGGTAGTAACTTTTAGACGCCTTTAGCTTGTTCTACGCCATGAACAGTAGTCTTACATGATGGAGTAAGCATTACATGGTCTACCTTCCAAAGAGACAAGTGATGAGTATCTCCTAGTCTTTGAGAAACATATGAACGATGAGGTCGACATTCAATGTTTTATGGTTTCATAAATTTCTAGTGAACTCATAAAATCTCAAGAAAGCATGGATGAGTATAGCATACTCAATAACATATGTGGTATTTACCAGGATAAAGAAAGACATGAAAGATTTTAGATATCCCAGGAACTCTTTCAGAGTAAGCTTGGAGAGGGTGCCCATGTTGGACCTAACTTAGTGAATCCTATTTTCTACATTGAGGGCCTAGAGTTTCTGTGGTTTAAACTCCCTAAATAATAGGTTACTGATCTCATTCTCTCATTACTCCATCAGAGGTTCTCCCGTTTTGTTGTTAATTTCACTATGAACAACATTGAGAAGTCCCACTCTTATCTTCTTATCCTAATTCTCCTAGTGGACAATGATATGAAGCGTGACAAGCCTTATTTCCTTATGGTGAATAAGAGGAAAGGGAATCCGTAGAGCTTTAATCCCAAATATTATTCACAACCTTCCATGAAAAGGAAGATCAAAGGGGATTAAAGGGAACATGAAACCTTTTTTTCATCTGTCAACAAGGGTTACTATAAAAAAATGCACCCAACCAAAGAAGCAAGGGGATGCACTATGTGTGTTTGTTATCGAGTGAAATTTATCTATTTCTAAAAATTGGGTATTGGATACATCTTTTGGAACTCACATATGTATTCAAATATAGGAATCAGGTAGATTTAGAAAAATTTACCAAGGGTAATTATATCTATGAGTATCCCACAAAGCTAGACTTGTTATTGTAGTTGTCGGGGACTGCCACCTCCTGTTTACAACTGGGATGTTCTTGGTTTTAAATAATTTTTTATTATTTTCCTTCTGTAACCAAAAAATAATTTCTATATCCAGACTAGATACAGATGGATTTATTCGGATGTTCAGAAATGAATGTTTCTTTATTTATAAAAATAGAATTTGTTTTGGTAAGGATCATTTATATAACAGTATTTACATGATGGATTACACAAACCAAGAATTGGAAATCGATAGAGAAACTAATTCACATGACTCATACCACACCAAACACTAGCATCACCAGCTGGGTCATGTAAATGATAAGTTCTTGACAAATATACATCAAGATTGATATTTAGATTATTTTGAACTAAAAAAATTTGTGTATGTCATGCATGTTTCCAAGGAAAAATGACCAAATCCCCATTTAGTGGTAATGTTGAAATATCTAAAGAGATTATTCAATTGTTTTATCCCAATGTGTGTGGACCATTTAACGTTGAAGTATGGGATGAGTACTCAAACTCCATGATTTTACTGATGATTTTAGTAGATATGGATATATCTACTTAATGAGGTATTAGTGGAATTCTTTTGATAAGTTCAAGGAATAAAATAAAGAAGTTTAGAACCATATTGGTAAGAAGATTATGAAACTCCACTTAGAATGAGGTGGAGAATATTTTAATTAAGACTTAATTGATTACTTATGGTAGGTTGGGATCTTATCCTAACTCACTCCTCCTTACACACCCCAGTGGAATAGTGTAAGTTAAAGGAGGAACCTCACCATGTTGGACATGGATAAATCAATAATGATTCATGAAAGTCTTCAATTATTTTCTTGGGTATATGAGTTACAAACAATGGAACACATACTAAACCAAGTACCAAAAAAATCGATAAAAAGAATTTCATGTGAGCTTTGGAGTAGATTAAAATCCATGTTATTGAATTTACATGTGTGTAGAAGTGAAGAATTTGTTAATGATTCATTATGTAACAAACTCACAACCTCAGGCATAAAGTATAACTTTATAGGATACCCCAATAAAACAAATGGATATTACCTATACATTACCTCATAAAAAATGATTATAGTGGAAAGACACACCATATTCCTTGATAGGGATCACATATCCAAAAGATATTGTAGGAGTGAGATAGACTTTGATGAAGTGGAGTCTCATGGTACATAATATTTTGTACAAGAGCAGATTCCAAAAATCACCATGGATGAATGGAATATTCGAGAGACACAATTATTTCATAGGAGTATAAGAGATGTTAGAGAACTAGAATGGAATATATTCCTAGTTATTGGGGATAGACCTCATTATTTATTGATAATAATGATAATTTAACATATAAGAATGTAGTAAGTGGAATAGACATTTCCAAGTGGAAAGAATCCATGAATTCGAAAATGGATTCCATGCCTAAAAACCAAGCCTGTATTTTGGAAGATCCTTCAGTAGATTTAAATCATGTTGGTTGAAAATGGGTATTCAAGAAGAAATTGGACATAGAATGATAAGTTAGAACCCATAAGGTAAGACTGGTTGCAAAAGGGTTTAAATAGTGTCAATACATTAACTATGAAACATTTCACCAATTACAATGTTGAAATCCATCAGAATCCTATTGTTCATGACCTCTTACCATGACTATGATATTTGGAAAATGGATTTTAAATTATCATTACTTAACAAGAACGTTCATGAAGATGTATATATGACACAACCTAAAGGGTTTGTGACTCCAAATGATTCAAATAAGATATGAAAGTTGCAGAAATCCATTTATGGATAAAATTAAGAATCCAGGTCATGGAACATTCATTTTGATGAATCCATAATAAAATTTGGTTTTATAAATAATCAATGTGAGCCGCGTGTCTAGAAATGTTTTAGTGGGAGTGGAGTTGTTTTCTTAATAGTATTAGTTGGTAACATATTATTTATTAAAAAAAATATCAGTCTTAAAGTATATTAAGGCATGGTTGAATAAATTCATCTCCATGAAGGACATGGGCAAGGTAGTATTTATTATCAGGATCAAGATCCATCATGATAGATCCAAGAGATTGATGGGACTAATTTGAAGTACATACATTGACAAGATATTGAAGAGGTTCAGTATAGGATAATTCAAGAGATGATTATTCCCAATGTCACATTAAATTCATATTTCCAAGAAAATGTGTCCTAAAATGCATGAGGAATGAAATAGAATAGTAAAGATTCCATATGCATCAACGATTGGGCCAGTCATGTATGTTATGCTATGTAATTTTCTTGATGAAACTTAAATATTAAGTATTGTACAAATATATCATGATGATCCAGGTGACCACCATTGCATAGTTGTCATGTCTATCCATACGTATATAAGGCATACTAAGGATATGTTCCTAATTTATAGAGGATATCAGGAACTATGCATTATAATATATTTTTAACATCCCAGGATTTAGGAAAACTAGTTTTATTTTTTAAATATTTTATTTTATCTAATCTATTTATGATTTTCATAAAATAGAATTCATTTTTATCATAATTTTTTTTAATATAATATTTTCAATGATATTAATTTTAATTTAAGGGAAAAAAAATTCAAGAAAATTATTATTATTATTACGAAAATAAATTATAAATAAATGAGATATATTATGTTTTTATAAATTATACATATATATAATTATTATATTATGAAAAAATGAGTATTATATTTCTGTTTTAAATAAAAAGGTAATTTGAATTATTCATATTGAAAAAGATGAATTATATATATATAAATATTTAAAAATGATAAAATAATATATATATATATATATGTATATATATATGTATATTCAAATTTATAGTTCTAAAAAATGTTACAAATTTTATTTTATTAATATATATAATTATGTAATATATAAAAAATTGATTTAATATATATATATAATTACATGCTTGTATATACATATAACTATCATTTTTTTATGTATATTTATACATGTTTTATTAAAAACATATATATGATGTTATATATATATATATTATCATTTTTATTATATTATATGTGTTTTTATTTTATTAAGGATTTTTTGTTTTAAATAAAAAAGAATCATTTTTTAATGTTTTTAAAAAATCTAATAAATTATCAAAAAAAGGAATCGTGACACATTTATCAAAGGGTGACAATTTTTGTTCCATGAGTCATACATAAGGTAAAACAATTAAAATAAAATAAAATAGAGTTACGGGAAACATGCAATAGATAACTAAACATGTAATGATTCTTTATGTTGACTTTTCAATGTGAGAGAAGAGGTAATATTACTTATATATGAGTATTTAATAATAATTATTAACAAAATATTATGTAATCATTTTTCATATATATATATATATATTAAAATGATATAATATATATGTATATATATATCAAAATGTGATATAATTATTATTTTAATATTTTATGTTTTACTTTATTATTTTGAGTTTTTTTAGGAAGATAAATGTCTTTTTGTGATTAAAAAAATGAAATGATATCGATATATACATATTTAATAATAATAAATAAATAAAGTAATATAGAAAATGGTGAGATGAGAAGACTCGTGTTAAGGGAATAAACAATACCCTCACCTTCTATATTTCTCACACCTAAATGTAGGCTACATAATAATTTATACAAATAAAATATAAATTGATTAACAAAATGAAAATCAATAAATCATTCACCCTAGCATCTGAAGTAGTCTTCATGATCTTGTTATATATCATCTACATGTCTAAGAAGATCCGAAGTCATCCCCAAAATCTTTGCAGTTATTTTTCATAGTATCCAAAGTGGAGAAAATTTTGGTTTCTAATTTTCTCCAAATCATGTAAGGGGCTATTTTCTTAATTTCTTTTTAATTATAGATGGATTAAAGAAAAAAATATTTTATGTGCGTGTTTTTAAACTATAAGGGTTTAATTTTATTGGCCAAATTATGTTAACTTACATAGATATGTGTGTGTAAATATTCATATATAAAAATATATATACATGTTTTCTTTACTATCTATTTTTTAGAACTTTTTAAAGTGTGGGAGATTTAATATTTTATTATTGATATTTTAGTTATTTTTAGATTTAAATTTTATGTTTTTTTAAGGCATATTTTTTGGTTCATGTTTTTTTAAGCTATAATTTCTCAAATTACAAAGTGATATAGATTGATTTATTTTTATACCAAACTTTATTTTTAGTGAGGGATCTATTTTTTTGTATATGTTGTGTAAGGGATTTATTATTTTCAATTTTAGGTCATATGGTTGTATTTATCTTACTTGTTGTTCATGATTTTTTGTTAAGAATCCTGTGAAGGATTTCATTATTTTCAGTGGGTATTGTGAACTTATATATATATATATATGTGTGTGTGTAATATATATATATACACATGTAAGATTATATATTTTGAAGACAATTTGTATATGTGATATGTTCTCCGTGATTCAAATATATTATTCTTAAAAACCCACTTCATTGTAAGGGTATATTTCTATGATCTTTTCACAAAATATTTTAAATATATATATGTATATACATGCATATATACACATATATTGGTTTTATTTTCAATCTTTATATATATACATAATGGGATTCTTATGCTTTAAACCGTATTTCTAATTTTAGGTTGGCAAAGTCTCCTCTTTGAATTAAAATGTAGTTGGAAGGGTTTAAAAATAAATTACTCAAGCCATGATATATATATGTGTGTGTATGAAATCATTATTATCTTTTTAATAATTTTATCTTTGATTTATCATTATATTTTAAAAAAAATCCCATAACATATCGACATGTTATTTTAAACATCACATCTACATACATTCATGACCATGCGAATATGCATATCATCAACAGTCATTGCATAATAACAAATTTATGGTTTCAAATTTCAAGGTTTAAATTTAGTAATTAATAATTATATAGAATACATTGAATATATTTTATTTTAAATGTTTCCTTGAAAATTTTATAATTAATTTATTTAATATTAATTATGGATAATGTATTTCACATGAAAAATGATAAAATACCTGGATGGTCCATGCAAAGCATATTTTTTAGAATTTTTAGTTGTAACTAAACTGGTAAGTGATGCGATGGAATTTCATATATTATAATATATATAATTATAATTATAAATGTGCATTTTAATGTAGCGACATGTTTTCAAAATTGAAAACATTAGGGAAAATTTATATATATGTAATGAAATATTAAAAATGATTTTTATAAAATTCGGTGTTTCATCATTGTAAATATGGAAGGTCATTGGGGAGTGAACTCAAACTTCACTAAGTGGTTAGTCCCAGACATCCAAAAATGATTCAAGTGAACTCATGGTAGGGTTTTTTTCAAAAGTTTGTATATTTTTTTCATGAAAAAATTGGAATATGTTTAATGAAAAATTGATCGTAAGTATTTTCTTTGATGACAAATTATTTCAAGCCGTAAGTAATATAAAGAAGTATTTTAAAATTGTATTTCATAATTAAATAATTTTCAAAGAATATTTTGAAAATGATTTTTCAATGGTTTTCAAACTCTTTAAGGGGAAAATTTAATCCTCACCCCTTGTTTTAAATTATTTTTTACAAGTCCAGTGGAGTTTTCTAAAGGCGTTCACTTCTCTTGCAGAGTTTTCACATGCCGCGTTTTTTTGTTTTTTCTGAAACCATGATTGTTTGTAAGTAATTTATATAATTCTCCAGAACCTAGACTCATAAAAGGCTCTATTTTATGTAATGTTTATTGATGGTTCCTTATAATTGGTATTAGAATAATGATGTAGTTAATTTCCGAAAAATAGAACAAACTGAAAAAAAAATATGCCTCCTATGTAAAATTATTTTCCCCTATGTCCGATAAATGAATTTTAGGGAAATAATTCTTTTAAGGTGGGGAATAATGTAACATCCCATGATTTAAAAAACTATTTTTATTGTGTCAATATTTTATTTAATCAAATTTATTTATTATTTTTTGTAAAATAAAATTTATTTTATCAAAAAAATTATTTTATAGAATATTTTCAATGATAAAAAATTTATTTTTTTGTAAAAAAATTTCTAGAAAATTATTATTATTCTTAAGAAAATATATTATAAATATATGAGATATATTATATTTTATATAAATTTTAAATATATATAATTATTATATTATGAAAAAACGAGTATTATATTTATGTTTCAAATTAAAATGTAATTTGAATTATTTTTATTGAAAAAAAACTAATTATATATACATACATATTTAAAATTGATAATATAATATATATATATATATAAACTAATTTATACTTATAAAAAATATTCAATTTTTATTTTATAACGATATATAATTATGTTATATATAAAAGTGTGATTTAATATATATATATATATAATTAAATGTTTATAAATACATATAACTATAATTTTTTTATTTATATATATACATGTTTTATTTAAAAAATATATTATTTCATATATATATATATTCGTTTTTATTATATTATATGTGTTTTTTTTATTTTGAATTTCTTTTTTTAAATAAAATAAAAATTTAATTGTTTAAAAAAACTAACATATTATCAACAAAAGGTAGCATAACACATTTATCAAAGGGTGATAATTTTTGTTCCATGAGGCATACAAAATTCAATAAAAAATAAAAGAAAATAGAGTTATGGGAAACATGAAATAGAAAAAAAAATATGTAATGATTTTTTATGTTGGCTTTTCAATGTGAGAGAATAGTGAATATGACTTATTTATGGGTATTTAATAATAATAAGTAACAAAATATTATATAATCGTTATATATATATATATGAAAAAGATATAATATATATATATATATCAAAACATGCTATAATTATCATTTTAATATTTTATGTTTTATCTTATTATTTTGAGTTTTTTTAGGAAGATAAATGCTTTTTTTATGTGTTTAAAAAAATCAAATGATATTGATATATACTTATTTAATAATAATAAATTAAAAAAGTTTCACGGAAAAGGGTTAGAAGATAAGACTGATGTTGAAGAAATAAAAAATAGCCTCGCCTTTTGTTTTTCTCACACCAAAATGTAGGAAACATAATAATTTATACAAATAAAATATAAATTGATTAAACAAATGAAAATCAAGAAATCATTCACCCGAAATTTGAAGGAAACTTCATGATCTTGTTATATATCATATAGACGACTTAAAGTATCTGAACTCATCCCCAAACTCTTCATAGTTATTTTTATTAGTATCTGTAGTGCAGAAAATGTTGGTTTTTTACTTTTCCCAAATCAAGTAAGGGGCCATTTTCTTAAGTTCGTTTTTATTATAGATGAATTGAAGCAGAAAATATTTTAAGAGCGTGTTATTAAACTGTAAGGGTTTAATTTTATTGTTCAAATTTTGTTACTTTATATAGATATACACGTGTATATATTCATATATATATATGTGTGTGTGTGTGCGTGTGTGTTTTTTTATCTATCTATTTTTTAGAAAATTTTAAGGTGAGAGAGATTACATATTTTATTATTCAGATTCTAATTAATATTAAGTTTGTGTTTGGAATAATCAGCAGATCATGTGATTTTGAAGCTATAATTCTCAAATTAAAAGTGATATCAATCAATTAATTTTTCTACCAAACTTTATTTTAGTACTATCTCTATTTTTAGTATTTATTTTGTAAGGGATTTATTATTTTCAATTTTATTGATTATGGTTGTATTTAAGTTACTTTTGTTCTTTTTTTGTTAATAATCTTGTAATGGATTTCATTATTTCCATTTGGTTTTGTGAACATATACATATATATTTATAATATATATATATATATACATACATGTATGATTATATATTTTGAAAACAATTTTCATATGTGATATGTTCTTCTTCATTCAAATATATTGTTCTTAGAAACCCAATTCATTGTAAGAGTGTATTTCTATTATCTTTTCAAAATAGATTTTACAAGTATATGTATATACATGTGTATATACACATATATTGGTTATATTTTCAATATGTAATTACATAAAGGGTTTCTTAAGCCTTAAACAATATTTTTAATTTTATGTTGGAAAAGAAGTCTCCTCTTTGAATTCAAACTTAGTTGGAAGGGTTTAACAAAATTACTCAACCCATGATATAAATATATATATATATGTATGAAATCATTATTTTCATTTTTATAATTTTATCATTGATTTATCATCATATTTCTAAAAAATTCTCATAATATATCGATTTTTTATTTTAAACTTCACATCTTCATATAGTCATGACCATGTCAATATGCATATTGTCAACACTCATTGCATAATAATAAATTTAGGGTATAAGATTTCAAGGATTAAATTCTGTAATTAATATGTACATGTAATACATTGAATATATTTTATTTTAATTTTTTCATTTATAATTTTATAATTAATTTTTTTAAGATCAATTGTGGCTAATGTATTTCATGGAAAAGGGATTAAATTCCTGGATGGTCCATACAAAGCTTATCGGGTAGAAGTTTTTTTTGTGACCAAACATGTATGTGATGCAATGTAAGATCATGTATAGTTATATATATATATATATATATATTAATGAATTTTAATTTTAAAGAAGAAACATGTTTTCGAAATTTAAATCTTCTTTGAAAATTTTTATATATGTAAATCAAGCATAAAATGATTTTTATAAAAGTCAGCTCTTGATCATGGTAAATATGGAAGGTCATTGGGGATTGAATTCAACCTCCACTAAGTTGGAAGGTCAAGACAGCCTTCAATAATTCAAGTGACCTTAGAGTAGTGTTTTTTTTCATAATCTTGCGTATTATTTTCATAAAAACACTGGATTATGTTTAAATTAATTTTGATCGCAAGTATTTTCTTTAATAGCATAGTATTTTAAGTCGTAAGTAATTTCAAGTAGTATATTAAAATGGTATTTCTTCATTTAATAATTTTCAATTAATATTTCAAAAATGATTTATCAAAGGTTATTAAACTATTTATTGGGCATATTTAATTCTCACCCCTTGTTTTAAATTATTTTTCATTGGTCAAGGGGAGTTTTCCGATGATTTTTTCTTCGCTTGCGGAGTTTTTGCACACCGTGTTTTTTTTGTTTTTATGCAACTATGATAGTATGTGAGTCATGTATCTAATTATCTAGAAGCTAGTCCAGTAAAAGGTCCTCTATTTGTTAATGTTTAAGGTTGAGTCCTTATAATATATAGATTCTAGTTTCAAGACTGATCAAGATGACAAGAAGTCACAAACCGGATACATATTCACTTTGAATAAAGGTGTTGTGAGATGGAAGAGATCAACACAAAGTGTGGTTGTAGATTCTATAAAAGAATCCTAGTATATCACAGCTTCTGAGGAATCTAAATAAGCAGTTTGGATGTGAATATTCATTCAAGATTTTGATGTGGTACATAGCAGTAAAGAATTGATCACAATTTATCGTGATTATTTCATTCGGGTTTTTAGCCACGAAATCACCAACGGCTCCGTATCCAATGATTGATTGACCTTCTTTCCAAATGTAGGTGTTCGCCAGATGGTCTGACAAGTGACCCTTAATAACTCACATTGGTTGAGATGATGGGAAGTCGGGCTCATCACACCCTTTTTGGGTGGGAATTTATTGCCTGTTCTGGGACTCTCTTATAGATTTAAGATGTATTCATATGTTTGAGAATCTTTGGTTTATCCCCAAACATAGTATCCATGGATTCAACCCTGGTGAGAAACGGTCAAATGGACACAGGAGTTCGAAATCATTTATGCCCGAGGATTACCATCCCTCATTGGATTAATGACCTATAAGGGTTGGAACTCGCTTGAGGCGGCACTAGGGGTGGCACGGTGAACCGATATGGAGATGATCTTATCGACTTGTTTTTGGGGTTGAACCTTAGGGAGGCTTCCTATGTACCCTTCTTAGGAAGCAGGGATCAAAGTCCATGTAGTTCGGATAAGTGCCAGGGAACCGACGTGAAGAGATACCGGGTGGTCCGATGGGTGTTGGGCTTGAACCTCATGGAGTCTTCCTATGTTCCCTACCTAGGTGGAAAGGATCAAAGTCCATGTAGTTCGAATACATTGTTTAACGTCATGCTGGATGAGGGTGGAACTCGACGTGAAGAAATGACCGAGTGGTGGGCTTGGACCTCGTGGGGGCTTCCTACGTACCATGCGTTGGTGTGGATCAAAGTCCCTGTAGTTCTCTTTGTCTTGGGGATTACGCTCTGGGGTAGCCCAGAATGATAGATTGGGGCTTACACTCTGAAGAGGCCCATGGTAGGATTCCATGGTCCATGCTTACTCTAAGCCCTTGTGAGTCATGCTCGGTGTGAGAAACAAGAGGCAATAGGGACTAGAGGGTCACGTCGCGAAAGGTGTGTCCGTGAGAAGTGGAGTGGGGCTTACGCATAGAGAGGCTCAGGGTGATGAATTGGGTATTACACTATAAGGAAGCCCAGAAGGTTGGGTCTTACTCTGAGATAGACACCCGGGGCGACAACACCCAGCGGGAGAGGGAAAGGGGGTGCTCCGGTACCCATATCTTATCTTGCAGAGCATGAGGACATCCTTCTGATGGCTATTTTTCCATCTCTGATGAACCCTTGACAAGTGTAGGGGAAGAAAAGGTATTCCCAAGCTCAAGATCCACATTACCTTGGGAATGTAAACTTAGGAATGCTTCGGGAATCTGCTCAAGGGTCAGGGAAACCCCTTTTCCCCTATTTACTGTGGGTATGTGAACTCAAAATGGCGCACTGATGCGCCTGAAAGTTACAGGATGCAGATCTGGTGGCTCTAGTGGAGGCCTCAGCTTGGGGCTGATGAACATGACATTGAGGGTTTCACATAGGACATGGCTGGATCGGAAGGATTTTACCTGGCTCGGAAAATGAGAACACCGAAGTATTTGGCGAGCCACCGAGAGGTATGGGTGGTGGTGCCCTTCACGTGGGGAAGTGCCACATGTCTGGAGAAGTTGTCTGTGAACTAGGGTGGTCCGCGGACTAATTGTCTTCCCGCGAACCAGGGTTGTTCACGGCTTCAGGATCAATCAGCGAACCATGGTGGTTCGCATAGGGTTCCAGGTAGGCAGCGACGACCAAGGGTGGCGCCGATCAGAGGCTTGTTGGTTGGGGCTTCGCCCGCGTTGGAGAGTGCTACGCAGTGCAACAGATGGAAAAAGAGGCATAAACTCCCTGGTCCACGGGGAAGTCATCCGTAGAGGGGGTATGGTTCACGGTTCTCCTTTTTCGTTATTTTAGGTTCGCAGTTCACCAAATTATTATGCGTTTTCCAATTCCATGTTAATTCGTATACCTGTTGTAGTTCGCTGATGGGAATTTTTCTGTTTGTGAAATCTGAAGCCTTCCTTAAACTGATCTCCTTTTGAATCTCGAATCCCTCCAAATCAGATTCCAGTTCTCTGATCCCTTTCTCTTTCCCCCTAAGTCTCCTTTTATATAGTGGGGAAAGAGATGTATCTGTGGACATGTGGCCCCTTTTGCCGATGCCCACAACCAAATACCCGATTCACATCTAACATGGTTAATCCGTGATTCACGGTGGGTATTTAAAGCTTCCCCGCCCCCTTCAGCGAGGTGAACTCAGGGAGTGCTCTGCGGCTGTGGAGGGTTCCGCCTCTATTCCGCAAACAACAGCTGGTGCGGCTTGAACCGGTCGACGCGGTCCGCGGTTGGGGCAGTTCGTTACGGTGAACCAGAATGGCGCCCATCCTAGCTCGTGACTGCGGAGGCTCTCCTCCTCCATTTTGCAAATGACAATGGTTCGCGGAGGGGGTACCTCGCGGGGCCTGGCCACTTCGCGCTTCCATGGGACCGGTTCACGGACCAGTCCTATTTGTGTATCTTCTTTTATTATTTTACCCAATTCATAGGGGATTTGGGTAGAACCTCCTTTGTGGATTTTTTCATGACCCTACAAATTCCCCCCATTGGAATGGGGTCCGATCGGAACGATGAGGAGGCCATTCTGATGAAAAATTTGTCCTGAAACTGAGATGGTTTGCGATAGAAAGGTGAACCCGATATGGGACCGCGCCTATAAATACGGGGAGCCCTTCACCCCTAGGGTTTTGTAGGAAAACCCCAATTTTTTTTTGTCTTTTCTCTTTTTTAATTCCATGATCTTCCCTGGGCCCATTTGGTATAGACCCAGTGGGTATAACCTGGCGTTTTCACAGGTCACCCTTTTCGGGTTTCCGGCCTAACAGGATTTGTCGCTCTTTCTTTTGTAAGTGGTTAAAGTCCCGTCGTCAAGACTATCACTACTGATGCTTTAGTTCGAAAAGATTCGACCAAATACGGTGGGGCGAGGGACCCAATGGGGTTCAACTGATTGAACGATATCTTAATACCCTTCAGATGCATGTGAGGGGAATCATGTTTAAATTTGAATGGCATGCAGGGAATGTCTCAAGGCATGGGTGCAGTGTTGGTGTACAGAGGTAGGAAGAGCATTGCCTAAGGAAAACTTTCCTTTGGTAGAAGAGCCAGGGGCTGTCATTATGCAGAGCCGCTGAGGGCATGGTATGTATAGTCATGAAAAGGTGTCTTTAAGTCAAAGACTTATCCATTTCTAATGGCCAGGGGACTTCATGGAAGTCTGGCTTATGGGATCCACCATGGGTGGCTTGGAAAATGAATATGTCATCTGATTGGGTTTTGAGTGCATTTGTACTAATCAAGAGTGCGGTCGGAAGACCACTTTCCTACCCATTTTAGTTAGCGTAGGAAATAGTTGAGGCTTGGCGCAGTTTAAAGTCATGCATCTGGGACATCATTTAAAATGGAATGACCTCTCTTGGATCTCAATAATCATGTCAAAGACGTTCCACCTTATGAAGATATGATTGTGGAAGTGGTTGGTAAACTGTAGCTTAGATGGTTTCCGAATCCCGGGATAGACATGGGGGATCAGAGGCCAAGAGGCGTACGGAGAGAAGCATTGCCTAAGGAAATATTGGCTTTGGTAGATGGGCCAGGGGAAATCAATACGCAGAGCCACTGAGGGCATGGTATTCAAAGTCATACAAAGGTGTCCTTAAGTTAAATACTATCCACTTCCGATAGCCGAGAAGCTTCAGGGAAGTTGAGATTTGGGACCACCAGGGGTGGCTTATGAGAGTTCTGCTTTTTCTGAGTACATAGTATGGATTATGATGAGAGGATTCCTAAATATGGGGGAAATATCTAGAATAAACTTCACGAGAACGGGTGAAGTAATTCTTTCTCCCGGTGGTGTAAGGCGGTGGTAAGTGCAGGTCTGACTCGTGCACTGAAAGACGAAGAAAATCCTATGTTTCTCATTGAACCCATGAAGTGTATGACCGTGTAGTTTATCGTCATGTGGTTGGGACATATTTCATGAAGTTTAGTGTCATGAGACAAGGATGAGAGGCATTTTTTATGGTTTTTGTGCAGTTTAACGTCATGCAGCGAGGAAGGAGAACTCCTAGTTTATCGGTTATAGAGCTCAGACTATTGGGTGACACTTACTGCAGTCACTCGAAGGATAACATAGTCAACATGTTTTGATATACATGGAAGAAGGTGGGGGATGAAGGTTGTAATGTACAACATTGAGTTTTCCTAGATCAGGAGGTATGGTGTCGGGGCTCTTAGGCCAGTAAGCGTACGGAACTAGGAAGATTACCGCCCGAGGAAGTCTTGCCTTTGATGGACAGGCCAGGGGCTATCAATATGCAGAGCCGCTGAGGGCATGGTATGCATAGTCGTACAAAGGTGTCCCCATGTCGATAACTTTCCACTTCTGATGGCCATGAAGGATTATGATATTCTGTGATTGCTCACAGTGCAGTGTTTGACACGTGGGGATAAGGTGTCCGGGTGTACAAGAAACATCTTCACTGCAATTGTCAATTGAGTCAAATTATCCTAGTCCTGGATTGATGTTTTTTGATGCAGGTTGCTATGTGAACCACTGTCAGACACATAGGCTAGCTAGATAGGGATACCCTGTCAAAACCTGGATGTGAAAAGGAGAATGAACTTGTAAACCAATTCGACATAAACTTTTGGATCAGGAGGTATGCTATGGGGTCTCTGAGGCCGGTAAGCGTACGGAGCTAGGAAGTGTGTTGCCTGTGGAAATATTGTCTTTGGTAGATGTGACTGGTGCTATCATTATGCAGAGCCACTGAGGTCATGGTTTTCATATTCATGCAAAGGTGTCCACGGGTCGATGACTTTCCACTTCTAATGGCCATGAGTGGTTATGAAGATCCATAATTATTCGGGTCGTGGAGTCTGATGTATGGAGAGGATGCATCCAAATGTGCAAGGAGAATCACCATCTCATATATCGACTTGTCTTTGATGGGTCGCGACGTAGTCTATGCTGTTTAGCGTCATGCGGTGAGGAAAAAGTCCGTGCAGTTTCTCTTTTTACGGTAAGGACGAAGATGTACACCCCATGCAGGTCTGGTCCGTACACGGGGGAAGGGGAATATTTAACATCATTGTTTGTGAAGTTTAACAACGTGTGGTAAGGACAAGATGTAAACCCCGTGCCGTTCTGGTTCGCACACAGGGGGAAAGGGCATTATTTTTTTTGTTCAGGGGGTTGGGCTGGGACTAGGGATCCTGGCGTCGCTACGTATCCTGCAGGGGTAGGAATCAAGTCGTGTGTAGTTCCCTTGAAGAAGTACACCTCATGTAGGACTAGTACATATACGGGAGAAAGAAGGCATTTTTTTATATTTTATTCATGGGGTTAGGCCAGGACTAGGGATCCTAGCGTCGCTACGTATCCTGCGAGGATAGGAATCAAGTCATACGTAGTTCTCTGGAATCCGCGTAGTTTGAACGTCATGCGGTGAGGACAAAGTCCATACAAATTAACATCATGTTTTTAGGACGAGGGGTATTATAAAATTCTGTGTTGTTTATTGTCATGCGGTGAGGACGACATACTCTTACTTTATGGTCATAGGGTTTGGACCATTGGGTGATTGTTAGTTTAATGTCGTACAGCTCAGACGATGAATACACCATGTGCAGGTCTGGACCATACACGGGGGGAGGGGCATTCTTAACTCTTATTATTCGTGCAGTTTAGCATCCTGCTGTAAGGATGGACTCCATGCAGTTTAAGGTCGTGCGGTGAGGATGTAAATACAACCCATGCAAGTCTGATCCGTACAAGGGGGAATGAGCATTTTTTTCGCTTTTTGATGTGGCTGGGCCAGGGTGTGGAATTCTGGTGTCACTACATATCCTGTGAGGGCAGGAATCAAGCCTCACGTAGTTATCTAAAACATGATACACCCTATTAAGGTCTGGTTCGTACACAGGGGAAGAGGGAATTTTTAAATCACCTTGTCCATCCAGATTAACGTCATGTGGTGAGGACGAAATGCTCTTAGTTTAAGGTTATAGTGTTTTTACAGATGGGTGCTTGGCAGTTTGACGTCATGCAGCTCGGACGATGAGTACATCTAATTTTTTTTCTTCGTCTTTGCAGTTTATCATTGTGCGGTAAGGACGGACTCCATGTATTTTAACGTCGTGTGGTGAGGACAACATACTCTTGGTCATTATGCGAAATATTTCTTCAGGAATCTCGTATTGGTAGGAGCTGTGGTGAATTTCCCATCCATGGAGATCAGGGCATATGATCCATTAGAGTAGACCTTGTGTACAACATATGGTCCCTCCCACTTGGGCTCTATCCTAGGAGGCTTATTTCCATGTATCATTGGGGTCCGTAGGACTAACATTAATTCTCCTCCCAAGAAAGACCGGAGGAGAACCTTTTTGTTGAAGGCTCGTGCGATCCGATTCTGGTACACTTCTAGGTGGTGCAGAGTGTGAAGCCGCTTCTCGTCTAGATGGTCCAATTCACCTCTCCGATTTTCTGACTGCTCATCATTGGATAATTGATCACAGATGGAAACACAAAGTGAGGGATGTTGGAGTTCAATGGGCAGGACTGCCTCTATGTCGTACACCAATGAGTACGGGGTAGACCGAGTAGTGGTGCGGATTGTGGTTCGATAAGCCCACAATTCATGGAAGAGTTTATTCGGACTTGACTTATTGTCTTTTTCCACCATTTTCTAAAGGATGTTGGACAAGGTCTTGTTGAAAGATTCTATTTGTCCATTGGTCGCTGCATGGTAGCGGGATGAGTGGTTAGCCT
Organism: Viscum album; assembly: GCA_963277665.1. Taxonomy (NCBI): domain Eukaryota; kingdom Viridiplantae; phylum Streptophyta; class Magnoliopsida; order Santalales; family Viscaceae; genus Viscum; species Viscum album. The sequence continues at coordinate 52,557,304 of OY728156.1, forward strand.
TGATACCATACTTGTGGTATAGCTTTTCCAACTCAGCAGAGCAGAAATTGGTGTCGTTGTCCATCAATATGGTATAAGGGACACTAAACCTGGTGATAATATTATTCTTCATGAAGATGAAAATATTTCGTGCCCTGAATTCATTGAGGGTATGGATTTTTTCCATTTTGAAAAGAAGTCGGTGGCCGTGGGGATATACTTCATATGTTTGGTCGTTGTGGGGGGGTATGATCCCATGACGTCCATCCCCCAGACGGAAAATGGCCAGGAGTACTTAGCTTGAGGAAGTAACTTCGGGGGCTGGTGTATGAAGTTGGCGTTAATATGGCATGAGTGCCATTTACGGTAAAACGCTCACAGTCTCGTGCCACTATAGGCCAATACTACCCAAGCCTTTCAACCTAATGGGAAAGCTTGGTCCCTGGTTGATGTGCTCCACATGCTTCTGCATGTACTTCATTCATGAAGGCAGTGGTTTCTTCTCCATCAATGCATCTGAGGAGCACTCCATCGAGGCCTTGTTTATAGAGGACCTCCTGCTGACTCGTGCCACCATATAGGACAAATTGATTTCCTTTCTCCGTATTTGTTCTCGTTCAGCCCTGTCTGATGGAAGCTCTCCCCATTGAAGGTAGTTCGTGATGGGGATCATCCAGCCGGTGGCAGGAGCATATGGCTCGGGGACAGGACTGAATTCATGGATTTCTTCCATCTTATCATGAACAAATCTAAGTACCATTCGACAGTGAGCAATGCTGATGACTGTTTCATCCCGGTCTAGGTTGGCTAGGGTTGTGGCCGCATTGGCTAATGCATCAGCCTGAGCGTTCTAGGGCCAGGGAATATAAGACAATGTTGGTTCTGTGGAGAACTCGACCATTATCCCTCAGACATGGTCAAAGAGGGGGATCAGCTCCTCCTTTTTGATATAATATTCACCATTGACTTGCATGATGTCCAGCTCTGAGTCACCCTTAACCTTAAGGTGTTGTACTTGTTCGTGGAGTGTGATCTCCAGGCCTGAAATGAGAGCTTGATATTCCGGTTCATTGTTTGTACATCACTCTTCAGAAGGAAGGAATACGGCAAAACTGCCTTTTCTAGGTACACGAGTATCATCCCCAAACCCACTTCTTTGAATATAGGATCCTCCATCCTCTTCCCGGTGGCGCTTCGGGACGCGCCGTCAAAGTAAATTTCCCATGCTAGGAACTCCTCTTGAACCAAGAAGATATCTTCATTAGGTAGTTCAGCGTCCGGTGCAGTGATCCCTATTAAAGGGTGCTCTTCTAGAAAGTCATCTAATGCCTGGCCCTTGATGGCTTTTTGAGGCACGAACTGTATGTCGAACTACTGTAGGATGACCGTCCATCGGGATAGGCATCCGGTTAGCATCGATAGACTGAGGATGTACTTGATCGGGTTACTCCGCAATATCAAATGGACTTAATGATGCTACAGATAATGCCGCATCTTTTGAATCGTGAAGACCAAGGCCAGACATCTCTTCTCTTTATTTGAAAATCAAGTCTTAGCATCAATCATTGTTCGACTGAGGTAATAGAGACTGTTTTCGCTACTGGCACCCTTCTTCTATATGAGGAAGGCTCCCATTGACCTTTCTAGGGCTGTCACATATAGAAGGAGATGTCTTCCTTCAACCTGGGGGATGAGCACCGACGGTCTTAAGAGGTACTTCTTCAAGTTATCGAACGCCTCTTGGCAGTCATTCGTCCATTGGTACGTGACCCCCTTCTTATTAACCTAGTGAAAGGAAAAACATTTCCTGCCAGGTTGGCTATGAACCGCCAAATATTGGTTAGGTTCTCTTGAAATCCCCTCACCTAAGTGAGATTTCAGGGATGTGGTAGGCCAAGGATATCATTTGTCTTCTCAGGGTCGACTTCTATGCCACGATGGCATACGACGAAGCCAAGGAATTTCCCTGAGGTAACCTCAAAGGCGCATTTCAAGGAGTTTATCTTCAAGCTATGCTGTCAGAGATTGTTGAAGACAATCTCAAGGTCCGACAGGTGATCTGAGCGCTGTCTGGACTTGACCTCTAGGTCATCCACATAACATTCAACGAATTTCCCCAGGAACAGCTTAAAGATCTGATGCGTGACACGCTGATACATGGCGCCAGCATTCTTGAGACCAAAGGGCATGACCATATAACAGAATACCCCTTGAGGGGCCCTGAAGGAAGTGTATTCTTCGTCTTCTCGGGCCATCCTGATTTGATTATATACAGAATAGCCGTCCATGAAGGATATATCTTCATACCCAGCCGTTGCATCAATTTACAACTTGGTGATTGGAACTGGGAAGTCATCATTCAGACAATGCCGATTAAGGTCTCTGAACTCAATGCAGACGCGGATTTGTCCATTATTTTTCTTGAAATGGACGATATTGGCTAACCAACTGGGGTATTGGACCTCCCTAATGAAACATGCTTTAATGAGATTATCGACATTAGCCTCTATCTTGCTAGCATGTGAGGGGTGTGTCCTTCTAGCGGCCTGTTTGTAGCCCTGGAGGTCTTCTTGATGACTCAGGTGATGTGTCTCTACCTCGGGATCGAGTCCTGGAATTTCCGTGTAATTACAGGTGAAGACATCCCAGTGTTTCCTTAGGAAGGTGGTATATACCTCATGTTCCTCGGGAGACATGGCCGCACTAACGAGAGTGGGCCTCGGGTCTTCCTCGGTACCCTAGTTTATTTCCCTAAGTTCATCCACAGTGGTGGAGATACCTTACTCAAATGAGGGAGGTGAATCCCTGAGATCTTCCCCATATTCTTCTTGAAAATCCTCGTATTCTTGGTCCGACGAGCAGAGAGCTCCTGACATGAGCTCTTGGAAGACCGGAGGTGAGGTGTAGTGGACGCCCTTGACAAAGTTTTTGCCCCCCTATTGAGGGTCAGCAGACGTTCCCACATTATCACACTCGGTCGTTGTGGCTGATGTCATGAGGACATCCGAAGGCGTGTCTGGACATGAACTTTTACCTTCCACGTGGTTGATGGGTAGGACATAATCTCTGCCAAGCCACCTGAGGGGGTCGTCAGGAACCATTTCCAGGCCATTTGGAGCAGGGATCCAGTCGACGCCGTCGACCAAAGGCTTCTTTTTATTTTTCACATAGAACCCGAATTTGGTGTAATGTGACTCAGAGATCTCAAAAGGGGCCTTGTCGGCGTGCAACGTCCCACTTCGGCCATTGACGCAGTACTTGATACACTAGTGGTAGGATGAAGGAACAGTCATGTGCTTATAGAGCCATGGCCTTCCCAGCAGGGCATGGAATGTTGTGCTCGGCCGGACCAACAGTAATTCCGTGTAGGCTACTAAGTCACCAAAATGGGTCTTTAGCTTAATCTGTCCCATTGGTTTCTACTCACTCTTGTCATAACCCAACAAATTTGTGAATAAGGGAATTAGATCATCCTCACATTAGCCCAACTTACGGAGTGTGCGTATGAGATGCAGGTCAACTCCAGAGCCATTTTCTATAAAGACTTTCTGGATCTCAATACCATTCAGTGTTCCGGAAACAGATAGCGGTCTGATGTGTCCTTGCATGATGGAATCTTCATCTTGATCGGTGAAAAAAATCACTGCATTGCATTCAGCCAGGTCAGTCTCTGTCTGGTAAATCTCGGCGGCAGCTACCTCAGCTTGAAATTCCTGGGGGCTGATCAAGCTTCGATAAGCGCCTCCCTAAGGTCGGTTGACAAACCCATGGCATCCAGGATTGACAGCTTGGATGGTACTGATTCCAGCTGCTTAAGGATGTCGTATTTTTTCTCCAGCGGTCGACGCTTCTCCGTTGGTGGGAGAGTCTTAGAAGGTTCTTTGAGAGATAGAGCATTTGACGAGGAGGGACCGCCCGCAGGGACAGATGTCGATGGTGTTCCCGCGTTTTGAGGACTTGGCCCGGCCAGTCTGTTTGTGCACAATAGGAGAGCAGACCCTTGCTCCTCACCTAGTGGGTATTGCAGAACAACAAGGCCAGAGTGGACGCTTGTAGAAGTGGAGGGGCATTCCCTCTCCTACTGAGTCCATTTAAGGGATCTCCCACGGGTTTCCGTAATATTGATGGTTTGGGCCGGGGTCCAACCGCAGGTTTGGTTTCGGCCGCGGCTGCGCCCCCTGGTTTCCTCTGCCTCTGTTATTCCTTCTCCTGGATCCACGTTCATGGAACTCGGGTTCATAAACATACCCTTCGTCGGGGAATGATTCCATGAGATGGATGATGTTGATAGAACCAAAAATTTGCTCTTCATCGTCTGACAGCTCAACCTGGTCAGTTGTCTCTGATGGTGCCATTTGGCGGGTCGGTGCCTGTGGTTCCAAATTCGAGGGCATGAAATCCACCAGGGCCGGGACTAACATTGGCCACGTCGCAGACTTCTCCTCTTATAATTTTTTCTTCCTTAGACTCAATTTGGATGATCGGCTTGTGGAGGGTTGTGAGGCTGATGTGGTCAGCTCTGTGGCTCCAGGGGCTGTCGGTGGCAACACCGGATGCTGTAGTTGAGCTCAGAGTATGCCCTGGGCTTGGTTGATGGTCTAATGAGTCATCTAGTTGTCGAATTTCTTCCCCTGCTTGCTGGTGATATTATGCCACCCTCCTCTTTGTCGGAGTTTGTGGTAGAGATACATGCCACATGTGCTGGGGGTGGTCACAGCTCAACCTGTCTAGAGTCTACCATCCTCTGTAGAAGGTCTTTGAAGACGAATCATTCTCTTATATTGTGTCCCAACATCCTATGGTAGGGGCAGTAATCTGTCCTATCACCACGACCGACTTCTTCAGGTCTCATCGGCTCCGGGAGACAGAGCATGATGCAGTTCATGACAGCAATGAAGTAGCCGCAGACTTGATTGTCCTCGAATGAGTATTCTTTTTTGTCTTCGTTCCTCAAACTGGTTCTGTTTCGGTCCTCTCTGATCATCTCGTTTAGGCAGGGGTGGCCGCTGATGTGCAGGGGGGCCATGACGATTTGGTTGAGGCCTAAGTGGAGGACCGGGCACAGGGGCCGGCTTGAGTGTGCTAGAGGACGCTTCAGCTCTAGGGGATCTTTTCGCAGGATCCTACGAGGCTATTCCGGACATTGAATTTGTCAGCTGCAGGGAGTCCTCAATTCTCTGGGCAATGGTCGAGAGATGGCAGAAGCCAGTGGTGCACTCCACTGGTATGAGCGGTGTTCGCAGCTCATCTCTAAGATTATCGATGCATATGGCTAGCATCTCATCTTGAGGCATTTCCCTGTTCATAGAATAGGTTAGACCTTTCCATCAGGAGATGAAATATGAGACCCTCTCGTTCTCCCTCTTCTTGCAGTTCATGAGATCACTGACTGTTTTTTTAGGCAACGTTGAGCTAAAGTGGAACATGAACTGTTTTCGAAGGTCCTCCCAGCTCTTTATCGACTGGGTCGGAAGACTCGTGTACCAGAAGAAGGCGGATGCTTGCATGGTCCGTATGAAGCGTCTGAGTTTCACTGCTTCTTTTTGTTCCAGAGTCCCCATCATAGCGTTGCAATAGGATGCGTAGTGCATCAAATGGTGCTCCGGATCGCCTGATCCATTGATTATGGGGAATACATGGCTCCCAAAATTGGGTGGAGGTGGTGTGTTGGTCACCCAATCTGGGTAGGGTTTCTTCTCTGGTTGTATCAGAGCGCGTTGACCTTCTATCACTTCCAATCGATCTGTTAGTGCCTTCATATTGTTGGTGACTCCCTGGTTTACATCATGTTGGGCCCGGTCCTAGGCAGGCATTGCCTGAGGCATTGAATAAGGATCTGGATTTTCCGGCACCAAGGGTGCATATTCCATTCGGGGTACCCTCGAAGGGTTTGGGCGTACTTGCTCCAGTTTCCTCCTAAGTGGAGGGAAATCCTGGTATTCTTCATCCACATTTAGGTAACTAGATGAACCAGGCGCCTCATTGGGTAGGAGCCCTGACAATTCTTCATTTTCCAGGGCAAGCCTTAGCCTTTGAGGTGCACTTGCTAGAAGTGCATGACGTGGCTCTTCTTGGGATGCACTTTCAATAAGTTGGTTCCTCTGGAGTAGCTCGGTGTTAAACCGCCTCGATTATTTCATCTCTTCTTCCTGTCGAGCAAACATCTCTTTGAGAATGAGTGGCTCAGTTTTATTGGGGGAAGGGGATGGGTTAAGGGTAACCATTCCTTTTTTCTTGTCCTTGTTGGAATCTCACTGGGCAGGCGGAAGGAGGTTAGCTGAAGGGGTGACCATATTTAAAGCGGCCCTCTGGTTCTAGGTATGCTCACCTGGGGGTTCGTTGTGAGTCACAGCCTGACCATAACCGTCGTCTCCTGATCCGTCCGGATTTTCATTTTCTTCGGTGTCACTCGCGGGGTAGCCTCTATGGCGTTGATGAACACATATTGTGGGGTGGAGGGACGTCATCTTCCAAATAGGAATATTATATCAAACATCTTCGGCTAGCCTTCCCTTTTATGACCATGGATTTCCCATGGACTTCTTGACGAAGGGTGACGTGGAGAGTTCTTTGATGCGACCTTATAGTGCACCTTCCTCTCAGAGGGGATGACGATTCATATGAAGGGATAGGACGAGAAACACCTCTTCGGACTATCCTCCCTAGACTAGAGAATAATGATTCTTGCAGGGGAGATTGTTGTTGAGGGGGTAATAATGCCCCCAGCTCTGAAGGGCTGGGGTTGGCTCCGTTCCATGGACGTTGAGTCTCCTCCTAGCTTTATTTGTCTTACAGGGGCATTTGTTGTTAAAAATTCCCCCGTCCCTATAGGCTGGGGTTGACCCTGGATTGCGGCAGTGGCTGCGTCTATCATGACCTACATGATCTTGCATGCCCCCATCTAGGGATGAACCAGATTTGGCACCGAATTCCCCTGTGGATCAGTCCCGTCTGGGGAGGCAGGCAAAGATTGCTGACTAGCCTCTCATAGGCGAGAGACATGCGGTATGATCTCGGTGGCCTGATTCAGGAGTTCTTGAATGTCTTGTTCCCACCGGGCCTAACGCTTTTGGGACTTACTCAAGGCCCGACTCTGTAGGGTGTGTTGCCTTTCCTGAACAGGGGGACCACTTGATTTCCATATCGATGTGACGACGTTGCAAGATACCACGCTGGATGGTTTTTTCTGGGCGTGGAGCGGAGTGAATGAAGACCTCCGTGTTCCCCTATCCCCTGATATGGAGTCCCGTTGGATCATCACCAATGAGGCGGGACAGATGGTGCAGTGCGTGGAGGCAGGCTATCTCCATGTTTCATTTGTGCCTCTCGGGGCGTTGTTGTCGCGTCTATGAGAGGGCATCCAAGTAGATGTGATGCTGGAGGTCGCCTATCGTCTTGACGTGGTCTACATACCCGTAATAGGGTAGCAAGCTTAATTTCAGCCAGCGGAGGGTCGTCCATATATTATGGAGGATTTCGTGCATTCATTCTTCTAAAAACTCCCTGGGTATGTCGTACCTAGAGGGGGTCGTTGGACAAAACATAACTGGTATATCATCCCTAGCTAGTTGCTTCCTCTGGTGCAACATATTGACATACTCCTCTGCTAGTGATTCCTCTACCTGGTCGGCCCAACTAAAGCGGTCACTATAGTCGGGGGCAGTGGGACCGGTAGGTATTGAATTGTCTTTTGGGCGATTCTGAGGTGGTTCAGAAGATGAATGCGGCCCTGGAACGACTCCTGATCGAAGAAGGGCGTCGCTGGCGACAAGTTGGGAATCTGACATTCTCGATCTCATCCTTCTGAGTGCCTCAGCATACGAGGGCCTTTTGGTGCTTGCTTTGGTAGGGGGAGGGACTTCATTTTGAAATAATATGTCATCGCGGGGAGTACCTCCTCAATGGCATCCGAAATGGAGAGGACTATCATTTTTTATTGATGCTTCACTATATAGAAGACTTTTGCAGTGCACACCCCGGGGAGGACCTCCAAGGCGTGTCACAGCAAGGGGAGGACCTTCTGGCTGCGTAGCGTCATTATGGGGAGGAGCTTCGCAACAACTGCCATCATGGTGTGGATGACCATCATGGCTTGACGTTCGATGCACATCAGGGGGAGGACTTTCAAGACATGCCGCGACAAGGGGAGGACCTTCTTGTTGCTTGGGGCCATTGCGGGGAGGAACTTCACAATGGCAGTCGTGGTGGCGGGGACTACCATCACAGCTGCGGCAATGGTGAGGACTACCATTACTGCTGCCGTAGGGAGAATATCTGCGGGATACATCCTATGGAGGGCCTCCATAATGTACAACAATGAGATGAGGGCCTTCTCGTTGCTTGACGTCTCTACGGGGAGGACCTCCGTTAACAGGGTGGCGAGGACTACCACCGTGACCTGATTCCTAGCTGCGTGGAGTTATGTTGTAGTGTAATCCCTGGGGAGGACCTTCTTGGAAGGACACAACAAGGGGATGGCCTTCATGTCGTAATGAGACCTCACTACGGGGAGGGCCTTCATAGTTGCGATTATGAAAGCAAGGACTACCATCACAATATGTGGTCCCACTGAATAGAGAGTGATTGACGTGTATACCCCGGGGAGGACCTTCAGGGTGGACCGCAGTAAGTGGAGGACGTTTTTTCTGCTCGATCTTCTAGTCATGTGGTGGGTTTCCGTGACTCGCATCAAAAGAGGAGCTCTCGTGATCGATCGTTATGTGCCCGTAGGGGAGGCCCCCAAGGGTGCTCTGGGGAGGACCTTCAGAGCTGCTGGTAGCACGATTGTGGGGAGGACCATCGCAACTACTACTTATGCTCCCATAATATGGTAATGGGCGGGAGGGATTTTGAGACTCTGTCGTGTGCTTCGCGGCGTTGGGAACCCCATCATCTAGCAGAGCGGAGTCATGAACCCGCTCTTTATTTTCATGCTACCTTCGGTGCGTTCGGGGTGCTCTTTTGCAGGCAGCGGGGACCGTCTGCCGTTGACAACGGCCTTCACCTTTGGTTCCCTATCTAATTGGGTCATGTGATGTTTTCGGGATACGCCGACGAACATCATGACTTTTAGTAGGGATATATGCCTGCTCTGGAGCATCCACCGTGATGGATGGGTGTCCCCCAGTTGGAATGAGTGAAGCTGCTCGATCCGGTTTCCCTTGCGTCGCAGAATATCTCCACCGACCCTCCTGGGACGAAGTAGGGATGCAGATCTGCCCTGAAGCGGCTATCTCATCTCTTAGATGAGTCACCTCAATTAAGGATACGGGCTCATGGGCCCGTGTCCTTGTTGTTTCCACTGATGCAGTTACATGCTAGCAAGTCTGCAAGATATGATCTGGGATCGACACCTGCTCCTCCAACATTTCTAGGATATGTAAAGAGACATCTTTTTCTAGAATGGGTATGAAGCCCATTCTGGTATCGGTGTAGGAATATCCTGCTCCAGTCCTCCAGTGGTCAGTGGGTACTGAGAATTCTCCTGTGTCGAGGCAGGTAAACAAATTTTCCCCTGCACCGGGAAATAACGGTTTATCTATCCATTTTCCGCCACATCGGGATGTCGGAATTTACTTAAATCTGCAAGGAGTTGGCCCTGTATATATTGGTTTCCCACCGTACCAAGTTGGTGGCCTTTGTTGACGAGGAGACGTGCCCACCTATGATTATCCACCACATCTGGGTGGTGGGCTTTGTTGATCGCCACCATATCAGAATGGCGGGCATTAGGAGCAACTGCCAGGAGCTGGTCCTGCATATGATGGGTCACACAATACATAAAGATGGTGGGCTTCACGACCCTAGGCATGGAGAGGTTCCTACCGAGTAAGTGTCGTCCTGCGTGAGCGATGGGCTTGATGGAGCTCGGTGGGGATGTTTGCCAGCTCGTATGATTCCTCCATGTCTGGATGGCGGGTTCAGGAGGATCGAATAGGTGTAGGTGCCTGTTCATGGTACACCGCTTTGGTTGGGCAGCAGAGCTCCTCCTCGGGGACCAGGGTGACGAAAGGTCCCAGATTGTACGTCTACCACCCTCGTCGGGTGGTCCAAGGGGCCGGAGCTTGGGGAGCGTGGGCCTGAATCCTCGGGGAGACATCCTCCTCGGCGTGAGGATGTTGGGTCGCGGCGTGACCGCGATGACATCTTCCAGTGATGTCATTGGAGCGGAACCCCCGTTCGGTGGGGATGAAGTCCTCGACGTCGATCTCATCCACCTCCCTAAGATAAGGGAGGTATGCATTGTCCTGTTCCAGGGATAGACTCTTGAAACGGTTGGAGACAACGATAGGGGCTGTCTGGATCCGCCTTTGCGGCCGCTGCTGGGCAGGTGACCAGCGAATCTTGACGGATTGGGGGGGCGTGCATGGCCGCCTCCACCATTGGGAGAGTACCATTCACATTTTACTCCCGGATCAGCGCGTCCTAAACCCAGTGTTGAAGACGCTGGGTGGGGGATGGGGTCCTCCGTTGTTGAGGAAGTCTCGTCCTTGCGTTGTTGGAAACGCGCACTTGTGAGTTCCTTTTTGATTCCATTAGATCTAAGGGAGTTCTGAAATTGGTACCTTCAAAAAAATTTAGAAAATACAAGCAGAAAACCCATCAAAGCAGCATCTCATAATCCCATGCATAATTAATGACTTTACATGGCCCTCCTTTACAACATAAGGGGGCACATGGTTGGATTAAGTTGAATCTGTCATGTTTGGTTAATGATTCACGTTGGGTTCACCATTTTTTGTTTTTTTCCGGGTTTTCAGCCATGAAATGCCCAACGGCTCCGTATCCAATGATTGATGGACCTCCATTCCAAATGTAGTTGTTTTCTGGATGGTCTGACCCGCGACTCTTAAGAACTCACATTGGTCGAGAGGATGGGAAGTCGGGCTCATCACGCCCTTTTTGGGGGAAAATTATTGCTTGTTCTGGGACTCTCTTAAAGATTTAAGACTTATTCATATGTTTGCGAATATTTGGTTTATACCCAAACATAGTATCCACGGATTCAACCCTGGTGGGAAACAGTCAACTGGACGCAGCGGTTCAGAATCATTTATTCTCGAGGTTTACCATCCCTTGTTGGATTAATGACCCCGAAGGGTTGGAAATCACTTGAACAACACTAGGGGTAGCATTGTGAACTGATATGGAGGTGATCGAATCGACTGATTGTTGGGCTTGAACCTCAGGGAGGCCTCCTAGGTACCCTACATAGGAAGCAGGGATCAAAGTCCACGTAGTTTGGATATGTTTCGGGGAACCGATGTGAAGAGAGACTGGGTGGTCTAATGGGTGGTGGGCTTGAAACTCATGGAGGCTTCCTATGTACCCTGCTTAGGAGGCATGGATCAAAGTCCACATAGTTCACATAGATAGATTAACATCATGCTGGATGAGGGTGGAACTTGACGTGAAGAAAAGACCGAGTAGTGGGCTTGGACCTCATGGAGGCTTCCTTCATACCTTGCTTTGGCATGGATCAAAGTCCATGTAGTTCTCTTTGGCTTGGGGATTACGCTCTAGGGAAGCCCGGAATGATGGATTGGGGCTTAACTCTGAGGAGGCCCATGATAGGATACCATGGTCGATGATTACTCTAAGCCCACATGAGTCATTATTGGTGTGAGAAACAAGAGGCAGCAGGGACCAGAGGATCACGTCACGAAAGGTGCGTCCATGAGAAGTGGAGTGGGGCTTATGCATGGAGCGGCCCAGGGTGATGAATTGGGGATTACACTCTAAGGAGGCCCGAAAGGTCGGGGCTTACTCCGAGATGGATGCCCGGGGCAACAAAACCTAGCGGGAGAGGGAAAGGGGGTGCTCTGTTGCCCATCTCCTCTCTTGAAGTGCATGAGGGCTTCATTCTGATGGATGTTTTACCATCTCTGAGGAACCCTCAAAAAGTGGAGGGGAAGAAAAGGGATTCTCGAGCTTAGGATCTGCATTACCGTGGGAATGTGAACCCAAGAATGCTTCGAGAATCTTCACAAGGGTCGTGGCAACCCCTTTGCCCCTTATTTATTGTGGGTATGTGAACTCAAAATGGGGAGATGATGCGCCTGAAAGTTACACCAAGCAGATCTGGTGTCTCTAGTGGAGGCCTCGGCTCGCGGTCGATGAACATGCCAATGAGTGAGTCACGGAGGAATTGCCTGGATCAGAACTATTTTACCTGGATCGGGAAATGAGAACACTGAAGTATTTGGCGAGCCACCAAGTGGTATGAGTGGTGGTGCCCTTCGTGTGTGGAAGTGCCATGCGGCTGGAGAAGCTGTCCGCAAACCAGGGTGGTCCACGGACAGATTGGCGTCCTGCGAACCAGGGTGGTTCGCAGCTTTGGGTTCAATCTGCGAACCAGGGTGGTTCGCGGAGGGTTCTATCCGCGAACAGGGGTGGTTTGCTGGGGGTTTCAGGCGGGAAGCGGCGACCAAGGGCAGCGCCGATCGGATGCTCATCGGTTAGGGCTACACCCACGTAAGAGAGTGCTACGTGGTGCGATAGATGGGAAAAGAGGCATAAACTCCCTAGTCCGTGGAGAAGTCATCCGCAGAGGGGGTATGGTTCACGGTTCTACTTTTTCATTATTTTAGGTTCACGGTTCACCAAATTATTAAGATTTTTCCAATTCCTTGTTAATTCGTATACTTTCTGTGGTTCGTGGATGGGAATTTCGCGATTTGTGAAATCTGAATCCTTCCTTCAACGGATCTCCTTCCGAATCTCGAATCCCTCCGAATCTGATTCCAGTTCTCCGATCCCTTTCACTTTCCCCCTGAGTATCCTTCTATAGAGTGGGGAAAGGGATGTATCTATAGCCATGTGGAACCTTTTGTGAATGCCCATAACCAAATACCCAGTTCACAACTGACTTGGTCAATCCGAAATTCACGGTGGGTATTGAATGCTTCCCCCTCTTCCGCGAGGCGAACTCAGGGAGTGCTTCGTGGCTGCGGAGGGTTCTGCCTCTATTCCTCGAATGACTGCGGGTGCGGCTTGAACCGGTCAATGCGGTCTGTGGTTGGGGTGGTTCGTTACGGTGAACCGAACTAGCGCCCATCCTGCCTCATGACCGCGGAGGTTCTCCGCCTCAATTTCGCGAATGACAATGGTTCGCGGAGGGGGTTCCTTGCGGGGCCTGGCCACTTTGTGCTTCCATTGGACCGGTTCTCGGACCAGTCCTGTTTGTGTCTTTTCTTTGATTATTTTCCCTAATTCTTACGGGATTTGTGTAGAATCTCCATTGTGGAATTTTTTCAGGACCCTACAGTGATAATACTGTAGAGGTAGATCTCCCAAAAGAGACAATGTCAAATGAGTGAATGAAGAACATACTACAGAAGTATCATCTATTGAGGGATTTTTATCAGAGAGGTGAAGTTGTAAGGAGTAGTATTTCTATGTAAGACAACGTGGAGGACCCCTTGACTAAAGCATCGATTCAGTAGAAACATGATCATCATGGGAGCTCTAGAGAACTGAAAGTCGTAGGAAGTCGACTCTTCTCCAAGTGATATTTTATCGAGGTTGGTGTCTACAAAACAAAGTATTTGTACATTGATTACAAGAATATTTAATTTATTTAAATATTAAACATATTATCATATATTTTTCATTATTCTTCATGATTATAAAGTAATAATGTCTTTGATTATTTTTTTCATTAATAATGTCATAGTAGTTCCCATATATAATGAGAACCTTGAAGTTATATGAAAATATTCTTAAATATAGATCTATTTTTTTATGAAATACTTTTATGGGACACATAATAAACATACTGTCAGGTGCGAGTACTTGTAAGTAGATGAATCTTCTTTATATGAAGTTCGCACTTCGTAATATCCAAGACGGGCGATTATGAGAGTAAACCCACCGGTAGGAATTTCGCATGTTTTGGTGTTAGAAAATATTCCTATATACAATTGATTTTAATGTTCCATAGACTTTATGATTATCATTATTACAGGTCGTGTCTCATTCACTTAGATTTTCTGATTAAAACTATGTCAACCCTGCTTTTATTACAAACTTAAACATGATTTATTACATAAATCTTCACTTGATACAACAAGGAATATCGAGAGGTTTGGTGTCTTTAGGTCTTAGGACAATTACATAAAAACATAAAACATGAAATACAACATCTTTATTTAAAACTTCCATTACATGACCACTACATTCCCTCGTACTTAGAATTTCATGGGATAACCTGAGGACATGCATAAGAAAAGGGTGAGCTATAAAGCCCAGAAAGGGAGTACACATGGAATAACATGAGGAGTACAATAAATGCTAGACAATAGTCATATAAATAGAGAATATAAGAAACATGAAAATAAAGGCATGATAAAGAATGATAATTATAACATGGAAATTTGGCAACAACACTTAACATGGAATTAGCATGATCCAAGGCTCATTGCACATGGAGCATGAGTAAATCCTCATTTCACATAAAGCATGAGTAAACCCTCATTTCACTTGAATTAGCATGAGTAAACACTCATTGCACATGATGTATCATGATACTATACTTTACCCAATGCATTGGAGCGCTATAAGGGCGCGCCCTTCATAAACATTTCATTTCATGCATAAGTGTGCCACATGGATCATAAAACATAATCATTTATTCCACGAAAAAGGAATGTGGAATTCATACATGAAACGTTATAATCAATAAGTAAATTTGCATAAAGTTGAATACCCTTGATGGAGAAATGGGCATGCTATTCACTACACAATGACACTGGCTTAGAAAATTGGTGCGATTTCGGCAGCGTAACAGCGTGACATAAGAATTCATAAAAAATGGTTGATGAGAGAGAAATGGGTTCCTCATCATATTTACATTTAATGGAAAGTAAGGAGGTCATATAGATAAATTTCCCCACAATTGTAATGGAAATTAGATTCATGATACAAAAATATTGCTTGAATGTAAAAGAGGAGAGAGTAGTTCCTTTCGGAATTTCGGCATAGTAACGGGTGTACATGGGAGGAATTTAATGAGAGAGAAAGGGGTCTCCCATAATTAAAAAATAAAGAGGGCACTATGATGGAGGTTCTAAACCATACGCCAATATTCATAATTGAAATTAAAATGGCAAAACAACTTAAAGAAAATTGGACAAAAATTAGAAAGGAAGAAAAAAACCCTTACTTGAATGTGTGCTTTCAAAGGCTAGAGAGAGGCTTGTGAGAGGCTTCTTGGGAACTTGGGGAACCTTGGGAGGACTCTACAGAGAGTAGGTTAGAGTTTTGAAGAACTACAAAGGTTTTTAGTGAGGAGGAAGTGGAATCTTGGGTGGATTTATATAGGAAAGGTGAGGGAATTCTTTATTATTTAGGTTTGGGACCCCTTATATTAAATTAATCCAAACCAAAAAGCATCCCATTGTTTTTACCCATGGTTTTTGGAAAAGGGAAGAGGGAAAAAATATTTTATAAGGAAAAAGTCCAATCTTATTAAAATATTAGTGTTGCTTATGTGGAGGTGAGTCACACTCCCATAGAAATTAATTTAAAAAGGCAAGGTGTTGAATAAGTCTTGAGGGGTCCATTAATGCTTTGAAAAGTAAGTTAAACAAACCCAAAATCCCATTAATTTAATGTTAAAACATATATTGGCCGAAAATAAAGATTATTGTATTTTATTACATCTCTATTGGGTCATTATCATGTCATAAAACACATTATATATTTAAACGGTATTTAATTTTTACTCAATAATTTGACTGTCTTAGAAAATAATGAAAAATTCATCATTGGATAATTTCGACATCCTGATTCCAGAAATAACATTTATTTTATCTAAATAATTTTCTAAATATATTAATTTTCACTTTGAAAATAAAAACCGACATTTATCGAAAATTCACATGTTTGGACAGAAATGGCTTTCAAACCTTAATAAAAATTATAATTGCATTAATAAAATTATAAGATCATATATATTTAATAAATATTAATTTAATAATAATAATAATATTTTATTAAAATTATATTTAATTCAATAATCCCTTAATTTAATAAAATAGAATTCATAGTTAAATAATAACTAAAAACACTATTTGTACTTTAAAAACTATTTACAATGTATCAAAAATGACTAGAAATTATATTCATTATTATATACCAAAAAATAATGTACATGAACATTGTAATACTTATTTGTTACATAACCCCTTAAAATAGCTTCATAAGACCTAAGGGTAAGGTGTGCGATAGTGACAGACTCTTGGGGTGGCTCGGATAGCATCGCTCGAGTGGTGATTTCAATAAACTTCCAATTCTCCCATAGACGGTCCCGTTCGAACTTGACATGATGAAGCTCACCTTGGGCTTGGTCAAGAGCGAAGTCCAAGGATGCCACCTCTTTTCCGAGCTCCGACAAATGGGCTTCGTATGGGGAAATTCTACTGGATGATCCCATCGCTTCCTTTGTCTAAGTAAATTGGATTTGTTAAAGTCTTATATTTATACTATTCATGTGATCACCGTTCAAAGACTATATTAGAAATGGTCAAAATTCTTAATATAAAACCAAAGATGTTGACATTTTTTAAAAACATTTTAAATAAAGGGACATTTAATAAGATCTAGAGGGATTTTCCATTAATGAAACGTTGGTTCGTTACAATATTCCCCTCTTAAGAAATTTCACCCTCAAAATTTTCATTTTCCCACACTAAAACAAATGTGGGTAACTCAACTTCATCATATCCTACAATTCCCATGTCGCTTCTTCAAACATGTGGTTTCTCCACAAAACCATGACGAGGGGCATTCTCTTATTTCGTAGAAAATTTTCTCTACGATCTAAGATCTTCACCGGTTTCTCCTCATAGGAAAGATTATCTTCCAATTGTACCACCTCAGAAGAGAGTACATTTGAAGGGTTCAGTATGTACTTCCTTAAGAGGGATACATGAAATACATCATGTACTTTGTCCATAGTAGGTGGAAGTGCTAGTCAATAGGCCACAACCCCGACACGATCAAGAATCTTGAAGGGGCCGATGTACCTTGTACATAACTTCCCTTTCATTCTAAAACTCATGACCTTCATCCATGGAGATATGTGTAGAAAAACCATGTCTCCAACTTTAAACTCAATGTCTCGTCGACGGTTATCTGCATAATTCTTCTGTCGACTCTGAGCTGCATTGATATTCAGCTAAATGGTTTTCACCTTCTCCACCATTTCTTCGACCATTTCTGGTCCAAGCAGCTTACATTCCCCGACCTCATCCCAACATGTCGTTGTTCTGCACCTTTTCCCATACATGGCTTCATATGATGCATTTGGATGCTCGAGTGGAAACTATTATTATAGGATAACTCACCAAGAGGAAGATGTTGATCCCATCCTCATTTAATGTCCATTAAGAAGGCTCTCAACATATCCCCAAGTGTTTGGATAGTCCGCTCGGATTGGACATCAGTTTGAGGATGATAGGTCGTACTGATGTTCAGTTCAGTATTCAGACCATGTTGAAGACTCTTCCAAAACATAGAGGTGAATCTTGGATCTCGATCAGACACAATAGATAGTGGTACTCCATGTAACCTTACCACTTCCCTGATATATATCTGTGCCAGTTTATCCAATGAGAAATCCTCCCGAATAGAAATGAAGTGTGCATTCATTGTAAGACGATCCACAACAACCCAGATTGCATTGTTGCCTTTGGATGTCCTTGGAAGTCCGGTGACAATGTCCATGGTGATGTTCTCCCATTTCCATTCTGATATGTGAAATGGTTACATCATCCCCTTAGACTTCTTCCTCTCTGCCTTCACTTGCTGACACACCAGGAACTTTGATGTATATTCAACGATCTCTTTCTTCATATTATCCCACCAAAAGTTTTCTCGGAGATCTCGATACATCTTTGTTCTCCCTGGCTGAATAGAGAAATTTGAACTATGTGCATCATCCAAAAGTTCCTTCTTGATCTTCGGACTTGATGGAACAGATAGTCTTTTCCCAAACCGCACAATTCCTTCTTTATTAACATTAAACTCTGAGGATTTCCCCTTTTTGATAGCTTCCAATTTTTCTTGAATTCCCATATCATCCTTTTGATCATCCTTTAGCCTTTCCAAAAGAGATGGTTGAGCAATAATTTGTGAAAGGATTGATGATGTTCCCTTCTCAATGATTCCCTTGTCAATCTTCATCAAGTCTATGAAGATTTGATCCTTCTCAATTATCATCATTGATAGAATCGATGGATCCTTTCTACTTAGGGCATCTGCCACCTTATTCACTTTCCTAGTGTGGTAATGTATTGACCAGTCATAATCCGTGATGAGCTCTATCCATATTCCCTAGTGTATATTATGCTCTTTCTGTGTGAATATATATTTAAGACTCTTGTGGTCAATATATATCTCACATTTCTTTCCATAGAGATAATGCCTCCAGATTTTCAAGGCAAAGATCACAACCGCCAACTCCAGATCATGTGTAGGATAGTTTTTCTCATGGATTTTCAACTGCCTTGAGGCATATGATATCACTTTATCATTCTGCATCAGTACATATCCTAAGCCCTTCTTTGAAGAATCACTGAATACCACAAAAAGTTCCCCAATTGTCGGTAAAGTGAGCACGAGAGCAGTGATAATCCTCCTTTTCAACTCCTTGAATCATTCCTCGCATTCATCACTCCAAAAAAACTTTACTCCCTTCCGAGTTAGCTTGGTAAGAGGGTTGGACAATCGTTAGAAATTTCTCACAAATAGTCGATAATATCCAGCTAACCCCATGAATCTACGGATATCTGTTACCGATGTTGGCCTCATCCATCCCTCAATTGAATCTGTTTTGGAGGGATCCACAGATATACCATTTCTTGTGATGATATAGCCCAAGAACGAGACCTCTTTCAACCAGAACACACACTTGATTTACTTTTCATAGAGCTTTTCCTTGTGAAAAGTCTCTAGTACAGTTTTTAAATGCTCCTCTTGATCCTCCTTGCATTTGGAGTATATTAGAATATCATCTATAAAGACTACAAAATTTTTTGTCAAGGTAATCTCTAAAGAAACTATTAATCATGTCCATGAATATTGCTGGAGCATTGGTGAGTCCAAAATTCCTTACTATGATTGCATAGTGCCCGTATCTTGTACGAAAAGTAGTCTTGGGGACATCTTCCTTCTTCACCCTTACTTGATAATATCCCGACCTCAAGTCCACCTTGGAGAAGTATTGTGCTCCACATAGCTGATCAAACAAGTCATCTATTCTTGGGGTAGGATACTTGTTCTTTATCATGATTTTGTTAAGTTCACGATAATCGATGCAGAGCCTCATTGACCCATCCTTCTTCTTGACGAAGAGGACTGGTGCACCCCATGGTGAAGCACTTGGGAGTATAAACCCTTTATCCAGATTCTCCTGAAGTTGTTCTATCAGCTCTTCAAGCTCAAAAACAGCCATTCTATATATAGCCATGGATATCGGTAGCGCCCCAGGTATAAGTTCGATTGAGAATTCAACATCTATTCTAGGAGGAAGACCAGGCAGTTCCTCGGGAAACACTTCAGTGAATTCCCTCACAATAAGAATTTCTTTAAGGATGGTTTCTTCCTTGGACTCAATCATCTGAGCCAGATAGGCGTGCTCATATGGAAGTAATATCCATGCTTGAGATGATGGAGCTAAAAGAGATTCATATTCCTCCTGACACATGTAATGAATCGGGGGTCGATTCTCTATATGGAGTGTGATTTCACTCTCCCAACAATTTATATTGGCTCTATATAAGGAAAGCCAATCCATGCCAAGAATTGCATCAAATTACACCATAAGGAGTATGACGAGGTTCGCCGAGAAATTCAATCCACATATTATAATAGGGGATGACTTATATTCATGGGATGCAATGATTGCCCCATTTTCCGTGCGCACCAACATCTTTAGTTCAATGATTTGTGGTGGTGCTGGGATTTTTCTACTAAACATTCAATATATAAAAGAATGCGTAGAACCTGAATCAAAAATTATGTTCGCTATTCTTGAATGAATAACTAGCATACCTGTCACCACTTCATTTTCGGGGATCACTTTGGTAGAAGTGATGGAAAAGGAACTTCCTTTCTGCCTTGGAGGTTATTGGTCGCCTCTGAAAACACATGGATTAGTGCACTGATTTGAAAAATTACCCGGTTCATTTCATTTGTAGCATTGAACAATGCGTTGAGGTTCGAACGAAGCGTTCCTCTCCTCTGTCACAACCGTGGTTCTTTCTAGCCGACGGCTAACAGCTAGGTGCCCTTCTCTTCCACACCTGAAGAATTTTCTCGTCCCCTTAAGGAAATTTCCAGGGTGCTTCTTTACCCACATTTGGCAAGTGGGGTACTGGATCTTCTTAGCACCGTTGGATTTATCCATCGGACCACCTGCATTGAATTTCACCTTCTGCTTCTTGTCCCCATGATACCCCTGTAATTTATCGATCTCCATTTCAACCTTGAGGGCACATCAGACAATTTCCTCATAGATGTCGAAGTCACGGATCTCTAATGCTTTCCGAAAGCTAGGCTTCAGCCCACCAAAGAAGTGGTCAACCTTGAATTCGGGGTTAACAACAAAGCTGGAAGTGTATCATGCAAGCCTTGTGATGTTTTCCTCGTAAGCTCTAACAGATTCTTCATATTTTTTCTTGAGGTAATGGAAGTCCCTTTCCATCATAATCTGTAGGGTGCACGGAAAATATTTATCGAAAAACATCTTCCGGAAATCCTTCCATTCCAACGCCTCTATCTCCTCTCAGGCTTCGTATTTTTGATCAACATCCACCATTGACCAGCTTCACCCTCCATACAATAGGCAGCCAGGAGAACCTTCTCTTGTTCAGAACATTGAAGGATGGAGAAGATCATTTCAATGGAGTTGATCCATTGTTCAGCACTCGTGGGATCGGATGATGCACAAAACGTTGGAGGCCTTTGTCTCATGAAGCTCTCGATAGTGACTTGTTCATTATTAGGGGGGGTCGAACGTTCCTCTTGACCCGTATTTATATTCAATGCTTGAGTTAGCTGAGTGAGAAGCGTGCCAAAGTACGTGATTCCCACTCACATTTGATTGGGCATCTCATTAGTATAATCATCACACTAATCTTCACATCGATTGTTACCCGAGTCCTCCTATTACCGACCATTGGCTAGAATCAAAGGAATGTTAGGGGTAACACATAAATAGTAATCCAAAGACAAAAGTTGATGACTTATAAATAATCTTTCATTTCCTTAACTCATGAGTTTATAGGCTTCAATCTAGGATTTTCATGATCTAATTTATAACATATATTCTTAGGGGAATTTTTTCCCTTAATAAGGGTTCATAATAAGATTGTGAATTAATTAAAACATATCCCCTGAGAGTTTCATAACCAAGAGTGAAGCAAGGCCTGTTGTCGTGCACCAGTTCCCATTTGAGTCTACCATAAAGTGGTGTTTCCGGGTTTTACCCATAGGATACATCTGTTGCAGAGCCTCCTCCACCTGCACGTATCCAGACACGGATGTATTTGTCTGAAAAACCACTTACTCAGTACTTAACAAAGCTTAGGGATGTTTTTATTATAATTATTATTGTCTCTAAGGATTCACAAGGGTTTCCTAAACCCAAAAATAACTAAACCTATCCTCTGATACCAACTATGACAACCCTGCTTTTATTACAAACTTAAAGATGATTTATTACATAAAACATCACTTGATACAAAAAAGAAGATCGAGAGATTTAGAGACATTGGGGATTAGGACCATTACACAAAAACTTAAAACATGAAATACAACATCTTCATTGAAAAAATCCATTACATGACCACTACATTCCCTCGTACATAGCATTGCATGGGATAACCTGAGGACACACATAAGAAAAGGGTGAGCTATAAAGCCCGGTAAGGGAGTACACATGGAATAACATGAGGAGTAAAATAAATGTTAGACAATAGTAATATCAATAGAGCATATAAGAAACATGAACATAAATGCATGATAAAGCATGATAATCATAACATGGAAATGTGGCAACAACACTTAACATGGAATTAGCATGAGCCAAGGCTCATTGCACATGGAGCATGAGTAAATACTCATTTCACATAAAGCATGATTAATCCCTCGTTGCACTTGAATTAGCATGATTCAACACTCATTGCACATGACGTATCATGATACTATACTTTACCCAATGCATTGGAGTGATATAAGGGTGCACCCTTCATAAACATTTCAATTCATGCATAAGTGTGCCACATGGATCATAAAACATGGATTCATAAAACATAATTATTTATTCCATGATAAAGGATTGTGGAATTCATACATGAAAATTTATAATCAATAAGTAAATGTGCATAAAGTTGAATACCCTTGATGGAGAAATGGGCATGGTATTCACTACACAATGACATTGGCTTAGAAAATCGGTGCGATTTCGGCAGTGTAACGGCGTGACATAAGAATTTATAAAAAATGATTAATGAGAGAGAAATAGGTTACTCATCATATTTACATGTAATGGACAGTAAGGAGGTAATATAGATACATTTACCAACAATTGTAATGGAAAATAGATTCATGATACAATAATATTGCTTGAATGTAAAAGAGGAGAGAGAAGTTCCTTTCGAAATTTCGGCATAGTAACGGGTGTACATGGGAGGAATTTAATGAGAGATAAAGGGCTCTCCCATCATTCAAAAATAAATAGTGAAGTACGAGGGAGGTGAGAAACCATACCCCAACATTCATAATTGAAATTAAAAGGGAAAAACAACTTAAAGAAAATTGGACAAAAATGAGAAATGAAGCAAAAAACCCTTACGTGGAAGTGTGCTTCTAAAGGCTAGAGAGAGGCTTGTGAGAGGATTCCTAGGAGCTTGAGGCACCTTGTGAGGATTCTATAGAGAGTAGGGTAGTGGTTGGAAGAACTAAAAATGTTTTTAGTGAGGAGGAAGTCGGAGATTGCGTGGGTTTATATAGGAAAGGAGAGGGAATTCTTTATTATTTAGTTTTGGGACCTCTTATATTAAATTAATCCAAACCACAAACCATCCCATGGTTTTTGCCCATGGTTTCTGGAAAAGGGAAGAGGAAAAAAATATTTTATAAGGGCAAAGTCCGAAATTCTTAAAATATTAGGGTTGCTTATGTGGAGGTGAGTCACACTCCCATGGAAATTAATTTAAAAAGGCATTGTGTTGAATAAGTCTTGAGGGGTCCATTAATGCTTTTAAAAGTAAGTTAAACAAACCCAAAATCACATTATTTTAATGTTAAAACATATATTGGCCGAACAAAAAGATTTTAGTATTTTATTACATCACTATTGGGACATTATGATGTCATAAAATACATTATATATTTAAACGGTATTTAATTTTTACTCAAAAATTTGACTGTCTCTGTAAATTATGAAAAATTCACCGTTGGATAATTTCAACGTCCTGATTCCAAAAATAAAATTTATTTTATCAATATAATTTTCTAAATATGTTAATTTTCAATTTTAAAATAAAAACCGACATTTATTAAAAATTCACAGGTTTGGACAGAAATGGCTTTCAAACCTTAATAAAAATTATAATTGGATTCCTAAAATTATAAGATCATTTATATTTAATAAAAATTAATTTAATAATAATAATAATAATATTTTATTAAAATATTATTTATTTCAAAAATCCCTTAATTTAATAAAATAGAAATCATAGTTAAATATTAACTAAAAACACTATTTGTACTTTAAAAACTATTTACAATGTATCAAAAATGACTAGAAATTATATTCATTATTATATACAAAAAAATAATGTACATGAACATAATACTACTCATTTTTTACATATCCCATTAAAATAGCTGCATAAGACCTATGGGTAAGGTGTGTGATGGTGACAGACTAATGGGGTGGCTTGGATAGCATCGCTCGAGTGGTAATTTCAGTCAACTTCAACTTCTCCCGTATACGGTCCCGTTCGAGCATCACATGATGAAGCTCACCTTGGGCTTGGTCAAGAGAGATTCCCAAGGATGCTACCTCTTTTATAAGCTCTGAAAAATGGTCTTCGTATGGGGAAATTCTACTGTATGAGGCCATCACTTCCTTTGTCTGAGTAAATTGGATTTGTTAAAGTCATATATTTATACTAATCATGTGATCACTGTTCAATGTCTATATTAGCAACGGTCAAAATTCTTAACATAAAACCCAAGAAGATGACATTTAATAAAAACATTTTATATAAAGAGACATTTAATAAGATCAAGAGGGATTTTCCATTAATGAAACTTTGGGTTGCTAAAAAATCTATCACACCATATGTGGGCGGGACGTAGGGTACGTTGAGTGTGTCACGAATTACATGTTTTTAGTTGATAAGTTGAGGAAGGATTTGTCCTTACATTTATGGAGTTTTATATCTTTCCCCTTTGATTGAAATAGAACCATCACCCTGAATTCAGGGCTATTGTGTAATGATGAGTTTATTTCAGGTAGTCAAATAATGGTGTATCTAGCGTATTGGATGATGACACTATCATGAAACTTTCATAACGAGATATTGTAACAAATTTATTATATTACATAGGGATTGTTTGTAAGTTTATGTCATCATTATAATGTATAGTTATTTAGCTTTTATGCCTTAACATGTTTCTAGATAGCACTCTTGGACTTTAGGCAAGCCTGCCAAATGCCCTGGATAAATAATCCTAGAGATCCACACACTAAGTATTTATTATGGTCTCGATTAAATTCTATATGAATTAAATTAAGGTAATAAATAGTATTATGAAGATCGTGGAATAAATTTATTCAAGTTAAAATGATCAAATAAATTAAAGAAAATATATTTATTTTATTAAACATTTAATAAATATTATTTAATATATTTAAATAAATTATTTATTAATTCGGGTGTTCAATAAATGGAAGTGGAGTTTAAGAGGACAAAGGCCGGTCAGGTAGTAAAAAAATTATTTTCAAGATGGTAAATGTTTATTTAACTAGATGGCATAAGAGAAAATAATAATAATGTTGTTGTCATTATGTGTCATAGGATTTCATTTATGATTCCATTTTGTTCAAGTTAGTGCACCATGAATAATGGTGTTGTTATTGTTATTATGTGGCATGGGTTTACTCTAAGTTTATGAATGTATTTAATTATTGTTACGCAATTAAATATTATTACTGAAACCCCATGTTGTTAAATTGACAAGTGTGACTATTGTGCCATTATGCCTAGTGAAAAAAACGTCTAATTGTGAGATAATTGTTGAGCCAACACAATTTACCTCTTGATTCATCACCCCTCCCCTCCCAAGGATTAGAGATTATCTTTAAGACTGAAAAATGAGAGATCAATAATGATCGACGCAATACATTTGCTTCACTGTGATAACAACCGAAGTATGAGTGGCTTTGTTTGGAGACCATTGGTGCGCGTGTGGATCACAGTTATTGGGTTTCTAGTTTAGATCCTCATATTTGTAATGAAGTAAATATGAAAGGTTCATTCCAATGATCAACAATATTCAACAAAGAAAGTATCATAGATAGAGGTATATAATTTCTTCAGAAATTATTAAATTAGTTATGAACATGATGTGTAAGATCCTTTTTCTCAGAACCATTGATATTTTTATCTTTGTCAAAATCTTTGATATCAACCAGTGGATACTAGTGTTCACATTCATATTGATCCCAAATTGGTCATCGATTATTGAAAAAAGAAAAGGTGGGCCCTCCCTATCACCACACATCCATTACATCTGGATCCAAAAAATAGAATATTGAAATGATCAATGTAAAGTAATCCTTCATATCTACTTTTTCCCATCTCCTAACATAATGATACTTCTCTTTTTATGAGGTGTAGAAATTTTTTATATTTTTCAATATATTTTATTTTTCTAAAATTTTAATTTTCTTAAAATTCTATCGCAAGTTTTTTGGACTCATAATTCCTTATAATATTTTTGTAGTCTAAATTATCAAAAGGATCTTTAGACTTTGAAAATGATAGAAAATAAGTTCCAGATTCTATTTTTGATTAAAATTTTTCAAATTTAAATAATATTTTATTCACTCTTTCTAATAAAACCTTTAGAATACGTTTTTTTAAATTTAAATCATTGTAATCATTTTTCTTACAAAAAATTATTAACATTAGTTTTTTTTCAAAAAACATTCTATCCAGCATTTTAAAATAAAATATTTCATAATCTCTATAGTTTAAAAAATAGAAGAAAATTTTGATGATATCAAGGTTTTTTCTTCAACTTGAAAGGTGAATCTCTATTCTTAATAGTTTTCATAGTATATCATTATGATTAGTTTATAATTTTTTATTGTTATAATTTTTTTACAAAAAAATCAATCATTCATTAAATTATTCTATAAAAAACACAAATATTATTCATTATCAATATAATATAAAATTTAAAACCTCAAGAGTTAAAATTTATTTTAAATTTATTCAAATAAATATTAACATTCATATCATAATTGTTTTCAATATCAACCATTGGTTTAATTTTTGGAAGTATAATTGACGTCTTGAGCACCTATATAAGGATGGACCCCTATGTGTCCCATCAAAGTTATTTATCTTTTTTGTGGTTGAGATATTGTTATCATCATGTTCATCGGTGTAAAAATAAATTCCTTTCTATATGGTTCACTAAATTTTGTCTCAGTGAAGTAGTAAAAAATATGTTTTTTAATATTTGTTTATCTTCAGAGAAACATTAGTCGATGGATATTTCTATGATAAATATGATTCTACTATAAAAAAATAATTTCCTTACAATGATGGAAATATATACGTGTTCATAAAACAGATAAATATTTTTACTTATTTTATCCTAATTTTTTATATGTGTTTTTTGAATTTGTTAAAATTTTCAAGTAATATTTGAAAGAAAAATATTTATGTACAATATATGACAAGAGATCTACATTTTCATGTAATAAAAATTCATATTTGATTAGAATACTTTTTGGAGGATATGTTTACTGTACTTCACACAAGTTTTATGATGATCTTAGTACATTTAATAAGAAAAAGGTAAAAGATCAATTTTGTGGTCATTGTGATAAAATCAGAAAATCCACTCATATGAAACTGGACAATTAGGTTGTTGCCATATGGATGAAAGGATTCCTCATTCTGAAGAAAGTGGGTTAATATACCCTAAAAGTTTAAGATTTAATTTTTGGATAACCTAGTAAACATTAGAATGATAGATCTCGACATGTTTGTTCCTCTCATAGTTGACAATAACAAAACAAGAAAAAGGAATTAAATGGTAATTATTTTTATGGATTTGATCAGAATAATAGTACATCAATGTATTAATGGTTTTTAAATTGGCCAAAAAATCGACTTCGATAATAGAAAATATTTCTTATATTGTCGATGATATAATGAACTGGATGAGAATGTCTTTTTATATCAACTCTTAAATGTTTATTGAAAATGGTTGTGGAGATTCATCATAGTTAGAACAATCAAGAAACACAGACAAGGGTGAGTATTATAATAATAGCAATGTTGATACTTCCCACTAAATAAGTAAAAGAAACAAAATAATATACATGATGAAATTCATGAAGACTTGATGAGAAAGAAATAAGAAAGGAAACCTAGATATAAAGTAATTTTAATACACCCTATTGAGGACAAGGACTTAATAATTCATTCATCTAATACAATATAGTAATAATCAAAGAAGAAAAATAAAAATAATAAAATTCACATAAGAATAACTTTGTGAAAAATATTTTGAATGGTCTGTAAATATCTTCTAAAAAGATTGATTTACCTATTTCTCATACTTATCGGGTTAATCCTGATATAAAAATATAATTTCATGTAATTTTTATTATTCATGATTAAAATCCATATGTTTTTAATAAATGGATACGAATTGTTATCGAATATGAATATGTACTACTAGTAAAAGAAAAAAATTTAAGTTAGCATCACCATGAAAAGTATATCTCATAACTATAAGTTAGTTAGAAAAAGATATTGAGAAGGAAATAGGTATATATTTTCAAGATGAAAATGTTGATGTGGATGAAAAGTAAGAGAATAATGGAAAATAATGGAGAATAAAAGTTTATTTAATATGAATAAATTAAAGAATAAGTAGAAGAAGAAAAGGATATGAATGAAGAATATGAGATTTAATACAAATATGAAAATGAGAAAAATAAATCCCATAAAAATCATAGAAATAGTTATTATTGTATTTACCCTAAAAAAATACTAAATAAGAAA
Source organism: Viscum album (assembly GCA_963277665.1). NCBI lineage: Eukaryota > Viridiplantae > Streptophyta > Magnoliopsida > Santalales > Viscaceae > Viscum > Viscum album. Next base: position 52,585,608 of record OY728156.1, read on the forward strand.
ATGAAGTACGTTTTGAAGAAGTATCATTAGAAGAATAAGCACAATCATCATCTAACAAAGTTAAAGATGATCATATTTCAAATAATAAAGCTGGTAATAAAACTGAAACCAAAGACGACAACGTGGAGTTATTTGATGATAAAGATGTCATAAATAAGATAATAAATAATATTATAAGAAAGATAATGGAAATTGTAATAACTTGATGTTAGAAGAAGTAGAATCAGACCTTATGATTGGCAACTTGAATAATCAGACATAGTCAGAATAATTGCATTTGAAGGAGTCAATTTCATTATTAGTGCTTTGAAAAGGATTGAAGGAACAATAATGTATTTTGATTCAATAAATTATTAATGAGAAATAATAATTGACCAAGATTTTTATAGAAAAATTTATTCAGCTTGAGGCTGATTTGAACGTTTATCAAGAATGCTCTGAAAATCATAAGAAATCTTATAATCAAATGGTGAAATGGTCTCATCAAATTTATATTGATCTTAAACTGTAGGATAAGAATTTTGATAATGTGAATAATATTATTAATGAATCATCCAAATATTTTAACTAGTTATCAAATGAAATGGAAGAAATTGTGAAGTTTATGGAGAACTTTAGAGATTTATATGTTGATAATGTTAAGGAATGAAATTATCTAAAATTAAAGATATAATATATGTAGCTTGAGTTGATAAGACTCAAATATTATGAAGAGGAAATTAATTTATGATGAATCAGAATAAATAATTTCCTAAAAAGATTATATCCAGGAAGATAAGGTTGTGAAACTATAGAAGTACAAGCATGAGTTCAATAAGATTAATGTGTTTGTAAAAATCTTGATAAAGAAAGACTGATTTTTTTTAACTCTCATTATATTTTTTTGAACAAAAAATTGAATCGTTTGTAATATACGAATGAGTTACTCTTTTAAATCAATTATTATTTTTTATAAATATTTTGTAATTCTGATTATATGAATGTTATTTCATATATTTTTAGATGATTAGTTTTTTCATTATATTATTTTCTATAATTTTTGTCTAAATTTTTAAAAAGCATCAAACAATTTCTCCAATCATTTTTTAAAGTCATAAAGGGGAGAATTTTATTGAAATGAAAATATTTTCATAAATAAAATGAAGTTTTATAAAGGTATAAATTCTTGGGGGGAAGAAGTTTTTAAAAATGGGATATAGTTCTTCAAAATGGAGAATATGATCCTTAGGGGGAGAAATTTTTCTATGGGGTACTTCATTTTATTGGAACATCTTAGTATTCATCTTATTTAGAAGAGTCATAAACAAAGGGGGATTTTAGTAATTAAGGATTAAATCTAAATATTATGTACATAAAAAAATGGACTGTAAATTTTTCAAAAGTTATTTTTTCATTTCAATTTTGGGGTTTTATGAATCCAAAAAGGGGCGGATTGTTGAGTCAAAATTTATATTTTTCTACATTTCCATTTGTTTTTTTTAAATAAAAAATTATTTCTTAAATTTTATTTACTAAATTATTTTTTCCAAAGTTTTTTTGGAATATTTTTATATAAAACATTATATTTTACCATACTTAGAAAATGTTCTTAAGTATTAAGGATATAAAATTTATATTATTCTTTACTATTATCATAATGAGTATGTGTTCGATTAATTGGACTCACCATTATCAGTACTATATGTTATATATTTTTTCATGACTATCCTAATGAAAAATTCCTAATAATAAGACGAACACTAGTAGTAATAACATTGGACTAACACTCATAATGATTATTGTAATGATAATCATAAGAAATACCATCGAGATAAATTAATTTTAAAATCATATTCTAAAAAATTATTTATAGGTAAAGATAATATTTTAAACTATAATTGTGTAATCAAATATGACATCAGACATTTATTTTTTCCAAATCACTATGAGTTTTTATGTTCTAGTTGTCTATTTCATTGTGAAAAACTCGTAGAAATATAAACCCTATGAGATAAATATGATTGTTGGAAAGAATCCTATAAATAATAGGTCATTCAAAGGGTTTCAATATTCTAAATTTAATTTTAAATTTCTCATTTTGTGATAGATATGAATATTGTATAGAATGAATTTCTTGTTCGTAGTATTTGTAATTGCTTAGAGTTTTTTAGTTCTAAGGAAACCTTGTCAAGATAACTCCTTAATAACTTTTTCATTATCATCTCTATATAAACATCATAGAGATTGAGGGAATACGGTTATAGGAAGATAGAGAACCTGGTCATCATATCGATGGCTACCAAGGCAAGGTAGATAGAGAATCAGATCTTTATATCGAGGGATTTTAAGGATATGAAGAGAGAGACATTATGATCATCATATTAAGGGATTCCATTGTAAGGGAAGAAAAACATTCTTGTTATTATAAAATAATGTATTCTTTTATTTTAGGTTATAGACTACATTATGCTTATGGTTAAAAGCAGGTTATCTTTAAAGTGCTAAAACTCATTATTTATTTTGTATGATATTGTATTAATTGTTATTACGAGTATTTATTCCACTAAACATTTAAATGGGAATTGGTATATCATATGTATATTTCTATTCTATATTTTATTATAGTGTTACATATGATTATGATGCATACTCTAAATAATTGTTTCCAATGTGATTACAATAATTGTACTCTTTTAATCAGATCTATTGTGATTCTGATACTCTAATTTAATGTTACCATTTATAGGTTTTTATTTTCTGTTTACAATCATTAGAATAAGGTCCAATTATGGTAACACTCTTTATAGTATTATTGTATTGTATAGTTTAATCATTTTAAACTAATAGTTTTTTATAATACAATTACCCCCCTCTTCATGTTTTTTATTTATTAAGAGCATATTCTTATTATCATAATCAATATTAGTTTTGTAATACTTATTCACAATAACTTACATATTTCCGCATGAAGAATATAATGGATTAACTTGTAGAAAGATAACATTTTATGCTCTTCTAAATCCATATATGAAATGCATCCTATATACGTTATATTTTTTTATTAAATTCAAACACTGATATTATTTTCATTCAAATTAATTTTGAGATAAAATAACTTTTTCATTCTATAAGTACTAGAGGATGGGGAATAACATTTCAATGGTAATGAACCATTTTTTGGTACTTAGATGATGGAAAGACCAACTAAATCTAATTGTATGTTTCCTCATAAAAACCCAAATGGAAATTTATTCCCTAATTTTCACATTTTGAAGAGTATATTTTTTCATGGATTGATTATTTTTTATTATCATAGTAATGTTATTTTTCATTTATAGTCTTATAAAATTCAGTTTCTTAGGAGGAGAAGAATTTCATTATTTGTCACATTAAATATTGACATGGTTCCTTCAGTTTCCAATCATTGACTAAAACTAAAAATCTTAGTGTCGGAAAAAAATCATATCTAGATACCAAATAATCAGAAAAAATCAATTATTTGATGTCTTCATCAAGACACCTTACTTCTTAATCGTTTATTATGAAATTATGAATTAACCTAAACTAGTTCTCTAAGGAGAATTTATAATGGTGTACAATCTTATGCCCAACCATAATATACTTTTGGGGGTCATATAATAGTAATTTTCCATAATTACAGGTTTTTACCCCTGTTATATATTTTCCACCACTGAATCAATTTACTCAAATCTAATCAATAATTCATTTACTAGGAATTACACAATTTTTTATTTACCAAATAATTGGATTTTCCTAATGAATAGTATTATCCTAATGTTTCTCATTAATGATTATTCAATATATTTTTAGAAAAAAATTATAATATTCTTTGATAATAACTAAGTAAACTCTTTCTTTTCATATATAAACATTATAATATATTATGTGAATATTCATTACAGGTCATAAGGATCTATTCTTGAAAAATATTTTTTTCTATAATAAAAAACGAGTTTACATAAACAATTGGTACATAAAGAGATATACATCATCTATTTTAAATTTTTTCACAACTAACACCCTTTATTAAGAAGTAAAAAATAAAACCATTCTCAAAGACTTGGGGAAAGGAAATATAATAAAGGGTGAAATTAGATTCTATGTATGTGTAAACGTGGAAAATTTCAATGATCATTTTAGAATAACATGAGAATAAGTTATGAAAACATGAGTATAACATTTAAAAACCATATCAAGAAATTCAACGATCATAATCACAAGTCCTATTATAACACTCATATTTCATAATACATGAGTCATAAAGGAAATATATAATATGATCGATGAGATCATAAAATTGGAATAAGATCATGTCCGAAATCAGTGGAATAATTTTTTTCATGATCATAATCATATAAATATTATTTTGTGTTAAACTATCGAGTCATTGATCACATTTTGGGCATGTGGTAACCACCCATGTTACTACATAGGTCTTGGAATAACCTATGGTGGACCCTATGATGGGATTGATATATCCTCTAATGTACCCTATGAGATTAAAAAATAATAATCCATTCCTAATGTGTAAGGTGGGATATAACGGACCCATTTTTCACATAATCAGAAAACATTCCTATGTTTTCCATTAGATCAGGAAAATATTCATAATGTCATCATAACATAACCTATGGAAGAGAAAAAATGCATAACTAGTATTTGGTCATATGAAACTAAAAACATCTACAAGAATAATAAAGATGATATAATAAGATTATAGTTCTATTGAACTAAATGTAACATCAATTGATTTTTTCATAGATGATAAATTTTATTAAAATATCCCTGCAATATTTCTTGAGGATAATTCCTTTTTTCCATTTTAAATATCTCATTTAAAAAACAAAATTTATAAAATATTCTGTAAAAAATCATTTAAAATAACTATGGAAATGTTTTATTTCAGCATTGTTTTAATGTGTAGTCATGAATGTGAGAAATCCCATTCACCCAATGTTTTTTAAAACCAAGATTCTACTGACACATTTGGAAAGCAGTTCCTCATTTAATAAATAGTAATAATATTCCTTAAAAAACATTTAGAAATAAATTTATAAATGGAAAATATTTATTTTAATCCATCAAATTAGAATATTCAAAATATTCATGAATGTATTTTATCGAAAATGTGTACATGGAATATAGATATCTATAACTGTTTACAAAAACAACATTTATTTTCCTTATAAACCTTATTTTGGACAATTAAGTACAAATAGAGTACTAAATGAATGGAAATAAATTAATTTATGAAAATAAATATGGGATAATAAATTAAATAATATTTATAATATATTTATAATATATAATAATAATTATAAAATTAAGAATAAATAGTCTTTATTAAATTGATATTTAAATGTAAAGACACATAACACAAGTCTTACTTACAATTTAATGACTCTAACCTCTTGTATAATACATTAACATTTGTTATATTTCTATTCCAGAAAATATAAATTATTTTATTAAAATATATTGCAGAATTAAAAAAATTCAGACCCCATTTGTTAATAATTAATTTTTAAAATCATTATTTTCTACTGTCAAATGTTTTATTTTTCATGGACGCTTTGGTTTTGAAATTCTAGTCCTTGTACATTGATCAATATTTCATATTAATTATAATTTTAATTATTAAATAAATATCATATATATTCCTAATAAACATATTTATAATCATACGTAAAAGAGAGTGAGATAAAATGAATTATATTTTCATATATATGGTAGTATATATGTACATGAGAACATTTTTTTAATGAATAGATGTTAAGAAAGATTAATATTATTATTTCATTACAAAATCATAATTTTATCGAGAATAAAATATATACTTATTAAATACATTTTTATAAACATCACTGTATAGAGGCTATGGAAAATGAATCAAATCCCTATTTGGAGGTGGTAGTCCACACTTACACACTTGTGATGTGTTCATTTCCCAGTCGATGGTTAGTAGGTTGAAAATGATAAAAAAAATCATAATAAAATATATTTATATTGATGAAACTTGATTGATCTTGTTATTATATACATAATAGGTTTATAGAAGGTGTGATAAGAAATAAAATTCAATGATATAAATTATTATTTCTACCTATTATTTGAGAGGCCTCCTAGGGAATAAATATTAATCCATGAAACATTGGAATTTGAAGAAGAATAGTAGATCTAGGTTGAATTGGTGGAATATTTTGAGGTATTTATTTAGTTCATTGATGACCTATAATCCTCAATATTTTTGAATAATAGTGGAGTGCATGTTCAATTTTTTAAGTGAGGGAGAGGACGCACTCATAATTACATTAATTATTCAAATATAATTAATGTATTCATCAAATATAATAATTCTAAATAGAAAATTATTCCAATTTACTCTAATATAGGGTCAAACTATCTCCATACAAAAATAATAATAATTTTCCACATTTATATGGAAACATTAAACTTATCTATTAGTTTAACCCCCTGTAAAATTGTTTTTCCATTAGTCTTGTTAATATATTTTTTATTCCTTTCACAATTTATTTTAAGAAAATATTAATGTAGAGTCATTATAATATTTTAACATATTGATTCTAATTATTTAGTATGATTTATAAATTAATTTACCAAAAGTGTCAAGAAGTTGATAAAAAATAATTCAGTAAAAATAAAAAATACAATTTTAAAAAAAAATCTATTTTAAGCATAAGATTGAGTTTTCATCAATTGTATTATTTCTAAAAAATCAATAAAATTATAAAATAATTGAGTGAATATATAAAGAATAAATTTCATAAAAAATTATCAAAAAATTATTTATTTAATTCATTATGATAAAACTCTTTATCCATATAAACAAATATTATGGAAGATAAATTTGTTACCTTAAAATAATTTTATCTTCATTCCTAACATTTATATAACTAATTTACGGAGGTTTATTCATAAATTTAAAAAAATAAAAAAACTTCGATTTTATTACTAATAATTATAATTTTTTTGATAATGATACAAAACATATATAAAAATATGTTTCATTGAAAAATATTTATTCTATTCAGTAAATTTTTTTATTAAAACCTTATTTATTATATCAACAGAATTAATCAGTACAATTGAATTTTGGAAAACTTCTCTAAAATTTTTTCATAGTGTGGTTAATCCTATTCATTCCCACCAATCTAAATCCAATGTTATAGAATGAATCTGATATCATAGGTTCATTTAGACTCATGTATTTAAAGGATGATTTCAACCACATAAGTTTTATTTCAAAATAAGTACACCTTAAATGATCAAGTTGAAGGGTGTAGCTTGACTAACCATCTTCAAGAGGGTATCACTCCATAATTTTTTTACCTTTTATATGTTTATTTGAGTCGAGCTACATCCCAATGAAAAAAAAAGTGATTGTTTATGTTGTAGTGTTTTACTTTTCCTTTATATATCATTAGTGTTTATGTGTAATGAACAAAAAATCATTGGACTACCTACTCTAGATGATGTAGTGTATGAATATGTTTGGTTGTTTCCACTTTCAAAAATAATATTTCCATGATTTAGATGGTTGGATTGTGAAACTAATATGTGAATAATATTAATAGTGAGAGGATATATTTCTAGTTGAGTTGGAAAATGATTTGTTGAGGGTCACAAAAACATGGTAATTAGTATGGTTGGTGGATATTGTGAGATAATTGTCTCTATGCCGTGGTTTTCGCATATAGGTGGCCAATATTCTTTTATTAAGGGAAATAAACAGACATGGAATATGGAGAAAATTATTTTGAATATCATAGTTTCTCAAATATCTCATTAAATAAGGTTACTCAGTTCATTTTCGGTATCTCTACCTTATAGTGGAGTTTATTGAGATTCTCGATAAATATCAGTTGACTTATTTCACTTGTTTGAATTCATTTTTCTCATTCAAGACTCATTTAATTCCAAGGTACTTTTATTGGAATATATTCATCTAAATTTGGATATTAATCATTTGTGATTCTTAGTATTAAATTCATCCTTCATCTTTCATAATTCTACTATTCTATTTCATTCCTTGACTTTAACCAGTCCTCTAAGAATTATTCAATAATTATACATACCTGGATATAGAGGATTGATGTTGTTTCTTTGATAATGAATGTGATATTAATAATTTTAGGAATATACCAATGAAATATTTATTGATCATATTCATTTATCGTAAAATGAAATTTCTTTTCAGTCTTATAGTAGGTGATTTTAAGGTTCATTTCAATCCATTAGAATTAAATGTTTTTCAATGTTTAGGTACCTCTAGAATACACCCTTTAATCATTAATTGCATTATTTTTATACCAATAAATTAGTGATTGGAATTATTTCAATTAAGTTTTAATTTTATCTTCATCAATTGAATTACTAAAAAATATAATATTATCCAAAATTAATCCTACCTTTTTGCACATATAATATTTTATTTCTTGAATGAATGAAATTTTTGATAGTCATACCATAGCCAAAATTACCTTTATTCATGACATTTTATTTCTATCTCTTTAGGTTTGGTGTTGATGGGTTGGTCTTGAGATAATGGTTTTTCATAACATTCTAAATTTTTATTTCACACATTTCTCTTAGATTTGATGTTGTTTGTATGGTCTGGTAGAGGTGGATAATCAATAATTATATTTTTTTTATGATGTGTGATTATTATTTTGAACAACTCTTTTTGTATCCCCTTTATTTACTTTTTTGTATTACAATATTATTAATAAATTAATTTATTGTTATATACCTTCAATGAAATCTTGCTGATAGAAGGTATTGGTATGTTTATGAACTATAATTGAATAGTGATTAGGTTGGTTATTATCCTTATTAATTACATTAAATGTGTAACCCCATGAAAAGTTGTTTACATTCCTCATAAATTTTTCATAATGGGTTTAAAATAATTTTCTTGATTAGTTATTTGATTATGGTGTGTTTTTAAGGCTTAATTCTTTGATAGCAATTTCATTGATTGATTATGATTTAGTCTCAATTCCTGAAAGGAGTTTTTGAGATATTATTGTTGATATATCAAAATTGATTTTTTATGATGATATATGATGTATATTGTGATAATGGGGAGGAAAATATAATATATGGTTATAGGTAATGGTGTGGAAAAGTGTCTGGTATGACACTGGGATAGATATCACAACTTTAGTGTAGGGAATGCATTTGTATCTTGATTTTCGATGATTGGAAGTATTAGGTTGATAGACGTTCTTTTTCATAATATGTGTTTTCTTAAATTATGTGTTCTTCATTATGTTTCTATTATTAATGTGATATGTATTATAAATATTTTTTTTTATTAAAACCATTTCTCTTTAAACATCCTTGATACACTTTTTAGGGATTATATAAAGAATTATCTGAAAATAAAATATTTTCTAAATTTTCAATCGAAGATAGTGATGTTTTTTAGTAGAGTTTCTAATGAGGAGGTTGACTAATGGATATAGGATATTTATGTTAGCTTTTATTTGGTGAATAATTGAGATTTTATATAAGTCTCTATTTTATGGGGTTGTTTGAAATGATGGAATGAATATATTATATGATGATGTGTGGAATAATGGATGAGAAAATATGTATAGTATATCTTAAAATGATGAAGAAGTATTTTATCTCTTGTGTGTGGTTGGGTGTTTACATAAAGAGAATGAATATATCTCGTACTTTAAATAGAATGTTTATTTCATTGATAATCATTCAATGGAACTATTTGTTTTGATTCCATGTTACATAGACACCACATCTGACAGAGTATATAATTTTGAGCCTTATTTTTTGATCGATATTTAGTTATCTATTTTTTCCATTTAATTCTTGTCCTTGGATGAATTGAGGGATAAACTTAGACCATGTAGGAGTTATTTTCTATCATTAAATGTTTTAAGTATGTATACATCGTGGGTTTAAGAGTGGTTGAGTTAAATTATCCAAATTATGTGTCTCGAGATCCAAAAAATATGATGGCAGGTTTGTATTCTAAAATCCATGGTTAGCCTTGATCCGGGGGGTTTAAAATATTAGGGTTCCCCATAACAGGTGATTTTTTATGTTTTCAATTTATTGTAGTAGGTAATTATCAACATTATTTCCCCAATATTTAAAATACTTCTTAGTTTTTAGTGGTTAGTCAGATGTGGTGTATGAGTTGAAGCATACTCTGGGGTAGTGTTAGTAGTACATCATTCCTTTTTTGTAGAAATATCAATATGTATAATATGTTTTTTATTTTATATTGTCATGTTTTAATTAAATATTATTTTTTAAAACTATTTTAGTTGTGTTAATGTGATTTCATGATATTCTATATTTCCTTACCATGAATCAATTTTCTTTTCAAATTTTTTTATATTATGAAGGTCGTGAATTGTGTAAGTGGTATCTGATTTAATATCCCATTTTGAAAAATTATTTTACTTAATAATAAATGAATTATTTGTGTTGATATGGAATTTAAATGATTTTCTTGTGTGAATCATGATTTTTTGGGAAACACAAGGTTTGAAACAGCGTTTTAGTGTGATTTTCCCTTGAAGTGTTCCCATATTTGAAATAGGAATTCCTGCTGTGCGAATATTGAATGGTGTTTCTTGTTAAATCATTTTTAGGAGTCTATAACATCATATTGGTTGGTTTTTTAGAAATAATTATGTGTCCTTGTGAAACCCTATATAAAACTAGGGTTTTTTGGAATGTACTATTTGACATTCAGTCTATAAGACTATGGTGTAGCCAAGTAAATACTACCACACCATATGAGTAGATGTTTTAGAAGGTATGGTGAATGGATATGATTAGTGAGTTTACTAGTGGAAAATTGAAAGGATAAAATTATGTTGGGGATATGGGATTTCTGTGTGGAAATGAATTCAATCAACAGGTTAGGTGTATGGATGATTTAGAAAATATGATTTTGGAGTCACCATGAGGTTTTCATAGGTGTGGAGTGTCAAAGAGTTTAGAGGATTATCTATATATAATTTTGTATCTCATAGTGTATATCAATGTTATTTTATGTTTCCAAAACAAAAATCATAAAAGGGGTACCATCCATGTTTAATATATGAGATTCTCATATCTCTCTTCGGCTAAAGCAACTATATCCATTTGGATTATCATCATACCGTAGTTGGTGTCAATTGAGTCCCTCTATAAGTAAGAGCTGGTATATTTCCATATTTAGAAATTGTATATTTATTTTGATACATGGATAATTCAAAGTCCCTTCTAAGATATTTTTGTCATCCAAATTATGATCCTAATCATTATTAATTCACATATTCCAATTCCTCTTTGATCTTAGGTATATTTTGTATTCTATTGTACTCCATATTTTTTATCGTTCTTGTAGGAATGATGGTAAAAATTTTCATGATTTAATATAGCAGTTTAATGTTTTAATTTGATAATAACTGTGATGTTATGAATGCATTTAATCCTTATGTGGTATCGATTGGGATCATATTTGGTTCACTTTATGTGGTATTTCTTGGTTACCATGAAGTAGTGAATTTCTTGTGTTATTTAAGTCTTCTAAATTTACATGTTTCATGATATATTGTTTAACCTTAGATTTAACTATTTGATTCTAAATTCTAATGGTTATATCCCCAATAATAATGTGACTATAATTATAAAAATTCATTTTTTTCTATCCACGTTCATGACTATCTTGAATATCAAAAAATCAATTTAATTCATTCCACTATTTAAAACTTTTAAGCATTTTTTCCTTGTACCACTAAACTCCAGGATAACCATCCGAAAAAATATTCATTTGTTGTATGGTATTAATAATTCCCTGGACTATATGTCAATTTTCTATGTTTGGGTAGGGGTTACACTTACATTGCTAATTTAGGTTTTATTCTTTTCTATTAGCCTTTATATTGTTTACATGGTCCAAGGAAGTTGGTATTTTGATTCTTGTTATTTTTTGTTTCATATTTATTATCAATCTTGATTTTCTCCTTTATTTCAAGATTTAAATTCATTTTCTATTATTATTTCACAACGTTTTTATATACCTTCAATGATTTCTAGTTTGAGAGAGGCATTAGATTTTTTATTAATATAAATTTAAAGGTGATCAAGTCTATTAGTCCCCATATTAATTCCCTAAATTATATGATTAGTAAATATCTATTTTATTAATATTACAAATAATTTTATATCTTTGAAAAAAATTTATACGTTAAGGGGAAATGATGATGATCCTTTGAATCCATAATTAAATGTAATATATTAAAATAAACTTTTAGAAGGAATCATTGTATGGGAATATAAATATTTGGTAATATAGATTAAATATTCTCTTATCCAAATACCAGTTCAATGATATAAATTGGGAACATAAATCAATGAATCTTCACTAGTGTTGTCCATGTTATCTTCTCAAAATAGTTGTTATTATATAATAGGATATAGTAATCCTCATTGTTAGTATCATATTACTTTCTATCCCATTTTATTGATTTAATGATTTTTGGGTTATATCACATTGGTAGGGGATAGAATTATACTGTTTATAACATAGTAATTTCATTACCTTGTCAGTATACATTCCCTTATATTAATGTATTGGACCTTTGGTTGAATTGTGAGACTCTATAGTTTCTTATTTGAGATATAGTTTATTGTTTCATTATTTTTGATTTTTGTGGTTTTTTGATAGCATATTGTTATTCTATCAAAGGAACTAGTGTTTTCATATAGTATGGTGTGGGAATATGTGTTGTGAGTTGGTTTGTTTAGAGGTTGAACTTCAATAGTCTTTTCTTCTTAGAGTTTGGTAGGTTATACATTCTTAGTGATTTCTTACTGGATTTATGGGTTTGGAGTTCCCTTTGATTTGATATGTTGGGTTTTATGTGTGATTCATCATTGTTAGAGGGTGTCAGGTTACAACTTAATGAAGTAATTGTATATAAAATTGAAGTATAAAATGGTTTTAGATATTAATAGTATTTAGTTAACAAAGAGATTTTGCAAACCTTCTTTGAAAAATAATAATATTTCAATGAATCAATTATTAAAGTGAAAGAGTGATTTATTATAATAATTATTTATTGATGAGGTTAACAAGTGAATATAGTCATTTTTAATTTATTGTTTTTTGTTAAGAATTAATATAAGATTTCTTATTATGATTCAATGTATGTATAATGTAGCGAAAACCACAAACTATTTCATAAGGTGAGAAATACTATGTTTATGATGGTAAAACTTCGATATGGATTTATATTTATACCTCTCTATAGAATAACTATCTTACTAATGGAATAATATGTTCTAGTTGGTTATAGATTTTTTTTTTGTATATTTTTTGAATTATGTATAATGGGATATCATTGTTTGATCATTATATCTATAAAATAAAGAAATGGGTGATGAGGGACAATATTGATGATTATATGGTAGTGATGATGACATTTAAGTGATGTGATGCATGGGTTGTATGATGTGATGATAGTTATGAGGCTACTATATTGGAATAGTGGTCGGATAGAATGATTGAATGATGTTTTTTTACTATTTCAATCCAATCAATCTAAAAATTGAGGGATAGGATCTCTTATCGATATGATACCATGATGAGTTGGATGGACCATGAAGATGATAGGTAAGAGTGGTTAAAATATTGTATTCTCTTAAATGTTTTTACCTTCATATTTTTAATATTATTATTTTCACTTCATTATTGATAGTCATGAATATTGAATAGTAATGGAGTTGGCTAGGTGGATAGCTATCATGAACACACCATTGTCATCCTTAAACCAAAAAACCAAGTCATAATGTATCAATCACATGTCACATTAGTGATTTCTGTAGGCATGTGACAAGCACTAGGTTATCAAAAAATCATACACATGGGAATTATTTCACCCATTATATATATTAATAAAAAATGGAAATTAGTTTCAATAATTTAAATAAGTAAAAGACAAAATAATTGGAACAATAACTGGTAAGGAACATCTAAAATACTAAATAAATGGAATTCATAAATCAAGACAAGGGGTAGATACATGATTCCTAAAATTAAATTTAAATGAACTACATCCACCATTATAGGGTGACCCTTAGTTACCCTCTGCATCTCATCACAAACATTTCAGGTTTAATCCGCACTAAATAAAATTATTTTTGATGTCATGAGCACCATTGTAAGATCATGGACATCATTAAGGTTTTTTTTAGTTTAAATTCCATTTTAAATCACAAAATTTAGGTTAATTAAATGTTTATTATATGTATGATGAGGTTCAGTCTATTCTGGGGGTTCATGACATAAATAAAAATGGATCTTTCCCATCTAGTGCATGTTTCATGGTTGGTGCATGGTTAGAGATAACAATGCACCCAAACCATGCTATCAAGGAAGAGGGGTGCATGGTTACGAAAACCATACAAGATGGAGAACCAAACTATGCATGATTGGAAAGAGGAATTATACATAGTTGATTCTTTTTTTTCAATCCGTTTGGTGCTTCCAAAGAAACGGTGCAATATCAAACCCTCTTGTATAGTGGTCGGCATATGGTTTGTACGTGGTTTGGAAAAACTGTGTGGCCAAACCATGCACCACATTAAAAAGTTTCAAAATACAAAACTACTGCCTTAGGATATTTAATTTCTCGCCTGATTTTCCTCTCTTATATTATACCACCAGTCATTATGATGAACTAAAATTCTTAAAAGGTCCCAAATAATTGATCTCTCTCATTTATATGTCATTCGTATCACTATTGGTTTCGAATAAAAGAACTGAGAATGTCTAATATTCCACCATCTTTTCTTTTCTGGATTAAGTTTTGTAGGTTTTTTCATGTTCATCAAAATCCATAAAACACTCTTTTTTTCGTGTATCATAGATTGAGGCTTAAAAGGGTACTTATATAAGGATATTAGGAAAACATTAATGGGTATTTCTTCATCATTTTTTATGTAGGTGGACTACAGGTTATATCCCATCATTTTTTTTAGATTCATGCATGTATAGTTGTGTTCTTGCTTGCCTCTTGTTGTGAATTTGGTTCCTTTGATAGGTTTTGGTAAAATGGATGACTAAATGAATAAATGGAACCCTCATGATACAATGTGAGATTCATTGAGGATTATTTGAACAATTTAGGGGCATTCGTGCAATGTGCCAATATTGCCCAGCATAGAGCATGGTTGGGTTAAGCATTAAATCTACTTTTATTAAAATAGATCTCATAGTAAAAGTGTAGAAATGTTGGTTAAATTATAAATAGAACATATAGTGGTTGTCTCTAGATATCGGTATTGCCTTAAGGGATTATTCAGCATAATGTGAATAGGGGTTTGAATGGATTAGTTTGAATGAGTCAAATAAATTATGAATTTATATGGGAAATTCTTTGTGAATTAAGGGTTATGAAATGGTTGGAGTGTACTGTATTAATGCATTATTAGTGATGAATAAGTTGAATGGGATAATTTTTGGGAGTTTTTAATTATGTCAAATGGGTTAATCTATGGAAATTTTGGAATATGTGAAATGGTTTAAACTAGGTGAAGTGTTGAATATGCTAAATGGGTTAATGTATGAAAAAGGGAAATTGGTTATGCTAAATAAATGGTAAATGTGATAATGGTTTAAGGTATAAGGATGATTTATGTGTTAACTGGAATGTGAAATGGTTATGTTTTGTGTATTGAGTATGTTTGTATTGTGATAAAGAATATGTGGTAGATGGATAAATAATCTTGTTCACATGGTTTTATAGTTTTTGGGGTATTGTACTTGAGGAACTATGCCCATGGGATAGGTAAAATATAGGCTCTAAACCCCACCCCATAATGTATGGGTTAGGGAAGGGTAATGGGGCTCTAAACCTCTAATGGATGCATTTAATGAGACTACCTAAACCGATGCTCTATGGTAAGTGTGATTGGAATATTTATAAAGAGATTATAGATCGATATATAAGGATCATAACTTATACCCTTATGATTTTAAATTGATTTACTTATGTTGTTCACTAAATAATATAAATTACTAACCCATGGAACATATAATGGAATTAATTATGTGATAAAGATTTACTAAATGATAAACATTGAAATAATGTTTTAAATGGGTAAAATAAACATTGTTACCTAATCTAACTCAAGTTATCTTGTTTACGTTATTATTTATATAGTTATTAAATGCACTACCTCTTTACAGTGTAAATTTTGTAAACACAATTAGTGGTGGCCTATTGAGTTATACTCACACCCTGCTTGGGTCACCATTGGGTACCCGAATATATTTCATGGTTGCAGGTCAGAACATTGGAAGGGGTCATATGACAGGGAGTTGACTTGGTCTTGCAGAGTGCATGGATGACGATCCGGACAAGGATTCAAGACCTGTTTTGTGTATTTAGTTATTGGCCATTATTTTGGGGTTTTCCATTACTTTTTGATCCATTAGTATGGCATAATATATTTATTATTTGACAGTGGTTTGTACCCTATTTGTGAACTGGTTGAAAATGAATGTTTTGGGTTTTCACTTAATATTTCATTTTTTAATATGTAATATATCGTGGATTACTCGCACAAAGAGGGTATAGTCTCTCTTCATGAGCTATTATTATCTCATCGCATGTCTTTAACCTATATTTTATGGGGATTGGGCATGAGGTCATGTGGCAACCCAGCTCAGAGCATCGGTTTAGTGGCTTCTAGGTCACAGACATTACAAAGTGGTATGATAAAAGTTATTTTCTCTCTCTTATTATTTTGGAATTGAATATGGGAGATTATAAATTTTCAGTCTTTATAAATGAGCTCATGAATTGGACTACCATATATGAGGGAAAACCTAATGTGACCTAGGTGGAAATTGTTTTTTCTTGAAGTGTGTAGTTAAAGTTAAATAATATTTCACCATCAGTTGATGCACTTGTTGTGCGATGTTACTATTTTATGATATTTATCTTGTGGATAGAACACCGTGATGTTGTTAATTCATGCATAATTTTAGGCACCTAGAGATATAGGTCGCATGAATCATGATAGGCACACAATATATGGGTGTGTGAGACTTGATAAGTGAAATTATTTTTTACTTTCCTGAAAATTTATTAGAAATGGGGTATAAAATGGATGATGGAAATGGGTAAAAATAAACAATGTTAACGAATGGATAGAGGATTGTGCTTAATGAAGGGGGATAAATGAGTTAAGATATTTTTTATAATGAGTTGTGAATAAGTTAAAAAAAATTATTTGCAACGAACTTGAAGGATAGAAATGTGCCTAAAGATGCATTATGTGCATTGTAAGTGAGGGAATGGTTTTAGAAAGGTCTCTAATGAATGATTTGTTTCTAATTATGTTGGTTTACCCACATTATCCATGACCCATAGAAGGGATATACAAAGTTAGTGTTCAACGTGTGATGATGTTCATTGGGATAGTATACACAAGATGAGTGGGTATGGATAGTGAAGAGACATCTATTATATAAATTATGTAATATTTCTGTTATGTATTTCAAGTCAAATTCTTGGAATTATATGAAGATACCACCATATCGACATGTGTCGGTTTAGAAAAAATAGGACATTTATGAGAATGCTCCTCCATAAGTGGGGTAAGAAGTTCTGGTATTTTAGGATAATCAAGGAGAAGAGATGCTTCATGGGAACATTTCTCATTTTATGCAGATGATGGAACATGAAACATGGTGGGTAGTATCAAGTATGTTTTATCTATCCAAATAGTTTTAGTTGAACACCATCTAATGTTTTTAGGAGATGTTGGAATCGATGAAGCAAAATTCTAGATAGATTCCATCTAAATAATTTTGGATCAATTATAAACTCCTATGAATAAGAGTGTCATGTTTACAGAGTACATGTTATGTGGACTGGTGAAGCATTGGTGGGATATCTTGGTTCAGACCTAGCAAGAAGATGGTATGCTAAAGTATGAATTCTAGGAAAATTTACTAGAACACTTTTACCAAGAAACATTGATACAGGAGTGGTCTATAGTGTTCATGAGGTTGAACCAAGGAACGATGTCAGTGATAGACTATGCGGGTCATTTCATGGACTTGCAATGCTTTGTCTGGAATTAGCGGGAGATGAGGTCGCAATGGTTGGAGGTTTCTAGGATTCTATTAGACATGAGATTAAGTATCAATAAACATATTCCATTTAAAGAGGTTTTTAGAAGTGTTGGATTAGTTTCTTATTTGTGAAGTAAGCATGATGGAGGCTTGAGGTAGTGGGATTGTGCTTCCAGTTTCGCGAACTACTGGGGGGACATCCTTGGGTAGTAAGAATCATTTCAAAAATCATCATCAGTGTGGTAGTGTGAAGAGTGGTCCAAATAAAGTAAAATCCTCTCAAAGTTATGATCAATTGTTTTAATACATGTGTTGCAGTATAAGAAATGTATTTGGTCAATTCCCCCACCCATAAATTGAGTGTCGAGCATTTGGTAGAATAGAACATATGTATATGCTCTATACGAACCCTTGATATTTGATCATAGTAGGATAATTGAGGCTGGTTCCAAGTGGAGGTAGGGTTACAGTTACCCCTCATCAGCCTAGTAGTTAGAGTTCCATTGGTCGTACCAGTATGGTTCGCTAACTTGGTACTCTAGGGTGTGAGAATCCATACAATTAGGGTGGTTTACTTCCATGAACTCAGACTAGGGACCAAGGAAGTTGGTTAGGATAGCTTCACATAGTTTAGTCTATACATAGATGTGGTGAAGTTGGGCCATCAATAGTTTGAGGTACGATCCTTATATCTTCCACACTCTCTAATTCATTATTTGACATAGGTGCCTCACATTTGTTTATTTCTACTTAGTATTGGGGCTGTTTTGGGTCTAGAGATGGAACTTACATGTGGGTTCATATTTACTAATACACATTTAGGGGTGTGAATAGAAATTATTAGGTGGTGTAAGGGGTGTGTGCTCATGGTTGGTAGTTACCATTACCTATGGGACTTGTTCATGCTTGATATTTTTGGTTTTGATTTCATTTTTGGCATGGACATTCTAGTGTTATACCAAGCCCGTATTGATTGTTACCTTTGTAGCGTAACATTCACATCTCTTGAGGGAGGCATGTATATTCATCATGGTGAATGGGTTGTTCAATCAGGCCATGAAAGGCCAGTTTATCAGCAATTAGGTGAACTCATATCCAGAGTTCCTAGTCTTATGGTGGCTGATATAGAAGTATAGTAGATTTTCCTTCATCCTATGGTGGATTAGTTCTAGGATGTGTTTCCTAATAATTTCCCCGGTCTTCCACCCAAGAGGGATTGTTGTTCACGATAGAGTTTCTACCAAGAGTAGAACTGATTTCTATTCCTCCGTATATATTGGAACTTTTAGAAATCCATGAGTTTAAATATCAGTTGGAGGTGTTGGATAATAAGGGGTTTATTCGCTATAGTACATCTCCTTGTGTATCTACAGTTCATTTTTTCAACAAGGATGATTGTTCATTGTAGTTGTGTGTTGATTATAGGAAGATAAATTAGATTAATTATGAGATATAATAAACTCTTCCTTGAATCGATTATCTTTTTCAGCAAATGAGAGGTGACTCAGTGTTTTTAGAAATTGATCAGAGATTGGGGTTTTATCAGCTAATGGTGAGACCTATTGATATACCACAGTCTACCGTCAGGATTATGTATGGGTTATATGTGTTTGTGGTGATTCTATTTGGGTCAACCAATGTGTCGGTAGAGTTGATGACTTTAATGAATCAAATCTTTCACCCATATCTAGAATAGTTCATAGTTGTATTTTTTGATTACATCTTGGTGTACGCTAAAAATCATGATGACCATGCTAAAAATCTTCACATAATTTAGGGTACACTAAGCGATAATAGGCTATACTCCAAGATATAGAAGTTTAATTTATGGATAGATAAGGTGTATTTATTAGGTCACATCATCTCAAAGGAAGGTGACTTTTGGATTTGGATGAGGTGTGGGAAGTTGTCTCGTGGGATAAGCCAAATAATGTTTCTGATGTCTAATTTTTTTGGGTTTGGTTGGCTATTACTGAAGGTTAATTAATGCCTTTTCTCATTGGAAGAACCTCATTCAATTTTTACAAAAAAGTATATCATATTTTTTGTGGTCTGGGGTTTGTGAGAATGCATTTCATGAATTGAAGAGGCCTTCAAAAACTACACCAATTCTGATCTTACCTATGTGAGGTAAGAAATATACCTTATTTTTTCATGCATCTGGTTTTGGGTTTCGAGAATTGTTGATGTAGGATGATCGGGTTGTGGCATATGGGTCATGGAATTTGATACCTATTGAATAGAATTACCCTACACGTGATCTTGAGTTGGGAATTTTGGTTCATTCCTTAAAATACAAGAAGCATTACTTGTTTGTTGAATGGTTTATAGTGTACACCGATCATAAAAGAAAAAATTACATCTAATCTTAGTGTGATTTAATTATTATTCAATGGAAATGGGTTGAATATATGTAATACTTTTACTTTTAGATGGATTATACACTGAGAAAGGTAAATCGTGTTATAGGTTATTTGTGTCAAAAGACTCATAAACAGGGGGTTCAAGAATCATGTTCGAAGTGGAATACCATTGCATTGTTTGCTAAGATGCACTTATAGGTTCAGGATGGTCATGGGAAGATGACCCTTTAATCCTTCGTAGTTGATTCTATGAATCTAGAATTAATCAAGGAAAAACAATTTTAGGATTCAGGGTGTTTTGTTTTGAAGGAAAATCTTAAAGGTGGGGAGTTTACTTCTAGTTTTACTATTGGAGATTATGGGATTATTTATATTTGTGGTTGTGTGGTTGTGAAAATGTGTGTGTGAGAAGAATTGATACATGAGGTTCATGCATCAAAGTTTTTTGTGCTTCCTGGTTTGACTAAAATGTATTGGGACCTTCGTATTTAATATTGGTGTCCATGGATGAAGAAAGAGGTTACATGATTCATGGTGTCATTAAATACCAATAAATAGGTGATGTCTATTAACCAATGATCAGGTGGTTTGTCCATCCATTTCCCATTATATAATGGAAAATAGGATGACTTGATGATGGATTTTATTGTAGGTTTTCAAATGATTCTTTATTAGAATGATTTTACCTAGGTGTTAGTGGATCTGTTGACTGTGGTTTCTCATTTCTTACTGATTCAAGAGACCTTCACAGTGGACCAGATGAGTGAGTTGTATGTTTGATAGTTATTACGGTTTAATGGGGTACCTCATATGATAGTTTTAGATTGATATTGATGATTTATATCATTCTTATGGTAGGAATTGTATAACGTTATTGTAAATCATGGGATTTAGATTACGGCCTTCCAACCAAAAGTGGATGGGAAACCAGAACATACCATTCTAGTTCTATAGTATATGTTTAGGGAATATTTCCTCGATTTTGGTGGAATGTGGGAAAATAACTTGTCACTTTTTGAGTTTTCATAGAACAATATCCTCCAGGATATGATTCAAGATGAACCATGTGAAGAACTCTAAGGTAGGCTATATAGAGCTCTATTGTGTTGGATAGAATCTATAGAATCAGAATTGTTGGGACCGAGTATCGTTAAGGAGATGTTAGAACAAGCTCAGTTGATTTGAAAAATTATGGTAATGAATTAGAGAGGGAAAATGTCATATGTGGTTCTGCATTATAGACCTATTGAGTTTTTGGTGGGTGAACATGAATTTCTTTGGGTGAATCTATGGTATGGTCACCATTGAAATCAAAAAAGGGTAAGTTGGTGCCTAGGTACATGAACCGATTTTATATTGTGGGGAGAATCAGAACTATTGTTCATCAATTGGATATTCCATAGTGGTATAGGGGTAAGCATGATGTTTTTTATGTGTCTCAACGTAAATAGTATCTACCTGACTTATATCATGTGATTTATGTTGAATATGTTGATCTTGAGGCTGATATTTCATTTGAAGAGCATCTTTTTCGTATTGTGGAACATAGTGAGAAAGACTTACGAGTAAAGACAATAACTTTGGTTCATGTTTTGTGGTATCATGGTAATTTTCATGAAGAAACATGGTAGGGGGAGTAAAATATGTGGGATCAATGGCCCAATATACTTTCTTTAGATGTTCATTGATACTTGGGAAGAGTGGCTTGAGGAAAAGTTGTTATAAGGTGGACAGGTTGTAAGATCCTAGATTTCATAATGGTATTTCTTTGTTTAAATTTGAGTTTCAATCTATAATTTTTTTATAATCGAATGTTTATCAGATTTATGAGAAGGTTTAGGGGTGATGTAGTTGTTTGGGACATGAAATAAAAGGTATTTGGCCATTGATTGCATGTCGCCCAGTTGGCACATGGTTAGAGATAATTGTGTGCCCAATCCGTTCAAGCCAAAATGTTTGGTGCGTAGTTACGAAAACCAAGCAAGCGGGAAACAAACCATGCAGGACTAAAAAGAGTCATTTCACACAGTTGGAACACGATTTTTAAAACTGTGTAGAGATTCCTTGGAAACTATGTGACTTGAAACCCTCTTGGAAAGTTGTTTTCACATTATTTTCACATGTTTTGAAAAACTGTCTTCCCATTAAAAGGTGAAAAATTTCCAGACAACCCCCTCAATATTTTTATGTTATCACCCAATTTTCCTCCCCTTTCTTTGACCTCTATCCCTTGTGACAAACCTAAACCCTAAAATCCTCCCAATTATTTATCTCTATAATTTGTAGGATATTTGGAGCACTGTTGGTTGGGGATCGAAGCTCCGGGTAAGTTTAATATTTCTTTTCCTTCTATTTTCCGAATTACGCCTTGTTTGTTTTTTCAGCTTCATATGAATCCCTAAAACACTCTTTTTTGGTGGATCATATATTTGGGCTTCAAATGTTTCTTAAATCAGTATATAAGGAAATTTTTAAGGGTGTATTAATCATTGGATTCAATCTAGGTGTCCTAAAATTTATATCCCATTGGTTTGTTTTAGATTTTTTCATGTACAATTGTGTTATTGGTTTTTTAATGTTGTGAATTTGGCTCCATTGATAGTTTTTGTTAAAATGGTTGAATAAATTAGTAAGTGTAACCTTCATGATCCTTTTGGGGTGATTCTAGAATGATTTGAGAGATTTAGGGTCATCCATGGGCTGCGCCAACATTCCCAAACATAGAGTATGGTAGGGTTGAGCTTGAAATTGACTTGTATTAAAATAGATCCCATAGTAAAAGGGTTTAAGAGTTGGTTAAATTATAAATAGAAGTAATAGTATTTGTTTCTAGATATTGGTAATGTAATAAGGGATCATTTTTCATAATGTGAATAGGTAGTTGAATGGATTAGTGTGAATGATTCAAAAGGCTTATGAAATTATATGGGAAATGATTAATTGAATTAAGGCCTAAGAAATGGTATAAGTGAAAATGGATTAATACATTGGTAGTGATGAATATGTTAAATGTGAAAAAGTATGGGAATTTTCAAATTTCTCAAATGGGTTCATTTATGTCAATTGTGGAATATCTAAAATGTGTTAACCTAGAGAAAGTTTTGAATATGATAAATGGGTTAAGGCATGAAAAATAGAAATGGGTTAGAAGGGTTATGATTAGTAAATGGTAAATGTTTTAATTTATTAAAGAATAAGGATGTTTTATATGTTAAATAAAATGTAAAATGGTTGTGTTGTGTGTATTGAGTATGTTTGGTTTGAGATATGGTATATGTGGTAAATGGATAAATAATCATATACACATGTCTTGGTATTATTAGGTTATTGGACTTGAGGATCTATGCCAATGCGTCGGGATAGACTAATGATATAAACCACACCCCATAATTCATGGTTTATATAAGGGGATCAAGGATCTATACCTCTAACAGATTTATTGGATGAGAATACCCAGACCGAGACTCCAAGGTAGGTGTGATGTGAATGTTTATGAAATGATTATCCCTAGAAAGATAGGGAACATGATTTATACCCTTATTCTTATTAATTGATTTGATTATGCTATTATGTAAACAATGCAAATTCCTAACCCATAGAACATGTAATGGAATGAATTATTTAGTATGATTTATAAATTAATTTACCAAAAGTTTCAAGAAGTTGATAAAAAATAATTCAGTAAAAATAAAAAATACAATTTAAAAAAAAATCTATTTTAAGCATAAGATTGAGTTTTCATCAATTGTATTATTTCTAAAAAATCAATAAAATTATAAAATAATTGAGTGAATATATAAAGAATAAATTTCATAAAAAAATTATCAAAAAATTATTTATTTAATTCATTATGATAAAACTCTTTATCCATATAAAAAAATATTATGGAAGATAAATTTGTTACCTTGAAATAATTTTATCTTCATTCCTAACATTTATATAACTAATTTACGGAGGTTTATTCATAAATTTAAAAAAATAAAAAAAATTTGATTTTATGACTAATAATTATAATTTTTTTGATAATGATACAAAACATATATAAAAATATGTTTCATTGAAAAATAGTTATTCTATTCAGTAAATTTTTTTATTAAAACCTTATTTATTATATCAACAGAATTAATCAGTACAATTGAATTTTGGAAAACATTTCTAAATTTTTTTCATAGTGTGGTTAATCCTATTCATTCCCACCAATCTAAATCCAATGTTATAGAATGCATCTGATATCATAGGTTCATTTAGAATCATGTATGTAAAGGATGATTTCAACCACATATGTTTTATTTCAAAATAAGTACACCTTAAATGATCAAGTTGAAGGGTGTATCTTGACTAACCATCTTCAAAAGGGTATCACTCCATAATTTTTTTACCTTTTAGATGTTTATTTGAGTCGAGCTACATCCCAATGTAAAAAAGAGAGATTGTTTATGTTGTAGTGTTTTACTTTTCCTTTATATATCATTAGTGTTTATGTGTAAAGAACAAAAAATAATTGGACTACCTACTCTAGATGATGTAGTGTATGAATATGTTTGGTTGTTTCCACTTTCAAAAATAATATTTCCATGATTTAGATGGTTGGATTGTGAAACTACTATGTGTATAATCTTAATAGTGAGAGGATATATTTCTGGTTGAGTTGGAAAATGATTTGTTGAGGGTCACAAAATCATGGTAATTAGTATGGTTGGTGGATATTGTGAGATAATTGTCTCTATGCCGTGGTTTTCGCATATAGGTGGCCAATATTCTTTTATTAAGGGAAATAAACAGACATGGAATATGGAGAAAATTATTTTGAATATCATAGTTTCTCAAATATCTCATTAAATAAGGTTACTCAGTTCATTTTCGGTATCTCTACCTTATAGTGGAGTTTATTGAGATTCTCGATAAATATCAGTTGACTTATTTCACTTGTTTGAATTCATTTTTCTCATTCAAGACTCATTTAATTCCAAGGTCCTTTTATTGGAATATATTCATCTAAATTTGGATATTAATCATTTCGGATTCTTGGAATTAAATTCATCCTTCATCATTCATAATTCTACTATTCTATTTCATTCCTTGACTTTAACCAGTCCTCTAAGAATTATTCAATAATTATACATACCTTGATATAGAGGATTGATGTTGTTTCTTTGATAATGAATGTGATATTAATAATTTTAGGAATATACCCATGAAATATTTATTGATCATATACATTTATCTTAAAATGGAATTTCTTTTCAGTCTTATAGTAGGTGATTTTAAGGTTCATTTCAATCCATTAGAATTAAATGTTTTTCAATGTTTAGGTACCTCTAGAATACACCCTTTTATCATTAATTACATTATTTTTATACCAATAAATTGGTGATTGGAATTATTTCAATTAAGTTTTAATTTTATCTTCATCAAATGAATTACTAAAAAATATAATATTATCCAAAATTAATCCTACCTTTTAAAGAATATAATATTTTATTTCTTGTATCAATGAACTTTTTGATAGTCATACCATAGCCAAAATTACCTTTATTGATGACATTTTATTTCTCTCTCTTTAGGTTTGGTGTTGATGGGTTGGTCTTGAGATAATGGTTTTTCATAACATTCTAAATTTTTATTTCACACATTTCTCTTAGATTTGATGTTGTTTGTATGGTCTGGTAGAGGTGGATAATCATTAATTATATTTTTTTATGATGTGTGATTATTATTTTGAACAACTCTTTTTGTAGTCCCTTTATTTACTTTTTTGTATTACAATATTATTAATAAATTAATTTATTGTTATATACCTTCAATGAAATATTGCTGATAGAAGGTATTGGTATGTTTATGAACTATAATTGAATAGTGATTAGGTTGGTTATTACCCTTATTAATTACATTAAATGTGTAAACCCATGAAAATTTGTTTACATTCCTCATAAATTTTTCATAATGGGTTTAAAATAATTTTCTTGATTAGTTATTTGTTTATGGTGTGTTTTTAAGGCTTAATTCTTTGATAGCAATTTCATTGATTGATTATGATTTAGTCTCAATTCCTGAAAGGAGTTTTTGAGATATTATTGTTGATATATCAAAATTGATTTTTTATTATGATATACGATGTATATTGTGATAACGGGGAGGAAAATATAATATATGGTTATAGGTAATGGTGTGGAAATGTGTCTGGTATGACACTGGGATAGATATCACAACTTTAGTGTAGGGAATGCATTTGTATCTTGATTTTCGATGATTGGAAGTATTAGGTTGATAGACATTCTTTGTCATAATATGTGTTTTCTTAAATTATGTGTCCATCATTATGTTTCTATTATTAATGTGATATGTATTATACATATTTTTTTATTCAAACCATTTCTCTTTAAACATCCTTGATACACTTTTTAGGGATTATATAAAGAATTATCTGAAAATAAAATATTTTCTAAATTTTCAATCGAAGATAGTGATGTTTTTTAGTGGAGTTTCTAATGAGGAGGTTGACTAATGGATATAGGATAATTAAGTTAGCTTTTATTTGGTGAATAATTGAGATTTTATATAAGTATCTATTTTATGGGGTTGTTTTAAATGATGGAATGAATATATTATATGATGATGTGTGGAATAATGGATGAGAAAATATGTATAGTATATCTTAAAATGATGAAGAAGTATTTTATCTCTTGTGTGTGGTTGGGTGTTTACATAAAGAGAATGAATATATCTCGTACTTTAAATAGAATGTTTATTTCATTGAGAATCATTCAATGGAACTGTTAGTTTTGATTCCATGTTACATAGACACCACATCTGACAGAGTATATCATTTTGAGCCTTATTTTTTGATCGATATTTAGTAATCTATTTTTTCCTTTTAATTTTTGTCCTTGGATGAATTGAGGGATAAACATAGACCATGTAGGAGTTATTTTCTATCATTAAATGTTTTAAGTATGTATACATCGTGGGTTTATGAGTGGTTGAGTTAAATTATCCAAATTATGTGTCTCGAGATCCAAAAAATATGATGGAAGGATTGTATTCTAAAATCCATGGTTATCCTTGATCCGGGGGGTTTAAAATATTATGGTTCCCCATAACAGGTGATTTTTTATGTCTTCAATTTATTGTAGTAGGTAATTATCAACATTATTTCCCCAATATTTAAAATACTTCTTAGTTTTTAGTGGTTAGTCAGATGTGGTGTATGAGTTGAAGCATACTCTGAGGTAGTGTTAGTAGTACATCATTCCTTTTTTGTAGAAATA
This sequence comes from Viscum album, assembly GCA_963277665.1. NCBI lineage: Eukaryota > Viridiplantae > Streptophyta > Magnoliopsida > Santalales > Viscaceae > Viscum > Viscum album. The sequence goes on from OY728156.1 coordinate 52,613,372, forward strand.
TCAATATGTATAATATGTTTTTTATTTTATATTGTCATGTTTTAATAAAATATTATGTTTGTAAACTATTTTAGTTGTGTTAATGTGATTTCATGATATTCTATATTTCCTTACCATGAATCAATTTTCTTTTCATTTTTTTTATATTATGAAGGTCGTGAATTGTGTAAGTGGTATCTGATTTAATATCCCATTTTGAAAAATTATTTTACTTAATAATAAATGAATTATTTGTGTTGATATGTAATTTAAATGATTTTCTTGTGTGAATCATGATTTTTTGGGAAACACAACGTTTGAAACAGCGTTTTAGTGTGATTTTCCCTTGAAGTGTTCCCATATTTGAAATAGGAATTCCTGATGTGCGAATATTGAATGGTGTTTCTTGTTAAATCATTTTTAGGAGTCTATAACATCATATTGGTTGGTTTTTTAGAAATAATTATGTGTCCTTGTGAAACCCTATATAAAAATAGGGTTTTTTGGAATGTACTATTTGACATTCAGTCTATTAGACTATGGTGTATCCAAGTAAATACTACCACACCATATGAGTAGATATTTTAGAAGGTATGGTGAATGGATATGATTAGTGAGTTTACTAGTGGAAAATTGAAAGGATAAAATTATGATGGGGATATGGGATTTCTGTGTGGCAATGAATTCAATCAACAGGTTAGGTGTATGGAAGATTTAGAAAATATGATTTTGGAGTCACCATGAGGTTTTCAATAGGTGTGGAGTGTCAAAGAGTTTATAGGATTATCTATATATAATTTTGTATCTCATAGTGTATATCAATGTTATTTTATGTTTCCAAAACAAAAATCATAAAAGGGGTACCATCCATGCTTAATATATGAGATTCTCATATCTCTCTTCGGCTAAAGAAACTATATCCATTTGGATTATCATCATACCGTAGTTGGTGTCAATTGAGTCCCTCTATAAGTAAGAGCTGGTATATTTCCATATTTAGAAATTGTATATTTATTTTGATACATGGATAATTCAAAGTCCCTTCTAAGATATTTTTGTCATCCAAATTAGGATCCTAATCATTATTAATTAACATATTCCAATTCCTCTTTGATCTTAGGTATATTTTGTATTCTATTGTACTCCATATTTTTTATCGTTCTTGTAGGAATGATGGTAAAAATTTTCATGATTTAATATAGCATTTTAATGTTTTAATTTGATAATTACTGTGATGTTATGAATGCATTTAATCCTTATGTTGTATCGATTGGGATCATATTTGGTTCACTTTATGTGGTATTTCTTGGTTACCATGAAGTAGTGAATTTCTTGTGTTATTTATGTCTTCTAAATTTACATGTTTCATGATATATTGTTTAACCTCAGATTTAACTATTTGATTCTAAATTCTAATGGTTATATCCCCAATAATAATGTGACTATAATTATAAAAATTCATTTTTTTCTATCCATGTTCATGACTATCTAGAATATCAAAAAATCTATTTAATTGATTCAACTATTTAAAACTTTTAAGCATTTTTTCCTTGTACTACTAAACTCCAGGATAACCATCTGAAAAAATATTCATTAATTGTATGGTATTAATAATTCCATGGACTATATGTCAATTTTCTATGTTTGGGGAGGGGTTACACTTACATTGCTAATTTAGGTTTTATTCTTTTCTATTATCCTTTATGTTGTTGACATGGTCCAAGGAAGTTGGTACTTTGATTCTTGTTATTTTTTGTTTCATATTTATTATCAATCTTGATTTTTCCCTTTATTTCAAGATTTAAATTCATTTTCCATTATTATTTCACAACGTTTTTATATACCTTCAAATGATTTCTAGTTTAAGAGAGGCATTAGATTTTTTATTAATATAAACTTAAAGGTGATCAAGTCTATTAGTCCCCATCTTAATTCCATAAATTATATGATTAGAAAATATCTATTTTATTAATATTACAAATAATTTTATATCTTTGACAAATTTTTATACTTTAAGGGGCAATGATGATGATCCTTTGAATCCATAATTAAATGTAATATATTAAAATAAACTTTTAGAAGGAATCATTGTATGGGAATATAAATATTTGGTAATATAGATTAAATATTCTCTTATCCAAATACCAGTTCAATGATATAAATTGGGAACATAAAGCAATGAATCTTCACTAGTGTTGTCCATGTTATCTTCTCAAAATAGTTGTTATTATATAATAGGATATATTAATCCTCATTGTTAGTATCATATTACTTTCTATCACATTTTATTGATTTAATGATTTTTGGGTTATATCACATTGGTAGGGGATAGAATTATACTATTTATAACATAGTAATTTCATTACCTTGTCAGTATACATTCCCTTATATTAATTTATTGGACCTTTGGTTGAATTGTGAGACTCTATAGTTTTTTATTTGAGATATAGTTTATTGTTTCATTCTTTTTGATTTTTTTGGTTTTTTATAGCATATTGTTCTTCTATCATAGAAACTAGTGTTTTCATATAGTATGGTGTGGGAATAAGTGTTGTGAGTTGGTTTGTTTAGAGGTTGAACTTCAATAGTCGTTTGTTCTTAGAGTTTGGTAGGTTATACATTCTTAGTGGTTTCTTACTGGATTTATGGGTTTGGATTTCCCTTTGATTTGATATGTTGGGTTTGATGTGTGATTCATCATTGTTAGAGGGTGTCAGGTTACAACTTAATGAAGTAATTGTATATAAAATTGAAGTATAAAATGGTTTCAGAGATTAATAGTATTTAGTTAACAAAGAGATATTACAAACCTTCTTTGAAAAATAATAATATTTCAAAGAATCAATTATTAAAGTGCAAGAGTGATTTTTTATAATAATTAGTTATTGATGAGGTTAACAAGTGAATATAGTCATTTTTAATTTATTGTTTTTTGTTAAGAATTAATATAAGATTTCTTATGATGATTCAATGTATGTATAATGTAGTGAAAACCACAAACTATTTCATAAGGTGAGAAATACTATGTTTATGATGGTAAAACTTCAATATGGATTTATATTTATACCTCTATATAGAATAACTATCTTACTAATGGAATAATATGTTCTAGTTGGTTATAGATTTTTCTTTTGTATATTTTTTGAATTATGTATAATGGGATATCATTGTTTGATCATTATATCTATAAAATAAAGAAATGGGCGATGAGGGACAATATTGATGATTATATGGTAGTGATGATGACATTTAAGTGATGTGATTCATGGGTTGTATGATGTGATGATAGTTATGAGGCTACTATATTGGAATAGTGGTTGGATAGAATGATTGAATGATGTTTTTTTACTATTTCAATCCAATCAATCTAAAAATTGAGGGATAGGATCTCTTATCGATATGATACCATGATGAGTTGGATGGACCATGAAGATGATAGGTAAGAGTGGTTAAAATATTGTATTCTCTTAAATTTGTTTACCTTCATATTTTTAATAATATTATTTTCACTTCATTATTGATAGATATGAATATTGAATAGTAATGGAGTTGGCTAGGTGGATAGCTATCATGAACACACCATTGTCATCCTTAAACCAAAAAACCAAGTCAAAATGTATCAATCACATGGCACATTAGTGATTTCTGTAGGCATGTGACAAGCACTAGGTTATCAAAAAATCATACACATGGGAATTATTTCACCCATTATATATATTAATAAAAAATGGAAATTAGTTTCAACAATTTAAATAAGTAAAAGACAAAATAATTGGAACAATAACTGGTAAGGAACATCTATAATACTAAATAAATGGAATTTATAAATCAAGACAAGGGGTAGATACATGATTCCTAAAATTAAATTTAAATGAACTACATCCACCATTATAGGGTGACCCTTAGTTACCCTCTGCATCTCATCACAAACATTTCAGGTTTAATCCGCAATAAATAAAATTATTTTTGATGTCATGAGCACCATTGTAAGATCATGGACATCATTAATGTTTGTTCTAGTTTAAATTCCATTTTAAATCACTAAATTTAGGTTAATTAAATGTTTATTATATGTATGATGAGGTTCGGTATATTCTGGGGGTTCATGACATAAATAAAAATGGATCTTTCCCATCTAGTGCATGTTTCATGGTTGGTGCATGGTTAGAGATAACAATGCACCCAAACCATGCTATCAAGGAAGAGGGGTGCATGGTTACGAAAACCATACAAGATGGAGAACCAAACTATGAATGACTGGAAAGAGGAATTATACATAGTTGATTCTTTTTTTTTCAATCCGTTTGGGGCTTCCAAAGAAACCGTGCAATATCAAACCCTCTTGTATAGTGGTCGGCATATGGTTTGTACGTGGTTTGGAAAAACTGTGTGGCCAAACCATGCACCACATTAAAAAGTTTCAAATTAAAAAACTACTGCCTTAGGATATTTAATTTCTCGCCTGATTTTCCTCTCTTATATTATACCACCAGTCATTATGATGAACTAAAATTCTTAAAAGGTCCCAAATAATTGATCTCTCTCATTTCTATGTCATTCGTATCACTATTGGTTTCGAATAAAAGAACTGAGAAAGTCTAATATTCCACCATCTTCTCTTTTCTAGATTATGTTTTGTAGGTTTTTTCATATTCATCAAAATCCATAAAACACTCTTTTTTTTGGTGGATCATAGATTGAGGCTTAAAAGGGTACATATATAAGGATATTAGGAAAACGTTAAGGGGTATTTCATTATCATTTTTTATGTAGGTGGACTACAGGTTATATCCCATCCTTTTTTTATATTCATGCATGTATAGTTGTGTTCTTTCTTGCCTCTTGTTGTGAATTTGGTTCCTTTGATAGGTTTTGGTAAAATGGATGACTAAATGAATAAATGGAACCCTCATGATACAATGTGAGATTCATTGAGGATGATTTGAACAATTTAGGGGCATTCGTGCAATGTGCCAATATTGCCCAGCATAGAGCATGGTTGGGTTAAGCATTAAATTTACTTATATTAAAATAGATCTCATAGTAAAATTGTTGAAATGTTGGTTAAATTATAAATAGAACATATAGTGGTTGTCTCTAGATATCGGTATTTCCTTAAGGGATTATTCAGCATAATGTGAATAGGGGTTTGAATGGATTAGTTTGAATGAGTCAAATAAATTATGAAATTATATGGGAAATTCTTAGTGAATTAAGGGTTATGAAATGGTTGGAGTGTAACTATATTAATGCATTATTAGTAATGAATAAGTTGAATGGGATAATTTGTGGGAGTTTTTAATTATGTCAAATGGGTTAATCTATGGAAATATTGGAATATGTGAAATGGTTTAAACTAGGTGAAGTGTTGAATATGCTAAATGGGTTAATGTATGAAAAAGGGAAATTGGTTATGCTAAATAAATGGTAAATGTGATAATGGTTTAAGGTATAAGGATGATTTATGTGTTAACTGGAATGTGAAATGGTTATGTTTTGTGTATTGAGTATGTTTGTATTGTGATAAAGAATATGTGGTAGATAGATAAATAATCTTGTTCACTTGGTTTTATAGTTTTTGGGGTATTTTACTTGAGGAACTATGCCCATGGGATAGGTAAAATATAGGCTCTAAACCCCACCCCATAATGTATGGGTTAGGGAAGGGTAATGGGGCTCTAAACCTCTAATGGATGCATTTAATGAGACTACCTAAACCGATGCTCTATGGTAAGTGTGATTGGAATATTTATAAAGAGATTATAGATCGATATATAAGGATCATAATTTATACCCTTATGATTTTAAATTGATTTACTTATGTTTTTGTCTAAATAATATAAATTACTAACCCATGGAACATGTAATGGAATTAATTATGTGATAAAGATTTACTAAATGATAAACATTGAACTAATGTTGTAAATGGGTAAAATAAACATTGTTACCTAATATAACCCAAGTTATCTTGTTTGCGTTATTATTTATTTAGTTATTAAATGCACTACCTGTTTACAATGTAAATTTTGTAAACACAATTAGTGGTGGCCTATTGAGTTATACTCACACCCTGCTTGGGTCACCATTGGGTACCCGAATATATTTCATGGTTGCAGGTCAGAACATTGGAAAGGGTCATATGACAGGGAGTTGACTTGGTCTTGCAGAGTGCATGGATGACGATCCGGACATGGATTCAAGACCTGTTTTGTGTATTTAGTTATTGGCCATTATTTTGGGGTTTTCCATTACTTTTTGATCCATTAGTATCGCATAATATATTCATTATTTGACAGTGGTTTGTACCCTATTTGTGAACTGGTTGAAAATGAATGTTTTGGGTTTTCACTTAATATTTCATTTTTTTAATATGTAATATATCGTGGATTACTCGCACAAAGAGGTTATAGTCTCTCTTCATGACTTATTATTATCTCATCGCATGTTTTTAACCTATATTTTATGGGGATTGGGCATGAGGTCATGTGGCAACCCAGCTCAGAGCATCGGTTTAGGGGCTTCTAGGTCACATACATTAATAAGTGGTATGATAAAAGTTATTTTCCCTCTCTTATTATTTGGGAATGGAATATGGGAGATTATAAATTTTCAGTCTTTATACATGAGCTCATGCATTGGAGTACCATGTATGAGGGAAAACCTAATGTGACCTAGGTGGAAATTGTTGTTCTTGATGTGTGTAGTTAAAGTTAAATAATATTTCACCATCAGTTGATGCACTTGTTGTGCGATGTTACTATTTTATGATATTTATCTTGTGGATAGAACACTGTGATGTTGTTAATTCATGCATAATTTTAGGCACCTAGGGATATAGGTCACATGAATCATGATAGGCACACATTATATGGGTGTGTGAGACATATAAGTGAAATTATTTTTACTTTCCTGAAAATTTATTAGAAATGGGGTATAAAAAGGATGATGCCAATGGGTAAAAATAAACAATGTTAACGAATGGATAGAGGATTGTGCTTAATGAAGGGGGATAAATGAGTTAAGATATTGTTTATAATGAGTTGTGAATAAGTTAAAAAAAATTATTTGTAACGAACTTGAAGGATAGAAATGTGCCTAAAGATGCATTCTGTGCATTGTAAGTGAGGGAATGGTTTTAGAAAGGTCTCTAATGAATGATTTGTTTCTAATTATGTTGGTTTACCCACATTATCCATGACCCATAGTAGGGATGTACAAAGTTAGTGTTCAACGTGTGATGATGTTCATTGGTATAGTATACACAAGATGAGTGGGTATGTATAGTGAAGAGACATCTATTATATAAATTATGTAATATTTCTGTTATGTATTTCAAGTCAAATTCTTGGAATTATATGAAGATACCACCATATTGACATGTGTCGGTTTAGAAAAAATAGGACATTTATGATAATGCTCCTCCATAAGTGGGGTAAGAAGTTCTGGTATTTTAGGATAATCAAGGAGAAGAGAAGTTTCAAGGGAACATTTCTCATTTTATGCAGATGATGGAACAGGAAACATGGTGGGTAGTATCAAGTATGTTTTATCTATCCAAATAGTTTTAGTTGAACACCATCTAATGTTTGTAGGAGATGTTGGAATCGATGAAGCAAAATTCTAGATAGATTCCATCTAAATAATTTTGGATCAATTAGAAACTCCTATGAATAAGAGTGTCATGTTTACAGAGTACATTTTATGTGGACTGGTGAAGCATTGGTGGGATATCTTGGTTCAGACCTAGCAAGAAGATGGTATGCTAAAGTATGAATTCTAGAAAAATTTACTAGAACACTTTTACCAAGAAACATTGATACAGGAGTGGTCTATAGTGTTCATGAGGTTGAACCATGGAACGATGTCAGTGATAGACTATGCGGGTCGTTTCATGGACTTTCAATGCTTTGTTCTGGAATTAGCGGGAGATGAGGTCGCAATGGTAGGAGGTTTCTAGGATTATATTAGACATGAGATTAAGTATCAATAAACATATTCCATTTAAAGAGGTTTTTAGAAGTGTTGGATTAGTTTCTTATTTGTGAAGTAAGCATAATGGAGGCTTGAGGAAGTGGGATTGTGCTTCCAGTTTCGCGAACTACTGGGGAGACATCCTTGGGTAGGAAGAATCATTTCAAAAATCATCATCAGTGTGGTAGTGTGAAGAGTGGTCCAAATAAAGTAAAATCCTCTCAAAGTGATGATCAATTGTTTTAATACATGTGTGGCAGTCTAAGAAATGTATTTGGTCAATTCCCCACCCATAAATTGAGTTTCGAGCATTTGGTAGAATAGAACATATGTATATGCTCTATAGGAGCCCTTGATATTTGATCATAGTAGGATAATTGAGGCCGGTTCCAAGTGGAGGTAGGGTTACAGTTACCCCTCATCAGCCTAGTAGTTAGAGTTCCATTGGTCGTACCAGTATGGTTCGCTAACTTGGTACTCTGGGGTGTGAGAATCCATACAATTAGGGTGGTTTACTTACATGAACTAAGACTAGGGACCAAGGAAGTGGGATAGGATAGCTTCACATAGTTTAGTCTATACATAGATGTGGTGAGGTTGGGCCATCAATAGTTTGAGGTACGATCCTTATATCTTCCACACTCTCTAATTCTTTATTTGACATAGGTGCCTCACATTTGTTTATTTCTGCTTAGTATTTGGGTTGTTTTGGGTCTAGAGATGGAACTTACATGTGGGTTCATATTTACTAATACACATTTAGGGGTGTGAATAGAAATTATTAGGTGGTGTAAGGGGTGTGTGCTCATGGTTGGTAGTTACCATTACCTATGGGACTTGTTCATGCTTGATATTTTTGGTTTTGATTTCATTTTTGGCATGGACATTCTAGTGTTATACCAAGCCCGTATTGATTGTTACCTTTGTAGCGTAACATTCACATCTCTTGAGGGAGGCATGTATATTCATCATGGTGAATGGGTTGTTCAATCAGGCCATGAAAGGGCAGTTTATCAGCAATTAGGTGAACTCATATCCAAAGTTCCTAGTCTTATGGTGGCTGATATAGAAGTATAGTAGATTTTCCTTCATCCTATGGTGGATTAGTTCTAGGATGTGTTTCCTAATAATTTCCCCGGTCTTCTACCCAAGAGGGATTGTTGTTCACGATAGAGTTTCTACCAAGAGTAGAACCAATTTCTATTCCTCCGTATATATTGGAAATTTTAGAAATCCATGAGTTTAAATATCAGTTGGAGGTGTTGGAAAATAAGGGGTTTATTCGCTATAGTACATCTCCTTGTGTATCTCCAGTTCTTTTTTCCAACAAGGATGATAGTTCATTGTAGTTCTGTGTTGATTATAGGAAGATAAATTAGATTAATTATGAGATATAATACATTCTTCCTTGAATCGATTATCTTTTTCAGCAAATGATAGGTGACTCAGTGTTTTTAGAAATCTATCTGAGATTGGGGTTTTATCATCTAATGGTGAGAACTATTGATATACCACAGTCTTCCGTCAGGATTATGCATGGGTTATATGTGTTTGTGGTGATTCTATTTGGGTCAACCAATGTTCCGGTAGAGTTGATGACTTTAATGAATCAAATATTTCACCCATATCTAGAATAGTTCATAGTTGTATTTTTTTATTACATCTTGGTGTACGCTAAAAATCATGATGACTATGCTAAAAATCTTCACATAATTTAGGGTACACTAAGCGATAATAGGATATACTCCAAGATATAGAAGTTTAATTTATGGATAGATAAGGTGTATTTATTAGGTCACATCATCTCAAAGGAAGGTGACTTTTGGATTTGGATGAGGTGTGGGAAGTTGTCTCGTGGGATAAGCCAAATAATGTTTCTGATGTCTAATTTTTTTTGGGTTTGGTTGGCTATTACTGAAGGTTAATTAATGCCTTTTCTCATTTGGATGAACCTCATTCAATTATTACAAAAAAGTATATCAAATTTTTTGTGGTCTGGGGTTTGTGAGAATGCATTTCATGAATTGAAGAGGCCTTCAAAAACTACACCAATTTTGATCTTACCTATGTGAGGTAAGAAATATAGCTTATTTTTTCATGCATCTGGTTTTGGGTTTCGAGAATTGTTGATGTAGGATGATCGGGTTGTGGCATATGGGTCATGGAATTTGAGACCTATTGAATAGAATTACCCTACACGTGATCTTGAGTTGGGAATTGTGGTTCATTCCTTAAAATACAAGAAGCATTACTTGTTTGTTGAATGGTTTATAGTGTACATCGATCATAAAAGAAAAAATTACATCTAATCTTAGTGTGATTTAATTATTATTCAATGGAAATGGGTTGAATATATGTAAAACTTTGACTTTTAGATGGATTATACACTGAGAAAGGTAAATCGTGTTATAGTTTATTTGTGTCATAATACTCATAAATAGGGGGTTCAAGAATCATGTTCGAAGTGGAATACCATTGCATTGTTTTCTAAGATGCACTTATAGGTTCAGGATGGTCATTGGAAGATGACCCTTTCATCCTTCATAGTTGATTCTATGAATCTAGAATGAATCAAGGAAAAACAATTTTAGGATTCAGGGTGTTTTGTTTTGAAGGAAAATCTTAAAGGTGGGGAGTTTACTTCTAGTTTTACTATTGGAGATTATGGGATTATTTATATTTGTGGTTGTGTGGTTGTGAAAATGTGTTTGTGAGAAGAATTGATACATGAGGTTCATGCATCAAAGTTTTTTGTGCTTCCTAGTTTGACTAAAATGTATTGGGACCTTCGTATTTAATATTGGTGTCCATGGATGAAGAAAGAGGTTACAGGATTCATGGTGTCATTAAATACCTATCAATAGGTGATGTCTATTAACCAATGATCAGGTGGTTTGTGCATCCATTTCCCATTCTATAATAGAAAATAGGATGACTTGATGATGGATTTTATTGTAGGTTTTCAAATGATTCTTTACTAGAATGATTTTACCTAGGTGTTAGTGGATCTGTTGACTGTGGTTTCTCATTTCTTACTGATTCAAGAGACCTTCACAGTGGACCAATTGAGTGAGTTGTATGTTCGATAGTTATTACGGTTTCATGGGGTACATCATATGATAGTTTTAGATTGATATTGATGATTTATATCATTCTTATGTTAGGAATTGTATAACGTTGTTGTAAATCATGGGATTTAGATTATGGCCTTCCAACCAAAAGTGGATGGGAAACCAGAACATACCATTCTAGTTCTATAGTATATGTTTAGGGAATATTTCCTCGATTTTGGTGGAATGTGGGAAAATAACTTGTCACTTTTTGAGTTTTCATAGAACAATATCCTCCAGGATATGATTCAAAATGAACCATGTGAAGAACTCTAAGGTAGGCTATATAGAGCTCTATTGTGTTGGATAGAATCTATAGAATCAGAATTGTTGGGACCGAGTATCGTGAAGGAGATGTCAGAACAAGCTCAGTTGATTTGAAAAATTATGGTAATGACTTAGAGAGGGAAAAAGTCATATGTGGTTCTGCGTTATAGACCTATTGAGTTTTTGGTGGGTGAACATGAATTTCTTTGGGTGTATCTATGGTATGGTCACCATTGAAATCAAAAAAGGGTAAGTTGGTGCCTAGGTACATGAACCGATTTTAGATTGTGGAGAGAATCAGACCTATTGTGCATCAATTGGATATTCTATAGTGGTATAGGGGTAAGCATGATGTTTTTTATGTTTCTCAACTTAAATAGTATCTTCCTGACTTATATCATGTGATTTATGTTGAATATGTTGATCTTGAGGCTGATATTTCATTTGAAGAGCATCTTTTTCGTATTGTGGAACATAGTGAGAAAGACTTACGAGTAAAGACAATAACATTGGTTCATGTTTTGTGGTATCATGGAAATTTTCATGAAGAAACATGGTAGGGGGAGTAAAATATGTGGGATCAATGGCCCAATATACTTTCTTTGGAAGTTCATTGATACTTGGGAAGAGTGGCTTGAGGAAAAGTTGTTATAAGGTGGACATGTTGAAAGATCCTAGATTTCCTAATGGTATTTCTTTGTTTAAATTTTAGTTTCAATCTTTAATTTTTTTATAATCGAATGTTTATCAGATTTATGAGGAGGTTTAGGGGTGATGTAGTTGTTTGGGACATGAAATAAAAGGTATTTGGCCATTGATTGCATGTCGCCCAGTTGGCACATGGTTAGAGATAATTGTGTGCCCAATCCGTTCAAGCCAAAATGTTTGGTGCGTAGTTACGAAAACCAAGCAAGGGGGAAACAAACCATGCAGGACTAAAAAGAGTCATTTCACATAGTAGGAACACGATGTTTAAAATTGTGTAGAGATTCCTAGGAAACTATGTGACTTGAAACCCTCTTGGAATGTTGTTTTCACATTATTTTCACACGTTTTGAAAAACTGTGTGCCCATTGAAAGGTGAAAAATTTCCAGACAACCCCCTCGATATTTTTATGTTATCACCCAATTGTCCTCCCCTTTCATTGACCTCTATCCCTTGTGACAAACCTAAACCCTCAAATCCTCCCAATTATTTATCTCTTTCATTTGTAGGATATTTGGAGCACTGTTGGTTGGGGATCGAAGCTCTGGGTAAGTTTAATATTTCTTTTCCTTCTATTTTCCGAATTACGCCTTGTTTGTTTTTTCAGCTTCTTATGAATCCCTAAAACACTCTTTTTTGGTGGATCATATATTTGGGCTTCAAATGTTTCTTAAATCAGTATATAAGGTAATTTTTATGGGTGTATTAATCATTGGATTCAATCTAGGTGTCCTAAAAGTTATATCCCATTGGTTTGTTATAGATTTTTGCATGTACAGTTCTGTTATTGGTTTTTTAATGTTGTGAATTTGGTTCCATTGAGTGGTTTTGTTAAAATGGTTGAATAAATTAGTAAGTGTAACCTTCATGATCCTTTTGGGGTGATTCTATATTGATTTGAGAGATTTAGGGTCATCCATGGGGTGCGCCAACATTCCCAAACATAGAGTATGGTAGGGTTGAGCTTGAAATTGACTTGTATTAAAATAGATCCCATAGTAAAAGGGTTTAAGAGTCGGTTAAATTATAAATAGCACTAATAGTATTTGTTTCTAGATATTGGTAATGTAATAAGGGATCATTTTTCATAATGTGAATAGGTAGTTGAATGGATTAGTGTGAATGATTCAAAAGGCTTATGAAATTATATGGGAAATGATTAATTGAATTAAGGCCTAAGAAATGGTATAAGTGAAAATGGATTAATACATTGGTAGTGATGAATATGTTAAATGTGAAAAAGTATGGGAATTTTCAAATTTCTCAAATGGGTTCATGTATGTTAATTGTGGAATATCTAAAATGTGTTAACCTAGAGAAAGTTTTGAATATGATAAATGGGTTAAGGCATGAAAAATAGAAATGGGTTAGAAGGGTTATGATTAGTAAATGGTAAATGTTTTAATTTATTAAAGAATAAGGATGTTTTATATGATAAATAAAATGTAAAATGGTTGTGTTGTGTGTATTGAGTATGTTTGGTTTGAGATATGGTATATGTGGTAAATGGATAAATAATCATATACACATGGCTTAGTATTATTAGGTTATTGGACTTGAGGATCTATGCCAATGCGTCGGGATAGACTAATGATATAAACCACACCCCATAATGCATGGGTTATATAAGGGGATCAAGGATCTATACCTCTAACAGATTTATTGGATGAGAATAGCTGGACCGAGACACCAAGGTAGGTGTGATGTGAATGTTTATGAAATGATTATCCCTAGAAAGATAGGGAACATGATTTATACCCTTATTCTTATTAATTGATTTGATTATGCTATTATGTAAACAATGCAAATTCCTAACCCATAGAACATGTAATGGAATGAATTATGTGATGAATATTTACTAAATTATTAACATGGAACTAATGTATTAAATAGGTAAAGTAAACATTGTTACCTAATGGAACCTGAGTTTTCTTGTTTATTGTATTATTATTTTTAATTATTTCATGCACTACATATTCAGACCAGGTATTTATTTGCACCATTGGTGAGGGCCTATTGAGTTGTACTCACACCCTGCTCGGGATACTATTGGGTAACCATGTAGATTTCGTGGTTGCAGTTCTAGATAAGGGAAAGGTCTCTATTCTAGGGAGTTATGTTGGGATTCGTGAGTGCATGGATGAGGATCTAGAATCAATGTTAGGAATCATTTTTGGGATTTATCTATTGGTGTTTATTTTAGGTTTGTCCATCACTTTTGAAATTTCTAGTATGTAATGACATGATTATTATTTGGTAGTGGTTGTACCCTATTTGGGAACTAAATGAAAATTCATGTTTTTATTTTTGGATTATTTTTTTATATGTTATTTACATTGCATTACTCTAGTAAATAGGGTGTAGTCACCACATGAGGCTTATCAGACCCTCGCAGTTATTCAAAAACCTCTTGTGAATGGGAAGGCACACTAGATTTTATATGGTCACCCATATCGAAGAATTATTTTAGTGGATTTGGAGTTTGGGACTTCACAACTAGAATGTGAACCATGATAACTGCATTCGTAGAATGGTTCATACAAGCTGTAAGAGATACAAAGCATAGTAGGGTCCCATATATTATTATGTGATGTTCTATACAAGTATATTTTTAGTTATTATAGTTTTAAATAAAATATAAATATTGTTCCTTCATTTTTATGTACACACAAAACAAAATATAATTCCATAAAAAATTATAATCATTCATTTTAATTTTCATAAATGAAAAAAACTTTGAAAACATTTCCTACAAGAATTTACACACACAAAAAACACCCATATTTCAATTAAGAAATCATTTCTTAAAAAAATTTACAAACATAATTTGAAATTACGCTCTAGGAGCAAGAATAAAAGATAAATCATAATGGGACCTTATCATAAAATGATCGAAATAAAGTAAAATAACTAGGGTTCCACGTACAAAAATAAATAATAGGATATACAAAGAAAATAAATAATCTTAAACATCGAAGAACCAACCATTGAATGGGTGTCAAGGGATATTCCTAAGGACCTAACTTGAGACAAAACCATTATTTACCCAATACTTGAAAACTATTATGCTCTCTTTCATCCCAAAAAGAGTCACCCTACTATCTTTAACATTACCATGAATCATGGGATCACACCAAAATACATTCCATATAAATACGGGGAAAAATTATCATGTTACTATCTATTGCATAATATATCTATACTTCCCACAAAGTTACATAGGATCCAATGAATAAAAATTTTGCTATTAGTACAAAATATATACGATCATCAATAATCATAAATATTAACTCGCCCTCACATCTAACAATCTTATAATAATTATCCCATTTTAATAAATCCCTCAACAAATAAATATATAAAACACCTCCAATGGTAGTGGAATGTGTAAATACATAATAAGGAGGGTTAAACCCACATAAACATTTAAAAATTATTTTATTGGTACAAGAAGGTCTCCCTAAGAATATAGTTTGGAACCTTGGTCACTTCTAGTCATTTAAAACTCTGATTCAAAAAAATCCAAAAACAATTCATCAATACTATTTGAAACCCCTTTGAAGAATCAAATGATTTTTCATATTACCTTCCTAAAAATCAAAAATACCTATTTTAAGATTATTTCATGACCTAAATGGGTTCATGTAACATAAAAAGAGATATATCATCTTAAAAAAATCACCCCAATAATTATAAAAAAAAGGAATTTCATATTCCACATGTAATTCCAAGTAAAGTCCTTATATAAGAGTAAAGGCCCATTCAAACATTTTTAAAGTCCATTTTTACTATCACATCAATGAATAATTATATAAATAAAAAAATTAACTTATAAGTATCAATGAAATATATTTTTGAGAAAACATTTAAAAACACTTATACTAGTCCCTGAAAATCAACCAAAATTTCATCACCCAATATAAAGAACACAAAAAAACCCTCATAGAGTCTTCCAAAAATGTTAAAAATCGAAAAATCCTTTAAATAAACCATCTCAACCACAATATGTGTATCTATATATCCCCTATGGTTTTCCATATGTTATAAAATCTAGTTGAAATTTGATAAAGAGACTGGGAAAAGGAAAAAATAATAATGGACTGATTTACTTAAATAAATCAACACAAAATCTATGGAGGATGGCTTGGATCTAAAAATGTATGACGTGATATCTCTATCTCATGTGTGGGTGTATTATTTATGGATAAATAAATGAGTGAGAGGGAAAATTAAATATATAGGTGAATCTATAGAATAATAAATTAAATATTTTGAAAATATGGTCTCCTCAAATGATTAGTAAATGTGGTTTAATAAATATTATTCCATCCATGCAGTATCACCATGTGACCCCCTAAAGTCATTAATATTTCAGATTCATTTTTTATAGTATCACAAACCATGAAAATTTCTCATGAATAATTATATTAAATTCTATATAGTTTTCATGTAGTTTATTTTTACAATTCATGAATGGTGCACCAACACAATATGACCAAAAGATAAACACAATGTTCCCATTGCAACCTTCATGGTTTGATCAAAACCATGCACTAACTGGGAATCCTGAATTGTTCTCATTGAAAATGAACAAATATACATCATTAATAAGGTTCTTATCATATTTTGGACTGATGTTCTCCCATTCAACCATGTGTAATATGAAATAAACATGACAATAATCGTAGATTATACCTCCAATACATGGGGACCAAGTAGTGTCCCTACGTGAAAAGGAAAAATTCAAGATAACAAATTATTAAAGTTATAAATATCTAAACATTTAAATGACCTAAAATTATGTAACATTTATTAAAAAATTATATTAGGTAATGATACAATTTCTCCACAACATTATAACATACAACTAAAAATTCATGATTATGAGTTGAAGATGACATAGGGAAAGATTGAACTACACCTCAATACTTATGGTGTGAGGGAGGAGAATTCATTTTAAGTATATCCTAATGAAGAAACATGAAAAAGAAAAATAACCAACCTAAAATTCTAGATAAATCCATACATTTCATGAATCATTTACAAAAAACACCCATAAAAGAGTGATACAAGGTTCATAGATGGAAAATATACCTCTTGGTTGTACACACCTTTTGGAATTTATCTGAATAGAGAGTTTAAGAATAATTAAACACTAGATAATCATTGACCAAAATAATGAATTTTAAAAATTTACCAAGACAAAACAAAATTCTTCCCACAAAAAGTGTCATCTAGGAAAAATCTAAAACTCATAAAAAACAAAGCCTAATGAAATCTCAACCTCCTCAATTAAAATTATCACCAAGTTATACCACACATGAAACCATGATACCAGTGAACATAAAAACCAAAAAAACAACAATATGAGTTTATACAATATTTATCATGACAGAATGGGAATAGTATTACCCTAAAATAGGGATACTTATCACAAATAACCCCATGAAATGAAACCAACAATGACCAATGATCATCATTCCTAGGTAAACAATCATCTTAGTCAACCATGAACTGACCCATAGTCTACTATGCTCTACCATAAATGATACAACCTCAAAACATTCACATCACAGGCACACAACACATGAAAATGAATCCTAATACAATTCACTACCAAAAAATAGGGCCTACATTAATGTATATTATATTAACATCCATAATTGTATATTCAAAAAATACTCAATAAAACCCAAATATAATCCCCTAAATATGAAACCCCAAAAAATCATAATTTGAGGGACCCTTATTTTTCTTTCTTAACTATTACATAATTTTCAGATAAACAACATATTAGAGATACAAATCTAGGATCCAAAAGGATTATTTTCATAGAAAAATTATACTTATACATAGAATTTAAATAGAAAAAAATAAACATTTTTTAATTTTTTATTCACTATATTCTTAGTAGCCCTCACGTTATCATTATTACATTTAATCACCTGAGGATATACATAAATGAAAGGGGTGAGATAAAATCCCTATAAGAGGATGAATATGGTAAATGAATCAATATACAAAGGCTGATCATAATCATCATCACCAAATCATAATTATATGATTATCATAAACAACATGAGGTAAACATAAGATAATGGAATGGAATGTGGAAATTCATAAAAATGAAACATCATGTCATAGTGGTAAAGTACCACACATAGTAGTGAACAATGATATCATCATGTTGATGTATAACATATGTTCATAATAATTAAAACCTCTTCTGTACCAATATAAAATCATTTTATTTCATAATACACATTATATCATTAAATACATCACATTACCCAATGCATTGGAATGATAGATAATTTTTCTCCCACCCATAATATCATAATTTTTACATAATCATGCATTCTATAAAAACATATTATAATCAGATTCAATAAACAACCCATGGAAAGGAATTATTTTCCTAAGTATTTCATCAATAATGATCCCCTAAATACACTTGTTAATCACAAACGAAAAAGGTGCAAACTTATTTAGTATATGAATCATCATTCTTGAGTGAATAACAAACAACTCAAGATGAGTCAAAGATGTGCTTTTAAAGAAGATTTATTTTTGTAAAATCATTGAATTTTTCATAAAATGATGTTGGAAACATGTATATCCTAGAAAAGAAAATTTATTTAAAATTAAATTACATTCAAGAAACATTATAGAAATATCCATGTTGAAATTGATGTGAAAGAGGGATAACCCAATAGAAAGTAGTTTACTTCAAGAATCCCATTAAATTAATTAAATAAGATTATATTATATATAATTAATATTATTCCCTTTTGTTATAATTTCCAAATCCATCCTTTGAATGTTTGTGAAGATAAGATATTTCTAAATCCATATCGTCGATATAGCTTCAGGTTATTTTCTACAAAGAGCATAATCTACGTTGTCACCTTAACCAGATGGTAGTAAATAATGGAAATGCAGTCCTTGACTAACTATAAACATTACCTTTCATGAATGTTTATCTCCTAATATGTGAATATATACTTTATAATCTCATGATCAATATATATGTAACACTTATCACTATATAGATAGTGTTGTAATATATTTAAGTAGAAGATCATAGCTACTAAAACTAGATCATTTGTTAGGCAGTTCATCTAATGGATCTTTGTCTAAATTGATGCAGAGGATATCAATTTATCATTTTTCATGAATACAAAACATAATACATTTTTTATGGATCTCTCTATATCACAAATCCTTTTCCAATTATTGGTAGTGTGAGTATAAGAGCAATTATTAGCCTCTTCCTAAGGTCCTTGAAGATTTCCTCACATTCTCCCTCCACACATATATTACCACCTTCCTGGTTAAATTGTTATCAGACTAGATAATCATGAGAAATTCATCACAAAATGTCGATAGTTCCCATATATGATAAGGAAACTATGTATTTTCCTGAAACCAGTGGGTTTGGTACATTCCTCATTCGGTTTTTTCATTGAAGGGTCCTTGGAAATTCACTCACTTGTGATCACGTCCCCAAGAATGTGACTTTATATATCCAAAAGTGACACTTTTTAACATAGCATGCATTCCCTCTTTACATAATTTCACTATAAAAATCCACATATTCTCTTCATTCTTATCCTCTATCTTAGAGTAAAAGAGAATATCATCGATAAAAACTACCAAATTTTTTTAGGTAGTCCCGGAAGACTATATTCATCAAATCCATGAAAATTGAAGTGAATTAGTAAGTCTAAAGTGAAACACTATAAAATCATATTTACCATTTCTTGTATGGAAATAAGTCTTTTAAATATATTCATTCTTCACCTTCAGTTGATGATATCCATAATGAATATCAATTTATGAGAATAAATGGACTCTTTATAGTTGATTGAACAAGACATCAATCATCAGAATGGGATACTTTCTCTATATGGTGATATTATTTTCACATGGTATGGGATACATAATCATATTGATACATATCTTTTCATTACAAAGATCACTATAACATATCATGGTGATATATAAGTGAATATGAACCCTTTTTCTAAATACTCATATATCTACTTCTTTAACAAGTGTTCCATTGGTTCCATCCTCTAGGGATATTTTGAGATATGAGTGGGTCTGTGTATGTGCTCTATAGATAACTCTACCTCATGATCTGGGGGAGTTTTGTGTAACTATTTAGGAAATAAATTACTGTTTCCCTTCACAAAGGGAATTTCCTCCAGGTTGATATCCTCCGTTGACTCAACCCTTTGGACTAGTTATTCTTTTCTATAGCGTATCAAATCCCACATTATTGGGGAATTTTATAAATTATATTCATGGCATTAATTTCATTTTTAGAGTAGTATTGTATGGTTCAAGATATTAAATAATATTTTATATTCCTAATTGTTTATGTGTGATCTATATAATGAGTGCCATTATATTTCTATTATAGATTCAAATTCAACCAAGGGAAGTATTTATATATTTTTTGAAATAATCATCCCAAAGAAGCTTACAACAGATGAGTCCAATACTTGGGTTGAAATAATTTAACTATTAGGTTTTTTGCATATATCATTATATCAATTTAATAATGATTCAATTCCACATTTATAAAAAAAGTAAATTCTATAAAGGAATGTGTAGAAGCAGAATCATATTAAACTTTTTCAATTCTTGAGTGAATAGGAAGTTCTCATTATATGATGTCATTTTCATGCTCCAGATGTTGGAGTTGGTGGTCTAGAACCAACTACTTTGTAATTTATTCATTAATAAAATCATTATCACATCTTGATATTTCTTATGCGTGACAATGTATTTGATAATGTCCTAAGGATAGTTGTTGCATTAAATGGTCATACTGGATCCCTTCTATGATGAGAACCCAGAAGTGCCATAACACTATTCTTGAATATATGTTCTATGTCCGGATGATGTTATTTGATGGACACAAATAATACAGTCCATTAGGGGTGAGGACTCATAAAACATTGAGGCACCTTCTCATGGTGTGCACCCTTGGTAATATCCATGAGGATATTATGAGAACAAGACCCTCCAGCAGGAAATCAACATTTCATAGTGTCATTGGATGATCCTATCTACAGAAGTGTGTATTGGTCCTTAGTCTATAAGATTATTATTAATGGGTATTACAACTCGTGCACTTAGATGTATTGACGAAAACAGTGACGACACACTATTTGCAGTGTGGTAGGATACATTGGGTGTGTCACGAGTAATACCACATTAATAGATAATGTGAGAAAGGATTTGTCCCTTCTGATCCATAATCGAAGTAGATATCTATGTCCCTATGATGGAATTGATATAGACTAAGTAAATCCATGACCATGGTAAGGAATTATAAATTTCAATTATGGAAATTCAAAGAAAGAATAATCGAGCACATGGGTTGACGGCACTAGCATGCAACCTGATTGGTTAGAGATATCATGACAAAGGGATTATATTACACAGTAAGCGTTCGTATGAGGTGACACGTCAATGCGACATCAACTTCTTTCTCTTGGGTTCCTTGAAACATTGCAAGACAGTAATCTTGGACTTTAGGAAAGCCCGAATAATGCCAACGATAAAAAGTCCTAGAGGGTCACACACTAAGTGTGTCCATATATCGCAGTTAAATATTAATTTTACATGTTAAATAAATATCATTCTCGACTATGGTTTAATAATTATTTAAGGATGCCTGATCGAATTTATTTTGACACGAGTTATTCAAGAGAATATATTGTGGGAAAATTAATATATATTTATTAGCAAGTAATGCAGTTACATTTATTTAAGAAATAAATATCCATTAATCCAGGTCTAATAATTTTTGTGGAGGAAATAATGAAAAATGGAAAATAAAAGTACAGGGCGTGTATATTTAATATACACGCCATGTAGTTTTATGGAAAAATAGTATACGTCGTGTGTTAATTATTACATGCCATGTTGTTTTTCCAGTCGGGATTTTGAGGATATAATATTATTTTAGTCAATGATATTTATTATAATCAGGTTGGGCGCATGTCAAGGAATTAATAATTCGACATGGGTGTTTTCTATATGAGTTAATTAAATAAATAAAACACTTAACACGTTTATTTATTATCATAACTCTATAACCTCAAACCCAATTATAAATATCCTCCCAACCCCAACACTTTTCCCAGTCGTTGTGCACAAAAATTCTGGAGAATTATTTCGAGTCTGAAAGAATTTATTCCTCCAAGAACTCTCTCAAGACCGAAAGAGATCCTCCTCCGTTGGATCAAAGCGATCGAAGGCAGACATCGCAAGCGAAGGGTCTTCCGCGCTAGCACCCAGAGATCCCTTCAACGACATCCAGAGATACATGGCACATGTGTGGATCATCGCTAGAGGAATCCTACCCTTTGATTCTATGACGTAACGATAGATCACAAGATCGTGACTAGAGACATCAACGAAGAAATAATTCCACCAATGTAATTCTTGTGAATTAATTAAATTATTTATAACCAACATATGATGATCCTATATCTATGGTTCCGATACTCCCTCTTTTGTTTTTCTTTCTTTATTCTATTCTGAAGATCCAACGTTTTATATCGTGATGCATCTCGGTTTGAACGTTGTTTAACTCTAAAATCAAAGTCGGGAAATACATACAACGTGCTTCCGCTACGCCCGGAACCTAAAAGTGGAATCATAGGGAGATAATATAATTGATTATAATTATATGGTTTTTCATTAGGGATTTACGCATTTACTAATTCATTTTTTTCAATTCAAGTTAATCATTACCTAAACCTGAATCGTGAGATCTATTCTTACTCTATCGTTTCTCGTTTGCCATACAGAAACAACCTTTTCTTTTAATTTTTGATTAAAATAAAATAGGGGATCTCATCCAGAAGAGACAAAAGTTCCTGTCCACACAACAAGAGAATACACGGCATGTATTCGGAAGTACACACCGTGTAGTCTAGGTTCATGCATCAGAATAGTCTTCCAAATCGGGCCATGTATTGATCCTATCTAAGTCATTTATGACACTGTCTGTTGAATAGGAATAGGTGGCACATAGATTGAGGATTACACGATGTGTGGTCTAACAGAACATGATGTGTAGTCCCTTCAGGTTAGGGTTGGACTGTTTACCCCGTACATGGTTTTCCCAGCTAGAAATCGTTTAACACAGAAACTACACGACATGTGTACCACTGAACACAATGTGTACTCTGAAAATTTCCAAGGTACATTAACACGCCATGTCCTAGGGCGTGTACTTAGGATGGACTGTGAAGAAAATTACACGTCGTGTATTCAAAAATACACATCATGTACTCTCCCAAATTACACGGATTTATTAAAATTTATTATTATATTATACAAACCCTTGAGTCTTGTACCATAGTGCAGGCATAAAGTTGAGGAACAATACATGATAGGTGTTTTATATATATTTTTTTAATTTAACATCTGTGTAATAAATGGGAATTCACCGTGTTGCCTCTAAGTTAAAAGTTATGTACAAGGATAATTTAAAATGAATTTATTTGGTAAAAATTATGATAGATGAGAATCTGAAGGAATTTCAGAAAAAGGATTTAAGATAAAATAATTGATTAATTAAAGATAATTAATTGATTCTAGCATCATTTATCTTATGTAAGAATTATTAAATAATTGAATGCTACTTTTATTTATGAGTAAATATTGATGCATGTGTGGACGATCATGAGCTAGACCAAGACCTTTGTATGTGAATGGTTTCTTTTAATTTATTTATTTCAATTAAATTTGTTGGCTTGTGAGCCTTCTCCTCATTAATATGTAGGGCCTACCCACACAAGGTTTATTTTCTATAAAAACCCTTTTTACACTCACCTGCATGTGAGATAAATGCATATGTAATCGATGGAGCTCCCGAGTTATTGGAGGAAGCTTAAGTCCAGAGCCAAGATGAAACCAATCCAAGGAGATACAAAGGTGGACAGGTGGAATGCTGTAATAAATAATCCTAAAAGGTTCAAGGTGTTTCTCCCCTAGGTCTTGGGTTAGTTTATCAACAATTAGATAAACTATCCAATAAAAAAATCTCATGATCAAATTATTTATTTTATTTCTATCAGTTGCATGGTTTATTTATTGTGGGTGTGTAGTCATGATCACACAATTAATGATTTAAACAAGCATGCAAGATGGAACTAAAATAAGACCAGCTTACGTGTAAATATTATCTTGACATGGTTAATCACTTATATATATCCCACTTAATATTAACAAGCATGTAATCAAAGATAATAATATGGAAATTTACGTATAAGGATAAAATCCCTCAACGAAATATTAAGTCGGTATAGCCTTCCATGTTCTTGGTTAGAATTGAACCATAGTTCAATGTGGTTGACCAACCCTAGTTGGGGTGCTTTCAATTATCAGGGAATTATAATTCAAGGTTTTGGGTTGACATGACTGGTTCACATCAAGGGTTGACTGCCACCGTAGGTGTTAGTGTGACAAAGAGGAAAAGGTTGAGGAAATCCAAAATAAAAGTATTTCAGGATTGGGGAGTCCACTCAGTGGATCAAGGAGCTGTGAGTTAATGCAGTTATAATTTGGAATTCCTACCTAAAACCCTTCATGTTGCTTGACCAAATCTATTTGGGGTAATGTGAAGGACAATATGGATTCGTTCCACTAGAATATTCAGGAAACAGAATATTCTGAAGTCAATGCTGGGGGCTATTGCATTTCAATAAAATAGTGGGAGACTAATAAGTATTAATTTATTTATTTATCTTGGTTTTTATAACAATGTACCAAACCTTTACTAATATCAATTTGTAGAAAATTCAAGAAAATTACTTCAAACATATCATTGTGAACAATAATCGAGAAGAAAAACCTTCTCACCAGAACCAATTTCCATGAGTGGAAGAGGCATTACGAGTCATCCTTCACCACGAAAGGAAATTGTATGTGCTAAAAGAGCCTATTCCATTTTCACCTCGAAAAGAGGCCATTGATGAGGAACTATCTCTATACATGAAACACAAGGATGATGCCACATATGTCCAGTGTTTCATGCTATCGACCATGTCTAGTGAGCTCTTGAAGCAATATGAAAACATTGATGTGTATATCACGATGTCTCACCTGAAGGATATCTACCAAGATAAGGCGAGATAGGAGAGGTATGAGATCTTCAATTCTTTGTTTACAACTAATCATGGAGAGTATGTGCCTGTTGGGCATCATGTAGTCAAGCTTATTGGCTACATTGAAAGCCTAAACATCTTAGGGATTAAATTTCGGGATGAGTTTTGTACATATCTCATCCTATCATCACTGCCTAAACCCATATCTAGATTTGTTTTCAACATAACCATGAGAAACAATGAGAAGATTCTATCGGAACTTCTGATCTTGATTTGTCAGGTAGATAAGGACATGGGGTGTGACAAACCTGCAGTCCTTATGGTGAAATGGAAAAGGAAGGAAAAGGAAAAGGGGTAAAGACTTATAAATGGTCTGAAGCCCCCCAAGCATTGTCCCTCCAAGAAGGGTTTGATCTAAAGGCAGAGCAAGGAAAGGGAGGAGGTGTGTTTTTCATGTGGCAAGCAATGCCACTAGAAGAGTAACTGCACCCAGAAGCATGTGGACGCTAAAGGTTAATTCGTTATCAAGTGTAATATTTCTATTTCTACACATTGGGTATTAGATACAGATTGTGGGGATCATGTCCGTATTCAAATGCAGGAACCAGGTAGATTTAGAAAGATTTCCAGAGGAGAGGTGGATCTTCGAGTTGCCAATGGCGCAAGGCTGGCTGAATTGGCTTTTGGTGATTACCACCTCTCATATTCAACTGGGATGATTTTGGTTTTACATAACTATTATTATCTACATAGAGTTACCAAGAACATAATTTCTGTATCTTGTTTGGATATAGATGGATTTATTTTCAAATTTGGAAATAAGGGTTGTCTATTTTATAAGAACAATGTATGTTGTGGTATGAAACATTTTAAGTAATGGTTTGTATGTATTATATTACAGAAACCACGTTTTGGAAATCGATAACAAAACAAACTCACATGACTCATACATCACCCAGTTGTGGCATCACTGTCCCGGTCATGTAAACAAGAATCACGTTACAAAGCTCTACCAAGATGGAGAATTGTACTCTACTGAACTAAAACCTCTTGAGAGATTTCACACTTATTTACAAGGAAAAATGACAAAGCCACCTTTTGGTGGACATGGTGAAAGGGACACATAGCTTCTAGGATTGGTACACACAGATGTATGTGGACCATTTCCAGCAGAATCTAGAGGTGGATATTCATACTTCATTACTTTTACTGATGATTTAAGTTGATATGGATATGTCTACATAATGAGGTATAAGTAAAAGTCCATAGATAAATTTAAGGAATTCATGAATGAATTAGATAATCATCTTGGTAAGAAGATAAAGAACCGTTGATCGGATCGAGGTGGAGAATATCTGAACCAAGAGTTCATCAATCTTCTATGGGATTCTGTGATTTTATCTCATCTAACTCCTCCTTTTACACCATAGTGGAACGGTGTTAGTGAAAAGAGGATCTGCACAGTGTTGGACATGGTGAGGTCGATGATGAGTCATATAGATCTTCCATTATCCTTTTGGGGATATTCATTACAAAATGTAGCATACACAATAAACCGAGTACCAACGAAGGCGGGAAATGGAATTCCATCCGAGTTATGGAATGGAAGGAAACCAAATTTGTCATACACACATGTATGGGGATGCAAAGAATTTGTTAATGCCTTCTTAGGAAAAAAACAAGCACCCCGGGGCATGAGGTGTATCTTTATAGGATATCCCAAGGAAATGAATGGATATTACCAATATATCCCTGAATGATATTATCGCCAGGCAAGACGTATTTCTTGAGAGAGAGCACATCCTCGAGAAATATAGTGGGAGAAATATTGACTTCGAAGAAGTTGATGCTCATGATATACAGGAGTTGGTAAAGGAACAAGTTCCATAGGTCCCCGTGGAAGAGGTTCCAGAAACACAATTACTACGAAGGATCTCATGAGAGGTAAGGGAACCAAAGAGATTTGGTTTCCTAGTCACCGAGGATGGTGAATCATTATTGTTGGAAAATGATGATCCTCTCTCCTAGAAGGAAGCAGTAGAAAGATTAGAAGCTGCAAGATGGCTATAATCTATGAATTCTAATATGGATTCCATGTATCAGAATCAATTCTGGGTTCTGGTCGATGATCTAGTTGATGTAAATCCTGTGGGATTCAAATGGGTATTCAAGAGAAAACTTGACATGGAAGGTCAAGATAGAACCTATAAAGCAAGGCTACTGGCTAAAGGATTCAGACATCGTCAAGGAATTGACTATGATGAAACCTTGTCTCCAGTTTCCATATTTAAATCCATAGGAATCATACATTCCATAGCAGCTTACCATGACAACAAGATTTTGAAGATGGATGTCAAAACAACATTCCTTAATGGGAACCTTCAGGAAGATGTCTATATGACACAAACAGAAGGGTTTGTGACATCAGGTGAAGCTAAATGGGTCTGCAAGTTGTAAAAATCCATTTATGGATTAATGAAAAAATCTAGGTCATGGAACATTCGATTGGATGAATCCATAATGGAATTTGGGTTCAGTAAGAATGAATGTGTGCCATGTGTTTATAAGCGGTTTAATGGGAATGCGATCGTTATCCTAGTATTATATGTTGATGACATATTTCTTATTGGAAATTATGTACTAGTCTGGAAGTTAGTTAAGGAATGGTTGAACAAGTGTTTCTCCATGAAGGACTTGGGTGAAGCATCCTACATTCTAGGGATCAAGATCATTATTGATAGATCCAAGAGGTTTCTTAGACTATGTCAGAGTACATACATTGACCAGATACTAAAGTGTTTTAGTATGGAAGAATCCAAGAGGGGATTGGTTCCATTATCACATGGACTACATTTTTCTAAGAAAATGTGTCCTCAGACACAACAAGGGAAAGATAGAATGAGTAATATCCCATATGCTTCGGCAATAGGATCCATCATGTATGCCTTGTTATGTACTAGGCTTTATGTTGCCTATGCACTGAGCATGGTAGGCAGATATCAAGAATATCCAGGAGAACAACATTGGACTACAATTAAGACTATCCTTAAGTATCTGAAAAGAACTGAGGATATGTTCCTGGTGTATAGAGGAGATGAGGAGCTTGTCATCAGAGGGTATGTTGATGCTAGTTTTCAGACAGATCAGAATGATCTGAAGTCACAATCTAGATATTTATTCTATCTCAATAGAGGAACTGTGAGTTGGAAGAGTTCAAAGTAGCCAGTTGTTGCATATTCTACAGCGGAGTCTTAATATATAGTGACTTCTGATGCAACCAAGGAAGTTGTCTCGATTCGTAACTTCTTCCAGGATCTTTATTTGGTGCCTATAAGTAAATATCCCATTACATTTTATTGTGATAATACTAAAGCGGTGGATCTTGCAAAAGAACCAAGGTGACATCAGCGGACAAAGAACATACTCTGGAAGTATCAACTCTTGAGGGATTTCTATAAAAGGGGTGAAGTTGCAGTGAGCAGCGTTTCCACAAAAGAGAAAGTGGTGGACGCCATGACTAAAGTCATATCTCAGTATAAGCATGAATACCATGTGAGAGCTAACTGGTTTAAGGTAGTTAGCAGTTTGATCCAGTCCAAGTGGGAGTCTGTTGGAGTTGGTTTCCTAGAACCAACTACTTTGTACTTTATTCATTAATAAAATCCTTATCACATCTTGATTGTTCTTCTGTGTGACAATGCATATGATAATGTCATAAGGATAAATCATGAATTTATGGGTCATAACGGATCCCTGCTATGATGAGAACCCAGAAGTTCCATAACACTGTTCTTGAATATATGTTCTATGGACAAATGATGTTATTTGAGGGTCACAAATAATATAGTCCATTATGGGTGAGGACTCATAAAACATTGAGGCACATTGTCATGGTGTGCACCCTTGGTAATATCCAGGATGATATTATGAGAACGTGACCCGCCAGTAGGAAATCATGTTTCATAGTGTCATTAGATGTTCTTTTCTGCGGACATGTGTGTTGGTCCTTAGACTTTAGGATTATTATTAATGTGTATTAAAAATCACGCACATAGATGTATTGACGAAAACTATGACAACACACAGTTCGCAGCGTGGTAGGATACGTTGGGTGCGTCACAAGTAATACTGCATTAATAGATAATGCGAGAAAGGATTTTTCCCTTATGTTCCATAACGGAAGTAGATATTTCAAGCCCATTAATGGAATTGATATGGCCTAAGTAAATCCATGGCCATGGTAATTAATGGGAATGTTCATTTCTAGAAAGTCAATGGAAGAACAATCAAGCACATGGGTTGATGGCACTAGCATGCAATCCTCTTGATTATAGATATCGTGAAAAAGGGATTATATTACATGGTAAGCGTTCCTATGAGGTGACACGTCAATGTGGAATCAACTTATTTCTCTTGGGTGCTTTGAACCGTTACTAGATATTAATCTTGGACTTTAAGAAAGCCCAACTACTGCCAACGAGAAAGAGGCCAAGAGGGTCACATACTATGTGTATCCATGTATCTCAGTTAAATATTAATTTAACAAGATAAATAAATATTATTCCTGACTGTGGTTTAATAATTATTTAAGGATGCCTGATCTCATTTATTTCGACACTTGTTATTTGAGAGAATATATTTTGGGATAAATAATTTATTTATTAGCGAGTGATTAAATTACATTTATTTATGAAATAAATAGCCATTACTCAAGGTCTAATATATGTGGTGGAGGAAATATTGAAAAATGAAAAATAAAAGTACACGCTGTGTATATTAAATATACAAGCCGTGTAGTTTTATGGAAAACGAGTACACATCGTGTGTTAATGATTACACGCCGTGTAGTTTTTCGAGTCAGGATTTTGAGGATATAATATTGTTTTATTAAATGATATTTATTATAATCAGCGTGGGCGCATGTGAAGGAATTAATAGTTCTACATGGGGGTTTTTAATAAGAGTTAATGAAATAAATAAAACATGTAACACATTTATTTATTATCATAACTCCATAACCTCAAACTCGATTATAAATATCCTCACAATCCCAAAACTTTTCCCAATAATTATGCACAAAAATTCTGGAGAATTATTTCAAGGGCCAAAGAACTACTTCCCCCAAGAACTCTCTCAAGACCGAGAGAGATCCCTCCTCCATCGGATCAAGGCGATTGAAGGCGGACATCGCAAGCAAAGGATATTCTTGCGCTAGCACATAGGTATTCCTTCGGAAATGTCCAGAGATATGTGGCACACATTTGGATCCCTGCTAGATGAATCCTACACTTAGATTCAACGACGCAACGATGGATCACAAGATTGTGACCGAAGACATCAACGAAGAAAGAATTCCACCAAGGTATTTCTTGTGAATTAATTAAATTAATTATAACCAATATATTATGATCCTATATCTATGGTTCTGGGACTCCCTCTTTTGTTTTTAGTTCTTCATTCTATTATGATGATATGGTGTTTTATATCGTGACGGATGTCGGTTTGAAATTTGTTTAACGCTAAAATCAAAGTTGGGAAATCCCACCAATGCGCTTCCATTGCTCCCGAAACCTACACCAGATTAGTATTGGTGATGGAAGAAGATTTCTATTTATTTTTTGTATTTGGAGGTTGTTGATACAGATTATCCTTGAGGACTGAAGGTTTAGTGAATTGGCTTGCATAGAACCCTTGATCCGTATAATTATAGTATTGAACCCTGGGTGGTGCATTGTGAGATGGCATCATTTACTCTATTATTTTGGATGAATTTATTCATATCTCGTCAACAGTAATGAGCTTGGTGGCCTTATCTCCCACACAAGAATCATTTACTCATCCCTTTGAGTTAATTTACATGATTCTTCTTCCTTCATTTTTGACATGTGGGTAGTTGGATCCTCATTCATCCATTTTCATTTGACCCACCTACATGAAACTATGTTCTTCTCTTCTTATCTCTATAACCATGGTGCCATTATCCAAACACCATCTCTACTTTGAGAGTTCATCTAAAAACTTCTTCTTAACTTCCAAAGTCTGTGACTTATAAATCCTTTAGAAAGAGTGGTTTAAAACCATTAAAGAATCTATATTTATTATCATTATTGATAAAAAACCTGAGGCATATCTTTAAAATATTAATGATGTTTACTTTGTAATCTCTGATCGATTCACCTTCCTTTTTCTTCATATCTATGAATTATACATCCATATATGTTCAAAGAGTTACACGGAAATAATTGTTAATAAATATTTTCTTAATTTCTTCCCAATCTGTCTATTTTATTTAATCCCTCATCATGACAGTCTTTATCATTTCCCACCATTGATTTTCTTCTCCATATAAATGATAGATGTCTAGTGTCACCCTCTCTTTCTTAGAGAAGTGGATCATCAAATAGATCTTATCCATTGAGTTAACCCACTATTCCACTAAAAGTGGTTTGAATGATCCACAAAACATTAGTGTTCGTTTCAATGTAACGGACTCAGTGGCCTATTGACCCTTCTTGGGTGAAGCCATATATTACAAATTCTTCAGGTTATTATCTATAGACTAAGAAAAATATATAACAATCACCATAATTTTTCAAAATCCACCTCCCATGGGATTTGGGAGGGCATTTGGGAAATTATTTCATTGTCCAGCACATGGGTTTTTGTCCTGGTTACCACTGGTTCCCACAATTTTCTAAAATAGAAAAGTTTTAAACAAAACCTAAGAAAAAAATAGCGTTTAAATAATTTATTCCTTTTAGTACTAACTAAAATTTTATATCAAATGGGATCCCTATGTTTATCCCTTTTCTAAAAAGATGTCTCTTGGATGTTTACAAATACTTAAAATTATCCTAAGTGTTTTCACACACATTATCTATTACTAATTCCCAAATATACTAAATCATGTTCTGATACTAACTATAAGGACCCTAGTTGTTCTTACTTAACTATTACATCATTTTAAGGGGAACAACATAATAGAGATACAAATCTAGGATCCAAACAGTATTGTGTCTAGTGAAAATTAAACATATTAATAACTTTTAGATAATGAAACATAACCAATATTTAATTTATTCTTCTATATCTTATTATACGACCTTGAATTATCCTTAGTACATGTGACCACCTAAGGATATACATCATCAAAAATATTGATATAAAATCCCATTAAGAGGATGAATAAGGGACATATATCAATGTAAGATTTTTAGCACAATATAAATCATTATATCATAATTATAGGCTCATCATCAATAACCTGATGAAAAAATATGATAGAGGGATTAAATGTGGAAATGACTAAAAATAAAACATCCAGTCATAGAGGTAAAATATCACACATATTTGTGAACAAATAATGTATCATGTTCACTCATAACATATTTTCACAATCAAAAAGACATCGTATGACAAAGAAAGCACCGTGTTTACACATAATACATTTTGTATTGTGAGATTCATCTCACTACCCAATGCATTATATGGATATATAATTCTATTACCACCCACCACATCATAATATTTACATAATATTTCATTCCACATAGAATTTATTACAAATATAGTTAATAAATAACCCATTAAAATGAATGGAGGAGAGAAATAAAGCTAACACTATATATATTATTGGGTATACTATTTAAATAATATAAGAAAAAATAATATAAGAAATTTTTAAGAGATATAGTGTATATCTATGAAATTAATTATTATTGGAATGGAGGATCGAAATAAAGATAAGTGTGATATGAATTGTGATATAGAACATGATCATTACGAACAAAGTGTGGTAAAAATTATAAGTTCATATATGTATTTAGATGTTAATTTATTAACATAACTATAACATAGATATTTATTTTGTATTTTTGGATAAAAAGTGATGAATTAATATAAAAAAGATATTAAAAGTTTTTTATGTGGTTATAAAAAATTCTAATACACTTTGAAATATGCATTTCAAGTGGCAAGAAGAGGAAATTGGAGATCATTGTATAAAAATAATTATATATTATGATTAATTGACATTAAATTAAAATTAAAATATGAAATTTTAAGTGTAAGATAAAAAATGTACTTATAAGGAATGAAATCACATTATTATTCCTTCTAAAACATTATCCTTTTTCACTAAAATTAATAATTAATGAACATTGTGACAAGTATTTCCATTGAAATTCCATGGAAACATGAATATGGAAATCTAAAAATAAAATTGGTTAAAAATTCAAGAAAATTTTCTCATATGATCGATTTTAAGAACTATATTCATTGAAAACTTTTTAAAACAAACAACCAGTGTAGAAAATATTAAAAATATTGTTTTAAAAACATAAACAATGTTTAAGGACTAAAAAATGACATTATTAAATCATTGAAATGGTTAAGAGATCATTATTATTACAATATAAAGAATTTGGATATGGATGAAGAATATTCTCAACTATATAAAAGAGATATGGTTGAGCCTGCATATAATAAATCATTTGGTTTAATTGTAACCAGATAGAGGTTAAATATCAATAAAATTTATAAAAACTAGAAAATAATGAAAAAATAAATTATTGTACAATAATACGGGTTATGAAACTAATTTTTTTTATTATGTTTCTGAATATAATTTATAACATAATGAAAGTATAACCTAACTAATGAATGAAATAACCCAGATTATGGAGTTATTAATGAAAGTGAAACTACCAATAATGAAAATAAATTCATGATATAATAATTAAATATGGTATTATATACCCATAAAAAAGTTAATTTTACATAATAATAATCATATCTCAATGAATTGAAATTAAGACAAAAACCTTTACCTTAGCTCATGTTTTTTTTTCATAATGTTTGAGCCTCATGTAAATTAGTTTGTTTCAATAAAATATATATTCATAGGTGATTTATATTCTTTATTTATTGATTACTAATAATTATTGAAATTTATTTATTACTATTTCATTCCAAGAGATGAGGGTTTGATGACATGTTTTCTTTTATGTTATTTCATATTGTTTTTATTTCATTATATTAGTTATCATTAATTAATCATTATTAAAAAATTACCAAAGCATAGAAAAAATTAAAATATAGTAATATTACATAATATTAACTTATGAACTATGTATTCTTAGATGAGTATGGAATTTAAAACAACCTCATAGGCATATGAAATAAGAAATTTTAAAGACATGTTCAAATAGGGGTAGCGGTGATTATATATTATAAAAAGATTAATATAGCCATACTATTATGATAATAACATTATTTTTTCCTATAATTACCTAATAATAAAGTTATAAAATTTATAAAATGGAAAAATAATTATAAGAGTAGAATGAATAAGATAAGAAAAATAATGTAAGAGAATTAGAGTCATCACAACATGAAATATTTACTCCTTTAAAAATTCCTTGGTGTATTGGAGTTATGTAACTATATAAAGTCACTAAATTTTTTACGAGATTTAAGATAATATAAATTAGACTATCTAGGGAGTATAAAGTTTATGAGAAATTATTTTCTATGATAAAGATGACTATGTAATTATATATTCAGGGATCGGTGATTCTAGGTTAAAATAGTGCTTATTTATATCATCTAGAAAAAATTATTTCAAAAGATAATGGTTCCCTTCAAATTTGTTTGTTTGTTATTAAAAAAATTTGTGTTACTTAGAATTTACATCATGAGAACACATATGTAAACATTTAACCCCTTAATTAAATGAAAGGAACCAAAAATAGTGTTTCGGGATAAAATATACTTTAGGTTAAAAAAGAACAAATATAATTTTCTGAACCAAAAATAATTTTTTAAAATTAATTATTATAATAATAAAATTCATTTTTTGGTCAAGAAATTGTTTTCATAAAATAATCACATCATGTTGATGTAATTATATTTTTATTATTTCTAAAAACTATATTTTTTACTATTCAATACAAAATCAGATTCTCCAGAAAATAAACAAAAACTCCTAATATTAAATTTATGAAATTATAAATAATTATGATAAGTCCAATTTCACTTAATAAAATTCAAAATTTTAGAATATTAATTTTTTATAAAAATATTTCATTTATTAAAAAAATAATTTTTTATTAAATATAATTTTCTTTTTACTTGATGGATTACTTAATATTCATTCATATAAATTAATAATAAAATTATTGTTAATATATTAGGTTGAAAATTGAAACATTTATTTAAAATAATTGAATTAATATTTTCAATAGAAAAAAAAATATAAAAAAATTCTTGAAAAAAGATTTATTTTATCACTTATTTATTTTAGTATCTTCCAGCTAATTAGTTATCACCTAACCTTAAAATTAAATCAATTTATTGATATTTGAAAATGTCACGTTTGTTTTTTTAAAAAATTATAATAATATTTCAGGAAATAAGATCAGAAAATTTTACCATCGTTTTATTTACGCGATGTTTTATTGTTCTTTAAATATTCTTAATCATATTTCCTATTTTATTTCAATTATACATTAATGTAATTCTTACATTGAAAAATATATCATCATTAAATTTTCATTATGTTTGTTCATGAAACATTATATTAATTATTATATTCAGTTTATGTAAAATTGTTAACTAAATCACAGTATGTTATTTGATTGATATGTGTTCCTATCATGAACATAGATCATTTAAATCATTCATCTCATCCCTGATAGATCATTATAATTCATTGGAATATAATAGTTGGTTAAATGGATATTTATGTCCTCTAACTAGGGTACTTATGGATACCTCAATCTTACCTTCAGTGGACAGATAGATAGATATTCTTAACTTGTAACTACTGTTTGAAAAGATATAATCAACCTCTCACCAGAGTATTGGATGGAAATCACAATCATAACACATGGTTTTGAATAGAATTCACTGGCATGCCACTAGTGAGAGTTTGTACATCACCAACATATCACAAAAGGATAGATAGAATATTTTGACTTCTCACTAGTGGGTGGATATATAATGATAGTCTCTCAAGAGTGAGATGATTTATATCATTGGAAATTCAATAATAGATAAATGGATGTAATCATCTTTTCAGTGATGGATTTTATGTATATTGGAAACCTGAATATAATAAATGGATAGATATCATAATACTATCTCAAATGAAAAAATATAAATCTATAAACTATCACTAGTGGGTGAAAATATTACATTACTATCACTAGTGGGTTAATCTATTAGCTCATTAGAAATTTTAGTTCATGGTTATAATTTATTTTCAATAGGGACCATGAGAT
Organism: Viscum album; assembly: GCA_963277665.1. NCBI lineage: Eukaryota > Viridiplantae > Streptophyta > Magnoliopsida > Santalales > Viscaceae > Viscum > Viscum album. Next base: position 52,649,823 of record OY728156.1, read on the forward strand.
TGGTATCTAATATATCAATATGAATTGAATCAAAACCTATGCAGTTTAGTTCCATTCAATAATAAATATTATATAATTTAATTACTTCATTTTAGTTTCTTTTATGGTCACGTTTCAATGAATATTGTGATATTTGGTTTGTGTTCATATGACTATGATTTGTTTGAAAATATTTAAATTCATGATAGATATATTAATATGAAAGAGTTTCCTAGAAATAGATGTTGTGGGATGGATGAATGTGTAAATAACACAACCTTAGTATCCCGAAGTTGGTGGTTACTTTATTACAATGTTATTTTATACAAGGAATTTCATCCCAAAGAACCATATAGTTTTGTAGTTTTTTAGAAACTAGATACATACTTGAAAAATAAATTACAATTGACATTATTAAAAAACAACATAATTATTCTTCAAGAAACACCATTAGTCTCCAATATTATCCTTGTATGTTAGTCATAATATTCATGTTATAATCTTGGGGAAAATAAAACATTATAATGGTGTGAGCTCAAATGATCAGTACAGGTAAGTGTAAAATGGAATGTATCATGAATAAATAGTCAAATAAATTAAGGCAAGTTGAATAACAGAAACAAAGTCTATTTAAACATAATCTTGAGCAATGTATGAAAATAATAAATGATAATAAAATAATTCCCTAAAAATAATCACATGATAATGAAACTTAGCCATGGATATTATACTAATTGAATAATCACATGGAATATCAATAACTAATCTCATAATAAGATAATTAATTAAGTGTTTCATCATAAATATATCATCAATGCTTTGACCAAGACACCATACATAAATGAGTAAGGCCTTGGACAATACTCAAACTAGTATTTCTCATGATACATACTAATGGATCGAGGGTCTATATTAGTACCCTTCTACCACTAAAAAGGTCGAATGAATTCTTTATATGAACAGATTGAAAAATAACAACATAATCATTTGTATTAAAACTATCATACATAATATAAATACACTAACCATAAAACAATAATGGTATCGAAATAGAATATCCATATCCAAACTGATCAAAAACCATTCGATAAAAAAATTTAGAAGATACCCTAATAGATTAAATCAATTAATCATAATATTCAACAAATTATGTTGACATATATGAAAATACTCTCATAAAAGCATCGAATCTTTTTTTAAAACAAATACATTTTTAAATATTGAAATCATTTATTTTAAAATTTCACCCAATTAAAAAAATTATTTTAATATAATGCTATAAATATATAAATTATGATTAGAAACATTATTGTGTCATGATAGCAGAAAAATCCTCTCCTGCTGCATAAGATAAAAAACATTCTTTTCGTATTTTTGTCATAAAAACCTATAATGTACCAGGTTTGGAAAATGATAAAATGATTACTTTAAAACCACTTTTTATAAAGTAAAATATGTAAAAAAATAATAAAAAAATTGATAGAAGAACATGAAAATCCATTTTTAAAACTTTTTTATAAAACATGGATATGGAAGAGAAATATTCCCTAGTAGAGACTTAAGCAGAAACAATCCTAAATAATGATTAGATTGTGAAATAATACCTTAATAAGATCATATAATTAATAAAAGGAATAAAATATGTGTTTCCCATATAAATACACATAAAAAATTTGTAAATACAATATAGTATATTTTAAATTCATTTAACACATAACAAAATCAATGAAATATATGTTTAACGCAATGAATAAAAATTGAGTTAAGAAATCCATTTCTTTAGGTCTGATTTACTTTGTATGAATAATAACATAGTATATAATGGTTAAAATAATATTATTAATCTATACCATAACCATATTAATATTTATGATATTATATTTTATCCTCTTAAATCATCTACCACACATTGGTTAATAATATTTTGTTATTACCCTTGTTTCGAATGTTAATTGCTACATTTTCGTATGTGTGTTTTGTCATGTAAGTCATGATTCCTGTAAATAAGATATAGTTTTGTCGACACTATAATGATATTACGATCATATATATTATATTTATTAATTAAATAAATTTTTATAATCCTTCTTGAATGGTGAAAAATTAAAATGAATCACATCACATCGTGGAGACGGTAGGTCATATGTAAACACGAGTGATTGTACCATTTCCTTATTTGTGAAAGGGTGAGTAAGTGAATGATATATTAATTTTTCTATATAATAAATATCATGTAATAATCATCATATATATCTATTAATTTCATCATAAAACCCATCAAGGTAATGTGGTGATGAAAAATAGATTACAACACGATGTAGAGACGGTAAGTCATACATACGCATGTGTGGTGAATTCATTTTTAATATGATGGATAAAATGTAGAATATTGTTTTCCCACAACTATGATAACATATAAAAATTAATATGATAGTGTGTTTATTAATATATCATAGAAATAACACATTAAGAAAAGTATAAGAATAAATGAACTTGGTTGAGTTGGTAAAAATGATTACCCCTTTTTTCAGAAGACATCCTTTTGATATATTCATAAGAGATCTAGTGTGGTTATTTTTGGAATACCAGGACCTTAAAATATTTATAATTATTTTTGGAAGAGGTGTTGGAAGGTTTCATTTGATCTAGAAGGCTCAAAGTGGTTTGAAGAAGTGAGAGTGTAGGATCCCTTTTATAATTGGTGTGAGGGTCACTTTTAAAAACACTCAAAATATTAAATTAATATAAACAACTTTTCAATTCCAAATGAATCAAAAGTGAGTTATTTCAAAGTTAATATGAGTATGGGATAAATTCTATAGTCCTATCATTTTTAAACATGTTTAGTTCACATTATTATACTTATGTTTTCGTTCTAATACTTATTTATTCCCTTTAACTCTTATTGTGACTACATGAATTTTTACTCATTGAGGGTAAATATTGTTACTATAAATTGAAAAATAATAATAAATTAATCATGAATAATATTTTCAACATTATCATAATCATTTATCTAATTTTTATATTTTTATAAATTTTATATCATTTAATAAAGTATTATTTATTTTAATATAACATTAATTTAAATTTTGACACTATTCATTACATAGGATTCTAAAAATATAAATAAAACAATATATCTTCTAAAACCATTTTCAAAACATCACTAACATGTACAATTTTTCTGTAAAATTCGTGGATGACATTAATTAACTGAAATTATATTTATTTTAACACTTCTTTAATCATTTATTTGATATTCCCATTAATTAAACAATTATTTCACCACCATTATATAAGATTTTAGGTAATGATTTTTTCATTAAAAGTTAAAAATAAATTATCCAACTAGAGATTAAAAAAATAAAATTTTGAATGACTATTTATAGTCAAATATATGTTCTGAATAACCACATGTTAAAAATGTAATACTTATTAAAAACAAGAGTTTGATATATTTGACTTTATTAAAAATAAATTACTATAAAATTATTAAAGTAATACAAATACATAAAAGTTGGTATAAAATATTCCCTTGGATGGTTTCATTATAGTCAATTATTGAATAAAATTATCTTTAGTGTTAGGGTAATTGTATAATATTATTTTTACCCTCAATTATCTGATTTAACCTTAATAGTGGTAAATAAAATTATTTAGTATACTATTAATATTACATAAAACTAAATGGAGAATATTTACAAAATTTGGACTTTATTATCCAAAATTTGGAAAAAAGTAATCATATTTAAATTTATAAAATTTTCAGAAATTAATTTAAAATTAATCTTGTAGACGAGATGAAATAATGAGTTTTTAAAGTAAAAATGTTCAAAATATTGAAATGTTTTCAAATTCAATTTCAATTTAAAATTTATTCCAATAACCCAAATTTGATTTAATGATGTATTATTTAACTATTTAAACTTTGAAACCAATTTTAAAAAAAAATTTATCTATATGAAAATATAGATTAAAATGCAGTTTAGAAATAAAATACAATATTTTTTTACTATTTATATAAAATAAAACATATAAAAAATACCCAAAATTCAACCAAAGTAAATTTTGATATTAATATTTCAAAAAAGATGTTTTTTGTCAATTATAATTTATAAAACTATTAAAATTTAGTTTTAAAATATGTGCTCTATTAAAAGGTCATGGAACTACCTTTAGAATAATATAGTTTTTATGCTAAAATTTAGATTTATTCTTATATAATTACAATTAAATATATTAGATGAATGTAAAACCATTTCAATAAATATATAATATATAAATTTCATAATTTGGTTAATACTATTCATTCACTATAATTTCACATCTAGGTTTTTACTGTCGTGTTAGAATAACGACATTTAATTGTATATCATTGTTCGTTTGAGCATAGTTTTGTGAAACAAAAGCTATAGAAGAAATTAAATTTATTTTAAAAAGAGATATAACTTAAAATATGGTTTTGTTTCATTCTCTCATCCTTTAATAAATTTCCTCCTCCTAATATAGAATATAACTTCAAAAATTAATGGTTAGTACATGAAAATTATTTTGTGAGAGACCCACAATAGAAATATGGTTAATAAAACATCCTCTAAATAAGAGGGAAAGTAAAATGTAAACATTACCACAAAATTAAGCTTTTTAATATGAGAAAATTACAGAAAGTGAAGACATGGACATGTCAGATAAATAAAACTATCTTGTTATGATTGAGGGTGATAGATAACATGGTCATTAGAAAGTTAACCATAAAAACAAATAAATTTTTTATCAGTTAAAAGTCCTTCGATTTCCAATAAATACATTTAAATGTATAACATTGTTGTTCAAAAATAATTTCCCTATAGTCAAGTTACATCTTCAAATAAGCACATGAGATAATAGACTACCTTGATTACTTTCTATGTCATTATCGTAATCTCATCCTTTGGTTGTACGTTGATCTATTTCACATCATTTTTTACACCTAGATATAGATATTCAAGAAGAGTTTTTATTCCTGGAGAACTTTTAATGAATCATAAGTTCCTTAAGTATTTCGTTCATCATTTAAACTTTTACTAAAACCAAAAATCTCATCACATAATCTCTAATAAATAATGTTTTAATATCAAAATATAATATGCAACATTCAACTTAATGAATTCAAACCTTAAGACTCGTCCAAAAAACATTTGACCAAATTCATAGTCCAAAAAATTATTAAGAAGTTCACTAAATTTCCAAAAATCATCTTAACAAAATATTTTACCCAATAAACATATTTGAAATCCATTTTTCAGATACTAAATATATGAATATCTTTATCACATTTAAAGCTTAATGAAAAAATTCATGCTTCTAATAATAAAATTTCAAGTGTGCTTCGTAAATCCAAATATGTAGTAAACCCAGTAAACATAACCTAAATGATCAAATAACTGACCAATTTCAAAGTCACTAATACTATTCCATAAATATATATTTTTCATTATTATCATAACATTGATAATATATTAAGGGTTTTCTTCCCTTGATAATTTTTTTATATCAACTTTCTAATAAATAACTTTTCTTGTTCACCAGTACCATTCAACATATTCACTATAAGCCTTAAAGAATAAGTACTGCATTAAAAATTTTATATATCTCATGATTATTATAACACGAATATACTTAAAAAAAATTTAAAAATAATTATTTAATCTAAATAAAAAAAATTAATCATTCCACTGTAACTATTTTAACAACATAATCTTTAACTTCATTTATTTGTTTATTTTGATTTATTTTTTCTTAATTATTAGGACATTAATTTTCGTAGTTCCCAATTTGGTACAAGTAATGGATTTCACATTAGAATATTCGTTAATTCACTTGGAATCACAGTTGTAGTTTCCTTTTTCCCTACATTTATAGAAAGCTATTTTTTCCTTTAAGCAAGTACCTGGGTGTTTATTTCCATAGTTATAACATGTGGAAAATTACTTCTTTGTCTTCTTCCCCTTATCTCTCTTTTCTATTATATCCTCAAATTCTATTTGATACCATCAAAAAAATTGGACTTGAAGAATTATTCTTCTATCTTCATAACACAAGATATTATATCCTCGTATGATGAAATCTTTCGGGACACCAGTGTCATTCAAAGAATTATAATAATTCCATCAAATAATTGATCAATATTTCTCTTTGGATTATGTATATAATTAGTAGCATGATTTTCTAACCTTTTAAAGTTTGATTCATATTTACCAATATTATCATATTCTTTTTCCTCAAATTCATTAATTTTATCTCCATATACTCTGGATATTCATGAGGGAAATGATTTTAGAATAAAAGACCCTTAAAATCCTTATATTCCATGTTTTCTATTTCTTTATCCTTCTTTGTGTTTTGAATCAATGACCACTATTGATCTGAATCCCTAAAGACATGTCAAAAATCCATGATAACCTTCTACCATTCATTACATCCAAAATCAAAAAAAAAATATTTTCTAAGGAACATGTCCATTTCTCAACTACAAATAAATTTTTAGTCCCATGGAATAATGGAGGATGATGTCTCATGATGTGGTCTAAAATTATTCTTCCACCTGGTGTATCGGGATGCTGCATATGGGTAATGTTATTTCCCATAACCTGATTCAGTTATCCTAGTATAGTTCTATGTTTTTTGGCACCAGTTTCACCTCTATTTCCAACATTATTGTCTTACATATGAGGTAAATCACTACATTGATTAAGTGCATTGATACGATCCCCATTCCCTCTACTATATTCCATCTATAAAAAATAGAATACATTAGATTAGATCATAACATTATGAAACATAATTTATAATCTCAAAACTAGGGAATCACATAACCTAAATTCAGAATATAGGTATAACTAATCTCTAAATAATAATCAAGGTTTATTTGGATATATTTCCAAATTCTGTCATAGGGTTTCATTCTCAAATCTATGTATTCCAAAGTCTAGTTCCAATGATTTCTACCATAATTTCATTGATTACATCTAAAAATACAATGCCCCCAGTATCCCAAATTTTGTGGTTACTTTTTTACATTGTCATGTTATACAAGGAATCGCATCCAAAAGGACCAAACAGTTTAGTTGTTTTGGAAAACTAGTTATATACATGAAAAAAACGTTACAACTGAAATTATAAAATATAAAATAATTATTATCCTAATAAAATCATTATTCTAGTAAATTTTATCCCTTCACATTGGTTTTAGAGGTCGGTGAGACATTACTATGCCTTAACCAACATCCCCATGATGCCAAAGGCTCGTAATAAATGCTGAAGGGATTCAATACATGTGGGGGTGATATTACCTTTAAGAATAAAACCAATAACCAAAAAACCATAACCAAACAACCACGAAGTTGTGTATGATAATAATGAAAGAAAAATAAATATTTCATTTATCAAAATCAGACCAAATTCTAGTATCACACTAAAAGACTACAATATAAAAGTATACAATGGAAGACAGACTATCAAAATTAAAGACAACAATGAGACTCCAAGATCTATAAGCTTCATTCTCTAACTTCATAAAATATCCCAAGTATCATTAAGTTGTTCTAAATACATTTGATACTTTACCTTTTGTCATGTCTCAGTTGATGACAACTGCAAAAGCACCAATGATCCATAGTAGGGGTGAGTAATAAAACTCAGAAGGTTTTCCCCAGTGGGTTCCCTACTCAAGACACCAGGATAGAATATGTAAGAAAAATTTATATAAAAATTTTATATAAAACAATTTCTAAAACTTTTTTTAACTAAATATAACAAAAATCTATAATAAATAGTTTTTCAAAAAAAGAAAATAAACATTTATTTAAATCATTTAACTTATTTTGGTTTAACCATTCCATTATATATATACACACAACCGCTCATGCATGAAACCTAGAATAGGGGGAAGTCCATAACCCTTATCCTTCCAAAAAATTATGGGGGAGAATTCTTACCCTTATTCAACCCAAATACAAATGAGTTTTTTATGAGGGATGGCCCTAACCCTTATCCATCCCAATAAGGATGGGGGGTACTCTTGACTCATATCCATCCCAAATACACAAGAATCTTTTACAAGGGATAGGCCTAACATTTATCCATCCCAATATAATGTGGGAGACACATGACCCTTTTCCATACCAAATGTACATGAACACACACAACCCTTTATTCCCAATCACAATTCCAAACCAATCATTTCAACCATTTCAATAAAATGGTAATTTAATTGAAAACCTTTAAAACAAACTTTTCATATTTATTTCAATAAAACCTTCCTTTTATTGAAAACATTTTCAACAATTATCTAAACTGTCACTATATAATATTTCTAAAAAGAAATTCACATCAATATCACAACAAATTTAAATCATATAATCAATTTGAAACTAATCCTTCAAGTTCTAAGTAGATTACTTGATATTGAAGCCACCTACATCAAGAGTTTTGGTGAAAAAGATAAACTACTCAAAAAACATCACAAAATGAGTTGAAACTCCCCAAACTCAACTTATTTCTCTTCTTATAACATGAAAAAAACAAATATAATATTATTTTTCATCCAAAGCCATTTATCTACCCATAGTGGGTGTAGATCTAAGAAAATGATAGGAAGGAAAAATTTTATTTAAGAAAATTCATCAAGAATGAATAAGATTGAACCCTTACTGCAAGAATCAAGATTCAACACCCTAATGGATGGATCTAGATTTCTTACAATTGACATGGGAGAGGCTCTCTAGCCTTTGAAAGACCAAAACTCAATGTTAGGGCCATTTTGGGGAAAAAAATACTTAGAGGTAAAAATGAGTTGGATCCACTTTTTAAAGATCTAACTTTGATCAATGCATGGTTTTGTCATAGGAATAGATATATTGTGAAAAATTAATTCTCTTTCTTCTATCATATGGAATACGTCACATGGTTGGATATCATGGTTACCAAACTATGCACCAATTATGTCAAAGATCACTATCCAAAAAATGCACCACACTGTACAGTTTCTCAGAGGATTTCATATGGTTTGGATAAATCGTGCACATCCCATGTGCCATACCTTTTTACCATGTCTAAATATTCATAGTTTCTTACAAGTGTTACATAGTTTTTAAAAAATGTGCACCATATGTGAACTTGTATAAAATCCCCAAAAACACATTAAAATTTCTTCAAGCTCTTGCAAACTTCAACCAACCACATTATATACATAAAAATAATAAATGGTGACTTTCTAGAAAAATGGGATTCTACATCCTCCCCCACCATTGATCATTCCATCCTCAGAATATAGAAACCACTATGAACTAAAAGAGTTTAGGCCGTTTCTCTTTCATTTCCTTCTCACATTCCCCTGTCTCTTCCAAAATCTGACCTTATTTCCACAAAACCCACACCAGACCAATGTTTTCCCATGTAAGACTTTATATTTCTTATCCACAATCTGAACCATGATATGTACTAATGAATCATATAGATCTAGGTCAACATTATCCCTTTTGATCACATTGTCCAAATCAGGGTGATATTTTTTCAACTAAGATACATAAAACACATTTTGTACCACAATGAACTATGGTGGAATTGCCAACTGATATGCAACCTCTCCAAACCATTTCAGTATCTCAAAATGGTTTTTTAATTATAAATATAACATTCCCTAGTTCCCAAAATGTCAATTTACAAGCCCTAGAGAGATCCGCAAGAACACATGATTAATCACTGTGAACGAAAATAGTCATTGATGATGATCCACATATAATTTAAGATGGCTTTTGGGTCTCTCCATCCATTTAATGATCAAATGAATTTTCTCTATTTCTTCATGGAAAAGGATTGGTACAACTAGTAAATTCTCACCCATTTCCATCCAGAAAATTGGAGAATGGGAAGGACTCCCATAAAATGCTCCAAAAATAGGAATTTTTATTAAGGCCTAATAGTTGTTGTCATATGAGAACTCCAATAATGGAACATGCTCTTCCCATGAGTCACAAAAATTCATTACATAATCCCAAAACACGTCTTCCAACATTTTTATCATCCTTTTGGATTTCCCATCCATTTGAGAATGATATTTAGAATAAATATTCAACTGAGTCCCATGGGATTTCTGAAAGGATTTCCAAAAACATGATGTGAACCTCCAATCACTGTCTAATATGATCGAGACTAGTATTCCATGTCCCTTTACCACTTCTTGGATATATATTTTGGATATATCTTCCCCCACATGAATCTCACAAATAAGGATGAAATGGGCCGAATTGGAAAGTTGATCCACTCTCACCCATACAACATCATGTGTCGGAACCACTCTATGGAGACCTATAACAAAATCCATAGCTATTTTTCCCATTTCCACCATGGATTTGGTAAATACTATAACATACTTATTATTCATTGATTTTTTACCTTAACATGCTGAAAAAATAATCATCTTAAAATAAACGCATCCACCTTCCTTTTCATGTTGACCCACAAAATGGTGATTTCAATGCCTTATACATATTTTGTATTTCCTTATGAACAACCCACATATAATGGTGGTAAGCATGAATAATTTTCTCATAAGAAGTCATATGTACAACCATCTGATCTCAAAACCACAAAATTGAACTCTCATCCATCCTCCATCCCTCAAATATCTCCCCACCATTGAGTTTTGACCTCATAGAAACACATTCTACATCTGATTTAAGTGCCTCCTTTACCAATTTTACCCAATTAAGAACCACTACAACTGAAAAGAAAACAACAACATCAACTCAATATTCACATTCCACATGCATGTCATCTAGGACCGATTTCATCTTCCACTCATATTCATCTTATTTTTGAAACAGACCATATGACTATCTACTTAATGCATCAACCAACGAATTGTCAATTCCCAGTGTGTACATCATGTCAAAGTAAAAAAATTTGAGATACTCCATTCATTTTATTTTTCCAGTGTATACAACCGATGATCCCTTATGAATATCAATATTGTTTCCCAGTGTTTCTCATGCTCATACCTTGTCCATGAATACAATAATATGTTTTCCAAAAACACCACAACAAAATAATCTATATATCACTAAAATATTTGATTCATTGATTCCATAAATACTGATGGTGCATCATAAGACCGAAATGTATTACCAAATATTCATAATGTCCATATCTAATTCTAAAACATGTCATCATAATATCCAACTTTGAAACTTGTAATGGGTGATATCCTGATCGCAATTCAATTTTAGACAACCAATGAGTTCCATTAATTGATCAAACAGATAATCAATGTGTGGAATTGGATACCAAATCATTATCATAACTTGGTTAATCATACGATAGTCCACACATATCCTTATAATTCCATCTTCATTCTTCACAAACAAGACTGGTAATTCCCATAGAGATGTCCTCTACTGAATAAAATCATTTCTTTCCCACTCTTCCAACTACATTTTAACTACCTTAACTCTATTTGTTCCATATGATAAGATAGAAGTGAGATAGGTCTGGTTCCCATAAGGATATCAATTGTAAACTCCATTTATCTTACTGATGGTAACCTAGAGAAATATTTGTGAAATTCAACTATAAACTAGTCCACCACAACCGAAAAATATCGGCTCTTGGTCTTTTATATTGATTCCAAAGTTGATTCCATCAACTGGTTAGATAACATTCCAACTTCTTGTCTGAACAAGCCAATTACACCTATATTTACAACACTTTCTCATTTAAATTATTGTTGGACACCATCTTTAGTCACAAAAATAATTGTTCTTATATAACAGTCGATGTGAGCCTTGAACGTTGTTAACCAATCCATACCCTGTATTACATCATATACATATATCTACAACACCAATAAGTCAAATTTCATATCAACTCCATCAACAGTTATAGAATAAGTTCTACACACAATGTCTCAACTTTCTCTTTATCCAAGAGGATTTTTAATATTTATCACAGAGGTCATCATCTCAATTTTCAAACATAGAAAATAGACATCATGATAAGTAATGAAGGAGAGAGATGGACCAGTATCAAATAGATCGTGCATAATGGTATAATTAAAAATAAGTATTCCTCTTATCATAGATGTTCCAGCCTGATCATCCATAATAACCTAGTTATATCCATATTATTGATTCATCAATACACTATGTTCATTAGTTCCCTTCTGATATTTCCCTTGACAAGGATTCATGGTATTACTAGAATCACCATGGCTAGATATACTCTTCTGATGAGTTTGATTTTTTTCCTTGCCTCATTGAAGAATATGACACATGTGACACATAAGAAGTTTCCCTAACACTAAACCTCATAATAATGCAATAATTGGGATTGAGGTACCCCATTTTTTGTAATTGTGGCATGATACTAGTTTTGTCATACACTCTAACTTGATGTTTCTTAGTGAACCATACTAAAAACATCCAATAATTCTCGTAGGTCTTGCTGGAAGGTTAATTTATCAGATAGAATGATTTCAATGTGGTCCACCTCATTGAGAATATGTGGCCCTCTTCCTATTACTCTTACTTTTAGAGTTCTCAACATTTTTCATGAATAAAACCTTACTTCCCCAAATTGGGTTTTCAACAGTGATAGAAATAAAAAAAAAAATGTTTTTGGTTTTTTCCCGGACTCAATAGCTTGAAATGATTGCATGATGCTTTAGACCATTTATTGGTTCATATATGGCTCAGGTGAAACAACATTCTCAACAGCCTCTTCAAACTTGTTCCTGTGATGTTTATTGGGTGCCATTTTCTATAAAAACGAAAACTTCATATGTCTCACTCTCTATTAACTTATGCCTTACTAATTTCAAATACTAACACGACATATTATCACAATAATACTTTTAAAAAATTAACTTTTTCCATGTTCGACCAATCTTTAGAAAAATAATTAGCTTTTTTTTAAAAATATTACCATTTAAAAAATATTACAACCATAATATTTTTCATAAACATTCATTTAAAAAAATCCACCTTTTTAAAAAATCAAAACATTACACCAAATCATAAATCATTACTCAAAATGATGTATGTATTCATAGTGGGGATTTCATTTATCTAATGCATTTCATGCTCTTCTCATTAGCTAAAATTAGGACAATGAGATTCCACATTCTATAAGTGTCTAAAAAAACATATGTTCCCAAATTCTTCATAACATGATGTTCAGAATAGATAGGTTAGAAAAATATTTTTTTGCTCTACATTTGAAGTCCCTAAAATCATATTCCTTTCTATGATCCCAACCCATAGAATAGATAAGAATGAAATTCAACTCCAAGACCGATAGAAGTGATAACAACTTTTTCCACCAGAAAAACTAAAAGTTTCTTCCATTTAGCTAAAACTAACTTTTGGAACAAACAATACTAATACCATTTGTAATTTCCTACCCATTCGCATTGGCTTGATACTGTGGTTAGACATTACTAGTCTTTAAGCGACATCCTTAAGACACAAAGTCTAATAATAAATGTCAAAGGGATTCAATACGTTTGGGGGAAGATTTTCCATTTAAGAATAAAACCACTAACCAAAAAACCACTAAATAACGCATGATAACAATTAAAGATAACGAAAAATTTCATTTATCATAATCAACCCAAATTCAAGTGTCACAGTAGAAGACTATAATATCAAATTAAATTGTGGCAGATAAACTATCAAACAAAAATACAATGATGAGACTCCAATCTTAAAAATATCCATGATCCAACATCATAAAACATCCCATGTATCAAAAAAAAATTCATAACACAAGTGATACTTTACCATTTCCCATATTCTACTGGATGAAATCTACAAAAGAACCAAAGTACCAAAGCATGGGTGATTACTAAAACTCAGTATGATTTATCGGATGACTTCCCTACTCACTCCACTAGGATAGAACATGCTAAAAAATTATATATAAAATAATATATATATATATATATATATATAAATTTATAAAATATTTTATAACTAAATATAAAAAAATCTAGAGAGAATAGTTTTCCCAAGAAATAACATAAACATTTCTTTAAATCATCTAACATTCCTTTTTGGTGTAACCATTTAATTCCACATACCCACACAACTGACCATGACTAAAACGTGGAATAGTGGGAAATCCCTGACCCTTATCTATCCCAAAAATAATGGGAGAGACATCATACACTTATCCAATCCAAATACACGTGAAGGTTTTACATGGGATATCCATAACCTTTATCCATCCTAATAATGATGGGGGAGACTCTAGTCCTTTATCCATCCCAAATGCACATGAATGTTTGACAAGGGGTAAACCTAACCCATATACATCCCTATAATTATGGGGGATACTCGTGAACCTTTTCTATACTAAATTCACATGAACACACACAAACTTTTATGCCTAATCACAAAGCAAAACCAATCATTTAAACCTTTTCAATAAAACAAAAATTTTATTGAAAATATTTAAAATAAATATTTCAATTTTATTTCAATAAAACATTCATTTTATTAAAATAATTTCAATGAATCCATTTACCACAATTCCATAAAATATACATTTTAAAATCAAATATTTATAATCAAGACACCAATTTATCTATCTATAAAAATGCCCAATTTTCCGCAATTCTCTAAATCATCGCTAAAGAGGGTTTCCAAAAATAAAATCACATCAATATCAAAAAAAAATTCAATAAAAAAGGAAATTTAAAACTAATACATAATATTCTAAATAAAATAATCTAGATTAAATCCACTTACCATGAGGGATTTTTCAAAAATTATAAATGACAGAAACAATGAATCAAAATAGGATGAAACTCCCCAAACTTTTCTTAGATATCTTCTCCTAACATGAACCAAGAAAAATATAATCATATTTGGAACAAATAGCCTTATATCTACGAAAATATGGTGTATATTTAAGAAAACTATATGGAGGGATAAGTAGATCTGAGAAAATGCATCAACAATAACGAAGAGTGAAGCCTTGCTGTAAGAATCACGCTTCAACACACCAAGGGACAACTCCAAATTACGTTCGATTCTCTAGGGAGACGTTATCCAACATTTGGGAGACAAAAATCCAAATTTATGGATATTTTGGGGATAAAAGAGACACTTAGAAGAAAAAATGAGCATGATCAACCTTTTAAGGATGTAACATTGACCAGCCCATGGCTTAGTCTCATGGTTAGATAAACTGTGTGCTAACTATGATATTTCTTATGTATTAAGGAATACCTCACATGGTTGGATCAATTGGTTACCAAACCATGTGACAATAAAACCAAATCTCACTATCCAACAAATTCACCACACCTCACAGTTTCTCCTAGGCTTTCGCACAGTTTTGAAAAACTGTGCGCAGCACGCGTGCCTTGCCCTTTTCCTATGTCTCACTATGCACAGTTTCTTTAAATTGTTTCATGATTTTCAAAAACCATTCACCACCTTTTTACCAATATAGGATCCCCAAAAATAATTTCATAGTTCCTTAAACACACCCAAACTTCACCCAAACACATTATATACTTAAAAATCATAAATAAGGGGTTACATACTAGAAATCAAGGGTGCTAAAATTATTATAGCTTATCCCTACATGTTAGTAATAATATATATATTGGAATCCTGGGGAAAATAAAACATAAGAAATGGGTGATCTCAAATTCTCAGTAAGGTTATGAATACATTGGAATTTATCATGAATAGATCAGAATAAACAATATGGTATGGGGAATAACTAAAACACCATCCATTTAAACATAATCTTGAGCAAAATATGTCAATAAAAAATGATAAAAAAATAATGACTTATAAATAATCACATGTGAATGAAACTTACCCATTGATATTATAATAATATAATAGTGACATGGAATATCATTAACTAATATCATAATGATGGAATTCATAATGTGGGACATCATAAACGTACTTTCAGGGATTTAGCCAATGCACCATACATAAAAGGGTAAGGACTTTCCTAATACCCAAAATAGTTTGTCTAGTAAGACTCACTGATGTATTGAGTGGTTATAGGTATCCCCACCCTTCTATTTCAAATTCTAATTAATTCCTCATATGACAGGGGTGAAACATAAAAAATATAAACATTCGTATTAAATCTGGTATATGAAATGAAAAACTTTAACCATAAACATTTATTTAGAACCAAATAGAACAACCATGGTCAAAGTGATCTAAAACCATTTAATAAAATAGTTTATAAGATATAATAATATATCAAATCAATTAATCATAAGATTCAACAAAGGATGTTGACATAAATGAAAATACTCTAATAAAATCACTGAAATTCTTTTTTTAGAGAAATACCCTTTTCTAATAGGAAATAATTTATTTTTAAAATCATCACAATTATTAAAGAAAAACATTAACTTGAAAATAACCTTTTAAACTTATAACGGAATCCTAAAAACATTAGGGTTTAATAATGGTATAAAAATCCACTCTTACTACATAAGTTAAAAAACATTACTACCATATTTCTTTCAGAAAAGTTTGAAAGTACCTCATTTGGAAAACGATAAAATTATTTCCTTCAAATATTTTTAAATAAAGTAAAACATTTCTAAAAAATTTAAACATTCAGATTATAATATTAAAAACCTTTTTAATTTTGTTTGGAACCATGTACATGGAATTTAAATATTCCAATGTCGATACTTAAAGAGAAATAATTCCGAATAATGATGAAATTGTGAAATAAACTCTTACAAAGATCATATAATTAATAAAATGAATAATTTATTTTTTTTCACTATAAATACACATAAAAATTATAAATACAGCATAATATAGTTTAAATTCATTTCACACATAAACTAATCAATTAAATATAATTTTAACCCAATGAATGAAAATTGAGTTAAGAAATCCCTTACCTTAAGGTTGATTTATTTTATAAATATCATAACCTTTTATATAATTGTTAAAATCATATTATTAATTTATAAAAAAACATATTAATATTGATGATATCATATTTGATCCTATTATATCATCTTATCAACAATTTTTTAAAAATATTTCTTTATTACCCTTGTTTTTGGTATTAACTACTTCATTTTACTATGCATGTTCCGTCATATAAGCCCTGACTATTATGCATGGGATATATTATTTCATCAATAGAATTATATTTAGGTCATATATATCATAATTATTCATAATATAAATTTGTATCATAATTTTTGAATGGTGAACATGGAAAATGAATCACATCTTCCCATGGAGACAGTAGGTTGTACGTATGCATGTGTGACGATGTCATTCCTTTATTAGTGAAAGGGTAATGAGGTAGATGGTATATTAATTTTTTATAGAATAAATATAATTTTATAATTATCATATATATATATATATTATTTCCATCATCATACTCCTCAATGTAAAGTGGTGATGAAAAATAGATTATACCAGAGCATGGAGACGGTATGCCATACTTATGCACGTGCGGTGCTTTTATTTTTTAGGTTGGATAAAAGGTGGAATATGGCATTACCATAATAAAAATAACATATTAGAATACATATAATACTTTATTTTTTAATTTATCATGTAAATATCACATGAATATAAATTATAATAAGAAATGATCTTGGATGAGTTGGTAAAAATGATTGTGTCTTCTTTGTTGTACTATCTTTAGATCTCTTCTTAATGGGTCAAGGGAAGGTATTTTGGGAATACCGGGATCTCCAAAACATGGTTAGAGATTTTTAAAAGATAAAATTGTTGGGTTTTCTCAATATATAATGCTCAAATTTTAGTGAAGAGGTGAGGGAAGAGGTTCCCTTTTATAATTAATGTGAAGGGAACTTTTGGAAACACTCAAAATATTAAATTGATATAAATAAATTTTGAATTTAAAATGGATCCAAAGTAATTTATTTAAAATATAATATGATTTTTTGTCTAAATCCTTTCATCCAATAATTTATATTCAATTTTATTTCACATTATTACCCATATCTTTTTGTTTTTACCCTTATTAATCTCTTTAACTCTTATCATGACAAAATGGATTTTTTACTCTTAGAATGTCAATATTATTTTTATAAAATAAAAAAAATAACCATAAATGAATCATGAATAATGTAAAGACCCGTATATTTCAAGAAATTTTTTTTCTTAAATTCATTGGGATTTTACGAGTACGCAGTTTTTGAGGGAACCTGATTTTGAGGCCCGGTGTGCCCAGAATCAATTTCTAAAGTTTAGCTCGGGTACATTCGATGAATGAATGAGCGGTTTTTTTCTATCATTTGAACCAATGCTCCGAATTGAAATATGAGGGAACTAATGAAACTGCAGTGGTGGTATTTACTTAATAGGACTGTTTCTGAAGGTGCGTTTTCTCGGGAGGAGTTGTTAAAAATTGAGGTTTAATTGTGAAGTAAATAAAATTTTTGGAACAAATTTTACTTCTAACCTAGCAGTTTTATCCTAAGTATGGGAGTTGGGGCGGGACCCACTAGATCCTAACTC
Organism: Viscum album; assembly: GCA_963277665.1. Lineage (NCBI taxonomy): Eukaryota > Viridiplantae > Streptophyta > Magnoliopsida > Santalales > Viscaceae > Viscum > Viscum album. The sequence goes on from OY728156.1 coordinate 52,668,347, forward strand.
CTCTTGTTAGGATATTTGTGAGGTGGGGCCTACAGGATCCCCACCCCTTACAATTCCTTTAACTCCTCTAACCCCTCTTAATGTTGGAAACTTCCCATTAATTTGTAACTCTCCCATCTCTCCTCTTTAATCATGCCAACACACTTAATCAATTAAGTGAGTTATGTGTTTGAATTTTTAAAATTGAAATTCTTGGCATGTTATAATAAAATAAGAGTAAGTATTATTTTATTTGGGGGGGGGGGTTTAGGATTGTTTTATGGAGACATTGGGGGAGATAGATCTTTTCTCTGGAAGAACATCAACTTCCTCATCGAAGAACACCAAGAACGTCGGTGCCAACCTCATCTTCCTTCTTCTCGACGTTGACAAATCGACGTCGTCTTTCCACGGAAATGTCAATAGAACAACGAAAGCATCTCCATCCTCTGTCAAGCAATCGACCTTCTTGAATTGAGGTAGGGGTGTGTTTTGATTAAACAACATTGGTTTACCATCCATGATGTTGTTTATCATAAAACTACTTGATATCGGACTAATTCAGAAGGAACCGGACCAAAATAACATGGTCGGATTCCTCCGTCATTCTAGTTGTATAGTTTTCTCCAACCGTTCCTGAGCGGTGAATCAAGGCATGTTTTCGGAGCTGATCGGAGGCCCGAAAACATCAGAAATGGCCTCGGAACATCAGGACGACCTAAGAACGAGATTTTTGTAGCAAACAGATCATCGGAAAAAAGAACGGACGCCTCGGGAGGTGTGATACCAAGAGGCATAATTTTTGAAAAATTCCAGATTACACACCGTGTACGTCCAAAGCACACACCGTGTTGTACAAGCGTTCAGTGGCAGAAGTAACAGCCATCAGAAGAAGTGACACATGGTGTGTGACACCGATCACTTGGCATATACTGTCCACACAGTTTGATATAGGAGACTTTGATGAACATTGAGTGTATTCAAGGGAAATACATGGACACAGACAGAAATACACGGCAACGATGGCATGGCATGTAATATCTTCATTGAAAGTTAGAAGCGGCATCGCGAGGCTTGGCATGTAATCTGGGTGATACACAGACACAAGCAAAACCACACGGCCAAGAGGCACGACATGTATTGTCCAAACAGTTTGACAGAGGAGACATTGATGGACATGGCATGTATTCAAGGGAAATACATGGACATGGACAGAAATACACATCCACGATGGCACGGTGTGTAATATCTTCATTGAATGGAGGAAGCGGCTTCACGAGGCTCGGCATGTAATCTGGGTGATACACGGACATGAGCAGAACCACACGACCAAGAGGCACCGCGTGTACTACCGTTAGCTTGGCAGAAGCGGCTTTGTGATGACTCGGCGTGTATTCTGGGAATACACAGACACGGGGTGGATTACACAGGCAGGTACTCCACCACATGACCAGGCATGGTCAGCATACATAGAGCTAACCCCAGGAGTTTAGACATGGCGTGTAACCATACCACATGCCGTGTACTTAATTTTTACATGAACAACCCTTTGAAAATGGCTATGGTACACAGATTGTACTTGTGAACTGAAGACATGGCATTTAAACATACCACACGACGTGTACTCACTTTTTACATGACCAGCCCCATGACACGGACCGTTTCACACGGGTAGTACCCGATGTCTAATGACACGACATGTATTGTTTACCTACACACCATGTACTTTTTGGAAAATGGCTTGGTCATCTTCTTCTCCGTGACTCAGGCACGTTTTTCTTGGTTTTCCCTTATGATGTTGGACGGAAGATTTGAATAAATCATCTCTGGTCTTCGTGACGATAGATGTATCCACCCCTTTGACTCATGGAGCGGACCCTCCCGGAATTGAGTATTCTATGTGGGAGAACCCTAGAGCTGGTTGCGACTGTAATGACGATGGCGACTATACTTGGATCCTATGTGGGTTCGGAAGCGAGGACGCCTGTACCTGGATCCTCCATGGGTTCGGCAGCGAGGACGACTGTACTTGGATCCTCCGTGGGATCGGCAGTGATGACGAATGTACTTGGATCCTCCGTGGGTTCGGAATCGATGATGACTGTACATGGATCCCATGTGGGTTCGGCATCGATGGTTACTGTACAAGGATCTTACATGGGATCAGCAGCGGTGACTTTTGTACTTGGATCCTATGTGGGTTTGGCATGGGAGATGATTCAGAGGCTACATCTATCATCTCCATCCCTTTTTGTGAGTATTATACATTTGTGAGATGAGTCTTGACATTCAATCATTAACATCGATATGATTGACATGCTTTCCTATGTGGATTGGGTTGTGATTTCATGTGTGGACTGGGTTGTACTTGGGATCGTGAGTTGGAGCCGAACTGGAATAATGACTTAGGTTTCTGTGTGGGAACATACCTAAGTAGAGTTGGTGGATACTTCGTGTTTGTATCATTCCTTCTTGGTTTATCCTTTGTGGATTCTGGGAGATCTTCGGGGGTCATGGGGTCCTATTGAGTATCGTATACTCACCCCTACATGGTCTATTCCCGAACTACGTTTTGTTGGATGCAGACGACAGACAACACTGATCGAGGATGAGGCTTGTGGATCGGGATGGTACTCAGAGGTGGGCTATCAGGCAAGGCGTACACGGAGCGGACGGACGGAACCGAGGAGCCGACGAGACTATCTATACCCACCCTTCAGGTGGGAATTCCGGAGGAGGACTTGGTGGTTGCTGAATTACTTTTCTGTTGTTGTTCTTTCTTTTCATTTTTATTGTACATTCAGTTGGGTATTTATTCTAGCCCATTCACTTTTCACAACTTACTTTTGTACTCAGTTTACTTATTGTTTACTTCAGCTAGCGTACTCTGTGGTGTTTGTTTTTTTACATAAAGGAAATTCCTTCCCTTTTATCTGAAATTACGCATTTGTTGCTAGTCGCCAGCCCCTAGCCTATGGAAGGCGGGCTTGGGGTAGTCACGACACGGGCCTTGAGGACGGGTCGTGAAAAATTGGTATCAGAGGAGTTCGGTTCTACCGCAGAACTCTAAACTCTGATCTTTCTTCTATGTGAAGAAATAGTATTAAGGTTATTGAGTGTGGTTATCAATCCAGGGAGTCCAATGTTGGTGCGGTGGCCGATGTATCCATACACCAGGACCTTGATTTCTGATTTCCGACTCAGTTCTTGAAAACATTGATTGCAGGTGTGTTTGAATGTTTTCTTTGTGATTACTTGTTTCTGCTCACCAGGTATACTGTATAAACTTTGACGCACCTGTTTCTTGTCAGAATGGCCCCACGATGTCATCGAGCTAGGGTTCTGAGCATTGTGCAAGACAGCAGCCCACCATGTGAAGAGGCCTCGGTGCAGGGCCCTATTACAGCAAAGGCACCATCAGTACCTCTACCCGCTGAGCCACCGATGCCACTAGCCCCAGCAGCTGAGAGTACATGTCACCTTAGTGCATTGCATGAGATTCATCATTAGAGGCCGCCTAGGTTCCACAGAGAGACGAACCCTTAGGCAGCTGAGGATTGGCTGGAGGCTGTTGTTCGAGTCTTCAGATTTGTAGGGACACCAACAGATCTCATGGTGATCCTTGCGGCGACTCTCCTACACGCAGCAGTAGCTAGATGGTCGAGGATGACGCACCAGGTGCATGATGAGGAATCTCTCCTTTGTTCGGACATTGAGATCCTTTTCCGCTCGGAGTTTGTTCCAGCCACCCTCCTTGCGGTGCACATCTAAGAGTTACTACAGCTGCAGCCGGGCAACATGTCAATAGCCCAGTACTCGGTGAGATTTACTGATCTCTCGCGCTACTCCACAGACATGGTACGAGACCCATTATTCCAGGCCTGGACCTTTTAGCAGGGATTGAGTCATGAGATCAGGGAATCGATGATCTCCCTCAGTATTCCGACATAGGCGGGAGTACTGGTGCAAGCCCTTATCGTGGATATCTTTCTTGCTGAGCCTTCACCAGCAGCGAGACATACCGCAGGGCGACACGTAGTGGAGTCTTATGTTGCAGGATGTCGACGGATGTCATAGGGGTCCAAGAAGACCAAACCATTATATGGATGAGCTCAGGAAACTGGTTTAGAGGTGCGAGGCACACGCAGCAGAGCCAGTCATCTGAGAGGCAGACAGTGCTATGCATGCGGTGGGTAGGGCCACATGGCTCTGGACTGTCCGATCCACCGGGCAGAGGAGTAGCAGACGGTTGAGGGACCACCCAGGCAGAGGCAGAGGTTCGGCCATGGCGGTCAATAGGGAGTAGGTGGATGAGGTAGAGGAGCTGGCCGAGCAGCAGGTGGTGGCCGGCGCTTTGAGGCTCTAACACCACCACCACCAGGAGGTCCACCCCAACCACAGGGAGCTGGCGAACAGAGGAAGGCTCAGCTTCAGGCAGCGGAGGCCTATGACCACGGTGCACCTGAGATGATTTGAGGTACTATCTATGTCTACTCCACCCTTTCTTCAGTTTTTATAGACACAAGAGAGAGTCATTACTTCATTGTCGCTTCCATTTTTCGGAGCTCGGAGATTCTGACGAAGCTGTTGGCTCAATCCTTACGGCTAAAGACTCCTACAGAAGCAGACTCGATGATTACGCATTGGTTCCGGTAGTGTGAGATTACTCTAGGAGGAGAGATATTTGGATGGGATCTTCTTTTAGAGGCGTCGAGGCCTTACGACGTCATCTTATGAATGGATTGGTTATCTACGGTCTACGCTCAGATCGACTGTATTAGGCGCAAGGTGCGATGTGTCTGCACCGTTGGGAGTAGGTTCACCTTCACCGGTGGTAAGGGAGCCTTTGCAGTGTAGGATGGACTCACACAGAGGAGAGGACAGATGATCACTCATCATTTGGCCAGTCTCATCCAAGGAGCAGTTGATGTGAGGAGTCCGAGTTTTCCTATTGTGGGGGATCAGTATGCAGATGTTTTTCCTGATGACATTCCAGGAATACCTCCTCGCAGAGAGGTAGACTTCTATATTGACATGTCCCCCGGGACTGCCCCGATATCTACTCCAGGATATCGGATGGCTCCTGCTGAGCTTCGAGAGCTATGGGTACAGCTGGAGGACTTGCAGGGAAAGGGGTTCATTTGACCCAGTGTTTCACCCTGAGCTTCCCCGATCTTGTTTTCCACGATGGCGGATGAGACCTTGTCAATGTGTGTCGACTACCGTCACCTATTCCAAGTGACCATGAAGAACAAGTATCCATTTCCGAGTATTGACGACCTCTTTGATCAGCTCAAGGGAGCACGCTGGTTCTCGAATATAGACCTCAGGTTGGGCTATCATCACCTCAGACTTCGAGATGAGGATGTGCAGAACACGACCTTCAGGTGTCGGTATGGCCACTATAAGTTCTTGGTTATGCCTTTTGGTGCAAAAAAAAGCTTCATCAGTGTTTATGAGTCTCATGAACAGGATCTTCCAGCCTTACCTCGATCTATTTGTCATAGTCTTCATCGACGACATATTGATTTACTTGACTTCTAAGGAGGATCACGCCTACCACTTGAGGGTTGTACTGGACACACTTCGAGAGAACCATATTTATGGTAAGCTCTCGAAGTGTCAGTTCTGGAATTGAGAGGTCCACTTATTGGGGCACGTCATCTTTGAGGCAGGAGTTGTGGTGGATCCTGCGATGACCGAGGCAGTGCTAGCTTGGGAGCCACCCAAGAGCGTGAAGGAGGAGCGGAGTTTCCTAGGTCTGGCTGGATACTATCAGAGATTTGTGCCAGACTTCTCCAGTATTTTAGCACCACTTTCAGATTTGATGAAGACGGGGAAACCCTTCTTGTGGTCAGACAGATGTCGGCAGAGCTTCCAGGAGCTGAGATAGAGATTGACCAGTGCACCCATCTTGAGGCTACCAGAGGAGGGTGTAGGGTACGTAGTTTACTATGATGCATTAGGGACCAGACTTGGGTGTGTCCTGATGCAGTATTGGGTAGTGATCGCCTATGTATCATGACAGTTGAGGTATCATGAGCAGAACTACGCTACCCATGACCTGGAATTAGCAGCAGTGGTCTTCGCCTTGACGATGTGGAGGCACTATCTGATGGGAAAGCACTTTATAGACTATTCTAACCACCAGAGTCTCAGGTACATCTTCTCACAGAAGGACCTGATCCTGAGACAGCGGCGATGACTTGAGTTCCTCCAGGACTATGACTTTGAGATAGTCTATACTCTTGGGAAGGGGAACACAGTAGTTGATGCTCTTAGCAGGAGGTCAGACACTCAACTACTTGGAGAGGCAACTGAGCAGCTAGCCGCATTGTAGTTATCCTTCATCGATAGAGATTGGGAAGCCTTTATACAGTCGCTCACAGTCACTCCTCCAATACTTCAACTGGTCAGGGAGGCACATCGTGGGGACGTTGACTACGAGACGCGATGTGCTTAGATTTCCAGAGGGTATCCACCTAATGGATTTTCTATAGGAGGAGATCACATCATCCTTTTTAGAGAACATACCATGGTACCGGCTTCTACACAGGAAGATGTTATGAGAGTGTTTCATAATTCCCCTTTGGAGGTAAATCCAGTAGTAGCAGGGATGTACTAGGATCTCAGACGACAGCACTGGTGGCCAGGTATAAAGAAAGTTGTGGCAGAGTTCGTTTCACGATGCCTGACCTACCAGCAGGTGAAGGCATAGCACCAGGTACTAGCAGGCTTGGTACAAACCTTAGAGGTCCCGGTGTAGAAGTGGGATGGAATATCTATGAATTTCATGATGGGACTTCCACGTACTTCTAGAGGACAGGACTCCATCTGGGTGATTGTAGACCGACTCACCAAGTCGGACCACTTCTTACCTATCAGAGAGAAGGGCTCAGTGGAATGCATGGGACGCCTCTACGTTCAGAAGATCATACAGCTTCATGGTGTACCATCATCTATCGTCTCCGATCGAGATGCTCACTTTACTTACCGTCTTTGGAAGGGGTAGCAGGAGGCATTTGGGATGCAGCTATACCTGAGCACTGCCTTTCACCCACAGACGGATGGTCAGACGGAGAGGACCATTTAGACTCTTGAGGTCATGCTCTATTCATGTGTCCTTGACTTTGGTCACAGCTGGGAGGATCACCTACCCTTGGTGGAGTTTTTGTACAACAACAGCTACCACTCCACCATCAGGATGGCACCATACGATGAATTGTATGGCCGACCTTGTAGATCACCTCTATGCTGGATAGACCCTGGGGAGTCAGCACTTGTAGAACCAGAGATGGTCTAGGCCACGATAGAGAAGGTACAGATCATCCATGGGTGGATGAGGACTAACCAGAGCCAACAGAATTCTTATGCTGATCGGAGGTGGAGACCACTAGAGTTCGAGGATGGCGACCACGTTTTCTTACGGGTCTCACCTCGACGTGGATTATGGAGATTTGGTCGGGGCGACAAGTTATCTTCGCGCTTCATTGGAACATTCCATGTTCTCATCAGGATAGGTGAGGTGTCTTATCGCCTGGATCTTCCACCTTAGTTTCACGGGGTGCATGACTTCATACACGTATCTTAGCTGAGGAGATACGTGCACGACCCGACACATATCATTGATCACGGGGAGATGGACATCGATGACATGGTGACTTTTGCAGAGGTTCCGGTAGAGATCGAGGATCAATAGGAGAGGTTCTTACATGGATGGTTGATTCCTCTAGTGTGAATCAGATTGAAATATAGAAACCTCAAGGAGAGCACATGGGAGCGGGAGGCTCAGATGCGTACACAATACCCTCATTTTTTTAGTAGTTTATGATATAGATTTACGGGGACGTAAAGCACTGAGGTGGGAGTAATTTAAAGACCCGTAAAATTCAATGAATATTTTTTCTTATATTCTTTGGGATTTTATGAGTACGCAGTTTCTGATGGCACCTGATTCCGAGGCCTGGTGTTCCCGAAATCAATTTTTGAAATTTAGCTCGGGTACGTTCAGTGAACGAACGAGTAGGTTTTTTCAATCCTTTGAACCAGTGCTCGGAATCGAAATCTGAGGGCATAGATGAAACCGCAGCAGATGTATTTTCGTAAGAGGACCGTTTCCAAAGGTGTGCTTTCTCGAGAGGAGTTGTTAAAAATTGACGTTTAATTGTGAAGTAAATAAAATTTGTGGATCAAATTTTACTTCTAACCTAGTGGTTTTATCCTAAGTATGGGAGTTGAGGTGGGACCCACAATATCCTAACTCCACTTTTTAGGATATTTTTGAGGTGGGTCCACACCATCCCTACCACTTCAAATTCCTTTAACTCTTATAACCCCTCTTAAATTTGGAAACTCCCCATTAATTTGTAACTCTCACCTATATCCTCTTTAATCATGCCAACATAGTTAATCAATTAAGTGAGTAATGTGTTTGAATTTTTAAAATTTAAATTCTTGGGATGTTATAATAAAATAAGAGTAAGTCTTATTTTATTTGGGGGGTTTTAGGATTTGTGTGTGGCGACATTGGGGGAGAGATCTCTTTTCTCTGGAAGAACGTCATCTTCCTCCTCGAAGAACGCCATGAATGCTGGTACCAACCTTGGCTTCCTTCTTCTCGACATTGATGAAGGGATGTCGTCTTTCTACGACAACGTCAACGGAACAACGAAACCATCTCCATCCTCCTTCAAGCGATCAACCTTATTTAATTGAGTTAGGGGTGTGTTTTGTTTGATCAATGTTTTTTTACCTTCCATGATGTTGTTTCTCATAAAACCATTTGATATCAGACTAATGAGAAAGAAACCGGACCTAACTAAGATGGTCTGATTCCTCTGCCGTTATTTTCATATGGTGTTCTTCAAATGTTCTTGAGCGATGAATCAAAAAAAGTTTTCAGAGCCGATCGGAGGCCCGAAAACATCAGAAACGGACTCAGAACATCGAGACGACCTATGAACAGGTGTTTTGTAGAAAAAGGATCATCAGAACAGAGGAAGAATTCCTGGGGAGGCATGCTGGCCAGAGGTGTCGTTTATGGAAAATTACAAAATACACAGCGTGTACTTCCAGAGCACACATTTTATAGTACAAGCGTTCAGCAGCAGAAGTAACGATCATCAGAAGAAGTGACACACGGCATGTGACATCGGTCACACGGCGTGTACTATCCACACAGTTTGAAATAGGAGTCTTTGATGGACATGGAATGTATTCAAGGGAAATACACGGACACAGACAAAAATACACGGCCATGATGGCATGGCATGTAATATCTTCATTGAAAGGAAGAAGCAGATTCGTGAGGCTTGGAATGTATTCTGGGTGATACACGGACACGGGCAGAACCACATGGCCAAGAGGCATAGCGTGTACTATCAACACAGTTTGATAGAGGAGACTTCGATGGTCATGGAGTGTATTCAAGGGAAATACACGGACACTGAGAGAAATACACAGCCACGATGGCACGGTGTGTAATATCTACAATGAAAGGACGAATCACCTTTGCGAGGCTCGGCATGTAATCTGGGTGATACACGGATATGGGAAGAACCAGACGACCAAGAGGCACGGCCTGTACTACCTTCACATTGGAAGAAGCGGCTTTGTGATGACTCGGCGTGTATTCTGGGAATACACAAACACGGGGTGGAGTACCAGGGTAGGTACTCAACCACACAGCCAGGCATGGTCAGCGTACATGGAGCCGACCCCAGAAGTTTGGACACGGCGTGTCACCATACCACACGCCGTGTACTTACTTTTTACACGAACAACACTTCGACACGGGATGTGGTACACTGACAGTACCCATGAACTGAAGACACGACGTGTAACCATACCACACGCCGTGTACTCACTTTTTACATGACCATCCCCAGGATATGGGCCGTTTCACACGTGCAGTAACTGGTGTCTGATGACATAGCGTATATTGTTTACCTACACACCGTGTACTTTTTGGAAAATGGCTTGGTCGTCTTGTTCTCCATGACTCGAGCACGTTTTTCATGGTTTTCCCCTATTACGTGGGACAGAACATTTGGATACATCATCTCTAGTCTTTGTGACGGTAGATGTATCCACCCCTTTGACTCAAGGAGCGGACCCTCCCAGTATCGAGTATACTGTATGTGGAACCCTAGAGCTGGCTGCGACTGTAACGACAACGACGACTGTACTTGGATCCTACGTCGGCTCAGCAGTGAGGATGACTGTACTTGGATCCTCCATGGGTTCGGCAGCGAGGACGACTGTACTTGGATCCTCCATGGGTTCGGCAGCGATGACGACTGTACTTGGATCCTCCCTGGGTTCGACAGCGATGACGACTGTACATGGATCCTATGTGGGTTCGACAGTGATGGTTACTGTACTAGGATCATACGTGGGTTCGGCAGCGACAACTTCTATAATTGGATCCTACATGGGTTTGGTAGGGGAGATGATTCAGAGGCTACATCTATCATCTCTACCCCTCTTCGTTAGTAGTATACCTGTATGAGCTGAGTCTTTACTTTCAATCATTATCATCGATATGATTGACTTGATTTCCTATGTGGATTGGGTTGTGATTTCCTGTGTGGACTGGGTTGTACTTGGGCTCGTGAGTTGGAGTCAAACTGGAATGATGACTTAGGTATATGTGTGGGAATATACCTAAGTAGAGTTGTTTGATACTTCCTGTTTGTATCCTTCCTTTGTGGTTTATCCTTTGTGGATTATGGGAGAACTTCGAGGGTCTCGGGGTCCCTACTAAGTATCATATACTCAACCCTGCATAGGCTATGCCCGCACTATGTTGTGTTGGATGCAGACAACAGACATCGCTGATCAAGGATGAGGCATGTGGAGCGGGACGGTACCCGGAGGTGTACTATCAGGCGAGATGTACACGGAGCAGACGGTTGGACCCGAGGAGCCAACGAGACTATTTGTACCCACCCTTAAGGTGGGAATTCCAGAGGATGACTTGGTGGTTGATGATTTACTTTATTGCTGGTATTCTTTCTTTTCATATGTATTGTACTTTCAGTTGGGTTTGTATTCTGGCCCATTTACTTTTCAGCACTTACTTTTTTACTCAGTTTACTTAGTGTTTACTTCAGCTAGCGTACTATGTGGTGTTTTTTTATATAAAGGAAATGCCTTCACTTTTATCGGGAAATACGTCTTTGGTGCTAGTCGCCAACCCCTGGCCTATGGAAGGTGGGCTTGGGGTAGTCACGACACGGGCCCCAAGGACGGGTCGTGAAAAATAAAATTTTGAACCTTTTCTCAATTTTTTTACCTAATTTTATATTTTTATAAATTTTATATCATTTAATAAAATATTATTTATTTTAATATAAAATTAATTTCAATTTTGACATTATTCATTGCTTTGAATTTTATGAAAATGAATAAAACTTGGTATTTTTGAACCAACACTTTTAACACATCACTAAAATGTCAATATTATCTACAAAATTCATATATGACAATAATGATATTATATTTTATTAATTAAATATTTCAAAAGTAATTTATTTGATATTCTCATTAATTAAAAAATTACTCCATCATAATTTTGTAAGCCCTTATGGTAACTATTTATTTCCTAAAAATAATAAAAAAAATTATTTTGATGAAATAAAATATTTTATATTTAAATTACTATTTATTTTCACAGATATTTTTTGAATAACCACACATTAAAAATATAATATTATTAAAAAAATGATAATATCAGATTTTACTTTTCTTAGAATAAAATTCTATAAATATATTAAAGTCATTCAAGTGACTCTATAAGGATATTAAATCGGCCCAATGATGGTTTTGGTTGATACTCACTCACACAATAAAATTATAACATGTTATAGGGTAATTAAATAAAATCTATAATATTATTTTTACCCTTAATTACCTAAATTACCCTCAACGTGGTAATTACAATTATTAAATTTACTATTCATATTTTCCAAAAAAAAATTGAAAGGCACCTATTTATTAAATTATTACCTTATATATTAAAATTTGGGATTCATTTTTCGTAATTGAATTCACATAAGTTTCAGAAATTAATTTAAAATTAATCTTATAGATGGAATGAAACAATGGGTTTTTAAAGTAAAAATGTTCATAAGATTGAAATGTTTTTATATACAACTTCAATGTCAAATTGATTCTAATAATCCAAATTGGATTTATTGATGTATAATTGAACTATTTAAACATTATATCCAATCTAAAATATTATTTAACAATATATATGAATAAGAAGAAAATGTAGTTTTCATTTCAAATGGAATATTTTTTAAAATTCATCAAAAATATATATTACAAATATACCAAAAAAACTACCATAGTAAATTTTTAAATTCTGATTTAAAAAATTAAGTTTATTTTTTAAAAATATAATTTATAAATGTTTGAAAATTTAGGTTTGAAACTAGTGTGCCATTAAAAGGAAAAAAATGCCTTTAGAGAAAATATTAATTGTATTTGTAAAATTGGATTTGTTCTTATCTAATACCTTTTAAATATGTTGGATGAATTCAGAAACATTTTACTAAATATATAATATATAATTTTCATAATTTTTTTAATTCTATTAAATCATGAAAAATTATTGGAATGGTTATAACAGTCGTCTTAAAATACTGATATTTAATTTTATATCAGTGTTTGTTTATGGTTGGTGTTCTGTAACATAAGCTATAGAATAAATTAAATTTATTTTAAAAAGAAATATCATAAAATCTTAGAGTGTTACAACATGAGTGAACCTTTTTTATTGGTACTTACAGTAGATGAAAACCCCATATTACTGAAGGGATACGTGAATTATATTTATAGTTTCATAAGGAAATTAATATCATTACTTGTGGCTTTAGGAGATGAATAAGTTGAATTATTATAATAGATTGATGGGTCCATGTAATTGTTTTTATACCATTTTATAGGACAATTCATGTACATGGATAATTTTTTGGACTATCGACTCTAATCAGGATTTAATGTGTTGTGAATCCTAGTTTTTAAGGTCTTAATGAGTGTCATGTTCATATAGAATATCCTTTGGTTTAATAAAGATAAGGATCCACAAATTTGATATCATATAGTATCGTGTGTACCCCATGAATCATATATTCTTTGGGATTATCACCTAGTAGATCAATTACAGGATACCGACCATCCATTAATAATATAATACATGATCTATGGGGGGTAAAAGAGTGTGTATATTGAACAAGTTAAGTAAATTTGGAGGCTATAAGAGAAGCATTAGAGAAATTTTATTTTCTAATATTTTTTCTAGTTAAATGGTTTTCAATATGGTATATTGATGTTCTTGGGAATTTTGTTGAATTTAAACTAGATATGTCATTTAGGGTAAAAAGTAACATGTTGTGTTTCTAAATTATCGATCTACTAAAGGGTCTAAGGACATGATGGTAACATGTTCGAAATCATCTTTATGTAATTCACTATTCATAAATGGTGAGTAATGGAATTTTTGTTACATCCCTTTATTAATAGTGTATGCATGTGAGAGAATATGTTCTGATTCTCTATAAAATAATAAAATATGTATTTTTCTCAATTAAAAATTTTCACGGTCATCTTATATGTAAATGATATTTTTTTGGGGAATTATGTGTGTAAGTAAGTAGAATTAATATTTGGGTTCTAATAAATGAGGACTGGAATCAATATCACGTATAAAAGTTCATGGGGTATCTAAAATGTTTATATTTGGAAAGGATCTCCCAAATTATTTCATGGAATCTATAATAATTAGTTTTAATATTTGAATTGCACAATATTCTTCTGATGTGTCTAGCATAAGGTTCTATAAACTATTCACTATGTGATATGCAATATATTCTAGATGATCCTTCTTTGATAAAAAATATACCTTAGGTAGTAAATACTATATGATGTTATTGGGAATTGAATTATTTTTCTAGTGATAATTTTCTAGGATAAAGGGAGAATATCCTTCCTTTTTTGGAAGGTTGGTATGGAAGGGTCATCCATAAATCCTTGAAAAATATCTCTCTAGGGTATTTATAGGTATAAAGGGGTATCTGTGCTGATGTGGTGATGTTGGAGATGAATTTTTTATACACTGTAATATAATTGTTTTTAGTAAAATTTATATTTTGTTGAACTCAAAGGTTATAGATGGATTATTTTGGGAGTGTTTTTTATTAAAACCTATTAGATATTTAGTATTGAAATTAGTGTATTATTATATTAGTTTTTATTTTTCTTATGATCATAAACCTAGAACCTATGTCTAGCTTATTCCATAAAAATTAGAACACAGAAACATTATAGATACCTCATATATGTTAGTATAACATTATTTTCATTTAAAAAATTCAAAAAACAATTTACATCCTGAAATTGACATAACTTGTTATCCTCGTTTCCATATTGCCTATACAATCTATCAAATTTCAAGCGTACAAAATTATATATTCCCTTAGATAATGGGATCACTTGTACACTGTTTTTTCAATGAAAATTGTGTTAGAGGGAATTTAAAGTGGATTATCTTGATTTGGAAACTATTTCATCAATAATAGATAAAACCCCTGGAATACTCCTACTACAATGTTTTGACCACCATGTCACTAGAATAAAAAAAACTTTTGAGTGATTTACACCCCTTAGTGAGTGATAAGATATCAGAAACATGGATACCCTTTATGTTTCCTCATCATGGAGTGATATATTCCTTTATCTTCATGTCATTTCATGTGATAATAATAACATGGTGTTCATATTAATTTTATGGTACATTTATAGATTCTTAAATATATTTTTTAGTAAGGATTTATAAAAAATAAATATATTTGGATATTATAAATCATATATATTTAGTATTATTCCATTTTATTTTATGATACATGAATTTTTATAGTAAATGATGATGTGTTATAGTTCATAATGGGTGACCCAATTTCCCATGAAAAAGTTATAAAGAATTTTAATTATTTGAAATTCTTGAAGGGAATTATATTTTAAATAGACTACAAGTATATGAATAATTTTTTGATTTCGGGTGAGTTATCTTTTTCTTATAACCTATGGTTTATATATTGATTTTCTAAAACAAAAATAATTTGTATTTAAATTTTTCTTAAATAATTATAACTTCTTGGAAAATGGTTATAGGAATATTTATGATATTTATTATGAATAATTGTTTTTTCAATATTTGTGATAATTTCCATAACAAATTATTATAATTATAGAATCTTATAAAAGGATATTAATTTTTAATTTCATAATTTAATTATTTTTAGGATTTAATTATCATTTTAACTAATGGTTTTATGGATAAAAATGAAGTTTATATGGTTCAAAAGCATCAATAATTAGTTTATGTATTAAAGAATACATCAGAGTGTCAAAACATCAATTTTTATTATATAACTAAATTTTTTTGTTTCATAATGAAAGGATATGAATCCTGTGTTTATAAGATGGATATTATGGGAAATATGGTAATTATTATATTATACATAGATGGCATATTATTTATTAGAAATAATTTCCCCATTTTCAGGGTATACTAACATACAATAATATATAAATTTTTACACCTAGGTTTACCCACATGTGTTATGGTGTATTTTCATGTTCACACATGGATCCCTATATACAAATATATTGAATTATGTAGATGACTAAATTTACCTATGTTAAAATATACACATGTTGAACTTAATTTATCAGTGTGTACATTCCTACACATAGGTGTCATTATGCTTTCTAGTAACCTTTTGTACCCTGTGTTCAAAGGCATGTGACCATACCTAATATGTTTTATTCATGTATGTAGGGATATAACAATGTGTTGAAGAATATACTCTAGTAAAACTATCTTTAAACCTCTTCACTTTCATATGACTAGGTATACTTCTTTTTACATTGATGTAATTGTGTCTACGTGAGTATAATCATGTCTACCCTTGTATATTTTTATAAACCCATATATACATAAATATAATCATCGATAACTAGGTTAAATCACTCTTCTTAAAGATTACTTATGTATACCTTCATGTTCTAACATGTATGTGAGTGTACTTACCTATACATCTGTGTAACCATTATAATTGGGTGTAAACATGTGAATCTAGTCATTCTATGATGAAATGGTTATATAAATTTTTACTTAGTTTTACACATATATTCTTAGATATACCTGAGTGTAATCATTTATAAATAGTAACAGATATATATACTTAGGTGTACCCACATTTACCGAAGTGGATGTGTTTATTTACTCATGTATACATGTGTGACCATTTATACCATCATCCACTCATTATTACTCATATTTACCTGTATATACTAATGTGTACCCTAACACATGCATGTTTTTTGATGTACACAAGTGTATGACCAATGGTTCTTATGTATACATGTATGTTTCGATTTGTAACTTCATTTTCCCCAATGTACAATATTTTAATTGATTGTATCATTGTGTACCCATGTGTAACTCCATGTAAAATTTTTTTACCTACATGTATAAATGTATAATATTTTTTACCCACATGTAGACATATAGAAGAAATGTAAACTATGTAAACCCATGTGTAACTACTTTTACCCATGTGTACCAATATATATAGTTGTTCCCACATATACACATGTGTACCTTGATATCCCATCATTTTGGCATGTATACTCATGTTTATCATTTTCTACATCTGTGTAATTTTGTGTTATATCACATACTCAGGTGAACTTGAGTATACATCGATGTGCATTCACACACATTTTAAATACTATTTTTACCTATATGTACTCGTGTGTACCAACATGTACTTTGGATTACCAACATCTACTTGGGTATATCATTATATACCCACACATTCTCATGTGCGAATGATTTCACCAGATTATACTCATGTGTGGTCAACAATGTTGGTGGTTTCCCGCATTTACTCATAAGTATCAATATTTACTAATGTTTACCCATATGTACCTATATATAAAATTATATAACCACATTTTCCTAGGTATACTTGGGTGTAAACATATATTCTAAATTTTAACTTGGTGTACCTGTGTATACCCACAAAAAACCATGACTGTACAAGGGTGGGCATTTTTGTAACAATGTATATCAATATATATGTGTTTATACCTATGTGTACAAAATTATAGCCACATCTACTATCATGAAACCATATTTAGATATGTTTTTATTTTTGAACCTTTGTGTAATTATGACAATCATTTTTTATACATGTGTTCTCAGTTATAATTTTATTCATCCCATGGATCTGTTTGTTCCTATATGTACCTACATATTCTTGTGTGTACATGAGAGTTTAAGGTTATGCTCATCTATAATTTCATTTACCCATGTGTACCCTCAAAAACTCACTTACAGTTTTCTACCTATTATAATATAAGATTCATCTTTCTAACACCAACACTAGTCATAAGTAGTATACGCTCCCTTTGATCTGTGGAGGAATTGATTTCATTGACTTCTTCTATATAATTTTTTTTAAAGGATATACCTCCCCATGATGCATGACGTGAATGATGTTTTCATCTTGATCTGGTTAGTCTAAAGAAATATAAATGTATTTTATAGAATATGGATGGGTATTTAGGAATGTGGTTTATGGAAATATTTTCATTCTGAGGGGAATTATTCAATTGACCCTCCTAAATATTCAAGAAATGAATTCAACTCTTGTATATTAATGGTTTAGTCTCAATTTATTTTCTTTATTGAAAACTCTAAATCACCCATTACAATCAATTTTTTCACTACTATATATAGATCCAATTCAAAACCTATAAATATGTCCAGTAATTCTTCCTCATTATTATTTCATCCATCTAACAATAAAAATCAATAATGTATAATCACATTTCCGGGTGAGATCAATACAATCCCCTTATTGGACCATATTTTCATTGTATTTTCCGTCCTTATTCCTATTATATAACTACATGCGCCATCATCTTATATCTCACATTATTTTGGATTTTATGAATAGATAAAACCTATTAATTATTTAGTTTCATGTCATATAGTTACCCATTTCAGATATTTTTCTCTATAAGGAAATATTTTAATGCACTCCATTTCATCATATTTTTTAGATAAAAACTAGATAATAAATTTCTATATATGTCTAGTTGGTGTGTGAAATACTATATGAGTTCATCAAATTATTTATAGAAACATTCTTCCCACTGATATGTAACACCTTTCTTCATCACCTTTGTGAAGGTTATATATTTTTAAAATGATAGATATAAAGAATCAAATGTAAGTGATACATTTTTGGATTCCCATAAATAACATGAGGTTTTAAAGAGGTGTTATTTCATGTTTCACCTTTATCTTTACATGTGTTACTTTAATGTAATGATGGAATGCCATGATGATAAGAAATATTCATGATGTTACCCCAAAATTTAATTTCAATTGGTTTATCATCATGAAGTGTTACAAAAAAATGAAAACTACTTCATGATTTTTTTAAGATTATATAATTTGTGAAATTTAACCATGAGATATTTTATATTGAACTTCAATATATTCCATGTAATTATATTTATGACTTTATTCATGTAATTTTAGTATGTTTTTTCAGAATTCATCATACAAATAGAATTACCTAATAATAATATAACCATTGGGGTTCCCTAAAGGTTGTGACCTATCCATATTATTGGTCCATTATGATATTTCTATTTGGATGATATATATCCATAAATGAAAGAGATTAAAATCTATTTGTTACATTTATCAATAGTTTCATTACTTGGAAAAACTAAAATTTCTATTTGTAGTTCTGATTGAGATCCTTAAAATGAATGAAAGATATAATTTTCCATTTATTTTATCTGAATGGTGAAATATTTTTTTATCAAATTCGAGTATTTAACTTCACAAATAATTAAGGCCTTGATTAGATAATCATCTTATACTTTTAACTTTTTAGAGTGGATAAAATTAATTTTCATCCCTAAATATTTATAACTAATGTGATTATTTGAATAAACTATGATTATGGGATTCTTTATAAAGATAAAACCTAGGAATTACTATTTAGATCCTTAAAGAGAAATCTAAATGTTATTTTATGAAGGATTCACATTTTTCATTTCCCTTAGTTATCATGGAGGAGAGGATTATTGTTGGCTACAAAACGTCCTTAATACCTAGATTAGCCTACCATTATTCATCGACGATAGTCAAAACAACTTCCAAAAATTCTAAAACATAATCTCTTGTATCTTCTTTATTGTTTACTTCAGCTAGCGTAATCTGTGGTGTTTGTTTTCTTACATAATGGAAATACCTTCCCTTTTATATGGAATTACGCCTTTGGTGCTAGTCACCAGTCCCTGGCCCATGGAAGGTGGGCTTGGGGTAGTCACGACACAGGCCCCGAGGACGGGTTGTGACAAATTGGTATCAAAGGAGTTTGATCTACCACAGAACTCAGAACTCTGATCTTTCTTCTATGTGAAGAAATAATATTAAGGTTATTAAGTGTGGTTATCAGTCCAGGGAGTCCAGTGTTGGTGAGGTGGCCGATGTATCCATACACCAGGACCCTGATTTCTGATTTCCGACTCAGTGCACGAAAACATTGATTGCATGTGTGTTTCAATGTTTTCTTTGTGATTACTTGTTTCTGCTCACCAGGTATACTGTATAAACTGCGACATAGATGTTTCATTTCAGAATGGCCCCACGATGTCATCGAGCAAGGGTTCTGAGCATTGTGTAAGACGGAAGCCCACCAAGTGACGAGGCCTCGGTGCAGGGCCCTATTACAGTAAAGGCATCGGTGGTACCTCTACCCGCCGAACCACTGATGCCACTAGCCCTAGTAGCTGAGAGTGCAGGTCACCTGAGTGAATTGCATGAGTTTCAGCGTCAGAGGCTGCCTAGGTTCCGTGGAGAGATGGACCCTCAGGCAGCTGAGGATTGGCTGGAGGCTGTTGTTCGAGTCTTCAGATTGGTAGGGACACCAGCAGATCTCATGGTGATCCTTGCAGCGAGTCTCCTGCACGCAGCAGTAGGTAGATGGTCGAGACTGATTCTCCAGGTGCACGACGAGGCATCTCTCCTTTGGTCAGACTTTGAGATCCGTTTCCGCTCGGAGTTCATTCCAGCCACCCTCCTTGTAGTGCGCGTCTAGGAGTTACTACAGCTGCGGCCGGGCAGTATGTAAGTAGCCCAGTACTCGGTGAGATTTACTGATCTCTCGTGCTACTCCACGGACATGGTATGTGACCCATTATTCCATGCCCGGACCTTTTAGAAGGTACTGAGTCATGAGATAAGGTCATCGATGATCTCCCTCAGTATTCCGACATAGGCGGGAGTACTGGAGAAAACCCTTATCGTGGATATGTTTCTTGCTGAGCCTTCACCAGCAGCGAGACATACCACAGGGCGACACGTAGCAGAGTCTTCTGTTGCAGGATGTAGACGGATGTCACAGGGGTCCAAGCAGACCAAACCATCTTGTGGACGACCTCAGGACACTGGTTCAGAGGTGCGAGGCACACGTAGTAGAGCCAGTCATCCGAGAGGCAGACAGTGATATGCATGCGGCGGGCAGGGCCACATGGCTCCGAACTGTCTGACCCACTGGGCAGAGGAGCAGCAGACGGTTGAGGGACCACCCTGGAAGAGGCAGAGGTTCGACCGTGGCAGTCCATAGGGAGCAGGTGGATGAGGCAGAGGAGCTGGCTGAGCAGCAGGTGGTGGTTGACACTTTGAGGCTCTACCACCACCACCACCACCACCAGGTCCACCCCGACCACAGGGAGCTGGCGAACAGAGGCAGGCTCAGCTTCAGACAGCGGAGGCCTACGAACACGGCACACCTGAGATGATTTGAGGTACTATATATGTCTACTCCACCCTTTCTTCAGTTCTTATAGACACAAGAGCAGGTCATTATTTCATTCCCTCTTCCCTTTTTCAAAGCTCAGAGATTCCGACGAAGCTGTTGGCTCGATCCTTACGGCTAGAGATTCCTACGGAAGCAGACTCGAAGATTACGCATTGGTTCCGGTATTGTGAGCTTACTCTAGGAGGCGATATATTTGGATGGTATCTTCTTGTAGCGGCATCGAGGCCTTATGACGTCATCTTAGGCATGGATTGGTTATCTACGGTCTATGCTCTGATCAACTGTATTAGGCGCAAGGTGCGATGTGTCCGCACCGATGGGAGCAGGTTCACCTTTACCGGTGATAAGGGAGCCTTTGCAGTGTTGGATGGGCTCACACAGAGGAGAGGACAGATGATCACTCATCATTTGGCCAGTCTCATCCTGGGAGCAGTTGATGTGAGGAGTCTGAGTTTTCCTATTGTGGTGGATCAGTATGCGGACGTTTTTTCTGATGACATTCCAGGCCTACCTCCTCACAGAGAGGTAGACTTTTATATTGACTTGTACCCCGGTACAACACCGATATCTACTCCAGGATATCGGATGGCTCCTGCTGAGCTTCGAGAGCTATGGGTAAAGCTGGAGGACTTGCAAGGAAAGGGGTTCATCCGACCCAGTGTTTCACCCTAGGCTTCACCAATCTTGTTTGCCAAGAAGGAAGAAGAGAGATTGCGACTATGTGTCGACTACCGTCACCTAAACAAGGTGACCATGAAGAACAATTATCCACTTCTGAGGATTGATGTCCTCTTTGATCAGCTCAAGGGAGCACACTGGTTCTAAAATATAGACCTCAGGTCGGGCTGTCATCAGCTCAGACTTCGAGATGAGGATGTGGAGAAGACGACCTTAAGGTTTCGGTATGGCCACTATAAGTTCTTGGTTATGCTTTTCGGTGTAAAAAATGCTCCAGCAGTGTTCATGAGTCTCATGAATAGGATCTTCTAGCCTTACCTTGATCAATTTGTCATAGTCTTCATCGACGACATATTGATTTGCTCGAATACTGAGGAGGAGCACGCCAACCACTTGAGGGTTGTACTGGACACACTTTGAGAGAACCAGATTTATGGTAAGATCTCGAAGTGTCCGTTCTGGATTTGAGAGGTCCACTTATTGGGGAACGTCAACTCTGAGGCAGGAGTTGTGGTGGATCCTGCGAAGATCTAGGCAATACTAGCTTGGGAGCCATCCAAGAGCGTGACAGAGGTGTGGAGTTTCCTATGTCTGGCTGGGTACTATCAGAGATTTGTGCCAGAATTCTCCAGTGTTTCAGCACCACATTCAGCTTTGATGAAGAAGGGGAAACCCTTCTTGTGGTCAGATAGATGTCGTCAGAGCTTCCAAGAGATGAGACAGAGATTGACCAGTGCAGCCATCTTGAGGCTACTGGAGGAGGGTGTAGGGTACATAGTTTACTACGATGCATTAGGGACCGGACTTGGGTGTGTATTGATGCAGTATCGGGTAGTGATTGCCTATGGATCATGACAGTTGAGGAAGCATGAGCAGAACTACGCTACCCATGACCTGGAGTTAGCAGCAGTGGTCTTCGCCTTGAAGATGTGGCGACACTATCTGATGGGAAATCACTTTATAGACTATTCTGACCACCAGAGTCTTAGGTAAATCTTCTCACAGAAGGACCTGAACATGAGACAGTGGCGATGGCTTTCGTTCCTCCCGGACCACGACTTTGAGATAGTATATAATCTTGGGAAGGGTAACATAGTAGCTGATGCTCTTAGCAGGAGGTCAGGAATTCAGCTACTTGGAGAGGCAACAGAGCAACTAGCCGCATTGCAGTTATCCTTCATGGATAGAGATGGGGAAGCCTTTATACAGTCGCTCACAGTCACTCCTCCACTACTTCAGTAGGTCAGGGAGGCACAGCTTGGGGACGTTGACTGTGAGACACAACGTGCTCAGATTTCAAGAGGGCAGGCACCTAATGGATTTTCTATTGGAGGAGATCACATCATCCTTTTTAGAAAAAATAACATGGTACCATATGCTATACAGGAAGAATTTATGAGAGTGTTTCACACTTCCCCTTTGGCGGTACATCTGGGAGTAGCGAAGATGTACTAGGATCTCAGACGAGAGCACTGGTGGCCGGGTATAAAGAATGTTGTGGCAGAGTTCGTTTCACGATGCCTCACCATCCAGTTGGTGAAGGCAGAGCACTAGGTACTAGCAGGATTGGTACATCCCTTAGTGGTCCCAGTGTAGAAGTGGGCCAGAATAACTATGGATTTCTTTATGGGACTTCCACGTACTTTTAGAGGACATGACTCCATCTGGGTGATTGTAGACCGACTCACCAAGTCGGCCCACTTCTTACCTATCAGAGAGCAGGGCTCAGTGGAATGCTTGGAAAGCCTCTACGTTCAGGAGATCACATGGCTTCATGGTGTACCATCATCTATCGTCTCCGATCGAGATGCTCACTTTACTTCCCGGTTTTGGAAGGGGTAGCAGGAGGAATTTGGGACACAGCTACACCTGAGCACCAGCTTTCACCCATAGCCGGATGGTCAGACGGAGATGACCATTCAGACTCTCGAGGACATGCTTCGTGCATGTGTCCATGACTTTGGTCATAGCTGGGAGGATCACCTACCCTTGGTGGGGGTTTTTTACAACAACAGCTACCACTCCCCCATCGGGATGGCACCATACGAGGAATTGTATGGCTGACCTTGCAGATCACCTCTATGCTGGACAGACCCTACGGAGTCAGCACTTGTAGAACCAGAGATGGTATAGGCCATGACGGAGAAGGTACAGATCATCCAAGATTGGATGAGGACTACCCAGAGCCGACAGAAGTCCTATACTGATAGGAGGCGGAGACCACTAGAGTTCAAGGAAATCGACCATGTTTTCATACCGGTCTCACCTCAATGTGGATTATGGAGATTTGGTCAGGGTGAAAAGTTATCTCTACACATCATTGGACCATTCCATGTTATCATCAGGATAGGTGAGGTGTCTTATCGTCTAGCTCTTCCACCTCAGTTTCACTGGGTGCACGATGTCTTCCACGATTCTTAGCTGAGGAGATACCTGCACGACCCGACACATATAATTGATCACGGGGATCTAGACATCGATGATGGGGCGACTTTTGCAGAGGTTCCGGTAGATATCGAGGATCGATATGAGAGGTTCCTACATGGATGGTTGATTCCTCTAGTGTGAATCATATGGAAACACGGAAACCTCCATGAGAGCACATGGGAGCGGGAGGATCAGATGCGTACACA
Source organism: Viscum album (assembly GCA_963277665.1). NCBI lineage: Eukaryota > Viridiplantae > Streptophyta > Magnoliopsida > Santalales > Viscaceae > Viscum > Viscum album. The sequence goes on from OY728156.1 coordinate 52,692,558, forward strand.
ATACCCTCATTTTTTCCCTAGTTTATGATATAGATTTATGGGGATGTAAAGCCCTGAGGTGGGAGTAATTTAAAGACCTGTAAAATTCAAGGAATGTTTTTTCATATATTATTTGGGATTTTATGAGTATGTAGTTTCTGACGGGACCTGATTCCGAGTCCTGGTGTTCCCGGAATCAATTTTTGAAATTTAGCTTGGGTACATTTAGTGAACGAACGAGCGGGTTTTTTATATCCTTTGAACCGGTGCTCGGAATCGAAATCCGAGTGCACCGATGAAACCGAAGCAGCGTTATTTGCATAAGAGGACCTTTTACGAAGGTTTCCTTGCTCGAGAGGAGTTTTTAAAAATTGAGGTTTAATTGTGAAGTAAATAAAATTTGTGGATCAAATTTTACTTCTAGCCTAGTGGTTTTATCATAAGTATGGGAGTTGAGGTGGGACCCACAATATCCTAACTCCTCTTTTTAGGATATTTTTGAGGTGGGGCCCACACGATCCCCACCCCTTAAAATTCCTTTAACACCTATAACCCCTCTTAAATTTGGAAACTCCCAATTAATTTGTAATTATCCCCTCTCTCCTCTTTAATCATGCCAACACAGTTAATTAATTAAGTGAGTAATGTGTTTGAATTTTTAAAATTGAAATGCTTGGCATGTTATAATAAAATAAGAGAAAGTCTTATTTTATTTGGGGGGTTTTAGGATTGTTGTGTGGAGACATTGGGGGAGAGAGCTCTTTTCTCTAGAAAAACATCATCTTCCTCATCGAAGAATTCCAAGAACGCTGGTGCCAACCTTGGCTTCCTTCCTCTCGAAGTTAATGAAGGGATGTCGTCTTTCCGTGGCAACGTCAATGGAACAAGGAAAGCATCTCCATCCTCCGTCAAGAGATCAACTTTATTTAATTGAGGTATGGGCGTGTTTTGATTCTGCAACGTTTTTTTTACCTTCCCTGATGTTGTTTCTCATAAAACCACTTGATATCGGACTAATGCGAAGGAACCAGACCAAACTAACATGGTATTATTCCTCTGTCGTTCCTTTCGTATGGTGTTCTTCAACCATTCATGAGTGGTGAATCAAGGCAAGTTTTCAGAGCCTATCGGAGGCCTGAAAACATCGGAAATGGCCTCAGAACATCGGGACGACCTAGGAATGGGAGTTTTGTAGAAAAAGGATCATTAGAATAGAGGACAGATTCCTAGGGCGGCGTGCTGGCCAGAGGTGTCGTTTATAGAAAATTCCAGAATACACGACATGTACATCTAGAGCACACGCAGTATAATACAAGCGTTCAGCCGCAGAAGTAACGGTCATCATAAGATGTGACACACGGCATGTGACACTGTTCACATGGCGTGTACTATGCACACAGTTTGATAGAGGGGACTTTGATGGACATGGCAGGTATTCAAGGGAAATACACGGACACAGACAGAAATACACGGCAATGATGGCACGGTGTGTAATATCTTCATTGAAAGGAAGAAGCGGCTTCGTGAGGCTTGGCGTGTAATCTGTGTGATACACGGACACGGGAAGAACCACACGGCCAAGAGGCACAACGTGTACTATCCACATAGTTTGATAGAGGAGACTTCGATGGACATGGCGTGTATTCAAGGGAAATACATGGACAAAGACAGAAATACACGGCCACGATGGCACGGTGTGTAATATCTACATTGAATAGACGAAGCATCCTTGCGAGGCTTGGCATGTAATCTGGGTGATACACAGACATGGGCAGAACCAGACGACCAAGAGGCATGACCTGTACAACCTTCACCTTGGCAGAAGCGGCTTTGTGATGACTTGGCATGTATTCCATGAATACACAGACACGGGGTGGAATACACGGGCAGGTACTCCACCACACAGCCAGGCATGGTCAGTGTACACAGATCCGACCACAGATGTTTGGACACAGCGTGTAACCATACCACACGCTGTGTACTTACTTGTTACACGAACAAAACTTCGACACGAGATGTGGTACACAGACAGTACCCATGAACTGAAGACACGGCGTGTAACCGTACCACACGCCGTGAACTCAATTTTTACATGACCATCCCCATGACACGGGCTATTTCACACATGCAGTACCAAGTGTCTGATGACACAGTGTGTATTTTTTACCTACACGCCATGTACGTTTTGAAAAATGGCTTGGTCTTCTTGTTCTCCATGACTTGGGCACGTTTTTCTTGGTCTTCTCCTATGACGTGGGATGGAACGTTTGGATACATCTTCTCTAGTCTTCGTGACAGTAGATGTATCCACCCCTTTGACTCAAGGAGCGGACCCTCCCAGAATCGAGTAATATGTATGCGGGAACCCTAGAGATGGTTGTGACTGTAACGACAACGACGACTGTACTTGGATCCTATGTTGGTTTGGAAGGGAGGATGACTTTACTTGGATCCTCCGTGGGTTCGGCAGCGAGGAAAACTGTACTTGGATCCTCCGTGGGTTTGGCAGCGATGACGACTGTACTTGGATCCTCCGTGGGTTCGGCAGCGATGATGACAGTACATGGATCCTACGTGGGTTCGACAGTGATGGTTACTGTATTAGGATCCTACGTGGGTTCGGCAGCGACAACTTCTAAAATTGGATCCTACATGGGTTTGGCAGGGGAGATGATTCAGATGCTACATCTATCATCTCCACCCCTCTTCGTGAGTAGTATTCCTATGTGAGCTGAGTCTTGACTTTCAATCATTATAATTGATATGATTGACTTGCTTTCCTATGTGGATTTGGTTGTGATTTCCTGTGTGTACTGGGTTGTACTTGGGCTCGTGAGTTGGAGCCGAACTGGAATGACGACTTAGGTATATGTGTGGGAATATACCTAAGTAGAGTTGGTTGATACTTTGTGTTTGTATCCTTCCTTTATGGTTTATCCATTGAGGATTATGGGAGACCGTCAGGGGTCTCGGGGTCCCTAATGAGTATCGTATACTCAACCCTGCACAGGCTATGCCCGCACTATGTTGTGTTGGATGCAGATAGCGGACATCGATGATCGAGGCTAAGGCTTGTGGAGCGGGACGATGCCCGGAGGTGTACTTTCAGGCGAGACGTACACGGAGCAGACAGATGGACCCAAGGAGCTGACGAGACTATCTATACCACCCTTCAGGTGATAATTCTAGAGGAAGACTTGGTGGTTGATGATTTACTTTTATGCTTCTATTATTTCTTTTCAGTTGTATTGTACTTTCAGTTGGGTTTGTATTCTGGCCCATTTACTTTTCAGCACTTACTTTTGTACTCAGTTTACCTAGTGTTTACTTCAGTTAGCATACAATGTGGTGTTTTTTTTCTTATATAAAGGCAATGCCTTCCCTTTTATCGAGAATTACGCCTTTGGTGATAGTCGCCAACCCCTGGCCTATGGAAGGCGGGCTTGGGTTAGTCACGGCACGGGCCCCATGGACGGGTCGTGAAAAATAAAATTTTGAACCTTTTCTCAATTTGTTTACCTAATTTTATATTTTTATAAATTTTATATCATTTAATAAAATATTATTTATTTTAATATAAAATTAATTTCAATTTTGACATTATTCATTACTTTGAATTTTAAGAAAATGAATAAAACTTGGTATTTTTGAACCAACACTTTTCACACATCACTAAAATGTCAATATAATCTACAAAATTCATATATGACCTTAATTATCTCATATTTTATTAATTAAATATTTCAAAAGTAATTTATTTGATATTCTCATTAATTTGAAAATTAATGCATCATAATTTTGTAAGCCCTTAAGGTAACTACTTATTTCCTAAAAATATAAAATAAATTATTTTGATGAATTAAAATATTTTATATTTAAATTACTAATTATTTTCACAGATATTTTTTGAATAACCACACAATAAAAATATCATATTATTAAAACATGATAATATCATATTTTACTTTTCTTAAAATAGAAATTCTATAAAAGTATTAAAGTCATTCATGTGACTCTATAAGGATATTCAATCAGCCCAATGATGGTTTTGGTTGATACTCACTCACACTATAAAATTAGAACATGTTATAGGGTAATTAAATAGTATTTATAATATTAATTTTACCCTTAATTACCTAAATTACACTCTATGTGGTAATTACAATTATTAAGTTTGCTATTTATATTTTCCAAATAAAATGAAAGGCACCTATTTATTAAATTATTACCTTATATATTAAAATTTGGAATTCTTTTTTCATAATTCAATTCACATAAGTTTCAGAAATTAATTTAAAAATAATCCTATAGTTGGGATGAAACAATGGGTTTTTAAAGTAAAAATGTTCATAAGATTGAAATGTTTTTATATACAACTTCAATGTCAAATTTATTCTAATAATCCAAATTGGATTTGTTGATGTATAATTGAACTATTTAAACATTATATCCAATCTAAATTATTATTTAACTATATATATGAATCAGAAGAAAATGTAGTTTTCATTTCAAACGGAGTATTTTTTAATATTCATCAAAAATATATATTACCAAAATATGAAAAAAATACCTAAGTAAATTTTTAAATTCCGATTTAAAAAATTATGTTTATTTTTAAAAAATATAATTTATAAAAGTTTGAAAATTTAGGTTTGAAACTAGTGCGCCATTAAAAGGGAAAAAATACCTTTAGAAAAAATATTAATTATATTTGTAAAATTGGATTTGTTCATATCTAATACATATTAAATATTATGGATCAATTCAAAAACATTTTACTAAATATATAATATATATGTTTCATAATTCTTTTAATTCTATTAAATCATGAAAATTTATTGGAAAGGTTATAACAGTCGTCTTAAAATACTGATATTTAATTTTATATCAGTGTTCGTTTATGGTTGGTGTTCTGTAACATAAGCTATAGAATAAATTAACCTTATTTAAAAAAGAAATATCATAAAATATTAGAGTGTTACAACATGAGTGAACCATTTTTATTGGTACTTACAGTAGATGAAAACCCCATATTACTGAAGGGATACGTGAATTATATTTATAGTTTCATAAGGAAATTAATATCATCACTTGTGGCGTTAATAGATGAATAGGTATAAGGATTATAATAGATTTATGGGTCCATGTGATTGTTTTTTATACCATTTTATAGGAAAATTCATGTACATGGATAATTTTTTAGACTATCGACTCTAATAAGGATTTAATGTGTAGTAAATCCTAGTTTTTTAAGGTCATAATGAGTGTCATGTTCATATAGAATATCCTTTGGTTTAATAAATATAAGGATCCACAAATTTTATATGATATAGTATCTTGTGTAACCCATGAATCCTATATTATTTGGGATTATCACTTAGTAGATCAATTAAAGGATACCCACCTTCCATTATTAACAGAATACATGATCGATGGGGGTAAAAGAGTGTGTATATTGAACAAGTTAAGTAAATTTGGAGGCTATAGGAGATGCATTAAAGAAATGTTATTTTCTAATATTTTTTATAGGTAAATGGTTTTCAATATGTTATATTAAAGTTCTTGGGAATGTTGTTGAATTTAAACTAGATATGTCATTTAGGGTAAAAAGTAACATGTAGTGTTTCTAAATTATCGATCTACTAAAGGGTCTAAGGACATGATGGTAACATGTTCGGAATCAACTTGATGAAATTCACTATTCATATATGGTGAGTAATGGAATTTTTGTTAAATCCAATTATTAATAGGTATGCATGTGAGAGAATATGTTTCGATTCTCTATAAAATAATAAAATATGTATTTCTCTCAATTAAAAATTTGCACGGTCATCTTATATTTAAACAATATTTTTTGGGGAATTCTGTGTGTAAGAAGGTAGAATTAAGATTTGGGTTCTTATAAAAGTGGACTGGAATCAATATCATGTATAAAAGTTCATGGGGTATCTAAAATGTTTATATTTGGAAAGGATCTCCCAAATTATTTCAGGGAAGCTATAATAATTAGTTTTAATATTTGAATTGCACAATATTCTTCTAATGTATCTAGTATAGGTTTCTATGAACTATTAACTATGTGATATGAAATATATTCTATATGATCCTTCTTTAATCAAAAATATACCATAGGTAGTAAATAATATATTATGTTCTTGGGAATTGAATTATTTTTCCAGTGATAATTTTCTAGGATAATGGGAGAATATCCTTCCTTTTTTGGAAGGTCGGTATGGAAGGGTCATCCATAAATACTTGAAAAATAGCTTTCTAGGGTATTTATAGTTATAAAGGGGTATGTGTGCTGATGTGGTGATGTTGGAGATGAATTTTTTATACACTGTAGTATAATGGTTTTTAGGAATATTTATATTTTGGTGAACTCAAAGGTTATAGATGGATCATTTTGGGAGTGTTTTCTTATTAACACCTATTAGATATTTAGTATTGACATTAGTGTATGATTATATTAGTGTTTATTTTTCTTATGATCATAAACCAAGATCCCATGTCTAGTTTATTCCATAATAATTATAACACAGAACCATTATAGATACCTCATATAAGTTAGTATAACATTATTTTCTTTTAAAATATTCAAAAAACAATTTCCATCCTCAAATTGACATAACTAGTTATCCTGGTTTCCATATTGTCTATACAATCTATCAAATTTCAAGCGTACAATATTATATATTCCCTTATAAAATGGGATCACTTGGTGTTTAAATAATTATAGGGTGAATACAATTAATATTTTTTAGTCATTCATGTTGCTGTATTTTCATTGTTTCCTTGAATTAGGGTTCTGGACCACTGAAATGGAACATCATTCAATGTTTTGGAAAATATCAACCAATATCATGAGGTGGATAGTAGACACTATATAAGAATTATACATATCTGTGATATGGAGGAGATTCTCCAACAATTTTAAATGAAAGTAGGGTATATACTTCTCTTTCGGTACCTTTGGAATGACATATTGGTGAAAGGTGATGGACCTTAACGTAACTAGTATTATATCCTCCTCCAAATCCTTCCACATGACCACAACATTATAATCATTCTATTTGAGGGGTTAATTGAACTTATATGACATTAAAATACATTTCTATGCGTGATTTTCTTGATGTATGATATCACATTGAATCTTCTTTGTTGTATAATACGTTAAGAAAACATAGGGGGATAGAAAATTATCATTGACTCGAACTATCTTTTGACTGGGATGAAATTTCCCCAACCTATGATTGGACACTTGATATTATGATCCACAATTTTTTTATATTCATATTTTTATGACATAAAACTATGGATTAATTTGATGGAAGAGGGCCTTCTTGTAGAGAAGATAAATCCGTATATAAAGGGGGTCATAATGAACACTATGGAGAGGATATCTAGGGTATATACATCATCATTCAACATTTGGAAGACCTTCATTAATGTTGTGTACTTTATCATAGGAATTAATTATGCAATATAAAAAAAATAAAATACACCCGAAGTTATTCTCATGGGTTTCAAGTGGAGAACCTAAATTGTTACTAGACAATGAAGAGTTAGCAAGGGGACTGCCTCATTTCAAGATAAGTATCATGTTTCAAGGAGGAGATTCATACATTATAACATAGGGAATACATCCATCATTGATCAATATATTTTTATAATGAGGACCTCAATGGTAATAAAATTCATTATTTTATAGAGGATATCCATGATGTATGCGTCTAGGGGAACAATCAAAGTTACTAATAATTTTGTTGTAGAGTGGAGCTTCACATTTACATCTTTCATTTCCTATTAATGGGGTGATGGAAAATTATTTGAACATTATTAGAATATGTTTATGATCATCAAAAATATTTATAATAATATGGGTGGGGATATAATCTTCCATTAAGATTGAAAATTTCCCATGGTGAGACTTCTTATTGGTTATTCTCCATTTGGAAACTACGGTTTGAACCTTGATAGAAATTAGGGTCGCATATTGTGGATAGAAACCCCCATGATTGTGATACCTCATAGGAGACCACTCAAATAGAATTAGTATATGTAAAAGAAATTTGTAGAAATTTTTAGGGATATGAATCCACCTCTATATAACTAATTTAATATACCGATGAACTTATTTACTGTGGGTATAAATTTGGGATTGATCCACAATTTCAATTAGAATATTTTTATGTGGTCATGGTTATGAAAAAATGAGTGTAGTCATTGATCACGATCAGTATATTCAAAAAAAAATCTTAGATAATATAAGGGATATGATTTTACAATAATAATACTACGGTAATTTAATGACATAATTTATGAGGTTATACAGGAATATTTCCCTACTCTTTTGTTACCAAAATATTAGTCCATTCGACATAATGAAAGCATATAAGTATATCATCCTTATCCAGGTTCACCTATAAGATATGTCAATGGGTGTGACAAGTGTATATGGGAATAAGTGTATAATCAAACCCTGATCTATAATCATTATATGTCTATATACTTCATGTGAGGTAAGGGGACTATTAATATAATCTTATTCCTAAGATTTAGTAACATGTCCCAACTATAAAGACCTCCATATTGGTTACCTTATTTTTTTTTACTAATGATGATTTCTTTGATGTGTTCTCATAGAAATATTAATGATACTACATATCCATGTAAGTTTGATGATGGAAAAGTAAAGTAGGATCCCTTATAGGTAACTCATGAGTAGTATTGGTGATATAAATGAACTCCTCCATCACCATATGGTAATAAAGAAATTTTTTTTCCTTCATACAGAGCCTCCAAAATCTATTTTTATGTCCATACGGAAACTATAATTTTATATTAATCATTATTGATTGGTTTTAAAATGAGTACTTTTCACTTATTGTCTCTCACAATCCATCTTTATAATTGAGATGGAATTTATTAAATTGTAATTTAATACCAGATCATGCACCAACTAGAGATGGTGGCACAAGTTCGATTACATGTTCTATTTAGTATCCAATGAAATTATAGTCACTATCATCAAGATGTATGTCTAGTGCTTCAGTTGGTTTTGTTTAGCAGGATGAGGCATCAAGTGGACCCTTGTGGCTTATCCCAGGAGAATATTGTGAGATAGAGAATATAATGATAGTATTTCAATTGAATATAATTCTAAAGTAAGACATAAAAAAATATGAAATTTGTTAATATAGAGTCACATGTAAAATGATTTTTTATTTTTATCATTCAAGGATGAAGGATTTATGTTCGGATCACCATTATTTTTTTAATATCCCCATGAACCAACATGTTTAGAGTCAGTTTGGACCTTCTTCTCGTAGGAGGGTGGTTCATGGGATAAATGAACTAAACATTGGGTTATGTATTGGTTAAAGGATGAGTGTTGACCCTTCCATTAATCAATTTTATTAAGAGTTAAATGTTCTCTTAAGGATCTAAGATTTTTTTAATACTTACTCATAATGTTATTAAAAATAGTTATATTAGATTAAGTGATAAATTAAAACCATGAATCTTTTTATTTTTTAATATTATGCATTAAAGATGAATAATTAGGAACTCTAGAATTTATCACCGTATAAGGGGTGTTGGGGTTGAATTGTCAGGATTGAGTCTATGATATGGGTTTAATACATAACTTAATAAGTGGAATCATAATCCAGGTAGTTTCATGCCACCTAATTGGACATATCATAATCATTCTATACAAAATATAAGGGAAATTGTGATTCCTTTTAAGGAAATTAATCCATGACCAAGTGAATTCCCATTTATGATCATGTATCAATTACATATTCTATGTAGGTTAACACCATATGGAATGGTTGTTATGATATGTAATTTAATATCATGTATCTAGGACTGATAGTTGAAAGTTTCCTCACAATGTTCAATCTGAAACTCAATCATGGGTGACAATTTCATTTCAATTCATCCTTTTTATAAAAAATAGGATCTGTATAGTTTGGGAATTATAGCTTCGACATGCCCCATATATAGATGTCTAATTTATATTTGTAAGTAATTATATGTGGAAGTGTAATGCATAAAGCTTCCACAGTACGCTTCTCTTTGATTAAGGCAATAGTTGGCGTTGTACGTAACTTCAAGTTATAGCACACCACGACCAATCAAACTAGCTGTTATGAATATTAACACCAACTTCGTGAAATTTTATAAATTTTATTTTTAAAAATGGACTTCATTTTTCGATTCGTAGTATCAAAATTATCTTAGAATGAATTTTTGGTATTTTTCTGAAAACATTCAATTTTTGATTAATAGTGAAAAACAATGCATTATTGTTTAAAACTGAGTTTTATATAAATAAATATTATTTTTATTTAAATTTATTTTAAAGTCAAAATAGATACATAATACCTATATTAGTTCAATTTAATTCTTTAGAGTCATTTTTTAATATGATTACATGTATAAAATTTTATTTAATTTTTTAACGTCTTTTACCCACCATTTAGGAAGATTTGCAAATTTTCATAAAACGTAATTTAGTTGCTTCCATGAATTTAATTTCAAAAATTTGAGAGACACGGTTGACATCAGTAAGTAAAATTTGGTTCAATAGGATGATAATAATTTTTTGTGAATAGTAACTTTTGAATTTTATTTTCCATAGTTAAAAGTAAATAGTGTAATTAAAGGTAAGAATGATATTATAATTACCCCAAAACATGTCCTAATTCTATTAGATAAGTTTATTTCGACCAAAATCAACCTTATGAATAAAATATGATCCTTTTTCTCCACTTGGATTAGATTAGGACATTTATTATTATTTTATTTAAAGAAGAGTTAAATGTATAAAATTTAAAGTTTAATAACTAACCCATTTTTAATATTGGTTTATAAATAAGATAAATTTGACTATAAATATTTATTATAAAGATAAAAATATTTCCTATATAATGATATTTTATTTATAATTTTTAGAAATTTATTAATTAAATTTATTTATTACACAGTGATGATAAATTAATTACCTTATTAATAAAATATTAAAACCACTGATATTATAAATGTCCAAATAAATGTAAATTGAGACTTTTTATGCATTAAACTAATTTAATAGGTTAATATGACATGTTAGGGTGGATTAAATAATTTTTTTTCTAAGTGATAATTTTTTTATGACATTCAAAAAAACAAAATACCAAATAGTGTCAAAATTGACATAAATGAGTTTTCAAAACAAATACTATATTATTAAGTGATATAATATTCCTAAAAATATATGGTTCAGAAAATTGACATATACAGGTTTATATATGTAAATATTTAACCACATGGGATTATCTTGGTTTTTTATAGTAATTGTATTAACCATTTATTATAATAATACAAGAATACATGGTAAAAGTTAAACTGTTTAACTAAGAGTTAAATATAAAATATAAGGTTAATATAGTGACATAAAACTATCTAAAACCAATTGGTTGAGAGGTTATCTAATAATCCACACATTATCCTAGATATAAATCCTTTTTATCCATTATAAGCTGAATATGATTGTATAATAAAATAATATTTCAATTTTTTCCTAAAGTGACCCTAACCTCTATTATAAAATGGTAATTTTCTTGTCTTAATATCACACCTCCAAAGAAAATTGGAATGACCAAAACATGCTCAAATATTCTCCCAATTACCCTCACTTCAACCTAGAGGCCTTCCTTTTATCAAAATCCAACTTAAGAATCCCTTTTTATCAAATCAAAAAGAATCACCCGAAGAAGAGGTAATAATTTCATCACCTCTTTCAAAGTTATTTTCTTCTCCCACTTCCTCTTTATGATAAATATTAACTCTATACAAAAATAATAACTCCATTACCTTATACATACTTAGATGTTATGATAAATATTTTACAACCATATTCATTATTCTATCCATCTTATTAATGAAAAATTCACCATACGTGCGTGTGTAGGGCTTATCGTCTCCGCGTTGTGGTGTATTTTGTTATTCAACACTTCATTATTTGGATGGGTATATTAATGAGTTTAATTGATGTAAATAATAAATATAACATTTTAATGATTTTGTATATATGATATTACATCCAATTACATACGATTTCACCATCAATAGAATGATATTGTCTCTCATGTGTACATACATATTACCGTCTGCACGAACGTGATGAGATTCATTCCCCATCGTAACCATTCAAGAATAATTTTCATTTTATGAAAAAAATATTTTTTAAGAATTTAATATCATTCTGGATATGAATAAAATATATAATATCCATAAAAAACATGACTTACGTAACAAAATATATAAAGGAAAATGAATCAGTTAACAGCTAAAACAATGGTACTACTAAAATATCATTAACAATGCAATATTGGAATATCATAGATGATATCATATTTATGTATATTGTTTTTGTGTAATTTAATAACAATGATTTAACTATTATACAAGAGGTTAAAGTACCCTCAACTAATTAAATGTTCAGTGTGAGAGTTAATTCTATAATCTCTTCATTATCTGAGGTTGTTTAAACTTAAGTATCTACTAGGACCAATTTATCATCCACATCCATCTTTCTTAAAAATATATATTAAAAAAATTACTATTTACTAGAACATGGGTTAAAGTCATTTATACCATATTTTTACTTTTTATAAAATGGTTTGAAAGTAATGTTTCCATCACTTTCCAAATAAAGTACTTTATGACCATTTCGACGAATTAAGGTAAAACAAAATTTTAACTTATACGTCGGGTGCGGTTATTTTCCTCCATTATAACACCATAAAAGTTTCCCTTACAAGATTATAAGAATATTTTCAACTTAAATGTATTATTTTATAATTATTTTACATTTAAATGATTTCAAAAAAGAATGATATATTTCTCTTAAATGGTTTAGATTTTATCTATGTCAACATCCTTTGATGGATTTTACACATGTTTGAAGTTGATTTATTATGATACAGTCTTCCATATTATATTGATGGTTTTATGATATGTTTTAATATAGATGTGTTATTTTTATATCATTCATGGTTTATGGTTAAAGTATTGACATTTTGTATGCTAGTTTTAATATGAAGGTTTATGTTATGTTTCAACCTTTTCATATGGGGAATGCATTAGAATTATTAAGTGACAGGTGGAGACCGCTATAGCTCCTTGATGCATTGGTAGGTCTCATGAGACAAACTAGTTTCTTGAAATAAGCCCTTGAAAAAATCTTATTTTTTAGTCTTGGCATGAGGCATTGACTATCTAGTTATGATGTCCAGCATTATGCATTCCATCTTTATGAAATTGGCTATTTATATTACATGTGATTATTCAACTAGTAGAATATCTATGTAAATAAGTAAATGGAATTAGTTGAATTATATTTTCTATATTATGCTGAATTTTTTGTTTAAAATCCCTTTGTTTTAGTTTTATAAATTGCCTTAAATGTTTATGCTTGTTTATGATAGTTTTTTCTATATTGTTGTCCTTACTGAGAATTTCATCTCACCCCATTTTTTGTTTTATTTTTCCTAGGATGTGAAGAAGTATATTATGATTAACCTAAATGAATGAGCTAAGGGATATGAATGTGTTCAAAGTGGAAAAAATGTTTTTGTTTTTTCATTTTATAATGTAATGTAAAACATATGTATGTATCTATTATTTTCAAGGTTACTAAACTAATCGTTGTTTCAAGACATGATCTCTTGTGATCATGCCAATGTTATGTAATAATGTACTGACTCTAGTTAACAAGGGTCAGGGTTTTAGGGGATGGAAGACTATATTCATATAGATTATATCCCTTTAAGGATGGGTATTTGGGGAATATAGACTAATGAATAATAGTAATGTAGTAATCCTAGTATGAAGCATGTATATGGTTATAGATCGTTGGGTAGACCATAGAGATACCATCAATTAGGATAAGTATATGGATTATATATAATTTTAGGCCCATATGAATATATAATTCATTGAGTTAGATAATGTGTCCCACTAGATACTAGAGAAAATATAATTCATGATATTTGGCATTTATGATGACAATTTTTAGCTCGAGTATGTTCCAATGATGTCTTTATGACATAGAACTTCAATTTAAAGAGATTATATGATGGTTAACACACTTAGGTCCCCATTGGTATGGGAGGAAATATAAGATCCATATCATTTATGGATTTGTATCAAGGACATTTTCATGTATCCTTTTCACTTTTTTGTTATACTTTGGTTGAAGCATGTCTTGAGTGTTTTTAAGAGAAATTAAGATGTTTTGGAGGGTTTTTGGGTAGTACACGGTTGGCACATGATTTTCACAAACCATACACCATAACCCTGCAAACCATGAAACCCTATATAGAAATCAATTGAATGGTTGGAACACGGGTTGTTAAACTGTGTGCCCTCATAGGGGTAAATATGAACCCCCATAGTAAATTCACATGGTTAGGGAGCACAGTTTGGAAAACTATTTTCCCCTTCCTAAGAAACTGTGCATGTAGAATTAATACCCCTAATAATTGTTTATTAAATTTTGGAACCCCCCATACCTCACCCTAATTCAACCCAAATCGACCCTAACTTGTTTTACAGATTTTTTAAGGCTTCTGGACAGATTCAAAGGACTTTTAAACTCCGTTCATAATGAATCTAAGATCGGGTGGAAGAATATAAACCTCTCCCATTAATATATTATCATCCCGATTAGTTTACATACTCTCTCCTATCCTTCTATTGTATTTTTAAGAGATTAATTACTCTTTTAATGAATTCATAGATATATGTTTTCATGGATCTTATCTGTTTGATCTTGGATCTATATCTCTTTCTTCATGGAGCAATTGAATATTCCACTTCAATTTCAGGATTCCCATGGGGGAGTGTTTTTTAAATATATTATTGTAGGTGTTCTAAATTTAAAATATCATATTCTTTTCTATTATTGTGTGTATGGAATTGTGATATATAAATTTTCATATTTAGAAATCAAATATTGAAATGGATCAATTAATTGATCAAGTAATTAATGGAATGATGTGATTATGAAATCAATGGGATATGTGGAATATGATATTGGTTAATTAATAGATTTTGTAATTGGTCAGTTAATGTGCATATAAATTAATTGAAAATGAAAATAATGATATGGTTGGACTAACCTTAATGGTATAATGGGTTATATGATTTAAATGTTTCAAAAAAAGGTTTAATGGTGAATTGATCATATTATTCCATGAGATTAATGTATTGAACCATGGTTTTTTTTGATAATTTTAATGGTATCCATAATGTTAAATGATAAAATGGGGGTTATTATTGATTAACTACGGTTGATGTGATATATGTGATATATGTTTGACTGATTCATATATGAGCATGGGGCATAAACTAATGCTCCAAATACCATATGTGATTCATTGATAAATGTGGTGTGAAACTAGGACTAATGATCCAAATAATCATGGGGTTTTATACATGGAATTCTAGACCCAAAATGTTGGCATTAGACTATGGTTCCAAGTTGTCGTGATATAAAATAGAAATTAAATGGATAATTAAATAACATGTGATAATTAATTGTGATTCTCTATATGATATTGTATATCCCATGTGGGTATTTTAGACTTATTAATGGGCCAAAGAAGGTCTTGATGGGTTTGGTGTCTTTATGAACCTGGTAAATTATGTTTCTAATTAGATAATAATGAAATGTGATAATTTTTTACTTATGCTTTGCACTTTATTGTTTATACAACTTCATAAACTATTATTAACTACATATTGTTGTAGATTCCATTGGTGGTGGCCTACTGAGTTGTACTAACACCATAATTGGGATACCAAATTGTAAATTTAATAGACATCATGTTTATAGAAAATGATAAGGGAAAATTCCTATGTTAGATGGATTAGATGGGATAGATCATGGATGTGAAAACTGGACATGGTTTTGGGACCCTATGGGCATTGTCAGTGTCTTCATTTTGCAGATTTTCATTGACACGAGTCATGTAATATAAAATGTAATATTTACTTCTTTATTATGGATATTTTTTTAGTTTTGGTTCTTCATGTGATGCTAGTTTGTTCTGATTTTGGTATTATTCTGGTTGTTGGTTATTTTCATTTTGTTATTTATTGGTTTTTAATGTTGTTGTGTCACTTTGATAAAGAGGGTATAGTATACCAATGTTATATATATTATACCCTCACTGCTATTTGGAAGCCTCTATCATACAAGAAGGTATGCCTTCGGTCACATAACAAACTGGATCGGTGCACTAGTATGTGGCGCCTGGGTTGGGACGTTACAATGTTATATAAGAGACTCCTGAGCTCTGGATTGAGCATATCTAGATCATACATGACCACTTAGAGACTCCTACTGAGAAGAGATTAAAATTGGATACTTGCATGTTATGCGGTAAATAAAAGCATTTGTGGGACATTTATACTCAGGATGGATAGTTGGAGAATATGAAGTGGAAGGACTTTTAAGATATGTTATTCAGCACTTTTACCCCAACACACTAATGGGAGAAAGGGAGAAGCTATGTTTATGAGGATGAATATGGGGAATATTTCTATTATGGATTACGATGGTCACTTTTAATATATGCAGTGAATTATTCCAACATTATTGGTATATGAGTCTATGATGTCGAAATAGTTTTAGGATCGACTTAAATTTGAGATTAATTCCTAGGTGAATATAATTCAACTGTAATTTTTTATAAAGTAGCGAATCATGTTTTCATTTATGAGATGAACCTAAAGGATTATTCTAATAGAAGATATGTGGTTTCTATTGGATGATCATGAGGAATGAATTATGAGATCAAGAAGCATTGTTATAAAAATGGTGGCTACAATAGTGGAATGTAGAGTGGCCATGGGAAAGGATCAGTTACCCAAGATCTTACTCGAGTGATATTTCACCAGTGTGGGAGGTCGAGTCACTTTCATATATAGTTACCTCAACCAACAGTAGATTATCATGTCTGTGGCAGGATGGTAGACCTATAAAGTTTCAATACGATCTAATGACATATGGGTAGTGATGGAGTAGTTAGGAAGAACCAGAGTACAGGAATGGTATCTTTTATGCCATACCAGTCTAGAATTTTAGCACTTCTAGACATTGAGGTGGTGGTAGTGGATGGGGTGCTTCTGGGAAATATCACTCATATTAGTATATTGGTGTAGCTCATAGTTCTCAGAGTGCATCATGGGGTATATGGGAAGTACAATTACATTAAATTCATTCTACACTTGTGGATAGAGAGGCTGGACCGTAGACGGTTAGAGGTACTACTCTTGTAGATTATACTCTTGTTAGTGCCTTATTTGATACTTGTTCCTCACATTCTATATATCATCACAACTTTTGAATGGTTTGGTCCTATGAGTATATTTTTTGAGTGGGGTTAAGATGATCAACAAACCATTGGGAGTGCAGTCGAGATACATCTATTTGTGCGAGGGGTGTTCTCCCAAGGTTGGGGAGTATAATTTCTTTTTGGATATTTACATACTTGTTATGTAAGGCTTTGAATTTATTTTGGGTATGGATTGGTTGGTAGCATAATTACCCCACATATATTGTTACCATAGTAGAGTGACTTTTACATCTCATGAGGGTGGAAATATTGTTCATCATGGAGAGTTGGATATCTAGGTAGGTCATTAAGGACCAATTCATCAGCAACTAGAAGAGCTCCATGACCTGGTTTCTAGTCTACTATAGTATGGTGGGGTAAAAATGATTTCTATCAACCGATAGTGGATAGTTTTCACGATGTGTTTCCTAATAACGTCTTAGGGACTCCAAATAAGAGATATGTGTAATATAAAATTGAGATCATGTTGGGGGATGAGCCAATTTATATTCTACCATATGAAATGGAACCAATAGATTGTCAGGATCATAAGACTCAACTATAATACTTTATGGATATGGGTTTTACTTGTATGAGTATGATTCCTTTGTAATCTCTAGATTTGTTTACAAATAAGGATAATAAGATGTTGTGCTTATGTGTTGACTAATGGAAGTTTAATCAGATGACAATGAAGAAACAAAATCCTATTTAATGTATTGATGGTATATTTGATCAGTTTTGGGGGTTCCTGTGTATTCTCAAATATTTATTTGAGGATAGGGTATCATCATTTGACATTCCAACATTATGATATACCTCAGTATACATTCAAAATATGGTATTTCATTTATGAGTTCTTTATGATGTCATTTGGGTTGATGAATGCTCTAGAATTGTTTATGGCCTTGATGAAATGAATCTTCCACCTGTACCTATATCATTTTTGGAAGAGTTTTCGAATGATCTCATGGTGTACACTAAGACTCATGATGATCATGATAAACATCTTGACATCATTTTGAGCACACTGAGAAGGAATTAGTTATATGTCAAGCTATCAATGTGAAAATAATGTATCGATTAAGTATTTTTCTTAGGTCACATTTTCTCAGAAGAAGGTGTGTTTATTGAACCAGATAAGGTTTAGAAATTGGATTCATGTGAATTTCCCAAGATTTGTTTCAATGTCTACGGTTTTTAGGGTTGGAAAGCTTTTATTGGAGGTTCATCCATTACTTTTCCTATTTGTTAGCACATTTTTAGGGATTAACCAAGAAGGGGGATGTTTGAATGGTCTCGATCATGTGATAATTCTCTACATGAATTTAATAATTGTTTGAAAAATATTCTAATATTGATCCAACTCGAACTAGGGGAGGAATAAACACTGTTTTTTGATGTCTCTAGGATCGGGATTGGAGAAGTGTTAATGCAGGCAGATTTTGTAGTGGTGTATGGGTCATGACAGTTGTACCCACATGCATAAAACTACCCTATGCATGAACCCGAGTAATCTATTATTGTTTATTCCTTGAGGTGTTGGAGAAAATATCTTCTGGTTAAATATTTTAATTTTTATAATGATCATAAGGTATTAAATTATATCATTTCACAATGAGACATGAATATTTGGTAGTGTATATGGGTTGAGTATATTTAGTATTTTGATTTTGAGATTTCATATATGCCTGAGAAGGAAAATAGATTTGCAGATGATTTAAGAAGTAAAACACATAATTTGGAATCTTAGGTGTCTAGCTGTGAGTGGAAGATTATGACTATACAAGTAGAGATACATGTTTTGGTTCAGGAGGGTAAGGATAAGATGACCCTCATATCAATTTCAATGGAGTCTACAGTTTTGAACCAGATCAGGGGGATGTAGTATGAGGATCTTGAATTTTTTCCTTTAAGAAAATCATTGAATGAAGGGTGTCACCTTCATACTATATCATAGATGTGGATGAGATCATCTGTCTAAGGAATCAAGTTTTTGTGCCTGCAAGTATGTAGTAGGATCTAATGCGTGATTTTTATTCCTTAAGGTTGGTAGTGTATTCAGGTTTTACCAAAATGTATCATGACCTATGTCAATAGTATGGGTCTCCAGGAATGAAAAAGATAATATAGGGTTCATAACACAGTATTAAACCTATCAAAAGGTGTATTCTGAACATCAATGAATTGGTAGTTTGCAATATCTCTTTCCCATTTCGGAATGGTTGTGGGATAACATTAATATGGACTTCAGGGTGGTTATGTTGCAGATTCCTCAAAACAATAATTCTATTTGTGTGGTTTTTGAAATTTTGAAAAAGGTAGTGCATTTATTTCCTCTAAAAGATATTTTTTAGTGGCTCGGTTGGGAGATATGTACGTTCGAGAGATAGTCTTTCGACAAAGGGTGCTATAGAGTATTATTTCAAACTATGAATCATGTTATACTTTGCACTTCTAGAAGGGCCTGTAGAAGTTTCTTGTTTCATAGGTATTGCTATGTATGAATTCCAACCCATCGAAATATGGGCAGTCATAGTGTACTATTTAGGTGCTTGAGGTTAGGTTATGAGCATCTATTATTGAATTTGGTGGGTATTGGGATAAGAACATAGAATTGGTTTAGTTTTCCTATTATAATTGTTTTCAAGAAACTATTTGTGTGTCACTATATGAGGATATTAACATTAGGCCATCAAGATCACCACTATGTTGGATAGAGGTAGGTGTGTCAAATATTTTGGGACCGCGTATTGTTCAGGAGATGTCAAAGAAGGTTCAACTGATTTAGAAGAATATGGATATGCCAAAGAGTATATAGAAGTTATATACTGATATAAACTGATGACCTCTAGACTTTAGAGTGGGTGATTAGGTGTTTTTTTGGGTTTCACCCTGATTGTGTCACTATAAGATTCAGAGGAAGGGAATGTTGGCACTATGGGTTTTTAGAGCATTTGAGGATGTAGAGACAATCGATCGAGTGGAATACCAATTGGCACTTCAATAGAGATATAGTTCTATGAATGATGTCTTTCATGTTTTGTTAATTCCAAAATATCACATTGGACCTTATTATTTAATCAATTTGGATTATACTAAGATTGAGACTGATCTGTCTTTTGAATAGCATATGATGCATGTGTTGGATCATAGTGATAATGTGAATCATGGAAATATAATGCTAATGTGTTGTAGATTGTGGAAACATGGGCATGTTCAGTAAGAAACATGGGAGATAGACCATGTATGGGGGCTCTGTGTCCCGATATTTTTACCTCTGAATATCATATATGCCTAGGAGTACATCCTAAGGATGACCTTTTTTAAGGTGGGGAGATTGTATGATCTCAGCCTTTTTCTGGAGATGTACCAATATAGTCTTCAGGTATTTATTTTTCTTATTATTTTTATACATTGTTAGAGGCATGTATTGGGTTCCTTTGGGTGAAATTTGGAATTTTTTGGGGGTTTTGTGAAGTAAACGGTTGGCGCATTGTTTTCCCAAAGTGTGTTCCCCTGCCCAGAAAACCACACAAACCCAAACAAGGAATAATTTCAATAGTGTAAAATGGTTTGTTAGACATTTCACCCTATTTTTAGTATCATCTCACCCATATAGTAGAGGTTAACTATTAGGGAACACAGTTTCCCAAACTATGTGCATTGAAATAATTCCCCATAAAATTAGTTTTAAAATTCCCAAACCCCCCATATTTCACCCTAATTAGACCCCACTCAGACCTAACTCATTTTTATCATTTTTTAGACTTCTTAATAATATCCATGTGCTTTAAAAATCTTTACATCATGAATCAAAGATCGTATTTAATAATATACACTGATCTATAAAAGATATTATCATCCTTATTATTTTCCTTATTTTCTCCCTTCATTATCTCATCTTTTGATGGTATGATTTCCTCTATTAGTGAGGGTTTATATATAGGTTTTAATGGATCTTGTTTTTTATATAGGATATAGGTTTTACTTATATATCTTGTTCTTCACTGTGTAATTGAACTTTCTTCTTTAATTTTGGGTATTTCCATTGGAGATCATTCATCAGTGATCTTGAGGTAGGTGGTCTAAATTAAAAATCCCATAGTCTTGATTATTATTGTGTGTATGGAATTAATAAATAGAAATTTCTATGTCTAGAAATCACATCTTGAATTATATTAATTATTTGATAAATTAATTCATTGAATGATGTGATTATGAAATTTATGGGATGTGGAGAATATGATATTGATTAATTAATGGAATTTTTTAACTTGTAAATTAATATGATTATGAATTAATTAACAATGAAAATTATGTGATGGTTGACTCAAAATTAATGGTTTAATGGGTTATATAATTTAAATGTTTCAAAAAATAATTTATTTGTGAATTTTTTATATTAATCCATATGATTATAGTGTTGAACTATTTTTTTTTGATAATTGAAATGGTATCTATGATGTGAAATGATAAAAATGGGTTAATTTTTATTATCTTTGGAAGTTGTGACATATGTGATATATGTTTTTTTTATTGATATACAAGTGTGGGACATGGACTGGTGCTCCAAATACCCATATGTGATTGAATGATATACGAGTGTGGGACATGGACTGATGCTCCAAATACGCATATGTGATTGAATGATAAATGGGGTTTGGGGTAGTGAATGATGCTCCAAATACTCACAGGAATCTAAACATGGAATTCTAGGACAAAAATGTTCATATTGTGATATTATTATAAGTATTCATGATATAAAATTAAAATTAAATGGATAAAAAAATCCCATGTGATAATGAATTGTGATTCTTTATGTGTTATGTTATATCACTTGGAAGTGGTCTAGTGAGTTTTACTTACACCCTACATGGTCTTTCTTATCAGTACCCTAATTGAAATCATGTGTTTATGAAAGGATAAGGGAAAAACCCCCATGTTAGATGGTTGAGTTGGGATGGAGCCTAGATAAAAGAACCAGACATGGTGTTAGGACCTTCTTGAAGTTTTCATTTAATTTATTTTTTAGTTTTTCATTTACACATGACACATTCTATTACATAGAATATTTACAACTTTAGTTTGGATATTGTTTTCATTTTTGTCTTATCATGTGATATCTGTTTTTTATTTTTATAGTATTATTCAGGATGTTGTTTATTATCTTTTAGTTATTTATTGGTAATTTATGTTATTGTTATAATTTGATAAAGATGTTATATTATCCCTATATTATATATATTATAATATTGATACTTTTTGATAGCCTCTGGTGTATGTGGAGGTGTGGCTAAGGTCACATAACCGACCAGCTCGAGGCATGGGTTTGTGGCACCTGAGTCGGGACATTTAAGAAAAACTATGAATGACATGATATCAATTGAATACTTCATCGATAGGGGTAATTTTTATGTACATAGCCTAGTCATGTATCTCATGTTACTATAAAGGTGTCCCAAGTAGGTAGGAACCCATGTTATGAGACCCTATTTAGGTGGAAACTTGGTTTGAGGACATGGGTGGTGTACCACATAGGTATGAATGATTGGGATATGTAGCACACATGTAAGGGGGATACGGTGAACTGGAACCATGGTATAGGATATATGAAACTCTTTTCCCAAAATATTGGAATTGGGTGATCTAGCACCAATATATCATTGATTCGGTGAATGATTTCCCAGGAATGAGTAGCTAGGAAAAGGGGTTCCTTGGTTTAGTGGTCTGTGTGAAGTTTCAACCAATTATGGTGTTAGGGAGAAGTGTCAGCTAAGAATGGACCTTCCAAATAAACATGGGTATGTTGTTCGCCAATATTTTATTCCTTTTTTAGGATGGTGATTTGGATCCCTAATATAATTAAAAAATTATGGATTTATTCACCCTAGCCGATAAGAAAAATAGTTTATCTAATATTTTTTATTTATTAATGTTTAATCCTAAATATTTCACAATTACCCCCCCCCCCAAATTATGATTATTATTTTTCTTATATTTTATATAGTAATTTGATTAAAGGAGGAGGGAGTCTTGGATGAAAATGAAATTGGCATATGTCATATACTTCTCTCCCCATTAGTAAAACATTATTTCTGTTAAACTATGAGGCGTGGTGCCAATTTATAGAAATATTTTGTTAGGTTAAAAAATTAGGCATGTTATTATACATAAAAATATTGACAATTTTTGCACTTTGTTTCTGCTGAGTCAGGATATAATTCAAGAATTAAAAGGTGATATGTGACAGGCCTAGTATTGAATGTATTTTCATAATGTATATGGATAGTGTGGATGATGATCATGAAAAGGGATTTGATCATGTGGTTTGATCTAATGTGCGTGGAAAATACTTGGGATCTATGAATCTTTCACCGAGAAATGAAACATTTTAACCCTTAGAAAATATCAGTGCCAATAGATACCTTCCACAATATGTTTCATCAACATTCACTATATTTATTATAATAAATCTGTTATTGGGAAATCATATTATTAGAATAATTTTTAAATAATTTTTATCACTACCAAAAAATTATTACTGAATTTTATTCAGTTACAAGTTTTTCATAAAACATTAAAAATTGTTATTACATCTATTTTTAGTATTATAATAAATTTTTATCTCTATTATTAACATGGTTAGTCATTAATGAAATTATTTTATTTATTAGAAAATTCATAACACATATTTCAAATATCTATTTTATTTTTTAAAAATAATTATATTTAAGACCTTCCATAATCATGGTGTATTAATTATTTGGTTCAACATTTCATAAAAAATTTCAATTTTTTTCTTAAAATATTTACAATTTATTATCTTCCACAGTAATATCCAATATATATGTTTAAACTCATTATAATTCCATAAATTCTATTGTGTATAAAATAATATTTCCTTGATTGGTATCTTCCTTAGAAAAAGATGCAATGTCAGAATAATCCTATGATTAATTTTCTATGTTACAATATATGTTAATACTGGTAGAAATTAAATATATATGAGGGAAATGATCCATCACCAATTATTTTTCTTATCATAAAATATACATGAGTATAAAAATTATTCCAATGACTTTAATATATGAATATCCTGTACATATTTCTTGTGATTGAATTTTTTGGCATTGATTCGGATACATTAAATTGACTAAGGAAATTGTAAACATGATTTTATACCATTTATTGTGTATGAATTTGATATTCCATGCATAATTATATTAATTTAAGTTTATTTTCATAGGTTCATATTTTATTTTAAATGAAAAATACAGGAATATTTTTTATTTATGTATGGTTATTTTTATATTCATTTTGATAAAATGAATGATATATAAGGAAACAATTGTTGGATTAAAATTATATACAATCCAATCGATTAGGTAATCATACATATAATGAAAAATTATATATATTTCACAGGTGGTGAGTCTATCAGGTTATTTTTTCTAATTTTTATAGTGTTCATTGATTGAAGTTAATGACGAAAAGATTAATATTTTTTCCACATTTATATATCATGAGGAAAGGGATAAAATTGGGGGTAGTTATAATTTTCTCACATATGATGTGTATCTACTCATGAAATTCCCAGATTTGAATATATCATCCTTTCATGAATATTTTTAGAGACTTTTTGATGATTTATTAATTTTTCATCATTCTATATTTTTAATTATTAGGATTCCATGGTCTTATTATGTGAATATTCCCTTTTTCATCATGATCATGTATCTCCATTTCATATAATATTGTTGTTGTTCCAATATCTGTCATAGATAATGTTTGATACTTTACTTTGATCTTTAGCTCAATAATTTTGTATGTTTCCCCATTTCCCTAAGTGATCATAAGTGTAAATGATATTTTGAACATATTATAAGTGGTATAAAACTAATTATTGATAAAATGTTATAGTTATATAATGTAATATGTACCTAGTTTTCAACAACACTAAATATTGGATTCATGGAGTTTGTTGCAATTCATGTAGTGTGTAAGAGCATGTATGCTTTGAACTAGGTTTGTATGTTTATTTCATGGATATAACATCCCGTGTCAGAGAAACATATGATTACATTTGGAAATTAGTGTTAAAAAAATTATCATATTGTAACTTAAATTGATAATCATTGTCTCTATAGTACTAGGTTGAGTATAAAAATTATAAACGCAAAATGACTACATATTTCACATATATATATATAACTTCACATTATAAATGGATCGTAGTTAAATTTAATGATTACAATCTATTTTATATATGTGATAAAATTGGATAAAAATTTAATAGTTTTGTTTAAATTAGAAATTTTTTTGAGGATATAATTTATTATAGGGGTGGTTTATAACATCACAATTTTTTGTATGAATATTAATATTGAATTTGTCTCATAAATTATATAATATAACTTAATTTGTTTCAATGATATGAACATATAGTTTAAATATATAAGTATTTTAAAAAATTGTATTAATGAAGTTTTGTAAAATAATAATAAAATATTCACCTATTATCCTGGAAACATGATTATATGTTTTTTATTTATTGTAATTATGTTTTTAATGAATTTAATAAAGTACCTATTATTTTATATTTTATGATAAATAATAAAAATATTATTTTTAAATCATATAATAGAATAAAATTTTTCAAGTAATAATTGGTTTACAAATGTTTATAAAACCACTTCTATTGTAATCACAATAATTTTAAAAAAATATTAGTATTATCTAGTAATTATAATTCCCTTTAATGGGAAAATTTGTTATTTCATGTGAATTTTGAAGTTCATTATATGATAAAAGAAACTATGAAAAAATATTTATAGACTAAAAAATTATTTCATTATACACTTTTAATTTATAAAAATATAATCTTTAAATATATTTTATCATCCTATATGTTCATATTTAATTACTCAAAAAAATTTCATTCATAAAATTAATTTCAACTAATATATACTAAAAATTACAACATGAAGTACACATTATGGTTGATTGCAATTGTATTTTATCATATATTTATAGTTTATTATTATCACGAAATGGAACTTTCATTTAGATAAGACAGTTATTATAAATATTATATGGTCATTGGTATAACATTTTAATTGTGATTTATAATGCCACATAAATGATTTATTTTAAAGTTAAATTTCATTTAATTTATATTTTTGTTTTGTTTTGGGGGTTTCCTATGCTTTTATGGAGAAATGGTTGAGTTTTCATGAAATGGGCCAATCCATGAGCCCAATTACATATTTAAAAATATATTTTTATTCCTTTATAACTTCTTAATTTTTCAACATTTTTCATCCATTCCAATTTATAATTTTCATCCCCTTACCTATGAAAACAACAAAATTAATCTGGACCATTTAGAAATCTATAATCATGGCGGATTTCAGTTTTTATTTAATGGATTGGGCCTACCCAAAAGCCCATTTCCTTCATTGAAAATAATTTTTAATTATTTAATAACTCATTCTATTTTTATTTTTTTTCTATGATTCCAATTCCCACCCGAGACCACTTATCTATTTCGCTCCCCATTTCTGTCCTCCCCCAATTTGGAGCTCAATAGAATCTCTAAATTGGGTGAAACGTCTCTGGATTTCACAAATCTCATAGAGTTGAAGAGGTAAATTGATCCTTCCATAACACCTTCTATTTTTACTCTATTCCTCCCATTTCAGTTCCTACATGACCTCCACATCCTTTTTAGAAAATCCTTTAATTTTTTACCTATTTTAAAATTCATATTCCGGTGGATTTTGGGTCATTTTATTCAAGACTGTTTTGGGTAAGTGTTTCTAACTTAAATTCCTTCCTTCACCTTATGGTTTCCTCCTTCCTTTATAAATTTATTGAGTTTCCAAAAGCTAGGGTTCATACCTAGGGTTTTCTTTGGGGTAATGTTTGTGAAATATTATGGTTTAGGGTTCGTTTTCACTTCCTTGTGGTGTGTCGGAGGTGTGGTTGAGGTTTTGCACCAGAATTCAATGGTTTTGAATCAAAAGGTAGGTGGTTCCATGTGTAAATAATTATTGATGAATTATATTTATATATTTACTCATTTTTTATATTCCTCAAAAGTTTGGTGTGGTGAGAAAACTATTTATGATTTATTTGGTTTAGTGTTAAATATTATAGTTGCTTTTTAACTGGAAATTGGTTGTTTTCATGTGTAACTCATGGGGTATTATTTGGGTCTATTTTATAACTTATGGAATTGGTTTAACAAATATTCTTTGGCCAGAAAATTCTACTTTGGTAATGTATTATTGTCATGGGGTCCTAAAAAGAAGGTTTTCTAATAGGTTTTATGAGTAAAACATTGTTATACTTCTTGAGATCATTTTATGAAAATGAGTGTTTTCATTTGTATCTTGTGTGGTAATATTCAAGCTTATATTATAAAACGTGAATGTGGTTTTATAAATCTATCTAGGGATGAAAATTAAGTTTTGGATAGTAATTGGTATGGTTTTGGTCATAAATGGGGGTTTTGAAATGGGGTTTGTGTGCAAGACATAGTAAACCCCATTAGTTTGTTTTATTCAAAGTTTGATTGTATTGTTTGGTTGAAAAAAGTGGGTAAAAGGGTATAAATTTACTGTTTTGGGGGTGTGTTAACCTAATATGGGGTTTTCAAAGGTAATGTGGTTATTTAAGAATTCAATTTTTTTAGAATGTTTTATAAAGTGCTAAAATGTTTTAGAAAATGGAAAGAGAGATGCAAAACATGGTTGTGGGATTTTTTGTGTGAGTGTGTTGTGAAAAATAAATTTTGTTGATGAAAGTGGTATTATATGATATTTGAGTGGGATTTTATGTGAGTTATAATGTCTGGTATTGGTTTATAAAAAAATTAAAGGATTTGTGGAAGTGTTAAAGAAATTTGAAAAGTGTTGTGGGTTATTTTGGTGTGAGTCGGATTTCAAAATCAATTTGAATGAAAAGTGGAATTTTGTGACTTCTGTGGTATACATA
This sequence comes from Viscum album, assembly GCA_963277665.1. Classification (NCBI taxonomy): domain Eukaryota; kingdom Viridiplantae; phylum Streptophyta; class Magnoliopsida; order Santalales; family Viscaceae; genus Viscum; species Viscum album. The sequence continues at coordinate 52,720,931 of OY728156.1, forward strand.
TGGGCTGTTTGATGAATTTTTGATATCGAAATGATATTTTAATGTTCAAATTAAATTTCTTGACTTGTTTAACTTGTTTGAGCACAAAGGGAAAACCTGAGTATCTAGGTGGGTGGAGGTGTACTAGTATGCTAATGAATCTGTGGGGTTTGGCCTCTGTTTCACTTAGTAATATTAACACTAAAAACTCTAAATATACTATGATGATGATGATTTTGGACCTCTTGGCTATGGGTATGTTCCCTACTAGTGGGTCGTGAATGAGAATATATATTTGTAATAGTTATTCTCACTGAGATAAAAGGTACCTGGGACCCACAACGAGCTAGTACCTAGGGGTTATTTCCTATAGCTTGTGCTCATTGGATCCTTTGTACGTATTGTCTACATATGGTATATTTGTCTAGAAAATTCATTATATTTGAAATTTATTTTAAAAGTGTTGATTCTTTAAAATATCTCACTTGAAAAATAATTGTTTTAAGTTTCATCCTTTATAAATTATAACTAGAAATTACATGTTTTAGAAAACATGCATGCTTTTCATCTTTGAATGTATATCGCATTGAATATATTAGTGGTGGTATCATACTAGGCATTGGCTCACACCCTACTTACATCTTTGGGTGTAAGTAGACTTGGTTATTTTTTTGACACAGTTTGGTTACAATTTTTTAGTTCCAATGGTTCGGGTTTCTAGTAGGTCCTTGGTGGTGAAGTCTTGTGGAGATGGCTTGAGGGTAGTGCCCCTTGCCATGAGGGTTCTTAGGCTGTTTCCTTTTGGTTTTGTACCATTTTTATAGCCTTATTGAGTTGTTTTAAAATATTTAATTCAGTTATGAATTTTTCTAAAAGATTTTTTGGTTTGAAAAATCCAGATTCGTTTTATTGGATTCTTTTGTTGTTTTTAGTTTATAAACTCAGGTAAACCATTCCCAATTCTCATTTTATGATACCCAGGAACTTTTTCCAACCCGTGGAGATCGGGAACGCCCTTAGAGCCTTGTCATGGGCTCGGTTTGGTGTTGGTTTTGGCGGTAACTAGATTTGGTTCATGACATATAATTTTTATCTCACCAAAAAATATATCATAAATATTTATTTATGATTTAAATTCTTCTTAATTGGAAGATAAATTTTATGAAATTATTTGTTTAAAAATTTCTGAATAATTATTTAAAAATATATTAATAGTTAATAAATATTAACAAATTAAAATTTAATCACACATATAAAAATAAATAGTCTTTAAATGTGATAATTTTTCCCATGTATTATATGATTTTTTAAAGGATATATTTTAATTGTTTATATTTTAAAAAAATAAAATTTATTTTTCAAAAACTCACATGAAAAATAGCTTAGGTTGAATTACTGAAAACATTTAGTTATTTGGAAAATAGTAAATAAAAATTTGTATAAAAAACTTATATTAAAAAAATTTATTTAATAATAAAAATATTGAATTTAAAAAATATAATATTTACTTTTTTATAAATAAATAAAATATAAAAAACTATGTTATATTTCAATTGGATAAAAAAATTATTATTTACATAGTAAAGACCTCTCCAACATTTCTTTCATTCTCAATTATGTTAAAATATCAAATTAAACTCTATTTTATAATCATAAAAATACAATTCATAATAATCAACACTAATTATCATAATTGTAAATAATAATAAAAAATAAGTATTATATTCAATGTTTCCCCTCCTTCAACACATTATTCCCATTTTGAACACACTTTCCATATCCAGATATCTTCTTATATACCTCTCTACACTCTCCCAAGTATATATTAAAGGCCCTATTATTGCAAAATTTTCCTCCTTGAAAGGGCTTAGACTCAATCCAAAAGAGTCCTCTTTTAAAGCATTGTAAGGATCCTCCATCCTGCTCGACTCTTATAAAATATTTATTTTATAATAAAATTTAAAATCCATTTCATAAAAATTCATTCATTAAATTCTATGTTATTTTGAATATTATCTCCCATGATTGATGAGAGATCACCCATTCCCTCTCATCAAACCCATTTTTATAATCCATGTCATATATCAATGTAAAGGTTCCTAAATATTTCATTATATTCATATTTTATATTATTTTTATTTAAAAATAAATAAAACACTATTACAATGTAATATATTTTATTCCCATTGACGTTTCATCATTTTTATCTATTATTCTAAAAATATAACACATTCACTCTCAGTGACCTTTTTTTATAAGTCGTTACTTTTTCAGAATATGAGTTTCAAAATTGAATTCACTAAATTTTAATTTTCCGGTAACTATTTTATAATATAAATGATCATTAAAATTATCCTAAAATATTAGTTTAATTATACTCTAAATTTTTTAAACTAAAATATTTATTACTTTTTATATCATTTGAGACAATTAAAAAATCACTATGGTGGTTTTACATTACCTATGTGAATGATGATGTATTATTTTTAGTTATTACTTTTTTAGATACTAATTATAATTCATTTCATGGTTGAATGGTTCATCAACCATAATATAATATCAAATTTATGATTTTGTAATTATAAATTGATAATAATAGAACTGAAATTAATAAGGCGTAGTTATTTTAAGTATTTAAAAAACTTATGAAGAGATGGTTTCCATTTTTAACTCTTTTATTGCATACATGTGTCTAATAAACTCTTATTCACGTGTAATTAAATTGATACTTTTTTGAAACATTTGGATCTCATGGATCCATGGAAAACAGTCTATCTACATTTACCATTTCATCAAACAAGTTGTATATGTATAAATGAAAAAAATGAAAATTGTTTATGAGAGATAAAAATTATAACAAACGATTATTAAATTATAAAAATATAAATATATGGAATCATAATATTTAAATAAATATAAAAGGGTTTCACATAATGTAAGTAAATAATACAATTTTATTAAAAAATAATTTAGATGATATAAAAAGTAAGACATTATGAGATGTGACTGTTTCATTCTAAATCTCTATTAACATATAGTATTTCCACTAATAGCTAGATTTAAAGCTAATTTGTACACAGTTTCAGCTATTGAATAAAGATTTTGCGGTTAATTTCCTAGTTGTAGTATATTTCAATGGTGTTTTTTGATGGGTGGCTATTAGTGAGGAGTGGTGGTGAGATAGTGATGTGATGATGGAGGTTGGTGGACCATGAGGAAAGTGACAGGTTTAGGGGATAGAAGCTAGAAATAAATGAAGGCATGTGATGGAAAGCCTCAAATATATAGTGAGGGATTAGGTTGGTGTATGATGGATGATATTGATATTATTACTAGTGTTGGTTGAATTGGCTATTCAAGAAAGGCCTTAATGGAAGACGGACCACTGTATGGGTTTTCATCAACTATACTTGGAAAAAAAGTAGTAATAGAAGGCTGAAAGACTGATGATAGGTTCAAAACATGGGATGATGTGCTGAACAAGGTGCACATGTGGCTAATTAGGTTATGGTTGGGCCTTGGGTCTTTTGGATTGTGTATTTAGACCAACTATTCAGGGTCATTAATGCTAGTTCATTGGGTATTGGTGCCCCTAGGACTACGGTCCATGAAATTTTCACCCTCAAACAATATAAAATAGAAGGTCCCTATTTCCATAACAAAAAAGGGTTAACTTTCCCACCCTATTAAAAAAATTATTTGTCATATATTTTCTTAAATTATTACATGTATCATATACAATGTATTGGATATCAAAATATCTATTTGAAATTTATGTATTCTTAATTGAGAGTCACTTTTATACCTTTATGGATTTATATTTCTTACCATACATTTTTATGTAATGGTTATTTCTTATTGAATCACTTTTATGTGGATATGTTCTCAATCACTCTACATCAATCTGTTGTAATCTTTCTACACATCCTTTATGAAATCTATGATTATTTTAAATTTATTTTTAAATTTTATGTGAGAGATAATTATGTAAAACCCTATGATGTTTATATAGGACGATTTTTTAATTGCCACATTCCTCTAGAGGATTCTTCAGTATAAAATCAGTTAATTTTTATGGATTATTCCCATAGTGTCCCATTAATTTTTTTATTTCAAATAAAAAAACATTCTAATCTAGTTGGTAATTAAGAATAGAAAATGTTACATCCATTTTTGCATTCTTATTGAATAATTCAAAGGTCAGATCATACCATTAAGAAACTTATTTACCAGTATGGGTCTCTTTTATAGATTTAATATGTATTTATAAAATCCATTATAATAAGAATAATTGAAACATGAGTAAGAAAAGTGATTGATTATGAAAATTGATCTATGTTGACATCTATATGTACTAAAGGCTCTAAATGTATATATATGTTTTGTTTTACATGTCCCCAATTTTTGGTTTATTGTAATATAATTTAAATACACATAATAGGGAAATCTATATTTTATCATAATCTATAGAGATGGTTCGGGTTGTGCTAATGGGATTGTTCCCCATATAATTTATACCTATGTATCATACTAAAGGGACTTGAAACCTATATAGTTATTGTAACACCCCAGGTAAATAAAGAATATGACATTTTCATATTTATCCAGATTTGTGAATAAAATATTAATATGACCTTAAAGGGGACGCTATGCTCGATGGCATACCCAACACGCAACAAAGAGTTTCTTGGGAATATTATGTTGCACTCTAATAATAAAATAATATTATTTTAAATGGTAGTTAACATGTAGCCATTGTATTGGCGGGAATGGATAGAAATAACTAAAATATGATTATATATCTTTTTAAATGTTTTTAAATTTATCCAATAAAAGATAAAGGCATAAAATACGGAAATAATTCAATTTTAGGCGTATATGCCCTAGTTTTCACTAAAGGTTCACTTATCACCTTTTGATGGAGAACCATCATTAAATATATTTTTGTTCACTCTTATACATCTTTTTGGACCAAATAAAACTCTTTTTATGAATTGGGACATCAAAATTTACTTTCTGTAAATTTTTGGTATCTTTCTGATAAAGTTCATTTTTTTTAAATGAATAGTGTAAAATGTTGTATTTTAATTCGAAACCTCTTTTTAATCTAATTTATTTATATGATTAGATTATATTTTGAATTGGTTTTAAAGTGAAATTATAATATATTTTTACCATGAAATCCAATAGTGGTCATTGGAATTAATTTCACTTTGAAATCAGACTTAAACTAGTGTCAAACTTTTGATACTTATTGTTTCATAAAAACACGCTACTTGCTATGGCAGCGGGAATTAATTATTAAATAAATTAATGCGACATATATTATTTGAATTTTGTAAAATTGAATTCATTTTTGAATTCGGAATATAAAATATAGCTTAGGGTAAATTTTTGGGATTATTCTGAAAAACTTCAATTTTTGATGAATAGTGAAACCACTAAGTGGTACTTATAAAAACTGATTTTTCTGTTTAAATAAAAATTTTCCATCTTTTTGTTTTGAATTTCAAAAATCCAACATACATGGTTGTCATTAAGAAGTAAAATGTTGTTCAATGGGATAAAAATAATTTTTTGGTGAATAGTAAATTATTAAGTTTTTAATCGCGGTTAGAGGTAATTAGTGTAGTTTAAGGTAAAAATAATGTTTTAATAATATTAAATGAACTTGACACATGTCCTAACCTCATTGGATGTGTCATGGACGACCAAGACAACCCATGGGTCAACTTGGGGACCCCATGAAGCCACTATGGTTGAAAATGACATTAATATCTTATTATTTAATGTTAATGTAAAAATGAGACAAACATGAAATGTTTTACTAAAACAATTTTTACATGGGGTTATACTAATAAGATTTTTGACTATAAATATTCATTGGAAAGATAAAGAAATTTCCTACATCATAGTATTTTTTTTATAATTTTTAGACATTACATACATTAAATTATGTATGACATCATGATGATGCAGCGATGACCTCATTATTTAATGATTTAAATAAAATGGAAGGATAATGTAATATCTAAGAACTACACATGTCCAAAACCTATTGGATGAGTAGATTTCGAACCCTTATCATCTTATCCTAGAAAAAAATCAATGTGCGACCTCTTAAATCCGAATTCCATTTTCAAATAAACTAACATTTTCTTACTTTCCAAGAGTGCCCCTCCTCTCCTCTTATAAAAGGCCCCCACATCTACCTCCTTACCCACACTCCCAAAGCCTTTGGCTCGGCCACTCCCTGACCATTTTGTCTCTCCACTTCCCTCTCTAACTCCTTGAGGCCTCACTTTGGTCAGAAGTCTTCCCAAGGAAGCCTTTTAGCTCAAACCAAAGGGAGTTACCCGATTTTAAGGTAATGTCTTCACTTGAGTCCTTTTGTTTTATTTTGCCTCTCCAACCCAATAAATCTTTTGATTCATTTCACTTGTAAGAAATCCAGTATCGTCAATATAATAGGATTTTGTTATAATAAGGATTCGAGCTACACAACCACACATCTACATCTAATGGTTAAAAAACATACTGTTTCCGTGGATGGAGAATTTATGTCTCCCGAAACAATGATTGTTCAACATTCTTTTAACACCATCAAAGGTGGCCATTAAGATGTCACTATATTTAAATATGATATATAATATGTTTATGTTTTACTTAAGCTTCTGTATTTTTATTTTGGGAATACCTTTATGGTTTCCATTATGGGTAAACATGATATCTTCATTTAAGGAAGTGCAGACTACCGGCCCCTCAAAGTGATGTGATTCGTTAATGCCATATGTGGGATGTATAAAGGATGGATTTAAAGTTATTATATATGATTTTATACTATAATTATAATATACCTCTATATCATTATTATTCCATTCCATAAAAATATGAAATATAAATGAAAGTAGAGTTCATGCGTACGTACGGCTTACCGTCTCCATGAACGGTGCATTTCATTTCTTACCTCTAAATGATAATGTAATATTATAAATACATGTATATTCTGGATATATATGATATATATGATATCAAAATCATGAATATAATTCTGGATATAATGAACATTTGACCACATGAACAACATGTAATTGTAAGAAGTCTACTTTCGACTTAAGAACCAAATATCGACAAAACAAACATTATTAATTTAAATGATTAAATAATGTTTATAATATTGCAATAAGTGATCTAAAAATATAATGAACTATAAAAATGTTCTTAATAAAGCTTAAATTAACTCATGTTTATTATTCAGGACGTTAAAGAACGATCGAGTCAAGTCGGACCCGAGGTAAGGGATCCTACTCTTCTCTTTCTTTTTAAGTACACTCTTTTATATCATTCCTTCTAAGATCATCTTTATTGTGATTGGGATGTTCTTTTATATTAATCGTACTGTAATTTTTATGTTCATATGATGAGAGACCCTATTCTCTCTCATCAATCTATTTTGGAAGTTTTGAGTGGCGCCGTTAGGCTGTCGAATTTTTGCAAGAGATCCAACCTCTCTCTTTCTTTTTAAGTACTCTCCTTTATGTCACTTCTTTTAATCTCCTCTTTGTTATGTTGGGGGATGTTATTTTGTATTACCCTCTCTGTAAACTTTTTTTTGATATGATGAGAGACCCTATTTCCTCTCATCAATCCATTTTGGAAGTTTTAAGTGGCACTGTTAGGCTGCCGAGTTTTTGTAAGGGATTTTTCATCTCACTTTTATTCCTGTGAGATTTATGCTACATTTGCCACAATTTCCTTTGAGTGGTGAATGTACTAACCATTATTTTACTCATTGTGTAATATTATTTCATTTATGAGTATTTACATATTCATTGTATGACCCTTCTTCCATGGGGTGTACGTTTCGAAAGTTACCCAACTCAGTAAGGGGACCTTTCACCCTCCTCTTTTTAAAAGACTTCTTTTGTTATCTCTTTTAATTCACATACTATTATGTTGGGATATGTAATTTTATATCCTTATTGATGAAAATTTTATCTCCAAGTGATGATATGCCCTTTTTATCTCTCATCAACTCATTTTCTGAATTTTTATGTAATGCCGTTAGGCTGTCGAATTTTACCAAGGGAACTTTTTAACCCAATTTCGATTTCTTTGGGTTCAACATGTAGTTATTGAATATGGCATCCATTGAATATGTGTGAAAGTCCTTTTATTGTTTTACACTTAATATCCACATATATTGGGTGTATTTATATTTGTCACACTTAATTTTGAGATTGATTTATCCTTAATTTAAGGATACCTTCTTTATAAGGGATTTCATCACATTTTCCATTTCTATTGAGACTTCATTGTTGTTATGAACCAATTCACTCTTATATGGTGTATACACTGTACTTTGGAATATTATATCATGAATCCATTTATTCTCATGATATTATAATGTTCTGACTAAATGTTATTCCTCAATTATTGTATTCAAGTGTCTCTAATTTTGGTAAAATCCCTTTAACCAAAATATCGCTTTAAATGTTTTAATTATTTGTCCATATTAATATTCAGTTTTTCAAAATGGTTTTAAGGATTTATTTATATGGATATTAATGGTTTAAAATTTTAAAATCATCAAGGTGGTATGGGACACATTGATTCAAAAATATCTTTATTAAATTTTTTAAATGGTTTTGGAAATGGTTTATTTTTGAATGGATTCATTATTTCAATATACTAAAATGTTATATTGTGATTGAAATGTGGAAATGTTATGTTTCATTTATGTATGTTTTATGTGATAGGTTTATGTTATGGTTCTTGGGAATTGTTATGAAAACGGGTGGTTCCGTGATAAACTAAGGGCGGGTGAGCCCAATATAGCTCTCCAATGCATTGGGTAACGTGAAGGAGTGAAAAGTTAAGGTTTCTCTGAAGAGATTTAGGGAATATACTGTGGTGGGTATTCCAAACGTAACCAAGAGGGTTACTCCCTACGTAAGAATGTTATGAATGCCTCAAGTTACCTTTATGTCTTATGATTTCTATGATTTATTCATGGTTTGATGAGGTATGTTAAAGTGCCTAAGTTTTATGGGTAAAGTATGATTTCATTCTTATGTATATATGAACTCATGCTTCCTTTCCATATTTCTATATCCCTTACGAAGCTTTTTTATGCTCATCCCAAGTTTTTAAAATGTTTTTCACATCTCAAAGGAAAGGTACATGATGTGATGATAGTGTCAAGGATGTGTCAAGAAAGAATCTGTGTTTTATTTTAAATATGTTTCCATTGATGGGAAGAATGAATATTGTCTTTTATGTAACCACTTTGTTTAAATGTGGAATGTAATGCAAGTTTCATGATCTAATTCTATAAAACTCTAAACCTGAAAAGATCCTCAATGTGTAATCTTATAATAACTCAAGATTAAGTAAGGTTTAAGGCTGGTGCCTTATAGCTATATTACATTTAACATTTAAAATCACAGGTTTTATGGAATTGTAACAGGGAAGAATTTTTTTTTCTTCTATTTTCATGATTTGATAACAAGAGATTTTATTTTTTATATTCATGCATTACAAACTAATGAACTCCCATTTACAGTCATGCATATAAGACTAATGGCGTGCCTTTAATGGTCAGGTATCTATAACAATTGAATTTCCTTTTAGGGTCACATGTCAAAGACTTTTATTTTGTATTATTTAGGTTTTTATTACTAGAACTTATATTAAGTTTTTTTATTTTATTTAGAATAGAATAATATATAAATATTACCTATAAATTGTCAGGTATGTTAATTAAATGGAAGAGACTCCATTTGGTTTTCATAGGTATGTTGATAACTAGAAAGGGAAGGATGACTGAACACATGGGTAATATGTCCCATTAAATAATTTTTTATACTCACATGAGATAAATATCATATATGATTGTTCATGGAATATTTATTAGACTAGGTGGGTTTATTAAATATTTGAGTCACCTTTTTTTATTACTCGATCTATTAACGTATGATATTTGTTTTCAATATGGTTCCTCTTTCCAAAGGTTGATATATGTTAGGATGATCTAAAAAAGCATCAAAATTTCACATTATTTTCAAGAGGATTGGTGGTTAGATCATATGATTATTCCTCTTATTTCCTTATTTAGGACACTCTTATATATTTAAGATATATTGGTGAAATCATTACCATTCACAATACCATCTACCTTTTTTAGGGAATTGGCAGATCAATACCATGGAAAAATTTTAAAATCAATATATATATATATGATGGGTTCTCTATCATCCCATTTGTTGGTTTGTTATGCCTTGGATAAAATCCACATAAATTATCACACTATAATTTAAATATATCAGAGGATGTGGTACATGTTTTTGGGGTGGGATTTCACCCTTTAGAAGGACTACCTGTGTATCTATATGAATTAATTCCAAACCCTCATAGTTCCATTACATTTAATAATCTGTATTACACCTTTTGAGGTAGTGTAACGTGGAAAATATTGGTTCCTTTTTTAGGTTCCTTATTTCATGGCCAAAGATATTAATCTTGAGTTCATACTTTATAATAAAATGAATTTCATGTTAAAGTCCAATGTCATGTAACTGTGAAGTTACATTTAAGGTCATGTGTACATAAAAAATGAATTTCATTTTAAGGTCGTTCAAAAATGACCAATGAAGTTCCTTTTTTTTCATTCAATACTTATAATGTTACTTTTTATGTCATGAATCTAATAATATTATGTCTTATATTTTAAGATCATATGAGTATGACCTATTAATAGTATCATAATGTCAAGAATAATAGAAAAAAATGTGATAGGTGCCAAGAAATGATTAGTGTGGGACTTATTGAAATGTTATCATTTCAGTTTTTTATTTATCCCTTGATAATTAAACTAGGAGGAATGAAAATATTATTCAGTGATGTGGTGATGTGAAGAAAATATCGGAAATATACAAAATCTACATCCCATGTGATTGTTCATGTATCATTGATTGGACTAGTGTTCCTGATTTAAATGTTATTCTAACATGTGGTGGGATTGTTTTCAGTCAAGAATAGTCCATCCATATTATCTAATAGGTATGATCCAAAGATAATTCTACATGATCTATAAAAGGTACAATCCTAATTAACATGAGATTAAATGATTGACCATATCTGATGTACCCTAATACATAGTGGAGATAATGAGTGGTAGATTTATTACACAGTTTCTAATTTCTATTATAAATTTTATGTAACAATTCCATTCATATATATGGAACCGATTCCATATAATATTATTTCATGACTATATGATATCATCATATTTATTTAAAAATGAGGGTTTACCCATAAAATAAACAGACTATCATAAACAATTTAGGCCTGTAAAAGAGTCTAGAAAATACACCAAAATCACAACTATTTTCCAAAAATGATGAGTCTTTCATAATATTATTTCAAGACCTTTTAGGGACTTTACATATCTATCACAAACAACATATAATTTATGTTAATCTTCCCCAATTAACATAATTCTATATATTGGGCTATATATTCTATGAGTGATAGAATATATTCCTAGGGATTCTTATAACAATTCATTGTATATTTTGAACCACTTATTTAGGCATTAATAAATTACTATCCATTGAATTGTATCTTTTTTAACAAAAATGAATTTAATTCTAAAGATATTTTTCTCGATATATGTTTCATAAATTTTCAATAAACATTATTGTGAAAAGTAAATTGGAACCCTATTTATAGTGATGTTGGATCCCTCAAATGGTACATTTTGAGTGTTGATAGTATTATTGACCTTTCTCTCATTCTAAATAATAATTTTCTATAATCATCAAAAAAGGCCCGCCAATATAGGATGTACATAATCTAGTAGTCAATTGTTTAAAAATAAATGTTATGTCTCTTTGACTATGATTTCCTTATATGAGATAACATAGAATATATATGGTGCACCATCAAAATATATTTTTTATCAGATTCTATCGTTCAAAAAATATTATTTTCTTTCATCCATGCTCTCTTTCTGAATTGACGAAAACATTGGGAATTTACATTTACTCATTAAATTAAATCCCTATGATAAAACATTTGTTTTTTTTTAATTTTTTCATTATTTAAAACCCATTTTAACAAAAATTAATAATAATGGAATAATAAATATATTTATCATTACTATTTTAATACTCAACTTGAAAATTAATTTTTCATGATACTTTTTAAAACCTGACTTAGAAAATATTCTTTTAATTTTTAACAAGATATCTTAAAAAACATACATCAAAATAATAATAAAATTTAAATTCCTATTACAGAATAAAAATATATATTATTAAAAAATATTATATTATATTTCATTTTTTTATATTTTTAAATATCTATTATATTTAAGACATAATTTTCTATTGAATCATCCAATATACAAATTGGAAGAGTCTTGATCATGAATTTTGAATCAATTAATGGGATATTTTAGAAATACATAATGTTAATAGATTTTAATTATGACAACATATCTATCCACTTATATATATATATGAAATATTTTTATTTATATTCATTTTTTTCATTTTTTTATTTTTTTCTATAATTACTTATCAATAATTTACTATATTTGTAGAGAACCGAAGCTTGACGTACATGGACATTACATTACTTTTGTGGAATACTTGGTACATAACAAAAACACACACACAAGGATCGTAATAGTTTAGTGTCTTTGGAAACTCGGAACGTAATCTTCTAATCGTGGTGAAAGATCTTCAATATCTCCCATAAAGATCTTCCCTTTTTTTACCTAAAACCATTCTTTATATCCTGGGGAAAAGAAAACATAAAAGGGTGAGCTCAAATGCTCAGCAAGGGTAAATAAAGGAAATAAAAATCATATCATATCTTTTTGAAAATCATAACCTGCAAAAGAGATCATAATATCTTAACATGGAACAAATCATAGAAGTGAAAATGAGATCCCCATAATCATAACATGAAACTTGAAACTTTGTGGAATTCACACATAATCATGGAAAATCATTTCTGGTTAGTCATGACTCATTGCCAAGACTATCTTAGTGGACAAAGTCCCTTTCTAAACCGAGTCACCCTCGTTCCAGTCCTGTTTCACTGAACCGGTATAACCTACCGTTCCAGCCATGTCTATCTCATGAGATATAAAATCTTTACCCAATTCATTGGAGGGAGATATAGGTCCCACCCATCTCATAATGATACCATTCTTATGTGTGCCACAAAATCATAAATCATACAGCATTGCATAACCCATGTAATACAAATGGGAATCTTAAACATCATGACATCATAAAACAATTCATACAAGATAAAGGAATTCATAAAAATAATTCCATCACAACATGATCAAATCAATGTAATAATAGGGATAAAAACAAAACCCTTTATTATCTTAGATGGAAAATAATTTTGATAAAACACTTGAACTCCATTCTTGAGGAAAATATACTTTCTTCTTCAAAAACATTTTTCCTTTCATAACATGTCATACGACTTTAAAATAAAAGAAGTTGATTAAAAATAAACTTGAAAACTTTTAAAGGAAGATTCTTGGAAATAATGTTTTAAAAATCCATTCATGCCGTATAAGTTAAAAAAACATTCTTCTCGTACTTTTGTCGGAAAAGTCAAAAAGTACCTCGTACGAAAAACGACAAAAGATTCCTTTCATATTCTTTACTAAAAACTCACCAAAGGGTAAAATTGGATTTAAACTATTGTAATTGGATGGAAACCATATTAAATTTTTAGGGAACATGGATGTGGATGATAAAATACACCCCAGTAAATGCCAAAGTAAAAACAATCTCGGATAAAAATGAGATTGTGATATTTTCCCTTACCTTAGGTCCGATTTGCTTTGTACGTGTCCGAAGCTCCTGTATAATGGTTTAAATAATGTTATTGACTTATTCCAGAATCATACATATTGATATGATATCATATATGGTCATATTCTTAGCTTCTTGTTAGTAATATTTCATTGTTACTTGTTACTCGGGTCTTTATTGCCTTTTGTTCTTATGCGTGTTTTTCCGAATAAATTCTTATTCTTATTTTAAGGTTATAGATACCTTATATCCAGAATGGTATTAGTGTAACATATATCATATTTATTCATTCAATTCATTTATATAATTACTATGTAATCATGATCATGTAGAACGAGTCGCATCACATCGTGGAGACGGTATTCCGTACGTACGCACGAGTGATGATATCGTTCCTATGATCGTGGAATTGTATTGGAGTATATATATATTATTTCAGTATCAATATTACTTTATAATAATCATAAATAGTTACTCATTACACCATTATACCCATCCTTGTAAGGTGTTGGTGGAAAATAGATTACACCACGGCGTGGAGACGGTATTCCGTACGTACGCACGCGCGGTGATTTCATTTTTCCGTCGGATGGATAGAAGGTGAATTAGGGTTGTTTAATATTTATGATAACATATCAGTATGTAAGTAATACTTATGATATTACTTTATCATGAAACAACTAAAGAAGAAGAAGTTGAAGAAGAATGAAATTGAAAAGATCGGTAATGGATATTACCTCTTCTTTGGAACGCCTCTTTGAATCCTCCACTTAGGGAACTAAGATTGGTCTTTGAAGAAGACCAGGACCTCTAGGATTATTCTAGGGAAGTGGAGAGGAGAAAATGTCAGGGGTTGGCCGAGCTTGAGTGCTCAAATTGGGGTGAGGAGGAGGGGGAGGAGGTGCCCTTTTATAAGGGAGGAGAGGGGCACCTTAGGAATATCTCAAAATATTATTTTATATTAAAGTAAAAATCGGTTTATAATGGTTCCAATGGGTCTTATTTAGAAGATAAAGTGGGGATGGGTAGAAATCCTATCATCCAATAGGATTTAGACAAGTTTAGGGTATTATTTTAACCTTATCAATTAGATTTAACTCTAAGTTAAATAATTTAACTTTTACCGTGTCTTTTTGTTTTCTTTCACTATATGGTTAATACACTTACTATAACATGCCAAAAGAACCCCAAATTGTATATTATTAATACATATATCCTTATCTAAGTCATTTGGCCGAACCTTATATTTTTAGGAATAAAATAACAATTAATAATATAATATTTGATTTAAAAACTATTTTGTGTCAATTTTGACACTATTTGATATATTATTTTTTTGAAAGTCATAACAGATTTATATGTTCGAACAAAGTTGATTAAATCAACAATAATATATCATAGTAACCTATAAAATTAGTGGAATTCATAAAAAGTCTTAAATTACATTTATTTTGGTATTTATAATATCAATTATGTCAATATTTCATTAATAAGATAATTACTGCATCATATTTGTGTCATAAATAAATTAAATTATTTGATGTCTAAAAATTACAAATAAAATACCATCATGTAGGAAATCTTCTTAGCTTTCTAATTAATATTAAAAATCGAATTTATATTATGTACAACCCTATATTAAAAATGTTTTAGTAAATATAATTTGATTTTAACTCTTTTAACTCTTCCTTGAATTAAATAATAATAAATGTCCTAATCTAATCCAAGTGGGCCTAAATGATAATATTTTACACTTAAGGTTTTTTATGGTCGAGATACACTTGTACAATAGAATTAAGACATGTTTTAGGGTAATATTAATATCATTCTTAACCTTAATTACCCTATTTACTTTTAATCGTGGTAAATAAGAGTAAAAAGTTACTATTCACCAAAAATTATTTTCATCGAATTGAAACACATTTTACTTACTGAAATCAACCGTGTCTCTCGGATTTTTGAAATTCCATTCACAGAAGCGGTAAAATTATGTTTTATGAAAAATTCAGTTTTTTAACTACCACTTAGTAGTTTCACTATTCATCAAAAATTGATGTTTCTCAGAACAATGCCAAAATTTCATCCTAAGCTATATTTCATATTACGAATTCAAAAATGAAGTCTATTTTACCAAATTCATAACATAGAAGTTGCATTAATTAATTTTATAATTAAATCCTGCTGTTAAAACAAATAGCGTGTTTTTAAGAAACAATATCTATCAAAAGATTGACACTTGATTATGTCTGGTTTAAATGTGAAATTACATTCAATGACCAACATTGTATTAAATTGTAAAAATATATTCTAAATATACTTTAAAACCACTCAAATTAATAATTTATCACTATTAATTATTTCAATTAAAAAATTTGTTTTTAATTATAATTTAGTAATTTTCACTATTCATCAGAATATGAAAGTTATCCGAAAAGTACCAAAATTTCACCTTAGGCTAAATTCGATACTCCGAATCCGAAAATGAAGTCCATTTTGAGAGTTAAAATTTCTAAAATTTAAAAAGTGGTTATTACTATTCATAACGGCTAGTTTTAATAATATTTTAATAGCATATCGTTGTTTCGTGAAACTCAGTATTGCGTACTACACACGCTATCGAGGAAGGTTGTGATTGTTTGTAATGCAAGGAAAGTCAAAGATGTGTGTTGTGCAAGCTCTTTTTGGTGTAGAGTACAACACAAGACATTAATAAAATTAAAAAGAATATTTTTCATAAAATCTCGGGCTGTTACATTCTACCCCCCTTAAAATAAATTTCGCCCTCGAAATTCGTCCGGGTTATAAATGGTTTACTATTAGAAAGTTTCTTTAATAGAAACCCACATCGTAAAAAGGAATACCAAAACTTGGCTTTAAAAACTAATGTATGAAATGTAACGATTACCCAAATAAACTAATCACTGGGTTTCCACATAGGTGAAAATATGGATATGGAAGAGAAATCTAACCATCATGTTCTGATGGAGAGTGGTAGAGAACATGGCTATGGTAAATCCAGCAATCACAAAGCCATAAATTTGTGACGATCTAAGGTACCATCTGATTCCTCAGATATAAGATCACTAGGACAACATTTTTGGTTTTCAAGATCGTTTCCCTAAAGTTAAAGAATTTGAATTAGAATAAATACTTACTTTATTTTGGTACAGTCTCACTGTTTTTCGTGCCTTTAACAATTTCCACTTCATCTCTTAAATAAATGAAGATGAATTTGTTATTAGTGAAGTGTTAGCAGATCATGTGATAGAATGACGGGTCATTCCATCTGTCTCAAACAAAAGGTTAGAAAAAAAAAATTATATACATAAGTCGATATATAGTGAAATTAATCATATATGGTTCCTAAAATGGACTTATACATCATATATAATACTGCTTAATATAATAAAACTAGTTTCTAATAAACAGGGACTTCCTGTAGGCCAGTGGTAGGCGATAAAGGCTAGTTGCACTTCGGTTGTGGGTTCGATTTCCACAGCCTTGTCCGATGCGATGGGCTGTCGCCCGTCCTGCAGGTTGTCCTTTTTCTAAAAATATATTACTATAACATCCCATCAATAATATCGAGAAAACTTCTATCCTTAAACAATACTAACTTATGTCCAACATAATCCATTCCAATCTTTAGGCTTATCCATAATACTGCAGTCCACTCTCATAACACAGTGAAAGCGATTACCATAGATTTAACACCATCGTTGATCCCCATATATCATAAGATATGTTTTGTTGGTCACATTCCAAACATTCAAAGTCCTTAATCATGTATTCTCTTGAACACCGTAGTGAAATCATGAATGCAGTTAAAATTTAACACTTTCCACATACCAAAATCCTCAAAATTCTATATACTCAAACAATGATATCACTTAGTCCTTATATCAATCATGAGCTCATGAATACTGTTAAACATTTCGTTTTCTCATTTTCCCTTCATTATACTCATATCATCTTATTTCCAAAAATATCTCAATCACTTTGAATACCACATTAGACCAATACATAAATATTCCAATACGTTATGATACAACATTATTTTGGAATCCCATTACATAAACACTTAATCATTCCACCACATCGTTATCATATTCAACATTACCAATGGTGATCGCATGTGACTTCCCTTTGTCCTTTGCCTTAAGTGGTTGCTCATGTCGATCATCACTAACCCTTGGATTAGGGCATTTATTAGCATAATGCCACATTTCCTTGCACTTGAAGCATTGAAGTGATGGTGGTGCGTTCTCTGCAGTGTTTGCTTTATTCACATCATTAAAATCCCTTTTTCCATTACTTTGACACTCATCTGCTCGATGACCTTCTTTTCCACACTTAAAACATTTTCTATTCCCTTTATGACAATCTCCACCATGCTTCTTTCCACACTTTGTGCATAAAAAAACATTCATCTTCTTTTCACCATTATTTTGAGATTTCTCCTTGAACTTCATCTTTCGTTTCTTGTCAAAACCATGAGATGGATATGTAACACCAACTTCCATTTCTACCTTGATAGCACAACGCACAATTTCTTCATAGCTACTAATGTCTCTTATAGCTAATGCCATTCGAAGACTTGGTTTTAAGCAACTGAAAAATCGATCAACTTTACTTTCAGGTTGGATGATAATGACAGATTCATACCTTGCAAGTCTTGTAAAATTTGCTTCATATATACCAACAGATTCATCAACCTTCTGCTTCAGCTCAAGAAACTCCTTTTCCATCTTTGTTCGAAGAATACGAGGGAAGTCCTTACTGAAAAACAAGTTTTTGAACTCGTCCCATTCCATGGACTCAATTTCATCTCTTTGCCTCGTATTCTTGATAAGATTCCACCATTGATCAGCTTCACCTTCCAAACGATATACTGCTAAGATGACTTTATAATGCTCAGAACATTGAAGAACTGAAAATATCTTTTCAGTGGTACTGATCCATTGTTCAGCAACAAGTGGATCAGAAGACCCACTGAAAGAAGGTGGACGTTGCCTCATGAAGGACTCAATAGAATATTGTTCCCTTCTCTGCTCATTTGGATGTCCATAATGATTCATAGCATGTGTAAGTATAGCAATAAGATTTTTCACTCCATCTCCCATAACATTTGTTTGTTCAGGAGGGCAATCAATGCATTGTCCATTTCATTGATCAACACGGTTCCTTCGGGATCCAGCCATCGTCTAAAACCCAAAAAGAATAGTGTGAGAGGCAAAAATCATGCTAGGGAAAACAACATAATAAAGGGGGAGTACCTTCAATATCTAACATCTTAGGTTTAATTCTATGATCATTAGAGTAATTCTAGTACTATAACCTATACGTATACTTAACCTTAGGGACATCCCTAGACATACCTTAGAAATATCTCTAGGGATCTTGCTAACGTTTTCGCATCCTAGTTTCCAAAGGTTGACTAAACCATTCCTCTGATACCAACTGTAGAGACCCGAAGCTTGACGTACATGGACATTACATTACTTTTGTGGAATACTTGGTACATAACAAAAACACACACACAAGGATCGTAATAGTTTAGTGTCTTTGGAAACTCGGAACGTAATCTTCTAATCGTGGTGAAAGATCTTCAATATCTCCCATAAAGATCTTCCTTTTTTTCCTAAAACCTTTCTTTATATCCTGGGGAAAAGAAAACATAAAAGGGTGAGCTCAAATGCTCAGCAAGGGCAAATAAAGGAAATAAAAATCATATCATATCTTTTTGAAATTCATAACCTGCAAAAGAGATCATAATATCTTAACATGGAACAAATCATAGAAGTGAAAATGAGATCCCTATAATCATAACATGAAACTTGAATATTTGTGGCATTCACACATAATCATGGAAAATCATTTCTTGTTAGTCATTACTCATTGCCAAGACTATCTTAGTGGACAAAGTCCCTTTCTGAACCGAGTCACCCTCGTTCCAGTCCTGTTTCACTAAACCGGTATAACCTACCGTTCCAGCGATGTCTATCTCATGAGATATAAAATCTTTACCCAATGCATTGGAGGGAGATATAGGTCCCACCCATCTCATAATTATACCATTCTTATGTGTTCCACAAAATCATAATTCATACATCATTGCATAACCCATGTAATAAAAATGGGAATCTTAAACATCATGACATCATAAAACAATTCATACAAGATAAAGGAATTCATAAAAATAATTCCATCACAACATGATCAAATCAATGTATTAATAGGGATAAAAACAAAACCCTTTATTATCATAGATGGAAAATAATTTTGATAAAACACTCGAACTCCATTCTTGAGGAAAATATCCTTTCTTCTTCAAAAACATTTTTCCTTTCATAACATGTCATACGACTTTAAAATAAAAGAAGTTGATTAAAAATAAACTTGAAAATATGTAAAGGAAGATTCTTGGAAATAATGTTTTAAAAATCCATTCATGCCGTATAAGTTAAAAAAACATTCTTCTCGTACTTTTGTCGGAAAAGTCAAAAAGTACCTCGTACGAAAAACGACAAAAGATTCCTTTCATATTCTTTACTAAAAACTCACCAAAGGGTAAAATTGGATTTAAACTATTGTAAGTGGATGGAAAAAATATTACATATTTAGGGAACATGGATTTGGATGATAAAATACACCCCAGTAAATGCCAAAGTAAAAACAATCTCGAATAAAAATGAGATTGTGATATTTTCCCTTACCTGAGGTCCGATTTTCTTTGTACATGTCTGAAGCTCCTGTATAATGGTTTAAATAATGTTATTTACTTATTCCAGAATCATACATATTGATATGATATCATATATGGTCATATTCTTAGATTCTTGTTAGTAATATTTCATTGTTACTTCTTATTCGGGTCTTTATTGCCTTTTGTTCTTATGCGTGTTTTGCCGAATAAATTCGTATTCCTCTTTTAAGGTTATAGATACATTATATCCAGAATGGTATTAGTGTAACATATATCATATTTATTCATTCAATTCATTTATATAATTATCATGTAATGATGATCATGTAGAACGAGTCGCATCACATCGTGGAGACGGTATTCCGTAGGTACGCACGAGTGATGATATCGTTCCTATGATCGTGGAATTGTATTGGAGTATATATATATATTACTTCAGTATCAATATTACTTTATAATAATCATAAATAGTTACTCATTACACCATTATACCCATCCTTGTAAGGTGGTGGTGGAAAATAGATTACACCACGGCGTGGAGACGGTATTCCGTACGTACGCACGCGCGGTGATTTCATTTTTCCATAGGATGGATAGAAGGTGAATTAGGGTTGTTTCATATTTATAATAACATATCAGTATGTATGTAATACTAATGTTATTACTTTATCACGAAACAACTAAAGAAGAAGAAGTTGAAGAAGAAAGAAATTGAAAAGATCGGTAATGGATATTACCTCATCTTTGAAACGCCTCTTTGAATCCTCCACTTAGGGAACTAAGATTGGTCTTTGAAGAAGACCAGGACCTCTAGGATTATTCTAGGGAAGTGGAGAGGAGAAAATTTCAGGGGTTGGATGAGCTTGAGTGCTCAAATTGATGTGAGGAGGAGGGGGAGGAGGTGCCCTTTTATAAGGGAGGAGAGGGGCACCTTAGGAATATCTCAAAAATTATTTTATATTAAAGTCAAAATCGGTTTATAATGGTTCCAAATGGTCTTATTT
This sequence comes from Viscum album, assembly GCA_963277665.1. NCBI lineage: Eukaryota > Viridiplantae > Streptophyta > Magnoliopsida > Santalales > Viscaceae > Viscum > Viscum album. The sequence goes on from OY728156.1 coordinate 52,742,467, forward strand.
CGAAGCTAAAGTGGGTATGGGTAGAAATCCTATCATCCAATAGGATTTAGACAAGTTTAGGGTATTATTTTAACCTTATCAATTAGATTTAACTCTAAGTTAAATAATTTAACTTTTACCGTGTCTTTTTGTTTTCTTTCACTATATGGTTAATACACTTACTATAACATGCCTAAAGAACCCCAAATTGTATATTATTAATACATATATCCTTATCTAAGTCATTTGGCCTAACCTTATATTTTTAGTATAAAATAAAAATTAATAATATTTTATTTAAAAACTATTTTGTGTCAATTTTGACACTATTTGATATATTATTTTTTTGAAAGTCATAACAGAATTATATGTTCGAACCAAGTTGATTAAATCAACAATAATATATCATAGTAACCTATAAAATTAGTGTAATTCATAAAAAGTCTTAAATTTCATTTATTTTGATATTTATAATATCAATTATGTCAATATTTCATTAATAATATAATTACTGCATCATCTTTGTGTCATAAATAAATTAAATTATTTGATGTCTAAAAACTAAAAATAAAATACCATCATGTATTAAATCTTTTTATCTTTCTAATGAATATTTAAAATCGAATTTATCTTATGTACAACCCTATATTAAAAATGTTTTAGTAAATATACTTTGATTTTAACTCTTTTAACTCTTCTTTGAATTAAATAATAATAAATGTCCTAATCTAATCCAAGTGGGCCTAAATGATAATATTTTACACTTAAGGTTGTTTTTGGTCGAGATACAATTGTACAATAGAATTAGGACATGTGTTAGGGTAATATTAATATCATTCTTAAACTTAATTACCCTATTTACTTTTAACCGCGGTAAATAAAAGTAAAAAGTTACTATTCACCAAAAATTATTTTCATCTCATTGAACCACATTTTACTTACTGACATCAACCGTGTCTCTCGGATTTTTGAAATTCCATTCACAGAAGCGGTAAAATTAAGTTTTATGAAAAATTCAGTTTTTTAACTACCACTTAGTAGTTTCACTATTCATCAAAAATTGATGTTTCTCAGAACAATGCCAAAATTTCATCCTAAGATATATTTCATATTCTGAATTCAAAAATGAAGTCTATTTTACCAAATACATAACATAGAAGTTGCATTAATTAATTTTATAATTAAATCCCGCTGTTAATACAAATAGCGTGTTTTTAAGAAACAATATCTATCAAAAGATTGACACTTGATTATGTCTGGGTTTAAATGTGAAATTACATTCAATGACAAACATTGTATTAATTTGTAAAAATATATTATAAATATACTTTAAAACTACTCAAATTAATAATTTATCACTATTAATTATTTCGATTAAAAAGTTGTTTTTAATTATAATTTAGTAATTTTCACTATTCATCAGAACATGAAAGTTATCCGAAAAGTACCAAAACTTCACCTTAGGCTAATTTTGATACTCCGAATCCAAAAATGAAGTCCATTTTGAGAGCTAAAATTTCTAAAATTTAAAAAGTGGTTATTACTATTCATAACGGCTAGATTTAATAATATTTTAATAGCATATCGTTGTTTCGTGAAACTCAGTATTGCGTACTACACACGCTATCGAAGAAGGTTGTGATTGCGTGTAATGCAAGGAAAGTCAAAGATGTGTGTTGTGCAAGCTATTTTTGGTGTAGCGTACAACACAAGTCATTTATAAAATAAAAAAGAATATTTTTCATAAAATCTCGGGCTGTTACATTCTACCCCCCTTAAAATGAATTTCCCCCTCGAAATTCGTCGTGGTTATAAATGGTTTACTATTCGAATGTTTCTTTAATAGAAACCCACATCGTAAAAAGGAATACCAAAACATGGCTTTAAAAACTAAAGTATGAAATGTAACAATTACCCAAATAAACTAATCACTGGGTTTCCACATAGGTGAAAATATGGATATTGAAGAGAAATCTAACCATCATGTTCTGATGGAGAGTGGTAGATAACATGGCTATAGAAAAGCCAGCAATCACAAAGCCATAAATTTGTGACGATCTAAGGTATCATCTGATTCATCAGATATAAGATCACTAGGACAACATTTTTGGTTTTCAAGATCGTTTCCCTAAAGTTAAAGAATTTGAATTAGAATAAATACCTACTTTATTTTGGTACAATCTCACTGTTGTTCGTGCCTTTAACAATTTCCACTTTATCTCTTAAATAAATGAAGTTGAATTTGTTATTCGTGAAGTGTTAGCGGATCATGAGATAGAATGACGGTTCATTCCATCTGTCTCAAACAAAAGGTTAGCAAAAAAATTATATACATAAGTCGATCTATAGTGAGATTAATCATATATGGTTCCTAAAATGGACTTATACATCATATATCATACTACTTAATATAATAAAACTAGTTTCTACTAAACAGGGACTTCCTGTAGGCCGGTGGTAGGCAATAAAGGCCAGTCGCACTTCGGTTGTGGGTTCGATTTCCACAGCCTTGTCCGACGCGATGGGCTGTCGCCCGTCATGCAGGTTGTCCTTTTTCTAAAACTATATTACTATAAAATCCCATCAATAATATCGAGAAAAAATCCATCCTTAAACAATACTAACTTATGTCCAACATAATCCATTCCAATCTTTAGGCTTATCCATAATACTGCAGTCCACTCTCATAACATAGTGAAAGCGATTACCAGAGATTTAACACCATCGTCGATCCCCATATATCATAAGATATGTTTTTTTGGTCACATTCCAAAAATTCAAAGTACTTAATCATGTATTCTCTTGAATACCTTAGTGAAAACATGAATGCAGTTAAAATTTAACACTTTCCGCATACCAAAATCCTAAAAATTCTATATACTCAAACAATGATATCACTTAGTCCTTATATCAATCATGAGCTCATGAATACTGTTAAACATTTCGTTTTCTCATTTTCCCTTCATTATGCTTATATCATCTTATTTCCAAAAGTATCTCAATCACTTTGAATACCACATTAGACCAATACATAAATATTCCAATACTTTATGATACAACATTATTTTGGAATCCCATTACATAAACACTTAATCATTCCACCACATCATTATCATATTCAACATCTCCAATAGTGATCGCATGTGACTTCCCTTTGTCCTTTGCCTTAAGTGGTTCCTCATGTCGATCATCACTAACCCTTGGATTAGGGAATTTATTAGCATAATGCCCCATTTCCTTGCACTTGAAGCATTGAAGTGTTGGTGGTACGTTCTCTGCAGTGTTTGCTTTATTCACATCATTAGAATCCCTTTTTCCATTACTTTGAAACTCAGCTGCTCGATGACCTTCTTTTCCACACTTAAAACATTTTCTAGTCCCTTTATGACAATCTCCACCATGCTTCTTTCCACACATTGTGCATAAGGAAACATTCATCTTCTTTTCACCATTATTCTGAGATTTCTCCTTGAACTGCATCTTCCGTTTCTTGTCAAAACCATGAGATGGATATGTAACACCAACTTCCATTTCAACCATGATAGCACAACACACAATTTCTTCATAGCTACTAAAGTCCCTTATAGCTAATGCCCTTTGATGAATTGGTTTTAAGCCACTGAAAAATCGATCAACTTTACTTTCAGGTTGGATGATAATGCCAGATGCATACCTTGCAAGTCTTGTAAAATTTGCTTCGTATATACCAACAGATTCATCATCCTTCTGCTTCAGCTCAAGAAACACCTTTTCCATCTTTGTTCTAAGAATACGAGGGAATTCCTTACTGAAAAACAAGTTCTTGAACTCGTCCCATTCCATGGACTCAATTTCACCTCTTTGCCTCGTATTCTTGATAAGATTCCACCACTGATCAGCTTCACCTTCCAAACGATATACTGCTAAGATGAATTTATCATGCTCAGAACATTGAATAACTGAAAATATCTTTTCAGTGGTACTGATCCATTGTTCAGCAACAAGGGGATAAGAAGACCCACTGAAAGAAGGTGGACGTTGCCTCATGAAGGACTCAATAGAATATTGTTCCCTTCTCTGCTCATTTGGAAGTCCAGAATGATTCATAGCTTGTGTAAGTATAGAAATAAGATTTTGCACTCCATCTCCCATAACATTTGTTTGTTCAGGAGGGAAATCATTGCATTTTCCATTGCATTGATCAACACGGTTCCTTCGGGTTCCAGCCATCGTCTAAAACCCAAAAAGATTAGTGTGAGAGGCAAAAATCATGCTAGGGAAAACAACATAATAAAGGGGGAGTACCTTCAATATCTAACATCTGAGGTTTAATTCTATGATCGTTAGCGTAATTCTAGTACTATAACCTATACGTATACTTAACCTTAGGGACATCCCTAGACATACCTTAGAAATATCTCTAGGGATCTCACTAACGTTTTCGCATCCTAGTTTCCAAAGGTTGACTAAACCTTTCCTCTGATACCTACTGTAGAGACCCGAAGCTTGACGTACATGGACATTACATTACTTTTTCGGAATACTTGGTACATAAAAAAACACACACACAAGGATCGTAATAGTTTAGTGTCTTTGGAAACTCGGAACGTAATCTTCTAATCGTGGTGAAAGATCTTAAATATCTCCCATAAAGATCTTCCGTTTTTTTTACCTAAAACCTTTCTTTATATCCTGGGGAAAAGAAAACATAAAAGGGTGAGCTCAAATGCTCAGCAAGGAAAAATAAAGGAAATAAAAATCATATCATATCTTTTTGAAAATCATAACATGTAAAAGAGATCATAATATCTTAACATGGAACAAATCATAGAAGTGAAAATGAGATCCCCATAATCATAACATGAAACTTGAAACTTTGTGGCATTCACACATAATCATGGAAAATCATTTCTTGTTAGTCATGACTCATTGCCAAGACTATCTTAGTGGACAAAGTCCCTTTCTGAACCGAGTCACCCTCGTTCCAGTCCTGTTTCACTGAACCGGTATAACCTACCGTTCCAGCCATGTCTATCTCATGAGATATAAAATCTTTACCCAATGCATTGGAGGGATATATAGGTCCCACCCATCTCATAATAATACCATTCTTATGTGTTCCACAAAATCATAAATCATACATCATTGCATAACCCATGTAATACAAATGGGAATCTTAAACATCATGACATCATAAAACAATTCATACAAGATAAAGGAATTCATAAAAATAATTACATCACAACATGATCAAATCCATGTAATAATAGGGATAAAAACAAAACCCTTTATTATCTTAGATGGAAAATAATTTTGATAAAACACTTGAACTCCATTCTTGAGGAAAATATCCTTTCTTCTTCAAAAACATTTTTCCTTTCATAACATGTCATACGACTTTAAAATAAAAGAATTTTATTGAAAATAAACTTGAAAACTTGTAAAGGAAGATTCTTGGAAATAATTTTTTAAAAATCCATTCATTCCGTATATGTTAAAAAAACATTCTTCTCGTACTTCTGTCGGAAAAGTCAAAAAGTACCTCGTACGAAAAACGACAAAAGATTCCTTTCATATTCTTTACTAAAAACTCCCCAAAGGGTAAAATTGGATTTAAACTATTTTAAGTGGATGGAAACAATATTACATATTTAGGGAACATGGATGTGGATGATAAAATACACCCCAGTAAATGCCAAATTAAAAACAATCTTGGATAAAAATGAGATTGTGATATTTTCCCTTACCTTAGGTCCGATTTTCTTTGTACGTGTCTAAAGCTCCTGTATAATGGTTTAAATAATGTTATTGACTTATTCCAGAATCATACATATTGATATGATATCATATATGGTCATATTCTTAGCTTATTGTTAGTAATATTTCATTGTTACTTGTTACTCGGGTCTTTATTGCCTTTTGTTCTTATGCGTGTTTTGCCAAATAAATTCTTATTCTTATTTTAAGGTTATAGATAACTTATATCCATAATGGTATTAGTGTAACATATATCATATTTATTCATTCAATTCATTTATATAATTACTATGTAATGATGATCATGTAGAACGAGTCCCATCACATCGTGGAGACGGTATTCCGTACGTACGCACGAGTGATGATATCGTTCCTATGATCGTGGAATTGTATTGGAGTATATATATATTATTTCAGTATCAATATTACTTTATAATAATAATAAATAGTTACTCATTATACCATTATACCCATCCTTGTAAGGTGGTGGTGGAAAATAGATTACACCACGGCGTGGAGACGGTATTCCGTACGTACGCACGCGCGGTGATTTCATTTTTCCGTAGGATGGATAGAACGTGAATTAGGGTTGTTTCATATTTATAATAACATATCAGTATGTAATTAATACTGATGTTATTAATTTATCATGAAACAACTAAAGAAGAAGAAGTTTAAGAAGAAAGAAATTGAAAAGATCGGTAATGGATATTACCTCTTTTTTGGAACGCCTCTTTGAATCCTCCACATAGGGAACTAATATTGGTCTTTGAAGAAGACCAGGACATCTAGGATTATTCTAGGGAATTGGAGAGGAGAAAATGTCAGGGGTTGGCAGAGCATGAGTGCTCAAATTGGTGTGAGGAGGAGGGGGAGGAGGTGCCCTTTTATAAGGGAGGAGAGGGGCACCTTAGGAATATCTCAAAATATTGTTTTATATTAAAGTCAAAATCGGTCTATAATGGTTCCAAAGGGTCTTATTTCGAATCTAAAGTGGGTATGGGTAGAAATCATATCATCCAATATGATTTAGACAAGTTTAGGGTATTATTTTAACCTTATCAATTAGATTTCACTCTAAGTTAAATAATTTAACTTTTACCGTGTCTTTTTGTTTTCTTTCACTATATGGTTAATAAACTTACTATAACATGCCAAACGAACCCCAAATTGTATATTATTAATAGATATATCCTTATCTATGTCATTTGGCCGAGACTTAGATTTTTAGGAATAAAATAACAATTAATAATATAATATTTGATTTAAAAACTATTTTGTGTCAATTTTGACACTATTTGATATATTATTTTTGTGAAAGTCATAACAGAATTATATGTTCAAAACAAGTTGATTAAATCAACACTAATATATCATAGTAACCTATAAAATTAGTGGAATTTATAAAAAGTTTTAAATTACATTTAATTTGGTATTTATAATATAAATTATGTCAATATTTCATTAATAAGATAATTACTGCATCATCTTTGTGTCATAAATAAATTAAATTATTTATTGTCTAAAAATTACAAATAAAATACCATCATGTAGGAAATCTTTTTAGCTTTCTAATAAATATTTAAAATCGAATTTATCTTATGTAAAACCCTATATTAAAAATGTTTTAGTAAATATACTTTGATTTTAACTCTTTTAACTCTTCTTTGAATTAAATAATAATAAATGTCCTAATCTAATCCAAGTGGGCCTAAATGATAATATTTTACACTTAAGGTTGTTTTTGGTTGAGATACACTTGTCCAATATAATTAGGACATGTGTTAGGGTAATATTAATATCATTCTCAACCTTAATTACCCTATTTACTTTTAACCGTGGTAAATAAAAGTAAAAAGTTACTATTCACCAAAAATTATTTTCATCTCATTGAACCACATTTTACTTACTATCATCAACCGTGTCACTCAGATTTTTGAAATTACATTCACAGAAGCGGTAAAATTAAGTTATATGAAAAATTCAGTTTTTTAACTACCACTTAGTAGTTTCACTATTCATCAAAAATTGATGTTTCTCAGAACAATGCCAAAATTTCATCCTAAGCTATATTTCATATTCCGAATTCAAAAATGAAGTCTATTTTACCAAATTCATAACATATAAGTGGCATTAATTAATTTTATAATTAAATCCCACTGTTAAAACAAATAGCGTGTTTTTAAGAAACAATATCTATCAAAAGATTGACACTTGATTATGTCTGGTTTAAATGTGAAATTACATTCAATGACCAACATTGTATTAAATTGTAAAAATATATTCTAAATATAGTTTAAAAACACTCAAATTAATAATTTATCACTATTAATTATTTCGATTAAAAAAGTTGTTTTTAATTATAATTTAGTAATTTTCACTATTAATCAGAATATGAAAGTTATCCGAAAAGTACCAAAACTTCACCTTAGGCTAAATTCGATACTCCGAATCCAAAAATGAAGTCCATTTTGGGAGCTAAAATTTCTAAAATTTAAAAAGTGGTTATTACTATTCATAACGTCTAGTTTTAATAATATTTTAATAACATATCGTTGTTTCGTGAAACTCAGTATTGCGTATTACACACGCTATCGAAGAAGGTTGTGAGTGCGTGTAATGCAAGGCAAGTCAAAGATGTGTGTTGTGCAAGATCTTTTTGGTGTAGCGTACAACACAAGACATTAATAAAATTAAAAAGAATACTTTTCATAAAATCTCGGGCTGTTACAATATTATATCTATATTTCCACCTATATTTTATATAATAGATTTATATAAAATAATAATAAAAATACATATATGTATTCACAAATATGTACTATATAAATTTAAATTAATTTATATAATTCAAATATTTAAATATACATAATTTAATTATATAAATTTATAGAATGTGTTATATTTTTAGAATGTATTTATTATAAATTTTTCTTATTTATATACTTATATAATTTATTCATATGATCTATTTAAATGAATTTATATAATGAATTTATAATGTATTTTTAATCCTTAATTATTATGCATTTTTATGACATATATTTATATACTACAAAAGATAATGGGTTTGAAAGAAATATAAAAGAAAAGAACACATAGATGTGGGGAGGCTTGAACATGAGACCTCCCCCTAAAAGCACTATGACTCATCCACTAGGATGGACCCCGTTGAGCTATAATTTTTAATTTATTACATTTATATAATATATTTAATAATATGTTTATATAAAAACAAATATATACATTTGAATTTAAATTTCAATATTTACCTATATATTTGTAATTTTTTGTAAATAAATTTATATAATATTATTATAATTGAATATATATAATTTATATATATATATATATTATATTTATAAATTGATATATATGACGTATTTAAATTGGAAATAGGTCATCTGATTGGTCAGATATATGGATGGACATAACTAATAGGTAGTGATGTATGGATGAAAACATGCATCATTTGGTGGGTTGCCTTGAAATAGGGATGAGTGGATTGGGGCCTATAATAAGAAATCAGTCACCACAGGATTCTAATATGTGATAGATAGGCTTCCTTCCATATGACTACTTATATAATGGAAACAGTCTGATGATGTGGTGCAATAGGTACACGTTGCATCTAGGTGCACAACATCCACTGTTGGGTGCGAATCTGAAAAAGATATATGAGTGTGATGACACCTATAATATGACCCTCTCTTCAAAAAGATCTTAGATTTGAGTATAGGGGATCCATCTCATAGTTCATTGAAGTCTTCCAGATGAAATGATTCATTACATGGGGGCACAACATTCATGATTGTGAACACCATGAGATTTCTACTGATAGGGGGTGGAAAGGTATATGTATTGTGACGTGGCATGAAATATACGACCAATTATAAGAAAACACGTATTCATTCATCATGCCAATTGGCCTTCAGTCCACTCTTGCTCTAAGGTGTGTCTGCCTCTAGAACTTTTCCCATATATGTAATAAAAAGGTCCAGCGAGTGCTTTCCATAACATGTAGAGAGGGATCAGGTATATCATGGTAGGGTTCTTGGTTGTGTTTATTGGTTTATTGTATTGTCTTCTATAATCCCATATACATATAATAAATTATAAATTATAAATAATATAATAAAACATAATTTCTTTGTAAATACAACTATATAATATATTTATATATTTATATATATTTTCATACAAATTTATATTTATCATTTAATTTATTTATAAATATAAATTTATATATATATAATATATTTATCATTATGTATATTTTAATGGTTATTATATATACTTTCATATATATTTACACGCACAACCAGGTGTGTGTATTGTATTTTTAAATAATGTTTATATATTTATATATATATATATATTGAATTAAAATTCACATAATATGTTTATAATAAATATCCATAATTTATAATTACCATTTTATTATTAATTATTAAATAGTAAATGATATATACAATTACTTGTTTTTTATTGTTACTAATGTTTTGATCAAAAATTTACTTTAATTGAGGAGACTTATATATTATATATGGGGAGTTAAACTGTCTCTAAAGTATAGAAATAATGATTAATTAGTTAATATGTATTATTAAATATTTATATTAATATAATATAAAAGTAATCATTACTTACTATTACTAATATTTTTAGTATTTATATTAATATTATTGATTTTTTTAATTAATGAATATACAAATATATTTTATAGGGGTCTATAAATCATCATTAGAGTAAACATTTATTTTTTAATTAATTAATAGATATTTTCACACATTTAAGTTAATAAAAATTAAAAATGTAACTATTATTATTATCATAAAACATAGTTTTTGAAACCATGTGGGTGTCAGGGTGGTCTCGTGTAAGAGTCTCATTTACTTCATACCTTAATTCATTTTTGTGATTTCTTTGAGGTAGGTGGGTTTGGAGGGGGGGTTTGGGTATAATCCCCATGATCAAACCTGGGATTTGGTGTATTTTATTCTAATGTGGGAATTTTAAACGTACTTTAATGATGATGAAGGTGATAATAATAATAATAGTAGTATTAGTAATATAAATAAAAATAATAATCCTCCCACATTACAACATCTCATTCGTACACAACAGAAATGTGTGCAAATGATATTGTTTGGGGACTCATCCCCATGACTTTCCCCCCAGAAAATTCAGACCACCCATACACTAATAGAATTGAATAATGATAATAAATTATTAAAGTTTTATTGGTAATATAAAATGTGAACAAAAAATAACCTTAGGCCCACAAGGATCAGCCAAACCCACCCCCTCTAAGGGTTGACATACACACACAAAAATCCAATTTTATTTATTTTCCCAATGTCCTAGTGTCTTGAAGGCCATTACAATGGTCTAAACCCAACTTTAATTCCTCTTATATCACTCCTATGTTTCACCGCTTACACTAGAACTTTAGTCACTACCAATGTGATAAATTCCCTAACGGAGATACTAGGATTTGAACCATGGTCTCTTTGGATGTGTAGGACAGTGGTGGGTACAACTCGACCATGACTAAATCAACAACAACAACAACAAAAATGAAAATGACAATGACAAAGACAACAACATCAATAAATAATAATAATAATGTAAACTTAAAATAATAGAATTCATAATCATAATCATCATCATTATAATTATCATATTAATAGATCTTACTACAGGTTATAAGTAAAGGGATCCACACTAACAACTTTGGCCTGAAAGGATAGACTAAATTCCCCTAAAATAGTTATCTCAATCAATTTAAAACCCATTAAATTGATTGTCACAATGGTCTATTATACTTAATATAGTTTCATGTGTTGACACACATACCTAAATCCATCCAAGGATTAACTCCTTGTTTCACCATTATAATTAGTACTAACTTCTGTTATTAAATCACAACCCTCATCCCAAATCCTTCCAAGGGGATACTATGATTTGAAACCTGATCTCTTGGATGTGGATGTACTTTATCTTGGATCATTTTTTTATGTCTCCTTTTTTTAAGCCTAATATATCATTACTTATCTAGAAATTTTTGAATAAGATATTTCATACTCATAACCATCTTTAGGGGTTGGAATTCAGTTGGCCTCTACATATCACTTGTGTATGGGTGGTTTGGAAAACGCACACCATGTTTTTGTTGTTTTTCATCTAATTACAGGTTATGGGATTACATTGTGGTGTTGTTTGGTGTTTCCATCGAAAGGGATATACATTTGAATTAGCTGATGGAAGGTTTCATAGATCTGGGGTTTTTAGTAGGTAGGTGATGAACCTTCGGCTGGAAATAGTGGGATCAGTGACTTCGTTTAGATAAACTACAAGGAACTCGTCCTTATTTAAAAAATGAAAACATGTTATTCATTTAAGGAAAATATCCCTTCACAAGGATTTTTTTTCATCATATTATATTCAAATAGTTTCCCTGAATAATTAATTATATAAACATAATATAATCATAATATTTGGTGTACATGGTAGAGAACGTATATGGGTTGGTTTGAAATTCAATCATTGGATTCCTCCTATCAGACTGTGGAATAAGGGTAATGTCGATGGCGCTACCTTTAGTGCTCTAGGTCCATCAGACTTTGGGGGGTTATTTTTTAATCACCATGGTTTTTGGTAGGTTTTTTCCATCATATTGGTAGTGTAACAACGTATGAGGCAGGCCTGTGGGATCTGATATATGTTTTCAAATATGACGTTTGTTATAATTGGATTCATTTAAGGATTAAATCTAATTCATTGTTGGATATTAATTTTCTTAAATACTATAATAGAAATTTACCATAGAGATTAATACCTTGATGTAATTAGTTCATTCAATACATTAAACAACTTAATTGGAGGGTTTCATATGTATACAAGGAAGCTAATTACGTTGTGGATGTATTTTCAAAGATGGAAATTATTAAGACATTTTCTATGTAATTAGTTCGTTCACCATGATATTTCTCATCATTGGTTGATGAATAAATGTGTGTTGTTACACACTCTCAATTATGTAACACTTCCTTATAATTCAAGATTATTTTCTTTTATTTTTTATTAATTTTTTTGGAATAGATTGATTTAGATCTTTAGCTTTTTCGGTAAACTCGTTTTTATAAGGTTTTAGTTAAAAGATTAATTTTATAAGTATATAATTTGAATTATTAGAAATGAATTTTATTTTTTAAATTTTCATATAAAAACTAACTTATGGTGTAATTTTTTAATTTTTCATAAAATATTGATTTTTAAGAAAATAGTGAAAAACACATATTGTTTTAATATGTCACCATTTTTTATGAAATTAAGTATTTTAACAATCACCATTATATTCATAATATTATTTTCATTAACATAATTATTATTTAGATATATTTAATCCAATTAATTACTATTTAATCATCATTATATTGTATTTTATTATAAGATTGTTTTTGGTTTTAAAAATGGGTTTTTTCTTAAAACTGTTTTAAAGTGAATAATGTATCTCTATTTTAACAAAATTTTAAAAACCATAACGAGGAATGATTTAAATAAAATTTATAGATAATATATATAATAATACTAAATTAAATTCATAAAATTATTTTTACTACTCATTGAGATAATATAAAATCATCACATTATTGAAAAATTCATTCTTGAAAACCATCTTTTTCAACGCACCTATTGGTTTAATATTAAATTATACTTTATCACTTATTTGAATTGAATTTGGTAAAATGTATTAAATAATTTTAATCATAAAAATATATATTATCTAACATGTTCAAATTAATTTTTTACCGTAATTTATTGTGAAAATAGTAACAATTAATTACTACAGTTAAGGTGAAAACATATTTTTAGGGGGGTACACAAAAATGATAAGGGTTAAAAAGACATAAAAACATGAAAAAAATCTATTTTATGGCCATATTTCGTCCTTATAATGTATATTACTCAATAATGTTACATTTTTTTATATTTTTTGAATTTGAAAAATGTACGTACAACATTTTCTTTTCAAAAACTACTAGTGTGACACTCACCTCATTTATAAATGGAAACCCCTCTCCTCTCCTCTTTACAATATAAATTCCACTTGAATCCAATAATAAATACCCAAATATCTTCCTAATTTACCTCTCAATGACCTATAACCATCCTTTTGATCATAAATCCATCCTATTATGATTTTTGGGCTTACCTAAGGAGGTTTTCTGAAGAATATGTAGCATGCTTGAGGGAGTGTTTTTTATATTTTTTCAACATACAACACATTCAAATATAAATAAATTATTATTATTTAAAAACACCAATATATCCCATATATTTCTTTGTTATAATGTTAATTTAATAACATAAATTCATCCCCTCATCCATCAAATTGGATAAGAAATCATTATTCATGTGTATGGCGGACTATTGTCTTGAAAACCGATGTCATTAGTTTTCAATAATATCATCTCACATATTTTTATAAAGATTTAATTATATATAATATTTGTAACATATTTATAATTCTAGAGTTGTGATATCATATATTACTTCTTGCATTCTATGATAATGATAATGTTAATTAACATATATTATATTAATGAAATAATTATTATATTCATGATATATTTATTATTCATAAAACTTAATATATAATTTAACTTCTTACACTTAAAAATTATAGCATCGTTCATGTGTACGTGTGGACTACCACCTCCAAAAAGCGATGTGACTATTTTATCATCACTAATCTACATGAATGTTACATATAATTATTTTTAAATAAATAATATTGTATTAGTGATATAATTTTAATTATTTAAATATTAAATAATACTTACCTTATTTATTTAATGGTTATTGAAAAATGGAAACATTACTCATTTGTACATATATCCTACTATCTCCATGATTGTAACATAAATAATTTCACATAAACACAAATAATGATTTCTTTTAAAGGTAAAAATTATGTACCAAAATGATAGTTTTTTCATGATTATTCTTCTATAATTTTTTAAATACTTTACTCATTGAAAATGTTTAACACATTGAAACCATTTTGAAATAATGAACCAAACGTTGTCAAAACATCTTACATAAAGGTAATCTATTGAGTAATTTTATTTAAAAATGAAATAAGTGAAATATAATGACTAATAAACATGAAAAAAAATTTATAGGAAATTAAATAAATAACATAATTTCATTATTTATGACGATAATTAACATACTATAAGATTTTTACTAAAGGTAAGGGACTTCGTCTCAATTTCCATTTATCGATGAATATTTTGATGTTATGCACATAAATTCTTTTATGAGGTGTATATATGTCCCCTATGACAAGGTATATGATGAATTTATCTATTCTCAGGATATTTAATCATTTTAAATAATATTATTTCATTGGGATTTATGATTCAAGTATTTACAAAATGGTATGGGTATTTACTTCAAAAAAACCACAATAAAAAGATTCCTTATAACTCAATTTTTTCTTCAATGTACATGATTTTAAAATGATTTTATAAATTTTATTAGATAGAAATAGTAATATTATAAATGTACATTTTTTATTCAATGATTTTAAAAAATATCAATCTTTTTACAAAATTTTTTACATTCATTGCAAAAGAAAAAGGAATGTTCTATTATAACATATACAGTGAAACTGAATTTTCCCATCACCATAAAATTTTTTTTTTCTTGGATTCCATTACACACATTCATCTTATAATCAATTAAAAAAATATTTCATTATTCAATTTATTTTATTTTTTCATAATTGTTTTTGAAAATAAAATAGTATTTATATATCCTAATGTTTTTCAAAGGAGTTTAATTGATTTTTTCAAGGGTTTTATAATGAAAAGTTGAAATTTAAAATTTTATTTATTCATGATATGGTCCTTGGAAATTGATTATAATGTATGTGAATAGATTTAATCAGGGGATCCCATAATATTATATTTTATGGTTGTTTATAGATATCCCTCCATTGCATAGGGTAATTATTATGTTATCTGGATAATTATATTGCAATTCTATAATATGGTTATTCTAATTTGTAATGGTTCTTTAAGGGTTTTATAATGGATAAATGATATGATGTCCTAATGAACATATATGAAATTTATATTACTACTAATGATTTCTCATGGAAATAATTTCAATTCAAAGGTTTGATAATTATATTTTTAAAATAATGATGATGCACTTTTTGGGAAAATAAGTATGTTTTTAAGAAAACATTTTTCATAAGTTTTCATAATATTAACTTCATTAAAATATTTCTTCTTTATATGACCCATATAGAGATTTATTTTTCTCATCCTGCATATTAAAAATATTTTTATACTGATTAAGGATGTTTAAGGGAATGAAATGGATCATGTTTGAAGTTAAAAATAATTTTATTGAAAATAAATCATGTTGTGTTTTAAAAGTGGTATATACTAGAAAAATGGGTACTGATCGAATGTTTCAACTTTTATTATATGGTTTTTTGTGTATTATTAATGAATAAAATATCATGAACTATAAACTTTAAATGTTCCTCAAGTGTAAGAGAATAAATTCCTACCTTAGAAATAAATATTATGTAATTTTTATGGTTGGGACCTCATAGTTTTTATTAAAGGAAAGGTTTAGAAAACTTTACTGGTTATGATTCTGTTATTATCAAACAATTGAGTGATTATATTATATAGTTATGTTTAAACGATATATAATTTATGGATTACCATGTTTCATTGAATAATCTATTTATGTTTAGAATTTTAATCTAAAGAGGAATTATAGAAGCTATAGTAGGACAGAACCATGAGTAATATATCCCTCCAAATAAGAATCAAATAATAGTTAGAATTGGAAATGATAAATTTTTTATGGTGATGGATCAGTTGACCAAGGCAATAAATTCTTGTAGAATCCTTATTATAAAGAATCCATATTATCCACAAAAAAACATGTAAATAGTTATTAATTTCAAGAGATTTTACCCTTTGGATTTTGGTGGATCCTCAGATCCATTGGTTGCCAAAGGATTTACCAATTACATGGAAAGGTAATTTGAAGTCATGGGATATTAAGAAGTTAAAAGGTTAAATATTTCCACTTATAATTTAAAAGGTGAATCTGATTTATGGTGGTATTTAGTAAATAATACTATAGGGGAAGATGGTCTTGATTCAATTTAATGACAAAAATTTAATATCCATTTACTTTAGATATATTTCCATAATGTAGTTTGACTCTAGATTGAGAAACAATTCCTAGAATTTATAAAAAAAGATGATGATTGTATATCAATGAATGAATCAAAATTTTAATGATATTATAGGTATTTACTGTATTTTATTTGAATCATTGATATTAAAATTAATATACTTTACTCTCGATTGAAACCAAGTGTATGAAGATCTTTGGGTTCATGAGAATTTAAGATCTATGAGAATATTGTTCATTGATCTGATAAAGTTGAGATGTATTTTTTAGAAACATATATTCTTCGATAAAATAAGAGTGAGAATAGTTTTTTATGGTATGAAATGAGGAATCATGAATAAATAATATTTCGATATAATAAAATCAACTTCACATATTGTGATTAATGTATTAAAAATCACCCTAGATAATGTGTTCTAAAATTTGGGAACTGTTGTTCATATGGAATGTTTGGTTATAAAGATTGTGATTGCATAGAAATAAGTCATTATGAATCAAGGAATGGTGTAAAAAATATCCATCCAAATGTGATATGTTTTAGTTTCAATATATACTATAATTTTTATAATGTCAGTCGTAAGTTAGTAACTCAAGCTATAAATCATCATGTTTGGAATAAAAAAGATGTGGAAACATATTTTTCTACTACTAAGGATGATGTAGGGCTCCCAAAGGAAGTGGTTAATGGTATCATACTTGTTTATTTAAATTATTCCTATACCCTATAGAATATGGATCATCACATTCTTTCATTTGTGAGATATTTTCTTGTATATTGGGATTGTCTCCTTTTAAATGTATGATAGGCCTTTTGGTGAAATCTCTAACTGGGAGTATTAATGAAACCATATAGTCCTATTTTCATTAGAATGATGGTATTTTTGGTGAAACATGTTGAACTAATAATAGTTTAGTTTGATAAAATATTAGTAATGGATTGGCATTCAGTTTATCATGATATGATATATTATTACGCCAAGAATGTTTCATTAAATGATTTTATATCATTAATACCTTTATTAGAATTTGAATGTTTGATTAGAGATTCTGGTGAAAGTTAACTTGATCATATTATTGAATGAACAGAAATATTCAGTTATTTATACTAAAGTTTTAAATGAATTTATAAATGTATTTTCGGGTTATTTTCTTGGTTTTATTATATATCAGGAAGTTTAATTTTATATTGACCCCTGCCCACACACCCCGAGACAACGCAAACCCAAATATTTGAGAGGGTAATAAGGATCCGAATTTGAAGGTAAGAAAATATATGTGATATAATATTTAGAAATTTATGGTTATATCATTAATATCACATATATTCATTAATGTTATCTTTAATACCTTCCATGTAATGAGTGGGAAAAAAATGAATCGCATCGCTTTGCGAGGTGGTAGTCCACCATATACAGGTGTGGCGTTATCATATCCCTCATGAAATGGAAAGTAAAATGGTATATATGGTATCTTAATTCCCTAAGAATAATAATTTCATAAATATAATATATATATATATATATATGTTAAATCCATCATTGTATAAATCATTTAAAAGAGGTGATAGAAAATGAATTGCAACGGTTTGAGAGGTCGTAGTATGTCGTACACATAATTGATGGTTTGATTTCCCATTTGATAGAAATGGATATGGATATTGGTTATTAAATTTAAATAATATAATATTTGTATATATGCAGATATTTTATATATTATCATAGTTTAATAAAAATTTATACAGTTTTAAAAAATTAAAAAAAATGAAAATGCGTGTTTATGGACTATTTCTCTTTTTAGAGAACCTATTTATGTTTACACCTAAAAAAATTATATGAGGTATTAGTAATATAAATAAGTCATATGTGATTTTTTTATGGAATCATGTAATATATTTGGTCATTTCTTGGCCAAAAAATGGATTTTTATGTGTGAAGAGGGGAGAATAGGGGGTGGACCTGTATATGTGGGGGAGAGGACACACATGGAATTTTTTAAAAGATAAATTGATACCCACATTTTTATCCTACAATAGTCCTATGAAATGGGTTTTTAATTAACCTTACATGTTATAATATGTATATATTTCTAGATAATGGGTGTTAGAAATGATTTAGGTCATTTTTAACCATTATATTCTTATGTTAACCCATAGTAAATCCATTTTTACCATAACAGTGGTAATTAATTTTTTATGTTTCCATTATTTATTAAAGTAAAATATTTACCTAAGAAAGTTAGATAATATAAATTAATCCTACTCCAAATATAGAATCCATTTTTTCAACCTCAATTCAATGAATTTTCATAATTAAATTAAAAATTAAAGACGCAAATGCGTTAAAAAATGTTTTTAATAAATGTATTTTTCTGGGAAATGATGGCCTCATATTTACTATATGAATTGAAATAAAATTATATGAATTTAAACATAAAATTTTAGGTTTATAATATATAAATTTAATTTAAATAATTCCACATTATTAGTATATTTTATTAATTAAAATGGTGCATAATTTTTCACATTAATATATCTTTAATAAACATGTGTTCTTAAACACAAAAATAAACTTACACCAAAACATCATATAACGATGATTAAAATGCAATTAATTAAATTAAATATAACTAAACTATTTTTATGTTACTTTAAACTAAATTCAAATCATAATGGTCCTTTTCAGTTAAAAAAATTTTTTATAATGAAATAATAGTTTTACAAAAATCAATAATTTTTACTATTCACAAAAAAAATGAATACTTTATAAAAACCAAATATTTAACCCTAAGTAAATTTTAATATTATTATTTAATATTTTTAATTCATTTTTAAAATATTTTTTTAAATTTATGAAATCATAATTTCATATTATGTGCGCAAAGCGTGACTAAACAACCTTTTAAGAGAATACGGTTTTTTTAGAAAACACGTCAATTTTTCAAATGGTTCTTATTTTATTTATAAAAAATTGATATTTATTGAATGAATTTTATACATGTTTAAACAATAAACTTACAATAACTTTGGTTTGCCTATTAATTATTTATAATTTAATGGATATGTTTTAATATTATTCTATATTATAATTCATTTAGACTCATGGTTGTGTGTTTAGAAATATTAATGGTATTAAGTTAATATAAAAAGAAATATATTATAAAATATCTGGTCCTAACATTCACTTAAATGATTACTAATTCATGTTATATACACTATAAAACATTATTTTTCTCTTTTAAAATCACCCAGTGTTGCATTGTTCCTAGTTTTCCTTTCTAATTTTGCATGAATCGGAAAAGGATTATTCAATAATTAGATCACAAACGTTTTTTTCAATTGAGAAATAGGAATGGGTAAACTGGTGATGTAGTATAAGTTTGTTGATGACCCTTCCTTCTCATATAATACAATAAAGTTACATTAATTCTTACCCCTTGATGGTATTTTTACTGTCACCACTAGGGACCCCACCATAGATCCTTCTATTGAGGAGCTCGATTTGTAGGAATAGAACATGGATATGAAATTACACATTCATTAAAAAATTATACGTGTTTCTATGAATTATTAAACCCATTTGATCACTTAGGATTGTTTTTATCCCATTACATAATTCATATACAGTTTCAACCACATTGGATCAATATTACAGATAGTTAAAGAGCTAGTGACATGTTCCCTCTTAATGGAACCTTTATTTGAGACAAATTTTGATGTTATCTATGAAGATCGTGAGTTATGGTCGGTTCTAAATGTACTGTATAATAAATAATCTATCTTGTTATATTATTTTATTTCATAATTAAATTTGATAATCAATATGAGCATACAGATTCATATGTGACACCACTCTATCCATAATAGAGTATATTATCTCAGAACATATTTTAGACTTCTTTCATGATCATATTAATCAAGGAATATTTTATTTTTCATGTCACGATCCACTTACAACTGATTAGGTAATGTCATTTAATGAATTGAAATATTAATATATTATTCCACTAGGGAGACCCACTCCATTAGACACATATGGGATCCTTAAAGATCCCATAATATGTCAAATTCAATGAAACCCCCAACGGATGAAAAATTATTGATTTATTTTGGTGATGAAATTGTCTTCTACCTAAAAAATGAATATATTAAAATAAAATGAGGAGAATACCTTATTGAACCACAAGATGACATTAGAGTAGATTAAAAGGTTAGTTTATAGGTGTTTTAATGTCAAGATTCATAATATTTTTTGTAAATTAATAAATGTACTAACTGATCTATATATATATATCTTCAAAATTATCTGATATAGTTCCACCATCAATAAAGGATCAAAAACATTGCATTGATGATCCTAGTTCTTCAACTACTAGGGAGTGTGGATAGTGGAGTAGTTTCTTTATTAAAAACTCCATAGATTAATGAAGACATAATTACATTGATATGAATAGTTATGAAGTATCTATTAGTGTCTATGAGTTAATATAAATCAGAATTCAGTTTAGTTCCATTCCCACTAACTTCATATAAATTGATATGAAATAAAATCTAGAATATGGTCAATAAAATCCCAATGGATGGTGTGACTAGAAAACTATACATTATTTTTCATATTTTCATGAACTGATGATATGAAAGGTTTTAATAAAGTACCATTCATTATATAATGATTGATATTGTTCATTGCATATGTATATTGAAAGCTTTTTAACAATGTCATTTTATGGTAGAATTAGAATCTTAATTTTTATTTAGAGTTATGACAGTTCATGAAAAATACCACTGTATAAAACAAATGTTGGAGAACAGTGTTAAAATTTTAAAGATAAAATATCATAACTCTCCATTATTGATAAATTAGTGCCTAAAGATCATGATTTTGGAATCATTAATAGTCTCTTGAAGAATGCAACAAGGTAGAATAAAATTATCCAATCATAGAAGAAAGGTTGTGTATTTATAAGGAAGTCGAAGATATTGATATTGATAATGTTTTATTAAATATCAAAATATCTAGGAATTCAATTGATCGATATTGATTATCGATATACTAATCCATGAAATGTATGAAAATTTGTAGCTTGTTTATTTTATAAATCGATAGGGATAGACTGTTAATTTTAGTTGGACTTCCTTATTTTTTAAAATTAATATCCAAATTCCAATTTTCAAAACTATTTTAGATTTCCTAAATTGTTTTTTTCTATTAATATTGATCTTTGATAGTCTATGAAACTCAAAATCGGTATTAATTAAAAAAATTAATCCGACTAATTAATAAATGGAGATGTAATTAGTAGATAATTAACTCATTATACATGAGTCAAATTATGAAGAAGGAAAAAATGAATATCATTAATCCATGTTCTCATAAATGTATAATTATAAGCTATATATGTATAATCTATATACAATCACCATAATAAAAGGTCAACCAATTAGATAAAATATTTTAAAGCATGATTTCATTTTAAAAAATTTCCCTTGAAATAATATTTTTTAGAAGGATATGAAACTTATTTATGATCACTACAAAATAAGGAAAATCTATTTTTCAGAAGTAAATATTATAGAAAAATAATATTATTAACGGGATTTTCATGAAAAAATAAATTAACATGATTTATGTTTCCCCCTAAAATTACAATCTCATACACTCTATGCAAATCATCTAAATAAATATCTGTTAAAAAATAGATAGATGTGTTAGTTTTTTCCTCTATATAAAAAATAAGAAAGGATGGTATGAGTTTTTTTACTATAGATGGTGGTCCCAATATGTCACTATACCATTTTAATTTTATCCATATCATTTTAGTATGTTTTAAAATACAAATTATTTGTGGCTAAAACATTAACTTTTTTTATTCATCCATTGTTTGGGTTTTAAACTGATAAGCTTCATCCTTTTTTATATTTTAAATTCTATAAATTATTCCTCATATATTCAATGTGTATACCAGAAAAGTGAATAATAATCATTTTTTCAAGATGATATTTTTGTATTTTCAACATGGAAAGAACCATGTCTCATTCGTTTCTAAATTAAGGTATTATAAAATATATAATATAGGAATAATATTCAAGGTTACACATAATTCACAAAAATAAATATTATAATTATTTCCATAAAAAAATAAGCAAAATAATGTTAATATTTATGATTAAAAATGATTACATGAATAGGAAGTGGCATATACAGTGATGAGGTAAAGGTAAAACTAACATGGATGATGTTCGTAATAATTAGATATATGAACTGTGGACTAGTTTAAATATTATAGGATAATTTTTAATAAACAAATATAGAATGTGAGAACACTTAAATGGGTGTCTTGAGGTCAATAATATTTCAAACACTGTTGAATTGAGTTTTAGATTTATTGAAATCATATTTTGACATGTTTGAATTTGAAAATGTCATGATCTTCCACCATAATCATGAGGGAGAAGACTAATCACATTTAAATAGAGAGTTACTCTATAATTATATTGTGGGTGCATGGGGTTAGATTATTTTCATAATTAGAAATATGAAATCCATAAGTGGGTAATATGTATACTAGATATACATCACATATTCCATCCCCATTTATGAAAACATCATCATTAATTATTGAAAAAAATATTTGAAAATGATATCATGGAGTAATTTGTATATAGTTGTAATAGACTCTGTTTAAAAATCCTCTTAGTTGAAAGATCCAAGGTGGAATTCTCACACAACCATGAGAAATGATTCATAGTTTCAGTATATAGACAGGTGTATCACACCTCATTTATCGATTAAAATTTTTCTATATAATATGGCTTTGATAAACAATTCTCATTTTTAACACACTAATGAACATCTCACATGAACAAAATATTTCCTTTTAGTTCCCATCTCGTCAATGGACATATCATGTGGACCACATGGCTTAAATTAGTCAGTGTTCCCTTTCAAATGTGCTTCCTAAAAATACCCAATATTAAATTTCAGGATCAACAACCTCCATGAAATTGAGATAAAAATAAAAATGTACAATCCTATATGGAGAAAAAGAGTCAAATAGTTCTGCATTATAGATCTTTTCTAAACAACAGTGGTAAATTAATGACCAAAAAACCAATGAAGAATGAAACACCACATAATGTGGGTTTATGAGGGTTTATCCACAATATTATCACATAATAGATCATTTGCTTCCCCATAATTATATATAATTGTTTAATTTTTTATAATATATTATCACAAAAGGAATCATATATGATACTATAATGTGATAATCTATGCACCTCCCTCACTAAAATTTATTTCAAGAGATTCCTTCTTAATATTTGGAGTCTATTGTGCTGGATGAGTATCTTTCAAGGGTATTATACATGAACATATCATGAAAACATGATTTTTGAATGATATGTTACATGAAGCATATGTGATAATGATTTCTTCATCTCATCCCCTAGAAAAATGATATATAATTGATTTGTGAAAATATAGGGAATTATGGATTTGTATTGTCATATCTCTTCCAAACTCTCCTTCCTTGGTCATAAAAATAAAAAATTGATTAAAGGGATTCATTTTATGAATAAAAATAGCAAAAATTTGAAATGATAAGAGTTTCTCTAAATCCACCTAATATATATATGGTGGTTTCTTGAAAAAACATTGTTCCCCAATTTGATTGTGTTTTCCATTGATAAGAGGCAGCTTGAGAACTATCATTGTAGATATATATGATCCATTGGAAAATCACAATCATCTATTCCATTGATAATGTGGATCCCCTATCTTAAAGGAACACGATTCATTTTTAGTATAACATAATCATTTTGGATCCTAATTCCAATCAACCATTGATGATCCATAATGCCTCTTTTTTAAGTGTAATGTCAATAGGGTTCATAATGAATATTTCTTCTCCTTAAAACTTAAATGGTCCATGGATAACTATATTTGGGTAGTAATATTACATGATTTATACACACTCATTCTATCCCTATACATGAATAGTATAACCATGGGCCTTAAAATAGGTATAATCTTCAACTGTTTCTTCTTATACCTTGGCTATGAACTTGTTTAAGAGTCCAGGTCACTCATGTATAATCCCTACTCAATCCTCTTTTGGTTCCAATTTTTCACAATTATATCCTAATATCATATTATAAAAATAATTGAAAATGAAAAAACCACATTATAATAAACTCTATGATATGGTCCTACTACATAACAATAGGTTGTATACCTAAAACAATATGGGATTTGTTTCTCGTTAATTAGGATATTCAATATGACTCTATGATGGCCGAACCCAATATCATCAACATTTTATATCTATCCTAATATTGTTAAATTCATACTAAATATATTTAAATCCATATTTATTCTTCATATTCCCCATAAGTTCTGGTTTTTATTACCTGGTTCAATATTCCCTAAAGAACCTATGATTTTGGTAATATTTTTAATGAGGTAATATCCATTTGATCATAGTTGATTGTATTCTATTTCCATATTTTTTGTTTAAAACCCATTATAGTAGGGAAATATTTTATTTAAAATAAAATATAAATTGATGTCAATATGTAGGTCTGACACTAATCCTTATTAATCACTTTTCTCTAAGAAGAAAACTCAGACTGATAAATTATATCTCAGAACTGGTCAGGGATGATTGAGTTTGAAATGTTCTACTATGGACCTTGTCACATTATATTAAAATGTATGATGTTTCATTTTAAATGGAAACAAACAACATGGGTTCTCAATATTTTCCCAAGGATATATATAAATCCACCTTCATTATCCAGATTCCAACTCCCAAAAAATAACACATTCTTAAAAGATGAAAAAAAAATCATCATTCCTAGTTATCTTTCTTCAAATAAAAACATCCCAAGTTAAGTTTCACTCTATAGTAAATTAAAAATTGAGATAATATTATACATATTGATGTTCACATCAATGTTTTCTTTGTATCCATCATTGGAATATGTGTAAAAAGTCTCAGACTCTAATTTTGTGAGTATCCATGAAATGCATCATAAATCTAAAATTGAGTCATGGAGTGTCGAATAATTCCCATTAATGGGTGTAATGATCTGAACATCCCATCTTATAGACCAATGTGCATTAAAAACATTACTAGTAATTTCCCAATGACCAACAGCCTTTGGAATGTTGCGAAATTGGGTTCTATAAACCCGCATGAGAACTAGTTATTGATTAAGATATCATAAATATAGAGAGTTATTCATTGTTTATTCTTAATAAATTAGTGCTGATACTTCTATATCCACTTTTTACATGGTAATTCCCCAAGATTATTTGTCATATAAAATTGTTATATATTCTACCATCTATAATTAGAACATCAAGTAACTGTGAAATTAGTATTAAACATATGGACTCTAGTATAAATACATCGTACTATTAGGGATTAAATTTTTTATAATAGTCAGTTTATTAGGTCTCATAATAATTGATACTTATTCTCATGAAGTCCAAACATAGTGATATATAGTAGAGGAGACCATGAGTACTGAAATAATTATAGGAAAAATACATGTTTTAGGTGTTTTAATTATTTATATCTAAGATCATGTGTGCTAGTTGTTTCTGACACTTTCACCGGGGTGTGTGCATTTGTCTATCTAAGACACACAGCTGTTGCCCCACATTACCACTTTCAAAAGGCAGGTGGCATTTGTCACTTATTTAGGAACATTTTCTCTTTTATTGAAATGGGATGATGGGATATCGTTTTTTTCTTTTGTGTCTTCCTCTTTAGAACACTTCAGCTAGTCTAGGTCTCCATTATAGACTAAGACATTGTTCATGAAAGTCTTCCCAATGCCATGTCTTCATGGACACTGGTTAATTACACTGATTCTGTCTGGATATTCCAAGTGGTCTGGTCAGGGAAGCAACCTTCGGTCGAGGGAGTAATCACATTAGACATCACTGGCATGTCTGGATGCAGGAACACTAGTGTGTTTGGGTTTCTTCTCTTTATTATAGGGCTTCTCGAGGGCACAAATTCTTGAGGAATCCCACATTTAATGTGGGTAATTATATTCCATAGGCATGTATCTGAGGTTTTCCTCAACTTCCCATTTTCAACATAGGGTATGTCGCGAGTTTAATATCTAGCGGTGAATGATCAAACTGATCAGAACACTGACTAGAGTGGATTAGATGGGTAAAACCCCTTTAGGGAACACTGATATTGGGGATAACACGTGGTTAGGTACCCAGTTACTACTATGGGCAGTGAAGAGGTGAATTGGCATGATCTCACCGGGATGTGGTGGCCTGGGTAAGAATCTGGATGGGTGATGGATGGTTAAGAAGAGTGAGTGAAGAATGAGATGGAGTAGACTTGAGAGTGACGGTGATGTTGGGATTAAGCCTTGAAGAGACTTACTCAATATACCTATGGAAGGGAATCAATGTCCTCGTAGTTTGGTGGGGCGATTGGGCCACTTGAGGAGGCATCCCAAAAAAATGAATGTGTGGATGGAATACAGAAGAAGTGGAACCTCTGGTTTTGGGTAATGACATTCTCGAAGCATACAGGCTCAAGGGAATGTTCAGGATGAGACATGGGTGATGGTCTTGGACCTCTTGGAGGCTTCTTATGTATCATTCCTTGGCAAGGATAAAATTACTCATAGTTCAGGATGGGGGCATAGAATCGGGGTGTACCCAGAGGATAAAAACCCGATGATATAATAAGGATTATGCGTGGTTAGAATCTTCGGTTGGTATAACACCTGAGGGTGGACCAGGAACGTGGTTCCCAACAAAGGGGACTAAAATTTCTTACCGGTGGATTAGAAACACAACGGATTTCCACTGGTTGGGAATGACAGCAGCTTACTGGTGATTGGTATTGAAAACGGCTTATCGTTGGTTAGGGTACAGAACAGCTTACCGTTGGTTAGGGTACACAATGACTTACTACTGGATGGGTTCACAATGGTTTACAACTAGATGGGTTCACAATGGCTTACTGTTGGATGTGGTCAAAATGGCTTACCACTAGGTGGGGTCAGTTTAGTGTCATGTGGGACAGAAAGGGGTGTACAATTTAAATTCATACAGGATGGGGGTGGGCCGACATAGAGTGTTCGGGGCCAATGGTAATTGCTCTTGAACCTCAGGACGGTCTCCTACATGCCTTGCCTTGGCATGGATCAAATTTCACATAGTTCCGTGTGGTGGGAACCGACGTGAAGGGGGAGTCGGAACCAATGGATGGTGGGCTTGAACCTCATGGAGGATTCCTACGTACCTTGTCTTGGAAAGGATCAATGTCCGCTTAGTTCGGGAGAGATGTTGGTGAACTGATGTGAAAGGGGGTTGGGACCAATGGTTGTTGGAATTTAACCTTAGGGAGACTTCCTATGTACCTTGCCTTGGCAAGTATCAAAGTCTATGTAGTTAGGGCTGGTGTGGGGCTTACACTCTAGGCTACCCAGAGAGGATTTCATATTCGATTCTTACTCTAAGCCCACATGAGTCATGTTCGGTGTGAGAAAAAAGAGGCGGCAAGGACCTAACGATCAAATCGTGGAAGGTGCGTCCATGGGGAGTGGAATTGGGCTTACACGTGGATAGCAGCCCAAAGAGAAAACAAGGGCTTAATCAATGATGGAGGCCTGTTGGCAACAAATCCCAACAAGAGAGGGATTTGGACCCAAAGATAGGAGGGATCTATTTCCTATCCCCCCCCCCCCCCCCTCTGGTCTTCGTCCAGGAAGAAGATAGGAGGAGCAGGGGTGGTGCCTCATACAAGAAGGTCTAGGGGCTTACACCAAGGTGGTTTCCCTTTCCCCAGAGATAGATTCCACTCCAATAAAGAGGATCTTATTCCATGTGAGGAATAATTTAACTCCCATGGAGACCAGTGGTTGTGCATAATGTCCAAGGTGGGGGAACCCGGTGTAAGATGCATGAGCCAAGGTCAAAGTTTAACATCATGTGCTGAGGAGGATGGTGCTTGGTAGTTTAACGCCTTGCAGCTCGGATGAGGTAGGTTCACTCCACACCCCTTAGGACTTACATAACTGATACCACCCACCTCTTAGGGAATGGAAGGCATCAGCAATGTTGTAGTGAGGGGGAGTTATGGAGTGATCCCTTGAGGGGTCCATGTTAGCGTGGCTATACGAAAAATAAATTTCTGTTAGGTTTCTTATGCGAAGAATCTTGAGGAAAAGAAAAGAAATGGGAATTACCACCCAAGGGAATTTGAAATCTATTCATGAAAACCTCGAGGTTCGCATAGGAAAAAGAGTTGCAGCGCAGAGGGGTTCATAGATATATGCTTAGTGAAGCTCTGGTGCTCCATGTTATGGAGGAGCTTCGCGAAGGGTTATGCTTCACGAATTGGAGTGGCCTAGCCTAGAATATGGACATTGGTGCATATGGAATGTGCTTCATGAAGTGGAAAGGCATTCGCGGAGCAACGCTTCACGAAGAAGGGGTACCTTACGAAGTATATCATTTCGAAGCAATGTGCTTCGCGAAGCACAATGACCATGCCTTAGCATGTGGGTAACATGTGAATAGAGGGTACTTCACGAAGCATAAGTGCTATGCAAAGACCTGATTCCCCTTTGGGATTCTCTCCCTTCGTAGAGGCCCATGGGCTCTATGAAGGGCTTCCCTCCTATAAGATGGATTGAATTCAAACCAAGAGAGAGGAACTTCATGATTCTTAAGTACCTTGAATTGCTCATGGTTCAAAGAGCACAAATCGCTTCATGATGTGGGAGCTAAGAAGGATAAAGGTATGAGGACCCGTCCTTTGGGCTTGAGGGGATCCCTGTATTTATAGGCAAGAGGCTTCAGGGGGAAGAGCCCGCTCGGCGTGAAGACAGAGCTTGCTCCGCGGAGGGTTCGCGAACGTCAAATGGGTTTGTAGAGCATCCTGACTCATTTTTTCATGGAGGCATCACGAATGTCAAATTGGTTTGTAGAGCATCCCACCTCATTTCTCTGCAGAAAGTTCTCAAACGTCAAAGGGTTTGTACAGAATCCCACCTCCTTGTCAATGTAGGGTTCGCGAAGGAGGAGATTTGTGTCGGCCGCAGGGCCACAGTGTCTCTGCGAACAGGCCTCGTGAGGCAGCTTCTAATGCTTTTAGTTTTTTTATTGTTCCTAAATTTTGGCACCAATAGATACCTTCCCTAATACTGGGAGATGATAATAATGTGAGGTTCAATGTCTAAGGCTCAATCGCTAAAATTCATCGGTCAGTTACAAAGCTGACTCATGAAGGAGGTTCATGATGCAGAGCGGTGACGTGAGGGCTGAGAGCACAGTGAAGCTCGCTGTGGTTGGATGCACCGCGAAGATCCAGGGGTCCTCGCCTATAAATAGGGTAGCGGGCCTCACTTTTTTATTTTCTCTTATCTGTTTTTTTGGCCTTTAGCAATCTTGATTCATGAAGCTTCGCGAACTCTATTATTGCTCTCTACGAATCGGGCCTTCTGCATCACAGTACACATCAAGTCTTTGACTTCACATTGGTGCACTCTACGAATATTGTCTAAAGGCCAGTGTAAGACTCTACAAACTATCTTTGCGACCTATCTCTGCAAACGAGCTCCATGAAATAGCTTCGCGATCGAGAAAAAAACTTCTAGATCTCAAAAACTAAATGGCTCACCAAGAGGCTGTCAAGGGGCCCCTGGCTGATGCTTCCAGGAGGGAGAAGATGGAAAATATCATGGGTCTAGGGGAGTCCGTTCAAATACATTCTGACCAAAATTTGTTGGTGGTGCTACTATCAAAAATCCAAAATAACTATCATCTGTCCAAGAGTCTTCCTCTATAGGAATTTGGATTGGGGGATAACATCTTCATCCCTGAAGCGAGTGGGGACAAACCAGCTTACTAGTTCAGGATCACGCCATGTCAGCACCAGTGGTTCAAGGTAGCTGACGGCCATGCCTGGGAGGAC
This sequence comes from Viscum album, assembly GCA_963277665.1. Taxonomy (NCBI): domain Eukaryota; kingdom Viridiplantae; phylum Streptophyta; class Magnoliopsida; order Santalales; family Viscaceae; genus Viscum; species Viscum album. The sequence goes on from OY728156.1 coordinate 52,773,379, forward strand.
TTCAAACCCGTCCATACTGATTGCCTCCACAACCATTTGAACGACGTTGATGGGAAGGAACTACAGCTAGATAAATCTTTCCCGCAGTACCAGACTATCTTGAAGGCATCCATGAGGAACCTAGGGAAGGGGTGGTCTGATGAGTGGGATCTGCACCAAGGAAGAAACTTCATAGATGACTGGGTCTGGGCCTACTGGGTAGGTGCTTCATGTGAAGAAATTGGGGATGATATGTGGAGAGTGGGCTTATATGAGGTGGCTTGGGTCTCTAAATTACATATTTATCAGTTGAAGCAACTGATACTATAGTTGTTAAGTCTATGGTCATCGAGGACAAATACCTTCCATTTGCACCATGGAGAGGTCGGCATTAGTATTTGGTATCTGCATCAGATCTCAGGGGTCCCATTATTAGGGACAATGTATAATGAGTTCATCCCTGTTATGAGTGTCTGGGAAGACCCAGAGAAGATTCCACCATTGGCGAAGGCGTTAATGAACCTGGTGCCAGGAGACGACAAGAAAGCAGTGAGGAATGTCCATTTTAGACGATATTTCAAGCTATTCCTGAACTACCTAGAAGATAGGCAGTTTTTGGTGAGGCCACAAACATTCCTGAAGGGGGCTCAACGAGTCAAGGAGAACTCGTACTGGAAGCTCTTAGAGGATAACCAGTGGAAGATGTGGGGATTCGGCATCAGTACCAGGCATCAATCAGTAGTTAGGTTTGCTTCCTATATTATGGAGCTCATCTATGATAGGATACTACCGGTGAGGGACACAAACAGGGGCATATGACCAAGAACGTTTATCATGGCCTCCATGATGGAGACAAGAGGGCAGGTCAACCTTGGGATCCTGATGCTCACCATTATGTACAAGATGTTGTGGCATATTAGCGAGGGAAAGAATCCATAGAGAATATGTGGGCCATTCCACCTTCTATATGGGTGGATAGTGGCACATGTCTAGGGGGTCTATGAATATACTAACCCCATATCCGCTCTGGGATAAAAATTCTACCCGTCTATTCTGAATGCCACCGGGAGCTTTCGGGCCAAGCTAACTGTGTAGTCGGTACTGAACCGGGTCTGGAAAGTAGAGGAGTTCCACTTTCACCTGTTCCCATTTCCAATGGGTGTATTCACTGATGATGACTTGGGGACAGAAGATAATCAGCCCTACCTCTTGTACATTCATGGTGGAGTCCTGGTGGCATGGGTGGACCGTGAGACCCTGGGTGAGCCGTACACAATGCACTGATTTTCAAGGCAATTTCGGTGCATGCAATGACTGACCCCAAACGGTTAATTGGGGGTGAACCACGAGGAGAACATGTGTATGATAAGACAAATGTGGATCATATTCTCATGGGAAGATGGAATGATGTATAACGAGATGCCTCCGCCCACATCCATCTTCAGGTTGGTGAAGGAGTATGCCAAAAGATGAGAGGAAGCCTACCCATGGGATATGATAAAGTAGCCAACCATTCGGGACGGTGATGGTGTGCCTCCCCAACCTCGAGGTCGAGGTCGAAAGGTGGTAAGGACATCTTCCGGTGGTAGGGATGCCATGTTAGTGAGGCACATACAGATTGAGGAGGAGGCCATGGAAGCAGATCCAGCAGCGGCAATGGACCCAACAGATCCAGCAGCAGCAATGGACCCAACAGTCCCAAAAGAGTAGATTTATCTAGTGAGGGGTCCACTAAGAGGATTCTGCAAGATATCCACTCATGCTCCGGAGAAGATTCTATGCCATATAGACATGCTAGATAATGTTGTCTTCTTAGAGGCGTGAGACATCTGGGATGTCAATAGGTAATTCCACGGACCTTCTGAGATGTGGAAATACTTGAACTACCTCGGGATGGATTTTCGGGAAATTGGCCCCATCAGGGCTAGTTTTACCGTATCCAAGGCGGAGGCGGACCAATACCTGGCCAAGTTGGATGACTTCCTGCACTCCCGGGGTGCCCTGCATCCAATTAAAGACCGATTCAATGTGTTTTTGGATCAAATGGCCCCTCCGCAGTTGCGAGATGCAAAATTGAGAGATCGATTCCCTTTTCCGGTAGAATCGGATGAGTCCTACTGGGGGGATGATGCTGGTAGAGGGATCCCTCTGGAGGAGGGAAAAGTTTCTGACCAAGGTACAGATCTTGAATAATTTGCAGAGGCCCTTGATGTAACATCCTAAGCCCCTTCCTCAGGTTATGCTTCCTGGTCATTTTGAACTCCATGTTAATATTTGAACTATGCAAGAGGACCTCATACACAGAACATGTTACCTCCCTACAGCAGATGTACATACAGGGACTTCAGGATCCATGCCCGCTACTATGGCGATTAGTGCATCCAGCGGAGCCAGGACACTCGAGGTTTCTCCTTCGGAGTTTTCAGACCTTCCGACGATATACGGAGAGACATACCTCAGGGTCCCGATGGAAACAACCCAAGAATGAGACCAAGCATTCAATCTCTATAATTCACCTCTACAAAATTCATGACATACACACATCGATGAGGTTAAATGAAATTCGGGTACCTCTTGGTATGCACAGTTCTTCAAAATGTGCAGGCTACCTTGGCGAGGATAGTTGGTAATTCTAGAAGTGCTTTTCCCAGGGGGATACTAGTGGTCATGGAGGAGGATATCCAGACTAACCAAGCAGCATCACTCCCGATCACTAGTGGGACTGTTAGGAGGGATGGGCATAAAATTATTGAACTGGGATCCGATAATGAAGATCAATCAGATAGCACAGGTCCTGCCATACCCAATCAAACACCAGATGCAGACCATGCTGATGAGTTATTGGGGACTTTCCCTGCATATGATCCTGCCAACCCTGCGGACTGGGACAAAATAGCCACTCATGAAGAGGATATCAAGATAGTATGAGATCTCATGGTGGAGAATATTTGGGAGTATGACCAAGGCCTTTGTGTGGGTTGGTAGCATCGAAACGTGGTGATCATCAAGAGGATACATGAGGCTAAAAATGATATTTAGTGGCTACACATCTAGGAAAATGAACATTTTTTCCCTTAATGCACAATCATAGATTATATCATGGCTGAGGGACCAACTGGCGGAGGCCGAAGAGTGCATGAGGAAGCCTTTGAGAAGATGAACATTATCAAAACAATGAGGATCGGGCCCGAATCACAGCTGAAAAAACTGCTCCCCCTCGCTTCTTAAGAGGAGCAGTAACTGAACAAGAAACAACAAGTCATGTATGCCAAAAACTAGTGGCTGGCAGAGCTGAAAAGTTTTTTTGACGGGGTCAAACCTTCCATGGGAGGGGTCAATCCTTAGGTAATGTGATGCATGTAAATTTTGGACACAGTTTCATGATTTCACTATTTATGATAGATGCATGCATGAGTTCAGTTATTAATTTTTTAGTTTATTGTATTTTTTTATATTCATGGAACATCTGGTAATCAGTCCATAAGCTCACGTGGGTCGGGCCCAATGTGAGAAACAAGGGATGGCCACCTTATCATTCCGCCCGAATATAAGAGTGAAAACCAAGATCTGGGCATCCGGGGTTTGAACAAAAAATCCAGATTTCCAAGAATAAAGGAAGAGGCCTAACTAGAGGATGAAGCTCTCTGAACAATCAAATCATCGCTTTCCCAGTGTGCTCTAGTGCACGAGTGGGGTAACGTCGAGGGAATTGGAATTAATCCGAACATAGGAGAGTGGAAGGTGTGAATCACAATTCCCAAAATTTAGAACACCGTAGGGATGTCATGACAATGAATAATAACTATTGATCGTGTTCAAAACACATTATCCTTATTCTTATAGCCTGAAATTGGGATAAATAATGAGGGTTGATCGTTGACCATGTTCGAAACACAAGGCTTGACTCTAAATTTCATCCATTAGTCTTGCAGAATGTTACCCCATCATAGTAGGCAAGCCATAGGCTGAGCATCCATACTATTATGGGGTTATTTTAGATGTGAAATAAGATGAGGGTCTAAATAAAGGTCATGAAAAGCGTGGAGTTTTTCATGATGGGTTGTTCGAATGGAGTCCAACACTCTTAAAATTATGCCATTGTGGTGAAGACACATTAGGTGGGTGCATCGGTCTGATCAGGGATCATACCTACTTCCAAACAGGACCTCTCTAGTAAGGACCTGGAATGACATGTAGTTTTACATCATACCAATAAGAACAATGGATGTATAGTTTAAACGTTGCATGGTGAGGATGATGCACATAATTTAAAGGTCATACGACTTTGACCGAGATCAGGCCTGAGGGGCTAGAAGGGTCATGACCATGAGGTTGAGCCTGAGGCAGAATTCATGGGTGTCGCTACGTATCGCATAAGGATGAGAATCAATCCAAACGTAGTTATTAAGAATGTAATGGCTAGATGCCAACATTGATAGGAGAAATATTCTCTGGCAAGGGATCTGGGGCATCCCATGACTAATATGGGGCATCCTGAACTTTTTCAGGGTAGAACCGTAGTTTAGTGTCATGTGTCAAGGACATGGGGGCTCGTGCAGTTTAATGTCATGTGATAGGATGAATATTTAAAGGGAATACCCTAAGAAGGGAGTTTGTGGTGTGGTAGCTATATACCCAATGTGAATGAGGACATAAGGAGTATGCACCACACCACGTATCCCCGGAGGAAATTCAATAGGTCAAGCGATAAAAAGTGAAAGTTAGGTTGGGGCCGAATAAAAGGGCTTGGGAATTCTTTCATACCCCATGAGGATGAGAATCAGGCCATACATAGTTCTGAGAGGGTAGTTTAACTTCATGTGAAATGATGAAAGGCATGTGTGGCATGGTTGTGCCAGTACACGTCCTACTATAATTATTATGCCCATGTGAGTCATGATCGATGTAGGAAACAAGGAGTAGTGATGATACATTCCTAGCATAGGAAGTCACATGTTAGGGGTGATGCGACAGTTGTTGAATGAAATCCCAATGATGTTTACAATCCTATATAATGCACTTAGATGCATGAAGGAGTAAAGCTGAGTATGTTGGACTTTCACTTGAACATAAGGAAGTTGAAATATGTGAGTCATGATTCTTGAGATCTAGACCACAATGATGGTGGTGTGACAATAGGGGATAACTGTTGACCATGTTCAAAACACATTATCTGTTTCGTGTTAACTAGAAATGGGGACAGACAAATGATTATTGACCACTGACCATGTTTGAAATACGGGACCTATCGAAAATATCATATGAGGTCATCAGGGTTGTTGGCCCAAGATGGTAGGTAAGCCAGTTTGGCATGAGACCAAGCCATAAAAGGGGTCCCTTTAGACATGGAAGATGATGAGGATCCAAATGATAGGATCATAATGCTTGGACATGGAACGCGGGAATGTCCCTATGAAAATTCCTCACTTCGGGCACAGCCACAACACATCTGAGTATGACAACAAGACGTATCCGATAGAGGGTGTTGAGTCCCCCACCAAGGACAAGGGTCCTGAGGTTGAACGCTTCCAAATTAATGGTCCTAGTATGGTACACTAAGTGGGGGATTTATTTAAGGGAATGTTCCCAGGGCGGCGATATATCCAAACATGACACGTAGTTCCCATAGAGAGATCATAGATTAGGGTCATAGAACTCATACATGGTTGGGAAAATACATGGGAGGCACATGGTATGGATATTAAAAAACCCGATGTGAATGAGAACCCATGAGGTGATCACCACATCACATGTTCCCAAAAGGGTTTAGAACTAGGGGCCGAAAGTGAGGGGATGGGATTCTAGATTCCTAGTGATGGACCTAGAGATGAGACGTTTGGGAATTCCTACATATCTCATAAGTGTGGTAATCAATCCATACATAGTTCTATAATGTGTCGTTCTGTTTAACATCATGCGTAAATTATGCGGAGTGATATTAGTTTACATTCATAGATATCTAACCATAAATGATAGGAAATGTGGGAGACACATGGTGAGGTAATTATAAAACCTGATGTGAGTAAGGACCTGGATTCCAGATCACGATGTGTTCCTTGGGGAGGTTTTAGGTCGAAGGACCGAAAACAAGAGTTAGGATGGGCCAGAGGCAAAGTACACGGGCGTTCCTATGTACCCCAAGAGGATGGTAATCAAGCTGTACATTTTTATGAAGGTGGTATGGTAAGGTACCAATGCCAAAGATAATAAGTTCGTGTGGGTCTGGCTATTTTACTAATAGATGCGGCATTCGATAGATCTTGCTTGTCCTTTATGATGAGTTCATGTGTGTTTTTTTGTGAAGCGACGAATCTAGGATAGAATGTCCAATAATCTCCACAAGAATCAATCCATATGAAGGCATTGACAAATTGTATGTTGGGTGACTGATACCAAACATGATTTCCCCCTAAGTGAGGACACCACGGTGCAATGCAGTTTTTCGTCATGTGTACAGGACGATAATGTCACAGTTTAGGGTCATGTGATGGGACCAACCATGCACTTTAACATCGCGTAGTATAGAAAAAATAGTTTAAGGTCATGTGGGCCTAGGCAACATAGTTTAAATTCATATGGATTAGACATATATAGGAAACTTGATGTTCAAAATGGAATATTCATTGTGTGATAAATCATACATGACGTGAATAAGGATGACGTCCACATCACACTGCGCGCGATTCCAAGAAAGAAACCTTGGGCAGAGGGGGCCAAAAAAGGTTATAAAATATGGGCTACAATATACTAGCTCTCAATTGAGTTGGACCCAAAGACGATATGTCCATGCATTCCTACATATCCCATGAATATGGGAATCCAGCCATATGTTGTTCTAGAAAGTGCAGTTTAACGTCATGCAGGACCACATATAGTTTAATGTCATATGTGGCAGGAGGTAGGATCGACTAGCTCCTTGAAGGGGAGTATGTGATGTGGAAATTGTAAACCCGATGTGAACAAAGGCATAAGCCCACCCATGCCACATTACGCGGTCCTATAAGAGATGGGGCCTAAAAGGAAGAACAAAAGAGATAAATTAGTGGAACTCAAGCTAGACCCAAAGATGAGATGTTTGGGAATTCCAACGTATCCCACGAGAATGGAAATCAAGATGGATGTAGTTCTAGAATATGAGGTATAACGGGATATTTGTTTAAGGTCTTAGAGCTTGGACCACTAGAGAATAAAATCTCTTCCAAGCAAGTGCAGAACTCGATCCAGTCCCTAGGCCCATGTGAGTCAAACTCAGTGTAGGAAACAAGGGAGGAATAGGTTTTTGCAATACCTAGAATACAAGAAAAGGGTACGTCGGTGTAGAGCCCTGAATGACGCCTTACCGCGACTTTTTCCTCCTAACGAGCAAATGTGCACTGAGGGATAGTGCCACAAGTGTCGAAATTCCACTTGTACATGATGGAGTGTAAAATGATGTGAATCATGTAACGAACATTCAATTCTTGAAGGGGTTGGTGTGAAAATGGAGTATAACCATTGATTATGTTCGATACACAACATCCATATCATCTGTCCTAAAATGGGAACCACAAATGGGTGTCGACCACTTACTATATTCGCAACGCAGGACCTGTATCAATTTTTTGTCTGAAACCTTCGAGGATGTGGGCCTGTAGTGGTAGGAGATCCCTTAGGCCTAGTATAAATGCCATTTGGGGGTCCCTTCGGATGTGAAAGATAATTTAAGCCCAAATAAAGGGGAACATGTAGCCTGAAAATGGGTGAAAGCATGTCCTAGAAAAATCCAACACTCCATGCTCTAGACCAAAGTACTCATGGATCATTGGAGAATCACCAAAGAGGGTCGAGGGGCCCAACTTAAGGGTAGACGACTCGAAGAGATGAGTGTAGGGAATGGGAGATAAGGGCACTCATGAGAGAGAGGTACATGGTGTGGTGGTTATTAAACCGACTTGAGTGGGGACATAAGCCCATACCACACCATATACCCCTCTCCTGGAAGAATGCAGGACAAGGGGCCAAGATGATAGGGAGGTTTATAAGAGATGTGGTTGGACCCAAAGACTAGACGTTCGGTGTTCCTATGTATCCCATGAGGATGGGAATCAAACTGTATGTAGTTCTGGACGAAGTATAATGTGCAGTTTATCATCATGAAACAAGGATGAAAATAAGGGAAATGTACCCCAATGAGGGACGTGTACGACACGAGGAGAAACCCGACGTGAATGAGGACATAATCCCACACCACACCATACAATCCTATGTGAGAACTTGGGCCATGGGCCCGAAAATGCTGAGGGACCTTAGGCTAGGCCACAAACTGAATGTCACAGCCAGATTGCAGTTTAATGTCTTTCATTGAGGATGATGGTGACCTTAATTTAAGGTCATAGAGCTCAAGCCATATATTGTTAGTTTAATGTCATATGCGTGGGATAACTATGTAGAGAGGGTGAATCATCATTTCTATGGAAGTCCACAAAGTAGTAGCAATGATAAAAGATACCTGTTGACTAGGTTCGCAACAGAGTATATGCCCATGTGTGACCGGAGTTCGAGGAAAACAATTGAGCGTCAACCGTTGACCATATTCAAAACACCGTAATTGTATCAATTTTCGCACGTAATCCTCAAGGACGTTAGACCGTAATGGTAGGAGACCCATTGGGCCGAACACCCATGCCATTCAGAGGTCCTTTCGGATATATAAGGTGATGGAAACCCAAATTATGGGGCTCATGAAGCATGTCAGGGTTGGTGCTCGTAGGATGGAAAATAAATGAAGGGAGGGATTTCTCAAGGGGACATGTGTGTAGTGGTGAAGTATCCTGACGTGAAAAAGGATGTGAGTCCATTCCACACCGCACAATCCCAAATGAGAACTCGGGATAGGTGGCTGAAGGGGTCGAAGGACCTGAGGCTGGGCACCTCGGGCAACTGTAGCCATATGACCTCTCATGCGGGCTTCGCCTCATCATAGATCCTAAGCCCATGTGAGCATTTCTCGGTGTGCGAAACAAGGAAAAGGACAAGGCTCTCCCTATCACATAAGGGTCAGACAAATATAATTAAACTCCTGCTTGAAGAAGACCAAGGTTTGGAGAGATGGCTGGGTAGAATGAATCACTACACTCCATGTTTGGGACATATGGGGGTGGTGACAACAACAAAGGATAGCTGTTGACCAGGTTCAAAACATAGAATCCACGTCGTGTAACATGGTACATTCATCATGAACATGATGTGAATGAGGGAAAAATCTTACACTAAACCATGTGTTTCGTCCCAAGGGTAGGTCCCAATGTTTGGGGTTGGGCCTACAGAAGAAATGTCTAGGTAGTCCTATGTATCCCATAAGGATGGGAATCAAGCCATACGTAGTTCTAAACGGGACTTGCATTTTAACATCATGGGGAAAGGACGTGGGAGGATTAGAAGAATGAGGAGGGGAACATGGTGTGACCTTTGATATCATTCCATGAGTGGGGCCAAAGAAGCTTGGGCTGCATCACATGAGATCCTCCAAGGGAACTACACCCAGGAGGGGTAACCAAATGAGAAGAGTGTGGGGCTGGACTCAGGACGAGGCATACGAGCGTTCCTACGTATCCCATGAGGATGGGAATCAAGACGTACGTAGTTCATGAGATTCAGTTTAACATCACGTAGGATGACACGCAGTTCAATGTCCTGCGGTACATTTCACAGTTTAAGGTCATGTAGGACTGGACAGTTTAAGTTCATGTAGGACCCTAATGCATTTTAGGGTCATGAGAGACGATTACGTAGTTTGGGGTCATGCAGGATAGTACATTTTAAGTTCATTTAGGGCCATGGGGACTCAATAAATGTATTTCTTGAGGAACTTGGCATTGGTGGGAGGATTTAAACGCTCACCATACATGGTAACGCATGAGTATGTTCCATTGGATTAAACCTTGTGAATGATGTAAGGTCCTTCCCATTTGGGCTCCAACATGTGTGGTTTTTTACCAGGTATCCTTGGTTCCCTCAAGGCCAACACCAAGTCACCTTTCAAGAAGGAGTGGAGGCAAAATTTCTTATTGAAAGATCTAGATATCATGTTTTGATGCCTTTCCAAACTGTGCAGGGCACAAAGCGTATTCTCATCAAGCACATACAACTCAACCAGAAGGATTTCAGCTACTTTATCTGGAGCTTTATGATCATAGATAGTTGTGCGCAATAAGGGTAATTTAATGTCGATGGGTAGGACGACCTCCGTCCCATACACCAGGGAATATGGGGTCACCTAGGTGAAATGATGGGTCGTCTTCTGATAAGCCCATAGGGTGTTGGGAAGCTTGTCTGGACAACTCTTCTTATTCTGACCAAATATTTTCTATAGAATTTTAGAGTGGGTTTTTTTGAAAACCTTGATCTATCCATTTTATTGTGCATGATATTGGGAGGTATGGTTAGAATGGATGTTTTACTTAGCATTCAATTTCTTCATCTCAGATGCTCGAGAGTTTATGCCATTATCGATGAGGATGGATTGAGGGACTCCAAATCAGTAGATGATGTTGGAACTCACAATGTCCACAATGGAACGGGACTCGACCTCCTTGAGTGGAACTGCCTCTTCCCACTTGGAAATGAAATCTGTAGTGGTCAGGATGAATCTTCAATGGCGACCTGTCACCGGTGGATATGGTCTGACGAAATCGAGTCCCCATACCGTGAATGTCCAAGATTAATTGGTGGAGTGGAGATGATCTAGCGTCCAATTCATGAAGTTAACATGAATTTGGAAGGCATGGAACCTTTTGGTGAACTTGATGTAGTCAGAGATCATGGAGGGCCAAAAGTACCCCAGTCTGTGGATCTGGTGAGATAGCTTCGGCCTAGTCTGATGAGCCCCACATAAATCGGCATGAAATTCCTACATGACTTGGGAAATCTCGACTCCTAGAATAAAATGAAGAAGAACCCCATCAAATCTTTGCTTGTAGAGGATCTGCTCACGACCAGGAACATCTTAGAGGGTAAAATGTAATGCACAATGCTGAATTCGCTCGTGCTCGGCCCGATCTACCGGTAGATTTCCACTATAGTGATACTCAACAAAGGAGGTTATCTAGTTAGGAGTCACTTCAATCACTACATTCGGGGGACCTGGGGGTCCTGACGTGGAGGAATTGATGGTATGGTGGCTTAACGACGGGCTATCATCGTCATCTAGAGTGACGGGATAAATGACTCTTCAGTGTTCCACGTGGATAATAAGATCATCCAATTTGTGATTTTCAAGTTATGTAGCTAGGTTGGCCAGAGCGTCAACTCTACCATTCTGCGATCGAAGGATATGAGTAATCTCAGGCTGAGATGGGAACTGGGCTATTAGCTAGATATTGTGTTCCAACAATGGCATGAGATCTTGATTTTTGACGACATAGTCTCCGTTAATCTTCTTGATGACCAGTTCAATGTCCCCTTTCACATAAAAATGGGGAATTTCTATCTCGAGGGCCAGTTCGAGGCCAATAATGAGTGCCTGATACTTTGCATCATTGTTGGTGCATCCTTCTAACAATATGAATGAGTATCGAAGAATAGCTTGTGTTGGGGTAATGAAGACAATACCCAGACCTACTCTGTTGAGCCTGGGGTCGTTGATCCTTCTACCAGTGGGACTTCAGGAATCACCATCGAAGTGAATTTTCCAACACGGGATGGCTTGGTCTACCAAGAGGATTGCCTCATTAGGAAAATCAAGATCTAGGGACTAGTTTTCAAGAGCTAGATGGTAAACAAGTACGTATTCCAACACATTCCCTTTAAAAGCCTTCTGAGGGACAAAACTAATGTCAAGCTGCTATAGAATAACTACCAACCGGGAAATAAGTCCTATCAACATGGGGTGGATCAGGATGTACTTTAGTAGATCTACTCGGGACACCAGTAGTACCATGTGGTGCTGCAAGTAATGTCACAATTTATGTACATAGGATACAAGATCCATGAATATCTTTTTGATAGGGTAGTATGTAGTCTATTTATCGAGGAGCATATGACTGTGGTAGTAGAGGATATTCTTTATTCCCTCAGTATTCTTTTGGGTGAGATGGGCACTGAGAGATCACTCCAGGGCAGTCATATAAAGGACCAGCAGCTTCCCAGAGACGGGTGGAATTAACACCGGAGGCTGGATCAGATACTTATTTATTTCCTAGAATGCAGTTGAAAACTCTTCATCCCACTCATAGAAGGTCCCTTTCTTCATGAGCTGAGAAAAGTGATAACACTTTCTGGCCAAATTCACAATGAATCGACATATGTAGGCTATGTGGCCTTAGAAGCCTCGAAGCTCTCGAATGTTTCTCAGAGGAGACATCAGGATAATGGCCTTAATACATTCTGTGTCGATCTCAATTCCCATGTATCTGACAACGAAGTCGAGAAACTTTCTAGAGGTGACCCAGACGACACACTTCAATGGGTTCAATTTCAGGTGACGAGAACAGAGGAAGCCGAACACTTTCTCAAGGTCTTAGAGATGGTCCTGATGCCAGAGAGATTTGACCACCAGATCATCCACGTAACATTCCACCAACATTCTGAGGATTTCCGTAAATATGCAATGCATATCCAATTGATAGGTGTCACCTACATTCATTAAACTGAAGGGCATGACTTGGTATCATAAAGTACCTTGTGGTGCCCTTAAGGTTGTAGACTCCTCATCTTCATGGTCTATTCAGATTTGGTTATATTCGGAGTACCCATCCATGAAGAAAAGTTCTTGGATCCCAACAGTTTCATCGATCAACAATTTCTTCATAGGAACGGGAAAATCATCCTTTGGACAGCGACATTTGAGATCCTAGAAGTCGATACAGACTCTAATCTGTCTATTTTTTTCGTACTGGCACAATGTTGGCTAGCCACTTGGGGTACTGGACCTCCTTAATGAAATTTTTTCTGATGGGATTATCAACTTCTGCCTCAACCATGGCACCCTAATAAGGGTGTATCTTTCGGGGAGGTTTCTTTAACCTTCTATGATTTTACAGGAGACCGAGGCGGTGGATGGCTACCTAAGGATCTAGTCTTGTTATCTCATCATAACTCCCAGAAAATACATCATGATGTTTTTTAAGGATGTATATGTACTATTGTTTCTCATCAAGATTCATAGTGGCACTAATCAATGTGGGTTTTGGGTCTGCCTCACTACTGAGGTTCACCTGTACCAATTCATCATCTGTGGTGGAGACTCGCTCCTCAAAGGCGGGGGGAGCATCCTATAAATCCTATTATTTACTTATGGAGGGGGGATCCTCGACGGGAGGTGTTTCCTCTGATTCGGAAACTCCCTATTGGAGGTTGGTACTAGCATATGTAATATTGGACACTGCATCGGGGAACTCCCGTGCTACCGGAACCATCGCGATGAAATAAGTTGATCTGATCCCATCTAGTCATCGTCCCAAGGGGCCAATCTTGATGATATAGAATCAATAGTGGTGGATTAGTTTGAGGTAGTTAATTCTATCCTAGAAAATCAAGTAAGTATGATGAATTTCGGTTGCCATGGGGTGGACATCCTAATACCTTATGAGAGTAGGAGGCTCTAAGATCACCTGAGCATGGTTTGTGTAGGAGTATGAGGTGATCTTCCAGCATCGCTTAGACTTGGGAATGTCATCTACCCTAATTCTAGAAATAATGAATTATTTTCCCATGTCCAGAGTTGTAGCCTCCAATCTATGGACTGGAGAGACGTATGCATCATCTAGATCAGCACACGGGTCGATCGCAGCCACATCATGCTCGACCTCATTAGTCTAAATATGCTTTTTCTTGCTCTTGTAGTAGTCGGCATCCAGATAGTAGGATTTACAAGAGGAAAAGGGGGATGCATCACCTTGAAGCACACGCACTCGGCCATTAAGGGAGTACTTAAGGCACTGGTGATATGATAAAGGAAGCACCGCATGCAGGTGGAGCCATGGCCTTCCCATCAACGCATTGTAGGTGGTGTCGTAGGGGACCACCATAAACTCAGTGTTGCCTACTGATCCACCGAACTAGGTCTTCAAATGGATCTTTCCAACCGGTGTATGTTCCTTCCTATCATAACCTTGTATTATTTGGTCAGAGGGACTTAGATCATCCATGGACAACCCTAGATTTTGTAGTGTGTGAGTCGGGGTTATGTTGATTCTGAAGCATGTGTCGACAAGATAGCGACAAACCTCTAAACCTTTGAACTGGATGGTGATGTACAGTGGGAGAATGTTCCCCTGCATAGAAGAGCTTTCATCTTCTCCGGATAATGAGATGATGGCCAGGAATTCAGTATTCACGACCGCCTCATCATGAATGGATTTTTCGGTTGCTACCTTCGTCTCAAACTGGAGGGGCTTCTTAAATCCTCAGTGAGGGCCTCATGCATATCTGATGATAAGAGAAGGGCCTCCAAAATGGAGAGATTTTCTAGAATTTTGAAAAGATGATTGAGAACATCATACTTCTAGGCCAGGAATGAACTTCTACATATATTAGGTCTCTCTATGACAGGAGGTATGGTGGGCTCTTCCTACTGGGCCGATAGCTGACCGGTTCTAGGAATATCCCAATACTCATGAGTCGAAGCCTATAGAGTGACTACTGGATGATGGACAGACAAATGAGACCAGCATGTAGAAAAGTGTGGCTGGTTACGGCATGGTCATTGTGGCTCTTCCTGATCCAACAACACGAACGGTGGAAAAGAAAGACCTGATGTCACCAAATGAGAAGGATGTATATAGTGAGTTCTACGTTGGGCTTGCTGCCTGGTTTCTGTCAAATGCATAGCCTGGCTGGAAGTACTGACTGAGACACTCTGACAACCCATATTTGTATAGCTTCGTCGATGCTGACGATGGCTAGGGACATTGGGGGGATCCGCCTGGTGCTCCTCATCATTAGGAATCATGTTGGGGTTCACCAACTCTATGGTATTAACCGAGGTGTACCATAGACCATCACTCGAGGATTCTTCCACTACTGGATAGATTCTGGGAGGGATCTCCATCTCCATGGGCATAATTTCGCCGAGAGTAATGGATGATTATGGAATTGGTAGGGGAATTTTCTTTCCCTTACGTTGCAGGTGTTTTCTCTTCTGGGTAGAGGCGACTGAGATGATGATGCAGAAGTAGTAGCTGCGACTTCGGAAGGCTATGGATAATTCAGGTGTGCACGGATAACATCATGGGCATGGGTGACTGTTTTACGAGCCATCCAGTCATCATACTTCTAGGACCCATAGCTAGAATCCTGGTGCCACTCGCCTTCACTGTCATAGAAACTGTTTGGCCTCACGAAGACACATGCCACCTGTGTTAGAGCTGGGCCTAACTAGACTATGTTGTTATCCACCTAGTCATGATTATAGTCTTTAAACACATATAATTGTCTGAGGGTGTTCCCCAAGATCGAGTGATAGGGTTAGTAATCCGGGCGATCAGTGAAGTTTGACTCTTCTGGCCTACTGAACTCAGGAAAACATACAGTCCCCTACTATAGGAAACTTCAGAAATAACTAGGGATTTGTGCCATGTTGAATGAGTAGGTCTAGTGCCTCCTGTCCAGGAAGGGGGCCCTCTGAGCATGACCCTGACATGGGGCTGGAGGAGACTACCAAGGAGTTGGATCTTGTATATATCACCTAGGCGGTCACGAAAGATTGTGCAGGGGTACCTACTAATTCTGAGGTGGGCTATGCTGGGCAGGAGGCTGCGCCTGAGGTGGAGGACCTCTATGAGGATGTAGAGGCGGCTCCACTGGTAAAAATTCTAGTTTCTTATGGGCCTTTATTTGAGCCGCTACAGTGGGATCGGCCCTGGAAGCCCTTCTCTCAGGGATTTTAGGAGGCAACAGAAGTGCCTTCTTAGCCTATTGTTAGTCTTACTCTAGGCGCTGAGCTTTATCAGAGAAGTCTCATAATTCCCTCAGGTAGTTCTAGGTGATCAAGGAGGGGACCCGTTTTTTCTTGACATTACCTATGCACATCATTAGCAACTTATATTGAGTCATCGAAATGTCAAGGGAGTACGTGAGTCATTTCCACTATGAGACACAGTCTGCAACGTGCTCATCAGGCCTCTCCTTGAACTTTAAGAGGTCTGCGATACTCATCTTCCATGTAGTGGAACTGAACTGGTAGAGGAATTGCTTATGGAGGTGTTCCCAGCCGGCTACTAATACGATGGGGAGATGGTTGTACAAGATGAACACTAGCCCCTCCAATGTCTGTACGAAACACCGGAGTTTGGTGGGTTCTGACTACACTGGAGTTCCCAACATAGGTCAACACCTTGAGATAAAGTGGTCCAGGTGCTGCGTAAGGTCCCATGTTCTATTGAAGGGGTAAAATATGGGATGTATGAAACCTTGGAATGATGGAATATCCTTCACCCATGCTGGATAAGGCTTTCCATAAGGCGATATTTCCACCTATTATGTATCTAATGCGTCGAGGTGGGTGATGAAAGTCACTATTAGATCATCTGGGTGGGGAATCCTGTCTTGACGGGGATCCCTGACCACCAGTGCATTGGCGGGTTCTTCAACACGATAAACATGCCCAACAGCTCGTGGAGCGGCTGGTGGAATGACATGTGGAGCAGCCAGGGGAATCTGATCTGGGTCCCGAGGATTGTCACACTGTTCAGAATGATTTGGTGACATATATCGCGCCCTCTTTCCATAACTTCTAGCCGCAACCTTGTCTATGTGGAAAGGATGGTCATGGTCACCTATGGGAAGTTCGCCAAGGGGATATTGTGCCTTCCCCTGCTACCCTGGCCTAGGATCACCGTAGTCTGGCTATTTCTCCACAGTGCATTCAGCTAGGATGTCTTCAACCACCTTGTTGTGTTCGGCGAGTTGCTGACACAACACGACCTTTTCAGGATCATATTTCGCCTTCTACACTGAGACATACTGGTCGAAGGGTTTGACAGATCTGAGGTGTTCCTTTCCCTTGTTGGGATTCCGGCTAAGGACTTGTGCCTCGTTGGGCATGGGAAGACCCATTATATTTATCTTTTGGTGAGTGACCCTTCCCAATGGATCCAGTAGATGCAGCACTCCCTCAGGGGGTAAGTCCCCATCATGATTTTCATCTCATTCTCTCCCTATGATAGGTAAAACATGTTAACCACGACCCTACCAGGTGGCATATCCTCTATGTCCCCTATAAAATCAGGTTGGTGCCTTATGGAACTGAAATGGAGGGCCACATACTGCCCTCAACCATGAATTTGAACATGGGGAGAATCCTCCTAGGTTATCTTGTGAAGAACATTAATGCTTTGGATGCATCTTTGTTGGAGGGTCTTATGGCAGCCTGGTGACTCGTGGCGCTGGACCATGGGGAGTGCATCCAAATCAAACAAACGACATTGTTGGATGATATCTTCAAAGTGTGCCTGACTCTTGGGGTAGGTCACTCGTCAATGTTGAAGGATAAAATGATTTACCTAGAGGGTTTGTGGAATGCATCCAAACTCCTCCTTTTTGAGTGCTTCTGGTTCCCTAAAATTTGGTGTTGCAACTAGCCAGAACATCTCGGGGAAATGTTCAGTTGTGAGGATATCCCACAAGCTCCTCGTTCCAGATTCAGGGTTGGTCCCTTCATTTCCCCACTCATCTACTAATGGTGTATTGGGAACTGGTAGTGGTACTAATGTAGGCCATTGAGATGGCAGGTCAACTGGTGGAAAATATGGTGAGCAAGCTGACAAGACACCACATCTTGGGCTATCCTCTGAAGAGTGTAGTGACTTGGCCATCATATCACGATAAGATGGGTAGAGGACCGTAGTTTCTAGCGCAGGGACTACGGATGCTGGTAATGGGTTATTCTACTTATTTTCCACCATTGATCCCCAGAATAGTACTATTTGATCTCTAGTTCCCGAAGAGAGTGCTCCTAGTGATGATTGTAGCGATTTCCTAGTCGGAACTAGTGGGATTTCCAAATATTTTTCCTCCTGGATTTACCTATAGAGGGAGTCGGTAATCCGATGGACCTCACATTCTGGAAGTATGAG
The DNA here is from genome assembly GCA_963277665.1 of Viscum album. Taxonomy (NCBI): domain Eukaryota; kingdom Viridiplantae; phylum Streptophyta; class Magnoliopsida; order Santalales; family Viscaceae; genus Viscum; species Viscum album. Next base: position 52,791,411 of record OY728156.1, read on the forward strand.
GTCGATGCACATTTTTCCTACCCCGGACCTTGACACGGAGGATCTGGGAGAGGGTAACATCGCTGAGATATATTCCGCATCAGAATCTGAGAGGCATACTGGTTTATATCGCTCTAAATCATCTTGGAATTATTTTTATGGTGGAAACGACCTACCCACCATCCATAGGAAGGTTCTTTAGAACAGGGTATATTTATAAGACAAGGAGTTCTTTCGGCCGTACTGGTGCTGGGGTGGGGTGGACATCCACCTAAGTGAGCTGGGGTGCGAGGAGCACCTGGGAAAATATCAAAGGGAACACAGGGAGGACCTCTGTGTCCACCGACTAATGTGCGAAGGGGGCCTCCGTATGAAATATTGGAGTAGGATGGACCTCTGTTAGAGCTAATATGAGCATGGGAAGGATCTCCATATATCCTTCCCCTAGAAGAATCAGCGTGAGGAGGGCCCTCATACTGGTCAAGCTGAACACAGATAAGACCTTCGTGATGGCTGTTGGTGAAGCGAAGTTGACCTTTACTCCTTAGATGGATGAGGTGAGGAGGACCTTTTCCAGCTACTTCATGGACGTGGAGAAGCCCCCAATACTTTAGATTTAATAGATGTGTAACATCTCCATATCGGCGATCTTTGGTAGGATAAATTACCCCATACCCAATGTAATGAGTGTAGGAGAGGCTTTTGTAGTGAGTGTCACTGTCATGGGGAGGACCCTCATTCAATTTGAAGGTAGCATGGGGTAGACCTTCATGTAGATATTAAAAGTAGGGAGGACCTGCATTCACCAAGGTGGAAGTATGAGGAGGACCTTCGTACTGGATGTCACCGCTGCGGGACGGTCCGCGCCAGGTTCTCCCTGGATCGGCGGCCGAGAGAGTCAACTTAGCCTGCATGTCGGGTAGTTGGGGCCTCAATCCATACCAGTTATATATGTTCCGCTTCTCAATGTCCAAAGGAGGTTGATGATACACATCGGTGGTGGCCCAGTCCACAATAGTAGCTGACGTCGACGCCCCTTGGCGGGCATCCTCCTCAGCCCGCGCCTGGTGCTTACGTCGGGTCAATAGGATCGGGGCCGGTGGTGCAGCTACATAGCTTACCTACTCTTCATCCTATGAGACTGTGTGTTAGCACTGGAATGGCCTAGTGGAGGGCCTCTTTGGGGGCCCATGGAACAGTATCCCAGCCAGGCTGGCCCAGACATCCCATGCCTCGTCGACGTAGGGGAGGGAGTCATCGAGACATTCCGGGGAGAAGCTCCCAAAATTATTGTATGTTGGAATGGGGAGAAGTGGCTTCCTTGCATAGCCCTTGGGGACAGCGGTGGTGATGAGGCACAGATGTCTCTATGTCCTGGCAGGCCATATCCTAGGATAGGATAATCCCCTCCTCCTCCTATCGGAATATAAGGTCACTTATCACCCTTCATTGAATTAATTTGGAATGGAAAATTGGGTGAGGGAACCCAACAGTTTTGGGTGTGGAAGCTATCATAGAAGTGGTTGATCCATGTGGAATTTCCTCATTGCACTGCCCCTGCCCCAGCATCGGTTGGCTCGTGCCGATCGGATTCCTAGTGCAGCATCCTAGTTTCTGGAAATTAGGGAGATTAACCCATTAGTGCTGAAACAAAGAAATCAATGTTCAGTGCCCCAGTTCCATTCCATCTACCGTTGCTGGTATGAAGGATCCATGCTGATAATGTTACATAATGGGATGTCCAACGTTTAACTTTTCTAACTTCTAGTGAGTTTCATGCCAGACCCACTATTTTCTTGGCAGGACCAAGCACTGGATAACTGGATTTAGTTACATGTGAATCCATTGATGTCTTGAACACTACTAATATCCACATTGAGGAGATGAAATTATAATTAGGTTCACCGTTTATTTTTTCGACTCTTTCCCTGGGGTGCATTCATTCGTCTATTGAGGACGTGCAGTTGTTGCCCCGCATTCCCGCTTTCCAATGGCGGGTGGCATCTGTCGCTTATTCCTGGAGGTTTTCTCCTTGATCGAAGAGAGATGATGGGATGTTGGTTCTTCCTTCCATGGATTTCTTCTAGAAATTGGACACCTAGTTTGGGTCTCCCTTATAGACTAGGGCGTTGTTCCTAAAACTCTTCCTAATGCCATGTCTTCATGGACACAGGTTAATTACACTTCTTCTGTCAGGACATTCCAAGGGGTCCGGTCCGGGCAGCAACCTTTGGTCGGGGGAGTAGTAATGTTAGACATCACAGGCGTGTCTGGATGCTAGAACACTAGCACATCTTGGTTTATTTACCTTATTATAGGGCTTTTCGAGGGCATAGAAGCCCAAGTCATTCCACATCGAATGCAAGGAATTATATGCCATAGGCATGTATCTGAGGTTTTCCTCAGCTTCCCATGTTCAACATAGGGTATACCGTGAGTTTAACATCTTTCAAAGAAGGATCAGATTGATCGGAACATTGATTATAGTGGATCATATGGGTGAACCCCTTGGAAGGAACACTGATGTCAGGGCTAATGTCTGGTTAGTTATCTGGTTACTGATAGGGGCAGTGAAGAGGTAAATTGGAATGATATCACCGGGCCTAGTTAAGAATCAGTATGGGTGATTGATGGTCTTGTAGTATGGGTGGATAATGAGATGGAGTCGACTCAAGGGCGACGGTGACGTTGGGCTTCAGCCTCAAAGAGAATTCCTTCATCTCCCCATGGAAGGGAATCAATGTTCGCGTATTTCGGTAGGGCGATGGGTCACCTAAGGAGGCGGCCTACACAAATAGATGCATGGATGGGATCCAGAGGATGTTGAACCTCCGAGTTGGGGGCATGAACTTCCTGAAGCACATAGGATTGAGGTAATTGTCAGGATGAGACATGGGGGATTGGATAGGACCTCATGGAGGATTCCTACGTATCTTGCCTTGACAAGGATCAAAGTACATGTAGTTCAAGATGGGTGCAAATAATTGGGGTGTACGTAGAGGAAATCTACCCGATGATAAACTGGGGAATACGCGTGGTTAGCCGCCCAGGTTGGTCTGACGCCCAAGGGAGGACTAGCGATGTGGGTCCCAATAAAGGGGACTATAATAACTTATCACTGGGATGTAAACAAAATGGCTTATCACTGGTTGGGATTGAAAATGGCTTACCACTGATTGATATTGACACAGGCGTACCATTGGTTTGGGTACACAACGGCTTACCGTCGGTTGGGGTACACAACAACTTACCGGTTGATGGGTCACAATGACTTACTGCTGGATGGGGCCACACTGGCTTACCCCTGGATGGGGTCACAACGTCTTACCACTGAATGGGGTAAATTTAGTTTCATGTGGGACAAAAAAAAAGCGTACAGTTTAACGTTTGGAGGATGACGGTGGACTAGCGTAGAGTGGTCAGGACCGATGGGAATTGGGCTTGAACCCTATGGGGGTCTCCTACATGCCTAGCCTTGGCAAAGACCAAAGTCCACATTGTTTAGGATGGTGGGAACTGACGCAAAGGGGGGTTAGAACCAATGGACGGTGGTCTTGAACCTCATGGAGACTTTCTATGTACCTTGACATAGAAGGGATAAAAGTCCATGTAGTTTGGGATAAATTTTGGTGAACCAACATGAAGGGGGTCGAGACCAATGGATGTAGGTCTTGAACCATAGGGACGTTTCTTACATACCTTGCCTTGGGAAGGATCAAAGTTCACGTAGTTCGGGCTAGTGTGGGGATTGCACATTAGGTTTACCATAGTGGACTTCATGGTCAATGCTTACTATAAGCCCATGTGAGACACGCTCAGTGTGAGAAACAAGAGGCAGCAAGGACCTGATGATCACGTCATGGAAGTTGCATTCGTGGGGAGTGGAATGGGGCTTACATGTGGTTAGAGTCCCAAAGAGGAAACAAGGGCTTACACCATGATGGAGTCCAGTTGGTGACAAATCCCAATGGGAGAGGGATTTGGCATTGAATACAGGAGGGCTCTATTTCCCATCCCCCCTCTAGTCTTCGGCCAGGAATAAGATAGGAGGAGCAGGGGTGCTGCCTCCTACAAGAAAGGCTAGGTGCTTACACCAAGTTATTTTCCCTTTCCCCACAGATAGACTCTACTCTAATAAAGAGGAACTCATTCCATGTGAGGAATGATTTCACTCCCATGGAGACCAGTGGGTGTTAAAAATGTCCAAGGTGGGGGAACCCCACATACGACACAAGGGGCGAGGTCACGTTCTAGTGTCATGTACTGAGAATGATGGCACTTTGTAGTTTAACATCCTCCAGCTCGGACGAGGTGGGTTCACATCATACCCCTTAGTAAATACATAACTGATACCTCTCACCACTTCGGGAAGGGAAGGCATTAACAATGATGTAGTGAGGGGGTGTTATGGAGTAATATATTGAGGTTTCCACGTTAGTGTGGCTATGGGGAAAAGAAATAGGCATTAACATGCCTATACGAAGAAGAATGAGGCGAAGAAATGCAACGGGAAGTACCACCCAAGGGACATTGAAATCACTTCATGAAAACCTAGAGGGTCACACTGGAAAAAGAGTTTCGGAGCAAAGGGGTTCAAAGGTAGAAGATCTAGTGCTCCTTGTAGTGGAGGATATTTGCGAAGGGGTATGCTTCGCAAAGTGGAGTGGGCTAGCCTAGAAGTATGACATATGTTCATATGGAAGGTTCTTTGCGAAGTGGAAAGGCATTCGCGGAACAATGCTTTGTGAAGAAAGGGTACCTTGAAAATCATATCTTTGGGAAGCATATCATTGTGAAGCAATGTGCTTCGTGAAGAACAATGATCCTTCCTTAGCATGTGGGTCGCATGTGAATGGAGGGTACTTCATGAAGCATAAGTGCTCCGTGAAGACCCAAGTCCCTTTGGGGATCCCCTTCCTTCATGGAGGCATGTAGGTTCCGCGAAGGGTATCCCACCTTGAAGAGGGGCTGAATTCAAACCAAAGTAGAAGCACTTCACGATGCTAAAGTATCTTGAAGAGATCATGGTTCGTAGAGAAGAAATTTCTTCGTGATATAGGAGATAAGAAGGTGAATGGTCGTAGGATCCATCCTTTAGGCTCGAGGGGAGCCTGGTATTTATAGGTAAGAGGCGTCGTGAAGCAGAGCCTGGTCGGCGAGAAGACAGAGCTTGCTCCGCGGTGGGTTCACGAATGTCAAATGGGTTCGCGGAGCATCCTGACTTGTTCCTCTGCGGTGGCTTTGCAAACATAAAATGGGTTCATTGAGAATCCCGACTCATTGCTCTGCGGCAGGTTTGCAAACGTCAAAGGTTTTGTAAAGCATCCTTCCTCCTTGCTCCGCGGCGGCTTCACGAAGGAGAAGCTTTGTGCCGGACGTGAGGCCACAGGTGCTCCATAAATAGGCCTCATGTATAGCATCCCGCCTTTTTATGAAATAATATTTAATTACATTTTACAAAACCGAGGATCTTTAGGGTTTAGTGTCTTGGAAACCAGGAACTTAAAACATGAAAACATAAAACATTCTTCTTAAACACTTGAAGGCTTTTCCTCATGTTCATCCTAGGTTCATTACTGCATCTCATAACCTGGGGACATACATCAAAATAAAGGGTGAGCAGAAGGCCCAGCGATGGAAATAAGAGAAACATTTTACATGTGAACTTGAGATACTTCAATAAGGCCATGAAAAGAACATTAAGGCATGAGAAAGAAATCGTGAGGCATATCATAGTAAAAATAACATTTTTATAACTTGAAGATGTGGCTACATCATTTAACATAGACAATCATGAACATATCACCAAGGTCCATCCCCAAGGTGTCATTTGAAAATTACCAAGGTTATTCACCAAGGTATCATGAAAATTGTAATCTCTAGTGGTTACATCATTACCCAATGCATTGGAGCGCTATCACGGCGCACCCTTAAATTTGCCTTTATTATCATGTGAGCCACATATATCATCATCAAACATTTCATAAATAACCCATATATCATAAAATAAATGGGTTTCATTTCATAATCATAACGTTTTAAAAACTTCTTTAAAGACATGATCTTTTTGACACTTTAAAACCCACAGAAAAAGAAAGGTGGGTCTTATGTATGTAAATCCCAGAATATAAAATAGAACATTTTGGTATATATGTGAATACCCCTTTAGAAGAAAGATCTTTGAGTATTCACTTAATAATATAAAAGAACTTTAGAAAAAGAGAGAGACATTTTGAGACGGAAATTTTGCAGCATAACAGCTATGTTACGAGGTTTTAGAAGACATTAAAAAGAGAGGGAAAATGGGTCAAACATTCATAAAGGATCCAAAAAATAGTAGATGGACAGAATAATAAGGATACATGATCATGGTAATTAAATTTCAAGGACATACCATTTGAAATAAAAAACATGGAAGGAAGACAAAAATTAGATTTCTCTTATGAAAGTTCGGCAGCCTAACGACGTTACTTAAACTTCAACAAAAATGATTTGAAAAGATCAAATAGGGTCTCTCATCATGTGAACATAAGTGTTCAGTATGATAGATATAGAGATAATTCCCCAACATAATTAAAATGGAACTTGAAAGACTTGACATGAAAGTAGAACTTTGAAAAGAATGAGAAGGGTGAAAGAATCCCCTAAAAAATTCGGCAGCCTAACGGCACCACTTAAAACTTCAAAATACTGAATTGAAGAGATCAAATGGGGTATCTCATCATTTGAACATAATACTCCAGTATGATAGATATAGAGATCATACCCCAACATAACAAAAAGGAACTTGAAAGAATTGACATGAAAGTAGAACTTCAAAACGAGAAGGGTGAAGAACCACTTAAAAATTAGGAAGCCTAACAGCGCCACTTAAAACATCAAAATACTGAATTGAAGAGATCAAATGGGGTCTCTCATCATATTAACATAAGAGTCCAGTATGATAGATATAGAGATCAAACCCCAACATAACAAAATGGAACTTAAAAGAATTGACATGAAAGTAGAGCTTCAAAACGAGAAGGGTGAAGAACCACTTAAAAATCCGGCATCATAACGGCGCCACTTAAAACATCAAAATACTGAATTGAAGAGATCAAATGGGGTATCTCATCATATGATCATAAAATATCAGTATGATAAATTTAGATATCATACCCCAACATAATAAAAAGGAACTTGAAATACTTTACATGAAAGTAGATCATGAAAAATCAGAAGGGAGAAAGAATCTGTTACAAAAATTTCGGCAGCCTAACGGCGCCACTTAAAACTTCATAAAACGAAATATTGAGAGTAAGAGGAGATCTATCATTATATGAACATGAAAAGAGCAGTAAGAGAAGTATAAAAGAACATCCTCCAACATAAGAACATGGATCATAAAAGGAATGACATAAAAGAGATTACTTGAAATGAAAGAGAGAGGTCGGATCCCTTACCTTAAAACGTAACTCTTAAAACTCAAAGGTTTGGGCCTTGAGGGCTTGGGGGAACCTTGGGAGGACTCCTTGGGAGGTAATGAGACCATAAATTCGTTGGGGGAGTGTGGGGAGTCGAAATGGATGAGAGGATGGCTTGGTATTTATAGGGAAAGTGAGGGGGCAAGGCATTAATGGCCATGGGACACCTCAAAAGTGCTTTTCTCAAAACCATGTGCTCTCCCTTGGCATTTACCATAGAGTTAGGCCACATGGGGCCCCCAAAACAATAATTTATCACCTTTGGCCAGCCATCCGTTAAAATATCTCATGACATCATCATGACATAGTTATGAGATCATTAAACATACCGAAACCCTAAAACTATATTTTTACTATTCACTGAAATTTAACTTTCTCAGAAAAATCCCAAAATTTCACCTTAATCAAATATCAATCCTCTGATTTCAAAAATGAACTCCATTTTATAAAAATAGTTTTCTAAAAATTTTAAATTTTATTTTTAAATAAATACACTATTCACCGAAAATTCATTTTTTCAGAAAAATCCCCAAAAATTACCATAACATAATATCGACGCTCTGAGTTCAAAAATGAAATCCATTTTATAAAAATAATTTTCTAAATATTTTTAATTAAATTTTTAATTAAAAAACACTATTCACCCGAAAAAATTAATACTTCAATAATAATTTATGAAACCGTTATTTAACCATTTTATTGGATCACATTACTTAATCAAGGTGCCTAGATTATTTTAAAACTTTCTTTAAGTGAGATTACTAATCCATTTGGTCATATTACTAATCCTAATCATAAAATCACTATTCATAAATTACTATTCATCAAAAATCAAGTTGATATTATTAGACTCCAAATTTCGTACTGAACATAATTGTAGAATACTATTTTTTGAAAATAATTACACATTTTTAATTATTTAAGGTTTACATAAACATTTTTAAAATATCCTTTTTCTAAAATTCATCAAAATATGCATACTATATTTATCCGGTCATTTTAAAATTCATAAACATCATCATAAGAAGAAATCCCAATTTTTATTTAAAACAAAGGATTACACAAGGCAGTTACGGTCTTCTTACATAGCCCCTTATCACACCAGCATAGGACCTAAGTGTAAGGTGTGCTAAGGTGAGAGAATATGAGGGGGGCTCGGCCAACATTGCACGAGTAGTAAATTCTATCAGTTTGAACTTCACGCGAAGGCGATCCCGTTCTAGCTTCACACGATGAAGTTCAGCTTGGGTTTGGTCCAGATCAAAGCCTAATGGTGCTACCTCCTTCCCAAGTTCTGTTAGATGGGCTTCGATCGGTCCAAGACTACTAGGTGAGGCCATCGAATCTTCTTTCTATAATAATCACCCAAGATTACTTATATTTAGAGACAATAATCAAAAAAAGTTGTTCATAGTGGTTATATTGACTGATGGTCATATAACAGTCAAAACCCAATGGTCTCATTTTAATTATAATCATGTTTATCAAATGATAAAATTTTGTTGTGTAAAAAATAAAATAAAAATAAAATAACACACAAAATTAGGAAACAAGATTTATTCAAAATTTCGGGTCGTTACAATCTTCCCCCCTTAAGAAATTGCGTCCTCACAATTTTTAAAATTGGGTTTTGAAATTTCATTGAATGTCCCACATCGGAAAAGGAGTCAGTAAAACTATTACTTTAAAAGAAAGAAAGGGAAGTACAAAGGTCACCCGAGTTAACCCACACTAGGATTCCATGTAAGAAAACATGGACATGGAGGAGAAAACAAAGGGTCATGTTCTGAGGGAGAGTGATAGAAAACATGATTAGGAGAAAGTTAACCATAAGAAAATCCCAAACTTATGATGTGTGTAAATGGTCTTTGATTACCTAGTAGGAAACGTAAACCAACAACGTTTTTGTTTTATGTTCCTTTTCATAATTTTGAGGAATTCATTTACTAAATAGAACAAAAACATAAGAAAATATACCTACATTCATGTAGAGTTTCATCCTTTAATAAGATTCTACCAAAACTAATCTTTTCTCCAAATGATGAGTATTCAAAACTACTAGGTCTTATCAAAACACACGAATCATCTTCTAGAGAATCACATAATCCACAAAAGATTAACTATCTATTTCTTCAATCATTAAACATTATCCCAAAAACAGAAAGGGTAAGGTAAAACAACTCTTTGAAAAGAAAGAATCCCATAGGAAGGGAAACTATTTTTAAATCTTCAATGTTCCATGGTACTACCCAATGTTCATCATAGACCATACCATAAATAACGGTCCTTAAAATTCCTCAAAATAAACCAAACTAATATTGAAACCCAAATAGAAGAGGGATTGGATAACATAGTCTTCCAAAATAAACTTCATTGTTCATCTCCAAACAACATCAACCACTCCTATCATCTTATAACAAAAGTAGCTAACCTAAACATATTTTACCCAAGATAGGTTAATCATTTCCATAAGTAACCTAAATTACTATAAGTCCACCTTAAATTCATTAATTCTTCAAAATATAAGTCAACCTTACTCCTCAATGAAAATACAGTTGTAATCTATTTACCTCAGTCATATAGGGTCCCCAAAATAGTGAACGTCTTCCAAAATAAAAATCATATTTTAATCCCCTAATCATCTCTTTCATATTAATTCGGCAATCGTCGCATTTCCTATGACATTGGTTGTTGGGACATGTTCTTCCATTTCCCACCATTAACTAGGAATAGAAAGTATAATTAGGGGCTTAAATACTTAGCTAATAATCATGAAAAGGAACTTAAAGCATATAAGGATAACTTGTAGAAGAAAAGTATACCCTAACTTGTGATCCCCTAGGTTCCCATCTAGGTTATCCATGATCATATATTCTTATGTGAACCTTTATTTTATTTTATCTTTGTTCTTTTAACAATGGTTCATACTAAGCTTATGAATTTACCAAAGCATATCCCCCGGGAGTGTCATAACCAAGAGTGCAGCAAGGCCCGTTGTCGTGTACCAGTTCCCGTTCGAGTCTAGCTCAAAGCGGTGTTTTCGGGTTTTACCCCTATGTACATCTGTGCCAGAGCCACCTCTACCTGCTCGTATCCAGACATGGATGTATTTGCATGGCGACCCATTACTCAATACTCACCAAAATACCAGGAAGATTTCCTATATATAAACCTTTCTATAGGCTTCTTCCTAAAGTTTTCATATCCTAATTTCCACAAATAACTAAACCATCCTTTGATACCAACTATAGCATCCCGCCTTTTTATGAAATAAACTTTAATTACATTTTACAAAACCGAGGATCTTTAGGGGTTAGTGTCTTGGAAACCAGGAACTTAAAACCTGAAAACATAAAACATTCTTCTTAAACACTTGAAGGATTCTCCTCATGTTCATCCTAGGTTCATTACTGCATCTCATAACCTGGGGACGTACATCAAAATAAAGGGTGAGCAGAAGGCCCAGTGATGGAAATAAGAGAAAAAGTTTACATGTGAACTTGAGATACTTCAATAAGGCCATGAAAAGAACTTTAAGGCATGAGAAAGAAATCGTGAGGCATATCATAATAGAAATAACATTTTCATAACATTAAGATGTGGCTACATCATTTAACATAGACAATAATGAACATATCACCAAGGTCCATCCCCAAGGTGTCATTTGAAAATTACCAAGGTTATTCACCAAGGTATCGTGAAAATTGTAATCTCTAGTGGTTACATCATTACCCAATGCATTGGAGTGCTATCAGGGCGCACCCTTAAATTTGCCTTTATTATCATGTGAGCCACATATATCATCATCAAAAATTTCATAAATAACCCATATAGCATAAAATAAATGGGTTTCTTTTCATAATAATAACGTTTTAAAAACTGCTTTAAAGACATGATCTTTACGGCACTTTAAAACCCACAGAAAAAGAAAGGTGGGTCTCATGTATGTAAATACCAGAATTTAAAATAGAAAATTTTGGTATATATGTGAATACCCCTTTATGAGAAAGAGCTTTGAGTATTCACTTAATAATATAAAAGAACTTTAGAAAAAGAGAGAGACATTTTGAGACGGAAATTCTGCAGCATAACAGCTATGTTACGAGGTTTTAGAAGACATTAAAAAGAGAGGGAAAATGTGTCAAACATTCATAAAGGACCCAAAAAACAGTAGATGGACAGAATAATAAGGATACATGATCATGGTAATTAAATTTCAAGGACATACCATTTGAAATGAAAAACATTGAAGGAAGACAAAAATTAGATTTCTCTTATGAATGTTCGGCAGCCTAGTGGCGTTACTTAAACTTCAACAAAAATGATTTGAAAAGATCAAATAGGGTCTCTAATCATGTGAATATAAGAGTTCAGTATGATAGATATAGAGATAATTCCCCAACATTATTAAAAAGTAACTTGAAAGACTTGGCATGAAAGTAGAACTTTGAAAAGAATGAGAAGGGTGAAAGAATCCCCTAAAAAATTCGGCAGCCTAACGGCGCCACTTAAAATTTCAAAATACTGAATTGAAGAGATCAAATGGGGTCTCTCATCATATGAACATAATACTACAGTATGATAGATATAGATATCATAACCCATCATAACAAAAAGGAACTTGAAAGAATTTACATGAAAGTAGAACTTCAAAACGAGAAGGGTGAAGAACCACTTAAAAATTCGGCAGCCTAACGGCGCCACTTAAAACATTAAAATACTGAATTGAAGAGATCAAATGGGGTCTCTCATCATATGAACATAAGAGTCCAGTATTATAGATATATAGATCAATCCCCAACATAACAATATGGAACATAAAATAATTGAAATGAAAGTAGAACTTCAAAACGAGAAGGGTGAAGAACCACTTAAAAATCCGGCAGCCTAACGGCGCCACTTAAAACTTCAAAATACTGAATTGAAGAGATCAAATGGGGTCTCTCATCATATGATCATTAAATATCAGTATGATAAATTTAGAGATCATACCCCAACATAATAAAAAAGAACTTGAAATACTTTACATGAAAATAGATCTTGAAAAATGAGAAAGGAGAAAGAATCCGTTACAAAAAATTCGGCAGCCTAACGGCGCCACTTAAAACTTCATAAAAAGAAATAATGAGAGTAAGAGGGGATGTCTCATTATATGAACATGAAAAGGGCAGTAATAGGAGTATAAAATAGCATCCTCCAACATAAGAAAATGGATCATAAAAGGAATGACATAAAAGAGATTACTTGAAATGAAAGAGAGAGGTCGGATCCCTTACCTTAAAACGTAACTCTTAAAACTCAAAGGTTTGGGACTTGAGGGCTTGGGGGAACATTGAGAGTACTCCTTGGGAGGTAATGAGACCATAAATTCGTTGGGGGAGAGTGGGGAGTCGAAATGGATGAGTGGATGGCTTGGTATTTATAGGGAAAGTGAGGGGACAAGGCATTAATGGCCATGGGACACCTCAAAAGTGCTTTTCTCAAAACCATGTTCTCTTCCTTGGCATTTACCATGGAGTTAGGCCACATGGGGCCCCGAAAACAATAATTCATCACCTTTGGCCGGCCATCCCTTAAAATATCTCATGACATCATCATGACATAGTTATGAGATCATTAAACATACTGAAACCCTAAAACTGTATTTTTACTATTCACTGAAAATTCATCTTTCTCAGAAAAATCCCAAAATTTCACCTTAATCAAATATCAATGCTCTGATTTCAAAAATGAACTCTATTTTATAAAAATAATTTTCTAAATAATTTTAATTTTTTTTAAATAAATACACTATTCACCGAAAATTCATTTTTTCAGAAAAATCCCCAAAAATTACCATAACATAATATCGACGCTCTGAGTTCAAAAATGAAATCCATTTTATAAAAATAATTTTCCAAATATTTTTAATTAAATTTTTAATTTAAAAACACTATTCACCCGAAAAAACTAATACTTGAATAATAATTTATGAAATCATTATTTAACCATTTTATTTGATCACATTACTTAATCAAGGTGCCTAGATTATTTTAAAACTTTCTTTAAGTGAGATTACTAATCCATTTGGTCATATTACTAATACTAATCATAAAATCACTATTCATAAATTACTATTCATCAAAAATCATGTTGATCTTATTAGACTCCAAATTTCGTAATGAACATAATTGTAGAAGACCATTTTTTGAAAATAATTACACATTTTTAATTATTTAAGGTTTACATAAACATTTTTAAAATATCCTTTTTCTAAAATTAATCAAAATATGCATACTATATTTCTCCGGTCATTTGAAAATTCATAAACATCATCATAAGAAGAAATCCCAATTTTTATTTAAAACAAAGGATTACACAAGGCAGTTACGGTCTTCTTACATAGCCCCTTATCACACCAGCATAGGAACTAAGTGTAAGGTGTGCTAAGGTGAGAGAATCTGAGGGAGGCTCGGCCAACATTGCACGAGTAGTAAATTCTATCAGTTTGAACTTCTCGTGAAGGCGATCTCGTTCTAGCTTCACATGATGAAGTTCAGCTTGGGTTTGGTCCAGAGCAAAGCCTAATGGTGCTACCTCCTTCCCATGTTCTGTTAGATGGGCTTCGATCGGTCCAAGACTACTAGGTGAGGCCATCGAATATTCTTTCTATAATAATCAACCAAGATTACTTATATTTAGAGACAATAATCAAAAAAAATTTCATAGTGGTCATATTGACCGATGGTCATATAACAGTCAAAACCCAATGGTCTCATTTTAAATATAATTATGTTTATCAAATGATACAATTTTTTTGAGTGAAAAATAAAAAAAAATAAAATAACACACAAAATTAGGAAACAAGATTTATTCAATATTTCAGGTCGTTACATCATGAGGCAGCTCTTAATGCATTCCATTCGTTATTTTTCTTCCAAAATTTTTCCACCAATATCAGTTTCTAGACTTACCATCATTATCAATGTATATCTTTTGATCAGGCACATTAATACAAGATAAAAACCACAAAAAACAATTCATGGATATGTAGGTAGCATTGGGTTTATTATTGATGGTATTTCATTTGCCTATTGACCAAGAAATAATTTATTTATTTTGAAAAGAATATATATCAGGACTTGTTAAAAAGAATGGTACTTGCTTTATTAAATCAATGAAAATAGCGGTCAATGGTATGATCATCTTGTATGTTCATGAATAAATAACGATTTAATGGATTTTAATATAATTTTTGAATCCATATTTATGATAAATAGTGCGAAAAAAAATATATAAAATAATATATGTTTTTGTCAAGTTTTCATTATTATAAAAACAATATCCATTGGTCACCTGATGGTTGTCTATTCTCTTCTCATCATCTAACAGTATCACTCACTGTTATTGAGATAAGGTCCTAGTGTGTCTTAGAATTTCTTACTATTCAAATGAATTATAATCAAGGACACACTGGGGATTGTCTTGGGGGGACATGATATATCCATGATTAATCACATGAAATAAATAAATAAATTCAACATTATTCAACTATAGATTAATAAGTGTTAACTTTATTTAGTCAAGGTATTAACAAGTGTTAAGTGAGTATGAGGGAAATGTATTTTAAAAATGAGTAATATTTTATTTAGGACTCATAAAAATGTTTTCTATAGAAGCAATTCAAGTTAATGGCCCATATTTTATCACCTAATATATTTTTAATAGTAAAAAATTGAGAAAAAATATTAATGATATTTATAATATGGTCAATTAGATACTATTGACATTAAGTGTTTATTTAGTATATAAATTATATTTATGTGAAAATATTAGTTTCTAATACTTAACCATACCTATACAATCCATGATATACACAAATTCATGATAAATAGTCACAACATAAATTTGAGAGCTTTATACCCACTATCCTATTTTTATTGAGAGTGAAAAGTGATGTTTTAGGACATCGATCAAAAAATATACCCATATTGATGAATTAGTGGTCTTATGATCATTTTGATATTGAAGGAACCTTTTTCTCTCTACACTATCACCTAGAGATAATTAATTAACATTTAAGAAAAAAATTGGAATGGTTTTGGATGATCTATAGGGTTCCACTTTTGGCTACATAAATTTATGATCCCTAACGATAAGAGAACCATTTCTCTAATCGAAATTGAAGAAAATATTGTTTTGAATAATAGATTTATGTTTAATTTATTTTTAAATAAGATCTCTAGGTTGATAATTTGGTAAAGCTCCATTGGTGAAGATGTTCAGGCATCAAAAAAAAGTGAAAAAAAATCATCTCCCTATTTTTCATGGTTCTAAAATTCAGAAAGAACCGAAAATATATATTAGAGTAATATAGAAATTTTATAAAAAAATTTATAAATAAATTGGGATGAATTTGATTAAAGGTTTTCAATACGGTCCAAACTCCATTAGTATCACTTTGTTCATAGGCCAACTGACTAAATTATAGCCATTCGATGATCAAAGAAATGAATTTTAGGATAAAAATTTAATTAATATTTAAATGTTGTATTAATCATTATGAACAGTACCCTCATGTTAGTATTTATCAGAAGGCTATAATTCTAGAAGGTTGGATGGAGGGTCTTCCAAACTATTTGAAATATATATATATCCATTGTAATATTATCTTAGGGTGAAAAGTAACCCATATACAGTAACCATTGAATTGTACCAGTGAACATTAACATGTAAATTATACCAATTAATAGTACATGGAACCCCTCTAAGGTTTTAAATACCCATAAAACCCATGTAATTCAATAAAAATCCCATAAATATTGATATTTTTGGGAATTTAGTTACATTTTTTAACCTTCTAAAAATTATTTTATAAATTAACATTAATGATATTTATTATAATTAATATTTAATTCCCCCCAAAATAAATAAATGAAAATTTAATTTCATTACATAACGTTTCATACTAATGGATAATTATCCTTGACCAAGCAATATTTATTTTTGTTTTATATTTATTTATTTATTTATTTATTGGTATGTGTTATGCCTTAATAATTATTGAATATATATATATGTGTGTGTGGATTAACTATATCCACATTATATTTATAATGGGGTGTTTGTAAATGATAAAAATTATTTATCAATATTTTATATTACCAAGATGCCCTTTCCTTCATGCTCGTACTACTGATGTATGAAGAGGGGATGAACGACGATGAATTTTTCATTGGCTTACAACAACACACTATATATGAGTTTGATTTATTGAATGTGGTGTGTGATACAACTCAAGTAAGACTTAACACAACTGAAAGAGATACCTATAGGGTATATTTTGATCCATTATTCACTGAATGAAGTACTGTTAATATTGGTACATGATTAAAAAATATATTTTTTACATGCATAGTTTATTCTATTTATATGTGTATAAATTACCCATGATTAAAAATAAATAAAAAATTCATGAACGAATAAAATAAATATTTGTTATAAATCTTTTCTATTTAAGCATGAAAATTTTGTGAGTAAAATCACAAAGACATAGCATCATAAATTGAAATGGATTTCATTCTATAGAAAACATATAAAATCCCTCCTGGAAAATAATATGTTCTAAAATTCCTTCCATCACATGGGGATATAAAAAACCATTGTACGGGGTGGCCTTGAAACAAAGTTAATGTTAAATCCTCCAATTTATGGGTTCTAACAAGTTTTGTTGGTTAACATAAATAAAATTGTCATCAATAAAACAATGATAACTATATTGGAAAAAATTTAGAGGGATGTGATTAAGTAAAAAAAAAATATTCATTATAGGATATAGGATATAAAAAACATATTAAAGAGTTTCATGTCAATGTAGTTGGAAATCAAACTTACTACATTGAAGATCTCTTTGTAGTGAAATAGACATGGATTATACTATGATGAGTAATTATAAGGATCCCTTACAATATAATACTCAAGTGACTGAGTATTCTAAATATATTTTTTTGAGGTATAAAAGGATTTGATAAAATAATGGGATATCATTATAATTATTAAATATATAATTTTTAATAAAAAATAATCAATATAATAGTACTAATAAGAATTTGATATATTTTTTAGAAAAAATTAAAGAAATAAAATAGAAACACTAAAATCAATAAAGAAAAATGCATATGTCTTCTCCAAAAAACATTCTAAATATTTATACATGTTCTTACACATGTTAATTTTATATGAAAATATATTGAAGGTTTTGGAGTCTCTACTACTAATTTATCCTTCATAGGATCCATGTAAGGGTTATATGGATTCTTACAAGGGTTTCATGGATGAATCATATGATTTTTTCATCGTATTACTATCAAAAATGTATAAGGAGTTGTAAGAAAAACATAAAGATATAGATTATTATACCATGTTGTCAAATTTATGAAAAGTATTTGATAAGAATACTAATAATGAGATCAATGAGATAATGATTACACTAATTTTCCTTATATTTAATGATTGATACATATTGATTCCTGATCATTTAAAAAATCACATTCATCAATCCTTATTACCTATATACTAATAAAACTTTATGAGTTATAAAAGGAATGGATTGGAGAAAAAACATAAATATCATTTGGGTAAGGCTTTATAAAAATATATGTGATTAAATAATGATAAATCATTAGTTTATATGGTGAAAATAAATAAAGATAAGGATAAAAAGTTGATGACAATTATAACTCCATATGAGCCATCATAAAATATTCCTAAGAAACAAAAGATTATTAGGTGGATCATTGAGCCCATGGTTGTATTCTTCACATGTGGAAAGAAAGTTCATTGTAAGACAAATAATTATGAATTAATGAAAAATTAAGTATAATATTCTTCTTTATGTATATTTATCATTTCAAGTGATATTACCATTTTATTTCATGGATATTATATATTAGATGTGTGCTTCATATTTATATTAAAATATAATAAACAAGTTAAGAAACATTACAAAATGTATGGTGAATTGTATAAATTGCAAAGAAGGTGTGATTGATAAGTCCATTTAGGGAATAACACAAATAATTATTTGTATGTTGGAATATTATAGTCGAAATATTATATTATTTTTTTAGTATTATAAAAATATTAAGATATTTTGACCATTGGACTTAATGATACATTATTTCATTATGGAATTTGTTTTTTTATGGTTTCTATATTCAACTAATAGTTCTATAAAAATCAGACATTTTCTATAAATAATAAATATATAATGCATGACTTATACCCAATGTGGAAAGATAATTAACTATCATGTAAAACTAAAATTATATTTCAAGGATATGTGCAGTAATATTTTAGAATCATTGGATCTAAAACCATATGTAATATTAAAAGACATACATATAGTTTTTTTGACAAATAAACCATTATATATAATTGTATGCCCCATTTCATTAGGATATAATTAAATATGATTCATATGAAATATTATAAGGAGAATCAATAGGTAAACTATTTTACATCCTGAGATTCCATTAAGAAATTTATGTAATTTATAAGTGAACTAATGAAGAGGCATGGTATGATGTAAGAGTTTAATTAATATGGTGAACTAAATAATATCATAACAAAGTATTAATCAATTATGAAAATGTAGAGTTGATTTTTTCCAAAATTATATTTTATTATTAAAAAGAATATCGATGGTGTTTTTAAAAGTAATATCGATGATTAGTCTTAGAATAATTAATCAGTCATGAAATTTTAGAGTGGATTTACTCATAAACTCACAAATCCTTATAGACATATGATCCATGATATTAGTAAAACTGGTTATATTTTAAGTTGTATATGTTCTATAAAGTCTTCCATTAAAATTTGGAAACATGAAATTAAAAATAGTAATTAAAAATTAATCTTATGTAATTTTTAATGAGATATATATTTCACATTATTTATAACATAAAATAATCCCATTATATCAATTATTATATGTTTAGATGAAAATAGTTTATTATGAATAAATCAATAAAAATGTCGGAATCATGAAATAATAAAGGGAATTTCAACTGTATATACTAATCATTTATTTGGATATTACATATATCCCTAGGATATATAATTTATAGGTTTTTGATAGACTATATTTCTCAATGAGGGTGAAAAACATAGTATAAGATAGTGGGAGAAAAAATGACCTAGATAACATCAAATCTCATGATTCATATATAGTTGTAATGGGAACACGATCCACTAGAACATGTGAAAAATAAAAGTTCCAATTATACATTCTAAATATGAATGCTTCTATAATAGTGGTTGTTTTACATTAACTATTGTGGGTGATATATTATTCAACGGGAGTAATGAAACCAACATGGAAGTATTAGTTGTAAAGAAACTATTAATGAAACTTGATTATGAATTTAGGAAAATTTATTCCTCATACAATGATTTAATTTTATTTCATGGTAGATTCTATAACTAATGTCAATTTATTGGTTGGTATTAAAGAGAAACTATGCATGTGTGGTACATGTTTGGTACCAATAAGATTTAATTGGTTCTAAAAACTCTTCACGTATAAATACATTTTAACATTACATATCATATAAAATTTAAATTTAAATTATATAGATAATTTTCATGTAATTAATAGTCTCCGTAAGGAAATATAATTAGATAGATATATATATATATATGATTCTACTGAAATTATAGGTAATGTTAAATAATGATAGTACTATATGAATGTTTTCCAAATCAATTTACAGGTAAAAAAATTTGAAATGATAATTGAATATTCTTTTGGAATGATATATTTCCATATTTATATAATTGGTCAGTGAAAACATTTTAATATTAGAAAAAAAAATATTTTGATAACATATGGATACATTTATTAGTGATATAGTTATTAATACTAGGATGGAATAAATCTACCTAAATTATTGACTAAAATAAAAATAAAACATATTATGGAACATGATTAAATAAGGTAGATCTATGGGTTTCTTAGAAAATTTCAATGTATATATACTAACAATGAATTAAAAATAAAATATAGAAAAATTAAAGATGGAACTTTTTCCAACATCACATAGAATAAATCTCTCTAAGAAGACATGTAAGAGACCTTATTGAAAATTAAAATAGTGACCAAACTTTTGTATGCATTATCTATAAATTAATCTCATATTTTTTGATATTAAATGAGTATGATATTTTCAATACATTCATTAATATAGGAAACTATCATATAAATCTTGTAGAACTATAATAGATTTATTCATGGAGGTGAAATAATACATGGGAAAATATAAATGATATATACCAATTAATTCAATAAAAATGAACACTTGTACAAATGGGATAAAACTCTTATTCCTATAGATAGTTTTATTCAATATCGTATTCTTTTGGAATGATATATTTCCATATTTATGTAATTGGTCAGTGAAAACATTTTAATATTAGAAAAAAAATATTTTGATAACATATGGAACATTTATTAATGATATAGTTATTAATACTAGGATAGAATAAATCTACCTATATTATTGACTAAAATAAAAATAAAACAGATTATGGAACATGATTAACTATAGTAGATCTATGGGTTTCTTAGAAAATTTCAATGTACATAAACTAACAATGTATTGAAAATAAAAGACAGAAAAATAAAATATTGAACTTTTTCCAATATCGGATAGAATAAATCTATCTAAGAAGACATGTAAGAGACCTTATTTAAAATTAAAATAGTGACCAAACTTTCATATGGATTATCTGTAAATTAATCACATATTTGTTGATATTAAATAAGTATGATATTTTCAATACATTCATTAATGTAGTAAAATATCATATAAATCTTGTAGAACTATAATAGATTTATTCATGGATATGAAATAGTACATGGGAAAATATAAATGATATATACCAATTACTTCAATAAAAATGAACACTTGTACAAATGGGATAAAAATCGTATTCCTATAGATAGTTTTATTTAATATCGTATTCTTTTGGAATGATATATTTCCATATTTATATAATTGGTCAGTGAAAAAAATTTATTTTTAGAAAATAATATTTTGATAACATATGGATACATTTATTAGTGTTATAGTTATTAATACTTGGATTGAATGAATCTAACTAAAGTATTAAATCAAATAAAAATAAAACAGATTATGTAACATGTTTAACTAAGGTAGATCTATGGGTTTCTTAGAAAATTTCAATGTACATATACTAAAAATCCATTGAAAATAAAAGATGGAAAAATTACAGATAGAACTTTTACCAATATCACATAGAATAAATATCTCTAAGAAGACATGTAACAGACCTTATTAAAAATTAAAATTGTGACCAAACATTCATATGGATTATCTATAAATTAATCACATATTTGTTGATATTAAAAAAGTATGATATTTTAAATACATTCCTCAATGTAGGAAAATATCATATAATTCTTGTAGAACTATAATAGATTTATTCATGGATATGAAATAGTACATGGGAAAATATAAATGATATATACCAATTACTTCAATAAAAATGAACACTTGTATAAATGGGATAAAACTCATATTCCTATAAATAGTTTTATTCAATATCACATTTAAGATTTGTAGATTATTATAAGTTACTTACTAATCCTTATAGTACAAATTGTAACAAATAGTGAGTATGTTTCATCATTTGATGTTGTAAAAGAAGAAGTATTAAATATGAAACTACTTGTTCCAGTGCTTATAATCACACGTAGAATGTAATTTATTATTATTATGAAATATTTATAAAAAAAGTAATAGTGATGATTTCATTATTTTTCTATAGTTTCAAAGTTATAAAGTATGAAATATCATATCATGAGTTATTTTACTAAAATATGTGAATTCACAAGTAAAAGTTTAACAATACAAGAAGGTATGGTAAGACCGATGATAAAATTTGTTACTTAGTGGATACAAGATTATATCATTTGATATAAAATGTGATATTGGTTTGTAAGTTGTCTCTAGAATATATGGAAGTGTTTTGAATGTCGGTACCATATAACCAACTTTTATAGTACTATTTGTTTACTATATCATTTATATATAGAGTAATACAAGATATATTTATACCATAAAATTTTTGATACTTTTTAATCCACTATTTAAATGTTAATTTTCAAATTTTATTTTTCATATCAAAATTATATAGACATTCCCTTATATACGGAGAACCTCGAGATACTATGACACTAATCCCGATCATATATCATATAGTATAGATACATAATACTAACATGAAAAAGATGATGTTTAATTATTAGGTGTTGGGCCCCATAATCATTGATACATATTCTCAATAATTAAGAATATAGTTATCTTGAGTAGAGGAGTTCACAAGGGTTGGACTAAAAATATGAAACTAAAATTTTTTATTTTACATTTATTGTTCCCATCTATGATCATGAGTATCTTTATCTGGACATGATATCATTATCATTTTATATCATTAAAATATAAACTTTTATGCAGTAAAAAAACTGTGATATTTCTGATATGATTAGGTATCCTTCATTGTGTGCATCATTGATAGTATAATACTTTTTGTATGATAAATAAATAATTTTTCACTTATGAAAGGAATATATATCATGGGAACAAATGTCACAGATTTCAGTAAATTTTTTAAATCTATGGACTTGGTGTGTAAAGGGATATCCATCCTGTGTGGTTAGAAATAAAAAAAATAATATAAGGTTGATAAAAAAAAGTGTGTATTATCCTTTATTAAATACCATGGTCAAGAGAGATTATATTATTTATTTTGTGTTTTAATTAAGTGATTGTTTCAATCACTAGACCTTACCTCTTTAGGTGCCATGATAGGATTCTAAACCCTACTCTTAATATATGAGGTTCACACATTTCTTTAATGATTTTTTCCTAGAGGATCACATAAATATTATATTTATAAGGGTGGAAAATTCTAAATATTTGGTATTTATGAAATGTTGATTTATATGTTGGGTGATGGGATATGTATTAGTTTGATTACTCACAATAGATAAATAAATTCAATCTTATTCGTGTTTAGAATAATATGGGTTTTATTTATTTACTAAAGGGATCAATATGTGTTATTTGAATACAAGGAGAGTATGTTTTATGAATGAATAATGTTTTATTCAAGGTTTGTTAATATATTTATGTGATAATAAAGTCAATTTAATGGATTTTTTCTCACATAACAAATTTTAAATGTTATATGAATGGGATAAAACATAAATTATATTCATGACCTAACAACATTGTTAGTAATTAATATAGTTCTTATTTTGGATGTTAATTTCAATGGAGGCCTAAGTTAGATTTCGGATACTTATCCCTAACATCATAATCGGAAAGATACCAAAATTTGAACTAGTTCTTCATAATTCAAATATGAGATCCTATATCTCCCAACTCTCAGGTTATAGAGTGATAATTGTGATGTTTTATCACCCAATCCAATAACTCACTCTCAGAAAAAGGAATCATGGCACTTAAAATTGTGTCAAAATCAAAGATTCCCTAAATTGTATGTGCTAGTACATAGAGATCAATGATCATTTTTTACTATTTCTTCTAAAATTAATGTGGTAGATTTAGATGGTTTCTATATTGGATTATTAAATAAATGATCGCCAATAATGGGAGAAATGAATTTCTAATAATAATTGACAATATACAGTTTTGATTTTATTTTTTATGGTAAATGTAAATTTTCATAAGATCCTCAGGATGATAACTAATTGAATCTTCAATAGTGAATATATTATAATGATAATGATAATGAAAAATGTTAATTTCCCATCCTTGTATAGTTATGTCGGGTGGCCAGTACAAACATGGAATGATTATTATCACCTACTCAAAACTAATTGGTTGGGAAAACATCATGAAAATTCATTAAAAATAGTAAAACCAATGTAAATTACCATATATATTAATAGTTGGGTTTTTTCAATCATTGACCATCACATTTTTGAACACACACAATTACATCATAGTAAAAAATCATGATCTTAATGTGAAATACTTTTTCCACTAGTGGTTTATCATTATCAAATTTCTAGAATCATGTCTCCTAAAACATATCATTCCATTAGAAACAAAAAACAATGATCACGACATGTGTCCCTCACCATTATTTTAATCAATCAAACATGATATTACTTTAGATGTAGAATTTTGTGTTTTTGTGTTTTTTTGTTGGTCCTCATAGGGAATTACATGAAATATCCCTCATAGATCTAAAATTGATGGAATTATCTAAGAGAGAAATGTTTTTCCACATCATATACTAATGTATAATCCTTTATAACAAATATGACTTCATCTCCTACACCATGTTTAAAAAAATTATGAATGAATTGGTAAGGTATTACCACCACAACAATAATAACCTCACCATAAGGGTATTTGGTGGGTTCAATTTTGAGATGAAGCACCATAGAGCTCCCTATTGATAAAGTAATACCATGAGACAGAAATAATTGTTGCCTTTTTTCACCTCTAATTTATTTTGAAGCTTCTCCTCATAGTCATACAATGATTAAATCCCTCTTCATAGTGAGGTGGATGATGAGGCAACCTATTATATTTATAACATCCTAAAACCATCAATGAAATATTATACCAGCATTGGCCTCCAATATACTTTCATTAAGACCTCAAATCCTTAGTTTTATACCAAATATGATGCTTTGGATACCCCATCCCTGGTTACTCAATACTAAGAATCTGGATAGAAGTCCTGTTAAGGGTATCCAATCCACCAAAATTGAAAACATGCACATATGCATTTACCTTTTGAATATGATTTTTAGGTAACCTATATTGGGATGATAGAGAACAATTATATTCCCTCCCTTTTACAACAATCCGATCAGCATATCTTGATGGTGAACTGCAGACTACAGCAGGATCATATTCCCACTCTCACTGAGGAATGAGATCATATCCCCATTCCAACTATAAAATCATATAAGAATACCTTTATATAAATATGTCTTGTAATGCTCATATATCTCCCTATGGAATATAGAGTTTCCATCATATCTTGGTAGTAGTTATATAACACCACCATCAGCATAACCGGGTCATTAATAGAACAAAATTACATATTTCATCCCACTACTTTTAGAATTTATCATCAAAATACTATTACATGTACCTATAAGATTTATCATATTATCATCCCCATTGAGGAGGATTGTCTATATATTCCAAGGAAAAATAAATAATCAAATTGGGATCATGTACCCATTCCAAAGATAGTTCACTATAATACATAGACTTCCACTTCAAAGAAAGTTCATATCCAGGATAATATCTTAATAGTTCATCAGAAAATTCTTGCAATCCCAATAGAGATGAATCATATCCGTGCTTCCATAAGGGGGTACCAATAACATATATTATAAAAAATTTTATAGCAAGTCAAAATATATACAATTTTCATATTTTCCATCAACATATCTCAATGGAACCCAGTAAGTGGGAGGCACATATTATCACCCCCACCTTGGTGGCCTTTTAGCATATCCTTAAAATATATAAAGATAATCAATTATATCATGTTCTCATTCTTACCAATACTTGTGAGTTTTGATGACATGTTCGAACAAGTAACCAAAAAATTTATTAGTATATCTTGATGATATGTAGGAGGTCGCCAAAATGGATTGGGAAAATCAGTGTTGTTTCCCACATTTCATCAATGGAATCAAGGATGACATCCCAGACCCTAGCCACCATACCACAAAAATAACGAATAAATCATTAAAGGTAATACAAAAATATGATAAGGTCTATACTTATTCCCCAATCTATGTTGATAATATTGTGACCCTTTAACATATTTCAATAATGGCATAGGAATTTTTTGGTTATTCATTTAAAAATTAGTTAGTTTCTATAAAAAAGTTCTTCTAAACATTACTATGATAATAAATTATAGAGTATATCCACTAGTAATATAAAGATCATCCATAATACTATTCATCGCATTGAGAGCATTATAAATCCTCTTTGAGGCCAAATGATCAATCAGTTAAAAGGTTATCCCGTTGTCAAATCACCTATAATAATTCGTTTATACTGATTGGAACACAATTTATCGAGGCCAGCCACACTATGTACCTCGTATCTATTTGGAGACATATCCTCAAAAACAATTGAAAATATAAATCAATTATCTTATTTTATTCCACTTCTATTTTGTATATACATTGATTCAATAAAAGAGATTCTAACAATCTATATCTCATCATTATGTTAAATGGGAAATGAATGATATGGTCAGAACATGTGGGGGAATAACTTTCATAATATGAGTAAAATTACTTGGTTATAAGTAAATAACTAGATTAAGACAAAATACCTATTATGTTTTGGACCACATCCACCCCTGAGTTTAATGTTATTGAAACAATAAAAAATATCATAATCATTATATGAACCTCAACCTATAAAAAACACTTTTTAATCTCATAATAAATCATTTTACTTATGAGGAGTATACCCATCATGATAAATAACCCGGTGAGCTCTACCACTAGGTCAACTTGGATATGATTTTATCCACATGACATCCGAAGTAAGCAAGAAAATGTAGGGACTTTATATAGATTTTCCTTGAAACATTAAAGACCCTAAAATAGTTAATCCTAGATTCCTCTTACAATGTACAAATCAATGGTTTGGGTGACCACATAGAATTGAATTATACTATGCTCAATAGACAATATATTACACTAATAAATACATCATATAATATCATTTCTTTCGATGAAGTCTCCAAATAGGGATCCGAATATTCCTATAGGTCTGGACATAAATCCCCTACCATCTCGAATACATAAAAATGGAATACTTGATGTGGGTGAAAATTTGATAGGTTTATGTTCAGGACATCTAAAAAGGTAAAACATTATTTATATATTAGTATTAAAACCCCCATAAATAAAAATCAACCATATATAATAAGTAATGCATGATTAGAACAAGGATTTAATATAGTTTATACTTGAACTAAATCTTGTAGAATCAAATGGTATATTGAGGTAGTTTTTAAATAAGTAATATAACAGTTAACCGATCATGTAGGATTGGGGGTAGTTTCATCATTTTTACCACCACCAAACCCCATGATACTATCTAACCCCCTGCATTTTGTGATTTTTTTGAGTAATAATCATATCAATACTAGCTCATGGGTTTGGAATAATTTATAACTCTTCATACATTGTCATTATAGTAATAGGTATCCTCTATACAAGGGGGAACATAACTACATAGGCCTTCAAAAATCAACCACTATAATATCCTTCCCTTTTAATTGGAATACTCTTAGTTTAGATCATTAGGGGAGTCCATCAATATCCATATCCTTATATTTATTCCTATATATTATTGAGATGAAATTTCCTGACCTAAGAGTGGTCATCAGCTGAAGAAGTATATTTAGAAATACAACATTGGATAAAAATGTTATATGCCACTTGAAAAATACCTAATGGATGTCTAATCATTTTAGCCTTAATATGATTTCATGATACCTATTGTAACAGAAAAAAATATAACCCTAATTTTGTTATGAAAATATTTTATTAAATGGTTTTATTTATAATTTAAACATTTTCAAGATGATTTTCGATAAAATAATAATTTAAAATATTTGTTTTATTAAATTAAAAGTACAATTTTTTGATTTATTCTAAAACAAAATAATATTTTAATTTTTTAAAGAATATTTTCTAATGGCTATATATCTTTTTTAATCGTGATTTTTATTTTAATATATAAATATAGTTAATTTGTTTTTTATTTTCAAAATATTCTATATATATGTATATTTGTTTTGAATTATATAAAATTAGGAATTGAACTAATACTATTATTGTAATTCTATATTAATGATATTATACAAGATACTTAGTATTATTATTATGTGGCATGTTTTTAATGACATTATTTTATAAAATTCCGCTAATTTAATCTATGAAAACAAATATTTAGTACACATATATATAAAGTAATGATTGCTAGTTTAAAATTATAGACTTTTATTAGATTAATTTTTATAAAATTATCAATATTATGATATTTATAATGGTATTAATTTTTGAAAGGTAAACTTATAAAACATATATTATGTTAAAACATTATATTAATTATAATGATATATTAATAATAATAAT
This sequence comes from Viscum album, assembly GCA_963277665.1. Taxonomy (NCBI): domain Eukaryota; kingdom Viridiplantae; phylum Streptophyta; class Magnoliopsida; order Santalales; family Viscaceae; genus Viscum; species Viscum album. Next base: position 52,820,082 of record OY728156.1, read on the forward strand.
AAACAAATAAACAAAGAAAAAGATAAAATCATACAAAGGGTTTTGTGGTCCGTGACATTCGTGAAAGGGGTACTCTGTGGGTTAGTGTTTTTAAAAGGGAGGCTTCGAGATGAAGCCTCAGTCCAGGAGACATCATCGTCTTTGCACTAGTATGGGGTCCATGATGCAGGTTCCATGCATTGGGAGAGGCGAGTCATTCAGGTCACTTATAGATGTTGTTGAGCGTGGCGATCGTAAGAGTCTGGTCATCTGGCGGTGTTTGTTTTAGTGGAGTTGAGTCAGGTCGAAATCCCCACGTCACATGGCTGGGGTGATTTTCTTCCGACTAGAAGAACTGAGTTTGAGGTTGTGCTTTCTCAACTGGCCTGATGGAGGTGAGGGTTTTGTTTTTTCAGATCTAGTTCAAGGTAGGATTTTTCCTTGGATCTATACAGGCTATGAGTGTTTGTGTATTTCTGTTGTAGATCTAATTTATGCACATAATTTTCCCTCTTTTCTACTATTTCGGACCATGGTTTCGATTATTTATTTGCTTAACAGTGATTTTTTTTATTTGCAGATTTTTTCTAATTAATTTCATCAACTGATCAATTGATTGGTCATTTTAAATTATATTTGCCAAAGCTTTCAAACTGTGGACAAATTTATTTTCTTTGTTATTAATGTTCCATCATTTTGGATTTGTCAATTTTAAATTAGAGTATGAACTGTTTGTTGCGTTGATGTCAATCTCAACTATATTTTATATATAGATTTGGATTAAAAATATTTGCTGGATAACAATCATTTCATAAAAATATTTTTTTATGTCAATAGTGATTTAAAGACTTTAAATAGGGTGTTTGGGTTTCTACGTTGCGTACGGGTTTTATGTTTTTGAGTTTTGAACCTTTGGGAACTCTAGGTGCCCTGCTCCTCTGCCCTACTTGGTGTATCCATGCATCGAAATCTATAAAGGTAAGGGATTTCATTTTCTTAAATTATTATTTACTTTTATGATGCTCAAGGTTTATTTTTATTAAAAAAACTATATTTATTTTAATATTTTCATATATATATATATATGACATTAGTATTTAAAATATATAAAGTAAGGGGAAAATTAGAAATTTTTTTAAAACTGTTCTATTTACTTTGAATTTAATCAGTATTTTGTTTCAAGTAGTTAATTATTTTCAAGAATTTGGTTATTTGTGTAAGGGTTATTTCCCCCAAAATTCTATTTTTGAAACCTATATTCTTGTAATGGATTTTTATTAGTCCATTTTTTCAATCCCTTCTGATTTGAGGTCATTTGTGTTGAAATTCTTGTGTCAGTTGAAAAACAATGTGATTAAGGATTTATTCTCTTTCCAGACATAAACCAGATATTATATTAATTTTATTCTTTAGTTTTGGTCAATCTCTTTTCTACAGAATCTCTAAAGGGTGAAAATCATATTTTGAAATATGATTTTATTTTTTGAGTTATGTTGTTTTGTACATGCCTATGTATTTATATATATTTATATTGTTGATATGGTTATGTTTTTAACATTTTCTGTTTATCGTCATGTTTCTAAAAAAATAAATATTACATATCATCACGGTTTATCAACACTATGGTCATTGAAATTGCACGTATACATGGCCATGTGTTTATGCATACCATCGATGTTCATTACATATAAAACAAACCTATATATTCATTAAAAAATCTTACGGTTTATTTTCAAGATTATTAATTACATGAATTACATTAAAGAATTTAATGCCTTATTTGTAATATTTTATTTATAATATTATGTTTGAAATGTAATTAATAATTACTATTAAACTACACATATGGTCAACAAAGGAGAATTTTGAAAGAATTAATGATTGCATAGATAGACCAAGAAACATATTTGTGGTAGAAGTCTTGGCCGTAACCAAACTTGAAAAGGATAAAAAATAGAATTATTAATATAGTTATATACTATCATAGTTATAAATACATGTGTTCTTTAATGAAGTTTTAGTATTTTAACAATCATGAAAAATTCAGGGAAAATGTATTCATATATATAAATCAATCATAAAATTGTTTTCAGAAAACCCAAATCTTAAGCGTTGTAAATAGTAAGGGAATGGGAGTGGACCCATAATGTCATGTAATGTGTAATGAAGTCTCATAATTAGATGTTTTGATTAAAGATGCCACGACCCGTCCTCGGGGCCCATGCAGTGACTACCCAAGCCTGCCTTCCATAGGCCAGGGGCTGGCGACTAGCACAAAAGGCCTAAATCCCTATAACTAGGAAGGCATTTCCTTTATAAAACATAAACACATTAAACCAGAGTACAAGAAGAAGAAAACACTAAGTAAAACTGAAAACAAAAGTAATGATAAAAGTAAGGGGGCTGGAAATACAATCCCAACTTTAAAGTACAAGGTAAAAGAGAAAATAGCGAGAAGGTGACAAGTATCTCCTAGATCATCCACCATGGATCCTACCTGAAGTGTAGGTACAGAAAGCGCATCTCCTAGATTTTCCACCACGAATCCTACATGAAGGGTAGGTACAGATAGACTCCCATGCGCCCTCGTTTATCAACCACCTCTGGGTACCGACTCGTTGTGAGGTCCACCTCCGGGTACCGACTCGTCATGATGTCCGCCACCCGGTGCCGTCCAGTCCTCGTACACTCGGCCTCTGTTAACGTTGTCCGTCATCTGTATCCAACACAACGAGGTGCAGGCATAGCCCGTGCATGGGTAAGTATAACGATACTCAGTAGGGACCCCGAGACCCCCAAGGTCTCACTAAATCCAACAAGGATAACCACATAAAAAGATCTCAACAAAAACCCCTTACTTAGGTTTATGCCCATACATATACCTAAATTATCATGTAACCCATCTCAATCATGAGTAAAAACCTAAAGGTCATTGAATCAGCTCAAACCATGATTTATATTCATGATGATGAAAACATGGCTGCTGGAGAACTCCTCCTCTGTCAAGTGCAGTAGTCCTATCATGACTCTGAGGTGCTACTCACTAACCATAGACTGCTGAGGAACTTCTCCTGTCGAGTACCGCAGGTCCGCCACCTCACAAAGTAGTGCTCCCCTGCCATGGGTCTGCCAACTCACACAGTAGTCATCCCCCCTCATAGCCTACAAAGGTACTCCTCCTATCTAGTACCGTGGGTTTTACACCTCATAATGTAGTGCTCCTCCGCCATGGGTTTTCTACATCACAAATTAGTGCTCTCAACTAGGATATTCAAGTCACTCCGAATCGAATCGGACAAGCACGTCAATCAGACGTCTGGTCCTCAAGTTATAATTGTTTCCGCTCCGAGGGCCCGGTTGGTTTCAGGTTGGAAACAACCAAGCCATTTTTACAAAGTCGTCCAAAACTCACTAAGAGAAATGAAAAAGGACCGCCTTATCGCAAGGGTCCTAGTGCCGTAGACATCGCATCAATCAGATGTGCGGTCTTCATGTTATTCATGTTTAAGTGAAAACGGTCCTGGTCCGTTAGACACGATGGGCTGATAGGTCGAGTCGACTCGGTTTTGGAAGGTCCAACCCGGCAAAGGGGTCGGACCGGCCAGATGAGACGCGTGGCCTAGCTAGCTCGGTCGAGCGGTCCGAGGGGCGCGGCCCCTCGGCAGTCCGAACCAGTGGTGCCAAGGGGCACCGCCCTTCCCAAAAAGACCGGCTAGGATGGTCGGACTTCTGGCACTCATGGACCACATGGAAAGCCGTGTATTTCATCAGCGCGGCGCACTCCTGGCGCCGCGGTCTAGCTCCGCCCAGCCGGCCGACGGTTTGGGTGGTTTTCCAGCACGACGCCCTCCTGGCACCGCGGCTTCCCTTCGCCCGGTCGGCCGACGGGCTGGCCAGTTCTTCCACTGAAGCGGCCCACGATGCGAGCTGCAGTTCCTCCTGCATATCTGGAATGACAACATCGGCTTACGTCGCTGCGTACCTGGCACGGCGCGACGATGTCGTGCGTCCTCTGCCTTTGGTTTCCGATTCTAAGAATAATAAATAAGTTCAAACAGAAGGTCATCGGGCCGTGTTAATTCGGCATGTGCCCTCCGCGTAAGCGGTAGCAATAGGCCAATGTATTCACTTTAATACAACGAGAACGAGGGAGTAATTTATTTTAAATAAATTAATCAAACCCCCTACCTCAACAATTGATGACGAACGTCAGCGTCGCTGAAGACAGTGTCGTGAGGTGAGGATTCATGGACGTCGTCGGAGTGCACCTCAGGAGGAAGCGGCGTCTCCTATCTTGTCGCAGAGAAGAGAATGGAAGGTGCGTTGTTGATCTTCGTAGAAGGAGACATCATTCTTCGAAAAATGACAAATTCCCCTATTTCTTCACAAAAGCTCTCTCTCAAAAAGTTTCCCCCCAAAAAAACAAGTGCCAACCAAATTAAAATAAGGTTTCACCTTATTTTCATTAAACATTCCAAGCCATTTAAAATTTGAATCTCTTAATTAATTAATTGGATAGGTTATATTAATTAAATAAGGTGTGTTGGAAAAAGTTTAAGAGGGAGAGAGGAGGAGGTGAGAGGTCTCATAAATGGGAGAGTTTTCAATATTAACATGGGAGTTTAATGGGGGGGTTTAAAGAGGGTTAAGGAGTTTAGGGGGAGGAGAAAGGTAGGGGCTCATGTGGACCCCACCTTTCAATTATCCACACATGGGAAGTTGGGTGGGTGTGGACCCCACCAATAACTTCCCATGGGAGGAATTAACCACCTTAGATAAAGAATAACATTGTACGAACAATTTTATCTACTTATTTAATTAAACCCCAAATAATAATTATCAACCCGCTTAAAACATAACTGCGGTAAAGGTCCCCTTAATCAATTACCGGCACTTCAAGTTCATCGGTGCCCTTATATTTCAATTCCAAGCATCAGTTCAAAAGATAGAAAAACATGCTCGTTTGTTTACAGAACGTACCAGAGATAAACTTATGAAATTGATTCCGGGCACACCGGGCCTCAGAATCAAGTGACATCAGAAGCCACAGATTCGTAAAATTCCAAAGAAATTAAGAAAAAAATTCCTTGAAATTTATGGGTCTTTAAATTACTCCAAACTCAGGTCTTTACGTCCCCGTAAATCAATAAAAAAACTAGGGAATCTAATGAAGGTACTGAGCATGCATCTGAGCCTCCCGCTCCCATGTGCTCTCTTAGAGGATTCCCATACTGGCCGCGAATGTGCACAAGAGGAATCGACCATCCACGTAGGGCCCGATCCTGTCAATGCTCAACCTCTACTGGAACCCCGTGAAAGTCGCCCGGTCATCAATGTCTAGCTCCCCATGGGCGATGATGACGGTTAGGTTGTTCACACATCTCCTTAGTTGAGATACTCAGATGAATTCTTACACCCAGTGTATCTAAGGTGGGAAGGACATGCGGTACGCCACCTCACCTACCCTGCTAAGGACTTGGAATGGTCTAATGAAACACGAAGATAAATTGCCACACCGGCCAAAAACTCTGTAGACCCCGTTGAGGTAAGACCCGTAAGAAGACGTGGTCATCACCCTCGAACTCCAGTGGCCTCATCTCCTACCAGCATAGGACATCTATCTGCTTTGTGCAGTTTTCATCTGCTCCTGGATGATCTGCACCTTCTTCATCATAGCTTGAACTATCTCTCGTTTTACATGTTTTTACTCCATCACTATCCACAAAGGATATCTAAAACGCATCCATCTACTATCTTTCCACTTCTAATAGCTGAAAGCCTGATCTCCTACTAAGACCATCGGCTACAATGTTACCCTCCTCAGGAGTATAAAGTATCTTGAAGTCATAGTCTTGGAGGAATTCAAGCCATCACTGCTATCTCAGGTTCATGTCCTTCTGAGAGAAGATACACCTTAGACTATTGAGTTGGAGAGAACCGTAAACCGTTCTCTCAACGAATAATGGGTGAGACTAGACAATTGTAAGAACTCATCTCCTCCCTTCTTCGTCTACGTTCTACCAAAGATCTGCTTAGTTTTCTCCTCTACCAAAAAGAGAAATAGTGTCTCATCCCCAAGATGAACCACATTCTTTCACCTAATACAGTCAATCCTGACCTGAATGGTGCAATTCATGTCTCTAATGATTTCATAAGGCTTCGACGCTACTACTAAGAGATCCAACCGTTACTCTCACCTCTACGGGTTGAGTCACACTGTCGGCATCAGTACGTGGTTACTGGGTCTCCTCTTGTAGGAATCTCAAAAGTGAGGTTCAATTAAATAGTTTTACCCGAAACCTCTTAGTATCAACCATACAAAAAGGACAAGAAAGTAAACGTCACAAGGACAAGTGTCCTTTATTACTGTAGCTCAAGTTCAAAGACACACAACAACCACAAATAACAACAACATGGAACTAAAAGCACCATGAACAAAGGCCTTCATGCCTAGAACTAGTCCCACTCCTGTCCACCTACTTCTGGAGATCCATAGTCATATGATTCAGCTATCTGAAGCTATGCTCTCCCATATCCACTTGTTTCTTGCAGTCGGGGTGGAACTCCTGGTGGTGGTGGTGGCAACACCTCGATGCATCGTCCAACTCCAGCTGCATGACCAGCTCCCCTGCCTCGATCTCCTTCTCCTTGTGGTCCGCCTCGATCGAACCTATGCCTCTACCTAGGAGGTCCTTCATCTATCTGTTGATCATCCGATTGGTTGGTCGGACAGTCACGAGCCATGTGACCATGTCCGCCGTGTGTGTAACGCATCATGGAAGGTATGGCTCTGTCTCTACCCTTGGTTCCTTGCACTTCCAATCATGAGTCATGCAGTCGACCGCATGTAGATCTGGCCCTCTTGGACCCCTGCATCATCTATCTACTACCATCTGTAGAATACTCTGTTGAATGCCAGCTAGTTGTGGGTCCCACTGCTGGAGACTGCTCAGCAAGGAAACTCACCACTAAGAGGGCTCGCTCCAACACCCCCATCTGCGTCAGGATGCTATGTGAGATAACTGAAGCTCTAATCTCTCACCTGAGCCCCTTCTCGAAGGTCTAGTCCCTGATGAACGGGTCCCATACCATGTCTTTAGATTAGCGTGAGAGGTCTGTGAACCTCTCCGAGTACTGTGCTACTATCATGTTGCCCTGCTGTAGATGCAGTAGATCCTGTATCCGCACCGCTCGGAGGGTGTATGGTACAAACTCCGCCCGGAATAGGCTCTCGAATCCTTCCCATATGAGTGTCTCCTCATCATGCATCTGGAACATCAAGCTCCACCATTCGTCTGCTACTGCCTATAGTAGGCTGGTAGCAAGGATCACCATGAAGTCGGCTGGTGTCCCTACCAGTCTATAGAGTCTCTCCATAGCCTCCATCCAATCCTCAGCAGCCTGTGGATCCATCTCTCCCCGGAACATGGGTGGCCTCTGGCACTGGAACTCATGTATCGCGCTCAAGCAGCGTGCACTCTCTGCTGCTGGGGTTGGTGGCATCAGTGGACCAACAGGTAGTAGTACTGTTGGTGCCTCCGCTGGTGCCTCAACTGGAAGAGGTCCATGTACTGAGGCCTCAACGCTCGGAGGGATGTCAGTACATACAACTCTCGGGGATCTAGTTGGTCGTTCACAGGGAGGCATCCTGAAAAAAAATAGATGCTACACAATCAAAGACTATACCTGGTGAGCTGACCTGGTTTGAGATGACTTAAAAGAAACTTTTGAAAACACACACGCAATTAGTGTTTTCATGCACTGAGTCTGAAATCAGAAGTCAGGGTCCTGGTGTATGGATACATTGGCCACCCACACCAAAAATGGACTCCTTGAACTAAAAACCACACTTAGTACCCTTAACACTATTGCTTCACAGAAAGAAAATATTAGAGTCCTAAGTTCTGCGGTAGAACCGACTCCTATGATACCAATTTGTCACGACCCGTCCTCCAGGCTCGTGTCGGGATTACCCCAAGTCCGCCTTCCATAGGCTAGGGGATGGAGACTAGAACCAAAGGCACAAATACCTATAACTAGGAAGTCATTGCCTTTACAAAACGTAAAAAAATTCAACCATAGTACAAGAAGAAGAAAACACTAAGTAAAACTGAAAACAAAAGTAGTGCTGAAAGTAAGGGGTAAAGAAATACAATCCCAACTGTAATGTACAAGGTAAAAGGCAAAACAGCTGGAAGGTGACAAGTATCTCCTGGATCGTCCACCATGAATCCTACCTGAAGGGTAGGTACAAAAAGAGTATCTCCTAGATCGTCCACCACCGATCCTACCTAAAGTGTAGGTACAAATAGCCTCCTCAGCGCCCTCGTCTGTCAACCTCCTCTGGGTACCGACTCGTTGTGAGGTCCACCTCCTGGAACCGACTCCTCATGAAGTCCACCTCCAGGTGTCGTTTAGTCCTCGTACACTCAGCCTCTGTCAGAGCTATCCGTTGTCTGCATCCAACACAACGAGGTGCGGACATAGCCTGTGCAGGGGTGAGTATAATGATAATCAGTAAGGACCCTGAGACCCTCAAGGTCTCAATAAACCCAACAAGGATAACCACAAAGAATGATCTCAATAGAAAACCCATACTTAGGTATATGCCCATACATATACCTAAGTTATCATGTAACCCATCTCAATCATGAGAAAAACACAAAAGTCATTGACTCAGCTCAAACCAGGATTTTTATTCACAATGACAAAAACACGGCTGCTGGAGAACTCCTCTTCTGTCGAGCGCAGTAGTCCTGTCACGACTCTGAGGTGCTACTCACTAACCTTATATTTCTGAGGTACTCCTCCTGTCTATTACCGCGGGTCGGCCACCTCACAAAGTAGTGCTCCCCCACCATGGGTCTGCCACCTCACACAGTAGTGCTCTCCCCTCATAGCCTACAGAGGTACTCCTCTTGTCGAGTACCACGGGTCTGCCACCTCACAATGTAGTGCTCCTCCACCATGGTTCTACCACCTCACAATGTTTTTCTCCCCACTGGGCTATTCAAGTCACTCTGAATCGAATATGACAAGCAGTCATCAGGTCTCAGCTAGCTACAAGGTCACTGTACTCCGTATGCTCGTCTCTGGGAGGATCCACTCCATGAGCTACTGGTCGACACTCCAAGTGTCACGAAGTTCAAAAAATAAGTATCTCAAAGTATCTCCTCATCATAGGGGTCTCAACGCAATAGATGGCGCGTCAATCGGACGCTCGGTCAGTGAGTTATTAGCATTTACATTCCAGGGGCCCGATTGGATTTCGGGTACAATCCAACCTGGCCATACTCCAACTGCGTCCAAACCTCAGGTGATGTATGTCAATAGAACCATCTCATCAAGAGGAATCAAGCGTAGTCAACGACATGTCAATCGGACGTCCGGTCCTCATTTTATAAGTGTTTCCGCTCCGAGGGCCCGGTTGGTTTCGGGTTCAAACCAACCCGGCTGTTTTTCCGAAGCCGTCCAAAATTCACTAAGAGTAATGAAAAAGGACCACCTCATCACAAGGGTCCTAGTGTTGCCGAAAGCGCGTCGATCGGACGCGTGGTCTTCATGTTATTTAAGTTTATATTAAAAAGGACCTGGTCTGTTAGACCCGATGGGCTGACGGGTCGGGTCGACTCGGTTTTGGAAGGTCCGACCCAGAAAAGGTGTTGGACAGGCCCGGTGAGTCGCGAGGCCTGGCCGGAGGGGCGCGGCCCGGTGCGGCCCAGTTGGCTCGGCCAGCCGGCCAGGCAGTCTGCGGGGCGCGGCCCCTCGGCTCTCCGAATTGGAGGCACCCTCCTGGCATCGTGGTCTGGCTCCGCCCAGTCAGCCAATGGGCCAGCCAGTTTTCCAGCATGGCTACCTCATGGCGTCGTCACTTTCCTTCTCCCGGCCAGACGACAGGCCGACCGGTTCTTCCACCTAAGCGGCCCAAGATGCGGGCCGCGGTTCCTCCCACACATCCAGCATGACGTCACCGACTTCCTTCACCGCGTACCCGAAACGGCGCGACGGTGCCTTGCCTCCTCCGCCTTTGGTTGGAGATTTTAAGAATAATAAATAAGCTCAAACAGAGGGTCGTCGGGTCGTGTTCGTTTGGCCTGTTCCCTCCACATAAGTGGTAGAAATAGGCCTAGGAATTCACTTGAATACAACGAGAACGAGGGAGTAATTTATTTTAAATAAATTAATCAAACCCACTACCTCAGTAATTGATGATGAACGTCGGCATCACGGAAGACGGCGTCGCGAGGTGAGGATTCATGGACGTCATCAGAGTGCAAATGAGGAAGAAGCGGTGTCTCCTCTATTTTCATGGAGAAGATAATGGAAGGTGCATTTTCGATCTTTGTGGAATGAGACGTCACTCTTAGACAAAATAGAAATTGCCCTCTTTCTTCACAAAATCTCTCTCTCAAGAAGTTTTCCCCCAACAAAACAAGTGCCAACCCAATTAAAATACGGTTTCACCTTATTTTACCTAAACTTTCCAAGCCATTAAAAATTTGAATCTCTTAATTAATTAATTGAATAGGTCCCATTAATTAAATAAGGTGTGTTGGAAAAAGTTAAAGAGGGAGAGAGGAGGATGTGGGAGGTCTCATAAATGGGAGTTTTCAACATTAACATGGGAGTTTAATGGGGGGTTTAAAGAGCGTTATGGGGTTTAGGGGGAGGTGAATGGTTGGGGATCATGTAGGCCCCACCTTTCAATTATCCATACATGGTAATTTGGGTGGGTGTGGGACCCACCAACAACTTCCCATCAGAGGAATTAACCTCCTTAGATAAAGAATAAAATTGTACTAACAATTTTATTTACTTATTTAATTAAACCCCAAATAATAATTCTCAACCAACTTAAAATGAAATTGCGGTAAAGGTCCCCTTAAGCAATTATCGGCACTACGAGGTCATGGTGTCCTTGGATTTCAATTCCACGCACCGGTTGAAATTATAGAAAAACCCGCTCATTCGTTTACTGAACGTACCCAAGCTAAACTTCAGAAATTGATTTTGGGCATACAGGGGCTTGGAATCAAGTGCCGGAAGAAGCCACGGACTCGTAAAATTACAAAGAAATTAAGAAAAAAATTCCTTGAAATTTCTGGGTCTTAATAAAACAAGCCTGCCTAATGTATTCATAAAAACAATGGCTTATGTTTGAGAAATTTTAAACATAATTATTTACCAAAATGATCTAGTACTTTAACACAGTAAGTATTTTCAACCATTATTTTGAAAAGGGTATTTCTAAATATATTTATACAATTATTTTCAAAGAGTATTTTATAACTAATCATAGAAGGCTTTTAAACCCCTTACTGGGTATCCTTTATGCTCACCCGACATTGTCAAAATGTTTTTTATAGGTTTCCTTGAAGTCCAAAATTGGTCATCTCTGTTGTAGCACCCGTGAACGAAGAGTTGATCTTTCGTTTTGTTATAATTTCTTCTGTAACTATGATGTTTTTGTAAGCATGTATCTTTTTTCTATATCCTTGACTGGTATAAGGTCCTCTTGTATGTAATGTCTAATGTTGGGTCCTTACACATGGTATCAATGGAACAGTCTAGAAAACTTTAGAGATTATATGTTCTTGTCTATGTGGTAGAGTTTAAAAGTCTAACGGTTCTAGTTTTTGTAATTCTGAAGAAGAAAATTTGGAATTATTTTTAGTCTCATGAAATGAATTATGAAGAAGTAATTATTCTGAGGTGGGAATAATGTTACGTCCTAGAAAATCTAACCCTATTTTTATTATGAAAATATTTTATTAAATGGTTTCATCTATAATTTAAACATTTTTAAGACAATTTTTGTTAAAATAATAATTGAAAATAATTGTTTTATTAAATTAAAACTAAAATTTTTTAAATTTATTTTTAATGATAATAATATTTTAATTTGTTAAAGAATATTTTCTAATAGATATTGATTTATTTTTAAATCAAGATTGTTATTTTTAAATATAAATATAGTTAATTTGTTTTTTACTTTAAAAATATTATATATATATATATATATATTATTTTTAAATTATATAAAATTAGGAATAAAACTAATACTATTATTTTAATTTTATTTTAATGAGATTATACAAGAAACATAAAATTATTATTACGTGTTAAGAGTTTTAATTAGATTATTTTATAAAAGTGCACTATTTTAATCTATGAAAACAAATATTTAGTATACATATATATAAAGTGATATTTTTTATTTTAAAATTATAGCCTTTTATTATATTAATTTATATAAAAATATCAATATTATGATTTTTATAATCGTATTACTTTTTTAAAGGTAAAATTATAAAACATATATTATTTTAAAACATTATATAAAGTATAATGATATATTATTATTAATAATAAAACAAATAAACAAAGAAAAATAGAAAATCTCGTAATGGGATTTGAGGTCCGTGAATTTTGTGCAAGGGGTAGTCTGCGAATAAGGGGTTTTCGAAGGAAGGCGTTGGGATGAAGCCTTGGTTCATGAGACGTCATCGTCTTCACGCTGGTATAGGGTCTGTGATGTAGGGTCTGTGCTTTGGGAGTTGCATGTCGTGTAGTTCGTGTCTAGTCGTTGTTGAGCGCGACAACCATCGGAGTCCCGTCGTCAGGCAGTGTTCATTTCTGTGTAGTTGAGTCGGGTCGAAGTCCCACTGTTGCACGGCCAGGGTGATTTTCTTGAAACCAGAAAAAGCAATGTTGAGGATGTGCTTCATCAATGGGTCCAATCGAGGTTAGGGTTTCATTTTTCCATATCTAGTGCGAGGTAGTATTTTTCTTCGGATCTATGCGGGTTAGGAGTGTTTGCATGTCTCTGATGTAGATCTATTTTATGCACATCATTTTCCCTCTTTTCCACTCCTACGGACAATGGTTTCGATTATTGATTTTCTTAATAGTGATAATTTTGTCTATTTGCTGACTTTTTCTAATCAATTTCATCAACTGATCAAATGACTATTCATTTTAAATTATTTATGTCCAAGCTTTCATACTATGGAGAAATGTATTTTATTTTCTTTAAATGTTCCTTCATTTTGGATTTGTCAATTTTATATTAGTGTATGAAATATTTGTTGCATTGATGTCAATCTCAACTATATTATTTATATATATTTGGATAGAAAATAGTTGATGGATAATAATCATTTCATAAAAATATTTTATTATTTTTATAGTGAATTTATTACATTAAATAGGGGGTTTTGGTTTCTTCGTTGCATATAGGGTTAATGTTTTTGTGTTTTTCATCTTTTGGAATTCTATATGCCCTGCTCCTGTTCCCTACTTGGTGTATCCATGCATCTAAATCTACAAAGATAAGGAATTTCATTTACTTAAATTATGATTTACCTTTATGATGCTAAGGGCTTATTTTTAAAAAATAAATTATATTTCTTTTAAGATGTTCATATATATATATGACTATAGTTTTTAGAATATATAATGTATGGGGAAAATTAGTATTTTTTTTAAAAGAGTTCTTTTAATTTTGAATTCAATCTGTATTTTATTTCAAGTAGTTAATTATTTTCAAGAATTTGGTTATTTGTGAAAGGGTTATTTCATCCAAAATTATATTTTTGAAACCTATATTATTGTAAGGTATTTTTATTTTTCCATTTTTTCAATCCCTTCAGATTTGAGGTTATTTGTGTTGAGATGATTCTGCCTGTTGAAAAATGATGTTCTTGGGGATTTATTTTCTTTCCAGAATAAAACCAAATTTCATCTTAATTTTATTCATTAGTTTTGGTCAATTTATTTTCTATATAATTTCAAAAGGGTGGAAATAGTTTTTTGAAATATGATTTTATTGTTTCAGTTATGTTGTTTTGTAAATGCCTATGTGTATATATATATCGGTGATATGGTTATGTTTATAACATTTTCCATTTATCGTTATGTTTTTAAAAGAAATACATATTAAATATCATCATAGTTTATCAACACTATGGGTGTTGCAATTGCATGTATACATGGTCATGTGTTTAATCATACCATTGACGTTCATTGAATTGAAAAAAAAATTATATTTCCATAAAAAACATAAGGTTTATTTTCAATATTATTGATTACATGAATTACATTAATGAATTTAATGCCTTATTTTTAATATTTTATTTATAATATTATGTTTGAAAATTAATTAATAATTACGATTGAACTACACATATTAGAAATAAAGGATAATTGTGAAAGAATGAATGATTGCATGGATAGACCTAGGAACATATTTCATGTAGAAGTTTTGGTCATAACCAAACTTATAGATGATAAAAATAGAAGTCTTTATATATTTATATACTATCATCGTTATAAATACATGTTTACATTAATTTAGTGTTACAGTTTTAAAAAACATGAAAACTCTGATGAAAAATGTATATGTATAGATAAATCATGATTAAATTTTTTTTTCAGAAAACCTGACTCTCGAGTGATGTAAACAGTAAGGGAATGAGAGTGGACCCATCTTGGCATGCATCATGTCAAGAAGTCTCAAAATTAGATTTTTTGATTTGAGAAGCTTTCTTAATGTTTTCAGAAAAACCCTGAATTATGTTTGATAAATTTTGAACATAAGTATTTACCAAAATGATCTAGTACTTTAACACCGTATTTATTTTAATATATTATTTTGAAAAGGGTGTTTCTAAATATATTTAAAAAATTATTTTCAAACAGAATTTTATAAATAATCATCGAAGGTTTTTAAACCCCTTACTGGGAATATTTTGTTCTCACCCTACGTTTTTGAAATGTTTTTCACAGGTTTTCTTAAAATTGAGAGTTGGTCGTCTTTTTTTTAACATGCATAGAATTGGATTTGATCTTTCATTTTTTTAATTTCTTTTGTAACTATAGTGTTTTTTAAGCATGTATCTTTTCTCCAGAACCTAGAACGGTATAAGGTCCTCTTGTATATAATTTCTAAGAATGGGTCCTTACACTTGGTAGCAAAGGAACAGTCTAGATAAATATGGAGATTCGATTTTCTCATCTATGTTTTAAAGTTTAAATGTCTAGCAGTTCTATTTTTCTAAATTCTGAATAAGGAAAATCAGAATTTTTTTTAGTCTGATGAAATGAATTTTGAGGATCCAATTCTTTTGAGGGTGGAATAATGTAAAATCCCCGAGAATCTAACCATAGTTTTATTATAAAAATATTTTATTAAATGGTTTTATTTATAATTTAAACATTTTTAAGATGATTTTCATTAAAATAATAATTGAAAATAATTGTTTTATTAAATTAAAAGTGAAATTTTTAAATTTATTCTAAAAGAAAAAAATATCTTACTTTATTAAAGAATATTTTCAAATAGATATAGAATTTGTTTTTAAATCATGATTTTTATTTTAATATATGAATATAGTTAATTTGTTTTTTATTTTCAAAATATTATATATATATATATATATTTATATTAGTTTTGAGTTATATAAAATTTAGAATAAAACAAATACTATTGTTATAATTTTATATTAATGAAACTATACAATATATTTAAAAATTTTATTATGTGTTAAGTGTTTTAATGACATTATTTTATAAATTTTCACTATTTTAATATATTCAATCAAATTTTTAGAATACATATATATAAATTAATAATTGTTAGTTTAAAATTATATACTTTTATTAGATTAATTTTTATAAAATTATCAATATTATGATTTTATAATGGTATGAATTTTTGAAAGGTTAAATTATAAAATATATTTTATGTTAAAACATTATATAAATATAATGATATATTAATAATAATAATAAAATAGGTAAACAAAGAAAAAAATAAAATCTCATAAAGGGATTTGTGGTACGTGACTTTTGCACAAGGGGTATTCTGCGGGTTAGGGGTTTATGAAGGGAGACTTTGAGATAAAGCCTCAATCCAAGAGATGTTGTCGTCTTCATGCAGGTATGGGGTCCATGATGCAGGGTCTGTGCTTCAGTAGATGTGAGTCGTGTAGGTCGCATCTAGTCGTTGTTGAGCGTAGCGGCCATCAGAGTCCAGTTGTCAGGCGGTGTTTGTTTTCATGGAGTTGAGTAAGGTCAAAGTCCCCACATCGTGCGGCCAGTGTGCTTTTCTTCGGACCAGAAGAACCGACTTTGAGATTGTGCTTCATCAACTAGTCCAATCGAGGTTAATTAGGGTTTCATTTTTTCTAATCTATTGCGAGGTAGGTTTTTCTTTGGATCTATGCGGGCTAGGAGTGTTTGTGAGTTTCTTCTATAGATCTAGTTTATGCACATTTTTTCCCTCTTCCACTCATGCGGACAGTGGTTTTGATTTTTGATTTTCTTAACAGTAAAATTTTTGTCTATTTGGTGAAATTTTATAATCAATTTCATCAGCAAACCAATCTATTGGTCATTTTAAATTATTTATGTCATAGATTTCATACTGTGGAGAAATGAATTTTCTTTACTATGAATGTTCCGTCATTTTGGCTTTGTCAATTTTCTTTTAGAGTACGAACTGATTGTTGCATTGATTTCAATATCAACTATATTATATATATATATATATATATTTGGATAGAAAATATTTTCTGGATAATAATCATTTCATAAAATATTTTTATTTTCTCTATAGTGATTTTTTGACTTTAAATAGAGGGTTTCAGTTTCTTCATCGCATACGAGTTTAATTTTTTTGAGTTTTGCACCTTCTTGAATTCTATGTGCTCTTCTCCTATGCCCTACTTGGTGTATCCATGCATCGAAGTCTAAAATGGTATGTGAATTCATTTTCTTAAATTATGATTTACTTTTATGATCCTAAGGTTTTATATATATTAAACAAATTATATTTATTTTAAGATGTTCATATATATATATATGACATTAGTTTTCATAATATATAAAGTAAGGGGAAAATTAGTATTTTTTTAAAAGAGTTATATTCATTTTAAATTCAATCAATATTTTGTTTCAAGCATATGGTTATTTGTATATGGGTTATTTCCTCCAAAATTCTATTTTTGAAACCTATATTCTTATAAGGTATTTTAATTAGTATATTTTTCCAATCCCTTCTGATTTAAGGTTAATTATGTTGAGATGCTTCTACCAGTTGAAAAACTGTGTGCATATGGACTTCATTTCCTTCCAGACATAAACCAGGTTTTATATTAATTTTATTCATTATTTTTTATATCTTTCTTCTCTACAGAATTTATAAAAAGTGAAAATAGTATTTTGAAATATGATTTTATTTTTCAAGTTATGTTGTTTTTTCAATTCCTATGTATATATATATATGGTTGATATGTTTATGATTATAAATTTTTTCATTTATCATCATGTTTCTAAAAAAATACATACTTCATATCATCATGGTTTATCAACACTATGGGTGTTGCAATAGCACATATACATGTCCATGTGTATGCATACCATCGAAGTTCATTGCACTTAAAACAAACCTATATTTTCATTAAAAAATATGGTGTATTTTCAATATTATTGATTACATGAATTACATTTAATAATTGAATGCCTTATTTCCTATATTTTATTTATAATATTATTTTTAAAACATAATTTATAATTACGATTGAACTATATATATAAGAACCCGGATCATCATTTCAGGTATGTTTTCCCTTTTTCTGGAGTTTTTAAAGAAAATTACCTTTCTAGAAATTTTCGATGTACACGTCGTGTACTATTCTTCGACTCAAAGCCGTGTGTTGGTCGTGCCCGGGCCACACACATGGTGTGTAGGGGTGATGATGAGACTGATTTTGGCAGAGTACAGAAAAACCTAGTACACGCCGTGTACTCTAAAAGTATGTTCCATGTAATTTTTTTTCACTAAACACACTGAGGTCGCGCCTGCCGGATAGAACACACCCCATCTCCACGTTTTTCATCCGAGAGCGACACAAATGGTCGGATCTTCCTTGATCCCCCGTCTCTCCATCCGTTCGTTGATTCATGCGCGGTCAATTGCATTGGAAGTGCATTGATGAGTTCTTCCTTCTCCTTGAGCCTTGTTTTCTAATTCCTCATCTTTTCCATGTTATTGTGTTTTATGTGTTTTGGACGTTTTCTCAAATCTACGATGTTCTAAGGAGAATCTGTCGTCGGTGTTCACATATATCGATCTCCTAGGATCGAGGTAGGTGGTTTGTGCATTTCTGTAGAAATTTGATGAGTATTTTGTGCAAATTCCACAATTAAACTTGAACGGGGTATTGCGTGTTTCCTGTTTTTGCCTTCATATTTTCCTTCATTGCTTGATTGTTGTAGTGGAGGTTTATTCTTGTGAGTATTGTAATTCTTCTTGTGCTCAGGTTGCTTTTCCATGCTTGTTTTACCTTTTGGCGTTTACCAGTTTCCATGCCTAGTTGTAGCATAGTGGAACTATTGGTTTGTTATGCTTTTGAGCCTTAGAATGATAGCCAAGTAGTTATTGAGGTTTACTTGGATGTTGCACGCGCGTTGAGCATGTTAGTTTAACATAGGGATGTGAGAACCTAGTGTAGTAGACCACATGCAGAATAGATGTAAGGGATTTTCCGGAGTGTCTTTTAATATGATGTGAGACCATATGGGGAATTGATGATGAGTGCTTCCTCACAGATTCTGCAGTTCCTCTATGAGGGTCACAGGGGGATTGAGACATTGAGTGCTTCCCTAGAGAGCCTTTAGCACAATACGAGACTATAGGGGGAATTGATGGTGAGTGATTCCTCAGAGAATTTATTCTTAGCTGAACCAGAGGGGTGATACTGTGTGTGCCTCCTAGAGGGTTACTGGTACCTGTAGGTTAAACCATAGGGGTTAGGCTATGAGAGATACCCAGAGGGTTACCTGTCTTATACTTTTTTTGGTTGTTTACTAGTGTACTATATATGTTAGAACTATGAATTGTAGTTGTTGTGTATTTCTTATTTACTGTTCCTTTACTTTACTTTCCATGTATTCATTGACTGTTAGGGACAGATCTTTGGGTGGTTGCCTACTGGGACATTGTATCACACCCTGTTTGGGCCTTTCTTTGGGCCCAAGAAGATTATGTTGTTGCAGGGATAGATTAGGGCATACACCCTTCTACTTCAGGTACCTGACTTTCTAGAGCTGGAGAGCATGGGACTGAGCTGAGGCTTGCGATGCTGAGGAGTTACTCTTCTGTTTTTCTTTTTCTGTTGCTTTATTACTTGTGTTCAATTTTATTTCAGCATGTTGGTTTGTTTACTGCATTCCATAGACATATGTACCATATTGCATCATTATTATTTTATACATTTCTTCTGCTATTCAGTTCAGTTGTTGTATGTTGTTATTGTTTTCATTATTATGACTCGTTGTTCTTCCGCTGTATACTTTACCGAATGAGGGCATAGTTTCCCCACCAAATCACAAAGGCCCTCACTTCTAGTTGGCAGCCTCTGGCGTTTGGGGAAACGCGCTTGAGGTCATGTGGCGAACCGGGTACAGGGCACCAGTGGAGGGGCTCCAGATTCGGGTCGTTACAATGTGGTATCAGAGGAGTTCTTTTCTCTTAATTTACTGTTTGGAGACTTTATCCCGGGATAGAATGGATTCGGTACTTGGTATTAAGCTGTGCTCGAGAGTAGCTAACTCATGTACATGGAAAATCCATACTACCTCATTAAAAGCAGTTGCTGGTTTTGAGATTTTACGGTTGGTATGATTTTACCTAGAGTGATTCACTCGCTTTTTGTTGTTATTTTATTGACGATTGCGGTTCTATTTCTGTTGCAACCCGATGATATGAGGGTATGCCATCTCATGCATCATATAAGCACTGGTAGAAATGACATGACATGCATTCTTTCCATGCCATCTAGGGTGTATTAGCGATTGCTTCCTGTTGTGATATACTTTGTGTAGATTATGCATGCTGTTGGGATAGATACCTGAGAGAGTCTCTGCTGATATGTCAAGGGACTATTTGTTTTCTTTGTTGCTTAAAATGAACACCAAATTTTTGTTCTTGAGGTGTTATGGGCCCTCATTAATCAGAATTTTGTGGATCGTGATCCTGTTTTCTCCTGTATATGACTGTGGGAGATGCGAAGCATTGATTCGTTGGGAGTGTGGGCCCTCACAGATCGGAATTTGGCACCTCCTTGCCTTTTTTTAGTGTTTCTGGGATTTTGTATAGTTTCTGACCTATAACCCAGAAAAACCCAGAATACACGGCGTGTACTTCTTGGATACACATCATGTAGTTTTCAGGCCGTGTCACTGACCATGTGAGCAGAACACAGTGTCGTGAAAGTTAATTTAGGAACACGTTGTGTACGGTAGTTACACGCCGTTTAGTTCGGAGCTATGTACCCGTCCGTGTCACTAACAACACGGGTGAGGGGAGCTCGAGTAGAACATGTCGTGTTATAAACGAACAGGCCGTGTAGTCCCTTCCAAGTACCCGGTCGTGTCACGAACAACATGGGTCGGCATTACCTTTAATTCGACACGTTGTGTTGTCTTCGGAACACGCCGTGTAGTCTTGATCAGGTACCCGTCCATGTCACGAACAACACGAAATAGTGTCACCTTCACCTATACGCTCTGTGTTTTTTCAGAACACATCGTGTAAGGTTCAGCTGTGTAGACGGCTGTGTGTTTAAAAAACACGGGCCACCGAAGCCATGTCTAGTACATGCCGTGTGTGTTTAGAACACGCCATGTAGTCTCGGGTTAAGTTGGACCGTGTGGGTTATCTATGTAAAGAGACTCAGGTGGGGGAATAGTTTTCAAGTACACGCCGTGTGTTGGGTCAACACGCCGTGTAGTGTGAGGTGTTACACGACCTGTAGGGCAGGGGTATACGCCCATGTCAGTGGCTTAAGAAGACACACCGTGTAGTTTTTATACACGCTGTGTTGTCGTGTTTTGTAAACTTGTGTGTTTTCCTTCCCCTATTCTCGTTTTGTACTCTTGTGTTTCTTCTCCTTGTTTTCTAATATAAGGTGTGCTTTTGATATTTCAGAGCTATGCCTCCGAGACGTCCTCTGGTTGTACGTCTATCGTCACACAGTGATTAGACTCTAGATATGGCTGATCAGAGACTTCATGCCGATTCTCCCGTCGAGCCAGACTTGGCACCGGGTGTCATACCGGATGCGGGTTCAGATGCGTAGTTCAGGGAAGGTTTTCTGAGGATGATGTAGACCATCCAGGAGCACTGCCTCCTGCCATGACTATGGAAGACTTGACGCGGGTTTTCTAGCAGCAGCATCCTCCTACATTCTCGAGGGAAGGAGGACCTCAGGCTACAGAGTCATGGCTGGAAGCCATGCTGACTATCTTCGAGCATCTGGAGACATCTCCGGAGAGGCAGGTCAAGCTCACTACCTACATTCTCTAAGACTCCTCCAAGAGGTGGTGGGATGTGATCTCGCAGGTAGGTCATCAGCAGGTTATGGCATGGGAGGAGTTCTAGTGCGTGTTCTTTGACTACTTCTACCCGGAGACCCTGAGGGCCAAGTGAGCCCGGGAGTTCATGATTCTAGAGTAGGGTACTCTTTCTGTCATGGAGTATTCCTCTCGTTTCACCGAGCTATAGCATTTAACACCCCTCCGGGATGGGAGTAGGGTGTTCTTAGCAAGGAAGTTCGAGGAGGGTATCAAGAAGGAGATCCGCTCACAGGTGAACATATTCTAGTTGACTTCTATCCCTTCCATCATCAATCAGGCACTGATTGCGGAGCACAACCTGAGAGACATCGGAGCTGCGAGCTATGGTGGTTCTACTTCCAGAGATAGCATTCCTCCAGTTGATAGCCATAAGTTCCATAGAGAGTCTATGCGCGGTGATCCGAGGAAGTGAGTTGCATCGTCAGGTAGCCAGGTGGTATGCCACCAGTGTGGCGGGTCAGGGAACACGAGGCCGCAGTGCCAGAGAGACCCCATGGAGTGCCGATCTTGCGACAAGATGGGTCACCTTCAACATTTTTTCCTGGTTTTCTCACCAGCAGCGGGTGACCGGGGTTCTTCCAGGACTCCTTGTTTAGGAGAAACATCACCAGTTTCTCATCAGTCGGGGAACTAGAGTTCTTATGGCCTTTCGGGTCGAGGTGGAGGTCGAGGCCATGGCGTTCAGCCACTACTTCCATAGAAACAACAGGGAGGTTCAGCTCAGAGTGGTCAACTAGGGGCGTAGGGTCGCGTTGCAGTCCTGTCCTTCGCCGTGGAGCAGACCTATCAGGAGCAAGATCCCAACCCTTCTACAGTTCGAGGTACGGTTTTAGTGGCCTCATTTTATCTTCATCTTTTTCGATACTGGTGATACACATATTTTTATCTCTGTTGCTGTTGTGGAGAGTGTTGGGCTCTGTGTCTTTTCTTCTTCCGACACGTTGACAGTAGACACACCTTTGGGGACAGGGACATCTAGTGTGCGCAAGTGTAGAGAGTGCCCTCTCGAGGTTGCAGGGTATCGTTTCTTATGGGATCTCTACGTCCTAGAGATGATAAGCTATGATGTCATTCTCAAGATGGACTGGTTGGTTCCCTTCCAGGTAGTCTTCAACTATTATTGCCGCAGAGTGAGTTTCGTTTCACTATAGGGTGAATCTTTTCTTCATAGAGGCGAATGGGATGTACAGACGAGTCGAGCAGGACTCGAGCATCATGGGATAGGACGGGTGACAGCCCAGATTGTTAGTCTTTATCTGGATGATCTGGGGACTCCACAGTTGGAATTTCCTCTAGTGGTAGATCATTTCCGGGATGTCATTCCAGAGGACTTTTTAGGTTTGCCTCTGGAGCGTGAGGTAGACTTCTCGATTGAGCTCATTCCAGGAGCGACACCAATGTCCATTCCTCCTTATAGGGTGGCTACACCTGAGTTTCAGGAGCTCAAGAAGTAGTTGGAGGAGTTGCAGGAAAAGGATTTCATCCACCCCAGTACTTCTCTTTGGGGTTCGCCTGTCCTTTTTGCGAAGAAGGCTGATTGTACCCTTCGACTTTGTGTGGGTTATCAGAAGCTGAACCAGTTGATGGTCAAAAAGCGATATCCCTTTCCAAGGATCGATGACCTCTATGATCATATTCACGGAGCCCGGGTGTTCTCAAAGATCGACATGAGGTCCGGTTATCATCAGTTGCGCGTTAGACCATCAGATATACCTCTGACAACCTTTAGGAGTAGGTATGGTCTATAGGAGTATACAGTCTTGCCGTTCGGTCTCATGAACGCGCCTAAAGTTTTCATGGCTCTGATGAACCGAGTTTTCCATCCTTACTTGGATTCCTTTGTCATGGTCTTCGTGGATGATATCTTAGTGTACTCTCACACTCGTCACGACCATGCTACCCACCTTGAGATCGTTTTGAGTACACTGAGAGAGCAGTTGATTTATGCTAAACTCTCGAAGTACCACTTTTTGATGGATTAGATCCACTTCTTGGGTCATGTAATCTCAGAGGCAGGAGTATCTGTGGACCTAGAGAAAGTGAGAGTTATGGTTTCCTGGGAGTAGCCGAAGAATGTTTTTTAGGTATGGAGTTTCCTAGGGCTGGCTGGATAGTACAGATGCTTCATTCGAGACTTCTCGTGCATAGAAGCACCTTTGATAGGTCTGACCAAGAAGGGGGCGAAGTTCTTATGGTCATATTCTTATGAGTCAACCTTTCAGGAGATGAAGGGAAGATTGATGTCAACACCGATACTAGTCTTTCCTGATCCAGGCAACAGATACACTGTTTATTATGATGCTTCAGGTATCGGTCTAGGAGCTGTTCTTATGTAGGGAGATGGAGTCATTGCGTACGGGTCTCGGCAGTTGAGGCCATATGAGAGGAACTACCCTACGCACGATCTGGAGTTGGCAGCTGTTGTTCATGCCTTACAATATTGGAGAAATTATCTTATGGGAGAGCATTTTGTGTTCTTCACCAACCACAAGAGTCTCAAATATATCTTCACTCAGTGTGACTTGAAGCTGAGGCAGCGCAGTTGGGTGAAGTATCTTCAGCCTTTTGATTTCAAGCTTGCTTATACGCCAGGAAAGGGCAACGCAGTGGCAGATGCGTTAATCAGGAGAACTCGGATTCAGGCAGTTCAGGAGGCATGCAGTGAGTGGAAGCTTATGGATCTGTTCTCTGAGATACATCTGGAGGTGCACGATAGACAAGGAGAGACTTTTCTATCTTCTGTAGTTATTACCACTGCACAACTTGATCGGGTACGGATGAGGCAGCTATCAGACTCAGAAGGCTTAGTCCTGTGGGAGAGTGTGTGAGAAGAGGACCCTCTTCATGGATGGAAAGTGGGTGGGGATGATATCTTTCATTTCCAGGGACACGTATGGGTGCTAGTAGACATACACGAGGAGCTGATGTGGGTCATTAATTCCTCATTTTGGGCAGTTCGTCCTGGTTTCACGAAGATGTATCGAGATCTTCATCGCCAGTACTATTGGCCAGGTATAAAAAATGATGGTGCTGGTTTTGTCATGAGATGCTATACTTTTCAGTAGGTGAAGGCAGAGCATCAGCGACTAGTAGGACTTTTAAAGCAGTTACCCATTCCGGAGTAGAAGTGGAACTATGTTGTGATGGACATCGTGACTAGGTTTCCGAGGTCACCCCAAGGGAACGATGCTGTTTGGGTTGTCGTCGATAGGCTCACGAAGGTTTCTCACTTCTTTCCAATCAAGGAGACCTTCAGTGTCGATGATCAGGGATGACTTTACATCTAAGAGATTTCATGGAGTTCCACAATCTATTGTTTCAGACTAGGATGCGTGTTTCAGTTCATGGTTCTGGAAAGGACTTAAGAGGCTTTGGGTACATAGGTAATTTTGAGTATGGCATACAATCCCCAGACTAATGGC
The DNA here is from genome assembly GCA_963277665.1 of Viscum album. Taxonomy (NCBI): domain Eukaryota; kingdom Viridiplantae; phylum Streptophyta; class Magnoliopsida; order Santalales; family Viscaceae; genus Viscum; species Viscum album. Next base: position 52,844,903 of record OY728156.1, read on the forward strand.
CAGTCTGACCGCACAATCAAGGTGATAGAGGATATGCTGAGAGCATGCATTCTGTACTTTGGCGGTTCTTGGAAGAAGCATATCCCTCTGGTGGAGTTCACCTTCAACAACAGTTTTCAGGTGACTATTCAGATGACACCTTATGAGGCTTTGTACGGTATGCCATGTCGATCACCCTTATGCTAGTTGGAGGCAGGAGAGGCAGCTTTGCAGGGACCTCATCTTGTTCAGGAGACTTCAGAGCAAATAGAGCTGATTTGGAATAGGATGGCTACAACACAGTCTCGACAGAAGTCTTATGCTGTTCAGCGGAGACGACCATTGGAGTTCGAGGTCCGGGGTCATGTTTTTCTACGTGTCGCACTGGGGATGGGACACAAGAGGATTCTGAGGTAGGGTAAGCTTTCACCGCGGTACGTCAGGCCGTTTGCGGTTTTGGAGAGAGTTGGGTCGTTTTCCTATCAGTTGCAGCTACCACAAAGGTATCGGTCCATGCACGACGTCTTCCACATCTCTCAACTCTGATGTTATTTTTCAATCCTGTCTCATGTCTTTCAGCCCAAGGAGGTTGAGATCGAAGAAAATGCATCATTTGAGGAGTATCCCATCCATATTGTCGATCATAGTACGAAGGTTCTCTGTGGGCGGTCTGTCCCTCTTGTACTGGTGCTATGGAGGCTTGGTCGAGTACATGACGAGACCTGGCAGAGGGAGGCTGATGTATGATCGTAGTGGCCAGAGCAGTTCGAGGTTTCTTCTTCTACGCCTCTCTAGGGAAATTCAGGGACGAATTTATTTAAGAGGGAAAGTTTGTAAGAACCCGGATCTTCGTTTCAGGTATGTTTTCCCTTTTTGTGGAGTTTTTAAGAAAAATGAACTTTCTAAAAAAATTTGAAGTACACGCCATGTACATTCTGAGTACACGCAGTGTACTCTTCTCCGGATTGAAGCCATGTGTTGGTCATGCCCGGGCCACACACATGGTGTGTAGGGGTGACATGGAGACTGATTTTGGAAGAGTACGGAAAACCTAGTACACGCCGTGTAATTTTCTTTTTTTCACTTAATGCACCGGGGTCGCGCCTAACGGACAGAACACACCCCTTCTCCAGGTTTTTCATCTGAGAGTTACCCGTACAACCGGATCATCCCCATGCCCCTGTATCTTCGTTCGTTTTCTGATTCGAGCATGGTCGATTGCGTTGGAAGCACAACAATGAGTTCTTCCTTCTACTTCAGCCTTGTTTTCCAATTTCTCTGCTTTTCCATGTTATATTGGTTTATGTTTTTTGGATGTTTTCTCAGATCTACAACATTTTAATGAAAATATCTCATCGTTGTTCACATATATCAATCACCTAGGATCGAGGTAGGTATTTTGTACCTTTCTGTAGAAAGTCGATGAGTATTTTGTGAAAATCCCACCAATACCCTTGAATCGGGTATTGCGTGTTTCCTGTTTTTCTCCTGCTATTTTCCTTTTTTGCTTGATTGTTATAGTAGAGGTTTATTCTTGTGAATAGAGTAGTTCATCCTGTTCTCAGGTTTCTTTTTCATTATTGTTTTACCTTTTGGCATTTTCTAGTTGCTTTTCCTAGTTTTAGGATAGTGGAACTGTTTTTTTTTCTACTGTTGAGCCTTAGAATGATAGCGAAATAGTTCTTGAGGTTTACTTGGATGTTGCACTCATGATGAGAATGTTAGTTTCACATAGGGATATGGGAACATACTGTAGTAGACCACAGGGAGAATATATATGTAAGGGCTTCCCGAGAGTGTCTTTTAATACGATGCAAGAACATAAGGGGAATTGATGATGAGTGCTTCCTCAGAGAGTATGTAGTTCCTCGATGTGGGCCATAAGGGGAATGAGAGGTTTAGTGCTTCCCTAAAGAGCCTTTAGCATGATACGATACTATAGGGGGAATTTACGATGAGTGCTTCCTCAGAGAGTCTATTCTTAGCTGAACCATAGGGGAGATACTGTGTGTGCCTCCTAGAGGGTTGCTGGTACTTATAGGTTGAACCATAGGGGCTAGTCTGTGAGAGCTACCCAGAGGGTTACCTATATTCTACTTTTGATGGTTGTTTACTTGTGTACTTTATATGTTAGAACTGTGAATTGTAGCTTCTGTGTATTTCATGTTTACTGTTCCTGTACTTTACTTATCATGAATTCATTGACTGTTAGGCACAGATCTTTGGGTGGTCCCCTACTGGGACTTTGTCTCACACCCTGTTTGGTCCATGATTTGGGCCCAAGCAGATTATATTATTGCAGGGATAGATAAGGGAAAACTCCCTTCTACATCAGGTACCTGACTTGCTGGAGCTGGAGAGCATGGGACCGAGCCGAGGCCTGCGATGCTGAGGAGTGTCTCTTCTTTTTTTCTATTGTTGTTTCTTTAGTACTTTTTTTCAGTTGTATTTCGTCACGTTGGTTTTTTTACTACTTTCCATAGACATATGTACCATGTTGCATCATTATTATTTTATACATTGCTTCCGTTGTTCAGTTCAGTTGTTGTATGCTGTTATTGTTTCCGCTAATGTGACTTGTTGTTCTTCCGATGTATACTTTAGCGAATGAGGGAATAGTTTCCCCACCGACTCACAAAGTCCCTCGCTGCTAGTCGGAAGCCGCTGGCATTTGGGGAAATGTGATTGAGTTCATGTGGCGAACCGGGTACGAGGCACCAGTGGAGGGGCTCCAGATTTGGGTCGTTACAGTACATATAGGAAACAAATGAGAATTGTGAAATGATGAATGATTTCATAAGTAAACATAGAAACGTATTTGTGGTATAAGTTTTGGTCATAACCAAACATGCAGATGAAAAAAATTGAAATTTTTATACAGTTATACACTGTCATACTTATAAATACATGTGTACTTTAATGCAATGTTAGAGTTTTAATGAACTTGAAAAATCTAGCGAAAAATATATATGTATTTATAAAGAAAGCATACAACATTTTTAGAAAACCCGACTCTCGAGCGTTGTAAACAAGAAGGGAATAGGATTGGACCCATCATGTCCTCCAACATGTCAAGAAGTCTCATAATGAGATGTTTTGATTTCAGAATCTTGCCTAATGTTTTTAGAAAAACACTGGATTATGTTTGAGAATTTTTGAACATAAGTATTTACCAAAATAATCTAATACATTAACATTGTAATTACTTTCAAATATTATTTTGAAAAGGTTGTTTCTAAAAATATTTAAAAAATTATTTTCATAAAGTATTTTATAACTAATCATAGAAGGTTTTTAAACCCCTTACTTGGAATATTTTGTGCTCACCCTACATTTTAGAAATGTTATTCATAGGTTTCCATGGATTCCAGAGTTGGTTGTCGTTATTTTAGCACATGCAGAACCGGGGTTGATCTTTCAATTTTGTTTAAATTTCTTATGTAACTCTGATGTTTTTGTAAGCATGTATCTTTTCTCTAGAACCTAGACCGGTATAAGTTCCTCTTGTATGTAATGTCTAAGGTTGGGTCCTTACACTTATGAAATATTATGTATTAATATGTTTCATCAATGTTTCCTCCTCAAATAACATGTAGCGTGATCTCATATTATATTTGAATGATCAAGAAGTCTATGTCTATAATATGGTTTACATAGTGATAAATGATGAATGTGTATGTACCTATGACAAGAGGCAGACTGATAATCTTGTAACTTCATCAAATATTCGTATTTCACCCATTTCTTATGATCTAGTCTAAAAAAATAATGGTTGTGGACAATTACATTCACCACCTATAGAGATGGAATATCTAACAGTACGGGAATCATTATCTTTATATGAATCCATGGTGTAAAATATTTGATATATAATCATCTATCTACTTGGTAGAAATGTGAATGAAGTATACAACACCCAAGTGTAAGTCATTATTTCCCCTTTGATTCATTCCCAATAATAGAACTTTTTTGAGCATATGTGACTATACCCTTATCAATTGGTATGTTATATGTATAAAAATTTTAAATATATAACTCATATAGACTAAAAGTATCAAAAATTACATCCATTGTGGTTACCACTAGAGCCATTTCAGGGAAGATATACTAACTGAATCTAAATACCCATAGTAGACATAGGTTGTCTAAACATTTATGACCCCACAAATTGCCTCTACAAGAGGGTCTAACCAGTTAACTATCCCAAAATAAAAACTCATCCCCATTGAATCCATGGATACCCAAATTTAATCCATTAAAGTAATTTGACTGATCATAAAACCATAAATGAAACTATATTTGGAATAGATGAACACAAACCATCCTCTTCCCTACATTGGGAATCCGACAATATATATTTTCAATTAAAATAGAAACTCAAAACAATATATAATTCATTAGGAATCTTGATGTGTCCCCATGATGGGAACTCCCTAGAAGAAAAAGAATTTATGCTTAGATTATTCTTCTATAATCTTAATGTACATATTTTTCCTTGTATTGAAATCCACCAGTTGGGTCTATTACATGTTGGAAATGTCTCTATCAAAAAAAATTATATAAATTTATATATAGATTAATGAATTTAAAGATCCATGATCTCTAAAATTAAAAAATATATATGAGAATAACAGTTATCAAACATTATTTTTAAATAGAATGTATTGACATATTCCTTGAATATTTAAGTCCTTCAAGAGAAGTTGTCAGAGATATGAATATAAAATAGCAAGGATGAGTTGAAAACACCACTTATTCCATTAATATACCCATGATAACTCTGAGATTTTACCACAATTATATATAGGATAAAATATTATATTGAATAGATTATGGATAAATCTTTTCCAATGTTATAAATAGAAGGAATAAAACCAATCAGGGAAAAAAGTGATGACTGTTACACTTAAATCAACATCATTTCCCACTCCATCCTCCATGCCAACCCAATATAATGCACTTCCCTTCATAAGAAACATCGATAAAAATAGTTCCCTAATTTCGAGTGATATAGGTAATAGAGATTTCCATAACAAGAAAATAGAAATAAAAATATATTTTCTTTAAAACATGATCAAATACTAGGTTTATTCATTGCAATTATTGAGAAAAATATATACATATTTGAAGAAAATATATTTATTAATGAGAGTGAACTTATTGATCTTCTAGAATATCTCCCATAGAATTGGATTTTTGGGAAGAACCTCGATGAATATTTTATCATTTATGATTCCCTTAAGAAAATTGTTTACTCTAGGTAAGTGAAGTTGGGAATACCTTTTTAAAAGAATCAAGTGTACTTTCCAATATAACTAATGAGATATGAAGATAAAAGTAGTTCTTAATGAATCATGATCAAATAATTGATGAATAAATGATTTGGAAATCAGAAAATAATGGACATAATATCCTCATGGTATAACTGGATTATCAAGTGGTGGGACCAGCTCCCCCTACAATATTCAAAATAATATCTTGTTCATTTCTAGGTAAAGGCCAATGAAAATATCACTAAAATAAGAATATATATGGAGATGATAAATCAGTTGAAAACAAATAATTAATACCCCCTCATACATTATAACATCACTATTAATAGGAAAGGAACTAGCCCATCAAAGATAATTTTCACCGTACAATGAGTTGCAATATTCTACTACCAACTTCATTCACTTGTTAGATTGATTATGCCACAAACCAACCCAGATCGACCCTGAACCGGTCACTTGAGCCAGTCCGCGACATGGCCTGAGAGGTGTTCTCGATCCTTCCGGGCTGGCGACAAGAACCAAGGCATCAATAGAGTACAAATGGGAATGATTTCACCCATTGAAAATAAATAAATCATCAGAAAGAAAAATAGAACAATAGAAAGTGAATAAACAACATAAAAGGAATGAACGACCAACAACAACCAACTAAACTGACCACGACCAAAACTCCTCGCTACTCTGAGAGTCACTCACTAATCTACAACCAACTCTCACACATGACGAGAAAACTCAATTCAAACCTGAAACAGAAACTAAAAATAGGATAACACTATATGTGTGAGTATTAAAACATAGAAGGCGCACCGAAAAAATTGTTCTCAATGCACTAACTTTAAATAAATAATTTACTAATTCCAGGTTTGAACTATATTATATAAAATATGGGTTGCCACAAACACACTTTCATTTCAAAAACAAGTAACTGTCCATTTCCCTTTTTAATTTACAAACAAGATTAATGTTTGAAAGAAACGAGTGCATTGAATTTTATAATATTTTTTGTGAACAATTTAGAAATCCAAAATTTAGTTGTTAGTAAAAAGGAAAACCACACAAAACACGCACTAAGGGTAATGAGAAAAGTGGCACACAAGGGTCAAAAACCGAACTAGACCTCTTAATCGTCCATCACATGCAAATAAGCACTAAAGAATACATGGGTCAAACCTAGGAGCTCGTGAACAATCTAGAACGTACTATACAAGTGACTCATCCTGAAGGCATGCCTACTCTCAATGATGTAATAATGCCCTAACATCTGGTGTTTCCCTATATGGCCTAACCAAGGGGCCCAATCCCCTAGTAGAGTATAATCTTTACTATGTCCCACTATCCAGTGCGTAATCTATACTAGTGCAGAAATCGTTCTCAAAAGATTCACATAGTATGACTGTTTCCAATGTCAACACATATAATAAACAGGAAAGGTTTGAGTCAACTAAGTCAATAAATTATCAGAAACATCCTACACAAATCATGCAGTCAACGTACACTAATATCATCCCTGATTCCCCCCAAAGAGAGTTTTCCAAAATAATTTATTTTATTAAAGTACCAAATGGACCTTCACCAATTTTAAAGGAAAACATCATTTCTCAAGAGAACCAAAAAAAATTTCACGCTTCAAAATATATCATTTATTAAGAAACCATAACTGCATTTGAAATTTCATTAATTATGTTTAAATTCCAAATGGGAATTCTTTCACTACTGGGTGTCCGTTCATCAAGAAAATATATCATGTGTCGTGTATAAAATAAACGTCTCTTTTACACCAAATAATTATTTAAAAATAAATTATCATAAATTATTTCTCATTTATTAAAATTAATAAAATATCACGAAATAAATAAATTATAAATTTAAAGGTGAGTGCAGTGGGGGACCTACCACAATTTTCAGCTCAAACGCGATGATGTGACATGCCCCACAAAGGTGTGCAAGCATGCAAATCCAATGATCACACTATCATGGGGTTTCCCCACTAACACTCTGCAACAAATGCACAATAACTAAAACCCATAACTACTGACTTAAGACAATCCAAATGAAAAAAGTTGTAAAAACCACCTCGACATGTTTTCAAAACATAACTTGCACCATCTATATGATTTAATAATCCACTTTAAAAATTATAAAACAATTTTCAAAGAGTAACCCACAAATTGACACACCAAAAAACCCCTTAAAAACGTCTTTTATAATCAACCACAGATCCTCAACACACTAACTATTATAATCTGCACCACAAAAATATTTTAATAAATCATTTGGGCCACTTATAAAATAATTTCATAGAACGCCATAAGATTTTACCCTTATAATACATGGGAAATAAACTTTAGAAAAACTCAATGACCATTTTAAACATCCCAAATACATTTTCAAGACCAAAACATGCTTCTAAAAAATAAAAACCACCTGAAAATCTATGGGGATATATATTAAATAAATAGGGTGCATAATTCCAGTAAAAAGACAACGTATATTCAGAATAAGCAAACAAAACACCATAATTCACAAGAAACAATATTTTATAAACATCTTAGACCATTAATTAACTATCAATGAAGATGTGAAAAGAATGAAATCAAAAAAATTTTAATTTAAAGGCTACGTGCAAAAGGTCCTACCTCAAATGATGGTGAAACTCCCGACAATTGGTTCCAAAATATAAAAGCAACTCAAACGCACTAGTGGGAAGCTAAATAAACCTAAAACATCGACATTTGACCTCCAATTTTAGGATCAACCATAAAAAAATATTGAAACCCTATCATCTAGAGTTTGGGAAAATAGAAAACTCAAAATCAAGAAGTAATTACCAATAAATAAATAAAGTAAAACGTCACCCGAGGGAAAACGAAGAGGTAGGCCACCGAAGATAGGTGTGCTGGTAAGATCGCGGCCGAAGGAGGGTTTTCCAGCCATGCGGGAGTCGCGCGGAGGGGCTGGTCGGAAAAAGGGGGGTCGCACACAGGGGATGTTTGACAAGAGAGAGGTTGCACAGAGGGAGGAAGTGAGTCGAACATGCACTACCAGGAGATTTTCTCACCGCATGTAAAAGAGGAGGGGGAGTCGCTTGGATGGAGTGTTATAGGGAAGGAAGGTCGGGCAGCCTACTGTGTTACGACTAAAGTATGGGTGGCCTGCTGCTAGTTGTGCGGGCTGCTGGGCGGAGGCAGAGCAGGGTGCGAGGGAGGGAAAAGGGAGAGGAGGTAGTTGCGAGGGATGTCGGCTGGTTATGCGCAACAAGGTGCAAGGTTGAAGGCGGGCTGAGGGGTGCACTGCAAGGCTAGAATGCTGCAAGGGAGAAGGAGAACAAGAATTGTCCTTCGCGACGGGGAGTAAAAGAGAAGGGGGGGCGCCGCCTGCACCGTATACACACAAGGGGTAAACCCTAAAAAATGGTAACAAAAAAAGATAAAATTAAAATAAAATTAAAAATAAAATAAAATAAAATAATAAATAAATAAATAAAACCATAATAATAATAAATCATTGATAACAACAATAATGGAAAAAGTAAATCTTCAATAACATTAATTACTTATTTTAATACATTTATAATAATTATTATTATCAAACATTAATAAATAATAACAATAATAATGAAAAATCTTTATAACACATTCACTGATAATATATATATATATATATATTTGCATTGTCATGTTTAATGGTTTCATTACATAATTGCCTAACCAACTAATTTATTTAACCTTATAGGTGGGCGGTTACGTGGTCTCCCCTCACGGCTCAGTTGACCGTGTGTGGTCCGTACAGTGGCCCCTACTCACATTAGCAGTGACCACACGGGTAACCAAACTATGTGCATGACTTCCCCTAATACGCAGAGTGTTTAAACATTGGAATAAGACCCGAAAAATTCTCCAAACTTTAAAATTTTGAACAGAGACTCAGCAGAACTTTTGAAAAAACATCTGACACCAAGATAAATTATAGAATTTTTTTTAAATTCAGGTTTGACAAATCTCCCCACGATAACGCTTTCTGCCCCCAGAAAGCAACTACAAGATAAATACTCAAATATGAAACTCCTTAAGTGTCACTCGCCTACAATATATTAAGCACCTCCAGTTGATCAATCCAAGAAGACACCGAAAACCCATAACATAAAATTCATCCTTAAAACATGATCACATTAACCATCACCAAACAGAACCCAAACCATCCATTTCTACCAAGGGACGAATAAAATTAGACCACCTCTAACATTAATTCCCATAATCTTAGTCGAATAGAACCATTGGGTGTACTTCAATCATAACGTTTACTCAAGAGGAAGAACATAGGATTAGGTGGTTCTGCATGAAACCACCAGCCACTAAATGATTCATGAAAAGAAACTCTGATACTAAAACGAGGAGGCCTGAAAAGAATCACCACCATAAGGATTGGGGTAACTCTAAATTACTTTAGGTGTAACATTGAGAGACCCTTTGTGGGTCTCCCCACCATAAGAACAGACGAGATTAACCGAATTTGAAAACATTCTACACAGACCAAAAACCCCCACCACAAGGGGAAAATAAGCGAAGGGTGCAACTTATAGAACATCAAAACTATCACCATCATCATATCAACAATGTCTCACCCTCGGAAGAACATAAACCACATCACACTAAGATCTAAGATTAAATAAATACCCCTTTTTTTCTCCGTTGGGGTTCTCCTGACTACGTGCCAGCTTCACTACGGGACCTATGGTTGGAGAACCAATGATTGAAGCATCTCCTACCTCGTAGTCAGGCTTCAAAAATCCCAAAACATAACACACAAACAATAATTTCACCAAAAACACATCGAATAAAATAATAGTTTCAAAGAGGTTCAACCACAACCATTATTACAACTGAAAGAAAAGAAACCCCAAAAAAACACTACAAGAGATGATTACTACACCCAATAAACACTACAAATAGAAAACCTCAAACTAAACCCCAAACATCGTCCCACTCCTACGGATGGGCTGAGGTGACCTTCAATGAGCCAGGTCTCGATTCATCACATTTCTTGGAAACACCTCGACAAAATACTTTCACATGACCCAGGAGCCCATAGGTGTGGTAGGGTCTTGGAGTATTCAGGCACATCGGCCTTTTGTGCCCCCACTTACTGCACTGGCGACAAATCTAGGCATTGCGCTATAAGGAAGATGACTGATTGTATGAAGGCCTCTTGATTCCTCTATTAGGTCTACTCACATCAGGTTTCTTCTCATTCTGTCTATCTCCATCCTCTGCACTGCTTCCCAAGGACGGGGTAGGATTTTCCATGTTATGTCCTCCTCCTAACTCCACTTTAGTAATAAAGGCTTTCACCCCAACATCCGAGAAGGTGGTTAGGTTGAGCCCTTCCACTATTGATCTCAGTTAAGGTTGGAGTCCAGACACAATTTGTTGAGCCCTCCCGGGATCATTTGCATCAAACCATTGGTCATACAAAACTAGGTCTATGAAATATTTATAGAATTCTAGGACTGATTCAACTCCCTGCTAAAGACAACAAAACTTCATCCTCTTCCTCAGCTTCGTCAACTCATAGAAATATTGTTATACAAATGAAGACTTGAAGAACTCCCATGTGAGATATTCTCAAGGCTTGCTTCCAGACACGGACTACCACCATTTCTAGGTTGGACCTTCAAACATAAAGGTAAACAACATCACCATTAACAACTCAGGCAACCAAATGAAACTAAAGTTGCTCTCAATCTTTCTAAACCACTCTTCTACCTCAAGAGGATCTGTTTGGCCATAAAGCAGGGGAGGGTTCAACTTTCAGAACTCGAGGACCAAATTTATGGGTTGATCAACTGGAATATTTTCTAAGGGAGCACCACCCGATGTTTCACCCTGGGCGTTCATCAAACCATCATGGGGGAGAACACTATTAAACATGGAAACATAGAATTTAATCAAAACATGGTAATCTCAATTTTAAATTCAACTTTTCACATTATCCAAAATAAAACTTTACAGACATTTATCTTGAATTAAAGAATACTCGAACAATTAATCAGGAGAAACTAGTGTCGATGGGTGACTCAGACATATAGTTGGCAGCCATACGCCAGTCATGCCACCATCACAAGGAGTACACTAGGGAAATGTCCCTGGCTTCACGTGGCTTTCCAGACCCTGCGAGATCATAAGTCTACATTCCGAACTCCATTTTCATTTCCCAACATAAAAAAATTCACAACAATCAAAGGACACCAACATGCCCAAACATCCAATGGTAACCCGAGGTTCAGAACGTGCAAGGGTTCATGATGTCCTTCTCATCCGTGCACCTCCAGTCCCGAAAATCATACTCCTTATATCATGACAACCACAAATAACAATGGGAACACTGAAAAACAAGTTCCACTCAAGAGTCAACCTCCTCTGATACCATTTTGTCACAAACCAACCCTGGTCGACCCTGAACCGGTCACCCGAGACGGTCTACGACATGGCCCGAGAGGCATTCTCGATCCTCCCGGGCTGGCGACAAGTGCCAGGGCATCAACAGAGTACAATTGGGAATGATTTCTACCAATGATAATAAATAATGTAGCCGAAATAAAAAAATAAAAACACAAAGTGAATAATCACCATGAAAGGAAATAATGGTCAACAATAACCAACTAACCTTAACATGACCAAAACTCCTCGTGGCATCGAGAGTCACTCAGCAATCCACAACCAACTCTCACCCACGGTGAGCAAACTCACGTTAAACCTGCAACATAAACTAAAAATAGGAAAAAACTATAGGTGTGAGTATTAACACACAGTAGGCACACAAAACAAACTATTCCCAATGCACTACCTTTAAAGAAAGAATTTATTAATTCCATGTTTGATCTAAATTATATAAAATATGGGTTTCCACACACACAATTTAATTTCAAATACATGTAATGGTCCATTGCCCTTTTTAATTTAAAAACAAGCTTAATGATTGAAAGAAACTGGTTCATTTCATTTTAATATATTTTTTGTGAAAAAATTAGAAACCTAAATTTTAGTTGTTAGTCAAAAGGAAAACCACACACAACACACAACATGCATTAAGGGAAATGGGAAAAGTGGAACACAAGGGTCAAAAACTGAACTAGACCTCTCAATCGTCTTCCACATACAAATAATCACTAAAGAAAACATGTGTCGAACCAAGGAGCTTGTGAACAATCTAGAACGTACTAAACATGTGACTCATCCTAAAGTCATGCCTACTCTCGATGACATCATAATGCCCTAACGCTCAGTGTTTCCCTACAAGGCCTAACCGAGGGGCCCAATCCCCTAGTAGAGTATAATCTGTACTAAGGGACACTAGACAGTGCATAATCTAAACTAGTGCAGCAATCGTTATCAAGAGATTCACTTACTATTCCAGGTTCCCATGTTAACACTTATAGTAAACAGGAAATGGGTGAGACAAAAAAGTCAATCAATTAGAAAAAACATCACACACAAATCATACAATCAATGTACACCAAATATCACCCATGAGTCACCCCAAAGAGTGTTTTCCAAAAGAAGTTTTTTTATTAAAGTGCCAAACGAGCCTTCGCTAATTTTAAAGGAAATCCTCATTTCTCAAGAGAACCAAAACAATTGTTCACGCTTCAAAATAAATCATTTATCAATAAACCAAAACTACATTTGAAATTCTGTGAATTATGTTTAAAGGAAAAATATACATTCTTTAACTACTTGGTGTCCTTTAATCATGAAAATATTTCAAGTGTCGTGTATAAAATAAAATGATCTTTTTACACCAAATAATCATTTAAAAATTAATTATCATAAATTATTTCCAATTTATTAAAATTAATAAAATATAAACAAATCAATAAATTCTAAATTTAAAGGTGAGTGAAGTGGGGGACCTACCTCAGTTTTCAGCTCAAACGCGATGACACGACACACCCCGCAAAGGTGCGCAAGCACGTACAACCCGATGATCACAGTATCATGGGTTTTCCCCACCGACACACTACAACAAACACACAACAACTAAAAACCCATAAACACTAACTTAAGAAAATCCAAATGAAAAAACAGTGTAAAAACCACCTCGACATGTCTTCAAAACATAACTCGCACCATCTATAATATTTACTAAAAAACATTAAAATTTATGAAAAAAAATTCAAAGAGTAACCCATGACTTTACACACCTTAAACCCATTCAAAATTATCTTTTATGATCAACCACACATCCTCAATAGACTCCCTATTATAATTTGCACCATAAAAATATTTTAATAAATAATTTGGGCCACTTATTAAATCATTTCAAAGAATTCCATAAGATTCTACCCTTATAATACATGGGAAATCAACATTAGAAAAACTCAATCACCATTTTAAACATCCCAAATACATTTTCAAAACCAAAACATGCTTCTGAAAAATAAAAACCACCTGAAAAATCAACCGGGCTATCTATTAAATAAATAGTGTGCATAATTTCAGTAAAAAGACACTGTAGATTCAAAATAACCAAACAAAACACCATAATTCACAAGAAATAATCTTTTCTAAACATCTTAGACCATTAATTAACTATCAATGAATCAACGAAAAGAATGAAATCAACGATTCTTTAATTTAAAAGTTATATTCAATGGTTCCTACCTCAAATGATGTCGAAACTCTTGAAAATTTGTGCCAAAACCCAAACGCAGCTCAAACACACTAGTGGGAAGACAAAAAACCCAAAACATCGACATTTGACCACCATTTTTAGGATCAACCATAAAAAAATTTGGAAACCTTGTCATCTAGGGTTTGGGAAACCCGAAAACCCGAAATCAAGAAGCAATTACCAATAAATGAAAAAAAGAAAATGTCGCCAGAAGGGAAAAAGGGGAGGTCGACCACCAGAGATAGGTGCGTCGGCGAGATCGCGGCCGAAGGAGTTTGTGTCATCCATGGGGAGGTCCCGCGGAGGGGCTGGAAAGAAAGACGGGGGTCGCACGTATGGGCTGTCTGACAAGAGGAGAGGTCACCTAGATGGAGGAATCGAGCCAGATAGGCACTGCCGGGAGTTATTTGCGTTAAACATAAAATAAGAGGGGGAGTCACTCGGATGGAGCACTACAGGGCAGGAAGGTCGGGTGTCCTGCTATGTTGTGACTGAAGTAGGGATGACCTACTGCTGCTTGTGTGAGCTGTTAGGCAGAGGTAGAGAAGGGTGTGGGGGAAGGAGAAGGGAGAGGAGGTAGTTGTGAGGGAGGTCGGTTGGGCATGCGTAGTAAGGTGCAAGGAGGGAGGCGGGCCAAGGGGTGCGCTACAACGCTGGCGCGCTGCAAGGGAGAAGGAGAATAGGCAGAGGCCTTCACTATGGGGTTTAAGAGAGAAGGGGGGGATCCGCCTCCACTGCACACGCACAAGGGGTAACCCCTAAAATAGGGTTACAAAAAAATATAAAAATAAAATAAAATTAAATATAAAACAAAATAAAATAAATTAATAAATAAATAAAGAAAACCATAATAATAATAATAAAACATTGATAACAAAAATAATAGAAAAATTAAATCATTAATAACATTAATAACTTATTTGAAGACATTTATAATAATTATTAAAATCAAACTTTATTAAATAATAACAAAAATAATGACAAATATTTATAACACATTCACTGATAATATATACATATATATATATATATATTCACATTGTCATGTTTAATGGTTTCATTAAATCGATGCCTAACCAACTAATTTAATTAACATTATAGTTGGGCGGTTACGCGGTTGCCCCTCACGGCATAGTCGACCGTGCGCGGGCCGTGCGGTGGCCCCTGCTCACATCAACGGTGACCGCACGGGTAACCAAACAGTCTGCAGGACTTCCACTAAGATGTGTAGTGTTCATGCACCATCCTAAAACTAGAAAAATTCTCCAAACGTAAAATTTTTGAAGATGGACTCACCGGAACTTTGGAAAAAACACCCAACACCATGATAAATAATAGAAAAAAAACATTTTAAAAAGTCAAGTGTGACAGATTATCTAATAAAGAATATGTATATGAACCATTACCATCCATTTGTTACTATAGAAAAGGTAATAGGGGTTGAGGATGATGAGAAAGAAAATTTCATAATTCAAATTCCCATTAGAATAATATCCCAGTTGGATCAATCTATGATACAATGGAATGAGAAAGAGCATTACTGAGGGATCAACAAGAATACAATTTTTTTTCTAAAATCCCTTGATAATTGTCTATTTCTACTCATATTGAATTATTTATTTTAAAATGATCATTAGTGTAATGAATATTCATGGACAGCTTTACAGAACCATCCAATATTAAATTTTATATCAAACATGGGTCAAGGAAGGGATCCACTAACATAATTATCATTAGCCTCTAAAACCCAAGATAGGGAATGGAAAATTGATAAGAAGAGAAGGAAAATGAATTATAAATATGACATCCTAATATAGTTGGTTACGGGACCAATAAACTATGAATTATATATACCCTTCATCTCCTAAGAGAAATATAATATGTTCTTAATGAATCCCTTGAACCACCTCAAGAATTTGAATTTGATATCACTACAATAAAATCATATCTTTTATTGATTAATTCCATTGAATTTAATACAGATATCTCATATATGGAACAAGATTATGAGATCACCATATAGGTGAACATCAGAACCTTATATATTTCTAGAATTTTTAATCTCACTAATGTTCATTATGGGCTAATTTGGAATCAATATCAGAAAATTTTAGACCCTCTTAATACTATGTTATGATAAGGCCAATTGTTTACCCTCTATCTTCACAAGTCGTTATTATGATACAATAATTAGAAACCTCATTAAAGAATCCAACCTGGTTTATAATTTATAGACCTTATATCTAACTCTAAAATTTATGGTTGGCTACTAGGTTAATACATTAAATGTACTACAAGGAAGTTCTTGGTGACTAATATAGGTTTTTGTGCCATAAAAATACCATCAATTCTTCAATAAAATTTTCATTGGTAATGTTTGAGTGTTTTATAGTAATATTACTCTTTTAAAATCATAAAAATAACAATATATAGAGGCCATATTCTATAAAAGAAAGGGGAAGCATACATTGATAAATGTTATTTCCTATATCTCATCCCCCAATAATCATAATATTTTTCTTATTAATACATTAAATGAATACAACAAAGAATATTTTCTTCCCATTAACAAAGACTGGGAAATTTCCTTATTTTTGAGCGATCCTTCAATTATTATCCCATATTAACTCTACTAAAATAGTTTATTGGAATTATTATACAATAAAACGGGTGTTCTTCATCCAATAAAAAAGAAGAGGAAAGCAAGATGGTAAGTCCTTATAACTCATTTTCTCAAGAAATCAACTATATCTATAAAATAAATTCTGATTGAAGATTCTTATTTTTTTCACTAAAATTCCCAAAGGATTCACTATCCACTCTAAACTATTGATACTCCAAAATGACTAATAATTCCTCTATATCGTCTCCTAAATATCAAGATATCAAAACATCCTCAACCCCTTGTGATAATTGATTAGTGAGAAAGAATGTTAAAATTGTTCTTGATAAAGACATCCTCATGTCACTATTTTCAGAATTTAAATACATTTCCACATTACTCATAGAAGATAAAAATTTCCATATTTGTCTTCCAAATCCAATATTTTCTTATAATGTAATATTTTTCAATAATATTGAAATTTATATGGATGAAGAGATATAATAATATATCAATGATACCAATTCTTAATTGGAATAAGGAATCTCAATCATTGATAAAAATATCAAGGAAAAATATTTGGGAATAGATGAAGAACTATAACATACATTGACTAGTTCCATGATGAATCTACAATAACATGAGAGATATACATTATTCCATCAAATGAATAGATATCACATTCCCTAGTTCTATAAAATGATGTATGTAATAGAATATTACATGGTTAATAATCATCTGGGATATCCATAAGACCACTATAAATACAAAAATTTGTATAAAAGAATACATCCTACTTATTCTACAAATATAGAGGATGAAGTTGATAAAATTATTAAATCCAATATCATTCAGTATGTAAAATATCATTTTTTTCTTTCCAACATCATCATATTTAAAAAGGACTCACTGGAAATTAACTTTTTTATTATGAAAACACTTTTGAGGAAAAATTGAGAAACCGCAATATCCAAGCATTGCAGAAAACCCAAGTCAAAACTACAGGATCTTCCTCTTCCCAGCGAATACAACGATATGACAAGCCTTCAACATTGCATGACCACTCGACAAACTGTCCCGTGTAGAGTTTCATGGGCCTGGTAATGATGAAAAGGCCATACCCTCTTGAACGTCCAAATCCAAATGGTATTCATGGTGAAAGCATCTTGCTCTGGACCTTATTTGAAGCAGACCCATGTATTATGTTGGTTACAAACACACCCAAATTCAATGGAAACCCAAGAATAATCTTCACCAAATATCTCCAGTGAAATGAACATATTGTTTTCAACCAATCCAAGCATTGTAGCAAAAATAAGCACTGCAATTGCATCATAAAGAGCTAGGAAATGCAAAATACTACTTCTTCCTCTTGAGTACAACATAACTCAACATGGTCATAGCAGTAGGGACACAGTCCAAAGTCACAGAATCATACAAAAAATAGCAGAATAACACACAGACATCAAAACCCCAAAAAAAGAATGAGGTTCACAACACCAATCATGCCAGACCCCGCGGAAAACCAGATCCTAGAGCAGAAATTTCAAGTAAAAAAATCACAGACTCCAATCCGACCCATGAACATCAAAAACCAAATCCAAAATCAAACAACGAAGGAAATAAAGTAAGAACAAGAAACATCACCAAATATTCGGACACTAGAACTTTATAGATCTATGAAAAGGCCCCGCTGAAGAACAGAAGAGTCTCGTCACTACCATCCATAAAACCCTCAGGGACCACAACAGACCATCTGACGCTGACACCGGTGGTAAGGCTGCAACCCATAGTTACTGAGGCTGAATCTCGGCCGCTGGACCATCATCGTGCCGCCGGAAGAAACCATATCCAATGGAGTGGAGTGGGGCATGAAGAAGGCTGGAATGATGATAAAAGCTAGAACAGACAAGTCCCTAAGGTATTGATTGGCTTCCATGATCTCTCTTCTATTGACGGTTATTTAGTGTACAAATAGATTAGAAGAAACACTATATTAAATAATACACCACTTTCAAAGAAACCAAATGTATATTTTTTCTATCATATATCACCTTTTTTTTAAAAAATTTAGTTATTATATATAAACATTTTATAAATCAAAACATAAATCCCCTATTGGGTAAGATCATTGAATGTTATATTGATGATATGGTACTCAAATCTTAGCAGTGGTTTAATATTGTCACTAGTATGAAATAGTTTTCATCAAAATATGGTAATACAACATGAAAATGAATACCAGGAAGTGTGATTTTGTGGTGAAATTTGGAATGTTTCTTATATTCATAGTGTGTAATCATGAAAACAGTGTCTTCATAGAAAAGACTGATAGGATCTTTGAAATCTCGCCTCCTTGAACCCTTAATGATTTGAGAGTAATTTACGGTTATTGCTTCAACATCAGGTGATTCATTGACAACCTCACTGGAAAATGAATTTTATTTAAAATATTTATTAAATATTAGTAACTTATTAGTGGGATCATTATTTATAATTCTTATTCAGAAATATTTATTATTATCATATAATGGCATTATACCTGATGCAATTGGTTGAAGGAAGACCACTCTCCTTAATGAGGTGACCCTAGAATAATTTCTTGGATATCTTCATAAAAATAATAATTACATAAGTAACGAAGATATTAATTTCTTTCCAATATTAATTATATGGGATTTTGAGATCTCATACTTCTAAATTAAGAAGAATTTATTTTTGTTATTATTTTTAGTGGAGAAATAGTGGAATTACTGGTACAATCATAAGGTTCATGTATATACCCAGACATAAACATTATATAATCTTGAGTTCTATGTTAATAATTAACTCTCTTATATTTTAGTATCTTTTCAGGTTTATATTTTTAGATAATTAGGTCATAATTTTTTTAAAAAAAAACCCATATTTTATAGTGTAGACAATTCAATTTAGTGTCTATTTTTTCATAATATTAATCATTAAAAATGATTTATGATTTTTTAATGAAAATTAATATTTACTTTAAACATGAATTTTTATTCTCCATTTACCATCCATAAACCCTATGAAAAAAAATGTAAAATGTTATATGATTAAGAAATTCCCAATAAGAGATATAAAAAATGATGGAAACAGTTAATCCATGAAAAATTATTGAAATTGTTCTCTTCTAAAGTAAATATTGGCATATAAATAAACATTTTCTTACCCAAGAAATCATATTCTCATCCCAAATATTTCAATAATACATTAAATAATAAATCTTAAATAAAAAATAAACCTCATAATGGTTTCTTTTAAATCATTAAAAACTAAAAAAAATTAATATGTTTTAACTTTCAACCATAGGAATTAGAATATACTTTCCAATACCTTGTGAAATCATAATATTTCCATAAAAAATCATATAAATCATAAATAAATCATATTGGTAACTTGGGGAATAAATTTTATATCACTCTTAAAAATGATATAATATTCACGGTTACACATAGAATAACAATCACCATTAAAGATAATATAACGATCACGGTTACAATTGAAAGAACCATAATTGTTTATTTGTATAATCCCTTAAAGGAAACATAATACGTTAAATATGTTTTTCTTCCAAATAAATTCTACAGATATAATGAGACCATCCACCCTTTATTTACAAAAAAACATATCACCCTAATAAACAATTCTAATAACAATAAAAAATTACATAAAACCAGTAATCATAAAACATTATTTTCAGACATAGAAAAATGAATTTTGGATATTTGTACATATATTTCCTTTAAAACCATTTTTCAAAAATAAATTTCCTAGAAAAAAATGTAATTATGGGTTATATTTAACTAAAATAAGAAATAATTTAAATTCATCCAAAAAAAATAATATTTATGATGGTAGTAAATATTTTTGTCACATTATACTTTTAAATAAAATATTTATTGTTTCTTTTTCAAAGAATGTTAAAACATTTCATAAAAATATTACATTTCAAAACCTTTGAAAGAAAGTTAACATAATGTTTCCTTTATAATTCAATTATGTCCATAAAAATATATCTATGAAATAATTTTAAAAATATGAATATGTAATAAATTTTGGGAATCATTAAAAGATGATATTTAAAAATAAAATCTCCTTACTTATGTCTGACACGTCATGTACATTTTTTTGTTCCTGAATAATAAAAATAGGTTTACTATTTAATTTATTCATAACCATTATCATGATTTTTATAAATTTTTATCTCACTTATTACCATTTTATAACAATTATATAATCATTTAGTTTCATATCAGCTATTTTAATGATATTCGGTGCATAAGTCAAAAATAACTTTGATAGGTAGAATATGGTAAAAAATAATTATTAAATAATCTATTGATTAATAATAATTACATAGTTATCATTTATATATATAATTATACTTTTAAAACCAATCCTGAATGACGGTTAAAAAAATGTACTATGTTACCATCATAGAGACGGTAGGTCATACGTACGCATGGGTAACATTTCCATTTTCAATTATCATTATGGAATAAAGTTGAGTATAATTTTATTATTAAAAAAATTAATTTTATTTTAAGTATCATCTTATTTCTTTATACATTCTTATATATATCATCCGTGTGATTTGGTTATGAAAAATGAATAATGTCGCTTCGAGGTAATGGTAGTTCACATGTACATATGAAGGAAAATATAAATTCTCAGTGAATAGAATGGTAAGAAATAAAATAATATATTAAATTTTAATAATTATAAAAAAAATAAATAATATCATATATAAACATTAGTTCCATAATTATAATCCATTTGTAATAGTCGATGATAGAAAATTAATTACATCGGTTCGTTAGGCAGTTGTTCTTCATAAACAGGAACGATGGTTTTATTTCTCATTGATGCATGTGGAAATGGATATAGGTTATACCATTAGCATAATAATATATTATTATATTGATTATACTAGTACTATTAGTTTATAATGGTTTAAGTATATTTTATTGATGTGTAATAAGAAATAAAACTAAAATATACGATTAAAACTATACCGCATCTTTGAATAATATCCATTTCCTAACACATTAAGAACTATTTTATAGTTATTTTACCCATAATAAGCAATCTATAATATTTTTAATGATTATAAGAAGTTATTTAGGTACTTATATTTTAAACCAAAATGATTTTATAATTTTGAATGAATGATATTAAGAGTTTCTCTTTTATAAGAGAGGTGAGTGGCACTCTTGGGATTTCTTAAAATATTCAATTAATATAAATTATGGTAGATTTAAAAATTGGTCAAAATTGTAAATATTCTAATATTAGTATTATTATTGATCCTTTCATCTAATAAAATTTGAAAAATATTGGATTACATTTTTACCCTTATCTTTTTTTGACCCTTTATTAACCCATATAACAATTATAATAATATTAAATTTTTCTTCCCTTTATGGTTTAGTAATATTAAAATAAAATAAAAAACCCCTAAATAGACCATGTTTAATTTAATTAAACATATAAAATTAATGTGGCCGAATCAAATATTTTTATGAATTTTAAAACATTTAATAAAATATTATTTTAATGAAATATTATTTATGTCAATTTTAGAACTATTCATTAACATTAACTTTAATAACATCAATATACAAATTAATTCTAATAAAAGTAATCCAAACACTATAAAATAAAATTTTTATTTATAAAATTTTTATCTTCCATTAATTATATAATATTATACTACATTTAATATTTCTAATATCATTTATTTTATTTTTCTATTAATTAAATAATTATTGTATCAACATTGTGTAAGAATCTAAGGTAATTATATATTAAATAAAAATTAGAAATAATTTACCGCGATAAATATAAATAATTTATCTTTAAAATAAATATTTATAAAATAATATATCTTCTCTTTATTCTAATGAAAAATACTAGCATTGTTAAAAACAAGAGTATGGAATTTTTTACTTTTCTTTATAGAAATTATTATAAAGAAAATAATCACCCCAAAATAGCCAAAATATTCCATATAAATAAATCATGGATATTTTTTGATGAAAAGGTCTCATAGAAAAAAATTATCAAAGCACTAGGCTCATTTTCTAGTCTTTATGATTTTGTTTTTAACATTAATTGCACAATTTTCTTATTACTGTGGTAACAAAATATATTATCAATTTTATTCATATTAAAAACCAAATTTGGAATATTTAAAAAATTTGGACATCCTGATATCCAATATGGGATCCATTGTAGAAAATTATAAATACTAAATTGGGAGAATATAATTTAAAATCTAATTGAAAAAACATGATGAAAAAATGATTTCTTAAAAAAATCCATTTTATGGAAACAATGTTTTTGTACTAAATTTATTTATAAAATTAATTTAAAAAATAATAATTTTATTCTATTAAATAATAAGGAAGTGGTAAAATTTTAATATTAACTCAATATAGAATTTAGTTTAAAATTAACTTAAAATAAAAATCGATTTTTAATAATAATTTGAGTTTTTCTCTATTAATTGAAAATCAAGTATTTCATAAAAAATCAATGTTTAACGATAGAATAATTTTAATATTATTAGTTTAAAAATGATATTTATTTTTTTAAATACAATTTCTAAAATTTCATCAAATTAAATATATTAATCTCTTATAAAAGTAAATCCAAAATCATTTTTGATGAAAACATTACATTGAAGAATAAAAAGGTTGTACAAAAAGTTGAGTTCTTATATCCTAAGAATAAATCAATAAATTTGTATTGATTAGAATAATTATATATATTCAAAATTTATTTAATACAATTCATAAACACCAATTTAATTTCTATGTTATAAGAGTCATATTTAAATAAAGATATTTCACGATTATTTTGTGTGTTCTAAAAATTATAAAATATATTTTCCATAATTAAAAACATAATGTTTTTAAATCTACAATTTTATGAATTTCATCCTATCAATTTGAACTTGGACTCAAAATATAGGGTTTTTACTTTTCAAAATACCATTGTTGAATCCCACATCATAAAAAAGGGTTAATAAAACATCCACCAAAAAAGAGGGAAAATGGAAGTTTAATGGTCATCTAGAATAACATATAAATATTATTCGATATATTAAAACATTGTTTGGAATTTAAATCATGGAAATAAAAGAAAAAACTAATGACCAAGTAGTGATAGACAATGTTATTGATAATGGTCAGGATAAAGTTAAGAATTACAAAACTATATATCTATGATGGGTTAAAAGACCATTGATTTCACAGTTAAAAGAGTAAAATGAGAATGTTTTTATTTCTAGGGCCTTTTTCTAGATTTTAGAAATTAATTTATCATATATAATTAGAATATAATGAAATATACTTACGTGAGAAGTATAATTTCATTCTCTAATTAATTTTCACCACAATATCATCTTTTTCTCCAAACGATCAGTATTTTAGGTGAATTTTTCATTCCTGAAGAAAAAACATCAAATTTTAACTGGTTACATTATTCAAACAAATAATCACAAACTATTCCTCCAATATTTAGATATTATACAAACAATGGTTAGAAAAAGCTAAAATAATTTCCAAATTTAATGAACCTTTAAACAATATTTTTCTCTGAAGCCTCAATAATATCTCCCAACTAGAAACATGTATCATTCTATAAAACCTATACCTAAAATTTAGTAATATATTATCAACCATGATTGAAACCCAAAAGTCAGAATAATGTGACCACAGATACTTCTGAGAGTAATTTAACATTATTATCTGAATTTCATGAATAAATATTAATTTTTCATACCAAAAATTATATAGCATAATCATAAAACCTCTCTGATATGATAATAGTTTTCATAAATTACCAGAATGACCTTAAAGACAAATGAAATTAAAATAAAAGAATATAAAATATAATTCATCCTTCAATCCTCTAATAAATTCCAATAATTTGTTACCATAATCATATAAGGGTCCCTAAATAGTGAACTTATTCCAATATAACATCAATCAAAAAATCTCTCTTTAATACCATAGTTATCAATAAAATAAAACATAAGTTCCAAAATAACATAATCGTTATCTGTCAAACCATTTTTCTAATAAAGTGAAATTTCATACCTACTAGTGAATCACGTAGTCCCCTTATAGGTGATGCACCCTTACCACACTTGAATTGTGGGTATAAGACTTACGACCATTATAGTTGTTACAGGTTGTTGCCCAATCATTGTGTTGTCCTTTTTGTAAAAATATAAAAATATCATAACATTACCAAAGAATATAACCATAATTACACATGATAATATATACCCTAAATTATATCAATATTATTGAACATATTTCCATAATATGAAAATATAATTATTCCAAAAATAACTTTTTCACATGTTAAACTAAAGGCTTACATATACTTTAAAGTGTTACCAAAATTTAATAAATGTTTCCCAATGTTATCCAATCAATTAAATACTCAAAAGCGTTGTTTATTCCTTTTAATATATGATCAACCTTAAATATACCACTACATCATAACTCCTTAATCCCAATAAAAATACACCTTAGTCATTAATTTTTTTTCATAATCCATTAACCATGATTTTTTATCTTATTCCTTGAAAAATAGTTCTCATAGGCAAAATATGAACCATTTCCTTATATTCAACATTATCAAAATAGAATCAATGATATATTACTTACCTTTAATATATATTTTTTTAATTTCCTCACATTTAATTATAATATAATTAGGCATTGATATACATTTATTTGTATGTTTATGTTGATCATGTTATTTAGTTTTCCTCCTAGGACCATGATTTTTATAATACCAATAATCCCTAAATTTACAAATTTCATATAATTCATTTTGATTAACTTAATTCCTCTTTATGGAATTAATAGAGTCAATCCTTTTCCTTATGAGATTATTTCTTTCTTCCATCCATTAGGGTATACAAAACATCTTCTCATCCCATTAAGAAATTTACTTAGATTCTTCTTCCAGATTTCTTGAAAAATATTCATTAAAAATTTTAGTATTTGTAACAATTATAATTTTAACTTCATCATATAATAATTTCTGTCTTATTTGATTTTTTGAGAAACTCACACATATTCACATTATTAACCATAACCTATGATATCCAGTTAAGAAAACCCATAATTGTTTTCACTATATCTCTCATTCCATTCGGTTTCTCTTTTATACAACTGCAACATTCTCCTTCAAATTTATAATTACATAGGTTCCTAATATATCCAACCATTTAATAAAATAAAAATTTTTAGTTTATGAACTTCAATGAAATCATAATAAACCATATTTTGAGGAGGTTAACTATTATGAGATCCTTGACAAAGTTACATAAACTCTTAAAATTTATATAAAATAACTATAATTATCTCCCTTATATTAACTATTGTAGTTATAAAATATATTTAACATTTTCTTAAATAACATCGTAACCTCTAAAGTTATTTAAACAGATCTCTGATACCAACCTTAAGGACTTACCCTAAAATATTACGTATTCTTTATTATTTTTTTGATAAACTTTATACTCTTATATTTGATAATATTTTTTAGGTTTGTAGTTTTAGATAATTAGGTCATAAATATTATATAAAAATCCTTATTTTAAAACTTATATACTTTTAATATGTATCCATTTTTTCTATAATATAAAACTTTTTAAAATGAAACATGTTTTTTTTAATCACCATGACGTTCAAAATAACTTTGTCTTTATCATTTATACATAGTAAAACCTATGAGATAAGTTTAAAAATGTTGTATTAGACCAAAAATAATAGTAATGTGTGTAAAAATATATAAATAATCCATTATTCCATGAATATTTATTGAAATTGTTATTTTAAAAAATAAATATTTTCATAAATAATAAATTATATTATCTTCCAAAATATTTTCATATAACATATCATTAGAAATATTAATGAAAAAATAAAACACATAATTGTATCTTTGGTATCATGAAAAAATCATAATATATTTTTTAGAATGTTATACTTTTCATCCTTGTGAAGTATGATATACTTTCCATTCCCATGTGAAATCATAATATTTCCATAAAAACCCATATAAATCACAGAGAAATAATGGGTGTATCTTAGGGAATCATTTTCATATAAATCTTAATAATGGGATCACCATAATGTTGACAAATAGAATAAGCATAAAATTTATAGATAAAATAACCATTATAATAACATTTGTAATAGTTATCATAGTATATTCATATAATCTCTAAGGAGAACCCAAATTAGTTAAATTATTACCTTTACCCAATGAATTGGACATAAATAATGTTATAAGCTAACCTCGATTTATAATGAAACAACTTATATTTATAAAAAATTCCCTAATAAACATAACATAATAGATAAAATCTTCCATCTTAAACTGTTCTTTTCACCAATAATAAAAACATTTTTGGATATTCAAATGTATCATTCTATTAAATACCATTTTTCAAAATAAATATCCCAAAACATAGGGAATATTTTTTCATTTAATATAATATGAAATTTTATAAAGTCATCTAAACATTAAATAATGGTTATGATGGTGGTGAAATTTTTTTTCATTGTATACATTAAAATAGAACATTCTTTTAGACTTTATTAATTAAATTAAACAAATTCCATAAAAATATTCTTTTTCAAAACCATTGAAAATTATATGAATAAAACATGAAGTGTCATTTATAAATCATATATTTCCACATAAATACAACCAAAAATATTTTTACAATATGTATATATAATAAAATGAGTGTCAGGTGGGGAATATTAAAAGTGTATATTTTATAAATAAAATCCCTTACCTTATGTCTGAATTATTACATAGGTTCTTTATCTTTGGGAATAATAATTTTATTTAATTATTTACTTTAATAATAACTTTTTAATGTTTATTATTCCATTTTTATCTCACTTATTATAATTTTATAACAATTAATAAGTCATTTAATTTATTGTTAGATGTTTTGATGATATTCGGTTCATAAGTCCAAAATGACTCTTGTAGGTTGAATATGATAAAATTACTCTTTATTCAATAATATCAAGAATAAGTGTAAATAAATAATTATAATTTATATAAATTAATTAATATTTTTAAACCAATACGTGATTATTTTTGTTAATAATGAATTTCGTAATAATCATGGAGATGGTAGGTCGTATGTCTGCATAAGTAACATTTCCATTTTTCAAAATTCATTATAGAAAGAAGTATGTTACATTTTATCATTATAGAGTGAAAATTGTATCATAAATACCATATAATTTCATTAAACATACTTATATATATCATCCATATGATATGCTGATGAATAACAAATCATGTCGCTTCGTGGAGGTGGTAGTCCACACATAAGCATGAATGGCGTTACCATTCTTCATTGAATGGAAAATACTGACTATAAATGACATGTTATATTTTAAAAATGATAAATATTTAATTAGTATCATAAATATACATTATTTACAAAAATATAATCCATATGTTAAAGAAGGTAATGGAAAAGAAATTACATCAGTTCACATGACAGTTGTCCGTAATACATAAGAACGATGGTTTATTTTCCCATTTGATATAAGAGGAGATAGATATAGGTTGTTAATAAAACTAACATATTAATATAAGTAGGATAATTTTTTTATTATTTTTTTCATTGTTTATAATGATTTTAAGGGGGTTTCAGAAATAATAAATCTAAAATATGTGGTTAAAACTATATCTTTTCTTTGGAAAATATCCTTATCAAAACATATTAAGACCCTTAAGATTGGTATTAATCCTAAAATATGTCCTATAGAATGTGTTTATGGATTCTAATATATGATTTGGGTATTGAATATTTGTACCAAAAGGATTTTTAAATGTTATGGAATGAAAAAAAGAGGTTCACTTTTAAAAGTGAGTGGAGGGGCACTCATGTGGTTTCTAACAATATATAATTAATATAAATTAATATTGATGTAAAAAATACTCTAACATCTTAATATTTAAACATTATAAGATTAATAGTCTTAATAACCTCATAAAATAAAATTATAAAATATTTGAATCACATTTTATCCCTTATCTTTTTGTTTTAACCCTCTACTAACCCTTTTGATAATTACTGTAATATTAATTATTTCAACCCTTTAAGGGTTAATAATGATACAATAAAAGGTTAAAATAACTATAAATGGACCATGGATGATTTCAGTAACCATATTAAATTCATTTGGATGAATTTAATATTTTTATTAATTTTAAATTATTCAATAAATTATTATTTATTATAAAATGTCATTAATGAAAATTTTAGAACAATTCATTTATATTGACATTATTTACACCCAAAAAATATATTAATTCACATAAAATGAATTAAAATGACAATAATATGTATTATGTGTTTTTATAATTCATTGTACACAATAATTATCTCAAATTATACTACTTTTAATATTTTTAGTATAATTTATTATATTATTCCATTAATTGAATAATTACTCCATCATCACTGTGTAATCATTTAAGGTAATTATATCTCAACAAAACATTATAAATAATTTACTATGATTAATAAAAATAACTTATAATTTAAAATAATATTTTTAACTAAACATATCTCTTATATATCCCCACGTTAAAAATATTATAGTTACTAAAAACAAGAGTTTAACATTTTTGACATTTCCTTACAAAAATTTTATAAAGTTTATAATCACATACAAAAAAAAATCACTTCAACAAATTAATATTATTATGGACGAGATGAACACATCCAAATTAATTAAGTAATGATTTTGGGACTTTTTCTAGTCCATATATTTTTAATTTTCACTTTGTTTACCTGATTTATCCATTACCGTGGAAACAAAATCTATTAAGATTACTATTCATATTGAAAAAAAATAAAAGGAACCTATTTAAAAAAAATTAAATCATGATTCAAAATATTGATTCAATTTTTTTAATCCAATATAATAATGTGGTAGAATTTAATTTAGAAATAATCAGGAAAAACATGAAAAAAATGTTTTTTTAGAAAAATTTACTTTTGTAACAACCCAAAATTATAAAAGAATATCATTTCATTCAATAGAATATACAAAAAACAGTATTGAGTTTTTCTTTAGTTACAAAAAAATTTATATTTAGCTTTTGTTACATTTAAAAATGATTTTATATTTTTTACACACAATGATGGGTTTTTTGATAGCATGTGTTACACACAAGACCGAGTTTTAATGAATAACAATATACTATTTATATTATTATTTAATATGAAAATTACTTCCAATACATTGGAATAGAGAGTAATAATTTAATTAACTAACTTATTAAAATATATATTTTACAAATTTTTATTATATTTATATTAATTATAAATAAAATAATAATCATTTAAAAGAAAAAGAAATGGTTTCTGAAAAATAATACTTTTCTAAAAGTGTGTTCAGTCATGCTTGATGCACATAATTTAAAATTAAACTTTAAAAAAATAATCAATTTATTTAAATAAAATAAAATATTTTTTTAATATAAAAACTAAAAATATATTAGGGTGAATCTTTGGTATTTTGTTGAAAATTTTAATTATTTTGATGAATAGTGAAAAATACTAGATTGTAATGGAAAAATACATTTTCATATAAATAATTTATCGTGTTAATTATATTTTTAATTGGTTTTATAGTTAAATTAGTTCAATTATACATAATGTAATCCAATTCAGTTTATTGGAGTCAATTTCTTATTAAATTTTTATAAAAAACTTTCTAAACTTTTGAACATTTTAACTTTACAAATCCTCTTTATCTTTACATATACATGATTAATTTTAGTTTAAATTATAGAAAAGGTAGATTTATAAAAATTTATTCCATATGTAAAATCATTATAATTAATATAATCTAATATATTATAGTTATTTTTTACCAAAATTATTAGTGAACAATGTTAAAATTATTTACCATGATTAAGGTTAAATTAGGGTTTTTCCCAAAACATGTGTTGTGTTAAAATTAATTTTACACACATAAATGGTTCTTATTTAATAAATTATATTTATATTTATACTCCTTAGTTCTAAATTATAAAATAAATCTCATTATAGTTATATTATTAAGGAAAAAATTACTTAGGTGAAAAAAAAGATACAAGTTACCGTGGTAAAAACAAAAAGGGTAAAATTGAAGAAACATAATGAATAAAGAAAAATATGATAGATATATATTTATTTTTTATGTGGTGGATTTTATTGACTAAATAAACTATCCAATAAATTATTATTCAATTTCTGAGTCACATGACAAAAGGTAGACCTCCCAATAGTGAATAATTTTGAGTATTTACAATAATTTCACTCTTCCTCAACTATAAAAGGGCACTAACTACCGTCACTTATTCACACCCCTCAAGCCATTTGGATTGTAAAAAGCCTACTAAAATCACTTGAAAAATTCTCTAAACTCATCCTAGAGGAATTATTTTTGTAATTAATTCATCCTTTTATGGATATAGTATAAACCTAAGGAGGATTCCTGAAAAAGAGGTAATGTTTTTCAACAAGCATCTTCATTTTATTTCTTTCTCCACCTCCTTCAATTATTTTCAGACCATTCTGATATAATATCCTGAAAATACTTCATATAATTATTTTTTATGTTAAATTAACAACCTGAAAATTCAGACACATCCATCAAATGGGTTTCATAATAATCGTTCATGTGTTTGGCATACTACAGCATCCCAATCCAATGTCGGTCATTCTTCCATTTCCACCATCACTATTAGGTATTATGATGGATATAAATTGTATATATATTATATATGATATATATATATACTTATTTATTCATTATGTCACATATATTTTATTATCTTCCACTACGTAGGAGACATGATAATGTCTCTTGTGTGTACGGAAAACTACCTCTTTAAGATGACATGTGATTCAACTTTCCCTAAAAGTTTACATGGAAGGTGAAAAATATTATTTATATAATTATATGAGATATATATGAAATAATCATGATATTATTGAAAAATTTACCATTATGGAAAAATAATAGACATCATTTTAAATCTATTTGTTTCACTCTCATAAAGTTGATAACATCATTCATGTACATGCGGACTATCCCCTTCATGAAGCGATGTGACTCTCTTTTCATCACCACACCACATGTTTGATATATAAGTACATAATATTATATTAATGATATTATGATAATTCTATAATGGAAAAAAATTATTTAACTCCTTTCCAAAATGATCATTAAAAATGGAAAACATTACACATATGTACATGTTGACTACCACCTCCATATTCTTTATGTACTTCATTTTTCATTACCATAATTCATGAATTATTTTGAAAGTAAAATTGTTGTAAAAATATTTTATTTATTTCATGAATACTATTTAGGATATGATATAACTATATAATATGCACAATAACTTGAACTTTCATAACAAAACATGAATTTGAAAACAAGGAAATTGATACTCAAAACAATGAAAATAATGAAATATTAATAAGGAATGGGTAATAAGATTTTATTAAAGGATCATAACTGATATTATAAATAGTAATATGGTTTTTTAAGTTAATAACATATTTAAAACCACTATAAAATAATTTGAATAATTTTTAACTAAAAGGAATTGTGAGGTAATGTATTTCATCTCAATTTTATTTTATTCATGCATATGGTAATGTTATGCATCTTGTTTATATAGTGTATATATTTCCCCATTGACATTTAATATCATGAATAATTAAATCTTCATGCTAATTTAGTTTTATATTTGAATTATTTCATTTCAGGGTATTTTTATTCAATGTTACCAAGTGGTAAAGAAATTTCATAATTTAAATTCTTATGATTGTGTTATGTTACTTGTACACTCTCATTGAAAATATATTATATTTATATAATAAATATTGATTTTATATTTTTTATTTACACTTGGTGTATGTGAATTTATATTCCATACACGTAATCAATTTATTGATTAATTTTCTATTTAACCTTACGATCATTTTAAGGATTTATTTCACAATCTCACTCAAATTGAGTTTTTTATTCATGAGTTTCAATTAAAGTAAATTATATAATCATTGTTTAATAAAACATTTAATTTTATTATTCTATGTTTATTAATGATATTTTCTAGTAATAGTACCATTTTTACTCTTTTTTATTAAAATTGTTTTAGAAAATTGTTTTTAGAAAATCTAAATTTATTTCTCTCTTCAGTCGTAAATATGTTTTCTTCCAAAACCACATTTTCTAAAATAGTTTTCAAAAATGAATTTAAATTTTAAAAATTATTTATAAAATAAATTTTCTCCTATTATTACTCTTTAAAAAAAATCAAAGGAACCTTATTTTATTTTAAAAAAATTCAGGTTTTTATTTTACAGAAAATGTTACAGGAATCTTCCTATCATTTTATGAATAAGGCAGTTTCTTAACCTTTTCAAAGTGAAAAAAAAGTTGTGTTTTATTATTTTTTTTGGAATTTATGCAGTAGCATGATATCATAAAATTCATTTATTTGAATCTACATTTTCATGTTTACAAGGAAGTTTTTAAAGAAAGTTTTTTAAATTTTTTTTCAAATAAAAGGGTTATCATAATTTTTTCAAAATAACAAGTTTATTTTCCTAAAGAATATTTTAATAATATTTTAATTGTATTTATATTTTTCAAAGAAGAAACCATTTTTTCTTACTCCAACGGGAATATATTGTATTTATACCATCCTTATTCTTCCTCTAGATGGTTTATATATAGTTTGACCAAGTATTTTATATACATTCACTTCCTTGTTTCATTTTTTATAGTAATTAATGTCTCCTTTAAATATTAACCTTCCTGTGATCATTGGAAAATAAATTTCTATTAAATACCCTTGTTCTTCTAAAAATGATATGATTACTTCCAAAACCATAAAACCTTTTTTACAAACATTGTTTACTTTGAATGTAATTTGATTAATTGGGGAAATAATGATAAATTTGTATCTTTTATTAAATAAAGATATTTCATGATAAGACATATTGATTCATAAATTAAATATAATATTAGATATATGTGAAATTATTTAGAATTATATTGGTTGGTGGGTCCTACCAATATATAGTCCCTTGATGCATTGGTATGTCTCATGAAACAGATCTATTAATCTTGCATTAAATGTGTTTTTTACCTATTTCTTAAACCATATTTTTAAAGGTCTTGATGGTAATGGTATCATGTGCTAAGTACATGACATCTAGTAATTAATAATTACCTTCATTAAGAGTTTAGTTATAATTATCCAGAACATTTTCACTATGTTATTATCTCATAATTAATTTTATTTTCAGTTATTTTTTTAAATGGAATGTGTTTTTAATTATTTACCTTGCCATATTGATTTTTCCTTATCTAGTTATTTAAATGTAATATGTGATCAATTATTTACTTTTGTACAGTTATTATTCTAATTGATTTATTGTTACTTATATATTAATTAACCATTACTAAAAATTTGAGTTGAAACTTATTTTTCCCTTTCCCCATGATTTTAGGAAGTTTACTATGACTGATATACAGGGATACGATAGTTGGAATAATGTTATTATAAAATTTTTTTTTACTTTGTGTATTTAAATTTAATGAATGACTCAAGTATATATCTATTTTACAAATACTACTAAACTATTTTGTCCTTTGAGGTATGATTCCCTTTATCGTATTCCATTGTAATAATGTATGGCACTAGCTCTGGGATACTGGGTTAGGGTCACTACATTTGGTATCAATGGAAGTATAGTATAAACCATGGGAACTATATTTCAGAAAAGATATATTAGGAAACATAACCCTATGATATAATTTGAGGATTTTTATAGGAAAATATACTAATTTATTTATAAGGCATAAATTAGGTGGTTTTTCTTAGAAATATATCCATGTTTGGATGTTACAAGTTGACGTGGTTCTGGAAAATAAGTATATAGGTGTAATAACTCTGAAAATATTATTTTGGGCTTCACTTGAGCATTACCTAGTAACCAACAGTGGTTCTTATTTCACACCTAGATTGTCAATCTCATGGTATGTGCTTAAGATAATTCACATTTTTATTAAAAAATATTATCAAGGATTTGAATAGATAATGATAATGAATGTCCTATGATAAATCCTATACCCAGAAAAAAAATTTAAAATAAAATGTATAAAATATTGTAATTTGAGAATTAAATTGTAGAAGGTGTTTTACCAATGGTATTTTGGTAATAATAATCGCAGAATATCATTGGATTTTGTTACATTTTATAAGAATATATTTCTTAATTAACATATGTCTTATTAATACCATTAAAATATAGTTAGATTAAGGTTTTTCAAATGTTAAAAATAATAAACATATCTTTTTAGGTTATCTATTATCAGATTCTACCAAGATTAAGGAAAATTTGGAGAAATTTATGGAATGTATAGGTTTTACTGGAAAAATTATTTGAGAAATAATGCCTTAAAATATTATAGAGATAAGTTTAAATGTGCTGATAAACGTTAGGTTTAATATGATCACTAGTGAAATTATAATAAGAGTCAAATAATATTATTAAACATTGTAAAAAATAAGTTGTATTGAAACCCATATTAAAAATGTTATTTTAATAATTAATTTCCTTTCAAGGATGTCCATCAAATGTTATTTGAACATTATGACAATAATATTAATATAGTTTTAGAAAGTGAAAAAACTTCATGATTAATGAAACCCTATCATGTTTGGTAAGGTCACTGGGCTTGAACTCGTGAATAAAGGATTATAAGGGTTTAGTTTCTACCACTTGTAAGCGCTTTACATGGTTAATATGTTTTTTTAGTTAATCAGTTTTATGAATAAATATTAATGATGAACCAGTGGTATTAATATTTAGGGATTGGGATTAATGTATTAAACTTATTAGTTTTATAAAATATTTAGATATATATGAAAATACTTGTAACTCTTATATGGATTTAAAGATTCGTTAAAAGTGAATTTTTGTGTTTTTGGTTGAAGAAATTCATTTTTTTGATATTTATTTATCACAATAACGGGTGATTAATAAATTTATTTAAGAACAAAAAAAGGATGAAATTATAATTATAAAAGAAAAATGTATCAAATAGTCATATTATTTTATATTAATAGATAGTAAAATAATTCCTTGGTATTAGAAAAAATGGGTCTTAAAACAAAAAATTTATCATATAACCATCATTTCTGATGAATCAATTACCTTTTTCAAACCAATATGATTTAATATTTTTAAGAACCTTAACATTATTTTTATCATTCAATTTCTTGTGATCAATGACCTAAGTCACTCTCTATAATTATTTATTCTTTTCTTCCACTTCTATATCTCCACTTTCCAGTAATGTTCTTCTTCGTTGTATCCCTGTTATGTGTTATTCCATATAAATTTTGTACTTACCTTTCTCTCTTATAAAGAGTATTATTTTACTAATACTTCTCAAAATAAGGGATTTAAATAAATTTAAGTTCAAATATCAAATTGTGGATTACTGAGATCAAGATTAAACTGTGAGGATGCAATTTATTTAATGTGGGAAGAATATAACACCCTCAAATCATAATAGAATAACATTTAATTCAATAGCTTATGAAAAATTAAAAATTGTGTTCATTTTACATTACACAAAATATTAGTTTTATATTTTGTTTCACACAACATTTAATTTATATGATGTTATATGAAACAATGATTTTCTTTGATAGCTTGTGTTATATGAAAGATTGAGTTTTAGTGAATGATCATATAATATTAATATTATTATTTAATATTTAAATTTTAGAATAGAGAGTAAAAATATGATTTAATTATGAAAATATGAAATTTTAAACATGATTATTTTATATTTATTGAATATAAATAAAACAATAATAATATAAAAGGAAACCAAATGTTTTCGAAAAAACTGTATTTTCCTAAAAGAGGGTTCAGTAGCACTAGGCGCACATAATTTAAAAATTATTTTTAACAATTCTAGAAAAATTATTTGGAAAAATAAAATTAATTTTTTTAATAATAATAATAAAATTATATTAGGGTAAAAATTTTTACTTTTTGAGAAGTTTAATTTTTCATGAATAGTTAAAATAATGGATTTTAATTGAAAAATGCCTTTTCGTATACATAATTTATCATGTTAAACAATATTTTTATTTTTTTAATGTAAAATTAGTTATATTATAAATTAATTATTAAAATTTATGTCATTTTATTCATTTTCATATTCAATTTACATATAAAAACAATGTAAAATTTTGAACATTTTTACTTTAAAAATATACTTCCTCAATGCATCTCTAAGATTAATTTTAAAATTAAATTATACCACTTATGTGAGATAAATTTAAAAAAATGGATTCTATATTTGGAATCAGAATAATTTATATTATCTAGTAATTTTAAAATAATATTTATCCATAAGTATTAGTGAAAACATTTAAAATTAATTCTCATGATTAAGGTTAAAATAGTGTTTTGCACATTATATACATTGTGTTAAACTTAATTTTACACAAACATGGGATTTTAATATAAAAAATTATATTAAATATCTAAAATTAGTAGGTATAAATTACTTAATTTATCAAATTAAAATTATAATCTTAAAGTTTTAATTACCTAGGTAAATAAAAAGATCTAAGTTACTGTGGTAAAGACTAAAAGGGTAAAATTAAGTGACATTAACGACTAAGGAACAATATGATAAAAATGTATTTATTTTAGTTTATTAAAAGTTTTTATATTAAAAAGAAACCTTAACATAAATAATTATTTAATTTAGGAGCCACATTTTGTATTGGAGATCTCCCAATACTGAATACTTTTGAGTATTTACAAGATTGCGACTCCTACGGAACTATAAATGGGAACTCACTCCCCTTACTTAATCACACACCTCAAGCAATTTTAATCATCAAAAACCTACCCAAATTTTTTTACAAATTCTCTACCCTTATATTATAATCCTTATTATTGGCATAAATCCATCCTTTTAAGGAATATTTCATACATAAGGAGGATCCCTAAAAGAGTGGTATTGTTCTTCCACAAGTGTCTTAATTTTATGTCCAACTCTTCCTCCTTAAATTATTTTCAATACATAATGAAATAATAAAACATTTATCATAAATATACTAAGATTCTTTTTGTAAATTCTATTACCTAAAACCAAAAACACTTTAATCAAATGGGTTATAAGATCATCATTTTTGTGGACGGAGAACTACCACCTCACTAACCGATGTCTTTCGTTTTTCAATCAACACCTTTAATGGTTAGTTATGATAATAGATAATATATATATATATATATAATTTATAAAATATATTTACCTATGGATCCATTTTATCATATATATATATATATTATCTTAAATTCTATAGGTGGCATGACAATGTTGCTTGTGAGTACGACGAACGCCTTCCTCGCAAAGAGATATGATTCAGCTTTCACTAAGACATAACATGTAAGGTGATGCATATAATTTTAATAAATATAATCTATATAAATGAAATAAATATGATATTAATGAAACATTTATAATTTTATATAATAACATTCATTATTTACTATATTTTCTTTCCACTCTTGTAAATATGGTAACACTATTTTTTGTACTTGAGGGATACCACCTTTACAAAGCGATGCGACTCTTTTTTAATCACCAAACCACTTGGATGATATATTAGTATATAATATGATATTAATTATATTATTTTAATTCTTAAAATTTAAAATATTACTTACTTAATTTCCATAATGATAATTGAAAAATGGAAAATGTTACTCATGCGTACGTATGACTTACCGTCTTCATAATCGTAACATACTTCATTTTCTATAATCATCATTCATCATTGGTTTTAAAATTACAATATATGTAAAAATATTTTAATTATTTTATTATTATTATTCTTGAGATAATAGAACTATATAATATTAACAATAACCAGACCATTCAAAACTAAACATGAAATAGAAAATAAGGAAATTAACACCCGAAACAATAAAAAAATAAAAGATTTCTAATGAATGGGAAATAAGATTTTATATAAGGATCATATATGATATTATATGTATTAAAATGGTTGTTATTTATGTTAATAAAATGATTAAACTCACTATAAAGGATTCTAAATAATATTTAAATAAAAGTAAGTGTAACATAAGATACTTCATCTCAATTTATTTTCATTAAGGCGTATTGTAATGTTATTCACCTAGATTATTTTAAATGTTGTATAAATTTCCCATTTTAAATTTAATATAATGAATTATTAATTATTAATTGTATTTTATTCTTGAATTTTAATTAATTCATATTTGGGGATTTGGATTTAAATTTACCATGTGGTAAAGAAATTTCATAACATAATTTATTTTAATTTGGTTATATTACTTCTTCATTATCATTGATATTATATGATTATTTTTATAATAAATTTTAACAATAAATGTTTTTATTTCCACTTTTTATGTTTATTTAAAAATAATACACATTATAAATTCATTGATTAATTCATACTTCAAAATTATTATCATTTTGAAAATATTATTTTACAATATCATTTTAATCAAGAGGGTTATTATTGAATTTCTATTAAAGGAAATTATTTGATCATTTTTTAATAAACCATTTTATTTTATAATCCTATGGTTGTTGATATTATTTTCAAGTAA
Source organism: Viscum album (assembly GCA_963277665.1). NCBI lineage: Eukaryota > Viridiplantae > Streptophyta > Magnoliopsida > Santalales > Viscaceae > Viscum > Viscum album. The sequence goes on from OY728156.1 coordinate 52,884,231, forward strand.
TAGTACAATTTTTCTACTCTTTTGTGATTAAAATATTTTATAATATTTTTTAAGAAAATCCAAATTCATTTCTTTCTTCGGACATAAATATGTTTTCCACAAAATCCATTTTTTCTAAAAACTTGTTTAAAAAATGTTTTAAACTTTTCAAAAAGACATATGAAAGGTATTTTTAGACATTATTACTCATTAAAAATGTTTTAAATGGAATCATATTTCATTTTCAAAAAGAAATGTTCTTTTTTTTATTTTACGGTATGAATATAATTACCCTCTATCATGAAATTTATTTATTTAAATATTAATTTTCGATTTTATGGTGATATTTTTAAAGAAAATATTTTAAAAAAATATTTTCAATGGAAACTATTTTTCTAATGTTTTTTCAAAATAAAAAGGATATTTTAATAAATAAAATTTTAATGATATTTATATGGTATTTCAATTAATTAATGAAAAAACCCAATTATTATTACTCCAATTTGTATATATTCAATTGATACCATCCTTATTCAACATATTGAGGTTTATAAATATTTTTACTAAGGATGGTATTGACATTCACTTCTTAATTTCATTTTTGTATTTAATAATGTATCCATTAAATATTCACATTCAAATGATTATTTTTCATTAAATTCATCTTAAATATCTATCTGTTTGTATGATGGATATGATTATTACCTAATCTACAAATCATTTTTATATATGGTTTTTAAATTGAAATTTATTTGATTAACTAGGGAAATATTGATAAGTCTATATCTTTTTCTGAATATGAATATTTGATTATAAGGAATATTCATTATAGAATTAAATCAATTATTTAATATATGTGGAATGTTATGGACCTAATGTGATGGTTGGGGCCTGACATTATATATCCCCTTGATGCATTAGTAGGTATCAAGAGATAAATTAGTTAAGCTATCATTACATTGTTTTTTACCTATAGTTTAAACCATATTTCAAAAGTTCTTGATAGTAGATGTATAATATTCCTGAGACATGATATCTAATAATTAAGAATTTCATTCATTAAGAGTAAAATTATCATTATCTATTAGATTTTTACTATGATATTTTCTCAAGATGCATTTTATTTTCAGTTCATTTATTAAATGGAATTAAATTTTTTTATTTACCTTGCCATATTTTATTTTTCCTTATCTAATTATTTAAATAGTATGTCTGCTCAGTTATTTCCCATTTCATATTGATCATGCGCATTTATTCATTATTTATTACACTATACATAACCCTTAATTATCATTTTAGGTCACTGGTATTTTTCATTTTCCCCAGGATTCCATGATGTTTATTATGACTGATATGAAGGTAAAGGCTATATGGAATAAAGTTATTCTCTAAACAAAGATTATTTTCTAATTTAAGTATTAAAATATAACAAATGAATCATGTATATATCTTATTTACCAAGACTACTAAACTATTAGGTCCTCTAGGATATGATTCTTTGTATCTTATCCCATTGTAATAAAGTATGGAACCAGCTATAGGTTGTTGGGGTCGGGATCGTTATACCTTTTAATTATAAAATGTTTTTATACTAAATTAATGTATTAAAATAAGTTTAAAAACATAATTTTATTATCCTAAATAAAAATAATCTAATGAAATTTTAAATGTAATCCAAAATAAATTTTTTCTTTAAATACACATTAAAAGAAAACATAGTTCTCAATAATGGTCATTATTTGCTACTAAATAATAAAAAATAAAACATTTTAGAAAAATAAAAATATTTTTCCATAGGTTAATTTTGATATTTTGATTTCAAAACTGATTTTTATTTGATAAAATAATATTCATTAATCTTAAAAAAATTATATAAGATTCTCTCAAAATCAGTAAAAATCCATTTTTAAAGAGAACATAGATTTGAAGAGTGAAATATTACTACTAAAACATGAGTGGTTATTTCTTAATCATTAATTAATAAATTTTTATTTCATAGTATCTTTACATATTTTTGAAATTGAGTTTAATCCTTCTCATACACTCTAATTTACTAGCCAGGTTATAAAAGTTATTTTTAAATAATAGTATTTTATGGTTCATTATTGCTTGGTGTTTTTTGTTTTACACCTTATCAAACATAATTTCCTCGTTATAAATACTCGGGATATTATATTTCAGAAGGTAATATATGTATAACCACTCATGTAAATCCTCAATCATATAATACTTACTAGATTTTTGGCATGATGGGAAATATTCCTACAATAGTTTGAATATTTTTTCTTCCCTATAATGAAATTAAAGTGTAGGGAATAGAAAATTTCCTCACATTACATACCATACCATGTAGGATCGCTGACCCACACAGGATCGGACCCACACAGGATCGGGCCCACACATGACCTGTAGCACTGATCCATGTAGGATCGCTGAGTGCTGTAGTCGTCGCAGTCCACTGAGGATCTCTGCACAGTCGTCATCTCAGTCCACTGAGGATCTCTGCACGGTCGTCGCCCCAGTCCCCTGAGGATCTCTACACGGTCGTCGCTGTCGAAGTAGCAGTCGCAGCCAGCTCTAGGGTTCCCGCACACAGCAAACTCGTTCGGGAGGGTCCGCTCCACGAGCAGAGAGGCCGATACATCAACTGTCAAAAAGACCAAAGTTGATGTATCCAACAGTTCCTTATCGTCAACAGGAACTCAACTTCGCAGACGGCGCGTCAATCGGACGCCCGGTCTGAGAGTTATTGGCTTTTTCGTCCCAGGGGTCCGGTTGGTTTTTAAGGAAAAACCAACCCGACCGTACTCCACCTACGTCCAAACCTCGGGCAGAGTGTGCCAAAAGATCCGTCTCACTTAGAGGAATTCAACGAAGCTGACGACACGTCAATCGGACGTCCGTAGCTCAAGATATGAGTGTTTCCGCTCTGAGGGCCTGGTTGGGTTCGTGTACGAACCAACCCGGCCGGACCCAAATATTCTGAAACCTTGAGTGCGATATACGGAAACGACCGTCTCGATCCAAGGATCGCGTTGCCGCTGACGGCGAGTCGTTTGGAGGCCCATAGCTCAAGATACGGCCATTTGAACGAAAACCGTCCGAAGACGGGGGGTCCGGGCCCGGGCCGACCCGACCTGACCCCCCCTGGGTCCGCCGAACCCGGTCCGACCAGGTCTGACCCGATCTGACCCGGTCGGACCGGTCTTGCTCGGCCAGCCCGGTTCGGCCCGACCGTGCGACCGAGCGGCCGACGCGGGGGGAGCCGCCGCCCCGCGTGACACCCTCGCGGCACCCGCGGGGTGTCGGCTAGACAACCGGACGCGGCTGAAGCCGCGTCCCGGGTGACACGGGGGTGGAGCCTCCGCCCCCACGTGACACCCACGGGACACCCGTGGGGTGTCTCCCTGGTGCCGGACGTGTATTCAACCGCGTCCCGCGAGCGCCGCCGCCGCGGCCGGTGTCGCGGCGGTCTCGTCCGGCGGCGCGCCGGGCGCCGCCGTCGGCTTCCGCGGGCCGCTGGAGTCGCTCCGGTGGCCCAATTTTCTTCCCTTCTGCGCCGTTGCTCTTCCCGGGTTCCGTTCTTCACTGCGGGATCGTCAAACATCTGTTTCGGCACTTTCCGTCGTCGCCCGTCAAATCCACACAAAAACGAAGAACGGCGGAGGGTCGTCGGGCCGTGTTCGTTTGGCCCGCACCCTCCACGTTAGAGATAAACAACGGGAGGAATTAAAGTTCAACACATGAATGTATATCCGAAACAATTTTTAATGAAATAAAATTGTTTCATAAAATGGGTTCCTCATTTGAACGGAAACAACAATTTTAATAAATTTAAAATTGTTCAGAAAACCAGTTCTTTAACTTTTTAAAGAATCATTTACGGAAATATATAAAAAAAGGGGGTAATTCCAAAATAATTCCCTACCTCGTAGTCGTCGCGCGTGAGCGTTCTTCCCGGAATTGCTCGTCGCGGAAGGGCGTCGCGTCGTCGCGAAACACAGCGTTGAGTCGGCGAACTCAACGGACCATGAAACAGCAGATTTAATTTAATTAATTAAATCCGTGTTTTGGTAAAGAACCACGAAGGAGATTAAAAAGAAAGTCCGAGACTCTTACCTCAAGAAGCCGATCGAAGATCCGTCGCGGAGGAAGAGTCGTCGCAGAAGAACGTTGCAGGAAGGGAACGTCGGCGTCGCGGATCACGGCGTCGCATCATCGATTTCCGGGATCGGCGTTCTTCGCGTTCTTTGCGTTCTTCGCGTTCTTCGCGAAGGAGGATGAAGGTTCAAGGATCTTCTCTCAACGAGTAATCCTCCAAATGATAGGTTGGTCTTATTTTATTATTATGCCAACACACGAAAGGGGTAAGTAACGACCCATCAATTCGTTGAATTAATTCAACGAAAGAAACAGCTCATTGAATTTACGAAATAAACCGCCCAATTAAATGGTCTATTAGGAATTTAAGAAAACATGTCAGTTGACTTTCATAATGACGGGTTTTGGCGGTTACGTTACATAGCGGAAAGAAACGGCGGGGCTCATGCGGGCCCCACCTCACAAATATCCTACCAAGGGGGTAGGATATATCTGGACAGCATCCTATCCGGATCAACTCAGTTTAAGCCGTCATTAAGTGGCTTCAAGTTTCTTCCAAGTGGCTTAAGTGAAATAAAATAAAGTTGTCGTAAAATTATTTTATTTCTTAACTTTATGCCCGAAAATAAAAAACCACACCTGAGCAAACACAACTCCAGAAGAGGCATTTCTAAGTGAATACTGGCATTGTGATTTCATCGGTGCCCTCAGAATTCGATTCCGGGAACTGGTTCAAAAGTTAGAAAAACCCGCTCGTCCGTTCACTGAACGTACCCGAGCAAAACTTCAGAAAATGATTCCGGGCACACCGGGCCTCGGAATCAGGTGCCGTCAGGAACTGCGCTCTTGTAAAATTCCAAAGAAAATTAAGAAAAAAATTTCATGAAATTTACAGGTCTTTACATTACTCCCACCTTAGGGCTTTACGTCCCCGTAAAGATATATCATAAACTAGGGAAACAAATGTGGGTACTAAGCATGCATCTTAGCCTCCCGCTCCCATGTGCTCTCCTGGAGGTTCCCGTGCTGCCATCTGATGCGCACAAGAGTAATCGATCGGCCACGTAGGACCCGCTCATGTCGATCCTCTATCTCCACTGGGACCTCCGAAAAATTCGCCCCATCATCCACGTCTAGCTCCCCATAGTCCATGATGTGTGTCGGGTCGTGCACGTATCTCCTCAGTTGGGATACGTGGAAGGCGTCGTGCACCCGGTGAAACTGAGGTTGTAGAGCCAGGCGATAATCCACCTCTCCAATCCTGCTGAGGACCTGGAAAGTCCCGATGAAGGGTGAAGACAACTTGCCACCTCGTCCAAATCTCCGCAAACCACGTCGAGGTGAGACCCGCAAGAAGACGTGGTCGCCATCCTCGAACTATAGTGGCCTCCGCCTCCTGTCATCATATGACTTATTCTGGCTCTGTGCTGTCCTCATCCGCTCCTGGATGACCGGGACCTTCTCTGTCGTGGCCCGGACCATCTCTGGTCCCACAAGTGCTGACTCCCCAGGGTCTGTCCAGCACAAAGGAGATCTACAAGGCCTGCCGTACAACGCCTCATATGGTGCCATCCCGATGGTGGAGTGGTAGTTGTTGTTGCATGCGAACTCCACCAAGGGTAGGTGGTCCTCCCAGCTGTGACCAAAGTCGAGGACACATGCGCGGAGCATGTCCTCGAGAGTCTGAATGGTCCTCTCCGTCTGACCATCCGTCTAAGGGTGAAAGGCGGTGCTCAGACGTAGCCACGTCCCGAACGCCTCCTGAAACCCCTTCCAAATCCGGGAAGTAAAGCGAGCATCCCGATCAAAGATGATAGTCGATGTCACACCGTGAAGCCGTACAATCTCCTGAACGTAGAGACGCCCCAAGCTCTCCACTGATCCCTGCTCTCTGATGGGTAAGAAGTGTGCCGACTTGGTGAGTCGGTCAACAATCACCCAAATGGAGTCGTGACCTCTGGAAGTGCGTGGAAGTCCAGTCACGAAGTCCATAGATATCCGGTCCCACTTCCAGTCCGGGACCTCCAAGGGCTGCACCTAGCCTGCTGGGACCTGGTGCTCTGCCTTCACCTACTGGCAGGTGAGGCACCGTGAAACGAACTGTGCCACAGCCTTCTTCATGCCCGGCCACCAGTGCTGTCGTCTGAGATCCGGGTACATCTTCGCCACTCCTGGATGTACCGCCAAAGGAGAAGTGTGAAACTCTCTCAGCACCTCCTCTCGTAAAGTGACTGGTACCAAGGTACGTTCCTTGAAAAGGATGTCGTGCTCTGCTCCAAGGGTGAAAACCATCAGGTGCCTGTCCCGAGGATATATGTGCACGCCGCATCTCACAGTCAGTGTCCCCACGCTGTGCCTCTATGACCCGCTGCAGTAGTGGAGGAGAGACTGTGAGAGACTGAAGGAAGGCTGCTCCGTCTCTATCCCCGAAGGATATCTGCAAAGCGGCTAGCTGCTCTGTCGCCTCCTCAAGTAGCTGGATGCCCGTCCTCCTGCTGAGGGCATCAGCTACCACTTTCCCCTTCCTAGGAGTATAGACTATCTCAAATTCATAGTCCTGGAGGATCTCGAGCCATCTCCGTTGTCTCAGTTTTAGGTCCTTCTAAGAGAAGACGTACCTGAGACTCTAATGGTCAGAAAAGACTGTAAAGCGCTCTCCCATCAGATAGTGCCGCCATGTCTTCAGAGCAAAGACCACTACTGCCAACTCCAGGTCATGGGTGGCGTAGTTCTGCTCATGCATCCTCAATTGACGTGATCTGTAGACAATCACGGCCTGCTCCTGTATCAGGACACACCCGAGTCCAGTCCCTGATGAATCGTAGTAGACTACGTATCCAACTCCCTCCTCAGCCAACCTCAAGATAGGTGCGCTGGTCAACCTATGCCTCATCTCCTGGAAGCTCTACTGACATCTGTCTGACCACACGAAGGGCTTCCCCTTCTTCGTCAACGCTGAGAGTGGGGCCGGAACTCTGGAGAAGTCCGGCACAAATCTCCGATAGTATCTGGCTAGGACCAAGAAACTCTGCACCTCTGTCACGCTCTTGGGTGGCTCCCATGATAGCACTACCTCGATCATCACGGGATCCACTGCAACTCCCGCCTCAGAAATTATGTGCCCCAATAAGTGGACATCACGTAACCAGAACTGGCACTTCGAGAGCTTGCCATAAATCTAGTGCTCTCGGAGTGTGTCTAGTACAACCTGCAGGTGGTAGGCGTGCTCCTCCTCCGTCGTCGAGTACACCAAAATGTCGTCATTGAAGACCACGACAAATCGATCGAGGTATGGCTGGAAGATCCTGTTCATGAGGCTCATGAACACTGCTGGAGCGTTGGTTACACTGAAAGGCATAACCAAGAACTCATAGTGGTCATACCGACATCTGAAGGCTGTCTTCTGCACATCCTCGTCTCGAACTCTGAGATGATGATAGCCTGACCTGAGGTCTATTTTCGAGAACCACCGTGCTCCCTTGAGCTGATCGAAGAGGTCATCAATCCTCGGTAGCGGATACTTGTTCCTCACTGTCACATGGTTCAGGTGACGATAATCGACACACAGTCGCAAGCTCCCGTCCGCCTTCTTGGAAAACAATATCGGGGAAGCCCAGGGTGAAACACTGGGTCAGATGAACCCCCTGCCCTGCAAGTCCTCCAACTGTAACCGTAGCTCTCGAAGCTCGGCGGGGGCCATCCGATATACTGGAGTGGATATCGGGACTGTCCCGGGGTATAGGTCAATATAAAATTCTACCTCTCTACGAGGAGGTAGCCCTGGAACGTCGTCGGGGAAGACGACCGCATACTGATCCACCACTGCAGGAAAACTAGGACTCTGCACGTCAACTCCTCCAAGGATGAGGCTAGCCAACTGATGAGTGTTGGGCTGACCTCCACTCTGCGTGAGTCCATCCTTTGCTGCTAAGGCTCCCTTCTCGCTGGTGAAGATGAACCTGCTCCCATCGGTGCGCACACATCGCACCTTACGCCTAATGCAGTCAATCTGTGCATGGACCGTAGATAAACAATCCATGCCCAAGATGACGTCGTAAGGCCTCGACGCCGCTACAAGAAGATCCTACCCGAAGCTCTCGCCTCCTAGAGTAAGCTCACACTGCCGGCACCAGTGCGTAATCGTCGAGTCTGCTCCCGTAGGAGTCTCTAGCCGTAAGGATCGAGCCAACGGCTCTGTCGGAATCTCCGAGCTCCGAACAAGGGCAGTGGCTATGAAAGAGTGACTCGCTCCTGTGTCTATCAGAACTGCAGCAAGGGTGGAATAGATACATATCGTACCTTGAATCATCTCTGGCGCGCCGTGGTCGTAGTCCTCCACGGCATGGAGCTGTGCCTGCCTCTGCCCGCCAGCTCCCTGAGGTCGGGGCGGGCCTCCTGGTGGTGGTGGTGGAAGAGCCTCAAAGCGTCGCCCACCACCTTCTGCTCGGCCAACTCCTCTGCCTCGTCCGCCTCCTCCCTGCGGAATGCCATGGTCAACCCTCTGCCTCGGCCTGGGTGGCCCCTCCACCGTCAGCTGCTCCTCGGTACGGCGGGTCGGGCAGTCACGAGCCATGTGGCCCTGCCCGCCGCAGAAGTAGCACTGCCTGCATCTCGGAAGACTGGCCCTGCGCTGTGTGCCCCGCACTGCTGAGCCAGTGTCCCGAGGTCATCTGCCGGAAGGTCTGGTCTGCCTGGAACCCTGATTCATCCGTCGGCTACCAGCTGCCGAAGACTCTGCTACCTGCCGCCCTGCGATAGGTCTCGTTATGGACTCAGCCAGGAAGCTCTCGATCAGAAGGGCTCGCTCCAGCACTCCTTCCTGGGTTGGGATACTGAGGGAGATCAGCGATGCCCTGATCTCGTGTCTTAATCCCTGCTTGAAGGTCCGGGCCCAGAAGAAGGGGTCCCGTACCATGTCGGTCGAGTAGCGAGAATGATTGGTGAACCTTGCCGCGTACTGAGCGACCGTCAAGCTGCCCTGCCGCAGCTGAAGAAGCTCCTGAATGTGCACCGCTCGGAGGGTGGCCGGGACGAACTCTGAGCGGAAGAGGCTCTCGAAGTCTGTCCAGATGAGGGAGGCCTCATCGTGTACCTAGAGCATCAAGCTCCACCATCGCCCTGCTGCTGCGTGTAGTAGGCTCGCCGCAAGGATCACCATGAGGTCTGCTGGTGTCCTCACTAGCCTGAAAACTAGGACGACCGCCTTCAGCCAGTCCTCGGCGGCCTGGGGGTCCATCTCCACACGGAACCTGGGTGGTCGATGGTGCTGGAACTCGTGCAGAGCTCCGAGGCGTCGTGTGTCGTCAGCTGCCAGTGCTGGAAGCATCGGGGGCTCGGCGGGTAAAGGTACCGCTGGTGCCTCTACTGTCAATGGGCCCTGTACCGAGGCCTCGTCACTCAGCGGGCTATCGTCGCGCTCTACTCTCGGAACCCTAGCTGGCTGCTGTCGTCGGGCCATCCTGAAAAGGAAACAATTGCGCCATAGTCAGAACATTATACCTGGTGAGCTGACACAAGTAATCACAAAGAAAACGTGAAACACACATGCAATCAATGTTTTCGTGCATTAAGTCAGAAATCAGAAGTCAGGGTCCTGGTGTATGGATACGTCGGCCGCCGCACCAGCACTGGACTCCCTGGACTGATAACCACACCCAATATGCTAAACACTATTACATCACATAAAAGAAAGATCAAAATCTGCTGTAGAACCGACCACCTCTGATACCAATTTGTCACGACCCGTCCTCGGGGCTCGTGCCGTGACTACCCCAAGCCCGCCTTCCATAGTCCAAGGGCTTGAGACTATCACCAAGGCGTAAATTACAAAAAAAGGGAAGGCATTGCCTTTGAAATGTAAACAAGAACCATAGAGTAAGCAAGCGGAAAGGTAGTCACTAAGTAAAAACTGTACAAGCTGTGCTGAAAGTAAAAAGGGGCCGGAAATACAAGCCCATATGTAAAGTACAACTGAAAGGAAAAACAACAACTGAAAGGAAAAACTTTAGCGTCGAGCCCTCCTCTGGAAGTCCCACCTGAAGGGTGGGAACAGATAGCCTCCACTGCCCCTCGGGTCCACCTGACCGCTCCGAGTACGTCCCGCCCAGTAGTCCACATCCGGGTACCGTCCTACTCCACACACCTCCACCACGATCAGTGCTGTCCGTCGTCTGCAACCAACACAATGTAGTGCGGGAATAGCCCGTGTAGGGGTGAGTATAAGCTACTCAGTAGGGACCCCGAGCCCCCCGAAGGTCTCCCGAAATCCACAAAGGATAATCCAAAATGGAAAGATACAATCACGAAGTAACATCTGACCTGGCTTAGGTATATACCCATACATATACCTAAGTCATCAATTCCCAGTTGGCTCCAACGTCCGAGCCCAAGAACAACCCAGTCTACATAGGAAAGCAAACGTATACCCACACAGGATAGCACAACACAATCCACAAAGGAGAGTAAATAGTAAATCCACACAAGATAGCTCAACACAATCCACAAACGAGAGTAAACAGTAAATCCACACAGGATAGCTCAACACAATCCACAAAGGAGAGTAACTCAAGATTCACCTCACACAGGTATACTTATTCGGATGATGATAAAGATGACCACTGATCCATCTAAGTCGTCGGACCCACGAAGGATCGATAGAAAACTAACCCCCACAATAACCCACACAGGATCGGGCCTACACAGGACCTGTAGGCGCTGGCTCACACAGAACCGCTGAGCACTGACCCACACAGGATCGGACCCACACAGGATCGGGCCCACACAGGACCTGTAGCACTGATCCCCGTAGGATCGCTGAGTGCTGTAGTCGTCGCAGTCCACTAAGGATCTCTGCACAGTCGTCGGCGCAGTCCACTGAGGATCTCTGCACGGTCGTCGCCGCAGTCCACTGAGGATCTCTACATGGTCTTCGCTGTCGAAGTAGCAGTCGCAGCCAGCTCTAGGGTTCCCGCACACAGCAAGCTCATTCGGGAGGGTCCGCTCCACGAGTCGAGAGGCTGATACATCAACTGTCACAAATACCAAATTTGATGTATCCAAAAGTTCCATATCGTCAACAGGAACTCAACGTCGCAGACGGCGGGTCAATCGGACGCCCGGTCTGAGAGTTATTGGCCTTTTCGTCCCAGGGGCCCTGTTGGTTTTTAAGGCAAAACCAACACGACCGTACTCCACCTGCGTCCAAACCACGGGCGGAGTGTGCCAAAAGATCCTTCTCACTTAGAGGAATTCAAAAAAGCTGACGGCACGTGAATCAGACGTCCGTAGCTCAAGATATGAGCGTTTCCGCTCAGAGAGCTCGGTTGGTTTCGTGTGACCAACCCGGCCGGACCCAAAATATTCTGAAACCATGAGTGAAATATACCTAAACGACCGTCTCGATCCAAGGATCGCGTTGCCGCTGACGGCAAGTCATTTGGAGGCCCGTAGCTCAACATACTGCCATTTGAATGAAAACCGTCTAAAGACGGGGGGTCCGGGCCCGGCCCGACCCGGCCCGACCCCCCTGGGTCGGCCGAACCCCGTCCGACCCGGTCCGACCCGGTCGGACCGGTCTCGATCGGCCAGCCCGGTTCGGCCCGGCCGAGCGACCGAGCGGCCGACGCGGGGGGAGCCGCCGCCCCGTGTGACATCCCTGCGGCACCCGTGGAGTGTCGGCCAGACAACAGGACGCAACTGAAGCCGCGTCCCGGGTGACGCGGGGGGGGGGGGGGGGGGGGGGGGGGGGGGCGGGGCTGCCGCCCCCGCGTGACAACCGCGGGGTGTCTCCCTGGCACCGGACGCAGCTTCAGCCGCGTCCCGCGAGCGCCGCCGCCGCGGCCGGAGCCGCAGCGGTCTCATCCGGCGACACGCCGGGCGCCTCCGACTCTGGGCGCCGGCGCCGCCGTGTCGGCGACCCGCGCCGCCGCCAGCTTCCGCGGGCCGCTGGAGTCGTTCTGGGGGCCCGATTTTCTTCCCGTCTGTGCCGTTGCTCCTCCCGGGTTCCGTTCTTCACTGCGGGATCGTCAAACATCCGTTGCGGCACGTTCTGTCATCACCCGTCAAATCCGCACAAAAACAAAGAACGGCGGAGGGTCATCGGTCCGTGTTCGTTTGGACCACACCCTCCACTTTAGAGATAAAAAACGGGAGGAATTAAAGGTCAACACATGAACGCATATCCGAAACAATTTTTAATGAAATAAAATTGTTTCATAAAACGGGTTCCTCATTTGAACGGAAACAACAATTTTAATAAATTTAAAATTGTTCATAAAACCAGTTCTTTAACTTTTTAAAGAAACATTTACGGGAATATATAAAAAAAAGGGTAATTTCAAAATAATTCCGTACATCGTAGTCATCGCGCATGAGCGTTCTTCTCGGAATTGCTCATCGCAGAAGGGTGTCACGTCGTCGCGGAAGGACGTCGCATCGTCGCGGAACACGACGTTGAGTCGGCGAACTCAACGGACCATGAAACAGCAGATTTAATTTAATTAATTAAATCCGTGTTTTGGTAAAGAACCATGAAGGAGATTAAAAAGAAACTCTAAGACTCTTACCTCAAGAAGCCGATCGAAGATACGTCGCGGAGGAAGAGTCGTCGCAGAAGAACGTTGCAGGAAGGGAACGTCGGCGTCGCGAATCACGGCTTCGTGTCGTCGATTTCCGGTTTCGGCGTTCTTCGCGTTCTTCGCGAAGGAGGATGAAGTTTCAAGGATCCTATCTCAACGAGTAATCCTCCAAAAGATAGGTTGGTCTTATTTTATTATTATGCCAACACACGAAAGGGGTAAGTAACGACCAATCAATTCGTTGAATTAATTCAACGAAAGAAACAGCTCATTAAATTTACGAAATAAACCGCCCAATTAAATGGACTGTTAAGAATTTAAGAAAACGCGTCAGATGACTTTCATAATGACGGGATTTCGCGGGTGCGTTACTTAGCGGAAAGAAACGGCAGGGCTCGTGCGGGCCCCACCTCACAAATATCCTACCATGGGGGTAGGATATTTCTGGATATCATCCTATCTGGATCAACTTAGTTTAAGTCGTCTTTAAGTGGAATCAAGTGGCTTCCAAGTGGCTTAAGTGAAATAAAATAAAGTTGTCATAAAATTATTTTATTTCTTAACTTTAAGCCCGAAAATTAAAAACCACACCCGAGAAAACGCAAATCCGGAAGAGGCGTTTCTAAGCGAATATCGGCGCTATGATTTCATCGGTGCCCTCATAATTCGATTCCGGGCACCGGTTCAAAAGTTGGAAAAACCCGCTCGTCCCTTCACTGAATGTACCCGAGCCAAACTTTGGAAAATGATTCCGGGCACACCGGGCCTCAGAATCAGGTGCCGTCAGGAACTACCCTCTTGTAAAATTTGAAATAAATTTCAGAAAAAATTTCCTTGAAATTTATGGGTATTTACATAAATATATTTAAATTATATATTTTGATTAAAATGTGGAAATGGTATCTTTCCTTTATTTATTTTTTATGTGTTATGAATATGTTATGGTTTTGGGCCTTGATTATGAATACAGGTGGTTCTGTGATAAACCTAGGGTGGGTGAGCCCGAGATAGCTCTGTAATGAATTGGGTAACATGACAGAGGTAAATGTGAATATTTCTCCTAAGAGATTTAAGTAATATATTATGATGGGTAATCCAAATTTGACTCCATATGTAGTTTTGATAGCTACAATGTAAGTTTGATATGGATTCCACAAGTTACATTTATGATTTATGATTTATGTTTGTTATTCATAAATATTATGATTTCATGGGGTATGTTATGATTGAAAATTTTGGATTCATTGTTATTTATTTATTTATGGGTTAATGTTTTCATTCTTTATTTTATATCCCTTACTGATCATTTTATGCTCATCCCATGTTTTTCAAATGTTTTCCACAAGACTTAAATATGAATAAGGGTCAAGGATGGGATCAAGGAAAATTCATGCTTTCTAAAACATGGAACAATACATAACTATTTTTTTCAAGAGATTTTAATTTATGAAAAAATGGATACTAAGTATAATTGTCTACATGTAATATTCATGTTGTTATGTAAATGTTATGACCTAATTATCTAAAACTCTAAACCTGAAAAGATTCTCAATGTAAATTATCCATTTAATTAATGATTGTGTAATTTTTAAGGAAGGGTCATTATAGTTGGTATCAGAGTCCGATTTGGACAACTTTAGGGATTAAGAGTTTTCATTAAACACATGGTTAGTCCCTATGTCTATTATTTCAGTTAAATCCTCGTTTTATAACTTTTTTCAGATCACGGAAAGTTAGTTACAGATGGAAGGAGGAAGATCCTGAATGACATTATTATCTCTTTTGGATGACTTGCTTTCAATAATTATTGAAAAGTCATGTTCAGATGATTGTGAATCTTTCTCTAGCATACAACTCACCTGCAAGCAGTTGTTTGAGATTTCAAACACCTCCACTATACCTCGTTATCATTGGGGAACATGGGTTGTATTTAAACCAATCCTATTTTCACAATATTATCATATTTTCAAGAAATTTTAATATTATCAAAGAAATTTACAAATATTACACCTTATCACAATATTTTGAAGCATATTATGATTCTGAAAAAGATGATGAAGAAGGTGACCCTTACACAACCTATTTGTATTTGTTTTTACAATATAGTCTCTCAGCACATACTTATGGTATTTTAAAAGGACCGTTAATTGAAAGTTTCCACTCAAATTAGGTCCGAATATATTATTGAAATCATGTTTTATTAGATGTTTTAAAATTATATGTCTTGCATGATTATTTTCCAAAACTATTTATATTTGAACACCCATATGACCCAAGTTATACAAGGTGTATTTGGATGAAAGTGGAAATTTAAGGATCTCTATATCATTGTTGCAATGCATGGACCTTCTACCTACATGAACAAGATAACAGTGAAACCAATTGGACATCATGATCAATGTATAATGTTCTTTATTCTAGGGATTATATCATTTTATCACATGGTGGTGAAATAAAAAAATGATAATGTATATAAGACATCACGAATTAAGATATGGAGATCATAATGATTTGGGATTAAAATAAGAGGTATAAGTAAACCATTGAGGTTAAAAAATGGTAGGGTTATTTTTGAGTTTTATAAAAAGGAAAACATGCAGACCATGTGACAACCTGTTGCATTGGACAAATCTGTGGGAATCAAACCCACAACCAAAGTGCGATTGGGATTTATCACCTACCACTAGACTACATGATGTACTAGGTTATTATGACTTATTATTTTTAGTTAAACAATTTTATTGATTAAGAATAATTTTATTTGGGATATTATGTTTTATCCAATGGATATCCTTAGTATAATAAAATGATTTGGTGATTAAGAGTTAAAAGTGATTTTGGAAGACGTTCTCAATTTTTGGAACATTATATGCTTACGAAAAATAGAATACTATGGGATTACATTTGTAGAGTAATGGTTGAAATTTTATTTTGGAAGAATAACTGTTCTTTTTTTGTGGACATATAGAGACTTGGGTTATTTATGGAAATAGTTAACCTATCTTATATAATATGTGTTTTGGTTAATTGTGCTTCAGTATGAGACCCTAAGAGTAGTCTATGTTTTAGGATTTAAATTTTATGATTTACTATGGAAGGATATGTGATTAAATACTTCTATGTTTTGGGTTTCAATATTAGTTGGATTATTTTTAATAATTTTATGGACAATTGTGTATTGAATGGTCTTTCTTGAACTTTTGGTACTTTTTGTTATAAAGGATTTACTTTTTGGGGGATTATATGATCTCGTACTAACCAATTTTGTTTTAGTTTATGTCTAAATACAAGGTAAATATATAGTTCTTATTTTTTGGATTATGTGATTCTCTAGAATATTATTCTTCTACTTTTGATGTAACCAATCTTTTTAAATGCTCGTTTTTTTGAGAAAAGATTGGTTATTGGTAGAAACTTATTAAAGGAAGAACTCTAAATGAAATTAAGTATATTTAATTATGTTCTTATTCTATGTAGTAAATTAATTACTCAAATTATGAAATGTAATGTTAAACAAAAACATTTTTGGTTTATGTTTCCTACTGGGCAATCAAAGATCATTTAATACATCATATTTTTGTGATTTTCTGGTAGTTAACTTTCTCTTAATCCTGTTTTCTATCACTCTCCATCCAAACTTTATTGTTTGTTCTCTCTTCCATATCCATGTTTTCTTACATGGAATCCAAGTATGGGTTATCTTTGGTGAACTTTGTAATTATCTTTCATCTTTTAAAGTGATAGTTTTACTAACTCTTTTCCGATGTGGGACTTTTAATGAAGATTCCAATCCCAGTTTTATAATTGTGAGGACATAATTCCCAAAACGGGGGATGGATGTAACATCCCAGGTAAATATAAAACCTTAAATTTTTCATATTTATCAATATTTGTGAATTAAATATTAATTATACTTTAAATGGGATGCTATGTTCGATGGTGTACCCGATACGCAACAATGGGTTTCTTTGAAATCTTACGTTGCACACTAATAATATAATATTATTATTTTAAATGGTAGTTAATTCTTAGCCGTTGTATTTGTGGGAATGAATAGAACTAACTACAATATTATTACACATGTTTGTTGAATATTTTTACATTTATCCAATAAAAGTTAGAGGCTAAAAATATGAATGAATCTAAGAATAAATACTCTAATATTCTTTAAAAGGTCAATTTAACTCCCTTTTATGGTGAACCCTCTTTAAATCTAGTTTTTTTCATTTTTATATGTTCTATTTTAAAAAATAAAATTCTTAATTATATTAGGGAAATTGAATTTTATTTTGGGTAAAGTTTTATTATTTTTCTAATAAAGTTCATTTTTTTAATGAATAGTGAAAAATACCGTATTTCAATTCAAAAGTGCCTTTTAATATAATTTCTTTATATGGTTAGATTATATTTTAAATTCATTATAAAGTGTAATTAGAATATATTTTTACCATTTTATCCAATTTTGGACAATGAAAATAATTTGACTTTGAAATTGGACATAAACAAGTGTCAATCTTTTGAAAGTTATTATTTCTTAAAAACACACTTTGTTTTGACAGTAAAAATTAATTTTAAATTAATTTTTTCCAATTCTGTGTTTTGAATTTAGAAAAATGGATTCCATATTGGGAATTAGTAGGTCTAAATTTTTTAAATAGGTAACTTTTATTTTTATACATTTTAAATATTTACTTTATTAAATATTTTATTTACCATGATTAAAGGGTAAATATAATAAATAAGGGTAAAATATAATATGATAATAATATTAAATTACCCTAACATGTTTCCTAGTCCTGTTGGATGATACATATATGACCATGGGCATCCTTGGGTTGAATTTGGGACCCCATGGAGCAACATGGTAGTAATAATGACACTTTATATTAATTAATTTAAACTAAAGACACAAATGACATTAACAAATATCTTTTAGTAAATAAATTTTTACATGGGGTTATATAAGTTTTATTTTCAACTATAAATATTATTTGGAAAGATAAAAATATTTCATTGATCATGGTATTTTTTTATAATTTTTGGAAATCAAATAAATTAAATTATTTATGACACAATAATGATGCATTATTTACCTCATTAATAAATTATTTAAATAAATAAGATTATAATTATTAAAACAATATCCAAAACCTATCCAAATATTATTGGATGATTTTATTTTGACCATGAGTAATATTAAATTTGACATTAATGATTTTTTGACCTTTTTAAACTGAAGATGAGTTTAAAATAAAATAATTGTTTCAATCTTTCCTAAAGAGCCCTCATCCCCCTTATAAAAATCCCTCACTTTTTACCAATTTATAAAACTTATCAAGCCTTTGGATCATACAAAATTTGCTCCAATAATCTCCCAAGATACCTATCTTCTTCCTAGAAGTCTTAACTTAGGTAGAAAGCACTTTAAAAAACCCTTTTGGTTCAATCCAAAGTGAGTTACACGATTTAACGGTATCGTCTTCTCTTAAGTTATTTTGTTTTATTTTACTTATCCAACCAATAAACTAATTTTATTCCTTTATTTTATAAAAAAACAGTATCCTAAATATAATATGATTTTGTAATGATAATTATTATAACTACGCTTACACACACCTCCATATAATGAATGAATAACATACTATTTCTGTGGATGGAAAACTAACGCCTCACGAAGCGATGATTGTTCAATTATCTCCTACAGCCTCTCATGGTGGCCATTATGATGGAACTGTATTTATATATGATATATATTATGTTTTTGTTTTCTATATTATTCTGAAATTTTAACTTACAAACACACCTTTATGCTTTTCAATATGTGTAAACAAGATAATTTCATTTGAAGAAGTGTGGACTACCATCCCCTCAAGGTCACATGATTCGTTCATGACATACATGGAACGTATAAATATGGAGTTAATGAAATTATATAACATATATATTATATTATATTATACTAGAATTATATTATACCTATGTATCATTATTTTTTCATTTCCATTAAATATAAAATAGAAATGAAAATATCGTTCATGCATACGTACAACTTAGCATCTCTATGAACGGTGCATTTAATTTATTATAAAAAATGTTATGTACTATTATATATATATATATACTGGATATATATTATATATATGATATCTAAATCAATAATATAATTCTAAATATAATGGAGTTTTGACCACATGGACAAATTGTAATTAAAACAAGTTTATTTTTTAACACAAATTTTGAACATCGACAAAATGTCTGATATGAACTCAAATAATTAACTAACTATTATTGCAAGAAAATAAGTGATATAAAAGTAATAATAAATATTAAAAATTTTATGAAGCAAGTATAAATTAACTTAATATTGTTATTCAGGAAGAACAGCGAACATACGAGTCAATTTGGACACGAAGTAAGGGATTTCTTATCTCACTTTTAATTCCCTGATATTTCCATTGTTCACCACTTATTTATTTAATGTGGTGTATTGTTTACTTCCATTTGATATTTATTATCATGATTATATTTATATTAATGGTATTATCTGATTCATTAGGTGGTTCTTAACTTTTTCTCATACGACTCGATTGATTACAATGTTGTAAGGGTTTTTCATCTCACTTTTTATTCCTGTGAGATTCATGCTATATTATCCACTATTTTCTTTTGTGTGGTGGATTTATTGTCCATGATTGTATTCTTTGTGTAATATACTTTAATTTATGGGTATTTACTTATTCATTGTATGATTTTTCTTTCATGGGGTGTATGTTTCATAAGTTACCAAATCGGTAGGGGAACCTTTCACCCTCCTCTTTTTAAAAGACTTATTTTAGTTATGTCTTTTAATTTACATCTTATTATGTTTGGATATTTTATTATATATCCTTATTGATGTGAATTTTATGTACAGGTGATTAGATATATTTTTCTCTCTCATAAAATTATTTTATGAATTTTAAAGTGACGTCATTAGGCTGTCTAATTTCTGTAAGAATACTTCTTAACCGAATTTCAATTTTTGGGTTAAACATCCATTTCTTGATTATGTCATGCTATGAATATGTTGGAATAACCAATGACTGTTTAACAATTAATATCCACTTATAGTGTGTGTATTTATATTTGTCACACATAATTATGTAATTTATTTATCCTTAATCTAATGATACTATCTTTATAAGGGACTTCGTCTTAATCTCCTTTCATTGAGGAATATTTTGTTTTATTATCATCTTTCTTTTATACAGTGTAAAAATACATTTTACTTTTCATTTATTTCAAAGGGAATCTTTTCCTATGAGGCGTTTTACTAAATGTCATGAAAGAATGTTTTTTAACAAAAGCGGTGACAGTGACCTTTTCCACCACCGTGAGTATTATTTGATCTTTGGATTCCTTAATAAGTCATAATGTTTTTAAACGAAAAATAAATACCATATACTATTTTTACGTATTTTATTATTGAAAATGGTTTTGATAATGGATTTTTAATATCAATATATTTATATGATAAATTGTGATTAAAATGTTGATATGTTATCTTTCATTTATTTTTTTTATGTGTTATGAATATGTTATGGTTCTTGAGCATTGTTTGTGCATATGGGTGGTTTCGTGATAAACCTAGGGAAGGTGAGCCCGAGATAGTTCTCCAATGCATTGGGTAATGTGAAATAGGTAAACATGAATGTTTCTCCAAAGAGATTTAGGGAATATACTGTGATGGGTATTCTAAATTTGACTCCCTATATAGCTGTGATATCTACAATGTATGTTTGATATGGATTCCACAAGTTACATATATGATTTATGATTGTTGTGTGTTATTCATAAATCTTTGGATTTCATGAGGTATGTTATGGATGAAAAGTAAGGTTTCATTTTTTGTATTTATTGAAGGGATACTGTTTTACTTCCTTATTTTATATCCCTTACTGAGCTTTTTATGCTCATCCCATATTTTTGAAATGTTTTCCACAGTGCTTAAAGATGAATAAGGTCCATGGATTGTAACAAAGAAAATTAATGTTGTCTAAAACATGGAACTAGACATGAATATTTTTTTCAAGAATTTTTATTTAATGAAAAAATAGATACTAAGTAGAATTATCTACATGTAATATTCATGTTATTATGTAAATGTTATGCCCTAATTCTCAATAACTCTAAACCTGAAAATATCCTCAATGTGAATTATCCATTTAATTCATGATTATGTAATGTTTAAGGACCTGTCCTTAAAATTAATCATCGTGTAAAAAATTATGAGGTCACTTTTGATTTTTTTTCAGGATGAATATTAACTTTGGTTAAAAAAATCCTTGTGATGATAAGAGTTAAAATATGTCAAAGGATTAAAACTAAAAATATATGATGTAAAATAACTTAAAAAATATATATAAATCCTTCTTGATGGAAATATTTTGACCCTATATCATCTCATATTTTGAAATTTTCTATTTTCGATCCATTTGTCTTGAGTAAGACATTAATATATTTTAATTTGGTGAAAAAATCTATGTGTGCCCTCTCCTCCACTTATAAAATCAAATCTTACTCTTCTTCTTTCTCCACACATCAAAAGCCACTTCACATTGGCAAGGCGTTCAAGAATCCATTAATAACATCCCTCCTCACATATTATTTTCCCTATATTGATTATAATAGTCACCTTAGGAGGAAAATAATGTCAGCCTATAGTGGTTGTCTGAAGAAGAGTTAAGGAAATTAACTATGTGTTTTTTATTTTATTTCTCCTTTCATCACATTAAATCCACATATAAAAATTATAATATATTAAAATAATTATCCACAATATAAATATAAGTAATTATGATAATTTTATAACCATTATCCATTTTATATTCCACAAAATTCACTATAGGATAATCGCATTTTTTATGGGGTACTTGTGATAGGCCCATCATTCATCGCAAATAGTACTTATGGTGACACTATTTGCGATGAGATTCATTTCATGCCGCAATTAACAATAAATAAATAATTATTTTCCATATTAATGGTTTACTATCACAAATAACTTTGACGCCCATATTTTTCAAACTCTGTGAACCGTTATTTGTGGAAAGTATTTTCTCCCGTCGCAAATACTATTCTTCATAATATTTATTTGCGGTGGGAATTTATAGCATGTCCCAAATAATGTGTCAGTAAATAAGTATTTATGACGGGACATGTCATGAATAATTGTATTATCGATAACTCCTTTATTTATAGTGTGTATTATTTATTAGTTTGTTTCCATATACAATAATCTCTTCTATACTAATCTAACCTATATATATGCCCCCACCCACTCGATTTTTATCCTCTCATTATAGTCTGACCTCTCATATCCTCTCCTATTATCTGCTGTCATCTCTTCTTAAAAATTTCTTCCTTTAAAGGTTTTGATTTTTACAAGGAAACAAACATTCAAATTTATATCTGATGAAATAATCAATTTTTTTATGTATTTTTTTATTGTTTATAATTTTTTATTGAATTATTTTATTTTATATTAGAAATTCATATAATTAATTATTAGTAATTTGATTTAAATAGATGTAATTTGTTATAATTTTTAATCATTAATACAAAGTAATAGTAATTACTTTAAATTAGTTGTATTTAATTTTAATTATAAGTAATTATTTTTAATTAGATGTAATTTGTTGTAATTAGAATTAATTAATTCTAATTATCAGCAAGTAGAAGTGATTAGTAATAACTACTTATAATTGATAGATAAATAGATCTAATTAACAAAACATAGTAATAATTCAAATATCATATCAATAAATAATAAAATTTTATAGTAATTTCTAATAATTCACAGTAATTAGTAATTAGTAGTTATTAATACAAATTTCCATTAATTAATAGTAAATATTAATAATTTAAAAAAATTATTAAAAATTAGCTGTGATTAGTAAAAATTAGATTAATTATTAGAAATTAGTAGTAATTATTAGAAATGATTGGTAGTTAGTATAAAATTGGTTGTAATTAGAATAAATGAGTGGGAATGATTGGGAATTAGTAAAAATTAGCAGAAATGATCATAAATTTGTAAAAATTAGTGGAAAGGAGTGAAAATTACCAAAACATAGTGTAAAATAGCGTTAATTAGTTTAAATTAGCCAAAATGAGTAGTAGTTTATAAAAATTAGAGGAAATGAGTGGTAATTAGAAATATTAGTGGTAATTATCCATAATTATTAAAAATTAGTGATAATAAGTTATAATTAATAAAAATTATCGGTAATGATAGTTAATTGGTAAAAATTACCAATAATGAGAATTAATTAGTAAAAATTACCAATATTGAGATTTATTTAGTAAAAAATATTGATAATGAGCATTAAATTATTAAAATTATCATTAATGAGTGGTTATTAGTATAAATTACCTCTAATGAGCAGTTATTAGTAACAAATATTTTTATTAGGTGGTAATTAGTAAAAAATACAGGTAATGAGCGGTAGATAGAAAAAATTTGCTGAAATGAGGTAGGATTGGTAAAAAATAGTGGTAATGAGTGTTAATTATTACAAAATTGTAGTAATGGGAATTAATGAGTAAAACATAACAAAAATGAGTGCTAATTAATAAAAATTGCCAGCAATGAGATGTAATTAGTAAAAATTAGCATCAACGAGCGTTAATTGGTAAGAAATAATAGTAATGAGTGAAAATTAATAAAATATACAATAATGATTGGTAATTAATAAAAAATATCAGAAATTAGAGAAAAATTATTAAAAAATACCGTTAATGAGCAGTAATTAGTAAAAAATACCAGTAATTAGTGGAATTTTGTAATAATTAACGGTAATGAGTAGTAATTAGTAATGATTTACTAATAATTAGAGTTATTTAATAAAAACCTTTAATTATAGATAATTAGTAAAAAAATACTTGTAAAGAGTGTTAATAAGAAAAAATTATCGCAATGTGCAGTAATTTGTAAAAATTAATTTTAATGAGTGCTAATTAGTAAAAATTGTCATTAATTATTGGTAATTAGTAACATATACTCATACATTTCATTAATCAGAAAAAATACCTATAATTATAATTAATTAGTTAAAAATATTATTAATGCACTATAATTAGTAAAAAATATAGGTAATGAGTAGTAATTAGAAAAATTACACGTAATGAGTGGTATTTAGTAAAAACATATAATGAGCGGTTATTAGTAAAAAAATATTGGTAATGAGTATTAATTATTGATAATGAGCGTTAATTATTAATAATCAGTGGTAATGGTGGTAATTAGTTAAAAATATAGGTAATAAGCAGTATTTAGTAAACGTTATCATTAATTAGTTGTACTTAGCATAAATTAGCTGTGAGTGGCATTAATTAGTAAAAATTAACCTTAATGAATAGTAATTAGTAAATATTACCTATAATTAGATTTAATTAGTAAAAATTAAAGGTAATGAGTGATAATTAGTAAATATTATTATTATTGAGCTTTAATAACGAAAAAAATACTTTTAATGAGTGTTAATTAGTAAAAAATACTGGTAATTATCAGCAATTATAAAAATTACTAGAAATGAGCCCTAATTAGTAAAACAATTCTTGTAATGAGAGAAAATTAGTAAAAATTAAAGTTAATGAGAGTTAATTAGTAAAAAATATTTATAATGTGTGTTAATTAGTAAAAAATAATGGTAATGAGCAGAAATTTGTAAAAAATACTAGAATTAGTTATAATTAGTAAAAAATACCAACAATGAGCAGTAATTTGTAAAATATACTAGCAAGGAGTTGTAATTAGTAAAAAATACTAATAATGAGAGGTAATTATTAAAAAATAGTGATAATGATTAGTAATTAGTAAAAATTACTAGTTATGAGTGATAATTTGTAAAAATATTGGTAATGAGTGGTAATTAGTAATAAAAATACATGTAATGAGGCGTAATTAGTAAAAATTACCAGTAATGAGCTTTAATTAGTAAAAAATTATAGGTAATGAGCCATAATTAGTAAAAATTACCAATAATGATAATTAATTAATGAAAATTATTGGTAATGGGTTTGAATTAGTAAAACGTAATGGTAATGATAGTTAATTGCCACAATTATCCAAAATTAAACAATAACGAACCATAATTAACTATAATTAGTAATATAAGGATTAAAAAGGGGGAAAAGGAAGAATAGATAGTTGGAGATTAAGGTGATGATAGGGTGAAAGAATTTGGGTGCCTCTGAGTTTAGATCATAATGAATAGAGATAGTCATGAGTAAACATGTGAGTGATGGAAGATGAAACATATTTCAGAGAAAATAATTAAACGAATAGTGACTTTTTTCCATTATTTGGTTCAACAAATTTTTTATTAGTTAATAATTTTTTAAGGATAATTGAAATATAAATGCATTATTATCGGTAAAAAATTATTTTGTTATGATTATATATTTAACCAAAAAATATAAATAATCTACTAAGAGTTTCATTATTATATGTTGCATATACTTCCTCCTACATCACTCACAGATTTATATATTCATGTCTCTCCTCCAATTAGTCTGAACCCAATGGTGGTAAAATTAATTCCCTATAATACCACCTTAATACCCTTCACTCCCTAAATCCCTCAAGGGAATCATGGAGTGGAGGCGATAGAGGCAACCACAGAGTAAAATAATTATAGTTCCCCTCCATTCAGACCGTTTAGAGGAGATGTAGTCGAGGGTAAACATGGGTTCACCCATGACTACACCTTCTTCAAATGGTATCCACATAGGGGAACTAAAATTATTTCACTCTATCTTAACCTTTATCCTCCCACTCCATGCTTCCCTCAGGCCTCAAGTATTTCCTTCTATTTTACTTAATGGTAAATAACTGTAAATAGAAACAATTATCCATAATTAGAAGAAAAAAATAGATATAAATTTTGAAAATATAAAAAATTTGTGTTAATTAGATACAATTGATAATATTTACATGTAATTTTTAGTTTTTTTATTTTCTATTTATTGAATAGCCATTTCCTTATATCAGATTAATTGTAAATTTTTTTCCTATTTTTAGAAGAATATATAACAAGGAAGTAGTCAAAAATATATATAACAAGATCATTATTGGATAAATCACCACAATAATCAAAACATTTCTTGTATAAATTCTATATATTTTTAAGGGTTTGATACTTTTTTATCATTTACATCATGTAAAACAAAATTTGTTCTTGGAGGGAAGATTAACATTCTATGTAGGAAATGTGATCTGAGGAGATTGAAATATTTGATGACATTGGGAGTCATCTATTGCGATCTAGTTTTTAGAAATATTACATTGTTTTGTAACAACATGTTTTATCCAATTTCAAAAAACATAATAATAATTTTTTTAGATTCATCACGGTTTCAATATTTAGTAAAGGAAGTTGTTGGTATGTATTTTCAACAAATAGAAACTCCAAAAAATTGTCTAAACTACCATGTTAGAACCATATCGATATTATAAGTATCTAAATTATATTGAAGATTCATTATATCTAGTTTCTAGATAATAAAATTTTAAGTGGTTATAGAATTTATGGATATTAAATCAGATAATGGAATTCTAAATATTTGTTTTTATTAGAAAATCTTTTTGGTTAAATAACGGTTACCTGAAGGAAATAAATTTCCTACCAATTTCTATGAGAGAAAAAGGTTAGTTTTTATTTTGGGTCTAGGTTATCAAAATATTATTTAAGTTAATAAGGGAAAACCATAATGTTTGGGTGAAAAAAATGTTTATTTATGTTAATAAGGGAAAACCATTTTTCACAATCATCAGAAATTTCGTACTATTAATCATCCTTTCCAAAGGAACATAATTCATTTCAAAAAAGGTATATTTTTGAAGGGATGGACCTTCATAAATGATCTCAAGTATTTATTTAAAATCTATTTTCTTTTCATTACCTCCTATTACATTTGGACTGACTATAAAACAACAAAAATAGATGGCTTTTGGAAAGAGCACAATGGGATTAAAAGAATTTCTTTGGGATCTACCATAATTGATTGATTTTTTGGTCCATCACAAGTTAGATTTAATGCATATTGCAAAGAAATATTTTGATAATATATTTTATACACTTTTGGACACACCTGGTAAGACAAAACATAATAAAAATTCATGATTATATCTTAAAAAAATTTTGAGGTGACTGATAATTTTTTTTAAATGATAGATTACAGAAGTTATTAAAACCTAAATAATTTTATACACTTTATAAAGAATATCATTTATTATTTGGTCAATGGGGTTTGGATTTAAGGCTATTGAATATGTATGTTTCAAATTTGGATAGACGTGTTAGAAAAAATCATATTGAAGGGTTAAAAATTCATGATTCTAATGTTGTATTAGAAAAAATCATAATGACTGATTTATTGGTTTTTTGTATTCTATGATTTGGGATCTGTATAAAGAAACATATTATTTTTTCCAAGAAATTTTTATAATGAAAAAAATAATATGATGAACTTATTATAATTAAATAATATTTTTTTAATTTTATTAAAAAAAATTATCTATTTTTCTTTCATTTAATAGAACATTTGATATTACATTTTTTGCATGAAGAAAATTCTGGAGGTTTGGAACAGTTTTAATGGATATAACCATATAATAGATGCATCAAAAAGTTTCTAGAAAAAGTTATGTGACAAATAATATGTTGAAGGGGAAATTACATAAGCTTATTTGAAATAGTAAATTTGTTTTTTCTGCTATTATTATTTCCAACCTGGATATCCTTCAATACATAACTGAATGGGCCTTAATGAGGTAAATGTTGATGATGCACTGAAGATTCAATTATCAGTATTTAATTATCCTTTACTTGGATTTTATATAGTTCATGAATGATTGATTTTAAATGTTTAACATCACAGGGCTCATGGATATGTTATGCTCAACTTTGAATAAATGAGATGATTTGTACATTGAGTTATACTATTAATTATTCTATAAATTTTTTAAATATAAATTAATATTATTTACTTTTTACATTATATAATGAACATATAAAAAATATTTTCAAAAATTTACACAAGCATCCCTTGATAAACTTTGTTAATATAATTTTTCCATCCAGTTTCAAAGAAAGGTAAAATAAATTATTTATCATTTAACAAATTCAATAAATTTATTATTTTTTATATTTCTATTCATTTTTTATTTTTTCAACTATCAAAACATGCCAATAAAATTGATAATTTATTTTGTGTACTCAATAACCCACCATCCAAAATGTTTATATATTAAAATTCATGAGTGGTTCATGGTTTTTGATTTCATACACGAGCATATGTTAAATCAAAAAACAATGAGTACTAGGGTTTTCCTGATAGGATATCATCATATAAAAAGTGAATTTGAATTATATGGAATGTTTGATTAAATAATTGAACTATTTTATATGATATAGAAGTATGTAGTAATTTTTAAATTCCATTGTTTCGATACTAATGGAGAATTTCATGTTCATCAAAACCATGGAATCATCGAAATTAAATATTGAAGATTTTTATATTAATTAAACATTGATATTTCTTCATTAAGGACATAAAATTTTCTATTAAAGTTATTATTCTCCTTTAAGAGAGTTAATAGATTAGCGGAGCAATATAAAAATGATATCTTGTGAAAATAATTTTATGGAAAGTGAACATAGATTTATTGAAGTTAAATAAATTGATATTTTTAAGTTACAGATCCAAATATAACTTCTCAAAAAAGAGACGTGAATATTAATGATGACACCTCAAAATTATTGGTCAATGTTAATAATTATTTTGATGTTGTAACAAATGAATTTGAATTAACAAGAGAAGATAAAGGTGAAAATCCTATGGAAATTTATGATACTGAGGATGAATATGAAGATATTGACACCGTAGTATATGAAGACGAGGATGAATATGAATAGTGACACAATTACATGTTATTTATAGTCATAATAAATATATATGTAATACATGTGTTCAATTATTTTCTAACAGCATTTTTTAATGTTTTAAATGGATAATGATACTTATTATGAGATGTTCCATAGACTCGGGGAAATTTTTCTTCCTTGTGATGTGCTTGTTGCTTCATCATTTCACCCTCATGTTGTGGGCATTTTTTCGACTAATATGGTTCATGGTCTTGCAATA
Source organism: Viscum album (assembly GCA_963277665.1). Classification (NCBI taxonomy): domain Eukaryota; kingdom Viridiplantae; phylum Streptophyta; class Magnoliopsida; order Santalales; family Viscaceae; genus Viscum; species Viscum album. The sequence continues at coordinate 52,913,075 of OY728156.1, forward strand.
TTGATCATTCTATACCATATTCCTGAGTAACATCCACATATTTGTTTTTATCCATGCATGTAGAGGTTTGTTCCATTGTGTAATTTAGGTTAATTTAATTATCACTAATTTTAATTAATTTTCATAAATTTATTTTTATAGTAATTATTTTTTTATTTTTTTATTTTTACCAATAGTTTTTTTATATATCTATTGATAGGGAAGTGCTATTATGTGGAATTATTTTTTCAGAGCATGGGTGATGTGGTATCATATTCCCATTATTATTTGGAAGTTCATGTTTTATCATTGGTTGGTACGTAAATATATAATAGTTATTTTGAGATTTATTTAATTATTAACTTGATATTATTAATTATTTGTTAGGTCACATTTAAAAGAAGGGATCTATATAGAATGATAGAGTCACATTTATTGATCAATCTTTGAATAACCATCAGGACAATTACATCTTCTTTCAGGTTTGGTTTAGATTGTTCTCATAACAGATGACAGGTATTTTTTTGAGGAGATCATCATTAGGTTGGCAGAACTGAGGGGTTCATGAGGTAATTAATAGATCTAGTATTCATACATTTAGTACTCATCGAAAATATATGGTATGTACTTTTATTTAATAATTTATAAAACTATAAATTAAAACTTTTTATTTCATTTTTCATATAAGAATTTGAGTAGCATGATATTACAGAGTTTGATGTTTACAAGAGGATGTGCACTAACCCTGTCACTAGAGATATTACTGGTGGTCAAAATCATCATATTGTGGTCAGTATAATTTTTTTTAATTTTAAAAATTAACTAAAAATAATATATTAACTATTTTAATTTAAAATTTTCATTTTAAGGAGTCATATGAGGCTCTAAATTCTCATACACATTATGAAAGTCAGGTTTAAAATATGGGTTAGACCGCCATTTCAATAATATTTGATGACGTGACATGGATACAGGTGACTTAGTATACTTTCAAGAAATATTGTGTCATTGATATCGGTTCTCAATTGATTCCAATAAGTTTTTATGTTACAATTATGTTATCATCATCCTGCTAGAGGGTATCTTATAAGGATTCATCATCATCACCTATAGAGTCTACGTAGAAGCTATGATCTTAGAATGAGGTTATAGATACCTTTCATAGAGAGCATGAAGAGTTTCTTCGACATCATGAACATCAGCAAGAGGAGCAATGTCAAGCGTATGAGAAGTGGAAGTGGTAAATAATAGAGTACATACGACGCTTGGCATGGGGTATATTGATAGAGTTCCCTCCACCACCACCTATATAGGAACCTTTCCCTCCTTGGTGACACGTATATTGTTTTGACACATATATTATCATAAAAATTTGAATGAATATCCATTTTTCATATTATTATTAATTCAGATATTTACAATTTTATATAATGTGTTTTTAAATATTATTTTGATGTTTTTTATTTTATTTATTTTTTATTTTTTTTTAATTTTAGATAATTGTGTTTAGTTTTACTTTTTATTATTTAAATTTTTTATTTAATTTTTATTTGTATAAAAATATTTTTAAATATTATAAATTTTTTATATTATTTATGACATGATTGATCCCCCATAAGATATAATTATTTTCAATGTAGTATCAATACTATCACATGTACTAACATATATATAACCAGTTAATGAGTTTTGATCCCCATCACAAAATACAAAAAAATGATAGCCTATCAAAATAGTTTTTGTGACATGAAATTCATTTATAAACCTTTTGTGATGGACCCCTTTAAAATAACTATTTTCAATGGGAACCTATAACAAATGACCCAACACAAATATTTCATATTAAATTAGTGATTCGATATGAAACCATTATTCTAGTGTATGATAGACTACCGCCTTCCAAACCAATGTAACTTGTTTTCCATCACCACCTCTAATGGAATATTATAATGTTTGATTTCATGTATATATATTATATTCATGAAATTATTATAATTATATAGACACAATATATCACCTATTTTATTAAAATTCCATCCATTAAAAAATGACAATTTCATTCATGCATACGTGTGGATTACCCCCTCTACGAAGCAATGGATTCATTTTTATTCATTGCCTAAAATTAATGATATATATAAGTGTATTTAATGATTTAATATAATATTCATTATATAATATTATATTCTAAATGATATTATGATGAATAGCTTCATTCCTTCATGTTCGATGAAAAATGTAAACAATACTCATCCATACATACAACCTACCATCTCCATGATTGTATCATAAGTCGTAAATTTTAACCACCTTCCATGGTTAGTTCTAAAAGAATAATTACTGTATAAACAATATTATTGTAAAATTATTATGATTTAGGAAAGGTTATAATAACGATCATTTTGAAAAATTTAAACCTACTGAAGTCATTTTGGACTAATGAACAAAACATCCTCAAAACATTTGAGGTGATTATAATATTTTAATAAATAAGAATAAAATGTATACAATCTAAATAAATGTAATATTAAAAATCAAAATGGTTTATATTATTTTAAATAATTAAAGAAATATATTATTTAGGATGATTAGGAACATATGTGACATGTCATACTCGAGGTAAGGAACACTTTACCTTAAAACCCTATTTTAAATGTTTTAGATATTTATTTTATAAATAAATTTATTTAATATATATATGATTTAAAAACTATTTTTTATTTATTTATGTAGACATAAATTAACTATAAAATAAAATTAATTTACATTTAACTTTTTATTTAAAATTTTTTAAAAGGAAATTATTTATATATGTTATACATAAGATTTTGACTTTATTTAACAATTGAAAAATGAATGACCTATTTTAAAGTATAATGCATCAACACATTACCATGTTTCCATTAAATATATTTTCTATTTGGATTACTTTATAATATCCAATGGTTTCAAAAATAAAAACCCTCCTTTCCTTTATTTTGGTTATTTTTGTTATTGAAAAGTCGATTATAATGTAAATGGATATATCAATATCCAAAAAAGCATTCTGTATGGGTTCAAAAGGATATTTTTCATGGGTTTAATTATAGAAATACAATATTTTCTATGATTCATTAATGTTATCATTCACATATATTTCTATGATGATGGGTGAGCCTGATATAAATCACCAATGAATTGGTTAATGATTATCTTCTCCAAAGAAATATTTTAGAATTAATAGTTTTAGTTATTCTATATGTAAGGTTTATTATAAGGTGTATTTAAATATATTTAAAAAGGAATGTAAATTAATTTTATATGATTGATAATAATTCTTCATATAATTATTTTTATTTCACAAGTAATGATAATGATATTTTTTTAAAATAATGATTGTTCCATTTTAGGGTAAAATGCTATGTTTTTTTGAAAAACAAATCATGGATTATCCAATTTTATTATAAGAAATCTTGGATATTATTTTTCCATTATGTTTTATTAAAAAAATATACAAAAAAACATTGGTTTGTAATGATTATTTCATGTTTATTTAAATAATTAATTGAGATCAACATTTAACATATTAAAAAAAATATCTTATATGATATCAGGGCTTTAAAAATGGACTAACATGTTTCTTTCTTATTTTTTATATGTCCCTTAATTGGATTTTTATTCTCATTCTACAGTATAAATTTTTTTTGAGAGGGTTTAAGGATAATTAGGTACAGTGATGAAGGCATGTTCAAAATCAGTATTATTTTTCCTAAAAAATGTGTTGTATTTTAAATTTATATTATTTTCAAAAACGTGGATAATGATTGAATGTGTAAACCTTATAATGTATGTTTTTGTAACATAATTGTTAATAATGGATTCACTAAATTATAATCCAAAATAGATGTTCCTGAACGAAATAAATTGAATATTTTATTTTTAAAAAATTAATAATTTTTTTATAATGATCTCATCATTATGGCTGTTATAAGGGAATTAATAAAGATATATTTAGTGGTTAGAATGTTATTTAATAATAGGATAAAATATATATATTACTTCATAAGTTAGTATGTTATGGATAATTGTATATATTTTGGATAAATTTAATGATTTTAATATAATATGACATAGTAAAATAAATCTTAGTGTTTATCATTATAAAAAGATTATTTATTATGAATTAACTTGATATAATCATAGTAATTATTTTTTTATTAAATGCCTAGATACAATAGGGAAAAAACAAATAATGGATGTGAAGGATAATTCAGAGCTTTTATTAAAGATAAAATGACCAAAATAAATACTTTATTAAATACACTTGTGGTTATTCTTAACACGTAATCAAAATTTATGATTAATAACCTAAACCTCAGGAAGTTTCATAACTCACAAAATAAAATAGAAATGTAGCTACAAGGAATTTTAGTTAATAAATATCATGAATATAAAAAACATTTAACTATGTATTTTTAATGAATATGTTAACATGAAATTAAGGAAATTACTTAATGAAAATGAAGATGTTTTATAGATGTTAAATGATGGAATATTTCATTAAACTTACAATGATAAAATAATAACTTAGTTAAAACTATGAAGGGAAATAATTTTCTTCCCTAGGTATCAATATAATGCATTAAATTTGTGGTGTATGTGAATTATGAAAATAAATTTACCAGGGGGAAATCTCATGAATGGATCCACAAGACCATAAGGATAATGGTATAGCAATGTATAATTCCATTACAGTTGAAGATGAGGAAATTTTTAATGACATATAAAACATATGGATTATATTTTGGATTTTGTTATGATATTTATAAATAGTAAGATATGATTAATAATTTTTATTGTATGAAGTATGATTTAAGGAATAATATTTTAAAATGTGGTTAATGTATTATTAATAATGTTGAATGATTTAGGTGTCTATATATTGGGATTTGGTAGTTATTATGTGGTGATAAATTATAGATGACCATGTGTTTAGAGAAATTAAAACTCTCTGTATGATTTATGTGAATGGAGTGACTTGGAGACATTTATTTAGTTTTAATTGACATTTTATGTATATGTAATAATTAATATTTACGTGCATTTTAATGAATTTGTTTTTGAGAAATAATGATTTTAAATATTTAGGACATAAATTTAATGGTGTAGATATGAATTATGGTTAATGGGATATCTGATGTTTATATTATTATGGTTAATTGGGATAAAAGGATTTTTACATTTTTGTAACATATGATTTATCATATAGATATCCATTAGATTGAAAAGTGTTTTGAGACAAAATTATTAATTTTATTTTTGAAGAAATTAACTATTTTTTACAATAATTTGATTATGTTAAATGGAAATATAGTTGGAAAAAATGGATTTTTATTAGAGGAAAATGGTTAAATTATTAATCTTTTTAGAAGTATATATTATTTTATTTTTTATTTATATTGATTCATATTATTTTTCTAATATATTAAAAAAATTTGGAGACTATATAACTAGGACATATACATTTTTTTGTATATGACTTTATGAGAGATAATGTTGTTTGGAGGAAAATATTAAATTATTATTGGAAGAACATGTGGATAAATAATTCAATTTTTGTTTTATAAATATGGTAAGTAATATTTTATGAGTTTATGTATAGTTTTTATTGAATGTTTAATTTTTCACATTAGGGGTTATTTTTTAGGATTTTAAGTTTATTTTTTTCTTTTTATTTTCATTACATTTCCTTGTACTACATATTTTTGGTTAATAAATAATGATAGTAATAATAACATGTCACAATTTTTGGGATAATGTGATCTATTTAAGGTCGATTTTAGTATTTCAGAAATGAAAAATTCATCTTATTATTCATTTTTGGAATAAGATATGAGATTGAAGAAGAAATTGATCGAAGCACATTTAATAGATGATATTGTTCTTCTGAGATGTAAATAAATAAATTATGAATATTTTTTTCTCAATATTACTTATAATTTATCACTCAAATCTAGGAATATTATTTTGAAATAAAAATTATATTTAACTACAACTGTTTCACTTCTTAAAAATAGTATAATGTCATCTCTTAAATGTCTCTTATTTAAATACACATGCTTTCACTTCTAAACAATTTAACCCTTTTTTGGAATCCTATTTATGTTTTATTCCAAATAGACACAATAATTACCTTTACCATGTTCTAAATGAATTTTTTATTATCAATTTTTATGATCTGGTTTTTCAAAAAAGGTTTTTTAAAATTTAATTTTTTTTTCTCTTTCAATTATATATGATTTATCTACCTATCCATGTTATTTATTTTGAAAATGTTTTAAACCATTTCTATTGGGAATAAGATAAAATATTGAAGATGAAGCTTCCAAAAGGGTTGAATAATATAAAACCACAATATTTTATAATATATTTTTATTTTCTAATATATTCTTTAGTATATGTTACATGCAATACTGAACATTAAGAGATTGTTGATATACTATAAAAATATTACATTCTGACTATGATAACCTAGTCATTAAATTGGAAGGTATTATCAGTAACAAGAACAATATGAAAAATATTTATAAATTTTTTAGACAATTTTAATATATTTTTGTATATATGATAAATAATTAACCAATTTTTTGTAAAGTCATTATATGGTTTAAAAATATATATTCAATAAAAATGGTATTTATTAAATTTTATGGATTAAAATTATAATTAATTTTATAAATTTTATAAATTTTAATTTAGTAAATGAATTTAATTTTTTAAATACACATTTAAATATTATCTTCTAGTGAATTTTAAATAATTTTCTGAAAAGATTTCATTTTGAGTATATAATGTAAAATAACAGTTTTTACAAAACTGTCAATTTGATTCATCAAATAATGTAACTGAAAAGTCACAATATTTTAATAAATTAATATAATAATCATTTAATTATAAATATTATAAATAATTACATAGTAATCATCATTATAATTTTTTTCAATACAAGTTCATTTTGGGCTTCAAAACAAACTTTTTTCTAAAAACTAATTTTATGTGTAGAATGTGTTTTTATAACATTAAAATATATTAATCATTTTTTATTAATTATTTTTATTAATTTTATATATTATGAATTAAAAAAGTATATAAAATTTTAATTTATGGTTTTTATTAGTTAATTAAGGGTTGTAAATTCAGGTTATTTCTTAAAAAACAATTTTCAAAAAAATAGCGTTTGGTTGATTTTTGCATACTTAAATTAAAATTAATTTCTCCAAGTTATAAAAATTTAATTTAATAAATTAGCCTCAATATTTGGAATCATCATTTACATATTTTTTATTTATTCCACATTCATTTTGGGTCATTATGAATATTATCATTGGTAAAAATGTTAGTGACCATGGTAAGAGATAAAAATGTGTTAAAAAGGTAAAAAATAAAATGAGAAGGGTTAAACGGAATTAAAAAATTATTAATAACATTCAATGGACATAAATAAACCTTATATTATCACATGATCCAATATATTCCTTTTTGGATCCATTTATATTGACTAATACATCAATATTTTATAATATTTTGGAATATTTCAAATGTGTCATCTTCCCCACATATAAAAGGATACCACATATTCTCATTACATAAATAAAAATATAAACTTATAATAGTTTTAAACTACCAAAAAATCTAATTTAGATCCATACCAGTATCCTATATGAAATTTTTATCATTACACGTACCATAGGAGGCTATAGGTGTAAACCTAAAAAGGTTGTCTGAAGTTGAGATTAATCACTTAACTAGGTGTTTTTATTTTATTTCAATTTTTATCTTTTTAAAACATACATTGATATATAAATTAATAACATAAGTATCTACCATATGATAATATTTCATTATGTTTATGGAATAACCATTATCTATCTTATATTCAATAAAATAGTAAATGAAACTATTGTTCATGTGTACGACAGACTACCACCTGTGAGCCGATGCAGTTCATTTTCAATCACTACCAATCATATATGTATTTAAAGATATATTTAATGTATATATATATATATTATATATTTATCTAATTATTAAAATTATTTAATTATATTGTATCATTTTTTTCCTTACCTTTATAGGGATTTAAAAATGATAACGTCGTTTGTGAATATGTATTGATTATTATCTTCATTAAGTGATGTGATTTATATTTCATCACTGCCTCACATGGATGGTATATATAATTGTATTTAATCATTTAATATGTTTTTATGACCTAATAATAGTTATTGAATGTTAAAATAATTCATAAATTCTTTACATAACCTTAATTGAATAATTGAAACGTTACTCATGTGTACGTATGACCTACATTCTCCATGATTGAAATGTAATTAATTTTTCATAAAAATAATAAATAGTTTTTTATAAAAGAATAATTAATAAATAAAATTATAATTATAACATTATTCTAATTCATGAATTGATATAACCATGATACTTTTTGTTTAATCCATCCAAATGAATTCATTTTGGACTAATGAACAAAACATATTCAAAACATTTTAGGAAAACTTAATCATATATGTAATTAATTAGAACATATATAAAAGTGAAATAAAAGGAATAAAAAACATGAAAAATGTTATTTAGGAAGAATATAATTAACATAATTTTATTATTTAGGAAGATAAAAATGTACATGATAAGTCGGACATGATGTATGAGACACTTTATCATAAAAAAATCATTTTAAATGTTTTAATGGTTTATTTCTATATCCCTTTCTTCCATGTAAAAATTCATAAAATAATTTTGTAATGTATTAATATATAAATAAATTAATTTTAAAGTACAAATTATATCACTTTTTACTTTTTTCAATGGTTTTCAAAATGAATATTTTTATAAAACTTATACATAACATTATGAAATTATTTATAATAGTAAAAACAGAATGTTCTATTTTAGCATATAAAACATCAATATATTTTTTGTAACCAAAACCATTATTTTATAATTTTATTCATTTAGAATATTAAATTAATTCTACAATTAAAAACAAGAATTCTATTTTTTCTAGGTATTTCTATTATGAAAATTGTGTTTTAATGGAAGGGGATATATCAATATTTGAAAATGATTTAATTATGGGTTTAAAGGATAATAATTATTATTTTGATGATGTAAATGCATTATTTTGTGAAATTCATGCATGTTTGGTCCTTTTAAAATGTTTATGATTATTAGTGAGACCGATTTATATCTACAACGCATTGGGTAATGATTATATCAATCGAAGATATATACTGGAATTAACAATGTTGCTTACTCTGTTTTTAAAGGTTCATGTATGGGTTCTCTGATGATTATTTTCCAGGGAACCTACATTAATTTTTTAGGGAATATAATGAGAAATAAGGGAAATTTTTTTATTTAATAATGTAAGATAATTGTTTTTAATAGAATTATTATTGACTTTTAGTGTAATGGGTATGTTTTCAAGAAAATATTTCTAAATGGCTCTCATTATTACAATAAAACCCAAATGATTATTATTTTTCAATTATTTTTTCATATAAATTATTTTATAAAAATCAATGAGTATTAATTCATATTTCATGTGTATTTAAAGGATTATTTGAGCTCAATGATTATTATGAAAAATGAAAAAACTCTTATATAATCTCGTGGTTTTAAATGAACTAATGAGTTTATTTTCCATATTAATATGTACTAAATATAAATTTTTGTTCTAATAAAATAATTTTCAATTTTTTTTATTTGGTTTAGGGATGACTAGGAATAATGACGTGGTTGTGTTAAAAATTATGATGATTTGTCATTAAAACATTTATTAATTTAAAAAAAATTTATTATTAAAAAATGAATGTGAGTCGAAGTGTGCACATTTTAATTTATTGGATTGTTATATAAGATATATGACCCACAATTATCTAAAACTATTAACCTAAAACACCTTTGAGAATGTAATAAAATAAATTATTTTTTAAAAAAATAAATTATGAGCTTGATAAGGATTTGGTTCTTATATTTTGAGCCTTATAGATCATAAAAATAACTCCAATAATAAATCTCTACATTTTTTCCCATCTTCCATGTGACCATGGTCTTCTCTAGATAATTATAAATGAAGGCCTAAGGTTTAATCCAAAGAAAGTATTTCAAATAAGACGTATAAATTATAACTAAGATATGTCAATTTTATATCTCCTCCCACCGTATGTAAATATATTTTATCAATAATACGATTTTTAGTAGTATCATTAATATTATGTGATGTTATTTTGATTATGGAACATACATATTTCCCATATTTATCATCAGCAAAAAAAGGAAATTTTTTATCATGCTTATATGAGGAATACCACCTCCACATAGTGATATGATTCATTTTCTAAATATATACTATATTTATAATATAATTATGATTATAGAAATATAATATATTATTTATCTTTCATTTCTACTTGTCCATAGAAAATGAACAAAACATTAATGCATGCATAGAGACTACCATCTCCATGAATTGTGTCATTCATTTTTTTACCTCAACATTTTATTGATGATAATAAATTTGTATATAGTTGATATTTATCATTTTTTATGTCCTGGTTAATATTTAATTTGTGAGGTATCAATGATAAAAAATATATAATAGAACAATTTAACACAAAAATTCATGAAAAATGAAGTAGTTAACATATAGATTTAATTATTTTGATATATAATTATTATTAAATGGGTATTTAAATGTCATATTTTGACCACATGTGGTATTATGTGAATAAATATGTTAAAATAAATATGTATAATAAATTTAAATTTATTATAAAATAGGTTATATTGATTATGAAAAATGTAATTGTTTAGGTACGGTTTTTCTAGTCACAATATATTTTTTATGAGGATTATTTACATGTATGTTTCCGATGGAAAAATAAAATCATACCTCTCAAAAAAATTATTAATTTTCATATCCATTGGTTATAAATATAAATTTTTTTATTCATTTCAATGTACTCTCTCTAGGTACTCAAAATTCCAATGGATACAATTTAAGTAAAACAAAAATTTGTTTTCTATTTTTTCAAAAATCATTTTCTTCCCTATCCATATTTTCTTTCAAATATTTTTCATATTATTTTTACAATTATTGTATGATTTTTTAAATTGTATTTTAATAATGTTATAATTTATATAAAATCCATTAAATGTAACTCTATCATCCTATCCCTAAAGAGGAACTTTTAAAAAAAGGTGTTAATAGATATAATTTTTAACATACGCCATACAAACAAATTTTCCAATTTTCAAGAATAATCATTGAATTGAATCTTAAATTAGATATATCCATGATTATTTTGAAATTATTTTTTCCCCTTAATATTTTTAAAAAATTTATAATTACAATTAGTGACATTATAATAAAATGGGTATTTCCATCCTGATTTATTCTTGTGATCTTTTAAATTAATTTTTCATCTATGATAAAATCCATTGATGTTAAAAATACATCACTGGGGATATAATCCTATGATACCACCATTATTATTTATCTATACGTTGTATAATTATTATGATGAAAAATTTATTAAAAACACATTATTTTACTTGGGATAAACTATATTTAATGATAAATATTTTCATGATCATTGTCATACTCACACAAAAAAACCTTATTTTATTATTATTTAATTAGAGGAAAGGATGAAAAAAATTACCAAATCATGGGGAGAACATGGTGAAGACCAAGGGAATGGTACTTAACAATGACGTTTCATACTTTATGTAAGGACTTGGTACTATGGCACACCATTATACCCTTACATGCATCCCTATTTCTGGCCAAAATATCTACTGTGAAATTACCATCATACCAGATTTGTGTAACCCTAATATCTTGATTGATGAGGTTACTCCACTTCCTAATATAATAAATTAGTTCTCATGGGAAGCTATTATAACCTTTTAGGAGGCCAACTAACACCCTATAATCTGACTCTAACTATATAATAATAATTTTATGGAGACTGCATAAAGAATGAACTTTGGCCATCACTCTAGCGTCATCCCCCAATTAAGTGTTTATACTATATAATGTGATGAATCCCAGAATCACTGAGTTATTGCGGTCCCTCTTCAGACACCCCCATCCAGTACTCTGACATTGATTAATCTATACATGTTCATTTTCAGTCCCATGTCAGGCGGTAAGCATTTCACCCATATCTATGTGTTATAGTGACCCCTTTCTCATGTGTCAATGAAAACTAAAGGAATAATTTTTATAAGGGTTAAAAAAGATATTAAAAAATTAATGAGATACCCTAGATTCACAACATAGTACTTGGGGTGATTCTTCAAGAAGAGGTAATAGAACCTCCTACCCTACCTACAATTGTTCCCCACCTCCTAGATAAACTAGAACTCCATAATAAAAATGATACTATGATTCTTTGTGTCTTCCCCTAGCGGTCATCTCCCAATAAACAACCTTACATTAATTGGGTGATTGATTCCCCTATACTGACAAGCCCCAGCTCTTGTTACATGTAGTTCCAAAAATAGATCACCCAGTCACTATTGAAAAATAGGTTCTAGACATTTTCCATTCTTGGTGATGCACATGATCTTGTGTCATACATATGGTTTTGTGATGGGGGCATCAATTGTATCCCTACAATTTATTTGGTAATGATTAATGTTTAGTTATCTTAAAGGGTCATGATAGGTTACCCCAAACCCAAAAAGGGTATAACTGAGATTATTCCAAGACCAAAGTAGGTACATAGGTAGTTATTAAAATACTAACTTGTTATAAATTTCTTGGTTTATATCCTTGACATACGATTTTTATGATTATGACTATTCAGAACTTTATGCCACTCTATTATGACATGATCTAATGAAATTTTTATTATATCATATCTCATTTTATTGGATTCCATTATGATTATTGTCTAATGATCTTACATGATTTATTCCATTACTCGCGATTATGATCTATGAATTTATGTGTATGGTTTTTAAATGTCTAATTCATATTCTCATCCACTAAAATGCATGTTATTGTTAAATGATAATTGATTACTCGCATGTTTAACATTACTAAGAATATGAGAACACCCCTTTTTATGTTTCCTTTTCCCTAAGATATGCTTGATCGTTTTATTTATGATATGCCCAATGAGGTTATTAGATGTCATGAAATTAGTGGAATATAATTTATATCTTTTCTGTAAAAAAATTAATATATAGTTCTAATGACACTAAATTGTTATATTTAGTGAATTAATCATAATTATATTTAATTTATATTGATATAATAAGATGTAACATTTCATTATGACATGTTTGGGTCACCTTAGTATGTAATAGTTAATTGTCTAATAATTTTTGGAAATTATGATGAAGAACCGTTTTTGAGAACCCTTAGGATTAAAATAAGTGTAAAAGAACATCCTATGTTATGGTAAATAATGGATTATGGTTTTACTAGAAAATAAATAATATCTAGATATAGTAATTGGATGTGGAAGTATCACAAATGAACCTAATATAACAACTCTTAATGAGTAGGATTCGATATTACCTCGGTTATCAAAATTGCATGAAGAGTGGGCCTAAGACTGTACACCTATCTAGACACTCCCAAAGTAATATTCATTGTATAACTTGTACATTATTTATGATCCATTATGACGTATTTTAGTAGTTTATAAAAATGGATTGCATTAGTTAAACCAATGGTTTTATAGATTGAAAATATGGTTTCATGATTTAGATGTCCAATAAATTCTTTTTCAATATCACATGGTCTCTAACTATGATTGTTATTGCTCCCACTATAATTTTTTGTTTATATACAATGTATAGAACCTCATGGGGCCATGTTAATGCTAAATATGATGAGGAAATCAATTATATTCCTCCTAAAAAACTAAATGTTATATGATATTGATTTCGAAATTTCAATATTATTCTTTGTTACCATTCTCAATCCTTGAATTATATTGACAGTATAAATTATAAAATGATATAAAAAAATTATATTAAGTCATTCATGATGAAACATATATGTTATTTTTGTTGGTTCACTGATTCAATAATTTCTAAGTATTGGATTAGTACCATTGAAAATTTATTTTCTAGTTCCTAATTCTTAGATCATGAAAAATATTTTCTAGTTATTCCTCATTTGGAAGGAGAATAAGATTAGTGGTTGAATATAATCAAGAACATGAGAAAGCATGAAAAAATTGACTCTATAGATTGGGATGAGTTTGAAAGGTTTTTTTAAAGTACATTCATTATATTCCTTAAATGAAAATGTAATACAAAATCATATATCCAAAGTATGATTATGAATCAATTTGTATTATCAAGGAAAATTTTACACAACTTTCAGGCATTATTTTTGTATTATCGTTAAAAAATAGGGATATTTAATAATTAATCAGTGGATTGAAACCAAGTATTTATAGGGTGTTATCCATAGGAGTATTTAGTAGAAATTATAAAATCATTTGATGTTCTCTCAAGGTAAAAATGGATATGTAAGTCACCCATTAATTGTAGGGTTTTGGTCAGAAAATTAGGATGGAATTCAAAGGAATTTATAATAATAAAATATATTTAATAAAGAATATTATTCATCCATTATTCTAAATTTTTTTAAATAAACATAGAGGAAATTGTAATAATTTGGTCATTACAGTCGCTCTCCCATTAGGTAGGTGATAAATTGATCACCCATCAGGTAGTGTCGCCACATCTTTAATGAGAAATCTACAACTATTAGCTCAAGGTCACAGGTTGCATAGTTATACTCATGCGGACTCAATAGGTGTGAACTATAGGAAATCACCACTTTACCCTTCATTAAAAAACACCCAATATTGGTCCCAGAAGCATCACAGAACACCATGTACTCGACTCCGTCCTCTAGTAACTTCAGTATGAGAGTGTTCTTAAACCTTGGCCTCATCTCCTAAAAACACTACTAGCACTTCTCTGTCCACATTAAAGGTTTTCCCTTTCGTACCAAAGTTGTTAAGGGTGCTTATAATCTGGGGAAGTCAAGTACAAACCTCCAATAATAGCCTACTTATACAATGAAACATTGCATCTCAGTAACACTCTTGGATGGCTTCGAAGAAGGAACTGCATATACCTTCACTGGATCCACTAAAAATCTAGCCTTCATGATGACATGTCCTAGAAAATGGACCTATTGAATCCATAATTGACCCTTCAATATCACCCCATAATGTTTTTTCTCTCAGATTGTGTCTAACACCATCCTTAAGTGTCTCATGTGCTTCTCCTCCAATTTCGATTACACTAGGATTTCATCGATGAAGACCACAACGAACTGGTCCATGTAAGGATGAAAAATCTGGTTCATGAATCCCATGAACATTTTTGGGGTGTTTTACATACAAAATTTCATCACTAAGAACTCATAGTGATCATAACGACACCTGGAGGCTATCTTCGGTATATCCTCATCTCGAACTCGCAACAGGTGATAGCCTGATCTGAGATCAATCTTAGAGAACCACCACAACCCTTTCAACTGATCAAAGTGGTCTTTGATCCTCTATAGTGGATATTTCTTCTTCCTCGTAACCTAATTCAAGAATCAGTAATCCACACATAACCTCAAGCTCCCATATGCCTTCTTGAAAAACAAAACTAGGGCGAACTAGGGTGAAACACTAGGTCACATGAAGCCCTTCCTCTTCAAGTCCTCTAATATCACCCTTAGCTCATGAAGCTCTACAAGACCCATCTAATATGAAATTTTAGATATCAGAGTCATCATGGAGTGTATATCAATGCAAAACTCCATCTTCCTATGGGGTGGTAAACCGGTAACATCTTCAGGGAATATTTCCTCAAACTTCGCCAACACTTTATGAAATTGAGGACTCATATCATCCACCATACTGAGGGTGAGTCTATACAACTGATGTGTAATTGTTTACACCCTCCTATGTGTGATTCCATCTTGTGATACATGTGTTTCCTTTTTTCCAATAAAGGAAAACTCAGTTCCATCACTACAGATACACCACACTCTATGCCTAAAATAGTCAACATGATCATGAACTATAGATAATTGGTTCATCCTAATAATGGTTTTGTAAGGCCTTGATGCCACTACTAATATATTTCAACCGAAACTATCACCTCCAAGAGTCAACTCACATTGTCTTCATCAGTTTGTGATCATTTAATCTCCTCCTATAAGAGTCTCTAAGTGTATGGGTTGAGTCAAAGGTTCAACTAGAATCTCTGAGTCCCAAACAAGGTTCATGGAAGGATATGAATGATTAGAACTTGTGTCTATCAAAACTATAGATTAGGTGAAAAAAGAAACAAATAATACCTTGTATCATCCCTAGATCCTCAGTGTCATAGAAATCCATCACCTGCAGCTGACCTCATACCTGTCCAACAACTCCCAGAGTTAGGTTTGGACCATCTGGGGGTGGTGGTGGTAATAGGTCAGACCTCCAACCACCTTCAATTTCCATTAATATTCCTCTTTCACATCCACTGTCCCACAGAACACCCACCTTCTATCTCTACCTCTGTTGTGGAGGTCCCTTAATCATCCCCCATTAAACTGTAAGATGGGTCGGTAAATCTCATTCTAAATTTCCCTGAGCGCTTCATGTGTAACACCATCTATACCTGGGCTTATTTGAGCCACATTGGGATCCATGCACTGCGGACCTTGAGTACTTGGGTTGTCTCCTAAAGTTTCTAACCCTCATCGGTCTCTAAGATTATCATCTTCTACCTATTATCAAGGTCTCAACTACCTGGTACCCACTGCTAGCTCTCAATACCAGTGTCTACTCTGCTATAAAACTCTCTACTAGTAGGGCTCTCTCACATACCCAGTATAGGTAGGAATGCTAAGGGATGTCATAAATGCCCTAATGTCCTGACATAATCACTTGTAAAAGGTCCGAACCTTGATTAAAAAGTCTTTAACCATGTTTATAGTGTGAAATATCAGTAAACTCGTTGAATACTATGCCATGGTTATACTTCATTACTGAAGAAGTTATAGATCATGAATGCATACCGATCAAAACATGGTCAGATATAACTTCTCCCTTAAGAGACGCTTGAAGTCTTTATGGGATAGAGATTTCTCTTCAAGTGAATGAATCACCAAGATCCACCATCACCTCATAGAGCCCTGAAGAAGACTTGTGGTGAGGGCTACCTTCTATTCTTCAGGAATCCTCACAAGGTAAAAAACATGGGTGACTGCCTCTAGCTAGTCCTCAGCCAACTGGGGGTATAGATCACCGTAAAACCTAGATGGTCATTTTCTCTAAAACTCGTACAATACAGTCAGCATGTGTGAATCCTTAGATGTTAGTACTGGTAGTAGCTGATGGGTGATGGGTGTTGGTATAGATGGTAAACTACTCAAAGGTGATATATTTGGTATAGGACCCTATAACTATGCCTCTTCACTAGGTGGATCATCCTCATGATCCGGAAGTGAAATCCTAGTTGGTTGCCTATGTGGAGGCATCATAAAATGAAACAAGACGTACCATGGTCTATAGAGTATATTTGGAGAGATGACTCAAGAAGTACATGGATAAACAAAACCATATCTATATGATGCATTTACCATTGTTTTTTCTTACAACTAGTGTTTTCATATACTGAGTTGAAAAGAAGATAATCAGAGTATTGTTGTATAGATACGTCAGTCGTCGCACCAATAGTAGAGTCTCTGGCCTGAAATCAACACTTGAAAAAATTAACATTATTTCCCCAATAAAACATCACAGACTCCT
Source organism: Viscum album (assembly GCA_963277665.1). NCBI lineage: Eukaryota > Viridiplantae > Streptophyta > Magnoliopsida > Santalales > Viscaceae > Viscum > Viscum album. Next base: position 52,930,888 of record OY728156.1, read on the forward strand.
AGTCCTAAGGTAGAACTGGCCTCCTCTAATACCACTTTTTCATGACCCATCCCATATGGGCCTGTGTCATGACTAACCCAAGCCATCCTTCAATAGGATAGGGGCTAGTGACTAGCACCAAGTAGGAATTTCCTATAAATGGGAGCCATTACCCTAAAGTACCTATATGCATGGACACATCTCCAAGCCAAAAATGACGAAATTAAAATAAACTAAGTAAAAAGTTCAAGTAAACCATAATGTACACAAATTGTTGTAATATATTGAAAATACTAAAAAGTAAACAGGGCCAAAACATTCCCACCAAAAATTTATTGTAACCATAAGTCCAACCTGTAAGAAAATTCATTTTGGGGATGTTTTATGAATCGCAGGAGCACACATCATATTTTTGGCCTCTCTAATGACTAACTGATCTTGTCCCACCTAGGAATCCATCAAAGAGTCGGTCACCTACAAAAAACACAACACGCGCAGGAAAATCATGTGTAGGGGTGAGTATAATAATACATAGTAGGACACCTTGAAACCATAAAATAATTCCACAAAGGAAATAAGAAAAAGGAAAGTACAGTCAACTTTACATAGGTATATTTATAAAATAAATATAATAAGTATATCCAGATATACTCAATCCAAGATACAGAGTCTAAAGGTAATCCATAAACAATTACCTTCCACAAGATTCTATTCAAAGCATTCTCGTTCGGAGAGAACTGACTCCCCAAGAAATGATATTATCAGAGACACTAAATAATAGGTCTAGCTCATATGGTCCCCACCAAAATAAGAATGCATTGGTCAAGAACGACTATGATACATTGAGAGGGAATCCTACCCAAATAATACCACTAACCCAATGTTGATCAACTCACAGCGTAGAATATCCTATCCAATAAATACCACTAGCCCAACTTATATGGCTCTCTAGATGCAGGAAAAATTCCATGATCTAGGAGAATATGTCAAATACAAAAAATTCCATGAGGGGTGATAGAGGATCCTACTTCAGTCCCATAGAGAAATACCATAACTCTATCTAGGACTCAGAATCTAGTGGGGACTACAATCCAGTAATATTGATGTAATGTCATATTGAACCCTCTAGGAATGGACAAAGGGAAATTATATCAACCTATACTGGTCTATAATAAAAACTCACCACTTATGTTAAAATGTCAGTATCATCACTAGGGCCACAAATTTATAAATATCTCATCAAATTAATATACTATTTGAATGTTATGGGAGTTCAAAGTTTCAAACGAATAAGGGTTACTGGGCCCATGGACTGATTGCACGTTTGGTACACTAACCATGGAGTTCGACCTTCATGATCGATCTACCCCACAGTCGACCATGTGACTATCCCGAGATGTCATGAGGTCTAACCCAGGTCTGACCTAGATTCGGATTGATCCGATGGGTCCAACTTGGCCCACCTTGCCCAGTTTATTCAATTTCTGGCCATGTCCCACATAGCCCCTGTCGTCACTACTGTCACCCATAACTACCACCTCTGATCGCCATACTGCCACCAATCATCACTGCCTCACCTCACTGAATAGCTACATCGTACTCATGCTAGTGGCCCCTTTTATGCACCACTGATCCACCTCTAATGACATAAATTCAAAATGGATTGAGATCTAGGTTCCTTGGGTCCCGATCTACACAGATTCAGCCTCTGTTGTTGGTTTTCCTATAATCTAAGGGTTTGATCACATTTGAAACCACTCTAAATGTTGAATCATGGACATAGGGTTCTTATAGAAAATAATTCAAAGAATAAGGGAGAGAAAAGCACAGGAACACCATAAAGGAAGAACCACAACCATTGTTCTTGTCATCCTCAATCCATTTCTATTAGAAGGATAAACGAAGAAGAATTTAAAATAAATCTCCTAATAATCCAACATATAATATCTCCTCCCACAACAATGATTGAACTGTATATCAATATTTTAATGGATTGACACGTTTTCATCATGGAAATCAAGATTCATGAAAATCTCGAAGAAAGAATTGCCCTAGTTCAATTCGGATCAGTCTCTAATAAAGGACTATTGTTGCGTCTTCATTGGTGATAAGGTTCCTTCGAATCAAATGTGCAATGATCATCGAACCATGATCCATTACCATTTTTTCAAGAAAATTCTTTCTCCATGTCTCATAAAAATTATAGGTTCATGGTGATAACCTGGAATTACTGAAAAATCATAATAAAAGATAAGTTGTTATATTAAAAATATTTTTAATAAAAATATTTTTTTTACACTTTCTCCCTCTGTGACATTTTCTACAGACGACCTATGCTAAAAAAATTATATCAAAAATAGAGAAAATTCACTCTTATGATCTCAATTGTACCCTCATATTTCTGATTTGATAACTTATTTAATAGTTATTCCACTTTTCAATAAACTGCGTGAACATTTTATTAAAAGATTAATATTTTTCAAAAAAAAAATTGGGAAAAACGAGTCTCATAATCACACTTCGTCTTAGTGCCTGGAATCGAAATCAATCCATATAATTTCTAAAAATAATACATGGTAAATCTGAGACATTAAAATCATTATTTATTTATTCCCATTGGGAAAATGGAAACAACATTCATGCTTACATATGACCTACCATCACCATGAATGATGTATTTCATTTTCAATATCTATATTATATGGATCACTTTAAAAAAAATTAATATATATTATATTCTTTCTATTATTAACATTATATAGATTACATAACCATGATAAAATTAGTAGGACCAGAAATTAAAACAAACATTAAAAAGAAATCATTTATTGAAATGTATCTTTAAACTAGAATTGTTAATAAACGGGTAATAAAATGTCATTGGGAAATAATTCATGGTATGATATATATAATCATAGTGATTTAAGATATATATAATTAACATATATTTATCATACAGTATGTTTGAATTTGTATAACAGAACTCAAGACTTATGGTAAGATATTTCTGTCACAATAATTTTTCTTTGAGACATGTGTCATATTCACTGTATGTTTCTTTTATGTGGTTTATATATTTACCATGAATGTATTCTATGATGATTATCCTTAAATATATTGTGATTTAAATATCCATTTTAGTATCTATATTTCATTTATATTATTATTCATATTTTCTAATGTGGTTAGAGTTATGGGTTTCAATCTCTTCATTATCAGGATCATTTATGAATATGATTCTAAGGATGAAATATCAAGATATATCTCTCAATAAACTCATGAATGTTTATAGACATAGGTTATTTCATGAGAATACATGTTTTCCATTAATTTTAATCAATTTATGTACATAAGAGATAAAAATAATTTTTTAAATAAAAAGAGTCAATATTTCACTCATCGGTTAAAAACCCGTTTTCTTCTAAAACCATGTATTCTAAAACTGTTTTAAAAAAAATATTCACATTCAAAAAATGATTTACTAAATAAATTTTTACCAATTTTTGAATTTTTACAAAAAAAAATTAAATAAATTTTCATTTCATTTTTCAAATAATGAATGTGTGGATTTTATTGAAAATGGGAATAGAATTATTGATATAACGTGGATGAAATGAAATTTATTTTCCACTATTAAGAACAAATATTTGATTTAAATCTTAATATATATGTTTCAAGTTTATTTTCAATGAAATTTATTACCAAAAAATTTTATTAATTTTTAGTTTAATGAAGTTATTTTCAAAATGTAAAAGAAATTTTCCGCATGATATTTTTTTTAATTATTTTTAAAGATTCTGTTTTAAGTTTCCCGGGTTATTTTTAAAGAAAATTATTTTGAATATTTTTTATTTTTTAAAAAAAATTCATAGTGTAAAGGATATATTACTCATGAAATGTTCCAATTGATCCTCCAAAATCATTTTTTGTTTAAGATGACATCCTTTGATGTCACTTGTGATTTATTAGAGATAATAAAGAATGATACCATCCTTATTCATTCTCTGGGTGATTAAATTTTTTGTTTATGAAATGTTCATGGAGCCCATTTATTTTTCTTACGTTATTACATGATTAATTGAGGAAATGATTATGAATCCTATTTTATTTACATGGGATATGATGTGATTCCATGATGAATGTTTTCTGATATTATGGTACAAGTAAGTATAGTTTTAATTATGATATTTTCGTAACATATATCAATCTCCAATGTAATGGGGAAAGATTTATATATTATGTAATAATGATGGGAATCCAATTGATGGATGTGATCCACTATGGGAAACAGGTGTGTCCATTTCCAAAATGGTAAATAGGTGTGTCCTATTCCACAAAAGGAAAAAAGTATTTATTCATGATCCACTATGTTGATTGTCTTGGTATTTAACCTTGACATATGAAATGGTTTTCTATATTTATTATCTCACAACACTTTTATGATACGAAATTATGGTTTCTCATTGAGTTATGATGAGTTATCACTCTTATGTCCCATGATTTCTAAAATGATATTGTTTTATTTCATGCATCATGTTTATGATCTATAATAGGTTGGGTATGGAAATCTAATTTTATTTTCATGATCACATACCCTTATTCTTATCTTTTGATTTCATATTGTCCTGATTTTTATATTATATGTTTATCCTTATTGATCATTATAGATCACCCTATTATTTTGTTTCCTTCCATAGATTATAAAGAATGGTTTATATAGGTCATGATTAAGAGGAGTAGTACGTGAGAAGATATTTTTGGGAGATGTTGAAGGTATTTTATAAAATAATAATATTATGATTATAGTCTTAAAATACAGTAAACTATTATGGTCCTTTGGTGTATGTTTATAAAATTTAATGAATATTCATCTAAAAAGAAGTGATATTTATGTACAAAGTTATTGGGTCACTATAGCTACTATCAGAGGAAATTTTTATTAAATCTATAGAGATTTTTATTAGAAATACAATATGAAGATACCAAGGTATATTCTAATGTATATGTTTAGGGATAGACAAAAATTTTAGGAGTCAGGTGGACCTTCTTCTAAGAATTTTTTTTTAAAATTAAAGTTCAAGGGGACATTACAAAGAGAATTTACAAAGTCAGGTATACCATTCTTCATGCAAGTCTACCTCAACCAAACTAGAACAAAATTCTGGTAAGAAAAAAGACCAACTCAAACTGGCCTCTATAATATCCCTCTTAGAAAGAGAATCAGCAACCTGATTCACCTCCCTATAGATATGTTTGACATCAATGGATAAAGATTCATCAAGATGAATACATTCAATCTAGGATGTCAAAATTCTCTATAGTAAATTCTTGTAATGTTATTTGAGAATTTTCACAGCTACAGTTGTGTCTGATTCTAGCAATACTTACACCAACCAAACTGAACAGAAAATTTTATCACCTTTATGATAGCCCATAGATCATCATTAATTGTATATCTATTCCCAAAAAATTGATAAAAGCTTCATTTAATGATACTCTTATGGGTATGAAAGATACCACCACAGATTGAATGACCTGGTGTACCTAAAGTCACCCCCAACAATGTTGAATTTCAACCACTCCAAAATTGGGGGTATCTATCTAATTGATCTAGAAACTAATGTTTTCTTCACCCTGCCATAGACACCAAGCGACCGAAAAATAAGAAAATCATAAAAATCATTGTTTATATCCCCCATTTTATCTTGCACACAAGAATAATCCACCTATGAATAGAGGAAACACAAGAATGTTAAGTAGGTGTATGATTATTTAAAATCACATGATTTCGTGATATCTAAATGAATATAAGAAGGTTGGATGTTGCAACAAATAGAAGACCATGGATATATTCACTATAAGGTAGTCTAAATATGGAGGATAGTAGTATGTCTAGATTTTGGAAATAAATATAGTATAAAAATGTGTCTTTTAGATATTTCCATAATTTGAGCATGAAACAATAGCATCCAAACATATTATATAGCGACTCCTCGTCTCACAAATAAATAAAACAAAAAAATCATGGTGAAAACCCATACTCTACAAAATAATTTGGATAATTAGTTTATTTCTATATATTTGCTACACTAGAAGCCGGTCAACATGAGAAATAAATGGTTTTCTAAAACATAAAACCCAAATTGGTGTTATGATTGAATCAACACACTAATTCATATAACAGTCTCTAGTACTGAAATAATCATTCATATTAGGTTTCCATAATGGATTATCATTATTATAATACACATACCTAGAAAATTCTACCTCATGTTGGGGGGAAAGTATATTATGCATGTCAGAAAATACATTTAACAATTATATTGTAGTAGACCTTAAAGAAGAAGGAATAATAGAATCATCAATGATATGATTTGATAGTCATGACATACTCTAGTAATTTAGATGATATTTCCTAAAAACCACCTATTTTGAACAATACATAATATAACTATATGTTTTCTTAACAGGTGGATAAACAGATGAAGAAACATACATGACATGCCTAATTTTTAATTTGATAACAAAAATGGTGGTAAGAAATTCCAAAGATGAATTGGTGTTGTAGAAGAGCCTCCATGTGAAAGTTTTAATAAAAGTTTAATTAAAGATCTTGATATTTTTAATTCCTATTCCCCTCATATTCATTGTCTTGAAACAGTCCTTCCAATCAACCATAACCAAATTTCTCTCTTGAAACGAACATGTCTAAATAAAATTCTGGATCATAATTTGCAGCTCTTTGATGAGGGACCTAGAAAATTTGATTAACGAGAAGGAATATAAAAACATTAAAGTGATAAAATAATTAACCCAGAAAATTTTTCTTACCTGAGAAATACTCTTACCCTTCCAGGTTTCCAACTGATTAACAATTCTCAAAGATATATTTTCCAAGTAGCATATTTTCACTCAACCCCAAAATATGGGGACTCCAAGATAAATGAAAGGCAAGAAACCCCTCTCCACACCCAGAATTTAACCAAATATTTTTTCTTGGAAGTCATCACATCTTATCCTACCATAAATGATGATTTTCCCCAGCTAATAACCTACCAATCCACTTCTTCATAATGCCCAAAAATATCGTTATTATTAAAGATAGTAACTCTATTAGCCTTCCCAAAAAGATGAATTTCATCTGCATATAATAGATGAGAGGGAGAAAATATCATTCCCAACCCTCATTCATTGATAAATTCCTACATTAGAAAGATCAGAAATGCATCGAATCAAATAATCCTCAACTATGGAAAAGATAATCCCAATAGAGTATCCCCATGCCTAACCCCTCTAGAGCACTCAAATAATCCCCTTGGGGACCTATTGAAAGGGTTGGTAATCCTAGAACTCTTAAGAATAGAGAATAATATATTAATAAATCTTTGATAAAATCAATGCATTTTTAAGATATCAAAAATTGTGTTCCATTTTATTATATCTAAGGCTTTAGAGAAATCAATTTTGAGAGACATGTTACCATCCTTAACATTTTTCTTCATAATATTCACACATTATAAAGAAGTATATATGTTGATCTGTATATTCCTCCTAGGGAAAAATCAGAACTGCTTTTATGAAAAAAAAACTCTTAGAAATATCACCTAATCGGTGAGTCATAATTTTTTAATCAACTTTGGAATATAATTCCCAAGAGAAATAGGCCTGAAGTCTCTAATATCCAGAGCATTATCTTTTTTTGGGATAAAATAAATAAAATTATAATTAAAACCCTAGAGAAAAATATGCATGGTAAAATAAATACTTTATAGAATTAATCACGTCATGATGAACGATGTCCCAACAGAATATGAAAATTCTGTTGGAAAATCTGTTAAGACCAGTAGTTCTATAAATGATTAAAGGGAATATCACAACATGTATTTTGGCTAAATTGGGATCCTCCATAAGTTTCATATTTTGTATGTCATCAATAGAATAATTAATTCACTTTTCCATTTTATGAGTTTTTTTATCCCCATATTCATAATAATGATTATCAAAATATCATGTCACAACATTTTAGATTTAATTATCAGAATTAAAAAATCTCCCATCAACATTAAGAGAATTGAGATTTCTTCTTTTCTTTTCTATCTATGCATACAATGACATAATATTGAATTTATATCCCCCTCATTTATCAACCTAATGGTGAATTTATTATGGATAAGATTTTTTTAAGGTTCAATGGACTATCAAGATTGGAAAAGGCCTGAATATCCTCTTTTGAAGACATATCTTAACATATATTTCTTTTCCAGTAATGGTCTATGTGGGATTCATCCTCCTTGATATCAATATAAATATTAGAAAAATAATATTTTCTCTATTATTTAAGTCCTAATTTAATGATTTTCATTTTTTTGGAATGAATTTTCATAGGTCTTCCCAAGAAAACAACCTTAAAAGTATCCAAGATAATTTATCTACAACCAAGCACAATAAGAAAAGTGTTATTGAAATTGAAAGGAAAACGAGATTGACTTGATTTTTTGACACAAATAACAACCAAAAGTGTGTTGTGATGAGAATATATCTTCACAAGAGAGATCACAGATATATCAAGTGCATCATTCCTCTCATCAACCTATACAAAACATCTATCAAGATTACTGGCCTACCTCCTATTTAGAGTATACCTACTCCTTGTGAAATATGCACCAGTCATGGAGTCTTCAACCAATCCACATGTATCAATACAAGAGAAAAAATCACTAGATGAAATTATATAGAAATTACTAACATTTTATTCATCTAGTCTCAAAACGGCATTAAATTCACCCAATATGATCCAGTTGTGGCACATATTTCCTAAAATAGTTTCCAGAATTCTCCATAGATACCTTCATCTAATGTACTTGTTGAAATTATAAAAAATGTTTGTAGAAAGAGAAATATCAATCAAAATGAATGAAATAGTTACATACTAAAGATCATTATTGTAAGAAACAATGGAGACACTATGATTTTTATGGACCCACAAGGACTTCATATCACTATCAAATTGATTGTTGGAAATAATGGAATATCCAAAATATCTCCACTTGAATTCCTTCTAATTATCAAAGATCATTCTTGGTTCAGAAATACCAATAAGAAAAGTTTTACTGGTCAAAATAAAATACCTATGATCCTTGACCGTGGGAGAGTTTCCAATCTCTTGGAAATTCTATAATAATATCTTCATTGATTAAGGGACCTGAGTATAGTAGTAGGCCTCTCATAGATTTAAGTCCTATCTTTAAACAGATGAATTTGTTCTTTAATCCTATCATCATTCACTGCTATATCATCAACAAGATAAAATAAACTTAGGCATTTGCTAGATGGGGAAGAATCATCATCACCATCACCCAATGAGCCAGATCGTAAATCATTAAACATATTGGATGATTCATTATGTATCATATTGAAACTTTCATGTATCTTCCTACATGAATATTTGGAGATAAGAACATTTTAAAATAGATTACTAGTGTGATGAGTGTCCATAGGTTTCTCCATGTCACCAGCCAGCAAGTTATATAAAGGAGCAACCAACTCCATACCAACACTTTGAAAACCATGCTGAGAGACAGGATCCTACTCTAATGAAGATTCATGTGAATCTTTAATTACAGGAAAAATAGAATCCATGACTTTTACAGTATCCTTCTCAGGCTCGAAATTAGATCCAAAAAATTCAATATGTATAGGTGAGGGACTAACCTATTATGGGACCAAATCATCCTGAGGATTCTGATCACCAAAATCGCAAATATTATCATTATATTTAGGAGTACGTTTATCACTATTCTTTACCAAGTATTTATCATTCACTAATGATTCTTGAGGAGAGTTATTAGTATCAATAATATCAGTTATGGCACTAGAATAAGGTATCCCTATGTTGAGCACCTAAGTCACACCCATAGGGGAAAGAACATATTCATTAACACCATTTATATTATTCTTGGTTCTATCTTTAAAAGAATATTATGCAATTTTACCATCAGGTGGGACAAAATCAGAAGCCTTAGTAGTGGGTGGTAGAGGAGATGATTCTTTCCCATTCTTTTTCATGTAGTTGACATCATCACTTCCCCTGATCTTGAAAAAATTTATAGATTATTCTTATCATAATGAGATATAACATGTCCCAAAAATTATAAATTCACACATAATTTTGTTTTCCTCTCATAAAATATTTTCCAAATTGATATTGTAATCTATATTAGTTAAAACCACCTCTCCAACTATAGTGGTGGATATATCAACCTCAATATGTATCATTTAATAATATCCAAATCTTGTATTTTCTATTTATTTTTTCCAGTATTATGGGATTTACAACAGAGGAGGTGATATCCTAGAGGATTTGGGGGTGCCATTAGAGCCAGTCCAATTGACATACTCAAATCCATACCTAAGAATGAGTATTCTTTACATTTTTGGAATAAAAATTCTAATCCCATTCTTGAATCTGATGAAATCTAGTTTTCATAGAAATCAAACCAAATCTCCATGCATGCCATTTGAAGTCATCCGAAGGGAAGAAAATATGATAAAATCCTTGACCCATAGCTGTCATCCTCCAATCATCAAAACCGTGGATCTCTGTAATTCTATTGATAAGTTCATTCAATCTCCATGGATTCTACCCTTTAGGAATCAAAACATGCACAATGATTGAGAACTTGTAAATACTACCACATTCTTCCATAGTGTCATGATGTTATGAAATATGTGTAATTCTCCCCTTTTTTACGATTCATTTCACATGAGGTGAATCGAAATATAGGAAATATATATTCCCCATGGCCTTAGAGACATCCATAATAGTCTTTCGAAAATAAAAAACCTTCACCAATAGGATTCTATGATCTATTTTATTTGATTTTTTCAAAAATATAGAAAAGGACCTAATGAGCAATATGCTCGAAATGATTATCGACCAGATCATTGACCAATCCCTTCCCTCGATCACCCTTTTTCGCACCAGAAACTAGATCACCTGCTCTAGGGTTTCCACTATTCTCCCTGCTTTTCTATACTATATTTCAAGGTCCATATGTCAAGGTATATGTCTAGGGATAGATTTAAGGATAAAACTATGTATAATTTTATGTATAATAATATATCCTAGAATATTAGTGAAGTATAGAGAAAGTAGTTTCCAAAAATTTTATCTCTATCTGGATACAACAAGTGGATTTGGGTCTATCATAGAGCTAACTAGGGGTAAAAACTCATAAATGGGAGTATTTATATGGAATTGATAATATCCTAGTTCATGATAATGGTCCTTTCTACACACCAAGTTTGAAAATCATAGGGGAAATGATTTGGAAATTTTCAAACTCTTTACAAACCACCAAGGACGATTTAAATAATTTCCATGAATGACCAATATTAATCCTAAGGTTTTATATATTGAAATTAAGGTTCCATGATTTAGACATAATATAGTTTATTTTTCATGATTTTGTGGTTTCCCACTATGATTAGTGTTTCTTAAGATACTATTAATGGTTTTATTCCATGGATAGAACCCAAAGGAGTATACTCAATGTTGAGTGTGATGGAAAATAAAAAAATTTTCTCTTGAGAAACTAAACATTATATGAGTTTAAATGAAAAATTTTGTTTCTATTCTCACACAACTTTCCCAATATACCCAAATAGCATGAAGGCCTTCATTTTTATTGATTTTTGATAACCCCCCTTTCAAGAGATGAGGGGGAACCCTTATAAGGATCGTAGGCTCAGAGATTACACGGACCATAGGCTTAAGAGATAAATGACCCAAAGGTCTTAGGGAATTCAACCAGACTATCTACAAGTAACTGCCCATCCCCATCATCTGCATCGTGATAGTAGCTCTCCACCATCTTAATGGCCATCTGGCTAGTCTTCCCGTGCAAGCACAGGCTAGTCCCAATGGCATAGCCATACCCTCTCATTCTAACAAATCCATTTGGCTCTACTCTGGTGAATTCACCTACTCTGAATCCTCTTCTGGGGATGCTTTTTTTGTAGAGTCTATTTGGGGAAACTACATGTGGCCCGAAGGCCTTGATGTGGCCCGAAGGCCTTAAAGGTGGAACGAAAAACCTACTGACCCGAAGGACTGGGTGGCCCGAAAGCCTTATGGACTCCAAGCCGAAACAGGTGGCCCAAGGTGAATAGTTCTAACTACTACAGTACCGAACAGTACCAGATATAGTAACTAATACAATTCCTTCTACAGTACTCGCACAGTGTATATTTTTGCCACAGTACCTGTACAGTGTATAGTTCTGCTACAGTACCCACATAGTGTACAGTTCTGCTAAAGTGTTATTGCAATGCCTACTAATGTACTGCCACAGTACCCCTCAAAAATATTCCTCTACCTGGTTTTTAACTTGGGCCTTGTGGATGCACTTAAGGATACCTCAACAACTAGGCTAAGGCTCATGTGTCAGTTTTCCTAATATATGAATCATACTAAACATCCAAATGATTAACATAGGGAACTACATTTTGTTGAGTTCTTCATGTAGCAACATCCACATTATTTTAGTGGTTCCACTGATTCAATATTTGAGGAGCATTGGATTAGTACTAATGAAAAGATATTTTACATTATTCAATGTTTAAAGCATTAAAAAGTCATATTAGATGTTTATACTTTGTAATGAGAAGTAAATCGGTGGTGGAATGTTATTAATAATCTGACGGAACAAGAAGAAATTGAATCTATGGAAATAAAAGTTATTAAGGGGATATTTCTCAGTAAGTTCTTCCCTCGTATTCCAAAAACAAATATAAAGAATGATTTCTTGATGTTAAGGAAAACGATGATGAATGAATTGGTACCTGTGCAGATAATTTTAAAATAATTTTAAGGTATGATTTATGTATAATTATTAGCCCTGAGTGAAAACTTGATCGATTATTTGGTGTCTTAAAAGTAAAACTTTCAAAGGCCTTATCTATAAGATACTTTTGTAGCTATGAATAAGTCGGTCGATGTGTAATGAAGGTAAAATGAATTTTCGATATACCAAACATTCATATAGTTATGATAATAGAATAATGATCAAGTATCATGAAAAATAAAATGGTGGAACGAAATTACATCTTTCTACGTGCCAAAAATTTGGTAAGAATCATCAAGGAAATTATTTTAATGGTATTATGTAGTTCTTTAAAGTTATAAGGGTAGTTCATAAATCTCATTAATCTCTAAATGTTATTAATGGTCAAATTAATGAAATAGAGAAGAATATGACACCAACTAATGCACCACCAATACTCCAGTGTTTCAAGTGAAAAGTTTTTGGGAAATATAAAAATCAATGCCCCAATTTAGGGGATAATGTGGATGGTAAGACAAAACAATTTATGAAGATAACGAAAAAATGAGAAGCTAATGAAATCAAAAATTATGAAGTGAATTATGATAATTACAACACACTTATCCTCCCTTCATTAGTCTGGAATTTCATATTTCATTTCTATGAATGGGCCATATGAAAATATTATTGTTCATCCATTAGTTAATTTTCATTTTATTATCTCCCTCTACATGGATTAAAATATTATTATATTACATTTTATACTATATCGTTACAAGGATGAAAAAAAGATTAAAATGAATTTTTTTTTGTATAAGATAATATCTTATATAAGTAACAAAAGGTTAATTAAATTTTGGAAATTTATATGTCTCTTTGTAAGATTAACATATGAGCTATAGATACCATCATGGGTTTCTGAGTATAATGTTGATCATATGTTCAAATTCACTTACACCCATTTTGAGGTTTTATATGATGGGATTTTATTATTATTTGTTATATATTAAGAGTTATTTATGGAAATAAAAACATTTGGTTTTATATATATTTTAGTGAGAAAGTTGTTTAAATAGAAATGCCTTTACACTTTGTGGACATATGATTAAAATTCATGGTGACATTTAGGGTTTATCTTATCTTTTATGTTGAGGTAATTATTGGATGTAGTCAATAATCTTTTGAAGTTATTAAATTTTTTTGTTATCATAAAATATTTATCTCTTTATCTGCTTGAAATAATATACATTAAGGATGTGGTAATATTTCAAGGAGTACCACATTCAATTATATCTGATCAGGATCTAAATTATAACCTAATGTTTTGGTGAAGTCTACAACAAGATCTACATATAGTGTTGAGTTTTAGTATTGTATATCATCCTCATATATGTGGTCATTTTATAGAGAAATTAAATCCCTATAGGATAGTATATGATCTTGTTCTATGGATTTCAAAGGTGGTTGTGTAACGACCCAAACTATTATAAATTAAGTTTCCATTTATGATTTAATTAAATTTATGATTATGTAATATGGTTATAAAAAACACATCCAATTACTTGGGTTTACCTTTGAATTTAATATACCATTAAAAATATTACCATTGTTGATATATCTGTTGGACATTTATCACATGATTAGTATAAATATAGGGCTTTTAAAAAATCCAAATAACTTTGAAAAAGGATGTTATAGCCTCAACCAATAGAATCCTTCCCTATAAATCCCATTTATCAGAGCTTCCGAGGGAGATAGAATCTTTGGGATTTTCCTTTGACCAAGACCAAGCTATGATCTAATTACTTAAGCATGAGTAAAATCATTTACAAGATAATTTCAATCTCATCAAGATCACGGCTCAAACCATGTTTATTAAACGACCCCATGGAAGTCTCGGCATCATTTACCTTACTCTTATGGCATACATCGATGTAATAAATGGATATTTATCAAGACCTTAATAACATAAATATTTATATTTAATATAATAATGATTCTATTTTCATTTTTATTGTTAATTTTTAAATGATATTTATTTTGATTCAATTAAATATAAATTTTATTTTTTGGGTAATATTAAAATTCAATTAAATGATTTTTTTGATGAATTAATTTATTTTTAAAAAAAATATTATTTTAATAAAATAGTATCATTAAATAATGTTTATTAATTATAAATTTTCATACACTTTTTATGAAGTGAGATGTACTTTTAATAAGATATCAAAAACTTTTATTGCCAAAAACTCATCATTTTTCAATAAATATCAAATATTATTTTAAAAGATAACATTCATATATTTAGAAAATAATTTATATAAAATAAATATTATTTTTTAATCATAATTTTAAAATTATCAAATGGTGTATTTTTCAAAATTTTCTGAGAATGTCAAATTTTCAGATAAAAATTAAATATCATATAAATATACAAAGTATTTTATGACATCATAATGAAAAAAAAATTATGTAATAAATACTATAATGTGTATAATGGGATAAATATATGTTTTAACCTTAAAATAATGTGATTTTATGTTTATTTGGTTAATTGTATAAATCCTTTATGAATCCTCCAAAACATATAATACATTTTATGATTTTAAATTAATTTCTTTAAAAATGTAACTCACCCCCACATAAGAAATGGTAATATTATAATAATTTAGGTCTATATAATAATTAAATAATTAATAAAACTCTCATATTTTAGAAACCATGTGAAAACCATGGTATGTTTTGTGGTTTTGAAAATTTTATTTTGTAGAGTCACAAACCTAAATATTAAATAAATCCATCTCTTTTCTATATAAACCCACAAAAAATCCCATTTAACATCACTAAAAATCCTTTTAGAACTTCCTTAATCTTTACTCCCATCTCTATAATCCTCCCAAGTTTCCCCAAACTCTCAATAATCCCCTTTTCAATCATTTAGATCCACACATTCAAGTAAGGGTTCTTTCTTTCCTTGTCCTTATTCAAGTTTCTTTGTCTTTTTATGCCCTTTAATTTTCAATTACTAATAATGGGGTATGTTTTCAAACCTCCCCCATACTTAAATTATTATTTATAAATTATGAGATACCCCTTTATCTCTCATTAATCCCTACCACGTACACATGTTACCATGCTGAACTTTCATAAGCATCCTTTCCTTTCACTTTTTATTCAAGCATATTTATTATTGTATTCCATTTTTATAATTATAAATGTGTGTACATGTACTTCCATGTCCCTATTAATTTAAACATCATGTAAAAAATATGAGAGAACAATTTATCTCTTATCAACCCATTTTATGAAGTTTTCTGTTACATCATTATGCTGCCCAATTTTCACTGCAATTTTCCATGACAAACAAATTGTGTAGTGAATGTCGTACTCATTTACTATCAAGGGTGTTCAATTTTAGGCACATATAACTTTATATTAGGGACATAAATTTATTTATTCCACACTCCTTTACCATGTAATAAATTATCATGATGAATTAATATGTGTTTTATGATCTATGTGGCACACTTAAGCATGAGAATGAAATTAAAGTAATGGGTGCACCTGGAATTATATAGCAGTCCAATGCATCGGGTAATGTTTAGTATCCTGTTATGTCATTTTGTGATACGGGTGTACCAGATTACTTTATGGGGCTTTTTACAGTAGTAATCTATGATATTTTATCATTGACCTATGTTTATGATCTACTGTTTTAAGTTGTTGTCACATTTGCCATGTTATGATTACCATGCTATACTATGCCTTATTATTCACGTTTATTTATGGATCATTTATATGACTTGTATAACATGTATAATTATATTCATTTTATTCCATTTTTATTCCCTTACTTGTATTTATGGCTCACCCCTTTTTTATGTATTTCCCTAGGTTATCTAAAATAATTTTTATCTCTACCATGTTAAAGAAGTTTTCAATAAAGATGAATTCATGTTTAATGTTTTAATGAAATTTACCTAATTAAAAAATAAACTATAATTATTTATATATAGAGTTATATTAAGTTTAATTTTATGTAATTAAATTGTGTATTAAATTGTAATAAATATAATGTTTGTTAGAGTTGGTATTAGTGGAATGTTTTAGTTATTTTTCAGATTAGGATTAGAAAACTCTTGTGAAAGATTTAGGGATATGACTAAGTATAATAAAACATCCCTAAATTTTGGTTAGTATAGTGTAGGTTTTTTATCAAAAAAATATCCCTTTCTAGATACTACAAGTGGGCATGGTTCTTTCATATATATACCTATAAGTAATAAATATGACAAGGTGTTTCGGGTCTGACATAGGGTGACCTAGTACACAACAACGAGCCTTACTACACACCTAGTTTGACAATATCGGGGGAAATGATTTGGTAATTCATAAGATCATTATTAACCATTATTAAGGAAGTAAAAAATCCCATAATAATATATGTTAGTAAATTGATCATGGATAAGAAATACTAAAGCCTAAAAATCCATAAGTCAAGGAAATACATGTAAGTTATAAGTTATCCCTTTAATGTCATTAAATTCCCATTTTTGTGTTTAAAAGTTTAATATACTAATAATTAATTTTACTTTTATTATATCCAATGGCAGTAAATAGGAGTAATCGGGTAAAAAATCAATGTGAAGAGCAATGTGATGATTTCCCCACTGAAATTCCCAACCTGAAGGGAGCAAGAATCACACACTTCATGATGACACTATCTCAGATGAGTCAGGTTCTTAATAGAAACATGGATTATGAGGAGCATCCAATCCCCCCTAATATATAAAAATCCACAATCAAGAGCTTCATGTATCATAGTCCTCCTACTTCCAATGGGTCATCTGATCCCTTAGTCACAGAATAGTGGATCAACACCATTGAGAAGATCTTATCCATCCTTTAATTCTCCAAAAAATAGAAGGTTATTTTGGATGTTTTTTGTATGGAGGGTGATGCTAATCAATGGTTTACATTGATCAAAAATATGAATCCGAAAAAAGAGATCTAGGTGATAGGATGGAAGTATTTTCAAAAAAAATCAATAAATATTTTCCCCACACACTCTGAATTAAGATGGAAAGTAATTTCATTTCACTAATGAAAAAAGAGGATGAATCTATTATCGAGTACAAAGAAAAATTCACAAGTCTTGTATGATACACCTCTATCTTTGTTGTTACCCCTATGTTAATGGATGACTGCTTCTTTGGTGGGATAAAACCTAGACTATAGAATGCTCTGGTGATCCGTGACTTTGATAGCTATGAGGAAATTATTTGATGTGCCCTCAAAGTAAAATTGGATATCGGATAATCTTATGGTTCTCATAATAATAAGAATAGAAAACTGGAGATCAATTCTAGTGGTCTAATGGAGATATCTAAAAGTTCCATGAAATTTCAAAATCCCACATTCCAAATGTATGAAAAGTAAGACCCTATAAATTTTCTGAAGGTGGTGACGAAATGCTTTCGGTGCAGGAATGAAGGGTGTCTAGCTAGTGATTACTGGTAGGAAACCCCCATTACTATGATAGAGGAAAGGAATACTCAAGTTAACCCTCATCATATTTTACATTTATAAAACTATAAGTAACCAAGGTATTTTTCAAACCAATGCACTAAGAAAAGGGGTTACAAAGAAAATGAACAACCTCCAAGGAATCAAGGGAGATAGTTTTTCATCACAACTGCCAAATTAGATCCTGAAAATGAGGTGTTGATAGGTACACTAGTTATTCATTCAAGGATAGTTAACATATTTTTTTATTCTGGTTCTACACATTGCTTCATTTCATGATACTTTAGTAGAACCATTCAAACATCATCACAAATCATGGGAGTATAGTTATCAATGATGATAGAAAATGGGTGAATTATCACATCCTAAGTATATAACTCCTCCGCTTTCAAAATTTGTGGGATTAACTTCCCAGTTAACCATATCATAATACTTTTGGTAAAATTTTGTGCAATTTTGTGCATAAATTGACATTATATAGAGCCAACATAAATTTCCACAATATGGAAATCACTATATGTATTGTGAATCGACCCCTGATTCTGTATTAGTTCATGGAGAAGGTTGAATCTTCTTTAGCACCATAATCTCAAGTATGGATATTATTTCCTAATCAGAAATCATATCTATCTCAAATTATTGAGTATAAGGAAATAATCATCCTTGAAGGCATGCTCATTGTGATGGAATACATTGATGTGTTTCTTGAAGAATCCACTGGTCTTCCTCCTAGTTGAGATATTTAATTTTCAATCGAGATTATACCTGGGGTGTTACCATTATCCAAGACTCTGTATAAAATAGATTTTGTGGAACATGAGGAGATGAATAATCAACTGTAGGAGAATCTGAATAATGGTTTCATATTCCCAAGTTCTTCACTGTGGGGTGCACTAGTCATCTTTGTTAAGAAGAAAGATGGTTCAATGTTCCTTTTCATTTATTGTGAGTTCAAAAATAACATGATAAAGAGAAAGTATAATCTTCCATGGATTTATGACTTGTTTGGTCAGCTACATGGATCACAATAATTTTCCATGGTTTATCTACGGTTGGGGTATTATCAGGTTAAGGTGAATAAGGAAGATATCCCTAAGATTACCTTTCATACAAAATATGGGGACTATGAATTCATAGTAATTCTATTAGGACTCAGTAATTCTCTAAAAATATTCATGGACTTAATGAATAGAGTCTTTAGATATTACCTAGATAAATCCTTTTTAGTATTTATAAATGATATACTAATATACTCTAAAAGTAATAAGGAGCATGAGAAGCATTTGAGTGCTATTCTAAAGACATTTTGAAAGAAACATATTTATTCCAAGTACAACAAATGTGAGTTCTGGTTGAAAGAAGTCTCTTTACTGGGGAATATCATCACAAAAAATGGTATATCTATAGACCCTTTGAAAAAAATGCAACTAAATGATGGATGAGGCTAACATAATTGATATATATTGATAGTTTCCATTGGTTAGCTGGGTATTGTCACCGATTCCAATGAAATTTCGTAGGATTTTCAAACCCTCTCACCAAACTAACTTGAGAGTGATTCAAGTTTTCTTAGAATGATTAATGTGAATAACTTTTCAAGGATTTAAAAAAGAGGCTTATCATTTTGAATGTTCTTATACTACCCATAAGTGGAGATATTTTATTGGTATCCAGTGATGCTTCAATGAAGGGTATGGTTTTTGTATTGATGAAAAATGAAAAATTCAATGCCTATGCCTCAAGTAAGTTGATGTTTCATGAATAGAACTACCCAACACATGATCTATAGTTGGCTGAAGTGATTTATACTTTAAAATTTTTGTGGAATTATCTATTTGGGGAGAAGTTCTAAATATATATTAATCACAAAATTCTCAATTATATATTCACATAAATAAAGATGAACATGCACCAATGAATATGGTTAGATCTGATCAAAGACTATGACTACTCGATTCCCTACCATCCTAGAAAGGAGAATAAAGTGTATGATGCTATAAGTAGAAAGGATCTAAAAAAATTCATTGATGAAAATTGATAAGCATGTGATCATTTTTTAGATTTGGGAAGGATGGACATGATAATAATAGAGAAAGGAACATCATAAATCATTTCACAAACGATTTCTCAACTATCTCTTCTAGAGATGTTAAAGGATTACCAAATAGTTTATGTGGGAATTTTGGAGAAATTGGTAGCTATAAGGAAAGTAAAATACAAGGATTTCAATGTTAATGATGAAGGTGTTGTGAGATTTTGGTCAATACTATGTGTACCATCAAATTATGAGTTTAAGAAAGAGTTTTTGGGTGATACTCATAGCTCAACCATCTCTATACACCTAGGGATAAAAATGATGTATTGAGATCTCTGAGAACACTATTGGTAAGACAATATAAATAAGGATATTATAGAATATACATCAATATTTATTGTATGTCATCATATGAAAGCTATAAAGTAAAAAACCAAGAGGATAATTCAACCATTACCAATACCTACATAAAAATTGAAAAGCATCACCATGGAATTTGTCACTAATCATAAAAAGAAATCAAGATAGATTAATTATATATGGGTTATAGTGGATCATCTTACAAAGACTTCACACCTCATTGAAATAGGAGATGAATTCTTACTGGATCTAGTTGCGTGGTTATACATTAGGAAAGTGGCCAGGATGCATGGATTACCTCTATTGATTGAATCTAATTGATATCCAAGATTCACCTCCAAGATATGGAAAAGTCTTAAGCATTATCTAAAAATTGAGTTGAACTGTATCATGGATTATAAACCTCAAACTAATGGTCATTCAGATAATACTATCCAAACACTATAGGATATATTGAGGGCATGCTCAATTGACTTTAAAGGATGATGGGATCAACATCTTTCTTTGTTCGAGTTCTCTTATAATAATAGTTTCCACTTAAGAATCCAAATGGATCCCTATAAAGCCCTTTATGGGAATAGGTGTAGGACACTTTCATACAAGGATGATGTTCGGGAATACAAAATTCCAGGTCTTTAAATGGATAAGAAAATTGTAGAAACGGTTAAGATCATTCAACAACACATCAGGGCATCTCATAGTCAAAAAAAGAGCTATGATGACAATCATTGACGATACCTAGAGTTTGATGTTGGAGTCATGGTATTCCTCAAAATATATACATGGAATAAAGTGATGAGATTCTGGAATAAGGGAAATATTATTTCAAGATACATCAGCCCCTTTGAGAACCTTGATTGCATCAGAGTAATGGCCTATCAAATTTCACCCCCACATAACCTATCTATGGTTCATGATGTGTTTCATTTATCACTCTTGAGAAAGTATATACATAACCCCTCACATGTACTCAATCCAGAGGTGGTTCCATTGGAGAATTATTTTTCCTATTATAAGAATCTAGTAAAGATCATAGATCATCGAGACAAAGTTATATAGAATAAGATAACGCATAATGTCAACATGTTTTAGAGAAACCACATGTTTTAAGGATAAAAGTAAGAATTGGAGGAGGTGATCAAATAGAGTTTACTTCATCTATTTTAATGTGGGAAATGAAAATTTCAATGGTGAAATTTCTTAGAGGGGGAAGATTGTAATGACCTGAACAATTATAAATGAAGTTTCCTTTTACGATTTAATTAAATATATTATAATGTAATACGGTTATATGAAACACTTGAATATACTTGGTTATATAATTGGGTTTAAATTATCTTTAAAAACACTTCCATTTTTAATATAGTAATTGGACAGTGATCACATGATTAGTAGAAATATATGGTTTTAACAAATCAAATTGAATCAGAAAATGGAAGTGATGGCCTAAACCAGTATAATTGTTCCCTATAAATCCCATTTATCAGATATTATGAGAGAGATATAATCTATGGGATTTTCCATTTATAAATCCCAATATGATATCTATCAACTTAAGTATGAGTGAAACCATTTACGGGATAATTTCATGATCATTGAGATCATGACCCAAACCATGTTCGTTGAACGGCCCAATGAAAGTCTCACTGTCATGCACCTTAAACTTATGGTGTATGCCGGTTTAATAAAGTGTTATTAATAAAGACCATAATAATATGAATATGTATATTTTATATAAAAATGAATATATTTTCTTCTTTAGTATTACTTTATAAATTATTTTTATTTTGATTAAATTAAAAACAAATGGTATTTTTGGGTAAATTTCAAATTCAATTAAGGGATTTATTTTAATGTATTAATGGATTTGTTAAATAAATATTATTTTAATAAAATATTATCATTAAATAATTTTTATTAATTATAAATGGTTATATAATTTTTATGAA
Organism: Viscum album; assembly: GCA_963277665.1. NCBI lineage: Eukaryota > Viridiplantae > Streptophyta > Magnoliopsida > Santalales > Viscaceae > Viscum > Viscum album. The sequence continues at coordinate 52,953,561 of OY728156.1, forward strand.
GCGAAATGTTCTTTTTATAAGGGTTCAAAAACTCTTATTTTCAAAAACTAATCATTTTCCAATAAATGTAGAATATTATTTTAAAAGTAAAAATTCACATATTTAGAAGATTATATAAATAAAAAATATTATTTTTTGAATCATAACTTTGAAATTATACAATGGTGAGTTTTTCATAATTTTCTGAGACAGTCAAATTTTCCTGTAAAAATTAAATACTGTATAAATATACGATTTGTTTTGTGACATCATAATGACCCAAAAATTTTGTAATAAATAATATAATAGGTATAATGAGATAAATATATGTTTTAAACTTAAGATAATCTGATTTTAAGTTTATTTGATTAATTTTATAAAGACTGAATCCTCCAAAACATATAATATATTTTATGATTTTAAATTCATTTCTTTAAAATTATTACTCACCTTTACATAATAAAGCATAGTATTTTAATAATGTTGGAACTTTTACAAATAAAATAACAAAAAAACTACCCTTTTTAAGAAACCACGTGCAAAAACTATGGAAAGGTTTTTGGTTTTGAATATTCTATTTTGTAGAGTCCAAAACCTAAATATTAATGATATCCTTCTATTTTACTATGTAAACTCACTCAATATCCCATTTATATTCACTCAAAATCCAAAGAGAATGTAATTAATCTTCCCTCTCCTCCCTATAATCCTCACAAGGTACCTCAATCTCTCAAGAATCCTCTTTTCATGCTTTTGGAGCCACACATTCAAGTAAGGATCCTTTCCTTTCTCATCTTTATCCAAGTTTCTTTATCTTATTGTGCCCATTAACTTTTAATTACTACTGATGGGGTATGTTTTATTAAATCCAACATACTTACATTATTATGTATAAATGAATATATACCTCTTTATCTCTCATTAATCCCTTTCATATACACCCGTTACCATGCCAAATTTTCATAAACATCATTTTCTTTCACTTTTTATTCAAACTTATTTATTATCATATGCCTTTTTTTCTAATTATAAATGTGTGTAAATGTCATTACATGTCCCTATTACTCTAAAATTAATTTAAAAATTATTATAGACCAATTAATCTCTCATAAACCTATTTTATGAATTTTTAAGTGACTTCGTTATGCTGTCATATTTTCATGGCGATTTTACATGCCAAATAAATTGTATAATGAATGTCATAACCATTTCCTATAAAGTTTGTTCACATTTATAAACCTATAACTTTTTATAGTGGTCTTAAATTTATTTATTAAACACAATTTTACCATGTAATAAATTATTATGATGAATAAATCAAGGTTTAATGATCTATGTTGCACACGTAGGCATGAAAATGAAATGAAAGTGATGGGTGTGCCTGAAATTATATAGTGCTCCAATGAATTGGGTAATGTTTTGTATCATGATATGTCATGTTGGGATAGGGGTGTACCTGATTACTTTATGGGAATTTATCCACCATGAATTCTTGGAATTTTTTCCTTACCCTATGTTTATGATGTAGTGTTTTATGTTGTTTCAACATTTCCTGTGTTATGATTATCACGAAATATCATGTCTTATTATTCATGTTACTTTATACCTCATTGATATGCCTTATATAAAATGAATTATTATCTTCATGTTATTCGATGTTTATTCCTTTATTGGTATTTATGGATCACCCATTTCTTATATATTTTTTCCAGGTTATCCAGTGTAGTTTTAAGCTCGGGTATGTTAAAGAAGTTTTCAATAAAGATGTTGTAATTCATGTTTAAAGTTGCAATGAAAGGTATCTAATTCCAAAATACACTAGAATTATTGATAATTAGGTTTTCATTATGTTTAATTTTATGTAATTAAATCATGTGTTAGTGTGTAATAAAGGGAAGCGTTGTTATATGTTAGGACCAATGCCTTCATCTAGAAGGGTTTTCTTGTAATAATTGATTTCACTTGAGCACTCATATAGATCATTATGAATCCCTTTATGGAATGAATTATATAACTACAATGTAAAGGAATTAAGTTATAAAAATATATCTATTGGGACCTTACAAATATAATGAGATGATATATAAGGTTAGATACATTAAGTCACATGTAAGGATATTAGAATATTGGTTGAATTATTATTCTTATAATCGTTGATTCGATCTAAAAATTGATGTTTTATAAGGTCTTTATATCAATATATTTATGGAAGAATGAAAGGAAAAATAATCCCTTGGTATATCATTACCTTTTAAATACTTGATCATATCGGGAAATTATGTTATCATTTGGAACTTCCATTGAACCTCTCTCAGTTGCACAATTTGTTCCTTGTATATCTCATGTGGAAGTATATAATTGATCCTTAGTGTGTACTAAAATCATAGGTCATACAAAAGGATAATGACCTTTATTATAAGAAACAATTAGATAAGATTATAGAACATATATAAAAATGATATGAAACAAGACTATTCACATAGAAAAACCACCAAATTTAGGATGTTACGTAGGAATATGATGATGTAATGAGGTATAGTTATCCTCATTTGTTAGTAATAATTTAAAGAAAATAAAGGGAGAAATTTAGTTTAATGGGGGTAGAATGTAACACCATGATATTTTGAGTCATATTTTTTTTGAATAAATATATTATTTTTGATATTTTTTTACATCCAACATCAAGGTATTCTTCCCTTTCATGCAACACCAGGTTTAGTTTTCTCAATATTGAGGTTAACTGAAACATGGCATACAATTAAAATGTTATTTTATTAATATGGAAATTATCACCTAGCCATTAGAATGGTGAGTATTAATATGATTTACTAAATTATGAAAATATACGGGTTTTTACATGTATATATAATTAATTCATTATTTTCCAATTAATTATAAATTAAAATATAAAACATTTGATGATAAATTAAATATTTTTATGAAAAAATGTTTTTATACTCATAATCATGATTTATCTCAAAAATTTAAATAAATAAATTTCGATGACTGATTTTAATTAGATTTATATATTATATATTTTATCAACTATTTAACATTTATCTTATGTGATTTCCATAAATTCGATAAGAATAAATCTAATTTTATGGTTAAAAACTATATATTTTAGGAAAAGTATTTTTTTTCACCTTTTGCACACTTATTTTTAACTACTTTTTCATTCTTTTATGAGACTAATGTTACACAATAATGATCGGTTTTTAAATCATAATTTTAAAATTATGTTAGGGTGATTTTTTGAGAATTTAATGAGAAGAAAAATATTTCAACGAATAGGGAAAAATACTGGTTTTTATTATGAATTTTCATTTCTTTTAAATCAATTAAAAACATGAAAATAGTTTTAATATGATTTTAAATTAAAAATTATTTCAATTATATATCTATTAATACAATTCTATCATTTTAATCATTTTTATATTGAATGTTTATATAAAATCTTTTTAAAACATTGATCATTTTCTCTTTGAAAATGTGTTTTCTCGTCCCATCTATGGGATTAATTTTAAATTAAATTTTGATAATTATTTTTATGTAATATTTGAATAATGGATTCCATATTTGGAATCATCATAATTTATTTTATATAAAAAGGTCAAATTATTTTTTTATCTTAATGAATAGTAAAAACAATAAAAATTATTTATTATGGTTATGAAACAATTGGGTTTACAAGGGTATTAAACTAAAAAAAGAATATTTAAAAATTATCCAAATCATTTCCAACACCAATTTTATGGAAATATTTAAACTTTATCTCTTATAGATACTATAATGGTCCATTTTTATCTTTCTAAAATTTTTAAGACGTGGTTATATATTTTTATTTTCAAAAATTATAAGTTTTCCAATCACCTCACTTATAAAAGGCCACCCAATATCCTACTCTCTTCCCACTTTATAATCCCATAGGATCTATGATAGCCTACCCAAATAACTTTTTTACATTCCTATTTAAATCCTAAAATCCTTATTTCTTTCATAAATCAAACCTATGAATCCTTTTTGTGAAAACTAAAATAAATTTGTTTAAAGAATAGTTAACCTTCCTAACCAAGTGTTTTATTTTACTTATTCATACACATCCTTAAATTAATATTAAATAATTATTATATAATAAGATTAGTATAATACATATAATTATATGTTATTATGTTAATTTAATAACATTATTTATTCTCATATTCAATCAAATGTGTTACGAAATCATCCTTCATGTGTACCACGAACTACCACCTTAAAAACAGATATAATTCTTTTTGCATCATCACCTCTCACGTATGGATATAATGTGGTATTTTATGTTTATATATGATATTTAGGATATTATTATTTTTATGTAATCATGATATAACATGTTACTTCTTACTTTCCATTCTATGGTAATATTATAATGTCATTCCTGTGAAAGGTGGACTACTGCCTCACGGAGCAATGTGATTCATTCATGATTTACGTGGAAGTTAATAATGATTATTTTAATTAAAATATGTGATATATATGACATAATAATGAATATGTAATTTTAATATGTTATTTAAATTTCTTTATTTCTTTCCATCATGAAAATGTAAACAACAATCATGCATATGTACGGTATACCATCTCCATGAATGGTGTATTTTATTTTCTATATGTAACATTTATGGATCACTCTAAAAACATGTACACTAAATAAATATGATATTTATATCGTATTTTACATTATTTATATTCTGGAACCATGATCAATATTGGAGGAAGAAATATAGAAAATAAAAATATACTTGAAAAACAAAGCATTTATTTCCCAAAACATGACTTTAACGTGTAATTGATGATAAATGGGTAATAAAAGGTCATAAGTAAATCATATATTGTATGATATATATATATACATTCATGTTTTTGTAAAATATTTATAATAACCTTATATTTATTATATACAATGTTCAAACATGTTTGATGGTAGTCAGGACTTATGGAAATGGATTTCCCTCCCAATTTGATTTTATTTTTTTGTGAGACACATGTCATATACATCATGTGTCTCTTTTAAGTTGTGTATATACTTCCAATGAATGTATTTTTTTATTATTATCATTAAATATATTTGTATTTAAATATCCATTTGAATATATATCTTTCAACATGATTATGATTATATGTTACCAATGTGGTAAGAGTTATATGTTACAATTTCATTGTTTATCAGGAATATTTATGGTCATGCTTCCAATGATAAAATATCACGATCTATCTCTAAATAAACTCATTAATTTTCATCTGCTATTTTTATTTCATTATAATTCATGATTTATCTTTATTTTCCTTGCTTTATATACTCAATAGTTTCAAATAATTTTTTTAACAAAAGGGGTTGTTACTTATCTCTTCGGTCGAAAACCCTTTTTCTTCTAAAACCATGTTTTAAATAAATTTTTTAAAAAATATTTTTAACAATATTAAAATGATATATTAAATAAATTTTTAACCTTTTATTAGTTTTTTAAAAAAAATTAATTGAATTTTCATATCATTTTCCAAACAATTCCCATTTGTCTATTACCGATAATGTGAAAGGAATATTTATTTTAATATGTACCTCATGATGGGTATTTTTTTCCATCATGAACAAATCATTATTTTATATCTTATTAAATATGCTTCAACTTTTATTTTCAATCAAAAGTATTTCTAAAATGTTTTATAAATTTTTTTATAAATTGATTTTCAAAATGGAAAGAATATTTTTCTCAAGAAATATTTTAAAAAAATGAAATATTACATTTTATGATTCAATGGTTATTTTTAAAAATAAGGATATTGAAAAAAATATTTTTTTCGAAAACAATCAATGGGTAAAGGATATATTTCTTGATAAATTTTCAAAGAGATAATTAAAATATATAATCTATCAAATATGGAATCCATTGATATTAATTATGATTTACTAGGAATAAGAATGAATGGTAGAATCCTCATTATTTTTTGGATGTTTAATGATTATATTGATGGAATGTTAATAGAAACCATTTATTTTTTATTTTTTATTCCATTGTGAATTTAGAAAATGTGTATGAAGTCCATTTTCTTTAAACGAGTTATGATGTGATGATATGATGAATTATTTATGGTATTTTATCACATATCAATATGGTTTACATTATTAGATTGATGGGACAAATTCCTCCCTCCAATGCAATGGGTATAGCCTTATATATCATGGCATAATAACGGGGAACATGTTGATGGGATTGATACACTATGGTAAATAGGTGTGTCTTGATATATCATTATAAATAGGTGCGTCTTGATCTGTAATGGGAAATAGGTGATAAGTCATGATCCAATATGTCTATGGTATTGGTAGTTGACCTTGACATATTTATTGGTTTTCTAAAATGATGATGATTCCAAAATTTTATTACATTATATTGTTGTTTGTGATTTATTAATTATGATTTATAACTCTTATATCATAAATGATAACATTGTATGCCTTTAACTCAAGTTAATGATCTGTGATGGTTGGGCATAGAATTCATAAGTTATGTTCCTAATCACATACCCCTATTCTTATCTTCTTCATTCAGGTGATCAATATTTATATCTTCTATATTTACTCTTATTTATCCTCTGAGATAACCCTTTTATTATGTTTCCCAACATAGGTTATGAAGATACGTTTATGTATGGTATGCCTTAGAGGATTATTATGTGATATGGTACTTGAGAGAGATATTAAAGATATTCCATGAAATAATAATATTGTGTTTCTAATCTCCAAATACACTAACTTTCCTTGAGTATGTGTTTATGAAATGTATTTAATATTCACATAAAAATGTGATATTTATGTATGAAAATCCTGTTCCGCTATAGTTTACCATTTTGAGGATAATATTTTGAGAAACCTATAACCTATGTAACATTTCTAGGAGTTTTTAGTAGTGTTTTGGTTGTAATTTGGGACAAAGAGAGGGGGTTTAGCATGAGGTGATTTGAGGAGGTGTTAGCCCCTTAAATAAGTGAAAATATATTTTAATTTTTACAAAATTCCATAACATTTTAATAATGGTAATTAATTATCCAATCAATAGTCTCTAAAAATAAGAATAAATAGATATGAGAAGTGATATGGTAATTAAATTACTTTTCTAAACATTCCCATAATAGATTTAAAAATGATTTATTTTATTTACTCTTAGATTTTTTTATTATTTTATCTTTTACCATAGTGACCTGTTTCTAACTCTATAACATGTAATCTTTCCTAAAAAAATATTTCTTATATAATATTCACTTTGCGATTCCTAATTTTAAATACAATAATTTTTATCCAATTTTTAAAATTAATAATAATTAATTTTATAATAATAATAATATAAGGTTTTAATAACAATTGCTTGAGAAAGATATTAATTATGTTCTATAAAATTAAATATATGTTTGTGAAGTAGAATCAATTATTTTATGTTTATAATATTACTTAAAATGTAAATTTTTTCTAGAATAGGGTTTTATAAATTTTAAAATAAATCTTATAAACTAATAATTAAATAAAATGAATAGTGTTTGTAATACAGTATATTTAAATACACATATGAAAATAATTTTTTTTTATAAAAGTATCAATTAATAATCATAAGATAATATTACTATGATAAATTCAAAAAAATGGTGTTAATTTTTTCAAATACACATCTATAAATTTATTATTTTTATATTTTATGAAAAACATAAAATATATCCAAAAACTATTTGTTATAGGAAATAAAATTTTGATATATTATCTATTTATTATCAAATTTCCATAAAATTACTAAGTAAACTAGTGGTGAACAATTATTCATTACAAAATATATTATAATTGAAAAAGGTAAATTCTTGAAAAAAAATATATTTTATTAGTTTCTTAGCTACACTAGTTGCATAGATATTTACATTGATGATTAATTTTTTTATTTTTTTTAATATATTTCTATATTCTTTAGAATTATAGTACCGTTGTTTATACCTTATAATAATATGTATTCACTAAAATATTCTATATTTTTTTGTATTGTTTTTGTTTCTAGAGAAATATATCAATCGTATAATTTATTTGTGGAGGAATATTTTACTAGAAATTTTTAATTTACATTATACATTGTTAAAAAAATCATCTTCATGATTTTATTACATGGAAGAAAACATGTGATGGTACTTTTCTAAAAAACCATTCTAAGGTTCCCATGTATCTTCCTCAAACATTAAATTTAACTATATATTATTGACTAGATGGGTGGTCTTATTTCTTAGAAAATGAACAATAAAATAAAATAATTTCATTGGTTGTTCCACATATTAATAAACAAATTATGGTATTACTGCTTCCAATATTAGTAAATATAATGGATCTAGAATATAATTACTAAAAATTTATATGTTTTACAGATCATGTAGGTAAAAGTAGTGTGGACATAGTGATATATGATAGTCTATAACCTTAAAATTATCAAGGATCTCAAAGGTATAGTCTTATCTAAGGATAAAATTCACTTTCATCCAGAATCTCAAAACCAACTTCCACAAAGATATTCTAAGGAACACCTTACCAACAACATCAAACTCTATATCTCCTAAAATATTATATTTAGAAATATTATGTTTAAATTTTATATCCTTCATGTGATGCTAAATGGTTTTTACCTTCTCTTTAATTTCATCGAAAATTTTAATACCCATGAAAATACTCTCTCCAAATTCATCTTAACATATTGCAGTCCTATATCAGATCCCATAAAGAGACCCATATGGGGCCCTCTAACAACTAAAATGGAAACTATTACTATATTATAACTCAACCAGGGAGATTTTATTACCAATATATCCTTTCAAATCCATCAAACAAGATTTTATTATATCCTATAGTGTTTTAATAGTAATTTTAGAATGAATATCTATCTGAGAATGATATGCAGTGATACAAATCACCAATTCCTCAAATGCATCCTAATGACTTTTCCAGAATCTCAACACTAACCTCATATCGTTGTTAGATACAATCAATATATGTAAACTGTGTATAATAACCATATTCCTTACATAGATCTAAGTGATTTTTTAATTGGGTTATAATTTTGAAAAAAATAAATTGCACAAAATTCATTAAGAGATTAAATATAACCAAAATAGCATTAAAAACATAATTTTTTTTTGATTCCTATGAAAAAAAATCAATGGTGTTGATTTTTTACTTAAACGATAGAATTTGTAATGGTTATAACATACCCTATTTTATTTATCATTCGGTCTTAACATTGTAGCATAGAAGCATCAGGATACGCATTCTAAAATTTTAATCATTAGGAAATCGCACCTGATTTTGTTCTTTAGGTGTCTATAAAACATCATACATCCAATATAAATAAATAATTATGAGTGATGTGATTTATAAAATTTTCCCAAATTCAATTCTTATTTCTATGGGACACATATCTATATTTCCAACTATTCAACTCCATCTATAGAAATGTAAAACTTTTGAATATTCCCTACCTTTTTTTATTTCTCTACGTCGCCTTTTTTAGATTTTTTTATCATTTCAAGCATGGTTTTGGGATTTTTTTGGGAAATATAATATTTCCTACATTTCCTTACACTTAGAAGGATCGTACATTAAAAAACCTTGATCACTAGAAATTTTTCAATCATCATCCTGGATATTGTAGCATGATATTTTCAACTACGATCACCTTGAACCTTATTTTTCTTCATGTGGTGGTAGTGTTTTTAGAATTAATATTATATTATAAATTCAAACTATATTATTTTTTGTACATTCAACTTATTATATGTGAATGTATATGTCAAAGTATTGGGATCAGTATATATATTACTTTATTCTCCATAAATATAATTTAATAATATATTTAATTATAAGATCACTTCCCCTAGCTCCAAATCATGCATTGGATAATCTAACTCACGATTCTTTAATTGGAATAGGGAATAATAAATTATGTTTCATTCTATATTAGGATGTAACCGAAACCATTTTTTAATGCATCATTTTATATTAAAATCCCTTCCTCACTACATAGTTATGTATGCAAAGGAGTAGTGAATAACCACTTTTTTAATTCCGTTAAATTTTTTTATATTTTTATTTATAAGGGAACATTAATCCATTTCATGTTAACATGGTTAAGAGATTGATAGTTGTCTGAAATTGCCTAAAAATAATTGATAATACAAAGATAACCCCTAAAATCTACATATATTAGTTACAGTGTTAGGTCTATAATATTTATTTCTTCCTTTAAAATTTAAAGGATTTATTAATATTATCTTTCTATTGATTATATGACCAAATAATGAAACTTTATGTATCCATAATTTTCACTTTGTAAATTTAGAATAAAATTTATCCATTATAATTTTCCTTAAAATAATTTTTAAATGATTTTTCCACTATTTATTTCTATTCAAGAATATATGAATATGAAATATAAATACAAAAAAAGGTGATCAATGTAGACTAAAAATAATAATTACCTTAGATCCATGAAGTGGGTTGGATAATTTGTTAATCTGAAAGGAATCACTCTATATTCATAGTTTCCTTATCTTACTCAAAAATATGTTTTGGAAATATCATTTTATTTGACACTTATCTAATTATATCTAAATCAAAGGTCAATCTTAGAGAAGTATTAATTTACTATGAGTTGATCAAACAGTTCATCGATATGGTTTAATGGATATTTATTCATAATTTATTTCTTTTTGTGATTGATATAGTCAATAAAAAGATGCATTTATTCATCTTTCATGAAAATAAAGGGCAATGATGCTCCCCAAGGTAAAGATCTAGGGTAGATTTAACCATTTTCCAAATTCTCTATTACCAATTATTTTAATTCCACCAATTCAATAGAATCCATCCTATATGGAAAAATTTTGATAGTTATTGATCCATATATTGGTTCAATTAATAACTCAACCTCATCCAATAGGGGAAGGCTATGTAGTTCATCCAAGAATATATTATTAAATTCCCATACAATGGGAATTTAATCAATACTGATTTATTATCTAATCAATTGAGATTTAAATCCATCTTTTTTGGGTATCAAATCCAATATAATAAAATTTACTTTCAAAAAGGGATCATGATTATCTTGATACATGAGAATAGAATGATCAGGGATATTAAATGATATATCCTTCTCTTGAAAATTGATATGAGATCAATGTAGGGATATCCAATCCATAACAAATATTTTTTCATATTCAATAATGAGTAGAATAAATAGATCTAAAATAATTGTATTCCTAGAAATTTTGATTAGGTGGGATTTATATATCATATATCTGACCATCATTTCACCTATGGGTTTCATAGATATTTGAATATCTATTGATTTAGGTGAATACTAAATAATCATAGAAATGATTTGTGATATAAATTATTTAATAGAACTTAATATTTTGATCATTATTAGTGGTAGTGATTATTTATTCTCTTTCTTGTTTCCTAGGTTTCAAAGGATGTTCGGGATAATAATCAACATTATATTTGGGGTTCAGCCATTGATTTAGATAATGCCTAAACTCATTGTGTTTAAAAATTGTAGAGTGTGTGGGTTATTAGTGAGTACCTTATTCTCTTCCATTTATGTTTTGGAATACTTATAGCATTTATAATATTTATAAAAACTCAAACTCATTTAAAAAATATTATTGTTCCACTTACATAACATCTCATTTTTTATTCGAATGTTTATGGAATTAATAGAGTTCAATATTCTTTTCTTCATAATATTTTCCATCTAAGTTAACTAATCCATTATCTTCAATTTATATATTCAGGTGTAATGAGTGTATCCAACTTCTATATAATTTTATGTTCACATTATACAATATCTTAATTGCATACCATGACTATTAAAGATAGGTACCTTTTATGATATGGTTTAATGCTGCAAAAAAATTGTTTGATCAAACTCTTAGGGTATGCAACAAAAGTAGAGGCATACCTCCCTAGTCTTGAGAAGTATACTTCATGTATTCCAATGGAATATTCATCATTTTTTTAAAATACAATAATTCCCCATCTATCTTTATTAGAATAAATTAAATAACATACATTGATAATAACGCTTTATTAAACTATACCCATGAAATAGAGTCCACATAAACCTTCATTTTTTTATTATTAAGAAGAGTCCGTGATTGGTTGCCTCACCGTCCAACATATAGAAATCTAGAAAAAAATATCATATTATTACCACTATAAAATGGAAAATATCATTTCAATTTCATTGATCCATTTCATATCTATGTGTGTATTTGAAGATCGATATAAGAAGGGTAGACATTTCCACGTGAAAGACTTCATAACAGGTTTCTCCCTACATTTTATTTTTTGGAGATCAATGAGAATTTTTTTATTATTCATATATCTTGAGAGTTTGGGGAGAATTTCCATAGGGTTTTTTATTCCAACACCTATTACATTGGGTTGTTTTTCTGGGGATATCATCATATTATCTATCATCCTCATTGTAAATTTAGTTCCTTCTAGGTCCATCCATTTGTAAACCCAAAATTGGTTAATATATGTTATTAAAATTTAATATCAAAGATGGATTTCCTTAATCATTAACATAAAAATCATTCACCATTAAAATATTTACCCTTTTACATCATCATGAGAGCCTATATTTCCTTTTGATAAATATATATGAATCTTAGTTTAACCTAATAAACATTACCTGGAGTTTTCTTATACTTATCAACATAATCCCTTTATGTAACCATGAAATCAATCATTTGTAATAGTTCATATAGTCCATATTACTAATCAAAGAATACCCCAAGATAGGTTCAATATTTTGTTGTTATTATACCTCCATATTGTGAACTAGGTTATTATTGATTTAATAACCAAAATTCCCTTTCTAGTATCACTACCCCCTGATACATCTATGAAATATACATCATTAACTTTTAGTATCCATACATGTATTTATATCTAAGAAAACCATCTAATCAAGAATTTGATAATTCTTTTTGGATATTATTATATTCATAGAATAATATCTAAGGTTTTATATAGTTTTTCTAACTCTAATACCACATGTATGTAAACTAATCTCCAAAAATTACTAAAAATTTAATTTAATACTAAATGATGTACCCTATAAAAAAATTAATTTATTCCGCGTCAATTACATAGTTTAAATCATCAAATTACCAAATAAAATCAATATCTCGATATTTGATAGGTTTAGTGTCTTTGGATAGTAGATACATAATTAATATATATTTTACGTCATTAGAATATTTCCACATAATATCATCATACTAGGTCATCTTCTAAACTTCTCCAAATTTAATCTAACCCTCAAGACATTGGAAATGGAAAAATATGCAATGGTTGAGATCAAACACCTAGTAAGGAAGAAATAATAATATCAACATATTACCCTAGGTTAGATGATTTGGATATGATAAAAATTAATAATGAGAGAAATATATTATTAAAATAATATAAAACTATAAAAAAGGTTCATATTGTATGATAAGAGGAAAAATAATCCCATGTGATCTAACTTAAAACATGGTGTAAATATGGTGAAAAAATGAGACTTAAATTATGATCCATATATCATAGCATAGTCACATATCAAAAGAGTGTGTCAGTAATGTAATCATAGAAACAAAACATTATGTATCATGAATCCCCACCTATTTCCAATAGTGGTTCATGCATCTCAACCAGTTTCCCATGTTGGATCTGGCATCACGACCTATTTCCCATAGTGGATCAGGAATAACAACATATTTCCAATTTATAATTGATCATACTTACTTATTTCACCATTATATCATGAGATATAAATCATTACCCAATGCATTGTAGGAATATATAGGTCCCAACTATCACATAATGATTAACCTTACAAATGTTTTCCAAAATTAACATATAACCATCACATAATTAGAACACCTGAATATTAATGGATTTTATATAATATTTAAAAATATATATCATAAATAACTACATAAAATATATCAATTTATACAAAATTAAATCACCGAGTTAAGTAAATTCATAAAATCAATTATTGTGTGGTTTATAATGTATAACTTTATTAAAAATATATCCCTTTTGAGATAGTGTAAAACAAAAGACAAATCATAAAATAGATGTCTATTATTTTAAAGGATAGTGTAAAGATATTTTTAATTGATAAATATTTGGTTTTAAAAAAATAAAATGTATGACTTGGGTATGTTAAACCATAGCCTTAAAATATATATCAATTTAAGATAAATTAACACATAATATTAGGTAAATTATTCAAAACATATTATAATTTTATTGAAATAAAAATATTTCATTGAAGGATATTTTAATTAAGAAATCATTCTCCACTACAAGATAAAATTTTCATTCATATTATAATGGATATCATTAAATATAGGGAAGCATTGAAGGCCAAAATTCAAGATAAACTGCATAACACAAGGAAAAAAATGAGTTACCAAAGTAACTTACTTTTAATATTACTTTTAAAGGAAGTGATTCAATATCATGTATCATAAATATAAATATCTAAATTACCAATTTAAATACCATATTTTTATATAATTTTATTTCTTCCATTAATTTATAATAATCCACTTCATGTATTTTATTTTATTTTAATAGGTTTTGATCGTCAGGAAAAAAATTATATCAACAGTGTTAGAAATTCAACTTTTCCAAAATTTAATCATTAAAAACACATTAAAATAACTAGAATCAATGTTAAATAATTTACTATAAATTTTTAATTCCCTTCCATGATAATTTTATTGTGTTTAATGAAATTGAATTTAGTAAAAAACTTGTTTAGGTTATTTATAGGTATCATATAATTACATTATAAATAAAATTATTTATTTTTATTTTTAAAAATGATTCATAATATTGATATATAATAATAATATATTTAATTTATACTCATATATTATAAAATAAACCCATCCATGAATGTTGATAAGAAAAATTAAATTCATTGTTTCATGGAGGTGGTAGTCTGCACATACTTATAGGAGATACTTTAGTTATTCAAGGAGTAGGATAAATAAGAAAAAATGTTCATTATTTAAGGCAGTTAATCATATCATATATATCATAATTATTTATTATATTATCCCTTAATAATTTACCTTTAAGTTGATGAATTAAATTTAATCATATTTTTTCCTAGGAGGTGGTAGTCTGCACACCTACATGATTTCTGCTTTTGTTTTCATCAAATGCAAAAGGGTAGGGCGGTTAATGATTTTAAAAACACGATAATAACATATCAGTATACTAGTTATAGTGATGTAATCATTTTGAGACTTGATAATATAATTTTTGGAAGAACAAGTACATGTATAGAAATGTAAAATAGAAAGGATATGTGAGAAATTTAAACACCACTACTTGGATTATCTCTTTAGAAAAGGGGGTTAAAAAAATCGAGGGATGGAATTTTTATAAGAAAAGAAAATATTTAATATAGATTTAATTTTTTAAGATAGGTTTGGGAATATATTTGCCTTAACATAACGGGGTTTTGGTTTGATGGGAAGTGAGGAGAGGAGTGTACATTTTATAAGTGAAAAGGATAAAACAAATTTGTAAATACCTTTATCATTTTAATAATGGGATTTCACTATCAAATAATGTGGCTCCGAAATTTAGAAATAATGGAGATTATATGTGTTAAGGTCATTAATTTTCCTAAAAACACATTACAAAAAAGGTTTTAAACATTTTTTATTCATTTAATCTTATATGTTTACTTTTATGATTTTAGCTTTTACCATAGTAATAATTTTTTACCTAAGTAAATTATCAATTATGCTTTAAAATATTTTTTAATTTGGACCTAATGATTCCATATTTAAAATCTAATTAATTCAATTCAATTTCCAAAAGTGATTAATATTAGTATTAAAATATAAAATATATAATATTTTACAAACAATTTCTTATTAAATTTTTTACATTTGTTCTATAACATTAAATATAGGATTGTAAATGAGATTATATATTTTCTAAATTTATATTATGAATCATAAATGATTATTTTTGTAAGAAAGTGTTTACATGAATTTAAAAATCATTTTTAAAAATTAATAATTCCTTAAATGGAACTTTATTTTTAAATATAGTATATTACACAATTCTTCAGAAACAATCTACATTTATAACAAATATATAATAAATTTATCTTAAAATAATATTTCTTTGATAAATCCAAAAAATAAATTAACATTTAAAAATTCACCTCCTGAAATTTATATTTTTAATTTTAATGAAAAATATATAGAATAAAATAAAACATTGTTATAGGAAATTGACTTTTTGAGTAATATTACTCTTATTTCTGCCTAATATAAATTAAAAATTAAAATATTGTTAATCCTTTACAAATTATAACTTATTTTATACTTTAAAGAGACAAAAATTGAGAAAAAATTTTATTAGTTTTTTGTATACACTAGATGATTCAATAACTGATGTGAACATTGTTTTTTTATTCTTAAATATATATATATCATAATTTTCATACAAATGATTGTAGCTTCCCATTTTTTGGCTCTATTAAAATGATTGTATTTGTTTTGTTTCAATGATGTGTGATGGAAAATTCATTGAAAATAGTTTCTATTTAAGAAGGAAAATTTTAAAAAAACATGGGTGGATATATATCTATTTTTTATGACATTAAAATTATTAGAGTTAGTACTTGTCTCGTGACATTAAACCGGACAATGTTTATTCCACCATGACTAACTTCAAACAGCATAAAATGGACAGTCTCCACACCCTTATTCTTTAAAATAGGGGTTTGAATTTTATTGGAATATCTAGAGAATAATTTCTCCCTTCTATTGACCCTCATGAATGAAAAATATTGATTTCATAGAAAGAGTACCAAAACACTATTAGATCCCTAAATATATTCTTTTCCACATCATCCATTCAAAAATAATAAAAAATTTCTCTTTTTCATCATAATCACATGATGTTAAACATCACAACCTATAAACCAAACCTAAAATACCTTAAATAGATTAGGGTGAACTATAATATATAGATTATCTCATTTAAATAATAATAGAATAAATATAATAATACTATGTGTATGGATTCCAACTATTAGTAGTCTTCCAAGAGTTAAAATTTTTATCATATCATAAGAATTATATTTGTCGTCATTTCTATTCCATTGGGATACATAATAATGACTAAATATTACATTCTAGGACTATCTATGAATGTTAATCACTCTTTGTATCTTCTCCATATATGATAGAAAATTTTATATATAAATTATTTCTTATATCATGATACAAATTACCCTATATCTAACAAATCTTCCACACTCATGTGATATATATGATGTCCCAGTATTCATTTTTTATCACACTGAGCATGAATTCCATGATATCAAAGGTCAAACTGATTAACTCATATTATCATGATTGACATGCAATACATTAAATGGAATAAAACCCCAATAATGGCCATAAGATGTTAAACTATACAATATGAAATCCACCATACATGAATTCTTAAACCATTTTTTTGGTTATTGGTGAAACCATTTCTCCTATAGAGTGTTGGATCGATCTATTTGGTTTTTTGATTAAAATTTATATAAAATGGTTCGTTTAAAAAACTATGTGTGGCTTAATAACAATATATATAAGTTACATAGTGAAATTTGGATTTTTTATTATGGAACCAACTATAAATTATTTACTTCCTTTCAATTATTCTTCCTAGTGTGTGGTAATATATTTTATATTATAATCTGCAATGGAAAAACACAATTCCTCTTAAGAAAATAAAATATTACATTTACATTTAATTTGGGATATATAGTAATGACCATATCTATAACATTGGTCTGAATAATGAATTATATCAATAAAATTTCCCCTCTCCTACATATGAGGTAGATTTACATAGACTCCTTCAGTATAGTATTCCACATACATGAGATTATGATAAAGGTTACCATATTTAATAACTATGTTTAGATTGATTCATTTTATCATTGAATATATAGTGACAACTACTTATGTTATCTTTGGTCTAGCAATAAACCCCTTCATTTTTGTTTTTTTAATTTTGTTTCTAATCATTCATGTTGGGATTATTGTAGTCAGTTGATTCTTGAGTATGAAAAACAAATTCCCATTATGTATGTGATATATCTATCTAAAGGCTATGTTAAAACAATGTGTGACTTGATTTATCTTAATTAAGAATATAAAATAATGTTTGGATCACATATCCTAGACCTAATCATAAATTCTAAACAAACATAAAATTATCCAAGTCATATCTTCATGGTTTTCTCTTCTAGTTTAACATTTCTGTTATGTTTTGTGTTTTTTCATAATCTATCCAAATAAAAGGGTTTCAATATCTGGATACTTCCTAGAATCCTATCACATGAAATAATTCCCTAACTTTGTATGTTCCATTCTACTGCTGATCACTATAGATCTATCACTGAGATGAGGTGATTTTTCAAGACAAGAGTATGATCGATATGAAGTGTCGTATTTTTACATCCTAACTATATGATGTTAATGAGTGGGGTTTTGATACTCATCACATGGAATTATACTCTATGGAACATAATACATTATCACATTAAATTAAACATAAAAATATATGTTCCATCCTACATTACAATAAACTGATCAATGTTACTCATTCAATATAACCCAATTATCGAAAATGATATCTAGACCATTTTGTAGTTAAAATAATATGGGACCTTACATTGGTATAAAGTACATATTCATTATTGAAAATATTAATGATTGGGAATCCTATATTGAGGTCTCAATTATAAACAATAATTTTTCCTAAGACATTTCCATAGATAATCCTTAATTTATAATATTTTTTCAATTTAAAACAACCCTCTCATGCACAAGAGTGAAATAAAAGAATTTTTTTGTTAAGAATTATATATGGATTTATTCTTATCATTTTATGATATGTAGTGATGTTTAAAAATAATATTCCAATATCATTCACCGACTATCAGCCATTTTCTCCCAATTCTATGGGATTTTAGTAGCTTTAACATGGGAATCATATGGATGGAATGATTCCATAACCTTATCTGGACATCCATATTCACAAGTCAAGAATAAAGTCTTGAGTGTATTTAATTTCCATAAAAATCCCTTGAATATTGGTAATGCGTACATTCATCCTAAAGGGACACTTCAATTTTTCAATACATGCATTCCCCTTATATAGATCTTTATACACAACTACAATATATCCTTCCAACAACAATAGGGTTGTTTAATTCCTAATTATATGGTTATATAATCCTCATATTTCCTAAAAACATAAAAGTGGAATCCCTCATTAGTATATTGTAATCGTTCATCTATTTTGAACATATCTCATTCCAAAACTCCTAATAAAAAACTGTGAGTCATGATTTACAAATTCATTATTCCATGTTCAAAAGGATTTGGGGTGTTTATAGCCCTTAAACCCCAATAATTCTATTGTATCCCTCTTACCCTTTATAAAATAGTCAAAACGTCATGAAATTTATATTTTTGTATAAACCTCCCATTGAGATAGATATTTTAGTTGTATTAGGCACTAATTCAAATCAAGTCAACTCTTCCCTTACCCTTAGTTACACTGTATAAATACATTTTGGTTAACTATGTATGAACTTAAATTTAACACCTTATAGTGATATCTATTTGATCATATAAATCAGCCCTAAATAATCCAAGTATCAAGACCTTAATCTTTATACACCACCACCTCAATAAAATCTATGATGGAAATATACCTTTTCAATCACAGCTGGTCAAACCTACCCTTCCCGCTAAATATATTTCCCTTGTCAGGGGGGTCAATGTTATGTGACCTTAAACTCTATAATATATAATCAATGTTGTATGACCATAATCACTAAACGTTTACTTTATAAATCAAAAGTCCTCAAACTGATAGGTAATGAGACAAATGACATATCAAGAGGAAAACTAGTATAGGGAATCCAAAGTGAAAATATTTTATTTAATGATTAGTCGTTACACATTAATGTCTTATGATAAAACATAAGCACAAGTGAACAAGACTAAACACTCATGGGTTCTTCCATTTAGAATTTAAAAGGATAAGAAAATATCATTAGACCCAATCATTCATTAAAAAGTTATATAAATGAAATATAATATCTATTTACACTGATAATGTGCACAATACACAATAACACAAATTTTAGGCTAATAAATACCTTAATTAATACTCTCTTTTCCCAGATCATACTTCATGAATTAAATTTTTGATTCCTAAAAACATTCATTGTTATAGGTAATTATTTTACATGGATTCAAGGGACACCACAATTTTGATATTCAAAGATTCCACTACATGGATCTACATATGTTCCTAGGATATAGATTTCCAACTAGTGGAATGTCTTTATTGTATGAAAATATTCCTTTAATATTCATACGTTATAAAATTCTTATATTTTAACTGATAATTCATATGTGGTCAATAGTAATCCTTGGAAAAAATATCCCATATCATCATTATTGATTTGATGTTATTGAAACAAGATTATTTCATCCTAAAAAATAAATTTTTAAGTGGATTTTATATTAATGATATTACACATTCAATAATATCACAATTCAATATAAAGACAGGATATCTCATCCATGAACCAATAAATTGTCCTAATTGTGTGACCTTAAGCCTCATTAAAATGTTGTTTTAGATTCATGATTATAAACTATTTTCCCCTCCATATGAGTCAATCTACACTAACATAGAAATCCAAGCACATTGTTTATGATTTTTCATTTCTATGAACAGTATCATCTATAATTTTTTTAGAAAGATATATCACCTAATACTACAAATATATGTGGAAAAATATATCTAACATTAAGAATAAATAAATATTATTGAATAACTATGAACATAAATTAAGTGAGACATTTATCTAGTATTTTTAAATTTATTACATGGGTCATTATATTTATCTCGGGTATACTTCATATGTGATACTATTAAATTGATCTCTCTATTAATCAATGGTGTTCAATCTTAAACATTAAATACATTATTCTAAAATCACGAACATAAACTACTTATAAATATATATATAAATTATTTTATAATTAAAACTGATAATTATTGGATTGGTAAAATCATCAAGACTCACCTCAGAAGTCATACATTCTTCCAGGTCCTAAAAAAACCAGCATTTAATGAAAATAAGGTGCGCAGATGATTATTAGGATGAAAACCTATAAAGGGAAACCAATTTAAATTTCCTAATCATCACCACTAATATTCCCCTATATGAGGATCATATAAAAGATTATTCCAAACAAAATGATAATAATAATAATGATGTATTGTTTGTGAGGTGCACCATATGATCACACTACAAGTCAAGTTGTGATTTCGTAGAAAAAGATATATATTCCCATTAACCCTGGACTATAATATCAGATGATCCACTTAAAAAATAAAAGTATTCTATTAGTTTTCTCAAAATATTTTGGTCATCGGAATCCTTAGTCTGTATCCTCTTCCTCCCTTGTGATCTACATCACTTCAATTTATCCCATTTTCATATCTAGATGGACCAAATCTAGTTTACTGTGATAGAATATCTTCCCATACCCATCATTTATTCATACGAAATAGGAATACATACATATCTTTGTTGATTAAATTTACTGTTCAATAATGGAACTTATTCTTTTACGCATTTTAATCCACACATTGAAGGAAATATATTTGAATCAAATGATTAACAATAATGATTAACTCAATCAATTATACATCAATGATTAAATGGATTAAAGTTGTATTGTAAAAAATATTTATAAGTTTACTGGGTGACCATAAAGAGTTGATTAGAGTAAAATAGAGATAATATAATTGACAAGGGACTAAGAACTAAATTCATTTTCATTCATTAAAAATAGGTATTATGTGAGGCCACAAAAATATCTTACAAGATAACCTATTCAAATAAAATTGAATGATAAGGAGGAGAATCATCATTTTGGAATCTATATCCCAATTTATTAGAAATAGGTAACGGGGTTTCATTATCCATGTTACAAAGAAGCATACATGTTTTCTCTTGATTTATAACATTAGATTACCTAATTTCTATGTTCAACTATCATGGTGTATTTTGCCTCTGATTGATGAATAAGAACATCATATGTCCCAATAATGTCCCCAATTTCCTTCTCTTCTTCCATAACCAGCATTGTATTATCCTCATTGTTCTTATTGATGATAGAAATATTTTTTCAATGAAATTAAAATACATAGTGATGTTATTCAGTCAATTCATTTTAATTCATAATGTAAATATTTCACATAACCTCCAACACTACATGATGAGAGGCATCCTAGAGTGAATCTATACTAAGGCTTGTAGTATTTGATGAAAACTCTATTATATAAATACATAATATTAACTTATTTTCTTTCTCATGTTCTCAAATAATATATATTTCATCTTCATGGATGACTCTATAGTTAATCCCCTCATTGTCTAGTGTTGTGAACATGTGAGAGAGCATGTGTGGATTCACTGTAAGTTCAAATAATGGGGTTTTTGAAATGATAAATGTTATAATATCACAGATGGGCATATAGATTTATAAGATAGCCTCCATAACTTTTTTTTCAATACTACATTATATATTTAATGTTGGGTTAAACTAATTCACCTAATAAAATATGGAATTCATAATTTAGATATTCTCTAAGCAGACTATCACTGAATCATCTTTTGTTCCCACCTCTAATATTTGTTGGGATGCAACTAGAACATGAGTCTCTATAGAATATAGTTGAAATATCTTAATATAATGCATGTATCATTTTATTAAAGGAGTGAAATAATGAATCATGTTTTATAGGTATGAATCCTCACCTTTAAATTAGGGGATTCAAGACATTTTAATAACTATCTCTTCAATAGAGATGATAGTTGGAATGTTTTATGGCATAAATGTTTACTTTTATGGGACACACAGCTCAAAATATATATAAAATTATTGCATAGATTGTGTAATTCCTTGTATTATTACACATAATATCAATTTTTAATTAATTAAACATTACAAGGTAGTGAAATATTCATAATGAATCACTATATTTTATGGTAACATAAAGGGATAGAATATTTCCATTTGAATAATTATCCATGTCATAGATCCATATATGGAAAAATATAAGACTTAGATCAATAATTTAATAGTTAATGTAGATGTATTAGCATCTAGTACTAATTCCACATGAGTATTCCTAGTTGGTATAACACTTGGTTTTCCTTGGATTCAACAATTACAATATATATTAAAATTATTCTTATAATTTTGAGAATAGTCATTGTAGATGTCTACATGATTGTCCTTACCACCATTGAAAAAATTATTATTTTAAGTAGGACCTTCCTCATTTATATTGGATTCACCACTAGATTTATTGAGGGACTAACTACTTTTTTGAATATTTTATCGTAATCATTTTTTCCCACCACCTAGAGAAAACAAATATGTTATTTACCAAGGTAAACTGATATATATATATATATGTGTGTGTGTGAAAGCTTCCTATTAACATGATAACCCTAACTAATGGTTTTTCTTTAAATTTCTCACCTAATATTTTTAAATTATCTTAAAAGTCAATTCATTAGAGTAATAAACTAGTTATGGTTATTGTGGTATAATTCTCTCTCAATCAGTACATAATTCCTACATATACTCATTCATGTAGTAATACAGTCTTTTCCGACCATTTCATCATATGATTCATAAAAGTTAAGGTTATTTTTACCTTCAGTGTCATAGAAGGAATCACTAGGTGACCACTTACATATAATATCCCTATAAGAGTTTTAAAAGTTCATGGTAAACAATAATTATGAAAAAAAATTGTAAAATAAATTTGGTTTACCTTTTTCTAGGAAGTAATTTGACTCTCATCATTAGTCTCTTTTTCTACAAATGTTAGTATCTCTAGAACCAAATCCAAGTAGTAAATCCTAACCATGAATTAATATATCAAGGCATTTATATTCTATAGATAATATCTAGCCACTTTAAGAATTTATTATAAATATATATCCAAAGAATTAGTTAAATGTAAAAATACATTAAGTTCAATCACTTTTGTCGAATCAATATTCATGGATATATAATTATATATTTATTTTATATATGTGTAATTCTCCCACCAAGAATCCATGAATTCCTCAGTGATAATAATGGTAAATGATGGAAGTGTTCTACATATTGAGGTGGCAGGATCCAGAAAACTTATATGTTTCCTTGGTGACTCTAATATCAGAGGATTACTCATGTTAATTCATTTATGTGGCCTCATAATTTCAAGATATTACCCTTAACCCTATGTACCTTCATCTTTCAATGGACCTTTAACATTAACCAATAATTCAAAAAATTTCCTGGTATGATATGAGTGCATTCTAGTATCATCATATTCTCATGTATTCTCTATGTAAACATTAGAGAGATTAAATTTCATCTATATTATTATCACTCATATTATCTTAATAAATTATAATTTACATTATATAATAATATTCTTCTTGATATTTATGTTTAGAGTTGGTGCATGGAACTTCTTTTGGACACATCTAAACTATCTATCAAATCTATAAGGCTCGCGTCCTTCATAAATGACCTACTCTTCTATCCTAGCTACTAGGATGACCTATAAAAGGGATATTAGATTTATGTGTGTGTTGATAATACTGGTGGAACTATTAGTTATAGTATTGATCTAGGATTATTATAGGGTATAAATAAAATTAATCATGTTAGTATATCTTATTTTGTATGTATCAATTATGTAATTATCTTGGATTAACCATGTTGATTCTCTGAATATATAGTTTAAATAAAGAATGAGGAATCTATTAAATATTTCTGAACTCATATACACCCTTATGAGCCACCATCCAACCACATAGTACTTGAAAAAGACCCGAATTTTTTAATAGTTCCTTTCCATTATGGATATTTCTTGGTTATCGATATAAATTCAAAGGTAATATGACTATAAAGTTAATACTCTTGACATTGGCCAACAATGGAAACGTCATAAAAGTACAAAGCATAACTTAAAATTTTTACTCCTCATTTTGGATTAGTTATCCATTAATTATTTTCTAAAAAGGATACCAATTATATAAATTGATTGGTCTCAAAGGTGAAATTTTACACCCAATTGTTTAAATAAACCTCTTACATAGTGCGACAATATACATACTCAACCCCAAGTGTTTGTGAGGAAAAAAACTCTAGTTATTTTCTCTTGTGGATATTTACTGATCTTCATAATAAATAGATAATCTCAAATTTTAAAAGTAATACCAACCCATGGATAATGATCATCTCTTAGGTAATTTTTAACCAGCTAAAATAGTTTCTTTAAAAATGGTGGTTTCTATTAACCTCATCCAATATAGTGTCTAGGGGAAGAAATTTATCATACATTTATCTAGTGAAAGAAGACATGTTTATAATTTTTAAATCCCATACTCTTATAGTATTATCTTTATGAAGCATTAGAAAAAAAAATTGTATGCCCTCTACCAACTAAATATTTCCTGAGTGAGATCCTTATTATGGTGCACAAAAATTTAGATGACCCATACAACATCATATAAACCCTGACCTTTATCTATTTATGAAATTATTTATATAACATCTTCACATGGAAAGGTCATCCCTAATTAAAACCAATATCTCCCCTGGATCAAAGGTGTCATCACGATAACTAGTCTAGATTTTGATAGTTTATTTATTACTATATAATCAATCTATAGATTTGAATGTTGGTATTTATTAGTTTTAGTCCCCCTTCAAGATTGAAAGATGTGAATCCTAAGATACAACTACAACATTTTTCATCTTATTTGATAAAATTACATTTTTTATATATTTTCATGACAAGAATCATTATTCTTAGTGATATAATGGGGTATATGATTTCCTAATCATGGTATTGTAATTATAGAATAACTCAATAATCTATACCCATAGAGGGGGAGCTTATATAATAAATGTTAATTTAGAAGGAATGATCTAATGAGGATTGTAATGAGGTTTTGTGATGACTGATTGCACTGTTATCTGAAATAATTCACATTGTAGAAAATTTCAATTCATCTCACCCTTATTTCTTTAGCTAAAAAATTTTCTGTCATCAAGAAAATAATAAATCTTCTTAGAGAATATGTTATTTCAAAAGAATATTTAATGTATATAATATCATGTTATATTCATGTGGCCATAAAATGATCAAATGATTGTGTAATGATCACGTGTCTATGTAATGATTTAACATGTTTTTCCTAAATATTTTTCTAGAAATGGTTCATGAATTCTATTAATAATCATGCACGCAATTGGATCCAACATAGAGGAACTGGATTTCAAATTCAATTACTGATTCTAATACATGATAACAATATGTGTAGACACCACGTAGATTCTATGCAAAGATGTATTAGGTGGTTGTTAAGAAAACATCATTAGAATATATCTTTTGTATGGGTCAATGGGGCCATACATCATCAATATATATACATATATATATATATAGACCTCCAGTTGATTTTAAGATCCTATATAAAAATGGGATTCAGATTTATAATAAATGGGCCCTCTTTTCATTCCAATCAGACCAAAATTATGATAGGGTAATTTATTTACGCTCACTTAGTCACTAATTATTTATAAAGATATAATATATGGATATATTCATATAATTTTTATGATGATAAAAAATAATCTCATGAAAAATCCACATCATTCACAGATAGGTGACCATATACTTAGGTCATTGAAATAATGATCCTCATTCAAAGTGTAGTAATGGTATTCTCATATGGCCATGAGAAATAACTATTTTTCGAAAATCAAAGGATTACATCTCAAAAAACCAATAAAAAATCACAACATTTGTAGAACAACATTTAATTCCTCATGTGTCCATGAAAAAACCACCTTTTTCATAGCACATCGATAGACATCCTATGCAGAACACATGTTCTATAATGTTCACTCATTACCTATCATGTTTGTTAAATAAAAATAAAAATGGATCCATTTTTGAAATAAAATAAATAGTTATATAGATATAGATATAGAAATATAGAAGATTGGATGGATAAAAAGAGCGTAAATAGTTCTATATTGGCGAACCTTAATTAACCATGTATGTATATTCATGGATAAAAACCTAAGAAGCCTATAAATACAAGTGAAATGGGATTAAAATGTCTCATTCATGTTATTATCAAATTATTAGTCCTAAACCTCACCGCATGTATCCCTTATATGGGTTTTCATCGATGTTATCATCACATGGGGTCTCGTCCATGAGATTACTAGGAGATTTTCTATGATAATCCCCTATGTGAATCTATTAAATAGACTTCTTATACTATCATGTGAACCTATGATGGGAACTATATATTTTATATTGGTACCTTACACTCACATATGTCATTACCATTGTTTTTAAGTGATATGTAATGTGAATCATGGGGGCTATATATTTTTTTGTATCTTCCCATAATGATGCTTCTGTACATGGTATCAGATAGGTTCATAAGTATTTGAGGTATTTTGAATTATTGGAGTCATATTTACCCCCAAGTCACATAATAAGTTTATATCAATAGAAAATACCTTTATATATTCCTTATACTAAGGGAAAGACCAAAAAAATAAAAAACAATAAATTCCTCAATGCCACTTGAATACACATTCAGGTTTCCTGACACATTAGAAGGCTCCATTTGGATCATGTCTTCCCATGATAATAGAAGGATTTAGAATTAAAATCCAAGATATAAAGGATTATCATGTAAATAAAAATCATGAAATCACTTTATTATGTGAGTCTCTTGTCATAGGGACACTAGAGAGTTCTCTCATGTATCAATATTTTCATCATGGATTCTGATTCCAATCAATAAAATATGTGCTATTTCAGATTGATGATTTCACCACCTTGAGATATTAAGGATTATAGAAACCTATATCTGATTATAAATAATAAATTTTTAATACCCCGTCGGTATCTTCTAGTTTATGAGCAACATAACCATGTAAAACCTACTATGTATAAGCCCCAACTTTTCATACCTTCACTTATGTTAGAAACTAGAACTATAATAACAGATTTCATTTCAATAACCCCACTCATTTCTATATTGATTCCCCATTTATGATAATGAATTATTTTTCACATGATTTAATAATTCATGGAATCTTCTTAACTACATGATTTTAATCTACACGTTATTGTCCTACCACATGACCTTAAACTATGAGACATAAAATATAGGATATTTTATTATTTATAACTAGGATATTTATGACACATATAAAAGGTTCCCACACATATTCATAAACCTTACATATCCTACATCATGGGTTTATATTCACAAGGAAGATACATATTATCACAATCCAACCCAAGTCGACCCTGAACCGGTCACTTGAGTCTTTCCGAGGCAAGGCATGAGAGGAGTTCCTAATCCTCCTAAGATAGAAACTAGTGTTGGGGAATGAACATAGAAAAATAGAATGATTTCACCTAATAAAATAAAATGAAAATTGGAAAATAAACAGAGAATCTCAAAATAAATACAATTTCCAAAATAAACATCATTTATAAAAAAACTGAAAGTACAATAAAATGAAAAAAAAAATCAAACTGAACAGGATGACCATAACGTATCCATGTGACCTTGAGGGTCAATCTCTAACACCAAAATCAACCATCGCCCATGGTGATTGAAACCAATATGAAACCTATACCAAAATCTAAAAACAATAAATAACTGTAGGTGTGGGTATTAATACTCAATAGGCATTCTCAAACAATATATTCCTAACGAATTCCCTTTAAATAAAGAAACATTAATTTTATTTTTGAAATACAATATAAAAAAGTAGTATTTTAACACATTTCCACTTTAAATCAAAACATGGTATATTTCCCTTTTTCCGTTCAAATCAGGATTCTTTACCAAGGAAGATTCATTAGCATTTTAATGGATAATGATGGTGTTTTCATTTAAAAGGGTAGGGTGTATGTGAAAAACGTTTTCAAAACATTTTTCCATGAACATTTGAAATACAACTCATCACACTTATAAAAAAGATATACAACATACGAGAGTATAAAAAATGATCACAAAATAAGGAAAATTGAAAAATACCATAAACAAGTAACCAACCAACAATACATCTCAATCATCCACCACAGATAACTAAGTGTCGAAGGACATGGGAGAACATAGTATCTCAGGGGAATAATATATAACATAATTACATTTGACTAATCCCAATTGCATGCCTCACCCGGTGACATCAAGATACCTACATACTTAATTGCACCCTACCTGGTATGACTGAGGGGCACTATCCCAAAGTGAAGAAAGGTCCAAACTAAGGGCTACTATCTAGAGTGAAATACTAATCTAGTTCAAAAACCATTCACCCAAAATATTATATCTATGCTAGTTTCCCATTTCAAGGCTAAATTGGGGGTGATCCAATAATTCCAAACAAGAATCCAATCACATGCACATACATCATACACAAGAAACATAAAAAACAAGCCACCCCTCATGTCACCCCAAGGAACAATCTCTTGCCTTACAACCATTTAATCACAAGGCAGACTCTTGGTGTGGAACTCCCACAACATTCAACATAACCAAGGTAATAGAATCATCCAAGGAGAGTTTTTATGATAAAAAATTTCACAAATGTTCCAAATGGGCCTCAAACAAGCTTCGATATATCACACATTTCATAAAGAAAACCAATATATTTCTATCACATGTCAAAAAAAAATTAATATCCAAACACAAACCTCTTTTAAATCCAAAACCACTTAGAAAACATGTTCAATAAACCAAATACATCATTTTAAATCCCAAAAAAACATTTACAAATCCAAACCATACTTCAAAAACCATAATCTACTTACAAAGGCCAACTAAGAAATTTATCAAACAATTAGTGTTCAATGATTAAAAAAATAATGCCATATACTTTAAAACAATCAAGAAAACTATCTCATTTAATATCAATAAATTTTTCTAAAAACCAACCATCACTATTTAATACCCAAGGAAGGTTTAAAAATAATGAAACCAATATTTCATAAATATAAAGGACAAGTACAAAGGGTGACCTACCTCAAATCACAAACTCTTCAACAAAGTCATCCCAAAATAACTCTACAAGGGTTCTATGAAGACAGAACATTCAAGAGAACCCCTAACAATACAAATCCCCTAACTAAAACTCAAGAAAACATGAACCCTATATTAAAAAAACCATGGAATAAGAAGAACTTACTAGAAAATTGAAAAAAAAATGAATATGGGTGATAAAGGAGGATATTATCTTGAATATTCACCCCCAAAACATGAAAAAAAACCTAGATCCACACATTAGGAGAGGAGTAGGGTCTTGGAGAATATGAGAGGGGCTCCCCTAGGGCCATAAGAACCAGAAGAGGGAGAAAATAGGTGTTATGGTGTTAAAAATATGAGAGGATATAAATGAAAATTTATACTCTTAATGACCTGGCCATTGTGCATGGTTTGGATGTATGGTTTCCCAAACCATGCGCCAAACATGCACCCCTTACTATATGAATTGGGAACCCACATAGTTTGGTTGTATGGTTTGGGAAACTATGTGCCAACCATGCAACATAGTTCTGTTGAAATTGGTAGAACCATGTGCACACCTTCTGCATGGTTTTTCTATCTGTTCACCCTTGACTAGAGACATCCTAAGGCTCACAAATTTTTCCCTTGTAGACACATAGTTTTGATAAAACCATGTTGAGGTTATTCAACTCGAACAATTAAAGAATAATATGAACTAAAAAGAGACTCAGTTTCAGGAGGTTGCACGGTTACCCCTATATTATGTACCTAAACCATGTACCTAGAGGAAAATATCCTAAAACTAAAAATATAAATCTAAAACACCTAAAACTTGAGAGGTAATGTTATATAAACAAGATAAACCAAAATATAAATAAGGAAAAAAAATTGGGGTGTGACAACTCTCCCCACCATCACACCATTTATCCTCATAAATCCACAACATCTACAGTTGATCGATTCAAAGGACAAGGTTCTCTTGGTCACATGATTCAACTTCTCAAATCGAAGAACACCTCAACCACCGCCATAAATAACTTATGCATATTACATTAAATTATTCAAAAATACAAAACCACTTACTGAAAAATTATGGAAAACACAAGCTACAACTTCTAAAACCTTGTTTCAAACAAGACCGTTTCTTGTACTCTAAATTCCCAATGTTCACATAGAAGGAAATACTCAGAACCAAAAACCCCAAAAAACTAACCATTATCAATATACACTAAAGATTAAACAATATTACCAACATGTGAGTCTATAATAGACTCCCTATCATTAGAAACCAACTAGCATTAGATGATATGGGAAACCTAATATGGACCCACTCAGGAACTCCCCACATGAACCAACCACCCACCACAAGGGGGTAAATGAAAGAAAATCCAAACCGAGAAGAAAACCAAACCACAATTCATCATATTCATAAGACACAACCATCTCTAGATGATCACAAACCCCACCCAAAACTGATCCATAAGGGCTAACCATATAAGGACAACCAATCAATGATTCTAATCTAAAAAGGCATAACCACTAGAATTTAATGAGTTTAATCCCACCAATATTTTTTTCAACAAGGAGAAACTTACAATGATAAGAAAAAATACAACAATAAAATTTAAAATTATTACACCCCAATAGTGGATAAAAGATCTATGTCAAGGTTCCCCACACCCCTCATAGATTCCTAATTGCATGAAGAGAATCACTCTGGGACCTATGGTTAGAGCCCTCAAATCTTGAAACATCTTTTTCTTTGAAGTCAGGAGATGCTAATCTCCCATCAGAACTCTTTATTCTAGTCTCAAGAGCGGTAACACAGAACCCTAGGTAGAACCAAAAGAACACGACACACCATGAGAATAATATTTCTCCAACAAGTCACTTTTACAAAGATAGGGATTTAAAATATGCACATGCATCACACTATTTCACCCTAACGAGAAACAATAGTAACAAGGAAAAAAATAGATGAAACCTCTACCCTAAAAGGAAAAATAAAAAATTTCCAAAAAAAAACACATTAATTAAAATGTGATTTCCTGAAAGATACCCAACATGATTAATTTTTACAAGGAAATAAAAACACTAAAAACAAATAGAACCAATAAAATTGAAAGTGGACTCAAATAGAAAGGGCCTTCAAAATGAACTCATACCGGCACCCTAGTTCTAAAAATAGGTTGGGGTATCTTCTAAAGGGGTGGATCTGGATCCACATTGCTTCATGGAAATGCCCTGAAAGAACCATTTCAAGTGACATAGGCATCCATAGGTACGAAGGTTCTTTAGATCACTTGGACACGATAGCTTATTATGATCTGTCTTGTCATACTAATGACACATCATGATCCTGCACTAAGAATAAGCTGATGAAAGATCTATATGCCTTTTAAATTCCATGACCAGCACCACCATCTTCAGGTCAGTTTCCAATCTCCACTTTGGAATTCCTATCACCATTTCTAGAGAAAAAATGAGGATTTTCCACCTTTATAACTACTACTACAACCACAAATTCAACCCACACGGCTTGCCTCACCACGTTGAAAACAGAGGTTAAACCAAACTATAATACATTAAACTATATATTAGGATTAATCTCATTCTCAAAATACCAATCCATCAAAGAATCGTCTGCATCCCACTCCAGAAGGTATAGAAATGTATCAACAAAAAAAAGGACTCCAACATTGATCCATCACATTGTTATAAACATCGCATCTTTATATCCATCCTCTGCTTATCTAAATTAGATAAATATTATCGGATGAATGAACCCTTGAAGAAATCATAGGTAATATCTTTTCATGGTTTGGTTCAAGATACCAACATCCACCACTTTTAACTCAGACCTTTATGTATTAAGGCAGTGAACTTAAACTTTAGTGAATTAGGAAACTCAAGGAAACGAAATATCCTTTTTATTCTCCACATCCACTCTTTTACATTGAGAGTTTCTTCATGAAAATAAAAGAGAGGAGGTTTCAACTTTTTAAAATCAAGATGTAATTACATAGGTTGATCAAAGGGAGGGTCTTAAAACGGTTAACCACCCATAGTTTTACCTTAGTTATCCATCTAATACTTAGTGGGGGAATACACTAAGCAACAAGAAAACCAAGAACTCAATAAAAACTAATTCATTAATAATAATTCTCAAAATCAAAACACCACATAAACAATATTCCCAAATCATAAAAAAATTCACCACACAAACACTAGTTATTAAAACATCATATCTTTTCCTCTTAACAAAACATTTCAAAAGAAAAACAAACTTGGGATGATTCACCCTCACCAATGGTAACCTATAGATCCTCACACACATATATTCCAATGCCAATCTGGGCACCCATCAACTCATGCCATCAACCATCCTCCTTCTCACACACATCCTTTTATGTGAGTACTCATAATAATACCAAAAGTTGAGATAAAATTTTTCAATTTCAAAACAAACCATTCAACCCAACTTTCAAATTATTAATTTACTTCTAATATAAAATTTCATAAATAAAATTCAATATACCACCAACCACTAAATCAAAAAACACATTTCAAACTCCACAACTTAATATATCTAATTCTATTCATAAATAAAAATCCTCTGAGTTCCATTCAAAAACCTGACTCATCCCATTTAAAAATTTCTATCAATTCAAAAAATTTCATTCCATCAAAATTAATTTGATTAAAACTCATTTTATGAAAAATTCATTCTCATTTAAAATATATTTCCAAAACACTTTTTAAAATAAATTAATATTTAGAAAAAAAATCTCAACAAACCCCAGGTTTTGATTATCGAAATCCAATCTCATCAAACCCATCCCCATTTTACCCGAAATATAAGTCTATAAGAAACCTTTTTTTTGAATATTTCTTCAAGATAAATCAGAAAATAAATTTCCCATTTTTCAAAAATACAAACCATTATCACATATAATAAAGTTTTCATAATTTCAAAACATGGGTTTTCAAAAAAATGAATCAATAGGTATCCAAAACTAGTCAAAAGAAAAAACTAGTGTCGATGGGAAACTTGGCCAAATGGTTGGAAACCATATTCTAATAACACCACCATTATGAAGAGTCTTTCATAAACATGTCCCTGGATCCACATTGATTTCCAAGCCATATGAGCTCATCGAGACCACTGTCTCAATTCCCATTTTTTATCCCAAACATCAAAAAACCAACAAGATCTAAAAAAAACTCAAAAAAAAAAATTCCCATAGAAACCTAAGGTTCAAAATCAAAAGTATTGGCCAAATACTTCCCCATACCTATATCCCAAGTTCTGACATTTCTACTCTATCTACCTTGACATCCCAAATAAAAAAGGGTGCTCTGAAAGTAAGGTCTTCCAAAGAACCCAACCTCCCTTGATACTATTTTTTCACAAACCAACCCAAGATGAGTTTGAACTAGCCACTTGATTTGTCCCTAGACAAGGTCCGAGAGGCATTCTCGATCCTCCTGATTCGGAAACTAGTTCCATTGCATCAACAGAGAAACAAAGGGAACAATTTCACCTAATAAAATAAATTGAACAATATAAAATAAATAGATAAAACCAACGTAAATACAATTACCAATATTAACCTCATTTATAAAAAAATTCATAATACAAAAAACCCAACAAAAAACACAAACAAGACCTAATGAACACAATGTCTACATGTGACCTGAGGGTCACTATTTCATGTCAAAACCATCCATCTCCCATAGAAATCGAAACTATGTCAGAACCTAAACCAACAGATAAAAATAAAAAATAACTATAGGTGTGAGTATTAAGGCTCAATAGGCATGCCCAAAAAAATATATTACCAATGAATTCCCTTTAAATAAAGAACCATCATCATATAGTTTGAGATAAAATATAAAACAGTAGGTTTTTCAAACATTTACACTTTAAAACAACACATGGACCATTTCCCTTTTTCCGTTTAAATCCAAATTCATTACCAAGGAATATGAATTATTATTTAAATTTGAATGATGGTGTTTTCATTTAAAAAGAAGATAATGGAAGTGAAGAAAAATCAAATAAAATCCACAAACCTTTAAAAACTAAATCATCAATATTATCAAAAAGGGATACCACATAAGAGAGAATCTGAAATGATTACAAAATAAGGTCAATGGAAAAATAGCAAACACAAGTAACTAACCAACAATGCATCTCAATCATCCACCAAATATAACTAAGTTTCTAAGTACATGGGAGAAAATTGGAGAACATGGGAATAATATTGAACATACTTACATCTAAAACATCCTGAAGGCATGCCTCACCCAATGAAAACAACTCACCCACACACATGATTTCACCCTACCTAGTTTGACTGAGGTGAACTATTCCAAAGTGAAAAAAGGTCCATGCTAAGGGACACTATCCAAAGTGAAATTCTAAGATACTGCAACAATCATTCACCGAAAATCCAATAGCTGTTATAGGTTACCAGGTTAAGAATAAAGTGGGGTGATCCAAAAATTCCAATCACATGTACATACATCATAAACAAGAAACACGCATAATAAGTCACCCAAATGTCACCCCAAGGAATAATCTTCTATATTTCAACCATTTAATCATTAGGTAGTCTCTCACCATGGACTTCCCACATTATTAAACATAACCAAGGAATGTTAATCATTCAAGGAGAGTTTTTAGGACAACTAATTCCACAAAATTTTCAAATGAGCCTCAAACACTCTTCAAAAAATCATCCATTCCAAAAAGGAAACCAACACATTTCTACACATGTCAAACTATTTTCAAGAGCCAAAAACAGACCCCTTTTAAATAAAAAACCACATGTAAAACCCATTCAATAAACCTAAAACATCATTTTAAATTCCAAAAATAAATTTACAAATCCAAACCATGCTTCAAAAACTATAATCTACTTACAAAGGCCAATTGGGAAATTTATCAAACACTTGGTGTGCATAGCCTAACAAAACAATACCATATAATTCAAAACAATCAATAAAACCACCTCATTTAATATCAAAAAAATATTCTAATAAACATACATCAATATTTAATATCCATAAAATGTGAAAAAAATAAACAAAGAAATGATTCTTAAATTTAAAGGATAAGTGAAATGGGAGACCGAACTCAAATCACAAGTTCTTCAACAATGCCAACGTGAAACAAGTCTACAAGGGTTCCAAGAAGAAAGAACATCTAAGATAAACCCTAACAACACAAAAACCCAAACTTAAACTCAACAAAACATGAAACCTAGATCCACAAGACTAAGGATGAAGAAGAACTCAATAGAAAATGTAATAATAATAAAGATAAAGGAGAAAAAGGATATTACCTTTAATATTCACCCCCCAAAATATAAATAAACCCCTAGATCCACACCTTGGTAGAGATGGAGGGGCTTGGATAAGAAGGGAGGGGATCCGTTATAGATGTACAAATAAGGATAGGGGGAATAGATATTTTGGGGTTAAAAATATGAGATGGTAGAAATTATAAATCTCAATTTTAATTACTTAGACATTGAGCATGGTTTGTCCATAGGGTTTCCTAAATCGTTCACCAATAGTGTAACCCTTACCGTACAAACTAGAAACCCACACATTTTACCCGCATGGTTTGGGAGAACCATACACTAATTATGTAACATGGTTCTGTATAAATTGTAAGAACCATGGACATGACTTCTGCATAGTTTTTATAACCATTCTTGGTTCATTCCCCCTCAATCAGAGACATCCCAAGGCTCGCACGATTTTCCCTTAGAGCCTCATGGTTTGAATCAAACCATGGTGAAGTCGTGCAACTCAAACTGTGAAAAAATAAAACAAACTAAAAAGAGACTCGACACCAAGAGTTCATACGGATACCCCTATACTATACACCTAAACCGTGAAACTA
Organism: Viscum album; assembly: GCA_963277665.1. Taxonomy (NCBI): domain Eukaryota; kingdom Viridiplantae; phylum Streptophyta; class Magnoliopsida; order Santalales; family Viscaceae; genus Viscum; species Viscum album. The sequence continues at coordinate 52,990,776 of OY728156.1, forward strand.
GAGGAAAACATCCCAAAACAAAAAATTTTAATCTGAAATACCTAAAACTAGAGAGGTAAACCAAGATCAAAAGGATAAAATAAAATAAAATAAGGAATCAAAAATCAGTTTGAGACACATATGTCCTTTCTACCTAGGAAATATTCCCAATAATATTGGATGTAACACCTTAGGATCTCAATATGTAATTCAGTAGTAAAAAAATACTTTGTTGAATACCTTTTTTCACACAAAATATCAAACTAAAAATAATTACAATTTATTAGATATAAATTATTAGAAAATCATAAGTATAAAACATATAGTAAATAAAAGGATTATCGTAAATATTACAAATATATTATTTATAGGGTAAATAATTAATCTGATTTGATTTTAAAAGGTATTTTTTTCAATGAATTTTTTTAAGTGTAGTGTATTCTATTCTACAAATTAATTTGGTTACTTTTAAAATATTATTATGAACAAATACATCATCTAATAGAAATATATATTAATATTAATTTAATTATAAATTGATATGAAATAATAAATTTTTTAAATAATGTTTAAAAGTCCCATTTTTTATAAATTTTATTTTTCTTTATATTTTTTATTTTTAAATGGAAACTAAATTTAGGGATTTTATTATTTTTGTAAAACTATGAAACTCTAAAAGAATAACATTTTATTCAATAGTGTGTATGACATGAAAAAACAAGAATAGAAGGTAATATAACATCCTAAGAATATAAAATATATTTAATAAATTAAATAAATTAAATCTATTATATATTATTCAATGAACACAACACTAAGTTAGCTTTTGTTACATGCAATAATGACTTTTTTGATAGCTTGCATTAAATGCAAGATCGAGTTTTACCAAATTATATTAATATTATTATTTAAAATAAAAATCATATCTTAGACATAAAATTTGAGGTTATGTATAGTATTAACTAAATTATGAAAATATATTATTTAATTCATTGGTTACCAATTAATTAGAAATTAAAATATAAACCAATTGAATATAAAGTTAACATTTTAAAAAAAACTATTTATATACATGAAGGGAATTTTATATTCATTAAATTAATTACTATCAATGAATGATCTTAATGAAATTTATATATTATATATTCAATCTAATTTTTTATATTCATATAATATATTTGATAGGTATACGATAAGAACAAATCCAATTTTACGCATAAAAATATTTATCATTCTAAAGGTAGTTCTCTCGAATTTTAAGGGTGCACTTGTTTTAAAAAATATTTTGAGATACATATAAATTTTATATTTGAAAAAATAAACTAAATATTTTAAATTGTAATTTAAAATTATCTTTGGGTGAATTTTTGATATTTTCTGAGAAGATTATTTTTTTGATGAATATTGAAAAATACTATATTTAATTGAAAACTGACTTTTCATCTATCTAATTTATAATTATAAATTATATTTTAAATTGGTTTTAAAGTTAATTTATATAAATTATAAATATATTTATCAAATTTTGGTCATTTTAATCAATCTTATAATAAATTTTGATATAGAGACATTTCAAACTTTTTTACATTTTAACTTTAAAATCCCCGCTTTGTCGTCATGTCTAGAGGGTATATTTTAAATTAAATTCTACCCCTTATTTGAGTTGAATTTGGAAAAATCAATTCCATATTTTTAATAAAAATTATTTATAATGTATAATAATTTCAACTTAATATTTTACTAAATATATTAGCAAAAACAGTTAATGTTAATCACATCGATTAAGGTAAAAATGAGTTTACTTGGTAGTTAATGTTAAAAGATAATGTGTAGAAATTACACAAAACATTTCCAAAACAAATTTTAATAGAAATATTTTAAACAGATACTATATTTTATATAAATTTGTTCATTATTGGAGTCACATTATGTAAGGTATACTTCCCAATATAGTTTACTTTTTGGTATTTTCAAGAATGTAACTCCTTCTCTAATAAAAATGGGTACTCATTCCCCCCACTTTTGCACACCACCCAAGTAATTTTTCTTTAAAAAAACATACAAAGGTAACATAAAAAATTAACTACCCTAATCCAATAATCCTTCATCTCTGATTAAATCCAAAAAATTATGGTTTTTGTGGAAAACCAAAAGAAGATAATAAAAGAATAGTTAACGTTCATCAATGAATGTTTTTTCATTGTTTCTCCCTCAAAACCATTTAATTATTTTCATATCATGATTATATAATAATATCATTATATTAAATATAAATATGTATTTTTATGTTAATGTTACTTTATAAATCCACACACACATCCATAAAATGTGTTATGAAATCATCGTTTGTGTGTATGGAAGACTACAGCCTCGTGATCCTATATCATTTAATCTTATATTATCACCTTTAAAGGTTGGGAATAATGATGGATTTAAAGTTTATATATGATATATGTGATATTTATGATGTTATTAAACTTTTTAAATTTTTATATCACATATAACATTATTCTTTCAATTTTTCAGAAATACAATAGCGTCGCTCGTGTGTATGGCAGACTACCTCCTCACGAAGTGATGAGATCTGTTCACACATTACATGGAATATGTTAAGAATAGTTTTAATAAAATTATATAATATACATTAAATAAAAATTATATTTTAATGATAATGTCTGTATATATCATATACTTTTCTTTTATTCAGTACGTTAAGAAAATGAAAACAATGATCATGCAAACGTACAACTTACCATCTCCATGAACAGTGTATTTCATTTCCTATCACCAAAATTTATGGATAAATATAAATAGATATATATGTTATTTACATAATGGTTTAAATTATTAATATTATTAAATCATCATCTATTTAAGAGAATCAAAAATAATAATAAGTCAAAACGTACTCGAAAAACAAGGCAATTAACACCCACAACACTGAAAATAATGAAATATTATTAATGAACACGTAATAATATGTTATAAAAGTATCATATCATAAATATTAATATTTTTCTATAATAAGAAAATAACATGTTTATAACCGTAATAAATAATGTTAAATCACTTTAAACTAAAAGGAAGAATAAGTTAATGGATTTCATTTCAATTTCATTTCATTGAGGCATATTGTAATATTATGTGCTTTGTACCTTTTATATGATTTATATAATGTCACTTTTAAATAGAATATCATGAATAATTCATTATTTATGATATTTTATTTTTCAATTTTTATTATTTTATCTAAAGAAATTTTAATTAAGAGTTGTGAATTGGTAATTAATTTCATGACACAATATCTTTTCATTAAGTTGTATTAATTCCTCATTATCGTTAATATTCTAAGATTATATGTGTAATTCCTTTTGACTATAATATTTTTTATTTCTAGTTTTTTTATGTTGATTTAAATTTGATACACACAATTTATTTATTAGTTTATTCTCACTTCAACATTATTGCCTTTTGATGGGTTTACCTCACTATATCATTTTGATTGGGATTATTTATACTTGAATTTATATTGAGGGAAATTATCTTATAATTAATTAATAAACCCTTTAATATTATTATCCTCTATTTATACATGATATTTTTGAATTCATATTACCATATTTCTACTCTTTGGTTCATAAAATGATTTATAAAATGTTTTTAAGAATACCCAACTTTATTTCTTCTTTGGTCAGAAATCTATTTTCTATCAAAACCATGATTTCTAAAAATGTTATAATTTTTTTTAATCTTTTCAAAAAAATTATTAAATAAATTTTTACTCATTTTGTCTTTTATAATTGTTTTAAATTAATCTTCTTGAATCTTTATTAGCAAGGAACCTTTCTCAACTTTTTACCATACAAAAAAATGTTATTTATGACATGTATAAAATTACCTCTAACATGATCGCCATTTTAGTAAAGCTTACATTTCATGTTTACAAGGATGTTTCTAAATAAAATGTTTTTAAAACTGATTTTCGGAGAAAATTGTTTTCAAAATTTTTTCAAAATGAAAATGATATTTTCTTAAAGAATATATTTAATGATCTTTTTAGGATATTTCATTTCAAAAAAAGACAAAAACACTTAATTATTACTCAAATGGTTTTGGATTGTATTGATTCCATTGTTATACATTCTCTTTATAGATTATTTTTTTGACTAATTATAATATCGAAATTCACTTCCTTGATTTATTTTTGTATTGAATAACTTCCCTTTGGAATATTCACTTTCTGGAAATAATTAGAAATTAAATTTTCCCTAAATATCCATATTATTTATCATGGATATTTTTATTGTTTAAACTATATATCATTTATAGATAAAGTGTTTTACAGTGATAGTCCTTTTTATCTAGGGAAATATTAATAAATGCATATTCTTTACTCAATACGGATATTTGATGATAAGGAAAATTTTTGACGAATTAAATAAATTATTAGATATATGATGACTTATTTGTACATGAAGACATATGTGGGTCCTGGTTAATGATATCCCCTCAATGTATCGGTAGTCTCTTGGGATGAATCAGTGGGATAGACTTAGTTTAATGGGTTTTTAGCCATAAATTGTGTACTTTATTGAGAATATATCCTGATGTTAAAGTTTCCACATGCTTGGGAAACATGTCATATAATAATTAAGAATTATCTTCATTCAGAATTCAGTTATTATTATCCATTACATTTTCATTATGACAAAAACTATAGATTCATTTCATTGTCAGTATATTGATTAAAGGGAATGTGTTCTCAGTTCATTAACTTTCCATTTTGATTATGCCTTATCCAATTACTTAAATGGAATGTGACCTCAGTTATTTAACATTACATATTGATTATGCCTTATCCAATTATTTAAATGGCATGTGTGCTTATTTATTTATCGTTCTATATTGATTTTTCTTTATCCAGTTATTTAAATAGAACATGTGTTCAGTTGTGTACCTTTCCGTATTGATTATGATCATTGATTCATTTTTTATTCTATTTTACATAACCCTAACAGAGCTTTTGAGTACACCCTTATTTTTTTCCTTTCAACAGGATTCCATGAAGTTTACTATGAATAACATTAAGGGATATACTAGATGGAATAAATTTATTCTCAATAAAAATTATATTGTATTTATTATTTTCAAAAGTAATATCGATCAATGTATGTATTTATTTTTCCAAGACTAGTAAACTATTTAGTCCATTGGAATTTTATTTCCTTGTATATTATTCTAATGTAATGGTATCAGGCACTGAATCAAGGATTTTTGGGGTTGGGTCACTACATTTGGTATCATATCATGTTTAATTGAGACCTATGAAACTAGATTTAAGAAAACCTAGATTATGAAACATAAAACTATGATATAATCTGAACATATATATAGAAGAAAATCATAATTTTTTTGAATGATATAGATTATCTGACTTTTCCTTGTAAAACATCCTTGTTGGGATACAAAAAGTGTACAAGGATATGGAAAAGATGTACGTAGTGGTAATAAATTCGAAAAGGGTGTGACAGGTTTGACTTTAGTGTATCCTGGTATAAAATAATGGGAATTACTACACACCTAGTTTGACACTACCAGGGGATATGCTTAATATAATTCGCTTTATATTTTTAAACAATAAAATAGTATTTTAATAGATAATGAAATTAAATATCCTAGTTCAAACCTTAGACCAGGGCCCTTATAGAAATAAAATTGATTATGTATTTATGTATTGGGATTCAAGAATGAAATTTTAAATATAATTTTACCAATAGTATTTTGGTTATAAGAATCATGAAATATCTAAGGATTGTTTAAAATTTTAGAAGCACATGTGATTTAATTAACAAAAGTTATATGAATACCATCACATGTTTATGATATTAAGGTTTTATTATATGGTCAGAGTCTTAAATTCCTCATTTAGGTTTTATGTTATGAGAATCTACCAGGATTAAGGAAATTTAGAGAATATATGGAAAGTTTATGTTTTAGTGGAAAATTTATTGGATGAATAATGACTTAACATTTTATAGACATGTGTTTAATTGTATTGATAATCTTTAGGGTAAATATGATCATTATATTCACATATGATTTATTAGAATTTGTGAAAAATAAATGTTACATTGAAAACCATATTAAATAGGTTATTTGATGATTAATTTTATTTCATGTATATCCATCATATTTTTTTTGGAACTTATAGAAATTTTTATATAGAAAAAAGAAAACCCATATGATGGGTGAAAACACATCACATCTAGAAAGGTGATGGGGCATAATCCCATAACATAAGGATGGTAATTATTTCATACATACCACCATCCTACTTGATGTTCTTGTTAATATAGCATTGCCTTTAGTAAAAAAAGGTTAAAAATAAATATTAATGATGAACCAGTGGTGTAACATTTGAAGTTTAGAGATTAATTTATTATATTGGATAAATAAAACTAACCATGTTTGTTTTGGAAAATTGTTTGATATATATGAAATTAATTTTCACTCTATAAAGATTTTAGGATCTATTAAAAAGTGAATTTTAGTTCATCAGGCAAAAAATTCAATTTTGGGTATTCATTTCTTAGAGTAATGGGACTAAATATGAAACTTATCGATGCACAATGAAAGAATGAAATTTTTTATGAAATTGAATTTTATAAAGAAAGTACATTCCTTTATATTATTAGATATTAAATAAAATAATAAACATTAAGAAACAGATCTTGGAACCAAAATTTTATCCAATTACATTCATATCCAATAAATCAAATGGTCCTTTAGATCCTCACAAATATATAGTTTTTAGGCCCTTAAATTTCTATTGATAAGTAAATTTTTTTGATCAATGTCTTTAATTACATTCTATAATTATTTACACTTTCCCTCTAAGTCTATATCCTCACATGCCACTAATGTTCTCCTACATAGAAACATAGATATAGGTTATTTCTTATGATCATTGTACTTACCTTTATCTCTTATTTAGAGGATAGTTTATTAACCCTTTTATGATGTGGATTTTTCAATAAAGGGATTTTCAACTATAAAACCCTATATTACCAAAATTAATTTTAAATTACGAGGTCACAATTTATTTAATATGGGGAGAGTGTAACACCCCAAAATTCTAAAAGAATAACATTTTATTCAATAGCGTGTATGACATGAAACACCAAGTGTATAAGGGAATATAAAATCCAAAGAATTTATAAAATATTTAATATTTTAAATTAATTCAATCTATGATATAGCTTGTAATGAACGCAACATTGATTTATCTTGTGTTACTCACAACATCTTTTTGTGATATCTTGCTTTACATGCAAGACCATGTTTTATAGAATACTATTAATATTATTATTTAAAATTAAAATTATCTCCAAGACATTAAATTGGAGGATATTAATATGATTAAATAACTTGTTAAAACATATGGTTGAATTCATTTGTTACCAATTAATTATAAATGAAAATAAAAACTGATTGAATATCAATGAAATGTTTTTAATAAAAAGTATTTTTATGCATGGATGGAATTTTATATTAATAAAATTAACTACTATTTTTGAATGATATTAATAAAATTTACATTTTATATATTAAAAAAATGTTATTAGATTCATCCAATAGATTTTATAGCCATAATATGAAAATAAATCTAATTTTATACATAAAACCCATTATTTTTTGTAAAGATATTTTTCTCAACATTTAATATAAAATGTGTTTTAAAATTATATTTTCACACTGTATATGATATATACAGACATTATCATTAAAATATAAATTTCAATAAGTACTTTCCTTATATTATTCATATGAAGATGGAGACCGAATTTCTAGAGCTTAAGTAGGGGGGTTATGAATCTATTGGTGCCTATGAATCAAATTTTACAAGACATGGAAGGTACTCTTCTGCTATAATAATTCATCCTGAAAGTGAGATTGATCTATTTTTTAGTGGCTTGAAAACAAATCTATGAAGGTAATTATCCATAAGGTGCTTTTAATGCTATGAATATATTATTTTATATTCACTAAAAGTGGAAATGGAAGCTAGAAACCATCTTGGTTATGGTGATAAGAAAATGAAAATGGGGTTCTATGGAAAATCTAATGATATTTTACATGGATATAAGAAAAAAATTTGAACTTCTAATTTCTAAAACTGTGGGAAATAGCACTTAGGTGTGTTCTTGAAAGGAACAAGAAAAATAATATAGAAGTTATGGATATATGACATTAAATCATATTAATAGAGATATATATCAATAGAATTCACCACCCACACTTTAGTGTTTCAAGTGTAAGAAGTTTGTGCATTATTAAAATCAATTCGCCAATCCAATGGAAAATATGGATGAAAATACCCAACAAATTCTAAAGACAAAAAAGGAAAGCTAATGCAATCACAATTAATGATGTGAATCCCGATAATTAGGGAATACTTATCCTTTTCCCCCTTAGTTGTAAATTTCATGTTTGATTTTGTATGAATAATTCCTATGAAAACCATATTATTCATCCTTCAGTGAATTTTCATGTGATTATATCCCTCTGCATGGATTTTGTCATAATAAAATCACCTTTGATGTTCTATCAGGGTAAGGATGAACCCAAGTATCCAAAAAAAAATTTTTATAAGATAAGTTCTTCAAGATCGAATTATATTTCATAAGGGTTATAAGGTTGTAAATTCACAAAATATTATATGTAAAAATATCATATGGGGTTTTAGTGATTAGGGTATAATCTCACCATATGAGGATTTATGCATATTGGATAACTGTTTATCGCCACTATGTTATATTTATAATTGAAGGTACATGGGATGACTTATTATGGATCCTATTATCTATTAGTTCTTAAAGAATTGAAAATTCACCTTCATTTGTTGGAATAATATATTAAGGTTAAATTGATCAAGGAACAACAAACAGTGTGATTCTACTAAGATCACGTAAGCATATATTCTCATATAAATTCTTCGAATTTTTTGAAATATTATTCAAAATAAAAATGTTTCTATGTTATCATCATATTGATGATATAAATGACTATGTTCAATCCTATTTGGGTTATTTATTTGTGAATTTTAACTTTCTTCTAACCGTGTTCTCTATCACTCTTCATCAGAACTTCATAGTTAGATTTCTCCTCCATGTTAATGTTTTCACATGCCACCGAAGTTCTCTTATGTGGAAACCTTGTTATGTGTTACTTTGGGTAACCATTATGTTTCCAAATTTAAAAAAAAATATTTTTTATTATTTGTTTTTACTATGTGGGATTAATTTAAAGGAACTTTCAAATATAAAACCTTTGATAGCCCAGATGAATTTTGAGGGCAAAACTCATTTTAAGCGGGTAAAATGAAACACCCTGAATTTTTGTGAATAATTTTTTCAGATAAATTAATTTTCATTGAGATATTTTTTTGAACTGATTAAAACATTCCTTTCACATGACACTAACGGGGAATTCACTACAAGACACCAACTTGGATTGTGTTACACACAACAATGACTTGGCATCTGATACATGCAACATGAAGTGTAAAAATGGAATATAATAACCCAATAATTTAAAATATATTTAACATATTAAATTAATATAATATATTCTATGTATTTTAATTAAAACAAAACATTTTTTTTAAGTTACATGAAAGAGAGACTTTATTCGATAGCTTACACTACATGCAAGACTGAATATTACAAGACAATGATATTTTATTAAAACATTGTTATTTAATATAATAAGATATAACCTGGCCATTAAATTAGACTTTATGAATATTATTAACTAAATTATTAATTTTTATGTTTTATATATATATATATATAATGAATTCATTTGTTACCAATTAATTAGAAATGAAACTAATAACTAAATGAATATAAAAAGAAATATTATTATTTTCATGCACCTAAAAGAGTTTTGTCCTGATAAAATTAATTAATTAAAATTAGTTAGTGATTTTATTGAAATATATATTTTAAATATTCAATAAAATATTTTTTATATTAATCCATTCGGTTTTATAGTCATATGGTAAGAACAAACACAATTTCATACATAAAAACCAATATTTTAAAAAAGTAAAATATACCACCTTTTAATGGAGAGCCTATTTTAAATTTTAATTTTGAAACTTTTATTTATCAAATATTCCAAAATAATGTTCATTTTTGAAATAAAAACATCAAAATTTTATTAGGGTTAATTTTTTAATATTATTCTAAAATATTTCTTTTTTTATTGAATAGTGAAAAATAATGCCTTTTAATTCAAAATTTCTTCTTCATATAATTTATTTATATTGATAAATTATATTTTAAATTAGTTTTAAAGGGTAATTATATAATATATAAATCAAAGCATACAATTTAGGTCATTGGAACTAATTTCATATTAAAATTGTATATAAAATCATTTCAAACTTTTCAATATTTTTACTAAAAAACCTGTTATCGTGACACACATATGGGATTTAATTTTAAATTAATTTGGGCCACTTCTATGAGGGTAATTAGGAATATTTTATTTCATATTTTTAATAATCAATATTTATAATTTATAATATATTCAAATTAATTTTTGACCAAAAATATTAGTAAAAGTGATTAAAATTAATTATAGTAATTAAGAGAAAAATTATTCTAATAAAGGACTAAACCCTAAACATAAGACCCAAAATTACCTAAAAACTTTTCCAAAAGCTATTTTATGGACATATATAGACCCTATAAAAATTTTTATTAAAATTTTACTATTATTGTATCCACTTACAAAATGGGAAACGTGGGTGGAATTCTCTCTTTAAATATTTACAAGAGTGCCACTCCTCTCCCACTGTAAAAGGGATCCTTTCATCCCACTTCCTCACACCTCCCAAGAACTTTGGATCGAAAAATATCTGATTAAATGGCTCCTAAAAATCTCTTTATTTGACATATAATTCTCCCTTTTGGAATAAAGCCTTCCAAGGAAGCCCTTTGGTGAAAACCAAAAAGAGTAACCTGAATTAAAAGGTAATGATTTCCAACAATCACACATCTTTTTTTACTTATACACTACCTAAAATCTTCTTATTCCATGATAATATAATAATACAAGTATAATAAATATAGTGGTATGTTTTTTATCAATTTTTTTACCTACACTTACACAAACTTCCATCTATTGGGTAACGAACATACCATTCTTGTATATGGTGAAATAACGCCTCACAAAATGAAGTTGTTCAATCATCCTTTACCACCTATCATGTGTGTGTAGTATGGACACTATGCTTTTAAAAAATATATATGAAATTTATTATTTACTTATTCTTCTTTAATTTTTAAATATAACATACCTTCTTTCTTTATATATTGTGTATATATGATAACTTCATTTGTGGACGTGTGGACTACTTCCTCCTCAAAACAATGTGATTCGTTCACACCATATATGGAAAGTATTAAGAATTTTTCAGTAAAAATATAAAATATTAATGAAATATTAATTATACTATAATTATATTATATTATATTTATTTATTTACATACATTTAATTTACTTTATTTCTTTCAATGAGATAAGAAAAACAAAATAGTGTTCATACATATGTATGGAACCCAAATAGCCTAAAGGCCTTATTTTTTATTTTATTTTGGATAATACCCCTTTTAAGGGTTGAAGGGAAAACCGTACATGACCTATAGGCCCAAGGAACAAGGCCTGAAATGACCTACAATACATGACCCAAAGGCCCAGAGGCATACCATGCCCAATACATGACCCATAGGCCTAACCCACTAGAACTTCCCCTTCCTAGATTATGTATCATTGATCTCCTAGCTCCCCAACTTTCATTATTTATCGGCTAGCATTTCCCCATAAAAAGATGCACAGTGCCTGGTATTGATGGCGATTATCATTCCCTCTCATTATTCCAATCTCGTTAGCTATGCTTTTGGTGGCTGCTACTCTTGTTTCTCTGATCCTCTTATGGGGCCTACTCTATTTGAACTGAGCTACTCCATGGTATTTATTGCCCGAAGGCCCTGTGGCCCGAAGTCCTTTGATTGCCCGAAGGCCTTTGAGACCTATAAGACGAAACCAGTGGCCTGAAGGCCCAAATCGGGTGAATAGTTCCAGCTGCTACAGTAACGAACAATACCTACTACAGTACCAAACAGTAATTCTATAGTAACCCAAAAATTCACCTCCACTCGGTTTTGAACCTAGGTCTCTTAGATGCCAAGCAGGAGCCCTTACCACTCGGGTTCGGGCTCGTTGGCCATATGTACGTATGGACTACCATCTCCATGAAAGATGTATTTCATTTTTCATTAAAGATTATTAAAAATACTTATATAGTGAATATATAATATATTTATACAATGTATTACATTCTATGAAAAATTATGATCTATGTAATAGTACTAAGAATAACAAGTCAAATCATGTATGATTAACAAGGTGTTTATCACTCGAAACATAGAGTTAATAATAAATGTGTAATATAAATCCTTAAGAAAATCATATATGGTATTATATATATGAATATTATTATATGATATATGTATAATCAACGTATAATTATCATGAATGAGGTTTTAATGAGTATGACAAGAGTCAAGATAGAAGGTAAGGTAATTTCATCTCACCTTTTATTACCGTGAGATACATGCCTTATTCACCACTCATTTTTATTTTTTGGTGTATAAAATTCCATTTTAAATGTTATATCATTAATATTATTGTTTTAATTATATTATAAGCTTCATGAAATTTCATTTTCTTAAAAGGGTAGTATGATTCCAAACTACAAAGTCGTAAGAGTCTATTGAAACAATCTCATCATTTTTCAGGATTATTTATGATTATGCTTCAATTGATGACATCTCATGATCCATATCTCAATAAAACCCATGACATATCCTATTCTCTAGTTTTCCATCATATATTAATGTATTATTTCTATTTTTTCAATCTTTATCACTTAGGATAACTAATAAAATATTTTAATGAAAATATGAATTTATTTCTTCTCTTGGTCAGAAATATGTGTTCTTTCAATACCATGATTACTAAAAATGTTTTCAAAAATGTTTTAATTTTATCATATGATGTTAAAGGAAATTTTTACCCATGTTTTACCTTCTATTTTTTATAAGGAATCTTCTTGTCATTTTCCTATCAAGTCACTTTTCAGAATGTTTAAGGTTAAAAAAGGAATGTCTGGCATGTACAGACTTACCATTGTGGTGACCATAATTTCTTTGAAGATTCCATTGTATGTCTATAAGTTTTATTTAATAGAAAAAAATAATTAATATATTTTAAATTTATTGTTTTTAAAGTGTTTTTAAATGAAAAATGTTTTCAATATTTTTTCATGGCTTTTTTAAAGCTTCCTTTAAAATATTTTAATGATATTTTCAAAGAAAAACATTTTCAAGAATATTTTATGTTTAAGAAATATTTTAAACATTTTTAAGAAATATTTAAATGTTTTCAAAGAAAAATGTTTCCAAAATGTTTACAAATCTTTCTTTATAATTTTTCAATTTTATTTTCAAGGAAATGGTTTTCAAAAAAAATTATCTTTTAAAAATTATTTTTTCTAATAAGAAATTATATTTTCCTCAAGAAGTGTTTTTAAAAGATATTTCCAAATTATTTCCCATATAATATGACATATATTGGTGTTACTCATGCCTTTATGGGGAAATTATTCAATGATTCTATTCATATTATTTCTATGAAATGTTAATTTTATTATGTCATGATGTTTATGAAACCTGTTTCTCTTTCATGGGTTATATACTTTTGAAACCTACTTCTTTTTACAGGTGGTGATTATGAGACCTACCCCTTTTCTATAGGTAATGATATTATTAAATGTTCATGATTCCTATCTCAATTCATAGGTTCTGATATGATTATTTTTTATAATCTTTTGGCACACGTAAGTATTTTTTTTTATGTCTTGGGTTGGATTTGTATCTCCCTCCAATGCAATGGTTAACGATGGATGACTCATCGGTAGATATGTTATGAGTGAACTAGATTTCATGTTCACAATGTTATTCATGTAATTTATTACATGTTCAAAATGTTATTCATGAACCTATTTTCACGTCCATAAGTATATGCGTGAACCATATTACATGTTCACAATGTTATGAGTGAACCTTATTACGTGTTCACAGTGTTATGCATGGACCTAGTTTCATGTCCATAAGTATATGCATGATCCTGATTACATATTCACAATTTTATTAGTGAACCTTATTACATGTTTACAGTGTTATGAATAGACCCAATTTCATTTCCATACATTTATGCACGAACCTGATTACATGTTCACAATGTTATAAGAGAACCTGATTAAATGTTCACAATGTGATACATGGACTTGGTTTCATGTCCATAAGGTTATGTGTGAACCTCATTACACATTCCAAATTTTATTCATGTACCTGTTTTAAGGGTCATAAGTTGATTTGGGGTCCTGATTTCATGTCCTTAAATTAATGGGTGAACCAGTTTCTACTTACACATGTTCACAACATTATAAACCAATGTACATGCCACAATTTCTATGTCTTATTCCTATGTTATGATTTCATGAAATATTATATTAATTATATTATGATTTATGACTTATTAACTATTAATATTTATTATGATTTCTAATATGTAGGGTATGATCTTCAAATTTTATGCTCATGTTTTATGCCCTTTGGTTCATGTTAGGCTTACACATTTCCTTTATTTACCCTTATTTATCATCTAAGATCACCCCTTTCTTATTTTTCATTTCCCCAGGTTATGAAGAAAGGTTTTATGTAGAGGTACCAAAGGAATATATCTTTATGGGAGATGTTTAAAATATTTCACCAGGATAGAATATTTTGTTTCCAAGTTTCCAAAGACACTAAAATATTACAGTCCTCGGGCATGTATTTTTATAATGTACTGAATTTTCATCTAAATTGATTTAATATGAATGTATGTTAATCCAATGTTGCTATATAGTGTATTCTTACTTTATAATGGATATGGTATCTCTACCATCAATTAATATAAGGAAGAAACCATCAATTCATAATTTGTAAAGTACTATTTGAAAATTTGATTCATTATATTGGAAAACTTTCATGCTTAATGGTGGTTTTGTTTCATACTAGCTCAATCTTATGGAATTAATTTTATTGTGTGGAATCTCATTAACTATTTATTTTATTAACTTCATCAATATATACTATGTTTTTAATGATAAATTTAAAAATCAATGAATTATTTGAAATAGGAATCAATGTATCATCTTTATTGTATACTTTGAAAATTTTAGCTACATTTACAATTCATTATATTGAGTATTATATGAGTGAATAATATAGAATAAAATCATATTTAAAGGAAAAAATGTAAATTAAATACCATATATAATTGAAGAGGGGTATCGTATCTTCATTATTCATGTAATAATCTTTATTACATTATCTTATTTAGAATTATGATTTTTCCATAATATTTAATAGGGAAATGTTTATATGAAAATACAATTACAAACCTATGATGATGTATTGGAATTCTACGTTATTGTTGATGCACCATTAAAATAATTGAAAGGAATAGGGTAATCCTACCTTTTTCATGGAAATGAACACAATTCATGAGCCTACTAGGTTGGGTCACTAGTCTTCCATCCAACTCCCTATGGGTCATCAAGAAGAACCGATTAAATACATTAATTATATTGAGGAAGTGTCATTAATAGATAAAATTTATTCTATTTTATGTTCTAGACTCAGTAAATTATTCCCACATTGTATGGAATTATATAAGAAAAATAATTAGCTCTTGTCCCCTAATCACCTTCTAGGATAGAATGAAGATGTTAAACTATTATAGGATGAAAACCCATCATGATAAGATTCTTATCAATATGGGGTGAATGGTGAAATATATTAGATGATCCAAATGAGAAATCAGGATGACCTCATTATATTATAGATATTTTCAAATATTATATATAGTAAAATCTAGTGAATGATAGTTCATTTAAATATTAATGTATCAGGTCTCACCCTATAACATTATTCTACTATGATAGTGTAGGATATTTTTTATTCCTATACTATTATTCTATGTATGTAGGGAATAAAGTAATCATTACTTAGTTTATATATAGAGGATAATGGGGTTTTTTATAAGGTTACCATAAAAGTATGATGATATAATATATATTTCATGAGGCCATCAATGGAATTCTAAAAATATTTATCCCATTAATACATTCCCCAAATATTTATAGCTCCATGGAATTAAAATGTCTTAGAATTAGGTTTTCTATAATTTTCAATATATAGGAATGATTCCCTTGAATTCTTATCATCTCATAGAGGTTTTTAGGATGGGTTATTTCATGTATCTCTCTTATTGTAATGTGGTTGACTTCAATTTCATTATGGCATAGCACAAAGAACATAAATTTCTCAATGTTACCCAGAAGGAATATTTTAGTAGGTAAAATTTCAATAAATATTAACACTACATCTTGAAGAGTGACTCAAGGTTGGAAATATGGTCCTGACACTGATGAGATTTGACTTTCATATTATTTAGTTATAATAATAATTTCTTCCCTAGGAAATATAAGAAAATGTGGTTCATGGAAAGTTATAAATAATTGATAATATTATTCAAATAGAATAGAATCATCCAAAAGAAATATAAAAATTAGGTTTCCATGAAAAAAGTAGATTCATCTTTCTTGTGGTCCGTAATTATTTGGTTGTATTTATATTACAACTCCATGAATAATGGTCTTGAAAAATGGCTCCCATATTAATTAATAGCTTTGTATTCAGGAAAATGAAGCCTTAATTTGGATATTGGTGATTCAAATTCCTAAATCCAATATACTCATTGATTTGATATTTATTTTTATTTATAAAATAAATTATATAAATCTTCATATTTCATTGAACCATCATGATGATGTCTTACTTGATCATCTTGCCAAGTTTATCTTTTACCATAGATGAATGAATTGGATGTATTCACCTTGGTTCGTTTTTATTACTATAATGATTGTCTGATAAGAATAAGTAATGAGTATCTACTTAGGGATCTAACCTATGAGTCTTTATAAAATTAAATTTTAACACATAAAAATATCAATTATTAAAAAAAATATTTTTCATATTTAGGTGGCATAAAGCCACTGATGAATGCTTATTTCAAGTCAAATTATATATCTATGTTCACTAATCAGAGTTCATCAACATGGGTGGAGAAAATTTTCCTGGATTATTGAATTAAAACTTAATCTCTTCCACTAATCAACATCAATATAGTGATATGGACTCTCTCCTTCAGATATATAAGATAGTGTAAAAGCATCATCAATTCCATTAACACCATAGATATTTATGGATTGTTATGGTTTATCAAGATTTTCTAGATCTATATAAATTGTCTCGAGGGTTCCTAAAACAATTATTCTTCATTGAGGGTTCATTTCTAATAAGTATAAGAGTCTTATATACATTAATAAAATAAAAATCATCTATATGTTAAATTAGTTATTCTCATAGGCTATATATATGTGTGTGAGTTTTTGTGTATATAAACTACATAGGGGTTACTTCCTCTATTGTAAGTGGTTTCTCAATGGAAATATATTCATTAATATCCTATAAGATGATGAAAGATAGAGGATTCACTTTAGTGTCTGCAAAAACCCTATGAATATATAGTATACCGGTTTTTTATTGAAAAATATTTATTAACAATGGAAATTATTTAATAAATCCTATCTATAAACTTATTAAGGTAGCTTTTAGTCCATTAGGGATAGATATTTCTATCACATTATTCAAAAATAATAACTTAATATCCCCTTTTAATATCCAACATAAATGCATTTAGACTCTTGATATTAAAAGGTTAATTTCAACCATAGATTTACCTAACATACCCAGCATTCGTATATTTAATTAACTGATGTTATAGAGATTTAAAATAATACATTCATATCAATCCACCACCACTACTAAAAAATTGGGTTTATCTAGTGCTAGATATTTAATATCACTAGCTAAAAATGTTGTTAAGGACCCCCTTTGACAGTGATAAAAAAATAGTTGTTAAAGGGGGTATTTAACAGTGTTTTTTATAGCACTATTAAAGGGGGTCTTTAACGATGCTAAAAAGGTGCTGTTAAATAAGGGAATTTATCATCACTTTTTTACAAGTGCTGTTATAGGGGGGTTTTGTCATTGCTTTTTTAGAATTGCTGATAAAGACCCACCTTTATTAGTGCTTTTTTAGTAACACTGATAATGAAATACTTCAAAAAATATTTGATTAAAAATAATATATTAATAAATAAATATAATATATATTTTTTAAAATATGTTTTTGATAAGATAAATAGGCATTTACATTTAATATATATAATAAATTTAGTGAAAATTGATTATAACATAATTAAAAAATATTTTTAATCAATACTTTTTTTATAATTACTAATTAATATTCGTTTAATATAAATATGAAGATAACAAAAATCAAAAAATTAATAAAATATCTAAAATAACGTGAAAATGTAACATGAAATTTAAATGGCAATAACATTGATTTAGGTGTCTATTTAAACTATACCACATATCAAATCAAAGTCTACGATGAGATCTATCCTTTATTGATAGAGGTAAACCTATATCACATTTTTCATGGCTAAAAAAGTCCCAAAATTCTTCCAAAATTGAGTTTTTTGTCGGGATACCCTAGTTTTGTAACATTCGATGGATTTTTAGCCTCATTTAAGCAGGTATTATTTCCATTTTTTGGTGGATACTAAATTTATTCCTAGGTAGTACATTCATATTGATATTATTGTTTTTAAATTTTTATTTTTTCACAAAATAATTTTATTTATAATTAAATATATGCATGTTTTCTTATATTTACTTATAATAAATCACTTATATAAATACATATATAAAAATATTTATGTAAAAAAGTATATTCTAATATATATAAATTAATAAATATTTTAAAAATGTATTTATAGAAATCTCTAACCATGTTTTACATTATAAATATATATTTATAATGTTTATATATACATATATGTGTGTATTAATAAATAGATATATATATATTTATATTATATTATAGTATATGTAAATTAATATAATATATGATAAATTAAAATAAATATAAGTATATATATCACACACATACATATATTGTGTAAATGTATTTAAAAATAATTATACAAATATATGAATAAAAAATATATATGTAAATATATATGTAAATATATATATATATAGATATATATGTAAATATATATATAAATAAACAGAAATATCATTAAACAGACAACAAAACAACATGGTGTAATGGTAAATGCATTTCATCTTCAAAGGAAGAGTATATGGTTTGAATCCCAGAAGTTGCGCATGAGGCTGGAAATTCACAAAGCACTGATAAAAGGTATGGTGGGGTGAAAACTGCTGATAATGGTGGGGGAGCATTTTTAAAGGTGTCGTGGAAGTGCTGATAAAGGGTTCAGGCTCATATATGTCCGAAAAACATAATTTTACCCCCTTTAATAACATTGCCTTTATCGGTGCTAAAAAAATTGCTGTTAAAGGACCCTTTTAACATAAATTTTTTAGCACTGTTAAAGGGGTCCTTTAACAGTTATTTTTTAGTGCTGATAAAATATTCGGGATTTTAACTGTGCTCTGATTATTAGTTCTATTTTAGTACTGATAAAGTCTTATTCTAGCACTGTTAAAGGCCATTTTTGTTATAGTGGAGCTTTATATTAAGGTATATATAGTTATAACCAAGTGGACTATCATATATTCTATGTTACACATAGGGGACTCAAATTCAATCCCTAACTTGATCCTCTAGAAGTGCTTCTGTTATCACTTATTATAACCTTTAATTGTTAGAATAGAAAAATGAATTTCAAAATCACTATAGAAAAAAGAAGGATTTTTCAACCGAGGATGGGGTTTATTATAGAAATATTTTAAACTAGGGAATGATAAAATATGATATCATTATGTTTTCATGATATATTTAAGTGTCCATGTATGGTATATTCCTAGTCTTATGTGTTCAATAAAATGATTGTGTGTCCTTTAGTGGATCCCAACACTACATGATATTTCTCTTCTATAACCTCTTATACCATAAACACTCATGTTCTTGAAAGGGTTCCAATAAGATATTCCTATGATCATTGTGGAGATGAAAATAATAAAATATTAAAATCTGGATAGGGTTCATGGAGATATGCTTCATTATATTTCACTTTTGAGGATGATTTTTTCATACTATATGGATTTTCCTATAATTGGGGATTAAGGGATGATATTAATAAGATAGTGACTGGTTCCTGTGTTTAAAAATAAGGAGTTCCTTTGTTTCTCAAAGAATATTTTTATACTAATAGACTATTTTAATACTAATCAGACGACTAATATGATAGGATCATATGATCACTAAAACAATAATGATAAAAAATGACTTTTCCATTGTGATCATTGGATTTATTTCCTATGAGTCTTAGATGTATACGTGATATTATTGGGAATGATGTTGGAATGTTGGGATCTTCAAAAACCACATCTTTCATGGCCTCAAATTCCTCCTTCATGACCTCTAGGGAGAAATATACATCATTATATCCTTCTTTAACATCATTGGGATATTCCAGGTGGATTATGTTAAAAAATAATATGGCACCTTTTCAAATTAATATTTAATTTGTTAGGGTGATACCTACCTACCATGTTAAAAGGGAATGAAATATTTTAGAGTTTATACTTTCATGGGTTCTCATGTGGAATTCTCTTCTTATTCATTACTCTATCAGTAATGATTATGACAACTTTTGGTGGACATTAAATAAAATATGAACTCCTGTATTACATGGGGATTTAGGGTCCTGATCAGATGATTTTGTCACACTGTACTGATTGAATGTTTATTGTTGAAATAAATTTGTGTTATCCAATCATCATATTTATATGAATTTATATGGATATATCCTTTTATTACGTTTCTTCTTTTTTTGGTGGAGTCAAAAAAATCAAGATCCAAGTGTGTTGGGGGATGGTTCAACATCACATGTCCACTAACCATCATATTATATAGAGTTTTTTTATTGAAATAAAATCATTGATGTTTTTTCCTAACAACCAATGGTAAGGAATGAAATTAGGTTTATCATTAAATTCCACGTCATTAGGCTTCTTGGATTACAATAATGTGAAAATGTTTTCCTTTTAGTATATTATTTAAGAAAAAATAGACTTTTCTATTTGGAAGTAATCAACTTGATTATTATTATCATCAAATTAATATTAATTCTCCCCTATTTTCACTTATTTATGATTTAATACTTCCATTTTATCCCAGGGATTTGGCACAAAATTATACATTATAGTCATATGAGTGGGAGATGGTGCTAGAATCCACTTCAGAGTGATTCTCACGGTTTGTACAATGAAAAATTTATTTTCCCACATTAGGTATATTGGATGATATTTGGATCGATAATTCCAATGGTAATACTCTAACAATTATTTGATTATAAATAATTCTCAGAATCCATCAATATATTTTAATAAGATAAAAAATGTTTATAGCTCATATCTAAGACTGTCTGTACACATCTCCAATAACCAGTCTTGATGGAATTTCATATTCAAGGTATAGGACAAGACTTCAAACATAGTAATAATATATGAAACTATCTCATTATAGTTATATTATAAATTTTAGATATCGTGAATTGAGGAAACCCTGGTATAAAAAACATAAATATTATATCATTTTAGATTATTATTTAATATGTCTTATAATAATACAAACTCAAGGTCTATAATGGTTTTTTATCATTAGAGACTAGATACCAAATCATGTTATTTTGTGAAATATTTTCAACATATCCCACAAAGATATTCATATTACATCCATTATTAGACATATCATATATAATACATTTATTTAAATTGTATGGAAATTAAATCAAATGAATGTGTGAGCTCATATGCTTAGTAGGGGTAAATAAGGGATATATTAATCATAAGGATTGAATATGATAATATAAGTATGATAACATAATATATTATATGCTCTCAAAATAAAGTATACATTCCAAGAATACTATATAATATAAACTCTAAAATAAGGTCATATCTAAAAAATGATCAATAATGGTTTCAATAAGGAATAATCATTGAATATTCATTACATATATATGTTTCATCTTAATAATAGGAAATAATAATCTTATTATCATAGCTATTCACAATCATGTCCACTAATAATCATGTGGTAATGGATTGAAAGTGATCATAAAATTGCATAAAAATGTGAACATATCCATTCATGTTCATGTAAAAAGATAATAATTCTATCCTATCAAGAAATAAATCATGCACAAACATAAAAATATGAACACATATATTCATAATCATGTTCATTAAAAATCCTATAAAAATATAAAGAATAAATTATATTCACACATAATAATATGATGAAATAAATTAGAAGTCTTCTACACTATTATCATCATTATCTAATGAGATATAAATACCACAATACCTAGTGCATACCAAAACTTCAAATAATCATAATCAATTCATACATATTCCACAATATCAAGAAAAAAATTATGATTTTATGCCACCTTAGCCCATGAAAAGGAAAATGGATTTCATCAAGATTTCATCATCATAATAAACTACCATCAAAATAAATAGTAAGGATGATATCATTTTATCATGTCAATAGTGAATCATAAGTAACATCAAAGGATGTTTTCATTGATGAAAATACCATTAAAGGAGAACTGGGATATTTATTGATGAAAATTTATTTTTCATTCTAAAATCAATTATTTAAATTAAAAAATATTCTAGACTATTATAAAAAAAATTCATTGAAAATATCCATTGAAAATATTAAAGGAATATTCAAATAAAATATTTCATGATGGCCAAAAAATCTTTTTATAATTTATATTTTAAAATATAACTTTCTTTTCAAAAATTTTTTAAAAGGATAAAATAAATTATTCAGAAAAAAATATATTTTAAAAATATTCCTTTTAATTTTTTTTAAATTATGTAATATTTAATGAAAATTACCTTATTATAAAATTTTATGTATAGGTAAAAACATTTATAGATCAATTTTAAGAGTGTGGGTATGGTAGAAAAATTCAGCGACCAAAGATAAAATAATATGGAAGTTTATTTAAAAACATTTTCTCTGTAATTTTACGTTACAATGGGAGAAATATCATACTATTTAAAAAATTACAAGAAACATAAATACATAAGAAAATATATATGGTTTAAAGTAAAATATCAATTTTAATTTCCCTTAATGGAAATTATTCATAGATAAACCTGAAAATAAATGTGGTTGTAACCTAAACTCGTACTACTTTTGTAATCTCTAAATAAAAACCTAGTCAAAGAGAAAAATGAAGATGGATCAAAATAACCCCATTATTTTAATTATAAAATTCATAAAATAAATTCATTGGGAAGAATATACACATAAACAAATAAAAATGTGATAAAAATTACATGTGTCTTAGAGAAATATAAGTGAGATGAGAAACCCATTCCTTCGGTCTCATCCTTATTCATATTCATTCAGACCTCCAATATAATATATATATATTATAAATATATTAAATAACTATATTTTAACATATCATACCATATTTTATTTACATATAACATCTGATTTACAATTTATTAATAATCCCTTATTAAAATAACTATTCTGGGAGATAACTAATTCATTTTTCATGCATGTTTCGATTCAGTAGTTTTAATCCATGTACATTTATCATGTTTATATTATCTTTATAGTTTTAATAATGTCATAATAATCCTATTTAATCATTATATTCATTCTTACAACAATTCATATATTTTTATGATGAAAAATTAATTTCATCACTTTTTAGACAAGGTAATCTGTATGTACACATGAGTGATGTTTCAAATTTTTAGATGATGTAAAGTTAAAAAGGAAAATAATAATTGAACCTTATATATAAATAATTATATGAAATAAATTATATATATTCATTAACTATATCTTTATAACCAACCATGTAATGTGGAAAATAAAAACAAATCACATAGCTTAGTGGGTGTGGAAGTCCACACTTACCCATGTGTGACGTTTTCATTTTAAAACTTATGGGAAGATAAGAAATTAGAAAATAAATTATAAATCAAGAAGAATATTTATTTACTAAATATAATAAATAATCATTAAATCCGTCATAATTACCAACCATTAAATATGGATATGGAAAATGAATCATATCACTATGTGGAGGGGGTAGTCAACATGTATGCATGACTAATACTATCATTTCTCATTTGATGGAAAGGTGGTGTAAAATGGTTCTTCTATCATCACAATACCATCTTAGTAAAATTATTATATTATAGTAATAATTTTATGATAGATATAATATATATAAATTATGTGGATGGGGAAATAAACTTCAAATGTTTTACGTAAGACGATTACATCTTTTTCTAGATACCTCCTTTATCTTACACCATTTGACTTATTTGGGTGGTCATGGGTTGGGGAAACACTAGAATGAATTGGAGGAATTTATTAAGGTATTATAGTAGGTGTTTTTTGAGATATAATGTTCAAAAAATAAGAATAATTGATGATATGAGGTTCAATTTTTTAAGTGAGGGAAAAGACACACTTGGAATTACTTAAATGATTACATAATATATATAGCATAATCTTGTCATGTGGAACCATGTCACCTAAAATTCAATTATAAGATGTTATAGGGTAAAAATAAATTCATCCAATCACATTTAGACATGTTTTAGATACATTGTAATCCTTATCTATAATATAAACCACTTTATACCCTTTTAATCTTTAATCATGATGACTTAATTATATGACCAAAAATATGTGTGTAATTATAAAAAAATAGAAATTTTGACACCATATTTTTAATCTATTTTATCAAAATAAATTTATATAGGTGGGATAAATTAGTTTTAATATATTAAAAAAATACATGAAAAATAGTTTTAAGGACAATAGCACATTTAATCTTAAAAATAATTTTACATTTAAATCAACTAAGAGGTTTGTTTTAAAGATTCGATTTGCTTATTTAATAAAAATTACAGGTTTATTGAATTTTGTTTCAATAAAAAATGAATGTATCCTTCCAACTATACCAATAAATTAAAATACATAAATATAATTTTAAAATTGAATAATATATAACTTATCTTCAAAAAAAGTAAATATTGTGTTCCCAAATATAAAATAATGTTTCAAAATACACCATTTTTTCTCTTAATAATATATTAATTCAAACACCACAAGTAAAATATGATAATTTAATGTGTTATAGATATTTTAAATCTTTACCCCATAATGGTTATCGTGTTTTCCTTATTTTACACCTACTAAGGCGATAAATAAATACAACGATTGCAATTAATAATGACTGAAAAAGGGGACTTGGCTAGAAAATAAAAACCACATGATTCCAAAAATGGAATCCAATTACTTAGATTTTATTTATAGAAGTGTAAAATTTAAATATAAATTCATAAAACACAATATAAAACATTTTTTAGACAAATTTGTTCATATGTCTAAAAATTATTCTATAAACAGATAATGTATAATATTAATTCATATGAAATTATTTATATTATATATAATTAATATAATGTTATTTTAAATTTATATAAAATTCAAAACATTATAGTACATTTAATGTTCTTGATTTAATGAAAAAATTGACAGTTTTATAAAAATCGGTATTTTTCACTATACACTTAAAAATAAATATTTTCTAAAAAAATCCAAATATTCACCATATTATATTATGAAAATTATACATTAAGAAATTATATTCAATTTCACAAATAAAACTTCCAATGCTATTCAAAATTAGTTATGATTTCCATAGACAAAATTTTATAAAAACTATTTTTGAGAAAATATATTTTTGAAGCATAGAACGACCTTAGAAAATATTTTGTACGTATTTATTATGCATTAATAATAAAAATATTATATAAGGTCAGTATATATGTTTTTATTAATATGGGTAATCCTATTAATATCTCTAATTTAATTTCTTTCTTATAACATAATAATGTTCTTTTTAAAATCGGTGTTCTATGACAAAGAAGTTATTGAACACAAACAATTTATTTAAAGAGAAATATATTATTAAATCATAGGGTGTTACATTATACCCTATTAAATAAATTTTTTCATCAAAATTATGTTTTTAATTTTCTATAAAATGCGTATCATGACCTTGAAATTAAATATGATGTAGATTCTTTAATGATAAACAAATTTCATAACACAATTAGAAAACATAGTATTTATTAATAAATAATTTCTAAAACCTTGTATATATCATTTATCATACTCATGATTTCCCAAAAAAAATACCTTGATAGCTAGAAAATACCTTCGATATAAGACATAATAGATTCATAATCCTCTTATATGAGATAAGGAAATCATTTACCACCATGGTAGAGAATATGATATAATATACTTAATTTTTTCCATACAATAAGAATAATTTCATATGTTGATTATGTGTCATGTAGTTTTCCATCCCTTATTATTCTAATATTCCATATGATAAATAATATTGATGATTTTTTTATCTTTTTATTATGTTTCATGTATTTTTATTTTAACTTTAAATTGTTTTATCTTATTTTGTACTTTTATCTGCACCATAAACATAATTTTTCCTATTTTCATTTATTGGTTAAATTTCCTCATTTATTTTAGGTTAATGCTCATAATATTTATTTTATTTTTGACCTTTAAATGTCTTATTATTTATTAAATTGAATAAAATTTTTATTTTTAAATTTTTTTATTGATTCTTTTTAAATTATTTTTCAATTTCATGATTTTCTTCGCAAGTTATAAATTTTAGTTTACATATTACTAATTTATTTTTGATTATTTCAATATAATTTATTTTAATTTTAATTATTTGAACTTCCAGGATCCTTTGTAAGATATTTCAATATCTTACTTTGAGTAGCATAAAATAATTCCATCCAGCACAACATAATTTATCTTGTTACTATAATGACCTGAACTTTTTGAATTGTATTTTTTTCTTGAAAATGTATGTTATATAATTTTGTACTCAACAAAACTATATACCTTCATTAATGAAGTGAGTATAATTGAAATGTTACCATTGTGTTTTGAATATTATATGATCATTTTTCAATTATGACTGTTGTTCAATATGATCGTTGGAAATAATACTCTTAATAATAATTTTCACATTATGATTATTATTATAAATAAAAATGATAATGTTTATTTAATTCATAAAGGAGAGTCAATGGCCTCATCCATTATAGTTTTTCCATAAAACTCTCATTTTTTAGAAATTGGGGTGATGGTAGCATATTTGGGATTCACTCTTGACCATGCCCAATATAAGCTTCTACATGTTAAACTTGAATGAAATCACATATGATAGAAGTTCAAGTTAGTGGAGATTACAAATCGGGAAATGATAGTTGAGACACCCCATGAGTCAATCACTATTGTACACCTCACCCTTAGGTTTTATGAAATTATTTTAATGGGTAATGTTTCAAGGTCTTAGTTATATAATGTATAATCCCATTGTATAAATAAAATTATTGTTCCAGCAAATCAGTTTTGAGTTTAATTTTTATGAAAAATATGATGAATTTGATGAATTGATTTTTTTGGAGAGAAATTATACTTTTTATAATGGATATAATTATTATAATAAAATAATATATTATTAATAATGCTTATTTTAATGATATATTGTGATTAAAACACTCTTATTTAAATTTAAATGATAAAATAATTTTGTTTTTTTTAAGCATCAGAAATTCTACTATGTATTTTTTATTCGATGTTATTTTTAATAAATAATGGTTTTTATATTTAAAAGTTAAATTTATCATACTTAAAAAATTAAAATGACAAAATAAACATCATTTTTTAAATCATCACATAGAAATTAGGTTTGGGTGAATTAATGGTAATTTTTCTAAAATATTTTTTTTATGTAAATAGTAAAAAAACAGTTTTGAGTTTTAAATATTTTAATAACATCATAATAATTTAATAAGTAATATAAAATTTTAGTCAACTATTGTATATTGTAATAAAATAATAGTTTTCCCAATTTTCCAATACTATTGGAAAACCCATGGTTTTGTAAATACCACTACTGAGGTGTCTAAGGAAATTGATAAACAATTCATCCTCTTTTGCTATAAATACTGACCCATTTATCCATTATCATTCATTAACATTTCATATTCCATGAAGCTATGATATTTTTACATCCAAATGATTCATCCCAAGGTATCCTAAATCCCCCAAGGTCTCAATATTCATGCTTTAGGAGTTACTCTTCAAGGTAAGGGAAATCTCAGCTTATCTTTTCCTTTCAAATTCCCTTTTTACGTGGTATGTATTTAAAATTTAAAAACCATGTTATTATTTACATTTTATTATATACCTTTACTGTATTAATATTATTTTATGAATTTTTATACCCTTTTCCCATCTCTTTTTAATGTTTTCTAAAACCATGTTTCTTACTTGTTATATTGCCGAATTTTCTTCTCAAATTTTCTCACATTTTCTCAATAAATTATTTTATTTTAGTTATGTGAATACCAAAACCTATTTATTTTCTTGTTTTATTCACCAATATATAAAAATAATTTATTTTATTCTATAATTTACAAATATAGAACCCTTTTTCCCTTTATGTGGTTATAAATGACATAATGAACATATTTTTAAGAATTTTTTAAAAAACCATGATTTTGATATGAAACTCATTTCATTAATACCCATGGGTTATTTATGATATGTATTATCAGTATATATGTGGATCACATGAAATTAATACATATTAAGTGTGCTCCCTAATAGAATTCAAATACATTGGGTAAAGAATTTAATCTCTAGAGATGACATGTTTTACGATACCTTGGTGTATAACCGTAGATATTTTTATGAATCCTCGGTGACAATCCTTGGTGATATTCTTATGAATGTATAAAATAAATGTTTTATCCAAATTTAGAAGTTATTATTCATGTTATTTTATTTATTATATGCCTCATGTTCTCTTTTTCATGCCATAATGTTATTCTTCATCTTATTATTAAATTTCCTCAAGATCACATGTAAATTGTTTCCTTTACTTTCCTTTACTGGACCTTATGTTCACCCTTTCCTTTGATGTATGTCCCCAGGTTATGAGATGTAGTAATTTTACTTAGGATTAACCTTTTATGAATCCTTTAAAGTGTAATAGAATAATTTTATACGTTTTCATGTATAATCTACCGTTTCCTAAGAATGTAAACTTTAAAATATCCTCTGTTTTGTACAATATAATGAAAAGTTTATGTAATAAAATAGAGAGATTTCATAGTTTGTATCAAAGTATGGATTAGTTATTTGTGTAAATTAGGATTTGAATGATTTTGTAATAACCCTATAAAAATGTTTAAATATAGTTAAAACAGTCTTATATTTTGGTGAAATATTAAGTTAGTGGTTTCTAAGAAAATAAATCCTTGTCTAAATATGAACAAGTGGATGTGGATTTGGAACAGATGTGCCTAGGGGTAACAACTTTGAAAATGTGTATTTCACATTACTCATCATAAACTATTACATGACAATGGGTCTTGTTTCACTCCTAGTTTGACAGACACAGGGGATATGTTTGGTTAATCACAAGCTTGTTATGATCCACTATGAAGGATTTATAGAAAATGTAATTGTTGTTAAAGAATAACACATTTAAGAATGATATTTTAAGAAATGAAATTACTTTTTAATTATGATATTATTAAATTAAACATGTTTCTCACTAAGGTTTTTTATTGTAGAAAATAGAAGCAAATATGAGAAACTATTTAAAAGGCGAGTGCAACGGACAAGGAGCTGACAACATTCCGATTGAAAACCGAATGGAAATATTCATGAGAATGATGAATCAATTGACTCAAGTTATGAGAAATAACATGAATTGATATGAGAGACCAGATTAACCTAAAAGGGAAAAACTTTTCATTGAGTCATTTATGCGTCAACAACCACCTTTTTTAGTGGATCTACCGACCCATTGATAACATAACAATAGATAAGATAAATAGAAAAGATCTTTTTTGTAATCTATTAATAGAAATAAGATAAAGTCACCCTAGATGTGTAATACATAGAGGGAGAATCTGACCAGTGTTGTACACCAATTAAAAATACAAATCTAAGACTGGATATTTAAGCTATGAAGTGGGAAGAGCTCAGGGGAAATTTTTTGAAAAAATATTTCCCTCGTTCGATGTGAATAAAAATGTAGAAGGAATTCCTAGAGTTGATGTAGAAGGAAAATGAATTTGGGGGAAGATATTAGATGAAATTCCCAAGACTTTATTGTTGCACCTCTATCTTTTTCATGGATCCTAATAGGGAGGTTGATAAATTATTTTGTGGACTAAGACCTCGTCTATGGAAGAATCTATCCAAAAGAAATTTTGAAAACTATGAGGAGATCATTTGGAGTGATATTAAATTTTAATAGGAGTTCATATAGATATTGTTGTCCCATATATCGAATTAAAAGAAGAGATCTTTGGAGCCAAACTTGGAGAGGAGATTTGATCAAGGAATGGGAGGAAAGAAAGTGTAGCTTTCCACATGTAACAAATATGGGAATAATAATTTAAGGAACTTATTTATTTGGATTAGAAAATGTAATATGTGTGGAAGATATTTCCATATTTCTTGGAACTATCATAGTGATGTGAAGACTCAACTTCTCAACACTAACGATAAAGGGAAGATGGTGCAGGCCCAACTTGAAGTCCAATGATTACTATATGTAAATCTTGGGTACTTTTTCCGATCATTGTCATTATCTAAAGTTAATGGAGGATAATCACTATAATCCTTAGCATAGGAAAATGTATAAAATTCATTATTTTGATATCCCGATGCCTAAATTTTAAGATCTAAATGATGTGGTGGTGGGTGTTCTTATTGTTCTCTCAAATCTAGAAATTACTTTGTTTGATTTTGGTTCTGTGAATTCCATTATTTCCTCAATGTTTTTAAAGAATATATAATATATCCCTAAACTTCTAGAAGTATAGTTATCATTCAATACTCCTAGAGAGATTATCTGAGCATCAAAATTGTATATAAACTCTAGTATTCAGTTTGGAGAGCCCAACCTCATTGAAAATATAGTATTTATTTCCGTGTTGAAATTTGACATTATACTATGGATGGATATGCTCTCAAAGTATAATGCTAAGATCAACTATAGATATAAGGAAATATTAGTAGTCTTGAATGGAAAACATACTGTTGTTTTTAAATGAGAGATATCTCAAAATGATATTTTTCAAGAAACACCACCCATAGCCTTCTTTATAGACATGATCGGTGAAGATAAAGAAGTAAATGAAAGTATAAAAATAGAGAATTTCCTCATAGTTCCAGAATACATTGATGTATTTCGTGAGGATTTACTTGGACCTCCCTTGAAAAGGGAGGTAGAATTCTTCATTTAACTCATTCCTAAATCCAAGATGATATCAAAGACCCTATATAGAATGGAAACTGTAGAGCTAGAGGAATTAAAGAAACAACTCCAAGATCTTTTGGAGAATTGGATTATCTGACCATGTGTGTCTCCTTATATAGAACCCATTTTCTTTGTAATGAAGGATGTATCATTACGGATATGCATTCATTATATAGAACTTAATAGTATCACAGTGAATAACAATTACCATTTTCCAAGAATTGATTATTTATTTGACCAGCGTCGTGGGTCTCAATTCTTCTCCAATATTTATCTTCGATGTAGAGACCCGAATCATAACTTACAAGGACATTAAATTACTTTTGCGGAATACTTATTACATAACAAACACACACACACAAGGACCGTAATAGTTTAGTGTCTTTGAAAAATCGGAATGTATTCTTCTCATCATGGTGAAAGGTCTTCAACATCTCCCATAAAGATCTTCCCTTTTTTTCTTACCTAAAACCTTTCTTCATATCCTGGGGAAAAGAAAACATAAAAGGGTGAGCTCAAATTCTCAGTAAGGGTAAACAAACGAAAAATCAATCACATAATATTCATAAGAACATAACATTTTGGAAATCTTAACCTGAAAAAGAGATCATAATATCATAACATGGGATAAATCATAGTAGTGAAATGAAATCCCAATAATCATAACTTAAAACATGAAACTTTGTGGCATACACGCATAATCATAGAAAATCATTTCTTATTAGTCAAGACTCATTGCCAAGACTATCTTAGTGGACAAAGTCCATTTCTGAACCGAGTTCACTCCTCGTTTTAATCCTGTTTCACTGAACCGGTATAACCTACCATTCCAGCCATGTCTATCTAATGAGATATAAAATCTTTACCCAATGAATTGGAGGGAGATATAGGTCCCACCCATCTCATAATGAAATCATTCTTTCGTGTGCCACAAAATCATAAATCATACATCATAGCATATCCCATGAAATAAAATGGGATTCTTAAACATCATGCCATCATAACATAATCCATAAACAATTGATATCATTTCACAATAAGAAAATTAAAACCATTTAAATCATAGAGACATTTTTCTTGAAACATACACATATGATATAATGTCATCTTAGATGGAAAATAGTTTTGACGAAACACTTGAAATGAATTCTTGAGAAAAATATCCTTTCGTCTTTAAAATCATTTTATTTTCACAAAATTCTATGCAATTTTAAAAGATAACGGTTTTGTTGAATATAATCATGCAATCTTGTAGAGGAAGCTTCATGAAAATGAGGCGTTATGAAACCGTAAAAATCCGTTCACACCGTATAAGTTAAAAATAACATTCTCCTCGTACTTTTGTCAAAAAAAATAAAAAAGTACCTTATATGGTAACCAAAGGAAATATTCCATTCATACATTGTGGTAAAAAGTAAATAAAGAGTAAAAATGACTTTAAACATCCATGGAAAAATGGTAAACATTTTATGAATGCATTTTTAGAAAACATGGTCATGTATGATAAACATAACCCCGGTAAATACTTACGTATATGTAATCTCGGATAAAAATGAGATTGAAAATTTATCCCTTACCGTAGGTCCGAATTGCTTCGTAAGTGTCCAAACCTCCTGTATAATGATTTAAATAATGTTATTGACTTATTACAGAATCATACATATTGTTATGATATCATATATTGTCATATTCTTAGCTTCTTATTAGTAATATTTCATTACTACTTGTTATTCAGGTGTTTATTACTTTTTGTTCTTATGCGTGTTTTGTTGAATAAATTCTTATTCATCTCTTTAGGTTATAGATACCTCATTTCCAGAATTTTATTAGTGTAATATATATCATATTCATTCATTAAATTTATTTATATAATCATTACGCAATGAAGATCATGTAGAACGAGTCGCATCACATCGTGGAGACAGTATTCCGTACGTACGCACGAGTGATGATATCGTTCCTATGATAGTGGAATTGTATTTGAGTGTATGTATACTATTTCAGAATCAATATCACTTTATAATAGTCATATATAGTCATTATTTATACCATTATAACCATCCAAGTAAGGTGGTTGTGGAAAATAGATTACACCACGGCGTGGAGACGGTATTCCGTACGTACGCACACGCGGTGATTTCTTTTTCCGTAGGATGGATTGATGGTGAAAGAGGGTTGTTTCATACTTATAATAACATATCAGTATATGACTGATATTGATTTTATTACTTCATAATGAAACAACTAAATAAGAAGAAGTGGAAGAGGAAATAAAGATAAAAGAATCGGTAATGGAAATTACCTCTTATTTGAAGCGCCTCTTTGAGACCTCCTCTTAGGGCACTAAAATTGGTCTTTGAGGAAGACCAGAACATCTACGATGTTTCTAGGGAAGTTGAGAAGATAATTTTTCAGAGTTTGGTCGAGCTTTAAGGCTCAATTTGGTGTGAGGAAGAGAGGGAAGGGGGTGCCCTTTTATAAGGTAGGAGAGGGGCACCTTTGGAATAACTAAAAATATTATTTTATTATAAAGACAAATTCGGTTTTAAATAGCTCCAAAATGATTTATTTCGAAGCTAAGGTGGGGATGGGTCGAAAAACACTCATACAATAGAATTTATCCATGTTTAGGTTTCTATTTTAACCTTATCATTTATATTTAACTTTAAGTTAGATAATTTTAGTTTTACCGTGTATTCTTTTTTTCTTACACTATAAGGTTAATAAACTTACTATATCAAGCCAAACGAACTCCATGTTGTTTATTATTAATATATATAATCTTATATGAGTAATTTGGCCTAACCTTATATTTTTAAGAATAAAATAACAATTAATAATATAATATTTGTTTTAAAAACTATTTTATGTCAATTTTGACACTATTTAGTAATTGATTTTTGTGAAACTTATAACAGATTGATTAGTTCAAAAAAGTTAATTAAATAAATACTAACATCTCATATTAACATATAAAATTAGTTTAATTAATAAAAAGTCTAAAATTACATTTATTTGGGTATTTATAACATCAATTATGTCAATATTTCATTAATAAGACAATTACTGCATCATCTTGGTGTCATAATAAATGATAATTATTTAATCCCTAAAAATTCTAACTAAATTCCTATGATGTATATAATTTTATTTGAATTCTGGATACTATTCATTTTCTATGTTTCATGAAGTTTATCACTAAATTAAAATTATTATACTTATAATATTTAAGAAAGTGACATGTTGTCACATTCTTTGATTTTAATAATAATTAAATTATTTTCATGGAAAAAAGTCCATTAAATGAATCAAATCCGACCCTTAGATGATATGGGTCTACTTTTAGTCATCCAATAGGATTTTGACATGTGTTAGGGTAATTTTATAATATTATATTTACCCTTAATTAACCGATTTACATTTAACTATGGTAAATAAAATTTACTGTAGTTACTATTAATAATTCCCAAAAATAAAAATTAGCTTATTAACATAATTTGGATCCACTGATTCCAAATATGGAATCCATTTTCCCAAATTTAATACACAAAAGTTACAGAAATTAAGTTAAAATTAATCCTGTTGTCGAAAGAAAACAAGTTTTTCGTTAAAACATTGCAAAAGATTGAATTGATTTATCCTACAAATTCAAGGTAGAATCAATGCTAATGAAATACATTATATTAAATGGTAAAAATATATTCTATTTATACTTTAAAACCATTGAATATTATAATTTAACCACATAAGATATTATGATGAAAAAAGTTTTTTTTAATTAAAATATAGCGTGTTTTTACTATTCATTAAAATATGAAAGCCATCAGAATAAAATGAAAAATTTATCCAAAGTAAATTTTTAATTCATGATTCCATAGAATAATTTTATTTTGTCAAATGGATCTTATAAACATATAAAAAACTATATTTAATGTGGGTGTGCCATCAAAAGGCGGCGAAACTGTATTTTTTTAAAAATACTTATTTTACCCGAAAAATTTATTTTGTTCTTATATCATGTTCTAGAAAATGTGTAAGATTAATAATAATGTTATAAAATTCAAAATTTAGTTAATACTATTCATAACGGCTAGTTCATAATAATATTATAATAATATATCGTTGTTTAGTAACACCCGGTATTGCGTACAACACACGCTATCGAAGAAGGTCGCGATTGCGTGTAATGCAAGCCAAGTCAGGGTTGCGTGTTGTACAAGAATCCTTCGTTGTTTCATATAACCGAATCCAACCATATTTCATTTATACATTGAATATATATATATATATACTCAATGTTGCGTTGAATAACTATTATCAATATTGTGTGTAACACAATCCAAGAATAGTGTTGTGTATACTGCAAGCTAATACGGTGTTGCGTATAGCACAAGGTAATCTTGTTGTAGCATACAAAAGAAGACATTATTGAAATTAAAATAATATTTTTCATAAAATCTCTGGGTGTTACATTCTACCCCCCTTAAAATGAATTTCGCCCTCGAAATTCGTCGGGGTTATAAATGGTTTACTATTCGAATGTTTCTTTAATAGTAACCCACATCATAAAAAGGAATACCAAATCCAATATTTAAAAACCAAAGTATGAAACGTAACGATTACCCAAATAAACTAATCACTGGGTTTTCACATAGGTGAAAATATGGATATGGAAGAGAAATCTAACCATCATGTTCTGATGGAGAGTGGTAGAGAACATGGGTATGGAAAAGCCAACAATCACAAAGCCATAAATTTGTGACGATCTAAGGTACCATATGATTAATCAGATATAAGAGCACTAGGACAACATTTTTGGTTTTCAAGATCATTTCCCTAAAGTTGTTGAAATTGGAATTAGAAGAAATACTTTCGTGATTTTGGTATAGTCTCTCAGTTGGTTGTTCTTTGGACAATTTCCACTTCATCTCTTAAAGAAATGATGTTGAATTTGTCATTCGTGATGTGTTAGCAGATCATGTGATAGAATGATGGGTCATTCCCTCTATCTCAAACAAAAGGATAAAAAAGTTATCAAAACATACATAAGTCCATCTATAGTGAGATTAATGATATATGGTTCCTAAAATGGACTTATACTTCATATATCATACTGCATAATATAATAAAACAAGTTTCTACCAAATAGGTACTTCCTGTAGGCCAGTGGTAGGCGATAAAGGCCAGTCGCACTTCGGTTGTGGGTACGATTCCCAGGGCCTTGTCCGAGGCGATGGGCCGTCGCCCGTCCTGCGGGTTGTCCTTTTTCTAAAACTATATAATATCAAATGTTCTATCCTTAAATAATAATAACTTATGTCCAACATAATCCATTCCAATCTTTAGGCTTATCTTAAATACTTCGATTCAAGATCATAATATAAAGAAAATTATTACTTGAAATGTCATCAACCAAGCATGTGAATACCATCATTTATCCCCCATATATCTTGTTGGTCACATTTCAATCATGTGAATACCTTAATCATGTATTCTCTTGAAAAATGAATACCCATTAACCCTTAGTGAAAACATGAATGCTGTCAAAAGTTAACTCTTTCCACATACCAAAATCCAAAAATTCTATATACTGAAACCATGATATAACCTTCTCCTTATATCAGTCATGATCTCATTAATACTATCAAACATTTAATTTTCTCCTTATCCCTTCATTATGCGCATATCATTTACATTCCAAAAATATCTGAATAACCTTTCATGGATACTAGTACCATTAATCATACACATTAAAAACTCAAGTAAAGGTAACAGTGTAACAATCATTAGATGTCTCTTTATTCCATAGTACCATGAGATTACTTATACAACACTACACTTGATAAACATGTAATGATTCCACTACCTTCTTAAACCATTTACTGAGCTTCTACAATTCATTCAACTCACATATCATTTGTAGTCTCTTCATCATCATCAACATAAATACTACTCATACGACCATACGGATTCTCTTCATGAGACTTTCCCTTAGGGCATTGGTTTGCATAATGCCCGTAAATTCAACATTTAAAACATTTAACCATTGTTGATGTCGTAGCAATACCATTATCCTCATCCATGGTGTTAACTGAACCTTTTCCTTTGCACTTACTGGATTTGTGTCATTCTTTTCCACACCCAAAGCATCTTCCAGTTCTCTTGAAACATTCTACCTGATTCCTCTTCCCACATGATTTATATAGGGGAAATTGAACTTTCTTTCCTCTATGATCATCATGAAACTCCATATTTGTCTTATTAGCCGAGTCATGAAACTTACCAAATTTTACTTTATTGATCATATTTTGAGATTGTTGATTCGGCATAATAATGATGTTTGGACTTCCAAATCCCATTTCATTTGGTTGCTCATCATTCCATTGTCCATCATATCCTCCACTATCGTGAATCATCTTGTTTCCAGTCATTTTCTAAAACCCAAATAGAATAGTGTGAGAGGAAAAAATCATAATAAAGGGGGAGTAACTTCAATATCTAAAATCATTGGTTTAATCTAATATCGTTACCATAGTTCTAGGACTATATCCTATATGTATAATTATCCTTAGGGACATCCCTATACATACCTTAGAAATATCTCTAGGGATCTCACTAACGTTCTCGCATCCTAGTTTCCAAAGGTTGACTAAACCTTTCCTCTGATACCAAATGTAGAGACTCGAAGCTTAATGTACAAGGACATTACATTACTTTTTCGGAATACTTATTACATAACAAAAACACACACACACAAGGACCGTAATAGTTTAGTGTCTTTGGAAACTCGGAACGTAATCTTCTAATCATGGTGAAAGATCTTCAACATCTCCCATAAATATCTTCCCTTTTTTTCTTACCTAAAACCTTTCTTTATATCCTGGGGAAAATAAAACATAAAATGGTGAGCTCAAATGCTCAGTAAGGGTAAACAAAAGAAAAACCAATCACATCATATTCATAAGAACATAACATTTTGGAAATCATAACCTGCAAAAGAGATCATAATATCATAACATGGGATAAATCATAGTAGTGAAATGAAATCCCAATAATCTTAACTTAAAACATGAAACTTTTTGTCATACACACATAATCATAGAGAATCATTTCTTATTAGTCAATACTCATTGCCAAGACTATCTTAGTGGACAAAGTCCATTTCTGAACCGAGTTCACTCCTCGTTTCAGTCCTGTTTCACTGAACAGGTATAACCTACTTTTCCATCCATGTCTATCTCATGAGATATAAAATCATTACCAAATGCATTAGAGGGAGATATAGGTCCCACCCATCTCATAATGAAATCATTCTTTTGTGTGCCACAAAATCATAAATCATACATCATAGCATAACCCATGAAATAAAATGGGATTCTTAAACATCATGTCATCATAACATAATCCATAAACTATTGATATCATTTCATAATAAGAAAATTGAAACCATTTAAATCATAGAGACATTTTAATTGAAACATACACATATGAAATAATGTCATCTTAGATGGAAAATAGTTTTGAGAAAACACTTGAAATGAATTCTTGAGGAAAATATCATTTCTTCTTTAAAATCAATTTCTTTTCAAAAAATTCCATGAAATTTTAAAAGATAAGGGTTTTGATGAAAATAATCATGAAATCATGTAGAGGAAGCTTCTTGAAAATTAGGCTTTATGAAACCATAAAAATCTGTTCACGCTGTATATGTTAAAAATAACATTCTCCTCGTACTTTTGTCAGAAAAGTCAAAAAGTACCTTATATGGTAACCAAAGGAATGATTTCATTCATACAATGTGGTAAAAGTAAATAAAGGGTAAAAATGACTTTAAACATCCATGGAAGAATGGTAAACATTTTATGAAAGCATTTTTATAAAACATGGTCATGGATGATACACGTAATGCGAGTAAATACTTACGTATAAGCAATCTCGGATAAAAATGAGATTCAAAATTTATCCCTTACCTTAGGTCCGATTTGCTTCGTAAGTGTATGAACCTCCTGTATAATGATTTAAATAATTTTATTGACTTATTCCAGAATCATACTTATTTTTACGATATCATATATGGTCATATTCTTAGCTTCTTATTAGTAATATTTCATTACTACTTGTTATTCAGGTGTTTATTACTATTTGTTCTTATGCGTGTTTTGTCGAATAAATTCTTATTATTCTCTTTAGGTTATAGATAACTCATTTCCATAATGTTATTAGTGTAATATATATCATATTAATTCATTCAATTCATTTATATAATCATTATGCAATGAAGATCATGTAGAACGAGTCGCATCACATCGTGGAGACGGTATTCCGTACGTACGCACGAGTGATGATATCGTTCCTATGATCGTGGAATTGTATTGGAGTGTATGTATACTATTTAAGAATCAATATCAATTTATAATAGTCATATATAGTCATTATTTATACCATTATACCCATCCAAGTATGGTGGTAGTGGAAAATAGATTACACCACGGCGTGGAGACCGTATTCTGTACGTATGCACGCGCAGTGATTTCTTTTTCCGTAGGATGGATAGATGGTGAAATAGGGATGTTTCATACTTATAATAACATATCAGTATATTAGTGATACTGATGTTATTACTTCATATTGAAACAAATAAAGAAGAAGAAGTGGAATAGGAAATAAAGATAAAAGAATCGGTAACAGAAATTACCTATTCTTTGAAGCCCCTCTTTGAGACCTCCTCTTAGGGCAATAAAATTGGTATTTGAGGAAGACCAGAACCTCTAGGATGTTCCTAAGGAAGTGGAGAAGATAATTTTGCAGATTTTTTCCGAGTTTGAAGGCTCAATGTGGTGTGAGGAAGAGAGGGAAGGGGGTGCCCTTTTATATGGGAGGAGAGGGGCACCTTTGGAATAACTAAAAATATTATTTTATTATAAAGCCAAATTCGGTTTTAAATAGCTCCAAATTGATTTATTTAGAATCTAAGTTAGGGATGGGTCGCAATCCTCTCATCCAATAGAATTTAGCCAAGTTTAGGTTCCTATTTTATCCTTATCATTTATATTTAACTTTATGTTAGATAATTTTACTTTTACCGTGTCTTCTTGTTTTCTTACACTATTTTGACACTATTTAGTAATTGATTTTTGTGAAACTCATAACAGATTTATTAGTTCAAACTAAGTTAATTACATCAATACTAACATGTCATATTAACTTATAAAATTAGTTTAATTCATAAAAAGTCTTAAATTACATTTATTTGGATATTTATAACATCAATTATGTCAATATTTCATTAATAAGACAATTACTGCATCATCTTTGTGTCATAATAAATGATAATTATTTAATCCCTAAAAATTTTAAATAAATTCCTATGATGTAGATAATTTTATTAGAATTCTGTATACTATTCATGTTCGACGTATCATAAAGTTTATCACTAAATTAAAATTATTATACTTATAAGATTTAATAAAGTGACATGTTGTCACATTCTTTGGTTTTAATAATAATTAAATTATTTTCTTGGAAAAAAGTTCATTAAATGAATCTAATCCGACCCTTAGATCATATGGGTAGACTTTTAGTCATCCAATATGATTTTTACATGTGTTAGGGTAATTTTATAGTATTATATTTACCCTTAATTACCCGATTTACCTTTAACTATGGTAAATAAAATTTACCGTAGTTACTATTCATATTTCCCAAAAATAAAAAGTAGCTTATTAACATAATTTGGATCCACTGATTCAAAATATGGACTCCATTTTTATAAATTCAATACTCAAGAGTTTCAGAAATTAAATTAAAATTAATCATGTTGTCGAAAGAAAATGGGTTTTTCTTTAAAACATTGCAAAAGATTGAATTGATTTATCCTACAAATTCAAGGTAAGATCAATGATAATGACATACATTATATTAAATGGTAAAAATATATTCTATTTATACTTTAAAACCATTCAATATTATAATTTAACCACATAACATATTACAATGAAAAATGTTGTTTTTAATTAAAATATAGCGTGTTTTTACTATTC
Organism: Viscum album; assembly: GCA_963277665.1. Classification (NCBI taxonomy): domain Eukaryota; kingdom Viridiplantae; phylum Streptophyta; class Magnoliopsida; order Santalales; family Viscaceae; genus Viscum; species Viscum album. Next base: position 53,032,527 of record OY728156.1, read on the forward strand.
ATTAAATTATTAAAGTCATTAGAATAAAATGAAAAATTTATCCAAAGTAAATTTTTATTTCTTGATTCCAAAGAAAAATTTTATTTTGTCAAATGGAATTTATAAACATTTCAAAAACTTGATTTAAAGTGGGTGCGCCATCAAAAGGTGGAAAAACTGTATTTTTTGAAAAATAATTATTTTACCCGAAAAATTTATTTTGTTCTTATAACATGGTCTTAAAAATGTGTAAGATAAATAATAATGTTATAAAATTCAAAATTTAGTAAATAATATTCAAAACGGCTAGTTCATAATAATTTTATAATAATATATCGTTGTTTAGAAACACCCGATATTGCGTACGACACACGCTTTCGAGGAAGGTCGTGATTACATGTAATGCAAGCCAAGTCCGGGTTGCGTGTTGTGCAAGAATCTTTCGTTGTTTCGTATAACCTAATCCAACCATATTTCATTTATACATTGAATATATATATATATACTCAATGTTTCGTAGAATAACTATTATCAAAATTGGGTGTAACACGATCCAAGAATAGTGTTGCATATACTGCAAGCTAATACGGTATTGCATATAGCGCAAGGTAATCTTGGTGTAGCATACAACACAAGACATTAATGAAATTAAAAGAATATTTTTCATAAAATCTCGGGTGTTACATTCGATCTGGTTATCATCAATTAAGTGTGAAGAAAGAAGATACAAATACCACCTTCTGATCAAGATATAGGAATTATGAGTTTGTCGTTATGCACTTCAGTTTGACTAATGCTCTTGATATTTTTATGGATTTGGTGAATAGAGTCCTTATGGACTACATTGATAACTTTTTGGTCGTTTTTATTGATGATATTCTAATATATTCTAAAATTCATGAGGATCATGAGGATAATCTAAGGGTTATATTGAAAACTATAATGAATGAGTGGCTATTTGTAATGTTCATAAAATTTGAGTTTTAGTTACAACATGTTGTTTTATTGGGGCACATTGTAACCAGTTAAGGAATCTTAATTGATCCTAATAAGAAAAAATTTATGGAGGAGTGTCCTTATCTTACAATAGTAACTGAGATTCGTAGTTTCCTTATGTAATCGGGGTATTATAAAAGGTTTTTGAAAAATATTTCACAATTTTCTAGTCCACTAACCAAGTTAACTCAAATAGTGGTCCATTTCACAAGGACAAAGGAGTGAGAAGAACATTTCTATGAGCTAAATAAGAGATTGTCTACTACACCTGTGTTAACTCTACCCTCTATTAGATAAGGATTTGTTATTTATATCAATGCATTTTTAAAAGTTTTTGGGTGTGTCCTCATGAAAAATGATAAGGCAATTACTTATGCATCCCGACGGTTGAAGCCTTACAAGTATAACTATCCTACGCAAGACCTAGACATGGTTGTATTTTTTCATTCTCTGAATATATGGAGGCACTATATTTATGGGTAGAAATGTGACATATACACAGAACATTAAAGTTTGAAGTATATTTTCCTGAAAAATGAATTGAACATGAGACAGAGGAGATGGTTGTAACTTCTTAAATACAATGTTTTTCCAATTGATTATCATCCTGGAAGACAAACCAAAGTTTCTGATGCATTATGTAAGAAAGACCCTATTATTCTAGTGATTATAAGGATTAAAAGAGACCCTTTTATCAAAGACCTAGTAAAACTGGACATGGGAATCGTAAGGAAAAGGACATAATCAACCCTATCACAAATGATTTCTCAACCATCATTACTAGAGAGGACCAAGAAATATCAAAGATATGATCCTTTTTTACAGAAGAAGTTAGAGGCTATAATGAATGGGAAGTTTCATGAGTTCAATATTGATCAATAAGGTGCATTGAAATTTCGTACATGGTTGTGTTTTCTATCTATTCTAGAAATAAAGAAGGGTTTTATGGATGAATCCCATAGCTCTACTTTTTATATACATCCTAGAATCCCAAAAATGTATATGGACCTTCATGATCCTTTATTGTGGGATAACATGAAAAGGGAAATTTCCTACTAAACTAAAATGTGCTTGTTGTGTAAAAAATTTAAGGTTGGGAGACAAATTCCTAAAGGGGTATTATAACCACTACCCATACTATCATGGAAGTGGGACAATATCACTTTTTCCCAGTGGTAGAAAATGTGTTGTTAAATAAATACATATTTAATATATATATATATATATATATATATATATATTTAAATGGGATCGTTTACATATTTAAAGACACTTTTTTAGTGCTAATATCGATTTAAAAAAATATATATATAAATAAATACATATTTAATATATATATATATATATATAACTATATATATAAAAATATATATATAAATATATAAATACTTGGATAACAAACTATAATGTAATATATATAAATATATAGATATTTCATAAAATATAAAACAAAATAGTGTAGGGGTGTGGAAAAGGCGTTGGTGTATAAGTTTGAGGTCTCAGGTTCAAAACTCGTTGGAGGTAGGGGCATGCGCTGGGGGTAGGATTTTTTAAAGCTCTGATAATGGGGTGGGGGAAGCACTGATAAAGGGGGCGGCGAGAGTGCTGATAGGGGGGGGGGATGGGACGTGAAAACAAATTATACCCTTTATCAAACAGGCCTTTATAAGTTAGTTTTTCAAGAACTATTAAATCTAACTCTTTAACCTCATTTACATTATCAATGATTTTATAGCATTGATAAATCCATTTTACTAGCACTGTTAAAGGGCTGATTTTTAGTAGTGTCACCAAGACTGTCCATTTTATCTCTATTTGGGAAGATTTCTCTTTTGACCAAATCACTATGATATACATATAAGAAGTGGTAAGTCTGTATGAAGTTCCACTTTCTATAATATCTGGTTGTGATCCAAGATTCACATCAAAATTATGGAAGTATTCAATATGATATGAATATTGAATTGAATTTTAGTATTGTCTATCACCCTCATACTAATGGTCAATCCGAAAATACTATTAAAACCCTCATGGACATGATGAGAACATGATCAATGTGATTTAAAGTTGGATGGGATTAACATCTCCCTTTTTCTGAGTTCTCATACAAAAACAGCTTCCATTAGAGTATTAAAATAACACTCTATGATTCTCCATATGGAAAGTGATGTAGAACTCCTACTTGTTGGGATGAAGCTGGTGAGAGAAATCTTCTTGGGCCTGATCTTTTTTAAGAGATGATAGAAAAGGATCACGTCATCTGATAATATATAAAGGATTCTCAGAGTCGGCAGAGGATTTATGTTCAAACCCATTGAAGGGACATGGAGTTTGGAGTTGGTGACAAACCCTTCCTTCAAATTTCACCTTCGAATCTATTCATACATTTTGTGAAGAAAGGGATGTTTATCCCCAGGTACATTGGTCCCTATAAATTCTTTTATCGCATAGAAGCAGTGGCCAATCGGCTTGAAATTACTCCAAATATATCTTGAGTTCATGATATATTTCACCTATCTATTTTGAGTAATTACATACCTGGCCCTTCACATGTATTGAATCCTCAAGTGGTACAACTAGAACATGACCTCTATTATGAGTAACATTTGGTGGAGATCTTAGACCATAGAGGCAATGTTCTGCACTATATGACTACCCACAACGTTAAAGTATTTTGGAAGAACCACAAATATAAATATGTCTCATGGGAACTAGAGGAAATAATAAGTCATAAGTACCCACACCTTTTATCGACTGATGGAACGAGTTGAAATTTTTGGGGAAAAAGTTTTTAAGGGGGGAAGAATGTAACAACCCAGACTTTCTGAATGATATTTTTTTCCTAAAAATGTGTGTTATATTATTTTATACTTAACAAAACTATATCCCTTTAATAATGAAGTGAATATAATTGAAATGTGACCATTTTTTTTTACCATTATATGATAGTTGATCAGTTATGATCGTTGTTGAATATGACTCATGGAAATAATACTCTTAATAATAATTTTGACATTATAATTATTATTATAAATAGAAATTATAATAGTTAATTAATGTAGAAAGAAGATTTGATGACCTCATCCAGTAGATTAATGTCGTATGAAACCCATTTTTCAAAACATGGGAGGGAGGTAGAATCTTTGGGCTTCACTCTTAACCAATCCCAAGATGGTCTTCAATATTTTAAAATTGAATGAAATCGCCTACGGGATAAGTTCAAGTTAGTGGGGATTACCACTCGGGTGATGTTAGTCGAGCCACCCCATGAGTCTATCACTATCACAGGCCTCACCCTTAGGTCATATATGGGTGTTATAAGGTATTATGTTTCAATAAATTAGTTACTAAATTTATAATCCCATTTTATAAATAATATTTTTGTTCCATCAATTCCGTTTTGAGTTTATTTTTTCTTAAAAATATGATGAATTTGATAAATTGATTTTTTGGAAAAAAATTATACTTTTCAAAAAGAATATAATTATTATAATAGAATAATATATTATTAATAAGTTTTATTTTAATGAAATAGTAAGATTAAATCAATATTATTTATATTTAAATGATTAAATAATTTTTTTTTATGTGTCAGAAATTTTACTATGCATTTTACTATGCATTTTCTATTAGCTGTTATTTTTAATAAATAATGTTTTTTATATTTAAAAGTTAAATTTAACATAATTATAGAATTATAATGATAAAATAAATATCTTTTTTGAAATACTCATTTCAAAATTAGGTTTGAGTGAATTTATGAGAATTTTTTAAAATATTGTTTTTAGTGAATAGTAAAAATACAGTTATAAATTTTTGGAATGATTAATGACATAATAATGTTTTAATAATTAATATAAAAAAATTCAACTCTTTTTAATTATAATAACATAATAGGTGTATCAAGTGGATAATACCATGGGTAAATACCATGGTAAATCTCATTGTTTTGCAAATACCACTACTGAGGTGTCCAAGTAAAACAATAAATAAATAATCCTCTTTTTCTATAAATACCCACCCATTTATCCATTATATTTCATTCAAAATTAATACTCCATAAATATATAATATTTTTACCTCCAAATTATTCCTCCCAAGTTGTACTCAATCCCCCAAGGTCCCAATATTTTATTTTTAGGAGTTACTCTTCAAGGTAAGGGAAATCTCAACTTCTCTTTTCCTTTCATGTTCCCTTTTTATGAGGTATGTATTCCAAATTTACATAATATGTTCATATTTCAATTTTATTCTATTCCTTTATTTTTTTATGATTATTTTATGGATGTGATACCCTTTCTTCCTCTCTTTTTAATGGTTTCTAAATAATGTTTCTTACCTTTTATGCTACCGAATTTTCTTCTCAAAATTTCCCTCATTTTCTCAAGAAACTCTTTTATGTTCTTTTTGTGAATACCCAAAATAATTTATTTTCCAATTTTATTTACCAATATTTAAAAATTATTTATTTTACTTTATAATTGAAATATATAAAATCATTATTCCCTTTTTTTGGGTTATAAATGACATAATGAACATGTTTTTAAGCACTTTTTAAAATTCAATGATTTTGATACAAAACTTGTTTCTTTTATTCCCCATGGGTTATTTATGATACGATTTATTATGATATATGTTACTCATATTAAAATTAATACATATAAATGTTTCACCCGAATAGCGCTATGATGCATTTGGTAAAGAATTTAATATCTAGAGATGACATGTTTTACGAAACCTTGGTGTATAACCTTGGTAATGTTTATGAAAACTTAGTGACAAACCTTGGTGATATGCTTATGAATGTATAAAATAAATTTTCTACACACATTTCCAATTTATGATTCATGTTATTTTATTTATGAAATTTCTCATGCTCTCTTTTTCATTCCATAATGATATTCTTTAAGTTCTTATTGAATTTCCTCAAGATCACATGTAAATTATTTCTCTGGTTTTCCTTTACTGGGTCTTATGCTCACCCTTCACTTTGATGCATGTCCCAAGGTTATGAGATGAAATAATTTTACATAGGATGAACCTTTTATGAATCATTTCAAGTGTAATATAATAATTTTTTATGTTTTCATGTATTATGTACCTTTTTCGAATAAATTAAACTTTAAAAGATCCTCTATTTTGTACAATCTAATGAAATGTTTATGTAATTAAAATGAGGGATGATATAGTTACTGAACCATAATATATTTTTGTCATCCATTAATTTATTTTACTATCATCGTAAGTAATTTTGGCCCACGGGCAAGTCCTGAGAGTCCATGGGATCGGGAAAGGCATGGGCAGGGGGCAATGCACCCCACCCCACACTCTAACTCTGGTAGCTCCATTCTATAGGAAACCCTATCTCCATCCTAGATCCATCTCTTGTCTCATCATTGGAACATCTTCCCCACTCCCCTAAGCCCACAATCTTGTTTCCTCGACTCGGCTCACCTCCCACTACACCTGACGATGATCTGCTTCATCATCTGTGTTTGTGAAGATGTTGACATTGATACATCCCTCCTCTACCTCTTCTCTTGTTGACATGTTGTTACCACACTCATGTAATGGTTCCCTCCCTCCCCATATCCCTCACCTCTTTGCATCGATATTGTTGGTTTCCATTTCCACTCCAACTCTTGCCATTCCCCCTTTCAATGTACAATAATAAGGACCAGAAAACTTTATCATACATCCCAATTTGAGTGAAACATGTTTGAGGGTTTAATTTGATGTTGTTTTTTTATATTTAAGTTTATTTCTTTTAATAATTATATAACTATAATTATCTATTTAAATTGATGGATATCTTTTTGGAATTCACCTCACATATCACCCATGTGATGCTTCCCTCCCTCCTCATACCTCTCCCCTCTTCACATCCATGTTGGTGGTTTCCTTTTCCTCTCTGACACCTACCCTACCCCCTTATAAATGTCTGAAAAAAGGACTAGAATACCCCATCTTATCACCCAATTTGATTGAAACGTGCTTGAGGAGTTTAATTTGATATTGTTATTTGTATTTATGTTTATTTTTTATTATTAATTTATTATATAATTATAATTATCTATTTTAACATATGGAAATTTTTGTGGATAAAATTAGCTATTTTTAGAAACTGTTTGGTTTTTGGAATCACTGACTACATTTGGTTTTGGGAATTATTGATTGTTGCATCTTCCCATGAGTACACATGATGCTTCCAATCACATTTAATTTCATAATTATTAGATTTTTTAATTATTTTTTAAATGATTGATGAATTTTTCATTTCAATTTTTTTTATATTCACATGAAATTTGATCTCTCAATTCAAACATATGATTTTCAGTTCTTTTTTCTTTTAATGTTTCAATTTTCAAAAGAAGTGATGTTATTTTATTGATGATTATATAAAATATGTTTTATAGTTTTAGTTTTTTTTCCTTAATAAACATATTATTGTGTAAAAGGGTAAAAAATTTTATGTTAGTATAGGTAAATGATATTTTTGTGCTGACGATGACTATAAGGAAAACAAGAGTACCCTTGTAAGATAAAATCCTTCTAAGTAAGATAAAATCATTCTAAGTAAGATAAAATATCCCAAAATATTAATACCACCTCCATTGGGAATAAAAAATGATACTATCCTAAGATAATTTTATCCTACGTGAGCTTATCCAAAGCAATTACAAAACTATGTAATTTCACCAATTGATATCTCAAATAAAAAGACGGATGAGTATCGACCGCACAGGTTTGATCCTTTTTTGCCATTTCCAATTATTCAATGTAGTTATAAGAGAAGATAATAACCTTATGCATGTTATGATTATGAATAAAATAGGATTTCAAACCTATGTAATCTAAGATCATGTGTCAAAAGGGGTTCATTTTCCAAGATCTACATTGAAGGGAGAATTAACCTGAGATCACCGAGTTGAGAAGAACTATTGCGCGATTGATTACTGATTTTTTTTGTGTGGAAGAGCTGTTTTTCAAGATATAGTATCAGATCTGTGTCAAATTTACTCAAAATTGGATCTCCAAAAATGAAATTAGAATCACTGAGTTTTTTAATCAATATTCTTTAACTTGGGGTTTGGAAACATGGTGATGTATGATGTTGAATCGAAGCATTGAAAATATTGTTAATCACAATCATCAAGATTCAATCACAATGGGTTTGTTGCAACCATGGATACCGATGATCCTATATTTTGGTGAACCATTTCTGGATGATGGGTGATTATTTTTCCCCTGTGGGGACACTCCCAATCAGGGGATAGATCACATGAGTCTTTTTTCATCTCTTCTTGGGCGGCAACTATCCCAGGAGATTCCTTGGATTGTTAAAGCAACCAACTTGGTGGGTGAGTAGTCAGGGCCAATGAAGTATCCAAGGGTAGATGAAATACCCAAAAACAATAGAAATTTTTTGTTTTCCATTAATTTATAAATTGGGAATAAATCCTAGGATTTTTTAATAAAAACTGAGAAAAACCACGTTATAACTCGGTAATCCTCTGACGCTTCATCTGGAGAGAAATAAAGATTTGACCCCCTTTCGTATGGACATAGGCATACTACCAAACCATATAAATCTATTGTGTTGATCTATTCATATTTATTTTTTGCTTTTTTTCATCACCATGAATCTTTTTTTCCCCAAAAAAGTTGTATCAGGGGTATTGGGGTCAAAATGGTGAAGCAGTAGTGATGTTTTCCAACGACTGGAAAATTGAATGTCAAAAACCAGATCTGGTCACCATCAAAACCATAACTTGACCCAGTCCATGGAAAGGCCCTAAGGGAGTTACCTGTCCCCACAATTAGGAAGAAGTTCCTAGGTATGAGAAATATTTTTTTGGGAATTATTTACCTAAATTTAGAAGTATTAAACAACAAAAAACCATAAATAAAATGAATATAAAAATTTAATCCAAACAAGGCTTTTACAAAATTCAGATCTAAAATACATGCTTTTAGACAAATCCCAAGATGTACACAACTCAAAATTAGAATAAAAAACAACTAAATGACCACCACATGGAAAGGTTCTATCATCCCCAAGCCTTCTCTACAACACTGCACCAATAATGGAAGCTAACAACCCGAACCAGTGGTTCTAAAAGCTTTAGCCAAACCTGTGAAAAGCATTATCAAGTATACATACAACAAAACATTTAATTAGGTTGTGATCCTAATCCTTTTAGGATTCCACCCAAATATATTCCATGTGATAAAAATTTTAAGAAAAAAATACAGTATGTTTTTATAATTAATAAATTCTTGTAATAATTTTTAAAAGGATGCAACTACAAATGAAAATAGTTATTAAAGGGGAAACTTTAAGGAACAAAAACTTTTGATGAAAATGTATATGCTACTTAATTTTCCATCCATACACACAATATGATGATGGTGAATAAAAATAGTCAATGATAACTAGTCACAGGAACACCCCTATGCACTAGCAAGCTGTGGGGCCCATGTACATCGTATCTCAGTGGAAAGTAAAAAAAACAAATATTTGTTCCCATGCACAAGCCACTAGTAGAAAACATGCCCATTGTAAGTCCCCAGCCTTAAACATTACATAATATTGAATTAAGTTAATAATTCACATTGAGGATATTTTAAGGTTTATAATTTTAAATAATTAGGACATAACTTATACATAAAAACATGAATATTTTATTTAGACACTTCTACTTAGTATCAATTTTTTTCATAAAATTAAAAAACATAAAAAAAGGAAACATGTCTATTTCCATGTTTTAGACATCATGAATTTTCCTTGATTTCATCCTTGATTCTATTCATCATTAAGTCCTACGGAAAACATTTAAAAAACTTGGGATGAGAATAAAAACCTCAGTAAAGGATATAAAATAAGGAAATAAAACATTCTCCCATGAATACATACAAATCAAATAAATCATACTTTTTAATCATATAAAATAATTTCATTAAAATATCTTAAAAAATTATAAGATTTGTGAATAACACATAGAAATAATAAATCATAAAGGTAACTTGTTGAATCCATGACATACTTACATTGTAGATTTCACAGCTATATAGTGAGTTACACTTGGAATGTCTATCCCAATATATTCTATAAATCTCTTAGGAGAAACATTAACATTTACCTCTGTCACGTTACCCAATGCATTAGAGAGCTATATCAGGCTCACCCGACCATGTTTTATCAAGGAACCATTTGTATATGTAAAAAATTTCCAAGAACCATAACATATTCATGACACATAAAACAATCATAAAGTAATTCTAACATTTCCACATTTCATTCACAAGATATCGTTTCATGATACTGACATAATCAATTCATTTAATACATTCAAACTGAAGAGTTTTGAATAAAAGTGTCCCATACCAATTTGAAACATTTAAAAATAATTTACACTTTAAAAAACTCTTTTCCATATAAATAAATATTAAAATAATTTCTAAAACATACACATTAAAGATAAGGATTTAGAATATTAAAATATTAAAATATTTAAAATGATGTTTTAGTTAAAGAATCTCTTACCATTTTAGATACACTTGAATAAAAATCATTAAGGAATAAAATTAAAAATCCGTAAATATTATGATAATATACTAATTCATTATATAACTTGTAAAAAGGTTTTTATATACAACATATAGGATAATAAAGTTTCATAACATCATGATATGCCTCAACGAAAGGAGGTTGAGACGAAGTTCATTACAAAGATCATATTATTTCATTAAGAATAAATTAATGAAATAATTATGTGTTACAAACATAAATACACCCAATATAAGTGGATATTACGATCAAAACAATCAGAGGTCATTCACACATATTCATAGAACCATATAATCAATAAGTGAATGTTTAACACAAAGAATGTAAATTTGGTTAAGAATTTCCCTTACCTCGTGTCCGACATGACTTGTTCATTCTTTAATATCTTGAATAATAAAATAAATTAAATTTATACTTTATTCATAACCTTATTAAAGTTTATTATTCCTTTTTTGTCACTTATTACCACTTTATAAACATTACATAATCATTTATGTTAATAAAGGGTTTTTTTGATATTTGGTACTTGAGTCAAAAATGAACTTCTTATAATTACAAGTTGTCCATGTGGTCAAAATTTCATTATCTCCAAAATTATATTCATGATTTATATATCATATATATAATATATATCCATTATATATATGTATTTATAATAGTACATGACATTTGGAGATAAGAAATAAAATGCACCGTTCATGGAGATGGTAAACCGTACGTACGCCTGGACGCTACTTTCATTTATATTTTGTATTTAATGGAACGAAAAATTAATGATACATAGGTATATTATAATTAAAGTATAATATAATATATAATTTCAGTAACTTTATCCTTTATATGTTCCATATATGGAAGGAACAAGTCATATCACTTTGAGGGGGAGGTAGTCCGCACTTCCTCAAATGATATTATCTTATTTACCCATTATGAATACCATAAAAGTATTATGTAAATGAAAAATAAATAATCCTAGAGACAATATAAACAGATATATATCACATATAAATATAGTTACATCTTAATGGTCACCAAAAAAGTTATTAGGAGATAATTGAGCAATCATCGTTTCATGAGGCAGTAGTTCGTCGTCCACAGAAAAAGTATGTTAGAATCCATTAGATGGAGGTGTGTAGAAGTGTAGTTCAAATAATTTCATAAAAACATCCTAGTATATTTAATATACTGGGTTTGTTATAAAATAATGGAATAAATATATTTTATGGGGTTATTGAAGGAAAATAAAATAAAATAACTTGAGAAAAGACGTTACCTATAAATTGGGTAACTCTCTTTGGTTTGAACCAAACAGTTTTCTTGAAGTGCCTTCTGCCTACGTTAAGTCTTCAAGGTGTAAGAGGGGGATGTTGGGAGATTATTTATAAATAGTTTAGATGATAAAATGGGCTTTATAGGAGTGATTAAGGGTTATAGGTGATGACTTTCTATAAGGGGGAGGGGCTCTTTAGGAAAGTTTGAAAGTATTATTTTATTATAAATTGAATTTAGATTTCAAAAGGTCTCCAAATAATTAAATTAAAATATAATTTGATTATTTTTCTAAATAATCACATAAAATGGGTTTTATACATGTTTGGGGCATAAAATTAACCTTATCTTTTAGTTGTAACACATAGTTAACTAATTTAACTTTCACCATGTCCTCTTGTGTATTCAGACTATATGGTTGATATATTTACTATAAAATTCCAAGTGACCCAAAATAGATCATTAATGACATTTTTAACATCATATATGTCATTTTGAATAATATTATAATTTTAGGATTATTTTATAATTTAATAAAATATTAATTTTTTAAAAAACTCATTTATGTCAATTTATAAACTATTCATATAAAGACTTTTAAAAAAATCAATAAAGACTTGATTATTTCAAAAATCCTTCATTAATTAAAATATAACATGTCATCAAAATCTATAAAATTCATTTATTTCATAAAAATTTTCAAAATAAAATTATTTTAATATTTATAATCTCATTTATTTAAAACATTCATTAATGAGGTAATCGTTACATCATCATTGTGTCATAAATAAATTTATTTATTTGATGTTTAAAAATATAAATAAAATACCATGATGTAGAAAATATTTTTATCTTTATAATTACTATTTATAGTATAAAATATCACTTATAGAACCCATTATAAAAAAATTCCAAGAGCTATTTTTTCTATTACATTTTCCTCTACTTTAAATTAATTTTTATGAAGTGACATTTTCACTTTCATGTGACTCCATGGGGTTCGAAAATCAACCCAAGGATTCCCATGGTCATACATGTATCATCGAATAGGATTAAGACATGTGTTATGGTAGTTTAATATTATTATAATATTATTTTTTACCCATATTTACCAAATTTACCTTTTAACCGTGGTAAATAAAATATTTACTAAAGTTACTATTCTTAATGTCTAAAAATAAAAGATACCTATTTAATCAATTTGGACCTCATGATCCCAAATATAGAATATAATTTTCTAAATTCAAAAAATAGAAGTTGTAGAAATTAATTTAAAATTAATTCTCATTGTTAAAACAAAAAAGTGTGTTTTTAAGAAATAATAACTATCAAAAGATTGATACTTGTTTATGTCTAATTTCAAGGGGAAATTGCTTCCATTAACCAACATTGGATTAAATTATGAAAATATAATCCAATTATAATTCAAGAATAATTAAACTGATAATCAAAATATATTAATAAATTAGATGAAAAGACATTTTTAACATAAAATGAAGTATTTTTCACTTTTCATTAAAAAATGGATTTTATCAAATTAATACCATAATTTTACCCAAAGTAAATTTTAATGTTCCTCTTCTAAAGAATATTTTTATTTTTCAAATAGAACATATAAAAGTGAAAAAAAACTAAATTTAAAAAGGGTTCTCAATCAAAAGGCAGTGAATATTCCTTTTAAATAATATTAGAGTATCTATGCTTAAAATTAGATTCATTCACATTTTAAGTCTCAATATTTTATTGGATAAATTTAAATAAATTTAACAAAATTGTATAATCATATTGTAGTTAGTTCCATTTATTCCCTCCAATAAAACTACTAGGTGTTAACTAAAATTTAAAATAATATTATATTATTACTTTCCAGTATGACTTAGCCATGTGTGCAACATAAGATTTCAGAGAAACTCGTTGTTGTGCGTCGAGTATGTCATCAAACATAGAATCCCCTTTAAAGTAAAATTAATATTTAATTAAAAAATATTGATAAATATTAAAATTTCATATTCTTTATTTACCTAGGATGTTACATCCTTCCCCCCTTTCGGAAATTATGTCCTCACAATTTTAAAATTGGGCTTGGAAACATCATTTAAAGTCCCACATCGGAAAAGGAGTCAGTAATAATATAACTTTGAAAGAAAGAAAGAGAAGTACAAAGGTCACCCGAGATAACACATGCTAGGATTCAATAAAAACATGGATATAGAGGAGAAACTAAGTTTCATGTTATGATGGAGAGTGATAGAAAGCATGATCAGGAGAAAGTTAACAACAAGAAAACCAAAAACTTTTGATGGGTTAAACGGTATTTGATTCTCCAATAGGAAAAAGAAACGGAAAAAGTTTTTTTGTTTTAGGTTACCTTTCATAAGGTTGGGGAATTATTTTATGAGATTGAATAAGAACATAAAGAAATATACTTACTTTTCAATTAGAGATTCATCCTTTAATAAATTTCTCCCAGAAAATCATCTTTTCTCCAAAATGATGAGTATTCAAGATGACTCGGTCACACCTGAAGCGAGAGAATCAACTTCTAGAGAATCACATAATCGAAAAAAATGAACTATTTATTTCCCATTTTATTTAGACATTAAACAAAACCAAAATGGTTAGTAAAAGAATAGATGACCCCCAAAAAGGATGATCCAGTATAGAAAGAAATATTACTCTTAATCTCCAAAATTCAACAAACAATACCCAAATTTCAGAAAATACCATTAAATGCACAATTATCCTTAAAATTATTCAATGTACTCCAAACTAAGATTTAAACCCAAAACTGAAAAGGATTTGGTCATGTAGTATTCCATACTAAATCTTAATATTTATATCCAAATAATATGAACAACTCTTAATGTCTCTTACTTAAGATTAATTAACCTAGTAGCATATTCTCTATAAAAGGTTAATCATTTCCATAAATAACCAAAATTTCTATATGTCCATAATAAAAACATAGATTATTCCAAAATAAAATTTCAACCATTACTCTATAAATGAGATCCCATAATAATCTATTTTACTTAAGTATATAGTGTTCCCAAAAGAGAGAACGTATTCCAAAATAACCTTTATCACTTAATCACCAAATCATTTTCCTATACTGAGGATATCAATTTGATAAAACATAAGTTCCAAAAATCAACTTATTCTTGATCCATAAAATCATCTGACTAAAAAGAGTTATTTATACAAACTAGGTACTTTATATAGTCCAATAGTAGACAATAAATCCCAACTACAATTTGGTTGTGGGTTCGATTTTTGTAGCTTTATCCGACGTGATGGGTTGTCACATGGTCTGCATGTTTTCCTTTTTAAAAAACTATATAATTTTATAACCTTACCTAAAATGATATAACTTCCTAAAAAATAACCATAACATATTTTAACCACAAATGTTATCTCATTCCTTTAATTTTCATCCCAAAAAGTAATAACCTATAATTACCTCAAATTCAAGGATCATATAAACCCAAATGGTTCTTTATAACTATATACACAAAAGAAAAGATAATTATTACATGAATAACATTTTCACATATCAATCTTCTGGTTTACACATACAATAAAAAAATCTTCCAAAGTAATACAATCATCAAAATATCCTTAATACTTTTAATCATTTCATCGTTAGAAAATCTAGCATAACTCTTGAATACCTTATATGTAGACATCTTACTCATTCAACGTTATTCATAATCCATTAAACATTCTTTCCCATGTTATTCCATAATACTTATTTCCTACAAAAAAATCATGAATCATATCCTAGGATTCAATAATGTCAAAAAATCAGCTAAGAAATAATCCATACCTTTCATTGGTTATTGTCAGTTTCCTCATCCTCAATTGGAATGGCATTAAGTATTGGTAAACATATATTTGTATGGTCCTACTGATCCCATTCCTGAAACTTCTTTGTAGGATATCTATATTTATAATGACTATGCACACCACATTAAAAACATCTAATTGATCCCTTGGAAATAACTTATTTCCCTTTCCTAGAGTCAACTGGATACTTCCTTTTTCCATGGTAGGTTCTTGCTTTATGACCTTCATTTCCTCATCTATCGAATCTTCCCATCCCTTTAAATCATTTTACTTAGTGTTTATTTAAACATCCTTGACACATAGGTTTTTTAATATACTTACCTTTATTATTATTACCTGAACTTATATAGGTATTTGTTTCTCTCATATACGATGCCTTATAAAAATCACCATGGTTCAGGTGGTCAATCATGACTCCAGATATTTGGTTGAGAATAACCACAAGAGTTCTCATTGAATCTACCATTTAATTTAGTTGCTTATTCATAATACCATCACATTTTTCATCACATCCATTATTACTTTGGTTCCTACTAGATCCAAACATTTAATAAAACCAAAAATTTCAGTGTGAGTATATCAGTAAAATCATCATATAATATCTTATGAAGTGGGTAAAAACTTAGATATAATTATTCATGTTATCTTAAACCCACTCAATTTATCTAAAATAACTATGACTCTTTAAAATATGCTAACCATTATGGTCATGTCACTTATTCTTAAATAAAACCCTATCCTCTAAAGTTATCTAAACTGACATTTGTTACCAAATATAAGGCCCCAACCTTAAATATTACATAATATTGAATTAATTTAATAATTAAAATTAAAGATATTTTCAGGTTTAGATCCTTAAATAATTATCTCATAACATATACATAAAAAGTTGAATATTACATGTAGACACTTCTACTCAGTATACATTTTTTCATAAAATAAAAACTCTTAAAAAAAGCATGTCTAGTTCTATGTTTTAGAGAGCATGACTTTCCTTGATCCCATCCTTTACCCTATTCATTTTTAATTTCTGTTGAAAAAATTTAAAAACATGGGATTAGAATAAAAATCTCAGTAAGGGATATAAAATAAGGAAAGAAAACATTAGTCCAGGAATACACACAAATTAAATAAATCATACTTTTCAATCTTAAAACATAATCTCTTTAACATACCTTACAAAATTATAATATTTATGAATAACACATAGAAATCATAAATCATAAAGGTAAATTGTGGCATTAATGACATAATTACATTGTATAATTCATAACTACATAGGTAATTACACTTGGAATACCCATCACAGTATAATCCCTAAGCCTCTTAGGAGAAACATTAATGTTTACCTCTGTTGCGTTACCCAATGCATTGGAGAGATATCTCGGGCTCACCCACCCTATGTTTATCATGGAACCACCCATATATGTAAACAATACCAAAGAACCATAAAATATTCATGACACATAAAACGAGCATAAATTGAATATAACATTTCCATATTTCATTCACAAGAAATCAGTTCAAGATATTGACATAATCAATTCATTTAATACATTCAAAAAAGAAGAGTTTTCAATCAAAGTTTTCCATACCACTTTGAAAAATTTTGAAATAATTTATACTTTAAACCAATCATGTCCATATAAATAAATATTAAAATAATTTCTAAAACAAGGACATTAAAGTTAAGGATTTATAATATTAAATATTTAAAACATTTAAAACGATGGTTTAGTTAAAGAGTCTCTTGCCACTTGAGATACACATGAATAAAAATAATTAAGGAATAAAATTAAACAAAACATTAAATATCTTAATAATATAAAAATTAATGATATAATGTGTCAAAAGGTTTTTATATACACCATATAGGATAATAAAGGTTCATAACATCATGATATTCCTCAACGAAAGGAGATTGAGATGAAGTCCCTTACAAAGATCATATCATTTCATTAAGGATAAATCAATGATATAATTATGTGTTAAAAACATAAATACACACAATATAAGTGGATATTACGTATAAAATATTCATAGGTCATTTACACATATTCATAGCACCACATAATCAAGAAGTAGATGTTTAACCCAAAGAATGGAAATTGGGTTAAGAAGCTTCCTTACCTCACGTCCAACTTGACTCGTTATTTCTTTAATCTCATGAATAATAAGCTATAGTTAATTAATACTTGATTAAGAACCTTATTTATGTTTATTATTCTTTTTATGTCACTTATTACCATGCTATAAACATTATATAATCATTTATGTTAATAACGGTCGTTTTGTCGATATTTGGTACTTGAGTCAAAAATAAACTTCTTATTATTACAAGTTGTCCATGTGGTCAAAATATAATTATCTCCATAATAATATTCATTATTTATATATCATATATATCATATATATCTTGTATATATGTGTATTTATAGTAGTACATGACATTTGGAGATGAGAAATGAAATGCACCATTCATGGAGACGGTAATCCATACATATTCATGAACGCTACTTTCATTTCTTTTTCATATTTAATAAAATGAAAACTTAATGATACATAGGTATATTATAATTAAATTACAATATAATATATAATTTCAGTAACTCCATCCTTTATATGTTTCATGTATGGCATCAATGAGTCATATCACTTAGAGGGGGCGGTAGTCCGCACTTCCTCAAATGATATTATCATATTTACCCATTATGGAAACCATAAAGGTGTGATGTAAATGAAAAATACATAAGAATGGAGACAATATAAATATAATATATATCACATATAAATATAGTTCCATATTAATTTCCACCATAAGAGGCGGTAGGAGATAATTGAACAATAATCATTGCGTGAGGTAGTAGTTCGTCGTCCACAGAAACAGTATGTCTGTATCCATTAGATGGAGGTGTTTGGAAGTATAGTTATAATCATTATAATAAAGACATAATCGTATATTTAGGATAATTTTTTTATAAAATAATGTAATAAATAGTGTTTAGGGTGTTAAAGATGTAAAATAATAGAAAATAACCTGAGAGAATACATTACCTTTAAATTGGGTAACTCCCTTTGGTTTGAACCAAAAGGACATCTTGAAGTGTCTTATGACTACGTTAAGGCTTCAAGGTGGAATATAGGGATTTTAAGAGATTATTTGGGAATATTTTGGATGATCCAAGGGGCTTTAGATGTGCGAGTAAGGGTTAGAGGTGATGGATTTTTATAAGGGGGAGGAGGTCCTCTTTAGGAATATTTTAAAGTATTATTTTATTATAAACTGAATTTAGATTTAAAAAGGACCCCCACTCATTTAATTTGAATATAAGTTTATATTTTTCTAAATCCTCTCTTAAAATGTGTTTTAGACAAGTTTAGGGCTTAAAATTAACCTTATCCTTTATCTTTAACTCTTAGTTAACTAATTTAACTTTTACCATATCCTCTTGTATATTCACACTATATGGTTAATATATTTACTATAAAATTCCAAGAGACCCAAAATAGATAATTAATGACATTTTTAATATCATATATGTCAATTTGATGAATCATATATTTTTCGGATTATTTTATCATTTAATAAAATATTAATTGTTTTAAAAACTCATTTATGTCAATTTATAAACTATTCATATCATGAATTTTAAAAAATCAATAACATGATTAATTCAAAGAACCTTAATTAATTAAAATATAACAAGTAATCATAATATATAAAAAAAATTATTTCATAAAAAGTTTCAAAATAAATTTATTTTAATATTTATAATCTCATTTATTTAAAACATTCATTAATGGGGTAATCATTACATCATCATTGTGTCATAAATAAATTTATTTATTTGATGTATAAAAATTATAAATAAACTACCAGGATGTATTAAATCCTTTTAGATTTATAATGACTATTTATAGTAAAAAAATATCACTTATATAACGCAATATAAAAATTTATTTACTAAGAGATATATGTTTCTCTTACATTTTCCTTTAAATTAATTTTTAAAAAGTGTCGTTTTCACATAAAAGTATCTCCATGGGGTCCCAAAATCAACCCAAGGATAACCATGGTCGGACATGTATCATCCAATTGGATTAGGACATTTTTCGGGTAGTTTAATATTAGTATAGTTTTATTTTTTACCCCTATTTACGATATTGAACTTTTAACCACTGTAAATAAAATATTTACTAAAGTTGCTATTCAAAATGTATAAAAATAAAAGTTACCTATTTACAAAATTTGGAACTCATAATTCCAAATATGGAATCCATTTTTTGAAATTCAAAACACACAAGTTTCAGAAATTAATATCAAATTAATTCTCGTTGTCAAAACAAAAAAACATGTTTTTAAGAAATAATAACTATCAAAATATTGACACTTGTTTATGTCCAATTTCAAGGTGAAATTGCTTACAATGACCAAAATTAGATTAAATGATAAAAAAAATCTAATTACACTTTAAAAACAATTATAACAATAATATAACTATATAAATAAATCAAATGAAAAGACATTTTTAACTTAAAATGAAGTATTTTTCACCATTAATTAAAAAAATGAATTTTATCCGAAACATACCAAAAATTTACCCAAAGTAAGTTTTTATGTTCCGCTTCTAAAGAAGAATTTTATTTTTTCAAATAGAACTTATAAAAGTGTTAAAAAACTAGATTTAGACAAGGTTCACCATCAAAAGGCGGTAAATCAACCTTTTAAAGAATACTAGAATAGTTATGCTTAAAATTGGATTCATTCACATTTTAAGCCTCTAACATTTATTGGATAAATGTAAAGACATTCAAAAAAACTTGTATAATCATATTGTAGTTAGTTTTGTTCATTCCCTCTAATACAATGACTAGGTGTTTACTACCATTTAAAATAATATATTATTATTATTTTTCAGTATGACTTTGCCTTGTGTAGACGTGTACTAATATCCTAGTGACCCGGAGTGGATTTGTCCTTATTTCACGTAGCAATTTTGATGATGAAAACACAAACTAAACAATTATGAAGATGGTACTCATCACATAACACTCTTTTCACAACAAAGTGGACAATTTCAAAAACATACTCCTACCGAAATAGTTTTCCAACATGATTGCACCTCTTATATAAACCAATGAACTATTAAAATATTCCTAAAACAATTCGAAGAAGTATAACCAAGTACTGCACATAAAATCCATCTAAAAAACCTATTTTTAAAAAACAAAATGCCTGAAAATATCACACCAAACCAAATGTTTCATTCTTGAAACCATTTAATAAAAACATTTCATGAACCATAAAACAACATCAATCGACACCCCAAAAGTTACACATGAAAAACACACATTTTCAAGAACAACTAAAATGTTAAAACTAAATTCATAACCAATGATACGAAATATTCTATTAACACCATAAAAAACATATTATGAAAATTTTAAATAAATAAATCAAGAAGGCTAACTCATCAAGAAATTCTTGCACATGGAATCACCTACCAAAGATGTCAAAAAACCCAAATCATTATACGAAACATCAACTGCACCACTGATGCACCAAAAGGGAGTGAAATTGAACCTGAAACCGCAATATTTAACCAAGAAACTCAAAATCAAACCATTGGTACAAAACCTTAGTTTTTGTACATTTGGAACTTCAAGAAGGATGGTAGAAACCCTGAGGAAATGGAAGGAACAAGAGAGGAATTCACTAACTTGAGAAACATTGAAGAAATCGCCCTAAATACACTAATAGTTGAATCTCCAAGAAGCCAAAATTGAAAGGGAGTTTCTAATAAGGATAATAAGGTTGAGTGGGTACATAATGGGGAGAAAATAGTAGAAATGAATGATTTATGAAAGAAACAAATTCCCATTGCAAATCTGGATGATTTGACAAACCTAAAGTAAATTTTCCCTAATCAATGGTTAATTTGAGATCCAAAGAGGTAAAATTTAACATGGTGGTTCTCCTAGGGCTTTTGGACTCCATTGAGAGGTTTAATGGCTATAATTTTTTTAAAAATGAATGAGATAAAAAATAAATAAATTATTTCCTTAAATATGGAAATGGGATCACAGGTTGGCTCAATTACTGAATAAATAACTCAAATCCACCATGATTATGAGTTCCTAAGTGGTCCAAATGGATATGGTGGTTTTAATAGGATAGGGTAAGCCAAGTGGGAAGTATAATGGGTGAAACATTTTGAAAAATTAAGGAGTTATAAAAGACACAAATTTTGTTTTTAAATCTGGAAATGGGCTCAGGGTTTGGCCCAAATCATGAAGAAATGAGCCCAATAAACATACCCCAAAAAATGTGCCACTAGGAGTGTCACAAATTCAATTCCAAGACACCTCATCCTTATACCTTCTCTTTAAAAAAACAATGTCAAATCCCATGAAAAACTTCCATGACTAATGACTTAGATCAAGAAAACCCGAGACACCAAATTTAATCTTGGAACACCTAGAAACAAAGAGACAACTAAAAACCAAAAGTAGATTACAAACAAAGAATATAATTAAAAATACAGGTGTGACAATTCTCCCCACCATAAATATTTTCTCTCCCTAAAATACATAGTAATTCCATATTCAAAACAAAACCCAATTGATAGACCAATATGGACTCTCTTACCAAGTTTTTCCCACCCCCAAATGGACAAAACACCTCTAGTGGATCAAACAAAGGAAGGGATACTCTCAATAACCAAGATTTACACAATTATCATAAAATAGGAAATGTTAACACATCCATACTTCAACAAAATCATTGTGCATGCTCTAACCCCAATGTTTACCCAAGGAAGAAATTTGTGGTTAGATAGATCCAAATGAGAGTACCCCCTGCCAAGCCAACACCAAGGACATAACTGATTCAATGATATAGGGAGACCCAAACCGACTCCCCTCCATAATATCCAACTTGATTTCTCATGACATAACTGAGACACCAACAGGGGGAAGCCCGAATGGACTCCCCACTGTAAGGGATAGACTAACATTAGACTTATTCCAAGAGAACATAAATGAGTCCAATGGTGGGTCTCCCCACCATAAGAACCAACTGTCTAAACCAACTAGCATGGGAATAAATAAAAAAGACCCCATAAGACCCAATTCCACCACAAGGGTGGGTCAATCAATGAATGTTTAGACCAACAGAGACACTAAGGAGTACATCACTCCCACAAATATTACCATCCTTAAATGAGTCCAACCAAAACCGAGATTGAAAAGAGCCTAAAAGGATATTAATACATGAACAACCATACTAATAATTACACCCACAAGGTTTCAAGAACTCAGTTTGAGAAAAAAAACCACCTCACCTCCCTATAACAAAGGTGGGACTTCTCCACCAACATGGATTACAACCCTGAGGGATAGGGTCCCCACATCCCTTTCCAGCACATGGGAACACTTGAACAGAAACCACCACATTGAAACCTCAAACTATCTCCACCTACCACACTAAAGATAGAAGTTGAACCAAGATCCCTCACACCCCTGGAGATTTCCATACTTCTTGAAAATATTCACTCTGAGACCTATGGTTTTAGCCCTTTTGTTTTAAGCATATATTGTGTCGTAGTCAGGAGCTAATGATCACAACACCCCACGTAATTCACTAGATCAAAAAAACAAACGTTTACCCAAACATGGATTTGTAATATGCACATGCAGCACCTCTTTCACCCCTAAAAAGAAACATTATAAAGAAAACACATAGAATACATATTCACATAGAACACGGAATTAAAAATTCTTAAAATATAATCACGCTTTCATTTAAGAATAATCCCTTGAAATTTTAAACAACATCCACCTTTTTTACTTAAAAGCAAACACAACACAACAAGACACCACCAAACAAGACTCTTTTATGTGACAGAGTCAATACTAGGAGTGGAACCTTGAATAGAGTTCCAAGTAACATGATATTACTGCAATTGACTGTTATGGCCTCAAAAGACCATATTTTCCACACTGGTGGCTAAAATTAACTCTTTCTTAGACAAGATTGATGAAAGACCCAAGGGACCGTTAAGACATCATTCTACACTAAAAACCTTGAACTGTATACACCCTCATCACTAGGATTCCCATTCACCACTTCTAGATAGAACCAATAGACACAACAGTGTCAAACTTCACCTTTGATGATTCAGACAACTTAGAGAACCAATGTGTATTTTATACTTCCACAACCACTCTTCTAATACAAGAGGATCCAATGGACTGAAAAAGAATAGGAGTAGATTCTATATTCAATGCTCAATAATAATTTCCTTATTTTGATCAACTAGAGGATATTCCAATGGTAAATCACTTATGGCCACACTTCATTCATGAATTAACTATTTATGGGGGTGTACCCTAGCCAACAAGACAACCAAAGGAATCAACTATATTGGTCCTTTGGTCAAAACATACCACAGAACAGAACCTAACACATGAGGGGAGAAACCATATGGACTTCCTAAAAGATTTCTCATAAAGAGACACCAATCAACACTTTTACCCAACTTACTGACAAATCAATAACTCAAAACATCGTTCAAACAAGAGGGGTTCTCGAACACAATACACCCCACCACAACAATCTCGAAAATGCATAAGACACCCCACCCAAACACTGGTTATAAAAACATCAAATTTCCTTGAAAATAATTTCGTTGAAGGTAAACAGGGTTGGTGGTTAGCACATTCAGTAATGGTATCTCATGGGCCTCACACATGCATGTTTTCATGCCACCACGTGTACCCACCTCATGCAAACCTAGGAACTCATCCACTTTTCCTTAAACATAACCCATGTATGTCACTCATCCACTTTTCCATACACATAACCCATTCGTTTTTTCAACCATGAGAACACCAAGGATCAAAATAATGTTTTTTACACTTTTCAAAACCAAAACATTTCATTCCACTCAAAATAGTATTTCAAAATCCACATTAAAATCATCCTTATTTTCCAAACCATCTAGTTTGTGAATCCAAAAGTTCTGATTATAAAAATCCAATATAATCTTACAAAAATAATATTTCATGAAAATCTACCTTTTCAAAACGTCGTTTAAAACTATTCTGAAAACCCATTTTCATTCACTTTGAAAACCAGACCATTCCCACTTTAAAATTCCATTTAAAACAATTCCAAACCCCTCTTTAACATAACATACACTTTCCCAAAAATTAATTTTAGTAAACCACATTTTTAAATTATGAAAATAAACTTCTAATAAACTCAACACCATTTACTCAAAACCATTTCCATTTTAAAATATATTTTCCACAATTTTCAAACAAGAGCTTTCCAGAAGAATTTTCCGAAACCCATAAATATGTCAAATGAATTAGTGGAAAACTAGTGTTGATGGGTTACTCAAATGTATGGTTGGAATAAATACACTAGTCACACCACCATCATAGAGAGTGTTCTAGGAAAATATCCCCAGCTCCACATGGATTTCCAAGCCCTGAAAGCTCACTGAAACCATTGAAATAACTCCAATTTCATTTCCCAAATAATGAACACCAAAAGAACCAAAACAATCATATAAAACCCAACTTCCCCTAGTAAATCAAGTCCTAACATGAGGTGTACTGGCTAGGCACATTACTCATAAATATAAAATCAAGTTATGACATTCCAAGCTCTGGTCTACCCAGATCTTTCCCAAAACAAAATGACCCAAAAGGGAGAACCTCCTCTGATACCATTTTTTCACAAACCAGATCTAGTCTCCATCAAAACTGGCACCTAACCCGGTCTGTGAAAAATAAAGAAGGGTATTCTATATACCCAGATGCTGGAACAAGTTCTCATGTATGATAAATACATTTTTCTGATGGATTTACCAGATTTTAGAAGCATTAATCAACAAAAAACAAAAAATAAACTGAATCTGAAATTTAATCCAAACAAGCCTTTAATAAAATTATGAACTAAAATACATGGTTTTAGACAAATACCAAGAGGGAAGAAACTCAAAAGTATCCTAAAAACTCATGGACCACCACATGGAAAGGTCCGTCATCCCCAAGCCTTTTTCACAACAAAGCACCAAGAATGGAAGTTAACAACCTGAACTGACAGTTCTAAAATCTTTTCCCAAACCTACAAAAAACATTAACAAGTCCACTTAAAACCAAAGTTGTAAGTATATTGTGAGTATAATATCAGTATGATTCCACCCAAATAGATTCCCTGTGATAAAAATTTTAAGACAAAAAATATTGCATGTTTTTATAAACAATAAATGCTAGTAATAATTTTTAAAAGGATGCAACTACAAATGAAAATAGTTATTAAAGGATAAACTTTAAGGAACAAACAAGTTTAATGAAAATTTAAATACTACTGAATTTTCTATCCAAACACACCCTATGATTATAGGTAATACAAAATAGTCAATAATCACTAGTCATGGGAAGACCCCTAGACACTAGCTAGTTGTGGGCCCAAGGTACCTCGTATCTCGGTGGAAAGTAACCATAAAAAATATCTATTCTCATGCACAATAAACTATTAGGGAACATAACCATAACCTAGGGGTTGCCAAAATCATTCTAATAGTTTTGTTAGTGTTGTCATTGTCAAAATCTCTATGTGAAACAGGGACGAAACCACTCTAGATCACTAGCATACTAGTACATGCCTGCCCACCTAGATACCCAGGTTTCCCCTTTTGTTCTTGATCAAGTTCCAAATCTTAAAAAATACCATTTTCACATGAAAATTCCATTTCCAAATCACACACACAACAAATATCCCACACACATGCCACGTAATCCCCTTTTTCATTCAACTTCATTTTAACATCATACTCACACCAAAATAGTCTGCAACATGTTTCATATCTCTTTCAAAATTCATTAAATTCGTTAAGAAATTTTAAAAAACATTTCCAATATGGTACACATCACATAAAATCCCTTTCACAAAAAAATGTAACATTTCAAAAACATGCCCCTACCATAATAGTTTTCCAATGTGATTTCACCTCTTATATAAACCAATGAACCATTAAAATATTCCTAAATCAATTCCATGAAGTAAAACCAAGAAATGCGCATAAAATCAATCTAAACCCCCTATTTAAAAAAAGAAAATTCATTCCAATATCACACCAAAATATATTTTTTAGCTCTAAAACAATCTAATAAAGACATTTCATGAACCATAAAACAACCCCAATCGATACCACAAAAGTTACACATGAAAAGCACACATTTTCAAGAAAAAATGAAAATTTAAAACTAAACGCTTATCCAATACTACCAAAAATGGGTTTTACACCACAAACAACATATTAGGAACCTTATAAAAAAATAAACCAGTATAACTCATAAATAAATCCTTATACATGGAATCACTTACCAAAGATGTCAAAAACCGAAATCATTCTGTGAAACTTCAACCGCACCACCATTGCACCACAAGGGAGTGGAAACGAACCTAAAACTACAATATTGGACCAAGAAACTCAAAATAAAAACACTAGGTACTAAACCCTTGTTTATGGACATTTGGAATATCAAGAAGGAGGAGAGAAACCCTAAATAAATGGAATGAATAAGAAAGGGATTCACTTACTTGAGAAACATTGAAGAAATCGAACCAAATACACCAATAGTTTAATCCCCAAGTACCCAAAATTTAAAGGGAGGTTTTCATAATGATGAGAAGGTTTACTGAGGACTAAAATGGGGGGAAAGAGTAAAAAATGAATGATTTATGAAAGAAACCGATTCCCATTGAAAATATGGATGATTTGAGAGCCCTTGAGAAAATTCACTCTATTCCATGATTAAGATGAGCTCCAAAGAGGGAAAATAGCACATGGGGGTTCACCTAGGATTTTAGACTTTGAGGGAGAGGTGTACTAACCATAAAATATTAAAAAATGAATGACATATAAAAGAAATAAATTATTTCTTTAAATTTGGAAATGGGACCAGGGGTTGGCCCAATGCCTGAATAAATCACCAAAATCCACCATGATTGTGAGTTCCTAAGGGGTCCAAATGGATATGATCGTTTTAATAGGTGAGTTGAGGCCAAGTGCAAAGTCAAATTGGTGAAAATATTTGATAAATGAAGGAGTTATAAAAGATTGTTTTTTAAAATCTGGATATGGGCTCATGGTTTGGCCCAAATCTTGAAGAAACCACCCCAATAAACATAACACACAAAAGGTGACACTAGGATTGTCAGAAATTCAATTCCAAGAAACCTAATCCTTATACCTTCCCTTTAAAAAAACAATTCTAAAATATCATCCAAGACTTCCAAGACTAATGTCTTAGATCAAGAACACCAGAGACACCAAATTTAATCCCAAAAATGAAGAGAAAATTAATAACCAAAAGAAGTTGCAAAAAAAACATGGAATTAAAAATTTGGGTGTGACATTAAAGTTTCTTGAAAAAGAAAATTGGGGCCATATCTGTGAAGAGATTGGAAAGACAATTCCAATAGCGCAAGCAATGTCCAAAAGGGAGCTGAAACGAAACTAATATAGTCGATCAAAGTTTTGGCCAAACTGCAGGTGATATAGTACCGCCTTTCTAGAGAATAATACACGATTCACATCACCGGGTGACCTTTTGGTGAGATTTATATCCATTATTCCGACAAGACACATCACTGCCACATCATCGGTCAATCTGGACCATTGAAATTGTTTTGGTTAAATCTCGTCCAATCGAAGTCTATTTGTAATGATCTAAGAGTCGATTCCTGCCATTTAAACCATTTTAAACACATCCGTATAGTTAGATTTTAGAAATTTTCACTCCATAAATGGATGAAAATACTAGTAATATGATTAATCTTACCGTATTTAATTATTCCATCTAGAAACAAAAAATGGAGGATCTTTAATATAATAAAGATTTGTGGAAACCAATAGTGGAAACCACTAAGACCATTGTAGTGAAAATAGAGGAATCATTAACAAGTAGTAAATATGGTGAGAAGAAGATAGTTGGTACACCACCAATTGATGTGGAGTGGGTAATACTCAATAGAAAGTGTGTTTCCCAAATCAGACAGTGGATCAACAAGATAATCTTCCAAAAAATTTCTAATAAACATGTTGACTCCATTATTTGGAGAAAATTGTAAAAGATATATGTGAGGACAACCACATAGAATAAAGAAAACCTAATATATCATCTTATCAACATGAAATACAAATACGAGACCAAAATATCAGAGCACATGAGCGAGTTTAAAGGTACTGTTGATAAATTGAATTCCATGAAGATGATGACTGATGATGTGTTATAGGCACTATTCATTTTGAGTTAATTACCGAAGATGTGGAAGAAATTAGTTATGTTAGTCATAAATTCAACTCTAGATGGAACTCTCACTGTGGATATGGTGAAAGAAAGAATTATGAATGAAGATTTCTGAAGGAAGGATGATGGACATACACCTGAATCAAAGGCTCTTGTTACTAAAAGAAAAGATAAGAAAAAATGGAAGGGAGGAAGTATATGAAGATAAACCTGTGACCAAGGACTTCAAAAGAGGATGTGATCAAAATCTTGATCAATATATGACATGAAGTTCCACCACTATAGAAATCTTGGACACTTCATCTGAGAGTGTATAATGTTGAAGGAGGAGCAGAGAAATCAGGAAGGTAGGATCCAAAATAATGATGTTGTAGTTGTCAATGAATAAATCATTATTATTTAGGAAGATAATCATGTCAGTCTTCAAAGAAAATACTCGACATGGGTGATCGATTACAGAACCTCTTACTAGGTCACTACCAGAAGATAATTCATCTCATATAAATGTTCATGTAGTTTTGGACATGTGAAGATAGGAAATTATGGTGCATCCAAAATTACTGGTATTGGTAATATTTTTTCTGGAGACTAATATTGGATTCATATTATTGTTGAAGGATGTGAGGCATGTTCTTGATATTCACCTCAATATAATATCCACTGGGTTTCTTGAAGATTAGGGATATGTCAGTTCCTTTGGTGATGGGAAATTTAATATTACCAAAGGTATCCTGGTTATTTCTAAAGAAAAGAAAGATACTTCTCATTACCTCACATTTGCAAAATTGTGTGGATGATAAGTATATACAGCCAGAAAAGATATTCCTATAGAAGTTTTTCATAGGAATCTTGGTCACATGAGGGAATGAGGAATCAGTATTATCTTTAGGAAGGATCTCTTTTTTGGAATAAAATGCACACATTTGGATACTTGTGTTGATTTCATCATGGGAAAACAACACAGAGGATCATTTCATGGTTATATATCATCTAGAAAAGAAAATATTTTAGATTTGATTCACATTGATGTTTTCATTATGAGCACCAAGTCAATGAGAGGTGCTATTTATTTTGTTACCTTCATAGATTATCATTCTAGGAAAGTCTGGGCCTTTGTTTTAAAAACTAAAGATCAAGTGCAAGATGTTTTCAAGAATTTTTGTGTGAATGTGGAAAGAGAAATAGGTAGATGGTTAAAGTGTGTGTGGTAGACAATAAAGGAGAGTATTATGATCTGTTTGAGGAGTAATGTAGAGGTTTCCGCATCAGGATATAAAAATAAATACCGAAGATGCCTCATCATAACAGTCTTGCTGAGTGGATGAATAGAACAATTTGTGAGAGAGTTAGATGTATGCTCTCAAATGAAATGATTCTAAACAGCTTTTGGGTGGAGTTAATGATGACTAAAGTTGGTCTAATCAACCTTTCTCTATCAGTTCCACTAAACTACGATGTTCCAAAAAGTATCTGTACAGGTAAAGATGATTTTTACAAATACTTGAGTGTATTTGGCTACAGGGAATTTTTTCACATCCTGAATGATGAGCAGGCGAGGCTGTATGGAAATGTAAAGTAGTGAATCTTTTATAGGATATGATCATGATGACTTTAGATACTGACTCTCAGATCCTATCAGTAGGAGGGTCATTATAAGCAGAGATGTGTTTTTTCGTGAGTATCATATTATTTAATATTTTGAGAAGTAAGAGAATGTAGAGAAGTCACAATCTGAGGAAATTCCTATCAATCTAAAACCAGTCTCACCACCATCAGAACCAAATAGTGTGAGAGAGATACATGAAAATGATGATGAATTACTAGTAGGTAATATTTCTCCATATTTTGATATGTCTCTGTTATATGATATTCCGGAGAAATTTTCCCCAAACAACAGTTGAGGAGATCCACTAGAGAACGACAAATGAGTCATAGATACTCACCACATGAGTATGTGATGCTCATTGATGTGGGAGAGCCAAATAGTTATGATGATGCAATCAAGAGTGAGCAGAAGATAGAATAGAAGAAGGATATTCATGATCAGATTATATACTTGCAAAAGAACTGCACATTTGATTTGGTAGAGTTACCACCATGAATGAAGGCACTCAAGAACAACTGGGCGTAAAAATTAAATGAGAAGATGGAAAATTATAGTCGCTCTACAGATCCAGAATGGTTGTGAAGGGATTAGTTCAGAATAAATGTATTGACTTTGATGAAATATTTTCTCCTATGGTAAAAATCTCTTCTATCAGAGTTATTCTTGGATTGGCGGCTAGTCTGAACCTAGAGGTTCAATAACTATATGTAAATATAGCTTTATTACATGGTGATCATGATGAAGAGATATTCATGGATCATCCAGAGGTATTTCAGGTGAAAGGAAAAGAAAACATGGTATGAAAGCTTAATAAACGTTTATAAGGTCTGAAATAGGCACCGAGGTAGTGGTACAGTAAATTCAAGTCATTCATAGAGAAAAATGAGTACTAGAGTATGAATACAGATCATTGTGTTTAAATCAAATATTTTACTAATGGTGATGTTATTATCTTGTTGATTTATGTTGATGATATGTTGATTATTAGTAGAGATATCACAAATATTGATAGTTTGAATCAGGAGTTGAATAAGACTTTTGAAATGAAGGACTTAGGATACCTACTCAGATTCATGGTATGATAATTACTCATTACAGGAGGAATCACAACATTTGGCTATCTCATGAGTGGTACATTATGAAGGTTCTTGAAATATTCAACATGAACAAGGTGAAACCATTCAACACTCCACCTGCAAGTCATTTCAGGCTCACGATAGGTCATATTTCTTTGACTGAAGAGGAGAAAGAAGAAATGGAAAATGTTCTATATCAATCAGCAGTTGGCAGTCTTATATATACCATGGTGTGCACCAGACCAGATATTTATCACGTTGTTATTATTGTGAGAATATTATTATTATATCTAGGAAAGTAGCATTATACAACATTCAAAATAATATTGAGGTATATTCGAGGTACATCTAGTCATTTTTTAAGTTTTGGAAGTGAAAAAACTGTTTTAGAAGGATACACAGATGTAGATATGGCTGGAGATGTAGACAAGAGAAAATCCATATCCAGGTACCTGATATCATTTGTAGGGGGAGCAGTCTCATGGAAATCATTAATTATTATATGTGTGTTTCATTATCAACCATAGAAGCATAATATATTGTGGCCACTGAGGAATGAAATGAGATATTGTGTATGGAGAAGTTTTACATGAGCTGGGACAAAATCAGAAGAATTATATTATCTATTGTGATATACAAAGTGTTATTCATCTTAGTATGAACCTGATATTTCATTCCAGGTCCAAACTAATCAACATTTGATATCAATGGATCCAAAATGTGTAGGAAGAATGATTGTTTAATGTTGATAACATCCACACCGATGATAATGGGGCATACATGATGATGAAGGTTCTGCCAAAAGAGACGTTGGATTCCTGCAAGGAAATAATGGGTCTAGATTGGTCATGAGGGGAGATTTGTGGGGGTCACTCATAATTATGGGAGAGATCACATGAGTCTTCTTTTAGCAACTGGGACTTCTTGGGTGACAACCAACCTAGGCACCTCCTTGGACCGTTGAAGCAACCAACTTGGTAGGTGAGTAGCCGGTGGTGAGGAAGTCTCCAAGGATAGATGAACTACCCAACAACCATTTAATTTTTTGGTTTTTCATTCATTTATAAATAGGGAATCAATATAATTAATTTGTAATAAAAAAATAGAAAAACCTAGATCTAACTCTATAATCCTCTGATGCTTCACCTATATATGAATAAATATTTGGCCTCTTTCTCCCATGGATGTAGTCATACTGTCGAACAACATAAATATCTTGTGTCGATCCGTTTTTCTCCGATTTTGTGTTATTTTGTTTCCATGAAACTCTGCTACCCCAACAAACATTAAACTAGACAAAAAAGTTGATAACTCTAACTAAGATTCCATGTTTTTTTATAATTCTTTCCAAATAAATAGTGTTTAGAGGACGGAGCCTGACCGTTTCTCCATCAACGATGATGTATTCTTTTTAAGATTTTCAATAAGGGTAGGTAATTATTTATAGGTTTTATTTTTTTAGAGGATCATTTTTATAGACTATTTAATACCCAATGTAACAATCATGTTGAGATAAACACAACTTTTCCTAAAAAATATTGCTCTCACTTTTTATTAAACAATCTTCTTGGTATATATATTGTGAAAACTTTTGAGTTGTTGGAGTCATCCCTAATAATTTTACACATAACCAAAGAAATAATTTCAAATCTATAGTCAAGTACTACCTTATGGATGAACCACTCCTTTTTATAAAGTGTTATGATGTATTTTTTCAGAGGTGTTTTTCTAAAGAGGATATGTTTTCCATTCATAAAAGTTGTCACTCATCACCTTGGGGTAATCATCGCGGAGGAGAAAGAAAATCACAAAAAGTCTTGCAAGATGTATTCTATTAGATATATTTATTCAAGGATGTTATGAGCTTATTTTTTTCTGTGATAAGTGTTAATGGTTAGGGAATGTTAGTATAAATAAAGAGTTGCCTCAAAAGGGGATTTTGGAAGTAGAAATTTATTAAGTATGGGGATTGCATTTTATGTGACCATTGCCATTATCTCATGGAAATGAATACATTTTATTGTCTAAATATTATGTTTCATAATAGGTTGAGGTGGTATAACAACCCAACAATAATGTTATTAGTGTGATAAAATTCATTAAAAATATCTTATCAAGTTTTGCGATGATAAAATCTTCCATCACTAATAATGGAACTCATTTAAAAAAGTAAAAGTTCAAATACTTGATGAAGAAAAACATTTTAGTTCACAAGACTGAACTCATTACCATTCACAATCTAGTTTACATATTGAAATTTTAAATTGGAAGTTGAAACAATTTTTTAGAAAATTTTATCAAATTCTAAGAAGGATTTTTATTTGAAATTAGAAGAGGCATTATATGCCTAAAAACTACTTTCAAAACCCCAATGGGTATGTCTCCTTAGATTCTACTTTTTGATAAATGTTTTCATTTACCTGTAGAGTCTAAGTATAAGGCATGTTGAGTTATAAAGATTTTAATCATTAATATAACACCCCGACCCCTCTAGGCAAAAGTCATTGCATTACTTGTTATATTGGAATGGTTAGAAGGAATGAAAATACTGATGTAATGATCAGTTTAGTAGTATTGAAGAAACTAGATACATATATGTAACACAAGTTACATTGTAAAAGGTTACAAAATACAATACATAACAAAAACTAAAAACTACATCCACAGGAACTCAATAAAAGACAGTATCTTCATCACCTGTTGACGGTAGATAATGAAACGGGTGAGATCAAATGCTTAGTAAGGATTACAAATAGAGGAATCTTAAAGAAATAATAACTGAATCATAGACAAATATGGAATGGTGAATAAATGAAAAAAAAACATGCGCCATTAATAAACTGAGAAAGGGAATGCATCCATAGATTTTTTTCATAATGAAAATATCATGGATAGTAATGAATGAAGATGAATAAAGAGAATGCTTGCTAATTGGACTTCATTTAACTATCACATGATACCATAATATCTTTAAAACGGTTTAGTTCTATGGGTAGAAACACGTTTCATTTTTGGAAACAAACATGAAGGGTTTGCCGCCAACTGATTTGTCTCATGAGACCTACCGATGCATCGAGGGGATATAACGGGCCACACCCACCAATAAATTTCCAAATAATTATTTATACATTGTTTCAATACAAGATAAATATGCCTTTTCAATATCTGTATATAGTAGAGTATACAGATTCATCAATATTTCCATAATTAAAATAACTTTCCAAATAAACACCGTGTGTAAAATGGTATACGGTTTACACAACAAACATATCCATGATATGAGATTATGGATATTTAATATAAATATAATTTCAAATAAAAAGTGATCTCAAATTGGTATTAGGTACACCACTTAAAGATTATTAGGTTCACTATACAAATTTAGTCCCAACAAAATAGTGCTTGAGACAAAGTCTCTTACCACAATGTAATCGGTCGAATCATATGGACAAAAATTAATGACCCTCAAATGAATCATTAAATAACATTTATATAAATATAATAATGTTATTATATATCAAATGGTAGTACAAATATACCACATACAAGAAATAAGTGGTGAACAATGAAAATCACGCAGAAATGAAAGTGAGATGAGAAACCACTTACCTTATGCTTGAGTGTGTTCTTCATTTGTTTTAATAACCTGAATAATAAAATTTAGATTCATTAATTAATAAATACTGAACCTTATATAAATTTAATAGGTTTATTATAACCATATTAGGTTCATTCAAGGCCCTTTTTATGGGTTTAATAGGTTCAATTTTCTTGTTTTGGAAGCATTTTATTCCTTGCTTTTCATGGTTCGTTTACTTGTTTTCATGAATGGATGTTCATTTAGAATGTGGTTAAACATCCATAATTTTTAATATATATTACTAATTAAATTATGGATATATAAATGATCTTATAATTATTTTGGGTTATATACCCTGATGATGATTCATTAGTTAAAAGTATATTACAAATATTCGGATTAACTTGGTTGTTTTGTTCATAATGAACTTGTTTTGTATTATTATTTTATATTATTAGTGTGTAAGGATTACAGAACATTAATAAGATTAAATAATTATATTCTTATCTGGTTCAACCATTAAAATGGTCTCATGACCAGTAATGAAGAAGAATGCGAAGAACGAAACTCCGCCGTCCACAATGGTTATAAATTGGAACCTCATGGACGTTGATTTTGTTTATAAAAATAAAAAAGGAGGGAGTAAGGATATTGATGATGGTTCTTCCATTAACATTATATAATTCCAGTATATAGATTATACTGGTGTTTTCATGGTCATTTGGATAGAGGAGGTGAGAAGAGAAAAAGAAAATAGATGAACTTGAAAATAAAAAGAAAAGTTGAGAGATCACTTATAAAAATTCGACAGCCTAACGACATCGCTTAAAATTTCATAAAATGAAATGATGAGAGAAAAATGGTATATCATCATATTTAAATAAAAAGGAAAGTAATAATAATACATAAAATCAAACTCCAACATATGAGAATGGAAAATAAAATAGATAACATAAAGTGTCGACTAAAAGAAGAGATTGAAGGATTCCCTTACCTTGTGGAGTAACTCCTAGATCTTGAAGGTTGAGACCTTGGGGATTACAGAAACATTCTGAGAGCTCCTACAGAGGTAGTACTACCAGATATTCTAGGATATTGTGTTTTTAATGAAATAAAATGAAGGGGGTGGGTGGGTATTTATAGTAATTAAGAGAGAGTTTTTTAATAATTAAAAGGGACAGCTCATTAGTGGTTTTAAAAAAAATGGGCTTGGCCATGGTATTTGACCATGGTTTAAGACACTTGGGACACCTCATGTCATAAGATACTATACACAAGTCTAACAGCCTTTTATATTAATTATTACATCATTATGATGTCATTAAACTATCAAAAACTCAAATCTATATTTTTACTATTCACAAAAAATACAAGTATTTTAGAAAAATTACAAAAATTCACCCTAGCCATTTTTCTATGTGTAGAATTCGAAAATGAACTCCCCTTTTTGAAAATAATTTTCCAATTATTTTTAATTTAATTATTAGATAAAAACAAATTTAATTTCAAAAATTACAATTTAAAGGTATAATTAGTTTTTTATTGCATTGCAAAATTAATTAACATCTCATTATCTTATTACCTTAAGAAAATAAAATATTATCATTATTTACTATTTATAAAGGTCATATTACAATTCATATTACTATTCATAATGGTATGTTACTATTCATAAAAAAAATCAAGTTGGTTCGATCAGACTCCAAACGACTTACTGGTAACAACTCTAAATTACTATTTTTCAAAATTAAAAACATATAAGTGGAAAATTTATGCTCAATGGATAACATATAAATTTCTCCTATAATGTTTTATTTCAAAAAAGACTGAGTGCTTTATGCAATATGGGATATCTAATGAATATAACGTATTTTAGAGCAACATACCATAAAATGTTTGGGGTGTTATATTATTCCATCCTTTGGAAATTTCTTCCTCGAAATTTTATGTATAAAGCCCACCAAAAAAATGTGGGTGGTTCTTATTCATGAAATCCTTTGGTTCCCATGTTGCTTCTTCCATATTCTGGTTCCACCAAAGAACCTTTACTAGACAAGTTGTCCAATTTCTCAATACCTGCTCCCTTATGTCAAGAATCCCAATAGGCTTTTCACAGTATGACAAATCAGGTTCCAGCTCAATTTCATCATAGGTGAGTACATGTGTTGGGTCTGGCATGTATTTATTTAACAATTACACATGGAACACGTCATGAAATCTAGAGAGATTTGGCAGCATCACTAAACGTTAAGCTACAGCTCCGATTCTTTCCAGAATTTCAAATTGTCCGATATACCTGGGGCTCAGTTTCCCTTTCTTACCGAACCTTAAGACACCCTTCCATGATGATAATTTCAGAAATACATGACCTCACACTTGGAATTCAAATTACTTTATCCAGTTGTCATCATAAATCTTTTGCCTACTTTGGGATGCTTTAATATGGGCTTGTATTTTCTTCACCTTTGTCATGGTCTCTTCAATAAGTTCTCGGCCTATAAGTTTCCTCTCACCATCTTCGTCTCAACAAGTTGGATTTTGATATCTCTTTCCATATAATTCTTTATATGGAGCCATTTGAATACTAGAATGGAAACTATTATTGTAAAAAAATTCCACCAAAGGAAAGTATTGATCCCACATACCGTGGATGTCAAGATATCATGACCTCATCATGTCTTCTAGAGTTAGAATAGTCGTTTCAGACTATCTGTAAGTTTGGGGGTGATATGTAGTACTCATACGAAGCTCAGTATTCAAAATATTCAAGAGAAGTTTCCAGAATTTTGATGTAAATTGGGGATCTTGATCAGATATAATTGATATAAGTGCACCATGAAGTCTTAAAACTTCATTAATATATAGTATTTCAAGGTTCTCATGTGATAAGTCCGCTCTTATAGGAAGGAAATGTGATTGTGAGAAGATAAATAATTACCCATATTGAATCATTCCTTCTAGGTTTCCTTGGTATTCTGGTGATAAAATACATCATAATGTTATCCCACTTCCACATATGAATAGGTAAAGGATGCATCACTCCTTTGGGATGTTGTCTCTTTGACTTCACTTGTTGACAAACTAGACACCTTGACACATAGTCAGTAATTTCCCACTTCATATTATCCCACCAAAAATACTCCTTCATATCTCTATACATCTTGGTGCTAACCAGGTGTATAGAGAAATTTGACTTATGTGCATAGTCAAATAGTTCCGTTCTTAGCTCAGGTACTGATGGAAAAAATAACCTCTTCTCAAATTTCAAAACTCCTTTTTCATACATGAAGTCAGCCAGTATCCCATCCTTGAAAACATTAATTTTCTTATTCAGATTCTCATCATCAGATTGGGAGATTTTTATCTTCTCTAATAAAGATGGTTTAGCAATCATTTGAAAGAGGAAAGATGTTTCACTTTCCTTAACAATTCCCATATCCATCTTTAGTAGATCCAAAAGTATAGGATCCCTCTCAATACTCATTTGAGTCAAAAGTCCATAATCCTTCCTACTTAATGCATCATCCACCTTATACGCCTTTCATGGGTGGTAGTCTATTGAACAATTGTAATCTTTGATTAACTCCAACAATCTCCTTTGCCTCATGTTGAGTTATTTTTATGTGAAAATTTATTTCAAACTCCTGTGGTCCGTATAAATCTCACATATTTATCTGTAGAGATAATGTCTCCATATTTTCAGAGCAAATATTACGACTGCTAACTCAATATCATGAGTTGGATAATTTTTTTCATGGTTCTTCAACTGTCTTGATGAATAAGCAATAACTTTGTTGTTTTGCATAAAGACGCAACCCATCCCATTCTTTGATGAATCACTATATATTACAAATTCATCGCTTCCAGATGGAAGTTTCAAAATTAGATCATTGAGAAATCTTATTTTCAATTCTTTAAAGAATTATGTTCACTCTTTTCTCCACACAAACATAACTCCTTTACGTGTGAGCTTGGTTAGAGGGTTAGCCAGACATGAGAAGTTTTGAACGAAATGCTGATAGTAACCTTCTAAGCCAATAAAACTGTGTACCTCAGTTATGCTTGTTGGCATGGGCCATTCTTGGATTGCCTTTTTCATTGCAGTATTAACTAGGATTCCATTCTTAGAGACATTATGGCCTAGAGAATAAACTAATTGAAGCCATAATTTTCACTTCATAAACAGACCATATAATTATTTTCTTCTAAGAGTTCTCAAAATAATTCGCAAGTTATTCTCATGGTCTTCATAGATTTTTGAGTATACAATGATATCATCGATGAATACTACAAAAAAGTTATCAAGATATTCCTTGAAAACTCTCTTCATTAAATCCATGAAAATAGATGGTGCATTCATCAGTCCAAAAGACATAACTGTAAACTCATAATACCTATACCTGGTTCGAAATGATGTCTTCAAAATATATTCCTTCCACACACTCAGTTTATGATATCTGGATCGAAGGTAAATCATTGAAAATTATTGAGCTCTATGAATTTGATCAAATAAATCATTAATTCGGGGAAGATGATACTTATTATTTATTGCAATAACATTGATTTCCCTGTAATCAATGCATAGCCTCATGGATCCATCTTTCTTATTGAAAAACAAGACCGAGGTTCCCCATGGAGAAACACTAAGTTGAATAAATATTTTGTCACTAAACCATTCTAGTTGTTTCTTTAGCTCCACTAACTCCACAGTGTCCATTCTATAGGGGGTCTTTGATATAGGTCTTTCTCCAGGAATTAAGTCAGTGGAAAACTCAATCTCACGCTATGGAGGATGTCCAGTTAAATCCTCTAGAAATACATCAATGTATTCTTCCACAATATACACATCTTCAATTTGAAGATTTCTTTCCTCGCCCATAGATATTGGTTTATCTTCCTCTCTAAGTTTTGCATTCAGTAGAGCTAATGGGGGTGGTTCTAGATAAGAATTAGATTGCAAAGTCTCTACTCTAAAGATAAGAGATTCTACACCATTTTCAAAAATTGTAACTTCCTTTTTCTTTCAATAAATCCTATCATCATAATTTTACAGCCAATGCATACCGAGAATTATATCAAATTCTGGCATTGGTATGATGATAATTTTTGAAACTAAAGCATTTTTTGGTGTCTGGAAGGGGACGAGTCGACATGCCTTTGATGCAATGATACATCCCCAGGATTTTTGACTGACAATGACTTTATTAAATAAAATTGGACATATCTAATTTTCTTATCAAAATGAGAAGATATAAATAAATTTGATGATCCAGAATCAAATAAAGTGTTGGCTAAGTTTGAGGAAACAATTAATGTACATGTCATCACGTCATTAGGAACTTCAACCGCCATGGTTGTAATCTCATAGGCTCTCTCTTTTTCTCTTGGATTGTTCTAAGGCATGTTTATTTGGTGCTTATGAAACTCATTTTCATAGTGTCCCATCTCTCTACAAATGTAGCATTGAATATCATTGAATTGTTTCTTCCCCTTTCATTCATCATATCGATGACCCTTTCTCCGTAGTTATTGCAAACTCTCATGCCTTTCAAGCATTTCCCGAGATGATTCTTTCCATATTTCTCACATAATGGGAATAACTTTGTTCCCTTGCTCTTATTTGGTGCTTCTCCTTTTCTTTTGTTATCAGAGTACCACTTCTTATCTTGGTTTCCTTTGAAAATATTTGATCTAGAAAATTCATTCTCTGTTTTGATGGAACTTGACACAATTTCATCATATGATGAAAATGTTTGAGAATTCAGTTCCCTTCGAATACCTGGATTAAGACCTTCAATGAAATGATCAATCATGTCTTTAAAGTCATGTACATAATCTATAGAATACCTAACTATCCTTGTGAAGGTAGCCTCATATTCTGCAACATTGTCTTATTCCCTTTATTTTAAGCCATGAAGTATACTCTTCATTGTATTTTGTTGCTCATGAGGGAAATATTTTTTGAAGAATATTTCCTTAAAAGTCCTCCATTCCATATCTTCTATTTCTTCTTCCTCTGTGGTATCCTGAATCAAGGACCACCATTGATCAGTGTCTCCCTGGAGACAATATGCTGCCAGTACTACCTTTTCATTTTCATTATGTCTTTATTCCATGAATATATTTTCAAGAGACTTGATCCATTACTCAGTAACCACTGGGTTAGTTGTCCTGCTGAAAGATGGCAGCTTCTGCCACATGAAACAATCTAACACGGTTGTGGAATGGTTATTCATTACAACCTGAGTAAGTTGTCCCAATATGTCATGAAGTGATCTGATCTAACATTGACTATGTTGACTTGCTCAGTAGGGAGATCCCTACCTTGCCCAAGAGTATTGATTCCCCTTTTTCTGTTAGACTCCATTTCTAAATAGTGGGATACACTAGATTAATTTATGAATCTCAAATAGAAAATAACTCAACATATATTGAAATTCAAGGCATAGCTAATCTTATAAACATGGTTTCTCTAAGGAAAAATTTACATTAAGCTCCTTCATAATGGATTGAAAAGAAAATGTGAATTATCTTAATCATATCCCCCAGGATTGTCGTAACCAAGAGTGCAACAAGGAACATTTTCGTGCAACATTTCCTGTTCATGTCTAGCTCAAAGCAGTGTTTTCAGGTTTTACCCCTAGATAAATATGTGCCAGAGCTGCCTCTACCTGCTCGTATCCAGATAGGGACGTATTGCTTAAAAGATCTACATAATCTATTCCTTACCAAAATACTAGGACGTTCTTGTACGTTTATCCTCAAATACTACCTTAGGGATTTGTTCCCTACTATACATTTTCTACTCTCGTTTCCAAGTTTTCTACTAAACCTCCCTCTGATACCAACTGTAACACCTCGACCCCTCTAAGATAAAGTTAGTGCATTAATTTTTATATCGTCATTGTTATATGGAATTAAAATCGTGAAGGAATGATCAGTTTAGTAGTCTTGAATAAACTATATACACATATGTAACTCAAATTACATTAGAAAAGGTTAAAAAATACAATACATAACAAAAACTGAAAATTACATCCACAGGAACTCAATAAAAGACCTTCTCTTCATCAAATATTGAAGGTATACAATGAAAGAGGTGATATACAATTCTCA
Organism: Viscum album; assembly: GCA_963277665.1. Lineage (NCBI taxonomy): Eukaryota > Viridiplantae > Streptophyta > Magnoliopsida > Santalales > Viscaceae > Viscum > Viscum album. The sequence continues at coordinate 53,074,895 of OY728156.1, forward strand.
ATAAGGGTTACAAATAGCAGAATCTTGAAGCAATAATAACTGAATCATAGACAAATATGGCATGGTGAATAAATGAAAAAAACACACTCCATTAATAAACTAAGAAGGGGCATGCATCCATAGAATTTTTCATAATAAAAACCTCATAGATAGTAATGACTAAAAATGAATAAAGAGAATTATTTATAATTGGATGTAATGTATATGGCACATGATACCATAATACCATTAAAAGGTTTTAGTTCTGTGGGTAGAAACTCGTCTGATTTTTGGAAACAAACACGAAGGGTTTTGTCGCCAACTTATTTGTCTCATGAGACCTACCGATGCATCGAGGGGATATAATAGGCCCCACCCACCACTTTATGTCCAAATAATTCTATATACATTGATTCAATACAATTTAAATATTCCTTTTCAATATTCGTATAGAGTATAGTATACAAATTAATCAATATTTCCTTAATTAAAATAACTTTCCAAATAAAAACCATATGTAAAATGGTATACGATTTAGACAACAAACATATCCATGATATGAGATTATGGATATTTAATATAAATATAATTTAAAATTAAAATTGATCTCAAATGGGCAGTAGGTACACTACATATGAATTATTAGGTGCACCATACAAAGTTAGTCACAACAAAATAGTGGTTGAGACAAAGTCTCTTACCACAATGTAATCGGTCGAATCATATGAAAAAAACTTAATAACCCTAAAATGAATCATTAAATAACATGAATATAAATAGAATAATGCTATTACATATAAAATGTTAGTAATCATATACCACATACAAGAAATAAGTGGCGAACAATGAAAATATCACAGAACTGAAGGTGAGATGAGAAACCCCTTACCTTATGCTCGAGTGTGTTCTTAATTTGTTTTAATGACCTGAATAATAAAATTTATATTCATTAATTAATAACTCCATGACCTCATATACATGTAATTGGTTTAGTATAACCTTATTAGGTTCATTCATGTCCCATTCTATGGGTTTAAGAGGTTCAATTTTCTTGTTTTGGAAGAATTTTCTTCCTTGGTTTTCATGGTTCATTTACTTGTTTTCATAAATAGAAGTTCATTTGAAATGTGGTCAAACATACAGAATTGTTAATATATCTTATTAATGACATTAAGGAGATATAAATGATCTTATAATTATTTTGGGTTATATACCCTGATGATGATTCATTAGTTAAAAGTTTATTATAAATATGCGTATTAACTTGGCCGTTTTGTTCATAATGAACTTATTTTGTATTATTATTTTATATTATGAGTGTTTAAGGATTCCAGAAAATTAATGAGATAAAATAATTATATTATTATCTGGTTCAACAATTAAAATGGTCTCATGACCAGTAATGAAGTAGAAAGTGAATAACTAAACTCTGTCATCCACAAAGGTTATAAATTGGAACCTCATAGACGATGACTACGTTTATAAAAATAAAAAGGGAGGGAGTAAGAATATTGATGATGGTTATTATATTAACATGATATAATTACAGAATATAGATTATTGTGGAGTTTTCATCATCATTTTGACAGATTAGGTGAGGATAGAAAAACAAAAGAGATGAACTTGAAAAGAAAAGAAAAGTTGACAGATCCCTTATAAAAATTCGGCTGGCTAACGACGTCGCTTAAAATTTCATAAAATGAAATGATGAGAGAAAAATGGTATCACATCATATTATAATCAAATGGATAGTAATAAGAATACATAAAATTAAACCACGACATATGATAATGGAGAATCAAATAGATAACATATAGGAAGTGTCAACTAAAAGAAGAGAATGAAGGATTCCCTTACCTTGTAGAGTAACTCCTAGATCTTGAAAAATGGGACCTTGGAGCTTACGTAAACCTTGGGAGGACTCCTAGGGAGTTAATACCACCAGATAGTAGAGTATATTGAGTTTGGAATGAAATAAAATGAAGGGGGTGAGTGGGTATTTATAGTAATTAAGAGAGATTTTTTTATTAATTAAAAGGGACACCTCATTAGTGGTTTTCGCAAAACCATGGGCTTTCCCATGGTATTTTCCCATGGTTTAAGCCACTTTGGACACCTCATGTCATAAGATACTATAAAAAAGTCTTCCATCCCTTTATATTAATTATGACATCATTATGATGTCATTAAACTACCGAAAACTCAAATCTGTATTTTTACTATTCATGAAAAATTCAAGTATTTTAGAAAAATATCCAAAATTCACCCTAACCATTTTTCAACATGTAGAATTGAAAAATGAACTCCATATTTTGAAAATAATTTTCTATGTATTTTTAATTTAATTTTTAAATAAAATATAAGTTAATTTGAAAAATAACAATTTAAAGGTATAATTTGTTTTGTATTACATTGAAAAATTAATTAACATCTCATTATCTTATTACCTTAAGAAAATAAAATATTATCATTATTTACTATATATAAGGGTCGTATTACTAGTCATATTACTATTCACAAGGGTATGTTATTATTCATAAAAAAATCAATTTGGTTCTATTAGACTCCAAACGACTTACTGGTTACAACTCTAGATGACTCTTTTTCGAAATTAAAAACATTGAAGTTGAAAATTTATGTTTAATGGATAGAATAAAACTTTCTCCAATAATGTTTTGTTTCAAAAAAGACTTAGTTCTTCATGAAATATGGTGTATCTAATAAATATAATGTATTTAAGAGCAACATACCATAAAATATTTCAGATGTTATAATTAATATTAAGGATATTGGAGAGGGTATACTTCTAGAACATAGTGATTTGGATGGGATTTGGATAGATACTTATGACAATGATAAGATTTACAAAGAGAGAGACATGGTTTTTCATGATTTTTTCATTCAAAATTAAAAATTCAAATCTAGACAGAAGGTCATTTTTAATTTCGAAATTAATATCATTCCTAGAAAATTGAAATCTATGTGGTTTAAATCATTCACTTTTCTAAGAGTGTTGAAGAATAGATATATTGAAATTTTTAGAGAGGAAAATGGACCAATTTTGGTAAATGGCCATAGAATCAAACTTGGTTGTAAATGGAATATTAGTACACGTCTACCCGAAATAGTTTTCCAACATGATTGCACCTCTTATATAAACCAATGAACTATTAAAATATTCCTAAAACAATTCGAAGAAGTATAACCAAGTACTGCACATAAAATCCATCTAAAAAACCTCTTTTTAGAAAACAAAATGCCTGAAAATATCACACCAAACCAAATGTTTCATTCTTGAAACCATTTAATAAAAACATTTCATGAACCATAAAACAACATCAATCGACACCCCAAAAGTTACACATGAAAAACACACATTTTCAAGAAAAACTAAAATGTTAAAACTAAATTCATAACCAATGATACGAAATATTCTATTAACACCATAAAAAACATATTATGAAAATTTTAAATAAATAAATCAAGAAGGCTAACTCATCAAGAAATTCTTGCACAAGGAATCACCTACCAAAGATGTCAACAAACCCAAATCATTATACGAAACATCAACTGCACCACTGCTGCACCAAAAGGGAGTGAAATTGAACCTGAAACCGCAATATTTAACCAAGAAACTCAAAATAAAACAATTGGTACAAAACCTTAGTTTTTGTACATTTGGAACTTCAAGAAGGATGGTAGAAACCCTGAGGAAATGGAAGGAACAAGAGAGGAATTCACTAACTTGAGAAACATTGAAGAAATCGCCCTAAATACACTAATAGTTGAATCTCCAAGAAGCCAAAATTGAAAGGGAGTTTCTAATAAGGATAATAAGGTTGAGTGGGTACATAATGGGGAGAAAATAGTAGAAATGAATGATTTATGAAAGAAACAAATTCCCATTGCAAATCTGGATGATTTGACAAACCTAAAGTAAATTTTCCCTAATCAATGGTTAATTTGAGATCCAAAGAGGTAAAATTTAACATGGTGGTTCTCCTAGGGCTTTTGGACTCCATTGAGAGGTTTAATGGCTATAATTTTTTTAAAAATGAATGAGATAAAAAATAAATAAATTATTTCCTTAAATATGGAAATGGGATCACAGGTTGGCTCAATTATTGAATAAATAACTCAAATCCACCATGATTATGAGTTCCTAAGTGGTCCAAATGGATATGGTGGTTTTAATAGGATAGGGTAAGCCAAGTGGGAAGTATAATGGGTGAAACATTTTGAAAAATTAAGGAGTTATAAAAGACACAAATTTTGTTTTTAAATCTGGAAATGGGCTCAGGGTTTGGCCCAAATCATGAAGAAATGAGCCCAATAAACATACCCCAAAAAATGTGCCACTAGGAGTGTCACAAATTCAATTCCAAGACACCTCATCCTTATACCTTCTCTTTAAAAAAACAATGTCAAATCCCATGAAAAACTTCCATGACTAATGACTTAGATCAAGAAAACCCGAGACACCAAATTTAATCTTGGAACACCTAGAAACAAAGAGACAACTAAAAACCAAAAGTAGATTAGAAACAAAGAATATAATTAAAAATACAGGTGTGACAATTCTCCCCACCATAAATATTTTCTCTCCCTAAAATACATAGTAATTCCATATTCAAAACAAAACCCAATTGATAGACCAATATGGACTCTCTTACCAAGTTTTTCCCACCCCCAAATGGACAAAACACCTCTAGTGGATCAAACAAAGGAAGGGATACTCTCCATAACCAAGATTAACACAATTATCATAAAATAGGAAATGTTAACACATCCATACTTCAACAAAATCATTGTTCATGATCTAACCCCAATGTTTACCCAAGGAAGAAATTTGTGGTTAGATAGATCCAAATGAGAGTACCCCCTGCCAAGCCAACACCAAGGACATAACTGATTCAATGATATAGGGAGACCCAAACCGACTCCCCTCCATAATATCCAACTTGATTTCTCATGACATAACTGAGACACCAACAGGGGGAAGCCCGAATGGACTCCCCACTGTAAGGGATAGACTAACATTAGACTTATTCCAAGAGAACATAAATGAGTCCAATGGTGGGTCTCCCCACCATAAGAACCAACTGTCTAAACCAACTAGCATGGGAATAAATAAAAAAGACCCCATAAGACCCAATTCCACCACAAGGGTGGGTCAATCAATGAATGTTTAGACCAACAAAGACACTAAGGAGTACATCACTCCCACAAATATTACCATCCTTAAATGAGTCCAACCAAAACCGAGATTGAAAAGAGCCTAAAAGGATATTAATACATGAACAACCATACTAATAATTACACCCACAAGGTTTCAAGAACTCAGTTTGAGAAAAAAACCACCTCACCTCCCTATAACAAAGGTGGGACTTCTCCACCAACATGGATTACAACCCTGAGGGATAGGGTCCCCACATCCCTTTCCAGCACATGGGAACACTTGAACAGAAACCACCACATTGAAACCTCAAACTATCTCCACCTACCACACTAAAGATAGAAGTTGAACCAAGATCCCTCACACCCCTGGAGATTTCCATACTTCTTGAAAATATTCACTCTGAGACCTATGGTTTTAGCCCTTTTGTTTTAAGCATATATTGTGTCGTAGTCAGGAGCTAATGATCACAACACCCCACGTAATTCACTAGATCAAAAAAACAAACGTTTACCCAAACATGGATTTGTAATATGCACATGCAGCACCTCTTTCACCCCTAAAAAGAAACATTATAAAGAAAACACATAGAATACATATTCACATAGAACACGGAATTAAAAATTCTTAAAATATAATCACGCTTTCATTTAAGAATAATCCCTTGAAATTTTAAACAACATCCACCTTTTTTACTTAAAAGCAAACACAACACAACAAGACACCACCAAACAAGACTCTTTTATGTGACAGAGTCAATACTAGGAGTGGAACCTTGAATAGAGTTCCAAGTAACATGATATTACTGAAATTGACTGTTATGGCCTCAAAAGACCATATTTTCCACACTGGTGGCTAAAATTAACTCTTTCTTAGACAAGATTGATGAAAGACCCAAGGGACCGTTAAGACATCATTCTACACTAAAAACCTTGAACTGTATACACCCTCATCACTAGGATTCCCATTCACCACTTCTAGATAGAACCAATAGACACAACAGTGTCAAACTTCACCTTTGATGATTCAGACAACTTAGAGAACCAATGTGTATTTTATACTTCCACAACCACTCTTCTAATACAAGAGGATCCAATGGACTGAAAAAGAATAGGAGTAGATTCTATATTCAATGCTCAATAATAATTTCCTTATTTTGATCAACTAGAGGATATTCCAATGGTAAATCACTTATGGCCACACTTCATTCATGAATTAACTATTTATGGGGGTGTACCCTAGCCAACAAGACAACCAAAGGAATCAACTATATTGGTCTTTTGGTCAAAACATACCACAGAACAGAACCTAACACATGAGGGGAGAAACCATATGGACTTCCTAAAAGATTTCTCATAAAGAGACACCAATCAACACTTTTACCCAACTTACTGACAAATCAATAACTCAAAACATCGTTCAAACAAGAGGGGTTCTCGAACACAATACACCCCACCACAACAATCTCGAAAATGCATAAGACACCCCACCCAAACACTGGTTATAAAAACATCAAATTTCCTTGAAAATAATTTCGTTGAAGGTAAACAGGGTTGGTGGTTAGCACATTCAGTAATGGTATCTCATGGGCCTCACATGTGCATGTTTTCATGCCACCACGTGTACCCACCTCATGCAAACCTAGGAACTCATCCACTTTTCCTTAAACATAACCCATGTATGTCACTCATCCACTTTTCCATACACATAACCCATTCATTTTTTCAACCATGAGAACACCAAGGATCAAAATAATGTTTTTTACACTTTTCAAAACCAAAACATTTCATTCCACTCAAAATAGTATTTCAAAATCCACTTTAAAATCATCCTTATTTTCCAAACCATCTAGTTTGTGAATCCAAAAGTTCTGATTATAAAAATCCAATATAATCTTACAAAAATAATATTTCATGAAAATCTACCTTTTCAAAATGTCGTTTAAAACTATTCTGAAAACCCATTTTCATTCACTTTGAAAACCAGACCATTCCCACTTTAAAATTCCATTTAAAAAATTCCAAACCCATCTTTAACATAACATACACTTTCCCAAAAATTAATTTTAGTAAACCACATTTTTAAATTATGAAAATAAACTTCTAATAAACTCAACACCATTTACTCAAAACCATTTCCATTTTAAAATATATTTTCCACAATTTTCAAACAAGAGCTTTCCAGAAGAATTTTCCGAAACCCATAAATATGTCGAATGAATTAGTGGAAAACTAGTGTTGATGGGTTACTCAAATGTATGGTTGGAATAAATACACTAGTCACACCACCATCATAGAGAGTGTTCTAGGAAAATATCCCCAGCTCCACATGGATTTCCAAGCCCTGAAAGCTCACTGAAACCATTGAAATAACTCCAATTTCATTTCCCAAATAATGAACACCAAAAGAACCAAAACAATCAGATAAAACCCAACTTCCCCTAGTAAATCAAGTCCTAACATGAGGTGTACTGGCTAGGAACATTACTCATAAATATAAAATCAAGTTATGACATTCCAAAGCTCTGGTCTACCCAGATCTTTCCCAAAACAAAATGACCCAAAAGGGAGAACCTCCTCTGATACCATTTTTTCACAAACCAGATCTAGTCTCCATCAAAACTGGCACCTAACCCGGTCTGTGAAAAATAATGAAGGGTATTCTATATCCCCAGATGCTGGAACAAGTTCTCATGTATGATAAATACATTTTTCTGATGGATTTACCAGATTTTAGAAGCATTAAACAACAAAAAACAAAAAATAAACTGAATCTGAAATTTAATCCAAACAAGCCTTTAATAAAATTATGAACTAAAATACATGGTTTTAGACAAATAACAATAGGGAAGAAACTCAAAAGTATCCTAAAAACTCATGGACCACCACATGGAAAGGTCCGTCATCCCCAAGCCTTTTTCACAACAAAGCACCAAGAATGGAGTTAACAACCTGAACTGACATTTCTAAAATCTTTTCCCAAACCTACAAAAAACATTAACAAGTCCACTTAAAACCAAAGTTGTAAGTATATTGTCAGTATAATATCAGTATGATTCCACCCAAATAGATTCCCTGTGATAAAAATTTTAAGACAAAAAATATTGCATGTTTTTATAAACAATAAATGCTAGTAATAATTTTTAAAAGGATGCAACTACAAATGAAAATAGTTATTAAAGGATAAACTTTAAGGAACAAAAAAGTTTAATGAAAATTTAAATACTACTGAATTTTCTATCCAAACACACCATATGATTATAGGTAATACAAAATAGTCAATAATCACTAGTCATGGGAACACCCCTAGACACTAGCTAGTTGTGGGCCCAAGGTACCTCGTATCTCGGTGGAAAGTAACCATAAAAAATATCTATTCTCATGCACAATAAACTATTAGGGAACATAACCATAACCTAGGGGTCGCCAAAATCATTCTAATAGTTTTGTTAGTGTTGTCATTGTCAAAATCTCTATGTGAAACAGGGACGAAACCGCTCTAGATCACTAGCATACTAGTACATGCCTGCCCACCTAGATACCCAGGTTTCCCCTTTTGTTCTTGATCAAGTTCCAAATCTTAAAAAATACCATTTTCACATGAAAATTCCATTTCCAAATCACACACAAAACAAATATCCCACACACATGCCACATAATCCCCTTTTTCATTCAACTTCATTTTAACATCATACTCACACCAAAATAGTCTGCAACATGTTTCATATCTCTTTCAAAATTCATTAAATTCGTTAAGAAATTTTAAAAAACATTTCCAATATGGTACACATCACATAAAATCCCTTTCACAAAAAAATGTAACATTTCAAAAACATGCCCCTACCATAATAGTTTTCCAATGTGATTTCACCTCTTATATAAACCAATGAACCATTAAAATATTCCTAAATCAATTCCATGAAGTAAAACCAAGAAATGAGCATAAAATCAATCTAAACCCCCTATTTAAAAAAAGCAAATTCATTCCAATATCACACCAAAATATATTTTTTAGCTCTAAAACCATCTAATAAAGACATTTCATGAACCATAAAACAACCCCAATCGATACCACAAAAGTTACACATGAAAAGCACACATTTTCAAGAAAAAATGAAAATTTAAAACTAAACGCTTATCCAATACTACCAAAAATGGGTTTTACACCACAAACAACATATTAGGAACCTTATAAAAAAATAAACCAGTATAACTCATAAATAAATCCTTATACATGGAATCACTTACCAATGATGTCAAAAACCGAAATCATTCTGTGAAACTTCAACCGCACCACCATTGCACCACAAGGGAGTGGAAACGAACCTAAAACTACAATATTGGACCAAGAAACTCAAAATAAAACCCTAGGTACTAATTCCTTGTTTATGGACATTTGGAATATCAAGAAGGAGGAGAGAAACCCTAAATAAATGGAATGAACAAGAAAGGGATTCACTTACTTGAGAAACATTGAAGAAATCGAACCAAATACACCAATAGTTTAATCCCCAAGTACCCAAAATTTAAAGGGAGGTTTTCATAATGATGAGAAGGTTTACTGAGGACTAAAATGGGGGGAAAGAGTAAAAAATGAATGATTTATGAAAGAAACCGATTCCCATTGAAAATATGGATGATTTGAGAGCCCTTGAGAAAATTCACTCTATTCCATGATTAAGATGAGCTCCAAAGAAAGAAAATAGCACATGGGGGTTCACCTAGGATTTTAGACTTTGAGGGAGAGGTGTACTAACCATAAAATGTTAAAAAATGAATGACATATAAAAGAAATAAATTATTTCTTTAAATTTGGAAATGGGACCAGGGGTTGGCCCAATGCCTGAATAAATCACCAAAATCCACCATGATTGTGAGTTCCTAAGGGGTCCAAATGGATATGATCGTTTTAATAGGTGAGTTGAGGCCAAGTGAAAAGTCAAATTGGTGAAAATATTTGATAAATGAAGGAGTTATAAAAGATTGTTTTTTAAAATCTGGAAATGGGCTCATGGTTTGGCCCAAATCTTGAAGAAACCACCCCAATAAACATAACACACAAAAGGTGACACTAGGATTGTCAGAAATTCAATTCCAAGAAACCTAATCCTTATACCTTCCCTTTAAAAAAACAATTCTAAAATATCATCCAAGACTTCCAAGACTAATGTCTTAGATCAAGAACACCCGAGACACCAAATTTAATCCCAAAAATGAAGAGAAAATTAATAACCAAAAGAAGTTGCAAAAAAAACATGGAATTAAAAATTTGGGTGTGACATTAAAGTTTCTTGAAAAAGAAAATTGGGGCCATATCTGTGAAGAGATTGGAAAGACAATTCCAATAGCGCAAGCAATGTCCAAAAGGGAGCTGAAACGAAACTAATATAGTCGATCAAAGTTTTGGCCAAACTGCAGGTGATATAGTACCGCCTTTCTAGAGAATAATACACGATTCACATCACCGGGTGACCTTTTGGTGAGATTTATATCCATTATTCCGACAAGACACATCACTGCCACATCATCGGTCAATCTGGACCACTGAAATTGTTTTGGTTAAATCTCGTCCAATCGAAGTCTATTTGTAATGATCTAAGAGTCGATTCCTGCCATTTAAACCATTTTGAACACATCCGTATAGTTAGATTTTAGAAATTTTCACTCCATAAATGGATGAAAATACTAGTAATATGATTAAGCTTACCGTATTTAATTATTCCATCTAGAAACAAAAAATGGAGGATCTTTAATATAATAATGATTTGTGGAAACCAATAGTGGAAACCACTAAGACCATTGTAGTGAAAATAGAGGAATCATTAACAAGTAGTAAATATGGTGAGAAGAAGATAGTTGGTACACCACCAATTGATGTGGAGTGGGTAATACTCAATAGAAAGTGTGTTTCCCAAATCAGACAGTGGATCAACAAGATAATCTTCCAAAAAATTTCTAATAAACATGTTGACTCCATTATTTGGAGAAAATTGTAAAAGATATATGTGAGGACAACCACATAGAATAAAGAAAACCTAATATATCATCTTATCAACATGAAATACAAATACGAGACCAAAATATCAGAGCACATGAGCGAGTTTAAAGGTACTGTTGATAAATTGAATTCCATGAAGATGATGACTGATGATGTGTTATAGGCACTATTCATTTTGAGTTAATTACCGAAGATGTGGAAGACATTAGTTATGTTAGTCATAAATTCAACTCTAGATGGAACTCTCACTGTGGATATGGTGAAAGAAAGAATTATGAATGAAGATTTCTGAAGGAAGGATGATGGACATACACCTGAATCAAAGGCTCTTGTTACTAAAAGAAAAGATAAGAAAAAATGGAAGGGAGGAAGTATATGAAGATAAACCTGTGACCAAGGACTTCAAAAGAGGATGTGATCAAAATCTTGATCAATATATGACATGAAGTTCCACCACTATAGAAATCTTGGACACTTCATCTGAGAGTGTATAATGTTGAAGGAGGAGCAGAGAAATCAGGAAGGTAGGATCCAAAATAATGATGTTGTAGTTGTCAATGAATAAATCATTATTATTTAGGAAGATAATCATGTCAGTCTTCAAAGACAAGACTCGACATGGGTGATCGATTACAGAACCTCTTACTAGGTCACTACCAGAAGATATTTCATCTCATATAAATGTTCATGTAGTTTTGGACATGTGAAGATAGGAAATTATGGTGCATCCAAAATTACTGGTATTGGTAATATTTTTTCTGGAGACTAATATTGGATTCAGATTATTGTTGAAGGATGTGAGGCATGTTCTTGATATTCACCTCAATATAATATCCACTGGGTTTCTTGAAGATTAGGGATATGTCAGTTCCTTTGGTGATGGGAAATTTAATATTACCAAAGGTAACCTGGTTATTTCTAAAGAAAAGAAAGATACTTCTCATTACCTCACATTTGCAAAATTGTGTGGAGGATAAGTATATACAGCCAGAAAAGATATTCCTATAGAAGTTTTTCATAGGAATCTTGGTCACATGAGGGAATGAGGAATCAGTATTATCTTTAGGAAGGATCTCTTTTTTGGAATAAAATGCACACATTTGGATACTTGTGTTGATTTCATCATGGGAAAACAACACAGAGGATCATTTCATGGTTATATATCATCGAGAAAAGAAAATATTTTAGATTTGATTCACATTGATGTTTTCATTATGAGCACCAAGTCAATGAGAGGTGCTATTTATTTTGTTACCTTCATAGATTATCATTCTAGGAAAGTCTGGGCCTTTGTTTTAAAAACTAAAGATCAAGTGCAAGATGTTTTCAAGAATTTTTGTGTGAATGTGGAAAGAGAAATAGGTAGATGGTTAAAGTGTGTGTGGTAGACAATAAAGGAGAGTATTATGATCTGTTTGAGGAGTAATGTAGAGGTTTCTGCATCAGGATATAAAAATAAATACCGAAGATGCCTCATCATAACAGTCTTGCTGAGTGGATGAATAGAACAATTTGTGAGAGAGTTAGATGTATGCTCTCAAATGAAAAGATTCTAAACAGCTTTTGGGTGGAGTTAATGATGACTAAAGTTGGTCTAATCAACCTTTCTCTATCAGTTCCACTAAACTACGATGTTCCAAAAAGTATCTGTACAGGTAAAGATGATTTTTACAAATACTTGAGTGTATTTGGCTACAGGGAATTTTTTCACATCCTGAAAGATGAGCAGGCGAGGCTGTATGGAAATGTAAAGTAGTGAATCTTTTATAGGATATGATCATGATGACTTTAGATACTGACTCTCAGATCCTATCAGTAGGAGGGTCATTATAAGCAGAGATGTGTTTTTTCGTGAGTATCATATTATTTAATATTTTGATAAGTAAGAGAATGTAGAGAAGTCACAATCTGAGGAAATTCCTATCAATCTAAAACCATTCTCACCACCATCAGAACCAAATAGTGTGAGAGAGATACATGAAAATGATGATGAATTACTAGTAGGTAATATTTCTCCATATTTTGATATGTCTCTGTTATATGATATTCCGGAGAAATTTTCCCCAAACAACAGTTGAGGAGATCCACTAGAGAACGACAAATGAGTCATAGATACTCACCACATGAGTATGTGATGCTCATTGATGTGGGAGAGCCAAATATTTATGATGATGCAATCAAGAGTGAGCAGAAGATAGAATAGAAGAAGGATATTCATGATTAGATTATATACTTGCAAAAGAACTGCACATTTGATTTGGTAGAGTTACCACCATGAATGAAGGCACTCAAGAACAACTGGGCGTAAAAATTAAATGAGAAGATGGAAAATTATAGTCGCTCTACAGATCCAGAATGGTTGTGAAGGGATTAGTTCAGAATAAATGTATTGACTTTGATGAAATATTTTCTCCTATGGTAAAAATCTCTTCTATCAGAGTTATTCTTGGATTGGCGGCTAGTCTGAACCTAGAGGTTCAATAACTATATGTAAATATAGCTTTATTACATGGTGATCATGATGAAGAGATATTCATGGATCATCCAGAGGTATTTCAGGTGAAAGGAAAAGAAAACATGGTATGAAAGCTTAATAAACGTTTATAAGGTCTGAAATAGGCACCGAGGTAGTGGTACAGTAAATTCAAGTCATTCATAGAGAAAAATGAGTACTAGAGTATGAATACAGATCATTGTGTTTAAATCAAATATTTTACTAATGGTGATGTTATTATCTTGTTGATTTATGTTGATGATATGTTGATTATTAGTAGAGATATCACAAATATTGATAGTTTGAATCAGGAGTTGAATAAGACTTTTGAAATGAAGGACTTAGGATACCTACTCAGATTCATGGTATGATAATTACTCATTACAGGAGGAATCACAACATTTGGCTATCTCATGAGTGGTACATTATGAAGGTTCTTGAAATATTCAACATGAACAAGGTGAAACCATTCAACACTCCACCTGCAAGTCATTTCAGGCTCACGATAGGTCATATTTCTTTGACTGAAGAGGAGAAAGAAGAAATGGAAAATGTTCTATATCAATCAGCAGTTGGCAGTCTTATATATACCATGGTGTGCACCAGACCAGATATTTATCACGTTGTTATTATTGTGAGAATATTATTATTCTATCTAGGAAAGTAGCATTATACAACATTAAAAATAATATTGAGGTATATTCGAGGTACATCTAGTCATTTTTTAAGTTTTGGAAGTGAAAAAACTGTTTTAGAAGGATACACAGATGTAGATATGGCTGGAGATGTAGACAAGAGAAAATCCATATCCAGGTACCTGATATCATTTGTAGGGGGAGAAGTCTCATGGAAATCATTAATTATTATATGTGTGTTTCATTATCAACCATAGAAGCATAATATATTGTGGCCACTGAGGAATGAAATGAGATATTGTGTATGGAGAAGTTTTACATGAGCTGGGACAAAATCAGAAGAATTATATTATCTATTGTGATATACAAAGTGTTATTCATCTTAGTATGAACCTGATATTTCATTCCAGGTCCAAACTAATCAACATTTGATATCAATGGATCCAAAATGTGTAGGAAGAATGATTGTTTAATGTTGATAACATCCACACCGATGATAATGGGGCATACATGATGATGAAGGTTCTGCCAAAAGAGACGTTGGATTCCTGCAAGGAAATAATGGGTCTAGATTGGTCATGAGGGGAGATTTGTGGGGGTCACTCATAATTATGGGAGAGATCACATGAGTCTTCTTTTAGCAACTGGGACTTCTTGGGTGACAACCAACCTAGGCACCTCCTTGGACCGTTGAAGCAACCAACTTGGTAGGTGAGTAGCCGGTGGTGAGGAAGTCTCCAAGGATAGATGAACTACCCAACAACCATTTAATTTTTTGGTTTTTCATTCATTTATAAATAGGGAATCAATATAATTAATTTGTAATAAAAAAATAGAAAAACCTAGATCTAACTCTATAATCCTCTGATGCTTCACCTATATATGAATAAATATTTGGCCTCTTTCTCCCATGGATGTAGTCATACTGTCGAACAACATAAATATCTTGTGTCGATCCGTTTTTCTCCGATTTTGTGTTATTTTGTTTCCATGAAACTCTTCTACCCCAACAAACATTAAACTAGACAAAAAAGTTGATAACTCTAACTAAGATTCCATGTTTTTTTATAATTCTTTCCAAATAAATAGTGTTTAGAGGACGGAGCCTGACCGTTTCTCCATCAATGATGATGTATTCTTTTTAAGATTTTCAATAAGGGTAGGTAATTATTTATAGGTTTTATTTTTTTAGAGGATCATTTTTATAGACTATTTAATACCCAATGTAACAATCATGTTGAGATAAACACAACTTTTCCTAAAAAATATTTCTCTCACTTTTTATTAAACAATCTTCTTGGTATATATATTGTGAAAACTTTTGAGTTGTTGGAGTCATCCCTAATAATTTTACACATAACCAAAGAAATAATTTCAAATCTATAGTCAAGTACTACCTTATGGATGAACCACTCCTTTTTATAAAGTGTTATGATGTATTTTTTCAGAGGTGTTTTTCTAAAGAGGATATGTTTTCCATTCATAAAAGTTTTCACTCATCACCTTGGTGTAATCATCGCGGAGGAGAAAGAAAATCACAAAAAGTCTTGCAAGATGTATTCTATTAGATATATTTATTCAAGGATGTTATGAGCTTATTTTTTTCTGTGATAAGTGTTAATGGTTAGGGAATGTTAGTATAAATAAAGAGTTGCCTCAAAAGGGGATTTTGGAAGTAGAAATTTATTAAGTATGGGGATTGCATTTTATGTGACCATTGCCATTATCTCATGGAAATGAATACATTTTATTGTCTAAATATTATGTTTCATAATAGGTTGAGGTGGTATAACAACCCAACAATAATGTTATTAGTGTGATAAAATTCATTAAAAATATCTTATCAAGTTTTGCGATGATAAAATCTTTCATCACTAATAATGGAACTCATTTAAAAAAGTAAAAGTTCAAATACTTGATGAAGAAAAACATTTTAGTTCACAAGACTGAACTCATTACCATTCACAATCTAGTTTACATATTGAAATTTTAAATTGGAAGTTGAAACAATTTTTTAGAAAATTTTATCAAATTCTAAGAAGGATTTTTATTTGAAATTAGAAGAGGCATTATATGCCTAAAAACTACTTTCAAAACCCCAATGGGTATGTCTCCTTAGATTCTACTTTTTGATAAATGTTTTCATTTACCTGTAGAGTCTAAGTATAAGGCATGTTGAGTTATAAAGATTTTAATCATTAATATAACACCCCGACCCCTCTAGGCAAAAGTCATTGCATTACTTGTTATATTGGAATGGTTAGAAGGAATGAAAATACTGAAGTAATGATCAGTTTAGTAGTACTGAAGAAACTAGATACATATATGTAACACAAGTTACATTGTAAAAGGTTACAAAATACAATACATAACAAAAACTAAAAACTACATCCACAGGAACTCAATAAAAGACAGTATCTTCATCACCTGTTGACGGTAGATAATGAAACGGGTGAGATCAAATGCTTAGTAAGGATTACAAATAGAGGAATCTTAAAGAAATAATAACTGAATCATAGACAAATATGGAATGGTGAATAAATGAAAAAAAAACATGCGCCATTAATAAACTGAGAAAGGGAATGCATCCATAGATTTTTTTCATAATGAAAATCTCATGGATAGTAATGACTGAAGATGAATAAAGAGAATGCTTGATAATTGGACTTCATTTAACTATCACATGATACCATAATATCTTTAAAACGGTTTAGTTCTATGGGTAGAAACACGTTTCATTTTTGGAAACAAACATGAAGGGTTTGCCGCCAACTGATTTGTCTCATGAGACCTACCGATGCATCGAGGGGATATAACGGGCCACACCCACCACTAAATTTCCAAATAATTATTTATACATTGTTTCAATACAAGATAAATATGCCTTTTCAATATCTGTATATAGTAGAGTATACAGATTCATCAATATTTCCATAATTAAAATAACTTTCCAAATAAACACCGTGTGTAAAATGGTATACGGTTTACACAACAAACATATCCATGATATGAGATTATGGATATTTAATATAAATATAATTTCAAATAAAAAGTGATCTCAAATTGGTATTAGGTACACCACTTAAAGATTATTAGGTTCACTATACAAATTTAGTCCCAACAAAATAGTGCTTGAGACAAAGTCTCTTACCACAATGTAATCGGTCGAATCATATGGACAAAAATTAATGACCCTCAAATGAATCATTAAATAACATTTATATAAATATAATAATGTTATTATATATCAAATGGTAGTACAAATATACCACATACAAGAAATAAGTGGTGAACAATGAAAATCACACAGAAATGAAAGTGAGATGAGAAACCACTTACCTTATGCTTGAGTGTGTTCTTCATTTGTTTTAATAACCTGAATAATAATATTTAGATTCATTAATTAATAAATACTGAACCTTATATAAATTTAATAGGTTTATTATAACCATATTAGGTTCATTCAAGGCCCTTTTATGGGTTTAATAGGTTCAATTTTCTTGTTTTGGAAGCATTTTATTCCTTGCTTTTCATGGTTCGTTTACTTGTTTTCATGAATGGATGTTCATTTAGAATGTGGTTAAACATCCATAATTTTTAATATATATTACTAATTAAATTATGGATATATAAATGATCTTATAATGATTTTGGGTTATATACCCTGATGATGATTCATTAGTTAAAAGTATATTACAAATATTCGGATTAACTTGGTTGTTTTGTTCATAATGAACTTGTTTTGTATTATTATTTTATATTATTAGTGCGTAAGGATTACAGAACATTAATAAGATTAAATAATTATATTCTTATCTGGTTCAACCATTAAAATGGTCTCATGACCAGTAATGAAGAAGAATGCGAAGAACGAAACTCCGCCGTCCACAATGGTTATAAATTGGAACCTCATGGACGTTGATTTTGTTTATAAAAATAAAAAAGGAGGGAGTAAGGATATTGATGATGGTTCTTCCATTAACATTATATAATTCCAGTATATAGATTATACTGGAGTTTTCATGGTCATTTGGATAGAGGAGATGAGAAGAGAAAAAGAAAATAGATGAACTTGAAAATAAAAAGAAAAGTTGAGAGATCACTTATAAAAATTCGACAGCCTAACGACATCGCTTAAAATTTCATAAAATGAAATGATGAGAGAAAAAGGGTATATCATCATATTTAAATAAAAAGGAAAGTAATAATAATACATAAAATCAAACTCCAACATATGAGAATGGAAAATAAAATAGATAACATAAAGTGTCGACTAAAAGAAGAGATTGAAGGATTCCCTTACCTTGTGGAGTAACTCCTAGATCTTGAAGGTTGAGACCTTGGGGATTACAGAAACATTCTGAGAGCTCCTACAGAGGTAGTACTACCAGATATTCTAGGATATTGTGTTTTTAATGAAATAAAATGAAGGGGGTGGGTGGGTATTTATAGTAATTAAGAGAGAGTTTTTTAATAATTAAAAGGGACAGCTCATTAGTGGTTTTAAAAAAAATGGGCTTGACCATGGTATTTGACCATGGTTTAAGACACTTGGGACACCTCATGTCATAAGATACTATAAACAAGTCTAACAGCCTTTTATATTAATTATTACATCATTATGATGTCATTAAACTATCAAAAACTCAAATCTATATTTTTACTATTCACAAAAAATACAAGTATTTTAGAAAAATTACAAAAATTGACCCTAGCCATTTTTCTATGTGTAGAATTCGAAAATGAACTCCCCTTTTTGAAAATAATTTTCTAATTATTTTTAATTTAATTATTCGATAAAAACAAATTTAATTTCAAAAATTACAATTTAAAGGTATAATTAGTTTTTTATTGCATTGCAAAATTAATTAACATCTCATTATCTTATTACCTTAAGAAAATAAAATATTATCATTATTTACTATTTATAAAGGTCATATTACAATTCATATTACTATTCATAATGGTATGTTACTATTCATAAAAAAATCAAGTTGGTTCGATCAGACTCCAAACGACTTACTGGTAACAACTCTAAATTACTATTTTTCAAAATTAAAAACATATAAGTGGAAAATTTATGCTCAATGGATAACATATAAATTTCTCCTATAATGTTTTATTTCAAAAAAGACTGAGTGCTTTATGCAATATGGGATATCTAATGAATATAACGTATTTTAGAGCAACATACCATAAAATGTTTGGGGTGTTATATTATTCCATCCTTTGGAAATTTCTTCCTCGAAATTTTATGTATAAAGCCCACCAAAAAAATGTGGGTGGTTCTTATTCATGAAATCCTTTGGTTCCCATGTTGCTTCTTCCATATTCTGGTTCCACCAAAGAACCTTTACTAGACGAGTTGTCCAATTTCTCAATACCTGCTCCCTTATGTCAAGAATCCCAATAGGCTTTTCACAGTATGACAAATCAGGTTCCAGCTCAATTTCATCATAGGTGAGTACATGTGTTGGGTCTGGCATGTATTTATTTAACAATTACACATGGAACACGTCATGAAATCTAGAGAGATTTGGCAGCATCACTAAACGTTAAGCTACAGCTCCGATTCTTTCCAGAATTTCAAATTGTCCGATGTACCTGGGGCTCAGTTTCCCTTTCTTACCGAACCTTAAGACACCCTTCCATGATGATAATTTCAGAAATACATGACCTCACACTTGGAATTCAAATTACTTTATCCAGTTGTCATCATAAATCTTTTGCCTACTTTGGGATGCTTTAATATGGGCTTGTATTTTCTTCACCTTTGTCATGGTCTCTTCAATAAGTTCTCGGCCTATAAGTTTCCTCTCACCATCTTCGTCTCAACAAGTTGGATTTTGATATCTCTTTCCATATAATTCTTTATATGGAGCCATTTGAATACTAGAATGGAAACTATTATTGTAAAAAAATTCCACCAAAGGAAAGTATTGATCCCACATACCGTGGATGTCAAGATATCATGACCTCATCATGTCTTCTAGAGTTAGAATAGTCGTTTCAGACTATCTGTAAGTTTGGGGGTGATATGTAGTACTCATACGAAGCTCAGTATTCAAAATATTCAAGAGAAGTTTCCAGAATTTTGATGTAAATTGGGGATCTTGATCAGATATAATTGATATAGGTGCACCATGAAGTCTTAAAACTTCATTAATATATAGTATTTCATGGTTCTCATGTGATAAGTCCGCTCTTATAGGAAGGAAATGTGATTGTGAGAAGATAAATAATTACCCATATTGAATCATTCCTTCTAGGTTTCCTTGGTATTCTGGTGATAAAATACATCATAATGTTATCCCACTTCCACATATGAATAGGTAAAGGATGCATCACTCCTTTGGGATGTTGTCTCTTTGACTTCACTTGTTGACAAACTAGACACCTTGACACATAGTCAGTAATTTCCCACTTCATATTATCCCACCAAAAATACTCCTTCATATCTCTATACATCTTGGTGCTAACCACGTGTATAGAGAAATTTGACTTATGTGCATAGTCAAATAGTTCCGTTCTTAGCTCAGGTACTGATGGAAAAAATAACCTCTTCTCAAATTTCAAAACTCCTTTTTCATACATGAAGTCAGCCAGTATCCCATCCTTGAAAACATTAATTTTCTTATTCAGATTCTCATCATCAGATTGGGAGATTTTTATCTTCTCTAATAAAGATGGTTTAGCAATCATTTGAAAGAGGAAAGATGTTTCACTTTCCTTAACAATTCCCATATCCATCTTTAGTAGATCCAAAAGTATAGGATCCCTCTCAATACTCATTTGAGTCAAAAGTCCATAATCCTTCCTACTTAATGCATCATCCACCTTATACGCCTTTCATGGGTGGTAGTCTATTGAACAATTGTAATCTTTGATTAACTCCAACAATCTCCTTTGCCTCATGTTGAGTTATTTTTATGTGAAAATTTATTTCAAACTCCTGTGGTCCGTATAAATCTCACATATTTCTCTGTAGAGATAATTTCTCCATATTTTCAGAGCAAATATTACGACTGCTAACTCAATATCACGAGTTGGATAATTTTTTTCATGGTTCTTCAACTGTCTTGATGAATAAGCAATAACTTTGTTGTTTTGCATAAAGACGCAACCCATCCCATTCTTTGATGAATCACTATATATTACAAATTCATCGCTTCCTGATGGAAGTTTCAAAATTAGATCATTGAGAAATCTTATTTTCAATTCTTTAAAGAATTATGTTCACTCTTTTCTCCACACAAACATAACTCCTTTACGTGTGAGCTTGGTTAGAGGGTTAGCCAGTCATGAGAAGTTTTGAACGAAATGCTGATAGTAACCTTCTAAGCCAATAAAACTGTGTACCTCAGTTATGTTTGTTGGCATGGGCCATTCTTGGATTGCCTTTTTCATTGCAGTATTAACTAGGATTCCATTCTTAGAGACATTATGGCCTAGAGAATAAACTAATTGAAGCCAGAATTTTCACTTCATAAACAGACCATATAATTTATTTCTTCTAAGAGTTCTCAAAATAATTCGCAAGTGATTCTCATGGTCTTCATAGATTTTTGAGTATACAATGATATCATCGATGAATACTACAAAAAAGTTATCAAGATATTCCTTGAAAACTCTCTTCATTAAATCCATGAAAATAGATGGTGCATTCATCAGTCCAAAAGACATAACTGTAAACTCATAATAAGTTACCTGGTTCGAAATGATGTCTTCAAAATATATTCCTTCCACACACTCAGTTTATGATATCTGGATCGAAGGTAAATCATTGAAAATTATTGAGCTCCATGAATTTGATCAAATAAATCATTAATTCGGGGAAGATGATACTTATTATTTATTCCAATAACATTGATTTCCCTGTAATCAATGCATAGCCTCATGGATCCATCATTCTTATTGAAAAACAAGACCGAGGTTCCCCATGGAGAAACACTAAGTTGAATAAATATTTTGTCACTAAACCATTCTAGTTGTTTCTTTAGCTCCACTAACTCCACAGTGTCCATTCTATAGGGGGTCTTTGATATAGGTCTTTCTCCAGGAATTAAGTCAATGGAAAACTCAATCTCACGCTATGGAGGATGTCCAGGTAAATCCTCTAGAAATACATCAATGTATTCTTCCACAATATACACATCTTCAATTTGAAGATTTCTTTCCTCGCCCATAGATATTGGTTTATCTTCCTCTCTAAGTTTTGCATTCAGTAGAGCTAATGGGGGTGGTTCTAGATAAGAATTAGATTGCAAAGTCTCTACTCTAAAGATAAGAGATTCTACACCATTTTCAAAAATTGTAACTTCCTTTTTCTTTCAATAAATCCTATCATCATAATTTTACAGCCAATGCATACCGAGAATTATATCAAATTCTGGCATTGGTATGATGATAATTTTTGAAACTAAAGCATTTTTTGGTGTCTGGAAGGGGACGAGTCGACATGCCTTTGATGCAATGATACATCCCCAGGATTTTTGACTGACAACGACTTTATTAAATAAAGTTGGACATATCTAATTTTCTTATCAAAATTAGAAGATATAAATAAATTTGATGATCCAGAATCAAAGAAAGTGTTGGCTAAGTTTGAGGAAACAATTAATGTACATGTCATCACGTCATTAGGAACTTCAACCGCCATGGTTGTAATCTCATAGGCTCTCTCTTTTTCTCTTGGATTTTTCTAAGGCATGTTTATTTGGTGCTTATGAAACTCATTTTCATAGTGTCCCATCTCTCTACAAATGTAGCATTGAATATCATTGAATTGTTTCTTCCCCTTTCATTCATCATATCGATGACCCTTTCTCCGTAGTTATTGCAAACTCTCATGCCTTTCAAGCATTTCCCGAGATGATTCTTTCCATATTTCTCACATAATGGGAATAACTTTGTTCCCTTGCTCTTATTTGGTGCTTCTCCTTTTCTTTTGTTATCAGAGTACCACTTCTTATCTTGGTTTCCTTTGAAAAGATTTGATCTAGAAAATTCATTCTCTGTTTTGATGGAACTTGACACAATTTCATCATATGATGAAAATGTTTGAGAATTCAGTTCCCTTCGAATACCTGGATTAAGACCTTCAATGAAATGATCAATCATGTCTTTAAAGTCATGTACATAATCTATAGAATACCTAACTATCCTTGTGAAGGTAGCCTCATATTCTGCAACATTGTCTTATTCCCTTTGTTTTAAGCCATGAAGTATACTCTTCATTGTATTTTGTTGCTCATGAGGGAAATATTTTTTGAAGAATATTTCCTTAAAAGTCCTCCATTCCATATCTTCTATTTCTTCTTCCTCTGTGGTATCCTGAATCAAGGACCACCATTGATCAGTGTCTCCCTGGAGACAATATACTGCCAGTACTACCTTTTCATTTTCATTATGTCTTTATTCCATGAATATATTTTCAAGAGACTTGATCCATTACTCAGTAACCACTGGGTTAGTTGTCCTGCTGAAAGATGGCAGCTTCTGCCACATGAAACAATCCAACACAGTTGTGGAATGGTTATTCATTACAACCTGAGTAAGTTGTCCCAATATGTCATGAAGTGATCTGATCTAACATTGACTATGTTGACTTGCTCAGTAGGGAGATCCCTACCTTGCCCAAGAGTATTGATTCCCCTTTTTCTGTTAGACTCCATTTCTAAATAGTGGGATACACTAGATTAATTTATGAATCTCAAATAGAAAATCACTCAACATATATTGAAATTCAATGCATAGCTAATCTTATAAACATGGTTTCTCTAAGGAAAAATTTACATTAAGCTCCTTCATAATGGATTGAAAAGAAAATGTGAATTATCTTAATCATATCCCCCAGGATTGTCGTAACCAAGAGTGCAGCAAGGAACATTTTTGTGCAACATTTCCTGTTCATGTCTAGCTCAAAGCAGTGTTTTCATGTTTTACCCCTAGATAAATATGTGCCAGAGCTGCCTCTACCTGCTCGTATCCAGATAGGGACGTATTTCTTAAAAGATCTACATAATCTATTCCTTACCAAAATACTAGGACGTTCTTGTACGTTTATCCTCAAATACTACCTTAGGGATTTGTTCCCTACTATACATTTTCTACTCTCGTTTCCAAGTTTTCTACTAAACCTCCCTCTGATACCAACTGTAACACCTCGACCCCTCTAAGATAAAGTTAGTGCATTAATTTTTATATCGTCATTGTTATACGGAATTAAAATCGTGAAGGAATGATCAGTTTAGTAGTCTTGAATAAACTATATACACATATGTAACTCAAATTACATTAGAAAAGGTTAAAAAATACAATACATAACAAAAACTGAAAATTACATCCACAGGAACTCAATAAAAGACCTTCTCTTCATCAAATATTGAAGGTATACAATGAAAGAGGTGATATCCAATTCTCAATAAGGGTTACAAATAGTAGAATCTTGAAGCAATAATAACTGAATCATAGACAAATATGGCATGGTGAATAAATGAAAAAAACGCACTCCATTAATAAACTAAGAAGGGGCATGCATCCATAGAATTTTTCATAATAAAAACCTCATAGATAGTAATGACTAAAAATGAATAAAGAGAATTATTTATAATTGGATGTAATGTATATGGCACATGATACCATAATACCATTAAAAAGTTTTAGTTCTGTGGGTAGAAACTCGTCTGATTTTTGGAAACAAACACGAAGGGTTTTGTCGCCAACTTATTTGTCTCATGAGACCTACCGATGCATCGAGGGGATATAATAGGCCTCACCCACCACTTTATGTCCAAATAATTCTATATACATTGATTCAATACAATTTAAATATTCCTTTTCAATATTCGTATAGAGTATAGTATACAAATTAATCAATATTTCCTTAATTAAAATAACTTTCCAAATAAACACCATATGTAAAATGGTATACGATTTAGACAACAAACATATCCATGATATGAGATTATGGATATTTAATATAAATATAATTTAAAATTAAAATTGATCTCAAATGGGCAGTAGGTACACTACATATGAATTATTAGGTGCACCATACAAAGTTAGTCACAACAAAATAGTGGTTGAGACAAAGTCTCTTACCACAATGTAATCGGTCGAATCATATGAAAAAAACTTAATAACCCTAAAATGAATCATTAAATAACATGAATATAAATAGAATAATGCTATTACATATAAAATGTTAGTAATCATATACCACATACAAGAAATAAGTGGCGAACAATGAAAATATCACAGAACTGAAGGTGAGATGAGAAACCCCTTACCTTATGCTCGAGTGTGTTCTTAATTTGTTTTAATGACCTGAATAATAAAATTTATATTCATTAATTAATAACTCCATGACCTCATATACATTTAATTGGTTTAGTATAACCTTATTAGGTTCATTCATGTCCCTTTCTATGGGTTTAAGAGGTTCAATTTTCTTATTTTGGAAGAATTTTCTTCCTTGGTTTTCATGGTTCATTTACTTGTTTTCATAAATAGAAGTTCATTTGAAATGTGGTCAAACATACAGAATTGTTAATATATCTTATTAATGACATTAAGGAGATATAAATTATCTTATAATTATTTTGGGTTATATACCCTGATGATGATTCATTAGTTAAAAGTTTATTATAAATATGTGTATTAACTTGGCCGTTTTGTTCATAATGAACTTATTTTGTATTATTATTTTATATTATGAGTGTTTAAGGATTCCAGAAAATTAATGAGATAAAATAATTATATTATTATCTGGTTCAACCATTAAAATGGTCTCATGACCAGTAATGAAGAAGAAAGTGAATAACTAAACTCTGTCATCCACAAAGGTTATAAATTGGAACCTTATAGACGATGACTACGTTTATAAAAATAAAAAGGGAGGGAGTAAGAATATTGATGATGGTTATTATATTAACATGATATAATTACAGAATATAGATTATTGTGGAGTTTTCATCATCATTTGGACAGATTAGGTGAGGATAGAAAAACAAAAGAGGTGAACTTGAAAAGAAAAGAAAAGTTGACAGATCCCTTATAAAAATTCGGCTGGCTAACGACGTCGCTTAAAATTTCATAAAATGAAATGATGAGAGAAAAATGGTATCACATCATATTATAATCAAATGGATAGTAATAA
Source organism: Viscum album (assembly GCA_963277665.1). Taxonomy (NCBI): domain Eukaryota; kingdom Viridiplantae; phylum Streptophyta; class Magnoliopsida; order Santalales; family Viscaceae; genus Viscum; species Viscum album. Next base: position 53,101,336 of record OY728156.1, read on the forward strand.
GAATACATAAAATTAAACCCCGACATATGATAATGGAAAATCAAATAGATAACATATAGGAAGTGTCAACTAAAAGAAGAGAATGAAGGATTCCCTTACCTTGTAGAGTAACTCCTAGATCTTGAAAAATGGGACCATGGAGCTTAAGTAAACCTTGGGAGGACTCCTAGGGAGTTAATACCACCAGATAGTAGAGTATATTGAGTTTGGAATGAAATAAAATGAAGGGGGTGAGTGGGTATTTATAGTAATTAAGAGAGATTTTTTTATTAATTAAAAGGGACACCTCATTAGTGGTTTTCGCAAAACCATGGGCTTTCCCATGGTATTTTCCAATGGTTTAAGCCACTTTGGACACCTCATGTCATAAGATACTATAAAAAAGTCTTCCATCCCTTTATATTAATTATGACATCATTATGATGTCATTAAACTACCGAAAACTCAAATCTGTATTTTTACTATTCATGAAAAATTCAAGTATTTTAGAAAAATATCCAAAATTCACCCTAACCATTTTTCAACATGTAGAATTGAAAAATGAACTCCATATTTTGAAAATAATTTTCTATGTATTTTTAATTTAATTTTTAAATAAAATATAAGTTAATTTGAAAAATAACAATTTAAAGGTATAATTTGTTTTGTATTACATTGAAAAATTAATTAACATCTCATTATCTTATTACATTAAGAAAATAAAATATTATCATTATTTACTATATATAAGGGTCGTATTACTAGTCATATTACTATTCACAAGGGTATGTTATTATTCATAAAAAAATCAATTTGGTTCTATTAGACTCCAAACGACTTACTGGTTACAACTCTAGATGACTGTTTTTCGAAATTAAAAACATTGAAGTTGAAAATTTATGTTTAATGGATAGAATAAAACTTTCTCCAATAATGTTTTGTTTCAAAAAAGACTTAGTTCTTCATGAAATATGGTGTATCTAATAAATATAATGTATTTAAGAGCAACATACCATAAAATATTTCGGATGTTATAATTAATATTAAGGATATTGGAGAGGGGATACTTCTAGAACATAGTGATTTGGATGGGATTTGGATAGATACTTATGACAATGATAAGATTTACAAAGAGAGAGACATGGTTTTTCATGATTTTTTCATTCAAAATTAAAAATTCAAATCTAGACAGAAGGTCATTTTTAATTTCGAAATTAATATCATTCCTAGAAAATTGAAATCTATGTGGTTTAAATCATTCACTTTTCTAAGAGTGTTGAAGAATAGATATATTGAAATTTTTAGAGAGGAAAATGGACCAATTTTGGTAAATGGCCATAGAATCAAACTTGGTTGTAAATGGAATCCAAAGGGTTTGGTTTTCATCTTTGTTCTTGAAAACTAATTTTCATATGATGTAAAACTAAATACATTAAATTTAGTGCTTAGTTGGAGTCTATCTATGTTCTTTCTGTGATTTTTGTTTTAGTTTTGTTAAGAATAAATTGATGTTATTCCTCTCTCTTTTGCTAACTATTTCTGCTAGATTTATACTCTTGATCATCTTGGTTATTTTTTTAAACAAGGTTATTAATGAGGTGTTAAAAGAAGATATCAGTTCCCATTTATTATCAAATCACAAGAAGCTTCATGTTGGGACCTTTTTGGATAAAAGTTCCTTAAACTCAACCTTTGGTTTTTCCTTACATATAATATTAATCCATTGAATTATGATGTTAATTTTTTTCATTTTTTAGGAACTTTAGCAGAATAATCCACCATATTGTACTCAAAGATAATAGTAACGATATAGTATTGGATAAACTCATGTAAAAAAACATCATAAATCAAAGGAGTTTTTTATTTTCATTTCTTATTTTTTTCTAATCATATTAATTGATGGTATGGTGTTGTTGGAAATTTAGTTTCAATGATTTTAAATCTATTCACAATGTGAAATTAAGTTCAAGGAAGTAATACCCCCGTTGTTTTTGATTGAATGAATATTCTTGTCTTATTTGGGTGATTAGATTACTAATTTTTATTCTGTTGAAAATCTAATTGAAATAAATTTTCAAACATGGTGACACCCTCTTCACTATATATTCAATAATTTTCATGCTTTTTTTTGAATTATATTGAAAATTTGTTTTTCCTATGCTTTAAAGATACAACATGTATCATTATAATCTGTTGTAAAATATTTTATGTGTAAAACATGATATTTGAATTTCTTATGACCCTTTTAACATGACATTGTACTAAATAATTGAAAATATTCTTTGAATTAAAATTGTTACTTATTTAAATTCACATTTACATTCAATTTTGAGGAAAATGTTGAGTTTTAATTATGGAGGAGTTCTTAAATAAAATAAACCATGCTTTAATAAAAAAACCCATTTGAATCCCTATTTTTTTCAAAAAATGTGATTTTCTAAAGATTTTACCATCATCTTATGTGGGTCAAAAAATTTCTTAAGTTTGAATATTGTGATGCCAAATTGAGGTAGTTAATTTTTATTACCCCTTAGATTTAATTGAGTACATCTTTTCTATTTACATTATTTAAAAATTTCTTTTTTGTAAAATTCTTGTGGAATGTTTTATAATTTTAATTGTATTAGGACTATTAAAATGGAATTGAACTCATAAGATATGCATCCATATGGTCTATGTAATGAAAATCTAATTACATGTCGAGTCTCTTTTATTCTATTCTTTCATCCTTTATTCTTTAAGTTGATTAATGAGTTATTAATATAATTCTTGTAATTATTAAACTATCCTATCCAAACAATGAGTATTTATTATTCTTTTTTTAATTATGTGAATCGATTACTTGTAGGTACATATATTTTTGGTCTCCTAGTTGGATTCAAATTGATTTTTGTTGAAATCTTTTCTAAATTTTCAATTTCAATCTATTTTTCAAAAAAAGAAGTCATTTTTTCACTAAATATGTTTGATTTTAAGGAGAAAATTACATTTTGAACTTGATAGAGTCCATGGGGGAAAATCATTTTGAAAACTAATTATTTGTGGTATTACAGTTTTTCACATTTAAGATTTCTTATTTTCCACTGATATTGACAAAGTAATTTATTGTGGAAAAAAATTTAAATGTTGTGTAATTTTTATATTTCTCTTATTTAATACATTTTTCCACATAATTTTTGTCATTTTTAAATTATTTTTAATAATAAAATATGTATTTAATTGGTTAAAATAATTATTGTGGATTATTTGTTATTATTAAGTAAATTATCATTTTTAGTGTTAAAAATGTTTAAATTAATGCCTGAATAATTAGTTTTTCAAGCCTTGTTTTTTAAATTAAATTTTTTATGTTCTAGTTTTTATTTTAACGGAATTATTTTATTTTCTTTTCTACATCGATATGAAATATTAACTTATTTTTGTTTAATTTATTTTATTGATTTAATTTAATCATTTATTTTACATTGATGTGATTAATAACTATTTTTTTCTACCTTTATATGATTTATTATTTCGTTGTTTTATTTTAATTATCAATTTTAAATGTTTTATTGATTTTTTTAACATATTTTTCAATTACATAATTTTTTTTGCAAGTTATAAATTTTAATTTATAGAATAATAATGTATCTTTGTTTATTTCAATTTCAAATCATTTTAATTTTAATTTTATGACCTAACATAATACTTTATAAGATTTTTGGATTTTGGATTTTGACCTTCATAAAAGAATTCCAGTTTGCGTAAAGTAATTTCTGTTTTTGTTGAACTGTAAGATATTTTGGTCACCGACTAATTTATTCTAAGCACTGCAAGAGAAATAAATGTATCGTTGCATAAGAAAAAAGTTAATATAATATCATGCTCGTGTAAGATAATTTTATCATCAATTATCAGGATGATAAACCCATGTGTTTGGTGAGATTTTAGTAAAAACATTGATTTGAAACTATATAAAATGAAATAAAATGAAATGAAATGATTGTGATTTATATCCTTTTATTTTGATCAATTGATTAATAATAGAAAATAAATGATTTTCATTTATCTCAATATTTTTTGGTGAGTCTTTTTAAATGAAAATAAAAGAAACTATTTTGTGATATATGTAGAAAATATGGATAAAATTAGAATTTTAAAATATTTATAACCCTCCACCATCATTTCCTTCTAAATCATTCTAATTTTGGGATGATTTAAAAAAAAAATTAGGCTATTATTCAACATTTTTTCCTTATCATTTCTCCCCTCTTAACATTACCTCACCAGACATAGGAAGTCTATTTCTCCACTCAACATCATTTATTTTCTCTCATATCACCGTGCCTAACAAGATTTAAGAGCTTGTTTGTAATAGATGATTTGGGGGAAATGAAATGAAAGAGATGGATGAAAAGTGATTTCCATTGGTTTGTGAGGTAATGGCTCGCCGAAAGAGATGGTGGACGAGGAAAATAGAGAGAAACAAATTTCCCTCCACTACAGTTTTATAATCACCCCAAAATCAGGGTGATTCGGAAAGAAACGACCCCAACGTGTGATATTTTTTTTTAAATTTCCTATCATGCCCCTATGCATGTTTTATTTTATTTAATATTTTATTGAATTATTATTTATATGAATTATCATCCTTATGATTATTAATAGTTGGAATTATTATTTTTATGAGTATATAAATATTTTGTTAAACGTAATTTGTAAATAATTTTTTTATAACTTAAACTTAATTTTTTAGTGATAAAAAATAACAATTATAAATAATTATAAATAATTTTGATTATAGTTAATTTTGATTATAGTTGATTTTCATTATCTTAAATTAATAATTTATATAAATAATTTATAAAAAAATTGAGTTAATATGTTTGAATTAATATTTATTTTGAATTAATAATAATTTTAAATTGATAATGTTTACCTAATTTTGGTAACATGAAAAATAATTATTGATTAAAATCAAAAAAAAATTATATAATTTACATGATATAAAAATAAAAAAATAGTCATTTCTAATATATTTTTCAAAATTAAATGTCTATATAATTGAAATGATATAAAAATAAAATATTCAATTTAAAATTATAAAATAAGTTTATTTGTAATAATTAAGTATTGAAAAATTGTATTTTTTAATAACATTACCCAAACTTATCTGAATTAATAATTATGGAATAATTTAAAAAATAACTTTGTTATATATATATATATAGATACTTATAAATATATATCTAATATATTAAAAATATATATATTTATATAGTTATAATTTTATTTTATAAATATATATATTTATGAATGCATATTTATAAAATAATACATAAATAAATATATTTATATATATATACAAATATATAAAGATATTTATAAAGATATTTATTTATTTGAAAATCAAAGATGCAATTTAAAATTATAATATTTTTTTTTATTTTGAATAATCGAGTATTAGAAAACTATATTTTTTAATAAGGATTATTTTTTCCATATTTCCAAAAAAAAATTATTTTAAAAAAAATTTGTCAACAAATAAGATGAAGATAAATTACAATCATTTATTTTTTTTACTAAATTTTGTATCCAAACAAAATGAAGAGAAATAAAATTCTTATTTTATAAATTAATAAATGTTACGAGACATTATTCATGGATGTTATAATTATGAAAATAATGTGGACTCAAAAATACCCAATTAATTTCCCTCTTAATGACTGGCCTTACATATTCTCAAACCTTTGGAATTCTAGCCGTTGGATTAAATATTGTAGGGATTAATCTCAACAGTTGGAACAGATCTCATGTACTCTATAAATATGGTGATATGTTAGTGAAATGACATGGACCTTTGGCACTACATCATGTTCTCTACTTCTTGTATTTCTTCTATATTTGTATTTCCATTTGTTATTATCATCGTCATATGGAAATTCGACATTTGCTTTCTCAACAATGTGTTTCACCTACGATCAATCTTACATTTCCGGTTTCGAAATTCTTTGCGGTTTTAATCGGCGTTCAATCAATTTCATAAAACGTTATCAGCACAGTCGTCCTCTCCGCATTATGCATTGTGATGTCGCAGCCTTCATCCCCATCACCGGCATAAGATAAATTTCATAGGAAAAAGGTATGTCACGTGTTTTATAAACATTCTTCTTTTGACATACTCTTTCGCATGTGCATCGACTTCACTCATTCGAAGAACTGCATCAAAAGATGAGTCTTATTTTACATGTAAGATATTGTTACATTTATTTTTTCCCTCTTGATAAATCTGAAAATAATATATGATTTTCTTAATATTTTCTTGGGGGGAAATAATGATCTCTTAACGAGCTATAACGACTCGCGGTTGAAAAACTTCACTCCATTCCTAGAAGAGAATGTGTTTTATTAATAACTTATGTGTTTAATGTCGAGACAAACATCATTCATAAAATGAATAAAAAAACTACACCACTAGACGTGGTTGAATGATGAACATCATGTACCCGTCATATATGGAGTCAATGTTTGATTAACATTTCATACCAGTCATATGTCGAGCTAAAATTTGAGGAACATCATGTACCCGTCGTACGTCGAACCAATGTTTGACGAACATCATGTACCATTTGTACGTCGAGCCGAAGTTTGTTGATCATCGCGTACTTGTCATATGTTGATCCTAAATTTTCTAATCATTCCATGAACCATTAAATTTCATATCTCTTATTTCTTGTTCACCCTAAAGATTTCATGTTTGATTATGATGTATAATGGTTCATGAAGGAGATTATATTTATATTGACTGTTTTTTTAATATCGAATTGTTTTATTTCATTTACCTTTAATTTTATTTCATATAAAATGTTTGAGATAAATTAAATGTTCAGGATGAACAAGAATAAATATATTTCATATATATCCATCCCCCGAAGTGGATGAAATTGATGAAATTGTTTAGTTGAATATCCATACTATTGTCATGAAGACACTAAAAAACCCATCCCCTATAGTGGATGGAATTGATTTTAAATATTCATTAAATTGTCTTGAAGACACTATAATAATAAAACAAATAATATTATTTTGTTCCCTAGAGTGAATGATAATATTTATTGAAAATGATTTATATCATTCCCCAAAGTGAATGAAAATATAAATGATTTATTTTTAAATCAAGTTTGATGTTTTACGAATGATCTTTGTGTTGTATTTGTTTATAATAAATAATAATAATAAAACCACTAGAAGTGGAATTATCGTAGTAAATATTTAACGAGTATAATGAATTTTATTTATATTTATAAAATAATACATCCCTGAAGGATGATATGAAAATAATGTCCTTTGACATTATATTGAAGAATATCTTCATTTATCAATTATTTTCTGAAGCAGCAATATCAATTTACAAATTATTTATCATGTGTTTATAGATTATCAATATCATCTCATGTCATTCATTTATCCACTGAAGTGGATGTTTCTATTCATATAGTTCATAAATGAGATGATTGGATTACATAGTTTTGATAATCCGATATATATTATGAAAATGATTTTACCACCTAAAGTGGTTAAACTAATGATCATCATAATCAATAAAATTTATATTTTATGCAAGATGATCATTATTGATAAATAATAAATTATCATTCATGGATCATGAAATCCGATGAATGAATTCATTCCTCGATGTGAATATAGTATTAATTACAATATCTCATTCCTTGAAGTGAATGAAATTATTCATGAAATTTTTTATATGATTTGTGATATCATGAATATTTTAGAGTTTATGAGGTTTGATCATATGATTTATCCTTCATTTGATAAAGTGAATATTTTTTATGAAACATAATTTTGGATGATGTTAAGGTGTGTGCTGTGAATCCAGAAGATTCTTCCACATTGGTTCTTGTTACTACATTCACAAGCTTCAAAAGATGTGGGGGATCCTATCCCAAGTAGAAGTATTGTAAAATAATATTTGGCCCTGAAGTTCCAAAATATTTTGGCCAGAAGTTCTAAATTATGAAATAATCCACTTTGTGATGGGCCTAACCTGTTATGATTATATTATGAATTCATCAACCACCATAAGTGGAAATTATAACGGCAAATATGAGTTTTCACAATAAAAGATCTTGGATATCTTATATATGTTAATCTTCAAGAAAAATGTTTACAAATATTATTTTAATTAAATGCTTCAAAATAACTTATATATGTGTTAGTATATGCTCATATAAGTACATTTACCGGTAGAGAAAATTAATTAACGACTCCAGATGAGCGAATATATTCCTACGTAGTAGTACAAATCCTTAATGATTTGTTATATCTAAAGTCTCGATGAGATATATGGATGATATTCTTGAAAATGAATATCATATGAAGACCCTGGATAAAAGTGGTGTCTCAATATGTAACAAGCATTCTTAAAAATGATTATAAATAATTTGTTATGTACAATCGAATCAATATTGGTAAACCAGAAGTTTACTGATTATGGCACTTCAAATATCTGACATGATGATTTAGGCCATCTGGGATCAATTATAATGAAAGGTATTGATTCATGTATACACAAGCATCGATTTGGTGATAACATAGTAGATATCCATCAGGGGGGAGAATGATGAATTTATTTAATGGATGCATGTCTACTAAATTATCAATGAATTCATTCTCATTATGTTATTATGAATGACCCCTATATAATAATTTACCCTGAGGTACCCATTTTTGGAGGTAAATTATTTATATTATTAGCAGCTATTGTGGAAATAAATTTCTCACATACTTATGAAGAAGTATATATGGGTGTTCCCACCTACCATGTGATCCATCTATATGAAAGATGCATCCACTAAATAATCACATGTGTTATTTTTTGTTGGTGATTATACATTCCATGCTATGCATGTTGATTAAAAGAAATATTGAGTATCATGTATTATATAGTCTTGTAGAACCATTGAAATGATGCTCAAAACACTTACATGAATGTAAATTGTTGGAAATCAATAGTCTGATTATACACACCTAAAGTGTAGTTGAACTGATTATATAAAATCATTGTTCATCATGAGTAGAAAGCAATAAATATATTTTCCCTTGAAGAGGAAAATGAATATATCGGAAACATTACATCTTTTTAGATATTGTCCCTGAAGTGACACTAGTACCATAAAAATTATGAGATCTTAATCAAATTTTGTTGATTATATATTGTTTATGAATGCTTTTAAAACACATTGATGGCAATAGATTTTGACAGATGTCGACATCATAATAATTGACCATAATTATTAAAGTAACTTCTAAAATGTTCAACATATAAATTTTTGGATTAATTATCCAAAATATCAAGACTATTGAAAATCAATGATCTTATTATAAGAAATATTCTTCCATGTATATTTGGAAATTTATATATGAATCCCAGAAATGTTCAAAATGACTGAAGTATTTTCAAAATTATGAAAGTTTCACCCAATCTGATAAATTATGGGGTGAAAAATGATGTATCCATATTATGTTAAGGAAGAATGTAAATTGAATTTATCATCTCATGGTTTGTATGAATCATTTTATTCATCATATTATTAAGGTGGTTTGAAAAAAATCTAAACTCTTGAAGAGTTTTCTAAAATCAATGAATTAATTGATCATGAAATTACATGGAATGTCTATGTATTTTGAATTAATCATCCTAAAGATGAAATGTTAAATTTTGAATGGTTTTACCCTTAATGAATAATTAAATCTCTTGTTTCCAAGAGTGATATATTTCATACATAAGGGGTTGATGAAGAACATACTTATCCCAAAATGATTAAATATAAATGAAAATTTTTTAATCCCTGAAGGATATATATGTACATGTGCATATGTACCTTGAAAATGAAAATAAATCCTATTATGATGCAAGTTAATGTTCTTCCCTATTCATTGAAATCTAAAGGGTGTGAATTTTTATTATTCCAAAATTCAAAACTGAATGTTTTGGTTATGAATTGATCATGGACATTATATGAGTTAAGTGATGATAACTATGAATGAGAGATGTAACTGTTGTACTCTTTTTCCCTTAGTCAAGTTTTTTTCCATTGGGTTTTCATGATAAGGTTTTTAATGAGCCAACACTTTGGGGATTTGACATTATTTTACTCTTTTTTTCTTATCAAAATTTTTCCCTTGAAGAGTTTCTCCTTGATGAGGTTTTTAATGACGTACTAATACATCATAACAGATATATATGGTAATGTTACAAATTATTATGAATATTTAAAATTAATGGCGATTTTTGGCCTTTCCCATGAGTCATAATTTTCAATGAGACCATTCATTATTACCTTTGGTCTTCCTCTCATGTCTCGAAGACATAATTAAATAATAATATTAATTGATGTCCTCAAGACACAACTAAATGATATAATCAGGGGGAGTTGGGAACACTGCACTCTTTTTCTCTTCATCAGGGTTTTCTTACTGGGTTTTCCTGATAAGGTTTTTAATGAGGCACCATGACATGGATTTATTTTATTTTGACTTCACTTATTTTTCCCACATGATTTTTTAATTGAAAATTAAATAAGGTTCTATGAAATTGTGACATCCAAGGGGGTGTTATGAAACATTATTAATGGATGTCATAATTATGACAATAATGATGACTCCTAAATCCCCAATTAATTTCCTTCTTATTGACCGACCTTACATATTCTCAAACCATTGGTATTCTAACCGTTGGATTAAATATTGAAAGGATTAATATAAACTGTTGGATTAGATCTCATTTACTCTATAAATATGGTGATATGTTAATGAAATGACATGGACTTTTGGCTCTATATCGTGTTATCTACTTCTTGTAATTTTTTTTGTATGTGTATTTATATTTGTTATTATCATCGTTATACGTAAATTTAACATTTTCTTTATCAACGATGTGTTTTGCGTACGATCAAAGGAAGCCGATAATTCGGTGAAGCGAGAGGAAGTAGATCTGTCTGGGTTTGTTTGTCAAAATATTCGATGCCAGATCACCTCTGAAGAACCCCTTGTGAAACATGTTGAAGCTATTATGAGGCCATGATGATGAACTAGGAGTCCGCATTTGAAGGAACGTTTTAAGAAGGAAATCGCGACATCGAACCACTTTTTCATCTAGAAGGAAAGCTGAAGCCTTTCTTGGTGTTGAAAACCTATCCGCGATTGGATTTTCTTGGTGCGGACGAACTATTTTTCATTATCTCACATCAGATCAGTGACCAATTTACATGAAATAGGATCTCCAACAATGCAACAAGCATCACTGAGTCATTGAATAGGGAATCATTAATTTTGGGTTCAGATAATCGGTGCTTCATGATGTTGAATCATAGAATTGTAAATCATCTTAATCGCAATAATCAAGATTCAATCACAGTGGGCCTGCTGCGACTATGGCCTCCCGACGAGCTAGGGTTTTTGGTGAAACTTTTCTGGATGAAGATTCTTGGTGAGTTTCTCCTTAACCTATCAAAACAAGTTGATGATTGTGACTAGGATTTCATGTTTGTTCTAGAATTATTTCCAAATAGAGAGTGGGTGGAGGCTGGATCTCAACCGTTTTTCCACCGGCGATGATGTGTTGTCAATGATATTTTCAAGTAGGGTTGGTAATTTGTTATGGGTTGTTGTTTTTGTTGAACCCGAATCCATATTTTTTTTCACGAAACGAAATGATTTCTGTTTTGGATTAAGGATATGGATTACGGGATCTATCCTATTCTTAGGGTGTTGATGAGGAAGGAACTGAAGATCCATTGTTGAATTTTCATTTGAGGTCATGTACTGGTGTTTGTTTTGGTTACAGTTGATTGATGGATGAAGGGGAATCCACGATTTCATCATTGTAAGTTCCAATATTGGGTGCCAGAGTTTAAGGAAGTGTCTGGTTTGAGTTTTTAGTCGTGAGGTTCCAAGCCACATGGGATAAACATCAGTATTTTTCATGGAGCATAGGAGGTTGATGGAGAGACAATGGCATCATGAGAAAAGTCTCATTTCAGAAAAAAAAATATTAATTGTATGAGACGTTTCAGAGTTTGATGGATGAATTTTTAGAGTTACAACTTAAGTGAAACAAGCCAGTATTTCATAACAGTTGGGAGCACGAGCCCGTCTTTCATAAGTGGGATTCGTGAGTAGGCGACGCAGTTGGGAGCATGAGCCACTCTTCACTGAAGAGGAAGTTGAAGATGAATTGGAAACAAAGTATATGGATGGATCTCTTTCATAATTTTCTCATATGACCTTCTTGTACAGAATATGAATAACTAATTTTTTTAGAGGAATTAGTATTTCATGGTTCATTTTACAATTCATTGTATTTGATCTTCATTTCATTCGAGTCTTTTTGGCGAGATTGAATAGAATTATTGATTTGCTTGGTTTCTTGAAAATGAATTTTATTCTCTCAGAATCATCTAGAAAAATCGATTCTGTTGATATTTGATTCATTCATTTGTTGTTGGATGAATCTTGTTAGTGGCGAGCTACATGAATTATTCAACTGAAGTATAATTTCCCAACAAGGGAATTTGACATAAACGGTTTTTTCAGTTCCACATGCAATTTTTTTTCATGGAATGAATAAATCCATTTTTAATCAAGAAGGTTTTAACATGCATTGCACTTCTTACTTTATTCTTTCACTCTTTTCAGTCAATATCAATTTCCAGTTTTTTTCATAGTTTTGGAAAATTAATGATGCCCTAGAACATCTCTTCACCCTTCTTTGTGATTAAACCCTACTTACCATTATCTAGTAGCGAGTAGGAAAATAGAAATTGTAATTTGACTGGTGCATCAACAACCGTGCCATGATAAAAAATCATTACAATTGTCATCAAATTTTATCAATTTATCATATACCAAAATTATATATATTCTAATCATATGCTCCCCATAATATGATAATTATATCTATAAATATCATTTTTCATCATAAAATCACAATAAAATCTTATATGCTTTCAAAAATATCTATACCCAAACATTCCAATTTACATTATCAATAAAAATTATATATTTATCATAACAAAACATGATTATTTCAATATTAGGAAAATATTAATACTTATATATCCCTTAATCACAAGTTTAAAAAAATATAACATTAGTAATAAATAAATTTTCTATGTTATTGGTACTAAATTACATGTGATTGCAAATCATTGAAGAAAAGCTATTGCAAAACCATAGAAGTTTAGTTATTCTTATAATGAGAATATCATTGATAATGAACATACATTTCATTTTTCTAATATCTCAATACATAAACACATAAATCATTCCACATCAATTATTGGAATAGCATATGCTCTTCCTTAGGAGTTAGCCCTTGGATTATGGAATTGAATAGGATAATCCTCATCTTCCTCACACATAATACAATGAACTATAAATTGTAGCTTAGGATGTATATTATTTTCCTCCATTGAGTTTTTTATTTTTTTCATATTAATTACTTCCATTATTCCATTTTTTTGAACACATTAATAGATATTCCTAACATATTGAGAAATTTACCTTTGGGGATCATCCCATGTTCTCCACATATAATAAGATTAATATTAATCTATCCATCGCCATCAAGAAACTACATTTTTCACTTAATTTGTTCATTTTGAAACTCATCAATGTTCAGGTTTTTGAACATATTTCATGATATCTGGTTATAAAAAATCACATTCACTCATATCCCACACCCTTTTTCATTTGGTTATTCATGATAAAATTCATTACATTGTCTGTTAGATTTAGTGTTAACATGATTCCTACTAGATCCATCTATTAGCAAAAACAAAAAAGAATAGCGTGAGCCACAGAAATCAATGTAAATAATCATATAATAAAAAGATCATTTATAAGACATCTGAATCATAATACCTTGTTTTCAATCTATAGAAGCTTTGGTTTAACCTAGGTCATCCATGGTCATCAACTATTCATATCATGTATATTGATTCATATTGAAAATGTGAATTAACCCAAGCATATCCATAGAGAGTGTCTAGACAAGTGTGTAGTCATTGACCCACTCATCTTGCACTTATGATTATTGAGTTAAATCCAGATCTACCCCATTTAATGTTATTAACCATAGGTAATTTTTGGCCACAACTGTGTCCACATTTTAGTATCTAGACAAGGATGTATTTTCTAGGAAACTCACACTCCTTTCATTACTATAACATAAACTTTTCTCTTATACGCAGTATTATTATAAGGGTTACCAGAAATTTATTCTCATACTAGTTTAAAATAAATTACTTAACCCTACAGTGATACCAATTGTGGATACCCCATTATAACAAAAATAAATATAACCTAATTTTAGATGAATATTGATTACATATTATAACTATACATGCCTGAGGATAGTAATGATTTATTATTTATGATGTATAGATATATAATCATCTTATTTGGTGAAAGATAATTAATGTCTCCCATAATAATCTTCATATTTGTATCCCTCTTATACATATCATACTTAAAACCTTTGCCTATATTATATGGAAATTGAAACAAAAGAAATCTTGTACTCAAATTCATAGTAAGTGTAAACATTGTAGATATCAATCATAAGATCATAATATGGTCATAGGGAAATGATAACATACGCATGTGCATGTTCTCAACATTAAAGATTCATACAATGAAATTTATATATCATAAACTCAAAAATAAATTCATAATCAGAAGAATAACCAAAAAGTGTGTCATGGAGTAATCATCATTCAATATTAATAAGATAGGCATATGGGCTCATTATCATAGGAAATCATAATCTTGTGAAAATAGAAATTCTCAATAATTATCACTCATAATCCTATGAGAATATCTTGAATTTGATCATAATTAAACATGAAACAGGTAATATATCCATTCACAATAATGTTACTGCATATTTTTGTGAGCATGGAAAGAAATTGATCATATATAGGAATAAAAATTTGAACATTGTCATTTGAAATCATGTCCACATATAATCTTGTGAGAATAGCTGGAAGAAATCATTCTCATACATCAAAATGTGAACAAAGCTATTCAAAATAACATCTATTCTTATCATATCCATCTCATGTGATATCAATACCATATTTCCTAATTCATTAGAGGGTTATAATAAAACTTACTTTTACATAATAATAATCTTTTCACATGTATGTCTCATGGTCATAAAAACAATTATCATTTCATCATATCTTATAAAATGAAAAAGAAAGGGGTTTCATCAAGATTTCACCATCATAGTAAATAACTATCTATATAAAGAATAAGGATGGTATAATTGGATAATATGCCCAGTAAAGTATAACATCATGGATTTTATCAAAGGTACATATCATTTTTGTTGGTTTAATTTCCTTGGTTTAGCCCTTATAATGATTCCAAATGGATTCATGGAGGTCACATGGGCATCTGAGGCTTGTTCGGAGCCCTGAGCCTATGAAATTGGAGAAACAGACTAGATGACATGATAATGAGAAACCGTACCACCCAAACCACACTATTTCCATAAACTGTGCGGCTTGAGGGATTGGGATGTTAGAGGCCACACAGTTTGTCTGAAACCATGTGGCCTCAGGCACAAGCTCATGTGATCCACCTATAGTTTTTAACAGAGACATTTGGAATGGGCTACACAGTTAACCAAACCGTGCACTTCACCCATGAAAGGGTCCTCATTAGGCAGTGTCTTGGTGCACGGTTGGTGCACAGTTTGGAAAACCGTGCATCAAAACCATGTTCCCCTGTCTATGTGCGCGAAATTAATATTTTCCCTTAAATGTTTTAAAATTAACCACACCACATTATCCATATTCTTTCAACGGACTCTCCTCCTCTTCCAAGCCCGAAGATCCCTCTCCTCCTCTCCATAGGTTTTGAGTTAACTTCTCCATCCTTCACCCAAATTGATCACCCTCAGATCCACCAAAAATATTGAGGTAAGATCTACCATCCTCTTGATTCTTTTTCCAGTCAAACTAATCTATTGTTGCACTATTTTGGTGCAAACTCATTTTCCCCATTTTCATTGCATTTGACGATTTTTTCAATAACTCTCATTCTAGCTCATATCAAAGGTGAATCACTAGTGCGGAAAACATTATTTATGTCGGTTTTTAGCCGACGTTAATACAGACAACGTTATAAATAACATTTTTACATCGGTTATTCAAAAAATGACGTAAAAACATAACATTGCGGTGTTTATCACGTCGGTTAATTAATAACCGATGTTAAAAAACCGGGGGGGGGGGGGGGGGGGTTATAACATCAGTTATTAGATAACCGTTGTGATAAACCGGGGGGGGGTTATCACGTCAGTTATATAATAACCAATGTTATAAACCCATACGGGGGATGTTTATCACGTCGATTATTTAATAACTGACGTGATAAACCCCCGGGAAATGGTTTATCACGTCGGTTATATAATAACCGACGTGCTAAACCAGTCCGGGGGGGTTATCACGTGAGTTATTTAATAACCGACGTGATAAACCATTTCTGAAGACTTTTATCATGTCGGTTATTAAAAAACCGACATGATAAACCATTCCACAGGTGTTTATCACGTCGGTTATTAAAAAACTGACGTGATAAACCCTTCCCGATTTCTTTATCACGTCGGTTATAAAATAACTGACGTGGAAGACCACTTTTTTTTAAAAATAGAATGCATTCCCCTACTCTCCACCAGAAACAACTAGAAACCAAATAAAGAATTCATACCACAAAAACAGAAGTATATCAAAACAAGAACTAAAGCAAAATTAAGCATTTACATTGATAACATATAAAACTTACCCCACTTGACAGCCCCCACCACACCCCTGGACTGTCCCCGACCCCCTGGAGAGCCCCAATCACCCTGGGACAGAACCAAACACCCCGGGACAACCCCCCCACTATACTCCCACCACCCCTTGAACAACACCCCCTCACCCCACTTGACAGCCCCCACCACATCCCAGAACTGCCCCGACCCCCTGGACATCCCCAAACACCCTGGGACAACCCCCCACCCTCCTGAACATCACCCCCTCACCACCTCACCCCACTTTACAAACACCCCTGGACTTCCCCCAACCCCCTGGACATCCCCAAACACTCCGGTACAACCCCCACCCCCATGTATACCCCCCCCCCCCCCCCACACCCCGGACAGCCCTCCCCCACCCCATTGGAGCCCCCACCACACCCTTGGACTGCCCCCCGACCCCCTGGACAGCCCCAAACACCCCTGGACAACCCCCCCCCCCCCACCCTCATGTATACCCCCACCCCCTGGAAAACACTTCCACACCCCTGGACAACCCTCTCACACCCCTGAAACAGACCAAAAAGTTGCCGAAAACAAACCAGAACCCCCTCACCCCACAAGACTGCCCCCACCACACCCCTGGACACTCCCCCTGCACCCCTGGACATCACCACCACCCCTAAACATCCCCCACACCCTCCTGTAGACCCCCAACCCCTAGAAAACAGTCCCACATCCCTGGACATCCCTCCCACACCCTTGAAACAGACCAAAAAGTTACCAAAAATAGACCAGAACCCCCTCAACCCACTAGATAGCCCCCACCACACCCCTGGACTGCCCCCCCCCCCCCCCCACATCCCCATGGACACCCTGGACACCCACCACCTGTACATCACTTCCACACCCCTGGACAGCCCTCCCACACCCCTGAAACAGACCAAAAAGTAACAGAAAACAAACCAGAACCCCCTCACCCCACAAGAATGCCCCCACCACACCCCTGGACACTCCCCCCCCCCCCACACCCCTGGACATCACCACCACCCCTGGACAACCCCCCCCCCCCCATCCTCCTGTATACCCCCACCCCCTGTACAGCACTCCCACATCCATGGAAAGCCCTCCCACACCCTTGAAACATCCCAAAAATTTACAAAAAACAGACTAGAACCCCCTCAACCCACTGGACAGCCTCCACCACACCCCTGGACTGCCCCCCATCCCCATGGACACCCTGGACACCCCCCACTGGACAGCCCACGCACCCCTGGAAACCCCCCTCACCCCACAAGACACCCCCACACCCCTGAACACCCCCTGGACAGCCTCCCACTCCCCTGTACAGCCCTTCCACCCTCCTAGAAACACTCCCCCCAGACTGCCCCCCCACTCTCATGGACACCTAGGATCCCCCACCCCACCAAACATCCCTCCCAGACCCCTAGACCCCCCACCCCACTGAACACCCCCACACACTTGGAACCCCTCCCCCCGAGACCAGAATCCATACCAGAAAAACCATCATAAGTAGACAAAAACAAGAAGTAGAGAAAAATTAAACATTCACATATATAACATTCAAAACTTACACTGTCAACTTCAAGAAAACTAAATCCAACCTAAACGACTACCAAATACACAATTACAATTACAATATTCAAAATTACATTTTACATTACAAACAAATAAAATTCAATAAAACTTGTAAAATAATTTGACCTCCCCACTTGTAAGTGTTTGATGACTTCATTAGTATAGGTTTGAGGGTCATTAAAAAGCTACAAATGAAAAGGATAGTAGTTAATGTGTATAATGAATAAATCAAATTGAAATATTATGGAAATGTTTAAGAGGAAATCTTACCAGGTCAAATTTCACAAATGTCCCAGTTGTTATTATTTCATTCAGAAATCTTAACATATAATATCTGCATTCGATGACGCCTTGTTGTTCATGACAATTCTGTTTGAATGAGTGTAAATTCAATATATTATTTTTATATAATAAATCAAAAAGTACAAATTATAACTGGATATTTACCTTTGCATTTACATATTTGATCATTTCACTCATTTTCTTTTTGTTTTATCGAAAGTAGGCCCATGCCCTGTTAGAAAATAATACGAATGGGGTAAATTTAAAATTCATTATAATATATAAACTATTGAGAAATTGAAACGTAATTTTCCAATATATTCTTAAAACTTTCCCGCACATGATCATGGCCAGAGCATATCCAATAAAGTGCTTTCTCCCTTGAAAAAAAACCCCTAACATCCAATGATCACTGATAAAAGGAAATTTAAGGATAGTGGTTTTTTATGTTAAACGATAATGAACTCTTTGAGAGATATGTGTTTCATACCTCTCACAAAAAGGAATCATCCAACATTGTGTTTATATATTCTTTTCAAGTCTTTCAGCAATATAAATCATTCTTTGTTCCCCATCCAATGCACATGCTTCAGGGGAAATCAATTGCGGGTCCATGAATCCATATACATCTGTCAGCTCATTCCTCTCAAAAATTTTATAAAGATACCTAATACAAAACAGACATAAGTATACATGTATAATAAATATAACGTAGGGAAAAGGTGTTAATACTTACATGGAAACAATTTGCACCACGTTGATGCCCAAATTATCTCCAGTAACAAGCTCCATGATATCAGTTTTCATATTCCCCACACTTATTGAACATCCAAAAACATGACCTTCCATTAGAAACTCATAATATCCCGCCAAAAAATTTGAATATCTTGACAATCTGTCAAGACTACTAGAATCTGTATCTGATGTCATAGCCATTTTTCATTATTGTTGTCTATACAATATTTCTTTACCATTGAATTATTCCTGTAAAAATAAATAGAAAAATATATTAGATTTAAAATGATAAAACAAATTTAATAAAAAAATAAAATAAAAGATATAGCATTCATACCTCTATGTTAATGAGTCAAAGAAGTCTGGATGGCCAAAATTAAAAAATAGCTGATACTATGTCCAACTTTCGACACCTCATCTGTAGGTAATGGTACTCGAGCTGGTCTATCTATAATAACATGTACAATGACCCACTGATTATCTACCTCTAATTTTTTATGATGAAATGTATCTCCCATACAATATACCAACCCATATGCAACTATATGATGTTTAGGATCATCAACATATAACTCGCAATAAGTAGGATGCTACGGCGGAAAAGTAGGATAAAAAATGGGGTCAGCAGGATGAGGTGGGGGAGTGGGAGCTACTGGTGGAGGTGAAGGATAAATAACGGGGTCTACAGGGGAGGTGGAGGAGTGGGAGCTGCATTCTGAAATTGTCTTTGCATGTCTACAAACAAAGACTGTACTAACGCTCTAATCTTTTCCTCCATGGTCACATTAATATTATGAACTTTAGCCTCCAAGGATTCTATTTGTTTTATAAACCCCCTCAACGTTAGAATTTGAAGAACGTGGCAACCGTTTTCTTACCGATACACCTGCCAGATATCCTCTTACACGACCAGGATGTTTGAGATTTTCCAATGCTACAGATAAAATATCTTGCCTCCCAGTAGTAATAAATTCCCCCTGTGAACTATGCTCCTCAAGAGAGTCCTGTATTAATTAATTGAACATTTATGTAATGATTGAAATTATATGAAGAAAATAGTTAACATAAATAAATAAAATTGATATCTTACAATCCTATTAGCTACGATTATCGATTCTTCGGAAAGATATTTCCCTTTTTTCCCTCCTGGGCTCTCTTCCATTTTTCATGTCTATATAGAGGGGATGGAGAGGCCACCTCTCCAGAGCTTGAAGACTCAGCTCTTAGTTGTTGAAATATTTCTGCCATCATTTGTTCTTCCAAAAATGCCTACCCTCCCCGAGATAAACTATGAGGGTATAAATTTTTAGATTGGATCTCCTGAAGAACTTTCCTTATTTTCTATAAATTAAGAATAAGAAATCATTAACAAAACATTAATAAGATCATTTATATAAGAATGCTTATAAAAGTTTACATTTCCCAAACAAAAAATGACTCTTTTCTTCTGCATTCAAAAAACTATCTCCATGTGTCTTCATCTATAAAAGGATATATACGATATGGATTTTCATGACTCCTATGGCCATAAATGATATCAGATGATAGGGTTGATTTGAAATCCCTCCATCTCCTGGCAGCCAGTGATAAGCATTTCTTTCAGACTCCTCCAGTGTTAGGAATATCAAATTTTATCTGATAAAGAAGTGGTTAAACATTTTATATATACTAGAAACATTTAAAGAATTGTCAAACAATAGAAAAAGATATTATCAAAATCATCTCCCACAACTGAGAGATTATCTCTTTATCCACACTTCTCTAGTCATCATACAGAATTCTTACTTTTCTCATAGCCTGAGTTGATACAAAACTCTTAAAATCTTCTCCATTTGGACCTCTAGGAATATCATCATCATCAAACTCAACGAGTATCCTATGATCATGCGTACGTGCATGTGATAATTTTGGTAAACGTGTGCACCCACGTTTACCAACCTTTAAACTTTTTTTCATAATACGAGCACATGAGGAAGATTGGGGAACATCAAGAGGAGCATGTGAATGTTCCTCCCCAGAGGTATGACCAATATGCTCATCTCCAGAATCATGTGGTCGATCAACTGAATGATCTGTCATTATCCTTCAAATCAAAAAAACAAACATTAGTTCACAAATATAAAAATTAAAATATTTTAATACTACTGTAATTAGAAAATAGAAAACTATACTAAGTTACGTAATAGTAAACATTGGTAATATGGTATGCATGTTAAACAATGGTAAAGATGGTAAAGATGGTAAAGATGGTAAACATGGTAAACATGGTAAACATGGTTAACATGGTAAAGTAATTCCCACTGAACAAAAATAATAGATATATAATTCATGTAATGGAAAACAAGATAAATTAAACTAAACAAACATAAAACAAACAAAAACATATTCTTATTTTGTTTTAATACATGTTTTAATAAAGAAAAAACATACAATATCTAACATTTTATGAAAAAAATAAATGTAAACAACAAATTATCATATGTTACCTATAATTTTAGGAATGTAAAAATGGATTTTTTTCCCAAATTCCTTCATCGTGGTCGTTCCTTATGGCACAAACCATGTCTTCAGCATGCTCATCATTATGTTATGTTAATCTTTCCATGAAAGTAGGGATCTCACATAAATCAGCATCTTCATCAAGTTCGTCCTCACCAACATATTGTTATTCCCTTGTAAAACAACATCCCACTGCATATCTAATTGATCTACTACATAGATTTTTTTTGCATGTGTTTCCATTATAAAATAACCGGCTGTGTCTTCCAATCTATTCAGTTTAACAAGTGTCATTCCAAATTCATAATGTCTGACACTGTTGTCACCGATAAACCATTTACAGTTAAAAACAGGAACTTTAATTTTAATGTAATCAACCTCCCATATATCTTCAATCACTCCATAATATGCACTTGATGCAGAAATTGGGTTTTTGTTCCTAGCACTCGAAAAATGCATTGCTTCTGCAAACACCAATACACCACTATTCTAAACTGCACTTTTGTTGTCCTGATATTTCTTCTGAAATGTATAGCCATTAATGTCATAACCGAACCATGTTATCCCATTTAAACATGGACCACCCACTATCCATTTTAATTTCTATGATACATATAATCTACCAAGCAAGGTCTTTTTAAACCCTGACAAAAAAGTTTTGTTGTGCTCATTCAAAATCCACATTTATTTCTTATTTGGATGACATTGTTTAAACTCATTAATATGCAATGAGATATATAGTTGAAAATCAGCTATGTTATTCAAGATGTATGACTCTAACTTCTTCATATGTTCAGTTGACAATGATTTAAATTTCATGCCACGAATCCCCTTTCCCTCATTATTAACTCGTTCATGGTGACATGGAGGCAAACCTATGTGTTGCGCCGCAGCCAATTAGCTCATACAAAAATCTTCTACCTCCTCAGAAATATTCTTTTCAATAATGGAGGCTTCAGGATGATATGGATTTTTAAAATACCCCTTTAATATTTTCATATACCTTTAAAAAGGATACATCAAATGAAGATATACAGGTCCACAATGATTTATTTCTCGAACCAGATGAATCATTATATGCACCATTATATCAAAAAAATTTGGAGGAAAATACATTTCCAATTGACAAAGTATAAAAATTGCATCCTTTTCCAAAATGTTCAAAGCATTCACATGAATCAACTTTTTAGAAATTGAATTGAAAAAATAACACAACTTCATTATAGTCTTTCTGACACAGATGGGTAATATTCCACGCAATGCAATTGGCATAATTTGTTGCATCATGACGTGACAATCATGTGATTTCATACCTATCAACTTCAAGTCCTTCAATGAGACAAAATTTTTTACATTTGAAGAATAACCTTGAGGCACTTTGATATCATGAAGACACTGAAAAAATCTAATTTTCTCCCTCTTCGATAATGTATGACAAGTCGGGGGAAGAAATGTTCGTCTTCCTTTAGGAGTGGGAGCTAACTCCAATCTTATTCCCATTGATAGTAAGTCTAGTCTTGCATTCAACCCATCTTTTGTCTTTCCATTAATATCTAACAATGTTCAAATCAAACAATCACAGATATTCTTCTCCACATGCATGACATCAATATTATGATTAACTTCATAATACCTCCAATATGGTAACTCAAAAAATATTGTCCTTTTCTTCAAAATATTTCTATCATTACCATATTTCTGTGCCTTTCCCAATGTCACATCAAGGTTTTTCACCCTCTCAAAATACAGATCCGGGGATAAAGTTTTTGGAGCAATATCAAATTCTTGTGAGCCATTGAAAGCCTTTTTTAGTCTTCTATAAGGGTGATCCGTAGGCAAAAACTTTCGATGACCCATGTACACTATTTTACTCCCATGATGAAATTGACAATATGACGTCTGTTGTTCGCAAATTGTACATGCTTTATTCCCTTTAACACTGTATCCAGACAAATTTCCATACTCTAGGAAGTCATTTATAGTGAACAGAAGCACTGCATGAAGTTGAAAATATTCCATTTTATAAGAATCATACACCCTATTACCATCAGCCCATAAAGTTTCAAATCATCAATCAACGGTGATAAGTAAACATCAATATCATTTCCAGGTTGCTTTGGACCAGAGATCATTATACTCAACATGACATATTTGCGCTTCATACAATATTTAGGAGTGAGGTTGTAAATTACTAATAAAACAAGCCATGAACTATGTGTGCTGCTGAGGGTTTGGTATGGATTCATTCCATCTGTGCACAACCCTAGTCTAAGATTTCTAATTTCATTTCCAAATGTAGAATACTGCGCATGAATTTTCTTCCATTGTGGAAAATCAGCTGGATAACGAATTTTTCCATCACATACCCGCTCATCAACATGCCATCTTAACCTTTTTACATCATTGGATTAGAAAATAAATGTTTGAAATGATGAATTATAGGAAGATACCAAAATACCTTTCATGGGATATTTGTAATATCTACATCAGCCTGTGATTTTTCTTTCACCTAATACCGTGATGTCCCACATTTAAAACACCTTGACAGAAATTCATATTCCTTCCTGTTAGGACCAATAGGGCCCTATAAACCCTGAGAGGGGGGGGGGGGGGGGGGCAGTGAATCAGGGTATGGATATTCTTTTCAAAATTCTTCCTACCCCACTGAATCATGACCTCTTTATTACAAGGGTCACATTGTTTTCACTTTTGTGGTTAATGTGATCACTTATTTCCTTCTTTATCTGATGATGATGCATTAAATGCAATGCATGGAAGTAAGCATTAAGACACATAGATTTTTACTTGGTTCACCCTCACTGGGCTACGTCCAAGGAGCATACGCCGACAACTTTTCGGTCGTACCAAATTCCACTATACTTCACTAGATGTGGATTACAATGTTTGGGTATAGTCACTATGTCCCAGGCTCACTGCCCTTGCAAGATTTAGGGTCAGCTCACTGCTTTCCCAAGGGTCACTCCCTATTTCTCCCTCTCTGGCTCACTGCCGGTGGAGAGGATCACCTTCTTCCTCATCCTAAGATCACTACTCTGGAAGGGAATCCACTCACAGTTTATAGACCTGTAGGTCTCTTCATTTGCATGAATACATTCATCCTTGACTATTGATGGATACTCTGTTATAGTCCAACTTTCATCCACTGATGAATATAACTTTGCCTCTTAACCACTGGGCAATTCAGTTTGGAAACACCTTCGCAAAGCACCCTACTCCGCTAGGATCCCAATTTCGCAAAGCTCAAACAAGCCTTCGTGAAGCTCCAGACTTTTCATGAAGCACTACCGCGAAGCACTACTGAGAAGCTCAAGTCGTTGTAGATCAACTTCCCTTGTGAAGATCACTAAGCCAACACAGAGCATGAAACTTTCACGAAGCTACAATAGCCGCCGTGAAGATCTTCTTTCACGAAGAACACAGGCTGCACAAACTACCTTCACGAACCGAGAGAAAATTATTTTTTCTGAAAATTATCTCTACTTCTCTCGAGGGGGTCGGCCTCTATTTATAGGTGATTCCACCGACCCTCGAAATTTCTGTGAGAATTCAACACCACGTCATCTCAAATCGAGAATCTCCGAAGATTCCGCCAGAATTCTGTCCAAATCACGAAGCACCACAACAATTTTACGTTCACAGAGCTCGTCGTAATCGCAGAGCATCCCGTCAACATTCCTTCGCGCCTTCTCCGCAAATCTCCCTCGCAAATCCCTTCAACACCATGATCCGCTTCGACTCTGCCGTTCGCAAAGCTTTGACGTAATCGCGAAGCATCACCGCCTCTATTTTTCTGGTCTTCGCGAAATCCAATCCATGCATCCCATCTTCATGAAACTCATGCCTTTTCTATATAATAATATGATCTTCCTGAAATAATATTTTTGCGATGCTCACCAAACTCCAAATTTTGGACCCCAAAAATTTGTCAAACACTGGGAAACGGCGTCACCTTGTACTGCCCTTTTGTACCGCCTCCATATCGTCCTTTCCTTTGTCAGCATTCTTTGTCAACATGGATTGTCAAAATATTCTATGGAACTCGACAATTCTCCATGGAATCCTGCTTTGTCAACAAACACAATCAACCCAAAATTACTACAATGTTACCTTGAGGAATTTTTTCCCAAAACTTCCTATATATAATGCAGCCATTCGGACATGCATTTATTTTATTGTATCCCAATCCTATTGGGAATAATATTTTCTTGGCCATATAATGTGAATCTGAAAAATAGTTATCTTTTTGAAGAATGTATTTCATTAATTATAGCAGATCTGTAAAACTTCTATCCCTCCATCCATGTTTCGCCTTCAGGTTAATCAATCATAAAACCGCCGACAAAACCGTAAAATTTGTACAACCAGGATATAATGGTTTTAAAGCATCACCATATAGACGATCAACTATCGGTTCTATCTCAATTTGTTATGCTACAAAATCGCGAATCATTTCTTCATTTCCATCGGAGTTACCATCTTGCGAATCATCATCATCAGTGAAATTCCGTCCAATTTCACCATGCCAAATCCAAGGGCTGTAACTTGGATTAAAACCATGAAAAATCAGATGATCTTTTATCTCTCTACTTTTCAACTTCTTGATATTCAAACATTTCAGGCATGGACAGAAAAAAATGTCACTACTTGGAACATTTCGTTTAGCAAATTCCA
Source organism: Viscum album (assembly GCA_963277665.1). Lineage (NCBI taxonomy): Eukaryota > Viridiplantae > Streptophyta > Magnoliopsida > Santalales > Viscaceae > Viscum > Viscum album. The sequence goes on from OY728156.1 coordinate 53,127,929, forward strand.
AAAAGGCATCAACACCTTCCTCATATTAATTTCTAATTCGATGTGCCGTAATCCAACTTCGAATCATTATTACCTATAAAAAATATCAAAGATATATATTTTTTTAAGATAAGCCAAATATAGGTTTATATGAAAAAAATCATAATTTCAATGTAAAACAATTTTAAAATATAAAACAAATCTATGCGCATTTAAAAAAACATGCTTGAATATTATTTTAAAAACAAAATATAGTTAGATATAATAGTTTTAAATTTGATTGAATCAAAGAAAACCATGGGGCCTAAAATGGTTGATAAGAAATTATAGAAAATAGAGTAAACCTAAGAACCAAATGAAATTTAAAATAAAAATTCAGATGGAGAAAATCACAATGTAAAGAAAATCATCACAGCAGAATCATCATGTCATAATCTCAGAAACCACGATTCAATAGTCAATCCCAACTGACACTTATCCCCCACCCCCTTGGACACCCCCTGGACACCACCACCCCCTTGTACTGCCCCCCACCCTCTAGACACCACCACCACCCCCTTGGACACCCCATGGACACGACCACACACTTGGATTGCCCCCCACCACTCCTAGACACCCCCACACCCTGGACAGCCCCCACACCTCAAGACAACACCCCCACCCCTCTTGGACACCACCCCCACCCCTGACCCCCTTGGACACCCCCCTGGACAGCACCCCGCCCCTCTAAACAGCACCCCCACCCCTCCTTGACACCACCCCCACCCCCTACAACCATAGAAACCAACTCGAACACCCCAACCCTCTGGACGTCCCCCACCCCCTGGGCAGCCCCCCACCCCTCTAGACAACACCCCACCCCTCCTAAACACCACCCCACCGCTACCCCCTTGGACACCCCCAACCCTCTGGACAACCCCCGCCCCCACCCCTCTAGGCATCACCCCCACCCCTCCTGGATACCACCCCCACCCCCTACCCACTTGGACACCCCCGGGACACCCCCCAACCCTCTGGACAGCCCCCACCCCCAGACAACCCCCAAAACCCTCTGTACAGGCCCCCACCCCCTTGGACAGCCCCCACACCCACCCACCCCCTTGGACAACCCCCTAGAAACCCCCAACCCTCTGCATATCCCCCACCCTCTGGATAGGCCCCCACCCCCTTGGACAACCCCCACCCACCCACCTCCTTGGACACCCCCTGGACACCCCCAACCCTCTGGACAACCCCCCCCCCCCCACCTGGACAACCCCCCACCCCTCTAGACAGCACCCCACCCATCCTGGACACCACCCCCACCCCCTACCGCCTTGGACACCCCCTGGACATCCCCCCACCCATCTAGACAGCACCCCACCCCTTATGGACACCACCGCCACCCCTACCCCTTTGGACACCCCCATGGACACCCTCCAACCCTCTGGACTACCCCCACCCCTCTAGACAGCACACCCCACCCCTCCTGGACACCACCTCCACCCCCTACCCCCTTGGACACCCCCTGGACCCCCCTACCCTCTAGACAACCCCCACCCCCCGGGACAACCCCCCAAACCCTCTGGACAGGCCCCCACCCCCTTGGACACCCCCCCCCCACACCCCCTTGGAAATCCCACCCACCCCCTTCGACCCCCCCCCCCCCCACACACACACCCTTGTAATTCCCCCACCTCCATGGACAGAGTGGACAACCCCCAACCCCCTGGGCAGCCACCAACCCTATTGACAGCACCCCAAAACCATGGGATTTTAACCTCAGGCTACTAGTTTTGGCATATCTATAGATTTTAACCTCAATCTACTAGTTTTGGTATCATGCCTTTATATAAAATGAGAACCATGAATTGTATCTCCTACCGGTCTAAAATGCTATAATGTGGAATGAATCGGTTTTTGATAGCATATTAAGACTTATAATAGTCCATGAAAATAAGCGATGTGAATAGATTATGGAACAACAAAAAGTGATACCCAAAATAGAAACAATCAAGGATCCAAAACAAACATTCCACCATGAAAGAACATATATATACTTATAAAATAAATCACATTGGTACACATAATGGGTGTATCACAATGATTTACATATAAATTGCAGTAATATAGGTGAATGAGATCATTAGTTGTCAATGAAAACAAAAATTACCATCAATGTCGGGCATTCGTGAAACAAAAACAAACAAAATAGAAGTTTGTGAGGCTTATGTGAATATTGAAAGTCGATCTAATAGATCTGGGGATAATAAATAAGATGATGATGGAAAAACGAGGTAATAGGGTTTGAAATCAAAGAATCTTACCTAGTTTAAACAAAAAAATCACAAAACATAAATATAAACTATCCGGGAAAAAAAACGAACGAAATAAAGTCATGGGAGGATTACCTGAGTGTTCCAAGTTGAGATGATGGATCCATGGAGAGTAAAGATGATAAACGATGATGGAAAAACAAGTTTAACGCAATGAGATCGACGAGTTGATTAGTGTTTACCATGCGAGAGAGACGAGTCGCTAGACTGTCGGTCGAAAAATCGTAAATGACAATCCACGAGGCGTGATAATTTTTTAAATGTTTTATAACATCGGTTATTTAATAACCGATGTTATAAACTGTTTTTATTACATTTATAATGCCAGATATTGTAATAACCGACGTTATAAATGTATCAGATACTGCTTTTATTTACGTTGGTTATTTTATAACCGACGTAAAAAAATCCGCCTGTTGGTTTTTTACGTCGGTTATTGAATAACGGATGTAAAAAATACATCAGAAATCACTGTTTTTTACTTTCGTTATTTTATAACTGATGTAAAAAATTCTGTGCGTTGTTTTGTTACATCGGTTAACAAATAACCGACGTCAAAAAGGCCTCAAAAGCCGCTTTTTTTAAGTCGGTTATTTTATAACCAACTTAAAATATTCCTAGATACCTCGTTTTTACATCAGTTATCAAATAACCAACTTAAAGAACACCTCATTTTGGTTTTTTACATTGGTTAATTTATAACCGACGTAAAAAATGAACACGCTTTGGTTTTTTACGTCGGTTAATTTATAACCGCCGTAAAAATGAACGCGCGTGATTTTTAACGCCGGTTATTAAAATAACTGATGTTATAAATTTACTCACCACTTTTTTTACGTCAGTTATTTTATAACCAATGTAAAAAACCACGTTTCACAGATTATCACATCGATTATATATAACTGATGTAAAAAATGGTGACGTAAATAACGTTTTCTTCACTAGTGAATGTTGGACGAGGAAAGCGCTACGGTACTATGGTAGGTGTTATAACTTCATTCCTAAGGTTTCATAGAATTTCATGTCTTGATCCATTTTCCCGTATGCATGACTATTATGAGGATAGCCCAAAATGTTAAATAAATTATTCCAATTGGTTTCTCATGTATATTATGATCCAAGCTAGTGGAAGATCACCTCCTAGGTTGATCAAATTCACCTAAGAAACCCCTTTGGGAATTCCTAGTCCGTTATGGATTACCTTCCACTATTCCTAATTAATAAGCACCATTCTAGGTGTTATTCCCTTGTAATAAATTCCTTGAGAGAATTAGTTAAATTGATCAAGGTGATGAGCCATGAATTAGGCCCTTATACCCAATTCATAAATGAAATGACATTGTTTAACTATGTTATAATGGTTTTCTTTATAAATGGTGTGATTGTTTCTAACCAAATAATAAAATCACCTTAGTGTCGAGAGTGATACAAGGGGTTCCAATTTGAGGATCCCTTGGATGGGATCTTCATGATTTATAGTTACAATTGGTTAATGAATTGTAAACATGTCAGGGGTGACACTTTCAATGTTAGGGAAATGTTCGCAGTGAATTTTCTTCTTACCTCAAGATGAGTGACTTCAATTCCCTAGGGGAGACCCCATGAATTGGCTCAGTGGTTGGATAGTTTTTCCATGCCACGAGAGAGATTAAAAACCCTGCATACGATACTAGGGAAATACCCAGAGGTTAGTTCTTGATGTTATCACACCATGCCTGGAGAGACATGTGGGTTTTCATTCATGGATAACCTCAGATGTAATCTTATGGAATCCATCATATAGAGATCCCTAGAGCGATATTTGGGTCCCACGTAGACTGCCTTGAATGGGATTAGGATTCTCTCACTTGAATTCAAATAATGGTTTAAAATAACAACTGAACCTCTAAAATTGAAACTTAAAAGACATGTCTGTCAAGATGAATCAAAATCATGGGGAAAATCCATCATATTATAAAATATTCCACACACTTTACTTGCGCAATATCCCTTGGTTCAGACACATCGACTTAGGCCAAATAAGGTAAAGTTGGGTGGTGTCCCAAGTGGAACCCAGTCCGATGTTCTTAATTATTTATTTCTATCTCTCTTTTATGATTAATTTCAGATAGTTCATCTTATATTGCATGAGATGGATTTATCTAAACACATTTAGTGGTGGGATATTGAGTATATCTGACAACCCTATTCGAAAGTATTTGTTTCCCAAGTAGACTTCATGATTGTAGGTATAGATAAAGGTAAGACACCAGTTCTTGATGCTTGATTTACAATTCTAGGATGGAGTATGACAGTTGAGAACCGAGCCTATGCTCGGGATGCTATTGGTAGATTTATTTTCCCCTTTTTGTATATTTATATCATGTGGATTATTATGGTACCCCCATTTTCCTCTTTCACACATTGGTATAGCTACTTGTGCATCATCATCATATTTCATCTACTTATTATTTAGCTTATTCTAGTTATTACTTATCTTGCATTATTATTTGTTATTGTTCCTCTATTATCTGTCTGTTAATACTACTTTCGCTACAATGGGTTACTGGTCTGGTCATATTTCATATTCTTTATTTCTTTATCTTATATATATATTTATATTTATATTTTTACGCTTGACTTTGATCAATGAGTGCATAGTCTCCTCACAGACACACTATAGGCCCTTGCTTCTTGTCAGTATCCTCTGGTGTTTGGGGAGGCATTCTTGAGGTCTTGTGGCCCACCGTCTTGGGGCACCTCTAAGTGGTATCCTTGATGGTATGATACAATGTGTTATTAGATACTATTACTTTTGACTTACTATTTGAGTTTCTACTTGAGGATAGGATATTAGAATTTGGTAATGAGCCTATGCTTAGGAGTAGCTAACCCACAAACAGTGGAAACCCAAATTACCTAGGATGGGTAAACGTTGTTATTGATTTCAATTTTATTGTTTCATGTATTTCACCATAGGGTGATGAAATTTCTTTTATTCTTATTATCTTGATGGGATATCTTCTACCTTATCATGATGATATGAGTGAACATCCAAGCATGTATCATACTAGGCACTATATGACTTGCATATCATGAATTACTCCATGAAATTTTTCATTTATGTGTGCATTGCCTATGTGGGATGTGCTTGTTGTGGTGCCTTGTTTGTTATGTATTTTATTGCTTTGTTTATTATGAATGGAAATGTTTTTATATTCCTTGATGGATAGAGAAAACACAATTAGAAAATAACGTTTCCACCTTAAACTAATAGTTTTTTCCTACATAGGTTAATGCAGATACCTTAAGTAGTTAGTTGTGGCATGTTGAGCCCTGAAACAATGGAATAATGGGATGTAACATGTTACAATTAGGATTAAGTGTATGCCAAATTTAAATTGATAAGGTTCAAGAGACCTTATAATTTAGAAATTTTAATCCATATAATACAAAAATTTAATGAAAATTTAAATGAATAAATGAATATGAAATTAAAATGAATATAATCTATAAAAATAAATTGCCATCTTATATTTGTGATACGAGACCTTGACCCTGACTTGAACTTAGTAATAAGAAGTAGAATGTGTCTCCCATGATCCTTATATGACCTTTTTGGAAAACCTAGAAATGGATCCTTGTGTAGGATAAGGGTTTTGATGTTATTATAGGCAGGCCTTGTACCTATCCTTTCCTTATTATTTTTCCTATATGTTATAAATCATATCCTGAGGCGTTTTCTTGGAAAATATAGAGTCATGCCACTGTGATGTCCTTGTGTTGTATGCCAAGAGAGTAGTGATCAGAATACTACAAATGTGTTGTGTTCTGATCCACCCATAGTACATCTTATAGTTCCACATAAGGCACCTCTATGGATCTTCCACTTGGAGATGATGCTTAGTTCCTTCATTGATTATTTTGTTTCATGATTCCCATATAGGGTTCTCCCCAACCTATCGATACTATGAAATAGTTGACTAGGCAGTTTCAGCAGCAACATCATCCCACTTTCTCAAGGAATGATGGAGCTCGGGATGCTGAGTCATGGCTAGAGGCCATGTTGTATATCATAGAGCATTTTCAGACACCTCAAGAGTGAAGGTCAATGCTCAAAACATATATGTTACATGAATCCACCAATTGTTGGTGGGACAACATTAATATGGCTGATCGACATCAGGGTATGGTTTTGGTGGAATTCCAGACATCATTTTTTGACTTATTTCCACATAAATTTAAAATGTACTGTGATCAGGAGTTCATGCACCTTCATCAAGGTGACACGTTAGTGATGGAATATTCAACTCGTTTAACCAAACTACAACGTTTCACACCAACCTTTTTCGATGACAAGTTAAAGACAGCGAGAAAATTTGAGGATGGAATTTCATAGAAAATATGATCGCAAGTGAACTTCATTCAGTTGATCATCGTTTCAGAGATAGTGAATCAAGCCCTCATCACAGAGCAGAACCTGAGGGAATCCAACAACGTCAGCCAAGGAAGTTTATCTTTCAAGAAGGGTAGTGGTTATTCCAACAATAGGAAATGTTGAGTTGAAGGTACGTTCAGGGGAAGTATGATCCATGTGGTACACACTAACAGTTATGTGGTGCATCACTAGCGTGGCATTCGAGGCCATAAAAAGCCCCAAGGTGGAAGGAACCCAATCAAGTGCCAGGCTTGTAGCAGGATGAGTCACCTCCAACATTTTTTACTATTACTTTTCTCTAGTTCCAAGTGATAAGGGTTATATACTAACACAACATTAAAGTGCAAGATTAGTGACACCATGTTAGGTTGAAATTTGGTCTTCTATTAGCCGATCAGGATGATCAGGTGGTCGTGGCTATGGTAGTGAGGCCTCAAAGTTTTAACTTCTACAGGTTTGACCTGCTCAGGATAGTGTGGAAGCATCTTAGGGCTATGGGTTAGGCCACATCTATGCAGTGTGACCTATTCCATAGTAGTATATTCTAGATCCATCTACGGTTCAAGGTACTATTCTGGTAGACTCCACTTTAGTTTCATCCTTTTTTATATAGGTGCACCACACTCTTTTCTATCTTCTATAACTATGTGATGTCTGGTCCTTATTATAGAATATTCTAGTGGAGTGATTAATCTTAACACACCTTTTGGAGTTCTATTTGAGAATATATTCCTGTGAAATGAGTGACCCCTTGAGATAGGTTGGTATCGTTTTCTGTGGTGTTTCCCCATACTCGAGATGACTGGTTTCAATGACAATCTTGGTATGGACTGGCTTGTGTCTTATCAAGCCTATGTGAATTAATATCACCACTGAGAATGATTCACATCACTCGAGGGAAGCCTATATATCCATAAGGTAGAATGGTATATCTAGAAATTCGTGCTAGACCCAAGCATACTAGGCTAGCCAACGTGATAGCCCAGATTGAAAGTCTCTTTATGAGCTATTTGGGAATGAAGCTTTTAGATTTCCATCTTATTGTGGATCGTTTCAGGTACATATTCCCTGATTATTTTTCAAGATTAACATTAATGATAGAGGTTGAGTTGAAAATCATTCTAGTTTTAGGTGAAACACCAGTGTATATTCCTCCATAGAGGATGGAACCTATAGATCTACATGAACTCATGAATCAGGTTGATGATATATAGGAAAAGAGTTCTATATGAAAAATCACATTTCCATGGGGTTCACCTTTCCTTTTCACCAAGAAGGTGAATGGTGCCCTTATATTGAGTGTGGATTACTACCGAATCAACTATATTATGGTGACGAACTAGTATACACATCCTCACATATATGACCCCAACAACCACCTCTGAGGAGAAACATTTTTCTCCAATATTGATTTTTGATTGGGATACTATTAGGTGGGTGTGAGAGCATAAGATATACCACATATAAAATTTTTGAGTAGGTATTAATTGTATGAGTATCTGGTCATGCATTTCGGCCTGAAAAACATGCCGGTAGTCTTTCTAAATCTGGTGAATTGGGACTTTCACCCTTACTTGTATTCGTTTTTGGTGGTCTTAGTAGATGATATCTTAGTGTATTCGCACATAGTAATGACCATTTAATCCATCTTGATATAGAATTAAATACACCGATAGAGCACTGGATATATGTTAAGATTAGTAAATTCCACTTTTGGATAAGTAAGGTTTACTTCTTAGGTCATATCATATCTAAGGCAGGTGCATCTGTCGACCTAGAGAAAGTGAGAACCATGGTTTCATGGGATAATCCAAAGAATTTATTATATATATAAATATTATCAGGGTTTTTTGGTTATTACATATGATTCCTATAGGATTTCTCACTCCTGGAAGTGATGCTTATGGGTTTGACCAAGAAGGGTGAGAAATTTCGATTGGACTAAAGCTTATGAGACATCTTTTCAGGAGTTAAAGGGAATAATTAATTCAGAGTTGATCTTAATTCTTCATTACCTATGAAGAAGATATACTTTTCACTATGAAAATTTAGGAATCAGGATAGGGCTAGTGATGATGTAGGGAGATCAATTCATGGCATATGGTTCCCACCAGCTGAGGCCTCATGAGAGGAATTACCCTATACACAAAATTGAGAAAGCTTCCATGGTTGATGGTATATGTTTTTGTAGGAACTAGCTATTGGGTGAGTGGTTAATTTTTACACAGATCACAAAGTCTCAAATACATATCCACACATTGAGACTTGAATATGAGGTAGCACATGTGGGTGGAATACTTGCAATCATTTGATTTTGATCTTTCTTATACACTCGGAAAGGGAAATATTATAGTTTATTCATTGATCTACAATACTCAGATGAAATTCATAAAGGAGGCCATCAGAGAGTGGTAGTTGATGGATATATTCACTAAGATTCACTTGGAGGTTTAGAAACTACACGAGTAACCGATTTTTGCAGCCCTTGCAGTGAAAACATCCCTTCCAGAGTGGGTCTGGATGAGGAAGTTATTCGATTCTGAGGGCTTCAAATTGAAGTAGGGAATCACAGGTGAAAACCCACCTCTGTATTAGATTGTTTATATGAATTATATCCTACTATATTGTGGGTTTGTTTGGGTGTCTTCAGATATTAATGAATAGTTGATGCAATAATCTCATGCATATGTTTGGGAAGTTCACCCTAGTGTTGCCAGGATATATTGTGAAATGTGTCATCAGTACTGTTGTCCATGTATTAAGTGGCAGATTTCATGTTTTATCACTCAATGCTCCACTTTTCAGTAGGTGAAGGAAGAGAACCAATGACCTACTGGACATCAATTATCTCCTGAGTAGAAATAGAATCACATTGTAATGTCCTAGAATTCATTGAATTTTTTACAATTTTTGGGAATTATTCTACGATCAGGCACTGAGATGATGGGCGATTCTGAGGCTCGATGTGCCTAGAATTGTCCATCAAAAAATGTTAATTTTTAAATAGCGTGTGTGATCAGTTTTCCTAAAAAAGTAGAATAACTCTTAAATGGGTGTCTGACTCGAAAACCTGAGGGCAATGTTGCATTCAGTATGAAGGATTTACCCTAGGTGCAACATAAGTTTAATCGGTGCGGGCCTCCAATGAGAAAACGCAAAAATTGCATAACCATAAATAAAATAATTAAATAAAATTATTTTATTTTTAAATTCCTTATAAATAATGAACGAAGATTCAGATTGAAAATGCGAGACCACCATTGAGCATGTGAGGGTGTCTTTTCCATAGACATAGCCTAATATTAGCTGGCACGGGCCAACAGTAGAAAGTAGTTTTTGGCCGTAAATAAAATAATTGAATAAAGATTATTTTATTTTCAAATCCTTATAACTCATAAATGATAACTCATATTGGAAATTTGATAGTACCATTGAGCTCGTGAAGGTGTGATTTCTTTAGGAGGATCCAAACATTAGCAAGTTCAGACCATCTCTGAAAGTTGGTTTTGGGGACGTAATCGTAAATAAAATAATTTAAATAAAAAAACATTTTATTTTTTAATCTCCATAAATCAAAAAAGGTAACTCAGATTAAAAATATGAGACCACCATTGAGTTTGTAATGATATTTCCTCCTTAAGCAGGGCCTAACCTCAATCGGTTTAGGTCGAGGGTGAAAGTTAATTTTTGGACATTTTAATGGAAAATAAAATAAATGTAGAAAAGGATTATTTTTTTTAGTGACACCACATCATTGCAATGCGGTGACATGATGATACTGAAACTCATTAATGCAATACATTAAAGAATCAGCATACCGATGCTACAACACACATTGCATCTTCCTTATTTAATTAAATAGGGATTCAAGGTTGACAAACAACCCCGTAATTCCACTGATGAACGATGAAGGAAACCTATCCAACAACGAATAGTATTGAATCAGAAATAAGCGATGATACCCTTAAAGGGTGAATCAGAACTAGAGATCGACATATGGTGATGAGTGATCTTCCTCGACCAATATCTTTTTCTCAAGTAGGGGTTTGATTCTTTTCTGTGTGAATTTATTTTCCTCGTTATTTTATTTAAATGATGAACGTGGGTTAAATCACGAAAAGTTAACCCACAGATCTATCATTCATGCGGGATGAGAACTTATCTTGTAGGGATTGGAAGAAAGGAGATTATTTATCATATATTCCATTGTCGTTTAAAATGTGATGAAGTATGGCCAAACGAACAGGGATGATGTTCGTCACCTTGGGTGTTCCTTGTGATATCTCATTTTTCTCTCTCGCGTTCTTCCTTGGCAGACACCTGGGGTCATGTCGGGCCTTTTCCGAGGGATTCCAAATGTGGAAGATTCCCTGGAGAAACAACAGAATGATATAGATCCCACCACAGATATCTACATGGCCCAAGGATCCCAATATAGTTCTCGGATTGAAGAACAAACCACAAAAGCACGTCTTTTAGCCTACGAAGGAAAACACAGGTGCACCAGTGTCGGCGACGACGACCCGCAGTGGCCGATAGGTGGGGGTGGGAGGTGGTTCGTGCTGACTGCGAGCCGCGGTGGTAGTTAGAGCCACCGACAGCAAGGCCAGTGGCAGACATCATGCTTGCAGCGCACCGCGACAGCGATAGGGGCTGCCGTCATGGAGGCCAGTGGCTAGGGGAAGACAGACATGGCCACCCGGTTACATTGGAAGTGCCATGTGGTGCAATGTCGTGGTCTGAATGAGCAGAATGGATAGACGAGGACATGATTCCACCCTCTCATCACATGGTTTCATGAATTAGACACCGCAAGATGTATGGGCTGGAGGTGTACCAGCCTTCCAATGCGGGCCAGGCCAAATGGGAAACAAGGCCACTAGGCAGCCCGACTAGTCAAAACCAATTCGACTAAGTTGAACTAGACCAGATGAGAACTGGGTCCCTCGGAAACCCGGTGGGCTGGACCCACAGTCGAACTAGATTGGGTCCAGCAAATCCAAATAGGCCTAGCTACTAGGCCAGGCAGGAACAGGTTGGCCCATACCCAACCGGGTCGGGTCGACTGAAATGGGTTGGCCCATGTGGGACCCCCCATGCTGGGTTGTTCGGGTCAGTCTGACCAAGTCGGACCAGGTCTGGATGCAACTGACCCTTGTTTACTAAAATGCTAATATCTTTTAGACTGGTATCCGATTGATTCACTGCCTGCGGTGTTGGGACCCTTGCGATGAGACAGTCCTTTGAGTACTCTTTAAGTGAGTTTTCATTCTAGTTATGATACGACCGATGGACGGGGTAGTAGAATCTTCTAGAGTCAAGTGAACTAGAGAGAGAGAGAATCCTACAGCCGGCCGTGACATGAAGGATATGATGGGAGGGACCTCTGTTGTCTAGGAGACAAGCAGACCTCTGTGGTCTAGTAGCTCAGTGAACCTTAGTGGTCTATTAGCATAGCAGATCTTAGTAGTCCAGCAGCCGAGTGGACCTCAATGGTCCATTAGCTCAGCGGACATCAGTGGTCTATGAGCGGAGTGAACCTCAGTGGTCTAGCAGCCAAGAGAACCTCAGTGGTCCAGTATTCAAGCATAACTCAGTGTTCTAGTAGTCGAGTGAACCTTAGTAACTCATTAGGGATGGGGACCTCAGTAGTACATGATAATTCAATTTTACGAATGATAATATTACTTTCTATACTTTGAGTTATACCTGACATGATTTGTCCTTACTTTTTAGCCTTGCATTGTTATCTTGGTATGTGGTCTTTCCTTTATGGCTTGGGGTACCTACTGAGTATTGTGTTACTCACCCCTACACATGTTTCAACAGTACGTGATGTGACTCATGCAGGTGATCGATGATTTGAAGATGACTTTAGTGGTCCGGGACCTGGTGGTTCGTAGTGAGATGGGATATATGGGCATACTTCTTAGGTTGTAGGTAGGTACCCTTCACATACGTTTCAGGTAGGGTCTCGAGATGATGGATCGTGGCAGTTTTACTTTTTTTTTGGTTTTGAGATTGTATTCTGGACCCTTTATACATTCAGTTTGTACTGTACTCTCAGCAGTTGTCACAGTGACAGTTGTGGTTTACTTTGGGTTTTATTTATATAGTTTGACTTTGTGCATGTGTATTGGTTTAAAGGAAAATGTATTCCCTTTTTGGGATATGTCTACTCAGTACTAGTTTCCAGCCCCTGGCCTATGGAAAGCGGGCTTGAGGTAGTCACGACATGGGCCACGGGGGACGGGTCATGAAAAAGTGGTATCAGAGGAGGTCGATTCTACCTTAAGAACCCAGAATATATGAGTTTGGATTGGGGAAATAGTGTTAAATGTTTCAAGTTAAGATTTCAGGCTAGGGAATCCAGTGATGGTGCAGCAGCTGATGTATCTATACACTAGGACTCTGAATTCTTCTTTTTAACTCGATACATGAAAAACTAGTTGTAGGGAAAATGATGGTAAATGCATCATATATGAATGGGTTGAGTTTTCCATGTCCTTATTCAGTCAACTCACCAGGTATACTCTATTGATGGTGGTACATATTTTTTTTCCACGATGCTTCCACATAGACAACCATCCATGATTCCACCACGTGATCATGAGGATGATCTGCGGGGTGAAGAGATTGGTATAAGTGTTCGTACTAGAGACAACACCATCGGTTGGTGTACCAAATATACTTCCACCTGTGGAGTAACACATGGTAATCGTAGTACCGGTTGTTGAGAACTGTGGTTTGAGTGCCCTCTATGAGTTTCAGCAACAGAGACCCCTTAGGTTCCGATATGAGACCGACTCACCAGAATACAAGGACTGTCTTGAGTTGGTGACTATGTTTTTCATCTATTCCGGACACCATTATCTCATATGGTGGTCCTAGTAGTGATCCTTCTACATGGATCAACAGGTCTATGGTGGGGTTTAGATTACCTGATCTTACGATGAGGTGACTTTTCCATGTACAGATCTTGAGAACCATTCTTAAATAATGGGCTATTACCATAAAATCTAAGGGCTATATTTTCCCAAGATCTTCTATTACATCAGTAGGAAGACATTTTGGTAGCTGGGTATTCATTGAGGTGTACCAACCATTCCATGTACTCGATGAATACGATACAACTAGTGCTTCAGGGCTCAGACCTCTGAGTGAGATGCGTTTCAGGACATTTGAGCTAGAACTATTCCTCAATGCATTCCTACTTATTCTAGGGTAATAGAGAGAACCATTTTGGTGTAAATTCCTTTGGCTGAGTAGATACAACTAGTGGGTGTTAGTAGTGGGAAAGCTGGAAGCTGACGTCAGTCTCAGAGACTTGGACATTTGAGATGTTTTGAGAACATGTACCAAGATAGGGGATCTACAAATCATGTCTCACAGGGTGAGTCCAATTGGCCTAGAAAGAGTTTATTCTTTTCAAAGAATGACAGAGGACATCTCGATAGATATTTTCTAGTCTGTCGTGCTGACAGTGAAATGGTGGATGGGCCACTTGTGTAGAGACAATGACAAGAATAGATTAATCTGCAGGGTAGAAGATGAGAAAAAGGATATGGGAGAGTATCGAGATGTGGTATACATTTTAAAATGTTATAACCACCACACCGATGTGGTCCAGACTAGGATCAAGGAGCTATAGGACAGGGGGAGGAGACTTGATAATCACACTTATGCTGACAATGTGATCTAACCCTTGAGGTGTGAGTTTCAGTTGGAACTTCTTACTAGAAGCATCAAGTCTTTATGAAGTTAGGTTGTGTATGGACTGTTCATCCACAATTCATGCTTAGATTGACTGTTTTAGGAAAAAGGAGGTGGTATGTCCGCAAAGTTGGAATGGGGTTTTTCATTGGTCGATGAAAAAGGAAACCCAAGTAGCACGGGATAGAACTCATGCATAGAAGAGTCTATCTGATCACACTTATGTCAGCCATCCTTACCCACATGGTAGTGGTTGTTTTGAGTTTTTGGTTCCTAGAAATAGTGGTAGAGCATGAGGATGTCTTTCCAGAGGTTGTTCCAGAACTACCTTCTCACAGAGAGGTAGAATTTTTCATTGATCTATACCCTATGATGATACCAATATCTACACCTACATATCAGATGGCTCCCACAGAGCTTCGGGAGATGAGGGTACAATTGAAGGACTTGAAGAAGAAGGGGTTTGTAAGGCCTAGAGTTTCACCATGGGTAGCCCAAGTATTTATTTCAATGATGGAAAACAAATGCTTTAGGTTATGAATGGAATTCCATTGCCTGAACCTGGTGACCATGTAGAACAAGTATCCTCTACCAAGGATAGATGACCTCTTCCATCATCTAAAGGGAGCAAGATGGTTCTCGAAGATAGACCTCAGACTAGGCTATCACCATCTTCGAGTAAGAGATGAGGACATCTCGAAGACAACTTTGATATGTCACTATGACCACAATGTGTACTTAGTGATGCTGTTTGGCATAACGAATTCCCCAACAGTGTTCATGGGACTCATGAAAAGGACCTTCTAGCCGTACATAGATCAATTTGTAGTGGTTTTCATTAATGAAATCTTAGTGTATTCAACATCTGAGGAGGATCACGTGATACACCTGAGGATGGTTCTGGACACACTCCGAGAGAACTAGATCTACGAAAATCTCTCTATGTGTGAGTTCTTGATACGAAATGTCCATTTCCTAGGACATGTCATCTGAGAGGATGGAGTTGTGGATGATTCAGTGAAGATCAAGGCAGTGCTTTCTAGGGATCCACCCAAGAGAGTTACTGAGGTGCGGAGTTTCCTTGGGTTGGATGAGTAATATAAGAGGTTTGTACCCGACTTCTCCAAAGTGGAATCACTGATGAAGATGTTGAGAAAGAAGAGAAAAACCTTGGTTTGGATAGAAATATTCTAGAAGATCTTTCAGTAGCTGAGGCAGAGCTTGATGAGTGCTCCTATCTTAAGGTATTCAGAGGAGACCACAGACTATGTGGTGTTCTGTGACGCATCAAGAACCGAGATTGGTTGTGTCTTGATGTAGGGGTAAGCAGTGATTTCTTATAGCTCATGAAAATTGAGACAACATGAGTAAAATTATGCTACTCATGAGCTTGATTTGGTAGTTGTAGTCTTCGCACTAATGATGTGGCGACACTACCTTATGGGTGAACGATTCATCATCTACTATGACCACAAGAGTATCACGTATATATTTTCTCATAAGGATATGAATCTGAGACATCGATGTTTTCTATAGTTTCTCTAGGACTATTACTTAGATATAATATATACTCATGGGAAGGGAAACATCGTGGCAGATACTCTCAGAAGAATATTGAGTTCATTGGTACTGAATGAGGTCTCAGAGTAGTTGAACTCACTGCAGATATGCTTCATGTATAGAGAGGAGAAAACTTTTCTTCAGTCGATGGTAGTGTCCCCTGCACTCTTATTGTGAGTCAGGGAAGCGCAACTTGGAGATGCTAGATGTGAGACTACAGGTTTCAAGATGTCCACATGGAATTCCCCTGATAGATATTCAAAATGTTGAGAGTCTGTTATCCTTTTGAGAGGACGCACTATAGTACCAGTGGTGTTGTAGGAGGAGGTGTTGAGGGAGTTCCATACATCCAATTTGGTGGTACATCCAGGTGTGGCGAAGATGTACAAAGACCTCCGACGTCAGTATTGTTAGCCAGGGATGAAGAAGGAAGTGACTGAGTTTGTCTCAAGATACCTCACTTGTAAGCAAGTGAAGGTCAAGCACCAGGTTTCAGTAGGTTTGACACAACCCCTCATGGTATTAGATTGGAAGTGGGATGGTATATCGATGGACTTTGTGATAGGTTTACCATATACGTCTAGGAGACATGATACTATATGTGTAATTTTTTACTGACTCATCAAGTCGACCCACTTTCTAACTACCCAAGAATACAGTCTAGTAGAGGGCTCAGGATGCCTCTATGTGCTGGAGATTTGACGACGAGCGACTTTTGCAGAGTTTTCGGTAGAGACCAAGGATCGACATGAGAGGACCCTCCATGGGTGATTGATTCTTCCAGTACAAATTTGGTGGTAGAACATAAATCTCTAAGAGAGAACATGGGAGCGGGAGGCTTATATTCATGCTTATTACCCCCATTTGTTTGTTTAACCCTTGTTTTGGCTTACGAGGTCATAAAGCCTTAAAGGTAGGTGTAATTTATTGTGTCTGAATTCCATGATTTTTTTTCAATTTTTGGGGATTATTCCAAGACCAAGCATTGATACAGCATACAATTCCATGACCCGAGGTTTCCAGAATGGTCTGTATAAAAATGTTAAGTTTTAAATAACACGTGTGAGCAGTTTTCTTAAAAAACGGGAATAGCTCTAAAATGGGTGCCCAAATTAGAAATCCAAGAGCATAATTACATTTAGGATGAGAGATTTATCCAACGCATGATTTATGTTTAGTCGGCGTGGGCCTCTAGTGAGAAAACCAGAAAATGAAATATCTGTAAATAAAATATTAAATAATTTTATTTAATTTTTCAAATCCCTATAGCTCATAAATGGTGACTCAGATTCAAAATATGAGACAACCGTTGAGCTCATGAGTGTGTGGTTTCCCTAGGCAGATCCTAACATTGGCCGGTGCGGGCCAATAGTGAAAAGTAGTTTTTGGCCATAAAAAATAATTTTATAAAGATTATTATATTTTAAAATCCTTATAACTCATAAAAGGTTACTCATCTTGGAAATCAGAGAGTACTATTGATATCTTGAGGGTGTTCTTCCCTTAGGAGGAGCCTAACATCGACTAGCGCGGGCCGACCGTGAAAGTTGGTTTTTGGTACGTAACTATATATAAAATAATTTAAATACAAAAATTATTTTATTGTCAAATACTCATAACTCATCAACGGTAACTCGGATTGAGAATATGAGACCACAATTGAGTCCATAATTACATGTTCTCCTTCAGTGAGGCCTAACATTGACCAGCAGGGGTCAAGGATAAATGTTAATTTTTGAATATTTTAATGTAAAATCAAAAAAAACTTATAAAAGATATATTTTACTTATTTTAACTTTTTTTAGTGACAAAACATCTCTACAATGCGGTGACGTGACAACGCTGAAACTCATTAAATTAATACATAAATTAATCAGAATGAAAACACTACAATGCACATCACATCTTCCTTCTTTAATTAAAAATGGATTTAGGGTTGAAAAAAAACCCTGTAATTCATATGAAAAATGATGAAGGAGACCTCTCCAATGATGAATGTCGGTGAATCATAAAGCATTGATGATACCCTTGGAGGTAGAATCGGAACCAAATATTGGTAGACGATGATGAGTGATCTTCCTCGACTGATCTCTTTTTCCCATGTAGGGTTTTTGATGCTTTTCTGTGTGAATTGATTTACCCTGTTCTTTCTTTTAAATGAAGAATACTGGTTAACTCATGAAAAATTTAACCTACAGATCAATCATTCATGTGGTTTGAGAACTTATATTGTGAGGATTGGAATAAAAGATATTATTTATCATATATTCTATCGTCCTTTTAAACACAATGAACAATGGCCAAACGAACAGGGCCGACATTCGTCACCTTGGGTGTTCCTTGTGATCTCCATTTTTCTCTCTCGCATTTTTTGTCGGCGGACACTAGGGGTTGCATCGGGCCTTTAAGGGGGGATGATAAATGTGGCTGATGTTGGGGTTCATCCAGAATGTGGGTGTTTCCATTTTTGAGATATGATATATCTTTTAGATATGGATGCATGTTTATCTGATAAGATGAGATATAGGAGATATCATGATATTTTTTTAGATATTTTTTTCATATTTCCTTTTCAGTCAAGATATGTGGCATTTGGGATCCTTTAAAAGGGGATGTGGTTGGTGGATAACAGAGGGGAGAGCTTCTCAATATGTATTCCACTGAGAGAAATAAGGAGGCTACTGCATTGGCTAGAGCATGTGTTATGTGTCAGTATTCAATAAGTGTGATGCAGCAGCAACGTGATCGATGATCCATGCCATGTATAGAAATTCTTTCTGATAGTGATGATCTGGTGGAACTTCCTTATCAATGTTCGGTGGTACATCATAATGGCGAGATCATTCGGGTGTCACAATCTGGTGCAAGGCTGACACATGTTTATATTAAGATCTCCAAGGTAGTGACGTTTCATCAATAGAAGGGTGATTTTTGTCATAGATTGATCATCCGATAATTGGTGTTGGCTGGATGAATAGTCAGAGAGAAGGCAGAGGCATATCGGGGTGTGGTTTTCACACAAGTTTTCTACACTCTCTCATTTGTAATTTAAGTTCAGGCATTACATGGATTCTTTGTATTATTTGATTCATAGTGGATATTTGGGAATTGCCCCGTGATTTTTTAATTCTCCTCATAGGAGGGTTTTTCTACGTTAAAAATCATGCGTGCTGATTTATTTATTCTACTTATATCACTTCCATATTTTGACAATTTTCTCACGATATTTTTTAGAAATCAATTTTTGGCCTAGAATTGGGATTCTCCCAAATAGCTGATTCCCCTAAGCTACAAAAGAATGATATAGAGCCCACCACATACATCTAAATATCCCAAGGATCCCAAGGTAGTTCCCAGATTGATGAACAAACCACTAAAGCACATCAGGTGGCTCGTGGAGGAGACCACTGTCGCACGAGTGCTAGTATACAAGAAGTGGAATGTGCCAACGGCATGACATGGAGGCAGAAGGAGCCTCCGGTAGGCGTTGAATTTGTGTCATGCCACAATGGTGATAGGGGATGGATACACGGAGCCAAACGACTGGTGATAGGCCGAAGCAACCACCCAGCAACGTTGGAGGTGGCATGCAGACGCTGATATCCAGACGTGTTGGAGGCGCCATTCGATGCAAAGTCGTGGTCCAAATGATCGGACCAGATGGCTGAAAAGGCCGCGCAATCCTGGAACTACATGTCTATGTGAACTGGATTCCACACAACGTCCAGGATGGAGGTGTACCGGCCCGCCGATGTGGGATGGGCCGAAAGAATAAACCGGGCTACTGGGCGAACCCGTATGGAAGAGCATCGGCCTGCCAGTGCGGGGCGAGCAATACGGGAAACTAGGCTACTGGGTGGCCTGACTGGTCAGAACTAGTCAGACTAAGTTGGACAAGACCGAATGAGAACTGGGTCATTGGGTGACCCGGTGGGCTGGACCCACGACCGAACCAGACTGGGTCTAGCAAGGCCCAATGAGCCTGGCTAATAGGTAAGGCTAGAACGGGTCGGCCCAGACCCAACCAGGTCAGGTCAGGTCATCCAAAATGGGTCAGGTCATGCGGGACCCCCATACTTGGTTGGTCAGGTCAGTCAGACCATGTTAGACCGGGTCTAGATGCAACCAACCCTTATTTACTAAAACACCAATATCTTTGAGTCCGGGCATCCGATTGACGCGCCCCCTGCAGTGTTGGGACCCTTACGATGAGACGATCATTTTAATATACTATAAGTGAGTTTTAATGGTATTAAATATATGACCTATGGATTGAGGAGTAGAATCTCTTGGATTCAAGTGCACTAGAGATCAAGAATCCTACAGTTGTCCTTTACAAGAAGGATATGATGGGAGAGACCTTGGTGGTCTATGAGACGAGTGGACCTTAGTGGTCCAATAGCTCAGTGGAAAATAGTGGTCCAGTAATGGAGTGGACCTTAGTCACCCAGCAGCCGATCAGACCTCAGTAGTCTAGTAGCTCAACAGACCTTAGCAGTGCAGGAGTAGAGTAGACCTTAGTGGTCCAGTAGTCGAGCGGACCTCAGTGGTCCAGCAGCTGAGAAAACATATGTGGTCCAACAGTAGATAGAGCCTCAGTGGTCCAGTATCGGAGTGGACCTCAGTGGTATAGTAGCTGAGAAAACCTCAATGACTCATCAGGGATGAGTCCCTCAGCAGTACAAAATGATTTGGCTTTACGACTGATATACTTACTTTCTATACTTTGAGTTATACCTGGCGTGAGCTGTCCTTGATTTGTGGTCTTGCTTTGTGGTCTTTCTATGTGGTATTTGGTTTGTGGTTTGGGTTCCCTACTATGTATTGTGCTACTCACCCCAAAATGGGATATTCCCACACGTTATGTGACTCGTGCAGGTGATCGACACTTCGACAAAGACCTTGGTGGTCCGAGACCAGGTGGTGCTCAGTGAGACGGGATGAACAATCATACTTCTACAACTACAATCAGTTACCCATAACCTACACTTAGGGTAGGCTCTCAAGTGTACAAACCATAGCAGTTGTACTTTCCTTTGTGGTCTTGGGCTTGTATTCTGGCCCCTTTTAACTTTAAATTTGTACTGTACTCTATGTAGTTGTCTCAGTGACAGTTGTGGTTTAATTTATGTAGTTTGATATTTTTACGTGTGTATAGGTTTAAAGGAAAATGTCATCTATTTATGCTATATGCCTATTCAGTGCTAGTCTCTAGCCCCTGACCTATGGAAGATGATCATGGGGTAGTCATGACAGAGGCCCCGGGGTGGGTCATGACTAATTGGTATCAGAGGAGGTCAGTTATACCTTAAGAACCTAGAGTCTATAAGCTTGGTTTGGGGAAATAGTGTTATGTGTATTGAGTTCGGCTTTCAGGCTAGGGAATCTAGTGTTGGTGTAGCGGCCGGCGTATCCATACCCCAGGACCCTGAATTCTTCTTCTCAACTCAGTACATGAAAACACTAATTTCAAGGAGAAATAATGGAACATGCATAGTATAAGAATGGGTTGAGTTTTCCATGTCCTTCTTGAGTCATCTCACTAGGTATACTCTATTAATCATGGTAAATCTTATTTTGTTTCAAGATTCTTCCACATAGAAAACCAAAAAAGATTCCATTGCGTGATCATGAAGATGATCTGTGGGGTAATGAGATGGGTATAGGGGTTTTTACTAGAGATAACACCATCGAACCTCTAGTGAGAAAGCTCGGAAAATGAATGACCATAAATAAAATTATTAAATAAAATTATTTTATTTTTCAAATTTTTGTAACTCACAAATGGTGACTCATATTGAAAATGTGAGGCCACCGTTGATGTTGTGATGGTGTTGTGATTTCGTTAGAAATACCCTAACATTGTCCAACATGGGCTAACAATAGAAAGTTGTTTTTGGCCCAAAATAAAATAATTTATTAAAGATTGTTTTGTTTTCAAATTCTTATAACTCCTAAACGGTAACTCAAAATGAAAATATGAGAGTACCATTGAGCTCGTGAGGGTATGTTTCTCTTATGAAGAGCCTAATATTGGACGATGTGGACCAGCTATGAAATTTGGTTTTTGGGACATAACGGTAAATAAAATAATTTAAATAATAAATTATTTTATTTTTGAATCCTCATAACTCGCAAATGGTAAATCAAGTTAAAAACATGAGACCACCATTGAGTTTGTAATGATATGTTCTCCTTATGCGTGGCATAACCTCGACCAGCGCAGGTCGAGGGTGAAAGTTAATTTTTGGAAGTTTTAAAGGAAAATAAAATAAACATAGAAAATGTTTATTTTATTTATTTTAACTTTTTATAGTGACACAACATCGCTGCAATGCAGCGAAACGACAATGTTGAAACTCATTAATGAAATATATTAATTAATAAGTATGGTGATACTGCAACGTGCATCACATATTTCTTCTTTAATTAAACAAGGATGCAATGTTGAAAAACAACCCTGAAATTCCACTAACGAACGATGAAGGAAACCTCTCCAACGATGAATAGTGGTGAATCCGAAAGCAGAAATGATACCCTTAGAGAGAGAATCAGAATCGAATATCAATGGATGTCGATGGGTGAACTTATTAGACCGATATCCTTTTACCTGGTAGGGGTTTTATGCATTTCTGTGTTAATTTATTTTCCCTGTTATTTCTTTTAAACGAAAAATTAGGGTTAAATCACGAACAAGTTTACCCGCAGATCGATCGTTCATGCAGGATGGGAACTTATCTTGAGGGGATTGGAAGAAAGGGGATTATTTATCATATATTCCATCATCCTTTCAAACACGACGAACAAAGGCCAAACAAACAAGGTCGGTGTTTGTCGTCTTGGGTGTTACTTGGGATCTCACTTTTTTTTATCTCTCGTTCTTCACTGGCGGACCTCCAGCGTCACGTCGGGCCTTTTCTAGGGGATGCCGAATGTGGCCGATTCCTTGGAGCAATTAAATAATTATATTAATCCCACCATAGATATCAATACAACCCAAGGAGCCTTGGATAGTTTCTAGATTGAATAATGGACCAACGAAGCACGTTCGGTGGCCTGCGGAGGAGAGCACCGGTGTGTCGATGCCAACGGTGGAAATCAGTATTGGCTGGTAGGCGAGAGAAGAATTGAATGGAATGAGCACCACAGTAGAAGTTAGAGCCACCATCACTATGGATGGAGGCAAGCAGACGGGGCCACCCGACCCCATGGGAGGTGCCACACGGTGCAAAGCTGCGGTCTTCGGACCGCGGCGGTGTGCTGGACCCACATCTTGCTGTGGGTCTTGCGAAAGACCCAGTCTACATGACAAGACCAGATGAACGAGAAAGTGGTGCCACCCTGGCACCGTGTGGCTATGTGAATCAGACACCGCACGGCATCCGAGATGGTGGTGAACCGGCCCGACGATGCGGGCCAGGCCGATAGAATAAACCAGGACACCGGGTGTCCTGAGATGGAGGAGAATCGGCCCACTGATTCGGGGTGGGATGGATGAGAAACCAGGTTGCTAGGTAGCCTATCTGGTTAGAACCGGTCTGACTAAGTCAAACCAAATCGAATGAGAACTAGGTTATTGGGTGACCTAGTGGGATGGTCCCACGACTGAACTAGCCCGGGTCCAGAAAGGCCCAATGGGCCTGGCCACAAAGCCAGGCCAGACCGGGTCGACCCAAACCCAACCGAGTCAGGTCAGCCGAAACAGGTCGGGTCATGCAGGACCCCTGGGCCGGGTTGGTCGCATTGGTCTGACCAATTCGGACTGGGTCTTAACACTGTTGAGTCAATAAGTTTTTCTTATGACTTTTCCATTCCTTCATGTTTTGAAAATCACAAACACTCTTCCGTAAGGAAAATTTCATTTTCCTATGTTTTATCTTCATAAGTAAAACTTTCCTTCCCCAATGAAATTTATCCTTAACATGTTTTCATTATTCATATTCCAAGTATAAAATTCAGTTTCATATCCAAAACCTCAGAATCATATATATACATAGATATAAATCATTTTTTCTTCAAGATCAAAATTCAGGTTCTGAGTTCCTTGAATTTAGTCTTTGAACATTCTAAGTTCAGACTCCGAGTTCTCAAAATTCAGACTCCAAACTTTTTGAGTTCAGATTCCATGTTCCTTGAGTTTAGACTCAGAATTCTTATGAATTCAGACTTTTAATTCTACTAAATTCAGACTCCAATTTTTCTTGACATTCAGACTCCGAATTCTATATAATTCAGGTTCTAATTTTTTTTGAATACAGAATTTGAATATTCATATATCAGAAACAACAAATGGTTTTTGGTTAGATTCTGAACATTCATTTTTCCTGAGACTCAAAAAAATGAATTTGGTTAAGCATCATATATTTTTTCTTATTCTTGTTTTGGTTATAAAAAAATGTCGTGCTTTCGGTTTCTAACCAACCATTGTTTTAGTGACATGTGTATAGGTCCCTTTGAAATACAAGGAAACATATGATCATTGGAGGAGGGATCCAACCATTAAAGATGTGCCTATAAATAGGATCTCATCTTAAAGTGCTCAAAACTTTTGATGAACTGTTCTACAACTCTAGAGATTACACGCTGCTGAAGTGATTTATAGAGAGAGACTTTCATGCTTTGAGTGTAATGAACACCTTGTTCAGAATTTCTTTGTGCGACTCCGAATGTTGATGAGTAAATTTGAGGGCTTCCGGGAATAGGAAGAAATAGGTGATACCTACCTTTTAGTCCGAGGGCTTGTGGGGATAGCAAGACAGATTTCGATCTTCATATCGAGGGCTTACCCTGGTATGGGTAAGACAAACTTTCTTGAAAGTATAAATCAAGGTACCTTTATCAATGGTTGTTGGATACCCTTCTCTTTGGGATACAAGATTTAATACTTGTTACTTGTATTGTTTCATGTATTCCGATGCATTTTTTTTGAGGAAATTATAACTATCTTATACTTCCTTATACTTGTACTCTGATTTTTTAATATTATATGTGTTTTAAGGTAGAATATTTATCTTTGTAAAAAAAATTTAAGTTAAATTTCTTGATTCACTTTTTCGGAATTACATTATCGGAATCACTTTTCCGGAATCAAGCAAGTTTGTAGAACTTAGAGGTTTTGTGAATTTATCCTATTTAACCTTGTTAGACAATAGAAAAGGTTTCTAACCAACTTTAAAAGTTCCCAAATAATTTTTAAAGTATGAAATTCACCCCCTCTTGTATATTGAGCATCTACATTATCATTTTGATACTACAATCAGTATCATTTCGATCCTAAAATTGGTATCAGAGGAAGAATCTGAAATAATTATATTCACATATAAGTTTTTTTCTCATGTTTTCATTGTTCTATATTATCCTTCATTAAGATATTCTAATTTTTGTTTAAAAATTTTTACTAACAAGTTTGTGTGGAGAGTTTTTCTCTTAAGATGACAGGAATGAATGTTGGTTTCATAGACAACCTAAATCCTACTAGACCACCTATTTTTGATGGGAATGATTATGAATATTAAAGAGATCGTATGAAGACATTACTTATCAAAACTGGAGTGGATAATTTTGTTATGCTTACTGGAGGATATAAAATCCCTGACAAGGAAGTTAGTACTTTAACCAACCAAGAAAATCATGAATATCAACTGAATTATAAGGTACGGAATACATTACATTGTTCTATGACTAGAAATATATATAGCCAAATTTCATCTTGTGAAGCAGAAAATTGTATTTGGAAGAAGCTTGAAGTTACACAGTTTGGAACTTCCAAAGTTATAGAAACTAGAAGAGCCATGCTGAGAGCTGAATATCATGGTTTCTGGTTTCCTTATGGATAAACCATATGTAAGGTGCAACAATTATTCATGACTATTGTTAATAGTTTAAAATCTATGGGTGATAAATGATTAGATGATGAAGCTCTTGTAGAAAAAATCATAAACATCATTCCCAATGAGTGAGAATCCAAGAGAAATACTATTGATGAGAATATAAAGGTTACTCAGAATTCTGTTAATGAACCTTTTGGAACTCTTCTTCAACATGAGACTAGAATGAATAGATATGCTTATAATATTATGAAAAATAATGGGAATGGCAGTGTTTCTTTTACAACAACTTCAAATCATATGAAATCCAAGACTCCTAAGAGAGTTACCAGATCTAAATCTAAGAAGGTTGTTATTTAATCCAAATTTAGTGGAAGTGAATCTTCAGAAAATGAGTTAGAAAATATTTCTCTAAGGATGAACATGATTTTTGGATAGAAGAACTTTCAATCCAGATACAAGAATAAATAAAGGAAAGATAATAATGATTCAGAAGTCACATGTTATGAATGAAAAAGAACTAGACATATAAGACCAGATTTTCCTATGCTTGAGAGAAAGGAATGAAAGGAAAAGCATTATGGGAGAAATAGAAAGAAGTAATATAAATAAAAAGCTAATAAATTATTGAACTCTAATGACACATGGAGTTCCAGTGGTGGAGAATCTTCATATGAATCATCAGATTACGAATCTTCTAGACAGAAGAATCATGGTTTAATAGCCAGACTACCTATTGAAAATCATTATCTAATGGCTAAGATACACAATGATGAATCGGTGACCAATGTATCTTTGAATGCTAATTATAGTAATGATAAATATTATAACTCTTATCATGAAGAATCTTCTTTTGATGAAGATAATACTTTACTTACCTATGATGAAGTTTTTAGGTTTGCTAAGCTTCTTGAGAATGAGAATTCAAAACTCACGAAAAAGCATGATAAGGAAAATTCTATGAATACTATTCTTACGAAGGAAATATAAGATCTTTCTAAAGATCTTGAGAAGAAAACGATTGATTTTGAAAGTATTTCAAAAAATCTTGAGGAAGTTAATTCAGATAATTATAACCATTCTAAGGACCTAGAAAAAGTAATTTCTAAGAAAAATGATTTCGAGCCTATATCTAGTTCGAAAACTAATGTTTTGGAAGACAAGAACATAGTTATTAGACTGAAGTCAGAAATATTTTCATTGAGGAAGTGTTTTTCAAACTTTACCTTAGCTAAGTAAAATTTTCATAAGATGTATTCTCAAATCCGACTTCTTTGGAATAATTCTGGTTTTGGTTATACTAGTTCAAAACCATTTTTAGTAACAATTATTTTGTTCCTCAAAGTGATCCATTATGCACTAAGTGTCAGTGTGGTGGGCACTAGGAAAAAAGTTGTTCCTTAAAAAAAACCTAGTCTTTAGGATTTCATAAAGCTTATTTTTCAAAGAAAATGTGGGTGCCTATAATTTTGTTTTCTGAAATTTTCGAATCCAAGAATGTTTGGTTTCTAAAAGTCTAACACTCTTATTTATAGGAAAATAAAGATGGTGCCAATATCAATACATGGTACATGGATAGTGGATGTTCCCGACATATGACTGGTAAAAAAACTTCTTTGAAAAGATTATCAAGACAAAAGGAAGAAAAGTAACTTTTAGATATAATGCAAGGGGAGAAATTATTGGTATAGATAATATTGTTCTTCTTGGAAAAAATATGTTTTCAAATGTTTTATTTTTTAAAGGTTTTAAGCACAACCTAATTAGAATAAGTCAATTATGTGATGAGTGTTACCTTGTTAACATTAGGAATGATAAGTTCTTAGTACACAATTCCATGAAAGAGTTTATTCTATCTGCCCATTGGTTAAAGAATGTTTATACACTAAACTTAGAAAACCTTAGGATCCAAGATCTAACATTCCTTAGTGCAATGGAGGATCATTCTTGGTTGTGGAATAGAAGGTTATGACACTGTAATCTTAGGAACCTATGAAAACTCTCTATGAAAAGACTTGTTAAGGATCTACCAGAGCTTATATTTTATTCTTCAAAAGTTTGTGATCCTTGTCAATATGGAAAGAAACATAAATCATGTTTTAAATCAGTCAGTGAAGTCTCATCCATTAATGTATTATAGTTAGTTCATATGGATCTTTTTGGTCCAACACAAACTGAAAGCATTGGAGGAAAAAATTATGTATTTTTCATAGTTGATGATTACACTAGATTTACATGGGACTATTTTCTAGCAAAGAAATATAAAGCTTTTTCTTTTTTCAAAAGTTTTATACCCAAGTTAAAAAATAGAAAAACCTTCCCTTGATAACTATTCATAGTGATCATGGAGGAGAATTTAAAAATTATGGTTTTGAAACCTTTTGTAGTAGAAAAGGCATTACTCATAACGTTTCAGCACCCAGAATAGCTCAACAAAATGGTGTTGTTGAAAGAATAAATAAAATTATTCAAGATATAACAAGAACCATGTTGAGTGAGTATTTTATAGCAAAAATTTTTTGGGATCAAGCTGTAAGTACTACTTTATATACTATAAATCATGGTTTGATTAGACCTTTTCTTAATAAAACCCGTTTTAAGTAATGGAATGGTAGAAAACCTAGACATTCCAACATAAAGGTTTTTGGTTTCAAGGTATTCATTCTGAATACTAATGATAATTTACACAAATTCGCACCAAAATATAATGAAGGAATTTTTTTAGGCTACTCCAAAACTTCTAAGGCTTATAGAGTTTTCAATAATAATACTTGTACTGTTGAAGAAATAGTACATGTTAAATTTGATGAAACGGATCCTTTTGTTTTTAAACAGCCTCAACCTATATCTTTGGATGTGTTTTCAAAAACTAATTATCAACTTTTCTAGAAGATCCTTCTTATCAAGAAAATGTACAAGAAGATAATTCTAATATATTTACTCCAGAAGATTTCCTACCATATGATGATGAACATGTTTTACAAAACCCAAATCAGTTTTTTCTTTAGAATCATACGAGTGATAGTATCATTGGTGATGTAAATTAACCTTTAAGGACAATAAGTTCCTTAAGAAATGAAGTAGAATATCTATCATTTCTTTCCCAATTAGAACTAAAAAGCACTGATGAAGCTTTAGGTGATGATGATTGGATAAAATCTACGAAAGATGAACTAAATAAATTCGAAAGGAATAATGCCTGGACCTTGGTTGAAATACCTAAGGAAAGTTCTATTATCAGAGTAAAATGGGTTTTCAGAAATAAGTGGGATAAAAATGGAACCATTGTAAGAGATAAATCTAGATTGGATGCTAAAGGCTATAAAAAACAAGAAGGAATAGACTATGAATAAACCTATGATCCAGTAGCTAGACTTGAATCTATTCGTATTTTACTTTCCTTTGCAGCATTCTTCAATTAAAAATTTTTCCAAATGGATGTTAAATGTGATTTCCTTAATGGTTATGTTCAAGAGGAAGTTTTTGTTGAACAACCTCTTGGTTTTGAAGATACAAAACATCCTGAACATGTTTTCAAACTTGCTAATGCTTTGAATGAAATTAAGAAAGCCCCTCGATCTTGGTATGATAGACTTACATGATTTTTTCTTCAAAATAACTATGTTAAAGGAAATGATGATCTAACCCTTTTTATAAAGAATGATAAGAAAAATGGTTTGATTTTTCAAATTTATGTTGATGACATTATATTTGGTTCAACTCAGAAATCTTTAACTAATTCTTTTGGGGATCTTATGAAATCTGAGTTTGAAATTAGTATGATGGGTGAGTTAACATTTTTCCTTGGTTTTCAAATTTCTCAAAAAACAGAAGGAATCTATATATCCCATCATAAGTATATTAAACATCTTCTTAAAAAGTATGGATATGACAACACTAAGAATATATGTACTCCCATTGGTACCTCAAATTCACTTGATCTTGATGAAGCAGGGAAACTAGTAGATCAAACATATTTTAGAGGTATGATAGGAAGTCTAATTTACCTGAGAACTAGTCATCTAGACTTAATGTTTTTGATATGCTTATGTGCAAGATATCAATCCAATCCTAAAGACTCTCATTTAAAGGAAGTGAAAATATTTTTTCACTACTTAGACGGAACCATGGACCTTGGACTCTTTTATACATCTAGAAATGATTTTGTTTTAAAAAGTTTTTTGGATACTGACTTTAGTGGATGTAGAATGGATAGAAAAGGTACATTCGGAAATTATCATTTATTAGGAGATTCATTAGATTCTTGGTATTGCAAAAAGAAAATCTCAGTTTCACTTTCCACTACTGAAGCTGAATATGTAGCAGTTGGAAGTTGTTGTGATCAAGTGTTGCGGATGCAACACACAATCAGAGACTATGGTATGAGTATTAGAAAAACAAATATTTTGTGTGATAATACTAGTTCCATTTCCCTTAGTAAAAACCCTACACATCACTCTCATGCAAAACACATAGATATTAGGCATCACTTTCTTAGGGATCACACACAAAAACGAGATAACCCTCTTCAATTTATCGAAACTCTACATCAACTTGCTAATATTTTCACAAAATCATTGTCATACAATAGATTTGGATACATTAAATAGAAGTAAGGAATGATAAACATAAGGTAATATTCCTTGTTAAGTTCATTTTGAATCCTATCTCCTTACAGTAATAAACTCCTTTACAAAGGGGGAGTACATTTGTTTGTTAGTTTTCAAAAATGTTTTCGTATTCTAAAATTTTTCCTAGGCTATTTTTTTCGTAGTCTAGAAATCTTTCAAAAAAAATTTAAAATTTTAAAAATGAAGATTTTATAAATTTTTGTAATGCAGATTTTCTAAATTTTCGTAATGAAGATTTTTTAAGATTTTCGTAATGAAGATTTTCTAAAATTTTAGTAGTTAGTTTTTCAAAAATTGTTATAATAGAATTTTTAGAATCTAATGTTCTTCAAGAAGAATTTTTTCTCTCTAAAAATAATATTCCTAGCAATCTGAAAGGTATTATTATTTCTTGAGTTTTCATAATCATATTTTACTTATTAGTATTCTTCATTTTGTTTTTTAATTTTTTTCTTCCAGATTCTATTTTCCTTAAATCCAAATGTTTTCCTTTAAAACCTCAAAAGATCGGATTCTACCAATATTTCCGCATGGATATCATCTCAAATGTCAGATATTATCAAGAAGTTTGTCAGTTTTTGGATCAATCAGGGAAGTTGAACCATTGAATAAATTGTCTATATAAAGGACCCCCAGATGGTTGTCCCACATCGAAACTCAAGCCTTCACATGATAAAGCTTTTACCTTCTACTTAAGCCCATTTCTAACTTCTCATACCTTGCTCAAATCTGAATGTTTGTTGAAGAATCTTCTCAGAAAGACATGTCAACTGTCAATCCAATCTCGGAGTGGAAGGTTTATAGATAAAGGTTAGTGCATCCAAAATTCTTTTCTAGGTATGATTCCATCATCTCAAAAAACATCAAGCTCAATGGATGGGCCAATGTTTGCGTATCGAAACCAAGAGCTCAAGATTTAGTATATCCAGATTTTCTAGTTGAATTTTATGAAACAATAAAATTTTTCAAGGTAGAAGGTAGAGATATGTTCTCTTTCAAGAGATATGGGAAGACTTATGCTCTTTCATACACCAAGGCTGATAGCTTGGTTGGTATTCCTTATGAAGGAGAAGTTGAGTTTTTTTATCATAAGCTTCCTCATAATGAAGGAAGTTTCAATAAGGATAAGGCTATGAATTGTCTTGGACTTTCTGAATTATAGACTCCGATGATTGTTCATCTGTCTAAAAATTTCCAGATTCTCGAAATATGGGTTCAAGGATTCATCATACCAATAAAAGGTGACAAGGATACATTGAAGAAGAGTGACATGTATATTTTTTATTTTCTAGTGAACCTGAGAAAGATCAACTTGGTTAATCATATTCTGATTATGATTGAGAATATAAAGAATGGAAATCCGAAGGCTCAGAGCATTATGTATCCATCCATTCATTCAAAGCTGATTGTTCGATGGTTAGAGTATTTCAAAATTCCTTGCAGTTAAAAGCTAAGAAATTTCAATGTCATGATGGTTAGTGATGATACCTTTAAGAAGGGTGAAAGTCTGTTTTTATAAAGAATCCATAAAATTTTATGATTTTCTAGAAGAATAAGCTGAATCCATATCGAAGAAACACGAGGTGGATAAACTATCTAAATAGGATGCAAGTAAGATGAAGGGAAAAGCCCATAGCCTAAATAAATCCAATCTACACTGCCCAAAACTAAGAAGAAAAAAAGATTATCTGGATGAGGTAGTAGCTAAATGGAGGGAAGAAAAGAAGAACAAGAAAGCAGGGGAGCATGGTTTTGGTTTGGATCCTGCTGAAGGAAAATCTTTAAATGAAAAGACTACTGATGATCTTGAAAATCATGAAAAACAAAAGAAACAAAATAAGAAGATGACTGAGGTAGAGATTGTGAAATCCCTTATGAAAGCTGCAGAGATAGCTTCCGAGAACATTCCAGTACCAAAGTAATTCTTGATAGAAGCTTTACTAGAGACCCCTGGAAATAAATTCATAACTTCGGAAAATGTCAAAAAAAATAAGTAGAAGTAGTGGAAGAAGTTGAAGAAGGAGAAGAAAGTAGTGGTGACACCGTAGAGTTGATTAAGCATGTAGAATATTTCCATGGGAAAGAATGTCCATCCGAGAAGCTCTCAATATGAACATGTGAAGCAGAATCTTCAAAACCTGCTACCCCTGGTAAAGATAATAAAGGTGAAAATAACAAGGTTGAAGAAGAAGTGAATAAGATATCTGAAGAAAGAAGTTATAATCATGATTTTATTCATCCTGAAGATACTGAGGTAGGATCATAGAGGGAAGAGGTTGATGAAGATTGAATTTTTCAACTATATGATAGCGAACACATATCATTTAACCAAGATGAATCTATTCCAATGTTTGATAAGGGGAAAAAGGTGGTTGTTGACACATCTAGTAAATTTGTTGTAAAGAAGAAGAAAGCTGGTGGATCATCAAAGAGGAAAGCTGCTGAGTTAGATAAAGAGCCCTCACCAAGAAAAATATATCATTCAGAATCATCATCCCTTGGACATGATTTTTTTTGTTCAGCCATTGAAGAAGCTTTTTGGGACTATTTCTATATTTTCAAGAATTGATTCGAGATGCCAGATGCTTCAACACACCCTAAATCAAAAAGCAGATTCAGTATTCATTGTCATGGATAAGTGTGTCAAGATGGAGGTATAATTCAAATCATTTTTCATAAACTACAAAGCACAGAAAAGATCTGGAAAAAAGATGACCAGCTGGTCAAAGAAACCCATAGAAGAGATGAAGATTCTTGATGAATTCTAAGAAAGTTTCAAGGATGATTTTGACACTGAAGATAGTAAGATCAAGGATCTCACAAATAGTTTAGAGAAAAGATAACTCTAGAACAGAATTCTCATATTCAAGAAGTGAAAGATCTGAATGGAAAGATGTATTCAGTTTCCCAGAGTTGGAAGAGAGAAATAGATCTCAGGATAGAGATTGAAGAGAAGCTTTCTAGGCAGGAAGAAATCGTGAAGGGTCAAGCAGAATCTCTCAAGGATCAGGAAGATATGATCGAAGCCTTAGATAAGAAAGTAGAGGATCAGGATCATCTTTTTAAGAGAGCAGAGGAAGATCATAAGGAGCTCAAAAAGCTGAAAAAATAGTGAAGATATTGATTCCCAAGGATAAGGAAGGATAAATTTGTTCAATTCCGATATTTTGTTGCATTCCTTCCATCTAATTTTTTTTCCAATCATAATTAATTTTTTGGTTACTTGTCTTTTGGATGTTTAGTACTAATATTTTAGGTACCATATTTTCTTTTCCATTACCTTTAATCCTTTTTGAAAATCACAAAGGGGGAGAAAGGAATGTAAAAAAGAATACTAAGCCCAAGTCAGGGGAAGTTCTCATTATAAAGATTTCCGTATTCAAGATAATGAAAAATATCATTCAAGAAATCGAGAATATGATCCTTAGTGTTTCCAAAGCCTAAGGTGGAGTTAGTCATACTCATCATTTCCCATGTGTTAAGGGAGATAAGTTTTATTTTCAAAGTCTAAAAAAATATTTTCTTTGTCCTTCTATTTTTTTTCTTAAGGATGTTTGTTTTTTCCAAAAAGTGGAAGATTTTTGAGTCAATAAGGTTTCCTTATGACTTTTCTATTCCTTCATGTTTTGAAAATCACAAACACTCTTCCTTAAGGAAAATTTCATTTTCTTATGTTTTATCATCATAAGGAAAACATTCCTCCCCCAAGTAAATTTATCCTTACCATGTTTTCATTATTCATATTCTACGTATAAAATTTGGTTTCATATCCAAAACCTCATAATCATATATATACTTAGATATAATGCATTCTGTTTTTAGGATACGAATTCAGGTTCTGAGTTCCCGAAATTCAGAATCTAAAATTCTGAGTTCAGACTCTGAGTTCTCTGAATTCAGACTCTGAACTTTCTAAGATCAGATTCCACGTTTCTTGAGTTCAGACTCCGAATTCTTCTGAATTCAAAATCTGAATTCTACTAAATTCAGACTCTGAATTTTCTTGAAATTCAGACCCTGAATTCTATAGAATTCATGTTCTGAATTCTTTTGAAGACAGAAACCGAATATTTATATCTTATAAACACCTACTGGTTTTTGGTTAGACTCCGAACATTCATTTTTCCTTATACTTGGAAAAATGAATTTGGTTAAGCATTATATATTTTTTCTTATTCTTGTTTTGGTTATAAAATGATGTCATGATTTCTGTTTCTAACCAACCATTGTTCGAGTGACATGTGTATAGGTCCCTCTGAAATTCAAGGAAAAATATTACCATTGGAGGAGGGAGCCGACCATTGATGTTGTGCCTATAAATAGGAGCTCATTTGAAAGGGCTCACAACTTTTGATGATCTATTCTAGGACTCTAGAGACTACATGCTGCTGAAGTGATTTATAGAGAGAGACTTGCATGCTTTGTGTGTACTGAACACCTTGTTCAGAATTGCTTCGTGCGACTCTAAATTTTGATGAGTACATTCGAGGGATTCCAGAGATAGGAAGATAGTGGTGCTGACTACCTTGATGTTTGAGGGCTTTCAGAGATAGCAACTTAGACTCCAATCTTCGTATCGAGGGCTTACCCTAGTGTGGGTAAGACATACTTTTTGAAAGTATAAATCAATGGGCCTTTATCCAAGGTTGTTGGATACCCTTCTCTTTGGGTTACAAGATTTACTACTTGTTACTTGTATTGTTTCATGTTTTCCGCTTCATTTTGTTTGTTGTGGAAAGTATAACTACCTTATACTACCCTATAATTGTACTATGATTTTGTAAGATTCTATACGCTTTAAGGTAAAATCTTTATATTTGTAAACTTTTGTTAAGTTACATTTCCAGATTCACATTTCTGGAATTACATTCTCGGAATCACATTTCCAAAATCAAGAATGTTTGTAGAACATAAGGGTTTTGTGAATTTATCATGTTTAACCTTGTTAAACAATAGAAAAGGTTTCTAACCAATTTTAAAAGTTCCCAAAGAATTTTTAAAGTATATAATTCACCCCCCACTTGAATATTGAGCATCAACATTATCATTTCAATACTACAATCAGTATCATTTTGATCCTACAAACACAACTGACCCCTGCTTACTAAAACGTCAATATCTTTCAGACCGGGCATATGATTAGCGCACTGCCTATGGAATTGGGGCCCTTTCAAGGAGAAGGTCATTTGATTATAATCTATGTGAGTTTTTGTGTTAGAAAAGAAACAACCGATGGATTGAGGAGTAGAATCTCTTGGAGTCAAGTGCACTAGACAGCAGGAATCCTACAACTGGCTTTGACAAGAAGGATATGACGGGAGGGACCTCAGTGGTCCACGAGACGAGTGGACCCCAGTGGTCCAATAGCTTAGTGAACCTCATTTTTCTAGGAGGGTAGTAGAACTCACTGGTCCAGTTTATGAGCAAAACTCAATGGTCCAATAGCTAAGCAGACCTATGTGGTCTAAGAGTAGAGTGTACCTCAGTGGTCCAGTTGGAAAGTGAACATCAGTGGACCAACAGCTGAGATAACCTTAGTGGTCTATTAGCTAAGAGCACCTCAATAGTCCATTAGCTGAGTGAACCTTAGTGACTCATCGGGGATGAGCCCCTCAGCAGTACAAGATTATTCATCTTTATGACTATTTTTATTACTTTCTATACTTTGAGTTATACTTGGAATGAGCTATCCTTTCTTTGTGGCCTTTCTCCATGGTCTTCCATTTTTAGTTTTGGGTCCCTAATATGTATTTTGTTACTCACCCCTTCATAGTCTTCACCCACATGTCACGTGACTCATGCAGGTGATCAGTGCTTCGACAAAGACCTTGGTGGTCCAGGACCAGGTGGTGCTCAGTGAGACTGGATAAACTGGCATAATTCTATGACTACAGGTAACTACCCTTGACCTACCTTTCAGGTAGGGTCTCGAGCGGATGCAATGTGGAATTTATAATTTAATTTGTTGTTTCGGGTTTGTATTATGGCCCCTTTTTTACTTTTAGTTTGTACATTACTCTCAGTAGTTGTCTCAGTGACAGTTGTGGTTTGCTTTGTGTTTAATTTCCACAGTCTGAACTTTTTGTGTGTGTAATGGTTTAAATTCAAATGCCTTATTTTTTTGGATATGCCTAATCGGTTCTATTTTCTAGCCCCTAGTTTATGTACGGTGGAATTGGTGTTGTCACATCATGAGCCCTAGGGGATGGGTTGAGATAGACATCACCATGGATTTCGTGACTGGATTACCAATATCCCCTTGAGGAAGTGATGTAAAGGGTGATCATTGATTTGTTGACTAAGGTTGCACAATTCT
Source organism: Viscum album (assembly GCA_963277665.1). NCBI lineage: Eukaryota > Viridiplantae > Streptophyta > Magnoliopsida > Santalales > Viscaceae > Viscum > Viscum album. Next base: position 53,164,687 of record OY728156.1, read on the forward strand.
AGATGATCTGAGAGTCCTTATCTATTAATTATATTAGAAGTCTTTACATATGAGATATTTTGATCCTTCATGGTATTCCCCATTCAATAATTTATGTCCGAGATGCAAGGTTTACTTCCTTGTTATGGAAAGGGTTGTATAAGGAACTATGTTCATAGGTGTTCTTAAGTATAGTATATCAAAATTATCCTAATGGGTAGTCTGAGTGGACGATACAAGCATTAGAGGATATTCTTTGGGCCTGCATCCTTGATTTTGGAGGTTCATGGGAAATGAATATACCTATAGTTGAAGTTTCATACAATAAAATTTTTTAGGAAATGATTCAAATAGATCTATATGAGGAACTTTATGCAGGTCATACTGATCACCTCTATGATGGATAAAGGTAAGTGAGGCACCTCTACTAGGTTCTCATCCCATTATAGAGACTTTAGAGAAATTATAGCTTACTCAAAAGTGTATAGATATATATTAGTCTAGGAATAAGTCTTACACCGATCGTCTCCACCGACCTCTAAATTTAAAGGTGGGATATTGGGTATTTCTATGGGTATTGTATAGATTGTATCACCATTGGATTTAGATACAGAGAAAGTTATTTCCTTGGTATGTCATTCCTTTTCAGATAATAGTGGATATAGGCAGGTCGGTATCCTATCAGTTGTAGTTATCTCAGAGGTACCATGTCATGTACAAAGTCATTCTTGTATCGAAGCATCATTGTTATCATCCAGAATTGTATCATTCCTCTGATCCTGAATACATTGAGTAGGAGTCAGATTCATCCTTTGAGGAGAATCAAATATGTATATTTGATCAAAGCATAAAGGCTCTATGAGGTAGGTCAGTTCCTCTAGTTCGGGTGATATGGAATCACAAACGCATAAAGGATGAGACCTGGGAGAGGGAGGCTGATGTATGTGCATAATGGCTAGATCTTTTTTCAAATGATGTTTTACCACCTTCGGAAGGGAAACTCGGGGATGGGTTTTCTTAAGGGGTGGGTGGTTGTACCATCCCGACTTTTCTAAAAGGTACAAACTGTTTTTTGGTTTAATTTTCTTAGTTTGGCCTTTGTAATGATTCCTAATGGAGTCATGGAGGTCACGAGGGTGTATGCGGCTTGTGTAGACCCCAAAGACCTAGAAATTGGAGAAACAGAATGGGCCATATGGTTAAGAGAAACTGCACCACCTAGATTGCACGGTTTCTCTAAACCACGTGGCTTGAGACAGTGTGGTGCTAGAGGCCGCATAGATTGTCTACAACCATGTGACCCTAGGTGCAAAATCATGTGAGCCACCTAATGTTTTCAATAGAGTTATTTTTCATGGGATGCACACAGTTAACAAAATATTGTTCCTATTCCATGTGATGGTCCTATTTGGGAAGTGTCTTGGTGCACGGTTTGGCTAACCATGTGGCCAAACTGTAAGCCCCTGTCTGTGGGGGTGAAATTCCAATTTTCCCTCATTTTTTTAAAATTATTCACCCCTATTTCTCCCTATTATTTATACTAGAATCTTATCCTCTTATATTCCCAAATCTCCCTCTCCTTCTCTCTATAGGTTTTGAGGCAACTGATTTGTTCGTCATCCAAATCAATCATCGTTAAATCCATCGAAAAGCTTGAGTTAACTCTACAATCCACTTGTTTCCTTTTCCATTTTCTATTCTTCATTTTTTCTCTATTTTGGTGAAAGATAATTTTCCCCATTTTCAGATAATTTTATGATTCATCCAAAAAATTTAGTTCTAGATTGATTCAAGGGATAACTCTAGATGTGGAAAGCAGTACGAAACTATGGTATGTGGTCTAGCTTCTTTCCCAATGTTTTGTTGCATTTTATGTATTGCATCATTATGCCACACAACAAAACATTCCAAAGAATCCAAAAAACATTAAATAAATTATTTCAATTGGTTTCTCATGTATATTATGATCAAATATAGTGATAAATCACCTCTTAGGTTGATCTCCTTCACCTAATCAACACCTTTGGGTGCACTTAGTCTGTTATGGTCTGCCTACTACTTTTCCCAATTATTAAACAATATTTTAGGCATTCATACCTTGTAATAAATTCCTTGAGCTAACAAATTCAATTTATTAATGTGATGGTTCATGAATTAGTCCCTTATACCCATGTCAAAAATTAAATTTCTTTGTTTAATCATGTTATAATGGTTTTCATTCTAAATGGTATGGTTTTTATAACCAAATCATACCATCACCTTAGTTCCAAGGGAGATACAAAGTGTTCTGAATTATGAATCCCTTAGATGGGATCACCATTCCTTATAGTTAGAATTGGTTAATGAATTGTAAACATGCCAGGGAAGACACTAGTTATTTCTAGGATGGGATCATCACATGATTTCTTTTTTACCTCTAAATGAGTGACAGTGGTACCCAATGGGATACCTCATGGATGGGGTTGCTGGAGAGATTCTTTTACCATGCCATGAGAGAGACTCAACCCCATTATTGTGTTACTAGGTATTGACTTAGAGGTTATTTCTTGATGTTACCATGCCATGGTTGGAGTGAAACTTGTAATATCATTAATGGTTCAACTCAGACGGACTCCTATGGATTTGGTCATATACAGAGCTCTATAAAAATCCATGGGGTCCCACCCTGACCACCTTGGATAGGTTTAGAGTTCTCTCACTTAAATTAAAATAATGGCTTTAAATAAAAAAATTAACCTTATAAATTATAAATACAAGGATGTGTCCTCTAAGATGAATCAGAAGCTTGGGGACAATCCATATTATTAGAAAATATGCCACTCACTTTATGTAATGGCCTGAACTTCTCTGGTCCAATCCTTTGCTGAAATTTGGTGTTTGGGGTGTTCTGGGAGGAGAAGGTGGCTTATCTTAAACACTTATCCAAAATTACAAACTATTTCATGAAACAGTGTCACAGAAATGGTGTCACAGAAACAATGTCACAGAAACAATTTCACAGAAATGGTGTCCCAAAAACGGTGTCACAGAAATGGTTTCAAAGAAACAGTGTCACAGAAACGGTGTCATGGAAATGGTGTCATAGAAGGTTGTCATAGAAATGGTGTCACAGAAACGATGTCACATAGACAGTGTCATAGAAACGGTGTGACATATATAGTCTTATAATTTCTATCTCATAGATACTGTTTCATATTTCCTTTTCCAAATTCTCAGATATTTCCAGTTTCACCGATTTGACATTTTCTTTGACAAAAAATGCATTACAAGCCTTGTTTTAATGGATATAAGGATGATTCAAATCCCATAACTCCTATATTAATTTTCCTAAGGATCAGGATGCCTTTACTTGGTCAAACCACATGGTATAATGTGATCCTCTTTTAATGGAAAATCTAGCATATATTAAACCGATGCTCTGTTAAATCTTCTAAAGGGACCAGATATATTCCTCCATTGTTATTCCTCCTTATTCTTTAGTACGAGATGCTCAAACTTTTTTTATTCCAATAGGAGTTGTTCGATCAATCTTTCCTCCTTGGATTGGTTCCCCTTGAAGTTACTCTAATTAAAAGTGCACCCCATGTTTTGGTGCAACCAAGCAGTATCAATCAATATTTGATATAAGGTATGATCTGTTGTCCTTATTTAGGGTTAATATCTTTATGTTTCTCCTTGACATATTATGGCATGCTATCTTCATGTTCCTAATGGACTATTCATGGGTGGTGGATGGTGTGTTGGTGTCTTTACATCCTCGGGTGGATGTAGTCCTCCAAGAGAGGTGATAGTTATTTGTTTATTTAGTCTATTAAAAGAGAATCTGAAACATTTTGATGTATGGGATTCATTGCTTCCCTATTATTTTACGTGCAACTGTAGAGTTAGCTTGTTTTAACCCATTGGATTATAATGGAATTGAAATAATAAATATTTTAGGAAGATAAATAAATTGGTATCAATCGTATGTTATTGCCTCTTGTTTTCCTAGATAGTGTGGTATCTATGATTTCCTTGTTTAGTATGTCATTTTTGATAGAAATTTGTAAAAAAAATAAACTGGGATTAAATTTAAATTAATTTTCAAAGACAAAGAGGCATGTAAATGAATATGGTTCTTCTTTTTTTTAATTTTATGTTAATCAAATTGATTCAGTAATCATGTTTAATTATTTTTGATAGCTTACAATTTAGTTTTCCTGTCATTGGAACCTAGGAATAATAAATCTATTAATTCAATATGGATTAAAGAACTGGTTTTTTGATAAAAAGATAATGCCTGGTAGGGTTCTGAGTTATCCTCTTGCTTGTAAGCTCGAGTGCCTTTCTCTTTGGATACTTGATAGCTTGTTATGTTTGAAGGATATATGCATTATTTAAGAACCAAAAGCCTAGTTGATATGATGTTTGTTTTCTGCTTCTTGTGCTGTGATGTGAGCCTAGATGCATATTGTGATATGTGGGGCAGATAGGCCCATTGGTTTTGGTAGTTGTTGATGCCTAGAGTGGAGAGATGCATCGTTTAATGCATGTGGGTGTTGGGGAGGACATCGAAGATGATGAAATGGGTTGGATGTGAATGTTTGGATGCTTGTTGATTCGTTTTTGTTGTTTATATACTTTATTTTCCCCACTACTCAAGGAAACTGGTCTTTCCTACCCTCCTTCCAAAAGGGGTGAAAACGCGCTGGGTATGCCACACGCTTTCCATGTTTAGCTTCTCGAGGAAGGATGGGTCTATGCTCTTGTTATAGGTGGAAAAGACTTGACAGGTAGTTCATTTATTCGCCGTCTTAATCCCCTTTATGTTTATTAGATTATAATGTTATTTCTATAATTCTTGATAATATGGGAAGGAAATAATGCTGTTAATAAATGATTGAATAAATGATGTCAACCCATAGGGTTGGAGCGTGCTGGGATGCAATGCTGAGGTTGTATTTTAAAGGAACAATAGACTTTGGGTGTGATTCTAATGAAATATAATGTGGAATTATTAATGTTTAATTAATTTTTAAATAATTAATTAACATAACATGAAAATGATAAAAAGGGATAAAGTAATCTAATGAATCTATTTAAATGATTGTGTGCTTATAGGATACCTAGTCTTAGAAGTGGAAACCAGAAGTCTGAGAGACGTTAGATGTAGTTGAGTCTAACTCTAGGTTATGCCCATAGTGTGTTTATGAGCTATAATATATTTTTTACCTTGTTTTTTCATACACTACTCCACTCCTTCAGATAGAGAAACTGACACCCTGGGGATTATGATCCATGGGGAGGTGTTTTTTCCAACATTTCAGTGGGTGGATAGATGGATGACTACCCCCTATAGCCCCGCTCTATCTCTTGATAGTTACTTTTGCTGGTAGAAACAATGGTTAGTTTTCCCTCATATATGTGTGTAGAGGGATGTAATGGCTTGTGGTTATTTACACACACATATTCTGGATATAGTTTTCTATGGAGAACTATAGGTGTAACATGTATAGGATCTGATGGATTGAGGATCCTTACTCAGCGCATGGGCTGTAATGGCTTGAGGTATAATGCCCAATGTATGATACAAATTATGTGATATGTGGTGGCTCCCAGAAACTACCTGGTTACTTTGATTGCATGTACATGGTGGTTATACTGCACGAGGTGCATGTTGTGGTGCTTTTCCCAAGTGTCTATAGGTAAAACTTTTGGGAGAGAGATGCTTAGGATGTTTGTCATTGGGGAAAAGCCGAAAACCAGTGGGGAAGTGGTATCAGGGTACCCTTTATATTATTTATTATATTATATAATCTTGTATCCAATACTTGGTGATAGTATCCATGGTGAGGCTGGGAACATAGTATACCTGTTTAGGTGATGAGTTAGTTTCACTTTTTGTTCACTCTTCTTTAGCATGCTTTCATTAATTTTGATCGAGAGTATTCGGGGAGGATCCTACTAAGTATACTGTTATACTCACCCTATGTATATATAAAATATTTTTTAGGTTACTTGGAGTAGGTTAGAGATCAGGCTAGTTACTACTAGCTTGGGGTTGCAGGAGATGTTCGGGATTTGTGGTTGCTGCTGTTTTTTACTTTCCTTTAGTACTTGTAGTTTTCCATTTTAGTTGTTGTAGTTCTTTCATGACATTACATATGTGTAGTTGGGATTTATTTTATATTTCAGTCCGAGTTGGAGTTTTTTAGTGCATGTCTTATCTCTCTCTTTCGCATGTGTTCTCTTAGTGGGTAATGCCTCCCATTTGTGTGTTTACTATACCCTCGGTGCTAGTCATAAACCTGGGGCCTACTAGAGGTGAGACTCGGGGGACACTATCTCCCTTCTCACATTGCTGGCCCTGGAGGGGTACACCTTGTGGGGAGGGGGTCATGAAAATTTACTTGTGCATGATCTATTGGATTATAAAAACAATCTTAGGTCGATGCAGATAAAGTTGGATGGGTTTTCCAAGAGGAACCTAGTCTTATGTTCATATTTAAATATTTTTTCCACACATTAATTATTAATTGCACACTATTCATTGTATATTTCATGACATGGATTTATCTAGACACCATTGGTGGTGGACTACAGAGTATATCTCATACCCTAATTTGGTCTCCTTAGGTACCCAATAAGACTTTATGATTTCAATTATAAATTACGGGAAGGGGCTAGCTTCTAATGCTTTATTTACAGTTCTATGTTGGAATATTGGAGTAGAGGACCAAGCCTATGCTCATGATTACAGTAGTTTCTATATTTTGAACTTTATTTATATTAATAGCACGTGGCATATGCTAGTATCCCTTTCCCCCTTGCACACTTTTTATAGTTACATGTTCATCATCATCAAATTGAATCTACTTATTATTCATCTTCTGCAAGTTATTATTTATCTTTCATGAGTATTTATTATTGTTCTACTGATATCTATCTATTGATACTGATTTTGTTAAAACAGGTTACTGGTCCAATCATATAATGTTTAATTCTCGGTTTCTCATATATATATATATATATATATATCTACGCTCTACTCTCATCAATGATGACATAGTCTCCCCGTAGACACATATTAGGACCTCAATGCTAGTCTACAACCTCTAGCATTTGAGGAGTCACGCTTGAGGTATTGTGGCCCACCATCGTGGGGAATCACTAATTGGAATATGGGGAGAGACACTACAAAATAATACATAATATCAAAATATAATTTCATAGTTGAAAATTATTTTAAAATATCAGTGAAACATTTCTTGAGGAAAATACAACATTCATTTTGAAATATGTTATTTAAAATAGATATATTTTTAGAATATTAGGAAAATAATTTTATTTGAATATAACCATGGAATCATGTAAAATATTATTCACATAAAATAACTATCATGAAAATGGGAAAATTTGTTCATTCAATATACATTAAATGAGAAAATTCTTTTCATACTTTTATAAAAACTAAAAAAATCAAATGTTTACATATCCATTAAATAAAAATAATTTTTATAAAGCATTTTAAATAAAGTAAACGGTAATTGATTTTTATATTTAAATAATTTAATGTATATTTAAAAAAATAAATGACAAATTATTTAATAGCATGACTACAAAAGAAACAAAAGAGGCAATAAGGTAAAATTTTGAATAAAATTATTTTATTAATAATTTTAAGTACCAAAGAGAGGAAAATTGAATCAAATACATTAAAATTTTAGGATTAAATAGAAGAGAATAAAATATATGGGATTTAATTGATAATATCCATATTATTTTTCTCAATAGGAGTTTATTATAGACAATATTGAAAAGAAATGAGATTGTAAAATAAAGACTTATTGATTTAGTGATATTTTAATCAAATCCACTTGAAAGTGAGAAACATATATGTATATTTAAATGCAATAATTTTATTTATAATAATCATGAAATAAATTAATGTTCACTATATACACTAAAAAACAAAATAAGTGGTGAATAATGCATGTGTCTCCAAATGATTAATTGAGATGAGAAACCCTAACCTCAGGTCTCATCCTTCTTTGTATGCATTCAGACCCACTATATAATAAATATAAATTTAAAATATATATATGTATTAAAAAATAATATTCAAATATATCATACCAATTATTATTTATTTATAACAACCTATCTCCTGTTTATAAATAAATCATTATAGAAATCATTGTTCTGTTTGATAAATTGTTTGTTTTTCATGCACGCATTGATTCAGAAGTTATTATTCATGTATTTTTATCATGGTTCCAACATATCATAAATATTAATCATGAATTGTATATTATATTTTGTAATTATATATTTTTTTTCTATTCATATAAATTGGTGATGAAAAATGTATTACATCATATAGTGTAGATGGTAATCTATATGTACCCATGATGGATGTTCCCACTTCTTTATGGATGGAATGAAAAAAATGTAAAAATTAAATCACCATTCCATAATAATTATTATATCATAAATATCACATATATTCATTAAGTATATCATTATCACCATCTATGCAAAGCATTAATGAAAAAATAATCACATATCTTCATGGAGGTGATGGTCCACGTGTATCCATAAGTGGCATTATCATTTCACAACAGATGTGATGGAAAGAAGTTATGTCACGACCCGTCCCTCAGGGCCCGTGCCTTGACTACCCCAAGCCCGCCTTCCATAGGCCCGGGGCTCGAGACTATAACCAAAGACGTAATTCCATAAAACAGGGAAGGCATTGACTTTATAATCTATAAACACACACAGAAGCAAGCACACTGCTGGATACAAAACACCAAGTGAAACTATATAACAAAAGAGTGATGAAAGTAAAAGGGGGCTCGAATACAAGTCCAATAGTAAAGTACAAGAAACTGAAAGTACATGTACAACTGAATAAAAAGGAAAACAAAAAATTGGTCATCCTTCGAGGTTCCTACCTAAAGGGTAAGTATAGATCGCCTCCTCAGCACTCCTCATCCATCTGTCTCCTCTATGTACTGACTCATCGTAAGGTCCACCACCAGGTACCGTCTAGTCCTATAAATCTCATCCTTAGTCAGCGTTGTCTATTGTCTGCATCCAACACAATGAAGTGCGGGCATAACTCATTCAGGGGTGAGTATAACGATACTTAGTTGGGACCTCGAGACCCTCTAGGTCTCCCAAAATACAACAGGGATAAAACACAAAGTATGAAATCAACAGATAACCGTAATTAGGTATATACCCATACATATACCTATGTTATCAAGTAATCCACCTCAATCATGAGGAAAATAGAAAGGTTCTGACTCAGCTCACACCAGGATTTATTCTAGGGTAGTATCAAGTAACATTTCCAAGCACAACGTCGAACTCCTCGGCTACTGGAGAAATCCTCCTCTATCGAGTACAATGGGAATGTTACATCACACAAAGGTGCTTCCCACTAACCTTGGACTGCAGAGGTACTCCTCCTGTCGAGTACCATGGGTCTGCCATGTCACATAATGGTGCTCCCCACAATGGGTCTCCCGCATCACATAGAGGTGCTCCCCACTGTGGGTCTACCGCATCACGCAGAGGCGCTCCAACTCATAGCCTACTGAGGTACTCCTCCTGTCGAGTACCATGGGTCTGCCGCATCACCAAGGAGCTCCACACCATGGGTCTTCCCTATCACCAAGTCTCCCCCCACTAGGCCACTCGAGTCACTCCGAGTCGAAATGGTCAGCTGTCGTCAAGTCTCATCCAGCCAATAGGTCTCCGCACTATGCTCGCTCGTCTCCAAGAGGATCTTCTCCACAAGATACTAGTCAATACTCCAACTTCCATGAAGTCGCACTAAGAAGTATCTCAAAGTTCTTCCATGTCATATGGATCTCAACATAATAGACGGTGTGTCAATCGGATGCCCAGTCTGTGAGTTATTAGCCTTTTAATTCGGGAGCCTGATTGGATTAATGCTAGAACCAACTTGATCGTTCCCCATCATAATCCAAAACACAGTAGGGTATCACTCAAAGGGACTTTCTCACTCCAAAATTTCTATCACCGCTGATGGTTCATCAAACGGACGTCCGGTGCCAAAGTTATGGCCAAAAGAAAAGTAATTGGGTCATAGTGGGTATAGGTCCGGTCCAACCCGGCCTGGGATGACCCATTTCGGGTCGAACAGTCCCAAACCGTTGAGTCTGTCCTAGCTCGCAGTGTGGCCTGGCCCGTTAGGCTTGGCCCGAACTGTTGGGTCTAGCCCGGCAGGACGCGAGGGCCCGTGGAGAGTTCCGTGAGGGCTGCTTGGCTTGGGGGTGCTGCGAGGGAGCGAGGTGGCTCGTCTTGGCATGGGGCAGCTCAGCCAAGGATGGAACGAGATCGCGGGATGTCGGTCCGGCCACGGGACGACGGTCCAGCCGTGGGGCGACGATCCGACCGCGGGCTGGTGGTTCGTCTCGGTGGACGACAGTGGCGCAGCGGCTCGGCATGACTGACAGTGGCGGCTCGGAACGACGGTGACACAGCGAGGGCGTTTTTCTTGGGGTGGCACAGCAGCTCAGCATGGCGGAAACGCGGCGGCTTGGAACGGTTGTGGCGCAGCTCGGCATGGCAGCTCGGTACAACGGCGGCATGGCTCAGCTCGGCCCGGAAAGCAGCGTAGTCAGCGGACGACACCGGCGCGGAGGCTCAGCACGGAGGACAATGGCTCAGAATGGAGGACGGTGGTGGCACAAAGGGGGGGGGGGGGTTCAGCCTGGGCAGTGCAACGACTGGGTCAGGCTGTGGGTGGCTTGGCTCGGTGTGGGTCCGGTTCGACAGGGAGGGTGAAGTTCCATTGGGTGGCCTGGTTGTGGAGGCCGCGAGTGGCGGCACCATTTCCTTCTTCACCTTCATTTCCTTCCTCCATTTCTAAGAAGACATAAAATAAGAACGACAGAGGGGTCAGGCCATGTTCGTTTGGCCTGCACCCTTCGCATTTAGAGTGGTAGCAACCGTTTGAAAAAGAACGAAGTATGAACGTGTATGGAAGATATTTTAAAACTTCTTTTCCCACAACCCACGTCAATATCTATTCCCAATATCGCAAAAGAATTATAAGGGGAGAACATGTAAAGCGATAACCAATAAACCCCTACCTCATTCACATGATCACGTTGGCGCAAGAAGGTAGTATTGTTAGCGATTCACCTTATATGAGGACTTCCCACGTCGAAAGAAGACCCAGGGAAGAAGGTCGAAGAAGGTCGGCGTTCTTCGTTGGCGGAGCGTTCTTCATTGGAGAGCTTTCTCCCATGTTCTCCCAATACTCCATTGCCAATACATTTCCAACATATGAATAACCAACCAAATAAAATATGTTTATCTGTTTCATTTGTTGGAAATCAAAGTTGGCTTAATTAATTGGAAATAATAAATGGGTTGTGTTGGCACAATTAATGTGGAGGAAGTCAAGAGGCGCATCCACATTAATAAGGGGGGGGGGGGGTTGAGAGGTTTTTCTCCATAATGAGGCTAGTTCAAGATGTATAGGCCTCGAGTAGTCTCCACCACCATAACCTCTCTTGGGAGGTTAGGTTCGGGTGGTCCCCACCTCTCAACTTCCACATAGAGGTTTAGTTCTGGTGGACCCCACCTCCCAACACCCACATTGGTGTTGCAACTAAAAATAAAATGTTTGAACAATTTTATTTTGTATTGTTATTCCTTCACGACAAACCCAAAAACTAACTTTCACCCTCGACCGACTACCATTGAGTTGAAAGTCTCCTTAATCAAATACCGGTGTTGCGAGTTCAACAGTGCCCTCAGATTTCAATTTCGACCACCGGTTCAAAAGTTATAAAAACCTGCTCGCACGTTTACTAAACATACCTGAAAAAAAGTTCAGAAATTCATTCCGGGCACTCCGGGCCTCAGAATCACACACCGTCAATTTTTGCAGACTTGTAAAATTCTCATAAATTTGAAAAAAAAATTACATGGAAATTCGGAGTCTTTAAATTCTCCCCACCTCAGGGCTCTACGTCCTCGTAAGCCACAACTCAAACTAAGAGAACAAGTGGGGGTACTAAGCACGCATCTGAGCCTCCTGCTCCAATGTGCTCTCCTGAAGGTTCATGTTCTTCCAGCGAATGCTCACAAGAGGTATCGACCATCCACAAAGTACCCACTCCTATCAATCCTCAATCTCTATTGGAACCTCCGTAAAAGTCACCCCATCGTCGATGTCCAGCTCATCACGGTTGATGATGTGAGAAGGGTTGTGCACGTATCTCCTCAGTTGGGACACATGGAAAACGCCATACACCCGGTGCAACTGATGTGGAACAGCTAAGCGGTATTCCACCTCTCCAACTCTACTGGGGACCTAGAAAGGTCCGATGAATCTCAAAGATAACTTGCTGCCTCGACCAAATCTATGTAGTCCTCGTCGGGGTGAGACTCGTAGAAATATGTGGTCGCCATCCTCGAAATCTAGTGGTATCGATCTCCTTTCGGCATACAACTTATGCCTACTCTGTGCAGTCTTCATCTGCTCCTGGATGATCTGCACCTTCTCTGTGGTAGCCCATACCATCTCTGGACCCACTAGTGATGACTCCCCTATGCCAGTCCAACACAAAGGTGATCTGCATGGTCACCCATACAATGCCTCAAATGGTGCCATCCCAATGGTGGAATGATAGATGTTGTCGTATGAAAACTCCACCAAAGGTAAGTGATCCTCTGAGATGCAACTGAAGTCGAGGAAACAAGCATGTAGCATGTCCTCAAGGGTCTAAATAGTCCGCTCAGTCTGACCATCCATTTGCTGATGGAAGGCGGTTCTCAAACGAAGCTACATCCAGAAAGCCTCATGCAACCCCTTCCATAGCCGGAAAGTAAAATGTCCATCCCGATAGGAGACAATCATCGTGGGTAATCCATGTAGCCACATAATCTTCTGCACAAAGATGGGTCCCATGCTCTCTATTGAACCCTGCTCTCTGATCGGTAGGAAGTGGGATGAATTGGTGAGTCGGTTAACGATCACCCAGATAGAGTCATGACCTCTTTATGTAAGTTGAAGTCCTGTAAAAAAGTAAATGGATATCCCATCCCACTTCCACTCTGGGACCTCTAAAGGATTAACCAATCCTACTGGTACCTGATGCTCCGCCTTCAATTGCTGACAAGTGAGGCACTGAGAGACAAACTCTGCTACTGCTTTCTTCATTCCCTGTAACAGCCCAATATTTTATAAAGAAATATTCTTTTTAATTTTATTAATGTCTTGTGTTGTACGCTACACCAAAAGGAGCTTGCACAACACGCATCCTTGTCTTGCCTTGCATTACATGCAATCGCGACCTTCCTCGATAGCGTGTGTAAAACGCAATACCGAGTTTCACTAAACAACGATGTGCTATTAAAATATTATTAAAACTAGCCGTTATGAATAGTAATAACCACTTTTTAAAATTATGTAAATCTTATTTTTCAAAATGAACTTCATTCTTGGATTCGGAGTATCGAATTTAGCCTAAGGTGAAATTTTGGTACTTTTCGGATAACTTTCATATTTTGATGAATAGTGAAAAATTACTAAATTATAATTAAAAACAACTTTTTTAATCGAAATAATTAATAGTGATAAATTATTAATTTGAGTGGTTTTAAAGTATATTTAGAATATATTTTTACAATTTAATACAATGTTGGTCATTGGATGTAATTTCACATTTAAACTAGACATAAACAAGTGTCAATCTTTTGATAGATATTGTTTCTTAAAAACACGCTATTTGTTTTAACAGCGGGATTTAATTATAAAATTAATTAATGAAACTTTTATGTTATGAATTTGGTAAAATAGACTTCATTTTTGAATTCGGAATATGAAATATAGCTTGGGATGAAATTTTGGCATTGTTCTGAAAAACATCAATTTTTGATGAATAGTGAAACTACTAAGTGGTAGGTTAAAAACTGAATTTTGCATAAAACTTAATTTTACCGCTTCTGTGAATGGAATTTCGAAAATCCGAGAGACACGATTAATATCAAGGACTAAAATGTGCTTCAATAAGATGAAAATAATTTTTTGGTGAATAGTAACTTTTTACTTTTTTTACCGCGGTTAATAGTAAATAAGGTAACTAAGGGTAAATATGATATTACTATTACCCTAACACATGTCCTAATTCTATTGGACAAGTGTAATTCGACCAAAAACAAACTTAGGAATAAAATATGACCATTTAGGCCCACTTGGATTAGATTAGGACATTTATTATTAATTTATTTAAAGAAGGGTTAAAATAGTTAAAATCAAAGTTTAATAAGTAAATCATTTTTAATATGGGGTTATACATAAGATAAATTCGATTGTAAATATTCATTAGAAATCTAAGAAGATTTCCTACATGATGATATTTTATTTGTAATTTGTAGACATAAAATAATTTAATTTATTTATGACACAACGATGATGCAGTAATTATCTTATTAATGAAATATTGACATAATTAATGTTATAAACACAAAAATAAATGTAATTTGAGATTTTTTATGAATTCCACTATTTTTCTAGGTTACTATGATATATTAGTGTTGATTTAATCAACTTGTTTCGAACATATAATTCTGTTATGACTTTCACAAAAATCATATATCAAATAGTGTCAAAATTGACACAAAATAGTTTTTAAATCAAATATTATATTATTAATTGTTATTTTATTCCTAAAAATCTAAGGTTCGGCCAAATGACTTAGATAAGGATATATGTATTAATAATATACAATTTGGGGTTCTTTTGGCATGTTAGAATAAGTTTATTAACCATATAGTGAAAGAAAACAAAAAGACACGGTAAAAGTTAAATTATTTAACTTAGAGTTAAATCTAATTGATAAGGTTAAAATAATACCCTAAACTTGTCTAAATTATATTTCTTGATAGGATTTCGACCCATCCCCACTTTAGCTTCGAAATAAGACCCTTTGGAACCATTATAAACCGATTTTGACTTTAATATAAAATAATATTTTGAGATATTCCTAAGGTGCCCCTCTCCTCCCCTATAAAAGGACACCTCCTCCCCCTCCTCCTCACACCAATTTGAGCACTCAATCTCGGCCAACCCCTGCCAAAATCTCTTCTCCACTTCCCTATCAACATCCTAGAGGTTCTGGTCTTACTCATAGACCAATTTTAGTTCCCTAAGAGGAGGTCTCCAAAAGGCGCTTCAAAGAAGAGGTAATTACCGTTACCAATTCTTTCATCTTTATTTCTTCTTCCACTTCTTCTTCTTAGGTTGTTTCATTATGAAGTAATAACATCAGTATCACTCATATACTGATATGTTATTATAAGTATGAAAGAACCCTATTTCACCATCTATCCATCCTACGGAAAAAGAAATCACCGCGCGTGCGTACGTACGGAATACCGTCTCCACGCCGTGGTGTAATCTATTTTCCACCACCACCTTACATGGATGGGTATAATGGTGTAAAGAATAACTATACATAGTTATTACAACATCATATTGATTCTGATATATTGTATAATCCACTCCAATTCAATTCAATATTTATAGAAATGATATCGTCGCTCGTGCGTACGTACGGACTACCGTCTCCACGACGCGATGAGATTCATTCTCCATGTTAACCATTTAAGAATGATTATAATGTATATATAAGAAATAATAATGAAATATATGACATTATAAAGCTACTGGATTTATGTATATATATACATATGTATGTCATCTACTTACTTCCATTTCAAGACAATAAGGAAAGGAAAACAGCGTTCATGCGTACGTACGGACTACCGTCTCCATGAACGGTGTTTTTCATTTTATTTATCTACCTATTATATATATATATATACTGAATATATATGATATATAAATCATATTTTATATTCTGGAAGTAAGTAAATCATGATATAAGTAATAATGATGTCAAGAACAACAAGTCAAAACACCTACGATAAATGAAACGATTTTACCCAAAACGCTTCTTTAACATGGAAATTACAAAAGAACGGGTAATATAATGTCATAAGTGAACCATATATGATATCATAACAATGAATATGATTCTGTAATAAGTCAATAACATGATTTAAATCATTATACAGGAGGTTCGGACACGTACAAGCAAGTCGGACCTAAGGTAAGGGAAATATCACAATCTCATTTTTTTCCGAGATTGTTTATTCGTAAGTATTTTCTGGGGTGTATTTTATCATCCACATCCATGTTCCCTCAATATGTAATATTGTTTCCATCCACTTGCAATAGTTTAAATCCAATTTTACCCTTAGGTGAGTTTTTAGTAAAGAATATGAAAGGAATCTTTTGCCGTTTTTCGTACGAGGTACTTTTTGACTTTTCCGACAAAAGTACGAAGAATGCTTTTTTTAACTTATACGGCACGAACGGATTTATACTGTTTTATAAAGCCTTATTTTCATGAAGCTTCCTCTAAAAGATTTCATGACTATTTTCAATAAAATCTCTTTCTTTTAAAATTGCATGATGTTTTGTGAAAAGAAATTGATTTTGAAGAAGAAAGGATATTTTCCTCAAGAATTCAATTCAAGTGTTTTATCAAAATTATTTTCCATATAAGATAATAAAGGGTTCTGTTTCTATCCATATTTTTACATTTATTTGACTATGTTGTGATGGAATTATGTTTATGAATTCCTTTATCTTATATGAATGGTTTTATGATGTCATGTTGTTTAAGAATCCCATTTTTTATTACATGGGTTATGCAATGATGTATGATTTATGATTTTGTGGCACACATAAGAAAGGATTCATTAAGAGATGGGTGGGACCTATATCTCCCTCCAATGCATTGGGTAAAGATTTTATATCTCATGAGATAGACATGGCTGTAATGGTAGGTTATAACGGTTTAGTGAAACAGGACTGAAACGAGGATTACTCGATTCAGAAAGGGACTTTGTCCACTAAGATAGTCTTGGCAATGAGTCATGACTAACAAGAAATGATTTTCCATGATTATGTGTGCATGCCACAAAGTTTCAAGTTTCATGTTATGATTATGGTGATCTCATTTTCACTTCTATGATTTGTTCCATGTTAAGATATTATGATCTCTTTTGCAGGTTATGATTTTCAAAAAAATATGATATGATTTTTATTTCTTTTGTATACCCTTACTGAGCATTTGAGCTCACCCTTTTATGTTTTCTTTTCCCCAGGATATAAAGAAAGGTTTTAGGTATAAAAAAAATGGAAAATCTTTACGGGAGATATTGAAGATCTTTCACCAGGATTAGAAGATTTTGTTCCGAGTTTCCAAAGACACTAAACTATTACGATCCTTGTGTGTGTGTTTTTGTTATGTACTAAGTATTCCGCAAATGTAATGTAATGTCCATGTACGTCAGGCTACGGGTCTCTACAGTTGGTATCAGAGGAAAGGTTTAGTCAACCTTTGGAAACTAGGATGTGAGAACGTTAGTGAGATCCCTAGAGATATTTCTAAGGTATGTCTAGGGATGTCTCTAAGGTTAAGTATACGTATAGGTTATAGTAATAGAATTACGCTAACGATCATAGAATTAAACCTAAGATGTTAGATATTGAGGGTACTAACCCTTTATTATGTTGTTTTCCCTAGCATGATTTTTGCCTCTCACGCTATTCTTTTTGGGTTTTAGAAAATGGCTGGAAACAAGGTGATTCACAATAATGGAGGATATGATGGACAATGGAATGATATTCTTCATGAGAAACCAAATGAAATGGGATTTGGATGTCCAAACATCATTATTATGCAGAATCAGCAATCTCACAACATGATCAATAAAGTAAAATTTGGTAAGTTTCCTGACTCGACTAATAAGAGAAAGATGGAGTTTCATGATGATCATAGAGGAAAGAAAGTTCAATTTCCCCTATGGAAATCATGTGGGAAGAGGCATCAAGGAGAATGTTTCAAGGGAACTGGAAGATGCTTTGGGTGTGGAAAAGAAGGACACAAAGCAAGTAAGTGCAAAGGAAAAGGGTCGGTTAACACCATGGATGAGGATAATGGTATTGCTACGACATCAAAAATGGTTAAGTGTTTTAAATGTGGAATGTATGGGCATTATGCAAACAAATTCCCTAAGGGAAAGACTCATGAAGAGAATCAGTATGGTCATATGGGTTGTATTTATGTGGATGATGATGAAGAGACTACAAATGATATGTAAGATGAAGGAATTTTTGAAGCTCGATCAATGGTTTAAGAATGTAGTGGAATGATTACATGTTTATCATGTGTAATGTTGTATAAGTAATCTCATGGTACTATGGAATAAAGAGACATGTAAGGATTGTAACATTGTTGTCTGATTAATGTTACCAGTATCCATGAAAGGTTATTCAGATATTTTTGGAATGAAGATGATATGCGCATAATGAAGGGATAAGGGGAAAATGAAATGTTTGACAGTATTCATGAGCTCATGATTGATATAAGGACTAAGTGATATCATGGTTTGAGTATATAGAATTTTGAGGATTTCGGTATGTGAAAAGTGTTAACTTTTAACTGCATTCAAGTTTTCACTAAGGTTCAATGGGTATTCAAGAGAGTACATGATTAAGGCCTTTAAATGTTTGGAATGTGACCAACAAGATATATCTTATGATATATGGGGATCAACCATGGTATTAAATCTCTGGTAATCGTTTTCACTATGTTATGAGAATGGACTGTAGTATTATGAGCCTAATGATTGGAATGAATTATGTTGGACATAAGTTAGTATTGTTTAAGGATAGAAGTTTTTTTTTCGATATTATTGATGGGATGTTATACTAATATAGTTTTATAAAAAGGACAACCTGCAGGACGGGCGACAGCCCATCGCTTCGGACAAGGCTGTGGGAATCGAACCCACAACCGAAGTGCGACTAGCCTTTATCGCCTACCACTGACCTACAGGAAGTCCCTGTTTAGTAGAAACTAGTTTTATTTTATTAAGCGGTATGATATATGAAGTATAAGTTCATTTTTGGAAACATATACGATTAATCTCACTAGAAGATGGACTTATAACTTTTGCTAACCCTTTGTTTGAAATAGATGGAATGACCCATCCTTCTATCACATGATCTGCTAATGCTTCATGAATAACAAATTCAACTTCATTTCTTTATGATATGAAGTGGAAATTGTTCAATTCACGAACAACAGTGAGATTGTAACAAAATCATGTAACTATTTCTTTTAATTCATCAACTTTAGGGAAATGATCTTGAAAACCAAAAATGTTGTCCTAGTGCCCTTATATCTGATTAATCAGATGGTACCTTAGATCGTCACAAATTTATGGATTTGTGATTGTTGGCTTTTCCATAGCCATGTTCTCTACCACTCTCCATCAGAACATGAAGGTTAGATTTCTCTTCCATATCCATATTTTCACCTATGTGGAAACCCAGTGATTAGTTTATTTGGGTAACCGTTACGTTTCATACTTTTGTTTTTAAAGATTGGTTTTGGTATTCCTTTTTACGATATGGGTTCCTATTAAAGAAACGTTCGAATAGTAAACCATTTATAACCCCGACGAATTTCGAGGGCGAAATTCATTTTAAGGGGGGTAGAATGTAACAACCCAATATTTTATAAAGAAATATTCTTTTTAATTTTATTAATGTCTTGTGTTGTACGCTACACCAAAAGGAGCTTGCACAACACGCATCCTTGCCTTGCCTTGCATTACATGCAATCGCGACCTTCCTCGATAGCCTGTGTAAAACGCAATACCGAGTTTCACTAAACAACGATGTGCTATTAAAATATTATTAAAACTAGCCATTATGAATAGTAATAACCACTTTTTAAAATTCTGTAAATCTTATTTTTCAAAATGAACTTCATTCTTGGATTCGGAGTTTCGAATTTAGCCTAAGGTGAAATTTTGGTACTTTTCGGATAACTTTCATATTTTGATGAATAGTGAAAAATTACTAAATTATAATTAAAAACAACTTTTTTAATCGAAATAATTAATAGTGATAAATTTTTAATTTGAGTGGTTTTAAAGTATATTTAGAATATATTTTTACAATTTAATACAATGTTGGTCATTGGATGTAATTTCACATTTAAACTAGACATAAACAAGTGTCAATCTTTTGATAGATATTGTTTCTTAAAAACACGCTATTTGTTTTAACAGCGGGATTTAATTATAAAATTAATTAATGCAACTTTTATGTTATGAATTTGGTAAAATAGACTTCATTTTTGAATTCGGAATATGAAATATAGCTTGGGATGAAATTTTGGCATTGTTCTGAAAAACATCAATTTTTGATGAATAGTGAAACTACTAAGTGGTAGGTTAAAAACTGAATTTTGCATAAAACTTAATTTTACCGCTTCTGTGAATGGAATTTCGAAAATCCGAGAGACACGGTTAATATCAAGGACTAAAATGTGGTTCAATAAGATGAAAATAATTTTTTGGTGAATAGTAACTTTTTACTTTTTTTACCGCGGTTAATAGTAAATAAGGTAACTAAGGGTAAATATGATATTACTATTACCCTAAAACATGTCCTAATTCTATTGGACAAGTGTAATTCGACCAAAAACAAACTTAGGAATAAAATATGACCATTTAGGCCCACTTGGATTAGATTAGGACATTTATTATTAATTTATTTAAAGAAGGGTTAAAATAGTTAAAATCAAAGTTTATTAAGTAAATAATTTTTAATATGGGGTTATACATAAGATAAATTCGATTGTAAATATTCATTAGAAATATAAGAAGATTTCCTACATGATGATATTTTATTTGTAATTTTTAGACATAAAATAATTTAATTTATTTATGACACAACGATGATGCAGTAATTATCTTATTAATGAAATATTGACATAATTAATGTTATAAACACAAAAATAAATGTAATTTGAGATTTTTTATGAATTACACTAATTTTCTAGGTTACTATGATATATTAGTGTTGATTTAATCAACTTGTTTCGAACATATAATTCTGTTATGACTTCCACAAAAATCATATATCAAATAGTGTCAAAATTGACACAAAATAGTTTTTAAATCAAATATTATATTATTAATTGTTATTTTATTCCTAAAAATCTAAGGTTCGGCCAAATGACTTAGATAAGGATATATGTATTAATAATATACAATTTGGGGTTCGTTTGGCATGTTAGAGTAAGTTTATTAACCATATAGTGAAAGAAAACAAAAAGACACGGTAAAAGTTAAATTATTTAACTTAGAGTTAAATCTAATTGATAAGGTTAAAATAATACCCTAAACTTGTCTAAATTCTATTGGATGATAGGATTTCGACCCATACCCACTTTAGCTTCGAAATAAGACCCTTTGGAACCATTATAAACCGATTTTGACTTTAATATAAAATAATATTTTGAGATATTCCTAAGGTGCCCCTCTCCTCCCCTATAAAAGGACACCTCCTCCCCCTCCTCCTCACACCAATTTGAGAACTCAAGCTCGGCCAACCCCTGCCAAAATCTCTTCTCCACTTCCCTAGCAACATCCTAGAGGTTCTGGTCTTACTCAAAGACCAATTTTAGTTCCCTAAGAGGAGGTCTCCAAAAGGCGCTTCAAAGAAGAGGTAATTACCGTTACCAATTCTTTCATCTTTATTTCTTCTTCCACTTCTTCTTCTTAGGTTGTTTCATTATGAAGTAATAACATCAGTATCACTCATATACTGATATGTTATTATAAGTATGAAACAACCCTATTTCACCATCTATCCATCCTACGGAAAAAGAAATCACCGCGCGTGCGTACGTACGGAATACCGTCTCCACGCCGTGGTGTAATCTATTTTCCACCACCACCTTACATGGATGGGTATAATGGTGTAAATAATAACTATACATAGTTATTACAACATCATATTGATTCTGATATATTGTATAATCCACTCCAATTCAATTCAATATTTATATAAATGATATCATCGCTCGTGCGTACGTACGGACTACCGTCTCCACGACGCGATGAGATTCATTCTCCATGTTAACCATTTAAGAATGATTATAATGTATATATAAGAAATAATAATGAAATATTTGACATTATAAAGCTACTGGATTTATGTATATATATACATATGTATGTCATCTACTTACTTCCATTGCAAGACAATAAGGAAAGGAAAACAGCGTTCATGCGTACGTACGGACTACCGTCTCCATTAACAGTGTTTTTCATTTTATTTATCTACCTATTATATATATATATATATACTGAATATATATGATATATAAATCATATTTTATATTCTGGAAGTAAGTAAATCATGATATAAGTAATAATGATGTCAAGAACAACAAGTCAAAACACCTACGATAAATGAAACGATTTTACCCAAAACGCTTCTTTAACCTGGAAATTACAAAAGAACGGGTAATATAATGTCATAAGTGAACCATATATGATATCATAACAATGAATATGATTCTGTAATAAGTCAATAACATGATTTAAATCATTATACAGGAGGTTCGGACACGTACAAGCAAGTCGGACCTAAGGTAAGGGAAATATCACAATCTCATTTTTATCCGAGATTGTTTATTCGTAAGTATTTTCTGGGGTGTATTTTATCATCCACATCCATGTTCCCTCAATATGTAATATTTTTTCCATCCACTTTCAATAGTTTAAATCCAATTTTACCCTTAGGTGAGTTTTTAGTAAAGAATATGAAAGGAATATTTTGCCGTTTTTCGTACGAGGTACTTTTTGACTTTTCCGACAAAAGTACAAAGAATGTTTTTTTAACTTATACGGCACGAACGGATTTATACTGTTTTATAAAGCCTTATTTTCATGAAGCTTTCTCTAAAATATTTCATGACTATTTTCAATAAAATCTCTTTCTTTTAAAATTGCATGATGTTTTGTGAAAAGAAATTGATTTTGAAGAAGAAAGGATATTTTCCTCAAGAATTCAATTCAAGTGTTTTATCAAAATTATTTTCCATATAAGATAATAAAGGGTTCTGTTTCTATCCATATTTTTACATTGATTTGACTATGTTTTGATGGAATTATGTTTATGAATTCCTTTATCTTATATGAATGGTTTTATGATGTCATGTTGTTTAAGAATCCCATTTTTTATTACATGGGTTATGCAATGATGTATGATTTATGATTTTGTGGCACACATAAGAAAGGATTCATTAAGAGATGGGTGGGACCTATATCTCCCTCCAATGCATTGGGTAAAGATTTTATATCTCATGAGATAGACATGGCTGGAATGGTAGGTTATACCGGTTCAGTGAAACAGGACTGAAATGAGGATTACTCGATTCAGAAAGGGACTTTGTCCACTAAGATAGTCTTGGCAATGAGTCATGACTAACAAGAAATGATTTTCCATGATTATGTGTGCATGCCACAAAGTTTCAAGTTTCATGTTATGATTATGGTGATCTCATTTTCACTTCTATGATTTGTTCCATGTTAAGATATTATGATCTCTTTTGCAGGTTATGATTTTCAAAAAAATATGATATGATTTTTATTTCTTTTGTATACCCTTACTGAGCATTTGAGCTCACCCTTTTATGTTTTCTTTTCCCCAGGATATAAAGAAAGGTTTTAGGTATAAAAAAAATGGAAGATCTTTACGGGAGATATTGAAGATCTTTCACCAGGATTAGAAGATTATGTTCCGAGTTTCCAAAGACACTAAACTATTACGATCCTTGTGTGTGTGTTTTTGTTATTTACTAAGTATTCCGAAAATGTAATGTAATGTCCATGTACGTCAGGCTACGGGTATCTACATTCCCGACCACCATTGATATCATCAGAGATCTTGGTACATCTTTTCCACTCCTAGATGTAACGCTAGAGGATATGTGTGGAACTCCCTCAATACTTCTCTTGAAGTGACACTGGTACCATGGTACATCATCTTAAGAGGATGACATGATCCCCACCTTCAGAAAATCCATTTGGTGCCTATCCTATGGATATCTGAGCACGTCGTGCCTCACAGTTAGTATCCCCATGATCCACCTCCCTGACTCACTGAAGCAGTGGGGGAGTGACTGTAAGACACTGTAGAAAATCTGCTCCATCTCTATCCACAAAGGATATCTGTAAAGCATCCAACTGCTCCATCGGCTCACCTAGCAGCTGTATGCCAGACATCCTGCTGAGTTCATTTGATACAACATTCCCCTTCCCAGGAGTATAGACTATCTCAAAGTCATAGTCCTAGAGGAAATCAAGCCAATGTCGATGTCTCAGGTTTAGGTCCTTCAAAGAGAAGATATAATTGAGACTCTTGTGATCAGAGTACACTGTAACGTGCTTGCCCATCAGATATTGTCGCCACATCATCAAGATGAAGACCATTACTACTAACTCCAGGTCATGGGTAGCATAGTTCTGCTCATGTTGTCTTAGATGTTGAGAACCATATGCGATCACTGCTCTCTCCTACATCAGGTCACATCTGAGTTCGGTCCCTGATGTGTCGTATTAAACTACATACCCTATGCCCTCCTCAAAAAGTCTCAAGATGGGGGCACTAGTTAGCCTCTTCCTCATCTCCTGAAAACACCGCTGGCATTTCTCCGACCAAACGAAGGGTTTCCCCTTCTTCGTCAAGGCTAATTGTGGTGATGCAACTATGGAGAAGTCTAGAAAAAACCTCTGGTAACATCTAGCCAAACCTAGAAAACTCTGTACCTTGGTCACACTCCTGGGTGGATCCCAAGCAAGTACAGCCTCAATCTTCACTGGATCTACTGCAACTCCAGCCTCCGATTTGACATGTCCCAAAAAGTTAACCTCTCGGATCCAAAACATACACTTATAGAGCTTTACATAAAGCTAGTTCTATTAGAGTGTATCCAGTACTACCAACATATGATAGGTATGTTATTCCTTAGTATTTTAGTAGATCAGAATGTCGTCGATAAAGAACACTACAAAGCAATCAAGGTATGGCTAAAAGATCCTGTTCATGAGTCCCATGAACACTGCTGGAGCGTTGGTCACGCCGAATGTCATAACCAAGAACTCATAATGGTCGTACCAACACCTTAAGGCTGTCTTCCGCACATCCTCGTCTCGTACTCTGAGCTGGTGATAGCCTGATTTGAGTTCTATCATTGAGAACCACCATTCTCCCTTCTGCTGATCAAAGAGATCGTCAATCCTCAGGAGTGGGTACTTGTTCTTCACAGTCACCTGGTTCAGGCGCCGATAGTCAATACAAAGCCTCAAGCTCCCATATGCCTTCTTGGTGAATAGAATCGAGGATGCCCAAGGAGAAACATTGGGCCAAATGAATCCCTTCCCCTACAAGTCCTATAAATGTACCCACATCCCACGAATCTCTGCGGGAGCTATCCGATATGCTGTAGTAGATATCAGTTTCATCCCAGGGTACAAGTAAATGTAAAATTACACCTCTCTATGAGGAGGTAGACCCAGAACATTGTCCGGGAAAACATCCGTGTACCGGTCCACCACTATAGGATAGGTCAGACACTCCACATCAACCGCTCTGAGTGTAAGGCTTGCCAACTGATGAGTAATCGTCTGCACCCTCCTCTGGGTAAGTCCATCCAGCATTGCAAAGGCTTCTTTCTTGCCTGTGAAGGTTAACCTGGTCCCATCCATGCAGACACACCGCACTTTGCACCTAACACGGTCAATCTGAGCATGGACTATAGATAACCTGTTCATACCCAAGATGACGCCGTAAGGACTCGACGCCGCTACTAGGAGATCCCAGCCGAAGCTCTCGCCTCCTAGAGCAATCTCACACTTCTTGAACCATTGCATAATCGTCAAATCCGCTCCCGTTGGGGTCTTTACCCATAAGGATCAAGCCAACGCTTCCGTTGAAATCTCTGAGCTCTGAACGAGGGTAGTGGCAATAAAAGAATGACCGGAACCTGTGTCTATAAGTACTATAACTATGGTGGAGTAGACATAGATCTTACCTCATATCATCTCTGGAGTTCCGTGATCATAGGCCTCAACTACCTAGAGCTGAGCTCTCTCTTGTCCACCTACTCCCTACGGTCGGGGTGGACATCTTGGTGGTGGTGGCGGTAACATCTCAAATCGTCTCCCACCACCAACTTCACAACCATCTCCTCTACCACGCCCTCTTGCTCCCTACACACCTCCAGGGTTGAATCAATGTCTCTACTTGGGCGGTCTTTCGACCGTCTGCTGATCATCCGTACGGTGGGTCGGACAGTCATGAGCCATGTGACCCTGCCCGCTGCATGCGTAACACTGCCCGCTCCTGGTATAACTTTATCCACCTCGGGTGCCCCACACAACCAATCCTGAATCATGCGGTTGACCACCTGTAGGTCTAGTCCTCTTGGACCTCTGAGACGTATGTCTACTACCGGCTGTAGAAGACTCTGCTATGTGATGAGTGGTAGTGGGTCTCGCTGCTGATTTCTGATCAGCAAGGAAAAGTTCCACCAAGAGGGCTCTCTCTAACACCCCCGACTATGTCAGGATGCTGGGTGAGATCATCGAAGCCCTGATCTCCCGCCTGAGCCCCTACTCGACAGTCTGGGACCTAAAGAAAGGGTCTCGCACCATACTTGTGGAGTATCATGAGAAGTCAGTGAACCTTAGGGAGTAATGAGTCACAGTCATACTTCCCTGATGTAGATGAAGAAGCTCCTGTATGCGCACTGTGTGAAGAGTCGCTGGGACAAACTCTTCCTGAAACAGGCTATCTATGTCTTCCCAAAGAACTGTCACCTCATCATGAACCTTGAGAATCAAGCTCCACCATCTACCCTCTGTTGCCTATAGATGGCTGGTAGCAAGAATCACCATGAGATCGGCTGGTGTCCCTACCAGTCAGAAAACTCCCACCACAATTTCCAGCCAATCCTCAGCTGCCTGTGAGTCCGTCTCTCCCCTGAACCTGAGTGGCCTCTGGTGCTGGAACTCATGCAATGCGCTCAAGCTGCGTGAACCGTCTGATGTTGTGGCTGGTGGCATCAGTGGACCAATAGGGAATGGTACCGCTGGTGCCTCTATTGGTGCCTCTTCTGGAAAAGGGCCATGCACTGAGGCCTCGTTGCTTGGTGGTATATCAGTGCACACAACTCTCGGAACTCTAGTTGGTTGTTTGCGTGGAGGCATCCTGAAAAAAATGTATGCTAAGGTCAAAAGGTTACCTGGTGATCTAAAATTTATAACTGGTGATCTAACTCAAAATATCACAAAGAAAACTTTTGAAACCACACATGCAATCCGTGTTTTCGTGCACTGAGTTAGAAATCAGAATTTAGGGTCCTGGTGTATGGATATGTCTACCGTCGCACCAACAATGGACTCCCTGAAATGAAAACCGCACTCATTACCCTTAACACTATTGCTTCAAATAAAATATCAAAGTCCTAGTTCTTCAGTAGAAATGACTCCTCTGGTACCAATTTTTCACGACCTATCCCCTGGGTCCCGTGTCGGGACTACCCCATGCCCGCCTTCTATAGGCCAAGGGATGGCGACTATCACCAAAGGCATAATTCTCTAAAACTGGGAATGTATTTCCTTTATAATCTGTAAACACACATACAAGAAAGCACGTAGCCGGATACGAAACACCAAGTGAAACTGTATAACAAAAGAGTACTGAAAGTAATAGGGGGCCAGAATACAAGCCCAACAGTAAAGTACAAGAAACTGAAAGTACAAGTATAACTGAAGAAAAAGGAAAACAACAACTGGTTCGTCCTCCGAGGTTCCTACCTAAAGGATAGCTACATATCGACTCTTTAACACTCCTCATCCATATATCTACTCCATGTACCGACTCGTCGTAAGGTCCACCTCTGGGTACTATCCAGTCCTGGTACTCTTAACCACATTTAGCGCTTTCCGTCGTCTGCATCCAACACAATGAAGTGCGGGCATAGCCTATGCATGGGTGAGTATAATGATACTCAGTACGGACCCCGAGACCCTCTAGGTCTCACAAAATCAAACAAGGATAAAACAGAAAGTATGAAATCAATAGATAACCTTACTTAGGGATATGCTCATACATATACCTAGGTTATCATGTAATCCATCTCAATAATGAGGAAAACATAGAGGTTCTGACTCAGCTCACACCAATATTTATTCTAGGGTAGTATCAAGTAACATTTCCAATCACAACTTCAAACACCTAGACTACAAGATAACTTCTCATCTATCGAGTAAAATGGACCTGCCACGTCATACAGAGGCGCTTCCCACTATCCTCGGACAGTTGAGATACTCCTCCTGTCGAGTATCATGGGTCTGTCGTGTCACACAGAGGCGCTCCCCAATGTGGGTCTGCTGCGTCACAGAGAGGCGCTCCCCCTCGTATCCTGCTAAGGTAATCCTCCTATTAAGTACCCTGGGTCTGCTGTGTCACCAAGGCGATCCCCACCGTTGGTCTGTAATGTCACCAAGGATCTCCCCACTGGGCCAGTCGATTCACTCCGATTCGAAACTGTAATCAGTCGTCAAGTCTCAGCCAGCCACTAGGTCTCCAAACATTTCTTTCTCATCTCGGGGAGGATCTACTCCACAAGCTACTATTTGATACTCAAACTGCCTTGAATTCCCATGAAGAATTATCTCAAAGGTTCACCACATCATACGGATCTCAACATAATAGATGGTGCGTAAACAGACACATGGTTTGTGAGTTATTAGCCTTTTGGTCCTAGGGGCCTGTTTGGATTCCTTCATGATCCAAACTGACTGTTCCCCATCTTAATCGCAAACATAGTGGGGTATCACTCAATGGGACCATCTTGCTCCAAAATTTCTAGCATCGCTGATGGTTCATCAAATAGACGTCTAGTGCCATAGTTATGGCCAAAAGAAAAGTAACTAGGTCGTAGTGGTCTCGGGTCGGTCTGACCTGGCCCGACCCGGCCTAGGCTGACCATGTGCAGGTCGACCCGTACCAACCCGTTGGGTCTGGCCTAGCCCTTAGTGTGGCCCATACTATTAGTTTCAGCCCGACCCGCTTGGTCTGGACCGAAAGGCCGCGAGGGGTCATAGAGAGTGTCGCGAGGGCGGCTCGGACGAGGGGTGCCGCGAGGGTACGAGGCGGCTTGACTCGGCTTGGGGAAGCTCGGCCGTGGACGACGCGAGACCATGTGGTGGTGGTCCAACCACGGGACAGTGGCCCAACCATGTGGCGGTGATCCGGCCACGGTCTGGTGGCCCAGCTCGGCGAACAGCGGCGGCGTGGCGGCTCAGCACAACAGACAGTGGTGGCGCGACGGATTAGAACAACGGTGGAGTGACAACGGGTTTCAGCCCTAGGTGGCGCGACAGCTCAGCATAACGGTGACATGACTTATCGACACGGTAGGGGCGTGACTCTGCTCAACACGCCGGCGTCGCGACGACTCATCATGACGGACGGCGTCGGCGTGGCGGCCCGGCATGGTGAATGATGACGGCACGACGAGGGGGTTTGGCCCTGGGCGGCGCTGCAGTTCGGTCCGTCTGGGCGCGGGGCCAGTTTGGTTGGGAGGGTGAAGCGATGTGGGGCGGCGCGGGTTACGGAGGGCGCGGGTGGCGGCACCGTCGGCTTCGTCACCTTCCTCCATTTCAAAGAACACATCAAAGAAGAACGGTGGGGGGGTCGTGCCATGTTCGTTTGGGCCGCACCATTCGGGTTTAGAGTGGTAGAAAGTGGTTCACAAATAATGAAGTATAAACGCGTATGGAAGATATTTTAAATCATCATTTCCCACAGCCCACGTCAATCTCTATTCCCAATCCCACAAAATAATTAGAAGGGGAGAACATGGAAAGAGATAACCAATAAAACCCTACCTTGTTCTCTTGATGACGTTGGTCCAAGAAGTTAGTACGGTAGTCGATTATCCATAGATGAGGATGTCCCACATCAGAAGAAGTCCTGAGGAAGAAGGTTGAAGAAGGTTGGAATTCTTTGTTGGTGGAGCGTTCTTCGTTGGAGAGCATTCTCCCAAGTTCTCCCAATCCTCCTTTGCCAATAATTTTTCAACAAATGAATAGCAAACCAAATAAAATTTGTTTATCTATTTAATCTGTTGGAAATAAAAGTTGGATTAATTAATTAGAAATAATAACTGGGTTGGGTTGTCACAATTAATGTGGAGGAAGTCAAGAGGCTGCTTCACATTATCGAGGGGGGGGGGTTGAGAGGTTTTTCTCCATAATGAGGGGAGTTTAAGAGGTTTAGGCCTTGGGTGGTCCCCACCACTATAACCTCTCATGGGAGGGTAGGTTCGGGTGGTCCCCACATCTCAACTTCCACAAGGAGGTTTAGTTCCGGTGGACCCCACCTCCCAATACCCACAAGCGTGTTGCGAACAAAAATAAAATGTTTGCACAATTTATTTTTATTTTTATTCCTCCACGAAAACCCCAAAAAACTAACATTCACCCTCGAGCAATTTTCCGTCGAGGAAAAAGGATCCTTAAGAGAATACCAGTGCTATGAGTTCGACGGTGCCCTCAGATTTCAATTCCGAGCACCAGTTCAGAAGTTATAAAAACCCGCACGGAGGTTTACTGAACCTACCTGAAAAAAGTTCATTAATTCATTATGAGCACTCTAGGCCTCAGAATCACACGCCGTCAATTTTCGTGGACTCGTAAAATTCCCATTCATTTAAAAAATATTTACATGGAAATTCCGGGTCATTAAAATTTAGATAAGATATTATATTTCCCAAATAATAATTATGTCCTAATTTTCATATATAAACATTAAATACATCATAATAACCACGCATGAAATGTGATGAAGGAAAATGTATTATATCGCCTGGTGAAGGTAGTAGTCCATACATATGAACAGATAATACTTTCATTTACCTATTGGTATAAAATATGATGAAAATTGTTGTTCCATAATAATAATTAAATCTTATTGTAATAATGATACTTTATTAATCATGTTATTTTTTATACAGTAGGCTTAAAATATTTGGAATAATAAATATACATTATAAGTGGTGGGTAAGATGATTTACCTCTTATTTGATAGGCCTCCTTTGTCTCAGACCTTAATCACTTGTAAGATGATCTTAGGTAAATATAAGAAGATCTAGGATGAAGGAAAGTAATATAGTAGGCATTTGTGTTGGTATTATCTAATATAGAATTATCATACATTGTGAATATGGGAGGATATTAAGTACACTATTATAAGTGAGGCAAATGGCCAACATGGAATTAAATAAAATATTAAATAATATATATATCATAATAAATTTACTTAGAACCAAGCCACCCTGAATTAAAATATAAGTTGTGATATAGTCTATATACACTCACAAAATCATAATTATACATGTTTTGGATACAATTGATGATTTATCTACTATTAAACCACATTAAAACCATTTTAACATTAACAAAGATAACACAAAATTTTACTATAATAACATACTTTTAAGATAAAATATTAAAGGGTCCTTATAGAATAATTTTAAATTTTGATTAAAAATTTGGAATTCATTTTACAAGATGAAGTTTATGCAAGTCATAGAAATTAATTTTTATATATGAACACAAAATGACATAAAACAGTTTTTTAGGAAAATGCATTGTTTAAGAACAAACATCTTTTTACAATTAAATTAATATAAAAAAGTTTTATTCCCTGAATTTTATTGATTATTTTATAAACAATTATTGTTTTTAATCTTTTGGATCAATTCAAAACCAAAGGTAACCTTCCAACTGTGCCATTAAATGAAAAGAACCAAAAAAGTATTTAATATTTTAATATACTAGAACTGTTTCTTCATAGATGTCAAAAATGGGTTTCCAAATTGATTATATTGTTTTAAAATAAATTATTAAACTCATAAAAAATATATTTGGTCAATAAACAATTTTTAAATATGAGAAAGGAGTGTGTTAGATATTATTTAAATATTTACCTCATATTTTTAACCATGATTTACATGTTTTACACTTACCAAGGTGAAAAATATTTATCACAATTACAATTCATAATGAATAAAATTAAAAGGGGAAATTAAAAAAAATTATCATCTTCATTCAAAATGTGGAATCCAATATTCAATAATACATTTATTGATGCAGAAAAATTAATTTAAATACAAATGAGTTAAGCACAATGACAATCATTTTTTAAGAAAAAGTATTTTTTAGTCCAAAAATAAACTTATACCAAAATTAATTATAATGATAATTATAATGTAAATAATTATATTATTTATAAAGAATGGAAAATTATTTTAATTTAAGATCAAATTAAAAAAATGGTTCTTTTATATTACAAGATATATTAATGGAAAGGTAATTTTTACTAAATCAAATAATTTTTACTATACACATAAAAATGCATCTTTTTCGAAAATTCCAAAATAATTAACCCTAAGATAATATTAATATACTAATTTCAAAAATAATATTCACATACTAAAATAAATCATCTATATATGTTTGAAATTATATATAATTTCTATGAATAAAATCCAATAAAAAACTTTTTCATGAAAACATATTTTTGAGGCATAAAATGACAATATTGAAAATAGTGTACCATTATATTTAAAACGTATCAAAAAATTTGTATCATATAATTCCACTATAGATATTTTTCTTAATTTTCCTATTCATATTCATATCTTCAGATTAACATCTAGGTTATAATATATCAATGTCTGTTTTAGTCTTGGTGGTTTTTATTAAGAAAGTTATCAATAATATAAAATTTATTTACAGAAAAATATATTCTAAAATATCAGGGTCTTCAAAGAATACATTACCTCATCACAATAAAACTAAAATGTTAAAAGAGCTGTCATTTCCTGTCTTCCTAAATGATTAGGTATCCTGCCATCAGGTTACTGTACCAAACAAAATTAGGTCCATCCAATGTCTAGACAAAGAATCTGAATTTTACTACTTCTTATTTCTATATAATTACTAACATATGGGAACATCAAGGGACAAAATGTGTAATATACCATTCTGATTCACTTATACCATTACACATTGGAATGGTAAGAATCATATAGCTTAGTGTGGGGGTGTAAAAAATCAACAATTAATATGTAATTATACATTGTTTTAAAAATAAATTATACCCTTCTAGAAGATTCATTTGAGAAGAAAGTGATTCAAAAGATTCAATATACTATTTTGAGAATACCACATAAGATGGATTCTGATTAGGAATGGTTGAAATATCCTAATATGGTTATTATTATTTCAATTTTCGATGATAAATTTATTAATTTAGCCTCTGATATTATTTTAATATTTTATGGATTGCTTCTCTCCTTTTGGAAATTTCAAATAATAAACTATCAAAAGGGTTATAAAAGATGGTTGATTTCATCCTATATTTCTTGATTGATTGAATTTATACCTTAATAATCAACAAATGTTTTCTTGTGGAGAAGGTTTTTCCATAGAATATATAGTAATTTTATATTGTCTTTTCAAAATGGGGGTATGAAAATTATTATAACAATAAAATTAAGTAAAATAAAATTCATTAACATATCTTTATCCAAAGACATCATTTACATTGAATAAATATTTTTGAATTATTTTATTGGAGTGTAGGATGTAGTTGCGGCTATAAATTTCAACAAAAACTTATGAGAATTTATCATAATAAACGACAATGAAATGATAAATAATTATTCAAAATCATGATCTCTTTAAATATTTTGAGTAAGGATACATTCTTCTCATAACTAAATGTTGACCATATTCTAAATAGATTCATTATCATAATGTTTATATACATAATTACTATTCAACCTGTTATATAATATGTTTCATTAAAAATATTTAATGACATGAATCATAAATTAAGAAAAAAGTTGTCATTCATTATAGAATATAGAAGGGCCTCATTACATTTATTTTTCCTTCTTAGGATAGATCATAATCATCCTTCAGCCACATATTTCAAGAATATTTCTTAGACATGTAACCCATTCGATCCATTAGGTCCCTCCCATAGTGGTAAAGTTTAGATAAAGAATAAATACATTCATGGACCCAATTCTTGGATTAATCTCTTGTGATTTCCATTGAATGATATATCATTGGAGGGGATGAGTCTAAAATTTTCTAAAGAGAAAACTTGAGAGGAACTTCTTTTATTGAATTATATATCCTGGTGTACATTGATTTCCACAAATTATGTGGAGGTATAAATTATCATAGTCTAATAGAATATGATATACCCCATTCTGTTACTATCATAGATACACTCTTTTTCATAATTTTTAGTTTTATGGGTTAAGGTGGACATATAAAATATCCCCAACCCTATGGGTTGGGGCTACCCATGAGTTTCCACTTTAGGTTCACTACTCTTTCAATCTACTCCAAATTACCAGATTCCATAATCTAATGTGGTTTAACTATCATGGACACTTCTTATTAAAAAACCACTACATTTTTCTATTTGTAATGACCCATCCCTCGGGGTCCATGTAGTGACTACCCCAAGCCCACCTTCCATAGGCCAGGGGTTGGAGACTAGCACCGGAAAGGTATTTCCCTATAACAGGAAGAGATTGCCACAAAACTATACACACACAGATAGGGAGCACTATGCAAAAGCAAAAAAAAATGGAAGAAGTAAGGTTAAACCACAACTAAAAACCACCATTGAGTGTAATAGTAAACATTGAAAGTGAAGGGGCCAAAATACAAGCCCAACCGAAATGGAAATACAACAAAAATGGAAAACACTCCAGAGGTAGTCCGCCAAGGATACTACCTGAAGGGTAGGTATAGCTCATCACTATGGCTCTCCATTTCAACTGGTCACCTCTGTACACCGTCTGTCAACCACCTCCGAGCTCTATCTAGACCTGACTCCTCAAGGCTCAGTCAACCTATCTGTCATCTACAAAAGACACAATAGGGTGTGGGCGAAGCCCGTGTAGGGGTGAGTATAAAAATACTCAGTAGGGACCCCGAGACCCCCCGAAGGTCTCTTAGGATTCCACAAAGGAAAAACCACAATGCATGATCTAAATAAAAAAGAACAAAGAAAAAGACTCATCTAAACCATGTATAACTTAAGTACATAAGTATAGATGATTAGTCATAAGGCTAGATCATCTTATTCTGTTATGAGGAACTGTTGCTGTTCCACACATGATCGATAGGTACTAACCCCCGATGACCCACATAGGATCAGACCAACCCAAGATCAATATGTTCTAACCCCTGATAACCCACATAGGATTTGAACCACATATGATCAGTATGCACTATCCAACATAGGATCTCTGAACACTGAACCACACAGGATCAATCCCACATAGGATTGATAGGTGCTGATCCACATAGGATCACTAGGTGATGATCCAACTAGAATATTTAGGTGTTGATCCACACATGATCGCTAGGTGCTGATCCGCACATGATCTCTAGGTTATGAACCACACAGGATCGCTCAGTGCTAACCCACACAATATCTCTATGTACTCACCTCCACAAGATCTGCCTCCAATCTCCACCTCACAGCGAGCCACTGGATTCCCACAAAAGCACGCTTGATTCCGTGAGAATCCACTCCTAAAGACATTGTTTGTATTTAAACTAGAACTAAGTCCCACAAATGAGTAACCCAATGATACTTCATGTCATAAGGGTTCCAACACAACATACGACATATCAATCAGATGCCTGATCTGAGAGTTATAGGCATTTTAGTACAAAGAGCCCGATTGGATTCAGGTACGATCCAACCCATCCGTATTCCAAAATTCCCCAAAACACATATAGATTAAATCAAAAGTACCATCTAATTCCAAGGATTCCGACACCATATACAGTTTGTCAAATGGACGTCTAGTTTGTGAGATACAAACTTTTAAGCGTATTTGGGCCGAAGAGGGTTCGGGTCTGGTTCGACCCGGTCGGACCGACCCAAACCGCCCCGACCTGGGCCGACCCTACCCAGTTTGGGTCGAACCGGCCAGGCCTAAACTGGATAGGCCGTGGGTTTTGACCACTAGGCCATGGACCAGCCTGGCCCACTTCCGCTGGGCATAGCCCACCAGGCGGTCCAGCCTGAAGGCTGGCATGGTCTGCCAGCCGGGCGACCTGCGCTGAGGGGGTCGCTCCCCCTTCCCAAATGGCATAAAATTAATTCGGATTTTATGTAACTGGTGGAGCCACATGGCCGCGCCTCGGCCGGAAGTGGGACCCACAGGGTGTGGGTCACCTTCACCATGGCTTCAAAGCCGTAGCCACCTCCTGTGGCGCGTGACATCATGCCACTCTCTACTAACGCGTCCGGCTAAGGGTTGGCCACCCGTATGGGCCACCACAATGTCATGAATTGCTACATCCTTCTGGGGCCAGTGAGTGCCGATGCTGGTGTTTCACCAACGCTTCATCCGTGGGGTTCCGACGACACTTAGATGCTCCATTTCCACTCCCATCTGTGCCTACGAGCCTTCCAGGATGCTGCTAACATTGTGTGGCTCCTGAGTTCATCTTGCTGCTCTATTTTATGATAACTCATGAAGAACACAACAAATATCGAAGCGGTAGAGGATATGATCCTAATTCGTTTGGCCCATGCCCTCCGCATTAGCATCATAACAAGGGTGTGATAATCAATAATCAAAAGATAAAACAAAAACCATATTAAATATTTTCTCACAACAACCAACCACAGTTTCATAAGAATCAAGGATCACCTTGTTTTGGTTGATCCGCATTCATCATAATTTTCAAGAACGAGGGAAGGAAACTAATTCACTTGAATTTAAATAAAAACCCCTACCTTGATTATGTTGGGTTTGCTTACAGAAGAAGAAGAAGGTCCGCGTGCATAGTTGGTCGTTTCCCGTCGACCTCTTGATCGATTACTCAATGGGCATCGTCAAAACATCAATCTTCGTTGGAGGTCGATGTTGCTAGCACTTCTTCAGGAGTTCTCCCTTGGGTTCCCAAAACCCATGCCAACTATTTAATTAAATAATAGGAAAACCTCCCATGTTGGTTAATTATTTCGATTCATTAATGAATCATAATTAATGAGCGTAATTAACCACAAGCATTGCAGTCACGCAATGAGAGGTTTAACTTAATAAATGACATAAGCTTATTGCTCGACGTTGCACCGCAATCCCACCATTCACCGCTCAACCATTTTCAAAAAGAATAAAATAACACATTTTGTTATTTTATTATTTTTTTCCAAAAGTATTAAAATTTTAACTTTTCTATCTGAATTTTTTCGAAAAAAGTTAAGATTCCCTTAAGCGAATCCTGGCATCGCGAATTCAACGAGGCCCTCAAATATCAATTCTGAGCAACAGTTCAAAATTTAGAAAATGACACCCTCACGTTTACTGAACGTAACTTAAAAAAATTTCAAAAATTTATTAATAGTCACCCTCATCCCGCGCTGGTCGAGGTTAGGCTCTACCTAAGGGGATCACTTCCTCACAAGCTCAACAGTACTCTCAGATTTTCAATCTGAGTTACCGTTTAGAAGTGAAGGATTTTACAGTAAAATAATTTTCACTTAATTATTTTATTTACATCCCAAAACTAAATTCCACTGGTAGCATGTGCCAGCCAAAGCTAGTATCTGCCTAAGGAAAACATACCCTCATGAGTTTAGCAGTGGTCTCAGATTTGTAATACGAGTCATCGTTCATGAGTTATAAGCATTTGAAAAATAAAATAATTTTTATTTAATTATTTTATTTACAGTTATTCCATTTTCTAGTTTTCTCACTAGAGGCCCACACCGACTAAACTTAAGTGACACCTAGGGTAAAACCACCATCCTGAATGAAAACCTGCCCTCATATTTCTGATCTGGGCACCTGTTAAAAATAAATTCCACTTTTTTAGGAAAACCACTAACGCACACAATTTTAAAATTAATATTTTTCAATGGATCATTCCAGGAACTCTGGGCCTCAGAATGACATATTGTCAGATTTCTTGATCTCAAAAATATTTCATATAATTAAAAATTATTATACGGAAATTCTGGGATGTTACATTCACCCCACCGTAGGGATTTACATCCCCAAAATCCAAAACCAAGGTAACTCAAACAAATAAGGGTACTGACCATGAATCTGAGCCTCCCTCTCCCATGTGATCTCTTGGAGGTTCCTGTGTTGCCACCGAACTCGCACAATATGGATCGACCATCCATGAAGGACTCACTCTTGTTGATCCTCTATCTCCACTGGGAACTCTATAAAAGTCACCCCATCATCAAAGTCCAACTTTCCCTAGTCGATAACGTGCGATGGATCATGAACGCATCTCCTCAGCTACGACACATGGAAAAAATTATGTACCTGAGGCATCTGTGGGGGAAGAAATAGGTGGTATGCCACCTCACCAGCTCTGCTGAGGATCTGGAAAGGTCTGATGAACCTCTGATATAGTTTTTCGTCCCAGCCCAACCTCCATAATCCTCGTCAGGGTGAAACCCATAAGAAGACATGGTCTCTCTCCTCAAACACTAAGGGTATCTGTCTCCTATCAGCATAATACTTCTGCCCAATCTGTGTAGTCTTCATCCTCTCTTATACAACTGCACCTTCTTTGTGGTAGCATGTACCAACTCTGGACCCATTAGTGCTAACTCCCCTGGGTCTTTACAACATAGTGGTGATCTGCAAGGTCATCTTTATAGGGCTTCAAATTGTTCCACACAGATGGTGGAGTGATATTTATTGTTGTAAGAAAACTCCACCAGTGGCAGGTGGAGCTCCCAAATACGACCAAAATCTAGGACACATGCACGAAGCATGTCGTCAGGTGTCTGTATGGTCCGCTCCGTCTGACCATATTTTTGAGGTTGAAAGGCGGTGCTCAAGCGTAGATAAGTACCAAAAACCTCCTACAATCCCTTCCACCAGTGGGATGTAAAATAGGGGTCATGATCTGAGACGATCATCGATGGAACCCTATGATGTCGTACAATATTCTGTATGTAGAGGCCTCCCAAGCACTCCACTGATCCCTGCTCATCGATGGGTAGGAAGTTGGACGACTTGGGGAGTGGGTCAATGATCACCCAGATTGAATCATGTCCTATGGACGTATGTGGTAGCCCTGTCACGAAGTCCATGGGTATTTCATCCCACTTACACTCCGGAACTTCGAGTGGCTGAGATAAGCCTGCTGGAACTTGATGATTAGCCTTCACTTGCTGACAAGTGAGGCATCTTGATATGAACTATGCCACTCCTTTCATTATCCCTATCCACCAGTACTAACGCTGGAGGTCCTGTAACATCTTCACCGCTCCAAGATGTACCACTAAAAGGGATGGGTGGAACTCCCTCAACCTCACCTCCTTTAGCATCACTGGTACCATGGTGCATCCTCTAAAGTGGATGACATGATACCCACCTTTATAAAATCCCTTAGGATCTTGTCCTGAGGATATCTGAGCATGTCGTGTCATGACCCGCCTTCACCAAGATGAGGGAAGGGACAACAGATTGCCAGACCCTTCCTTATTCAAGTTGAAGGAGAGATAATGACCCCCCGAGACCCACCTTCAATAGGCCCCGGAGTGGAGACTGGCCCCAAGGGTATAGAATCATTCACAAGATAGAAGGCATTGACCTTTTTCTTTATTAGGATCGGGAGATAAGATAGTAAATCCCAACAACACCAAAACTGGGGGTAAAAGTAAAGACAAAATAAAACCATTCCCACATGCATGTTACAAAAGTAAATACCACAATGTACTATGATACTATAAAGTTAAAGTACTAAAGAAAATAAAAACAGCAACAAAAACTATCCCAACATCCGAGCTAGTATGGCCCTGCAAGATCCCTGAAGTCCTCCTGGAAACCTGAAAGTAGTTTTATATACGTAGGGTGAGCATACAAGTATACTCAGTAGGGAAAACCAATACTCTCATGCACAAGTGGGGAGTCATTCTAATTCCTTGTGAGAAAAGAGATAACCAAAGCACCTATCAAGGAAAACTAACCACCCAAGCCTCACCAAGTCACACTCCCCAAATAACGCATGTCAAGTAATGTATAGTAATAGAACATCGATATTTGGGTACCCCGCGCCACTTTCCCAATGGTTATTGAAGACATCCTACGCATCAAACCAATCCATACATTCTCACCGCAGTCCCACTTCCACACCCTGCCCGCACACAGCTGGGCCACAACCACCACAGGTAACCACACCCACAAAACCCTGGGCTAGAACAACTACTACCATGCCCGAAGACACCTGGGCCTCATCCTAAAGACTCTTGGAAACAACCTTCCCACACACACCTGGGATAACCACCACAACTACCCTACCCGAAGAGTCGTGGTCTATAATGGACCTCAGCCTTCACAGCCTACCCAAAGAGTCTTGGGCTATTCGGGAATGGGAGCAGAGAAGGAGCTAATAACCAGCCACTAATAGGGGTGTTGGTAAAAACACCCTCCCCCATGAAATGGGGTGTTTGTCGTTAAGTGGTCAACATGGGTGGGGCGTGAATAAGAAACATAATAACTACAATTATATGTATAGGTAACAGGAACTCATCCCAACCTATGGTCTCCAAATCCAACCTAATCACAAACACCCTTGTTACTATTCATTCATAAAAGAAGGCACGACACTCATGGCCAAGTCACAACTCATTCCCAAAACCAATTCCCCATTTAAACCATTCTTGTTTTCACGTTCAAGTGATCCAATTTAAGTAAATTCTACACTACTGGGCAACTAACAGGCATAACCACAAGCTAATGAAAAAGAAACAGCCAAAGAGCAATTTAAGAATTCACACCTAGTTCTCTTGTAAATCACAACAACAAGGGATTAGTGAGACCCCTCTAAGTACTGGAACCAAACCAACCCTCGTGATATATCCCCACATAACTTCAGATTCACAACCAACAACCATGCCACAACAGAGGATCCCATCCTCACCCACATCACCCCATAAGCATCGAGCAGAACACAGAATTTTCCGGACTCAAGTACATCATCCACCAAGTTTTTATCTTTCTGTTTGGTCAATTGGGGTGATCACACAAGGAATGTTGTTCAATGGAAATTAATTTAATCGGCCAAATTTACGTGATTAACCAAATTCCCATGTTGGAGTCATTCAATCATCATAGAAGACAAAGGTTCATTAGTGCATAAGGAAAGACCACCAATGACCATGATTTTCAGTGAGCATGAGCCCATACAGTTCACAACATAAATAAAGAATAATAAACACAACAAAAACATCGATCACACCCCCCTTAATTCTTTAAAAGTTTTTTCATTATCGTCATTAAAATTTTTGTTTCATCTATCCCGTATAAATAGTAGAGTACCCACCCCGTATGATACACAGTAAGGAGAGATGATGGAAAATCCCTACCTCAATGGTTTTTGACGAAAACCCCAACAAAAGAAGAACGCACAAGAAATCCGGGTTGATCCTCCAAGAATCCCCCTTAGAAATATTCTACTAACACAACCAAGACCAAATATCATCATATTTGGCATCCACACACTTAGATCTACCCATAAAGGGTGTAAATCTATGAAACTTGGAGAAGAGGAGAAGTAGATCTAAGTAGATCTATGAAACCAACCAAGAACGATCACATACCTCAAGAAACCAGCTTCGATTTGCCAAGGGAAGCCTTCATATCACCTCCAAAATGCTTGGGAAAGGTTCTACTATCCTAAAGGGAGGGCAATCCCGAGTTATGGACGCTTATGGGATTAAACGAAACATTTAGAGTCAAAATGAGTTAGATCCACAATTTTAGGATCAAGATTTAAGTGCATGAATAGTTAGTTCGCACGGTTTGGAAAACCGTGCGCTAACCATGCATTAGATTCTACCTCATCAAACACTCATCGCATGGTTAGTCTACATGGTTAGACAAACCGTGCGCTAACCGTGCATTAGCCACTACCTCCAACACCAACCTGGCACGATTTGGCTGCACGGTTTCGACAAACTGTGGGCCTCCTGTGCGAAAGTTATCACCCTTTAGTTCTCCTTAAAAGTACACCCAAACGCACCCCCAAGTCACCCTAACCTCCCGGAACACCTCTAGAACCACATTTTCAAGAATTAATAGATCATAGAGGTCTGGGCCATTACATCATATACCTCCCAATCTATTCTCACCCTCGAGAATTAAAACCAGTCTTGAAGAAAGGAGAGGGGTCCAAACAACCCCCCCTTGAAAGATACCTCTCAGGAGAAAACCTCCTTGTTACCAAGGAGAGCCCCCTTCCACACCTATCTACTGAACAATCACAAACATGTCGCTCCTATCCCCCGTGCAACCTCGCAATGAAAAATATTAAACCGTCTGGTCATGCGGGTGAGGGGTTTCCTTTCTCTATGTTAAGATAACATCCTCTTTGCACGGCACTGACTCGCCCTCATAGGTTTAAGCACATCCACTTTAATGTGTCTTAACTAGTGATCAGGTGCTCTCCTCCCCACATTTCAGGACGCTTCTTATGCACTTGAAAAACATTTCATAGCTAACCAGTACAAGTATTACATCGTAAACAGGTATGAAACAAAAAAAAATTCAAAACAACTCTGGGTACTGGGCACACATCTGTTCTTCCCCTTCCCAGGTACTCTCCTCAAGCCCACCATGCCTCCATATCACATAAACCAAAGGAATGGTTCAACCACGAAGCACCTTCTCTTCACAACCTTTGATCATCACGGGTCGCTCCATGAATGTTGCATCATCCCTAATATCTAGTTCTCCCCAGTCGAGGACGTGTGAATCGTCGTGCAGGTACCGAAGGAGTTGTGACACATGGAAGACATCATGTATTCTCAGTAGCGGCGGTGGTAACTCTAGCTGATAAGCCACTTCTCCAATCCGCCATAGCACTTCGAATGGTCTGATGAATCTTGGAGAAAGCTTACTCCACCTGCCGAACCTCCGTTGTCCCCGCCGAGAGGAGAACATCAAGAATACCTGGTCCCCGACCTCAAAATCCAAGGGTCTCCTCCTATTATCAGCATATGACTGCTGCCAGTCCTGAGCCGCCTTCATCTTCTCCCGTATAAGCCGAACCTTCTCCATCATGCTCTACACCACCTCCTGGCCAAGAGAACTTGTTTCCCCAACCTCGCTCCAGTACACGGGTGAGCGATATGGCCTCCCGTACAAAGCTTCGAAAGGATCCATGCCAATGGTAGAGTGATAACTGTTGTTTTATGAGAACTCGACAAGAGGCAAGTGTTGTACCCATGATCCTCCAAGGCCCAAAACACATGATCATAGCATGTCCTCCATTGTCTAGATGGTGCGCTCTGTTTGTCCATCTATCTGGGGGTAGAAAGCAGTGCTAAGATGTAGCTGGGTTCCAAAAGAATGTTGCAATCCTCTCCAGACACATGAGGTAAACCGTGAATCCCTATCCGAGACTATAGACCTCAAAATTCCATGAAACCGCACCACCTCATCCTCGTATCTCCGCGCTAATCCATCCACTGCACCTGACTCCGTGATCACCAGAAAGAGAGCCGATTTCGTCAACCGGTCCACTACCACCCAGATAGCATCACAGACTCCCTAAGCCTTGGGTAGTACTATGACGAAATCCATCGAGATGCCATCCCACTTCCATTCGGGAATATTTAAAGGTTTCAACAGACCGCCTGGAACACAATGTTCAGCCTTCACCTGCTGACACACTAGGCATTTGGCCATGAACTCCGCCATAACCCACTTTACCCCGGGCCACCAAAACTGATTTCTCAGGCCTTGGTACATCTTGGAGTCTCCCGGGTGCACCGCTAGGGGTGAGTTGTGAAAATCACCAAGAACCCTCTCGTGCATCGCCTATGGGAGAGACATTTTCCCTCAGAAAATCATTCCATTATGACCATCCTCCATCCATATTTCTGGATCATTACATTGGTTAGTCCGATCGTGCATCACTTAACTCTCTAAGTCTTCCCACTGATACTCCTCCACCTGTCACAAGAGAGAGGATTGCACTTTCATATGAAATAGACACCCTTTACCACCATCCTCCCTTACCTCCAGGTGCAGGGCAGCCAACTCCTCCATCACCTTCCAAGCATCTGCCGAATCTCAAACCGTATCCTTCTGCGACTTCCTGCTCAAGGCATGGACTACCACATTCCCTTTTTCTGGGGTGTAGGAATCCTAGAAGTCGTACTCCTAAAGGAACTCCATCCACCTTCACTTCCGTAAGTTCAGGTATCGCTGGGAGAAGATATACTTCATGCTTTTTTGATCTGTGAAAACCACAAAGTGCTCCCCGATGAGGTAATTCTGCCACAACTTTAGTTCGAA
This sequence comes from Viscum album, assembly GCA_963277665.1. Classification (NCBI taxonomy): domain Eukaryota; kingdom Viridiplantae; phylum Streptophyta; class Magnoliopsida; order Santalales; family Viscaceae; genus Viscum; species Viscum album. The sequence continues at coordinate 53,209,029 of OY728156.1, forward strand.
AATGACCGCCGCATGCTCCAAATCGTGGGTGGAATAATTACGATCATGAGGACGTAACTGTCTAGAACCGTAGAAGATCACCCCTTATTGTTGAATCATCACACAACCAAGGCCTTGTCCTGAAGCATCACAAAACACCTCATATGCTGCCCCTTCTTCTGGAAACCTCAGCACTGGGGCAATTACCAACTTCTCCTTCAGATAGCTGAAGGCTGCCTCGCACTGCCCATTCCACATGAAAGCCTGGTCCTTCTTGGTCAAAGCTGTCATAGGTTCTAAAACTCGGGAGAAGTTGGGAACAACTCTCCGATAGTAGCCCGCCAGTCCAAGGAAACTACGAACTCCTTCCACATTCTTGGGCACCACCCAAGAAACAACCACCTCGACATTCGATGGTGCCACCGCTATTCTTTGTTTAGACACCATATTCCCACGGAAGTGCACTTCTCATGTCCAGAACATTCACTTGGACAAATTCCCATAGAGTTGGTGGTGTCAGATGACTTATAAAACCGTTCTCAGGTGCTAAACATGATCCACCTATGACCTAGAGTAGATCAGGATGTCATCAATAAACACCACTACGAACTGATCCAGGTATTCTCGGAAGATGGAGTTCATGAGCCCCATGAACACAGCTGGAGAGTTTGTAACTCCAAATGACATGACCACAAACTCAATGTGCCCGTATCTGCATCGGAAGGTAGTCTTCGATATGTCACCCTCATTCACCCTCAGCTAGTGATATCCCAACCACAGGGAAATTTTGGAGAACCACCCTACCCCTTTTAACTGGTTGAAAAGGACGTCTATCATTGGGAGAGGGTAACGATTCTTGACCGTTACCTGATTCAGTCTCCAGTAGTCTATGCACAGCCTGAGACCACCATCTGTCTTCTTTGAGAATAAGGCTAGAGCACCACAGGGGGACGCACTTGGTCGATGAAAACCCTTCTTAATCAGGTCGTCAATCTGAATCCGAAACTCCCACTACATGAAAGGTGTCATCAGGTAGGGAGCCATCGAAATCGGATGGGCACCAGGTTGCAAGTCTATCCCGAACTCAACATCACGTCGATGGGGTAGAGTCGCCACCTCCTCAGGGAAGACATCCATACACTCACTGACGATCCCTGGGATTTCCACCATCTCTGCATCCACCGACTCCACTTATAGTTCAGCTAACAAGGAAAGGAGGGGCTCCTCTCGCCTGGTGCTTTTCTGGCAACTCCTCTCACCGATGAAAGTTACACGTTGGCCTCCCAAATCAGAAGAAAGACCCTTCCTTGGAAGCAGTAAATAACGAAAAATATAAAAAACATCCAGTACGTTCCTAGTATGACATCGTAAGGTTGTATCTGTAATATTAGAAGATACATGATAGACTAATGTGGCCCTATCATCAGTCTACACCCTCGGAAAACATAAAACAAGTCGGTCTAACCTCCGACTGGTGTGCTCAACACTAGGGGAACTGGAAGTCTCTCAGTGTCTTAACCCAGAGCACGGGCCAGAATGGGTTCAAAAAAGGAGTGTGAATCTCCTATATCGAACAAGGCATAGTCAATAGTACTAAACAAGATGATCATACCTAGAACGACTTCTGGCCCTGCTGGAACTGCTGCCTCCGCGACGTGCAACTGTCCACACCCATCTCCCCTACCTCTCGGTTGTCGGTCACCTCCACGACGCTGCCCTGGTCGAGGTCCTTGAGGGGAGTTATGAGGTTGGCCTCCTCCTGCAATGCCTGCCCTCAAAGGAGCAGGAGCTTGCTGCCCCTGCTGCTGCTGCTGAAAGGGTCTAGTTGGAAACTGCTGCTACTAAGGAGGGCACCGAACCTGCCCACCAACTCTGAACTATACTCTGTCCAGGAACTGATTCTGAAGGTGCCCATAGCTTCCAAAAATGAAGAACCTTGGCCCTGGTCCTGAAAAGAAAGGGTGAGGGCTAGGATATCGGAACTGGAACTCCTCAGGCCTGCTTCCTATTGGTCGAAAAATGGAGGGTCCTGACGCTGGAGGCCTGCTGCTGACGGATTTCCCCTTCGACGAGCCCAACTGGATTCCATCTCATGATACACCTCCCAGTGTGTTCATCCCATCCACCACTTCAGCCTTCTTCTGGACCTCCAAATACGTCGGTAGGGTGAATGGAGTAACAACATATTGAAGAGAAGGTCGATGTGCCTCTTCCAAACGTCTCGCCCGAGAATCCTCATCTAGAAAGAGGTCCAGATCAAAGAAGAGGAGATCCTTGAACTTGATCCCCAATTCTCTTACTGACATGCTCCCCTACTGGAGTGAGAGTATCTCCTTCCTCTTCTCATCCTTCATCGTGGAAGAGAGGAATTCTGCCCGGAACTCTTTCTCAATGTTAGCCCACATAACCTCAGTCTCCCTCTTCTCCCCAAGATAAAGCGTCCACCACTGACGCGCTTCTTTGCGCATCTGGATCATAGCCAGAGGAACCCAGTACTCCATTAGAGCCCAGATCAAGCTAAAAGAAATCACCATCTCCTCTAGCTAGCTCTCTGTCTCCATATCTGAGATGATTCCCTCGTACTTCCCAAGGGTCTGCCCCTGAAAGGATCGAAGCATCTTCTTCCACTGATCGTCATCCTCCTCTCGGTCAATCCTCTGTCGATCAGCCAAGTCAACCTACTGGGCCTCAATCGCCTGCACTACTTGTGGTCATCTCCCAGGTGCCATAGTTACAAGGTAAACAAGGAATGACTAAGCCCAAGTAGTTTAGAATATTGTTCATAAATTTTCTTACAATTCCCATTCATTTTAAATTCCCAAAATACCCATGAAACTCAAGAACAAAAGTCATTATGATGCATGTACCTTCGCTAGGGTCTCTACCCTATAATCAGTGCATCCTCACTTGGTCGTTTGGTAGACCAAGAGTCCTTGCATCGGATCACATGGGGCCCTAAAATCCCATGTCCTAGCTGGTCTTCCTGGCCTATTTCACGCTCCAAGATCACCCGACACTACTGCCCTACCATCCCATGCAATCCTCAATGTGCCGAACCCCAAACTCCATCTTATCTCTCAACCTTTAACTTCCCATTTGATACCATTCTGTCATGACCTTCTTTCACCTAGATGAGGGAAGGTATAGTAGATTGCTAGACCCTTCCTTCTTCAAGTTGAAGGAGATATAATGACCCCCCGATACCCACCTTCAATAGGCCCCGGAGTGGCGACTAGCACCAAGGGTATAGAATCACACACAAGATGGAAGGCATTACCCTTTTTATTTATTAGGATTGGGAGATAAGATAGTAAATCCCAACAACACCAAAAGTGGGGGTAAAAGTAAAGACAAAAGAGAACCATTCCCATATGCATGTTACAAAATTAAATACCACAAAGTACTAGTAGACTACAAAGGTAAAGTATAAAATAAAAGAAAAACAGCAACTGCAACTATCCCAACGTACGAGCTAGTACGACCCTGCATGATCCCTGAAGTCCTCCTGCAAACCTGAAAGAAATTTTATATATGTAGGGTGAGCATACAGGTATACTCAGTAGGGAAAACCAAGACTCTTATGCCAAAGTGGGGAGGCATTCTAATGCCTTGTGAGAAAAGAGGTAACCAAAGCACCAAGCAAGGAAAACTAACCACCCAAGCCTCACCAAAGCACAGTCCCCAAATAATGAAAGTCAAGTAATGTATAGTAATAGCACATCGATATTTGGGTACCCCGCGCCACTTTCCAATTAGATATTGAAGACATCCTACACATCGAACCAATGCTTCCATTATCACCGTAGTCCCACTACCACACCCCACCCGCACACACCTGGGCCACAACCACACATGCCGACCGCAAACACCTGGGCCCCAACCACTATCCCGCCCGCAAAAACCTAGGAAAAATCCACCACGCATAACCACGCCCACAAACACCTAGTCTAGAACAACTACTGCCACACCTGAAGACACCTAGGCCTCATCCCGAAGACTCTTGGGAAATAACCTACCCGCACACACCTGGGATTACCACCACAACTACCCTGCCTGAATAATATTGGGCTATAATAGACCCCAGGCCATCACAGCCTGCTCGAAGAGTCTTGGGATATTCGGGAAAGGGAGTAGAAAAGGAGCTAAAAACCATCCACTCATAGGAGTGTTGGAAAAAACACCCTCCCCCATGAAATGGAGGTGTTTGGCACTAAGTTCTCAACATGGGTGGGGCGCGAATAAGAAACATAAGAACTTCAATTATATGTATAGGTAACAGGAACTCATCCCAACCTAGGGTCTCCAAATCCAACCTAAGCACAAACACCTTGGTTACTATTCATTCATAAAAGAAGGTACGACACTCACTACCAAGTCACAACTCATTACCAAAACCAATTCCCCATTTAAACCATTCTTGTTTTCACATTCAAGTGATCCCATTTATGTGAATTCAACACTACTGGGAAACTAACAGGCATAACCACAAGCTAGGGAAATAGAAACATCCAAACAAAAATTTAAGCATTCACACCCGATTCTCTTGTAAATTCACAATTACAAAGGGATCTGTGAGGTCCCTCAAAGTACTGGAACCAAAGCAAGCCTCGAGATATAGCCCCACACAACTTCAGATTCACAACCAATAACCATGCCACAATAAAGGATCCCATCCTCACCCATGTCACCCCATAAGCATCGAGCAGAACAAGGAAGTTTCCGGACTCAAGTACATCAATCACCAAGTTTTCGTCTTTCTGTTTGGTTAAACGGGGTGATCACACAAGGATTGTTGTTTACTGGACATTCATTTAATCGGCCGAATTTACGTGATTAACCAAATTCCCATGTTGGAGTCATTCAATCATCACAGAAAAAAAGGTTTAGTGAACAAGGAAAGGCCACCAACGACCATGATTTTCAGTGAGCATGAGTCCATACAGTTCACAACATAAATAAATAAAAATAAACACAACATAAGCATCGATCACACCCCCTTCATTCATTAAAAGTCTGTTCATTATCTTCATTAACGTTTTGGTTTCATCCATCCTACAGAAACAGTAGTGTACCCACCCCGCATGATACCCAGTAAGGAGAGACGAAGGAAAATCCCTACATCAAAGGTTTTTGACGAAAACCCCAACAAACTAAGAACGCACAAGAAATCCAGGCTGATTCTCCAGGAATCCTCCTTAGATCTCTTCTCCTAACACAACCAAGACCAAATATCATAATATTTGGAATCCACACACTTAGATCTACCCATAATGGGCATAGATATATGAAACCAAGAGAAGAGGAGAAGTAGATCTAAGTAGATCTATGAAACCAACCAAGAACGATCACATACCTCAAGAAATCAGCTTCGATTCGCCAAGGGAAGCCTTCAGATCGCCTCCAAAATTCTTGGGAGAGGTTCTCCTATCTTCAATGGAGGGTAATCCTGAGTTATGGCCGCTTAGGGGATTAAATGAACCATTTATAGGCAAAATGAGATAGATCCACAAGTTTAGGATCTATATTTAAGTGCCCGCACAGTTAGTTCGCACGGTTTGGCAAACCGTGCGCTAACCGTTCGTTAGATTCTGCCTCATCAAACACTCCTTGAACGGTTAGTCCGCACGGTTAGACAAACCGTGTGCTAACCATGGGTTAGCCACTACCTCCAACATCAACCTCACACTGTTTGGCCATATGGTTTAGACAAACTGTGCGCCTCCCATGCAAAAGATATCACCCATTAGTTCTCCTTAAAAGTCCACCCAAACAAACCCACAAGTCTCCCTGACCTCCCGTAACACCTCTAGCCCCACATTTTCACAAAGTAATAGATCGGAGAGGTCCGGGCCATTACATGTCGGGCCTTACCATCTACGTCCCCAAGCTGTGCCTCCCTGACTCGCTGAAAGAATGGAGGAGTAACTGTCATAGTCTAGAGGTAAGCTGCTCCACCACTATCCATGAAGGATAAAAGCAACGCAGCTAGCTACTCTGTCGCCTCAATCAGCAAATATAGAAAATCCCTCCTACTGAGTGCATCTACCCCCACGTTCCCCTTCCCATAAGTATGAACTATATAAATGTCATAGTCCTGTAGGAACTCTAGCCATCACCGCTATCTTAGGTTCAGGTTCTTCTGTGAAAATATATACCTGAGACTCCTATGATCGGATTAGACAGTAAACCATTATCCCCACTATACTCTCATCTCTTGAAGCTCTGCGGTAGCAATTCGATATACAATTATAGATATTGGTGTCTGCCTTAGGTACAAGTCAATTCATAAGTCCCTCTCCCTGTAGAAAGGTAATACTGGAAACATCTTTTGAAAGGATGTTCCCGCACTCTTCTACTACTATTTAGAACTAAAAACTCAAAAAACCTGGTGTTACGAGGGTAAGGATGACCGAATAAAGAGTGATCAGATGCACCCTCTTATGAATGAGTTTATCTCGTGCTTCCTGGGTTTCCTTTTCCACTGACCAAGGAAATACACATTTTAATTCTATAGATATACCACATCCTTTTTCCTAAAACAGTCAACCTGAGCATGAACTATGGATGACCAGTCTATACCCAAACTAACGTCGCAAGGCCTCAACGATTTCACCAAGTGGTTCCAACTGAAACTCTTGCCTCAAGAGTCTGATCACACCATCGGCAGAAGTGTGATTATTAAGTCTACTCCCAAAGGTTTCTCTAGAAATAAGGGCCATGTCAACGGTTTAACCGAAAACTCAATATATTGAACAATATTTTTGAAAATAAGGACTCATTAGTACCTATGTTTATTAATAATATGGCTAGTAGTAGACCCAGATTATAGCTAGAATCATTCCTTGAGCTATTGGGTCACATTATTTGACCACATGCAGCTACTCCCTTCCCATGTCCTCCAGCTCCCTGAGCCTAGTGGGGGACACATTAGGGTGCTAGTTGTAACATATCAAAATGTATACCACCACATGATTCTCTACCATCTCCTCTTCCACTCCTGTTACCCAGCAGATTAATCTCTCCCTATCACTTCCTCCTCTCGAAACATTTTATACTCCCAAGTCTCTGAGACTGGAATCTCTTTCCTACATTCCCACTACAAACATTCAATAGCTGTATCTGATCATCCAAAGAACATATAACCACAAAGGTTATCTCTAGCACCTTAAAATAAGTAGGAATGAACATAGGAATAGTTACAGCTTAGATGCCCTTAAAAAAAACTCTCTTGGATGTCTGAGCCCTGAAGCACTGTTTGTATCATACTCATCGAGTACCTGGAATGGTCGGTACGCCGTGACAAATTCTCAGTCAATGACATGTCATCCTGTTGAAACTATAGAAGATCATGGTAACACAATCCCCTACGCTTTTTTTTATAGAAAATAACCCCTTCTCTGAGGATGGTTATCAAGATCTGTCCACGAAAAATTCACCTCATCATAAGATAGGGGTAATATAAACCCTACCATCGCCCTACTGAGCCACGTAGAATTCTCACTGCTAGGTCTTCCATCTAATCGTATGTCGCCCTGGCTAGATGGAAACTAGATCACCACCCCAGGCAGTCCTTAGCTGCATGTGATTCAATATCACTTCGAACCCTGAGGGGTATCGGTCACCGAAACTCAAGAAAGGCACTCAACCTATATGTGTCCTCTACTAGTAGTGCCGGTAGTAACTGCAGATCAACAAGCAGTGGTATCACTGGGACACCACTCGAAGATACCATCTCAGGCAACGGTAGATGTACCAATGTCTCATCACTCTGTAGACCATCCTCATTGTCACACATCGGAATCCTGGATGGCTATCTACATGGTGGTATCTTGATAGATAATCCAGATGAACCACGATTAAAAGGTCATACCTGGTGAGCTAACTCAAAAGATATCAATAGAAAAACATCTTCAAAACACATGAAACTAGTGTTTCGTGTACCGAGTGAGAAAATAGAATTCATGGTCCTAGTGTATGGATACATTGACAACCACACCAACTCTGGACTCCTCAAACTGAAAAATTAACACTTTTGCTCCATTGAAAACTTAGACACTTAGTTCTTTTGGTAGAACTGGACCCCTTGATACCACTTTGTCATGATCCGTCCCCCAGGGCCCGTGTTGTGACTACCCTAAGCCCGCCATCCATAGGCCAGGGGTTGGAAACTCTCACCAGAAAGTAATTTCCCTATAATTTGAAGGAATTACCTCAAAACCTGTACACACACAGATAGGGAACACTACACACAAGCAAAGAACAGTAAAAGAAGTAAGGTGAAACCATAACAAAAAACCACCACTGAGTGTAATAGTAAATACTGAATGTGAAGGAGCCATAATATAAGCCCAACTGAAATAGAAATACAACAATAAGGGAAAACAGCTTCTGAGGTCATTCTCCAAGGATACGACCTGATGGGTAGGTACAGACCGTCACTGCGGCTCTCCACGTCAACCGACCACCTTCGTACACTGTCTGTCAACCACCTCCGAACTCTGTCTAGCCCTAACTCCTCAAGGCTCAATCAAGATGTCTATCATCTGAAAAAGACACAACAAGGTGTGGGAGAAGCCCGTGCATGGGTGTGTATAAAAATACTCAGTAGGGACCCCGAGACCCCCCGAAGGTCTCCCAAGATTCCACAAAAGGAAGAACCACAAAGCCAGATCTCAATCACAAATCAAAAAGAAAAATACTCAGCTCAAACTATTTATGAATTAAGTACAGAAGTATATATGATTAGTCATAAAGTTAGATCATCTTATTCTATTATGATGCATTATTGCTGACCCACACATGATCGATAGGTACTAACCCCCGCTGACCTACACAAGATCCGACCCACCCAGGATCGATAGGTACTAACCCCCATTGACCCACACAGGATATGACCCACACAAGATCAGTAAGTGCTGACCCACATGTGATCATTGAGCACTGACCCACATAGGATCTGAACCACATAGGATCGACAAGTGTTGATCCACAGAGGATCGCTAGGTGCTGATCCACATGAGATCGCTAGGTGTTGATCCACACAGGATCGCTAGGTGTTGATCCACACATGATTACTTGGTGCTGTTCCATAGAGGATCACATGGTGCTGACCCACACAGGATCACTTGGTGCTGACCCACACATGATCACTTGGTGCTGACCCACACAGGATCTCTAGGTACTAACCTCTACAAGATCTGCCTCCAATCTCTACCCCACAGCCAGTCACTAGATTACCACATAAAGCACACTTTATTCCAAGAGAATACGCTACTCAATCCATCGATCATATCTCAACTGTCATGAAGTCCCACAAAAAAGTAACCCAATGATCCTTTATGTCATAAGGGTTCTAACACAACAGACGGTGTGTCAACGGACTCCCAGTCTGAGAGTTATAAGCATTTTAGTGCCGAGGGCCTGGTGGGATTTAGGTACGATCCAAGCTAGAATTACTCCACCTTTCTCCAAAACATAGGTGGAGTAACTCAAAAGTACCATATCATTCCAAGGATTCTATCACCACAGAAGTATTGTCAAACGAATATATGGTTTGCAAGATACAACCTTTTAAGCGTATTTGGGACGAAGTGGGTCCGAGTCCAGTCTGACCCGCCAGAACCTTGGCCGACCTGAGCCGGTTTAGATCGACCTTTCCCGGCCCAAACCAGATGGTCTGGCCGGAGTGGGTTGGGCTATGGGTTTGGACTGCTGGGCCATAGGTTCGGCATGCTGGGTCACAGACCGGCCCGACCCGCTTCGGCTGGGCACGGCCCGCCAGGCGGTCTGGCCCGAAGGCTGGCACGGTCTACCACCGGGGAGACCGGCGTGGAGGGGGTCACTCCCTCCATTCCAATTGTCATAATATTCGTTCAAATTTTATGTCATCGGCTGTGCCAAATGGGGTCTCCTAGGTTGGCAGCAGGACATGTGGGGCGCGGGTCCCCTTCGCTGTGGCTTCGAAGCCGCGACCACCTCCCGCACCACGCAATAGCGCACCACTCTTCGCTCATGCATCCTGCTGAGGGACGAACACCCGTCTGGTCCGTTTCAGTGCTGAGCGGACCCACCTCCTTCTGTCGTTGACTTTACCCGTGGGCGCCCCCACTTTGGCACTTCTTCCATTGGGCTACGATGACGCTTCAGAGCTCTGTTTCCACTCTCGTCTACGCCTGCAGGCCTTCTGGGATGCTGATAACACTGCATGGCTCTCGGGTTCATCTTGTCACTCATTTTTTCAGTTGCTCACAAAGAACGAAAAAAATATCGAAGTGGAGGAGGGTCCGGGCCTTGTTCATTTGGGCCGTACCCTTCCTGTTAGCATCATAACAAGGGTGTGATAAACAAAAATCAAAATCTAAAACAAAAACCTCGTTCAATATTTTCCCTCAACAACCACCCGCAGTTTCATATGAATCGTGGGTCAACTCGTTTTAGTTGATCCGCTTTCATCAAGATTTTCAAGAATGAAGGGAAAAAAATTCACTTGAATTTAAACAAAAACCCATACCATTATTACATTGGGTTCATTTGCGGAAGAAGAAGAAGGTCTGCATTCGTAGTCATTCATCGTTCGTCGACCTCCGGATCGATTCCTCAATGGGAGTTGTCAAAACGTCGTTCTTCATTGGAGGTAAATGTTGCTAGAACTTCATCAAGAGTCCTCTTGTGGGTTCCCAAAACCCATGCTAACGATTTAATTAAATACGAGTAAAACCTCCAATGTTGGTTCATTATTTTGATTCATTAATGAATCATAATTAATGATCCTAAATAACCACAAGCATTTCGGTTACACAACGAGAGGTTTATGTCAATAAATGACCCGTGTTTATTGCTTGACATTGCACTGCAGTCCCACTATTCGCCTCTCAACCGTTTTCAAAAATAATAAAATAACACCTTTTGTTATTTTATTATTTTTTTCCAAATGTTCAAAAAATCAACTTTTCCATCCAACTTTTTATGAACAATGTAAAGCTTCCCTTAAGAAAATCCCATCACTGCAAATTCAACAGTGCCCTTGGATTTCAATTCCATGCAATGGTTCAAAAGTTAGAAAACTCCACCCGCACGTTTACTGAACGTACCTTAAAAAAGTTCAAAAAATTATTAATAGTCACCCTTGACCCGCGCCGGTCGAAGTTAGGCTCGGCCTAAGGGGAACACGCCCTCACGAGATCAATGGTACTCTCAAATTTTCAATATGAGTTACTGTTCAGAAGTTAAGGATTTTATAATCAAATAATTTTCACTTAATTATTTAATTTATGAAAAAAAACTAACTGGCACCGGTGGCCCGTGCCGGCCAAAGTTAGTATCTTCCTAAGGAAAGAATATCCTCAAGAGTTCAGTGGTGGTCTCATATTTTTAATTAGAGTCACCATTTTTGAGTTATAATCATTTTAAAAATAAAATAATTTTATTTAATAATTTTAGTTACAATTATTCCATTTTTAATTTTTCTCACTGGAGGCCTACGCTGACGAAACTTAAGTCGCGCCTAGGGTAAACCCGCTATCTTGAATGCAACGGTGCCCACATATTTCTGATCCAGCACCCATTTACGAGTTATTCCACTTTTTCAGGAAAACCACTCACGCATGATATTTAAAAATTTAAATTTTTTGACGGATCATTCCAGGCACTCTGATCCTCAGAATCACATGTCATCAGATTTTGCAGTCTTGAAATAATTCCATATAATTAAAAAAATTATACAGAAATTAAGGGAAATTACACTATTAATAGATCATTCCCAATGAGTTAATATTTTATATGGCCAAAAGTTGATATAATTTCATAGGGATGATCAACCGGTATATCTAGATATAGGAAATGAGACATGTACAAAAGAAATGAAATTGAAATATTTCTATCCTAATTAACCATGCTGAATAGTGAGTGGAGTAATACATAGAAATCCATATTCTATCCATCCTCTGATGCATATGTTTGATGATATATCACAGGTCTTTTGGTATAGAATATTTAAACCATCAATTTGGTATTCTAGGAAACACTCACTCAACTTTCCTTATTTGGGATTATGAGCCACTGAAAGGGTGTAAAAATAAATATAATAACACTACACACCATACACTTTGGATTAATAGTTTATCCATCATAGTGAATGTATGTTTATTTAAGGTGATGTTATGCCACCCATATGTTGAAATAGATCTAAGGTATACATTAATCTACCATGGTCTTAGAAGTGTTATACAAAGTACTGTAAATCAGACAGAATATGAATAAATTTTTATTTAAATATAGTTATCTCTCTATGATGATATAGTTTTTCATATATTTTTTGAAAGACTATTCTAAATTCTTTAACAAAAAAGTTATTTTCCATACCATTTAATCAATATAAGCTATATTATTCATTATATCCTCATATAAAAACAATGGTATAGAATATGGGGAAATAATTATTGATGATTGTTTCCATAGTATTCTCATTGGTTGGGATAAAAAATCATTGATCAATGGTAAAGTATTGATATTGACAATCATTTTATTTTAAATCACCTATTGATTCAATGGAACCCTTTGTATCATTATGATAGTAGGAAATTAATTCCAATATAATGTGTTATACATATGTTGTTCTATCAATGAGAACCATTGAGAGGGCCATCATGATTTTCTATCGTTGATTTTTTATCAAGGTTAGTGCCCCCAAATTTTCATTTTGGTATATCCAAACAAGTAAATCTCCTTGGTTATTTGATTATTGATTTTCTTTATAGAGAGAGCATCATATTGGGTTCTCATTTAATCAGGGAAAATACCTTGATTATTGGTACCATAGGGAGGACTCTTAGTGCTACTGGAATCATCACTATGAGGAGGTCCTATATACATTCAAATTTATTTATTATTGAGTTTGGGATAACCTCCAATATAGTGAGATATATTTTCACAATGAAAACCTATACAATATATACCATGAAGACTATGTCTAGAGATATTGGCATGATAAACTTATGGAGTCCCTATATGTTTGATGATTTATTTATCAGAGATATGAGGTGGTCATCCATTTTATTTATTTGTCACTAATACAATATTTGGTGGTAGTAATGAGAAACGGGTGGGATGGGGTGGGGCAGGACAAGCCTGTATGGGTTTGAGCCTGTGTGGGTTTGTCCACAAAATCCCTCATATAACGTGAAAATAATTTCAAGCCCGCCCCGCCACGCATAAACCCGTGGGTTTTCTGCAGGCTTACCCACATTCACAAAAAATACTATTTATAATCATTTAAAAACCTTATTTTTTATCCTTCGTAAATTTATTTGTGGGGATAAGTATGAATTAACAATAACTAGAGTTTTAAAGGATGTTATGGAACATTTGTTTTTGGGTTAATGGTGGCATGCAGTGATGCCGACGTGGTGTCAAACTGTTACGATAAAAAGTAGGTCAGTGATCGGTGATGGGTGATGAATGATAATGTTGGTTGTGTGGTTATGTGAACAACTAAACTTGTGAATGAATGAAGTATCTCCAGGTAATGATCAGTTTTATAGGAATCTATTAGTGTATTCATGAGGTTCTATATTATTCTCTTAATAAAAAAATAAAATTAAATAGTAACAAAATTAAATCGACTTAAAAAATATTATGATTATAATAACTATTATAGAATTGAAACCATGTACAAGGGTGATGAGTTCCATTTTTCAAGAGATGGGTTGACACAGCACGTTAATATGGTTAATAATTAATATATAAATAATATAATATCAAATTAAAACTATAAGTATAGGCCTATATAAAATTTACATGTGAATAACTGGTGAATTAATATGACCATTACAATGAGAAATCATATGTCACCGTTTAACCACGATTTTGTTATTAAAAGAACTAAAATGTTTAAGAATCATATAATGTAAAAATAATATATTTTTTTAATATCATGCACGTGGGCAAGCCCGCACCCACGCGGGCTCAACCCAAATTGGCCCACACCCGCGTGGGCTCAACCCACATTAGCCCGCACTCTAAACGATCGAAATTTTTAGGTTCGTCCTGCCTCACATCTGCCCCCTGCCCGCGAAGCCCACGGGCCACATGCCTGCTTTTCATCTCTATTTAGTGGTACTACATCATTAATAATTATTTCTTTATTAAAAAGGGATATCCTTAATATTTATTTATCATTTCACTATGGGGAGGACCTTCAAAACTTAAATCATAATTAGGACCTCTTTGTTTTTTGAATAATGTTCAAATATGGGGAGGGCCTCTATATGTGGCCTCTATAATTTTGAGGAGGAAATTTTTTAGGATACTATAGATGACCTTGAGAGATTCCAAATTATGTTTTAGAATAAGGAGGACCTTGGTTTCTAGTCAATTATGAGCTGCTTCTATAAGGAGGACCCTATGGATGGAATATTTACTTTCATGGGGGAAACCAGTATGAAGAGTCTTCTAGAAAGGACCTATAATGATGTTGGATATATCAGTATTGGGAGAACCCCATTTTTTATTCCACCCATCATTAGTGAGATATATATTGAAACAAAACATATTCATTCCATGTAATAATCTAATGTCATTGGAATATGCATACATAAAATCAACCATGGGATATTATTAGTATATGATGGTGTTTTTTGTGTTAGTTAGAGACATAAAGATTAAAATAATTCTATTAGGAATTGATATTAGATAAATTTATGTAATTAATCAGTTGTTTATTTTATGGATAATAAAATCAATAAAAACATCTTCAAGGACCATAATAGATTTTAAGGATAGGTGGAGACTATAGAAACCATGGGTCATTAGTGACTTCATATGCTACATATGGGTGGTAATATGGATGTAGTGAGAATACTACTAGTTATACCTATGATAAGTATGGAATGTGTTTCTTTGCACTGGGGATAGAATCATAAAATGGATAGTAGTGGAAATGTGTGTCTCCTTCTCTATGATTCCCTATCATTGGTATATTGATCATAATTGATTCAACTTATTGTGGTTATCATAATAATCATATAAACTAGTAATTAATCCATCATGGTTCTATTCTTAAACAATGGTAGTTACCGCATAGGGTTGGAGGAATTATGTTAGTGATAATGTATATCAGTATTATAGGGTTATGGTATTCATTACAATAAAAATACTATATATATATATATATTGGGAATCATCATTTGGGGATTCAAAACCACCTAGGCTATTCTGTGATTTCCACATTCCTGGATGAGGAACGTCATTCCCATATTTTCATTGAGTGTTGAATCCATTTGGATTTTAAGGGAATATATGGAATGAAAAATATGAAATAGAACTCATTAGTGAAAAAATCAATTAATATTTCGTGGTAAATCAATATCATTCATGGTTAATGGATTTTACATTAGGTATATAAATGTTATTCACAACACATTCATGCCTTTTTGTTTTCCATTCAAACCCCCTTTCTAATGATAGACAGTCAATAGGATAATTTTAAAATTATTCTTATGTATAGATATTTATAATATGGGAGGTTGGATAATCCTAAAAAGTTTCTTGTTTCCTAGTTTAAAACAAACATAAATATTTAAGATGTATCTATGAAATACTTCCTAATAACAATACTATTTAACCTTATCAAGAAAAGAATCTAATAAGGTATACATGCGTACTCTTATATATATTAGATATTTTCTATCTATATATATGATTGTCCCCCCCCCCTTTAATGGTTGAATTTTCTTTGTTTTAGAACCACATAGTTATGAACTATGTAATTAATCACCATCCAAGAAGATAATAGGGGTTGTGGAGTTGGGATTTTAAACATGATAATGGGTACCTATATATTCATATAAATTATAAAAAACTCAAATATTAGTTCCATTTAATAAGGATCATTATAACTTTTATTGGTTTTTTTTAAATACCCTTGTGGAGCATTTCAATGTCAAAATACCTTACCTAAATAAAAACCTTTAAAGGTCATGAATTTAAGGCCAATGATGTTACTTTTATGATTGTGTGTCAAGAATCAATGAATTTATATTTATGGCCATCAATCTTAGACTATTATTTAATTTATTTTAAGTTTATTTGACTAGGACCTACTCAAATAATATTGATGTCATGCATAATTGAATAATAATTGATTGATATTTAAAATTATTTAGTGTGAAAATTATCTAGGGGTGGAAATTTTTTGGTGTCACTATACATTAATAAGTAGTCATCTAAGGATGGATATATGTTGGGTTACTTTGATCATGTATTTTAGTATTTGGAATTATACTAATTTTTTATCCTTTTTGATTATTCATTGATCATTTATTAATGTAGGGAGGTTGATTAAAGTGTTCAATCGCTATTTTTTTATTTTATTGTGAAATTATGCCCACTATTTTTTTTAAATAATAGACCTAGTTTCCAATGGCATGATAATTGTTTATGATATAGTGGTACATAAAATTTCATTTTCAAATCTATAAGATGGTTGGTAATATATTATATATTTATGTTATATTCCTAAATTTATTCTTTGATGTAATATTTGAAACCATTTTCATGAATTTTATCGACAAAAATCATGTATTGATGTGAATATATATATATATATATATTGGATGTTTTATATATTTATGTATGATAGGTTCTCCATATTCCCCCATGTTGTTTAATTATGCTCTATTTTAATGTCTCACATCTAGGTACTCAAAAATGTATCAGTATCCATGAATGTGTTTACTGAAAACTAAGATAATCATATATCTATTTACATGATTTAAATATTCTAATCCTTTAATCTATAAAAAACACACAATCCCAAGAATGGAAGAATTAGTGTCTTTGAGGGCTCGTTACATGGGAATATTATTTTACACGACTTCTAAATAATTCCCCATAATAAAACAACACTATATTCAATATTTACATCTTATAGGTTAAACTCATGTTCATTACCTCGTGGATGGAATAATAACAAAGATGTGTGATTTTATGATCATAAATGTTAAAGATAAGTTATAATAACCAATGTTCATAATTTATCACCAAATTAAAATATTTTTATAATCAAGATATATAATAAAATCACACACAACAAACCATAAAACTAATATCATGATGTCATGGAATAAATCATGGAAAAAAAGGTGTGGAATAAAATAGTATAGAAACATAAGTTAGTATTAATTATTCATGAGATAATAACATTAGAATAAAAATATCCATTAGAATGCATAAAAAATATATTCATAATAAAATATATCATTTTAAAATATCTTAATAATAATTATGTCCATGAAAAGACTTTTGAGCATACCATAAACCAAATTTATAATCATTCACAATGTTTTTAGCATAGACTAACTATATTTTTACATAAAAAACCGTATGAGAATAAATAAAATGAAAATATACCCATATACATCCTTTTTTACAAAGATAATCTATAATTATACCCACAAAAACCTTTTGAGTGTATCATTACCATAGTTTTACCCACAAAAAATCATTATCTCATAAGAAATAATATCTTAACCAATGCATTTGAGGTAAGTATAGGACCCCACCAATAACTAACCAAATGTGAGTATTCCATATAAAAAACATTCACATTTCACTATGTAAATAACCCATTACGATAAAAACATGTTTCTAAAATCATCTATATGATATAAAATAACATCTCGAATTAAATCATTTGATACCAAAAACCTGATCACCCAAACTAATAACATGATAAAAAAATATAGGTTGAAATATGGAACAATACTATATTATAGGAAGATAATTTTTAGTGTATATTGGAATATCGAAACTAGATCACATCACATTTTTTAAAAACATTTGGAATCATCAATGTAAATGTCATAGTGATTTTTTTATTAAAATGAAAATTTGGTTGTCTGAAAAAGAGGTAAAAATAAAACATCATGGTTGATGATTCTAATTATAAATACAGTTTTTATAAATATATTAAATATTTAATATCATTTAAAATGTAATATTTAGTGATCAGAATGGAATAAAATCCATGAAGAAAACATTTAACTCAAATGAATATGCTTGTGTTACCAAAACCATGACATTTTAATTTTTTGAATCAAATCCCATTGAAAGAAATGATTACAAATGAAACATTAAATATTATAAATAATGGGATAATCATGGTGGGAAATATTAAAGTGGATATTGATACCGCATTCCAATTTAAAACCTAGTGTATAATATTAAGTATGTCTTATGGCATTGGAAGATGAGTCAAGAAACCCTTACTATATGAATAGTATTCAAATAAAAATAACATGAAGAATGCGATTTTAAATGAAATAATAAATATCATCAATAATTATATTATCATAAAAACATTAATATTTTATTATATAAACCATTCTAAATAAAACATGATGTATAATAATAAATATGTCTCAATAAATTATATTTGAGAAATTAATCCCTCACAGTTTGAGTAAATATTTATCAAATAACCCATTTAAACATTGAAATATTTTGAATCATAATCCATTTAAAATAAAAAAATTATATATCTCTTCAATACTGTATGAATATGGTATGATACATTCATTAGGGAGCAGGTGCACCATTCTTATGAAAATATGGTTTATAATAAGAAATATATATCATGGGTATAAAATTTGAGACAAGATACACTTACCTTGTTTCCTCAATTTTATGAATACACTCTATTAACCTATATAACAAATATATCTATCATAATAAATTTTTTGAAAACAATATTTATCCTAATTTTTTAATAATTTTCATTTTGAATTTTTATATACATCTATATTAGGTTTCATATATTTTCCTTCATCAAATTTTTATAGTTTTGACCGTTTTCACGAGTTTAATATTAGTGGTGTTGGTGTTCATTATTCATAAAAATATCATCATTACATGATAATTATATTATATTTAATGAATTCCTTATAATAATTTATGTTGTTTCCATTTATTTTTATGAGTGCTTCACTCTTTATCCATGAACATGGAATCGACAATAACCATACTTCTATGATTTTCTTATCCAATGAAATTTATTTTCTTAAATATTTAGTTAATTATTTATGTATTATTTCCATAAAATAATCAAATTTTTTTAAATATTTTTATCATATAATACCATTATTTATCTTTTTATAATCATGCATTATATAATTGCTTAACATTATCTAGTAAGTGGTTAATTAGAATCAAATATAAACATATAATTATTAATAAATGATTATAATGTGATTTAATATAAATATAATTATACTAGTGGAATAATGATATAATTTAGTTTTAACTAGTGTGATATATAATATAGAGAATTAATTAAAGGAATAAGTTATGGATACGAAACAGTTACAAAGTATGAATAATTTTTTTTCTTTTTAGTTCTCTCGTTTAAGATAGTTAATTTTATAACGATTTTTATCATTCATATAATTATTAGGTTAATACACTTGTGTTTACAAAATAATATTAATATAATAAATATCATATTTATCCTATAAACCCATTCTTATAACAATCTCTAGAATAAGTTAATTGAAAAAAGAATGTATCATTCCATGGAGGCAGTAATTTGTATGAATGAATGGAGGATGATTTTGTTTTCATAGAATAGTAGAGAGGAGTAATATGGTTTATAATTTCATAATAAAAAATAATTATTGATCATCATAATATAAATTAGTTTACATTTTTATCTATCCATGTTAGTCGATGATGGAATATTAACACATTACTTTATGGAGGCTGTAGTATGCACATAAGCATGGTTCACGTTTATATTTTCTTTAAAGCAAAAATGAATGGAGTTTTATCCTTATATAATAATTCTAATAACATGTGAGTATAATAGTGATAATAATTTTAAAAATTTTAAATGGTTTAATTGAATTTTAAGAATAAGATGCTCATATAATTTAAAAGGAATAAGAATTGAGTGGTTAGAAATTTATACCTCGCTCAAGGATTACCACTTTTATGAATAGGGTCATATATTTGAGGGATGTTATTCTAAGAATAAAAAGACCACATTAAGGTGGATAGGAATGCTAACTATATGAATTTGTAGTTTTTGTTATAAAATAATTTTGTAGTGGTATGGGTGTAAGTGAGGAGAGGAGTGCCCCTTTTATATGGGAAATGGGATGGAATTTTTTAAACTCCCAAAAAAATTTAATAATTGCATGTCACTCTGATGTTATGTAGATTCAAAAATAGGAAATATTAGAGGGAGAATGGATAACTTCCATAGAACCCTCAAACATCCATTCCAACAACCATTTTGACTAATTTTGTCTATTATTTATCTATTGGTTAATCTCTTTATACCAATTTCGATTTTTATCATGGTAAGTATTTTTTTATGAATGTAATATATCCTTTGTGATTGAAAATAATGTTATCCTTATAAAAAAATTTTGGACATGATGATTCAAAATTTGAAATCAATTTTATTATATTAATTTTCTAAAAGTGATTAAAATTAATTTTAACTTAATAAATGTATAATGTATTGAAAATAATATTTTGAAATATACTACTTATGTTTTACAATTCCAAATATATGTTTTCAAATGAAACACAAAATTTTTAAATTTATTAATCCCCTTATAAAATTAATATTTATCAATATAGAAAGGTTTCATGAATTTTATGATCATACTACTAAACTAATAATGTCATAAAAGTCATGTTATTTGTAAAAACAATATATTTCACTTTTCACCTAAAAATATTTTTATAGAAATATAAAAATTAATCCTATGCTAATGTTGAAATGATTAATCCCAAACTGAATATATATTTTTTAATTTAAATTCTAAAATTTATAAATTATGTTTAAAATTTAAATATAAGAAATTTCAATTTTATTTTAAAAAAGAACTTTTTAAACTTTAAGCATTTTTTATATAATTTCCTTTAGATTTTTAATAATTGAATATTGATATATTTGAAAAAAATATAAATATTACCTATTATAATAAATTTTAACTTGAAAAATTTAACTTATTAAGGAAAAATACAATAACCCCAATTTTTATATAGTTTGTCAAAATACTTCCTATTTAAAATATTTATCAAAATAAATAATATTATTTATTTATATATATTTTTTATTATCATTTTTTATTTATATTTATATTATTCCTGTAATTTTAATGTATCATAGTTCATTTTACTCAATTGTTTCACTTGTTAGGTGTTGTTTGTGAAACAGACTATTCATGATAGTATTAATTTAATGGTTTAAAAATTCATGAATTTTCATTATATGGAAATTATATAAACTGTTTCCTTATAATTTTAGTTGTTAGTCACTACTGGTAGTTGGTGAGGGTATTCTAAACATATTAATAATTTATATATACCCCCTAATATGACAGAAACCATACACTCTAAGTCTATATATAATTACTTATAATTTCTAAAGAAATATTAATCGTTTATACAATCATATACCAAACATATATTTATATTACCTAATCATATATTTTCTATAATAGACTTTTCCTAAAACCATTTGAATATCTAAACATCAAAAAAGTAAAATCACATCTTCCTTAAAAAATAACTCTTATCTTTAACCAATTTTTTATAAACTCACACACAAGTCAGTATACATCATGATCCCATAAATGAGATAAACTTCACAAAACATATCATGGATCACTTTCTTATTAAATAAAGAATCAATTCAAAGGCTAAAAATACTATATAACTCACAGTTCTCAAAACAAAGCAACCCATTATTACCTCAAAATCATGAATATATTAAACATAAGTTGTATCCATTCCATAATCATGTATTCTTCAATAGTTATCCAAAAAAATATCACCTTTTTAAAAAATCACTTTTCAATGTTATTGAAACAATTTAATATATGATTCCAAGCCATTAAATAAAAAGTACTAAAAATCATTATATATTTATCATAAATCAATATCATTTAGAATAAACCATAATAACACAGATAAATATTACCCACTATAGGTAAAAATATCATGTATTAATATCTATTATGATATCAACCTCACTACCTTATATATGACAAGGAATCTCACTTATTACATCATAACAACCATATACCTATATTCTCAACCATTTAAGGATTTCCCCTTTTTTGGATATAATACAAAGTATTTTCTAGACCAAAACCTTTATAATCTTAATTTCTATGACCCTGCATAAAAAAAATCTAATAAAATGGTCATTAAAAATCAGAGTAAATGACCATATGAATATGAAAAATCAATCCTAATATGTATTCTATAACGAAACCATCATTTCATCGTTTGATTGATTCAATTAAATCTAATTTTCTTTAGGTTAGGTTTTCTTTTACTTATTACATAATCCATTAAAATAATTTGGAATTAAATACTTTATAGTATTTTATAAAGAGAACATGATTGACCAAATCATATCCCCAATGATTGTCAAACTGGGTGTGTAGTTAGTTCTCATTGTCACAAGCCAGGAAATGAGGGAGTTAGTACCTAATATTCTATTTTCAATGTTATGACACCTAGGTAAAAATGTTTCAAAGAATATATTTTCAATTATTATCTAGAGAGAGAAGTTATCTCCATGAAAAACACAGAATCTAGACATTAAAAAAACATTAATATTTAGTCCTATACATAAACTCATCCTTTATATTTTTCTATTTTGTTTTAACTAATGTTCTCAAAAGTAATCCTTTAAATAACTAAACTATTCCTAAAAAATAATTATACTCACTTATGTTACCAACTATAACACCCCAAGATAAAAATTCTCTATTTTACAACATTCCCATAATATAAACATTTCATATCAAAAAAATAATGTAGTCCCATTAATTAAAGGGTTATTGTATTTTAGGACCAGATATATGGGTAACATATTTTAAAAAACTTCTGAACATTTCACAATAATCAAACTGCTATATATTTCTTATAATCATCTCATATGTTACACACATATCCATAACATAGGGGATGGAAACATACAAAATGGGTGATCTCATATGCTTAGTAAGGGTAAACATCAGTGACAATAATCCAAAATAACAAGTGTGAATTAGATGATCATATTTTTATAATCATGATACATAAAAATACAGTACCTAATAATGCATAGAACATAAATCATTAGTCAAGGAATAAGGCATGTCATTACATTAGGAGTGAATAAAATTATTATAGAATAATTATACCATAATCATGAGCCATGAGAACATAACATTGGGATAAAAATATGACAAATACTTTTAAATAAACACAGTATTTAGATAATATATAATTTTGAATATTTTTAAACCAAACATATGTCTAAAAATAGACTTGTGAGCATATCGTAATTATAATTATACTCATTCACAACCTTTTCAACATAGATTAACAAAAATTACACCCATATACAACCTTTTTAGCATAAATAACATAAGTTAACCCCCTGAAAAATCATGTGAGTATAGATAAAACGAAATTATTCCTATAAAAACCATTTGAGCATAACTAAACCACAATTATACCCATAGATAACCTTTTGAGGATAATTAATCTATTTTACCACCAACAATCATATTCATTATCTCATGGTATTTTAAAACATAAATAATTCATTATAGGATGATATAGGATCTCACCCATCAATATCCAAAAATGTGTGTGCCACTTAAATATCAATTAATTTTTACAGCATAAATAACCCATGAAAATAGAACTTTATTTTATAAAACATCCAAATGGGATTAAATAAAATATTTAATTGAATCATTTGATACCCAAAACACTATCACCCAAAATAATAAAATGATAAAATTTTTTGATGAACTAATAAACATAAAAACATTTGATGTAGATCATTTTTAATACAAATAAGAAAATTAAAATTAAATAAAAAAGTGTCTTTTTGAAAAAATATTTTAATCATAGAGGTAAAACACATAGTCAATAGTTTAATTTAAAAAATTCTGTATTTTTTCCCATTAAAATATTTGATAAAATACACTTCATGAATATTTATATGAAATAAAATAAATAATTATTTATAATGATATAATATAGAACATCATCTATGAAGTAAAATTTAGTAAGCACATGGTAATGAAAATAAATATGAAAACTTATAACTAAACATAATATGTTTGAGTTTCCAAAGCCCTTATAACATTAGAAATATTCAAATAAAAATAACATTGAAGGATATGATTTAAAATGAGTTATTAAATTAAATAAATAAGTATATGATAAGTATAAAATAATATAAAATTTGATGTAGATACAACACTATATAGAAAAAAATTATAATAAGAATAATGTCTCAAGGGACTTAAAATTTGGACATAAAACCCTTACAACATTAGAAACTATTGAATCGAAACCCCTTAAAAGATATAATTTTAAATAAATAATTAAATTTATTGGTAATATAGAGTAAAATGATGTATAATATTAAATAAATATTAGTTAATCCATTCCAAAAAACCTGGTTTATAGTAAAAAATATGTATCATGAAATAAAATTTCACACATGAAACCCTTATAGTGTAAATTTTTAATCAAAAACCCATTATCAACATTCAAATATTTTTAATCATGATACCTTAAAATATAATATTATGAATCTATTAAAAACATTAGAAATATTGTAAAATAAATTCATTAGGATGTAGGTACACCAATATAAATAAAGCATACTTCATACTAAGAAATATATCTCATGTAGCGAAAATTTGAGACAACAAACCCATACCTTGTATCCCTGCTTAGTCGAATGCACACAATACAACTTTATAAAAATAATAAATATATAAATAAATTATATCATATAAATATTCATACCTACAAATATATATAATTTATATTTACAATCATTATCTATTGGTATATCAGTTTTCACATATTTTCCCACATTGAGTGTTCATGGTTTTGACCTTTCTCACTTATTTAATAAGGGAAACGACATTATTCATTATTATTTCAAATATAATAACTAAAATAAAATTTTGGTTACATTAATAAATTAATTATAATTATTATTCTATTTTAATTTAGTTTTATTCTTTTTTCACTATTTATCCTTGAATATGCAATTGACAATAAACATACTTTAGTGATTTTCTTAAATAAAACAAATATGTTTTCATAAATATTTTATTAAATATTCACTTAAATGTAGATTTATATATTCGAGATAAAATATATAAATATATAAATATTTATATTATATTAAAATTTTAATTATTTTTTCATATTTGTCTGTGATTTTACTTCATATCATTGTTCAAGAGGTTGTCAAACCAACCTAAATAAGAAATTACTATTATTAATGGATGATTATGTGGTGATTCAGTTGAAATATCATTATACTAAAAGAATAATGACATCATTTAACATTCATTACTATGATATATGAGAAATAAAATTATTTAATAGTATAAGTGATAGATATAACAGAATTACATAGTTTGAATAAATTATTGTTCCTTCTTATTTCTCTTTTTTAAGAATGTAAAATATGTAACAATTGATTTTAATTAATATAATTAATATGTTATTTATTTTTTATTAAAATAACATTATTAATATCATAAAATTTTAATTAACCTTTAAAACTCATCTTAGAACCATCCATGAACATTGGTAATGAAAATTATAATACATAATTCCATAGAGTTGGTAGTCCGCTTGTATGCCTAATTAATGATTTCAATTTCACAGAATGGGGGATAGGAGTAATATGGTATATGATTTAAGAATATAAAACATGTTACATATATAATAATTATATATTAAATTTAATTTTTAACTATCCATTTTTTTATAGTGATGGAAAATGAACATGTTACTTTGGGGAGACAATAGTCAATACGTACACATGATTGACATTACCGTTTTTCTTAATGAAAAAGAGAAAGTTGGTTAATGATTTTATAATCATTATTTTATGATACTAGTATTAAAATCACAGTTATTTTATCATTTCATGGCTGTTTAATTGACTATGTGGAAGAAGAAGTTCAAATAAAAAAATATAAATAACAAAGGAGCAGTTATAAATTTCAAGAATAATAATTGAATTCTCTCCATTATGAAGGGATATAAACCTATGAGGGATAGTATTTATACTAGACCAAAACATATTGAACTAGGATACAAATTTTAACGATATGATTGTAATGATTTTGGGTTTAACTAATATGGTTTTAGAGGAAATTAGGGAATGAGTGCGCCTATTATATTTGAAAATGGATGATTTTTTTTTAAATACAGAAATAATTTTATTAATGGTATGTCACTATAAATGAATTTAGAAAAAATATTTAGAAATAATTGATAGGGCAAGTGATATGTTCTATAAATGATTAAACCGCATATTGTTACAAATTTTTCAAAAAAGTTTATGGTCATTCCCTCTTGGTTAACCCCGTTTAACTCGTTATTTTTACAAAAGTAAATAGTAATTGAAAAGGTAATTTATCCTTTATTATTGAAGGTAAAAAACTCCTTATTTTATAATTAAGATCCAAATATCATAAATTGGGAACCCATTTTATTATATTATTATTATAAAATTGTTAAAAAAATTATTTTAAATTTAATAATGGTATAATGTATTAAAAATAATTGTTTTCAAAATATATATTTAGTTATATAATATTAAAAATGGGATTTTTTGTTAAAAAAATATTTTTTTAAATTATAAATTCTTAAATTAAATAAATATTTTTTACAAACAAAATATTTTCATGAATTTGAAATTCATACTTATATAACCATAATATCATAAATTCATATTATATTTAATTTTTTCCACAATATTCACCTAAAAATTGAACATTTTAGAAATATAATAAATAATAATAATTATCCTAAGATAATGTTGAATTTTTTAATCCAATACTGAATTTATTTAGGTCAAATAATTTTATAATATTTATAAATTAAATTTTAAATGAAAATAAAAAAAAATTATAATTAAGAAACAAATTTTAAACATCATGTTTTTTAGTATTATTTTATATATATTCATTAATAATTAAATATTTATATATTGGTTTATTATTATAAATACCAACTTTTATAATGAAATTTTAACACTAATCAATTTAAGTTATAATGGTAATATACTATACCTCTGTAATGTCCCAAAAACTCCATGTAATTTTTTTTAAAATTATAGGGGATTATTTCGAGACCAGGTGCTTAGAAGACACTTGATTTCGAGGCTTGGTGAGCCTAGAAGAAGTGTGTGAACTTTTTTTATGTTTATTTAAAATAACGCGCATACGCAGTTTTGGAAACTTCTAAACAGGTGCTCAGATTAAAAATTTGATGGAACAATTGTGTCGAGAATGAAAACATTACCTAAGGAATGTCTTAACCTCGACTGTCACAATTAAAACGAAAAAGTCATTTTTCAGAAATTTTAGGAAAAAAATAATCAATTTATTTAATGAATAATAAAATAAACATTTAGTTTTATTTATTTGAAATTCAAATTTCATTGCAACATAACTACATTGCAACCTAAGTGGAACAGAAACACTATTTCATAATTGAAACAGCGTAACGATGTTGGGACTCAGCGTTACAGAAACACTGAAACTTGTTTTCTCTATTTAATAGGTTAATCGAATATAGAATCATTATCATAATATATTATTTCATTGAACCCTTAGATATTTGGTGTTGGAGAGTAGTGATCGAAGAACAGCTACCAAAAATGGATTGAGAAATGATGAATTACACAGGTGAAAGCTTCAATAACGAACGATCCAAACTCGATGTAGGTGTTTGATTCTATATGAATTTTCTTTTTTCCCACTCAAGGATTTGAACGACAAATTAGTTTCAACCCATGAATAGGTGACCCACGGATCAATCACTTATGTGGGAGGGTTTATAATCTCAAGGTTTGAATTAGAGTTATGCATGTAAGATTATTAATTCTCACCCCAACTTGTTTTTTAATTCTAACACGGAAGGATCAGGTCAACACGAATAAGGCCCAAATCCCTCCATTGGGTACGTTCTTCTGCTCTTTGTGATCGGACCTCTGGATTGACGAAGAGACAACTTGGAGTACGTAGTAGTGATGATGATGACCCGAGGATCCCAAAGGCACTCTTGGATCGGAAAACGGACCACTAAAGTGGGTCCAGTGGCATGCGGAAGGAACCACCGGTGGCAGTGCAGGAAGATGCGGTGAGCCACACTACGTCACGTGGCTGGAGTGCCATAGTCCAGCTAGACCATGGTGGCGGACCTCACAGCGACCCGTGGGGTGGAGGGAGACGAGGCAGGCCCTGCATCTCAGGTGGAGCAAGCCGGCCCGAACACGGCGGGTCGGGATAGAGAAGTCAGGCTGCCTGAGGGAGTCTAACGGGCGGGCCAATTTGGATCCGGGTCGGGTCAGTCCAACCGGGTCAGACCAGACCCAAAACCAACTAACCCCTTGTTAGTAAAACTGACATTACATCAAAACTGTACATCTAATTGACTAGCTGTTTGTGGAGTTGGGACCCTCACAACGAGAAGGTCCTTTTGAAATAATCCAGGTGAGTTTTTTTGGAATATGGGATAAAAAAGAAGGATTGAGGAGTAGATTGTCCTGGAATTAAGTGCGTTGGGATCAGGAATCCTACGGAGGTCTACGACGCAAAGGAAGGGATGAGCGAACATTTGTAGACCAGTAAACCTAAGTGATGAGTGGAACTCAATTACCTAGCAGACCTAAGTGATGAGAGGACCTCAATGGACCAACAAACCTCAGTAATGAGCTTACCTCAGTGGCCGAGTAGACCACAATGACTCATTGGTGATGATTCATTTAGTAGTACAAGATGTTCAACATTACGACTGATAGTATTGATTCCTATAATTTAAGTTATACCTATGTGAGTTGTCCACTACTTGATGTGTACATTTCTTTATAGTCTTTTCTTTATGGTTTGGGGTCCCTACTGAGTATTATGTTACTCACCCCTGCATGGGCTCCTCCCACAAGTATCGTGTCTTGTGCAGACGATTAATGTTTTGGAAGATACCTTAGCGGTCCAGGACCTGGCGATGCCAAGTGAGAACAGATAAGCGAGGTGTACTCATAAAACTTTAGGAAACTACTCTTCACCTACTCTTCAGGTAGGTTTTTCTGCAAATGGGTTTCTAGTGACTTTTTTACACTCTTTTTTATAGATTATTTTTTTTGGGTTTGTATTCTAGACCCCTTTACTTCCAGCTTTTTATAGTTTACTCTTAGAGTATGTCTTAGTATCATGCATGTTTTCCCCTTTTCATCATTTTGGGTTGGGGTTGTGAGTGTGAGTGTATAAAGGTACTCGGAAAATTCCTCCCACTTGCAGGATAATTCCTTCGGTGCTAGTCACCAGCACCTTTCCTTTGGGAGGTAGGCTTGGGTTAGTAACGACATGGGCCCCAGAGGAAGGGTTGTGACAAATTGGTATCAAAGGAATTCGGTTCTACCTTAAGGACTGAAAGTCTATGGCTTTGTTTTAGGGAAACAGTGTTAAATATTTCAAGTTAGAATTTCAGGATCAGGGAGTCCAGTGTTGGTGCGATGGCTGATGTATCCATAAACCAAGACCCTAAATCCCACTTTTCGACTTAGTACATGAAAACACTAGGTGCATGCATCATATAGGAATTGAGGGTGTTATAATGTCCTTATTGAGTCAGAGTCATCTCACCAGGTATAATCTATTAACTTTGGTTCATCTTGATTTGTTTTAGGATGCCACCATATAAGTAACCAACCAGGATTTCGGTGCGTGACCACGGGGATGGTACACCTAGAGACATGGCGTCAATATAGGGATCATTACAAGAGATGACCCCACCGGGAGGTTCACTAGTGTTTCCAGCACCCATTGATCAGCTGTTGATACCGGAGCTACTTATAGAGGATCCATGCAGGCTCAGTTACTTACATGAGTTCTAGAGGTAGATACCTCCTAGGTTAAGGGGTGAGAATGACCCCCAAGTGGTCGAGGATTGGCTCTATGTGGTTACGCAAGTCTTCCGTTTGGTATGGATGCCTCTTGAATATATGGTGATCTTATCCACGATCCTTCTTCACGGATCGGTGGGGAGGCAGTGAAGCGTGAAAATCCAGATGCACAAAAAGGAAACCCCCACCTAGAAAGAATTTGGGTGCCTCTTCATGGAGGAGTTATTTTCGGAAACATTGCATTTAGAATGAATATAAAAGCTACTATACCTATAGAAGGGTATCATTAAAGTAACAGTGTACTCATCGTGATTCACCGAGATTTCTCGTTACTCCACATACATGGTGCGAGACCCATTCTTTAGGGATCATTCTTTTGAGAAGGGACTATGCTGGGTGATAAGGTTGTAAATTCTATCTCTTAGAATCCCTACTCAGGATGGAAGCTGGAGAGAGATCTACTCGTAGAGAGATTCCTAGAGGAGTAGTCGCTAGTTGCGAGAGCTACCAGTAGACATCGGGTGGTAGAGTCTTCAGCCGTGGGTAGCAGGTAGTAGACACATGGACCCAAAAGTTCTTGCATTTCAGGGGATGACCCTAGGACGTAGGATCAGCAGTACAAGGTTCCCATGGAAGAGAGAGTCATCATAGGAACAGGGTATGCTACTCATATGGTGGGCAAGAACACATGGCTCATGATTTCCCGACTCGCCATGTAGACAACTGATAGACGATCGGGGGACTACCGAGGAAGAGGTAAAGGTTCAAGTAGGGTGGTCCACAGGGAATGGGGCGTGTTAGGGGGGCAGGGAGAGTAGTGGGCAGTGGGTGGAGGTTTGAAGTGCTACCATCAACACCACCATGTGGTCCACCACATGCTCTGAGAGTTGGTGGATAGGGGCGTGGCCATCTTTAGGCGATGGAGGCCTATGACCATGACAACCCAAAGATGATTAGGGGTATGATTTATGTCTTCTACAATATAGTTTTAGTTCTTATAGACATATGTGATTTTCACTCATTCATTACCACATACCTTGTTCAGAGCTCGTAGATTCCGGTGGAGTTGTTGGCTCGATCCTTATAGTTAGAGACACCTATAAGAGGGGATTCGATGATCACACACTGGTACCGGCAGTGTGAGATTACATTAGAGGTGAGAGATTTGGCTGGGATCTTCTAGTAGCAACATCAAGGCCTTACGATGTCATATTGGGTATGGACTGGTTATGCATAATTCATGATCTGATCGACTGTATTTGGCACAATGTGTGGTGTGTTCACAGAGATGGGACCAGGTTTACCTTCACCAGTGAGAAGGGAACACTTTCAGTGTAGGATGAACATTCTCGAAGAAGGGTGCAGCTAATCACTCATCGATTCGCTGGCCTCACTCTTGGTGTGTTGGATGAAAATATTCCTCACTTTCTTGTAGTGGTGGATGAGTATGAAGACATATTTCTTGAATATGTTCTAGGATTACCCCTTATAGGGAGGTTGACTTATAAATTGATCTATTCCCAAGTATGGCACCAATATCTACACCAGTATATCGAATGACTCCTTCAGAGCTTCATGAATCGAGGGTACAACTGGAGGATATGTGAGGAAGGGCTTCGTGAGGCCCGGTGTTTTATCAGGGATAGCACTAGTATTGTTTACTAAGAAGGCATATAAGAGTTTGAGGTCATCTGTGGACTTCCAATTCTTGAATTAGGTGACCGTGAAGAACAAGTATCCACTACCAAGGATTTATGACATCTTCGACCAGATGAAGGGAGCGAGATGGTTCTCAAAGAGAAACCTCAAATCATGCTATCATCATCTTTGTGTACAGGATGGGGATGTAATGGATACAAACTTCAGGTGTCGGTATGTCCACTATGTGTTTTTGATGATTCCTTTCGGCATGAAAAATTCCCCACCAGTGATTATGGGAGTAATGAATAGGATATTCTAGCCTTACCTGGACCGGTTTGTTATGGTCTTCATTGATGACATCCTAGTGTACTTGACATCTGAGGAGAAGCATGCGACACACCTACAAATAGTCTGGGATACACTCTAAGAGCACCAGTTTTATGGGAAGATGTAAAAGTGTCATTTTTGGATTCGAGCGGTCCACTTTATGGGACACATCATTTCAAAGTCTAGAGTTGTAGTGTATCTAGTAATGATAGATGTGGTTCTTACATGGGATACACCTCAGATAATGACTGAGGTGCTGAGTTTCTTGGGTTTGGATGGATACTACCAGAGGTTCATTCCTTACTTTTCTAGGGTAGCATCACCTTTACCGGCTTCGACATGGAAGAGACAACCCTTCGCGTGGATAGAGAAGTTCCAGTAAATTTTTTACTAGATGAGGAAGAGACTAATGAGTGCCCCCATCTTGAAACTACCAGAGGAGGGAATTGGTTATGTAGGGTTCTGTGACTCATCAGGGACTAGAATGGGTTGTGTCCTGATGTTGGAGAAAGCAGTGATCACTTACGGTTCACAGAATTTGTGGTAGCATGAGAAGAATTTTGTGAACCATGACCTGGAGATAACAGTTGTATTTTCTTTGAAGATGTTGTGGCACTACTTGATGGGAGAGTAGTTTACTGTCTACTCTGACCAGAAAATTATCAGGTATATATTCTCCCAGAAGGGACAAAACTTTAGTTAGTGAAGGTGGATTGAGTTTATCCAGGACTATGATTTTGAGATAGTATATACTCCTAGGAAGGGAAATGTGGTGGCGGATGCGCTGAGCAGAAGATCCAGGTTTTAGTTTCTGAGTGAAGCGTCAGAGCAGTTAGCTGCGACGTAGATATCCTTCTTGGATGGTGATGGAGTAGCTTATCTATAGTAGATGGCAGTCACTCCCCCACTATTACAGTGATTTAGGGAGGTAAAACTTGTGTATGTTGAATTTGAGGCTCAGTGTGCTCAGTTATCCTTAGGACAAGATCCTAATGGATATTCGGTAGGTGGGGATCAAAAAATCCTTTTCAAAGGGCACACCATTGTACCAGTGGAATCACGTGAGGATGTTCTGATGGAGTTCCACCCCTACCCTTTGGTGGTACATCCAAGAGTGAAAAAGATGCACTAAGATCTCCAATATCAGTATAGTTGGATGGGGATAAAGGAGGTAGTGGCAAAGTTCATTTGGTGGTGAATCACTTTTCAACAAGTGAGGGTAGATAATCAGGTTCCACCAGGATTGACTCAAACACTTATGGTACCAGAGTGTAAGTGGGATGGTATCTCAATGGACTTTGTGAGTGGTTTACCCCACACATCCAGGGGCACAATACCATCTCAGTAATTGTTGACTAACTCACCAAGTCATCCCACTTAATACCCATCCGGTGGGAGTATGGTTTAGTAGAGATCTTGGGATGAATCTATGTGAATGAGATAGTTCGACTCCATGGAGTCCCAACGACGATAGTCTCGGATCGAGACACAAGATTTACATCACGATTTTAGAAGGGATTGAAAGAGGCATTCAGGACTCAGCTACGCCTGAGCACAGATTTCCACTCACATACAGATGGTCATACAGAGAATAATATTCAAGTTTTAGAGGAAAAGATTCATTATTTCATCTTGGACTTTGGTCGTTGTTAGGAAGATCATCTACCTCTGGAGGAGTATGCATAAAAAAATAGATACCACTCCACCATTGGTATGACACCGTTTGAGGAAATATATGAGTGGCCATACAGATCACCGTAATGCTGGACAGACCTAGGGGAGTCAACACTGATGGGCCCATAGTTAGTATAGGCTACCACCAAGAAGGTGCATGTCAGCTAGGAGTGGATGAAGACTTCCCAGAACAGTCATAAATCTTATGATGATATAAGATAGAGGCTATTGGAGTTATAGTAGGTATACCATTTGTTTCTTCATGTCTCACCTTGACGTGGACTATAGAGATTTGGTCGAGGTGAAAAATTGTCTCTGAGATTCATCAGACCTTTTCAGGTTCTAAGCAGTGTTGGCAAGGTGGCATACCACCAAGATCTTCCCACACAGATGCACTGAGTGCATAATGTCTCTCATGTATCATAGATGAGGAGGTACGTACATAATCCATCCCATGTCATTGACTGGGGTGAGTTGGACATTTATGATGGGGCAACATTTACAGACTTCCTGATATAGATTGAGGATCGACATGAGCGGGCCTTCATGGATGGTTGATTCCTCTAGTGCGTGTTTGGTGGTTGCATGAAAATTTCCAGGAGATCAATTGGGAGAGAGAGTCTTAGATCCATGCTTAGTAACCCAATTTGTTTTTAGCCCTTGTTTTGGATTACGAGGATGTAGAGTCTTAAGGTGGGTAGAATGTAAAGTCCCGAAAATTCCATATATATTTTTTTAAATTATAGGGGATTATTTTAAGACCAACTACTCATTTGAAAAATTATTTTGAGGCCTGGTGAGCCTGGAATATGTGTTTGAACTTTTTTTATGCTGATTTAAAATAGTGGGAGTATGCGGGTTTGGAAACGTCTAAATGGTTGCTCGAATGAAAAACCTGAGGGCACCATTACATTCAGAATGATGACTTTATCTAAGGAAATACTTAACCTCGACTGGAATAGGTCAATGGAAAAAGTTATTTTTTTATACTTTTTAGGAAAAATGTAATAAAAAATTTTTTAAGGAAAAATAATATAAAATTTTAGTTTTTTTTATACGAATTTTAAATATCGTGACAATGTAACGACGTTGCACCACAATCATAATAGAAATTCTGTTTCATAAATGAAACAATGTAATGACTCTGTGACTCAGTGTAACAGAAATAATGAAATTCATTATCTAAATTTAATGGGTTAACTGAATATAGAATCGTTTTCATGATTCAGTATTACTCTAAAACCTTAGAGATTTGAAGTTGGTGAGCGGCGATTGACGAACCACCACCAACGATGGATTGAGGAATGACGAACGACAACTGTGCAATATTCGCCAATGAACGATCCAACCTCAAGGTAGGGGTTCGATTATAAGTTAATTTTCTTCTTTTCCATTCATGGATTTGAGTGACGAACGTGGGTCAACCCATGAACATGTGACCCACAGAGCAATCACTTATGTGGGAGGGTTTTTAATCTTAGGGGTTGAATCCGAGTTATCCATGTTAGATTCTTAAATATCCTCCCAACTGATTTTTTTTCTAATTATAATGTGAAGGGATCGGGCTGACACGAACAAGTTCCAGATCCCTCCACTGGGGGTTTTCTTTTCTTCTTCGTGACCGAACATCCATATCAAAGGTGAGATAACTTGGAGTACATATCAGTGAAAATGATGACACGAGGATCCTAAAGGTGCTCGCGGATCGGAAAATGGGCCAGTAGAGTGGGTCCGATGACCCGCGGAAGGAACTGCTGGCACATCACCGTGGTGGATGAGGCCCGAGGTAATGGATTCAAGTGGTGGAACAAGGCTTCCCAAAATGGCCAGCGGTGGCACAATCATACATGATGAGCCACGAGCGGTGAATCAATGCCATCAAAAATGGGAGCCGGTGGCGTGATAGGATGTAGCTTGTCGTGGTCCAGCTGGACCATGATGACCTGTGGGATAGAGGGAGATGCAGAGGGTGACATGTCTTGGGTGAAGCAATTTGACATGCTCACGGAAGGACAAGATGGAAAAGGTGGGCCACCCCGGGCAGCCCAGCGGTTCAGACCCACGGTCCAGCCGGTTTGGACCCAGTCAGCGGACCTGGGTCAGGTCAGTAGACCCCGGGCTGGGGTAGGTTGGGTCATTCTAACTGGGCCTGAACCCAAACAACCTCATTTTAAATAAAGTAGGCATAAGTTTGAAACTATATGCCTGATTGATGAGCCGTTTATGGATTTATGAGGCTCGTGATGAGATGAAACTTTTGACATAATCCAAGTGATTTTTAGTGGAAATTAGGATATAAATAATGGATTGTGGAGTATATTCTCTCATAATCAACCTCACTGAGAGTGGGAATACTATGGAAGGATGTGATGAGAAGGAAGTAAAAAAGAAGAACTTAGTGTCCTAGAAGACCTATATGATGAGAGAACCTCTGTGGCCTAGTGGACCTAAGTGACGAGCGGACCACAATCGCCCAGTATACCTCAATGATGAGAAAATATCAGCAGCCCAGTAGATGAGCGATCCTTAGTGGCCCAGCATACCTCAGTGATAAGTGGACCTTAGTGTCTTAGAAGACAAGAAAACCTTAGTGGTAGAGTAGATGAGCAGACCTCAGTGGCCCATCAAACCTTAGTGATGAGTGGACCTTAGTTGACCAACATACCTCAATGATGAGAAGAACACAATGGCCCAACAAACCTCAGTGACAAGTAGAACTCAGTGTCCCAACAGTCCATATTAACTCATTTAGTATGATTCCCCTAGCAGTACAATATGTTCATCATTACGAATGATAGTCTTGCTTCCTATACTTTAGGTTATAATTGTGTAAGTTGTCCACTACTTCGTTTGTAATTTTCTTTGTGGATTTTTCTTTATGTTTTGGTGTCCCTACTAAGTATTGTGTTACTCACACCCACACAAGATCCTCCCGTATTTATTGTGTGTTTTTCAGATGGCCAACGTTTTGATAAAGACCTTGGAGGTCTTGGACCATGTGGTTCCCAGTAAGGACAAATAGGCAAGGAGTACTCCTACATTTTTAGGTAGTTACAATTTAGCTTCTATTTAGGTAGGGTTTTATATAGATGGTTTTCTAGAGACTTTTTTACCCTATTGTTTACAACTTGTCTTTTGATTGGATTTTATTCGGGGCCCCTTTACTTCCATCTTTTTACTATTTACACTCAGTGGTTGTCTTAGTAGCATGCATGTTTTCCTTTTTTTAGTATTGTGGGATGGGGTTGTGAATGTGTGTGTGGATAAGTACTCATAATATGCCTCCCACTAATATAATAATGCCTCCAGTGCTAGTCACCAACCCCTTTCATTTGGGAGGGGGCCCTGGGGGTAGTCGTGGCACGGGCCCCGAGGGACGGGTCATGACAACCTCACATTTTTATATGGTTCATAAAAAGAGATCCTTATTAACATATCAGTAAATAAAAATAATTACATAAAATTATTTTAATTGATTTTTATCAATTTATATAATAATGATTATATTATTTATTTAATATTAATATGAGATAGTTTATTTTAGTTTGGTGTTGCATTAGTTCAATGTTATGTGTAAAAAAATCTATAGAAGATAGAATTAATTTAAAGGGTCTACTATAATGATTATTTATAGTGGTAGATGTGGTAGAGTTTTGATTATTCCCATTATAAGGGCCATCTTTATTTCCCTATGATGTTAATCAACACCCACACCATTAAAGGACATTTAACAAGGAATACCATCCCATCTAAGGTCTTGCATAAAAGACCATTGTGGTGAATTTTATGAAATGATACAATGTCTGAATAAGTACCTTCTATGTTCATACATCCAAGTACAATAAAGTACATATTATGGACCTGCATACAAGAACAATGAATTTACCTTTATGGTCATCCATACAAGGAAAATGAAGTTCCATTTAATGTCAAGTATCATGAGACAGTGGAGTTCCATTCAGGATCACTCATTGGGAAAAAATGAATTGCCTCATATGTTCTGACATCACAGACCAATAGTTTTCCATTTTGGGGATGCCTTCAGGATTGTTATTTATTTAAGTTTAAGGATTTACAACATGGTCCTATTTATATAATATCAATGACATTTAAAATAGGTTAAATTTACCTAAAAATTATTTTATATAGGAATTATAAATATATATCCAATTATGGAAGAATGATCTCCCAGAATAACTAGACAGTGAAGATGAATGGGCACATAGAAAATTTTACTTAGTAAATAATTTTCTAGAATTACAACAAATTAGTAGATCATGATATTGATCATTTATTTTTGATTAGTCTAGGGGTTCTTATTAAAGATCTATGTCACCAATATTCCCCTAGTGTGTTCAGATCTGCTATTTTCTATGGCCGTAGACCTTCTTTAAAAGGGAAGGAGGTTATTACAATAATCTAATGACTATTCAAATTGTGTATCATATATGAGAGGATGTGAGGTTGTCTCATCCCATAAATGTTATTATTTACTAGTCTTCAACTATCTTATTGATTAAATTAGTAATCATGAAATCCAGACAAATAATAATTTCAATTACATTTTTCATCGATGGAATCCTTCAGTAGAATACTTCGATATAAATTTTTTTATGTATCAGAGGATCTATATTTGTATATATGAGAGGTTCTCAACACACATAATCAATGGATAATTATACTCTAATATAAAGTCACATTTCTATACACTCCAAATTTTATCTATAAGTAGGTGTTCCAAAGTTTGTAATATGGCTATGTGAAAGGTTACTGATGTATCCCTATGAATGGAAGGAAAACACACATAATTAATTAATGTTTTATGGTATAAAAAAAGCATTAGGGTGATTCAAAAATACATTTTTATACTGTTTTCAATGCATTATATCCAAATAACATGATAATTTATATCCTAGAATCATCTTGAGAGAATAATTCACATATAATTTATTATTAATTTATGAGATGAATTTCCTCAAATAAGATAATAATTAATACTAAATTTAGTTTCTACTATATCTATATTAACGTTATAGGGGAGAATTTAAGAGAGGATTTATCAATTTTTATACAAATTTCCTCTATGAATCTCTGAACAATGTTCTTGGTATTTTGGATATATGGTGAAGGAACCTAGTGTTTTGTGCTGTACCTAATTGATTACAGAAATTAATTTATCATGTTCACTATTATTCCACAGAGGGAGGAAGAAAGATTTCCTCTGGGGATAAAGATAAATGTAGAGTCTCCCCGTTGTAAAAAAACTCTCTTTTATAAAATTAATATAAATAATAATCCCTACATATATATAGAGTTAATATATTCTCTATCCACTATGTTCCATTATAATTTATTCTCTCAAATATTTAACATGTGTCAAATAACAAAAGTATTATTATTATAGTTCTTAACATGAATATATTTAAATATATTATCATAAATAAATTAATTAATACTTAATAAAATATATTAAATAAAATATACCATTTCCATTGGTCATTTAACTTGACCCATCAATCCTCATCGAAATATATTTAACATTGAATAAAAAAATATTTACTTCAACAAATAAACAATATTCATTCACTAAATAAATAAATTTTATATTTAATATCCCATGAATTAATATTTATTTAATATTTCACATAACTAAATAAACATTATTATAAATTTATTCACTAAACATGTGGATAAATAAAAAATTATTTATTACCGTGTTAATAAAATATAACTATTAAATAAACATTGTATTCAATAAACCCATAAATTATTAATTTTTTAAATAAATTTCATTTATTTTGATCTAAAATATCTATTATTTTAATTTATAAAAGTTTAGAATAATTTTTATTCATTATATTTAATTAAAAAGAATTTAATGAGATTCTGGATAAACTTCGATTTTGGTTCTTTTGGCCTCTTTCATAGTAGAATTAGTTTTACATATCTAAAATCTTGGGTCAAAATCTATCAACATGTGAATACACCTATAATGAAATATGTTAATTTCATAATGGAAACAACCTTCATATGAATTTTACCATGTAATGTTATTAATTATTAACAATATCAAAGAAATCACTATGCATACTTATGCCATCATCATATAATACTAATTTATTTTTCCTTGACATTGTAAATTGAACTCAGGGATGAATGAACATTTCCATATATTTAATCACAAATTTAAATTTCAATCAAAGGGTTAGATATATCTTCTTCAATTAACTAAGATGAAAAAATCATGTCTTAACAAAATCAGTAAATGTCATATCACTTATGATGTAGCCAATATATGATACCTCAATATAATATTATTTCATCATGGTTTTAATCCACACAACATCATATTGGATCCATGATACATGGTAATAATAATTTCACGTGTCTAAGGACCAATAAAGAACACACATATAGGAATATCTAATAACATACAAACATATTGAATTTCTATTGGCCAATCTTTCTTCATAACCTGCTATATTAGTTTTTACCTAGTTTGATCTTCATGTAAAGAAGTCGCAATGTCTTATGGTACTCTGAATCCTAATAGTCAAAAATTATAAATATCCTTAAAATATATATTCATTATATACTATATCATATATGTTTAAGAATATTTTAATTTCATTTCAAATTTCCCAATATCTCTAGGAATTTATAAAACCTTTCTATGTGAATAAATCTCCTTTGAAATTACCATATTCATGTTGAATAGTAGAAAAATTATTATTTAATATGTTATTTATTAATAAGTTTTTCATTAAATGTACAAATACATTTTTTCTAGAGAACCAACTCAAACATAAGCCAACTTGGAGTAGATCCAAATTAAAACAAAACACCTCTTAGCTCACATGTGATAAAAAATATTCTAATGAGGTATATTTAAATTCCTTACACATGCCATGGTCTTCTATGTCTATACTTATTACTACAACATTACTTCATTAAGGAAATACTTAAATAGGTTATATTATCATATGTTTACCATTTTACATTGTTATAGAAATGATATATTAGTTAAAACCATAGTATTATGTTATTCATAATATCAATACATTATGATAATACATTACAATCCTGGTATAATTCTAAAATTTGGAACAAATCATTGTTGATATTCTTCTTATTCTACATCAGAGGCTACAATGAACTTAGTATACTTAGATATATCAGAAAATAAATCCAAAAATACTCTGTTTTTTATTTCCTTAGCCAAATTTTTATTTTAAATTGGATTGATCTAATAATATGATTGTTATATATTCCTTTGATGAATAGTATTTCCACTTCTTTATTTTCCAAGAATTTATTCTTCCCACATCTTAAAGTAGCAGTAGATAGTTCTGAATACTACTTTATTATAGTTTTCTTGTTCTATTTGAAATTTTCAAAATATTATTTATGTATAAGAAATGTATAACATCTATAAATATCATGGAATATGTAATTTTTTTGAAGAACTTATGCATATTGAATTCTAATAGTAGTAATCGTATCATTTTATCCCTTAACGCAATAACATGGAGTGATTTTATTCCCTTTTTTGCATGAAACAATTCATTTTTTAGTTGACCCATAGTGTATATTTTTTAATACCTTTTCAAAATATTATTTTTCTTAGATCTAAGTAATATCATTTTCATGAACTAGCCCAGATTCCTGATACACTAATACCCAATCCAGAACTGAAATATCCCTAAGGGATTTCTCGATCCCCACTGTTTGGTGACTGGCACATGGAATCATACATGATCAAGAGGGGATATAATTTCCTCAAAAAACAATGGATGATAAAGATAAAATTCAATACTTTCAACACTCAAAAAAAGAATGTACCAGAAAAAAATGACATTTCAAATTCATATTGAAATTAGGGGTTTTCTACAAAATCTATGACATTTCAAATTCATATTTTGAATAATATAAAATCAGTGTTTTATAAATCAATAAAAATATATTTAAAACAAACCAGGAAAATAAATGTTGAAATTACCTGAAAAATATCAATCCATAAGTGAAATAACTAGGGAGAACATTTAAAAACACATAACACCCAACTATTAACTCCAACAGTCACCTAATATTGTCAATATAAGATTTAAACTAAATATGCACCATAAACATCATCTAATGAACCAATTTAATCATTTATGTCATTTCATATACCTAACATAGACCAACCACAGAATTTTAACCAATATCTAACCAAAAAAATGAAAATTTACATATCCTGACATAAAAGGTCTCAAAAGGAGCCATTATGATTGTGGGAATGTATCTATTATTATAAGAAAACTCAACCATACCCAAGTGGTCATACCAAGCTCCACCAAAGATGAGAACCAAAGCATGTACCATATCCTCAAGAATATATATATATCTCTATTTCAAGCCATCCATTCGCGGATGGTATATCATATGAACAGAACCTAAGATCCAATTGGCTTTAGAAGGCCTTTAAAAAAAGGAGAAGTAAAAAATGAATCTCTATTAGAGACAATAATATATGGACATCCTTGTAATCAACAAATATATCCCACATAGAGATATCCTAGGTCTTCAAATTTGGTTGTATCATGAATGGGGATAAAATGATCCAATTTGGTCTGCCAATTTATCAAAAAAATATTTCAATATCCATTTTAAGGGTACATGGAAAAACAACCACAATTTCCATACAGATTTGTTTCCACATCCATTTTAGCATTGGAAGTTAATGAAGCAAGACTGAAGGTATATTGTTCTCGGCCTTGAATTGTTGGAAATTATAATAATGTGAAACAAAATTAGCAATGTCCCACCTCATTCATTGGAAATAAAATCATGAATTCATATCATAGAACAATTTCATGGTACTCAAGTGCATTACCTACTGTGAATTATAGAAATCCTCCATCACAACATTTCTTACTAGTAATGTTACAATGTATCGGTTCCAAAAACATTGGAAACCCTCTTAAGAGAAAAACTATATTACAATAGTATCCCCACCATAAATAAATTCCATATTACCATGGAATTCATCATCAAGATGTTGCTCCTAAAGAATCATCTCAATAAGAGAGGAGGTCAATTGAATGATTTTGAAAACAACCTTGACCTCTTCCTATTAGAATCCCAAATGTAAATTAAGAGAAATATAAATAGATTTATACTCTTATAATGATTATTTCACATAATGGTGTGGAATTTTATTTCTCAAATCAACAACAATAACATTTCCTTTCCCCATGGTATAGAAACTATCAAATTCAAAATACAGTAGGTCTTCCATCCAATAGGTCTACCTAAGGTTCAATTATTTTTTAGAGAAGATATAAATAAAAATTTTATGGTTAGAAATCATGGTAAACCATTATAAAAAAATTTAATTTCTCCAAATCTTATGTGTATGAATCACATATTCTAGTTCAAGGTCATGGGTTAGATAATTATTCTCATGTGTCATAAAATTTTGATAACCATAGGCTACCACGGAATCATGTTTCATAAAAACAAAACCTGAACCCAAGCCCAACACATCATAAAATACCACATAGCCTTGTGCATCCTCTTGAAGAGTCATCAATAGAATAGAAGAAAAAATTAATTTCAAATCAACAAAAATAACTATGAAATTTATCATCCCAAGAAAACATCATCCTCTTCTAGGTGAGAGCAGTCATTGAAAATACAACTTTGAGAAACATTTGACAATACTATAGTAAAATACCTCTAAACCTTTTGAAAAAAAAATCCCCTCAAGCTAACATTACAGTATTTTTGGGTTGATTTTGTATGGTTATAAGGTGGATTTCCATGGTTAATTTTGAATTTTTATAGATATTGTTAATAATATATGATGATAAATATCCATGAAAATTGAATGGATTCTTTGGAGGAGGTACATTAATATTCTTATAAAATGTGGCATAGCTTCACAGTGCTTGCTAAAATTTTGTTGTCCAAAATTTAGAGGATGGGAAAAGTTGTGTTTGTAAAAAGAAGTAATTTCACGTAAAAGTAAAAAGTTTCATGCAAGGGTGTTGGTGATTCACAATGTTCCATGCAATTCATGATTCAGGATCACCGCATCAAAATATGGATAAGGAAAAAGGTGTGGGTAATATTTAAAACTATGTGACATATGTGTTTTTTCATGACACGAGATTTGCGCATAGCAGTAGGTGTGAAAGATGCTTACACACTAAAAATGATGTCAAATTATAATTTTTAGTGCTAGATGGAAGTTGCGAACAAGCCCATAGTTTCATGAAAAATTAGATTTCTTGCACACACAGTGGAAGTCACATAAGGATTTTTCGTTCAGGGTTAGAAGACTTTATAAAAAAAGGCAACACCCTAATTTTAATAGCTCAACCCTTCGATAAAACCAGGGCTCTGAACCTTGTAAGAGGTGAATTTAAATCATAAAAGTTTCATGAAAGAAGATTTGTGTGAAGAAACAACTCAAATGTTTGTTACACGTAGAAAATTACATGTTTCTGCATGACCAAGGGAGTTGCTTAGAAGGTTTGAAAGTTACACGAATGTAGAAGTTCTATGAAAATAAAAGTGTTTCATGAAGGTTGGGAATTTCATAATGAAGCATAAATGTTATGCACAAGTAGGTAACATTGTACGCAAGTCATCCAAAGGTTTCATGAAATAAATAGTTTTGTGAACCTATAAAAATTTTCCTAGTAATTATTTTTTAATGTTTATATGTCAAGTGACTGAAAGTGGAACATAACGATGCATTAAATGATATGTAAATCCTACTGATTCAAGAGATCAATGTAGATTATTATAATGAAGCAGTATGAAAACTTTATTTGATAGAACAATGAAATTTAAAATTGAGATTGGTTATAAATTAGAAGGGTTAATGAGTTCCTTCCAAACTTTGTA
This sequence comes from Viscum album, assembly GCA_963277665.1. Lineage (NCBI taxonomy): Eukaryota > Viridiplantae > Streptophyta > Magnoliopsida > Santalales > Viscaceae > Viscum > Viscum album. The sequence goes on from OY728156.1 coordinate 53,253,508, forward strand.
AAGTTAGTGAGCCTCAGTCTATAAGTGATCTAGCCCAACACTTATTTTGGAAGTGAATCTTAGTGGATTTGGTACATCCACACATTTATGTTGTATGCTCTTTCGACATAGCCCAGTGAGGGTGAACCAAGTAAAAGTGATGTGTCTCATGCATGATTTCATTTCTATTAATACATTTCTACGGGAAAGGGAGGTATGTTTTTTTATTTAATTATGAAGCAAGATTATAAGGGGATTTTTTTAATCTATCATACCCTAATCAACCCCTCTCAAAGTATTTAATCTAGTTGGGATAATAATTGATATCATGGGGAAAGGTTAATATCATTGTTTCTCTCTCAAGGATTTCAATGGAGGTTTTCAGTCAAAAATCTATTACGATCTTTGATGGGAAATTTTTTCAATAATATAAGAATCAAATGAAGCACTACTTTCAATCATTAGGAATGGATGTAGTTACAACAACGATGCATGGATTTTCAGCTAGTATTGATAGTGGTTCTTTATTAGAAGATGAATGAAGGGAATTGGATTATAATGCCAATGGAATCCATGATTTAGGGGTATCCCTATCCAATGATATATATATATATATATGAAGGTTATGTCATGTAAAACAAAACATGAAATTTGGGATTTTTTTAAATATTTATGAGGGAGAGTCACAAGTTAGATAAGAAAAGATGTAGGTTCTGTGGGACAACTATGAGGATCTGAGAATGCATCCTAATGATTCTATAGATTTATTATTTGACCAATTGAATGTTACTATGGAAGAAATGTTTAGTATCGAAGAAATTATTAATGACATAAATATTTATAAGCACATATTGATAATACTTCCTTCTCAGTTTGATTTGAAAAGTTTTGTATTTCAAGATAAAGATCCAAAGGAGTTGATGTTGGATAGACTGCACAATAATCTAGTTTCATAAAAGATGGTAAATAATGATAACGAGTATATGGAAAAAGAGAAGTCCAAAGAGGTGTCATTCAAGTCCATGAAGAAGCTCACTGTTGAAGATGGAGAGGTAGAATAAGAGACTGATGAAGTGATTTCATTCCTTTCCTCAAATCTAAAAATAGGAAAATGAAAGTTCAAAGGGAAACTCCAAATTGAATGATATCAAAGTGTAATAGTTAGACATAATGTTTCAACATTCCCCAATAAGTTTCAATAATATGATAAAGATTAATTTTAAATTCCCATGAAGAAGTATTCAGCCTATTTAAAAGGTAAAAAAAGTTAAAAAGTGATTTATTTAAAAATAAGAATATCCTTTCACAAGAAAATTATAGTTCAGAAATAAATGAGGTTTAAGAGATGGGGAATCTTAATGATCATTGATAAAATTATACGGTGGTAGTTGTTAGCAGCTCCCAGAAAATGGAAGAAAGGGACAATGATGAAGAAAATGTCAAATTAAGAGTTGAAATGCATGATAAATTAGAACCCACATTCAATAGACTGATGTTTGGAGAGATAAAATGAAGAAAGATAGTAAAGTGGTCCATGATGATACTTTATATGCAACAATAGGAAGAATAGAAGTTTGAGCAACAAGAATAAATTGAAATTCTTAAGTCTTTAATACCATACAACTAAAAAACAGTTGGTGAGTAAAAGATCAATGTTTAGGAATCGAAAAACATGACTGATGGTTTGATTAAAATAGCGAAAGACCTAATAAAATGTATTGAAGAACATTAAGAGGAATCCATATAACTACAAAAAATTTAAGGATCATGAAAAACACTTGAATCCTTGTATAAAATCAGGAAAATAGATTATTCTGGTGACATAAAAGATAGAATTGGAGTATAACGGTTTAGTAGAAAAGAATCAATAGTAAAATTCAAATGATAAGGCCGGTAATGGGATTGATAAAATATATAAATAAGTAATGGTTTATGTGATACCATAAGAACCCGCTCTGAGATTAATGACTTTTTGGGTATGAATCAGAACAAAAAGATTTAGGGAACCCAATGGAAAACTATTAGTTCAGTAGTGACAGATAGGAATATACCCCACATAAGATGTTATTGTTGTAGAAATATGGGACACTCATAAAATGTCTGTTCCATAGCCAAGAGGTAACAAAGGGAACAAGACCAACATAAGTATCCATACAGAGCTCAATATTTCAAGACATCATTTGATGGTCACTGTTTTAGGTGTGGATGATTTAGACACATGACAAGATATTGATCATCAATAATGTAGAGAAATATACTAAAGTAGATGCAATATGATCATTAGAAGAATTTCAATGTATAATCAAATGATATGAAAATGAAAAATATATTTTCAACATTGAAGGATAAATTAGGGACATCATACTCCCCGGAAGATCAAGATTATCAATCCATACCAAGTATGAAGTAAAAAACATGGATAAAAAATAATAGAGATGAACATATAGTGGGTGAGGATATTTACCTTAAAGCATCATATTGTTATTGTGTTTGGATCCTTGATAGTGGATGAACATTCCATATGAAAAATAATAAGGATCTTATTACAGGATTAAAATATTTAAAGGAAGGTGTTGTCAAATTTATAAATGGTGAAGGACTAAAGATTATTTGCTCGGGAAAATCCAAATTTGGGGGAAATGAAATGGGAATTGCTGAGGTATTAGTTGTTGAATGTCTCAGTCACAACATGCTTAATGTCGTTCAACAATGTGACTAGGGGAATTATATAAAATATAATAAGAATATGTGTATAGTCAAAGGAATAGATGGTGCATTTGTTCTATAAGGAAAAATAATTAAGGGGAATATCTACCTTGTATGTGGAGAAGAAGATATGTTCTTTTATATAGAGAGGAAGAAAACATGTTGTCGTATAAAATACTTGGTCATCTATGCCCACCATCTATGGACGATATAGTTAAATATGATATATCATGGGATGTCTCTATGCTTTCACTAGATCGTACTCACATTTTACATGATTATCAATAAGAGAATATTATCAAAAAGATAAACAAGGTGAAAGAACAGAAGTCAACCAGAGTGTCTAAATTGGTGCTTTATGATGTATATGTACCTATCTCACCAAGATCCATTAACGGGTATAGTTATTACATTATTTTTATTGATGATTTTATCAGGATGGCGTGGGTATTTTTTATTTCCCACAAGTCTGATGTGTTCAATTTCATAAAACAACATCAGAGGTAATCTGAAAGGATGATTGGACATAAGATTATGATGTTTTTTTACTAATAATGATATCAAATTCACAAACAGTCAAGTGGATGATTATCTCGAGAAATAAGAGATAAATCATCACATACCAATATTAAGAACTCATTAACAAAATGGAGTGGTTCGGAGGAGAAATCAGATCATCAATAACATGGACAAAACACTATTTATTGAATAGGATCTACCATAGAAATTTTACAGGGATGCTTTATTGACAATGGTTGACATATCTGATAGGCCTCTATTTTTTCCGAAGGAATAAAAGACTCTGTATGGGATGTGTTATATAAAAAAACCAACATTAAATACAATCAAATATTTGGAAGTAAATTTTTTATTATCAATAATAAGAAACACAAGAAATTTTAATTATAATGAGATAAGGGGATATTTCATGGATATTTAGAAAAATTAAAAGCATTTAAATGTTTCAATAAGTGGCTTTGAAAGGTAGTTTAATGAAATGATGTCACAATAGTGGAGAATTAATAAAATATTAGAAAATATAGTGACAAGTGATGAGGAGGTAAGGGCCTTAGGGGGAGTTAAAGTGGAAAATGATGATTTGGAAGAAGATACTAATGATGAACAAGAAGAAGTCAAATATATATCTATATAAAAGACTAAGATTTGAGATGAAATTGATAAAAAACATCATTTGTGTCTAGGAAGAACTAGTTCAAACATGAAGAATTAATTTGTTTCAGAAGACATATTTCCTATATTAAGTAGATCCAATTTTCTTTAATGAAGCATCTGAAGAAGAGAAATGGGTTTAGGAAATGCATAATGTTCTTGATCAAATTGATAAGAATAAAACATGGGAGATTTTTTTGATACCAAAAGATAATAATATCATTGGTACTAAATATGTATTTTGTAAAAAGATGAATTAAGGTGTTATAATGATTTGAAAAAAAGAATGATTTGTGTGAAAATGGTACTCCCAGATAATTGGTATTTATAACCATGAAACATTTTCAACTATTGTGAGGATAGAGAAAATCAGATTATTCTTGTCCATAATAGTGCAAAGAAGGTTCAATGTTTTACATATGGAAATCATGTCATCATTTATGAATGAGGTTTATATTGAGAAGCCATAAGGTTTTCACATTCATGATGTTGAGAAAAGATTTTTTCCAGCTGAACAAAGCACTATATGAGTTGAATCAAGCATCAAGAGCATGTTATTCAAGACTAGATTAGTTTTTTAAGAAGCTCTATATTCAGTGTGGTGGAGTTTCTTACAACCTCTATCTCAATAATGATAGTAATCAAAGGATGAAGGTGTTGGTGTATGTCGAAAACATAATATTTGGTGGATCAAATGAAGTATAGTGAAAATTGTTCTAAGAATTCATGAAAAGTGAAATAAAAAAGTCCATGATTGGTTAAATAACATTTTTTCTTGGTTTGAATGTGACATAAGGAAAGAATGACACATTAATTTCTCAATATAAATATTCTAAGTAGGTTTTGAGAAGATTTGTAACATATAATTACATGGTGATGGAGACTTTGGTGGCTAACTAGATGAAATTGTCACGAGATGATGAAGAAAATACATTTAATTTCACAAAATATAGGGAAAACATTGGAAATCTATCATACCTGAAAATGAAAATACATACCATTATTTATTCCACATTCTGAGTATAAATATATCAAATGCATCCCAAGTAAATCCACTTACTTCATGTTAAAATAATAATTTTATATATCAAGGGCATAGTGGATTTCAGTTTTCTATATAATGAAAAATCTCAGAAAGAGTTATTGGGCTATACAGATGAAGATTGGTTCCGTTTCAGTAGATGAAAGAAAATAAACAACAGAGGTGCATTCTATCTTAGTGGTTTGTGTATTTCTTGGCTATGAAATAAACAATATTTCATTTCTTTGAGAACTGTAGAAGTTGAATATATTGATTCCACTCAATCTTGCACGCACTTTATGTGGACGAAGCAACAAATTGATGATATGAGAGATCAAGTGATGTATTTGATCCGAATCCATTGCAATAATTCAAGTTCTACACATTTTTGAAAAAACCCATTCCATCACTCAAATACAAATCACATTAAAATAAAATATCATTTTTTAAGGAGAAGGTGGAGCATGGGCTTGTAAAGGTGGAGCATAGGCTTGTGAAGTTAGAGTACGTGCCTATAGAACTACAAGTTGCAGAAATTATGATGATGTCCTTACCCAAAGTAGCATTTGAACGTCATTGATTGGGTCTTGGAGTTCAGTTGACTCCCCATATGTAAAAAGTTTGGTTGTGGGACCCCTAATCCATAAGGTATGATGTATTTTTCCCTAATGCGATGATATATGTTCTTTACCCTATTACAGACCACAAAGGAATGACCTTTGGGTTCATTGATAAAGGGGGATATTTTGTGCCTATAAAAGCGGGAGAAAATGACATAATCAAAACTGGGGGAGAAGCTAATAAGGGGAGTTTTAAATCTAATGATGATAAAAAAGAACATTGAATCAAGATAAATCATAAGATATGTTCATGATTCTATCCGTTTATGTTATATGGATTAAGAATGGTGCATTCTATAGCTCCACATGTAGTGTTATAATTGGTATCATGAAATAAGTGACTCATGGATGAACATTTCATACTACTATTATTTCTCACATTGATAATGTATTATGTGAGATTAGAGTGTGTGTTGAGTAAATCCATGATCTCTATCTGAATCACAATAATTTAATGTTGTAATAATATGAAAGAATCTTTAATGAGGTATAAAAATGTGATATTTGTCAACAAACCCAAAGGGGGAGATAGTTGGGAAAAAAATCCATCAAGGTATCATTGTGGTATTTTTAGGTTGATTTTTTTATCGAAAAAGCATGTTTACAAGGTCATTTGTGGAGTTATAGAGAGATTTTTGACAAGGTATATTGACAAAGATCCAAGACAAAGGAATGGATGCTTTGGAGGTAGTACAAAAAGATGCACATACAAGGTGGAACAGTTTCTCAGTGGTTGGAAAATTTTTGGCGTCCAAAACCTAGGGGATAGGAAAATATTTTTTTTGGAAAAGGAAGTAATTCCACATAAAAGTAAATATTTGTGCATGATGGTTATATAGATTCTCAAATTTGTGCACAAGTCAAGATTCGTGATCGCTGCATCAAAATACGGCTAAGGAAACAGGTGACTGTAAGATTTAAAATAGTGAGAAAGATGGAGTTTTAACAACACATGAGTTGCATGCAGTAGTTGGTGAGCAAGAATATTTCACTCCAAATACAACCTAAAATCATAATTTTTAGTGATTGAAGGGAGTTTCAAGAAATCCAGGATTTCTGTAAAAAAAATAGATTACTTGTGAGAACAGTTGAAGACACACAATGATTTTTCATGTAGGGTTGGGTGAGTCTATAAAAAGATTATTACTCCACAGATTTTAGTAGATTAACACTTAGAATAAACCAAGGATTTGACATGCATATGGAATTTTCACAAATCATAAAAGTTGTGTTCAAGAAGAGTATTATGAAATAAAAACTCAAATTTTTGTTGCGCACATAAAAGAACTTGTTTCTGCCTCACCAAGGGAGTTACATGGAATGTGTAAAATATGTGCGCACGTAGACATTATGAAATAATCCAAATGTTTCACAATGTTTGGGGGTTTCATAAAAAAGAACAAATGTTACACTCAATTTGGTAATGTTACACACATGTAATCAAAAGGATGTGTGAAATAAAAAGTTTTTTTAACCTCTAAGTATTTTCCCAGTAATTATATGGTAAAGGGGTATTCATAAAGTGGACGAAAGTGGAACTTAATGATGCACTAAATTAGTTATAAAAAATACAGATTCAAGATATCAAAGTGTATTATTCTGAAGGAGCAGTGAGAACACTTCAATTGAGAGATTAGTGTGCATTCAAATTGTGATTAGTTGTAAACCAGGAGGGATAGTGAGTCTTATAGAAACTTTTTAAAGGACATGGGCATAGGAAAACAAGTTATCTAGCTTGAACCTTATTTTGGTAGTGAGCCTTATTGAATTTTTTACATTAACAAATTATCATTGTATTCTCTATAGACATAAACCAATGAGGGTGAATAAAGTAAAAGTGTTGTGTCTCATTCATGCTTTTTTTCATTAATTTCTATGGTAAAGGGAGAGAATATTATTTTATTAATGATGAAAAAATATCCAAAGGGGAATTTGTTTTATTCTGTCAAACCGTGATAAACCTCTCCCTCTCAGGGAATCTAACCTAGTTGGGCAAAGAAAACCCAAAAAGATCAACATATTGAATTTTTTTTCAATTTATCCCATGTAATAATAGCTTTCACCATCTCAAGATCAACTATGACACCATGTTACAACACCATGAGTCCCATGAACTTCACTTCTCAAATCTAGAAACCACATTTTGATTGCTTGGCATGGAGTCAGTAATTTCTCAACATTTCCAAGACTTCTCCCAGATATTCCACATGATCCTCTTCTGATCGAGAGTAAATCAGGATTTCATCCACAAAGACCACCACAAATGTATTAACGTACTCATGGAATATTATATTAGTCAAATCGATAAAGATTTAATGAGAACTAGTGAGATCAAATGGAATGAAAAGGTACTCAATGTGACTATACCTTCACCTGAATGTATTATTCCAAATGTTAGAATCTTTTATTATCAACTGATTTTATCCAGATAAAAGATCAATCTTTGAGAGATGTTTATTACCATTCAAATGGTCAAACAGATGATCAATCCATGGAAAATGATACCTTTTCTATATAGTTACTTGGTGAGTTTTTGATAATAAACACAAAGGACAAATGTTCTATCATATTTATTTTTATAGAAAATAGGTGATGCCTAAGGTGACACACTTGGGAGAATGAAGTGTATCTCTAATTGATCATCAAAATGAGTCTTAAACTATTTTATTTTTTCTAGTTCCAAATTATATGAATGAATAAATACTGTTTGAGCCACAAAAACTAAATCAATAGATAAATCTACCTCTCTTTTCAGTGTAATAATAGATAAATCATAAAAACATATGGAAACTCATTGAAAACAAGATTGAGATCATCATTCAATGATTTTCTCTCTATTTAAAAATAAAAAACTAATATTACTCTGACCTTCTATGGATTATAAGGTCCATATCTACTCAACCGTGAGTCCGACTCTCCCAAAATAACATGGCACACCACATCATGTTCATTAACGAAGACCCACTAATGAAAACAGTCAAGTAAGGCCTTATTGTTGATGAGAAACCCATCACAAGAATGACATTAAGAGGTTTCATCTCAAGAAACAGAAAATTATATATGTGCTCAAACTCTAATTAATAGAAGAATCAAACAGAAAACAAATACCATGATCTCTATTTTTTATGATGGGAGTATTAATATCTATCACATAAGATAAAATATCTATAGAATTATTTAGCATTTTCAAAATAAAAGTTTATATAAAAGAGAGAGATGCACCAATATTAAATAACATAGTCACTAAAGATGAATCCATAGTGATGGTACCACTCATAATTTCTGATCCTATATCATCTTACTATGGAGACTCTCCCACTATATAAAGAAGCATTGTTTTTTATTCCTGTGGCTGTTACTATCACGAACCATCCCTCGGGGCTTGTGTTATGACTACCCCAAGCCCACCTCCCATAGTCCAAGGGATGAAAAATATAATTGAGTAGGCGTATCCCAAACAGATGGGAGATATTTTCCTATGTACCTATACAGACACACACAACTCCAAACCACAGATGTTTGAATGTGAAAAAACTACGTAAACAAACACAGAGTACTCCAGAAGAAAACATAAGGTAAACAGTGCCATCATACAATCCCAACAAAAATAAAGTATAAGTATAAGTCAATGGAACTCCTCCATAGAAAACCCTACCTAAAGGGTAGGTAGAAAAACAACTGTCTGAAGCCGCAGATGCACACCTCGTCTATTGGGCCAGTCTAAGAACCCTTTGGCCCCAATCCACCAATGAATTTGTCACAGTTTTGATAATCTTCAAAAGACAAAACAAATTTAGGGAAAGACCATGCATAGGTGAGTGAAATAATAATTAGTAGGGAACCCCAAAAAAATTAAAATACCACAAAGTATAAACCACTAAGAAGACATAGTCAGCTCAACACAGGTATATGTCAAGAACAAATATAACAAGAACATCCATGTATACTCATTAAGGATTCCATGACTCAAGGTCTCATCCACTTACAACCATATGGTCCCATTCGTATCATGATCGATTCTAGTAGATCTCACTGCTCGAGCTATATGAAAGTAAGAACATAGAATAGGTATACCAAAAGTATCTGAGAGAACACCTATTCTCAATATGTCATGAAGTTTCTTTAAGACATCTGTTCTCTCTAAGACATGAAGTCTCGATATCACAACCATTGGAGTCACTAGAGTTAGCTAACACCAAGTATTGGTCTAAGGTACGTAAACATGATTTTCTCAAGAATCCATAATTCCCTCAAGTATTAACACACGGAGTTTAGGTAACACATGAAGTGTTGGTAACACACAGAGTTTCGGTAACATACAGAGTGTTGTCAATGATTATAGGGCATGTGTCATGGTGGAATAGGGGTGTACCGACTTAGTTTTGGCAATCCACATAGTATAAGTAAGATACACAGTCTATGTAAGACACATAGTCTAGGTAATACACATAGTCTAGGAAAGACACACAGTCTAAAAAAGACACACAATCTAGGTCTTGGCCAGCCGCAATATTCAATCCTTAGCATTGTAGTTTGGGGAGCACCTACACCTTGATCCAATTGGTGACATGCCAACTTCCATGTAAACTCACTTAGTGTATCTCACAAGAAACACCTCTTTTTTAGGGTACCAATTCCATAAATGACTCGTCAAACATACACACAATTTGAGAGTTATGGGCATTTAAGTAAAAATGGGCCAGTTGGGTACAGCTCCGGTCTGACCGTGTCAGATCGACCTAACCCAACCTAACCCAAACCGAACTGCCGGTCCAACCCCCTACCATCCCAAACCGTTACTAACCGACTTTTGTCCCGCCCCACTGTCATCCCAAATAGTAGGGATTCGGGTCCATCCCACTGGGCGGCTCAGTTTTCTCTAACACGGCCTGCCGCATGTGGGCCAGTCCACCTGTACTAGACACGACCATCTGGCCATTCCCCACCATGGTCAATGCAGCTGGTCCACGATATATGCATCTGATCCATGTGACTCGAACCACCCGCGGAAAAGCTATGGGTCTTCCATCCTATGCAGCTCTAGTGAGCTGCGTCCCTCTACCACGACCCCATATCATAACTGTCTACCACTACCATGTCTGAGGCCCCTTCATGCTGCCACATTCACTTCCGCCACTATATGTCAAGATGGTGTCCGCTTTCACCACCACCTGCGACCACCTACCATAGGTCGGTTCACCACCATGGTCATGTTGGACCGCAGACCACCACCACCGCTGACTCATATGCTGACAGCCATTTTCCTGGCCCAACTGTGCCATCGATCTGGTGCTACTTCCACTAGTGGCGACTTCTTCGATGACCTCATTTTGCAGCGCGCCTGCTGTCGCACCTCCGTGGGGTTTCTATTGTCTCAGATTCCCAGCCTCAGGATTTTTGCGCCAAGGATCGAAGGTACAGAAATATATCCTCTCAAATCCTCACAAAGAAAAAAGATAAAGATAAGGATGAGAGGGGAAGCAGAAACATAGGAACACATGAAGAATGGATCTAGGCCTTTGTTCGTGTTGGTCCGAATTTATTCATGTTAGCAATATCACGAAGAATGAATTAAAAATCACAAAGATCTAATTCTAAAATTAATCCCTGCAACAAGACACCCATCCCAAAAGAACAATTGACAAACGAATAAGCATGTTCGTGGGTTTATCAACATTCTTCATTTGAAAGAAGAATAGGAAGATAGAAATCACAAAGAAATAAAACCCCTACCTCGAGTATTGGATCATTCGTTTGTGAAAAATGGGGTTTCACAGCCATCGTTCGTCGATCCTCGATCCTTGATCTATGATTCATGATCCGCAATCCATCGATGTTCGTCACTGATTTTCATTCACCACTAAGAGGCTTCAGCAAAGCCTTTTCATTTCCAGAGCTTCTTGGGAATTTTTCTAGGATTTTCAATCTGATGTTGTATCCCTATTAAGCTATTAAATGAAGAAACATGTTTTTGCGTTGCCATTTCACTATGTTGTAGCATCGCCATGATGTTTCATTTTTGAAAGGAAAAAAATGATTTTTCATGGCTCTGTGGTGTTTTTCCATCGCTGTGAAATGTTATAATAAATAAAATAAACTTTTTCAGAAGTTTATTTTATTATATTTTAAAACGTCCAAAAATTAACTTTTACCATCGACCTATGTCGGTCAAGGTTAGGTCCCTAAAAACGAATGAACACCCTCAAAAGATAAAAAATAATCTCATATTTTCAATTTGATTTTCCATTTATGAGTTATAATATTTGAAAATAAATAAATTTTATTTAATTATTTTATTTACAGTTATGTCCCAAAAACTATTTTCCATAGTTCGCCCGCGCCGTCCAATATTAGGCTCCTACTAAGAAAAAAACCATTATGAACTCAACGGTGGTCTAGTATTTTCAATACAAGTCAATTTTCATGAGTAATAATGATTTTAAAAATAATATAGTTTTATTTAATTATTTTTTTATGGTTATGTCATATTTCGATTTTCTCACTGGATACCCATGCCGACTAATGTTAAGTCATGCCTTGGGTAAAACTGTCATCCTCAACAAAACGATGCACTCAAATATTCATATGGGAACCCTTATAATAGATATTACATTTTTTCAGAAAAACCACTCATGCATGCTATTAAAAACATAACATTTTTCATCGAACCATTCTGGGCACACAGGGCCTCAGAATCGTATGTCGTCTCAGTTACATGTCTCATAATTTTTTAAAAAAAAATTCAAAAATAAAACTGTGAAAATACAAGTCATTACATTCTCCCCACATTATGAATTTACGTATTGTAAAGCCAATCCATGGGATACCCAAACAGATGAGGGTACGAGCATGCACCTGATCCTCCCAATCCCATGTGATCTTCCATAGATTCTCGTGTTGCCACCAGGCACACTCTAAAGGAATCGACTACCCACATAGGGTCCTCTCCTATCTATCCTCAATCTCCATGGCCAGGATAAAAAGAGAGCATCCTAATCAAAAACTATCATCTATGGTATTTTATGGACTTGAGCTATTTCAAACATGTAAGGGCATACCAAGCTCTCTATGGAAATATGTTCCCAAAAATCTATGAAGTGAAAATATTTGTGAGTCAGACCACTATCACCCATATGGTATCACGTCCCCTAGACATATGTGGTAAACCCATCATGATTTCCATCGATATCCTTGCTCACTCCTTTCCAAGAACCCCAAGGAAGGAAAGAGAAACCCTTTTAAAGTACAGGTTATCAACACGTTGAGTTGATGAACATGTAATTGATTCAAACAAGTGATCAACTTTTATATCAATAGTTAAACCCTTATTTAAACTCTTCCTTCATCCCTAGTGTCCGCCTTGACACCCAATGTTATGAACCAACCTGGGTCGACCCTGAATCGGTCACCCGATCCGGTTCGCGGTATGGCTCGAAGGGCATTCCTGATCCCCACGGGCAAGAAACCAGTATCGGGCATCAAAACTAACTTTTGGGAATGATTTTTCTCATTGTTGAAACACAAGTAAATAAACAAGAAACTAACAATAAAATGGAAAATAGCAGTGAAAATAGAAAAAGAATAAACTTCACATACTTCCATGTGACCTACTGGGTCCCCACACAACTTAGAATTCAGCTCCCTCCAAGAGCGATGTAAAACATGGAGAACCTGAAACTAAAAAGATAGAGTAGGTGTGAGCACCAAAGTGATCAGTAGGAATGCCAAAATAAACCATTCCCAATTCCCCACCTCTAAAATGAAGTCCATTATTGTTAATTTGAAAATAGGATATATAAAAATATTTTATTCCATTCCTTTCACGAAACAGGTAACAATATTTTACTTCTAAGAAAACCCCCTTTTTTGTTTCATTTTTCAAAATCAATTACCAAAAAAATATTTCATTGAAATGAATTATTTCTGGAACCGACTAGTACCCAAAACAGGTTCTAAATTATAAAAAACAAAGTAAAAGTGTCATGAGATCAAATAACCAAAAGTGCTATAAAATTAATCCAGAACATACAAGTATGAAACCATGGGAATTTCCTAAACATCCCTAGAGTGATCCCTAGATGTACATGGTTCGGAACCACCTACTGGCATATGATAAATCCACTAAGTCAAAAACCAATGAGCTTCCCTAACAAATCCTCACTAGTAGCATAGCCCGCCCAGCCTAACAAAAAATCCAAGGTGTATAAACCCATATAATCGGGGTTGATCAACAACCATCACTTAACCCTCTAAAAGACACCCAAGAACCCATGGTGGTAGTAATACTGTGTAAGTAGGAGGCCCTCGCATGTGTGACTCATCTTCATTCCATCACCACACTTTCCTACCCCAAACACAAACACCCTATATGATAACCCATAAAGGTATATTCCATCTATAGATGATCCCACTATATATATATATGTAAACATGTGCACTTCAAATCAACCAAGGTTCCAAATTGGCCATCACGTCACATAAACGTTTAAACCATTTAAAAAAGCACTTTACGTTTCCAACCGGGCGTTCACACTTTCAAAGTAACATAAGGTTCCAACTAGGACTTTAATACCAACATTCCAATATACCATAAAAATATTACAAACCAAATTCATTCCGCAAATCCATTTCCAGTTCTATGTTAAAAACACACAACATACATAAAAAGTGCCAAATGTGCCTTCATGTAATTGAATTATCAAACCACACTTCATGGTTCCGAACAAGTCAGGTTTTAAACAACACATTTATCCATATCCTTTTAGTTTCACAAGATACACTTCACAACTAAGGAACATTTAGTAAAATATTTTAAAATACTAGGACACCATCACAATTTAATGCAATTTTTAAACAAGCTTAGACAAGTTATAAAAATAAATGGGAAACCAATCTCCAAAAGGTGAAATCCATTTCACCAAACCCATGTACAAATCTACATATTTAAATATTACATGAATATGTAAACACGCTTTTTAATAATTCTAAGCTATCATGGAATTCAAATTAAAGGCGTGGGCATGGGGGACATACCTCAAAAAGGAAGCATATCAAGCCAAGGCACTTCATCTCTTGAAGCTTTTGATGAAAACTACCCACACTAGCACACACATACATTCTCATACATACATATATATCCTTAACCAAATGTACATATTCCCCACGCCATGAGGGAATATGTGCAAGGAAGATATATATATATATATATACACATACATGTACACATATGTACCTATTTATATGTGTGTGTGCACCACCAAGGAGACACTAAAGATTTAATTAATTAACCATTAAGGTCTATAATAATTAATAAACAATGGACCATTCAAGAAACCAAGGTTTTATGAAAATAGTATTTTAAAGGTGTCATTTTTATTTGAGGGCACATCCATATGTGCACCTAGTGCACCCATAAATGTGCCAACTTATAATGGAACTCCCAACAACCAAAATGACACCCAAAAATATTTTCACAAAACCACAACTTCCTTTAAAAACAAAACCAAAAACTCAAAAAATGTAATGAACATAAAACAAGAATCATTAAACCATAGAACCCCTTTCGAAAACATTTTACACATTAAAAAAGTCATAACATTACTAAACTAAGCACACCAAACCAAGTTCACAAATAGACTACTGCCATCACACCGTAATTAATGTTAAACATATCATGAAAACCATTATTTTCCACAAAAAAACCATTTCTATTTTACACAGACCAAAACCATTTGAAAACACTTTTCACACCACTTATGTAACTCATGAAACACAATTGGCACATTGTCCGAAAAACAAATAATAAGATCAAAAATTGTTTTCATGGGCCAACCCCTTCCAAATAAACACAGAAGTAGGTTCCCTTTTTAAAACATGTTCCTCATCATTTAAACACTTCACATGACACATTTAGAGGTGCATAAAAAAAACCAATATCTCAAAATAATTCATTTTCCATTGAAAACCCATCCCTTAACACATTCGCACCTCACGTTTCATTGAAAACACAATTACTACCCTTTTTATAACCATATAATAACCTTAAAAAATACATGACAATGAAACACATACAAATAATAACCATTGTCATTTGAAAACCACATTTTCACCAAATATGCATGTCAAACCACCACAAGATCTATTTTTAACAAATTCCAAAAATTTATAAAAACCATCATGGACTAGTTAAATATATTATAAATCTATGAATCATGTTTAGGAATTAATTTAACACATGAAAGAATACATGGTGTGTTCTGGAAAGGAAAAATATGAAAAAACCTACCTCGGATGTGTGCAAATGTGACGACACTTCAATAGAAGGAGGAACAAGACATCACAGAACCTCCGCACACCCTAAAAACCAAAGTAAATGAATCACAGCTAAAGCCTACCCAGGTAATGACCCTAATTTAAGGGCATAAAGAGCAAGAGATTACTTAAGGGGAGGCTAGAGGTGGCAGCGGGCTGGCCGAAGAAGTGAAGATCTGACCGAAAGAGGCATCATGTGGAGGTGCGATGAATCATGCTGGAAGGGAAGGGGAAGGTGGCGGCGAGGCCTGGGCGCACAGAGGGGGTGAGAGGCGAGGGAAACGGTGTCCTGGTGCACCGAATGGGAAAACTAAGGGGGGGGGGAGCTCACTGTTCCATATTGTTGGGGAATAAGTAGGGTGCCTCTCACAGTATGAAGGATGAAAAAGGGGAGGCGCTTCGTGCTATGGGGGAGAAGGAGGGGAACCAAGGGGGTGTCGCAGGATTAAAATAGGTTTTTTATCATTTTATAATAATAATAAAAATAATATTAATAAAACCAGATATAATAATAATAATAACCATAATAAAGATAATAAAAATAAAAATTAATAACAATAAAATAATAATAACAACAACAATAATAATATCAAAATTTGATAACAATAAAAATAATAATTATAGAAATAAAAATAACAATAATAATAATATCAAAATTTAATAACAAAATAATAATAATAATACAATAATAACAACAAGAAGAAGAATAAGAATAATGGGAAATTTCATGACACCTGGGCCAACTGCGTAGCTACCGCCAACCACACGGTGACCACACACTGGTTTCAAACCCAGTAAAATTGTTAAACAACAAAAATTTAAAACTGGGACCCAGACTGACCCTTGGAAGGAGAACCCAGAGCCAAGAAATAATAAAATAAAAAATAATTTAAAAAGTCAGGGTGTTATAATTATCCCCACAACAGACACTTTCTGCCCCCAGAAAGTCACCTATCCGAAAAATAGTCAAAAAAAGAATCCATGCCTGATTGAAATTGAAAGAAACCACAACACAAGAGAATGAGAGAACATGAGAGGGTTATCCCCACCACAAGAACTCAACTAGTGCTTTAACTTAACTCCCATACATACCACCAAGGGAAGGAGGGCCGACGCGGGAACTCCCAACTGATCCAAACTAACTTCTACAGCACGAGCGAACAACACCTCTACTGAAACTTGGAAATCTCAACCCAGACCAAAAAACAATAATACTAGAGAAAAAACTCCAAGAAAAACATAACCCAAATTGTGAAACTGAGCATAACCACAAACATCGATTCTTCCACAGGCACTTACCTCTCTAAATGATCATAACTACACCAAGATCAACCCATACTAGGGCCAAAGGAACTTTTAAGAAAAAAATTGATTCAGAAAACCACATCCACAAAAATAGGACTTCTTAGATTATAATAGGATGAGTCTATCATAACTTCATGACAAAACAATGATCTTACAACGTCAAAACATTAGTATAATAAAAACAAGAAAGAAATGTCTTTAAATGTTCCACTACCAAAACAGAACACAAAAACCAAACTGAGGATTCACACCCCCGATAACTCCTGAATGTGTGTGAGTTTCACCCTAAGACTTGTGGTTGGGGATCTGATGGATAAAACATCTCCTGCCTCACATTCAGGAATTGTAATCCTTTGGTCATAGCATCTATTTCATGCGACACTCCCTACAAAACTTCTCTAGATTTCCCAAACACTACAATAATGGCATGTCTTCAGATGGGTGCGACTTGATGCCTTCGTGTGCCCTAAACATCTACAATGATGGAACACCATTGAAAGGTCCAACAAACTAGAATGCAGAAACACTGTAGAAGACACTTTAAAAATAGGACCCTCTGGCACACCCTACTCACCAGATGGTGAACCTTCACGAGAACCCAAATATGATGGATTTCGAACCATATGCACTCCAGAGATCACCTCATCTAAGAACGCTTCATCCACTAGCTTCTCAAAATGATGATACCTAGAAGGGAGGAATCAATCTTTGATTTATGGAAGAAGACCCCCGATAAATAGGTAAGTCTTTATCAAATCATTCAATGCTACCTCCAATGAAAAAGACACAAGCTTCTTGAAATGGTCAACATATGACTTCACAATCTATTAGCCTTGTTGAATACGTATGAGCTCTTCCCTTTTCTTCATCTTCACCTCTTTAGGAATAAACCATAGGACGAAGAACGATTTAAATAAATTACACATCATCCCAACTTGCAGTGATGGAGGGGAGAACAACTCTAATTCTCCCAGAGTTTGACATTCAAATAGAACAAAAAAAACCCACACTCTGATAGCTTTGGGAGTTCCCAATGCCCTGGATATGCGTTGGACATCTTCAAGCCACTCTAATACCTCCAAAGGACCCCAATCACCATATAGGATAGGAAATGTACAAGAAGGAACAAAAATTGGCAGGACTTATTAGATACTTTGGAGACCTTTCTGGGTGATATTTTCTGAACAACATATAATACACCAAGTCGAAACTGATATCAAATCAAAGTATAATTAAAAGTAACATCCTGATCCAAAATGACTGATCAAAAACCAAACAAACAAAAACACAACCCAAAATGAAATTTTCATTTTAGATTTCAAAACTTCCTTCTTTTGAGGCCACTTTCTAAACAGCAATCCTATATTTCAGAAAAAAATTAAATTTCCTAAATCATTTCCCTTAAAAACACATTATAAAAACAAGGTCAAGACTTTAATATCATGTAAACACCCCAGTAATACCATCAATTGTTGCACATGTATTTATCTATTTTCATCCATAAATACCAACACACACTTCCCATGTATCCCCCCACATGTGAAAACCTTCATAAAGAGTACCTGAGGTTGCATCCAAACCATTTCTCTACCAATTTCAAGGAAACAATAGATTTTTAGACCAAGAAATTTTTGTTTTAAAATCCTTTTCCCAAATATAAATACATTTAAAATAAATCATTATCATTTCAAAAAAAACATTTTCATTTTCAAAAACACACTTACAACAAATAGGACCAAGATGACACTCAACATGCATCAAACTACCGGAGTGAGGGACTAGTAGTAATGCTTAACATGGTGACATGGTATTGGGCCATTCCCTAAGAAAGCATTAAAGACTAGGATGAAATTAAACCATGTAATCAGACTCTACATGGGTCACTAATCCATGTGAAATCATGATGTAACATCGACTTGCATCTGTTGTTATCCCTAAATCTAAAACAAACC
Source organism: Viscum album (assembly GCA_963277665.1). Classification (NCBI taxonomy): domain Eukaryota; kingdom Viridiplantae; phylum Streptophyta; class Magnoliopsida; order Santalales; family Viscaceae; genus Viscum; species Viscum album. The sequence continues at coordinate 53,272,572 of OY728156.1, forward strand.
ATAACAAGACAAGGACACAATTCCCAGACTACCCTGGACGACTTGAGGTTTGGAATGAGCGAGGGTTCATGAATTACTTCCCGTACCTACCTCTTGAGTCCTGACAGTCCTAATATCCATATACCAAACACCCCAAATAACAAGGGCTGACTCTGATGCCATTTTTTCACAAACCAACCCGGGTTGACCTTGAACTGGTCACCAGAGCTGGTCCGCAACATGTCCTGAAGGGAATTCCCGATCCCCAAGGGCTAGAAACTAGTTCCAGGAATAAAAAATAACATGTGGGAACAATTTTTCCCATAGTTGAAACACAAGTAAATAAAAAAGAAACTTATAATAGAATGGAAACTTGTAGTGAAAAGAGAAAAATAATGAACTTCACATACCTCCACGTAACCTACTAGGTCACCACCCAACTCAGAACCAAGCGTTCTCTAAGAGCGATGTGAAACTTGGAAAACTTGAAACTAAAAAGATAGAGTATGAGTGAGCACCGTGATGCTCAGTAGAAATTCCAAAATAAACCATTCCCAATGCCCCACCTATAAAATATAATCCTTTCTTAATAATTTGAAAATAAGATATATAAAAATATGGTTTTCCATTCCTTTAACAAAACAAGTAACAATATTTTACTTTTATGAAACTGCCCTTCTTTGTTTCATTTTTCTAAATCAATTACCAAAATATATTCCATTGCAATGAATTCTGTATAGAACCAACTAGTACCCAAAAAAGGTTCTATATTATAAAAAAATACAAAATAAAAGTGTAATGAGATCAAATAACCAAAATTTCCATAAAAGAAAGCAAGAAAATATAAGTATGAAACCATGGACATTTCATAAACATACCTAGAGTGATCCTTGACCATACTCCCTTCAGAACCACTTACGGAGTATGGTGAAGCCCCTAAGTCAATAACCAACTAGATTCCCTAACATGGCCTCACTAGTGGCACAACCCGCTTGGCCTAACAACCAATCCAAGGGGTATCAACCCGTTTAATTGGTTTTGATCAACAACCATCACTTGACCCTCTAAAATACTCCTAGGAACCCATGTTGGTAGTAATACTATGTATGTAGGATCCCCTCACACGCATAACTCATCTTCCTGCCGTCACCAGACTTGCCTACCCCAAATAGGGACACCCTATACGGTAACCCATAAAGGTATATCCCACCTATTGAGGTTCCCACTATATATATATATATGTATATATAAATATTTATAAACATGTGCACATCATATCATCCAAGGTTCCAACAAGTCCATCATGCCAGAAAAAATTTTAAACCATTTCACAAAGCACTTTATGTTTCTATCCTAGAATTCACACTTTCAAAGTAACATAAGTTTCCAACTGGGCCTTTAATACCATCATTCCAATATACCATAAAAATATTCCAAACCAAAATCATTTCACAAATCCATTTCCAATTCTGGTTTAAAAACATACAACATACTTAAAATGTGCCAAATGGGCCTTCATGTCATTTAATTATCAAACCATGCTTCAAGGTGCCAAACAAGTCAGATTTTAAACAGCAAAATTAACCATATCCTTTCAATTTCACAAGATACACTTCACAACTAGGTAAATTTTAGTATAATATTTTAAAATACTAGGACACCTTCATAATTTAATGAAATTTGTAAACAAGCTTAGACAAGTTATAAAAATTAATGGGAAACCAATATCCAAGAGGTGAAATCCATTTCACCAAACACATGTACATATCTACATATATAAGTATAACATCAATATGTAAACACAATTTTTAAAAATTCTATGAAATCATGGAATTCACATTAAAGGCGCGAGAATGGAGGACCTACCTCAAAAAGGAAGCAGATCAAGCCGAGGCACTTAAACTCTTGAAGATTTTGATGAAAACCACCCACACCAGCACACACATACATTCTCATACACACACACACACAAATATATATATATCCTTAATCAAATGTACATATTCCTTGCACCATGAAGGAATATGTGTGAGGAATATATATATATATATATATACATGTACACGTACATGCCTATGTATATGTGTGCGCGCATCACTAAGGAGTCACACAATATTTAATTAATTAACCTATAATGACCAACATAATATAGAAACAATGGAACTTCCAAGAAAACAAGGTTTTAAGAAAACACTATTTTAATGGTGTCATTTTCATTTGAGGGCACATCCATGTGTGTACCTAGTGCACCCACAGATGTTCCAACTTCCAATGGTACACCCAACCGCCAAAAGGACACCTAAAACTATTTTAAAAAAACACCACTTTCTTTAAAACCACAACCAAATACTCAAAAAATTTAGAGAACATAAAAAAATACCCTTTAAACCATAGAACCCATTTCTAAATCATTTTACACATTAAATAAGTCACATCATTACTAAAACAAACACACCAAACCAAGTTCACAAATAGAAAATTTCTATCACACCATAATTAATGCTAAACATTTGAATGAAAAACATTATTTTGCACAAAACAACCCATTTCCATTTTACACGAACCAAAACCACTTGAAAACAAATTTCACACCACATATGTAACTCATGAAACTCAATTGGAACTCTGTCCGAAAAAAACATAATAAGTTAAACAATTTTTTTTGTGGGCAAACCCCTTCCAAATAAACACAAAACTATGTTCCCTTTTTAAAATAGGTTTCTCATCATTTAAATTCTTCACACGACACATTTAGAGGTGCATAACAAAAACCAATATCTCAAAAAAATTCATTTCCCATTGAAAACTCATTATTTTACACTTTCACACCTCAAGTGTCATTCAAAACACAATTCCCACCCTTTTCATAACCATAAAAACACATTCAAAAAACACCACAACAAAACACATACAAATAATATCCATTTTCATTTGAAAAACCCATTTTCACCACATATGCATGTCAAAACACCACAAGATCTATTTTTACAAATTCCAAAAATTTATAATCACCATCATAGACTAATTAAATATATTATAAAGATGAAAATCATGTTTAGGAATTAATTGAACACATACAAGCATCCAAGATGTGTTCCGGAAAGGGAAAGGATGGAAAATCCTACCTCGGATGTGTCCGAACACGACGGCGCTTTAATTAAAGGGGGAACAAGACATCGTAGAGCCTCCACACACCATAAAAACTAAAGGAAACACATCACACCTAAACTACACCCATAGAATAACACTATATAAAGGAGAGAAGAAGAAAGAGAGGACCAGAGGGGAGGCTGGAGGTGGCCTTGGGATGGCCGGAGCAGAGGAGGTATGACCGAAGAAGGAGGCAACGAGTGGAGGTGCGGCGGCTCATGCAGGAAGGGTAGAAGAGGGCTGTGTTGAGGCATGGTCATGCAGATGGGGTGAGAGGTGAGGGAAATAGGGTACTGGTGTGTTGAATGGGAAAATAAAGGGGGGGGGGATCTCACCGCGCCATGCCATGGGGGAAGAAGACGGGCAATTCGCGCTGCTGGATGGAGGGAGAAGGGGAGGCACCTCACGTCGTATGGGAGAAAGAGGGGAACTAGGGGTTGCCGCGGGATTAGACTGGTTTTTTTTCATTTAATAATAATAATAATAATAATAACAATAATAATAATAAAACCAGAAATAATAATAATAAAAATAACCATAATAACGATAATAATAATAATTACTATTAATAATAATAATTAATAATAATAATAAATTATAACAACAATAATAATAATATCAAAATTTGATAATAATTAAAATACTAATTATAGATATAGTAATAATAATAATAATAATAATAATATCAAAATTTAATAACAAAAAAAATAATTTAAAAAAAATAAAAATAAAAATAAAATAGTCATGATAATAAGAAGAAGAATAACGAGCACTTGCACGAAACCCGGGCCGACTGCGCGGATACCGCCAATCGTGCGGTGATCGCGCACTGGTCCGAAACCCAGTAAAATTGTTAAATGACAAAAATTTTAAACTGGGACTGAGCCCAGACCTTGGCGCGAGAACCTAGAGCCAAGAAATAATAAAATAAAAATTAATTAAAAAGTTGGGGTGTGACAACCCCACCACATACACATTCTGTCCCTAGAAGGTCACCCATTAAAACAATAGTCAAAAAAAGAATTCATTCCCGATTGAAACTGAAAGAAACCACAACAAAGAGAATGATAGAACTCGATAGGGTTCTCCCCACCATAAGAACTCAACTTGTACTGAAATTTAACACCCATACATACCACCCTGGGAATGGGTGACGATACGCGATCTCCCAACCAAACCAAAATAACTTCTACTGCATGAGTGAACAACACCTCTGTTAAAACATGGAACTCTCGACCAAGACCGAAAACCCATAATACTAGAGAAAAAACTCCGAGAAAAAATTAACCCAAACATTGAACCCGAGCATAACCACAAACATCGATTCTTCCACAGGAACTTACCTCTCCAAACAAACACAACTAAACCTAGATCGACCGATAAAAGGGCCAGCCACACTTTAAAAAAAACACAGATGATTCTGAAAACCACGTCGACAAAAAACAGGGCTTCTAAGATTATAATAGGATGAGTCCATCATAAATTCACGACAAAACAATAAACATATAATGTCAAAGCTTTAACAGCTTAAAAAAAATAATGAAAAGAATTTAAATGTTCCACTGCCAACACAAAACAAAAAACCCGAACTGAGGCTTTACACCCCCAAAAACTCATTACTACGTGTCAGATTTACCCTAAGACTTATGGCTGGGTCTATGATGGCCGAAACATCTCCTACCTCTTAGTCAGGCACTGGAATCCTCTTGCCACAACGTCTTCTTCCGAACACGCTCCCTGAAGAACTTCTCTTGATGACCCAAACACCCGCAATGATGGCACACCTTTAGAGGGGTGTGACATGATGGATTCTTGTGACCCAAACATCCACATTGATGGCACACCGCTGAATGGTCTGACAAACTAGAAGCCAAAACCACTACAAAGTAATCTTTAGAAATAGGTCCCTCCGGTACACCCTACTCGCTAGATGGGGAACCTTCATGACCAACTCAGCTAAGAACCTCTCTTCCACCAGCTTCTCAAAATTATGGTCCTTAGAAGGGAGGACTCAATGCTTGATCTATGGACAAATACCCCCAATAAAGAGGGAAGTATTTATCAAATCATGCGATGCTACCTATGAAGAAAAAGACACAAGTTTCGTGAAATGGTTAACATATCCCTTCACCATCTATTAGCCTTGTTGAATATGCCTGAGCTCTTCCCTTTTCTTCGACTTCAACTCTTCAGGTATAAACCATTGGACAAAGATGGGTTTAAAGAAATCCCAAATAATCCCAACTATTAGTTATAGAGGGGATAAAAACTCCCATTTTTCCAAAGTTGGACCTTCAAACAGACCCAAAAAAGCACGAACTCTGACAAATTTTGGAGTTCCCAATGCCCTGAAGACGTTTTAGACATCTTCAATCCACTCTACTTCCCCTAACGGACCCCAATCACCATGAAGGATAGGAAATTCTGAGGACCAAAAACTAGGTATCACTTATCAGAAACTTTGGGGACCTTTTTGGGTGGTATTTTTTGAACAAATTATAAAACACCAAGATGAAACCGATATAAAATCAAAGTATAATTAAAAGTAACATCTTGAACCAAAATGACCGGCACAAAAACCAAACAAACACAAAAAAACCCAACATTAACTTTTCATTTAAGATTTCAAAAGTGCATAGTTTCAAGTCCAATTTATGAATACTAAGCATACATTTCAAAGCAAATTCAATTTCCAAAATCATTTCCCATAAAAAACACTTTAGAGAAACAAGGTCATGCCTTTAATTCCTAGTACACACCCCATTAATCCCATGAACCATTGCACATGTCTTTATCTGCTTTCATCCATACATACCAACACACACTTCCCATGCATCCCCTCACATGTGAAAACGTTCATAAAGAGTACCCTAGGTTCCATCCAAACCATTTCTATACCAATTTCAAGAAAAGATCAGATTTTTAGACCAAGATCTTTCGGTTTTGAATCAAATTTCTTGAATTTAAATCCATTTAAATGATATCATTATCATTAAAAATCATTTTCAAAAGCACAATTACACCAACCAAGACTAAGAAGAAACTAAACTAGCATCAAAATACCAGAGTGAGGGACTAGTAGTCTTGCTTAACCTAGAGAAATGGTAGCGGGACATTCCCCAAGTAAGTGTCAACAACTAAGAGGAACTTAAACCATGTACTCAAACTCCACATGGGTCACTACTCCAAGTGAAATCATGATGTAACATTGGCTTGCCTCAGTTTTCATCCCTCAATCTAAAACAAACCAGAATGAGACAAGGTACCAATTACCGACCTACTACTCGCAACTCGAGGTTCAGAACGGGTGAGTGTTCACGATGTTCTTCCCATACCTACATCTCAAGTCCTGAAAATCCTAATCTCCATATACCAGGCACCCCAAATAATAAGGGCCTGTTCTGATACCATTTTTTCATGAACTGACCCAGGTCGGCACTGAACCAGTCAACCAAGCTGATCCATGACATGGCCCAAAGGGTGTTCCTTATCCCCACAGGTTGGGAACCAGTTCCGGGAAACAAAACTAACATGTGGGAACGATTTGACCCATAATTGAAGCACAAGTAAATAAATAAGAAACTGAAAATAAAATAGAAACTAGTAACAAAAAGAGATAAATAATAAACTGCACATACCTCCACATGACCTACTAGGTCACCACCAAAATTAAAACTAATCTCGCTCCAAGAGTGATGTGAAACTTGGAGAATATGAAACTAAAAATATAGAGTAGGAATGAGCACTGAGATACTTGGTAGGAATGTCGAAATGAACCATGCCTGATGCCCCACCTCTAAAATAAAGATCATTCTTGATAATTTGCAAATAGAATATATAAAAATAGGGTTTTCCATTCCTTTAACAAAATAGTTGACAATATTTTACTTTTAAGAACCCCCTTTTTTTTATTTTTCTAAATCAATTACTAAAATATATGTCATTGCAAAGAATTATTTTTGGAAATGACTAGTACCCAAATGATGTTCTATAACATAAAAAACAACGTAAAAGTGTCATGAGATCAAATAACCAAAAGTTCCATAAAATAAAGAAGAAACATACAAGTATGCAATCATGGGAATTTCCTAAACATCCATAGAGTGATCCCTAGATGTGGTCAGTTCGGAACCACCAGCTAGAGTATGGTGAATCCCCTAAGTCAATAACAAACTAGCTTCCCTAACATGGCCACAATAGTGGAACAACCCACCTAGCCTAACAAGAAATCCAGGGGGTACCAACCTATCTAATTGGGGTTGATCGGCAACCATAACTGGACCCTCTAAAAGACTCACATTAACCCATGGTGGTATTAATACTGTGTAAGTAAGAGGCCCTCACATGTGCGACTCATTTCCTACCATCACCGTACTTTCCTACCCCAAACACGGTCACCCTATACGATAACCCATAAAAAGATATCCATCCTATAGAGGTTTCAAATATATATATATATATATATATATATTAACATGTGCAAGTCATATCAACCAAGGTGACAACTAGGTCGTCACGTCACATGAAATTTTAAACCATTTCACAAAGCAATTTAAGTTTCCAACCAAGTGTTCACACTTTCAATGTAAAATAAGGTGCCAACCGAGACTTTAATACAATCATTCCAATATACCATAAAAATATTCCAAACCAAATTCATTTGTCAAAGATATTTCCAATTATGGTTTAAAAACACACAACATACTTAAAAAGTGAAAAACGGGCCTTCATGTCATTTAATTATCAAACCATGCTTCAAGGTGCCAAACAATTATTGTTTTAAAAAACAAATTTAACCATAACCTTTTAGTTTCACAAGATACCCTTCACAACTAGGGAACTTTAGTAAACTATTTTATAATACTAGGACACCTTTATAATTTAAATAAATTTGTTAACAAACTTATACAAGATATAAAAATTAACGGGAAACCAATATCTAAGAGGTTAAATAAATTTAACCAAACACATAAATATATCTAAATATATAAATTTCACATGAATATGTAATCACACTTTTTTAAAATTCATAGAAATCATGGAATTCAAATTAAAGGTGCAGGCACGGAGGGCCTACCTCAAAAAGGAAGCAGATCTAGCCGAGGTACTTCAGCTCTTGAAGCTTTTGATGAAACCCACCCACACCAGCACACACATATATTATTATATATATATATACCCCTAATCAAATGTACATATTCCCCGCTCCGTGAGAGAATATATACAAGGAAGATATATATATATATATACATGTACACATATGTATATATGTATATGTGTGCATACACCACCAAAGAGAGGAAAAATATTTAATCAATTAATATATAAGGACCAACATCATTTAGAAAGAAAGGACTATTCAATAAACCAAGGTTTTAAGAAAACACTATTTTAAAGGTTTCAATTTCATTCGAGGACACCTCTATGTGTGCACCTAGTGCACCCACGAATGTGCCAACTTCCAATAGAACACCAAACCACAAAAATGACACCCAAAAATATTTTAAAAAACCACAAATTGATTTAAAACCAAAACCAACTAATAAAAATATTTAAAGTACATAAAACAAGCCCCTTTAAACCATAAAAACCATTTCCAAAACATTTTACACATTAAACAAGTCACAACATTACTAAACCAAACACATCAAAACAAGTTCACAAACAGACAACTACAATCACACCATAAGTGATGATAAACATTTCATGAAAAACATTATTTTCCACAAAACATCTCATTTCCATTTTACACACACCAAAACCACTTGAAAACACTTTTCACACCACTTATGTAACTCATGAAACTCAATTGTCACATTTTCCTAAAAACCCATAATAAGTTAAACATTTTTTTCATGGTCAAACCACGTAAAAATCAATACACAATAAAGTTCCATTTTTAATTCATGTTTCTCCTCATTTAAACACTTCACATGACACATTTAGTGGCACACACCAAAAACCAATATCTCAAAAAAATTCATTTCCCATTGAAGACCCATTATTTAACACATTCACTCCTCAAGATTCATTAAAAACACAATTCCCACCATTTTAATAACCATAAAAACACCTTAAAAAACACCACAATGAAACACATACAAACAATAACCATTTTCATTTGAAAAACTCATTTTCAACACATATGCATGTCAAACCACCATAGAATCTATTTTTAACAAATTCCAAAAAATTATAAACACCATCATGAAATAATTAAATATATTATAAAATGTGAATAATATTTAGGAATTAATTGAACACATACAAGCAACCATGGTGTGTACCGGAAAGGGATAGGATGTAAAATCATACCTCAGATGTGTGCAAATGCAGTGATGCTTCAACAGAAGGGGTGAGAAGACATCTCATACCCTTTTCACACCCTAAAAAACAAAGGAAACACATAACACATAAACTGTACCCATGCCAGAACCCTAAAAAACTGGGAGAAGAAGAAAGCGAGTACCATAGGGGAGGTCGGAGGTGGATGAGGGCTGGCCAGAGCAGAGGAGGTCTGGTCGAAGAAGGAGGTGCTGGGTGGAGGTGCGGAGGCTCGTGATGGAAGGGAAGGGGAGGGCGGAAGCAAGACCTGGGTGCACAGAGGGGGTGATAGGTGAGGGCAACGAGGTCCTGGTGTGTTGAATGAGAAAACAAAGGCGGAGGGGATCTCTCCACTCCATGCCATGGGGGAAGAAAAGGGCACCACATGCTACTAGAAGTAAGAAAATGGGGAGGCGCCTCACACCGTGTGGGAGGAGGGGAACCAGGGGGTGCCACTGGATTAGATTAGGGTATTGTTTTTCATTTTATAATAATAATAATAATAATAATAAACCTAGAAATATTATTAATAAAAATAACCATAATAACCATAATAATAATAATAAGTAATTATAATAAACAATCAATAATAATAATAATAATAATAATTTCAAAATTTGATAAAAATAAAAATAATAATTATAGAAACAACAACAACAATAATAATATAAAAATTTAATAACAACAAAAATAATAATAATAATAATAATATTATTATTATTACAATAATAACGACAATAATAAAAAGAAGAATAATGAGAAATTTCACGACAGTTGTGCTGACTACGTGACTACTGCCAACCGCACGATGATCGCACACTAATATGAATCCTAGTAAAATTGTTAAATTTCAGACATTTTAAACCGGGACCGAGCCTGACCCTTAGCATGAGAACCCGGATCCTAGAAATAATAAAATAAAAATTAATTAAAAAGTCAGGGTGTGACATCCACATGCATATCCTAATGCATCTCTCCACTCTAGGAATCCACTACTACTACCATGTGTTCTATAAAAATAATTAAATTCTCCCCACCTTTAAAATATTCATCAGTGGAATTCTATTTGGACAGCTAAGTACGTAAAGTCTCAATTTCGCTATCACCAATCAGTGCCTCACTGACTCACTATAAGAGTGGAGGGGTAACAACCACTGAATAGATGTAAGCTACATCATCTCTATTCCATAAGGATAACTGTAACGAGGACAAATTCATTGTCTCCTCATTGTCAAATACATACTGGATATCCTGCTAAGAGAATTCGCTACCATGTTTCCCTTACCATGAGTATAGACACTCTCAAAGTCATGGTCCTAGAGGAACTCTATCCAACGTCTCTACCTCATGTTTAGAACCTTATGGGAGAAGATATAGTTGAGACTCTTGTGGTATGAGTAGATGATAAATCGCCCGCCCATCAGGTAGTGTTGCCACATCTTCAATGAAAATACTATCATTTCCAAGTCAAGATTGTTGGTCATGTAGTTATGCTAATGTGGTCTTAAATAATACGAACCATATGAAATCACTGCTTTCCTCTACATTAGGACACAACCAAGTTCGGTCCCTAATGCATCACATAACACTATGTACTTGAATCCCTCCTCTTGAAAACTCAAAATTAGGGAACTCTTCATACTTAGTCTTAACTACTAATAAGCACGTGTACACTTTTCTATCCATGAGAAAAGAATCTCTTTTTTACTGATCGAAGTGTTCATCGATCATTTGGCAGTGGATACTCATTCTCCACAGTCACATAGTTAAAGTGATGGTAATATACACATAACCTCAAACACTATTTATTACTATTCCTTTCCTCTTCTAGTCCTCCACCTCCACCCTCAGCTTCTGAAGCTCTAAAAAAGCCATATGATATACTAATGATGATATTGGTTCCATGTTGGGGGGTATAAAAATACATAATTAAATCTCCCTATAGGGAGGAAAACCTATAAAATAATCAGGGAAGACATCCTCATACTCCAACACTACTGTTGGGAACTAAAAACTCATAACATCCACTACGCCAAGGATAATGCTAGCCAACTCAAGAGTGATCATCTACACCCTCCTATACATTAGTCTATCCCGTGCTACTTGGGTTTCCTTTTTCATTGAACAAGGAAAAACCCAATATATTTTTGTGAACATACAATAGTATTTTTGCCTAAAATAGTTAATCTAGGTATGGACTCCTGATAACTAATCCACACCAAGAATGGTGTCGTAAGGCCTCGATGCTGCCACTAAGAGGTTCCAACCAAAACTCTTGCCTCAAGGGTCAGATCACACTGTTGGAGTAAGTTTGATTATTGAATATAATCCCAAAGTTATCTTCATACATAAGGGTCAAGTCATTTGTTTAGCCAAACATTCAAGGTCTTGAACATGATTTATGATAAGGATGAATGATTAGCACATGTGTCTATTAATATGAGAGATAATAGTAGACACAGTTTTCCCCTCAAATCATTCGTGGAGCCCATGGGTCATATACCTTAAATGCATGCAGCTGCTCCTTCCCCTATCCTCCAACCCCCTAAGCCTAGTGTGAACCACAAGGGGGTGGTGGTGGTAACATGGTGAAATGTATACCACCTCCTATTACACTTTCAACTCCCATACCACATATACCGCCCTATAGATCCATCCATTCTTATCACTAACTCTGCCTCAGTGTTCCATCCACCATTTCCTTGTCAGCAGTATGACGGATTGGGAAATCTCTAGTGAGATGTCCCCTACCATATCATGAAAAGTGTTTCCTCTCTCTTGTCCATCTGGACTCACCCTATGTGCCCTGAGCTGTAGATCCCCTATCCTAGGCCATCCTCTCAGAATGTCTCACACGTCCATGTCTTTGAGACCGATGTCAGCTTTCTGCTCCTGAGGACTCTCCTCTTTCTTTACTATTTCTTAAATCCACTGGTTGTATCCACTCAGCTAAAGGAATTTCAACCACAAAGGTTTTCTCTAGCACCCTAGAATAAGTAGGAATTCACAGATGAATACAAATTTCGTTGATTTCTCTAAGCACACCTTTCTCAATGTTATATGCCTTGAATCATTGGTTGTATCATATTCATTGAGTACCTAGGATGGTTAGTATTACTCGATGAATCTCAGTTACCTAAATGTCATCCTGCCAAAGTTATAGAAGCTCTTGGTCATGCATAAACCGTAGTTTTTATGGTGAGAGACCCTTATTTGAAAAAGGTTCTCAAACCCTATCCATGAAAGATCCAACTTATCATAAGGATGGGTAATCTAAACCCCATCATCTATCTACTGAGCCAGGTTGATGGACCACCACTAGGACCACCATCTAATCTAATGGTGTCCTAACTGGAAAAAAACACAGTCTCTATATCAACCCTAGTTGGAGGTATTTATCATTTTTTATGAATTTTTATGTTTTTAATGATATTAAGATGAGTTGGGAATAGGTTTGGAGAGATTGGAATGTTTTGGTATATTTTTGGAGTCTTTTCTAAGTGTGAACGGTTTGAGCACGGTTAGGGGAAACCGTGTTGGTTCTCCAGGAAAACGTGTAGGGGGGAGATAGTGGGCCTCACATGGCGTGAACCCAGTTTTTCAAACCGTGTGAGGTAACCATGTAGACACCCTCTCTTGATGAAGTGTCTTGTGCATGGTTAGCTCATGGTTTTTCAAATCATGCGGGCTAACTGTGCGTCCAATTAAAGCAAGGTTTTTTAAATTTGGGCACCCACATGCTTTACCTATTTCACTCCAATTATTCTCCCACTTGAGCCTCATTATGTATTTTTGGTTCTCAATGGTCGGAGGGGTTCTCCCACATGTTTTGGTAGCTATTTGAAGAGGTTTATTGGTGTATTGAAGTTGGTTTCTCCTAGGGAAGGGGATCTAGAGTGGTTGTAGTGGAGCATTTGACCGGATTTTGGGTGTGGTTAGTTGTGGGTCAAATTCGCCAGAACCCTAAAGGTAGGTGGATTATCTCTCAAATCTACATTGCTATAACTTTAATCTTGGTTAAATTTAATTTGTTTTGTTTATAATTAATTGTGTTTTTGATTTTTGAAATTGGTTGGAAATCCCTTTGCTGATGTTTTTGGGGATTTTTGGAAAAAGGGGGTTATAGGGTGAAATTCTCTTGTTGTGGATTTAAAAATGGAGATTTTAGAATGGGGTTTTGGGATTTATTTCTTAAAATGTTTGATGGAAAAGAGTTTTTAATAAATATGTTGTTTTATTGAAATATTTTTTGGAATAGAAAATGATTAAATTGTGATTTAAAGAAATGGGTGATTTATTGAAGTGGATTAGCATGTGATGGAAATGATTATTTTCATGTTATGTGGACTTGGTGGTTATATTATTGGTTATGGATTGTTGGAATATTGTGTGGAAGTGGGAAGGAAGAACCACTATAATACGGGGATAGATAGTGGATGGAAGGGGTACCATCAAAGGATAAGTGGGTGGGAAGTACCACTAGTGAGAATGGGTGCACGGGTTGGACGGAAGCTCCACCGTTTTGGTTGTCTTGTTGTGCATTGCTTTGAAAGATGGAAATTGTTGTGAAAATGTTAAATGGTGAGATGAATTATGGAAGGATTACTTGGATTTCCCTTGGGTTTCTTGGTTTGGGTGAGGTTTCTTGGTAAGGCTATGTTTGGATTATGGAAATGGTTGTGTTTGTGATTATTTTATATAAACCGCGTTATATAAATTTGCTAACAGTTTTATCCTTGTGGTGTGTGTAGTCATTTGGTGGAAAACTAATGAGTATTAGTACTCACCCCTGATTTGGCACTTGGGTGAATTTTTAGATTTCATATTCCAGAACACAGGTAAATGTAAATCATCCCATTTCTAGTGGCTTGTGGTGATGCTTGGGAGATTTGTTGGTTCTTGGAACATGGAGCTTGGTGTGGAGCTGTGGAGTGTGTCTTGGTTTATTTTGGGTCTTCTGTTTAGTCTTCCACATTGTACTTTGATATTGCGTTTGGTTTTTTTGGTATGTGGTATTATTATGGATTAGTTGGGTGTATTTTGGTAATGAATTAGTTTGGTTGTTTTTTAGACATGCATTATATAGTTTGTGGATGGTTTTATCTTTCGGGAAAATCGTTCCTCACTTTATGCTCAGATCCCTCGACAATCATTTATAGCCTTTGGAATCATGGGAATGTCGCTTAAGACCTAGTAGCATTCCTCCGCCCTCTCAATCCAATGAGATGGGGAGGGATGTTACAAGTGGTATCAGTTTTTTCAGTCCATGGCTTTCATGTGAGAACAGTTGTTCGATCCTTTGGTGATGATTGTTGTCTTGGTGTTAACATTAATTCTTGGTCTATTCCATGAGTTGGGATGATAGAAATACATAGTATTATTGGAACATGGAATGTATATCATAAAATAAAGCAACTAACCCTTTTATGCTGAACTTCAAGTTATCAGGGAGTTAGGTACATAAGTGTTTTGGAGACACTTATATGCATCAGAAATCTCATTTTCGTGGGTATAACCAATGAGATGAGCATGGAATTCATGTTAGAAATGAACTCCCACTAGGATTCATATTTCATAAGGGTATAATGATTTATAGTGTTATATTAATGTATGGATTTTAAAAAATCAGAATTGGGTTTCAAAATAAAAGGATTTGAAACATGGAAATTGGTTGTATTTTGAAAATGAGTTGTTTTTCAAAACTTGGTGGATTATTTAATATGGTGAAATATGATAAATGTAAACTATGTAAATCTTGGTTTTGATAGTTGTTAATTGATTAAATTTTAAAATTGTAAACCCTTTCTTGTTAATGGATTGAGACATACGGTTGTTTTTGTATTGATAAAAATGGAATTGGGTAGGCATCATAGAGACCAACCATAGGAAGCTGATGAAAATGTGGTTGCACCTGAGCCCTGGGTGAACCAAAAACTAGTGCAGAGTATAGTGCAGGCCCTCCAAATAGTAAGAAGTGCAAATAAAGTGGATGAACCAAGGCATGTGGATCATGCGGTTCAGTTTCATTGGAAAAATCCACCCATCTTTAGGGGTGATTCAGAGCCAGAGAGGGTTGAAGCGTGGTTGAACAAAATGAATTGGTTTTTTGAATTCATAGGAAAACTGGTATAGATAAAAGTGAAACTAACCACATATATGTTGGAAGACATTTCCCTTTAGTGGTGGGAGCTGGCAGTCTAAGCTGGGACGGACCAAAGTGTGACATGGGACGGGTTTGAGTAATTATTTAATAAACAATTCTAGCCTCATACGTTCAAAATTTAGAGTACAATGGATTTCTTATGTTTGAAACAAGGGAACAAGACATTGATGAAATATGAATCTATTTTTATGAACTTATTGCAGTCTTCACCTAAGGTGGTGGGTAGTACATTGTTGAAGGCATGAATTTTTGAAGCCGGGTTGATCCAGGAAATTCGTTCCAAGATAGCGGTGCTATGTATAAATGATTACACAGAAATGGTGAATTGAGCTATGGTGGCTGGGTGGAATCTTTTGGGGGATATAGGAGAAGGAGGCATGTTGGTACCCATAGGGAATAGGGGGAACTCGAACTGTAACACCCCAAGCTTCCACTGTACGTTTCCCTTCGAATATTACAATAGATTTTATTGTACGCAACTTCGAGTTCAAACACAACACAATCAACCAAAATAGCCATTATAAATAGGAATACCAACTTTTTAAAATTTTATAGATTTTATCTTTCAAAATGGACTTCATTTTTGGATTCGTAATATCGAAATTAGCTTAGGGTAAAGTTTTGGTATTTTTCTGAAAAAATTCATTTTTTGATGAATATTGAAAAACACTGAGTTATTGTTTAAAACCGACTTATTATTTAAATAATTATTTACTTTATCTAAATTTATTTTAGGTCCAAATAGATACATAATACTTATATAAGTTCAATGTAATTCATTGGAGTCATTTTATAATACGTTTAAATATATAAAAAATTTATTGAACTTTTTACCATCTTTTACCCACCTCCTAGGAGCATTTGAAAATTTGAATAAAACATAATTTTATTGCTTCGTTGAATTTAATTCCGAAAATATGAGAGACACGGTTGATATCATTATGCAAAATTTGTTTCAATAAGATAGAAATAATTTTTGGTGAATAGTAACTTTTGACTTTTATTTACCACTGTTAAAAGTAAATAGGGTAATTAAAGGTAAAAATTATATTATTATTACACTAAAACATGTACTAATTCTATAGGATAAGTTTAATTCGAACGAAAAAAATCCTAGGAATAAAATATGATCCTTTAGGTCCACTAGGATTAGATTAGGACATTTATTATTATTTAATTCAAAGAAGAGTAAAAGTGTTAAATTCAATGTTTAATAACTATTCCAATTTTAATATAGGGTTATACGTAATATAAATTTGACTATAAATTTTCATTATAAAGCTGAAAATATTTCCTAAATAATGATATTATATTTATAATTTTTAGACATTTAATATTTAAATTTATTTATGACACAACGATGATGCAGTAATTACTTTATTAATGAACGATTAAACTAATTGATATTATAAATATCCAAATAAATATAATTAGAGACTTTCAATGAATTACAACAATTCTATAGGTTAATATGACATGTTAGGATTTATTAAATGAATTTATTTCTAATTAATAACGTTCGTGGGACTTTTAAAAAAATCAATTACTAAATAGTGTCAAAATTGACATAAAAGAGTTATTAAAAAATATTATATTATTAATTGATATAATATTCATAAAACTCTAAGGATAAGCCAAATGACTTATATATGGATATATATATCAACAATTAACCACTTTTGCTTCTCTTTGAAGTTTATAGTATGTTTATTGACTATATAATATAAAAATACAAAGAGACATGGTAAATGTCAAACTATTTAACTAAGAGTTAAATCTAAAAGATATGGTTGTTATGGTGACCCAAACCTATATAAAACCTATTGGTTGAGAGGATTTAGACCCATAACCACCTTATAATCTAAATAAATCATTTTATATTCATTATAAACCTAATATAAATTTATTATAAAATAAAATTTTTAGTTTTTCCTAAGGTGCCCCACCCCTCTTATAAAAGGGAACTTCCCCTTCTCTTTAATTCACACCTCCAAACCCATTTGGCTCTGACAAAACCTGTCCAAATATCCTCCCAAATATCCTCCCTTAATCATAGACGGCCTAATTTAGTCATAAATCCAACATATAGAGCCCTTTTGATCAAATCAAAATGAAGACCCCGGAGAACTGTTAAATATTTCATCACCTCTTTCAAGTTATTTTCTTATTCCACTTCCTCTTTCTTTATTTATTCCCTTTTGAAATAATAAATCCAGTATCTTATATATACTGTGGTTTTATTATAAAAATTTTTCTACTAGATTTATTATTTTATCCATCCTATAAATGACAAAGTCACCATACGTGCGTACGTACGGATTACCGTCTCCACGTCATGGTGTAGTTTGTTATTGAAACACTTCATCATTTGGATGGGTATAATAATGAATATAAATGATTTAAATAATAAATATAACATGATAATTATTATTTATATATTATATACCATACAATTATATACGATTATAATATTAAAAGAATGACATTGTCGCTCATGCGTACGTACATATTACCGTCTCCACAAATGCGATGAGATTCATTCCCCATCATATCCATTCAAGAATAATTTTCATTTGATGATTAGAAATAACATTTAAAGACTTAATAACATAATAAATATGAATAATATACATCCTATCCATAACAAACATTACATACATAACAAAGAATTTAAAGGAATCCGATTCAGTTAACACCCAAAATGATGATACTACTGAAATAGCATTAACAAAGAAATATTAGAAGATCATATATGATATCATATTTATGTATATAGTTCTTTTATAATTTAATAACAATTATTTAACTATTATACAGGAGTTTAACGTACCCTTGAACAAGGAAAAGTACAATGTAAGGGTTGATTTCACAATCTCTTTATCATCCGAGGTTGTTTTTACTTAAGTATGTACTTGGACCTCTTTATCATCAACATCCATGTTTCATAAAATGTATTTCAAAACATTTTTCATATTTAATAGACAACGGGTTAAATTAATTTATACCATTATTTGACCTTATATGTTTTGGAAGGAATCTTTCCGTCGTTTTCCAAACAAGGTACTTTACGACCATTTTGACAAAATTAAGTTAAGAATGTTTTTTAAACTTATATGATGGGATTATTTATTCTCTACCATTATAACATCATCAATGATTCCCTTAACAGCTTATAATAATACATTAAAAATAAAATTTTTCTTTTATAATTACATAACCTTTAAATGATTTTAAAATAGAAAGATATATTCCTACTAAATAATTTTTCTTTCATTGATATCAACATCATTTGATGGATTTTAAACTAGTTTTAAGTTGATCTATTATGATAAAAATCTTTTATATTGTCTTATGTTTGACTATGGATGTGTTATTTTTATACCATTCATGGTTTATGTTTAATGTATTGACATTTTTTATGCTTGTTTTAATATGAATGTTTATGTTATATTTCAACCCTTTCATATGTGGAATGTATTGGACTGATTAAGTGACGGGTGGAGCCCGCTATAGCTCCTCGGTGCATCAGTAGGTGTCATGAGACAACTTGACATGGAATTGTTCGAGGCCTTTCCCTATTTGATATATGGTTTTGGCCGAGGCCTAAATCATTTTTAGACATCTTGGACGAGGCCTTGAAAAAATGTTTCAGAATGTCTGGCATTATACATTCCCTCCTTATGAAAATAATATAGATAGTTCATGTTGTCATTCGACTAGTAGAATACCCATGATTATGTTTTGTTATGGAATTATTTACTCAGCTCATATTCCTGCCATAAAAGTGTTCATGTTTATTATTTGTAAAGGCATGTGTTTTCAATTATTCACCATGCTTAATATTTATGTAATCTTTTGTTTTATTGATTACCCTTACCGAGCATTTTAGCTCACCCCTTTCTTATGTTTCATTTTCCCAATATATGAAGGAGTTATTTATGTGTGACTTGTAGGCATAACCTTGGAGGCTTGGATGTTTTATAATGGAATAAATTTGTGTTGTATTTCTTTCCAAGTTGTAAAGTTGAACTTATGTATGAATATTGTTTCTAATAATACAAAACTGATCTGTCTTTTGGGACATGATTTCCTTGTGATCATGCCAATGTTATGTAACAATTCACCGAATCTGAGTAACTGGGGTCGGGGAGTTACAATTGGAATCAGAGGAAGTTTAGTACAAACCATGAAAACTTGATTTAGATAAACACTTATTAGAGAACATTATCCTAAGATTGGCTTTGAGGATTAGTATATAAGAACTTCATATAATTTTGGTAATTTAGAGATTTTGTGAGTTTTCCAAGGAATAAATCCCTATATAGATATGAGAAGGTAGAGGCGGCTCTGGCACAGATGTACCTAGGGGTAAAACTCGAAAACACCACTTTGAGATAGGCTCGAACAAGAAATAGTGCCCGACAATAGGCTATGCTGGACTCTTGGTTATGACACTCCTGGGGGATATTCTTAGGATAATTCTCATTTTATTTACAAACCATTATGAAGGGTTTATGAATATATACATCCTCAAAGAATTTTTTTTATGATTATGGATTATATCCATAAACTGTTCAATTTATGTTAAGTGTTTTACAAGTAGGGAATTATGTATTTCAATTCATAAACTAATCTAATTTATTCCATTTTTTTTAGAAATGGTTTCTATTGGGAGGAATGGAAACCGTATCAATGAATGTAATCCATGTAGGGATTGCCCACCTACTCAAGATAATTATAGTGGAGCTGGTGATGCAACTGGTGCTGATAAGCTTATCACCATACTGGGACAACTCACACTGGTTATGTATAATAACCTTATCCGTATGGAGCACCTTGATCCACAACGTGGAGGATCAATGATAGACCGCTTTATTAGGTAACAAAAACTAACATTCAATGGGACTGAAAATTAATTTGTAGCCGAGTAATGGATAAGTTCCTTAGAGAAAATATTTCATGCTTTGGGGAGTAGCGAAAGGGAAAAAGTTGTCCAAGTAGCTTATCACATCACAGGAGATGCAGATCAATGGTGGTCATTGATTCAAAACACAACGGAAGATGAAGAAGTATCAAACATGGAATGGAGGTAGTTTAAAGATATTTTCTTACAAAAATATTTTCCATAGGACCATTAAACAAATATGAAAAGACAATTTCTGAGTCTGAGGCATAAAGAGGATGATAATGTCGCAAATTTTGAAGCAAACATTACTAGGTTAGCAATGCATGATGAAAATTATATACAAAACACAAGAAGTAATATTGACCATTTCTTTGATGGGTTAAAACCATTTCTCCATCGAGCATTAGTATCACAATCCTTCAAATCGTACAAAGATATTGTCTCACGTGCTATCAAGATAGAAAAGGAATTCTCTAAGTCTTACAAATTTAAGGAAAATCAAGAGAAGAAGAGATCCTCTGAACACTCTGAGAAAGGAAAAAAGGAAATAGGGAAGAAGTGAAGAGTTGAATTTTCACCCTGTGATAATTGTGGAAGGATGCACCCTGGTGAATATCTAAAAAGAAAAGGAGTATGCTATAAATGTGGACAGAAAGGCATTCTTGCTGGTGATTGTAAGGGAAAGAATGAAGATACTAATGTTCAATGCTATAATTTTAGGGAGATGGGACATTATACAGATGAATTTACTAAGTGTTAGGGAAACATACCTCAGAAAAGGCCAAGGGATGAAGGAAAAGCTTATGCAATCACTACTAGTGAGCTTGAAGCTCCGAAAGACATGGTGGCAGGTAATTTAATGGTTTCCTCAAGTTTAGAAAATGATTTATTTGATTCTGGATCATCACATTGTTTCACATCATCCCAGTTGGCTAAGAAATTTAGATATTTTCAATTTGACTTAACAAGGGAGTTTTAGTCAAAACACCTAAGGGAAGTATCATTTCAACAAAGTTTTGTGAATTAGTTCCCATTAGGGCATATAAATGTTCTTTATCTACTGATCTAATCATCATACCCGTGATTGAATTTGATATAATCCTCAGTATGGATTGGTTTTTAGACCATGATGTAAAATTTATTGTAAGAAGAAGGAGGTTACAATTCTTGATGATGATAAAGAGTACCTTATCTTTAGAGCAGAAACGTCACCACCTGATTCTTATCTAGATCCACCCATAGTAGCTCAACTAAATTCAATTATTGGGGAGGAAGAGAATAAAATAACCATGGGTGAAGAAAAGAATGTTCAAATAGAGGATGTACCTATTGTGCAAGAATATGTTGATGTGTTTCCAGAAGATTTACCTGGACATCCTCCAGAACCATAAATTGATTTTTCCATTGATTTAATTCCTGGTTCAAGGCCCATATGGAAGACCCCTTATAGAATGGCCACTGTGGAATTAGTGGAACTAAAGAAACAACAAGAGGATTAGAGTAATAAGGGATTTATTCTCCCTAGTGTTTCTATATGGGGATCCCCTATCCTTTTTGTTAAGAATAAAGATGGATATATGAGGTTGTGCATTGACTACAGAGAGATCAATGTTATAACAGTAAAGAACAAGTATCCCATACCTCACATTGATGATTTATTCGACCAACTTCATAGAGAAAAATATTTTTCAAAGATTGAACTTCGATTTGGATATCATCAATTGTGTGTGAAGAAGGAAGACATTCCCAAAACAACATTTTGAACCAGGTACAAGAATTATGAGTTAACAGTAATGCCTTTTGGGCTGAATAATGCACCCTCTTTTTTCATGAATCTAATGAACAGAGTTTTCATGGAATATCGTGATGTATTTTATTTATTATTTATTGATGATATACTGGTATAATAAAAAAGCTATAAAGATCATTAAAATCACTTATGCACCATTCTGAAAACCCTAAAAAGAAATGAATTATACGGGATGTTTAGCAAGTGTGCATTCTTGATTGAGGAAATTTATTGTCTTGGCCCTATTGTTTCTAAGGATGGAATCTCTATTGATCCTTCTAAGACAAGATCAATCCATGATTGTCTAGCACCGATGAGTATAACTGAGGTACACAATTTTATTGGTTTATCAGGTTATTATCGGTGTTTCGTCCATAATTTTTCCTAATTGGCTAACCCATTAACCAAGATTAAACATAAAGGGGTTAAATTTGTTTGAAAAAAAGAGTGTGAAGAATGTGTTGAATAATTGAAGAGAATAGTAGTCAATGCTCCTATCTTGACTCTACCATCAGGGAATGATGGTTTTGTTATTTATAGTGAGGCATCAAAGAAAGGAATTGGTTGTGTCCTTATGCAAAATCATAGGGTTATTGCCTATGAATCATGAAAACTAAAAATTCATTATAAGAACTATCCTACTCATTATCTTGAGTGATACACTGTAATCTTTTCTTTGAAGATATGAAGACATTATTTCAATGGTGAAAAATGTGAGATATATACCGATCACTAGAGTTTTAAGTGTATTTTCTCACAGAAAGAACTCAACATGAGCCAAAGGAGATGGGTTAAACTACACAATCATTATTATTGCACTATACACTACCACCTGAGGAAGGAAAATAAGGTGGCAGATGCTTTGAATAGAAAGGATCATGGAGTTTTGAACAAGATGAGAGTTGAAAGGGATCATATTTTCATGGATCTAGTGAAAATGGATATGGGAATAATCATGGAAGGTGAAACATCAATACTTTTTCAAATGGTTTCCAAACCATCTTTACTAGAAAGGATAAAATGTTCTCAGGCTGATGATGAGGATTTACAAAAAATTAAAGCTGTGAAAGATGGGATATTGATCGACTTCATATATGAAGATGATATTTTGAAATTTGGGAAGAGACATTGTGTTCCCGATATACGTGTTCTGAAAAGGGAATTATTAGATGATGCTTATAGCTCCAATTTCTCAATAAACCATGGAAGCACTAAGATGTATCGAGATTTGAATGAACATTTTTTGTGGGACAAAATAAAGAGAGAGATTGCTGATTTTGTGTCAAGATGTATGGTTTATCAACATGTGAAAGGTGGAAGGCAACTGCCTGGAAGAGTCATGAAACCTCTTCCCATAACTGAGTGGAAATGTGATAATATTATGATGGACATTTTCATGGGACTACCAAAGACTCCTAGAAGGAATGATTCAATATGGGTCATTGTTGATAATCTTACCAAGTTAGCACATTTTCTTGCTATAAGAGAAGGTTAACCACTTGAACGTTTAGAAAGATTTTATATTAATGAAGTTGTAAGACTACATGGAGTACCCTATCGATTGTTTCTGATCGTGATCCCCATTTTACATCAAGATTCTAGAAAAGTATTCAGAAGGCCCAGGATAATGAACTTCGTTTGAGCACTGCCTACCACCCTCAAACTGATGGAAAAATTAGAACGGACTATTCAAAACATAGAAGACCTTTTGAGATCTTGCTTACTTGACTTTCAAGGTATGTGGGATCAATATTTACCTATGGTAGAATTTTCCTATAACAATAGCTTCCATAAAGTATTAATATGGAACCATATGAAGCATTATATGGAAAGAGATGTCACACACCAACCTGTTGGGGTGATGTTGGTGAAAGAAAACACGTTGGACTAGAACATGTTGAGGAAATGACGGAAATGATGATGGTAATCCAAACCCACATCAATGTTGCTCAATGTAGGAAGAAGATCTATGATGATAACTGAAGGAAGGATTTGGAATTTCAGGTAGGAGATCATGTTTTCTTGAAGGGATCTCTATGGAAGGGAATTATAAGATTCGGTAAGAAGGGTAAATTGAGTCCCAAGTACATCAGAGCTTTCAAAATTTTAGAACAAATTGGGGTTGTAGCTTACAGTTTGGCAATGCCGCCATGTCTCTCCAAAGTTCATGATGTGTTCCACATATCACTGTTGAGAAAATACATGCCTGACCCAATTCATGTACTAACCTATGAGGAATTAGAATTGGAACCTGATCTATCTTATTGCGAAGAGCCTGTAAAAATTCTTGATACAAGAGAACAAGTGTTGAGAAACTAGATGACTCGTCTGCTAAAAGTTCTATGAAGAAACCATAAGATGGAAGAGGCAACGTGGGATCCCGAGTAACATATGATGAAGAACCACCTGAATATTTTTATGTAGTAATATTCTAGAAATTTCTAGGATGAAATTGTTTGAAGGAGGGGAGAATGTAACACACCAAGCTTCCACAATATGTTTCCCTTTGAAAAATACAGTTGCTTGTGTTGTACGCAACTTTGAGTACAAACACACCACAACCAATCAAACTCTCCTTTATAAATATTAATACCCACTTTTTAAAATTTTATAGATTTTATCATTCAAAATGGACTTCATTTTTTCGATTTTTAATATCGAAAATATCATAGGGTGAATTTTTGGTATTTTTCTAAAAACATTCAATTTTGATGAATAGTGAAAACACTGAGTTATTTTTTAAAAACGACTTTTTATTTAAATAATTATGTATTTTATTTAAATTTATTTTTGATAAAAATTTATACATAATACCTATATAAGTTCAATTTAATTAATAGAAGTCAATTTATAATATGTTTAGATATATAAAAATATTATTGAAATTTTTACCATCTTTTACCCACCTCCTAGGAGCATTTCAAAATTTGAATAAAACATAATTTTACCACTTCTGTGAATTGAATTTCAAAAATCAAAGATACACGGTTGATATCAATATGTAAAATGTGGTTCAATAAGATAAACAATATTTTTGGGGAATAGTAATTTTTGACTTTTATTTACCACCGTTAAAAGTAAATAAGGTAATTAAAGGTAAAAATGATATTATTATTACCCTAAAACATGTCTTAATTCTATTGTATAAGTGTAATTAGACCAAAAACAACCTTTTAAATAAAATATGATCCTTTAGGTCCACATTGATTAGATGAGGACATTTATTAATATTTAATTCAAAGAAGATTTAAAAGTGTTAAATTCGAAGTTTAATAACTAATCCATTTTTAATATAGGGTTATACATAGTATAAATTAGACTATAAATACTAATTATAAATCTAAAAATATTTCATACATAATGATATTTTATTTATAATTTTTAGACATTGAATAATTAAATTTATTTATGACACGACGATGATGCAATAATTACTGTATTAATGAAATATTATAATAATTGATATTATAAATATCTAAATAAATATAATTCGAGACTTTTGTTGAATTACACTAATTTTATGTGTTAATGGGACATGTTTGTATTGATTAAATGAATTAATTTATAATTAATAAATTTTTTATGACTTAAAAAAAATCAATTACAAAATAGTATCAAAATTGACATAAAAGACTTTTAAAAAAAATATTATATTATTAATTGATATAATATTCTTAAAAATCCATGGATCGGCCAAATGAATTATATATGGTTATATATATAAATATTGAACCACTTGTGGTTCTCTTGGAAGTTTATAGTACGTTTATTAACCATATTATATAAAAATTCAAAGAGACATGGTAAATGTCAAACTATTTAACTAAGAGTTAAATATAAGAGATAAGGTTAATATGGTGACACAAACTTGTATAAAACCTATTCGTTGAGAGGATATTGAACGATCCTCACCTTATCCTCTAAATGAATAATTTTTTAGCAATTATAAAACGAAAATTTATTTATTATAAAATATTATTTTAGGTTTTTCCTATGGCACCCCTCACCCCTCTTATAAAAGGGAACTTCCCCTTCTCTCAAATTTACACCTCCAAATCTATTTGGATAGGCCAAACCCCAACCAAATATCCTCCCAACTATACTAACTTCATCCTAGAGGCCTCATTTTATTCATAAAGCCAACCAAAGGAACCCTTTTGTTCAAATCAAAAGGAAGAACCCGAAGAAGAGGTAAATATTTCATCACCTCTTTCAAGTTCTTTTCTTCTTCCACTTCCTCTTTATTTATTGTTTCCATTATAAAATAATAACTACAGTATCTTATATATAATTTTATTTTATTATAAAAATGGTACAACCATATTCATTATTATATCCATCCTATAAATGACAATGTCCCCATAAATGCGTACGTACGGATTACTGTCACCACGTCGTGGTGTAGTTTTTTATTCAAACACTTCATCATTTGAATGGGTATAATAATGAGTAAAAATGTTATAAATAATAAATATAACATTATAAATATTATTTATAAATTATATACCATCCAATTATATATGATTTTAATATCAAAAGAATGATATTGTCGCTCGTGCGTACGGATTCTCGTCTCCACGAACGCGATGAGATTCATTATCCATCGAATCAATTCAAGAATAATTTTCATTTGATGATTAAAAATAATGTTTAACTGAATATGAATAAGATACATCCTATTCATAACAAATATTACTTACATAACAAATCATACAAAGGAAAACGAATCAGTTAACACCCGAAATGATGATACTACTGAAATATCATTAACAAAGCAATATTAGAAGATCATATATGATATCATATTTATGTATATATTTCATGTATAATTTAATAACAATGATTTAACTATTATACAGGAGGTTAGCATACCCCCGCCCAAGGAAAAGTACAAGGTAAGGTTTAATATCACAATCTCTTTATCATCCAAGGTTGTTTTTACGTAAGTATATACTGGGAGCACATTATAATCAACATACATGTTTCATAACATTTATTTCAAAACATTTTTACAATTTACTAGACAATGGGTTAAATTCATTTATACCCTATTTTACCTTATATGTTTTTGAAGGAATCTTTCCGTCATTTTTCAAACAAGGTAATTTACGACCTTTTTGACAAAATTAAGGTAAGAATGTTTTTTAACATATACGGCGGGTGTGGTTATTCTCTTCCGTTATAACATCGTCGAAGATTACCTTAAAAACTTATATGTATATTTTCAAAATAAATGTTTTTTTATAATTACATGACTTTTAAATGATTTCAAAATATAAAGATATATTCCTATTAAATAATTTTTCTTTCACCTATGTCAACATCCATTGATGGATTTTAAACTATTTTGAAGTTAATCTATTATGATAAAAATCTTCCATATTTAATTATGTTTGACCGTGGATATGCTATTGTTATACCATTCATGGTTTATGGTTAATGTATTTACATTTCGTATGCTAGATTTAAAATGACTATTTATGTTATATTTCAACACTTTCATATGAGGAATGTATTGGACGTAGTAAGTGACGGGTGGAGCCCGCTATGACTCCTTGGTGCATTGGTAGGTCTAATGAGACAACTAGATGTGGAATTGGTCAAGGCCTTTCCCAATTTGATATATAGTTTTTGCCGACACCTAAATCATTTTTAAACATCTTAGCTGAGGCCATGGAAAAATGTTTCTGAGTGTCCAGCATTTTACATTCCCTCATTATGAAAATTATATAGATAGTTAATGTGGTCATCCGACTAGTAGAATACCCATGATTATGTTTTATTATGGAATTATTTACTCAGCTCATAATCCTACCATAAAAGTGTTCATGTTTATTATTTGTAAAGGCAGGTGTTTTCAATTATTCACCATGATTAATATTTATGTTATCTTTCTCTTTATTCATTACCCTTACTGAGAATTTGAGATCACCCCTTTCTTATGTTTCATTTTCCCCAGATATGAAGAAGTTAGTTATGAGTGACTTTCAGGCATAAACTAAGAGGATTGGATGTTTTCTAATGGAATAAATTAGTGTTATATTTCTTTTCAAGTTGTAATGTTGAACTTATGTATGAATCTTGTTTCCAATAATAGTAAACCGATCAGTATTTCGGGACATGATTTCATTGTGATCATTCCAATGTTATGTAATAATGCACCGACTATGGGTAACTGGGGTCGGGGCGTTACACAAACGTTGGGTTCAAGCAGAAGATGGAAACTTATTTATAGGGTGGGAGTACAGTTCATAATCCAATGACAAGATCAGTGAATCTCCCTCCAAAGCCTCATAGTAAGCCATGATGTTTTCAATGTTGTTCTGTGAGCCACATCAAGAGGGATTGTACAACACATCATCGAGCATGTCATAATTGTATGTAGATGGGTAATCTGAAGCGTTATTGTTAGAATTCTCTAAGGTCGGGTTTTTGTGACACTCCTCAGGGGTTGCTGGGGTCTTATGCTTCGATGGGACATGGGTAGCAGCATACCCCTCGACAGTAGAATAAAGTGGGTCAAGTGATTCTCAGAATACCATGACGCCTCAGTAGGGTAATAAAGAGCAGAGCGTGGTAAGCAATAAGATGTTTGGAACTGAGAAGGTTGTGGTGGATGATCATTTGGGACTATCCATGGTGCGAGGTATGGTTATTCTGAATTCTACATGATGAATGATTTGTTTGATATCGCTATTTCACATTCTTTTCTTGTTTCTCACATCGTTGATTTTTTGGGCTTAACAGTGGAAATGACACCTTCTATTCTAAAACATTAAACTCCTCTAGGTCAAAGTGAGTTTCGAGCTTTCCTCTGTAGAGTATGTTGATTAGTTTTGGACGACATCAAATTGATGTGGGATTTCTCAGTGATTAAAATGTATTGTTATGATATAATTCAGGGAATATATTGGTTGGAAATGTTTAAGGCCCACATATATTTCTATGCGTGCATAATTAGTTTTGTGATATAGGATGGCCTTAGACATCTCTTTAGAGGAGAGAAGAGTAAAATGTTGGGTGCGATGGGTTTTTTGGCAACAGTCGTTGCCACGATCTCGTATCAGTTAGAGTCCTTGTCATTGGCATTGGTGGAAGGTGTCAAGCAGAGTGTTCTTCCAGCAGTTGTGGATCAGTTTATGGATGTCATTCCCAAATAATTTTCAGGGTTACCACCCGTGAGAGAAGTCAAGTTTACAATTGATATCCTTCTGGGGACAAGTACTATCTCTATTCTATCTTATCAAATGGAAGAAGCATAATTTTAGGAATTAAAGGTGCAATTGGAAGATTTATAAAACAAAGGGTTCATGAGGCCTAGCATGTCTCCGTGGGCAGCACCAGTTTTTTTTATTAAAAATATGGGTGGAACCTTGCGGATCTGTGTTGATTATCGTAGACTTAATCAGGTTACAATAAAGAACCGATATCCACTTCCATGCATTGATGATTTGTTTGACCATTTTAGGGGATCTCAGTGGTTCTCCACGATTGAATTGCGGTCATGATATCACCAATTGCGGGTGATGAAGGAGGATATCCCAAAAATAGATTTCAGAAGTAGATATGGCCATTACAAGTATGTGTTTATGCCCTTTGGTCTAACGAATGAAACAATGATATTCATGGAATCGATGAATCTAATATTTTAGATATATCTACATTCTTTTGTGGTGGAATGTTTTGATGATATACTGGTGTATTTGAGGACATGGGTAGAGAATGAGAAACATTTGGAAATTGTACTGGGGATCTTGAAGGATAATTGGTTGTATGCCAAATTGTCAAAGTGTGACTTTTGGATACATGAGTTTTGTTTCATTGTCCATGTTATTTCTGAGAGTGGTGTTTCTGTTGATCCAAAAAATATAGAGGTTTTTATCTCATGGAAGCTTCCAAAGAATGTTTTCGAGATACAGAGCTTCTTTGGTCTAACTGGGTATTATTGATGTTTTGTTCGTGATTTTTAACGATTGGATTCATTGATAACAAATTGGATAAGGAAGAATATCCCGTTTCAATGGGATGAGCAGTGCCATAAATTCATTGAAGAGTTAATGTGTCACCTTATATCAACACCAATATTGGGTTTTCCAAATCCAGGGAAAGGGTACGTGGTGTATTGTGACACATCGAGATCAGGGTTGGAGTGTGTTCTCATGTAGGGGGATCATGTGGTTGCATATGGCTCACGGAAGCTGAGTTTTCATGATAAGGACTACCCAACACATGATTTGTAGTTGGAAGTAGTGGTTTATGCTTTAAAAATGTGACGTTATTATCACTTTGGTGAGAAAGTTATAGTGTTTTCCGACCATAAAAGCTTAAAAAATATCTTCTCACAAAGGTATTTGAACATGTGGAAAAAGAGATGGATGGAATATCTCTAGATGTTTGATTTTGACGTAATGTACACACAGAGTAAGTGAAATTTAGTGGCAGATGCATTAAATAGGAAATCATATGCCCAAGTGGTGAAATAAGCATCGAATCAGTGGAAGTTGATGTCAGTCATAGCCAACATGCTTTTGGAAATTGAGGATTGGGGTGAGGGAGCGAATTTATTTCTGATTTTATTAGTTCCTGACTTGGCTGTTTTGGTTAAAGAGGCACATGCATTGAATTGAGAGTGTATGACGATGAGGTCAAAACTCAATGGTGTGGAGACCATTGAGAACTGGGAACTGAATGAGAATTCAGTCTTCTGTTTTGGGAATCAGATGGTGGTACTAGTGGATTATCGGGAGGAACTTCTCAGGTATAATCATCATTCTAGGTGGACTATCCATCATGGAATTCAGAAAATGTATAAGGAATTGAAAGCATAGTTTTGGGGGGTTGGTATGAAAAGGGATGTGTCGAGGTTTGTCTCAAGATTCTTGACTTGTCATCAAGTCAAGGGAGAGCATCAGTGGCCAGTATAAATTTTACAATCTTTACCTATCCCAGTATGGAAATCTGAGTAGATAACAATGGATTTTGTAACTAGTCTACCAAGAACGGTCCTAAATCACGATGCCATATGGGTGATTTGGGATCGGTTCCCAAATGTGGCCCATTTCATTCCGATTCATGAATCTCATACGGTGGAGGATCTGTCCAAAATTTTTATCTGGGAGGTTGTAAAGGGCATGTTGTTCTAGTTTTGATTGTATTAGATAGAGATCCGAGGTTTACATCTTGTTTCTGGAAATCCTTATAGCAAGACCTTGAGACACAATTGATTATGAGCATGACATATCATCTGCATACGGATGGCCAATCCAAGAGGATGATACAAACATTGAACGATATGTTAAGGGATTTTGTGATGGATTTTGGTGGATCATGGGAGGATCACTTACCATTGGTGGGCTCCCCCTATAATAACAGTTATCAGGCTTAGATACATATGGCTTCATTTGAGGCTTTGTATGGGTGTCCATGTCTTTCTCCATTATATTGGGTAAAAATTGAAGAGACGTTAATTATCAGACCAAGCCTTTCCCAAGAGACTAATAAAAAGATCAAGTTGATCAGGAAGAGGACATAGACAGATCAAAGTCATTATAAATCATTATTGGACCATCATCGATGGCCATTGCCATTTGTGGTGGGTGATCATGTGTTTTTTAGAGTCTCTCCTAGGTTAGGACATCATCAATTTGGGAAGCAGGTTAAATTATCTCTGAAGTATATTGGGCCTTTTGGGATACATGAGAAGATTGGAGTGGTGGATTATCGTTTGGATTTTCCACCACAGTTTATTGCAGTGAACAACGCGTTTCATGTGTCGCAGTTGAAAAATTAACAGTCGGATCATGACCATGTGATTCGTTTGGATCATGTTAACTAGAATCGAATGCATCCTTGGTGCACGTGCCTGTGAAAATTGTGAATAGGCAAGAGAGAGTCTTGTAGGGTAAAATCATCAGTTTAGTTTGAGTTTTGTGGAAGCATTTTTAGGTCCATGAAGAGACTTTTGAGTGGTAGAAATATATGGACAATCAATGGCCCGAGCTCTTTCGACAATGAGATGGTTCTCTACTTTCCGAGGATGGAAATTCTAATGGTGGGGAGAATGTAACACCCCCAGTTTGATGAATTTATCCTTTTTATGCCTTTTTATGTTTTTAAAGTGATTTATATGAGTTGGGAATAGGTTGGGAGACTTTTTAATGGGTTTGAATAAGTTTGGAGGCTTTTCTAAGTACGCACAGTTTGAGCACGCTTAATGAAAACCGTGCAGGTTCTCCCGGAATCCGTGTAGGGGGAGATAGTGGGCTTCACACAAATTGAACATGGTTTTCCAAATATTGCGGGGAAACTCTGCAGACCCCCCCCCCCCATCTCAAGGTGGGGGCTTGCGCATAGTTAGTGCACAGTTGGCCAAACCGTGCGGGCTAACTGTGTGGCCACATTAGGGGAGGGTTTTTAAATTCGGGCTCCCTCAGGCTTAACCTATTTCACTCAAATTATTCTCCGACTCAAGAATCACTTGGGATTTTTTTCTCAAGGGTTTGAGGGGATCTCCCCCACGTTTTGGAAGCTATTTAAAGAGGTTTCTTGGTGTATTGAAGGTGTTTTCTCTCAGGGAAGGGGATATAGAGCAGTTTTAGTGTATCATTTTCTCAGATTTTGTGTGTGGTTGCTTGTTGGTCGAATTCATCGGAACCCTAAAGGTAGGTGGATTATATCTCGACTCCACTTTGATATAACTTGAATCTTGGTTACAATTAATTTTCTTTTTCAAAATTATTTTTTTTGATGTGTGAAATTATTTGGAAATCCTTTTTGTGATGTTTCTGGGGATTTTTAAAAAAAGGGGGTTATGAGGTGAAATGATCTTGTTGTGGATTTTAAAATAAGGATTTTAAAATGGGTTTCTGGGATTGATTTTTGAAAATGGTTGATGGAAAAGGGTTTTCAATAAATATTTTTTTTATTGAAATATTGTTAGGAATGAAAAATGATCAAATGGTGGTTTCAATAAATAGGTGATTTATTGAAGTGGATTGGCATGTGATGGAAATGATTATTTTAATGTTGTGTGGAATTTGTGGTTATATGCTTGGTAATGGATTGTTGGAATGTTGTGTGGAAGTGGGTGAGAAGAACCACTATAATAAGGGGATGGATAGTGGATAGAAGGGACACCATCAAAGGATAAGTGGGCGGTAAGTACCACTAGTGGGAATGGGTGCATGGGTTGGACGAAAGCTCCACCGTTTTGGTTGTCTTGTTGTGTATTGATTTTCAAGATGGAAATTTTTGTGCTAATATTAAATAATGATATGTATTATGGAATGATTGATTGGATTTACCTTGGGTTTCTTTGTTTGGGTGACGTGGCTTGGTAAGGGTATGTTTGGCTTATAGAAATGTTTGAATTTGTGATTATATTATATAAACTGATTTATATAAATTTTCTAACTATTTTATCCTTATGGAGTGTGTAGGGAAGTCCTTTGGGGAAAACCTACTGAGTATTAGTACTCACCCCCTACTTTGGAACTTCTGTGCTTTTTCAGATGTCGTATTCTGGGACATAGGTAAAGGTAAATCAACTCATTGCTAGTGGCTCATGGTGATGCTTGGGAGATTTGTAGGTGCTTGGAGAATGGAGCTTGGTGTAGAGCTGTGGAGTGTGTCTTGGTTTATTTTGGGTATCTTGGTTAGTCTTCCACATAGTACTCTAATATTATGTTTGGTTATTTTGGAATGTGGGATCATTATGGATTTGTTACGTGTATTTTGGTAATGATTGAATTTGATTGTTTTTTGGACATGCATCATATAGTTTATGGATGGTTTTGTTGGTTATGGAATCAGGGACAATCCTTCCCCATTTTATTCTCGAATCCCTCGACATTTATTGCCACCCTTTGGCATCTTGGGAGCATTTCTTAAGGCTAAGTAGCATTCCTCCACCATCTCAAGCCAGTGAGATGGGGTGGATTGTTACAG
Source organism: Viscum album (assembly GCA_963277665.1). Lineage (NCBI taxonomy): Eukaryota > Viridiplantae > Streptophyta > Magnoliopsida > Santalales > Viscaceae > Viscum > Viscum album. Next base: position 53,306,829 of record OY728156.1, read on the forward strand.
TCCCCACCTGAAGATAGTCCTCAACCACTTGAAAGTCAGACTCACCTTGGAACCCGAGGGGTCTTTGTCACTGAAACTTGTGAAGTGAACCCAGCCCCCGCATCTCACCCGGTTGTACTACGAGTACCATGTACTATTCTACAGGTGGTGGTACTGCTGGTACACCACCTGGAGGGGCTATCTCATGTACAAATTCCTATACCCATATCTCTTCACCCTGTGGATTGTCCTTGTGATCACATGGTGGAATCTCGTCTGGATGTCTATAAGAAATTATCTTGAAACAAAAAAAGATGTACCACGATCAATAGAGTATACCTAGCGAGTTGAGTTAACAAGGACATGAAAAAGACCACCCCTTCCTATACGATTCATGTACCATAATTTTTCTCTGCAAATAGTGTTTTTATGTTCCAATACAAAAAAGCAGAATTCAGGGTACTCATGTATGGATACGTTGGTCACAAAACCAAAACTAGTTTCCCTAGCCTGAAATCCATACTCGAATCACTTAAAAATATTGTCCCAAACCAAACTCATAGGCTCTGGGATCTTAAGCTAGAACTGACCTTTGTTGATACCACTCTGTCACGAACCGTCCTGCGGGGCCCGTGCCGTGACTACCCCCAAGACTACCACTCATAGGACTGGGGTTGGTGACTAGTGCTGAGATGGTATATCCAATAAAGATGGGAGTAATATTTCTAAGTACCTATAAACACACACACATACACTGAATTCCAAGACAGAGATGTTGGAAAGTGAAAAAACTAAGTAAACAAACACAAGGTATTCTAGAAGAAAACTGAAGATAAATGAGGCCATAATACTTTCCCAACAAAAAGGAATGTAAATGTACAAGTCTCTCGAACTCTTCTGCAGTAAAACCTATGTATGAAACCCAATATTCTTTTTAGGTATGGATCTTTATTTCATGTTGTTTATGTAGAAAAAAGAAGGAAATGTGAATTTTATAAGTACACAACATGTACTTATGAGTACATGTCGTCTACTTGGGTACCGCGTACAGCCTCATACTGGCCGTGTAAGGGCCGAGTACATGGCCGTGTGGTGACCTGGAAACCACATAATGTGAGTTCCGACTAAGGATAATACATGGCATGTACATTTAATTAAAATTCAGTGTAATTTTCTTTTTATTTTATGAATCTGAGCGAGGTCACTTCTAATGTCCAAAACATATTTATTATCCCCTTGGTTCATACAGAAGAGAAATAGAACGACTGCGAACTTCGAACCCCTCACAATTCTCCGTTCGACCTCCAATTGAGACGTCACTAGTTTCATTGGAATCCCACCAGAAAGTTCTCAATTCCCCTAGAGATTTTCTTTACAATTCATCTTCTCTCATGGGTTACACAAGGTTGAATGTTTTTCACCTTTTTGTAGATCTACGATATTCTAGGCTGATTCAATGGATGACGTTCAACAGTATTGATCCAAAGATATAGAGGTAGGTGGTTTGTGCCTTTCTTTGTCCATGTTTGAATTATATATTCTTAAAGTTCCAAATACCCACATTTGGGGTATCACGTGTTTTGGAATTTAACACTGTTTAATACCTGCTATGGCTTTTTGATTGAGAAAGGTTATTGATTATTAAAAAGGCTAGATATATAGTTATGGGATACCCCATGGGCTCTTTTCCTTGTTTGATTGTTTATGGCCATTTGGTCTAGGATGCAGGTTGTCTTGACTCTTTTTCAAGCCTTGTTTATTAAGACGGAGTTGTTGTTTATATGAAATGTCTATGTTATGCATTGGGATTATTGACCAAATGGGATTAGACTGTGAGAGATTTCCAAAGGGGTTAGAATGTGAGATATTCCCAAGTGTTTTATTATTATTAATTGGGTTAGACTTTGAGATATACCCATGTAATCATTATTATTTGATTAAATGAATTTTGGACGCTAGGGAATTGACTGTGAGAGCTTCTAGGTGGTTGTTATAGTTTATTGATGCTATGTAGACCAAGGGTGTATTGATTGTGAGAGCTGCCCTGGTGGTCATTTGTAAATGATTAGTATTATGTGGGTCCAAAGGGGTTAGACTCTCTGAGATTTCCCCGAGGGTCATTTTTTATTGAATTAATGATATGTTAGACTAGAGGGGTTGGACTGTGAGAACTTTCCCAGAGTGTTGATTATGAATTATTGAATTTTGTGATGTGTCTTCCAAGACAATGCACAAGCTTAGACTCGGTCTTTCTTGACTGTTTAGATGGTCTTATGTTACATCTGTTTTGTTACTATTATTGGTGGGATATAGAGCTTAGTCTAGATCCTGAAATACACGATTCAAGGGATTAATACTAAATGTAAATGAATGAAATTGAAAACTATAGGATTTTTTATTTTGAGTACTTCATAGTTTATTTCTTTATTTATGCATATTAACTATTATATATATTCACTGAAAGTTAGGTACAGAACTTTTGGTGGTTACCTATTGGGATTCGTCTCACACCCTATTTGGGTAATGCTATTAGACCCAAACAGATTATATGAATGCAGGTATAGATAAGGTCAAGCACCCTTCTTCATCAGGTACATGATTACAGTTTGAGCTGGAGAACATGAGACCAAGATGAGGATTGCGATGCTGTTGGAGTTTATTGTTTTTCAATACTATGATTTCAGTATTTTATTTCCAGCGTTGTGACTTGTTTGGATGCTTTCCTAGACACATGTGACATGTATAATTTATATATATTCTCCACTTGTTACATTACTATCAGTCTTCTGCGGTTTACTTTTTTCCTATGGTATTACTACTTCCGCTATTATTTACTATTTGATTTCAATTGTGTATACTCTTCTAATGAGGGAATAGTTTCCCCATCATCAAACCGTGGATCTCATTTCTATACAGTAGTCTCTTCCATTTGGGAAAATGTGCTTAAGGTTATGTGACCAAACGGGGTTGGGGTACCTTTGGGCGACACCTAAAAATGGGATGTTACACCATACCTACAGGGTAGGTACAAAAATAGCTATCTAAATCCATAGAAGCACACCTCATTTGTTGGGTCAGTCTAAGAACCACCTAGCCCCGGTCCACTAATGACTCCATCAAAGCGTCGATCTTCTGCACAAGACATGACATGTGCGGGAAAATCCCATGCATGTGTGATTAAAAAATACTCAATTGGGCACCTCAAAACACAAAGTAAAAGTCCACAAAGGAAACACCACTACGAAGATATATTCTTCTCAACATATGTATATGCCGACAACACATATAATAAGAACATCCAGGTATACTCGTAAAGGATTCCATGACTCAATGTCTCATCCACTTCCAGCCATATTGTCCCATTCGTAGCAAGCTCAATTCCAGGAGATCTCACTCATTGAGCTATTTGAATGTAAGCACGTAGAATAGGTCTCCCAAAAGTATCCAAAATAAAACCTATTCTTGATATATCATGAATTTTTCATGAGACATATAGTATCTCTAAGACACAAAGTATCAATATCACAGCCATTAGAGTCACTAGAGTCAGCTTACATCAAGTATAGGTCTACGGTACAAAAACAAAATTGTTGTAAGAATCCACAATACCCTCAAGTAGTATCACACAGAGTGTAGGTAACACATGGAGTGTTGGTAACACACAGAGTGTCAGAAACTCACGTAGTATCATCAAAGTCCAGAGGACCCATGCCTTGGTGGGACAAGGGAGTATTGAATCAGTCTAGGTAAGACACACAGTCTACGTAAGACACATAGTCTAGGTAAGAGACATAGACTAGGTAAGACACACAATCTAGGTAAGACACAAAGTTTAGGTAAGACACACAGTCTAGGTCACAACCAGCCACATGATTACTTCCTTAGTAGGCTTGTTATAGGGGCACCTACTCCTTGAGCTAATAGGTCATACGAAACCTTCCACAAAAACTCACTTGGAGTATCTCAAAAGGACTACCTCGTCACAAGGGCCACAATACCGTAAAAGACTCATCAAATAGACACATAGTTTTAGAGTTATGGGCATTTAATTAAAAAGGGGATGGCACAGTCCAGGTTTGGTCTGACCTGACCCGACCCGGGGTCCGCCGACCTGACCCGCTGGGTTGACCTGGCCCACCCTGGATGGGCCCTACCTGAACTGTCAACCTGGCCCACTATGGACTTGGCTCACTGGGTGGCCCAGTTTTCTCCAGCCCGACTCACCGTATGCGGGCCGGTCCACCTACACCAGACGTGGCTAGCTGGCCATGACACACCCTAGAAAATTCGTCAGGTCCATGGGACCAGCACTACCTATAGTAATGCCACAGGTCTTCCGTCGGACACAACTCCTATGAGCTACGTCCCTCCTCTATGGCCCCCTACCACAAATATCTGCCACTACTGTTGGGCCTTCCGCCACTATCCGTCAAGCCAACAACCACCTAAGCCAACACTTACATCCCCTTGCTTCTGGTCGCTCCATCACCGCAGTCCCACTGGACCATGGTGCACCACCAAAATCAAATCCCATTCCAGAAGTTGTTCTCCTGGACAGACCGCACCGCCGGGTTGGTGCCTCTTTCACCAGCGGTCGTTCTGCCGGTGGCCTGGTCTCACACCGCACCTATCATCGCACCTCCTTGGGGTTGGGTGGTGTCAGATTCTTGACCTCATGATTATTATTCCACATATCATAGGTGAAACAATATATCTGCTCAAATACTTATGAAGAACAAAGAGAAAGAGAAGGATGAGGGGAAATGGAGCAAGACAAGAACACCTGAAGAATAGATCCAGACCTTTGTTCATGTCAGTTTGAATTCATAATTTTTAGTAGGATCATGAAGAAAACATAAAAAATAAAAAATATTTAGTTCGAAAATTAATCCTTGCAACAAGACACCCATCCCGCAGGAATGATCAAACTATGGATCAACCTATTCGTGGGTTGATCTACATTTTTTATTTGAAAGAATAATGAGAAGAAGAAAATCACATATAAATAAAACCCCTACCTCAAGGATTGGATCAGTCATTAGTGAAGAACGGAGTTGCACCACCATCGTTCTTCGATCCCCGATCCTCAGTCCTTGATATGAAATTTGTGATTCACGATCTGTCGATGTTCATCGCGACTTATCATTTTCTTCTGAGAGGCTTCACAAATGCCTTTTGTTTTCTAGAGCTTCCATGTAATTTCTCTACGATTGTCAATCTGATCCTATATCCATGTCAAGCTGTTGAATGTAGAAACATGTTTCAACATTGCCATTTCACTATGTTGCAGCATCACCACACTGTTTCATTTATGAAAGGAAAAAACTACGTTATCATGGCCTTATAGTGTCACTGCATCAATAAGAAATGTTAAAATAAATAAAGTAAAACTTTTTTCGACGTTTATTTTATAATCTTTTAAAACGTCCAAAAATTAACTTTTTACCTCGACCTGTGCCAGTCAAGGTTAAGCCCTGCCTAAGGAAATCACACCATCTTGAGCTCAATGTTACTCTTGGATTTCCAATATGAGTTACCCTTTATGAGTTATAATATTTGAAAATAAAATAATTTTTATTTAATTGTTTTATTTATGGTTATGTCGCAAATACTACTCTTCACAGTTAACTCATGCTGGCCAATGTTAGGCTCCACCTAAGGAAAAAACCCATCATGAACTAAATGGTGGTCTCAGATTTTCAATCCAAGTCACTATTCATGAGTTATAAGGATCGTAGAAATAAAATAATTTTATTTAATTATTTTATTTACGGTTATGCCATTTTCATGTTTTCTCACAGGAGACCCACACCAACTAAATTTAAGTCACGCCTTGGTTAAACCCAGCATCTTAATTTCAACTACGACCTCATATTTCTGATCTGATAATTAGTTTAAGATTTATTCCACATTTTCAAGAAAACCACTCATGTGTGCTATTAAAAACATAAATTTTTTTGTAGATCCATCCTGGGAACACTGGGCCTCGAGAATCACATGTTTACATAGCTCCTGATCGTAAAATTTTCCTATAATGTTTCTAAAAATAAAACTTGTAAAATCCGAGTCATTACAGTTACCCCTTTGTTCACGAAACATCTAATTTTATCGCAACACTTTGATGAATTGATGATTCTATTCCACTATGTAGAGTAGAAAACGTATGGTAGAACATTTATAGTTGTTCTAAACTACCACATAAACTATAAATCTTCTGTGTCTCAGTGAAAAAACTCTTCAAATTCCTAAAATTACAACACTAAAATCATGTCATAGGGCCTCATTGAGGCATTGCAGGAGGTCTAGAATTATTCTGGTGTCTAGATCCACCATGTGTCTCATCACACATTCTATTTTCATTATAGGAACTTATAGAATTTCCTCTAGGAGGGAAAGATAACCCCCCAACCATGAATTATTATCCATGTCAAGCTCAACCATCAACACCCTATCCTGCACGTCATCATAAGAAGTAAGATTTAGTAATAAAACCTCATAAATAAATATTTAGCGAAAGAACCATCTTGAACCATAGAGTGTTAATTTTCTAAATCAATAAAATATTAGTATAAAATATCATAAGCTCGACTAACCATTTCTCATACCCTATCAAAATCTTATCGACATGATGGAGGAAGAAAAACTACATATCCATAAAAACTACCATAGATTCTTAATAGAACTAGTCAGTGAAAATATCTTTAACATCATTCAACTCCAAATCCTCGTGCTTCTTCCCCATTACCATAAAATTTAAAATCTATTTCTAGTTCCTTATATCTTGGCGGTAGAACACATTAACTTACCAAGTTAGGGATTTCTATAAAAAAAAGTAATTTATATCCCTCTTAACCAATCCTTATCCACTATAATATTACTAGACCATTATAATGTTGTTCGATTATAGTTATGAAACTCTTGATCATGATTATGAGATTCATCCATCTGACATTCCATAATTAGAGACTGAACGTGACAGGTTGTAGGTGCTTGTCTTAGCGCTTAGATATCATAGACAACAACCTCAAAATGATCTTATTTTTTTGGAGGATTCACTCACTATGGTTCACCTACACCTTTGTATTGTGACCTATTCAAACGTCTTCATAGTTTCATGATGCTAAAAAACATCTGAAGACAACATTGAAGACATTAGAAAGGATACATAGATCTGAAAATCAAATAAGGGGTACAAGAGTGTAAATTCCAACAAGTTGAAATTTAATAATGAGATTTCATCATACCTAAAACAAATGTCAGGAAAATAATAGAATTAGTTCAAAAACATCCTCAATTGAACTTCCCAAACACCCATTATGACTTAATAATCATTATGGTGAGATATGGATAGGAACTCCTAAGTGAATATCAATAGAGTCCCATAAATACATCCCAAAGTGAATATTAAAATCAAGGAATGATTCTTTACTTGAACCTCTGATACCATTTTGTAACAAAATAACTAGGATACCCTGGTTCCCTAATACATGAGTTGTAACTAACATAGAATGAAGGGAATTATCAATCCCCATGGGTTACCGACCCGTACCAAGAATTATACATGATTAAGGGGAGAAAATTATGCTAAAAAATAGTGGAAGATAAATATATAATTCATTGTAACGGATTGAACCATCCTGGTCTATTAAATTGCCAGATTAGGGTGTTTGGGGTGTCATGGGGACCATCAGTGACTCATTAAGAAGTTTTCCAAATTTGAGGATTGAACAAACGGTAGCACTAATGAGCGTCAGTGGCACAGATGGGTCATCCATATCACCAATCAGCATTGGTGCTAGTGCAACGGTGCCAAGTCCAAAGTACTAGGTTGATGGCGCTAGTGTGACGGTGCCAGGGCGATAGTGCCTGAGTAATGGTGGCAGGGCAACATTGCCAGGGCGACGGTGCCAGGGCCATGGTTCCAAGGCAATGATGCCTGGGCAATGGTGACTGACCTAACGACGAGTCCATACCTATTTTTCCAGGAACTTACATTTTTTCCATAGTATTGTATTTGTTGAAGTAAATGTGTTTTGATACCCCATTCAAAGCCATTTAAATCCAATAAAATATTTTTTAACCCCCCCCCCAATAGTCAGGTGACCCATGAGTTACCAAAAAATGTGGCATTTTTCCTTAGTGTAACACCTTTGTCGTGTTTTACAGTTTCAACCTTGTTACACATTTTTCTACACTTAAACTAAATCAATTAACTAACAACTGTTATCTCCACTATATCTGAGCATAATTATTAAATAAAAATTAATCCCAACATGAGAAACCACCCAACTGCGTGGTCAAGCCACGATCTGACTTTTAAGTACTTCAAAATTGTCTCCCTGATTTTAGGATATTCCCTCCTTTTAAGTTGAGATCCTCTCATCATAATTCTGTTACATTATCTAACGTATGCCCTAGAGGATTACTCTAGAGATTAATTGTCTTCTCATGCTAGAGCCCTTCCCACTCAGACTTGAAGCCTTCGAGTTTTTCTTTTCCGGCAAGTAGTGCACCCTTAGTTCTTGACAGAAGGATAAAAACATTGATCCTTGATCATCCATGTAGGGTTTTACTTTGTCTCTCTTTACTGTGTATCATACGGGGTGGGTATGATAATGATTTCCTTGGGACATGGACAAAACCAAACCATAAAGAAGATAATAAAGACTCTAAAGAATGGAGTGGTTTTTTTTATGATGATGTTGCTATATTTATCTTATCTTTGTTTTTATTTTGTATTTTGTATGGTATTATTCTACAAAAAATAGTGGTCATTGGTGGTACTTTATATCACACAAATGAACCTCTATTTTTCTGGATAATCTTGGGATTGAATGGCTATAACATGTAAACTTGTTAATCACGTAAACTCGGTTGATTAAACAGATGACCAATGAAAAATAATCCTTGTGTGATCTCCATGGTTAACCAGACAGAAAGAAGTAACTTAATAAATGGTGTGGTTAATTAGAAAAACTTCCTTGTTTTGTTTTAAGATATGGGTGGTTGTTCTACTTGATGTTTGTGGGGTGACATGGATGCGGATGGGATCTCCTATTGTTCAGTTTTTTGTTTTGGATTTGAGGTTGTGTGGGGCTATATGTTGGGGCTTGGTTTAGTACAAGTACTTCAAGGGATCTCAATGGTCCCTTTTATTGTTGTGACTTTACAAGAGAATCTTGTCTGAATGCTTTAATTGATGTTTGGAAGTATTTCTTCAGTAGTTGTCTTGGATTATGGATATGCCTATTAGATTCCCGACAGTGAATGAATATTTTAATGGAATCACAAGAACATGATAATGGGAATGGCTACACTGGGGGATTGTTTTCCATAAATGGGTTATTCTCTGGTTGTGGCTGTTGGGTGTCCGTGCATATAGGGATAACAATGAGGGTGGTTGTGATTTGGTTTTTCATGGGATGGTTGTCTATTTCGGAACCCTTAGGTTGGGATGAGAATTTGTTTAATTATATGTATAAATTTAATTATTGTGTTTCTTATTTGTACCCCACCAATGTTGATCACTCCATGTTAAACACCCCCATTTCATGAGGGATGGTGTTTTTCCCAATATTATTATGAGTTTTTGGTTGTTATCTCATTTATGCTCCCTCTACTAGGTAGTCAAGACTCTTCGTGAAGGCTGTGGTGGCCTAAGGCATAGTATGGACCAGGACACTTCGGGCAGGGTGTGATCTGGTGGTTATCCCAGGATTGTGCGGTAGTGTTTGTCTCCCACGTGTCATCAAGATGAGGCCCATATGTCTTTGGTGTGGCAGTGGTTATTCTGGACTAGGTTACTTCAGGCGTGGCGGTGGTTATTCTGGACCAGGTGTCTTTAGGCGTGGAAGTGGTTGTTGTGTCCTAGGTATCTGTGGGCATGGACGTGTGTGGTTGTGCTGGCCCAAGTGTCTGTGTGTAGGATGCGTGGTTTTGATATCCCATAAGGTTATTGTTGGGGTGGTAGTGAGACTGCAATGAGACTTTTGGGGGAGTTCTAAAGTGTAGGATATCATAGATAACCAATGGGATAGTGGTGTGGGGTACCCAAATATCTATGTTCTATTATTATTTCTTTACCTAACTTGTGTTATTTGGGGAGTGTGCCTTAGTGAGGCTTAGTGGATAGTTTCCTTGATAGGGATTTTAGTTATCTTTATTTCTCACAGGGAATTAGAATAACTACCCACTTTTGCATGAGATCTTTTGCTTTTCCCTACTGAGTATACCTGTATACCCACCCTATGTATATAAATCTTCTTTCAGCTTTCCATGAGGACTTTGAGGACAGTGCCGGACTTTACTAGCTCTAGCTTATGGACTTATCTTTTAATATTTTCTTTCTTTTTGGTAAATCCCTTTGGCGTTTTCTTGTATTATTTATCATTTTATTTTGGACATGCAACTGGAAATGGATTTTGGCTTTAACTTTACTTTCAGCATTTGGTGTTTTTTGGGATTTACCATCTTATCTCCCAAAATTTTTCTATAAAAGGGTAATTACTTGCATATTACATGTGATTATATACCCTTGGTTCTAGTCATCACTCTGAGGCCTATTGAAGGTTGGACTTAGGGGTCATTATATCTACTTAAACTTGAATAAGGAAGGGTATAGTACTTTTTCGTCCCTTCCCTCATCTTGGTGAAGGTGGGTCGTGCATTCGATATGCTCAATAATCAAAAAAGGAGAATAACATATAAAAAGATAGGTATAAAAACCCAAAGTAGATAGATAATCACCGAAAATAAACTAAAAAATCAACCATACAAAATTATCAAAATACCAATGTAATAAGTGGACAAAAGATCCAATAATCTCCATCACCACTCCATGGTCCAAAGGATTAAGAACATCCACCACCTCCAAGTGGAGGAGTCCATTATCTTGGACCTGTCATAAGAAAATATAAAAACACCTGAAATAAAAGGTATTTTGTGAGCTATAAATCTCTATAGGGTGTCACCATGTGTTCCATAATTGATGGGAAAACAATAAACTAATATTGTGTTCAATTTTAAATAAAATAGGGTAGAGAATATCATATTAATTTCATATATATAAAAAATACATTTTTTCATTTCAATATATGTCAAACATTTGAAACATGGATTAAATAATCATTTTACATAAAACTATTTATATAAACAATTTGGAATGAGTAAAATAGTTATATAAACAATGTCATATAAAATGAAATCATTTACAATAGGCAGTACGGTCATCCTCCATGATGTACATTAGATTCTGGCTATAGGATCCCCACACATATCAAATCAGTTATCATGGCTAATCATGTGTGCACACATCCCTCAAGATCAGGAAGAATAAGACTTATTTGTTGAGTCAATAAGGTTTTCCTTATGACTTTTCCATTCCTTCATGTTTTGAAAATCACAAACACCTTATCTTTAAGAAAAATGCTTTTATAAGGAAAATTGCTTTTATAAGGAAAATTGCTTTCTTAAGGAAAATTGATTTTATAAGGAAAATTTATTTCTTAAGGAAAATAACTTTTATAAGGAAAATTGCTTTCTTAAGAAAAATCGCTTTTATAAGAAAAATTATCCTTATCATATTTTCATCCATATTTTTCTTAAGTATGAGATTCAGATTCATTTTCTCGGAATCTTTAAAACTTTGATATAAAGCATTCTGTTTTAGGATTCAGATTCTAGATAAGAACTATAAGGAAGTTTCATTCCGATTTCCGGATATGAACTCTGACTAAGTTCTATTCCAGATTCAGGATACGAATTCTGAAGAAGAATTCTCATTACGAATTCCAATGAAGAATTCCCATTACGAACTCTAATGAAGAATTCTCATTACGAATTCTCATTACGAGTTCTATTGACGAATTCTCATTACGAATTCTATTGACGAATTCCCATTACGAATTATGTTGATGAATTATCATTACGAATTCTGATGACGAATTCTCATTACGAATTCTAATGAAGAAATCTCATTCCGAATTCTCATTACGAATTCTAATGAAGAATTCCCATTACGAATTCTGTTGACGAATTCCTATTCCGAATTCTCATTCCGAATTCCCCTATTAAATAGAATTTGAGTATCTTTGTTTTATACACTCTGAATTAATTTAGACTCCGAAAAATATATTTGTTAGACTCCGAACTTTTATATTTCTTACACTTCTAAAAATTGTCTACTCTTTACTATTGTTCTTTACACTCCGAACCTTCACTCCGAAGTTTTCATTCCGAACTTTTATGTTAGAGTTAAAACGATGTCGTACATTCTGTTATACTTGTTTTGTTATAAAATGATGTCGTCTGTTTTGTTATAAACTAACCGTTGTCTAAGTGACACTTGTACAGGTCCCTCTGATCTTTAAGGAAAATATGACCGTTGGAGAAGGAGCCAACCTTACCTATAAATAGGAGCTCATTTGAAAGAGTTGAGAGCTGATAGCTGATGAAAGTGCTGAACGGCTGAAAAATTTGCTTAAGGTGATTTCTAGAGAGAGAGAGGCTCTTATTAACTCTCAAAGCTTCGTGCGACTCCGAATGTTGGTGATTACATTCGAGGGCTTCCGGGGATAGGAAGACAGAGGTGCCGACTACCTTAAAGTTCGAGGGATTTATTGCTGAGGAAGAGAGAGGTTTCCAACTACGTTGAAGTTGAGGGCTTGCGGGGATAGCAAAACAGAGACTCTGATCTTCGTATCGAGGGCTTACCCTGGTGTGGGTAAGACAGACTTGCTTGAAAGTATAAATCAAGGGATCCTTATCCAAGGTTGTTGGATACCCTTCTCTTTGGGTTAAAAGAATTATATTTTGTTACTAGTAGTTCTACTACTTGTTTCTATTCCGATGCATTTTGTAATATAAGGAAAGTATAACTTTCTTATACTTCCTTACTTGTACTCTGATTAATTTAGATTCTACATGCTTTATGTTAGAATCTCATATTGTAACCTTTTGTTAAGTTTCAATTTCCGGAACCATATTTTCGGAACCAACTTTCAGAATCTCTTTCCATGTTTGTATTCGGTGTTAGAGGTGTTGTGAATTTGCTTAGTTTAATCTTTGTTAAACTTATCCCTTTCCTTTTCTTAAGGAAACTATAGTTATTCACAACTAACATTAAAGGTTCCAAAGGAATTTTTAAAGCATACAATTCACCCCCCTCTTGTATATTGAGCTTCTACATTACTATTTCGATCCTACAATTGGTATCAGAGGTTGGAAACCTCTTACTCTATACCAATCTTACATTTGGTATCAGAGCTGGTTACCGAAATACTTGTACTCACATACAAGTTTTTCTTGCTCAATTTATCCTTCCAAATTTCTATTCCGAACTTTTCTCATTCCGAACTTTGTTATTACGATTCTTTGCTACTAACAAGTTTGTGTGCAAAGTTTTTTCTAGTATGGCAGGAATTAATGTTGGATCAATTGACAATCTGAATCCTACAAGACCACCTATATTTGATGGTAATGACTATGAGTACTGGAGAGATCGTATGAAGACTTTTGTTATTAATACCGGAGTAGACAACTTTGTTATGCTTACTGGTGATTATAAAATTCCTGACAAGGATGTCAGATCTTTTACAAACCAGGAAAAGCAAGAATATCAACTCAACTATAAGGTACGCAACACTTTACTATTTTCAATGACCAGAAATATATATAGCCAAATTTCTTCTTATGAAGCGGCAAACTGTATATGGAAGAAGTTAGAAGTTACACACTTTGGGACTTCTAAGGTGATTGAGACTAGAAGAGCTATGCTTAGAGCTGAATATCATGGCTTCAATTTTCCTTATGGAGAACCTATCTGTAAAGTTCAACAAAGATTTATGACCATTGTCAACAGTCTACAATCTATAGGAGAGAAGGGTTTAGATGATGAAGCCCTTGTGGACAAGATAATTGATATTATGCCCAATGAGAGGGAATCCAAGAGAACAGCCATAGATGAGAACAGGTAGGTCACTCAAATTACTCTTGATGAATTATTTGGAACTCTTCTACAACATGAAACCAGAATGAAGAGAGATGCTGACAACATCAAGAAGAAGAATGGGAATGGTACAGTTGCTTTTACTACAACTTCAAATCAGATTAAAGCTAAGTCTCCTGAGAGAGTAACCAGATCCAAGTCTAAGAAAGTCATTTTCCAATCCGAATCTAGTGAGAGTGAAGTCTCTGAAAATGAATTATCCAATCTTGCTCGAAGGATGAACAAGATAGCTGGAGAGAGGAACTTTCAATCTAAGTATAAGAAAAAGGATAGGAAAGATAGGAAAGATGGAGAAGTTACTTGTTATGAATGTAAAAGAGCTGGACATATTAGACCAGATTGCCCTATGCTCAAAAAGAAAGAAAGGAAAGAAAGACATTCAGACACGAACAGGAAGAAGTATTATAAAGCTAATGCTAAGAAAGTTCTGAAAGCTAATGACACCTGGAGTGCCAGTGGTGGTGACTCTTCTGATGAATCTTCTGATTAAGAATCTTCAGGAGAAAATAATCTTGGTCTTATAGCCAGATTACCTATAAATAATCATTGTCTTATGGCTAAGGTACGAAATGTTGAATATCTGACCAATGTTTCTTTAAATTCTAATGATAATAAGTATTATAACTCTTCTGACGAAGAATCATTTTCTGATGAGGAAAATAATTTACCTACTTATGAAGAAGTCTCTAGGTTTGCTGAACTTCTTGAGATTGAGAATTCCAAACTCAACAAGAAACTTGATAAGGAAAATTCTAGGAATTCTATACTTACAAAAGAGATATCAGATCTTTCTAAAGATCTTGATAAGAAAAATGCTGATTTAGAAAGTATTTCAAAAAATCTTGAGGAAGTGAGTTCTGAGAAGAACACACTTTCTAAAGAATTAGAAAAGGTAATTTCTAAGAAAAATGTTTTCGAGCCTAACTCTAGTTCTAAAACTAATGATTTTGAGGAAAAAAACTTGGTTGTAAAACTCAAGTCCGAAATTTTTTCCTTAAAGAAGTGTTTATCAAACTTTACCCATGGTAAAGAAAATTTTGATAAGATGTATTCCCAAATACGACCTTTAAGAAATAAATCCGGATTTGGTTATACCCATGCAAAACCAGTTTTCAGTAACAATTATTTTGTTCCTCAAAGTGCCCCATTTTGTACTAAATGTCAATGTGGAGGTCACTGGGCAAAAAGTTGTTCCTTAAATAAAACCCAATCTCTAGGTTTTCATAAAGCTTATTTTTCTAAGAAGATGTGGGTTCCTAAAATTTTATTGTCTGGAAATATCGGATCCAAACAAGTTTGGATTCCGAAGGTCTAATTTTCTTCTTGATTTCAGGATAATAAAGAAAGTACCAGCAATAATACATGGTACATGGATAGTGGATGTTCCCGGCACATGACTGGTAACAAAAGCTTTTTTGAAAAGATTATCAAAACGAAAGGAGGAAAGGTAACATTCAGAGACAATGCTAAGGGTGAGATTATTGGTATTGGTAATACAGTTTTTCTTGGTAAAACCTTGATTTCAAATGTTCTTTTTGTTAAGGGTCTTAAGCACAACCTCATTAGCATAAGTTAGTTATGTGATGAAGGTTACCTTTTGAATTTTAGGAATAATAAGTGTTTAGTTCACAATTCCAAGGAAGAATTTATTCTCTCAGACAACAGGCAAGAGAATGTTTACACCTTAAACTTAGAAGACCTAAGAAGCCAAGATCTACCTTGCCTAAGTGCAATAGAAGATCATTCCTGGTTATGGAATAGATGATTAGGACACTGTAACCTTAGGAACCTATGTAAACTCTCTAAGAAGAAACTAGTTAAGGATCTACCGGATCTTAGATTTGATTCTTCTAAAGTTTGTGATCCTTGTCAATATGGCATGCAACATAAATCTAGTTTTAAGTCAATCGGTGAAGTCTCAACAACTGATGCATTACAGTTAGTGCACATGGATCTTTTTGGTCCAACACAAACTGGAAGTATTGGAGGCAAATACTATGTGTTTGTTCTAGTTGATGATTACACTAGATTTACTTGGGTCTATTTTCTAGCAAAGAAATCTGAAGCTTTTTCCTATTTAAAAATTTTTAGAGCTCAATTTAAAAATGAGAAAAACCTTCCATTGAAAACTATTCATAGTGATCATGGAGGAGAATTTCAAAATTCTGATTTTGAAAATTTTTGTAGTAAGAAAGGTATTACTCACAATTTATCAGCACCTAGAACTCCTCAACAGAATGGTGTAGTTGAAAGAAGAAATAGAATTCTTCAAGAGATAACTAGAACCATGTTGAGTGAATATTCTATTGCTAGACATTTCTGGGCTGAAGCTGTAAGTACTGCTTGCTATACTATAAATCGAGTTTTGATTATACCTTTTCTTAATAAAACTCTTTATGAGTTATGGAATGGTAGAAAACCAAGACTATCCTACTTCAAGGTTTTTGTTGCAAAGTATTCATTTTGAATACTAAAGATAAATTACATAAATTCGCACCAATATATGATGAAGGAATTTTCTTAGGATATTCCACAACCTCTAAGGCTTATAGAGTTTTTAATAAAAATACTTGCACTTTTGAGGAAACAGTACATGTAAAATTTGATGAATCAGATCCTTTTGTTTTTAAAACTTTTCAACTTACATCTCCGGATGTGTTTTCAAAAAATGATTATCAACCTTTGATAGAAGAATTTTCTGATAAGGAAATTGTTCTAGAAGATACTTCTCAAACATTTACCCCAGAAGACTTTCAACCCTATGTTGATGAACATGTTTTACAAAACCCAAGTCAGGTGTTTCTTAAGAAATATCCCAGTGATAGTATCATTGGTGATGTAAACCAACCTATAAGGACTAGAAGTTCCTTAATAAATGAATTAGAACATCGAGCATTCCTTTCCCAATTAGAACCTAAATGCACTAATGAAGCTTTAGGTGATGATGATTGGATTAAAGCGATGCAAGATGAACTAAATGAATTCGAAAGGAATAAAGTTTGGACCTTGGTTGAAAGACCTAAGGAAACTTCTGTTATTGGAGTAAAATGGGTTTTCAGAAATAAATGTGATGAAAATGGAGTCATTGTTAGAAATAAAGCTAGACTTGTTGCTAATGGCTATAATCAACAAGAAGGAATAGACTATGAAGAAACCTATGCTCCAGTAGCTAGACTTGAATCTATCCATATTCTACTTTCCTTTACAGCATTATTTAATTTCAAACTTTTCCAAATGGATGTGAAATGTGATTTTCTTAAGGGTTATGTTCAAGAGGAAGTTTTTGTTGAACAACCTCCTGGCTTTGAAGATACAAAACATCCTGATCATGTTTTTAGACTTACCAAAGCTTTGTATGGCCTTAAACAAGCCCCAAGAGCATGGTATGATAGACTTAATGGATTTTTTCTTCAAAATAACTATGTTAAGGGAAATGCAGATCCAACCCTTTTTATAAAGAAAGATAAGAAAAATGTTTTGATTGTTCAGATTTATGTTGATGACATTATATTTGGTTCAACTCAGCAATCTCTGACTGAATCTTTTGCTAGTCTAATGAAATCTGAGTTTGAAATGAGTATGATGGGTGAGTTAACTTTTTTCCTTGGTTTTAAAATTTCCCAAAAACCAGAAGGAACCTACATATCTCAACATAAGTATATTAAAGATCTTCTTAAAAAGTATGGTTATGACAACACTAAAAGTATAAGTACTCCCATTGGTACCTCAAACTCGTTAGATCTTGACGAAGCTGGGAAACTAGTAGATCAAACAATTTTTAGAGGTATGATTGGAAGTCTACTTTACGAAACAGCTAGTCGACCAGACTTAATGTTTTCAGTATGCCTATGTACAAGATATCAATCCAATCCTAAGGAATCTCACTTAAAGGCAGTAAAAAGAATTTTTCGCTACCTTAAGGGAACCATGGATCTAGGATTATTTTATACTTCTAGAAAAGATTTTGTTCTAAAAATATTTTCTGATGCTGACATTGGTGGATGTAGAATGGATAGAAAAATTACATCCGGAACTTGTCATTTCTTAGGAGATTCACTAGTTTCTTGGTCCTACAAGAAGCAACATTCTGTAGCACTTTCCACTGCTGAAGCTGAATATGTAGCAGCTGGAAGTTGTTGTGCACAAGTGTTGTGGATGCAACACACCCTCACAGACTATGGCTTGAGTGTTACTAAAACTCAATTTTTGTGTGATAACACAAGTGCCATTGCCCTAAGTAAAAACCCTGCACATCACTCTCGTGAAAAACACATAGATATTAGGCATCACTTTCTTAGGGATCACACACTTAAAGGAGATATTATTCTTCAGTTTATCGGAACGCAAGATCAACTTGCTGATATTTTCACAAAATCTTTGCCTTCTGATAGATTTGAATATATTAAACAGAAGTTAGGAATGATAACCGTAAGGTAATCATTCCTAATTAACTTTCTATTGAAAAAAATCTACTTACAGTAATAAACTCATTTTCATAGGGGGAGTACATTTGATTGTTTGTTTAACAAAGTTTTTCAAAATTTGTTTTCAAACTTTTCAGAACGAAGATTTCCGGAATGGAACTTCTGGAACTAAAATTTTCGACAATGGACATTCTCGTACAGAATACTTCTGGAATGGAAGTATTCGTATTGAAAATTTCCGGAATGAAAATTTACATACTGGCAGTTTCATAACCAGATATTTTTGTACCAGTTGTTTTTCATACTAAAATTCTTCGTAATGTATTTTTCGTACTAAGTTCGTCGCACTGAATTTCTTCTTAAATTTTTTTTTCGTACTGCGTTTTTCTTACTGAGTTTTCCGTAATGAGTTTTTCGTACTAAGTTTATTTTTCATAGTAAATTTTTTGCAAAATCTTCCATTAGGAAGAATTCCCTAAGCCAATCCGAAAGGTATGATTTCCTTACTCAAGTTTTCGTAGTCATATTTTACTTGCTGGAATTCTCTTATATTATGTTTTCGGATTATAGTTTTCTTAATTCTTTGTTTTAATAAAACCTCAAAAAGATCGGATTCATGTTTTCATCCGTCAGATCTGATCGCAGCTCATTCCAACAGTTAGATCAACTGTGGAATGTGAACCGTCATCTCGTCGCCTATATAAAGGGGACCCAATTTCTCGTCCCACATCGATCTCAAAGCTCTCGCGTCCCGAATCTCTGTCTCTCTGTTTTAAGGCCATTCCGAACTACAGTTGTCCCCGTTTCGAACTTCTCAGAGAATTACAGATCCGAATGTCTGCGGAGTTAGCATCTCAAGAAATGTCATCCACTAAGCCTATTTCTCAGTGGTTAGTTTACAGAGAAAGGTTATTCCATCCAGCTTTCTTCAGAAACTATGATTCTATCATTTCAAAGAATATCAAGTTGAATGGCTGGGAAGATGTTGTGGTATCAAAAACCAGGAATCAAGATGAAGTATATTCAGACTTACTTGTCGAGTTTTATGAGTCAGTTTCTTTCTTCAAGGAAGATAATAAGGAGAAGTTCTCTTTTAAGTCTTATGGCAAGACTTACAAACTTTCTCACACCAAGGCTGCAAGCTTGGTAGGGCTGTCTTATGAAGGAGAAGCCGAGTTTATTTCGCATGTGTTGCCAGACTCTAAGGGTAGCTTCAACAAAGAAAAGGCCTTAAAAACTCTCGGACTGGCTGATGACATGGCTTCGAAGATTGCAAGTCTATCTACAAATTTCCGGATTCTGGAGTATTGGGTGCAAGGAATTATCGTACCAAGGAAAGGTGATATAGATAGCTTGAAGAAAAGTGAGATCTATATCTTAGATTTCCTGATAAATCTAAGGAAGTTTAACTTGATGAAGCATATTCTTCTTACTATTGAAAATTTTAGGAAGGGGAATCTGAGAGCTCAGATTATTATGTATCCAGCAATCCTCTCCAAGTTGATTGTTCGGTGCCTTGAGTATTTCAAGGAGGCTTGCAAATCTAAGCCAAGAGTTTGCAAGATCATGCTGATCAGCGATGGTACTCTGAAAATGATGGATGTGGCTTTCAACAAGGAAACTGGTGAATTCTTTGATCTACCTGCTCAAGAAGAAGTGGATCCGAAAGCTGCTGATCCGGAATCCTCTAAGCCGGTAAGGAAGAGAAAGCTAAAAGAAGTGCTAGTAGAAGCCGAGAATCCCAAGTCTAAGGAAGTCCACTCCGCACCTCCAAAGCCCAAGAAGAAAAAATCCTATCCTGATGAGGTTGTTATGAAGTGGATAGCTGATAAAGAGAAAAGGAAAGAAGGGGATCCGCAGTTCGGATTGGACCCTGCGGAGGCTAAGGCTTTGAAGGAGAAAACTGCTGATGAGCTGGAAAAACAAGCAAAGAAAAAGAAGCTCAAGAAGAAGATGTCTGAGGCTGAGGTAGCTCAGACCTTGTTGAAATTTAATGAAATGGTTTCAGCAACTATTCCAGTTCCAAGATCTCTCTCCTTGGAATCTCTACCTGAGACTCCAGGAAGAAATCGTGTTGCTCCGGAAGAAGCTGTTACTAATAATATTGAGGAAGTAGAACAAGTTGAGCAAGTTGAACAAGTAGAAGAGGGTTCTGAAAGAAGTGGTGAAACCGGAGATGTGATGAAACAAGTAGATGATTACAAGGGGACACCTTCGGAACACATATCAATCCGGACTTCAGAAGCTGAATCATCAAAGCTAGTTACTCCAGCAATGGAAGAAGAGAAAGAAGAAGAAGAAGTTGCCTATCATGGAGAAGAAGAACAACTTTTACATGATATTGCTCAGATGAAAAACATAGAGGTCGGTATTCAGGAAGTTGCTGATGAGGAAGATATTGTCGTTCAAGTTTCTGACAGTGAGAAGAGAACTCCGGAACAAGACTCAATTCCGGAAAAAGAAAAGGGAAATAAAATTCTTGCTGATACTTCGAGCTCAGAAGTAAGGAAGAGAAAGGAGGCTGGTAGTTCTTCAAAGAGAAAGTTAGAGCTTATTGAGGAAGAAAACTCTTCAAGAAAGATTTCATATTCGGAGTCATCATCATTGGGGCATGACTTTGTTGTTCAGTCCTTAAAGAAGTTGGTGGGAACCATTCCGACCTTCTCTAGTATTGAATCAAGATGCAGATGCTCCAACATGCATTGAATCAGAAAACCGACTCCGTATCTATGGTTATGGATTAGTGCGTTGAGATTGAGGCTCAGTTCAAAACCTTCTTTGTTGGTTACGAAGCTCATAAAAGATCTTGTAAGAGGATGACAAGCTGGTCGAAGAAGAATGTGGAAGAAATGAGGTTGCTTGATGAGTTTCAAGAAAATGTTAAAGATTCCTTTGAGATAGAGGACAAGAAGATAAATGAGCTGACTTCTTCTTTTGAAGAAAAGCTGACTGAATAAAAGAACTTCCGAATCCAAGAAGTCAGGGATCTGAATGGGATGTTGAATTCTGTTTCTCAGAACAGGAAATTTGAAAGAGATCATCGAATTGATTTTGAAGAAAGGATGAAGGCTCAGGAAGAGAAGATAAAAGCTCAGGAAGAAAAGCTCAAGGCCCAGGAAGAAAAAATTGAAGCTCAATCCGCAAGAATAGTGGTCTTAGAGAATCAAGCTGAAGAAGATCATAAAGACTTAAAGAAGATCAAGACTATTCTAAAGGGGATCATGTCGAAGGAAAAAGATCCAAAATAACCTAATCCTATCTTTTTGTTGTATTCTTTTTGTTGCTGAGATTTCAAAATTAATGAAAGTTGTGCTTGTCGTTTCTATTATTTTCATTACTAATCTTTCAGGTACTTTGTTATTTTTTTTCCATTCCCTCCAATTCTTTTTGAAAATCACAAAGGGGGAGAAGGAAAAGATCCTTAAGAAAAAGAGGAACTCTAATAAGAGTTTATCAAAGGGGGAGAAAGAAAAAATTCCCAAGGAAAAAGAACTCTAATAAGAGTTTGTTTAAGGGGGAGTTTTTTTTCTCTTAAAGAAGACCTTCTTATGAAACATCACTCCGGAAATATGAATACGATCCTTAGAGTTTCAAAGCCTAAGGGGGAGTTAGTCGTATTCATCTATATCCTTAAAACAAGGGAGATAAGCATTAATATGTTTCTTTCTTCTTAGAATTTCTTTTTCGTTAGGATGTTTGTGCTTTCCAAAAAGGGGGAGATTGTTGAGTCAATAAGGTTTTCCTTATGACTTTTCCATTCCTTCTTGTTTTGAAAATCACAAACACCTTATCTTTAAGAAAATTTCTTTTATAAGGAAAATTGCTTTTATAAGGAAAATTGCTTTCTTAAGGAAAATTGCTTTTATAAGGAAAATTGCTTTCTTAAGGAAAATTACTTTTATAAGGAAAATTGCTTTCTTAAGAAAAATCGCTTTTATAAGAAAAATTATCCTGATCATATTTTCATCCATATTTTTCTTAAGTATGAGATTCGGATTCATTTTCTCAGAATCTTTAAAACTTTGATATAAAGCATTCTGTTTTAGGATTCAGATTCTAGATAAGAACTATAAGGAAGTTTCATTCCGAATTCCGGATATGAACTCTGACTAAGTTCTATTCCAGATTCAGGATACGAATTCTGAAGAAGAATTCTCATTACGAATTCCAATGAAGAATTCCCATTACGAACTCTAATGAAGAATTCTCATTACAAATTCTCATTACGAATTCTATTGACGAATTCTCATTAGGAATTCTATTGACGAATTCTCATTACGAATTCTGTTGATGAATTCTCATTACGAATTCTGATGACGAATTCTCATTACGAATTCTAATGAAGAAATCTCATTACGAATTCTCATTACGAATTCTAATGAAGAATTCTCATTACGAATTCTGTTGACGAATTCCAATTCCGAATTCTCATTCCGAATTCCCCTATTAAACAGAATTTCAGTATCTTTGTTTTATACACTCTGAATTAATTTAGACTCCGAAAAATATCTTTGTTAGACTCTGAACTTTTATATTGATTACACTTCTAAAAATTGTCTACTCTTTACTATTGTTCTTTACACTCCGAACCTTCACTCTGAAGTTTTCATTCCAAACTTTTATGTTAGAGTTAACACGATGTCGTACATTCTGTTATACTTGTTTTGTTATAAAACGATGTCGTCTGTTTTGTTATAAACTAACCGTTGTCTAAGTGACACGTGTACAGGTCCCTCCGATCTTTAAGGAAAATATGACCGTTGGAGAAGGAGCCGACCTTACCTATAAATAGGAGCTCATTTGAAAGAGCTGAGAGCTGATAGCTGTTGAAAGTGCTGAAAGGCTGAAAAATTTGCTTAAGGTGATTTCTAGAGAGAGAGGCTCTTATTAACTCTCAAAGCTTCGTGCGACTCCGAATGCTGGTGATTACATTCGAGGGCTTCCGGGGATAGGATGACAGAGGTGCCGACTACCTTAAAGTTCGAGGGCTTTCTTGCTGAGGAAGACAGAGGTTTCCAACTACCTTGAAGTTGAGGGCTTGCGGGGATAGCAGGACAGAGACTCCGATCTTCGTTTCGAGGGCTTACCCTGGTGTGGGTAAGACAGACTTGCTTGAAAGTATAAATCAAGGGATCTTTATCCAAGGTTGTTGGATACCCTTCTCTTTGGGTTAAAAGACTTATATTTTGTTACTAGTAGTTCTACTACTTGTTTCTATTTCGCTGCATTTTGTAATATAAGGAATGTATAACTTTCTTATACTTCCTTACTTGTACTCTGATTAATTTAGATTCTACATGCTTTAAGGTAGAGTCTCATATTGTAACCTTTTGTTAAGTTTCAATTTCCGGAACCATATTTTTGGAACCAACTTTCGGAATCTGTTTCCAAGTTTGTATTCGGTGTTAGAGGTGTTGTGAATTTGCTTAGTTTAATCTTTGTTAAACTTAGCCCTTTCCTTTTCTTAAGGAAACTATAGTTATTCACAACTAACTTTAAAGGTTTTAAAGGAATTTTTAAAGTATACAATTCACCCCCCACCTATTGTATATTGAGCTTCTACATTACTATTTCGATCCTCCAATTGGTATCAGAGGTTGGAAACCTCTTACTCTATACCAATCTTACATTATTTAAATTCAATCAGGGATAATCATTCTGAACTAGGTTTTTGTTAGTTTTTTCATCATCAATTAATTTCTAGGGGATCAAAATCCTAACATGCTTGTCTAAAATAACATACTAACTACCCAATATCTCATGTTCACAATTAATAAATAAATAAATGTCAAATTATCTCTTTTCAAATCAATCATCATTTATAATTCAATTTCCAAAATTTCAGTTTCAATATTCCAATTCAATTTCCAAACCAAAACATGGGATTTTCATCATTTCATGCTATTTTAACAGAAAAATAATCATTGGTTTTTATCATTTTGATTTAATCCAATTTTTTTAAAAAATCTCAAATAATTATAAAATTGGGGTATTAAAAATAAAATAAAATATATTTCATGTAAATAAATCCATTCAAGGTTTGAATTACATGGGAAATCACAAATACAACCACCTAACTTTAGATCATATTGATTGACGATCAACACCTGCAACATGAACAAAAATGATGATCAAAGGAAAAGAAGACCTATTTATCAAATCTATAATAAAGATCCATTTAAATGTAGTTATATCCATCAATTTTATGATGATATCTAAATCTATAAAGATGATATAAAGATATAATAGAATAAACCACATGAGAGAAGATCCAATAAATTGAAAAGATGAAAAACAATAGCAATGACGATCAGTCCTAAAATGAATGATCTAAAGGGATCATAGATCTGAAAAATCTCATAAGGAAGGATATGGGTCAATATATAAATGATGAATGGTCAAATGAAATGAAGTTCAACCATATAGAACCCTAATAACTAAAACTTGTGATAATTATATAATGTGAAATCCCATTACACATCACGTAATCAATGAAGGATAAAAACAATGAAAAATGTGTTGCCTTTTTATTACAACCCAATTTTTCCCTTACATTCCATGAATTCCAAGTACATGGCACGTAACATTTAAGACCATGTAAATATTTATAAAATGTTCTTAGTGATATATACATATTTTTTAAACCAAATACACAACATATAATAACCAAAAGACCACAAAAATCTATTTATCAAAAGAAATCACCAAAACACCCAAATGAGGAAAGTCAAGAAAACATGAAAACAAGTTTACATGAAAAGCGTAATGTGATGTTACAATCCACGATATTATTATCCACAACATAGGATTCCACATTAAGTTATTCTTGGATAAATAAATTTACATTGGTATTATCTTAAAGTAAGACTAAAAATTTATTTTTATTCTTTATAAATATACTTGAAATGAAAAAAATAGCTCCCTATAATATCTTAGAGAAAAATGAATTGATTTCATCTTTAATAAAAAATAACTTATGTATTTATCAAACTAAATATTCCCCGATCAACATTCTTGATTAAATACAAAAATACATACAGACACACACACACACAAACACATATATATATAACTTGAAAAAATTGACATTCTCTGGTATCACACACTCTTCTAGTTGCATTATATAGAAATATTCCACAATGTCACCATTAATAAAGGAGGTATTGATATACTTTTATAAAATTTTATAGTAATATAAGCATTATATGAAAATTATAATTCTAATGGATTTTAGTAAGATGAATCGTGTAATAGTTTCATCATAGACAATATCTAAAAATTTCTTGAAATAATTATTAACCAATCATGCCTTATTTGGAATAATATAATAATTTTTTCCTAACATCATCTTGAATACCATAAAATGACATTACATAAATTGAAGAAACCCCAAAAAATGTTGAATGGGAATGCGGTACATGAAATATTTTTCTATATTTCTATGATCATGCTAATATTACCATATATCCATTGATTGTTTCCTTACAGGATCAATCACTTTTATCAAATAATTAATCAATTGACATGTTGATAATAAAAATAAACCTTTGTTATTAACTTCTATATATAGAATATCTATCAAGAAAAACTCATCCACTCGGAATTTTGGAGTTAAAATTTCATATACTAACTCATGTGAATTTTGAATCTTGACTTTATTAGGATATATATTTTTCCCACTATATCAAAATTTGTGTTATTTATTCATATATAAATATTATAAACCACTTTATTGATAAATTTATATATTAATTATTTTAATGTACTAATTATTTGTTAGGATAAATAATTGGGATCCAGTTAGTAATTAAATGATGCATGTTTTCTCCTAAAATTAAATTTATCAAATTATTCACATGTAAACACATAAATATGAAACATAATGAATTTATATCCTATTATAAAATATGTGATATAATTTATTCAATATAGTTATAATATATTAAATTTTTTACACATCAATTTGTAAAAAAATCTTAAACATAATTATGGAACACTTTTTAATACATGTAAGACACATTATCAATTCTTCTTTTACTACCACCATCACCCTGATGTGTATAAGATAATGTGAATTTAGGAATTACTATATTCTTTATTAAACTGATCATTAATTAATTCGATTTGATATCCTTTAAATATACCACTAGTAAGATATTATATATTTTACCATGTGTATTCACTACTCCAATTTCCATTCCTAAATTGTTTTAGTGTAATATTATGTAGCATATGTATTTCCCTATATTGTCTTCTTAGAATATATGACACATATCTCTATGAAATATTTTTTTAACAAATGTGCATTTATGGACTATATTATCTAAAGGATTAAATGTTTTAAATATTATTATGCAAATCTATAAAAAAAACCCAAGTGGATTAGCTCTAAATAGATTAAACAACCTTTTTGGTAAATCTATAAAAACAATTTTTACTTATTAATTGAAAATGAATTATCATTCCATAACTGCGTATTGATTGATACATTTGTAGTATAATTATAATTAATATATTTGATTAGAAATATATGATTCATGAATTATTAAATTATTTAATATGATATACCATAACGAGAGTCATTTAAAATAAGATATAATGTTTCATTGTATCTCAAATTGAACCTTGAGAACAATGTATTTGTAACATTCATTAAAAAAATAGTTTAATGAGATGCATTTCACATGGTAATGTAATTTTGTGAAATTTTCTTATATTTCTTAGGAATCATCCTCTATATCTTCTTGTAAATCTTACCATACTTCATAAAATTTTGTTGATCTTATTTGGTCTAAATTTTTTAATAAATATATCTAAGGAATATATTTTGTTTAATACACATGATATAAAATTGAAATGTCACATGAACTAATGAATTTACCTGATATAAATGAGTCTCCTTTATTATTCTCCATTAAATCTTTTCATTTCCTCTTCTAGTGGTCTTTTTTACCACATATAAACTAAATAACATACTGTTTTATTATATCCATATAAATATATTATTTATTTAATTGTCAATTTAATGTATCCATTGACTTTACATGTATCACAAGCCTATTGACATGCGTTTCTCTTCATTCACTATAAGGGATGAAGTACCATGTTCCCACCAATCCATATCATCTTATAAAATCATAGTTAAAATATTATTGAGATGATTATTCATAATATTATTTATGAAATTATTAATAAATATTGATAATAATTGTGATATTATTTATAATATTATATTAATGGATAATTTATTATCCATATGAAATCCCAATATTGATAATATATCAATATATTTCAACATCTTGAAAGAAACATCCCTTGATTTTTATTCATATATGTGTATAAAGTTTTAACCTTAAATAAAAATCCTATTTATCGTAAAATTCTTCTTCTCATATTTATGTTCAAGGAGAGGAGTCATCATAGTGAATGCATCCATGTAATTTTTTTGCATCAATATCTCTTTGGAAATTGTTGATAACATGATGTAATGAACATTAACTGAATAATAAAAGTATCTATTATATGGACCATTTCAAACATTTATAACTCATTAATGTGAAGAAGAAAGAAAAGTTTACAATAGCACATAACAAAAATATGCATATAGTAGTGTAGTGTACAAGGTACTATTCCTCCAATAGAAATTTTGGATGCTATAACATCCCGAAACAGGCGCAACATGATGGTGCCCGAGCTGATCTATCACATTACCTCGAGGCCTCCTCCCCATATGCTAGAGGCTTCTTACTAGTAGCAGGGGTATTGTATGTCAATCATTGGGAGCATATACCATCTTTTATCAGAGTAACACAACAATGTAAGTAAATACCCAATTTTTAGAAGCATATATAATCATAAATAATACCAAATATCATGATAATCAATCTGGAAATACAATATGAAACTGAAGTAGAAAACATGCGATGGTATAGTAAGTGTCATGGGTCTAAAATAAAAAATATAAATAAAGGCATCGATGACTCCCAAGAGGGTCCCAAACCACATTCGGTTCCCAAATCCCATCTCCATTCCAAATCATAAGTCAATCTAAGGACCTTTTCCATTAGATTATCCTACATCCATAAAGTTTATTTGGGTATCAATTAGGTAGTCCATATACCATATCTCTAATTATGAACATTTAATTCAATAAACACTCCCAAATATAACTAAGATACAATGATATCACCTATGATACATCAATTTTTTATATAATAAACAATATTTTTGGATAAATACCATGATTGAATATGTCTATAAATACCTAGTAGGACTCCTTGATTAACTCAAAGGGAGGAATTCAAGGATAAAAAAATAGATATTTTAACCCATAAGAAGAGGGAAACTAAATTCAACATATATAAATGCTAATAAGGAATCCAACATAAGAGATATAGTGGATATATATCTTCACTACCCATATAATTACAACGTATTAACCTATTGCACCAAAAGACCAACTATGATACACAACATCATGTGAAACCTAACATGAATATATGTGTAGAGGGTCCCACAACTTGTTGGATATCTCTACAGATAAAGGAGTCACAACTCCTATGGACAACCAACTCCCTACCAGAGTTCAAATATAGGGGAGTAACCCTCTGTAGATAGAGGTATGATCCATGATGTACTATGGGGGAGTTCTAAATCAACCTATGTAAAGAGTATGTAAGACCCACACTTTGGTGAGATAGTGGAGTACTGATCCCAAAATCCATCCAATGATCATTCATGGTCATATTCATATCCCAAACATCAATTGAAGAATATTATTGCTCGTAACACCTAACATTGCATCTCACATCCCATAATAAAGTATGCCATAATTTTCTATACGGACGAAAAATATGAATAATATACACATGGTATAAAATTTGAGTATTGAAAAAGGATATTTTGATGGTATAGGTTCATGGGAGAAGTACACGATGTCTATAGGAGGTCACCTGGCATATGACACCCCCTCATCAATGCGACATGTTATCCCATGACCATGGAATTGGATGTCACACTACATGATGTGTACAAATAAGAGCATGAAATGTATGTCTACCTAGGGTCTTGGGAATGTATATGTGGAACATGTCTCGACCGAAAATTCATAGACACACAACAAGTCCGAAAGGTGACACAACTTGTCTTAACACATGGGGTCCCAAGGCCTGTATATTTGGCACACAAATTAGATACCTGGATAGGGTCCTATGACATGTGGGTTTGGAAACATGGAATGTGATCGGTAACATGGCTGAAATCCTATCAACCACAAGAACCAAGACTACACTATGTGTCTTCCTCTATGATACGTTAAATATAGTCAGGAAATTTGAAAAAAAAATCTTTCATCATGTGGAACCAAGATCCTCCATTTTGACCACAAATACCATCATTTAACCAACCAAAAATATAATAAAACATCTCTGGCTATAATATCTCGGTCTTTGGTGGTGGGAAATCTAAATTTGATCACCTTCTTTGAAGGCCATCATGTGTCCTACACTATTTGATGTCCCAAAACCCATAATCGTCATCCTTAACCCATGATGCCATCATGATCCGTCCTCAATTGATCAATCCTTCCAGAATTTTTGCAATCATAAAAAATATGTGTGTTTGATCATAGTTGAGAACTCTTGGAAAATGTAAAACCAAAAAACCCATTGGTTAATGATAAATAATTTGAAGAATAATGGGAGAAATCACATTAAAAAATTTGATGAGAATAATTGGATAATGTTATCCTGAACAAAGATCATTTTGTAAAAGATCATGGGTGATATGATGTAATTAAAAATATATAATAGATTTAAAAATAAAAATTTTAAAACTGGAACATACTAGGAAAAGTAATCACAGACCAATAAAAATAAAATATAAAAATCCTCACTCATTAATAAAATAGGATAGAAAATAAAAAATAATGATCCCAACCATTATTAGGGTTTTATCTTTGATGGAGATCATGCTCACTAGTGATGATGAAGGTCTAATATGTCTGCTTCCTACCTCGCGATTCACCCTGGTCTATTTGTCATCATTTTCTAGTCTCAACCCATTAACGAAGAACACTCCTGCCTCCTCTATAAAATTATATGGTTTTAAAGATAACCTATAGATTATTTATAAAAGAATATTTATTAAGGTATTAGACTATGTTAGGTTATTTAATGAAAATAAATAAAATAAAATATTTATTTTATTAAATTCACCATTCAATAGTAACCTCCCACATAATTTCTGATGTAGACCAACCATATTTCACACCTACAGTGAACCCAGTGTTCCAGAATCAGTCATGGAATCATATTCCCATATGAGGTCCAAAAAAATGATAGAAAAAATTATATTTAAATGATATGCATTATTACTTTAAAATTTATTTATTATTTTTAATATACTAATTATTTGGTCTTGATACACCCCCACACGATGTTTTTTAGGAAAAAAGATCTATAAAAATATATATAAATATTAAACGTACTAATACAAAATAACCGATTTTTCTTCAAATAAGGATATGAAATTCATCATTAATGTGTATGGGGTGAATTCCAGTGGAAGGATGGGTGGGTTTTTATAGAAAATGATAGGATAATACTTTATGAAATTTTAAACATAGGTTTTAGACACTACTTGATAAAATAATCAATACCACATACCTTATAATGGGTTTTTACAGTAGATTCAAAAATAGGGGAGTGGTTTTGAATATTTTATATGTCAAAAAAATGAAAACATTAAAATTACACCATTGGTGATGTGAACATGATTCATTTTCACAAAACATTGAATCTAAAACCTAAAAATATAATATAGGTTTTGGAGGATTCATTGATGGATTATAAAATTAATAATATGAAATAAAAACCGTATTATTTTAAAATCAAAACATAATCTTGGTCATGGATTCTCCCTATAGCATTAATCACATAACTTTTCGGATATCATGATGTCACAATATAGACCATATTATTATGTATTTAATTTTTATCCAAAAATAGTCTATCTTGGAAAATTATGAATAATTCACCATTGGATAATTTTTAAATGTTGAATTCAAAAATATATTTTTATTTTACCAATTTTATTTCTAAATATAACAATTTTAACTTTTAAATAAAAATATTTACTTACTATAAAATACTTGTTTTCATAACAATAGCAATTGTTTGATTGTTTTAAAAATTAAATTGGGCCTCATTAAGATATATTATAATTTATATTTACATAAATAATATTCAATGATAATATTTTATAAAAATTAAATTTAGTTCAATAATTATTTAATTTTTCATAATGTGTGTCTTAATTGAAACTATATATGTCCTAAAATTATATGTTTATTTTCATTTCAACAAAATATAATTTTTATCAATTTTCTTAAATAATTTCATAAGTAATAATAAAAGTGATAAATATAATTATTAGATTATATGAAATAAACTATCAATATTTATATTGTGAGTTACTAGATACCTAACCCCTTATTACACCATCATACACCCTAAGGGTAAGGTTTTCAATGGTGATACTTTTAAGGGGTGGTTCAGTGAACATGGTTTGGGATGTGATATCGATTCACATGAACTTCTCCCAATAATGGTTTCTTTCATAATTTAGTTATTCAACCTTGATATGGGCTTGGTCAAAGTTAATTAATAGTGATTCCATCTCCCTAAAATTATTTGATAAATAGAATGTACAGGGTATGATCCTACATGGTGAGGCTACAACTTATTTCCTCTATGTGAATTGATCTTTATCACAACCATCAATATATATTAATATAAATGGAAAAATTACAAAAACAATATTATAAATAGTTAATATTCTTAATGGTATTTTAAATACTATAATATATATTTTATGTTGGACCAAAATAACCAAAGTATGGTATGTTTTTTCAAAAAATACATTTCTTAATAAGGAATTTTTGATTTGAAAAAAGAATTTCATTTAATTTTTTTTGGGTCATTAGATTTTACCCCCTTCATAAATTTTTCCCTAAAACAAATTTCATACAGTAAAATTGACGATGGTACTTCTGTTTCATCTCCTCTTCGGGTCCCCATGATGCTTCCTCCATATTATGATTCTTCCACAACACTTTGAGAAGGTGAGTAGGCCTATTTTGTAGAAATTTGTCTCTATGGTCTTGATTTTTTTTTGAATACTCCTCACATGATGAATATTATATAAAGGCACCACCTCTATATTTAGAACATGTGAGGGTTTTGGTCTATACTTCGTTAAGAGGTATGCATGGAACATATCATGTACTAGAGATATTTTAGTTGGGAGTGATAGTGGATAATAAAAAACTCTAATGGGATGAGGATCTCAAAAGGGACTATGTATCTATGACTAAGAGGTCTTTTATTCACAAACCTCATGAAATTTTTTCATAGAAATTTATGAAGAAAGAATTTATCTCTGATATCCAAATCTTGGTTACATCAACGATTGTTTGCACATATATTTTATTAACTTTTTGAATATTTTATTTTAAATTGAATGGTTTGATCCATCCTTATAATATCGTGGATAATATCTGGTTCCATAATATTCTACCCTAAAAAATTATCCCATTATAGTGGATTCCAACACCATTTTTTATAAAGTGCCTCATATGGTGTCATTTGAATTCTAGAATGGAAAATATTATTATATGAGAACTATACTAGGTGAAGGTTATAATATCATCATATTCTGAAATCCATTATACATTATCCCAATATATCCTCTAGAGTTATAATGGTTCTTCTAGACTTGAAATCCTGCTCATGGTGAAAAAGGTACTGAAACTCAGTTATCTATCTGAGACACGGTGAAACATTCTCCAGAACTATGAGGTAAATAAATAGTCTCGATCAAATAAATTCAAAATTGGTACTCCATACAATCTTACAACATATTCTATTTCTATATCATAAAGTTTTTCAAGGGAGATATCATCATTAGTAGGAATGAAATGTGCTGAATTTATAAGGTTATTGACTACATCCCAAATTGTGTTATTTTATTTAGATGCACTGGGGAGTCTTATTATGAAATACATGGATATGTTTTTCCTATTTCCATAATATTATGGGAATAGTTTCATAATACCCTTAGTCTTATGCCGTTGAGCCATAAATTATTGTTATACCAACCATAGAGATACAAATTTTAAATTGTCCCTCTTTATTTTATCTTTCTAGATGTTTTTCTTAAAATATCAATATAGAAATGTGATTCTTAGGTTAATAGATAAGGATGAGATATATATATCACCAAGAGGATCCCTCTTTATTATTTTATTTTATGGAATACATATTTGGGTTCCAAAACTCATTACTCTATCTTTAGAAAAGTTGAACTCTGGATTATTTCCTACCTTTTTCTATACCATGATATAGTCTTTTTATGCCTCCTTAATCCTTAAATGAATGTATTGTTGAATAATTATTTGAGAAAGGTATAATAAAAAAATTTTTATTATTACCATGTTCATCTTTTTTCAGGTTAATAATGACTTGATCCCTTTAAATCTTCATCATTAAAAGGGTTGTTGGATCCTTTATACCAAAAGAAAATTCTACATTGTTCAACATCCCATGATGGTAATTGATTGAACAATCATAATAATTGATTAAATCTAACCACCTTCATTGGTGCATATTGATATCCTTTTTTTAAAATATATATACAGATTTTATGATCCATATATATGGAACACTTATCATTGTAGTGACAATTCACCATATATTTAATAAAAACTTCATTGTATCCAATTCTATATAATGGGCTGGGTAGTTCCCCTCATGGATATTTAATTGGTTGGCAGCACAGTCTATCACCATTTCCTATTTCATGATTAAAACACACACACACACAAACAGATATATATATATATATTAACACATCAACATATATAAAAAATCCTTCCCAGTTGGTTTTTAATTTAACCACATGTGCAATGATTAGCCACTTATTTAACTCTTAAAAAATCTCCACACATTCATCCATTCAGACTAAATTCACTCCCTTCCGAGTTATCGTTTTTGTGAACCTAACAATGATGTGAAGTTCCTTACAAATTGAATATAGTACTAAACTAATCTGATGAAACTAGGGATCTTTTTCATACATTCATGTATGGACCATCCATTAATTGCATCTTTTTTGAATGGATCAACAGATATACCATTATTGGGGATAACATGCACCATGAATGTTACTCACTCCATCCAAAAATAATATTTTCTATACCTTTCATATAAATTTTCCATTAACTATATAATCAGTATTTAATCTGAATAATACTCATGTTCCTATTTTCTTGCACTTTAGATAAGAATATCTTCTATAAAGATTAATAATTCTTTGAGGTAATCAATAAATACTCTCTTAATAAATTCCGTGAAGATATCTGGGTAATTTTGGAGTCTAAATGGAATCACAATGAACGTGTATTTCCAATTTCTTGTATGAAAATTACTCTTTGGGATATCCTCTTTCTTCATCATCACATGATAATATCCCAACTAAATGTTGACCTTATAGAAGTATTGGTCTCCCAATATCTGATCGAATAAGACATAAATCCATGACATATGATACTTTTCATCTATCATTATTGAATGAATCTCATGATTATAAATTCATAAGTGCATTGACCAATCCCCCTTATTAATGAAAAGCACAACTACACTCTATGATAAAGCACATGGATGTATAAAAAATTCTCTATATTCTCTTGTTGTTTCTTCAAAATATCTTCATGGTAAATGTTGGTTAATCCTTATAGAGTCTTGGATATTGAAAAATGTTTAGATATAATTATCAATAAGAAAAAAAGACTGATGAGTAAAATAAATTCAATTAAATTCTTCTATAAACACATCAGCATATTCCGTCAAAGTGGGATGTCTTAAATACTAATATTTTACTTAGTCTCAATCATTTTAGAATGTTATACATTCTCATAAGGATATAATATCCATGTTTTAGATTATGATTCTAAAGAATATTAATTCTACTCATTTCAATTATATATAATTAGAGGTTGATTCATAATATGGGGTTTTATTTAATTCTCTCAGTAATTTATGTTAGATCCATATAAGGAATGGAAATCCATTCCATGAATAATGTAAAATTCCACTAGAGGGAGAACCACAATGTTCTCTTGAAATTTCATACTACAAATATTTATAGAGAATAAGTTATGCATAATGGATGAAATTATTTCCCTATTTTATATTTTCCATAATATATCTTCATTTATGTTTTGAGGTGAATTTCAAATAGTTATAATAAACATCTATGATATGAAATAATGTGTAGAAACAAAATCCAATAGTACATTCTGTATCCTTGAATTAACAAATTTCATAACTATTAAAAAAACTATAATGGGATCCTCCTTAGTAATTTTTATAGACTAAGTACACCCATACCCTCTAGGGATTTAAGGATATTATCATCAGTTATCATCAATAACCCCTCTCCTAATACATTGATTCACATAATGTAATTATTACTTTCCATTTAAGTAATGGACAATAGGTTGAGTGTTTAGTGGATAATTTCATTATTCTCCCACATTAGTGGGTTTATATCATTGGCATTCACTAGTTATGTTATATTTATTCCCATACCTAAATCATTTCATTATCTTCTTTAGGAAACTTACAAGATGTGTCTTCCCAGAATTTAGACAAGTGAGATGTCATACATTCTTAACCCTATGATATTTCTCTATAAATACATTATAATTATCTTCTTCACTTTTTATATATATACCAATTATAACCACGAGAATAACCAATCATTATTTCATCTCTGAGGCACATTATATAATTTCCTCGAAGATCTAAAAGTATAAAAAATTATTGGGCTTTATAGATTTTATTTTATCCCAATAAAGACATATATCAAATTTATTTTTTATGTCAACTACAAAGGCAAAGGTATATTGTGAAAGTCTTGTGTTTTTTTCCTAATACGCTCAAATGGATTCATCATGCCGAAAATCCATATCCATTTTATGTCATAGAGTGTGAATAAAATATTTATCAAATATCATTTTCTAGAATTCATTCTAATCCATCTTATCAATATCCTCCTATGGTTTTGTATTGATGATCATCGTCCACCATTGATCAAATTACCCCACTATATGATAAATATCAAACACAATAATCACTTTCTCAGATAATTGAATTAGAAATAGGATATTTTCAATGGATTTGATCTATTTTTCAGTAATTAAGGGATTTGAATATCCACAACAATTCATATGAATTTATTGCGTAAAGGCCTCAATTGAATCATTCCCTTTCATAGGGGGGGATTTCTTGATTCATGTTTCCATTAAAATCAAGAGTTAATTTATAATTTATTTTTATATGTTCCCAAAAACTACTCCCATTTTGTTGGGTATCTTATTTATGTGATCATCACATAAACCATCACATTGTTTGTTCACACAGTTCCTTATTTTCAAAACCATTAACTAGAATAAATGAAAAATATGGGATGATAAATTTTAACCTTTTAAACATATAAAAATTAAACAATGAACCATTATGGGATAAATATTAAATGATATATATTATATACCCTATAAATTTCATTATTTTAATATATGTTATCAATGGCCTATTTCCAAACATAATATTTTATAGTATTTTTTCCCATCATAATGGTTCATAAAGATCATATGAATTTACCAAATAATATCCCTTGAGAGTTTAAAACAAGATGTACATCAAGGATGCTTCATCATGAACTAGGTGATTATAAAGTAAAAACCCAATTTTCCATTTTTAGGATTATTTACCATAGTTGGAACTATACCAGAGACCCATCCATTTATAGCATCCAAACATGGATTTTTTTACTTGCAAGCTACTTACTCTAAAATTCAGTAAAATTTGGAGGAGTTTTATTATGTTTATTCCTATACTTGAGTATTTCAATAAGGTTTTCTATTCATAATCCACAACAAACTATACATTCCTCTGAAACAAACTCTGCGAAACCATATGTTTTATACACATTATTTTATGATTTATTATATAAATTCACCATTAAATATCAACTTATAATTTCAAGAGAATAATTATATTTATGAAATTAGATATATATAAAAATAATAAGAAATAGTGATATAAATAAGTTATTTAAAATTCCATAACATTTCATTAAAATCCATTGATTTTCTAATATTGCAAAGGATAACATGAGGATCTACATAAAAAATGGGAGATAAATAAAACCTAGTAATAGAATAATCAAAGCATTACATGATGAATGAAATAAATGCGAGTCATTAAGAATATCAGGGTAAAATAAACGGTGTGAGAATCATAAACATGAACATAAATTCATTAAATAATATTATAACATCATTGAAATATATGATTGTGGAAAAAACATAAAGCATTACACCATAAAATTAGTCATAGATAACTAGTGACACATCATGCCATAGTGTTCTTAGAATATTAGGAGCTAAAACAAATCCCAATGAATTATAGGGCTATATAATTTCAGGCCCACCCATCACATTCATATCATGTGCATGCATTTATAATGTCAGGTTTTTGTATTGTTCTTTAATTTGAAAATGTATAGTTACAACAAAACCTTAAGTGAATTTTAGAAAATAAAAAAATATGGATTTTGAGCGAGTGATAATGGATCATGGGATAGATACATGAAATTAACCAACCAATGATGGAAAGGTAAATATTTGTGAATAATCTTGAGTGTAAATGTGGATTGGTATTCATTGAATTTTTTTGGCATAACAAATCACAAGATAATTTCAGAAGCATAAATAGTGTACATTGGGATTCATGGAAGGGTTTAAGAAGATTTAATGGAGGTCTATCATTAATTTTAAATAATAATGATTGTACAAATGATGTAAAAAACGAATTCTAAAATGAAAAGTTGGAAATAAAAAAGAACAATACAATGATTTTGCTTGAACAAAGGGGGGGTGGAGAGGATCCATTACTTGAGAGATAACCTCTAAAATAATAGAAGAAGCTTCATAAGAGATTAGGGACACCATGGGTGGTAATTAGGGAGGGATATAGAGCGGTATACAAGATCAATGGTTAATTATGGAGGATGAGTGGGAGGCTCTATGAGAATTTATTTCAAAAGAGAGGGAAATAATATATTTATTTCTAAATGCAGGTTTTGGGATCTCTATGATAAAATAATCATAAAAAAAGACTATAAAATGGCTCGATCCCATGGTTTCTACCTAAGGGTAACATTTTACAATATTATATATTACAATGGATAGAAAACAATAAAATAATACTATTGATAATGTGGAAGTGAGACATGTTCAGAAATATTTGATTTTAAAACATTAAAATTCAACATCGAATTTAGAGGATTAATTAACAGTTCCAAAATTAATAAAATAACTTCATAAACATTATTTGAAAAGGGAAAAATATTTTTTCTTATTTATAATATGTATAGTATTTATTAAATAAATTTTTGGATATTATGCTGTCATAATATGAACCATATATTTATACTGTATTTTATTTAAACTAAAAAACATGACTGTATCAAAAAATTATGAAAAATTAATCTTTTCCTAATTTTTAAACTATAAAATAAAATATATTAACCATTTTACCAAAATATTTTTAGAAACATGAGAATTTTATTTTTTAAATAATATTCCATATTTACTAGAATATACTAGTTTTTAAAACAGTAACAACTTTATGACCCATAATAAAAATACATTCAACTTTATTAAGTTATATTGTCATATATATTTAAATAAATAATATTCAATAATACAATTTAATTATAATATTATTTAATTAAAAATTTATTAAATTTATCATGAAGAGTGTCTTAATTGAAAATTTGTATTTCCCAATAATACATGTTAAGTTTCTTCGTAACAAAATCTAACTTTTATCTAAACCATTTTTAATCATTTATAATATATTATTAAATAATGAAAAATATAATCATTATTTTAATGATAAAATATTGTACATATTAATACTATATGGGTACATATAAATAATCCCTTATTACACTATCAAACACCGTAAGGGTAAGGTGTCTGATGGAGACACATCATTAGAGTTATTCATCGAACATGGTTTGGGACATGATCTCGATAATTGTTAAATTTTCCCATAACAAAATTACCTTATGATTTATTTTTTGAATATTATATTGGTCATGGTCAAGGGTAATGCATAGTTATTCCATATCCCATAGAAGCTTTGATAAATGGTCCTCGTAGGTTATAATCCTACTATTCGAGGCCATCACTTCGATTTTTCTTTCACAATTAGACATTATCATAACCCTAAATAAACAATAATATTAAAAATCACTATAAAAGACTATATTTTCAATAAATACGATGTTCAATGGGATTTTAAA
Organism: Viscum album; assembly: GCA_963277665.1. Lineage (NCBI taxonomy): Eukaryota > Viridiplantae > Streptophyta > Magnoliopsida > Santalales > Viscaceae > Viscum > Viscum album. Next base: position 53,346,672 of record OY728156.1, read on the forward strand.
TTAGACATGATATATTTTATAATGTTCCAAAATAAGCATTTACTTTCCATAACTAAATTTTTTGATAAGGAATTTTTTGATAAAAATTTGAGTTTCAGTTGTAAAATTTAGGGTGGTTACATTAATCATGGATCAAGTAAGAAAAACAATATTATTTAACTTCACTAATAAAAAATAAGGGATAAATATATATTCCAATGACATAATATATGATTTAAAATGATATTTCAGCTAAAAAACCATATCTCCTCTACCAATAACCTCTAAACTCTACCGAACACCTCCAAAAACACAAAATTATAAATTATCAAAATAAGATGAATCTACGACTCTATATTAAAATCATATGGAATGTTTGTCATAATTGAGATCGAAAATAAAACTAAACAAAGGAAACTCCAAATAAATGACTTCTGTGGAAGATACCTCTCAAACTAAGATAACACTTTAAATAGTAAACTAACACTTTATTGGTGAACATATCAATAAATAAATATATTGATTCTCATTTTAAACAATGTTAAAAGAAGAACCAAATTAGTTAATAAAAAATCCATTATCCCTAATAGTAAAACAACCCTTAAAAAATTACTCACTAAATATACACAAAACAATCATAATCCAAGAACAACACGACACTACAAGATTATCCCAAAAAAGATAATCTATATTATACCATAAGATGTTACTACCATTATAAAATAATAATATTATCAAAAAATATCAAACATGGTATAGAAGAGGAGGGATAAGATCAATGACTCCAACTTATAACGAAAACCATACACCAACCATTACTGCTTTCATAATTACAATACATTTTTAGTTTTTTAAATATCCAACATTCAATAAAAAATATAAATTTAAATATATAAAACATTTAACGTATTTTAAAAATCATTTAGGATTTATTAGGACTTGAAAATTTAATTTATATCCATTTTATATCAGGTAATGCTGAATCAAAACCAATTTAAAATAAAAAAAATAATATTCTTAAAACAATTTAAGAAAGATTGAATAGACAAATAATATAAAAAATAATTAAAATTAAAATTATATTTATCATTTAAAAGGGTATACTTGAAAAAGATTAAGGAATCCTATCAATTACAACCTTTAATGTTCAATAACCAACATTGTATACAATAATTGGGCTCCATCAGATTCTCACTATGCCTCTAGAAAAAATACTCACATATACTATTAAACACTATATATCAAGATTAATGATGAAAAAATTTTACTCTAATTACATATGTTAATTCAACCAACCCACTAATAAAGATTAGAGTTGTATCCTCTTTCCAAAGGATCACCTTACACTTTACCTTCGTTGACCACATGGATAATAATCCATCACATTCACCTCATCAATTATAAATTGATGATGTAAAATCATACTGAAACTCTTTATACTTGATAAGAATTATAGTATTTTTATACATGAAATATAACTTTCATGTATGTCCTTAAATATGTTGTAACTACTATTCATTAAATCTCAAGAATCAAATTATCCTCAAAACACTATGATAACACAATTTTTTTATCAAGGAGACAATGAAAATGATAAGTCAGTCTCTAAAAGTGTGTCCCATGATAAGGGAAACTAGATATAATTTTATGAAACATTTAAATCTCATTCATATACTCACTTATATACATATTAGAAATAAATTAATCCATGGACACCATAAGATTATTGTCTAAAGGCACATTATATAGGTAAACATGACATATCATCCAACATATTTATCACATACCTTGAGAAAATCCCATAATTTAGAAAATAATATATTTATTTGGTGTTATATCTAAATAAAATAGGACACTAAATAATCTATTTGTTCCTTGACATTGGGATATGAACCTTTTTCAAATATTTTTTCTTAACAAGGTCTTCGAATGAAAAATAACACATCATCTTTTAACTCATTAGTTCAATTTGTAGGACTATTATCATAATTATTCACTAGATATGTATTCAACCACAACATAAAAAACATTAAGGATAATTTTATGAAATAAATCATACTCAAATATCATGGAAACACAACAAATGGTTAAAATCCTTTTCATTTCTATACAAACTCTTATGAAAACCAACTAAACCATCGAGAACAAACCCCATAATATTTTAATAAAATATCATCATTTAGTCCAACAACACAAATGAATCAGTACACCTATAAAACATACGATGAAACCATTAAAAATTTACTAAATACAATTAATACCCCTGTTCTCTTTACCCTAATCTTGTATACCTCACAATAAGAACATAAATTTATTTTAAGAAAATATTTCAATGTTATCATCAAATGAAATAATAAATATCTTTATATAAATTTAATTATTCTATAATAACTATTACACATTAATTTCTTAATAATAAAAATATTATATAATAATTAGAAAACAAAACAAAACTTTATAACACCAAGACATTCTATGAAGACAACTTCTAATAAAAAATATTTATGTTCCATTATTCTGTTATTTCAATTCTTAATTTCATATATTACTATCTAATATACCATGTTATAAATCATTTATGATATAATAGATAAGTAATATTATTTTATATAATTTATATATAAATTTTAAACAGTATTTAAAACATCATGCCATAACCAATGGATTTATGGAATAACAATGAAAACAGTGTAGTTGAAATATAAGTCAAAGAAGTACCAAGATACCACTGTTTATATTTGGATACTATAGATTTATAAATAAAATATTATATATTTAATGAGACATTAAATTATCACTAAGAGGCACATTATCTTAGTAGGGAAATATAAGAATAAGCAAGGTGGAAAAAACAATATTTTATATTATAGTGATAATCTTCATACTTCAGACTAGAGAATTGTAAAGACCCAAATTTTCATTAATCGGAATTCATATTGATATAAATAAATGTTTATTATGGTTATATAAAATCTAAACTTCATTGGTTTTGTGTTTCAGGATTTTAAAATACCGTTATGAATTGAGACAGTTGCTAATATAGTCGCTGAACACTGATCACATGATTAGTATAAATAAAAGGGCTTTAACAAATCCAATTTACTCAGACAAAGGAAGTGATGACCTTATCCAGTAGAATTGCCTAATTCAATGACCATTTCTCATAGATCAGAAAGGAGGTGGCGTCATTGGGCTTCTCTCTTGACCAAGCCCAATGCGATCTTGAACATGTTATGTTTGAGCGGAACCGACTATGGGAGAAGTGAATGTTAATAGATATTACAACCTGAGCGATGTTTTTCGAGCCGCCTCAAGAGTTTGTCAGCATCACAAACCTTACCCTTCAGTCTTATGCGGGTGTTATAAGGGGTTATGTAACAAGACCCTAGCACTATAAATATGTACATTTTTTGTATAAATAATGTGCATTCATTTTATTATTGTTACCATGTATATAGTTTGTAAAGCACAAATAGTATTTTTGTTAATATTCAACTAAGAAATCAATTTTGATGAAATAATGGATTTTGGAATTAAATAATATTTTAATAAAATATTATTACAATTAAATTACTTTTTATTAAATATAAATGATCATATAATTTTATAAATGCAATTTTATTTTTTATTAAGGTTTGAAGGCTGTTTTTGTCAAATCCCATGATTTTTAGGTAAATGACGATTTGTATATTAAAAGTAAAAATTCACATATTTATAAAATTATTTAGATAAAATCAATATTATTTTTGGAATCCAGAAGATGATATTATCCAACAGTGAATTTTTTATAATTTTCTGAGATAATCGAATTTTTTGGTAACAATTAAATACAGTTTAAATATATAATGTGTTTTATGACATAATAATGACCCAATAGTGATTTAATAAAATAATATAAACATTATGTTCGTCCAATATATGTTTTAACATTAAAATAATGTGATTTCAGAGTTTTTTGCTTTATTTTACAAAGCATTAGTGGACCCTTCAAGGCTTATAAAAGATTTTGTCTTTTTAAATTGTTTTCCTTGAGAGTGTGACCAACCTCCACATAATCAAACCAATTATTTTAAGAAGTTCGGACATTGGCCTTATAAAATATTTTTTCCACAAAACTTTGGAAAAAACCATGGGCAAATACCATGGGATTGTTTGTGATTTTGATTATATTAATATGAGCTGTCCTAAATCTAAATAATAAAGAATTCCCTCTCCTCTATTATATAATCCTACCCAAGCTCCCACTTCCTCTTCACTCAAAAACATTGGATTTCGACCAACCCCATCCCTCCTCTATCTTTCTTCTTTATGTTTGGATGATGGGAGTCACCTTTGTACCTCATTAATTCCTCCCATGTACATCTGTTACCATGCCGAAATTTTGTGAGAGGTTTCCCTCTCATCTTTTACATCCAAGTAATTATTTTGTATTATTCATCTGCATTCCATTAATTTTTTAGGACATGTATCTATATGAACCATTACTGTTAATTTCATGTACATATGATGAGACACACTTTTCTCTCTCATAAATCATTCTCATTAATCCTTATGTCACGTTGTTATGCTACCGAAATTGCACTGTGTTTTTCTAAGCCAAGATCATTGTGTAGTGAATATCATACCCATGTCTCTATCAAGGATATTCACCTTTATGAATAGATTCTTATTGAATGATACTTTAATTTATTTATTACACATTACTTAATTGTGGAATAACTTATGATATTGATTGATTCCATGTTATATGATCCATGTGGCACACTTATGCATGAAAGGAATTATTTAAGAAGGGTGCGCCCATATAGCGATCCAATGAATTGGGTAAAGTGTAGTATCATGATACATCAGGTGAAATGGGTGTTGACTCATGATAATTCAATTTCCATGAGGTTTTACTCATGCTTCATGTGCTATGTGGGTTTACTCAAGCTCCTAGTGCAACGAGCCTTGGCTCATGCTAATTCCGTGTTAAGTGTTGTTGCCACATTTCCATGTTGTGATTATCATGCTTTATCATGCCTTTATGTTTATGTTTCTCTTGTCATCCATTGATATTCCTTTTTACTAACATGTATTGTATTCCTCATGTTATTCCATGTTTATTCCCTTACTGGGCTTTATAGCTCACCCTTTTCTTATGCATGTCCTCAGGCTATCCCATGCATTGATAAGTACAAGGGAATGTAGTGGTCATGTAAATGAATTTTTGAATAAAGATTTTGTATTTAATGTTTTAAGTTGTTATTTAATGATAAAAATCCCCCAAAACACTAGACCTCACGATCTTACATGTTGAATCAAGTGAACAGTTTTTGTAATAAATCATGTTTATGTTTTTAATAGAGAGCAGGGTTGTTATAGTTGGTATCAGAGGATATGTTTAGTTATTTTTGGGATTAGGATTAGAAATTCATAGTGAAAAATTAGAGACAAGAATAATTATCATAAAAACATCCCTATGTATTGGTGAGTATTGAGTAAGTGGTTTATCAAAAAAATACATCCCTGTCTAGATACGAGTAGGTAGAGGAGGCTCTGGTACAGATGTATCCTAGTGGTAAAACATGAAAACACCGCTTTGAGCTAGACTCAAACAGAAACTGGTGCATGACAATGGGCCTTTCTGCACTATTGGTTACGTCACTCTCTAGGGATATTCTTTGGTAAATTTACAAGCTTAGTATGAATCCTTATTAAGGGAATGAAAAAAATTCACCTAAGAATATATATTAGAAAGTAGATCATGAATAACATAGATTGAAGCCTATGAATTCATAAGTTAAGTAAATAAACAGTTTTTTATAATTCATCAGTTTTTTACTTGGATAAACCTTTATGTGTTACCCCTAACTTTTCTTTTATTCTAGCCAATGGCCAGTAATAGGAGGACTCGGCCTAACAACCGATGTGAAGATCAATGTGATGACTGTGCTAATGAGATGCCCAATCTGATGGGAGCAGGAATCATGACCTTTGTCATGCTTTTCACTCAGTTAACTCAATATTTGAATAGAAACATGGGTCATGTGTAACCTTCAATCCCCCATAAGAAAGAAAAAGTCACTATCGAGAGCTTCATGAGACAAATACCTTCTACTATTAATAGATAATCCAATCCCTAAATCGCTGAACAATGGATCAACTCCATTGAAAAAATATTCTATATCCTTTAATGTTATGATCAAGAGAAGTTTCTCCTAGATTCTTATCGTATGGAGGGAGAAGCCGATCAATGGTGGATGTTGATAAAAAATACAAAGCCTGATGAAGTGATCTAGGTGTTGGAATGGTGGGATTTCCAAAAGATGTTTTTTGATAAATATTTTCCACGCACCCTCTGACTTAAAATAGAAATGAACTTCCTTGCCCTCTTTAAAAAAGAAGACGAATCTATTGAAGTGTATGAGGAAAAATTCACAAAGCTTGAACGATACACCTCCAGCTTTGTCATTACCCCCGAATGCAAGGTTGACTGCTTCTTTGGTGGGCTAAAACCTAGCCTACGGAAAGCACTAACGATCCGTGACATTAACAGCTATGAGAAAATTGTCTGATGTGCCCTCAAGGTCGAAATGGTGATTAGAGAATCTCATGGGAATCATGGGGATAAGAATCTTATTGTGGACTTCAATGCGAGCGGTTTGATGGATCAATCCAACGGTGATAATAAGATCCAGCACCCCACTTTCCAAAGGTGCAGAAAAAAGCACTCCGGAAATTGCCTGAAGGGGATGAGGAAATGCTTTAGGTGTGGAATAGAAGGGCACCTAGCTATTAAATTACGACACAAAAACCCATGGCTGTAACAGAAGATAGGAATGCTCCGTTTAAACCTCAACACATTTTTCATTACTACAACTACAAAGAACCAGAGCATCTCAAAAATCAGTGCCCTAAGCCAATGGTTTTTGGTGGCAACCAACAACCTCCAAGGCAGGAAGGGAGATATTTTTCCATCACTATTGCCAAAGTGAAACCCAAAAACGAAGTAGTTACAGGTACACAGGTTATTCATTCAATAATAGAGAATATAATATTTTATTCCGGTTCTACACATTATTTTATATCCCAAAAGTTTATTAGAATAATCCCAACACCACCACAAATCATGGAAGTAAAGATGTTGGTGTGTACGAAAAATAGGGGAAATCATTTCATCCCATGAATATAACTCCTCCTCTGTCATAATATGTGGATTTAATTTCCTGTAAAACCTCGTCATACTCCCTCTAGTGGAATTTTATGCAATTATTGGCATAGATTTTCTTTCCTTATATAGAGCCAACTTAAATTGCCGTGAGAGGGAAAGCACTCTCCATGTGGAGAATCGACCCCTGATTCTATAAAAGTGACAGGAGGAAGATGAATCTTCTTTAGCTCCGTAATCTCAAGAATGGAAGTTACCGACCTATGAGCATGCGTATCTGGATCAGATGATTGAGTCTAAGGAGGCAACCATCCTTGATGAAATGCCTGTTGTGATGGAATTTGGTGAAGTGTTTCCTGAGTAATTTCTTGGCCTTCCTCCTAGAATATATGTTGAATTCTCAATTGATCTTATACCTGGGGCATTTAAAATATCCAAGACTCCGTATAGAATGACTGTTGTGGAGCTTGAGGTGCTGAAGGAACAACTACAGGAGAATCTAGATAAGGATTTATATGATCTAGTGCTTCACCATGGGGTTCACCAGTCCTATTCATCAAGAAGAATGATGGGTCAATGCATCTTTTCATCTATTATCATGAGCTTAACAAAATCATGATATAGAACAAGTATCCTCTCCCACAAATCAATGACTTGTTTGATCAGCTTCATGGAGAACAATACTTCTCCAAGGTGGATTTTAGATTAGGATATTATCAAGTAAGGGTGAAGAAGGAAGATATCACCAAGAATGCTTTTCGTACAAGATAAGGGCACTATGAATTCAGAGTAATTCCTTTTAGACTCACTAATGCTCTAGAAATATTCATGGACTTTATGAATAGAGTCTTTAGGGATTACATAGAAAAATTTGTGGTAGTATTTATAGATGATATTATGATATACTCCAAAACAATGTAGGATCATGAGGAGCATCTAAGAACTGTCCTAGAGACCTTGCGGAAGAAGAATATCTATGAAAAGTACCACAATTGTGAGTTCTGGTTGAAAGAGGTCTCATTCTTGGGCCATATCATTACAAGTAAGGGGATATCTATGGATCCCTCCAAAACACATGCAATTGGGGGATGGATGAGGCCAACATCAATAATAGATATCCATAGCTTCTTGGGGTTAGTCAGATATTATTGACGATTTGTGAGAAATTTCTCAAGATTGTCCTACCCTCTTACCAAGAAAACTCGGAAGGTAGTAAAGTTTTCTTGGAGTGATGAATGCGAAGAATGATTCAAGGAGTTAAAAAAGAAAGCTTGTCACTGCTCCCATGCTCACTTTACCCACAATTCAGAAATTTTTATGGTATTCTGTGATTATTCAAAAAAGGGAATGGGTTGTGTGTTGATGCAAAATGTCAAAGTCATTGCCTATGCTTCAAGGCAATTGAATGTTCAAGAGAAAAATTATCCAACACATGATTTGGAGTTGGCTTTTGTGATCTTTGCTTTAAAATTTTGGCGGAATTATGTATTTGAGGAGAAGTGTGAAATATATACAGACCACAAATGCCTCAGGTATATATTCACACAGAAAGAGTTAACATGATCCAAAGAAGATGGTTAGAGCTGATCAAAGACTATGACTACCCAATCCATTACCACACTGGGAAACAGAATAAGTTGGAAAATGCTCTAAGTAGAAAGGACCCAATAATTATTTCACTAATGATAATTGAGAAGGATCACTCTTCTTATATTTGATGAATATGGACATCTGAATCATAAATAAGATAACATCATCAATCCTTTCACAAATGATTTCTCAACCGTATCTTTTGGAAAGGTTAAAGGATGCTCAAAAGGATGATGGGTAAATTCAGATGAAAGTGGAAGTTATCAGAAAATGTAAATCCACAGAAATAAATGTTAATACAGAAGAAATTGTGAGATTTGGGAAAAGACTACGTGTTCCATCAAGTCTAGAGGTGAAGAAGTAACTTTTGGATGATGCACATAGTTCAAATTTCTCTATTCACCTAGGAAACACAATGATTCATCGAGATTTCTGGGAGAATTATTGGTAGGATAATATGAAGAAGGAGATTTCGGAGTATACATCAATGTGCCTTGTGTGTCAGTAAGTGAAGGTAGAGAGGAAGAAGTCTAATGGGTTGATGCAACCATTGCCCATACTAGAATGGAAATGGGCGAACATCACCATGGACTTTGTCATTGGACTTCCAAAGACATCCAAAGGCAACAATGCAATCTGGGTTGTTGTGTATCGTCTTATAAAGTCTTCAAACTTTATTGCAATTCGGGAGGATTTCACATTGGATCAACTGGCATGGATATATATCAGGGAAGTGGTAAGGATGCATGGAGTACCACTATCTATTGTATCTGATCGTGATCCAAGATCCACCTCTATGTTTTAGAAGCGTCTTCAACATGCTCTGAATACTAAACTGAAATTCAATATGGCATATCATACTCAAACTAATGGACAATCTGAGTGATCTATTCAGACACTAGAGGATATGTTAAGATCATGTTTTATGGACTTCGAAGGAGGGTGGAACCAATATCTTCCACCAATTAAATTCTCCTACAATAACAATTTCCACTCGATCATACAAATGACACCTTATGATTCCCTATATGGTATGATTTGCTGAACACTGACACGTTTGGATGAAGTCAATGAACGTAAGCCACTAGAACCAGAAATTGTCGAAGAAATGGTGGAGAAGGTGAAGAAAATTCAACAACATATCAAGGCAGCCTAGAGTCGACAGAAGTGTTATGTAGATAACCTGCGATGAGACTCTGAGTTTAAAGTTGGTGACATGGTATTTATTTGCATATCTCCATGGAAGAGGGTCATGAGGTTTAGAAATAATGGGAAGTTATATCCTAGGTACATCAGCCCCTTTAATATTCTTGATCGTGTTGGGGTTGTGGCCTATCGACTAACACTTCCACCTACCATGGCCAAAGTACATGATTTCTTTCATGTATCCCTTATAAGTAAGTAAATACCAGACCCTTCACATGTACTCTCTTCCTAGGTAGTATAATTATAGGATGATCTCTCTTATGAGGAGAAAACAGTGAAGATCTTAGATCGTAGAGAAAAATTTCTACAAAATAAGATAATTCCCCTCATCAAGGTGTTATGGAAGAACTACAAGTATGAAGAAGCGACATGGGAATCAAATGAAGTGATGAAGCAGAGTTACCCGCATTTGTTTTAGAGGGGTAAAAGTAAATTTTTTGGGAGAAATTTCTTAAGGGGGGAAGATTGTAACGACCCAAACTTTCATTAATGAAAATTTCTATTGATCTAATTAAATGTTTATTAGGGTTATATAAAATATGAACTTCATTAGTTTTATGTTTTTGGATTTTAAAATACCATTATTAATTGTGACCATTGCTAATATACTCGTTGAATAGTGATCACAAGTTTAGTATAAATATTGGGCTTTAACAAATCCAATTTACTCAGACAAATGAAGAGATGGCCTCATCTAGTAGACTTTCCCCATAAAAAGCCCATTTGTTGGAGCTCGAAAAAGAGGTGTAGTCATTGAGATTTTCTCTTGACCCAGCCCAATCCAATCTTGAACACGTTATTCTTGAGCGGAACCGACTACCGGAGAAGTGGAAGTTAATAGATATTACCACCCGAGCGATGTTATCCGATCCACCCCAAAAGTTTATCGCCATCGCACACCGTACCCTTCAGTCTTATGTGGGTGTTATAAGGGGTTATGTAACAATACCGTAGCACTATTAATTTGTACATTATTTTTGTATAATGAATGTGCATTCATTTTATTATTGTTACTTAGTAAATGGTTTTTAAAGCACAAATAGTATTTTTAGTTAATATTCAACTAAGAAATCTATTTTGTTGAATTAATGGATTTTTGAATTAAATAATATTTTAAAAAACTACTATTATAATTAAATTAATTTTTATTAATTATACATGATCATATAATTTTATGAAAGAAATTTTAATTTTTATTATGGTTTGAATGATATTTTTGTCAAAAACCATGAATTTTCGATAAATGTCAATTTTTATTTAAAAAGAAAAAATTAACATATTTATAAAATTATTTAGATTAAATGAATATTATTTTTGGAATCTGGACTTTGAAATTATCCAACGGTGAATTTTTCATAATTTGTTTAGATAGTCAAATTTTTGGGTATCAATTAAATACCGTTTAAATATATAATGTGTTTTATGAAATCCTAATGAACCAATAGGGATGTAATAAAATAATATATACATTATGTTAGCACAATATAAGTTTTACCATTACAATAATGTGATTTTGGATTTGTTTGATTTATTTTACAAATCATTAGTGGACCCTTCAAGGCTTATAAAACATTTTGTCTTTTAAAATTGTTTTCATTTAGTGTTTGACTCACCTCCACATAAAAACCCTATTATTTTAAGCTTTTCGGACATTGGACTTATAAAATATTGTTTTGAAATCCAATTTGGAGAAAACAATGGGCAAAAACCATGGGTGGGTTTGTGGTTTTGATTAGTTTAATGTGGGGTGTCCCAAACCTAAATAATAAACAATTCCCTCTCCTTTCCTATATAAACCCACCAAATCTCCCCCATCCTCTTCACTCAAATCCTTTGGAGTTAGACCAACACATATAATCATATCTCTAGAATCCTCCCAAGGTTCCCCAATCTCCAATGAATCCTCTCTCAAGCCTCCCCTAGGCCTTTGGATCACACTTCCAAGTAAGAGATTTCTTCATTTTTCATTTTTGCCTAATTTTTTTTAAGTTGTCATGCCCTTTTCTTTTCAATAAAAAATGTTGAAGAATTATTTATCACCTCCCCCAATCTAACCTATTTATTTTTTTATTATGGGAGACCCCATTCTCCCTTAGTAATTCCTCCCATGTACACACGTTACCATGTCGAAATTCTATGAGGGATTTCTCTCTCTTCTTTTACATCCAAGTAATTATTTTGTATTATGAATCTAAATTCCATTACTTTTGTAGGGAAATGTATATATATATGAACCAATTACTATCTATTTCATGTACATATTATGAGACACCATTTCTCTCTCATCAACCATTTTCATGAATCCTTATGTCACGCCGTTATGCTACCGAAATTGCACCGCATTTTTCTAAACCAAGATCATTGTGTAGTGAATACCATACCCATGTATCTATCAAGGGTATTAAAATTTATGCACATATACATATTGAATGGTAATTTCATGTATTTATTACACATTACCTAATCTTGTAATAACTTATGATGTTTATTGATTCCATGTTAATTGATCCATGTGGAACACTTATGCGTGAAATGAATTGTTTAAGAAGGGTGTGCCCTAATAGCGCTCCAATGCATTGGGTAAAGTATAGTATCATGATACGTCATGTGAAATGGTTTTTGACTCATGATAATTCATTTTCAACTAGGTTTTACTCATACTTCATGTGTAATGAGGGTTTACTCATGCTTCATGTGCAATGATCCTTGGCACATGCTAATTCAATGTTTAGTGTTGTTCCCACATTTACATGTTGTGATTATCATTCTTTATCATGACTTTATGTTTATGCTTATCTTGTGCTCCATTGAAATTATTATTTACTAAAATTTATTTTATTCCTCATGTTATTCCATGTTTATTCCCTTAGTGGGTTTTATATCTAACCCTTTTCTTATTCATGTCCTCAGGTTATCCCATGCAATGCTATGTACAAGGGAATATAGTGGTCTTTTAAAGAATGTTTTCAATAAAGATGATGTATTTAATGATTTAAGTTGTTACGGAATGATCATAATCCCCAAAGAAACTAGAACTCTTGAAATTCCTTGTTGTATCAAGTGAAGAGTTTATGTAATAAATCATTCTTATGTTTGTAATAAAGAGTAGGGTTATTATAAGAAAGAAAACTTAACTAGGGATATATGACCATTTTATATCATTTACCTAGAACTATACATGACCTAACCACATATATAAAGATATCCATGGAAGAAAATCCAGACTGAGAAACTCAAGTAATTCTCCATGATGTTTAAAGACAGAAATTTTGAATAGGAAGAGATAGATTCATTATGTTAAAACACATGTCCTTACATCATGACATAGGTCACACGAGGAGAAATGGTAGGGATATATTTTAGTGATATAACCCCATAAGAAAAAATTATTAGTTTTGTTCAATGAACCAGTATACGATTATAAATATCTTCTTATTTTGAAAATTTTAAATAGTTTTATCAATTTTTGGAAGATTCTACCCCTCTATAGAGAACATTGAGTATAATATTTTTATTGTAGATCATGGGATTGAATTATTGAATTATAGATGAGTTTTATTTCTTCACATACAAGTATCATTGGTTCCTCCATCAATTTCAATTTCAATCCAATATCTTATGACAAAACCTCATTCATTATAATGAGTGAGTACCTTCTTATAGGATAGTGAATTTGGAATTAAAAGATAATCATTGAATGTAATTATTTTTTTTGTAATTCTGTGATAGTTTTGTTTTTGTATCACATTTAACTAATATTCATTTAAATTAATTTTTTTTATAAATATAAATAACAATTATTGGAGGATCTCCAATGTGATATTGAGGGATAAGGAATTGACAATAGCCCTTATTATTAATTTTTTTTATATTAGTTCATAATGAACGTTAGTTTTATTAAGTTTATTTGAACATTAGGGATTGAGTTAATTATGGTTGTATTAATTTAAAATGAACATGATATCATTACATACCATCAAAAATCACAGAACTAATAAACTGATTATATTCAATATGATAATGAAATAGTATTTTTTAGGGAAATACATGCTCTAAAATTTGGGGATCATTATTTTTGTAGGGAATGTATCCATTATTGATTGAATTAATCTTAATTTTATTCTCTAATTAATTTTCATTTTCTTTTATTTAAAAATTCATAAATAAATAATTACTACAGACTCATTAATATTGTATGTTTCACCATTTTCAAAGTTTCTTGACTTTAAACACTATTAATATACTACCACTTTATTATTTTTTGTAATAAGACTATGTGTATTTAAATTATTATAATAACCTAGAAATTTCCATGTAAATTTTTTTTGAAAATGATATGGGATTATTTTGAGGCCAGGTGCTGAGACAACACGTAATTCGAAGGCTCAATGAGCCCTAAATAGTGGTTCGAACTTTTTTTAAGTTAATTAAAATAACGTATGTGCGTGGTTTTGGAAGCTCCAAAACGGGTGCTTGGATTAAAAATTTGAGGGCACCATTGCATCTGGAATGTAGACATTATCTAATAATTGACTTAACCTCGAACGACAAGGTTTGAGGGAAAAAATTAATTTCCGGGAATTTTAAAATAAAATGAAATAAAATAAAATAAACATGGAAGATTATTTTATTCAAAAACATTCACTATAATGTAATGACGAAGGAATTATATCATTTAATAAATAAAATAGCATGAACATTCTAAAACAGAAGTATAACAGTAACACTATTTTATTTCATAAATGAAACAGTGTAACGACATGGGGAATCAGTGTAATAGAAAACTGAAACACATTTCTCGCATAAAAACATAACAAGGATATAGGATCACTGGAAAGTTATAGATTTTCTTGGAACCTCTAAAAGACTTACATTGGAAAGATATGAACAACAAAAAATGATGGATTGCCGATGAAAACAAATGACCTTCCTACTTTCCTCCTACTTTGAAGGATCACCAATGATAGTGGAAAACTACAGATTAAGGATCTATGAGTAACGGCGTGCAACTCCATTATCCATCTCTGATCGGTGTTGTTTTCCAAGTGTGGGGTTCTTTTCTATGTGATTAGCCTATCCTTGTTATTCCATTATAAACAACGAAAGTTTACCAATTAACAAACAAATTGGACCATGGGTTGATCGTGTTGCAGGATGGGATTACACTTGTGGGGTTATTATGGGAGAACAACCTTGTGTTTTATTTTTGTTTACAACTACCGATCTGACGACTACGAGCCACGATCGACAATATCATCAACCTAGGAATGTCTCTATTTTGTTGAATCATGCCTTTACTCCCTCCATTCTATGTTCATCATGGGAATTTCTTCCTTTTGCCCACATCTCATATTTTGGTAATTGACCAATCATTCCACAATAGATCATTTTCGCAATGATCCTATATCATAGAACTGGGATGGACAAGGCATGACAGAGGTGTGACAACGATGATGGAGAATGGATTATGGCAGTCTAATAGATACCACCATTTGATATTCTTCTAGATAAATGGTTATTAATATGAATTTAGACACCATTCAATGAGGGGAATGACCTGAGGATCCCATAACGTCTTCCAATATAAAGAACCGACCAGCAAAGCGCGTCCGGAGGTCCAGGGATGGACTTGCTGCCGCACCTGCAACAGCACGGGTGGCAGAACGTGGTGAAAACAGTCGTCCTCTATATAGAGGAGGCGGCACACTCCTGCAGTGCACTGTGGTGGTGAAATCCACTTCCATTTCAGTGAAGGGTTGTGACATCATGCTGTGGCGGGGTGGCATGGACCTGTGACTCAGGCCGCGGGCATGTGCGTATCATCGACTAACTAAGCCGGACACATGACTCAGGGTGGGGCACGACACCTAATGTGTCTCAGGAAGATCAGATCAGCCTTCAGAGGGAATTCTTAGTTGGGAAGCTAGGTCAGACCCAGCCAAGCCCAGCAGATCGGTTCAGATCTGGGCCAGGTCGGTCCGAACCTGGACCCGACTGACCCCTTTTTACTAAAATGGGCATAACTTCTAAAACGTACATCTGATTGAAGAGATGTTTATGGTGTTTGGACCCTTGAAATGAGGCAGTAATTTTGGTATTCACTAATTTTACATTCATGGAATTTGAAATTTGACCAATGGATTGAGGATTAGACTCTCCCAGAATCAAGCGCGCTAGAAGCTGGAATCCTACAGCTGGATGTATTGAGAAGACTATGATGAGCTGGTCTATGTGATCCAACTGTACTATGAGATGAGAAGGTCTAAGTGATCCAATTGACCCAATAGAAGAGTGGGTCTATGTAATCTAGTTGGCCCAAAAGACAAGTGTGTCTAAGGGATCTGACTGGCCCAAGAGACGAGCAAGTCTAAGTGATGCAACTTTCCCAATAGATGAGCGTGTCTATGCGATCCAACTCTACCATGTTACAAGTTGGTCTAGGTGATCTAGAAGCCCTAATATCTCACTATGGATGAGTGCTTCAGCAGTATAATGTGTTAAGCATTATGACTGTTAGTCTTTCTTTCCTTCCTTAGATTATACCAGCATGAGATTACTATACTTGTGTGTACATTTATTTGTGGTATTACCTTTGTGTTTTGGGGTCTTTACTGAGTATTTTTTTACTCACCCCTATATAGGCTACACCTGAATGTGTTGTGTATTTTGAAGACAAAAAACACTTTGACAGAGACCTTGGTGGTCTAGGACCTCGAGGTGCCCAGTGAGATCCGATGGATGAGGCATACTTCTACGACTTTAGGCGACATCCCCATCACCTAACCTTAAGGAAGGGTTCATCCTAGATGGAATTCAATATTTTTACTTGTCTTTTGTTGGGATATTATTCTAACACGTTTACTTTCAGTTTTATTACTGCTACACTCAGCAGTTCCCTTAGTGGCTTGCTTGTTTACTTTTCATTATTGCGGGTTGGGGTTGTGTGTGTGTGCGCGTGCATGTGTAAAGGTACATAGAGAAATGAATACCACTTATGGGTTAATGGATTTAGTGCTAGTATCCATCCCATATCAATGGGAAGGTGGGCTTTAGGTGGTCATGAAACGGGCCCTAAGGGATGGTTCATGACAAAGTGGTACCAAAGGGAGGTCGGTTCTACCTTAAAGAATGAAGGTCTGTGGTTATGTTTTGGTGAAACAATGTTTAAAGTTATAAGTTTTAAGTTCAGACTCAGGGAGTCGAATTTTGGTATGGTGACCAAAGTATCCATACAATAGGACCTTAAATTCTACTTTTTGACTCATTACATGAAAACACCAGTGGTAAGCATCATATAAGAATTGAGAGTGTTCTCATGTTCTTATTGAGTTAGATTCATCTCACCAGGCATAATATATTGACTGTTGTTCATCATGATCTTTTTTAGGATTCCTCCACATGTATAAAAATCCATGATTCTTGTACATGACCGTGAGGATGGTACACCTAGTGACGAGGTGTTAGTTCAGGGAACGGTACTGGAGATGGCCCCATCGGGTGGGCACTAGTGTTACCCCCACCCATCGATCATCAGTTCCTACCAGCATTACTAGTAGATGATGCATGTAGGCTTACTGCCTTACATGATTTCTATAGGAAGAGACATACCAGGTTTACGGGTGAGACTGAACCCTAGGTGGTCAAAGATTGGATTGAGGTAGTTACGCGAGTCTTCCATCTAGTGGGGTCACCTCTCGACCAAATATCGATCTTAGCCACGAGCCTTCTTTAGAGATCGGTGGAGATATGATGGAATTTTATGATCCATACACATGACAAGGTGATCCTCATCTAGATAGAATTTGAGCACCTCTTTAGGAAGGAGTTATTTTTGGAAACATTACGTTCTGTGCGTATACAGGTGCTACTATACCGGCAGTAGGGTAGCATGACTGTAATAGAGTACTCAATGAGATTCACTGATCTTTCTTGCTACTATATAGAAATAGCGCGAGACCCATTCTTATGGGCTTGGGATTATGAGGAGAAACCTTTCCATGAGTTCAGGGAGTCACTGATATATCTTAGCATCCATACTCAGGCCGGGGTGCTAGAATGAGATTTAATTTTAGAGATATTCCTAGAAGAGAGGGCACCATTAGTAGGAGCTAGTAGTAGACACTAGGTTGTGAAGTCTTTAGCAGTAGGTAGAAGGAAGATGAAAAAGAGACCCAACAGGTTAAATAATTTCAAAGCATGACCCTAAGACATAGGTTCAGTGGTTAGAGGCCCTTGGGTTAGTGTCAGTCAGCATAAGAGCAGGGTGTGATGCTCGGGTTGTGGGTAGGGGCAAATGGATCATGACTACCTGAATGTCCATGAAGATGATCAGAATATGGTTGAGAGACTACCAAGGCATAGGAATAGGGTCGAGTAGGGCAGTCCAGAAAGAGGAAGACATGGCAGGGGATCAACCAAAGCTGCAGGTGGTGGGTGGAGGTTTGAGGTAATACCACCACCTCCCCCAATTGGTCCACCTTGGGCTCTGGGAGCTAGTGGACATGAGAGAGTCCAACTTTAGGTGATGAAGTCTTACAACCCTAATGCTCTAGATATGATTATAGGTATGATCTGTGTCTTCTCCACATTATCTGTAGTTCATATAGACACAGGTTCCAGTTACTCTTTCCTTTCCACAAACCTTGTTCAGAGCTTGATGATTCCTGTGGGGCCGTTGACTCGATCCTTAGGATTAGAGACTCCAATGAGAGGTAATTCAATGATTACACACTAGTTCTGGAAGTGTGAGATTACTCTTGGAAGTGAGAGATTCTTCTGGGATCTCCATATACCAGCGTCGAGGCCTTATGATGTCCTTCTGGGTATATACTGATTATCCACACTCCATGCTCAGATTGACTATTTTAGGTGCAGAATGGGATGTGTACGGGAAGATCGGACCAGGTTATCCTTTACTGATGAAAAGGGAATTATTGCAGTGCATGATGTAATTTCATAGAGGATGGTGCAGCCGATCACTCACCAGTTGGATAGAATTATCCTCAGTGCAATGGACAAGAGGAGTCCCCAGTTTCCTATAGTGGTTGAAGAGTACAAGGACATCTTCCCTAAGTATGTTTCAGGATTACATCCTTGCAGAGAGGTTGAATTCTACATTGACCTGTACCCTGGGAAGGAACCAATATCCATACCAGCATATTAGATGGCCTTTGTGGAGCTTTGTGAGTTGAGGGTATAGCTAGAGGACCTACGTGGAAGGGCTTCGTGAGGCACAATGTTTCACCTTGGGTGACCCGAAAATTTTTTCTAAGAAGGAAGATGAAAGATTAAGGATGTGTGTGGACTATCAGCTCCTGAATCAGGTTACTGTAAACAATAAATATCCACTACCAAGGATCTCCATCCTCTTCGATCAGCTTAAGGGAGTGAGTTGGTTCTCAAAGATAGACGTCAAGAATGACTATAATTGGCTTCATGTACGGGATGAGGATGTAACGAATACAACCTTTAAATGTCAGTATGGAAACTATGAGTTCTTTGTGATTCCATTCGGCATGACCAATGATCAAGCAGTGTTCATGTGCCTCATGAACAGGATATTCCAGCCTTACCTTGATCGGTTTGTCATGGTATTCATATATGATATCCCGGTGTACTCACCGTCCAAGGAGGAGCACACGACATACCTGCGGATAGTTCTAGATACACTCTATGTGGAATGAATTTATGATAAACTCTAATAGTGTTAGTTTTGGATTTAGGGGGTCCTATTTATAAGTCATTTCATTTAAAATTCTAGTGCTGCTATAGATCTAGCGAATATAGAGGTGGTGTTTATATGGGAGCCACCTAGGAGTGTGACTCAGGTGAGGAGTTTCTTTGGCTTGGTAGGGTACAATCAAAGGTTTGTGAGGGAATTTTCCAAGGTAGAGGCAATCATATAGAATTTGACATAGGATGGAAATACCATCATGTGTACGGAGAGGTTCTAGCAGAGTTTCCAGGAGATGAGGTAATGGCGGATGAGTGCCCCAATATTGCATCTTTCAGAAGAGGGAATTGGGTATGTAGTGTTTTGAGAAACATTAAGGATCATACAGGGTTGTGTCCTGATGCAGGGGAAGAGGTGATTGTATACGTTTTGAGACACTTGAGGAAACCTATGAAGAACCACGCGACCCAAGATGTTGAGATAGCAACAATGGTCTTCACTTTGAAGATGTGGCAGAACTACTTGATGGGTGAGTGGTTTGCTATTTACTCTGAAAAAAAGTATCAGGTATATATTCTCCTAGAAATAACTGAACATGAGGAAATGTAAGTTTATAGAGATTCTCCTGGACTATAACTTTTTGGTAGTCTATACTTTTGGGAAGGGGAACGTGGTGGCAGACATGCTCAGCAGAAGAACCAGGTTATTGATGCTGAGTGAGGCATCAAAGAAGTTAGTTGCGATGCAGATACACTTCATGGATGGTGATGGAGAAGCCTAATTTCAGTTGATGGTTATCACTCCCTAATATTATAGTGTTTTAGGGAGTAAAATATTGGCGATTTCAACTATGAGACCAGATGTGCTCAGTTATCCACACTGCAATCCCCTGACGTATATTCGATAGGTGGGGAGAAGTTCGTCCTTTTCAAGGAGTGAACCTTTGTGCCCATGGAGTTGCGACAAGTGATTCTGAGGGAGTTATACACCCCCTTGGATATACATTCAAGAGTTGTGAATATGTACCATGATAATTTTTGTTAGCATCAGTGGATGTGGATGAAGAAGTTGGAAGAATTTTTTTTCAGTGCCTCACTTGTCATCAAGTGAAGGCAGAACATTAGGTTTCAGTAGGTTTTGATCAACCACTTAAGGTACCTAATTTTAAGTGAAATGGTATCTCGATGGAATTCGTGACAGGTTTACCATGAACGTATAGAGGGTACAATACCATCTAGGTGATCATGGACCAACTCACCAAGATGGACCACTTCCTATACATTCAGGAGCAGGGTTCAGTAGAGAGCTTGGGGTGCCTCTACCTTTAGGAGATAGTGTGGCTTTATGGGGTGACATCGAAGATCATGACAGACTATGATTCTCAATTCACATCACATCTATGGAAGGGATTTCATTAGGCATTTGGTACTTAGCTGCATTTGGGCATGGCGTTCTACCCCTAGACGGATGGTTTGACAGAGATGACTATCCATGTTTTAGAGGACATGATTCATGGTTGTATCTTGGACTTCAACCATGGTTGGGAGGATTAACTACCACTGGTGGAGTTCATGCACTAAAATATATACCACTCTACCATTGGTATGGAACCATTCTAGGAAATTTATGGGTGACCATGTAGATCACTGTTATGCTGGAAATACCCAAGGGAGTTAGCACTCACGGGTCCAGAGTTAGTACAAGGTACCATCGAGAAGGTGTAGATCATCCAGGAGAGAATGAAGACTATAAAGATCAGAAATAAATCTTATGATGATAGTATATTGAGGCCCTTATATTTATATGAAGGATACCATGTGTTCCTATGGGTCTCGCCTCTATGAGGATTTTAGTGATTTGGCCAGGGCGAGAAGTTATCTTTGAGATTCATCAACCTCTTCCAGATCCCGATCAGAGTTGGAGAGGTGGTGGAACACATATTTATTCTTCCACAGATTCATTGGGTGTATAATTTCATCCATGTTTCATATCTAAGGTGGTATGTGCACAATCCATCACATGTCATCGACTGGGCTGAGCTGGACATTAACAATGAGGGTGAAGTTTATGGAGTTTCTGGTAGAGATTGAGGATCAATAAGAGCAGGATCTTCCGGGATGGTCGATTCCTATGGTGCATGTTAGACGGTAGCATGAGAATCTCCCGAAGAGTACTTGGGAGAGGGAGGCTCATATTCGTACTTAGTATCCCCATTTGTTCATTTATCCCTTGTTTTAGATTTTTTAGGATGAAAATCCCTATAGTGAGGAGAATACAATGTCCCATAAATTTCCATATATATATTTTTTGAAAATTTTATGGGATTAGTTCGAGTCTAGGAACTAATATGACACATAATTCCGAGGAACCTTGATCATATAATAGTGGTTTTAAATTTTTAAAGTTATTTAAAATAGCTTGCGTCCATGGTTTTGGAAGCTTCTAAATGGGTGCCCGGATTAAAAATATGAAGGCACCATTGCATCTAGAACGATGACATTACCTAAGAATGAATGTAACCTCGACTAGCACAAGTTGAGAAAAAAATTAATTTTAGGTAATTTTTTAATAAAATAAAATAAAATAAATTAAACTTGTTGGTTTATTTTATTAAAAAACATTCACTGTAATGCAACAACGAAGTTTCTATTTCATTTAATAAATAAAATAGTGTGATGAAACTGAAACGGAAGCATAAAATTAACATTGATTCATTTTATAAATGGAACAACATAATGACACAGTGACTCAGTGTAACAAAAATTATGAAATGCATTTGTCACTTAATAAATTAAAAATGGTACATGATCATTGGATGGTTCTGAATTTTCTCAAATTCTCTAAAGGACATGCATTGGAAAGTGACAAATGACGATGACCGAAAGATCGCCTACGATAATGAGCTATCTTCCTTCCTTCCTCCTCCTTCGAAGGATATCCAACAATAATGGTGAACTTTGGATCAAGGATTGATGAATGATATCATGCATCTCCATTCTCCATCTCTGATCGATCCTATTTTCTTGGTAAGGGGTTTTTTCTAAGAGATTATCCTTTCCATGTTCTTCAATTATAAATGATGAACATGGACCAATTAACAAACAAATTAGCTCATGGGTCGATCGTGTAGTGGTATGGGATTAATCATGTGGGTTTTTTATGGGAGAAAACCCATGTGTTTTATTTTGGATTAAGACTTCTGATCTAATTGTTACCAGCCATGATCAAAACTAACATCAACCGAGTCCCATCCCTATTTTGTTGAATCATGCCTTTCCTCCATTCGTTCTATGTTTATTGTGGGAATTTGTTCCTTTAGTCCAAAACTCGGATATTTTTGATTGAACGATAGTTGTACAATAAATCATTGGTGCAATGATCTCGTATTACAGATCCAAGATGAACATGACATGATGGAGGTGCGACGACGACAGTGGGGAATGGATCAAGAAGATGTGGGAGATACTTCCATTGAATTGTTTTCTGGAGAAGTGAATATCAAAGTGTATTTTGATACTAGGAGATAAATTGAATGACCCAATGATCCCAGAAACTCTTCTGGTTCAAATAAAGGACCACTGGAGTGCATCTGGCAGTCTATGGAAGGAACTTCCAATGCACCGATGCCCGATGAGAACTCACAGCAGTGACGACCGTGTGCCGAACGACCGAGGTGGAATGCCATGATAGTGGAAAAAACATCCAATTTAGTGAAGTTATGAGACATCACACCATGATCGGGTGGCTTGTACCCGCGGCTCAGGACACAGGTGCATGCAGAATGGAGGCCGGTTGAGTTGGCCGCTTGAAATGAGTTGGGACACGATGCCTGCCGTATCCCGATCGGATTGGACCGGCCCACAACAAGCAGGCTTGGTTGGGAAGGTGGTCCACCCTAGTGGTCCATACCCATAGCCTAGTGGGACGAACCGAGGCCAGCCGATTTGGTCGAAGCCCAGTATACTAGGTCAGACCTGGGTCGGGTCAGTCCGGACCCAGATCCGACCAGCCTTTTTTTACTAAAACAAGCATAAATTCCAAACCGTATATCTGATTAACGAGCCATTTTCGACATTGGAACCCTCGCAATGATATAATCATTTTGGTATAAACTATGAAAAATTTCATTGATGTTGATTTGTGACCAATGGCGCGAGGATTAGACTTACTTGGAATTAAGCGCACTACGAGTGATAATCCTACGACTAGATATATCGAGAAGACTATGATGAGCGGGTCTAACTGATGCAGTTTTTCCTATAGACGAGTGTGTCTAAGTGATCTGAATGGACTATGAGATGAGCATGTCTAAGTGATCCAACTGTCCCCTGAGATGAGCGGGTCGAAGTGATCGCATGCACCCAAGAGATTAGTGAGTCTAAGTGATCCAACTGGTGGAAGAGATGAGCGGGTCTATGTGATGCAACTGGACCATGTGCAGAGTGGGTCTAGGTGATCCAGCATACCTAAGCTCTCATCAGGGATGCATGCATCAATAGTACAAGGTGTTAAGAATAATGAATATTAGTCTTGGTTTCCTTTATATTATTCCTATGTGAGATGACTATATAAGTGTGTACTTTCCTTTATGGTATTACCTTTTTGTTTTGGGGTCCTTAATGAGTATTGTGTTACCCAATCCTTCACGGGCTCCACCCGCACATGTCGTGTCTTATGCAGACGATAGATACTTCAAAAGAGAGCATTGTGATCTGTGACTTGGAGGTTCCCAGTGAAATACAATGGACGAGGCATAATTCTACAACTTCAGGTAGAAGCCCCATCACATACCCTTCAGGTAGGGTTCATCGAAGATGGACGACAGGATTTGTACTTATCTTTTATTGGGCTTGTATTCTGGCCCCTTTACTTTCTATTTTTGTACTGTTACACTTAGTAGTTTTCATAGTGGAATGCTTGTTTACTTTTCAGCATTGTGGGATGGGGTGGTGTGTGCGTGCGTGCATGCGTAGAGGTTCTCAGGAAAATTCCTCCCACTTGCGGGCTAATGCCTTCGACGCTAGTCACCTACCCCTAGCCATCAAAAGGTGGGTTGGGGTGGTTATAACATGGGCTAAGGGATGGAATGTGAAAATTCCAAACATTAATAACATCCCTAGAGAAATTATTATTATTTGGGTAGAATAAAGTATTTGAAACTATTTATAATGGATTTTGATGTGAAACAAGATGATAAAGGTATTATTAGTTTATTAGACACATTTGTTTATTTTATTTTTCCATTTTTCATTTATATTCTCTTTTATATACCCACATATTTTTTGCCCTGATATCTAGTTTATGGTGGATAATAAATACTTGAAATCACCAGATCCCAAAGTATAAATAGTTATAAAAAAATTTATTTCATTCTCACGATCATGTGATACATTTTTTGGCAGCAGAAATTACTGATGATAGACAATGTAACCCATGACAAAAATGAATAGTAAGAAAACCTCATTAACAAAACCCAATCTGAACCAAAATAAATTGAACTGATAGTGTATAAAATTTTGATACTCGATTGAGAAATTATATAAATGGTGATGAATGAAATTAAGTAAAAACATTGAATTAATTCCATGTGATTTTTGGATAAAAAATTATCTAATTTATATGGTGTATAAATTAATGATCCTCACATTCATATCTATATTTTATTTAGATATATTCATTACATTAAATAAAAATGATGTATTTCATGATGAAATTGAGATAAATTATTTTATTACTGAATGATTATGAAATAGAATAGTTTATTTCAATAGTGATATGTTTGTTCACCACATTGTGTGATCATTAATTATGATTCATAGTGTGGTGCTACCCATTATAAAATGTGATGAAGCATAAGAGTGATATTTTTTTATCAACAAGATAGAAAATTTACTTAGGATTCATGAGAGTTCCTTGAAGATATATTAAAAAAGTCATAATCCATGTAATTTCAAATTGGATATAGCTAAAAATTACATTGTTTTTAATCCTAATTCTATAGTGGTGGTAGATACTATAGTATAAGGAATCATAAAGAACACACTATCTAAAGTGAAAGTGATGTTAGATGACATGTAAACCAGTATTTCATCATTACAAAGAGAAATTTGTCCACTTAAAGGACACATTCTTCAATATGTTGAAATAAAATATTTAACAGCTCAAAAATATAAAATTTTAATAAAATTGAGATTTTGATAGGTATTCCAAATCAAGGAGCACATCCTAATACCTAAAAACAATATCTTTGTGAGAGTTATTGTGGAAAAAACCTAATTCATGATTTACATACTAGGAATAATGAAGATATAATGAGAGATATATAATTTATATGATATATATTGATATCACCATATTTGAAAACTATTTTGGTCAACATATAAGGATTAATATCCATAAAATATTATGATATATAGTGATAGTAAACATATAAATTGTGGGAATTGTCCTATAGAATTCCCATTTGGATAAAAAAACCATGACTGTTAGAGACACTATTTGAATCCCTAAAAAATTAATTTTTGAAGAAGTCAAAATTATTAAAACAACAATTTCAATAACAACAACGCTCTTTCATAGAGTTGTTGGAAAAGTAAATTAATAAAATTGATCAACATATCCCCCAAGTGGGTAATGACATTAAAAATCATTAAAATTAATTATAAAATTAACAATACTTAATAAGTATCTTTAAAATCAATTTATATGATATATTTATAAACATCTATCAATGATACAACTAAATATACTATTGGGTAACACAGTGGTTCCAAGAAGATGGTAATTTTTATAATAAAAATAAGTGTAAGAAATATCTACGATTAAATGGAAACCCCAATTGAAACATTGTGATTTGGGTGGATTCTCAATTAAATGTACCATTTATAGAATCCTTGATCAAGTTCACATCCATTATGATGGATCAAGGTGACACATACCATAGTCAAACCTCACTATACATTTAATAATTCTAACCAGTGTTATGGGTATATTTTATATGTGACGAGACCATACCCTTTATAGTATGGATTCATATAATTCACAATAAATGAAATATATTAATAGTCACTAAAGAAAAATAGTAGGATAAATGGAACAAAACACAATTAATTACAATGAAAATAAAAATAAAAACCTTATTATAACTAAATTATCAACTATAATGAAATAAATTCATATAGGTATAAATAATAATGGTGGACTATATAAATATTACTAATAAGTGGACAAAATTGAGTACAAATCACTCTATTAGATTCCTTTAATAGTCACAAACACCATTTGTTTCTAAAAAAATCATTTTATTATATTTAATTTATTATGATTGGATATCAAGTTAGGATATTTTTCATTCATTAAATAGGTTCAAGAGGATTTGGAGTGCCATTTTAAAGTCCCTTAATATACATTTCTACCTTCTAGATAGATGAAAATAACTAACAACTAGATAGTCGATATGCTAGATATTGGAATATGTACAATATATAGCCTCACTAACTAGCTAGTTAATATCACTGGACGGATAATGAATACATATGGTGGGACCTTCACACAACCTCACCCACTAGATAGCCGGTGAGCCCAAGAACCATGCCCGCAGAGCTTTTCTAGATAGTCAAACTAACCATTATATGTTACTCTCTCTCACAACTGTCACCTCATCATGGATATTTTAGACTCCCAACACCAAAAAAACCATCATGGGACATTATGAGGCTATAATAAACCCAAAATATTTCTTGGAGGACATTTTATATCAATTAGTTACTTACTGTTTACATTTGATCCTTTAATTGATATCTATTTGTACTCATTTTTATTTTCCTTTTCTCCGTCATTATTTTAAATATGTTATCCTTTTTTTCTTTCCATTTTTAAAAAAATTGTTGTAAATAAACTTTATTGGGTTTTTATAAAAAATTCTCTCAACTTTATAATTATTGGTTAATCAGAAAAACTAATGGGGTTTATTTGGGATTCTTTCAATTGTTTTAAAATTAAATTTAAAATAATGTATCTTTCGTTATAATGGGATTTTTGATATTAGAAATTAGAGAGAAATGTAATATGGGTATCTTAGATTTTTTAATATCCAATTGGGTATTGAAAATATTATTTCATTGTTAGATGGAGAATTCAGATCTCAAATTGTGTTTTGGATGAAATCATTTATAACATTCCCTTCTAATTTATTAATTTTTCCCATTATTTCACTAAAAATTTTCATTATAACTTTATGTTAAAAATTTATTTACATTATTATTTAAAATTAAAATTTTCATCCTATTGACTTCATTCATGGACAAAATATTGATATGAAATAAATCTTTTGTTTCTAAACCTTAACTAATTTCATGAAATAGTCATAAAGTATATAAACATCCTCTGAATGTAAAGGTAATACCTAGGGACATTCAATGGGTCATGTTACATTAATTTATGAATTAGATAATAGTTATAAGAAAAATAAAATTTCTACCTTTTATAATATCAATTTTTATATTCTTTGTAAAAATTTCATTCATGATTATACATTGACTAAATAATTAGAGGAAATATGTACTCCTAATGATATTATGGTATTATATTTTGATGGAAGATCAATAATTTCCATTATTTATTGATTAAAACAAAAATAATTAAATTTAATTTCCATATGTAAAACTAAAAATGAAATTTTAAAACTTGATGAAGTCACACATGAGGTAAATTATAAGGTCATGTATACAACACATAACTTGTATCATCATGATGTTGATTTTTTTATCATGCATATTATTTAAATAATTACTGAAATGTTCACTAAATATTTTGATATTTTTAATTTTAGAAAATATCTTCATGATGTTCTCAATATTATAATTCTCATGAAGAAGATAATTTGGGCATTTCCATGTTCTTGGCCACTAAATATAATGACAATTTAAGAAGTAAAGGATATAAAAAAGATAATGGTATAAGGTCTCGTTTGGTCACTTCTAATATAAGATATTACAATTATTTTAGAATTCTAAAAATAATCCAAATAAGGCATAAAAGTGAATGAAAATAGGACTATTACTTTAAAGAAATTCAAAAATCATTCTTTAGGTATTGATGTTGCAATTAATCACTTAGCTATGTTGATGAAAAAATGAACGAGGGAGAAGAAATATTTTCATCAATTGAAAAAGGATAATAAATAAAGGGAAGTGTATGTAAAATTATATAAATGAAAGAATATGAGATACCTTTAACTAGACTATCCCATATTTAAAAAGAATAAGATAGAAAAGAAGAAAATCCCGAAATACATAAAATCATTTATATATAATGTTAGAGATAACAACCTCTCATTAAGTGAATCCGGTGATTATTGATCCAAATAAATCATGGTACAAATTAAGGTAAATGATTTGTAAAATTCCCTTAAATCATATTGTTCTTAATGGGATTTAAAATTATTTAGATATGAAATTAAAGAGAGATCAATATGAGGATGGATTTTGTAAAATTATAGAATTCAAAGAGAATAAAATTAAATATAATCATTTAATTAATTTGAAGAAACATATCTACCAAGAAAAGGATGAATAATTGATAAAATTTAAATAGAAAATAAATATTGGTAAATTAGAATCCACTATTAAGGAGTTTAAAATTTATTTTGAAAATTTCAACCAAGGTGTGATTAATTTTAATAATATTTTTGGTTCTCAATGTCATGAGAAAATAATTTTAATCTTTTCTTTTCAAATCAAGATATCTTTATAAAAAGGAAAAATTTATAATTGTATGTTCTCAAAATAAATTTTACACCTATTTTTATAAAATTGGGAATATTATTTTGAATGCGATTGTAAAAACCATTGATATCGTAGACCCAAAATGTTAGATCTATCAAGTAATATTTCGTTTGAAAATTCATATATGAAACAAATATGGGTTCTGAAAAAACAATTAGCCAACTTTAGTGGAATAAAATTTATTTTGGTACCCATGTATTTAATATCATTATAATTATTTAGGATATTTTTTAAGAGAAAATACTAAGGATCTACATGGTATATGTATAGTGGGTGCATGATACACATGTGTGGTGACTACTTCTTAATTAACAATCATAAAAGTATTGATGAAACCAATGTAACCATTAGTGATAAATAAATGAGTAATATCATTTAAATTTGTTCTATTGGTTATTTAAATTCTAACAATATTAAATATTTTTTAAAATATTGATTATTTAAAACATAATAACAGTAATATAAAATTTATTTCTTCAGATTGTAGTTCTAATAATTACTATGAAATAGAGGTTTGTAATGATTTTGAATCAAATATAAATATATTATTTTCATCCTATTTATTTGAAAATGATTATTTTATTGATTTATCATCTCCTAATAACCAGAATGTTAAATGTATTTGTGAAAATTATAGTGATTCATGTCCATGGCATATAATCCTTGGTCATTTTACCAAAAACACACATATCAAACTAAATTTAAAGAAACTATTTTGTGATTAGTCCAATTAGAATTCCAAAAATGACATTGTCTATGATCCTATAGAAATTATTTAGTGAAACAAATCATACATAAAATCTAAAAAATAAGTATACATCTTTATATAACATGGGATTTTATATCATTATATATTTGGATGAACCTAATTTTCATGTGTAAGAGTTAAATCTCACATATCAGTAATTATCAATGATTATATTTATTTCTATTGGTTTATTTTATGGTGTATAAATTTTTGAATTATAGTTTATAAATTAAATTTATATAGAAGGTTCAAAATAAATAATAATATATTTTTATATTCATTTATAATTATTATGGGGTAGGGTTTAAAAATAATTATTTGGATGAACTCTTTAATTGAAAAATTTATTTTCATTATTCCTACAAATATAGAACTCCCAAAAAAATTATTATTGAAAGAATAATTTAATCTCTATAATATATTTCTAGAATAATATTTAATGGATTTTTACTCCATCAATAATTCTAGGATGAGGTTATAAATACCACTTATTAATCCTCGAGCATTGTTTTGTCTAATTTAATGTGTTCGGGTGTCAATTATATATTAATAACAGAATAGAAAAATTTGGAAAAACTAACTCCAAATATGGTTAATATATTTTTCATGGGTACAAAAACTAATTTAAATCAGACTAAATCCATAATAAAATCTACACGAGCATATAAAAATCAATTCTCATTAAATCTGATGAACATTTTCTTAAAACAAGACCATAAGTTGATTATGTTTAGATTTACCAACAATATTTAACTTTGAATAAATCACTACATTTTAAAGAAATTTATGTTGAGGAATAAACTCCCGTATGTCCATTACACAAGGCTTGGTTTATTTCTGAAGACCCTGATCTAGAATAAAGTTTAATTCATTTAAAAGCCAGTACCCATACTAAATTGTTAGATTTATATGAGGTTGAACATAATGATTTTTTCTAACTCCTATAACCCATATATAATGATAATTCCATTAATGATGAAAATTGTGTAAATTAAATGAAAGAAGATTTGAAATTCATTAAAAAGAACAATGCTTCTTTAATTTTTGAAAGACTGTATGATAATCCTGTTAATTGAATCAAATGTGTTTTTAAGAAGTAGTTTGATGAACATCGTAACATCACTCATATGAAATACAGATTCATAGAGAAATTATATTATCAAGAGAAAACACATTGATTATGGTGATTACATTTCCCCTATCATATGTCTTGAATATATTATGATCTCTTTATCATTTTTCACACACATAAATTTTAATATTTTTGATATGGATGAAAAATATTCTTTTGTATGGATTCATTATGAAAATTGTTTTATTGTGAAACCTTTTGGTTTTGGTGATTAAATATTTCCAAATCATATTTGTAACTTAACTATAACCCTTTATTGATTAATTTTTTTTAAAGTGTTGGTATGAATTGTTACCTAAATACCTCCTAATAAATTAATTTAAAATGGGGAAATCCTATTTTATATTTTATTTAAAAAAATATTTATTAATATTTATTAATTTTTAATATATATATATATATATATATCAATAAAATTATTTATGTTAATAAAAATTAATCAATAATATAGGATTTTGGGTATTTAATTAAATTATAATCTTAGATGAGTTTTCTATGAGATTTAAAATCATTCCTTAACATAAAAAAATTTCAAAATAAGGATGGTATTTTTTGATGGAAAATAAAATACCAAAACTAAATATTAATATGTATTTTAATAGATTAATTAAGTCAAATAATTACACATATGAGTACTTTTTTATGTTAAGTTTGGATGAAATAAGTATATTGATTGATATGAAATTTATAGAGGTACGATTGGGATTCTTATTTATCATAGAGTATCCGGTAAAAATTATATATTTAATGATTTCATAGTTATAATTTTCAATAAAATCCTAAAGAATCAACTTTTTGCCATATTAAAATAATATTCAAATATTTAAATGGTTTTAAAAACATTTATTTATCTTCTACAAATGACACTTAATTTTTAATTACAACTTTTTAATTCTAATTTTGGTGTATGCTAATTTGTTATGAGATCTATTAGTGGGACATGTCACCTATATGTAAAATCATTTTTCTCCTAGTTTTTAAGAAGAAAACCTACATTTCAATTAATAATGATAAAGAGGAATATATAGTTTATGGGAGTTGTTGTAGAAAAATTATTTGGATGAAAAACATACTAAACTAATGGGATATAATACGACCATATTCCAATCAAAATGATAATTGAAGTGAAATTATAATTTATAGGAATCCCATTCAACACTCATATAGTAATAACATTGACATTAGGTACAAAGTTATTGGAGATCACTATAATTAAGGAGGTGTCATGTTCAATTTTATTAGCACAGATCATAAGTTGCATGACCTTTTCAAAAAATTAATATCTTTATAACATTATGATTTTACTGAGGAGAGTTAGTATGGATCACTTATGGAACATATTTTTTACATAGTAATGATTTATGTTTATAAATTAGTTAATTCATTGAAAATATTTTCATAATTCCTTGAAAATAAATATATATTTTTTCATGGATCATTGTTTTTGACATTTTTACAAAATTAGAGCTCACAATATAAATATTCACTATTTTATCTTTTAAAGAGTCTTAAAATGTAAAAGAATTTTTTAAGAGAGATGTTCTTCAGTTAATATTTTAATATTTGTTAATAATTTTAGGAAAGTTATATATTCTAAAATTATTAATCTTATTCAGGAATGTTTTATTAATTATTTTATACTTTAAATCTAGCTAGAATTTATTTATAATTAGAATAATTTACTATTAATGATTAAAAGGGTGAAACATGATTTTTCCTTGAACATGTTTTATAATTTTATTTTTTATTTTGAATTTGAATCCTTATGCATATTAAATTTTATTAATTTTAATTAATGTGTTTACTATACATTATTTTTAAGGGGAGTTTTGTTTATAATGATAAATATTATATATAATAATTATGACTTATATTCTTATTCATTTTTAATACGAGAGAACATGCTATATATTTATTATTGAACTATCTATACATATTATATTTCAAAACATTGTTTTGAGTTTTTGATAAACATAATGGGGGATAAAGGTATTCACGATCTAATTTCTATAGAGGTTTGAAGGTTTAAATTTACATATTTTATTTTATCTGTTGATTTTAATTTTATAATTATTTTAGGTGTTTTTGAATTATATCTTTTTCATATTTAATATAGAATTATATTAAATTATAAAATCAACTATTTAGATCTATATGTAAATAATTTTTATTGAAAATAATTTTAAAATATCATTTAAACAATATGATAAAACAAAGAAATTTATTTAGATGTTTATTTGGAAAAATATATTTAAAATAAATCGTATCATATTACATTAACTCCATATAATATCATATATTTTAATTTCTTGTAATGGTTAAAAAGTGGGATATTTTTGTACATATCACTCTCTCAGATTCTCTAATGAACAGAAACAATATGTCTCATTGAGTCCATTTTATTTCAGATATTTTATATAATATGGCTGGATATCAATTTTAGAAGTCAATCGATCAATCGACACAATCAATATGAATTTTTTGGTCCATTTTAAATTACCTCAATGGGAATTTATGCTTTCCCTCTGAAGCCTAGTGACCCATGCATAATATATATATATATATTATTTCATTTTGATGAATATAAAATATATTTTCAAAATAAGAATGCTTGAGAATGATAATGGTGTAGTGTACCTGGTTACAAGATACATAAACATCTTATTTAAGTAAAATATTTATCATCATAATCATATTTCATTATATAAGGTACCATTTTATACTAATCATACCGCGTACCCTAATTTATTATGTGTGAAAAAATTAAAACACAATAATGGGTGAGATAAAATTCTCAATAGGGGTAAACATGGGAGGAAAAAATCAATGATATTATATACGAATATCATTAGAATAATTTAATAAGATTATATGATTACTAATATAAAATCCTACCAAACAATTCAAAGATAATAATTTTGTGTAATTGTATAAAACATTTTTATTTCACAATATTGGCAGATAATTAAAAACATAATCACGATTCAAGAGTTGAAATCATAAGAATAAATTTTTTTAATAGTGTTCTATGATTATAGGCATAGAAACCCTATGTCATGGTAACCTACCAAGACCATCATTTCATAGTGGAAGATGAATCACCACTTAATTTTCATATTATTATGGATCTAGAATACCTATATGTTTCCCACAATGGATTGAGAAAATAAAACTATTTCCCATAATTTTCTCATTAGATGTAAAGATTTATACATTTCATTTGAGTTCTATATAATTATGGTTCAACCCATTATATAATTAAAACTATACATATGTGTTCCAATGTATTATAAACATTCATTATAATTATAGAATAATCTATGGGAAATAAATGAGTTAGTTAATCATCTCATCATTCTAATAATAAACCATATATATAATGAATTAATAGTCTATCATAGGATCATATCCATAGTAAATCATAACAATCCTTAAAGGATGATGACAAATATGAAGAAAAATTAATAAAATACCATTCAATCATTACTTTTAGAACACAAAAAAATATCATTATCATTTGTTAAAATTTGGACTAATTATAAAAAATATTTTGAGAAAATATTTTTATTTAAAAATAAACAAGGATAAATTTAATTAAATAATATATGAAAATAATTTTCATAGTAGTAGAAAAGTATAGTTATTTTGTATATGTTAAAAGAAACCATTCCTTTTATTAAATTAAAAAAATTCATAAATGATTTTTACAGAAAACTATAGAGAGATTCAATTTTAAAAAATTTAAAATAATTTAAAAGGTACTAAAACTACCACTTTGAAAAATTATTTATAGGAATGATCTTTAGTAAAACAATTATCAATGTTAAGTAAAAGGAAGAAAAATACTCTCCAACCAAATTTGAAATGAGGTATGCTTTATTTAAAATAAATTTATCTATAATTTTATGTACCAATAAGAGAGAAGGTAATAATACAAGAAAATTTGATGAAACAAATATTATTAGAATATATAAAGGGTTTAGTAGGTAATATCAGCAAAATTTTCCATAACAGAAACATAGTATTTATAATCTCAAAAAGAAATGTGATTTGAAAATAAAACTTTACTTCACGTAATATTCTTCATTATATGAATACAAATATCCTATATAATAAATATTTATCTATTATAAATAAATTCCAAAACAATATTAATACATAACATACAATTTATTATTCTATTATAATTTCCAATTACAATTTTATAACTAATTTATTAATTTAAATGAACATTATGTTGAAAATTGGATGATTTTACATGATGGTATTAGTTTGATTATTCCTATACTTATATCAGGTTCATGGATTCACTATCTATAGAATAATAAAAATAACATATGTTTAATATTTCTTCATCATATTAAAATTTATAATTATTAATAAAAATTGGCGATGAAAAATGAATCATATAACTTTAAGGTGTTGGTAGCCCACATGTACGCAGCAGAAGCGTTAGAATTTTCAAATGAATATAACAGTATACATATATATAATATACAATAATTCTGAAATAGAAATATTTCATAAATAGAATATATAAAAATTGGACACCTAATTATGAGAAACCATATGTTTCGGTGATGAAAAATGAAATACATCGTCATCATGAGGTAGTAGTCCCCACGTACACATTAAATATATTTTTTAATTCACCCTTAGATAAATAAGCTGATGAAAAAGGTTTTTATCATAAATATAATTTATTTTATGAATATTTAAGATTCCAATGTCATTTTATCACAATTTTAGGAGATGTTTTGAGGATAAAAAGGAATAAATAAAAGTAAAATACTTGATTAATGTCTATACCTCTTCTTCAAACAACCAATCTATGTTTATACCTAATAAATTCATAGGATGACACTATGATAAAAATATTAACTCTATAAAATTGGGGGGAGGTATTTTAGGAAAAGATATGGGTAGGAAATTTCTCAAATGGTAGTCTCTTTAAATGTAGAGAATATTGGATATGTTTTGTCCTTTAACAAGATAGGTGGAGGATACAATTGGAATATTTCAAATGATTAAAATATATTAACACCTTACTCAATCCAAATGGATAAAAAATGACTCAAAATGGAATATTATATGATATAGTATTGAAATATTACCATAAAATTGGATTTAGATATTTTTTAGTTCATATTAATACTTACCATTTTTGTTTTTCATGTTTTAACCCATTTTACCGCTTACATTAGTAAGTGAATTATTAAAATGTTACAATTCATAATTAACATAAATTAGGTTAGACATTTTACATAATATTAATTATTATTATTTATAATTTTTGATCTATTTTAAAAGATTAAATTTCTATAAATGGCATAAATGAATTTTTAAATAATCATATAAAATAGAAGAAAATTGTTTTTTTGAAAAATTCATTCTTATATATAAAAAAGTTTTTACTATTATTCCAATACTAGTAAAAATTATCAAATTAATATTAAAATGTTTTATCTAATATAAAATCTAAATATTTATTTAAAATAATTTATTAATAGTGATAAATTTAATTTAATAAAATAAAAACTTATTGGGTGTAAAAAACATTTTTTTATAAAAACATATTTTTTAAAATTCACATGCTATTATTTTATTTTATAAACAATTTATAACCAATGGATTAATTTTAAAAATGTGTAAACTATTAATTTTTAAAATTTATATAATCTTTTAAATACATCTTATAAAATGAATATTTGATAATTATTACATTAAATAATAATAACTTAACAATATATCATAGTTTATTTAAACTCGGCATTGCCTGTAAAATAAGGTATAAAAGAAATTAAATTTATTTATATAGATATATAACATAATTACAAGGTGTTTTACATTCCACCCTAGTAATAATTTCAATATTTATATTTTTTACATTAATATAAACCTTGAAATCATTATTTTATTTACATGAAAAATACACTTTCATGGAAAAGTAGAAACCATTCAAAAATGATCACACCTTACAGATTCAAAATTCAAACCAGGTCCTACATTCAAAATTCAAAAATAGTAAAATCACTCAAATCATGACATGGCCCGGGAAACACATGGCATTGCATCATTACAACATCATCGTCATCATCACACCATCACCATCCACACCAAACATTGATCCATCGCCTCCTTGGTTACCAAACCGGTGAAAACCCCACTGGAGATAACACCCACAAATTCATCTATTCACCTTCCCCACACCACACCAAAAAAAATTTAGATCACAGAAACCTCATTCCTAGAAAAACAAAATTCATTCATCATATCCAACATGAGCATCGTCATAGCCATCATCAATGAGGACCAAATCCGAACAACAAACTACAGGGAAACAGAACAAACTCTCCATAATGAAATCAAAAATTCACCTTTGAATTGAACCAAAATCCAAAATCCTAAAACCCTTTTGGTATCAAACCATTCGAGACAAACATCAGGAAAAAAATGAAACAAACCCTAGACATTGATGATAACCCTATAACTCCATGACCTTCGTAGACCCAACATCCCAAAACACAACGAACAACAAGAATACCAGCATTGAACAAACCCATTCCATTGATATGAATTACAAAAATTTTCTGAAATAGCTACAACATAGATCGAAGATGAAAAACAGGAACCTCCTAGAAAACCATTGACAGAACAAACAACACATCCCAAATCCTCCTAAATCCACCACAACAGATCAATAGGGAGAGTGATGAGGGAGAAAGAATCCAGAGTAGTGTTTGAAGTGGTGGGGTCTCTATGAAGAAGCTCTTCCTCACCCAAAACCACCAACCCCAACTATTGAATCCACCCCGAACATGGTTGAGCTCCAGGGACACTATAACTATTCAAAATACACATCTCAAACCTACCTAGGAAAACTAGTGTACCAGACCATAGTGGGGCTAAAATCATGTTAATTGAAAGGGAAGAGCAGAGTAAAAACCGATGGGATTTAATAGGGAGTCAAGAATGACTACATAAGAGTGAGAGAATAAGGGAATAATGAAATGGGAGGAAGAAGAAGAGATGGAAAGAGGGGAGGGGAGGAAGGAAGGAAATAAGGGATGTGGAGACAACGTCGGAGAAGCGACACACAATCCTCCCCTGCCAGAACACCACAGAAGGAACCCTAGATCAGGGAGAAATGAAAGAGTGGCCACTTAGAGGCTCCTCCCAATATGGAACAAAAAATGAAATTGATTAGAAAATATCATAGGTTATGTAATGTGAAATAACAAAATTACGGTTATGATCTAGTGGGCTCACCTCTTAGTTTGATACAT
Source organism: Viscum album (assembly GCA_963277665.1). NCBI lineage: Eukaryota > Viridiplantae > Streptophyta > Magnoliopsida > Santalales > Viscaceae > Viscum > Viscum album. Next base: position 53,385,221 of record OY728156.1, read on the forward strand.
GTGATTTATTAGGTATATACTTCTCCTGATGGGATATATAGAACACATCATAAAAATGAGAGAGATTCAATGTATGTGTAAAGTGATTGGTTTCCATCCCAATAAAATTAAAAAATTTAATGGGACTGATATATCATGATATTTACATGACCATATTTAAAAATATCAAAACCATTTTCCAAAGATACATTTATAGGAATAGATTTTCAACAATTTTAAACACATAATATCGCCAATAATGGAATGCATAACATTTATATTATCTCAAAGATTCTGAAATATGTTTCTATATGAATAAAATATTTCTATAAAAATTACATAGCTATATTAATTCAAAATATATTTTTATTTCACTAACATTATTCATGTATGTTGGCGTTATGAGATTCCATTCATTGAGGGCTTTATAAAGTGCCACATAAATACTCGAGTAAAAGCTATTATGGTAAGAGAATTCAATAAAAATAAATTTCTGATCCTAAATTCCTTTTAAATTAATTGTTAATTCTCTCTAAATTTCTTCTAGTGTTTCTTATGGTCTACTAAGACATAGAATCTATTTGATGTTGATATAAATTACTAAATCTCCACTCAGTTTTTTGGGATTTATGAGGACATTATAGATCATAGATGTAAACCTCATATCCTGATCAGATACAATTGAGAGTGGTACTACATGAAATACCACCAATTATATAATTTAAATCATGTAAAAATGATTAAGTGAGAAATATTCTATAATGAAAATTAATGTTTCTACCTTCATGTAGTTATAGACCATAACCCAAATAGAACTATTGACATTATGTGTCTTTGGGATATGATTAAAAAATTCCATAGTGATGTTTTACCATTTACATTTTGGTATTGGAATTATATGTAAAACCCCATTATAATTTTTTCTCTCATTATTATGTTACTAATATACTAGGCATCAAGATACATACTCTAAAATATCCATTTTCATGTTGTCTCACTAGAAATATTCTATCAATTATTAATAAAAAATCATAAATACAATATATATAGAGAATGATGAACTATGAATATTATATAATAAATTAATCTTAAATTAAAAATTTTATAGGACATATAATTTATTCATAAACATTATCATTCCATAATAATCATAGTTTAACTCTGGAACATTTCATACTTTTTAATAGTTCTACATATTCCTTCTCTTTATTATTAATCCCCATATAGATGGATTGATGAATAATCATCTTTAAAAGATAAGATCATTATAATTTACTTAGTATTTCAGGTTCCATATTCTACAAATCTATATGTTTTATTCATATTTTAATCCTTATCATAGAGAAAATAACTAGATCATTCTGACTCACATCATCAACCACATTGTTCTCCTTCCTGGGGTTGAAATGTATTGTGTAGTCATAATATATAATCACCTCATACAATTTACTCCCAAAGATATTAAAATATTTCTATATGAATATATAATATTTTTTATATATATGAAACACCATTAAAAATAAATAATTTTCATCTATATATTCAGTGAAAAAATTATCACAACCCACCCCAAATCATGGGTTGGGTAAATTTTATCATCTATTTTCAATTTTTGGGAGGAGTAAATTGTCACCATATTATTCTTCAATGATCACATATTAGTCCCTGCATTTATGTGTCACTAAAGATCATGAAACCTTTTCCATTGAAATAGTGGGATCATATATTAACTAAACAACCTTATATTCACAACCTTGAAATTTTCGTCTCATTAATCTATAAACAACAACATAATCCACTTTTATATCAATACGGTGATTACTTTATATAGTTTTGATATATCTCCTATAAAGATTCAGAAATATTCTGAAAACCCATGAAATATTTCGATATTAGTTTTCATATTTATCCTATGAAATTTCTCAATAACATCTATCTTTTAAGGATCCACTGATACACCTATACATGAGATTACATGACCCGTAAATAAAACTTATTGATGCCAAAATTAACACATGGGTAATTTATCATATATATTATCTTTTCTAGAGGACTTATTCACAATTATAAATGATTAAAATTATCTTCCATAACCATTTATTATATAATAATATCATCAATAAATAATACTAACAAAAAACTAACGTAACCTATAAAGACACTTTTCATTAAATCAATTAATAAAAAAGGGGAATTATTATTTCCAAATGGAATTAGTATAATTTTACAATGTCAATACATCATAAAAATTTATACTGGGAATGTAATATTTCTAACCATTAATTAATAATATATAGAATGAATTTCAATCTTTGAAATGTATTGCCTCTTAAAAATTTATCAAAAAAATTCATCGATTGGGGTAGTGGATAATTATTCTTGGTATTGGTCTTTTTTACATTCCTTATAGTAAATGAAATTATGCATTGGCACATTGTTTTTCTTAAAAAATAGAAAAAATTCACCCTAACGTGATAAACATGTGAATATGATTTTTTTATAGATCCTCTTAGAGTTTCATCTTCAAGTTAGGAAACTCAATACGGTCCATTATATATAGAGTCTTTGAAATAGGTGTAGAACCATGAATATCCCTCAGGAGTAGGCAGTAATACCCCTGTTATAGAAGTAAAATCCATTTAATATCACATTCATACTCAAAGAAAAAGATGACCATAGGTTGATTAAGAATATCAAATGTGACTTCTCTCCCTTATAATTTTATATGAAATCTATATATATATATATATCTAATCCATTTCTGTAGTCAATCTAAATTAAACTAGGGGGAGAATAAAATGATTTTTAGGAAGCACATTACCACACACATATATCTTAGGGGAGATATATACATAACATGTGATTATCTTACCATTATGAGTTTTATCCAATAACTGAACTTCTAATCATAGATGATTTAATTTTATACAATTATCAAATTCATTAGATATAAAATAGTGGGTACATATAGAATAAAATATGACATTATTTATTTTATAGTGAATGATAAGTGTATATTTCACCATGACATTGTTATAACCAACTTCAAAAACTATGATAGAATGAGAGTTTCATTTTCCTTTAATATTGAGAGGTTATTGTTGTTTTTCATCACCATTAACCCTAACATTCATGTACTAATCAGCATAATTCCAGTACTCTATGAATTTCACTAATTGGAGCATTGGTGAAGGATTAGTTGACCTATTTTATTCCTCCATTCTATCTACTAGCATATATATCTCATATAAAAATTCATAATAAATATGGAAATCCTTCCATGTTTAAATCTACACATGGTTCAATTTAATAAATTTACTTTATGTTTTTTCCCTATTTCTAGCATGTTGGTAATTCATATTTCATTCGATTATTTCATTTATTCATATTATTATAAGAATCCATATAATATCCTATTTCAGGAAAGAAGGTACTTATATACTCTAATTTTGATCATATTTTTGGGTATTGTTTCAAGAAATTTTTGGATATTTTTGACGAATTTTGAATGTTTTTGTGGATGTACATAGTTGGAACATGTTTAAGAAAAAAAAAGCGGTTCATCCCATCAAACTGTGTGCCCCTTTGGTATCTCTAGAAAGCGGTAACCATTTGGCCTCCCCTCCAAACTGTGTAGCCTAGTAAATAAATGGGTTTTCCTTCTTGGAATTTTTTTTTCTAACCCTGCAAATTGGCCCTGATCCCTTTCCAGAAAACTAGTTTTGGCACCTAGTTAGGTGCACGATTAGTAATAATCATGCAGACAAACCCAAAAAACCATGTGAATGTGGTTTTATTCCCAAATAATATTAATTAAAATAATGAAACCCCCATTATAACTTCTAGACACCTATAACATGACCCTAAAGTATACCTCTAGATTTTAAGCTCTCAAGAGAAGATCTATGTCTCATCCAATCCGCTTCTTCTCAAATCGATGTGCTGAACGATGTGATTGATATCTCTCAGTTAAGTATTCTCTTACTGATTTGGAATCATATTCTCTAATATTATATCCTTTTTTTCTAGTTGTGGATACACATGTTTTTATTAGACATAAACATAAAATTTATGGATTTTTATTTGAGGGTATCCCCTTGTTCTTCCTGATATTTTTATTTCCATGGGAGATTACCACTTATATTGATTGAATAAATAAACATGTGATCAAAGGCAGGTAGTTTTTAAGGATTTTTCCAAAAATTGAAACCTTTTTTTCTTAATTGAATTGAAATTTATTTTAAATATTTTTTTAATCCATGAATTTCAATTATTTTGATGATTTTTTAAAAAGTATGATATTTATGAAATAAAACAATTTTCAATGGTTTTTGATATTACATTTTGTTTTTGAGAGAATATGGTTTGAAATTAATTGATGTAGATTATTAAGAAAAATTTCTTTAAATGAATAATGGTTTTCAAAGGAATGAACTTGATGAAACCTATGTTTTGGTTTTAAAACTGGAGTGGAAGTTTGAATATGAAATTGTTCATTTGATCTATAAATGTTGAATTTAATTAAAAAGAATTATTTTCCCATAATTTATTGTTTGATTGAAATTTTATGTGAGCATGAGTAGTTACTGGGTTATTAGTAAGATCAGTAGAGGACTCTAACTGCCTATATAATGATTAACGATGAAATATCTAATTAAAAAAAATTAGAATGATTTTCCTAGATGGGGTGATGATTTATTTTATCCCAGTGGACTATGGCATAGATATGTGTAAAAACACCTGATCCATGCATATTGAATGAGTAGTTTCATAATCATAGATCTATAAATTAAATAATCTTAGGGAATATGACCATGGTGATTTTTTATTATATTATTATTGGAATGTGTTTATTGAACTAATTTATTAATATCCATTTTTTATGAAAAATTCAAATTTAATCCTATCATTGATGCATCTACAATATAACTTATTTGAAATAATGTTATTAATGAAATGTGAATCTAAATTTTCATTCCTTATATTTATTTGAATTGATGTATGAACGATTTTATGGTTTTTAAATTTCATATGTAAGATATTGAGAAATCCTATATAGATATATTTTCTCACATCCTACCTTTTCCCTCTGTTGTTTGTATATTATAATAATACAGGTCTTGTAAATGTGAAATTGAATCTTGAAGGTGTTATTAGTTCATGATTCATGGGACCGTTGGTGATGGTGGTGACTGGTGGAGATATGGTCCACATGTTACATATGGATTTTGTAATATTATAATGATGGATTTTGTGCTGTTTTATTTTGGACGATGCACTATTTGAGTTTTCTATCAATATTTTTTTTTAAAAATTTAACCATTATTTGTTATTTAAATTCTAAATATATGTGTATCTCTCTTATGTTATTCAGTATTATTTTATTTTTCATATGGAAAAACTATTCCATTTGACTTCTTAGTGATGCCATGTAGTAGTCACAAATTCATGGGGATTAGGAACATCCATTGAGATACAGAAATATAATATTTTATCATAATATATTAAAATAAAAGAAATTTAAATTATATTTATGGAAGTTATATTACTATATATCTTAAATTAGGTGATGGTCTGAGTATCAATGTTTATTTTTTTCCACTTCCTGATGATGTTGTACTGTACTATTCTATATGTAGACATTTCATTTGACCTTATGAGGGAGATTTAAAGGAACCTAATGAAGACACCACTTTAGTTTATTAGATCCTAATTGAGATAGCAGTGCATGTAGTCCAAGCTTTGGGAGAGGTTGTAACACCTGTTCTAGTTTAGGCTCTAGTAGTGGAACTTTGTAGGGATTAATCTAGAGATCCATCTCAGGAGTTTCTTTGGAATAAACAATAACATTACAGTAATTTAGTTGTCCTCATTTTTTAGAAGATTAGATAAAAAATATAGAGTTTATTTTAATGTTCATGGAAATAACTAATTCTATAAAGGTGAAACAGTCTATTTTCTTTCTTTAAGGACATAAAAGAATGTGATGTGATTCGAAGGTTATAGTCAATAAACATGAATAAATGGAATGTAATGTCTTTATAGAAATATAATTAAATATTTCTATATATAATCCATGTTTTTTTCATATTATATTGAATATATTAGCCATAATCATGGTGAGCGAACCCGACATGATATGAAAATTTCTCGGCCGAACAAGTTCAGTTATCTCTTAAGGTAGTAACTAATGAGAAGCTTAATGCTCAAAGGATCATGATGGGTATTAAATATGATATATGAAATAATTTTTTATGATAAATCACCCCTTTTATTCATATGTCATGGATTGATATTTGATGGATGATCTTGACTTGGATGGTATGTCTGGTTTGACATTATATCATCCCAGCACCAATAGATGTTATATAAGATACTTTAACCGAAAGAGAATGAATGATTTTCTTCATAGTGGACCTCAACATTAGAAATATTCCATTACTTCTATTTTTTCTAGAATAATACCATTTATTTTCTTTTTATGTGTCATGTTTAGTAATTCAAAGTGATTTTTTACTAAGGCAAATAAAGATTTTTGATTTCTATGGTTGCTCAGGGAAACTTTTTTCATGTCTTTTGTACCATGAATAATGAAATGTGCTCATAATCACTTAAATGTACAAAATTGTAGTCATTTTATTAAATATTTAAGGGGTTAAAACCATATATATCTAGAATAAATTATCTTCATGAGTTGAATAATATTTTGAATAAAATGATACGGGTCCAACGACTATGAAAGATACCATCACAATAAATTCATCTTTAATGATTGATTTATTTGACACTAGTTAATATTAGTTTTTTTTATATTGACTTGTGTTGTGAAATTCTTAAAAAGTTCTATAGAGCTTATGTTTTATGGGATGGGTGTTGATATGCCTCTCGAAACAAAGAGAGAGCTGGATCTATGATATACCCCTTGTTCCTAGTCGTTTTCTAAGATTATGATCATTTTGGATTTTATAGTCACTGATATAAATAATACAGGCTTCATTTATGGGAGGGATTGGTTAATTTATAAAATATCATGAAATTAATATTATATTTGGTGTATTTATTTTACTGCTCCAGGTGTAGTGTGTTTTGTTTTCCAAGTAGAATTGTTCTCGAGGTCAAGTACAACCATTCCACCACTTATGAAGTTATAAATGGTTATATATATGTTTTATTATGATATTTAGTAGTAATATTTGTGTATTAATCTTCCTTTAGTGTTCATTGAGTTTCTAGACATGTTTCCTTTTGAATTTTATTCCCTTCCCCTAATAAGTGTAGTAAATCATATATTAACATGGTACCAAGTACTCAGCCTATCTCTATTACCTCTTACTATATGAAGCTAGTTGAAATGAAGGAGTTAAATAAATAGGAATATATTTTTTATAAATAATTCATTCTCTTATGTGTGTGTCCTTGGTATCTACCAATTATTTTATCAGAACACTAATGGGACACATCATAATTGTGTTGATTAATAAAAACACAACTGATTCATGGTAAATAAAAATTATCTGTTTCCTAGGATAGATGATTTATTTTAGCACTTGAAAGGTTAAAAGTGGTTTATGATAATCGATATTCAATCACGATATCACCAAATTAAAATCTATGAATATGATATCATAAAGACCTCCTTTTGGAGTTGGTATAAAAATTTTGAGTACCTAGTTATTCCTTTTGGTCTGACTAATTCTCCAACTATTTTTATAGAACTAATGAACATGATATTCCATGAGTATCTCTATTCATTCATGGTGGTATCTGTGGATGATACATTTTTCTACTCATAAACCATCTAAGATCATGTACATCATATAAAAGTAGTTTTAAAATCTTTTAGAGATCACCAACTTTATACCAAGATATCAAAATTTAATTTATATATTCAAGAAGGGAAGTTATTGAGACGTGATCTCAAAACATGTAAATTTTTTGATCCAGAGAATTTGAAGGTTCTAATGAAATGATAACAACCACACCATTTTTCTAGATTCATTGAATAATTGGCTTGTAGGGGTCTAACCACCAGTTCATAAAATATTTCTCAAATTTGGATTCATCAATTACCAATTTCTCTCTAAAAGGAGTAAATTTTTTATGGGATTGGAAATGTATTAATTATTTTGATGAGATGAAGTTACATTTGATTTATTTGTTAATATTTAATCATATATAGGATTTTATGAGATAAGTTTTCATTTGATACACTTTAGGTTTGGTTTTGAGATTTTTTCTCATGAAAGGTGGCCACATAAGGGCCTTGGTTCTTGATATCCTAGTCCACACAAGTAGAACTATACAACACATGGCCTAAATTACACAAATGTGATGCATTCACTTAATAATAAAAATAATTTCCTTTTTTAAAACGATTTACCATTAATTTATTGAAAAAAATACTGAGTTATAACTATCTTTATAAATATTTCCACCATTTTAATACATTATAGGAGGATTACCTAAAAGTTGTTTATTTTTACATCGCCTACACCACAAATAAGTGGAATGTAATCATGGATTCTTTTATTAAGAATCACCCTATCTAGTCCATGAAAGATTCATTAGATGATTTTAATTTTATGTCTCTCTTTTCTCATATAAATTTTGGATTTCATGATAATGAGTCTCATATTGTTTCGTAAATCATGGATTTAACCTCCTCTTTTCTTGAGATAATTCTTCCGGAGTAGCAGCTTCATGATGAGTTTCATTGATTTTTGGATTCTTTTTATGGTGTGGACCATCTATCAGTGGTCATTATATTTTTAGTATTACCTATGTTTTCAGAATTTTCACATCATATAATTTCCCATGATAAATTATCTAATGGAGGATTTATATAGTTCCTAATGATAAGTTCATAAATAACCATGCACAGATTATATGATATACGTAGATTATTTTGGTATCCTGGTATGATATGAGACATTTTTAATTTCATTTTAATTATTATATGTGTTAGTAGTTTAGGTTCTAGCACTATAAATATTCATGGTTTCTTGAACCCATTCTAGTGCTAACTTAAAATTGGAAATATATTTTTATGGATTTTGAGGTTGGTATTACACATACCCCTCAATGGAAGATTTTGATATGTATAGTGTTCAATTAATTGACAAAATTCGTTCAAATTATTTCCAATTTTGGTACAACCAAATCTGAAGACCATGTTAGGATTTATATTTAGAATATTATCACATTTCATGAAGTTCCATGTGTTATTCTTTCTATTAGGGATCCCCAATTCAATTCTCATTTTTATTTGGCACCGAGTGGTGATGGGATAATGGGTTAGTTTGAGTATGGAATATCATTTAATAATGGATGGAAAGGGAGAAAAAGGTATATATATATCCTGGAATGCATTATTTATATTTGTGTTCTTAATTATGATGAATCATAGGATGGAAACATGAGACTGTTAGAGTTTTCCTATAATATATGTTACCAGTTTTCCATCTGGATGGATCCCTTTGAGGCCTTGTATCATCATCTGTATAAATATCCATTATGTTCCTCACATATTGGTGATACTTCCCTAGTTGGACCTAGTTGTGTTGTATATATGACATTGGATATTCAATGGATTCATCAGATAATGGTGATTGGTTAGTGCTAGTACAAATCTTATGATGATCATCATTGTTGACCATTTGTGTTTTTAGTTGGTGAGAAATTGTTTTTGAGATTTTCACCTTGGATGGGTCACCAATGTCTTGGTATATTTAGAAATATTATACTCAAATAAGTGGAACCACTTGATGTTATTTAGTATATTAGTATTTCAGCTAGTTGTATCATCTTATTACCTAAAATAAAGTCTATTCATAATGAGGTTTAGGTATCACATATCATAATGTATCTTTTAGATCCATCCCATGTATTGAGCTGGGAAGATCTTGATTTAGAAGATGACGTATATGTGATCTAGAAACCAGTAGAGATTATTGAAACTAAAATGATAGTTATTTGTGGGATGTCTATAACATTGGATCAAGTGATTTGGAACCATGAATCTAATTATCATTAGAAAATGGAGAATGAGGAACCAATGAGAGATTGGTGGAATCCTATATTTGACATGGATTTTTATTTACAAGCTTTCTAAAGGCACGCAATTTTTATAGTGTGGTGGATTAACATGTATTTACTACAATTTAGGTACATATATCTCATTTTCTGTTAATAATTAGTTTCATTGTTTTATTGTTCATTATTGGAGTTATTGGGATAAATTTTAATGTTTTTGAGGATATAAATGATTAAAACATGGTAAGGGAAAACCATGTGGTATATCCAAACTACCTATGTGCCTTATTTGGTAGCTCAAGTGTGTGGTGAACAATTAGTGAAAACTATGTGGCCTCCCCTAAAAACATTTCATCCTTGTATAGTGGGGGTTTTCATGGTTTGTTATAATTTATTTCCAAACTTTTCACACTTTATATAATCTCAATGATATTGCACAGTTAGATGTAATGTAATCTCTAACCATTCATTATAACCATGAAAATAATATGAATGATTTTTTATTCCAATGAAAATTTTATTCAAAATCATGAAACCCCCTTAATAATTTCTAAACAACACCCACATGACTCTAAATTGATAATTTTAATTTGGAGGATCTTAAAAGAGGATATTTGGATCCTCTAACCCCTTAATTAATGGGTTGATGTAGTGGTTGATGTGATTCATCTCCCTTCATTAAATGTTTTCTTCTTGATTTGGAATCCTCTTCTATTATCTACTCTACCACTTCGAGGGTAGTAAATCCAGATGTTGTATGTGGATTTAAATATTTATTGGTCAGATTGTGATTCTAAGTATCCCCCTTTGAACACTATCATATTATAATTTCCATTGTAGGTTCTTATTTCATGTGATTGATTGATTGAAAATGTGACTAATTTTGGGTGGTTATATATAAATTTTTCTTATCAACAAAACCTTTCTTTCTTTCTTGAAATGATTTTTCTCAATTGTTTTCTGAACTGTGAATTTTGAGGATTTATTTCAAAGGCATGTGTTTTTTCAAATGAAATCTAATTTTATATGGATTTTTTTTTATTTTAAAAAAATATGGAATGAAATGATTTGATATTTATTCTTGATAAAAATGGATATAAATGAAATATGAATTTGAAATTAATGATTATGATGAAAAAAATATTTATAAATTTAAATTGTAATGGAATTTTGAACATGAAATTGGGAATTTAAACTATTAATGATGAGTTGAATTAAAATGAATGATATTACCATTATATATAGATTAATTAAAAGAACATGTTAGTATGAGTAGTTAGTATAAGGCCCCATCCTTAAACATTACTTAATCTTGGGTTATTACAAGATTACACCTTGAGGATCTTTTCAGGTTTAGAGTTTTAGAGAATTAGATCATAAAACATGCATTACATTCCACATTTAAACAAAGTGGTTTCATACAAGATAGTATTCTCTTTTTCCCATCAATGGAAACATATTTAAAATAAACCATGGATTCATTCTTGACACTTCCTTGACACTATCATCATATCATGTACCTTTCCCTTGACCTGTGAAAAACATTTCAATAAAACTTGGGATGAGCATAAAAAAGCTCAGTATGGGTTATAAAAATATGGAAAGGAAACATAAGTTCATATATACATAATAAAGAAATCATAGTTTACCCATAAAACATAAGCACTTTAACATACCTCGTCAAATCATGAATAAATCATAGAAATCATAAGACATAAAGGTAACTTGAGGAATTCATAACATTCGTACGTAGGGAGTATCCCTCTTGGTTACGTTTGGAATACCCATCATAGTATATTCCCTAAATCTCTTTGGAGAAACCTTAACATTTCACTCCTTCGCGTTACCCAATTAATTGAAGAGCTATATCAGGCTCACCCGCCCTTAGTTTATCACGACACCACCCGTCTTTATAATAATGCCGAAGAACCTCAACATAATCATACCACATAAAACATGCATAAAGGAAACATAACATTTCCACCTTTCAATCATAAGATATCAATACAACACATTGATATAAAAACATTATGAAAACCATTTTCAATACCAAAACAAATGAAAAGTAAAACATTGTATTTATTTTTCTTTTAAAAAAATGGTATGGCTTTGAGAGGAAGCCGAAACTCAAATAATGGTCACGGCGGTGGAGAAGTCGTTGTCGCCGCATACATACGAAAAAACATTCCTTTTTGTCGTTTAGTAAATGCTTAGTAAAAAATATTCCTTTTGAATAAATGTAAAAGTCAAAGGGGTTTATACACCGTATAAAAGAAGGTTGTGTATAAAACAGAATATGACTCAATGAAAGGAGATTGAGACGAAGTCCCATACCTCGGGTCCGACTTGACTCGGTCGTTCCTGAATAATAAACTTGAGTTAATTTCTACTTGTTTATGAACCTTTTTCAAGTTCATTATTCCTTTGATATCACTTATAGCCATGTCATGAACACTATATAATTATTTAAGTTAATAACGGTCGTTTTAACGATCAATGGTACGTGAGTCAAAAATAAACCCTTTATAATTACAAGTTGTTCATGTATCCATTATACCCAGAATGGTATTCATGATGTAGATATCATATATATCGTATATATCTAGTACATTCATGCATTTATAATATTATATAACATTTAGAGGTAAGAAATGAAATGCACCGTTCATGGAGACGGTAAATCGTACGTACGCATGAACGCTGTTTCCATTTTTATTTCGTATTTTATGAAATGGAATCATTATGATATAAAGGTATATTATAATTCCAGTGTAATATCATATATAATATCATAACTCCATCCTTTATATGTCCCACATATGGTATTAATGAATCAAATCACTTTGAGGGGGCGGTAGTCCGCACTTCCTTAAATTAAGATATCGCGTTTACCCATAATGGAAATCATAAAGGTATGACCAAAATGAAAAATACAGAAGCTTAATGAAAACATAAAAATATTATATATCATATATAAATATAGTTTCATCTTAATTTCCACCTTTGAAAGTGTTAAAAAAATGTTGAACAATCATCGTTTCGAGAGGCATAAATTCACCATCCACGGAAACAGTATGTTCATTAACCATTATATGTAGGTGTGTGTAAGTGTAGCTCGAATCCTTCTTATAACAACATCCTAGTATATTGTAGATACCGGAGTAGTTTCAAAAAAAATTAATAAAAAGAGTTTAGGGGGTTGGAGAAGCAAAATAAAACAAAAGGACTCAAGTGAAGACATTACCTTAAAATCGTGTAACTCCCTTTGGTTTGAGCTCAAAGGCCTCTTTGGGAAGGGTTCTGCCCAAAGTGAGGCTTCAAGGAGTAAGAGAGGGATGTGGAGAGACAAAATGGGCAGCGGTTGGCCGAGCCAAAGGCTTTGGAAGTGTGGGTAAGGAGGTAGAGGTGGGGGCCTTTTATAAGAGGAGAGGAGGAGCACTCTTGGAAAGTAAAGAAAGGATACTTTATTTGAAAATTATTTTCGGATTCAAAAGGTTCCACATTGATATAATTCGAGGTTAAGGTGATAAGGATTCGAAATCCACCCATCAAATATGTTTTGGACATGTGTAGGTCAATGATTTTACATTATCTTTTCATTTTATTTAAATCCTTTATTAATGAGGTAATCACTACATCATCATGATGTCATAAATAATATAATTTATATAATGTCTAAAAATTATGAAACAAATACTATGATGTAGGAAATCGTTTTAGATTTCCAATTAATATTTATAGTCTAAAATATCATCTATGTAGGCAAAATTAAAAATGTTTTAATCAGGTGATACGTTCTTGTTATATTTACTTTCTTTTAAAACAATAAAAAGATAACAAGTCACTTTCCACAAAAGTGATTCCATGGGGTCCCCAAGATTGGCACAAGGCATCCCATGGTCGGCCATGAGACAATCAGTAGAATTAGGACACAGGTTGGTGTCATTTTGTTTTAATATGATATTGTTTTATTATCCTTAACTACCCGATTACTCATTAATCAAGATAATTAATGATAATTTCCGTCATTACTATTCATAATGTCCAAAAACAAAAGAGTCTTGATTACATAAGTTGGACCTTCTGATTCCAAATATGTAATCCATTTTACCAAATTCCAAACACATAAATTTCAATAACTGATTTAAAAATAATTCCTGTTGTCAAAACAAATAACGGGTTTTTTTTAAACAATATCTATGAAAAGTTTGGCATTAGTTTATGCCCAATTCCAAAGTGAAATTAATCCTAATGGCCAGCATTGGATTAAATGGTAAAAATATATTCAAATTAAACTTTAATACCAATTAAAAAGATAATATGACCATATAATTAAATTAGATGAAAAAGTAGTTTTGATGTAAAATGCAGTATTTTTCACTATTCATTTAAAAATGATCATTGTCAGAAAAATACCAAAAATTTACCAAAAGTAAATTTCAATGTACCAATAATAAATAATAAGTTTATTTTGACAAATATATCTTATAAAATTTTCAAAAGTTTTATTTAAAATGTTTTTCCATCAAAAGGTAGTAAAACAATATTAGTGTATTCCATGCTTAAGATTGGATTTATTCTCATTATAAGCCTCTAAAACACTATATTATTCATTAATTGACATAGATAAAAATATCTATTATTAATTACTTACTTGGGATGTTACATCCTTCCCCCCTTTAGAAAATTCCATCCCTGCAATTTATTTACTTATCGAATAAATGGGGGTACTTATCCCTCATTGCATTTTCAGATTCCCATGTTGCCTCTTCCATCATGTGGTTTTTCCACAAAACCTTTACCTGATTAATCACCTTCATCCTTAACACTTGATCCCAATGGTCAAGAATCTAGACCGGTTGTTCCTCAAAAGATAGGTTCACTTCCAGCTCAACTACCTCTAGACTCAAAACATGAGATGGATCTGGCATATACTTTCTCAACATCCAAACGTGAAAAACATTGTGTACCTGAGATAAACTCGGAGGTAAAGCCACCCGGTATGCAACTGATCCAACTCTCTCCAGAATTTCAAATGGTCCAATGAACCTTGGACTCATCTTTCCTTTCATACCAAATCGCATCACACTTTTCCATGGTGAGACTTTGAGAAAAACATGACCACCTACCTCAAAAGATAGATCCTTCCTCCTATTGTCCGCATAACTCTTCTGCCTGCTCTGAGCTGTTCTCATGTGTTTCTGTATCAGCTGAACATTTTCTGCCAACTCTTCTACCAATTCTGGTCCCATCAGCTTTCTTTCACCAACTTCATCCCAAAAATCTGGAGTTCGAAACCGCTTCCCATATAATGCCTGAAATGGTGCCATCTCTATACTGGAATGAAAAGTGTTATTATTTGAAAATTCAACCAATGAAAGATGTTGGTCCCAACTTCCCTGATAATCTATCGACCAAGATAATAGCACATCCTCCAAGGTCTGAATTGTTCGTTCTGACTGCCCATCTGATTGAGGATGAAAAGCTGTACTAAAATTTAATTCAGTACCCAACGACATCTGAAGGCCTTTACAAAAGCTAGAAGTGAACCTATGATCATGGTCAGATATAATGGAGAGAGGAACTCTATGTAACCTGAATATCTCTTTAATATACAAACGGGAAAGTTGATCTTGGGAAAAATTATCTCGTATAGTAAGGAAATGAGCAGATTTTGTCAAGAAATCAATAATAACCCAGATTGCATTATTACCTCGAGTGGTCTTCAGAAATCCCACAACGAAGTCCATGGATATGTTTTCCCATTTCCACTCTGGCACTGGTAAAGGCTGAAGCATCCCTTTTGGTAACTGCCGCTCTGCATTAACCTGTTGACATGTCAAACACTTCACAGTAAAATCAGCAATATCTCTTTTCATTCCATCCCACCAGTAATACTCCCGCAGATCTCTGTACATCTTAGTACTGCCAGGATGAACTGAAAATGGAGAACTATGAGCTTGACATAACAACTCTCTCTTCAACTGTGAATCAAAAGGCACACACAATCTCTTCCCAAATCTCAAAATGAAATCATTATCAATGTTGAATTCAGGAAACTTACCTTTCTGAACCATCTCTACCTTTTTCTGCAACTCACTGTCTTGCTTCTGTGCTTGCTTGATTCTATCTGATAGAGAAGATTTCACTGATACCTGAAACAAAACAGAAGAACATCCTGCACCAACAACTTGTATGCCAAAGTTTATCAAATCCTTAACCAAAGGATCACGTTCAAATGCAAAATTTCTAATTAAGCATTACTTTTTCGACTCAAAGAATCAACCACTTTATTTGCTTTTCCTGGATGGTAATGAATTGTACAATCATAATCCTTGATTAATTCCAACCATCTCCTCTGTCTCATGTTTATCTATTTCAGAGTGAATATATACTTTAAACTTTTGTGATCAGTATATATTTCACACTTTACTCCATACAAATGATGCCTCCTAATTTTTAATGTGAAAAAAACAACAGCTAATTCCAAATCATGTGTAGGGTAATTTAACTCATGAGTTTTCAACTATCGTGAAGCATAAGCAATTACCTGATCATTCTGCATTCGGACGCAACCAAGTCCTTTCAATGAAGCATCACTCTATATAACAAACTCACCTTTCCTGGAAGGAAGTGCGAAAACTGGAGAATTCACCAATCTTCTTTTCAACTCTTGAAAACAATCATCACATTCTTTTGTCCAGATAAACTTAACACCCTTCCGAGTTAGCTTAGTCATTGGACTAGATAACCGTGAAAAATTTCTAACAAACCTTCGGTAATAGCCTACCAAACCAAGGAAACTATGAATATATGTTACATTTGTGGGTCTTGGCCATTCTTCAACAACCTTTGTTTTTGCAGGATCAACAGTTATCCCATCTTTAGAAACAATGTGACCAAGGAAAGAAATTTGTTGCAACCAAAACTCACACTTGCTGAATTTACCATACAATTTCTTTTCTTTTAAGGTTTTAAAAATAACCCTTAAATGTCTTTCATTCTCCTCTTTACTTTTAGAAAACACCAAAATATCATCAATGAAAACCACCACAAAAATATCCTTGAACTCCTGGAAAATTCTATTCATTAAGTCCATGAATATAGCAGGTGAATTGGTTAGCCCAAAAGGCATTTCTACAAATTCAAAATGGCCATATCTTTTACGAAACATAGTCTTTGGAACATTTTCTTCCTTTACCTTCTTCTGATGGTACCCCGATATCAGGTCAATCTTTGAAAAATACTGAGCTCCCTAGAGCTGATCAAAAAAATGATTGATATGAGGCAAAGGATATTTGTTCTTAACAGTGATGTTATTCAAGGCTCTATAATTAATGCAAAGTCTCATAGAACCATCTATTGTTTTAAAAAATAAAATAGTAGCACCCCATGGTGACGTGCTAGGTCGAATGAAACCTTTATATAATAATTCTTGCAATTTCTCCTTCAACTCTAAAAGTTCAATTTGAGTCATTCGATAAGGGTGTTTTGAAATTGGCTTAGCATCAGGAACTAAGTCAACAATAAATTCAACTTCCCGATCTGGTATTATTCCAGGAAAATAATCAAGAAAAACATCAGGATACTCATTTACCACTGGCACATCATTAATCTGAACAGTTCCTTTATTTTCAACAATATGTGCAAGGTAACATTCATTTCCATATTTTACAAGTTTCTCGGCCTCATGATATGTTATCAACAATAAGGGTTCATTCTTGTACACAAACTGAAAGTCTTTCTGAAAAGAAACTTCTTTAGCTCTACAGTCAATCTTATCATGGTAAATAGAGAGCCAATCCATACCCAGGATAAATCAAACTCTACTAGAGGTAGAACAATAAGAATTTCAAGTAGGTTCTTTCCATAGATAAGGATAGGAAGATTCTTATAAATTCTTTTCGACTCAACATTTCCCCCATGTGTTTTTACCAAAAGTTCAGGAGTCATTCCTTGAGATGGTATTCCCATTTTACTAGAAAATTTTTTAGAGATGAAAGAATGTGTAGACCCAGAATCAAACAACACACTGGCATAATCTGAAAAAACAAAAAAAGTACCTGATACAACTTCATATGATGGCCCGGCATCTGCTGAAGTAGTTGCAAAGGATTTCACCACCCCTTTCTGCTTGTAGTCTAACAACTTCCCATCACTCATGCTCTTTGTCGGACACTCGTTTGCATAGTGACCCATCTCATTGCACTTAAAACATTTCACTAACTATAAATCAAATTTGAACTTACCTTCACCCTGATCTTTTTGAGTGCAATCACGAGCCTTATGTCCCATCATACCACATCGGTAGCACCTTCCAGAATTCAGAAGACATTCCCCAGCATGACTTTTACCACATTTATCACAAACTGGAAACTTAGTTTTCTTACCATCATAATTTTTTTGAAGAATTCTTCCCTTTCTCCTGCCACCTCGGTCTCGTCTTCTGCTGGTTGTTATAGAACACTTGATCATCAGAAAACTCTATTTCCACCTTCCCAGCACATTGAACAATATTTTCATAACGTTTAAACTCACTAGAAGTTAATGCCCTTCGATATTTTGGATTTAATCCTGAGTAAAAACGATTGATTTTACTATCAAGGTCTCGGATAAAATTTGGAGCATACCTTTCCAATCGAGTGAACCTTTTTTCATAGGCAGCCATTGAGTCTTCCTCTTTCCTCAATTCCAAGAATTGATTTTCCATCCTAAGTTGAATAGCCTTAGGAAAATACTTCTCAAGAAACATAACTTTGAATTCATTACAGTCGAGATCATCAATCTCATCAGCGTCCCTGATATTTTTAACCATCAACCACCACTGATCTGCCTCACCCTCCAAACGGTAAATAGCAAGACTAACCATTTGAATATCTGAACACCCCATGACATCTAAAATCTTCTCATGTGCTTTAATCCACCCTTCCGATATCACCGGGTCAGATGATCCTCTGAATGATGGGGGATTTTGCCTCATGAAATGTTCCACCACTAACATGTTCCTCTGCGGTTGATCTGGCTGATCTTGTTCATGGATACCACCACCATTTACCGCTTGAGTCAACTACGCCATTACTGCAACAAACTGTTCAGTTCCAATTCTGACCATCTCAGGATGCTGATTCGGAAGGTTATTTTCTTCTGTATGCCTTCCTAGCACAGCTTCCCTGTTTCCTCTACAGAAAACCATTCTGAACAAACATGTCTTAGATACAGAAACATGGTAATCTTCAAATGCTATATCATTTCAATTTGACCATAAAAAAATATTTTGGGATAATCATTTAATAGAATTCTAACTCCTAAAGCTATCTAAACTGACCTTTGATACCAACTATATGGCCCCAGCCTTAAATATTACTTAATCTTGAGTTATTACAAGATTACACCTTGAGGATCTTTTCAAGATTAGAGTTTTAGGGAATTATAACATAAAACATTCATTAAATTCCACATTTAAACAAAGTGGTTACATAAAATATAGTATTCTCTTTTTCCCATAAATGGAAACATATTTAAAATAAAACATGTATTCATTCTTGACAATTCCTTGACACTATCATCATATCATGTACCTTTCCCCTGACCTGTGAAAAACTTTTCAATAAAACATGGAATGAGCATAAAAAGCTCATTATGGGTTATAAAAATATGGAAAGGAAACATAAGTTCATATATACATAATAATGAAATCATACTTTACCCATAAAACATAATCACTTTAACATACCTCATCAAATCATGAATAAATCATCGAAATCATAAGACATAAAGGTAACTTGAGGCATTCATAACATTCTTATGTAGGGAGTAACCCTCTTGGTTACGTTTGGAATACCCATCATAGTATATTCCATAAATCTCTTCGGAGAAAACTTAACGTTTCACTCCTTCGCATTACCCAATGGATTGGAGAGCTATATCGGGCTCACCCGCCCTTAGTTTATCATAGACCCACCCGTCTTTATAATAATTCCCAAGAACCTCAACATAATCGTATGACATAAAACATGCATAAAAGAAAACATAACATTTCCACATTTCAATCACAAGATATCAATACAACACATTGATATAAAAACATTATGAAAACCATCTTCAATACCAAAACAAAATAAATGTAAAACATGTTATTTATTTTTCTTTAAAAAAAGGTATGGCTTGTAGAGGATGCCGAAACTCAAATAATGGTCACGGCGGCAGAGAAGTCATTGTCGCCGCATACGTATGACAAAAACATTCCCTTTTATTGTTTAGTAAACGCTTTGTATAAAAATGATTCCTTTTGAATAAACATAAAAGTCAAAGGGGTTAATACACTGTATAAAAGAAGGTTGTGTATAAAACAGAATATGCCTCAATGAAAGGAGATTGAGACGAAGACCCATACCTCGGGTCTGACTTGACTCGGTCGTTCCTGAATAATAAACTTGAGTAAATTTCTAATTGATTAAGAAACTTTTTCAAGTTCATTATTCCTTTTATATCACTTATTTCCACGTCATGAACACTATGTAATTATTTAAGTTAATAACGGTTGTTTTAACGATCAATGGTACTTGAGTCAAAAATAAACCCTTTATAATTACAAGTTGTTCATGTATACATTATATCCAGAATGGTATTCATGATGTAGATATCATATATATCATATATATCCAGTACATGCATGCATTTATAATATTATATAACATTTAGAGGTAAGAAATGAAATGCACCGTTCATGGAGACGGTAAGCCGTACGTACGCATGAACGCTGCTTCCATTTCTATTTCATATTTTATGAAATGGAATCATAATGATATAAATGTACATTATAATTCCAGTGTAATATCATATATAATATCATAACTCCATACTTTATACATCCCACATATGGTATTAACGAATCAAATCACTTTGAGGGGGCGGTAGTCCGCACTTTCTTAAATGAAGATATCGCGTTTACCCATAATGGAAACCATAAAGGTATGCCCAAAATGAAAAATACATAAGCTTAAAGAAAACATAAAAATATTATATATCATATATAAATATAGTGTCATCTTAATGTCCACCTTTTAAGGTGTTAAAAGAATGTTGAACAATCATCATTTCGGGAGGCATAAATTCACCATCCACGGAAACAGTATGTTCTTTAACAATTAGATGTAGGTGTGTGTAAGTGTAGCTCGAATCCTTCTTATAAAAACATCCTAGTATATTGAAGATACTGGATTTGTTAAAAAAGAAGTGAAAAAAATGAGTTTAGGGCGTTGGAGAAGCAAAAAAAAAACAAAAGGACTCAAGTGATGACATTACCGTAAAATCAGGTAACTCCTGTTGGTTTGAGCTCAAAGGCTTCCTTGGAAAAACTGCTTCCCAAAGTGAGGCTTCAAGGAGTAAGAGAGGGATGTGGAGAGAAAAAATGGGCAGGGTTTGGCTGAGCCAAAGGCTTTGTAAGTGTGGGTAAGGAGGTAGAGGTGGGGGCCTTTTATAAGAGGAGAGGAGGGGCACTCCTGGAAAGTAAAGAAATGTTACTTTATTTGAACATGATTTTTGGATTCAAAAGGTCCCACATTGATATAATTCGAGGGTAAGGTGATAAGGGTTCAAAATCAACCCATCCAATAGGTTTTGGACTTGTTTAGGTCAAATATTTTACATTATCTTTTCATTTTATTTAAATCCTTTATTAATGAGGTAATCGCTGCATCATCATGATGTCATAAATAATTTAATTTATTTAATGTCTAAAAAATTTGAAATTAATACTATGATGTAGGAAATATCTTTATATTTCCAATGAATATTTATAGTATAAAATATCATCTATGTAGACAAAATAAAAAATGTTTTAATCAGGTGATATATTCTTGTTATATTTACTTTCTTTTAAAAAAATAAAAAGATAACAAGTCACTTTCCACAAAAGTGATTCCATGGGGTCCCCATGTTTGGAAAAAGGCATCCCATGGTCGGACATGAGACAACCAATAGAATTAGGACACATGTTGGTGTCATTTTTTTATATTATGATTTTATTTTATTATCCTTAACTACCCGATTACTCATTAATCAAGATAATTAAAGATAATTACCGTCGTTACTATTCATAATGTCCAAAAACAAAAGAGTATTGATTACATAATTTGAAACTTATGATTCCAAATATGTAATCAATTTTAACAAATTCCAAACACAGAAATTTCAATAATTGATTTAAAAATAATTCTCGTTGTCAAAACAAATAGCGGGTTTTTTTGAAACAATATCTATGAAAAGTTTGGCATTAGTTTATGCCCAATTCCAAATTGAAATTAATCCTAATGACCACCCTTGGATAAAATGGTAAAAATATATTCAAATTAAACTTTAATACCAATTATGAAGATAATATGATCATATGATTAAGTTAGATGAAAAGGCAGTTTTGATGTAAAATGTAGTATTTTTCACTATTCATTAAAAAATGAACATTATCATAAAAATACCAAAAATTTACCCAAAGTAAATTTCAATGTACCAATCATAAATAATATGTTTATTTTGACAAATAGATCTTATAAAATTGTCAAAAGTTTGATTTAAAATGTTTTTCCATCAAAAGGAAGTAAAAAAATATTAGTGTATTCCATGCTTAAGATTTGATTTTTTCTCATTTTAAGCCTCTAAAAAACTATTTTATTCATTAATAGACATAGATAAAAAATATTTATTATTCATTACTTAATTGGGATGTTATAGTTAGTGAGTTATTATGACAAGTAAATTAGGACACTGACTCCCTATAAATGAAATGATAATGAAAACTATAATTGAACCAAATTCAATATGATTTTTAGACTGGTTGTTGAATGATTATTTCTCAATGGACTGAGCCTTAGGGGCATGTTCCAAATTTTGAGCAGTGTTGATTGAATGAGTAGTGATAGGATGCTAGAGCAATAGATTAATTAATATCATAGAATATGAACATCTTGTATTATTTTGATTTGATTACTTCATTTCAATGTTTATTTAACTAATTAATTCAAGTCCTTTCTGTTTTATGAAAAATTATCATTTATGGGTATTTCTGATATATCTACAATCTTTCTAAATTTATGATTATAATGAAATGTGAAACTATTTTTCCACATCGTACCATTAATTAAATTGAAAATTAGATTGATGAGTAGTTTTAGAATTTGTAATGGAATATTTGGTGAAATACTAAAGGGATATTTTTCCTCACATGAGAACATTATCATTGAGCATTTATATATTATTTTATCCCTAGTATAGGATAAGTGCAATTGCTATGTGGATGAGGTGGGTGTGTCTGATTCATCAAACCTTTGGTGATGGTAGGGACCAAAGGATCTATGGTCTATATATTACACATGTATTATAAGATATTGGATTTATGGATGTTGTGTCACTTTATATTAGATGATGAATGGTTTTAGTTATTTATCTATCTTTTTGTTGTAATTTTATCCTTGAGGGGGTTTTAGAATCACGTCTATGTATGTTTCCCTATTTTTTTTTATCTTCTTTGTTTTTTCACATGGAGGAACCATTCTTTTTGAATTCTTCTTGATTCGAGGTGCTAGTCTCTAACATATGGGGATTGGTAATACTCTTAGTAATACCCTGAGAAATTATAATATTTTCATTTCTATATAAATTTAATTTTTCTTTCTTTCTTTCTTTTTATATGGAACCATGTTAAGCTTACAGTACACAGAATACTGAGTTGGCTTGCATTACACACAAGACCTAATTTTACCGAACAACAATATATTACTAAAATATTATTATTTAATATAATATAACCATTAAATTAGTGGTTATGAATATTATTAAATAAATATTTAGTTTTATAAATAATTATAAAATTCATCTTATATGACATGATATAAGAATAAGTTTAGTTTTTCAGATAAAATAAGTATTAAAAAAAAGTAGTTTCGCAGCCTTTTAATGGATAACCCATTTTAAATTCAATATTCAACACTTTTATATATTAAATTTTACAAAACAAATTTCTTATTTGGAATCAAGTCATCAAAATTTATTCTGGATAATTTTTTTTTGATTTTTTAATAACTTTCATATTTTAATGAATAGTAAAAAAATACAGCATTTTAATTCAAAACTGTTTCTTCATCTAATTTATTTATATTTTTATGTTATTATTTTAATTTTTATTAAAATATAATTAGATTAATTTTTTATTATTTAATATAATTTAGGTAATTTTATTTATTTTCATATTAAAATTTTATATAAACACATGGCATTATTTTAATGGCTTTTACATAAAAAAAACATGTTTTCTCATTTTTTTTCAATAAGGATTAATTTTAAATTACATAGTTCAATTTATGTATTTTTTATTTTGAAAAATATATTCCATATTTTTAATTTGTGGTACTAAATTATGTAAATTGGTTTTTTTTATTTTTTTGGGTATTATGAATAGTAACTTCAGTAATTTATTTATTACTGCAATTAAGGGTAAATCAGATACTTAAATGTAAAAATAATATTATTAAATTATCCCAAAACCTATAAAATTGTATTGGATGACTAAATCAGACCTTATCATCTAATATTATAAATGGAATCATTTATTAGACCCCTATCCATTAATATGATATAAATATTATTAAAATTAATGAAGGTGAAAAAATTTCACACCCTCATTTCATATAAGTATAATAATTTTAATATAGATATATCCAGGATATAATATAGATTATATATATTATATATAAATTTAAAATAATTAAATACCTATTTTAAATTTATTTATAATTTTTAGAGATTAAATAATTACTATTAATGATGTCATAATCGTGAAGTATAAATTATTTTATTAATAGAAATATCAAATAAATGTTATTAAAATAATAATATAAATAGAAATTGACTTAATTAATGACATAAAATAATTTTATAGATAAAATGGACATGTTAATGATATATTTGATGTATTTTTTTTAATTTATTATGTTTTTTTTATATTTTTAAAAAAGAAAATATTGAATAGTATTAAAACTGAGATAAATGATAGTTTAAAATAAATACTATTTTATTAAATGACATAAAAGTAATAAAAATAATATTTTTTCCAAAATAACTTGGATAATGGATAATATATCATAAATAATACAATTTTTAGTCTTTTTTCATTTTATAGTAACTATATTAAACATATAGTGTAAAATTACAAGGAGACACAATAAGAGTTAAACTATTTAACTAATAGTTAAATTCAAATGATAAAGTTAATTTTATAACCTAAAAATGTATACAATTCATTGGTTTAAGGGATTTAGACCCACAATAACATTATTTTATAAATTAATCACCTTTAATATATTTAATACTGAAAATAAATTTATAATAAATTAATATTTTAAAATCTTCCAAAAGTGCCCCTCACCCCTCTTATAAAAGGGCACTTCTCATTTTCTTTAATTCACACCTCCAAATCCATTTGGTTCTGAAAAAACCTACCCATTTAAAATTAAAAATTCTCTCAATACATCCTAGAGGCCATAATTTGTTCATAAATCCATCTTAAGGAGTCCTTTTGTTAAAATCAAAAGAAGATACCCAAAAAATAGGTAATTATTTTATCATCTCTTTCAAAGTTCTTTTCTTCTTCTACTTCCATTTTCTATGTTTTTTCAATACCAAAGTAATACATATAGTATCATATATATACTAATATTTCAGTAAAATTATGGTAAAACCATATTACTCATTAAATCTATCCTATGAATAACAATATCTCCATGCATGCGTACGTACAGCTTACCGTCTCCATGCCTTGGTGTAATTTGTTATTCAACACTACTTCATTTGGATGGATATAATTATGATTATAATATATATATATATATATAATCAATATGAAATTATTATTATTATTTATAATTAATATAACATCCAATTTAATACCATTTAACCATCAAGGGAATGATATCGTCGCTCTTGCATACTTACGACCTACCATCTCCATGATGTAGTGGGATTCATTCTCCATGTTAACCATTAAAGAATGATTATAAAATTTATATGTTCAGTAAAAATAATTTTTTTGACCTTAATATTAATGTGGATAAAAACATAATACATCTTATACATAAAAAAACATGATTTAAATGACAACACATGCATAGGAAAACAAATTAGTTAACACCCAGAAAATGGAAATTCTGAAATATTATTAAGAAAATTATATAAGAGGATCATATATAATATTATAAATATGGTATGTATCTTTTATAATTTAATATCATGATTTAACCATTATAAAGTAGGTTAACTCATCCTCAACTAATGGAAAATACAAGGTAAGGGTTAATTTCACAATCTAGTTTTCATCTAATATTGTTTATACATAAGTATCTATTGGGGAATATTTATCATCCATGTCTGTTATTTGTAAAAATATTTTTTAAAATATTTTTTCTCTATAATTTTTAATTTCATTTATAAATATTTTTGACTTTTATAAAACGATT
This sequence comes from Viscum album, assembly GCA_963277665.1. Lineage (NCBI taxonomy): Eukaryota > Viridiplantae > Streptophyta > Magnoliopsida > Santalales > Viscaceae > Viscum > Viscum album. Next base: position 53,411,737 of record OY728156.1, read on the forward strand.
TGAATGAAATATTTCTATCATTTTTTAAACAAGGTACTTTGTGACATTTTCGACAAATTATGGAAAGAATGTTTTTTAGTTTATACAGCGTGAGTAAAATTTTCTGCCATTATTTCACATTAACATTTTGAAGCTTACCTTGCATGATTATAATGTTATTTTAAAAAGAAATTTTTTCTTTTATAATTGCATGGATTTTAATATATTTCAATGTAAAAGGGGATATTTCTATCAAAAATTTATAATGAATTTTTCGGATTATTTTCATCTATGTCAACATCCTTTTTTAGATTTTATACTTAATTAAGGTTTATTTATTGAATGTTTTATGATATGTTTGACTGTGGATGTGTGATTTCAATACCATTCATGGTTTATGGTTAGAATATTAATATTTAGTATACTTGTTTTAATACCAATGTTTTTTTTATGTTTCGCCTTTTTCATATGAAAAATTTATTGAATGTAGTAAGTGACGAGAGGGGTCCTCTATAGCCCCTAAATACTTCGGTAGGTCTCATGAGAAAAAATAGATATGTATTTATTTGATTATTTAACCATTTATTTTCATATTTCTTGGTTGTGGTCTCGATGGTATGTTTCAGATGTCCAACATTATGCATTCATTCATTATGGGATTAGTTATTGATATTACATGTGATTAATATACTAGTAGAATATCCATGTTATTGTTTATATGGAATTATTTGATTTAGTCTTGCCATATTATGTGGATGATTGTTTGTATAAGTCTTGTGTTTCTGTTTTTTAGATTTCCTTAAAATTTTATGCTTATTTATGAAATCATATGCTATATTGTTTAACCTTACTGAGCATCTGAGCTCACCCATTTCATATCATTTATTTTACAAAGATTCTAAGAAATTTTTATGATTGATATTCAGGGTTAATCTAGGGGAATAATGGCGTTCTCAAAGAATGGACTATGTTGCATATTATGATTTTAATAGAAATGAAAGGTTCATGTATGTAATCTATTTTCTAAGACTATTAATCTGATCATTCATTCAGGATTTTATTCCATGTAATAATTCCAATATATTAAAATAATTCACCGAATCTAGGCTTTATGGGTCTGGGTTTCACATTTGGTATCAAAGTAAATTTACAAAAAAACCTTGGAAACTATATTTAGAAAACATATATTAGTGATCAAAACCCTAAGATTGACTTTGATGATAAATATATAAGAAAATTATTGTATTTTGGTAGGTTAGATATTTTTAATGTATTCCTAGAAAATGAATCCTTGTCTCGATACTATAGGTGGACGTGATTCAGGCATTGATGTACCGAGGAGTAATAACTTCGATAAGGTGTTCCGAGCTTGATGCGGGGTAACCTAGTACACGAAAAAGGGCCTTATTGTTCACCTGGTTTGAAACTTCTAGGGGATATTATTAGGATAATTTATATTTTCTTTAAATACTATTATGAAGGATTTATGAGTAAATATGTACCCAAAGAAAACATTTTTATTATTAATAGATTAGATATGCATAAATTTGTCCATGTATGTTAAGTGTTTTACGAGTTCAAAATTATGCATTCAGATTTATAACCTAATATAATGTATTCCATGTTTTAGAAATGGAATATAGTGGAATAAATGGAAATAGTATAAATGCACGTAATACATGTAGGGATTTACCTTCTATGAAATATAATAATGTTGGAGTAGGAGATGCAACTAGTAATGAGCATCTAATAACTATACTGGGACAACAGACTCGGGTTATGAATAACAACCTTACATGTATGCACCACCCTCATACAAAATGTGTGGGAACAATGTTATACCAATTCATAAGAAAACAAACTCCAACATTCAATGAGACAGAAAATAAATTTTTAGTTGAGCAATGGATAAGTTCCTTAGAGAAGATATATATTGCATTGGTGAGTAACGAAAGGGAAAACGTTCTCCAGATAGTTTATCATCTCTCAGAATATGCAGATCATTGGTGGTCATTAATTCAAAACAAAATGGAAGATGAAGAAGTAGAAAATATGGAATGAAGGGAGTTTAAAGAACTTTTCATAGAAAAATACATTCCTCGTGAACACTGAGTTGATATGAAGGGGAAATTTTCGAGTCTTAGGCAGAAGGAGGATGCAAATGTTGAAAAGTATGAAGATAACTTCACATGTTTAGCAAGGTTTACTGAAGACAATATAGATAACCCAAGAATTAATATTGATCATTTATTTTATTGGTTAAATCCATTTCTCAAAAAGGAATTGGTCTCCCACACTTTCTTATCATAAAAAAATATAGTCTCTTGTGCTATCAAGATAGATAAATAATTTTCCAAGTGTTATGACTTTATAGGAAAGTAGGGGAAGAAGATATTGCTGGAGTTAGAGATAGATAATGATAAGAATGGAATGAATTATTTTACCACATGTGACAGTTGTGTAAGGAAACACCCTGGTTCTTGTATAAAAGGAAAAAGAGTTTGTTTTAAGTGTGGTGAGAAAGGCCATCATGCTCGTGATTTTAAGGGAAAAAGATGTTTCAAACGTGAAATGATATAGTTGTAAATAAATGGTATATTATATAAATGATTATCCAAATAATCAAGAAAATATGGGATAAAAGAATAAAATGGATCAAGTTAATGATTTTGCAGTTACTACAGTCAAAGTGGAATAATTAATTTAATTATGTTTTTGGATTCAAGAATTATGTTATTCTATTAGTTTTATAAAAATAATGGGATATATAAGTATTTTACTACATTACTTATTTTTTAAGTATCTAAAATCATGAATTACTCCATCAATGATTTGGAGGTTATAATGGTATTTTTTAATAAGAGATACAATACATTGTTTGGGGAATTCAATGTTATGATTGATTTTGGAAATTTAATGATCATTTTAGACTGTTAATTTGGAAGAAAGTATTCTGGAGATGTTTTAAGTTGGAATGTATTACATTGAACATTTGATTTCATTATTTAAGGTTAAAACACTTCTTAATGATATTTCTGTAATTTTATAATAATATAGTTTTAGAAAAAGGACAACCCACAGGTCATGCAACAACCCGTCGCATCATACAAGGCCATGGGAATCAAACCGACAACCAAAGTACGACCTGGATTTCTCACCTACAATTAGCCTACATAAATTCCCTAGTTAGTATAACATTATTAATTTATTTATATAGTATAAGTTCTTTTTTTAACCTTATACTATTAAGATAAATAGAATATTTTGAAATTTTATTGTATTTTTAAGAGAAAAATGAGTTTGTGGTAAAAATTATTTAAAGGATGAAACTCTATTCATCAAGTAAATATGTGTCATTATATTCATATTATATGAATTAAATGAAATATTAAACTCTATTTAAAGTATCATGAAACCCAAAAAAAATTTCCTAGTACTTTCCATTGTGATGAATCAAATGGCCCCGATGATCATCATAGATTTATAGTTTTATGGATGTAATTTTTTTCTAATTATTTTGTCCATTAATCTCCATCAGAACTTGATGGTTACATTTTATTTTACGTCCATATTTTATTATATGGAACCCTGATATAAAATATATCTTGTAACCTTCACACTTCCCTTTCTTTATTAAAAAATGGAGGTCTCATTAATCCAATTTCCCATGTGGGATTTCCATAATGATATTTTGAAATGACAAACCCCTAGTTTTTATTCCCGAGTTTAATTTTGTTAGGATGACATTTATTGAAGGAGAGGAGAATGTAAAACCCCAATATTTTATAATATTTTCATTCATAAATATAAATATATTTATTTTTTTCTTTTTTAATTATATGCAACATCATGTTATGTTTGTGCTACACACAACAATGAGTTGTCTTGCGTTACACACAAGAACAAGTTTTACAGAAAAAATATATTAATGAAATATTATTACTTATTATAATATAGCCATTAAATTATAGGTTATGAATATTAATAACCAAAATATTTGTTTTATATATAATTTTTACATTCAACCTATATGACATTATATAAGAATAAATTTGATTTTTTAGATAAAATAATTATTTTTAAAAAACACAATTTTACTGCCTTTTACTGGTGAACCCAATTTAAATACAATATTTGACAATTTTATATATTAAATTTGAAAAAATAGACTTCTTATTTAGAATAATTACATTAAAATTTACTTTGGATAAATGTTTGGTGTTTTTCTGATAACTTTAATATTTTAATGAATAGTAAAAAAATACAACATTTAATTCAAAACTATATTTTCATATATTTTATTTCCATTTTTAGATTATTATTTTAATTGATTTTAAAGTATACATTGATTATGTTTTTATTTTTTAATATAATTTTGGTCATTGTATTTATTTTCAAATTAAAATTATATATAAATACATGCCAATATATTGATGGTTTTACTTACAAAACCCAATTTTCTCATTTTGTCAATGAGGATAAATTTTAAAATAATTACTAAAATTTATGTGTTTTGATTTTTGGAAAATGGATTCCATATTTTTAAAAAGATGGTCGAAATTATGTAAATATTTTATTTTTATTATTGGACATTATGAATATTAACTTTGGTGATTTTTTATTACAGCAGTTAAGGGTAAATTATGTAATTAAAGGTAAACATAATATTATAAATTTATTATAACACCTGTCAAAATACTATTAGACGACTAAATACAACCTATATCATCAATTTTTATAAATTAAATCATTTAGTGGACCCTTTTCCATAAATATGACATGAATATTATTATAATTATTGAATGTGATAAAATGTCACACTCTCGTTTCTTATAAGTATAATAATTTTAATATAGAGATATTCAAGATATAAAATCGATTATAAATAGTCTTTGGAAATATAAAATAATTAAATACCTCATAGAAAATTATTTATAAATTTGAAGTATTAAATAATTACCATTAATGATGTCACAATAGTGAAGTATAAATTATTTTATTAATAGAAATATCAAATAAATGATATTAAAAATATTAATATAAAAATAATTTGACTTAATTAACGACATCCAGTAACTTTATAGAAAACATAGAGATTTTAATAAAATATTTAATGTATTGGTTTGAATTTTTCATTCTGGTTTAATATATTTAAAAATAAAAATATTTAATAATATTAAAATTGACATAAATGATATTTTAAAATAAATACTATTTCATTAAATGATATAAAATTCATAAAAATATAAAAAAAATTCAACTAACTTTTATAATGTAAAATTTTTCATAAATTATTCAATAGGGGTTAATTTCCTATTTAATAGTAACCTTATTAACCCTATAGTTAAAAAATACTAAAAGACACGTTAAGAGTTAAAATTTTTAACTAAAGGTTAAATTCAAAAGACAAGGTTAATTTTACGACCTAAAAATGTCTAAAATTCATTTGTTGAGGGTATTTAGACATAAAATAATTTTATACTTGAAAAAAATAACCTTTTATTAAGTTTAAAATGAAAAAAAAATTATAATAAATTAATATTTTAAGATCTTTCAAAAGTGACCCTCACCCCTATTATAAAACGACACTTCTCCTTCTCTTTAATTAAAACCTCCATAAAAATTTGGTTCAGAAAAAATCATCCCATTTCGTATAAAAAATTCTATCACTACATCCTAGAATCCATACTTTGGGTATAAATTCATCCTAAGGAGTCCTTTTGAGAAAATCAAAAGAAGATATACGAAACAGAGGTAATTGTTTTATCACCTCTATCTAAGTTCTTTTATTCTTATACTTACCATTTCTATGTTGTTTCCAAACCAAAGTAATAACTCTATTATCATAGACATATTAAGATGTTATTATATTCATGGGAAAACCATATTTCATTTTTTATCGATTCTATTAATAGCAATATCACTATGCAAGTGTATGCACGACTAACCATCTCCACACCGTGTTGTAATTTTTTATTCAAAACTACTTTATTTGGATGGGTATAATGATGAGTATTAAAGGTATAAATAATTAATATGACATGATTATGATTCATTATAATTAATATAATATTTAATTACAAACCATTTAACCATCAAGGTAATGATATTGTCGCTCGTACGTACGTACGACCTATCGTCTCCATAAAGCGGTGAGATTCATTCTCCATATTAACCATTAACGATTGGTTATAAAATTTATATGATGAGTAAAAAATATAATTATGAACTTAAAATCATTCTGGATAAAAATATAGTACATCCTATTAATAAAACACATGACTTACATGATAAAACATGCATAGGAAAATGAAGCAGTTAACACCTGAAACAATGATAATATTGAAATATTATAAACAAAATGATATAAGAGGATCATATATGATATCATAAATATGTATATGGTTTTTTATAAATTAATAAAGTGATTTAAACATTATAAAATAGGTTATTTTACCATTGAATAATTGAAAATTTAATGTAAGGGTAAATTTCACAATCTCATTTTTATCCAAGATTGTTTATACATAAATATCTACTAGGGAATATTTATCATCCATGTCCATGATTCTTAAAAATAAAATTTAAAATATTATTTCTCTAAAATTGTTTAAAGTCATTTATACCCATGTTTTACTTTTATTAAATGTTTTTAATGTAATATATCTATCATTTTCAAAATAAGGTACTTTGTGACCTTTTCAAAAAATTTAAGAAAGATAGTTTTTTTAACTTATACGATGCGAGTGGATTATTATGCTGTTATGTCACCTTAACATTTTGAAGATTAAATTACAATATTAAAAAGTTATTTTCAAAATAAATATTGTATTTTTTACTTTCACATCTTTTAAATGATTTAATAGTAAAAAAGGATATTTCTATAAAGAATTTTTAATGATTTTTCTATTATTTTCATCTATGTAAAGATCCATTGTTGGATTTCATGCTTAATTAAGGTTGATTTATTGAAGTTTTTATGATATTTTTGACTATGGATGTGCTATTTTGATACCACTCATTGTATATGGTTAATGTATTAACATTTAATAAGCTAGTTTTAATATGAATGTTTATGTTATGTTTCACCCTTTTTGTATGAGGAATCTATTAGACATAGTAAGTGACAGGCGGGGCCCACTATAGCCACGCGATGTATTGGTAGGTCTCATGAGAAAAAAATGATATGTATTATGATTAGGGTTTAAACATTTATTTTCATTTGTCTTGGATAAGGCCTCGAAGATATGTTTTAGATGTCTGACATTATGCATCCCTTCATTATAAGATTAGTTATTAATATTACATGTGATTATTCGACTACTAGAATATCCATGTGAGCGTTTAAATGGTATTATTTTATATATTAATACCATATTATAATTAAGATTATGTGTAAAAGGATTGTTTTTGAGTTTTAAACCTTTCCCAAAAAATATATTCTTATTTATGAAAGCTTCTGATATATTATTTAACCTTACTGAGTATCTGATCTCACCCCTTTTGTATGTTTTATTTTCATAGGAATCCAAGAAGTGTTTTATGATTGATATTCACGGTTAATATTGGAGAATAATTATTTTCTCAGTGAATGGACTATGATTCATATTATGTTTTAAATTGTAATGAAAGTTTCATGTATATAATATATTTTCCAAGACTGATAAATTGAACGCTCCTTCAAGACATGATTCCTTATAATAATGACAATGTATTAAAATCACACATCAGATCGACGATTTTGGGTTTGAGGAATTAAAACCTTTTAGATAAATCAGTTTCTAATTATTTATTAATGTTCTTGGGTATCTAGGGTGGTTTGTGAAATTGTATATTAATTTTATTATAAAAACCATGGGAATTAGGGGAATCTACAATTTTTATTTCTACATAATGATCACATTGAACTAATTTTTAATTCCTACTAATATCTCTTATAACTAACACCCTTCATAGGCGTAATTTTAATCCCACAAATATTATATCAATTTATCTTTCAAAATTGATGATTATATCAGAATCATATTAAGAACATATTGTAATATTTTCCACATAAACACCAATGGACTCCCCAACCATTTTATTATTCTCATGGAATTCCGTCTCCTTTATTGTATGTTTAATTTTATATAATTACTAACTAAAAAATATCTTAATAAACCCATTTAATTACATGGATTCAATTTCATATCCTTGCATTATATTCTTAATATGATTCCACTGTTGATTTGATTCTCCTTCAAAATAATAAAAATCTAAGAAAACTTTTAATATTTTATGTAATAGAGAATAGAAAATATTTTTATAGTGGTATTGATACATCACTTAGCCACTAAGTGAATATAATACATTCTAAAATAAGGTGAATGTTTCCTAAAAAATAATCAATTTTAAATTCTTCCCTCTTTTGATCATTCATAAAATCATCATGATTTATGGAATGAGAATGTTTTGTGAGTACTAAAAATATATTATACATTTTAGATCCCATAAAATTTGGTTCCTTATAAGGTAAATTATTTTGTTATGCATTAGAAATAACAAAAAAATTATATTTTTTATATCAATATACAATAATCAGAGTGAAAAATCATACAATCGAGAAAAAAATTCAATGATGTCCAAAAAAATGACACCTTATTTTAAACCAAGGACACCTAAGGTTAATTCTATATAAAAGTATGTTGATAATAGGTATTATATATTTATATCCCCATATTAATCATTATATTATATGAAAAAATAACTACACCTACATATGATGTCAACTATAGAAACCCCTTAATAACATTCATGTATATTACATATTTTTGAATAATATTCAATATATATTCAAATTTAACCTCCTTGAGTACTATAAATGTTTAGTATACTTGGAAAATAAGTACATAAAAATCTTATTTATGAATAATATTAATCATATAAAACATCTTTATTTACACGAGGTACCCTCGAATACTAATCAAACTCAGTGACATTATTCATATCATGGGGAAAATTAAAATATAACAAAGGAAGAGATCAGATACTCAGTAAGGGTAATCATGGGAGATATCAACAAATGATCATGTATAAGAATATTAGGAGCATAATTGTATCAGGGAAAATTTCTCTCTATATAAAATTATAACCAACAATTCATATATCATAATCAAGATTCATGAAATAAAACATTAATATGCCACAAGATTTGGGAATCACATAACATCAATCACAAGTTGTGCATTAAAACAAATAGGATAAAAATATTTCATAATATCAGGGAACTATATTATTAATAGAAACCATATCATATGTAAAGTCTAACTACATGGACTTTAATTTTATTTTGGATATGGAATCACCACCTATTTCCCATATCATTGTTGATTAGGAAACCCTACTTGTATCCCATTATATGTAGAGAATATCCACTCATTTCCCATAATTATATAATTATATATAAGTAATTACCTAATGTATTATAATGAAATATAATTTTAGTCTCACATATCATATATTGAAATCCATACACACGTGTGCCACAAGATCATGAAAATTTCAATATATCATCATAGAAAACCCACTGCAAAAAATGATTTTCATAACAATTTGATCATCATAATAATGAACCATAAAAATAAAGAATAAATATGGTATCATTAGATCATATCAATAGTAATGCATAATATTACTTATTGCACGATGACATGGATGAAAAAGTATAGGTAAAAGATCATTCAAAATCATCATAAAATATCATTTACCATTGGTAACATTTTAACTAAAATTCATAAGAAATTTAAAAACTCATTTTATTTTATAAGAAATAAAGAAACATATAATTTAATACTTTAAAAAAATAATAATTAGGACTTCTATAAATTCCTTTTATTTTGTATATATAAACATTAAACTATTCCATCACACTTTTGTAGAAAGTAAAAAAATAATATTCAGGAAAATTTAAAAAATATTATTTTTATACATATTTAAATAATATATAATGTATTGAAATTTCCATTTTTAAAAATTTCATATATATAATAATGAGAATTTATAAAAAAAGTTTAGCGAGTGAGGACAAGGAAGAAAATTTCCAATGACCAAAGGGGTAATAAGGCCATACTTTCTTTAAAAACTTCTTATTGATAATATTATATACCAAAGAGATAAAAATAGTAATAATTTATAAAAAATACATAAATTACAATAGGGTAATAAAATATATTTGGTTTAATAAAGAAGATATATTGAATTTCTATAAAATGAAATTAGCATACACAATCCTGTATTGAAATGAGATTGAAACATAAAAAATTACATCAAGTATTGAATTTCAACACATGACTTCAAATATACTATATAATAAATATAGATTTATAATTAATAAATTATTGAAAAGTATTTATACATAACATAATATGTATCATTAATTTAAAATTTATAATTATCCTTTTATTATCATTTTCTTTATTAAAATGAACATTATAGGGTAAATTGAAATACATTCCCTGAATTTATCATTTAGATGGTTTTGGTACATTCACTATGGTCATCAATTAATAATATTAATTATTTTTCATATTTATTATTTATATACCATTTTTCAATTATTCATATAAAGTTGTAATGAATAATGAATGACATCTTTTCGTGGAGAGCGTAGTCCACACGTAAGCTCGATCAACATTATCTTCTTCCAATGTATAGAAAGTTAAGAAGGTAGATAATAAATTAAAATTAGATAATAAAAATTATGTTACAAATAACAAATATAAACATTTCATATATCATTATTAGCAATAATAAGAGTTAGTGATGAAAATTAAAATGGATCATCACCACGAGGCGGTAGTCCACATATACACGAGTAATATGATTTTATTTTAAATTATTTATCTAGGTAGATGAAAGGGTTATTAAATAACATAATTAAATTTCAGTATAAATTATATAAATATGTTATTATATCATAATTTTTTTGAGATCTTTGAAAGAGGTAAAATATGTAATAAGAACGAAAACACTCCATTCCGAACTATACATCTCATATAAAAAACCTCTAGTTTATATATAAAAACATCATCCGACGGTATGATGATTAAAAAAAGTAATATCAGATATAGTGAAGGTTGTTATAAAGGATTTTATAGTGTCTTTTTTTGAGCTAAGAATCTCTTGAATTGTGGAAAACATTGTAAAGGTGGTGTCCTTTTATATGTGTCAGAGAGGAAACATATATAATTTTTGAAAGGATTAAAATATATTAATGTATAACACAATCTAAATTTATCCAAAATATGTAATAATTGAAGATGCGATGATATTGAATATAAATATTATTACCAAATATGATTTAGTAAAGTTATTTTTTTATTTTAGGTTTAACCCCTTGAAATTATTTTATTTCATACCATGGTAACTAACATTTTTAACAATGATAAAATTCATAATTACTAAAAATTTAGTTTATATTATTATATGATAATAATAATTATGATTAAAAATATGGTATTAATTTTACAATAATAAATTTTTATAAGTGGGAGGAATTTATTTTAAAATAATTTCACATAATGAAATAAAACAAATTTTAACAAAATGTATTTTTTAAAATAAATCTGTGATTATTTTCATTCATTACCTAGTAAAAATTATCAAATGAATGTTAAAATATATTATTAAATATATTAAATATAATTATCATTAAAATAATTACTAAATAGGGATTAATTTAATTTAATAAAATAAATTCATAGAGTGTACAAAAAATCAGTTACACAGAAAAGAATCCCATTTACATTCAAATAATTTTATTTTTTTATTACCAATTGAAAACATATTAATTATTTTACTAAAATTATAAAATATGAATTTTCATAATTCAAATTTTCCTATTAATACATTATAATAAAATGTATTATCCCTAACTATAACATTAAATAATAATTATTCAATCATATGTCATTGTTTTTTTAAGCACAATGTTGCATAAAAATTAAGCTATCAATGAAATGAAATTTATTTTAATAGAAATATACCACAAAATATCAGGTTGTTATATAAGGTGTGACCAAACACCATATGGTGTGCTTCTCAATGGAACATACATACTATAGAGCCTCAGTATACAATCAGTGAAGGAGTGATAGAGGCACCGTTACATTGCCTCACCCCCAGCTGGTGGGCGAGCCTTAAGGGTTGGTAGGTAGAGATTTTCTAGAAAGTTAAAATAGCCATTGTATATTTCTCCCTCTATAATACCTCACTTCCAAATGGATATTTTCACTCCCAAATCCAAGAAACCGATCAGTTTTCCTACAGTGTCTAGAAATACAAGCCTAATAAGGCTCGGACAACATGGGTTACCAATTAGTTACTTATTGATTACTATTATGCCATCACTTGATCCCCATTTACTATTATTGTTTTACTATTTTTCTCCATAGTTATTTTCTTTATCATTTCATCATTTTCAATTTTTATTATTTGAGAGATAATTGAGATTATGTTTTATAGGGTGTATTCTATACAAAATTATTAATCTTCTTCTCCTTCTTTTTATTCTTCTTCGTGTGTGCTCACTACCTCTAATGATAAAGTTATTGGTTTATTTCTAAAATTATTAAAAAAAATTCCCCACTTTTTATTGAATTTTAGTGTATACCCAATTAAAAATTATGATTATTTGGGTTTATTTCCTACCATTATATTCATGGGAGAAAAAACCCCTTAGGATTTTCATGGAGGTGATGAAGGAACTAAAATTGATTATAGGTTGATGTCTAATATCAAATTATATTCTAAATTATTTTATCTATAATTTATTTCGCTTTATGTTTTATTCATTGATTAATTTTTTTTAATTTAATTAATTTAATTTTTAAAATGGAATTCCTCCCCACCCCTTTCCTTATTACATAGATAAACATATTTTTTTTGAATAGATATAAAAAAAGGATGTCAGTGGATAACTGATACTTAAATCTAAGATCAATATGAACCATCAAACATATAAAATTTTTCCATGTATTCTCTTATAAATTTTATATATATCTGACTACCCACGATTCCTATATTGGGCGTGACTATAACTCAATAGATCATCACCAATAGAGACCCCAAACATATATAAAAAATTAATGTGCCTATGTAGTTTGATACGATTAATATGATTGTATACACACACAATGAAAGTACAAAATTCATATATATGAGTAGAGAAAAACAACTTGAGAGTTATTATTCCTGATTTAGATAGATTCAGTGTTTCTATGATTAAATAAACTAATCAATGAGTGGGTATCCCATCACATTTGATATAAAATGGTTATAATATCTAATGAAATTATAATGATAGGGATTTGGGAAATATATCCCAATTGAATATCCATAGCTAAGGGAATATCATCCTAATGATAACATGATCACCAACACATGGGAAGTGGGTCCAAATAATATGTCCAAAGCCAAGGACATAACATCCCTCAAGTGGAATTACCAATGATATTTGGATTTCATATCCTAAAATATAGTATGGTTCATGGATTTAGAATCACAATGTACAAGCACATAGGAGTGCATCATGACTCGACTATATGAATAAGATATGCAATAACATCCCTATCCATGGTGACTCCTAGTGGGCACAAAATCCATTATCCTGATGCTTCATACTAATGCATGTACATTTGGTCTTATAAGCATTGATACACATACGAGCATCATGTACTCTATAATGGAAGTATCTCATCATGTGTAGTATGTCCCAATTCCATGGGAAATAACAGATAACCGGAAAAAATGTTCCCCCATCATCACATTTTAATTATTTCCCACTATAATAGGAATTCCTTTTGGAATACAAGAGACATTATCGTGGTCATCAAATCCCCTGACATAGAAAACTTGATAAAGGTTAAAATACATCCCAATATCTTGATCACAATGTCGAATTTCTATATACACAAACTAAATCACATAAAAACCAAAAAATTTCACAATATATCAGTTTTTGGTATATCATCCCCACTTTTCAATCATAATATTATGGGAAAATATTATGATTACTTTATAAAAAATATTAAATATTATAATATTCAATTTTATATCAACTTATAAATATGTTTTTTTTGTATTTTTACAATCCAATAATATTTAAAATATAACTACTTTGTTTACATAATTAATAACTTATGTTCAATAGTATAACTAGTACAAAATAGAAGATTTTATTAATTAGGAGGGATAAAACACTCAACCAAGTCTAATTCACTAGAAAAACTCTAAATAGAAACTAGTAATCATTTTATGGGTAACATAAAAAGTTGAACACACCAAAATTACACCTATCTTATATCAAGATCATTATATAAAATTATTTTATATCTATAATATCATTAAACAACATAACGACTACAAAATTGGGGTTCCAAAAAATTATGTCATCGCACATAAGTTTGTTTCATGGCCATTTTAATACATCACAAAACTATAATAATCATATAGCCTATAATGTCCCTAATTATCGATAACATGTTCATATTAAGACATATGAAATAAATAAGAATAATTTATCATCCATAAATCATGGATGGTTATAATTTTTATCACATGTACCATGAAATGGTCTTAAGACATTGTTGAAACACCTTGAGATTTTGTGAATTTTTTTCATGAAATAATTTAATCTTTTTGATATTTGGAATTTCACGCATCACTAAAAATAATTTTCCTATATTAAATCCCTAAGTTTTGATTGAGTTATATGCAACATCAATTTTATAATGCATTACACACAAAAATTTTTTTAGCCTTCTCTACATGGAAAATAGAGGTTAGCTTATGTTACATGCAAGACTGACTTTCTTTGATGGCTTGCGTAACACTCAAGAATGGGTTTTACCAGATAATAATATATTTTTCAAAATAATATCATTTAATATAATAATATATAACCCATATTTTAATTCGTATATTATGAGTATAATTAACTAACTTATAAAATTACGTTATTTAATTTTATGGTTACTAATTAATTAGAAATTAATACAAGAGCCAATTTAATATAAAGTGAATGTTTTTATAATAACTACTTTTATGCTCATAAAAGAATTTTGTGCTAATAAATTAAATTAATTAATATTGGTTTATTATATTAATAAAATATATATTTTAATTATTCAATAAAATACTTTTTTCATTCATCTAATATATTTTATAGGCATAATATAAGAATAAACCTAATATTACAAATAAAAATCTATTTTTTATAAAAGAAATTTCAAACATTTTAATGGAGAAGCTATTTTAAATAAATTTTTTATAAATTTTATAAATTTTATATGTGAAAATAAAATTAATTTTTGAAATAAAAACATAAAAATTAGTTTAGGGTGAATTTTTTGTATTTTTCTATGAAGTTTCACTTTTTGAATAATAGTGAAAAATACTGAATTTTAATTCAAAACATATGTATCTTATAATTTATTTATAAAGATAAATTATATTTATAATTGGTTTTTATCTATAATTAAATAAATTTTACAAAAATTATTCCAATTTAGGTCATTTGGATGTATTTCTCTCTGAAATTAGATATAAAAACTTAGCAAACATTTGCACATTCTTACTTTAGAAACCTGTATTGTCATCCCGTCTGAGAGATTAATTTTAAATTAATTTCTTGAAATTATAGGATTTAAACTTTTTAAAATGGGTTCCATATTTAGAATCACAAGAATTTATAATTGATAATATTATCAACGTAGTTTTTTAGAAAAAAATATTAATGAATATAATTAAAATTAATTAAGACGATTAAGAGGAAAATTAGCTTAATAAGGGAATAAACCTTAATCTTAAGGGCCAAAATGATATATAAACTTGTCCAAAATCCATTTTTTGTTTATATTTAGACCATATACATACTTATATCTAATTTTGTCCATTATTGGAGCCATATTAAATGAGATAAACATGTTTGAAATTCTATTTTTTCAAAAATTTATAAGAATGCCACTCCACTAAAAAAAGTCACTCAGCCCTACCCGTTATTCAAACTTCAAAAATCCATTTTTATCACCCAAAATTTTCTCAAATAATCTCCGAACATCATTAAATTAATTATATAATCCTTTATTTTAGCTTAAAATCTATCCAAAGAGGCCCTTCAGTGAAAACCAAAAGGAGGAACCCAAAGAAGAGGTAACATTAATTCTTAAGCTCCTTTGTTTTATTTTCATTCTCCAACCCATAAGATATTCTTATTACATTCTTATATAATAATATATGTAAAATAAATATTCAT
The DNA here is from genome assembly GCA_963277665.1 of Viscum album. Lineage (NCBI taxonomy): Eukaryota > Viridiplantae > Streptophyta > Magnoliopsida > Santalales > Viscaceae > Viscum > Viscum album. The sequence continues at coordinate 53,428,007 of OY728156.1, forward strand.
ATTGTTTTTTATTTGAACGGTTATACCTATAATTACACACACATCCATCTAATGGGTAATGAACTTAACCTTTCTTTTGTATGGTGAACTGCCGCCTCACGAAACGATGTTGTTCATTTTTCCTTTACCACCAATCAGGGTTAGGAGTTATGATGAATCGCTATATTTATATGAAATATATTATATTATTCATGTATTTATTTTATATATTTTTTATATTACACATACCTTCATGCTTTCCATTTTTTTTAAATATAATAATTTCCTTTGGGGATATGTGGATTATTGTATACTCAAAGTGAAGTGATTCATTCACACTCTAAATGAAATGTATTAAGGATGATTTTTGTGAAAATATATGATATATATGAAATAATAATTCTACTGGAATGATATTATATATATATACATATATTTCATTTAATTTCTTTCTTTAAATATGACAATAAAACAGAAACAATGCTCATGAATACATACGACCTACCATGTCTTTGAATAACGTTTTCCATTTAATATTTATATATTTTATAAATTATTATAAACACATATATACTGAATATATATGATATTTATATAATTATTTATATAATTTTAATAATTAAATCATGATCTAATTAATAGGATCAAGAATAACAAGCGAAAACATATACAAAAAACAAATAAGATATTACCCGAAACATAGTATTAACTCGAAGTTGTTAATAAAAAGGTAATGTGTAGTTATAAAATATAATATATGATATTATAAATAATAATATGGTTATTTTTTAGATTTATAAAAAACATATATTTATTATATAGGATGTTTTAATGTGTATGAATAAATTCAATACTTAAGGTAAAGGGATTTCATCTCACTTTTTATTTCTTTGAGATACATGCCATATTCACCTCTCTATTATTTTCTGTGGTGTACATAATACCATATGAAATGTTATATAATTAATTTTATTTTTTTAATTATATGAATTTATTTAATTGATGTTACTATTTGATGTGGATCACTATTCTAATGTAACCCATGTAGTAAGTATTTTCTCATCTCATTTTTATTTTCTGTGAGACACTAGCCATATTCCCCACTATTTTCTTATATGTGTTTCATTTATAGACCATGGATGTATTATATGATTATTTTACTTAAATTTATGGTTATTTACATATGTGTTCTATTATATTTCTTTAATGGTATTTATGTTTCAAAAGTTACCAAATCAGTAATGTAATTTTATCTCAATTTGACTTCTTCGAGACACATACCACATTATAAACCTATATTCTGTTATGAGGTATTTATATATCCATTTGAAATGTTATATCATGAAAATAATTATATTTATGATATTTTAAGATTTATGTAATTTACTTTTCTCACATGGGGTGTATAATTCAAAGTTACCAAGTGGAAAGAGTTCATTGAAACAATATCATAATTTATCAAGATTATTTATGATTATAGTTATATTGAAGAAATATTACGATCCAAATATCAAGAAATATCAATAATTTTATTATCCTTTGTTTATTCATGAAATATTCATGTATTCGTATCATTTTCCCCCAATGGTACATAAGATGATAAAGAAAGTGATTTTTAGAAAGTCAAACATTACCTCTCTCTTCAGTTGGAAATATGTGTTCTTTCAAAACCATATTTTTTAATAACATTATAAATATTTATTTAAAAAATTTCTAAGTATTTTCAAAGAAATGGTTTTCAATTTTTTTTTCAATATTTCTTTTTATGTTTTGATTTTTTTTTTAATAAAATGGCTTCCAAAACATTTCCAATCTTTATTTATATGTTTTCACTGTATTATCAAAGAAAAATGTTTTCAAAGGGGATTAAATATTTGTTTAGAACTTTTAAAAGTATTTTAAAAAAATCGGTTTTAATTCATTTTCAAACTCTATTTATATTTTTTTAAATTATTTTTAAATATAAATGTTTTAAAATGTTTTCAATATTTCATAATAATATTTCAATGTATTTTCAAAGAAATTGTTTTCAGAAAGTTTACAGGATTATTTTCTATGTTTTCTATTTAATTCTTTGTCAAATTTTTTTCAATATTTATTTATAAATTTTCACATAAAATAGTCCTTAAAATGTTTTCAAAGCCTCTTTTATAGGTTTTCATGTTTATTTTCAAGATAATAATTTTCAAAAGGTTTTATGTATTAAAAATAACTTTTAAAGTAGAAATTATAATTTCAACATTATTTTTTTAAAGGATATTTGAAAATTATTTCCCATCTATGATGAAATCTATTGTGTTACTCATTTATTTCTATGGGAATTATCTAAATATTCCATTCTTATTATTTTTCGGAATGGTTTATATATTGATGGAATGATGTTTATTAAACCCATTTCTCCTTCACAGGTTATATGTTTATTAAATCCATTTCCATTTCATGGTTTATATTTTTATAAAACCTTCTTCTTTTCACAGGTTAGGATTAGATACAATGATTATGAAACATGTGTTTTTTCCATAGGTTATGATATGATTACATGCTTATGATACCCATTCAATTATATGGGTTATGATATGTTTTGTTAATGATATTTTGGGATAGGTATATGTGATTAAATTATGATATTGGTGGGACCTATATCTCCCTCCAATTCGTTGGGTAATGATTTATATATCCAGAAATAATTATGGGATTCATGTTAATGGGCTTGATACACTATGTCAATATGGCGAAACCTAATCCAATATGGGAATATGGGGATACACAATACATTGTGGTAAGATAGAGTAACATGATCCACTCTGAGAAGATGGGGAAACCAGATTCAATATGGGACAATAGGGAAACCTAATCCCCTATGGGGATATGGGGAAACCCGATCCACTATGGGACTATGGGGAAACTCAATCCACTATAGGAAGATGGGTAAACCTGATATGATATAGGAAAATTGGGAAACCTGATCCCTTAAAAGGAAAGGACTACGATTGGGGATGGTGATGTGTCCCACCGAGTAGGTGTAGTCCCCATAAAGTTCCCTAATAGGTTCTAACAATGCCTATTGAATTATATTAAATGTTATTACATGTTTATGTGTATGAAAAAATTCCATGTATTACTCATGTATTATGATTTCATGAATTATGATTTTTATTTCCATACGATTAATGACATATGAACTACTAACATTTTTCCATGATTCATGGTTATGATGTGTAGGGTATGATCTTCAAATGTAATGATCACGTTCTCATATATTTATTCTTACATATCTCCATTGTTTACCATTACTGTGCATCAGATATCACCCATTTTTATGTTTCCATTCCTAAGGTATGATGATATATTTTATGTATTATATGTTTATGATGGGTTCTAGTCTTTTAGAACATAATGGGAGAAAATGTATCTCACTCATGTAACAGTTTTTATGTCTACATTGTTCTAAAGGCACTATGCTAATACGGTATTTGGGAATCTATTTGTATAATGTTTAAAGTATTCCAAAAAATGATGTAAGGTCAACGTACATTAAGAATAATTTTATATAATTGTTATTAGATAAAAGTTGTAGGTAGACATTGGAAAGTATGATGAGAAAACCTTAGTGTGAACTCTAAGGACATTTCTAAGGATATGTCTAAGGACAAGGAGAAGTATAGGAAAATGTATTATAATTTTGGTAAATAATAGATCGAGTGGCATCCAAGAAATATATCCTTGTTTTGATACTAAATTTTGATGTGGTTATGGAACAAGTGTACATAGTTATAACATCTCCAACATGGTGTATCAGGCCTGACTCAAACATATTCTGGTACATGAGAATGGGTATTACTATGCACATGGTTTAACATGATATGATTTGGGAATTTACAATCTCTTTACGAACCATCATGATGGATATAAGTAGAATATGACTATGAATAACCTATTATAGACATGAGGTGTCATAAATTAAAGTAGTATGAGCCATGATTTAGAAATTCTATCGGATATTTTTTTAATTATTATTTGGTTTTCCATAATGAGAAGATTTTATCACACTGTGATTTCTGGTTTCAGTCAATGGAGGGAACCTGAAGGAACTGGGTCAACATTGAATATAATAAGAAATTTGGTGACTATGAGAAATAAAATTTTATAATGACTAGAGAGAAATATATTTCGATTATTCTGAATCAACTATCAAGATATTTTATTAATAATGTGAACATTGGTGATGTTCCTAACACATCAAATAAGAAAAATATGGACTATTGTAAATGTTCAATGGTATGGAACATAGAGTAAAGAATATATTTCTTAAAAAAATGTTAATAATAAGGTAATAATAAAATTAATAAATATTTCAAATGGATGGGAAGATGTTATCTATGAGAGGAAAAGGGTTATGGAGTGATGAATTATCAGGAACATAAATGTATTTTATGTGGAGAACATACGCATTACCCAAATCAATTATCTAACATAATTATTTATTTATAGTAAATTTAAGGACATATTACATGCCAATATTTAATTTGGAGGGATTTAAGTGTTTATGTATTTGGATTTATTCATTATGAATGCTGAATTAGATAAATATTTTTCAGTTTATGTTTTTTTTCTCTAAGGATTCTCAAGAATATATTGAATGGTTTAGATGAACTAGAAATGGGATTTTATGGAAATTTTATATTTTTATTAATGTACGGTAACCCTTAATGTGTCCCTAATATTGAGAAAATTGTGTTTATCTTGGATAAAGAGACGATGATATGGATAATGTAAATTGAATAGTATTTATGACCTCAGATCTGATAAAAGATTTGTTGACAAAGTGGGCTATGTTATAATGGAGGATCTTTACAACTTATTGAAATTAAGGAATATATCCAGTAATCATCAGAATATGGAATAATGCATGTTATCCAAAATTATATATGGTAATTCAGGTTATCACCATGTCTCAAGAGAATATACAATGAGGTTATTCACATGTTTGGAGTTTGACTACCAAGAACTACATTATGATATATTGGGATCATTGTTAATATGATTTCATGTCATTTTTTCTAAAGTTTTTGTATTTTCATTTTTCTTATGGGTTATAAGGTTAACCATTTATATAAATTTTAAGTTAAAATTTTGATAAAGTTTACGAGATTAATGTATTATCTTACTACATGAAGATTTATTCACATTGTATAATATTTTCTAACATTTTTGTGTTAATGGAAACTAATTTCAGATGGTACGTCCTATCATGGATATCATGATCTATTAGTGCTTTAGGAATGAAAAAATCACCATCCTTTTTAGAGAATGAGATGAAGTGGAAATTGATCACGGAAAAAAAGGGTGAGACTGTACTGAATCAAGTAAGTATATATTCTCATGATAATTCTTTAATTCTAGAGAATAAATCTTGAAACTAAAAAGGTTATCCTAGTACATTATTTTTTGATGAATCAAATGGCCCCTTAGATCGTAGTATATTTATAGATTTGTGATTGTTAACATTCTCCTAACCATTTTCTCTATCACTATCCATCAGAACTAGATAGTTATATTTCTCTTCCATGTCCATGTTTTCAATTCCCACCTACTTTCTTCTCTGTGGGAAACAAGTCATGAGTTACTTTGGGTGATCATTGTTGTCAGACATTCAATTTTTAAAAGATGTTTTAGTATTTGTTTCTACGATGTGGGTGTCTATGAAAATAAATTACAACTGTTAATCCTTTGATAAAAAATTGAATTTTTAGGGAGAAATTAATTTGAAGATAGGTAGAATGTAACACCCCAAGATTTTAGGAATTATTATTTTTCTAATTATTTTAATCATTTTCATATTTAGAATTTCACGAAGCACTAAAAATAATTTTCATATATTAAAGAAATAAGTTTGGATTTCATTATTTCAAAGACCAAGTTAATCGTGAACTATACAAAATATTATTTTTATCTTTCTTTATACATAATAATGAGGTTATTTTACTTTACATGCAATATTAACTTTCCTCGATGGTTTGTGTAACATGAATGATAGAGTTTTACCGAAAAATAATATGTTACTAAAAATATTATTATTTACTAAAATAATATATAACATTGACATTAATTTCGTGGTTTTTAATAGGATTAACTGGCTTATGAAAATATATTATTTAATTAATTGGTTAGTAATTAAATTTAAATGAATATAAGAACCAATTGAATATAAAATGATTGTTTTTATAAAAATTAATTTTATGCTCACAAAGGAATATTACCCTAATAAATTAAATTAATTACTATTGGTGGATGATATTAATGAAATATAAGTTTTATTTATTAAATAATTTTTCAATTAATTTAATATTTTTTATAGGTATAGGATAGGAACAAACCCAATATTAGACATAAAAACCTATATTTTTATAAAAGTAGTTTTGACGAATTTTTAATGAGAACCTATTATATATATAAATTTTGGAACTTTTATAAAATTTATGTGTCAAAATAAAATTAATTTTTTACATTGAAACATAAAAATTAGGTTAGGGTGATTCTTTGGTATTTTTGTGTGTAGTTTCATTTTTTGATTAATAGTGAAAAAAACTGAATTTGAATTCAAAACTTCTTTTTCTTCTATTTTATTTATAAGTTTAAATTATATTTATAATTGTTTTAAAGTATAATTATATAAATTATAAATAGATTAATTCAATTTAGTTTATTAGGATCAATTTTAATTTAGAATTAGATATAAAAAATTAGCAAACTTTTGCACATTTTTTCATTAAAAACCCGCATTGTCATCACGTCTGTGGGGTTATATTTAAATTAATTTTTTTTCTAATTTTATTATTGGTATTTGTAATTTTTTTTCCATATTTAGAATCATCAAAATTTATAATTTATAATAAGGTCAAATTAATTTTTTACCTAAAATATTAGTGAATGTAATTAAAATTAATTACAATGATTAAGAGGAAAATTAGCTTAATAAGGAACTAATCCTTAATCATAAGAGACAAAATGACCTAGAAACTTGTCCAAAATCAATTTTATGTTCATATTTCTATTCTATACTCCATTATATCTAATTGGGTGTATTATTGGACCCACTTGATATAAGAAAAATGTGGGTGAAATTTCCTTTTCCAAAATTTACAAGAATACCAATCCTTCTCCACTATAAAAAGACACTCACCCCTCCCCCTTATTCACACCAATAAAGCCCTTTGGATTGCCCAAAATATAGTCACATAATCTCCAAATTATATCCCTTAATCCTAAAATTATTAATTTTGGAAAAAATATATCCAAATAAGTCCTTTGGTGAAATCTAAAAGGAGTTACCAAAAGAATATGTAACATCCTTCCTCTAGAACATTTGTTTTATTTTCATTATCCACTCCATAAACTATTATTATTACAAGATTATATAATAAAATAAGTATCAAAAATATTTTAATATATTTTTATTCTAATTTTTCATCCTAAACCTACACACACATCAGTATAATGGATAACAAACATACCGTTCTTGTTCATGATGAACTACCGCCTCACGAAATGATGTTTTTCGTTTTTTCCATTACCACCACCCATGGTTGTGAATTATGATGAAAACTATATTATTATATTATATATATACTATTATTTATTTATTTATGATTATTAAAATATAATACTACACATAACTTCATTATTTCAATTTTGTGTAAATATGACAATTTCATTTAGGAAAGTGTGGACTACCGCCTCTTCAAAGAGATGTGATTCATTCAAACTCTACATAGAATGTATTAAAGATGTTTTTAGTAAAATTATATGGTATATATGACATAATAATTATACATTAATTATTATTATATATATATATCATTTAATTACCTTCTTTCAATATGACAACAAAATGGAAACAATGTCCATGCGTAAGTACAACCTACCGTATCCATTTCATATTTTTTTATTTTATATATTTTTATAAAAAAATATATACTGAATATATATGATATTTGTATCATTACATAAATTCTCTAAATAATTAAATCATGATTTATGTATGAGGATAAAAAATAAAAAGACAAAACATATATGAAAAACAAACAAATATTACCTAAAACATAATATTAACATGGAGTGGTTAATATAATGGTAATTTAATGTTATAAACAAAAAATATATGGTATGATATATAAAAATATTTTTATTTTTTAGATTTGTAATAAAATTATATTTATTATACATGAGTTTTGAATGTGTACGATGAAATTCAATATTTAAGGTAATGGGATTTCATCTCACTTTTTATTTCTGTGAGATACATTCCATATTCACGAGTCATTTATTTTGTGTGGTGTAAATAATTTTTTATGACATGTTATATTATTAATTTACATTATTTAATGATATTAAAATATTTAATTTTTTTTATTATTTTATGGGGATCATGATTCTAATTTTACCCAAGTAGTAAGGGTTTTCTATTATCACTTTTATTTTCTATGAGACACAAGCCATGTTCACCACATATTTCTTATATGTGGTGTTTTAACTACCCATGGATGTATTATATGATTATTATACTTAAATTTATTAGAATTTAATTCTCATTTTTATTATATTTATTTCAGGGGATTATGTTTCAAAAGTTACCAAATTAGTAAAGTAATTTAGTCTCAATTTCCCATCTTTGAGACACATACCATGTTATCCACCTATAATCTTTTACGTGGTGTATAGACTAGAATTATAAATGTTATATCTTGAAACTAATTATTTTCATGATAGTTTAAGCTTCATGTAATTTTAGATTCTTACATATGGAGTATAATTAAAATTTACCAAGTTGTAAGAGTTTATTGAAACAATATAATTATTTATCGAGATTTATTATGATAATGCTTCCATTGATGAAATATTATGATCCATATCTCAAGAAATCTCATAAATTCTATTCACCTCTAATTAGTCATGATATATTCATTTATTGGTACCAATTTTCCACTATTTTTCACATAATATTAATTATAATTATTTATGAAAGTTTATCTTTTCCTCCCTCTTTGGTTAAAAATTTATGTTCATTTAAAACAAAATTTTCTATTTTTTTCAATATTTATTTATATGTTTTTAAAGTATTTTCAATTAAATTGTTTTAATTTTTTTTCAATATTTCTTTATAATTTTTCAACATATTTTCAAAAAACGGCTTTCAAAATATTTTCATGCTTTCTTTATGAGTTTTCAAAGTATTTTAAATGAAAATGGGTTTCAAAACGTTTCAAGATTTATTTATATGTTTTCAAAGTTTTTTCAATGAAATTGTTTCTAAAAAATTTTCAAACTTTATTTATAAGTTTTTAAATCATTTTTTATTATTATTTTTAAAATGTTTTAATGATTTCCTTATAATTTTTCAAATTATTTTTCAAATATCCAATTTTTAAAACATTTTCATGGTTATTTTATAAGTTTTAAATGAAAATTAATTTCAAAATTTTTTTAAGCATTATTTAAAAGTTTTCAAAGAAAAAGGTTTTAAAAATGTTTTCACAGCCTCCTTTATAAGTTTTCATGTTAATTTTCATGAAATCGATTTTCCAATGGTTTTATGTTTTAAACATATATTTTTAAATAAGAATGGATAATTTCCTCATGAAGTGTTTTTAAAAGATCTTTCCTAATTATTTACCATATAAGATGACATCCATTGCTCTTACTTATGAATTTATAGGTAAATGATCCAAAGGATCATTCCTATTATTTATCTAAATGGTTTATGTATTGATGCATGATGGTTATGAAATCATTTTCTCTTTAATGAGTTATATATTTATGAATCCCATTTCCATTTTAGGGGTTATATTCTTATGAAACCGACTTCTTTTCACGGGTTATGATTTGATAAAATGATTATGTAACCGATCTGTTTTTTACAGGTTATGATATGATTGCTAGTTAATGATACCAATTTTATTTCATGGGTTTTTATATCTTTTTCATGATCTTGTGGAAAACATATGTATTATTTAATTATGATATCGGTGAGACCTATATCTCCCTCCAATAAATTGGGTAAATATTTATATATCATGAGATAATGATGTGATACCAGTCGACAAGATTGATCCACTATGGATATATGGGGAATCCTGATACACTATCAAAATATGGGGAAACCCTATCCACTATGGGAATATGGGGAAACCCTATCCACTATACGGATATGGGGAAACCATACCCACTATGGGAATATGGGGAAACCCTATCCACTATGGAAAAATGGGTAAACCTGATCCCTTATAGTGGAATGATTATGACTAGGGATGGTGGTGTATCCTAACCTGTAGGTGTGGTGTACCTGATTTTACTTGATTAGTTCTAGAAATGAATCTTTACTTATAGGTAATGGTATTAATTTTTTATGTGTATACCACAATTCATTTTATTACTTGTATGTTATTCTTTCATAGATTATGATCTTTATTTATTTATGATTTAGGCTTTATGAACTTCTAAAATTTATTCAATGAATAATGATTATGATGTGCATAGTATGATCTTCTAATGTTATGATAACATTATTATACCCTTATTATAATTTTTATGCTTACATATCTCCCTTTATTACCCTTACTGAACACATGAGATCACTTCTTTTTATGTTTTATTCCCAATGTTATAAAGATATATATTATTTATGATATGTTTAAGAGCGGTGAAAGTATCAGAGAAATAAGTGGGAGATTATATAGCGCACTCATGTACCATTGTTTATGTTTCCATTTTTCCAAAGTCACTAAACTAATATAGTCTATAGGTGTCTACTTTTTTAATGTTTTCTATATTCTAAAAAAATGATGTAATGTCAGTGTACGTTCATACTGGGTTGTTATAATAATGATTGTCTAAGGACCACTTAACTCTATTAAATATAACTCTACTAATTGGGAAATGTTGATGAAATAAATACAATTATTATATTTTATAAAATCACTACCAATTCAATGGGATTTTCGACACTCAAATATTATACTGAGAAGGGGATAATTAGTCTTGGAATGGAGAAATATTAGAGAGACAAAATGAATATGTGACTACTATATTTTTTGTACTAAAGAGAAATGAAATAAAATTTATAGTTTTATTAATATTAAAATGATTAAAATGATATTTAAATAACAAAATTTAAGGTCATTGTTATGTTACCATACATATCATGAAAAAAATCCATTATATAGGGTCACTTTAGAAAATGAACCAATGGTTACAGTTCAACCAACCCATAGAGGATAGAACCCTAAAACCCAAGACAAAAGGTCCTCATATAATTCCCATCTATCATGGTGTAGTGATCCCCCACATTCCTTGATTAATCTCATGATCCAATATAGGGTTAGGTCATTAAGGTATAACCCACATGGGATATAATGAAATAAGATACCAACCAAAGATATTTAATTTTATGCAAGATCTACCTTGTCATTATTCCTTGCATTGTGGCATGATTTATATTGATGATATAATATTTTAATCATATATTCTCCCTCATCATGGTTTAATTCCATTGGGTTTCAATTTAATGTTTACACTACATTAGAAATTACTCTTGAATCCAAGAAAACCACTCAAAAAACACTGGGCCCATTCTCAACACATAGATCTCTAAAAAACATGCATGATATAAAATAATATATAGAAATATAATAATATAATATTGTAAAAATTATCAGATGAATAAATTTTATTTTTTTAAAAAAAATTAAATATCAGGGTCCACCCATATAGTAGTTATAATATAACCCCTTCTATACTCTCTCAGAAATGAAGGAGTTTATCATTGAATATCTATAAAAACCCATAACTTTGGTAATTGGATTGCATATTTTATGTGTTTCTTAAATTTTAATCATTGGATAATGTGATGAGAGTTTACTAGAATCTTTTTTTATCAATCACATTACTGGGCGTCATCATATTTATTATACATTGAATAGCCTCATACACCTTTATTCCACACACGGTGAATCTATCTATTCCTTTGAGGCATTTTTTGGATGCTTATTTCATAAAATTTGACACATAGGTTGTGGGGTTTATTAAACTCCATGATATATATCATTTGATATTATTAAATTAAATTACATTTATGTTTTTTATATCCACGCTTTTGACCCCTAAGAATTACCAATATCCATCTCAACTATAAGGGCGTAATGTATTATATATTCATAGATATTATAGTTTCTAATATCCAAAAACTTTCATAAAATCAAATTTAATAAACTAATGAAGGATTCCACCTTACATTCAGTGTTGTTGAAAAATCCAGATACATATCATGAAATCCTTGTATATTTTTCCTCATTATCCTGAGTAGACTTATCTAACTTTTAATTAGTTGAAGGATCTCCCTCTCCTTTTTATAATTGAAATAATAAGTAAAATATTAATTGAAAAATATATTTTTGATTCATTCTAATTCTAGGAATTCGATTCACTTATTCATATTCATTTTCTTGATTAGTGGGTACAATTGATTAGCTCCTCCCTCAAGGAGATAAATGGACCATGTGAATTTTTATTTTCTAGAAACATAGATGATAAATAATATCTTTTCTCAAGATTAATATTAACATCCCAGGTAAATAAAGAATATGAAATTTTCATATTTATTAATATGTTTGAATTAAATATTAATTTTACATTAACGGAGTTGCTATGTTCGATATTTTACCCGATACGCAACAAACGAATTTCTTTGAAATCCTACATTGCACACTAATAGTATAGTAATATTATTTTAAATGGTAGTTAACACCTAGATATTTTAATGGTGGGAATGAATATAACTAACTAAAATATAGTTATAAATGTTTGTTAAATGTTTTTACATTTATCGAATAAATGTTCGAGGCTTAAAATGCGAATAAATCCAATTTTAAGCATAAATATTTTAATATTTATTAAAAGGTCTATTAAACGCCTTGTGATGGAGAAACATTTTTAAATATACTTTTTTCCAATTTTATATGTTATAAAAAATAAAATCCTTCTTTATAATCAAGACATCAAAATTTACTTTGTGTAATTTTTGGTATTTTTCCGATAAAGTTCATTTTTCAATGAATAGTGAAAAATGTTGTATTTTAGTTCAAAACCGCCTTTTAATCTAATTTATTTATATGGTTATATTATCATTTTAATTGGTTTTAAAGTGTAATTAAAAAATATTTTTACCATTTAATCCAATGGTGGTCATTGAAATGAATTTATTTTTGAAATTGGTCATAAACAAGTGTCAATTTTTATATAGATATTGTTTCTTAAAAACACGCTATTGCTTTGACAGCGGGAATTAATTATAAAATTAATTAATGAAACTTCTATGTTTTTAATTTGATAAAATGGACATCATATTTTAATTTGGAATATCAAATATAGATTACTTTGATATTTTGGTATTTTTCTAGAAAAACATCAATTTTTGATGAATAGTGAAACCACTAAGTAGTAGTTAAAAAACTGATTCTTTCGTTTAAATGAAATTTTACCGCTTATGTGAATTGAATTTCAAAAATATAACAAACATTGTTGTCATTATTATTTAAAATTTAGTTCAGTGGGATGAAAATAATTTTTGGTAAATAGTAACTTTTGAGTTTTGTTAAACGCGATTAAAGGTAATTAGGGTAATTTAAGGTAAAAATATATTATAAAAATATAAAAATACTTTGACACATGTCCTAACCTTATTTTATGAGTCATGACCGATCAATAAAATCCATATGTCAATTTGGGGGCCCCATGGAGCCACTTGGGTATGATAATGACATTAATAACTTTTTATTTAAAGTAACAAATAAAAATGTCACAAACATGTATTGTTTTACTAAAAGATTTTTTACATGGGGTTTTATAAATTATATTTTTGAATATAAATATTCATTAGAAATCTAAAAATACTTCCTACATCATGGTAATTGTTTATAATTTTTATACATCAAATAATTAAAATTATTTATGACACAATGATGATGCAATGTTTACGTCATTAATGAATGATTTAAATAAATAAGAAGATAATGTTCAAAATAATATACAAAACATGTAAAATTATTATTTTATGATTTTATTTCTAACATGGGACACCTTATATTCGACTTTAATTATTTTGGGACATTTAGAAATAGAAAAGCATTATATAATAAAATAACATTTTCAAGCTTTCCAAAAGAGCCCTTCCTCTCCCTTACAAAAAGACCCACATCCTACCCCTTTATCACACTTCTCATGACCTTTGTCTCGTCCAAACTAGACTAAATTAATCTCCCAATATCCTTCTCTTCATACTAGAAGCATTACCTTAGGCAGAAATCACATCAAGAAACCATTTTGCTTCAACCCAAGGGGAGTTACCCGATTTAAAGGTAATGTCTTCTCTTATGTTCTTTAGTTTTATTTTGCTTCTCAAACCCCCTAAACACGTTTTATTCCATTATTTTTGTAACAACAACAGTATCTTCAATATACTGTGATGTTTTTATGAGATGTATTCGAGCTACCCTTACACACACCTCCATCTAATGGGTGAAGAACATAATGTTTCTGTGGACGACGAACTACTGCCTCACATAACGATGATTGTTTAATTATCTCCTACCGCCTCTCTTGGTGGAAATTTATATGTCACTATATTTATATATGATATATATTATGTTTATGTGTTTCTTATACTTATATATTTTTCATTTATATCATAACTTTATGGTTTCCATAATAGGTAAATGCGATAATTTTATTTTAGGAAGTGCGGACTACCGCCCCCTCTAAGTGATATGACTCGTTCATGCCATACCTGGAACGTATAAAGGATATAATTTATGAACTTATATAACATATATAGAATAAATATTATACTGAAATTATAATATACCTATGAATTTGTATGTTTTCATTTCATTAAAATATGAAATAGAAATGAAAGTAGTGTACATGTGTACGTACGGCTTACCGTCTCCATGAACGGTTCATTTCATTTATTATCTCCAAATTTTATGTAATACTATAAATACATATATATATTGGATATATATGATATATATGACATATAAATGATGAATATCATTCTGGAGACAATGTAATCATGACCACATGGATAATTTATAATTATAACAGTTCATTTTTGACTCAAGTTCCGAACATCGACAAAATGTCCAATATGAACTAAAATAATTAAATAATTGTTATAGAAAGGTAATAAGTGATATAAAAGGAATAATAAAATTGAAAAATATTATTAGTCAATTATAAATTAATTTATGTTTATCATTCAAGAATAACAAGGAACATATGCGCGAGTCATGTCGGACACGTGGTAAGGGATTTCTAATCTCACTTTTAATTTCGTGAGATTTACATTGTTCCCCACTTATTTATTTCATGTGGTGTATTATGTACTGAAATCTGATATATATTATCATGATTCTATATATATTCATTGTATTGTATTATTCATTTAGTTCTTATTATCTTTTGGTCATACGACTCGATTTATTACAATGAGGTAAGAGGTTTTTATCTCATTTCTTATTCCCATGAGATTCATGATATTTTTGTCACTATCTCCTTTGAGTGGTATATGTACTACCCATGATTCTACTCTTTGTTTAATATACTTTTATTTAATGGTATTTACATTAACACTTTATGGTCCTTCTTTCATATGATGTATGTTTGGTAAGTTACCAAATTGGTAAGGGAACCTTTCACCCTCTTCTTTTTAAAAGACTTCTTTTTGTTATGTCTTTTAGTTTACATTTTATTATGTTGGGATATGTTCTTATATATCCTTATTTATGTAAATTTTATGTCCAACTGATGAGATACCATTTTCTATATCATCAAATCATTTTATGAATTTTAAAGTTACGTCGTTAGGCTGTCGAATTATTGTAAGGGAACTTCTTATCCCAATTTCAATTCTTTGGTTTAAACCTCTACTTAATGATTATGTCGTGATATGAATATGTGTGAATTACCAATGATTGTTTTAAACATAATATCCACTTATATTGGGTTTATTTATATTTGCCATTCATGATTATGCCATTGATTTATCCTTAATCTAATGATACCGTCTTTGTAAGGGACTTCATCTCAATCCCCTTTCATTGAGGCATATTTTGTTTTAATACAAGACTTTATCTTATATGCTATATAAACACCTTATAATTTTCATTTCATTCAAAGGGGATATTTTTCTACGAAGCATTTTACTAAACAAAAAAAAGCAATGTTTCTATTAACGTACGCGGTGACAACGACCTTTCCACCGCCGCGAATATTACTTGATCTTTGGATTCCATAACAAGCCATAATGTTTTTAAAAGGAAAAAAATACCATATACTCTATTATGTATTTTGGTATTGAAATTGGTTTTGATAGTGGATGTGTTATGTCAATATATTTAAGTGATATATTCTGATTCAAATGTGGAAACGTTTTCTTTCCTTTATATTTGTTGTATGTGTTATGATTTTATAATGGTACCTGGACTTTTGATGGGTGGTTACATGATAAACCACATGATGGGTGGTTCCGTGATAAACCAGGATGGGTGGTTATGTTATAACCGCCAATTAATTGGGTATAGAAGTCGGCCGTATGGCTATTCCATTTAGTGACATGTGTGGAAGTCGTCTGTATGTTTATTCCATTTAAGTATGTTTATGTCCCAAGTTACCTTTATATGTTTTGTGTTCTTTATATGGGTTTTATGGTGATATTTTTCTTAAAAAAGGGTAAGATATGATCTTGTATTCAGTGAAGAGTATTTACTACTTCATAAAGGTGAAAATTATTACTTATGATTAAGTATTCATGGTTTACTTGTTGTTTTGAAAAAATAACAGTTTCCTTCTTTGTGTATCCCTTTCTGAGCTTTTTATGATCACCCCATGTTTTTGAAATTTTTTACAGAGGACTTAAAGATGAATAGGGTCAAGGATGGGATCAAGGAAAGGCATGCTATCTAAAACATGGAAGTATACATGTTTCTTTTTAAGAGTTTTTAGTTTATGAAAAAATGGAAACCGAGTAGAAGTATCTACTTTTTAATCTTTTGAGATGTAATAATTATGTCCTAATTCTCTAAAACAATAAACCTGAAAAAATCATCAATGTTAATTATTCACTTAATTCAAGATTATGAAATGTTTTAAGGTTGGGTCCTTATATTAATTCCATTATTCTATGAAAAAAAATCAAAATATTCACTAAAGTTAGTTGGTAATTATTTTATAACGGACTCAATCACTACTTCTCTTTATTTAGAGAAGGATAGAGGTCCACATGATTCATGTTTTTATTCGTAACATTAGTAAGCTATGATAGTATTTGGATAATGTTCTTAGATCCATATCCCATCACGTTAGGCATCACATTAAGGAAATTATCACATTTCCAATCCCTTTTCTTGTCTCCATTCATCATATATCCTACCATTACCTCAAAAAACAATTAAAAATGTGTATGATAATACATAAACTAATAAGCTTATAAAAAATGGAAACTATGATCTTAGCACTGATGACTTATAAATGACTTGTACTTATTAGCTTATGAGTCTCCGGGTTTGAATTTATGATGTCAATGTAAAGTTATCGATTTGGGTTTCTAATAAAAAATCTATTCATATCCTTTATAATCAATCATAAAGAACTATTGTGATTACTAAAAAATATCCCCTAAGTGTAAAACATGGCCTATTTTTTAGGAAATAATAATAGGTTGAGTTAATAACCAATGATACCTTTTACGTTAATTACCCCATGGTACATCTATTACAAATCCACATAAACTTATATTTTTCATATAGATATTCCATTACTTGGAAATCACTCACTATATACTTTAGAAAAATTTCATGGTGTCATCGTATACATATAATAATCCGTAAAGTATTTATTAATGTATTGTGATCTTAATTAACAAAAATACTAGACTATTCTATCTCATGAACTATAGCAACCCAAGACACTTATTCCTATTATTACAAGAATTTTAACACAAATATCGAATAAACACAACAAATGTTTTGAGAGTCCTAGTTTAATTGAAGATTAGATACATAAAACATCAACATGAAACGAAAATAAAAATTATTATTTTTATTATAAATAATCTTTTTTGACCTCTTTTAGATTGTAAAATTATATAAGATATCTCGAGTAATACATAAATAAATGGGGTGAGTTATAAAACCCACTATGGGAATGAAAATTATAGTGAATCTTACTATATGAGTCAAATAGGAAACAATAATATCATAAAAGTAAAGGATCATGTATAATCATATGAAAAAATAGAATAAATTGGATTGAATCATTATTTATTGGTATCTTGAAAATATGACAACATCATAAAACATGGCATAAGAATAAGTCAAGTCTCAATTCCCGGTCAACATAACATGGTGGATAGAATCCAATCTTGGATTAGGGTTACTCCCTAATCCCACTTATATCAACCAATGACATATAATCACTACCCAAATAATTTGAGGACTATTTGGGTGAACCCATCAGAACATGTACATGCATATGTATTCCACAAAAGGAAATATAACATAAGGCATATACATAAAAATTATTGATGGATTGAAATGGGTTAAATAATCAAATATTATTGCATAAATGTATGGAATATCATAAAGGATTCCATGAATGATAGAATTAAATAATACATAGAAATTATTAGTTGATGAAAAACTATAATATATCATAAATTTTGTCTATGTGAATTGAATATGTGAAAAATATAGGAGAAGAAACTTTTAGAAATGTACATCTTATGAAAAATTTTAGGGAAAATTTTAAAGATTATTTTAAGAGTGTAAAGAGAATATTAATTTCTATAAAAATAGAAAATAAAATAAAATTATTTTAATAATAAAATGATTTTATTTTTATAACATTTATTATTTAAAACATTTTATAAAGTGGTACATGAAATGGTCTAAAAACCACAAAAGTTCCTATTAACTATGTTTTCTTAACGAATGAATATGAGAAGGAAACAGATAAATTATTTATATCCCAAAAAAATAAGGGTAATTATTACAAGAAATATATATGTCAAGAAACTATATATAGAATATTAAAGTAATAAATTGTAATAATAGTGTGATGATGTTTGTTTTAGGGGGAAAAGTCATGACATGTTACAACGGAGGGTGGTCCAGATATTCCCTTACCTCATGTATTTATTCACTATATACATTAACTTAAAATAAAATATAAAGAATATGATATAATTTAGTGTATTATCATTTTTTTGAGTCATGAGGAAACATGGTTTTATTAAATGGATCTGTGGCCTATTTTTTATATTATACTCTTCCCCATGGTTTTTTGTTTCCTTCATGGGAAAGTGTTTTTTTTTTCAAGACCATTTGTGGATAATTGAAAGGTGATCCAACTTCTCTGTTCCTGTTTATCATGAAAAAATATGTGATCATAAGGAATATAAACCTTTTTATATTGGTGGGGTCTATTAATACTTATACGAAATGATATGGGGATAACATTATCTCTCATCTGATGTACGATAATGAAATTATATTATTCGTTAATTGTTTTAAATGATAAAAAAATAAGATAAATAAATTAATGAGGGAGTATGGATTCTATATCATCCAATGGATCAACCAAGTAAATATTAGTGTGTAAAACTCCAATAGATTCTTGGTTCGATATAGAAGGATTATTCAAAATAGGACGGGTATCAAAATATGACAATTCTTGATGACAAATTTGGGTGCACCCATTTCTAATGGAAGAATAAATAAGTTCCTATTAAAAATAATATTAAATAAGATCTTGGGTCACATTTGTAACTATAATAATAGTTTTTCCTAATTTTTAGGGAGAATCATGTAGGAGAATAATGTGCATATCTCTATTTCTATGCTTGTTTAATTGATAATTAAGGCACCCAAAAGAACCATTGATAATCTTGATAAAATCGTAACAAGTTTCTTATGGGAAGAAATAAAAAATTTAAAATGAAACATTTCATCCTAGAATAGAATGGAATGTATGATTGATGATAGAGGAATCAATATATGCGATGTTTCAAAATCCATGTAATCCATGCATGCTAGTATAGTGTTTGATAATATCAAAGGGAAAACTAGGTGGGAATTTTTTATAAGAAATAGGTATAGTGAAGACTGAAAAGAGTGGAATGAATGATCTTATAGAATAAAATGACAGAGAAATAGGATGATTGATTACCATGAGACATCGAAGGATAATTTTTGGTGGGTGTTGGGCTGAGGAAAGCTCAATTACAGGAAGGAGAATAGGGCCAGTGTACCTTTGTTATTTTTTGGGTTTTCCAGCTATGATGATTTTTTTAGGGAATAATCTTAGTATCTAATATTTATCAACACAACTCTCAATCATCAACCAATGTCACTTTTTATTATATCAGTATTATTGATGTTCCCAACATGTGTGTGTTTTATGAATCATCATATGGTCATTTCCATGGTCAGGAAATTTGATAGCAGTTCATGTTACTTGCAAAAACGATGAGTGGTAAATGAAAATAAACTTAAAAAAAGATTACAATGAAGATGAAATTATTTGTATTGTACTTAAGGAATCAATTCTTTCTTAACAATGATAATGTGTAGAAGAATGTTTTGATACTATAATTTTGATGCTAGTACTATGCTTTTCCGATCCAAAGATTACTCTATCATTTTCTCCATGGGGACTGGGTGAGTGGTATTTGAGTTACTTCGATCACTACATGGGACTTATTGAGTGCAATGATACCATTTTAGAGTTTTATAAGGGATAGTTTTTGGGTGTAGGGAATAATTAAAATGAGCTTAATGATGACTGTATGATTTTTTTTGTAGCGCGTTGGGTTATTTGGCATGCATGGAAGTAGGAAAAGGAAGTCTAACCCCACTAACTAATTTTGATTCATGTCCATGTGAAATCTTAGGTGGTGGAGCTTTGATATATTATTCATTGTGGTGGATCATAAACATTATTTCCTAGAAGTATTCCTAGATAGACCATTAATTAATATGAAATATAAGGGGAGTTAGTATACCTAGAAGCCTCTAATTATGGGGTTGAAACATAATTTTGATGGATCCTGCTTGGTCGGGGTAATGAGAGGAGGCAGTCTTGTGTGCGATAATATAGGCTCTATCCTTTTAAATTTTTGTGTCTTTTTTAGTCAAGGAAACTCTATTGGCATAGATGTGAGGGTGATGGTTTGTCGACTCATGATGTGTAGACTTTATAAAATTAACATTAGAGAGGTTGAATCAGATTCCAATGGGTTGGATAGGATCATGTGTAGAAAATATATTCCTCTTTCAGAACTACATTACTTCATTAGGAAGTGCATGATAATAATTGATCCCAATACAGGGGTTTGATAGGATTAGAGGTATTAAATCTTTTCTTTTTTGGATTTTTATAGTAATAGGGACCCTATTTAGACAATTATTGTATTTTTTGGATCCCTTTTTGATGATTTATATCTAATTGATAGGGGTATTTCCTTATGCTCCATCACTTCCACCCCTAGTCTGGTTTATGATTTTCAAATTAAATAAAAAGTTAATATTCAACATTTCCATACAAAATATTAAATGATACCAAATATCCATATGTGTTTCAATATTTGGATGATTCCTTTGTTAAAATTTCATAGTTACACAGCTAGTTCATTTAAGTTGTTTTACCATCCATTACTAACTAGAATTTTTTAATTTAGTTATGTGATTATTAATATGTTCTTGAAATTAAAATAAGTTACAAAATAATTGTTATCATAATATTGAACTAAAATATTATTCCTATAACTATCCTTTAATGCGGTGGTGAAAAATGAAGTAATTTGTCCTAGATTCATTGAAATAGTCATTATAAAAAAATCATTTTCATTTTAAAGAAAATGAAAATTTGTTGGATGATTAATATTTCAATAACAAAATAATATTTTGGTATATTTATGATAGTAGATTCATTATTTTATTTCTAAACTATTTTTTTTGTTTGGTGAAGGGGAAGAATTATTAAAATTCTCTATTTAGTGCATTACTATCTACTTCAGATGATTCCAGTTAGGCCACTCAATCAGGAACAATATAATGGTCTTTTGGTAAGACCAAAACACCTTGGACATGGGGAGGAGTGTTTTTGAGGGAAATAGAGAGGGTTTTGTCTATCTCTATGTCTTATATGGTTTGAGGAGAAGGGGAAGTGAGGTTTTATATTTATAAGTAGATGAGAGGAGTGTTTTGATCATAATATTGGTTAATTTATTATTTTGGATAATGAATACCAATAATGATAATTCATGTTCCAATATAACATAATTAGTGAATGTAATTTATATATATCATTCACTTTATTAATCCATAACATATTTACACATGTATTTTTCATAAAATAAAAATTACAATATTTTTTGTGTTTCAATATTATCCCAAAATATCATGTATATTAGAAAAATACAAAAAATGAACCTTAACAATTTGTAGATATATAATTTCCAAAAATTAATAATATTTTATGAATATAATTTTCATAATATGTGAATGATATTTTTTATAAAGACCTTATAAGTTTTTAAAATAAAAAATTTCATATTATGATCAATTTTTTGACCCTTAGAAAAATAATACTCATAAAATAATATTATCACTATAATTCATCTAAATAAAATTTTGAAACACATTTTTTTTATTTTTTTTCTATTTATTGTTTATATTTATCATAAAAATATCAATAAAACATATATGTTTTACAAAAATCAAAATTCTTATTTTATCATTTTAAAGCATTTATTTATTTATATCATGACATAAATTTTCTATAAATTTAATTTATAACATAAATAAATTATATATTAAGATTACATAGGTGTTTTTATTATTTTAGAGATAACGTTAAAATTATTAGTGGTTAAAGTACTATTCAAATGTCAATATTATTATTCTAATGGTTATATTTGTAATGGTCATATGTGTTTCTAACCATCTATAAATTCCTCATATTTCACTCATTCTTCATAAACGTCTATTTTGTCTCAATTTGATATATATTTTAATTTCAGAAATTAATATTGTATTATATATATATATATTGAACTATATAGAATTTTTAATGAGTGGGATCATTCTATGGAATCAAACAGTTCCAATATTTTTATGTCAATTATCATCTTTTCTAGCATTTCCCATTTTAACACATTCAATTATTTTTAAAATATATAATATGAAAATATAATGTTCATTTAAATAACTATATTTTTTCAATCATTTATTCAATGTTCTTAATATAATACTATAGTACTAAATAATTTAAATTTATATAATCAGAAGGAAAATTTCATTGTTAAAATTATGGGTCTGTACACCTCGTGCATTATTTTTGGGGCCAAAACTAAACCATGGATATAAGGAACCACGTAAACATTACATTACAAGTTAAGATGCACACCACTACCATATTTATTATCCTATAAAATAGTTTTAGTCAAATAACATATTCCTATAAACACTCTCAAGGAAGGACGAGGTCATAATCTGAGGGGTTAAGGTTACTCATCCTTGATATGCATGAAAATAAAGGAATTTTTCAATAAAGAAGGAAGTTTTTTTCCACTCACTACTACAAACATGAACAGAACTCTCCTAATTCATAATACTTATCTAATTATATAAAAAATTCCCCCTATCAAGGGTTAATTCTATAATGAAGTTAAATAAGTAATAATTGTTGACTCACTTACTCTACCAAAGGATTAGTTCACTTTGAGAAATGATATATATGTAATTATTATGATCCATATATATGATTAACCTCTCACTTATGAAATAAAATTTCCAATATTATAGAATGTTCCCTACAATAGCTATCCCCATATCATGAATTAGATAATTTTGATAATGATACCTATATTATCTCAATCAACTAGTAGCTCCATTACAATCTTGTATTATAATGGATCATCTGAAAAATTCTTATGTGACATAATAAATGGTGTAAAACCATCCCTCCTCACTCAATGTAATAACCAAGGAAGTCATTAGTCTTACCATCATATACCTGAAGGTTCTCTTGCAAACATTAAACCACTGAAACATTATCCCATTATTGTTCAAGTCCATTATTGAAATATACCATTGGGTGAAGTTATAAATTAATCTCCCAAAATATTTTTCTAATATAAGGAACATATATATCTCTAAAACATTCTTGATCCAATCTCAATAATGGACATGATTAATCCTATGAATCTCTACTAACATTACTCTCACAGATATCACGTTCTATAATAATAGGATATCCCTAATCCAAAACCAACACATAAAAATTCTGGAATATAGATGATTATATATATATATATATATACTCATAATGATGTCTAAATTCCATAAAAATTCCTCCATTTATTTAGAGTACACAAAAATTTTGTTTAATTAAAACTATCATGGTAGAATCAATGTTTGTATATAACCACTATTTATTAGGTCTATAAACATTGTTATTACAGTCATCAATATTTACATTAAAATATGATACACAAATAGGTAACACCTTATCCTTAATGTAGTATTTGGAGAAATATATGAAATAATTATATGGTGATTATAACCTAATCTTAAATAAATATTATAGATTATCTTTCCCCACCTCACCTGGTCAAATAAATCAACAATTCATATATTGGGATTTATTTCATGACCATCACATGGTTTAACATTTATTAATCCACACATAGGCATGACATGTCATTGACTATACTAATGAAATAACCAGGCATATAAAAAAGGGGATGTTATGAAAAAATAAAAACTTTCACCTCAAGACCCTCTAAATAATCCTTAAACATTCAAAGATCAAACAGAGAAATAATGGAACATATATTAGATATGAAATTCATATATAGAATAAGAATAATGATAACTTGAACAATATTTCAAGAAGTAGCTCTGAATAGTTCTCATGAAATCTTTCATAGAATTAGTCAACAGATGGATGTAATAAATTATAATTGTAACACCCCAAGGTTTAAAAATAAATAAATGAATTGCATGAAATGCATGAATTTTTTTTTAAATAGATATTAATAACTAACCTTTAAACATAATTTTTCTACTTATATGTTTTGAATTTCGAAAATGGTCATCTATAATCCTGTTCAGTAAGTTATTTTGAGTCTGATGAAACCAACGTGTTTTTTTGGTGAATAGTAATATACCCTTATGTATAGTAATACGAATATTAATATGACCCTAATGAATAGTAAATTTTATTATTATTTTATTTTATTAAGTATTTATGATAATGACATCTTGGTTAATTTTTCAATGTGATAAAAAAGTAGTTATAGAAATAAAATTGTTAATTTTTGAATTAAGTATGATTTTTTTAAAAATTAAATTAATAATATTTAGAAAATTATTTTCAAAAAATGGAGTTTGTTTTTGTATTCCAAATATCAAAAAATGGTTAGGGTTCATTTTTGAGATTTTTTTGAAATTCGTGAATTTGGGATGAATAGTGAAATACAGTAAAATACAGTATATTCAAATTATCAGTAAAATACACTATTCATGACATCATAAGTGATATAAGGAAACGTGGTTAGAACTCATATTCCATTTTTAGTATTTGGGGTAACATTATGTTATATTATTTATAGTCTTGTGAAAAAATGTTATAATAATGATTTAAATAATGTAAAATACCTCCTCTCTTCCACTATAAATACCACCATCTTTCCCCTCTTCCTCCAAAACCTCTCAAGCCTTGAGAATTATCTAATTTATAAAACTTTACCACCCAAATATACTTCCCCACTTCCAGGACCTGATAGTCTCACCCTAAGGCCAAAATCAAAGGCCTTAAGGAGGATCTCAAGGAGAAGATATAAAGAGGTAAGAAATCATCTTCCTTTCCATGTGTTTTCATTTTATTTTCTTTTATAGTTTCTTTCCCTCCTCTTATCAAAGATAAATTAAAGCTCAAAAAATCTTGTATATTCGGTATATTCTCATGTTCATGGAAAATTCATCATTATTCTTCTTCTCCTCTCCCACTTATTCAAGGAATAAAAACATTGTTCGTGATGTGTTGAATTACTAACATTGTGGATGATGTGATTTAAATTTGCTTTAATTCTTTAAAGACAGTTCATGAAACCATTTTTCTGGTTTCACTAGGTTATAATATATGTATTATGTCTCATCCATTGTTCTTTAATTCTTTTTTACACATGGTTTTAATTTATAAAACAAAATGAGGTCGTTATTATCAAAGAACCACTAAAATGATTCTAACGAACATCATTAATGTTTTAACTTATGAATCATCATTATTTCAGAATTGAAAATGATAAATGGTATAATTTATGGTTATTAATATATTTAAATATTATTCCATTCCAATTCTAGAGTTTCACTTCCTATCGACAAGAATATCCATCATGAAACGATCCTGAAAACCATGAAAAGAACGCACCTGACACAATGTCAATAATAGAATATTATTATTAAATGTGTCAAATGATGTTGTAAAATGATCATATAAGGTGTTATAAACAATAATATGTTTTATTAAGATATTAGTAAAAATATTTTAACAATTATACAAGAGTTTTAAACTCATTTTAGGTAAGAATAACCCGAGGTAATGGACTTCTTAACCCAATTTTCATTCTTTGGGTTAACCTTATTATTTATTCAATATGTTGTATTACAATTATTGGTATGACGACTTTTTTTATACTATGTTTAACTATGTGTTTTTATAGTGTATAAACATATCCATTCCATTATATTAATTGTCACTCCAATTATATTTTAAGATAAATTCAATTTTAAAATCTTTTTAATAATCTCTTTAATAGATTTCAAAGGATTGTATTTTATATGTAAATGGAATTAGTGGTTTATCGTAATTTTAAGAAACTTTATTGCCATGATATGTTCCTTATACATTATTTATGTTGGGTTTATCCCAATATAGCTCAATATATTATGGTTTTATCCCATTATAGATCATGATATGTTGGGTTGAGAAAATTATAGCTCAAAATATGATGGGTGAGCCCCATTATTGCTCTCCAATCATTTGATACTCCGGAGATGAAAGTTGACCAACAGGTTATTCCTTGTTTAAGGGTTAATGTAAAGGTGATATGTTAATTATGCCCCAAAGAAACTACATGATGTTTTTATGCATATGAGTTTTTATGATTATGGGTTTTATTTGTTTTTATGTTATCACTCGACTAACATTTTATTTCTTTATATCTGTTACTGACTTTTATACTCATCCCATGTTTATAAAATGTTTTCATAGGATATAAGGATGGTTAAGATAAATAATGGATTCCTGATGTTTGAAATGTACAGTTGTTAAAGGAATTTGTTTAATGTTTTAATGTTTTATATTTCTAAAAAATGGATACTGTTTTAGTAGTATCCTCTTGTATAAAAGTAGTATGACATGTATGTAAGATATATTAATTATTCAAAACTATAGACCCAAAAATATATTCAATGTGTTTTAATGTATGGTATTGTGTAAAATTCAATATTAAGTAACGTTTTAAGGCTAGGTCCTTATAATAATGGATCTATTAATTATATAGAACTGAACTGGAAAACTAGGCTGAAATCGGCCCCGTCTACCAGCAACAGGGTTTTAAATAGAATGCCAAAAAATACCACTAACTAATAGGGTTATAACTATCATATTCATCTAATGTAAAAGATAATAGGAAATTATATAAGTTTATGTGTTTTTGATATCGATTAAACCAATTCATAGTTAGGATAAAATATATATTTTACATATCTAACACAATGAAATCCCAGAGATGCTGATATCCACTAATCCATATAGTATAATGAAAACATAGTTGCAGTCACATAGATATCATGCCTAATGGATTACTGATAACAATCAATCAAATATGTATTAATAATATATTCTTTATCACTAACATAATATAAAGATAAAAATGAATGTTATACACCCATATCAAATAAACTAGAAGTTAGGGTAGATTAACTAATATGTTACATTGAATTGTCAAAGGTATCTCATCATGATCAGTTTGTGTTGAATCAATGACATGGATTTGGATTAATGATAACCTATTAACCTATCTACTTTAAACCTAACTTCTATAATAAAAAATCACTTCCTCTATTATCTTTAATATCCTCAAACACCTCTATAACTCACCATCACATAAGAACTCTAACTATCGCCCTATAGTTCCACAATTAATCTAGGAACTGATCATTAAGTCTAGAAACCATCTTACACACTAGTTTTATATGTATAACTCTAGAATAAATATTTCATATTTTCAATTATACCATATAAACAACACTATTCTAGAGTTTGGTGTCAATATGGCCCTGTATTATCAAAACATCTACATTGATAACACACCATCTATGACCTCCCAATATGAGAAAAATAAATTCCATAACCCTAAAGAGCCATCTCAATTCAGATAGGAATCAAGGAATTTTTTTTTCTTTATATAGGAATATCTACTTCTTTCCTAATATATGAAATGAAAAACCCAACATGTGATTCTCAATCTTTGTTAATATATGTGGTAAGGTCTTGGTTCATGGCCTCCAAAAATGTTGTAATCCAATATGTAATCACATAAAATCTCAATAATCTCAAATATCTAAACCATGTAAGTCCCATAACAAGAATGTAAATGAGAAACTAAGGGTAGATGAGTAAAAATTTTGAATATTCCTTTTAAAATATGATACACAGAGTAAAATGTAAATACTTCTTAGATCTACAACCCCTCATTAAATAAGGAATGATATTCTCTATGAAACATTCCAAAAATTTATTCTATAAGAAACATATATATTGATCAACATGAATGAATACATATCATAAGATCATTGTTGGTAATTTAATAATGTATAATTCATGATTTAAATTAAACTCATGAGGTATATTTAAATAATCAAAGATAACATATATAGACATTATACTCATCACATTAGAAAGAGGTCCACCCACTCTAGAAAAATTAGTGAACACAATAAATTTTACTCCTTGGTTAGATCATACAAGGATGATTTTCCTCTCACAGAATCACATTAAACATACAGAATAACATCATTAATACTCTCATGGATCTAGTGATCAATGTAGGAAAGTGTATAATTTAAGGTTTTAGCTTAATATATTGGGTCTTCTGATCATACTTACCCTCTAGTATCTCAACAGGCTGTCATCATAGTTTCATTTCACTATAATAAAAAAATTCTCTTAGAAAGACATATGTAGAACAACTAATTATAATAAATAGATTAAAAAGATACTATAAAATAGCTTAATTATTTTATACACACACCCTATCATCCAATGGATATCATATAATCCCATGAAATCTCTCTTAACCCAGTCACCTTCAATGTATTTGTGGTAAAATAAGATAATTATGGGATTCGAATTATCAATCAATTGATAATATAACCTATCAATCATTAGGTATGTATAATCACACTATTAATTTATATAGGAATACTCTATATATGTTCATGGTGACATTTTAAATATCCAAAACTCATATCATAATCCTAGGGATCAAGCATAAGAAATCACATGCATATTATGTCAATCCAACATTCTATGAATGATGCATGAAACATTCTATTTTCCCACCACTATCATTGTATAAAAACAAATGAAACATTAGTATAATTAATAAATATTCATATTTAGTACAATTAACCTTATAGTTAATGAAATATCCAATACTAACATTACCATCCATGGTAATATAGACTAACCCCACACAAGGGATAGATACTCCCAAACTGAAGGCTTATAAAAATCCCCCAAAATATCATATCTATTATTAAACACAACCAAAATAGTAAAAAAATGAAACACTAGTATGATAGAACTTTGTATCATCACCGATCAGGTTCTCCCCCCTAAGACTACTCTAGGTACAAAATACATGATGTGAACCTTCTTATACACCAAATGCCAACAAACAAAACTTAGAGTCTATAGAAAAAATGGAGAGACTATACCCTCCTTGGTATAAATAAAAATATAATCAACCAGAATGAAATATATTAAATATTATCTCCCAAAATATGGTTGATAAATTGAAGACCTCATAATTATGTCAAATATACTATATACATAAAACCCATTCAATAGCACACTTTCTATAAAATTAACACGTAAGCATTCAAGTAGAAATATATGAATAAACAAGATCCACTTTTGGTTTACTATATATAGATCATCTAAATGTTTTCAAAATTTCTAGAATAAGTAGAAAACCAGATCCTAGGTGAATGACTATTAATTAACTCACATCTCCTACCAAGGTCTAGATCAACTATCATATATAGATTTAATATCCAAGTCTCTAGAAACCCATATTAGGTATTTATATTACATTATTGGTGTATAATAACATACTTTTACATGGTTCCAACCACACATTTCTAATGAAAGACTACTCACTCACATATTTTTTATGTTACAGAAGGAAACAAAATATACATTATAAAATATCTACAATAACATCATTATCTCTTCTATAAGATGCTTAGGAATTATACACATTTATCTTGTTGAATTTCGAGTGAAATGAATAAAATAAGGGTAACCTAAGATTCTCAGTAATATGTATCATAAAATAGAAGTTGTCATACCATAAGATTAGTATAAACAGTATGTAAAAAATTATTAGAAATATATATAATCGACCAAAATTGAGGGCATTCAAAATCTATGAAAATAAATTGGAACTTAGATAAAAAATATTGCCCTCTTAGTAATGGAATGAATAAGGTTATAAAATCATAAATATACTTTCAATGACGTGTTATAATAAATCATAAAAAAATTAGTATCCCATTTTATAATACCCTAGCTAGTTGGTATTGTGATACCCATTGATGGATGGATGATCTATCTATACTAGGCCCCAACCATTACTAATTAAGTCAAACACATTCCTCATACAAGTTTACAAGGCATTTTAAAACATTACCAATGTATTCAATTATATAGTAAATGCTAAAAAATAATATCTATCCATGTAATATAAGTATAAAAACAATATTTCATAATTAAATTTAATAATGTGGCTATCTAGTAGAATATTTTAAAATAGATATATAAACTATGGGGTTTTCTCAATGTAAGAAGAATAACCCTTATAAAATAGACAATGAAATGTGGGTGGAGAGAGAACATTAAATGTGTTTAGATAGAAATAGATAGTATTAATTATGTTTAGTAGTTTAAAATGTAAGGATACAAATTATATAGTTGGAAAATCCTTATTATTGATTTATAATGATTTTGTGAATTATCCAAATCATATACCCCATCAGTTTTTATATAGGTGCATTATATTAAGACAATAAAACATTCCTTGAGTGAAGAT
Organism: Viscum album; assembly: GCA_963277665.1. NCBI lineage: Eukaryota > Viridiplantae > Streptophyta > Magnoliopsida > Santalales > Viscaceae > Viscum > Viscum album. The sequence continues at coordinate 53,459,484 of OY728156.1, forward strand.
TGAGTTAATAATCAAAACATATTTTTCAGGGTGATTACCCCTAGGGGATAATCTGCCACAGCTGCATCAACCTTCCTATATATAGATATGGTAGTAATTTTTATAAAAATCCCAATACACATTACATTGTAAAGTATAGCATTTTTGGGGAATTATGAATTTTTTGGTAACATAATAATAAAATTAAATATAAAATATAGATCCTATAGTTAAACATCAAATAATGCGATTAAAATAAAATTCACGATATATTAGATCATATATCTAGTATAAACACTGTATAATTGTAATTTGGTGTACAATAAAAAAATGTCTCAAAAAAATTTATTTGAGATGTAACGTCCTTTGCAAAATAAGAACTATTCATTTCAAAACACCATAAAGTATAAAATATAAAATTGAACAATGAATTCCACTAATAATGATAGGATGATGATAATTTTTTTAAATTGGTATTAGATAGACCATATAAAATTAAAATGTTTTATAATAAAAAAATGTTTTAATTGGAAAAATTTTTAGAAAAGAAACCTTTACCTTAATCCATACATCTATTAATGCAATCAAATATGTTTTACAAATTTTTTTTTAATAACATATTTCATAAACTTTTTCACACAAAAAAAGAGTTTTATAACTTCATTTATTGTTACTATCTATATGTATTTTAGTTAGTTATTATCTATTTTTGATATCATGTGTGAGTAATCATGATCGTTTTGGAGTATTTTAGTAATGATAGTTTTTTATTAATTACATATAAAAATAAACATTCATATATTAATAAATGTACGATAATTTATTCTTTATAGTTATTTTTAATGTTATAATTTCATTATATGAGGGATTTGGATATGATTTATAAAGATGAAATCATCTATGGGCATGTTTTGGTTATATTTAACAAAAGGACATTGGAATCATAAATATTGTGTTTAATATAAACATTAATAACAGAAAACAAAACAAATAATTATTTAATTCAAATATCACATATTACTTAAAGTTTAATTTCTATAGTCATCTATCATTTAAATTTATATAATTCTTTATATAGTTGGTTAAAATGACCTAAACAATAATATACTAAATTAATGGAAGTATAGGATGTTATTTAGTCTCATTATCATTATGAGATATGTATAATGAGTTTATTTATTTATTATTAAAGTGATATATTATAATTTTAATGTTTTCTAAGATTTTATGACGTATAATAAGTTATTAAAATTTACAAATAAGGCATTTTTTTATAGAACAGTCTTTAGGATTGTTTAATTTACCATGGATTTTTGATACTCAAATTATTAATAGTTTGTAAAATTGTTTTAAACGGACCATATTAATTTTACAAATAACATGTTTATGAATAAAAACCATTCTCATGGCAATCCTTGAATGAAAATTATGAAAAGAAAAGTGTGTAACTCATTTCTTCCATGGAGGTGGTAGACTACATATTTTCATTATTGATGATATCATATTCAATAGTACGAACTAACATACAATATGTTTCATCATATCATAAAACAAATTATTTTTTTTTATTTATTAAATTTACCATTAATACCATCGATGTAATGTGTTTAATGAAAATAAATCATTAAGCTTCGTTGAAAAGGTAGTCTCTACAGATGCACAAATTCTATTTTTTCCTTAAAAAAATAGGAAATGAGGTCTATAGTTTTTCCCTTATCACAATAAAATTATGCATAAAAACAATAATGATATAATTATATATTATTTAGAAAAATATATTTTTAATAGTAAATTATAAAACAAAATAAATTATACAAAATTATTAGTCACATTGAGGACTTTGTATTTCACTTATAGGAATCCTTGGAAAGGGATTATATAAGATTTTATGTTTTGACAAAAGATTAAGTGAATTAAATAGGATTATATAATATGGAATAATGATATCATTTAATGAGGGAATTGTTTTGATTGTAATTGATAGGGCAGTGATAGGTATCTTTTATAAGTGGTGAAATTTCTATTTCTATAAATATTTTAACATAATGTAAAGAGAGAACATGTTCCATGTGTAATGTGGATTAAATAATGGATAGTAAATGAGTATAGTATTATATACAGTGGATAATATTTCAAAAGTTATTTTTAATAGATGTTATTATTATTATTTTTATGTCCCATACACTTATAATTTTCACTTATTCCATTTTTGGTTTTATGGGGGTAACTGATTTTACCTACGTAATTTAATTTTAATTTTTAAAATTAATATAGACCTTATTACATAATATTTAAATATTTATTCAAAATATGAAATCCATTTCATAATATAAAATTTTTATGTACATAAATTACAATTTTAATATTACATCATTTATTGCATAAAATGTATTTTTAGAAAAAGTGTTTTTTATGATTAAAATTCCTGTGTGGTATAAAATTAATAATTTTAATAAATTTTATTATATAAATTGGATTATTATAAATTATAAAAGATTTGTGTCTTTCAAAGGATATAATAATATAAATTTACGAAAAAAATCATTATTAAAATATAAAAAGTATTTTCTTTTATTAGAAAATATTACATTAGTTAATTAAACAGTATACATTGGTTTTATAAATTCATAATATTATTTTAAATTCAATTGTTTTATTCCTAATTTTTTTGACCAATTAATTTTTTTTGTAAATTTACTTTTGTAGCTTATATGATAATAAATTTATATATGTTCTTGTTTTGATACGAACATTATATTTCACTATTTACTTATAAATAAACTATTTTAGAAAAATAATAACAATTTATCTTCAGATAATATTGAGATAATAAATCCAAAAATGATTTTAATTTGGATAAATTTAAATTTAAATTCAAATTTTATATAAATAATCGAATAAAGACTCATTAGAGTGCACATTATGTAGTTTGTGATGCAGTGATTACCTATTATAGTAGGGTATCAGGTATTATATTCTCCCCCCTTAAAAAATTTCTTCCTAAAAATTAGATATGTGTCACTTGCTAAGAAAATGTGAGTATTTCTTATTCATAAATTTATATGGATCCCATGTTTCCTCCCCTAGTTTTTGAATTCTCTAATAGACATTCACCAGTATAGTTATTTGATTCTCCAACACATTCCCTCATTAAGACGTGCTCTACATTATAAGGCAAGTCATGTTCCAACACTATTCCCTCAAATGTGAGTATAATAGTGGGATCAAGTATGTAATTCCTCTATAATTAAAGATTAAAAAATTTATATTCTTTAAAATGGTTGGTTGGAATAACCAATAGGTATGATATAACTCTAGTTCACACTAGAAATTTTAATGGCCATGTGTACCTAGGGCTGAACATCCAATTTTTAAAGAATCTAACAACTCATTTCCACAGTTATAGAATTAAAAATACATGAAACCCACATGAAGTTCTTTTTCTTTCATTTCATTATTGGTATGAATCTTTTTTCATCATCCAATTTATTTGATACAATCATGGATATTCCATATTTTTTATAGTTTAATCCTCCATAATTTTTTTATAGAAAATAACATCCTTTCTCCATATTCATCCTAACATGTTAGAGTATAATATATTTTCCCATGAACTACTACATATAATGTCATTAATATACATGAATAGAAACTGTTATTATTATAAAATTCCAAATGAGGTATATACTGATCCCATGTTCCATAGAATTCAAGATTACTTGATCATACAATTTATTCTGGTTTCTAGATAGTCCTTTAAAATTGAAAATCAGTTTGGGGAAGATATGTTTCTTTTAAATGTATTTAGATATAAATAGATTTTTTATGACACTTATAGAATTTCAATGTGATATATGCTTCAAAATTAGATAGAAAAGATATAAGTTCCCCCAGAAGTCTTAGGATTTAAGTGAAACAAATATTGATATAGAAATCAAGGGATAAATATTCCCAAGACTCTATGAATTATACCATCTTTATAAAGAGATATAAAATAGACCTTATTGATTTATTGTTTTTTAGGGTCATATAATTTCCATTGAAAATGTCCATTTTAATATTTTCCCACTTCTAAATATGCATATGAAGACATTTAATAAAAAATTAGGATGCTTTCTTTTTCCCATTACATGCTTTCCCACTAAGCATCCTTACATGTAGACTAAAATTTCTCAATACATACCATACTTCTTTAATGGTTCTCTTAAAACTCAATATATAATTAAGGTAATATGGGGTATAGATAAATTATATCTATTACCTTCATCTTGAAACTTCATCTTCATTTTTGGTATGTATGGAACACATAACCACTATCCAAAAATAAAAAATCCATATTTAGAGATGATTTATAATAATTTACCATTATACGTTAATCCTATTTTTAAAATCATTAAAACTCAGGTATAACTTATATTTATTATCTAGTAATTATGGTAAATAATTTATTGGGAAATGAATAAGGGCTTCCCTTTCCAAAAAATTACCATATTAATCCTTTCTCGATCTAGGAATATAGGATCTTTATTAGTCTTACTCAACATTATTACTCCCTGTAACCTCATAATAAATGCATCATCCACATTGTGTGCCTTACCAGGGTGGTAGTGTATTGATAAATCAAAGTATATGAGCATCTAGAATCATTTTCTTTTCCTCATGTAATGTTTATTCAGAGAGATAATGAACATAAAACATGTGTTATATATATATCAAATCGTTCCCTATAGAGATAGAGCCTCCATATCTTCAAGATAGTGATTAATACATCTAACCCAAGGTAATGTTGTGGATAGTTCTATTCATGGATAATCAATTTCCTTGATACATAACCCACAACTCTATCATTAATGATAAAGATATAGCCTAATACTTTCATGGATGAATCACTATATATTTCAAATCTTTTATTTATTGTAGGATAAGTCAGTACTAACTCATTAATCAACCTTATACTTATCTCTTCAAAACATTATTCATATTCCTGAGACCATGTGAATTTATCCCCTTTACATGTCAATGGGGTTAATGGGTTGATAAATTTGGATGATATTTGAAGATATTAATGATAGTATCCTGCTAATAAAAATGAACTACATATATATCAGTAATATTCATTAGTGTATTACATTTATTGGATACCCTATTATTGAAAAGATCATAAGATATTCCCTCCTTGGAGGGAATATATCCATGAAAAGAATCATTATAGAGCCAAAATTCACACCTTCATAATTTCACATATAATTACTTTTCTCAGAGGGTCTCAAAGATCATCTATATATAGTGACCATAATTTAAATAGAAATTGGTTTATATCATGATATAATCAAAGAATACCACCATAATATTTGCTACATACTACTTTAATACTCTATCCATAATATCTATAAAAAATGAAGGTGAATTTATCAATACATATGAAATTACTGTAATCTAATAATGTCCATATATTGTATGAACTGACATATTCATTTTATACTCTTTATTCACCATTAACTGATTATATCCAAAGCAATGATTTATCTTTGAAAAATTTTAATATCCTCAAATATGATAAAATTATTCATCAAATAATGGTAAATGATACATATTCTTTATAGTATTAACACTGATCTCTTTTAATCAATGCATAATCTCATCAACCCATACTATATTTTATGAATAAAATATGGGAACCCATGGTAAAATGATATTGAAAATAAATCTCTTATCACAAAACTATTTTACATGATTATTCAACTCTACTAACTCTGCTGGTGATAATTTATAGGGATTTTTACATATTTTCGTTTCATCATGAATGAGTTCAATGGAATATTCTACATCATTCTTTGGTTGATGATGTGAAAATTCCACTGGAAATACATAAATAATTTCATATAAAATGGGTGTATCCAAAATCTTTAGGATGAAATTCCCATACATAAATAATTTTTTAATATATTTATATACAATATATTATTAAGGGGAGATGTAGGTGGTGGTTCAATAATAGAATTGAGAGGTGATGTCTGTTACTTGAATATAACATAATCTATACCAACTTCACAAATTGTAATACATATATCTTAGATTTAAATTCTTTTATTTTACATTGAGAAAAAAATCCTTACTACGGATTATATCTAAATAAAGCATAGTTATAACAACCATGTTACCCACAAGGTAATATCCACACATATTAATAGACACTTCTTGGTAAATATTATTTACAATATGATTCCCATTTGGATTCTCAACTAAAAACAAATTTCATATAGTATTAGTTGATGATTCAATGTTAATGTCAAACATATTTTTCATAAAGTTGTACATACCTACAGATTCAAATAAATCATTCACTGACATTGATTTAACAACAAATGAAACTACAATCATGCCATTTGGTACTTCAATATCAACTATAGTGATCACATAAGATCAAAATTTCTCCCTTGTTCTTTTATGAGGAAAATTTCATTTATTTTTAAGTAATTTTTTCCATAGTGCCCCATCCACTTATATATAATTCAATGATTATAAAAAACTTATTTCATTCCATTGAATTCATGTGCTTGATAACCTATTTCTTCAAACATGAAATAATTTACCATTCTATTCAAGAAGTCCCTTATGTTATTCTATCAATTCATATTTCATATTTTAAATTCAACACACACTCTGCTCCCTAAAACATAATTTTAATCCTATGGTTCTTATCAAGCCACTTATTCTCATGATTTCCTAGGAATAAAAAATTATTGGGGAATCAATTTTCCACATTATTTTTGATTGAGACTATAACCACACATGATTAAAAAAATTTAAAAGAAAAATCAATTTTTCACCTCAAGATTCTCTAATAAAAATAAATGAACAATATTTATATAAAACAATTTATATAGAATAAATTTTATTATATAATTTTGTTATATAACCTAGAACTCAAAACCATTTCCCTTATCCTTCAATTTGAGACTGATATATTCCCTTTCAATTTAATTCCATTACTCATGAGAAAAATATTTATCATAAAATATATAATTAAAACATATTTATTACAAGTTCTCTATCTCCCCATAATATTATGTTTTATGAATTAGTTACCACCATTGACTTATGGTTCCCTATATATGATATAAGACCTTAAAATTTTTTCCCTTTCACTATATCCTAAAGAAATAAATAAATTTTATAAGGGATCAATCCTTTTATTGAATACCAATATATTATTATTTCAGTTTAATGGTGGAAAATTTTTCACAAGACTGTTACAAAAATAGTTACATCCCATTTTGGATTAGAATGTTTCTCTATATGGATGAGGTTATTATTGCTAACCATTGTCAACTATTCAAATATGGTTTTGGTCAGATGAGTTCCAAATATAGCCTCATTGAAATGAATTGGAAATATATACCTACATTTAATATGGCTATTAATATGGTAACATTCTAACCTATTATTTTTTGTCTCTAAATAATAAAATACATGTAATTAGAACATGATATGGAATTTTAAATTATAATTCCAAATATTTTGTCTAATAATTATTTTTTTTATAAAATTTGTAATATCTCACTAGGTGTATCTATATAATGTTACTAGGGTTTCTACTAAACTAACCATGATATAAACTACAAAAATCGACCTATAGATAAACATATCCAATACTTGTGTAACATTATTAGTATAGAATTCAAGACATTATATATAGTATAGATCCAAATATATAGAATTATTTTAAACCTATATACCGAAATATATTTTAAATTACACATGATAATATAGTATTTTGCAAGAAACTCACCGAGAAAATTTTAAACTCTTATAGAAATTACTTGAAAATTACACTTGTCTCTATTCTGAGTTTTATTTTTAATGAAAAACAATGTAATAATGATCTCAAACTCTTAGTAATGAGTAATGTACAATAAAATTTATTTTAAACTAAACATGTGATATATAGTATGGTAAAAATAGATTATAATATTAATATCATAATCAAATGAAACTGTTTTTATACAATATCAATGATAATAAACAATAACATGGACAATAATTACTGATCTCATGCTGTTGGAATGTATAATCTTAGACATTGTAGACATACCATCAAGTCCTTGTGAAAATACATCATACAAAAAATGGAAAAGTAATATGTTAATTACCTAGAAATATTTTCTCATGAGGCCTACTAATACATTTGAGGGAATATTTATACAAGGAAACATCCATAATTAATTAACTCCAATTAATTCATCACATGAATTAACAAGACATTCAAAAAAACATTCTCAAATGAACCAATTATTTACTCAACTGAAAATAAATCAATGAATACCTATATTATTGTTGTAAGAAAAAAAATATCCACCTATTCAATGGAATAATGTGTCTAAAAATATGAATATCCTAAAATATTCTTCAAAAGTATAAGGTATTATCATTGTATCATTATTCCATTATCAAATAAGTAATGATAAACTGATGGGTAGGGTATAATCATTATGTTGGTTTATCAATAGAATATAGTAATTGAGTTTAATTTTTTAGAATTGAAATATAATAATGATATAATATCAAAATACTTAATTTTTGTCTATAAAGATCATGTGGAATATCCAAAGTATATACTATAGATGTTTCTGGCTATGTGGGATGTCTTAAGCCCACACATCATATACCATGTAAATATTGAGTTAACACTCAACAAACCTTATTCATATAGATAACCTCAAGGTGCTTATATTTCATAACTAAAAAAAATCTAGTATCCAAATATGGATACGATTTCTAGGAAATATACAAACACTATACTTTACAAATTCTAGGACTTTAGGGTATTATGAAGGATTAGGTAACAACTCAATCAAAACCCCATTGAAATACAGAGCATATAATTAAACATAAAATACTATGATTAAGAGGAAATTAAATATTTAATAGATCAAATAGTTATTATATACACCCTATAATTAAAATTATGTGCACAATACAAAACATTCCTTAAGAGAAGGAATTTGAGATAAAAATTTTCTTATAACCATATAAACATTCCATGAAATATGACTTGATGGATATAATTTAAAATGGAATATTAAATTTCATGAATAATGAGGGGATAATGATACAAACTATGAAATGGATGGTAGATACACCATACAAAAGTTATATGGTGTGTAAAAAGTAATATGTCATAAGGGGTGAAAATTTGAGAAAAGAAACCCTTACCTTAATTCACGATTTCTATAAAACATGTTAATATCTTGTATAAAAAAAATATATTAAATTTTTTTTTATAATATTGTTAATATATATAAACTTTTATAAATTTAATTTTTAATTAATCTCTATAAAAATATTATTTAGTTAATATCCATTTTAAATATCATATGTATATAACATCGATCATTTTGAAGTAGTTTTGTAATAAAAGTTTTTTTATTAGTCCTAACAAATTTCCCTATTACAAGAAAAAATATGAACTATATATTTTTTACTTATAATTTTTAAAATGTTATAATTTCATTCTGGATGTGTTTATGATTATGATCCTGATAGATAAAATTATCGACGAGCATGTCTCAATGATTTTTAACAAACAGACATAGGTATATTTAATAATTAATTTAATATTAATGTTGCCATTATATAACTGAATAAAATTAATTATTTACATAATTATATCATAAATTACAAAAAAATAAATATTTTTAGTCATCTATGAAATAAATTTTTATCATTGTTCAAGTATGTGATTAAACCGACCCAAATAATAATATATAATAATTAATGGAATATTTTCAATAGACTCAAAAGTAATATAATTTTATCAGAAGAATAATTTCCATATATTCTATTTACCAATATGATATATTAAAATCAGAATGAATTAAAATAATAATATAATCTATTAAATATCTTTCTATATTATAAGGACATCATTTTTTCTTGTAGAATGCTACTTTAGATGATTGAATTTACCACACTTTTTTATTAATCATATTGTTCATTTTTTTAGAAATTATCATTATAGAAACTTACTAATTGAATAAAAATCATATTTATTTACTATAACCATTATCAATACCATCTGTGAATAAATGTGAGGGAAAAAAGAATCAATCATTCCATGGAGGTTGTACACTACACATACTCATGATTTAAGATTTTTTACCACAGAACAGAAGAAAATTATTATATTTTTATCTTCTGAAAACCTATTATATGTTATAAATATAAAAATTATCCATTACAATAAATATTATAAACATACATATAATTTTTTCAAGAAATAAAAAGATGATTCTTCATCAAGGTGATAGTCTGCAGCCATAAACAAATTTCATTTTTGTTTTCCCTAGGGTAAATTGGAAAATTATATAGTCAGTAAAATTTTATAATAAAATTTAGTATATAAAATGATAATAATTCCATTATACAGTAAAAATATATATAGTTTAGAAAATTTAATATATAATTGAAAAATAGAAAACAATTTTACACATGTTGAGAACTTGGGATTTCCCTTGAAGGAATCCCTGGAAATACAATATAACTACAAAAATCATATGGTATACAATTTTTTTGCCTTTACACATTCTAGGAGAGTAATAAAAGGATATATGGCTTATCAGGGGTGTTAAGAGAAGGAAATGGCTCATATGATAAAAATATTGGCCATGATAGAAATTCAGTATGTGAATAGATATTCATGAAATTAATATATTCTTCGATGAAACCCATGAACATAAAATTTATGATGTGAATGAGATTTTGGTATTTTTAAACTAAGGCAACATGTTTTTAGTTTATTGGTTTTCTTGAAATTTCATAATGAGACTTCTTAATTCACGCCATGAATATGGATGGTTCCAACAAATTTAATGGCTTGGTACCCTTATATTTTCTTATCCATATATTGTTTCCATTTCTCTCAACTCTAAGCCCTCTTTTGAAAGTTCTGAGCTCCCAGATCCCCCTCCAAATCGTCTCTTTGAAAATCATAGTCTCTTCCAATCATGAAGATCCATTACAGATAATAGTTATTTGTTAATGATAAATACTCTCATATTATCCATTTCTTAAATCAATTATACCTTCAACATATTGGTAGGATCTACGAGTTTGGTCATTTTAATGAGGGTTTTGATAATATTTGAATGAATCAACATCTGGATAACTAGATTTGGATTCTTCATAATGCTTCAACCAAGGCCATTATCGACAGTGGATCTTTCATAGTGACCTTATCATATCCTAAACTTTTGGAGAACAATTTCTCTACTACCCCAATCCTAGAGTTCTGCACATTTCAAACCATGAATGGTTCTATGATTTGGTGGTGCTTTTGAACTTCAACTATGTCTCTTTCCTTGATATTTATTATCACAACTAACCTAGGATAACCTAGAAATGGAAAATGTTTTATATGGTTTATTTTCTTCTATATTTGCATGAATGTGTGGCCCTAGAAACTTATGTTTTAGGCTTGATCACATGTAATGTTCATGTGAATCTATAGGAAAAATATGATTGTGTTTCTTGCATGTGAAATATTTTTTTTATGATTCTTTTTTATTTTATTAGTATATCTACCATTTTTATATTGTATTATATCATACTATTCATCTATTTTTTGAGTGAAAATTTTTGGATGAGCCTCATGTACATTTCCCCAAAGTGAGAATTTGACGATACTTGATCATCATGTTTTGGAATATCATATAAAGAGGGATATATCAATTTTAAAATTGGGTTATCCCATCAAGGAGAGTATTTCTACATGCTCATCATTTATACTTCAATCATGGTGTTCATGCAGGTAGATCTAGTCTATGTGGACATAAAATATGTTTTATATTTATCTGATATTTTTACCATGTTTAAATTCCTCAAATAAACCAATATATCTTATTCTCAGATGTTAAGGGTGATTGGTGATGTACTATAGAGTTTTTTACTCACACCCTACGTAGAAATTTTATTATTATTATATATTTCATGCTCTAGTTTCTGGAGAAGTTTAACTTTGTCATCGTGGGGGGGTTGATCTAGTCAGCTAGAGGATGTGGGCATAGTTGGATGGACATCAAGATATATGTATGCTTCTTTTATTTTCCTCTTACCTCATTCTTTTGATATATATTTAAGTTCTGGATTTTTTTACCAGAAATTTTATATTGATAATGTATGGGATGAGTTTATTTGTATTTCCTACTAGAATTAGGGTTAAAAAAATATTTATTTTTTATTTATTAATTTTTTTCCTCCTCTATAATACACTAATGTTATATTGAGATGACGTAATTGTTTCTTTATTACTACCATATTCCATCACCTCAAGTCGTCAACCTCTTGAATATGGGGAGTTGTGAATGAGGTCACATTACAACCCAAACATAGGCTTAAAATTTTTCATTAGGAATTTAAAAAATAGAATTAGGTGACATAGTTGACTAATTTATTTCTTCTCTCTACCATGATTTGGCATAGTGTATTGAGGAGATAGGATTTGTGATGAACCAGACCCAGATTACACTTAATAGGTTCCCCGTGCTTGGTGGTCCACATGGCCTCAAGTGCATCTTCTCAAATTCTAGAGGTTGCTGACTTGCAGTGAGGTCCTAGGGTGTGTCCATGGGAAGATAAAGCCCTCATTAATAGAGTGTAGCATAACAGAACGATTATAAAGGAATAGTAAACAATTGACGAAATATAAAAAAAATAAGAAAACTGATGCAATAGATAAACGAGTAGAACAGTGATGATGAAATGTCATATCAGTAGCAAACTGGATTGCATGGATACAAGAGAATAGTGATAACATGTTCTACAAGGTAAATGAAAATAAAGACTACTCCAAGCATCCCAAGATCCAACTCGGTCATCTGCTATCATGTTCCATCCTATCAGTACACAATCTGGTGTTGGAATTTGTATGCTTCCCTTTTTCAACACCTATAGCTTTATAATCTACTCAAGGTACCAAATAACGCTCGAAGAGGGTGTGAGGGAAATCTCAGTGGTCCACCACCAACGGTGTCTATAACATCTGTCTTGTGTAATGGAATATAGCAGTAAATAGGCATGACTATATAAGTAAATCAAGCAGTAAAAAAATAAATAAATACCAAAGTACATACTTTAACACTCACATGTTGTCTGAACATGTAACTAGTTCATTGATTATGTAATTACCATTTAATTTAAATAGGTCATGTGAGGCATAGCCAAAACTGACATCACCACCTGATAGTATAAGTTGTGAGGGTCCCAAGATGTAACAAGGAAACCTGAATATGATACCCAGTGAGGGAGTTCTAGGGTAATAACTAGGGTAAAATAAATCTCAAAGAAAGGTAACTGAGTAGTATCTGAGTATAGCTAAGTGTTAATAGTATAATCCCTGGAGTGTAATCCAACGAATTCCACAATAAGGCACCTAATGAGTCCAAGGAGTGAATCCAAGGTAAAATAGGGGTAAGCAAAGATTGGGTCCAGGAAGTGTGTCTAAGGAAACTACTTGTCAATGCTGGATCCAAGGTGTGTATCCAAGGTATCCTGAAATTATGAAAGGGGACCCTACAGTAGTACACCAGGAATCCCAGGAATAGAAAAGAACCGAAATCTAGGTGGGTGTCAACTTAAGCAAACCACATCCTTGAATCAGAATGGGGTTCCCGAGACCCAATGTATTATCCTCTCAGAATCAAAGGCAATTTCGAGTCAGTCCATTCCTATTTGATATTGTAATTATTAGATAATTCACTTGGTTTAATTCTAGCCATCCATTAGTGTGGATATGTCATGTAGAGTTAAAACCATTGATTTATTGGTCCTAGACTTATCTTCAATTAGTGTGGATATGCCAAGTAGCTTTGTAACCATTTAATTAATCCTTAGTTAACCATTACGGGATATTCAATTATTAAGATTCACTCCACTACCTTCCATCAACATAGAAGGGGTTCTACATACATGTAACCTTTATTCAATCTCTATTAATAAGGCCATGTTATATAAATATTATACTCTACATTCCACATTCCTCATTTAATAATCATTTGAAGAACATACCTTAGGCAGATCATGTGGTGAGAATACATGTTACATTTTATTATGAAATCCTCATTAAAAAAAACATTTTTTATAGAAAGGCACAACTTTAAGATGTCTATGCAAGGGCACACTCGAATGGTGTCTCAAACATGTCAAACCACTAAAAACCCAATTATGGCGTAACCTTCGACATGTGGCAGATTGAGTTGTGGTTATGACCACTAATAATTAAATCACATATTTAGAAAAAGCATAACCATATGATTCTTACAAGTATAAGCATGGAATGTAAATTTAAGAGATGGTCCCTGATGGGATTGACGAGCCCCACACAAAAATTCCAAAATCAATGATCTTTAGGGATGAGTTATAGACTAACCACCCTATGGTTATACAATAATCCTACTCTAGTATTGGCCCTTCATTTTCCTCGGATCAGAGTAGATCTATGAAAAGGTGAAAAACGATCACATGGAGATACTTAGGTAGAGAGTGAAAGATAAGAATAATGACTAAACATGACTTGATTAATTATTGTTTCCCATACAACGTGATGAAAAAATGCTCGATTGGATGTCATATGATGGAGATATCTTAATTCCATGTTTTGATCCTCAAAATGCCCAAAATTGAGAGAGAAATAGGTCAATCCATTATAAACTCATATTAGGGAGGAAGGGGTGACATAATTAGATCATTAAGGGGAAAACGATAAAATTATCCAGTGAAATAGAATGCACATGGTTCGGTTGCACGTCTTGTCAAACGATGCGCAAAACGCGTGAGACAGCTCTACCCGAAATCACATCTTCCATACGGTTTGATAAAACCATGCTCAATCCATGAATGAGTACCTAGTAAAAAGGGTGATCACATAGTTAGGCCACATTACCATGCACCAACCGTTTGAGGTTGCTCGGTCTGAAAAAACACCATCTGTATGGTTTTCCAAATTGTTTGGAAATCCCGCTCGGTTTACTCAAAACTGTGTACAGGATCTATTTTTTCCAAAAGGATGGGTTTCGAGCTCTGAACAAGCCCTAGAAACCCATGTAACCTTTAATAAGTCATTAGGTATCCATTTTGGTCCAATGTAAGGATTTAGACAGAAAATTAAAGGATCCATACCTGAGTGACAAATTGGGTTCTTATGGGATGGTTAATAATCAGGTAGGGGAACAATGTTTATGAATAGATGGAATTGTGTAATAGACCACAAATATTCTATAAAGTTGGGATTTATGATTTTTTTATTGCTAATACTGATAATATTCACCTCATGTTATAGAAATTTTGTTGATATGCTGATTTATGTGATCTAGTGTGTGTTCATACATCATTCTTGGCAAGTAGGTTCACATTCTATGTATATCACTTTCTTAAATTAGATAAATTCCAAATAATTAAATTCCTAATATAATTATGGAATATCCTTTGGAGAATTATTTCTTTTATTCATTATTTTTGAATTTTATATTTATTGATTCAATTTATATATGTGTGGTTGTGACTAATGTTTATATTCTGGAGGTTTCTCTTTTGTTTTTAATAGTTCTTATGGGTTTATTACTTATTTTCAATGGTAGAATCTTAGGATAAAACTCATTGTGAACCCTGTTTCATGCCTATGAAATGTTAGCAGTCTTATTATAGTAGTCTGATATATAATTTTCCAGACTTATCCATGGGTTTTTCTAGTATTTTATGAAATTTACCAATCTTGGTGTCTCACGTATCCAGTTTCACTACCATTTTAGTAGGAGGATGCAACTGATCATAAACCCTTAATAAGTCTTGTTTGATAATAAAAATAACATTCTAACTATGAATCCCACTCCTGGTACCTATACAAGATATAGAAGTCCATAGGGGTGGGATAATGATGATTGAATCAATATGTGAATTTTTGTTTCAGTATCACCCATGTTTCTACAACACCCGAATCCCCTATGATTTGGATTACTATATAGGAGTAATAAAGAGTATTTATGATTTAGTAGAGATCCAAGATGAACATAATGTTAATAATTTTAACATTATGCTTCATTTCATAATTAAGTGATGGTGGAGTGTCATACTGTAAGCTAGAATATAGGAAGGGTTGGCATGTGATACCTTTACAGAACTATTATTCAAGGAGTTATTCCCTAATTATTTAAAACCACTATGTGATCATTAATTCATAAAGCTCTTTCATGGGGTGATTAATGTGTCACCCTACTTAGTAATCCTCAAATATTTAAACCACATTCCCCTAATTCTAGTTGGGAAAAAGGTTCAGAATTCAAGAAACATCAATATTTCCATTAAACTATAGCTGAAGAAACATGAAAAACAATTGATTTGATAACTTATTCTACATTTCTTCATTAATCACAGATGATAGAGATGGAAATAATGAATGGTAGGTTTTTTCATATTTTTCCTTCTATCATTTTAATTTCAGGTGATTTCAATAGTGAATTAATAGTTTAATATTATAGGGAAATGAATAAGAAATCAAATGATCGACACCAGGGTGGTGATTCATAGTTAGAGAACAGACATGCCATTTTGAAACCTTTTATGTGTATAAAATCTGCTTGATGTAATAATTTTTTGAGTAATAGACACATTCTTATTGATAGTTCTATGTTTTTAATGACTTTTCACTAGTGTTGTATGAATGGACTTCTTAACAAGGTTTTGAACCAAGGATTTATATTTTTATATTGCTAAGTAAGTCCATGGTGTTAGAACATGAACTTAGTATCATGTCATACCCTGAAATAGTCTACAAACCAGGTGACCCATGAGCCTCTAAGGCATCATAGTGTAGTGGCTCACAAGAATTATATGGTTGATTGGGATTTTTCTAATGGTAGAGACAAGAATTCCAATGTTCAAGGTGTGTTCCTAATATCTTCTACTATATCTTTAATATTTTTTACCTAGAAGAATCCCATTAATTCATATCTTCCCATGTGGGTGTTGGGTTATATTTTCCATTTAAATTTAATTTTTATTTTATTTCTTACGATACACCATTAGAAAATAAATAGTACTATGTTCATATCCATCTAGTTTATATTATATTTTTTGAAATATATGATCATGTTGGGAGATTAATGATTTTATAGATGATGGGTTTCGATGTGATCCATGGCATGGACCGATTGTCTAGTTTCCGTTCACAAAATTATTTTATTGGAGAAGATCATCCTTTTAATATCCTTAGGTGGAAATGATTGAGATTACCCATTTATAGGAATTTGAGGAAATAATAGTGGTACTAAACACTCATATGATTAATGTATTTTCAGTATAGGTTTCTAGAATATTCCTCACAGTGGATCATGTGGTGACTCACTCCACTAACCCGTTGGTGGAGGGCCTATACAAAGATATATTTCTAGATTAATTATATTGGTACCTCTATAAAGTGCATTTGAATTTGAGATCAAGTTATATTTTTAGCACAACCCATATTACTTAATCCATATTAAATGAAACTGTTTAAGTTAATGTAGATCATGGTGAAACAGATTATCACAAGTCTGCATTAATTCAATTGATCACACCCCCTTACGGTGCTCTGGTGTTGATCACCAAGATGTTGGATAGTATTCTTCCACATTTTCCACTACTGGATGTTGAATATGATCAATATGATCAATAGTTAACCATTTCCAAGAATAGATGAGTAATTTGATCTGTTGAGGGGAGCCCAGTTTTTTTTATGAATGATAAATTTTTTGGATATCATCATCTTCAGGTTGAAAGGAATAAATTATAAATACCATGTTTATGAGAATGTAATATTTGTAAGAGTATTTTGTTATTCCCATTGGACTAATAAAATATATATAAGTGTTCATCGATCTCATGAAAAATATTATTCACCTGTAATTGGATTAATTTTTTATTATGTACATTGGTGGCATCCTTTTATATTCTAAGTCATCAACTTTAAAATCATGGAACTCAAATATTGTATTAATTAGGATTCATGCACATATAAATTACATTATGTACTCAATGTTTCACTTTTGGATATAGGAGGTGTGATCTCTTGGTCTTATGGTTTCTCAAGAAATTATATCAGTTGATATAGAGAATATTGATGCAGTAATGTCTTAGTCAAGGCCATTTAATGTACACTTGATTCTATGTTTTCTCAGATTAGTTAGGCACTACATTATATTTATTCTATTATTTTCCATCTAGTAATAAACCATGAATGAACTCAAAAAATAGGTCATGTTTTAGTGGTCATATCAGTTTGAAGAAGTATTCTTGGAGTCAATGAGGATGTTTTCATTGGCCCTAATTCCAAATCTTCTTGATCTTGATGATGGTTATTCTCTTTACTTATGCACATCTATATTTTTTTTCAATATTTCTTATCATGGTGATAAATTGGTCATTTATGTGTCTCTTTAGTTATAACCACAATATTGGAACAACACTACTCATGAATTGGAGACATCATATATAGTCTACGTTCTAATTTTTTGGTTACATTACCTCTTAAATTATTGATTTTTCATTTATATAGACCATAAGACCCTTTAGTATATTCCCTCCCAACATGACTTGAATCTATATCTGAGGTGTTTGTTAGATTATTTTTAGTCATTTTACATTGAGATAGTAAATTATCTTGTATAAGGTATTGTGGAGAAGATGTTGTATGAAAAAAATTTAGGTGGTGGGATAATGGATGAAAAAAATGGGTGGAATCTCATGGATTTATTAGAATACTAGTAGGTAGACATTACATACGACAAAGGAGAAACAATTTGTTCACAATTGGTGATAAAATATTAATTTTTATAATGATTTATAACCAATTAAAATCGATATCATAAGTATATTATGATGTAAAATAGTTTGAAAAAAGTGGATCTATTTTAAGTTCAACATTTGATATCCCAAAAAAGATTTTGGTTCATGGATGGGTGATGGTTCCATATCCCATGAGTGAGAAACAAATGATAACATCACATTATTCACAATGGGAAATGAACATGGGGTGAAAAAATAAGCATCACAGTGTCAATAGAAATTTTTTATTGAACATCAAGAAGAAAAACATTCATTTCCTTGATTATCATTTTATATCTTTTTATAAAATCAAGTCCAATGATAAGATACCTAGAGGGATACTCCATCAACTTATATTTACTATGTGTAATTGGGATGTTGTTATGATATAATTCATGATAGGTTCACCCAAGATACCTAGAGGTTTATATGTTTTTTGGGTGGTTTTGGATCAGTTGATTAAGGTTTCACACTTCATTTCAATCTAGGAGATGAACATAGTAGATGATATTGGAAAGATCTATGTCCCAGTGATTGTGTGAATTCACAGATAGATTTTGAGTGTGGTGTCTAAAAGGGGAGACTAGTTTACCACTTTTTCTTGAATAGGATTATAGATGGTGATAGGTACTATGTCGAAGGTGAGTGCATCATGTCATTCCCAAACTGATGATAAGTTATAAATAATTATCCAGACTCTTTATTGTATTCTTCTGGAATGTATTATATATTTTAATGATATTGGGATGATCAAATTTCTTTGGTAGAGTTCTCATATTAAAAATTATATTAGTATTTGGTTTAGATTGATCCATTATAGTATATTTATAAGAGTCCATATCATCTAATACTATGATTTATAAGGTAGGTGAGTCTTCAGTAGTTGGGTTAATTGTGGTATTGGGGACCAAAAATTAGGTTAAGTTCATTAAAAAATGGCATAACGCCCCGACCAAAGTTACCCAGTGTCAGTGAATTATTACATAACATTTTCATGATCACAAAAGATCATGTCTCGAAAGACTAATTACTTTAGCATCCTTTGAAACACAAGATACATTCATAAGGTTTTCATTACATCAAGAAAAAGAAAACTACAACAACATTGTTTCTAATGAAAACATTGAGATCCCATAGACTTCCCCAATGGGTCAATCATAATATAATACTTTGCATCCTAGAAAAAATAAAACATAGAAAGGGGTGAGCTCACATGCTCAGTAATGATAAAAATATAGGGTAAAATTTCATAAATAAGAATAAACATCTAAGTCAATGTATAACTAAAAAAATCTTTTAAACATTAACTTCAGCATAATATGGAAAAAATAAAATGAAATAATTCCATTTACTTATTCACATTTATATTCTACTAGTCGAATAATCACATGTAATATCAATAACCACTTTCATAATGATGGAATTCATAATGTCAGACTTTCATAACCACATAGTCTAGGCCTTGTGCCAAGACTATAAATAATATTTTGTCATGGCCTTGTGCCAAGACACTATTTTGACTTATCAGACCTACCGATTCATCGAGGATCTATAGCGGGATCCACCCATCACATATTAAGTCCAATTCATTCCTCATATGAACAGGTTTAAACATAACATAAACATTCTAATTAAAACTAGCATATGAAATGTTCATACTTTATCCATAAACCATGAATGGTATAAAAATTACACATCCACAGTCAAACATATCACAAATCCATCAATGCAATATGGAAGTTTTATATCATAATAAATTAACTTCAAATAAGCTTAAAATCCATCAAAGGATGTTGTCATAGATGAAATTAAAACTATCTGACAGAAATATCTCTTTTTTGAAATCATTTAAAAGTCACATAATTATAAAAGAAATAATTTACTTTGAAAATATTCTTATAATATTTTATGGAAAGCTTTGACGATTTTATAATGGCAGAAATTATCCACCCTCACCATATAAGTTAAAAAAACAATATTACCATAATTATGTCGAAAAGGTTAAAAAGGACCTTGTTTGGGAAATGATGGAAATATTCTTTTATAAAAATCTTATAAAAAGTAAAACAAGGGTATAAATGACATTAAAACATATTATTTAAAATAGTAAGAATGTTTTGAAATTCATTTTTAAGAAACATGGATGTGGATGACAAAGAGGTCTTAGTAGATAATTATGTATAGACAACCTCAAATAAAGAAGAGATTGTGAAATAAAACTATACCTTGTACTATTACTTGGTCGAGGGTAGGTTAAACTCTTGTAAAATAATTAAATAATTTTTATTAAATTATAAAATAATCATATACATAAATATGATATCATAAATGATTTTTAACATTGCTTTGTTAATAATATTTTCGTATTATCGTTGTTTCGGGTGTTAACTGATTCGTTTCCCATAATATTAATTGTTATGTGATTCATATTTGTAAGGGATGGGATGTATCTTATTCATATATAGAATGATATCAAGTCTTTAAATATTATTTTTAATCATAAAATAAAAATTAATCTTGAATGGATACGATGGGGGATGAATCTCATCGCGTTCGTAGAGACGGTAATCCTTACATACGCACGAGCAACAATATCATTCTTTTGATATTAAAATAATATATAATTGGATGTTATATCATATATACAGAATCATTATCATGTTATATTTATTATTTACACCAATTAAACATCATTATTATACTCATCCAAATAATAATGTATTGAATAACAATTACACCACGACGTGGAGATGATAATCTGTACGTACGCACGTATGGTGACATGTTATTCAAAAGATGGATAAAATAATGAATTTTGTTGTACCATTTTTATAATAACATTACATTATATATAATATACTAGAGTTATTATTTTATAATGTAAAAAAAATAAAAAGGAAGTTGAAGAAGAAAGAAACTTGAAAGAGTTGGTGAGATATTGACATCTTCTTCATGTTCTTCCTATTGATTTGATCAAAAGGGATCCTTATCTTGAGTTTATGACCAAAGGAAGTCCT
This sequence comes from Viscum album, assembly GCA_963277665.1. Classification (NCBI taxonomy): domain Eukaryota; kingdom Viridiplantae; phylum Streptophyta; class Magnoliopsida; order Santalales; family Viscaceae; genus Viscum; species Viscum album. The sequence continues at coordinate 53,481,332 of OY728156.1, forward strand.
CTATGATGATGGTAGGATAGTTGGGAGGAAATTTTTTCCGTGTTTGGCTGATCCAAATGGTTTTGATGATGTGAATTTGAGAGGAGGAGTGCCCTTTTATAAGAGGTGTGAGGGGCACCTTAGGAAAAACTAAAATATTATTTTATAATACAATCATTTTCGGTTTCTAATGGCTCCAAAGTGGACTATATAAAGTATAAGGTGGGGATGGGTCGTAAATCACTCAACCAATTGGTTTTAGACATGTTTGTGTCACTATATTAACCTTATCTTTTAGATTTAACTCTTAGTTAAATAGTTTGACTTTTACCATGTCTCTTTCTATTTTTATATTATATATTTAATAAACTTACTATATACTTCCTAGAGACCTCCAAGTGGTTCATTAATGATACAAATATCAATATTTAAGTATTTTTCCTGAACCTTATATTTTTAAGAATAGAATATAAATTAATAATATAATATTAAAAAAAAACCCTTTTATGTCAATTTTGACAGTATTTGGTTTTTTGTTTTTACTAAATTCATAATAGTATTATTACTTAAAAAAAATTAATCTAAACAACCCTAATATGTCTTGTTAACCTATAAAATTAGTGTAATTCATAAAAAGTCTCATATTACATTTATTGCGATATTTATAATATCAGTTATTTTAATATTTCATTAATTAGGTAATTACTTCATCATCATTGTTTCATAAATAAATTAAATTATTTAGTGTCTAAAAATTATATATATAATATAATTATGTAGGAAATATTTTTATCTTTCTAATTAATATTTATAGTATAATTTAACTTATGTTTAGCCCTATATTAAAAATAGTTTAGTTATTAAACATTGAATTTAACACTTTTAACTCTTCTTTGAATTAAATAATAATAAACATCCTAATCTAATACAATTTGACCAATGTGGTTAATATTTTATTCATAAGGTTGTTTTTTGTCGAATTATATTTTTCCAATAGAAGTAGTACATGTTGTAGGGTAATAATAATATCATTCTTACCCTTAATTACCCTATTTACTTTTAACCGTGGTAAATAAAAATAAAAAGTTACTATTCACCAAAAATTAATTTCATCTTATTGAACCATGTTTTACTTACTTTATCAACTGTATCTCTTCAATTTATTAAATTAAACTAAAAAAGTGGTAAAATTAAGTATTATGTAAATTTCCGAACGCTCCTTGGAGGTTGGTAAAAGATGGTGAAAAGTTCAATTAAATTTTTATATATCTAAAATTATTATAAACTGACTCTAATGAATTACATTGAACATATATATGTATTATATATATATTTTGACCTAAAATAAATTTAAATAAAATAAATAATTTTTTAAATAAAAATCCAGTTTTAAACTATAACTCACTATTTCTCACTATTCATCAAAAATGGAAAGTTTTCAGAAAAATACCAAAAATTCACCCTAAGGTAATTTCAATATTTCAAATCAAAAAATGAAGTCCATTTTGAATGATAAAATTTATAAAATTTCAAAAAGTGGGTATTAATATTTATAACATAGTTTGATTGGTTGTGCTGTGTTTGAACTCGAAGTTGCGTATAACACACACTACTGTATTATTCAAAGGGAAGCGTACCGTGGAATCTTGGGGTGTTACATTCTCCTATACTTCAAATAATTATATCCTTGAAATTTCGAGAATATTACTGCATAAAAAGACTCTGGTTATTCTTCATCATAAGTTCCTTTGGATACCAAGTTGCCTCTTCCATCTTATGGTTTCTCTAAAGATCTTTTACCAGATGAGTTGTCTGGTTTCTCAGCACTTGTTATCTTTTATCAAGAATCTTGACAGGTTTTTCACAATAAGACAGATCAGGTTCCACTTCTAATTCCTCATAGGTTAGTACATGTGTTGGGTTAGGCATGTATTTTCTCAACAGTGATACGTGGAACACATCAACATATTCTTTCACAATAGGTACATCCTCTATTTGAACATTATTTTCCTCACCCACAGTTATTTCATTATCTTCCTCCCCAATAATTGAATTTAGTTGAGCTACTGGGGGTGAATCTTGATAAGAATTAGGTGGTGACGATTCTTCTCTAAAGATAAGGTGTTCTTTATCATCATCATCAAAAATAGTAACCTCCTTATTCTTACAATAATTTTTTTCATCATAGTCCGAAAGCCAATCCATGTCGAGGATTATATCATATTCAATCATGGGTATGAAGATGAGATCAGCAGATAAAGAAAATTTATATGATCTAATGGGAACTGATTCACAATACTTTGTTGCAATGATACTTCCCTTAGTATTTTTGACTGAAAACTCGCTTGTTAAATCAAATTGGAAATATCTAATTTTCTTCGCAAACTAGGAAGATATGAAACAATAAGATGATCCAGAATCAAATAAAGAATTTTCTAAACTTGAGGAAACCATTAAATTACCTGCCACCACGTCTTTAGGAGCTTCAACATCAGTAGTAGTGATTGCATAAGATTAGCCTTGATCCCTTGGCCTTTTCTGAGGTACGTTCCTCTAACACTTAGGAAATTAATTTTCATAATTCCCCCTCCCTCTACAATTATAGAATTCAACATCTACAACCTCTTTCTTCCCACTTGCAATCACGAGTTTGGTGGCCTTTTCACCACACTTGTAACAGACTCCCATTCCCTTCATGAAAGTACCAGGGTGTTTCTTCCCACATTTACCGAAGGATGTATATTCAACTTTTCCCTCATTTTCCTTATTTCCATTTCTAGAGTGATTAGCAGATCTCTTATTCTATTGATTTGATACAATGTCATAAGACATATAGAATTCCATTTCTATCTTGATATCACATGAGACAATATCTTCGTATGACGAGAAGGATTGTGAGACTAATGATCTAAGGATAAATGGTTTTAACACATCAAAGAAATGATCAATCATACTTCTTGGGTTACATATATAATCTCTATCATACCTTGCTATCCTTGTAAAGTTAGACTCATACTTTGCAACATTATCGTCCTCCATTTGCGTCAGACTTAGAAATTGTCTTTCTATATCTACTCGATGGTCATGAGGAAATTATTTTTCTTAGAAAATCTCATTAAACTCCCCCATTCCATATTTGATACTTCATCATCTTCCTTCATGTTTTGAATCAATGACCACCATTGATCAGCATCTCCAGTGAGGCGGTAAACTGCCATGACAACTTTTTCTATTTCGCTACTCCCCAGGGCATGAGATATTTTATATAAGGAATTTATCCATTGCTCAGCTACTAGTGAATTTGTACCCCCATTGAATTTTTGTGGTTGTTGCCTCATGAAGCGATCTAACATTAATCCTCCACGATTCGGATAAGGGTGCTCCATACGGGTAAGGTTATTATTCATAACCTGAGTGAGTTGTCCCAGTATGGTGATTAGATGATCAACACCGGTTGTATCACCAGCTCCACTATAATTATCTTGAGTAGGAGGGAAATACCTACATGGAGGTAGTGCATTGATATAGTCTCTATTCCTTTCACTATGATCCATTTCTAAATAATGGCATAAACTAGATTAGTTTACGAATCGAAATACATAATTCCAAACTTGTAAAAGACCTAATGTAAATTGAACAGTTTATGGATATAATCCATAATCATAAAAATATTTTCATTGAAAAGGTATGAACCCATAAACCCTTCATAATGGTTTGTAAAAAATGATAATTATCCTAAACATACCCCCCATGAGTGTCGTAGTAAAGAGTGCACCAAGGCCTATTGTCGTGCACCGGTTCCCATTTGAGTCTATCTCAATGTAGTGTTTTTGGGTTTCACCACTAGTTACATCTGTGCCAGAGCCGCCTCTACCTGATAGTATCCAGACAGGGATATATTTCTTGGAAAAATCACAAAATCTCTACAATTCAAAAATTCTAGGGAGTTTTTCTATACTAATACTCGAAGTCATTCTTAGGGATATGTTCTCTAATCATAGTTTATCTAAATCTAGATTCCAAGGTTTTTACTAAACTTTCTCTGATACCAACTATAACACCCCGACCACAGTTACCTAGATTTGGTGAATTATTAAATTACATTGGCATGATCACAAAAGATCAAGTCTCGAAAGATCGATTAGTTTAGTAGCCTTGGAAATAGTATATACATTCATAAGATTTTCATTACATCATAAAATAAAAAACTACAACCAAATTTTTTCCAAAGAAAACACTGAGATCCCATAGACTACCCCTACAGGTCAGTAATAATATACTTCTTCACATCCAGAAGAAATAAAAAAATAATGGGGTGAGCTCAGATGCTCAGTAAGGATAAAAATATAACGGAAACATTCATAAATAAGTATAAACATTTAATGCAATGTATAACTAAATTTTTTTTAAACTTGTACTTCATCATAATATAGAAAAAATAAAATGAAATAATTCCATTTAATTATTCACATGGATATTCTACTAGTCTAATAATCACATGTAATATCAATAACCACTTTCATAATGATGTATAATGCCAGACCTTCATAACCACATAGTCATGGCCTTGTGCCAAGACTTCAAATTAGATTTTGTCAAGGCCTTGTGCCAAGACACTAGTTTGTCTCATGAGACCTACCGATGCATCGAGGAGCTATAGCGGGCTCCACCCATCACATACTAAGTCCAATGCATTCTTCATATGAACATGTTTAAACATAACATAAACATTCGTATTGAAACTAGCATATGAAATGTCAATACATTCTCCATAAACCATGAATAGTATAAAAATAACACATCCACAGTCAAACATATCACAAATCCTTCAATACAATATAGAAGTTTTGTATTATAATAAATCAACTTCAAATAAGCTTAAAATCCATCAAATGATGTTGAAATAGATGAAATCAAAACTATTTGAGAGAAATATAAATTTTTTGAAATCATTTAAAAGTCACATAATTATAAAAAAATTACTTTGAAATTACTCTTATAATCTTGTAAGGGAAGCTTCAACGATTTTATAATGGTGGAAAATAGCTGCACTTGCCTTATAAGTTAAAAAAGACATTCTTACCTGAATTTTGTTGAAAAGGTTAAAAAGGACCTTGTTTGGAAAACGAAGGAAAGATTAATTTATAAACATCTTATAAAAATTAAAACAATGGTATAAATGACTTTAACCTATAGTCTATAAAATAGTAATAATGTTTGAAATACATTTTTAAGAAACATGTATGTGGATGATAAGGAGGTCCTAGTACATAATTATATATAAAAAACCTTGGATAATGAAGAGATTTTGAAATAAACCCTTACCTTTTACTTTTCCTTGGTAGAGGGTAGGTTAAACTACTGTATAATAGTTCAATCATTGTTATTGAATTATACAATAATCTTATACATAAATATGATATCATATATGATCTTTTAACATTTATTTGTTAATAATAGCTTAGTATTATCATTGATTCGGGTGTTAACGGATTCATTTTCCCTTCTATTCTTGGTTATGTGAGTCATATTTGTTATGGATGGGATGTATCTTATTCATATACATAATTATATCAAGTCTTTATATATTATTTTTAATCATCAAATGAAAATAATTCTTGAATGGATACAAGGGGGGATGAATCTCATCACGTTCGTGGAGACGGTAATCCGTACGTACGCACGAGCGACAATATCATTCTTTTGATATTTAAATAATATATAATTGGATGGTATATCATATATACCGAATAATTATCATGTTATATTTATTATTTAAATCAATTAAACATCATTATTATACCCATCCAAATAATAATTTATTGAATAACAATTACACCATGACATGGAGACGGTAATCCGTACGTACGCACGTATGGTGACATGTCATTCAAAGGATGGATAGAATAATGAATATGGTTGTACAATTTTTATAATAACATCACAGTATATAGAATCTACTGTAGTTAGTATTTTATAATGGAAACAACAAAGAAAAAGGAACTGGAAGAAGAAAGGAACTTGAAAGAGGTGGTGAGATATTTACCTCTTCTTCAGGTTATTCCTTTTGATTTGATCAAAATGGATCTCTATATTGGGTTTCTGACCAATGGAAGGACACTAGGATGAAGGTAGGATAATTGGGAGGATATTTGGGTTGGTATTTGTCGAGAAAAATGGTTTTGATGGTGTGAATTAGATATAAGGGAGAGTGCCCTTTTATAAAAGGAGTGAGGGGAACCGTAGGAAAAGATGAAATATTATTTTATAATAAAATAATTTTCAGTTTCAAATGGCGCAAAAGTTTATTATTTAAATTATAAGGTATTTAAGGTTCTAACACCACTCAACCAATTGGTTTTAGATAGGTTTGGGTCACTATATTAACCATATCTTATAGATTTATCTCTTAGTTAAATATTTTGACATTACCATGTCTCTTTGTATTTTTATATTATATGGTTAATAAACATACTATATACTTCCAAGAGAACCCCAATTGGTTCATTAATTATACACCTATAATTATATAAGTATTTTGGCCAGTACATTGATTTTTAGGAATAGAATATCAATTAATAATATAATATTTGTTTTAAAAACTCTTTTATGTCAATTTTGACACTATTTGTTATTTGGTTTTTTCTAAATACATAACAACATAATTACTTTGAAAACAATTTATCTAACCATCCTTAATATATAATTTTAACATATAAAATTAGTTTAATTCATAAAAAGTCTCAAATTACATTTATTTAGATATTTATAATATCAATTATTTTAATATTTAATTAATTAGGAAATTACTGCATCATTATTGTGTCATAAATAAATTAAATTATTTAATGTCTAAAAAATATAAATAAAATGAAAATATGTAGGAAATATATTTAGGTTTATAATGAATATTTATAGTCGAATTTATCTTATTTTTTACCCTATATTAAAAATTTTTTAGTTATTAAACATTGAATTTTACACTTTTAACTCTTCATTGAATTAAATAATAATAAATGTCTCAATCTAATCCAAGTGGACCAAATAGGTTCATATTTTATTCATAAGTTTTTTAGGTCGAATCATACTTATCCAATTGAATTATTACATGTGGTAGGGTAATAATAATATCATTTTTACCCTTAATTACCTTATTTAATTATAACCGTGGTAAATAAAAGTAAAAAGTTAGTATTCACCAAAAATTATTTTCATCTTATTGAACAAAATTTTACTTACTGATATCAACCGTGTCTCTCTGATTTTTGATATTCAACTCACAAAAGCGATAAAATTATGTTTTATGTAAATTTGCAAATGCTCCTTGGAGGTGGGTAAAAGACGGTGAAAAGTTCAATAAAATTTTTATATATCTAAAATTATTATAAACTAACTCCAATGATATATAGGTATTATGTATCTATTTTTTCCTAAAATAAAATTTAATAAAATAAGTAATTATTTAAAAAAAATTTGGTTTTCAACTATTACTCAGTGTTTTTCACTATTCATCAAAAATTGAAAGTTTTCAAAAAAATACCAAAAAATCACCCTAAAATAATTTTGATATTCCAAATCCAAATATTAAGTCCATTTTGAAAGATAAAATTTATTAAATTTCAAAAATTAGGTATTAATATTTATAACGGCTAGTTTTATTGGTTGTGGCATGTTAGAACTCGATGTTGCGTACAACACACGCTACTGTATTATTCAAAGAGAATCGTACCGTGGACACTTGGGGTGTTTCCAATGGTTTTTTATGTATCAAAATTATAAGTGGTCTTATGCCGACTGATAGATATGACCCTTCGAGTTCATGGGTGGAAAAGTTTTCATGTGGGTTTCCTCTCAATTAGGGAATATGAATTTGAGGAGGAAAGGTAAGATTGAATCATGGTATGATAGTCCAATATAGATCAACAATTCTATAGGGATGGCGGCTTAATGGTTAAACCTTAGTCCAAGGAATCAAAGAATTTGTTATGTATTCAATGTGAGATAACATTAGAAGTACATGCCCCATCCTATGCATGCTCTCTACTATGAGGAGGTTGATCTAGAACCAGATCCATATTTTGTAGAGAAACATTATTTGATAGTGGAAAAATGAAATTATTTGTTGTGAGGAAAGAACATTCCCCTTGTTTGGATACTGTGAAAGAACATGAATTTTTAGTATAAGATGTGGGAGTGAGATAAAGGCATTTAGGTACAATGTCTGAGTTGTTGGAATAGACCTCTGTTGACACTTATCAGGGATGATAAGTTTTTATAGGGGGGAATTTGTAACATCCACAATCCCATGGTATATATTTTTTACATATTTTTAATTTTTATGGGTGTAATTATAGGATATTAGGTTTTTTGGGGGTGTATGGAGAAGAAAATGGATCAAAGGATAGAAATATTTTCCATAGGATAACATTACACTATAAATTTTCATTCAAATCATGAATGTATTTTAGCTTGAAACCCATGAACATAAAATTTGGGACATGAAATTCATACTCAACATGGATGTAGTGCTTGTTGTTTTTTGTAATGGATTCATGTTTGTTATTCTATTGGATTTCTGGAAAATACATTATATGAATTTATAATTTCCTACATTAACATCACTTATTATACTAGATTTAATGAAATAAAACCCCCTAATTTTATTATCCATATCTGAATAAAAAACCATATCCATGTGATTTTTCTCACTTATATCCCCTTCCAACATCTCCATTTGATTCCTGAGTTCTCATTCGAACCTGAAAATCCAATCTCGTTAGTTTTTATTTGATCCTGAAATTTACTACTCTATTATAATATCTCATGATTAATTAGATCATAAATTTCTATGTCAGATGTAAGGGTTTTGTTATTATCTAATAAGGGTTTTTATGGTTGTTTATAAAATTAGAATCCAAATTCTTTTATTTAACATATTTTCAATAGTTGGTATGAAGCCATTATCTGTAGTACATATTCAATAGTGGGTCGACATGGAATAATATTTTGGTGTGTATTTACTCATTTTACTCAATAATAGAGTTCTAAAAACCTCAAACCATGAATATTTCAATAATTTTATTGTTCTTCTGGACTTGGGAAGTGACCCATTAATTTATTATCAATATATTTCATAAGTTAGAGCGCCATTTACATTAGTGAATTTATTATATAGGTTGTTTTAATTATTGATTTCATGGGCGTGTACCCAAAAAACATATGTTTTTTTCTATATCACATGTGGTGTGTGTACATGGATCTATGAAACCTATGATTTGGTTTCCTTCATGTGGATTTCTCATGTTATAATTCTTGTGTATTTGATGTAATGTTTGATCAATTATTTTTCTTTTAAATTGTATCATGTTGATATTTTATAGTTTTATTGATCATATATTTTAATCTATAAGGATTATTCTCCTAAGGGGTATATTTCAAATTTTTTGTGAAAAAATTTTGGGTTATCATTTAAAAAAGGATATTCCAGTTATATTTTTATGCTATTATTTTGAGTGGAATGTTTCAAGTGGCTGATCATTTTCCCTTCCTTTATCGTGTTGAATCAATTAGATCCATACTCAAAGGACCCTATATTTAATTTCTCTTGTGTGAAATTTTTTTATTTTTACCATGGTTAAATTCAAAGAATAAACTTTTATATCTTTGGCACTAATGTTATGGGTTATTGGTATGGTTATAATGATTCTTGTACTCCCTCTATACTTCTAATTTTCTATGAGATTATACAAATTAATCACAAGGATATGGGGAAGTGAAATGGCCTACTGAAAGATGTTTGAACTATATAGTAGTAGTTGAAAATATGGCTAGATAGATATTATTATGAATGTTTTCTACTTTTAATTTTTTCTTAACGTATACATAGGATCCATTGTTATGTTCTGGGTTATTTACCAAATATTCTATTTTTATGTTAAAATGGATTATTTTTTATATTTATTAATAATATGATAGATATAAATTATTTTATTATTTATTGATTTATTAATTATCTCTTCTTTTACCATACTATAATGTCACCAAGCATATATGGCATAGTCTCCCCATGATTTTCCATTGTGCCTCACCACTAGTTGTAATCCTTTTGTAAATGGGATGGTGAGAATGAGGTATTCTTTAACCCAAGTTATAGTAACCCAAACATCTTATATATAGATAATTCTTTTGAATAGTTGAATACTCAATATATTTTAAAAATACACACTCAAGTTCTGTAATGGATTAGTTTCATTGTAGACAAGATACAAAATCTTCTTAGTTCATAAAATATCTTCAATATCTTCTATTAATACCTCCACAGATCATACTCATTTTTGATATACCCAACTTAAAACATTTCTTCATAACCTATGGGAAGGGAAAAAAATAATGTGTTATCTCAGATACTATGAAAGATAAAATAATGTAGATATCAATGATCATGTAAACAGAACATGATAAAAACTTTATAAGAACATGAGAATATCATTTGAAAATCTATAACCAGTAACTCATAGATGATAATCCTGAATCAAGACATAAGGCTTGATAGTTTAGAATAAATGAATCATAATTGAATCATTTAACATGATCCATGTGGGGGTTAAATTTTCCTAAGCCATAATTTTGTGCCATACATAAAATCATAGAAAAAAATTTATTTAAAAATTTATCATTAATAATTCAATCATACTTTATTGGTTTCAATTCCCATTAAATTGTATCCTTAGTCAATGTAAACTCTAAAGATTATCAAAATTAAATGGGTCCCTTACTAAAATAGGTTAAATCTATAATCTAGTCTATATGATATCATGATATATTCATCATTAAACAATTCATTTTAGGGTAATAAAATTATAGGGAAAAATATATCTTAATAATAATACTATTATATGTGTCCCACATGATAAATAAAGATCCATCATTTTATGGAAAGGGAATGGGTTTCATAAATATTTCATCAAATCATATCCCAGCGGAAATATACAAGTTTCATAAACATATCATCATTATAATAATTAACCTTATAATGAACCAATATTGATATTATCCTCAGATCATATACCCATTATATCGTATTTTATATAAAATGATTTTATCAAAAATGAAAATGAATTTAAAATATCACACGGAATATTTCTTGAGAAATATACCATTTCCATTTTGAAATCACTTATTTAAAATATAAACAATTCCAAAATATACTGGAAATCAATTTATATAAAATGTACCTTTTAAACTTGTAAAGGAAGCATGAAATCATTGAATAATAATTAAATTGGAAATTTTCATACATAAATTAAAATTTTTAAAAAATGAGTTTAAAAAATTTTAGGAGAATATTTAATTCATTAGTGAAAATATTTAAAGAACACATGGACAAAAAAGAAACATATTGCAGACTAAATATGAAATAATTTATATTTTCCTTAAAAAAAACCTACAATAATTTTATATACCCCCAATAAGAAAATGGTATTATTAAATGAAAATTATATTATTAATAAGGGATGAAGAATATTACTAATATTTTTAGTGGTATATCATTAAATTTCCCTAATAGTAGATTAATCATAAACAATCATGATAAACCAAGGGATTGAAGAACTAAACCCTTACCTCATGTTTATAAAAAAAATCAAAAGCACTCTAACCTGATGTATTATAGACTCTAATTAAGAATAATTATATACCAAAATCATTTTAATTATAATAATATCATATATGATTCACTTATAATATTTCAAAAACTAGTTATTAATATTTAATAATTAAATCCATCATTTTTGTGTGTTATCTATTTTGTTTTTCATGGATGATTTGGTTCGTCAGTTATAGTAGAAATACACTGAATATAGTTCCATAATATCCAAAATTTTAATCATTATATAAATATTATATATATTCTAATTAAATTTATATAGTAATACATAAATGTTAGATATAAGAAATTAATTTACACTATTCATGGAGATGGTATGCCTGACATACGCATGAACACTATTTTAATTTTATAATGAAAAATTTGAAAGAAAGAGGTATTATTTTATAATCATAAGAACAAAATATATAATAAATAATATATATATATATATATGCATATATTAAATCTATTCTTATTACCATCCATGAATTTTAAAAATGGAAAATAGGTCATATCGCTTCTTCAAGGTGGTATTCCACACATAAACACGATAAATGTTATCATTTCCCAATGGTTTACAAGGTAAGAAGGTAGATATGATATTATAGTTATAGAAGAATAATTTTTTCATTAATATAATATATTAAAACAATATCCATCATAATAACTTTCCATGATAGATGGCTATGAAAAATGATTTCAATCGCTATATGGTGATGGTAGTCCACACTTTTGAATGATTTATATTTTTACTGCCCATTTGATAGAAAATGAGGTTAATAATGGTGGTTGCATAATAAAAAAACATATATGTATAATTATTATAGTAAATACATAGTTTTATGATGAATATTTCAAATTTATTAAATGTATAAATGATATAAATTGACAGCGGTCAGGAATGGTGATTATGTCTTCTTCGATAGACCAATATTTGATCCCTCCTTAAGAAATGATGGAATAGAAATTTATGGGAAAAACATAAAATTCTTGGATCGGAAAACTGAGATGATAATTTGGATGTTCTTTAATAGTATAGATGGATGAGAGTGGTGTAGTAAAAATGGTTATGTTTCCTTTTATAAGGGTGGGTGTCGACACACTTGGAATATCATTATATATTAAAAAAATAACATTGTACTAAAGAAAAATGAATCTAAATGGATTAATTATTGGAGATGGAATTAGAATAGGCTGAAATATATCTATATAATATTATTTAGATAATTTTAATTCTAAACCATACATTTCTTTCTTCGATTAACCCCTGATAAGACCATTTTAATGAAAAATATAGTAAAATATTTTAACTATTTTTAATTTTCATTATGTCTAAACATTTTATTGACCATATTAAATAATAATATATTTTCTCATTTCAAGCATGGAATCCATTTTTTTAAATTTAATTCATCTAACCTCTATACTTTAATTTAAAATTAAATATCCAACACATGATAAAAATCAATTTTCTTGAATAACAATGTTTTATTATGTATAAAAAGTATTTATACAAAAATAAAACATAAAATTTATTCCAATGACATTAATTGTATTAATAATAATATAAATTAACTAATATTACTATTAAAACAATTTAAAAAATGGAAATTTATAAATTATTTAAGTGATAATACAGTCTTCAATATAAATCAGTATTATCCATTATTCAAATAAGAAAATATTTTTATCAAATTCCTAAAAATACAATCTAAAAAAATTTGGATATTCTCCTTAAAAATTATTTTTCCTTTTTTAAATAATTTTTTAAATTTTTTTAATTTTTTTTATTTTCTCAATGGAGTTAATAAAAATCATTTTAGATGAAATCTCTATTTTTGAAGAATAAAATAACTTTTATAAAAATTGAGTATATTATAAATTTAACTTCGCTATGTAAAACCATTATAAATATTTTTAATTTTTTTTATTATTATTCATATAATTAATTTTATGTCTAGGTTAATGCTATACTATATTACAGTTCATTTAGACTCGTGTTTGCATGTATCACAAGCTATCAAAGAAATATAATTTATATAGAGAGAAATATGTCATAAAATCCCATTCTGTTCATTAAAACCCACATATAATGAATGTCTCCCATGAATTTCCATCACTCTAATAACAAATAATGAGTATATCTCTATTTAATCACATCTTTGAGTTTTTATGTAGATTCTTCAAATTTATGATTCATCCATATTACTTTAACTATGTGAGTAGTCATGTTCCTAGAACATTATCTCTAGGATCCAAATTTTTTTCTAGTTGTTCTTCATTAGAAAAATCATTATCTAGGAGTGAAATCATTGAGATTAGTATATTTTAACGATGAGGTTTTTACTTTTTTGAATAGATATAAATAAAACACAAAATTAACTTGAGATAAGTTCGGCAGAAGATCCAATTTATAATATATCATCTCTAATCGATAAAAAATAATAAAGGGTAAAACAAACATAGTTCTTGGATTTCCCTTATTTATATTCTCTTAAAATTATTACATGGAGTAATTTTGAGGAATTTCTTCTCACAAGTATCAAATTATTGTTTTCCTCGATGATTGAAAATATAAATTTTTCTATTGAAACTAATCTTCCTTAATTTTTTGATGAATGTATCAGATATTGTAAATTAATTATACAGCCAACACAATAACCAATAACTTATTTCTCTAACATAATCTCATAATTATTGATTTCGACAATTATTACCATATATCTGTCTATATCAAGCCATCAAAATTATTATGTGAAAGATATTTTTGTAAGAAAAATTGACTAGAATAAAGGTGTTGATCCCAGCCATATTTGAAATCCATTGTTTAGGATATCAAGATATCCTATAGAGTTTGAATTGTTATATAAGAATGAATATCCATGTGAGGATGAAATGTTTTATAGAAACACAACATTGGATATAGAACTTTCTGAAGATGATTCCAGAACATCAAGTTAAACTGCAGATCCTGAGTATATATAATAGAATGTGATACTCCATGAAACCTTAAAACGTCATTGATAAATATTTAGGAAATATGGTCATGCGATAAATATTCTATGATATGATTAATTTGTTATAACATTATAAGGTTATCAACTATAACACAGACAATATTATAGCCTTTATAAATTTTAGGGAGTTTGAGGAAATAATATAAGGTATTTTTTCCCATTTTATATCAGTATGTGTAATGGTTGTGACATCTCAAAAGGATTTAGTCTCATATACTTATCATGATGACATACAATGCATTGACATACATAATCTAAAATATCTCTCTTCATGTTTTCCCAGTAGAACTACTCTTTTATATGTGTATACATCTCCGTAGTTCCCAGATGAATAGAGAATGATGAACTGTGATATTCATCAAATATATAAATTTTAAAATCATGTATGGATTTGATGCATACATGGTTCCTAAAACATATAATTTAATCATAATAAAGGATAAAATTACGATCATTTCTAACTTTTTATTTCAACTCAACATTATCCTTATCCACAACCTTAATCTTAACATAGATATATGGTTAAACACTCCTTTTATCATGATAATATTTCTCCCCTTACTTCAGGATTTTTGGGCCCATCCCTTAATAATAAATAAATAATATATAATTTTTATCCTCATAATAGGTAATATAGTATGATCATTTTGGCTCAGAGGGTTTACCACCTTGATCCCATTCAAACAATGGTAATTTATTGAGGATTCAATATTTTTAATCAACTAAAAACATATCCTTAAGAACATATTGGAATATTTTTGAGTGAATATATTCTTAAAAATATTTATGATTAGAATATATGTCAAAAAATTCTCTATAATGATAATTCCTCTATATTATTAATGAAAAACATACCATAGTTAACTCAAAATATTAATTTTTTCAATTTTTATGATAAACCCAGTATTCATGTGGCATAGGCTATCAATATATAATTTTTCTTGTGGATAACTCATAGTACCTTATTTGATACATCTCTATAGATCATAAATCCTTCTCTAATACAGGGAGGTGTGAGAATAGGTGAATTGACTAACCTTATCTTCTATTCCCTGATATTATATTCAAATTCATCTATCCAAAAGAACTTTTCTCCACTCCATGTACACTTATTTTGTGGATTAGATAGCCATGATAAATTCTCTATAAATATTTGATTATATCCATCCAAACCATTAAATATATGGATTTATATCACAATGGTAGTCCTGAGACAATATTCAATAATCTCAATCTTTGATGGATCCACCAATATACCCTCTCTTGAGATTATATAACCCACAAATGAGACATTATCTAAAAACATTTCATATGTGGTAAATATTTTTTAGTACTTGATTTCTTAGTCTATTCAGTAAAATTATCAAGTGATCTTAATTACCATACTTTCATTTATACAATAAAATAATATCATATGTATAACTAAAACAAACAAATCAAGGTAATCTATGAATAAACTTTTTATTAAATCAATGAATATATTGGGGGCACTAGTAAGAAAAAATAAAATAAATATATATTTAGAGTTTCCATAGCTCGTAAGGAAGGTGGTATTGGGTAAATATTTACTTTTTACCAACAATTTATAGTATCCAGAATAAGGATAATTCATTTAAAAATATTATGCTCCTTGAAATAGACTGATCAAATAGTCAATACGGGGTAGAGGATACTTAATCTAGATTGATATTTTGTAAAATTATTGATAATAAATACCTATTTTAATTGATATATATTTCATTAAAAATAACCATTTCACCACCCAGTGGTATATTTGGCCAAATTAATTCCCGAATAATATTCTATAGTATTTACTTATTCAATTCTTATAAATGAATCAGGGCCATTCTATATGGGTAATTAAAAATATGTATATAACAAGGTATGAATAAAATAGAAAAATAAACTACACAATTTTGAGGAATACTAGGGAATTAATTCTAAAATATATTAATAAACTCTCATCAAATAGGCATATCATTGATGTAGATTATCTCCCCAACCATCTGAGATAAACAACCTTATTGAATAAGAATATAGTCTTATAAAACAGATCAAATTTAAAATATGTCTTTATTTATTTTCACACTAATAGATTCTCATAGGTTGATTTATATTACATAATGTGAATTCCCTTACATAAAAATTTATATGTTATTTATACAAATAAAGTCAAAACATTTCCAAAAAAACATCAAAATCCGCTAGATTAAAAATAATGAGAATTTCAAGAATCAATTCCAACAAAAATCAATAAAAATTAAATCATATACTTTAGAATTTATCGTCATTCAATTTGGATATATTACATCTATTTTAATATCTAATAATTTTGGGGGTCTTTTGATACCCATAGAGAGTTATTCATAAATAATAGATTGTGTAGTTCTAGAATCAAATTAGAAATTAATAGTTATAGAGTGGGTGGTAAGTGTACCTTTCACCATTTTTTGTCATAACCCCAATAAAAAAGAGTTATCCAGTGATATTTCCCTTTGTCTCAGTGATTAAGAGGATTCTGATTACAATTATTATCATTAGCTTTTAGATTAGATCAATTGTTAGCATAATGATCAAACTCCTTGGATTTTTAAAACTGGAGAGTGGGAGGTGATTTTGTGGTGTTTTTTATCTATCATTTCTTAACTTCTTCCAATCACATTGTCATTTGTTTTTTCAATGACCTTCGTTTCCATACATAAAAAATTTAACCGTCCCTTTAAGAACATTTCCTCTATGTTTCCTTCCACACTTTGAGAATAATAAAATCATCATATTATTTTCCTTGTGGTTTTTATTATAAGTATTTACTTTAATTCCATCAGTCTTTTCTTCTCAAATACATGAGAATAATGTGAAATTCTATTATTTATTTCTGCCTAGATAGTAAATTGAATGAATTATTCATTCCTACAAAAGTACCTTATGGATAAATTACTTCTAAGACATTGTTATATACAAATGAATAATTGATCAATATTATATTAAGGGTTAATAATAATATTAGAAGCATACATCATAAGTAACATAAAATTTTCCTCAAAAATACTAATGGATCTATCTTACTTCTTATTTATCATAAATAATTCCTTATTAATTTTTATATGAAGAGTAAAAGGAATTTAACTATTGATAAATAATCTCTTAAACTCATCCGATAATATAGATTAAATTTATTTCCATTGTCTCATGTTCTTGATATTATTACACCATTGATATTATTTTCCACACAAATAATAAACAATCATAATAAATTTTTCAGGTTTTGAACATTGCATAATAAAAAATAAATTTTCAGTGGTATTCATCTATTTTATATAAATTAGTGGATAAGTAATGTATGGTGTATGGTTCCTCATAAAGGTATCAATAGAACATTATTCCATCCATTGATCATTTGGAATCTCATCAGGATCATACCTAGAGAAAGTCATGTTACCATAATAAGAATATTTTTTGATTATAAGTACCATAAGATTATGTTACTATAGAGGAATATCATTTAATTTTACATCACATTTAACAATAATATGATTTTTTTTGTTTTCATTTATTGAATAAAACAAAGACATATTGTGTGTGGAACATTATAAATTGTGGGAAAAACCTTAATCCGGAAAAATAATTTATAGGATGTGTAAATCAGGAAACTTTATTTTCAATATATAAAACCAAAGGATTAACTAAGATCATTCATGGAAAATTTCTATTCAAATCCTTTATAATTTTCTATAAATAAAGTGTGAATTATCCTAAACATATCACAAGTAGTTGTAGCATTAGGTGTGCAATAGGGGAAAACTCACCGTGCCCTAGAATAGTGGTTGATATATTCATGAATAAATATTTTTATGGTTGTTACCACTATATTAATATATTAAAAACTATATCAATATGTTGTATGTTGAAATGGATGTATTTTTAGGAAAATAATTTAATATTTTACTTAACAAAACATAAGTATATTTTCATACACTTAAATTTATCCCTAGGGTCTTCATTAAATTTATCTTATCATAGTCCCCAATGATTTACTAAACCTGACGTTGAGGAAAACTATAGTAACCAATATATTTATTATATAGATATTATATCATAGAAGATGAATATTGAGAACAAATTAAAAATAACTTTATGTAGATCATAATGGTTTAATTTATTTTTAGACTATAAACACAATCATCCTATTTCATTAAATATAGTCAATATATCCAAAAAAGGTCACCCCATATAGTACTCTCACTATATATACCTTAGTTAAAACTTTTTTTTTCATTTCCTGGGTAAAGAATAAAATAAGAAATGGTGGGATAAAATTCATAATATGGGTAAACAAGGGAGATATCAATGATAAACAAAATAACATGAGCATAATTGTATGGGGATATGAGCTTATCATTTTAAAATACATACATAATATATCAAAAATCTTAATCATTAATCATGGAATAAATCATGACATTTCTTATAAAAAAAATCATAAAGGAATCCATGAATATGATCGATGAGAGGATAATATTTTTATAATAAATAATTTTTTGGTATGAACAAAATCATAAAAAATTATTTCCATAGTCATGGTAATTTCCAGTAATGTCATATAATATTGGGTTCAATCCCAATTCTATCATATCCTAAGTCGAGGTTCACTCCCAAGAATCTCATGTTAGTAAAAATCCCATATTGAACTAGGTTCACTTCCCAACCTACTTCTTATTATTTCATGATATATCCATCTTTATAAAAATAATTAGAGGGAAATATAAAACAAGGATCAATCATCTCATTATCATAATATATTCATATGTTTTCCATATGGTCAAAAAATATTAATCATGTCATGATACCATAACCCATGAAAATGATACTGTTTTTATAAACATTTCATCATAGCTAAATCCATGGAAAATAAACAGGTTTCATAAATATCCCATCGTTATAATCATAAAACAACTAAATAAATATTAATGATGGTATTATTGGATCATATATATGGTAATGAATATGTATCATGAATTTATATTCTAATAAATGATAATATTTTTAAAATATGACTTGGAAAAATTCTTGAGTAAATAACCCTTTCTGATTTCGAATCAATTTCCAAAAATTAAAAAATTTAAAAAATATTTGGGAAATAATTTTATTATAAAATAACCTTAGAAACATGTCATATAATCTTTAATTCATTTTGTGTCCATGATGGGTTGAAATTATATTCATGTCATGCCCACTGAAACTGAGATTCCATGCACATTTTCGGTAAAATTAAAAAGTACCTTAATCAAAAAATGAAAAGAATATTAATTTTAATCATTTCTTTAAAATTAAATAAATGGTTAAAATTGAAATTATAGCAATATAATAGAATATTAAAAACATTCATGAAAATATTTTAAATAAAACAGAGACATGGATGAAAAAATTTCCTAGCCAATGTGGAAATAAATTATGTTTTTCTTGAAAATATTTTTCAATAATTTTATGTAAAAAGAGGAGAAAATTATATTATTACCTGAATATTATAATAATAAATATATGATAATAAATTTAATTATATTTTGAAGAGTTATATCATGAAATTTCATCATCAGACACCTAATGATAAATAATCTTATAAAATAATGGAATTGTACTATGAAAACCTTACCTATGGTTTAACATACATCAAAAGCACTCAATCCAACTATATAATAAAATTAAATTTACTATAAATATAAAAAATAATCATTTAAACATATAAAATATCATATATTATTCTATTATGACATTTAAAATACCAATTATATATAATTTCTTATTAAAATCACCGTTTTTATGTTTCAACTCTTTCTTTTTTCATGGATATATTAGTTTAGCAGTTCTTGTCCATGTACATTGATATTTTTTCCATCATCTACAAAATTTTATTCTTGATATTTATGGATATATTTATACATTATACATTATATATATATATATATTGATTTATCTATAAAAGGTAGAGATAGAAAAAGGATTTATATTATTCATGGACAGGGGAGGCTTTAAGTATACACAATCATTGTTTTTAGTTTCTAACTAAAAGAATAAAATAAAGATTGATATCATAGTATAAATAAAAAAAATTATTATAACAATAATAAAATAAATATATATTAAATATATCACTTCTATAATCCATGAAAATCAAAAATGGAAATAAATTCAAATTTCTTCATGGTGGTGGCAATATGCATGTAAACATGAGTGACATTATCATTTTTGAATAGATTATAATGTAAGACAGTATAAATGATATTACTATTATTACGGAAGAATAATTTTTTTGAAAAATATCATATATAACCATTAACTCCATCATAATTCACATCCATGTTTTTTGGGGGTGGAAAATCAATTATATCGCAATGTGGAGGTGGAAGACCACATGTACGCATGAGTGATACATTGACTTCCCGTTTGATTGAATGAAAGGTGACTAATTATGGAAATATAAGAATAATATTACCTAATGATATTTTTATAATTAAATTATTATTTTTATGGTAAATAACATATATTTTGGAGATTTAGAAGATAAAATAAACTGAAATAGGTATGGTAAGATGATTTCCTTTTATTTAGTAAAACTACTTTATAACCCCACTTATTAACCCTAGGATTGATATTATAAGAATAAAATACCTCTAAATATTTTATAGTTTACTTTATAATATAATTGGTAATTTGTTTCTCTATGTAAATGGATCAAATTTGAGTAAACAGGAGAAAGAATGGGTGTCATTTACATGCGGGGAAGAGGAAAAATGAGGAATTTCATAAATTATAGAAATATAATAATTACATAATCTACCAAAATACATAAAATGTCTATATATTCGATTCTATAATTGTATATTGTAAAAATATGTCTATAAAATATGATTTAGACAATTTTTATTGATATAAAAACACATATATCTTTGTTTAACCTCTTTCGTAAACCAATTCTAACCATAACCATGATAATTTTTTTACTATTTTTTACTATTAATTATGACCATGAATTATGTATAACATATTAAATAATATTAATAATAATTATTGAAAATATATATTCTAATTTATGAATTTAAATTCAATGACATTAAATATTTTATAGTAAAATTTATCCCTCAAAAGGTGACGAAAACAGTTTATAAGAAAAAAATGTTTTATTCATTATATAACATTTTTAGAAAAAATACCTTAGTAAATTAATTATATTAACAATAATTTGACTACTAAAAATATAAATGAACCAATTTTACTTTTAAAACCACTTTAAATATAGTGTGGCTTTTTAAATTCTAGAAATAAAAAGATAGTTTAAAAAATAACTATTTTTTAGTATTCAATGAAAAATCCATTTTTTTAAAATTATAAAAAATAAAACTAAGATAATTTTGAGAGACTAATTGAAAAAATGAATTAAAATTTATCTAATAAATTTTCTAAAAGTAATATATATTAATTATTTTATTTTTTGAAAAAATAAATAAAAAACATTTTTACTGATAAATGTATTTTTGAGGTGTATTTTTTATTTACTAAAATTTTCGTAATTTATAAATATAATTCCTTTATTTAAAACATTTATCCATAATTTATAAAATATATTTACTCCTCTTAATTTCTATAATTTATTAGAAATTTTATCTATATAATATATTGTAGTTAATTTGGGCCCAGGTTTGTGTGTATCACACGATAATAAAGAAATTAAATTTATTTAAAGATAAATATATCATAAAATCTATGGTTATTACAATGGTACCACATATAGAGTTTTAATTTCAGGTGTTACAGAGTGGTATTATGCTAATTCATTTTCACTAGAATCATAATATGGTGATAATGGATTTAATTGGACAGAATAAGGATTTTTTTAATATTAAACAATTTTTTTTGGTAATTAAGGGGTTGTGATAAGCCCCATCAAAAAGTGTTTAAAATTTAATTTTAGAAAATATTTCCACAACATATAAATGATGCAAATGTTCTATATGTGACATGGAACAAAATGATGAAAATAATTTTGTGGGAGAAATATATAATGTTTAGAATCCAATAAAAATTATTTTAACCCTTGTTTTAAACATTTTTTAATTTCTTTACTCCAATTTTTTTGTCTTTTACCTTTTTTGGGTTTGCCATGTAAAGTAGTTCTTACCTTGGTATGATAATTTAAATATGTAAAAATAAAATGTACCATGTTACATAATTTATACACACTAATTCTAAATTTAAAAAATTGTTTTATCCGGTTACATTTCTATGTGTAAGTAAACTCAATTTTAACATTAGCACAAGTAACAAAAAAATACCTATTTTAATAAAAAGTTTATTTTTCTGATTGATATTTATATGTAGTCTTGAAATACAAATAAAATTAAAATTATTGATATATATTGGTTTATAATATAACAAATAAAAGTTATGTGGATTTCAAAGAACAAAAAAAACCTATCTATACAAATATAATATTTACTTAAACTAGCCAAAAATGGTTTCTTTTATAGGAAAATATAACTTCTGTTCATAAAATGATAAACAAGGGATTTATAAATTGAAATTAATATTTAGAAACATATATTGGAACTATATAACCATATGATTGATCAATTAAATATGTTTATTAAATATTTAGTTATTTTTAAAATAATAATATTATTATGAAAGTTACTATTTTGATAAAATTAGTATTTTCTCAATATTCACATTAAAATTACCTTTTAAAAAAATCATTAAAATTAACCTTAAATGAATATAGAAAATTTTAATTATAAAATTTTGTTTATTGTATGAAATTAAAATTAAAATTAATCTTTTAAATAATGTGAGCAATAATGATTTTTCAGCAGTGCATTATTAAATTATTTTTGGATGTAGTGTTTACCTACTATACTAGGTTCTCAAGTATTACAATTTAGACTTTCCAATATCCATCTTTATAACCATGTTGTCTGGTAGGATGTCGTGTTTGAATATAAATGGTCTTAGTTGAACTCAATTTTCCATCATGAATTCTATCTCGAGATAGATCCAACCATATATGTTTTTTTATAGTGTGATATGTTCAAAATGATGGTATATATGTTATGAAAATGGCCATAAATATGTTATAGTTATTAGTGTAACAAATTCATTAAGTTATAACAATAAATTATATGGCTAGTGATAGGGTGTCATTGAATATATCATACAATAATTGACTAGGAAACCCATCTCAATTCATAGTCATTTTTCAAAACATCATTTCATAATATAATTACCAACATGTGGACAATACGTCCTAATAAAATATCCATTGTCAAGGGAATTCTTTCCCTTTTATAATAAGGTCACTGAAACATGTGTGGTATGTCTTAAAATTATATTAAAATTTAAGGTAATTCTATAACTATATCGATATAATCATCAAACCAAGGGAAACATATCCTAATACATAGTAACATTCTTGGTAAAAAATTCCCCAAGTTAGTATAAACAATAATATATAAGGAAATAAATATAAGAATAAGGTAGTAAAAATGGCCATATCTTTAATTATTGACAAGTGGTTGTTAAATCTATAGACTAATTGATTCCCATGAGTCTAAGTTCATCATGCCCCAAATGTTTTGACAGTCATTTGAGAATCACATACCCTTCTATAGAAGTCTCTCAACATGGGTTATATGTGAAATTTCTATAGCAATTAGCTAATATTAGCAAAACCTATCACATGGCCCCACATCATTGGGGTCACATTTTGTACATTATCTCTTTGATATGAGAATTCAATATCAAATACAATTTAAATCAGAATTTGAATCCCATTTATTAACATAGAAAACATGGGTAATGAATAAATACATATACACATAACATGTATAGAATTTCCAACAAAAAATATAATAATGAGAGGGAATAGTGATGCTTATTATGAAAAATATATCATAGGTGGGTGTATTAGCTCAACATTCCCCTCACACCAAAAAGGTAATATCATCTAATAACTATAATCAAAATTCATTAGAATGTATAGTAAAAAATTTAATTATGATATATATATATTTAATTATTTTTATCATATTTTGAAACTATCTTTAAGATATAAGTAGGTTATTTACCTCAAGTATGACTTATGAACATGACTACAACTAGAATAACCGGTCTATTTTCATTAAATATATTGGGTAGAACACATAACATAATCTAATTCAAAATAATATGGATATAATGTTTCTATAAATACCTCTAGTGGTCATATAAAAAGTCAAATAAATTCCCTCAGTATTCACTTTTTTTCCTCCCTTACTATATATGTCCTTGTTGTTTTGGTGGATAAATAAAAAATCCTACATTTGATGACATGCTGGATACACCAAAATCTCACCTATTTTATCTCAATAGTGATAAAGTCACCCATTTATGGTCTATCATTCTAACATCCTTTCCTAGAAGCCACTAAGCGATGCCGTAAGCCGGTAGGCTATAAGGCCTCAAGCACACCACCCCCATACTCCAGAGGTTGGGGACTAGTAGTAGCGGTCCATGGGGATATAGCGGGGAGACTATACCCACGTAATTAGTGTAGAACAATAATGTAATACATAGATAAATAGAAGAATCATAATATCAAATAAGAGTGGAATATAAACAATCTATATAAAATAATAACTCTTCAATATTAATACCCATTACAATATACAAAATGGTGTAACATCACATCTCTAAAATAATAAAATCGACAGGAATGAAAGTAATCACACAATGAAAAAGGTATTAAAAAAACTAAAAATTTGAAAATTATATCTACAAGTGGAATCATGATCCATAGCTCAGTCTTTTGTTTCCTTGATCCCTTGATAAAATCAATCCGGCATTGACAACTGAGTTATTTCCTGTATCCCTAACTTCATTCATGAAATCTATCTGGGTACCAATTAATAGTCTGAATAGGTCTTAGATATACTCAGTAGAACAACACCAATAGTTTCTATAATAAATTTGACCTATGCATATAAACTATAACCCTGTAGAGGTATAACATGTAATATTTTAGGTGAATAATAGATAAGAAAATCCCTTGATCATAAGATGAATTAATAGCAGGATATAGAACGTAAGAATCAATATATATACAAAGCTTCAATTGATGGTAACTATCATCACATAATACACTACATGTAAAAAGAGTATCAGTCCTACATGGTCCAAGTACTAAGGTGACAAGAAGTTTGACCTATATCAAAAAATATTTATGTTTAGGGAAGCGATAGGTGACATACCACAATCTCCCTCACCAGTTCCATACTATTTGTAATCATACCAAGGGGTCAAAGATTCCATATGTCGATCCCCTAGTCTATTCCATAGCATTTTGAAATAAGTGACATACATGTATGAGAAGTTAGTTCTATTCTAATATGTAACAACTTCTATCCCTTCATAAGATGTTGATTCTATAATGAGATGTCGAACATCAATCATGTGATATAAAATGACATGGGCTACGTTAGTGTCCACACCCAATAAAAACTATCAATATAAAATGGAAAAATAAAAGATAATATATAACTCATTCCATGTTTCATTTATTCATACAATTAAACCATTTTAATAGAATTTAATAACATGGTAATGTTGGAATTCCCATCTCAATTTATCTCATTATATTTAGAATAGGCACCCACTGATAGATAACTATCTCACACAACCAATGGGGATGATTTAACATATAGAATATAAAATAACTCACCTCATAAGTGGTTTGGGTTGAGGTTTACAACCTCCAACCAAGTCTAGTCACTTCATGGAAATCTCAAGTAGGTGAAATAATTAAGATGAGGAATATCATTTAATTTACGATCAATGTTTGGAAGGAGCGATGGGTGAAAATGGTCATATTTTAATAAATGATGAAACCATAGGGAAAATGTATAAACCATCTACCACATTCCTATGATAGAACAATATTATAGTATTAGCCTTTGGTTCAAGAAAAATTGATAAAAAGTGGTAGAATGGACAACAACCCTAAAAATAGGGAATATGAGCTCACCTCAAATAAATCCAAATAAGGAAAGATAAACCAAGAAAAGAAGGATGTGGATTGAATCTCTTACGAGTTGTGATCCAACCTGATAAACGAAATCAAAAATAGAGTCTAGACAGAGAAACAACTATAAATCCTAGAAAGAGGATGGAGGGAGAAATCAAGTGTGTAGAGTAGCTACAGGATAAATAGAATAGAATATGGAGTTATTCCTTTTAAATAAAATGATTGGAAAATTATTTTCACCCATATTTTAATGGTCTCATTGTTTAGCTTCAAGGTAGAAAAAACTATGTTCCAACCATGCTCACCAAACTATATATGGATCAAAACCCACAGAGAATGTTGAGAATGGTTATAGAAACCATGTGCAGCCTATGCATAACCATTGAATCATTGTCACATGGCCCATGCCTCCGTTTCATGTTTTATTCAAACCGTGTTACACCCTTATGGGGCCTCATGGTTTGAGGTGCATGTTTATCAGTAACTATGTGCAAATCACGTGCCTCTCTTTTTATACATAATTCATAGTTCCAAGATCCGAACAATTCCCAAAATACTCTTTATTCCACCTCTAAGAGAATATGCTCATTTATAAGGATGAAATAGACTATTTGAACTTCATATAAAAGGTTCTTTACATAAAAAACCTAGGATCTTACATTCTACCCACATTAAAACAACTCATCCCGAAGTTTTCCTTCCGAGGGTAGGAAAAAATTATCAATGAATAATTATATCCATTAATTATATACATCATCCTCCTACTCCCAGGTCTCATTCTATACATGACCATGATTCCATATAACCCATACAAGAGAAACCAACATACCTTGAAGAGACTTTGTTCTCTGGTTCAATTTATAGATATGATGCTCTTCAAAGGATGCATCTAACTCTATATCAACCTCATCAGGATGAAAGATATAATATAGATTTGAATGATATTGAAGAAGATGAGATACAGGGAAGACATTGTGCATGGCTCAGTACCGTTGAGGTAACTGCATCGATAGGCTACGGACATGACTCTATCTAGATCATAGGTGGTATGACAACACTGGTAAATATCATTCCTTTTTTATGAATCAGTTTTTCCCCTGTCTTGGTGAAACACGTATGAAAACCCAAATCCACACTATGAACTCTATAGGATGTCATTTGAGATAAACATAATATTTCATCCTATAATGAACTGTTGAAATCCTATTCCTAACAAGACGAACATACTTTGAAGTATCTTAAATGATATGAGGAACTCGTAGCGCTGTCTCTCCTAACACTATCCATTATAGTGGTAAATGGTATGAACTACCTTATAGGGCCTCATAAGGAGTCATATGAATGGACTCCTAGAATGTTTTTAAGAGAACTTTTTGATATATAAATGCTTCTACTATGATCATATGAAATAAAGGATTCTTACCCGGATCATTTCCTCCAAAACCTGTATCAACCATTTAGACTAATCATCATTCTGGGAGTGAATGGTTGTTCTCCATATCACAAACATACACAAATACTTCTATAACCCCTTATAGTGCCTCAAATTTAAATGAGTGTCCCTATTAGAAAAGATACTATGAGGGATCCCACATATGTGTATAATATCAATGATATACAGTTTCCCAATATCATCCACTAAGAAGGTCTCTATGATTGGTATAAAGTGAGTGACCTCGATGATCCTATTGAAGATAAACCATACTGAATCATTTCGTTGAGGGGATCTCAGTAATAAATTCACAAAATCCGTCATGACTTCAACACATTTTTACTCAAGATTTAGAAATGACTACGAATGCCTTACTGGATGCTAATATTTTTTCTCCACTTGATGACATGTCAAACACTGGGTAAAAAAAATAGATAACTACCTTTTCATTATAGGACATCATTATTTTATAAATAATTTTGGAAAAATATTGGTAAGACTAAGATTTAATTCCAATGTAGAAGCATTAGACGCTCATATAAATTCCTCTTAGAGGCCTTTAAGAACCCATATCTGTCTATGGATTTAAAATTCCTCATACTTATCAATGATCCAACATGTTAGAAAATCTTCTGCTAAAACACTATCTCTTAGGAATAATACCTTTGTTTATGATAGCTCCCACATCTCAACTCTCTTCAGAATTAAAGAGGTCACCAATAAGAATGCAATTAAAGAATTTCAAAGATTATTCTGAACCTCCAAGTGATTCTTAGATGATATTACCATAAGCTTCCTCTAGCCACTAGGCCCTAAAACATCCTATGTCTAATTCTTTTATCTCATAGCGTGTGCTACAACATTTCTTTTCCCAATTGTATAGGGAAAATCATAATCCGAGGAATACATGAATTCAATCCACCTTCTATGCCTGAGGTTTATGCCACTCTATCTTTAAAATATACATAATGTTTTTGAGTTCTACAAACACCACTAAATTTTCTCCCATAATTTAATGCCGCAAAAAATAAAAAGCATGAACTATGACTTGTATCTCAAGATTTCATGTTATGTAATTACTCTACTGTGGTATCAAATGGAGAGACACATAT
Organism: Viscum album; assembly: GCA_963277665.1. Classification (NCBI taxonomy): domain Eukaryota; kingdom Viridiplantae; phylum Streptophyta; class Magnoliopsida; order Santalales; family Viscaceae; genus Viscum; species Viscum album. The sequence continues at coordinate 53,510,568 of OY728156.1, forward strand.
GAAACAAATCGATCTTAATACATCCAAACTACTCCTATCTTGATAAATTAAGCATCATAATAAACTATTTAACTTATACCTAAATTTTGGAGAATTAGGATCAACGCTGAAGTCAGTCACTATTTTAGCTTGTGAAAGGGTACCTTATAGTCTTCTTCCCATATAAACATCACATAATTATTATAAAATAACATGATAGATTATTATAGGAGTGACATTCATATATAAATCACCTGTAATATTTATCTATCACTAAATATCACTGTAAATGAAATATTTTCTTGGGATGCTCCTGGGATACTACAACTCCCACCTTCCCTAGATCAACTAATACTTCTTCCTCTAAGATAAAGTGACTTAGGAAGTGTAACTTATCAATTAAAAATTGGAATTAATGAGATTAGAATAAAATTTATGCTTTATAAGTGAATTCAAATTTATATCAAGATGTTTTTTCATGGTAGAATTTATTATAATAATACTCCAATATATTGTGCACAAATACTAAAACCAATGAATCCAAATACTGGTGGAAAACCTAATTCATCATAGTCATGAAAATGGTAAGTGAATTTGTGAGATATAACAACATAAAAATATACTCAGAATGTTAATACCTTATATGAAACATTGTATAATGTACGTCCGAAGGTATAAAAATACCCAGTGATAACATGACATCAAATAAATCATTGAGAAACCAAGAGCTCCTCTGAACTAATCAAAGAAGTCATATATACAATGAAAAGGATACTGATTATTTAGAGTAATAGGATTCAACATTTGGTAATACACACAATGCATGAGGGTAACTTATACCTTATTTGAGAAAATTAACTGTTAATTGAATTAAAAATTACCAATATATATAAAACCCTTTGACCCTAAGTCCTCTATGAGTCTCTTGAGCTATTGTATCTTATTAGAGCTCATACATTAAAGAGGAATGCTCACTGGTGAAGCACTTAGAAAAAACTTTAATATATAACTAAACCTCTCTCTTAGTAGGTATGATAGAACATTCTTCTTAGAATACATTTCTAAAATGATCTACTACATAGGTGAATTCAGCTTGATGATATCCTTAATCATTCATACAGAGGCTAGAAATCTGGGCTATCACTCTACCTATCCCATAATGATCTGGTCCAAGTCTATAGGCTTTTAAATCATATTAACCATTTTTAATATAAGTACCACCCTCTAGTGATGTGAAAGGAACCCTTCGATGATAGACATTTTCATATGCATGACAAGGAAATAGCCAGACAATCCCTTATATGACATCAAAGCTTATCATCTCAATGACAATGAATTTACATAGAAAATGATAGTTATAAATCTCAAGGGAAAACATCCCAAATTTCTGTACACTCTCTAAAAATATACACAATGTGGTTTCAAAGGCCATTAACCGACAAATTTATATAATTTCAAGTGAATCAATTTCGACAATATCCATAAAGATAAAATAATTTCAAGCCATTATGCCAATCAAAACAGGTACCAAGGTAGATTCTACTAAAATCATATGTCAAACCATATAAGTCCTAATACCTTTCATTACCAAAACATGATGAACTACATAAATAGGGTATGTTTTATGACCTAGAGATATAACATGACTTTATTAACCGTGCTATCTTTTCTGACACTATGGAACTAGATTAGACATCCCTGGCCAGGATAACCTCCTTTACTAGACAAGCCAATAACACTCCATATCCTTCCATGTTTCATTTATTCCAAACATTTAATAACTTTAATATAATTTAATAACAAGGAAAATGAGTTATATCTGTCTGAGAAAAAATAATTATATTTAGAATATGATCCTAATGATAGATGGTGATCTCATATTGAAAAGGGTTGGTATTTATGTAAGGAAGATAAAAGAACAATCCTCCTAGGTCGATCTTATGGAGGATGAAAACCTCCAAACATGTCTAGGGGATTTATGGACATCTCAATTAGTTGCAATAATTAATTTACATAATATCATTTAATTTAGGAGAAACATACAGAATGAATAGCATAGGGCACACCAATTATAGTTTAATTAAATATGAAACTATATATAAAATTTTTAGACCACCAACCTCATGCTCATGGTAGAACACTCATCTATTATCAACCCTTGGTTCAACATAAATCGGTGGAAAGAAAATAATGGAGAAATAACCTAAAAATAAGGAACATTATGTCATACAAAAAACATCACTGAAGATGGAGATATATAAAAAAGAAATAATGGAAGTGGATATAATATATTAATGATGGAAATCTAATGAGATAGAAGGAATAAAAAATAGAGGCCATATGTAGAAACAAATCCAATGTCTAACAAGATGAAGGAGGTAGCTCTCACACATGAAAAATGGCTATTGGAAAACTAGAAAAGAAAACTGGTTTAAACAATTTAATGAAATGGAGGAAAAATGGGATTTTCTCCCAAATTTTAATGTTTGTATGGCTTGGTCACATGGTTGTCCCAACATTATAACACCTATGTTTACCCCACAATCAAGGGATCACACCCCACAGAGATTTCAACTCATTTTCAGAGAAATCATCAACCGCCCGTACACACCCTTTATATGATTCATGAACAGACAAAGCCCCCCTTTCACAATTTAGAAAAATTGTGTGGAACCTTTACAAGGCCTCAGGGATTGAGCTGGATTATTATCACTAACTATGTATCTCTTTTTTTCACCATTATCTTGAGTCCTGATATTCAAATAGGCTTTAGAGAGTCTCAACTCCTCCTCTAATATATTAGGAACATTTATAAGGATTAAAAAGTATTAAAATTGAAAATAAAATGATCATTAACTATGATAAAAACCCATGATATTATAATCATAATATTAGAAAACTCAATAAATCCCAAAAATTGGTTCCACACATTTAATTCATCAGACATGAAGTAAGTCAAGGGACATGGGTGGACATAATAAAAACTTATTAATATTTTAGGTTCTAAATTGGTCCTAAAAATACTTTCATAACATATATTATTTTAATTTAATAAAACTAAAATTAATTTTGGGTTAATCATTAGTGGATGGGGAAATAGTGCGCCAGACATTACATGAAAAAAGTATAAACTATAGAGATTACATGATTACTTAAAGATCACCTAACTCAGACTAATGGAATCCTTACCATTTTTAATTTCTCAATGATACATCTTAGAATGATATATTTAACAAAAATATATATATTAATCTATTTGGATTGAATTCACCCCAATCTAAATTTGAATAAGGACACTCAGGCATAGAGGGGAGATAAATAAGGGAGGGGACAAAAAGAGGTTTCTCATACTACTACCTATCCAAAAGAGAACGAAGTACCTATTTTATTGTTTTAATAATCATAATCCCTTAAATTAATCATCAAAAGCTATAATAAATGGAAATTTAATCTAGAGTAAATAGTTAATGATACAAAATCACATACATGGGGTATTATTATGGAATTAACTAATGGATGCGGCACAAATCACCTTTATATTTAAAATTTATTAAGTCCAATATAGGTAATTCTAATAGTGGTATGCACCCCAATGAATCTTCACTCACCCTTTGGTCTAAAATCATGGTATGAACTACATCAGGTTTAGGGATTTGTTGTAAAACCCACAAAATATACAATATAATAAGAAAAGAGTTTGTAATTTTTAATATTATAGAGCCTCCAAAATTCAACGACTCTCTATATTTTATGGTTTATTGTCATGATTCTATAAAATTTTTAAATTAAGCATGAACTTGTCATTGTGTAGTCCCTTTGGATTACTAGATGACCCTAGACTTATAACAAAAATTCAGCCCGAACCAGGGAAAAATCTATAATCAAAATCATATGTCCCACACCAACACCTAAAAAATGTAAATAACAATTGAAAAAAATGTTCATTACTATAATATTAATGGAAATAATAACTTAGAAAAATGTGTTAAATCATTTGAATGTATACCACTAAATTGAATATCATTGTTGAAAACTAAGGTGTATAAGACACACAGTGAAACCTTTTATATCATTCCACCAAAAGTTTATATATGAATAGGTTTGTGGTTTTAAATAAAATATTATTTTGTAACAATGAATTACTATTAATAAGTAAAATAGGGTAAGAATTTTTTTAGTGATATTGAGAATTATTCAAACCATAGTGATAACTTATATTCTAAAAACTGAAGAGGGACATATTATATAGTGATGAATCAATGTTTTGAGGGAAATCTATAATACCCTTTTTTTGTAAAATGCCTTATAAAAAGGATTAAATAAATAATATCAACTTAAAAAATCTCTAGTATTCCATTGTGATGTTTTTTAAATTTAAATTTAAATAGATTGATATACGTCTATTATACCACTACCCACATCCTTATAACATGATGTGGGTCACCCAAGTGGGAAAATAGTGATATATCTCTGAGATTTAATCCTTAAAACTATAATGGTTACTTTTTAATCATAATATCATGAATTAATATGAATACCTAATGTTACAAAATAATTAGTAGAGTTTTATCCACATAATATGTTTTCTACTACTCTAGAATAAAATTTAATGTGGTTATGTTTTCTCTTCTATTATCAAATTGATGTATTTTTCACTATTTTAGTTTCCTTAAAAATACTTAATGGTTTATTTGATTTTTTTTCTATTCTCATATCTCGATAATCTATTATGAATGCTACTTCAATCATAATCGATATTCATTTTTTCATGAATGTGTAGTATCCTAAATGATAGTAAATTAATATTTAAAATAAAGTTAATAAATGTAAATTATTTTATTTCTAATGGAATTCCATTTTTAGTATAAATTTCTGTAAAAATTCAATTTCATTCAATGTTTTTATATCATGATATTCTATAAATAAGGGAGGATCCTTAATGTGAAATTGATAGATGAGACTAAGATAGTAGTCACTATATTTATTATATTAGGTAATAATTAGGCTTTCAGGCCATTTAGCCAAGTTAATAATAGTTAATAATTCATTATATTTTAATTTGGTTTCATTAAAAATCAATTATTTATATTAATTAGTAAATAATTAATTGACACCAAAAAAATTATATGGATGTTACAATTAAAGAATATCACAACTAATCAATTCATTTTATTCTTCAACTTGATGGTATAATAGTTTTTTTTTGAAAAAAAACATCCATTAGAATTATTTTAAAATATATATGTTAGTCAATTTTTTATTTATTTTTATGTCTATTAAATATATTTTTGATTTCCCACATTATATTGAATTTTTTTTCATTATGAATATGGGAAAAAATAATTAAGAACAATTTAATTTTAGAGTATTTTTAATCCCATTGACAATGATTTTACCTTAAACACATCATTACAATACTACCACATTTTAAATTTTAGTAATAAGTGGACTTGAATTAAAACTACAAAAATCATCCAATATTACCTGTATGTGATGATTCTTAGGGTTCCATCAACCAAAAATAAATTATATTTTTAATTAGAAATAGTTTATTCTCCTAAAATATATTTTCCCGAAAATTGTTTTAAATGAAATCACTCTTATTTAAAATAGAATACCAATATATCTCTTTATATAACATTAAACAACATTTTTTTATAAATAACATATAAAAATCAATAATACATCCATTAAACTAAACAACCAATTTATTTATTTCTTTTATAAAGAAATTAATTACTCAAAAAACTGTCCATTATTTAATAAGTCATGTAATAATTATTAAAAAAATTCATGGATATTAGACTTTTCATTAAAGATATAAAACCACCATCATAGTGAACATAGATTATCCACTTATTAACTAGAATTTTATCCATGTGTTATCATCTTTAATGACCAATTTAATTGATTAATCAATTTTACATGAGTGAAAATGTGAAGGGTAGTGTTGGTGTTTGTTTGGTTGTAAAATAACTTTTTTTTACAAAAAAGTAAAAGGAAGTAGTCAAGGTTGGAGAGATTAATATTAGTGGTAAAGAAATAATATATTTTTTATACAAAATTTCTAAATATTAGGGGAATTTTTAATGGTTTTTTCAAACATATTTCTTATAAATTAACTCATTAGATCATTAATAAAATAATAACTCATTAATTCTTTATGATCTCTCAAGTACTTGTTCATATAATAAATAAATATGAAATGAATATAATATAGAGTAGATATTATTTTTTATTTATGATTTAATGTGACAACATAATTCATTTTCAAATAATGGGTTTTCATGATGATTTACTCGAATTCAAGTTCATTATAATGTTTTTGAGTGATTTGAGGATGATTGATAAATCTTGAACATTGAAGGGAAGTGATGAAATTGAGATAATCATATTTTAGACATTATGTAAAGATAAACAGACTAGTATCATGAAGAAAAATAGTAGTAGGATAACCTACTTAATGTTAATCCATATTATATGTAAATTACATATATAAAATAGATTTTCACTTAAGTGTAACTCTAAATTCGAGGAGTATATGGAAAGGTTATCTGGAAACTAAATTTAGTGCATAAATTTTAGTATATATTTCAACAATTATTTTTAATGGTAATTTTAGGACTACTCATATGTGTAATGAACACATGCTATCTTTATTAATTTCCTCAAAACCTCAATGTGATGGAAAATCCAAAAATCGCTTTCATTATAAGCGTAGTATATCTGTAGTTATGTAAAGGTTATATAAACTTATTAGTCATATAAAAATTGGCATGGAAATTAAAATTTTATTTTTAATTATTTATTTATAATTCATCTCTTATCAAAAACAATATCCAAGGAAATTATATAGGAGTCATCATAGAGGTTTTATGATGAGTATATGTTTTTAGAGTATAAAAAGGATCCCAACACCATGGTGAAACCATGGTGACTATTTTGTGTTGAAGGTGATTTATCAAGTAATATATTGATCAAAGTGTAACATGGTAAAGAAGTATGAAATGGGGAGCTACATTTCCTATTGTACCTAAACATATAAATGAATTATCCCCATTTAAAATTGATTAAATTCTCTATTCAATGGACATTATTGGTGTCTATTATGATAAGTTTTAAAAATAATTGATAGATTTTCGAGATGGATAAAAATAGACAATATATTTTTGATGGTGTTTGAAAAATATCATCATGTAAATTATATTAGAGTAAGAATACCATATTTATTTGAGTCTTAATTTGTTTTATGAATACTAGAATAACACAAGGTCCAAGACATTATTCTTCCAACTGTGGTGTAAATAGGATTCAATTTTCTAGAAGATTATATAATGTGGATATATTAGTGGATCAACACCCTCTCAAAATCAATCTTTTATGTCATTTTATGTCACTAAAATAACTTGGAGAGTCAAAGTAATGTAACTGAATGATTTGATGTGGGAGAAGATTAATTTCTATTATCCAAAGATAAATACATAAATTCATATTTCAGAATATTATTTGAATATTACTTCATACTATAGTGTATGTTAACAAAATATTATAGTTTCGAGAGAAGAATTACATATAGTTTAATTAAATAGAGTATACTATAATATTATCCAATTGAGGGAAAGTGGATCAATAATAAGAAGAGACGACACGAAATTTTTTGTGAGTAATTTTATGAAAAGAGATGAGATGACCGATTATTTGACAAGGGAATAAGAAGAATAAATCAGCACACAAACCCCGTGAAAATTGACTATTTACTGAAATTCACCTAAGTTAATATAAATATTTAATATCTTATTTATGTGTGGGATGAACCGAAGGAAAAAATTTGGCGGATTTTTAATATGGGTTGTGGATAATATATCTTCATTGGTACTAAAAGTTAATTCATGTGGGTAATGTGATTGTGTGTTCTCCCATTATCCACAAAGATTATTCATATAATTTGAGTAACTGACTAGTAAAATCATTATTCTCTATAATTTAATCTCAGTTGAATGTGAAAATATAGAAAATATCATTTACCATAATAGGTAGTGAAGGTTGTTTTACAATTTAAATAAAAATATAATTGAAGAAATTGATTCACCCAACTCTCCGTGATATCCCCGAGATCCTCAAGGATATTATAAAAGTGGTATTAGATCTTGGGGACCATTATTTTTGATCTTGTGTTTGGAAGCTATAGCATGAAGTCTCTCTCTAGTTAGAAAAATTTATAATGATTTCTATTAATAATAGTTTACAATTTGAATTCATTAAAAAATAATGGGATTTTCAAAATTTGATGGTAGATGTTATCATAAATGAAAGTACATGATGTTTATATACCTTCTATATATCATTCTAGATTCCTTTGAATCTATAATGTATGGAATAATTTCTCTTTAAAATGGTAATGACGTGTTAGTATTAGATAAAATGAATCTAGAGTATGATTTAAATTCTTGAGATAATATTTTCACATCATATTCAAAAAAAGAATTTTTATAAGTCAATGGAATCAAAATGAAAAAACTCATATGGGATAATCATGTGAAAATCTATGAATCAATAAAAAATTAAACATGGTAATAAAATAAATTTGGTGGTTGAAGTGTGAATATATAAATATTCATGATGATGATACTATTCACATTATATCTAAAAGTATTGATGGGGTTTTGAAGATAAATATAGGATTTTGGATGGTGTTAAAAAAATTCTATTATGTTTAAAAAGATAATATACATCATATCTGATATATTTGATGAATTTTTTTGTATTTTGAAGAAAAAGATACATTAACACTCCGTATTCATTACATACATAATATTTTAACATCCTATGAGACAAGAATATGTAATATTTTCAATAAGAATGTTTTTTCTGAAAATTAAATCTATTTTAAATAATTTATGTAAAATCAGAATAATATGATGATCGACGAAGCTGAAAATCCTACTTTGATTCATAATAAAATTTAGATTTTTTATTTTTCTAAAAAATAATTTATATTATTTTTAGAAATGTTGGAAGATGAAATGAACTGTTCAAGGGGAATATTTCAAAAAATTGATTCAAGTATGAATCTACTAGGCATTTTTATTCAAATATTACATATATTAAATAAGATGGAGCTTCTAAAGATGAATAAGAAGGGCTGAGAAGAAATGTTTTAGAAAAAATATAAACAAAATGACATGGAAATGTTATCCTCTAATAGGGTTATAATGAATATATCAATGATCAAAAGAGTAATTTACTTATCTATGTGTGAATATACTAAAACTTTTGATACATTATATGAGGAAGTACAGACATACTAGGATTTAGTTGATGAAAAACCCATCATTACTAAATTCAATGATAATTTATAATATTATAATTAAATTATTTTTAAAATTGAATATGATTATATTTAAATGGAGTTCCTAATAAATAGTTAATGGAAATAATGTCACTCAACAATTTCTAAATTTGAAAAAGAGCTTATATGATTAAAGAATGGTAATGAACTTATCAAAAAAAAGTTAAATGTTTATAAATAAATAAAATCATTATTTTAAGGGGATATTAAATTTCTAATGAATATACATGATGAAGAAAAGACTCATATTATCTATATATAAGAAAATTATAATGTTTTAGAGAATTAATTTATCCATATAAAATTTAAATTTGTTAAAATATATGTGATGTTGAAAAAGTACAAATCCATAATTAATAATTCTATTAAAAAAGATTGAGAATATTAAATGGTGGATGGGGATTGTGGGGGTCAACTTGTATTAGCGTATATGAGTAATATTAATTATAAAAAATCTATTAAATATTATGAGAAGTAGAATTAATTTTGAAAGATCATGTATAAAATAAATTCATGTGACACTTAGTTATCTGAAAATTATAGGAACAAAAACATGATGGTATAAAATCATACTAATAGTTATTTGAAAAAGGATGAAGAAAAGACTAAATTGAAAAATATATTTTCAAGAAGTCATAATAATTTTATCATTCAAAATGGAACCCAGATACGTATATCAATAATGGTAATAATAAAACTAAAAAAAATCAAGACATCATGATAGTTATAGTGGTATGTATTATGTATATAGATATTATTGGTATTGCGGAGGCTATCGAGCCACCCAAGCCATCGGGTCAGTAGGGCTTCCGAGCCACCTTGAAGGCCCTCAGTCCACCTTAGGGCCTTAGAGCCACATGCAGTTTCCCTAGACACACTAAAAAAGGGATCAACCCTAGAATAAGATTCAGAGTAGGTGCACTTACCAAAGAAGAGCCAACTATATTTTTCAGAATGAGAGGGTATGGATTTGCAATCGGGACCATCATGTGCTTGCACATGAATCCTAGACAGACGGCCATGCAAAGGTGGAGAGCTACTATCAGGACACAAATGCTAGGGAGGGGCAGTTACATGTAGATAGTATGGATGAATTCCCTAAGTCCTTCGGGTCATGTAATCTCTTAAGCTTACAAGCCTTGTAATATCTGATCCTACGGGCCTTGTAAGGGTTCTTCCTCATCCCTTGAATAGTGGGGTTATGAATAGTCAATAAAAATTGAAGTCATGTGGGCCATTCAAGCTAGATAGAATATATAAATCCAATTTTATGTTCTTGAGGATGTCTATTTAGGGTGTGAATATCATGTTCACTATGTAAATGAATGTCTCAACCTTTAATTAGCACAAATAAATATTAGTTCCAATACTAAACCATCACATGAGAGGAAGATCAGAGGTATAGAAAAAGAAATAGTTTTGGATGTTGTATTTAAAGAAATAAAAGTTGATAATCTAAGGATTTTAGATATTGAAACTTCCAATCAAATAAGATAAGGATTAAATCATCTAAAATGTAGTGAAAAATGAAATTAATGATCAATTTCCTTTGAAAATTATTGGTCAATCGAGGTTAATGGAGTTTTATCAATAGTGATTTGTAATTAAATCCATAAAGAAAAATTATATTTATTAATTTATGGGTTTGATCATAATCTATTTAGTGATTCAAAACATATAGATAAATAAAACAATGTGATTTTTAATAAATATTGATTCTTGGTGAATAATTATACAGTTGGAATACTGTTGGCTTGTTAACATTGAACTTGAGGAAATATATTTACAGAGGGTGACACTGGGAACTTATTCTATCAAAATATGAATGAATATAATTATTTGGGGAATCAAATTATTTTCATCCAAGAAAAATTAATATGAAAATGTTAACTTAGGGACATAATTTTCTTATTGTTCCATTGTTGACAAGACAAATTTTGTGGATGTTATCTACATTTTATAGTGGAATGTTTTTAAATTTTCAGAGTAAGAGAGTTGAAATTCAATTAACTAAATTTTGGGTACTCATTTATTTAGATATGTATTGTGTCATGAGGAATAAATCGTCTTAATGAGGTAATAAATTTATTACTTCTATAGATAAATTCATTCACATTACTATTTTTATGTCTTTGAAGAAAAATTTTGGGGTACATAAAAAGATTATATATTTTTAATTAAGTGTGTAAAATGTGTATTTTCTTATTATGAGGATATAGACAAAAAATGGAACTAATCTTACATGAATTGAGTAAATTATTCACACCACAAAAATGGTGTGAATAAATTGATGAATTGGCGTTTTGTGAAGATGTCATTGATAATGAAAATGAAGAATGATACTTATCATTATTTTTGGAGGAATTGTATTAATGTGACAAATCATATTCAAAACCATAAATTAAATGAGATAAATTTAGATATTTCCCCATTTTAAATTTATTATAAAAAATAATTATTTTATAATTATCTTTCAGTGAGTTGCATCCCTAATTTTATCAAGGGAAAAGGTAAGAATAATGGGATATTTAAAAATTACTATGTTTATAGATTTTTCATATGATATCCTCAAAAATTATGGGGATATAGAATCTAAAATAAGTATATTATAATGATAATTGACTCTATTGATGTTAATGTGATCCATTATTAATTAAACAATGATTTATATGAAGAATAATGTTCCTAAATGGTGGATGTTTTTGTTCTGAAAAATTTATTGAAGCTATTCCTTTTAGTGATGATAGTTTAAAATATATTAATTCGAAGAAGAAAATTCAACCATTTCATGATATTTCAAAAATAATCATTCATATCATCATATCCTAAGAAGGAAAATTTAGGTTAAAAAATCATTAGAGGTTAAGGAAGACAGAAAAAACGTGGAGAGAATTGAGGAGAACCAGTCATACATTATTTCTTACTCAAGATAAATTTTGAGATGTTTTAGAGTAATTGAGTAATCAAGAATGGGTATATCCTTTGAATAAATAGTCAATCCGAATTGAAAATAATTAAACTTGGATATTGGAACCTATGCATACAGAGAAAAATTTTATGTCAACAAAATTTTTGTTTTGAAAAAAATTGAATAGAAAAGGATTTATATTAATAAATAAGATAATATTATTTTACAAATATTTTTAATACATTAAAAGATTTGAATTTTATACGGCCATTTCACTAGTATCATGGATAAAAACCATCATAATATTTCAAATAATAAAAACCCTAAGGTGATACACTATATTTCAAATAAATATCATATATTTAAAAATGTGAGTTTATAGAGGAGGTATATAATGAGAAATATTGTGTGTTATTATTTAGAAAATTAATTTATTAGTTTTACATGTTAAAAAAAGTTTTATATGACCAAACATAAGCTCCATGATCTTGGTCATACAATATTTACACCTAGATAAAAAAGATAAATTTCATAAATGGAAGAGTGTACATCAATATCGAAATTAAGGATGTAATGAGTTATATATTCTTTTTATTGTCTGTGTATATGACATGATTTTTTCTATTAATCGTGAATTAATCTATAAATATTATTTTTAAGAGTTAGAGATAAATGTTAAAATTTCTATTCCTTTGTAGATGAGATAATTTAATAACCAATAACTTTCTCCAAATAAATATCACATTTTTACTTTATATGATACATATGTTAGGGAAATTTTAAAAATTTACATCATATAGGATTGAATGAATATTGGAAAAGTAATTTCAATGATAAAATACAACCATAGATATATAATGAAAGGATTTCAAAAAAAGTGAATTCTAGATACTGATCATAAGTATTAAATATTTTAAAGAATTAGGTCTATACTTTTATAGTGTTTTTACTCCTTTTTATAAGAGTAAAAGATCTCTAAAAGTGACCCATTTCAATGTTAGAAAGATTATAATAAGTCAAATCATAGTTAAAATATGTTTTGTTATGGAATATGACAACAAAGTGAAGCTTGATCTATTTGGATAAATAGATGTTGGTTGGGAATACACTGTTAAGCATAACATCCAATATATAGTATATATTTTTAACTTTGGTTTGTGATATTTTTATTGAACTCAAATAAGGTTAATTATATTATCATGAGTACTACCAAGGGATAATTGATGTGTTATAAAAGTTACAAAACCCAATTATTATGGATGCATACATAATTAGAATATATAAATGTATACGTGAAGTGAAAAGTTCTAATTGGATGTTATAATAAATGTTTTATAAATCATTCATGGATTCCAATTTGTATTCATGATCTAATAAAATTGAGATAACATATCACATCATCAAGGATATTTGTGGGAGAAAGGAATTAATGTATATACTTTTTTAAAATAAAAAATCTAATAATTTTTTCACCAAGGAACTGCCTATGGATGAATTTTAGAATGTAAAGTTGATGTTTGGAGTTCATTCTGCACCATCTCGCGGCTAAGGTATAGTTATTTAATCCAATAGTTTTTTTTTCATTTTATTTTTCTTCAAAGGGGGAGATATGACCACATATTTATATTTATATGGTTATTTGGTAATATATTTAAATGGAAATGTAAATAAATATTTAGGATGTTTTGAATTTATATGTGTTACCATTTGGGAGAATAATCTTTTAAGGGGGAAAATAACTATAAATATAGTTATTAAAAGTTGTATGATTTAGAATCAAAATTATTGCATGTGTTAAATTTTCTTATAGTTTATTTAACTTCATATAGAAAAATTTTATTACAGTTTCCATATAAATATTTTTAATATTCGAAAATGATTAGGATTATAGTGACGATTATATAATTATTTATAGAGAATGTATTTTTGTTGGTTAATCAATTACCTTGTGGTATCATAACATCATCATTATTTTTCATTGAAAATGGTGAATCTAAATAATTATATTTATAGAAATTATTACATTATTATTCAATTTTTTTCATATGCCAGGTTTACTCACAAAATATTAAAATTAATTAATAATAATATATATTTATTTCTTTGATAATTTTGAATGTTATTTATCTTTTATGGTTTCCCAAGAAATCCAATAAGGGGTGATTTTGAGCCCATAGATGAATATGGAATTGAGAAAATATGGGTTGGATTGTATTAGATAGTTTTCTTTTAGTTTTAACTCATATATACTATTCAAGCATACATTTTCTAGGTTGAATCCACAGATGTGAAGTTCATTCAAATGTTGCTGTGTGATTTCAGTAACATGGATGAAACTCAAACATTGAGGAGAATTTATAGAAATAAATTGATCAGATTTTAAAGGTTGTGTAATGATTTACATGCATAATTTTCAAAGGTAAACATGATCAATATGACCTATGTTATGGTTATACATATTCTATGTAAATGTCACATGTAAATTACATAATAAAAATAAGGGTAACTAATAATTACATGAATCTGTTTAAGGGTAATATGGATATTTCATTTATTAAATATAGTTCAATATTATTTTAAAGAAGCAAGCATAAAGGATCATTGAAGAGTAACTATTTATGTAATGGACACCATTAATTTATGTAACTTCCAACACAATCACAATGGATATTTAACTCATAAATGAAATTTATATATATGGGCCATGGTGATTTTTTTGCGTATGGTGATATAATGCAATTGTAGTCACCTAAAAATGGGATATAAGTTGAAAATATGTTTTTATGAAGTAATTTTATATTAATGACTCTCATATTGAGAATGGGTAGAAAGTATATTCCATAGTAGTCAATAATGTGGTTTTATGATGACTATATGTTCTTGGAGTAAAAATGGTGTTCATCATGCCATTTTAAATCCATATTTATTTCTTTTTTATGAGTTTACCAGTCTTGATGTTTCTCAATTGAAGAATAAAATTTCATAGAAGTATTAAATTTGAATCTTCATGCGATTTTGTATCCCATAGAATGAATTAATTTTCTCTATATAAAATTACATGATTTATTATGCTGTTAACATTCTTGGTGATCATTTTTTGAAGTTCAATAAGCTATAAAATGATGTTTGACAAGGGGAGGATGAATTCTAGGTGAATTTCATGGTGATTGAAATTTTTTACTATGTTAAATGGATTGGAAGAATTATTCTATAATATAATGATTTTTTATATAGGGTATAGAATAATTATACCAACACAGGGTCTAACACAGTGTTTTACTTGTCATGGTCTAGAAAAAATTACCATTTTGGTTAGATGTTACAATATAGAACTATTGTTGCCTATAGAGACACTTAAATTGTATCTGTAATGTAATTTTATCTCATTAATAATTATTATGGGTGCCAAAGTGATAAAATATAATAATTCTAAGTGAGAGTAGTTAAATTTTGGTCAATTGTAGATGATGATTTAAATTTTTATTTTTATTTATAATTTTAATATGTTTTCGTACAGTTTTGTATAATAAAGAGACTTATATGTGAGATAGTGATAGTATCACTAATTCCAATAATTAGAGTATACACAATTGCTGGGGTGGGACAGGTCAAGTCGTTTGCCTTGCTTTTTCTTTTTCTTCTTGTGTTGTTATGAGTTTTCTCAGACTGTTTTTATGGTATATCACTTTCTTCAAAAAAAGTGTTTTTGATAATAAAAAAATAATTTTCATTCAGTATATTCACTTAAATATTTCTAGTATTTGTGGAAAATAGGTTATGAGTAATCCTACCGCATTTATACTTTTGAGAGATTCTATTGGGATGTGTGATTTGGGGGTTTTAGATTTACCCAGAGGATAAATTATCTCATTTTGAGTAGTGAATCTAGTAAATAACTAAGATCCTTATGTTGATTTATATTGAATGTTTAAAGATAAAAATCATCATTATTCTCAGTTGGTAGAGTAATTTTTTTCGAAGGAAGATTAAAAAGAAATTCATATCACCGATTTACCCCTATGGGGATCTTATATAGATCTTTTAGGTGGTTCTATACTAACCCATCAACATTTTATTACAATCATAGGTCCCCATAAGGTTTTAAATGATAACCACTAATAAGAAATGTGAATAATCATTCATGTTTCTAGTTATAATTATATAGAAGGAGGAACCATGGACATAAGTTTTATAACATTCCAATGTTTTGTGGTATATTATTTCTAATAGAGGTGGTCGTATAATGGATATATTCAAGAACTAAGAGGTTATGAGTTCATTTCATGGATTATGGTTTATTAGAATATTGAGTTTTTATATGGATCTTAGGTTAATATACATAAGGGTTTATAAAGGCTTAGTTAGGGGATAAGCAATGATTCCTAGAATTTCAGTAAAGGGATATATAAAATTCCTCAGTTAGCCCTGTATGAATGGATTTCTCAGTTGGTTAAAAGTATTTGTGCATGGAAGATCTAACTAGAAGATATTAGATGTTTCAAAAGAAAATAATAATTCCCACACAAATTGTAGAAGGTGATGGTACTACCTGATTGGTTGGTCCCCACTATAAAGTCAAGGTGAGACCACTTGTACACATCAAATCATATTAAACTGGAATAATATAATATTAGTTGTTTTAAAAATCCCAAAAAAAAATTATGGAATAAAAGATGAATTGTTAGTATTCATGTAAATAAAGGGAATATTAATTTTTTGGAACCTTTCTATTTTGAAATATTTTATGAAAAATGTTTATAATAGTGTAATATCATGGTTAGTGATGACCTCCGAGTTTTTCAGTGGTTTGTGTGTTTCAAAAGAAACACACTAAATGAACATGTTTTGGTATATGGGGATAGTAATTTGTATGATACTGGATCATATAGGGTAATATAATGATGTTTGTGGGAAATGAAACCAAGGAATTATTAGAGACCTATGATGTAAGATTACTAGGTCTACAGCTCAAGGTTGTCATGGCAATAAAAATTGCATTGTAGACAATGAACAACTATGAAATTTAGTCCCACTATCACGGTTTGAGGTGTGGGGTCAATAATTAGTATTCTATAATTTGAAGGGAGAGAGAGTATACGATAATAACCCATAAAAAATTAATTCATATTATAGAAAATTAGGTTAGAGGTGGCTTTTGTTTAAACGTTTTCACAAGGTAAACAATACATCTCACAAATAATCAAACAACTAATAAATAAATGTTTATTTTCATTATAGATTAGTTATATGAAAAATTTATTATACAACCATTATAATGATATGAACATTTCCCTATATATGATCCACACATGACACCCACTATAATTCATATAAGTTATATTCATATTCAGTACCCAGGGAAATAAAAACATAAGAAATGGGTGAGATTAGATTCTAAAATAGGGTATTCAAAACCAAAAATAATCATATATCATAATTGAACAGAAGTTGAGAATATGTGTATAATAAGTATTTATAAAAACAATCATATAAAAAATCATATATCATAAATCCTATTATATAGATTGGCATAACATAAAACACTAATCCAAAGAGATTGAAAATATGTATTAAGAAACATGATACATTAGATCACGAAACAAAACTAAGAATAAGCATAAAACTATGAAATATCATTCAATAATGGAAAAAACATTATTATAAATAAAATTAATTTCATAAACCACACAATTAGTAACCACAAATATGAGAAACTAGAATATACTCATGAATACATACCTCATAAGATATATAATTTAAACCAATTAATTAGAGTGTTACATAAGACACCACCCATTATCATCCATACATTTGAGTGCCACTTGATGTCACAAACTAATAAAAAACTAACCTTTTACAGCACTGAAATGTAACAGTACTAGAAAAATTAACTGAAAAATTCCATCATTGTCAGTTCTAAATAAGAGGAACTGATAAAGGATTATGTTTATCAATATATTTTACATAGTTCCAATAAATGGTCTACTATATAATAACATTATTTTAACACTGATAAAGATGTTTTTATCAGTTATTTTGTAGCGGTGATAAATAATGAGATATATCCCAACTTTTTTATCACTGATAAACATCACTTTTATCATTGCTTATCAATTTGAAACTGATAAAGGGATATTTATCAGTGATTTTATAAAAGCACTGTTAAAAATGTTTCCAATATATTTTAAAAAACCCTAACCCACATTCACATATCACGCTGTTAAAAATGTCACTGATCTATTTTAAAAAACCATAAACCACACTCAGTCATTGTGATTCTGAAGCTCTAGTTGAACTCTTCTGCTACTAGTGAGACTTCACTATAATCCATCAAAAAATCAAGAATATAATCCATGTTATGTTATTTTCTACTTTTCCTATATCGTTTTTTGATCTTTCTGGGTTCCTCCTTTTTCATTTTCATGCTATTATGAACCCTACATCTCATCTCCTCACCGTTGACGACACGAATCCTCTATAATACCAACAAAATTGAATTATTGATATATAATCATTAACAATAATGAATTTTGATATGAATCAACATACGTATTCATTTATATTTTATATAAAAAATATAATGGAGTCCCATGTGTGTTCTCCATGTCCATGACTGACTGTAATAATATTTTTTATTGGTTTCTTAATGGCCTTGAAGAAGACCCCTTTTGATTACCTCATTTATTTTCATTACGGAGGGCTATCTATAAAATTTTTATTGTATCCACTATCCTTAAACTCATTTATCCTTCATAGACACCACTCATTTACATAAGGAATTAAAATTTATATAATATATTGGATTCCTAAATAATGTGTTTCCATATATTATGTAAACCACCTATTTACAATATTTTATTAAGGATGACCCCATCATGAATGATACTTAATGTGGTTTACAAAAATATCACTATTCTCTCTTATAAATAGATTTATAAAAAGAGTTATAAATTATAGATGAATATTTTATCCGCTAGGGTCTCTCACCTTAGATAATATTAATCCCTATGCATTGATGGATCAAAAGACCTTTTAGACACTTTATTTACTTGCTTAAAACCCATATAATCATGTTTTATTAAGTCCTCCAATGAGTAAACTTTACTTGGATGGGTAGTACATTGTTCCCAAGAACCAACTAACATTTTACATTTGATCACATGAATATTAATAAATATTTTATAACATTATGAGTGTTCTTCTTTGAAACATTAATGTTATAATTTATTTAGAATATCTATCACATCGAAACGTTATATGAGTTACCCGATATAAGGTGATCCCTGAAATGTAATTGAAATATTCATAAACATATATCCAGTGATCTAGATTTCATTTTTTTGATTTTAAAAAAATTATTTCTTACTATTAGGTGTTAAATTCTTATAGGTAGAAGACAATTATTCTCATGAATTTTAAACCTTGTAATCATCTAGAAGGGGTTATGAGGACTGATCCTGAAATAAGAATTACCCTTATTATATGTGTCATTAGGTATTTATAACTATATATATGTGTATTTAAATATATATCGGAATTTATTAATGATGTATATTATAATCAACATAAATTGACCTTTTCATGTAAACAATGGAAACATATTTTCATGGCGTGTTAATATATATTTGGTTTTTTATATGTTATATGACATTAATTAACTAATTCAAGAAATAATTTTTTTAATGTTATGGAAGATGATATACCTACCTTTTTTCTTGAAATTGAATTGTCTGATTAAATCCATAACCCCTGTAGTTCATTTATGAGTTCATATTAGAAATTCAAATAAATATAAATTAATAATATAGGTTAATAACAAAAGTATGAAACATTTATTACGATATAAAATTATAAAGGGATTTCATTGAATATTAAGAATTCATATGAGATGGTTATCATTGCGACATTATCATATTTCTCTATGGGTGTCTCAATGTATTTATATATTTAAATCATAGACCATAGGCAATTTCTACTAATCATACTGAGAAATTTTCCCTAAAAGATACATAATAACTGTATCCACAATCTAAAAAAAATATTTTAAATTTAATATTAGGAATAAATATTATACTTTATTTTGATATAAAAACCTTAAAATGGAATTATGAACATAGAACATAGATAAAATGAAATATAACCAAACTCTAAAAACTAATTATTATAATGTTCATAGAGCTTGATAACTCGGATAATTTTATTTGGTCTAGAAGACTCAAATGAACTCCTCATCATTGGTTTAAATTAGTTTTTTAGGTTTTGATCCAGTAATTTTAGCCTAATATGTTCCTTTGGTTGTTTTTCATATTGATTTTGAACATGATTTTATGATTTTTGTGTTATTCAGAATATGCCGCCCATAAAGGTCCCTAATTTTTCTAGTGGGTCTTGTCCTATTTCTAGTTCTCCTAAATTACGGACCATCATCCCTGGAAATCGAGGTTCATTTGAGGTAGTGAAGTGGCTTTATGAATTTGTGTATATCTTCATAGTGTTTGGAACTCTTAAAGATGTTAGAGTTCGTACTATTCGGGTTCTTCTTGGGTTCCAGTTTCGGAAGAATGGAAGTTGTTTTACCCACCAATGATGAAAGTAGTGATGATGCGAGAATATTTAATGTCCCTCGTTGTGTGAAGGTTTATACATAATTAGGTGAAGATGATGTAAAGGGACGATCTCATGAGTGTCTATAAAGGTCAGGAAGCAGTGAAGGATTATGATGAACACTTCAAAGACCTGGGTTTATTTTGTTCAGAGGTGGTATTGTAGGATTAGTTGAAAACATATATTTTCATTGGGGGTCTTAATCAAGAGATCAAGGAGAGAGTACTCTTATTTTGGGATCTCTATTAAGATAAGCTTATGGGGGAATAGTTCTTGGTTGAGTTTTTGTGAAAAAATCAAAAACACATTGGATCAATTGTTTTCCCCCATGTCTGGGTGATCTATCCTACATTTATGATTGTTTTTGAATGTATGTAAAAAATTGTATTTATGTAATTATATAAACTAATGTTTTAAATGTTTATAGTATATATAGTTTTCTATCATTTATGTTGTAATTTTCATTTCATTTAAATTATGTATTGTGACTTGTTTTTATTGACATCTAGTGTGTTTTTGGTGTGTTTTGTTGTGTTTCTAGTGTATTTCTCGTGATGAAATACAATGTGCAATAACAGTACATTGTATCAATAATTTTAGAAGTGTTGATAAAGAATACATTTGTTATCACATTTATAAGACTTGATAAATATTCCATTATCTACACAGATAAATAAGACCATTGATAGTGCTTCTAAAATAAAATACGAAGGTCCTATTTATCAACGATATTGTTAGAATTGATAATTGTACCTTTTATCAGCGTTATTTGAGCACTGATAAAATCCCTAGGCTTTTAACATCACTCAAGTAGTTAGTGATTTTCTAGAACTAATAAAATCCATTTCTAGCTCTATTAAAGGCCAGTTTTGTAGTAGTGAAACCGAAACCACCAGGAGCCACATAACCAATAGTAAGACTTTTATAACACCCCAAGACTGCCTCGAACTAGCTATAGTTATTAACTATCATTGAGATGTCATAAAACACACAAGGGAGGCCTTAATACCATATTAGAGTATGAAAAAGCGTATAAAATGAGTAAATGAGACAAATATAAGACCACAAAACGTTAAAAAGAGTTTAAGAAACAAAAATATGTACTTATATCAAGATGAATCTTCCAGAACCATATATGGACCATCTATAACAAAAAATATCCTCCTACTATTACTCCTCCTCTGACTCATTAAAAATACCTATCATCTATATAATAGATGAAATTTATTAGAAGATCACATGCATGGGTGAGTATGACATAAGCAGTATGACACACTAAAATTTTAAAAAAGTTATCAACGGGGTTAACTAAAAACCACAATAAGGTGAGTCATGTAGTAGGAAAGAAAAAATGTTGATATACTAAAAGATATACATAAATCCTCAATATATGTTCATGTACCTACTCCCAACATAGGATTATTTATTAAATAATAAAGGTAACATTAATACCTTTGAAATTTATTTTTTTATTAATTGTAAAACTAATAGAACGCTTCTAATTTTTGACACTCATTATGCCCTATCATTCATAGAATGAACTGTAACTCATAATATATTAATACACTATTAGAGGATAATACCTATGGCCTATGGGGGAGACATAAAACTACCCATAAAACACTAAAATAAAGGATATAACATGCCATAGATTTCAGAAATGGTATACATGACCCATACTATGGAATAATGACAGTGGATCACAACTTGGTCCTCACTATGGGATATTTAATAACATATAAAACTAAAACTCAAAATGGATCAATGATATTATTATTAATATTAGATACCACATGGTACCCTCTTAGAGATGGAACATGGGAACACACTTATACTTATAGTAAATTTATTCTAAGGTTAACTAATGCTTCAACTTCCCCTAGAAGAAGTATCACGAATGTACATGGTGCACTCAACATATCCCATTATATCGATTCCATTCTTTTACTATGACAATGTTATCCTCCCAATTTTTTTTTACTTTGGCATGACTCAGGCTCATGTACCCTTTGATACAAACCCAACTTCTAGTTAAAGAATATACAGTGTGTCAACTAGTCTGGTCACATGTCTATGTGATATATACAATTACACATTAACCATACCCACCACCGAAGGGGGTCGATATGGTGTGTGTAATTCCAAACTACATTACTTCTAGATCAATATTTCACACAAAAACATATTCTCCATGTCTATCAACCCATATCACCACCTATTTCACTCTTTATATGATTCTCACTACAAATATAGGATATAGGGTCACTGAGCATATTCCATCACAAGTTGCTAGAGTTTGACAAAACATTGTTTTAAAAATTCATGCCATCTCTATCCTAAAGCACCTTCATGGTTCAGTTCATGAATCTTACAACACTCACACCATTTCAAAATATCTATCATCTCAATAATGTCAATATTTATCCTTTGACCCCAAATCTAAACCCACCACAACTATTCTTTATTCTAAAGACTTATTACATAATAATATGTTCTCGGGGTTTGTTGAATCATTTTACATTAGAAAAAAAATGATATACATCTAAAAGAACATAGGGAGGAAAGAATGAAAAAGCGAGAAATGATTAATGAATAAATAAAAAAAAGATTAAAAATAATGAATCATCATACATAAATATTATATAAGTTTCTAATGGTGAATTATTCTATGACATTATCATTAGATTTATCCACAAACTCAATTGATGAAGACTATCTCCTCGGTATACAGATTGTTGATCTATGATACTATAATCTCCCACCAAAAATCTCTTATGGGGTCATATCCTTTAATCACAAGGCTAATATGGATGAAACTTGGATTTTACAATATTCATTATTAAAAATTAAGAAATTTGGTTTATGAAATTTAATATAAATTAAATTAATTTATTTAATTTATTCATCCATTATTTCACCCGTAATTGTAGTTAAAGAATACACATAATGTATAAAAATATTATGTAGCACCAAGGGTAAAACCTGTTTTCTGGATTAAATGGTTGAAACAATTTTCACCGTACAGAAACAATTCAAGATATATTATATTATTTTTTAAGAATTTTGTCTCTTATATAATAAATTTGATATTATTAATATATCTATTATGAGTATCCACACGACTCATAATTCCACACCAACTCTATGCCATATTGTAAAAAGATAAATTAAAAATTGTAAATTGATACATGAAAAAATAGTAATTATATTCTACCCAAAATCATGGATTTTCATCCTGAATAGATTAATCATACTAAAAATGGTCATAGTATGGATCTCACATATAGTTCTCCAACTACTAGGTTCTCTCAAGAAGATTATCATGATGATAATGAACACCAACCAAGTTAATCAATCACCCATGAAAGTTCATATCCTACTAATCCTAGATGGTAACTATGTAGTATGAGAAGTTAGATCCATTCTCAATTTATATGTAAACCCAAATGATAATGTGGTTTGGGTTGTGATCATATCTCCTCAGCAGCGACATGTGGAATTCATCATTCATCCAGTCTAACTACACTCGTAAGGATATGCAGTAAACAACCTCATAAACCATAAGATGTATCTAGAAATGGCCAATTCATCTAAAATATAGTATTTTTCATCATTAAAATGATTTTATTATAGATAGTTGTGAGACCCTTAGGAACATATTTTCTCCCTCATCAAACTCCAATGGCCTCTATAATCAGTTTGTTTAGGATGTTTGATTTCCCTAGTAAATCCCCATCCCCTACTGGATGATCTTGAACATCTCTTCTACCACATTCTCTAACATTGGGTACGTATGTGTGGTATTCGTTGGCTCAATCAAACATAGTGGTGACCAACATGGTCTCATATTCAAGGCCTCCAATTGTGCCATACCTATGATGAAATGGTAACTGTTTTTATATGGAAACTCAACCAAGGGTTGATGAATCTCCAAGATATGTAAAAAACACAATAAAAAAACCTAATTAATGTCCTACAATACCTGAATTGACTGTACTCTTTAGAAATCTTTCAACTAGTGGAACACCATGCTGACCTTCAAATGATTGATTAAATCATCATGTAATACTCTCCATAATCTAGACCTGAAGAGAGCATAACTACTTAAAATATTATTTAAAGTAATTTAAAATGATATTTTCACTATTTTTTATAATATTATAAGTAATATCCCCACGTTTATGTTTATTTTTCTATTTGATGAATATATTTATTTTGAATATAAATTTGAAAATTTCATGAAATATTTGTTTTTACCATTTTAAATTAACATTATTAATATTTGAACTATAATTTTTTGGGTTAAATTTAAATTTTAAAGTTATTTTTAATATTAAAAATTATTGTTTATACATATTATATTTAGATCATGGAAGCTAGATCACTCATTTTGAGGGTCCATCATGGACATTTGTTAAGGGTTGTACTTAATTTTTCAGAATGGACCACACCTCAGTACGCCGGTCATAACATAATTTTTACTTATTTTATTGGGAATAAATTTTGAGAGTTGTTAATGGATTATATTTATATAATTTAAATAAATAGTGGTGAAAATTGGTTCTCATGGCAGGGAGGTTGAAATTACAACTCAACTTAGAGTAATGTTTTAGAGGGAGAATGACACGTGTAATATTTTGTAATTTTAAATCATAACCATAAAAATTACTTTATAAATGATATTTTTATCACATTGGGAGGGTATATGTAAAATTTTAGATGGTGTGTATTAATTTTATGGTTCAATTTAACTCTCTAGATATTTCTATGAAAGGAGACTTTGTGTAGGGATCATTTCCATAAAGGCACTCCTCTACCACCTATACTTTTTTTTCATTTATTTTACATTTTTAAGGTCCTTGAATTTTAAATAAATATTTTCTCATCATAAATTATCCTAATTTTATTATGAGATTTTTTATTTAATATAATATTTGTAATCATATTGGGTGTTACCCTTTTAAATCATTGCTTATGAAAATCATCTCCATGATGACAACTCCACCCATGGGGGAGTAATTGTTTTTGTGGTTGATCATATTGTTACCTTATTCATTAGTTGTTTTAAATACATATAATCACTATATTTTATAATAAAATATTTATTTAAAAGTGTTTTTAATTTTAACATCACTATAATGATAGAAACATTGACTGTAATGGCATGATTATATGAACCGTAAGAGTAATACTTTAATTTTCAAATAATATCAACATGGGAAAAATTACAAGGTTTTGTATCTAGTTGAAATAATCAATACTATATGATTTAGAATGTATATTTAATATCCTAATTTTTAATTTATTATCATTATCTTTTTGGATACAATCAATGAATGGATTATTGATTGGATGTCTCAATGTTAGCTTTAGGGTTGTGGTCATGTTTTAATCTTTTGTGATAGAGGTTGATAAATTAGGGTAAAATAAATAAATAAATTTAATCATAATGTATATATATTAATAATTATTAGTTTTTTGTGTTAGAAAGACCAAAATTATTCATATTTGTGTTTTAAAATAATGATTTTTCTCATTTTATTTAGAAATAACTAAACCGAATCCCGCTAATTTTCTATGAATTATAAATATTTTTTCATTGTATATTTTTATCCTATCTGCATATGATTAATTTATTTCATCATCATGAGAGACTAAATTTACCATCCACAATTCTATACATTGTAATACTAGATTATTTTTAATAGAAAGTGGGATGATACTCATCAAATTGGCAACATTTCTGTAGACTCATGAGATTTTCTCAACTTCTATTAGAATGTGATTAAACAATGTTTTTAATTAAAAATATAATAATAAATAGATTAATTATTTATGAATATTATTTTAATGAAAAAATTTATATTTTAGTAAAATAAGTATGTGGGATTTTCATGTATTCTTGTGTGGATGATGTGTTTAATGATTTCATTAGAGATCTCAAAGAAGAACTTGAGTATGAATATCTTGAAGACTCTTCCATGAAACTAATTGAATATAATTATTTTTTCCTTAATTTTATCAATATTACGTGAATAATAAAAATGTTATAAATAGATTAATAGATATATTAAACATGTGGAAGCTATATTTAAAATTCAGTATCTCCCACAACTCTCATACAATCCTCTTAATGACCCTCCAAAATGAATATAAACATGTTGTTGATAATCTAAGCGGGTTGAATTATCTTTGGATAAATGTTTATTTATTTATTATTATTATAAAATTATATTCAAAAACATAATTTTTATATTTCCAACTAAACTTCTTTTATTATCTTGATAAATGATAAGGATGACGATGATAGACTGACCACCATGAAGGGTAAAATGTATTTTCAATTTGATGATTAAGAAATTTTTGAGGTTGTGCACGCTTAATTTAAAGCAAATTGCATTTAGGGGGATCATAAATAATTGTATTATTCTATTTTATTATTTATCAAATGGAATTTTTATATGATTTTTCTCATGACTTTTATTAGGAATTGAAACTTTTGAAATCAGGCAATAGTATTGTCAAGGAAACCACATAAGAGTTGGTGGTTGATGATGAAGAATAAGAGATTATGATTTCCATGGTGATGTAATTTCCTCTTCTATATAAACATACATATATACTATATGAGGACACACTAAATTTTTACTAGGTATACCCCTTATTTTTCCCCACCAAAAAATGTTTATTTTTTTATTTTTCTATTATAGAGGGGGGATAATTTTTATCTCTTTTTAGGGGTATACACTCTTGAAATCCACATATGTATATGAGTATAAATAACAAATGGTTGTTCAATCCCCAAAAATATAGTCCACTATTATATCACATATGACCAACTATAACTACCTGGGTGTAGAGAGTATAAATATAGCACCTATTGGAAGATAAACCATATTTATTTTTAATTTTTCACTTTCACATCTTTCATAAATTTTTAGTAATTTGGACATTCTATTTTTAGGTTATAGAAATTGGTAATTAGGGTCATAACACAAGGATAGAAAATATTAAACCATATATATTATATCTATTTTTATTTGATATACATACTAGTGCATTAATTCATATATATAGTTTCATTTAAGTGTGGAGGGATTCCATTTTGTGTAGCTTATTTATGATTTTTTTGTTTGTTTAATTTTAAAATATATATTATTTTCAAGAAAATGAAAAATATTATAAAAATAAATAAAAAAAACTTTAAAAATCATGCCATGCGATAATTAAATCCATAGAATTTATTGAGAATACATGTTTTTATTTTTAAAATATCATGGGAAACATGTTTATAATGTGAAAATTTTAATCATTTATATATTTTTTTTATTAAAATGGTATTTGTTCAATGATTTATTTGACTAGGACATCATGAATCCAATGAGATTTTGACATCATTCAATGTGTGTTATCTTGTGAGAAAATTTAGTTATTTAATATCTACACACACTTCACACACAATCAGGACATCAATGTTTCTCCAACTCCATAATTGGATATCCATGTTAATTATTCTGATTTATCATATAATATACCCATTCCATTCATTTGTTTATATTCTGATTAGTTCCATTAATATACTGGATAAACCATTGCGAGTGTACCAAATATCCTATTATTTTACTCCTTCAAAAGAAAAATTAAAAAAAAATTAAAAATCATAAAAAATAAAAAATAAGGGAGTGAATAAATATACAAAATATGGGTATATCTAGGTTGATAGCTATTGGTTTTACTTACAAGAATGCATAAATGAGTGGGTTTTGGAATATGATTACAAACGATGTTGAACTAGTATGGTGGAATTTAATCATGATATTAAAAAATATTCATTTGACCTGAATATACTTTATAATGGGCGAAGAGACAATATTTAAATGGTTGAAAGAAACACATGGGGAATTTGTGTCATGGTTGAGGCATAAAATATTTCCACATGATTATTGTTGTTTGTCTCGCATGATTTTTTTGATACAATTAATGAGATATTGAATTACTAATATTGTTGAGATAAAAATATATTTGGTGAATTTTTTTATGCTCATTTTGGAATCATGGATTGATAAATTTAAACATGTATCAATTTATGGAAAACATGACATGATTTTTTACACAATATTGAAAAAGGATAAGTGTGGGAGGCTTAAGAAGACATGTTTCTATTGAATATTTTATTAAAAATATTTTATATAATTCCAAAATAAAAATATTTATTTGATTATTTATTGATAAAATGTGTTTTGAGATTGAATTTTCAAATTTCAAGGAAATTTTCTTTTTATCATTTTAATCCCTCCTTAGTAATGTTACTATAACATTTTATTTCATCTGCTTTTTTTGAAATTTTATTTATATCATCCACATTTTTTTTAAATATTTTTTTTTGAGATCATGGAATTATGGAATTAATATTAGACCAAAATGAACATTAATGTAGGGCTATACTGAATTTAATAGAGTGGACACCACCTCAAAAAAATTTCCATATCCCTTTCATTACATAATTTATTAAATAAAATTTTAATAGTTAAAGGTATAAATTAATATCATTTTCTTCAAACTGTGTCACACATGGTTCCCATGGGAGTGTAGTTGAAATATTGGATGAACATGGAGTATTTTTTGGAAAAATAATGAAACATGTAACATTTTTGTAATTTAGAACATTAAATCCCCAATAATCTATTTAAAAGATATTTTTACTCATTAGGTCAGTTGATTATGGTTTTGGGAAGGATTTTTTAGAAGGTTTGGTTCCATTTCAGACTCAATGTATTTTAAATAATGAATCCTTTGTTAGGGGAACTCTTCTAATATGTTTATTTTCTCCCTTCAATAGTTTTTTATTCTTAGATATTATGATATTAATCTCATTTAATATTTAATGAGTTATTTTATTCTCTTTTCCTCAATTTAATTTTTATTCTTGGTGTAGTAATAAAATAGTGGAGGTGATATTGGGTGTTAACCTTTTAAACATTTTTTTATGTATTGTATGTCCATGATGAAAACACCACCCAATGGGAGAGTAGATATTTTTGAGGTTGATCTAAATATTACCTCTCTCATTAGATGTTTTTAATCCATGTATTCAATATTATTCATAAAATTTTATTTAATGAAATGATTATATAAATTAAAGTTCAATAAATCGATTGACACATACATCATGATATTAGGATTGTGTGAATAGATAGAGGGTAACATTAATTGTCAAATATAATCGATATGGGATTGATTTATAGAGTTCATATAAAATTTTCAAACTCAATAAATTATCTTTTATAGATTGGATATGCAACCCTAATTTTATATTGTTCACAAATTTTCTTCTGAACTACAATCAATGTTGGGTTCTCTAATTGGAAGGCTCTAAGATATATTTGTGTTTGTTTGTGTATTTTCATAGGTAGGGATAAAGTTTAAAAAATAAAATAACTATAATGGAATAAATTTAATCATAATGGAATATGATTAACTGTTCAAAAAGGGGTAGGTTAAATTAACCACAATCATTCATATTGTTTTTTCAATGATTGAATTTTAACGTTTGTTTAATTTTGATTAGAAATCACTCAAAAAAACTCTTCCTCTTTTATAGCAATTTTAACATCTTTTATTTGTTTTGGTTTACCCGTTTAAGGGTTGTTAAATTTATTTACTTATCAATAGATATGACCTAGGTTATGCACTATGTTTCACATAGTAAAATAATAAATATTTTTCGTAGTATGTGTGACAACACTCAAAAATAACTCCTTGAAGAAAAAATACCACTTGAACATAGAGAAATATAAAAATATATTCTAATATATTCTCCTAGATGGATAGGGGGTCAGATAACATGATGAATTGGTCTATGATCTCTTTGATATAATCATTACCACTAGTTTATCTTATACATCATTTCATAAAATCCATAGAGATACAATCCCATATCCACTCTAGCACCTCTAGGTGTTGGGTTAAACAAAAATATCTAATGCTTTACCTTTACCTTCTAGAAAGAGAGGCATCAATAGTTAACCACTTCTATACTATTCATCAACCATATCCAGCAATACCAAAATTGATGGTCTTATTACATGTCATATATTAGTAGATTTAATGATAATGGTGATGTGTGAAAATCCCTCAACACATCCATTCATAGCATGTATTGTATAATAATTTATATTTATAAATGGATTGATATATCAAAACCTTTATAAAATACAACAATATCACATCTAGTGGATATCTAGTAACATAGTACATTGAAATCAAAATCAATTGGATGTATCTCCTTAACACACTGATAATGAGGAGGGGAACCAACCCTCTACTAGAGGGATGATATAGTATCCAAATACATAATAGTTATTCTAAAAGAGTATAACTTCTATGAAACATCTCTCAATGCACTACTAGAAATTCATAGTTTAGTGATGGGGTTTTAGCAGTGCTTTATGAAATTGCAGAAATAAATGTAAGAATTTACAATTGTTTTTTTAAAAAATTGTCGGTAAATTTTATCCATTTATAAAAAAATATACTTATCCTAATACCCATTTATCTCAATCCCCCTCCTCCCCTAAGAACCACCCCAAACTCTCCCTCAAGCTCCCCTACCCTGATCCATCACCAATGTGACATTTCTCCCCTTACCGGTGTTTTGATCATTCCCCATCATCGGTACTGCTGTTTCTACATAGCCCCATCGATCCCTCTTTTGTGCCCTAGTTTCCTCCAGGCCTCTGGGCCTAATCCATTGTTGGCATTTCAGTTTCCCTTTGATCCCACTGAACACCCATTTTATCCCTCTCGAGTGGTCCAATTTCTGTTAATCCCCCCTTAAGCCTCTCCCTATCTATCTTTACAATTTCTATTAAGCCCCTGAGCTATCTCTCTCACCCTCATCACCTGTTACATCCTCTTCCATGATTCATCCCCACCAGGATGTCATCATGTAACACCTAGACTAGGTACCCCCATAAATTCTAGAGAATAGCTTTTTGTATTCACATTATTTTGGATATCTCTAAATCCAAGGATGATATATTCATATAATGACTTAGATTCCTTTTAAGATAGAAGCTATGTAGGATTTTCTTATGTTAATCAAAGTTAAGCACTGATATTTCCTTTCTAGATATGTTTCCTTCATGTGCCAATAGTGTTTTCCTAATTTCAATCCTTTGATAGGTGGTTGAGATTAGCTTTTGGGTGAAATCCCCCTTCTTTCTAAGGCCTTGAAGATATATTCTATATTAAATTGGTAGGTTCCCCCGTATTCCTATTATATATTGATATATTTTACCTAGAAATTAAGGAAACTTGATTATATGATGAATGGTTAAAGTAAAATTTATTTACATGACGTGAAAATATTATATAACCATTTCAAATATGGATGATAAAATAGTAAATTTTCTATTAAAATAGTAACATGTATATTTAAATTGTAAAAACTCTATTTCGGTAACTTATTTTTTAAGATTTATTTTTCAATGAATAAAATTGAAAAATAATTCATTCAAAATATGATAAATTAGTTATCTATCCATGAAACATAATGTTACTATAAGTATAAATTTTTATTATAACATGGTATAGATTATTTAATAAAAAATTAATTTTAATTTTTAATTTTAATATTTTAATTAACTTTTTTTAGAATTAAATTTTTTTAAATTGATTTATTTTTTGAATCATCTTTAAAGAATTGTGTAGGTGTCATGTTTTTTAAATTATTTAAAAAAGTGATATACATATTTGAATAGTGAATATAATAAATTTTATTGTTTTGAATTATAAGTTAAATACAAGAATAATTACATAATGGATGATGTAATAATTATTTAGATTATAGTCACATGCATTAATAACTGTACATAGTCATAAGAATTAATTGTAATGTTATTAATTCTTGAATGGAAATATTTATTTAATTAATTTTTTAATCAAAAAACCACTCCAATTCATCTATAAATATCTTCATCCCTATCTAATTTATTACCACCTAGAAAACATATTAATTACATTAATATTTTATATTTTATATCTCAAATGAATCATATCCATGTTTAAAAGACCTTGTTCAAACCAAATAGCCCTCCTCTGAAGGCTTTTCACTCATTCCAAAGTAGGCATGTGAATAATCTAGGTAAGGATATCAAATTTCAGGCCTTTACTTTTCACATTTCCTCTAAACCCTAGTATAAAATGAGTTATCCTCAAGTGGTGTGAAATAATATGTTTAATTATTTTCTAATAAAATTATGAAATATAAATACTCCTTATAAACTTGTTTCATCCCTTTTAGATATTCCATGGGGTCTTTTATATTTATGATAGTATTATGATATTTTTAGTTATTATATACCATATACTTAGCAAGAAATTAATAAAGGGCATCCATTACCATTTTGGTCTTTATATGGTTTCAAATAGTTTAATGACTTGTCATTGTACTAGGTCACATTCCAAGTGGTTGTTAAAATTCCCGATGCCTTTTATATTGGTAATTAACTATTTAAATGGGTTTTTGACATTGGTTTTGTCTCCAAAATGTGTGTATGTTGTTTTTGAGTAATGTTTTAGGAAATTTAGGTATTGAACCATTAATACTTTTTAAAATAGTTATGAGGTCATAAGACTCATGGTGTCTTGAAATGTTTATTAATGGTTAAAGTTTGGTCCTGAAAAAAAGGGTGCATAACACCTGTTGACGTTTTTTGTAGAGGGGCTTCTTTCCTTCAAAAGTTATTTTATGGAAATATATAGATTTATAAAATGTTTTTCAATCTATGGTTTTAGAAATTATTTTCAAAAATCATTTCAAATGTTATTTTCCTAACAATTGTATGATTTTTCTATTTATTCTATTTTATATAATACCATCTAAGAATGATTTCTTTTTTTTACTTTGACTTTTTTAGTACTTATATGAAACTTCTTATAACTAATTGGTTTATGTTTTTTTCAATTCGATTTATCTCTTTTCCTATTTAGTAATACTTATGTGTTTTACTTTATCTTTAATAAATTATTGGAACATTTTGGTATATTTGGATAAAAATTTGACCACATTACCGATGAACACGCCTCTGTATGATAAGGGTTTTAAGGAGTTTTTGGATTATTCAATTTTCAATTAACCTATTGATGGGACAATAATATTCCACGTCCTAAATGTAAATTTAGAAGATTTTTGAAGAGACATGAAGTCTATTAACACATGATATGGATGAAATTACCTACTCAATATTTATGTTGGATTTGACATGAAGAATAAAATGTTACAGAAAGATTGAGTGCTGATGTCAATCAACAGAATGAGATTCCAACCTCATCCACATTGGAAAATGAAATTAAGAGCATATAAATAATGATTTCAGAATTGAAATGCCAAAACATCAACATCAAAACATATATGAACATCCAATTGAGTTTGAAACAAATAGTAGCAATATAAGTGATGTTTTTTGGACTATATATAAACTAGATCAAGATTTTCATATATCATTGGATGATCCAATTAATTTATTAGAGACTAATATATGTTAGAAAATCACTAAGAAGAAAAATGATTTTCATTATTTAGTTAATGATGAAAATCAAGAGTTGTATGGTTGATGTTTGAAATATTCAATTTTTTTTCTGAAGTTCTATCATATAATATTTCTAAGGGGAATTACAAACAAGACGATGTCCATGATATTGGAATTGTTGCACGATGAATTTATTGAAGCTACAATCCTTTTTTTTATTATTTGATAAAAGTTTTTTACAATATTGTTATAAATTATAAAAATATAAATGTTTGTCCCAATGATTGTTTGATTTATTGAGGAGAGGATTCAATAAGACATTACTGATAAAAAATTTCTTATTATAGATGAAAGTCAATGGGTGATGATGTATGTATGAATCAACATACTACTTTTAATAATATGAAAAAACACGCATGTAAAGGTTTTGTGTTACTTCAATTAATAGACTCAATTTAAATGATTATTCATGTCATTGAAAACTGCTGACCACATGAAGTGACATTCTATATATAATAATAATGATGGATTAATGATACATACAAGAGATTAAAAATCATGGAATATATTTGATTCATTACATCCAAATTATTCATATGATACTATGATTTTTAAATTAGGACTGTCAACCAATGGAGTCAAACTGTAACACCCCGAGATTTTATGAAAAATATTCTTTTTAATTTCATTAATGTATTGTGTTGTACGCTACACCAAAAGGAGCTTTCAAAACACGCATCCTTGACTTACACGCAATCACGACCTTCCTTGATAGCGTGTGTAGTACGCAATACCGAGTTTCACTAAACAACGATATGCTATTAAAATATTATTAAAAGTAGCCGTTATGAATAGTAATAACCACTTTTTGAAATTTTGTAAATTTTATTTTTCAAAATTGACTTCATTTTTGGATTCGGAATATCGAAATTAGCTTAGGGTGAAATTTTGGTAATTTTCAGATAACTTTCATATTTTGATGAATAGTGGAAATTATTAAATTTTAATTAAAAATAACTTTTTCAATCGAAATAATTAATAGTGATAAATTATTAATTTTAGTGGTTTTAAAGTATATTTAGAATATATTTTTACAATTTAATACAATAATGGTCATTGGATGTAATTTCACATTTAAACCACTTGTAAACAAGTTTCAATCTTTTGATAGTTATTATCTCTTAAAAACACGCTATTTGTTTTAACAACGGTAATTAATTTTCAAATTAGTTAATGCAACTGATATGTTTTGAATTTGGTAAAATAGACATCATTTTTGAGTTCATAATATCAAGTATATCTTAGGCCTAATTTTTGGTATTTTTCTGAAAACTTTCAATTTTTGATGAATAGTGAAACCACTAAGTGGTAGGTTAAAAACTGAATTTTGCATAAAACTTAATTTTACCGCTTTTGTGAATGAAATTTCGAAAATCTGACAGACACGGTTAATATCAAGGACTAAAATGTGGTTCAATGAGATGAAAATAATTTTTGGTGAATAGTAACTTTTTACTTTTTTTTACCACGGTTAAAAGTAAATAGGGTAACTAAGGGTAAATATGATATTACTATTACCCTAACACATGTCCTAATTCTATTGGATAAGTGTAATTCGACCAAAAACAACCTTATGAATATAATATGACCATTTAGGTCCACTTGGATTAGATTATGACTTTTAATATTATTTTATTTAATGAATAGTTAAAATAGTTAAAATCAAAGTTTAATAACTAAAACATTTTTAATATGGGGTTATACATAAGATAAATTCGACTATAAATATTCATTAGAAAGCTAAAAAGATTTCCTACATGATGGTATTTTAGTTATTATTTTTAGACATAAAATTATTTAATTTATTTATGACACAATGATGATGAAGTATTGACATAATTGATGTTATAAACACCAAAATAAATGTAATTTGATACTTTTTATGAATTACACTAATTTTCTAGGTTACTATGATATATTAGTGTTGATTTCATCAACTTGGTTCGAACATTTAATTCTGTTATGACTTTCACAAAAATCATATATCAAATAGTGTCAAAATTGACACAAAATAGTTTTTAAATCAAATATTATATTACTAATTGTTATTTTATTCCTAAAAATCTAAGGTTCGGCCAAATGACTTAGATAAGGATATATATATTAATAATAAACAATTTGGGGTTCGT
Organism: Viscum album; assembly: GCA_963277665.1. Taxonomy (NCBI): domain Eukaryota; kingdom Viridiplantae; phylum Streptophyta; class Magnoliopsida; order Santalales; family Viscaceae; genus Viscum; species Viscum album. The sequence goes on from OY728156.1 coordinate 53,547,129, forward strand.
TTGGCATGTTATAGTAAGTGTATTAACCATATAGTGAAAGAAAACAAAAAGACATGGTAAAAGTTAAATTATTTAACTTAGAGTTAAATCTAATTGATAAGGTTAAAATAATACCCTAAACCTGTATAAATCCTATTGGTTGATAGGATTTCGACCCATCCCCACTTTAGCTTCGAAATAAGACCCTTTGGAACCATTATAAACCGATTTTGACTTTAATGTAAAATAATATTTTGAGATATTCCTAAGGTGCCCCTCTCCTCCCTTTTAAAAGGACACCTCCTCCCCCTCCTCCTCACACCAATTTGAGCACTCAAGCTCGGAAAACCCCTGCCGAAATCCCTTCTCCACTTCCCTAGAATAATCCTAGAGGTCCTGGTCTTCTTCAAAGACCAATCTTAGATCCCTAAGTGGAGGATTCAAAGAGGCGTTTCAAAGAAGAGGTAATATCCATTACCGATCTTTTCAATTTTCTTTCTTCTTAAACTTCTTCTTCTTTAGTTGTTTCCTGATAAAGTAATAACATAAGTATTTATTATATACTGATATGTTATTATAAATATGAAACAACTCTAATTAACCTTCTATCAATCCTACGGAAAAAGGAAATCACCGCGCGTGCGTACGTACGGAATACCGTCTCCACGCCGTGGGGTAATCTATTTTCCACCACCACCTTAATTGGATGGGTATAATGGTTTAATGAGTAACTATATATGATTATTATAAAGTGATATTGATACTGAAATAGTATACATACACTTCAACATAATTCCACGACCATGAGAATGATATCATCGCTCATGCGTACGTACGGACTACCGTCTCCACGACGCGATGAGATTCATTCTCAATGATTAACCATTCATGAATGATTATAAAGTATATATAATAAGTTCTAATGAAATATATGACATAATAATGATACTGGAATTATTTATATGTATTTCATCTACTTAATTCCATTCAATTCAATAAGGAAACGAAAACATCGTTCATGCGTACGAACGGTCTACCGTCTCCATGAACGGTGTATTTCTTTTCATTTACTAATATATTATATATATATATATTATTAATATATATTATATATAAATCATGTTTTAAATTCTGGAATTAAGTAATAATTATCTATGTAATCATATGAATAATTACAAGTTAAAACATGAACGACAAATGAGATGATTTTACCCAAAACGCTACTTTAACATGAATTTACAAAAGAACGGGTAATATAAAGTCATAAGTGAACCATATATGATATAATAACAATGAATATGATTCTGAAATAAGTCAATGACATTATTTAAATCATTATACAGGAGGTTCGGACACTTACGAAGCAAATCGGACCTAAGGTAAGGGATAAAGTTTCAATCTCATTTTTATCTGAGATTGCTTATACGTAAGTATTTACTGGGGTTATGTTTATCATCCATGACCATGATTTCTAAAAATGATTTCATAAAATTTTTACCATTCTTCCATGGATGTTTAAAGGCATTTTTACCCTTTATTTACTTTTTACCACATTGTATGAATGGAATCTTTCCTTTGGTTACCATATAAGGTAATTTTTGACTTTTCCGACAAAAGTACGAGGAGAATGTTATTTTTAACTTATACGGCATGAATGGATTTGTAAAACATTATTTCCAAGAAGATTCCTTTACATGTTTTCAAGTTTATTTTTAATAAACTTCTTTTATTTTAAAGTCATATGACATGTTAAGAAAGGAAAAATGTTTTTGAAGACGAAATTATATTTTCCTCAAGAATGGAGTTCAAGTGTTTTATCAAAATTATTTTCCATCTAAGATAATAAAGGGTTCTGTTTTTATCCATATTATTACATTGATTTGATCATGTTGTGATGGAATATTTTTTATGAATTCCTTTATCTTATATGAATTGTTTTATGATGTCATGTTGATTAAGAATCCCATTTTTATTACATGGGTTATGCTATGATGTATGGTTTATGATTATGTGTCACACATAAGAAAGGATTCATTATAAGATGGGTGGGACCTATATCTCCCTCCAATGCATTGGGTAATGATTTTATATCTCATGAGATAGACATGGCTGGAATGGTAGGTCATACCGGTTCAGTGAAACAGGACTGAAACGAGGGTTACTCGATTCAGAAAGGGACTTTGTCCACTAAGATAGTCTTGGCAATGAGTCTTGACTAACAAAAAATGATTCTCTATGATTATGTGTGAATGCCACAAAGTTTCATGTTTTAAGTTATGATTATTTTGATTACATTTCACTGCCATGATTTATCCCATGTTATGAAATTATGCTCTCTTTTGCAGGTTAAGATTTCCAAAAGTTATGTTCTTATGAATATGATGTGATTGATTTTTCTTTTGTATACCCTTACTGAGCATTTGAGCTCACCCTTTTATGTTTTCTTTTCCCCAGGATATTAAGAAAGGTTTTAGTTAAAAAAAAGGGAAGATCTTTATTGGAGATATTGAAGATCTTTCACCATAATTAGATGATTACGTTCTGAGTTTCCAAAGACACTAAACTATTACGATCCCTGTGTGTGTGTTTTTGTTATGTACTAAGTATTCCGCAAATTTGATGTAATATCCATGTACGTCAAGCTTCGGGTCTCTACAGTTGGTATCAGAGGAAAGGTTTTGTCAACCTTTGGAAACTAGGATACGAGAACTTTAGTGAGATCCCTAGAGATATTTATAAGGTTTTCCTAGGGATGTCCCTAAGGATAAGTATACGTATAGGATACAGTCCTATAACTATGGTAACGATCTTATAATTTAACCTAAGAAGTTAGATATTGAGGATACTCCCCCTTTATAATGTTGTTTTCCCTAGCATGATTTTTGCCTCTCACACTATTCTTTTTGGGTTTTAGAAAATGGCTGGAAACAAGGTGATTCACAATAATAGAGGATATGCTGGACAATGGAATGATATTTTTCATGAGCAACCAAAAGAAATGGGATTTGGAAGTCCAAACATCATTATTATGCCGAATCAGAAATCTCATAATATGATTAATAAAGTAAAATTTGGTAAGTTTCCTGACTCGTCTAATAAGAGAAAAATGGAGTTTCATGATGATCATAGAGGAAAGAAAGTTCAATTTCCTCTATGTAAATCATGTGTCAAGAGGCATCAAGGAGAATGTTTCAAAGGAACTGGAAGATGCTTTGGGTGTGGAAAAGAAGGACACAAAGCCAGTAAGTGCAAAGGAAAAGGTTCAGTTAACACCAGGGATGAGGATAATGGTATTTCTACGACATCAACAATGGTTAAATGTTTTAAATGTGGAATGTACGGGCATTATGCAAACCAATGCCCTAAGGGAAAGTCTCATGAAGAGAATCAGTATGGTCGTATGGGTAGTATTTATGTGGATGATGATGAAGAGACTAAAAATGATATGTGAGATGAAAGAATTGTTGAAGCTCGGTCAATGGTTTAAGAATGTAGTGGAATGATTACATGTTTATCATGTGAAATGTTGTATAAGAAATCTCATGGTACTATGGAATAAAGAGACATCTAAGGATTGTTACACTGTTGTCTTTCCTTGAGTTTTGAAAGTGTATGATTAATGGTACCACTATCCATGAAAGGTTATTCAGATATTTTTGAAATGTAGATGATATGCGCATAATGAATGGAAAATGAGAAAATGAAATGTTTAATAGTATTCATGAGCTCATGATTGATATAAGGACTAAGTGATATCATGGTTTGAGTATATAGAATTTTGAGGATTTTGGTATGTGGAAAGTGTTAACTTTAAACTGCATTCATGTTTTCACTAAGGTATTCAAGAGAATACATGATTAAGGACTTTGAATGTTTGTAATGTGACCAACAAAACATATCTTATGATATATGGGGATCAACGATGGTATTAAATCTCTGGTAATCGTTTTCACTATGTTATGAGAGTGGACTGCAGTATTATGGATAAGCCTAAAGATTGAAATGAATTATGTTGGACATACGTGAGTATTGTTTAAGGATAGAAGTTTTTTTTCGATATTATTGATGGGATGTTATAGTAATATAGCTTTAGAAAAAAAGACAACCTGCAGGACGGGCGACAGCCCATCGCGTCGGACAAGGATGTGGGAATCGAACCCACAACCGAAGTGCGACTGGCCTTTATCGCCTACCACTGGCCTACAGAAAGTCCCTATTTAGTAGAAACTAGTTTTATTATATTAAGCAGTATGATATAAGAAGTATAAGTCCATTTTAGGAACCATATATTATTAATCTCACTATAGATCGACTTATGTGTATAATTTTTGATAACCTTTTGTTTGAGAAAGATGGAATGACCTATCATTCTATCACATGATTTGCTAACACTTCACGAATAACAAATTCAACTTCATTTATTTAAGAGATGAAGTGGAAATTGTTCAAGGCACGAACAACAGTGAGATTTTACCATAAAAGTAAGTATTTATTCTAATTCAAATTCTTTAACTTTAGGGAAACGATCTTGAAAACCAAAAATGTTGTCCTAGTGATCTTATATCTGATGAATCAGATGGTACCTTAGATCATCACAAATTTATGGCTTTGTGATTGCTGGATTTTCCATAGCCATGTTCTCTACCACTCTCCATCAGAACATGATGGTTAGATTTCTCTTCCATATCCATATTTTCACCTATGTGGAAACCCAGTGATTAGTTTATTTGGGTAACCGTTATGTTTCATACTTTTGTTTTTAAAGATTGGTTTTGGTATTCCTTTTTACGATGTGGGTTTCTATTAAAGAAACTTTCAAGTAGTAAACCATTTATAACCCCGACGAATTTCGAGGACGAAATTCATTTTAAGGGGGGTAGAATGTAACACCCCGAGATTTTATGAAAAATATTCTTTTTAATTTCATTAATGTCTTGTGTTGTACGCTACACCAAAAGGAGCTTTCAAAACACGCATCCTTGACTTACACGCAATCACGACCTTCCTTGATAGCGTGTGTAGTACGCAATACCGAGTTTCACTAAACAACGATATGCTATTAAAATATTATTAAAAGTAGTCGTTATGAAAAGTAATAACCACTTTTTGAAATTTTGTAAATTTTATTTTTCAAAATTGACTTCATTTTTGGATTCGGAATATCGAAATTAGCTTAGGGTGAAATTTTGGTAATTTTCGGATAACTTTCATATTTTGATGAATAGTGGAAATTACTAAATTTTAATTAAAAATAACTTTTTCAATCGAAATAATTAATAGTGATAAATTATTAATTTTAGTGGTTTTAAAGTATATTTAGAATATATTTTTACAATTTAATACAATAATGGTCATTAGATGTAATTTCACATTTAAACCACTTATAAACAAGTTTCAATCTTTTGATAGTTATTATCTCTTAAAAACACGCTATTTGTTTTAACGACAGGAATTAATTATTAAATTAGTCAATGCAACTGATATGTTTTGAATTTGGTAAAATAGACATCATTTTTGAGTTCATAATATCAAATATAGCTTAGGCCTAATTTTTGGTATTTTTCTGAAAACTTTCAATTTTTGATGAATAGTGAAACCACTAAGTGGTAGGTTAAAAACTGAATTTTGCATAAAACTTAATTTTACCACTTTTGTGAATGGAATTTCGAAAATCAGACAGACACGGTTAATATCAAGGACTAAAATTTGGTTCAATGAGATGAAAATAATTTTTGGTGAATAGTAACTTTTTACTTTTTTTTACCACGGTTAAAAGTAAATAGGGTAACTAAGGGTAAATATGATATTACTATTACCCTAACACATGTCTTAATTCTATTGGATAAGTGTAATTCGACCAAAAACAACCTTATGAATATAATATGACCATTTAGGTCCACTTGGATTAGATTATGACATTTAATATTATTTTATTTAATGAATAGTTAAAATAGTTAAAATCAAAGTTTAATAACTAAAACATTTTTAATATGGGGTTATACATAAGATAAATTCGACTATAAATATTCATTAGAAATCTAAAAAGATTTCCTACATGATGGTATTTTATTTATAATTTTTAGACATTAAATTATTTAATTTATTTATGACACAATGATGATGCAGTATTGACATAATTGATGTTATAAACACCAAAATAAATGTAATTTGAGACTTTTTATGAATTACACTAATTTTCTAGGTTACTATGATATATCAGTGTTGATTTCATCAACTTGGTTCGAACATTTAATTCTGTTATGACTTTCACAAAAATCATATATCAAATAGTGTCAAAATTGACACAAAATAGTTTTTAAATCAAATATTATATTACTAATTGTTATTTTATTCCTAAAAATCTAAGGTTCGGCCAAATGACTTAGGTAAGGATATATATATTAATAATAAACAATTTGGGGTTCGTTTGGCATGTTATAGTAAGTGTATTAACCATATAGTGAAAGAAAACAAAAAGACATGGTAAAAGTTAAATTATTTAACTTAGAGTTAAATCTAATTGATAAGGTTAAAATAATACCCTAAACTTGTCTAAATCCTATTGGTTGATAGGATTTCGACCCATCCCCACTTTAGCTTCGAAATAAGACCCTTTGGAACCATTATAAACCGATTTTGACTTTAATATAAAATAATATTTTGAGATATTCCTAAGGTGCCCCTCTCATCCTTTATAAAAGGACACCTCCTCCCCCTCCTCCTCACACCAATTTGAGCACTCAAGCTCGGAAAACCCCTGCCAAAATCCCTTCTCCACTTCCCTAGAATAATCCTATAGGTCCTGGTCTTCTTCAAAGACCAATCTTAGATCCCTAAGTGGAGGATTCAAAGAGGCGTTTCAAAGAAAAGTTAATATCCATTACCGATCTTTTCAATTTTCTTTCTTCTTCAACTTCTTCTTGTTTAGTTGTTTCATGATAAAGTAATAACATAAGTATTTATTATATACTGATATGCTATTATAAATATGAAACAACTCTAATTAACCTTCTATCCATCCTACGGAAAAAGGAAATCACTGCGCGTGCGTACGTACGGAATACCGTCTCCACGCCTTGGTGTAATCTATTTTCCGCCACCACCTTAATTGGACGGGTATAATGGTTAAATGAGTAACTATATATGATTATTATAAAGTGATATTGATACTGAAATAGTATACATACACTTCAACACAATTCCACGACCATGAGAATGATATCATCGCTCATGTGTACGTACGGACTACCGTCTCCACGACGCGATGAGATTCATTCTCAATGATTAACCATTCATGAATGATTACAAAGTATATATAATAAGTACTAATGAAATATATGACATAATAATGATACTGGAATTATTTATATGTATGTCATCTACTTAATTCCATTCAATTCAATAAGGAAATGAAAACAGCGTTCATGCGTACGAACGGTCTACCGTCTCCATGAACGGTGTATTTCTTTTCATTTACTAATATATTATATATATATATATTATTAATATATATTATATATAAATCATGTTTTAAATTCTGGAATTAAGTAATCATTATCTAAGTAATCATATGAATAATTACAAGTTAAAACACGAACGACAAATGAGATGATTTTACCCAAAACGCTACTTTAACATGAATTTACAAAAGAACGGGTAATATAAAGTCATAAGTGAACCATATATGATATAATAACAATGAATATGATTCTGAAATAAGTCAATGACATTATTTAAATCATTATACAGGAGGTTCGGACACTTACGAAACAAATCGGACCTAAGGTAAGGGATAAAGTTTCAATCTCATTTTTATCTGAGATTGCTTATACGTAAGTATTTACTGGAGTTATGTTTATCATCCATGACCATGATTTCTAAAAATTATTTCATAAAATGTTTACCATTATTCCATGGATGTTTAAAGGTATTTTTACCCTTTATTTACTTTTTACCACATTGTATGAATGGAATCTTTCCTTTGGTTACCATATAAGGTACTTTTTGACTTTTCCGACAAAAGTACGAGGAGAATGTTATTTTTAACTTATACGGCATGAATGGATTTGTAAAACATTATTTCCAAGAAGATTACTTTACAAGTTTTCAAGTTTATTTTTAATAAACTTCTTTTATTTTAAAGTCATATGACATGTTAAGAAAGGAAAAATGTTTTTGAAGAAGAAAGTATATTTTCCTCAAGAATGGAGTTCAAGTGTTTTATCAAAATTATTTTCCATCTAAGATAATAAAGGGTTCTGTTTTTATCCTTATTATTACATTGATTTGATCATGTTGTGATGGAATATTTTTTATGAATTCCTTTATCTTATATGAATTGTTTTATGATGTCATGTTGTTTAAGAATCCCATTTTTATTACATGGGTTACGCTATGATGTATGGTTTATGATTATGTGGCACACATAAGAAAGGATTCATTATAAGATGGGTGGGACCTATATCTCCCTCCAATGCAATGGGTAAAGATTTTATATCTCATGAGATAGACATGGCTGGAATGGTAGGTCATACCGGTTCAGTGAAACAGGACTGAAACGAGGGTTACTCGATTCAGAAAGGGACTTTGTCCACTAAGATAGTCTTGGCAATGAGTCTTGACTAACAAGAAATGATTCTCTATGATTATGTGTGAATGCCACAAAGTTTCATGTTTTAAGTTATGATTATTTTGATTACATTTCACTGCCATGATTTATCCCATGTTATGAAATTATGCTCTCTTTTGCAGGTTAAGATTTCCAAAAGTTATGTTCTTATGAATATGATGTGATTGATTTTTCTTTTGTATACCCTTACTGAGCATTTGAGCTCACCCTTTTATGTTTTCTTTTCCCCAGGATATAAAGAAAGGTTTTAGGTAAAAAAAAGGGAAGATCTTTATGGGAGATATTGAAGATCTTTCACCCTGATTAGAAGATTACGTTCCAAGTTTCCAAAGACACTAAACTATTACGATCCTTGTGTGTGTGTTTTTGTTATGTACTAAGTATTCCGCAAATGTAATGTAATATCCATGTACGTAAGGCTTCGGGTCTCTACACAAACCATTTGGGACTTTGCGTACCAATTCTAGCTTTTGGGCGGTTTTTTTGATCCATTACAATCTACCTCCGTGGTTGTATATACAACAAACATCATTTATCATTTCAATGATTATAGCTGGGGTTTCTTTTATAAATGATATTTATGTATACTTTTAGCCTCTAATTGAATAAATATAGGATTTATGGAGAAACAATGTTTATACCTATGATGAATCTTTAAGAATTATGTTAAAAATGAACACTTATATTATGTTGACCATTAGTGAATCCCCTTGACTTGTGAACTTATCTGTTTGAAACATGTGTTCAAGTTTGGATTATCCTATTTGTAATAATGATTTTGATCCCGAGAAACTATTTTATAATAAAAAATGGTTCTTATTGTGTCATCAAATATTTATCGATGCATATCATAGATTTAGGTTGAACAAGTCAAAATTCAATAGATATATTGATCATATACCACCTCTAATGTTTTTGAAAGGTTCTAAAATACTGGAACAACATGAAAATATTGATGTAGAATTTGGTAAGTTATATCATATTAATGATAATGGGAAATTAGTTCTATGTGCATCGTCATGTGAAATTGGAATGAAACAATGGACGAAAAAAGTATATTATTGAAACATATGTATTAGAAATTTAATTTTTGTGGAATATTAATGATATTAGGAATATTGAGAAGAATGTTTTTGAAAATTTTATCTTCACATAGCTTAATGATGATAGAAAATCGAAGTACCATCTCAATTCGTGGAAGGGCTTACAAAAAATGAACATAATGCATGATATCATTCCATATGAGAATGGAAGGTATGGTTTGGAAATTTATTCAATGAAAAATTGGGTTAAAGATGAATTCCTTAAAATTTTAAAACATGTGAAGGTATCTATTGTGTATTCAAGTAACATATAATGGGTTTTTCACTTAATGAATCATAGATTACTTGGATAAAAAAGTCATGATTCCCATATATTGTTACAATAGTTACTACCATTGGCATTGCGTACATTATTACCTGAAAAGGTTATTGTTGTTGTAATCCAATTTTTTATATTCATTAGTAAAATATGTGAGAAAACCACACAACCAGATGAGCTTGAAAACCTTCAGAAGATATTTTTATTGACACTTTGTGTAAGGGAGATGATCTTTGATCCATATTTTTTTACCATCATGATGCATTTAGCTGTGTATTTGGTCAAGGAAACTAAATTTGGAGGCCCCTTACATTATAAATCGATGTATCCAATTGAGAGATATTTTATTTATATGTTTTGAATCTTAATTAAATAATTCATGGAACTTCATTAAATAAATAATTATGTTTTATTTATTTTATTTCATAGAAAACATGTCCATTTGAAATCAAAAATGAGAAACAAATCTAAACATGAAGGCTCAATTTCTGATGGGTATTTATTAGAGGTGTGTCTTGCCTTTTTATCTAGATACCCGAATGTTATTGAGATAAGATTCAATCAATTTGGATGTGTTGATAACACATTGACTCAATCTAAACTACATGGGAAATAAAAATCATCCCTATTATTGGCCGATCATTTGGGATGATCTCAAATGTTACACTGATAGAAATGGAATTATTATAGGCACATAGATATGTGATACTGAATATTGAAATCACAGATCCATTTATTAAAGAGATCAGAATACCATCAGAGAAATATATGATAATTAAATCATGAAATTGGAAAATATATAAAAAAATGAATTAATAAATATATTGTAGAATATTTTTCACATCGTGTATGTTCAAAAATATTAGAATAAATATGGATATTAGATTGACACATATTTTTTAAATGTAATAAGTTATATTAATTTTCGTAGATCAAAAATATTGATACTTGGGATAAGTTGGCAATGTATTTGATGTTTCTATATTGTGGTGCTCTATAACGGGATAGAAAACTAAATGGTTAAAATGTTAATGGATTTAAATTTCATATAGTTGATCAGGATGAGGGTTTGAAAACAAAGAAGATTGTTATATTTATAGTTGTTGAGTTAGGATAAAATGGAATGTTTACTAATATTACCAAATTAATCCACCACATGCATTTTCCAATTATTTTATTCAAATTAAAGTAGATTGAAATTACCAAAGGTATTAAAAGAGATTCATTGAAATTCAATTTTGTGAACAACTCTCTCATGATGAATTTTAGTGACCGTGAATTAAATGATTTTAATATCTTATCATCACTTGAAAAAATGGTATATTATGTGGAAGATATCATTGATAAAGTATAGAGTATATTTTTTCCCATAAAACAAAGATGTTTATATGATATGGATGATGAAGTGGAACATTGGGCATTTAATAATGAATCCATTCAAAAAAAAGAAATAGTCATTTTTTTCCATCATGATATTGAAAATATTAGTCTTTTAAGGGTGGATGATGTAGATAGAGTAATGATGGATTAGAACAATGACATGATTGAAGGAAAAAATGAATTTATTTTCAGTCATCAATTAATTTATAAAACACTTATTTTATATTCCAGTCATTAATTATAATTTCCATGTATATTTTGTTTGTCAGTATTATGAAAATGTTACTATTTATAATTAATTTTTCTACACATTTTTTTGAAATATATTCTACGAAGTTAATTTTATTTGACAAAATGATAGAAATTCCATGGGATAAGCCTTTCACTAATCACAATCAAATCCTATTTGATGTTCCTTTGAAGACACTGATAGATAATGATCCATTGGTCTCCCTCTCTATATAATTCAAGACACCCTTCATCTCCACCTTCAGTGTATCTCACACCCTCCATTCCATCAGTGGCTGACATAAACTCCTTCTCCATCCCATCATCATATGAGATAATGACTCCATGTTCAAAAAGTTATATAATGAGTGAATAGGTATTCGTTCCTAATTATTCATAAAGATATTAGTGAGTAATTGTTATATGTACAAATTCTAATTTGAATAATTGTATTTCACTTTTTAAACAACTAACTATTTTTAATTAAAGATTAAAAAAGTGTTATTACGAAGAGAAATACTAAAAGTTCAGATATATGGAATCTGAAAAAAAAAATGATGATAGATGTCCCATTTTACTTTTATGGGGTCCCCAAAGATTATATATGCACGATTATTTGGCTAGATTCTAGGACATCTGGAGAAGGATCCTATTACACTTCCCATTACATATACTAATTAGAGGCATGCACATAAATCTTGGAAAAATGAAGTCTTTATTTTATTGATAAAGGTAACTTTAACAAATTACATGGTAATTTAAATTCAATCGGTTATTAAATTACAATATTTTAAAAATGAATCTCTTTTTATATATGTTTGTCAACATTACAATTTCTGATACTATCACACGAAAGTAGACATTAACAAATCTGGGTATAAAATGGAAGGATCATAAATGGATGTTATAGAATTAATTAAATGATTCTTCATTAAACACTCAAAAACTATACAATAAGCTAACTGAAGTAAGACCTAGAGAGAAATAAAATTATTTTATTGATATCCATCATCACGAGAAGAATGTGGAATTTAAATATATATTATTATATTAATCTAATTATATATATACATGAATATGAAAAGAATATGACATTTCATACAATACTATTAAATTAAATGATATTTTTTCTGGATGTTTCAAGAAAAATTTCATCAAGTCGAACTAAAAAAATCACCCCCAACACTACCAGTTCAAAGTGTTTTTTATAAACAGATCCATGTTGGTAATATTTTCCTTTATTTTAATAAATATAAGATAAAATTATCTATTTAATATTTTAAATTTCTTATTTATTTTTATTTTATGCAGTGAAATACTTTATTTAACCAATTCTCCCGAAAAAAACATGGTTGTATGTTCATATAAAATTTTACGGGAGTTATGTTAATGAGTCCGCTAAGGAGGTTGGTTTTTGAAATATTTTTTCATTTTAATAACTTATTATCATTTATCACTATGTTAGTACTTATTTCATCAAATATGGACGATATTTTGTTTGGAGGTAAAAATAAAATAACTATGGGATGAAAATCACGTGTAGTCCTTCTCGATATCCAAGGATAACCCCATTGGTCATGTCCCTGGGAAGAAGTATCATGTTCACATGCACAAGATTAGTTTTGGACCATTACCATCAGAGGTATTTGGAAGGCTGCTTAGGTTTGTCGAAACATCTAAAAATGGTTTTAGTTACTCCATACCTTGATATTCTTAGAGGATTTTTTATAGTGTAAATAACAACTCCAGAGTAGAGTTCACATATAACGATGCAAGATGGAAAGGTGTTTTCTCTACAGAAAGTGTTGATTGAATTATATTATAAGACAAATGGATCAATCCCCAGTGATATTTCATTGATGGATGGTAGTGAGAAGGTAAATCACTCAACTTCAAAATCATTTTGTATGCACACTTTTATTGTATTTAAATTTAAATTTAATATACAACACTATTTAATTTTCAAAAAAATTATCATGTATGTGCCTGTAGCAGGGAGTGGAGTTGGTGATAGATAAGGTTTCGACCAAATATCATCTGGTAGTGATTAGTGTTCAGTTTGGATTCAAATATTATGTATAAATAAACATATGATAGGTTGACAGTAATATGGTGATTCATAATCCATGTTGTGGTTTTTGGAAGTGATATTTGTATTTCCCATACATTTCATGAAAATATATATGATTCATTAAATTTTATTTGTTTTATTTTGAAGATCACCTTATGATTTCGTTCCATTTAATATTTTATAGATGATGAATCAGGTCACCCCCATGAAACTATTATATTAAATATGATATAATTATTTGTATTTTAAATTTTCATGTGATTCAGAATTTAACTTTGATTTTTCAACGGACTTTTTCTAATGAAAGGTGTCGATATGGCTATGTGTAGCTATGCATAAAACCTTATGTTTGGGAAAAAATAAATGTAAATGGATATAACTTATGGGCTCTCCATATTGCACAAGGTAAGGGCTTGACCATGTTATGTCTATCAGTAACCATGAAAAAATACATACGCATGAAAATTTTCATTCAAATTGTTTACTAATGTATTATTGAAAATAGTTTGAAAAATCATACTTTTAGGGTGACCCGTGTGGGTGATTCTTAGACATTGGGTGTTCTCTATTTAGGTGTTCATTGTTTTCACATGGGTTTGAAGAACTGTGTGAATAAAACCTCTGTGGGGTAAAGATAGATTACTTTAAAGGCTATAAATATTTTAACAGTTTGGTATACTATATGAATAAACCATGAGATTTTCACAAAATTGTATGTTTTAGATTTCAATATATAGCCTTTCCCATTTTTATCTCATTTATATTACCTATCACTAATCACCCTTCATCTATCTCTTGGATAAATCAATATGGATTCTTACATCTTATTCTAAACCTCCAAATCCATTTTTTCTTAGATCTATATTTTATTTGGAAGTTAAGATTTTTCTTTCCTATTCTTTATCCTTCCTTCTTCCCCCTCCTCTTGATTTTTTGTTTCCCTATAAAACAAATTAGTAGTGATGGTTGAATTTAGGGCATGAGATGATCATATTTTATGAAATTGGTTGAATAAGGATTATATGGGTTATTTATTTTAGAGGTTGTGCTTCTACCATTGAGGGTGAGTGGTTTCTAACTGATTGTGGTATGTGTTTTTGTGAAAATTATTTCATTTATTTTTCATAAAATTATTATGATTTTAAAATTGATTTTATAATTATGATATACCTACGTATGTATCCCAAGATGGGGTTTTGAAATGTTTTTAATGAATTTCATACTTGAACTAGGGGATTTTAAATGAATTTCAAGTTCTTATTTTATGTTAGATGTTGTGTCTGCAAAATATGTGTGATGAATAAAAAAACCCTTTTAAATGAATTTGATGAAAAAAAGACAGGGTTTCCATTTTTCTTTCCAAATTATTTAACCCATTTTAATGGTTTGTTTTCTTTTAAATAGATGTTTTGGTTTTAAATCGACTCATAATGGTGGAATGCATTGTTTTAAAAGTGTTGATTCTTAATTGGTTTCCATGTATTATTGTGTAATAGGGAATTTTAGGTTTATTTTAATGGTCTAGATGAAATTATATAAACTATGTTTTCATAATTATTTTTTAACCCTTATTGAGAGCCACATGTGTTAGGTTTTAAATATACCTCTTCCAATTAAGGGGATTTGAGTTGAATTATTATTTTATGCTTTTATGAAGTGAAATATGATATTTATTAATATTGTGTTACAAGTGAGATAAAGTTGTTTTTTATATTTTATTGATTTTATATTATGATAAAATGCTTGTTTAAGTGCTCTAATAAACTTTATATATATCATTGGAAGTTGAAGTAACTAGGTGACAGATGTAGTTTGTGATATACTAGCATAGATTAAGAACAAGAAACCCCCACCCCAGGTATAGGTTGTTTTATTTCTATGGGAGTTACACTAATTATATTGATTCATGTGTTGATATACATAATTAATTAAAAATTGGACATTAGTTGATTACATAAGTATAAGTATGAGATTGTATTATATTAGGATTTAATGATTTTCTAATGATTCCCATTTATTTTTTATGATATTATCTTTTAGATTCACATAATGTGTTATGTTTTTATCTCCTTGTACTCATCATGTATTTGTGGAACTACTAATTTTTTATATTTATTTTTATTATGATTTATTGATAGTATTTTTCTGATTTTTTATTAAATTTATTTTTTTTATATTGGTTTATATTTTAATTTGTTTTAAAAATTGAATTTATAAATTGTTTTGAAAGATAAAAGTTGCATTGATTGTTTCTCATAATCTTGGATTTCCACATTTTAATTATTATATAGTTTAATTTTATAATGTGGTGGATCCACCCCTTGGTTGTTAAACATGGGATTTTTAGTTAATGGTTTCAATGGAATTATGGATTTACTCACATGGGATTGAAATATTGGGTTTCAAGATGAATAATGTTTTTTGTTCTAAAATAAATATTTTACTTTAAAGATATGAAAAAGGAAAATGTATGACAATTGTTTTATTTATAAATTTTATTTGAAATAAATTATTTTTTAAGAGGCACTCAAATTAGAATTTTTTATTTTTTTAATAAATGGAATTTCATATAAGATTTAGTGAAATTATTTTGGGACTATTTAGAACTCATTGGAAATACACACTTGTATTTTTATATGTATCTATTATGTTTTATACAATTTCCCAGGTTTTGAACATATGTTGGATATCAATTGGCTAGTCCTTGTATGGACTCTCGATACGATTAATTGGTGGAATTTAAAAGAAGTATCAAATTTGGTCTCAATAATGGATCATTTAATGAATAGATGCTCTTATTGGGGATTTTATGATTGGTCATATTGGATTAAAATATGAATATAGATTCTCAACCACAAGTGGGGGGGTTTTGAATTGTAATTTTAAAAACATTCATTTTTAACATTAAGGAAAAATACGTTTAATAAATTTAAAAAAGGTAAATTCAAAATAACTCTTTTAGTTCAAAAAAATTTCTAGGTTCCAGAAATGTGGTTCCAAAAATGAGTCTTAATAAAAGTTAAAAAGAATAATATTCTACCTTAAAGAGTATAAAATCATAATTATCAGAGTATACAAAAGTACAAGAAAGTATACGAACGTTATATTTTTTTTCTTTATCAAAATACAAAGGAAATAAACTTGAAACAAAACAAGTAACAAGTATGAAATATTTTAACCCAAAGAGAAGGGTATCCAAAAACCTTGGATAAAGGTCCCATGATTTATACCTTCAATAATGTCTGTCTTACCCACACCAAGGTAAGCCCTTGATAGGAATATCATAATCTATCTTGAAATCCCCGAAAGTCCTCGAACATTAATGTAGTTGGAACCGTGGTCTTCCTATCCACAAAATTCCTCGAACAATAAGCTAGTTGACACCTTTGTCTTCCTATCCCTAGAAGTCCTTGATTGTACACAACAAAAATTAGAATCACATAAAGAACTCTCAACAAGATGTTCAATACGCACAATGCATGTTTGTATCTCTCTCTAGAAATTACTTTAGAAGCATGCAATCTCTAGATCATTCTCAGTTCTTGTTGTGTTATGAGCTCATTCAAATGATATTCTTTTTATAGGCACTTCTCCAATGGTCAGATCCCTCATCCAATGGTTATATTTTTCCTTGAATTAAAGATGGACCTGTACATGTGTCACTCAAACCACATTTCGTTCGAAACAGAATATACGAAATCATTTCATAACTATAAAATGTGTAATAAAAAATAATGTTTCTTAACCAAATAATTGTTTCGGAGTCTAAGGAAGAATAATGTTCAAAATCTCACCAAATAATCAATCAGAGACTATAAATCAGGGATATTCGGATTATGTTTTTCAAGGAATTTGGAGTCTGAATTTTGAGGAATTAAGAGTCTGAATTTTAGAGAATTAAGAGTATGAATTTCCAAAAATTCAGAGTCTGAAGTTTTGAGAATTCCGAGTCTAAATTTTGAAGAATTTGGAGTCGGAATTTCAGAGAATTCGGAGTCTGAATTTCAAAGAATTCAGTGTTTTAAATTCAAATAATTTAGAGTCTGAATTTTAAAGAATTTGGAGTCTGAATTTTAGAGAATTTACAGTCTGAATTTAAGTGAATTGGAGTCTGAAATTCAGAGAATTCAAAGTCTGAATGTCCGAGAATTTGGAGTCAGAATATTGGAGAATTCAGAGTCTGAATTTTAAATAATTCATAGTCTGAATTTTAAAGAATCCAGACCATGAAAACAAAATACTTTATAACTAAGGATTTAATTTATTCTGAGGTTTTAGACATGAAACTGAATTTTAGACATAGAAATAAAATGAGTTAGATTTAATGAAACTATAAAATTAACAATGAAAACATAAGTAAGGATAAATTTCCTTGGGGAATGAATGTTTTACTTATTTAGATAATTCTTAGGGAAAATATATTTTTCCTTAAGATAGAGTGTTTGTAATTTTCAAAACATAGAGGGATGGAAAAGTCATAGGAAAACCATATTAACTCAACAATATCCCCCTTTTTGGAAATAATAAACATACTTATGAAAAAAAATATAATGACTTAATGTTTTTCTTTTTGGAATTGAAATTTTTTTATCCCTTTAATTATGGATCTTGTTTAATATAACTAACTCCCCCTTAGGATTTGAAATCCCTAAAGATTTTATTCTGGAATTGCTTAAATATATTTTGTGTTTTCCTATATAATTAAATCTTTGTTGATGAAACTCCCCCTTAGATATACTCCCCCTTACATAGGGAATTCACTTCTTTACTTAGTATTCTTTTTATCATTCCATTATCCCCCTTTGTTATTTTCAAAAAGGAAAAAAGGGAATTGAAAAAATTATGGTACCTAAAAAATTAGTACAATAATAAAAACACATGGTGGACAACCGAAATTTCATTATGATGTGAAAAATTTATACAGAGAATGAAATATAAAAAAATATCGGTTTGGGGAAAATTATCCTACTTTATCCTTGAAAATTAACTTCTTTATGATGGTTTTGTTCTTCCTTATCTCCTTGTGATCTTCTTCCACTACCTTGATTATCTGATCTTGATCATCATTTTTCTTCTTTAAGGACTTGATGTTTTTTTCCAGAGCCTTTAGAATATCTAGATGAGCCTTAAAAATATCTTCTTGATTAGCAATATTTTCTTCAGACTCCATTTTGAGATCCCTTTCCCTCTTCCAATCCACAACCACTAAATTGAGCTTCCCATTCAGATCCTTGACTTCCTACTTCAATGTATTTTGTTTGAGACATAGGTTTTCCCAAAAACTATTAGTACGATCAATAAACTTCTCATTTTTGTGTCAAAAGCATCCTACAAACTTTCATAAAAATCATCAGGGATTATAATCTCTTTGATTGTTTTCCTTGATATTTTTTTGATTTCCATACACGATCTGTTGTGGGATTCCTATTCAGTGAAGAATGTTTTGAAATCGGTCTCATGATTGACAGACTTATCCATAAGCATAGTGATGAAATCTGCTTTCTGATTAAATGAGTGCTGAAGCATATGGCACCTCGAGTCTATACTCAAAAATAAGGGAATAGTATCAACCTGTTTCCTCAAATATTGAACTAAAAATTCATGTCTAATAGAGGATGATTTCAAATAATACTATTTGGTTGGTGAGGATTCTTTTTCAATCTCTTCATCATTCCTCTTGGATGATCCACCAACAGCGTTCTTTTTAACTACATATTTCTTAGGTCTATTAACCAACACCCTATTTCCCATATCAAATCCCAGAATGATATATTTTTCTTTGAGAGATTCATGATCACTATATGATAATTTAAAAATATTGTATTCCTCAAGATTTTATTTCTCAGAACCTACCAGAAGATCCTTTGGGTGAAAAATGTCATGGTTGATACTCCCTTCATTAGATAGTTTTTTCACATCTTCTATACCCTTTTCTTCTTTTCCTGGAGTAGCATGTTTTGAAGATTCGGCTTCTGATGTTTGGATTGACAGTTTCTCAGAAGTAATCTCCTTCTCAATATATTCCTCCACTTGTCTAATTATGTCATCAGTATCACCATTTCCTTCATCTTCTTCTTCTTCCACTACATCCTCTTGAACTATTTCTTCTTCTTGTTCTGGTTTTGGTATCACCATATTCTTTCCCAGAGTTACAGAAAGTGATTCTTCCAAAAAGGATTTTGATACCTGGTGTTGTTGAGAATATTTCTCAGCATCCTTGAGAAGGTATTGAATGGTTTCTTCCTCTGACATCTTCTTCCTCTACTAATTTTCTTTCTCTTTCTTCTCACGATCCTCAGCAGCCTTCAACTTCAAAGGATTTTCCTCAGCAAGGTCCAACCCAGTACTATGCTCCCCTTCCTTCTTATTATTTTTCTATTCTCTCCACAGAGCAACCACTTCTTCTGGATATGTCTTTTTCTTCTTAGGATTAGGTGGTGATGTTGAGTTTCCTTAGCTGCAACCGTTTTTTATTTCTCTTCCAGTTCCTTCACATTCTTCTTCTTTCCACCCTTCTTGGAAGATTCAGACACTTTCAGTTTCTTTGATAGAGATTTGATTCCTAATTCATACAAATCATAGAATTATCCTGATTCACTAGAAAAACGAGCCTTCATAATTTTAAGAGTAACATCACTCCATAACATTACATTAAATTTTTTTGGCTTACAACTACAATGAATTTTAAATGATTCTAGGAAAAGATCTATAATCTTTGAGATAATAACTAGATACATGATGATTTGAGATTTTATAGTTCCATTCATGATATTCTCAATTGTATGTAAAACATACTTCACCAAATTAATCATTATGAAATTCACCAAAAAGTCTAAGGCATAAGTATCACTCTTCATCAGGGTATCCCTGTTACCTTTTCTCTGAATGGGAAATCCCTAAACCCATAAGTGAAGAATCAGAAAGTTTTTAGAGAGATGAATAATTTTCATAGACTTTAATTATTTCCATCCAAGGCACTGTAATGACTTTTCCTTATCCGACGATTATGAAACATCAGGTATCTTGTGGGTGAAAAATTCTACTTCACCCTCATAAGGAATTCCTACCTGGATGGAAGACTTACTATAGGAAAGGGAGTATGTCTTTCTATATATCTTGAAGAAAAAATTGTCTCTCCCTCCTTCGTTGAATAAAAATAATGATTCATAGAATTCAACTGACAACTCTGGATAAATCGGATCTTGTGCCTCTATTTTGGGTACACATTATCTCTCCTAGGAATTCAACTTGATATTCATTGAAATAATAGAATCATTACTAGAAAAGAATTTAAGATTTACTAACAATTCCATGTATATCTTCCATATAGAGATTTTCTTTACTAAAGACATTTATTTATAAGGATAAGATTTCACACACATTCAGAATTGAGGAAAAATTGATGATTTAGAATGACCTTTAGTAGAGAAGAAGAACTTCATCATGCCAATTCTTTGAATACCATTGTTGGAAAACTAAAAGGGGGTCCTTATATAGGAGTTTTAGGTAACAATTTATCTTCCTTCATTGATCCAATGGTTGAAATACACTTGATCATATCTGACAGTGGAGATGATAACCGAAGAAGGAATTTGGTAGGTTTTGATCTTTTGAGGTTTTTAAGATAAAAAATTTGGATTGAAGGAAATGTGAATTCGAAGATTTTTCAATAAAATGAAAATACCAATATGTAAAAAAGATGATTACGTATATTTAAGAAAGGAAACATACCTTACAGATTGCTAGGAAATTTATCGGTAATAAAGAAAATTCTTTTTCAAGAACTTTAGAATTCAATTTTTTTTAAAACAATTTCTTTAAGAAAATTTTGATTATGAAAAAAATATTATTACAAAAATTTTGATTTCCAAAAATTTGATTACTAAAATTTTGATTACAAAAATTTTGATTACAAAAATTTGGTTATAAAAAAATTTCTTACAAAATGTTTTTCAAATATTTGATTACAAAAAAATATTGAGAAATTAAAATTTTAATAGAGAAATTTTTTTGACAGACAAGTAACTGTACCCCCCTATGAAAAGGAGTTTCATAAAGTAAAAATACAGGTTTCAACAAGAAGTTAATATGGAATATTAACTTATAGTTATCAGTCCTAACTTCTATTTAATGTAATAAAATCTATCAGAGGGTAATGATTTTGTGAAAATATTAGCATGATGATCTTGCATTCCCATAAATTGAAGAATGATATCTCATTTTTGTGTGTGATCCTTAAGAAAGTTATGCCTAATATCTATGTGTTTTGCATGAGAGTGATGTGAATAGTTTTTAATTAAAGCCATGGGACTAGTATTACCATACAATATCTTTGTTTTGGTAAAACTCATACCATAGTCTGTGATTGTGTGTTGCATCCACAACACTTGGGCACAACAACATTCCATCTATTACATATTCATCTTCAGTAGTAGAAAGTGCTACTGAGTGATGCTTTTTTTATGACCAAGAAACTAATGAATCTCATAAGAAATTTCAAGTTCTAGATGAAATTTTCTTATCCATTATACATCCACCAAAATCAGCATCTAAAAAACTTTTTAAAACAAAATCCTTTTCAGAAGTATAAAAGTGTCCTAAATCCATTATTCCCATTATATAGTGAAAAATTATTTTCACTGCATTTAAATGGGATTCCTTATGGTTATGTTGATATCATTCACATAGCCATAATGAAAACATTATGTATGGATGACTAGCTATCAATTATATTTTACATTATATTATACCACTAAATGATGTTTGATCTACTGGTTTCCCTACTTCATCAAAATCAAGTGAATTTGAGGTACCAATGGGAGTACTTACACTCTTAGTGTTTTCATATCCATAATTTTTAATAAGATATTTAATATACGTATGTTGAGATATATAAGTTACTTCTGGTTTTTTAGAAATTTTAAAATCTAGAAAAAATGTTAACTCACCCATCATGCTCATTTCAAACTCATTCAACCAAAGTCCATACTTTATTCCTTTCGAATTCATTTAGCTTATCCTTCATGTCTTTTATCCAGTAATGATCACCTAAAACTTACATTAATATAATTATAAGATTTATCCAGACTTATATAGCCACTTTTTAAAAGAACCCATGTCTAAATCTTATTATATCACCATGGTTTTTAAAAACCAGTGGCTTTAGCCATGGAATATCAACCACCCTTGTGGATTTCCTCTCTCGCTCGCCGACTCGCCTTGAAACCCTTCTTCTCTTCCTTGTGGACTCATCCTCTCAGCATTCATCTGGTCGTCGTCTGACCTTTGTCCTCACCTGATGCTGCCACAAAACCTCCCACTATCCCCCTCTAAAGATGTGTCCACCAAACCTCAGGATGATTCTCCTCTGATGACACGACCACGCAACCTCTATAAATTCCTCCTCTGATGACGCAACCACCCAACCTCAGGATGATCCTCCTCCAACAACGCGACCACCAATCCTCCCCATGATCCTCTAATTCCGATGTGGCGCTGGATCCACCTCCATCGTCGGGCCACCCTCTACCTTGACTCACCAATGTGCCAGGTTTTATCAGTATTCACACATTACAAGAACCCAACTAATTCTCACTGATGTGGGGTCCATGTCTCACATCTTGTGAGTGGCCTGAGTTAGGGTGTGTTAGGGTTTGTTTTCTATTTCCTCCAATAATTATTCTATTTATGTTGTTTTGGTTTCAACTATCCCTAATTTTATCTCATGCACAACAGCATACATATGAACCAGGATGGTTCTAATTTCTCACACGCCCTTTGATTTTTTCCATTGATAAGGGTTTCTTTGATTTCAAATCCACAGTCTCTTCAATTTTTTGGGGGTAAGATTAATTTGTTTCAATTTATTGTCTTATTAATTGTCACATTTGTCTTTGATAGAGTTTATTTGTTTTCACTTATTGCATCAAGTATGATTTTTTTTATTTTTTCTGATTTTTAATGGGTTTGATTGTCTTATAGAGTTTAAATATGAATATTTTAGAAATAAGAAGTTATGATGTTATGATTTTAAGTTGGGTTGTCTTGATACTAGTAGTGTTAGTTTAATTCCATTTATTTTGGATTAATCCATATCTATTTGGTTTAGATTAGGTCTATAACTTTAGGTTCTTATTTTAGTGAATAAATTTGTTTGGATTACATTGATTTAGATAGAACCTTGTTGATTTTAATAGGTTTTATTTAAACAAGTTTGGTTTTCTCATTTCGAGTAGTATTAGTTATATGTTATATTAGATTTGGATCAGGTCACTTCTATTTGGTTTAGTTTATGTACATATCTTTTAGTTCTTCTTAGTTTAGTGAATCAATTTGGTTTGATTAGTTTTCTTTTGTTAGATTATTTGTATTAGCATGGTTTGTATTCTTGGATGATTTTATTATTGGTGAAGGTCATTTTGGGTGTTATAATCTTGTGGAATTTGATGATGGTTAGTCTATTATTGGTTTAGGATTTTCATGATTCAATGATTAAAATGGAATTTCCGGTGAAACTGAGTCAAGAGTAGTGGTTTTCAGTATCATTGGTATGTAATTTTCTATGAGGTGATGCATATTGAAAACAATGAATTGATTAATACAAATGGGGCCATAATAATTGTGATAATGACCGATGACATAGAACTTTAGGGGTCACATGATTTCATCGCTCACATAGATCTCGAGACGTGTCTTATCTTCTCCCAAATCCTATGGTGTGTGGATGAACTACTTGCTAACAATAATTTTAGAATTTTAATTTTTGTTCCTGTATGCAATTTATTTACGAGTATTTTGGTATTCTATTGTGTTCGTTCACACTTAACCCAAAAATATTTTTTCTAAAAATTAAAAAAAAGAGGAGTTAGAGATATCATTCAATGAAATTAAATATTTTTTATATTTTAGGTTAGTTTGGTTTGAGACCCATTAGTTATTTTATATCTGTTATATTAATATCAGTGGGGTGGGGATAGTAGTAGGGGTAGTGGGGGTGAAAAAGGGGGCAGTGGATTGGGTGGGTTTAGTGGGGTGGGGATTATAGGGATGGGGGGTTGTGGGGGTGAAGGAGGGGTGAAAGGGGGAGGGTGTATGAAGGAGGGGTGAATGTTCAGTATTTGGTGCTATGTCACCAAATGCTTGTTTAATAATACTCTCCCTGAAGAACTGAACAACATTTGGTAGGGTAGCTTTAGAGTGATCTGCAACCACGACACTAGTTACAAGAGCTGCAACATCTGAGTCTAGAACTGTCTTGCCCAATCATAATCTTGATCTAGCCAAACCTTATGACCATGTATCATATGTAGTAACTTAAATTTAGCCCTCATTATATTGTCCTTGAATGAAAAAAATCCCTCCTTAACATGCCTGTTCAATAATCAATTTCTCATTTCACATTTCCTGGATGATTACTTGGATACATGACATGAAAATACTATTCCTTTAATCTGTTCTTGATTAATGTTTGGTACTTTAGTAGTACCCCCCAAAAAAAACCTCTCATGTAAATATACAAGAGCATGGGTAGGTGGAGGGGCTAGTGTAGTAGGGGAGAGGGGAGGGGCTGGTGTAGTAGTGGGAAGGGGGAGGGTCTATACAGGGGAGAGGGGGAGGGGCTCATGTAGCAGGGGGAAGGGGGAGAGGTTGTGCAGGGCAGGGGGAGGGCCTGGTTCTTCAGTAGGGAGGAATTATCTAGCTCACTTAATTGTGATGACTTTCTTGTAGTGTTTCCAACAATCCATATTCTAGTTGTCTATACTCTACTAGAATCTGGATTTGGGTAGCCTGGTTCATCTTTAACATATTGAAGTTATATAGAATCTGAATTTTTAGTTATTCATGAAGAATGTTATATATGTTTAGAAACAAATATGAAGAATGAATCATTTGTAATTAGATAAGAGTATCTGATTTCTTGGTGCACCTCTTCTTGATCTTATTGATTTGAATTTTAGACAAATGAAATTATTAGGCTCTATTTAACCTTGAATTTTGTTTTTGGTTTGTGGTTTATTTTAGTCACTGGAGGGGGTGTGTAGGGGTTGTGCTGGGGTTGTGCTGGGGTTTTGAAAGGGTGTGTGAGGGTGTGCAGGGGACAGGGGTGCAGGGGGTGTGGAGGGTGTGTGTGCTATGTGGGTGTGTAGGGGGTGTGTAGGGTACAGGGGTAGGGCGTATGTGCAGAGGGTGGAAGGTGTGTGTTCATGGGGTGTGCAGGGTGTAGGGGGTGGAGGGAGTGTGTGAAGGTGGAAGGAAGTTTGCATTAGAGGGGGGTGTTGGGGTTGTCTTGTGGTGTCAAAGGGGTGTGTGTTGGGTGTGTGTAGGGGGTGTACAGGGTACAGGGGTAGGGGATGTGTGGGAGAGTGTGCAGGGGGTGTGCAGGGTGTAGGGGTGGAGGGAGTGTGTGAAGGGGTAAGGAAGTGTGCATTAGAGGGGGGAGGGGTGTGTTGGGGTTGTGTTGTGGTGTGAAGGAGGTTATTTCTAGGTGTGTGAAGGGGGTGTGCAGGGTACAGGGATAGGGGCTATGTGGGAGAGTATGCAGGGGGTGGAGGGAGTGTGTGCAGGGGGAAGGAACTGTGAAGTGGAGGGGGAGGGATGTGTAGGGGTTATGTTGGGTTTGTGCTGTGGGTGTAGGGAGAGAAGCTAGGTTCACCATGCCATGTTTTTCAAAAATGTGTTTTTAAAAAAAGTGTTTTTATTCCTTATGTAATATAGTGTTTTTATGAGAAAGTGTGCTTTTGTAAAGTCATTGTTTGGGAATGAGTTTTTCTTTGATGAATGAGAGTTTTTAAAATTTTCCTCTTTATTAATGATCATATTATTTATTATTGGGATATACATATCAATCTGAATAATATTTTTTCAATGTTGGTTATGGATTTAGGTATCATTTATCATGAATACTTGACCCAATGATCATATATATATATAAGAAGTCGTCACATATCATTTTTTCCCACTATTTCCTTATAGGAGGTTTCTTATGATGAGGCCGGTTTTATCCACCACCATCAAATATAGTGATTTCAACATCATATTTGGTTAGGTTTTATTCTATTTTTATTCTGTGGTCCAATTTTAATAGGGCTTTTATGATTTTTGGGTTCCTTATATTTTTGTATTGTATTTTGGATCTCGTTGAGGAGCATAACCTCACATGCCTAAACTCCCATGAGGACACGTACATAGGGGTTAGGGAATACTTATGTATATGCAAAGGTGCATATGCCCAGAGTATGGATGGAGCAGCTCAGAGTTGTCACTGATTAAAAGTGTCAAGCATCGAGTGTGGCTTGACTCCTTTGAGGTTGAGTCCCTCTCCTAGCCTCTTTAATTCATGAACATAAATTGCATTTCACTACCTTATTATTTATACTTTTTATATTAAATTGTAATTCTTGATGAATTGTTAGTTAAAATAATTGTGTCGTTTGATAAACAAGTCATGGTTTTGTAATAAAACCCCTCCGACGGAGGTGCGTTGTCTGCGAAAACTCATAGTGGAAGTTTATGCTTATATAGTTTGCATGACATTATTGAATTTATGTTTTCATTGATCAAATAATATATAATCACATATAGATAATAAACTACCACAGTCAAACACTTCTTGGGAAATAATTATTTCTTCTGCTTAAGACTTGACCTGAATTGAAACTGAAAACTCGGATACAAAAAAAATCTTTTGAAACACATATTGTAATATTGTCCCAGCTTTAGTCTCAAATCACTACACCCAAATCATGCTAAATATTTTTCATGTATGTTTCTCTTTCAACTTCATGCATGTATAAAAATACATTTCATGATCTTCTCAATGTAAAATGTACAATAATACCAAATTATAAACATCACACTTTCATGTATTCATAATTTCATCTGTATATATGTCTGTATAAAAACACACTAAAATCCACATAATGCATGGGTTGTTATGCTTACACATAAATTATTTCATGAGATCATGTGAAAATGAATGAATTCAGGTATATGTTTTTCACATGGAATCTCAACCACACACTATCCACTTTGCACACTCACTATTCTCACACACGTTTTTCCTTCTTGTGTATTGACCATATCATATACTGAACACTTGTACAAACATTGTATAGACTCTAATAGGTGAGAATATCATTGTTATATTATTATCAAATATTTCTTGCACATACATTCACTTCCTATATTCAATACATATATATCAATCATATGATTATATACTTCATCCCTCAATCACACCCAAATGAATGTTTACTTCCCTTCAGACTTATGAACATTATTCTTTCATGCACAATATACACTCTTTACTATTAAGACCTTAATTCAACTATGATCATGCAAGAATTATCTATAATATTCACAAAATCCATGAGATTCAACATGTTCTATCCTGAGTTCTTCATGGGAACTAGTTTCTTCATGAAGATTACGAGTGTTCAAAGCACATATTATTTTCATCATGGGAAGCCTCTTATACTTCAAACAAAATAGTGTCTGTGAAAGTTTTCTTTTTGTGAAATCGAGTGATTCATGATGGATCTATTTCACTGGAAACTAGATCCTCTCAAACCCGATAACATATCATGGGTGTATGACTCAATATTTATAGACAACGAACCATCAACTCAGAACGTGCACACTTCTTATCTTTCACGACTCTAATAATCATCATCATTGATAAGACATATTTTATCCACGCTATATTTATTTAGTTTGTTCTTCATTTATACATGCTGAGAAGATCAAATTGGATGTTCATGTGACTGCATCACATCTTCCCTTTGATTCATCTTCCAGAAACCTCATCTTGTTATGAAGTTCACCATTGACTCATTCGAAACCATTAATATCATTATCTTCCTTAAAAACATTTAAAATAACCTTATGAAATATTTATTTTCATCTTTACCGACTATATAAAATAACCATATGAATTGAACTATATATGTAACACCCCAAGCTTTCATGGTACGCTTCTCTTTGAATAATACAGTAGTGTGTGTTGTACGCAACTTCAAGTTCTAGCACACACCACAACCAATCAAACTAGCTGTTATGAATAGTAATACCCACTTTTTAAAATTTAATATATTTTATCTTTCAAAATGGACTTCATTTTTGGATTTGGAATATAGAAATTATCTTAGGGTGAATTTTTGGTATTTTTCTGAAAACATTCAATTGTTGATGAATAGTGAAAAAACACTAAGTTATAGTTTAAAAACGAATTTTTATTTAAAAAATTATTTATTTTATTTAAATTAAATTAAGTTCAAAATAGATATATAATACCTATATAATTTCAATATAATTCATTGGAGTTAGTTTAGAATAATTTTAGATATAAACAAATTTTATGGAAGTTTTCACCGTCTTTTACCCACCTCCTAGGAGAATTTGCAAATTCACTGAAAACATAATCTTACCGCTTCTGTGAGTGGAATTTAGAAAATATGAGAGACACGGTTAATATAAATATGTAAAATGTGGTTCAATAAGATAAAAATAATTTTTGGTGAATAGTAACTTTTTACTTTTATTTACAACGGTTAAAAGTAAATAGGGTAATTAAGGGTAAAAATGATATTAATATTACCCTAAAACATGTACTAATTCTATTGGAAAAGTTTATCTCGACCAAAAACCACAGTAAGAATAAAATATTATCATTTAGGTCCACTTGGATTAGATTAGGACATTTATTATTATTTAATTCAAAGATGAGTTAAAAGAGCTAAAATCAAGATTTAATTACTTAATAAATTTTAATATAGGGTTATACATAAGATAAATTAGATTGTAAATATTCATTAGAAATATAAAAATATCTCCTACATAATGATATATTATTTATAATTTTTAGTCATTAAATAATTTAATTTATTTAGGACACAATGGTGATGCAGTAATTACCTAATTAATGAAATATTAAAATAATTGATATTATAAATATCCAAATAAATGTAATTTGAGACTTTTTATGAATTAAAGTAATTTTATAGTTTAATATGAAATGTTAGTATTGATTTAATTATGTTTTTTTGAAGTAATCATGCTGTTATGATTTTCACAAAAATCAAATACCAAATTGTGTCAAAATTGACAAAAAATAGTTTTTAAAACAAATATTATATTATTAATTGATATTAAATTCCTAAAAATAAAAGGTTCGGCCAAGAGACTTATATAATGATTGGTGTATCATTAATGGACCATTGTTAGGTCTCTTGGATGTATATAGTAATTTTATTAACTATATAATATAAAAATACAAAGTGACATGGTAAGTGTCAAACTAATTAACTAAGAGTTAAAAATAAAATATAAAGTTAATATAATTACCCAAACCTTTCTAAAATCTATTGGTTGAATGTTTTTAGACTTATCCCCACCTTAAAATTTAAATAATCCACTTTGGAGCCATTAGAAACCGAATATTAATTTATTATAAAATAATATTTCTAGCTTTTCCAAAGGTGCCCCTCGCCCCTCTTATAAAAGGGCACTCCCCCTTCTCACTAATTCACATATTAAAAGCCTTTTGGCTCGGCCAAACCCTGCCCAAATAATCTCTCAACTTCACTATCTTCATCCTAGATGTCTTAGTTTGATCGTAAAGCCATCCTATGGATCCCTTTTGATCAAATCAAAAGGAAGAACCCGAAGAAGAGGTAATGTTTTCACCACCCTTTTTCAAGTTCTTTTCTTCTTAAACTTCTTCTTTCTTTTTTAATTCCATTCTAAAATAATATCTCTAGTATCTTCTATATACTGTGATTTTATTATAAATATGTTACAACAATATTCATTATTCTATCCATCCTTTGAATGACATGTCACCATATGTGCGTACGTATGGCTTACCGTCTCCACGTCGTGGTGTAATTGTTATTAAATATATTATTATTTGGATGGGTATAATAATGATGTGTAATTCATGTAAATAATAAATATGACATGATAATAATTCTGTATATATGATATACCATCCAATTATATATTATTTTAATATCAAAACAATGATATTGTCGCTCGTGCGTACGTATGGACTACCGTCTCCACAAACGCGATGAGATTCATTCCCCATCGTATCCATTCATGACTAATTATCATTTGATGATTAAGATTAATTTTTAATAACTTTATATCATTATATATATGAATAATATACAACATATCTATAACAAACATGTCTTATGTAACAAAACATATAAAAGAAAAAGAGTAAGTTAACACCCAAAACGACGATAATACTAAAATATTATTAACAAAGAAATATTAGAAGATCATATATGATATCATAATTATGAATATGGTTCATGTATAATTTAATAACAATGTTTTAACTATTATACAGGAGGTTAACATACCATCGACTAAAGAAAAGTACAAGTTAAGGGTTTATTTCACAATCTCTTCATTATCCGAGGTTGTTTATACGTAATTATCTACTGGGGCCTCTTTATCATCCACATCCATATTTCTTAAAAATGTATTTCAAATCATTCTTACTATTTTAAAAACTATGGGTTAAAGACAATTATACCCTTGTTTGACTTTTTATAATATGTTTATAAAGGAATCTTTCTGTCATTTTCCAAACATGGTCCTTTTTAACCTTTTCGACAGAATTAAGGAAAGAATGCCTTTTTTAACTAATACGGTGGGTGCATATATTTTCCGCCATTTTGAAATCATATAATCTTCCATTATATGATTATAAGAATATTTTCAAAGTAAATATTTTCTTTTATAATTATCTGACTTTTAAATGATATAAAAAAAGATATTTCTCTCAAATAGTTTTGATTTCATCTATGTCAACATCCCTTGATAGATTTTAAGATTATTTGAAGTTGATTTATTAGGATACAAAACATCTATATTGTATTGATGCTTTTGTGATATGTTTGACTGTGGATTTTTTATTTTTATACCATTCATAGTTTATGGAGAAACTATTGACATTTCGTATGCTAGTTTTAATACGAATGTTTATGTTATGTTTAAACCTATTCATATGAGGAATGCATTGGACTTAATAAGTGACGGGTGGTGCCCTATATAGCTCCTCGATGAATCGGTAGGTCTCATGAGAAAAACTTGTGTCTTGGAACGAGTCCTTGACAAAATCTTATTTGTAGTCTTGGCACAAGGCCTTGGCTACGTGGTTATGATAGTCTGACATTATGCATTCCATCATTATGAAAGTGGTTATTGATATTTCATGTGATTATTGGACTAGTAGAATATCCATGTGAATAATTAAATGGAATTATTTCATTTTATTTCTTCCATATTATGATGAAGTTCATGTTTAAAAGGCTTTTTTTATTTATACATTGCCTTAAATGTTTATTCTTATTTATGAAATTTTCCGATGTATTGTTATCCTTAATTAGCATATGAGCTCACCCCTATCTATTTTTTTTTAAGATGTGAAGAAGTGTTTTATGAATGACCTGTAGGGATAGAATAAGGGGATATGAGTGTGGAGACAAGATGTTGTTGTAGTTTTCACTTTATGATGTAATGTAAACTTTATGAATTTATCTAGTGTTTCCAAGGCTATTAAACTAATCAGTCTTTTTAGATTTGATCTTTTGTGATCATGAAAATGTTATGTAATAATGCACCGACTATGGGTAACTGTGGTCGGTGAATTACAATATACAACTAAAAACAACACTAGAATTTATTAAATAAAAAAAATTCAGTAAATTATAAACCTTAACAGAAGAATAAAACTTGTTCCAATAATGGATACTAAAAATTTAAACATGAAACCTTTAGATATTACTTGTCAAATCTCAATTTCAATTAAAACCATTTTCAAAATAATATTTATATTTCAACTTATATGGATTTTGAACTTTGTATAAGATACTCCATTATTGAACAAGCACAATGTTATGAAATGCATTAATCTCGAAATATAAGATAGAATATTCTACCCTTTTTTATAGTACTTTGTTGTAACCAATGTCGAAGTAGTGTGCAGGGGTAGGGAGGGGGGAGAAGTGTGGGTATAGGTGGGGGGGTTGGACTGGAAGGGGGAGTGGGGGTGGAGGATTGGAATGGGCTGGGGAAAGGGGGTGAGGGACTGGCAGAGGGGGGGGGAATGGAAGGGGCAGTGGGATTGGGGACTGGCAGGGGTAGGGGGGGAGACTGGCAGGGGGAGAGGGACTGGAAGGGGGAGTGGGGTTTGGGGACTGGCAGGGGAAGGGGTAAGGGGTTGGGGACTGACATGGGTAGGGGGTCTAGCTGGGGGTGGGGGTGTGGGGCTGGCAGGGGCAGGGGGGACTAGTAGGGGGAGGGGTGGGGGACTGGCAGGGGGAGGTAGGGACTGGCAGGGGGAGTGGGGTACTGACAGGGGAAGGGTGGGACAAGCAAGGGTCGGGGGACTGGAAGGGGGGATGGGGTGGGGGAGTGGGTGTGGAGGACTAGCAGGGGTAGTGAAAGGGTGTGGGAGACAGGAAGGGGAAGGGGCAGTGGGGGACTGACAGGGGAAGGGGGGTTTGGGACTAGTAGGGGCAGGGGGAGAGTGGCGAGGGGAGGGGGTGGGGTTCTGGTAAGGGGGACTGGAAGGGGGAGGGGGTGGAATTTTCATATTTATAACTTCATCCAAGGATCCATGGATTAACCTTGTGAGAATGAATTCATCATAAATTTTTATAGAAAATCTCAATGGAACTCCAAATGAGAACCTACCTCATGAAGATATATGGATCGACACAAGAAATATTATTTATTTATCATTCATTAGTTCTGTTCGAGACATGTTTTGTTTTCTTGTACTTGGTGAATTTATTCTATTATCGTTGGTTATATTACTACACTATTCTTGATTATTGAGTTATATTCTTTGTGAATTTTCAAATATGTTATGTTTTACCATAATTTTAGGGATTGAGAACTACTATGTTCTACATTGTGTTGTAGGTACTTGTGAGCTGGTTCCAGACTTCATTGATAGTTTTTCTTATAGGGAGACTCATGTAAGTGCAATTATGTGTTTTTTTATATTTTGAATTTTTTAATTCATATTATGCAAGTAGCTTTCGTGTATAATTTAATTTCTACAGTGAGTACCATGTTGATCTTCTGGGTGATAAATAGAGTAACTCATTCTCAATTTGTAACAATGTTTTTAAACCCGTGAAATATATTTAGTGTTTGGGAAATTTAAGAAATGGTTAGTAGATCCTCTGACATGATACATGTTAATGGGTTGGGATGTTAGTAGGGAGGGGTAATAGTAGTTGTAGAGTGTATGGGGACTGGAAGGGGATGGGGGAGGAGAAACTGGTAGGGTTGGGGGGGGGACAAGAATGTGTAGGGGGGACTGGCTGGGGCAGGGGGAAAACTAGCAGGCGGGGAGGGGAATGGTAGGGGTGAAAGGTGGGGTTGGAAGGGGGTTCAAGTGGGGGATAACAGGGGGAGGGGATTTTGAAGGGGCATGGGGAGGGGAA
Organism: Viscum album; assembly: GCA_963277665.1. Taxonomy (NCBI): domain Eukaryota; kingdom Viridiplantae; phylum Streptophyta; class Magnoliopsida; order Santalales; family Viscaceae; genus Viscum; species Viscum album. Next base: position 53,581,249 of record OY728156.1, read on the forward strand.
ATAGACAAGGTGGGTGGGTGGGTGGGGGGTGCAGGACTAGCGGGGGGGAGGGGGAACTGGTATGGGGAACTAGTAGGGGGACTGGCAGGGGGAGGGGACTGGCTGGGAGGGGACTGGTAGGGGGACTTGTAAGGGGGAGGGGGTAACTGGAAGGGGGTGCAAGGGTTGGGGTGGGGAGAGTGGTACAAGGTGGTGTCCGTGGGTGGGTGGCGCTGTCTAGGGGGGGGGGGTGTGCAATGAGCAGGGGGGGTGGGCAGGGGGCAGGGGGGCAGTGGGTGTATAGGGTGAGGGGGCTGGGAGGGGGGTGGTCCAAGGGGGTGTGCTGGTTTTTTTTCAAGGGGTAGGGTAGGGTGCAGGGGGGTGCAATGTGAAGGGGGTGTCTAGGTGTGTGTGGGGGGGGGGGGGGTCAAGGGGGGTGTCCAAGAGGGGGGTGTCCAGGTGGGATGGGGGTGTCCAGGGGGGTCAGGGGCTTTTTAGGTGGTGGGATATTATAGGGGGGTGCAATAGGGTTGTCTAGAGGGTGGGCTACTGAACGGGGTGTCCAAGGGGGTGGGCTATTATAGGGGGTGTACATGGGGTGTGGGATACTACCTGGGGTGTTCAAGGGGAGAAAGGGGTTGTCCATTGGGTGAAAGGGGTCTCTCAAGGGGGGCATGGGGGTGTTGGGGGGGTTGTCCAAGAGGTGAAAGGGGGATGTCTAGGGGTGCATGGGGGTGCGGGGGGGCTGTCCCGGGGGGGGGGGGGGGGGGTGTGTTCTTGGGGGGGTGCAGGAGGACTGAACCTATTTTTTATACCATATCAAACATATGGCCATAGTTTTAACTGTGGCAGTAGGGACCTAGTTCCACGGTTCAATTGTGGAATTAGGGGGAATAATGCCACGGTTTGAATGGTGGAAGTAGGCACCTACTACCACGGTTTTAATTATGGAAGTATGCACCCTAATGCAACAATTTTAACAGAGTTAGTAGGCACCCGGTACCGCCATTAAAACTATGGTAGTAGGTCTAACCTAATGCCATGTCGATAGCAGCCACAATTTTCTTAAACCATGGCCATAGGCTACTACCATGGGTTTTGGTCCTATGTCCACTGTTCTAAACCATGACCTTAATTAATTTTCTAGTTGTGTTCATTAATGCTTTTTGGTTCTAATTATGATAAAAATTCTTCATGTTCTACTTCATTTCATAAGGAACATCTATTCCTTACAGGTTGATTTACATCACCGGTGATACTATCACGAGGATTAATCTTAAAAAACAACTGATTTGGGTTTCTTAATACCTATTCATCCTTAAATGATAGGAAATATTCTGGGTCAAATGCTTCAGGAAAATTTTCTTGAACATTTTCTTTATCATAAGGATTTTCTATCAAGAGTTGATAATCAATTTTTAAAAACACATCTGAAGATGTAGGTTGAGGGTATTTAAAAATAAAAAGATTAGTTTCCTCAAATTTTACATGTATTGTTTCTTCAATAGTATAAGCATTTTTATTAGAAACTCAATAATCCTTAGAAGTTGTGGAGTAGCCTAAGAAAATTATTTCATCATATTTGGTTGTGAATTTATGTAGATTATCATTAGTATTCAGAATGAATACCTTGCAACCAAATACTTTGAGGTAGAAAACTCTAGGTTTTCTACCATTCCATAAATTATAGATTGTTTTATTAAGAAAGGATCTATTCCAAACTCGAATTATTGTTTAACACGCGGTACAAAAACCTTCATCTGATTAATGTTTAGCTATAGAATATTCAAATTAAATTGTTCTAGTCATCTCTTGACGAATTCATTTTCATCTTTAAACATCACTATTAAGTTGAGGTGTTCTTGGTGCTAAGAAGTTATGAGTAATTCCTTTGCTACTAAAAAAAGTTTCAAAATCAGAATTGTAAAATTCTCTTCTATGATCAATATGAATAGTTATCAGTGGAAGGTTTTTCTCATTTTTAACGTGGTCTCTAGAAAATTTTAAAATTAGAGAAAGCTTCGGATTTCTTTTCTAGAAAATAGACTCACATAAATCTAGTGTAATCACCGACTAGGAAAAATATATAATATTTTCCTCCAATGCTTCCAGTTTTTGTTGGACTCAAATGATCCATATGCACCAACTGTAATTCATTAGGAGTTAAGACTTAACAAATTTATTTAAAACATTATTATTGTTTCGTTCCACATTGACAAGGATCACAAACCTATAAAGAATTATATTTAAGTACTGATAGATCCTTAACAAGTCTTTTATTAGAGATTTTTCATAGGTTCATAAGTTTATATTGTCCTAATATTCTATTCCATAACCAAGATTGATCTTCCACTGCACTAAAGAATGGTTGATCATGGCTCTTAAGGTCTTCTATGTTTAGTGTGTATACATTCTCATGACTTTGGGAAGAAAGAATAAAATCTTCCTTGGAATTGTGTACTAAGCACTTATCATTCCTAAAATTCACAAGGTAACCTTCATCACATATTTGACTTATTCTAATGAGGTTGTTCTGAAGACCCTTAACAAATAAAAAATTTGAAATAAATGTTTATCTAAGAAGAACGATGTTACCTTTACCAATAATTTTTCCCTGACCATTATCTTCAAAAGTTAATTTTCATCCTTTCGTCTTGATAATACATTCAACGAAGATTTTGTTACCAGTCATATACCAGAAACATCCACTATACATGTACCATGTTTTGATGTTGGTACAATCTTTATTTTCTTGAATATAAGATTATTATACTTTCAAAATCCCAATTTTCTTGGATCCAAAAATTTTAGAAAAAAAGATTATAGGAATCAACATTTTCTTAAAAAAATAAGATTTATGAAAATATAAAGAATGGGTTTTATTTAATGAACAATATTTCGACCAATATCCACCACATTGAAATTTAGTGTAGAATGAAGAACTTTGAGGAATAAAATAGTTATTACAATAAACTGTATTAGAATGAGTATAACCAAATCTATAAATATTCGTTTGAGGTCGAATTTGGGTATACATATTGTCAAGGATTTCTTCACCAGAGGTAAAGTTTGACAATCACTTCCTCATGTAAAATATTTCTGACTTTAGTTCAATAACCATGTTTTTATCCTCAAAAACATTAGTTTTAGAACTCGAGTTACACTCTAAAATATTTTTCATAGAAATTACATTTTCAAGATCCTTATAAATTTTATGCTTCTCATAATTAACTTCCTCAAGATTTTTGGAAATACTTTAAAAATAAAATTTTTATCCAGATATTTAGAAAGATCTGATACTTCTTTAGTTAAAATAGAAATTCTAGAATTTTCTTTATTAGGATTTTTCTTGTGTTTATAATTTTCATTCTCAAGAAGTTTAGAAAATAATGATAATTTTTTATAAGTATGTAATATATAATCTTCATCAAAAGAAGATTCTTCATCTGAAGACTTATATTATTTATCATCAGTATAATTTTAATTCAAGGATCCATTTGTGATAGATTCAACATTGTGTACCGTGGCCATTATAAAGTGATTTTCAATTGGTAGTCTGGCTACTAGAATAAGATTCTTCTAATCAGAAGATTCATACTCTAAGGATTCATTAAAAGAGTCACCTCCAATAGAACACTAGGTGTCATTGGATTTCAAAACTCTCTTAGCTTTATTGTTATAATAATTTTTTCTATTACACTCAGAATTATTTTCCTTTTTATCATTTTTCTTATGAAAAAGATAGTCCTGCTTAATAATCCCTCCTCTTTTTCATTCATAACATGTGATTTCAGAGTGTTTCTTGTCTTTTCTTTCATTCTTCATAAATCTATACTGAATGTTTTTCTTTCCAACTATCTTGTTCATCCTTTGAGCAAGATTAGATAGTTCTTTATCACTATGTTCACTATCACTATATTTAGATATAACAGTGACTTTTTTAGACTTATATATTATAACACTTTCCAGAGTATTGGATTTATAGTAGTAAAGGCTACACTTACATTGCCATTTTTCGATTTTTCATATCAGGATCTCTTTTCATTCTTCTCTCATGTTGAAGAAGAGTTCCAAAAATCTCATCAAGAGTAATTGGAGATACTTTCCTATTTTCATAAATAAATGTTCTCTTAGATTCCCACTCATTAGGCATGATATCTATAATCTTTTCTACAAGTTCCTCATCATCTAGACCTTTATCAACTATATATTGTAAACTATTAACAATAGTCATAAACCATTATTGTAACTTTCATACTGGCTCTCCATAAGGAAATATAAATCCATGATATTCTTCTCTAACCATATCTATTCTAGTTTCTATAACTTTGGATGCACCAAAATGAGTAACCTCAAATTTTTTCAAGATATAGTTAGCGGCTTCAGAGGAATAAATATGACTATATATATTCTAGGTCATGGAACAAAACAAAGTATTGTGTACCTTTTATTTTATTTGATATTATGACATTGCATGATTGGTAAAAGATCTGACTTTCTTATTAGGAATCTTGTAGTGTCCAATAAGCATAACAAAATTTTCCACTCTAGTATTAATAACAAAAGTCCTCATACAATCTATCCAATATTCATAATCATTACTATCAAATATAGTTGGTTTGGTAGGATTTATATTGTCAATAGAACCAACATTCATTCCTACCATCTAAATGAAAATATCATTCAACATAAACTTGTTAATAGTAAATTTTTTAAACAAGGATAAAAATCCCTATGAAAATAAAATATTTAGAACAATGAAAAATTGAGAAAAAAAACTTATATATGAATATAAGTATTTCATAGACCTCTACTGATACCAATTGTAGGATCAAAATATGAATATAGATGTTCAATTATAAAGGGGGTGGGGGCTTTAAAAACATGCATTTATAACCTAATGGAAAAATATGTTTAACAATGTTAGAAAAGGTAAATTCGCAAGACCTCTTTTAGTTCTACAAACATGCTAGGTTCCAGAAATGTTTTTACAAAAATGGAACATAAAAAAAAGTTTACAAGAAAAATATTATACCTTAAAGAATATATAATCTTACATATCAGAGTATATAAAAGTATAATAAAGTATAAGAATGTTATACTTCCTTCTTTTATCAAAATACAGTGGAAATAAACATTAAAAAACAAGTTGCAAGTATGAAATCTTTTAACCCAAATAGAAGGGTATTCAAAAACATTTGAAAAATTTCCCTTGATTTATACTTTCAAGAATGTTTGTCTTACACACACTGTGGTAAGCCCTCGATAAGAATATTGAAATCTGACTTTCTATCCCCACAAGCCCTCAAACATTAAGGTATTTAGAACCTCTCTCTTTCTATCCACAGAAGTGCTCAAACTATAAGGTAGTAGGCACCTCTATCTTCATATCTCTAGAAGTCCTCGATTGAACAATGTAAGAATCGTAGTCACACAAATCAATATGAACAAGATTTTGAGTACGAACATGGAATGATAGATTCTCTCTAGAAATCACTTTAGCAGCATGTAATCTCTACATAATTCTAAGTTCTTGTTGTGTTATGAGCTTGTAAAAATGAGCTTCTATTTATGGGAACATCTCTATCAGTTATCTTTCTCCTCCAAAAATCATATTTTTCCTTGAATTTTGGAGGTATCTATACAAATGTCACTCAAGAAATAGTCAGTTAGAAAGAGAATATATGACATCATTTTATAACTATAAAAAGTGTAAGAAAAATAGGGTTTCTTAACCAAATATTATTTTTCGGAGTCTAAGGAAAAATACATTTCAGAATCTAACCAAATAAACTTTGAAAGACTATAACCCATGGATATTAAGATTCTGTTTTTCAACGAATTTAGAGTCTGAATTATGAGGAATTCAGAGTCTGAATTTAGAGAAATTCAGAGTCTCAAATATTAGGAATTTTATGTCGAAATTCTAAGGAATTCAGAGATGAAATTTCATAGAATTCAAAGTTTGAATATCATAGAAATCAGAGTGAGAATTTTAGAATATTTGGAGTCAAGATTTTAGAGAATTTAGAGTATGAATTTTAGAGAATTCGGAGTCTGAATTTCAGAGAATTCGGAGTCTGAATGTCAGAGAATTGGGACTCTGAATTTCAGAGAATATGGGGTCTAAATTTTAGAGAATTTAGGGTATGAATTTTAAAGAATTTTAAGTTTGAATTTTAGAGAATTTGGAGTCTAAATTTCAGGGAATTTGGAGTCTAAATTTCATAGACTTCAGAATCTGAATTTTGGAGAATTCGGAGTTTGAATTTCAGAAAATTTAGAGTCTAAATTTCAGAGAATTTGGACCCTGAAAACATAATACATTATATCCAAGGATTTATAGAATTTCAAGGTTTTAGATGTGAAATTGAATTTTAGAATTAGAAAAAAATGAGTTAGATTTATAGAATCTATAAAATAAACAATTAAAACATATGTAAGGATAAATTTTCATGGGGAAGAAAAATTTTCATTATTAAGACCATTCTTTGGGAAAATAATATTTTCCTTAAGATTGAGTGTTTGTGATTTTCAAAACATAGAGGAATAGAAAAGTCATAAAGAAAAGCTTATTGACTCAATAATATTAACCTTTTTGGAAATCAAAAACATCCTTATGAAAAAGAATATAAGGACTTAGAGTTTTTCTTTATGGACATGAAAAAAAACTTACCTCCCTTTACTTATGGATCAGGTTGGATATGACTAACTCCCCTATAGGCTTTGAAATCCATAAGGATCTTATTCATGACTACCTTAAATTTACTTTTCCTCTTTTTATATAACAAATTCTTCTTTGATGAAACTCCACATCATATATACTCCCCCTTACATAGGGAATTCACTTCTTTACATAGTATTATTTTTATCATTCATTTCTCCCCCTTTGCGATTTTCAAAAAGGAATAAAGAGAATGGAAAAAATATTAAACCTGGAAAATTAGTACTATACAAAGAAGCACATGATGAACAACCAAAGTTTCATTATGTTGGGAAATATTTATACAAAGAAGAAAATAAAACAAAAAATTATATTGTAGAAAAATTATCCTTGTTTCTCCTTCAGGATTAACTTCATTACGTTGGTTTTCAGCTTCTTTATCTCCTTGTGATATTCTTAAACTCGTTTGAGTAGCTGATCCTGATATTTACATTTCTTCTCTAAGTCATTTATATTTTCTTCCCAAGCCTTTAGAATATATACCTAGGCCTTCAATATATACTTTTTATTAGAAAGATTTTCTTCAAACCCTATTCTGATATCCCTTTCCCTCTTCTAATTAATATCCACTGAATTATGCTTCCCATTCAGATCCTTAACATCCACCTTTCGAGTTGTTTTTTAAGACTTATCCTTTCCTCAAAACTCATAGTAAGATCATTAAACATACCATCTTTAATGTCAAAATAATCATTCAAACTTTCATGAAAATCATTAAGGATACTAATATCTTCGATTGTTTTCCTTGACTATTTTGTGATTTCCATGCATGATATTTTGCGGGCTTCATATTCAATGAAGAATGTTTTGAAATCATACTCAAGCTTGAAAAAAATATCCATAATCATGGTGATTGAATCTTATTTTTGATTAAATGTGTACTTAAGCATATGGCACCTCGAGTCTATATTCGGAAATATGGGAATAATATGAAATTGCTTCTTCAAAATTTGAACTACAAAATCATGTCCATGAAAGGATGATTTTGAATAAGATTGTTTCGTTCGTGAGGATTATTTTTATATTTATTTAGATTTACTCTAGGATGAGCCACCAAAATCATTCTTTTTCACTATAGATTTCCGAGGTTTATCGACCAACACCTGCGTTCCCTTATCATCTCTTAGAATGACCTCTTCTGCTTTGGGTGATTTATGATATCTATCTAATAATTAAACAATCTTCTCTTCCTCAATATTTTCATTCTCGGAACCGACAAAAAGATCCTTTGGTTGAACAAAGTCATAGTTACTACTCGCTTCTTCAGATAGTTTATTCACTTCTTCCTGACACTTTTCTTTTTTTCCTGGAGAAGCATGTTTTGATGAATCATCTTCAGAAGTTCATATTGAGTGTTTCTCAGAAGGACTCTAATTCTCATGATATTCCTCCACTTTTCTAATCATGTCATCAATATCACCACTTCCATTCTTCTATTATTCTTCCAGTAATTTCTCATGAACTATTACTTCTTTTTTTCTGGTTCCAGAATCACAATATTTTTCATAAGAGTTAAAGGAAGCGATTCTTGCAAAAATGATTCTGGTACCTGGTATTGTTCAGAAGGTTAATCAGTATCTTTGAGAAGGGATTGAATGATTTCAGCTTCCGAAGTCTTTTTCCTCTGCTTATTTTCTTTCTCTTTCTTCTCAAGATCCTCAGTAGCCTTTAAATTTAAATTTTTTGACTTAGTATGGTCCCTGCCAAAACTAGGATCCCCTTCCATATTATTCTTTTAGTCTTCTGTACACGTAGAAACCAATTCATCTGGATAAGTCTTTTGCTTCTTTGGATTGGGTGATGTTTATTGGTTTTCCTTATCCACATGAGGTTCTTGTTTCTCTTTCAGTTCCTTCACCTTCTTCAACTATCCACCCTTCTTTAAAGTTTGAGACACATCTGGTTTCTTAGATAGAGATTTGATTTTTGATTTATACAAATCATAGAATTATCCTGATTCACTAGAAAAACAACCGTCATTCTCCTTCGAGTATCATCAATCCACATGATTACTTTGAAATTTCTTGTCTTAGAACTATAATGAATTTTAAACGCTTCTAGACACATGACTATAATTTTTGAGATAATAACATGATACATGATTATTTGTGATTTCAGAGTTCCATTTTTGATATTCTCAGTTGAATTTAAAACATACTTCACCAAATTAATCTTTCTAAAATTCACTAGAAAGTCCAAGGTAGAAATATCACTCTTCGTCAGGGTATCCCTATTACCTTTTCTCGGAATGAGAAATCCTTGAACCCATAACTGAAGAATCTGGCAGTTTGTAGAGAGGTGAAAAATTTTCAAAGTCTTTACTTCTTTCAAAACAAGTCACTCTAAATCCTTTTCCTTATTGAATGATCCTGAAACACCTGGTAGCTTGTGGGTAAAAAATTCTACTTCACCATTATATGGACATCCAACAAGGTTGGCATCCATACTGTAGGAAAGGGCATAGGTCTTTCAATATATCTTGAAAGAAAACATGTCTCTCCCTCCATCATTGAATAAACTTACTGATTCATATAATTTAACCAACAACTCTGGATAAACCAGATCATGTGCCTTTGGTTTGGATACACATAGGCTATCCCAGCCATTCAACATGATATTATTTGAAATAATAGAATCATACTTAGTAATGAATTTTATATCGACTAACCTTTCTATATATATCTCTCATTCAAATATTTTGTTTACTGATGACATTTCTTTATGAGTAGAAGATTGCACACACATTTAGAATTAATGAAAACTTGAAGATGTAGAACGACCTTATGTAGAGAAGTCGAACATCAGCACACAAATGATTTGAATACAGATGTGTGAAAACCGTCAGGGGTTCCTTATATAAGAGTTTGAGGCGATGGTTCAACTTACTTGATTTATCCAATGGTTGAAATAATCATGATCAGATATGATGGTTGAGATAATAGATGAATAAGGAATTCAGTAGGTTCCGATCTTTGGAGGATTTTAAGATAAATAATTTAGATTGAAGGAAAAGTGAATCTGGATAATTTTCAATAAAATGAAAATACCATCATGTAAAAAGAATATTACGAAAAATTAATAAAGGAAACAAAACTTCTGGATTTATATTATAATTTTTAGTAAGAATGAAAATTATTTTTGAAGAACATTATATTTCAATTTTATTTAAAAAAATCCGGTTAAGAAAATTTTGATTATGAAAAAAAATTTGTTTACGAAAATATTGATTTCAAAAAATTTTATTATGATTTGTTTATTACAATGATATTTGATTACAAAAAATTTGTTTAATTTTTTTTATTATAGTATTTTTTATTACAAAAATTTTGATTATAAAAATTTCTTTATAAAAATTTTGATTACAAAAATCTGATTAAAAAATCTGATTAAAAAAATTTGATTACAAACAAATTTTGAGAATGGAAAATTTTAAAAGGAGAGAAAAATTTTACTAAAAAGAAAATGTACTCTCCCTATGAAAAATAGTTTCTTTTTGTCTGGAGATAGGTTTCAACAAGAAGTTAAAATGGAATATTACATTATAGTTATAATTTCTAACTTCTATTTAATGTATTAAAATCTATATGAGGGTAAATATTTTGTGAAAATGTCAGTAATTTGATCTTGCGTTATGATAAATTGAAGAATGATACCTCTTTGTTGTGTGTGATTCTTAAGAAAGTGATGCCTAATATCTATGTATTTTTTATGATAGTCATGTGCAGGGTTTTTACATAATGAAATGACACTCGTATTATCACAGAAAATATGTGTTTTGGTAAAACTCATTTTATAATCTGTGAGTGTGTGTTTCATCCACAACATTTGGGCACAACAACTTCCAGTTGATACATATTAAGATTAAGTAGTAAAAAGTGCTACTGAGTGTTACTGTTTTCATGACCATGAAACTAATGAATATCTTAAGAAATGGCATGTTCCAGATGTACTTTTACTATCCATTCTACATCCACCAAAATCAGAATCCGAAAATGTTTTTAAAACATTATGATTTCCAGAAGTATAAAAGATTCCTAAATCCTTGGTTCCCTTTAAATAGAAAATAATTATTTTCACTACCATTAAATGGAATTCCTTAGGATTGGATTAATATCTTGTACATAAGAATACTGAAAACATTATGATTGGATGAATTGTGGTCAGGTATAGTAAACTTCTTACCATTCCTCTAAATGAAGTTTGATCTAGTGGTCTCCCATCATTATCAAGATCAAGAAAATTTAAGGAATCAATGGGAGTATTTCCACTCTTAGTGTTGTCATATACATACTTTTTTAGAATATCCTTAATATACTTATGTTGACATATATATGTTCTTTCTGTTTTTTTGAAAAATTTGAAAACTTAGGAAAAATTCTAAATCACCCATCATACTGATTTTAAACTCAGATATCATTAGATCCTCAAACATATCGGTTAAATATAGCTGAGTTGAACCAAATATAATGTCATCAACAAAAATTTGAACAATTAAAACATTTTTATTATCTTTCTTCATAAAAGGGTTGGATCTTAATTTCCCTTAACATAATTTTTTTATAAAAAAATCATGTACGTCTATCATACCAAGCTCTAGTGGCTTGTTTAAGTCCATATAAATATTTTGTATGTTTGAAAACATGTTCAGGATGTTTTGTTTCTTCAAAACTAGGAGGTTGTTTAACAAAAACATCTTCTTGAACATATCCATTAAGGAGAAAACATTTAACATCCATTTGAAAAAGTTTAAAATTGAGGAATGCTATAGATGCATGTAAAACACGGGTAGATTCAATTCTAGCTACTAGAGCATAGGTTTCTTTATTGTATATCCCTTCTTGTTGATTATAGTCTTTATCCACTAATATAGCTTTATTTCTTATGATGATTCAGTTTTCATCACACTTATTTATGAAGAACCATTTTACTCCAATAACAGATGTTTAATTAGGTATTTCAACCAAGGTACAGACTTTATTTCTTTCAAAATCATTTAGCTCATCCTGCATGGCTTTTATCCATTCATGATCACCTAAAGCATCATCAATGATTTATTGTTCTAATTGATAATGGAATGATTGATTCTCTACTTTATTTCTTAAGGAACTTCTATTCCATACAGGTTTATATACATCACTAATGATAGTATCACTAGGATGATTCTTAAGAAATGACTAATTTGGGTTTTGTAATACATGTTCATCAAAATATGATAGGAAATCATCTGGGGTAAATACGTCAGAAACATTTTCTTGAACATTATCTTTATCAAAAGGTTGTTCTATCAAGGGTTGATAATCAGTTTTTGAAAACACATAAAAAGATGTAGGTTGAGGGTGTATAAAAATATAAGGATTAATTTCCTCAAATTTAACACGTATTGTTTCTTCAACAGTATAATCATTTTTATAAAAAAATCTATAAGCCTTAAAAGTTGCGGAGTATCCAAAGAAAATTCTTTCAACAGATTTGGGTGTGAATTTATATAGATTATCTTTAGTATTCAGAATTAATTCTTTGTAACAAGATACTTTGAAGTAGGAAAGTCTATGTTTTCTACCATTCCATTACTCATTTGGGGTTTTATTATGAAAAGGTCTAATCAAAACACGATTTATAGTATAACATGCAGTATATACAGATTCAACCCAAAAATGATTAGCTATAAAATATTCACATTACATGGTTCTAGTTATCTCTTGAAGAATTTGATTTCTTCTTTCAAAAACACCATATGTTGATGAGTTCTTGGTGATAAGAAGTTATGAGTCATTCCTTTATTACTACAAAAAGATTCAAAATCATAATTTTGAAATTCTCCTCCATAATCACTATGAATAGTTATCAGGGGAAATTTTTTCTGATATTTTACATGGGCTCTAAAAAATTTAAAATAAGAAAAAGCTTCAAATTTATTTTGTAGAAAATTGACCCATGTAAATCTAGTATAATCATAAACTAGGAAAAATACATAATATTTTCCTCTAATGATTCTAGTTTGTATTGGACTGAAAAGTTCAATATTCATAAAATGTAATGCATTTGTAGTTGAGACTTCACCAATTAATTTAAAACTTGAATTATATTTATTTTCATATTGATAAGGACCACAAACTTTTGAAGAATCATATCAACACTCTAGTAGATCCTTAACATGACTTTTCCTAGAGAGTTCACAAAGGTTACTAAGATTACACTATTCTAAACGTCTCTTCCATAACCAAGATTGATCTTCCATTACACTAAGGAAATGTAGATCTTTTCAACTATGGTCTTCTATGTTTAGTGTGTATACATTCTCTAGCCTATGGGCATAATGAATAAAATCTTCCTTGGAATTGTGTACTAAGCACTTATCATTCCAAAAACTCACAAGGTAACCTTCATCACATAGTTGAATTATGCTAATGAGGTTGTTCTTAAGACACTTAATAAATAAAATAGTTGAAATCATCTTTTTTCAAGAAGAACAATGTTACCTATGCCAATAATTTCTCCCTAATCATTATCGCAGAAATTAACTTTTTCTCATTTTCTCTTGAAAATATATTCAAAGAAGTTTTTGCTACCAGTCATATACTGGGAACATCCACCATCCATGTACCATGTATCTATATTGGTACTATCTTTATTTTCCTAAAAATAAGAGTTTTAGACATTTAGAATCCAAATTTTCTTGGATCTGGAAATTTCAGAAAGCATGATTTTAGGAATCCACATTTTCTTAGAAAAATAAGCTTTATGAAAACCTAAAGATTGTGTTTTATTTAATTTTTGTTTTCTCCAATGTCCACCACACTGACATTTAGTGCAGAATGTAGCGCTTTGAGGAACAAAATAGATATTTCTAAAAATTGTCTTAGAATGAGAATAAAAATCCAGAACTATTCCTTAGAGGTAAAATTTGGGAATGCATCTTGTCTAAGTTTTCCTTACTAAATGTACTGTTTGACAAACACATACTCAAGGAAAATATTTCCGATTATAGTTTAATAACCAAGTTTTTATCTAAAAATATATTAGTTTTATACTAGAGTTATTCTCTAAAATATTTTTTTCATAGAAATTACATTTTCAAGGACCTTATAATGTTTATACTTCTTAGAATTAACTTCCTCAAGGTTTTTGAAAATACATTAAAAATAAAAAAAATTCATATCAAGATCTTTAGAAAGATAATATGGTTCTTTAGTTCAAATAGAAATTCTATAATTTTCCTTATCAAGATTTTTCTTGAGTTTTGAATTTTCATTCTCAAGAAGTTTAGCAAACCTAGATACTTATTTATAAGTAGGTAATATATTATCTTCATATGAATACTTATAGGATTTATCAATAGTATAATTTTCATTCAAGGGTCCATTTGTGATAGATTCAAGATTGTGTACCTTTGCCATTAGAAAATGATTTTCAATGGGTAGTCTGGCTAGTAGACCAAGATTATTCTGATAAGAATATTGATATAAAGAGGATTCATCAGAAGGGTCACCACCACTAGTACTCCATGTGTCATTGGCTTTCAAAACATTCTTAGCATTAGCCTTGACATACTTCTTTCTATTCCTCTCATAATGTTATTCCTTTTTATACTTTTTTTAAGTATAGGACAATATGGCCTCATATACCCTTCTCTTTTGCATTCATAATAAGTGACATCAGAGTATTTCTTGTCTTTTCTTTCTTTCTTCTTATATCTATACTGAAATTATTTCTTTCTAACTATCTTGTTCATCCTTCGAGAAAGATTAGCTAGTTCATTGTCACTATGTTCATTATCACTACATTCAGATAAAATACTAAATTTCATAGACTTATATCATTTAACCCTTTTAGGAGTCTTGGATTTAATATTATTAAAGGATACAATTCCATTTCCATTTTTATTCTTATTTGTATCAGCATCTCTTTTCATTCTTATCTCATGTTGAAGAAAAGTTCCAAAAATATCATCAAGAATAATTTGAGATACTTTTCTATTCTCAACAATAGTTGTTCTCTTAGATTCCCACTCCTTAGAAATGATATCTATAATCTTTTCCACAAGTGCCTCATCATCTAAAACATTCTCACCCATAGATTGTAAACTGTTAACAATATTCATAAACTTTTGTTTTACCTTGCATACAGGCTCTCCATAAGTAAATAAAAATCAATGATATTTTTCTCTAAGAATAGCTCTTATAGTTTCTATAACTTTGGATGTAAAAAAATTAGTAACCTCCAATTTATTCTAGATATAGTTAGAAACATCACAAAAAGAAATATGACTATATATATTCCTGGTCATGGAACACGAAAAAATATTGTGCACCATGTAGTTTAGTTGATATTCTGACTTTTTTTTATTAGTAATTGTTCTGACATCCTTATCAGGAATCTTGTAATCATCAGTAGGTATAACAAAATTATCTACTCTTGTATTAATAATAAAATTCTTCATACGATCTCTCCAATATTTATAATCATTCCTATCAAAGATAGGTGGTCTGGTAGGATTTAGATTGTCAATCGAACCAACATTCATTCCTTCCATCAACATGAAAATATCTTTCCATAGAAACTTCTGAATTGTAAAAGTTTGTAAACAAGGATAAAAATATATAAGAAAGTAAAATATTTATAACAATGAAAACATGAGAATGAAAACATATATGTGAATATATGTATTTCAGATACCTCCTCTGATACCAATTGTAGGATCAGAATATGAATGTATATGGTCAATTACAAGAGGGGGGTGAATTGTAAGTTTAAAAACTTTTGTTTTTAACATTAAGGAAAAAAAGTTTAACAATGATAAACAAGGTAAATTCACAAGACCTCTTTTATTTCTACAAACTTGATATGTTCTGGAAATGTAGTTCCGAAAATGAAACTTAAGAAATGTTTACAAGAAAAAGATTCTCCCTTAAAGAATATAGAATCTTACTTATCAGAGTATAAAAAAGTATAAGAAAGTATAAGATGTTTATACATTATTCCTTTATCAAAATACATCAGAAATAAACTTGAAACAAAAAAAGTAACAAGTATGAAATCTTTTAACCCAAAGAGAAGGTTATCCAATAACCTTGGATAATGGTCCCTTGATTTTTTTACTTTCATGAAAGTCTATCTTACCCACACCAGGGTAATCCCTCGATAAGAATATGAGCATCTATGTTGTTATCCATGCAATCCCTAGAACTTTAAGGTATTAAAAACCTTTTTCTTTCTATCCATGAATGTCCTCAAACTATAGAGTAGTCAGCACTTCCATATTCCTATACCAGAAAGTCCTCGATTATACACAGAAACAATCGAAGTCGCACGAAGCTGTCTAAACAATATGTTCAGTACGCACAAGGCATGAGATTCTTTATCTCTAGAAATAACTTCAGAAGCATGAAATACCTAGACAACTCTTAGTTTTTTTGTGTTATGATCTTGTTCAGATGAGAAAATATTTATAGGCACTTCTCCAACAGTCAACTCCCTCCTCCCACAGTCATGTTTTTCCTTGAATTTTGGAGGGACCTATACACGTGTCACACAAACAACGGTTAATTAGAAATAGAATATACAAAATCATTTAATAACTATAACAAGTGTAAGAATAATAATTTTTCTTAAGAAAACATAATTTTTTATAGTCTAACGAAAAATAATGTTTAGATTCTAACCAAATAAACATTCAAGGACTATAACTCATAGATACTCAGATTCTATTTTTCAAGGAATTCAGAGTCTAAATTATAAGTAATTTAGAGTCTGAATTATGATGAATTTGGTGTCTGAATTATAAGGAATTCAGAGACTGAATTTCAGAGAATCCAGAGTCTAAATTTCATAGAATTTGGAGTCTCAAATTTAGAATATTTGGAGTCTGGATTTTAGATAATTTAGACTGTGAATTTCATAGAATTAAGAGTCTGGATTTCAATGAATCTGTAGTCTGAATTTCATAGAATTTAGAGTTTAAATTTCATAGAATTCAGAGTCTGAAATTCATATAATTAAGAGATTTAATTTCAGATAATTCATAGTCTAAATTTTAGAGATTTTGGAATCTTAATTTCCGAGAATTTCGAGTTGGAATTTCATAGAATTCAGAGTCTGAATTTTGGAGAATTCAGAGTTTGAATTTCTATGAATTCAGAGTCTGATTTGTGGAGAATTTGAGTCTAAATATCATAGAATTCAGACACTAAAAACAGAATACTTTATAACCAAGGATTTATTAGATTTCGAGGTTTTAGATGTGAAACATAATTTTAGACTTAGAAATAAAATGAGTTAGATTTAGAGAAACTATAAAATGGTTAGTGAAAACATAGGTGAGGATAAATTTCCTTGGAGAAGGAAAATTTACCCTTTTAAGATAAATATTAGGGGAAATATAATTTTCCATAAGATAAAGTTTTTGTGATTTTCAAAACATATAGAAATGGAAAAGTCATAAATAAAACATTATTGACTCAATAGGAACATATCAAGGAGATGTATCTAGTTTTGGAAGTAGGATACAATGTGGGTTTGGGTTCTAAGGTATGCATTGGAGAAAGGTTGGGGTGATGTTTGGGTGGAATTTTAGTTTAACGGAGGGATTTTTTGATAGACCTAGGGATTTTTGGGTGGCATAATTTATAGACTTTGTGAATTTTCAGATTATGTTATTATTATTTCTCTGATTATTTCGTTGTGTGTATATTCATACTTATCTATTTTTTATTTCACTATTCCCGGTCTACAAATTCTAAAGTTTTATTTTATGGAAAAGATATATATATGGGCAGTTTAAAATACCACTATATATTAGAATTTTTTTATCCATTGTTTAAAATTCAACTAAAAAATATACTTCAACTCTTCTCGGAAACTATCGCTAAATGGTACAAATCAACGTGAGTTGGATTCCAATAACAAATTTAGTGGTGGTTTTTGTAAAGTATCCCAAACTATATGGTGGTGGTTTAAACAACCTCTTAAAAAATAACTCTTTTATAAGTCAATTTTTTCGCAATGATAACCTTGAATGGTATTTACTACGGAGTAGATCATCCACCACATCACCTTTATCAAGAGTATATCCCATCTCACTATCATGGTCTTATAGAATCTTAAGCCATATCCTCTTCTTCAAGTTTAAATCATTTTGTATGAATATTTTTCATATACTATTTTTGTTTGAATGGAAAATTAACCTCTCTCCCATTAGATAGATTCATCATGTATTAAGAGAGAAATTTTATTTTACCCACTACATGTCAAGGGTCCCCTATTTCTGATCATGGAGTCTCATCTTTCAGCACCCATAATCAATCACTGCATGTATCTACCTAAACATTAATACATTCCCATATATTATGGAATTAATTAACACCACAAACTCAATAACATCCTCTAATAGTCCAAAGATGGGTGTTCCTGTATACACCTACTTTAGTTGTTGAAAATTATGGTAACATTTTTTCATCATCAAAATTAGTTTCCCCATCAAGGTCAAGGTATTTTGATGTTTCATGATACTATAAGAATCTTTCTCGAATATATGATTATATTCTACCAACATAAGGAATCTTTGTAGCTTAGTAACTCTCTCTAGTGTCTCCCAAGATAGAACAACCTTGATATTTTCTAGGGTTACTACCACTTCATCCTATTAAATGACAATTCCCTTGATGTGGAAGTCATAAATATAAAACTAAAAAATATTGATCTTTCCACATGTCTTGTTCCCATGTATTATGTCCTGGACCATCCTAAAATGTCATGTGTGTCCCCCACCAATACTAAGTATATAAGGATTTCATCTTTAAAGAATACTAAGAATTTTTTTAAGAAGGGCTGATAGATCTAGTACATGAGTACCATGAACACTACAGGGGAATTTTTCATTCCTAAGGGTGCCACCATGTACTAATAATGAACATATTTTCACTAAAATGTAATATTTTTCATGTCCACCTCTAAAACATGGAGTTGGTTATTACTAAATCTA
Source organism: Viscum album (assembly GCA_963277665.1). Classification (NCBI taxonomy): domain Eukaryota; kingdom Viridiplantae; phylum Streptophyta; class Magnoliopsida; order Santalales; family Viscaceae; genus Viscum; species Viscum album. The sequence continues at coordinate 53,599,932 of OY728156.1, forward strand.
TGGATATTATTTGAGATCCACTTCTACCCTTTAATGTTGTTGGAGAGTTTTTCAAATCATAGTATTGAATTTTTTTCTTTCTAATCACCTAGTTTATGAGATGATAATCCTAGAACAACATGGTAATCCTATCATCCTTCAAATAAAATATGAATGGGGAATCCAAGGGTACACATCAAGTGTACCAAATCCCTTCCTATATAGATCCTACAATAACAACTTCATCTCTCACAAGGGATATTTTTATAATAGAATAGATATATGGGAATTCCCTTGGTATAGTTCAATACAAAAGTTGATCATAACATGGTGTGGGGGTGGGGGGTAAACCAAACATTTCATCATAGAAGAAGTACTCATACTACCCAATACTAAGAAAACTAAAATCTCATAATATATGCTACTCCAAGGGTAAAATTAGAAACCTGATGAGTGATAGAATGTATCCTTCATCATATGATCCCATCTTAATCATCCAGGGATTACTTCTCACTAAAGAATTATAATCTCATCCCAGTAACATTGATGCATAATATCATCCAACTAAAACACTAAATCATCTTTTGAACCACATAGAGAAATTTTATACCAAGAATTATATCTTATAGCCTCATTATAGAAACAAAGAGAAACCTCACAAATATCCATCCTACAAGAGTTCGGCCACACTATCAGTAAAAGTATGTCATCATTGAATCAAACTCTATAGAGGTATCTATGTGAAACAATCAAGCTAATGGTTAAACATGGGATATCTAGATCTTAATCGAGTGGTGAGTCATTGAAATATTGGCCCATGAATGTGTCTATAAACACTATATCTAATAAAGTGATAACACGTATCATACCTTGTGACAACTGGGCCCCAATGATAGCACATACACCCCACCGTAACATGGCTGTTAGGCCCTGGACTTCCAGGTACCACCATTTTCTCCTAAGTGAGCCACTATATCTTCATAGTGACTATATTATCACTAAAATGTAATATTCTCGATGTCCTCCACTCAATGATAGAGCTGGTGATTACCTAACCTAAGGTTATTATTTGAGAGCCACTTCTACCCTATAAAGTAGTTGGATATATTTTCAATTCTCTGTATTGTAAATTTTTTCTTTATATTCACCATGTTTATGTGAGGATAATCCAAGAACTACATGATGATCCTATCATCCTTCAAATAAAACATAAATGGGGAATCCAAGGTGACACATAGAGTGTATCAAATCCATTCCTATGTAGATCCTCCAATAACAGCTTCCTCTCTCACACATGATATTTTTTACAATGGAATTGATACATGGGAATTCCCTTAGTAAAGTTATATACATAAGTTGAGCATCCAATTGTGTGGAGGGGTGGGGGTGGGTAAACCCAATATTTCAACAAGGATGATGTACTCATACTACCCAATACTATAGAAAATTAAAATCTCATAATATCTATTACTCTAAGGGAGAATCTATCCTCCTGATGAGTGATAGACCGTATAATTTAGTATATGATCCCATCTTACTCTTCCAGGGATTACTTATTATTAAAAAAGTTTAATGCTATCCCACTAACATTGATACATAATATCATCCAACTAAAACATTAAATTTCTTTATGAACCATAAAGAGAAATTTTATTCCAATAATGATATCATATAGCCACATCATAGAAATGAAGAGATCCCACAAAAATAACTATCTTCCATGAATTAGGCCACACTATCAACAGAATTATGTCATCCTTGAATCACACTCTGTAGAAGTATATAAGTGAAACGATCAAGCTAATGGTTCAACTTGAGATATCTAGATCATAAATGAGTAATGAAACAATTAAATAGTGTCTCAAGAATTTTCTTATCAAAATTATATCTAACAAAGAGACAACATAGATAATACCGTATTGAAAATGGGCCCTGATGATAGAATAGGCACATCACATTAACATGGAAATTGGGACATGGCCCTCCAGGTACCATCTGTATCCCCGAAGACATGTTGTCCCAACCTTGGGCCCCCCACCTGCCCGAACGGGTCATCTGAATAATGACTATCCCCACATGACAACACATGTCCTTTCCAGTGTTCTATATTCTCACTCACACACACTATAAGAAAATTCACAGAAGGTCACCCATCCTGATCACAACTTCATGCCAAGCACACCTACCTATGAAGTTCTAATTAGTTAGGGTCTAGAAAAAAAGTTATACCTTGTTGGAATGAGTTATATAATTTAGTCATTAAACTCTTTATCATTATGGGGTGTTAAATTCACCCCTTTAGTGAAAAACACCATCATTGTGATCCCTACATATCAACCCAGGAAGTGCACCACACTTAAGTATGAGGACCTACCTCTGATACAAAATATGAAAACTAGGTCTTGGTGATAGTAAATACACCCCTCCCTGACATGGATGTCTGGATCTGGCTTCCAAGGTTCCAGCAGTCACCTCAAAGACACGTGGTCCTCACCCTGGGGAAAAATCATGTGACTGAACGGGTCATCAGACTAATAACTATCCCCACATGAAAACACATTTCCGTTCTAGTGTGATTATTCCTCACTCACACACACCCTAAGAAACTTCCCAAAAGGTCACCCATCCTGATCATTAATCTAGGCCAAGGGCGCTTAACTATAGCGTTCTAATCAGATATGCTCTTGAAAAGGAAGGTGTACCTTGTGGACATGAGTCATATCATTTAGTCATTTAACCCTTTACGATTCTGAGGTGTCTCATTTTGCACCCTGTTGACATGAGTCAAATCATTTATTCATTTAAACATTTATCATTTTGGGGTGTTACATACCTTGGATCATATCCTCATACTCTAGGTTATAAAAATCCACTTACTATATCTTTCCATTATCACCACCACCATATATTTATTCATTTAGTGGACTTCTTGGAGGTGGCAGTGGTTGTATCGAGTCATAACGACAGTCACCCCCCACTGCTCTCCAAATTCCTCCCCTATGCCTGAAACCTCATGGTCCTCCCTAATAAAGATAATTTCTCTACCTTGGTGGTCTATTGACCATGTCCCTATTTTATACACTGATGTCCCAAAACCATCATATTATAATATCACCCATCACAGGAGAACTATCAAGCCTCCCTTGGAAAACTGGAACCTACCTGACATCCCGAAGTGGTTGGACCTCTATTATGAGACTGCTTCGGAAGCTTTCCCACATGCTTCAATCCATGACACTGACATTGATTACCCATTGTTTAGGTTTCACCACTAGGTTATATACTACATACATTTTTTTTGTACTAATCAATTATGAATATCTACACATCCAAGAAATACACTAGTACCATACTGTGGGAAGTGATATAAAGAGATACAACACAAATATAGATATCTTGAAAAAGGACATGTTCAAGGGTTTATAATCCAATGCACCCATCATAAACCAAATAAATGGAATACCATGAGTATTTTTTGAACCTCGATGCATAATCTGTATTTAACATGCTTCACTCCTAGAGATCAAGAATATACAGGTTACATACTACCCAAGGTAGTTGGATAAAACTTTTATCTAAAGAGGCTCTTGAAATTTTTCTTAGAGGGATTCACCTCTACTACATGGGGGACTGGATCACCCAAAATCATGAGTGATATCTACCTCTAGAGCTCATTATGTGTGATATGAATTCACATTTATTATACTATCATTTTCATAAAAGTAAAATGATTTATGGAGGGAGGAAATTTTGGAATCACATAGATGAACAACCTCCTTCACAAGTCACTGAACTAAAGAATTATCTCTATGAGGATCACCTTTATGATCCTTATATAGAATCCTACCTATATGTAATTATGGATATATCCTTTAATATATAATATTTTTCATAGTTAAAGAAAATTTTTTGGGAGAGGACTCAGGAAGGACATGAAAGCCAAAACCCATTCTTATATGATTCATGTACTAATGTTTCCATACATCCCATTCCTACATATTTAGAGTCAACATGTATGATATTTGTTTCCATGTAATTAAATACAGAAATTGATACACCATTCTTGGGTTCCCTATCCAAAGAGGCAATCTTGAAAAAAATTAACACTATTCTACTAGTTCCCAGACCAATACTCATAGCTAGACTATATTTATACTCCATTTCTAATACAATATAAACTATAATATAACTCTTTCACGACTCAACCCACTAGGTCCCACATAGCTGAAAATAAGCGATATGTGATAACCTAATCCCACAACAATACCCGAGGGATGGAAACTAGTTTCAAGTTAGCATAATACACACATAGAAGAGATTAGACTAATGTATGTTTAAAAACACATTTATCCCCACACACAAGTATTATATGGAAAAGATAATCAAATAAAACTATAAATGCAATAACAATAACAAATCCCATATAAGAGTATGAAGAATCATTTGGAAAAAAGTAAAAGGGAAAAATACAAGCCCAAATATATCGTAAAAATAGTATAACCTACTAAGAATATTGAGATGATTTATGATGAAACCCCTATAATAGTCGGTGTCCCTTTTAGAACTTCTAATATACACTTTCTTTTTATCCCACTAGGACCTGATCAAAAGTATATTCATATAATTAAAATATGACACATTGGGGAATAATGAAGTTTTTGGTTTGTGTAACATACCCAGTAGGATACCCAAAATTCAAAAAATAGTCATCAAGGGAGTCATCTCAAAACCAAACTAAGGTTACTCATCTTGAAGGAAAGAGAAAAACCAAAATATTTTTATAGATATGTACCAAGTCTAAATGTAAGGTGTCATTCCCAATACCTATCTTGGATTATTTATAAAAAATGTAAAAATTTTATGATGAAACTATCATCTCAAGTCCGATTAACAATAATGTAACTCTCTGGAGAGGTCATAATCATTATTCCTTTTAATTCACGGAATGAACTGGAACTCATTTGATATTGATGCATATGTAGGGGGTCATTCTCTATGCCCATTGTTGATGTCAAACACTATATTAAAATACAAGAATATGGGGATCGTTTGGGTATGATGATAAAAATGGGATCACTAACCGTACATAGGAAATAGTGATAGAGGATCACACCACGATCCTCGGGAGGGATGCATGATTTAGTATAGAACTAATCTCTAATGGGGATCACTCATATAATTCTTAGGAAGGGATACAAACCTATAACATCTTAGGGATAGACCAAAAATATACATTCATAATGATAATAAAATTGGAATAGGTGAAAAATTATCTCCATCCATCCACAGAATCAATACATGGTGTTTATAATGGACACATGGTATATCCCTCCAAGTCCAGTCTTTTCTGTTTTTGTTTCTATGTACTATGTCTTATTCCAATGTAATCAAGTATTTTTCAGTACATTTACCCTAGGATACACACTATTATTCATATTAAAGTATCAACTGATGTGTGGATAGGTTACATGCAATTTTTATGTTTATATTCATGATTAAACACCATATTCCACCAAAAGGGGTCCATAAGTCATGTTTTCTTCTAAATATTACACAATGTAGATTATTATTTCATATAAATTAATTGTTTTCACACAATTATTCCCACATAATATCCTACTATGGTCAATTATAGATTTTATCCACAAATACTAAATTTAGATTGATTACTAACACAACATCACTAATGTCTTTATTTGGAAACCCTTGGATAAAAAATGCATTCCATCTCCATCCCAAAAAACCCACATGATATGGATAATGAAAAATACAAAACCATAACCATCATAAAATATAGATCATCAAAATAATTTATATATCTGTCCTATGATCCAAAAAATATTACCAATGATAATGATATATTTTCCAAAGAATTATTTCACAATGTTTAGTTCCTAGTTTTTGCAGAATCATTGACCAAATGAAAATACCAATGGTGAATGTCTAGAGAACAGTGGAGGAAAAGAAAGAAAAAAAGTGAGAAATGAGCGTTATGTATTGTTTGTTTTGGAATTCTTTAGTTAGTGGTGAATTTGATGAAAATGGATGAAAAACAATGGTCTAACAATCTTGAATATATAAATAAAATTGTTCAACTATAAATTAAAGAAATGATTCACGAATGTTTTTTTCTAAAATAAATAATTATTGTTTGTGATTAAAAAAACAATAAATGGAGATTAAACAAAATAATTATCTTTAATACATTGATAAAATATCTTTCACTAATGAAAAATTATTCTTCGTCGTTTTTCTTTAGAGATATCCATGATTTCCATTGACGAAAACAATATCCTTATTATATGCATCAACAATACATGTTCTCATCATCATCCTCTAATGGTATCCTTAACATTAAAGACCATAAATATCTAGGTTTATGTGTCTAACCTAATTATATTTTTATATAAATTATTAAAAAGGGAAAGATATAATTTTATGAATTTAATAGAAAATAATTTTTTTTTTATTTTATTTTCCCACTATTTTTCTTACAATAATAGTTAAATAAATTCCCCGATTGATATAAATATGATGTTGTGTGTAGGGTAAAACCTATTCTTAGGGTTTAATGAGGGTTTAAATTTTCCATCCTATGAAACCATTTGGGATAAATTATTTTATTTATTAAAAATTCCTTATGTGTGATATAATAAATTTATTTATTTTAATATATCAATATCAAGGAACCATGGGGTCTGAATTCTAAACTGACTCCGTTACAAACTCTAAAAATATTTTTTAAAATATTCTAAAGTGTTACATAGTAAAAAATATTCATTAAAAAAAACTTTTAACTTATTAAATTATAAATAACCCATATAAATAAAATAGGTTTCACTTAACACATCATAAATTACCCATGTAATTAAAATCAGTATCATATGGACTCACCTAAAAAAAATCATTACTAATTCCCTCAATAATCATTTCATGAATTAAAAACACAAAATAAATGGGTATCTAAGGACATAAATTATCCTTTTAGGTAAATGAAATTCACTCAAGATAATAATGCATACATAATTTTCACCATATAGATTAAGGTTTTAAAATTACGAAATTAATTTCCCTAATCAATTTATGTTTGAAATATAGTAAAAAATAATTCAAACAAATCAATCCAAAATATGGTATTCAGTATGACAATTTATTGGATGAAACATTAGTATCATACATAGTGGATGATTTTTCTAAACCAAGGCAGTGACAAATCATTACACCAAGAGAAAAGAACATTACATATGACATATTAAGATTTAATGAGTATAGTATCATTAAAATAATACCCTTGATAAAGTATAATTCCATTAAAATGATGTGGATTTAGATTAAAACAATTCTTTGGAGCATTTGGAAAAATCATTTTGGAAATAAGAATCACCCATGATATTTATGATTAAATATAGATATTTTATAAATAATAGAGGATAACATTTTCTATTAAAAATAATCAAATATAATAAAGGATGTATCATTGAAAATAAAAAATATGGTCAAAATTGTTTCTTACATGTTAAAAATTGATTATATATTCTTTTTACAAATTGATGAAAACGACCAATATGGAAAATGATAAAATTTATTTAGAATATTTTGAATAAGATTAAGCAGTACAAAATAATGGTAATAAATTATTGAGTTATATGTATAGAGTTATTTAGAATAATATTTTGGATTAAGACATTGAAATATAGAGGTTTTTAACCAGACAAACGATATGAGGTTAGTTTCACTTGCAAGAAACAATTAAGGTAAAACATGATTCAAGGGGAAATGAAATGTTGAGGGGACATATAAAACCTAATCAATTTCTTATGAAAAGGATGATATACTTTATAAAGAATAAAAAATACCTATATTTATTATAATTTATAGGTAATATTGATATCAAAACATGGTTTTGAATTAACTAGTTACATTTTGAATCATATTTTTTTAAGAACCACTTTAATGTTGGGTATCTTTTGAATTGATGTAAATTTAAAATAATTACCTGATTTTTATCTTTTAACCCCATGAATATTGTAAAATAAATTTATTAGGATGTAATCACACCATATTAATTTTATCTTGGTGCACATTATCAAATATTTCCCAAGAAAATAAATTTGAGTTAAAGAACCCTTTACCTTTATTCATGCTTACTGGAATGTGCTCAAACCTCCTATAACAAAATAATGAATATAATAATATACCATCATATGTAAATAAAAATACCTATAAATAGTTATTTTTTTCATTTATAATCAATTTAAATAATTATATTAGAAATTTTTTCATATTTCACCGCATTGGTTGTTTTCAATATTTACTGTTTTTACTTATTTTATAGAAGTGGTGTCACTATTAATTATTAATCCAAATTGAATAATTCCAATTTCATTAATTTAATTGTAATTTATGACTTAAAATTATTTAAATTATTATATCTCCTTTCATTATAACTTTATTCTTTATCCTAGAATATGAAATCGACATGGATAACTTTTCCTATTTTTGAACCTATGAATAGTGTTTTCTTAAATAGAAAAAAATATTTTTGTATAATTTTTAAATATTAATATTATTTTTTATATTGAAATTTATATTATATAATAATAATAATTTTTCCACTATCATCTATGATAAAATTACATACCATTGTTCAAGTATTTGGTCAAACTGACCCAATCATGAACATATCATAATTAGTGATGATTATGAGGTGATTTATTTGAAATATAATTACAACAGTATAATAAAGATATAATTTATTGTTTATGTTTTTAAAATATATGAATTATTATGGATATATAAGAATAAATAATGTATATGTTAATATTTAAAAAATTTATTAATGACTTTTGACTTATTGCACATGTTTTATGAGATTGAATTAATGATAATAGTTTGTTGATCATATAAATAATAGTTTCTACAATTTGTAATAATTAAATCTTATCGATATAAAAAACATAATATTTATCAATTAAACCCATTATATGAACTGTCCTTGTAAGGAATGGATGAAAATAAAAACATAAATAAGTCATCCAATGGAGGCAGTAGTCTACATGTATGCATGGATGATGATTTTTTTCCCATTTAACAAGAAAAATTAATAATATGAATTATAGTTTTAGAATATAAATCATTTTATAAATAAAAAATTATTTATTAAATTCACAATTAACACCAACCTGGAATTGTTGTTAAGGAAAATGAAACCTGAAGCATTGTGGTGGTGGTGGTCTGTGAACACAAACAAGATTCTCATTTTTAATTTTGTAATGGAAAGAGGAAAAGGGGATTAATGATTAATAAAATAGAATACATAAACTATATATATAACCAATAATTATTTCAATAAATAGTTATCATTGGATATTATAAACCTTATAGAAGAAAAATGTGGCATCAAAAATCAATCAAGTGTTAATGAGATGAAGAACCAGAAATGATGTGTATCTTTCATTGGTTGTATTCTACCCCATCGGGTGAAGGATAGGAAAGCCAAGAGCAATAAATTCATTGTATACTATACATGTTCACAGAAATGAGACTTATCATGAAGCTGGTCACACAATAACGTGAATCCATCATCATAGAAACCATGAATCACATGATATAATGTTTATTATTGAGAAAATAAAGGAGAACATCATCAAGGGTATGCATGAATATGATCTGATCCTTTCATCGTGAGAGACTCCATCAATTGATCACACGAAGTCTCCACCTCTTCGGTTGATACACGTGTCATGAACACCAATAAAAGAAGTATCATCCTTGTCCCTCATGAAAATATATAAACCCTTCTCTCCTCCAAAAAAATTTACACATAATACAGAGAGAGAGTAGTGGAGAAGGATAGAGGAGGAATAAATAATGCCTATAATTATACCCGAAGAATCTATTCCAGGTATCGTATAAACCTATTGTATGATATATTGATGATCAGGTTGTCACATGAGTAACTGAGCATCTTGTGACACATGGATCATATGGGGTAATCACATGATCCCGTTATACCCCATTGGTGTAGTGACATCACCAAGAAGGAACATTGACCTTCTTACTGACCCAGTGTGTACCCACTACACACATTCCCAATACCCCCAATAGGAACTTCATTCCTATCACATGATCACTTGATTAATAGAACCTAATGTGATGCGATAATATATGATATCAGGTGCATGGGAAAACCACATTGGTATATGAAATCTTACACATGTGGGAATACCAACCCTTAATCTTATGATACCCCAAACCCTCAGTCTCCCATTGTGATGATTCAACCCTGGACTTGCCTGTCCTGACATGAATGAACCCTTTGGAATACCCCCATGGTTGCATAATGGACTCATGCACCTGTGATAATATAGCCTCAATCCATTCCCACGATAACAAGACTCCCATATGAAGCCTCTCTATATGTACTAACAGAACGCACACAGATCCATTTCCAATAAAATCCAACATCTAGGAAATCCTCACCATAACCAACGAACCCTTATTTATCATGAAATGTTTACCATCACCCATCCACACAAACACTTGGATGCACAACCCCTACACATGGCAGAACCCCCCCTCAAAATTCTTATTTTAGGTCATCTGAGTCCCATAAACAAGAGTCCTTCAAGTGCCACCATTATATGGAGTGCCCCTAAATATATGTGAATCCTTGTCATACATTAGGACACATGATAATGAAATTTACTTTTACATGAAGAACCTATTAAATTCACATACAAAATGAGTTATTAGTCATACACTTTTCCAATAAAAATCATTTCCCATGAGTCCAAAGTATGATCCTTAGGGAATGAAACTTCAAATCCATGGATAAAGGCATAATCAAAAACATGTTAGTGAGACCTTAATGTAAATATCTCTTTAGACCATGTTCTCTCAAGACCCCCCCTCTTAAATTTTTATTCCCTTGTGTGGCCTTAGACAAACCATGTTTTCTACATGGTAGTCTATGAAAAAGGCATGTACATCATGTGAATGTGTCGAGAAAAACTCAGTTTGGTCATGAAAACGTGTCCCAGATATTTTAGGTTGATCATATAATTGCATATTGATATATCATCATTGTTATAAAATTTCATATGGACAATCCAATGGTATATCATGAAAACATGTCAACATGTCACCATTTTCACATGCTTTCCCAATGAAATGTCAAGAATTATCTTCTGACAGTATAAGGATAAGTTAGGTTGACCATGTGATAATATACAACCATGTCCACTACAATCATGTGAAAGACACTAGACATATCAAATTTGATCATGAAAAGCATCATGAACATGTCTAAATAGATTATGTGAATCCATTGAGGAAATTAAATTTTTCATTCAAAGTATCATGGACATTTTAGGAAGACACCGTTGAACATGTCTTCCAAGTCAGACTGACACCCTAAAATTGTTGGGGGGGTAATAAAGACATGCCTATTAGGAAGATAATACATGTTTGGAAAATCCTCTGAGGAATGTTGTTGGAACCACAATATGTGTAGGGGAAAAGGGTGAAAAGGGAAAGCCAATTCCAAAGTGGCAGCCTTGGGAAGCACATTCGAGGATCCCCTTAGCACCGTTGCATTCATGGAGCCCCATAGTACTGTGGCTAATGCGAAGCCGAATACCCCTTTGTGGTCTCCGTTGAGTAAAGAGGTGGGAGGATCTATATTTACAATGCAATTGATTGGACTCATCGCACTGGAGAGGGAGCAGAATCGACCTCTGCAGGCCTGTCGAACTTGACGGAAGCCTCTGCGAGCACTGCACAGAGTACACAGGGTAGCTCTATGCTGAAGAGGAGATGATTATCGACTCCACAGTTATGACGAAATTGATGCAATCTACAGCCAATCATAGAGCACCACATGGGTTCGCACCGTGCTTTCCTAGCTTCACGCCTCCCCTCACCTATAAATACTAGGCTCCCCTCTATCCCAAATGACATATACTCCGACCTTTTTCATTCATAGCTCTCAAATCATGAAGCACCTTTTTCTCTATGAAACCTTGAGAAAAAATGAGCTCTCCTAGGTACTTGAGCATTTCAAAGTACCCTTACCTTAGCTCAAATACAACCCCTCTTCAAACAGGTACTCCCTTCATAGATCCCATGAGCTATCATGAAGTAAGTAGATCCTCAAGAGGACTCGATTTTTCTCAAATCACTCATGTTTCATGAAGTACCTTCTACGAACATGTGAACCACATGCTAAGGAAGGATCACCGTACTTCACAAAGAACATTTCTTCACAGTTCTACAATTTTCAAGGTATCCTTACTTTAAAATATCATAGTATGTGAAGTCCAATCCACTTCACAAAGCACACTCCATAAGAACCTATACCCTATTCCTAGTCAAGGCCATTCATCATTGAAAATAATACCCCTTCTCAATGTTCCTCTACTATGTGGAGCAACAGATCTTCACAAGGTCCCATCATGTGAACCCATTTTCTTCACAAACCCTTCTCTCGTACGACCCTCTAGGTTTGTACAAAGTGATTTCATGGTCCCTTGGGTTTTTCTTTACATTGTGTTTATTTTCCTTATACTTCTTCTGATAGGCTTGGTAACAGCTATTTCTTCTTTTAATATCCAATATAATGTGGTCCCCTCAGTAAATCACTCTAAAACCCCACCTCACAATAACATTTCGGATGCCTACCCTTCCCCAAGGTTGGGTGGGTATCAGTTATGTAAGTCCTATCGGTGTGGAGTGAACCCGCATATTCTAAGATTTAGGATGTTAAACTACTAAACACCATCGTCCTCAGAACATGATGTTAAATTATAGCCTCTCCCTATTCAATACACACTGGGAACCCAATCTTGGACATTCACCATGACCACTCATCTCCATGGGAGTGAAATATTTCTCACATGGAAATAGATCCTCTTTGATGGAACGACATCTTTCTATAGTAAAGTGAAACCATCTTGGTGTAATCCCCTAGCCTTCCTTGCGGGAGGTATCACCCATGATCGTCCTCTCTTATTCTGATCCAAATACTAGAAGATGGATGACCATTGGGAACTTAGTTATCCTATCCCTCTCCCTCTAGAATTTGTCACCATCGGGCCTCCATCCTAGATTAGGTCCCAATATCCATCTCCTTGGGCTACTTACCACACATATGCCCATGTTTCCTCTTTGGGATACTAACCACAGGTAATCCCCACTCCACTTTTTGCGAACGCACCTTTCGTGACATGATCATCAGGTCTTTTCTCCCTCATTTTTCTCACATTGAGCATGAATCACATAGTCTTAGAGCAATCATTCACCATGGCATCCTTCCTGGGATGCCTTAGCATTTAAGCCCCAAACCATACCAAACTATGTAGATTTTTATCCTTGCCTCCTAGGAAAGGTACATAAGAAGATTCTCTGAGGTTCAATCCCAACACCTACTTGTCCCGACCCCTTCACGTCGGTTCACTCATCTCACATGATGTTTAACTTTATCCACCATTTTGAAATATGTGGAATTTGATCCTCATTTCCTTGTCATGGTACGTAGGAAGCCTCTCTGAGGTTCAAACCCAACAATTACTTGTCTCGACCCCTTCACATTGGTTCACTCGTCCCGCATGATGTTAAAATGTATCCATCATTCCAAACTATGTGGAATTTGATCCTTGTCTATAAGGAAAGGTATGTAGGAATCATCCCTGAGGTTCAATTCCAACACCAATCGAACCTGAAAACTTCAATTCGGTCAAACCTCATTCTACATGATATTAAACTATACCCTCTTTTTTTCCCCTCAAGATGTTAAACTGTACCCATTCGAAGTACATGGGATTTGATCTTTTTCTCCTAGACAAGGAATGTTGGAAGCCTCCCTGAGGTTCAATATCAATTGAAAGTAAAAAAGTTGTGTTTATCAATCGATGGTAATACATTGTGATCCCCAATCGATGGTAAGACATTGCGTCGCACAATCAACGATAAGCTGTTGTGATGCCCGATCAGTGGAAAGAAGTTGTGTTTCCCAATCAGCGGTAAGCCGTTGTAGTCCCATCCCGCTGTAATCTGTTGTAGTTCGTAATCGATGTTAATCCATTGCAGTCTACTCTTCTAGGACCTGCATCTCTGGTCTACCCCCGAGCATCAAATAAACCTGAGCTTCGAACAACGCATAATCCCCAACATGTCATCGGGTCGCAGTCCTATGTGCACACCAAGATTCTATACGCTAATTCTGAACTATGTGGAATTTGATTCCATTACACATGAACATGTAGGAAGCCTCCCTGAGGTTCAAGTCCATCAATCATGTGCCATCGTGGTCTCTCCCACAAGCCTATGTGTTTTAGGAAGGTCATGCCCCAACTCAGAGGTTCTACTTCTCAGGATCCCATCTATGTGTCCATTGTCACGAGGCTGCCTCCTCAGGTGTCCCTTCTCCCCAATGAACTATGTGGACTTCGATCCCCAACTACAAGGATACGTAGGAATCCTCTTTCAGGATCAATCCCAAAATTACCATTGTCCTCATGATAGTTCCCATTTCATTATCAACTTCTATAAACCATCAATATCTATCCTGAATTCTTACCTGGGTCGCCACATCCTGATAAGATCATGTAACCCACTTTCTTGCTACTCCTAGCAGTAATCGGGTAACTAACCACATGTTAGCCCCACCATCAATGTTCCCTCCTGATGTTGAACCCATCTGATCCACTCGCATTAGTGTTCTGATGAGTTTGATCTGTCTTTGCTAGATGTTGAACTCATAACATACCCTATGGTAAACATCGGAAGTTGAGGAAAACATTAGATACATGCCTATGGAATATAATTACTCGCACATGATGTGGGATGACTCGTGCTTCTTTCACCCTCAAGAATCCTTATCATAATGGGAAGAAGCGCAGACACATCAGTGTTCAAGTGTCCAAATATGACAACGATGTCCAATGTGACTACTCACCCAACTGAAGTTTTATTTCATGACTATACCCTTTATAATTTCATGATAGGAGTAGTGTAATTAACTGGAATCCATGAAGACGTGGAATTGGGAAGATCTTTATGAACAACATTTTAATTCAATGAGGGAGACCCATACTAGGAAACATGTTATGAGGAGGAATCCATAGAAGGATGAATCGACATCCAATCATCTCATTTCGATCATGGAGCAAATGTCCTAGAATAATAAATGAATTACGCTCAACATTGGAAAGTGGGAATGTGGGGAAACATACCAACACGTCATCCAAAACAGATGGATGCACTTCTCGATGAAAGCATCATAAAAAGAAATGGTGAACCTGAAATTAATGACTTCTCCTTCAATAGTGAGTATACCAAATATATTGGGTAAATTGAGGTGTCACCCATGTGAATCCCCTCTCATTCATATGTGAGAGGATGAGTACCATCGGGTGTGTGAAGATTATGGTCCATCGACTCCTCGTTGACCCCACCGTCTTAAGGGGCCATGTAGGGGGAATTTGAACACGAATCCATCAGCTCCTCTCCGACCCCACCACCTTAAGAGGCCACATAGGGGGCATCCACCCCTAGGATCTATCGGTTCCTCATAGACCCAGCCGCCTTAATTTCACACGCAATGGGAATCCACCTCTGACTCCATCATCTACTTGCTGACTTCGTTGTCATAAGAGGCCTCGTAGGGGGAATTCTCCACCGCCTCCACCGGTTCCTCACAGACCTTATTGCCTTAAGAGGACACGCAGGGGGAACCCCCCTGACACCATTGGCTCCTCTCCGATCCTTCCACCTTAAGAGGCTGCGCAGGTGGCATCCACTGACTAACTCGATCGACTCCTTGTTGACCCCACCACCTTAAGAGGCCACACATGGCGCATCCACCCATGACTCCTCGCCGACCCACCTCCTTACGATGCCACACAAGGGGAATCTTCCCCTGTCTCTATCATCTCCTCGTTGACCCCACAACCTTAAGAGGCCGCCCAGGGGGAATATCCCCCCCCCCCCGACTCCATTGGCACCTCGCCGACCCCACCACCTTAAGAGGTTGTGCATGAGGCATCCATCCACTAACTCCATCAGCTCCTCGCCTACATTGTTGCATAAATAGGCCACACGGGGGGAATACCCCAGACTCCATCAGCCCTTTTCCAACACTTTGACTATAAGAGGCCACGCAAGGGGAATCTTCCCCCAACCCTATTGGCTCCTCACCAAAAATGTCCCCTTAATAGGTTGTGTAGAAGGCATCCTCCACGACTCCATCATAGCCTTCCCGTCTCTACCACCATAGGAAGCCACACATGGTGAATCCACCCCCAACTCCATCAGCTCATCTCCGAATCCACCATCTTAAGAGGCTTCGCAGGGGGCATCCGCCCCCGACTCCATCGGCTCCGAGCCGACCCCACTTCCTTCACAATCCTCACTAGGGCATTAGACCATGACTCCATCGGCTCGTCGCTGACCCCACCACATTCATAAGCTGAACTAGGGGCATCCCCTTCCAACAACATTGGCTCCTTGCCGACCTCATGACTTCATAGAATGCACCGGGGGAATCACCATCGACTCCATTTTCTCATCTCCGACCCACCACCTTCACAGGCTGTGTTGGGGGGGGGGGGGGTGGCATCTTCCCTGACTGCATTATCCCATTACTAACCCTGCCGCCATAAGAGGCCACGAATGGGGAATCCTCCCCCAACTCTATTATCTCCTCACCGATCTCGCCGCATTGATAGGCCATGCTTGGGGCATCAGTCCCCTGACTTAATCATCTTCTCACTGACCCCTCCGCTAGAAGAGGAAGCTCCAGGGGAATCCTCCCCCAACTCCATTGGCTTCTGGCCGACGTCTCCCCTCTATGAGGCCTCACAGTGGGCATCCACATGTGACTCCTTTGTCTCCTCGCTAACCCTTCCACCTTAAGAGGCCACGCAGGGGGCATCCGACCCCAAATCCATCATCTCCTTACCGACCCTGCCACATTAAGAGTCCACATAGAGGGAATCGTCCCTAACTCCATAGGCTCCTCACCGACCCTTCAACCTTAAGAGGCCGTGCAAGGGGAATCCTCCCATTGACTCCACTAGCTCCTCTCCAACCCCACCCCTATCAGTCAATGCTGGGGGCATCCACCCCTAACTCCAACAGATCATTGCCGACCCCACTGACTCTATGAGGCCGTGTTGGGGGCATCGCCCCCCGCCACCCCAACTCCTTCAGTTCCTCACCGACCCCTCTAACTTAAGAGGCTTCCCCAGGGGAATCCTCCCCTCGATAACATCGTTTCCTCACCAAACTCGACACCTTAAGAGGCTGCACAGGGGGCATCGACCCTCGAATCCATTGCCTCCTCGCCAACCCTGTCATTTTTAGAGGTAGTGTAGGGGGCATCCACCCCCTGACTCCATTAGCTCCCCACCGACCCTATTTCTTTATGACGCCATGCAGGGGGTATCCTACCATCGAATATATCAGCTCCTCGCCGACCTCTCCACCTTCACATTCTATGCTCAGGGCATCACCCTCATCTCCATCAGCTCCTAGCCGACCCCACAGCCTTCACATGTCGTGCCGGGGGGATCAGCCGCTAACTCCCTCTACTCCTCACCAACCCCTCCGCCATCACAGGCCGTGCCAGGGGAATCCTTCCCCGACTCCATCAGCTCCTCTCTAACTCATCTTCCCTCATAGGGAATGCATGGATAAACCACCGCCAATCCAATGGGGGCATATCCAACATCACTAGTAGACACTATGGAGGTCCTCCACAGACCACTTTCATCAGGCATGGGAGTCATGTTCATCACCATCATTAGTCACTGTGAAATTCCTCCCCACACCTCTATAATCAAGAATGAGATTCTTCCCCATCACTATCATCAGCCACCATGGAGGTCATCCCCACACCACTACCAATCGTCCTAGAGGACCTCCCTATTCGCAAAATCATCCATCTTGGAGGTCCTCCCCATGCATCGAAAATATCTATCATAGAGGCCCTACCTATTTTAAATCCATGCATTTTTATGAAGAATAAATTATTGGAGCAGTTTGATTAAATCCCTTATCTAGTTTCTATACATTGTGAGATGTATTTCTAGACTTCCATGCCTTTTTGGCTCCACAACCCCATCGCATCGACGCTCCATGATTCCATGCCATCTGGGTTCCACTGCCCCCAACATACCGACACTCCAAGATTCCACATCTTCTAAGCTGCATCACCCCGTCGTACTGACGTTTAAGGCTTCCATGCCTTCTGGTATTTATCTCACCTGTCATACCAATGTTCTAGGCTCTATTTCCCCCATCGTAACAACATTCCGGTCTTCTACACCTTTCCAAATCCC
Source organism: Viscum album (assembly GCA_963277665.1). NCBI lineage: Eukaryota > Viridiplantae > Streptophyta > Magnoliopsida > Santalales > Viscaceae > Viscum > Viscum album. Next base: position 53,618,252 of record OY728156.1, read on the forward strand.
TCGCCCTCATCGTACCAATGCTCTAGGCTTCCGCGCCTTCCAGGATCCATCACCCCCATCATACTGATGTTCCAGTCTTCCATGCCTTCCGGAATCCATGGCCCCCATCGTATTGACTGTCTAGGATTCCATGCCTTCCGAGCTCCATCTCCACAGTCGTACCGACATTCCAGCCTTCCACACCTTCTGGGCTCTATCGCCCCAGTCGTACGGACGCTTGAGGCTTCCATGCCTTCCAGGGTCCATCACCCCATCATACTGATGCATCAGGCTTCCATGCCTTCTGGGCTTCATTGCCTCGTCGTATCGACGCACTAGGCTTCCGTACCTTCAAGGCTACATCACCCTGTTGTACCGACGTTCTAGGCTTCCAGGACTTCCGAGTTCCTTTTCCCCACTATTCTGACATTCCAGGCATCCATGCCTTTGGGGATATTTTTCCCCATTATACTGACACTCTAGGCTTCCACACCCTCCAGGGTCCATCTCCACTCTCGTAACAATGATCAAGGCTTCCACGCATTTCGAGCTCCATGTTCCCCATCGTACTGACGCTCTAGGCTTTCACGCCTTCTAGGATCCATTACCCACATCGTACTGACACTCTAGGCTTCCACGCCTTCTAGGATCCATCGCCCCATCATTTTGATGCTACATGATTCCACGCCTTCTATTACCCATCACCTGATCGTACTGAAACTCTAGGATTCCATTCTTTCTGGGCTATTTTTCCATTGTTGTACTAACGTTCTAGGATTTGGTGCCTTCTGGGCTCTATCGTCCCGCCACACAAAGGGAATACTATCAACCCAATCACCCATGTGACACTCTATGTCATCCCAACTTTGGCATTGCATCAACTACAGAAGTATGCCCTATGGCTTCATCACCATCATGTGGAATGTTCACTATGAGGTATCCCAGCTCGCACATAGATAACATCCATGAATACTCTAGGAGAATATTAGGGTAATCCCATCTTAATGATTTTCCCCTTATCCTCAATGATTTATGACCTCTAGAATGGGGTGGAGATGAAAATCACTATACCAAAACAATCCTTATGGTTCTATGACCTAATTGCATGACGCTAAAATGCATACCAACCAGTGTCTTGGTCGCATGAAGTTAAACTATAGGACAACATCTTGGCACCTGACATGAAACTGTAAAATATTTTTTTCAATACTGCGTGACCTAAAACCACAACAACCATGTTCAAAGCTATGTTAACTTAAATGTCAACCATCACTCGTCCTAGCTATACAACATTAAACTATACACTAGTTATGAACTCTATGACATTAAACTAAGAACATTTGGTCTACGAAATAAGACCTTATACTATTTTAAACACCATGGTCTGTCACTCTGAGTCCAGCTACATCTTCCCACTAACACACTATGGTGTGTTGTGGTGTAGAACTCAGAGTGATGGACTCCAAATGAAAATAATCACAATCCATCACCATGCTTCATTGCTTCCCTTTATTTGGATCCATGCCATACATCATGTCTAAAGGGCCCCCAAATGGCCTGGTCTCATGCCACATTGTATCACCAAACGTATTGGGCCAACAACTCATAAGACTTCCGATGAAATTTTGTGATAGGTCCCGTGTTTCGAATATGGTCAGAAATTGACCCTCATTTGTCTATCCTCATTCCAGGTAACGCAATATGGATACTATGTTTTGAACAAGATCAGTTGTTATCCTCTATCGTTACACCACCATCATTATAATCCAGATCTCAAATGCTATGATTCACCTTTTTTCACCTCTTTCTGTTTAGGTGGAACTCCAACACCCTTGATATTAACCTTTAATTCATCTTTTCACATTTAATGAGAGGGCTAGTTCGGTTGGGATATTCCTAGTTGGAAATTTTCATTTTGTTTCCAGTGTTCTTCTATGTGTTAGGAAAATCCCATCATTAATCCTTGTTTCCCACACTGAGCATGACTCACGTGGGATTAATAATTTTGGTAAGATGTGTACTAGTATAGTTAAGCAACACAAACATCCACATCCTGCATGACATTAAACTACTTATCTTCATCCTACATAACATTAATCTTCATTTTCATCCTGCCTGACATAGAACTGATCATCATCATCCTACATGATGTCCAACTGCTTTATCATTCTTCATGATGTTAAACTGCTCATTATCGTCTTGCATGACATTAAGCTGCTCATCTTTTCCCCGCGTTATGTTAAACAACATTATCATCCTGCATGACATTAAACTGCTCATCTTCGTCTCTAATGACGTTAAACTATATAATCATCATGTATGACATTAAAATGGCCATCTTCGTCCTCCATGACATTAAACTGAATTATCATCATGCATGGCTTTAAAATGCTCATCTTCATCCCGCATAACATTAAACATCATTATCATACTTCATGACGTTAAACTACACATTATCATTCTGTATGACATTAAACTACTCATCTTCATCATGCATGTTGTTAAAATACATTATCTCCCTGCATGACATTTAATTGCTCATCTTTGTCGAACATGACGTTAAAATGCACTATCATCTTGCATGACATTAAATTGCTCATCTTTGTCCTGCATGACAATAAAGTTCATTATCGTCCTTCATGACGTTAAATTGCACATTATTGTCCTACATGACATTAAACTACTCAAATTTGACACACATGACGTTAAATTTCATTATCGTCCTACCTGAAATTAAACTTCTCATCTTCAGCCCGCATGACATTAAACTACATTATTGTCCTACATGAAATTAAACTGACCATATTAAACCCACAAGACGTTAAACTTCATTATCATCCATCATGTCATTAAGCTGGTCATTATCGTCCTGCATGACATTAAACTACTCATCTTCGTCCCGCCTGACATTAAACAACATTATCATCCTGCATGACATTAAACTGATCATCATCATCCAACATGACTTTAAACTTCATTTTCATCCTTCATGACATTAAACTGCTCATCTTTGTCTGTCTTGATGTTAAACTACTCATTATCATCCTATATGACTTTAAACTGCTCATATTTGTTCCGCATGACGTTAAACTGCATTATCATCTGTCATAACGTTAAACATCTCATTATCGTCTTACATGACATTAAACTGGTCATCTTTTTCTTACATGGCATTAAACTAAATTATCTTCCAACATGATATTAAACTTCTCATCTTCAACCCACATGTTGTTAAACTGCATTATCATCCTTCATGACATTAAAATGATCATTTTCATCCCACATGATGTTAAACTTCATTATCATCTTTCATGACTCTATAATGATCATATTAATCCACTATGATGTTAAAATTCATTATCATCCATCATGACGTTAAAATGATTACTATCATCCTTCATGACTTTAAACTACTCATCTTTGTCTAGCATGACGTTAAACTGCATTATCATCCATCATGACGTTAAACTACTCATTATCGTTCTGCATGACTTTAAATTGATCATCTTCATCTATCATGATGTTAAACTAGACATTATCATCCTTCATGATGTTAAACAACTTTATGGTCCTACATGACCATAAACTGTGATGTATTTACCGTATGACATTAAAATGCATGATTCATCCAAGCTCAAGGATGTAAAAATACTCAGCACCTGTCCCAGAAGACATTAAACTGTATGTCATCTCACAAGACGTTAAAATGCATCTAGTATCGAATGACCTTTAAATATTCCATATTTTCCACATGATGTTAAAATGTGGGATCCGTCCAAACTTAAGGATGTAAAACTACCCAGCATTCTCCCTACATGACGATAAACTACGAGCGGAAGATATACCATTATGGTCTGAGTTCTACGACCATAAACTGAGAACTCTCTGTATAAAAATCTTCACCAAATGATGTTAAACTACATGTAAACGTTGAGAACTAAAAATGGATTGATTCCCATCCTTATGGGATATGTTGAAATGCTCGGACGCGTCATCTTAGAGTCCAATCCCCAAATTCTTCTATTTGACTACCCCTTTGGTGTAGTTCTCTTGGAAGATCCCACATTGTGCAGTGTAGAATTATTTTTCCCCATTATGTCATGGCTACGATGATCCCCCATGTGCCTCTCCCCGTTCATTTATCCTCCCATGTTCTCACCACACGACATTAAACTGTATGGTTGTTTCAGAAAAATGTATGGCTTGATTCCCATCCTCATGTGATACTTAAGAACGCACGGATATTTCCTCCGTAGACCCAACCCCAAACTTCAATATGCATCCTTGGGTCAAAACACAAAGTGTGGTTATGGATTTTTCCCTTATTCTTGTCGATTTATTCATGACCGCACAATGTATCCCTCTCCCTGGAGATCTCCACCTCTTTCGTCGTCCTTCATGATGTGAAACTGCACAAGCATATTCATGCTTCAGGTAGCCATTTTATTTGGTTCTTAATCATCTTTCACGTCCAAAATGACCCCTGAATGGCATGGATTATAGGCCCTAGGGATCTCCTACCATTTCGGGCCACTGTCCTCTAGGATCTCAAGTGAAAAATTGATACAAGTCATGCGTTGTGAATATGGTCAGCGGTCGAAACTCATTTTTTGTTCTCATTTCAGGTCACAAGATGTGGATTATGTATTTTAAATGTGGTCAATAGTTATCCCTCATCATTAGCACCACCCTGGTATGTTCGAAATATTTGGTGTAGTTGTTGATTTTTCCCTACTATCCCTTTAAACATCCGTTTTCCATTGGATGAAGTGTTGATTTGGTCAGGGTAGACCCTACCTGATCTCTTTACCTCATTTTCATACCCTTATATGTTGTAAGAATCCTGATCCTATTCCTTGTTCCCCACACCGATCAATGTTCATAATGGTTTAGGAGATTTGGTAAGACAATACCCACATAAAGGGTCATGTATCTATGGTCTAAGTCTTATGACCATAAACTAACATCACCATCATCATGACCTCAGGACATTAAACTACGAATTGGATTGGAACTCCCATATTAGATCCCCCAATATTTTCTCCCACCTGTACCATGTTATCATTTAGGATTTTACAGTGTGGAATGGGATTATGTCCTCATTCACGTCGAGTTACTCACCATGCTTTACACATTCCTCATCGAGATACCTTACCCCTATTTGTGTCCTTACCGCATGAAGTAAAAATTCACAACATCTTCCAGAACTATGTGTGTATTGATTCCAATCTTCATGGGATACGTAGGACAGCCCAGAAATTTAGTCTTTCGGTCTAGCCTCGTTTCTTAAAAACCTCCTCATCTTTCTATCCCCCTAGCCTGAGTTCCTCGGGAGGAGGTATGTCGTGCAGTACGGGCTTACATCCACATTCACATTGGATTTGTAACATCCATGCCACGTACCTCTTACCCCTGATAGCTCTTCCTTCCCATGTTTTACAGTCATCTTTTTGAGCCAGTTCCTCATGTGTTGGGCCCCTCGACCCTCTTTGTTAGTTCACCAATGTGCCTAGGAGCACTCTAATTTAGGGCATAGAGTGTCGGATTATACATAGACATTTTGTCTTCCATTTTCATGATTCATTATCCCCTTCATTTGGTCTTTCATCAACTTTAAATTTCTAAAGGACCCCCAAATGACATGGATTGTAGGACATATTGCCCTCCTACCATTATGGGCTAATATCTTTGAGAATTTTGAACGAAAAATTGATACAAGTCTCGTATTGAGAATATGGTAAGTGGACGACAATTATTTGTTTTTCCCATTTCAAATCCCATGATATGGATGTTGGGTTTTGAAAACCATCAACAATTAGCCTCTATCATCACGCCACCCCCATCAGGTCGTAAATATTGGTTGCATGATTTAAATCATTTCCCACTCTATCATGTCTATGTGGAATGTCAATACTCTTGGTGATATCCCTTGGTGCGTGTTTCCGCGTTAGGAGGAAAAATCCATGGTGATGAATCATTTAGGGATCTGTATAGTTTTCCCCTTTTAATGTATTCCATGTGTTGAAAAGAACTTCTCCGCCCTTGTTTCCCACATCGAGCGTCGCTCATGTGGGCTTACGGATTTAGTCGAGGTTTGCGCCCATTTGGAAGAGTCTGGCTTCTCTATGGTCTGAGTTCTTAGACCTTAAAACTAAGAAATATTCATATCCTTTCCAGATGATATAAAATTATAAGACACTCCTAGAACTATGTACTGATTGATTCCCATCCTTATAGGATACATTGGAATGCCCATGCATTTTGTCGTTGGGTCCAGATCAGGTTCCCCTAATTACCTATTATATTAAGCATTTTGGCCCTGACATTCCTAGTATTTCATAGTGTGATGTGGTGTGAGATTATGTCTTCATTAACGTTAGGTTTTCAATAGTCGCACCACATACTTCCCTTCTATGATCTAGTCTCTCTTGGCCTTTTTGTCCCGCATGACGTTATAATGCACCCTGAGAACTCTATATAGCATGATTAAAATCCTCTTGTGATATGTATGAATACATGGACACAGTGTACATGGGATCGAACCCATATTCTATGACCTTTTCTGTCCCCTGGGCTAGATGATTCTTCCTTGGAATGGTGCATGGTTTGGTGTGGACCTCGTCCTCATTCACGTCAGGTTTGCTTTATCACTCCATGTGCATTCCCCCTAAAACCTCGTTTCACCTATATGTGTCCAAGACATACGACTTTAAATTATTCTTCCTAGTCCCACATAAATTTATACTGTTACATATTTATTAAAAGACATTAAAATGTAGGGTCTGGTCCTATTATACTTTGATAAACTATGACATTATTATCATAGCTTCATGACGAAAAACAGCACTGCATTGTGATGTCCTCACTCGAGGGGAAATCATGTTTGGTAGTTGTTATCCACCATACCTTTTTTCAATTCCTTCACGTGGCATCATTACTATAGATACACCTAGATTATCAGTCCTAGGTTTATCGATTCACAAAAAAACTCATATCCATCATAAAGAACAAATAAGATCTATCAAATGTCGAATATTTTGTCGTGTGGTACAGACCCGCACGAAAGTATTGTCGCTGGAATTGGTACTCTTCCATTCCACTTCTAGAACTACATGTAGCATGATCCCAATCATAATGGGGTACTTAGGAATTCCCATGTACGTTCACTTGGCCACAACTTACTTTCATTCTCGGTCCCTCAACCTAAAACATCCCCAGGGAGAACATGGTGATATAGACTCCTACTATCCTCATTCACGTCAGGTTTTATAATTACCACACCACGTGTCTCCCACATTCTTTTCTATATATGTTATGAGATATAAGACCTTAAAACAAATATCTATCCATGTCATTTTTTCAAGACGTAAAACTGCATGACACCTCCAGAACTATGTGTGGCTTGATTCCCATCCTCATGGGACACATAGGAACACACAGACATTCCTTTTGCAGGTCCAGCCCCATGAATCTTAAATCTTGTTCCCCTTTTTCGGCCCCTTGGCCCAGACTCTTTCCAGAGCATGTGGTGTGGTGAGTACCTATTGGGTTATCATTTACATCATGTTTTTCAATAACCACACCATGTTCCTCCCTTTTCTTTTCCCAACATGGTTCGAATCCCACAACCCTAAACTATGATCTCCCTATGGGAGCTACACATCGGGTGTGGCCACTTTGCCCCCCTACCCACATTCCATTTACCTAGGTCCCCTATTAATTGTCCACTATATGAACTTATGTTAAGAGCATGTGACCCTAAGACCCTTATCCTTGTAAAGGGATTTGACCTCCTCTATCTGACATGTCTTATTGGCATACTCAAATGCATTATGGAAAAGAACCCAAAATGTGGAGTTTTTACATGTACATTCTCTCATTTCATTTCAAGGATTCATGAGCACTTTTTTTGGATCCACGTCCACTTCTATGTATTAAGGGAACTCCTTTTCATATCTGTCGCATGCCAAAGTGTCTCACCTACCGTCTTGGGCCAACACCCCTGAAGACCTTAGACAACATTTGTGAAAGGTCTTGTGTTTCGAATATGGTTAGTGATCAACCCTCATCTGTCTGTCCCCATTCCAGGATAATGAGAAATGGATACTTTGTTTCAAACATGTTCAATAGTTATCCTATATCATCACACTACTATAATTGTTATCCAGATCATGAGAATCCTGATTCACATATTTCCACCCCCATTTGTTTATGTGAAATTCCAATACACATGGTTCTACCCCCTATGCATGTATGTGTGTTATGTATATGGGTCAGTAATAGTGTAACATCACTCATTTAGTGTCTTATCACTTCTAATGTATGCCTCCCTGCATCATGGAAATCCCATTGCTACTCCTTGTTTCCCACAATGAGCATGAATCACATTGGAATAGTAGTTTTGGTGGGGTGTTTACTGTCACAACTATTCCACATAGGATTTTTGTCCCTCGTGATGTTAAAATTTGATCCCAGAACTATGTGCGGCATGATTTCCATCCTAATGAGATACATTGGAATGCCTAAACACTTTTTCTTCGGGCCCATCCTAACATTATTATCTAGTCCCTTGACCTAATAAACCCCCTCTAAGTATACGTGTTGTGGTTTAGACTCCTTAGGTCCTCATTCACGGCTGGTTCATAGATACCACATCACAGACTCCTTTTTTGGGATTTGCCCTTCCACTATTCATCGTACTGTATGACATTAAACTACAAGAGTCTTCATATTCTTTACGCATGAAATTAATCTTCAGTTCTACCCTGAACAAGTTCATGATGCCCCATGTTATTTATGGGATGCGTCGGCTTCTTCTTCAAAGAGGATTCCCTCTACCAGCGTTGGTCTCTGACCAGGCTATTCTTGAGAACTATATTTTTCTCATCTTCCATACTTATTGGTTATGTGGCGATGCCTAGTAAATTCACCTTAGGCCCAACCCTAGTACCTTTAAACTATATGCACCATACTCACCGTACGCCGTTTAAACTACATGTCTATCATTCTTATCAGTTTGATGTAAAACTATAGAAAAATACAGGTCCATACCAGAGAGGTCCTATTCAGATGTAAGTCTGATCCCAGATCAAAATGATGTTCCTACTTAGGGTGTTTCCACCACAATGGCATAATTTCAAGAGTGTTGTAATCCATTAGAAAAACACATCACTCCACCCACCGTGAATTTCATACCCTTTATTTGGAACCTCATCCTCTTTCACATCTATATGAACCCTCTAACATTACAGATGCTTGGCCTATGGATTGGCTACTATTATGGGCCAATGTTCTGGAATAATATGAATGAAATTTCAAGTTAGGCTCCTTATTTCAAACATGGTCAGTTGTCAGCCCTCATTTTTTCAACCCATTTCAGGCTAACACAATATGAATACTGTGTTTCGAATACAATCAACAATTATCTTTCAGTGTCACGCCATACCTATAGTGTTCTGAGTTTTGGGTATTGTGATTCACACCATCCATTCCCCTCTGTTCAGATTGATTCTAACACCCCTGGAATTACCCCGCTCATGCACCAGAGCACATTGGGAAAATGACAATTCAACTGTTTTGAGAACTTCATTCTCCAGTTGGGCCTCTCTCTTTCTTTTCAGAAATCAGGGTTGGTTGTTCATACACTAGATGTCTGAATCATGGTTGACACTCTCATATTCGGATAGAATAACGAAGCATTCATCCCTTGTTTCTCCCATCGAGCACGACCCCCATGAACTTATGGATTGATCATTGGATATTTCACAAATGTGATGGAAATGCAGTAAACCAAAAATAATAATGAAACTCATGAATTCATCCATCATAAACTATCAAAGCATGAAATTATGTTTAAAACATTACATGCATTAAAAAACCCAATGATTGACCCCGCCCATGGATGGGTTGACCTATTCAATAGAGAATTCCATCTTCGCCACTCTCAAGCTTGTGAAATCCAGGATCTGTTGTCTCCTATTTAACTACCTCTCCTCCTCGGCAGCAATGGGGCGTAGTTTTTCAGCTGTGATATGGGATCACTCTTTGACGGTTCAGATGATATCAATCTCTTCAGAGGATCTCTTCATCCATTATTAAACTTCCACTAGATAGGCCTTTAAACAAATCACAAACTATGATTGTGCATCGAGGATACCAGAGTAAACATTTGCTCATGCCTGCACTCATTGAACCTCACTTTCAGCTTCCTAGTTCCTCTTGATGTTCACTGATTACCTCTATTTCCCACCCACACCAAGGCTACGATCATGCTCTCAGATTTTTTTGACATGAATTCTTAGATGATAAAATGAGGACACTGGGAATCCACTCCTCCAGTGCACAGTTCATGCAGTCATGAACAAATCCTCCCTATCCGGTCAATCCATTTTTCTTGAGGGGTCTCCCAGATGAAGTGTTTGATCAGCTTCCATGACCGGTGACAGACGATTCCGAATTCCTCTTCATTAGAATCCATCTCGTCATAGTCATCGAGGTCGGTGGGTTCATAGGAATTGAACACCTCCAAGAACCCATCACCATGATCTTCATCCAACATCCAGTAGGGTAGGTTAGGACCCATGTCATTTGGTTGATCCTCGTTTTCAGACTCCAGCTCAATGATTTCAGGATCTGTCTTTCTGGTGGTCCCACCTGTTATAAGGGAACTCTGTAGTTTGGTCATCTTAGTAATTTTCTTACACACCTGCCAGCATTCCCCTGGGAAAGGGAACTCCAGGAGCTCCAACAAAACTTTCCAAGGCATCCCACCCTATTTGCAGAACCGTGCATTCAAAAAATGCCCAAAAAATTGATAAAATGATCAATGGATAAATGTTTCAAATTCTATGAAGAATACTTATAGAGATAAAACAATTGGTCTCTCCCTTGAGCTGTTTAAGTTGGGACCTCGAGGCTTGAACCTTAGTATATGGTGGGGAATTCCAAAGGCTCCATGAGAACCACATTGGGAATCACATCCTTTCTAACATAGTGATCATCGTTGTCACAGGTGCAGATCCCAATGTTCCCACAACTCCATCTACTATTGAGCAGGAGTGGGTTTTGAGTAAGAGGTCCTCTTACATAAGTAAAATGTTATTTGAGAAGTCATAGATGATCCAGATGAAGACTATGGGGAAGTGGTTTATTATTTACCTCAAGGGCCTCTTCAAACTCTTCCAACTCTTGGTTTGACTTGCAGACCTCACCCTCTTCCAGAGTGCTCCGTCCACCGACCTCCACCCTCTAAGAGGACTCATTTGATTATTTTTTAGAGGGAAGAATTCTATCAATTTGGTTGCTGACAACTATGGAAGGTCCGTTCGATCGATAATCACCTTCACTCAATTCTTCATTAGGAATGAAGCATCGTAGGAGTGCCCAAAGTCCTCCATATTGGCATGGTACTACTCCCCCTCCGCTTGGGATACAACAAAGCTGGGGTTGATAGGACCGATCCCCATAAAATCCATACCGAGATGATTCAGATGTTGCCACATCTTAGACAGGTGGAGGAATTTTTGGTTGACATCCCAGATGTCCCAAGACTCCAGTAAGACAATTTTATGAGGCATGATTATATAGAACAATAACTTCCCCAGACCACGGATGGGTATCCTATAGAACCCCCAAGGTGGGCTCCCCTTCAGATAACATTGCTCCTCTGAGACCACTAGGTCTGTTACTGTCGCATACCTCTCAATTGGTGTGGGTCTTGTGACCACTGCAACCCCACCGCCACGGGCTGTCCTCGTCACCTTCCAGACCCAACCTCTAGTTTGGGGAGGCACCCCGTCACTGGAACATATGATCTACTGCTTCAGCATTTCCCCTGGGTATGCTTCCTCCCAACTCTTCGTATATTCCTTCACTAGCCCATAGAGAACTATGGATGGAGGTAGCTCATTTATCATCTTCCCATCCTCCTATGTGAACATGAGCCACATATGCCTCATCAAACATAGGTGATCCTCATGGATCACTCCCAAGTAGACCTGTGGGGTCAGCTGCTACATGCACCAGAACTAAATTGTGAAATTGTGTGGGGTGTACGACTCACAGAGAGGCTCGTGGTCAACCCGTGCCTGTAGGACTCCTCCCCAAAAGTCTAAGTGGTAGGACTGATGCTATTCTATTCCCTAGCCATCATTAGTGAACACACCTATTGGCAATGGGAATGGGTATAAATTGAACTCTTCCACCTTACAGATCTAGTTTATCACCAACTACAGGGTTAGCTTGGTCAGAAAAATCCCCACCATGTTCAGAATGGCTTTTCATAAGTCCAATACATGAGGCGAAATGGGGTTCAGATATTCATAGATTCCCTAACATGAATCTCTATCCACCCATACAGAAGATGGAATGGCATGCATATCCTCTATGGCTTCTTCCCTTAGTTGATGTAAAAAAACACGTTATATAGATTATCATGCATTGAGATTCCCAGGTTGACCCACTCCCATATCACCAACATGGACACCATGAAAAATATGCTCAGTCACACGCAACAGTTTGTGTCCCTCACCGGCATAATATAGCCACAGATAAGCACTTAAAAGAATAAATCCTACCTAACCATTAGTTTCTTCTCAATATTAACACTGAATTCCCATGTCTTCCAGTGGTTTTCCTCCATGAGTCGCCAAAATGAGTGCTCCTTTCCACATTGAACCCCCTTTGGTTAGGTCCAAGGCCTCAAATGAAACTTTCTATCTTTGTGGTAATTCATGAACTACTTGAACCAATGCTTAAAGTGGACATCCTTCATCAACTGTATTTACTCTATTGGCATTGGATACATAAATTCCTTTTCTACTGGTGGAATCATCTCCGAGTCCTCCCATGTATTTTTTGTAGGGAGGAACTCCTCATACATTTCCCCCAATATTAAGACCCTCAATATTTTTTTCAAGTCTCATAGGATGATACCAACCTCCCCATGGAGAAGATGATAGGTATTGGTCCTCAAAAATCACCTACTAAGAAACTCCGGCATCAGCTACTTCATCTCTTAGATGTAAAATTGGGAATCCCAAGCCACCTCATATAGGCCCACATACCTTAGCTCCACCCCGAAATCCTCGCATGAGGCACCTACCCAGTAGGTCCTTGCCCAAACGTCTATGAAATATCCTCCCTGGTGAAAATCCCACTCATCAGTCCACCCCTTCTCTGGGTTCCCTAGGGAAGCCTTCAAAATGGTGTGGTATAGTGGGGGGTTGGGTGTCTTTAGCTAAAATTCCTTCTTGTCAAATTTAATCATGTGATTATACTGAAAATCATCATTGATAGGTGTGAAATCTTCCAAAGTATGGCTTTCGGCCTCCCTGAACCACGAGTACTGGCACAACGTACTCATGAACCTGTAGGTCAGCTCATCTTTGATTACTTATGGAATGGAAAATGTCATCCTGTAGAACAAATCCATAAAAGGAAGCATTTTTCATAGTGGGTAGTTCTTCTGTCCCTTTGACAAAGGCTCCACTATTAAATCATGGCCCAAATAGATTTGTACATATTCCACGATACCCAAGTTCTTCTCCATTTATTCCCTCTGGGCAGCATCTACATGGATCCCCTGAACTCTCACTAATGAGTCATTCAGTCTTCATATTTTTGAAATTTTTTTTGTGGATGGTGAAGCTCGATCACGGAGATCAATTGTGAAGCTCAATCCCAGAGACATGTCAAAGATCCCTACTGCATGCATTGCAAACACAAGCCGTAGAGCACACACTCGCAAAGCCTAAGGGATCACTATGTGCCGCATAGCAGAAAGGCTTGATTGACAAATAGTGATTGCAGATCATGCAGAGCATTGAAAATTGAGAGATCAGGAACGAAAACAAGAAGTTGAGAAAGGAAAAAAGATAGGTCATCCTCCCTTATTTATAAACCATGACACATTTACGTCATGGAGCATCTAGCCATGGTGAGATTCATAGTTCACACAGCCCGCGTGTCATCTCTCCACATCTCAAACCTGTTATGAGATATATCTTTGCGATTGGCCTGAAAAATTTTCTGATTGACCGTCATATGTAGAACCTCATTTTCTCCTCATCTCCAAGTCTAAGGGAGAGAATTTGTTGGCACCAAAATATGTGTAGAGGAAAAGGTCACAAAGATAAAACAAATTCCAAAGCAGAAACCTCATGAAGCCCTTTTGTGGATCCCATTATCACAACAACATTCAAGGATCCCCATAATACCATGGCAGACACAAAGCTGAAGATCCCACTGTGGTCACCATGTTGTAAAGAGGCAGGAGGCTCCATGGTTACGATAAAATTTACTAGAAGCTTCCTATCATGGATGGATCCCAATAGACATTCGTGATCTTATTGAACATGATGGAATCCTCCACGATCACCACACAGAGCATCAAAGAGAGCTTCACGCTGAGGAGGTGATGACAGTCGTATCTAGAGTTACGGAGGAATTTATGCAATCCACAGCCGATAGTGGAGTTCCACATGTCTTCACACCGAGCTATCCCTTCTTCGTGCCACCCCTCACCTATAAATACCATGCTCCCCTCAAGGCCAAAGGACGGATACTATGACCTTTCACCTTCCCAACTCCCAAATCACGAAGCACCTTTTACTCTATGAAACCCTGAGACAAATGGGTTATTAAAGGCACTTGAGCACTACAAAGTACCCTTCCCTTAGCTAATACACAACCCATCTTCAAAGAGAGATGCCCTTCGTGGAGCCCATGGTCAATCATGAATGAATGAGATCATCAAGGGGACTTGGGTCTTCACAATGAACTCATGCTTCGCAAAGTACTTGTCATCTACACGTGAACCACATGCTAAGGCAGGATCATTATGCATGTGCATGAACATTGCATCACACTGCAATTATTTTCATGGTATCATTGCATCATAAACTCCTAACCTAAAAAGGCCATTCCACTTTGTGAAGCATACCCCTTCACAATGTTCCTCCACTACGTGGAGCACCAGAGATTTGCAAGGTCCCTTCCTATGAACCCATTTTCTTCACAAATGCGTATCCCATATGACCTTCTAGGTTTGTACGAAGTGATTTCATGTTCCCTTTGGTGGTGCTTCAAATTATATTTCTTATCATTATGCTTCTTCACATATTCATGCTAATGACTATTTCTTCATCACATAGCCATGTGAACATGGGCCCCTTAGTGGACCACTCCACCACCCCGCCTCACAATAACATTGCTAATGCCTTCCCTTCCCCAAGGATGGGTGGGTATTAGTTATTTAACTCATCGGGGTGCAAAGTGAACCTACATCATCCGAGCTACACGACGTTAAATTTCCAAGCACTATCGTCCTCAATACATGATGTTAAACTATAGCCTCACCCCGTTCAATACATGCGGGGTGCCCCATCTCAGACATTCTCTATGCCCACTAGTCTCCACGGGAGTGAAATATTCATCACATGGAATGAGATCCTCATTGTAGGAATGGAGTCTATCCATAGTAAAATGGAACCATCTTTGTGTAATCCCCTTACCTTTCTTGAAGATGGTAACGCCCTTTACCCTACTCTCTTCTTCAGTGCCAAATACTAGAAGAGAGATGATCATAGGGACCTCTGTTACCCTATCCCTCTCCCTTTGGGCTTTGTCACCATCGGGCCTCCATCCTAGAGTAAGTCCTAATATTCATCTCCCCCGGATGTTAACCACACGTATGCCCCTATTTCCTATTTGGGATACTAAACACTGGTAATCCCCACTCCACTTTTCACAAACGCACCTTTCATGACGTGATCATCAGCTCTTTGCTCCCTCTTTTTTCTCACACCGAGCATGAATAACGTGGTCTTAGAGTAATCATTAACCATGGAATCCTTCTTGGGACACCTAAGCATGTAATCCCCAAACTATAATGAACTACGTGGACTTTGATTCTAGTCTCCTAGGCAAGGTACAAAGGAATCCTCTCTAAGGTTCAAAACTGAAACCTACTTGTCTCGACCCCTTCACATCAGTTCACTTGTCCTGTATGATGTTAACCTCTATCCATCATTCCAAAAAATGTGGCCATTGATCCTTATCCCATAGGAAAGGTACGTAGGAAGCCTATCAGAGGTTTAATCCCACCACCTTCTTATCTCGACCCCTTCATGTCGATTCACTCATCTGGAATGACTTTAAACTGTATACAGCATTACAAACTACATATAATTTGATCCTTCTATCTGATGAAAGTTATGTAAGAAGGCTCACCGATGTTCAATCCCAACACCCAATAGTCTTAACCACTTCACGTTGGTCCACCCTCTTCATGCATGGCGTTAAACTGTACCCCTATTTTTTCATCCCACAAGACGTTAAATTGTACCCATTCAAACTACATGGGCTTTGATCCATGTCTCCTAGACATGGTACGTAGGAATCCTCCATAAGGTCAAATCCAAATCGATAGTAATACATTGTTATTTCCAATCGACGGTTAGCCGTTGTGATCCCCAATCGATGTGAAGTCTTTGCGACGCACAATCAATGGTAATCCATTATGATTCCCAATCACCGGGAATCTGTTGTGATGCCCAATTAGAGGCAAGAAATTGTATCTCCATCAAGAGGTAAGCCGTTGTAGTCCACAATCAAGGACAAGACGTTTTAGTCCCCTTTTCTAGGACCCACATCTCTAGTCTGGACCTCGGGCGTTAGACCAACTCGGACTAGTAGCCACTCATAATCCCCATTATTTTATTGATTCGTTGTCCTATGTGCACACACTGATTCTATACTCCCATCATGAACTATTTGGAGTTTCATTACCTACCACAGTGATATGTAGGAAGCCTCGCTAAGGTTCAATCCCATCAATAATGTCCCATCTTTGTCTCTCCCTTGAGCCTATGTGTTTTGGGATGGTCATGCCCTAACCCGGAGGTTCTACTTCCTTCGGATCCCATCCATGCGTCCATTCTCACGGGCTGCCTCCTCAGGTGTCCCTTCAACCCAATGAACTACGTGGACTTTGATTCCCTGCCACATGGATATATAGGAAGACTCTTCAAGGCTCTATCCCAACATCACCGTCATCCCCATGTCGGTTACGATTTCAATCTACACTTCTCTCACCCATCTATATCTATCCTGAATTATTACCCGAGCTGCCACATCCCGATAAGATCATGTCGCTCACTTTCTCATGGATCCTAGGAGTAATTGGGTAACTAAAAACTCATTATCCCCAGAATCAATGTTCCGTCCTGGGGTTTCACCCATCTGATCCACTCCCATCAGTGATCTGATTAGTCTAATCTGTCTCTGCTAGATGTTAAAATCGCGACATATCCTGTGTTAAACCTGGGATGCTCGGGAAAACCTCAGAGACATGACTATGGAATATCATTTCCCACACTCTATGTGGGATGCATCAGGCTTACATGCCCTCAATAAGCCCTATCATAAGGTGAAGAATCCCAAAAGCATCAGTGTTCCAACGTCCAGACATGCCAGCGATATCCAACGTGGCTACTCAATTGACAAAAGGTTGTTGCCCTGACTGGACCCTTTGGAATGTCCTGGCAGGAACAGTGTAAGTAACTAGTGTCCATGAAGTCATGGAACTCAAAATTGTTTCACGAATAATGTCTCAATTCTACGAGGGAAACCCAGACTATGAAACAAGTTCTGAGGAGGAATCCACAGAAGGAGGAACTAACATCCCATCATCCCATTTTGATCAAGTAGAAAATTTTCCTTAATATGTGATGGATGGTGCCCGCCTTTGGAAAGAGGGAGTGTGGGGAAACAAACCAGTGTGTCATCCAAAACCGACAGATGCATGCCTCAGTGAAAGCGTCAGAAACATATGTCGATTTCATTTATAAAGCACACTTATAATCATTCCATGTGTGCCTCATCCAAAAATGTTTTGCTACATTCCCCATTTATAAGAATAGTTTCCTTAAAATATTTGGTTACACACTCTTATGACCCCATTAGTGTCATGCTCTAGGAAAAACATTTCATGATCACCATCTCACTTTATCTATCAGAGGATATAAAATGATAATGCAAAAGAGAATCCATCCTGTTATAAGATCCTATAATTCCTAAAACCTTACGAATAACTATAATGTATACAATTGTGATCACTCACCCTATCCCATAAGTGGGTTAAGGTATAACTAAACTATGATAACTCTGATTAATATTCAAATAACATATGTATGATAGCATCCTATGGCTTTGGATCCAATGGGAATCCACTTTGGTGTAAACCCATCCATCTCCCAAAGCCTACCATCCAAAATCATCCATCAGTAGATCATAAGTGGTCTCATACATGGGCGTCATTTTATGTATAATCACCAAACCTTTCCCTAGATGACCTAAACCTATCCATTGGTTAAGAATGAATCTATCTAAGATAAATCTTATTCTTGTTATAAAAATAATAAGTTGGATACCTTCCTAAGGCCCATGATCCAAACCATACCCTATATGCTATAGGTAGTCATAATTCTAAAAGTGAAATTTTAATTTCTAAATGTTATATGGATATTCTCTCATGGAATGTGTCTGATATTTGGGTGTCTCTTTCTTCACACACCCAGCATGACACACAAGGTCATAGAGAATAAAAATGACTATACCAATAGAATGAAAAGAATTCCCCTAGTGTGAGATCATCATTGGAATGAAATTATTATTAAATCTTATCCAAAATCAAAGGTCCATAATCCTAATGATACTAAAAAAGGAATCATTATATTCATATGTCATGCCCCTAAGCCTATATTATCATATATCTCATGAAACAAATGCCTATAATGATAAATACATAGAATTTGATTCTTGTCTTAAATAGGGTACATATGATGCCTCATTGAGGTCTGATATTGATATTCACATCATTACCATGTGACGTTAAAGTACATGGATCAGACCAATCACATGACCTTAATTTATGACAGATAAACTACATGGGTTTTGATTTATATTATAAATAGGATAGGTAGGATGCCTCACAGAAGTTCAATACCATCTCCAAGACACCAAATAATCCATAGATGAAAATAAACTCCATAGTTATTGAACATGGTTCTAAACTAAATTCTCATAAATAAATAGGAGAGTAGTGGAGAACATGTTATATTCAACTAGTTGTTACTATAAATACATGGTCTTAATCAAGTTATTGACATAATGGTAACCATTCCAATATCAGTTTCTGGGAAGGATTTCACAAACATATATTAAAGCAATAATAATGTCCAAGAGTAAGAAAAAATTCCCCCAAAAGGGTGTGATGAGACCGACTACCCATCATATCAAACAACTTATGTTCTTATGTGTCATTGGGTCTGAAACTCCAAAGGACTGTCTACCTTTGGAAAGTCAGTCCAAACTCAGTTATAGATGTGGGAACTATTGGGAGATCCTATGAAATATTAACAAATGGTAAACCTAAAAAGAGTGATTGAAAACAACATTGATCCTACCATAATCAAACCATCAGTACAAATCCCAACCTAAACTTTTTAATGAAACAAAATGGTGAACCTGATGTTAATGACTGAGAATGTTATTGAACCCCTCCAATCGAACCATCAGTCCAAAACCCATTCACATATTAAAAAAACGGTAAACCTGAAATAAAATTATATAGTTGTGTCATACCATTCATGGTTCAGAAAGGATAAACATTATAGTAATATTCATGACATTTTGTACTGCATTTGTTTAAAAAAAAAAGAAAAACCCAACATGTTTTTCTTTACTGTTCTAAACCATTCAAAAAAATAACATACTTTCTATTTTTCCCTTAACTATGAAAGTAATTGATTTGAAATGCACTCCTATATATATGATGATCCACTAATAAGGTGTACTATTTTTTCCTTAGGAGTTCTAGATTACATAAAATTAAAGTGACATTATTAAATGTGCCAAGGAGTTCTAAGGTCACTGGTCAATCTTCTTTGGCCCCAAGGTACCGATGTATATTATCACCAACAAACCACCTATTTTTCTAGATGGTGAACATCTTATTTAGGGTGTTCCAAATCAATGGATATATCTTATACTTGGATTCAACTCATTAAATACTTCATATGATGAATTCAAACCATCCTTATTTCCCAAAAAAGGACACAACAAAGGAAGTTGACCTTGTTTCAACATTCAACCATCATGGGAGCTTATTCATAGATTGTAAAAATTCACAACATCCCTAACTTATGTAGGTGTATGAGAATAATCATCATGTTAACTAAATCACTCCGGATCATCCTAGGATGGATCCCATCCCTTTTTATCATCATTATTAACATATGATAGTGATTCTACAAGGAGATACATTGTATTTTTTTGGCTACAATATCTATCTAACCTAGAGAATTCGGAAGGAAATACCTCTAGGGGTTTCCAAAAAATGCAGAACTAGAGTAATATTGCATCCCTCTTCCCACCAATCGTTCTGAGGTCTACTATTGTATCTTGAAAGTGGCCCATAATCAATCACATATCATCATTATCTAGAAGATTCTACCATAATCACAACTAGCTCAGATGAATATGTTGTTCTAGAGGGCACTCCATCCCATAGGGATTGGGGAATTTTTATCATATTTTACCATGGTATCTTCTTCAATATGGGAACAAAACACTCAAATGGTACTGTGGGAACTAACACAAAAATGATATATCGCGCACTAACCCACCAAACGAGATACCCCCTTGAGGATGATAAACACCCCACTTTTGTCTCAATCAATATGGTATTGATCAAATCTGAGGAATTTTAACTATATTTGGACAAGAAATCACCAAATGAGTATAAGAATACCCTTATACAATCATCTGTGTCACAATAAAACCTAAAAATTCATAGGTTAATTTATATATGTTCTTTATTAGTTATTCAATTATTTTTTATAATTTCTAATTAAATGCATAATATATTTCAAAATTATAATCCATAATTTTATTTTGTATGAAGTAAATTATTATTACCATAATAAAATAATGAATGGAAGGCTTGGTGTCCATTCATTAAATTCAAATGTATTATGTGAAAATGGTTGTATAACTTTTTTATATAATTAAATTTTCGTGTAACATTCCAAAAACCATCTCAAATAATGGAATTAAATTTATCAGTGATGATGGAAAATCATACAATTATTGAATCATAAGCATATAACTCATCCTTTTTTAAAACTGGTTTGTTGAATCTCTCATTCCAACTTTTAATACTTTCTTTAGATTAATTATATGACATTCATGGCTTATGTTGGGTTTACTTATATAGAGGCAATATATATTACCATGAGAAGGAAATTCCCGTATGTATAATAAATAACCCTCCGAATCTATAATGGATTAGGGAGGTGGCTGAATCCTCTATAGTAGCATCATCTCAAGCATAGATATTATTGTAACACCCCAAAAATTTAAAACATATTTATTTAACATGGATTAAATTAATTAATATTACTGAATGATATTAATGAAATATATATATTATGTAATTAATCAAATATTTTTTTTCTGTTCATCTAATAGATTTTATAGGCATAATATTAGAACAAAAAATAAACCTTATTCTTAAAAGTTGTATTTTTCTAAAGGTGTTTTTGACAACTTTTAATGGAGCACTTTTTTTAAATAAATATTTTTTAAATTTTATAATTATATTTTAAAAAATATATATTATTTTTTAAAGGAAATTTTTAAAATTATTTTTGAATGAATTTTAGTTATTTTTCTAAGAAGATTCATTTTTGAGGAAAAAAAAAATATTGACTTTTAATTTCTTTTAAAGAAAAATTACATCAATTATACATATATTAATTCAATTTAGGTCATTGTAATCATTTTTATATTGAATTTATAAATTAAAACATAGTGAACATATAAATATTTTCACTTTAAAAAACCAGATCTCTCGTTTCTTATGTGGGATTCATTTTAAATTAATTTCATCCAATTCTATGATTTGGATTTGGAAAAATAGATTCATTATTAGGAATGTGTTTATTTTATAAATTCTATTAAGGTTAACTTCATTTTTGACCAAAAATATTTGTGAACTCATTTAAAATTTATTACATCTACTAAGGTTAAAAAAATATTACCAAGGGTCTAAACATTAATCATAAGGTTCCAAATGAACTAAAAAGTTGCCAAAAAACCATTTTATGGAACAATTTCGACCATATCCCCTATTGAATCATGTTTATGAGTTATTGGTATACTATTACATGATATTGATATATATAATATTTTAATTAATAAAAGAGACAAAAAATGAACCTTCTTTACCTATAACATTTACAAAGCCTTGGGATATGAAAAAAACATCATATTTTTTGTTATAGATATTCATTAGTAAGAATAATGAGTTATTTTTGTAAAAATAATTTATCTTTAATATTTTAGGTGACATATTTATTTTTAATTTTTAGAAATGCCAACGAAACAACCATTTAGTTAACAATTAACAAAGATAAATGATACTAAATATATTAAATGAGAACAAAATTGAATAAATTATTGTGATCCCATAAATTTTTATATCGATATATCATGTAAAATGTAAATGAAAATAATTTATTTTAGTTACAAAATTTCCATGATATTCTTGTATTCAAATTAAATTAATAATGTTAAAATTGATATTAATGATATTTTATAATAAATTATATTTTATTAATTCATTTAAAATTTAAAAAAAATAATATATTATATAATGTGTTTTTTAATTGTTAATAAATATTATATATGGTCCATTAATGGGACAATTATTCTATTATAATGACTACTTTTACTGTTAAAAAATTAAAAAACTCTGTTAGCATAGTTACGATTCAATTAGTCTTTTTTCACATTATATATTCTTGTGTTAAAAATAATTTAAAAAACAAATAGAATTTTACATTTATAATTTATAAATAATATTTAGAATTAGTGGGTCAAAATAATATAGTAAGGAATATTTAATTTTAGTCATAATGGATAAAAAACATTAATTAGAAAACTGGGATCCTTAATATAATCCAAAGTGGTGAAAGTGGGAAATCATAGAATTTAAGGAACAACATTATAAACAATGAACATATTTTTGAGTGTTAGTGGTTTTTATTGACTATAAAATCCCAAAAAATACATATTTTTCAATTTTATTAACACATGACGTAATGGATACCACCCAATATTGTTTACCTTTTGTAATTTTCAAGAATTTCACTCCTCCCCCACTATAAGAATGTACTCAATCCACCCACATCTTCACTCATCAAAATCCATTTATCTCAAAAAACCACTGAAAAAAATATATTCCAAAAATTCATCCTCTCACTTAATAATAATATATTTTCAAGAAACATACCATGGAAGTTCATTGATGCAATCCAAAATGTGTTACCTGAAGAAGAGACAATGTTTTCTAACAAGAAATTTTTTTTATTTATCCACTCGTTAAATTAATCATATAAATGTAATATATGATAAACATATTTTCGTGAATATAATATTATTTTTATGTTAATGTTATGACCTATAACTTCAAACACTTCCATCAAATGGGATATACAATCATCGATGTTTGTACAATGGACTACCTCCTTGCTAACTGATGTCATTCGTTCTTCAATTACCACCTTTCATGGTTGATAATAAATATGAAATTATATTTTATATATGATATTTATGACATGTACAATTTATTTATTCTTAATAAATTATGATATAACAAATAAAATCATGTTTTCCATTTTGAGGAAATATGATAACATCATTTGTGGGTGTGTGGAATACCACCTCCGCAAATCGATGTGATTCATTAAATGATTTATATGGAATGTATTAAGGGTGGTATGAATAAAAATATGTGATATATATAAAATAAATATAATATTTAAATAATAATATAAATATATACCCTTTATTTTTCTTTATTTTAATACATTAATAAAATGGAAGCAACATTGATGCATTCGTGCGACCTTCCATCTCCATGAATAGAGCACATAATCTCCTATCATTAAATGTTATGGATTAATATAAATAATTATATAATGAAAATATAATATATTTAAATCACGTTTTAAATTATATACATGATTAAATAATGATTTAAGTAAGACGAAAAAATAATAACAAGTGAAAATAGACTTGAAAACAAGGCATTTAACAACCAAAATATTGAGAATAAAGAAATATTATTAACAAATGGGTGATAAGATGTAATAAGAGAATCATATTTATCTTTATAAATATTAATATTGTTCTAGAATAAGATAATTACTTGTTTAAAACTGTTATAAATTTTTTTTAAGAGAGTTCAACCAAAAGGGAGCATAATGTAAGCATATTTCAAGTGTCACTTTTATTTCTATGAGATTTATGTCATATTCACTACCCATTTTTTTATTTTCTTAACAATAACTTTAATTTTCAGGAATTAAATTTATTTAATTTTATGAAAATTTTAATTTATGTTATTATTTTATAAATCTCATGATTCAAAAGTTACTCATGTAGTAATGCATTTTATTTCAATTTACATTCCATTAGGACTAATTTGTTATTATACACCATTTCACTAAAATTTGGTGTATATACTACCCTATAAATATGAAATTTCATGATTAATTCATTATTATTGTATTCTAACTATCACTTTGAGTTTTTTCTACAAATTGACTTTGAATTTAAAATTACAAGTAGTAATAGTTATTGAAAAATATCACATTATTTTTTGATTGATATGTTTCTATTGAAACAATAAATTTATTGTAAATATTTGTCATTAGAAATTAAATATATTTTAACAATACATATTATTTAATGATGGATATGATTATTTCTTAAACTTTATTTAATTTTTATAAACAATGTTTACTTTTAATGTTATTTGATTAACAAGGGAAATTTTGAACAACATGTATCTTTTATTCAATATGGATATTTGATGATAAAGAAATCTATTTACTAAAAAAATTTATTATTCAATATATGAGGAATTATTTGTACTGAATACTCGAGTGGTCTCTAGTGAATTATATCCCCTCGATACACTGTTAGTCCCATGAGACTAATCAGTTGGCCAAATCAGAGTTGTTTTAAACAATATTGAGAGTAGATCATGATAGTATATGATCCATGTACCTAAGATAAATTTAATATGATAAATTATAAACTTACTAAATTCAAAATTCAGTATTTATTATCCACTATATTTTCACTATGGCAGAATATATGGATTCATTTCATTTTCAGTTTATTGTTTAAGTGCTACGTGTCTTTAGTTATTTTACTTTCTATATAGATTATGCAAATCCAGTTGCTTAAATGGAAAGTTTGTTCATTTATTTACCTTCCCGAATTGATTATTCTTATTGATACATGATTACATTTATTTTACTCTTACCCTTACAAATCATTTAAGCAGACCATTATTTTATTTTCTTTCTATAGTATGTGAAGATGAATTCTTGGAATGAGTATCAAGGATGATGGGAATTTTATTTTGTCATGTATGAAGTTTTTTACCCTCAATGTAAAGTGGATATTATGTATGTAATATGCTTTACAATACTGCTAAATGTTTTAGTCCATTGGGTTTATATTCCTTTTAATCACGCCTATCTAACAAGTAAGGAATTGTATTTAGGATTTTGGGGTTGGCACACTACTATTGGTATCAAACGATTTTTAGTAGAAACCTTGGGAACTAGATTTAGGTAAACATGGATTTGGGAGCACAACCCTATTAAATATTTTGTGGATGAGTACAGAATAATATTAAAAAAAACATGATCATTATTTTGAGATTAGCTACAAATAAATTTTTTAATTTATGTTAAATATTCCACTAGATTTGGGATTACACATTATATTTCATGATGATACAATATTATATAGTGTATGTCATCAATTATAAATTTCTTCTTATAGAATTAATGGGAACCACATCAATTTACTTAATAAAAATGGCATGGATGATAATTTTGTTGATGGTATTAAGATAAAATTTAAAAAGAAGTGGTCTCATAAGAATTCTCAACATGTGAAGACATAATATCATGTGATAATGAGATAGAAAATGATTTATCTAATTATTATCGATTTGGTGGTAATCACGAGGAGGAGAGGAATGCAGGAAAAAATATGGATAAAGGGAATTAGGGAAAGAAGTATTTTACAACATGTGATAATTGTTGAATGAAACAACTTGGTACCTTATTAAAAGGATTGTGAGTTTTCTACAAGTCTGGAGAGAAATTACACCATGATTTTGATTTATATGGAAATAAAAAGGTTTCCAATCTATAATTCTTCAACAGAATAGATACATGTCACTATAAAAATTAATTCTCTAAGTGTTATGTAAATATACACCATAAGAATTTAATAAATCAAGGTCTAGATTATTATATTTATTCAACCGAAGATGAGTGATTTATGTGATTGTTTTTGGGTTGAATAATGGTGTCATTCGATTATTTTATCAATTTTGTATTGGATATGAGAATCAAGAAATATATAAGGATTTTACTATAGTAATATTTTTTTAATGATTTTGATAACATCATGAATTGTACCAATAACAAAGAAAAATGATAATGTGACAATTTGAACTTCTAGGAAAACATATTATAGTGGGATATTCAACCCCTAATATATTTATTATGTTGAGATTTAGATTTTGGGATAAATAAATTATTGATTTGGATTATGTAAATTGGATATGTGTTGATAACCTTGGATATGATTAATGATTTGTTGAAAAATCGGTGTATGAAATAATTGATGGAATTTAAAACACTTATGTATTTCAGGAATACATTGAATAACATATATTTTACTTAATGAATAAGAATGGATTCATATTTCCTATAATTTTTATGGTAATTCAAGTTATTACCATGTTTCAATAGAATACATGATGAAAGGTTTCAAATTTTCAGTATCTGATGATTGATGAGAAACTTCATTTTTATTGATGGTTAAAGATAAGCTCATTTTGGAAATTCATGGACCATCCTTATAAAGTGTTGAATCATAATCTTTTGGGAAATTTAACCATTTATGAAATGGTTTAAGTACAAAGTTATATAATTTTAAAGATATTATTATACTTCATAACTATATGTTGACACCTATTCTATGACATGAAGTATAAATAGTTCAAGGAAAACCCAAAGTATAAGATTGTTATTATGAAATTGAAATGTATATTTAATTATATTAAGAAAGGGTAAAAGAATACTTAAACTCTAGTAAAAAGGGTCTTGAAAAAAATAATGTTATCTATTATAATCATTTTTAATGATGGAAATAAAAATTTTAAACTAATGTGTCTTATGGACTTATGGTCATTAACTATATCTCAATCACCCTCTTTCTTAGGATCAGTGTTCTCTATCACTCACTATCATAATATGATAGTTATATTTCACTTCATTGTCCATATTTTCACTAATGTTCTCATATTCCACATCCAAGTCTTCTATAGACTATCATATTTCCCTTTCACCATTATTAATAAAAGGTTATATTAACCCTATTTATGATATAGATTTTAAACAACATTATTTTCAAAAGCCAAACCCTAGATTATTCAGATTACGTTTGAATTGTAGCGATGAAAATTATTTAATGTGGGGATAATTTAACACCCCAAGACAAGTTAATATTTTTATTTCTGAACATATTAAATTTATTATTAATAGATAATGATAATAGATAAATATATATATTATATATTTAATTTTATTTTGATATTAATTCATTATTTTTGATAGGCCTACGATATGAACAAAACCAATTTTATGCTTAAAAATATGTATTTTTTTAAAGGTGGTTTGGTCATATTTTAATGACTCACTTGTTTTAAATCGCAATTTTTACTCTTTTATAAATTTTATTTTTCAAAATATACTTAATTATTTAAATCATAACATCAAAATTATTTAGGGTAATTTTTTTTTATTTTTCTATGAAGTATCATTGATGAGTAGTAAAAAATACTGAATATTAATTGAAAACTATGTTTTCTCCAATATAATTTATAATGTTAAATTATATATTGAAATTTTTCTAACAAATTTTTTATCATTTATACATATATTAACCAAATTTATGTCAATGGATTTTTTATATTGTATTTATATAAAGAAACCTAGAGAACTTATGAACATTTTTACATTAAAAACCCACTGTAACGTCCCAGTTTCTTGTGCCACCCAAATGTTCCCTATACCTAGTTGGTCACATGGCCTCAAGTGAATTTTCCCGAATTTTAGAGGATTATGACTAGCAGCGAGGGCCTTAGGTGTGATAGTGGGGAAACTATTTCATCATTTGTAGAGTGACAAAATAGAAACAGATAGTAAACATTAGCGGGAGCAGTAATACCATAAAATGATGTAAACAACAGTAGGATATGAGTATAAAAAACTAAATCATATATATAAATAATTATACATGTCAAAAGTATCTAGGAAAGCATCCAAAAAAGTCACAATGATGGAAATACAATACTAAAACAAAAGTACAAAAAATAGTAAACTTCAATAGTGTCGTAATCCTCAGCTTAGTCCCATGCTCTCTAGCTCCAACTCTAGTCATGTAACTGATAAAGAATGGAACGTTCCCTTATCTATACCTACAACCATAAAATCTATTTGGGCCTAAAAGAATGACCTAAACAGGGTGTGAGATGAATCCCAGTAGGCAACCACCGAAAGATATGTACCTAACAGTCAGTGAATATATATAGCAACAAAATTTCAGAAATGATTTTATAAAAAAGGAAGTTCCCAAAATTAAACAATCCTAGAGTTTTCAATTACATTAATTTTCATTAGAAATTATTCAAACAGTTGAATAATAAATCCCTTGATATAGCCTAATATTTGTATCCCTCCATGTAATAGTATCAAATAGATGTCTCAGAATACTATTATAACAACAAGTAAAACTGAGTCCAAGATTGTGCTTTGTCTTGGAAGACTCATCACCATGAATCAATTATTCATAAAATTCCTCTGGGAATGCTCTCACGGTCTAACCCCATTGGTTTAATATATCACTAATCAAAAGAAAATGACCACCAGAACTGCTCTCACAGTCAATACCCCTAGGTCCACATGGCATCAAAAAAAAATATAAATGACCTATGGGTAGCACTCATGGTCAATACCCACTAGTTCATCGTAGTATAAATAATCATAAATGTCCTTCGGGTAGCTCTCATAGTCACTACTCCCTGGGTCAAAATATTCACAGAGGCTCTCATAGTCCTGTGTAAATAAACATGGAAACCCCACACCATTTTTCCGGTCCAAGGCTTTCCCGGTCCAAGGAAGATCAGAGCGCATAAAACATTCACTAAAGGCTCTACATTCAATTCATATTATTACATGTATTATATTTAATAAAAGAATAAAAAAAGCATCACATATAACCTAACATGTCCATCCTAAACAACTTAAGGCATGGAAAACATGGTATGCCTCATAGAAAGCCTAAGGCAAATGTCCAATAATAGTAAAACAAGGGAACATCTATGGGGTGTCCCATAAATAAGGGTATATAATATTATTCATAGGAAACAACCCATAATTAGACAACCATACCATTAACGGTATTAAAAATGGTAAAAATCCCAAATACGAAATACCCCAACATGATTTTTCGTCAAAATTAATCACATATAATTCAAATACCATCAAATAAAGTCACAAACCACATAACTAGATATGGTACAGTGAAAATATTGAACGTAGGCCCTTGAATCATCCTAGAATGTCATATATCTAAAAAATGGTCAAAATCGTTTAACCTTGAATAACATACGAGAGAGGATAAAGAAGGAAGAGTTGATTTAGGTAAAGAGGGAAACAACGAGTAGGAATCCAACGCAATCAGCGATGTCTCAATCGGATCTCGGATGGAGGAATGGGAGGTGCTCAATGATTTTTTAACATACATCTCACTCTTGTATGAGACAAAAGAAGAAGAATGAAGTTCTGGAAATGAGATACAGCCCCGATACGATTAATCAAATTAAAATAAAAGTACACGGCAGTTTCATTTAATGTACATTCAATGTACTAGCCTCAACTAGACCCCACATTGAGAAGTCTTCCAGGTCACCTACACAACCATTTACTCGACCTTTACATGGCCAACACATGGTTATGCGCGGAAGCCGGGTACACAACGTGTAATCAGGAGTAAAATTCCCAATCATCTTTTTTCCTAAAAAATCCTGAAATAAAAATCTATACCTAAAATGAAGATCTGTGTCTTACAATTTTCCCCCCTTAAATCAATTTTTTCCTGAATTTCCCTTCCAAGGT
The DNA here is from genome assembly GCA_963277665.1 of Viscum album. Lineage (NCBI taxonomy): Eukaryota > Viridiplantae > Streptophyta > Magnoliopsida > Santalales > Viscaceae > Viscum > Viscum album. The sequence goes on from OY728156.1 coordinate 53,648,569, forward strand.
TAGAAAATAAGAAAATTCATACAACTTTGGCCATTGTGATCGAACATCGACCTCCCACACCCAAGTCACATATTGTACTCACTCGTGTTGGCTTATCGACCATAACTGAGGAACAAATTAGTCATTGAAAACCTTCATTCTGTGATCCAAAATCCATATAGGGTTATCCTCAAAGGATTCATCCACCTCCAACTCAACCTTCTCTGGTTCAAAAACATGAGACTGGTCTCAAAATTAACACCATAGTTGAGAAACATGAATGATTTGGTGCATAGCCTGCTACCTCTAAGGTAACTTAAACTGATAGGAAATCGCCATAAATCTCTCTCCAATACCTCAAACAAAATGATGTATCTTCATGAATCACTCCCCTGTCTCCAAATCCTTTAGTGTCCCAACCTCGGTGTGACACATAAAAAAACATAATCTCCAACCTTGAACTTCAGAGGTCATCTCTATCGATGAGAATAAGATTTCATGTGAGACTGTATAGTAGCCATCCTCTTCCGAATCAAATCCACCTACTCTGTGGTCTCCTGGAAAAGACGAGGTCCCATAATAGCAACCACTCCTGACTCCATCCAACATAGGGGTGATCGAAAAGACCTACCATACAATGCCTCATAAGGTTACATCTGAATCATCTCTTGAAAACTATTATTGTAGGAGAACTCCACTAAGGGAATATGTCTCTCCTAAGAGCCCTAGAAATCCAAGACATATGCTTAGAGCATGTCCTCAGAAACCTAAATCATGCACTCATACTAGACATTTTTCTGGGGATGGAAATATGTACTCAATAGTATCTGTGTACCCAAAGCCCTCTGTATTCCCTACCAGACACGAGAAGTAAACCAGGAATCCCTATATGAAATGATAGAGTATGGAACCCCATGCAACTATAAAATCTCTCGGATGTAAAAAGATTCAAGCTCATTAACATTTTATGTCTCCTTGATCAGAAAAAAATGTACAACCTTCATGAATTTATCAACAACAACGCAAACTGCATCATTCCCTCGAGGTGACCTCAGTAAACCAGTCACGAAATCTATAACGACATCATTTTACTTCCACTTGGGAATGGGTAAGTGCTGTAAAATCACTATCGACCGCTGATGCTCCGTATTCACCTGCTAAGAGGTGGAAAATATCATAATAAAACCAAAAACACCCCTCTTCATACTTGTCCACCAATACTGACTATGTAAACCTCGATACCTCTTGGTGTCACCAGGATGAACTTCCCAAACTGAGGAATGAAAAAAACTACAACAGCTCCCCATGTATGTCTGCTGACACCCATACGTGCCCATGAAATCACAAGTTCTCATCATCTATTATGCTCCACCTAGGAGTAGGGTCATCTCCTGACACACTCTCCTGTAGGAACAAGCCTATGTAATATGATAGCTACCTCATTCACACTCGATCCTGTAGAGTAGAGGTAACAACTATAGAGGAAAAAAATGGTTTCCCCTTTCTGCCGTGCACCTCAAAATTCATCTCAGATAATGATGAAACTGGAGGTTTTAATGGCTCTCAAATTTAAATATGTAAACCTACAGTATCCCAATGGTGCAGGGATGATCCAAAAAAGGCAGATTAGTTCTCTAAGGTATATTCAAATCAAACACACTATTGTCAGTAGTGGGGTAAACATTCTTTTTTTTACGTTATATATTTTTTAATGGTTTTCTTTAGGTAACAGAAATTCGAACACAAGGATTTTTATAATAAACTATATCTACCACTAAATATTACATGTATCCTACACTAAGTACTGATAAAAATGAAACTAATATATAAGAAAAAAAAACTAAAATAAAGTAGCAATGCTGAAGGAGAAGAGATCAAATATAACACTCAGGATTTATAAGCATTCTAGTTAAAAAGATAACTTATCCACTGAAATTTATTTATTCACACCTTAAGAATAGATTTATATATCTTCCTCAGAAGAAGATACATCAAAAAGTTGTATGACTTTTGGATTTTTCCCCTAAAATACTCATTTACTACTTTTTTTAAATAATACGGTTGAAATAAAACTCACCATAAAAATCCAACTGTAATGACGTTAACGCTTCAAAAAATGATGTCTCTCATGTTCAACCTCATCGATTGAAATTTAAGATTTTTTGATTTTTTTACATGAAGATGTGAATAAATAAGTCGATCATTAGATCTTTTCTCGCTGATGAACTTTATTGTCAACCAAATATAAAGTGAAGAATTTAAAAGATAAACCAAACATGCTTAAAAATTCTATAGCAAGATGATTTAGTCTATGATCATATTTATTACAATAGTGAAAAATTTCTAATTACAGAGTGTTGAAACATGAGTACAAGGGAAAGGACTCCCCTAGTGCTACTCTTCTCTCAGGTTCCTTCACCTTCAAGTCTTCTCATGTGTTGCTCCAGGGAGTCTCCTCAGGTCTGCTCCCGAAAAGATCATGTCGTGGAGTCATAATGAGAGTTCCATGGTGGAATGATTCCCCCCTTCTCCTATATTTCTCAATAGGCAGTAGAATACCCCAGTAAATCGGCCTGAGATCCCCACAGCAGGGGCGGATAGTAAGTTACAAAAATATTATTCATTCCATCATTGAGATTTCAGTTGCCTCAAACAGAGGTTTCTGAGATTTCAACTATAGATTCAATTGTGGAATAGATAGACTCATCCAGTGGTTATGAATATATCTCGGTTCACTTCTGTGGTGCAACTTGCTTTCTCTTATGCTGGATCAGCTCCTCATCTGTGAAGGTGGCATCATGGACCTGTGGTACAACATGTTCTGTCAAGGGAGGGAAGAACATTAGATTTTTTTAAAAGATATGATCTGTTTTGAGTATATTTTGGTGATAATTCTGAACTTATTTGATGCATTGATAGATTAGTGAGATTTCATTTGAGGACCATCATCAATCTATTGTTGCAGGTAGAAGATGGTGTGATAGAATAATGGTGAGATGATGGATGTGCATGGTAGGTGAATCATAAATCTACTAGAGAATCACATGTATGTGAATGGGTGTCGTTTGGACGTTCTATAGATGGTGTGATGGTGAGGTATTGGTAGAAATGTGGGATGGGATGGAAGGGTGATATTGAGACACTGATAGTGGAGTGGTGGAACTCGTAGTGAAAAAATTGAAATGATCGGTAGCAGAAATTGGTGAAATATCAGTGTGTGGTGAGGTTTCATCACATTGGTGAGAAAGGCAACAATGAGAGGTAAAACCAACAAGGTAGATCAGTGGGTTGTGATATTGGCATTAGTGTGTTTTTTTAAGAAGGTGGTGACATGAATTGGTTTCCTAGTCTATGTCCCCAAATGAATTTATTAAAAATAGAAGGTTACAATACAATCTCGAGGTGTAAATACCTTACACCAGCAGGGAGTTAAAGGGATAACAAGTAAAAAGGGACCAATAAAACCAAAATAAATATTTGAAGCACATGTGGTCACTAGAGAAGTATCATAGCCTTCCTTCAAACATTGGGTTGATTATCCAGATCCGGCCTTCAATTTCTCCAAGTCTAAAACATCATGAGGATGGTCAAAATTAGGGTGAAAAGAACTGCATCTTGTCATTTCCTAAAGCTCTATCATCAGTATCATGATAGGCATGGTCACTATTCTCCTTCAGTCCTGTGTGAGGAAAATCCATGAAATGAGAATTCAGCAGCGATTCAATTACTCCAGTAATTTTTTGACCCATTCCATTCTGTCTGCATCATTTTCAGCCTTCAAAATATAAACACCAAGATTTCGATGAAACCAATAGAAGAATATGTGATCTGGTGAGACAAGGTATGTAGGGCCTTGGTGGCCCCGATAGTAGAAATTAGGGAGTCGCCAATAGGAGAAAATGATCATGACTGAAATCGTTACAATGTGAAACCTATGCTGATGAAATGTGATCGGTGAGTCGAATCCCTGATAGTAAAAAAATAAGCAGTGTACTATATTTGAGTTAACTGAAAAAATTGAAAAAATAAAATTAGAAAAATATCAAATTAAATAGAACTAAAATTAATTAAAACAACTAACTAATATATCAAAAAATAATGAGTTAACTTAAATTAAAAACTAATTAATATATCAGTCACACTAATTAAAAAAATAAATAAAGGATTAAAATTGAATGAAAACAACAAATTTATAAAGGGTTAAATAAATTATTGTAATGAAACTAGAAATTTAAATTGATAAACTAAAGTTAAGAGAAAAAATAATTAACTATTTAGAAATGATGTACATATGAATTAAATTAGAAGAGATTAAATTTTATTAAATTATTTAAATAATTAAAACTAAAAAATTAAAACAGTAAAAAGTTGGAGAGATAAATAAGATGAGGGTTAGATGATATGACTCACCAATTGAAAAGAAAAAGGGTGGAACTGATGGTAAATGGTGCCATCGATAGTCAAAAATTTAAAAGAAGGTGACATAGATTTTAGAACTTAATAAATAAATTAATAATAAAATTTATATAGTAAACTAAAATAATCAATTAATTGAAGAACTATACACAAAAAATTAAAAACACATTATTTTATTAAATTAGACATAAAATTTTAATTTACATTAATCGACAGAACAATAATGATAAGTTATATTAATCAGTCTAAATTAAAAGAGATATTATTAAATTAAAAACTATGTTAATTAAAACCCAAATAATATAATTATTAAATTATTAATTAAAAAAAGAAAAAATTAAGAAAAAGTGAGTAGAAAAAGATTTACCAAACTAAATAAAAAATAATTATATTAAATAAATTAGTTATATTAAATTAATTATTTTAAAGAATAAATATACAAAATTTATTATAAAAATTGATAAATTAATGAATTTCATAATAAAAATTCTAATGTATGAATATTTATCAAAAAGATTAAAATTAATTAATTAAATCATCAATAATTTAATATAAAGATGTGGAAAAACTATGTCAAAATAATTCCCCATGAAATTCCCCCACATATAAACGTTGTTTTTTCCTCAAACAATCCCATGTTTTATTGTCATTGATAATTAGAATTGTGTATATTATGGCTCAAAAAGTAACATATCTTGCATTTTTAAAATAGAGGACTAGAAACTGTGTTTAGTCTCATGAAATGAAAAATGATCAAATAAATTTTTCCTTAAATTAAACTCTGACTAATAGTCTAGAGAGAAATGAATCATCATGTAATGATGATGTCCTTCCTCATATGTGATACTTCTTAGTGACTCATCTCAATTAAAATCATATATCTGAATCCAAGAGTGAAAAAATGATAAATTAATGTGGAATTAATTACTTAATAGTTGGATCCTGAAACTGTGACTCACTCATAGTTTCCAAAAATAATTAACTTTTATTTTATTGAATCACTTTATTGACTCAAACTAAATGAATCTCATATAACCCAATTTTTCCCTTCTTTATTTAGCATTCATCACACCCTCAATTTAATGAACTCAATTTTGACCCTAGAAACATTATTTAATTTTTCCCAAGCCATGTTTCATCTGCTAAGCACTGTGCAATGTACTTATTCAAAGTGTACATAGGGATTATTGTCAATAGAAATGTACCAAACATCTAGGGTCTCAGAGACTCTCCATGGGATCTCATATGCCCAAACTAATCTAGTTTCAAAATATTTTTATGAAAACCATTTACATTGGGTAATTAAGATGATTATTTTAATAATTAAAAGTAAAATGAGTCCTATAGGTTCAAGATCAAACTTCCAATTCCAAAGGATGTGATCATAACTCTATCATCAGGTTACCCATATCATTCTCAAAAGTAGTTCCCAAACCAAATTTCCTTTAAATCTCTATGTATATTAACTCATCAATCATCCGCCCACATTAATTTCAAATTCAAATTAGTGCTTAACTACCAATAAAGCATCATCCTTAGGGAAAACCCAATTAGGTACAATGTACACATAAAATTAGAAAGAATTCAAAACAAATTTAATCGTTTTTTTAAAAAAAAATTGAATTTGTAGTGTGAATTGATGGACTTCTTATTAAACATAGTTTAGATCAGTCAAAAATTTACCCCTAACCAACACTTAAAACCCAAATTTGTCTAGAAATTATAATTCTAATGTGGAGATGAACTATTAGACAGTTATAGTTCAAAATAGATTTTCAATAGATTATATTAGTGACATGTGTAAGGGTCTCAATAATGATCGAAAATATTGTTTTCCTAAATAATTATTTAACAATAGTTTCACAAAAAAGTACATGTATTACCATTTAAGTCTAGTGAAACATTTTTTCTATTCAGTTCAAGAAAAAACATGTAACTTGTGAGTCGAAAATGGATAGGGTGTAAGCAAGTTCACTGATTGGGTTAAATTGGGTTTTTAGTAAAGAACAAATGTTCATGCTATACATCTCAACTTATACAAGCATATTCAACATATCACACAACTAGTCTACATGTATTGCTCCAACACTTAGTTCCTCACAGTGGAATGATTATACAATAGTTAAATTACTTTTATCAGTAAGGATTAACTTGCGAAATTATTTCTTTAGATTAGTGACATGTGAAGAAAAGTTTTAGTATGCAAGTCATGCAAATGATTTTTAAACACTCTAAAACATGAAGTAAAAGTTTCCAACAAAGGGGAGTATGCATAATTTTTAACAGTAATAACATAAATTTATAAAGTAATAGTTACTGATACACTAATAATAATATCAATGATGCATCAGTGATTCAATAACTCACTTACATCAATAATTGTGACTTAATAGTGAATTTTTATTAAAATGAATAGGAGAAGGAAAAAATGGATATAAGAATTAAGATACTTCCCTGAATTAAATTTTTCCTCTAATCCAACAGCATGAGAATTTTACTCCATTAATGACACAACAAAAACATTACTCGTAATTCAATAAAAGGAGACCGATAATCAAAACAACAACATGAATTTCACAAAAAAATAGAACATATAAGTATAACATTATTCAATGTTAAAAATTGAAACTAAATGAAGAGACATAAAGAACCATGGGTTGCCTCCCATGCAGCGCTACGTTTTAAATTCTTCAGAAATAATTTATTCAAGATCATTTCTCAAGCACATGAAGGAAGTCAAGCCCTTCAGCTATCCCTAAAAATAAAGTTCCACTCTTTTCCCATTAACCATCATGGGTTTATTCCCATCACCTACTATTTCTATAGCTCCATTATTAAGCACTATGACAATAGTAAAAGGTCCATACAACTTGAAATTCAGTTTTCTAGGGCAGATTTTGAGACTAGAGTTTAAGAGGAGGACCATATATCAAGGTTTAAACTCTTTGGGATGTAGGATCGAATCATGAATGATTTTTGTAATCTATTTATAAATCCTATAATTATCATAACTCTCTTCAAATCTCATCTAACTCACTCAGATCAAGTAATATTCTCTCACCCGCTAACTTAAAATAAAAATTCAAGGCCTTAACTACCCAATAAAACTTATGTTGAAACTCCACAGAAAAATGAAAAAAATTTGCAAACAATATATTATAAAGAGATATACCTATTGGGGTCTTGAAAGAAAATATATATGCCCATAAAACTTCATCCAATTTAAGAGACCGGTCCTTCCTATAATTTGACATAGTTTTTTCAAGAATCTGTTTTATTTCTATATTTGAAATTTCCACTTGTCCACTGGACTATGGATGATAAGGAGTTATAGTTTTATAAACACATATATATTTTTCCATAAAAGATTTATATTTTTAGTTCTTAAAGTGTGTTACATTATCAGGGATAAAGGACTTGGGAGCTCCAAATCGTGAAAATATGTTCTTTTTAACAAATTTTATTACAGAGTTGGCTTGATTGTTGGGAAGTGCCACTGCCTAAACCCACTTTGAAACATAATCTATAGAATCTAAAAGGTACTCATTACCATGTGATTATGGAAACAGACCCTTTAAATCTTAACCCCTGACATCAAAAATCTCTACTTCTAGAATACATTTTTTGAGTAACACTTGTTTCATACCAACATTACCTAATCTCTGGAACTTGTCATAGCTAACCACAAATATTCGAGAATCCTAAAAAATGGTAGGAAAATAGAAACCTTATTTTAGGACCTTCTGAGAAATCCTTTCACCACCATGATGAACTCCCCAAGGTGGGGAGTGACAACTCTCTAAAATATAAAGATTCTAATCCTTAGTCACACATCTCCTAAGGATACAATCGACACATATCCTAAAAAATAGGGGCTCGTACCGAAGGTAGTATTTATGTTCAGAAATGAATTTATTCCTTTTGTTAATGGATAGATTTTTAGGAAATACACCTGCTTCTACGATGTTGGAAAAATCTACATACCATGCAGACTTCCAGATTGACATAGTGAGCATTTATTTTCAAGAAAGGAAGAGGTTATCTCTATAGGATCTTCATATTGATTAAAAGGAACCCTAGATAAGTGATCATCAACTAAATTTTCATCTCCCTGCTATCCCATTGATTCTATGTCAACATCTTGAAACAATAAAATCCATTTAATAAGCATAGTTTTAGTTATTTTATAGAAAACAAGTACTTTAAGGAAGAATGGTTTGTGAAAATGATGAATATTTTGCCTAAAAGGTAATTCCTAAAATTATCAAGTGAAAAATAAGCTAGAATTTTTTTTTAGTGTTGGTATAATTATTTTGGGTCTCATCTAGCAGTCTACTAGCATTATAAACCACATGTAACTTCCTATATCTCCTCTGTGCAAGTAAAACAACTAAATACACATCAATAGCATCACACATAAGCTCAAAATGTAGTTTACAGTTAGGTGCAGTGATAATAGTTGATGAAGTGGGTTTTTCTCTTAACAGATTAAATGATTTCAATTAGTTTTCATCAACGTTGAAAGGCTCATCCTTAACAAGAAAAGAACACAAAGGATTAGTTATTTTGGTAAAATCTTTTATGAATCATCAGTAGAAACCTAAATTCCATAGAAAAATGCTTACACCTTTTACATTTTTAGGAGTTGGAATATTTTTAATGAATTATACTTTGGAAGTATCAACTTCTAAACCTCTGTTTGACACTTTATAAGGTAAAACTATACCTTCTATGACCACAAATTGACACTTCTTCTAATTAAGAAAATGTTTGGTTTCAATGCATATATCTAATACTAACTCATGATTTCCAAGACATGTATCAAAAGTACTACCCACAATGAAGAAGTCATCCATGAATTCCTTAAGGACCCCTTCAATAATATCAGAAAAAATAACCATCATACACCATTGAAAGGTGGATGGACCTCCACAGAACTCAAAAGGAATCCACAGGTAGGCAAATGTCTCAAAGGGTCATGTGAAAGTGGTCTTTTCTTGATCCTCTAGAGAAAAAAAAACTTTTTGTATCCAGAATACCCATCCAGAAAATAGAAAAACTAATTTCCAGAAAGCCTCTCAAGAATTTTATCGTGAAAGGGTATTAAAAAATGATCATTCATAGTGTTTGAATTATTTTTCCTATAAACTATATGAACTCTCCATTATGTGGCTATTCTATCTTGGATTTCTTCATTTTTTCATTTTTGATAACAGTGAAACCTCCCTTCTTTGAGACTACCTGCACAAGGCTGGCCCAAGCACTATGATAGATGTGATATATGATACCAGTATCTAGCATCTTAATGAATTCCTCTCTCACAACTTATTTCTTGTTTGGATTTAATCTTCTTTGACACTCTACCCTATGATTATGGCCTAATTCCATAGGAATTTTGTGCATGTAGAATGAGGGACTAATACCCTTGATATAATATATTGTTCAGCTTATGGAATATTTAAACTTTTTTAGAAAATTCAGCAATATTTCTTCATGGTTATCTTTCAATTCAGCAGAAGTTATAGTAGAAAAAGTGGAATTATCACACAAAAATGAATTCTTCAAATGAGAAGGGATTGGTTTAAGTTCAAGGGTGGGTGGTTCTAAACATGAAAAAAAGACTGTTGGGACTGGTAGGACCAAGATCTTCTAACATATATCATAAAAGGATTATTAAATGATGAAATATTTTCAATATCATGCTCAGTTTTAGAATTTAAAGTGTTGATGTCCAAATTGGACAACTGAATATCCAGATTTTCTAGTTAATAGTTTATCAGATTTATCAAAATAGAATCATCAAGTTGTCTTAAATGTTCTCCCTAAATATCTTCAATGAGTTTAGAAGTTTAGGTGAAAACATAGTCACCCTCCAATTCACTCAAAATGACCTTATGTTCAGAAATAGAGGACTCTCCTACAACAGATATTGGACAGTTTTCCAGTTCATGAAAATATTCTAGATTTAGTGTTTGAGCATTTTTTTTGACTTATGGGACAGAAACAACAGAATTTTCAGTTTCTAAATTGATTACCTCAATAGAAAATTTATTTTTAGATTCTTCAATCTATTCAAGTTATTTTTTATAAAAACATTCATCTTTAAGGAACACTACATTTGAGATGTTTTTAGAATACGTTGGTCTATTAATGCTCTTAAGAACATTAAATTATTCGTATTGTTCACCAATTTTGAAAATAAGTTTTCCCTTAGAAACATTAATAACAGCACCACCTGTGGCCCAGAAGTTCCTTCCCAAGATGGTGGGAACCTCTTTTTCACACTCCATATCCAAGAATAGAATGTATGTAGGTAAAAAAAGATTCCCAACCCAAACTAACACGTAATCTACCCTACCCAAAAGATGAGCGGAAGATCTATCAGCTAACTACAATATGACTATGGTCAGTTGAAGATCACCCAACCTAAACTCTTGAAATAGTGATTATGGGAACAGATTAATTCTAGAACCGAAATCACAAAGACTATTGAGCTGATAAAAATTTCATAGGGTGCTGGGGATAAAAAAGATACATGGGTCTTTTCTTTTAGGTGTGATTTTCTTTTGTAGTATAGCACTACACTCTTCAGTGAGGCTGTATGTTGAAAAAAAATTTAAGTACCTTTTTGTGTGTAACTATTTTCTGTAGATATTTTAGATAAAAAGGTATTTGTATCAATGATTAAATGAAAGGAAAGTTTAATGGAGGTTTGAAAAAGACACTAAGGAACTAAATAAGTTTATCTTTATTATTACTTTGAGGGTTTCAATTTTTAGGGAAAGGGATGGGTGGGGGAAAAATTTTCAAAATAGTAGGTATCTTCCTCACCTATTCATCTACTTTTTATTTACTTTTAGTCTTATTATTTTTAGAAGAATTTTCAGGTTTAGTTTTAGGTGAAAAATTTCGATTCTTATCACTTTAAATAGCTAATTTTCCAATTCCGGATTCTGAACAAAGTATATTTTTGTTTCCAGATTAAAGAGGTTTCTAATTTTGGACTTCTTTAAGTTATTCTTTAGCAAAAATTTGAGTATTTATCCCACTCATAGTGAAAACAAAAATAATGTTCTCCCTACGGTTTAGTTCAGTTGTACTAGGTAACCTAGCTTTTCCCCTAGAAGTCAAATCACCTGCAAGATGGACTAACTATTTTTCTATAGTCTGTATTCTCACATCATCTTTCATTTTATGAGTTACATATTTGGTTTTTGATTTATCCAATTTATTCATGAATATATCCTCTTAAGAGTTCATTTTATTCACAATTAGACCTATCTGGGAAGACATTTGATTATATTTTTTCATTTTGAATTTATAGACTCGCCCCTTTGATGATTTTGAATTTTTTTCTTGGTTGGTTTGAGTAATTAGTGGCATAGGTTTTCTTAATTAGACCACGATCTTTACAAGAGAAATTTAGATGGATCCTATAGCCTTGGTTGTAGTCATTTTAAAATGGTTCTTTCCCGAGAGGCATCATCGGACCATAATTGAAAAAGTCTGAATTATCTTGTTATTGGGAAGGAATACCAATGTTAGGACATCATTTCTATATGTTTCCAAACATTACACATTATGAACATTGTTCACTTAAATATTGGTTTCTGTTTTGACAACCTAGTTGAGTAGTAGATTGTTTTTAATTCTTGTTCATTATATATTGATGTTGGTTTGTGGTTTCAGCAAGTTGGGCTCGAGTTTCATTCATTGAACCAGTGGTAACATTAAAATTTCTATTGAATATTTCTCTTCTTTAATTTTTATATTGTGAATTAAAAGAAATATTTTTAATGATTTGTCACAACTCTTCATTAATTTTTTCATTTTAATTACCCCCAACAGCTTGATCAATTAATTCTTCCCATAAGAGGAGATCCCTTTATAATAGGTGTGCATGAGACGGTGGGATGAGAGTTGATTATTGGGACACGACTAAGAATATCATCGAATCTATCAAAAACTTCATATAAATATTCTTCATCATATTGTTAAAAACAAGTGATTTTTTGTTTTTAGTAATCCTTTTATTCTTTGAGGATATAATTTCATTATAAAGGAATTGTAAACATTATCCAAGTTTTCAAAAATGTTCTCATATATACTCTGAAACCGTATAGTAGAATTACCTTCAAAAAAGAAATAATCACATCGTCATATCATTCTCTATGAGTTATAGAAGAGGTAGTTGTTGCACAGTTTTATAGAAGTCTCTAAGGAAGGCAAGAGAGTACTCATTAGAGAATTCATTAAAGGCAGGCATATATGAAATATGGGCTTGTTTAAGCTCATAATTTCAGGCTCTAGGAGATAACTTAATGGAATATTGATTGCATGATACTTGAGGAAGTTTTAACTCCTTCATCCTAGGATTTTTATTCTCCTCTAGGAGTTCTGGATGATTTTGGAATTCATTAATTACAGAAACCATATCCCATATGTTCTCCATTTCAGGCTTATTTTTATTTTTCCTAAGAGTAGTGATATATTTATCTATTTCTACGTTCAGGGTCTCTAGAATATCATAAGAAGACCTAGTGTTCATGAAATATGAATCAATCAGTTGAAATCAGCACAAAAAATCATACATTAACTCAGCAGTATATAAAATAGTAGAAATTTAGCATGAAATGAATTAGTTTTTTTAAATTTTTTTGATATTTTTTCTTTGTTTTTTTATTATAGTTTTTTAGAAATGTAATGGCTTGTAACATCCCCTGAAACGACGCCAAATTTTGATGAATCGAGAGGTCATCATAGATGTCCAAATTACATTTTTAAACCTACACTAGCACAATGGTGCAGGGTTGATCCACAGAGAAGGTAGCTGAGTTATCTAAGGTTTATTCAAATCAACCACCAATATTCCCAATAGTGGGGTAAACATTATATTATTACTTTTTATTTATAATTTATTATTTTTTATCTAACAGAAATGTGAACAGAATGATTTGACTAAGAAACTAGACCGATAACTAAATATTACACTAATCATACACTAAGTACTGATAAAATGGAAACTAATATATATGAAAACCAAATACTAAAATAAGGCAGAATGGCCAAAGGAGCAGGGATCAAGTATAATACTCATGATTTCTATACATGCTGGTTAAAAAGATAAATTCACCACTAAAATTTCATTATTCAAAACTTAAGACTATATTGATATATCTCTCTTGCTAGATGATACATGAAACAGTGGTATGAAATTTGGATTTTGCCACTCCAATATTAATCGACTTATATTTTTTTAAAAGAATACAGCTAAAATAAAATTCTCCATCAAAATCCAACTATAATGATGGAAACGCTTCAACAAAAGAACGTTTCTCAAGTTCAACCACTCCAAATGAAATTGAAGCTTTGAAGGGTTTTTTAACAAGAGGGATTGAACAAATAAGTCAATCATTAGAGCTGATCATGCCAATCAAGTCTGCTGTGAAGAATATAAAGGATAAACCAACCAAGATAAAAATTTCAGAGCAAGAAGATTCATTATATGATCATATTAATTACAAAAGTGGAAAAAACTAATTATAATGTTTTGAAACTTGAGTAAAAGGGAATGAAAGACTCCCTTAGTGCGGCTCTACTCTATGGCTCCTTTGTCTTCATATATTCTCATGTAATACTCTCAGGAGTCTCCTTAATTTTACTAATAAAAATTTGTTTCACAAAAACAGAATGAGTGTTTCTTAATGGACTGATTCCCCCCTTGTCATACGGTTCTCAACAGGACGAAGACAAATCTAGTTCATCGGCCTGAGATCCCCACAGTGGTGTCGAATAATAAGTTCCTTCCAATCTTTTACATGCTAGCATTGGGGTTTTAGTTATCTAGAATAGAGGTTTCTGCAATTTCAATAGTAGCTTCAATCATGGCACAGACAGGCACTTCTGGTAGTGATGACTCGGTCTCGGTTCACTTCTATGGCGTAACTTGATTTCTCCTATGATGGATCGACTCCTCACGTGTGAATCCGGCATCCCATAAAAGTGTTTAGACATGTTCTGTGAATGGAGAGAACATCAGTAGAGTTTTTTTAAATGATTTGATCTAGATTGAGTTGATTTTGGTGCTAATTTTGATCTTATTTGATTTGTTGAAAGATATGTTAGAATGGAGTAGAGAACCAGCTTCGGTATATTGCTAAAGGTGGAAGATGGTGTGATTGAAGAACAGTGAGATTATGGATGTGAGGGGGAGGGGAATCAAAAAGCTACTGGAGTATTAGAGGCATGTGAATGGGAGTTGGTTGGACATTTTACTGATGGTGTGACAGTGAGGTATTGATAGAAATGTGGGATATGATAGAAGGGTGAGATTGAGACACCGAGAGTGGAGGGAAGAAGTGATGGCACCGATAGTGGAAAAATTGAAATGATCAGAAGTAGAAATATGTGAACTATCGGTGTGTGGTGAGGATTCAACACATCGGTGAGAAAAGAAATAACATGGGGTGGACCCAAGGAGAGAGATCGGCGGGTTGTGATATTGGCATCGGTGTGTGAGTGAGAAACCTGTTGAAGAATATGAGAATCAGTGAGATGAGGGCTGTAGGGTATTATTGGAACTAATAGTAGAAATTAGGGGGTCACTGATGGGTGAAAAAGAATAAGACTGACACCGAAGTGATGTGAAACTGATGTCGATACAGAGTGATCAGTGATTCGGCTCACTGGTAGTGACAAATAAGCAGTGAACTATCAGTGAGTTAACTAAAAAAATTAAAAATTATAATAATGATATTATCAAATTAAATAAAACTAAAATTAATTAAAATTATTAACAAATCAATTATAAAACCAAATAGTTTACTTAAATTAAAAATTAATTATGTTATTAGTCAAATGAATTAAAAAAATATAGCAAGGATTAAAATAGAATTAAAACAATATATTTAAAAAGGCCTCAAGTAATTATTATAATTAAACATGAAATTTAATCTGATAAACTAATGTTAAGAAAAAAATTTAATATTTTGGAATAATGTAAATATTAATTATATTAAAAGACATTAAATTTTATTAAATGATTTAATGAATTAAAATTAAAAAAATAATCCTTAAAACAGAAAAAAAAGGATGGTACTGATGGGAACGGTTCCACCGATAGTCAAAAATTAAAAAGAAGGTGACTTAAATTTTGGAAATGCATAAATAAAATTAATATAAAAAATATATTAAACTAAAATAATCAATTAATTTACAAACAATACACTTAAAATTAAAAACACATTAATTTATCAAATTATACTTCAAATGTTAATTTATATTAACTAAAAGAACAATAAAGTTACATTATTTTAGTAAGTATAAATTAAAAGAAATATTTTTAATTAAAAAATATTTTAATTAAAACACAAATAATATAATGATATAATGTTACTATAAAGAGAGAATAAAAAAGAGTTACCAAACTAAATAACAAATACTTATATTATATAAATTAGTTAGATTAAATTAATTATTTTAAAGACTAAAAATACAAAAAAAAAATTATAAAAATTGACAGATTAAGGAATTTCATTATAAAAATAAAAATGTATAAATATTTATCAAATAGAGGGAAATTAATTAAATAAATCGTTTAAAATTAAATAAAAAGATGTGAAAAAACTATGTAAAAAAGTACACATCAGAGAAAAGATCCATAAGAAACCACTCACTGCTGGCCTCCTAAACTACCTGTATCTGAGTCCTCTTGCGGAACGTATCAGCCACACTATTTCCTTTCCCAAGTGTGTAGGCAATCTCAATGTTTGAAGACTGAATGTACTCAACCCAACTTCATTATCTCAAATTCAAATCATGCTGAGTAAAGATATACTTGAAGATTTTGTGGATATTGTATACAAAAAAATGATCTCCCAAAACACAATGTCTCCAACATCATAAAGCATGCACAAATGCAGCTAGATCTAGATTGTGCTTTGGATAATTCCTCTCATGTAGCATTAAAAACTAAGACCTCAATGCAACGAGTCCTTCCCCCTGTATTATCACTTCCCCCAGTCTGATAGCTGGAACATCACAGTAAACAATGTAACTCTTTCCCAGCTCTAGAAAAATCAGTATCAGTACTGATGTCAACCTCCCATTAAGCACTTAAAAGGATGAATGGCAATTTTTTTTCCACTAGTACTTTGCACCCTTCTTAGTCAGACCTGTCATTGGCATTGCTATGTGTGAAAAGACTTTTATAATGTGCCTATAGTAACAATCCATACCCAAAAATCCCTATACCACAAAGACATTCTTTAGTTTCTCCCAAAAAACTACTACTATCACTTTATCTGGGTCTACATATATTCCTGTCTCTAATATAACATGACCCAAGAAGTGAATCTGGTCCATCCAAAAGTGGAATTTTGAGAGATGAGCATATAAATGATTCTCTCTCAGTGTACTCAAGATGATATCAAGATAGGTGGAATGGTCATGTTGAGTGTGGGAGTACACCAAGATATCTTCCACAAAGACTACCTCAAAAGAATATAAGGATGGAACACTCATTTAATCAGTGGCATGAAAACAGTTGGCATGTTTGTTAGACTGAATGACATAGATACATACTCGTATAGACCATACCTACTATGAAAGGATGTAAGAGATAAATCTGATTGTATAATGTGCAAATGATGATAACCATATCACAATGAAATCTTTAAGAACAATCCAGATCCTCAAATCCGATCAAAGAGATCATCAATCCTTGTCAACGGATATCAGTTCTTGAACATAAACTGGTTCAATATTTGATAATCCACATAAAGTATGAGAGTATTATCCAACTTCATTTCAAAAAGGATAGGCAAAACCCAAAGAGAAGTACTGGGTTGGATGAAAGCCTTTTCCTATAACTCCTTTAACTACATCTTGAGCTCTTGTAACTCTAGTGTATCCATCCTATATAGAGGAATGGATATCGGTTCCATTCTTGGAACATGATCCATAGAAAAATCTACCCCTATCTCTGTAGGTAAACCTAAAAATTCATCTAGAAAGTTATCTCTAAAATGATCCATCACTAGAGGAAGGTCCATCCGTGATGTCCCCAGGTCATCCATGTATAAACTAGCAATTTTGACTATAATTCCTCCCAACCCAGGATTCTTGGGTCTATCTCTGCTCACCTGGACATCCCATTCACACTTGTGTAGAAAATAATTTCCCTATGGTGATGTGAAACTCACCCTGAGATGATAGTAGTCAATAAAGGCCCTACAAAAGACAATCCAGTCTATTCCTAGAATGAAATCGAAGCATGTAATCTCTAATATATAGAGGTCCTACAAGAAGTGACACCCACCAACCTCAAGAGGAAACTCCTTTCAGTAACATACAGTAGATGTTCTAATCCCCAACCGAGTGTCTAGCATAATGACATCCTTAGAAGTAAATATACAGAGATCAAGCATCTCTAAAACAGAAATAGATATGAAACTATTGGAATCCACTGTGTTAAAAAGTGCAGAAGCTAAAACTGAGGCAACTAGAAATGTACCTATAACCATAGAGGCATCAGGATCGTACTGTATCTAGGTATGCTCCACTACAAAATTCTGACCTGTAAGACTAACCTAAGACTCTATTTGACTACCATGATATGATCTGCCATACTCTCGCTAAAAGCCTGCCGACTGGATACCATGACCATAACCTCCCCCTCAGCCTAAACAACCTGACGAACTCCATTTCCCTGACTGAGGTGAAACCGATGCTCCTTATCATGAATATTGAGTAATAACAGATCCCCTCTCACTAGCTGCTGGTGAGAAGAACCGTAAAATAGAATGATGATGACCCATATTTCTGCAAGCTCAGCACTCAAGTGGGTCTCTTGGGCACCGATGTCTTGTGTGCCGATTATTTTCTCATAGGTATTGTAGAGACCCCGACCCCAGAAACCTAGGAGCCGGTGCCTTCTGAACATGATGTGTTGCTTTAAAATAAAACATGCACTGGCAAGCTACACATCATGCCCCATACAGAGGATCATGTGCGGTTCAGGTTCTGGGAAACCGACAACTTCTAAAACAGTTCATCCTTTAAGAGATGATACCTAAAATTTTTAAATAAAACGTAGGGTGAGCATTGAAATACTCAGTAAGTGGTTTTTAAAAAGAAATGAAAATAGTGTAACATTTGAAAAGATTATTTTAAAAGAAATTGAACATTCACTAAAGGAAAATTGTAACACATAACATAAAAATGCTCAATAAAGGTTTTCAAGAAGAACATGAAACAATTATGTCAATTCTCCAAGGAGTAATAATGGTTATCATAAGCAAGTACGACATGTGATTTATTTAATCATAAATTAAACAGTTTTAGAGTTGCGCATAAAGGAAAGAACATAAATTCTCATATGCTGGATACTATTTTACTAAATGATAATCACAAATAATTCTCCAACTTATACCAGTGAAACAAGAACATTATGAAAGCATAAAGGCAATCTTCATGAAAGAATGAGCACTTTATCTTGAAGAGAACTTGTGGCATAACTTGAATCATGTGGCATCAACATCTTAACTTAGACAATCATTTCCATATCACCAAGGTCCATCCCTAAGGTTTCATCGCCAAGGTCCATCCCCAAGGCGTCATTAAATTGGTCATCTATAGAGATTAAGTCTTTACCCAATGCATTGGAGCACTATCAGGGGTCACCATTGTCATGTCTTTATTATCATGTGAGCCACATCATTCATGCTTTACTTAAACAGTTTTTATATTCAAGATGTCCCATACCACCTTGAATAAATCATTTATTTTCATATTACCCAAGGTTTCCCACACCACTTTGGGTAATCTATTTTCTTAGTTCATTTTGTGATATGTCATCAGTATGCATTATATACAATTATAACTCAAATAAAAAAATGAACAATTACACATTTTACTAATACATGATATGAGAGTTAAAATTGTAAAATATGTCAACAACTAATCGAAGGAATTCATATCTTAGTAAAACATTCTCTTCACATAAGATAATTACTTAAAGAATATAAAATGAAGACATAATAAATGATGAATCATTGAAATTATTATTCCATGAAATGGAGTGCTTAAAGAAAACAATTGAAATCAGTTATGGTGATAAATAGGCCCTTGAACTTGTAAATAAAGAAAACCATAACCTGATTAATTAATGCATTCACCAAAGTAGGTTCATTTGTCTTTAGGAAATAAATGCACATGACATGATATCATGTCCCATTAAATTTTAAAACCTCTAATATATTTAAATCAAACCAAAATACATACATTGACATTAAACGCATCAGGGGAAATGTTAGATAAACTTCTTTAATAAATCATGCCCATTTTTGTGCTTAAAAAAACATGTTGGTTTAGCAATCACATAAATTATATCTTAATAAAATCTAATGTGCATCAAAGAATAAATTAAGGCGTATTATTTAAAAAATAATACAATGGGGTTTGGAAATTATTCCTATAAATACATATACACATACCCGTATATACCTGAAGTGTATATATGGGTTTGACACAATTCATAACCAAGTCTATAAAATTCTTTAGGTAATGAAGGTTTCCAACCATAAATCAATTACATGGTTGAAAACTAAATCCATATAAGGTTTTTTATAAATGTAGGCATATGTATAAAAACTATGGTTTTACAAACATAACTCCCCATAAACATAGTTTGCATATATCAATTAAAAAATTTATTTAAATATTGATACCCCAAAATAGGCCGGGTTAGGTTATGAGAAAACACTCATGAAACTATATATATATACCATATACATTAAATATAAGTTTCAGTTTTTGGAAAACTGTATAATAAAATTGTATATACTATATGTAAAAACAATGTACCACCTGGGGATTTGTATTATGTAAATGTACATATATAAACTGTATATACCGTCTACATATATATGAAACTGTATATACACAATATACAAAAAGATGGATTTGTATTCTGTACATAAGAATATATAAATAGTATATACTGTGTACAGGTTTCTCAAAATGAAAACAAAGTGTATACACACCCTTACATGTGCACCCCACTGAAAACACAAAAACCAAACTCCTTGAAGGCAAAACCGAGGGGTTTACAGTAAGTATACATATATATATATAAACTGTATTTACCGGATGTACATAATGAAGATTTTCTTTAAAATATGCCAAGAATTCAAGGGCCCTTACTCTTGTACCATATGGCAGCAAAACCCTTGAAGGCCATACATCCCGAGGGGTATATATTTGATTTTGTATATGTACATAAACATCATATCTACACACCGGGCGTAAAAAAATGAATGTTTTCTCCAAAATAATTCATGCAAGAACCCTTATCTTGATTAAAGAGGATGTTCGTTGCCTTTTCTGGAGGGTTTGATAGGTGGTCTGAAGGAGAAGAAGCTGCTTGGGGTTTCAAAGAAGCAGGGGGTTTATAAAGGCATCAGTGTACCTTGGGTGACTCGACCTAAGAGGTTAGAACGGCGTGGGAAAGACGAAGGAATAGTGATCTAGAGGGGGTGTTCGGAGGTCAAGGGGATCAGTGCAAGGGGGGGAGAGGTCGAGGCATCCTTGAGTAGGCCTACTGGTTAGGTCCTGTTGTGAGGGAGAAGATAACGGGTTGATGCGTAAGAAAATGGACAGAAGATATCACGAATGGGAAGATCGCACGGATGGAGATGGCGCATGAAATTTAAAGAGATCGATTTAATGAGATCAAGGGCTAGGATTAGATCTTGGGGAAGATCGTGCGGTCAAAAGGTTTGGATGGATGAGATCGACATGGATGTCGATCGAACGGTCCTGATCACGTGGAGTGCATCCCACATCGAATCGAAATGTGGTTGAGGTGCAGTTAAAGAAACAAGCTCTGCCGGAAATGGAGCAATAACACAAAGCACACACATAGGGGCCTTATACACTTTCCCCATGCGGGCTTCAGCCCAACCCTACCCAGCACGTCGCGGGACTTACACACGGGCATGTGTGAGACCTAATGGACCTATGCATGGTTCAGGACGCGGTTGGACACCCACTAGACTCGCTTGGGACCCCGATGGTCGGCACCTCGGGTCCCTGGGGGCTTGGTCTCGGCCTAGAGGGCTTGTCCCTTAAGGGATGCCCTCGGCTTGGCTGGGCCCCAACTTAAATTTTTATTAAAAAAATTATTTAAATTTATAAAATAACTAGTATATGTATACTTATTTCAAAATAATATGTAGTATAAATATTTATACTAAAGAGAGTTAATACAATAGAAACAAATTGTTTTAACTAAAAAAATCTAAATCCCTTTTTTAGCTTATGTAAAGTATTTCATATATAAATATTTTAAAAGATATACCTTTTACATGAAACACCAATATAATTATTTGGATATTTAAAATAAACTACTATTTGTCTCATAAACTTTAAAAGACCAAAAAGTTTTCCCCAATTCATAATTTTAGAGATGAAAAGGTCTAATTATCATAGATACCCTTTAAACATATATTATATAAAAACAACACTGAGTTTTCAATCATATAAGTATCCATCAGGATTTTGTAAAAAACAAAAGGATTTATTTCCAAGAATACTCTTTTTAAAACTGTGATTCTTTTGTGAAACATATTTTAGTCATATTTGAATATTATAAGATCATTAAAACAAGTTTTCATATAAATATAACTTTATCAATGAATCCCAAATGTTGTTTTGAAAACCCAACGGCTATATAAATTTAACGGTCATAACTTAAAGGACCATTATAAAAAGAAGGGGAATTTCACAAAATCAATACCCTTGAACCAGGAAGGATGGCTCTCCTCATACCATTAGTGTTGAGTATGTGTGGCGTGGCTCTGGCTGTTATATTCTTCACACTGATGGACCCTGAACACGACGACTATATGATTACTCGAGTTATGATTCTTAGTAGTCTTGTTGTGGCTATGTTAGGTCTTGTGCATGGTATTTTCAACTAGTTGGGTCTTGTTGCAATTTAATTTTAAAAATCTATATACCAATTTACCGTATTCTTCGTGTTTTATTTCGTTTCAAACTATTTATTAGCACTCAAAGCACAAAAATGAAACAAGAGACATCGTTAAAAGCACAATGTTGTTCACTTGGACTAGTTCATAAAACCTGGGGTGTCGCATTATCCCCCCCCCCCCTTAGAAAATTGCATCCTCATAATTTATTTTACAAAACCACAAGGTTCTCCAATGTCCTCACCATCTCCACCAATGAACAGGGTCAACAAGTGCATTTAGCGGAACCCCTATAGTGATGATCACCTCTTCTAGTTCCATAACCCAGATACACCTAAGACAGTAGTGGTTGCACATATGGTTCGGGCCATCAGGCTTCCAGAGGGAAGCTCGAACAGTACAAAGTTCTGAAATGTCCTTGCAGACCAACGTACGAAGGACTTGCCGAATTATGTCTGGTCGAGGACATTGAATCCATAGATGTGGTCAAACAGGATAGTGCTAAGAAGTTGGATCATATAAGCCGTACAAAGATTACCCTCTAACGCAGCCTCCTGAAATTTCACTTTGGCCGTGTAGTTTCGGCCTAGGGTGAAACATAAAAAGTGCCCTTCGTGATAACTTCCTTGTCGTTCACATCCGGCTAGCTGTGCAGAGCCAATGTGGTAATATATGGAGGCATTCCCCTGACAGGTGCGGAGAATCTCTGGAACGTTTGTTACCTCGAACCACTGCTTGCACATTTTTCGCAAATTTGCGAAGGTGTCATACTCTTCCTCACACGTTTTGATTGTAATGACTTTGAGAATCTCAGTGGGAAGAGATAACATGTGGGTTTGTCCTTCCATCTAAAAGTTTTAAGGCAGGAGTTCAATCACTTAAAAATAATTCGAGGATAAATTCAAAGTAAAGAAAGGAGGGGGAAAGACAACATAAGTTCATTATTAAACATTAGCGTTTGAGTTTCCCTTAACCACTGACTAAACAAACTCCACACAGAGAAGCAAAACTCCCTAACTCCTCGAACCAAACACAGGCTGAGCATTCAGGGAAAAACTCATGGGGGCACCTATGACGTCTTATGAGTCTAGCATGATAGGTATGATGTTCGGAGACATCCACATACACTTTTTGTCTGCAAGACAGTCGGGTGGACTCATCTTATAACCTTCCAAAGTCCAACAACTGACCCCAGAAGCCATAGTTTAAAATCTAACAAAGGTAGCCTGTTCGGAGGTCCCCGTCAGTAGCAACTTCTTGTAACGGGTTATCAATCATAGTGCCAAAGCTCTCACCCACCGTGAAAATTCGGAAGGTCCCTCATAGTACCTTCCTCGATGTACATTGGAGGGAAACTGGGTCATCATCATAAGGAGGTAATCTATTCCTATGCTCTGGTGTAACTGAAGCATCCGTGGTGAATTGTATATGTCGTAAAGTTATTGCATGTCATGCGGATATGGTTATAGTTTAGAAAATCCTCACTGCTAGCTAAAGACACACTGGTCTTTAGGGCCTTTGTGGGGCGAGTTAAGAGATTTGTGCGTTTTTTTTTTCATCTTAAATGTAAGAAAAACCCATTTTTTAAATAAAATTGATATATATATACATATATATATATATATATATATATTTGTTTCAGTTTCTGGCTTTCAAGAGTTATCCAAACCAAACCTCTAATACCAAATGTAGAGACCCCTAACCCAGAAACCCAGGAGTTGGTGCCTTCTGAACATGATGTGTTGCTTTAAAATAAAACATGCACTAGAAAACTACACATCATGCCCCATATAGAGGATCGTGTGCGGTTCAGGTTCTGGGAAACCGACAACTTCTGAAACAGTTCATCCATTAAGAGATGATACCTGAAAATTTTAAATCAAACGTAGGGTGAGCATTGAAATACTCAGTAAAGGGTTTTTAAAAAGAAATGAAAACATTGTAACATTTGAAAACATTCTTTTAATAGAAATTAAACATTCACTAAATGAAAATTGTAACACATAACATAAAGATTCTCAATCAAGGTTTTCATCAAGAACATGAAACAATTATGTAAATTCTCCAAGGAGTAATAATGGTTATCGTAAACAAGTACGACATGTGATTTACTTAAGCATAAATTAAACCATTAAGAGTAATCCATAATCAGAGTTGCGCATAAAGGAAAAAACTTAAATTTTCATATGCTGGTTACTATTTTACTAAATGATAATCACAAATCATGCTCCAACTTATACGAGTGAAATAAGAACTTTATGAAATCATAAAGGCAATGGTCATGAAAGAATGGGCACTTTATCTTGCAGAGAACTTGTGACATAACTTGAATCATGTGGCATCAACATCTTAACTTAGACAATCATTTCCGTATCACCAAGTTCCATCCCCAAGGTGACATTACCAAGGTCCATCCCCAAAGCATCATTAAATTGGTCATCTCTAGAGATTAGGTCTTTACCCAATGCATTAGAGCGCTATCAGGGTGCACCCTTGACATTTCATTATTATCATGTGAGCCACATCATTAATTCTTTACTTAAATGGTTTGTATATTCAAGATGCCCCATTCCACCTTGAATAACTCATTTATTTTCATATTACCCAAGGGGTCCCATACCACTTTGGGTAATTTATTTCATAGTTTATTTTTTGATATGTCATCAGTATGAATTGTATACAATTATAACTCAAATAAAAAAATTAACCATTACACATTTTACTAATACAATATATGACAGTTAAAATAGTAAAATATTTCAATAACTAATCGAAGGAATTCAAAGCTTAGTAAAACATTCTATTCACATAAGATAATTACTTAAAGCATATAAAATTATGACATAATAAATGATGAATCATTGAAATTATTATTCCATGAAATGGAGTTCATAAAAACACTTTAAATCAGTTATGGTGATAAATAGGCCCTTGAACATGTAAATAAAGCAAACCATAACTTGATTAATTAATGCATTCACCAATGTAGGTTCATTTGTCTTTAGGAAATAAATGCACATAACATGATATCTTGTCCCATTAAATTTTATAACCTCTAATATATTCAAATCAAACAAAAATACATACTTTGTCTTAAAATGCATCAGGGGAAATGTTAGATTAACTTCTTTAATAAAACATGACCATTTGTGTGTTTTTAAAAAAAACATGTTGGTTTAGCAATCACACCAATTTTATCTTAATAAAATATTACCTGCATCAAAGAATATATTAAGTCCTAATATTTATAAAAGAATACAATAGGGGCTGGAAATTATTCCTATAAATACATATACACATACCCGTATATACCCGAAGTGTATATAAGTGTTTGACACAATTCATAATAAAGTCTATTAAAATACTTAGGTACTGAAGGTTTCCAACCATAAATCAATTACACGGTTGAAAACTAAATCCATATAAGGTTTGTTATAAATGTAGTCATATGTATAAAAACTAAGTTTTTACAAACATAACTCCTCTTAAACATAGTTTTCATATATCAGTTAAGAAATTTATTTAAATATTGACACCCCAAAATAGGCCGGTTTAGGTTATGAGAAAACACTCATGAAACTATATATATATACCCTATACATTAAATATAAGTTTGTGTTTTTTGGAAAACTGTATAATAAAACTCTATATACCGTATGTAAAAACAATATACCACACGGGGATTTGTATTATGTAAATTTAAATATATAAACTGTATATACCATCTACATATATATGAAACCGTATATACACAATATACAAGCTGATGGATTTTTATTATGTATATAAGCATATATAAACAGTATATACCGTATATAGGTTTCATAAAATGAAATCAAAGTGTATACGCACCCTTACATATGCACCCCACTGGAAACACGAATGCCAAACTCCATGAAGGAAAAACCGAGGTGTTTACAATAAGTATATATATATATATATATAAACTCTATTTACCGGGAGTACATAATGAAGCTTTTCTTCAAAAGATGGAAAGCATGCAGGGGCCCATACTCATGTACCATACGGCAGCAAAACCCTTGAAGGCCATACAACCCGAGGGGTATATATTTTATTTTGTATATGTATATAAACTGCATATCTACACATCAGGAGTAAAAAAAATGAAGGGTTTCTCCAAAAGAATGTATGCAAGAACCCTTAACTTGATTAAGGAGGATGTTCGTTTTCTTTGTTGGAGGGTTCGAAAGGAGGTACGAAGGAGAAGAAGCTGCCCGGGGCTTCAAAAAAGCAGGGGGTTTATAAAGACCTTGGTGTAACTTGGGTGACTCGACCCAAGAGGTTAGACCGGTGTGGGAAAGACAAAAGAATAGTGAGCTAGAGGGGGTGTTCGTAGGTCAAGAGGAGCAGTGCGGGGGGGGGGGGAGGTCGAGGCGTCCTTGAGCAGGCCTACTGGTCGGGTCCTGTTGCGAGGGAGAAGATGACGAGTCAACGCGTAAGAAAATGGATGGTCGAGATCACAAATGGGAAGATCTCACGGCTGTAGAGGGAGAAGGAAATTTAAAGAGAACGATTTAATGAGATAAAGGGCCGGGATTAGCTCTCGTGGAAGATTGTGTGGTCAAAAGGTCTGGACGGACTAGATCGACACAGAAGTCGATCGGACGGTCCTGATCGCGCGGAGCGCATCCCACATCAAATCGAAATGCGGTTGAGGCGTGGTTTAACAAACAAGCCCACCGACAATGGACCAATAACACAAAGCACACACACAGGGGCCTTATACATGGGCCCCATGCGGGCTTCGGCCCAACCCTACCCAGCGCGCCGCGGGCCTTACACACTGGCCTGTGTGCGACCTAATGGACCTATGCACGACTCGAGATGCAGTTAGACACCAACTAGACTCTCTTGGGACACTGATAGTTGGCACCTCACGTCCCTTGGGGCTTGGTCTCGGCCTAGATGGCTCGTCCCTTAAGGGATGCCCTCGGCTTGGTCGGGCCCCAACCTAAATTTTTATTAAAAAAATTATTTAAATTTATAAAATAACACGTATAAGAATAATTATTTCAAAATAATATGTAGTATAAATATTTATACTAAAGAGAGTTAATACAATAGAAACAAACAATTTTAACTAAAAAAATTCTAAATCCCTTTTTTAACTTATGTAAAGTATTTTAATATATAAATCTTTTAAAAGATATACATTTACATGAAACACCATTATAATTATTTGGATCTTTAAAATAAACTACTATTTGTTTCATGAACTTTAAAATACCAAAAAAATTTCCCCAATTCATACTTTTAGAGATCAAAAGGTATAATTATCATAGATACCCTTTAAAAATATCTTTTATAAAAAGAACACTATGTTCTCAATCATATATGTATCCATCGAGATTTTTGTAAAAAACAAAATGATTTATTTCAAAGAATAGTCTTTTTAAAACTGTGATTCTTTTGTGAAACATATTTTAGTCATATTTTAATATTATAAGAGCATTAAAACAAGTTTTCGTATAAAGATAAATTTATCAACGTCACCCAAAGGTTGTTTTGAAAACCCAATGACTATATAAATTTAATGGTCATTACATAAAGGACCATTAAAAAAAGAAGGGGAATTTCACAAAATCAAGACACTAGAACTAGGAATGATGGATCTCCTAATTCCATTGGTGTTGAGTTTGTGTGTTGTGGCTCTGGCTATTATATTATTCATACTGATGGACCCTGAAGACGACGACTATCTGATTACTCGAGTTGTGATTCTTAGTAGTCTTTTTGTGACTGTGTTAGGTATTGTGCATGGTATTTTCAACTAGTTGGGACTTGTTGCAATGTACATTTTTTAAATATATATACCAGTTTACGGTATTCTTCATGTTTTATTTCGTTTCAAATTCTATATTAGCACTCAAAGCAAAAAAATGAAATAAGAGACATCATTAAAAGCACAACGTTGTTCACTTGGACTAGTTCATAAAACCTAGGGTGTCATAGGTATAACCTCAAATGGCAACCTGTTGATACATCCCTATTACTGTAATCACCACACAAAGGCTCCCTATGGTGCTTCCTACTATCATACGAACGAGTACCAGCCTTGGATGTTGAACTTCCCAAGCTCATAGCTCCCAACTCCCTCATATTTTTCCCATTAATCAGTGCCTGGTTCACTATAGACATAAATAATGTCATCATAATGAAATTCACCTGTGATCATATATCATACCTGAGACCATCCTCAAACTTCATACAAGGTTATAACTCATCACCTCCCAATGTAGTTGCGAAGTGCTGAATCTCTGTGGAACGAGAAGAGTACTCCATCCCTGGAAGAGTGCCCTGCTCGAAATGCATGAAATCTCAGGCTTGATCAAACCTCAACGTCTCAGGATAGAATAGTCATAGAAGGTCCTATGAAACACTCCCCATGCCAAATCCGATGATGTCTCGTCCATGTGATAACATCCCACCATCTCGTGGCGAAATCATGCAATACATATTTCACAAGATTCACCCTCATTTCTAGAGGCATCTATATCTGATCAACGATAGCAATCATGGCCTCAAACCATGAATCTATAGCATGTGGTCCTCTATCCCCTGAAATGGTATAATTCTGTTGCTGCTGGAACACCCTCATCAACTCTACCATAGTCGGGGTAGGATGTGGTGCTCCCTTAAAAGTCTACATCATCCTCACAAAGCCTTCAAAGAACTATTCATCGACAACTGTGTCTGGTATAACATCTAGTGTCAAGACGAGCACGATGGGAGGATCTTCTAGTAGTCCATGATCTATCCTTTCTAGTTTATTGTCATTTCCCAACACATGACATCCAAATAGAGGACATCTTGGTGGCATGAATCTTCAAGTTCAAGAACACACATCAGTTTATGATTATCAAGGACTGAAACATAGAATTTCAAAAAAACGAATAAGAGAATAAAGAGTTCATGTTTTAAAAAACAGGGTTACACGGTGTGTATAACCTCTACATGGAGTATTCAATTAAGCCTTACATGTGTTTGTACCTTTACCCAACCAGGTCTTGTATCACCCATATACACAGTATGTTCCTCCTATGACACGACATGTACATGAATTTCCAAACCTACCCAAGTACTCCTACACAGCTAAACCACATGGGCTCTGTTGGTGTAACACTACATAGAATTTTCACCCTAGACACGACTTATACTTGTTATGTGCTAACCATCTGCTTCGTTATTCACACAGTCAGAGACACGATTGACTCAATACGGCATGTAGGAATAGGGAATGGTGTGTACAACCTATGTTTCATCCACCCGTGTCGTTGGTCACATGGATGGATACATGGTTCTTACAACACATAGTGTATAATCTAGACCGGGTGTGTTCTACCAAATGTTTCCCAACCCCATGCACCTTCTCACACAGTCAGTCACATGGTTAAATAATACACGACATGTATATATAGTACATGGTGTGAAGTTAAGAAAAGCTGTTTATTCCAGAATACAAGAACACATGGAGTGCGTTCTTAACACGATAAACCATGTTATATGGGTTTCTAGATAGTATGCCTCTGAGAATTCTTTGAAACCATTAAAAAATAAAATTCTGTCCAAGAAATGACAAATTTTGACCCGTGAGATCACATACTCCCGCAAATCAATGTTTGGCATCCTTATTCCTATTAAAACATGGAAAAAATTAAATTAATGTTCAACATGATCAACCAAATTCTGATCCAAGAGGGCCCATAATACCTCAAGGACCAACGCTTGTCATCCATCTAGATGAAAGTTTATATATTCCAATACCCTATCAAAATAGTAGGTATTCTATCATGATATCTATCATAACAACATGAATATCTAGCATAACATTTATCACAACAACATGCAACCAATAATTCACCCTAAAAAGATGACAATAATGCATGACATGTGATCTCTATCAAGTTTCTATATGATGCATGAGATGGAATACCCTCATATCATTAAGTTACAATAGAAATTGAACCTCAATAATATCAATGATAATAACCCAATACAAGTGAATCATCCAACAGCAAAATTAAATTCACTATAACAATTGTAAAACTTGAAAAATATAAATATTCATTGTAAATTAGATTTTCCCTATACACGTGTTAACTATCTCTGGGAACAACTTATTACCAACTACCTATTCCATTCCATCCTTCTCTATAGGCTTCATATAGAAAGATAAAGAAAAAAAGAACTTTCCTCTCAGACCACTTTGTAACGTCTCGGTTCTGGGTGCCTCCCAAAGGTACCCCATACCGGGTTGGTCACATGGCCTCAAGTATATTTCCTTAAATTCCAGAGGCTTACATCTAAAAATGAGGGCCTTGGGGTGATATTGGAGAAACTATTTCCTCATTTGCAGAGTAACAAAACATAAACAAAGCATAAATTATAGCGAAAGTAGTAATACCATACAAACAATAAACAGTAGAATACTGATAGTATAAAAAACTACAACAAATATATAAATAATGATGCATGTCACAAGAATCTAGGAATGAATCCAAACAAGTCAAAATACTGGAAATACAGTACGGAAAACAAAGTATAGATAAAAGTAAAGTCCAATAGCATCTCATGCCCCATCTTGGTCCCATGCTCTCCAAATCCAACAACAATCAAGTACCTGATGTAGAAGATCGCCTTCCCTTATCTATACCTACAACCATATAATATGTTTGTGCCTAAAATAATGACCCAAACACGGTGTGAGATTAATCCCATAAAGCAACCACAAAAAGATCTGTGCCTAACAATTAGTTAATATATATTGCAGGAAATATGAAGAAATGAATTAATAAACTTGGATGTACCCAAAATTAAACAAACTTATAGTTTTCAATTACATTAATTTTCATTATTAATTATTCAAACCATTTAATAATGAAACCCAAGATCTATTCTAAGATTTGTATCACTCCATGTAATAGTATCAAAGAGTCGTCCTAAAATACTATTTCAACAATAAGTAAAATTGAGTCCAATCTTGTGCTTTGGCTTGGCAGACTCGTCACCGTCATTCAATTATTCATAATAACCCTTTGGGAATGCTATCGTGGTCTAACCCCTTTGGTTTAACATAGAAATAATCAAAATAAAATGACCACATGAGCACCTCTCACAATTAATACACATGGGTCCACATGGCATCAATAAATATTATACATGACCTCCGAGTAGCTCTCACGGTCAATATCCACAGGGTCATCATATTATAAATAATCATAAATGACCGCCGGGTAGTTATCACGGTCAATACACCCTGTGTCAAAATCTACATTGAGGCTCTCATGGTCCTGTGTAAAAAATAATGGTGTAATGTCCTCAAATTTCTATATAACATTTTTATTATATTGAATTATTACGAGACCGTGAAATTTGACGGCCCGTAATTCTGAGGCGCAGAGTGCCCAGAATGATCTGTTGAAAAAATGTAAATCTTTGAATAGCGCATGTGAGTATTTTTCAAGAAAAAATGTAATTAATCTTAAATGAGTGTCCATATTAGAAAAATGAGGGCTCCCATGCATTTAGGATGGTAGGGTTACCCTAGGCACGACTTCATTTTAGTCGGTGCATGACTCTAGTGAGAAAAAAACGATAATTGAATAACTGTAAATAATATTATTAAAAAAAATTATTTTACTTTTCAAATGCTTATAACTCATGAATGGGGACTCTGATTTGAAATATGATACCACTGCTAAACCCATCAGGGTATTCTTTCCTTAGGTAGAACTATCATTGGCTGGTGCTGGACAACAATGGAAGTTAGTTTTTTTCGTAAATAAAATAATTAAATAACATTTATTTCAATGTTAAATCCTTTAACTTCTAAATGGAAACTCGGATTGAAAAATACAAGAGTACAGTTGGATTTTTGGGGCGCATTTCTCTTAGGAGGAGGCTAACCTCGACTGGCACGGGTTGAGGGTGACTGTTAATATTTTTTGAAAGTTTTTTATTGTACGTTCTGTAAACCTGAAAGCAGGATTTTCTATATTTTTTACCATCAATGGGATCGAAAATACGAGGGAACCTTTGAATTAAAAATGCCGGTATTCACATAGAAATGACTTAACTTCAGTCATAAAGTGCCATGTAGGAATGTTGATTTTTGGACTTTTCAAGAATAACAATAAAATAAATTAAATGAATTATTTTATTTTATTTCTCCCTTTAGAGTGGCGGATGGAGACTTTGTCGGGTAGCGGTAGGGCAGCGACAATGAGGAGATGATGCATATTAATGAATTCTATTAACGGATCATTAAACAAGTAGCACAACAACGAGTTAATAATGAGTGATAGCGACACTGTTTCAATGTAACACCACGATGCCACATCATTCTAGGAACACTGTGACATGCTCCTATTTATAATTTGATGTGGTGGGGAAATCTGGATTAAATGAATTGGGGGATTCATTGGGGAACCTCTGAAGTACTTCCACACCAGTGAAGAATGAAGAACACCAACGTGACTACTCCTTCTTAGACACCTTTCAAATATCATAACCGAGAAGTGACATCGATGTCTTAACCCCTCGAGGACGAATACGTGGCAATAGACTTCAAGAAGTAGGGGTTTTTAATCCATTTTTTTCTCATCCATTTCTAAACGATGAATGCGTATTTATCCAAAAACATGTCAATATGCGGATCTTGCGTCATAATGGGAGTGTGAATTTTCATATGGGATGATTATTAATTGGTTCAAATCTTGGAACATTATGATTTAACAGAGACCCAAAAAACCTCCCCCATCTTTATTCCTTCTAATGCAGAGGGTGGTGGCCGACAGGAACAAAGGCCCAGACCACTCCTTTTGTGAACTCAGGTTGAATGTCTTTTCTAAAGCAATAACAAGGCCGGTTAGAAGGCTTCACTGTAAATGCATCCTCGTCCAGAAACCATTGGCGCAAGTGGCGCAATGGACGAACCACCAGGGCACATCCGGTGGCCCGCTAAAAAATCTACCGGTGCACCGGTGTCATTAGCGATAGCATGCGGCAACCATGGCATGCGCTAACCACATGTTAGATGGAGGAGTAGGGCACAGGCTATACTGGTGACTAGGTGCAGCGACATGCCTAGTGGAGGTGGAAGCCACTGCGATGGAGACCCACGATTCCAGCATGACAATATGATGACCAAGGACAACCCACTGACTAGGTCCATGGGTGATTTGGAAGGAAGTCGGTCATCACTAGCTGTAATGCATGAAAGAGTGTCCTACTCCTTGAGGGCCATGCTTGTATAGGGAGGGAAGTAGTGGTCCGCCACACCCCAGTCGCACCCCAACGGCCACTAACGTGGTTGGTCTATGGATTAGTGGGCCGTGCCCCCAGCGGGCCGCACCCCATTGGGTCGGGCTATAACTGCACTAGTGGGATAGACCCGCACCCTCTTTGGTTTAGACCAGAACCATTTTCGGGCTGGTACCGTGCCCTATTCGGGCAGGGCTGGACTAGACTGGGTTATCGGGTGACTCGACGGGCTAGACACTCTGCCAACCAGGCCGGGTCCAGCGAGATCTATTGGGCCTAGCCAACTGGCCAGACTAGACCAAACCGACCCCAACCTACAATAGGCTATGTTGGGTCCCTCAGAATGAACTTGCGTGTGTGGAACCCCTGAGCCAGGTTAGTTAGGTAAGTCTGACCGGGTCGGACGGGGACCCATCACAACTGGTCCATTTGTTACTAAAACACATGTATCATGCAAAATGTGCAACTGATTGACAAGAAATTTACAGCGTTGGGACCTTCTCAAGGAGGAGGATATTTCAGCATGACTTTTTCTGACTTTCATGGATGTCGAGAAGTGATGAATGGATTGAGAATCATTTCTTTTAATCATGTTATGCATGGAACCCTGTGACTAGCTGAGACCTGAAGACTTCTGACTTTCAACTCTGTGTGACTTGAATTCCCATTGGGAAGAATAATTTTGTCACATTGCATGACCATTATGAGGGGAAGCTCTATGGGACCTAGTAGACCCACGATATTCGACAGGAGGTGTACCTCAATAGGCTAATGTGGGGATAAAATCTGTGTAACCTAACAGAACCACAATACTCGGTGTGGAGGAGTACCTAAATAGATCCAGGTTAGTGGTAAGATGCTTTGTGTGACCCAACATGCCAATTGTACTCGATAGAGGATGAGTTCTACAACAGTTGACGTGTTCGACTAGGCGTCTGATGATGATACTATTACTACCCCAGAATACACCTGGTGTGTGCTGTCTGGGGTTTCATTTTTTACATTGATAAATTTTTGTTTGCTGTTTTTTTTGGGTCCCTACTAAGTACTGTCTCACTCACCCCTACATGAGACCGCCCACAGGGGTTGTTTATGGTGCAGATGACAGACATTTCAAGAGCGGTGCCTAGGGTTGCGAGACAGATGAGCGCTATGACAGTTGATTGTGTGGCCCAGGACCAGTTGGGGCCCGATAGAACCAGGAAAACTAGATATACTTCTTTAGCTTCCATTAACTTCTCTACTCTCACAATAATGTGGGGTTTACTGCGAATTTCCATCAGAGAACATTTTGAACTTTCTGTTTTTAGTTATTGTTTAGTTTGTATTCTGGCCCACTTACTTCCTGTTTTACTTGCACTCAGCTTGTCTCAGGGGTACTTTTTTTTCCTTTTCAGTGTGTTGGTATGTGGTAGGGTGTGTGTGTACGTATAGGTACTCATGAAAACGCCCCCACATGTAGGTTGATGACTTCAACAATAGTCACCATCCCTTGTACATCAGGAGGCAGGTTTGGGGTATTCACGACACAGTCCATGGGGGACATGTTGTGACAAAGTGGTATCAGAGGGTGGTCGGTTCCCCCTCAAGGTCAAAAAGTCTGTGTTTTTTGGAGAAAAAGTATTAAATTTTGTGATCTCTATATTCAAATTCGGGGATTCCAGTGTTGGTGCGATGACCGGTGTATCCATATAGTAGGAACTTGAATTCTACTTCTCAGCTCAATATCTGAAAGCACTAGTTGCATAAGTGTCTTGTGATTTTGAGTAAGAGTCAGCTCATCGGGTATAATGTTATATCCATGGAACATCTTGATCAAACCCAGGATTACTCCATGTAGATGAATAGAAAGGATCTCAATACGAGGTCGTGAGGAAATCCCGCCTAGTGATGCGGCGTTCATATAGGGACTGGTTTTTGAGATGGTCCCATCAGGTGGTGGAATAGTGCTACCCCACCTAATGGACAACATATGTTGTCAGAGGTTCTGCCAGAAGATGTTTATAGTATCAGTTCCCTACAAGAGTTTTAGAGATAGAGACCTCCCATGTTCAGAGGAGAGATGGATCCTAAGGTTTCTGAGTACTGGCTAGAGGCTATGACACAGGTCTTCCTCTTAGTGAGGACACTGCCTAACAAATAAGTGATCTTGGAGTTGATAATTCTGTAGGTCTCAGTAGGGTGATGTTGGAGGTTGACCTTCCAAACTAATGATGGGGTAACCCTCACTTAGGTTCACTTCGAGAGAATTTTCTGGGAGGAGATGTTCCTCGCAATGTTTCCCTCTGTGCACATTTAGGAGCTTCTTCACCTACAAGAGGACAACATTATAGTGGCCGAGTACTCGGCATGGTTCACAGAGCTTTCCCGTTACTCCACAAACATGGTGGGAACCCTTTATTCAAGGCTCTATTCTTCAAGAAGGGACTCAAGCTGGAGATCAGGGCTTCAGTGGTGTCTCTCAGAATCCCCACCCCAGCTAGGGTGCTGAAGCTAGACCTTATGAAGGAGAGCTTCCTGGCGGAGATGGAACCCACATTTAGGGCTGCTAGCAGACCCCAAGTAGAAAAGTCTTTGGCAAACAGTAGACAATAGAAGTTTGGAACCAAGAGGGCCAGGTCTTTCAAAGGATGAACCTAGGACTCAGGATTGGAAGTGCGAGGCTACCACGCCATAGGGAGTTAGATGGGGGACATTATTTTCTTTTTTTGTGATGGGAAGGGACACATGGTGTGTGGCTTCCAGAACCACTATATGGATGACCGACAGACTATTGTGGGGATGCCAAGTTAGTGAAAGCGGTTCGAGTGAGGAGGTTTATAGGGTGGCAGACATAGAAGGGGATATGGCTGAGCAGCAGGCAGTGGGAAACAGTGCGAGGTGTTGCCGCCACCACCCCTAGGTGGTCCACCCTGACCTCATAGAGCATGAAGAAAGGGGTGAGATCAACTATAGGCAGTAGAGTCTTATGACCAGGATGCTCTAGAGATTATTAGAGGTGCGATCTGTGTCAATTCTACCCTAGCTGCAGTACTTATAGACACAAGTTCTTGTCACTCTTTCCTTTCCACAACTCTCGTTCAGAGCTCGGAGATTCATTTATAGCTGTTGGCTGGATCCTTATGGATAGATACTTCTACCGTAGCTAATTCAATGTTTACACACTGGTGTTGATAGGGTGAGTTTACTCTAAGAGGTGAGAGTTTCTGCTGGGATCTACTAGTAGCAGCATCGAAGCCTTGCGATTTAATCTTGGGTATGGACTGGTTAACCAAAGTCCATGCTCAGATCGACTATTTTAGGCATACGGTGTAGTCTATCAGCATAGATGGGACCAGGTTTTCTGTAACTGGTGAAAAGGAAACCCAGGTAGTTTCGGAAATACTCTATTGGAGAAGGGTCCAACCAATCACTCACCAGTTGGCTAGCCTCACCCTCAGTGCAGTGGAGAATAGTTGTCCAAGTTTTCTTGCAGTGGTGGACGAGTACAAGGATATTATTCTTGATGAGGTTCCAAGACTACCTTCTCATTGAGAGGTATACTTCTGCATTGACATGTACCTCAGGAAAACCCTGATATCCATACCGGGGTATCGAATTGCTCCTGTAGAGCTCTGCGAACTGAGGGTACAACTCGAGTACTTGTAGGAGGATGGGTTCGTAAGGCCCAGCTTTTCACCATGGGTAGCCCAACTGCTTTTTTTCAGGATGGAATATGGGAGTTGGTGGTTTTCTATGGATTACCGGCACATTAACCAAGTGGTCGGGTAGAAAAAGTACCCCACTAACAAAGGGTCAATGTGAAAAACAATCAGTTAAATGGGGTAGCCTTTCGAGTGGTTAAAAATGTTCCTGTATGCTTTTCAATAGTTGAAAAAACGGTGATGGTTGTAGTTTCTCCAAGACTATGACTTTGAGATAGTATATACTCCTGGGAAGGTCGAACATGGTGGCGTACGTGCTCAGTGGGAGGACCGGGATGCAGCTGTTGAGTGAGGTGACAAAGCAGTTAGCCGTGATGTTGATATCCCTCGTGGATGATGGTGAAGACATTTACCTCCAATTGATGGTTTTTACTC
Source organism: Viscum album (assembly GCA_963277665.1). Lineage (NCBI taxonomy): Eukaryota > Viridiplantae > Streptophyta > Magnoliopsida > Santalales > Viscaceae > Viscum > Viscum album. The sequence goes on from OY728156.1 coordinate 53,686,316, forward strand.
CCCCACTCGTACATAGTGTCAGGGAGGCATATCTAGGAGATGTTGACTGTGAGGCATGTCATGCTCATATATCCTCAAGATGGGTTCCTGAAGAATTTTCTTGAAGGTGGGGAGCACATCATTCTTTTTAGAGGATGCAACTGTATTTGTGCACAACTTTTCATACCCTGGCAGATGGTCAGACCGAATGGACCGAACAAACCTTGGAGGACATGCTTCATGCTTGCGTCCTATACTTTGTTCATAGTTTGGGGGACCACTAGCCACTGGTGGAGTTTTCTTACAACAAAAGCTATAACTTCACCATCAGCATGACACCGTTTGAGTCCTTGTAGAGGCGGCCTTGCAGATCACCCATATGATGGAAAGACATAGGGGAGTCAACACTTATGGGTACATAGTTGGTGCATGCTACAACTGAGAAGGTGTAGACCATCCAAGAGTGGATGTGGAAAATATAGAGCATGAATGAGTCTTATGCTGACAAGAGACAGTGAGCCTTGGAGTTCGAGGATGGGGATTATGTGTTCCTTCGGGTCTCACCCTGATGAAGATTGTGGAGATTTCACCGAGGAGGCAAGATATCTCCAAGGATCATCAGACCTTTTCCGATCCAGAGTAGAGTTGGTGAGGTGGCGTACTGCCGAGACCCCCCCCCCCACATAGTATCACTAGGTGCATGATGTATTCTCCTTGTCGCAATTGAGAAGGTACGTTCTTGATCCATCGTATGTCATCAAATGAGGTGAGCTAGACATTTACGATGGGGAAATGTTTTCCGAATTCCTAGTGGAGATAGAGGATCGACATGAGAGGGTCCTACATGGACGTTTTATTCCTCTAGTGATCATCTGATGCAAAAATGTGAATATCCAAGAGAGCATATGGGAGTGGAAGGTTTAGATTCGTGCTCAGTACCTCCATCTTTTTGATTAGTTGCGGTTTTGGATTTCGGGGATGTAATTCCCTATGGTGGAGAGAATGTAATGTACCAGAATTTTTTTATAAATTTATTTATTATATGGGATTATTTTGAGACCTCGAAATTTTGAGGCATGTAATTCCGGGGCCTGGAGTGCCCGAAATGATTTGTTGAAAAATGGTAAGTTTTAAATCGTGCATGTGATCAGTTTTCATGAAAAAGTTGAATAAATATTAGCTAGGTTCCTGAATAAAATATTTGAGACCACCGTTGCATTTAGGATGGTGGATTTACCCTAGGAACTTCTTCAGTTTAGTCAGCGCATGCCTGTAGTGAGAAAACCCAAAAATGGAATAACTGTAAAAAAAATTATTTTATTTTTCGAATGATTATAACTCAAAAATGGTGACTCTGATTAAAAATCTGAGACCAACACTAAAATCATGAGGGTATTCTTACCTGAGGGAGACCCTAACATTGGCCAGTTCAGGTAAATAGTAGAATTTAGTTTTTAGCTGTAAATAAAATAATTTAGTAATAATTATTTTAATGTTAAATCCATTAGCTTTGAAATGGTAACTGAGATTGAAAATTGGAGAGTACTTTTGTTTTTTTAGGGGTTTTTTTCTTTATGAAGAGCCTATACTCGACTGGCACATGTTGAGGGTGATCGTTAATATTTTTTTGAACTTTTTTATGGTACATTCAGTAAACGTGCAAATAAAATTTTCTATCTTTTGAAGCATTTCTCAGATCAAAAATCTGAGGGCGCCATTGAATTCAGAATGATAGGATTCGCCTAGAAATAACATTACATTGGCCGACAAAGGTCAAGAAAAAATGCAATTTTTTAGAATTTTCAAGATAAATAAAAAAATAATTTTATTTTCTTTCTCCCTTTGGAGTGGATGACAACGATGTTATGGGGAATTGACATGGAAAAGAAAAGGAAATGATGATTCACATCAATGGGGCTCATTAATGGCTCATTAAACTTATAGTGTAATGATGCATTAATGATGAGTAACAACGACGCTATTTCAATGTAATGTTGCGACACTATATCTTTATGGGAACACTGTGACGTGATCCTATTTATAATTCAATACACTGGGGATATATGGATTAAATAAATTTTAGGATTCTCTCGAAAACCATTGATGGACATCCACCCCAACGAATAATGAAGAACACCGAATAAATTTATCCTTCTTAGAAGCCTTTTGAATATCATAACTGAGAAGCGCCATCGACATATTAACCCCTTGAGGATTAATGTGCAACAACAAACTTAAAGAGGTAGGGGTTTTTGATCCATTGTTTTTCCCGTCCATTTCTAAATGACGAACCCAGATAAACCCACAAATAGGTTAATTCGTAGATCTTGCATTATAAAAGAAGGGTGACTTTTATTTTGTGATGATTATTCTAGTGTTCAAATATTTCCACGTAACAATTGAACAAAGACCCCCCAAAACTCCCCCATCTTTAAGCCTCCTAATGCGGAGGTTGTTGCCCGACACAAAAAAAGGGCCAGGCGCCTCCATTTGGGTTCTCATGGTGAACATCTTGTCTAAATCAATGGAAGGTCTGGTTAGAAGGATTCATGATAAGGGAATCCTCACCAAAAAACTGTTGGCGCATGTGTCACAAGAGACGGACCACTAGAGTGCATCCGGTGGACCGCTAAAGACTCGACCGGTACACCGGTGCCAGTAGCGACAACACACAGTGGCGGTAGTGGAACACGCCAACCATGTGACGGACAGAGGAGAAGGATGTTGGCTATACCGGTGGCCAGGTGTAGTGGCACGACCCGACGGTGCCCCGGTGCGGTGGATGTCGCGACACTGGAGACCCACGTCACCAGCATGGCACCGCATTGACTGGGATCAACCCGCTGACCGGGGTCAACCCACTGACTGAGGTCTACCCACTGACTAGGTCCGTAGGTGACGTGGGACATAGGTCATCACCGGCGGCAGCGCATGATAGAACAACCCGCTCTTTGCGGGCAGCGCTTCGACAGGGAGGGACACATCGGTCCGTTGAACCCCAGTTGCACCCCACTGGCTGCAAATGTGGCTGGTCTTCGGACAAGTGGTCTGCGGCCCTAGTGGGATGCAACCCATCAGGTCGGGTCGAGCCCATGCCTGCGGGCTAGACCCACACCCTCTTCGGGCCAAACCCGCACTCTTTTCATTATAGACTCACAACCTCTTCAGGTCGGGCTTGACAAGACTAGATTGCTGGGTGACCCGATGGCCAGAACCCTCTACCAACTAGTCCGGGTTCAGCGAGGCCCATTGGACCTCTCCCAGAGGACAGGCTAGACCAGACCGACCACAAACCATACCATGTCGGGTTGGGGTAAGTTTGAATGAACTGGGGTATGTGAAAACTTCGAGCTGGGTTGGTCGGGTCAGTTTGACCGGGTGAGACCAGACCCCATCACAACTAGCCCCTTAGTTACTAAAACGCATGTATCTTGCAAACTGTGTGTCTGATTGATGGGCCCTTTTCAGCGTTGGGACTCTCTTGAGGAGTCATAACGTTTGGAACGTCTTGTGGTGAGTTTTATAACTGCAAAGAAGTAACGAATGGATTGAGGTTCAGTTCTCCCAAGCGCACTACATACGGAACCCTGCGACAAGCAGAGACTTTAAGACTATTGAATTTCAACTCTGTGTCACTCAATGACCTAGTGGGAATCATCCCTGTGTGAATTTTTTGGCCCATAGTGGGGAACAGCTCTGTGTGACCTGGAAAAGGCATGAAACTCTACAGGATGAGGACCTTAGTAGGCTATAGTGGGAAGAGACATTGTGTGACCTATCAGACCCACAGTACACGATGGGGAGGAGTACCTAAGCAGTTCAATGTTAGTGGTAAGTAGCTTTGTGTGACCCGACACGCCCACTGTACTCGATAGAGGAGGAGTTCTCCAGCAGCTGAGGGGTTCGACTAAGTGTCTAATGATGCTACTATTACTACCCTATAATATTCCTATTGTGAGATGTATTGCGTTTCGTGTTTTACTTTGATGAATTGTTGTGTGTTATTTACTTTTTGTTTTAGGGTCCCTACTGAGGACTATGTTACCCACCCCAACCCGGGAGCTGCATGCAAGTGCTGTGTCTGGGGAAGATGACCATTGTTTCAACAGGGGTTCCCAGATATATGGGATGGACAGATTCTATGATGGTGGACATAATGGCCTAGGACCAGGCGGGCCCCAGCAGGACTAGGTGGACAGAATGTATTACTTAATCTTCCAGTATCATCCGTACTCTCATGACCATGTGGGGTTTGTAACAGCCCGAGATTTTATGAAAAATATTCTTTTTTATTTCACTAATGTCTTGTGTTATACCAAAAGGAGCTTGCACAACACGCATCCTTGACTTGCCTTGAATTACACGCAATCACAACCTTCCTCGATAGCGTGTGCGGTACGTAATCCTGAGTTTCACTAAACAACGATATGCTATAAAAATATTATTAAAACTAGCCGTTATGAATAGGAATAACCACTTTTTGAAATCCAGTAAATCTTATTTTTCAAAATGAACTTCATTTTTTTGATTCGGAGTATCGAATTTAGCCTAAGGTGAAATTTTGGTACTTTTCGGATAACTTTCATATTCTGATGAATAGTGAAAATTACTAAATTATAATTAAAAACAACTTTTTTAATCGAAATAATTAGTAGTGATAAATCATTAATTTGAGTGGTTTTAAAGTATATTTAGAATATATTTTTACAATTTAATACAATGTTGGTCATTGGATGTAATTTCACATTTAAACCAGACATAAACAAGTGTCAATCTTTTGATAGATATTGTTTCTTAAAAACACGCTATTTGTTTTAACAGCAGGATTTAATTATAAAATTACTTAATGCAACATCTATGTTATGAATTTGGTAAAATAGACTTCATTTTTGAATTTGGAATATGAAATATAGCTTAGGATGAAATTTTGGCTTTTTTCTGAAAACTTTCAATTTTTGATGAATAGTGAAACCACTAAGTGGTAGGTTAAAAACTGAATTTTGCATAAAACATAATTTTACCGCTTCTGTGAATGGAATTTCGAAAATCCGAGAGACACGGTTAATATCAAGGACTAAAATGTGGTTCAATGAGATGAAAATAATTTTTTGGTGAATAGTAACTTTTTACTTTTTTTACCACGGTTAATAGTAAATAGGGTAACTAAGGGTAAATATGATATTAATATTACCCTAACACATGTCCTAATTCTATTGGACAAGTGTAATTCGACCAAAAACAAATTTCGGAATAAAATATGACCATTTAGGCCCACTTGGATTAGATTAGGACATTTATTATTAATTTATTTAAAGAAGGGTTAAAATAGTTAAAATAAATGTTTAATAAGTAAACCATTTCTAATATGGGGTTATACATAAGATAAATTCGATTTTAAATATTCATTAGAAATCTAAAAAGATTTCCTACATGATGGTATTTTATTTGTAATTTTTAGACATCAAATAATTTAATTTATTTATGACACAAAGATGATGCAGTAATTATCTTATTAATGAAATATTGACATAATTGATAATATAAATACCAAAATAAATGTAATTTAAGACTTTTTATGAATTCCACTAATTTTATAGGTTACTATGATATTTTAGTATTGATTTAATCAACTTGGTTTGAACATATAATTCTGTTATGACTTTCACAAAAATCATATATCAAATAGTGTCAAAATTGACACAAAATAGTTTTTAAATCAAATATTATATTATTAATTGTTATTTTATTCCTAAAAATCTAAGGTTCGGCCAAATGACTTATATAAGGATATATATATTAATAATAAACAATTTGGGGTTCGTTTGGCATGTTATAGTAAGTGTATTAACCATATAGTGAAAAAAAACAAAAAGACACGGTAAAAGTTAAATTAATTAACTTAGAGTTAAATCTAATTGATAAGGTTAAAATAATACCCTAAAATTGTCTAAATACTATTGGTTGATAGGATTTCGACCCATCCCCACTTTAGCTTCGAAATAAGACCCTTTGGAACCATTATAAACCGATTTTGACTTTAATATAAAATAATATTTTGAGATATTCCTAAGGTGCCCCTCTCCTCCCTTATAAAAGGGCACCTCCTCCCCCTCCTCCTCACACCAATTTGAGCACTCAAGCTCGGCCAACCCCTGCCATTTTCTCCTCTCCACTTCCCTAGAGTAATCCTAGAGGTCCTGGTCTTCTCCAAAGACCAATCATAGTTCCTTAAGTGGAGGATTCAAAGAGGCGTTCCAAAGAAGAGGTAATATCCATTACCGATCTTTTCAATTTCTTTCTTCTTCAACTTCTTCTTCATTAGTTGTTTCATGATAAAGTAATAACATCAGTATTACTTACATACTGATATGTTATTATAAATATGAAACAACCCTAATTCACCTTCTATCCATCCTACGGAAAAATTAAATCACCGTGCGTGCGTACGTACGGAATACCGTCTCCACGCCGTGGTGTAATCTATTTTTCCACCATCACCTTACAAGGATGGTTATAATGGAGTAATAAGTAACTATATATGATTATTATGAAGTAATATTGATACTGAAATAATATATATATATACTCCAATACAATTCCATGATCATAGGAACGATATCATCACTCGTGCGTACGTACGGAATACCGTCTCCACGATGTGATGCGACTCGTTCTACATGATCTTCATTTCATAATGATTATATAAATGAATTGAATGAATGAATATGGTATATACTACACCAATACCATTCTGGAAATGAATTATCTATAACCTAAAGATAAGAATAAGAATTTATTCGACAAAACACGCATAAGAACAAAAAGTTATAAAGACCCGAGTAACAAGTAACAATGAAATATTACTAACAAGAAGCTAATAATATGACCATATATGATATCATATCAACATGTATGATTCTGGAATAAGTCAATAACATTATTTAAACCATTATACAGGAGCTTCGGACACGAACAAAGCAAATCGGACCTAAGGTAAGGGAAATATCACAATCTCATTTTTATCCGAGATTGTTTATTCGTAAGTATTTACTGTGGTGTATCTTATCATCCACATCCATGTTTCCTCAATATGTAATATTATTTCCATCCAACTACAATGTTTTAAATCCAATTTTACCCTTTGGTGAGTTTTTAGTAAAAGATATGAAAGGAATCTTTTGTCGTTTTTCGTACGAGGTACATTGTGACTTTTTCGACAAAAGTAAAAAAGAATGTTTTTTTAACTTATACAGCACGAACGGATTTTTACGGTTTTATAAAGCCTTATTTTCATGAACCTTCCTCCAAAATATTTCATGACTATTTTTAATAAAATCTCTTTCTTTTAAAATTGTATGATGTTTTGTGAAAAGAAATTGATTTTGAAGAAGAAAGGATATTTTCCTCAAGAATTCATTTCAAGTGTTTTATCAAAATTATTTTCCATCTAAGATAATAAAGGGTTCTGTTTCTATCCATATTTTTTACATTGATTTGACTATGTTGTGATGGAATTATGTTTATGAATTCCTTTATCTTATATGAATGGTTTTATGATGTCATGTTGTTTAAGAATCCCATTTTTATTACATGGGTTATGCAATGATGTATGATTTATGATTTTTTGGCACACATAAGAAAGGATTCATTAAGAGATGGGTGGGACCTATATCTCCCTCCAATGCATTGGGTAAAGATTTTATATCTCATGAGATAGACATGGCTGGAATGGTAGGTTATACCGGTTCAGTGAAACAGGACTAAAACGAGGATTACTCGATTCAGAAAGGGACTTTGTCCACTAAGATAGTCTTGGCAATGAGTCTTGACTAACAAGAAATGATTCTCTATGACTATGTGTGTATGCCACAATGAGTAATGTTTTAAGTTATGATTTCATTTCACTATTATGATTTATCCCATGTTATGAAATTATGCTCTCTTTTGCAGGTTAAGATTTCCAAAAGCTATGTTCTTATGTATATGATGTGATTGATATTTCTTTTGTTTACCCTTACTGAGCATTTGAGCTCACCCTTTTATGTTTTCTTTTCCCCAGGATATAAACAATGGTTTTAGGTATAAAAAGGAAGATCTTTATGGGAGATGTTGAAGATCTTCCACCACAATTAGAAGTTTACGTTCCGAGTTTCCAAAGACACTAAACTATTATGATCCTTGTGTGTGTGTTTTTGTTATGTACTAAGTATTCCGCAAAAGTAATGTAATGTCCATGTACGATAAGCTTCGGGTCTCTACAGTTGGTATCAGAGGAAAGGTTTAGTCAACCTTTGGAAACTAGGATGTGAGAACGTTAGTGAGATCCCTAGAGATATTTCTAAGGTATGTCTAGGGATGTCCCTAAGGATAAGTATACGTATAGGTTATAGTAATAGAATTATGCTAACGATCATAGAATTAAACCTAAGATGTTGGATATTGAAGGTACTCCCCCTTTATTATGTTGTTTTCCTTAGCATGATTTTTGCATCTAACACTATTATGTTTGGGTTTTAGAAAATGGCTGGAAACAAGATGATTCACAATAATGGAGGATATGATGGACAATGGAATGATATTCTTCAGGAGCAACCAAATGAAATGGGATTTGGATGTCCAAACATCATTATTATGCCGAATCAGCAATCTCACAACATGATCAATAAAGTAAAATTTGGTAAGTTTCCTGACTCGACTAATAAGAGAAAGATGGAGTTCCATGATGATCATAGAGGAAAGAAAGTTCAATTTCCCCTATGTAAATCATGTGGGAAGAGGCATCAAGGAGAATGTTTCAAGGGAACTGGAATATGCTTTGGGTGTGGAAAAGAAGGACACAAAGCAAGTAAGTGCAAAGGAAAAGGGTCGGTTAACACCATGGATGAGGATAATGGTATTGCTACGACATCAAAAATGGTTAAGTGTTTTAAATGTGGAATGTATGGGCATTATGCAAACAAATGCCCTAAGGGAAAGACTCATGAAGAGAATCAGTATGGTCATATGGGTAGTATTTATGTGGATGATGATGAAGAGACTACAAATGATATGTGAGATGAAAGAATTTTTGAAGCTCGGTCAATGGTTTGAGAATTTAGTGGAATGATTACATGTTTATCATGTGTAATTTTGGAATAAAGAGACATCTATGGATTGTTACACTGTTGTATTTCCTTGTGTTTTGAAAGTGTATGATTAATGTTACCAGTATCCATGAAAGGTTATTCAGATATTTTTGGAATGTAGATGATATGCGCATAATGAAGGGATAAGGAGAAAATTAAATGTTTGATAGTATTCATGAGCTCATGATTGATATAAGGACTAAGTGATATCATGGTTTGAGTATATAGAATTTTGAGGATTTCGGTATGTGAAAAGTGTTAACTTTTAACTGCATTCAAGTTTTCACTAAGGTTCAATGGGTATTCAAGAGAGTACAAGATTAAGGCCTTTAAATGTTTGGAATGTGACCAAAAAGATATATCTTATGATATATGGGGATCAACGATGGTATTAAATCTCTGGTAATCGTTTTCACTATGTTATGAGAATGGACTGCAGTATTATGAGCCTAATGATTGGAATGAATTATGTTGGACATAAGTTAGTATTGTTTAAGGATAGAAGTTTTTTTTCTCGATATTATTGATGGGATGTTATAGTAATATAGTTTTATAAAAAGGACAACCTGCAGGACGGGCGACAGCCCATCGCTACGGTCAAGGCTGTGGGAATCGAACCCACAACCGAAGTGCGACTGGCCTTTATCGCCTACCACTGGCCTACAGGAAGTCCCTGTTTAGTAGAAACTAGTTTTATTATATTAAGCAGTATGATATATGAAGTATAAGTCCATTATAGAAACCATATGTGATTAATCTCACTATAGATCGACATATGTATATAATTTTGCTAACCTTTTGTTTGAAACAGATGGAATGACCCGTCATTCTATCACATGATCTTCTAACACTTCACGAATAACAAATTCAACTTCATTTATTTAAGAGATGAAGTGGAAATTTTTAAAGGCACGAACAACAGTGAGATTGTACCAAAATAAAGTAAGTATTTATTCTAATTCAAATTCTTTAACTTTAGGGAAATGATCTTGAAAACCAAAAATGTTGTGCTAGTTCTCTTATACCTGATAAATCAGATGGTACCTTAGATCGTCACAAATTTATGGATTTGTGATTACTGGCTTTTCCATAGCCATGTTCTCTAACACTCTCCATCAGACCATGATGGTTAGATTTCTCTTCCATATCCATATTTTCACCTATGTGGAAACCCAGTTATTAGTTTATTTGGGTAATCATTACATTTCATACTTTAGTTTTTAAAGCCAAGTTTTGGTATTCCCATTTACGATGTGGGTTTCTATTAAAGAAACTTTCGAATAGTAAACCATTTATAACCCCGACGAATTTCGAGGGCGAAATTCATTTTAAGGGGGGTAGAATGTAACAGCCCGAGATTTTATGAAAAATATTCTTTTTTATTTCACTAATTTCTTGTGTTATACCAAAAGGAGCTTGCACAACACGCATCCTTGACTTGCCTTGCATTACACGCAATCACAACCTTCCTCGATAGCGTGTGCGGTACGTAATCCTGAGTTTCACTAAACAACGATATGCTATAAAAATATTATTAAAACTAGCCGTTATGAATAGTAATAACCACTTTTTGAAATCCGGTAAATCTTATTTTTCAAAATGAACTTCATTTTTTTGATTCGGAGTATCGAATTTAGCCTAAGGTGAAATTTTGGTACTTTTCGGATAACTTTCATATTCTGATGAATAGTGAAAATTACTAAATTATAATTAAAAACAACTTTTTTAATCGAAATAATTAGTAGTGATAAATCATTATTTTGAGTGGTTTTAAAGTATATTTAGAATATATTTTTACAATTTAATACAATGTTGGTCATTGGATGTAATTTCACATTTAAACCAGACATAAACAAGTGTCAATCTTTTGATAGATATTGTTTCTTAAAAACCCGCTCTTTGTTTTAACAGCAGGATTTAATTATAAAATTACTTAATGCAACATCTATGTTATGAATTTGGTAAAATAGACTTCATTTTTGAATTTGGAATATGAAATATAGCTTAGGATGAAATTTTGGCTTTTTTCTGAAAACTTACAATTTTTGATGAATAGTGAAACCACTAAGTGGTAGGTTAAAAACTGAATTTTGCATAAAACTTAATTTTACCGCTTCTGTGAATGGAATTTCGAAAATCCGAGAGACACGGTTAATATCAAGGACTAAAATGTGGTTCAATGAGATGAAAATAATTTTTTGGTGAATAGTAACTTTTTACTTTTTTTACCACAGTTAATAGTAAATAGGGTAACTAAGGGTAAATATGATATTAATATTCCCCTAACACATGTCCTAATTCTATTGGACAAGTGTAATTCGACCAAAAACAAACTTAGGAATAAAATATGACCATTTAGGCCCACATGGATTAGATTAGGACAGTTATTATTAATTTATTTAATGAAGGGTTAAAATAGTTAAAATAAAAGTTTAATAAGTAAATCATTTCTAATATGGGGTTATACTTAAGATAAATTCGATTGTAAATATTCATTAGAAATCTAAAAAGATTTCCTACATGATGGTATTTTAATTGTAATTTTTATACATCAAATAATTTAATTTATTTATGACACAAAGATGATGCAGTAATTATCTTATTAATGAAATATTGACATAATTGATAATATAAATACCAAAATAAATGTAATTTAAGACTTTTTATGAATTCCACTAATTTTCTAGGTTACTATGATATATTAGTATTGATTTAATCAACTTGGTTCGAACATATAATTCTGTTATGACTTTCACAAAAATCATATATCAAATAGTGTCAAAATTGACACAAAATAGTTTTTAAATCAAATATTATATTATTAATTGTTATTTTATTCCTAAAAATCTAAGGTTCGGCCAAATGTCTTAGATAAGGATATATATATTAATAATAAACAATTTGGGGTTCGTTTGGCATGTTATAGTAAGTGTATTAACCATATAGTGAAAGAAAACAAAAAGACACGGTAAAAGTTAAATTAATTAACTTAGAGTTAAATCTAATTGATAAGGTTAAAATAATACCCTAAACTTGTCTAAATCCTATTGGTTGATAGGATTTCGACCCATCCCCACTTTAGCTTCGAAATAAGTCCCTTTGGAACCATTATAAACCGATTTTGACTTTAATATAAAATAATATTTTGAGATATTCCTAAGGTGCCCCTCTCCTCCCTTATAAAAGGGCACCTCCTCCCCCTCCTCCTCACACCAATTTGAGCACTCAAGCTCGGCCAACCCCTGCCATTTTCTCCTCTCCACATCCCTAGAGTAATCCTAGAGGTCTTGGTCTTCTCCAAAGACCAATCTTAGTTCCTTAAGTGGAGGATTCAAAGAGGCGTTCCAAAGAAGAGGTAATATCCATTACCGATCTTTTCAATTTCTTTCTTCTTCAACTTCTTCTTCTTTAGTTGTTTCATGATAAAGTAATAACATCAGTATTAATTACATACTGATATGTTATTATAAATATGAAACAACCCTAATTCACCTTCTATCCATCCTACGGAAAAATGAAATCACCGCGCGTGCGTACGTACGGAATACCGTCTCCACGCCGTGGTGTAATCTATTTTTCCACCATCACCTTACAAGGATGGTTATAATGGTGTAATAAGTAACTATATATGATTATTATGAAGTAATATTGATACTTAAATAATATATATATATACTCCAATACAATTCCACGATCATAGGAACGATATCATCACTCGTGCGTACGTACGGAATACCGTCTCCACGATGTGATGCGACTCGTTCTACATGATCTTCATTTCATAATGATTATATAAATGAATTTAATGAATGAATATGGTATATACTACACCAATACCATTCTGGAAATGAATTATCTATAACCTAAAGATAAGAATAAGAATTTATTCGACAAAACACGCATAAAAACAAAAAGTTATAAAGACCCGAGTAACAAGTAACAATGAAATATTACTAACAAGAAGCTAATAATATGACCATATATGATATCATATCAACATGTATGATTCTGGAATAAGTCAATAACATTATTTAAACCATTATACAGGAGCTTCGGACACGAACAAAGCAAATCGGACCTAAGGTAAGGGAAATATCACAATCTCATTTTTATCCGAGATTGTTTATTCGTAAGTATTTACCGGGGTGTATCTTATCATTCACATCCATGTTTCCTCAATATATAATATTATTTCCATCCACCTACAATGTTTTAAATCCAATTTTACCCTTTGGTGAGTTTTTAGTAAATGATATGAAAGGAATCTTTTGTCGTTTTTCGTACGAGGTACATTGTGACTTTTTCGACAAAAGTAAAAAAGAATGTTTTTTTTAACTTATACGGCACGAACGGATTTTTACGGTTTTATAAAGCCTTATTTTCATGAACCTTCCTCCAAAATATTTCATGACAATTTTTAATAAAATCTCTTTCTTTTAAAATTGTATGATGTTTTGTGAAAAGAAATTGATTTTGAAGAAGAAAGGATATTTTCCTCAAGAATTCATTTCAAGTGTTTTATCAAAATTATTTTCCATCTAAGATAATAAAGGGTTCTGTTTCTATCCATATTTTTACATTGATTTGACTATGTTGTGATGGAATTATGTTTATGAATTCCTTTATCTTATATGAATGGTTTTATGATGTCATGTTGTTTAAGAATCCCATTTTTATTACATGGGTTATGCAATGATGTATGATTTATGATTTTGTGGCACACATAAGAAAGGATTCATTAAGAGATGGGTGGGACCTATATCTCCCTCCAATGCATTGGGTAAAGATTTTATATCTCATGAGATAGACATGGCTGGAATGGTAGGTTATACCGGTTCAGTGAAACAGGACTGAAACGAGGATTACTCGATTCAGAAAGGGACTTTGTCCACTAAGATAGTCTTGGCAATGAGTCTTGACTAACAAGAAATGATTCTCTATGATTATGTGTGTATGCCACAATGAGTAATGTTTTAAGTTATGATTTCATTTCACTATTATGATTTATCCCATGTTATGAAATTATGCTCTCTTTTGCAGGTTATGATTTCCAAAAGCTATGTTCTTATGTATATGATGTGATTGATATTTCTTTTGTTTACCCTTACTGAGCATTTGAGCTCACCCTTTTATGTTTTCTTTTCCCCAGGATATAAACAATGGTTTTAGGTATAAAAAGGAAGATGTTTATGGGAGATGTTGAAGATCTTCCACCACAATTAGAAGTTTACGTTCCGAGTTTCCAAAGACACTAAACTATTACGATCTTTGTGTGTGTGTTTTTGTTATGTACTAAGTATTCCGCAAAAGTAATGTAATGTCCATGTACGATAAGCTTCGGGTCTCTACAGGGTTTACTTCAGATTTCCAATAGAGCACTTTTTGTACTTTCTGTTTTCTATTCTTGATGGGTTTGTATTCTTGCTCACATAATTCTAGTTTTACTTCCACTCTAGTTGTTTCAGGGGTACTTGTTTCCCATTTTCAGTTTGTTGTGATGTGGTTGGGTGTGTGTGTGCGTAAAGGTACTCAGGGAAATGCCTCCCATATGTAGGTTGACTTCTTCAGGGCTAGTCTCCAACCCCTGGCCTTCGGGAGGTGGGCTTGGGGTAGTCATGAGACGGATCCCGGTGGATGGGTCAAGAAACATGGAAACCGCAACAGTTTTTCTGGTCCAAGGATTTCATGGCACAAAAAGGATCAGCACAGATACAATATTCACTAAAGGCTCTTCATGCAATTCATATTATTACATGGCTCAACATTAATCAAAAAATAAAAACATGCATCACATATAACCAAACAACTCCATCCGAATCTACTCAAGGCATGAAAAGATGGTATGCCTCATAGGCAACCTAGGCCAAACCACCAACAACAATCAAACAAGGTAACACACCCATGGGGTGTCCCATAAACAAGGGAATAAAATCTTATGAAAAGGACACAACCCTTAATCAATCAACCAAACCATAATAGTTATTAAATAGGGTCAAAATCCAAAATTCAAATTACGCTAACATGGGTATTCATCCAAATTTAGCATATATAATCCAAAGTCTATTAAAGAAAGGAACAAACCACCTAACTCGATGTGTTATGGTGAACAATATTGAACGTTGGCACTTGAATCAGCCTACAATGCCATACATCTAAAAAGAGATCAAAATCATTCAACCATGAATAACATACAAGAGAGGAAAAATCAAGAAGAGAGTCTCTAGGGAAAGAGAGAACTCACTGGTGGGAATTTAATGCACCCAGTGGCGTCTCAATCAGAGCTCAGATGGAGGAACGAGAAGATATTGTAGATTTTCGGTCGTACATCGCTCTCTAGTACAAGACACAGGATGAAGAAAGAAGTTTTGGAGATGAGTCACGACCCTGATAAGATTTATAAAATTAAATGAATATTACATGGTGTGTTCATTTAATGTACACGTTGTGTACTTGTCTCAACTAGCCCCAGCTTTGGTCGGTCTTCCAAGTCACCTACACGGCCATGTATTCATCCATTACATGACCAACACATAGTTATGCAGGGCAACCAGGTACATGGAGTGTACTCACGAGTGCATGATGTGTATTTAGATAATATATAAAATCTTTCTTTTTCTTGAAAAACAACCCGAAAGAAAGATCCATACCTAAAATAATGATCTGGGTGCTTACACCCGCTCTCTTACCTCATCTACACGATTAATTTGAAATTAATTTATTCCACTAATGTGATTTGAATTTTGAAAAATGGATTCCAATTTTTGAATCCATAAAATTTTAATTTCTATTATGATAAACATGGTTTTTTGAACAAATATATTAGTGAGGAAAATTAAAATTTATTATAGCGATTAAGGTAAAATTGAGCTTACCATGAAACTAAACTAAAAAAAATAAAGTAAAAAATTATATATAAACTTTTATAAAACACATTATTTGGAAATATTTAGACCATTTACCTTATTTTATTTATTTTAATGTTTTATATGAATTATATTCTTTGAATGTAATAAATATAATATGTTATGTAAAGAAAAAATCCAAAAGGAACCTTCATTACCTTTAATATTTATTAATCCATGAGATATGGAAGAAAAATAAAATTCTCTATTTTACAAATTGTACTGAAATATAAATCTATCATTTTTACATAATAATTTATATTTAACATTAATATATGTTATAATTATTTTTAAGCCTTTAGAAATGCCAACACTATAACTATATAGTTAACAACTAACTAAGATAAATGCTACTAAAAATATAAGTGAAGAATATTTAGTAAATTATTATGCTACAATAATATTTTAGATAACTATGTAACATGACACATATTTCATATTAATATATTTGAATTCCCAAATTATATTGATATTTTTAAATCCAAATTAAATTAATAATGTCTAATTAGACATTAATGGTATTTTATAAGAAATGTTATTTTATTAATTCATTTATAATTTATAAAAGAAATAACTTCTATAAATTTATGTTTAAATATTAATAAATACAAATATAGTCCATTAATGGACATGATATTCAATTAAAATGAATATATTGAGCGTTAAATAGTAAAAATACTTGGTTAGCATAGTTACAGCTTAAGCATGGTTTGTTCACATTACTTGTACTTCTGTTATAATTAATTTACAAAAAACCGAGGTTTTATATTTTATAAAAAAAATATTATTTATAATCAATGGGGAATAATTATATATAATTAATCATTATATTTAGTCTTAATAGATAAAATTATTAGGTTAGAAAAGTAGTTACCATAATAAAAATAGAAATGGTAAAAGTGGGAAAACATAGAAGTTAAGGACGAAATTATAAAAATGAACTTATATTTGTGTGGTATAGGTTTTTTTGGAACCTAATTTTCCTTCAATCCATTATTTTTTAATTTGGGAGGCTTATGATGTATGAGATATCTCACAATAGTGTTTCCCTTTTGGTACGTACAAGAATGTCACTCCTCCTCCAGTATAAGATGGAACTCCCTCCCCCCCAATTCTTAACACATAATAAGACATTTGGATAGAAAAAATCCTATCAAAATCACTACCCAAAATCCCTAAAATCTTCATATAACACTTAAAATTTGGGATAAATCAATCCAATGAAGTCCTTTAGTCCAAACCAAAAGGTGTTTCTTGAGGAATAACCGACGTTCTTCAACAAGAACCTTTTTATTATTTCATACTCCAATCCTTTACATATTATTATATATTGATTATATAATAATGTAAGTATCTTAAATATATTGGGATTTTGTTTTTTGATGTTTATGAATTTTTTTTACACATATCCATAAAATGGGATACAAGATCATCATTCATGTCTACGATGGATTATCGTCTCGCGACCCGATGTTGGCCATTATTTCATTACCAACATTCAAGGTTGAGAATAATGATGTATTTATTGTTTATATATGATATGTATGATATTTATTATGTATTTATGTGAATTATTATATAGCACATACCTTCATGATTTCTATTTTTTGGGATATGATAACATCATTTATTGACATGTGGACTACCACCTCCTCAAATCGATGTGATTCGTAAAATGCTTTACATGGAATATATTAAGATAGGTTTAATAAAAAGAGGTGATATATATGATATATATATGATACTATAATAGTAATATACATATATAATTTAATTTTCTTTCTTGTAATATAACAATAAAATGGAAGTAGTGTTCATGTGTACGCACGACATACCTTGTCCATGAACGGTGCATTTCATCTTCCATCACTTAATTTTATGGATTAATAAAAAATTCATAAAAAATTCATATATATGATATATAAATCATTTTTAAACTATTTTGATGTTGAAAAAAAGATCTATTTAAAAGTAACCAAGAATAAAAAATTAGAACAAACTCAAAAAACAAGGCAATTACCACTAGAAATAATGAAAATAATGACAGAGTATTAACAAAATATTGATATTATTTTAATAAATTATAATATATGAAATTATATATATTAATATGGTTTTCTGTAAGTTAATTTCATTATATAATTTATTATATAAGAGTTATGTATGTTTTCATTAGAGAGGGATCATAAATTAATTGGATATCCAATCTCACTTTTATTTCTGCAAGACTTTTTCTATTATCACAAATTTCTTATTTTTTGTGTTGTATATACTAACCCATTAAATTTTATAACAAGAATATAATTTCTTTCATGGAATTCACAATTTCAATGGATAATATTCTTTCACAAATCTCGCGATTCAGAAGTTACACATATAGTAAAGGAGTTTGTATCATTTTATATTCCATTGAGACTTATTTGTTATGTTGCACCAAATCACTTCTATGTGGAGTATATACTATCCCATTTACATGTAATATTATGAATCATTTTTTATTAATGGTATTTTATGTTTTAATTTGAACTATTTGATTTATTGTAAAAAATTTTCATTAGAAATTAAATTTCTATTAAATATCCATATTCTTTTATGGTGGATATTATTATTTCAAAAATTGTATTCAATTTTTACGTATAGTTTTTACATTGAACGTTATATGATTAACTGTGGAAATTTTTATAATTATGAATCTTTTATTCAATATAGATATTTGATAATAAGGAATATTGTTTATTATTCAAATTAGTTACTTGATATATTATGAATTATTTGGACTTAAGTAAATGTGTGGGGTCTGTTTAATGATATCCCCTCGATGAATCAGTAATCTCTTGAGATGTATCAGATGGAAAATTAGAGTCTTTTTAGACTATATTGAGAATAGAAATTGATGGAAATGGTTCAATATACTTAGGGAACATTGTGTCAAATAAATTAATAACTTCATTCATTCAGAAGTCAATTATTATTATTCACATGATTTTTTCTTTGAAAAAAATCTATGGATGCATTTTATTATGAGTATATTGATTAAATGGAATGCTCCTTATGCTATTTACCTTTCTATATGGATTATGCCTTATCTAGTTGATTAACTGGATGTGTTATTAGTTATATACCTTTAAAAATTTTATTATGATTATTGATTCATGATTACATACACTTTACACTTACCCTTATTGAGAATTTGAGCCCACCCTTATTTTGTTTCCTTTATTCAGATATTAAAGATAAATTCTTGGAATGATTTTCAAGCATTAAGTGAATTTTAATTATTTATGTATTTTTTTTATACCCAATGTAAAATGAGTATCATATATGTAATATGGTATCAAAAAATTATAAACTGATTGGTCCTCCAAGAATAATTTCTTTGTAATCCCAAAAATGAAATAAATTAAGGGACCTTCTCATGGATTTTGGGGTTGAGGCATAACAATTATTTCCTTTTGAGCTAGAGTTGTGAAGATAAAATGATTGAGAGTAAGGAAAAGATCATCCTTGACATCATTACCATTTTATGGGATTTGATAATTGTGTTTTCTGAATAATTGATTAGTCTTACTTATATAATATATGTTGATTTATAAATTTAACTTATACCTAAATGATTGACAATATCCAATAATACGAAGATAATGGACAATATTGAACTCTAACAGATGAATATATAACAATATGAGAACATGGATAAAGGGTTCATACATACAAGTGATTGAATGAAGGGTGAAATGATCTATTTCATCAACAAGAATGACAAGTAAATGCACATCTATATTGATTATCATGAAATCAAAAAGATTACAACAAAGAACAAGTATCACGTATCATAGGTTGATGACATGTTTGAATTACTACATAGATACTAATAAATCTCATTTGTGGTTATTCATTCAATATGTTATCATTGAATAGTTTAGAAGAGTAATATCATAAATACTTATATTCCTACAAGGTATGGCCATTAAAAGTTCATTGTGTTTCCATTTTGACTCACTAATACTCTAGCTATCCTCCTGGAAAAAATTAATAGAAAATTTAGGGTTTACCTTGATAAATTATTCATAGTATTTATATAATATATTATTATATATTCCAAAATCATGGAGGATCATGAGTATTATTTGATTATTATACTTAATACCTTATGAAAAGAATCATTATATTTTAAAAACATTAAAATTGATTTTGGATAGAGAATGTTACATAACATGGGAATTCGATCATCAAAATATGGATATACGTGGATACAAAAAAAATAGAGGTCATCGGAGGATATCCAAGACCAACATATGTGATATAAATCTGAAATTTACTTGTATTATATAGATAAAATAATTGATTTTTTAGAAACATCTCATTACCATCAATCCCACTAACAAAGATAACTTAGAGGGGAGTCCTGTATGTATAGACTAATGAATGTAAAAATTTATATATAGAGTTATGTATGATACTAATTATTACCCATATACTCACATTACCCACCAATGGGTATGGATTATTGATCTACAATGACTAATCAAAATAATAATTTGGTTATTTACTTATTCTAAGTGAAATATTTCTAGATTATGACTCCTAGAAATTATGTATCCAGTTGTGGAACTACCTAATATGCGATATATAATTAACTTCATTGATATTTATTATGAATATTTAGTGATATTATTTATATGGTGATAGATTATACATATAGGTAGATCATAAAATCTAGAAGTGTATATTCACCAATAATGAGGGAAATATATACCATGAATGTTTGTTATAGCTAATCTGGGATTATGAGTACTAAATCCATTTCCTACATGGGAAAGAGAACAATGTGGTATATGCTATAAGTAGAAATTAACTTGTCACCCTATCCATGAAATGGGTTATAAGGAATATAATATTTGTACACTTGAATAATATGGACATGGGAATAAAAAAAGGAACATTATATTACCTTTATAAGATAACTACTCAACCATCCATTGTTGAGAGGATCATTGAGAGAATGAAATATTATCACATACTATAGAAAAAATTAATGGATAAAATTCATTTAACAACTAATAAAGATATTTTTATAAAAATTTTAATTATATATATTTACCATATAAAAAAAAGTTAAAAATAGATCCTATGGATGATACATATATCTCATCCATCCCTACTCATATAATAATAACTATGATATATTGAGTTCCGAGGAAAATATTTTTTTGGGATAACATGAAGAGGGACATCATAGAATTGGTATCTTAAATCCATTAATTTAAAGACGAATGATAGAAGTCTTAGGTTATGATGAAACCATTTCACATACTAGTATGAAAATGAGAAAACATAATGTGGATTTCATCTTAGGAGACCCTAGGATATCTAAAGGCAATAATGTACATGGGTGGTTTTCGATCACCTTAATAATTTAGTGCAATTTATTTCTATCATTTAATATTTCACTCTTGGCCAAATAAATAGGATAGATATAAGGTAAGTTATAATACTACATAGAGTTCCACTCTCCATTTTATCTGATTGAGGTCCTTGTTTTACCTAGAGGGTTTTGAGAAGTCTTTGATATGAGTTGGACATATATAATAGTTTCAGTACTTCTAATCACTCTCAAATGGATGTGTAGACATTGAGAACCACTAAAACTCTATAAAATGTTCTATGATATTGTTAAATTTATTTATAAGTATGTTGGTATCAATATGACCCCTAGTAGAGTTTTTATATAATAGTGGATTCCTTTATATCATTCAAATGACACCTTATGGGTCTTTATATTGGAAGAGGTGTTAGAATCCAACATACTAGGATGAATTTAGAGAGGGGATGTTGATGTGGGAATAATATCATCCAAGAGAATATCGATAATGTTAAACCGTTCCATTTCATATGAAATCAACACAATATGGATAGAAATTATATATATACGATGATCAATTAGATTTGGTGTTTATGCCAGGATATGAATAATTTCTTCATATATCATTATGGAATACATTCATGAGGATTAGAAAAGATTGAAAGTATTGTCCAAGAAACATCATCCCCTTAGAGATCTATTATCACATTAAAGAATTGGATTATTCACTAGAACTTACACCTCACCAATCTCAATTAGATGATGTGTTCCATGTATAAATCTTTAGGAATTACATACCAGACACATCGCATGTAATAAATCTTTATGTGGTACCATTGGAGAATGATAATTCATATGAGGAGATGATTATAAAGATATCAGATAATGTTTAAACATTTCTACAAGGAAAGAAAAATCACATGGTTAATGAAATATGATGGAACCATAAGCTCATGGAATTGAAATGGGAAACGAAATAGGTGGTGAGATAGACGTACCATCATATGTTTTAGTTTATAAAACATAATTATTAATGTGAAATTTTAAAAGGTGGGAAGAATTTAATGAACCAATGTTTTATAAATTGATTTCCCCTTTTTAAATAAATATAATTCCTACTAGGTAACGATGTTATAAAAAACCAAAAAAACTAATTATTTATTTTATACCATTATAAGTTACATTTTTTGGGTATAAAAGAACAATAAGCTTTATAATTACATTATTTATTCAAGAAGCTTATTTATATTATGAATTTTTAACATCATTTTTTAATGTTTAGGTTTTCTTTTACTCATCCCTCTTAATATTCATATCAGTTATAAGTGATAAGAGACCCCTTTAACTATCATTAAACCATTTAATTAAAAATTTCGCACCCTCATTATTTTAATGAAATTATACTTCCATTTTCCATGCCAATCAATTTTATTGTGAATAACCAATAAAAATTCCCACTCAATTTTGTTGACCTAGATTTATGTATCATCATTGTTTAGGAACTTTTATGTATGTAACCCACACTCCATAACCATTGGATTAAATGTAATGAAACACATCCTTATATTGAATGATCTACACGTCACACATATTCATGTGAATGAAATAAAAGTGTAGGGTTATCCAACAATTATATAACCCAAAAATGTTTTGGATAATGTTTTAATATCACGAGATACCATGTGTGGGGAATGTACAATTATCCAAACCACACTATGTTATGAGATCTTGATGGTTATCCTTGACTTATGGTTATTATTCTGTATTTCATGTGGTTTCCACATTTCTACTATTCCTTGATGTTATCATATTATATCATGCTTTGGTGATCATGTTTGTGATTCTCACCCCTTTTATATGTAGTTGATATTCCCATTGACTAAAAAATATTACATTCATCATATTAATCTTTGATTATTCCCTAACTAGAATTTATAATCTCAAACATTTCTTATATACATCCCCAAGTTATCCCATGAAATTTTAGAAGAGAAATATAATTTTAAGGGAATGTTGTGGAGTTCTTAAATTTTGTTTTTGTACCCTTATTTTAATATAATATTCCATTTACCAAATTTCCCAGGACTCTAGGACTCATGATCATCAGGGATTTTATTATATATATCATTAGCTAAGAAACCATAAATTACATTTAATTAAAATATATATTGTCAAACAACATTCTACTCCGCTTAAATGAAGAACATGTTTATCTAAAAGTTACTCTCCACCCATTCTACAAATCCTTCTAAATGTTTTGCCAATATATTAAGAATCTTTTACCTTGATTTTAGATGTAAACTTTAAATTATGCTATCCCTATCTCTTCTTTCCCATTCAAGAAAATTAATTGTATTTATACTTATTAATATCAAATTATTATGTATTAATTTTATTATAATTATCCCTTTACAATACAATTTATGTCATAAGACTGATATATTATTTATCAAAACTTTTCATAACATTTAAATGAGTAGTCACTGGGATAAAGTATGGGATTCCATCCCCTTATATTTATTCATCTAGTTTATTGGTACCATGCATTTTTATTTCCAATTTTATATGTTTTAATGTGTTTTCACACATCCATTTACCATCCTTATAGTTCATTTGTAACGAGAGACCATATTTCACTCTCATTAAGCCCTTATATCATACTTTATATGCACAAGTTATGCTTCTAAAATTATTATGTGATTTTCAAACATAAACATTTTTTTAGTGAATAGTCCATAAAATTTCAACTCAGGGTTATTAAACTAGATATATCTATCCCTAATTAATTAGGTACATCTATGTATATGAAACAAACTCCTTAACCATGGGATTTGAATTGATGAAGGATGTTCTCATGCTGAATGATCAATGTGGAATAGAAATGAATATACATTATATGAATGTAATAGGATGGAATAAAATTATATTTCCCTATAATGAATTGGGTAATTTTTTATCTCATGGGATACTATATATGGTGTGTGGGAGGTTATATTTTGAAAAAAAAATTATGGTTTATCATTGTCAAACATTAACTCATTCTTATAATGTCCGGTTTTATATTGTTTACAAATTCATATTTTTCATTGATTTCATCATTTTTTCATTCATTAACGTTCATGATTTTTATTCTAACCACATTTTAAACCTATATATATATATTAAATAACATATCGTACATTCATCATGTTATGATTTTAATATTCCCTTACTTGAAATTATAGCTCACCTACTTTTTATATATATCTCCTTGTTTTATTGTGTAGTTTTTTAAGGGTGGGGAAATTTGAAGATATTTTAATAAGTTTTTAATAATATACATGTACCCCGTATTTATGTTATTGTCTTATGTAAAATATTTCCCAAATACCTTAAGACACATGATATTTTGTGTTTTTATGCACTTTTATTTAATAAATCATGAGAAAACTTTTACAAAATATGCGGGTTTTCATAGTTGGTATCAGAGGCATGGTCTATGTAACGTCCCGACCTGGCTCACCTCTAAGATGGTGGCCAGACCAGTGCATCACATAACCTCAAGTGCATCTCCCTAAATTACAGAGGCTGTAGACTAATAGTGAGTGCCCTTTTTGTGTCCATGGGGGAGACTATGCCTTCATAGGTAACAGATAATATCACATCAGAAGTAAAAAACAACAAATAATAAGTAGCAGAAGAATGTGAATAAATAAACTGTAGCAGAAGCACTGTAAATAATTTAACTAGTTAATAAAAAAACAAGTACAAAATATCACAAAAGAATTCCATGCCATGATATGAGTCTAAAAGGAAAGTATGGAAAAAAGAACTCAAACACACAATCAATTAAAATAAAAGAGACAAGTATGAACTGCATCATGAGCAAGGCATGGTACTCCGCCCCAGTCTCCATCCTAAGTAGTAACGAACAGTCAAGCATCAGAAGCAACACACTTCCCCTTGTCAATACCTGTGAGCATTTAATCTACATGGGTGTCAACGACGCCCGAGAAGGGTGTGAGATAAAATCTCAGAAGGCCAAAACCCATGGTGTCTAAAAGATTCCATTTCATGAAAAAATAAAAATGAAGTGTGCCATTACATAACAATTTCAAATAAATTAATTACAGTGAAATGAAATAAATAAGTCGGCCCGTGTCCCAAATGGAACTCGTGCCTAATCACCTTCTTCCAGCTAAGATTGTAGTCTGAAAGGGGTACCTATTAGCAGAATTCAAGAACATGCATATATATATATTACCAAATAAGTAAGGTAGATCTAGGAAAAGATGTACCCCAAGCTTGTGCTTTAACTTGAGGTCCATGTCCAGTGTGAACCAGGTGCACTTCCACATATCAGGGGAAATATCTCAATTCCCAGGAGACTCAATTAGTAATAACATAAACCTTAAGTGCATCATTATTTATGTTTCAAGTTGAGAGTTGGAGTCTAAGACCATCCGGAAGGTATCGCTACTGAACATCTGTCAAATTATCCAATGCCACAGAGCACGTCCAAGGTAATATTTCGAAAGACCAAGTATCGTCCGAGGCATGGATTGACCCTAAGTCCGTCCTGATCACTCAAAAAGGGGTAGAGTGTCATCTGAGGCTGGCTTGGCCACATTACCAACAGATCTGCCCCAATGTCCCTTTTGGAATCGGTAGAACTCAAAAGTATTAGAATTTCTAGGGAAGTTTTTGTCTGGAAAAGCCAATGACACCACCCCTTAACCATAAAGGTAACTTGTCAGGAACAAAGGATCTAAGCATGTCCCTCAATACAAGACCCACCCCTTTCCCTGCCCTGAATTTAATAAAAGTTTTTACACCAGCAGATATGACATAATCAATATATAAGGTCGCAACTTTAAAACTCTCCAGATACACCCGCATCACAAGGCATAAATCTAACAGTATATCATAACAACTTGCAAGGCGATATACATATCATATCAGCCTCAGTGGATAATGCATATTTAAATAATAAGCAGTTCAGCATAACAACTTGCAAGAAAATATACATATCATATCAATCTCAGTAGATAATGCACATCTAAATAATAAGCAGTTCAACATTAAAACTTGCAGGACAATATAAATATCATATCAATCTCATCAGATAATGCACATTTAAATAATAAGAAGTCCATCATAACAAGTTCCAATGATCGAACAATTCATGTTCATGTTCAAAGAAACTATTTATTAAATTTAATTATAATAAAAGGGGGCTTCGCAGCACATGCAATTAATTAAACAATAAAACTAGCTAACGGAAGATTACAATGATAATTTCATCACATCCAAAGGGGTGTCCGACTTTGTTTCCACAATTCAAAAAACTATTTATTTAATTTTAAAATAATAAAAAGGGACTGCACAATACATGCAGTTAATTAAATATAAACCCGACTAACAAAAGAAGATACACCGACCGCATCGACACACCCAAAGAGGTGTCCAAACTTGTTGAAACCATTCAAAGAAATTAATTTAAGATGATTAAGGTATCAACAATTAAGAAAATCCATTAAAGAAATTAAAATGAGTAAAATTGCACACTGTTGGTAAGCACCGACTAACTGCACAACAACACGTTTTTACAAATCACACAAACAAATAGAGGGAAATCGATTAGGAACCCTACCTTGTAGTTGTAGATGACTCTAGGATCTGCGGTAGGCTTTTATTTGACGTAAAACGGATGAAAAAAGAAGGATTTTTGAAGAACCACAAAATAGGGTCAAAATCATCCGTGACGATCAGCGTGAAAAATACTTAACAGAATCGAACAATTCCACTTGAGAAACATTATCCTTTCCCTAAGGTTTACTGCACACTTGAAGATGAAGGAATCATATGTCGAACGGAGATGCATCATCCTTTTGAAGGGGATGTTGGTTAGTCTGACTTGATTGAGGGGTGTGACATGATGAGTGGGAGAGGGAGAGAGGAGAAGAAAAAGGAAAAGACAGAAAAGAGATAAAAAGAAAAGAAAATAAAAATAAGAGAAAAATAAAAGATAATGAGAATAAATAAATAAAAGAAAAATATAAAATAAAAAATAAGAATGGAAATAAAAATAATAAAAGTAATTAAAACATGAATCCCCCATTTTAATTATTTTCATTTTTCCCATAACCCCCTCTTTATTTTATTTCAGAACTTGCTTTATTTTAAATCCCCTTTAAATGTATTTTTACTCTTTTCCAATCCTTAATTAATTATTTAAAACCCTAACACCATGACAAAGTGCTACGTGACATTTTTCATGAAACGTCTGAAATTATTTAAATTAATTAAAAAATGTCTGGGACCCGTAGAGAGGTGCACATGCACGTGCCCCAAGTCACTTAATTAATTAGACTACAATAAATAAAAAACAGTATGTGCCTGATTAAGGCTGAGACATTACAACCTCCCATATTTAAGACAACTCGTCCCTGAGTTTCCATTCCGAGGGTAGTGGAACGTCACCAGAGAAGAGTTCCGACCACTATGCATGTACATCTATCTCTTGCTCTTAGTTCTCGTCCTGAACACATCCATGTTGCCACAACAATCGAACCAGTGGGACTTAATTTCCGTGGAGGACTTTCATACTGTGATTGATGATATGTATCAGATGCTTCACAAAAGATGCATCAACTTCAAGCTCGATGTCGTCATTGTTAAAAGAATGATATGAGTCTGGATGATATTGTTGATGCTATGATACATAGAAAATGACATGCATTGCATGTCGCCTCAGAGGTTGAAGTAACTGATAGTCTACCAGGACAACTATCATCACTATCTCGAATGACCTGACATATTTCAATGATAACATCCCCTGTCTCCTAATCCGCCTGTGACCCATCCTCGGAGAAACACACAGAAAGACTCGATGTCCCACCTCAAACTCTAGAGGTCTATGGCGACAATCAGCATAATACTTATTCCTTGACTGAGCTGTATTCATACACTTCTGAATTAGTTGAACATGTTTAGAAGTATCCTGAATTAGATGAGGACCCAACAAAGCTTCCCCACCTGCTTCGAGCTGGCATAAAGGATAATGACAAGGTCTACCATAAAGAGCCTCATATGGAGCCATTTGGATTGTCACCTAGAATCTGTTATTATAGGTAAACTCAACAAGAGGTAAATTATTCTCCCATGAACCTCCAAAATCAAATATACTGGCCCATAAAATATCCTCTAATACTCGTATAGTTTTCTCGGACTACCCATCGGTATGAGGGTGATATGTAGTACTCAAAATTACCTACGGGCCCATTTCCTTTTGAAACCCTTGCCCGAACCGTGATGTAAAATGGCCATCCTTGTTCGTGAAAATAGAAGAAGGTACACCATGATGTTGCACAATTTCCTAGATATAAAACCTTCCCAACTCATCAATCGTAAGGGTATCTCGGATGGGCAAGAAGTGTGCAACCTCGATCAGCCTATTGACCACCACCCATACCACATCGCTTCCTCAAGGAGATCTTGGTATGCCTGTAATGAAATCCATAGTGATGTCATTCCCTTTTAATTCAATAATGGATAGAGGCTGTACGAGTCCAGCTGGTCACTAGTGCTCTACCTTCTCTTGTTGGCAGGTGGAGCACCGAATGATGAAACCTCCTATCTGCTTTTTCATACCAGACCACCAATACTATCGACACATGTCCCTATAAATCTTGTTCAGCCCATGATGAACTGCCCAAATAGAGGTGGGATATTCCCTCATCATCTCTTCTTGTATACCTAAAGGTACCCCTACATGGCCACGGTAAAGGAGAGTTTCACTGCCAAAAATAACCCAACCAAGAGGTGGGTTCTCTCCTGTAACACTTTCCCTAAAAACAACAACTATTGGGTAAATCATCTATTGATTGCAGTCTTTCTCTAGAAGAAAGGATGTCACTGTAAGAGCTACTAGAACCAGTTGTCCACTCTGATCTTGAACCCACAGATGCATCTATGAAAACAAGGCCATCATCTTCTACTCACTACTGGTAACCTGCACTGCCTATGTCTCTGTCTTACGGCTTAAAGCGTCTGCTATAACCTTTCCCTTCCTAGGGGAATAAGAAATCTCAAAATCGAACTACTGAAAGTATTCCGCCCACCTGTGGTTCCTTAAGTTCAATTCTCTTTGAGTAGAGATATATTTCAGGATTTTATGATCCGTGTAAACAATGAATATCTCACCCAACAAATAGTGTCCCCAATAATATAGACAATAAAGAAAAACTGCCAACTCAAGTTCATGGGTAGGATAATTCTATTTGTGAGGTCTCTACTGGCGGCATCCATAAGCCACAACTCAATCACCCTGCATCAAAACTACACCCAGTCCAATTCCTAAAGCATCACAATAAATTGTATAGATCTTACGAAGTTCATGGAGAATCAGGATCGAGGCTGAGGTCAGTCTTCCTTTAAACTCTTGAAATGTCTTCTCACAAGCTTATGACCAGATGAACTGTACAACTTTCTTAGTCAAGGTCGTGAGAGGCACTGCTACGCCGGAGAAATCCTAGATGAATCCTTTGTCATAGCCAGTAAGCCCCAAGAAACTACAAATGTCAAAGACACTCTTGGGATGATCCCATTAAACCACAACGCTCACCTTTTCTGGGTCAACTGATAACTCTTATTCAGATATAATATGACCCACAAAGTGTACCTTATCATTCCAAAAGGGGCATATACTAAGATTAGCATATAACGGGTAATCTCCCAGTGTACTTAGCATGATATCAAGATGATATGTATGGTATTGTATGGAACATTAATACACTAAAATGTCATCCACAAAGTCTACCATAAAGGAATCAAGATTCGGATAAAAAAACTGGTTCATTAGGGCCATGAAAACTATCAGTGGATTCATGAGGCCAAAAGGAAAAACCAGATACTCATACAAGCCATACCTGCTTCGGAATGTTATACGTGGTATGTCGGATAGTAGCACACACACCTGGTGATATCCCAACCTCAGATCAATCTTGGAGAAAACAGTTACTCACTAGAGCTAGTCAAAGAGATCATCTTTATGAGGTAATGAATATCAATTCATTACCATGTGCTGGTTGAGTCGACGATAATCCACACATAAACGTAGGGCACTGTCTTCCTAATTGGAAAAAAGGAGAGGTGAACCCCACAATGATGTGCTAGGTCTGATGAAACCCACTGCCTCAAGGTCTTCAAGATGCTTTTGGAGTTCCTGTATCTTTGTTGGTGACATCTTATAAGGAGGAATAGACATTGGTTCCACACCTCGCACAATCTAAATAGTGAACTCCATGTCTCTAATAGATGTTAAGACAGAGAAATCATCAGGGAAGATGTCCCTAAAAAGATCCACCACTAGAGGGAATTCAACTAGTTGCATTCCCGGATCGCTCAGGAAGAGACTTTCAAACTGATCTGTCACACTGTCCAACACTACATATTTAGGCTTAGCATAGTCTTCTTTAGGTCCCATTCTCCTTTGTGAAGATATGTGTTTCCCTCAGGGGATGTGAAAAAAAACCTATAGTGATAGAAATCCACTTGGGCACGGTAATGAGAAAGCCAGTTCATACCAATAATGACTTCGATGCCAGACATATCGAGGATATAGAAATTCCAAACAAAACGGTACTCGCCTATCTCGATGGGGAACTCTTGGCACTAGCGTATGACCTCTGTCCTAACCACAAGCTATGTGTCAAGATACATGACGACATAATAATAGTCAATTTGAAAACCAAGACTTTCAACCAAAGCAGCATATATAAAGAAGTGTGATGAACCAATATCAAAAAGAGCCGTAAATAAGGTAGAGGATACTAGAATAGTACCTCTCACTATAGATGGTTTTGCACTACTTCTCTGGCGCTGATTGCATTGCGTACATGGGACATGAGCCACAACCCTGATACGCTACCTGGTTGGTTTGAGTGGGTCTAATATGTAGACTTTGATAGTCTGGAACATGATTTCCTTGACCACAACCTCCACCATTACCTTGGCCTGATCGACCAATGGAAAAAGAACTTCTATCCTGCTGTGGAGTCATAGATCCCATACCCTAAGAATCTGGAGGTGCAGATCCTCTACCATAAGAAGCTGAAGAGAAGGAACATTAGAAATGCTAAAGGTGACCCATCCTGCCGCAAGCTCAGAACTCCGTTGGATATCTCGAGCTCTGTGGCTTCTTGTGACCATCACTGCCGCACTGATAACGTGTGACAGAACTATCGATACATGCTGTTTGTCTAGTATTTCTCCCACGTGCACTTTCAAAATGGTGTTTCCTACTGCCAGATGACGCATCACCCTATATTGCAACTGAACTTCCATATCTCACTAGTTTAGGTTCCCTGACATTTCACTCTGAGATTAGATCCTGATTTACGAGCTCTGTGATAGTGTTCAAATGGAATATGTTCACCTGCGAGCCGATAGTGTATTCAATTCTGTCCTCAAAACACCCCACAGTAGTCTACGCATTGCCAGCCAGAGTGGGGGAAAAATGCTAAAGTTCTTTGAAATGAGTAGAATACTCTAACCCAGTCACAGTGTCCTACTGAAGATGTAGGAATTCCCGTACACGATAATATCTCAAAGTCCGCAAAAAAAAGTGATTGTAGAAGGCTGCTTGGAAATCGGCCCAAGCCATGTCACTGGCCTTCTCAGCCTAAGAAACAACATACCACCAGCGTTTGACGGTGTCATGAAGCATTTAGAATGTAAGGCTGAACCTTCGCTATGGAGGTGTCTGAAGGTGGTCGAAGATAGATCATACAACTTCTATCCCTGATTCTGCAGTATGAGGGCCGCCACATCCCAAGAAGGTGGGAGGGTGCAGCTATAGAAAGTCCCGCGTATGGTTTTCCATAGATGAGGTAGGTCTGGTAATATTATGAACCGAATGTATACACTTGAGGAGACTATCCCTGAAATGAGAGCCAGGGTCTATCAGAATATTGACAGTAGGTAGTTCCATATGAGGCTTTATGAGAGGAACCACTTGTGGTTCAGGACCCACCGTCTCTGGAATAAGCTCATTACTACTCTCCTGAGACACAACATGATGAAGTCAAGGCAGAATTTGTCTTCGATAGCCAAACACACCCTTAGACAAAGAGTAAAGAAGGTGAGAAAACAAGTAGGGTGAAAAAGAGGTTAGGTAGATAGCCTACCTCTGAGCACTAAACAACAGACAACCCACCTCAAGAGTTGGGTTTCGATATAGAATAGACAACTAAGAAGGATTGATAAATAGTTCTATAGCCCACTCCTAAGTTGATTCCGGTTAACATATAATATACTAACACAACCTTATTTTCAATAAACCAAAAATTCAAAATTTTACCACAAGGTATAACAACACTCACATGCAACAAGAAAATGCATGATGATATTTGATATGACATGGTAATATGCATGGAATTTAAATCCTATAGTACCTATCATGATTCATGTGATGTTTTGACCTCGTATTATTGGGCTGCAATGGTAAACCCATTATTTCAATAATAACAGCACAATAATAACACAATACAAGTGAGTCACCCAAGGTGAAATCATATCAACAGTAAATGGCATAATCAATAACTGCAATACAAACCCAGAAATTTGAGTTTTCCCCTATACATGTGTTAGCTACGTCCAAGAACAGAGTACATCCCCAATCCCTATATCCTAGTCTCCTATCTATCACAAAAAGTAAGACAAAAGGAAAAACCACATCTGATACCACTTTGTAAATCCCAACCCATCTCACCTCTAAGACGGTGGACTGACCAGTTCATCATATACCCACAAGAGTATCTCCTCAAACGCCAGAGGCTGCCGACTAGCAGCGAGGGCCCTTTTTGTGTCCATGGGAGAGACTATTCCATCATAGGTAACATATAATATCACAGTCGAAGTAAACAAAAACAAGTAATATGTAGAGGAAGCATGTGAATAAATGATCTGAAACATAAGCAATGTAAATAATCCAACTGAATAATAAAAAAAACAAGTGAAGAAGCTCACAAAAGGATGTCATGCCATGATATGAGTCTAAAATGGAATTATGGAAAAACAAAACTCAAACACACAGTCAACTAAAAGAAAAGACTCAAGAAGCAGCTGCATCATGAGCAAGGCCTAGTCCTCTACACCAATCTCCATCCAAAGCAGTAAAGAACAATCAATCATCAAAAGCAGCATGCTTCCCCTTGTCAATACCTGCGAGCATGTAATCAACTCATGTGTCGACGACGCTAGAGCATGGTGTGAGATAAAAACCCATTAGGCCAGCACCCACAATGTCTAAACCATTCCATTTCGTGCAAAAATAAAAATTGAGTTTGACATTACATATCCATTTCAAATAAATTAAGTGTAGTGCAATAAAATAAATAAGTCGTCCCGGGTCCCAAATGGAACACATGTCTAATCACCTACTTCAGCCTAAGCTGGTATTCTGAAAGGGGTACCGGTCAGCAGAATGTATGAACACGCATTTATATATATATACATATATATATATAACAGAGAAATCAATGTAAAACCTGGAAAAAGTGTACCCCAAGATTGTGCATTAACTTGGGGTCCAATTCTAGTGTCATCCAGGTGAACCTCCACATGTCAAGGGAAATATCTCAATTCTCAAGAGACTCAATTAAAAATAAAAAAACCTTAAGTGAATCATTATTTAAGTTGAGAGTTGAGAGTTTGAGTTCGAGCACATCCAAAAGGTATCGCTATAGAACATCCGTCAATTTATCGAATGCCACCGAGCCCGTCCATGGAAATATTTTGAAATACCAAGTATCGCTCGAGGCATGGATTTACCCTGAGTCTGTCCTGATCTTGAAAAAAGGGGTCGAGTGTCATCTGAGGCTATCTTAGCCACATTGCCAATGGATCAATCCCGATGGGCTCTTTTGGAACCGGTATCACTCAAAATTATTAGAAAGTCTGGGGAAGTCTCGGTCCAGAAAAGCCATTGACACCACCCCCCAACACATAGAGGAAACCCATCAGGAATAGAGTATCTAAGTATGGACCTTAATACGGGACCCACCCTCTTTTCCCACCCTGAATTTAATTAATTTTTTTTCAACATCAGATGGCATAATCAGCATATAAGGTCACAACTTGAAAACTATCCAGATACACCCGCATCAGAAGTCATAAATATAACAATATAGCATAACAACTTGAAAGGAAATATACATATCATATCAACCTCATCAGATAATGAAAATTTAAACAATAAGTAGTTTAGTATAGAAACTTGCAAGACAATATAAATATCATATCAATCTCAGCGGATAATCCACATATAAATAATAAGTAGTTAAACATAATAACTTGCAAAGAAATATACATATCATATCAATCTCAGTGGATAATTTACATTTAAATAATTAACAGTTCCGCATAAAAAGTTCCAATGATACAACAATTCATGTTCATGTTCAAAGAAACTGTTTATTAAATGTAATTACAATAAAAATGGGCTTCACAACACATGTAATTAATTTAACAATAAAACCAGCTAACAGAAGATTACACCGACCATGTAATCACGCCCGAAGGGGTGTACAACTTTTTTGCAACAATTCCAACAACTATTTATTTACTAATAAAACTATAAAAATGGGCTACACAATACATGCAGTTAATTAAATATAAACCCGGTTAATGGAAAAAGATACACTGACCTCCTCAGCACACACAAAGGGGTGTCCGAGCATGTTGCAACCATTCAAAAAAACTAATTTAAGATGATTAAGGCTAAATTAATTATGAAAAACAATTAATGTAATTAAAATGGGTAAAATTTCTCAATGCTAGTAGGCACTGACTAACGTCACAACAACACGTTTTTATAAATCACAATGAAATGGAGGGAAAGCGAGTAGGAACCCTAACTTGTAGTAGTAGATGACTCTAAGATCCACGATAGGCTTCGATTTGACCTAAAACAAATGAATACGAAGAATTTTAGAAAAACCCCGAAAAAGGGTAAAATTTTTCTATGACGAACTACGTGCAGAATACTCAACGGAATCGATTGATTCCACTTGAGAAATGTTATCCTTTCCCTAAAGATTACTGCATTCTTAACGGTGAAATAATCAGACATTAGACATAGAAGCAACGACCATCCAAAGGGGATACTCGTTGGTGTGACGGGATTGAGGGGTGCGACATGATGAGTGGAAGAGGGAGAAATGAGAAGAAAAAAGAAAAGAGAGAATGAAAATAAAAGAAAAATAAGAGAAAAATAAAATATAAGGAACAAAGGAAATAAAAGAAAAGGTTAAAATAAAACAAAATAATGGAAAGGAAAATAATAAAAATAATTAAAAACGAGATTCCCCCATTTTAATTATTTTCATTTTTCCCATAACCCCCTATTTATTTAATTTCAGAATTTCTTTTTATCCTTTCTTTCTTTATTTTAAATCTTCTTTAAATATCTTTTTACTGTTTTTCAATCCTTAAATAATTATTTAAAACCCGAAAACCGAGACAAAGTGCGATGTGACATTTTTCATGAAACATCTGCAATTATTTAAATTAAATTAAAATCTTCCTAGGACACACAGTGAGGTGTACAGGCACGCACACCGGGTTGCTTAATTAATTAGACTACACTAATTTAAAAATGGTCCATACCTAATTAAGGCCGGGACGTTACATTCTACATATCATTGTGGATTAAGATTATAAAACCTTATTCAAATCCTTAGGGGTATGAATAATTGTTGGAAAGAATACTTAAATTTTGGGAAAGTATATAGTTAGTGGTTTCTATGAAACAAAATATTTATCGAGAAAATACATGTGGATGAAGATATTTCAAAATTTTACCTTGGGGTAATTAACTTGGAAATGGTGAATTGGTTATTGACTAAATCATCAACTAGTTCAACAAAATGAGGTCATTTTACAAGCATGGATTGGTACTTGTAGGATATATTCTTTGGAAAATCCAAAATCACATTATGGACCATTCTGAAGGGAGTAAATGCCTATGAAGTTTTTTGTTTGAAAATAGGCCAATAATAACATATATTATAATCTCTAAATTCATGTTCTATTAATTATATGAAATTCATTAATTATCCCTTAATTGTTCATAGTTTCACTTTTATGTGTTTAATTGTTTAGTATTCTTATTCATAATTTCTCCTTTATCTTATTCAGTGGATAGAAATAGTTGGAAATAAATACTCAACTAATGTGATGGGAAATTTGAGGAATGTCTAAATGAGTCACCTAATATGTTGGTATCTAATATATAAAAACATATTATTTTTCCGAAAAATCTATAACGAATTCTGAATAACATATGGAACTAAGTTGAATCTACAAATTGGCTAATGAATATTAGGATAACATCTTATATAAGTTCATGTGATAATAGTGATAATGAAAATAAATCTCATTTAAAACTTGTAAAATCTGTGGAATGGGGCACCAAGGGAAACATGAAAAAGGAACTTGCAGAAGAATTATGTGTAGAAAATAGGGCATAAAGCATTTAATTATCATGGAAAATTGTTAATTTTTTCAATATTATAGATGCCAATAAAATTAAATCTAATATAAATTAAATACATTTTTGTAAAAAAATTAGAAAACATGGGAATTATACAATTTAATAATCTATTTTAAGGGATAAAGGGAATGATGAGAATCAAGAATATCCAAGGAAAGGTGAACAATGATGTCTTTATGCTATTATAATCATTATGTTAGATTAGGAATATTGATGTACACATATCATATACATCAATATTCTGCATGACTTATTTCATTTAAGTTCATACCACAATAAAAAATCTATAAATTTATTTATAAATATAGAGCCACATCCAAAATTATTTGATTAAATCATGTAAAAAATATATGAATATTGTAACACAACTTGATTATTGTGGGAATATAATTATTTTAAATAATATCATTCTATATTTTATAGAATTTTATGATATCATAGGTATAGATTAGATTCCATTACATAGTGAAAACATTAATTCATGGGATTATTAATTAAAACTCTTTAGCATGAATAACCCTCAATATCTATGCATGAGTAACTAGTATAATGGATCTCCTTTGGAATAATTATATCATGAATAGATATTATTGTGTTATATGTATGTGCATATTGTTAAATTGATTTTGACTAAGGAAAAGATCATCCATAATGACATTAACATTTTTGTGGAATATGTTTCTCAATGAATGCAATGGTCTTACCTCATATACTATAGGTTTATTGATGTATTAATGAAATACATGGAGAAATTAACATTCTTTGGGTATTTTATCACCATGAAAGATATTTCTATAGATCCTTTGAAAACAGAGGTAATTGATTGAGGCTTGGACCAACATATGTGATAAATATCCATATATTTCTTGGATTAGATGGGTAATATCGATGATTTTTGAAAAATGTTTCATGATTATAGATCCAAGAAAATAAGATCACTCAAATTGGAGTGATGTTTCTCTAGACATATGAATTATATGATATAATTAAATAAATAATAGAGAGGGTAGTCACTACACTGGTGATCAAATTACTCACTAGTGGGGGAGGATTTATGATTTAAAGTTACACATCCAATAAAGGCATTGTTTATAAACACATGGTCTATGAAATGGGGATATAATTTACTGCATTCCAATAAACAATCCAAGAGGAGAACTTATGAACACTTGATATAGGACTGGATATAGTGATATTTTTATTTAAAATTATAAACATTGTCTCTATATGGATATGCATGACTTATATATGAATCATTAAAGTATCAATTATATATTCATAAAAAAGGATACCAATATGATACAAAAAGGGATTCAATATGATCGATAATTATGGCTATTCAATCCATTAAAACCCATTCATGGTGGTTAAAGTGGTAGATTCTCTAAATGAAAAAATATCGTGCAATTATATCCATGATGAGGATTTAAACTAGGACATAAAACTAATATAAATGGTAATCATAAAATTAAATCCATCCTACATTTCTCAAATAAATACCCAATCATCAATTCATGAGAAGATTATTGATAGAGAAATAAATGGTGAGGAGCTACATCAATTTTTAATGAATAATCCAGAGTTCAATTATTCCATAAATGTTTTCATAAGGGTTGGAACCTAAATATGATTACCATAAAACCAATAAATTTAAATCAAACATTTGGATGATGTTTATATGTGACGCTCCAATTATAATCAAGGAAGAAATTTGATGATATATATATGAGTAAAAAATTCTAGTGGGATAATATGAAGTGGGAGATTGGAGAATCCATATTCTAATTCATGGTATTTTAAAATTTAATGGAGTAGTTACATAAGTATAAGGGTATGATTCAACCATTTCTTATAAAAGTATTGAAATTGGAAAAAAAGACACAAATTTCATCATTCGAATCCCTAGGAAATCTGAAGCCTATATCGCCACCTTAGTAATAGTCTATCACATTACAAAGCACTAAAATTTATTCTCTATCTAGGAAGGAATATATATTAGACAACTCACAAGGATATATATATGGGAAGTGGTAAGAATTAAATGAATACCACTCTCTATTGTATCTGATTGAGATATAAGGATTACATCGAGCTCCTACTTTTATTAATTGTTATATACAAAGCCATGTTTTAGTAATTTTAATCACCATCACACAGATTGTATATCAATTTAACCATTAATGGTATATTCTAAGATCATGTTCAACACATTACCATGTATGTTTTCATCAACACCTTTGCTGATATGATTTCTCATATTATAACAGCTTCCATCCAAAAATTCAAATGGAACCTTATGAGTTTTTGTATGGGAATAGGTGTCTAACCTCATCATGTTTGGATTTAGTTTGATAGTGGAATATAAAAAGAAATGATCATATATAATAAATGATAGAGATGTCACAAACCCTTAATAACATTTTAATTCCACACAAAGTTTATATAAAATCTATTCCAAAAATCATCGACGATAAATGAAGTTTGAGGTCAGATGTAATGTGTTTATTCGTAAATTGACACGTAAGAAATTTAGGTGGTTTGAGAAGATGTAAAATTTTTTCCCAAGATACGTTATTTACATTGGGATTCTATATCTCATCATATATTTATTATATTTACTATCACTATCATCTATCAAATATCTTATATATTATGTGTTCAATGAATCCATATTGAATAAGTACATTCCTGAACCCCTACATGTTCTTAATCTATAGATCGTACTATTTGATAATGATCCTTCATATGAGTAGTGATTTTTGAAGATATAATATCATATAGAAATAGTTATATTAAACAAGAAGACCCACCAATTAAATGTTTTGTGGTAGAACCACTACTTTGAGGTAGAAACTTGGGAACTCTAAGAGCTGATGAAATGCAATATAACACCCACGACATTAAAATATATATTTTTATAACAGATTAAGTTAACTATTAACTGAGAATAATATTAATGATAAATATATATATAAATTATATTCAGTCAAATATTTTTACATTAATCCAATAGATTTTATAGGCATAATATAAGAAAAAAATGCAATTTTATGATTAAAAAGATATATATTTTTTAATGGTTGTTTTGCAGCCTTTTAATGGATCACTGGTTTTAAATATAAATTTTGAAACATTTATATATTTTATTTTGAAAAAATAAACTATTTTTGAATGTTTTACATCAAAATTGACTTATGATTAATTTTTGTAATTTTTATATGATGTTTTGTTTTGTGACGAATAATGAAAAATAATAATTTTCATTTTAAGGCAATTTTATGTCTAAATAATTTATAATGATAAATTATATTTTTAGTTAGTTTTAATTTTAAATTAGATATATTATATATATATTTGTCAAATTTATTAAATTTAATTCATATTTATATTGAATGGGGATAAAAAACTTTGTTAAATTTTGTACATTTTTACTTTAAAAATCTGTGTTCTCATCCCGTATGTGAGATTAGTTTTAAATTTAGGTATGCCAGATATGTGATTCTAATTTATCAAATATCATTCCATATTTTTAGTAATAGTAATTTATCATGTCCAGTAATCACTTATTAGTTTTTTAAAAACAAAAAGAGTGATGTAAATTAAAATAAATAACATTGATTAAGGTAAAATTGATCTTAACAAGGGACTGCACATTATTTATAATGTGCCAAATGACCTAAAATGTTTTAAAAACCCCATTGGATAGCTATATTTTGAACATATACTTTCTTTTATGAACATTTATGAGTTATTGGGATACTGTTACTTTAATGTGGCCTATATAATTTGTTATGGAAAAAGACAAAAAAAGAACCATCCTTAACTTTAACATTTATAATGCGTTGAGATATAGAATAAACATCATATTTTATAATAACATTTTTTTATGAAATTTAAATGAGTTATGGTTATCATTATATATTTTAACTAATTTTTCAAAATGATTTAATTATTTTTTAATGCTTTAGAAATGCCAATGCAGCAACTATTTAGTCAATAAATAACTAAGATAAATTATACTAAAAATATTAAACGTGATGAAACATGACTGTATTATTGTGCTTTAAATTTTTTTAGATGTATATATATATATCCAATTACATATGTGTGAATATAATATATTTTAATTTCATCATTTTCATTATATGTTTAAATTCAAATTAGATAAATAATATCAAAATTTATATTATACCTATTTTTTATTGAAGAATATTTTATTAATTTATTTAAATTTTTTTAAAAAAATATTTTTTATAGTGATATATAAATTTTAGTAATTATAAAATATTTTTCACTAATGGACATATAATTCTATTATAGTGACTATATATACCATCAAATAGTAAACAAGTCTCTGTTAGCACGGTTATGGTTTAAGCATTGTGTTTTCTCATTACTTGTGTCTGTGTTAAAATTAATTTCCAAAATGCCTAGTATTTTTATATCATAAATTAAATAAATTATCTTTAATCACTTAGTAAAAATTATATTTCAAGGATAATTTTATTATCTTATGAATGGA
Organism: Viscum album; assembly: GCA_963277665.1. NCBI lineage: Eukaryota > Viridiplantae > Streptophyta > Magnoliopsida > Santalales > Viscaceae > Viscum > Viscum album. The sequence goes on from OY728156.1 coordinate 53,727,741, forward strand.
TAAAGTAATTAGGTCAGAAAACTAGTTAACTTAATAAAAACCAAAATGGTAAAAGTGGGGAAATATATAAGTTACGGAAAAAACAATACAAATGAATATATTTTGGGGTGGTGGAGGTTTTTGTTGACCATAGATTCCATATAATATTTTATTTGTAAATTTGTGATGCACATTATGTAATGGATACCTCCCAACAATGTTTACCTTTTCTTATTTAAAAAAATACCAATCCACTTCCACTATAAAAGGAACTCAACCCGATCACTTCATCCCACATATCAAGACTATTGGATGATAAAAAAAAACCAAATTGAGCTTAAAAAATACATAAACTAGTTTTTTAATCCCCTCATTGGGAATAAATAAAACCAACAGAGTCTATTGGTGCAAAAAAAGAGTTACCCGAAAAAGAATAAACTTTCTCAAACAAATAATTTTGTTTAACTTCTTTATGAACCAATTCAATTATTATTATATATTGATTATATAATTACCTAAATATCGTAAATATCAATATATTTTGTCATGTTAAGGGTAATACATAAACCGACATGCATTTTCATCAAATGGGATATACAATCATCACTTGTTTGTATGAAAGACTACCACCTCATGAACCGACATCGTTCGTTATTCCATTACCACCATCCAAGGTTGTGAATAATGTTGGATTTATAGTTAATATATTATATTTATATGATATTTATAATTTATTTATGAATATTTAATTATTATATAACACAACCCCTAAAACATTCTATTTTTTCAAAATTCAATAACATCATTTTTGATGGTCTCTGCTACCGCCTCCTCAAAGCGATGTGATTCGTTCATGCTTTACATGGAATGAATTAATGATGGTTTTAATAAACATGTTATATATATATATATAACATAATATGATACTATAATTGTAATACTCTTATATATATATATCACCTACATTTTCTTTCTTTTAATATTATAATAATGGAAATAAAATTCATCTGTACGTATGACCTTCCATCTCCATAAATGGTGTATTTCATTACCTATCACCAAATACAATGTATCATAATAAATAAAAATATTATGAATATATATGATATTTAAATAATGTTACAAATTCTTAATAATATTAAATCATGATCTATGTAATACGAACAAAAAAATAACAAATAAAATCATACTAAAAAACAAGGAAATTAACACCGAAATGATGAAAATAACAAAATATTATCAAGGAGAAGTCCATAATATGTTAAAATATTAATATATATGATATAAAAATAATAATATGGTTATTTTTATAATTTAATAACTTGATTAAAACTATTATATAAGAGTTTAAATGGCCTTCACCCAAAAAAGAGCATAATGCATGTAATTTGGTCTCAATTTACATTCCACTGAGACTTAATCATTATTATACACCAATTCTGTTTTATATGGTGTATATAATCAGCCTGTTAAATTTAATAACATTATTTATTCTTTATTAATTTTATTTTAAGTTTCCATTTTAATCATTTCATCCAAGGGGGTTTGACTAAAAAATCACCAAGTGGTAAAATTTATTTTGCAATCTCACATTATTTTGTGATTGATAAATTTCACTTAAAACAATCACTTTATTATAAAAAATTTTAATTCTAAATTTAATTTAAATTATATATGAATATACGTGTATAATGGATTTGATTATTTCCTAAAAAATATAATATTTTTACAGATGGTTTTTACTTTTATGTTATTTTATGAACTAAGAAATATTTACAAATTAGTATCCTTTAATCAACAAAGATACCAGATAAGGTAAATTATTTATGAATTAAATCAGTTATTTGATATATAATGAATTATTTTTATCAACATGACATTATTTAGGGACCATTTTATATATCCCCCTTGATAAATAGGTTGTCTCATGAGACGAATTTGTTGTCCAAATCAGATTGGTTTCTACCCGGAATGCTAAACTGTCTTATGAAAGGTCTTGATGGTAATGGTACCATGTACTTATGAAACATGGAGACCAATAATTATTCATATCTATCAGTTATAATTGATTTATTATTATTATTTAAAATATAAATTTTCCCTAAAACTATCTGTGGATTCATTTCATTATCAATTTCTTGATTAATTGGAATTTGTTTCTCTTACTTACCTTACCATATTGATTGTGCCTTATTGGGATTTTTCTTGGAATCTGGGATTAATTATTTACCATTCAATGTTGATTATTATTATTGAATCATTATTTTATCCACTTCACTATACCCTTACGGAGAAATTGAGATCACTCTATTTTTTCATTCCCAATGGTATGAAGGTGAATTCTTGGAATGGATTTCAAGGATAACGATAAGTTTAATTTTTTCTATACTTGTTTTCTTATTCCCAATGTAATATTGGTGTCTTGTATTTAATCATGATTCAAAATATGATAAAATGATAAGTCCTTCAGGATTTGATTCCTTGTAATCATGGTAATGTACTAAAGTAAGGCACCTACTCTGGGTTATTGGGGTTAGGTCCTTATAGTTGGTATCAAAGGATGTTTAGTATAATCCTTGGAAAAAAGGTATTGGGAAAAATTAACTAAGGAACACAAAACTATGATAGAATTTGTGGTTATGTATGGAAGAATATCCCAATGAAACAATGTTCATCAATTTGAATTTGTTATGAAAATTGTTTTTGAATTTATGTCAATTACTTCACTAGTTATTAGATTAAAAATTATTTTTCTTAATGGTATGATCCAATCTAGTGCATGTCGTTATTTATAAATGGTTTCTAGAAGAAGGTTTGAGAGTTGCATCAATGAAAATAATCTAAAGGGAAATAATGATCATTTATTTTATGGAATTAAGCATATAATTTTAATTGAAGTAGTCTCCCAATAATTATCATCATATGAGGACATAATATCAGGTTATAACAAAACATAGAATGAGTTATATATGTATTATGGCTATAGAGGAAAGCATGAGGAGATGAGGGACATTGAAAAAAATGATAGATCAAGGGTACAGGGGTACAAGGGATGGAAGTATTTTACCACATGTGATTATTTTCATAATAAAAACCATGGTACTAACTTGTAGGTAATGAATGATTGTTATATGTTTTCATATTACAGTCACCATGATAAATAATGTAAGGGGAAGACAAAATTTAATGATGTACAATGCTCAACTGTAGAGAAATAGTGTATTATTCAGATAATGTAAGAACCTGAAATTTTATAGATACATATAGAACTCAATTACTAGTACTATTTTACCTTGAATTGAGTAATTTTTATTTGGTTTTTATTTTGGGGAGTTATTGGGAGAAATTTTAAAAAAAATGGTAGGATATGGGGAAGACAGTGCGCCCTTGCGTAAGAAACTATGCGCGAGAAATAATTTTGTCTAAAAAATAATTCTAAAATTTCATGAACCCCCAAATTAAACACATATCAACCAAATTATTCCCTAGGCCCTCTTTCACGTTTTTTGATCTCTACTGATTAATTTTGGGCCCTCCCAACCTTTATTCTTCATGAATCGAAGCTCGGATCGAAGACCGCTTCTCCTTTGAAAAGTAATTTCTTCTCTCATTCTTCCCTCATTCTTCCTCCATCTATTTCACATTATTTTAATGATGTAATCAAATTTATTAGATTAATAAATGTCTAGTTGGTGATATATTGATCTATGATTCTATATCTAAATGTAATCTATCAATAAGTTAATTTTTCATGAATCTTGATTTCAGGGTTTTGAGATTCGGATCTAAATCTATGTCGTTGTGCCGCTCAACATTTGAGGATTTATGTTTGGAGATTAGAATTTGAAAAATCAAGGTAGGTGGTCTAATATTATTTCTCATATTCATTGTTTTTATTAATTTTTAGCAACATTTAGAAATTTGAGTTCCTAAATTAGGTTAATTAATCTAGCCAATCAAATTAGATTATTGATGATTAATTTGGGAGTTAATTATGGGATTAAGGTTCTTTAAATTTTCATAATTAATTTGAAAATTAATTATTGTAATTAGGGGCTCCTCAATTAGATAATTAATGGGAGGATTAATTATGAGATGTAAGGATTTGGGATTTTGATAATGACCAATTGATTAGTTAGATAAATTGTGGTAATTTATAACCAATTGGGGAGTTGATTACGAGACTTAGGGGATAATAATTTTGATAATTAATTTGGGAAATAGTTATGAGGTTTAGGGTCTGTCCAATTATAAAATTTATTGATGAATTAATTGTGATATTTGGGAATTGTGATTTAAATAGGTTTAATCAGATTATTGTTGAAATTGTTGATTAATAGGATATTTAATCATGGGATTAAAGTGATATAAATTTACTTAATTAATGAGGAAATTGACTATGGAAATTAAGGGATTATAAATTAGATAATTAATTTTATGATTCATTATGATATTTAATGATTTGTGATTTAGATAACGACCAGTTGATTTAATTAAACTATTGTTGAAATATATGACTAATTCAAGAGTTGATTATGAGACTATGAGAATTCCCATTTTTATTGTTAATTGTGGAATTCATTACGAGGTTTAGGTGCTACCCATTTAGATAATTAATGAACAGATCTGTTATGATATTAAGGGATATTCGGTTTGGATAATTAATCAGGGGATTAATTATGAGATGTTGAGATAATGGTTTTAAGATAATTAATTGATGAATTAATTATTATATATCTTGATATTTAATATAAGATATTTAATGTATGATTAATTATTAAATATATAGATATATGAGTTTAAATGAATAAAGGTAAATTTAATGACCCAATTATTCCTATTGGCTTGAGAATACAACAAATCATTACTAGGCCTTAAGTGACATCCCTATGATTCCAATGATTGGAAATAAATGACAAAGGGTTTCAAATACAAGTGGAGGATGATTTAACCATTAATAAATAAACCACTGAACCAACATACCACAACCAAACCATTCACTAAATAAATAATGAACAAAATAGAGACAACACAACTGATTTATACATATCAAAACCACTCATAAGTGTCCAACAGAAGATGATGAAAGAATCATCAAAGTAAATAGTGGTAGGATAATTGAATACACCCAAAAGACCACATGACTCCATGCTCGATAAACCTGATGCTCCAAAATAATCAAGCATCCCATATATCACTAGGTGGTGCTAAAAAATGTGATACTTTTTTATTCCCATGTCCCAGAAGATAGAATTTGCAAAAGCACCAAAGTGACAATGCAGGGGTAAGTATAACAGTCATTAGGTTTTTGTCACGACCCATCTTTGGGCCCGTTCCGTGACTACCCCAGGCCCACCTTCCATAGGCCAGGGGCTGGCGACTCGCACCAAAGGCGTAAATCCTGATAAAATGGAAGGCATTGCCTTTATATAAGTAAAAAAACACCACAGAGTACACAAGCTGAAGAAAACACTAAGTAAACCGAGTACAAAATTAAGTGATAGAAAGTAAATGGGCCAGTATACAAACCCAACTGAAAGTACGGAAAAAATGAGAAAAGAAAGTACAACAGCTGAAAAGTAGAGCAGCAACCACCAAGACGTCCTATGGAACTCCCACCTGAAGGGGGAGTACAGATAGTCTCATCGTCTCCTTGAGTCTGGTCGTCCACTCTGTGTACGTCCCGCCTGATAGTCCACCTCCAGGTACCATCCCGCTCCACAATCCCCAACCACGATCAGTGTTGTCTATCGTCTACAACCAACACAACATAGTGCGGGCATAGCCCATGTAGGGGTGAGTATACGATACTCAGTAGGTACCCCGAGACCTTCGAAGGTCTCCCAGAATCCAGGAAGGATAAACCACAAAGGAAATATACAATAATGATGTATCAAACAAATATACTTAGGTATATTCCCATACAGATACCTAAGTCATCAATTCCAGTTCTTCTCCAACGCACGAGCCCAAGTTCAACCCAGTCCACACAAGAAAGTACAACCCAATCCACAAAAGAAAGCACAAACCAATACACAGAAGATTGTATGTCAATCATATCAATGATAATGATTGAAAGTCAAGACTCAGCTCACATAGGTATAATACTCACAATGAAGGGAGGAGATGATAGATGTAGCCTCTGAACCATCTCCCCTGCCGAACCCACGTAGGATCCTAGTACAGAAGTCGTCACTGCCGGACCCATGTAGGATCCAAGTACAGTAACCATTGGTGCCAAACCCACTTAGGATCCAAATACAGTCGTCATCACTGCCGAACCCACAAAGGATCCATGTACAGTCATCCTCACTGTCGAACCCACATAGGATCCAAGTACAGTCATCATCGTCATCGCAGTCGCTGCCAGCTCTAGGGTTCCCGTACACAGCACGCTCGATTGCGGGAGGGTACACTCCACGAGCCAAGGGATCGATACATGAACTATCATAAAGTCCAATTTTGATGTATCGCAAAGTTCTGTCTCGTCATTAGGAACTCAACGCGATAGACGGTGCGTCAATCGGACGCCCGATCTGAGAGTTATTGGCTTTTTCATCTCAGGGGCCCGGTTGGTTTTTAAGTTAAAACCAACCCGTCAATACTCCAACTGTGTCCAAACCTCGAGCGGAGTAAGCCAAAAGAACCGTCTCACTAATTGGAATTCAACGTGATCGACGACACGTCATTCGGACATCTAGTCGTTATGTTATAGGAATTTCCGCTCTAAGGGCCAGGCTGGTTTCAGGTTTGAACCAACCTGGCTGTACCCAAACATTACCGAAAGCTTGAGTGTTATATACTGAAACGACCGTCCTGATCCAAGGATCCCAACGCAACTGACATTGCGTCAATCGGAGGTCTGTATCCCATGTTATGGGCATTTGAAAGAATCTATTCCGAAAATAGGGGGTTCGGGCCCGGTCCAACCCGGCCAGATACCCCATAGGTCAGCCCGAACCGGGCTGACCCGACCCGGGTCGACGTCCGACCCAACTGGGCGCGGCCGGCCCGCGGCGAGGTGCAGCATGCGGCATGGATCGGGGGTCGGCCGTGGCGCGGCTCATGGCCGAGCAGGGTGAGAATGCCCCCCTTGTTACGAAACGGCCGACCCTAATGGATGATCTTTGTAACCGCGGGACCCAAGGGGGTCTCGCCTCTAGGTGGAACTGGTGGCCGGCTCGGCCAACCTTCCCTTTGAAGACAGCTACGGCCTTAGGCCGCGGCCTGCCCCAGCCGCGACCTCCTTGATGTTCCGGCACCATGCGATGGCGTCGCGCCCCTCCGCCGTGGCCCGCTCCTGACTGTGGTCTCCTTCGGCCTCACCGGTGCGGCGCGACGGTGCCGCGCTCCACCACCGTAGACTGCTCTGGCCGCAGTCCTCTTCGTTCCTGCACATTGCAACGACACCGTGCCACCTTCACTGCAAAATCAACGAGGATCAACAAAAAGGGGAGGAGGATCGGTTGTGTTTGTGTGGTCCGATATCCTCCCGTTATAATGATAGCAAGCGGCCAAATTTTAAACAATGTGGTTGAAGATAAAATTTGAACAATAGAAATAACCCCTACCTCAACACAATTTGTCGAACGATGAGCGTCCCGGAAAACGGCGTCGTGGGGTGATGTTCCGTAAACGTCGATGGAGAGCGTCTGAGGAAGAAGCGGCGTCTCCCTTCCATTTTCGCGGAGAGAAGATTATATGGCGTGACGTCGTTGGAGAGTTTCCATGTTGGTGCCTCCTTCTTTGTCCTGGAGGAAGAAAAGGACGGAAGAAACCGGGTCACCGAGTCGATGTTCATCTTCGGAGGGTGTTGTTCTTCGCAGGAGGATGAGTTCATCAAAGGAACTCAGAGCTCTCCCTTCCCCAATTCCCAACACAACAAAACTAACCCCAAAATAAAATAAGATCCTCTTATTTTTTTAAAACATGCCATGGGTTCAAATTACAAAATCCAAATACATAATTAATTTAATTGAATAACTGTGTGATGGAATAATTTAATGAGGGGAAGGTGGGGAGAGGAGAAATCACCCACTTAATTGGGGAGTTAAACATGTTAAGAGGAGTTACCAACTTTAAGAGGGGGGGGGGGGGGGGTAGAGGAGTTAAAGGAATGTGAAGAGGTGGGGCTTGTGTGGGCCCCACCCCACAAATATCCTAACATGGGTAGTTATGGGATTGTGGGTCCCACCCCAACTACCCCATGTAGGATATAACCATTAGATAAAGAAAATAAAATTGGACCACAATTTTATTTACTTCACATTTAATCCTCTATTTTTAACAACTCCTCCCTAGTAAATGAACCATCGAGAAAGGTCATCTTAAGCAGTTACTGGCACTGTGGTTTCATCGGTGCCCTCAGATTTCAATTCCGACCACCGGTTCAAAAGATAGCAAAACCCGTTGGTCCGTTCACTAAAAGTACCCGAGCTAAACTTCGAAAAATTATTTTGGGCACACCGGGCTTCGGAATCAGGTGCCATCAGAAACTACGTACTCATAAAATCCCATAGAATTTATGAAAAAAATTTCCTTGAAATTTACGAGTCCTTACATTACTCTCACCTCAAGGCTTTATGTCCCCGTAAAGATACATCACAATCTATGGAAACAAATGTGGGTACTGTGCACGCATCTGAGCCTCTCGCTCCCATGTTCCCTCCCGGAGGTTCCCTTGCTGCCACCTAATGCACACTAGAGGAATCGACCGTCCACGTAGGACCCGCACATGTCGATCCTCGATCTACACCAAGACCTCCGCAAAAGTTGCCCTATCATCGATGTCCAGATCTCCATGATCGATGAAATGCATCGGGTCGTGCACTTATCTCCTCAGCTGAGATACATGGAAGACGTCATGCACCCGACGTAACTGAGGAGGAAGAGACGAACATTAAGCCACCTCGCCTATCCAACTGAGAACCTGGAATGGTCTGATGAAGTGCGGTGATAACTTGCCTCCCTGACCAAATCTCTGTAATCCAAGTCGAGATGAGACCCATAAGAAAATGTGGTCGCCATCCTCAAACTCTAGTGGTGTTCGCCTCCTATCAGAATAGGACTTTTTTGGTTCTGTGCAGTACTCATCCGCTCCTGGATGATCTGCACCTTCTCCGTCATGGCCTGGACCATCTCTGGTCCTACAAGTTTTGACTCCCTAGGGTCTGTCCAGCACAGAGGTGATTTGCAAGGTCTGCTGTACAATGCCTTGTATGGTTCCATCCCGATGGTGGAGTGGTAGTTATTGATGTACACAAACTCCACCACGGGTAGGTGATCCTCCTAGATATGACCAAATTCGAGGACACATGCATGGAGCATGTCCTCTAGAGTCTGAATGGTCCTCTCCGTCTGACCATCCGTTTGAGGGTGAAAAGCGGTGCTCAGGCATAACTCCGTCCCAAATGCCTCCCGAAACCCTTTACAAAGCTGGGAGGTAAAGCAAGAATCTCAATTAGAGATGATAGTCGATGGCACACCATGAATACATACGATCTCATGAACGTAGAGGCGTCCCAAGCTCTCCACTGAGCCCTGCTCCCTGATTGGTAGAAAGTGGGCCGACTTAGTGAGTCGGTCTATGATCACCCAGATAGAGTCGTGTCCTCTGGAAGTACGAGTAAGCCCTTTCATGAAATCCATAGATATCCCATCCCACTTCCACTTCAGGACCTACAAGGGTTGTACCAAGCCTACTGGTACCTGGTGCTCCGCCTTCACCCACTGGCAGGTGAGACATCGTGAAACGAACATTGCCACAACCTTCTTCATACCTGGCCACCAGTGTTGTCGTTTGAGATCCTGGTACATCTTCGATACTCCTGGATGTACCTCCAATAGGGAAGTGTGAAACTCCCTCAACACCTTCTCCTGCAATGCGGTAGGTAACATGGTACGTCCTCTAAAAAGGATGACGTGCTCTCCTCCTACAGAAAATCCATCAAGTGCATGTCCTATGAAAATTTGTGCACGTCGTATCTAACATTAAACGTCCCCGCGTTGTGCCTCTCTGACCCACTGAAGCTGTGGAGGAGTGACTGTGAGGGACTATTGGATGGATTCCCCATCTCTATCCACGAATGATATATGCAAATCGGCTAACTGGTCTGTCGCCTCTCCAAGTAGCTGAATGCCCGACCTCCTGCTGAGAGCATCAGCTACTACGCTCCCATTCCCAAGAGTATAGACAATCTCAAAGTCATAGTCTAGGAGGAACTCAAGCCATCACCATTGTCTCAGGTTCAGTTCCTTCTACGAGAAGACATACCTGAGACTCTGGTTGTTAGAGTAGATTGTAAAGCACTCGCCCATCAGATAGTGCTGCCACATCTTCAAGGCGAAGACCACTGCTGCTAACTCCAGGTCATGGGTAGCATAGTTCTACTCGTGCTGCCTCAACCATCGTGATCTGTAAGTGACCACTACCCACTCTTGAATTAGGACACACCCGAGTCCAGTCCCTGATGCGTCGCAGTAAACTACGTAACCTACGACCTCCTCTGGTCCCCTCAAGATGGGTGCACTGGTCAATCTCTGTCTCAGCTTCTGGAAGCTCTACTAGAATCTATCTGACCACACGAAGAGTTTCCCCTTCATTGTCAAAGCTGAATGTGCTGCCGCAACTCTGGAGAAGTCTGGCACAAATCTCTAATAGTCTCCAGCCAAACCTAGGAAACTCCGCACCTCCGCCACGCTCCTGGGTGGCTCCCAAGCTAGCACTGCCTCGATCTTCGCAGGATCCACCGCAACTCCCACCTCAGAGATGATGTGTCCCAAGAAGGGGACCTCTCGAATCTAGAACTAACACTTCGAGTGCTTACCATAAATCTGGTGCTCTCGGAGTGTGTCTAGTACAAACCGCAAGTGGTAGGCATGCTCCTCCTCAGTAGTCGAGTAAATCAATATGTCGTCAATTAAGACTACGACAAATAGATCGAGGTAAGGCTGTAAGATCATATTAACGAGACTCATGAACACTAATGGAGCATTGAATACTCCTAAAGGCACAACCAAGCACTCATATTGGCCATACCGACACCTGAAGGCCGTCTTCTGCACATCCTCATCTCGAACTCTGAGTTTATGATAGCCTGACCTGAGGTCTATCTTTGAGAACCATCATGCTCCCTTGAGCTGATCAAAGCGGTCACCAATCCTTGGAAGTGGATACATGTTCTTCACGGTTACCTGGTTCAGGCGACGGTAGTTGACACACAGTCGCAAGCTCCCGTCCGCCATCTTGGCGAACAAGATCTGGGAAGCCCAGGGTGAAACACTGGGTCAGATGAATCTCTTTCCCTTTATGTCCTCCAGCTGTACCCATAGCTCTCGAAGCTTAGTGGGAGCCATATGATATGTTGGAGTAGATATCAGGGCTGTTCTGGGGTACATTTCAATATAGAAGTCTACCTCTCTACGAGGAGGTTGTCCTGGAACGTCGTCAAGAAAAACGTCTGCATACTTATCCACCACAACAGGAAAACTCAGTCTCTGCACATCAAGTTCTCTTAGGATGAGGCTAGCCAACTGATTAGTGATCGGTTGTCCCCTCCTCTGCATGAGTCTATCCTGTGCTGCAAAGGCTCCCTTCTCGCCGGTGAAGGTGAACCTACTCCCATCTATGCGGACACACCACACATTGCGCCTAATACAGTCGATCTGAGCATGGACTGTAGATAACCAATCCATGCCCAAGATGACGTCGTAAGGCCACAACGCCACTATATGAAGATCCCAGCCAAAGCTCTCGCCTCCTAGAGTAATCTCACACTACCGGCACCAGTGTGTTATCATCGAGTCTGCTCCCGTAGGAGTCTCTAGGCGTATGGATTGAGCCAACAGCTCCGCCGAAATCTCTGAGCTCCGAACAAGGGAAGCGGCAATAAAATAATGACTCGCTCTTGTGTCTATAAGAATTGTAGAAAAGGTGTAGTTTACACTGATAGTACCTCGAATCATCTCAGGTGCATCGTGGTCGTAGGCCACCACTTCCTGAAGCTGGGCCTACCTCTGTCCGCCAGCTCCATGCGGTCGAGGTGGACCTCCTGGTGGTTGTGGTGGTAGGGCCTCAAAGCATCGCCCACCACCTGCTGCCCAGCCAGCTCCTCTGCCTCGTCTGCCTGCTCCCTGCGGACCACTACGGTCGAACTTCTGCCTTTGCCTGGGTGGTCCCTCAACCGTCTGTTGCTTCTCTGCATGGCTGGTCGGGCAGTCACGAGCCATGTGGCCCTGCCTGCTGCATGCATAGCACTTTCTGCCTCTCATATGACTGGCTCTGCTACATGTGCCCTGCACCTCCGAACCAGTATCCCGAGGTCGCCCACTTGGTGGCCTAGTTCACTTTGACCCCTGTGACATCCGTCAACTGCCATCTTCAGAAGACTCAGCTACGTGCCGCCCTGTGGTAGGTCTCGCTACTGGTGTAGGCTTAGCAAGAAAACTCTCTACAAGTAAGGCTCGCTCCAATACTCCTACCTGTGTCTGAATGTTGAGGGAGATCATCAAAGCTATGATCTCAAGCCTCTGTCCCTGCTCGAAAGTCCGGGCCCGGAAGAATGGGTCCCGTACCATGTCCGTGGAGTAGCGCGAGAGGTCTGTAAATCTCGCCGAGTACTAGGCTATTGTCATGCTGCCCCGCCGTAGCTGTAGTAACTCTTGGATGTGCACCGCATGGAGGGTGGCTGGAATGAAGTCTGAGAGGAAAAGTCTCTTAAAGTCTGACAAAAGGAGAGATGCCTCGTCGTTCACATGGAGCATCAGGATCCTCTATCTACCTGTTGCCGCGTGCAGGAGACTCGCTGAAAGGATCACCATGAGGTTAGATGGTGTCCCTACTAATCAAAAAACTCGGACAATAGCCTCCATCCAATCCTCGGCGGCCTGAGGGTCCATCTCTCCACGGAACCTGGGTGGCCTCTGACACTGAAATATGTGAAGTGCACTCAGGCGACGTGCACTCTAAACTGCTGGGGATAGTGGTGTCGGTGGTTCGGCGGGTAGAAGTACCGCCGGTGCCTCCACTGTAATGGGGCCCTACACCGAGGCCTCATCGCTCGGTGGGATGCCATTTCTCACAAATCTCAGAACCCTAGCTGGCTGCCATCGTGGGGACATCCTGAAAAGAAAAAGGTGCACCATGGTTAATACAGTATACCTGGTGAGGTGACACAAAGTAATCACGAAGAAAACTTTTGAAACACACATGCAATAAATTTTTTCATGCACTGATTCGGAAATCAGAAGTAAGGGTCCTCGTGTATGGATACGTCGTCCACCGCACCAACACTGAAATCACTGGACTGAAAACCACACTCAATTCCCTAAACACTATTACTTCAAACAGAAGAAATTATCAGGGTCCTATGTTCTGTGGTAGAACCTCCCTCTGATACCAATTTTTCACGACCCGTCCTCGGGGCCCATGTAGTGACTACCCCAGGCCCTCCTTCCATAGGCCAGGGGCTGGCGACTAGCACCAAAGGCGTAAATCCCGATAAAAGGGAAGGAATTTTCTTTATATAAGTAGAACAAACAACACAGAGTACACAAGCTGAAGTAAACAATAATTAAACTGAGTACAAAATTAAGTGCTAGAAAGTAAATGGGCCAGTATACAAACTCAACTGAATGTATAGTACAACTGAGAAAATAATGTACAACCGCTAAAAAGTAGAGCAGCAACCACCAAGACGTCCTCCAGATTTCCCACCTGAAGGGCGAGTACAGATAGTCTCATCGGCTCCTCGATTCCGGCCATCCACTCCGTGTATGTCCCGCTTGATTGTCCACCTCCGGTTACTGTCCCACTCCACAAGCCCCAACCACGATCAGCGTTGTCCATTGTCTGCAACCAACACAATTTAGTGCGGGAAAAGCTCATGCAGGGGTGAGTATACGATACTCAGTTGGGACCCCGAGAACCCCGAAGGTCTCCCATAATCCACGAAGGATAAACCAAAAAGGAAAGATACAATCACGAAGTATCAAACAACTCTACTTATGTATATTCCAATACATATACCTATGTCATCAATTCCAGTTCTGCTCTAACTCACGAGCCCAAGTTCAACCCAGTCCACACAGGAAAGTACAACCCAATCCACACAAGAAAGCACAACCCAATCCACACAGGATTGTAAGTCAATCATATCGAAGATAATGATTGAAAGTCAAGACTCATCTCACATATGTATAATACTCATGAATAGGGGTGGAGTTGATTGATGTAGCCTCTAAATCATCTCCCCTACCAAACCCACATTGGATCCTAGTACAGAAGTCGTCACTACCAGACCCACGTAGGATCCATGTACAGTAATAATCGCTACCAAACCCACGTAGGATCCAAGTACAGTCGTCATCACTGCCAAACCCACGGATGATCCAAGTACAATCATCCTCGCTGCCGAACCCACGTAGGATCCAAGTAAAGTCGTCATCGTCGTCGCAGTCGCAGCCAGCTCTAGGGTTCCTGCATACAGCACGCTCGATTCCGGGAGGGTCCGCTCCACTAGACAAGGGGTCAATACATCAAATGTCACAAATTCCAATTTTTATGTATCACAAAGTTCCGCCTCATCAATAGGAACACAACGCGACAGACGATGCGTCAATCAGATGTCCGGTCTGAGAGTTATTGGCTTTCTCGTCTTATGGGACAAGTTAGTTTTTAAGTTAAAACCAACATGACCATACTCTAGTTATGTCCAAACATCGAGTGGAGTAAGCCAAAATAACTGTCTCACTAAGAGGAATTCAACGTGATCGATGGCAAGTCATTCGGACGTCCAATCGTTATGTTATAGGCATTTCTGCTCCACGGGCCCGGTTGGTTACGGGTTCGAACCAACCCAAACATACCCAAACTTTACCAAACGTTTGAGTGTAATATACCGAAATGACCGTCTAGTTCCAAGGATCCCAAAGCAACTGACGGTGCATCGATCGGAGGTCCGTAGCCCATGTTATGTGTCTTTTAACGAATCTATTATGAAAACAGGGGGTTTGGGCCCGGTCCGACCCGGGCCCGCCTGCGGCTAGGCGCAGCCTGCGGCCCGGCTCGGAGGCCGGTCGCGGCTCGGCTCGTGGCCGAGTGGGGTGTGAAGGGGGGGGGGGGCACCCCATGTGTTCTGAAAAGTCCAGCCTTAATGGCCGACCTTTGCAACCACGGGACCCGAGGGGGTCCCACCTCCAGGTGGCGTCAGCGGCCGGCTCGACCGACCGGCCCTTTGATGACCATTGTGGCCTTAGGCCGCGGACTGCCCTGACCATAGCCTCCTTGAAGTTTCGACGCGGAGCAACGACACCGCACCCATCTGCCGTGTCTCACTCCAGGCCGTGGCCTCATTCGGCCTCACCGGCGCGGTGCGACAGCGCCGCGCTCCACCACCGCGGACCGATCCAGCTGCAGTCCACTTCGTTCCCGTACGGTGCAATGGCACCTCGCCGCGTTCGCTGCAAAATAAACGAGGATGAAAAAAAGGGGAGGAGTATCAGCCATGTTTGTGCGGTCCGATCTCCTCCCGTTATAACGATAGCAAGCGGCCGGATTTTAAACAACATGTTCGATGTTAAATTTTGGACAAATGAAATAACCCATACCTCAACACGAGTTGTTGAATGATGAGCATCGCGGAAAACGGCGTCATGGGGTGAGGTTCCATAAACGTCTACAGAGAGCGTCCGAGGAGAAGCGGCATCTCCCTTCCTTTGTCGCGGAGTGAAGATTATATGGTGTGATGTCGTTGGCGAGTTTCCACGTCGGTGCCTCCTCCTTTGTCATAGAGGAAGAAAAGGACAGAAGAAACCGGGTCGCCAAGTCGATGTTCTTCGTCGGAGGGTGTTGTACTTCGCGGGAGTATGAGTTCTTCAAAGGAACTCAGAGCTCTCCCTTCCCCAATTCGCAACACAACAAAAGTAACCCCAAAATAAAATAAGCTCCTCTTATTTTATTGAAACATGCCATGGGTTCAAATTACAAAATTCAAATACTTAATTCAATTAATTGAATAAGTGTGTGTTGGAATAATTTAATGAGGGGACGTTGAGGAGAGGAGAAATCACCCACTCAATGGGGGAGTTAAACATGTTAAGAGGAGTTACCAAATTTAAGGGGGGGGGGGGGTTAGATGAGTTAAAGGAATGTGAAAGGGTGGGGCTCGTGTGGGCCCCACCTCACAAATATCCTAACATGGGTAGTTAGGGGCTTGTGGTTCCCACCCCAACTACCCCATGTAGGATATAACCATTAGATAATGAAAATAAAATTGTACCACAATTTTATTTACATCACATTTAATCCTCAATTTTTAACAACTCCTCCCGAGAAAATGCACCTTCGAGAAAGGACATCTTAAGAAATTACCAGCATTGCAGTTTCATCGGTGCCCTCAGATTTCAATTCTGAGCAACGGTTCAAAAGATTGAAAAACCCGCTCGTCCGTTCACTGAATGTACCCGAGCTAAACTTCGGAAAATTATTCCAGGCACACCGAGCCTCTGAATTAGGTGCCGTCAGAAAATGCATACTCGATAAATCCCAAAGAATTCAAGAAAAAAAATTTATTGAAATTTATGGGTCTTTACAGTTTTCACCAATGAATACCCTAGTCATTCCAATATTATATAAGATTTATGAACATTGGCATAAAACATCTCATATAAAAAAATTTCTCAAAATATTTTATAACTAAATGAATACAGTTTTACAAAACCTTTTAAAACCAAAATCATACAAGTGAAATTGAAACCAATTTTCCAAAATGTTATTTTTCTAGAAAAATAACAAAAAAAGATTTTTATAATTTACTAAATATTTCTTTCACATACCCAATCCATTCCACACATCCACGCAACCAACCATGCATGCTACAGGATGACAGTTCTATACTCATGAGCAGTTTCTCATCGATCTACCAAATCATTACAAGATAATTATATCCCATGTTTCATTTGACATTTGGAACTGAGTGCAGGGTTATATTTCATCCAATCAATGTAAATATGACATGATCACAGACACCAATTATTCCCAAAGATCATACCAAAACCACCCTTTCAATAAAAACACGTTTTTATTGAAAAATGTTTCTATAAAAAAATTCAATGCCAAAAAATTTAAACAAAACATCCATTTTATTGAAAACCCCCTTTTCGTCAAACCATTTTGGAACTCTAGAAAATCCATAATTAAATATAATTAATTTAAATTCAAGAAACTAAATCACTTTTCAAAAAAATTCACCAAGATCACATAATTTCACCAAAAACCATAAATTATGAATACAGAAGATTTATTTCATGATTTTAACAATCAGTTACATTCAAATCAACTATTTTTAAACTAAGAAAATAAATTCTATTGAAAATATTAGAGAGATATTCCACATACGTCTTTTTTTTTGACGAAAACTAACAACAATTGAAGAACCCTCACACAATCAGGTTGATTGTCTACAAAAAACAAACTCCTATCTCTTCTCCTATCACAACCAAGACCCAATAACCTCTTATTTGGAATCCACCATCTTACATCTACCCATAACAGTCATAGATATGAGAAATAAAAATAAATTAAATGTGACAAGATTGAAGAAGAATGTCACTTAACAAGAGAATCAGTCTTTTAAAACCCAAGGGAGAGCTCTAGATCGATTCCTCAATGCATGGGATTGGTACCCCTACCTTAAATGTAGAGAAATATTGTATTAGGTCACTTTAGGGGAAAAAGTGAGAAAGTACGAGAAAAAATGAGTAATATCCTAAAAATATGATCTTACTTTTTCCCTATGCACAATTAGTCCACACAGTTAGGCATATCGTGTGAAAAGCATGTGTTTCCCACTATCCCAAAACTACATGTGTGAATAGTTTCTCCTAGGACCTCTTCCTAATTTGGAAAAAGTGTACATAGATTGTGAACAACTCCTTTGGCCCAAAAAACTTCTTGAAATTTCACCCAACACTCCCATCCTTTACCATTACACATTATAAACAAGAAATGAATAGAGAAAGGTTATTTTCCAGAAACTAAGGGTACTACATTATCCCCACCATTGGTTTTTCTATCCTTGGAATGTTGAAAACATATTTTTCCTGAAAGTGTTTTGTCCATTTCCCTCTCCTTTCCTTCTCACGTTCCCATGTATTTTCTTGAATACAACCATGTTTCCATAAAACCGATACTAATCCAATGATTTTCCCATGAAATAATTTCTCATTCTTATTCACAATACGGACTAGGATATGTACCAACAATGAATTCATATCTAGGTCAATGTGATACCATATTATCACATGGTCAGGATTAGGTAGACACCATTTCAACTGAGATTCATGGAACACATTATGTACTAAACTGAATAGCGGTGGAAATTTCAACCAATATGCCGCCTCTCAAACCTGTTATAGTTTCTAGAAAGGCACAATGTACTGAGGATATAAATATTTTTGTTTCAAAAAAAAATGATGATTTCCAAGCCATGGAGAGATCCTCAAGAACACATTATCCCATGATGAAAAATCTCATGGTCGTCGATGATGATCTACACAAGATTTTTGATGACACTGAGCCATATCAATCCTATTTCTGATCAACTGAATCATCTCATATATTTATTGGAAACGACTAGGCCCAGCTATTTAAGTCACCCCTATTTCCATCAAGCATAGTGGTGAATGAAAAATATCCCCATACAATGATTCATGCAGAGCCATATGTATCAACACCAGAGAGATTTTATTATATGAGAACATCAATAAGGGTAAATTCTACTCCCATGACCCACCAGAATCCATTACACAAGCCCAAACCATGTCTCCTAACATTTGTATTGTCCGCTCAGATTGGCAGTATTTCATAAGCTGATAAGCCATGTTCATAGTTACTTGAGTCCTAAAGTATTTCTGTATGGATTTCCAGAAACGAGATGTGAACCTCAAATATTTATCTAAAATTATTGAAACTGGAATGCCAAGTCTTTTTACAATTTCATGGATATAGATTTTGGAAAGATCCTCCACCTTATGAGTTTCAGGAATATGAATTAAATGAACCATCTTGGTAAGCCGATCCATTATCACCCATATGAAATCAAGTTTCCAACCCATTATTGGGGGACCTATAGAAATCTACATAGCTATATGCTCTAATTTCCACACTAGGATAGGTATAGATTACAACATACCCATGGGAAACTGAAGATATACCCTAACTTTCTGAAAAGTTATGAAATTTGAAACCAACTTAGCCACTTTACTTTTAATACTGCTCCACAAAAGATGCACCTCCAACACATTGTACATATTCTGTGCTCTTTGATGTAAAACCCATCTAGAATGGTGGTAATAATGAAGATGTTGTTCCTGGAAAGCTAAAGGTACACCTCTTGGATCTATGAACCACAAAACCGAACACCCATAATGTTTCCATCCCATAATGGTCTCCCCACCATTGAGTTTTGAAGTCATAACAATGAATTCTACATCATATTTTTGTGCCTATTTAACCATCCTTACTAAATATCAAGACACTACAACTAAAATGAAAACCATCACATCACCTCAATCTCCATATTTCACATGCATGTCAGCTTGAACAGACATCAAAAACTATTTATCTGATGCTTCTTTTCCATATGAGTGTATGAATTTCTATTTAATGCATGTTCCACCGAATTCCCATTCCCTGGTGTATACATCATGTCAAAGTCAAACATCTAGATGTAACCCATCCATCTCCATTTCCTCATATTAAAATGTCATTGTGGGAAAATGTGTTTCAAGATTTTATGATCCTTGAACAAAACAACATTCTCACCAAGAGATAGTGACAATAGGTCTTCAAAGCATTTACAATAGTATCTAATTCCATGTTTGGTGTTGGGTAATTCTTCTCATGAACTCTAAAATGCCTTGAACCATAAGTGACCACATGGTCTGCTTTCATGAGAATGCATCTCAACCTAGATCCCGTACCATCACAATACACCACACACTCCTATCCTAATTCTGGAAAAATTAAGATGGTTTTCAATGTAAGTCGAACTTTATTGTATAAGAGGTAGTTCTGGAATTCCAAAATCTTTTTGAATGGAACATTTTTCATTGTCAAAGTTGTCATTGGTGAGGCTAGTCCTGAAAATTAATGCACAAAGCGTCGACAATAGCCATCTAGTAAAAACAAAATTCATATATCAAATAAATTCTTTGATTGTTTCTGTGAGAGAAAAACATCTATATTTTCTGGATCCACTGACACACATTTTTTGTAAATTACATGGCCAAGAAAGTGTACCTCTTGTATCAAAAATTCACACTTACATAATTTGGAATACAAATGGTGATCTATCAAGATTCCCAACACTATTTCCAAGTGTTTCTCATTTTCATCCTATGTCTTTGAATACAAAATGATGTCTTCTACCAAAAAAACTAAAAAATAATCCAAAAATAACTTAAATGTTTGAGTCATCAAAGCGATGAAGACTGCTATTGAAATAATTATATGGAAAGGCATGACTACATATTCGTAGAGGTTATATGTACTTCTGAAGGTTTTATTTAGAGTATTTTCCTTCTGAACTCGCAATTAGTGATATCTTGATCACAAGTCAATATTAGAGAAACACTGGGATCCCATCAATTGATCGAATAATGTATCAATACCTGGAAGTGGATACATATTCTTTATTTTAACTTGATTAAGCTTATAATAATCAACTACCAACCGAAGAGTTCCATATTATTTCCTAACAAACAAGACCGATGCTTCCCATATAGACATACTAGGATGAAAGAAACCTTTTCATTCCAAATCCTCCAACCACACATTCAACTCCCTTTAAACTATTGGTTCCATCATATAAGATGGAAGGGAAATAGGGCTGGTCCATGGAAGGAGATCAATCATAAAATCCACTTACCTTATAAGTTGTATCTCTGAGAAGTCCCTAGGAGAGACATCTAGAAATTTATCCACAAATACTAGAGAAATATATTCCTCTATCTCTTCAATAGATTCCAAAGTTAACGCTGTTATGTGGGAATATATCATTCCCACCATTGGTTCCAACATGCTTGTTTCACCATTCATTAGAACCCATTCACCTCTGAAGGGATGGTTGATACCATCATTAGTCATGAAAGTATCTATTCTCATATAATATTGGATGTGATCCTTGTTCATTATTAGCCAATCCATATATAGTATTACATCATAGACATCCATATACAATATCGAGAAGTCCCATTTCAGGTCAGCTCCATCAATAGTTATAGAACATGCTCTACACATAAAGGCTTGACATTCTCTTTCACTGAGAGGAGTTTTAAATTTTTACATAAAAGGAATCATTTATAGTTTTAAACATAGAAGGCCAATAGTATGATAAAAAATGATTGAATTGAATAAACCAGTATAAAAAAACACATACACAGTGGTAGAATTGAAAATAATCACACCTCTCACTACAGATGGCCGAGCCTGATCATCGCCAATCATCTTCTCAACTCTAAAAAATTTCCTCATCATTGCACACTTCTCTTTATTCCCTTGTTGTGATTTCCCTTTTTGAGGAGTCATGGTATTCCTGGAATCACCATGTCTAGATCTACTCTACTGACAAGTCTGATTCTTCTTTCATCTCCCTGTTGAGGCATACGACCCTTGCAACATTTGTGAAGTGTCTCGAGAACCTTATCTTAGAGAACTAAGATAGAAGAACTTAATATGTCCCATATTATTACAGTTATGGAATTCACTTGGTGGTGATGTACATTATCACTTCATGTGGTCAATATAACCACATTGGTAGTATCCTGCTTGGCTCTTTGGTCATGGAGTAATATTTACTGATCCAACTATTCGCTTTTGAGTTATTCTCCCACATTGGAAATTGGTGTACCTCTTCCACATTCATCTCGAATTTATGTTCCCAACATCTCCCATAGGTATCTTCATACTTCCTCTTTCCATAGTTCTTGAGATGTTCCTTTAATCCACTATCTCTCTATTCAACATAACTGTATAATCTGTAATATATAACACTGTAATTTTTGAGAGAATCTACTACCATAGACCTGATTCAAAAATATTTTCATTCAAGGCCTCAGTTGCTACAACATCAGGTTAAAAGAACACTAAATGAAATAAATTATATGCTTACTCTGTGATATAGATATTTTCATACTATTAACTAAATAAGTCCATCGGACTTTGGATCCTAAATGTGTGAGGACAGAATTGTTTGTTAAAAAAAATTTCAAAATCCTCCCAAGTAAGGCCTTGATCTAATTTAGCATGCAGTACTAGTTCCCACCACTGACATGAAAGATCCTTGAGAATATACATGGCCATCTTGACTTTGAGCTCCGTCATTATGATGATTAATTCAAATGTAGGATTCATCATATTCATCCACACCTATGCCCTTTTAGGTTTCGAATCACCCTAGAAGATGGGTGGATTTTGCATCATTTACTAGATGGAATGATCCACATGCCTTGGATCATCCCTCTGTTTCCCCATATTCATAGCTTGAAATGATTGAATGATACTCTAAACAAACTCTTGGTTCACCTATGGCTTAGGTGCAACTACATTCTCCACAGATTGTTCTAGTTAGTTTCTACGACACTTATCGGTTTCTATTTCTAAACAAATAACAACTTGGTAAATCTCAATCCCTGTCAATTGATGTCTTAGAATTTCAAATTATATCACATCAACTATCAAATCATTGTTTTTCAAACACAACCCCTTCTAAATTCAAACATTTTTGAAAAGATATTCTTTCTTTTGAAGATCAATCCATTTTCAAAATAAAAAAATCATTCTCCTTTTGAAAGTCATTAATTTGAAAAGAATATCTACATTTGGTCAAAAATTACTTGTTTTCACAAATCATTAATCATTACTTGAAATTAAATATTTAATATTAGTGACAATTGATTCCTCTATAATGAATTTCATACTTGTATCATTGGCTAAACCCATGACAATGAGATTTCCAAATCCAATAACTATATCCAAAACACTTATTTAGCCAACACATGGTAACATGAAGTTCAAAATAAATGGGTTAGCTACATCCTTTTATTTTATCCATTTCATGTTCTAACAAAACTTCTCATTTATATTATTCCAAAACAAGGAATAGAAAAGGATTAATTCAACTTAAAGATCAGAAAACAAAAGACAATTTGTTAGGAAAGGACCGAACAAGATGATACCATTTGTAATGACCCACTTAGTCTCATTGTCTTGATAATAAAACGAATCATTACTAAGACTTATGTGACATGCCCAAGATGCTAAAGGTTGGAAATAAATGATGAAGGGTTTCAAATACATGTCAAAGATTAATTACCCTTTAACAAATAAACCACTAAACCCACAAACCTAAACCAAACCATTCACTAATTGATGCATGAAAAAAGAAAGACAACACAACTACTTTATTATTATCAAAAACAATCCAAAGAGTACAACAATAGAATACAAAACAATTTTCAAAGAAACTGTGAAAGGAAACCCGAGGAGTCCCAAAATACTACAATAATCTATGCTCTATAAGCTCCAATCTCTACAATCACGGGACAACCCAAGTATCGTGAGGTGGTGATAAATCATGTGATACTTTATCTTTTCCCATGTCCTAGAAGATAACATCCCCAAATGCACCAAAGTGACAAAGAACAAATGAGTATAATAATAAATAGGTTTTTCTAAATGACTTCACTACTAACACCACTTGTATAGAAGAGCTATAAATGTTTAGATAAAATAGTTTATATAAAACAATTTCTCAAAACAGTTTATAACTAAATATAAAAATGTTTCCAAAACCATTTATAACCAACAAAATACATGTGTAACTGAAACCAATTTTCCTAAAAGTTATTTTTCCAAAACTATAAATAAATAAGTTTTTAAAACCATTCCTTAATATTTAGTTGGAATACCCAATCCATTCCACATGCGCACACAACCAACCATGAATTCTACATGACGATAGTTCCATACTCATGAGTGAGTACTCGTTGATCTACCAAGTCATCTTAGTGTAATTATATTCCACATTACATTTGAAATTTGGTACTGAGAGCAATTTCATATTTCCAACATGTCCTGTAAATACACTATGAACACACACATCATGTATTCTCAAGGATCATGCCAAAAAACAACCTTTCAATAATAAAATCCTTTTTCTCGAAAACCATTTCCATCAAACCCATTTCAATGAAAAAACCATTTCAATAAAACACTTTTTTTATAGAATACCCCTTTTTTATATAACAATATTTCAATTCAAGAAAAAACATAATTTAAAATCACCATTTTAAATTCATGAAACTATTTGACATTTCACAACAATTCACCAATATCACTTAATTTTACCCAAAACAATAAATCATCACTTGAGAAGATTTATTCCATGATTTTCAAAGTCAACATCATTACAATAATCCAATTTAAAACTGAGAATGTAAATTGTAATAAGAGGAGTTAAAGGAGGAGCCACCCACATTAAAGGTTTTGATTAAAACTAACAATGATCGAAGAACACTCACACAACCATGTTGATTCTCTATAAGAAAAGACCTTAGATATTCTCTCATATAATAACCAAGAACAAATATTATCATATTTGGTATCTTAGATCATAGATATACCCATAATAATCATAAATATGAGAGGGAAATAGAATTAATGATGTAGATCTATGTATATCTAAATAAACATGTCAACAATGAAGAAGAACATCACTTATCGAGAGAATCGGGCATTCAAATGCCAGGGGGGCTCCATATCAGTTTATAAATGCTTGGGAGAGGATACCAAACCTTCAATGGAGAGAAATTTCAAATGAAGTCTATTTAGGATAAAAAATGAGAATGTAGGGGAAAAAGAGTAAGATCATAAAAAATAGGATCTTACTTTTTACCTATGAATGGTTAGTCCTCATGGTTAGAAAAATAATGCGCTAACCATGTGTTTTCCACTATCCCAAAACTAAATGTATTCATGTTTTCTCCTAGGACCTTCGCATGGTTTGGAAAACTATTCATAGACCTTGCACCAATCATTTGGCCCCAAAAAATTCTGGAATGTTCACCCAAATCTCTCATCCATCACCCTTACACTTTATAAATATAAAAATCACAGAGTAAGAATTACATGCTTGAAACTGGGGGCACTAGAGTAGATTATTTATGAGATATCTAGATATATTAATAGAGATAATTAATTGATGAATTAATTATGACATATCAAGATATATGAATTGAGATAATTAATTATAGAATTAATTATGATATATTTATATTATTGATTTAACTAATTAACTATCGAATTAATTATGGATAATGAGTTGTGAATATAGAATAATTAATTAATGAACTAATTAATAGAATTGACATAATTAACTAATCGAGGAATTGATTAAGGGTAATTATGTGATAAAATAATTTTTGAATTATTAATGAGATTGAGATTATTAATTAATTATAGAATCAAATAATGTGATTCAAGGAAATAATTAATTGTTGAATTAATTATGATATGTATTGTTATTATTGAATTGTTGAATTAAATAATGGATATAATGGCAGTGATTAATTAATTAGGGAATTAATTAATGGGATTAATGTGAACAATTTATTGGTGAATTAATTAAAGGTATTAGTGTGATAAATTATTATTTTTGAATTAATTAATGTATTGTATGTGATTAGTTAATGAAATAATTAACTACAATTATTGTTTTTATTAGTTAATTTTTGAATTAACTAAAGTTATTGATTTGTTTAGTTAATTGGTGAATTAATTAGAGTTACTGTTTTGAATTGTTAATTGTTGAATGAAATAGAGTTATTGATGTGATTAGTTATTTGATGAATTAACTGGAGTTGTTGATGTGGTTAGTAAATTGTTTAATTAATTATATTAATTGTTTTGTTTTGTTAATTTTTTATTTGACTACTATGACTGAAGTGATTCATTAAATTTTTAATTAATTAATATATTTTATATGAGTAATTAAGTGAAAAATCTATTAATATTATTGATGAGAATAGTTAACTATTTAATTATCTTGTGTTATTGATCTTATTAGTTAATTGATAAATTAACTAGAGTTATTTATGTGATTTTTTAATTACCAAATTAACTAGATTAGTTTATGTGAATAGTGATTTATTAAATAAAATAGAGAAATTGACATTATTAATTGATTTTTAATGGATTAATGTTCATGTATTGGTCAGTTAATTTCTAAGTTATCTATTGGAATTGATGTGATTAACTAATTATTGAGTTTGTAATATAATTTTTTTTGATAATTAATTATATAATTAATTTTTGGTTGTTGAATGGTAACATTTTCATTAAATTGTGTTATTTAATGTATGGTAACACAATCATTCATTTATGTGACATAAATAATGGTAACATGGTCATTCCATGGTGAGAATTAATTAATGGTAACATAGTCATTCATTTTTATAAAATAAATAATGGTAACACGGTCATTCAATTGTGTGATTTAATGAATGGTAACATGGTCATTCATTTGTGAAATAAGAATGCTAACATGAACATTCAGACATGTGGTATCCGTAAGGGATAGTTCAAATTCCAGCATTGGTTGAAGCAGGTATTGAGGCTTGTGTATTTACTAAAACTCTAGGTTTTATGTGCTTAAATAGAGTGTATTTAAGATTGTTATAAACTATTTATTTATGCATTATACATATTGTTATTACAATTACATACTCTATTGTTGAATGGAATTGTTTTAGACACCATTGGTGGTTGGCTACTAATTAGTACTCACATGATACTCAAGATGCCTGATTGGTACCCAAATAGACATTATGTTTTATGGATAGGTTAAGGAAAAGTTCTATGTGTTATATAGATGATTTGGGTTGGATCATGGATGGGGGAGAAGGGCATAGTTCAGACCCTCTTGGGAGATGCCTGTTTATTTATATTTGTGTTCTCATTTGAAAATTTGCACATGAATCAACATGATATATTTATTATTTAGTTTATAAATTGTACTTCAAGATTTTTTTATCATAAGATAATGGTAATATTTTTGATTATATGTTTCTTATATTGTTTATTTATTTTTATTTTATATTTTTTGGATAAAAAAGACGGTATAGTCTCCCCATGAAAGACTTACTAGACCCTCTCTGCTAGTCAAAAGTCTCTGGAAAATGAGGAGGCGTTCTTGAGGTCACGTGGCAGTCTGGCTTGGGGATTTAGTGCATGGCACCTTGGTCGGGAAGTTAGAATGTGGTATTAGAGGTCCAATTTTCTCTTCTTATTCTTTTTCATAATATTTGGGAAAGGTAGACAGGAGACTAAGAAGAGATGGGGCTTAATTATGATATCATACAACGGTGTAGCTACCCCACGTATGGGGGAGAACCCAAGTACCTAGGGTGGGACTATTATTATTACAATTTGTTGTTATAGTTGATTAATATCTCAACTTATGTGACACAATTTTTATGTGAGGTGGTTGTTGTTTATAATATGGGTTTATATTAAACTGTTCCCCTGAATGGAATGAGTGTGGACACTTCTTGCATCATTCTAGAAACTCATTTTTATTTTATGAGCATGCATCATTTTATGCATGCATGAGAAAACATGATATGGATCAGTTATGGAACTTGAACTATTTTCCTTTCTTGTTAAATTTAACTAAAAATAGTGCCTAACACGAAATTTATAAATATTTTAAAATGATGAATGGTGTGAATAAATCAGTATCTAAATTAGAAACTTGAATAATTATAATGTTTTTACCCTTAATAACTAAGACCAAGGTCTAGGATGGTTAATGGCAGTGTTAGTGCCTCATTTTTGACCATGTGGTAGAAAAAAGATGGAAAAAATGAAATTATTTTGTGTAAATCCCTCTTGATAAAAGATTTAATGTGGTAAAATGAGAATCCTTTGTTTGTTTAGTTTACCCTTTATGTGGGTTGTTTAATACGTGAAAATGGATTAGTTTGAGAATTTGGTTGTTGGTTGTATAAGGGACCATCTAGTTTTGTATCAGTGTAGTGAAATGTGTGTGTGGGGGGGGGGTAGTGAAGCCCAATAGTTTTAGCAGGTTATGGTGGTTCTATCATGGGAGGTAACAATAGTGAGGAAGGATTAGTGGCAGTATTCCTTGATGACTTCTTAGTGTACTTTTAATTTGTGATGATCATTTCCCCTACCTTTAAATCATCTTGGGTACATAGAGAAAGATCTATCATTACTTGTAGATATATAATTGTGTTTTTTTTATATGGGGCCTATTAGATGTGTTTCTAATGAACCAGTATGGGTGTGGAGATGGATGGTGTGAGTTACACCATCAATATTATATGGATGTGGTTCTTATGAGAGGAAAAAGGATGATGAATACTATGGGTCATGGGCTGTGGTGGTTGAGTTACTTGAAAATACGATCTTAAAAAATCTCGAAAGGAGGGGAGTGATGTGTCAAAAGTAGGTTCTTGGAGCAAGACCATGGGTTAGAAGTTGTGCCATCAGAATTCTAATGAGGAACATGTAAGGTGCATGTTTAAATTTCTTAGATATAGGAAAAAAGAGCCTTGGAGGTGGTGGATTTAAGTTCATTATGGTAAGTATTTTATGTCAATACTGAGTTCCAATTGTATAGTGTTTTGTGGTTGTGGGTCACATTAAATTGGGAAACATGCCAGGCATGTTGATGGTGATGATCCTCAGACTGATCTTTACTTGAAGAACATCGTATACCTATGCTATATCACAAAAATAAGGTGTTGTAGGAAAGGATTGTGTTTTTATTACATGTATTGTGTCAACATGGATGTGTGTAGGAATAATCATGGGAGAGATAAATGGATATGAGGGATCAGTGGTCTGATATTTTTGAATCAGAATCTTAATAATGCTTGGGAGTACATCTCGGGGACGAGCTGCTATAATGTGGGGAGATTGTAAGAACCCAAATATTTATGGATACATATCAAATTCATTTATAGGTACCACCTTACCTTGAATTATGTACATTTAAATTAGGGTTTAAATTGTATAGTTTTTGGAAGATGTTTGAAAGAAATGGGAGGAGATATGGCAGACAGTGCACTCCTCTATAGGAAATTGTGCACGAGAATTAATTAAGTTTGAAAATTATTTATAATTTTTTTAACCATATAATTAACCCAAAATAGACCCCAATTCATAACTCGGTCCTATTTATCTTTTTGGGAGATCTATTGACTAATTTCTGGCCCTCCTAGCCTCCGTTCTTCATGAATGGAATCCCAGATCCCAGACCACTTATCTCTCGGTAAGTAATTTCTCCTCCTGTATTTCCCTCATTCTTCCTCCATCAATTACACTTTATTTTAATTGTTATAATAAAATTTATTTTATAAATATATGTATATTCCGTTAGATCCTAATCTATGATTCTAGATCTAGATCTAATCTTTCAAGATCTTTATTTTCTTAAATAAAAGTTTTAGGTTTTATAGATTCGGATTCAAATCTATGTTCTTGTGACACTAAACATTAGAGGATTTTTGTTGGGAGATAAGTCTTTGAAAAATTGATGTAGGTGGTCTAATATTATTTTTACATATTCCTAATTTTTATTAATTGTATGAAATCATTGAATTTATAGAATTGTTTATAAATTTTAATTCCTAAATTAGGTTAATTAATGTGTCATATTCAATTGGATTATTGTTACAATTGATGATTAATTATGGAGTAAATAATGTGATTAAGGTGACATCCATTTAAATAATTAATTTTTAAATTAATTATGGAAATTAGTGTATTCTCAGTTAGATAATTAATGGGCGTATTAATTATGAGATTTAAGGATTTGTGATTTAGATAATGACCAACTGATTAATTGGATAAATTTTTTAAATTTATGACTAATTTGGGAGTTGATTATGAGACTAAGGGGATTCACATTATGATAATTAATATGAGAATTAATTAATTGTTTAGGGTCTTTCAAATTATATAATTAATTGATGATTTAATTGTGATATATGGTAATTATGATTTAGATAATGGAAAATTGATTTAATTAGATTATTTTTGAAATTTATGAATAATTGAGGAGTTAATATTGGGATTAAGGTGATATATATTAACATAATTAATTTGGTAGTTAATTATGGGAATTAGGGGATGATAAATTAGATAATCAATGGTATGATTAATTATGATATTTAAGGATTTTTTATTTCGATAACCTCCAATTGATTTAATTGGATCATGCTTAAAATATATGACTAATTAAAGAGTTGATTATAGTACTAAGGTTATTCCCTTTTAGATAGTTAATTGGGGAATTGATTATGAGGTTTATGTTATTACCATTTATAAAATTAATGGGAGGATAGCTATGAGATTAAGGGATATGCAATTTAGATAACTAATATGGGGACTAATTATGAGATATTGAGTTAATTGTTTTAAGATAATTAATTGATGAATTAATTATGAGATATATAGATAAATGAGATGATATAATTAATGATAGGTTAACTATGAGATATCTAGATATATGATTTGATGTGATTAATGGAATATTATTAATGAGATATCTAGATTTATGAATTGAGATAACTAATTGATGAATTAATTATGACATATCAAGATATGTGAATTGAGATAATTTATTGAAGAATTAATTATTATATATTTAGATTGTAGATTTGACTAATTAATTTTTGAATTAATTATGGATAGTGAGTTTTGGATATTGACTAATTAATTTAGGAATTAATTAATAGAATTGATATGATTAAATAAACAGTGAATTGATTAAGGGTAATTCTGTGATAACCTAATTATTGAATTAGTAATCAGATTGGGATGATTAATTAATTGTAGAATTAAAAAATGAGGTTCATGGGATTAATTAATTAATGAATTAATTAAGGGAAGTACTATTATTATTTAATGGTTTAATTAAATAATGGGATTTATGGGAGTGATTAATTAATTATGGAATTAATTAATGAGATTGATGTAAACTATTAATTAGTGAATTAATTAAAGGGATTGGTGTGATTAATTAATTTCTCAATTAATAAATGTATTTTTTGTGATTAGGTAATGGATTAATTAACTATTGTTATTTTTTTATTAGTTAATTATTTAATTAATTGGATTTATTTATGCATTTGTTGAATTGATAAATTAACTAGAGTTATTGGATTGATTAGTTAATTGTTAAATTTACTAGAGTTATTGATGTGATTAGTTATTTGACGAGTTAACTGGAATTATTTATGTGGTTAGTTGATTTTTTAATTAATTACTTTCATTGATGTGTTTATTTAATTATTGAATTGACTAATAGGATGGAAGCGATTAATTAATTTTTGAATTAATTAACATGTTTTCAATGATTAATTATTTTTTGAATAAATATATATTATTGATGAGATTAGTTAACTTTTTAATTAAATAAGGTTATTTTTGTGATTATTTAATGGATAAATTAACTAGAGTTAATGATTTGATTAGTTAATTGATTAATTAACTAGACTAGTCGATGTGATTATTTAATTATTGAATTAACTAGAGAAATTGGTGTGATTAATTAATTATTGAATTGATTAATGTTATTTTTGTGATTAGTTAATTGTTGATTTAACTAATTGAATGTTTGTGTTTAACTAAATATTTAATTAATAATTTCATTGGTGTAGGTAATTAATTGTTGAGTTAATTATGTGTTTTTAATAGTAACATTTTCAATATATTGTGTGATTTAATGAATGATAACATGGAAATCTGTTTGTAAGAATTAATGAATGGTAACATGGTTATTAATTTGTGTGAAATAATGAATTGTATCATGATTATTCAATTGTGTTTTTTAATTAATGGTAACATGGTCATTAATTTGTGAAATAATAATAGTAACATGGACATTCAGACACGTGGTACCCCTCAGGGATAGTTCAAATTTTGGCGTGGACCGAAGAACGTATTGATGTTTGAGTATCTGTGGGAAATCAATATTTTTTGTGCTCAAATAAATAATATATAATAATGTGCTAAAATATTTATTTTATGAATTATACATATTCTTATTAAGATTATATACACTATTTTTTATTGGAAATGTTTTAGACACCGATGGAGGGGCCTACTGAGTTGTACTCACACCTTACATACATTTCCTGATCGGTTCTCGAATAGAATTTGTGTTTTATGGATAGGTTAAGGGAAAAGACTCCACGATAGATGGATGAGTAAGGTTGGAGCATGGATAAGGTAGAGAGATATGGTTTGGACTTGTTTGAGAGTTTTTAGTGTCATTACATTTGTGTTTTCATTTGTCACATTGTACATTCATCAACATGGAATATTTATTATTCTGTTTAGAGGTTTTACATCATGCTTTGGTTATCACTAGATATTGGAGTTATTTATGACTATATTTTTGCTCTAATTTTTATTTATTTCCTCTTGTGTATTGCAATGACAAAATAAAATAATAGGGTATAGTCTCCCCATGAATGACTTACCAGACCCTCACTGCTAGTTGTTAGCTTCTAGCATACAGGGAGGTCCGCTTGAGGTCACATGAATTCCCAACATGGGGAACTAGTGCATAGAACCCAGGTCGGGATGTTACCAATAAATAACCCAATTATCAAGGGATTCTGCCATAGGAGAAGATAAGGGATCAAGGTAAATATTATGCTATTAAAAAAATGGATGTGGAATGATTTATGTGATTATGTATTAGAAACCATTAGTAATGTTTCCAATGTATTTTATAGATTATCTAAGTTATATGTACAATGCAATGTATAAGGTTTGTAATGTAGATATTTTTTTGAGGATTTGAAATCATGTGTTTAATGACACCGATGAATAAGAAAAATTATTCATTAGAAAGATGATATTAATGGAAAAAAGATGATTGAGGGAAAAATAATGCTTAATATGTTTTTGATGTTGAGATAATGATGGTTCGATAAAGAGATAATTGATATGGGTAAATCAAATTAGATATTATTGACTACCTTGGAACAGATTAATGATTGTTTAACAAAGTGGTTTATTATATCGTTGTTGGAGTATAAAGAACTTTTCAATTTATGTAATATATCCAACAAGATGTGTTTTACATATATAATAAGGAATAATTCATGTTTCTAAACAAATTTATAGTAAATAAAGTTATTAACATTTTTAAATAGAATACATGATGAACGTTTTCATATGTTTTATATGTATTAAAAAGATAATTAATGTCGGTTTAAGAATAATGATAATTTCATTTGATAAATTTATTAACCTTACATCTAAGGTGTTTGATAATAATATTTTTTAAAATTCATTCATTTATGAAATGATTTAATTTTATATTTGCATAATTTTTTATAGATTAATGTATTTCTTAACCATGTGATGCAAACTATTCTAAAATATGAGGTAGAAATAGTTAAATGGTTAATAAAAAGATAATATTGTCTTTATGAAATAGAAATAAATTAAGTAATTATATTTCTTTATATTCATAAATAGTGAAATAATTCCTCACCTCTATGACAAAGGGCCTTGAGACTATTTTTTTCATTATTATCATCATTTTTTATAATATAAATGACCTTTTTGAAACCAATATTTATGGATTTTTTGTTGTTACATTTCTCTAGAACGTGTTCTCAATCACTATCCTTTAGAATTTGAGTGTTAGTTTTCTCTTTCATTTCAAATGTTTCATTTCCCATCTATGGTATCTTAATCAGAAACCTAGTGATGCATTATTAACGAAGACTCAAGAACTTTTTTTATCAGTTATTAAGAGTCTATTTTATAAAACCATTTATGATGTGGGATTTTAAAAAAATTTGTTTTCAAATATCAAACCCTTGATTACCGATATCAAGTTGGAATTGTGAGGATATAATTTATTTTAGGTGGAGAAAATTTAACACCCTAAGAATTTATATCATATTCATTTTATAATTTATTAAATTAATTACTAATAGTAATTTATATAAAATAAATGTATGTATTATATATTAAATGAAATATTTTTGACATACAATAAATATAACTTATATGCATAAGATAAGAACAAATCCCATTTTACTGTAAAACATGTATTATTCAAAAGGTAGTTTTGTCATCTTTTAATGGTGTGGTTGTTTGATATCACAATTTTTAAAATTATATAAATTTTATATGAGGGAATATTTTTTCAAAATTTGAGCATAAAAATTAACTTAGGTTTAATTTTTTTCTATAAAGTTTCATTTTTTGATAAATATTGAAAAATACTAATTTTGAATTGAAAATTTATTTTTATTCTAAATAATTAAGAATGTTTTATTATATTTTTAATTTGTTTTAAAGTAAAATGGGATAAACTATAAATATATTATTTTAATTTATGCAATTGGAAAAATTTTTATTTAATTGTGCTATAAAAACATAGTGAGATCTTGGACATTTTCACTTTAAAACCCAACTTTCTCATCCTATCTCTAGTATTAATTTTAAAATACATTTTGTAAATATTATGATTGAAATTTAAAAAAAATAGATTAACTATTTGTAATCACTGTAATGTATAATTTATAGTAAGCAATAATAAGTTTTTACAAACCATATTAGTGAAATCAATTAAAATTTATGATTGGGATTAAGGTGATATTTATTTTACTAAGGGACTAGGCTTCAATCTGAAGTTGTCAAAGGACCTAGAAACTTGACTAAACCCCATTGTTTGGACTTATTTAGACAATACACCAATTTTTTTATCAAATTGAATTATTTATTGGTATACTATTCTAGGAAATTTACATATATAATAAGTTATGTAAGAAAATAGAAATAAATGAGCCCACCTCACCTTTAACATTTATAATGCATTGAAATACCGAAAAACATAATATTTTTGGTTATATATATCGCTTTGAATTATAAATGAGTTATTTTTTATCATAGAAATCTATCCTTAATTTTCATATATGATTTGATTATATTTTAATGATTTATAATTGATAACGTAGTAACTGTTTAGTTAATAATTAACTATGAAAAATAACACTTAGAATATTAAAAGTGAAGAAAATTGAGTGGATTATTATGAAAAATATTTTTTGATTAATATACCAAGTTTAATATTTGGGGAGATAATATATTTTAATTATATATTCTAGATGTTATTTTTAAATTAAAATTAAATTAATAATGTCAAAATTGACATTAATACTATTTTATAATAAATGATATTTTATTAATTGATTTTAAATTTTTAAAAATACTATATATTATTAATGTGAAAAATAAGTGTTAATAAATGTCAAATATTGTTCATTAATAGGCCTACTACTCTATTATAATTGTTATATTGATAATTAAATTGAAAAAAATACTGTTAGAGTGGCTACAATTTAAGTAGTGTTCCTTCATGTTACACATGCTTGTGTTAAAATTAATTTCCAAAACAACTATGTTTATTATTTTATAAATTATATATTATATTTATAATAATTGTGTAAAAATTATATTTGTAAGATCGTTTTATATTAGTCTTAATGGATAAAATTCCATGGTTAAAACACATGTTACCTTAATACAACCAAAATTTTAAACATTGATAAACATTAATGTTAAGGAACAAAATTTTAAAAATGAACATATTTATGAGTGGTGGATGATTTTATTGACCATTAATTCAATAAAATTTTACTCATTTTCAAATTTTGAGGCACATGATATAATGGTGACCTCCTAATGGTGTTTACCTTGTTGTATTTATA
The DNA here is from genome assembly GCA_963277665.1 of Viscum album. Lineage (NCBI taxonomy): Eukaryota > Viridiplantae > Streptophyta > Magnoliopsida > Santalales > Viscaceae > Viscum > Viscum album. The sequence continues at coordinate 53,763,546 of OY728156.1, forward strand.
TGAATGCCATTCCTCCTCCACTATAAAAATGCACTCTCCCCGTCACTTATTCACACCTCTAATGCATTTTGTATCATCCAAACCCTGATAAAATATGATCTCAATGTACATAAAATAATACTATAAACCTAAAATTGGGCATAAATAAAAAAAGAGTGTTCTTTGGTGAAAAAAAGAGTTACCCATAAAAGAGGTAACATTATTCAACAAACACTTTTGTTTTATTTCTTTCTCCACCCTTTAATTATTATTATATTGTTATTATATAATAACATCAGTATAATTAATATACTAATATGTTTTTATGTTATGTTTATAACGTAAACCAATACACACTTTTATCCAGTGGGATACACAATCATCATTTTTGGGTTTGACAAACTTATGCCTTGCGAACTAATGTCGTTCCTTCTTCCCTCACCACCAGTTAAGGTTTGTAACAATGATGAATTTATAGTTTATATATGATTTGTAAGATATTTATTATGTATTTATTCTTATGGAATTATTATATAACACATAACTTCATTCTTTCCATTTTTTTGGGAATATCATAATGATGTTTGTGGCCTTGTGGACTACCGCTTCCTCAAAGTATTGTGTTTCGTTCATGTTTTACATGGAATGTAATAAAGATGTTTTTAATAAAAAACGTGATATATATTACATAATATAATACTATAATGATAATATTCTTATATATTTATCACATAAATTTCCATTCTTTTAATATGAAAAAATGGAAACAATGTTCATGTGTAAGTACAACATACTGTATTCATGAACAATGTATTTCATTTCCTATCACCAAATTTTATGTATCACTATAAATAAATTTATAATGAATATATATGATACTAAAATAGTGTTATAATTTTGGTATATTATTAAATCCTTATCTATTTAAGGGGAATAAAAAATAACAAGGCAAAACATGCTAAAAAACAAGGAAATTTTCACACGAAATGATGAAAATAATGAAAGATTATTAGAAAATGGGTTATAATATTTTTATAAAATACTATATATGATATCATAAATTTTAATACGGGTTTTTATATAAATAACATTCTTAAAATGATTATACAATATTTTAAATGGTGTTCAAGACAAATAGAGCATAATGTATGGGATTCAATCTCAATTTACATGTCATTGAGTCTTATTTGTTATTATATACTAATTTAATTTTACGTCGTGTACATACATCCAATTTTTACATGTAATACCTTGAATGATTAATTATCTATGGTATTTGAAGTTTTTATCTTAATTATATAATACATGTGTATTTTACTTGAAAATTACAATGTGGTAAAAGTTATTGTGAAATTTCACTTTCATTAGTGATTGTAAATTTCTTCTTTTAAAAAATAACTTTATTGAAATTATTTATCATTTAAATTTATTTTATTTTAAATATCCATATTACTGTATAATATATATAACTATTTCCTAAACTATATAACATTTTTACACACATTGATTACTTTAAATTTATTTGATTAATTAAGGAAATTTTAAAAAATTTGTATCATTTACATAATACACATATTTGATAAGTTGCATTTTTTATGAATTTAATCAATTATTTGATATTTAGGCAATTAATTTGATGAGTATTACTTGGTTTAGGGGATGTTTATTGTTAGACACTCGATGCCTCTATAGTTCAATGAGACGAATCAGTTGGACAAATAAGATGATGTTTTACCTCGTATGTGGAACCATCTTGTGAATGGTCTTGATGGTAAAGGAATTATGTACATGGAAACAAAGTGTCCAATTATTAAGCATTTTATTTATATAAAATTTAGTTATTATTGTTATTATCAATTATATTTTTTTGTTAACATTATATATGGATGAATTTATTATTAGTTTATGGATTAAATGTAATTTTTTCAGTTATTTACCTTTCCATATTGACTATTTTAAATTGATTCATTATTTCATCAATTGTACTTAACCCTTACAAATAATTTGAGCTCACAATTATTATTTTTTTCCACAGGGTTTGAAGATTAATTCTTTGAATGAGTTTTAATGTTTCTCTGCATTTTATTTTGTTATGTATTATGTTTTCTTATTCTCAGTGTTAAATGTTTATCATGTATGTAACCTACTTTCAAAAACATCTAAAATGAGCAGTCTTTTGTTTTCTGATTCGGTATAATGATGCCAATATAATAATTTAACGCATCAACTCTAGGATTTTGGGCCCTTGTCATTACACAGAATTACCCTCATCTAGTTTAGTTTATGAAATAAAAGTTTGAGGTAAAATTTATGATGGGGGGGAAATAATGACCCAAAAAACTATACATGAAATTACCTTTTAATGAATATGTATGTAATTATATAATGTAGTTATATAAAACACATGAAATACATTGATTTTTCCAACTATAATTAAATATTTCATTTAAGATTTAAACAACCATTAAGAAATTAAATCATTGAAAATGTAGTCATTTTATAGTGACTAATAACATTAGTATATGTTTAGGGTTATGATAAAATCCAATTTAAATAGACATAATTAATGATGACCATGATACGTTTGATCATACCTTTTGAATCCTATAAATTAGATTTTGTGATGGAGAAAACATCACGGAGATTTTCCACTAACCAGTCCCAATATAAGATTCAACATTCATATCCTAAGTGAAATTATTTATTGGATATGTTAAATCATATCGAGATCACCACCCAAACCATTTTCATCATACCACCCCATGAATGTGCCACTATCACCAAACTTACCATCCATCCAAATCAAATTTTTATTCAAAGAAAGATAAAACAAAACAAAACAACTAAGACTAACAAAAAACCAACGTACCCCAGGAATTAGGAGGGTCGAAAATAGTGCAATCCTTGGGCATCCCCCCTAATTAAATTAACAGACTCTGGTTTTAAACTATTGATAGGGAGAAGACTAGTGGAGATTCAGCTCTGGGCCTCCAAGGAGGCCATTTGATCCACAACCTTATTACCCTCGCGCCAGGTGTGAGACACTTGGATGTTTGTTCCAAGTAAAGCATGACATTTCCTCACAATATAAGCAATAGAACAAGGTGGGGAACCTTTACCTATCATCATATCATGAAGTATCCTAGATTCAGTCTCTGCCTGGTTTAAATCAAGCTTCTCCTGCATGCAAAGGGAAATCCCCGTGAGCATTGCCTTGGCCTCGGCCAAGAGAGGGGTACCGTTGCCAAAGAAGGAAGAAAACGCCATGACTACGTCCCCCCAGGGCCTCGTACCATGCCCCCTCCTCTCATCACCCTCAAATCACATGACCCGTCCATGTTCAGCTTGAGGCCAGAGCCGAGGGGGTTTCCAGCATACCCAATTCCCCTGCTGAACCAGGGAGGGGGTAGTGGAAGGGACACTAACCTAGAGAAATTTGTAAGAGGGGGCCTCCTTCCAGTCCTTGAAAAGTGATGATAATTAAAGCAAAAATAAAAGGGTCCATGCGATAATGGACCTAACAGTGGGAACAAAGCCTTCATTCCTCGCTTGATTCATGGCTTTCCATAAGCTCTAGCATCCTGCACTGAAAATAACCGAATAAACCATTCTATCCTTCTCATTACCATCCGTACCTTAGAACAATATACCCTCAAAGGATTTGGTGTTCCACTCTTGGGAGGAGAGTGATGTGAAGCCCCCTAAGTAGTGCCACCCATCAATAGCCCAATCCCCCTAAAAGAAATAAGTGGTTGGTACTCTCTTCCCAACTGGTGGTGCAGCAAGGGAACCTGGAGGCCAAGCTGATACCCAACCTTCTGATGTTCTCTTCCGTATCCAATACTGAGTTCCTGATGTTCCAAGTGAAGAAGTTAAACATTGCTGGGATCTTATGGCACCACAGTGCTCCGAGCCCCCCCTCCTGGTGAACCTGCCGAGAAAAAAGCCTATAAAAATCTTTGCAGGAAAAGACCCCTGAAGCAGCCGTGGTGAAAACACATTTTTCTGGGTTTCCGGTAAACTCAATGGACTCCAGAAGAGCCTATTGATCTCCATCCAGAATAGCCTTGGTAAACCTGGGATTTTGGGATGCTTCTCTAGGCGATATCATCAGAGCTGGGCAACCAGGGAAAGCTAAAACCGAGCCTTCCCAGTTCTTGTGCCAGATGAGGTGGTCTACTGAGCCAACTATCCAGCGAGAATGAAGAATAAGAGTCTGGAATAGGGGAAATTTTTTTGCCCACAGCGGAGAAGCATGGCTGCGGGAGACCTCCGCACCTTCACCGCACAACATTCCCAGGGACTTTCCCAGGGACTTTCCCCAATGGGATCCCTCCTCCAAAATTTCCCAGGAGACCTTGCCATGCATGCTGATAATCGAGTTCTGGAGGCTCTTCATGTTGACCCCACCATCCTGGAAGGGCCGCGCCATCTTTCCCCATGAGTCTCAGTGTCTCTTGCCTTCAACCTTTGCATCCCAGACAAAACTGAAAACAATTCTATCAATGCTATTGATCACACCTTGAGGGATGTTGGAAGCAGCCAAAGCATGGATGGGAATGGCATACAACACACTATTTATAAGATCTATACGACCTATAAAAGAAAGAAATTAATTTTTCCAGTTAAGGATGCGCCAATTTATTCTACAAACAACATGATCATAATCTTTGATATGAGGACGACTTGACGAAATGGGAGAACCCATGTATTCCATTGGAAAGGACCCATGCTGCATGTCCAGACGGTTACACAGAGAGGACACCCTCCCTTGAGAAATTTTATTTGAGACGTAGATGATACTTTTGGAATTTTTTATGACTTTCCTGCTCCAGTAGCAATATTCATCCATAATTTCCTTGATCCCGCGAACCACACCCTGACCACCATTGATAAAAATAAAGCGTGTCGTCGACGAACATTAGATGAGTCACCGTAGGTACGTCCAGCTTCCTCTGGAAAGGAAGAATTCCCCCTTGGGATATTCCTCTATTGATAAGCCTGCTAAGAGTGTCCTGTGCCAGGATAAAAATTCTAGAAGAAAGAGTGTCTCCCTGCCGGAGACCTCTCGTAGCCTTTAAGAAACCATGAATCTTCCCCCTGAAAGAGACAGCCAACCATGAGGAACTAATGCTCTTAAAAAGGATGTCCAACGCCTTGGCTAAAAAACCAATACCTGATAGAACTCTATTCATAAAACTCCATTCCAGCCTATCAAAACCCTTGTTCATATCCCATTTGATAGCCATGTTGGATCCATGGGTGTTCATATTGATGTCTCTAACCATCTCCTGAGCAATAGAAATTGCTCCCGGGATGGAGCGACATTTCACAAAGCCGTGTTGCTCAAATGAAATGAACCCCGAGAGAAGATTGGACAACCTCTGATTAAGAACGCACATAAGAATTTTGTAAGCGAAGTTATAGAGACTCACTGGTCTGTAGTGAGTGAGGGAAGAGGGGACCTTGATCTTGGGAATGAGCACAAGAGTTGTAGAGCTTTCCACCTAAGGTAGTCCTCCACCTCTGAATATTATTATTTTAAATACAACTAATATTACATTTTTATGATGTCCTATGTAATTTTTATATGAACCCGAAATTAGTTAGTGATAAAAAATGTGTATTTTTTTAGTAAATGAGTTTTTATATTTTAATCGGATAGTTATCATATTTATATATTGTTTTGTTAAAATAAATATTATATTTTAAATCATCATATCTATATAATCTATTGTGATTTTTTCATAAGATTATGAGATAGTATATTTTTTGGTTTTAAATTAAAAAAGGTATTGATATAATGTCTTTATTATGTCATCACAATATCAAAAAAAGCAATGTAATAATTTCGAAAAAATTTATCCATGAGAAAATATATACATCTCCATTAAAAAATAGTGTTTTTCGAGTAATATGATTAATTTTATAAACCAATAATAAATTCTCAAAAACATATTTTATAATTTATGGTTTTAAAATCAATTCATTACTAAAAAGACTCACTTCCACATAACTAAAAGTATTTTTGTCATTAAATTATAAAATATTTAATATAAATCCATGTTATTGGAAAATATTTACAAAACTAATTAATGTTTTTGGTTTTGATTATTTTATTCTAAATATTACAAAAGATATAATTTTAAGATGAATAAATAATTCGAATTTTGTTTTCAATAATACCATCCCAACCTCCCACTCATCTTCACTAAAATACCATATAAGATGAATTTACTATCTCTCTCTCTATCTCTTTAAATCTATTCCATGGTGTTACCATTCACTTAATAATCTCAATCCAATATTTTAGAAGAACCCTATTTCGGTAAGGGGTCTCTCTTTCTCTCTATATCTTCTCTTCCTTTAAATCAATTTTTAGTTATAAATTTTAATATTAATTTATTATATTTTAATTTCGTTATAAATTCACCTTTATTTTACATTTTTTGTTCTATGAATGATATATCATTTATGCCCTCTCATTATAAAATTTACCTAAGTCATCAATATTTTAATGTAAAAGATTATATCATTTTGGTCTTTATTGAAGTAATTTATATGTACTAATCAATATCATTTAAATTTTATCATGTTTTAATGCGTTATTACACATTTTTACCGCCCATATTATTTCTACATAAGTATATGAAATTATTCACATTCATTAAAAGCTTTCCTAATCCATTTGGGTACTTATTATACTACTCAAATTGTTCATTGATTTTTGAAGAAGAAATATTTTCTTGTGAATACCCATTAAAATTTACACCCAATAGTATTCACCTATATATAAAAATCCTTAATTTTTGGTTACATCCATGTTGGTAACCTAGAAATTTTATTTATCAGATTTAAAGTCCTAAAATAAATTCCTCTGTAGTATGATCTATGTGGAACACAATTGTTTGTAAATGATATGAATATGAGGGGTGTACCAATATTTATATAGCACTCAACTTCATGGGGTAATGTTTTAATCCATTAAGATACTATATATGGTTTATGGGATATTTTTATATGCACACTATGTTATGATGTCTTTGTGGTAAACCATGACTTTTTTCAAATGATGTCATGTATTAAATTAGTTCCATAGTCCTTTTTTCCATGATATTATAATCATATATCATTCTTAGATGATAATTTTTATGATTCTTACACCATTTATTTAACCTTGATATACGACTTGACTTACATGTAATCCATTAAATATATTATTCATTGATTTTTCACTTACTAGGAATTATTTTTGACCCCTATTATTATATACATCCACAATTTATCATGGTAAGTTATATAAGAGTGATTATATTTAAAGAGTATGTTACATAATTATAAATAATTTTATTATAGCTACACTATATTTTATTGTGATATATACCAAAATTTTCAAAAACACTAGGTCTCTAAATTTTCTAGGAGTGTATTATGTTTATTTTTATATAATAAATGATGAAATAATTTTAAAAAAGATATGGGTTTTTATAAGTAATCCAATGATTTAAATTAAAAATTATATCTCATATAAAACATATCCCCTAAATAGATATATTGGATTGTCTCTTAATTTTAAAAATATATATAGGTGGTCACCCACTATATTCTATGATCCAGTTTTTGATTAATCTCAAGATGAAAATTTTCCAAAAAACATCATCCATATTACCAATCATATATTATTAATTTCTTTGGACAGAAAAACCTACCTACTTTATTTTTAAAATAATAACCTTACATCCAATTATATATAGTTTTAATATTTTGGTTTTATGAAGTTGAAATATTTTATTAAATGGTGTTTTTTAAAGGAAAAATTTCAAGGAGTTTTTTCATAATGTGGTTTAGGATAGTGGTTGGGGATATCATCATTTTTAGAAGGAGCCTAAAGTGTGTTATTCAAATAATCTATTGAATAAATCATAAATAGGGTTTTGATAACTAGGGTATAATGTATTTTCACTTCCTGTAATTTAACAATTTTATTGTGTAAAATCATATTGATGTTTTCCTTGGTCAATATAATGATTTCCATTAATAACGAAAAGTAGATAAACTATTTTATAGGGAAAAGTTCTCAATAAATATGAGATGGAAACATTTATTAATATTTATGTGTCACTGGTGTTGAATTTGTGAGTGAGAGTATGGTTTGTTCAAATATATTATATTTTCATTTATTATAGTTATTGTAACATATAACCATGGATTTAGGACTTTTTCCTAACTGCATAATTGATGTGCAAGCTTATTTTTTATATTTTTCTAATAACAAGACTATGAGAGAATAATTTACTATGGAGATTAAGATTCCATGCTTACAATTTCTAGAAACATGATTTATAGTATATAAGAAAGCTTTAGATGTTTTGAATATTAAAATAATAACATTCTTATGAATTGATTTTATTTATATTCCTTCGTCTTCCGGATGGTTCAACACCTAAAAAGTGGTATAAAAGGTTAGGTTTAATTATTCACAACCAATTATAGGAATAATGGATTTTATTTCTTGAAATATCATGTTTAAAAAGTTATATGTGATGGAATTTTGATTTTGTTGGATGGACTATGATTATATTCTGAAATTGGTTTTGTCTAATGCACTATTTCTTGTAGAGTGTGTAGATAAAATGGAAAATCAGAAAAAATTTGCTGGATAGGAAGGATATAACATTTTTAGGATGTTACTTGTATTAAATATGGAATTCATTATATTTTTTAATGAAATTATTTCCGGAGATATTATAATTTTTGTTGATTTTAAAGAGAAATCAAAAACACACAAAAACTTCTTTATAACAAGTCAAAATATTCATATTAATATTATCATAATGATGACCAGTATTATATGATATGAAATATTTCAACAATTACATGGATGAATGTGATCAGTGAAGGTTTAAATCATATATGAAATGTGGGAATTTATTTTTTTATATTCAATTACTGAAATCTTGAATGTTTTTGTGAGAGGAGTGAGTAATATGAGTAGAAATATTGAAATTGAATAATTTGACATTTTGTTCTGATTATTATCTTATCATAGAAAAATGTCTACATTCCCTATGAATATTCTCTCACTATACATGTATGGGGACAATCAACTCATCAGATGGACCAACAAAAGAAGTACTCAATGGGTAAGTACCAATGAAGTAGTGAAAGTAGTTTGGTTGATGAATGACCTAGATTTGTGTAAGTAAGGGATGTGTAAAATGGAAAATAGAAATATAATATATTATAATGGAAATAATTCAACTACAAAAATAAAAAACATTGTTTGTAAAATTTAAGGTGGTAATATTTTGTTGATTAAAGTGAATATTCTTGAAAAATAAGGGGTTATTGAATCACCTACATCATTGAAATCAACAAATGGTTGGATGTGTGTATAAGGCCCCAGCCTTAAACCTTACTTAATCTTGAGTTATTACATGATTACACATTGAGGATCTTTTCGGGTTTAGAGTTTTAGAGAATTAGATCATAAAACTTTCATTACATTCCACATATAAACAAAGTGGTTACATAAAGATAGTATTCTTCATTCCCATCAATGGAAACACATTTAAAATAAAACATGTATTATTTCTTGACACTTCCTTGACACTATCATCATATCATGTACCTTTCCCTTGACCTGTGAAAAACATTTCAAAAAAAACTTGGGATGAGTATAAAAAGCTCAGTATGGGTTATAAAAACATGGAAAGGAAACATGAGTTCATATATACACAAGACTGAAATCATACTTTACCCATAAAACATAGACACTTTAACATATCTCATAAAATCATGAATAAATCATAGAAATCATAAGACATAAAGGTAACTTGAGGCATTCATAACATTCTTACGTAGGGAGTAACCCTCTTGGTTACGTTTGGAATACCCATCACAGTATATTCCCTAAAATCTCTTCGGAGAAACCTTAAAGTTTCACTCCTTCACGTTACCCAATGCATTGGAGAGCTATATCGGGCTCACCCGCCCTTAGTTTATCACAGAACCACCCGTCTTCATAATAATGCACAAGAACCTCAACATAATCGTATCACATAAAACATGCATAAAGGAAACATAACATTCCCACCTTTCAATCACAAGATATCAATAAAACACATTGATATAAAAAAATTATGAAAACCATTTTCAATACCAAAATAAAAGAAAAGTAAAACATGGTATTTATGTTTCTTTTAAAAAGATGGTATGGCTTGTAGAGGAAGCCGAAACTCAAATAACGGTCACGACGGCGGAGAAGTCGTTGTCGCCGCATACGTATGACAAAAAAAATACCTTTTGTCGTTTATTAAACGCTTCATATAAAAAATATTCCTTTTGAATAAATGTAAAAGTCAAAGGGGATTATACACCGTACAGAAGAAAGTTGTGTATAAAATAAAATATGCCTCAATGAAAGGAGATTGAGACGAAGTCCCATACCTCGTATCCGACTTGACCCGACCGTTATTTAATTTCCTGAATAATAAACTTGAGTTAATCTCTACTTTCTTATGAGTCTTTTTCAAGTTCATTATTCCTTTTATACCATGTTATGAACATCATGTAATCATTTAAGTTAATAATGTTCATTTTGTCGGTATTTGGTTCTTAAGTCAAAAATAGACTTCTTACACATACATATTGTTAATTTGGTCAAAGGATCATTATATCCAGAATGATATTAATGATTTGGATAACATATATATCACATATATTCATCATATACATGTATTTATAATATTACATCACATTTAGAGGTAAGAAATGAAATGCACCGTTCATGGAGACGGTAAGCCGTACGTACGCATGAACGCTACTTCCATTTCTATTTCGTATTTTCTGGAATGGAATCATAATGATATAAGAGTATATTATAATTCCAGTATAATAACATATATAATATCATTAACTTTATCCTTTACACATCCCACATATGGTATTAACGAATCAAATCACTTCCAGGGGGCGGTAGTCCGCACTTCCTAAAATGAAGATATCGTGTTTACCCATAATGGGAACCATAAAGGTATGACCAAAATGAAAAAAAAAGAAGCTTAAGGAAAACATAAACATATTATATATTATATATAAAAATAGTGACATCATAATGGCCACCTTTGAAGGTGTTAAATGAGTATTGAACAATCATCGTTTCGGGAGGCAGAATTTCACCATCCACGGAAACCGTATGTTCTTTAACCATTTGATGTAGTTTTGTGAGAGTGTAGATCAAATAAATATTATAAAAACATCCTTGTATATTGAATATACTGGTGTTGTTACAAAATAAGTAAATAAAAAGAGTTTATGGGGTTGGAGAAGCAAAATAAAACAAATGAACATGAGAGAATGAATTACCTTTAAAAGTGTATCTTCTTTTGATTTGAGCCTAAAGGCTTCCTTTGAAAGGATTCTGCCCAAAGGGAATCCTCTAGGATGAGGAGAGGGATGTGGAGAGAGTAAATGGGCAGGGTTTGGCCGAGCCAAAGGCTTGAGGAGTGTGTGAAATGAGGTAGAGTTGGGGGCCTTTTATAAGAGGAGAGGAGGGGAACTTTTGGAAAGTAAAGAAATATTACTTTATTTGAAAATGTGTTTCGGTTTTAAAATGTCCTGAATTGATATAATTCGTGGATAAGGTGATTAGGGTTCGAAATACACTCATATAATTGGTTTTGGCTATGTGTAGGTTATAGATTTTACATTGTCTTTCCATTTTATTTAAATCGTCAAATAATGATGTCATCGCTGCATCATTATTATGTCATAAATAATTTAATTTATTTAATGTATGAAAATAATAAAAAAAATACTATGATGTAGGAAATCTTTTTAGATTTCCAATGTCTATTTATAATCAAATATCTGATCTTTATAACCCCATGTGAAAATTGTTTTCGTAAAACGTATTATGTTTGTGTCATTTTTTACTTTAACATTTAATAAAAAGTTATTTATGTCATTTCCCAACCAAAATGTCTCCATGGGGTCCCCAAGTTGACCCATGCCTTGTATTGGTCGGCCATGACACAACCAATAAGGTTGGGACATGTGTCTAGGTCATTTCATATTATTAAAGCATTATTTATACCTTAAACTACACTAATTACCACTAATCGCGATTAAAAACTTAATAAGTTACTATTCACCAAAAAATTATTTTAATCTCATTGAACAACATTTTAATTCTTAATGACAACCATGTATGTCGGATTTTCAAAATTCAATACAAATTAGTGGTAAACTTTCATTTAACTGAAAAATCAGTTTGCTTGATTACCACTTAGTGGTTTCACTATTCATCAAAAATTGTAGTTTTTCAGAAAATTACCAAAAATTCACCCTAAGCTATATTTGATATTCCGAATTCATAAATGAAGTCTATTTTAAAAAATTAAAATCATATAAGTCACATTAATTAATTTAATAATTAATTCCCGCTGCCAGAGCAAATAGCGTGTTTTTACAAAACAATAAGTATCAAAAGATTGACAACAGTTTAAGTCTAATTTCAAAGTGAAATTGATTCCAATGACCACCATTGGATAAAATGGTAAAAATATATTCTAATTTCACTTCAAAACCAATTCAAAACATAATCTAATCATATAAATAAATTAGATTAAAAAGAAGTTTTGATGTAAAATGCAGTATTTTTCACTATTCATTAAAAAATGAACATTGTCAGAAAAATACCAAAAATTCACACAAGGTAAATTTTGATGTCCCAATCATAAAGAATAAGTTTATTTTGAAAAACATAGTTTATAAAATTGTCAAAAGATAGATTCAAAAATGGTTTGCCATCAAAAGGCAGTAAAACAATCTTTTAAGAATATTAGTTTATTCCATGCATAAGATTGTATTTATTTTCATTTTAAGCCTCTAAAACACTATCTTAATCATTAATAGACATGTTTAAAAATATATATTATTCATTACTTACTTGTGATGTTACATCGTTCCCCCCTTTAGAAAATTACGTCCCCGCAATTTATTTACTTATCGAATAAATGGGGGTACTTATCCCTCATTGCATTTTCAGATTCCCATGTTGCCTCTTCAATCATGTGGTTTTCCCACAAAACCTTTACCTGGTGAATCACCTTATTCCGTAACACTTTCTCCCTATGGTCAAGAATCTGGACCGGTTGTTCCTCATAAGATAGGTTCTCTTCCAGCTGAACTACCTCTGGACTCAAAATATGAGATGGATCTGGCATATACGTTCTCAACATCGAAATGTGAAAAACATTGTGTACCTGAGATAAACTCAGAGGTAAAGCCACTCGGTATGCAACTGATCCAACTCTCTCCAGAATTTCGTATGGTCCAATGAACCTTGGACTTAGCTTTCCTTTCTTACCAAATCTCATCACACTTTTCCAAGGAGAAACCTTGAGAAAAACATGATCACCTACCTCGAAAGATAGATCCTTCCTCCGGTTATCCGCATAACTCTTCTGCCTACTCTGAGCTGTTCTCATGTGTTTCTGAATCAGCTGAACTTTTTCTGCCATCACTTCTACCAATTCTGGTCCCATCAACTTCCTTTCACCCACTTCAACCCAGAAATCTGGAGTTTGACACCACTTCCCATATAATGCCTGAAATGGTGCCATCTGTATAATGGAATGGAAACTGTTATTATATGAAAATTCAACCAAAGAAAGATGTTGGTCCCAACTTCCCTGATAATCCATAGAACAAGCTCGTAGCATATCTTCCAATGGCTGAATTGTTCGTTCTGACTGCCCAACTGATTGAGGATGAAAAGCTGTACTAAAATTTTATTCAGTACCCAACGACCTCTGATGGCCTTTCCAAAAGTTAGAATTTAACCTGGGATCATGATCCGATACAATGGAGAGAGGAACTCCATATAACCTGACTATCTCTTTAATATACAAACGGGAAAGTTGATCAAGAGAGAAAGTATCTCATATAGCAAGGAAATGAGGAGATTTGGTCAAGCGGTCAACAATAACCCAGATTGCATTATTACCTTGAGATGTCTTCGGTAATCCATCAACAAAGTCCATGGATATATTCTCCCATTTCCACTCTGGAACTGGTAAAGGCTGATGCATCCCTTTCGGTAAGTGCTGCTCTGCTTTAACCTGCTGACAAGTCAAACACTTCACAGTAAAATCAGCAATATCTCTTTTCATTCCATCCCACCAGTAATACTCCCGCAGATCTCTATACATCTTAGTACTGCCCGGATAAACTGAAAACGGAGAACTATGAGCTTCACATAACAACTCTCTCTTCAATTGTGAATCACAAGGCACACACAATCTCTTCCCAAATCTCAAAACACAATCATTATCAATGTTGAATTCAGGCAACTTACCTTTCTGAACCAGCTCTACCTTTTTCTGCAACTCACTATCTTGCTTCTGTGCTTGCTTGATTCTATCTGATAGAGAAGATCTCACTGATACCTGAAACAAAACAGAAGGACTTCTTGCACCAACAACTTCTATGCCAAAGTTCATCAAATCGTTAACCAAAGGATCACGTTCCAACCGCGACATTGTTAATGAAGCATTACTTTTTCGACTCAAAGAATCAGCCACTTTATTTGCTTTTCCCGGATGGTAATGAATTGTACAATCATAATCCTTGATTAATTCCATCCATCTCCTTTGTCTCATGTTTAACTCTTTCTGAGTGAATATATACTTTAAACTTTTGTGATCGGTATATATTTCACACTTTACTCCATACAAATGATGCCTCCAAATTGTTAATGCAAAAACAACAGCAGCTAGTTCCAAATCATGTGTAGGGTAATTTACCTCATGAGTTTTCAACTGTCGTGAAGCATAAGCAATTACCTGATCATTCTGCATTAGGATGCAACCAAGTCCTTTCAATGAAGCATCACTGTATATAACAAACTCACCATTCCTGGATGGTAGTGCCAAAACTGGAGCATTCACCAATCTTCTTTTCAATTCTTGAAAACAATCATCACATTATTTTGTCCAGATAAACTTAACACCCTTCCGAGTTAGCTTAGTCATTGGAATAGATAACCGTAAAAAATTTCTAACAAACCTTCGGCAATAGCCTGCCAAACCAAGGAAGTTACGAATCTCAGTTACATTTGTGGGTCTTGGCCATTCTTCCACAACTTTTGTTTTTGCAGGATCAACAGTTATTCCATCTTTAGAAACAATGTGACCAAGGAAAGAAATTTGTTGCAACCAAAACTCACACTTGCTGAATTTCCCATACAGTTTCTTTTCTTTTAAGGTTTGCAAGATAACCCTTAAATGTTTTTCATGCTCCTCTTTACTTTTAGAAAACACGAAAATATCATCGATGAAAACCACCACAAACTTATCCAAGAACTCATGGAAAATTCTATTCATTAAGTCCATGGATACAGCAGGTGAATTTGTTATCCCAAAAGTCATTACTACAAATTCATAATGTCCATATCTCGTACGGAATGCGGTCTTCGGAATATCTGCCTCCTTTACCTTCAGCTGATGGTACCCCGATCTCAAGTCAATCTTGGAAAAAAACTGAGCTCCCTGGAGCTGATCAAACAAATCATCGATATGAGGCAAAGGATATTTGTTCTTAATAGTGATATTATTCAAGGCTCTATAATCAATGCAAAGTCTCATAGAACCATCTTTCTTTTTAACAAATAAAACAGGAGCACCCCATGGTGATGTGCTAGGTCTAATGAAACCTTTCTCTAATAAATCTTGCAATTGCTCCTTCAACTCTAAAAGTTCAATTTGTTCCATTTGATAAGGGGGTTTTGAAATTGGCTTAGCATCAGGAACTAAGTCAACAGTAAACTCAACATCCCGATCTGGTATTATTCTAGGCAACTCATCAGGAAAAACATCAGGATACTCATTTACCACTGGCACATCATTAATCTGAACAGTTTTTTTATTTTCAACGACGTGCGCAAGGTAACATTCATTTCCATCTTTTACAACTTTCTCAGCCTCTTGATATGTTATCAAAAGTAAGGGTTCATTCTTGTAAAAAAACTGAAAGTCTTTCTGAAAAGAAACTTCTTTAGCTCTATAGTCAATCTTGGCATGGTAAATAGAGAGACAATCCATACCAAGGATAACATCAAACTCTACTAGAGGTAGAACAATAAGGTTTGAAAGTAGGTTCTTTCCACAGATAAGGATATGAAGATTCTTAAAAATTATTTTTGCCTCAACATTCCCCCCAGGTGTTTTTACCAAAAGTTCAGGAGTCATTTCATGAGATGGTATTCCCATTTTACTAGAAAAGGTTCCAGAGATGAAAGAATGTGTAGACCCCGAATCAAACAACACACTGGCATAATCTGAAAAAACAAACAAAGTACCAAATACAACTTCATTTGATGGCCCGACTACTGCTTAAGTAGTTGCAAAGGATTTCACCACCCCTTTCTGCTTGTAGTCTAACTGCTTCCCATCACACAAGCTCCTTGTCGGACACTCGTTTGCATAGTGACTCATCTCATTGCACTTATAACATTTCACTAACTGTAAATCAAATTTTTTCTTACCTTCACCTTGATCCTTTTCAGTGCAATCACGAGCCTTATGTCCCATCTTACCACATCGGTAGCACTTCCCAGAATTCAGAAGACATTCCCCAGCATGCCTTTTTCCACATTTATCACAAACTGGAAACTTAGTTCTCTTACCATCAGACTTTTTTGAAGAATTCTTACCTTTCTCATGCCACCTCGGTCTCTTCTTCTGCTGGTTGTTATAGAAAACTTGGTCATCGGCAAACTCCATTTCCACCTTCTCAGCACGTCGAACAAGCTTTTCATAACTTTTAAACTCACGAGAAGCTAATTCCCTTCGATACTTTGTCTTTAATCCTGAGTAAAAACGATTAATTTTACTATCAAGGTCCCGGATAAAATTTGGAGCATACCTTGCCAATCGAGTGAACATTTCTTCATAGGCAGCCACTGAGTCTTCCTCTTTCCTCAATTCCAAGAATTGATTTTCCATCCTAAGTCGAACAGCCTTAGGAAAATACTTCTCAAGAAACATACCTTTGAATTCATCCCAGTCAAGAGCATCAATCTCATCAGCGTCCCTGATATTTTTAACCATAGACCACCACTAATCTGCTTCACCCTCCAAACGGTAAATAGCAAGACTAACCTTTTGATTGTCTGAACACCCCATGACATCAAAAATCATCTCTAGTGCTTTAATCCACCCTTCAGCTAGCACAGGGTCAGGTGATCCTCTGAATGATGGTGGATGTTGCCTCATGAAATGTTCCACCACTGACATGTTCCTCTGCGGCTGATCTGGCTGATCTCGTGCATGGATACCACCACCATTTATCGCTTGAGTCAACTGCGCCATTTCTGCAACAAACTATTCAGTTCCAATTTTGACCATCTCGGGATGCTGATTCGGAAGGTTATTTCCTTCTGTATGCCTTCCTAGAACTGCTTCCCTGTTTCCTCTGCAGAAAACCATTCTGAACAAACACGTCTTAGATGAAGCAACATGGTAATCTTTAAATGCTATATCATTTAAAAAAAATATTTGGATAATCATTTAATAGAATTATAACTCCTAAAGTTATCTAAACTGACCTTTGATACCAACTTTAAGGCCCCAGCCTTAAACCTTTCTTAATCTTGAGTTATTACAAGATTACACATTGAGGATCTTTTCGGGTTTAGAGTTTTAGAGAATTAGATCATAAAACTTGCATTACATTCAACATATAAACAAAGTGGTTACATAAAGATAGAATTCTTCATTCCCATCAATGGAAACACATTTAAAATAAAACATTGATTATTTCTTGACACTTCCTTGACACTATTATCATATCATGTACCTTTCCCTTGACCTGCGAAAAACTTTTCAAAGAAAACTTGGGATGAGCATAAAAAGGTCAGTATGGGTTATAAAAACATGGAAAGGAAACATGAGTTCATATATACATAAGACTTAAATCATACTTTACCCATAAAACATAGGCACTTTAACATACCTCATAAAATCATGAATAAATCATAGAAATCATAAGACATAAAGGTAACTTGAGGCATTCATAACATTCTTACGTAGGGAGTAACCCTCTTGGTTACGTTTGGAATACCCATCATAGTATATTCCATAAAATCTCTTTGGAGAAACCTTAACGTTTCACTCTTTCGCGTTACCCAATGCATTGGAGAGCTATATCAGGCTCACCCGCCCTTAGTTTATCACGGAACCATCCGTCTTCATAATAATTCCCAAGAACCTCAACATAATCGTATCACATAAAACATGCATAAAGGAAACATAACATTCCCACCTTTCAATCACAAGATATCAATACAACACATTGATATAAAAAAATTATGAAAACCATTTTCAATACCAAAATAAAAGAAAAGTAAAACATGGTATTTATTTTTCTTTTAAAAAGAAGGTATGGCTTGTAGAGGAAGCCGAAACTCAAATAACGGTCATTACGGCGGAGAAGTCGTTGTCGCCGCATACGTACGACAAAAACATTCCCTATTGTATTTTAGTAAACACTTCGTATAAAAAAGATTCCTTTTGAATAAACGTAAAAGTCAAAGGGGTTTATACACCGTATAAAAGAAAGTTGTGTATAAAATAAAATATGCCTCAATGAAAGGAGATTGAGACGAAGTCTCATACCTCGTATCCGACTTGACCCGGCCGTTCTTTAATTTCCTGAATAATAAACATGAGTTAATCTCTACTTTCTTATGAGTCTTTTTCAAGTTCATTATTCCTTTTATACTATGTTATGAACATCATTTAATCATTTAAGTCAATAATGTTCCTTTTGTCGGTATTTGGTTCTTATGTCAAAAATAGACTTCTTACACTTACATGTTGTTAATTTGGTCAAAGGTTCATTATATCCAGAATGATATTAATGATTTGGATAACATATATATCATATATATTCATCATATACATGTATTTATAATATTACATCACATTTAGTGGTAAGAAATGAAATGCACCGTTCATTGAGACGGTAAGCCGTACGTACGCATGAACGCTACTTCCATTTCTATTTCGTATTTTCTGGAATGGAATCATAATGATATAAGAGTATATTATAATTCCAGTATAAAAACATATATAATATCATTAACTTTATCCTTTACACATCCCACATATGGTATTAACGAATCAAATCACTTCCAGGGGGCGGTAGTCCGCACTTCCTAAAATAAAGATATCGTGTTTACCCATAATGGGAACCATAAAGGTATGCCCAAAATGAAAAAAAACAGAAGCTTAAGGAAAACATAAAAATATTATATATCATATATAAAAATAGTGACATGATAATGGCCACCTTTGAAGGTGTTAAATGAGTAATGAACAATCATCATTTCGGGAGGCAGAATTTCGCCATCCACGGAAACCGTATGTTCTTTAACCATTTTATGTAGTTTTGTGAGAGTGTAGTTCAAATAAATCTTATAACAACATCCTTGTATATTGAATATACTGGTGTTGTTACAAAATAAGTAAATAAAAAGAGTTTAGGGGGTTGGAGAAGCAAAATAAAACAAATGAACATGAGAGAATGAATTACCTTTAAAAGTGTAACTCCTTTTGATTTGAGACTAAAGGCTACCTTTGAAAGGATTCTGCCCAAAGGGAATCCTCTAGGATGAGGAGTGGGATGTGGAGAGAGTAAATGGGCAGGGTTTGGCCGAGCCAAAGGCTTGAGGAGTGTGTGAAATGAGGTAGAGGTGGGGGCATTTTATAAGAGGAGAGGAGGGGCACTTTTGGAAAGTAAAGAAATATTACTTTATTTGAAAATGTGTTTCGGTTTTAAAAGGTCCCACATTGATATAATTCTTGGATAAGGTGATAAGGCTTCGAAATCCACTCATCCAATTGGTTTTGGCCATGTGTAGTTCATAGATTTTACATTGTCTTTCCATTTTATTTAAATCGTCAAATAATGATGTCATCGCTGCAACATTATTATGTCATAAATAATTTAATTTATTTAATGTCTAAAAATCATATAAAAAAGTACTATGATGTAGGAAATATTTTTATCTTTCCAATGAATATTTATAATCAAATATCTGATCTTTATAACCCCATGTGAAAATTGTTTTCGTAAAACGTATTATGTTTGTGTCATATTTACTTTAACATTTAATAAAAAGTTATTTATGTCATTTCCCAACCAAAATGTCTCCATGGGGTCCCCAAGTTGACCCATGGATTGTCTTGGTCGGCCATGACACAACAAATAAGGTTGGGACATGTTTCTAGGTCATTTCATATTATTAAAGCATTATTTATACCTTAAACTACACTAATTACCACTAATCGCGATTAAAAACTTAATAAGTTACTATTAACCAAAAAATTATTTTAATCTCATTGAACCACATTTTACTTCTTAATGACAACCATTTATGTCGTATTTTCAAAATTCAACACACATTAGTGGTAAACTTTCATTTAACTGAAAAATCAGTTTGCTTGATTACCACTTAGTGGTTTCACTATTCATCAAAAATTGAAGTTTTTCAGAAAATTACCAAAAATTCACCCTAAGCTATATTTGATATTCCGAATTCAAAAATAAAGTCTATTTTAAAAAATTCAAATCATATAAGTCACATTAATTAATTTAATAATTAATTTCCGCTGCCAGAGCAAATAGCGTGTTTTTACAAAACAATAAGTATCAAAAGATTGACATCAGTTTAAGTCTAATTTCAAAGTGAAATTTATTCCAATGACCACCATTGGATAAAATGGTAAAAAAATATTCTAATTTCACTTCAAAACCAATTCAAAACATAATCTAATCATATAAATAAATTAGATTAAAAAGCAGTTTTGATGTAAAATGCAGTATTTTTCACTATTCATTAAAAAATGAACATTGTCAGAAAAATACCAAAAATTCACCCAAGGTAAATTTTTATGTCCCAATCATATAGAATAAGTTTATTTTGACAAACATTGTTTATAAAATTGTCAAAAGATAGATTCAAAAATGGTTTTCCATCAAAAGGCAGTAAAACAATCTTTTAAGAATATTAGTTTATTCCATGCATAAGATTGTATTTATTTTCATTTTAAGCCTCTAAAACACTATCTTATTCATTAATAGACATGGATAAAAATATCTATTATTCATTACTTACTTGGGATGTTACAGTGTGTGTCAGACCATGTATCACGATTCCTGGGAAGTATAGGTATGGAAGATGATAAATCCCTAATTATAGTTAGAAAATTGAATGTCATCATTCTAATGAAGAATGGATTTATCCTAAGGTTTAAAGATATTAGAAACATTCATCGTTAATGAAATAACCACATAGTAGTTAGAAAACATAATGAGTCTACTTTCAGTACCAACATTGAGGATGGTGTGTAGAATATAACCATAGGATCCATAATTATTTCTCATTGGTTTAAAAAATTGAATCATATAATTTATTTTAGGAATAGATGATGTTTATGTGTCTGAAATCATTTCATTAGAATATATAGTTATATGGATCTAAATATTAGGCCACCTATGTGAGAATAATAGGAATTTTTTAGCAATAAGGTAAATATGTAAACATAATCTCCTCGATTTTTCATATTGTTAGAGTTTTATGTCGGTGAAAGAGAACAAGGTGTGAATTAATTTGGTTGGATAGAATCCTAGGAATCAAAAGTTGGATCTTGTTTATTCAAATGTTTTCTGATATACCCCTATGAATTCAAGAATTGGATCCCTTTTCTATTAGACTTTTATGGATGATACAACTTAGAAGGTATGGATATACTTCTTAAACAAGAAACCAATTTTTTGTGTTTTATTAAAGGTTATATTATTATAAATGGTATTGAAATAACAAAACAAATTTCCACTTAATATAAAGTGGTTGAGAGTACACTGATCATGACTTATGAATTTTTTTTTGAGTAGGGAGTCATAAAAGGGACAACTTTTCTTGAATATCCACAATTTAATATTCTATATAAATTAATTAATAAGACTATTTAAGAATAATACTTGTAACATACCAACCATACTCATTTGATTGTGTAAATCAGTAATTTCTACTTGGACTTAGGTGACATACCCAACATTCTAAAGTCTGGATATAAATTCCACAATCTACAATAAAATTAGGGGATAATTCGACCTTTAAAATTAAAACATCCAAACTAAGAATAAATCAAAAGAAACCACTACTAATTTAATCATGAACATAATGTGGGGAAACTAAATATATAAAAACCAAACCAATTATACCAGAATATAAATAAGGAACCAATAACAATATCAACTAAAACGTGGAAGACAAGAAAAAAACAAAAAGAGTCCAAAGACATAACTCTAAATCTCCAAACATGCTCTCTGATGGAACTCCACAATACATCCCAAAGTATCAAAATGATCCACTAAATAAGTGTGGTTGTAAAGACCCAAAAATTTCAAAGATAATTTTTTCTTAAATTCGTTGGGATTTTACGAGTGTGCAGTTTCTGACAGCACCTGATTCCGAGGTCCGGTGTGCCCGGAATCAATTTCCTAAGTTTAGCTCGGGTACGTTCAGTGAACGAACGAGCGGGTTTTTCTAACTTTTTAACCGGTGCGTAGAATCGAAATCTGAGGGATCCGATGAAACCGCAGCACCGGTAATTGCTTAATAAGACCTTCAATGGAGTTGTGTTTGCTTGAGAGGAGTTGTAAAAAATTTTTTGATTAAGTGGAGAGTAAAATAAAATTGTGTTACAATTTTATTTCTTTTCTAAGTAGTTATAACCAATGTGTGGATGTTGGGGTGGGACCCACTAGGTTGTTAACATCTCTTGAGAGGATAAAGAGAGGTGGGCCCACACGAGCCCCCATCCTTTAACATTCCCCATAACCCCTTAAACTCCATTAAAACCTCCCTTGATTTTAATTGTGTGGCTTCTCCTCTTCCACATTAATATTGCCAACATAACATCCCATTTAATTTGACAAATCAAGCTCATTTAATTAAATGGTTTAATTTTGGAAATTTGAGTTTTTGAAAATGCAATGAAAACATAATAAAATAAGGGGGAGGCCTTCTTTTATTGGTTTGGCTAGTTGAGTGAGTATATTGGGTGAGGGAGAGCTCATGTCCCTTGGATGAACTTCATATTCTTCGTAAAAGAACGTCCCCACTTCAATGAAGAACGCTATTTCTCCGAGGGAGAGCATCGACTCAAAGACTCGATTTCTTCTGTCATCTCCTTCCTCCACAACCAAGGAGGAGGCACCGACATGGAAACTCGCCATCGACGTCGCCATACAATCTTCTCTCCACGACAAAGGAAGGTAGACGTCACTTCCTCCTCAGATGCTCTCCATCAACGTTTACAGAACCCCACCCCGCAACGCTGTTATTCCGCGATGCTCTTTGTTCGACAACTTATGTTGAGGTAGGGGTTATTTAGGTTCATGATTAATTTAACATTCTTAGTTAAATAAATTGGCCACTTGTTATCGACATAACAGGAGGAGATCAGACCGCACAAACACAGCCGATCCTCCTCCCACTTATTTTGTTGATCCTTGTTGAACTTGCGGCGAAGGGGTGGGGCGCCGTCGCGCCGCGCCAGAGCACCAAGGGGCCACGACCAGGGCAGACTGCGGCAGAGGGGCGGGGCGCCGTCGGGCCATGCCGGTCAGACAGAAGCCACGGCCTAAGGCCGTGACGGCTTCTCAAAAGTGAGGACGACCGAGTGGGCCGCTGGCACCACCTGAAGGTGGCACCTGCGGGGGTCCCGCTATCCCAACAATGGCCGGCCATTCCAGTCGGCCGTTTCTTCAAATAGGGGGTTGCACCCCTTTATGCCCCGCTCGGCCAGCTCTGAGCCGCCCCGCTCGGCCAGCGCCGAGCCGCCCGGGCTGGGCCGGATAGCCCGCGCAGGGCCGGGCCACCAGCGTCGTGTCGCGCCCAAGCAGGCGGGACCCAGACCTGGGATGGGTCGACCCGGTTCGGGCCGACCCAGGGGATATCAGGCCGGGTCAGACCAGGCTCGAACCCCCTATTTTCGGGCAGTTTCGTTCAAACGCCTATAACATGGGCTACGAACCTCCGATAGATGCACCGTCAGTTGCATAGGGATCCCTAAATAGAGACGTTCGTTTCGGTATGTTACACTCAAGGTTTCTGTGATCTTTGGGTACGACTAGGTTGGTTCGAGCACGATACCAACCAGGCCCTCGTAGCGGAAACACTTATAACATGAGCTCCGGACGTCCGATTGACGTGCTGTCGACTTTTTTGGATTCCTCTTAGTGAGATGATATATTTGGATTAATCCACTCACGTTTTGGATGTAGATAGAGTTTAGTCGGGTTGGTTTTAGCATAAAAACCAACCGGGCCCCTAGGACGGAAAAGCCGGAAACTCTCAGACCGGGCGTCCGATTGACCCGTCATCTGTCACTTTGATTTCTTATTGATGGGACGGAAGATTGGGATACATCAACTTTGGACATCATGATAATTGATGTATCGATCTCTTGGCTTGTGGATCAGACCCTTCCGGAATCGAGAGTGATGTGTACAGGAACCCTAGAGCTGGCTGCGACTACGACGACGATGACGACTGTACTTGGATCCTATGTGGGTTCGACAGCAAGGATGTCTGTACTTGGATCATCCATGGGTTTGACAGTGATGATGACTATAGTAGGATCCTACATGGGTTTGGCAGCAATGGTTACTGTACTTGGATCCTACGTGGGTTCGGCAGGGAAGATGATTCAGAGGCTACATCTATCATCTCCACCCCTCTTCGTGAGTAGTATACCTGTGTGAGATGTGTCTTGATTTTCAATCATTATCTTCGATATGATTTACTTGCTATCTTTTGTGGATTGGGTTGTTCTTTCATGTGTGGATTGGGCTATACTTTCCTGTGTAGACTGGGTTGAACTTGGACTCGTGAGTTGGAGCATAATTGGAATTGATGACTTAGGTATATGTATGGGAATATTCCTATGTAGTGTTGGTTGATACTTCGTGATTGTATCTTTACATTGTGGTTTATCCTTTGTGGATTATGGGAGACCTTCGGGAGTCTCGGGGTCCTTACAGAGTGTCGTATACTCACCTCTACATGGGCTATTCCCGCACTATGTTGTGTTGGATGCAGACGACGGACAGCGCTGATCTAGGTGGAGTTTCATGGAGTTGCACGGTACCTGGAAGAGGATCACTGGATAGGACGTACACGGAGCAAACGACCGGACCCTAGGAGATGAGGAGAATATATGTACCCACCCATCAGATGGGAATTCCTGTAGATGGATCGGTGTTGCTACTTTACTTTTCTGCTATTGTACTTTCTTTCAGTTGTACTTTACTTTCAGTTGAGTTTTTATTCTGGCCCATTTACTTTCCAGCACATACTTTTGTACTCAGTTTACTTAGTGTTTACATACTCTTAGGTACTATGTGGTGTTTGTTTAATTTATAAAGGCAATACCTTCACTTTTTATCGGTATTCACGCCTTTGGTGCTAGTCGCCAGCCCCTGGCCTATGGAAGGTGGGCTTGGGGTAGTCATGGCACGGGCCCTGAGGACGGGTCGTGAAAAATTGGTATCATAGGAATCAGTTCTACCACAGAACTCAAGGCTCTGATAATTTCTTCTATGTAAAGAAATATTGTTAAGTTTATTGAGTGTGGTTTTCAGTCCAGGGAGTCTAGTGTTGGTGCGGCGGCTGACGTATCCATACACCAGGACCTTGACTTCGGATTTCTGACTCGGTGCCTGAAAACATTGATTTCATATGTGTTTAAAAAGTTTTTTTTTGTGATTACTTTGTGTCAGCTCACCAGGGATACTGTATTGACTGTGGCATAGCTGTTTCTTTTCAGGATGGCCCCACGATGACAGCCAGCTAGGGTTACGAGTTTTGTGTGTGACGGTAGCCCACTGAGTGATGAGGCCTCGGTGCAGGGCCCCATTACAGCAGAGGCACCGACGGTACCTCTACCCGCTGAGCCATCGATGCCACCAGCCCCAGTAGTTGAGAGTGCACGTCGCCTGAGTGCACTGCATGAGTTTCTACGTCAGAGTCCACCCAGGTTCCACGGGGAGATGGACCCTCAGGTAGACGAGGATTGGATGGAGGATGTTGTTCGAGTCTGCAGATTAGTAGGGACACCGGCTGACCTTATGGTGATCCTAGCGGCGAGTCTCCTGCATGCGGAAGCAGGTAGATGGTGGAGCCTGATGCTCTAGGTTCACAGGGAGTCATCTCTTCATTGGACGGACTTCGAGAGCCTCTTCTGCTCAGTGTTCGTTCCAGCCACCCTCCGTGCAGTGCGTATTCAGGAGCTACTACAGCTTCGGAATGGTTGCGTGACAGTAGCCTAGTACTCGGGGAGATTTACCGACCTCTTGCATTACTCCATGGACATGGTACGAGACCCATTCTTCTGGGCCCGGACCTTCGAGCCGGGGAAGAGGCCTGAGATCAGGGCATCGATGATCTCCCTTAGCATTCCAATGCAGGCAGGAGTACTAGAGCGAGCCCTTCATGTGGAGATATTTCTTGCTGAGCCTACGCCAGCAGCAAGGCCTACCGCAGGGCGACACCTAGCCAGAGAATTCTGCAGCTGGCAGTAGACATACGTCGTAGAGGTCCAAGCGGACCAAGAATTCAGGTGGACGACCTCAGGATACTGGCTCGAAGGTGCGGGGTACACGCAGCATATCCAGTCATACGAGAGGCAGGCAGTGCTATGCATGCAGCGGGCCGGGCCACATGACTCTTGACTACCCGACATGACATGAAGAGGAGTAGTAGATGGTTGAGGGACCATCCAAGTAGAGGTATAGGTTCGACAGTGGTGGTCTGCAGGGAGCAGGCGGACGAGGTAGAGGAGCTGGCCGAGTAGCGGGTGGTGGGAGACGTTTTGAGGCTCTACCACCACCACCACCCAGAGGCCCACCCCGACCATAGGGAGCTGGCGGACAGAGACAGGCCCAACTCCAGGCAGTGGAGGCTTACGACCACGGCGCACCAAAGATGATTCTAGGTACTATCTGTGTCTACTCCACCCTTGCTGCAGTTCCTATAGACACAGGGGTGAGCCATTCATTCATTTCCGCTGCTTTGTTCGGAGCTCGTAGATTCTGACGGAGCAGTTGGCTCGATCCTTATGGCTAGAGACTCCTACGGGAGCAGACTTGACAATTACACAATAGTGTCGGCAGTGTGTGCTTACTCTAGGAGGTGAGAGCTTCAGCTGGGATCTTATTGTAGCGGCATCGAGGCTTTATGATGTCTTCTTGGGCATGAATTGGTTATCTACGGTCCATGCTCAGATAGACTATATTAGGCACAAGGTGTGATGTGTCTGCACCGATGGGAGCAGGTTCACCTTCACTGGCGAGAAGGGAGCCTTTGCAGCGCAGGATGGAATCACGCAGAGGAGAGCACAGCTGATCACCCATCAGTTGGCTAGTCTTATCCTAGGAGCAGTAGATGTGCAGAGTCCGATTTTTCCTGTTGTGGTGGATCAGTATGGAGACGATTTTCATGATGACGTTCATGGACTACTTCCTCACAGATAGGTAGAATTATATATTTCCCTGTACCCCGGGACATCCCCGATATCTACTCCAGCATATCAGATGGCTCCCACTGAGCTTCGAGAGCTACGAGTACTGCTAGAGGACTTGCAGGGCAAGGGATTCATCTGACCCAGTGTTTCACCATGGGCTTCCCTGATATTGTTCGCCAAGAAGGCAGACGAGATCTTGAGACTGTGTGTCGATTACCGTCGCCTGAACTAGGTGACCGTGAAGAACAAGTATCCTCTACAGATGAATGACGATCTCTTCGATCATCTCAAAGGATCAAGGTGGTTATCGAAGATAGACCTCAGGTCAGGCTATAATCAGCTCAGAGTTCAAGATGAGGATTTGCAGAATACGGACATCAGATGTCGATATGTGCACTATGAGTTCTTGGTTATGCATTTTAGTGTAACCAACACTCTAGCAGTGTTCATGAGTCTCATGAACAGGATCTTCCATCCTTACCTTGATCAATTTGTCGTAGTCTTCATCGATGACATATTGATTTACTCGACTACTGAGGAGGATCATTCCTACCACTCACGGGTTTTATTGGACACACTCCGAGAGAACCATCATTATTGTAATCTCTCGATGTGTTTGTTCTGGATTCGAGAGGTCAACTTCTTGGGGAATGTCATCTCTGAGGTGGGAGTTGTGGTGGATCCTGCGAAGATCGAGGACGTGCTTTTTTGGGAGCCACCTGAGAGCGTTACGGAGGTGCGGAGTTTCCTATGATTGGCTGGGTACTATCAGAGATTTGTGTCGGAATTCTCTAGAGTTGCAGCACCACTCTCAGCTTTGACAAAGAAGGGGAACACCTTCTTGTGGTTGCATAGATGTCAGCAGAGCTTCCATGAGCTGAGAGAGAGATTGACCAATGGACCCATTTTGAGGCTACCGGAAGAGGGCGTATGGTACATAGTTTACTGCTATGCATCAGGGACCAGACATGGGTGCGCCCTGATGCAGGAGCGGGCAGTGATCACCTATGGATCTCGAAATTTGAGGTAGCATGAGAATAACTATGCTACCCATGAACTGGAGTTAGTAGTATCGGTCTTTGCCCTGTAGATGTGGTGGAACTATCTGATGGGCGAGCGCTTTACAGTCTATTCTGACCACCAAAGTATCAGGTAAATTTTCTCATAGAAGGACCTAAACCTGAGAAAGTTGTGATGGCTCGAGTTCTTCCAGAACTATGAATTTGAGATAGTCTATACTCCTAGGAAGGGGAACGTAGTAGCTGATGCTTTCAGCATGAGGTCAGGCATCCAACTACTTGGAGAGGCAATAGAGCAGCTATCCGCATTACAGATATCCTTCGTGGATAGATATGAGGAAGCCTTTCTACATTCACTCACAGTCACTCCTCCACTACATCAGCAAGTCAAAGAGGCACAGTGAGGGGATGTTGACTGTGAGACACGACGTGCATAGATATCCTCAGGACATGAACCTGATGGATTCTTTATAGGATGAGAGCACGCCGTCCATTTCAGAGGACGTACCATGGTACCGGCTACATTACTGTAGGAGGTGTTGAAAGAGTTTCAAACTTCCTCTCTAGAGGTACATCCTGGATTAGCGAAGATGTTCTAGGACCTCATACGACAGCACTGGTGTCCAGGTATGAAGAATGTTGTGGAAGAGTTTGTTTCACGATGCCTCACCTGCCAGTAGGTGAAGGTAGAACACTAGGTACCAGCATGTTTGGTACAGCCTCTAGAGGTCCCAGAGTGGAATAGGGATGGGATATCTATGGATTTCGTGACAGGGCATCCACGTACTTCCAGACATCATGACTCCATTTGGGTGATTATCGACTGAATCACCATGTCGGCCCACTTCTTATCCATTAGAGAGCAGGGATCAATGGGGAGATTGGGACGCCTCTACATTCTAGAGATCATACGTCTTTATGGTGTTCCATCGACTATCGTCTCCTATCGAGATTCTCACTTTACTTCTCAGCTTTGGAAGGGGTTGTAGGAGGCATTTGGGACGCAGCTACTCCTGAGCACTGCCTTTCACCCACAGATGGATGGTCAGACGAAGAGGACCATTCAAACTCTTGAGGACATGGGTCGTGCATGTTTCCTTGTCTTTGGTCACAGCTGGGAGGCTCACCTACCCTTGGTGGAGTTTGAGTACAATAATATCTACCACTCCACCATCGGGATGGAACTATAAGAGGCATTGTACGACCGAACTTGCAGTTCACCCCTGTGCTGGACAGACCCTGGGGAGTCAGCACTTATTTGACCAGAGATAGTCCAGGCCATGACAGAGAAGGTTCATATCATCCAGGAGTGGATGAGGACTGATCATAGCCGGCAGAAGTCCTATGCTGACAGGAGGCGGAGACCACTAGAGTTCGAGGATGGCGACCACGTTTTCTTACGAGTCTCACCTTGGCGTGGATTACAGAGATTTGGCTGGGGTGGAAAGTTATCTCAGCGCTTCATCGGACTATTCCAGGTTCTCATCAGGATAGGAGAGGTGGATTATCGCTTGTATCTTCCAGCTCAGTTGCACCGGGTGCACGATGTCTTCCATGTATCTCATTGGAGGAGATACATGGACGACCCGACACATATCATCGACCATAGGGAGCTGGACATCAATGATGGGGAGAATTTTGTGGAGGTTCTGGTGGAGATCAATGATCGTTAGGAGTGGGTCCTATGTGAACGGTCGATTCCTCTAGTGTGCATCAGGTGGCAGAACGGGAACCTCCAGGAGAGAACAGGGGAGCGGGAGACTCAGATTCATGCACAGTACCCTCATTTGTTTCCCTTGTTTGTGATGTATCTTTATGGGGACATAAAGCCTTGAGGTGGGAGTAATGTAAAGTCCCGTAAATTTCAAGAAATTTGTTTCCTTAAATTCTTTGGTATTTTAATAGTACGCAGTTTCTGACGACACCTAATTCTGAGGCCCGGTGTGCCCGGAAACAATTTATGAAGTTTAGCTCAGGTACATTCAGTGAAAAAAAGAGCGGGTTTTTATAACTTTTGAACCGGTGCTCGGAATCGAGATCAGAGGGAACCGATGAAACCGCAGCGCTGGTAATTTCTTAAGAAGACCTTTACTGAAGTTGCGTTTTCATGGGAGGAGTTGTAAAAAAAATGTGGATTAAATTAAGAGTAAAATAAAATTGTGTTATAATTTTATTTCTATTCTAAGTAGTTATAACCTATGTGTGGAGGTTCGGGTGGGACCCACAAGGTTGTTAACTTCTCTTTAGAGGATAAAGTAGAGGTGGGGCCCAAACGAGCCCCCATCTTTTCACATTCCCCATAACCCCTTCAACTCCCTTAAAACCTCCATTGATTTTAATTATGTGGCTTCTCCTCTTCCACATTAATATTTACAACATAACATCCGGTTTAATTTGACAACTCAAGTTCATTTCATTAAATGGTTTAGTTTTTGAAATTTGAGTTTTTGAAAAGTCATGGAAAACATAAAAAAATAAAGGGGAGGCCTTATTTTATTAGGTTGGCTAATTGTTTGAGGATATTGGGTGAGGAAGAGCTCTTGTCCCTCGGAAGAACATCATCTTATTCGGTGAAGAATGTCTCCACTTCAACGAAGAATGCTATTTCTCCGAGGGAGAGCATCGACTCGGCGACTCGGTTTCTTCCATCATCTCCGTCCTCCACGACCAAGGAGGAGGCACCGACGTGGAAACTCTCCATCGACATCGCCATACAATCTTCTCTCCGTGACAAAGGATGAGAGATACCGCTTCCTCCTTGGACGCTCTCCATCAACGTTTACGTAACCCCACCCCATGATGTCATTATTCCGCGATGCTCTTCGTTCGACAACTTTTGTTGAGGTAGGGGTTATTAAAGTTCATGATTAATTTATCATTCTTCATTAAATAAATTGGACACTTGTTATTAACATAACGGGAGGAGATCGGACCACACAAAGACATCTGATCCTTCTCCCCTTCATTTTGTTGATCCTTGTTGAACTTGCGGCGAAGGCGGTGCGGTGCCGTTGCACCGCGCGGGAACGAAAATGGACCGCGGCCGGAGCCGGCCGCGGTAGAGGTGCGTGGCGCCGTCGCGCCACGCCAGTGAGACCAAAGGAAGCCACGACATGGAACGGGCCGTGGCGGAGGGGCGTGGTGCCATTGCGCCGCGCCGGTCGGACAGAAGTTGTGGCCTAAGGCTGCGACGGCTTCTCAAAGGGGCGGACGACCGAGCCGGCCGCCAGCGCCACCTGAAGCCGGGACCCACGAGGGTCCCACGGTCCTAAAAAAGGCCGGCCATTCCGGCAAGCCATTTATACAAATAGGGGGCATCGCCCCCTTTGCGCCTCGCTCTACCAGCGCCGATCCGCCCCGCTCGGCCATCGTCAAGCCGCCTGCACTGGGCCGGACCACCCCTGCTGGGCCGGATTGCCCGCGCCGGGCCGGACCGTGCGTGCCGGGCCGGGCCACCACCACCGGGCAGAGCCGCGCCAGCCGGGCCGGGCCGCGCCCAAGCAGTCTGGACCCAGAACAGAGACGGGTCGTCCCGGTTCGATCCGACCCAGGGGGTATCGGGCTAGGTCAGACCGGGCCCGAACCTCCGATTTTCGTGCAGTTTCGTTCAAATGCCCATAACATGGGCTATGAACCTCCAATAGATGCACCTTCAGTAGAGTAGGGATCCTTGGATTGAGATGGTTGTTTTGGTATGTTACACTCAAGGTCTTGGTGAACTTTGTGTATGGCCAGGTTGGGTCGAACACGAAACCTACCGGGCCCTCGGAGCGAAAACACTTATAACAGGAGCTCCAGACGTCCAATTGATGTGCCGTCAACTTTGTTGGATTACTCTTAGTGAGACAATACTTTTGGATTATTCTGATCAATGTTTGGACGCAGATGGAGTACGTTCGGGTTATTTTTAGCTTAAAAACCAACCGGGCCCCTGGGACGCCAAAGCCAATAACTCTCAGACCGGGCATCCGATTGATGCACGGTCTGTCGCGTTGAGTTCCTATTGACGATATGGAACATTGGGATACAAAAACATTAGACTTCATGATAGTTGAAGTATCGATCCCTTCGCTCGTGGAGCGGGCCCTCCCGGAATCGAGCATGCTGCGTGCGGGAACCCTAGAGCTGGCTGCGACTACCAGGACGATGACGACTGTACTTGGATCCTACGTGGGTTCGACAGCGAGGATGACTGTACTTGGATCATTCGTGGGTTCGGAAATGATGACGACTTTACTGGAATCCTACGTGGGTTCGGCAGCAGTGGTAACTGTACTTGGATCCTACGTGGGTTCAGTAGCGACGACTTCTATACTTGGATCCTACGTGGGTTTGGTAGGGATGATGATTTAGAGGCTACATCTATCATCTCCACCCCTCTTCGTGAGTAGTATACCTGTGTGAGATGAGTCGTGATTTTCAATCTTTATCTTCGATATGATTGACTTGATATCCTGTGTGTATTGGGTTGTGATTTCCTATGTGGATTGGGCTGTACTTTCGTGTGTGTACTGGGATGAACTTGGGCTCATGAGTTTGAGCAGAACTGGAATTGATGACTTAGGTATATGTATGCATATATACCTAAGTAGTGTTGGTTGATACTTCTTGATTGTATCTTTACTTTTTGGTTTATCCTTTGTGGATTCTGGGAGACCTTCGGGAGTCTCGGGGTCCCAAATGAGTATCGTATACTCACCCATGCACGGGCGATGCCCGCACTATGTTGTGTTGGATGTAGACGATGGACACCGCTGATCGAGGTGGAGGCTTGTGGATCTGTACGGTACCTGGAGGAGGATCACTGGACGGGACGTACAAGGTGTGGACGACCGGACTCGAGGAGCTGAGGAGACTATCTGTACCCACCCTTCAGGTGGGAATTCCTGTGGATGGCTCGGTGTTGCTGCTTTAATTTTCTGTTGTTGTACCTTCTTTCAGTTGTACTTTACTTTCAGTTGGGTTTGTATTCCGGACCATTTACTTTCCATCACATACTTTTGTACTCAATTTACTTTGTTTTTACTTCAACATGCATACTCTGTGGTGTTTGTTTACTTTATAAAGGCAATGCCTTCCCTTTTTATCGGGATATATGCCTTTGGTGCTAGTCGCCAGCCCCTGGCCTATGGAAGGCAGGCATGGGGTAGTCACGGCATGGGTCCCGAGGACGGGTCGTGATAGTGGTAACTTTCCTTTACCTATGTCTCGATAAACGATATAAACAAAAAGAAAAAATTTCCAAAAAATAGTTGAAAAAGAAACTTTGTAGGTTTTACCCAAATTAATTTTCTAGTCACGCCACTAAGATAGAACACGTCAGAACATTGATACAAAATGTTTTTTATAAAAAACAGTTTTAAATTTTTATATGAATCCAAGACATTTCTAGGTAAAATAGTTTTCATTTGAAAATAGTTTTTCCAAAACAAATCAATCTCCAATGAAATAAATGAATTTTTTTTAACCATTATCTATATTTTATTACATGAATGAACCATTCCATGTTAGATAACCATGAAAAAACACTCAACCACAGTAGCTTAGGGTTAGGATTGATTATGGGACTACATGTCTATAACCTGTCCCATTTATGGTTGCCTTTCATGACCATTATTCATCATATTCAATTCATTCAAATCCATTTACAAATAAACATTCCAAACCCACCTTATTAAAACAATTTCAATAAAACCATACATTTATTTAAAACAATTTTTTATACTACAAAACCAAACAACCCTTTTTAAAATCACCATTTTAAAAAATTCACTTTTCATAAAAACAATCAATTTCCACAATTCTATAAAATTTATGCAAAGAGGGTTCCATAAATAATTTCACAATAATTTCAAAATCAATTTCAAATAAAAAATCACCTTTAAATCAATACTTCTAGTTCTAGAAATAGTAGATGATAATGACACCAATGAAGAATGACATGAAAACATCCAAAAAATTAGGTTGAGTCTCTAAAAATCTATCTTAGATATTGTACCCTAACATCAACACATCCATATATTATCATGGTTGGAATAATCCATAATAGATATATCCCCAATAGATCAGATCTATGAATCCAGGATATAGAATAGAAGTAGTTTTATGAAAAATAATAAGGGATATAGAATTTCCAAGAAATACATCCTTCAATGGACCAAGGTTTTCCAATGGGTCACTCTTGGATCGAAGGGGAAAGTCCCCACATCCTTTGGGTAGAAGAAAAACCATGTTAGGGTAAAAAATAGTGAAAAATTAGAGGTTTAGAGTCAAAACGGAGTTAGATACCCTTTTGTAGAATAAAAAAATTGACTAAGCATGGGTGGATCTCACGGTTAGGAAAAACATGGGCCAACCATGTGATATCCTCTACCTCTAGACACTCACTACATGGTTGGTCCACATGGTTAGAAAAATCATGCACCAATAGTGTTTTTCATTTTGTTTCACTTTATATAGTTTCTACTAGATAGCCATATAGTTTTGGAAAACTATGCACCTAATAGTGTGCCTGCCCATATCCCATTTTCTTCCCTCAGACAGTTTGTTATAGGAGGTTCTCAATTTCTACTAACCATTCTGAAACCGTGAACCTCTATAAAATCTACAAAACATTCCAAAATCTCTCCAAACCATCAAAAAATTCAAAAAAAATTACATAATTAAAATACATAAATTTAGGGTTACACAATTGAAACTGGGGGTTCCACATTCTCCCCACCATAGGAATTTACGTCCATAAAATGTCAAAAGACACCATTGTGCCAAAAGTGTTTGATATATTAAATGACCATTTCTTTCTCCCATTCTGACATCTCTACCTGAATATGACCATACTACCACAAAACCTACACTAGAATATTTCTTTTCCCATGAAATACATTTTATTAACTATCTATAATGTGTACCACTATATGAACTAATAAATCATGTTACTCTTGGTCAATTATGTCCCATATAATCATATGGTCAGGATACGGATAAAACTTTTTCAATTGAGATACATGAAACATATTATGCACTACAATGAATCATGGGGGGAAATGAAATCCAATATTCCACCTCAACAAACCATTCATGTATCTTAAAACGGATAATGTATTGAGGGTATACCCTGACGTGCTTTCCGGAACAAATTCTAACAATACTCAGAGAGATTCACATGAACCCACGATCACTCACCTTGAATAAAAATGGTCATCGTTGATGATCTTCATACAATTTTTGACGACTCTTAGCTGTATCCATCATCTTAACGATCAATGAAATATTATCCATTTTCTATTGGTTAAGGCTCATCCCAAACAGTGATGTTTCACATGTTTCCGCAATGTAATGTAGAGAATGAAAAGGAAACCCATACAATGATTAAAAAAATCCATATGTATCGAGTCTGGATAACTATTGTTATATGAGAACTCCAAAAAAAATTTGTTCTCCTCCCATGAGAAACTAAAATCCATTACGTAGTCCCGCAACATGTCTTCCAATATTTTTATCATACATTTGGTTTTCCCATCAGTATGAGGATAATATTCTATTCTCATTTTCATCTGAGTCCCAAGGGTTTGTTGTAAGGATGTAAAAAAATGAGATGTAAAAATCATATCACTATCTGATACTATTGATACTTTCACACCATTCCTCTTTACACCTTCTCATATATGGAATTTTAATAGGTACTCTACTATATTAGATTCACAAATAGGGATGAGAACATGAACCACATCCCAGTTGGTGAGGACTTCTTAAGTGCATCCAAGAGACCTGGGATCAAATCCAGGCGAAGGCTAATTTCTGGGTACTGTAGAAGCACTGTAGCGGGCACAATTTGGCACTATAGAAGTCGGGAATATTCTCCCGTTTGGGCCTTCAGGCCACCGATTTTGTCCTCGAGTCCTTTAAGGCCTTTGAGCCACCCAGACATTCAGGCCAGTAAGGCCTTCGGGCGACCACAAGGCCTTCAGGCCACCTTAAGTGCAGATGAAAACCAGACAACCCACAAAGAACAAGCTTCAGAAGGAGGATGAGTAATGAGCTTTTACCATAGAAGAAGCTAAATGGATTTCAATAATGATAGGGTATGTCACCTACCATTCAGAAAATCCTGTTAATCCACTGAAAATCCTAGATGAGTAGCCATGCGAAGGTGGAGAGCTGATTTCACGATGAAGATGCTCGGGAGGAGCAGTTCCAAGTAGTTAGTCTAAGTTGTATGTAATGTTTGAAGCCTACGGGCAATGAATTCCTCTAAGGCCTAAGAGACATGTAATACTTATGCCTACAGGACTTATAAGGGTTCCACCTCACCCCTCAAAAGGTAGATTATCAAAATCTATAAAAAATGAAGGCCTTCAGGCCATTGGAAGGATGAAATGGGTCGACGTTGTATGTTGATCCACTGTCACCCATATGGAATAATGCTTCCAAAATGTTCTTTAGAGACCTGCTATAAAGTCAAACGATATCAACTCCCATTTAAATAAAGGAATACATAAACACTAGAACATAAATTTTGGTCATTGATTCTTTTCCTTGACCTGATGAAAAGTATGATGTCTTGAAACAAACTCATCCACCTTCCTTTTCATACCGACCCACGATAACTGTTCTTTTAAAAGATTATACATCTTTTGTATCCTAGGTCGAACAACCCATATAGAATAGTGGTATACATGAATATGTTGTTCTTGTAAAGTCATCGGTAGAACCATATGATTTTGAATCCACAAATCTGAACTCCCATTCAACTTCCATATCTTAATGCTCTCCCAGTCATTGAGTTTGGACTTATTACAACACATTATTAATCATATGTCTAAGGATATTTAACATTCTCAACAAAATCAGTAACAAAATAAACATGACATAAAACTATAAAAATACATCAATATTTACAATTGTAGTTCATGTTAGCAAGCACCGACATCAACTACCATTGATTCAAAGAATCTTTTTCCAACTGAGAAAAGAACACTTAATGAACCTGCCACCAAATTTTCTATACCCAATGTATACATCTAATCAACTTCAATCATTCTGAGGCACACCATAAATATTATTTTTCTCATGTTTAAATCACTTTGTGATAATAGTTTTTTCAATCTCTTATGATCTATAAACACAATAAATTTCTCAGTAAAGAGGATATAATGCTAGGTCGTCAACGAATGGAGTATGGAAGATTACTCTAAATAATGTGTCAGAGAGTTTTTCTCATGAAAAATTATTTTTCATGAGCAATAATAAACAACATGATCTCCATTAATAATAATAAATCCCAAACCAAATCACAAATAGTCACGATACATCGTGTAACCTTCTCCTAATTTCGAAAAAATCAAGATCGGTGCTAATTTAAGGAGAAAATTAAGATGTTGAAAAATATTATAACCATCCTCATTCCAATGGAATAAAATATTTTTACTTATCAAAGTAGTCATAGTTGAAAACTTTTATGAGAAATCATGAAAAAATATCAGTTATATCATGTTGGACCAATGAAACTTCATATCTCAGATACATTCTTTATCACTTTCCAAGAGATAAGGTTCTCGATATTTTATGGATCCATAGAAAAAAATCTTTTAGACAGTACATGTATGAGGAAATGTACCTATAGTATCCAATAATATAACATTGATAATTTGGAATACTGATGATGATCTCTTAATATTTCAAATACTGTCACTAGGTGTTGCTCATGATAAGATATTTTACATTAATATACAAAAATGTTTTCTAAAAATATCACAATTAAATAATTAAAATACATTTGAAATATCTGATTCATTAATTCTATATGGACTCCTAGATTATTTCTAAGATCTAATGGTATAACCACGTACTCATAATGTATATATATACTTTTAATGATATCTTTGAAAAATTATCCATTCAAACCCGTAATTGGTGATATCTGGAGATCAAGTCAATAACAGAGAACTATTATCCTCCCATCAATTGATTAAATAGATCATCAATGCATGGAATTGGATACCTATTATTTATCATAATTTGTTTATGCGTACAATAATCCACACACAATAGAATACAACTGGTGACCTTTTTTAAAAACAAGATTAGTGCAACCAAGGGAGACATACCTGTAAGAATGAATGGTTTTCATTCTAACTCTTCAAAATAAACTTATAATTACATTAATTATGTTTTCTCTATCCAATAAGATAAAAGGAAAATAATACTAGTTTATTAAATGAGATCAATCATAAATTTAAATTCTCTTGTGGGTGGAAATACTGAGAAAATTTCAAGACAAACATATGGAAACAAATCAACAACCACTGGAAATGTGTCGTTCTTGATCTCTTCCATAGATTCCATAGTTAATATTACCATATTGTATGATATCATTCCAAATAATGGTTCCAAAAAATCCCATTTCACCTCATTTTATACTCTTATATCACCTAAAGTGATGCTCGATGCCATCCTCCATCTTAAAACTAACCTTTCGGGTTTAATAATCTATGTGAGACTTTAAAATTGTCTACTATTAAATACCCAAGATTATTTCATAGTCATCCATCTCAAGCATAGAGAAATCCAATTTCATCTTATATATATAAAAATTTATAGAACATGATATACCAATAATGGCTCGAAACTCTCCTTGACCAAGAAGAGATTGAATTTTCAAAACAGAAGGCATCCTATGAACATTTAATCATAGAAAATCAACAAAAATAAAAGCCATAAATAAATGGGGTTCATCCATATTTAAATAATATTGCATAATGGTATATTTCAAAACAATCATCAATCACTCCATTGATGGTCCAAACTACTCATTCACAATAGCTTTATCAAATCCATAAATCTAATTACTCACTAAATTTTGTTCTTTATTGCACTATTTAGATTCAACTTTATGAGAGGTCATGAAATTTCTTGATTCAACATGGCTAGATTGGATCTTTACATGAGAGGTATTTTAATTGTCTTTTCCTATCAAAGCATACGATGTATGTAACACATGAGAAGTTTCATGAACACCCAACCATAGAGCCCTATGATTATAACATTTATGATTCCCCTATCTAGGTAAAATTGTGGCATGCTCTCAGTGGTGACACACACTCTCTCATAATGTGGTCCAAAGAGCTACCTTATAAACATCCTGGCTTGATATCAGGTGTTTCAGAAAGATTAAATAATCTAGCCATTGTATTATGTTCCATTCCTTGACAATGGAAATAGGTTTACATCTTCCACTTATTCCCAACATTTGAGTTCCAATATTTCCCAAAGGTATCAATATGCTCCCTCCACCCATCACTCATGAGATGGCCTTTTCTATCATTATCTCTCCATTTACCATATAGGTATAATCCTTTATAGAGATCACAAAATTCATCAAGAAAATATACTTCATCACCCTCAATTAAATGCACTTGCATCAACTTCAGGTGCTAAGAGTACTAAATTCTTATATTTTTTAGGTACCCTCTCACCGATCGATTCTACTACATAAAACTGAAACACATTGTATTATTTTGATCTTGATCCTATGTGGATATAATGTTTTGTAAAAAAAATCTTCAAAATCCTCCCATGAAATGGTTTGATCTAATTTAACATGAATTATTAAATTCTGCCATTTTCATGTAAGAACCTCTGGCATATTTGTCACAAAGTTGACTTTACACTCTGCTAGTGTTCCAAGAAAATATAAAGTTAGATTTATCGTATCCAGCCACACATCTTCCTTCTCTAGTTTCAAATCACTTAAAAATATGGTTTTATTCTACTTCTGGAAATAAACAAAATGATCCACCTTCCTTGGTTCATCAATCATGTTCCCTCTTTCTATAGCCTGAAAGGGTCAGACTATAATTTGAAGCAGTTTTTTGTTTTCTTATGGATTAGATGAAACCAAATTCTCAATATCCTCTTCTAATTGGTTTCTACAATCCTTATTAGGTTCCATTTTCTATACACAAAACCATATTCAATAGGTATCCCCTTAGAAACTGAAGGATTAACAATTTCCAATTCTATGAAATCATAATTATGACAACATTTCATTCCAAAATTCAACAGTTTTTTCCTCTTTTAAACCATTTTTTATTATTTCATCTTGATATTGAAAATAAATACATTTTCAAAATAGCCATATCATTTCTTTTTCCAAAATTTAACATTTGAATACATTTTTTAATAATTTTTTAAAAATCAACAAAAATTCATCAAATCATAAGTCAATACTAAAAATTATCTTTGAAATAATTGTGGGAATTCATTTCTTTCAATGCATTTAATGATATTCTCATTTTATAAACTTATGAAAACGAGATTACATCTTATATTTTTTTTCAAAACACTTATGTACCGAAAATCATGGTAACTTTTCTCTATGAATTAATAGGTCAGATACATATTGGTTATGCTCTACATTTCATGTACTGACAATCTCACTCTTATATACCAACCCAACTCAAGAAATGAACCTGAATGACATTCAACCCCAAGACCGAAAACCGACAATATTTTCCCCAGAATCAAATATGGACTGAATAAAACTAATACCATTTTTATGTCATGCATCGAACAAGAAGATTACACTTTTAAGATCCTACCCCTCATCATTTTCTTAAGACATGGTGGAATATTGACATGAACTTAAGTGACATCCAAAAGATGCCAAAGGCTGTAAATAAATTCTAACGAATTCAATAGAATTATGCACTTATTCTCAAATTTAAATTAAAACCACCAAAAAAATAAATCAACCAAAACCCAACTAAATTAATAATGAAAATAATATAAGGAATATGAATATATTAAAACTAAACCAACAATATCATATTACCACGATGTAACTAAGATCAGCATCAACTAAAAAGTGGTAGAAAAACCCAATATAACTCAAAACCTCCAAATAAATAAATATACAACTAAAATCATTCTCCAATATTCAACTCCATAATAAAACCCAATGTATCACGATGAACTTATAAATAAGTTTGATACTTTTCCTTCATGTATGTCCTATTAAAAACAATATCTTTAAAAGCAAACAAGTTCCAAATGAGGGGTGAGTAATGAAACTTAGTAGGTTTCCCCAAAATTAATTATTGACTCACACTACGAGGATTGAACATGTTAAAATATTGACACCATAAAAATTATATAAAACAGTTTAAAATAGTTTATATCAATCAGGACTATTTCGATGTAAAATGAATTTCATACAAAAATAGTTTTTCCAAACCAAATCCATTTCCAAAGAATGA
This sequence comes from Viscum album, assembly GCA_963277665.1. NCBI lineage: Eukaryota > Viridiplantae > Streptophyta > Magnoliopsida > Santalales > Viscaceae > Viscum > Viscum album. The sequence continues at coordinate 53,805,399 of OY728156.1, forward strand.
AACTGAACAAGTCATTGAACCATTATCTATATTTCCAATTTTTAATAACCCGCTCTATTCCAAAAAACCACACACACACACAAACTCAACCACACAAGCTTGGTGTTGCCATTTATGGTGGAACATCATGCCCGTAACCTATCCATTTGATGGTGGAACTTTACAACCATTATCTATCCCATAGAATTTATGCTTAACCATTTACTAATAAATATTCCAAACAAATATTATCCAATCCATTTCAACAAAAAATTCTTTTAATAATTTTTTTCATACAAAAAACCAAAAAAACATTTTATAATCATAATTTTAAAATAATGTTAATAATTTCACTTTTCATAAAAACACATAGCAAATTCTATAAACTATCACTAAATATTGTTTTTATAAAGCATTTCACAAACATTTCACAGTCAATTTCAATCAAAATAATCCATTTTAAATTTATCCTTGTAGTATTAGTAAGATGATTCTTGAGTGATGCCACCAACCATTAATGTTATGTCGAAAATAAAGAATAACATGAAAACATCAAAAAACCATATATAGTCTCAAAAAACCCACCTTATAAGTCATTCCCTATCATTAAAAATACACATATCTCATCATGATTAGAATCATTCATAATAGATATATATTTAGAGTATAAAATCTGTTAATTCATGATAGGGAGGAGAAGTATATCTAAGGAAAACAATGGAGAACAGAGACTTACCATGAAATCCGACATTTAACGCACCATGTTTTTCCAATGGATCACTCTCGGATAGATTGAGAAAGTATCAAAATCCGTTTGGAGGAACAAAAATCAAGTTAGGGTCGAAAATATTTCAAAATGAATGGTTTAGATTCAAAACTGAGTTATATCCACTTTTTACGATCTATAAATTATCTATGCATGGTCGGATTGCATAGTTAGGAAAATTTAATGCCAACCGTGTTCCAAATACATATACAACATCCAATCCTCTGTTGGTAAGCATGGTTAGAATTAATCGGTTTTCCATCTGTTTTACTTTTGAAGGTTACTCTTAGGTGGCTGAATGGTTTGGGAAAACTATGCACCTAATGATAAACCTACCCTTATCCCACTGTCTTCCCTTTCACGGTTTCCTAAAAGATTTTCACGGTTTCTACTAACCATTCTTAAATCATAAACCTCTATAATATCCCTTAAAACTTTCAAAAAGTTCTCCAAACCCTCCAAAAAATCACCCAAATAATTAACATAGTTAAAATAAATAAATTATAGTTTACTTACATGGAAACATGGGTATTAAAATACTATTCTATTATACTTAATTCTAGAATGAAAAATGGAATATTGGAAGAATTTATTAACATAATGATATACATGGTTAATACAAATCTAGATTCATCTTGGGGGTATTAAATTATTGAATAACCTCTTTTGGGTAAAATATAGGAAGTGAACCATATAAATATCTTTAGAACATTAGAATAATATCATATTGATTCCAGTTATAGATATGTATTGGTGGATAAATACAAATATTTTTTTTCCATTTAGATGTGGTTATAAAAACATTGGATATAACTGTCTAATAATGAGAAGAATAAATTCATCTATAGTAGATAATTTTTTATCAATGAGAATATTATGTGGAATTACAAGAAATTTTAAGGGAATGAATTTAATGGAAATTAAATTATTGAATATAAAATATAATTTAGTGAAATTACATGAAAGAATTAAATTCTATATAACCAAAAATAAATACAAAAAATTATAATGGTTTTGATACCCATGATGTTGTACCTGATGTAATAGTAATATGATGTGTATTTGGACCATGTTTTGTAGAATAGATAACTATGGTATGGAGATTAACTTAAACCTAGAGACTGAACTATAGGTTTGGGTATGATTTTATCTTTCATATTTTAATAGACCGATGTGAACTAGAAATTTATGAAGAAGTATCTACCATCAATTAATAAGAGTATTGTGAGTTGGATAAGAAAGATGAAGTGGATTATATAATGATCAATGCAATATGGGATAAGGATAACATCAAGAAGGAATGCGATATCTGCATAACAAGTTGGTCTTCTATATAATTGGAAAAATTGATTTAAGTAGAAGGTATAATGTATGACTAGAGATGAATTATTTGTAACAAATATAAGTAATATATTTTTTAGATATTTTCACACCTGTCTTAAAGAACACTATTATCCATAAGTTGTTGAGTATTGTTTCCTTAGATAATTTGACCTTGTAGTAGATGGATTTAATGACGATCATTTTCCATGATTATTTACAGGAGTAGATCTATGTGGTTCTACCTAGAGATTTTTATTATTATTAGAAAGATAAACGGGCTTGTAATTTGAATTTATGTTTCTTTGATTTGAATCTGGTCCCTCGATAGTAGAATTATATTAATAAAACATTCATTTTTTATGAAAATTTAACTAGGTGTAATTTTTATCATTATTTCTATTAGAATAAAATTATATGATTGAATATCCACTGTATAATTTCTCTATGAAAATGATACTTTTTTAGGGGACAATAATTAATTTCATTAAGGGGTTAGAATGAAAATATTTTGGAAGGATTCAAAGGAAGGAGCTATTATATGATAATATAATAATGTGGATAATAATGTAGAGTGATTAGGAAGAAAAATATTTGGTATTATTAATAATTTGATACATTTATAGGGTTATTGAATGATTTGGAATGACATGGTGTAAACCTATATAAATTATTCTTTTCTAACACTTCAATAGTTAAATTGAATGGGAACAATCTATATGAGTTATATTCTACCTCTTTGATCATAATTGTTTTTGTTATCATGGATTTACATGTATCATGATATTTTATTTACATTAGAAGTTGTGAGTCATTTCATGTAAAATCCTAGAATGTGTCATTTAGAGGCTATGAAATTGATTATCCAATATCAATTTTTTTATAAGATGCAATTTCATTCATTTGTGAGGAGGATCTATTAATGGTTTTTATTTATATTTTATACCATACATTGATTCAATGAAGAGAAGGAAAATTTATGTGTCCAATTTTTAGAATTTTAATGATTAGTTATATATATTTATTGTAACTTGTGTCTACTATATAAAAATTTAAGGAAAATATATTAATGATATATAATAAGGAAATGATTATTTCTGGTTAAAGTGATATCTAAATGTACTTAGGAATGAATCTAAATGAATAATGTTATTCTATAATATTAAGAGTTTTATTCACTGTGATAAGAATCCTATTTTTTATAAAGAAATAAACTCATTGACTTAAATTATATTCTATTAATAATTTTCTCCGAGATCGAGTATTAGAAATTATGATTGTGGTAGGATAATATAATCCAATGGACACGTTCACAAATATGTCTATCCATGAATGTATAAGGAAACATTATACATTATTTAGACTTTGATGAATTGAAGAATATGGATAAAAATACACAAAATAGATACAGGTAATCATAGATGAATTTTAAAGGATTTCATAATCCATGATGCAATATTCAAGTGGGAGATTTTGGGATTTTGAGAATTCCAAATAAAAATTGAAAAGGATATTTTCGAATGAATACTTTTCTATGAGTTTTTTCTGGAATGTGGTATTTGTTAGTGGCTATAGAACATGTAATTTTGGGAATGATTATGACTAAATAATGTTTTTTTTTGATAATTTATTAGATGAATTTGAAGTATTTTTTCAACAAATATGTATTTATTCATTTTCACTGGATATAACCATTTATTCCGAAGGTGAAGAAGAATATAAGATTTTTCTTATATCAATGGAAGGACAATGGTTAATATCATATTGTGGTGGAATTAGGTTTCAATGAAAATACCTTAATAGATATTAGTTAGTAATAGTCCTTTATGATTCATGTATGTGAAAATGTTAAATAGTTATGACGTTTATAGAGTGATGAAATATGATATTTTTATAAATTTATTATTGTTATTGGGTTGCTATCATATGGATGAAATATTTTTTTCAAAACCACATATTTAATTTTTGTGATTATGTGTTCTTTTTTCATTTTATAATGTTTGTGTCTAAATGATTTAATATAATGATTATGTTTTAGTTTTTCCTTTTTCCAAAAAAAAATCATGGATTTGTGAAGGCCTTTAGAAGAATAAAATTTCAATGGATAAAGATTTTTATAAATTATTTATTTTTATTAGTTTTAATTTTATAAATAGTTAATATCGCACATGAATATATCCATAAAAAATTAAATTTTCAATATCGATCATTTTTTATTGTAAATAAATTTTTTCTCTATTATATAATAGACTTACATTGTAAATGAAATAAAACATATTTTATCTCTTCTACCTAAGAGTTGTTTCAATATAAATGTCACTAGAAGAAAAAATAAATTCACAAGGTTAAATCAAAATTTTCTGTGATATTATAGGTATGAAGAATAACATTTTCTTAAATATATTCAATATATAAAATTGTTTTTTAATTAGCTAATATTTTTTCCTTCATTTTTACAATGTGTGAATAATGGTCTTGAAATTTTTAAGAAATATAAGATAAATTTTCTATAAAACCGAACATTTATAGGTAAAATCCTTAGAGATATAACTAAAATTTATTTAAGAAATTATTAAATCACTAAAATTTTACACATTTAGAGGTTCAATTAATATCATGTGATTCTGTGGCCATGATAAATCAATATCTCATCATTTATTGGAATTTACACCAATTTTATATTAAATTTATCTCCTCAAATCTACCTATAAATTTTCACTTGTTTTCTAGTACCTATTCACATTTTATTAAAATATCTACCATGTCTATTAATATTTCCATCACACATCTATGAAAAGTTGTATGTTATCCACATGAGCCAAATAAAATTATTATATAAGAAATGTATCCATACTGTTATGTTAATATTATCTTCTCTATGATAGATGATTCATTCATAACTTCTTTATATCCTAAATAACCATATCGAATGTATAATTGATAGATCCCTAAATACATCTCTATCATTTGATCAATTAATTTAATAAGAAAATGATATTTTCTAATGTATTTTTTAAATTATCTAACTTCTATAAAAACTATCCAACCTATCATAGTTTTTTTGGAATATTTTAATTACATTCATTTATGATGGAAGTCAATTCACATGTGCATTTCCAGTCTATGTATATGACTCACCCAAATACTGTCATAAATGGGGTAAATTATCTTAGCCTCAAGAAATTCAATAATCTCATATTGAAAAATTCCAGTATATTTAGAATAAGTATATCCATTCACAAAATAATTGTTATTATTTTATCCTTAATGAGTATTTGGTATCATGAATGTTACAAGGGTTGTTCAATTTATATTTGATATAGTCTACACAATCACTTTTTTTTATATTCTCAGTACATAAAAAAACCTTTTTTTAATGATAACCCAGTCTAGTAAAGACACTAATAAGAATCATCCCTTTTGTAACAAAATAAGCATATTTAACTATGGTAGGGAATACCATTAATTACATACTCTGTGGTTTTAAAAAAAAATTGTTAATGAATTAGTTTCCCATAATATAAATCATTTTTTAATTCAGTAACATCAATATTTTTGGAGTTCTATTCAATAGTTATGAATTATTTTTAAATATTCATGGTAGTTCATTATTGTTTTTAGTGAATTCTACTGACCACGAATATTTATTTTGATATTGATTCTCTGACACAACATTCACCTATAGGATGATAACATCAAATTAGTAATAAAATACCACGTAAACCATATGTTTAGTTTGCTTCTTAGTATAATTTTAATATCTCATAGTCTTCACTAATGTGAAAATTGAGTTTTTCTTGGGGATCAATAATGAGATAACCAATAGTGTCAATAAATATATTTCCAAGTATAATAACCACATCATTATCACTATCGACGTCTAAAATTGTGAAATCATATTGATGTATATGTTTTCCAACCCAATATAATAAATCCTCAGTTTGCTCAACTTTGATAGAGGGCTGATCATTAATTTATTTTTAATACCATTAATATATGATTATACTGAAAAATTCCAATATCATTGTAAAATTCACATTGATTTAAACTAAAGCTATCTAAAAAATACACAATACTTGTTAATGTTATTTTTCCTTGATATTTATAGGGAATATTCAAGAAACCAATATCCATTTCATTTTTTAGAAATCATTATATCTTTAACAAAATAATATTTTTTATGAGAGGTATAACTAAAAATTCATCATGATATACTACAATTTCATTCTCCCAGATCGAGTTTCATAAAAACACACAATACATACTCTATTTTATACCATATATAAAATATTGGATGTAACCATCCATAATTATTGAATCAATAATGATTATTTCATCACTTATATCAGAATTACCTTTTTTGTATTTTAGAATTAATTAATTAAAAGAAAATTTAATATAACAAAACCCATGTTCATTATATTAATCTAAATTTTTTTCACTATATATACGAAACTACTTAATCCATATCATGTCTTGAACATCTCCCATATATTATTTCACATGTGATATCCCTAGATAAATTACCTTTATACTAATTATATTCATATCCTATGAAAATATAAATATATGGAGAGAAGAGACAATATGCATGGTAAGGGAAGATATAAAACTTTAGTAAACATGAAATAAACATGGAATAAATACTATCATAAGAGTACATAGAAAACCTGAATTAAATATAAACATTAATATAAGATAATTATCTTTCTATAACAAAAATAGAACCATTAACATAAATTTTAATGATCTACAATTGATAAAATAGTAAATTTTAGACATAAAAACATGTTTTCAAGGACTATTGTGAAGTACCAATCCTTTTATTTAGAGAAGTAGACACCCAAACGCATATTTTGTGTCTTATGAGACCTATCAATGCTTCAAGGGGCCATATATTTTTAAGCCTCGCCTATAACTTGTTTACATCCAATGCATTCACTATAAAATACTACAATATTTTTATATCATTCAATAAGGAAAATATTATTAAATTAAACATGGATATCCATATAATGAATGGTATAGATTGTTAATACATGATCAACCTCATTAAGTTTTCAATAAATTTCCCCATATGAATAAAATGGTTAACATGCTCATAAATCATCTAGATAATTTTTTTGATGGCTATGAAATACATACTCAACATTTCAATAATCATCAATATTGTAATAACTACAAACAGAATGATAATACATTCCCCATGTCAATAGAATAAAATTATTTCTTGGCTATCATCATCCAATTTGAATTATGTAAAATGTGATGTTCCCACCACATAGAACAATGATCATTCCTCTATTTATATATTATAATAAAAATAACATATGATAAAAAATATATATAGAAAATGGTTTTAAAAGAATATAACTTAACAATGAAAAAAGAAACATAGAATATAGTTGAAATAGAAAAAAAATCCTTCAAAAATAAATGGTTCGAATGGTTTCACAAAAAGAAGGAATCGAGAATATTTTTTTGATACAGAATGTTCAATCCTACAAATCAAAAGGGTTATATATTAGTTTAAAAATAACGAAACATAAACTCTATTAGTATAAATAATATGGTTTTAAAAAATTTATGTGGAAATTAAATACTAAATGTTCTTTTAGGAAATATTTTAAATGCCAAAATAAAATTAAAATTTACATGCTGCATTCCTGTATAAATTTTGAAATGGTAATTTGAGGGAATTTGAAAGAGTTTACATTCGATATAAATATCTGGTTTTGATGTTTTGAAAATACATATTTTTTAATATAATGGAATGATGAGAAGAGAATGAAAATAAAAATACAAATGGAGAAACCTATTTTTTTAAAAATATAATTGTTTGTATCTCATATTATAAGAATTGTACCAAAAAACTTGTATTTGTAAATAATTTTTCAAAATAGTATTATAAAATACCAAATAATAAAGGAATATTTTTGGAGAACCCAATCATTGAAGGTATATGATCCGGATTGATCAATATTACACAAGGAAAAGAAGAATTGAACTATCGATATGCCTTTCAAGAAACATACTCCATGATTTCAAAAACATTTTATAAGATTTAATTATTTACAAATATAAGAAATTATTATTAAAACATAATAATATAAAAGTAGAATAATTTATCCAACTTATATGAATAATTTTTATGTGAATGATCATAACTCAATGATTGAAATCTTAGTTACCAAAAAAAATCTTATGACTGGGCTAACACCAGATTCAAAATAAATTTTAAAAAAATATCATAAATATTTCATATTTACTATAAATCCCTGAACTTGCACTTTTGGATTAAATACTATAAATGTTGAGTACTTTTTATATAAAATACAACCAAAAAATTAAGAGAACATTTTATAGTATTCATAAAAAAATTAATTATTTTAGAAAAAATAAAATAATGTAATCCAATAGATATATTGTTAATATTAATTAAAAATTATTAATATTATTCCCAATTTAATTTAATAAATTTGATAATTCAATATTTTATTAATATCAAAAAATAAATTTCGAAATAGTTTATATTGGACAATGGATTACAATAATGTTTAAAAATATATATCTTTATATTATATAAATAACTAATTAATTAATTAGTTATCTATTATTCCTACTATAAATATATCTTATAGATATATTAATAATAATATACTTTGTTTCTGGAATTAAAACACTAATATTGGGAAAATATGTTTTTAGAATAAAATTCTATGTACATTTTGTAGTTATACAAATTGAATTTAAGTCATATTAAATTTAAACTGTATTTATTTATATAAGGATTTCATTACTTGGTTACTTATATTAATTTTTTTAAATTCAATAACTCTTTTTTATATGTCTAAACATATTGTTTTTTAATATTCGTTCGGTGTTTCAAGTGGATAATTCAATAAAAAAAATATTATTTAAATTTAATCATATATATTTAAATTTGGGGTGTTACAATATACCCCCTTAAATATATTATTTCTTGAAGTTTTACAGATAAGATCCTATAAATTTCTATAGTTAGCTCAATATTAACCATAAATATTTAGGTGATCATTGATTTATATAAGATGTTTAAAGTGATTTATCTATTTGAAAAATTATTTTCAATGATTTGTAGAGAGATGTAAATCATTCTTATTTTCACATATAATCCCACTAACAAATGATGATCAATATCCATATATAATATCATCCCAAAATCATTTAAATTTATTTAAAAAATAATCATAAAACTATGGGTTATATATAGTGAATTCTTTTTCTAAAATATGACCCTATTAAATCTAGAGAGAAACTCAGTATCAACTAAATTAGTGGTAGTTTCATAGGATTTTAATTTTCCACAGGGTTTTGGGTGACTATTTCCACTATTTACCTTTGGATTGGGTCTTTGAGTCACATAATTCCCAACTCTCATGCAGTTGAAGTGACAGATTTTCATGGATTCTATCTTTTCCTGATACTTATTTATATAATTACCATAATCCCTATACTTATATAATTTAACTATCCATTTTAGGAAAGTTACCAAAATTTTCTGTCTACATTTTTAACGTATATGAAATGGAATCATCATTTAATCAGAATCATCATCACATAATATTATATGAGGCTCCATGTTAATCTTATTTGGTTTTTTGTGGACATCATCATTGTTCACATAGATAATTATAATTCAAGAGATTTGGTTTGGAATAATCATAATATTTCACAGTTGAACTCCCACTTCCATTAGATATTCCATGAAGTAATCTCTACACTATCCATGACACCCATGGTTCCTTTTACTTATGGACACTACTAAAATAAAATGTGTTAACTTGAGTGGTGATTGATATATTATATTAATCATAAATTACTATAAGAATATTTAAGCTCAGGATGTCTCAATTAAAAATAGTATCATGTTATCCTATTGTATTTGAAACTCAATTTTAATCAGGTTAAAATAAATATTAGTTTAACATATATAGTTATTGGTTCAACCTTGGTCACATTGAGTTTGGTTCTCCCATAGTTCTTAACCAATTTGTCAAAATAAATATCATGAATTAATATTAAATTCCCATAAATCATTGATATATATTCTATAAAAAATAAAATATATCCATTATCCAAAAATTACATATTTATTAATATATAACATAACATAGTAATCTCTATAATTTAATCAATGGTATCTGTGGTTAGATTAATATTATATTCTCTATCATAATTATATAACATTACACTCAAATCCTCAATAATGGTTCATTATAGAGAATGTGAATAATTGAAATCATATACCCAAGGATTCCAAATTAGGTTTTACTTTAGGATTCTTTATCATGAATAATGTGACAATCAAGTCAATACACAATCCACCCTTTTTGGCATCATTACCCCTTTTTATATCTATAATCAGTCTTACATCTACATATATTATCTATATTATAATGTAATTTCTAGGAAAACGACACAATATCGACCTTACAAATACACAATGATGATATCTTATATTAATACTTATTCATAGTATTTAAAATATGATTTTCTCATAAATATCACTAAATAAAATGTGCATTTTTTCTATAACATTTAATCAAACACTATCCCCATGGGTTATCTATACATTTGAAAATGTTATCAAACATAACTTATAAATCCTTAAATTATCCTCAAAAAACATCATAATATCCAAATATATCAAGAAAATTTCTTTGATACAGACTGTGACACCCCAAAACCACACTCTCAGATCTAATACCATAATCACATACTTTATTGACATTGATACTAGCTTTCAAATTTCATAATATACCCTTAATTAATTAAAAACTAAATTAAAATTATTTCATCTATTATATCAAAAGGATGATTTTTTATATAATTATTTATATAAATTGAAATATATATACTACCATAAACCATGTTCATTATAAAACTAGACATTTTTACACTATATATACAAAACTAATTAATCAATAATTGGTCATCCACATACACAATAAAACACTTCATGTTTTTTATCCTTATATACATGTAACATCTGATACATTATTCATAACATGGTTAAATGGAAACATTGGATGGGGGAGATCAATTACTTTTTAAGGGAAACATACAATTGAGGAAAAAAATAAATTAACATTTCGTAAATATTATTCTAGGAATAATTAGATAATATTAATTCATAATCATATTGTAATCGAGTTCATCAATTATCTATAAAAATTTATGAAAAAACGAATACCAATAATAACAATATCATACTAGTGGAATATATAATTCTAGATGAGAAATACATTATTTTAATGTAATATTCCAAGTCACTATACTATTAGTGGGAGAGGTATTAAAAAAACCCATCATGTTTTGTCTCATGAGACCTATGGATGAATTGGGATGCTCTAAAATTTCTTTCACCAGCCATAACTTGTTTATGTCTAATGAATTGACCATCAGATTCAACATTAAATGTCATATCTTTCCACAAGGAATATATTACTTAATAGAACAAAAATATCCATATAATTCCAAATACAGAAGGCCAATACATGATTAACATGTGTTAGGAGTAAAAAATCATATATATTGGCAATATATTCCTGTTTATCAGTAAATGTGATAACATGGTAACAAACCATCTAGAAACATAAGTTGGATGTTAAAACAACACATAATTACCTTTCCAATAATCATCCATATAGTAATAAATACAAACATAAGGACAATAATTTTCCCATGTTAATAGAATTAAATTTCTTTTAGTTGAACATCATATAATATGAATTATGTAAAAAATGGGATGCTCACAATGTATAAAAAATTGTTTTCAAAGATATTTTAATAATATAATAACATGATCATAATATATCCAATCTAATAAGGTGTATGGTTTTAAAACATCACAACCCCAATGAAACAAATTAAACTTATATGGATGTTTCCAATGGTGAAAAAATCACTGCTAAAATAATTCTTTAAACTATATCTCAAACAAAGTTATCAAAATTTCAATTCTTTGATACCATAAGTAAAATATCATAAAGGATAATATATTTATATATTATATAAAAAATCATGAAACATAATCCCTATTATGGTAAATATTATTTAATATAAATATGGAAGTTGAAACAAAAACATAAATGAGATTTTACAAAAAAAAATTCATATTGATTGAAAATTAAAATTTTCAACTCAAATCTTAATGTATATAGGGAAAATGTGACTTGATTTTTTTTTAAATAAAATTAATAACTGAAAATGGATCCTTAAAATAAAATTATTTTTATATTAAAAAAATGAGGATAGTTGGATAAAACACATGAATGTGAATGGAGGGTTTTTTTTCAAAATACTATTGTTCAATAATCATACTGAAATAAATTATAAAAACTGAATTCGTATTAAAGCATAATTTAAAGATGGATAATTAAAAAATACGATAAAAAATAATGGTTGGAGAACACATGAATGAGATTAATATGTTCATGATGAAACAATATAATATAAAGAATAAATATTTGAATAATCAATATCCCTTATAGAAGATGTACACGATGAGGAATGATTAATTTGAAAATGTTCTCATATTATAAACGATTAAACAATGATAGAAAAACACATTATACAATAAAATGAGTATAATTTATCCAAATTATATGAAATAAGACCATGATAATGAACATAACACAAAGAATGCATATTTAGTTGGAAGAACACTTATGACTCGTATAACACTTGAAGGAACGAAATTTTAATAAAAAAATGATTTAGAGTATATTATCAAATGAATTACTAGTAAAAAGGAATAAATAATCCATTGTATAAAAAACAAAAATAACAAAATAAATAATAACCATAGGTAAAAACAACTAATATCTCCCAAAATATCAGAATTGAGGCCAAGAAAACTAGTGCATCTTGAGAATAAAATTAATTAAAAAACAATAAAAAATCTGGATTATAACTGAATTTTAAGTACATTGATTAAATGATATTTCATGACATAATATGTAAAATAGGAAATATATACACCACATAAATTTATTTTTTTTCTTAAGACCACCCATTTATCAGATAGTTGTAGTTGAGACTAAAACCCTTACTTTAGTTCTAATTCAATCTACACATGCACCAAAATTTTTAAATAAATAAATTATGTTCATTAAATAAATACCGAATTAAATTATTCACAACTATACATATTTAATCCTTGATTAATATTCATTCTAATATTAGTTATTTTTTCCTATTTTTATCACCAAGTAAATGAATATTAATTGTTTTGAACTGCTTCCACAAAAATAATGTAGGTATTACTTGTCATTACAATTTAATTCAATATAAGATAATTAATAGAATGTGAATATATTTTAAATGAATATTATAAAGGGTATAGTTTCGTTCATTGTATATTTATTTGAAACCATTAATATGAAATCAAATATGATCATGTTTCGGTTATTCAAAACAAATGAAATGTTATTTCCAAATTATTATGTTAAATATTTACATAAATATACAAGAATATAATATAATTTAACTAATTATATCATATTATACCATAATATATTTTTTCTTGGACATTCAAGATATTAATAACTAATATTTTCATGTAGGTGAAAAAACTGACTCAAACATGAACCAACCGTGATTAATGGATGATTATAAGGTGACTTAATAGTAAAATAATTAAAATATAAGAACAATATTCCAATATAGTTTTTAATATATTGATATATCATAATTATAATTAATTATAATTATTTAATTATTTATATTATGTTATTAAAAATTAATGATGAGATCATTTCCACTTAGTTTGATCCTTTTAAATGATTTAATAAATGATAATAGATTGTTATTCATACCATTAATATATTCTAATTATTTTTGATACCCTAACCATAATGATATCATAAAAAATATTTATTATTTAATCTCATCCTAATGGATATCTTTGTAAGGTTGGTTTTAAAATAAAAATAAAAATCAGTCATTCCCTAAAGGTAGTAGTCCATATTATGCATTATTGACAATTTCATTTTCTATAGAATGAGAGAAATAAGAAACATGATTTAATTATTTTTAATCATAAAAATTATATAAAAAAATATATTTATTATATTTATATTTTAGCCTATCCTAGTACGGTGGTGATAGAATTCATAACATTTTTTACCATGGCAGCGGTAGCCCTTAGAAGACACAAATTACGCTTTCATTTTTCAGAATTGAAAATGGAAAGATGATTAATTATTATTATAATAGAATCATATGATTTATTATATAAAAATAAAAATTTAATTACATATGAATTCAATGATTATAAATTGAAATAGAAAAATAGAAAGGAAAATAAATTAAAAACTATAGCTCATGTTGAGAAATTACCAATTTATTCTGATGATCCTTTTGAAATTAATGGAATACTATAATATCATGTGACCAAAAGAGTAGCATATTTAAAGTGAATTATATGGGTAGTAAAAAATTTATGTTTTCATGAAGACATTTAATTTTTAGTTGTTCCTTAATTGGGTGGTAATAGGGCCTTTTTATAAGTGGTGAGAATGAAATTTTTGTATATATTTGATATAAATATAATGAGAGCACTTGTTAAACATTTCATGTGGATTAAAAAGTAAGATAAAATTATGTAGATTAAATATAATGTCATTATAACCTCATAAATTCAATTATATATTTTTTCTATCATTTTTAACCCCTATAATTATTATTTGTAAACTTTTTGCTTTTACCTCTAAAACAAGATTTTACCGAAGATGACAGGAAAATTATGTATAAAATTAAAGTGGTTCATATTCAAAGAATTTTACCTTTTTATTATATATTCTAAATCCTTTTTATTTTATTAAATTAATAAAATAAATTTATTTTATTTTCAAAATAACAATATATAGCATATTAAAAATAATTTTTGTGTAAATATTTATAATGTTTGAAAATAAAAAATATGGGGTTGTAAATTTAGACAAAAAATATTATAAACATTAATTCAATTATAAGATACCTATTTTAACTCTGAAAAATGTTTCGTGAATTTCAAATTCATACTTATATACTAATACTATTATAAATGTCATTCTATTTGTAAAAATGGTATTCTTCACTATACACATAAATATCCAAGATTTTAATAAAACTCATAAATTAATATTAAGATTACATTATTCTGATTAAGAGAAAATTATTTACATTTAATAATAATAATTTTCTATAATTTTTCACTTCAATGTTTTAATAAAATACAAAAATGTAGTGGAAAACTATTCATATTAGATAATAGATATATAAAATATTAACTATAATTTATTATTGTATACTAATAAATACTAATTAGTATATCTGTAACCTATGTATCATATTATGAATATTTATTATTATTATCTAATAATAATTAAATTATTTTCTTAAAATAAAACACTATTTTTAGGAAAATATAAATTTAACCACTAATTTTTTTAATATTTTTAGGTATACTAATAGAATTTAATTCACATTTAAATTTTTCATTATTTTATTTCTATAAATATTAAAACAATTAGTTACTAATATTCATTATAAAAAATTTATTGCCTTGGTTTTTATGATATAAACATATCATAGTTTTTTTAGTCTTATTTTGTGTATGGAAAAGCTATCAAACACATTTTCTTATTTAAATGCAATCATATGTTAATATTGTGTGTGTATTATAGATCATATATCCTTTTTTTAATTTTTTTCTTCATGAAATCAAAATTCTATAGAATCATGGAATGTGTTTCATTAAATAAGGTTTAAAAAATTTATATTTTGGAACAAATGAAAGAACATCTTATTGAACTTATAATTGTTATTAGAAAAATCTAGAAAAATTTCATGAAATGCATAATGTATAACATATTTTTTTAATTACTATATATTGGAATTAAAGTGACTTATTTATAATAAATTTTCATTCTCTTTTTCTTTCAATATGTCAAATTTACTTCAATTTTTTCTTACTACTTCTCATAGTCTTATTCCTCATTAAGAAGGTTGTTTCCATGTTTGGTCCAATATATAAATTAAAATCTATTGGAAATTTACATATTTGTTGTAAGTTTCAAAATTTATATTCCTAAGATGTGTTTACTAGTAGGTTATATTGTATCTATAGGTCCATTATAGACAAATTTAAATTATTCCTGAGAATAAATAAATAATATTAAATTAATTCACTAATCTCTCTGTAACACTTCATGATATTTTTCTCATGGGAATACTCTTGATCGAATGTAGTGTAAAGGTTTCAAAAAAATTTACTTTTGTTTCTATATTGATAAATATTTGCATATATATTTAATAACATCTTAAAAAATAACCCTTCTGTAATATTTCTATATCCATATGTGGTAATTCCTTGTGTTTCTTACATCCTGGATTATTGGTGTATACAAAGGGATTATTTATTATTTGTTTTAAATAATTTTTATAAATATATATTTTCATCCACTGGAGTAGTTAGTGTTTCTTGTGATGGAATTTCATGATTAATGAATTGGGAAGCATTTTTATTCTATATATGCTCTATTAATTACATTCATATCCTTAACCATAGTTCATTTATACACAAACATCAGTTTTTATTTAAAAATATATAATGTACTCTATCATATCACACCAAATTATCAATTTTTCGACTATAAATATTCTTCCACTCATTTCACTTTTTATAGTTTGATATAAGAGCATTAGAAATTATTCAAATTTCTTCTAAAATCTTCTCAATATAGTTGCATAATTTTATAATACCCAATATTTGTTAACATATTCCATCAATTCATACATTTAAAATTTTCAAAAATTGAGAATAAAAGAAATACTTATAGGGAAACTCTAAATAGTAATTTTTCAATCAATCACATGATTAATGAAAATCTTATAAATATTTATATAAAAAGGAAAATTTTTTCCCTTAAATTCAAGGATCTCTATATAAGATATCCTTATAAATTAATTTTAAATATACTCTATATTACAGTATAAATCATCATCATTTTAAAAAAGATAATCCTTATCTTTTCCAGCAAGGTAGTAAGTAATATTTTTAATATATTTCTCATATTCACTCATATATATTAATGAGATTTAATGTAGTTTGAATTTTTTTCTTTACATAATCTAAATTATCCTCAAAAGGTAAACTATTTGTGATGGGATGATGTTTCATGTGGGAATTTTTTATCTCTATATTTTTTCCATTCTATGTCAGGGTATTATATATTGGTTTCACAAACCCCATAGGGATATTGACACCCCTAAGTCATAGTGATCATTTTAATTTTTTCAAATAATATATATATTTACAGGTTACCTTTATATTGTTTGATGTATCATCTATATGTTATATAAATCCTTTTCTTACCATATAGTTTCCATATATCTTTGTAATGTTCACTCAATATTAGGAATCATATGTAAATGACTTTCCCTTAGACTCTTCATGTGCATTCATAAGAAATGACACATAGTTTAATATGGTAGTAATCAATAATTTCTAAAGAATTTTTAATTTAAAAGATTTAATAATTCTGTATATTTTCTAATTTTAATTATTATAGTTATATTTTTGAATGATAATAATAATTTGTCAATAGGAATAAATATCTAGTCTAATTGTTCTAAATGTTCTTTATGACAATATATGTAATAAAAAATCATAGCCTCTCTATAAGTGTACATGGTTACAAATATGAATAAAATTTTTTCCCAATATAATTTCTTTAGGTATAGTTGTTTTACTAATCATGCTTAAATTATTTAATATTGGATGAGAAGTGATGTTTCTTATTTTAATGTAAAATGGCTATAACATGTAGTGAGAATAATTTTGTATATGAAAATATAATATAATAAGAGTTAATTTAAAGGAGAATTATTAAAATAATAAAAATAGAAGGTTATGAGATTAGTTTCATTTATTTATAATACTTATATATGAATTCATTGATTCTTTATTTTCACTATCACTCTACATTTAAAAGTATTATCTAAAATCAGCATTCAGCTTTATTCCAAAATTATAGTCAATATATGTTTACAATTTATATATAATACAAGAGTAATAATAACTTATTGTTTATTTTTAATTAGTGTGTTTTCTTCATCTAATACTCACATGATTCTATGAACTAAATTTCTACTCTATGGTTAGAGGACTGTAAATTGAATCCCATTACTTTAGCATATACCCTATATTCACCTACTAGTCTATAAGGATAGAAAATAGTTTTCTATTTAAATTATATTATAAGAATAATTATATTCATTAAAAAAATTAACAATAATCCATAAATACACATCCTTATTTCCATCCCAGTGTTTACTCACACATTCTCATCATAAAACGGTCAAAATTTTATAAATAATAAATATTTATCCTTATTGTGATTGATGAGATAATTTCTTCTAATATCATGAATATATTCTTCCCAAGTCTCATTATCTGTGTATTTAAAACTAATTTGAACCCCCTTCAATGTTCATAGTATCCCAAATACACAACTCTTCAAATAATCTATGATTATTCCACACATACAGTGGGTTGTGAGTGAAATATTTGTGGGAAAATATATTTGTTCTTAATACATGATTTTTCAAAATATAACCAACATGTTTCTTTTTGACGTCCCCTATACTAGCTACTTTATGTTCATCCTGTTAATACATTCACAGATATACCTATAAGTGAATGTTCTATTATTTTTTTGGTGACCATGAGTTCTGTTTGTGATCCATGTTTCATATCTATTGATTAATGACCCCCAATGATTGATCTCACTTCTATCCATTTTTATACTGTCTCTAGAGTTATTTAACAATTATATTTGGTCGTATAATCTAACAAACCCATGAATTTTATACATAAATACTATATCATTTTAGATAAATAATTAGCCTATCCCATAATATTATACAAATATAGTAAACATATAAGACATATCAAACATAATACCTTTTTTTCCAAGGGAAATAGATACTTATGAAAGGGTGAGATCATATTGTTAGAAAGGGTAAAAAAGTGAGACATCAATTGAATATCATCATTGAGAATAAGACAATTATAAGGGTATGATGTCATGATCATAATTTTTAAACTCATACACTATAAATCGTAAATAATAAATCACAAGTCACCAAATAGAATATCTTCATAACAGTAGGCTTGATTCACGACAGTGAAGAATCATCAATAAATAATCATAAATCTCAAGAGAATATCATATGTATAATAATTTTCATTAGAAATTGGGGACAATTATAATCTTATGGAATAATTTCATTAGTAAATGATCACAACCAATTCCATCACAACATTGTTAAATGAGTCCCGTAGTGGATTGGGATTAGTCCTCATTCCCTTTTCTTTCATTGTTGACAGAATCCCATATTGGATTGGGTCAACTCTAAATTCTGTTTCTCAATAAATCTTGAGATTTAAAAATCCAAAAATTCATTGAATAAATACATATTCCACCCATAACATAATATAATCCTGATATATTTTATCCAATAGATCAAAAAATAATAATTATTTAATCACAATATAACCTATAGAAAAGAAATAGGCTTCAAAAGTATTTCTTCATCATGTTATAATGACCAATATATGGAATTAGAGTGGAGAGTATCATTATATCAAAAACCCAGTTTATCATGATATTACATAATATAAGTTTTTATTAATAAAAAACATTTATTAAGTAATTAATAATTATGCTATAAAAATCAAAAGAAACCCTCTTTTATCTTTTTAACATAAAAAATATAACATTTCATAGGAAAATGTGGATAATTTTTTTATTTTTAAATCTGTAGAAACATTTAAAGGATGAAAATCATAAAAAAATTAAATGATTGTTCTATAATTCATTTATTCCAAATATTTTATGAAAAACGTTATCTTCACACTCTTGTAAAAAATGATAATGTGTATTATAGAGAAAATATTTAAAGTGTCCCCTTTTTATAATCTGTATACCTATTAAATTACTGTGGAAGAGAAATTTATTGTATATATATATAATCCATTATATTTTATTACGAATATGGATATCAAAGAGAATTATTTATGACCAAAATTTGAAATAAGGCTAGTTTATCATATACAAAATAATTTCTATCATTTTGACTAGAAAATAGAGTAGAAATGGATATAATACATTAAAAACCAATAAATAACTCTAGTATAAGAAAATTAATTGCCTTTGAAATATATTGAGAGTATATTATATCCCCATGTAAAATTTAAACACGAAAAATATTGATTAAAAATGATATTACAACATAATCTATTATCTCAACTCCCAACATGTTTTGTTATTATTCTATCATGGTATATAAAAAATTTAAATTTGTTATTATTATTATATAAAAAACATATTAATAAATATGTTATTACATATTATTTCTTTATAATTTCAAATTACATCTTTTTTGACAATTAATCAATAAAATCAATATTTAGGGGTTCACTATTCTATTTTCCATGAATGTTTTAGTTTTACAGTTCAAGTACATGATCCTTTGTTATAAACTCACAATCAATAGAAAATTTATAATGACCTAAATAAAATATTTATTAATTATATAAACATTATTCAAACCTTTCTAATGTGATGATGAAAATGAATTACACCACTTGGTGTGGGAGATACTCCACACCTAGGTACAAATAAACCCTTAATTTTAATATAAATTGAAATAAAGGATGGTAAATAACAATCCATATATAAAAAAATATATTTATAAAATAAAGATTATGTATATTAGTTAAATCAATCAATATAAAAAACCATTTTAGTTGGTGAGGAAATATATATCATATCACTTCTTGGAGACCACCGTTTATACCTTAAAATGAATAATCGTTTTATTTTTCATTAAATGGAAAAGATGTAGAAAATGGTTGTATAAAATACATAAATAAATTTATGAATAATAATTTTTTAAATTCCATTGTATTTTAACAGTTGTAGAATATTTCATTAATGTGGATGAATAATAAAATGTAAAATATATCAATAAATAGTATTATATTTTCATTGAGTATATTCTGTTGGATCAAACCTTATCCTTCTTTGGAATGAATTTTAGTGAGTTTATAACATTTGATACATGATGATGAAATTTTGGAAGATATTTGGGCATGGGTTTCAAAAACTATGATGGTAAATGATTTTGAACATGTGATGATAGAAGATTCCTTTTATATGTGATGAAGTCACACCCTTGAAAATATTAAATATTTTTTTTTAAAAAAAATCATTAGGATGGTAAGTGGTAAAAATGTCATTTTTTAGGATAAGTTGGGGGAGGATGAAATAAAATAAACTAATGAATTTAATTAAAATTTTTAGTGATATCTTGACCAATTACCCATTCATTTCAATCATTTAACAATTTTTTTCTCCTATCGTCATACAAAGGTAATTTATTTTTATGAAAAAAATATAATAAGCATATTTTTTTTTTGAAATGAAGATTTATGATATGGAATCCATTTTATGAGATTCTATTTATAATGGTTGAAAAAATTAATACTAATATCTGTACCCAAAATGCATAAAAACAATTTTTAAGAAAAAATATATTTTTAAGAATAAAACACATTTAATTATCATTTTATGAATATATAGAACCCTTAGATAAATTATCGATTTTTTACTCAAATATATTATGTTTATTGTTTTTGAAAACTATTTATCATTAGGGACGGATTTTATTTTCTAACATAAAATAGATTTACAACAGTAGACAAATTTTTTAAACACATATTCTTTTATAATAATATTATTGTATATTCATTTCAAAAAATTTTGTGATCTATGATTGAATTATAAACGTTTTTTACATATGTTTAGAAAATAATTTTTCATAACTTTATGTCCAAAAAATAAATTTAAATAACTTTAAATAAAACATATAATAAAAAAAATTATAAATAAAACATTTCTGTTTAACTAATAATTATAAGAATAATCATCTAATATCATTTCTCATATATTTATAGAATCATATTAATTTAATTTTCCACTTTTATTTTATAAATTTCAGAAATAATATTGTTTATTTTCTTTTAATTTGAATATTTAAGAATATTTTATTTACTTATTTTTGATGATGTGTACATTCAAAACTATAAAATATACACAATTTATTTTTGTTAAATATTGTTTAAAATATTGGGGAATTACATTATAGCAACTTTATAAGAATATCTCCATTGAAATTCCATTACCTAATTAAAAAACTATGATACCTCCTCCAAATTTACTACTTCACTTTTCACATAGCTTTTTTAAATATAAAACACATCTAGAGAATATAAACCAAGTCAGCGATACTATTATATATAATTATTCCAGTATAATAAATGAATTCTAAAAAATATTCTACATATGAAGGCCAATGATCCATCGATAACTCTGTTTTATGTTCATGTAAATGATCAGGTATGTAAATCATCCAAAGAGATACATGGTAGACATCATTAACATAGGAGAGGTCTATTAAAATCACAAAGTGATTAAATACTACCATTATACAAAAAAGAATATCATATGGACTTATATATCGAGCTATCATCATTACATTCAATCTAAATATCTCAATCATATTACAAGGAGAAATCTATCATAATACCTTCTAAGAAACATAAAACAATAGATCATGTAAATGTTTATCTGCATAAATTTTCTATCATTTCTATGTTTTAATAATAAATTTTTCAATGTGTTTAAACTTATCTACCAATATTTCACTTATATTTTTCCCCGGTAGCTTTAATTCCCTAAATTCAACCAACAATTGAATTTTATTCACTTAGTTCCATATATGGATTTATAAGAAGTCATCCAAATGATTAAGTGAATGTTATTATTGTATGATAATTAAAATATAGAATTGTTTTGATCAAAACCACCTCTGAAATACAAAGATAATGTTAGGAGAATATAATTTAGTGTTTGAATATTTTTTTTCAGAATAACCATCTATTTGTGGATGATGTGTTGAGATAAAATTTAATATTATATTCAATTCCTGGTAAATATTTCTTTAAAAAATTGATGTAAAACATGTATCTCAATTCAATTAAATTTAAAGTTATACTCCACACAACCATAAATATTCATTAATCTATATCGTAGAATCTTTTCGTTGAGAGAAATCTCCAATGATACTAATTAGTTGAGGTTTGTCTTAGTGGTAAGCACCCAATAATCCTACATGAAAATCGGGGATCAAAACCCAATGGGCACAGGGACTATAGAAGTACTATAGCGCACTATAGCTGTAGTGTTATTGTTGCGGCGACATGTCATTATAGCGGCGGAAGGGTACTGTAGAAGGCGGAGTACTGTAGCCGTACTATTCACAAAATGGGCCTTTGGCCAAAATTTGGGCCTACAGGCCATATAATGGGATAAATGCCCACTAGGCCTTCAGGATATGTAATGGGTCTCTCTCTACCCAGTTAAAATAGGTCTCTTCTTTCCTTTAAATAATAAATGAGGCTTTAGCCCCAACCTTTTAAAAAATACTCAATGGTACAAATAAAATTAAATGAATTTTTAAGGAAATTGAAAGCAGCCTAAATGGATTTTAGACATTAAATATTTTGGTGATTCCTATGATTATATCCAAGGTGGTGTTCTCCCATTTCCATAATTTTATGTTTATGATTTAAAAATCCCTTTAGGATTAGGATATTCATCCTTGTCATATTTACAAAAAAGGAATTGAGATTTATTCCCCAAAATTTATCTCTTCAGGTTTTCCCACTAAAAATAATATTTAGGATCTCTATACTTCGTTGTACATTCATAGTGTGTAGAAAAGGATAACCTATTTGATTTATCCCATAGATATTTTTAATGATTATATTGGTAGGACACATACATGGTTCCAAACCTTTTCATTCTATAGCTAACATATTTGAAATCTGGAACATTTCATACCTTTTTATTCATCTCAAGATCCTCCTTTAATTATTCATTAATATTCATATAAATGGATGGTTGAAAATTTATCTATTAATTATGATATGTATCCCAATGTATTTGGATCTCATGATCAATCTTTTTTAAATCCATATGTATTAAATATCTATTTATCCTTATAATTGATAAGCTAACAGTGTCCTTCCATCTCAATGCTTTATCCTCCTTGTTTTTATTCAAAGTGTTGTATTGTATTGAGAATTCATAATAATTAATAATCTCCCACCATCCATAATGCAGAATATTAAAAACTCTACATGAAAAAATTAATTCATGACATTACTATTAGTATATATATATAACTATTCACCATGAAGGTAATCCCTAAATATAATTAAATAAATAATTTATAATGGTATCTCTAAATCACAAGTTGGGTATTTATTATCATGGAAAATCCATTTTCATGAGTAATATAAAACCTCTATGTCATCTATCATGAAAAAAACCAAGTCACTTCAATCATTT
Organism: Viscum album; assembly: GCA_963277665.1. Lineage (NCBI taxonomy): Eukaryota > Viridiplantae > Streptophyta > Magnoliopsida > Santalales > Viscaceae > Viscum > Viscum album. The sequence goes on from OY728156.1 coordinate 53,829,972, forward strand.
ATACCTATAGGTCATGAACCCTTCTATAGTATTGGGTAGTATGAGAATATGTGCACTAACATTATTTCTTTTCAGTTCCTTGATATTATAATCATATTCATCATTATAAATAAACATGACTCCATTCTATAGTATATTGGTTAGTGGGTTTCCATACATTGAGAAATTATTCATAGTGCATCAATGGTGTCCAGAAAATCATAGATAATTATGGATCTCAATCATTTTTATTATTATATAAAAATTTTAAATATAACATGTTATTGAAGAATACACTGATATTTATTCACATTTAATTATATAACATGTGAATTATACTACATGTATCTTGAATAAACTGGAAATATTTTTCAAAAACATCGTATTTGAAAAACTATTCAACATAATCCTAAAATGATCATCATGATCATACTTTGTCAAAAAAATATATGAATATTAACTATAATAACTATAATGAACTAATCAAGGTAATTTATAAATAATATTTTAATTATCCACAAGATGATGGCTTGCGAATATGTAATTCTATAATGAATTACTATAATTTTATATTTTTTTATTCCATGTATGGAAGGATTTATTTGATTTTACTCTCTCTTAACCCTTAACCGATTATATCCATTTCATTGTTTAATATTGGAAAAGTATTTATATCCATTTAGATGATTAATTAATCTATTAATGTAGTGTAAGAGATACATAATCTTGATCATGATCATATTATTTTCATGATAATTAAATATTATAGGCATTGACCCATCATTCATTTTAACAAAATGTACAGGTGATCTAAATTTTGGATAACTTGGTCGAATTAATTACATAACTATATTATCTTGGAGAAACATTTTTAAAACTTATAACCCAATCAGTACTATTCTATGAGGAGACCTTAAAATATGTGATACACCTGGTAAGGATTCTACTTAAGACTCAAATTCATGATTTCTGGTAATACTGCGAATCTCTTAAAAAATACATTTTTATATTAATGAAAATAGGTATATCATGAATTCATATTTAGTCTATAACTAGTTGACATAAATAACACACATGAATAAGTCAAAAGACCCATATAATTTATGTAACATCAATTTGAAGTTCATGTTCGTCCTCATATGGATTGATGATCATAACTGGATTTCAAATATCAAATATGGGCTGCATTCCTTGGTAACTAATATGCGATATATATTAAGAGACCTACTCAATTTCTCAAAATCCCATAAAATTAAACTAGTGGGATAATAAAATGTTTTTAAAGAATAATATTACATTGATTTTATATCATATAGAAGACATAAATATGAGATTTTATCACTATACAATTAGTAATTTACACTAGAAATTTAACATGTAATCATTGTGGTTATGAATTAACATGCATAGAGACCATTCAAATTTTGGAATAATGTATAGAATTTGAATTAAATAAGATATTTTCAGTATTTAGCATTCATTACACCACCCCATTATTATTGACCTATCATTCAATCAAAAAAATAAAATTTATATGTTGATAATAACAAAACAATATTAAAAGATGGAAATTATATCAAAGGGTAATTAATAATCATATTTTCTAAATTAGGACACCTTTCTACCACCCTATGGAACATGAGATACGTATTATATGACTTTCAGTTCATCATAGACTGTATTATTTTCCTTCCACTTATTTCATGTAATATAATATCCAATAATAACTAAAACTTGTTCTGAAACCAACCTAGGATACATTGATATTACATACTTAAATATTTCTTCATTTAAGGATAATATTCACTTTATGTCACAATAATACGCACTCTATAAAAATAATTCTTTACTGCCTTTGAATACAATAGACATAATAGCATTATTTCATGAGATATATTGGATATCTCATAATGTGTTGTTCTCAGATAGTACCCCTCATAGAAATATCATAATTAATACTAGTCTTCATATCCTGAGGAAATGGAAACATAATAAAGGGCGAGCTTAAATGCCCCTTATGAGTAAACATGGGATATATTAATAAAATATCACATATGATCATAGATAAGTATAATGTTACTAATTCCTGATCATAAATTAAAAAATTTCATACCCAATTAGTCATATATAATAAATCATGATTCATACCATAAAAAATTTTCAAAACCAATGAAATTATTTATCACACGTCAAAATAACCAATAATCAATCATGATACATGAGATCATAGCATAAGAATAAGAAATTTTCATAAGCATGTGTAAAACCATTGTATCCATATAAATTCAATTCATTAGTCAGGGCTCACTGTCATGAACATCATAACATAGTGGTCTAAATCCCATAGTGTATTGTTATATGGAATTAGCCTAATAGCATTACATAAGGGTGTTTTTTTGGAAAATATTTTATTTTACTTCATTTTTAAGAGTCACTATAGTTTTGAGTTTTATATAATTTGGTTATAACCGTATATAAAGAACAATATATTATAAACTGGAAACATCTACTGTGTATATAATTTTAATCAATATAAAAACATTAACATGAAAAGTGTCTTATTTTGTTGATAAATCTTTATGTTTTTCATGAATACTACTTAGATATTATTACCCATATATAAACCCTCTTAATTTTTTTTAAAAATTGTATGAGAAGAACAAGAGCCTCACACTAGTTAGTTAAGACTCAACATGTGCATCCGAGAGACCTTTGTTCAAATCTTGGAAGAGACACGATTTTCGGGCACTGTAGTAGTACTGTAGTAGGCAGTGTATTAGGTACTATACTGAACTGTAACACATGGGAACTATTTATCCATTTGGGATTTCAAGCCACCAGTTTGGTCCTCAGGTCCTTCAAGGACTTCGGGCTAACCAAGGCCTTTTGGACAATAAGTCTTTTGGGCCACCTCAACGCCTTCAGGCCACCTCAAAGCCTTCGGACCACATCAAGGCTTTCATACCACCAGAAATTATGCTGAATGGACCAAGTAGACTCTATAAGGAACAGATTTTAGACGAGGATTTAGAGAAGTCACATTCAACAGAGAAGAAGCTAATAGATTTGAAAGAAAGAGAGGCTAGGGAATTGCCAGTGGGACTAGACTATGCATGAGTAAAAATCCTAGGCGAATAACCATACGGAGGTGGAGAGTTGATATCACGATATAGATGTCCGGGAGGATCAATTACAAGTACTTGTAGTTTGGATATTTTCTCTAATACCTATGTGTCAGGTAATCTCTAATCCCATGAGCCTTGTAAGGGTTCCCCCATCCATTGAATATCGGATTATCAAAAATAAATAAAAAGAAGGCATTTAGTCTTTTAGTGTGAGTATGATAAAAAATATCAATAAGGGATATAAATGTAATAAAATTTATTAGCCTAGTGAAATATATTAAAATTCATATATTATTTCCCATTATCACTATATTCTTTGAAAGTATGAAAAAATAACATTTTAATTAAAAATAAACACATTTTCCTCAAATAAAACATATAAATTCCGTAACATGAAAATATAAATCCTTTCTAGAAACCTTAAATGTCATAGTCTTAAACCATGATTACTCATGTAAGAAATAAATAGAGATCAGTAAAATAAATAGGAAAAACCACGATAAATAACTACCTCTATATTTCTTTAAAAGATAATGAACATTAAACAATTCATTATAAATATATATCGACCAAACATGTTCTATAATAAGTATTGGGCTCACCAATTGTATAAGATATTTTTAAGATCACCCATCGTATAAGTAGTATTGGACAAAGCCACCATTAATATAATGATTAAGTAAAATATCATGCATAGAAATTTCATTAGTTATCTTTTTCATAATAAACCCATAAAAAGCTCTTTTATCCCCACATAAATAAAAATTTTAGATATAGAAATACCAGTTCCTTTTAAAAACACATTTTCAAAACTGAAATACCTAGTAAAATGTTTTTAGTGGGTGTTTCTATGAATAAAATATGATAGATGGAAAATAACACCAATCATCATATAAGGGTTATAGATTCATTAAATTTCCTTGATTTCACATATATTATAATAGACAATTTCTTCTTTCCTTTTTGATGAATTTAAATACGTTGCACAAAAAATATGAAAACAGATTCCTTTTAAAAACCCTGAAAATAAATTTAGAAAGGAAATTAAATTTTTATATAATTAATTTATGTCTATAAATAGATATCAAATTTTTATTTAATAAAACAGACTTGGAAGGAAAATATTTACGAAATAAATATTTACAAATTTGAAATTCATCTTTTAATGTAACGTATCAATCACCTTGAGTACAACTCATCACATACAATCATTATCTTCTTCTTCTTAGGATAACATATTTATGTATCCGCACAAGTACATCCTTGAATGGTTTTATAATCATACCATGAAACCTATGAAATGATAATGGAATTATTTAAGATATATGGGAAGTGTTTCTCCTAATAAGAGTTTATAAGAGGTATTAAAAAATAGAGGAAATGATGTTTCATTTTATATGTCAGTGGTTGAGAACTCTTGGAATTAATTAAATTAGTAAATTAATATAAATTAATATTCCATAAAAATAGATCCAAATTGATATAATTTGAATATAATATAATGATGAGTTTAAATACTCTCATTAAAAAATTGGACCTATTTAAGTGATTTTTCCACCGTATCACTTTGTTACTTATTCATTAACCATTTCTCCCTTAAACTTGAATTAAGGTTTTTTATACTAAATGAGACAAGAAATTTATTATAAATGTGAATATAACCCACAATTTATAAATAGTTGCTATTCTCAACCACATTCCATTAACTTGGTGATGATATTATTTTTATGAATTTAAAATCAATTATTTAAAAATTATTTATTATGATATATCAATAATGTAAATTTTGAGATTATTCAGTGAAGTTAAATTAAAAAACAACATTAGAGAAATGAAATTAAAATATAATCCATACAGAAAACTCTAATTTGTTTTTTCTATATATAAAATCGTTGACATAATATAACTCACACAATTAAGATTACTTTTTGTGTTTTAAAATTTATTTACTCGATTTTTCTTCTAATGGCACAAGAACATTGTCAGTGTTACATAATAATTTTAGGTAATTATATCCCCACTAATATTTTTAAATAAATTACAATTATAAAAATTCAATTATATTTTAAATAACTATTTATATCTAAAAATATGTTATTTTTATACTTTTTTTAAAAAAATATTGTTATTTATTGTTAGATAATAACATTATTGACATTATATTTATAAAAAATATATAGAATTAATTTTTAAAGACAAATAGCACATAAATGGAAACAAATAAACATGGGATAATGTCATTATAACCCCACTAATATAGTAAATTAACACAAAATTATAGAATTATTTTTATTCCTTATTATATTATTTATTACATTAATTAACAGAATCAATCATACAGTGAACACAAAAACATACTATAGTTACTATTCATAATGACCAAAAAATAAAGGGAAGTACTTAAGAAATTTGAACATAATAATTTAAAATATATTATATATTTTTCATTATAAAAATTCTTGATTTTTTATAAATTAACATTTCATTTAAACGCAAAACTCAATGGTAAACCGTTTTTCGAGTAATCTGTTTTATGAAAAAGGACATATTCAATAATTTTGTATAATATTGATTCAAATTTAATTAATTATATTATATATAACTATTTAATGTTTAATTTTATGTGATATCAATTTAAAATTACAATAATAAATTTAAATTACTTTAATTAATGAAATGAAATTACAATTTTACAAATATTTTGTATTTTTCACTGTTAAAAGAAAATATTAATATAGTTAAAAATCTATAAAATTTTACCCAAAGATACTTTTTATATGATTATTTGTAATGAAAAAAAAATTTAAATATTTTAATTATCATTTTATAAATAAAACTTTTATATAGAGCCTTATAATATAAGAAAACATTAACAATAATATTAAAAGTATATATTTTTTGATTGAAAATTTCTTTAATATGAATAAAAATGTATAAAATGTAATTTATGATAACTAATAAATAATTAACTTGATTATTAACTATACCTATTTTGTTAAATTCTTCCCCCTTTTGGAAATTAAATCCTCGAAATTTTATTTAGTACATAAAAATGTGGGAATTTTATTTTTCATCGTATTTTCAAATTTTTATAATATTTCCTCAACCATATGGATTTACGAAAATTATTAAAAAAATTCATTACCTTATTACACACCACTTACTCTCATTGGTTAAGAATCATTAGTGTATATTCCTTATAAGAATTTTTTTCTTCTAACTGAACTACTTCAATACTCAAATCATGATATGTATCTGATACATATCATCATGGTGAAAATAAATGAAATATTTTTGGTATAAGAGATAAAAATGGAGGTAAGGCAACTCACTAGTAAAATGATATAAATTTATCCAGTATTTCTATGCTTTATAAAATTGAGAACTTATATTAATTTTTTTTACCAAAACACAAAATAATTTTCCCTGGAGACACCTTAAGGGAAAAATTATCTATAACCTTGAATGAAATTTCTCTTATCAAGTCATCTCAATAATTTTCTACCTAAGTTGATCCATCTTCATATTTTGCAGAATAATATTCCCCTTTTTAACACCAAGACATTTTAAAAGTGGAACATCATATTGTATAGTGTATATTTCAAAAAACAATAATAATATAAAAAAATGAAAATCAATGAGGCTTTACAATATATATTTTTATAAAAAATTCAATCTCATTGACATTTTACAATGTACACAACAATAGTTTTAAAGAAAACGTGATACTGTATTAAAATAATAATATTTAAACATCACCATTATAATCTAGACATTATATTTGTGGGTAGGAATAAGTCTAACTAAATTATAAATATTATAAGATTTAAACATGTATAAAATAAATAAAATGGTTATATATTGATTAGAAATGAAATTTGAACCATTTCAAATAAAATGATATCTTTTCCATAGAAAAACTGTATATTTCTAAATGGAGGTTTTATCATGATTCATGAAAAACTTTTAAAAATTTATTTTTAACACTTTTAGAAAATATATTTTCCAAAATAAAAATCCTTTTTGAAATCTAAATGTCAGTATTATCTTTGGTTTTATTTTTAAAAATTTTATGGAAAGAATAATTTGTTGATAAACAGTGACAATACGTATTATTAATTTAAACATACCATTTTATTTTAATTTTTTACCAAGTGTAATTATATTTTAAATAGGTTTTAAATTAAAATTAGTTCATAAATATGAAAAATGAACTAATTTAGTTTATTTTATTCAATTTTATATTAAATACTAATATAAAAACTGTTAGTCTTTTTATGAATTTCTTTGGGAAAACTGATTTTTTACACCCCTGAAGGTTTAATTTGATATTGAACTCTAGGAATTTTCTGACATTTTTTCGAAAAAAATTATTATTTGTTTTAAATTAGTATAATTAATATTTAAAAATAATTTTAACAAAATTTTGGACCATAATTAATAATTAATATAGTAAAATGTAACTGTAACAGTTTTGTAAAAATGGGTTTACTCGGGATTAAGTTAAGATGATATGGGTTAAATTTGACCTAAAACCTATAAGAACACATTTATGGTAATATTTGGACCTTATAACCTCTTATGATTATGAAGAAACCAATTTTTAATCTTTTATAATATAAAAATTATTTTTATCACTTTATCGTTTTAAAAATTATAGGTATGTCATCTATCCCTTTTTGAAAAGGCCACCCATTTATTCCCCAATTAAAAATAAAAAATACCTTTGTTTTAGAAAATCACTTCCTAAATAACTTCCATAATCCAATCCAAATGTCTTATGGGCCGTTTTGTGACAAAAAAATTCAAATATAAAGGCATTGATGAAAACCTATAGAGGCCATCCAAAGAATATGTAACGTTCTTAAATGAGATTTTAAATTTTATTAATTCTTCAACATCATTAAAATAACATTAAATAATTATTATATGATAAAAAATATGTAACATATATTCAGATGTTATTATCATAAAGTAATAAGTTATATCTGTCTCTACTTCAATCAAATGAAAAATAAAACTGTTGATCCTGTGTGTGATAGACTACTACCTTGCGAACTCGTGTAATTAATTTTCCATAAAACCCATTCATCAATGAAGGATATAAAATATCTACATTATATTTATTAAATTATTAGGCATATTTAATAATTATTAGAAATAAACTATGAAACCTTCCATTCTATGGGGGATATGATAACATCACTCATTTGTACGAATGAAAATCACTTTCTGAAGCGATGTGATTTGTTATTCATTTATGATTTATAAGGAAGGTAGTAAGGATAATGTTAAGGAAATATATTTTATATTTTTGACATCATCATTCTTATTGAAATATAATATAACCTAAAAATTATTAATTTCAATATGATTTGAAAACAATAATGCCACTCATGCACACTAGTGGACTATATCATCCATGTAGCGATGTGAATTATTTTTTATATCATTTTTACATTGATGATAATATATGTCATGATCCAAGATAGTTCACCATCCAAAACGGTGTTCGACCCGGTCTGCGACAAGACCCAAAGGGTGATCTCAATCCCCATGGGCTGACATAAGTGCGCAGGTATCATAAATAAAGGTTGGGAACGTTTTTCCCAAAATAATATACACAAGATAAATAACTCGATAAATAAATTAAAACTGGAAACAGACAAACAAACATGACATTAATATATTGTCAATATTAAAGTTTACAACTTGATCTAAACACCCAAATTGCAAAAAAAACCAAAACTCAAACTCAAACTTATGTGCCACATGAAGATCCACATCCCCTATCCACCAATAACAACCAGTAAGAGAAACCAACAAACAACTCAGACCATCATAACTAAGATTGATGCCTAGACTTGGAATACAAAAGGAATAGGATCAACATACCCCCAAAGGTTTATATAGGGTGTGATATAGGAGCCTAGTAGTATTTCACTGAGAAAAGGGTTCTATAAATAATTATTAAATGAAAAATATAGATTATTGTTAAAAGAAGAAATAATTTAACGCTTAAAATATTTTAAATTAAAAAGATTTTAAACAAAAAACTGTTTAAGTGGAAACAAATTTAAATGAAACACCTTATATTAAACACACACACACATTAACTACTAAAGTAACATAAATGTCACACCGTGTGGCAATGGTGAGAGAAAAGAAATAGAGGAGAACAATACATTAGAGAGGACCTAATTATACTAGTGAGAAGTGGGACACTAGAACATGGAGTCTTAGTGAACAGAGGAATAGGAACCCCAACAACATAGGTTCTTGTGCACAATCCACTATTAGAGTAACACATCAATAACCTAGCGGTCTCCGATAATAATCCAATTTTTAGTTAGTGTTGTAATTTTCAAACCAACTAAGTGAAATTGGGCTAATTTCTCTCCCATATCACAAGCACACTACATCTAGTATGCCCACCTAGTACCCAGGCATCCCATTTGTGCTCAAGGGGTTCGGAGTTCATGTCACATGTCAAAAATAAATAAACAAAACAAATGGTGTTCTATATTTACCCAACACCACAATCACACACACACAAACCATTTAAAAATAATATGAAAAAAATATATACCAAAACTAAATATATGTCACATACACAACCTATTAAAATGATAGCACGGTCAAAGGAATCACTTTCATCATCAAACACTCCATTACAAGAATTTACTAAAAAATTCATATATACGTTATATAACATTAAGCACCAAAATCCTATACACAATTAAAACAATAAAATATTTTACCCTTAATAATTATTTAATAAAACAATTAAAATTTTCACAAATAATTCTTAACGAAAAAAAATCGCTTTGCACACTAGACCAACCCAAACCCCCTTACCTGACCATATAAAAACAAAACCACCTTAAGAACACAATATACACCAAGAATACAAGTAAATAAACTAACCACACCATTAAAATATGATAACTATAGTTAAAAAACCGACAATGTTTTTTTCAAACCATTTTAAAATACGCTGCATGACTTTAAACACAAAAAACTAACACCAAAACTCCATTATGAAAAAAACGTAGAGACACCACAACAAAACACCAATTTCACCCTTTTGACATATTAAAAAACTAACAACACAATTTGTAAATCACTAATAAAGATTTCATTAAAGGTTTTTACAATAAAAACATTCTCATATCATATAAACACGCTTCTAAACACATCAAAATATAATAAACCTCAAGTAAAATCAAATTCACACAAATAAAAATATTTAATAAACATGCTAAATTAATTAAATAAGAAAAATAATTTATCAATTATTACTTATATGTGGAACCACCAACCATTATGTAGAAAAAATTGTGATCTTGGCGTGGAAATCCCACCGCATGACCATTGCACCTCAAAGGACATAAAGAGAACCATTTTTAAAGAAATGTAACCCAAAAAAATCGAAACTGAACTGAAGTACGCATTGAACCCTAAAACAATAAACTGTAAAAGGAATAAATCAACTGGATGAAGAAAAATGCACATTTGGTGAGGGTTCGGGATTCCAACAGATCATGAAGGAGAGGTGCTGAAGGTGTACCGCGCACTAGGGAGGTCACTGAAGGGTCCGGATGTGAAGGAGACATGTGGAAAAGGGAGGGTGCAACCGAGGGATGATACGCCACAACTGTCTGGTGAGGAAGGAGATGACCCGGCTATCTGGAGAGTAGGAGGGCGATTCGGGTTCACAGGAAGCAGAAAGGAGGGGCTCTGCTGGTTTGGTGTGCTGAAGGAGGCTGGTCAGGGTGCAGGTGAAGCAGGTCGGTGGGGTTTCCGTGATTGGGAGAGGCTTGGAACGCACATGATTGTTGAATCTTGAGAAGGGTTGTTCGACGAGAAGAAGGGAGAGATGAAGGAGCACCGCAGGTAGGGTTTGGGGGGAGATATAGGTGCGACTGGAAGAGGGTGAAGGAAGAAGAGTAAAGAATGAAAAAAAAAGAAAGAATGAGAAAGGAAAACGAAAATAAAACCCAAAAAAAACACCAATTCAATAATAATAGAAATAATTTTATAACTATACAGATTTAATAATATATTTAAAAATATAATAGTAATATTATTTCATAAAATGTGATGCTAATTTTTTTATAACAATAACATAAAAATAATTATAACTTAATTATAATCTTAATGAAATTCATAATAATTGTAATAATGTTAAAAAAATTCTAATAATTTTATAACATTTATAACGATTTAATATTATCTACCTAATTTAAATATTAACTGAAATAATAATAATATGAATAATAATCCCAATATTATTGTTATTATTAAAACTACTCTTAAATTATTTAACACATTTATTCTTATTTTATTTTGTGCCCAAATTATTATTCAACTCATTAATTAATTAATTACCTGCGCACTGGGTAGGCCACACGTTGATTTGTAGAATCCATACAGCTTCTCATGTGCCATGCCTATGTGCTAGACACTACCAAGCTAAAACACACTTTTTTTAGAAAAATGAAAAAACACACATCGGGACTGGGCTGCACTTGAGAAATGAAATTTTTATAGGCAGCTAAAATTATAAAATGAAAATAAAAATTATTACGGATGTCCAGGTGTGACAATTCTCCCCACCATAACACTTTGTCCCTAGAAATCCACAAATGAATTGGTCAACCCAATATTCCAAGAAAGACTATGAAGACACTTTAATAAAAACTCAATCACCTCACGACTAAAATTCAAAACACCCATAACCTAAAACTCTATAGATCTCAAAACTAAAATCACCGAGAAGAATTACCAATGACAATGAATTCACCTTCAACACAACATCGACATGGAAAACACCAACCCCAAACTTAGGATCCCCCAGGGCTCGCTTGAGACCACGATGAACCATCATAAAGCAACCATTTACATGAGTTAACCAATTACTATGGTAAGGGTCGGGCAGAGTAGACACAAGGGATTGTCATGAAAAGGTCACATTGAAGACATATATTTCCACAAGCTCCTCCTATGGTGGTCTGCCCACCATATTAGGATTCTTTTTCAAATAGTGGTTCCCCAAACCAAGATGACTCACAAACCCAGACAAACATCTAACACTAGCATGACCCTACAATCCCTCTAAGAATAACCAAACCAAAACAAGAGGAGACATCATAGAGACACACAATGGATCTCCCCACCATTTTAAAATTTTATTATCATTACGACATCTATGCAAAATTCAATGTTTTTTAGAGATACAGGCTAAACACTTCATCACGAACCAACCAACATGGGTTGAACGGCACAAATGATTCTTACACTCGGTAATACTCTACCAAATTGGAGGGGTTTGATAGTGAAACCCCCCAACAAAGAGGTGAACCGGACAAGATCACATCAATTCCACAAGACACGAGCATATCCACAACAAGTACAATTTTTATTCCTAACTGACCTACTAGAAGGTTCACATCTTTCACCCGTTGTCTTTACAAAAATATAGATTATACAAAACTCTTTAAGGACTAAGAGGAACTCCCATAAATTTAGACCACAACAATGATACAAGGAGCTCATGCCCCTCACAGAAAAATTAACCCTTTAAAGATGATACCTCAATAGGTAAATTTAAACCGACCCCATCCCGTCACTAGAGAATTAAGTCGGACCATACACATCCCACATCCAAGGAATTTTCATTGCATTCCATCTTAACCCTAGGAACTATGGATGGGGCCCTGATGTCTGATGAATCTACTGCCTCATAGTAATAAGAATACCATATCTGACACGAACTTCATTCACTGGAAAAGCAACCAACAGAATTCTCCTCATGTCCCAAGAGACCACTCCATCAACATAACAACTGAGAATTAGGAAAAATGACTCAGAATTCCCGACTGACGACACTAGATATAAGTGATTGAGTGGTCTGTCAGAAATGAAACACAAAATTATGGAAGGATAATTCAATGAATTTGTAACTTCATTTCACACTCCTCATCGTACGAGGAATCTTCAATTATGATAATATTAATAGAACAAACTACTATTACGAGTTTCAAACTAATCGCTCCACACCTCCTCTGGGGAACATGAAATTGGCTCATCAAGGGGCCAAGACACATCTTTCACCATATATTGACTGGTAGAGAACCAATGAGCTCCACCAATTTCCCTCATCTTTACATCCATAAGTAAAACCACATGATGAATATAGTCTTGAGTATCTATCAAGACATCCCCATTCGCAAAAAAATAGAACTATCACAGTTTATTGGATTAGTCCCACCCCTTTAAACAGACTCAATAAAACATATACCTTCACCACATTTAGATTCCCTCAAAACCAGAGACACTCCCAACATTCCCAATGTGATAAAAGACAATCAATAGACCTCGATGTCTACAAACAATGAACACAATTAAGCATAATCCAACTTTGTCATTCCACTGAGAATCTGGGTTGAGCCAAGAACTGAGAATGTTCTACTAGAAACCCATAGGAAATTTCTAGTCGGATTAACCCGAACAAGAAACCAAATACAGTCTTCCAAAAAATAAAGCACCTCACAAAAAAACATCCACACTTCAGACACAAATATGATAATTCAAACCTAAGGCATCAATTCATTTTCAAAGAAAAAAACACAAATTAAAAAAAACAATCACTACCCAAAAAAGATCAAAATTGATTTTGAAACCATCATTTTCTATCTGGGATCAAAAACATTTTCAAGTTATAGATTAATTGTAGCACAAAAACACACTTTAGATAAAAACACTCTTCTATGGAAACAAGAAGCACCCTTAGAAATCAATCACTCACCAATTATATTTCATGACGCCTCACAAATATACATTTTTGTGCCACTCAGGCACCCATTCACATGATCCACCAACTATGCTTTAATCATGTTCACATGCACACGTGAGAACCCATAGAAGTACCATTGGACAAAAACAGGGCTCCTTCACTTCAAATCAGAACATTTCCAAAATTCCAAAAATTCCTTTTTTCAAAACAATTTCAAAAATTGAAGACAAAATTTCAAAATTCATTCCATTTACTAAATAACTCACTTCAATTTCAAATAACCGGAGATATTCTTTTAGAAATTAAATTTCAACAAATGAAACACAAACTTCCAAAAACATGGTCCAAGATAAACACACCCAAAAATTCATACCAAAGTCACGCCATGATAAAATAAGAGCAAACCTAATGTACGATTTCATTTTAAAACCGCTTTATGCCAACCTAGAATTGAACCATGACATCACCAATACTAAATAACATAGATGGAGAACTAGTGGTTGTGCCTAACCTAGGTACATGGTTATGCAGGCCATGCTCTAGGTAGGCGCCAACCACTAGGAGTGTCGAATTGTACTCTCAAGAATCACATGGGTCACTACACTATGTGAGAGTAAACTCAATACCAGTTTACTTCTACTGTCATTCCCCATCCCAAAAACCAAATCCAAAAACATATATCCCATACCACCACTAGTTACTCGAGGATCAGAACAAGAAAGTGTTCATGATGCTCTTCCCAAACCTTCCACTTGAGTACCAACAATCTTATCTTTTATATACCTGACACCCTAAATAACAAGCACTAAAACAACTATGATACCATTTTCTTATGAACCAAGATAGGTCTCCATCCAAAATAGTTCCCAACCTAGTCCTCGGTAAGACCAAAAGGTTGTTACCACTCCCCACAGACTGGTACAAGTTCCCAAGTATCATAAATAATGGTTGGGAACATTTTACCAAAAATAATAAACATATGTCAAATAATAAGATGAATAAATTAAAACTAGAAACTGAAAACCAATCATGACCTTAAAATATGGTTAAAATTAATTTTTACTACATAAATGAGAAACTCAAAAGGAACTATGAAAAAAACCATACATCAACTCAAACCTCATGGTGACAAGAGGATCTGCATCCTCATTCCACCATCAACAACCATTATGAGAAACTCACTAACAACTCAGACCCTCATCGCTAATCTTGATTCCTTGAACTAGAATAAAAAAGAAATAAATAAACCCGAAGGTGTGTGTAGGGTGTTATCCAAGAGCCCATTAGATTGACACTGAGTAAAGGGTTACACACGTAATTTTTAAATGAAAAATAAAGATTCATGTTTAAAAAAAAATTAAAGAACTCTATGATTAAAAAATATTTATTAAAGAAAATTTTAATGAAAAAATAGTTTTAGTGGAAAAAATTTATAGGAGACAACATAAATTAATAAAACACACACACACACTCACTTCCATGTTAACCTTAATATCCCACCGTGTGCCGAAGGTGATCAAAAAGAATATGAGGATCACAATACATGGGAGAGTCCCTAAAGATATTAGTGGAAAGTGGGACCCAAGAACATCATGTATCGATGAACAGACGAATAAGAACCAAAACAACATACGTTCCCAAGCACATGACACAAGTAGGGAAACACATCCATAACCTAGTGGTCTCCAATCATCATTATATGTTTAGTTAATGATGTAGTCGATAAATAAGTTAAGAAAAATTGGGAAAATTCCTTTATCGTATCACTACCACACTAGATCTAGTCCACCCACATGTTACCCCCATTTGTGCTCAAGTGGTTTAGAGTTCACGTCACAAGTAAAACATAAATAAACAAAACAAATGATATGATATATCTACCCAACAGCACACTCTCACACACTACAACCATTTTAATATAATACAGACATAAAAAATATTCCAATACTAAATCAACATCACTTACCCAACCAATTAAAATGACTACACAGTCATAGAATAAACATTCATCATCAAAACAATATTAAATGAATTTATTAAACAATTTTTACATAAGTCTCTTGACATTAAGCTCCAAAAATCCTTTTCACAATTCAACCAAATATTTTTCATTCATAATAATTTTTTAATAAAACAATTAAAACTTTCATAAATATATCTTCAATAGAAAAACACTTCTTTACGCACTAGACCGACCCAAACCCCCTTACATGACCAAGCACCCACACAACACCACCTCAGAAAATCAATCTGCATCAAACACGCAATTAAGAAAACCAACTAAACAGTTTAAAGACCATTTATATGGTTAAACAAACCACTGGAAATTTTTTTCAAACAATTTTAAAATACACTACACGAATTGAAACACCAAAAACTAACTCAAATATTTCATTATGAAAAAATCATAGAGACGCCACACAAAAACACCAATTTCACCATTTGGAAATCCTAACAAACTAACTATAAAATTTATAAATCACTAATAAACAGTTCAATAAAGGATTTCATAATAACAACATACTCATTTAATATAAACACATTACTAAAGACATCAAAACATACTAGACCTCAAGAAAATCAAAATCACACAATTTTTTTTAGTAAACCTTATAAATTAATTATGTAAGAAAATTAATTTATCAATTAATACTGATATGCATAACCACCTACTATTATGTAGAAAATTTCGTGAGATAGGCGCAAAACTCCCAGCGCACAACCATCTCACCTAAAAGGACATAAAGTGAACCATTTTCAAGGAATCAAACCCAAAAACATGAAACCGAACCCAACTCCACATTAAACCCAAACACAATAAATTGTCAATGGATGTAATAAATCGGAAAAAGAAAAATGAAAATGTAGAGAGGGTGCGGGAAGAAAACTATGCATGAAGAAGAGGTTTCAGAGGTGTGTCAAACGGTAGGATGGTTGTTGGGTGGTCCAAATGTGAAAGAGAGGAACAACCAAGGGAGGATTCGACCAGGGGAGGGTGCAGTGCCACTGTACAGATAGGAAGGAGGCAACACAATATTATACTAAGGAGGAGGGAATTTTGGTTTTATAGGAAGTAGAGAGGAGGGACACTGCTAGGCCGACCGGGGTGAGGGGGAAGCGGGTTGGTGGGGCTGTCGTGATGGGGAGAGGCGAGGCAAATGCATGACAGAGGGAGCTCAAGGAGGGTGGTCCTACGAGAATGAGGGAGGGAGGAAGGAGCGCCGCAGTTAGGGTATTGGGGGGAGATATATGCGTGATAGGAATGGGGGAACAGAGGAGGAAGAATGAAGAAAAAAAGAAAGAATGAAAAAAGAAAAATACAAAAATAATATAAAAATAAACCCAAAATAAAATAAATTCAATTATAATAGCTATAATTTAATAATTTTACTGATTTAATAATACATTTACAAAAATAATAGTAATATTTGTTGTAAAAATATGATGTTATTTTTTTATAACAATAACTTTAAAATAATTACAACTTATTTTTAATACTAACTAAATTAATAATAATAGTAATAATTTTAAAAATAACATACTGATAATTTTACATCCATTATAATAATTTAATATTACATAACTAATTTAAATATTATCTGAAAGAAAAATAATATGAATAGTAATCCTATTATTATTATTATTATTATTATTATTATCAAAACAACCATTCAATTTTTTAACAATTTTTTTCTTATTTTATATTATTCCCAAATTATTATTGAACTCATTAATTAATTAATGACCCATGCACCAGGTAGGATACACATTAATATAGAGAATCCATACAGCTTCGATCATGTCCTATGTGCGCATCCAAAACTTCCAATCTAAAAATCTCATTTATTAGTAAAACAGAAAAACTCACATTGGTTCTGGTTCTCATAGCAACAAAGTAATTTATTAGAAAGATAAATTTATAAAATAAAAAAAATATTATGGATGAATGGGTGAGACAATTCTCCCCAAAATTAAAGTTTCTTCCCCAAGAAAGTCCCAAAATACTTGGTCAACCCAAGATTCCAAGAAAGACTACAAAGACACATTAAACAAAACCTTAATCTCTTGAAGACTGAGCATTCAAAAACCCCATAACCTAAAACTCCATAGATCTCAAAATTATAATCACCATGTAAAATAACCAATGACAAGAAAATAAACTTCAACATAACTTCCACATGGAACAATTGAACCCCTACCTTAGCAACAATCAGGACTTGCTCGAGACCTCCAAGAACACTCATACAGAGACCCATTACTCAAGCTAACCAAATACCGTGGTTAGGTTTGTGAAGAGCGGAAGAAAAGGATTGTCCCACCAAGGAAAATTATCAAACATAGTTTTCCATAAGCTTTCCGTGTGGTATTACCCCCACTATATTAGGATTCTTGTCAAATAGTGGTTCTCCGAACCAAGACAACTCACAAACTGAGACAAACGTCTAACACTTTCTTGACCATCAGAGCACCATATGTTTAACCAAACCATCACTAGAGGAGTCACCGATGAGACCTGCAATGGGAATCTTCGCCATTTTTCATTTTTTCTTAACATCATGACATCTAAGCAGTATTACCTATTTACATTGAGTGATACAGACTGAACTCTTCATCACGAACCCCCCAACACGAGCGTACCTGCATGGATGATTCCTACACTGGCCAATGCTCCGCCACATTGGTGGTGTTTGATAGTGAAATCCCCCAACCAATATGTGAACTGGATAGGAGCACATCAATTCCACAAGACATTAGCATCTCCAAAGCGAGTACAATTTCAATTCCTTAGTGACCCACAAGAAGGTTCACAGAGCACGCCATCTGGATTTACAAGAATACAGAATCTCCGAACCTTATTAAGGCATAAGATGAACTTTTGTAAATTAATACCACAAAAAAGATACATGTCCTTCATGCCCCTCACCAAAGAAATGAATCTTTTAGAGATGATATTTCAGTAGGGAAATTTATTCTGTCCCCATCCTGTAACTGCAGAATTAATTCAGACCGTGCTCATCCCACTTCTGACAAATTTGGATTACACACCTACTTCACCTCAACACCTATGGCTAGGGCCGTGATGTTTGAAGAATCTACTAAATCACAGACATATGTTGACCATCTTTGGCTGGAACTTCCTCCACTAGAAAAGAAACCTATATAATTCTCCTCTTGTCCCAAGTAACCACTCCATTAACATACCAACTGAGAATTGTGGTGAATGAATTAGACTGCCCGACTGACCACACTAGAGATAGGAAATTGAGTGGTCTTTCAAATATGAAACATTAACTGATGAAAGGATAATTCATTGAATTGGTCCCTTCGGTTCACACTCTTATCGGCTGAGGAACCTTCACTTACCATAATATGAACAAGACCAATAAATATTATGAGTTTTAAACTGATCACTCCGCACCTCATCTGGGGAACATGAAACAAGCTCGTCCAAGGGTCAACACTCCTCCTTCGCCATCTATTGACGAGTCGAGCACCTATGAAATCCCCCAAATCCCCTTACATTCACATCCTTAGGTATAACCACAAGCTAAATCTAGTCTTTAGGATCACTCAAGGTATCCCCATTCGCAATAAAAAAGGAATGATCACCATTCACCGGTTTAGTCTCACCCCTTCAAATAGACTCGAGAAAACATACACCTGCACCATATTTGGAGTCCCTCAAAAGAAGATACACTCAAAACTTTCTCCAAGCACACAACAACATTCAATCGACCTTGATTTCTAAAAACACAAAACACAACCAATAAGAACCTAACTTCGTCTCTCCACTGAGTGTCTGTATTGATCTAAGAATAGAGAGAGACATACTAGAAAGCCTTGGGACATTTATTGGTGGAATATCCCAAACAAGAAACAAAAAGCATAATTCCACAAAATCAATCACCTCACAAAACAAATATCTAAACATTAGATTTAAATCCAATAATTATAACCTAAGGCATCAATTCATTTTCCAAGTAAAACACCCACTTGAAAAAAAACAAGCACTTCCCAAAAAAGTCCAAAATCAATTTTGAAACCAACATTTTCCCACCGAGCTAAAACCCATTTTCCAATTAAAAATTCATTTATGCACAAAAAACATTTTAGAGAAAATACACTTTTTATGAAACAAGAAGAATCCTTAAAAATCAATCACTCATCCGTGATAATCATGATTCCTCGAAAATATGCATTTTCATACCACTCAGGCATGCATCCACATTATCCACCAACTATCCATTAATCATGTCCACATGCACACGTGATCACCCATAAGAATACCACAGGACCAAAATATATATCTTCCAATTAAAAAACAAAACATTTCCAATATTCCAAAAATATATATTTCCAAAACCATTTAAAAAATCGATGACAAATTTCCAAAATGATTTCCATTTAAAAAATAATTCACTTCAATTTCAAATAACCCGATACATTATTTTAGAATTTCAAATTCAAAAAATAAAATGCCAACTTCCAAAAAAGCATGGTCCAAGAGAAACACACCCGATAAATCATACCATACTTTCACAAAGATAATATATGAGAAACTCCAAAATCTTATTTCCTTTTAAAAACCCATTTTTACCAAACCAAAATTGAACCAAGACATCAGCAAAACTAAAGATCCTAGACAAAGAACTAGTGGTCATTCCTAACCTGACTACATGGTTTAGTAGACCATACCCTAGGAATGTGCCTACAACTAGGAGTGTCGAACTATACTCTCAAGCATCACATGGGTTTACACAATATGTGAGACTAGACAGAGTACCGATATACTCTTACTTTCATCCCCGATCCACACAAAACAATGAAAAAATCATAAATCCCTAACCACCCCTAGTTACTTGTGGATCTTAACGAGAAAGAGTTTGTGATGCTCTTCCTGCACCTACCACTTCAGTAATGGAAATCACATATCTGATCTCCATGACACCCCAAATAACAAGAAAAAACCCACCTTTGATACCATTTTGTCATGAACTAATCTAGATTTCCATCCAAAACGGAACCCAAACCGGTTCGTGCCAAGACCCGTAGGGCATTCCCGATCCCCATGGGCTGGAACAAGTGTCCGGGTATCATAAATAAAGTCTGGAAAATTTTACCTGATATAATAGATATAAGACATATAAAAGATAAATAATATACAACTAAAAACATGCAACCAAACAGAACCTTATACTATGCTCAAAATTAATGATTACAAATTGAACTAGAAACACAAAAGGAACTATGAAAAAACAAAAACTCCATATCAAACCTGCATGATACATGATGAGCTGCATCACCAAGCCACCAAAAAAACCCAACCCGAGAAACCCATATACAACATAGACCATCATCGCTAAGCCCAATGCCTCGATCTGGAATACAAAAAAACATGATCTGCATACACTCGAAGATGTGTGTGGGTAGTTAGACAAGATCATGGTAGGGTAACACTGTGTAAAGGGTTCCATGCATAATTATTAAATAACAAATAAATATGCATGTTTAAAAAAAGAAATCAATGCATAAAACTGTTTTAATTAAAGAATTTTTTTATAAAAATATTGTTTTATTGGAAACAAATTTAAAAGAAAATACATGAATTAAAAAAACACGCACACACTCACCTCCATGATAACCTCAATGTCCTACTGTATGCTAACAGTGAGTGAAAAGAAAAGGAGGAGCAGAAAAAATTGGAGAGGCCCTAATGATACTAGTGAGAAGTGGGACCCTAGAACATCACATCGCAGTGAACATAGGAATATAAACCACAATAACATAAGTTCTTTTACACTATCCACTTGTAGGGAATCACATATATAACCTAGTGGTCTGCAATTTTCATCCAATGTTTAGTTAGTGGTTTAATCATCAAACCAACTAAGTGAAAAAGGGCCAATGCCACTCTTGGATCACTAGCACACTAGATCTAGTCGGCCCACCTAGTACCCAGGCCTCCCATTTCTGCTCATCTGATTCGAGTTCATGTAACAAGTCAAACATAAATAAACAAAAAAAAATGATGTCCAATCTCTACCCAACACAACACTCACACACACAACAACAATTTAAAACTAATATGCAGATTAAAAATATCCCAAAACAAAATATGAATTACTTACACAACCAATTAAAATGACCGCACAATCAATGAAATTAATTTCATTGTCAAACATAGCATTAAAAGTATTTATTAAACAATTCCTATATACATCGCATGACTTTATGCACCCAAAACCATTACAAAATTCAACCAAATTTTTTCTCACCCTTAATAATTATTTAATAAAACAATTATAATGTTTATAAATAAATCATAATGTAAAAAACCTCTTTACACTCTAAACCAACCCAAATACCCTTACCTAACAACATACACACAACCCCACCTCAGGAACACAATCTGTATCACACATGCAATTAAAGAAACCAACCACATAGTTAAAATACCATTCAAATAGTAAAAAAACTACTCGAAAATATTTTCAAACCATTAAAAAATATGTTGTATGACTTTAAGCACAAAAAACTCACTCAAATATTCCACTATGAAAAAATTCATTGAGATGCCACACCAAAACACTAATTCCACCATTTGAACATCCTAACAAACAAATTGTACTATTTATAAATCACTAATAAACAACTCATAGTGGGTTTTCACAATATCAACACACTAATTTCATATAAACACACTACTAAACACATTAAAACATACCAAACCTCATGTAAAATCAAATTCAAACAAAAAACTAATTAATAAACATGCTAAATTAATTAAACAAGTAAATGAATTAATCAATTATTACTCAGATGTGGAAATGTCGAATGTTATGTAAAAAACATTGTGAGCTTGGAAAGAAACTCCTACTGCATGAACATAACACCTCAAAGGACCTAAATCGAACCATTTCTCAAGAAATCGAACCCAAAAAATTGAAAAAAAACCCAAATCGACATTAAACCCTAACCCGATAAACTGCAAAAGGATGAAATCAAGCGAAAAAAGGAAATGCACATACAAAGTGGGTTTGACAAGATAAAGAAGAAAGAAGGGGATGTTTTGGATGTGTGTCAAGCGCTTGGGAGGTCTCTGGGGGTCCGAATCTGAAGGAGAGGTGTAACAAAGGGAGGGAATGACCAAGGGAGGGTGTGATGCGGCTCTCTTGCGAGGAAAGAGGATTTTTGGAAGTCCAGCAAGGAGGAAGGCAGTTTAGGTTCGAATGTAGTAGGGAGGAGAGATGCATCATGTTCAGTGCACCGGAGGAGGTTGAAATGGGTGTAGGGGATGCGGGTCGGTAGGGCTACTACGACGGGGAGAAACGAGGCACACGTTTGGCGGAGGGAGCTTGAAGAGAGTGGTCTGGTGAGACAAAAATGGGGGGAGGAAGGAGGATTGCAGGTAGGGTTTTGGGGGTAGCTACAGGTGTGACAAGAAGATGGGAAAGGAAGAAGAAGAAAAAAAGAAAAAAAGAAAGAATAAAAAAATAAAAATAATAAAAGAAAATAAAAAAAACAAAAATAAAACAAATTCAATTAGAATAGAAATAATTTAATAATTATACTTAATTAATAATATATTTATAGTAATAATAGTAATAATAGTGGTTAAAATATGATGTTAATTATTTTTATAAAAAGAACTAAAAAATAATTATAACTTAATTAAAATCATAACGAAGTTAATAATAATAGAAATAACGTTAAAAATAACATACTGATAATTTTATAATTATTATAATAATATAATATTGTATAAATAATTAAAAGATCAACATAAATAATAATAATAATAATAATAATATTATTATTATTATTATTATTATTAAAACTCTAAAATTAGTTAATCCTTTTTTTATTATTTTATTTTTTGTAGAAAATATTATTCAAGTCATTAATTAATTAATTACTCGCACAACGGGTAGGCCATATTTTTATCTGGAATAGCCATACAACTTCACCCATGCCCTTCCCATGTGCTAGACACAACCTAGCCAAAACACTCATTTATCAGCAAAATGAAAAAACTCACGTCGGGTCAAGCCTGCACGTCAACAAAGAAAATTTTTAGCCAGCTACAATTATTAAAAAAATTATTACAGATGTCTTGGTGTGACAATATAGAGATATTTTATTAATATAAAACATATATAATTATAATTATTTCTTAATTTTGAATCAATCTTTAGTTTTATTTCATTCAATCGGTCTGTAAAATGTTAATAATGTTAATGGGTACATACGACCGACCATCTCTATGAATGGTGTATTGAATTTACTCTATTTTTCATTTATATATTACTATTAATAAATATTAAATTAATATATATGATATTTATATAATATATAATATTTTTTATATTATTTAACCAATATTAATATAAAATTACGGAAATTACCAAACCCAAATATATATTAAAAACAATGAAATTTTCACCCTAAAAATTTATCTTAACAAATAATTGTTATAAAAAAGGTCATAAAATACTATAATTAAATAATATATAGTATGAGTTATATAAATTTGGTTATTAGTTATATTAAAAAACAAATATTTATTATATATGATGTTCAAACACGTGTGAAGGAAATCATACCTATGTTAAGGATTTCTCTTCTCACCAATACATTCATTAGAAAAATTCCATATTCACCTAAATGTTCTTTTGTGTAGGTTATATACATTACATTTGATATAATATTTATCTAATAACATTATCATCATGTTATTTAATGTTTCATTTTATGTTTTTTCATTTAGGGGTCTTACAATTCAGAAGATACCGAAGCAATAATGGTTTTTTATAACCTCATCATTTATCATGATTGTTTATGATTAAATTTTTATTGATGATATATTATAATCCATCACAAAAGAAACATATGAATTTAAATACCATATGTTTATTCATAAACTATGATAGTAATATTTCTATTTTAATATCTATTTTACTTAAAATTATTGTGATTTTTTAAAAAAATAATAATTTCTTTCGCTTTTTGTTAGAAAAATTGTTTTCTTCCAAAACTAGGTTTTCTAAAAATGTTTTTAACGTTATCAATATTATTTATAAAATAAATATTTACCCATGAATGGTTTTTTACTAAATTTTTTAAATGGAATCTTTTTTCATTTTCATAAAATTTCTGTTTTTATTTTACTGAAAATATGGATAAAATGTTTTCTTAAATATGTACGACATGAATGGAATTTCTCTCCATCATGATAAATAATTGTTTCAAAACACACCTTATAGGTTTCTAAGGATATTTTCCAAATATTTTTTGAACATATATATTTAATTTCAATATGAAAATTAAATTTTTCTCATGAATGTTTTTAATTTCAATTTGATGGTATTTATATTCAACAATTTCATTAAACTTGCATTTTTCATATGATCTATTGGGAATATATTGTACCAATACCATCCATATTATTTATCTAGAGGATTTATGATATGTTTGAATGGTGTGTTATATTTTTATACCATTCTTTATAGTAATATAAATGACTTATTTTTTATGTTCATTGACTATGGAAATAATAATAAAATTATGTTATTTCATCAATATGAATGTTTTGGATGATTAGGTTTGACCCATTTCATCCGAGGAATGCATTAGAATTATTAAGTGATGGTTAATGCCTATTATTTCCCCTCATTCCAATGATAGTTATCATGATACTTACTTGATTGGGTTTCTAGATGAGGCCATGACTATTTATATAATATATCTTGTAATAATTCTATGATGGTATGGTTAAGATATCCAACATTATGAATTCTCTTATTATGAGACAATTTATTAATGTTTGTGTGATTATTCAATTAGTTGGAATATTTATTGATAATTTTAATGTTCATGAAATTATTTAGATAAATTTTTTTGATCATTATTTATTCATAACATATAATTCTTAGGTTATTAATGAAATGATTTTTTTAAATTATTTACCTTTTCATATGGATTATTATTTACTCATTAATATCATCTAATTTAATAGTTCCCTTACTTAGCATTAGAGACCACCCATTTATTATCTTTATTTCACTAGGATTTCAAGATTATGATTACGATTTAGATGTAGGGTTATTCAATAATAAATAATGATTCACTTGATGAAAATATTATTTTTTCAACATTTTGTTTTTATTTATAAAATGAGATTCATGTATGTGTGTAGTTTACCAAGCCTAAAAAACTATTCAATCCTCTAGGTTGTGATATCTTATATATAAAACCAATGTAATAAAGAACCCACTGAATTCAGAAAACTGGGGTTCTCTATTTACAATTGGTATTAGATAATGTTCAATATAAAATTTGGGAACTAAATTTAGGAAAACATAGATTATAGAACATAACCCTATGAACGATTTTTTTGGATAATTATATGTATATTTTAATATCCTAATGTTTTGTTAAGATTGTTATTGTGTAGTTTACATGGGAAATCATCCCTATCTGGATACTATAAGTGGATAAGGATTTGGACTTGATGTACCTTGGAGTAATTACTCAGAAAAAGGAATGTCGAGTTTACTCGATTGATATCTAGTACACAATATTAGGCCTTATTGTGAACTTTGTTTGACCCTCCTAGGTGATATTCTATAGTCAAATAGCATTTCAATTATATTAAATTATGAAGGGTTTGAAAATAATATTATGATTTTAAAAATTTCTAAATGAAACCATCATTATGATTATAAAATTATCCATGAATAAATTTATCAATTTATAAAAAATGACTCACTAGTTTTGGTATTATAATATAAGTTTTATAATTTTATTATCAAATATAGTATATTACATTACTTGTAAACAGTGACTATTGTATGTAATGGGAAACATAATAATGAACGTACTCAATCTATGGATTTTCCCCTTGGAAATGATAATGAAGCTAGAGCCGGGGCTATAGTTTCAATTCTTAAAAATATAACCATAACAGGGAAGATGATTTAGATTATGGGTAATAACCTTTCCAATAATGAGTATCCTACTAATAAACCACGAATTTTCATAATGATATTTAACATCACCCATTAGTATACAACATCATTAATAGTGTCTACAAATACATTATATTTTTAGCAATTTATATGTTCTATATTAAATATTTTTCAGTATCTGGGTAGTAATAAAAGGGAGAAGGATGTCATTGAAGTTCATATTCTCTCATGAGATGCAAATCAGTACTATTAATTGATTAAAACCACTAAGGTTGAATAATAAATGACAAAAGAGTAATGGAATTATTTTAATGTACAATTATTTGAAATTATTATCCTTTTGAGAAATAAGTAGATAGGGAGAAACAATTAAAATGTCTATAAAAAAATAAATGAAAACATTTGTATGATTGAAGACAACATTACATGTTTAACAATGAATACTTCAAACAATGATACTAATCTAATTGGAATGATTGACAGTTTCTTTACTGTTCATAAGAAAATTATTCAAAGAGAATTAGTCTCCCAATAAATATCGTCATATGAGAAAATGGTATGATGTGGTATCAAAAAAAGAATGAATTATCCACGTATTAGTCATAAGTAAAATCATAAAGGTAACACACAAGGGTTGTTAGTGACACATAGAGTTCATCCATATATTTAAAAAATGAAATAATTAAATTTAACACATCATTGGGGTAAATATAAACACGGTCATTTCCCTCAGGGGAAATCCCAATCATATGCATTCTACAGAAACATTCATAATAAATACTTGTTAGGAATGTCATACCACCTACCCTTAGAAATATTTCAATTTAATTTACACAGTCCATTGGTAGATTCTAAGGATTTCATGAGCTCAAATGATTCATGTTTTGTCCTATCTCAAAAACAAAATCAACAAAATAAAATAATTATAAAAAAATAGATTAATTATTTTAAACACAAAAATTGAGTTTAATGTATTTTTTTAAATAGGCATAATTCCCAATGTCATAAATGTAGATCCCATCACCTTAAAACACTCACCAAATACTCATCAATAATCTATGTATCATCCTCAACTATGAGTCAAAAATAATCCCTATGAAAAGGAATAAAAAATTAGTTCAATTATTTTATCATGGCATAAAATCATTATAATTTCACTATAAGGATGTACATTGATGACACAATACACTGTGATGTGCATACATGGCTCTAGGTTTTTCCTTTTCCAATATAGTGAAAAAAACACAGAAATCAATATTTAATTGCCCCATGATATGGTGTGATCAGGAAACAATACCTAATCCATGGAACCTTGGTTATATTATGAAGGTAAATATCACCACCAAGGATTATAGAGTTGACGACTTACATTAATATTTCCAAAGCCCCTAATGACATTTCATTCCAATCATGTACATAGAGAAACTCCTCTGGATTAAGAGAGAAAGGGGGCTGCACCCATGAGGGAGAAAGGAGAATGAAAATGGGGAAACTTTTTATGGTTGAGAGGGGAAATATTATTTTTTCTATTTTATTAAGATGTAGTGTTTGATAGCATGGTTTTCCAAAACTATACACCCACTATGTAGTTGGTTATTTTTGGCCCCTCCACCACACATGATTTCAGAGCCCAGTTTAACAGACCATGCTTCAACAATGCATCATGTTTGTATAAAATCACATCCCCCTATATGTTTTCCTCTTTCATAACACATATTTTCATAATCTATGATCATGCACACAATAACCCACATGGTTATACTAAAACGTACGATAAATATGTTCCATGAATTTCCCCTTTTTGAATCATCAGTTTCAGGTCCCAAACCCCAGAGTTTTTCCTGAAATCTAATTGATAAAAAATAACCCTCATTTAATGTTTAGAAAAATTATTTATAGCTATTAAAACTATTTAATTCCCATTATAAATATCCTATAAATATTTGATCCATGAATTAATTAAAAATTCTGTATCCTTTATAAATTTCCATCTCGTAGAAACATGAGATGTTATATCCTCCCATCCTTAAAAACAATTGTTCCCAATAATCCTTAGTGGTAATTAATATGAATAATACAACATACAAGGGTTGTGAATTATTTTATAAGGGTCATATTCTATTTTTTAATTCCAAATATACCTCCAAGCACTATATAAATCACACAATGCCTAACCCACCAAAGTTGAATGAAACACTCATAACCATTACAATAACATCAAGACAACTCATAATCAAGAATGTTTAATTTGATACATGATTATGTAATAATCTCTCTATTCAAGTGACCTATGGTGTTTCCTACCACTGGTTTGTATAATCAAAGACAAAATTTGAAGCATTGTACTTCCATAGTTGGAATTTCCTTAGAAAAAATTCCCCTAGAATCCCAAAGATGATCTGAACACAGTTATCAACATAGATAATCCAATAACACATGATGATAATTCCATCGAGCTTTGATTAGATCTAATGATCTAACTTCAATCGAGTAAACTAAACCTAGTCTCACCATCTTATTCTTGAAAATGTCTTTCCGACCCTCGAACTACACTCTTTTCATTCCAACAGTGTGCTTCTAGTGTTTCTTTACCATACACATCCAACTATATGAAAGAATATAAGAAAAACCTCCTTTGAAAAAATATTCTAAAAATCATTTTTCTATAGTAGTTGATTCACCATATAAACGTGATCCCAATGCCTTTACCCCAAGGAACACTGAGAATATTCCATACATACTCACCGAACACAATATCTATTTTATGATGATAGTTTCTAAAAAAAATAATTGAATGATAAAACTTTTATCATTCCCTATGAAAGTTATTGGAAAATTATCAATCCAATATCCATGGATATT
Organism: Viscum album; assembly: GCA_963277665.1. Classification (NCBI taxonomy): domain Eukaryota; kingdom Viridiplantae; phylum Streptophyta; class Magnoliopsida; order Santalales; family Viscaceae; genus Viscum; species Viscum album. The sequence continues at coordinate 53,859,704 of OY728156.1, forward strand.
TATAATTAAATCCTATGTTAATGCACAAACATGGACATTACCGAATCTTATATTTAAAAATTGATTAAATAATTCTCTGAGAAATGCATTGGTACTTTAATCAATTTATTTAACATTATAAAATAGATAAAATGAGATTACAATGAAGGGTCTCACCTAGTTCCCCACCATAAGAGAATATATTTCATTGAAAAAAAATTTATCAATAACTATAACTCATTCCCATCTATTACTAGAAATAAAAAATGGAATGTCCTAAAGCTCACTCATAGTTGATTTTCAATGCATATTTAACCAATAAACCATTGTAGATCAATGGTAATGGAACCAATTATAATTATAAATTTTAAACCTAATGAGGGACACCACCCTCAAAGAGAAGAGGTAAAATATCTGCTATAATGAAAAACTTTTACCGCTCCCCATGAACAACTCCATTGGAGTTCCTTAGCTAAACAGAAAGGTACATATGTAGCCTGGAATTTTGCTGACACTCTAATATGAACCAAGATTATGCCAACCATATGTAATATATACAAAATATTAGATACACCCTTCATAATTTATTATGAAAAGTAGAGCATTTTCTCAAACTATGAGCCTATACCAAATTTACTACATGTTTAGGCTTCATTGTTTTCACTAAATGTGCACTAATCTAGTTTCATGAGATGCATCACTCAAAAAAATAATTTCTGGTCCTAAACACCCTAGAAAATCCCCAATCCTCCATAATAAAAAATAAGAATCATTCAAAATCTAGAAACATTATTTATAGATATTCCAACCATTTATTCCAATTATTAATTTATGATCATTATTTGAACCATGTTATAATTGAAAATTCAAAATCATATGAAAATTTATAATTTGAGAAATCATGGGAAATTATAGCCTCCCCACCATAAAACATATCATCCATATGAAGCCTTAGTGTATATCAAAATGAAAAACCCACCAAACAAGGTTCATGAATTGAGTTTGAAAGTCTCTATTGTGTTATTGAATTCCCAACACACCTCCTGGAACTACATTAAACACAAAATGACTAACCCACCAAAACTCATGGAAATTCTCATCACCATTTATAGAACATCAATATGATGGTTATATGATCCATTTTAACGTGATAAACATCTATTTTGTCATCCGTCTCATAAACTGACATATGGAACTACCTATCATAGGTTCTTAATTTCAATGGAAAACTCCATGACATTATACTTTAACTATTAGAATTTCCTATCAAAACCCACCCCTTACATATTGGAGATGCTTCGAGAAAATTCGTCATCATGTAGAATCAGATCACACAAGATTATATTTACCTAAATCAACAATTAGATCTAAAAGTAGAACACCAATCAACCAAACTCCACTTGGTTGGGATAGTTTTTCCTTGAAAATATCTTGTCAACCCTTTCATTACAACCCCCACATCCTAACATCATGCCTTTATTAGTTACAAGCCAATCATATCAAACTATAACAAATAATTCATTCCCAAAAACCAATAGATCACTTTTTTCCTAAAATTTTTCAGCTCCCATAGTTGTAATTCAATATAAAACCAATATGGACACCATTATTCCATGGAACACTAAGATCATTCAAAACACTCTCACTGAATCCCATATATGAAACCATATGAAATTTTCTACCTATACTATCCCATGATAAAATTATATTCATTCCACGTAATAATCATTAGTATATAATCAATTCAACTCTCATGGATCATTATTAGCTACTTCAGGAATATTTTCTGCACTCAATCCTCACACAATTCTATATTTTAATTTTTTGGTGGATTTTTTTGAAATCCATCAGAATATTGATTAATTTTACTGTAATATGTGATCCAAAACAACCCCATAATGACTGGTCTCACCACACTCCACACCTTAAGATATAATTATCGTTACAACAATAGAATGATTCCTAGATCACTATAACTCATGCTTATTCATTACCAGTCATAACAAATATAATGCCTTAAAAAGATCACTCATAATTGAGTGTCAACAGAAAGATCACCCATCACCCATTCCTGATCCATGGTAACAACACCCACTGTAATATTAATATTCAAACATAATAAGGTTCACCACCCTAAAATGGATGACATGAAATCTCTACCATAATCCATACCTTTTAATCGCTCTTCGATCACAACCTAACATAATTCTTTCACCCAACTACAATAGAAATAGAGGAATCCTGGTGTGTTACTAATTCTCACATAGAATACGAATTATGATTTAACGATATATGGAATGATCATTTCTAAACTAGAAGTACACTAAAATTACATCAATATGTAATATCCAAAAATTTTATCAATGCATTTTTCTCTGCTATAATTATTTCAAATAGTATAAACCACATAAAATAATATTGAGAACACAATAAATACTTTTTAAATGAATAATGAGTGAAATTAGAGTTATTTTTAGAAATTAATGACACTATACTTGTTGAATAATTACATTATATTTGAACAGTAATGTGGCCATCAGGACTAATAAATCAGAAAATAGAATAATAACCACATTAATAAAAGTGTAAATAAAATTTGGCTATCTTATAAATGAAAATATGTTATATTTATATATTGTAATATGTAAATAAATATTTTAGAAATGAAAAATTAAGGGTTGGTATTTTTGTAAAGAGTAAATGTTTATTTAGAAAATTATACTTAGTATAATGATTTAAAATAAAATTTATTATCATAAAACAGTTTCTTAAATTAATAATTTATTGTATTATGATTCAGAGTTATGTTTATAAGACCTTAATCTATTTTTCAAAGAGTCATATAATAAGTTATAATATTGAAATCAATATAATTTGAATAAATGATAATGTTAATTAATAATGAAATTTTAACTATTAAGAAAATTATTTTAAAAATTGGAGTTTCTTTTTTAATTCTAAATGTCTAAAAATGGTTAGGCTGAATTTTTTTATTTATCGAAAATAGTTGAATTTTTGGTGAATAACGAAATACGATATTTTACATTATTTAGATAACACATGATTTATTGAGTCATATATGATGTATGGATGATAGGATAAACATAATAATAAACAATAATCTTTAATATACATTATTTTATCATGGGAATCAAAACTATTCACATTTATGTGTAAAAATAATAAACTAATGAATTAAATAATCAGAAATCAGCTCTATCAACCCCTATAAATACTACCACTAGCCATCTCTTCTACTCACACATTATAAGCCATGATGCTTGTAAAATTTCTACACAGTCCTCTTCTAAATCCAACCCCACACATCTATGAGGATTTGGTCTCACCAAAAGAAAAAAAAATCCAATTTTCATAAGGAGGGTCTCAGGGAGCAAAAGTTAAAGCGGTTAAATCCCATTATGTTTTATTTTAATTTCTTTTCAATCTATTTTCTTTTAATTTTTTATTTTATCATACCTCCTCTTATCCATGTGGCATGATAAAGCCATAATATTATAAATACTATAGTGTTGTTTTTTTAATGATGTAATCCATCATCAAGACTCTTCCCCTCTCCCTTTCATTCTAAAAATGATAATAGTGTCTATGAGGTGTTGATTTGTTGCCTTCAAGGATAAAAAGCTACAATTTTCTATTACTGCCTTCAAGGATAGTCAAAAAACCATTTTAATGTTTGAAAAAAAATTTAAAATATATTTTATATTTTTTTTGTTATGGAACTAACATAGATACATAATGTAAAATAATAAAATAAAATGAGTTTGTTATGATCAAAAACTGAAAAAATCAATCTAAACAATTATCATTAATATATTATCTAATGAATCATCCTTATATCTGGAAAAATAGTAATTAAAATTTTTTAGGTTCACTAATAAGATATAATTTAAATTCTTGATAATTATCCCCATTTTACATGATCTCCCATTCAAGTGTACAAGTTAAATGAACAACCTTCCTACCAGAATGGCCCGGGGGGATTATTGTTTTTTGATAGCACCCCATTAAACAGATGAGGGGGGACCCATAGAAGACATGTAGGATTATTGATTACACATCCCATAGGATTGGAGACATTACAGGACCCATAGGCATTAAGGAAATCATACATACTAGGGCTACATGAAACTGTCCCCCCACATCATCTACATCATGACCAGCTCTCCCCCTTGGTATGGTTTTTGGGCTAGCTATCCTGTGCAATGATGTGCATGACTAGTACCGATGGAAATTCCATACCTTTTCATTCTTCCAAATCCATTATCCCCACTCTAGTGAATGCACCCTTCTCTTTAATCATCCTCTAGATTTGGTTCCTTGTATAATCTATCTAGGCATCTTCATATCAGGAGGCCCGAAGTCCTTGAAGGTGGCCCGAAATCCTTAATGACCTGATGTCCTGGGTGTCTTGAAGGAATTAAAAACATTAATCCCAAACTAGTATCCCAAGGTTAATATTTCCTACTGCTATAGTACCGAATCGTACCTCATACAATACCTGCTACAGTACCACATAGTACTGCTACAGTGCCTTCTAGAGTACTAATGCAGTACCTAAATTATGCCTCTTCTTGGTTTTGAACCTAGGTCTTGTGGATGCACTAAGAGAGGTCTCACCAATGAGGCTGAGGCTCATGGTCAAGTGAAATGAATATAAAAACTAGGAAAATGAACACTCCAGAATAATGAAATTGAACTATTTAACTCATAAAAAGTGGACATAAATAAACATAATAAAATTATAATTAAAAAATTAAATATATTAGTGGTTTTAGATTTATTAATTAATTACTATAATTTAATTATTTAGTATATTAATGTTAATAATGAATTCTAACATAAGGTTAGGGGATTCTAAATCCAAACATAATTTTCTTTAGTTTTCTCTCTTTCACACCAATTTCAGTATATATAATCAATTAATGCTCCTTAAAATTTATTTCATTATTATCCATTTTTTTGGGGGATATACTTGTTTTCTTCTTGATTTTATGTGGCACAAAAATTAATTTCCAAAAGAATTATTCTTTCGAAAAAAACACATCTTTTACATATCTTGAGACTATTTCTTCTTCAGTAATGATTAATGATTATATACCAGATATGTTATCCACTTACTCATTTTGGGAACCATTTTGGTTATTCATAAATTTATTCTATATACATTTATCATGAAACCCATTTTCATACCATGGGTTATTTTATGGAAATGAATTTTATACATTCTATGTGGCATGTATGAATTTGTACATGTTATGATGTGACAGGAGTGCTTGGAATTATATAGTTCTTTAATTCATAGGGTAATATGATTTATTTAATGATATACTTTGAAATATTTATAAACATGATGATATATTTATTCAAAATAATAATATTATGATTACACATATATGTTATACGTGAACATGATGCTAGATTTGATCCCAACTTTGTGTGATAATTGACCACTAAGACATGATGTTTCATTTTTATGAATTACCACATTCCATGAATTTTTATAATGCTTCCTCTCATGATTATGATGATGATCCTTTTCATATGTTATTTTGATAAGGATTATCATCACTCATTTTATATTGATTCATGTCCATATTTATCATCTTAATAGGCTCTCAGCTCACCCATTTCATTGATGTATATCCTCAAGTGATTTATTATACTAAGAATAATGAGAAGGAAACTATGAAAATAAAGTATTAGGATTTAAATAATGTTTATGTTTTATTATTTAAAATTTATGTATAAGACTAATTTTTTCAAGACACTAAATAATTTGAACCTAGATTTTTAACATTATTATGTTTCTAATCTATATAAAGTATTTATGTTGGAAAAATAGTGCCACTATCGTTGGTATCAGATAATGATTTAGTTAATTTTACAAATATGACTAGGTAATATTTTTAAAAACCCCTATTATGAGATTAATTAATTGTAATCACCCAAGAACATTTACTTTAGGAAAATTATAAACGTAGGTATCTCATATGATATGTATTTAAAGTTAATTGCACATTGAAATAAATTATTTATTCATGACTTACTGACTTATTTTTTTCACAATACTTTTCTATTTTAGTCAATGGTTGAATGAGAAGAAACAAAATAAAAAACCTGTGTAAGGGATAATGTTGTGATTTCCAGAATGACATCCCCAATGCATTGGGAGGCAGATTTCAAAATTTCATAGTGATGATCATCTACCTATATTTGGATATGAACAATAAAATGAATAATGTAAAACATCCTCCTTAACCAAAGAGGAAGAAATTGACAATAATGTAATTTATGTGGAAACAACCACCAATGTGTAGTTGATCTTCTGATAAAAATGTTTTAGAATAGTGGATCAACTAAATAGAGGAGGTATTTTATATGCTTCAATGATATAAGATGGAGATGTTGACTATATCCATTTATCCTTTTGATAGAGAGCCTGATTAATGATGGGTGTTGATTAAGAACACCAAGATGAAGGATAAAATTTAAGATATGGAGTGGGAATAATTTAGGAAAATATTTCATAATAATAATTTCCCTTGAACTCCTCATACAAATATTGAGAGACAATTCATGGAGTTAAAGAAAAAGTGTGCTGAATCTATCATTTCTATTGAATAATTTTTTACAAGGCTTGATTGGTATACCTTAGGGTTTTTATCAGTATTGATAGAAAAATAGATATATTATTTAGTACATTAAAACAAAACCTTTTAAACGATCTAGTGTTTTGAGTATTTGGGAGTTTTGAGGATGTTTTTTGATGTGATATATAAGTGGAGATAGTGTCTAGAGAATAATCTCATGGCTATGGAGATAATAAATGAAAGATGGTGTTTCAAGCTGGGTGATCTTATGAAAAATGTGGAAAAAAAACTGAACAAATAAACTTCATAAATGTGTGAAGAAGAGTCATGGTAATTACGTCAATATGGTGCTTAAAGGCTTCAAGTGTGGGAGAGAAAAAAAACTATGTTCATGAATACTGAAGAGACATGAGGAAGAAATAAAATATAGAAGAGGAAAGTGTATAACCAACCTTGGTTTAATCATTCAAATTTAGGGATCAAGAGCACTATCAAATACAATGAACTAAATCATGATTCCTTAAGGATAATTAGTGTTAGTAGCCACCAAATCCAATGGATCAAGGGAAATATTCTCCAATATCTACCATAGAGGTGGATCCTTATAATTATGATGGGATAAGTATTATAGTTGTAAATTCATGAATAGTTATTTTACTATGGGATTATGGTTATATGAATTATTTCTTATTATGTAATTTTAGTAAAACTATTCAAAAAACACATCAAAAAATGGTGGTTCAGTAATTTGGGAGAACAAAATATGGGGATATTATTGCATTCAATATATCTAACTCATCCTCTATTGATGTTTTTGAACTAATCCTCCAAAAATTTCTTGTCTTACTTTCTTTGGTGGAGTTTGATTCTATATTTGTCACACATTTACTATAATTGTAGAAATCCAACATCAACTATTAGGAAATTGAGACCACTCTTCAGATACCAACGCATCCTCCAATTCTATCCAAGTGTAAGGATGATGAATATCCTTTAGATTTATCATCTCAATTGTGGATATTATTTCCTTTTGAGAATCAATATCTTGCTCAAATTATTGAGACAATTAAGAGAATCATGTTCGAGGAAATTAACTTTGTAAGGGAATAAAATAATGTTTTCCCCAATGAATTTCCAAGTATTCCTCCTATATGATAGGTTGAGTTCTTAGTTCAACTTATTCCTATATCTTACCATATATCATAGAATGATTATAAATTGGACACCATTGAGTTGGAGAAGCTAAAGAAGTATTTACAATTGAATCTGTACTAGGGTTTTATATGCCTGAATTCCTTAACATGGGGTGTGTCAGTTCTCTTCGTCAATAAGAATGATGTATATATGCACTTCAGTATTGAACATTGTGACTCAACAAGATCACGATAAAGAAAAAGTACATCCTTCCAATGGTACCTGTCTTTTTTATCAACAATTTTGGAACAATTATTTCTCAAAGGTACATCTTTGGTTAGGATATCACCAATTAAAGATGTCTATGGAAGATACTCCCAAGATTTCATTTTGAATGAGTCTTAGAAACTATTAAATTATAATGATTCTTTTCAAACTCACTAATTCTCTAGAAATATTCATGTAATTAATATAACAACCCTGCTTTTTATTACACACTTAAACCTGATATATTACATAAAATATTCACTTGATAAAACATATAAGATCAAGAGTTATAGTGTCATTGGGGTATAAGAACATTACATAACAACGTAGAACATAAAACACACAACATCTTCATTGAAAACTTCTTTTACATAACCACTACATTTCCTCGTACTTAGCATTGCATGAAATAACCTGAAGAAATACATAAGAAAAAGGTGAGCTATAAATCCCAATAAGTAAATAAGAAAGGAATAACATGTGGAATAAAATAAATTCTTTACAATAGGAATATCAATAGAGAACAAGATAAATATGAACATAAAGGCATGATAATGAATGATAATCATAACATGGAAATGTGGCAACAACACTTTACATGGAATTAGCATGAGCCAAGGCTCATTTCATAGGGAGCATGAGTAAACCCTTATTGCAAATTAATCACAAGTAAAACCTCGTTTCACTTGAATTATCATGAGTCAAAACACATTTCACTACAATGTTGAATACGATTGATAGAGACATGTGTATGGTATTCACTACAAAATGATCTTGGATTCAAAAAATGCGGTGCAATTTCGGCAGCAAAACGGCGTGACATAAGGATTCATGAAAATGGTTGATGAGAGAGAAAAGGGTGCCTCATCATATATACATAAAATTTACAGTAAGGGGGTTATATAGATGCATTTCCCAACAAAGGTAATGGAATTTAGATGCATTATACAAAATAATTACTTGGATGTAAAAGAGGAGAGAGAAATACCTCACGGAATTTCGGCATGGTAACCGGTGTACATGGGAGACATTAATGAGAGAGAAATGGGTATACCATCATCTAAAGATAAATAAGAAAGTATGGTATAGGTTTTAAATCAACCCCCAACATTTTTAATTGAAAAATAATGTTCAAAACAACTTAACAAAAATTGGACAAAAATGAGAAAGGAAGAAATCCCTTACTTGGATGATCCATCCCGAAGGCTTGGGAGAGGCTTGAGAGAGGATTTGTTGGAGCTTGGGGAACCTTGGGAGGATTCTATAGAGTGGAGTTCAGGGTTTGGTTGATCTCCAAAGGCTTTGAGTGAGGATTATGTGGGAGCCTAGTTGGGTATATATAGGAAAGGAGAGAGAATTCTTTATTAGTAAGGATTGGGAAAACTCATATTGAACTAATCAAAAACACAAACCATCCCATGGTTTTTACCATGGTTTTTTCAAAAAGGAATTGGCAAAAAATATTTTATAACGCCAATGGCCTTACTTGTTAAAATAATTGGGTTGCTTATGTGGAGGTGAGTCACACTCTCAAGGAAAACAATTTAAAATGAAAAAATGTTTTACAAACCATTATGGGTCCACTGAAGCATTGTAAATTAAATCAAACAGACCCAAAATAAAATTATTTTAATGGTAAAACATATATTGGCCGAAAAAAGGTTTATATTATTTTATTACATCATTATTGGGTCATTATGATGTCATAAAACACATTATATATTTAAACGGTATTTATATTTTACCCAAAAATTCGACTCGCTCAGAAAATTATGAAAAATTCACCATTGGATAATTTTGACATCCTGAATCCAAAAATAATATTCATTTATCTAAATAAATTTATTTATATTTGAATTTTTAATTATAAAATAAAAATTGACATTTACCCAAAATTCATGGGTTTTGATAAAAAAACAGCTTTCAAACGTTAATAAAAATTACAATTTAAATCATAAAATTATATGATCATTTATATTTAATAAAATGTAATTTAGTTGTAATAATATTTTATAAAAATATAATTTAATTCAAAAATACATTAATTCATCAAAATAGATTTCTTAGTTGAATATTAACTAAAAATACTATTTGTTCTTTAAAAACTATATACAAAGTAACAATAATAAAATTAATGCACATTTTTTATACAAAAATAATGTACATAGTCATAGTGCTAGGGTCTTGTTAAATAACCCCTTATAACACCCGCATAAGACCAGAGGGTATGGTGTGCAATGGAGACAGACTCCAGGGGTGGCTCAGATTACATCCATCGTGTGGTAATCTCTATTAACTTCCACTTCTCCCGTAGTCGGTTCTGCTCAAGCATAACATGTTCATTATCGTCTTTGGATTGGTCATGAGTGAATCCTAATGACTCCACCTCCATTCTAAGCTCCAATAATGGTCTTTGTACGGGGCAAGTCTACTAGATGATGCCATCACGACCCTTTTTCTGAGTATATTGGATTAGTCAAAGACCTATATTTATAGTAATCATTTGATCACTATTCAAAGACTATATTAGAAACAATCCCAATTAATAATGGTAATTTTAAATCCATAAACATAAACCAATGAAGTTCACATTTTATATAACCATAATATATATTTAATTAGATCAAGAGTTATTTCCATTAATGAATGTTTGGGTCAATACAATCTTCACCCTTAAGGAATTTCTCCCTCAAAATTTCCTTTTCTCACACAAAAACATATGTGGGTAAATTTTCTTCATCATTTCCTCCGATTCCCACATTGATTCTTCAAACTTGTTGTATCTCCACATCATATTGATGAGGGGAATTGTCTTATTTCATAGAAATATTTCTCTCTGATCTATGATCTTCAATGGTGGATACTTAAAAGAGAGATCATCCTTTAGCTATACTACCTCTGAAGAGAGTACTTGTGAAGGGTCTGGTATGTACATCTTTAGAAGGGATACATGAATGATGTCATGTAATTTTGACATAGTAGGTGGAAGTGCTAGTCGATAGGCCACAACCCCAACACGATGAAGAATCTCAAAGGGGATGATGTACCTAGGAATTAACTTCCCTTTCATTCCAAACCTCATGACATTTTTCCATGGAGATATGCATAGAAATACCATGTCTCCAACATTTAACTCATGGTCTCATCAATAGTAATCTGCATAACTCTTATGTCGACTCTGAGCTACCTTGATATGTTGCTGAATGGTTTTCACCTTCTCCACCAATTCTTCAACCATTTCTGGTCCAGCTAGCTTATGTTCACTAACGTCATCCTAACATTCCAGTGTTCTGAACCACTTCCCATATAGGGCTTCATAAGGTGCCATTCAGATGCTTGAGTGGAAACAATTATTGTAGGAGAATTCAACCAGTGGATGATGTTAGTCCCATCCTCCTTTAATATCTATAGAACATGATCCTAACATATTCTCCAGTGTCGGAATATTTCACTCAGATTGGCCATAATTTGGAGGATGATAGGATGTACAGAAGTTTAGTTCAGTAACCAGAGAATGTTGAAGACTGTCCCAACACATAGACATGAATCTTGGATCTCTATTGTATACAATAGATAGTGGTACACCATACAGCCTTACCACTTCCCAGATATATATCTATGCCATTTGATCTAATGATAAATCCTCCAAAATTGTAATAAAGTGTAAAGACATTGTAAGAAGATCCACAAAAAATCATATTGCATTGTTTCCTTTGGATGCATTTGGAAGTTTGATGACAATGTCCCTGGATATGTTCTCCTATTTCCATGCTGGTATGGGTAATGGATGCATCATCCCCTTAGACTTCTGCCTCTCTGCCTTCACTTACCGACACACCAGGCACTTTGATTTATACCCAATGATCATCTTCATCATATTATCCCACCAATAATTCTCTCAGAGATCATGATACATCTTTGTGTTCCCTGGGTGAATAGATAATTTTGAATAATATGCATCATCTATAAGTTCCTGCTTCAGCTCTGGACATGATGGAACACATAGTCATTTCCCAAATCTCACAATTCCTTCTCCATTAATATTGAACTCCAAGGATTTACCTTTTCTATTATCTTCCACTCTATTCTGAATTCCCACATCCGTTTGAGAATCCTTTAACCTTTCCAAAAGATATGGTTGAGAAATCATTTGTGAAAGGATTTATGATGTTCCGTTATTTATGATTCCAATGTCCATCTTCATCAAATATAAAAAGATTGGATCCTTCTCAATTATGATCAATGATAGAATTGTTGGTTCCTTTATACATAGAGCATCTACCACATTGTTCTTTTTCCCGAGGTGGTAATGGATTGAGTAGTCATAGTCTTTGATCTTCTCTAACCATCTTCATTGGCGCATGTTCAACTCTATCTATGTGAATATATACTTGAGGCTTTTTTGGTCCGTATATATTTCAGAATTCTCCCCAAAGAGATAATGCAGTCAAATTTTTAAAGTGAATATCACCACATCCAACTCCAAATAATGTTTTGGATAATTTCACTCATGAACATTAAATCACCTTGATGCATAGGCAATGAATTTGTCATTTTCATCAACACACAGCCCATGTCCTTCATCGAAGCATCACTGAATACCGCAAAAAGTTCTCCACTTGTGGGTAAAGTGAGCACGAGCACAACGATAAGCCTCATTTTTTAACACCTTGAATATTTATTCACATTCATCACTCTAATAAAAATTTACTCCCTTATGAGTTAGGTTGGTAAGAGGGTTGGACAATCATGAGAAATTTCTAACAAATCATCGATAATATTCAGCTAACCCGAAGAAGCTATAGATATGCTTTACCAATGTTGTCCTCAGCCATCCCTCAATTGCTTCTGTGTTGGAGGGATCCACAGATATCCCATTTCTTGTGATGATATGGCCCAAGAATGAGACCTCCTTCAACCAAAACTCACACTAGTTGTAATTTCCATAGAGATTCTTCTTCTGCAAGGTCTCTAGTATAGTTCTTAGATACTCCTCATAGTCCTCCTTTATTTTAGAGTATATCATAATATCATCTATAAGGACTACCAAAATTTTTTCTAGGAAATCCCTAAAGACTATATTCATCAAGTCCATGAATATTTCTGGTGAATTATTGAGTCTGAAAGGAAATAATATGAATTCATAATGCCTATATCTTGTTCGAAATGTAGCCCTGGGGATGTCTTCCTTCTTCAACCATACTTGATAATATCATGATCGCAAATCCAACGTGGAGAAGTATTCTGCTCCAAGAAGCTGAATGAACAAGTCATTGATTCAGGGGAGAGGATACTTGTTATTTATTGTGATTTTGTTAATCTCGCAATAATCGATGAAAAGGCACATTGACCCATCTTTCTTCTTGATGAAGAGGATTGGTGCAATGCATGGTGAAGCACTTGGGTGTATAAGCCCTTTATCCATATTCTATTATAGTTATTTTTTCATCTCCTCATGATCCACAAAATCCATTATATACAGAGTCTTGGATATTGGAAACGCCCTAGGTAAAAGATCAATTGAGAATTCAACATCTCTTCTAGGAGGATGACTAGAAAATTCCACGAGAAACACTTTAGCTAATTACCTCACAATAGACATGTCTTCAAGGATGGTTGCCTCAATACAATCAACCATCTGAGTCAGATATGTGTGCCCATAGGGCAGTAATATCCACACTTGAGATGATGGAGATAAAGAAGATTCGTCTTCTTCCTTACACTTGTATAGAATTGGGGGTCAATTCTCCCTATGGAGAGTGATTTCCCTCTCACAGAAATTTATGTTGTCTCTATATAAGGAAAGACAATACATTACAAGAATTGGATCAAATTCCACCATAGGGAGTATGACGAGGTTCGATGAGAGATTCAATCTAAAAATTATGAAAATGGAGGAGTTATATTCATGGGATTCAATTATTACCCCATTTTCCGTACTCACCAACATCTTTACATAGATGATTAGTGGTGGTTATGGGATTGTTATACTAAACATTTGGGATATAAAAGAATTCATAGAACCTGAATCAAAGAGTATGTTCACTATTCTTGAATGAATAACTAGCGTACCTATCACCACTTCGTTGTCAAGGTTCACTTTGGTAGTAGTGATTGAAAAATCTCTCCCTTTCTGCCATGGAGGTTGTTAGTTGCCTACAAAAACCCTTGTCTTAGGTCAATGCTTTGCAAGATGCCATGATTCATTGTAGTTATAGAAATGAACAATTAATTTAGGTTCATATAGATTATTCCTCTCCTCTTTCATAGACGCGTTCTTTTTTGTTTGCAGTTAATAGCTAGGTTCCCTTCCCTTTCACACCTAAATAATTTCTTCATCCCCTTCAGGGAATTTCTCACACTATTTTTTCTGCACCTTTGTAAAGTGGGGTGCTATATCTTCTTATCACCATTGGATTTATCCATATTACTACTAGAATTTAAGTCCACCTTATGCTTCTTATCCCCATGATACCCCAATGATTCTCTGATATCCATTTCACCCTTGAGGGAAAATCAAATAGTTTCCTCATAGCTGTCGATGTCATGGATCACCAGCGCATTTTGTAGGCTAGGTTTCAGCCCTCTAAAGAAGTTATCAACCTTGCATTCAGGAATAATGAAAATTCTGGAGGCATATTGTACAAGCCTTATGATGTTTTCCTCGTACGCTTCGACATATTCATTATGTTTTTTCTTGAGGGTAGGGAAGTCCCTTTCCATCTTAAGTCGGAGGGTGCACAAAAAATATTTATTGAAAAACATATTTCAGAAATCCTTCCATTCTAACACCTCAATATCCTCCTCATGATTTTTATTTTTGATCAACGTCCACCATTGATCAGATTCACCCACCATATGATAACCAGCTAAGAGAACCTTCTCTTGTTTAGAACATTGATGTATGTAGAAGATATTTTCCATGGTGTTGATCTATTGTTCAGAGATTGGGGGATCAGATGATCCATAAATTGTAGGAGGCATTTGTCTCATGAAGCTCTTGATGGAAACTTGTTCATTCTTAGGGGGGGGGGGGGGGGTTGAACGTTCCTATTGACCCATGTTTATATTCAATTCTTTATTTAACTGAGAGAGAAGCATGACATAGTTTTCTATTCCCTCTCCCATCGGATTGAGAATCTCTTTGACATATGCATCACATTGATCTTCACCTCAGGTTTTAGCCCGAGTCCTCCTATTACCAGTCATTGTTTGGAATAAAAGGAAAGTTAAGGGTAACAAATAAAGAGTAATCCAAGGACAAAACTAAATACTTATAAATAACTTTTTTACCTAACTTATGAATCCACAAGCTTCATTCTATATGATTAATTATCTACTTTCTAACATATATTATTGGGGGAATTATTTTTCATTCCCTTAATAAGGGTTCATACTAAGTTTGTGAATTTAGAAAAGCATACCCCCGGGAGAGTCGTAACCAAGAGTGCAGCAAGGCCCGTAGTCATGGACCAGTTCTCGTTCAATTCTATCCTAATGCAGTGTATTTCGGTTTTACCCCTGGGATACATTTGTGCCAGAGTTGCATCTACCTACTCGTATCCAAAAATGGATGTATTTTCTAAATAAACCGCTTCATCAATACTGACTTATACTTTGGGATGTTTTTCTTATAATTTTTCTTGTCTCTAATACTTCACTAGGGTTTTATAATCCTAATCGCAAAAAATAACTAAACCTATCCTCTGATACAAACTATAACAAACCTATTTTTATTACACACTTAGACCTGATTTATTACATAAAATCTTCACTTGATAAAATATAGAAGATCGAGAGGTCCAGTGCGTTTGGTGAATTTGAAAATTACATAACAACTTCTAACATGAAACACACAACATCTTTATTGAAAACTTCCTTTACAGGACCACTACATTTGTCGTACTTAGCATTTCATGGGATAACTTGAGGACACACATAAGAAAAGGGTGTGGTATAAAGCCAAGTCAGGGAATAAACATGGAATAACATGAGAAATACAATACATGTAATAAAATAGGCAAATAAATGGAGCACAAAAGAAACATGGACATAAAGGCATGATAAAGCATGATAATCATAACATGGAAATGTGGAAACAACACATTACAAAGAATTAGCATGATCTAAGGATCATTTCACATAGAGCATGAGAAAACCATCATTTCACATGAATCATGAGTAAAAACTTGTTGCACTTGAATTATCATGAGTAAACACCCATTTCAGATGATGTATCATGATACTATACTTTACCCAATAGATTGGAGCGCTATTAAGGCGAATCCTTCTTAAAAATTTCATTTCATGCGTAAGTGGGTCACAAGGATCATGGAATCAATCAACATCATAATTTATTCCATGATTAAGTAATATGGAATAAATACATGAATGTAACATTTAATATGTATAAGTGTATACAGTTGAATACCCTCTATAGGGATATGAGTATGGTATTCACTATACAATGATCTTGTCTTGAAAAAACGTGGTGCAATTTCGGCAGCATAACGGCGTGACATATAGGATTCATGAAAATGGTTGATGAGAGAGAAAATGGTGTCTCATCATATATAAATGAAATTGAAAGTAAAGGGATCATATAGATACATGTCCCAACAAACGTGATGAAATTTAGATGCATAATACAAAATCATTACTTGGATGTAAAACAGGAGAGAGAAATCCCTCACCAAATTTAATCATGGTAACAGGTGTAGATGTCAGGCATTAATGAGAGATAAATAGGTATCCCATTATCCAAACATAAATAGGGAACTATGGGGGAGGTGAAAAATCAGACCCCAACATTTTTAATTGAAAATGAAAGGGCATAATAACTTAATGACCATTGGACAAAAAAGAGAAAGGGGTAAATCTCTTACATGGACATGCGATCTCAACGGCTTGGGAAAGGCTTGAAAGAGGCTTCTTGGGATCTTAGGGAATCTTGAGAGGATTCTAGAGATATGATGGAGGGGGTTGGTCCAACTCCAAAGGCTTTGAGTGAAGAGGAAGTGGGATCTTGAGTGGGTTTATATAGGAATTGGGAGGTAATTCTTTATTATTTAGGACTGGGACACCTCACATTAAACTAATCAAAACCACAAACCAGCCCATGGTTTATTAACATGGTTTTATCCAAAGGGGAGTGGAAAATAGTATTCTATAAGTCCAATGGACGAAATTCTTAAAATAATAGGTTTTCTTATGTGTAGGTGAGTCACACTCTCAAGGAAAACAATTTAAAAAGACAAAATGTTTTATAAGTCTTGAAGTGTACTCTAATGCTTTGTAAAATAAATAAATAAAAACCAAAATTACATTATTTTAAAGATGAAACTTATATTTTTCGAACATTATGTTTATATTATTTTATTACATCATTATTGTGTCATTATGATGTCATAAAACATATTATATATTTAACCGGTATTTAATTTTTACCAAAAAATTCGACTGTCTCAGAAAATTATAAAAAATTCACTGTAGGACAATTTCAACATCCTGATTAAAAAAATAATATTAATTTTATCAAAATAGTTTTATACATATTTTATTTTTTACTTTTAAAATAAAAACTGATATTTACAGCAAATTCATTGGGTTTGACAAAAACTACTATCTAACCTTAATAAAAATTACAATTGCATTCATAAAATTTTATTATAATTTATATTTAATAAAATGTAATTTAATAATATTAATATTTTATTAATATATTATTTAATTATAAAATCCATTAATTCATCAAAATTGATTTCTTAATTGAATATTAACTAAAAATACTATTTGTGCTTTAAAAACTATTTACAAAGTAACAATAATAAAATGAATCACATTATTTATATAGAAATAATGTACATAGTCATAATGCTAAGGTCATGTTACATTACCCCTTATAACACCTGCATAAGACAGAATCATAAGGTGTGTGATTGTGAAAGACTCTTGGGGTGGCTCAGATAACATCGCTCGTGTGGTAATCTCTATTAACTTCCACTTCTCCCATAGTATGTTCCACTCAAGCTTAATGTGTTCAAGCTCAGCTTGGGCTTGGTCAAGAGTGAAGCCCAACGAATCCACCTCATTTTTGAGCTCCGACAAACGGGATTTGAATGGGGAAAGTCTACTAGATGAGGTCATCACTTCCTTTGTCTGAGTAAATTGGATTTGATAAAGCCCTATATTTATACTAATCATGTGATCGTTGTTCAATGACTATATCAGCGACAATCACAATTCATAACGGTATTTTTAAATCCAAAAACATAAAACCAATAAAGTTCATGTTTTATATAAACATAATAAACATTTAGTTAGATGAAGAAAAATTTCCAATAATTAATTTTTGATTAATTGAAATTAAATAAAAGAGTCCTTATAAATTACCTCATAAAATATGTGGTTGTCATTATTGTGGAAATTATGATATACTCCAAGAGCAAGGAAGAACATGAGGAGCATTTGAGTACTCTGCTAATGTCCTTTAAAAGGGAGAAGATATATGCCGTGTACATTAAATGTGAGTTATGAATGGATGGAGTATCATTATGTGGGCATGTTATCACCCACAAAGGAATATATGTTGACTCTTACAAGACAAAGGAAATTGAAGAGCAGACGAGTACAACATCAATAATGAAGATTTGTTATTTACATGGCCTAGCTGGGTATTACTGATAATTTTAGAAGAATTTATAATGATTTTCATACACACTCACCAATTTAAATTGTAAGAGAGTATAGTTTCTTTGGTCTTGTGAATGTGAAGACTGATTCAATGTGTTAAAAAATAGTCTTATTCCCAACACTAGTATTCACACATTCAACAAGTTTGTAACCCTATTTGGTATACAATGATGATTCAAGAAGGTATTAGGGAGTGTATTGGTGAAAAATGATGAATTTATAGTCTATGACTAAATGAAGTTGAAAAGTCATGAGAAAAACAATCCCACACATGTTATGGAGTTTATAGATATGATATTCACATTGAAAATATGGCAGCATTATCTCTATGTGGTGATGTGTGAAATATATACTATTCATAATATCCACAAATATTTATTTTCAGAAAATTAGATTAATATTATCTAACTAATATGGTTAGATTTCATCATGGATTATGACTTCTCAATCTACTACCATACTAGAGAAGAAAATTAAGTGAATGATGCTCTAAGTAGAAAGGATGCTACAACATTATTAATGATGAAAATTGAGAAGGATACAATCTTGTTAGATTTGAAAAGGATGGACATGTGAATCATTAGTAAAGTAAAACAATAAAATACTTTCTAAAATTATTTCTCAACCATCCCTCAAGGAGAAAATTATAAATTATCAATGAAATGACATGGAAATTTAGAATAAGGTGGAAGTGATTAGAATGTGAGAATCCATATAAGTCAAAATTTATGAGGAATGTGTTTTAATATTTGGATCATTACTATGTGTACCATCAAATCCATTGATAAATAAAAATATTCTAAGTGACTCAAATAGCTCAAATTGTTTTTTCACATAGGGATAAAAAAGATGTATCATGATCTCTAAGAGAACTATTGGTGGGAGAATATGAAGAATAATATTTGTGAATATACATCAATGTTCTAGTTATGTTAGAAAGTGATGTATAAAAGAAAAAATTATATGGGGATGACGCAACCATTTCCCATACTAGAATTTAAATGGGAAAAAACCACTATAGACATTGTCACCATCCTTTAGAAGACTTCTACAGGAAACGATTTTATATGGGTGTTTGTGAATAATCAAACAAATATTTCTCACTTATTTGAAATTTGGGAAGAATTATAAATGGATTAACTTGCACTTACATATACTAGAGAATTGTTGGGGTTGTATATAGTAACACTGTCAATTTTATTAATTAATGATCTGATATTTACCTTTATTTTTTGGAAAAGACACTTATAGGATCTAAACACTGATTTTAACTTTAGTAAAACCAATCATCCTCAAATTGATATCCAATATATGAAAAATATTTTTAAATTAGTTGGGATGTAAAAGAATGTTCCATGGACATTAAAAGAAGATGGGAAAAAAATCTTACTCTGGATAAATTCACTTACAACAATAGTTTTCACTCGATCATCAAAATGGATCCGTATAAATCCCATTATGGTAATATATTTAGAACACTAAACATGTTGACATGTAGTTGGTGAGTAGAAGTTTATAGGACTTGAAATGGAAAAAGAAATTGTATAAAATATGATAACCATTCAACATCACATTATAGATTTCCAAAATAGAAAAAAGAGATTTTGAGACAATTATTGAAGATACATGGACTTTAAGGTCAGTGACATGGTATTCCTCTACATTTATCCTTGGAAGTGAATCATGAGATTTGGGAAGAATGGAAATATGACTCCCAAGTACATCGTCCCCTTCGATATTCTTGATCATCTCAGAGTTTTGGCCTATCAAATAACAATTCCATAGACCATATCTTAGGTACACTATGTATTCTATGTATATATCTTTATGAAGTACATACCATATCCC
Source organism: Viscum album (assembly GCA_963277665.1). NCBI lineage: Eukaryota > Viridiplantae > Streptophyta > Magnoliopsida > Santalales > Viscaceae > Viscum > Viscum album. Next base: position 53,880,235 of record OY728156.1, read on the forward strand.
TTTAATGTACTGAATCAAGTGGTGGTGTAGTTGGAAATTGATATCTCTTATAAAGATAATTAAGTGAAGATATTTGAACATAGAGGAAAAATTATACACAATAAGAATACTCACTAGGTCAAATTACTATATCTGAACAATATGTATTGAGAGGACACAAAGTAACTAGAGTAAGTGATGAGGAAAAATTACCCTCTCATTTTTTTAACTTTGAATGTTATACAAAATTTCTAGGGAAAATATCATTATCGGGGGGGGGGATAATGTAATGAATATTTTTTTCAATGGAAATTATCTTATTTTAAATATTTCTTATATTATAAGCCACTTAAAATCACACTGATAACAAAGAAAAACATTAAAATGATGAATGAATGAAATAAGAGGTATTTCTATAAATTACGGAATCTATACCTCATGAATAATAACTTCGCATTTGGAATAATAATGTGACCATTAGGAATAGTAAATTCGTCAATAGAATACTAACTTCATCGATTAATGTGTAAATAAAATTTAGTTATCTTATAAATTAAAATATGATATATTTAAATCTTAGTATAAGTAAATTAATATTTTAGTAATGATAACATAAGTGTTTGTATATTTTTAAAGGGTAAAAGTTTATCTAAAATTTTAGAATTAATATAATGATTTAAAATAAAATTTATTTCATAAAATAATTTCTAAAATTTATATATTATCGTAGTATGGGTGTAAGATAATTTTATGATACATTAATTAATTTTTCATTGTGTTGTATAATCAATATAAATTTTAAAATCAGTAGTTTCAAATAAATGATTATTTTAATAATAAAAATTAAATTTACCATATTTAGAGAATTATTTTCATAAAATAGAGTTAATTTTATATTTCTAAATGTGGAGAAATGTTTAGTGTTATTTTTTTTATGTTTATAAAATAATTTAATTTTTTTTAATTCTATAATATAGTAATTTATTGTATCTAGAAAATAGAGTAACTATGGAGACAAATATGATGTATGGTTGATCTAAGAACCCTAATCTCAAAAAACACTTCTCTCTTTAATTTATTTAGTCATGGGAATCAAATCTATTCATTTTCATGAGATAAAATAATAAAATAATTATAAAAATAATAAAAAACACCACTATCCTCCAATATAAGTACCACCCTCACCACCTTTTTTCCTCACACCTTCTATGCCTTGAATCTTGTCCAATTTATATACAACGATATTCCCAATACCCCCCATGTCTAGGAACCTATGGTCTCATAAAAATACCAAATCCAACATCCCTAAGGTGTTTCTCAAGGAAAAGTTATTCATGAGGTATAATCCTCTTTTGATTTATTTTAAATTCTTCACAATTTCATGTCTTTTATATTGTTATTATATCCTCACCCCACTCATACAAGTGGAATGATATCTCCAGTATCTTATTTATACTCAAATTTTATTAATAAAAACGACCAATTAAACATATGGAAGTTCATTAATAAAAATCAATTTGAATTTTAGATAAAATATCCCCATTTTTAATGATCTTCAATACATTTATACAAGGAAACTGATCAAGAAAAATTAGAAAACAAACACTCTCGAATGATAAAATTGAACACGATAACTCATCAAAATGTAAAAAAGCGAAAATAAAAAAATTATAGTGAATAATTTTTACATATATAATAGTCTATATATTTATTAATTAATGAATATAATTTGAATATCCAGTGTATTAAAGTGAAGAAATCATTTAGACTTATGGTAAGGGGATTCTAAAACCCAACTCTATTTCCTTGGGGTTTCCCACTTTCACTAAAATTTTAGTATGGATTTTAATTTAATGTTCCATAAATTTCATTAAATTATTATTACCTTTTATTTTTAAGGATAATCATTTTTTATTCTTGAGATTATGACAAAGAAAAAGTAATTCCAAAATAACGCTTCTTTAAAATAAACTTATCTTTTACTCCTCTTGAGAATTTTTCGTCGTAACTCAAGATTGATGATTCTTATACCAATTATATTATTTCTTTTTTATATTTGGAACCCCATTGTTTATTCATTAATTTATTTTCTATAATGTTCTCATCAAACCTGTTTCCATTACAAGGGTTATTTTATTGAAATTATTTTTATACTTTCTATGTGGCATGCATGATTATGTAAATGTTATGGTGGGACAGGTTATCCTAGAACAATATAGCACTTCAATGAATTTTTTAATTTGATGTATATCAAGAGATAATGTTTAATATGTTTGAACATGATGCTATATAATTTCACAATGATGATGTTATGATTATAAACACATGTTATGTGTGAATAGGATGTTATCTATATTCACAACAATCTTTGGTATTTGACCAAAAAGACATGATGTTTCATTTTTATACAATTACCCATTCCATGAATTTATATAATTTTTACTATCATGGTTATTATTATTATCATATTATTATGTTATGATGATAAGGATTATGCTCAGTCATGTTATGTTGATTTATGTACTTAATTATCCTCTTAATGGTATTTTAGATCACCTCTTTCATTGATGTATACCCTTAGGTGATTACTTTTACTAAAAATAATTCAATGTCCACTAAGAATTCATTGGAGAATAAATTATTTTTTATTGTTTAAAAGTTATTTATAATTCTAATTTCCCCAAATCCCTAGCATGGAGAGACAATAATCTTTTTTTAAAAAACTTAGGACTTACAATGCCTGTAGTATCACATTATGGTCATCCATACTCAGCTCATACCCATACACTCACTTAATTTTGTTTTAAATGGTATTTTTCATAAATGATATATACCCATATCACTTGACTCACTATTATAGGATTCATCCATCACTGTATAATTTAACCAATATACTATGCATGATAGTCTCATTAAATTAAAAGTTACCTTAGAACCCAATTTTAAAATCAGACACAACACTCATTTGGTGATTATTTCCATCACTGAATATTACAAGATATCATTTTTTAAATTTAATCATATACAGTGCTTGTACTAGTAAACTAAGATAGACACCAAATAATTAATTCCTATTAAAACCATCCTGATTATGTTTTAACTAAAGGTTCCTTATCGAAAAATTAAAGCTTCATCTTAAATATATTTCATAGCACGGTCATGTCTGTACATCAGTACCTATATAAGCATACAATCTAGATCACTAATTAAAAATTCACCCATTAATTTGGACCATCCTTGCAATTATGGTTCCCTAAATCAAAATAAACATTTACCAAAAACTATACAAGTAAAACTAAGGTGATATATGACTCCCTCCTATCCCTATTGATCAAGCATCATATTCAGGACACATGGTTTGACCACCTAGCACAATGTTCAAACCAATCAACAAGGTCTGAATTCATGAGACATAATCTTCATACCAATCTTGACATAATGAATCTAATGTGCCTTTCGACTCTATATAAAATTCTTAAAGAAATCATCGACATACAAAGCTCAAAACTGTCAAGATTGAACCAACTTTGGACCTTCTCTTAACTAATAATCCTTATGAGGTACCCCTTATAGTATCATAATATCAATATAGAAAGGATAACTAAGTTATCCTCACCAGTATTTTGAATATGGTAATACCCCCTCAAGGTTCTAGTGCAATATAGATGTTAGGTTCTTATCAAAATCATACAACAAAAACCAACTAGATCACCTAAAGATAATTTATAAGAAATATTCATTTACTTACAAGGATCAAAAATATACCCACAACATTATCTCCACAGTATGTGTCGTATTATAAGTAGATAGTTCATATAAGTATAATTTCATTCTATACTATGAGGGAAAACACCATATTGGGTTTTTATGAAACATTAAATACCCGTTAAAAAGAAATTAAACCTTATAATGTTTCCAAAAAAAGGGAATCAAGTTCCCCATCGATCTACTAGGGTAAATGCACTTCTCAGGCATGCTGATTTAGTTATAAACCTCACTATCAAATGTATCTCCATATATACACATACCATATCATTAGATAGGAAAACATATATACATGTTGGGCCAATGGATTATAATTCCACAATGAACCTCTATGGGAAAACACAATTAGGTTTATTATTGAAACATTAAACAATTGGGATTTATTCTCAGTAATAATAGAAAACTGGAAGACCTATACCATGTAGACCCAGTATTTTGAATTTGATGCATGAGACTCCTCATTCCATTAACATACAAGAGTTAAAATTATTTGATGGACTCTCACTAATGGGTGAATAGAAAAAATCCATCAATGTTCTATTTTCAATTTATAAGATACATAAAACTATAATAAATTATAAAATAAAAACAACATATGTGTCACTCATAGGGAATTAATATAATATCGTAACAAAAAATATCAAGAACGTCAACATGATAACCTTGGAAACATAGAATTCTTACAATAAAAAGTGTTCCCAATGCACCCGTCTGATATCTATCATGGATTTTGGCACATTTATAATACTCATATCTATAATATCCCAAATGGTAATATAGAAAAAAGAAGAAATTTGACCCCATTTGTATAATCCTAGCCTGGGTTCTACTAAACCAGTTCCCCAAGAGGGTTCACCATGAGGCCTTAGGAGTTCCTCCCCTTATGCATAAGGCTTCCAACAAGCATCAAGGTCCTGAGATGTGATAGTGGGGAGACTATGACATCACATAAGATTTATAAAATAGTTGATGTAATGAAATATCATGTATTGTGGTAAATAAAAATAGTGTGAAAGAAGTAAATATATAATAATCTATAATAATAAATGAAATTTAGTGAAGGCCCAAACAACCATGTCATACATAAAATAATGATCACCTTTTGATCCAAACATATATATATGAGTAAATAATGGATATATAAATTAAATTATAATGATATACTACAAACACCAATCCATAACACATATAATATCTCCACAAACTTATCTGATCCATATTATTAGATAAGCCCAAGGACTTATCCAATCATGTTCCTTTAAACATGTGAACCTGTGCTTGGGTACCCTAGTGTAATGGATTCACAATCAGAGTTTATGTAAAAAACCCAGTAGGGAACCACCAAAATTATCCCATACATAGCCAGTAATATGAAATTTATATAAATATGAGCTAATCATCTGTATCAAAACCATAATAATAAAAACATATTCCAACAAATATATAATAAAATAAACCACAACCAATCCTTGGGTCCATGATCTTGATGGACCAAACCCGATTCGACATATTCTGTAATTTCTATAAAAAAGGTATAATATCATAGAATGATATATATATTCATATATTTGAATACATATCCCCATATATATATATATGAGTAAGGTAACATAAAAAATAAATAAAATCAAGCTATAGTCCATCCATGGGTCTGTAATCCCGTTGTAAAAATACCTTTTTTTCTATTGGAGTAAAAGTATCTTCGCATGCTATGTCACAAAGGGGGATACATTTCTTATACATGGTATCAACCGTACTCACCTATAATCACTATAATGATGGATGTAATCCACTAATGGGTAATCCTATATAAATGGAGCTGCATAAAAAGCTTCCTATTTTGGGTGTATCAACTATCAGACCAATGACATCCATAACCCAAGTCCATTTACCAATGAATCTACTTAGAGTAAATAGAGAGAATCCATATAAATATCAATATAATATAGGTATACATGATCCATGAACCATTTCCATTGAATAAGGTATCCTCTTTGAGTCCATGTATCACTTCCATTGAAAACTCATTATAATGTATCCCTAGTCGGTCTAGCACCCATGGCCACTAACCAACGATTCCTCTTAGAGTCCATGAATTGAAATTGTAGAAAACATAATAAATAGTTCCATACACTTAGGCATTTCTGGTGACATATTGTGGTTCCCCTCACCGATGAAAAACCAAGATAACCATATCCTTTAATAATGCTCAGAATCTGGATACTAGGTTGTATATTTGGGAATCACAATCAAATATTATATCTCTTTCGTAACATAATCTAAAAACCCGGAAGAACCCCAATCACTCATAACTCCATCAACAGTAATCATTTGAATGCATAAATAAAAGAGTATGTGTGGTCTAATGCCTAAGTCCACCACTACTACCACATCCTATCAGTATTATAAGTTTGGCATGCTTTCCATGGTGACACCGACTACCATATCCAAAAAAATTCCCAATGTGCTGGTATAGGGTTAGTCAAGATTGGGGCACCCACTAGGCCCATCTTGTGAAAATTATAGAGACGAATCCTATTAGGGATCATATATTCAAGAGAACATGTAATGAAATACCTCTTTGGGGACACAATATGAGTAGTTAAAAGGAATATTACTATATAGGTTCCTCTTAGTCAGATCATACATTGAGGAATCTTACAAAGGACCCACAACCTTTATGATTTTTCAAAGTATAATGCTATTGTATATGGGTTGTTAGGGACCCTAAGAATTCATCCATTTAATTACAAAATTATAAAATTTAATTTCACATCTAATAACGGTTAATATATAAAAATACTTTTCACTTAGGGATAATTCCAATCATACTCATACTACAAAAAGATTAATTACTCTAGGTTAGGTAAGTCAGAATTCCTACCTTTATGAAGATTTCCATTTAATATCCAAAGGCTAGTAGCAACTTTTAATGATATTCGGCGCTATATCAAGTCATTTAGTGTCATGTATCATAAACAAAAAATATATAAATAATTTGTTATAACAAATCATAAATAATTAATTATTAATTAACAGTTTTGTTTAGTGATTTTTTTAACTTTTCATAACACCCAAAGTCATACTAGAGGCTCTAATCACTCTAAAATTGTGAAAAAATACATAAGAACCACCCATGGCTTATTTTTCACATAGAATAGGGAATAATCCCTATGAAATGGAATAAAATACTATTCATAAATTTTAATTAAGGTCCTATAACTTTATAAGTTCACTTCGGGGATGTAACATAATGAAATTACAAGTGATGAAGTGAAAATGGCCTCTCTGGTTATCTCCTTCCAACTAAGTGTGGAATCACCAACACATATATTAATTCCCCCATGAGGTAGTTCAATATGAAACAAAATTACTAACTGGGGGATATTATTTTAGCGGATAATAAAAAAGGACACAACCATGAACAATGATATCGAATTCATTTGTGTAAATTCTGAATAGAAATCCTTAGTTTGAACCTTTTGTAAATGTTTTAATATAGGAAAACATCCAGGTATTTTGGTAAAGTATTAATTATGTGGATTTTGAGAAAATAAATCCCTGTATGGATACAAACTTGTGGATGTTTCTCTTGTATGGATTTATGTAGAGGTGAAACTCAACAGAAAAATAATTTTGATTGAATCAATCAATAATTTTCTCATGAAAATATTCCCCGATGCAATACTATTTTGACCCTCCCATTGGATTTGATTGTTTTATAACTTGATTTTTATGAACCATTATATATGAAATATAGAATATGCTTTTTTTATTAAAGAAACACTTATTTAAGCATGATGTTTTATGAATTAAAATACCTTTATAATTATATGATTATTAAAAAACAAATTTCTCAATACAATTTTATTCTTTAATAATTTTTTTGAAAATAAGACAAATAACATAATTGATGAGAGCAATGGAAGATGCACTGACAACCCTCCTATAGACGAAGAAATGGAAAACTTCATGAAAATGATTAACCAACAATCTTGAGTGATAAAGAATATATTGAATCATGTTGAGCGGCTAGATTCACCACAAAGGAAAGAACTTGTTGTTAAGTCCTTCTCGCATTAATGAAAACTTTTTTAGTGGATATACTGACCCATTTCTTATTGAACAATGGATAATATCTATAGAAAAGAAAATATCTTTAATCAGTTTTTTATAACAAGATAATGTCACCCTGATAGTGTACCTCTAAGAATGAGAAGTTTGTTAGGGTTGGAAAGTGATTAAAAATAAGAATCATATAATATATATTAATTTTATGGTGTGGAGATATTTCAATGGAATATTATTTATAAATTTATTCCCTATTTAATGTGAATAAAAATAGGGAGGTAATTTTTAGAACTAAACCTGACGGAATATGAATTAGTGGAAATCTATGAGATGAACATTAGAATACTTTCCCGTTACACATCTATATTTTTTATAAATCTAATGGGAAAGTTAGTGAGATTATTTAGTTGGATGAGACCCCATCTATGGAGGAATCTATCAAATAGTGACTATCATTGTAAAAAGGAGAGAGTACAGAGTTCTATGATGGTTGAAGTGGTGTTTCTAGAAATACATTGGTCAAGTAGTTTGAATGAAAAGAAGAGAGATATGGATCAAAAATCATGGATGAACATTGATCATGGAATTTGAGGAATTAAAGTGAAACGTCCTACGCACAAAAAATTTAGGAAGAATCATTCTGGGAAATGATTATTTGTGAGGTTAAATTTAAATAAGTTTGGAAGAGATGGTAATATCTCAGAACATCTGTGGTGAGGTGAAGCATCAACTTCTCAACACTAATGAAAAAGGGAAAATGGTGCATGCCCAACCTAACGTTTAATTCTTAATGAGATGTAAACATGGGTACTTATTCAATCAATGAAAAAATCAAAATATAATAGAGGTGAATCACCCTCAACCTCATCGTAGGCCAATAGAGAAAACTCAATCATTTTTTATCACGAATTCATAAGTAGAGGCTCCAAATTATGTGGTGGAAAGTACTCTCATTGATCTATAAAATCTAGAAAGTAATTTATTTTATTCATGTTCTAGGAATTACTTTATTTTATATATGTTCTAAAAGAATATATAATCCATCCGTAAGCTTTCTAAAGTAGAGTTATTGTATATGAATCCTAGAGGTATTATACAAATATCAAAAGTGTATAGATACTCTGGTATTTATTAAGAGAGCACAATGTAATCAAAACTTTTTTAGTCATTTCAATGGTGGAGTTCCACACTATACTAGGGATAGATTGGAATTCAAATTATCATGATAATATTGACTATAAAAGTAAGGAAATATCAATAGTCTTGAAGGGAAACCCCTACAATTATTTTCAAAAGAGATATATCTTTACCTGGTATTTATCTAGAAGAACCTCCCATAACATTCTTTATGGATATCGTTAATAAATAGGTAGAAGTATATGAATGTATATGAATATAAAATGTACCCATAAATCAATAATAAAATGATGTATTTTTTGAAGAGTAACCTTGAACTCCAACAGAAATGGAGTTTTAGTTCTCCATTTAAATTATACATGGATCTATGTTGTTATCAAATACCCTACATAGAATGGAAAATATGAAGGTAGAGGAATTTAAGAAACAACATAACGATATTTGGGAGAAGTTATTTGTCAAACCAAGTATATCACCTTTGTGAGTACATGTTCTTTGAATGAATAATAAGGATGGATTAATGAGGCTATTCCTTGATTATAATGAACATAATGGAATCACATTTAAGAATATGTTCCCTCTCCCAACTATTAATGATTTATTTTACAGGATTCATGGGAAATAATTCTTATCCAAGTTTGATCTTTTATATGGTTATCATAAATTTAGGGTGAATAAAGAAACTATTCCATGGACTTCCTTCCAATCATGGTATTATAATTACGAGTTTTTTTCACTTTGTTTTGAATAATGCTCATTATATATTTATGAGTTTGATGAATAGAGACTTTAAGGAGTAACATCATAAATTTTTGTTTGTTTTTGTTGATGATATTATAATATCTTTTAGTAGTCTCTTGGAGTATACGGGTCATCTATGGGTAATAAATAAACTATAAGGAAATATATGATATATTGAAAATTAATCATATGTGAATTTTGGTTACAACAAGTTTCTTTCTTGGGGAACATTGCAATAAATAAAGGATTATAAGTTTACCATACCAAGGAAACTGATGTGAAGTATTTTTCTCTACCTACTATAGTAACTTGGAATTTTTCCACTATTTACAGGGATAATATAAGAGGTTTGTGAACTTTTTTTCACAAATTTCTAATCCACTAACCATGTTAACCAGAAAATCAGCTATGTTCATCTACACAAAAAAGTGTAAAAAAAGATTCCAGGAGATGCAGAAGAGATTGGTTACTAGACATGTGTTAACACTACCCTCTATCAGTGAAAGATTTTTTTATTTATAGTGAATCATATCTAAAATTTACTGGGTTTATCTTCATGGATAATGTCAAGGTGATTTCTTATGCATCTTGATTGGTAAATCCTCATGAGTATAATTATACAAAAGATGACTTGGATCTTGATGTGCTTTTTTAGCTAAAAATATTCAATAACTATCATTATTTAGATAAATATAATATATACACATACCACCAATTTTTTATGTACATATTAACACAAAATTAATTGAATAAGAGACAAAGGAGATGGTTGAAACATCATAAAGAATAATAATATTCAATTCATTGTCACACTAAAAGAGAAAACATGGTCACTAATGCAATGATTATGGAAGAACCTGTGGTACTGATAATGATGGGTATTCATGGAAGTCCATTAATAAATGACATATTAAGAATGAACCTGGAAAAAATATGGGAATGGACATCCTTAATCCTAAACCAAATGATTTCTCAACAATAATTATAATATAAGATCATGAAATCTCAAATATAATATTATTTTAACAAAATATGATCGGTGATGTGAAGAATGAAGAATTTGTCAAGTTAAATATTTATCAATAAGGGGTAATAAAATTTCCAACATGGCTATGTGTTATATGTATTCCAGAGATAAAAAATGAAATGATATATGAAACCCATATCTCTATATTCTCTATACATCTTGGAAGCACTAAAATTCATTGGGAACATCCTCAAAATTATTAGTGGGATAATATGAAAAGTATGATTAATGTATACTGTAAACGGTTCATGGTGTGTCAACATGTTATGGTGGATTGAAAATTTTAAAATGTTTTTTTGAAACCACTACCCATACCAACGTTGAAGTGGGCTGACATCAGGATAGAATTTTCCCACTACTCTCCAAAGAACATCCAAAGGAAACAATGCTATGTGTTTTATAATGGGATAACTAACCATGATTTCCAATTCTACCACTGTACATGATGATTTTCCTTGTAATAAATATTCTACGATATATGTAATGGATGTGTTGGGGTTACATGGGGAGACACTTTCTATAGTTTTTTATCATGATCCACGGTTATCATTTAAATTATTTATAAGTCTCTAGTATGTTCTAAACACTAAATTGAATTTTATTACGACCTTTCACCACCAAACAGATAGATAATCTAAATGAACTGTTATAAAACTCGAGGACATGATGCCAACCTGAGAAATGGAATTTAATGGTTGATGGGATCAATATCACCCATTATTTTACATAGCATACAATAATAGATTCCATTTGAGTATCCAAATAACACCCTTGAAGTTATAAATGGGAAGCTATGTAGAACACCTACATTTTCGGATGCAGTACGTGTGAGAATGCTTCATGGGCCTAATATTGAGAAAGAGATGAAAAAAAATGTTCATTAAATTCAAGAAATATAAAATATTCTCATATTTGGAAGAAGAGCTATGATAATAATAGTCGATGCGATAAAGAGCTTGATGCTGGAGACACATTTTCATTTGAAAATATTGATTAATGAGAGTAATGTGGGAAGAAAGGGAATATTTTCCCCAGGTACATTGGCCCCAATGAAATCCTAAATTGCATAGGAGTAGTGTCTTATCATATTTCACTTCCACCAAACCAATCATATTTTCATTATGTATTCCATGTATCACTCTCAAGAAAGTAAATACGGAATCTGTCACATGTACTCAATCAAATGGTGGTATAACTATAACATGATCTCTCTTATGAGGAGAAATTGGTGGAGATAGTGGACCATAGATGAAAGGTTCTACAGAAAAAATAGTACCCACATTTGTAAAGTGTTATGTAGAAAGCATAAGATTGAATATGTGACTTGAGAACCATTGGAAAAATTTACGATGAAGTACCCCTACCATTTTGTAATGTGGGAAATGAGTTGAAATTTTAGGGTGGAATTTATAAAGGGGAAATAATGTAATAAAACAGTTTTTATGAATTTTTTTTCATGAAAAAATATATGTTAAATTATATTATAAAAAATAAAACAATATAACATTAATAATTATCAATAAATTATTCAACCAAGAAACTAATTAATGTGGAAAAAATTATAACTAGATAAAAAATTATAAAATAGAAGAAAAAAATGGGAAAATATGGATCACTCAAATCTACTAATATCATTATCCCACTACAATCCCTACACAAATAAAACAAAATATTAGTATGATAATCAACATTATTGAAAATTATTTCAGGTAATCTTGAATGAAATAATGATGTGGTATTTTTAGAATGTAAAGGAAATGTGATCATCAGTATTTGGCCAATATTTGAAAATTATACAATATAAACATTAGAAAATTTTATCATTGATAACTATACCCTTTGGTAATATTTTTATAATTATAATTAGTGTTTATAGGTAGAAATGAAAAAGATTGATTAATTCATAATGAATAAGCAATGGACTCAACTAGTTGTGTTAGGTTGGATGCAGTCCATTAGTCAGAGCTTTTGTGAGAGGTAGTGACACTGGTGTTTTTTCTTAACCAATCCTAATTTGAGTTTAAAAAATTCAATGTACAGTGAAATCTCCTATGGGATATGTTCATGTTAGTTGAAATTACCACTTGGTTGATGTTATTCGAGCCACACCATGAATATATCACAATCACACACCTTACCCCTATGTCGTACATGAGTGACATAAGGGGTAACGTGTCTAGGCCATAGTTAATTGAAGAGTTATTCCATTATATAAATGGAATTTTTATTCCATCAATTCCATTTTAATAATATTATTTCATTATTAAATATATTTTTAATTGAGACAAATTTGATGAATTCTATTTTTAGACCCAAATTGTACTTGTTAGAAAAGATATAATTGTTGACCTCACCTGTTTTGATAATCTCAATTATGTTTTAATATGATTTGTTAATCCAAAATAATTCTAATCCATGTTTATACTTACTTTGAAATAATTCTAACTCAATATGGATATGTTTTTCATAGAACAGATAAGTGTCATGTTCACCAGTATCCACATAGCTACTGATACAGATAAAAATACAGACCTACTGTTATATCAAGAGCTACCAATATGAAGATCACTGATACAAACAGATATAAAACTACTGATAAGGCTATGTACATCGGTACATAAGTATAGTAATATGGATAAGTAGTTACCGGTATGCATAACAACTATGGATAGAACAAGCTCACCGGTATGCACATGTCGACTGATACAGACCTATTGGTACTTAGTCAACCAATAAAAATGGTCACCAGTTAGTAAATTTCTCTGATAGATAAAGTCTACCGATAAGCATAGCTACCGATATGGGAATACCTACCGATACAAACAGATAGATGAACGGATACCGATATGAAGTCTACCGATACAGAGCTACAAATACAAGAACGTTACCGAAAGACCAACGCTACCGATAGAAGGAGTTACCGGTACATAGAGCTACTGTTACACAGAGTAATAGCTATCGATACAAGGAATCCACTGATACAAAGTCCACCATTACAGGTTTACCGATAGAGAGCTGTTGATGGAAGATGACTGTCACTACTACTCAAACTCTATACTTTGTCAATATTATTAATATAATGCTAACTGTCATATTTGGTTAATTTAATGCAACTTCTATTAATTAATGTGGGTCGTTGGCATGTCAGTGAACAGTACCTCATACCTAGGAAAATGTAATCATTCCTATTTCTGGTGCTTAAGGTATAAAAGGAAGATTGAGCAGTAGAAAATAAAGGTGTGTGCATATACACAATAAAGAAACGTGACTTCCACACACCTATATACTTGAAGAGCACTAGACATATATGAGGCCATTCATACAAGAATAGAACAGAAGATGAATCTTAGTCAAGGAAAGAAGAACTACAATGATCTCTTCATACACTCAAGCTAATCAATCTAAACCGGAAAATCAAGGAAGAAAACGACTCTCTGTTTTTAAGACAAAAACCAGAGAAGGACTCAGAAGCATTTCTGTTTAATCAAAAAAAGTCTAGATCTGCACTTCAAATCACTAGATCATTCTAAACACATATCTAATATCTTTTAGTGATTCTTTTATTTTTTATTTTGAGCAGTGTGTGTGCTCTTTGTTTTTAGACACACACTATCTCCTGTTCTAAACTAGAGGATTTCTAAATCCTCACACAAAACTTCTATAACTCTCTTGTATCCCACTGTGGAATGTGGTAGACATAAAGTGTGACCTGTATAGCCTATGTTCTATTGTTTATATATTTTTTCCATGAAGAACTGTGGTAGAGGTCTTAGTACCTGGACAGTCTCTATACTGATGTTTTCCCCGATCTAGGGTGTGGATCAAAATTCATATAAATTTTTTGAGAGGACTAAGTCTCTTCTTGAGACTAAACCTCTTTTTTTAAAATGTTGTGCATACTTTATTTTGTTTTAAACTATATTTATTATTACACTGCTAAGAACTTTGAGATATAAATCCACTTTAGAGTAACCCTGATAGTTAAACTAGTAACTGTTTGTATTTATTTTAAAGCATTAGGTTAGCTTCAAAAGTTAATTAATATTCAGATTAGATTAACTAAGAACTAATCAATCTCTTGAAAACTTAACTGACCCTTTATTGTATTAAAAATTCACTTCTGTTTAGCTTGATATTTAATTTGGGGGATTTTAATAAATCTATTTTTAACAGAAATTTTTAATTGGAACTCAATTCACCCCACTCTTGACTATCCACTCCGACCAACATTTGGTATCAGAGGTGTTTGTTATTTATAAAGGATTTCCAAATACTCTGTTTTCAACTGTGATTTTAGTTGTATCTTAAAAATCATAAATTTGTATTAGTTTTAAATTTTATCTCTTTAAATATATTTTCTAAAATAGAATTATGGATAATAGACTTGAAGGTGCTGCTACCAACATGACAACTTTCTTTAATGGTACATATTATGCCCAATGGAAACTTAAAATGAACATTCATTTAGAAAGTTCGGGATTTGATATCTGGACTGGTATAGAGACTCAATATAAGATTCCAGAAACTGAAAGAACTACTTGTGATGAACCTACTAAAAGTGTTTACAATAATAATTGTAAAGAAATTAATGCCATGTATTGTGCTTTAGGAGATGAAGAATCTAATCAAATATCTTCTTGTAAAACTTCTTATGAAATCTGGGACACTTTGGCTATTTCCCATGAGGGAACAACCAATGTTAAAGAAATGATATTGAATACCTACACTATTAAGTATGATAATTTTAAAAATAATTCTGATGAACCTATTTCTGATATGTAACTCAGGTTTATTGAGATTGTCAACACTATGAGCTCACATGGAAAAGAAGTTCCTTCAAAGGAGAAGATTATGAGAATACTATGATGTCTACCAGAAAGATGGAGAGGCACATCAGTCTCAATAATAGAATTGTGTGACATAAGTTCACTACATGTTAATGAGTTAATTGGCATGTTGATAATGTATGAAGAAGAATAGAAAGTAAACAAGGAAGAAAATGACAAACCAAAAAGGAAGTCATTAGAATTTAAATCTACTTCCTCAAAGAGAAAGTACAAGAAGAAATTTCACATGCATACTGAAAGATCCACATGTGAAGGGTCAGATTCTGATAGTGATTATTAGATGGCTCAGATAGCCAGACAGTTCACGAAGATCTGCAGGAAGAATAAATTCTTCAGAAAACCAAATTATAAAGGAAAATATGACAACAAAGTTCATTGGAAGAGGAACCGGAAAAAGTCTATTAAGTGTGATGAAATTGTCTTTTATGCATGCAGGAGGAAAGGACATGTAAATGCAAACTTCCCGAAGTTAAAGTTCAAGAATAAATAAGATTTTATGGAAAATAAATATAAGAATGCTATGAAAGAAACATGGAGTTCTTCAGAAGATACTTCAAGTGATTCTGATTCTTCTCAGGATGAAAAATATCAAAAAGATAATATGTGTTTCATGACAAACACATATGAGGTGACATTGGATACTGTTGCTTTAAATTCATATTATTTTGGAGTTGATTCTGATTCTGAATCTGAAAACATGACTAGTGAAGACTTTTTTGAATACTGTAGTATGATAGAAGAAACCTGTAATAAATTGAAGGACATTTATAAGACCTTGAAAAAACATCATGCTTTGACCAGCTCTATTAAATCTGCACTTGATATAGAAAAAGAAAATAATGCACAATTACTTATGGAAAATAATGAACTATAATTTTCTAATGATAAATTAAGGAAAGACATAGAAAATGTCACGAATAGAAATAATACTCTCACTCAAATTCTAGGAAAACAAGTGGCACCAAAATATACCATTGGAATAAGCTATCATCCTGGATAGAGATGGATTACTAAAAATAGATTTATTCCTAAATCTGGAAAGAACACTGCTAGTTCTAGTTTTGGAAATTCATATTCTTCAACAAGTTATTAATATGGATATAGATCAAATAAAGTTTATATTTTAAAATCTTTTGAATCTATTGATTGAATGAGACCCATAAGAAAAATTTGGGTACCAAAAGTGTTTATTTCTAACCCGTCTGGACCCAAGAAAATCTGGGTACCAAAATCATTTTCTGTTTAAACTTGTTTTGTAGGATACTTTCTTGAAGTGTTCCCATAAGAAAGAATGGTACTTGAATAGTGGATGTTCAAAGAATATTATGAGAGACTAATCATGCTTCAATAGTTTAATCAATGTTTATGGAGGTCATTTCACCTTTGGTGGTAATCAAAAGGGAAAATCCTCTACTTTGGACAGATTGGTAACAGTGATTTAGTTTTAATTTCCAATGTTTTATTTGTTGACAGACTTAAATATAACCTATTAAGTATTTCTCTATTGTGTGATGATGGTTTCAATGTTAAATTTGAAAATGAATCATGTAATGTTTTTAATTCTAAAAATATTTTAATATTTTCTTCTTTGAGAAATGAAAATGTTTATTCTATTGATTTGAATTATTTGGCTAAACAGAACATTACATTCTTTAATGATTTTCATAAATTGTCTTAGCTATGTCATAGAATATTAGGACATTGCAACATTCATTCACTTAGAATACTGACTTGGAAAAATTTAGTTAGAGACCTACCTAAACATGAATTCCCAGCTGATAAAGTTTATAATCCCTGTCAAAAGGGAAAGCAACATAAAGTTTCTTTTAAATGAAAAAAAGAAGGTTCAACTTCTCAATCTCTCAAGTTGGTTCACATGGACTTTTTTGGACCTTCTAGAGTTTCTAGTTTAATTTGGAAGCACTATCTCTATGTCTTAGTAGATGGTTATTCTAGGTACATTGGGGTATACTTCTTAGCTCACAAAAGTGAAGCTTGTTCTTACTTTATTAAATACTCAAAATCTATAGAAACCCTCAGTGGAATTATTATTAAGACCTTGAGGAGTGATCAGGGTCATGAGTTTGAAAATCATGAATTTGAATCTTTTTGCTCACACAATGGCTATAGTCACAATTTCTATACTCTTAGGACACCTCAAGAGAATGGTGTAGTACAATGAAGAAACAGAACTCATCATGAAATTGCTAGAACTAGGCTTAATGAGTATGACCTACCAATTTACTTTTGGGATGATTCTATAAATAAAACTTGTTATATTATTAATAGATTTCTGATTAGACTAATTCTCAAAAAGTCCCCTTATGAGTTGTGGAAACACAGGAAACCTAAGGTTAAATACTTTAAAGTTTTTGGTTTCAATGTCTTTATTCTCAATAAAAAAGATAACCTTGACAAGTTTTCATCCAAGAGTGATGATGTAATTTTACTAAGTTATTCAATCTTTAGTAAAGCTTATAGAGTTTTTAATAAAAGAACCAAATATGTGGTAGAATCTGTTCACATCATGTTTGATGAAACCGATCCACATGAACCCAAATATTCGATTGAAAATCTTGAAGATGAATTGTCTGTTTTGAACCTTAATGATAATATCAATGAACCTATTATAAAGACATCCAGTTCTGGAAACATTCCGAAACCTGTTTCTATATAACCTGAATCTAAGGAAGAACCTAAAATATCTAGTCCCACCTTTACTAGATCATCTAGGATTCTAAAGAATCATACTTAATATTATATTGTTGATAATCTTGATAGAGGGACATAGACTAGATCTTCTCTATGATACCAGGTTGAACATCAAGCTTTAATTTCACAATTAGAACATCAAATTATCAATGATGCAATCAATGATGAATTTTGGGTAATGGCTATGTAATAAAAATTAAATAAATTTGAAAGAAAAAAGTCTAGGAATTAGTTGAAAGACCTAAGGAAACATTGACCATAAACAATAAATGGGTTTTTAGAAATAAAGTTGATGAATCTGGAAATATAGTTAGGAACAAGGCAAGGCTAGTTGCACAAGTGTATAGTCAAGAAGAAGGAATAGACTATGAAGAAACCTTTTCTCCTGTATCTAGATTGGAATCTATTAAGATTCTACTTTCCTATGATGCTAATCTGAATTTCATGTTATATTAAATGGATGTTAAAAGTGATTTTCTAAATGGTTTTATAATTGAAGATGTTTTTGTTGAACAACCACCTAGATTTACTAATCCTCATTTTCCTAATTGAGTTTTTAATCTCTCTAAAGCGTTATATGGTTTGAAACAAGCTCTATGATCTTGGTATGATAGACTTAGTAATTTTCTTATTTCAAATGGTTTTTAAAAAGGGATTGCGGATCCAAATCTCTTATTTAAAAGAATTTATAAATATTTTTTGATAGTAAAAATCTATTTTGATGATATTTTTTGGGTTCTTCTAAAAATACTTTGTGTATTGATTTTTCAAAGAGTGTGAAAAATGAATTTGAAATGAGTTTAATGGGAGTACTCAAATACTTTTATGGATTTCATGTTTTTCAAAATGAAAATGGTATTACTTTAAATCAAATTAAATATACAAGGGATCATTTAAAATGTTTTGGTTTAGATAGTATTAAGGAAAGTAATACAGTAAAGATTACCACATGTAAGTTGGACATTGATGAATCTGGGAAACCAGTTGATCAATCAAATTACAAAGGTATGATTGGTAGTCTACTTTACCTTACTACTAGTTGACCAGATATTATTTTTAGTGTGTGTATGTGTGAAAGATTTCAAGCTAATCCTAATGAATCCCATTTTCTTACTGTTACAATAATTTTCAAATATCTTAATCATACTGCAAATTTAGGTTTGTTTTATCCAAAAAGACAATATTTTGATTTAATAAGTTACTCAGATGCGGACTTTTCTAGATTCAAGTAAGATAGAATGAGTACTTCTGGAACATGTCATATTCTAGGTAAGTCCTTGGTATCGTGGTGTAGTAAAAAGAAAAATTATGTTGCATTGTATACTGCAGAAGCAGAGTATATAGCTGCCGGTAGCTGTTGTGCACAAATTTTGAGGATAAAACATACTTTTTTGGACTATGGATATGATTTTAAACACGTATCAATAAATTGTTATAACACTAGTGCAATTAACATCTCTTTGAATCCAGTGTCTCACTCTAGGAACAAACACATTAAAGTAAAGAACCATTTTTTGAGAGATCATTACAAAAAATGTGATATTACTCTTGAATTTATAGGTACTGAACACCAATTAGCCGAAATTTTCACCAAACCAATATGTTTTCATAGGTTAAGCTACATTAGACATGAATTATGAATGATAGACTCTTTGAATTAGAAACCTCGCCAATAGAAACCTCACCATTAGAAACCCCACCGTTAGAAACTCCAGCATTAGAAACCTCACCGTTAGAAACGTCACAGTTAGAAACCTCACTTTTAGAAACCTCACCGTTAGAAACCTCACCTTTAGAAACATCACCGTTAGTGAACCTCACCGTTAGAAACCTCACTGTTAGTGAACCTCACTGATATACCTCACTGTTTGTGAATCTCATGGATATACCTCACCATTGGGAATTCTCACCAGTATATGATTACTGTTAGTATGCGTTGTTTTAAAATTCATGTCCTCGGCTGCCGGAATCTGTATCGTTTGTTCTATAGATATAATGTTTTATTTATGTATTTTATGATTACGAAATGATGAAAAATGTTTCTTCTTTACTTCTCAATCCACTGAACTCTCCTCTCTCAAAACCCAACTCCTTGAATCCCCGAATCTCGCGAAAACCCTATGTTCTTCAATCCAGAGATGGAAATAACCAAACTTCCGACTGTCAGAGTTGACTTTGATGAGCCGAATGCGAAGAAGCAGAAGCCAGGACCTGAAGCAAGTAACAGTGTCAATCGAACAAGGTCCATGAGGCATCTAGTGAACCTGCACTTAAAAAATAGTGAAATCGTAATTGAGAAGGAGATGTGTGCAGAATGGATTTTTCCAAGAAAATAGCTGACCCTAACAATATTAGAAGAGATGAGATGGCTAGAATGTTTCACAAAAAACAATGGTACGTATTATCCGAAGTTGATAAAAGAGTTCTATGATTTTGTTCACTTTGAAAAATCTAATAATGATAATAGAATGGTTTCATTGGTAAATGTCAAGGAAATAGCTTTTTCATCCATTAAATGGGATGAATGCATTAAGTTACCACATGAAAGAGTATTCTGGTATTCATTGTAACACCTCGAGATTTTATGATATGTATTATTTATAATTTATTTGATGTCTTGTGTTATATGCTACACCTAGATTATCTTGCGCTATATGCAACACCGTTTTAGCTTCTAGTATACGCATCACTATTCTTGGATCGTGTTACACACAATTTCATGTTCGTTTAAAGTTTTTGTACACAACATTGAGTATATATATATATATATTCAATGAATAAATGAAATATGGTCGGATTCTATTATATGTGACAACAAAAGAATTTTGCACGACACGCAACCCTAACATGGCTTGCATTACACACAATCACGACCTTCCACGATAGCGTGTGTTGTATGCAATACCGAGTTTCACTAAAAAACGAAATGTTATATAAAATAGCCATTATGAAAAGTAGTAACCACTTTTTTGAAATTTTATTTTTCAAAATGGAATTCATTTTTGGATTCGGAATATCGAAATTAACCTAGGGTGATTTTTTGGTATTTTTCTGAAAACATTAAAATTTTGATGAATAGTGAAAACACTAGGTTACTATTTAAAACAGACTTTTTATATAAATAATTATTTATTTTATTTAAATTTATTTTAGGTCAAAATTGATACATAATACCTATATAATTTCAATGTGATTCATTGGAGTCATTTTATAAAAAATTTAGACATATAAAAAATTTATTGAACTTTTCACCGTCTTTTACCCACATCCTAAGAGAGTTTGAAAATTTACATAAAACATAATTTTACCACTTCTGTGACTGTAATTTAGAAAATCTGAGAGACACGGTAAATATCTAGGAGTAAAATGTGTTTCAATAAGATAAAAATAATTTTTGGGGAATAGTAACTAATTACTTAGCACGGTTAAAAGTAAATAGGCTAATTATGGGTAAAAATGATATTATTATTACCCTAACACTGTCCTAATTCTATTGGATAAGTTTAATTCGACCAAAAAAACCTTATAAATAAAATATTATCATTGAGGTCCACTTGTATTAGATTAGGACATTTATTATAATTTTATTTAAAGAATAATTAAAATAGTTAAAATCAATGTTTAATAACAAAAACATTTTTAATATAGGGTTATACATATGATAAATTAGAAAATAAATATTCATTATAAATATAAAAAAATTCATACATAATGTTATTTTATTTATAATTTTTAGACATTAAATAATTTAATTTATTTACGACACAATGATGATGCAGTAATTACCTTTTTTGAAGAAATATTAACATAATTGATGTTATAAATACCACAATAAATGTAATTTTAGACTTTTTATGAATGACACTAATTTTATAGTTTAATATGACATGTTATTATTTATTTAATGAACTTTGTTAGAACTAATCATGTTGTTATGATTTTCAGAAAAATCCTGTACAAAATAGTGTCAAAATTGGCATAAAATAGTTTTTTAAACGAATATTATGTTATTAATTGTTATTTTATTTCTAAAAATCTGAGGTTGGGCCACATGACTTAGATATGGATATATATATTAATAATGGACCACTTGGGGTTCGTTTTTCTTGTTATATGAAGTTTATTAACCATATAGTGCAAGAAAACATAAAGAGCGGTAAAAGTTAAATTATTTAACTTAGAGTTAAATCTAAATGATAATGATAAAATAGTAACCTAAACTTGTCTAAAACCTATTTGTTGAAATTATTTCGACCCATCCCAACCTTATCTTCTAAATAAATAAATTTGGAACTATTAAAATCTGAATATTACTTTATTATAAAATAAAAGTTTAAGTTTTCCTAAGGTGCCCCTCTCCTCCGTTATAAAATGGTCACCCCTTCCATCTTCACTTCCAACCCTTTTGAGCATGAATCACGGACAAACCCTGCCCATTTCTCTTCTCCACTTCCCTAGAAACATTCTGGAGGTTCTGGTCTTCTCAAAAGACCAACTCTACTTCCTTAAGAGATGGCTTAAAGGAGGTGCGTCGAAGAAGAGGTAATATCTTCTTCCGATTCTCTCTAGTTTTTTTCTTCTTCTACTTATTATTCTTTAGTTGTCTCATTATAAAGTAATAACCTCAGTATTGATTATATACTTATATGTTATTATAAATATGAAACAACCCTATTTCACCTTATATACATCCTACGGAAAATGAAATCACTATGCGTGCGTAAGTACGGAATACCGTCTCCACGCTGTGGTGTAATCTGTTTTCGACCACCACCATACTTGGATGGGTATAATGGTGTAAATAAATAACTATATATGATTATTTTAAATTGATATTGATTCTGAAATATTATAAATACACTTCAATAAAATCCCACGATCATGGGAATGATATCATCGCTCGTGCGTACGTACGGACTACCGTCTCCACGACACGATGAGATTCATTCTCCATGTTAACCATTAATGAATAATTATAAAGTATATATAATAAGTAATCATGAAATATATGACATAATAATGATACTTTATTTATTTATATATATATATATATGTATTTCATCTACTTAATTCCATTCAATTCTATAAGGAAACGAAAACAACGTTCATGCGTATGTACGGCCTACCGTCTCCATGAATGGTGTCTTTCATTCCCTTTATTGATCTATCAAATATATATGTATATGCTGAATATATATTATATATAAATCATGTTTCACATTATTGAATTATTTAATTCAGGATATAAGTAATAATATCAAGAACAACAAGTCCAAAAACGTACGATAAATAAAACGATTTTACCCAAAACGCTACTTTAACATGGAACTACAAAAGAACGGGTAATATAAAGTCATAGGTGAACCATATATGATATCATAACAGTGAATATGATTCTGTCATAAGTCATTGACATTATTTAATTCATTATACAGGAGGTTTTTATACGTACAATGCATATCAGACCTATGTTAAGGGATAATTTTTCCAATCTCATTCATGTACGAGATTGTTTATTCGTAAGTATTTACCTGGGTTATGTTTATTATCCATGTCCGTATGTTCTCAAAATGTTTTCATAAAATGTTTAATTTTATTCCATGTATTTTTAAAGTCATTATTACCCTTCTTTTAAACTTTACCACATCGTATGGAAGGAATCTTTCTTTTGTTTACCATACGAGGTACTTTTTGACTTTTCTGACAAATGTACGAGAAGAATTTTATTTTTAACTTATACAGCGTGAACGAATTTTTACAGTTTTATAATAACTCATTTTCATGAAGATTACTCTAAAATATTTTGTGACTACTTTCAACAAAATACCTTTCTTTTAAAATTTCATGGAATTTTGTGAGAACAAAATGAATTTGAAGAAGAAATGATATTTTCAACAAGAATTCATTTCAAGTGTTTTATGAAAACCATTTTTGTCTAAGATGACATTATTTCATATGTGTATGTTTCAATTATAATGTCTCTATGATTTACATGGTTTCACTTTTCTTATGATGAAATAGCCATTTGTTTTATGTGGAATATGTGATGATGGGATGATGTTTATTAAACCCATTTTATTCTTTGGGTTATGATGAATGTTTTATGTTTATTTTGTGGCACAAGTTAGAATGATTTAATTATGAGATGGTTGGGACCTACATATCCCTCCAATGAATTGGGTAAAGATTTATATCTCATGATATCGACATGGCTGGAACGGTAAGTTAATCCAGTTTAGTAATATAGGACTGGAACGAGGAGTGAATTCAATTCATAAAGGTACTTTGTCTACTAAGATGGTATTGGAAGAAATTCCTTGGCTACTATAGAAATCATATCATGTGCTTAATGGTTTCCACAATCACATGTTTTATTACTATGCTATTTTATCATGATTGATGTTCATTTATGATATATGCCTTACGTACTTCAATTATTTCTGTCTTTCCTCAAGATTTGGATGTTTAGATTTTATGTTCAAGTTTTTGCGTTCAAATGTTTATAGATTGTTTTATGTTCTCTATGTTTACCCTTACTGAGTCTTTGAGCTCACCCTTTTTATGTTTTCTCTTTCCCAAGATATAAAGAAAGGTTTTAGGTAAGAAAACCAAAAGGGGAAGATCTTTTTGGGAGATGTTGAAGATCTTTCACCATGATTAGTTGCTTATGTTCCGAGTTTCAAAAGACACTAAACTAATATGGTATTTGGGAGTCTGTTTTTGTCATGTATTAAGTATTCCACAAAATCATTGTAATGTCCATGTACATCAAGATATGGGTCTCTACATTCATCGAAGAAAATATCTAATACCAGTGACATATTTGACTATGAGACATCCTTAGAGAAGCTCACTGGTAGTGGAATGAAGAGAAAGGTGGTGGTGGCTGAGATAGATGGGGAAAATATATTGATGTTAAAGATCATTCAACATGTGATAAGTCCAAGAATAAGGGACTTTAAAAATCTAAATTATCAAGATATTTATGTATGGAATCTCTTAAGGCATGGTGTGAAAGTGAATCTGTGCAGGATGTTAATGATTAAAATAGAGGATATGACCAGACTCAAATCAAAAACCAATGCATTATTCTTTACCAAATTGATTTCTGTTATGATTAATGTAAAGGGATTTTCTAAGTATCAGGATGAGATTGTGGTGGTAAGAAACAATATTTGTATCACAAGCACAGTATGTAAGTACATGAAGATTAGTTGGAACCCATGGAGAAGTCATTGGGTTACTGATGATGAAAAGATAAATGACAAGTTCAATCCATTTGACCATCAAAATAGACCAAAAGATAAGAGATATCTAGGTCTAGGACCTGAGGAGGAGGATCCTTAATCTAGTGATGATTCAGATGAGGATGATTTCTCTATAGCTGACGGAGGAGATCCAGACATTCCTCCTAGCCTATCTCTTGAAATTTTATCACAAGAAAAGGAAAGTTCTTCTTTGAACCTACATAGAATAGAAACTATATTGGGAGTAAGCAGTGAAGAGGCACCTGTGGATGAGAAAGACTAGCAAAGATCATATCAGGATGAGGCTGCCCCAAAGAATGAGGAAGAAGAAAGAGAATCTGAAACTGAAGCATCTGCTTCTGCCACCTTGAGTTTGAGTCCATTGATTGGATGTTCTGTTGTGCCTTTGGAGGTTGTTCTTGTTAAAGTATATAGAACTACACCTATACCTTAGGATCCTCCTACTGTAAGAGAAATGGAGATGGTTGTGGAAGATTATTATGAGGAATACCAAGATGATGAGGGTGAAATTGCTATACAAGAGAATTCACCAGTTGAGGGGGAGCATACAACTAGACTAGGAAATGTTTCAGTAGCTGATGGAATTGAAGACTAGGTTGAAGACCCACGTTTTGTGGTTTGTGTGTTGGACTACCCTGATTCTTAATATGAGACACCCATGAACAGACAACAAGTTAACTATAATATATGTCCTGAGTTTTTACCTAAGGATGTAGTAAGAAAAGCTAATCTAGACTAGTTGAAGTCTAATCTTATTTCTTCATTTGTGGAAGTGATAAAAAAATGTAAGCCTTATTAGTATCATCCATTAAATATGTTATGAATGACTCTGTGGCTAGTATTGTGTCAGAAAGAGAACCCGTTGTTGTGCCTGCGAGTATGGTAACAGGGCTGACTTCGATTCTTTAAAGGCTGATATGAAGGAGTATTTGAATATATATATTTACTATTTAAAGAATGTTTTTGTTGAGGAGTTGGAAAACATGGAAAAATCATTTGAACTCTCTCTTGGTTGTAGTGTGTCAACCATTGTGGTGGATATGGTGGATGAAGTCACGGTTTTCCAGAATCAAGTGTCGAGCTTGGCAGAGAATGTTAAATTTCTAAAGAAATGAGTTGTCTCTCTGGAATCCTATATGGGCTCTAAATCTCATGCAGACAAGGATTTGGCTTTTGTGAAGAGTGTAGTTAGCCAGATGGTATCCATTTTTGAGGATTTCAATCATTCCAAATGGAAGCATGTTAGCACCTAGGATTTGGTAGGGAAAAATTTTATCATTGGAATAACTAAATGTTTAAAGAAAATTGTGACTTTCTATCTTAGTTCTCTTGCTTCCAGACCTTTAGTAGAGTTGGATCAGATTCGAGCTTTGATGAAAGAGGAGCTGGATTCAGCATCAACCAGTGGCTTTATAGACTCATCTACCTTGAACCAGGTGGTAACTACCACTAGATATATCATGAAAATTGTATATTATTATATGAGAGAAGCTTCTGCCTCTAAGAAAGAAGTAAAGGATAAAGTTGATTCTTATTTTCAAAAAGTGTTTACCAAGCATTAATTGACCAACCATTTCAAACATCTTATGAAAAATCTGAAATTACATCCTGTGAATCATGCATTCAGAGAACAAGTAAACATGCTCAGGGAACTGACTCCAGATTTTGAAAAATTTATGTAAAACAAGTATGATTTTATTTAATCTATGGAAAGAGGAGGAGGGATCATTATGGACTTTAGGAATCAGTTGCTGTAATTTTTGCATGTGGATAGTACTCCTTTAATTACACCTCCAGCTCTGCCTGCCTTTGCTCAATCTGGCTCTATTTCTCAGATGACTCCAGTCAAAGCAATCCGAAGTCTCACTCCTATGATCACACAGAGAGATACCCACTACAGGCTAGGAACAATCTCTGTTTCTCAACCACCAGTTGTGCTTTCTGGAATTCCCAAGCCTTCTTCTAAAACTACCCAGCCTGAATCTACCTCTGATCCCAAAACCAAATCCAATGTTGACATTAAAGAGATGGATTGATTAGTGGCTAGGATCTTTGATAGGAATCTCTTGTATTCTTTTTGGTTCAACTATGTATTTCTTTGTATTTTTTCCTCAAGGAATATATCAATTCTTTCATTTTCTTTTACCTTATGTTACTTCTCTCATTCTTTCTTCCCTTCTTTTTTCTAATCACAAAGGGGGAGAGATCATAAACATAGGGGAGAACTGATATGGAGAAATTTGGAGAAATATGAGATGTATGAGCTTAATATTTATGATTTTAAAACATTTGTTTTATACTTGTATCTTTGATACATTTTTTTACTTCTAGTACTTTGTATTTATGAGTACCTCTTATACACTTTCTTTTTATACTATATCCTCTCGTATTCATTTAAAATCTCATGTTTAAAAATTTCATTACTCACACTGAGAAATAAAAAACCATTTTATTTTATACTGATAAATTACTGATTATTTTGGAGTATAATATCGAAATTTGTGATCACCAAAAATGAGGAGATTGTTGACCTCACCTATTTTGATAATCTCAATTATGTTTCAGTATGATTTTATAATCCCAACTAATGTTCATCCCTGTTTATACTCACTTTGAAATAATTCTAACTCAATCTATATATGTTTTGCATAGAAAAGATAAGTGTTAAGTTCACCAGTATGCACATATCTACTGATACAGATAAAATGATAGACCTACTATTATATCAAGAGCTACCGATATGAAGATCACTGATACAAACAGATATACAGCTACTGATAAGGATAATTACATCGGTACATAAGTATACTAATATGGATAAGTAGTTACCGGTACGCATAACAGCTACCAATAGAACAAGTTCACCGGTATGCACATGTCGACTGATACAGACCTACTGGTACTTAGTCTACCAATAAAAAAATGTCATTGGTTAGAAAATGTCTCTGATAGATCATGTTTACCGATAAGCATAACTACCGATATGGGAAGACCTACCGATACAAATAGGCAGATAAATGACTACCGATATGAAGCCCACCGATACAGTGCTCCTGATACAAGAATGTTACCGATATACCAACGCTACCGATAGAAGGAGTTACCGATAAAAAGATCTAATGTTACACCGAGTAACATCTACTGATACAAGGCATCCACTGATATAAAGTCCACCGTTACAAGTCTACTGACAAAGTGCTACTGATGGAAGATGACTGTCACTGCTACTCAAACTCTATACATTGTCAATATTATTAATATAATGCTAACTATCATATTTGGTTAATTCAATGAAACTACTATTAATTAACGTGGGTTGTTGGAATGTCAATTAACTTGACCTTGTACCTATGAAAAGGAAATCATTCCTATTTCCAGATCTTATGGTATAAAAGGAATATTGAGCTGTAGAGAAGAACGGTGTGTGCATATACACAATACGTAAAAGTGACAACCACACACATGTATACTTGAATAACACTAGAATTATTCGATGACCTTCATACAAGAAGAGAACACAAGATGAATCTTAGTAAAAGAGTGAATAACTAAAATGATCTCTTCATACAATCAAGCTGATCAAACTAAACCTGAATATCAAGGAAGCAAATGACTATCTGTTTTCAAGAAAAAAACCATAGAAGGAATCAGAAGCATTTCTGTTTAATAAAAAAGAGTCCATAGCTACACTTCAAATCACTAGAGCATTCTACACTCATATCTAATATCTCTTAGTGATTGTTTTATTATTTGTTTTGAGAAGTGTGTGTGCTCTGTATTATTAGACACACACTTTCTCATGTGCTAAACTCTTGTATTTCTAAATCCTCACACAAAACATCTATAACTCTCTTGTATCCCACTATGGAATGTGGTAGAGGTCAAGTGTGACCTAGATAGCCTATGTCCTATTGTTTATATATTTTTCTCATGATGAACTGTGGAAGTGTTCTTAGTACCTGGACAGTCTCTGTACTGTTGTTTACCCCGATCCAGGGTGTGGATCAAAATTTATATAAATTGTTTCAGAGGACTAAGTCACGGATTTAGACTGAACCTCTTGTTTTAAACTGGTGTGCTTACTTTATTTTTTAAACTATATTTATTATTCCGCTGCTAAGTACTTTGAAATATAAATCCATTTTAGTGTAACTGTGATAGTTAAACTAGCAGGTGTTTGTATTTATTTTAAAGCATTAGATTATCTTCAAAAGTTAATTAATATTCAGATTAGATTAACTAAGAACTAATCAATCTTTTGAGAACATAACTAACCCTTTCTTGTATTAAAAATTCACTGCAGTTTATCTTGTTATTTAATTTGGGGGATTTTAATAAGAATCATTTTAGCAGAAATTTTTAATTGGAACTCAATTAATCCCCTCTTGAGTATCCACTCTGACAAACAATAATGATTAATAATAAACTACGGTATTATGAATACTATTTATTTGAATTAAATTCAATGATTAAACATATATTATTTAAATATAAATGAAAAACTAATTTTATTATATCCTAAGAAATTTTTATGTTTCAGAATGTTGACTATTCCATGCAACCCACTATATTTTTTTTAATAAATATGGTTTTTTATATTTAAAAGTTATAATTATTATACTTAGATAATTTTTTCTAATAAAATTAACATCATTTTTTAAATAACCATATTGAATTTAGGTTATGTTTAATATATGTGAATTTAATAATATAATTTAATTTTTCTTGAATTGTAAAAATACCGTTGTGGGTTTTCTATATGTTTTATGGATTCATAAATATATCATAATGATGTAATAACTATTTGACCCAAATAAAAAGAACATTTTTTGATTTTATTATTATCATTTATTTTGATATATTTTAATCAATTTCCAATACTATAAGAGACTTTCCAAAGTTAAAAATGTATACATTGAATTTAAAAACATTACATCGTGGAAACATTAATTTTCCATGCCATAAAAATTAATAATTTTGTTTTGCTTATGATGGATTAAAATAGATAAACATGTGTCCCAAATTTCCAAAACCAAGGGAAAAACAATGGGTAATCCAATAGTTATTCATTTTCAACAACCTATATTTTTAAACCATATATTTGGAAATTATTAAAAATATTTCCTATTTTTTCTATAAGTTGCCATCAATTTTTCCATTTAAATTCACCCCCACTACATAATTAATTATTTTGGTTTTTTTCCTCTTCATGATCACCCTATGTGTTTTTAAGTACCCAAGGTTCCATTCCTTGTAATTAGGATTAACTCTTCAAGGTAAAATAATGATACTTATTTTCTCTCCAGTTCAAGAACCGATTTTTGTATATGTATTCAAAATATTAAGGTTACACTCTTTTATTACAATTTTGATAATAACCTTATTGAAAAATTATGTTTTTAAATGGGGGACCCTTCTCCCCCCTCATTTTACTATTTCATAAATCTATATTTATACCCATCATGATATTGAATTTACTTCTCAAAATTTCTCTCTTACCCAAAAGAAATTGTCATAATTTGTTTTTCTGGAAACCAAATCCTTTTTTTATTTTCCAGGTTTTTTCACTTATAGATTAAGATTGTTTTTTAATTCTAGGATTTACACATAATAAATTCACATTTTCTTTTCCTGGGTGAAACATTACGTAATGATCATGTCTTTAACAAATATGTTACTCCATAATTTTGATAAGAAACCCTTTCTTTATTCTCAATAGGTTATTAATGAAATTACTGACTATAATCTATGTGGATCACATTAATTAATACTTATTAATGATAACCCTGACATACTTCCAATTCATTAGGTAAATAATTTAGACTCTAGTGATAACATGTTTTACGATACCTTGGTGAATAATCTTGATAAATTTCAATTACGAAGCCTTGGTGAAACAACGTGGTGATATACTTATGAATATATTATTATATTGGTAACTAAAAAAATTAAAATTAAATTATGAAAACATGGTGAAAAAATATGGTGAGATACTTAATAATGTACTATTTAAATTTTACATCCACATTTCCTTATTATGACTCATGTTCATTTTATTATTATATTCCTCATGTTCTCTTTCTCATGCCATAATGATATTCCTCATGTTCTTATTGATATTCTTCAAGGTCACAAGTAAACAATTTTTCATGATTATTACCTTACTTGGCTTAATTATTAAAACTTTAATTTTATATATATCCCTCTGTTATGGTATTTAGTAAATGTAACCTTGGATGAACCGATAAATAATCCATTCAAGTGGATTAGAATAATGTTTTATGTTTTTATATATTATTCTTCTGATTTACAAGAAACTAAACTATAAACAATCGTATGTTCTCTTCCATGTAATGAAAATTTTATTTTATAAAAAGGTTGGATTCAATAAAACATTTTTAAAATAAATTCAAAGGTTATATATTTATTAGAAATAAAATAAGAACCATTTCATGAAAAATTAAATGCTTAAAAAAGATTCTCTATTTTTATAATTGATGGTCTTGTCACACTATGAACACATATTTTAATACAAATATTTTAAATTTATTAGAAATATATTTTAAAAATAAAATTTATTTTTTCAATATAAATGTAAAAATTATCTGTGGGTTAATTTTTGAATTTTTTTTAAAAATAAAATTCTTTTGACAAAGAGTGAAAAATAATGATTTTTATTTGAAAAGATTTTTTTTAAAATATATACAAAGATAAATTGTATATTAAATTGTTTTAAAGGTAATATAAGTTTCATTTTATTAAAATTTAGTAAATTTGGTTCACTTTTATCAATTTCACATTGGTTCTAATAAAAAAACTATTTTAGCTTTTAAATGTTTTATTTGGAAAAAACCATTTTTTTGACATGCTAAAGGGTTTAATATTAAGTTTTATTATAACAATTTTTTGAATTAAGATTTTAAAAATTTATTACAAGTAATGGATTTTAATAATATAAAATATATAATAAGTAAATGTAATTTTTTTACCAAAATGAATAGTTAAGAGTAGTAAAAATTAATTTCTGTTGTTAAGGTAAAAATTTGATTATCGGTGGTTACAATGAAAATTTTATGGTTAAAAATGACCTAAAATTTTTTGAAATCTAATTTTATAGAAATAATATTACCTTAACACCTATAAGGTTCGTGGATGTAAAATTTTTTAGGCTTTTAGCATGATCCAAAAGTGTTTATCACATTATATTTTTAAAAACTCCATTTGTGTAATCTCACCCACTTATAAAAGGCCACCCAATATCATCCTCCCATTTACACTTTTCAAGCACATTTAATAATCTAATAAAACCCAGTATACATTATATAATACTTTAACAACATCCAAGAGTCATTTATGTTATCATAAATCCATCCCAGCGAGGCTATTTATGCAATCCTAAAAAGGCCTTCAGATGATGCCATAACGTTCTGAAACAAGTGTTTTTATTTTATTTATTCTTCCACAACCATAAAATATTGTTAAATAATTATAATATAATGAAAATATTATATAACATATAAATATAGTTTTTTATATTATTGACATAACCAATATCCATATCCACTTTCTTCAAATCAAAAAGCAAACTGTTGATCATGTGCATGATAAACTATCGCCTCCTGATCCATTGTAATTAATTTTCCATAAACAAAATTAAAGGATGGATATAATAAAAGATTTAATATATTTATATGATATTTATGAAATTATTTTAATTCGAATTTATTTTATAATATATACCTTCTTACCTTCTATTCTGTGGGGGTATAAGTTAATGTCACTCGTGTGTACGACAGACTACCAACACACGAATCGATGTAATTGGTTTCTCTCTTACTATTTACATGGAAGGTTGTAAAGATTAATTTAATGAAATATATGTTATATTTATTACCTAAAAATAACTATATAAATATATTATAACATATATATATTTACCCTTCTATCAATGGGAAAAAATAACATCACCCATGAAAACTCATGGTCTATAGCCTCCCCATAGCGATGTGAAGTGTTTTTTCATTTTCATATTACATGGATGGTAAAAAGGAAATATATTTATTAATATAAATTATATATATATATATATAATATTAATAATTATTTAATGGTGAATTATTATATATTTTTCTTTATTTAGTCTATCTAGGAAATTGAAACATCATTATGACATACTTATGGCCTACCATCTCGTGGAATGGTGAAAGGAAATATCTATTGTTAAATTTTATAGGTCAATATAAATAAATATTATATGAATATATATGGTATTTATATCATGGTTTAAATTATTTATATTATGTATATCACATCGACATAAAAATTTCAAAAATTACCCAACTAAAGCATACACGAAAAAACAAAGAAATTATAATATGAAATAATGATTTTAACAAAGAATTATTATTGAAAATTTTATTTAATAACATAATTAAAATACATATGGTATGATATATATGAATTTTTTACTTCATTATATGTATAATAATACTATTTGTTTCATAAAGGAGTTTCAAACATGTGTGACGGAAATCATACCAGAGATATGGGTTTCACGTCTCACATTTACTTTCGTGAGACCTATTCTTTATTCACAACTTAGTTATATTTTGTGTTGGATATAAATCATATTTTACATGTTATATCAAGAATACATTTATCGTCATGGTATATAATGTTTCATTTTATGTTATTTCATTCATTAGGATCACGATTAAAAATTTACCAAATATGTGATGATTTATTAGGTCATCACTTCATTTACTATGAT
This sequence comes from Viscum album, assembly GCA_963277665.1. Lineage (NCBI taxonomy): Eukaryota > Viridiplantae > Streptophyta > Magnoliopsida > Santalales > Viscaceae > Viscum > Viscum album. Next base: position 53,914,552 of record OY728156.1, read on the forward strand.
ATTATATAAATAAATTTTAAATGAATATATATTAGGATATATTTATTATATCAACAATTATTTAAGTATTAATTAATATTCTTTTTTATTTTTTATTCTATCAAGGAAATTAAAACATCATTCAGGAAAACTTATGGCCTACCATCTCGATTAATGGTGTAATGCATTATTTATTGCTAAATTTTATAGATAACTATAAGTACATTTTAAATGAATATATATGGTATTTATATCATGGTAAAATATATTTATATGATTTATATAATTTTTATATAATTTTTTTAAATTACCCAACCAAAACATACATGAAAAGGAACACAATTATAACACAAAACAATGATTTTAATAATGAATTATTAATAAAAATGTGTTAAAAGAACATAAGTAAAACATATATGGTATGCTATATATGTATATGGTTATTTAGTGTATGTATAATAATCATAACTTTTTATACATGGGGTTAATACAAGTATGAAGGAAATCATAGCAGATTTATGGCTTTCCTATCTCACATTTACTTCCATGAGACATATTCATTATTCATCGCTTAGTTCCCTTGTGTGTTGTATACAGTTACTATTTGATATTTATCAAGATGAATCCATTTTATTAATTGTATTTAATGTTTCATTTTATGTTATTTAATTAATTGGTATTGTGATTAAAAAGTTACCAAATATGTTATGGTTTATTAAACAATCACTTTGTTTACTAGGACAACATATTCATCCCATTTGGGGCATGATTAGACAAAAAATGTGCTAATGATGTATTTATTATCTATATAAAACCTTTAACTTTTCTTAGTTACATTAATAATCTCTAAAAATGTTCTTTTAACCATGAAATTCAATATATGTGTCTCACTATTGATTTATAGGGTTACAACTAAACATGTTCCAACTATGCACCTCATATTGTTTCTCCAAAAACTTGAGCTTTAGAATCTGAATAAGCATTGTACACTCATGAATAAATCCTTAAACCATTAATATTATTTAATTAAGTAAATAAATGGTTTAAAACATAAATTTAATGGATCCATACCGCTCAAAAAATTAGGGATAAATCTACATCAACCCCTTCAAAAAACTCATAAATCAGTTTCCCTTTTATGGGTGAAAAAAATGTATGAAAAAAAATTCTATCCCTAAGCATGTATATTAGACTCTCACACCACGTTACCTTTATGTACATGCCCATTATTCTATAGAACCCAAACCAAAGGAGCTGAAATACCTCAAAGAGACTTCATACAAGTATTAATGATTCATATTTGATATTGTAAAAATGAAGAATCTACCACCAATTTAATATCATCATGATTAAGGATATGAGACACAAATAGATAATAATAATAAAGTATTAAATTTTAAAAATTAGGTTATTGGACTTGTATATCCATTGGTTTTCTATCTGATATATCACTGATTGGGAACTCTCCAAAACATCAAATGGTCTAATGAGATGATGTGGTAACTTAAATTTCTTCCTTAAAAATCAATGTAACTACTTAGTCAAATTCTGAAAGAAGACCAAATCATAGAGCTCAATCTCTAGAGTTCATTTATAGCTATCAAAAAATTACTACTTCCTAGACTAGGCTATAACCATTGTCTTATTGTTATTATATACCAGTTCTGAAGTCACTTGAATGAAATTAGACCGTATTAGTATTTCATTTCCTTCCCCTATATAGTATAGGATTAAAAGATATGTTCTACCATATAGGTACCCATAATAATACTTCTATTTTATTTCATGAAAGAATTAATTATATGAATATTAAGTAAGTGGTATGTGTTTCTCCCAATGACATACACAATGTAAGATTTATTCCCAGAGGATTTCCTCTAAAACCTGTATATTATTTTTGGACTTCTCATCAGTATTTGGGTGTCTAGTTGTGATTAGATGAAAATGTGAGCCACGTTACTTCTATAACCCCTTATATAAATATTATGTAATCTTATAATCTCTATTTAATATGATAGTATTTGAAACACCATGAAGGTGTATGATCTCTTTGAAATATACCATTCCTAGCTCATCCACTTAAAAGTTATTTTGAATAATAAATAACTGAGAGCACTTTTTTAGTCTATCAATTATCACCCATAATACACCAAAACCACAAGGGGATCTCAGTACTGACATAAAAATAGATGGTGATGTCATCTCATTTCCACTCTATAATGTTTAATGAATGTAAACGTTCAGCTGGTCACCCGTGTTCGACCATCACCTTTTAAAAGGTAAAGCACTATGTAATGAAACCGATTGTCTCCCTTTACATACCAAGACACAGAAACAGTCAATGTAAATTGTGGTACATCATTGTGACATTGTGAAGTACTTACCAAGAAGTAGCAATAAACTCTATTATTAAGTCATCTTGTAAGTCTGATAAAACCCAGACACATCCATGAATGCACAATATCTCATACTCATTAATGACCCAACCATACAAGAAGTCCGTGATTGAGAAAATATATTGTATGAATATGATATTGGGATAAAAGATATCATCTTCTACACAATATCCAAGTGTTAATAGGTCACTGATATCAAAGAAAACATGGGATTTCCATACTAATCCTTCACATTCAGGTGGATCTTAGAGAATACATCGATGAACTCCCATTTTCTATTGGCCTCGTAAATGGGATTTGACTATGTAATATGTACTAGATAATATTATACAATATTTACATTACTATATGTGTATGAAAGATCAAATTCAAATGCATATAGATTTTCAACCTATCATCAACATTTGAGGTTTAAATCACATATTTTGGAGATGTATTTCTGGATTTTATGACATATATATGTCAAAGTGATCTCTCAAAATGTGTTTTCTTGAGTATCATTAGGAATATACTAGAAATTATATATTTAGATTGAGCATAAAGTAATTCTACTCACGTGGTTTAATACCATGAGATTTTTAAAAATCACTATCTTCGATTGTTTATTCAACATACAACACTTAGTTTAAATGAATTGTGACATATTATGAAAAGATAATTATTTAAATATGATTTCCATAACATATCCATAAAATTGGTGGGTATAAATATGATTTATTACTTTAATAAATAAATATAAATGGTATAATCAATATAAATTTATTTATAAATGCTTTGGGAAAAAGCGCACAGTTTCTAATAGAAATTTGTTTTATAAAACATTTATATATATTTATTTCTATGATAATACAATATAATTAATTTTTTGATAATTTAAATATGTTCTATAATAATTAAATAATTTTTATAAAATCATAATATTAACATTAACATAGGGTTAAATTTTGGAATCTTTTGTTATATATATTGAGTTTTCAATGAATAGAGAAAAATTCATGTTTTGGTAAAACTATCATTTCATTTAATTAATTTTGTAATTTAAATTTTTTATTTTTTTTCAAATTAAAATAACATGTATATATATATATACATATATCATAATAATAATTTCCATTAAATCACATATATACTTCTTTTTGTATGCGTTACTAGGAATAAAATTGATTTTTTTTAAAAAAATATTTTAAGCTATATAATGTTACTCCATTTTAGTTATTTAAATTAACACATAATGATGAATTATTATAATATATTTTAGATATTATAAATATATATATTTTAATTGAAATTAATATAATTATTGTTTCTATTCATACAGTTAATGTAATATCATCTTTTCCTTACAAAATGTTATTTGGGGAAGACATTTTTTATCTCGACTGGGGGTTTTATATTAAATTATATTCCATAAATTATATTAATTTAATTTGATAAAATTTAATCCTTGTTTTTGATAGTAATATTTTATATCATATAAATATTTATTCATAATTTTCATTCATAATGAATATTAACAACAATAACAAATAGTCACTATGGTAAAACATAAAAATGATAAAAAGTGAGTAACCTTATAGGTAAAGAGGATAATATATTTAGTTTTGGTGATATATGTTTTTATCATCTTTATCTCTCTAAAAAAATTAAAATTAAAATATATCATGCATATGAATTGAGTGTGATTTCCCATTATTGTGTATTTTTGGGTGTTTACAAAATTTCACTCCTCATCAATTATAAAAGGGGACCCCTGTCATCAAATATTTACACAAGTATTGAAATTTCACTCAATAAAAACATGAAAATATATTTAACCAAAATCCTAATAAAATATATGGATCTTTTAGTCATCCAAAAAGTCCAAACATTGAGTCTTTTATAAGACATCTATAAAGGTTCTTATAAGAAAAGGTTATCGTCTTCATCGAGCTCCATCATATTACTTATTCATCATGCACCATAAATTATGTATTAATAATTATAGTATGATAAAAAAAATTTATCTTATATTATTACAAGTTATTATATTAGTGGAATAATATTTATCTATATACTCTTTCATCATATAGGAAACGAAACCACATTTTAGGTGTACATCAGACTACATCCTCGCAGATTGATGTAATTTTAACTTTCTACCATTTTCTATAATAAGTATTCATGATGACGTTTTTAATATTTACATATGAAATTAACAAAATATTAATAATTCGGAAAAAATTACATATCATATAGCATTTAACTATATTAACTATTGAAAAATGATAACATCATTCATGTGCATGGTGGACTACTGCTTTATGAAGCAATGTGAATTGTTTTTTATTATAACATAAAATGGATGATATATGTAAGTTTATTTAAATAAATAATTATATATATATGACATAAATTTAATTACATATAACTAATATAATAGTAACAATATTTCTATCATGATAATGGAAAAATTGAAATTTATCTCATGTGTATGTACGACCTATTGTAACTATGATTTTAACGGAGTTAATTTTTCATGACCAAATTTCATTGTTGGTATTAAAAGTGTAATTGATGTATAATGTTTATTATTATGGTAGTATTAGAATTCTATATATTACATCATAATGAACCCTATCAACACACCAAATGTTGGTATGGATTTATGAACAAAACATCCCCAAAACCACAAACATAGACATCCCTAATTAAATAATTAATTACGTTCATAATATTAATTATGATTTTAATAAGGAATTAAAAATTAAAATGTTTCTTATGAAAAAAATAATATATATATCTATTATAATTGAGATAAAATTCGTACATGACATGTTTGGACTCAAGGTAAGGTTTTCTATCTCAAAACTACCTTCTTTGAGACAAATGTTCTTTTGTGGACATTGTTTATTTTATTTTTTTTATATACTAACAATTTTAAAATTATTTCATGAATCCTTCAATATAAATTGTATGTTATGTAATAATTCATTTACATCATTCATTGGGTTTATAATTGAAAAGTTACAAAGGAAGTAAGTTATTATGCTTCAATTTAATTTTTATTAGGATTATTTCTGCTTGAATTTAATTTAGAGTAAATTATTTAATAATAGTATAAAAAACATATTTCATTTTATTATACTATATTTATACATGAACTAGTCATCTTATTGTTCCATTTTAATCCCTTTTCTTCTTAAAATTATTGAGTAATGTTTTTTAAGTAAAATAGAATTTATTTCTCTCTTTGATCAAAAACCCTTTCTCTTCCATGACCATGGTTTTACATTAAATGTTTTAAATTTTTATAATATTATTATAAAATTGTTTAAATATATTTTTAAACAAATTTCCTATAAAAATGGTTTAAATGAAATATTAATTTCTTTTTCAGAATGAGGTGAATTTTTTGATTTTGAAAAAAATGTGAAAGGAATATTTTTTAACTTATAAGAAATATATAAAATTTCCCACCATTAGTACAATTATTTTATAGGATTCTTCCATTATATGTTAATAATGTGATTATATATAAAAATCATTTCCACAAATTTTTTCAAATTTTTTTAAATTGATTATACATGAGGAAGGGTTTTTTCCATCAATATATTTTTTATCCCTTTAAAACATTTTCTATTCATCATGGATGAAAAAATATTGGAATTCGGAATGATTATATATATATGTATATATATATTAATTATATACATAGATCGATCTCTTTTCCTCTGATGTGTAACAGATTCTTTAAGATCATTTCTCAAATTCCTTATATAATAAATAATTTTTTATTATGTTATGACGAATGATAATGAAACCCATTTTCATTACAAGGTAAATTATTATGTTTATTCCTTATAATTTATTTTCTTTTGTGGAACACATATTAATGAACATAAAATGAATGTGGTGGGTGGTATTGGAAATATATATCCCTCTAAGGAATTGGGTAATGTTATTGTGTCTTGAGATTACGTGTATGTGATTACGTTGGGATCCAAATGCATCATGAGACTCTCTCTACCATTTTATGTTTTATCAATAGTTATCATTAACTAATATTTAAGTGATGTTTTCTGGTGTTACCTCATTTCTTATGATTCCATGATCTTATGATAAAATTATACTTATGCTATTCTCTCATGTGATTTCTTCGTTCTTTATGTATTATGAAATCATGTTATAGTTTTGACTAAAATTCTAGGTTTCCCAGTGATGTTATTCCCTTATATGTTGGTTTAGATAACCCATATTATCTACCAATTCCACAGGTTATCCAATTTATTTTTAGTATATGAAAATTGTTTACGATAACATTAAAAAGAATAGAATAATGTGTTTACTTTCTTATCAATTTATTGATTTATGAATCAAAAAATCCTGAGGAAATTGGAATCAGGATATTTGGGTTGTAAAAAAATATTTTTATATTCAAACTCAAGTAATAATGTGTGTAAATGGATTAGGTCACTATATTTGGTATTAGAAAAATGTGTTTTTAACCTATGGAAGCTCAGATGAGAAAAAATCATTGAGAACCCCATGGATAAGTCTAAGAATAAATTTTACTGTAGGAAAATATCATATAATATTTTTTGTTAGATAGATAGAGTGGTTTGTGTAACATCTCAGGTAAATAAAGAATAATACATTTTCATATTTATTAATATTTATGAATTAAATATTAATTTTACTTTAAAGGGGTTGCTATGTTGGATAGCGTACCCGATACGCAACGAAGAGTTTCATTGAAATCTTACGTTGTACAATAGTAATAAAATAATATTATTTTAAATGGTAGTTAACACATAGCCGTTGTATTGGTGTGAATGGATAGAAGTAACTAAAATATTATTATATATGTTTTTAAATGTTTTTACATTTATCCAACAAAAGATAAAGGCTTAAAATACAAAAAGAATTCAATTTCAGGCATTTATACCCTAATTTTCAATAAAGGTTCACTTATCGCCTTTTGACGGAGAACCGTCATTAAATATAGTTTTGATCACATTACATTCTATTGGACCAAATAAAACTCTTTTTTAGAATCTGGACATCAAAATTTACTTTGTGTAAATTTTTGGTTTTTTTCCGATAAAGTTCATTTTTTAATGAATAGTGAAAAATGTTGTATCTTAATTCAAAACCTCATTTTAATATAATTTATTTATATGATTAGATTACCATTTGATTTGGTTTTAAAGTGAAATTAGAATATATTTTTACCATTAAATCCAATAGTGGTCGTTGGAATTAATTTCACTCTGAAATAAGACATAAACTAGTGTCAATCTTTTGATACTTATTGTTTCATAAAAACATGCTATTTGCTCTAACAGCAGGAATTAATTATTAAATTAATTAATGCGACATATATGTTTTGAATTTTGTAAAATAGACTTCATTTTTTAATTTGGAATTTCAAATATAGCTTAGGGTGAATTTTTGGTATTTTTCTGAAAAACATTAATTTTTGATGAATAGTGAAACCACTAAGTGGTACTTATAAAAACTGATTTTTTGTTTAAATGAAATTTTACCACTTCTGTGTTTTGAATTTTGAAAATCCGATATACATGGTTGACATTAAGAATTAAAATGTGGTTCAATGGTATTAAAATAATTTTTTTGGTGAATATTAACTTATTATGTTTTTAATCGTGATTACAGGTAATTAGTGTAATTTATGGTAAAAATAATGTTGTAATAATATTAAATGAACTTGACACATTTTCTATCATCATTGGATGTGTCATGGCCTACCAAGAAAATCCATGGGTCAACTTATGGACCCCATGGACCCACTTTAGTGGAAAATGACATTAATATCATTTAATTTAATGTTAAAATAAAAATGTCAGAAACATGAGTTGTTCTTATAAAACAATTTCTACATGGTATTATACAAATCATATTTTTAAATATAAATAATCATTTTGAAGGTAATAAGATTTCATACATCATAGTATTTTTTTTATAATTTTTAGACATTAAATAAATTAAATTATTTATGACACTATGATGATGCAGCGATTACCTCATTATTTAACGATTTAAATAAAATGGAAAGATAATGTAAAATCTAAGACCTACACATGTACAAAACCTATTGGATGGGTGGATTTCAAACCCTTATCACCTTATCCTCGAAAAAAATCAATTTGGGACAATTAAAATCCGAAACTCATTCTAAAATAAAGTAACATTTTCTTTACTTCTCATGAGTGCCCCTCCTCTCCTCTTATAAAAGGCCCCCACATCTACCACCTTACCCACACTTCCAAAGAATTTGGCTCGGCCAAACCCTGCCCATTTTGTCTCTCCACATCTCTATCTTACTCCTTGAAGCCTCACTTTGGGCAGAAGTCTTCCCAGTGAAGCCTTTGAGCTCAAATCTAAGAGAGACAACCGATTTTGTGGTGATATCTTCACTTATGTTCTTTTGTTTTATTTTGCTTCTCCAACCCCCTAAACTCTTTTTATTCATTTCTTTTGTAACAACTCCAGTATATCCAATATACTAGGATTTTGTTATAAGAAGCTTTTGAGCTAAACATACACACATCTACATCTAATGGTTAAAGAATATATTGTTTCTGTGGTTGGCGAATTTCTACCTCACGAAACGATGATTGTTAAATATTCTTTTAAACACCTTTAATGGTGGCCATTAAGATGTCACTATATTTATATATGATATATATTATGTTTATTTTTTCCTTATGCTTATTAATTTTTCATTTGTGGTTTACCATTATGGTTTCCATTGTGGGTAAACACAATAATTTCATTTTAGGAAGTGCGGACTACCGCCCCCTCAAAGTGATGTGATTCGTTAATGCCATATGTGGGATGTATAAAGGATGGATTTAAAGTTATTATATATGATTTTATACTGGAATTATAATTTACCTCTATATCATTATTATTTCTTTCCATTAATATATGACATAGAAATGAAAGTAGCGTTCATGCGTACGTACGGCTTACCATCTCCATGAACGGTGCATTTCATTTCTTATCCCCAAATGTAATGTACAATTATAAGTACATATATATAATGGATATATATGATGTATGTTACATCTAAATGATTAATATAATTCTATAATTAAAATATACATACCTCTCATTTAGTTTTAATTCCATTAATACGACATAGAAATGAATGTAGCGTTCATGCGTACGTACGGCTTACCGTCTCCATGAACGGTGCATTTCATTTCTTACCTCTAAATGATTATGTGATAATATAAATACATGTATATGATAGATATATATAATATATATGATATACAAATCAGGAATTTCATTCTAGATACAAAGAACCTTTGACCACACGAACAACATGTAATTGTATGAAGTCCACTTTCGACTTAAGAACAAAGTATCGACAAATCAAATATTATTAACATAAATGATTACATAATGTTTATAACATGGAAATAAGTGATATAAAATGAATAATTAACCGGAAAAGTTTCTTAATCAAATATAAATTAACTCAATTTTATTATTCAGGACGTTAAAGAACGATCGAGTCAAGTCGGACCCGAGGTAAGGGACTTCATCTCAATCTCCTTTCATTGAGGAATATTTCATTTTACACACAACTTTCTTTTATACAGTGTATAAACCCCTTTGAATTTTAATTTTATACAAAAGGAATCTTTTTCTATGAAGCGTTTTACAAAATGAAAAAAAGGAATGTTTCTTTTAACGTATGCGGTGACAACAACTTTTTCCACCGCCGCGAGTATTATTTTGGTCTTTGGCTTCCTGAACAAGCCGTAATGTTTTTTTTAAATGAAATAAATACTATATACTATTTTATGTATTATGGAATTGAAAATGGTTTTAATAATGGATTTTTTATGTCAATATATTTACGTGATATATTGTGATCAATGTGTGGAAATGTTTTCTTTCTGTTATATTTGTTTTATGTCTTGTGATTTTTATAATGGTACATGGACATTTGACGGGTGGTTACGTGATAAACCATATGATGGGTGATGCCGTGAATACCAGGATGGGTGGTTACATTATAACTTCCAATGCATTGGGTATGGATGTCAGTCGTATGGCTATTCCATTAAGTATGTATGGAAGTTGGTCATATAACTATTCCATTAAGTGATATGTGTGGATGTCGACCATATGGTTATTCCACTTAAGTATGATTATGTCCCAAGTTACCTTTATATGTTATGTGTTCTTTATATGGGTTTTATGGTAATCCTTTGGTTACAAAAGGGTAAGTAATGATATTTTATTCAGTGAAGAGTTTTTATTACTTCATGAAGGTGAAGGTGTTACTTTGATAAAGTATACATGGTTTACATGATGTTTGAAAAACTAACAGTTTTCATTCATTGTGTATCCCTTACTGAGCTTTTTATGCTCACCCAAAGTTTTTTTGAAATGTTTTTCACAGGACTTAATGTGGAATAGGGTCAAGGATGGGATCAAGGGAAAGTCATGCTATATAAAACATGGAACTAGACATGTTTCTTTTTAAGAGTTTTTTATTCTATGGAAACTTATTAGAAGTGTCTACTTTGTAATCTTTTGAGATGTAATAGTTATGTCCTAATTCTCTAAAACTCTAAACCTGAAAAGATCCTCAATGTGAATTATTCATTTAATTCAATATTATGTAATGTTTAAGGTCAGGGCCTTATAGTTGGTATTAGAGGTCGGTTTAGACAACATTAGGTGTCAGAAAATTGATAAATTATAAATTAATTTATGGTATGAATGAAATGATATAGCATTTAAAGATTACTATGTTGCTTCTCCAATGATATTTCTGTGTTAATAATGGTTTTTCATAGAGGAAATAGAACAGATTTTCTCAGAAGGAATACAGAGGGAAAGGATCATTCAAATCATTATCCTGAGATGGTCAGAATCAGAACTAAACAGTTTGTTCAGTGATGGCTCAGTTGACTTAGGTGAAAAATGTTGGTTGTTTTTATTGATGATATTTTGGTGTTTTATAAAAGTAAAGAGGAGCATGAAATTTATTTAAGGGTTATCTTTCAAAACTTAAAAGAAAAGAAACTATATGGAAAATTCAGCAAGTGTGAGTTTTGGTTACAAAAAATTTCTTTCCTGGGTCACATTGTTTCAAAAGATGGCATAACTGTTGATCCTACTAAAACAAAAGTTGTTGATGAATGGCCAAGACCCACAAATGTAACTGTGATCCGTAGTTTTCTTGGTTTGGCAGCTTACTACCGAAGGTTTGTTGAAAATTTTTCACGGTTATCTAGTCCAATGACTAAGATAACTCGGATGGGTGTTAAGTTTATCTAGACAAAAGAATGTGATGATTTTTTTTAGGAGTTGAAAATAAGATTGGTGAATGCTCCAGTTTTGGCACTTCCTTCCACGAATGGTGACTTTTTTATATACTGTGATGCTTCGTTGAAGGAACTTGGATGTGTCCTTATGCAGAATGTTCAGGTAATTGCTTATTCTTCATGTTAGTTGAAAACTCATGAGGTAAATTACCCTACACATGATTTGGAATTAGCTTCTGTTGTTTTTGCTTTAAAATTTTGGAGGCATCATTTTTATGGATTAAAGTGTGAAATATATACTGATCACAAATGTTTAAAGTATATATTCACTTAGAAAGAATTGAATATGAGACAGAGGAGATGGCTGGAATTAATCAAGGATTATGATTGTACAATTAATTACCATCCGGGAAAAGCATATAAAGTGGTTGATGCTTTGAGTCGAAAAATTAATGCTTCCTTAGGAATGTTGCATTTGGAACGTGATCCTTTGGTTAAGGATTTGATGAAATTTGGCAGAGAAGTTGTTGGTGCAGGATGTTCTTCTGTTTTGTTTCAGGTATGAGTGAAATCATCTCTATCAAACAGAATCAAGAAGCATAGAAACAAGATAGTGAGTTGAAGAAAAAGGAAGAGCTGGTTCAGAAGGGTAAGTTGCCTGAATTCATCATTGATAATGATTGTGTTTTGAGGTTTGGGATGAGATTATATGTCCCTAGTGATTCACAGTTGAAGAATGAGTTGTTATGTGAGGCTCATAGTTCCCCATTTTCAGTTCATCCTGGCAGTACTAATATGTACAGTGATCTGGAGGAGTATTACTGGTAGGATGGAATGAAAAGAGATATTGTTGATTTTTCTATGAAGTGTTTGACTTGTCAGCAGGTTAAAGTAGAGAGACAGTTACCAAAAGGGATTCTTCATCCATTACCAGTGCCAGAGTGGAAATGGGAAAATATATCCATGGACATTGTTGTGGGATTTCCGAAGACCCCTCAAGGTAATAATGCAATCTAGGTTATTGTTGATCGCTTGACTAAATCTGCTCATTTCCTTGCTATACGAGATACGTTTTACCTAGATTAACATTCCTGTCTATATCTTAAAGAGATAGTCAAGTTACATGGAGTTCCCCTATCCATTGTATCTGACCGTGATCCCAGGGTAACTTCTAACTTTTGGACAGGCCTTCAGAAGTCGTTGGGTACTGAATTAAATTTTAGTACACCTTTTCATCCTCAATCAAATGGGCAGTCAGAACGAACAATTCAGACCTTGGAGGATATGCTACGAGCTTGTTCGATGGATTATCAGGGAAGTTGGGACCAACATCTTTATTTGGTTGAGTTTTCTTATAATAACAGTTTTCATTCCAGTATACAGATGGAACCATTTGAGGGATTATATGGGAAGAGGTGTCGAACTCCAGCATTTTGGGATGAAGTGGGTGAAAGGAAGCTGATGGGACCAGAATTGGTAGAAGAGATGGCAGAAAAATTTTGGTTGATTCATAAACACATGAGAATAGCTCAGAGAAGACAGAAGAGTTATGCGGATTACCGGAGGAAGGATCTATATTTCGAGGTAGGTGATCATGTTTTTCTCAAGGTTTCTCCATGGAAACGTGTGATGAGATTTGGTAAGAAAGGAAAGCTGAGTCCAAGGTTCATTAGACCATATGAAATTCTGGAGAAAGTTGGATCAGTTGCTTACCGAGTGGCTTTACCTCCGAGTTTATCTCAGGTACACAATGATTTTCATTTTTCGATGTTGAGGAAGTATATGCCAGATCCATCTCATGTTTTGAGTCCAGAGGTAGTTCATCTGGAGGAGAACCTATCTTATAAAGAACAACCAGTCTAGATTCTTGACCGAAGAGAGTAGCTGTTGCAAAATAAAGTAATTCAACAGGTAAAGGTTATGTGGAAAAACCATATGGTCAAAGAAGCAACATGGGAATCTGAAAATGCTATGAGGGATAAATACCCCCACTTATTTTGATAAGTGAATAAAATTGAGAGGACGTAATTCCCAAAAGGGGGGAAGGATGTAAAATCCCAGTTAAATAAAGAATAATACATTTTCATATTTATTAATATTTACGAATTAAATATTAATTTCACTTTAAGGTGGTTTCCATGTTTGATAGTGTACCAGATACGCAACAAAGAGTTTTATTGAAATCTTACATTGTAGAATAGTAATAAAATAATATTATTTTAAATGGTAGTTAACACATAACCGTTGTATTGTCGAGAATGGATAGAAATAACTAAAATATGATTATATATGTTTTAAATGTTTTTTACATTTATCCAACAAAAGATAAAGGCTTAAAATATGAAAAGAATTCAATTTTATTCATTTATACCCTAATTTTCAATAACGGTTCACCTATCGCCTTTTAATGGTGAACCATCATTAAATATAGTTTTGATCACTTTTATACATTCTATTGGACCAAATAAAACTCTTTTTTAGAATCGGGACATCAAAATTTACTTTGTGTAATTTTTTGGTATTTTTCCTATAAAGTTCATTTTTTTAATGAATAGTGAAAAATGTTGTATCTTAATTCAAAACCTCTTTTTAATATAATTTATTTATATGATTAGATTATAGTTTGAATTGGTTTTAAAGTGAAATTATAAAATTTTTTTACCATTAAATACAATATTGGTTGTTGGAATTAATTTCACTTTGAAATCGGACTTAAACTAGTGTCAATCTTTTGATACTTATTGTTTCATAAAAACACGCTATTTGCTCTAACAACGGGAATTAATTATTAAATTAATTAATTCAACTTATATGTTTTGAATTTTGTAAAATAGACTTCATTTTTGAATTCAGAATATCAAATATAAATTAGGGTGAATTTTTGGTATTTTTCTGAAAAATATTAATTTTTGATGAATAGTGAAACCACTATGTGGTACTTAAAAAAACTGATTTTTCGTTCAAATGAAATTTTTGCACTTCTGAGTTTTGAATTTCAAAAATCCGACATATATGGTTGTCATTAAGAATTAAATGCGGTTCAATGGGATTAAAATAATTTTTTTGCTGAATAGTAACTTATTAAGTTTTTAATCGCGATTAGAGGTAATTAGTGTAATTTAAGGTAAAAATAATGTTGTAATAATATGAAATGAACATGAAACATGTTCTAACCTCATTTCATGTGTCATGGACGACCAAGAAAATCCATGGGTCAACTTGGGGACCCCATGGAGCCACTTTAGTTGGAAAATGACAATAATATCTTTTTATTTTATGTTAAAAATAAAAATGTCACAAAGATGAGTTGTTTTACTAAAATAATTTTTACATGGGGTTATACAGATCATATTTTTGACTATAAATATTAATTGGAAATATAAAAAGATTTCCTATATCATTGTAATTTTTTTATAATTTTTAGACATTAAATAAATTAAATTATTTATGAAACCATGATGATGCAGTGATTACCTCACTATTTAACGATTTAAATAAAATGGAAAGATAATGTAAAATATAAGACCTAAACATGTCAAAAACCTATTGGATGGTTGTATTTCTAACCCTTATCATATTTTCCTCGAAACAAATCAATGTGGGACCATTAAAATCCGAAACTCATTCTAATATAAAGTAACATTTCCTTACTTTCCAAGAGTGCCCCTCCTCTCCTCTTATAAAAGGCCCCCACCTCTACCACCTTACCCACACTTCCAAAGCCTTTGGATCTTCCACACCCTGCCCATTATGTCTCTCCACATCCCTCTATTACTCCTTGAAGCCTCACATTGGGCATAAGTCTTCCAAAGGAAGCCTTTGAGCTCAAATCTAAGAGAGTTACCCGATTTTAAGGTGATGTCTTCACATATGTTCTTTTGTTTTATTTTGCTTCTACAACCCCCTAAACACTTTTTATTCATTTCATTTGAAACAACTTCAGTATCTTCAATATACTCGGATTTTGTTATAAGAATATTTCGAGCTACACTTACACACATCTACATCTAATGGTTAAAGAACATATTGTTTCTGTGGTTGGAAAATTTCTGCCTCACGAAATGATGATTGTTCAATCTTCTTTTAAACACCTTAAATGGTGGCCATTAAGACGTCAATCTATTTATATATGATATATATATTATGATTATGTTTTCCTTATGATTCATTGTTTTTCATTTGTGGTTTAACTTTATGGTTTCCATTGTGGGTAAACACGATAATTTCATTTTAGGAAGTGCGGACTACCGCCCCTCAAAGTGATGTGATTCGTTAATGCCATATGTGGGACGTATAAAGGATGGATTTAAAGTTATTATATATGATGTTATACGTAAATTATAATATAAATCTATATCATTATTATTTCTTTCCATTAATTTATGAGAAAGAAATGAATGTAGCGTTCATGCGTACGTACGGCTTACCGTCTCCATGAACGGTGCATTTCATTTATATCCACAAATATAATGTACTATTATAAGTACATATATATATTGTATATATATGATTTATTTTACATCTAAATTATTAATATAATTTTGGAATTAAAATATAAATACCTCTCATTTAGTTTTAATTCCATTAATAGGACATAGAAATGAAAGTAGCGTTCATGCGTACGTAAGGCTTACCATCTCCATGAACGGTGCATTTCATTTCTTAACTCTAAATGATTATGTGATATTATAAATAAATGTATATTCTAGATTTATATGATATAAATGATATCCAAATCAGGAATGTCATTATGGATATAAAGAACCTTTGAGCACACAAACAACTTGTAATTGTAAGAAGTCCACTTTCGACTTAAGAACCATATATCGACAAAACAAACATTATTAACATAAATGATTACATAATGTTTATAACAGGGAAATAAGTGATATAAAAGGAATAATGAACATGAAAATATTCTTAAGAAAATTTAAATTAACTCATGTTTATTATTCAGGACGTTAAAGAACGATCGAGTCAAGTCGGACCCGAGGTAAGGGACTTCGTCTCAATCCCTTTTCATTGAGGCATATTTCGTTTTATACACAACTTTCTTTTATATGATGTATAAACCCCTTTGACTTTTACATTTATACAAAAGTAATCTTTTTCTACGTTTCATTTTACAGAACAAAAAAAAGGAATGTTTCTTTTAACGTACGCGGTGACAACAACCTTTTCCGCTGCCGCGAGTATTATTTTGGTCTTTGGCTTCTTGAACAAGCCGTAATGTTTCTTTTAAAATGAAATAAATACCATAAACTCTTTTATGTATTTCAGTATTGAAATTGGTTTTTATAATGGATTTGTTATGTCAATATATTTATGTGATATATTGTGATCAAAGTGTCGAAATTATTTCTTTCCATTATATTTGTTTTATGTCTTATGATTTTTATAATGGTACTTGGACATTTGACGGGTGGTTACGTGATAAACCATATGACGGGTGGTTCCGTGAATACAATGATGGGTGAAATGAACTTGACACATGTCCTAACCTCATTGGATGTGTCATGGCCGACCAAGGAAATCCATGGGTCAACTTCGGGACCCCATGGAGCCACTTTAGTTGGAAAATGACATTAATATCATTTTATTTAATGTTAAAAGAAAAATGTCACAAACATGAGTTGTTTTACTAAACCAATTTCTACATGGGGTTATAAAAATCAGATTTTTGACTATAAAAATTATTTGGAAAGGTAAAAAGATTTCCTACATCATAGTATTTTTTTATATTTTTTAGACATTTAATAAATTAAATTATTCATGACACTATGATGATGCAGCGATTACCTCATTAATTAAAGATTTAAATAAAATGGAATGATAATGTATCATCTAAGACCTAAACATGTAAAAAACCTATTATATGGGTTTAGTTCAAACCCTTATCACCTTAAACTCGAAACACATCAATTTGGGACCATTAAAATCCGAAACTCATTCTAAAATAAAGTAACATTTCCTTACTTTCCAATAGTGCCCCTCCTCTCCTCTTATAAAAGGCCCCCACATACTGAGTTGATGTTACAATTTTCATTGAATTTTTGATTGTTCCGGATTTGGTGAAGATGGTAAAATAGGCACAAACATCTGATTCAGAATGTATTTTAATGAGTTCAATACATAATGGTGGGTAGACCATTGAGGAATAAAATATAGATGAGTGTTTAGTGTTGTGGTTTAGAAATTGTATTGTTTTACCAATGAATTTTTAGAAATGAATTATTTATACTTTCCTATATTAATGATGTAATGTTCATCTGGGAATATAGAAAATGATTATGGAATTGAAAGTGTAGTTTCTATGGGTCATCATTAAAAGTAAGGTGGATGATTTTGTCTCAATATACTTAACTTATCACCATTTTAAGGAAGAACATCAGCAACCATTAAGTATGTTATTGTCATTAACTATTTCGGTGTGGAAATGTGAGAAAATAGCTATAGATTTGGTCATAGGTATCTCAAGAATAGTTTGAAAGCACGATGCCATATTATTGATAGTGGATCATCATACCAAGTCAGCCCATTTTATTCATATTCGTGAATGTTATATGGTGGATTATATATCTATAATATATTGCTGATGAGTGGTAAAGAGACATGGTATACAAGTTTCAATTATATCAAATAGAGATATGAGGATTGAATATCATTTCTATAAATCCGTATAGAAATCCCATGGGGCTTAGTTGACCATGCGTACGAAGTATCATCCTCATATAGAAAACCAATATAAACGGAAGATACAAACGTTGGGGTACATGTTGCAGACTTGTGTAATGGATTCGGGTGCCTCATGGGAGGATCATGTTCTATCAGTAGAGTTCTATTATAAAAAAATCTATTGAGACTCAATACATATGGATCCATTTGAAGCATTGTATGGGTGTCCTTATCATTCTACACTTTATTGGGATGAAATAGGTTAGACATAACTGGTCCTTCCTAGCCATGTCAAAGAAAAAATAGAGAATATTTTGTTGATCATGAAATTGATGGAGACAGCTCATAGTATTCAGATATCATACGCATATCTTCATCGATGGCCTTTGTTATTCGTGGTCATGATCATGCATTCTTGATGATATCACTAATACCTATAAATATTCATTTTGGGAATCATGTCAATTTATCTTCTTGATACATTGTCCATTTTGAGATACATGAACATGTTGATGAGGTGGCATATTGTTTCAAATTTTCACCATGGTTCCCTACAGTGCGTAATGTGTTACACATACATCAATTAAACAAGTATCAACTAACCCTAACCATGTTATCAAATGGGATAACATTGAACTAGATCTAGATTCTTCATTGGTACATAACCCAGTGGGGATTGTGGATAGAGAATCTAATTCTATCATGGAAAAATCATCGGTCTAGTGCGGGTTTTTTTTGGAAATATAGTTATATTTAGGAAGAGACATGGGAACATGAGAATGAAAGAAAAGAGAAATGACTGGAATACATTCTACGAAACAATAATTTTGAACATTTTAGGTTTGGAAATACTAGTGGTATGTAGAATAGATAACCCCATGTTTCTAGTATGTTATCCTTTCATTATTATTTTTATGTATATAATGTATATGGATGAAATTTGGGGAAAATTTGGTTTGTTCTGGGGATTTTATACAGGTTCATGGTTAGTGAACGGTTTGGGAAAACCATGTAACACCTCTAAAAAACTATTCATTGTGATATAGGGAATAATTAAAGGTGCATGAGATGTGCTTGCTTTTCCCAAACCACAATTCCACTAAAGGGAATCCATGAACATTGAAAAATGTCTTTGGTCTTTTTGAGGTAGTGGAATTAGCACATTGGGAACATGTTTTATAGAATGTGTGTGTCAATCGTGTGATTTTCATCCTTAATTTAATTGATGGAACATGGTTATCACACAGATTCCCTAATCAGGGAACTTAATTGTTCACGACAAGAAAACTAGAACATAAGAATGTGGACCTTGGTTAGATTAATGTTTTACTGCCACGTTATCCCCAAAACTGACCTAACTTAGGTTTTTTCATCTCGAAATTCTCGTATGTTTCTCCAAACCATTCAAAGGCAATTTTAAGGCCTCCCTTGGGGATTAAAAGTTGAATCCTCATGGTATGTGATCATTCTGAGCCATCCTTGGGGGTTTTCTAATATCAATTTCTACATCACACTCTCTCTCCGTATCTGTTTTGTAGATCTATATCTTATGTTGGTCTATATAAGTTTGTGAATGGTAAATATGATTATATGTGTCCTTTTTGATGATAGGGAAGGATATCTAATGAGAGTTCACAGAGATTCAACCTAGTTTTGGGATGTTTTTTGTGGAATTTATCCTTTTCTCTAAAACACTCGAGGTATGTGGCTTCACTATTGATTCCTCTTAGAAGAAATGATTGGATAAGTTTCAAATTGGTTTAATTAATTTGTTTTGATTATAATATTGTGGTGAAAATAATGATATAGAACTCGTTAGTGACTTCTTATGGTTATTATGAAAATTCTAGAATCATAGTAGTTTTTGGTGCAAACTTCCTTGGTTTCATGATTTTAAAATGTTTATTTGAAAATATGTCTTTGCGTGATTTTTGAAATGTATTGTTGAAATAAAAAATCAATAAAAAGATTGATTTATTTATATGTTTTTGGCTTTGGTTTGGGGCATACTTTGAAGATTTTATTCATATTTAGTAATGTGTCTTGGTTGAAATATGACCATGTTCTCAGTGGGATGTGTTTAATGACACATGGGATATAATCAACATGTGACGACATTGTAGTTTTAAAAAAAATTATAATGAGTATGGAATGTTCATAACTACATATGCATGGTCAGTGTTGTAGACATGTGGAACAAAACGGTTATTCCTAAATGTGGTTTGTGAAATGGTATAAAGTATTTCTTGGTTGTTTTCCTTGGAAATTGGTTTTTTTAGGAAACTAGATTACATTGTCACATGTTTATATTTAGTTATTAACTATTTAAAATAAATTATAAAAAAAATTTATATAAAAGTTTCTAACTTTTTTAGCCTACTAGAGTTAGTAAGTAATTCATTGGGGGAAACCCTACCATGTTTTAGTACACACCCCTACATTGGAACATTTTTTCATTTGTAGGTGTCACCTACCGAGATATGGGTACGGGTAATGTATCACAAATCATACGCACTATTTAATGATACTTGGTTGTTTAGTGGAGATGGAGTTTGGATAATGTAGGTATTTAGAGTCATGTTGTTGTCTTTTAGTTTTTGTGGGTTTCCACCATTTTTTACATTGATATTTTAGTTTTCTATAATAGTTATTGGTATATCATACTTTGATAAAAATGAAATGTTTGAGTTTTATTTCATTTTATCATGCATCTTATAGTTTTTTGTCTTGTTTTTTCTTGTTGCGTAAGTTCTCTTATTCATAAATGGAAAATCACCCCCATGTATATTGATTCCCTTTGGAATTTATTTCCAGACATTAGCATCATGGGAATGTTTCATAAGTCCAAGTAACATCTCACTTCACTTTTCAAGACCATGATAATGGGAGGGACATTATAATTTTATAAGGATTTATTCATAAATGAAATTTAATTTCACATATTTAATATAATTTTTTTTGAAATTTATATTCTTAAATGAAAATATATAGTTTATGTAGATAATCTTATCTAAAAATTACCATTTAAATATTACCTCATATTATTTATTTACACTATAAAGGTAATAAATATTAGTTTTAAACCATCATTTCTACTGTTCTACATAATTTATAATTACTTCATAACTTTTTGTGGTGCTTAAAATGGTTGTAATGTGTCACACAATTTATTGAGCATAATATGTATTTTAAAGGATCCAAAATCTTAGGTCATTACATTCTATAGCCCAATAAAAATTTTGTCCACAATATTTATTTATCCTTTACATTCATAAATATATTATGGAAGAGAAATGATTAACAGGATTCAATATATTATCTATAATGATAGATGATCCATAATATCATAAGGAATACTACATAACACTTATATTCCCTAACCATTTCAAACAAATGTATCACATAACAATGTATTAAGGCCCCTTTGAAGGATTCATTTTTTCACACTGATAATTTATTATTTACATTAATCTAATATAGGGTGAAATTTTATTTGGAATGAATTTCTCCATTTTTGAAATTAATGTGCAATAAAACATATTTTTGAAATTATATTTATAAAATAAAATTTTTGACAAATGATTGATTCCACATTAATTTAAATTAAATTAAAAAGGGTTTATAGAATAAGATTACATCCTCCAGTTCACGGTTAAGAGTATATCAAACCTAATTTCCCCATACTCTTCATTGATCGTCATTTCATAGATTCTTTATTACTCCCTTGGTTTAGGTGGTTTTGAAATAATTCTATTCTAAATAAATCATGGATATGGAAATTTTCTTGCATAATGCTCCAGTTATGTATAGAAAATCCATTGAATTGTTAGTACTTCCATATGTTTTTATTATATATTATTTTCACATTTTAGCTAAACTCTTTATTTTTCATTGATAGTTTTATGCTTGATGTAATAATTTACCATATTTAAAGAAAATTCTAATTCCCTTTATGGAATCCCTTGATGATTCTTCAATCATGTTTGACATACAAGAAGTTCAAAAAATAACTCCATCATAATATCTGATACATGATCATTCATTATACTCCACCATAACCTTTTTGATTGTGTTTTGGAAATCATCTACGTTAACATTTTTAATCATATTTAATGATTGTTGATTTGTAATAATCTATATATTTCACATTCTAACACTAATTACGATTATTTTTCAATGATGTAGTCTTTATATATTCCCATCAAGCCATGGTTACTTATAGTTCAAAACATTACTAAAACTGAAAGGGATGAAATAAGAAATGAAACATTCACAAATAAGGGGATAATTTTATAACGATAAAATGTAATCCATCCTTAAATTGTTATTTTATTTTACATTATAATGTTGTACTATATTTAATTACATTAAATAGATAACAATTATTGTTTATCCAAGATTAATTTAATATTTTTTTTACACTTCTTAACATAATACCTATGTGTAACTAGATGACAATAATTTTTAGTTTTCTTTAAGAGAATATGATCAACCAAAGTGTTCACCTAAGAGTATCATGCTAACTATGTGGCCTTATTCTCACTCATCAAGTATTAGTGTTATGAATGGAAAATTTCAAAACCAATAATTTCCATGGTGATTAACCTAATGTGAATATGTATGACAACCAAATCCATATCCTAGTAATTATTAAGTGAGTGATTTCTAAAAAAACCATTTAATAAACACTTTATCTATATTTTGTGACATCATCATATAAATTAACTGAACTCTAGGGTTTTTTAAGTTTCTGCATCCTTAATAAAAATGTTAATCTAATATTTTCTATTAAATATCTAAATGAATATCCAAAATTAAAAAAAACATACTCTAATACCAATTATAATGTCCTAGGATTAACATAAATATATATTAAATTAATCACATGATCTAACTAATACTTCTCCAAAGAAGCTGGAAAATCCATGGACCAAAATGTTAATTTTAATAGAGATTAACAATAAAAAAACATTTCATTACCAAACATGTCAACATTTGTAAATAATCAATCTCTTCTTGACCATTTTATAGATATTTCACACGATTTATCATCATTATAATAAAGGTATTAGAAAAATAAGAATAATGTGATATAAAATTCACAATAAGGGATAACACAAAAATGGCCATAACAGTTAGATAATAAACATATTAAAAGTAATTAATAATGAGTAAAATATTTTTTAGAAGAACATATATCGATAATAGTTTACCAAAAGCTTGAATGATACACATAACATCTCAAATGATAAAGAATTTAACATGGAATTGGAAAATAAAACATGAAGTATACACCGTTATCCATGAATCATAATAAATAAATAGATATAATAATTATCCAAGGATTTATTATCGTTGTGAAACCAGTTTCATTATAAATCATTCACTCATAACAATGTGAGTACACCGAAATTCAATAACAATTTCACATTATTATACAATATAATTTTTATCACATTCACAAATCATTTAAATTTCATGAGTTTTAATAAATCATCCATTGAATTGGAGGCAGATATAAGTCCCACCCATCTAAAATTACACACATTTTTCCACATTAAAAAAATCATTACTTCCAAAACTAACACAAATAATGAAAATGTGTTTAGTGAAATTTCCAAATCCTAAAATAGAAAACTCAGGAGAAATAATGGTTTTATTTATCCAATTAATAATATCAATATCTTGAAATAATGAAATAATATAAATTAAAAAATCTAATCCTGTTAATAGAATCATATCATAATAGCATATATAGGGTGACCAAAAACATCACTTCAGGAATGATAATATAAAAGGGGTAAATATATATGAAAATACAAATGTTTTCAAAAAACTATTTGAAATTTAAAGAACATGTTTCATTCAAAAAAAATTAAATTTGAAATAGATAAATTTTTTATAAATAAATACAAGGAGTTATAAATAAAATATGATTGAAAAAAAGTTTATCAAAAGTATTACTTAAAATAAAAAAATATGTACATTTAAAATAAAATTGAATAAAATAGATATTATAAATTCATATTTTTTTCGAAAAACTAAGTGAAAATAAGTTAAAAATTTTTACTTTTAAAAAATTTTCATTAATAGTGGATTCTAAAATAGATATAAATTTGTTTATAAGATAATGTGGACTACATGATAAAAACTGATATTTTTATTTAATGGAAAAACATTTTGGATAATTTGAAATATCTATGTATATAAATTACATAATTATAAATGAGTAATAATTATTTTAATTAAAATTACTTATGATGGAAAATGATCATTTTAAATAAAAACAATTTATGTTTCCACTAAGGAAAGGGGAAAGTTTTTGAATATTTAAAATATTTACATTAATGAAAAGTACATTAAAAGTAATGAAAGTTAATTTTAATGAAATTTTATACTAATAAAACATTAAATTCATTTAGGAAGAATGATTTTGGGTGAAATATAATGTAAAAAATATAGGGGTTAAAAAAATCCTAACGTAATAACTGGGTATAATTGATCGATATTTAAAAATAATTCACAATGAAGAGTTTTTATTACTCTAGAAAGATATTTGATTCTTGAGATCCCCTTACAAAATTATTAATTTCTTAATAAAACAACCTAATAATATTGAATATAATACATATATATATGTATACCCTAGATTAAATCAAATATATCTTCAAAAAATATTGGTTACTATATAACCCATTGAAATAAATAATTGGTGCATAACATTAAAAAAGTATCAATGAACAGAAGATTTGATGAGAAAACTTAAATACATTCAACAATTTTTAAGAAAAAACATTTTGTGGATATATAATTAAATATAAATTTTGAAATAAATAAATATAATAATATCATAATATAACATTCCTTTAGTAGATTTTACACCATTGAAAATGAATCAACTTGTCAAATATTAACATATGTCAAGGTATTTAACTTTGATTCAAAAACATTGTTACCCTTACACTTTATTTTAATAAAAGTTAAATGAAATCATGTCACAAAAATATAAAAATCATAAGTACACTTATCTATACATTATTCATATATATAATTTTTTTTATCATCATTACAAAATATTCTTTTCATTTATTAGAATATTTTATTCTCTTTTAATTATCTGGAATGAATAACTTAAACATTTTCATCATGATTTATAAGAACGATAACACTACATAGTATTTTATTTAAATTTAGTAAACAATATAACATTAAAGATATATTTATATTTCTGTTATATTAAAATTTTAATATATCATAAAATTATATATGTATTTTAGTTATGGTGTGTTAAAATGGAATTGTTTTTGTCATATTTCTATGATCTTAGTGAAGGAAACAATATTATTTTATAATGGTTTGGAAAATCAATTTACTATTTCTATAACCACATAAAAATAATCATTTCGTAATTATATTATAATAATATTATTTTATACATACCGAAAGTCATCCATCATTCAAATTTAAATAATCATTTATGTATGTGGTTATAGAAGCCAATTATTGATCGCACTTATCTCAATTGGTGAGTATCGCTATGGAGGTGTTTCATTTTTTATATTTCCATTATAAAAAATAAATAAAGAAATTTTATATTTTTAATTTTGGCTAACAATATTTAATGATAATTTTATAAATATATGAAAAATAGAAGAAAACTAGAGAATTATTCTTTTTGGAGGCGGTTTTCCTTGCACACCCACGATTAACAATTATTTTTTTAGAATTTAATTAAAATAAATAGATAAGGGTTATAAAATTAATATAAAATAATACATGTACAATAATGGTATTAATATTTCAATATTATTATGGTGATATCATATTTGGAAGAGTAATATGTAGATGTAAAATGTAGGAAGGATATAATATTTATATCCGATTCTTATTTTTTCTTTGTATATAATATTGAAAAGAATGAAATTATGAAAAAATTATTGATCAGATTTTTATGTTAGTGGGATAGTGTTCAAGGGATAATATAATCTCATAGATAAAATATTCAATTCTATAAAAATGGAGTAATATGATAGTTTTAACATGTCCCCTTTTATAATTGAAGGGAATAACAGTTTTTGGATCAAACATTACGTATTTACTTATATATGCACACTATTGAATTTAAAATAATCCAATAATTATATGTTATCGACTGTGGGAAATTTCAAGGTCTAAACATCTGCCCACACACTAATTTTCTTCATATCATTAAGTGATTTTTGTATTTCATTTTTATTTTTTTCCTCATGTCTACTTTAACCTATATAACTTTTATTTTTACACAGATTAGATAATTAAAATTTATAAATTTTATTTTTATTATGTCATATAAGGATATCATTAATATAGAAAAAAATAAAATAATATTATCAAAATATTTTACTATTGTTAGTAAATTCATGTTTAAAAATGAACATACTTAATGATAATTATAGTTTTTTATAAAATTGGTTTTTTATGCTAACAATATATATGTGGTTTGAGAATTTTATTATTAATCATTCTAATAAACTTGTATGATTAATTATAAAAGAAATTATTTTATATGACTTTTAAATGAATTAGTAACCAATTTGTTTTCTAAAATATTACTTAACTAAAAGAAAATGCAAAAAAAAGTATCATGTTCCATTAGTTATAAAAGAATTATTATATATGTTTCATATTTATAAATAATAATGCACAATTATTCCCCAAAATTTTATATTTTATTTCATTAATTCTATATAAATCATTTATATACTATTTAAAAACTAATAAAATCATGGAAATTATAATTTTCAAAAACATTTTTTTTCAAACAAAAATGGTTTGTAGAAAATTATAAAAAATTCCAAATGAGTAATTTTTTTGATATGAATTAAAAATTATGTATGTTATATTAATTAATATTATAAACCTTTCAAATTTATATTTTAATTTAAAAAACAAATTATTAAAAGGACTTCATTTATTGAAGATAACTTTTAACTTGGTTTTATACAATTATATTCATAGAAATTATAAATTTATATATTATATTTGAATGCTATATATTACCAAAGAAATATAATAATTTTATATAAAAAATGTTTCAAAACAACTATGTTATATAAAAGTGATGTTACTATAAATACCATCATTTTAATATTATTCATCTAAAAATCAATTAGTTTAGAAATTTCATAAAATTAAATCATAATAATATTTTGTTGTGATGAATTATAAATTGAATTTTAATTTCTAAAATTTTTAAACACTTTAAATTTCTATTTTTAAATAACAATAGCTAATATAATGAAAAAAAGTTATGTATTGAATATAACCTTTTCAATAGTAACTCATATTAGTTATTTATCTTCTAAAGAAAAAAACAATTTTTGATTTATTGTCTTTGTGATTCTGATTATGTTATTAAAATTGTATTATTAAAATTTTAGGGGTTTTTAAGATATGTGCAGCATGTGACACAATTTATTGAACAAACTACATATTTTAGAGGATCTAAAATTTCTATTTATTACTATGTATCTATAAGTATAATTTATTTCATATTTTAAATTATTTATTATTTACATTTGATGGGTCTTGAGTGTGTCACAAGATATTTATCACATAAAATTTATTAATGATAAATAATTTTCAAAATGATAGGTTGTTAAAAACAACTCGTTTACTTAAAAACCAAAACAGTTTGAATCTAACATATTTCAAAATTAGTTCTAAGAGATTTTCAAGGCCAAAAAGCCAGTATTGAGCTTGAAATTTAATTATATTGAAAATTTATTTTATGGTTTATTCCCTAAGATATGATGGAATATTGAAATGTCCTATGATTTTAGCTTTATTTTCGGTGGGATGTGATGGTATCATGGATGATTTATTTTACAGTAAATGTGGCATAGTTTAATAATTTATAATTTTTTCTTGTCATAGTGTCTTGGAATCAAAATTTTAGTTTCATACCCTGTCTAATTCTCTAAAATAATTCTCTAGAACATAGAAGATGTTTACTTTAGTTTAAATGCAATGAGTTTCCTCTATGAATAATTTCTCTTTAGAAGTAATATACTTTGGACTAAATAGGACGATGTTCTCATTGAATACACATAAATTACTTACCAAACACTAATTTGGAACTAGAAGAGTCCCATTAAGTTGACATAATATCTTTTGATATGTGTACATATTTTATTAGTGATATATGGTAGATTATATTGGAATGATAGTGTACCTAGATTCCCAAACATGGGGGTGGTATTATGTCATAAACTAACTAGGTCCACCGATAATACAATCAAATTAAAAATCCTATGTAACTTCATGAAGGAAAATTCAGATCCATATAGGTTATAAAATAGATCCTATGAATCAAATAAGAATATATAGGAATATATTTTCTCAATGAATAAATTTTATATAAGGGTCCAAAACAATAATATCATCATTCTTAGATCATATAATGTTCATCAATGTCCAAAAAAATAATAAAAAATCTATATGAATATCTACAATACATGAGTAATATATTCACAAAATGAAACTATATATCATTCCTAAAGAGATAAATATTTAATTTACAAGGAACAGTTCAAAATGAAACAAATAAAAAATATAGAGGGAAAATAGGAGATCTATAGACTTGTTATTTTGCTATAAATTTAACAAAATAATAAAAATTGTTAACTAACTGTCTCTATGAGTCAGATATTCCATCCCCACTAGGTCAAATACAAGAACAAAGATAATGGTAATATGTGTACTTACCACTTATATGTGGAACCTTCTCTCTCACTTTAATTTATGAAACAAGGAATTCACACACCCATCAGATTATGAAGGATGTGAGAAATGATCTATGGAGGATTCCACCAAGTGTTTTATATAAATAATTTTCAAGACATACTATATAATTCTAGTTTTAAAACTATTTAACAAAAATAATTTTTATCTTTATAATAAAAAAATAAACATTTCATTATTTATTATGCGAAATAAAAGTAAAAAAATCCATTAAAAATTAGTTTTCTAAATCACTTTTTATGTGTGTTAGCTAATTACATATATAACAAGACTACCTAGAGGTTTTGTATCAACCATGATGTTGATATTGGATTTGTATTATGTCTCTAGCCATTGGAGGTTCCACATAACTTCTTTACTATCATGGATTTTGGGGGAGATATCTCATACCATCTATGAAAGCCTAACCTAACTACCAATGGTGTTCCATGATTTTTTTTAAAATAGAACCTTTTCATAAACATGAATCTCACAAAAGAAATAATAAAAATAATCAATAACTTCCCTAAAATATGAATTCAATTACCCAAAAAAATTTTTCTCCATAGGGTAATTTATTTCCTAATAACCATCCCTTAATGACATATGAAAATTCATTATATTATTTTTTAAATTAGGTTTGACTAATTAATCACTTATAATTAATAATCAATATAAAATAGGTAACCACATAGATTTATATTTTAAAAATAGATAATAAAATATTTTAAAAAATTAGAATTAGTGTTTGTGATCCTATTAAGAAAGAAAAAATTAAAAACCAACACATACAATTAATAAATGAGAAATTAGAGGCCACCAAGGGTTGATGGAAGAATATCAGCCCTGATGTAAGGGATGAAGAACCCAATGATTTGAAGATGATGATTTACCTAGGTGTTTACTTTATTAAAAGTTGAATAAGATTCCCAAAACCAAACCATCAGAGAAAGGATGGTGTGTCTCAGACAAATGAGATGTTAAGAATCAAAATACAGTTAAATAATCTGATTAGAGGGTCAAATTTGGGTAGGGTTAAAATGTTAAAATAATATATTTTTAAAACTGATGTCTCTTTTTTCAAGTAGTGTCTCCCTTATCACTCTAAGAAACATTTTAATGTTGGTGGTTCGCTGGATGGACCCATATATTAGGTCACTGTCCTCATTTTGATAGGATAAAAAATCTTACAAGGATCTATTAACGGAATGACATAGGTTTTATAATGTGAAAATACTTTTCAAAAAATAATATCCTCTTTCCATAGTTGGTCACGGTGTGACTACCCACAGTCAAATAATGAACCATTACTATTTTAGTGTTGCAGTTTCCAAGAGGTCCAAAACACTATCAAATGTGTAACACCCGAAAATTAGAAAAGAATAGAATTTTATTTAATAGAATATGTGGCAGGAAAAATTGATTTTATCTTGAAAATTATGAAACAATTATTTTATATTGTGTCCCACAAAACAATGAGTTTCTTTAAAAGCATACATAACACAAAACACTTGGCTTTGATGAATACTATTAATATTATTATTGAAATGAAAAATTATCTCATAATCGTTAAATTGGATGTTATTTATATCTTTAACTATGTTATGATAATATATGGTGGAATTTATTTGGTACCAATTAATTATAATGAAATATCAAAACCAACTAAATAAAAAGAATGTTTTTAATAAAAATATATGTTTATGCATCATATTAATTTTAAATAAATAAATTAAATTACTTATTATTATGACATTATATTAATGAAATTTATATATTATATTTTAAATAAGATTAATGAAATCCATCCAATATATTTGATAGGAATAAGATATTAAAATTTTAATTTTTCGCATAAAAGATGTATTTTTATAAAGGCAGTTTGCCATTATTTATCGACAAACCTTCTTTAAACCTAATATTTTACACAATTTAAAAAATTATTTGATAAAATAATCATAATTTTTTAAATATTAGATTGAAAATTATAATAAGGTTGATTGTTTTGGTATATTGGATGAATAGTGAAACATAATGGGCTGAATGGCCCGAAGGACAATATTTTTATGGATTTTTTAAGGTCCCTTTTACGTGTTTGGAGGGACCAAGACTTCAGACACATCAGAACATTAACAGGAATAAAAAAAAAGGGTTGCAACCCAGAACAAGACTAGGAGGAAGTGCCTCTACCCAAAATCAATATATTGAAGGCACACCTCCCCCAAATTATGGCTATTCAGTGAGGTGTACCATGCATGGATGCACAAGCCTGGTACCAATGGATATTCCATACACTCTCAATCAACCAAATCCGAAAATCCATGCATGATTAAGATGACCAGATCTATCCTCATCTGAATCTAAACCTTTTAGAATGTCTGGGTTCCCCAATAGTACATCCATTTTACCCCCAACAACAATCAAACAGTAGGTAACTAGTAGATTCACAGCTAACCACGTCATCAACACCACTATGATACCACAAATTTCACAGAAAATCAAACAAGATACAGCCTTAAACAAATCAAAACATGGAAAAATCTTACATAAGCACCAAAATGGAATACATCCCCCCACCGAAGCACTTGATTTGAACCTGAGCACACCAGAACACTCCAGAATCGACGTTGAGCTGGGACGAAGCCGAGCTGTGATCTCAGAGCCAGAAGGCTTGCTATTGTCGATGTTGAACATACCATAACCCACGTTGAGCACACCAAAGCAGCGACAGAATCTTGAACAGTTGGCAGCTAGAATAGAGGAGCTGATGACAAGCATATAATATCTGTGAAAAATCCTGAAACCTAAGGCACACCAAGGCCTTCATCGAGCAGACAAGAGTCGACAACAATCACCCAGATCCGAAAAGAGATCCCAGAGCTGGAAGAAACATTAACACCACTGATCCAAGAACCCGAAGCCGGATCACTTGTAGTCGACGCATGCCGAGACTGAGAAGATCCGAAGCCAGGAATGTAGAATTCGTCACTGAGCAAAGTGGTGATGGAACCAAGAACACCATATTTGAGACGAGATCTAAAAGCCAAAAGGCATAATGAATCCACCACTAATCCAACAACGAAGCCAAACCATGAGGATCCATCAGCCATCGATGTCGTGCCGAGACGAGAATGTTGGTGTCGAGGCTTGGCCTAGCCGGAGGAGGGGAGGAGGCAGCTTGGAAGAGACATCCAAGGCACACATAGAGGGGGGATAAGTCGTCGCTCAGAGGTCTTTTTTTTTATGTTTGGATGGATTTCACATAAACCCCTTATTTTATGTATCCAAAGATAATAAATTTTAATTGAAAAAATACATTTCTAACAAATAATTTATAAGGATAAATTATAATAGAAATTGATTTTAATGTAAAATTAGATCTATTATAAATATATTAGTATAATTTAATACACTGTAATATTTTTTATATATCATATATGTTTAAAACGTAGTAATCTTTTGAACATTTTAACTTTAAAATCCTGCTTACTTGTCCCCTATGTAGATTAATTATAAACATATTGTAGAACATTATAATAATTTAATTAGGAAAAAAAGTTTTTATATTTGGAACCATAGTTTTTTTATTTTATAATGGGGTCAATTTTTTTTACAAAAATGATTATTAAAAACAATTAAAATTAATCTTTTGTGATTAAGAGAAAAAAGAGTTTACCAAGGGGATAAACATTAAACATAAGTGAAAAATGAGATATAATATTATAAAACACAAATTTTATGGAAAAGGTATAATTTATACCTTATAGTACAGAAATTATTTCCTTATTTCACCCACTTTTCAAGGAAAAAAGGATAGTAGAATAAAGTCTTTCAAAAAATTACAAGAGTTCCACTCTCCCAACATATAAATTGTCACCCCATATTCTTTCTCCCCTCTTAAAACTGTCAAATCCAATTAGTTTTTCCAATAACAAGAAATATAACTACCAAAATTCCCTACCATCATTATATAGGACTTATTATTTTCATAAATAAATCCTTTGATGGTTTTACGGAATTTATAATCCGCATACCCGAAGAAGAGGTAAATCTCAACTAAATGCATTTTTATTTTATTTCCATACATAGATCCTTCAATTACAATTATAACATTATTATAAAATAATATAAGTATCTACCATGTAATTATTTTTTAATGTTTGGTTCAAAACCTACAACTCCATACATATCAATCAAATTGGTTACAAAATAAGCGTTCGTGTGTACGGCGAACTACCACCTTTCGAACCAATGTCATTCATTTTTTCTATCACCATGTTTCAAGGATATGAATATTGATAGATTTTTAGTTTATAAATAAAATAGTTTATTTTATGAATTTATTATTCTTTTGGAATTTTTATATCAAACACAAAATTATTATTTCCATTATGATAGAATATAATAGCATCTCTCGTGCGTACGACAGACTACCACCTTGCGAAGCGATGAGATTCATTCACACATTAAATGGAAGTTGTTCAAGATGAGTTTAATAAAAATATGTGATATTAATGAAATAAATATTATATTACAATGATAATATATATATATATATATATATCATTTAATTTTATTTCCTTCAACACAAAAAAGAAAATGGAATCAACATTCATGCGTATGTACCACCTATATATCAATGAATAACCTATTTCATTTCCTATCACCATATTTTTTGGATTACTATAAATAAATATATAATAAATTTGTATGATATTTAAATCATTTTTTTATATTTTGGATATGATAAAAGTATTATCTATATAAGAGGAACAAAAAAATGACAAGTAAAAACATACTCGAAAACCAATGGAGTTATTAACCGACATAATGAAAATAATAAATGATTATTTAAAAAGGAAAATTAAATGTTATAAACTGATCTTATATGATATAATAAATATTAATATCCTTATTTTATAGGTTAATAACATGTTTAAACCACTATACATGATGTTGAAGAAAGTACAACAAAAAGTAATGAGTAAGTTAAGGGATTTCATCTCAATTTCATTTTACTGAGTCATATTTTAATGTTATGAAATAAATTACTTTTATATGGTGTGTATATTGCCCCATTTACTTGATAAACTAGAAATACATTATTATTCATGATATATTAGGGTTTTAATTGAATTATTTAATCTATGGTGATTTGGGGTACATGTTTCTAAGTGGTAAATAAATTTCATAACTCAATATTTTTCATAATGTTAAATTACTTATTAACTATCATTGATATTATATGATAATTTTTATAACTAAAATTTAATATTTATTGTTTCATTTACAATATTTTTGTTTTTATTAAATTCCAATTCGCATGATCTACTCATTGATTAATTCCCACTTTAACATTATGATATTTTTATGTGTTTATTTCACAATCTCATTACAAAAAAGTTTATTTATTCTTGAATTTACATTATACGAAATTATATGACCATTTATTAATAAACAATTTCATTTTACTCTCCTTTGGTTATTCATTATCTTTTATTATGTAATCGTACCATTTTCTACAAATTTTGACATAAAATAATTGATAAAATGTTTTAATAAATTGTACCTTCATGTATATCCTAGATGGGAAATCTGTTTTATTAAAAACCATTTTTTCTAAGAGAAAAAATATATATTTCTTTATCATTTTAAAACTGACCCATTAAAAGAAATTTTTACTCTATTTTTATTTTTACTAAATGTTTTTAAATGAATTTTCTAATGACTTAGCAAAAAAATCACTTTTATAACCTTTTTACCAAAGTAAAAAATGTTTCTTATAACATTTATGGAATTTCCCGATGATATAAACATTATTTATTTGATGCCTAATAGATATTTTTATAAGGTTAATTTTTATAAAAATATTTTTAAATGTGATTTTAAAATAAATATAACTTTAAAAACATTTTCCAATGGAAATGGGTATTTTCCTCAATAATGCTTTTAAAGTTATTTTTATGGTATTTATATTCATCAATGACAATAAATCATTAACATTATTCCAGTCAGTATATATTATAATGATATTATCCTTATTATTTCCCAGGATAGTTAATGATTAGTTTAACCGAAGATTCACTATTTTGAAGCCATTTTCTGTACTCTATAAGGTATATGATTAAGTTTCATGATTAAAAAAGTTATTTACATTTCATATGCTTGTTTTAATATGAATGATCATGTTGATTATTTCTCATTCATTTCAGATGGTGAATTCATATTATTTTTTATTCCATGGGTGGGTCCTACCATATCCCCTTGATGTATCATTAAGTTTTACGAGACAAACTATATATGCTTTTAGTTGAGGCATAACCATTTATTTAATTCTCGTTAAGAATAATTGAAGGTGTTAGATTTCTGGAATGATATCTCAACAGAATAAGAATTCTTATATTGAAGACTCGAATGTATGTTTTATATGAACATTAGTATTAATTACATAATTATAAATTATGTTATAGATATTCTATGTGATTATTTTATTATTTATAATATCATGGGTTATTCTTAATTCTTGTTTGATTATTTATAGGGAATTATTTTTTCATCACGTGTTCCATTCATATTGTGATCATGTTATTGGTTAAATGGTATGTTTATTACATATTTTAATTCCCATATTTATTTTGTTTTATTTTTTCCAAGATTAATCGGTATATTTACCCTTACAAAGCATCTAATCTCATCCATTTCTTTTAACCTTAGGATATGAGGAAGTATTCTTTGATTCATATTTATGGATACAATAAGGGAAATAATAGAATTATGAAATAAAATTCACTGTGTATTTTATTTTTGAAAATTTAATTAAAATTTAAAAAATTTATCTAGTTAACCAAGAATTATAAATTGTTCATTAATTTTATATTTGAACCATTGAATCTATATTAATTTAATAAAGTATGAACTTTCTCTGGAAAACTATTGTTGAGGTCACTATAGTTGTAATCAGAGGATTTTTAATAGAATCCTTGAGAATTATATTTATAAAAACATATATTAGGGAAAAAACTGAATGATATAATTTGAAGGTAGGTATAGAAGAACAAACTAATGTTCTTTTTAAGATAGATGTAATTTGTGTTTACTTGTAGAAATTACATTTAGGAAAACTTCAGGTGGATGTGGTTCAAGGACAGAGGTACCTAGGGGTGATAATTCCAAAAAAGGTTTATTGGTCTTGACTCTAGTGTAACCCGATAAATAATAATAGGCATTACTGTGGACCTCGTTTGAAAATCCTAGGGAAAATGTTTAGGAAAACTAACATTTTATTTACAAAACATTTTTAGGTAATTGAAAATAATGATATTCACAAATAAAACATGTTTATGATTATGAGGATATATATGTTATCAATTTCACTAATTTTGGGATTATACATTATGTTTCATAATTAAATAATATAATCAGTTGTATTTAATTGTATAGAAATAGATATTAATGGATTGATTGAAACTATATCATTAAACATTATCGATGTAGAGATTTCCTTCTAGATAAAGTTAATGAATTTTGGGGTGGAGATGTATTTTGGACTGATCAAATTATAACCATACTGAAGGAGATAACACTCCAAATGGGTAATAATGTTTACCATATAAAGATGATTATTGATTCTATATGCTGTAAAACAACGATAAACCACTTAATTATCCAAAAATTAAATTATTCAATGGTACTAAAAATCTATTTTTAGTTTAGTAATGGATAAATTAATTGGAATGTATATTTCTCACTTTGGATGTAGTGAATCGGAGGGTGATGTCTTGAATTTTTATTGTCTATCAAGAGATATATATAAATGGTCATCATTGATTAAAAGTGAAAAGGATGATGGAGGGATAAAAAGAATGTATAGGAAGGATTTCAAGGTAATATGATTTGAAAATTATTTTCCTTAAGAGAAATGATAGGATATAGAAAGGTAATTTTTGATTCAATATAAAAAAAGACGAAAATGTTTCAAAGTTTGATTCCATCTTTAAAAGATTATAAAGTAATGTTTCACACTATGTATGTAATCAAAAGATACATATTAATAATTTCCATGATGTGATTATGACAATTATATGAAGGAAACTAGTCTCCCAAATATTCCCATCATATATGGACAACATATCATGTTCTATTAAGACAAAGAAATAATGCACCAAGTCGTATTTCATTAAAGGGAAGAAAGAGAATAAGAGGGTATTAGAGACAATTTTGGATGAAGTGATGGAGGGAATGTAGGATATTACAAAATGAGATAATTTTGGAATGAAATACCTCAAAACATGCTTAAATGGTTAATGAGCATGCTTCATTTTTAGAGAAAAATGCAATTATTATAGGGCTTGTAAGGGAATGAAAGAATATTCCAATGTTCAATGCTTTAACTGTAAGGATATAGGATACTAGGATAATTAAATCCTTAAACACCAATTATATATAACTCATAATAATATAAGTGACCAAGGTCAAGCTTAGGTTATTAATGTTTGATGAACTAGAATGATTAATTTTATTGAGTAAAAAATAAACAGTTATTTTATATGAGTGTATTAATCAATGATATTTTGGATTTCAGAATTATAAATTGTATAAGGATTTCATGGTAGAAAATTTAATTAAGTATTTTAAATTGTATGTTGAATAGTACTGATGATTAGTAAAAATGATTCAGTGGAATGTTAAACTTCATGGAAAACCCAGGATTGATGGGAACATTAAACTCAATATATTCCTAATGTTAACATAATTATGTTGGTATAAAGGGAATATTGATATGGATATTATAAATTTCATAGTACTAACTAACTTGGAATTGATTAAGGATAAGTTAATATTTGAAATTCAATAACCATATTTCTAAAGTTAAACATTGTAATTTTTTGGAAGGTTAATAGGGTTAACCCTCAATGAAATGGTTTATGCTTAACACTATAAGGGGTTTTGGAGATTTTATTTTCATATTAGATAACTTATGTTAGAAATAATGGTTTTAAAGAAATTTTTTAAAGCAAATAGAAAAAAATGTCACTCATTTATAGTGGTTATGATTAATTAAAATTGAATTTTAGTGCATCAAGGAAGAAAATTTATTTATATTCATTTTATTGGAGTAAGAAATGAATTGTAATGTAATCAAATCAGAAAAAAAGGAAGAAATTAAACTTATGAAATAGAAATACCTCAAGTATGTCTATTTCTATATATTATTAGATGGTAAATTAATTCTTAAACATCAGGTAAATACTTTAAAAAAATCATCCTATTAAAATAAAAAAATGAATTAAATGGTATTTAAAATCATCATATATTTGTGGTTTGGATTACCATAACATTCCATTTATCATTCACTATATTTTGATCAGTGACCTAAATCACTATATATAATTATATAGGCTTTTCTTCCATATACATAACCTCACTTTCAACTAATGTTCTCATAATTAGGAACCTTGTAATCTTTTATTACACACTAACATGTTACTTCAATTTATCACTAATTAAGAGGATGTTTTATTTACAATTTCATCATGTATTGTTTTAAACAATTGTATTTCCAAATATCAATCCCTTGATTTCCAAGTTAATGTTTATATTATGAGGATGTAATTTATTTATAGTAGGGAGATTTACACATCAAAAAAGATAAATATAATAGTATTTTCATAAATATAATATGAGAAATGAAAAAATTGATTTTATCTATAAATTGAAAAAACACTGAGTTTCCCTTACACTACACAAAACAATAAGTTTCTTCAATTTCTTGTGTTACATTAATGTCTATGTTTTACTGAATAGTTTTAATATTATTATTGAAAATTAAATTATATCATTTAAATTATATTGGAGGTTATTAATAATATTGATTAACTTAGTAAAATATATGTTTAATTAATTTATAACAAATTAATAAGAAATTAGTAAGAAAAATATTGAATATAAATGATTTGTTTTTCTAAAAAAAACCATTTTTATATGGAAAATGTGTTTTAACATAAAAAATTAAATTAATTACAATTAGGGAATAGATTTAATGAAATTTATATACTATATATTATAATTTTTTAAATTAATCCTATATATTTGATATGCATAAGATAATAACAAATCCAAATTTTTACATAATATTTTTTTGTAATGAAAGATTTGCCGCCCTTTAATAGTAGACTGGTTTAGAACTATGTTTTAAAACATTTTTTTAATTTTATTTAAAAAAATATTCAATTTTGGAATCATAATTTCAAGATTATCTATGGGTGAATTTATTTCATATTTTTCTGATAAGTTTCATTTGTTGATCAATATTGAAAAATAATGAATTTTAATTGAAAACATACTTTTCGTCTCAATAATATATAATGATAAATTATATATTCTAATTATTTTAATGTTAAAATATTTCAACTATACATATAATAATCCAATTTATGTCATTCGAATTATTTTTATATTCAATTTATATATAAAAATATATTAAACTTTTAGACATTTTCTGTATAAAAACATTCTTTCTCATTAAGTGCACAAGATTAATTTTAAATTAAATATAGAAACTTTTGTAAATTAATTTTTGATAAACTGATTAAATTGTTGGAATCAAAATGAATTATAATTTATATTAGGTTCAGTGTAATTGTTTCCATAATTATTAGTGAAAACATTTAAAAGTAATCATAGTGATTACATAAAAAGAAAGTTTACTGAGGGATTAAACCATAATATCAGAGGAAAAAATTAACTAGAAACAAATACAATGACTCTTTATTGGATATATTTATACCTTATGACTTATAATACTTATATGGGATCATTATTGGAGACATATTACAGGGAAATATCATAGCTATAATTCAATCATTCGAAATATTACTAGAGTGCCACTCACTCCACTTATAAAAGGTCACCCACTATACTCCTTTATTAAAAACATGAAAAACAATTGGTTAAACAAAGACCTATCTAAATAACTTATAAATTATATACTATAATCCTCTAATCTTTTTATTGGGCATAAATAAATCCCTTGAAGGTATTAGTTAAAACCAAATTAGGTTACCTGAAAAGGAGGTAATGTTCTTATAAAATACTGTTTATTTTATTTCCTTCCCAAAATAATTTAACTATAATAATTTCATGATTATATATAACCCATATTATATTCCATATACTAAAATGGTTTTTTTAAGTTTATTACCTATAACTTCCCACACATCCATCAAATTGCTAATGAAATCATCCTTTTGTGTATGGAAGACTACCACCTCGTGAACTAATTTCATTTTTTACATTACCACCATTAAATGTTGGTAATAATGATGGAGTTATAGATTATAAATAATATATATGATATTTATGTGGTTATTATGTTTCTTTAATAATTATATCACACATACCTTCATGCATTCCATTTTTTGGCAATATGATAACATCTCTCGTGTATATGTCTGGCTACCACCTCCTAAAGTGTTGTGAATCATTCACGATTTTAATTGAATGTATTTATGATGGGGTTTATAAAAATATGTGATATATATGAAATAAAATTATACTGTAATTATAATATATATATATATATATTACTTTTATTTCATTCAATATGACATGATAATGAAATAAAATTCATGCGTATGTACGACCAACCATTTCCATCAACGATGTATTTCAGTTATCTACAATAAATTATATGGATTACTATAAACACATATATAATATATATATATATATATGATCTATAATTTTTGTTTAAATTATATAGATGATGTTATAATGATCAAATTAACAGGGACAAAAAACAACAAGTTGGATAATTCATAAAAAAAGATGTTATTACCCAAAATGATAAAAATAATGAATAATTATTAACAAAAGGGTTGTAATATGTTATAAAAGTATCATATATGATATCAAAATTGTTAATATGTTTTATTTATAAGTTAATAATCAATTTAATACCACTATACAAGAGGTTAAGTCAAGAAATACCAAATATAAAATATTGAGGTAATGGATTTCATTTTAATTTAATTTGACTAAAGAATATGAAAATGTTATGCAGCTAATTACTATTATATAGTTTATATACTACCCCATTTACACTTAAAACCATGTATAATTCATTATTCATGTTATCAAAGGTTTAAATTTGAATTATTTTATCTAAGTGGATTTGAACATAATGATACCAAGCGGTAAATAAATTTCATAATTCAATTTATTTTCATTGGGTTATATTACTTATTCACTACAATTGATATTATATGATTATATTTATAATTACTTTTGAATATACCTTATTGTATTTCCACATGATTTTTAGGACTTATTGTTGATACAAACAATCTATTCATTTATTAATTCTACATTCAACATTTATATCATTTGAAGGGTTTGTTTCACAATCTTATTATAATCGAGTTGATTATTCTTCAATTTGCATTAAATGAAAATATATGAATTTTTTTAATAAAACATTTAGTTTTATTCTCCTCTATTTATTTATTATTGTTATTTTAATTTAATAGTAAAATTTTCAATCTTTGGTATGTATTATAATTGATAAAGTGTTTTAATAACTTCTAACTTCATTTCTCTCTTCAGAAAGAAATAAGTTTTCTAAAAAAAACCATCTTATATAAAAATATTTTTAGAAATGGTTTTCTATATGTTTATTTAAAACGAGTTATTATAATTATTTTATACCCATATTGTGTTTTTCTATCGATTTTATCGAGGATCATTTTAATTATTTTTTATGTGCAAAAGGAATGTTTGTTACGTCATTTATGGAATTACCCACTAACATGACTATTATTTTTTTGAAGATCCATATGCATGATTATGAGGATCATTTTAAATAAAATATTTGTAAAAGTTATTTTCAAAGAAATAAAATATCAAAATGTTTTTCAAAATGAAAAGGATATATTTAACAATATTTTTTAAAATATATTTTTATGGCATTCATATTCATTAATGAAAAATATCCTTTTCCCTTCCTCGAATGTGTATATATTATATTGATATAATACTAAATATTTAAATGGATGGTTTAATGATCACTTTCACTAGGGATGTACCATTTTTATACCATTCAATTTACTGAATATATTCTATGATTAGATTTATTTATGGGGGAAATTATTTAAAATTCATATACTATTTTTAATATTATGTTTTATGTTAATTATGTTTCACCCATTTTATATATGAAATGCATTGGATTTCTATTGTAATAAGAGGGGCCCACTATATTTTCTTGATGCATTGGTAGGTTTTATGAGAAAATATAAATATAGTTTTTTGACGCCTTAACATTTATTATATTATTAGAATGTGTCCTTGAGGGTATTAAATTCATGGAATGAAGGCTTAATAGTATTATATTTCATGAAAAAAAGCCTCAATGTTAAGTATTAGATGTCCAAAATTATGCATTACATCATTATGAATTTATTCATTGATATTCCATGTTATTATTATATTATTTATAATATTGACTGTTATGTTTCAGGCTCAGGTGATTATTTACATTGATGTATTTGGTCTGTATTGATTCTTTCTATATGATGCTCTTGTTATTGGTCATATGTAATGTGTTTCAATTATTTACCTGTATATATGGATTATTCCTTATATATTTACATATTTTATAGTAATATATCTCTTATGGAGAATTTTAGATCACACCATTCTTATGTTTTTTCACCTTGATATGTGGAAGTGTTTTGTGATTGATATGCAGGAATTCACTATAGGGGAATAACATATTTATGGATGAAAATTATTTATTGATTTTTTTAAAATATTTAATGTAAATTTATATTTTGTATCTGTTTCACCAAGACTATTAAACTGATCTATACATTGATATTTAAACCACTGTATCTAAGTCAATGTAATAAAGTAGGCACTGACTTTGGGATACAGGGGTTGGGTTCACTACAAAATCTGAGATACAGATAACAAATTAATATATATGTTTATATATATGGAAAATTAACAACTAACACTTTTATGAGACACAATGTGTGTGACATGTTGTTTCTAACTATTTCTCTAGATTAATCCTTTATAATAATTTTTTCATGTATTTACTCTAACGAATAAAATTAATTTTGTGATTATTTATCCAGAAGGACTCATTTTTTCTTCTTTATCTCTTATCTACTCTTCTACATTTCCATTATAATATTTTCTATCACACAACATAGAAAATGCATCTTTACACATATCCTATCATAGTATGTAAAATATAACCAATACGTTTATCACATAAAAATGTCAAAATAAAAATTAAATCATTGATGAATGAAAATAATTTTATATATGACTAGAAGTCATATCTTATTTTCGAAAAAATTAAATTTTCCAGTTTACCATTTCATAAAAATATTTCAATAAAATTTTAGATAACAATTAATGTAAATTATTCAAAAAACATTAAATAATTACTACAATGTAGCATATTCTAATAACATTCTCACATCATTATTTAGTAATGAATTTTTTTTTCGAGAAAATCATGTATTAAATTGAAAAATAATTATAATATTTCATTACCAATTACATGGGATTTTTTATATGAATAACTAAATCATTTAATTTAACACTCCAAAATTATATCAAATACATTCCCAAAAAATGGAATTGTATAGAAAATGTTGTCTATATTAGTATTCTTTCACAATAGGCGACAAAAATCATTATGCCTTTTATAATCATGATTATGATTTTCAAGAAACATTATTCATACATATAATATTACTTATAATTTTTAAAAAAATTTTATTAATAATTAATATATCCTGGAATAGAAGAAAAAATGTTGTACAATAAATAATTATTAAACATAAGATATATAAATTTGAATAATATTTATAGAATGTTTCTTATCCAAACTATTTAAAAATCTATCAAATTAAAAAATAATGAAATTCAACGTAGTATATGATATATAAATACGAAATAATGAGGATATAATAATTAATCTTAATATGTTTTAATTTTTTCTTTGTTATCATCATATCATAAGAGTTAAATAACTCATCAATATAAACAAACAGACCATACATTTAAGAAATGTTAATGGATTTATTATGTTATAAATCACTATGTTTTAATTTAATATTTACAATTTACATTCAATGAATGTTTTTAAATATTTTTTTTTCAATAAAACACTAGTTTAATAATAATTTTATATAAAATAACTACATTAGAATCCTAATAACTCTGATATAATGATACAAAAAACCAATAAATATATGGGAATGTAAAATATGTACAAGAAAAAATAAACACTACCAAATGTATATTAATTTAACTAATGTTATTAACGATAACAACTAGGAAACACTAATTTCATCCTCAATCATAATAAATGTTTATTCATGTACATTACCTTCATATCCCCACACAATTATTATATCCATTATTTATTTTGTTGAATAAACTTTATGTCCTTACACCGTATCATAGGAGCACTATCTGTAACCGAGCTAGTTCCATTGAAAAATAATATGATGAGTTTAATGTTACTATTAACACTACCAATCTATTGAAATTAATCACATGTTACAAACTAAAACTATATCTTACAGTCAACCAAATCACTAATATAATGATT
Source organism: Viscum album (assembly GCA_963277665.1). Lineage (NCBI taxonomy): Eukaryota > Viridiplantae > Streptophyta > Magnoliopsida > Santalales > Viscaceae > Viscum > Viscum album. The sequence goes on from OY728156.1 coordinate 53,959,287, forward strand.
TCAGGACCATTCTCTAATTACCCATCCATAATCATTGGGTATTTTAGCAAATTTAAACATGAATTATTTTAAAAAAAATAATATGGTTCCTTTTGGTTTAGAGTTTTAGAGAAATTATACAAAAACATATATATATTAAACTTATATAATAGACGTGAACACTTATACTTGGGGTCTATTTTTCCCACCAACCAAAATAGTTAAAATAAAATGTGATTCCTTTTTCTAAAAATATTCACTATTTTCATCTTCACTTCATACATGGCCCTGATCATACTTAATCCACATGGATTTTTTTTTTAAAACATAAGATTAAAAAAATCCATATTAAGGGACATAAAAAGAATAATATTTTTAGTCCTATGAAAAATAAGAAAACCTATTAAAATCTTTTTTTAAAGACATAATATTTTCCCTAAAAGGGTATAATAATTGTTTTAAAAGAAATTATATTTATATAACCTTATTAAAACAACTATTTCAATGAAAAGTAGTAATCTAGCTATTAAAAGTCATGTAGGTCCCTTGTTATGTCATTATCATATCACTCTTACAATCACCCTTATAAATAGAATAACCATAAAATCGACTTCCAACTCCCTAGAACCTTCTGTAATAAAGAGCTATCTAGGAACACCCATCATATAACCTATAATAGGATTACCCTGTGCTATCTGGGGTCACCAAACATATATGTTATAATGGTCTCACACATGAGCTATAATGGGTCTCATTAAATCATAAATAGTGTCCAAATAATATATCATGAACGAAACCCCAGAAAATACGTTTTAACCCATGTGATAAATCCTTTTAGATATCAGAATACCCTACTTAATTTAAAATTACTTTTTAAATGAAAAAACCATGAAAATAATAATTAAAAAAATTGGTTAAAATAACAATGAATAATTATAAACATAGATTAATTATTTACCTAACTTAGAACCTATTTTAAGATAAAATCATTGCATACATTTTTTGTCAACCTGTATAATAAACCTAGGTAAATTATTTAACCAATTAATACCTTTTTCCATGTTAATTATTCATTTTATATCACTTATTTCAATGTTATATAGAATTACATAGATAATTTAGTTCAATTCCGATATTTTAATGATATTTGTTTCATAAGTCAAAAAATGAATTCCTTATGTAATATCATAGTCAATGAGGTTATTCTTCCATTATAAATAGAATAATATTCATAAAATAATGATCATTTTTATATATCAATTATAATTTTAATTCATTCCCTTATGTATGGTAATAAGAAATGTACTACATTACAATCATAGAGATTATCGGTCGTACATACACATGACTAACATTTTAATTTTTTATTGATCATTATAGAAATAGGTTAAGTATAATTTTACATATAAAAAATTATAATAATATCTTAAATAATATATTTTTTCATTATATAAACTTATTTATTTCATCTTTGTGATTGGTGATGAAAAATGAATCACATTGATTTGTGGTGGTGGTAGCCCAAATGTATGCACAAACCACATTATCATTTTTTAATGAATGGAATGGGGAGAACCTAAATTATTGATTATCATTTTTTGATGAAATATATGTAATTAATATCATATATGAACATCAATTCAATCATTATATTTTATCTAAGATAGAGAGTAAAAAAATGACATATATATGTTTGTGAGATGGTAGTCTATCATATGCATGGAAGATGGACTATATTCCCACTTGGCAAGAGATGATATCGATATAGACCATGAAACAGATATAAAAACATTAAATTATATGGTGGATATTGGATTAATTATTTTAAATTGTTGAATTATGATTTAAGGATGTGAAAAAAGAAACAAAACTAAAACATGTAGTTAAAAACTATAAATTTTCTTTGGAAAATAACATTTTCATAACAATTTAGAACCTAAAATATTACCATTGTACCAAATAATACATATAAACATAATGGAGATATTATATTAAGATATTTTTTTAGGATAACACAAAAAAGGGGTTTATAAGTGTTGTGGAATTAGATGAATAGGTTTGCTTTTATAAGAGAGGGGATGGGTACTCTTGGAATTTCATAAAATTTTAAAATAATATAAATTAAGTATCATTTTCAATGGAAAAAGGTGAATAATTTAAAATATTGGGTTTTTATTGCTCTAAATTCTTTATTAAAATTATATGAGACATGTTTTTACAATATTTGTACATTATCTTTTGGTTTTTACCCTATTTACTCTTACACTAACATCCTGGATTTTTTCTATTTGACGGTTATTATAAATAATATAAAATGAAAAAATGACCCATAAATGGACCGTGGTTTATATTCTAAACCATAAACTAATACATTGTAATAATTTAATATTTTTAGTAATTTTATATTATTTAATTATATATTATTTAGTTAAAAATATCCATAATCTCATTTTTACTACTAATCATTATAATGACTTTAATAATATTAATAATATATATAATATTTTGAACCAAATATTTAATTATACCACTAAAATATCATGGTAATCTATAAAATTTATTTAACACATTAATTATCTCAAATTATTCTAATTATAAGATTTTAAATATTATTTTTGTTATTTTTTCATTAAATGAATAATTACCTCATCATCATTGTGTAAACTTTTAACGTAATTATTTATTAATTAAAAGTTAATAATAATTTAAAATGAAAATTTTGATACTTTTATATTGAAAATTACTATTGAAAGTTAATAATGTTTTTGGATAAAACCATATTAAAAATATTACACTTATAAAAAACCAGAATGTGACATGATTGTAATTTCATTAATTAAAATACCATAAAAGCCAAAATCTCATACAAGTGGCCTAAAAAGTCAAAAAATTATAACGATGGATTATTATGGTCGATATATACTCATAAAACTTGATTTTTGGAAATTTATGGGTAATTAAATTGTTCTTATCATTTTATTTTTAACCTATGTTACCCAGTTTACACATTACCATCATTATAATAAGTACTATGGTTATAATTAATATATTCCAATAAAATGGAACAATATAAAACAATTTTACCCACTGATTCCAAATATTGAATCATTTTTAAAAAATTCAAAACATAGAAGTTTCAGAATTTAATTAAAATTTAATCCTGAAAAACACAATGAATACCATTTCTTTAGAAAATTACCCTTTTTAATATAAAATGTATTTAATTAAATTGAACAATAAAAACAATTTAAAAATCCATAATTTATTTATTAAAAAAATTTAACAAATAAATGTTTAAAAATAATCCAAAACACAATTTCACATTTTAGATACATTAAAATAAAACATAGATTTCAATTATTATCAGTATTTTTCACTATTCCATAATAAATTAATATTTTCAAAAAACACTAAAAATAAATTTTATGAAAATTTTTAAATGATAAATTTAAATATGAATTTTATTTTTTCAAAATACATTATATAATTTCAAAAGTAAATATTTATATAAAATACTAGAAGAATTAAGTGTAATAAAACTAGTTCCTTTATTATTTTTATAATTACATAATATACTTATAATAAACCAATATATATAATTATGTAATATTAATTCTATCATTACATTGGTTTTTACAATATCATACCCCTTTAGTAAATTTCATCCCCACAATTTTGAAATCATACTTATTATCTATAGCTTGACTTAGGATAATAAATTTTTTTAAATCCAAAATCTTAAAATGGATTAATAAAACATCAACATCATAAGTATGAAAAGAGATGTAATAAGGTCATATATAGTTATAAATACATTGTTTCCATGTAGGATAATATAATATAGAAGTAATGGAATGTATATAGAGGGTATAACTAACTCTTAAGGACTACTAGAAAGTGATAGAGAATAGGATAATGATAATGTAAAACACCACAGAATTGTAAAAATTTGATGTTTTAAAAGACCATGGATATATAGGTATGGAAATTAAATGAATAACATTTTTGATTCACAATACATTTTCCTTGAGTTGAATAATTCTATTACAAGATCGACTAAGAACATAAGGATATATACTTTCTTGAAAAGTAGAATTTAAACCATTATAAATTTCCACCAAATTCTCACCTTTATATCTAAAAGACGAGTATTCAAGTGGAATTTATTTCATGTCTGATGCTCTAGAACAAAAATCTACTAATCACAAAATAAAAAAATGATTAAAAACTATATTCCTCATATCATAATAGATTAACTGAAACCAAAATGTTTACTTTAAGATAATATAATTCCCTAAAATTAATATATCTATATTTGAATAAATCTATATTAATCTCCAAAATTCAACCACAATATCCATTATTCAACGAAGATCACTCAATAATTAACTATTAATAATAATACTCAAAAATATTAAAATCTATGATTTTAGACGTAAAATATATAAATATTTGATCACATAATATTCGAAGATAAATTTAGTATTTATCTCAAAAAATGTATATTCTGTAAACATATAATCTCTATGATATTCTAACCATTTCGATAAATAATATAAATCACTGTAAATTCAAAAATCTAATTAAAGATTTATTTATAAAAAAAATCATGTTGTATTATTATTACCTTAATCCTATTAGGTTTATATGCTTTTTAAATTCATCTAAAATAACCGTAATCACTTAATCACTATATAACCATTCAATACCATGGTTATCAATTTGAAAAATTATATGATTCCAAATAGTATTAACCCATAATTAACTAAAAATAAATGATTATATAATACCCAAATTTAAAAAAATCAAAAGGTATTAATAAAATTTAAATGAATTTTTCTTCAAATAGTAAATCATGTTAAACCTATAGTTTATTTATACCTAAATCAATTTTAGCACCTCCTAAAATATCATTTGACTCCTTAAAATCCAAACACATTAAACCTCAAAAGGGGTGTTAAAGAATCTGAACCTTTGTTTACCCTCAATCATATATACCATTGATGGAATCCATAACACTTAAGATAACTTATCACAAAAAAAACTTAATATCTAAATTTATCTAAAACCTATATTAATACCAACTATAATGACAATTATTTAATAATTTCATATTCTGGTGACTTTAGAATAGAATAAATTTTTTACTTTACTAAGGATATTATTGGATTATCACCCTAGAGATTTAGGAAAATTTGTTACGTATTATACTAATACATTAAATTTGAAAACTTATACTCACTCTAAAATTTTCCAACCAAACAATATTATAATTAAACCATATTTATTTTTATAAAAAATATTCTCAGTTTTCATGTTGACCTCATCCTTGACCTTACTCTTCCTCAAAAATATTGATTTGTTTAAATATGCATTGATCCAAAAACTCTTATTAATGGATATAACAAGATAAAATCTATTACTCTAGTGAAATGAATTAAAACACATGAAAATCCTTTAAAAAATACATTTTTACCCATAAAGTGTATAAAATGGAAATGATATTTAACTTATATTTTGAAATAAATGATTTCCAGGAAAACACGTAAGGAAATAAAGAAATGTCATGAATGTAACATCTCGAGTAGTAAAGAAATAATAATTTTTCATTTTAATTAATATTTTGTGAATGAAATATTAATTTTAATTTAGAGGGGTTGCTATGATTGATGGCATACCCAATACACAACAACAAGTTTCTTTGAAATCTTATGTTTCACAATAAAAATATAATATTATTATTTTAAATAGTAGTTAATTCCTCGTCGTTGTATTGGATGAAATGAACAGAACTAACTACAATATGATTATAAATGTTTTTAAATGTTTTTACATTTATTCAATAAAATTTAGAGGCTTCAAATGTGAATTAATTTAATTTTATGAATAAATTACATTAAAAGGTTGATTTGTTGCCTTTTGATGGAGAACCCTCGTTAAATATAGTTTTGGTCAAATGTATATGTTTTTTTTGACAAAATAAAATTATTCTTTGGAATCGGGACATCCAAATTCACTTAGGATAAAATTTTGGTACTTTTCTGATAAAAATCATTTTTTGAGGAATGGTGAAAAATACTGTATTTAAATTCAAAACTTCCTTTTAATTTAATTTATTTATATGGTTATATTATCTTTTTAATTGGTTTTAAAGTATAAATAGATTATTTTTTACCATTTAATCCAATTTGGGTCATTTAAAGTAATGTCACGTTGAAATTGAACATCAATACGTGTCAATCTTTTGACAATTATTTTCTATTAAAAACACGATTTTTTGTTTTGACTGTGAAAATTAATTTTAAATTAATTTCTTCCACTTTTGTGTTTTGAATTTTTAAAAATGGATTCCATATTTTTAATTAGGATGTGTAAATAGTGTAAATAGGTAAATTTTATTTTTATACAATATTAATATTTGTTTCAGAAAAAAATTTATTTTCCATAGTTAATGGGTAAATCTGGTAAATAAGGGTAAAAAATACTATTATAATAATATAAAATTACCCTAACATGTGTCATAATACTATTGGTTAATAAATTTCCGACCATGGCATTCCTTGAGCCGATTTGGGACCCCATGGATCCACATAAAAGTGATAATGACACATTATATTATTTTATTTAAAGTAAACACAAAAAAGACATAAACATATATCTTTTAGTAAATAAAATTTTACATGGGGTTATATACCTATCCTTTCGACAATAAATATTATTTGGAAAGATAAAATTATTTCATAAATCATGGTATTTTTTAATAAATTATAGACATCAAATAAATTAAATTTTTTATGAAACAATAATGATGCAATGTTTACCTCATTAATAAATAATTTAAATAAATAAAATTATAAAAAATAAAATAATATCCACAAAATGTCAAATTATTATTGTATGACATTATTTAGACCATTAATCACCTTATATTCTACTTTAATGAGTTTCATATCTTTAGAAAGCTAAAATCATTATATAATAAAATAATATTTTCACACTTTCCTAAAGAGAGCCTCCCCCCTTATAAAAGGACCCCTCTTCTAACGCATTCCTCACACCTCTCAATCTGAATGTCTCATCAAAAACCTACCCAAGTAATCTATAAATATCCTTATTTTCCACCTGGAAGCCTTAACATGGGCAGAAGTCACTTCAAGTAAATATTTTGGTTTAATCCAAAGGGAAATACCCAATTTAAAGGTAATGTCTTATCTTAAGTCATTTTGTTTTATTTTACTTCTCCAACCCCCTAAAATATTTTTGTTACTTTATTTTATAACACCACCTGTATACTAAATATACTAGGTTGTTGTTATGTGATGTCTTTGAACTTCACATACACACAACTCTATCTAATGGGTAATGAACATACTGTTTCTATGGACGACGAACTACTGCCTCACAAAACGATGATTGTTCAAATATCTCCTACTGCCTCTCATGGTGGCTATTATGATAGAATTTTATTTATATATGATATATATATTATGTTTATGTTTTCATTATTCTTCTGTATTTTTTCATTTATATCATACCTTTATGGTTTCCATTATGGGTAAACACGATAATTTTTTCTTAGGAAGTGCGGACTACCTCCCCCACAAAGTGATATGACTCAATCATGCCATATGTGGGACATATAAAGGATGCAGTAAAGTAAATTATATAATATATTACAATTTAATTATAATATATCTATGTATCATTATGTTTTCATTCAATTAAAAAACGAAATAGAAATAAAAGTAGCGTTCCTGCGTACGTATGTCGTACCGTCTCCCAGAACAGTGTAATTCATTTCTTATCTCCAAATGATATGTACTATTATAAATAAAATATATACTAGATATATATTATATCTAAATCATTAATATCATTCTGTAGATAATGTGATTTTTACCACATGGACAACTTTTAATTATAAGATGTTCATTTTTGACTCAAGTACCAAATATCGACAAAACGACCATTATTAACTTAAATGATTACATATTGTTTGTAACATAGTAATGAGTAATATAAAAGGAATAATAATCTTTAAAAAGGTATTTAATCAAGTATAAATTAAAATAAGATTATAATTTAGGAAGAACAAGGAACAAACAAGTCATGTCAGAAATGAGGTAAAGGGTTTCTTAACTCACATTTAATTCTGTGATATTTCAATTGTTCTCCACTAATTTATTGATTGTGGTGTATTGTGTACATACATTTGATATATATTATCATGATTCTCTCTATATTCATATTATTAAGTGAATCTTCGGGTGGTTCTTAACTTTTGGTCTTATGAATCGATTTATTACAACATGGTAATGGATTTTCATCTCACATTTTATTCCCGTGAGATTGAGGCTATATTTTCAACTATTTCCTTTTGTGTGGTGTATTTACTTCCCAATATTATATTCATTATGTAATATAATTCAATTTATGGGTATTTACATCTTCATTTTATGATCTTTCTTTCATGGGTCGTATGTTTTTTTATGTGACCAAATTGGTATTAAAACCTTTTAACACAATTTCTATTCCTTGAATTAATCTTCTAATTCTTAATTATATCATGCTATGATTATGTGTGGAAACACTTTTTATTTATTTATGTTGTAATTTCCACTCCCATTTGTGTGTATATACTTTTGATAAACATAATCACTCCATTGATAAATTCTCAAGTCATCGATTTGAACTTGATAAGTGTAATTTCAACTCAATTTCAATTCATAGAGTTAAACATCCAAGTCATTGGCTTTGACTTAAAAAAGAGCATGTGTGAATTTCTTATTATTTATTTACACTAAATATCCTATCTTATTGAGTGTATTTATATTTTTCACACGTTATTATGTAATTGATTTATCTTTAATCTAAGGATACAATTTTTATAAGGGATTTCGTCTCAATTTACATTCCATTGAGACTTTGTTGTAGTTATACAAAAATTTACTCTTATATGGTGTATATACTACCCTTTGACATATTAAATCATGATACTTTTTATTCTCATGATATTATAAAGTTCTGATTCAATTTTATTCCTCAATTATTTATATTCAAGAGTCTCTCATTTTGTTAAAAACTCTTTAACTAAAATATCATATTAAATGTTTTAATGATTTATTATTCAAAATATTTATCATTAAACTCCATGTTTTAAAAATGGTTTGAAGGATTTATTTATATAGACATTAATGTTTTCAAATGATAATTTATTTAAAATTTTAAAAGTGTTATGGGAGACATTGATTCAAAAATCTCTTTATTAAATGTTTTAAATGGATTTGAAAATGGTTTGATAAAGCATTCATTATGTATATATCATGAAATAATATGTTCTGATTGCTATGTGGAAATGCAATATTTCATTAATTCTTGTTTTAAGTGTTATTAATATGTTATGGTACTTGGGCATTGTTTACGCATATGTTTGGTTCCTTGATAAACCTAGGGTGGGTGAGCTCTCAGTTAGCTCTCCAATGAATTGGGTAACATGATGGAGGTAAAAGTTAATGTTTATCCTAATAGATTTATGGAATGTAGTGTGATGGGTATTCCAAATGTGGATGCCTATGTAGTTTTTATAGCTATAATGTAAGTATGTTATGAATGCCATAAGTTACCTGTATGCTTTATGATTTATATGTGATATTCATAAATCTTATTATTTCATGAGGTATGTTATGATCGAAAAGTATGGTTTCATTTATTTGTATTTATTTATGGGTTAATGTTTCATTTTCTTATTTTGTATCCCTTACTATGCTTTTTTATGCTCATCCCATGTTTTTAAAACAAATTCCACATTACATAAATATGATTAGGGTCATGGATGGGTTCAAGGAAAATTCATGTTGTTTAAAACTTGGTACTTTTCCTATTTATTTTTAAGAGTTTTTATTTTATGAAGAAAATGGATACTGGGTTGTAGTGTCTACATGTAATTGTCATGTTGATATGTAATAGTTATGGCCTAATTCTATGAAACTCTAAACCTGAAATGATACTCAATTAGAATTATTAATTTAATTCAATATTATATAATGTTTAAGGTCGGGTCCTGATAATGAAGGTCCATGGGTAATAGTTATCACAACATTCATACAAACAATCTTACTAATGGAAATAACATATGGTCCACATCCCCCACAGAAGAACCCAATGAATTATAGATCTTTCTAGGAACACTAATAATTTTATATATAATAGGCTCTCACAGTGTTATCCTAGTGGATCTAACATATATGTTATAATAGGCTCACTGATGAGCTATAATGGGGAATTTCCCATATTAAATAATTTTGAAGGACCATATCATAAATAAAATCCTTGAAAAAACATTTAGACCGATGTGAAAAAACATGGACATCAAAATACCACATTGATTCTAAAAAATAACACAAATAATATAAAAAATCGTCACATAACAAAAAAAATTATATTAAATGAACAATGAAAACATTTTATTGAAACATAAAATATTTATGAATTCATCAGGAAGATAATATCCTCTCACTCTGTATAAGATAAAAAAATTATATTAAATTTTTTAAAAAGTAATGAAATCGTAAAATTAAAAGAGTAATTTTAGAGGAAAGTATCTTACCTTATATCTAAATCATTGGGTACATCATTTATCATACACAATAACAAAATTAGGATAATATTGACATTCTTAAGAACCATTTTCATGTGAAAGAACATGATTTTTTTCCTAGGTATGAATCCTCCAGATTTTGGTGTAACTTTCCTTTATGATTATAAAGATGATATCTATAGAGTTGACAAAGATATCAGAGGTGTTTGGGGCTTGTTCGGAGCCCAGAACCCAACATTTTGGAAAACAACGGCCCTGTCACATGGTTAGAGTAAACCATGATGGGAGGACACACAATTTTTCTAAACCAATTATATGGTCTACATTTTTGTGTTGAGCCATATATCATGGTTGGTGAATGATTTTACTAAGTATGTTGACTATCCATGTGGGTACCCCTATTTTCCAGGTACCCATTCATGGCTGACACACATTTTGTTAAACCATACCACCAAATCGTGAAAATGCTAATTTTTGGGGAATTTTACCATTATACATATAATAATCTAATTATGTTGACCCTTCATCCCTAATATGATTTCCAGTGGGTAGAACCTCCATTTCTCCCATTTTGGAGCTCTTTGAAGGGAAAATTTAGGGATTGAAAGTTCTCATTTATATGGGATATGTTCGAACAATGGGTTTTCACATAGGATGTGAAATGGTATGTACTCAAGTATACTTAATCTATTCATCATTTCACTTACTCTTGACCTAGTTATTTAGGGGTAAGTCCTTATTTTTATTTTTAGATATACTAATATCCAAGAGAAATTAGAGTCCAATACTAGTGTAGCATAATTATACAAATACGTGGTGGGTGGTCTATAAGTAATCCCTCATGTTTGATGATTCTTTCGAATTATTGTGTGGGTCCCGCAAATTCATATGGTTATGTTTAACGAAATTTTATGCCTTGATTATTTTCATTACAATAATATGGTTATGAATTTTCTATAAATGTGATTGGTTGTTAGTGGTTGCAACTACAAATCCAAACACTCAAAGTAGGGTGATATGACATAATTAGGTTTTTTATATTTTAAAACATTTGATCAATCATTCGAGTGTGCTGGATCTTGAACAAACTAATGGTAAGACCTTTTATATTAAATACTTATTAAATAATGAAAATTTTAAGGTCTTGTACCGTGTCACTTCCATTTGACCCACCTATGTTATGTTCATAAATGTCAGGAATATATTCAAATGATATTATGGAAAGTATACATATGTATATGACATGGCTTTATTAAAAGTAAATTAATGTTTAGTTGCATATATGTAGAAAACCATTCCATGTTTATGGAAGGCATCAAAGTGAAACATATTAACTGAAACTGACTTACATGGTTCACTTAAAAGGTTTCATGATACTTGGCCTTGTCAAACTAGTGAAAGGAATATCTTGAACCAAGTTAATTTGTTAATGGAGTAATTATCATATAAAAAAAATTAATTTTGATGAATTAAATTTGTGGTTTTTATTTATTAACATAGACCTTGAAATATTTATAGTAAGGCTTGACTCATGTTATCTCTTTGATTCCTGAGGGAATTCCTTGGGTTCTTGAGGATGACATTTTGATTCAAGGATGTCAGTTTCCATGAGTGATACATACCATGGAACCCGATCCTTTATACCTCTAGATACTTGATATGAAACTATACGATCCGTTAGTTATAAACATATGATGCCTCAGATAGAATTATTGGATCCCACATGACATGATGTGCCTCAGTTACATCCTTGTACCCAGCCTCCTCTTATCTCCCATTGTTCCTTGGATTAATTCCTTGGTATCAATTGAAAACATAATTGTGGGAATTCCTTGGATGATGCCCCTTGGATTACAGTCTTTCCCCTTAGGTAGAAACAATTTCTACTGAGTTAGTTACCCCTGATTTCTAGGTTTCCTTGGTGATTACCATAGAAGAACTTCATATTAATTTTCAACTATGGATTCCTTGTTTCATCTTGGATCTTTCAATATTTTTACTATCACAATGTAAGGTTAGTGATGGATATTCCTCATGTTACCTATTTATATAAATTGTAACTTAATTAATTGATGAAATGGTTACATTTTTAGAAACCATTTGATGGAATAAGTAGCAACTTGGGTACATAGTTACATTGAAATGCTTTACATTATATATGAATTCCTTCACACTTTTAGATTTCCATTACATTGGTTGGATGTTATAAAAACCATTGGTGGAGGCCCATTGAGATTTATATCACACCATATCGGGGTGAATATTGGTACCTAAGGATGATTACATGTATACCTGTGTTGATAAAGGGGAGAATAATGATTCAAACACTTGATTTCTTGTTATACTAGGATAAAGTAGGTAACAGATGACATAGTTATAGCCTCAGATGATTTTGATTGTTTATATATTTAATTTTTGCTACATTGGGATTTTCATGTTTTCCTTCCACATTGTATCCATTTTTCCATCATTATAGTGACATTACATATATCATCACCACCTATTGTATGTTATTCTAGTTATTCCAGTTATTATCGATTTTTTTATTTCAATTGTGAATTTAATTTACTTATATTTCTTACATTATTTATCTCATTTTGTATTTTATATGTTATCTACTGCATTAACCTCTAGTAATGAGGGCATATCCTCCCCATGGACTCACCCAAGTCCCTCGCTACTAGTCAGCAACTTCTAGAATTTGGGAATATGCTCTTGAGGACATGTGGCCCACCGGGCTTAGGGCACCTCCAAAGTGCCATCCAAGTCGAGGACATCAAAAAGTGGTATAAAAGGGGGAAATTTATTGACTTACTATTTGGAGATAATATTCAAGATATTTGGAATTCTTGGAACGTGGTAATATGCCATTCTTAAGTATTAAAAACCTATGATTGATGTAAATTATGAGTTTTCAAAAGTATAATGGTTTTTATTTTTTTTCCTATTCCAATTTTTATAATTTCACCATTGGTTAACACACATACTATGTGGTGTTGTTTATTATTAATTTGATTAACAATTTCATTTCTTCCTTGGCCTGATGATATTTTTGGGAAAGGATAAATTCTATATGCATCATCGTAGGTACATAGTTTTCACCTGTTATTCATATTTCCATACACTATAGTTGAAATTCACTCTTTTCAATGCTTGATATGACAATGTTATTTAGTGGGACTTATTTGTATATATTTCTTGTGATAATATAGTCTATGATTGAGTTTTTTCCTATTTTAATTCATAATGTTTTTTGGGACCTCAGTGGTATAAATGAGTAAATTACTGAATCAAGCATTTAATTTGATATTAAATTATTTTTTAATATCACTGATAAAGATTATGGTCCATGGTTAAATTGAAAATAAACTCATCTTTTATGAATCATAGTATATGGTAATAAGTAAATAGAACAAGATAATGAAACATTACTTTCAAAATGTAAGGGTTACACATCATTATTCCTCCTTATTATGTCTATTAAATGTGAATGAGTAAACCTAGAAATTAAATAAAAAATTAAATGAAATGGTTTCAAAAAATTTTTGAGGCAATGTACTATTGTTCCTCCCTCTTTTGAAACCACTATAGCTAATAATTTAGCACTTACCAATACCTAGACTTATAAGCTAGTTTTTGGGGGATTACACCTAGAGTAGTTACCCATTTATTACATTTATATTCTGTTAGTGTTGTTATCTACCTAGTTAAAACTTGTTCCTAGGAATGTGACTAGCTTAAAATATGCACAACTAGACTAATTAGATCAGTTATGCCTTTTTCTTTTGATATATTTTGTTATGGTTGTTTAAAACCTTGATAAATAAAGAAACATCTATAGTGTCACATTTCTGATGAAACATGTTGGCTTGATGGGACCCTCATGGGTTGTTTTATCTATTAAAATAATTGATTTTGATAAATTTCCAAAATATGATGGGATTTCAATAAATTCATAGTGTTTTAAATGAATCTTTATATTATCTGCCTATTATTACTTGGAAATAAAATGAGATCGTTTTTGTAGGCCTTCTCCTTCTTATAAATGAATTAAAAAATATTATTTTTATTTTAGTGGAATTTTATAGTGATAGGGTTTATGCTTGACCTTCATAATGGGATAACCATGGTAGGTAGTACCCTTACACTACTAGAATTTAGAGATACCACCACGATGCTATACCCACGGACAATAGGAACCATGGCTATATCCTTTGTATAGCCACGACAATATCACTGTCTGTGGCAATTAAGCCACCCCCACTTCCCAATTCACTGTAACCCTCTCGCGCCCCTCCTCATAATGCCCCTTCTCCTCGCGACTCTTCTCCCTGACGTTCTGTGATCCTCATCCTCCGACGGGCCACCCAACCTCCCCACGATCGTCTTCCACCGGCATGGCCACTCTACTTTCCCGCTGTCACTACTACGATGCGGACTCCCTGTAGAGACTCAAATCTTAAAGTACATGGACATTACATTAATTTTGCGGAATACTTAGTACATTACAAAAACACTCACAAGGATCGTAATAGTTTAGTGTCTTTGGAAACTCGGAATATAATCTTCTAATCGTGGTGAAAGATTTTCAACATCTCCCATAAAGTTCTTGCTTTTTTTACCTAAAACCTTTCTTTATATCCTGGGGAAAAGAAAACATAAAAGGGTGAGCTCAAATACTCAGTAAAGGTAAACAAAAGAAATAGCAATCACATCATATTCATAAGAACATAACATTTTGGAAATCATAACCTGCAAAAAAGAGCAAAATTTCATAACATGGGATAAATCATAGTAGTGAAATGTAATCCCAATAGTCATAACATAAAACATGAAACTTTGTGGCATACACACATAATCATATAGAATCATTTATTATTAGTCAAGACTCATTTCCAATACTATCTTAGTGGACAAAGTCCATTTCTGAACCGAGTCACCCTCGTTTCAGTCCTGTTTCACTGAACTGGTATAACCTACCGTTCCAGCCATTTCTATCTCATGAGATATAAAATCTTTACCCAATTCATTGGAGGGAGATATAGGTCCCACCCATCTCATAATGATACCATTATTATGTGTGCCACAAAATCATAAACCATACATCATAGCATAACCCATGTGATAAAAATGGGATTCTTAAACAACATGACATCATAAAACAATTTATATAAGATAAAGGAATTAATAAAAATATTTCCATCACAACATAATCAAATCCATGTAATAATAGGGATAGAAACAAAACCCTTTATTATCTTATATGGAAAATAATTTTGATAAAACACTTGAACTTCATTCATGAGGAAAATATCCTTTATACTTCAAAAACATTTTTCCTTTCTTAACATGTCATACAATTTTAAACTAAAATAAGTTGATTAAAAATAAACATGAAAACTTGTAAAGTAAGCTTCTTGGAAATAATTTTTTTTTAAATCCATTCATGCCGTATAAGTTAAAAAAACATTCTTCACGTACTTTTGTCGGAAAAGTCAAAAAGTACCTCTTACGAAAAACGACAAAATATTCCTTTCATATCTTTTACTAAAAACTCACTGAAGGGTAAAATTGGATATAAATTATTGTAGAAGTATATAAATATTACATATTGAGGAAACATGGATGTGGATGATAAATATTCCCCAGTAAATACCAAAGTATAAGCAATCTCGGATAAAAATGAGATTGTGATATTTCCCTTACCTTATGTCCGATATGATTTGTACGTATCCGAACCTCCTGTATAATGATTTAAATAATGTCATTAACTTATTACAGAATCATATTCATTGTTATTATATCATATATGGTTCACTTATGACTTTATATTACCCGTTCTTTTGTAAATTCCATGTTAAAGAAGCGTTTTGGGTAAAATCGTTTCATTTATCGTAGGTGTTTGGACTTGTTGTTCTTGACATTATTATTACTTATATCATGATTTACTTACTTCCAGAATATAAAAAATGATATATATATCATATATATTTAGTATATATATATATATAATAGATATATAAATTAAATGAAACACACCATTCATGGAGACGGTAGTCCGTACGTACGCATGAACGTTGTTTTCCTTTCCTTATTGTCTTGAATGGAAGTAAGTAGATGAAATACATATATACATAAATCCAGTAGCTTTATAATGTCATATATTTCATTATTATTGCTTATATATACTTTATAATCATTCTTAAATGGTTAACATGGAGAATGAATCTCATCGCGTCGTGGAGACGGTAGTCCGTACGTACGCACGAGCGATGATATCGTTCCCATGGTCGTGGAATTGTGTTGAAGTGTATGTTTACTATTTCAGTATCAATATCACTCTATAATAATAATATATAGTTACTCATTACACCATTATACCGATCCAATTAAGGTGGTGGCGGAAAATAGATTACACCACGGCAGGGAGACGGTATTCCGTACGTACGCACGCGCGGTTTTTTCCTTTTTCCGTAGGATGGATATAAGGATAATTAGAGATGTTTCATATTTATAATAACATATCAGTATATAAGAAATACTTATGTTATTAATTTATCATGAAACAACTAAAGAAGAAGAAGTTGAAGAATAAAGAAATTGAAAAAGATCGGTAATGGATATTACCTCTTTTTGACGCGCCTTTTCTTAACCTCCACATAAAAAACTAAGGATAGTCTTTGAAGAAGGCCATGACCTCTAGGATGATACTAGGGAAGTGGATAAGAGATTTAGGCAGGGGTTGGCCGAGTTTGAATGCTCAAATTGGTGTGAGGAGGAGAGGGAGGAGGTGCCCTTTTATAAGGGAGGAGAGGGGCACCTTAGGAAAATCACAAAATATTATTTTATATTAAGGTCTTATTCGGTATATAATGGTTCCAAAGGGTTTTATTTCGAATCTAAAGTGGGGATGGGTCGAAATCCTCTCATCCAATAGGATTTAAACAAGTTTAGGTTATTATTTTAACCTTATCAATTAGATTCAACTCTAAGTTAAATAATATAACTTTTACCGTGTATTTTTTTTTCTTACACTATATGGTTAATAAACTTACTATATCAAGCCAAACGAACCCCTAGTTGTTTATTATTAATATATATAATCTTATCTAAGTCATTTGATCGATCCTTAGATTTTTATGAATAAAATAACAATTAATAATATAATATTTGTTTTAAAAACTAATTTATGTCAATTTTGACACTATTTGGTACATGATTTTTATGAAATTAATAACAGAATGATAAGTTCGATCAAAGTGACTTATATCAACAATAACATGTCATATTAACCTATAAAATAAATTTAAGTCACAAAAAGTCTCAAATTACATTTATTTTGGCATTTATAACATCAATTATGTCAATATTTCATTAATAAGACAATCACTGCATCATCTTTGTGTAATAATAAATGATACTTATTTAATCCCTAAAAAGTCTAAATAAATTCCTATGATGTAGATAATTGTATTAGATTTCTGAAGACTATTCATGTTTGAAGTTTCATGAAGTTTATCACTAAATTAAAATTATTATACTTATAAGATTTAAGGAAGTGACATGTTGTCACATTCTTTGGTTTTAATAATAATTAAATTATTTTCATGGAAAAAAGTCCATAAAATGAATCTAATCCGACCCTTAGGTTTTATGGGTCTACTTTTATCCATCCAATAGGATTTTTCCAAGTTTTAGGGCAATTTTATAATCTTATATTTACCCTTAATTACCCGATTTACCTTTAACTATAGTAAATAAAATTTACCGTAGTTACTATTCACAATGCCCAAAAATAAAAAGTAGCTTATTAACATAATTTGGATACACTTATTCCAAATATGGAATCCATTTTTCAAAATTCAATACACAAAAGTTGCAGAAATTAAATTACTATTAATTCAGTTGTCGAAAGAAAAACGGGTTTTTCTTTAAAACATTGCAAAAGATTGAATTGATTTAACCTACGAATTCAATGTAAAATCAATGCTAATGACATTCATTATATTAAATGGTAAAAATATATTATATTTATACTTTAAAACCATTCAATATTATAATTTAACCACATAAGATATTACGATGAAAAAAGTTGTTTTTAATTAAAATATAGCGTGTTTTACTATTCATTAAAATATGAAAGTTATCGGAAAAATATCAAAACATTATCTAATGTAAATTCTTGTATCCTGATTAAAAAGAAGTATTTTATTTTGTCAAATTGAACTTATAAACATGTCAAAAACAATATTTAATGTGGGTGCGCCATCAAAAAGCGGCAAAACTGCATTTTTTGAAAAATACTTATTTTAACCGAAAAATTTATTTTGTTCTTATAACATGTTCTAGATAATGTGTAAGATGAATAATAATGTTATAAAATTCAAAATTTAGTTAATAATATTCATAACAGCTAGTAAATGACAATATTATAATAATATATCATTGTTTATTAAAACTTGGTATTTCATACAACACAAGCTATCGAGGAAGGTCGCGATTGCGTGTAATGAAAGCCAAGTCAGGGTTGCGTGTTGTGATAGAATCCTTCGTTGTCTCATATAACAGAATCCAACCATATTTCATTTATACATTGAATATATATATATATATATACTCAATGTTGCATAGAATAACTATTATCAAAATTGTGTGTAACACGATCCAAGAATAGTGCTGCGTATACTGCAAGCTAATACGGTGTTGCGTATAGCGCAAGGTAATCTTGGTGTACAATACAACACAAGACATTAATGAAATTAAAAGAATATTTTTCCTAAAATCCCAGGGTGTTAAAATCTACCCACCTTAAAATTAATTTCTCCCTCGAAATTCGTTGAGGTTATAAATGGTTTGCTACTTGAAAATTTCTTTAATAGAAACCGACATCGTAAAAAAGAATACCAAAACCAATCTTTAAAAACAAAAGTATGAAACATAACGGTTAACCAAATAAACTAATCACTGGGTTTCCACATAGGTGAAAATATGGATATGGAAGAGAAATCTAACCATCATGTTCTGATGGAGAGTGTTAGAGAACATGACTATGAAAATGCCAGCAATCGCAAAGCCATAAATTTGTGATGATCTAGGGTACCATCTGATTCATCAGATATAAGATTACTAGGACAAAATTTTTTGTTTTCAAAATCATTTCCCTAAAGTTGAAGAATTTGAATTAGAATAAATAATTGCTTTATTTTGGTACAATCTCAATGTTGTTCGTACTTTGAATAATTTCCACTTAATCTCTTAAAGAAATGAAGTTGAATTTGTTATTCATGAAGTGTTAATTGATCATGTGATAGAATGATGGGTCATTCCATCTGTTTCAAAAAAAAGGTTTCCAAAAGTTATCAAATATACATAAGTCCATCTATGGTGAGGTTAATCATATATGATTCCAAGAATGAACCTATACTTCATATATCATACCGCATAATAAAATAAAACTAGTTTCTACTAAATAGGGACTTTTTTTAGGCCAGTGGTAGGTGATAAAGGCCAGTCGCACTTCGGTTGTGGGTTCGATTCTCACAGCCATGTACGACGCGATGGGCTTTCTCCCATCCTGCAGGTTGTCCTTTTTATATTACTATAACATCCCATCAACAATATCAAAAAAAGTTTTATCCTTAAACAATACTAACTTATGTCCAACATAATCCATTCCAATCTTTAGGCTTATCTAAAATACTTCGGTCCATGCTCATAGTATAGAGAAAATGATCACGTGAATGCCATCATTTATCCCTCATATATCTTGTTTGTCGCATTCCAGTCATGTGAATACCATAATTGTGTAATCTCTTGAAAAATTAATACCCATTGAATCTTAGTGAAAACATGAGTGCTGTCAAAAGATAACTCTTTCCACATTCCAAAATCCTCAAAATTCTATATACTCAAACCATGATATAACTATTTCCTTATATCAGTCATGAGCTCATGAATACTATCAAACATTTAATTTTCTCCTTATCCCTTCATTATGTGCATATCATCTATATTCCAAAAATATCTGAATAACCTTTCATGGATACCAGTACCATTAATAATACAATTTCAAAACTCAAGTAAATACAACAGTGTAACAATCCTTAGATGTCTCTTTATTCCATAGTACCATGAGATTACTTATGCAACATTACACTTGATAAACATGTAATCATTCCACTACCTTCTTAAACCATTGACCGAGCTTCAACAATTCTTTCATCTCACATATCATTTGTAGTCTCCTCATCATCATCAACATAAATACTACCCATACGACCATACTGATTCTCTTCATGAGACTTTCCCTTAGGGAATTGGTTTGCATAATGCCTGTACATTCCACATTTAAAACATTTAACAATTTTTGATGTCGTAGCAAGACCATTATCCTCATCCCGGGTGTTAACTGAACCTTTTCCTTTGCACTTACTGGCTTTGTGTCCTTCTTTTCCACACCCAAAGAATCTTCCAGTTCCTTTGAAACATTCTCCTTGATGCCTCTTTCCACATGATTTACATAGGGGAAATTTAACTTTCTTTCCTCTATGATCATCATGAAACTCCATATTTCTCTTATTAGACGAGTCAGGAAACTTACCAAATTTTACTTTATTGATCATATTATGATATTGCTGATTCGGCATAATAATGATGTTTGGACATCCAAATCCCATTTCATTTGATTTCTCATGAAGAATATCATTCCATTGTCCATCATATCCTCCATTATCGTGAATCATGTTGTTTCCAGCCATTTTCTAAAACCCAAAAAGAATAGTGTGAGAGGAAAAAATCATAATTAAGGGGGAGTAACTTCAATATATAACATCTTTGGTTTAATCTAATATCGTTACCATAGTTCTAGGACTATATACTATACGTATATTTATCCTTAGGGACATCCCTAGACATACCTTAGAAATATCTCTAGGGATCTCACTAACGTTTTCACATCCTAGTTTCCAAAGGTTCACTAAACCTTTCCTCTGATACCAACTGTAGAGACCTGAAGCTTAACCTACATGGACATTAAATTACTTTTGCGGAATACTTAGTACATTACAAAAACACACACAAGGATCGTAATAGTTTAGTGTCTTTGGAAACTCGGAATATAATCTTCTAATCGTGGTGAAAGATCTTCAACATCTCCCATAAAGATCTTCCTTTTTTTTACCTAAAACATTTCTTTATATCCTGGGGAAAATAAAACATAAAAGGGTGAGCTCAAATACTCAGTAAGGGTAAACAAAAGAAATATCAATCACATCATATTCATAAGAACATAACATTCTGGAAATCATAACCTGCAAAAGAGAGCATAATTTCATAACATGGGATAAATCATAGTAGTGAAATGTAATCCCAATAGTCATAACTTAAAACATGAATCTTTGTGTCATACACAAATAATCATGGAGAATCATTTCTTATTAGTCAAGACTCATTGCCAAGACTATCTTAGTGGACAAAGTCCATTTCTGAACCGAGTCACCCTCGTTTCAGTCCTTTTTCACTGAACCGGTATAACCTACCATTCCAGCCATGTCTATCTGATGAGATGTAAAATCTTTACCCAATTCATTGGAGAGAGATATAGGTCCCACCCATCTCATAATGATACCATTATTATGTGTGCCACAAAATCACAAACCATACATCATAGCATAACCTATGTGATAAAAATGGGATTATTAAACAACATGACATCATAAAACAATTTATATTAGATAAAGGAATTAATAAAAATATTTCCATCACAACATAATCAAATCCATTTAATAATAGGGATAGAAACATAACCCTTTATTATCTTAGATGGAAAATAATTTTGATAAAACACTTGAACTTCATTCTTGAGTAAAATATCCTTTATACTTCAAAAACATTTTTCCTTTCTTAACATGTCATACAATTTTAAAATAAAAGAAGTTCATTAAAAATAATCATGAAAACTTGTAAAGTAAGCTTCTTGGAAATAATTTTTTTTAAAATCCATTCATGCCGTATAAGTTAAAAAAAACTTTCTTCATGTACTTTTTTCGGAAAAGTCCAAAAGTACCTCGTACGAAAAACGACAAAAGATTCCTTTCATATATTTTACTAAAAACTCACCGAAGGGTAAAATTGGATATAAAATATTGTAGAAAGATATAAATATTACATATTGAAGAAACATGGATGTGGATGATAAATATTCCCCAGTAAATACCAAAGTATAAGCAATCTCGGATAAAAATGAGATTTTGATATTTCCCTTACCTTATGTCCGATATGCTTTGTACGTATCCTAACCTCCTGTATAATGATTTAAATAATGTCATTAACTTATTAAAGAATCATATTCATTGTTATGATATCATATATGGTTCACTTATGACTTTATATTACCCGTTCTTTTGTAAATTCCATGTTAAAGAAGCGTTTTGGGTAAAATTATTTCATTTATCGTAGTTGTTTGGACTTGTTGTTCTTGACATTATTATTACTTATATCATGATTTACTTACTTCCAGAATATAAAACATGATTTATATTTCATATATATTCAGTATATATATATATAATACATATATAAATGAAATGAAACACACCGTTCATGGAGACGGTAGTCCGTACGTACGCATGAACGTTGTTTTCCTTTCCTTATTGTCTTGAATGGAATTATGTAGATGACATACATATATACATAAATCAAGTAGCTTTATAAATTCATATATTTCATTATTATTGCTTATATATACTTTATAATCATTCTTAAATGGTTAACATGGAGAATGAATCTCATCGCGTCGTGGAGACGGTAGTCCGTACGTACGCACGAGCGATGATATCATTCCCATGGTCGTGGAATTGTGTTGAAGTGTATGTATAATATTTCAGTATCAATATCACTCTATAATAATCATATATAGTTACTCGTTACACAATTATACCCATCCAATTAAGGTGGTGGCGGAAAATAGATTACACCACGGCGTGGAGACGGTATTCCGTACGTACGCGCGCGCGGTGATTTCCTTTTTCCGTAGGATAGATAGAAGGTTAATTAGAGTTGTTTTATATTTATAATAACATATCAGTATATAATAAATACTTATGTTATTACTTTATCATGAAACAACTAAAGAAGAAGAAGTTGAAGAATAAAGAAATTGAAAAAGATCGGTAATGGATATTACCTCTTTTTGGCGCGCCTTTTCTTAACCTCCACTTAAAGAACAAAGGATGGTCTTTGAAGAAATCCAAGACCTCTAGGATGATACTAGGGAAGTGGAGAAGAGATTTTTGGAGGGTTTTTCCGAGTTTGAATGCTCAAATTGGTGTGAGGAGGAGAGGGAGGAGGTGCCCTTTTATAAGGGAGGAGAGGGGCACCATAGGAAAATCTCAAAATATTATTTTATATTAAGGTCAAATTCGGTTTATAATGGTTCCAAAGGGTATTATTTCGAAGCTAAAGTGGGGATGGGTCGAAATACTTTAATCCAATAAGATTTAGACATGTTTAGGTTATTATTTAAACCTTATCAATTTGATTTAACTCTAAGTTAAATAATTTAACTTTTACCGTGTCTTTTTGTTTTCTTACACTATATGGTTAATAAACTTACTATATCAAGCCAAACGAACCCAAAGTTGTTTATTATTAATATATATAATCTTATCTAATTCATTTGTCCAAACATTAGATTTTTATGAATAAAATAACAGTTAATAATATAATATTTATTTTAAAAACTAATTTATGTCAATTTTGACACTATTTGGTACATGATTTTTATGAAATTACTAACAGAATGTTAAGTTCGAACCAAGTTACTTATATCAACAATAACATGTCATATTGACCAATAAAATTAATTTATTTCATAAAAAGTCTCAAATTACATTTATTTGGGCATTTATAACATCAATTATGTCAATGTTTCATTAATAAGACAATCACTGCATCGTCTTTGTGTCATAATAAATGATAATTATTTAATCCCTAAAAAGTCTAAATAAATTCCTATGATGTAGATAATTGTATTATATTTCTGAAGACTATTCTTTTTTTAAGTTTCATGATGTTTATCACTAAATTAAAATTATTATACTTATAAGATTTAAGAAAGTGACATGTTGTCACATTCGTTGGTTTTAATAATAATTAAATTATTTTCATGGAAAAAAGTCCATAAAATGAATCTAATCCGACACTTAGGTTATATGGGTCTACTTTTAGCCATCCAATAGGATTTTTCCAAGTGTTAGGGCAATTTTATAATCTTATATTTACCCTTAATTACCCAATTTACCTTTAACTATAGTAAATAAAATTTATCGTAGTTACTATTCACAATGCCCAAAAATAAAAAGTAGCTTATTAACATAATTTGGATACACTAATTCCAAATATGGAGTCCATTTTTCCAAATTCAATACACAAAAGTTTCAGAAATTAAATTAAAATTAATTCCGTTGTCGAAAGAAAAACAGGTTTTTCTTTAAAACATTGCAGAAGATTGAATTAATTTAACCTACGAATTCAAGGTGAAATCAATGCTAATGACATAAATTATATTAAATGGTAAAAATATATTCTATTTATACTTTAAAACCATCCAATATTATAATTTAACCACATAAGATATTACGATGAAAAAAGGTGTTTTTAATTAAAATATAGCATGTTTTTACTATTCATTAAAATATGAAAGTTGTCGGAAAAATATCAAAACTTTATCTAATGTAAATTTTTGTATCCTGATTCAAAAGAAGTATTTTATTTTGTCAAATTGAACTTATAAACATGTCAAAAACAAGATTTAAAGTGGGTGCGCCATCAAAAAGCGGCAAAACTGCATTTTTTGAAAAATACTTATTTTACCCGAAAAATTTATTTTGTTCTTATAACATGTTCTAGAAAATGTGTAAGATGAATAATAATGTTATAAAATTCAAAATTTAGTTAATAATATTCATAACAGCTAGTTAATGACAATATTATAATAATATATCATTGTTTATTAAAACCTGGTATTGCGTACAACACACGCTATCGAGGAAGGTCGCGATTGCGTGTAATGAAAGCCAAGTCAGGGTTGCGTGTTGTGAAAGAATACTTCGTTGTTTCTTATAATAGAATCCAACCATATTTCATTTATACATTGAATATATATATATATATACTCAATGTTTCAAAGAATAACTATTATCAAAATTGTGTGTAACACGATCCAAGAATAGTGTTGCGTATACTGCAAGCTAATACGGTGTTGCGTATAGCGCAAGGTAATCTTGGTGTAGAATACAACACAAGACATTAATGAAATTAAAAGAATATTTTTCACAAAATCTCAGGGTGTTATACTCCCCACCTCCTCTGATGACGTGCCCCCGATGCGGCCACCCCACTTCACCGCGATTCTCCTTCTCAGACGCTGCCCCGACACGGCTTCGACGCTGCCCTGACTGGCTCAGACACGACCACTCCACCTCTCGGGATCCTCCTTCCACGCGGACACCCCCAATTATTCTCCTCCGATGCAGCGGCCCCACCTCCTCTATTCCTTCCCGACGCCTCCCCAACGCCTCCTCCTCGACGCCTCCTCGCCAACATCCCTCAATACCCATGATGCCTCCTCACCATGACCCTACTCCCAATGATCCTCCTCCTCCAGCGAAGCTGCTCCGAGCGGCCTCCCCATCTCCTCCCTTCCTTCCCGATGGCTCTCCCCCACAACCCTCAACACCCCAGACGCCAAGGTCGACACCCCCTATGGCCTATCATCAAGGTATTTGAAAATTTACTTGATTTCTTATATTCTTTCTTAAATCAAAAACTAATACTGGATGTGGACGAAGCTATGGTAGATGGTCTTGTTCTTTTTCAATTAATGACTCGGTGGTCCTATATATTTTTTAAAGGATGTTTCCCATTTTGGGTTCATTCCTCATTCAACACATTTTGGTGTAGTGGTAGATAATGATAGAGGGAATTTAGAATAAATTTCATACATTATCTTGTTGTGAGATGGGATTTTGGATGATTTTATAGATGGAGTAACCATTTTAGATCTTTTTGATCCTTATAGGTTCTCACGATAATTTTATCATTTAAAACAGGTTACATCTTTACCTCTAATCAATATTTAGAGATAATATAACCCATTTTTCATTTATGAAATGTGGATGATGATGATGCATGAGTATTCTGACATAGAAATTTCATTACATCTTGAGAATGGTCTAAATAACATGCCAGTGAAATCCATAAGACGTCTTTCCTGATGTAATCTCATAATAGGCCAAAGAATCCTCCTCAATGGGGGTAATTATAAACACAAGAACACACTCACATAGGTACATTAGTGGATCAAGCCTCATCCCCCCAAATTAGCATTGTCAATCTAGCTGGAACTATTAATAAGAATTTCAAATGACTCGAAGGCTTAGATAATGGCTTACCAAAGGCCCCTAGATGTGATTTCCTAAAGTCCTTGTGGCACAAAGGTCATAATTTATAGATTTCTCAGCTCAAGCTATTATGGGGGTCAAATGATGTTCCCCTGCCCATGAAACCAGGGCCTAGGTCGAGTATCCCCCAGTGGGGCCATCAGGTACCTGTGTTTCCCTCACCAATTCCACCTTCCTATTCCTCGTGCATGCCAAACCCCATGCATGCCCACGCTCTCCCCACGCTCACCCGCACTATCGCTCGCCATGCTCACCCATGCCCTCGATTGATAGATTTCCCGTTGGAGTGCTACTTCAATACCGAGGAGGATTTCATTAGAGATTTTGAGGAAGGTTGTTGCTGGACATGGCATGATTCAAGTGTATTTGGGTTTGGATGAAGATAGTCCAATGAATCATGATGTGAAGAATCCCTGCAATGTGAATTTTTGAGATGATTTGAAGGATAACCATCTCTCTTATGCTCGGATAGATATTTTTTAACCTTAGAGATAGTTCTGATTCATAAAATAAAAGAATTATGAGAAATGGTACTTTTGATTTTATTGAGCTGAACGCTAAATTTCTTTAAGAGCTGTTAGAAGAATGCATCATTTAATTCATGGATGTTTAATGTTGTAGTAGAATAATAACCCATGAAAAATTAAAGATCTCCTAAAGAAGTTCCATTAGATTTGGGGCTTTGGTGGATGGTGCATGGTGTCGATTGGTAGGGTATTTTTTCCTCTTCTCCCCATAGGATGAATTAAAATCAAGAACACGAGGCTTCAATTTTGTCTCCCTCAAACCTGGAATCTTGAGGTTTCAACATTGGGATTCTCTCTTTGATCTAGATTTTGTTATGAATTTAATTATTCAAACTGAGATTCGCTTTCAGGGCTTATGTTGGTTTTTTTTTGAATTCTCAAATCCTTTGGGGTAGTGAACCAGTTGTGGGAATTCCTATCAAATTCAATGGGGAGACTAAGCTTGCTTGATATGGTCATTTTTTAATATTTGTTGTTGAGGTTGATTTATTTTTCCCTCTCATTGAAAATATTTTCCTTGTTGTTAATGGTTATAAGCTTGAATTATCATCTGATTTTGAAAGGTTACTTGAATTTTATAGTAAGTGTACCTTCATTGGGAACTAGAGTGAGAAGTGTTGTATAAATAAAAGATTTTTCAATTACATGAAGATTGGTCATCTGATTGAACAATTTAATTTTAAAATACATCTGAATGATGTTTCTTCCAGGGATTGGTCAATCCAAGATAAGGAGCTTGCAATTCATTAGGTTGGGAATGTTATGTGGGGAGAAAAATAGGGTAAATGTTCTGGAATCTCCTTTCCTGCTACGGAGGTTGTTAATCAACCAACAGAAATTTTTATGGATAAGGAAACTATAGTTATATTATTTGAGGTTGGTCCAGAGGATCGGATTTCAAAGAGAAAATCATGTAATGATACTACCCAAGATGTTGGAGAGCTTATGACTCAATATCCATGGTTCTCAGATAATGAAACTGAGGTGGATACAGCGGATCTCCAAGAGGAATATTTTATGAATTCACGAGATAGTAATGGTAATAAGAACACTGCTATGGTTGGTGTTTATTCCTCGGTACAGAGGAAACAAAAGGAAAATAGTGTTTTAATTAGAGGTAAAGATGAATCTTCTTCCCCCATGGATACAGAATAGGTTCATGTTTCAACATGTTCTCACTCGGAACTGAGTTATATACAGGGAATGTTCCCAATGAGATAGTGGAACCTAGTCCTGGAAACTCTGATGTACTAACACCGATGGATGATAAGAAAATAGGTAAGTGGTTGAAGCAGTAAACCATGGTCGGTGCAAAAACTTATATTTTGGATGATGTTCCTGAATCTGATTCTAAATGGAAATATAAATCTACAACTTTTTTAGTGCTAAGCTGGATATAAGGAAAAAGAATGCGGGTCAAGAAACTTTGTCAATTCCAAATGATGAGGCTAATCTAAGGAGTGGTAAAGGGTTTAGTGGTAACCCTGACTTAGAGACGACACTAGTGGGATGGAATTTATTCACTATGTTAGATTCATAAGTATTTTTTACAACAAGGAAAGCTATCTGGTGGACACTATAAAAACTCGAGAGAAGTTTATATGTAACTTCATATTGGCTGCTAAATATATTGTTCTTGTTGCTATACATGAGAAAGTTGTGCTAGTCACCGACACATCTGTTGATTCAAAACACGAAGTAAAGGAAACGGTGAGTTTCAAAACTACTATGAATTTGGAATGTCAAGACATGGTACTAGGGGTAGACTCACTGGGTATCCACAATAAAATTCTCAAGGAGGCTCAAAAGGAGAAGGGAAAGGTCGGAAACATTTTAATGGAAGCTGATAAAATATCTATTCATGTTGTATAGGAATGGGATGAGAAGGATATAAATCCTTAAAATATGAAGTAAAAGGTTGGGAAGGACTTGATCATGCCTCTTGTGGTTGATTCTAGGGAGGAATAAGGAAATCCATGGAAAACTGCCAAATCATGGAGCAGGGGGCAAGGGGTGGGGGTGGGGGGTAGGGGGCCGTTCTGCAGGTCTGCAGGTCTGCCGGGCATGGGGCAGAGGGGAAGGGGGCAGGGGGCATGGTGCAGGGGGTAGGGGGCAGAGGGAAGCAAGAAGGGGTAGGGGGTAGGGGGCAGGGTGTAGGGGGTAGGGTGCAGGGCAGAGGGGGCAGGGCGGAGGGGGCAGGGCGGAGGGGGGTATGAGTAGGGGGAAAGGGGCTGAGCGGAGGGGGAAGGGTGGAGGGGGGCAGGGGTCCAGGGGTAGGGGGAAGGGGGATGGAATCATGCCAGTCCTTGCTACAATAAAGATTAGATTTCTTCCAACTAATGGCTTTTCGTGAGACAGAATCATAATGCTCAAAAATCCCCATGATGAAAGAAAGTGATTGGTCATCATTTTGACAAAAAATGAGAATTTCATCAACATAAAACAAGTGGTTGGGTGCTATTATCTTTCTAGTGTCCTTAACTGGTGATAAAGCCCCATAATCTTTAGCTTTTAGGAGGAATTTTATATGTTAATCCCTGATAATTCCAAATAAAAAAAGTTGAGGGAGGATCCCCCTATCTCACCCACTGGGTATGACCGAAGTATCTTTTTGTGATACCCACTAATAATGAAATAGAGCCTTGATTTTTAGATAATATCTTGAATAATCTTAATAAATATGGTTTAGAAACCAAAACTGTCATGTACATAAAAAGTGAAATCCTAGCTAAGAGTGTCAAAATCATTAGAGATGTCAATATTTAAATCAATATTTCTAGGCTTGGATCTCCTCTATAATATATTCACAAATTTAGAGTTAGTATATAAATAATCCTTCACTTCCATGTATAAGAACCAACTAATAATTCATCAATATTCAATTATCAAAGAGTTAAATGAGTTTTTCATGTTATTTTAAAACCATACGTTGGAAATCGTAGCCATGTAGCTTCTCACATATTACAACCACTCACTAGTTGATAACTCATGTAACATCAGTGGCCTTTTCTGGGAAATCATATTTCTTATGTTGTCTAATTCTTATGCAAAGTTAGATGATTCTGTTGTTGTTGATGCACACATTGATCTCTTGACAATTTCTTTATCCAATTCCTTGCTTGGTATGGATGCCAATGATCCTTCTAAAACATTGGCAACCATGAAATTTATTGGTTCCATATTTTCCAATGTAGGAACTTGCTTTCAAAAAAAACATGATATATATTCTTTTACATGCAGAATAAATATTCTATTTCATTTGAGCATTGTTACAGATAGCTGCCCTGGAAGATGACAATGATGGTTTATCATTCATGCCAATGATCCAATTTTCTGAATGGATGGATGAGTTCTCGTGTCATCTATTTTCTTTACTTCTACACTTGGAACCAAAAAATGTTATGTAAGTGTTTAAGCCTCTTTTTTTCTGTCCCTTTCATCAATCATTCATGTATTATTCTATTATTTAGTGATGAATTGTCTAGTTATTAAGTAGTTTATGGTATTGCAGAAGATAAGGTCTACTCTCTTCATCGGTTTTAGGAACGTTCCTGATTGAGGATGGTCCCTATTATTTTTTCATGCTGAAAATCATGCTTGGGAAGCTCTCTCAATGTCTCTGTAGTCAGGTATGTACAGTAATTTAAGGTTGTTCAATCTAGTAGCTTAAAGAATCCATTTTTATTCATTATTAAGATGATTTAATCTTTTTAAAATCTGTATAATTACCTAAAGCGTGTAAAATGTGTCCGTTTTTCTGTCTACAGTTGACACACTGATCACATATATATAAGAAGTTATATCTCATATCATTTCCCACTATTTTATTATAGGTGGTTTTTTATGATAAGATCGGTTCTATACAACACCATCGAAGACAATGAGTTCAATATTTGGGTATGGTTTATTCTTTTTTTATTCTTTGGCCCAATTTTAATTAGGGATTTTTTAGATTTTTGGGTTCCTTATATTTTTGTTGTGTGTTTTGGATATCATTGAGGTGGATTCGAGTCTTCGTTGATAAAGGCTTAAATTTTTATGCATAGGTAGGCATATGCTTATATAAGGTCCCCCTTTATAAATATTCCCTCATGGTAGTATGAATATATATATTGGGGATATGTGTGCTTATATATAGATATAAAAAATGCATACGTGTGTAAGTGTAAATGGGTATATGCAAGTATAAACATATATCTAAGGACCCCCTTGTGCATATTTGGCCATGAAAATATGTACATAGGGGATAGGTGTCCTTATATATATGTTAAGTTGCATATGTGTGAAAGCGGAAAAAATGAAGCTTCCAGTTGTCTTCGTCAAAAGAAAACGCGCCATGAGGTTGAGGTAGGGTCCCTCTATAAGACAATTTAATTCAAGAATGTTTTAAATTGCATTTAGGTGCCTTTTTAATTTTTCATTTTTATATTAAATTGCAATTCATGAATAAGTGTTAGTTAAGATAATTGTTTTGTTTGATAAATAAGTCATGGTTTTGTAATAAAACCCCTCCAACGGAGGTGCACTGTCTGCGAAAACTCACAGTGGTATACCTTGCTTAACATTATTGCATTGATGTTTTTCATATACTTGATGTCGTTGTTAGTCATAAAGCACACATCGCACTCGACCCTTTTTATATCCCTATATGGGGTTTCCCTATTTTTATTTAAACGATTGATTGAACGAAGACACTCTTAAAGTACCGTTAGACTTTTAAGATGGGTCCCATGTTGTGTGACCATGTCACATGACATGTGATATTAAAATCCAACAAAAATCATAGTTCCACATCCCAAGGGTCCCACAATACCAGAAATGTAAGATTATATGTTATGTAACCTATGATTTTCCTGATCTCATTGGGTATTCCTCTAGGTATTCCTACCCATTTCTAGATCTAAAAAACTCACCAAATTAGGTATATCAGGGGTCATCCAATCCTCTAGTCATCATAGATTAGCATTCATTTCTATAAATCTACTAAGAAAACAACCTCGCATGCCATCCATATCATCGTATTTGAAACTAAGTGGAAGATTCGGCCCCACAGATGTCACTGGACCAGGCCAACATGCTGTGGTCACGCTGTGGTCACGTCGCGGTCACGCCGTGGTCATGCCGCGGTCACGCCGCAGTCACGCCACGGTAATGCCGTTATTTGGCTCTCCTCCAGCCACATCCAGCCCACACCAGCCCCCTTCCACCTTCATTTCAGCCCACTGCCACCAGCATTCCCGCTTGCAATATCCCCCCTTCCACCTTCGAATCAGCTCGTACCATCCCCCCAGCACCTGCAACCAGCCCCCTTCCACCAGCAGTCCAGCCCCCTTCCACCTGCATTCGAGCCCTCATGGAATTAGGTATATCAGGGGTCATCCAATCCTCCAGTCATCACAGATTATCATTCATTTCTTTAAATATTCTTAGAAAACATACTCTCATGCAATACATATCATCCTATTTAATACTAAGTGGAAGATGTTGCCCCGAAGATGTCGCTGGACTGGGCCAACATGTTGCGGTCACGCCGTGGTCGCACCGCGGTCACGACGTGATTTGGCCCTGCTCCAGAACGACACCCTGCGGCGGTTCACAATGATAGTATTCCATGAATCTTTTGATTAATGTTGAGACTGACTGATCACAATTTTTGTTGGTGGGGCGATGACTGGAATGTTTCCCCGCCTCCTCTCGCTCACTTCGCTCATGGCCGGAAGATGCTTTCCCGCGGATGTCGCTGGACCGGGCCAACACGCCACAGTCACACTGCGGTCACACCGCGGTAATGCCTTGATTTGGCCCAACTACAGCCACATCCAACCCACACCAGGCCCCTTCCACCTTCATTTCAGCCCGTTGCCACCAACATTCCAGCCCGCAACATCCCCACGGCCACCTTCAAATCAGCCCGCACTATCCCCCCAGAACCTGAAACCATCCCCCTTCCACCTGCATTCTAGCCCCCTTCAACCTGCATTCGTGCCCTCACCAGCCCCCAACCACCTGAAATCTAGCCCGCACCATTTAGGTCATGCCCTTTGGATTAAATAATGATGACACTATATACCAACAATACATACATTATATCATTACTACCTTCTTAGAAGGAATAGATGAATGATTTTGTTAATGACATGGTTATCAAATCTCAATAAAGATGTGATTATTTCAAAGATCTTTAAACAATATTTAACATGTTGTAGTAACACAACCTAAACATTAATCTGGTAAAATGTGTTTTCAAGGTAACGCTAGGGAAATTCGATAGATTTGTGGGGTGATACCATGAAATTGAGTTTGAATCTTAAAAAACAAGTTCAGTTTTATCAATTTCACTCCCTCAGAATCTTATTGAATTGGGGAGGCTCTAGGGGAACCTTTCTTACATTTATAACTTCATAGCTAACCTGGATGACATGTCTCTATGCTTCTATGAGATGTTGTTTGGAAGGGGGAATAATAAAGAGGGATATTGTTTTTTAGAAAACGGATCTGGTGTGCAGATACAGGGGTAGCAGCCATCGGCCTCATGGTGCGACCATGGGGAGTCCTTTCTGGTAATCGGTGTAATCCATATGATATACTTAAGCATCCGAGTTTTGTGTGGTCAACCCGAAACACCAAGAAACCTAAGAGTTTGCATGTCAGAAATGGTGTTAGACGTCTCACCATCCGGGACTACTGATGTAGCGTACACGTCCCTGTGGATGGAGATCATTCCATTCCGGACAGCATCATGAACACCATAAAATAAATCCATGATCCTCAAATCCCACAAGGACACAATGAATGACACAATAGCAGTAGTGAGGAGGTTGCCCAACTGCTCACTACAGTACATATGCAGCAGACCGGGCATCAGATCCGTAAGCAGAATGCCAGAGTCCACCGCAAGCCCAAAAAGCATTCCCAGATAACTCTAGAGTTTCCGGCCCTGGCCGCACTCCATAAACACATGCTGTGTGGTTTCTTCTGCAGCCCTACATGAGGAACACATGGAGGCCATCTAAAATCCAACTCACTTCAAATTTTAAGATGTATGAAGTCTATTTTTTTAGATTATTCAAAGAAGGAGAAAACATTATGGTCGAATGAATGGAGCCTTGTACTTAATAAGCCAGGTTGGGGCGTGGTCAGTACCGCCACAAGAAATCATGTAGAACTCTTTGGGGTCAAAAATCCCAATCCTTCTATGAAGCCAGATCAGTTTTTCACAATCCATAAATGCATAATTATTAACTTCAGACAACACATAGTCAAAAATATTCAAATCATGTGAAATATGATATGAAATAAAACCCAAGATGGACAATGAAACAACTTCATATGGGACATTCATAGAATTATAGGGTTTATCCTACCAGAAGGTGTTCCAGGAACTATGTGTGGAGTCTCTATTGACCAACCATTTAGTATCCTGCATTATCCAGCAGGGGTGGTGCTGTCCAGGTAGGGGGAGAGGTGTCCAAGAGGGGGGAGGGGTGTACTGTCTAGGAAGGGGAGAGGGGTGTCCAGCAGGGGGCAATGAGTTCAATATTAGGGTATGGTTTATTTTGGTTTTATTCTTTGTCCCAATTTTAATTAGGGATTTTTTAATTTTTGGGTGGAGGGGGGCAGGGGGGAGGGTGGAGGGGGGAAGGGGGCAGCGGTTAGGGTGTAGGGTGGAGGGGTGCAGGGGGCAGGGGGTAGGTTGGAGGGGGACATGGGGTAGGGGGTATCCTATAAACTCTTTCCACCATTTATAGAAACTCGTTCTACCTAGTTTTTGTGTTGAAAGTGGACTTCATCCGCCCTTGGTGCAGAGCCCCTCATATATGGTGTTTCTAGTGCTTCAGTTTGGCTCGGTGGTCCATAGAAGAACACAAGTGGAAAGAGAGTCTGCATGTCACAGTCTAGATCAGCATCTCGTGCCTTCTACTCCCATTCCAGAACGGTGCCTTCCTAAAGGCAGTTGGTGATTCCCTGGGTGGCTTTCTCTGTGCGGATGACCACACCTGCAAGGGAGAGGAAACATCAGTGGAATTGATCATTATACATTTAGATTTATGGCTTCCCATTCCGGAGAATATATCCACAAAGGTGACGGATTTTTTTGACTGGGATCCAGACGTATACTACCCAGTGTTTCTTAGGTACAGTTCGTCCTATCAACTCCAGGGTCATGTGTTGCAAAAAATCCGGAAACAGCGCGTTTATTCTCACCGGAAAGTTTCTCAAGGAGCCCCGAGATGTGATACTCCCCCTCCCTGGCTCGAGGGGCCTCCTACTGTATCGGACTAAGCGGCGCCTCGAGATAAACAGTCGTCTTCTGCATGAACTGGTCGGGTTATTTTAACCCCGGGACAACCGAAATCTTATGCAGGATCAGGTTTGTATACCCCAGCCCCAGGCAGCCTGCCATCCCCTAGATAGGTTGGGGTGGAACTCCCTATCCTGGATATTGTTCCCCTCAGCAGGTGATCCCCTTTTCCGGGGCTCCCTAATTCTGTAACCTATCTCGGTGGCCCCTCTTAGTGGATCTCAGATGGTTCACTAGAGCAGTTCCTACGATCCTTCGTTGGGTCACCAGGGACCCCCTCTCTCATTATCTCCTTAGAAGATCCACCCCCAGGCCCATGCGTTGGATTTAAGGCACTAACGGAAAGATCCCAAGAGGATTATGTCTCCCCAGATCTGAAAGAGGTTCGGTCAAATGAGGTGGAAAGTATTTCCCAGGGTGTAAAGAAAGGACCTCTAGTGGACCAACTCGCCATAATTTCAGGGCCTAAAGATCGATCCCTTCCAAGAATGGTTAGGGGGAAGCCCCTAAAATCCTCTTCTTATCCTCATTAGTAAACTCTAAACTCATATAAGTAGAGCATGGGGATGTGTAAAAGATTGAAGCTGAAGTAAAATCAGATTAATGAGAGTTTATCCTGTTTCAAAAAGACTAAGAAGCATGGGCCAAAGCCAGGCTCACGTTTTCACAATGATACTGATCCTCATATGGAATGCCCGTGGCATTAGTGCATGGGTTAAAACAGACATCATCGACTCAGAATCAAGGAAGTGAAACACTCATATTATTTCCGTCCATGAACACAAACAGAATCAGGAAAACATTTACGAGATCACCCGAAGAAAAAAGATGAGTGAATCCATGGATGCCAACCCCATCAACAAGGAAATATGGGGTTTCTAGGGCAGGGATAATTTGGTCTTCTTTTTCTAGGCAGGGTATCAATACATCATGACAAGAGTTACTCAAGGAACAAGAACTATTTTGGTGTCCTTTTTCTATGGTTGTGATACGCAGGGGCATGAGGTCTGGTGGAAAGAGATCAGTGTGTTCAAGCCAAGGGACCTGCCATGGATCATAGGGGTTGACTTCAGCGTGGTTACAAAACCAGATAATAAGAAGGGGAGAGTGGATTTACCTCGAATGGCTAGCTTGTACTTTTCCAATTTCATGGTTGGAAAAGCCTAACTGCACATGGGATATTCGGGCGACCGATTCACATGGTGCAGTAACCAACGTGGGATAAGAAGTTGCTGGAGTCAGATGGAACATTTTATCTCTAATATCCCCACACCTTCTCCTTGTTTCCAAATGACAAGGTCAGGCACATACTCCATAAAATTTCTGACCATTCCCTGTTACTGCTTTCTTTGTCTCCAATACAAGCCACTCATAAAAGATTCAGGATTATGCGTTAGTGGAGTGGTGAACTGTGACACCAGCAGTTGGTTAGGGTGATGTGGGGGAACTGACCTAGGACCACACTTGGGTGTCCATTCACAACCAGATGAGGAATCTGAAACATGGGTGGCAATTGTGGACTCGGGAACTGCCTCCTAGTGACCAGAATATTGATGATCTCAAATGGGAGGTGGATATCCTAGAATCTAGCATGGAGGTGGAATGGGAACACACTTTCATTCTGATCTCTATGATATGAAGAATTATTTGGGTGACTTGGTACTCACCCAAGAACACATGAAAAGGGAGAGATCAAAGATCAAATAGCTTTACGAAGGTAACAAAAACACTTTTTATTTCAATGCTTGCATCAAGGAGAAAAGATGGCCTATCAAACCAAATATTTCCCTAGAATATGGAACATATACTGATGATGGTGATGTGTTTGGGAAGATGGCGCACAAGTTCTTCAATGACATCGTGGTCAGTCCAAGCACGACCATTCCTAATGGCCATCGAGAAGGGTGTGTGGAATTCTAGGGAGAGGTTCCAACCCTTGTCTCGGTCAATGAAAATGAAGCAATGGTAGGGATCCCAGGAGATGAAGATGTTTATAACACCATGATGAAACTCAACCCAGATAGTATTCTGAGCCCCGATAGCTTCCCAGGATCATTCTACAAGGGCTCTTGGAAAGTGGTTAAATGAGATAATATCACTGCAATTCAATAATTCTTTCGAGGAGGTGGATTATTGTGGGTGGTGTATGCTACATCCTTAGTTCTCATCCCATAGATCAAAGACCCATACTCCCTTCTCCATTATAGATTGGTGAGTTTGTGTAATTTTCCATCATTGGAATCCTCTACATGTAGCCAAGTAGCAGGAAAACCACAACCCAAAAGGAAACCAATCAACCAAAAACTAGAAATCCTTGCTTGAATCACCCACACCATGAACCCTATCTTCTACAACTGCACCTAGAATAATAACATGTGACTCTATCCGCACCACACTAGAATCCCCTCTAGAATCATCCCCAAACACTAAAATCAGGCATCCTCTTCACAGGATCCATGCACTATAAAAATCCCACACCCACCCAACACCATAATAGCTACATGAACCCCCACAAGAACATCGCATGCATGACCCACACAAGATGAGAACCAGCCACAAAATCCACTCTACATTCCTATCCCATTCCAATGGATAAATCTAGCACCAAAAACCCCAATGGACCAAAATGCAGCAAAACAGTATAGGGTTTCCAGGAGGTGGGGGGGGGGGGGGCTTCTATCCGGGTGGGGTGGTCGAAGGGGGTTTCCAGGAGGGAGGGGGATTCAGGATGGAGGGGGGTGTCCAGAAGGGGTTCTGTCCGGGTGGGGTTGTCCTGGGGGGGGGTCTATCTAGGTGGGTTTCCAGGAGGGGGTGGGGTCT
The DNA here is from genome assembly GCA_963277665.1 of Viscum album. Lineage (NCBI taxonomy): Eukaryota > Viridiplantae > Streptophyta > Magnoliopsida > Santalales > Viscaceae > Viscum > Viscum album. Next base: position 53,997,972 of record OY728156.1, read on the forward strand.
GTTCAGGGGGGTGGAGGGGGGGCTGCTGTTTAGGGGGGGGGGGGGCTACTGTCTGGGTGGGGTTGTCTAGGAAAGAGGGGGGGGGGGGGTCCATGAGGGGGGTGAGGCTGTCCGGGTGGGGTTGTCCAGGGGGGGTCTCTCCAGGAGGGAGGGGGTGTCTAGGAGGGGGGGGGGGGGGGGGTCTGTCCAGGGGGTGTCCAGTAGGGGGGGCTGTTGTCCGAGTGGGATTGTCCAAGTGGGGGTCTGTCCAGGGGGTTTCCAGGTGGGAGGGGGTGTCCATGAAGGGGGGGGGGTGTCCAAGGGGGTGAGTGGGGCCGGTCCAAGGTGGGAAGGGGGTGTTGGATTGGTGTTTCTTGATCCGGTTGGGCCAAATTCTTGTGGCCCACAAGCCATTTATCATCTGCATATTGCATTATATAACTTGTCCTCCTCATTTACAACCTGAGATCTTTCACTCATATCAATAAACATGTTGAAAACTTTCATGTACATGTAGCAGGTTTTAGAAATCAGCCTTGAGATCTCAAATTTCCTCAACTACTTGTCATTTATTAATTCAATTTCTCCCCCTTAATATCAGACTTTTTTGGTCATTAACAGGGATGAGATAAATGCATACCTCATCAATGATTTTTTCCAGCACTTTCCAGAAATTCCAGATTTGCATGGAATAAATAAGTCTGGCAGCTTCTCAAGGGTCTTCTCCACTCATCTCCCGGAGGGGCTGAAGGGAGGGGTCGGGTTGTGGGCTACTGCAGGAGTAGGGGGGGAGCAAGGGGGTTGTCCAGGGGGTGTAGGGGGGTTGTCCAGGGGGTGTAATGGGGTTGTCTAGGGAGGGTGTGCAAGGTGGGGTGGGGGTGTGATGGGGGCTCTGCACGGGGGGGGGGGGGGGGTTCAAGGGGGTTGTCCAGGGGGCATGGGGGGCTGTCCAGGGGGGTTCAAGGGCTATCCAGGTGGGCTATTCAGGGGTGGATGTGGTTTTTTTAGAAATAGAAAGCCCTATATCCACAGTTATAAACCGTGGCTGCAGACTTACATCCACTGTTATAAACCGTGGTAATGATCTATAGCCAAGGATTTGAACCATGGCTATATGCTTTGTGTGACTTCATGTTCTTCCACGGTTCCAAACCGTGGCTATAGGGCTTTAGCAATGGTTTGAACCCCTGGCTATAGTTCATGCCCTATAGCCACGCCATTACCAGCCACAATTTTGGGACATATAGCCACAGTTTGAAACTGTGGCTATAGCCTAAATTTCCAGTAGTGTTAAAGATAAATTTTCTAACAAAATTTGGTAAGTTTATGATGTTTGGTACCGATTGAGTGTCATTTTACTTAGTTAGAATATTTCCCTTTAAATGGAACCCTTCTTTTGATGGGTGGTTATGTATTACTAAACCCTAGTTATAAGTGTGATCATTAGATAATGTTTGGTTTCAATAAGTTAGATATACCGAGGGAATGGTTTGGTGTTTCCCAGGTCTAATGAACCTTTCAACTTCCTTAGTACTGGGTTAATTAGTATATCACCATCCGGGTTAATTGTTGAATGGGGAATTATTATTATGGGTTAAATATCCCATATGAATCACCTGATACTCATATACATTTTTTGGATATCCTATAGACAGATTCAAGGTGTTTTCTTGCTTCTGGATCCTCAGGTGAGAATGCATTCACATATGCGGTAATCGTCGAGTGGTTAAATGATATAATGAACTAGTTAGGTTCTGTAAAATCATTAAGCATTGTTATCTTGAGTAGTTATCCATGTCATCTCCGTAGTAGAGTGACTAGGGAATGAAAATAAATAGGTTTATCCCAATTATTGGGATGAATTCCAAGAGACATGAGTGTTTTGACATGCCGGTCAACTTGGTTTTGTCTTTTTTGACAACTTTTTTAATGCATAAGAGTGTGAATTAGAAGATAATCATACATGTGGTTAATATGAGATTGATATTGTAAATTTATGATCAACTAATATGTATCTTATTCTGATAATATGTACACACTTAATGTTGGAACATCACACCAATTTTTGTAAATAAATGCCTTTCCAAGTAAGAGGAGCACATCCTAAGAGGAGTATTTGGGAATGATTGGTTTCCCTTAAAATCTCTTGAGACATTCATGTTGGAATCATGTCATTTTGGGCTTGGAAGTATGAATTTTAAATAGGTTTCCAAGTATAAAACCATTGAGAAACACCGCTGGTCTTGGATAGACTTTGACAATCTATTCTGAACAATCACTAGATGCCTTAGGTAGTGAAGGGTTTTGATCAGGTTGTAATGGTGCTTCAATAGGTGATAATCAGCTTCATTAAAGGAAAGTAGAGCATTGGTGGTTCATATGACCTTATAGAAAATATTAAAATCCTTTTAGTGTAGTCATCTTTAATACACTTGAATGTTCCCTATATTTATGTCGTCCTTGATTCATTAAGTGAGCGTCAGTCTAACACTACACTAATGCTTAAAATCCATATTCCTAGATTTTTATCTCACTAATATTTGAGCAGTTGATTCATTTTACAACGAGGCTTGGTTATTCTTGAGTGATATATGATATCCTGAGTAGGAACACCTTGGACGAACCCTTGGACACCATCCACTTTATTCATACATGACCGTATTGCGAATTCCACTCTAGGATCACTCAATGCTCTTACGTGGATATTTTAGCAAGTAACAATGTATCACTAGTAACATGGGGTATGGAATACTAGTAAATACCTCCTTATAGTCATTTTTAATGAATTTGAGATTACCCAGTCTTTTTTTCAGGCTGAGTAGTGATATTAAAATGTTGTGATTAATCATGTGGAATGGATATGGTTTAATCACTTATTTCTGCTAAGGCATGATAATTTAAATGATCATATTATGGTTGATTGAGAAATGGCACTGAAATTTTGTTATGAGATTCAGTGGATGTGGTTGGGGAAAACCATAGGATTCATTAGAGGATAGAATTTCCGTTTAATTTGTTATGCACCAACCATCTTTGTAAGGCATCCTTGGGGATGGTCAGATAGAGGTGGTTTGACAATTATCCTTCTTGTTTAATGTATATGGTAGGTGAAGGACTATTTTTGGTCACATAATCTTGTAGAGGTGATTTTAGTTTTTATTAGTTATGGATATTTATTGAAATATGAATCAACTAGGATAAATGTGTCAGCTGGTAATAAACCATTTAATTGTTTTGAAAATCATGTGAGAAGTAAAGGTAGAATGCTTATTGGCATGCTTTGTGAAGAAATTCCATTGTTGCAGATACAATAGATCAGAATTAGATCTTTTTTGTAATGAAATTCAATGTGGTGAGAACCATCGGCTCGATGTTTAAAGAGGTTATGTTGTTGTCCTTTCTCTAGCAAAAAAGGCTCACCAGTATTGGTGGCCTAGGATGCAACTTTAGATAGAAAGATTTATCACTAGGTGTTCCACATTTTATCAAGTGAATATAGATATCAATAGACCTGCATGATTTTTATGGCCACTTCTAGTCTTATAATGGAAATGAGAAGATATTTCTATGGATTTCATAGTCATCTTACCTAGTTCACTGATGGATAGTGATTTTGTATGGGTAGTTATTGAGTGACTAATGAAATAATCCTACTTCATTCCTATTTAGGGTAAATTGTCAATTGATTATTTGGGAAGACTGTATGTTCATGAGATCATAGGACTATATAGGGTCCCTCAAACCATAAATTCATATGGGGACAATCACTTCAGGGCATGGTTCTGGCAGTGGTTTCATAATTCTATGGGTACACAGGTGCTTTTGAAATCTACATTTCACCCTTAGATCAATGCATAGTCTGAATAGATAATATAAGACAATGTATGATCATTTTTCCATGATTTTAGTGGTTATTTGGAGGGTAATACCCCTATTATCATGTTTGCATCTAATAATAGATCTCATGTGACAATTGAGAAGAATCAATTTGAGGCTATATATTGCATCCCGTGTCATTCACCACAATTATGGATAGAGGACTGAGAGGAATACCTACTAGGTCCTCATCTCATGACAGATTCTTTAAAACATGATTAGATTATCAAGAAATGATTGACTAATTTTTATTCTAGACATAAATATTTTTTCAATCACCATTTATGACCTCTAGAGTTCAAAGTTAGGGATTATTTCTTCATTTGGGTATCGCCAAAGCAAGGGAATAGATTATTATAAAAGCGAGGGAATTTGTTTCCTCGTTATGTAGGTCCATTAGAGATCCTAGAAAAAGTAAGTATGGTGTGATATAAGTTTTTAGTACTTTATAGGTATTATTCTCTGAATGATGTCTTCCACATTTCACAGATTCACTGGTATCCTAACAACCTATAACATACTTTTGATCTAGTGGAAGATGATATTAATATCGAGGCATCATTTGAGGATTATCCAATAAGAATAATTGATCAGAGAACAATGATCCCAAGTCCAGTATATACCTTAGTGTGGGTGTTATGGATACACGACCATGTTCAAGATGAGTCTTGGGAGGAGGAGTATGGTGTACATGCCCAGTAGACATATTTTTTCTCAAACAGTGTTTCACTGACCATGAAAAGTGAACTCAAGGATAAGTTATTTTAAGGGTTAATACTTTAAGAAATTGATTTTTGACTTAGGTATAAGTCCTCTATATTTTTATTTTATTATCTATTATTGTCTTAAATTGGATTCATAATTATTTCACAAAGATTTCATGGGTTTTTGGGGCTTGTTCTGATCCAAGAACCCAACTTTTTTGAAAAAATGGCTTTATTTCATAGTTAGAGTAAACGATGTTGTGAAGAAGAAAAATTAGTCTAAACCGTGTTGATGGTAAGAATTTATTGGTAGATACACCTCACACGGTTGGCACACTATTTCCCATACCATGATGATTAACCACATGGGTTCCCAACTTCTCTAGGTACACATGCATGGTTGGTGCATGGTTTGGAAAATCATGCAGAAAAACCACACACATGTTAATTTTTGTGTAATTTTACAATTTTAACCTAAATAACGTAATTATCATAACTCTTCTGCCCCAATATGATTTTCAGCAGGATGAACCTCCATTAATCCCATTTTGGAGCTCTTTGAAGTCCTAATCTAGTGATTGAATGATATCCTTTAGCAGGGATATGATCAAACATATGTTTGTCACATTGGATGCACAATGGAAAGTACTCAATAATTATTAATCCATTCACTCTTTTTATTTTTATTGACCTAGTTATCGAAGTTTGAGTCATTATACACATTTTTTAGACCTACTCAAATATAAGACAAATTAGAGGCAGATACTTGAGGAGGAGAGTCATATGAGTATGAGGTTGGTGGTCTATAACTCATTCCACTAGTTCATTGGTTTTGGAATTGTCTTGTGGTGTTTTATAATTTAATCTGGCATTGTTTATTGAATTTATATGAATTTGATATAGTAATTAGAACCATATGGTAATGATAATTACATAAATTTGATTGGTTATTTGTGGTTGCATCCATAACTCCCAACACCCCGTGCAGAATGCTATTCTATAATTGGGTTTTTAATTTTTGGACACTTTTGAGCCATTATTAGGGTTTGATGAAGCTTGAACACACTAATTGTAGGCCTCAATATATTAAATGACTATTAAATCATGAAATTATGAAAGAATTATACCGTGTCACTTCAACTTCACCCATCTATGGTATGTTCTTGAATGTAAGAAATTGATTCTTACAATATTATGACAAGAATACATAAGTATATAACATGACGTTATTAAATGTAAATGAATGTTTGTTTATAGATATATATCACACATTCCCGTGTTTATGGAAGGATATAGAGAGATCCTTATTAATTTAACTTTACAGGCATGGTTAACTATTTCATGCTACTTGGCCTCATCAAACTAAAGGATGGAATGACATTAACAAAGTGAATTTGTTAATGTAATAGTAATAATATAACCAAATTGATTGTAAATAATTAAATTTATGGTTCCACTATGTGCACATGGACCTTAAAATATTTATAGGAAGGACCTAATAATGTTAGCTCTTGGATTCTTGAGATAATTCCTTCAGTTCTCGAGGAAGTCATTCCGATTCAAGGATGTAGGTTGACTTAGGTGAGACGTACCAAGGATCATGATCCTTCAATACCTCTAAATGCTCGGAATGAAATTGTATGATATATTAATTATTAATATATGATACCTCAGATACAATCCTTGGATCCATCGTGACATGAGGTGATAAGATTACATCCTTGGGACCAACCACAACTTATATCCAATTTTATCATGGATTAAATCCTTGGATTTCATTAGAAACATTATTCTGATAATTACTTGGATGATTCTTCTTGTATTAAACTCTTAACAATTAGCATGACTCTGCTACTACTATGTTAGTGTCCCTTGAGGTCTAGGTTTCCTTGTTGATTACCATGGAACCACTTCATATTAATTATGAATTATGGTTTCCTTGTTAAATCTGAGAGCCTTCAATAATTATAATATCACGAGGTTATATCAGTGTTGGATACGACTCACATGAACTATTCATATAAATTTTAACTTCATTAATTGATGAACTTGTTACATATTCAAACACCACCTGAGAGATGAAGTAGGTACTTCGGTATTTAGTTTCATTTCACTTCTTTATTTTATATATGCATTTATTGACAATGTTACTTTTCCATTACCGAGGCTGGATATTATAGCCACCATTAATGGTGGCCCACTAAGATTAACCTCACACCCTCTTCAGGATCTGTTTGGTTCCTGAAGAAGATTATATGTATGCAGGTGTTGACAATGGGAAGCGTAAATCTTTAGACACTTCATTGATTACTATGCTAGGATGGAGGCGAGGGTAGATGAAAAAGCTATAAATCGAGATGCATTGAATAGTTTATGTATTTAGTTTTGATACATTGGTTTTTTCATGTTTTCCTACTAAGTTGAATCAATGTGGTCCATCTTTATAGTGACATGACATATATCATCATCAGTAGATGTATTTTATTATAGTTATTTATGTTATTATTGATTTTTCTCCTTCCACTATGCATTATTTTTACTTATATTTCTTCCTTTATTTATCTCTTGGAGTATATTAGCCATTATATTTTGTGTTTCACTCTAGTAATGAAGTTATAGTAACTCCACATACAAAACCTAGGCCCTCGCAACATATCGGCAGCCTCTGGTGTTTGCGGAAATACTCTCGAGGCCATGTGGCCCACCAGGCTTGGGGAACATCCTATGTTGAATTTGGGTCTGGGACATCCCATAATGTTAATTATTACTTTTATAACACATAATTAAATGATATATAAGATTACTTAATTAATTATGTTCATTCAGATATTTTTATGATATTCGGTTCATAATTCGAAAATGATTACGATATGTAGACATATGGTCAAGGAGGTCACTGTTCCATCATACACACAAAAATATTAATCATATAAATGTAATTTATATATATCAATTATAATTTTAAATCAAAAAATTACATATTTTTATAAAAAAGTAACTTCATTACAATCATTGAGATGGTAGGCTGTACGTATGCATGATGGACATTTCAATTTTTCAAAGATCATTATGAAAAGAATGTCAGTATAATTTTATCTACATATAATTATAATAATATAATAAATAAAATATTAATTATTTATATATAATTATGTATGTAATCCATGTGATGTGATGATGAAAAATGAATAACAATGCTTTATTGAGGTGGTATTCCACATGTATACATGAACAACATAATCATTTTTTAGTGAAACGAAGGGTAATAATGTAAATGATATATTATAATTTTACATTGATAGAAATTTCATGAATATAAAATATAGATATTAATTCAATAATTATAATCCATCCATTAGATAAGGTTATGGAAAAAAGAAAAACATCACTTTTTTTGGTTGTAGTCCGCCATTCACAAGAACAAAGAATTATTTTCCAATTTGATGGACGTGGATATAGATATAAGAAATTCCACTAAAAACATATCTCAATATATGGAGGATAATAAATAATTTTATTATTATCATGGATTAACATGTTTTGATGGATTTGGATGAAGAAAAAATAAAACAAACAGATAAATACAATACCTCTTCTTTGGATGAAAACATTTTCATAATACCTTATGACCTCTAAGACTGGTATTCTGCAAAAAAAGGAACTATAGAATACTTGGAGGCGTTATAGTAATTATTTCGGTAGGTTTATGTATTAATAAAATGGGTTCTTATGAATTATTATATAAGAAGAGTATGCATCCTTTTATAAGAGAGTGTAGGGACACACTTGGAATTTATTATCATATTAAATAAATATAAATTAATTTTATAATTAAATTGTATCCAAAGTGATATATATAAAAAATAAGTGGAATATGGGTATACATTCCGTCATAAAATTAACAAAAATCTAGGTTTCACTATATTTGAGAAATTAAGTTTTTTATTTAACCCCTATTTACCCACATTAAATTTTACAATGACTAGATGGATTTTTTTACTCTTCAAGCGTTAATACAGTTAATATAAAAATAAAAAATGTAAAATAAATGTAAAATGGATGAATATTTAAACATTATCATATTAAAGTTTCTAATTTTATTATTTTTCATAGTTTCAAAAAATTTAATATAATACTAATGATATTGAAATATCCATAGTGTTATTTTTTAAATATATTCATTACCTTGATATTAATAATGTCAATAAAGCATATAAAATCAGAAATAAAATATTTTTTATTATCCCTAACATATAATGGTCATATATAAATTTCCCTAATTTCATTATTTATCACAAATAATATTTATTTTAAGATTTATAATATCATTATGTTATTTTTTGAATAATTGAATAATTATTACATCTTCATTTTGTATGGTTTTAAGGAAAATTTTCAAACGCTAAATATTAAAAATAAATTTCCATGTTGAATATAATTATTTTAAATTTTAAAAAAATATCTATTGTAGAATATTTTCTTTTTTTAACACCATATTAAAAATATTACAATTATTAAAAATAAGAATGTGACATGACTGAAAATTCATTAAATGAAACAATATAAAAGTCATAATCTCATCCATGTGTCCCCAAATGGTTAGATATTAGACCCTTGGATTATTATGGTCGAGATATAAACATACAATATAATTTTTGGTAAGTGTTTTGTTCATTTAGTTATTCATATTATTTTATTTTTAACCAAAATTACATGATTTACCACTTACTATGAAAAAAACTAATAAGGTTACTGTTATTATTTTCTAAAAATAAAAGAGAAATATTTACTCTATTTGGTGATACTGATTCCATATAAGGAATAAATTTTTGAAAATTTAAAACATCTAATTTAAAAAATTTATTTTAAATTTATACAAAAACAATGCAGGGAGAAATAGGTTTTTGGAAAAAATAAACTTTTAAATGTAAAAAAAGTATTAAATAAATTCAAGTATAAATTCCATTTTTAAAAATACTAATTGGATTATTTAAAATACAAATTAATTAATTAAAATTTAAAAATAATTCAAAAGATAATTTTTCCTTGTAAATACTTTAAAATAATATTCTTTTTTCAGTATAAATTAGTATTTTCACCAATCCTTGAAAAATCATTATTTTAAGAAAACTATCAAAAATAAATTTTAAGATTATTTTGACATGAATAATTTAGAAAAAAATTATTCTTATCAAATTAAAATTATATACTTTTAATTTGAACTTCTAAATAATATATTATAAGAATGGAATTTAATAAAAAAATCTTTTTGATTTTAAAAATTACATAACACATTTATTTTGAATACATCAATATAATTCAAAAATACTAATATATTTTTGAATGACGTATTCTATCATTAAATGGGTTGATATACCCTCCATGTTTTATCCTATCTTGTACTAGTAGTGAAGTTATGCCTGGACCCTGATTTATTAATCCAAAAATTCATTGGTTGATGAATAACATATAGGGTATAAAATAGATTAACTAGAGGAATATAAATTATAATCCAAGGGATAACAATAATGAAACCACCAAAAACTATAACATAAAAATTTAATGTAAAACTAAGAACCCCAATCTTTTAAATATTAATATAAAATTCATCAAATAGAGCAATACCCGAAATTACCCTTATGCCTGTGGCTCCCTCTACATTATCTAAAATTTATGAGTTAAAATTACCTAACACATCCATAAAAATCATCCTATAAATATATTGAAATAGTATAGGGAAGATAATTTTGAGAATACAAGTATACTCAATAGGTTCCATATAATACTATTTCATTCAAATTTAGAAAATTAATACTATGGACTCTGTGATTAAATTCTGAAAATGAGTTATTACCTCTTTACCATCAAACAAAGTCATTTAAAAAAAAAATCTAAATACAAATTTAGAGAAAAAATGATCAGTATAATATAAATAGAATTAAACCATTTACAAACTTTTCCACTAAAAAATTATCCCCATTATCCAACTATATATATAATGGAATATCAATTCCATCTAGATTCACATAACATATGCATGTAACCACATTGTAGACTTATGTTACAATCCATAGCCACATACCATATAGAAAAATAATATAAAATTTAATGAAACCAAATTATTTTATAAAAATCATGTGAAATATTATCCTCTTCCCTTCAGCAAAATATTTGTAAATCATATACCCACATATGTGCCTCATCATATTATACCATATCCCAAAAGAATCGCATAAATTTTCATAGGTAAAATATTGAAACATCATGATATAAAATCATATAACATATATTGAAGATATTCTAGGGGTGGGGGAGTCATTAACGATCCATAAAATAGACATTATAGATTTTATGGGTCCCCCTGAAATAATAAAACCTCATATGGTTCTTGGTTAGGTGACCTTACATGGGTTGTGGTCAATAGTAAATAATTAAAAATAAAATGAATATAATAAAAAATATAAGTAAAACCTTACTACTAACACCTAAATACAAAACCTCTAGAACAATAACCATCACTACTCTAGAAAAACTACACATATTTATCTTCAGTTACTTCTATAAAACATGAAAAATCATACAATACCAAAAAATAACCAAAAATAATTATCTAATTTATTATGCATTACCAATTACCCATTAATGACATAAAATCCATGTTATATTCATTAATATCATTGAAATTATAGAAAATATAATTGTATATAACCACCTTTGTAATAAAATTTATAAATTATTATACCTCTTATCATTATGATAACACATAATTTATTAATTCCTTAGAATTAATTATTTTTATATCATTAATTTTAGAAACGTTACATGTTTTAGGTAAATATATCACAATATAAACAATATTCTCTACACAACCAAACAAATATCATATAACCACTATATCCTCCCTCAACAATATCAAAGTTATCACAGTAAACATACATCAATACCATTATAAAAAAATTAAAAACTATGCATCATGAAAAAAAATCACACCATCTTTAAAACATTAATCTAAAATATGAATCCCATCACAATTTACCCATATAATTAATTTAAAAAACAATTCATATTTCATCCAATTATCTCTCATTCCACGTCGTCATATTTACACCCCCAAAAAATTACCCTATAAATATGATCTTCCCTTCCATCCACATAAAAAATATCCAAAAAATTCTGAAACATCCATGACTATAAACAATACAATAACAAAAAATCACCAAAATATAAATCACTTAATTTATAAAAAATAATCACATCTCCAAATTTACATTTTCATGAAAAAACAAAATTACAAATAAATAAAAAAAATTCAAAATTTTTATTTTAACATATCACAACAATATTTAAAAATATATACAATCAATATAAAAATATCATAATAATAAATAAAGCAATTTATAACTCATATATTTATGTACATACAAATTCATGATAATACCACCAAATATAGCTTCAATATATTGTCTTATTCATTTAACGTATGGGTTAATTCTCAATAACTAACATGTTTATGATGAAAATAACAATAGAAAGCCCATATATGGATTCTCATAAAAAAAACATACAAAATAATACCATTGAAAATATTTATACCCATGTGATTCACTTATATTTTTTACTTTTAATTAAAATAAATCATTATCAACATTAGGTAATTTAAAATTATATATGAAAATTAACAGAATAAAATATACACATTTAACAAAAAGTAATCGGAGACATTTTTTACCCCTTGCCCAAAACAAGGAAACAATAATCACAGACCAAAGTAATATAAGGGAAAGGTTAATGAAATTAAAAAATCATAAGATATAACACTTATAACCTATTTAAAAATATTTATCCTCAATCCCTAGAAGAAAATCCACCACAACCAAACTACAATATAATTTATAGCCATTATGTATATAAAACATGAGAAATAATAAATGAAAATTGGAGGATGAGTATCTTGAATCCGAATAATTTCATCACCTGAATAAAAAGACATAAATATATCAAGAGATGACTAAATTAAATAAAATATAATCCCAAATACATGTATGGTTCAATGAAATTAAATAAAGATGATAATGACATGAGAAGATATCTGAATTCTAAATTAAGATCTATGAGTCTAAAATCATAGTTTCCCGACATTGGTCATAGTGAGATGTTGTTCAAATATAAGAATCATGAACTAAAATCCCCCAAATTCTATAATTTAAGTACATTCAAACACTGTTTTTATATTATATGAATAAATTCAATGTTTCATTGGTTGGAGACACTTCATAAACCAAAAACGGTCAAAAATCACTATGCGAATGTCATGCACAATCCTAAAACATAATAACCACTAAACTGACATCATAAATAAAAATTAAATAAATAATGTGGAAAAAATAACATACAATAATGTGATTAAATATGCAACTAAACAATTATTCCACCAATAATTCAAACACATAATAATTGGCTATCCACACTTAACCAAAGGATGAATTAATTAACACTCAGCAGGATTCAGAGTGAAACCAAACATGTCAAGCCACATTATACCAAACCATTATATTATTAGGACATATTCTATTATCTACACGTGTTAATGAAATAATTATAGAATAATATATATATAGTTGTTCATATCGTTACAATTTCTATATAAAATTTACCTATCTACTACAGATCACCTCCATATATCTTTATAAGACCCTAGAAAACATCAAATTCAATAAGTAAAGGTTCACAATAAATATAATAATATAAAATAAACACCTTTATACTTTCATTTTCCTTTATATTCCATTTTATATATGCATATACATGTTTGTACTCAGCTATTCCAAGATTGTTCAATGTATAATTCTGTGTACCCACAAGTATCCATGGGTATCAACATATATTAGAGTTTATCGAAGTTTATCTATGTGAGATTAGGTTTACTGATATATGAATGGGACTAATTATAATTTTACAACTATGGACTCAATTATACTAATTTAATCATGTGTTTCTATGTGTACCTATGCATTTCTAGTTGAAAAATGATTACATTGGTCTACCCTTATATACATTCAAGAAGTTGTATATAATTATATTCTGACCAAATTATACCCTTTCTTGGGACCCATTATATTTATTTGTATATATTTTTACCATGAAATACTTATGTATTTCTATACCTACTTGGTTATTGAATGTTGGACCGTAGAGGACCTGTATAAACTTATGTGTGTACACTCATTTGTACCCAAGTGCACCTAAATTTATGTCTATATACAAATATTTGGAGAAAATTTTATATTATTATACCCATAAGTACAAGGGTGTAACCATGTATTGTCATGTGTAGATAATTTTTACTGACATGCACAAACATGTATCCACGTATACATTGTGTACTCTTGTAAATATTTTTTTCACTTCCATAAATACTTATGAATAAATGTGTACTCATGTATACCTATATGTAAAAATTTATTTAATCTTGTATCCAATTAAAATTAGTTTTATATATATAGTCAAATTTACCATAATGCATACAATATGTGTGCATGTAAACTATTCAATACTCACATGTATAAGAATATACCTAGTTGTAGTTTCATGTCTCATTATAAACACATTTAAAAAAATGTAGGAATGTCTGACCATGTTTATCCATGTGGAAAAATATGTATCATATTTTACTAGTGTGTACTCAAAAGTTATTGAGACTACCGTCCAATGCCAGTATAAATACATGTGAAATTATGTATACCAATATTTTCAAATTTTTAGGAACATGTACATACATATGAAAGGTATAATAAGGTTTATCCGATATACTTGTTTTTCCCCTAAAACAACACAATATTTTATTAAATATATATATTTTTGTAATATTGATTTCATTGATTGGTATATTTACATGAAACATTGATTTTAAATGATCAGTTATATATTATTGAAAAAATATTACTAAATGTGTAACTCATCACATAGTGGTTAGATTTATGGATATATATATAGCTAATTAAATAATTAAAATGTATTATTTACATATTTTTATAATGAATTATTTGGTTTGAAAGGAAATATAAAGTAATATAAAGGCATTAAAATTTAAAAAAAAGACAATTTTTTTCGTAGAAAACTACTTTTTTGAATAAAAATTTTCATTATCATAATATATTATATTTTACGATTGAAGAATATTTTAATAAAATGATTAGATAAAATATATTGTAATATATTTAGTAAAATATGGTACCTTTCATATAATGGTAATTTAAATGTTTTCAATGAGAATAAATTATTTTATTATTTAAAAATGTCTATTTCAAAAATAGAGTGTTCGGTTGATTTCTCATGATTATTTTAAAATTAATTTTGTAACGTTCTGGCCAAAACTATCAAGTCTATGCCAAAATTCCTAATAAATGTAAGAGAAACTCACCATACAGTAGAGGCTTCCAACTAGTAGAAATTATCTCACTTGGAACCATGGGGATACTATAACTGCATCATGATGTTAGAGGATCAATGATAATAAAAACAATATAATAAATGAAATTAAAGTACATGATGATTTTAAAGATGGAATACATGATGTAATAAACCAAAAAAATACTAATGTTTTAAGGAAATGTATTAAATATAAACGTTTGAATATTCGCTTCTTCAACTTTATCCACCAACGTCCTCATTATCATTCTGAAAGTTCTCAAACTACCACCATAGAGTCATTTCACCTAACATGATCCCTTTATATGCTATCTACAAGAGGACTAAAATTCCTAAGGTGTGAATATAAGACTGATTAGGATCCCTTAAAATACCGTCAATTTTATTTCCTAATATATACATGTTCATGCCATGAAAATGAACATGGTACATATATAAAAATAATATATCACACAAGTACATAACACATGTCAGGTCCTTGGGGATTGACTCAACCTACTTCGAAATTATATGAGGATAAATACAATTAAATTAGAACAATGATGGATAGAACATAAATAATCATCTTGACATATCCTCCTTGAGTGGATAACCCCAATAATGCGGAACATTCCATCGTTCTTGATAGTTGAAGTGCATGTATTCCACCATTGTATTATTAGATCCATCATGACTGGATAGTCAAATTAATCCATCAAATTTCAAATTCTGGATAAATTCATGTCAAATCCCAAAATTATGGATATCCAAAAGCATGTAAGACATCCTATCGACTTGAATACTTCATATACATGCAAAAATAATATAATATTTTCCCTCTTGAAGGATAGTTTCGAACATTCATAAAATTTCACAAGTCAGAAATCGTATTCCATGTAGTCACTTGTATTTTCCATGTATTATTTTTTAATATTATATGGATTAAATTTGAGGCCATGCACTGAGATAGTGTGTAGTTCGAGTGCTCAGTGTACCCAAAAAAATATTTGAAAAATATTAAAACATTAAATACCATGAATTCATAGTTTACCTAAAAAAGAGGAATAACATCTAAATAGGTTCCTAGATCAGAAATCCACGGACATCGTGGCATTTAGAACAATGTAAATACCCTAGGCACGAACCAACATTAGTCGATGCAGGTATATTGTGGAAATTCATCACAAGTGTTTTAAATGAATAAAATAAATCGATAATTTTTTTTCATCGATATAGTGACACAACATGTTTTTTATTTTATGTAAACACTTTAGCAGAGATCCAGGGTTAGGTTAATTACCCTAAAATCCTCTAGACCCCTGGAGAGAGAGATCTAGAGAATCCTCTCAGCAGGCGATTATAGAACTTCAGATTAGAGATCGACGAATGTAATTCTTGGTAGATCTCACCACCGACAAATGATACAATGACCTAACATCATCAGCGAGCGATAAAAAATATAGGTAATATTCATTATTTTTATTTTTCTTTCCCATTATTGATTCCTATGAGGAATGCAGAGTAATTTATGAACATATTATCCCACATATCGATCATAATTACGTAATGGGTTGATATTTGTGGGGGTTTATGGGAGATTGATCTTATGATTTTTTTATTTATTTGATTGTTGTTATAATGGAGATGGACCAAGGTCAACACAAACATCAATCTAGGATCATTAATCTCTTTGATTGTTGTGCTTTTATCCCACATTCATCATTCAGTGAAAGAATTATTTGTAACACCCCAAAATGATATAGTGTTAAGAGACTAAATTATTTTCTCATGTCAACAAGTTTAACCATTCCTTTCAGAAGACTATATGATTAGAGATATATAGTTAAGTATTATATTCAAGGAGTAGTGACCATGATGGGTGACATTCTGAGATGTTTCCAAGGGTGTGTACGAGTGTGGAAAAAGCACACCGAAAAAGAAAAGTCTTGGTTTGTGGGGAAAATTATTAGTTAGATGACTTGTTCGGGAATGTTGGTGCACCCCAGAGAGGGGACCACAAGTCTGTGGGGAAACTTGTGGTGTGTGGAGGGCCATGACATGATGAACATGTTATGTCAGGTTGTCTATGATGTCAGTGGGGGATCATTTTTACATTGGTATTAGAGGAGGAACCTAGCGCTTAGGGTGGTGGAACTGCCTGAGTTGAGATGTACGGTCCACAATGAGGATGTAGTTCTCTAAGGGAGGATGAATGTAACACCCAAAAATAAAGAGGTGTGTATGTGCTATTGGTGAGGCCTTGTTGTTACATTTTTATTAGAGGAGGAACCCCACCCAAAGTTTGGTGGCACTGCCTGGGTTGAGATATATGGTACACAATGAGGATGTAGTTTTCTATGGGGGATGAATGTAACAACAAAATATGATATAGGGTTAAAAGAATTAATGATATGACTCATTAGTAATATGACCCATTCTAGCATGTGGGTGGTCCCAAAAGAGTTGACCACATGTCAGTGAGGAAACAGGTGGGTTCGGGTGGGCTGGGAACGATAACACAATTAACGAGGGAAATCAACACTACCCACAGGGACCAATTGTTAAATTCATGGCTTGGCCTGTGACTCAACACATCCTGATCAATCGATTGATTAACAGTAGATTCTTGGAAAAATGATTTGAAATCATATATCTATGATTAGAATGGCTCGATGGATGTTCGACGATAGAAACCGATCTATTTAGATGATGGTGGATCCAAAAAAATCCTTGTTCCTTGACATTCTTCAATGGAAGAAATAACAACCATTTTAATTCATTTTCAACCGGATTGGAAGAGGAAATACATTTTTTTAGGTGATGTTATGTCTTAACAAGATTAAATCATGAGTTTCATAGTGGGTCGATCATCATATCAATGTACAGAAATTGATGAGGCGCACAAGAGTTGTTCGAGTGATTCTATAAAATCACGGACCACATGACGTGTAAAATGGATTAAACAATGTGTGGGGACCCCTTTTAGTGGTATGGTTTTGGGATAATGTTAATGATAACATGGTGTGTGACCTTATTGTATGGCATGTGACCTCTCCCAAGTAACTCAGGTTGTAATTTTGGAGGAACACAGAAACAGTTTCGAGTACACCAGTGGCATACATGGTGTGTATAAGGCCCTAGCCTTAAATATTACTTAATGTTGAGTTATTTGAAGAATACACGTTGATGATCTTTTCAGGTTTAGAGTTTTAGAGAATTAGATCATAAATTATGCATTACATTCCACATTTAAACAAAGTGGTTATATAAAAGATAATATTCATTTTTCCCCATCAACAAAATCATATTTAAAACAATACATGGATTATTTCATGAAACTTCCTTGACACTATCATCACATCATGTACCATTCCATTGACCTGTGAAAAACATTTCAAAAACATGGGATGAGCATAAAAAGCTCAGTAAGGGAGATAAAAATGTGGAAAGGAATCATTAGTACATGTAATTGTAAGAATCAATGAAATCATACTTCACTCATAAAACATATGCACGTTAACATACCTCATGAAATCATAAGATTTATGAATAAATCTTAGAAATCATAAGACATAAAGGTAACTTGAGGCATTCACAACATTCTTACGTAGGGAGTAACCCTCATGGTTATGTTTGGAATACCCATCACAATATATTCCCTAAATCTCTTCGGAGAAACCTTAACGTTTAACCCCTTTTCATTACCCAATGCATTAGAGAGCTATATCGGGCTCACCCTCCCTTAGTTTATCATGGAACCACCCATCTTCATAAAAATTCCCAAGAACCATAACATATTCTTATCACCTAAAACATGCATAAAGAAAACATAACATTTCCACATTTCAATCACAAGAATTCAATTCAACACATTGATATAATAAAAACATTATGAAAACCATTTTTAATACCAAAATAAATGAAAATTAACGCATGGTATTTATTTTTCATTTAAAAAATGTTATGTCTTGTAGAGGAAGTCGAAACTCAAATAATGGTCACGGCGGTGAAGAAGTTGTTGTCGCCGCATACGTATGACAAAAAAACCATCCTTTTGTCCTTTAGTAAAACGATTCGTATAAAAAAATATTCCTTTTGAATAAATGTAAACTTCAAAGGGGTTTATACACAATATAAATGAATGTTGTCTATAAATCAAAATATGCCTCAATGAAAGGAGATTGAGACGAAGTCCCTTACCTCGGGTCTGACTTGACTCGATCGTTCTTCAACATCCTGAATAATAAACTTGAGTTAATTTATGCTTTATGGAGAACCTTTTTCATGTTAATTATTTCTTTTATATCACTTATTACCATGTTATTAACACTATGTAATTATTTATGTTAATAATAGTCATTTTGTCGATCATTGGTACTTGAGTTAAAAATAATCTATTTATATTTACAAGTTTTTCATGTGGTAAAATATCCATTATATACAGAATTATATTCATGATTTAGATATCAAATATATCATATATATCTAGTACATACATTCATTTTGAATATTACTTAACATTTAGAGGTAAGAAATGAAATGCACCGTTCATTGAGACGGTAAGCCGTACGTACGCATGAACGCTACTTTGATTTATATTTCATATTTTATGGAATGGAATCATAATGATATAAAGGTATATTATAATTACAGTATAATATCATATATAATATCATTAACTCCATCCTTTATACGTCTCACATATGGCATTAATGAATCAAATCACTTTGAGGGGGAAGTAGTCCGCACTTCCTAAAATGAAGATATCACGTTTACCCATATTGGAAACCATAAAGGTATGACATAAATGTAAAAATACAGAAGATTAAGGAAACAATAAACATATTATTATCATATATAAATATAGTGACATCATAATGGCCTCCTTTTAAGGTGTTATAAGAATATTGAACAATCGTCGTTTCGTGATGCAGAAATTTTCCATGCATGGAAACAGTATGTTCTTTAACCATTAGATGTAGGTGTGTGTAAGTGTAGCTCGAATAATTCTTATAACAACATCCTAGTATATTTAAGATACTGGTGTTGTTACAAAATAAATGAATAAAAATATTTTAGGGGGTTGGAGAAGCAAAATAAAACAAAAGAACATTAGATAAGACTTTACCTTTAAATCGGGTAACTTCTCTTGGTTGGAAGCAGAAGGGTTTCTTGAAGAGATTTCTGCCTAAGGTAAGTCTTATAGGATGAAAAGAGGGATGTGAAGAGATCAAATGAGCAGAGCATGGCTGATCCAATGTCCTGAGAAGTGTGGGTAAAGAAGTAGAGGTAGGGGCCTTTTATAAGAGTAGAGGAGGGGCACTCTTGGAAAGTTATAAAATGTTACTTTATATTAAAATGAGTTTCGGATTTTAAAGGTCCAACATTGATATATTTGTAGGATAAGGTGATAAGGGTTCAAAAAATACTCATCCAATAGGTCTTTGACAAGTGTAAGTCTTAGATTTTACATTTTCTTTTCATTTTATTTAAATCGTTCATTAATGAGGTAATCGATGCATCATCATGATGTCATAATGAATTTAATTTATTTAAAGTCCAAAAATTATAAAAAAATACTAGGATTTAGGAAATATTTTTAGCATTCCATTTAATATTTATAGTCTAAAATATCATTTACACAGACTAAACTAAAAAAGTTTTACTTGGGTGATACATACTTTGTTATATTTAACTTTCTTAAAAAATAAAAAAATAAAAAGTCTCTATCACACAAAAGTGATTACATGGGGTTCCAAAGTTTGGCACAAGGCATCCCATGGTCGGCCATGAAATAACCTATAGCATTAAGACAAATTTTGGGGTCATTTGTTTTTATTATGATATTATTTTATTATCCTTAACTACCCGATTACTAATTAATGAAGATAATTAAAGATAATTATCGTGGTTACTATTCATAATGTCCAAAAACAAGAGTCTTAATTATGTAATTTGGACCTCTTGATTAGAAATATGGAATCCATTTTACCAAATTCCAAAAATAGAAATTGCAATAATTAATTTAAAAATAATTCCCGTTGTCAAAACAAATAGTGGGTTTTTTGAAACAATATCTATGAAAAGTTTGGCACTTGTTTAGGACCACTTACAAATTGAAATTAATTCTAATGAACTCCATTGGATTAAATGGTAAAAATATATTCTAATTACAGTTTAAAACCAATTAAAAAGATAATCTAAACATATAATTAAATTAGATGAAAAAGATGTTTTCATGTAAAATGCAGTATTTTTCACTATTTATTAAAAAATGAACATTGTCAGAAAAATATCAAAAAATTATCCAAAGAAAATTTCAATTTCCCAATCATAAAGAATAAGTTTATTTTGACAAATAGGGGTTATAAAATTGTCAAAAGATACATTTAAAAATGGGTCACCATCAAAAGGCGGTAAAACAATCTTTTAAAAATATTAGAGAATTCTATGGTTAAGATTGGATTTATTCTCATTTTAAGCATCTAAAACACTATCTAATTAATAAATAGACATAGATATTAAAATATATTATTCATTACTTACTTGTTATGTTACATCCTTCCCCCCTTTAGAAAATTGAGTCCCCGAAATTTATTTAATTATCGAATAAGTGGGGTTATTTATCCCTCATTGCATTTTCAGATTCCAATGTTTCCTCTTCAATCATGTGGTTTTTCAAAAAACCATTACATGATGAATCACCTTATTCCGCAACACTTGCTCCCTGTGGTAAAAATATAGACTGTTTGTTCTTCATAAGATAGATTCTCTTCCAGCTGGACTACCACTGGACTCACAACATGAGATGGATCTGGCATGTACTTCCTTAACATTGAAATATGAAAAACATTGTGTACCTTAGATAAAATCGGAGGTAAATCCACTTGGTATGAAACTGATCCAACTCTCTCCAGAATTTCATATGGTCCAATGGACCTTGGACTTATATTTCCTTTCTAACCAAATCGCATCACACTTTTCCATGGTGATACTTTGAGAAAAACATGATCACATACCTCAAAAGAGAGATCCGTCCTCCTATTGTCTGCATAAATCTTCTGCCTGCTCTGATCTATTCTCATGTGTCTCTATATCAGCTGAACTTTTTCTGGAAACTCTTCTACCAATTCTGGTCCCATAAACTTCCTCTCACCTACTTCATCCCAGAAAGCTGGAGTTCGACACTTCTTCCAATATAATGCCTCAAATGGTGCCATCTGTATACTGGAATGAAAACTGTTATTATAAGAAAACTCAACCAAAGAATGATTTTGGCCCCAACGTCCCTGATAATCCATCGAACAAGAACATAGAATATCCTCCAAAGTATTAATCATTCATTCATACTGCCCATCTGATTGAGGATGAAAAGCTGTACTAAAATTTAATTCAATACCCAATGACTTCTGAAGTCCTTTCCAAAAGTTAGAAGTGAACCTGGGATCACGGACAGATACAATGGAGAGAGGAACTCCATGTAACCTGAATATCTCTTTAAGATACAAGCAGGAAAGTTAATCTAGGGAAAAAGTATCTCGTATAGCACGAAAATGACCAGATTTAGTCAAGCGATCAACAATAACCCATATTGCATTATTAACTCGAGGTGTCTTCGGTAATCCTACAACGAAGTCCATGGATATATTATCTCATTTCCAATCTGGAACTGGTAAAGGCTGAAGCACCCCTTTCGGTAACAGCCGCTCTGCTTTAACCTGTTGACAAGTGAAACACATCACAGTAAAATCAGCAATATCTCTTTTCATTCCGTCCCACCAGTAATACTTCCGAAGATCCCTATACATCTTAGTACCGCCCTGGATGAACTGAAAACGGAGAACTATGAGCTTCACATAACAACCCTCTCTTCAACTGTCAATCACAAGGCACACACAATCTCTTCCCAAATATCAAAACACAATCATTATCAATTTTGAATTCAGTCAACTTAGCCTTCTGAACCAGCTCTATAATTTTCTGCAACTCACTGTCTTGCTTCTGTACTTGCTTAATTCTGTCTGATATAGATGATTTCATAGATACCTAAAACAACACAGAAGTATATTCTTCACCAACAACTTCTATGCCAAAGTTCATCAAATCCACAACCAAAGGATCACGTTCCAAATGCAACATTCTTAATGAAGCATTAATTTTTTGACTCAATTCATCATCCACATTATTTTATTTTCCCAGATGGTAATGAATTGTACAATCACAATCCTTGATTAATTCCTTCCATCTCCTCTATCTCATGTTCAATTATTTCTAAGTGAATATATACTTCAAACATTTGTGATCAGTATATATTTCACACTTTACACCATACAAATGATGCCTCCAAATTTTTAAAGCAAAAACAACAGCAGCTAATTGCAAATAATCTGTTTGGTAATTTACCTCATGAGATTTCAACTAACATTAAGCATAAGAAATTACCTGATCATTCTGCATTAGGACGCAACCAAGTCCTTTCAACGAAGCATCACTTTAGATAAAAAACTCACCATTCCTTGAAGGTAGTGCTATAACTGGAGCATTCACCAATCTTATTTTCAGTTCTTGAAAACAATCATCACATTCTTTTGTCCATATAAACTTAACACCCTTCTGAGTTAGCTTAGTCATTGCACTAGATGACCGGGAAAAATGTCTAACAAACCTTTGGTAGTAGCCTGCCAAACCAAGGAAGCTATGAATCTCGATTACATTTGTGGGTCTTCGCCATTCTTCCACAACATTTGTTTTTGCAGGATCAACAGTTATCCCATCTTTAGAAACAATGTGACCAAGGAAAGAAATTTTTTGCAAACCAAAACTCACACATGCTGAATTTCCCATACAATTTCTTCTCTTTTATGGTTAAAAAAATAACCCTTAAATGACTTTCATTCTCCTCTTTACTTTTAGAAAATACCAAAATATCATCAATGAAAATAACCACAAACTTATCCAAGAACTCATGGAAAATTCTATTCATATGGTCCATGAATACAGCAGGTGCATTGGTTAGACCATAAGGCATAACTACAAATTCATAATGGCCATATCTTGTAAGAAACACGATCTTTGGAATATCTGCTTCCTTTTCCTTCAACTGATGGTACCCCGATCTCAGGTCAATCTTTGAAAAATACTGAGCTCCCTGGAGCTGATCAAACAAATCATTGATATGAGGAAAATGATATTTTTTCATAACAGTGATGTTATTCAAGGCTCTATAATCAATGGAAAGTATCATTGAACCATATTTCTTTTTAACAAATAAAATAGGAGAACCCCATGGTTATTTTCTTGGTTGAATGAAATCTTTCTCTAATAAATCATGCAATTTCTCCTTCAACTCTAAAAGTTCAATTTGAGATATTCGATAAGGGTGTTTTGAAATTGTCTTAGTATCGGGAACTAAGGCAACAGTAAATTCAACATTCCGATCTGGTATTATTCAAAGCAAATCATCAGGAAAAACATCAGTATACTCATTTACCACATGCACATCATTAATCTGAAAAGTTCCTTTGTTTTCAACAAATGTGCATGGTAACATTCATTTCCATCTTTTACAAGTTTCTCAGCCTCTTGATATGTTATCAACAGTAAGGGTTCATTCTTTTACAAAAACTGAAAGTCTTTCTGAAAAGAAACTTCTTTAGCTCCACAGTCAATCTTAGCATGGTAAACAGAGAGCCAATACATACCTATGA
This sequence comes from Viscum album, assembly GCA_963277665.1. Classification (NCBI taxonomy): domain Eukaryota; kingdom Viridiplantae; phylum Streptophyta; class Magnoliopsida; order Santalales; family Viscaceae; genus Viscum; species Viscum album. Next base: position 54,022,645 of record OY728156.1, read on the forward strand.
TAACATCAAACTCTACTAAAGGTAAAACAATATTCTTTGAAACTAGTTTCTTTCCACGGATAAGGATAGGGATTATTCATATAAATTGGTTTTGCCTCAACATTTCCCCCAGGTGTTTTTACCACAAGTTCATGATTCATTTCTTGAGATGGTATTACCATTTTACTAGAAAAGTTTTCAGAGATGAAAGAATGTGTAGAGCCTGAATCAAACAACACACTCACATAATCTGAAAAAACAAACAAAGTACCTGATACCACTTCATTTGATAGCCCAACATCTGCTGAAGTAGTTGCAAAGGATTTCACCACCCCTTTCTGCTTGTATTCTAACTGCTTCCCATCACTCGAGCTCTTTGTCGGCCACTCATTTTAATAGTGACCCATATCATTGCACTTAAAACATTTCACTAACTGTAAATCAAATTTAGTCTTACCATAACCATAATCTTTTTCAGTGAAATCAAGAGCATTATGTCCCATCTTACCAAATCGTCATCACTTTCCAAAATTCAGAAGACATTCCCCAGCATGCCTTTTACCACATTTATCACAAACTGGAAACTTAGTTTTCTTACCATCAGACATTTTTGAAGAATTCTTCCCTTTCTCCTGCCACCTCTATCTCTTCTTCTGTTGGTTTTTATACGACACATGATCATCTTAAAAATTCATTTCCACCTTCTCAGTACATCTAACAAGATTTTCATAACTTTTGAACACACGAGAATCCAATGCCCTTCGATATTTTGGCTTTAATCCTGAGTAAAAATGGTTTATTTTACTATCAATGTCTCGGATAAAATTTGGAGCATACCTTCCCAATCGTGTGAACCTCTCTTCATAAGCATCTACTGTGTCATCCTCTTGCCTCAATTCCAATAATTTTTTTCCATCCTAAGTCGAACATCCTTAGGAAAATACTTCTCAAGAAACATACCTTTGAATTCATCCCAGTTGAAAGAATCAATCTCATCAGCATCCTTGATATTTTTATCCATAGACCACTACTGATATTCTTCACCCTCCAAACGGTAAATTGAAAGACTAAACATTTGATTGTCTGAACACCCCATGACATCTAAAATCTTCTCCAGTGATTTAATCCAGCCTTCAGCTAGAACAGTGTCAGATGATCCTCTTAATGATGGGGGATGTTGCCTCATGAAATGTTCCACCACTGACATGTTCCTCTACGGTTGATCTGGCTGATCTCGTGCATGGATACCACCACCATTTATCGCTTGAGTCAACTGTTCCAACATTGCAAAAAACTGTTCAGTTCCAATTCCGAACATCTCAGGATGCTGATTCAGAAGGTCAATTCCTTCTGTATGCCTTCCGAGTACTGCTTCCATGTTTCCTTTGTGGAAAACCATTTTGAACAAACATATCTTAGATGAAGCAACATGGAAATATTCAAATGAAATATCATTTCAATTCGACCATAAAAAAATATTTTTGGGTAATAATTTTATAGAATTATAACTTCTAAAGTTATCTAAACCGACCTCTGATACAAACTATAAGTCCCCATCCTTAAACATTACTTAATCTTGAGTTATTTCAAGAATACACGTTGAGGATCTTTTCAGGTTTAGAGTTTTAGATAATTAGATCATAAATCATGCATTACATTCCACATTTAAACAAAGTGGTTACATAAAAGATAGTATTCATTTTTTCCCATCAACAGAAAAATATTTAAAACAAAACATGGATTCTTTCATGACACTTCCTTAACACTATCATCACATCATGTACCTTTCCCTTGACCTGTGAAAAACATTTCAAAAACATTGTGTAAAGACCCGCAAATTTCAAGGAAATTTTTTTTCTTAATTTTCTTTGGAATTTTACAAGAGCGCAGCTTCAGACGGCACCTGATTCCGAGGCCCGGTGTACCCGGAATCAATTTCCGAAGTTTGGCTCGGGTACGTTCAGTGAACGGACGGGCGGGTTTTTCTATCTTTTGAACCGGTGCCCGGAATCAAATTCTGAGGGCACCGATGAAATCGCAGCGCCAGTATTTGCTTAGAAACGCCTCTTCCGGAGTTGCGTTTGCTCAGACGTGGTTTTTAAATTTTGGGACTTTAAGTCAGAAATAAAATAAAGTTTGTGCGACAACTTTATTTTATTTCACTTAAGCTGCTTGGAAGTCACTTGGAAGCCACTTGAACTGAGATAAAGCGGATAGGGTGCTATCCGGAAATATCCTACCCCTTGTTAGGATATTTGTGCGGTGGGGCCCGCACGAGCCCCGCCATTTCTTTCGCTAAGTAACGCACCCGCGAAAACCCGTCAAAGTAACTGAAAAGTCAACCGACGCGTTTTCTTTAATTCTTAACAGACCATTTAATTGGGCGGTTTATTTCGTGAATTAAATGGGTTGTTTCGCTCGTTGAATTAATTCAACGAACTGATGGGTCGTTACTTACGTTTTTGCGTTTGTTGGCATGTTTATAAAATAAGACCAACCTAAAAATCCTTTGAAAGGATTTGAGAGGATCTTTGTTCCTTCAGCTCCCCCGCGAAGAACGCGAAGAACGCGAAGAACGCGAAGAACGCCAGCGACCGGAATTCGACGACGCACGCCGTGATCTGCGCCGTCGACGAGCCCTACCCGCGACGTTCTTCGGCGGCACCTCTTCTTCCGCGGCCGATCCTCGTTCGGCAATTAAGGTGAGAAACGAATCGTTTATTTCTCCCCTTTTTATAATTCAATATCAACGGATTTAAATTAATCCGTTTGATCTTGATCCGGAGATTGGCGACGCGACGCCGGATACCGCGACGACGCGACGATCTCCTTCATCCGCGACGAGCGATTCTGCGACGACCTCTCGTCCGACGACGACGACAAGGTAAGGGATGTTGGAATATTTTATCTTTTTCCCCGTGTTTATTCTTTTAAAGTGAAGAACATGATCTCCGACAATTTTAATTTATTTAAAATTGTTGTTGATTATTCCTCCCGTGGTTTATGACTAACGCGGAGGGTGCAGGTCTAACGAACAAGACCCGACAACCCTCCGCCGATCTCTTTTGTTGTGCGGATATGGAGGACGACGACGAACCGCGCGGCAGGGGCGATCGGTTGATCCCGCAGTGAAGGTCGGCCCCCGGGAGGGGCAACGGCGCAGACGGGAGGCAAAACGGGCCACCGGAGCAACTCCGGCGGCCCGCGGAAGGCGGCGGCGGCGCGGGTCGCCGGCAAGGCAGCGCCGGCGACCGGAGGCGGCTGCGCCCGGCGCGCCGCCGTGGAGAAGATCCGCCGCGGCTGAAGCCGCGGCGGCGGCGGCCGGTTCCGCGGCCGCGCGGAACCGGGGAGGGACGCGGCGGCCCGGCCGCGTCCGCGTGACAGGCGGCCCCCCGCGGGGCCGGGTTTCCTTCAAGTCGCGGGTCAGACCGGAGGCGGCGGCTCCTTCGGCCGCTCGGCCGAAGCCGAGCCGGCCGGTCCGGTCGGCCGGGCCGCGCCCAGGCCGGACCGGACCCGGCCTAGCCGGTTCGGGCCGACCCGGTTCGGCCGACCCAGGGGGGGGTTCGGGCCGGGTCGCCCCGGGCCCAGAACCCCCGTTTTCGGGCCTCTTCGGTCTTTTGCCCATATCGTGGGCCTGGGACCTCCGATTGACGAACCGTCAGCGGCTACGCGATCCTTGGATCGAGACGGTCATTTCGGTATATTACACTCAAGGTTTCGGAAGACTTTGGGTTCGGCCGGGTTGGTTCGTACACGAAACAAACCGGGCCCTCGGAGCGGAAACGCTCATAACTTGAGCTACGGACGTCCGATCGACGTACCGTCAGCTGTGGTAGTTTCCTCTAAGTGAGTCGGAACTTTTGGCATACTCCGCCCGAGGATCAGACACAGGCGGAGTACGGTCGGGTTGGTTTTGCCCTAAAAACCAACCGGGCCCCTGGGACGAAAATGCCAATAACTCTCAGACCGGGCGTCTGATTGACGCGCCGTCTGTTGCGTAGAGATCCTGTTGTCGTTACGGAACTTTTGGATACATCAACTTCGGACTACGTGTCAGTTGATGTATCAGCCTCTCGGCTCGTGGAGCGGACCCTCCTAAACGAGCTCGCTATGTGCGGGAACCCTAGCGCTGGCTGCGACGACGACAGAGCAGAGATCCTCCGTGGACTGCGACGACGACAGAGCAGAGATCCTCCGTGGACTGCGACGACGGCAGAGCAGAGATCCTTCGTGGACTGCGGCGACAACTCTGCAGAGATCCTCAGTGGACTGCCTCGACTACTGCACTCAGCGATCCTACGTGGATCAGTGCTACAGGTTCTGTGTGAGCCCGATCCTACGTGGGTCCTTACTACCGGTTCTGTGTGAGCCACTGCCTACAGGTTCTGTGTGAGCCCGATCCTGAGTGGGTCTTTTGCGGGGGTTAGTACCTATCGATCCTTCGTGGGTCCGATGACTTAGATGGATCAGTGATCATCTTTGACGTCATCTGAAAAAGTATACCTGGTTGAGCTGAATCTTATGTTACTCTCCTTTGTGGTTTGTGTTGAACTATCCCTTGTGGATTTACTGTTTACTCTCCTTGTGGATTTGAGTCTTGCTTTCCTGCGTGGATTGAGTTGTTCTTGAGCTCGTGAGCAGAGCTAGAATTGGGGACTTAGGTATATGTATGGGCATATACCTAAGTCGAGTCAGATGTTACTTCGTGATTGCATCTTTATTTTGTGCTTTATCCTTTGTGGATTTCGGGAGACCTTCGGGGGTCTCGGGGTCCTTACTGAGTAGCTTATACTCACCCCTGCACGGGCTATGCCCGCACCTTGTTGTGTTGGATGCAGACGACGGACAGCGCTGATCACGGTTGGGGCGTGGAGCAGGATGGTACCTGGAGGTGGACCACTGGACGGGACGTGCTCGGAGCGGACGTGGGACCCGAGGAGCCTGTGGGCTATCTGTACCCACCCTTCAGGTGGGATTGCCAGTGGACGACACGAGGCCGCCGTCTTTTCTTCAGTTGCTGTTCTTTACTTTTCAGTTGTACTTTTCAGTTGGGCTTGTATTCTGGCCCACTTTACTTTTTCTGCACTTTGTAGTTACTTTCCGCTTGCTGACTCTGTGGTGGTTGTTACTTATAAAGGCAATGCCTTCCCTGTTTACTGGGATTTTACGCCTTGGTGCTAGTCGCCAGCCCCTGGCCTATGGAAGGCGGGCTTGGGGTAGTCACGGCACGGGCCCCGAGGACGGGTCGTGACAAATTGGTATCAGAGGTGGTCGGTTCTACCGCAGACTCTGATCGTCTCTTCTTTCTATATGAAGCAATAGTGTTTAGTGTATTGAGTGTGGTTATCAGTTCAGGGAGCCCAGTGTTGGTGCGGCGGCCGACGTATCCGTACACCAGGACCCTGACTCCTGATTTCCGACTTAATGCATGAAAACATTGATTGCGTGTGTGTTTCAAGTTTTCTTCGTGATTACTTGTGTCAGCTCACCGGGTATACTGATCTTCTTTATGAAAGTCTCAAGTTTTCCTTGTGATTACTTGTGCCAGCTCACCAGGTATACTGTTCTGACTGTGGTGCTCTTGTTCTCCTTTTCAGGATGGCCCCGCGACGACAGCCAGCTAGGGTTCCGAGTGTAGGGCGCGACGGCAGCCCACCGAGCGACGAGGCCTCGGTGCAGGGCCCTTTGCCAGCAGTGGCACCGGCGGTAGCTTTACCCGCCGAGCCACCGATGCTTCCAGTACCAGACGCTGACGATGCACGTCGCCTCAGGGCACTGCATGAGTTTCAGAGCCAGCGACCACCCAGGTATCGCGGTGAGGCGGACCCCCAGGCCGCCGAGGACTGGCTAGAGGCGGTGGTACGGATCTTTAGGCTAGTGAGGACACCAGCGGATCTCCTGGTGATTCTCGCGGCGAGCCTCCTGCAGGCGGCGGCAGGACGATGGTGGAGCTTGATGCTCCAGGTTCACGATGAGGCATCCTTGCTCTGGATAGACTTTGAGAGCCTCTTCCGCTCTGAGTTCGTCCCGGCCACCCTCCGAGCGGTGCGCATCCAGGAGCTTCTCCAGCTGCGCCAGGGCAGCATGACGGTCGCTCAGTACGCGGCGAGGTTCACTGACCTATCTCGCTACTCGACCGACATGGTACGGGACCCCTTCTTCCGGGCCCGGACCTTCGAGCAGGGCTTGCGACATGAGATTCGGGCGTCGCTGATCTCCCTCAGCATTCCGACCCAGGCGGGAGTGCTGGAGCGAGCCCTCCTGATCGAGAGCTTCCTGGCAGAGCCTTCTTCAGCGGCGAGACCTAGCGCAGGGCGGCAGGTAGCTGAGTCTTCGGCAGCAGGTAGCCGACGAATGACTCACGGGTCTAGGCAGACCAGACCCCCACGCAGACGGCCTCAGGACACCGGCTCAGCAGTGCGGGGCACAAAGCGGAGTGCCAGCCTTCCGAGAGGCAGGCTGTGCTACTCCTGCGGCGGGCAGGGTCACATGGCTCGTGACTGCCCGACTCGCCGATCAGAGGAGCAGCAGACGGTGGAGGGGCCACCCAGGCAGAGGCAGAGGGTCGACCGTGGCGGTCCGCAGGGAGGAGGCGGACGAGGCAGAGGAGCTGGCCGAGCAGCGGGTGGTGGGCGACGCTTCCAGGCTCTACCCCCCCCCCCCCCACCACCAGGAGGGCCACCTCGACCACAGGGAGCTGGCGGGCAGGGACTGGCCCAGCTCCATGCAGTGGAGGCCTACGACCCCGACATGCCAGAGATGATTCGAGGTACGATCTGTGTCTATTCCACCCTTGCTGCAGTACTTATAGACACAGGAGCGAGTCACTCTTTCATAGCCTCTACCCTTGTTCGGATCTCGGTTATTCCGACTGAGCCGTTGGCTCGATCCTTACGGCTAGAGACTCCTACGGGAGAAGACTCGACGATTACGCACTGGTTCCGGCAGTGTGAGCTTACTCTAGGAGGCGAGAGCTTCGGCTGGGATCTCCTTGTAGCGGCGTCGAGGCCTTACGACGTCATCTTGGGCATGGATTGGCTATCCACGGTTCATTCCCAGATCGACTGTTTTAGGTGCAAGGTGCGATGTGTTCGCACCGACGGGAGCAGGTTTACCTTCACCGGCGAGAAGGGAACCTTTGCAGCACAGGATGGACTTCCGCGGAGGAGAGTGCAGCCCATCTCTCATCAGTTGGCTAGCCTCATCCTAGGAGCAGTGGACGTGCGGAGTCCAGCTTTTCCTGCAGTGGTGGACCAGTACGTGGACGGCTTTCCCGACGATGTTCCAGGGCTACCTCCTCGTAGAGAGGTAGACTTTTACATCGACTTGTACCCCGGGACAGCCCCGATATCTACTCCAGCATACCGGATGGCCCCCGCCGAGCTTCGAGAGCTGCGGGTACAGTTGGAGGACTTGCAGAGCAAGGGGTTTATCCGACCCAGTGTTTCACCCTGGGCTTCCCCGATTTTGTTCGCCAAGAAGGCAGACGGGAGCTTGCGACTGTGTGTCGACTATCGTCGCCTGAACCAGGTGACAGTAAGGAACAAGTATCTGCTGCCACGGATTGATGACCTCTTCGATCAGCTCAAGGGAGCGCGGTGGTTCTCGAAGATAGTCCTCCGGTCAGGCTATCATCAACTCAGAGTTTGAGACGAGGACGTGCAGAAGACGGCCTTCAGGTGTCGGTATGGCCATTATGAGTTCTTGGTTATGCCGTTCGGCGTAACCAATGCTCCAGCAGTGTTCATGAGCCTCATGAATAGGATCTTCCAGCCATACCTCGACCGATTTGTCGTGGTCTTCATTGACGACATTTTGGTATACTCGACGACTGAGGAGGAGCATGCCTACCACCTGCGAGTTGTGCTAGACACGCTCCGAGAGCACCAGCTTTATGGCAAGCTCTCAAAGTGCCAGTTCTGGTTACGTGAGGTCCATTTCTTGGGGCACGTCATCTCTGAGGCGGGAGTTGCAGTGGATCACATGAAGATCGAGGCAGTGCTAGCTTGGGAGCCACCCAAGAGCGTGACGGAGGTGCGGAGCTTCTTGGGCCTAGCTGGATACTATTGGAGATTCGTGCCAGACTTCTCCAGAGTTGCGGCACCACTCTCAGCTTTGACGAAGAAGGGGAAACCCTTCGTGTGGTCAGACAGATGTCAGCAGAGCTTCCAGGAGCTGAGACAGAGATTGACCAACGCACCTATCTTGAGGTTGCCTGAGGAGGGAGTTGGATACGTAGTTTACTGCGATGCATCAGGGACTGGACTCGGGTGCGTCCTGATGCAGGAGCGGGCCGTGATCGCCTACGGACCACGTCAGTTGAGGCCGCATGAGCAGAACTACGCCACTCATGACCTGGAGTTAGCAGCAGTGGTCTTCGCTCTGAAGACTTGGCGGCACTATCTGATGGGCGAGCGCTTCACAGTCTTTTCTGACCACCAGAGTCTCAGGTATATCTTCTCTCAGAAGGACCTGAACCTGAGACAGCGGAGATGGCTTGAGTTCCTCCAGGACTATGACTTTGAGATATTCTATACTCCTGGGAAGGGGAACGTGGTAGCCGATGCCCTCAGCAGGAGGACGGGCATTCAGCTACTTGAGGAGGTGACGGAGCAGCTAGCCTCCTTACAGATATCCTTCGTGGATAGAGACGGAGCAGCCTTTCTTCAGTCTCTCACAGTCTCTCCTCCACTTCTACAGCGGGTCAGAGAGGCTCAACGTGGGGACGCTGACTGTGAGACCCGGCGTGCACTGATATCCTCAGGTCAGGCTCCTGAAGGCTTTTCCCTTGGAGCAGAGCACGACATCCTTTTCAGAGGACGTACCTTCGTACCAGTCACTTTACGAGAGGAGGTTCTGAGAGAGTTTCACACTTCTCCCTTGGCGGTGCATCCCGGAGTGGCGAAGATGTACCAGGATCTCAGACGACAGCACTGGTGGCCGGGCATGAAGAAAGCTGTGGCAGAGTTCGTTTCACGATGCCTCACCTGCCAGCAGGTGAAGGCAGAGCATCAGGTACCAGCAGGCTTGGTACAGCCCTTGGAGGTCCCAGAGTGGAAGTGGGACGGCATATCTATGGACTTCGTGACTGGACTTCCACGCACTTCCAGAGGTCACGACTCCATTTGGGTGATTGTCGACCGACTCACCAAGTCGCCACACTTCTTACCCATCAGAGAGCAGGGCTCAGTGGAGAGCTTGAGACATCTTTACGTCCAGGAGATCGTGCGGCTTCACGGTGTGCCATCGTCTATCGTCTCCGATCGAGATGCTCGTTTCACTTCCTGGCTTTGGAAGGGGTTGCAGGAGGCGTTCGGGACACGGCTCCATCTGAGCACAGCCTTCCACCCTCAGACGGATGGTCAGACGGAGAGGACCATACAGACACTCGAGGACATGCTCCGTGCATGTGTTCTCGACTTTGGTCGCAGCTGGGAGGACCACCTACCCTTGGTAGAGTTCGCGTACAACAACAGCTACCACTCCACCATCGGGATGGCACCATACGAGGCGCTGTACGGCAGACCCTGCAGATCACCGTTGTGCTGGACAGACCCTGGGGAGTCAGCACTCGTGGGACCAGAGATGGTCTGAGCCACGACAGAGAAGGTCCAGATCATCCAGGAGAGGATGAGGACAGCTCAGAGCCGGCAGAAGTCATATGCTGACAGGAGGTGGAGGCCACTAGAGTTCGAGGATGGCGACCACATCTTTTTGCGTGTCTCACCACGACGTGGTTTACAGAGATTTGGCTGAGGCGGCAAGTTGTCTCCACGCTTCATCGCGCCTTTCCAGGTCCTCAGCAGGATAGGAGAGGTGTCTTATCGCCTGGCTCTACCACCTCAGTTGCACCGGGTGCACGACGTCTTTCACGTGTCTTAGCTGAGGAGATACGTGCACGACCCGACGCACATCATCGACTTTGGGGAGCTGGACGTGGACGATGGGGCGACTTTTGCGGAGGTCCCAGTGGAGATCGAGGATCGACAGGAGCGGGTCCTACGTGGGCGGTCGATTCCTCTTGTGCGCATCAGATGGTAGCACGGGAACCTCCAGGAGAGCACTTGGGAGCGGGAGGCTCAGATGCGTGCTCAGTACCCCCATTTGTTCCCCTAGTTTTTGTTATATCTTTACGGGGGCGTAAAGCCCTGAGGTGGGAGTAATGTAAAGACCCGCAAATTTCAAGGAAATTTTTTTTCTTAATTTTCTTTGGAATTTTACAAGAGCGCAGCTTCAGACGGCACCTGATTCCGAGGCCCGGTGTGCCCGGAATCAATTTTCGAAGTTTGGCTCGGGTACGTTCAGTGAACGGACGAGCGGGTTTTTCTATCTTTTGAACCGGTGCCCGGAATCAAATTCTGAGGGCACCGATGAAATCGCAGCGCCGGTATTTGCTTAGAAACGCCTCTTCCGGAGTTGTGTTTTCTCAGACGTGGTTTTTAAATTTTGGGACTTTAAGTCAGAAATAAAATAAAGTTTGTGCGACAACTTTATTTTATTTCACTTAAGCTGCTTGGAAGTCACTTGGAAGCCACTTGAACTGAGTTAAAGCGGATAGGGTGCTATCCGGAAATATCCTACCCCTTGTTAGGATATTTGTGCGGTGGGGCCCGCACGAGCCCCGCCGTTTCTTTCGCTAAGTAACGCACCCGCGAAAACCCGTCAAAGTAACTGAAAAGTCAACCGACGCTTTTTCTTTAATTCTTAACAGACCATTTAATTGGGCGGTTTATTTCGTGAATTAAATGGGCTGTTTCGCTCGTTGAATTAATTCAACAAACTGATGGGTCGTTACTTACGTTTTTGCGTTTGTTGGCATGTTTATAAAATAAGACCAACCTAAAAATCCTTTGAAAGGATTTGAGAGGATCTTTGTTCCTTCAGATCCCCCGCGAAGAACGCGAAGAACGCGAAGAACGCGTAGAACGCCGGCGATCGGAATTCGACGACGCACGCCGTGATCTGCGACGTCGACGAGCCCTACCCGCGACGTTCTTCGGCGGAACCTCTTCTTCCGCGGCCGATCCTCGTTTGGCAATTAAGGTGAGAAACGAATCGTTTATTTCTCCCCTTTTTATAATTCAATATCAACGGATTTAAATTAATCCGTTTGATCTTGATCCGGAGATTGGCGACGCGACGCCGGATACCGCGACGACGCGACGATCTCCTTCATCCGCGACGAGCGATTCCGCGACGACCTCTCGTCCGACGACGACGACAAGGTAAGGGATGTTGGAATATTTTATCTTTTTCCCCGTGTTTATTCTTTTAAAGTGAAGAACATGATCTCCGACAATTTTAATTTATTTAAAATTGTTGTTGATTATTCCTCCCGTGGTTTATGACTAACGCGGAGGGTGCGGGTCTAACGAACAAGACCCGGCAACCCTCCGCCGATCTCTTTTGTTGTGCGGATATGGAGGACGACGACGAACCGCGCGGCAGGGGCGATCTGTTGATCCCGCAGTGAAGGTCGGCCCCCGGGAGGGGCAACGGCGCAGACGGGAGGCAAAACGGGCCACCGGAGCAACTCCGGCGGCCCACGGAAGGCGGCGGCGGCGCGGGTCGCCGGCAAGGCGGCGCCGGCGACCGGAGGCGGCGGCGCCCGGCGCGCCGCCGTGGAGAAGATCCGCCGCGGCTGAAGGCGCGGCGGCGGCGGCCGGTTCCGCGGCCGCGCGGAACCGGGGAGGGATGCGGCGGCCCGGCCGCGTCCGCGTGACAGGCGGCCCCCCGCGGGGCCGCGTTTCCTTCAAGCCGCGGGTCAGACCGGAGGCGGCGGCTCCTTCGGCCGCTCGGCCGAAGCCGAGCCGGCCGGTCCGGTCGGCCGGGCCGCGCCCAGGCCGGACCGGACCCGGCCCAGCCGGTTCGGGCCGACCCGGTTCGGCCGACCCAGGGGGGGTTCGGGCCGGGTCGCCCCGAGCCCAGAACCCCCGTTTTCGGGCCTCTTCGGTCTTTTGCCCATATCTTGGGCCTGGGACCTCCGATTAACGAACCGTCAGCGGCTACGCGATCCTTGGATCGAGACGGTCATTTCGGTATATTACACTCAAGGTTTCGGAAGACTTTGGGTTCGGCCGGGTTGGTTCGTACACGAAACCAACCGGGCCCTCGGAGCGGAAACGCTCATAACTTGAGCTACGGACGTCCGATCGACGTACCGTCAGCTGTGGTAGTTTCCTCTAAGTGAGGCGGAACTTTTGGCATACTCCGCCCGGGGATCGGACACAGGTGGAGTACGGTCGGGTTGGTTTTTCCCTAAAAACCAACCGGGCCCCTGGGACGAAAATGCCAATAACTCTCAGACCGGGCGTCCGATTGACGCGCCGTCTGTTGCGTAGAGATCCTGTTGTCGTTACGGAACTTTTGGATACATCAACTTCGGACTACGTGTCAGTTGATGTATCAGCCTCTCGGCTCGTGGAGCGGACCCTCCTATACGAGCTCGCTATGTGCGGGAACCCTAGCGCTGGCTGCGACGACGACAGAGCAGAGATCCTCCGTGGACTGCGACGACGGCAGAGCAGAGATCCTCCATGGACTGCGACGACGGCAGAGCAGAGATCCTTCGTGGACTGCGGCGACAACTGTGCAGAGATCCTCAGTGGACTGCGTCGACTACTGCACTCAGCGATCCTACGTGGATCAGTGCTACAGGTTCTGTGTGAGCCCGATCCTACGTGGGTCCTTACTACCGGTTCTGTGTGAGCCACTGCCTACAGGTTCTGTGTGAGCCCGATCCTGAGTGGGTCTTTTGCGGGGGTTAGTACCTATCGATCCTTCGTGGGTCCGATGACTTAGATGGATCAGTGATCATCTTTGACGTCATCTGAAAAAGTATACCTGGTTGAGCTGAATCTTATGTTACTCTCCTTTGTGGTTTGTGTTGAACTATCCCTTGTAGATTTACTGTTTACTCTCCTTGTGGATTTGAGTCTTTCTTTCCTGCGTGGATTGAGTTGTTCTTGAGCTCGTGAGCAGAGCTAGAATTGGGGACTTAGGTATATGTATGGGCATATACCTAAGTCGAGTCAGATGTTACTTCGTGATTGCATCTTTCTTTTGTGCTAAATCCTTTGTGGATTTCGGGAGACCTTCGGGGGTCTCGGGGTCCTTACTGAGTAGCTTATACTCACCCCTGCACGGGCTATGCCCCCACCTTGTTGTGTTGGATGCAGACAACGGACAGCGCTGATCACGGTTGGGGCGTGGAGCAGGATGGTACCTGGAGGTGGACCACTGGACGGGACGTGCTCGGAGCGGACGTGGGACCCGAGGAGCCTGGGGCTATCTGTACCCACCCTTCAGGTGGGATTGCCAGTGGACGACACGAGGCCGCCGTATTTTCTTCAGTTGCTGTTCTTTACTTTTCAGTTGTACTTTTCAGTTGGGCTTGTATTCCGGCCCCCTTTACTTTTTCTGCACTTTGTAGTTACTTTCCGCTTGCTGACTCTGTGGTGGTTGTTACTTATAAAGGCAATGCCTTCCCTATTTACTGGGATTTTACGCCTTGGTGCTAGTCGCCAGCCCCTGGCCTATGGAAGGCGGGCTTGGGGTAGTCACGGCACGGGCCCCGAGGACGGGTCGTGACACATTGGATGAGTATAAAAAGTTCAGTATGGGATATAAAAATAAGGAAAGGAAACATTAGTACATCTATACGTAAGAATCAATGAAATCATACTTTACTCATAAAACATAAGCATGTAAACATACCTCATGAAATCATAAGATTTATGAATAACTCATAGAATTCATAATACATAAAGGTAACATGAGGCATTCATAACATCTTTATATAGGGAGTAACCCTCATGGTTACGTTTGGAATATCCATCACAGTATATTCCCTCAATCTCTTCAGAGAAACCTTAACGTTTAACCCCTTCGCGTTACCCAATGCATTGGAGAGCTATATCGGGGCTCACCCACCCTTTGTTTATCACGGAACCACCCGTCTTCATAACAATGCCCAAGAACCATAACATAATCGTATCACATAAAACATGCATAAAGGAAACATAAAATTTCCACATTTCAATCACAAGATATCAATACAAAACATTGATATAATAAGAACATTAAGAAAAGCATTTTAATTACCAAAATAAATTAAAATTAAAGCGTCGAATTTGTTTTTCATTTAAAAAAAATTTATGTCTTGTAGAGGAAGCCGAAACTCAAATAATGGGCACGGCGGGAAAGAAGTCGTTGTCACCGCATACGTACGACCAAAAAACATTCCTTTTATCGTTTAGTAAAACGCTTCGTAAAAAAAAGATTCCTTTTGAATAAAAATAAAACTCAAAGGGGTTTATACACCGTATAAAGTAATGTTGTGTATAAATCAAATTATGCTTCAATGAAAGGAGATTGATACGAAGTCCCTTTTCTCAGGTTCGACTTGACTCGATCATTCTTTAACGTCCTGAATAATAAACTCGAGTTAATTTATACTTTCTTAAGAAACTTTTTCAAGTTCATTATTTCTTTTATATAACTTATTACCATGTTATGAACACTATGTAATTATTTAAGTTAATAATGGTCATTTTTTCGATCATTGGTACTTGAGTCAAAAATAAAATCTATATAATTACAAGTTGTTCATGTGGTAAAATATACATTATATCCAGAATCATATTCATGATGTAGATATCATATATATCATATATATCCAGTATATACATTCATTTATAATATTTCATAACATTTAGAGGTAATAAATGAAATGCACCGTTCATAGAGACGGTATGTCGTACCTACGCATGAACGCTACTTTCATTTCTTTTTCATATTTTATGGAATGGAATCATAAGGATATAAAGGTATATTATAATTATAGTATAATATCATATGTAATATAATTAACTCCATCCTTTATACATCCCACATATGTAATTAACAAATCAATTCACTTTGAGGGGGCGGTAGTCCGCACTTCCTAAAATGAAGATATCGCGTCTACCCATAATGGAAACCATAAAGTTATGCCATAAATGTAAAAATAAAGAATGTTAATTAAAACATAAACATATTATATATCCTATATAAATATTTTTACATATTAATGTCCTCCTTTGAAGGAGTTAGAATAATATTGAACAATCATCGTTTCGTGAGGCAGAAATTCGCCGTCCACGGAAACAGTATGTTCTTTAACCATTAGATGTAGGTGTGTAACTGTAGCTTGAATAATTCTTATAAAAACATCCTAGTATATTTAATATACTGGTTTTGTTACAAAAGAAGTAAATAAAATTAGATTATGGGGTTGAAGACGCAAAATAAAAGAAAAGAACATTATAGAAGACTTTACCTTTAAATCGGGTAACTCCTCTTGGTTTGAACCAAAAGGGTTTCTTGAAGAGCTTTCTGCCTAAGGAAAGGCTTCTAGGATGAAGAGAGGGATGTGGAGAGATAAAATTAACAAATCTTGGCTGAGCTAATGGCTTGAGAAGTGTGGGAAAAGAGGTAGAGGTGTGGGTCTTTTATAAGAGCAGAGGAGGGGCACTCTTGGAAAGTTATAAAATGTTACTTTATATTAAAATGAGTTTCGGATTTTAAAGGTCCCACATTGAAATATTTCGAGGATAAGGTGATAAGGGTTTTAGAGATACTCTTCCAACAGGTTTTTGACAAGTTTAAGTCTTAGAGTTTACATTTTCTTTTCATTTTATTTTAATCATTTATTAATGAGGTAATCGCTGCATCATCATGATGTAGTAAATAGTTTAATTTATTTAATGTCCAAAAATTATAAAAAAAACTACTATGATGTAAGAAATATTTGTTGATTTCCATTTAATATTTATATTCTAAAATATCATTTACACATACAAAACTAAAAATGTTTTACTCGGGTGATACATACTTTGTTATATTTAACTTTTTATAAAAATAAAAAGATAAAAAGTCACTATCACAGAAAAGTGATTCCATGGGCTCCCAAAGTTTTTCACAAGGCATCCCATGGTCGACCATGACACAACCAGTATAATTAGGGCACATGTTGGGGTCATTTGTTATTATTATGAGATTATTTTATTATCCTTAACTACCCGATTACTAATGAATCTTGATAATTAAAGATAATTACTGTCATTACTATTCATATTGTCCAAAAACAAAAGAGTCTTAATTACATAATTTGGACCTTCTGATTCCAAATATGGAATCCATTTTACCCAATTTCAAACATAGACATTGCAATAATTAATTTAAAAATAATTCCCATTGTCAAAACAAATAGCTGGTTTTTTGAAACAATATCTATGAAAAGTTTGGAACTTGTTTGTGACCAATTACAAAGTGAAATTAATTCTAATGAACACCATTTGATTAAATGGTGAAAAAAATATTCTAATTAAACTTTAAAACGAATTAAAAAGATAATCTAACCATATAATTAAATTAGATGAAAATGCAGTTTTGATGTAAAATGCAGTATTTTTCACTAATCATTAAAAAATGAACATTGTCAGAAAAATACCAAAAAATTTTCCAAAGTAAATTTCAATGTCCCAATCATAAAGAATACATTTATATTGACAAATAGGGCTTATAAAATTGTGAAAAGATAGATTTAAAAATGGTTCGCCATCAAAAGGCTGTAAAATAAACTTTTAAAAATATTAGAAAATTCTATGAATTAGATTGGATTTATTCTCATTTTAAGCCACTAAAACTCTATCTAAATCATAAATAGACATAGATATTAAAATATATTATTCATTACTTACTTGGGATGTTACATACTTCCACCCTTTAGAAAATTGTTTCCCCGCAATTTATTTACTTATCAAATAAGTGGGGGTATTTATCCCTCATTGCATTTTCGGATTTACATGTTGCATCTTCAATCATGTGGTTTTCCACAAAACCATTACTTGATGAATCACCTTATTCTGAAACACTAGCTCCTTGTGGTCAAAAAATCTAGACTGGGTATTCCTCATAAGATAGATTCTCTTTCAGCTGAACTACCTCTGGACTCAAAACATGAGATGGATCTGGCATGTACATCCTTAACATTGAAACATGAGAAACTTTGTGTACCAGAGATAAACTCGGAGGTAAATCCCCTCGGTGTGCAACTGATCCAACTCAATCTAGAATTTAATATGGTCCAATGAACCTTGGACTCAGCTTTCCTTTATTACCAAATCGCGTCACACTTTTCCAATGTGATACTTTGAGAAAAACATGATCACCTACCTCAAAAGAGAGATCCTTCCTCCTATTGTCTGCATAACTCTTCTGCCTTCTCTGAGCTGTTCTCATGTGTCTCTGTATCAGATGAATTTTTTTTCCAACTCTTCTACCGATTCTGGTCCCATCAACTTCCTTTCACCCACTTTATCCTGTAAATCTGGAGTTTGACATCGCTTCCCATATAATGCCTCAAATGGTGTCATCTGTATACTGGAATGAAAACTGTTATTATAAGAAAACTCAACCAAAGAAAGATGTTGGTCCCAACCTCCATGATAATCTATCGAACAATCACGTAGCATATCCTCCAAAGTCTGAATCGTTCGTTCTGAATTCCCATCTGATTGAGGATTAAAAGCATTACTAAAATTTAATTTAGTACCCAAATAATTCTGAAGGCCTTTCCAAAAGTTAGAAGTGAACCTGAGATCACTGTCAGATACAATGGATAGAGGAACTCCATGTAACCTGATTATCTCTTTAAGATACTAACGGGAAAGTTGATCTAGGGAAAAAGTATCTCGTATAGCAAGTAAATGAGCAGATTTAGTCAAGCGATCAAAAATAAACCAGATTGCATTATTACCTCGAGGTGTCTTCGGCAATCCTACAACAAAGTCCATGGATATATTCTCCCATTTCCACTCTGGCACTGGTAAAGGATGAAGCATCATTTTTGGTAATTGCCACTCGGAATTATCCTATTGACAATTCAAACACTTCACAGTAAAATCAGCCATATCTATTTTCATTCCGTCCCACTAGTAATACTCCCAAAGATCTCTATACATATTAGTACTGCCTGGATGAACTGAAAATGGAGAACTATGAGAATCACATAACAACTCTCTCTTCAACTGTGAATAAAAATACACACACAATCTCTTCCGAAATATCAAAACACAATCATTATCAATATTGAATTCAGGCAACATACCCTTCTGAACCAGCTCTACCTTTTTCTGCAACTTACTGTCTTTCTTCTATGCCTGCTTAATTCTATTTGATATAGAAGATTCGACTGTTACCTGAAAGAAAACAGAAGGACATTCTGCACCAAAAACATCTATTCCAAAGTTCATCAAATCCATAACTGAAGGATCACGTTCCAAAAGCAACATTGTTAATGAATCATTACTTTTTTGACTCAAATCATCAACCACTTTATTTTCTTTTCCTAGATCGTAATGAATTGTACAATCATAATCCTTGATTAATTCAAGCTATCTCCTCTGTCTCATGTTCAATTCTTTCTGATTGAATATATACATTAAACTTTTGTGATCATTATATATTTAACACTTTAAACCATACAAATGATGCCTCCAAATTTTTAAAGTGAAAACAACAGCAGCTAATTCCAAATCATGTGAAGGGTAATTTACCTCATGAGTTTTCAACTGACGTGAAGCATAAGAAATTACCTGATCATTCTTCTTTAGGATGCAACCATGTCCTTTCAACGAAGAATCACTGTAGATAACAAACTCATCATTCCTAGAAGTTAGTGCTAGAACTGGAGAATTCACCAATCTTATTTTCAGTTCCTAAAAACAATCATCACATTATTTTGTCCAGATAAACAAAACACCCTTCCGAGTTAGCTTAGTCATTGGACAAGATAACCGGGAAATATTTCTAACAAACCTTCAGTAATATCCTACCAAACCAAGGATTCTATGAATATCGGTTACATTTTTCGGTCTTGGCCATTCTTCCACAACCTTTGTTTTTGTAGGATCAACAGTTATCCCATATTTAGAAACAATGTGACCAAGGAAAGAAATTTGTTGCAACCAGAACTCACACTTGCTGAATTTCCCATACAATTTCTTTTCTTTTAAGGTTTGAAAAATAACCCTTTAATGAATTTCATGCTCCTCTTTACTTTTAGAAAAAACCAAAATATTATCAATGAAAACAACCAAAAACTTATCCAAGAAGTCATGTAAAATTCTATTCATAAGGTCCATGAATACAGAAGGTGCATTGGTTAGCCTAAAAGGTATAACTACAAATTCAAAATGGCCATATCTTGTATGAAATGCGGTCTTCGGAATATCTTCTTCCTTTACCTTCAACTGATGGTACCCCGATCTTAGGTCAATCCTTGAAAAATACTGAGATCCTTGGAGCTGATCAAACAAAACATCGATATGAGGCAAAGGATATTTTTTCATAATAGTTATGTTATTCAAGGCTCTATAATCAATGAAAAGTCTCATTGAACCATCTTTTATTTTAAAAAATAAAATAGGAGCACCCCATGGTGATGTGCTTGGTTGAATGAAACCTTTCTCTAATAAATCTTTCAATTGCTCCTTCAACTCTAAAAGTTCAATTTGAGACATTCGATAAGGGGGTTTTGAAATTGTCTTAGCATCGGGAACTAAGTCAACAGTAAATTCAACATCCCGATCTGGTATTATTCCAGACAACACATAAGGAAAAACATCAGGATACTCATTTACCACTGGCACATCCTTAATCTGAACAGTTCCTTTGTATTCAAAAATATGTGCAAGGTAACATTCATTTCCATATTTTACAACTTTCTCAGCCTCTTGATATGTTATCAACAGTAAGGGTTCATTCTTGTACACAAACCGAAAGTCTTTCTAAAAAGACACTTCTATAGCTGCACATTCAATCTTAGCATGGTAAACAGAGAGCCAGTCCATACCCAGGATAACATCTAACTCTACTAGAGGTAAAACAATAAGGTTTCCAAGTAGGTTCTTTCCACGGATAAGGATAAGAATATTCTTATAAATTATTTTTGCCTCAACATTTCTGCCAGGTGTTTTTACCACAAGTTTAGGAGTCATCTGTTGAGATGGTATTCCCATTTTACTATAAATGTTTTTAGAGATGAAAGAATGTTTAGGCCCTGAATCAAACAATACACTGGCATAATCTGAAAAAAAAAACAAAGTACCTGATACAACATCATTTGATGGCCCAACATCTGCTGATGTAGTTGCAAAGGATTTCGCCCCCCTTTCTACTTGTAGTCTAACTTCTACCCATCACTCGAGGTCTTTATTGGACACTCGTTTGCATAGCAACCCATCTAATTGCACTTAAAACATTTCACTAACTATAAATAAAATTTAGTCTTACCATCACCTTGATATTTTTCAGTGCAATCATGAGCCTTATGTCATATCTTACCACATCGGTAGCACTTTCCAGAATTCAGAAGACATTCCCCAGCATTCCATTTACCACATTTATCACAAACTGAAAACTTAGTTTTCTTACCATCATACCATTATGATGAATTCTTCCCTTTCTCCTTCCACCTCGGTCTCTTCTTCTGTATGTTTTTATAGGACACTTGATCATCGGAAAACTCCATTTCCACAATCTCATCACATATAACAAGTTTTTCATAACTTTTGAACTCACGAGAATCGAATTCCCTTCGATATTTTGGCATTAATCCTTAGTAAAAATGGTTGATTTTACTATCAAGGTCTCAGATAAAAATTGGAGCATACCTTGCCAATCGAGTGAACCTCTCTTCATAAGCAGCCACTGAGTCGTCCTCTTACCCCAATTCCAAGAATTGTTTTTCCACCCTAAGTCGAACAACCATAGGAAAATAATTCTCAAGAAACATACCTTTGAATTTATCCCATTCGAGAGCATAAATCTCATCAGCGTCCCTCATATTTTTAACCATCAACCACCACTAATCTGCTTCACACACCAAACGGTAAATTGAAAGACTAACCTTTTGATTGTCTGAACACCCCATGACATCGAAAATATTCTCCAGTTCATTAATCCACCCTTCAGCTAGCACATGGTCAGATGACCCTATAAATGATTGGGAATGTTGCCTCATAAAAAGGTCCACCACTAACATGTTCCTCTACGGTTGATCTGGCTGATCTCATGCATGGATACCACCACCATTTATTGCTTGAGTAAACTGTGCCATTACTACAACAAACTGTTCAGTTCCAATTTCAACCATCTCTGGATGATGATTCGGAAGGTCATTTCCTTCTACATGCCTTCCTAGCACTACTTCCCTGTTTCCTCTGTGGAAAAACATTTTGAACAAACATGTCTTAGATGAAGCAACATGGAAATCTTCGAATGCTATTTCATTTCAATTTGACCATAAAAAAATATTATTGGATAATAATTTAATAGAATTATAACTCCTAAAGTTATCTAAACCGACCTCTGATACCAACTATAAGTCACCAGCCTTAAACATTACTTAATATTGAGTTATTTCAAAAATACACGTTTAGGATATTTTCAGGTTTAGAGTTTTAGATAATTAGATCATAAATCATGCATTACATTCTACATTTAAACAAAGTGGTTACATAAAAGATAGTATTCATTTTTTCCCATCAACGGAAACCTATTTAAAAAAACATGGATTCTTTCATGACACTTCCTTGACACTATCATCACATCATGTACTTTTCCCTTGACCTGTGAAAAACATTTCAAAAACATGGGATGAGCATAAAAATCTCATAAAGGGATATAAAAATATGGAAAGGAAACATTAGTAAATGTATACGTAAGAATCAATGAAATCATAATTTACTCAACAAACATAATCACGTTAACATACCTCATGAAATCATAATATTTATGAATAACTCATAGAAATCATAAGACACAAAGGTAACATGAGGCATTCATAACATTATTATGTAGGTAGTAACCCTCATGGTTATGTTTGGAATACACATCACAGTATATTCCCTAAATCTCTTCAGATAAACCTTAAAGTTTAACCCCTTTGTGTTACCCAATGCATTGGAGAGCTATATCGGGATCAACCACCCTTAGTTTATCACGGAACCACCCGTCTTCATAACAATGCCCAAGAACCATAACATAATCGTATCACATAAAACATGCATAAAGAAAACATAACATTTCCACATTTAAATCACAAGATATAAATACAACACATTGATATAATAAAAGTATTATGAAACCGATTTTCAATACCAAAATAAAATAAAAGTAAAGCATGGTATTTAATTTTCATTTAAAAAAAAGTTATGGCTTGTAGAGGAATCCAAAACTCAAATAATGGTCACGGCGGCAAAGAAGTCATTGTCACCACATATATATGACAAAAAAAATATTCCTTTTGTCGTTTAGTAAAATGCTTCATATAAAAAATATTCCTTTTGAATAAACATAAAATTCAAAGGGGATTATACACCGTATAAAAGAATGTTGTGTATAAATAAAAATATGACTCAATGAAAGGAGATTGAGACGAAGTCCCTTACCTCGGGTCCAACGAGACTCGATCGTTATTTAACATCCTGAACAATAAAATTGAGTTAATTTCTATTTGCGTAAAAACAATTTTCAAGTTCATTATTTCTTTTATATCACTTATTACCATGTTATTAACACTATGTAATTATTTATGTTAATAATGGTCATTTTGTGGATCATTGGTACTTGAGTTAAAAATAAACTCTTTATAATTAGAAGTTGTTAATGTGGTAAAATATCCATTATATCCAGACTTATATTCATGATGTAGATATCATATATATAATATATATCCGGTATATACATGAATTTATAATATTACAAAACATTTAGAGGTAAGAAATTAAATGCACCGTCCATGGAGACGGTAAGCCATACGTACGCATGAATGCTACTTTCATTTATATTTCGTATTTTATGGAATGGAATCATAATGATATAAAGGTATATTATAATTATAGTATAATATCATATATAATATCATTAACTTCATCCTTTATATGTCCCACATATGGAATTAACAAATCAAATCACTTTGAGGGGGCGGTAGTCCGCACTTCCTAAAATGAAGATATCGTGTTTACCCATAATGGAAACCATAAAGGTATGCCATAAATGTAAAAATACCGAAGATTAAGGAAAACATGAAAATATTAAATATCATATTTAAATATAGTGACATCTTAATTTCCACCTTTGAAGTATTTAGAATAATATTGAACAATCATCGTTTTGTGAGGCATAAATTCGCCATCCACGGAAACAGTATGTTATTTAACCATTACATATAGGGGTGTGTAAGTGTAGCTCTAATACATCTTATAAAAACATCATAGTATATTTAAGATACTGGTGTTATTACAATATTATTGAATAAAAATAGTTTAGGGGGGTGGAGAAGCAAAATAAAACAAAATAACATTAGGGAAGACTTTACATTTAAATCGGGTAACTCCTTTTGGTTTGAACCAAAAGGGTTTCTTGAAGAGATTTCATACTAAGGAAAGGCTTCTAGGATGAATAGAGGGATGTGGAGAGATAAAATGAGCAGATCTTGGCCAAGCCAATTGCTTGATAAGTGTGGGTAAGGAGGTAGAGGTGGGGGACTTTTATAAGAGGAGAGGAGGGGCACTCTTGGAAAGTTATAAAATGTTACTTTATATTAAAATGGTTTTTGGATTTTAAAGGTCCCACATTGATATATTTCAAGGATAAGGTGATAAGGGTTCGAAATATACTAATCCAATAGGCCTTTGACAAGTTTATGTCTTAGATTTTACATTTTATTTTCATTTTATTTAAATCGTTCATTAATGATTTAATCGCTGTATCATCATGATGTCGTAAATAATTTAATTTATATAATGCCCAAAAATTATATAAAAAATACTATGATGTAGGAACTATTTTTAGATTTCCATTTAATATTTATAGTCTAAATGAACATTTACACAGTAAAAAATAAAAATGTTTTACTCGGGTGATACATACCTTGTTATAATTAACTTTCTTTAAAAATAAAAAGAAAAAAAGTCACTATCACTCAAAAGTGATTCCATGGGGTCTCAATGTTTACCACAAGGCATAAAATGGTCGGCCATGACAAAACCAGTAGAATGAGGACACAAATTGGGGTCATTTGTTTTTATTATGATATTATTTTATTATCCCTAACTACCCGATTACTAATTAATCAAGATAATTCAAGATAATTACTGTCGTTACTATTCATAAAGTCCAAAAACAAAATAGTATTAATTAAATAATTTGGACCTTCTGATTCCAAATATGGAATCCATTTTACCAAATTCCAGAAATAGAAATTGCAATAATTAATTTAAAAATATTTCCCATTGTCAAAACAAATAACGGGATTTTTGAAACAATATCTATGAAATGTTTGGCACTTGTTTATGACCAATTCCAAATTGAAATTAATTCTAATGAACACCATTGTATTAAATGATAGAAATATATTATAATTACACTTTAAAACAAATTAAAAAGGTAATATAACAATATAATTAAATTAGATGAAAAAAAAGTTTTGATGTAAAATGCAGTATTTTTCACTATTCATTAATAAAAGGACATTGTCAGAAAAATACCAAAAATTTATCCAAAGTAAATTTAAATGTCCCAATAAAAAATAATAAGTTTATTTTGACAAATAGATCTTATAAAATTGTCAAAATATAGATTTAAAAATGGTTCGCCATCAAAAGATGGTAAAACTATCTTTTAAAAATATTAGAGAATTCTATGCTTAAGATTGGATTTATTCTCATTTTAAGCCTCTAAAACACTATACAATTCATAAATAGAGATAGATATTAAAATATAATAATCATTAATTAATGGGGATGTTACAGGGTGTACTCTCCCACATGAAATGACCTGAAACGGTTTCCCGACCTACCGCAT
The DNA here is from genome assembly GCA_963277665.1 of Viscum album. NCBI lineage: Eukaryota > Viridiplantae > Streptophyta > Magnoliopsida > Santalales > Viscaceae > Viscum > Viscum album. Next base: position 54,047,536 of record OY728156.1, read on the forward strand.
GTACTGGTACATGTGATGGAATACACGAGATGACTCTGTGTACTAGAACATGACCAGAGTACATGGGTAGGCCCTAGATTGATACATATGGCATGTGTCTCCATCTACACATAGTGTACACATCTTATACATGAAATGTTCTAAATACATGTTCCTTTTTTCACAGGCTGTACTCAGTGTCAAGGGAAATAACATGTGAACCAAATACATATTATGTAAGCCTTTCTACATGGAGTAATTATATTTTATTAAGTATCTTAGAAAAGTTTCTTTAGAGTTGATCCCCTTTATCATTTCCCTAAAGGTTGGTACAAATCATTTCCTACTCATGGGACTATGATATCTTCTATAGTATTTTCTTAATAGAGTTGTTGTAATCCCCCGAGAGGTCCAGTGTAGGATCCTCTATTCATTCTTCATTCCCAAGGCGTATTTCTCACTATCGACGTGACTAAAAATATGTGGGAACCAAAACTCTAATAGGATGGTTAATCCAGATTGATTTGTTGGTATCATCCCATGGTCCTGGTTATGATCCCCATTTGTTGCATCATATCTCTTTTCATATCATTCAGAATATCTTTCTCATGGAGAGACCTGATGACTAGTACCTATCAAAATGACATCATTAGTGATATTTGACTCAGGAGTGTGTTCTCCCAAATGAGTGTTTTTTTGGAATCTTTGAGTTGATTTCCTAGAGTTCATATGCAGTGGTTGTGACATAACTCTAGATTTTGTGTCTTGATTGAGTATATCTAGATATTATTGTTATATGTTATATAGACATATAATTTCTTTGAGATAACTATATTCCTTTATTGTATTTATTTTTCATTTCGGGGTGTCCTTCTAAGTATTATTATACTCACCCATACACGGTATTTTCACACACATGTTATGTCTCTTGTAGATGATCATCCTTTTGAAAGAGTCTGAGGTGGACTAGGACCAGATGGTTCTTTCGATCTTAGGAAAGATGAAGTGTTCCTACGGCTACCCACAACAGTCTTAGTACCTTTTCTTACAAGTCAAACTAGTGTTTATAGACTCATTTTTTGGGGGGATTGTTTCTGTGCTAGTTTACATTACATCAATTTCTATCATACTCTAGTTATAGGATATAGTGGTATTCATGTATTTTTTTTACATAGTATTTTTTTACATTTCAACATTTTTTGGACATGGAGATGTGTGTGTGTACATGTACATAGGAAATGACACTCTAATTAGTGATATTCCAACTCAGTGATAGTCACCTACCCCTATTGTATTGGAGTCTGGGTGGGGGACTCGTGGCACTAGCCTCATTGGGATGGGTCATGATAGAGTGGTATCATAGGTGTTCAGTTCTACCTTAAGACTATGAGGCAAGGATATTTGTTTGGGGTAATAGTGTTATGTGTTTTTACTTAAAATTTTAGGGCAGGGACTCTAGAGTTGGTGTAGAGGATAATCTATACATATAGTATGAAACCGATAAAATTATTTTCAAATCCGTACATGACAACCTTGTATTTGGGGAAAATAATGGCACATACATCATATTGGAATGGGTTTTGGTTTCGAAGTACTTCTTGAGTCAGCTCTTGAGATATACACATTCACTGCGGTGTAGCTTATTTTATAATGGGATGACTCCATGTTGAATACAATCTTGGATTTAGCAACTTGATCATGAGATTTAGTGAGAGATACCCCTTCGGTTCCGAGGCGAACCCGACCCTCAGGCATCTGAGGACTGGCTTATGGTAGTGATTCATGTTTTTTGTCTACTTAGGACAACAGTGGATCATATGGTGGTCTTGGAATTGAGCGTTCGACATAAATCAATAGGGTGATGGGGGGGGGGGGGGGGTTGGCTATCAATACTTATGAGGAGGTGAATCTTTTGTGGAAAGAGTTCGAACACCTCTTCAGAGATTAGTTCTCTCCAGTTACATGAAGAACAATGAATATTCATGATCTTCTCAGGATATAACAGGGTAGCATGACTATAAGTGATTACTCATTGTGGTTTACCAACATTTCTAGGTACTCAATAGGTATGGATCGAGATCAATACTTCAGGTGTCGAACCATAGAGTGAGGTTTTCATAGGGAAATCTTAGTCAACATTATCCATTTGTGAATGAAGATATATGCAGGGGTTCTTGGTTGGGGTTTGGTGGTTGAAATATTGTTGGATGAACATATACAACCAATGACATTTAGAAATGGACAAGTTGGAGAATAAGACCCACTAGAAGATAGAAAAAATGTGTCTCTAGGACTAGGATGTAGGTGACATTTAAATAGGTGGTCCCAGTATAGAGGATCTACAGTTCATGGCTAATATGGAGGGTCTAGTTACCCTGGATAGTAGATGTTCTATTCAAATGACAACAAGGGACATCTCACTTGAGATTATATGGCCATCCATACTACATACATGGATACTATGGATGGACCACTGAGGTAGAGATAATGATAGGTTCATGCATATCTGTTGGGTGTCCTATGTGACAGAGGAGCTAGGATAGTAGTTGGACGTGGTTGACATTTCGACTTGCTACAACCGCCACCCATAGGTGGTCCACACTATGCTCATGGAGATAGATTACAAGAGTAGAGAAAACTATATGAGGTCAAAGAATATGAACCATGGTCTTCATGAAGGATTCAATGTAAAATATGTTTCATTTATAATTTAACTGCAGTACTAACAGACAATGGTTCTATTCATTCCTTTCTTTCCACATATATTATTTCAAACATAGAGTTTCTAGTTGAACCACTTACTCAACCCTTACTATATGAGACACCTACGAGAGAATAAATAGTGATCACACTCTTATTCCAATAGTGTGACTTGACCATTATAGATGAAAGTTTCAGTTATAACCTCTTGGTTGTAGTATTGATGCCTTTTGGCATCATTCATGGTATGTATTGGTTATATATAATCCTTTATCAGATTGAATTTTTTAGGAGACATGTGATTGTGTCCATACTGATGGAATGAGATATATAATATTCTGTGAAAAAGAAACTTAGGTATTATAGTATCGACTTATGAATTGGAGGGTGCATAGTATTACTCATCAGTTGAATAGACTGGCCCTTAGTATAGTGAATGTTGTGATTTTATCGTTTTCTACAATGGTGGTGGGGTAAAAGAATTTATTTACTAAAGATGATCCACGATTACCTCCCCATTGGTAGATATACAAATGAATTTATTTACACCTCGTGATGACATCGATATCTACACCAGCATATCATATTTTTCCGAGAGTGCTTTGTGAGCTGAGGGTGCAGTTGGAAGACTTATAGAGGAACGACTTCATGAGATCCGGTGCTTCACCAATGGTAGCCACTTTTTTCCAAAAATACATACGAGAGCATGAGTTTGTATGTGTACTACCATATAATTAATTAGGTGATTGTGAAGAACCATAGTCCACTACCAAGGATCGATGACATCTTTGATAAGTTTAAAGGGGCATGATGGTTCTCAAAGGCTGACATCAAACCAGGCTATCACTAGCTAAAAGTATGTGATGATGATATAATAAAGATGACCTTCAAATATCGCTTTGGTCATTATAATTACTTGGTGATTCCCTTTGGTGTGACATTCCCCCTAGAAGTGTTCGTGGGACTCTTGAAGTAGATCTTTTATACATTCTTAGACTGGTTCGTGTTAGTCTTCATTAATGATATCCATGTGTACTCAACGTCTGAGGAGGAACATGTGAGTCACATAAAAATAATTCTTTATGTATACAAAGAGAATAATATCTATGGGAAAATATCAATGTTCAAGTTGTAGATTATGTTGGTTCACTTTCTAGGACACATTACCCTAGAAGATAGAGTGGTAGTAGACTGATCCACAGTTGAGGGACTGTTAGCCTTAGAGCCACTTAAGAATGTGAAAGTGGTGCGAAGATTACTTAGGCTAGTAGGATATTATTAGAAATTCATAACTAATTTCTCTATTATATAAGAACTCATGTAATCGCTGACATGATTGGGGTTCCTTTTGAGTGGATACAGAAGTTCTAGAATTACATTTGGAAGTTTCAGCATAGTTTCACGAGTTCTCTGATCTTGAGATTGGTGGAGGGGGTGTAAAATATGTATTGTTCGGAGATGAATTTAGAACAAGGCCTAGTTGTTTCGTTATGTAGATTAAAGTGGTGATTTCCTATGATTCATGGAAGCTGAGACCACATGAGTTGAACTATGTGACCAATGATCTTGAATTAGTAGATGTATTATTCACACTGAAGATGTGGAGACACTACCTGATGGTCACGCTACTTATCATCTACTCTGATCATAAGAGTCTCAAGTATATATTATCTATGAAATATCTAAAGTTGAGATAGATGAAATGTCTAGAGTTCGTCTAGGACTATGAATTTTATATTTTTAATACTCTTAGGAAGTAGAACATGGTGGCAGATTCTCATTACAACCAATCTAGTTTTCAGTTTCTGAATGAGGAATCAGAGAAGTTGTCCTCATAATGGTTATCCTTTGTGGATGGAGATAGATCATCTTACCTATAGTTGACGGTGGTTACCCCTCCACTATTACAGTGAGATAGGGAGGAACATCTTGCAGATACTGACTACAGGACCCTATGTGCTAAGATATCCATAGGGAATGCTCATAATGAGTATTTAGGGGAGATTTAATTATTTTTTGAGATCATAAAGTGGTACCAATAATGTTGCCGAATCTGTTTTTGAGTGAGTTTAATATTCCCCCTTTGACAGTACATCCTGATGTGGTGAATATATACCAAGACCTCTGATGTCAGTTTTGTTGTCTAAGGATGAAAATGGTTGTTGTCGAGTTTGTTTTTCAATGCCTTACATGTCAACAAGCGAAGGATGAGAACCATGTTCCAGTGGGTTGTCCTCAATCCCTTGAGGTTCCAGAATGGATGTGTGATGGGATATCAATGGAAATCGTGAGGGGTTAACCATTTATAACCTTGGGACATGATTCCATCTAGGTGGTCATTGACCAAATCACCAAGTCATCCAACTTCATAGATATTTGAGAGAAGAGTTCAGTAGAGAAATTTAGATTTCTTTATGTGAAGGAGATTGATCAACTCGATGGAGTTCCATTAAAGATTTTTTCATATAGGGATTATTGCTTTATGTATCGATAGTGGTAGGTATTAAAGGAGATGTTTGGGATCTAGTTATGCTTTATCATAACACTTCACCAACAAATATTCAACCCGATAGAGTAAACCATTTAGGTTCTTGAAATGATGCTGAAATATTGTCTGTCAGACATTGTATATTGTCAAAAAGATCACCTACCAATGGTGGAATTTGCATACAACAGAATCTACCATTACAAAATTAATATAGAACAATTTGAAGATTTGTACCGGTGACCATGTAGGTCACCACATTCTTGGACTGACCAAGGAGAGTCATCACTCATGAGCACACAGTTGGTAAGAGATACGACTGAGATATTACAGATCATCCCAGAGAGGATGTGAAGTGAAAAGATCCACTAGTAGTTTTATACATATAGGCGATATATGCCTTTAGAGTTTCAACAAGGAGACCACATGTTACTTTTGGATTCACCTAAACATGTATTACATATATTTGGTCAGGTAAACAAGTTTTCTCAGAGGTTTATCATCCCATTTTAGAAACTAAATAGTGTTGGTGAGGTGGCATACCACTTAACTCTACCCCCACAGTTATACTGTATACATGATTTCTTCCAAATGCCACATTTTTGTAGTTACATGCATGAACTATTACACATCATCAAATTGGGAGATATTAACATCAAGAATTAAGAAACTATTGCTGAATACTGGGTGGAGATCAAGAATCGGCAAGAGAAAATCCTTTGTTGGAGATCGATTTCATTAGTTAATGTTTGATGGCCGCATGATAATCTCTAGGAGATCACTTGGGAGGGGAGGATCTATTCATTCTTAGTACCCAAATCTTTTTAAGTAGGTTTTGATTTAGATTTTTTGGTATGTAAAGACCCAATGTTGGGAGAATGTAATGAATTGGATTTGTCATGTATTATTTTTAAATATTATATTGACTAAATTCAAGATCAGGGACTGAGATAATGTACAATTTTGAGGATTAGTATTCCTAGAAAAATTCTTTGAAAAATAGAAATATATTAATTATCATTATTGTCATGGTTCCTTAAAAAGCTGGAATAAATTCTAAATAGGTTCCAAGTTCAGAATTACAAGGACATCGTTGCATTAAAAATAGTGGATTTACCCTAGAAGTGACCTAACATTGGTCAGCGCAGGCTGATTGTAGAAATTCATATTGGGAATTTTAAATGATTAAAATAAATTTCTAAAAATATAATTTATTTTTTATTTCATCAATATAGAGACAAGTGTATTTTAAATAAACTATTTATAAGAGATCTAAAGTTAGTCCCATGACAATAAGATCATATAGAGGCCCTAGAGTGACGATATAAAGAATACATTCATCATGCGTTGACATAACTTCAGATTAGAGACAATAGAACAACGTTTTTGGTAGACCTCACCAACGATGATGACATAGTGACCGATATTCTTTATAGAGTGATCCAAAATCAAGGTAGGATTCATTATTTTTATTATTTTTTCCTGTTATGTATTCTTATGAGGAACACTGACTAATCCAAGAATAGATTATCCAATATATTGATCGTACTTGTGAGATGGGATGATATTTGTTGGTTTGATGGGAGATTGATCTTATGATTATTTGATTTATTTGATTTTAATTCTATTGGATATGAATGTATATCGACATGAACACTTATCAAGGTTCATTTCTCTATTGGACTCTTGATATTTTCTCCCCCATTCATCATTCGTTGTAAATGTTCTTTGCATGGCATGTGACTCAACACATCCTGATCAAGCGATCATTGTGAACCTAATTCTTGGCATGATGATCTGATATTGCATATCAAAGATTGCAATGAAAATAAGGAGGTAAAAAGATAAACATAGAGCGATTCAGATGATGGTGGATCCCCATATCCTCGTTCTTTGAAGTTCTTAGGCAGAATGAATAATGGAATTTTAATGCATTTGGATACCTGGTCAGAAGAGGAAACAAGTTATTTGAGAAATTAAATGACTCAATATGCATGAATATTCAGTTTTATTATAAATAAATAAACGGATTGACTCCTATTATTGGAGGAGGCATCCGGAAGAAGTTCGACCAATTTTAGAAAAACAAAAAACCACATGGGGTGTAATCTGGATTACATGGCATGTGGGGCCTCCTTGAAGTGGATAGGGTTTTTGGAGAATGTTAATGATCACAAAACATGTGAACCCATCACATGGATTGTGACCTCTCTCGTGTAACATTGCGTGTACTTTGGGAGGTACACGAACACAGGGTGGAGTACATGGGAAGCCTACTAGGTGTGTACCCCCACAGGACCTGGCCTGAACCGGTAACATAGACTACCCCATGTACAGGTACATGGGAAGGTATACATGGGATGATGCTGTGTAATATGACATGGCCAGAGTAAATGGGTAGATCCCATATGGATGGACACTGCATGTGACACCTTTTACATGTTGTGTTCTCATCTTCTAACCGACATGTTCTAAAGACATCAGCCATTGTACATGGGAAATACCTGAGGTTAAGAGACATGGTGTGTGAACCCACTACACACCATGTACCCCTTTCTACACAATTTGATTATCTTTTCCACCATATATTGGACATGTTTCCTTAGGGTTTTCCCTTTTTTCATTTCCAAATGGTTGTTATGAATCATTCCTTACCCATAAGACTATGTTCCCTTAAAAAATATTTCCTAGATACAACTTTTAGAATCCCACAATTGGTTAAAAAAAGGATACTCTATTCATTATTTATGCCCTAGGAGGAGTTATGAGAATTGATATAACCAACACTACGCTGTCGACGATCCTCTACTGGGCAGGATAATCCAGATGGAGTTGTTGTTATCACCCTAAGTCCCTGGTTATGATCCAAATCTGTTGTATTATATCTCTCTTTAAATCTATAATCTTATTTCTCTAATAGTGATAAACGAAGAGTAGTACCTCTCTGATGGACATCATCCATGTTATCAGACTCAAGAGGGTGTTCTCCCATATGAGTGCTTCATGGAATCATTCAATTGAATTCCTATGTATGTTATGTATTGGTTGTGAATTACCTCTAGACTGTGTGTCTTGGTTGAGTATACGTAGATATTTTTTCTATATGTAATGTGGAAATATAATTTATTAGAGATTAATGTACATTCATTTTTTATTACTTTGTTGTTTTGTGGTGTCCTATTTGTATTGTTATACTCAACCCTACACAGGCTTTGCCAGCATGTGTCATGTCTTGTGAAGATGATCAAACTTATGATGGAGTCCAAGGAATACCAGGACCAGTTGGTTCTTTTTGATATCATGAAAGATAAGGTGTTCCTATAGATACCAACAACAATATTAGTACCTTTGCATATAGGTTGGACTTGAGTTTGAAGACTCTTTTTGGTGGGCATGTATTCTAGACATTATTTACTTAATGGTTTTAAATTTTCTATTTTTTATGTGATTGAATATGTGAATGTTCATAATGTACATAGGAAATGCCACTCATGTTAGTTATATATGCCTTCTAGATGCTCATCACCAGCCCTTGCCCTATTAAAGGCGGGAATGGGGAGTCATGTAACGAGCCCCACTCGGACCAGTCCTGACATTTCATATATCATATGTTCTACCATGGAATCCAATAGAGATTTAACTTATTAATTGCTGACCAAATAGGACACATCTTCCCAAATAGGTATAGTGGATCGAAATACAACATATAAAATAAATAATATAATGTAATGATCAATTTCACATCAATTTAATAAGTAAGCATAAACATCACAATACATATGCCATAATCCGAAAAACTAGTCAAAGGGTACACACTCACACATCAAGTGGTAAATCATCAAACATAGGTCTTATTGTCTAGACACACTCTAAAAGGATATTTTCAACAACTTATGTAAAATAAGCATGAATTTTAATAATTTCCTAACTGAGGTTCACTGATGAATGAATAGGGTTGATAGTCAAGTTATGTTGCAAAATTTAATCCATCATTCCATCAGATACTAACAATGGATAATATTTATAATCATCTAGAGGTAACCAATGACATTTGTGGAGTTTCAATCAGATCAACATCAAAAGATATATCAAATAAATTTATTTGGAAAAAAACTAAATGAATAAGAGAGTGGAATATAGAGTGATGTGGGGGGGGGGGGGTCAAGTGGGGGAGTGATTCCACCCCTATGCATTGTACATAACACCGCTAATTCTATTTTATGAAATAATTTTTCTCATTTTATCTAATTTATAATTTATTTAATACTCTCTCCCACCATATTTCTATGAGTCACCCCTATAACCTCTTAAATGTCTTATTTTTCAGTTTCCCATTTAAAAATATTAAATAATTCATTAATTATATTTAATAGTTCATGTATATATATATATATATTTGTAGAATATATATACACATAAAAAAGTATCCACATATATACACCCCCCCACACATATATATATTTACACCCGCACACACACAAAGATATATATATATATACATTTAACCCATATATATACATGTTATATATATATATAATCATATATACATATATTCACCAACAAAGACACACATATATATACATACTAATTTAGCCCATATTTATTTGTCCCACATATATACATACACATTATATATATACAAAAACATTATCTTCCAAATGTTATGATAGTAATAAAAAATATATTTTATTATTATAATTAAATATATTCCATCATTACCGCCTAAAATTTTTTAAATAAAACATGCATTATGATATTGTAACAATAAAAAACATTTATTAAACACATAAAATTTCATTTATTTTATATATGTGATATTATCATCATTATTACTACGCCTCTAATAAATATTATTCACCAATGGTGAAGCATCACACATAAATTAAGAAAATTAAAAATTGTATAACAATATATTTATATTTTAATTATTCTTACTTGAATAAAATAACAAAAATAATAAAAAAATATGTATTAATTTTTTTTACTTCTCTAGAAAAATATAAAGATACCAATTATTATTTAAATTATATCTGATCATACCAAACACAAATGAAAAGAATGGTCAGGTCCCACCTATAGAAAAACCCTCATTATTTTTTTAATGGAAGTCTATTATTTCCGATCTCTAACACTATTCGAATGATATTACATTATTTTAGAAAAACCACATATGTAAAATATGGTATATTTAATATTTTTTTATACAACAACCCTCACTCTACGGGGCCTAGAATCTAGCACTAACCCAGTACATAACTATGAAAGTATTCCATAGATTATTCCAATGAGTTAACTGTGATTTTTCTTTTATGTACAGCCTTTAAAATATTTATTTTGTGATTTTTATTAAAAAATTTACATTACCACCTAAATATTAATAATTTAATAACAATTATGGAAATTTTTTATTAAAAAATTTGTATATTAAAATTATCCCCCTATAATTACTTTTCATCATTGGGATATATATGCCGTAGTATTTTTTAAACAACTATGAGGTTACATCTCCTAAAAAGACACTTTCCAGTCTACGGGATCACACATGGATCTCTATAAGTCTACCTACAACCAACTATATACCCTTCCAAGCACTACCCCTGATATTTATACATGTACATTTTTTATAATCATAACATATATACTAATAATATATCATGATTAGTTAAACTAATTACTCTAATGTAAAGACTTTATATAATTTTTTAATTGATTTTTAATGAAAATATACATTTTCAAAAAAAATTAACGAATTGGGATTTTATTATCTATAAAAATGGAGGATATTTCAATCCCACCCCTTTAATAAACATTTATTCCCTAATAAGTATATTTACATGTCTCATTTAAAAAACATTGACACAACATATCATAAATAAACCATATCTATTTTACAAAATCCTAAAATGTTGTCATAGATGTCCACCAACATAACAACATATAATCCCATTATATAAAACATTGATCAATTTCTCAACAGATTATGAAAAGTAATATAATTTATACTAATAAAGAAACAAACATACTTTAAAAATTTATTCCCCAGAAAGGTATATCCGAACTGAATGGCATAACAAAAATGTCACATAATTATAAAATCTATATCAAATAGACAGCACAAATCAATGATATTCATAAAATAACCAATATGAATCAAAAAAATAATATGTTTTACTTTCTCACGTACATGCATATTCATAAAGAATAAATACTCACCAATACCCATAAATCACATATAAAAATCATGTGAAACACCCATGGTGAATTTAATCATCCATGACAGAAAAACCTAGTTTCCCCATTTTTTTCAATCATAGGAATCCATTATTATATGAATATTATAAACTAACATGGTTTCATTATATGATTCCCAATATTTAAAACTCATGTCAATTATATCCCACAACATGGGAAATTGAAAATGGAATGTTTAGAAATCCTGATACATTGATACGATTTTCACATGACCCAAGATTACCTTGGTGCTGAACCAGGTCAACTAGCCCCAAGGATCTCCTGAAAAAAATTGGTTTCCATCCTAGAATGAATAGGCAATTATACATTGGATTCACTTATCTAAATCATGACTTTACCCTTTGTAAAACACATTTAATTTCTATTTTTCTTCATACACAATCACAAACACCCCATAAAACTTCTATTTAAGTCACCCATGTTGACCACTACTACAAGAGAGGAAGACTTAAATAAGGATTTCAAATATAATAGGCTCCCAAAATTAAAGGATCACCTTATTGACATGGATAATACCATTAATAATTTTATGTCTCACATTATTCGGGGTTTTAAAATATCCTGATGAAATGATACTATAATATATGTCAGGTGAAGCTATATTTTTTAGGAACCAAACCTATTAAAACTCCACAGTTAATTTTTTTTACTAGAGTAGTGGATAGGATGGGTGTACTTCTAGGATGATTATTATGGTTTATGTGAGTGAGTTAAAAATACAACGACTGAACTTTTTTTGGCCTCTAGGGATTAACCTTATTTATATAAGTTAATCCAGTGTGTTATACTCTATGGTGTGATGAGATTAAAACAAAGGTATTACATGTGACCCATGGGGAAAATTTATAAGGTTTATAGCCATGGGATGTTCAGGTCAGGATAAATTAAATCAGAGTGTTAGGATCCAATTAAAATTCTTCTATGTTTTTCTTGATTTGGGATTGGATAGATAAGAGTATTGATTTAAAGGATTCTGTTTGTTGAACTATGTTATTGTCTAATCAGTACTGAATATAGGGCCTCTATGTTTCCATAAAATTAGGAAACATTATTTTGATATTACTATTTATTAAATACAACTTGGGTTATGAATATGTTTTTGATATATGATTTATGAATTTTTTTTCAATCATGAATAATGACTAGGTACATAGGATCACATGTCATACACATTAATATTATAGGGATTCATATTAGTTCATTAATTAATTTTAATGATTTTCATTATTTGTTTTCGATATCTATTTTCATTATGAAGAATATCCTTTATGAAAATGTTGTTATGATATATCATTTTTGGAATTAATTAGTTGAACAAAGATTGATATTTATTTAGTATATATGTTATGAATGTGAAAGATGTGCATAGATAGAGATCCGGGTCAGTGTTAAGTGGTGTATAACATGGTATATGTATAGAGATCTAAGATAACCTTATGCGATCCCATAAACAGGATTGAGTATATTTATGAGTTACACCTCAGAGATGTTTAAATTTGAAAACTTGTGATACTTATCTTGGTCCAAAAGGCATTAGTGTGGGATATTGGTAATATCCTCTATTTTTAGTGATAAAAAAAACATGATTTGATAAAATAATATGAGGTATTCAAATCGAAAAAGTTATTTTTCAATAAATACAAATCATTATTTAATTTAAATTCTTTATATAATGGTAAAAGTTTATGTAATAAATTGAAACATTTTATAGAATATTTTTGGGTATGTGTGATGAGTATTCATGAGATTATGTGGCCCATAGAGCCTCTATATTGATATAATAAAAATATTAAATATATTATATCATCAGTGTTCAATTTTTTATAAAATAATGAAATATATCAAAAATGGAATCTTGAATGGGAAATATGAGACTTCCATTAAATTTCAAAGGTGGGTTTTACTTTAGTGTGTTCTAACCCTTGTCTGTGTTCGGTGTTTGGTTAGCTTACATGTAAAAGTAATAATATTTGGTATCTAGTCTTTTTATTGGGTAGTTAAAAATAATACAAATAATTTTATTATAATAATTATTATTTGTTTTGAAGAAAATTAATTAAAATATACATTATTAATTAAATAATTTTGTTCTCTCTTAATAAATGAGTGACATTTCACCATGGGTGAATATTTTTTATCAGTGATGTTGTAATAATGATGATATTATTTCTTATTCTAAATAAATGAAATATTATTTTCCTAATAAAAGTTTTTAGTATTACCTAATTTCAAATGAATTTTAATATGAAATATTTACATTGTTAATGGTCAAAAATATTTATTGGTAATAGTAAAATTATATTATAAATATTATTATTAAATTGCTAAATTAATATTGGTCTGTATATATATAATATGTATAAATGAATGACAAATATATAAGGGTTATATATATGTATATACACACATGTGAGCGTCTAAATATGTATATACAGAAGCATATATGTATAAAAAATAGAGGAAATTAAAGACTGGGCTATAGGCATGGGCAATGGATCTTCCTCACTTATAACATGACATGGAGGCTTTTAAATAGGGTTTCAAATGTATGGAATCTATCTTAGAGGAGACATAGAGTGACATAGAGTTTGAGTAGATCTTGGGAAGGAAAAAATATTGGGAAGAGTTGATTCAATAGTAGGAACGTGTGGCCTGTGAATGATCCATGATTAAGTGATTGCACAAAGGTTATAATAACTCAATCTCTTCCATTATTTCTTGAAAGAAATAAGGATCTTCAGTAATATAAATATCCTAATTGATTATGGTACATAGATGGATGACAGAGATATGGTGGGTAGGATGAGCCATTCTTTCTTTAGGGATCTTCTAGATGGGCATCACCCAAGGATGGCCATGGGATACCAAAGTGGCAATGCATCTATATAGGAATAAGTGGTACCCTCTGTGTATATCAGATACAACGAATTCGTAATGATGATTTATGATGGGGAGGAGATTCACTCACCCAGGATGAATCTCAATTTGAAGATTGTTCCTTGACCTAATGGTTTCTATGGATTGTTCTATAGGAATTCCTGGGAGGTGGTTAGATATGACATCATTGATGCAGTTCAAGACTTCTATTGGGGTGGTAGCCTTCCTAGGGTTTCTAGTTCCACAAATTATGTTCTTATTTCAAAATTTAAATATACCACCTTTATCTCACATTATAGAGTGGTGAGTAGGTGTAATTTCCCAAGTAAAATTCTATAAGGTGTCATCAACACGAGGTTGTCTAAGTTTCCCCCTCAGTGGACTTCTGTTGATCAACATGGGTTTGTTAAGGGGCAGTCAATTCCGGGGGATATCTATCTGGAACATGAGTTTATGAGGGATATCAACACCAAGACCCATGTCTAAAACATGGAAATCAAAGTGGATATGAATATGGATTATGATAGGATCGAGTGGGGTTTTACTAACAGAGTTTTGTCTCCTATGGGGTTCTCTCATAGGGCTGTGGAACTCATCATTAGATGATTCAGTTCCTCATAGATGGTTGTCTCTTTCATGAGGAGGACCCATCGATTTTTCAAGGAAACCCTTGGGCTCCACTAGGGAGACCCAATTTCTCACAGAATCTTCATCCTTGCGCAGGATATTCCCAATCGCCTCATCAATAAAGGTCATTACATTGTTGATTTACTTTCATATCATAGGAAAGGGATCCATCCTCTTATTTTCCAATTGATTTTCTCAGATGATACTATTATCTTTATTAATGGTGGTAGGAGGTCTCTTAGAGGCATCAAGAAAATCATCGAGGAATACTGTCATTGGAGTGGGTAGGTAATTAATAGTACCAAAATAAATCTTTAGATCTCTAATTTATTTCCCAGTAAGGTCTCATTTATTTGTAGTAGGATGTGTATGAAATGTGTGGCCCTCCCCATGGAGTATCATGGGACCCCCATATCATCAGGTAGACTAAGGGTGCGAGAATTTGATCGTATTATGAGAAAAATCACATGTCAGGTTCTCAATTGGATGAACCACTACCTTTCTTTTGGGGGGAAGATTATTTTGGTGAATAGTGTCCTTTCAGCCATCCCTATCCATGCCTTGGGTTCAACAACTGTTTCCAAATGTGTCATCAATGATATTGATAAGATCCTGGCTTATTTCATGTGGGATGCACTTTCTGAAGGGAAGCGGCATTGGGTATCGTGGGATAAAATTGCAAAACCCATACAGAAGGGGGGGGGGGGTAATGTGAGAAGTCTATCTTCCACACTTCAATATATACATGCCTGGCTGTCATGGGAAGGGATTGAAGGAAAACCCCGTTGGTGGAAGACCATGTTTTTCAACTGGGTGGGTGATGATGTGACAGATAATGGTCATGCATCTCTCTTCTGGTCCCAAATTTATCCACTCATAAATAACCTCAAACAGAACTCTAGTTGGATTATTGGGGAAGGAGATATTCTTTTTTGGTATCGCAACTCGTCTGGTTATGTATTGGAATTTCCTGGGTTCTAGACACCATCGATTTCATTTAAGGAAGATAGTCACCACCGCTAGTTTTAAAGTAGTCCAGGACCTCGAACATCAGGTAAATTGGGATTCTATTGTCATCAATTCAGACCAGGACAGATGCGTGTTCACATATTCTTCCTCAAAGAAATTCTCAATAAAGGATTAATGAAGGGTCCTGGCACTACAATAGCCTCTCAATATCTGGTATGTCATTATTTGGTGTTACAAAATCTCCTCTAAATATAATTTTTTCACCTATAGAATCTGGAATAATATTGTGGCCACATATGAGATGATAAAAAAGGTGGGTATTTTTATGCCATCCCAATTCCATTTCTTGGGTTTACATTAGGTGGAGAGAATCGTTCACCTGTTTTTTGGTTTCGACTAGGGCAATGAGTTATGGTATTTCATCAAGGGTTGAAGTATATTCTCCTCTGGTGTTTATAATGATGAAACATTCCTAGATAGGTTATTCTACGGGACAAGTATCATAGGCTGTAAGAGGATGGAGAGGTCAATTGTCCTCAGCGCTGGGTTTTGGTGTTTGTGGAAGGCCAGGAATCAAGCCAGGTTCGAAGGGGTAATGCTGACAGTGTGTTCCATTATAGTGTGCAAGAGGAATTTGTTGGTGGATCTAGTCACGCTAATCCCCAACTGGCGTGAGGTTCCCTTGCTTAGGCTTCTGCAGGTTAGTTCCCCTCATGTAACCTCTTTCGGTACAAGAACTCAAGGGAAATGCATTTTTTAGTGCCCCCTGATCTCCAGAAAAAATCTTAATTCAGAAAGATCATGTGTGATGGGAGAAGTGAGAAGAGGGGGTGGTTTGAGATTACTATTGGAGCATGGTGCTGTCCTTTAATGTTTTTTTTGTTATGGTACCTCACATTAGGCAGAGGCAAGAGATATGCTTGCCGGATTATTGCTTTTTCCAGTAGATTAATATTTCTAGTTCTGAGGCTGATATCGATTTCTTGATTTATTATGATTCTCTGCATGGTAAAGATTGTGTCCCATAGTCAATAGAATACATAGTTAGAAAATGTTTCTCCATTATTAATAATGTCAGTGTGATTCATACTTGGCATGAGGGGAAAAAAGTTATGGATCACATTGCTTTTATGGTGTAGTCAGGCCCAAACGTTACATGCCTCCTGTCAATCAATTTTTTAAAGCCTAAGGGGTTTATTTTAATCATACAGGATACTCTGGGTTTACATTACTTCAGGATTCCCTAGGTCATGTGTGCTCTTGCTATTCTGGGTTCTTTCGTGTGTTTCTTGTTTTTATTTATTCTTTCATTGTGCATGTTTCCTTGAACATCCCTTTAATAAAAATTTGATGTTGGATGAATAATGATATTCTATTATCCTTTTAGATCAATGATCTGCAAAGGATTATCTTGGGAATACATCAATAAAATGGATGAGCTATAAAGACCAGTAATTAAACAAATATAGGAATAAATCATAACAAAAGGGTTAGAAGTCATAAAATTATGACCTAAAAATGAATGGAACATGAATAAACACAAGGAATAATAACATAAAAAAATTGGATCATGAAATAATTTCTTCATAGTAATGTTGTAAAAATATAAAATAGGGAATAACCATGAATTAAGGATAACTACCAAGACTATTGCACGCGACGGAAAAAGTCCAATAAAGTAATTAGTTTCACTCCTTGTCCGAACATAAACTCTCACGACACTAAAAATTACCCAATTAAATGGATTTATATCTTGGATCACCCACAATAACATGTTCATTCATATATGTGCAACCTGAAGAATCAAACATTAGGAATAAACATAAGGGATACCCATAGAAAAAGGTCAATATTATAGTCATATCATATGGAATAAAAAATCCGTGTATCATAATGATGTTGGTAAAATAGTGAATTTAAGACATACATGAACATTAATAAGATATATTCGTCATATTTCATCATAAATTATGTCCAGATAAAGTGAAAAAATATAAAAAGACTGTTTAAGAAACATTAGAAATGAGCCACCTTAGTGCTGTTTAGAGGGAAAATACGAAATGTATATAAAGAGAAAAAGGTGTAATTGTTTCCATAATACTAGAAATGAAATAGGAAAATTTTTCATGATTAATTGAGTGATATAATAAAATAATGGGGGATTAAAATATATTATGGAGTGTACTTGAAATCTGTATGAAATTGGGAAGTTCTCTTTAATCGGGCTTTCTTTTCAGGAGGAATTGAAGAGGGGACCCTATAAAACAAGTATTTCCCCCTAAAATAATGAATAATTGAGATAGGTACATATTTGTTTAACATAAAAATTATTTATTTGATTTAAATACGAATAATTAAGAAATAAATTGGGTTAAATAAAGAATGTGTAGCTGTAAGAAATAATGCTGGTTCAGAGAGAATCTCTAACATTATTTGTAAAATTGTTCTCTACTTGTACATAATTTCTTGGATAATAAAATTATATCCATTAATTAATTAATTCAGAAACTATTATATAATTAATTTATTTATTATAATTTTTAAATTTAACTTTGTTTCCATTTTGATGAGTTATATATTTTAATTCTTTTGTTCTCAAAGTGTTCATTTTCCTAGTTTCCATGATATGTTTGGTTATATACAATTATAGATGTTAATGTTAGATGAGAATAATTTTAAAGAGTTGAAAATATTTGTTATTAATGAACGTATATAATTTTAAATGGTATTATATATCATTTTTATATGGTATGAGGATGATCCATTAGATAAAATCTCAATGAAAAATAATTTTATCTATTTTGGTGGTTTTATGACCATCATGAACATATATCATTTTATTTAATTTATTAATAAAAAATTTTATCCTGAACATTACATGAATTATAATATGTACAATAAAATATTATTTAACCATAATTATGGTTCTATGTCATGAATTTAATGGATTAATGTAAATATAAAATGCATCATCCGCAATGATGATAAACCAACACATCACAGACAATGTTTTCATTTAAAAGGAAAAGAGAGAGTTGTAGAGGATTGATAAATGATATTCCATTAACCCATGAGATTTATAGTATATATAATGTACTGAATTAATCATTATACATGAATAAAGTGTAGTGATGAGTGGATTAGATATGAAATTAAAATGAAAAGAAAATAAATGTAAATGAAAGGGGATTTTACCTCTTGAATTTCTTCTCATTGAACCTCGCTGAGGAACATGGATTTGGTCTTTTATGGAAACCAAAATTTCGTAGATATTGGTAATATTCTTGGGAGGAGTATTCGGTATAATTTTGACAAGTTCAATGCTTGTAAGGTATGAGGAGAAGTGGTGGTTAGGGGTGGTATTTTTTTGGGAGAAGGATATTATTGATTATTTTATTTCTTTCTTTATTATTTTGGATTACAAATATAAATTTTTTTGATTCTTGTGACTAAATAATTTAACTAAAACGTATTAGTTAAAAAAATAGGTTCTTAACTCTTCCATACATCATCCATGATTCAATAATCCATGTATTTCTTAAATTACATAAATTATTGTATTCTACAATTCACTAAAAAATCAACTGTTTTAGAAAAATCCAAAAAATATACACCAAAATTTTTTTGATGTTTAAATTTCCAAAATGGACTCCATTTTATGAAAATAATTTTCTAAATATGATAAATTCTATTTTTAAATAAAATCATCATATAATCGAAAAATAACAAATTTAAAATTTTAACTGATTTGATGAAGCATAAAAAAATTAATTAAGGTATTTTAAAGTTATATTATAATTAGAAGGTATGAAAATATTTATTTATTAATCTATTTAGGAAAATAAATTTACTTTTAAATAATTATATGAAAAATAAAATTTCAAATAACCAAGTTTGCTTTTAAAAAATACCAACACTTAATTTAATATTTTGGAAACATTTATTTACTTACGCCAAGATAAAAATATATTATATTTCCATTTATAAGATAACTAGATTTTTTATATACATCTATAGGTGAGGATATTATTCTATTGGATGAATTATTATTCCTAAGGGTAAAAATACTATTCCAATGGTCATGTTACCATTCTATCAGTATAAGTTGTTTAATATATAGAAGTACATATTATTTAATTCATTAATTATTTATAAACATTTTATTGTGTTATATATGTTATTTTATTTAATTTATACTATATTACATAATTATAATAAATGAATTTCCATTGATAAAATTTTGGGTCATTACATTCTTCCCCCTTATGATATTTAACCCTAAAAATTTCATTTAACATACTAACATGAAACAGTTGTTTGTACATTTCATTAATCACTTCCTATGGTTCCCATATTTCTTCTCCATACATATGGTTCCACAATTTTACTTTGAGAAGGTGAGTAGTCTTGTTACATACACCTTTATCTATACGATCCAAGATCTTCACGGACTGCTCTTTATACGATAGGCCATTATTCAAATTGTACCACATCCAGATTCAGAAAATCTAAGGAATCTAGTATGTGCATATTCAAGAGGGATATATGCAATAAATTGTGTACTTGAGACACTTGGTGGATGTTATAGTTGTTAGGCCATATCTTTGACATGATCAAGAATCCAGAAGGGGTCGATGTACCTTGGAATAAACCTTCCTTTCATAAAAAATATCACGATCCTCTTCCATAGAGATATGTGAAGGAATAATATGTGTCCAAAATTACACCTTATGTCTCATCAATGATTGTCAATATAGTAGTTATGTTGAATTTCGGTTTCCTTCATGTTCTCTTGAATTTTTTACCCTTTTCTACTATTTATTAGACACTATCAGGTCCTACTAACTTATTTTCAATTACATCAACCTATCATATTGATGTACTACATCATTTCCCATATAGGTCTTCACAATGATCTACTTGGAAGCTGTAGTGGAAAATATTTTATTATGAGAAGTCAACAAGAGGATTATGATTGTCCCATAATTTTTTGAAGTCTATAAAACATGCTCTCAATATGTATTCCCATTTTTGTATAGTCATCTCAGATTTGTCATCTGTTTGAGGATGATATTTTATAACAGTTTTCGTCTCTATGTTTAGATCACATTGGAGAGTTTTCCAAAACATGGAGGTAAATCTAGGATCTCAATCAGATATAAGCGATAATTATACTCTATGTAGCCTCACTACTTCTTTGATACATATTCATGCATGTTTTTTTGATGTGAAAATTCGTCCAAAAATATGATAAAGTGAGATTTAATTGTAAGACGATCCATAATAGACCATATAGAATTTTTTCCTTTGATTTTTTTTTAATTTATATTGACCACTACAGTGGTGATGTTTTTTCATTTCCATGATGGTATTGGTAATCAATGCATAATCCCCTTACAACTTTTCCTTTCATCCTTCACTTGCTAATATACAAGGCACATTGACGTATACTTATTGATATGATTCCTTATATTTTCCAGTCAACGGTTCTCTCAAAAATCGCGATACATATTTGTGCTCCCTTGGTGAATAGACAAAATTGAGCCAAGTGTGTCATTCCAAATATATTTCTTTATCTCTTGATTTTATGGTACACATGGCCATTGACCATGTCTTAAAATTCATTCCTCATCAATTTTTATTAGTAGGGATTTATCTTTTATAATAGATTCATCCTTCATTATGAATTTCCATGTAAATTATTTATGCATACTTTATCTTCCCCACGATATATTTTTTCAAAATAATTTTAGAAAGTATTGTTGTTATTCTTTTGGTAATGATTCCCATGCAAAACCTTTTAAAATATAATAAGATTATATCCTTATCAATTATCATCATTGATAATGATTCTAGATATTTTCTACATATAAAATTTTCCAATTTATTTCTTTTACCAAGATGGTAGTGCATTGAGCAATCAGAATCCATGATGATCTCAATCCATATTAACTAGTGCATATTAAGATTCTTTTGTGTGAATATATTTAAGAGGATCTTATTATCAATATATATCTCAAAAATTTTCTCATGGAGATAATGCCACTAGATTTTTTATATGATGTTCTTAGAAGTTAGCTCTAGAACATGTGTGGGATATTTTTTCTCCTGAATTTCAAATTCCATGAGGTGTAGGATATATGTTTATGATTTTCATCATTACACATCTAAATCCCTTCTTTAAAGTATCACTATATACCAAATAGAGTTACCCACATTTTGAAAGTGTGTGTACTAGTGTAGTGAGAATCCTCTTTTTCAACTCCCTCAGGACATCATTACATTCACTAGTCCTGAAAAACATTACTCCCATTTAATTAATCATGGCTAATGGGTTTGAAAATAATTATATGTTCTTCATAAATATTATGTAGTAACTATTAAGATATAGAAAACTGTTGATATCAATTACATATTAAGGCTAAGGGAACTCTTAGATTTCCTTTGTCTGGGAAGGGTCCAAAAATATTTTTTTCTGGAGATAATATGCCCTAAGAATGATACTTCCTTCATATAGAAATAAAATTTACTATACTTTGCAAATTTTTCTGCATTCGTAATAATTTTATCAAACTATTCAAACACACATAATGTTAGTTCTTTATCAAAGATTATATCATAATTTCATTAATAAAAACTTCCAGAAATTTTTCATTTTAATATATAAAGACTATAAACATTAAGATCATAAAAATTAATTGATTACTAGAGAGGGTGTAGGTCATCACTGTGAAGTCATAGTTGGTGTACCTCATTCTAAGAGAATTCATGGGGATATCTTTTTTTACACCTTTAATTGATGATAACAAGAAAAAAGGTCCATGTTAGAAAAAAACATGGCCCCACATAGTTGATCAGACAAGTAATCTATCTATTTAAGAGAGTAATTGTTATTTATCTTGATTTTTTTGAGCTCATAATAATCAATATAGTGGTTCATCGATCTATAATTATTCTTCAAGAAGAAGACTAGTGCCCCCCCCGTTGAAGCACACGAGCTTGTAAAACCCTTGTTCAAATTATCCTATAACTACTTCTTTTATTATAATAACTCATAGGTGATCAATTTTTATAGTCTCTTTGATATGGGAAAAGATTAAAAAAGAAGTTAAATGGACAAATCAACCTGTCGTCTGATATGATTACTAGTAATTTTATTTGGGAAAACATTTAAGTGTAATCCCTTAAAAGATGTAGGCAATCAGGGACGATTCTCTTCTTTGTTTCAATAATTGGAGCTAGATATTATTTCTCTTATGACAATAATATATATAATTGAGATGATGATTATGAATGTGATTACTCTTCATCCTTACACTTATACAGAATTGGAGGATGACTAATATTTTGAAGGGTGATCTCCATTTTCTGGCTGTTGAGTTTGGTTTTTTATATAGTTAGAAAATCCATGCCCAAAATAGAATCAAACTATAGCAATAGAAGTTAGATAATATTTTTTGTGAGGATCAATCCAAAAAAATAACCTGGGAGGGTTTATATACTCCAAATTTAGTAAATCTCCCAAAATCTTTTCTTATAGATAAATTAAACTCAATATTTTGAGGTGGTGCTTCAATAGTTATACTAAACATGTATGAGGTGAATGAATTCATAAAACCAAAATCAAATAGCACATTCAATGTTCTTGAATGAAAAATGATTTACTTTTCAACACATAATTTTTTTCTTCATCCTCATTATTGGTGATAGAATATTCCCTACCTTGTTTCCATGGGTATTTTTTTGTGATATTCTTCAATAAACCTTGGCTTTGGGTATTGGCTCACAAAATTACAAATTTCCTAGAAGTTGAAAGCATATAATATAGGATTGTTTTTTATCAAAATCTTCATTTATTCCTCTAAATTAATGGGATTATTCATATCCCTTAACCAATTATTATTCAGATACCACTATCTTCCACATTTGAAGCATATTGTGGTCCCCCTTAGGTAATTTCCATGATTATTTAGCCCAAACTTTTGACACATTAGATGTTGTGTTTATTTTATCCCATGATTTATTTTTTGATCCTCCCATATTAAATATCATTTTACATTTTTTATATTTGGTCCCATGAGACCACTAAGAGTCTTCAATCTCCCTTTAATCTTTAAGGGAATAATAGAATATATCCTAATATCTGTCGAGGCTCAAATCCCCAATATTTTTCATAGACTTGGCCTTAGTTTAATAAATAAGTGATCCATCTTGATTTTAGTGTTCATGTAAAATTTGAAGATTTATCATTCCATCTTTGTAAAATTTTCCTCACACACAATGGTAAACTCATATTGCTATAATTATATTTTAAGAACTACCTTCCCATATTAATATGGAGAGTTTGAGGAAAATATTTACTGGAAAATATTGTCATGAATATATATCAATCCATGGAATGAATTTCCTCCTTGGACTATGTATTTATGACCAGTGTCCAGAACTGATTAGCTTCCCAAATAAATCAATATAAATCCAGTATAAATTTCTCTTTTTATAAGAATTTAAGTGTAGATAATATCTTCTCAATGTAATTAGACCATTGTTCCTTGATGATGAGATAAGAATATTCACTAAATATGGGAGGAATTAGTCACATGAACGATTCAACTAAAACCAATTCATTCTTAGATTAATGTTGGAGTTCCATATGATTGAAGTTATTATTCATAACATTAGATACTTGAGAAATTAAAATCACGATTTTTTGAACTTCTATTCCCATCATATTTTCCATTTCATTAGGAAAATATTCCCATTTAAAATAACAATAAATTTTTGGTAGATTTCTTATGTTTACATTAACTAATTAATAAACAGAATGTACAATAGGGGGATTAAATACTTATCTAATAATAATATAAAATGGAAACATTAAACATAGAATGATAAAATTATAAATGGAAATAATATCATAACATGTGCTTCCCTATGTTTCAATCTAGGTTATCCCTGGGGATAAAATTATCCCTAGGGTTATTAGTAAATTTCTATAATATCAATCAAAAAATAATAATTAGGTCGTTATATGATACAAACTATAATGACATCGGCCTTTTAAACATATGTTCAAATGATTTTTAGAATAATTAACCATGAAATATAAACCAAGGATCATAAAGTATAGTTTCATTATAATATTAGGTAAATAATTAGAAAGCCTAAAACCAAAATAAAAACATATTTTTTAAAACTCTTTGATGAGTTCCTAAATTATTATTTTTCTCTTACATAAACATAGAATAAATAGGGAATAAATGAAAAAAAGGATGAGCTAAAAATACTATTATGAGAATAAAAATTGGAATAAAGCATAACACAAGGGTTAGAAGGCATACCAAGTCATCTAAAAAAATAAAAGGAACGAGAATAACCGTATAGAATAATAAAATTTAAAACATGGGGTCATGTAATAATGGAAGCATAGGAATGTGGGAAAATATAAAATATGACATATCCATGATTCAATGCTGATATCCAAGACTACTGCACATAGTGGAGAATGACCCACAAAGGAATTATGTTCACTCTTTGTCCCAATATGACATCTCTTGAGATTAAACATTACCCAATTAATTTGTGTGATATTTGGGGAAAAAATAAAAAAATTTTCATAAATATGTTTTCCACATTAAGAATCAATCATATTGAACAAAAATAAGGGTTACCCATGGAAAGATATGGGTATCCTAATCCTAGGGCATAAAAAAGTGTGTATTAGTATAACTTATTAGAAAGAATGGAATTAAAACATATAAGGAAATTATAAAAGTAAATTAGTTATATATCATGAGTAATGACGTACAACCTAAGTGAAAAATGTAAATAGAGTCTTTATGAAACATTATAAATGATCCACTTTTGTGGGTTCTAAAGGAAAATATAAATAGTCTTAAAACAGAAAAATGAATAATTGTTTTCAAAAAACAAGAAATGATATAAGATATATTTTAATTATGAAATTTGTGATATAGGATAAATAATTATGGTTTAAAATATATTATGTAGTTCACTATAAAATGGGTATGATATTGCAAAGTACCCTCTAATCAGTCTTT
Organism: Viscum album; assembly: GCA_963277665.1. NCBI lineage: Eukaryota > Viridiplantae > Streptophyta > Magnoliopsida > Santalales > Viscaceae > Viscum > Viscum album. The sequence continues at coordinate 54,073,483 of OY728156.1, forward strand.
CTTATTAGTGGGAATTGTAATGTGAACCGAATAAAACATGTATTTCCCCATAAAAAATAATCAATCTATGTACATATTTTTGGAACGTAAAAACAGAATTTATGAGGTGTGAATAACATTAATTAAGAATTAAATTTCTATAAATAACAAAGAAGCATAACCTGAAGGAAAAATTGGTTATTTGAAGAGAATCCCTTACCATATGTCTGAAACTGTTCCGAACTTGAATGTAAGGTCTTTGAAAATAATGTTAAATCTATTAATTATATAATTCTGAAAAAAAAATTTACATGTATCTATTTTATTATTATTATTATGTGTTAATTTAGGTCCATTATGGTGAGTTATAGAGTGTAATTCCATCATTCGGGGAGTGATTCTTTTATTTGTTTTCATGATCAGTTCCCTTGTATACAGATATGGAAGTTCATGTAAAATGAGAACAATTCTATTGAATTGAAATTATATATTATTAATTTACTTAAAATGTTTCAATGTAATTTTATATTATTTTTTATATGGTATGAGGATGATCCATAAGGTAAAATTCTAATGAAAAATGATTTGATTTATTTTTGCGGTTCTTAAGACAATCAAGAACTGATAATATTTTATTTAAAATCATGAATATATATTGTTTATATAACATTATATTACTTATAATATGTACAAGGAAATATTATTTATCCCTAATTATGATTTTATAAAAAACCATGAATGAGGTAATCATAAATGAAAAGGCATTGTTCATGATGATGGTAAATCAAAACATCAAGAATGATGTTTTAATTTAATGAATAAAAGGTAGTGTAGAAGTGGATTCATTATGGATATAAATTTCAAAAAAAAATTCATGTATATATTATTTAATAATGTTTTCATCTTATTTGGTTAAGGGGTGGTTATGAGATTATCTAAAAAGAAAATAAAAAGAAAAGAAAATAAATGAAATATCGAAGGGGACTTTGCGTCTGGAATTTCTTCTACTTTAGATCCTCCTTGAGAAACATAGGATTGGTATTTTATTTAGACCAAAAGATCATGGAACATAGGAAGAGGGTTGCGAATAATATGGGATGAATTTTTACAAGCTTCTAGTCTAGGAAGGATTGAGTAGAAGATGTTTTGAGGGGTGGTATTTCTAGTGGGAGGAGAGGGGTATTTTTGATTATTTTATGCATTTGATTATTGTTTTGGTATTAAGAATATCAATAGTGTTAATTAATGTGACTAATTAGAGTAACTAGTGCAGTTGAGTTCAATCTAATGAGTGCATTCTAGATCCATAAATCATTAATGTCTCAATAATTCATGTATTTGTTAAATACTATAAATTATCGTATTTCACTATACACAAAAATTCAATTATTTTAGAAAAATACCCAAAGTTATCCCCTACCATTTTTGGGAATTTATATTTTAAAAAGGCTCTCAATTTTACTAATATATATATACATTTATTTGATGAAATTAATTTTTATTTAAAATACTCATTTTTTGAAAAATACCAATTTTAAATTTAAAACAGATTTTATGAAACATTGAAAAAGTAATTAAGGTCAAATTATTTTCTATTATACTAATAATAATAAAAATATTATTTTATGTATCTATTTATTAAGATAATTTTGTAATCATTAAATTAATTATACCATTGGAGATAAATATTTTTTTCCCAAAAAATTCCAACCCTTATTTTTTCATTTTTAAACATATTTATTTAATTATGAAAAGATATAAATATATAATATTTTCATTTCAAATATAAAAAATTTTAAATTATTAAATCACAGGAGTGTTTAATATTATATTAGGTGCATTAATATTCTTAACTTCCATATTACTATTCCAATGGTAATGTAACTATTCCATTAGTATAGGTCCCTTAATTTCTAGAACTACATATAATTTCAATAATTCTACATTTATAGACAATGAATTGTGTTTTATATGTTATCTTATGTGATTTATAATAGATGAAATAATTAAGAGAAGGTAATATGCATGGATAAATATATAAAAACATATGGATAACCTATTAATTATAATTAATGAAAGCTTTAATAAGGATAAAGTATGAATTTAGAAATTAAATTTGTAAATGGTTATGGTAGTTGTGTTTGAAAAAATGATGAATGTGATGAAATATTTTTTAAATATGTAAATAAAATAAGAAATTATTTTGTAAAATGGAATTGATGTTTATTTCCGCAGTGCATAGGGCTAGAATCACTCCACCCCATGCACGTCTCCTCTCCTTAAAGTCACCCTCTACCCCACTCCCTCTCAATTATTTTATTTGTGTTTTTATTATTTTAGAAACTTATATCTTAGATATTTCTTTTGACACTGATCTATGTGAAATTCCATTGGTGATGTTGGGTTCATCTCCATGAGTATAAATTAAATCCAAAGTTGTTTATGAATGATGTCAGGATTAAGTGGTGTAATTAATCACATACATCAACCATAGTCATCTATCATTGTTGTACCAATGATAGGAAGTCATAAACATTCAAAATTGTTTTTTTGTGAGTTATTAGCATGATATTATCAGCATGTATGTGTACACCATCAGATATATATTTGATGATTGACCACGTTAGGTGTGTTTATCGGTAGACATTGGCCTATTAATTTATTTTTTTCCAATGTATTATTTTTGTTATGTTTACTACTGGACATGATGTTCTGTTGTTCTTTCAGCTACATTATGTATTGTATAAGCTATTTTCTCTCTATTATAGTGTAGTATACATTTTGGGTCTAATTGTTTGGAATACGACCTATGAAACATATATTGGTAGACATTATACGAAATGTGAGTTTTGAAACTTTATTAGAGACATGTGAGATTTGGATCATGTTTGAGACTATCATCCAAGAGGGATATTATAGAATTGAGATGGAATTTAGTTAGACTATTCTTGTTAGAATATTCTAGTTAGACTATTATAGGAATGTGTGATTTGATGTATGCTTTCAGAAATGCACTCAATATGAATTTGATATGACTGTAGTGGTGGACATGTACTTAGATTATACCCACAAAAATAATGTGTTATAGACATGAATATATCCACTAATGATGGATGTGTTAATATAGTTACAAATTATCATCCATAATTGTGTCCAATCATGAATGTTTGTACCGGCATGGTATCGAAGCAAGTAGAGTCGATTACCACCTACTCGATATGTGTTCAATATTTATGTGATATTTGTTTTATATTTTTACCCAATTTATGTTCACTAAATTCATTTATATATGTTATTAACTAATGTTAAGGAATGATTTATGTTTTCTACTGAGTCTTATACTCACACCATATTAATGAATTTTTATTTTATTGTATATAGAATGAAAAGGGATGTGGCTAAGGGAATGGTCCCTATGGTGGTTTTTGGGCATGTGGAGTAAGAGAACATGTATGTTTGGATGGAGTTCCTGAGGGTTGTATGACACAAATATTTTTTTGTATAATATCTTTTACATTGAAACTTTATTTTTTGGTTTATAATATCATGTATGTATCCTTTATGTTTTCATGTACTATGATTACATTTAATATATTTTTTTGATTATCATTCATCATATGACATGATTCTCAATGTATAGTCCCCCCATGGTTCTACTAAAGACCCTCTATGTTAGTCAGTAGCCTCTGGAATATCAAAAGGCATGAAAAAGGCCATTTTTAATTCTTTATTAGACATGGTTTCTTGGGTATAGATGTTACAAATTTTTACAATATCCAATAGACACCTGGAAGTGTAGTGACACTTCTTGGGTTCGATGTATGCATTCCATAATGAGGGTTTCTAGAATTAATGGGGGTGGAAATTTTAACACCCCTCTAAAAGTGATACATAAAATAATAATATATTTAACCCATGAAAACCAGGTTCACCATTATTTTAAAGAGACAATATGATTTAAAATCAATAGTCAATCATGCTTGGCTCGGAGTAGTGGTTGAGATTGGTTACCTCCTTGGAGGTTTCTCATGGTGTTTTTGATTAAGGAAGAAACATAATAAAAAATATATTCATCTATAGGGATAATAATTATTTAGAAACATAACCATGATGGTTAATATCCTATGGTGTGATGGGAGGTGAAAATAGTTTTATAGGAGACTCATAGGGTCAGTTGACCTGGTTCGTGGACCTAGGATGGCTGGTCCATAAAAAATTTCTACCATATATTATAATTTAATTCGATAAATAATTTAAATATTTTGAATAAATCACTTAAATATTTGTATTGAGGACACTTTTATTTTTAGTCATTAGGAATAGTGAATATGGTAAAATATATTTACAACAGAAGGGTTAAATAGTGTTAATAATGGGTTAAGCTAAAGAAATAAGAGTTAAATTAACCTAAATATTTTTTTTATAAATAATATTTAATTATTTTATCTAGTTCATATATCATAATATATTTGACCATTATAAAATTCAATGCAACATTTTTTTTGAGTGTGGATTTTTAATATTTTATTATTCTTAATAATTACAAGTTTATCACACCCCTTACTTATTAAAGGTACCATCAAATACTCTCTTATCTATAATAAATTATCATATTAGATCAGCCAATAACATCCCAGATACTCTCTTAAAATAAATTTAAATGATCTCAAGGAGCTATTCTTCCCAAATTATCCATCCAAGCATCCTTAAGGAGCATTTTAAAGGAGTAAACTCGATTACAAGGTATGTGTACTTACCAATATTTTTCTTGTACCATTCACCACATCTAAAATTTCTATAAACAAATTTAAATGTTGCAATTATTTAATTTAACATATTTAGATATTTTTTTGTTAATTATATATCCATTTTATATCTTTTTCTCATCCATTAAAAGATGATATCAGCATTTGTGATTACACGTGGACTTCCACCCCATAAAGCGATGCAATTCATATTTAAATTATTATTTACATCACTGGTTATAAGGATATTATTAATGAGAATATATGATATTTAGGATATAATTAATATTATATAATGTGTAATTTTTTTTCTATCATGAACCAGCTCGGATACACAAGCACCCTAATACCTGAGTTGGCTCTGACATGGCCCGAAGGGTGTTCCCAATCACCATGGGTTGGTAACTAGAACCTGAAATCATATCTGATTAATATGGAAATACTATTTCTACATATAAAATGAAATAAATAGATACTAGTTAGTAATATTAAATGATAAATCAATATGAAGAATAGCTACCAAAACCAAAAGGTTATATGAACCCAAAGTACAACCACTTAGTACTAAAAACATAATGATAAACAACACCTATCTCAAAAGAAATATAACTACAAGAAAAAATATCAACAACCACCACCCCTAAGTGGTGATTTATATTTCTCTATCATTCCATAAAAAAGTATATAATCACATAAAGGCACATATAGGGGGTGGTGAAAATTCCCCATAGGATCTCACTAAGGATTCCATAATAATATTCTAATCAAATAAACCAACTAATTATTTTAATTTATAATAAATAAGTAATGTAATTAAAGATACACATTAAGAAAACATTATCTAGATTTATATTAATTGAAACATTTACAAAAATTAATTAATAATTATTTTTTATAAAAAAAGTTTATAAAAAATTATAAGGAATATGTAATTTAGTTAAAAAAAACAGAATATAATTCAAAATAATCACAAATTAGCAACATTGTCATCTTCTAAGAGGTATTATAGTTCTATGTTTTAGGATCCACACACACTCATATGATATCAATGGAAACCTACACACACGTCCCTTTAACACTGGCTAATGTTGACTATCCAACATCCCACGAGGGATTATATCTTCCAATAAGTTTACCTTAGAGTTTTAAAGAAACAATTAGATGATAGGGAAATTCTAACCAAGAATGTTTTTCACATAAAACTCAATAACTACCTTGTATTTCATGTGCTTAAGAAAAAATAAATAATTGGAATATAAATTCAAAATGATATAAAATATTAATTCCCCATTTACTTTTCTATTTACCAATTTCTTTTAATGACCAATATATCTTGTTATAATCAATTCATTCATTTTTCATGGATTAAACCAATGGGTCCTTGAGAACTTCTAAGTATTATGAAATCATGACACGATGAATTTTGGATCAGTGTGTGGTAAAAGGGGGAGGGGGTTAGGAAATTGTGTACATTTTTCCGAATAATTAAAACCAGTGTACCCTGTTAGCTGGGCAGGGCCTCCAGGTTTTCCAAACCATGTGCCCTAAATGTTTTCCTATATAAATGAGTGAAACTTTTCTCTAGGTGGACTCATAGTTATTTAGACCATGTTACAACTGTGAATAGCCTAACAACCTTTAAAAATTTGAAAAATTTCACCATAAGCACCCCAAAATGAGACCCAAAAAATGCATGATGAATTATATGGTCCATGAAGTACCAAAAATAGTAACATGATGTTACAACCCACCACCATATATATATATATATTTCATAAATATTGGTATGATATATCCATTCCAGAAATATGAGGCCACTATAATCTTCTGATTGCCTCTCTCTCCCAAGTCTCGTGATTGTCAAAAATGTTGTTCGCCAAAGTCATAGAATATCATCATGGTTCTTTGGTGAACTTACCACAAGAATTGTGGCAATCCCCCATAAAATATTTTGTCATGGGAAAAGGTAATACATACCAGTTTTTGGAAAAGTAGAATACCTTACCTGTGGAATAACCCCTCAATAATGGTCTCAACACCACAAAGATAGTCTATATTGTTGTGGAAATCATGATTAATATTATATTCCTAAAGAACCTTATTGATAAGAATTATGGTCAAATGGAAAATAGGAAAATATCATAAACCCATGTTTCTAGAACTCCTCGAAACAACTATTCAAATAGATCTATTAAGTTCCAATATTTTTATGACTCGTTAATAGCTTGGGTTTGATATTTCTTGCTCAATGAATCAGAGAAGAAATTACCTTTCCCTGAAGTATATGTGGCATCAATTTCAAATAATTTCTGTATTCCCCCCAGTTTTTTGGAAGATATTAAAATCATTTTGAGAGAATATATAACTCATGCTCTTGGGTTTAGAACACATGGTAAACCATTATTCAAAAATATAATTCTACCAAGTCTTAAGTTCAAGCATCACAACTGCGAGTTCAAGTTCACATGTTGGATGATTCTTTTTCCGTGTCCTAATATGCTGAGATCCCATAGAAACAACATGATCACCATTCATAAGAATAAGAAAAACCTAAAACTAATTCATCATAGATGAAACCATTGCCCTTCCTGACCCCTAGAAGAGTACACTAGCACAATTTTCAAAATAAGTTTAATCGCAAGAAAAGAACTCATATATTTCTCATCACAAAAAATCAGTACTCACTTTTGAGTAACATTTTTCATTAAAGAATCCATATATGAGAATTTATTTAAAAACATACAATAATATCCAGTTAAACCCAGGAAGCTCTGAATATCAAAAAACTAACATGGATTTTCCCATGTAATATCATCTTTCACCTTCTTAGAATCAACTATGATAACATCTTTGGATAACATGTGTTTCAATAACATCATATAGCGAATCAAGAAATTAAATTTATATTGCTAGGAATAATGTTAGTGATTTCTAAACAATCCCAGAACTACTATTAAATGACGGATATGGTCCTCCTTAGACATATAGTAAACAAGGATCTCATCCATAATGAGTACCAAAAATGTATCAACATACTCAGGAAAAATCATCTTCATTAAATGTATAAATATTTGAGGGTAATTCATCAGATAAAATTTCATGAAAGGGTACACATAATGGCCATTCTTACTCAGAACAATGTTTTTGGAATTTCATATTCTCTTATTCTCAACTGATGATAACTAGACCAAAAAATCAACCATTAAAAACCATATGTCCCATATCAACTGGTCAAACATATCATCAATCCATTGTAATATTTACTTGTTCTATACCATGACATGATGGGTTTTTTGAAATCAACACAAAGGCAATGTGACCCATCATCTTTCCTAGAAAAATGATCTATTTATACCATAGGTGATACACTCAGGAATATTAATACTTTCTTGAAATGATAATCTAACTGAGTGTTTGAATCATTCATTTAAGTTAGTTCCATGTGGTAAAATAGAATAGACACTATTTGAGTACAAGAAACTAAATCAATAGAAAACTCTAACTCTCATTCAAGTGGAGGACCAGATATGTCATAAGAAAAAACATGAAGAAACTTGTTAAAACAGGACGGAGGTCACTACTCAAGGATTAAGGCTCAATAACAAAATCAAACATAGATATCACTTTACCAAAATCTAGAAAATAAGGTATCGATATACTCAACCTCATGTCCCAGAATCCATGAAAGATACAACATTGTTCATTATCCATAGTAAATATGACCCCCCTAAAGATAACAATCATTTCAAGAATTATTATAAATTTGATAATCCATCCTGAATATCATTTCATGAGAATTCATGTTACGATCCAGAAAATCCAAAGAAATATCAATATTTGATAAATAGAAAACACTTGTAAGAAAACAAAGACCCTACACTCTATTCATTCTATGGGGTATTATAATATCCATCACATAATAATAAGGCTCCATATAAATATTTAACAGTCTAAATATTAGGGTTGAAATTAAGGAGTGAGATACATTAGTATCAATCATAGTAGTCACAAAAGATAAATCAATAGTGAGAGTACCTATCATAGACGCTGGAAACATATCTTATTCATATAGAGACTCTTCCACTATGGCAAGAAGCATATTTCCATAATCCTATCATTAGAACCCTTTAGATCATAAAGTATCTAATTTAATTGAAATACTTTTTGGAATAGATGATCAAATTCTACTACGAGGAAAATAATATACTAGACCTAACTTATGCTAGTGACATGAAAATACATAAGAACCATATAATTTTGGTGCCTTAGTTCATTCCCATTTTATGTGTCCATGCATTCCATACAATTATCAAATCAATGGGAATATACCATGAAATTTATAAGTTTTAGAATAACCCTTTTATCGATACCCACCAGGAGAGTCATCATTTTTTCTATTTTAATTATTGGAATTCATAAAACATCCTTTAGGAGAAAAGGGAACTGCCATCATCCCTGATAATCCATCCAGGTCCAACTCAACCATTAACACTCTATCTATCACATCCTCATAAGAATGTATCTTTATCAGGAATATATACGAATAAATATCAAATCAAAATACCATTTAGAACTGTCGAGTCTTCATGTTTTAATTCAATAAATTCTCATGTAAAAACTGCACAAGATCATTAATGTAATTTTTATTATTTTACATGGTCCTATAAGCCGTCTCAAGTTTGAAAAACTCTATATCCTTATCCAAGACCATTGAAACTAGATAAAATTGGTCGATGAGAGGATATTTGATCTCTTTTCACTCTACACCCATGTGTATTTTTATCAAAAACATCATGTACTGCCATCTCCTACAAGGTCCCTCTCACATGAACGTGGAAAATTTCTCCTCAATAGAATATGGTGTTTCTAAAAACTCAAATAAAAGATCAACCCTTTCCAACAAATCATTAGGCTCTTGGGGATTGTTCATTATTTAGAACACTGATGGAATCTGGAGAAGGAATTACTGAGATAGATATTGAATTCTTCCATATAAGGATCCACAATTGGATCCTATAAAATAATGGGTTCAGGTTCCAATCCCAACACTTGGATAGCATGCAGAACAATCTCAACCAAGCTCTTTTCAATGAGAAAATATTCTCATTGTGTATCATCATAATATTCTTCATGGATCTGATGAAACCATGTTCTTAGACAAAATATACTACATAACATCATAATAAAACCTTATATTTGTCAGAATGTTACTCATATTAACTATCAAACAAAAGAAATAGGGAGAACTAATCACATTAGATAGATGAACTAATATTTTTATTTCAGTATATCCAAATAAAAATATAGGGAAATATTAGGACTAATCCTCAATATGTCTTTCCCAATTAACCAATGGTGACTTATGGATTATTACGATGGAGGATGTGAAAGAACTCACTCATAGCTACCTCTTAAGTACAGAGAACATTACACAACTATATAATTACATTACTGAATTATTCTAAACCTGGAACCCTAATACCAAATTGTTAAAAATAATCTCAGATACCCTGATAACTGAACTAGCTCTATAATTCCATGAAGGAAGTTTTAAATCCACATGGGTTACTTACTATCACCAAACATTATTCACGATAACGGATATAATGGTTTTCCACATAAATAATGCATGAAATAGATAAAATTAAGTATGAAAAAAACTCCACATGGGGAATAGTACCCAAATTCCTATAGGTATATGTACCAAAAGTACAACAAATATGTTATGGAAACTACAATATAAACAACCCAATTCCAAAATAACATATCATTCCAATCTCAGTGATCAATAAACATAAACTCTAAGGGGTTATTTTCTCATTCCTAAAATGGGAAGAAGGAAATATACAACACCTAATGGCATAGATATTGTGTGAGCTAATAACCTAGTAGGATCTCACTATGTAGTCCTAAATAAGATGCAAATACAATAAAAAATAATTGATTTCAATTTCAGATAAAAAAATTCATGGAAATAAACTTACATAAAAAATAATTATATTCATTTTAATTGAGGAAAACATTTCTGATCAACTTCTTAATAAACATTTCATACAAAACATTTCCTTTAAATTCCCAAATAATGTTTAAATAAACCATAAAGCCAATAAAATATACTTCAAAATAATGTAAAATGGGAAACATGATCATCTTATAGGAGGTATGATAGTTCCAGGTTATGGGATCCTTACACACTCATATGATGATAAAGGCATTGTGAACACATGTCCCTTGGGAACTGGCCAAAAAGGACTATCCAACATCCTCCTAAGTATTTGATCAACCAATATGATTATTTTAGAGTTGTATAGAATTAATTCGATTCTTGGGAAATTCAAAAATACCAAGTTTGTCTAAAATAACTCACTAACATCCTAGGCTTCCATGTGATAAAAAACATCCACAACGGAAAAATTATTTCAAAACTGATTAAAATAATATTTCCACATTTTCCATTTCATTATTACAATTTCTCTTTAAAAATCAATACAAGGATCTTTAATCAATTCATTCCATTTTCCGAGATAAAACCAACACGTTCTTCTCAAAAATAATTTTTCCATTTTTTTAAAATCAATTTCAAAATTTAATTTCAAAAATTAATTTCCAAAATATTCATCGAATCTAAATAAAACCACAATTAATAAAAATATGAGGTATCCCAACAATTTCATGCCAAAAAATTTTAAATTCCTAATTCATGAGAAAATTATTTTAAATTTTTAATTGAAAGAAATTTAATTTAAATAAATATATTTATGATTAAATTAATTTTACAAAACCACAAAAAACATGTACCTAGGTATCATGGGATCTCATATCACAATTCCATTAATGGGAAACTCCTACGAAGAAATTTGGAAATGAATACCTGAGAATTAGTCATAGGTTCAAGATATAAAATAATGAAGAATAGATCATCCCACAACACCAAGATATGAAATACCCAAACGAGGAGAGAGGAAGAGAATAATATATAGATTATGGGGGATGCTCCCTTATAAGAGAGGAATTGATTGACGTTCGCTAAGAATAGATCCTTCGTGGAATGTATTTTATGGAGACAAAATGGTTCATTAATACCATCCAAGAGATAAAAAAATATTCCTAGAAGAGTTGGGGATGGGATGGATGTAAACAATAGGGGGTTGGTAATTTTTAAACATTATTCATAATAATTAAGACCCATACACAATCATTTATGTAGGTCCGCCAGACTCCCAAACCATGAACCATAACTATGTGCCAATAGTAAGAGGAGAATCGTTTCTACTAGGTTGCTACATGAGTTTTCATCCTAATCACCAAATATAGAAATGATCACTTCTTAGGTTCTCATGGTTATCATTATCAATGTACAAGGTTTCGGAAAAATATGCGCAAACTGGGCACAACCCAAGGGCCTTCCAAAATATTTATAATTTCACCTGACACACCCATAAATGGGACCAACATAGATAATTATTACAAAGAGGGTTAAGGATTACCAAAAAAATTAAATGGATCTTATACGTACAATTGTTTCCCATTCATCAGAAAACTAAAAACATCACTTTTTCTTACATAAAAACTATTGTCTCCACAAAGTGATGAAATAAATATTTCAACACCACATTTTATGAATTCATATAAATGTGTATATAATTAATAAACATGATATTTATGTCATTATTGAGACACTTTTTATTTTAAATCCACGATCAAGGAGAAATAATTTGAACAATTAAACAGAAACATGCATGCAATACAAAACTATTTTCACACAAATAATCATTTCGATGAATAATTATTAATAATTATAAAATTTGAAATTATAATGGAATGATATATAGTAATAAATATGAATATGTTTATTTTATATTTTTATAATAAATCTTAATTTATTTTACATTATATTTGAATACATACAAAAATAGAAGGGATGTAATATATGATATTTATGTTTAAATCATGTTTTGTTTAGAGACTATCTATTCAAAATTAACATTGAGGAAAATTATATGATCATTATACATTAAATACTAAATATTTTATTATCCTCATGTTATTTATTCGATATTTTGTTTTTAAAAACAGTTTCCACTATTTTTTACGTAATGTGATAGGGAACATATTTTTTTAAATAATCCTTCTCACACATATCCATATTCCCTAAAATACTTTCAATGGTTGTTTTTTTAAAATTTTGAAATTATCATTTGTAGATATTTTAAATTATTATTTACATATTTAAAAATATTTTAATAGGTATCTTATAATATTTTCCTCAATGACATGATTTTGAATATGTATCTAAAATATGAATGGATTCGTTGTTTAAACATTACCACATGAATTGATTTTAAAGTATTAAGGACTAATAATATATATGATTATTCCATTACACATTTTAATGTTTATTTAATATTATTTTCCATAATATTCTTAAAAATTTTAGTCTGAAAGATATAAATGTAAAAGTTAATTTTCCCCCTTATTCAAATAAATGATAGATTTCTCTTTTAACGATATTTTCTTTTATGTTTTAAGGGTCCAAATTATTCATTAACCTTAATTTTTCATAACAATATTCCTAATTATTTAGTATTAATTTAATATATTTTATATTTTGTTTTATATTGGGTGTATAATTAATAATTTGCTTTTTATACTATTTAACAAGATAAGGAAAAAAATTAACGTGTTATAAGATTATTTGTAAATTTATTTCAATGTTTGGAAAAGATTATAGAATTATATAAATTGTTTTAGTGTTCTTAAATTAATGATATAAAACATTTCATAATTATTTATTAGTTATTATAATTATATTTTTAATATTTTTTATAAAACATTTACCCATACACATGAAAATGGTGTTATGTAAGAAAAACTCAATATTTTAAAAGGATTTATAATTATAACTTGTGATTTCCCCTCTATACAAAAGGTCATCTAGGAGTCTGTGAACTACGTAAAGGTAAAGTTACACTATGTATGTGTAACATAAATATTCTTATGAGCTCTATAAAGGACATTTAATGGTTGTGTATAGGTAAAACTAAATTGGAAAAGGCAACATAAGGTTAATCAAATTGGGGTAAATACTAAGGCCCCATAAAGTTAGTTTAAGAAAATAAGGGTAAAATAACATTAATATTAAAGACCCATACCTTTAATGTAATTTTTTTAATTATATGGAATTATTTCGAGACCTCTAAATCTAACAACGCAATATTCTAAGGCCGAGAGTGCCCAGAATGATCTGCCAATGTTTTGTTAAGCATTAATTAACGAGCATAAGTAGTTTTATAGAAAAAGTAGAATAACTCTTAAACAGTTTCTCAGATCAAAAATCTGCGGGCATCGTTGCATTTTGGATGACCGGTTTACCCTAGGCGCGATTTATGTTTAGTCGGCGCGAGCCTCCTATGAGAAAACCTGAAAATTGCATAACTATAAATAAAATAATTAAATAAAGTTATATTATTGTTCAAATAATAAAATATCACGAACGGTGACTGAGAATAAGAATTTGGTACCACCACTAAACTCACAAGTGTATTCTTTCCTTAGGATAATTCTAACCTTGGCCAGCGCGGGCCACCAGTAAAATTTATTTTTTGGCCGTAAATAAAATAATTAAGTGAAAATTATTTTATTATAAAATTCATAACATATAAACAGTTACTCAGATTAAATATCAGAGATTATTGTCGATTTCGTTGGGGCGTGTTCCCCTTAGGCGAAGTGTATCCCTAACTGGCATAGGTGAAGGGTGAATATTGTTAATATATTGAACTATTTTTCCGGTATGTTAAGTAAACTCATGAGGGACGTTTTCTAACGTTTGAATCGGTGCTCAGATTAAAAATTTGAGGGCACCGTTGAATCTGAAACACCATGATTTTATTCAGATAGGCATTACATTGACCATAGTAGGTCTAGAGAAAATGTTAGGTTTTGTGTCTTTTTTAAAATAAATGAAATGAAATAATTTTATGATTTTATTTTCATCTTTCTCCACCTACAGACATTCAATGTATGGGGCCAACGATGTGTCAAGCCAATAAATGGAATGTCCCATCCATATTAAGTAAGGACGTCATTGGGGAATTAGTAAGGTTTATAATAATTGATCCCCCATTATTTCCCCATGTCTTTGCTTACCCTTTCCCACTCCTATATATATGTATTTTGGGAGCGGTATCAGCAAAAATTCACCAAACAAAGAAGTGTTGAAGGAGGGTCGAGACGCCAAAACCTTTTAAGATAGAGTCAATCCCAGTGGGATGTGATGGTTGACACCGAACCACCAACCAAAGGACGACATACGGGTGGCGTCATTGGGAACCGGTTGCGGGAAAGAAGAACATGATCCACCATCAAGTTTGTATTCTCTCGAACGGGTTTACGAGGTTGGAAGTTTATTATTTTATGAATTTTAAATGATTTCTTATTCCCCATTCTTGAATAATAAGAAGAACGTGGACCAACAGAGTAATGGGTTGATCCGTGATTCATTCGTTTATTCAGGTGGTTGATGCAGGCTATCTTTATCGGGTTTTGATTGTTGTTTAATTGAATTGATTATTAAAACCATAATCCCTATCATATTTATGAGATAATGTTGAGGGAACAGACCTAACGAACCTGGTCCAAGCACTCCACTATCTTTATATCCTTACACCTCCATGGAATACTGCTAGCCCAATGACACCGACTGACTACGTTGGGGATAGCGCGCCAGGCACACCGCAAGAGGAGGCCATGACAGAAATCTGTGGCGGTCATCGGAGCGGCCGACACCGGCCGACCGCAGAAGAGGTTCAGCATGAAATCACGTGACGCCGACCAGAAAAGGGGTCGTGGCTCATTTTTAGTGGTGACCGGAGGAAGGCGACCAACACATCGTCCAACTGTGGGTGGTGGACCAGAGTATTGTCATTTGCGGTTGGAGATGTCGGCCGTCACACTGACCGACCGCAACAGAATAGGCAGAACCCGCTCTAGTGGGTCTTATGTGCCATATGGAGGTTCCATGTGGCATGAACGTTGTGATGAATACCAAACAACCATCAGCAGTTTTGGATAATCGGGGGTTTCTTCCCCGGTTGCGGCTAGGGAGAACCCCCCATGTGGGTCTCGCCTTGCGCGGCCAGGCCGCCGCTCTGGAGGCCCCCTGGCAAGTAGGCCACTGCCCCGCAGGCTGCCTACCTAGTTGGGTCCCCCTTGTGGGTTGTTCCCTAAGCGGGCTGGGCCTCCCCCCCCATGCGGGCCGGGTCAGTCAGACCGTGTCGGACCAGAACAAGATCAACCTAGCCGAGAAACGCTTAAAGGGCCGTATCTTGAAAATCGGACATCCATTTGACGACCCGTCTGTGGACATAAGATCCTTTGATTAATATGGTCGTTTCTAGAATACTCCTCTGCAATTTTGAATGTAGTTTTAGTATGCCCGGGTTTGATCAAACCCAGATCCAACTGGGGCCCTGGAACTAAAACACTTGTGACTCATAGACCAGTCGTCCAATTGACGCACTGAATGTCTCCTTAGAAACCTTATGATGTGGTTATTATTTGGGTTTCTACATTGTGGAGCTTAGTGGTGGTTGATGTAAAAATTATATCTCAAGAGTATATTCTTTAGAACACAAGTGTATTGGGTGTGAGGAATCCAGTGGCTGGTAGTGAGGCGGAGGTTGGAGACAGATGATATGGAGGTCAGTGCTCCACGATCTTGTGTGGGTTAGCAGATACTGATCTTCTGTGGGTATGATCTTATGTGGGTCAATTCTCAAAGATCATTAGTGGGTCAGCGCATACCAATCCTATGAGGGTCAGATCCTGTGAGGGTCAGCGCTTAGCAATCCTTTGTGGGTCAGTGCATATTGATCTTATGTATGTCAGATCCTATGTGGGTCATTGAGGGGGTTAGTTACCTATTGACTCTCGGTGGGTCATATCCTCTATGGTTCACTGTGGGGGTTTTTACCTATCGATATAGTGTGGGTTAGACTGCGTATGGTCAGAAGCAGTGCCTCTTGATATAATAAGATGATCTAGCTTCACGACTATTCATCTGTACATCTATACTTTACTAAAAACCTTTTTTGAGTTGAACTCTATCTGAACTAAGTATTTTACTTGTGCGGTACTTACTATCTCTGTGGTGTTACTTTTGTGGTATTCTTTACTCACATATGAGATGATTATACATTTCTAACTTAAGAATATGTATGGGCATATTCCAAAGTCGGGTTGAAGTTTTTCATTGTGGTTTTTCTATCACGGAACAGTTGGAGACATACGAGGTCTCGGGGTCCCTACGGAGTATCGTTATACACACCCAAACACGGGCTTCACCCACACCTAGTTGTGTCATGTACAGGCGGCGTACAAAATTGATCGAGGATGAGGTAGCGAAGACTGGATGACACTCGAAGGTGGACCATTTGGCATGAGGTGATGCAGGGACTGCTGATCATTAGTTGTTCCTACCCTTATAGTAGGATATGTGGTGTGCGATCCAGGAGCTGATTTTCACTTTTTTGCTATTTTTTACTTCTAAGTTGTACTTATACTTTTCATTTGGGATTGCATTCTGACCCCATTACTTTCAGTGAAATTTTTTACTATAGAAGTTTACTTCATGGTTGCATCTTTTTTTGTTCTTGTATTTTGTGTTTATATAGGTTTAAAGGGAATGCCTTCCCATTATAGGGATATTCCATTATGGTGCTAGTTTCATACACCTGTCCTATGGATGGATACCTTGGGGTAGTCAAGGCACAACCCTTGAGGGACAGGTCATGACAAAGTGGTATCAAAGGAGTTTAGTTCTACCAAAGACCATGGACTTTGATAATTTATGTGTGGAAATTGCGTTTAGTGTTATGAGTGTGGTTTTCAGTTTTGGTAAATCAATGTTGGTAGGATGACCAACATATCCATACACTAGGACCCTGAATTCTTATTTCCAACTCAGCGCATGAAAACACTGATTGCCTATGTCTTAGAAAAGTTTTTTATGATTTCTTTGATTCAGCTCACCCGGCATAACATTATGAATGTGGAACACCTATTTTTTTATCAGGATTCCACCACATAGAAAGCCAACCAGGATTATTGAGAGAGTACACAGTGATGTCCCAATGAGTGATGAGGCTCCATTTTAGGGTCCTCTTACTATTTTGGAACCTTTGGGTGGAGTACCATCAGCACCACCACCTTCTAGGTAGAAGTTACCACTAGCCATACTAGCAGACGGTACAAGCCGACTGAGCGTGTTGCACGAGTTATTGTGGCAGAGGCCACCAAGGTTTTGAGGTGAGGCAGATCCCCATGCAGCAGAGGACTAACTGGAGGATGTGGCTAGTGTTTTACATCTAGGTGGGACACCATTAAATCAGATGGTGATCCTAGATGATAGTCTTTATAATTTCATGACCATGAGGAAGGTCCGCATGGTGACGAGGATTTGATACATGGATCATTGATCGAGATGGTACATTCGGGTAGTGTGCCAACCATATCATTTCTTGTTGTCAGTAGTTTCAACTGGCGGTACCAATTGAGGACACATGTAAGCTTAGTGCCTTACATGTGTTTCAGCAGCATATACCCCTAAGGTTTTGAGGTGATCCCAACTCACAGGATGCTAAGGATTGGCTTGATAAGGTGTCTGAGCTTCCATCTATCCAGGGAACCATTCAATCAGATGGAATTCCTAGTAGGGAGCCTTCTACGTGGCTGAGTAGATGATGACGGGGTTTAGATTACCCTTATCTTGTGATGATGTGACTCTAATGTTGAAAAGCATGAGAACCTTCCTTAGAGAATGGGGTCTCTTTCCATAAAGATCTAAGGGATGAGTGTTCCCTATAGCTTCTACAGCTTCCGCAGGACGACATGTCAGTATCTGAGTATTCATCGAGGCATACCGACCATCTTAGGTACTCAATGAATACAGTACGATCAGTGCTTCAGGGATCAGACATCTGAGCGTGGTGTTTTTAGGGACATTCCATCCAACACTATTTCTATATGCATTCCTACATACGTTAGGGTGATAAGGAGAACCTTTGTAGATGAATGTTCTTTTACTGAGAGAATACAGGCAGTGAATGTTAGCAGTATGAAAGCAAGAAACTAACGACAGTCTCAGAGACTTGGGCATGTAAAATGTATTAGGAAGAGGAAGTGATAGGGATAGATGAATCTGCAGGGTGACAGACATGGAATTAGAGCTGGGAGTGCATTATGAGGTGGTACACATTTTGACATGTTACAACCACCACCCCATTGTGGCCCCACTAGGCTTAGGAAGCTGGAGGATAGGGGAAGGGAGTAGCTGCATGCGGTCAAGGAGTGTGACCCAAGGGATCCAGGATTGATTAATGGTACGGTCTGTGTCTACTACTAGATGTTGTATTAATAGGCATAATAACTAATCATTCCTTCTTTCCACGAATCTTGTTCAATTTTAGAGTTTCCGATTAAACCATTTACTTGACCCCTACATCTGATGTAACGCCCCGACCCCAGTTACCCAGAGTCGGTTCATTATTGTGTAACATTGGCATGATCACAAAATATCAAGTCTCGAAAGGCCGATTAGTTTAGTATCCTTGGAAACACTAGATACATTCATAAATGTTACATTACATCATATTGTTAAAAACTGCAATAACATAGTCTCCATTTTCCACACCCATATCCCCTTCAGACTATACCTGCAGGTCATTACTAAAATACTTCTTCACATCCTGGAAAAATTAAAACATTGAAAGGGGTGAGCTCAAATTCTCAGTATGTATAACAATATAGCAGAAGATTTCATAAATAAACATAAAAATTTAAGGCAATGTATAACTAAACAAAATACTTTTAAACATGAACTTAAACATAATATGGAAAAATTAAAATGAAATAATTCCATTTACTTATTCACATTGATATTCTACTGGTCGAATAATCACGTGAAAAATAAATAACCACTTTCATAATGATGGAATGAATAATGCCAGACTATCATAACCACGTATCCAAGGCCTCGTGCCAAGACTACAAATAAGATTTTGTCAAGGCCTCGTGACAATACAGTAGTTTGTCTCATGAGACATGTCGATGCATCGAGGAGCTATAGCGGGCTCCACCCATCACTTATTAAGTCCAATTCATTCCTCATATGAACAGGTTTAAACATATCATAAACCATAACATAATCATATCACATTTAACATGCATAAAGGAAACAAAACATTTCCACATTAAAATCACAAGATATCAATAAAACACATTGATATAATAAAACACCCTCAAAACCCATTTTCAATACCAAAATAAACGAAAATTAAAACTTTGTATTTATTTTTCATTTAATAAAAAGTTATGGCTTGTAGAGGAAGTCGAAACTCAAATAATGGTCATGGCGGCGGAGAAGTCGTTGTTGCCTCATACGTAAGACAAAACATTCCTTTTGTCCTTTAGTAAAAACGCTTTGTATAAAATTATTCCATTTTGAATAAAAGTAAAATTCAAAGGGTTTTATACACCGTATAAAGGAAAATTGTGTATAAAACAAAATATGCATCAATGAAAGGAGATTGAGACGATGTCCCTTACAAAGATAATTTTTTTGAATAACATAGATCTATTATGTGTATTCACTATAATTACATATATATAATGTAAAAATACAATATTGGACATAATAATATCAGGACATAATTTGAAAGTTGGAGATTAACCCACAGAATTGAAATTGGGTTATGAAGTTCCCTTACCTGGTGTCCGACTTGACTCGACCGCTCTGTAACCTCCTGAATAAAAAACTAGAGTTAATCTCT
Source organism: Viscum album (assembly GCA_963277665.1). Classification (NCBI taxonomy): domain Eukaryota; kingdom Viridiplantae; phylum Streptophyta; class Magnoliopsida; order Santalales; family Viscaceae; genus Viscum; species Viscum album. The sequence continues at coordinate 54,094,037 of OY728156.1, forward strand.
AATTGATTAAGAACCTTTTTCAAGTTCATTATCCCTTTTATATCACTTATTACAATGTTATGATAATTATGAAGTCATTTAAGTTAATAACGGTCGTTTTGTCGATCTTTGGTACTTGAGTCAACCATAAACTTCTTATAATTACAAGTTGTTTATGTGGTAGAATATCCATTATCACCAGAATTATATTCATGATGTATATATCATATATATCCTATATATCCCGTATAAACATGCATTTATAATATTAAATAACATTTATAGGTAAGAAATGAAATGCACCGTTCATGGAGACGGTAACCCGTACGTACGCATGAACGCTACTTTCATTTCTATTTCATTTTTAATGGAATGATGCTATAATTATATAAAGGTATAATATAATTCCAGTATAATATAATGTATAATACCATTTACTCTATCCATTATACATCCCACATATGGCATTAACGATTCAAATCATTTTGAGGAGGCGGTAGTCCGCACTTCCTAAAATGAAGATATCACGTTTACCCATAATGGAAACCATAAAGGTATTCCATAAATGAAAAATACAGAAACATAATTAAAACATAAACATATTATATATCATATATAAATATAGTGACATCTTAATGGCCACCTTTGAAGGTGTTATATGAGCGTTGAACAATCATCGTTTCGTGAGGTAGAAATTCTCCATCCACAGAAACAATATGTTCATTAACCATTAGATGTAGGTGTGTGTAAGTGTAGCTAGAATACTTTTTATAACCACATCCTAGTATATTGAAGATAATGGTGTTGTTACAAAATAAAGAATAAAAAGATTTTAAGGGGTTTTAGAAGAAAAATAAAACAAAATATCAAAAGAGAAGACATTACGTTAAAATCGGGTAACTCTTTTTTGATTTTTGCCAATGTCTTTCTGGAAAAGAATTCTGCCAAAATTGAGGCTTCTAGGAGTAAGAGATGGAAGTTGGGAGAGTATATGGGTAGAGTTTGGCCGAGAAAAAAAGGCTTTTATGGTGTGAATAAGGTGGTAGAGGTGGGGGCCTTTTATAAGAGGAGAGGAGGGGCACTCTTGGAATGATTGAAATGTTACATTATTATATAATGATTTTGTTATTTTAATGGTCCCACACTTATATATTTTGAAGATAAGGTGATAAGGGTTCGAAATATACTCATCCAATAAGCTTTTTACAAGTTTAAGGCTTAGATTTTACATTATCATTTCATTTTATTTGAATCATTAATTAATGAGGTAATCGCTGCATCATCATGGTATCATAAATAATTTAATTTATTTAATGTCTAAAAATGATAAAAAAATATCATTATGTAGGAAATATTTTTAGCTTTCTAATAAATATTTATAGTCAAAAATATAACTTTTATATCCTCATTTGAAAATTCTTTTATTAAAACAACTCATGTTTGTGACATTTTTATTATAACCATAAATAAAAAGTTTGTAATGTGATTTTCCTACCAAAGTGGCTCCATGGGGTCCCCAAAATGAACCATGGAATGTCATGGTTAGACATGAATCATCCAATAGGGGTAGGACATGTGTAAACATATTTTTATATTTTTATAATATCATTTTTACCTTAAATTTCACTAATTACCTTTAATCGCGATTAATTAAACTTAAAAGTTACTATTCACCAAAAAATTATTTTAATCCAATTGAATCACATTTTAAATCCTAATTAAAACCATGTATATAGGATTTTTTAAAATAAAATCACATAAGTGGTAATGTTTCATTTAAATGAAAAATCTGTTTTTTAACTACCACTTAGTGGTTTCACTATTCATCAAAAATTGAAGTTTTTCAGAACAATGCAAAAATTTCACCCTAAGCTATAATTTATATTCAAAATTAAAAAATGATTTCTATTTTACAAGATTCTAAACATATAAGTTGAATTAATTAATTATATAATTCATTCTCTCTGTCACAACAAATAGCGTGTTTTTAAAAAACAATATATATCAAAAGATTGACAATTGTTTATGTCAAATTTCAATGTTAAATTAATTCTAATGACCACCATTGGATAAAATTCTAAAAATATATTCTAATTATACTTTAAAACCACTAAATAGTATAATTTATCACAACAAATTCTTTTGATTAATAAATTTGTTTTAAGTATTTTTAATTATTCATAAAAAATTGGAAGTTCTCAGAAAATTACAAAAAAATCAACTTAGGGTAATTTCAATATTACGAATACAAAAATGAAGTCCATTTTGAAATATAAAATATATATAATTTCAAATAGTTTGTATTACTATTCATAATGGCTATTTTGATTGGTATCGGTGTGTTAGAATCTCGAACTTGCGTACAGTGCAAGCTATTGCATTATTGAATGTGAAGCGTATCGTGGAAGCTCAAGGTGTTACATTATCCCCCCTTCAATAAATTGCATCCTCGCAATTTGAAATTTTTCTTTGAAAATAAAAGGTTAAAGATAGGAAATACCTTTGTGGAAACCCACATCGGAAATAATGTTAAAAAATTTATAACATTAAAAGAAAGAAAGAGAATTTCAAAGGTCACCCGAGATAGCCCATACTAGGATTCTATGAAAATATGGATATGGAAGAAAAACAAACCATCAAGGTCCGATGGAGAGTTGTATAAAACTGGATTAAGAGAAATTTAACAACAAGAAAATCACAAACTTGTGATTGATTAAACGGTCATTGAATCCCCAGTTGGAGAAGTTAACCAGCAACGCTTTTGTTTTAAGTTACCTTTTATAATGTTGAGGAATTTATTTAAGAGATTTACTAAGAACGTAAGGGAATATACATACTTGTCATGTAGAATTTCATTCTTTAATAAATTTTCACCACAAACCCATCTTTCACTCTAAAAGGTAATAGAACTCAAAAATATTCTATTTATCATAATTTTATAAGGTTCCTAATATTAACACGTACCATTTAGATTTGGAAAACGTTTTTTTAATAAGTAGGGACTTCCTGTAGGCTAGTGGTAGGTAATAAAGGCATGTCGCACTATGGTTGTGGGTTTGATTCATGCAGGTTTTTCCGACATGACGGGTTATCCCCCGACCTGCAGGTTGTCCATTTCATAAAAATATAGTATTATAATATTCCAAAATTAATCTTCAGAAATGTTTTAACCTTAAACAATACTATCCAATGTTCAACTTAATCCATTCCAACCTTTATAGTTTTCCAAAATACCTCTCTGCAGACTTTCTCTAAAAGGTCTCTAAATTCCAAAATCAATTGTATCATCAGATTCCTCAAACAAATTAAAGTTTCTCTTATTGTCACATACTAAAAATATGATTACCTTAATCATATTAAAACCTTAATGAAATCAAAAAGTACTGCAGTACAATCCTTATATATATCACATTAGTTTTATAACCAGAATATAATCCTTGAGTCCAAACGCACCAATACATTAATTATTCCACTTCAACTATAGTAAAAACATAAGATTGTCCTTGATCCCTTAGCCTTTTCTGAGGAATGTTTCCCTGACACTTAGGATAGTCATTTGCATAATGCCCCATTTCCCTAAAATTGTATCATTCAACATTGATATCCCCTTTCTTTCCCTTACATTCACGAGCCTGGTGACCTTTTTCTCCACATTTATAACCAACTCCCATTCCTTTTAGGCAAGTATCGGGGTGATTATTCCCATAATTATCACATAATTTAAAATCCTTGTTTCCCTTTTTCCCTTTATCTGTCTCTTGTTCCACCATTCTCTTCTTCTCTTGCTTTACTTTATTGTCATAAGATTTAGTGAATTACGTTTCTGTCTTGATAGAACACGAGACAATATCTTCGTACGACGAGAAGGTTTGTGAGAATAATGCTCGACGGAGAAAAATGGTTTTAACCCATAAAGGAAATGATCAATATTACCTCTTAGGTTACGTATATAATCTACAACATGCCTCGTTATCCTTGTGATGTTAGCCTAATACTTTGCAACATTCTCATCCCCCTTCTTCCTCAGACTCAATAATTTCCTTTCCATATCTGCTCGATGGTCATGTGGAATGTATTTTTCTAACAAAATTTCCTTAAACTCCCTCCATTCCATACTTGATACTTCTTCATCTTCCTTTGTGTTTTGAATTAGTGACCACCATTGATCGGCACTCCAGTGAGGCGGTAAACTTCCATGACTACTTTCTCCCTTTCGCTACACCCCAAGTCATGGAATATTTTCTCTAAGGAGTTTATCCATTGCTCGTCTACTAATGGATTTGTACCCCCATTAAATGTTGGCGGTTATTGCCACATGAAGCGGTCTAACATTGATCCTCTACGTTGTGGATCAGGGTGCTCCATACGAGTAAGGATACTATTCATAACCTAAGTGAGTTGTCCCAGTATGGTGATAAGTTGATCAGCACCAGTTGTATCTCCAGCTCCACAATAATTATCTTGAGCAGGAGGGAAATCCCTACACGGAGTGCGTGCGTTGATACGGTTTTCATTCCTCCCACTAGGCTCCATTTCTAAATAATGGCATAAACTATATTAGTTTATGAATTAAAATAAATAATTCCATAATTGTAAAACACTTAACATAAATTGAACTATTTATGGATATAATCCACAATCATAATAAAAATTTCGTTAAGGAAATATATACTCATAATCCATTCATAATGGTTTTTAATGAAAATGATAATTATCCTAAACATGTCCCTCGGGACTGTATTAACCAAGAGTGAAGCATGGTCTGTTGTCGTGCACCAGTTCCCGTTCGAGTCTAGCACCAAGTGGTGTTTTCGGGTTTTACCCCTACGTATATCTGTGCGAGAGCCGCCTCTACCTGGTCATATCCAGACATGGATGTACTGCTCGGAAAACTCAAAAAATATCTATAATACCAAAATTCTAGGAAGTTCTTCTATACTAATTTTCGATGTCTATCTTCGGGATATGTGCTCTAATCAGATTTTATCTAAATCTAGCTTCCAAGGTTAGTACTAAACTGCCTCTGATACCAACTATAACGCCCCGACCCTAGTTACCCAGAGTCAGTGCATTATTGTGTAACATTGGCATGATCACAAAAAATCAAGTCTCGAAAGACCGATTAGTTTAGTAGCCTTTGAAACACTATATACATTCATAAATTTTATATTACATCATAAAGTGAAAAACTAAAATAACATAGTCTCCATTTTCCACACTCATATCCCCTTCAGACTATCCCTGCAGGTCATTCCTAAAATACTTCTTCACATCCTAGAAAAATTAAAACATTGAATGTGGTAAGCTCAGATGCTCAGTAAGGTTAATAATATAGCAGAAGATTTCATAAATAAACATAAACATTTAAGGCAATGTATAACTAAAAAAAGCCTTTTCAAAATGAACTTCAACATAATATTGAAAAAGTAAAATGAAATAATGCCATTTACTTATTCACATGGATATTCTAATGGTCGAATAATCACATGCAATATCAATAACCACTTTCATTATGATGGAATGCATAATTCCAGACTATCATAACCACGTATCCAATTCCTCATGCCAAGACTACAAATATGATTTTTTCAAGGCCTTGTGCCAAGACACTAGTTTGTCTCATGAGACCTGCCGATGCATCGAGGAGCTATATCAGGCTCCACCCGTCACATATTAAGTCCAATGCATTCCTCATTCGAACAGTTTTAAACATATCATAATCCATAACATAATCGTATCACATAAAACATGCATAAAGGAAATATAACATTTCCACATTTCAATCACAAGATATCAATACAACACATTGACATAATAAAACACTCTCAAAACCATTTTCAATACCAAAATAAAATAATATTAAAACATTGTATTTATTTTTCATTTAAAAAAAGTTATGGCTTGTAGAGGAATCCGAAACTCAAATAATGGTCACGGTGGTGGAGAAGTCGTTGTCGCAGAATACATAAGAAAAAACATTCCTTTTTTCATTTAGTAGAAACGCTTCCTATAAAAAGATTCCTTTTTGAATAAAAGTAAAATTCAAAGGGTTTTATACACCGTATAAAGGAAAATTGTGTATAAAACAAAATATGCCTCAATGAAAGGAGATTGAGACGAAGTCCCTTACAAAGATCAATTTTTTGAATAAAATATATCTATTATGTGTATTCACTATATGTACACAAAAATAAAGTAAAAATACAAGATTTTACATAATAATATCATGACATAATTTGAAAGTATGAGATTAACCCAAAGAATAAAAATTGGGTTAAGAAGTTCCCTTAACTCATGTCCAACTTGACTCGACTGCTCTTTAACCTTCTAAATAATAAACTAGAGTTAATATCTACTTTCATAGGAACCTTTTTCAATTTCATTATCCCTTTTATATCACTTATTACAATTTTATGAAAATTATGTAGTCATTTAAGTTAATAATGGTCGTTTTGTCGATCATTGGTACTTGAGTCAACCAAAAACTTCTTATAATTACAAGTTGTTTATGTGGTAGAATATCCATTATATCCATAATTATATTCATGATTTAGATATCATATATATCCTATATATCCATTATATACATGCATTTATAATATTACATAACATTTAGAGGTAAGAAATGAAATGCACCATTCATGGAGACGGTAAGCCGTACGTACGCATGAACGCTACTTTCATTTCTATTTCATATTTAATGGTATGAATTTATAATTATATAAAGGTATAATATAATTCCAGATTAATATAATGTATAATACCATTTACTTCATCCTTTATATATCCCAAATATGGCATTAATGATTCAAATCACTTTGAGGGGGCGGTAGTCCGCACTTCCAAAAATGAAGATATCGCGTTTACCCATAATGGAAACCATAAATGTATTCCATAAATGAAAAATACAGAAGCTTAATTAAAAACATAAACATATTATATATTATATATAAATATAGTGACATCTTAATTTTCCCATTTGAAGGTGTTATATGAGTGTTGAACAATCATCGTTTCGTGAGGCAGAAATTCGCCAACAACAGAAACAGTATGTTCTTTAACCATTAGATGTAGGTGTGTGTAAGTGTAGCTCTAATAATTCTTATAAAAACATCTTAGTATATGTAAGATACTGTTTTTGTTACCAAATAAAGGAATAAAAAGAGTTTAAGTGGTTGGAGAAGCAAAATAAAACAAAATAACAAAAGATAAGATATTACCTAAAAATCGGGTAACTCTTTTTTGATTTGAGCCAAAATCATCCTTGGGAAGAATTATGCCCAAAGTTAGGCTTCTAGTAGTAAGAGAGGTATGTTGGGAGAGTATTTGGGAAGAGTTTGGCCGAGCCAAAAGGCTTTTATGGTGTGAATAAGGTGGTAGAGGTGGGGGCCTTTTATAAGAGGAGAGGAGGGGCACTGTTGGAATGATTGAAATGTTACATTATTATATAATGGGTTTCAAATTTTAAAGGTCACAAACTTATGAATTTCAAGGATAAGGTCATAAGGGTTCGAAATATACTCATCCAATAGGTTTTTGACAAGTTTATGTCTTAGATTTTACATTATCTTTTCATTTTATTTAAATCTTTAATTATTGAGGTAATCGCTGCATCATCATGGTATCATAAATTATTTAATATATTTAATATCTAAAAATTATAAACAAATATCATTATTTAAGAAGTATTTTTATCTTTCTAATGAATATTTATAGTCAAAAATATGACTTGTATTACCCGATTTAAAAATTGTTTTAGTAAAACGACTCATGTTTGTGACATTTGAATTTTGACATTAAATACAATGTTCTTAATGTTATTTTCCTACCAAAGTGGCTCCATGGGGTCCCCAGGTTGACCCATGGATTTTCTTGGTCGGCAATGACTCATCCACTAGGGGTAGGATGAGTTTAAAGGTATTTTCATATTTTTATAATATCATTTTTACCTTAAATTTCACTAATTACCTTTAATCGCGATTAATTAATCTTAAAAGTTACTACTCACCAAAAAATTATTTTAATCACATTGAACCACATTTTACATCATAATGAAAACCATGTATGTCAGATTTTTGAAAATAAAATCCCAGAAGTGGTAATGTTTCATTTAAACGAAAAATCAGTTTTTTATCTACCACTTAGTGGTTTCACTATTCATCAAAAATTGAAGTTTTTCAGAACAATGAAAAAATTTCACTCTAAGCTATAATTGATATTCCAAATTCCAAAATGATGTCTATTTTACATGATTCCAAACATATAATTTGCATTAATTAATTTTATAATTAATTCCCTCTGTCACAACAAATAGTGTGTTTTTAAGAAACAATATATATCAAAAGATTGAAATTTGTTTATGTCCAATGTCAATGTTAAATTAATTCTAATGACCACCATTTGATAAAATGGTAAAAATATATTGTAATTATACATTAAAACCACTCAATTGTATAAATTATCACTATAAATTATTTTTATTAAAAAAGTTGTTTTTAGTATTTTTCACTATTCATATAAAATTGGAAGTTCTCTGAAAATTATAAAAAATTCAACTTAGGGTAATTTCAATATTATGAATACAAAAATAAAGTCCATTTTGAAATATAATATATACATTATTTCAAAAAGTGGGTATTACTATTCATAATGGCTATTTTGATTGGTCCTGGTGTTTTAGAATCTCGAACTTGCGTACAATTCAAGCTATTTCATTATTGAAAGGGAAGCGTATCGTGGAAGATCGGGGTGTTACATTCTCCCCCCTTAAATAAATTGCATCCTCTCAATTTGAAATTTTTCTTTGAAAATAAATGGATGAAGATAGGAAATACCATTGTGGAAAACCCACATCGGAAAAAAGGTTAATAAAAATATAACTTTAAAAGAAAGAAAGAGAAGTACAAAGGTCACCCGAGATAGCCCATACTAGGATTCTATGAAAATATGGATATGGAAGAAAAACAAACCATCAAGGTCTGATGGAGATTTTTAGAAAACTGGATTAGGAGAAAGTTAACCACAAGAAAATCACAAACTTGTGATTGGTTAAACGGTCATTGAATCCCCATTTGGAAAAGATAACCAGCAACGTTTTTGTTTTAAGTTACCTTTTATAAAGTTGAGGAATTTATTGAGGAAATTTAATAAGAATGTAAGGGAATATACATACCTATCATGTAGACATTCATTCTTTAATAAATGTTTACCACAAACCCATATTTCACTCTAAAAGGTAATAGAACTCAAAAATATTCTATTTATTATAATTTTATAAGGTTACAAATATTAACACATACCATTTAGATTAGGAAAACATTTTTGTAATAACCAGGGACTTCCTGTAGGCTAGTGGTAGGTAATAAAGGCATGTCGCACTATGGTTGTGGGTTCGATTCCTGCAGCTTTGTCCGACGCGATGGGTTATCCCCCGACCTGCAGGTTTTCCTTTTCCTAAAAATATATTATTATAATATTCCAAAAGTAATCTTCAGAAATGTTTTAACCATAAACAATACTATCCAAAGTTCAACTTAATCCATTCCAACCTTTATAGTTATCCAAAATACCTATGTCCAGTCTTTCTCTAAAAGGTCTCTAAATTCCAAAATCAATTATATCATCAGATTCCTCAAACAAAGTAAATATTCTCTAATTGTGACATTATAAAAATATGATTAGCTTAATCATATTAAAACATAAATGAAATCAAAATGTACTGCAGTACAATGCTTATATATATCAAATTATTCTTATAACTAGAATATAATCTTTGAGTCCAAACAAACCAATACATTAATTATTCCACTTCAACTCTAGTAAGAACATATTATTTTCCTTGATCCCTTGGCCTTTTCTGGGGTATGTTTCCATGACGCTTAGGACATTCATTTGCATAATGCCCCATTTCCCTACAATTGTAGCATTCAACTTTGATAGCCTCTTTCTTTCCCCTGTAAACACGAGCCTGGTGACCTTTTTCTCCACATTTATAACAAAATCACATTCCTTTTAGGCAAGTACCTGGGTGATTCGTCCCACAATTCTCGCATAATGGAAAATACTTCTTTCCCTTTTTCCCTTTATCTGTCTCTTGTTCTACCGTTCTCTTCTTCTCTTGCTTTACTTTATTGTCATAAGATTTAGAGAATTCATTCTCTGTCTTGATAGAACACGAGACAATATCTTCGTACGACAAGAAGGTTTGTGAGACTAATTCTCGACGGAGAAATGGTTTTAACCCATCAAAGAAACGATCAATCTTACTTCTTGGGTTACGTATATAATCTGCAGCATGTCTCGCTAACCTTGTAAAGTTAGCCTCATACATTGCGACATTCTCATCCTCCTTCTGCCTCAGACTCAGAAATTTCCTTTCCATATCTGCTCATTGGTCATGTGGAAAGTATTCTTCAAAGAAAATTTCCTTAAACATCCTCCATTACATACTTGATACTTCTTTATCTTCCCGACTGTTTTGAATCAGCGACCACCATTGATTGGCATCTCCAGTGAGGCGGTAAACTTCCATGACAACTTTGTCCCTTTCGCTACACCTCAAGGCATGGAATATTTTATCTAAGGAGTTTATCCATTGCTCAGCTACTAATGGATTTGTACCCCCATTAAATGTTGGTGGTTTTTTCCTCATGAAGCGGTCTAACATTGATCATCCACATTGCGGATCAGCGTGCTCTATACGAGTAAGGTTACTATTCATAACCCGAGTGAGTTGTCCAAGTATGGTGATAAGTTGATCAAAACCAGTTGTATCTCCATCTCCGCAATAATTATCTTGAGTAGGAGGGAAATCCCTACACAGAGTGTGTACATTGATACGGTTTCCATTCCTCCCTCTAGGCACCATTTCTAAACAATGGCATAAACTATATTAGTTTATGAATTAAAATACATAATTCCATACTTGTAAAACACTTAACATAATTTGAACTATTTATGGATATAATCCATAATCATAAATTTTTTTGTAGGAAGTATTTTCTCATAAGCCCTTCATAATAGTTTTTAATGATAATTATAATTATCCTAAGCATATCCCCCGGGAGTGTCGTAACCAAGAGTGCAGCAAGGCCCGTTGTCGTGCACCAGTTCCCGTTCGAGTCTAGCACAAAGAGGTGTTTTCGGGTTTTACCCCTAGGTACATCTGTGCCAGAGTCGCCTCTACCAACTCGTATCCAGACAGGGATGTATTGCTCGGAAAACTCAAAAATATCTATAATACCAAAATTCTAGGAAGTTCTTCTATACTAATCCTCAAAGTCTATCTTCGAGATATGTGCTCTAATCAGAGTTTATCTAAATCTAGCTTCCAAGGTTAGTACTAAACTGCCTCTGATACCAACTGTAACGCCGCAACCCCAGTTACCCAGAGTCGGTGCATTATTGCGTAACATTGGCATGATCACAAAAGATCAATTCTCGAAAGTACTATTAGTTTAGTAGCATTGGAAACACTAGATACATTCATAAATGTTACATTACATCATAAAGTGAAAAACTACAATAAAATAGTCTCCACTTTCCACACTCATATCCCCTTCAGACTATCCTTGCAGGTCATTCCTAAAATAATTCTTCACATCCTGGAAAAATTAAAACATTGAAAGTGGTAAGCTCAGATGCTTAGTAAGGATAATAATATAGCGGAAGCTTTCATAAATAAAAATAAACATTTATGCCAATGTATAAATAAAAAAAAGCCTTTTAAAAATGAACTTCAACATAATATTGAAAAAAGTAAAATGAAATAATCCCATTTACTTATTCACATGGATATTCTACTGGTCGAATAATCACATCCAATATGAATAACCACTTTCATTATGATGGAATTCATAATGCCAGACTATCATAACCACGTATCCAAGCCCTCATGCCAAGACTACAAAAATGATTTTGTCAAGGCCTTGTGCCAAGACACTAGTTTGTCTCATGAGACCTGTCGATGCATCGATGAGCTATATCGGGCTCCACCCGTCACATATTAAGTCCAATGTATTCCTCATTTGAACAGGTTTAAACATATCATAATCCATAACATAATCGTATCACATAAAACATGCATAATGGAAACATAACATTTCCACATTTCAATCACAAGATATCAATACAACACATTGATATAATAAAACACTCTCAAAAACATTTTCAATACCAAAATAAAATAATATTAAAACATTGTATTTATTTTTCATTTAAAAAAAAGTTATGTCTTGTAGAGGAAGTCGAAACTCAAATAATGGTCACGGTGGTGGAGAAGTCATTGTCTACGCATACATAAGAAAAAACATTCCTTTTTTCATTTAGTAAAAATGATTCGTATAAAAATATTCCTTTTTGAATGAAAGTAAAAATCAAAGGGTTTTATACACAGTATAAAGGGAAATTGTGTATAAAACAAAATATGCCACAATGAAAGGAGATTGAGACGAAGTCCGTTACAAAGATCATTTTTTGAATAAAATATATCTATTATGTGTATTCACTATATGTACACATAAATAAAGTACAAATACAAGATTGTACATAATAATATCATGACATAATTTGAAAGTAGGAGATTAACCCAAAGAATAGAAATCGGGTTAAGAAGTTCCCTTACCTCGTGTCTGACTTGACTCGACTGCTCTTTAACCTTCTGAATAATAAACTAGAGTTAATCTCTACATGATTAAGAACCTTTTTCAATTTAATTATCCCTTTTATATCACTTATTACAATTTTATGAAAATTATTTAGTCATTTAAGTTAATAATGGTCATTTTGTCGATCTTTGGTACTTGAGTCAACCATAAACTTCTTATAATTACAAGTTGTTTTTGTGGTAGAATATCCATTATATCCATAATTATATTCATGATTTAGATATCATATATATCCTATATATCCATTATATACATGAATTTATAATATTACATAACATTTAGAGGTAAGAAATGAAATGCACCGTTCATGGAGACGGTAAGCCGTACGTACGCATGAACACTAATTTCATTTCTATTTAATATTTAATGGTATGAATTTATAATTATATAAAGGTAGAATATAATTCCAGTATAATATAATGTATAATATCATTTACTCCATCCTTTATACATCCCATATATGGCATTAATGATTCAAATCACTTTGTGGGGGCGGTAGTCCGCACTTCCTAAAATGAAGATATCGTGTTTACCCATAATGGAAACCATAAAGGTATTCCATAAATGAAAAATAAAGAAGCTTAATGAAAAACATAAACATATTATATATTATATATAAATATAGTGACATCTTAATTTCCACCTTTGAAGGTGTTATATGAGTGTTGAACAATCATCGTTTCGTGAGGCAGAAATTCGCCAACCACAGAAACAGTATGTTCTTTAACCATTAGATGTAGGTGTGTGTAAGTGTAGCTCTAATAATTCTTATAAAAACATCTTAGTATATGTAAGATACTTTGTTTTACAAAATAATGGAATAAAAAGAGTTTAAGTGGTTGGAGAAGCAAAATAAAACAAAATAACAAAAGATAAGATATTACCTTAAAATCGGGTAACTCTTTTTTGATTTGAGCCAAAAGCTTCCTTGGGAAGAATTATGCCCAAAGTTAGGCTTCTAGTAGTAAGAGAGGTATGTTGGGAGAGTATTTGGGAAGATTTTTGCCGAGCCAAAAGACTTATAAGGTGTGAATAAGGTGTTAGAGGTGGGGGCCTTTTATAAGAGGAGAGGAGGGGCACTCTTGGAATGATTGAAATGTTACATTATTATATAATGGATTTCAGATTTTAAAGGTCACATACTAATATATTTCTAGGATAAGGTGATAAGGGTTATAAATATACTCATCCAATAGGTTTTTGACAAGTTTATGTCTTAGATTTTACATTATCTTTTCATTTTATTTAAATCGTTAATTAATGAGGTAATCGCTGCATCATCATGGTATCATAAATAATTTAATTTATTTAATATCTAAAAATTACAAACAAATATCATTATGTAAGAAGTCTGTTTAACTTTCTAATTAATATTTATAGTCAAAAATATGACTTGTATAACCCGATTTGAAAATTGTTTTAGTAAAACAACTCATGTTTGTGACATTTTTATTTTAACATTAAATAAAAAGTTTTTATTGTTATTTTCCTACCAAAGTGGCTCAATGGGGTCCCCAAGTTGACCAATGGATTTTCTTGGTTGGAAATGACTCATCCACTAGGGGTATTATGAGTTTAAATGTATTTTCAAATTTTTATAATATCATATTTACCTTAAATTTCACTAATTACCTTTAATCACGATTAATTAAACTTAAAAGTTACTACTCACCAAAAAATTATTTTAATCCCATTGAACCACATTTTACATCATAATGACAAACATGTATGTCAGATTTTTGAAAAAAAAATCACAGAAGTGGTAATGTTTCATTTAAACGAAAAATCAATTTTTTAACTACCACTTAGTGGTTTCACTATTCATCAAAAATTGAAGTTTTTCAGAACAATGACAAAATGTCACACTAAGCTATAATTGATATTCCAAATTCCAAAATTATGTCTATTTTACAAGATTCCAAACATATAAGTTGCATTAATTAATTTTATAATTAATTCCCACTGTCACAACAAGTAGCGTGTTTTTAAGAAACAATATATATCAAAAGATTAACAATTGTTTATGTCCAATGTCAATGTTAAATTAATTCTAATGACCACCATTGGATAAAATGGTAAAAATATATTGTTATTATACATTAAAACCACTCAATTGTATAAATTATCACTATAAATTATATTTATTAAAAAAGTTGTTTTTAGTATTTTTCACTATTCCTATAAAATTGGAAGTTCTCAGAAAATTATAAAAAATTCAACTTAGGGTAATTTCGATATTACGAATAAAAAAATAAAGTCCATTTTGAAATATAATATATACATTATTTCAAAAAGTGGGTATTACTATTCATAATTGCTATTTTGATTGGTCATAGTGTGTTAGAATCTCGAACTTGCGTACAATTCAAGCTATTTCATTATTGAAAGAGAAACGTATCGTGGAAGATCGGGGTGTTACATTCTCCCCCCCCCCCCCTTAAATAAATTGCATCCTCTCAATTTGAAATTTTTCTTTGAAAATAAATGGATGGAGATAGGAAATACCATTGTGGAAAACCCACATCGGAAATAAGGTTAATAAAAATATAACTTTAAAAGAAAGAAAGAGAAGTACAAAGGTCACCCGAGATAGCCCATACTAGGATTCTATGAAAATATGGATATGGAAGAAAAACAAACCATCAAGGTCTGATGGAGATTTGTAGAAAACTGGAATAGGAGAAAGTTAACCACTAGAAAATCACAAACTTGTGATTGGTTAAACGGTTATTGAATCCCCAGTTGGAAAAGATTACCAGCAACGTTTTTGTTTCAAGTTACCTTTTATAAAGTTGAGGAATTAATTTAGGAAATTTACTAAGAACGTAAGGGAATATACATACTTGTCATGTAGACATTCATTCTTTAATAAATTTTTACCACAAACCCATCTTTCACTCTAAAAGGTAATAGAACTCAAAAATATTCTATTTATTATAATTTTATAAGGTTATAAATATTAACACATACCATTTAGATTAGGAAAACATATTTGTAATAACCACGGAATTTCTGTAGGCTAGTGGTATGTAATAAAGGCCTGTCGCACTAT
The DNA here is from genome assembly GCA_963277665.1 of Viscum album. Taxonomy (NCBI): domain Eukaryota; kingdom Viridiplantae; phylum Streptophyta; class Magnoliopsida; order Santalales; family Viscaceae; genus Viscum; species Viscum album. Next base: position 54,109,733 of record OY728156.1, read on the forward strand.
GGTTGTGGGTTCGATTCCTGTAGCTTTGTTCGACGCGACGGGTTATCCCCCAACCTTCAGGTTGTCCTTTTCCTAAAAATATAGTATTAAAATATTCCAAATGTAATATTCAAAAATGTTTTAACCATAAACAATACTATCCAAAGTTCAACTTAATCCATTCCAACATTTATAGTTATCCAAAATACCTATGTCCAAACTTTCTCTAAAAGGTCTCTAAATTCCAAAATCAATTATATAATCAGATTCCTCAAACAAAGTAAATATTCTCTAATTGTCACATTCTAAAAATATTATTAGCTTAATCATATTAAAACATAAATGAAATCAAAAAGTACTAAAGTACAATGCTTATATATATAAAATTATTCTTATAACCAGAATATAATCTTTGAGTCCAAACGAACCATTACATTAATTATTCCACTTCAACTATAGTAAGAACATAATATTGTCCTTGATCCCTTGGTCTTTTCAGAGGTACGTTTCCCTAACGCTTAGGACATTCATTTGCATAATGCCCCATTTCCCTACAATTGTAGCATTCAACTTTGATAGCCTCTTTCTTTCCCTTGCAATCACGAGCCTGGTGACCTTTTTCTCCACATTTATAACAGACTCCCATTACTTTTAGGCAAGTACCTGGGTGATTCTTCCCACAATTATCGCATAATGCAAAATATTTATCTCCCTTTTTCCCTTTATCTGTCTTTTGTTCCACCATTCTCTTCTTCTCTTGCTTTACTTTATTTTCATATGATTTAGAGAATTCCTTTTCTGTCTTGATAGAACATGAGACAATATCTTCGTACGACAAGAAGGTTTGTGAGACTAATTCTCGACGGAGAAATGGTTTTCACCCATCAAAGAAATGATCAATCTTACTTCTTGGGTTACGTATATAATCTGCAGCATGCCTCGCTAACCTTGTAAAGTTATCCTCACACTTTGTGACATTCTCATCCTCCTTCTGCATCAGACTCAGAAATTGCCTTTCCATATCTGCTCATTGGTCATGTGGAAAGTATTTTTCAAAGAAAATTTCCTTAAACTTCTCCATTACATACTTGATACTTCTTCATCTTCCTTTGTGTTTTAAATCAGCGACCACCATTGATTGGCATCTTCAGTGAGGCGGTAAACTTCCATGAAAACTTTCTCCCTTTCGCTACACCCCAAGGCATGGAATATTTTATCTAAGGAGTGTATCCATTGATCTGCTACTAATGGATTTGTACCCCCATTAAATGTTGGCGGTTGTTTCCTCATGAAGCTTTCTAACATTGATCCTCCACATTGCGGATCAGGGTGCTCCATACGAGTAAGGTTACTATTCATAACCCGAGTGAGTTGTCCAAGTATGGTGATAAGTTGATCAGCACCAGTTGTATCTCCATCTCCACAATAATTATCTTGAGTAGGAGGGAAATCCCTACACATAGTGCGTGCATTGATACTGTTTCCATTCCTCCCACTAGGCGCCATTTATAAACAATGGCATAAACTATATTAGTTTATGAATTAAAATACATAATTCCATACTTGTAAAACACTTAACATAAATTGAACTATTTATAGATATAATCCATAAATATAAAAAAAATTCTTTGAGAAAGTATTTACTCATAATCCCTTCATAATAGTTTTTAATGAAAATGATAATTATCCTAAGCATATCCCCCGGGAGTGTCGTAACCAAGAGTGCAGCAAGGCCCGTTGTCGTGCACTAGTTCCCGTTCGAGTCTAGCTCAAAGTGGTGTTTTCGGGTTTTACCTTTAGGTACATCTGTGCCAGAGCCGCCTCTACCAACTCGTATCTAGACAGGGATGTATTTCTCGGAAAACACAAAATATCTTTAATACCAAAATTCTAGGAAGTTCTTCTATACTAATATTCAAAGTCTATCTTTGGGCTATATGCTCTAATCAGAGTTTATCTAAATCTAGCTTCCATGTTTAGTACTAAACTGCCTCTGATACCAACTGTAACGCCCCAACCCCAGTTACCCAGAGTCGGTGCATTATTGCGTAACATTGGCATGATCAGAAAAGATCAATTCTCGAAATACCGATTAGTTTAGTAGCCTTGGAAACAATAGATACATTCATAAATGTTACATTACATCATAAAGTGAAAAACTAAAATAACATAGTCTCCGTTTTCCACACTCATATCCCCTTCAGACTATCCCTGTAGGTCATTCCTAAAATACTTCTTCACATCCTGGAAAAATTAAAACATTGAAAGGGGTGAGCTCAGACGCTCAGTAAGGATAACAATATAGCGGAATATTTAATAAATAAACATAAACATTTAAGGAAATGTATAACTAAACAAAATCCTTGTAAACATGAACTTAAAAATAATATGGAAAAAGTAAAATTAAATAATGCCAATAAATTATTCACATGGATATTCTACTGGTCGAATAATCACATACAATATCAATAACCACTTTCATAATGATGGAATGCATAATGCCAGACTATCATAACCACGTAGCCAAGGCCTCGTGCCAAGACTACAAATAAGTTTTTTTCAAGGCATCATTCCAAGACACTAGTTTGTCTCATGAGACCTGCCGATGCATCAAAGAGCTATAGCGGGCTCCACCCGTCACTTATTAAGTCCAATTCATTCCTCATATGAACAGGTTTAAACTTATGATAAACCATAACATAATCATATCACATAAAAAATGCATAAAGGAAACATAAAATCTCCACATTTCAATCACAAGATATCAATACAACACATTGATATAATAAAACACTCTCAAAACCATTTTCAATACCAAAATAAAAGATAATTAAAACTTTGTATTTATTTTTCATTTAAAAAAAGGTTATGGCTTGTAGAGGAAGTCGAAACTCAAAAAATGGTAACGGCGGCGGAGAAGTCGTTGTCACTGAATACGTAAGACAAAACATTCCTTTTTGTCATTTAATAAAAACACTTCGTATAAAAAGATTCCTTTTTGAATAAAAGTAAAAGTCAAAGGGTTTTTTACACCGTATAAAGGAAAATTGTGTATAAAACAAAATATGCCTCAATGAAGGGAGATTGAGACGAAGTCCCTTAAAGAGATCATTTTTTGAATAAAATAGATCTATTATGTGTATTCACTATAAGTACTCATAAAGAAAGTAAAAAAACAATATTGGACATAGTAATATCATGACATAATTTGGAAGTAGGAGATTAACCCAAAGAATAGAAATTGGGTTAAGAAGTTCCCTTAGCTCGTGTCCGACTTGACTCGACCACTCTTTATCCTCCTGAATAATAAACTATAGTTAATATCTACTTTCTTAATAACCTTTTTAAATTTCATTATCCCTTTTATATCAATTATTACAATGTTACGAAAATTATGTAGTCATTTAAGTTAATAACGGTCGTTTTTTCGATCTTTGGTACTTGAGTCAACAATAAACTTCTTATAATTACAAGTTGTTTATGTGGTAGAATATCCATTATATCCAGAATTATATTAATGATGTAGATATCATATATATCATATATATCCAGTATATACATGCATTTATAATATTAGATAACATTTAGTGGTAAGAAATGAAATGCACCGTTCATGGAGACGGTAAGCCGTACGTACGCATGAACACTACTTTCATTTCTATTTTGTATTTAATGTAATGAAGTTATAATTATATAATGGTATAATATAATTCCAGTATAATATAGTGTATAATACCATTTAATCCATCCTTTATACATCCCACATATGGCATTAACGATTCAAATCACTTTGAGGGGGCAGTAGTCCGCACTTCCTAAAATGAAGATATCGCATTTACCCATAATGGAAACCATAAAGGTATGCCATAAATGAAAAATACAGAAGATTAATTAAAACATAAACATATTATATATTATATATAAATATAGTGACATATTAATGGCCACCATTGAAGGTGATATATGAGTTTTGAACAATCATCGTTTCATGAGACAGAAATTCGCCATCCACAGAAACAGTATGTTCTTTAACCATTAGATGTAGGTGTGTGTAAGTTTAGCTCGAATCCTTATTATAACAACATCCTAGTATATTTAAGATACTGTTTTTGTAACAAAATAAAGAAATAAAAAGAGTTTAAGGGGTTGGAGAAGCAAAATAAAACAAAATAACAAAAGAGAAGACATTACCTTAAAATCGGGTAACTATTTTTAGATTTGAGCAAAAGGCTTCCTTGAGAATAATTATGTCCAATGTGAGGCTTCTATGATTAAGAGAGGGAAGTTGGGAGAGTATTTGGGCAGAGTTTGGCTGAGCCGAAAGGCTTTGACGGTGTGAATAAGGTGGTAGAGGTGGGGGCCTTTTATAAGAGGAGAGGAGGGTCACTCTTGGAAGGATTGAAATGTTACATTATTATATAATGAGTATCGTATTTTAAAGGTCCCACACTTATATATTTCTAGGATAAGGTGATAGGGGTTCTAAATATACTCATCCAATAGGTTTTGACAAGTTTATTTCTTAGATTTTATATTATCTTTTCATTTTATTTAAATCGTTAATTAATGAGGTAATCGCTGCATCATCATGGTATCATAAATAATTTAATTTATTTAACGTCTAAAAATTATAAAAAAAATATCATTAAGTAGGAAATCTATTTATATTTATAATGAATCTTTATAGTAAAAAATATGACTTGTATAACCCCATTTAAAAATTGTTTTAGTAAAATAACTCATGTTTGTGACATTTTTATTTTAACATTAAATAAAAAGTTTTTAATGTTATTTTCCTACCAAAGTGGCTCCATGGGGTCCCCAAGTTGACCCATGGATTTTTTTGGTTGGCCCGGACTCATCCAATAGATGTAGGACAAGTGTATAAGTATTTTCATATTTTTATAATATAATTTTTACCTTAAATTTCACTAATTACCTTTAATCGCGATAAATTAAACGTAAAAGTTACTATTCACAGAAAAATTATTTTAATCACATTGAACCACATTTTACTTCCTAATAAAAACCATGTATGTAGGATTTTTGAAAATCAAATCACAGAACTGGTAATGTTTAATTTAAATGAAAAATCAGTTTTTTAACTACCACTTAGTGGTTTCACTATTCATCAAAAATTGAAGTTTTTTAGAACAATGTCAAAATTTCACCCTAAGCTATAATTGATATTCCAAATTCAAAAATTATGTCTATTTTACAAGATTACAAACATATATGTTGCATTAATTAATTTTATAATTAATTTCCGTTGTCACAACAAATAGCGTATTTTTAAAAAACAATATATACCAAAATATTGACAATTGTTTATGTCCAATTTCAATGTTAAATTAATTCTAATGACCAACATTGGATAAAATTGTAAATATATATTCTAATTATACATTAAAACCACTCAATAGTATAATTTATCACTATAAATTATTTTGATTAAAAAAGATGTTTTAAGTATATTTCACTATTCATAAAAAATTAGAAGTTCTCAGAAAATTACAAAAAATTAAACTTAGGGTAATTTCGATATTACGAATACAAAAATAAATTCCATTTCGAAATATAAAATATATATAATTTCAAAAAGTAGGTATTACTATTCATAATGGCTATTTTGATTGGTCGCGGTGTGTTAGAATCTCGAACTTGCGTAAATGCAAGCTATTTCATTATTGAAAGGGAAGCGTATCGTGGAAGATCGGGGTGTTACATATGAAGTTTCCATTGTGAGGAGAATCAAAAATCGCTCTTGTCGGCATTGTGATCCAGCCCTTGAGGTGAGAGTTTTAGTTGGATCCTCTTAGTGGCAGTGTCGAGGCCTCAAGAAGTTAGTTTGGGTATAAACTGGACATCCACAATTCATACTCAGATTGACAGTATTAGAAAAAAAGGATGTGGTTTACCTATAATATTGGAATGAGATGTTATTTGGTTGGAGAAAAAGGAATCCCAAGCAGTATAAGATAAAATCATGCAATGTAGGGTGAAACTGATCACTCTTCAGTTGGACATTCTTACCCTCATTGCAGTAAGAGTTTTTAGTTTTTAGTTACCAACAGAAGTGGAAGAGTATGGGGACATCCATTCCAAAGATGTTTCTAGGTTTACCTGCTTGAAGGGTGAGGGAATTTTTCTATGGCTGGGTGCTACCGAAGTTTGGAACCAGACATCTCCAAGGTAGCGGCACCCTAGTAACCTTTGACAAAGAGGGAAGAGTCATTCCTATGGAGGGTGATGTGTTAGCAGAGCATTCAAGAGAAGAGAAGGAGACTGACGAGAAGAACTATGCTACCCATGACCTAGATTTAGCAGTAGTGGTCTTTGCGCAAAAGCTGTGGCGTTACTACTTGATGGGTGAATAGTTTAATATTTAATCTGATTATAGGAGTCTCAGGTATATCCTCTCAGAGAAGGACCTCAAAATGAGGCAATGATGTTTGCTAGAGTTCATCCAAGACTATGACATTGAGATAGTCTATACTTCTAGGAAGGGGAACGTGGAAGCAGAAACACTTAGTAGGGGGTCTGGTCTATGGCTGCGGAGTGAGTTATCAGAGCAGCTAGTAACATTACAGATACCTTTTGTGGATAAAGATGTAACAGATTACCTCCAATCTATGACTTTCACTCCACCAATTATTCAGTGAATTCGGGAGGCACATATTAGGACGTTGACTACAAGCCCCAATGTGCTCAGATATCCATAGGACGGTCTTATGAAGGTTTTTTTTGAAGGTGGGGAGAACTTCATCCTCTTTAGGGGTTGCACCATTGTATCATGGAATCTTGTGGAGGAGGTGTTGATGGAGATCCATACATCCCCCTTTAGTGGTACATCCTGGAGTGGTGAAGGTGTACCGGGACTTCCAGCATTAGTACTGGTGGCCAAGGATAAAGAAAGTAGTGGAAGAAGTCTTATGATGAAACGAGAAAAAGACCATTGGAGATCTAGGAGGGGGACCATGTATTCTTGTGAGTCTCTCCTCATCAGGTACATTGGATATTTGGCCGAGGTGGCAAGTTATCACCAAGGTTTATCAGAACATTTCGGATAATTCAAAGGATTAGCAAGCTGGCATACCGCTTGATACTTCTGCCGTAGTTGGAGAGGGTGCACAACGTCTTCCACATATCATAGCTGAGGAGATACGTTCATGACCCATCTTACCTAATAAACCATATTGAGCTAGACATATATGATGGGGCGACATTTATGGAGGTTCTAGTAGAGATTTGGGATAGAAAAGTGCGATTACATCGTCGGCGATCGATAGCTATGGTGTGCATTTGCTGGCAGCACGAGAACCTCTAGGAGGGAACATGATAGCGGGAGGCTCAGATTCGTGCATAGTATCCCGATTTGTTCTCTTAGTTTATTTTGTGGCTTTGGGGGAAGAAAATTCCTGAGGTGGGGAGAATGTAAAGATCCTAATTTTCCATGTAAATTTTTAATTAATTATATGGAATTGTTTTGAGAATGAAAAATCTAACGGTGCATGATTCTAAGGCCTGGAGTGGCCATAATGATCTGTTGATGTTTTTTTAAGCTTTAATTAGCATGCATAAGCATTCTTACTTAAAAATTGGAATAACTCTTAATTGGTTTCCCGGATCAGAAATCTAAGGGCTCCATTGCATTCATGATGGTTGGTTTACCCTAGCTGCAACTTATGTTTATTCAGTGCATGCCTCTTGTGCGAAAACCCAAAAATGGCATAACCGTAAATAAAAAAATTAAATATTGTTATTTTATTTTTCAAATGCTTATACTCACGAATGGATACACGGATTAAAAATCAGAGACCATCGCTGAACTCATGAAGGTATTCGTTTCATAGGAAGATACTAACCATGGAAAATGCGGGAAACCATTGAAAGTTAATTTGTGGCCGTAAATAAAATAATTAAGTGACAATTATTTTATTATAAAATCCATAACTTCTTAACGGTAGCTCGGATTAAAAACATGAGAGTAGGTTTGAATTTGTTGGGGCGTGTTTTCATTAGGCGGAGCCTATCCCTGACTAATAATTGTTGAGGGTGAACGGTATTAATTTATTGATCTTTTTTGGGTACGTTCAGTTAATGTGTGAGTAGCGTTTTCTAACTTTTGAACCGGTGCTTGGATTAAAAATCTGATGGCACCATTGAATCTGCAGCGTCAGAATTCACTTATGGGAGGCATTACATTGACTGCAGTAGGTTTAGGTAAAAAGTTATGTTTTGTGACTTTTTAAAAGAAATTAAATGAAATAATTTTTTATTTTATTTTCTTCCTTTTTCTATTAACGGGCATGTGGAGTGAGGGGCATGTGATGTGACATGCCAAGAAACAGCTTGAACTGTCAACCATAAGTAACACCGTCTTTGTGGAATTATTAAGGTTCTTAATTAATGAGCCCCCATTAATTCCCCATGTCACCACATAACCTTACCCTCTCCAATATATATGGGGTTTGGGGATGGGTATCGGCACAACATCACCGTGAAACGAAGTACTGAAGAAGTGCCCAGACGCCGAACCCTAAGATGATGGAGCCGATCCTAGCGGGAGGTGACGACCGACACTCAACCACGAATCGAAGGATGATGTACGAGTGGCGTCCTTGGGAACCGATTGTGGGAATGAAGAACACAATCCACCTTCAGGCGCTGGCTCTCCCCAATAGTTTTACGAAGTAGAGGGGTTTGTTCGTTAACACATTTTAAATGTTTCCCTCCTCCCATTTATTGAATAATACAAAGAACACAGACCAACCATCTAACGGGTTGATTCAAGATTCATTCATTTTTTCCGAAGGTTGTTGCGGGGTATCATTGTTGGGTTTGTATTGTTTTTTAATTAAATTTATTATTAATCCCTTAATCTCCCTCATGTATACGTGCTAACGTGGAGGGCGCTGGATTAATGAACCCAGCCCGAACCCTCTGTTATCTTGCTATCCTTGCACCTCAATAGAATACTGATAGTGTGGTGAAACTGACCGACAATGTTGGGGATAGTACGTCGATGCATCCCACAAGAGGAGGCAATAGCAAAAAGCCATGAAATTCATCAGACTAGCCGACACCAGCCGGATATATAGGAGGTGCGACACACCATCACAAACTGCATGTGAGAAAACGGGGTCATGGCTTGATAGCTGCGGAAACCAGAGGATGGCGGCCGACAAACCGACCGGCCACAGGCGCTGGAGTGGCGTCACACCTGAGAATTCATTCGGAAAACCCGCTGGCTATAACAGAATCAGAATGACCCACTCCAATAGGTCCCGCATGCCACTTTGCGGCGTCACATGGCGCAATCTCTGTGAAGAAGACCGAACGACCTTCAGTCATTTAGTAAAACTGGGGGTCTCTCCCCCAGTTATGGAAAGGGTGGATGCTCCTTGCTAGTTGTACCTCATGCATCAAGGCCGCTACCCAGGATGCTGCCTGTAACACTCCAGGATTTCATAGTACGTTATTTCTTCAAAGTAATTAAATAACTTTCACTACACGCAACACTGAGTTTTAGCACACCATGACTTACCAAACTAGCCATTCAAAAGCGGTTATGAATAGTATTAAATGAATTTTTAACTTTATATAATCCTTATAATTTTAGAATCCAAATTATGAGTTTCTTAGACATAATTTAAGAACAAATACATTTTTCCGATAAAAGAAATATTTTTCAAAAATTTCAATTTTACCGCCTTTTAATGGCGAAGCCTTCTTAAATAAGATATTTGAAACTATTATATGTTAAATTTGACGAAATATTATTATTATTTAGAATCAGGAAATTAGTATTTACTTTCAATAATGTTTTGGTGTTTTTCTGATAACTTTCATATTTGGGTGAATAGTGACAAATACTATATTTCAACTGAAAAAATCTGTTTTAATCAAAATAATTTACAGTGTTAATTTATAATTTTTGATGGCTTGGAAGTATAAATAGATTATATTTTTACCATTTATTCCAATTATGGTCATTGTATGTAATTTCACAATGAAATTGGACATAAACAAGTGTCAATCTTTTGATTCTTATTATTTCTTAAAAATACGCCTTTTGGTTTTGACAGTGGAAATTAATTTTATATTAATAAATGAAACATTTATTTTTTGAATTTGGTAAAATAGAAGTCATTATTGAATTCGGAATATCAAAATTATATTTGGGTAAAATTTTAGTATTTTTCTGAAAACTTTTAATTTTTGATGAATAGTTAAAAACACTGAGTTATAGTTTAAAACTGAATTTTTATTGAAATAATTATTTATTTTATTTAAATATATTTTAGGTCAAAATACATACATAATACTTATATATGTTTAACATAATTCATTAGAGTCGATTTTAAATAATTTTAGATATATAAAAATTTTATTGAAATTTTCACCGTCTTTTACCCACCTCCTAGTAGAATTTTTAAATTTATATAAAACATAATTTTACCACTTCTGTGAGTTGAATTTCGAAATTCCAAGAGACACAGTTAATATAAAGGAGTAAAATTTGGTTCAATAAGATAAAAACAATTTTTAGTGAATAGTAAATTTTTCATTTATTTACCACGGTTAAAAGTAAACAGGGTAATTAAGGGTAAAAATGATATTAATATTACCCTAACCCATGTCCTAGGTTTATTGGACAAGTTTATCTCGAACAAAAACAATATTAGGAATAAAATATTATCATTTACGTCCACATGGATTAAATTAGGACATTTATTATTTTTTAATTCAAAAAAAGAGTTAAAAGAGTTAAAACCAAAGTTTAATAACTAAAACATTTTTAATATAGGGTTATACATAAGATAAATTAGATTATAAATATTAATTAGAAAGATAAAAAAAATTTCTACATAATGGTATTTTATTTATAATTTTTAGACATTAAATAATTTAATTTATTTATGACACAGTGATGATGCAGTAATTACCATATTAATGAATGAATAAGATAATTGATATTATAAATACCCAAATTAATTTAATTTGAGATTTGTTATGAAATAACATAATTCTATAGGATAATATGACATATTAGGATTGTTTATATGAATTTTTTTCAATGTAATAATGCTTTTATGAATTTATCAAAAACAAAATACCCAATAGTGTCAAGATTGACACAAAAGAGTTTTTAAAAAAAATATTATATTATTAATAGTTATTATATACCTAAAAATCTAAGGATCGGGAAAATGACTTATATCATTATAGGTGTATAATTAATGGACCACTTTGGGGTCTATTGGAAGTTTATATTATGTTTATTAACCATATAATTTAAAATACAAAGAGGCATGGTAAATGTCAAACTAATTAACATAGAGCGAAAACTAAAATATAAGGTTAATATAGAGACCCTAACCTATATAAAGATTATTGGTTGAGTGGATTTAGACGCATACCCACATTATCTTCAAAATAAAGCAATTTGGAGCCATTATAACCCGAATATAAATTTATTATAAAGTAATATATTATATTTTTTCCAAGGTTCCCCTCACCCCTCTTATAAAAGGGCACTCCTCTTTCAATCTAATTCACACAATATAAGACCTTTGGCTCGTCCAATACCTACCCAAATAACCTCTCAACAATCCTACCACCATTCTAGAGGCCTTAGTTTGATCCTAAATCCATCATAAAGAGCACTTTTGATCAAATCAAAAGGAAGAACCCGAAGAAGAGTTAATGATTTCACCACCCTCTTTCAAGTTCTTTTCTTCTTCCACTTCCTTTTTCTTTGTTGTTTCCATTATAAAATAATAACTCTAGTATCTTCTATATACTATGATTTTATTATAATTATTGTACAACCAAATTCATTATTCTATCCACCCTTTCAATAACATGTCACCATACATGCGTACGTACGACTTACCGTCTTCACGTCGCGGTGTAATTGTAATTCAATACATTTTTATTTGGATGGTATAATAATTATGTGTATTGATTTAAATAATAAATATAACATGATAATTATTAGGTATATATGATATAACATCAAATTATATATTATTTTCATATCAAAAGAATGACATTTTCGCTCGTGCATACTTACGGATTACCGTCTCCACGACGTGATGATATTCATTTCCAAATTCACCATTCATCGACAATTATAAAAAAATATATTACTAATAAATATGTAATATATGATATAATAATGCTACTGGAGATATATATATTTATATATATAAGTATTTATGTACTTACATATATCTTATTCACTTACTTCCATTCAATACTACATGAAAACAGAAACAGTGTTTATGCGTACATACGGAGTATCATCTCCATAAACGGTGTTTTACATTTCATATATATCTCTATTATACATATTTATATTCTAAATATATATGATATACAAATAATTTTTTATAATATGGAAGTATTTAAATCATGATCTATGTAACGACCCAAAATTTTGAATAAATCTTGTTTCCTAATTTTGTGCGTTATTTTTTTTTATACTCAACAAAACTGTTTCATTGGATAACATGAGTACAATTAAAATGAGACTGTTGGGTTTTGACTGTTTTATGTCCATTGGTCAATACGAACGCTGGAAACTAAAAATTTCGATATTTGTCTCTAAATACAAGTGATCTTGGTTAATTAACATAGAAAGAAGATTTGATGGCCTCACCCAGTAGTCTTGGACAGATCGAAGCCCATCTAAAAGAACTTGGGAAGGAGGTAGCACCAATGGGCTTTGCTCTGGACCAAACCCAAGCCGAACATCATCGTATGAAGCTAGAATGGAATCGCCTTCGTGAGAAGTTCAAACTGATAGAAATTACTACTCATGCGATGTTGGATGAGCCTCCCTTAGATTCTCTCACCATAGCACACCTTACACTTAGGTCCTATGATGGTGTGATAAGGGGATATGTAAGATGACCGTAACTTCCTTGTGTAATCCTTTGTTTTAAATAAAAATTTTGATTTCTTCTTATGATGAAGTTTATGAATTTTCAAATGTCCGGATAAATATAGTATGCATATTTTTGGTGAATTTAGAGAAAGGATAATTTTTAAAAAAATGTTTATTTAAACCTCAAATAATTAAAAATGTGTAATGATTTTCAAAAAATGGTCTTCTACAATTATGTTCAGTACGAAATTTAGAGGCTAATAAGATCAACTTAATTTTTTATGAATAGTAAATTATGAATAGTGATTTTATGCTTAGGATTAGTAATTTGACCAAATGGATTAGTAATATCACTTAAATAAAGCATTAATATAATCTAGGCACCTTGATTAAGTAATGTGATTAAATAAAATTGATAAACAGCGGTTTCATAAAGTATTATTCAAGTATTAGTTTTTTCGGGTGAATAGTGTTTTTTAATTAATAATTAAATTAAAAATATATAGGAAATTATTTTTATAAAATGGATTTCATTTTTGAACTCAGATCATTGATATTATGTTATGGTGATTTTTGGGGATTTTTCTGAAAAAAATGATTTTTTGGTGAATAGTGTATTTATTTAAAAAAAAATTAAAAATATTTAGAAAATTATTTTTATAAAATGGAGTTCATTTTTGAAATCAGAGCATTGATATTTGGATAAGGTGAAATTTTGGGATTTTTCTGAGAAACATGAATTTTCGATGAATAGTGAAAATACAGTTTTTAAGTTACGGGTGTTTAATGACATCATTAAATGATGTATTAAGTATGTAATCAATATGATAGACTTATAAATAGTATGATAATGTATGAGGTGTACCAAGTGGACAATACCATGGGAAAATACCATGGGCAAGCCCATGGTTTTTCCAAAACCACTAATGAGGTGTCCTTTGGCCATTAATGCCTTGCCCCCTCACTTTCCCTATAAATACCAAGCCATCCTCTCATCCATTCGACTCTCAACTCATCCCCAACGAAGCTCTGGTATCATTACCTACCAAGGAATCCTCCCAAGGTGCCCCCAAGCCCTCAAGGTCCCAACCTTTGAGTTTTAAGAGTTACGTTTTAAGGTAAGGGATCTGACCTCTCTCTTTCTTTTCAAGTAATCTCTTTTATGTCATTTCTTTTATGTTACATGTTCTTTTGTTGGAGGATGTTCTTTTATATTCATCTTACTACAATATTCTTGTTCATATGATGAGATACCCCCTTCTTTCTCTCATCAATTCATTTTTTTGAAGTTTAAGTGGCGTCGTTAGGCTGTCGAATGTTTATGGGATTCTTTCACCCTTATCAATTTTCAAAGTTCTACTTTCATTTCAAGTCTTTCAAGATCCTTTTTTTATGTTGGGGGTATGATCTATATATCTATCATACTTAAATTTTATGTTCATATGATGAGATACCCTATTTGATATTGTCAATTCATTTTTGTTGAAGTTTATGTGGCGCCGTTAGGCTGCCGAATTTTTAAGGGATTCGTTCATCTTTCTCATTTTTCAAAGATCTACTTTCATGTCAAGTATTTAAAGTTCCTTTTTTATTACATTGGGGTATGATCTCTAAATCTATCATACTGATATTTTATTTTCATATGATGAGAGACCCTATTTGATCGCGTCAGTTAATTTTTGTTGAAGTTTAAGGGATGCTGTTAGGCTGCCGAATTTTCATAAGAGAAATCTTATTTTTGTCATCATTTCATGTTCTTCATTTCATATGGTATATCTTTCAAATTTCATTACCATGTTCTAAAATCCTTTATATTCTGTCCCCCTGCTGTTTTATGGATAATTTATGAATGTCTGACCCATGTCCCCTCTCTTTTCAATGTTTTCTAAAACCCCGATACATAGCTGTTATGTTGTAGAATTTCCGTCTCAAAATGTCTCTCTCTTTTTCTAAAGTTCTTTTATTTTATTAAGTGAATAATCAACGCTCTCTCTTCTATATTGGTATTCACATATATACCAAGTTGTTGTATTTTAAATTCTGTTTTTTACAAACATGATACCCGCTTTCCCTTTCCGTGGGTTTAAAGTGACATAAAGATCATGTCTTTAAAGCAGTTTCTAAAACATTATGATTATGAAATGAAACCCAATTCTTTTATGATATATGGGCTATTTATGAAATTATTGATGATGATATATTTGGCTCACATTATAATAAAGACATGTCAAGGGTGCGCCCTGATAGCGCTCCAATGCATTGGGTAAAGACTTAATCTCTAGAGATGACCATTTAGACTGATACCTTGGTGAATAACCTTGGTAATTTTTAATGACACCTTGGGGATGGACCTTGGTGAAATGAAATGATTGTCAATATTGAGTGTTGAAGCCACATGTTCATGTTATGAAAAATGTTAATTTTATTTTCTCATGATTTCATTCTCATTCCTTAAAGTTCATTTCATGACTTTATTGATGTATCTCAAGTTCACATGTTAAATGTTTTCCTTGTTTCCCTTACTGGGCCTTCTGCTCACCCTTTCTTTTGATGTATGTCCCTAGGATATGAGGTGCAGTAATGAACCTAGGATGAACATGAGGAGAAGCCTTTCAAGTGTTTAAGAATAATGTTGTATGTTTTCATGTTTTTAATTCTAGTTTCCAAGACACTAAACATTAAAGATCCTCAGTTTTGTAAATTGTAATCAATGTTTAAGTGACAAAAAGGTGGGATGCTATAGTTGGTATCAAAATATGGTTTAGTTATTTGTGGAAATTAGGATATGAAAACATTAGGAAGAACCTTATAGAAAAGTTTAAATATAGGAAAGCTTCCTGGTATTTTGGTGAGTATTGAGTAAGGGGTTGCCAAGAAAATACATCCTTTTCTGGATAAGAGAAGGTAGAGGTGGCTCTGGCACAGATGTACATAGGGGTAAAACATGAAAACACCGATTTGAGCTAGACTCGAACGGGAACTGGTACATGTCAATGGGCCTTGCTGCACTCTTGGTTACGACACTCCCAGGGGATATGCTTTGGTAAATTCATATGCTGAGAATGAACCATTATTTAAGGAACAAGGATAAAATAAAATAAAGATTCACATAAGTATATATTATCATGGATAACCTAGATTGGGACCTAGGGGATCATAGGTTAGGGTATAATTTTCTTCTACAAGTTTATCCTTTTATGATTTATGTTTCATTTTAATGATTATTGGATAAGTATTTAAGCCCCTAATTGTACTTTCTTTCCTTAGTTAATGGCGAGAAATGGAAGAACATGTCCCAACAACCAATGTGATTAGAAATTTGATGATTTCCGTATTAATATGACAAAGATGATTAGGGGATTAAAAGATGATTATTATTTTGGAAGATGTTCACTATTTTGGGAACCCTATTTGATCGAGGTAAATAGATTACTGAGGTATTTTATTTGAGGAGTAAAGGTTGAATTATATTTTGAAGAATCGATGAAATTAAGGTGAACATACAGTATTATAGGTTATTTATGGAAATGATTGACCTATCTTGGGGAAAATATGTTTAGGTTAGTTACTTTTGTTATAAGATTTTAGGAGTGGTTGATGTTGTTTGGAGATGAACAATAATGTTTATCATTAAAGACTATGTTATCATGTCTTTCTTGTATTTGGGTTTCAATCTTAGTTTTGGTTATTTTGAGCAATTTTATGGACAGTTATTTACGGAATGGTCTATGATGAACTCTAGGAAGTACCGTGGAACTTTGAAGATTTAAAAGTAGTTTCCCTTTCTATGGGATTCTTTTTTTAAGAGTTGTTTTATCTTACCCTTTCTGTTTTTGGGATAAATGTTTAAAGATAGATAGTTTTTCTTTTGTGGAATATGTGATTCTATAGAAGATTATTCTTATGCTTTGGATGAGACCAAGTTATTTTGAATGATCATCGTTGGGAGAAAAGATAAGTTTTGGTAGAAACATATTAAATGATTAAACTCTACTTGAAGGTAGGTATATTTCTTTATGTTTTTATTCTATGTAGTAAAGGAATTCCTCAAAACTATGAAAAGGAAAAAAACGTTGTTTGTTAATGTTTCCTACTGGGAAATAAAATACAGTTTGACCCATCATAAGTTTGTGATTTTCTTGTTGTTAACTTTCTCTTAATAATGTTTTCTATCACTCTCCCTTATAACGTGACCCTTTGTTTTGTCCTCCATGTCCATGTTCTCCTACATGGAATCCTAGTATGGGTTAACTCGAGTGACCTTTTCACTTCCCTTTCGTTCTTTTAATATAATAGTTTTACTGACTCCTTTTCTGATTTGGGACATTCAATGAAATTTAAAAACCCAATTTTAAAAATTGCGAGGACGCAATTTCTTAAGGGGGGAAGATTGTAACGACCCGAAATTTTGAATAAATCTTGTTTCCTAATTTTGTGTGTTATTTTTTTTATACTCAACAAAACTGTTTCATTGGATAACATGAGTATAATTAAAATGAGACTATTTGGTTTTGACTGTTATATGACCATTGGTAAATACGACCGCTGGAAACTAATCATTTCAATATTTGTCACTAAATACAAGTGATCTTGGTTATTTAATATAGAAAGAAGATTTGATGGCCTCACCCAGTAGTCTTGGACCGATCGAAGCCCATCTACCAGAACTTGGGAAGAAGGTAGCACCAATGGGCTTTGCTCTGGACCAAATCCAAGCCGAACTTCATCGTATGAAGCTAGAATGGAATCACCATCGCAAGAAGTTCAAACTGATAGAAATTACTACTCGTGCGATTTTGGCTGAGCCTCCCTTGGATTCTCTCACCTTAGCACACCTTAAACTTAGGTCCTATGCTGGTGTGATATGGGGCTATGTAAGGAGACCGTAACTGCCTTGTGTAATCTTTTGTTTTAAATAAAATTTTTTATTTCTTCTTATGATGATTTTTATGAATTTTCAAATGTCCGGATAAATATAGTATGCATATTTTTGGTGAATTTTAGAGAAAGGATATTTTTTTTAAAAATGTTTATGTAAACCTTAAATAATTAAAAATGTGTAATTATTTTCAAAAAATGGTCTTCTACAATTATGTTCAGTACGAAATTTAGAGTCTAATAAGATCAACATAATTTTTGATGAATAGTAAATTATGAATAGTGATTTTATGCTTAGGATTAGTAATGAGACCAAATGGATTAGTAATCTCATTTAAATAAAGCATTAATTTAATATAGGTACCTTTATTAAGTAATGTGATACAATAAAATGGGTAAATAATGGTTTCATAAATTATTATTCAAGTATTAGTTTTTTCGGGTGAATAGTGATTTTTAATTAAAAATATTAAGAAAAATATTTTTATAAAATGGATTTCATTTTTGAACTCAGAGCATCGATATTTTGATATGGTAATTTTTGTGGATTTTTCTGAAAAAAATGATTTTTTAGGGAATAGAGTATTTATTTAATAAATAAATTAAAAATATTTAGAAAAATATTTTTATAAAATGGAGTTAATTTTTGAAATCAGAGCATTGATATTTTGTTAAGGTGAAAATTTGGGATTTTTCCGAGAAAGTTGAATTTTTGATGAATAGTGAAAATACAGTTTTTAAGTTACGGGTGTTTAATGACATCATTAAATGATGCATTAAGTATGTAATCAATATGGCTGACTTATGAATATTAAGATAAGGTATGAGATGTCCCAAGTGGCCAATACCATGGGCAAGCCAATGGTTTTTCCAAAACCACCAATGAGGTGTCCCTTGGCCATTAATGCCTTGTCCACTCACTTTCCCTAAAAATACCAAGACATCCTCTAATCCATTCGACTCCCAACTCTCCCCCAACGAAACTCTGGTCTCATTACCTCCCAAGGAGTCCTCCAATGGTGCCCCCAAGCCCTCAAGGTCCCAACCGTTGAATTTTAAGAGTTACGTTTTAAGGTAAGGGATCCGACCTCTCTCTTTATTTTCAAGTAATATCTTTTATGTCATTTCTTTTATTCTCCATGTTCTTATGTTGGAGGATGTTCTTTTATATTCATATTACTTCCCTTTTAATGTTCATATGATGAGAGACCCCCTCTTTATCTCATCAATTCATTTTTGTTGATGTTTAAGTGGTGTCGTTAGGCTGCCGAATTATTAAGGGATTCTTTCACCCTTCTCAATTTTCAAAGTTCTACATTCATGTCAAGTCTTTCAAGTCCCTTTTGATTATGTTGGGGTATGATATATATATCTATAATACTTTATATTTATGTTCATATGATGAGAGACTCTATTTGATCTTTTCAATACATTTTTGTTGAAGTTTAAGTGGCGCCGTTAGGCTGTAAAATTTCTTAAGGGATTCGTTCATCTTTCTCATTTTTCAAAGTTCTACTTTCATGTCAAGTATTACAAGTTTTTTTTTATTATGTTGGGGTATTATCTCTAAATCTATCATAATGATATTTTATTTTCATATTATGAGAGACCCTATTTTATCTCTTCAATTAATTTTTGTTGAAGTTTATGTAACGCCGTTAGGCTGTCGAATTTTCATAAGAGAAATCGTATTTTTGTCTTCTTTTCATGTTCTTCATTTCATATGTTATGTCTTTGAAATTTCATTATCATGTTCTGAAATCCTTTATATTCTGTCCCTATACTGTTTTATGGATCATTTATGAATGTTTGACCCATGTTCCCTCTCTTTTCAATGTTTTCTAAAACCCCGAAACATAGCCGTTATGCTGCAGAATTTCCATCTCAAAATGTCTCTCTCTCTTTTCTAAAGTTCATTTATTTTATTAAGTGAATAATAAAAGCACTATCTTCTATATGGGTATTCACATATATACCAAGTTGTTCTATTTTAAATTTTGGGATTTACATACATGAGACCCACTTTCCCTTTCCGTGGGTTTAAAGTGACATAAAGATAATGTCTTTAAAGCAGTTTTTAAAACGTTATGATTATGAAACGAAACCAATTTCTTTTATTCTATATGGGTTGTTTATGAAATGATTGATTATGATATATATGGCTCACATGATAATAAAGACATGTCAAGGGTGTTCCCTGATAGCGCTCTAATGCATTGGGTAAAGACTTAATCTCTAGGGATGGCCATTTAGACTGATACCTTGGTGAATAACCTTGGTAATTTTTAATGATACCTTGTGGATGGACCTTGGTGAAATGAAATTATTTTCAATATTAAATGTTTCAGCAACATCTTCAGTTATGAAAAATGTTAATTTTTTATGAAATGCCTCATTATTTCATTCTCATGCCTTAAAGTTCTTTTCAGGACTTTATTGATGAATATCAAGTTCACATGTTAAATGTTTCCCTTGTTTCCATTACTGGGCCTTCTGATTACCCTTTCTTTTGATGTATGTCCCCAGGTTATGAGGTGCAGTAATGAACCAAGGATGAACATGAGGAGAAGCCTTTCAAGTGTTTAAGAAGAATGTTTTATGTTTTTACTGTTTTAAGTTCCTGGTTTCCAAGACACTAAACCTTAAAGATCCTCGGTTTTGTAAAATGTAATGAAAGTTAAGTGATAAAAAGGCGGGATTCTATAATCTAAGTGATACGATCAAGAGTAACAAATTAAAACACTTACGATAATGAAAGCAATTATTACACAAAATATTAATATAACATGGAAATTTTTATTAAATAGGTAGTATAATGTCATAAATGAATAATGTATGATATCATAAATATTAATATGGTTATTTTATAATTTAATAACATACTATAATCTTCATACAGGAGGTTAAACGTACCCTCTACTAAAGTAAAGTGCAAGGTAAGGGGTTTTCATCTCACTCCTTATTCCTATGAGATTCGTGCCATATTGCCTCTATTACCTTTTGTGTGTTGTATATACTTCCCATAATTGTATTCTTTGTGTAATACACTTTAATTTATGTGTATTTACATATTCATTGTATGATACCTCTTTAATGGGGTGTATGTTTCATAAGTTACCAAATTGGTAAGGGTTAATTCCTCAATCTAATTATTATCCGGGATTGTTTATGTGTATGTGTTTACAGGGAAATTTTTATAATCCATGTCCATTTTCATAAAATTGATTTTGAAATGAATATTTTATGGATTTTTGAAAATTATGCTTTATCAATATCAGAATTTTAAATATTTAAAAAATTTATCTTTCTAAAGATTTTTAATTAATGTGCTTGTTTTCAAAAATGATTTTAAGGATTTATTTATATAGACATGAATGTTATGAATTCATAATTCTTTTCAAAAGTTTCAAAGTGGTATGGGACACATTGATTCAAAAATCTCTTTTAAAATGCTTCCTTTTTAAATGTGTTACTTTTAAATGATTTTACAAAAGGATATTTCTCTCAAAAAGTTTTACTCATCATTTTCAACTATGTCATCATCCATTACTGGATATTATTCTTGACTGAGGATGATTTATTATAATAGAAATATTATATATTGTATTGAAAGGTTTGTGATATGTTTGAATATTAATGTGTTATTTTTATACCATTCATGGTTTAGTGATAAAGTATTGACATTTCGTATGCTAGTTTTAATACAAATGTTTATGTTATGTTAAACCTTTTCATATGTGGAATGCATTGGACTTAGTAAGTAATGGGTGGAGCCCGCTATAACTCCTCGATGCATCGGTAGGTCTCATGAGACAAACTAGTGTCTTGGATGAAGGCCTTGAAAAAATATTATTTGTAGTGTTGGCACAAGGCCTTGACTATGTGGTTATGATAGTTTGGCATTATGCATTCCATCATTATGAAAGTGGTTAGTGATATTGCATGTGATTATTGGACTAGTAGAATGTCCATGTGAATATGTAAATGGAATGACTTCATTTTATTTTTTCCATATTATTCTGAATTTCAAGTGTAAAAGGATTTTGTTTTAGTTATAAATTCCCTTAAATGTTTATGCTTATTTATGAAAGTTTCCACAGTATTGTTATCCTTTCTGAGCATCTGAGCTAACCCCTTTTTATGTTTTATTTTTCCCAGGATTCCAAGATGTGTATTGTGATAGATATTTAGGGTTATGCCAAGGAAATAATGTAATTCATAAAAGATTATTTATGTTGTTTTTATGTTATAATGTGTAATGTAACATTCATGTATGTAATCTATTTTCCAAGAATGATAAATTGATCGGTCCTTCGGGACTTGATTCCTTGAAATCATACCAATGTATTAAAATAATGCACCGACTCTGGGTAAATGGGGTCGGGGTGTTATAGTTTGTATCAAATAAAGATTAATTATAACCTTTGAACTAGATTTAGATAAACTATAATTAGAGAACACTACCCTAAGATATACTTTGAGGATTAGTATATAATAACTTCCTAGAATTTTCGTATTGTAGAAATTTTGTGAGTTTTCCAAGAAATACATCCTTTTCTGGATATGAGCAGGTAGTGGCGGCTCTGGCACAAATGTAACTAGGGGTAAAACTCAAAAACACCGCTTTGAGCTAGACTCGAACGAGAACTGGCGTGTAAGAACCCGGTTCTTTTTTTTGAGGTACATGTTTCTTCCTTTCTCTTTTCCTTAGTGTTTTTGAGAAAATATGGAAAAATTTGGAAAATCCCAAATTCGGAAAGTACACGCCATGTACTTTTCCCACACGCCGTGTACTTTTGGCCATGTGGGATGGGTACACTGGGCGTGTGGCCATGCCGGGGACGAAGTGTGTAGGAACTGACTACACGTCGTGTATGGGTCCTTTAAACACCATGTATTCAGTCGGTAGGCTAGAATAGAAAGGCGGTGGAGCAGCCGCTAGCTGGGCGACAGTACATGTCGTGTAGTCGTGAGTATATGCCTTGTACTCTTGTTGGCAAGTGAACAGTGTCGCGTGGGCCGGAAGCCGCCAGAGGAAAAAATTATAAAATAGGAAGTACACAACGTATACTTGGAAGTACATGCTGTGTACTTTGTTTTTTTCGCTTAAAATGGGCAGTAGCCTCCCCTGTTCATAGGGAAGGCTTAGAACTAGAAGAAGGAGCGGTAGGGGATGACCGAACCTTTGAAGATCCACCAAGTGTTCGTCTGGAATCCATTTCTTCCTCAGACGATCTCGTTGGAACCGCACAGGTGAGCCCTCTGCTCTCTTTAAGCCATTCTTACCAATTCATTCCCGAGGGAATGTTATTTGATGTTAAGAGAGTTTTATTCTTCGTCAGATCTACGCCGTAATTGGGCATTTCTGGAATCAACTTTCATATATATCGCTCATTGGTTTATAAGGTAGGTGTCCTAGTGTTAATTTTCTAACCGTCGTGTGTTTTGTGAATTTTTGTGCCATGAACCCTTGTTGGGGTGTCGTGCAGCTGTGGCCATTGCTATAATAACCACCTAGAATTGAATATGTAATTAATTGTGATATTAAAATGCTGGTTGGGATCGTTGTTTGGATCCGGAACCACCCCATGGTTGTGTTACTCTGTTTAGCCGTTTGGCTAGGATACCTGAGGGTATGCCATGTTTAAATTATGCATTACTTTTGCCTTGAGAGGAATTGTATTTAAATTGCATGTTTAAATGTTGGCCACGACCTAGTTACTTGTTCTTGGGGGTAGTGTTTTAATATAGCATCAGGGAGTGGCTGTTTTAGCCTAAGAGAAACAAACTATTTCGCCTGAGGGAAACCTTTCGTGCCTATGGGCTTGACTTCTATGCCTGAGGGTGACACTTCGTACGTCTGAGGGAAATTTCTATTTCGGCCTGAGGGAAATACATACAGGTTGGATTCTGTTTACCTGAGGGTAAGGTTTTACTTTTCTGAGGACGTGGATTGTTTACTTAGAAATTAATTGTGGTGATTTCTAATATTAAATGGATTAAATGAATAATAAAATGGAAATATAGCTGTTATGTTAGTTACTTTTGGGTACTTATTAATTTATTGCATTTTACTATTGCACACTGTTGTTGCTTTCCTACACGCAGTTGGGAATGAGCCTTTGGTGGGTGCCTACTGAGATATATTTCTCACACCATGTTTGGATCATGCTTTTCGTCCTAAACAGATTACATTTCTGCAGGTGTGGATAGGGGAAAAAGTTCATATACAGGTACTTAACTGTTGTTGTGGAGTAGGAGGGCATGGGACGAGCCTAAGATCGTGATGCCGCTACCATCTGTTTTGCTTTGTTTTGCTGTACTCTGCATTTTTTGTACTGTATTGATGTATAAACATGTTCTGGATGTTTTCTTAGAACTTCAGACATGTAAAATCATTATTCATATACAGTTGGTTATATCTACTACAGTTGTTTATTTATGTTGTGTATGGTTTATTACTTCTGATGTCTTTGTATGTTTTATTTTTGTATTCCGCTACACTACACATTGACAAATAAGGGAATAGTTTCCCCACTATCAGACCTAGGCCCTCGCTGCTAGTCGGCAGCCTCTGGCGTTTGGGGAAATGCACTTGAGGTCACGTGGCGAACCGGGTTCGGGGCACCCGTTGAGTGGCACCCGGGCCTGGGACATTACAAAGTGGTATCAGAGGAGTTATTTTCATTGACTTATGTTTGGAGTCGTAGTCAGGGATTGGATGAATGGTAGTTGGTAATAAGATGTTCCCGGGTGTAGCTATCCTGTTTACAGGGAAAATCCAATTTACATCTTATTTTTCAATTCTTTGATTTTGCAAATTTTACAGTTGATTTGATTTCACCGTTGGGTTACACACTTGTGATTGTGCTGCTTATAACTTATTTATGGGTTCTATTTAGTTTCAACCCGATGAGATGAGGGTATTCCATCTCATGCATTATATAGGCACATGCTATAAATCACATGACATGCATATTATCCATGCCATATATGTGCATTAGAATGTGCATGTTGTTGTGACAGTTGTTGTGCTAGAGAAGCATGTTATTGTGATAGCTGCTCTGATAAAAGTCCTGCTTTGTGATAGGGTGATTTTATTTGAGCCTGTTTATAGAATGGACGCTAAACTTTGGTTTTTGTGGAGTATGGGACCCAATTTACCAGAATATGGAGGATCATTGACTTTTTATTTTTTATAACACATATAAGTTGTAAAACATTGATTCTTGGGGAGTATGGGCCCTCACGGGTCAGAATTTGACACTTAGGTGTTGTTTTTCAGTATTTTATGGGGTCCAGAGAAGTTTCTGAGGCACACTGTCCGAAAAACCAGTATACACGCCATGTAGTAATTTAGACATGTCGTGTATGTTCTTCTGTTCAGGAAGAAAAATAAACTTTTTGAATACATGCCGTGTACCCTAAGTACATGCCGTGTAGTTTCTTCCTGTGTCATAGACCATGTTGGCGGGGACATGGGGAATGGCAAATACATTGGGCGAACACGCCATGTAGCTTTAGTAAAAACCGTGTGGTGTTGACCCAGAGTCCTCCCGTGTGACAGACAACACAGATGGAGGAGACATTGAGACAAACACGCTGTGTCCACTAGGGAACATGCCGTGTAGTGTGACATGGGGACCCGGCTGTGTAACTAACAACACGGGTCGGTGAACTCCTGTACAGAACACGCCGTGTCAATGATGAACACACCGTGTAGTGTGACCTAGGGACTCATCCATTTAACTGACAACATAGGTCGGTGTCAGCCCTCTTAGTAAACGCTGTGTACCTGTGGGACACAACGTGTAGTCTTGTACGAGGACAGACCGTGTGAGTTTAGCCGTGTGGTTGGGAGACTGGGTGATATACACGCCGTGTGCGGGTGTAACACGCCATGTAGTGTTATGCTGAGTAGTCGTCCATGTCACAAACGACACAGGCAGTTGGAAAATAACACCAAACAAACCGTGTAGAATATATACACGCCGTGTGGTCTTTGGTCAACGGGAGCCGTGTGGATTAGCCGTGTGGAAGGACCCAGGAAGGGAAGGGAAGTCAAGTACATGCCTTGTAATCATTGTACACGCCGGGTAGTCTTGATTTGAAAATTTTGAAATGCCCACATTCTCTTATTCCATTTGGTTTTCTTCATTTTTGGTCTTTAATAATTTTGTTCTAAGGCATTTTTTTGACCTTCTATTGTCATGCCTCCTAGACGACCGCGCGTTGTTCTCCAGGAGAGCAGAATTGAGAATACTCCAGAGATGGTGGGGCATGGGCTAACAGTTGATCTTCCAGAAGAGCCAGATGTGGCACCAGCTTCCATACCGGACACAGGCACAGAGGTGCAGTTCCGTGAAGGCTTATTGTGTTTATGCAGACATTTCAGGGAGAACTAACGGCTACCATATCTATGGCCGAGCTGACACGTATCTTTCAGCAGCAACATCCACCTACGTTTTCAGGGGATGGCAGACCACATGCTACAGATGTCTTGGCTAGGATCAATACAGACTATTTTCGAGCATCTTGAGACACCTCTAGGGAAAAGGGTCAAGCTCACAACTTATATACTGCGTGATTCCAACAAGAGGTGGTGGGATGTTACCACCCAGTCAGAGAATCACAGGGACATGGCGTGGGGATATTTTTAGGCAGTCTTCTATGACTTCTTTTTCCCGGAGACGCTGAGGGAAGATAGAGCTCGAGAGTTCATGAATCTTTAGCAGGGCACTATTTCAGTGATGGACTATTCTGATCATTTTACAGAGCTTCAGTACTTTTCACCCGTGCTGGTGGGTGATGAGACGTTGAGGGCCAGACGATTTGAGGATGGTCTTCATCATGACATCCGGGCGTTGGTGAATGTTTTCAAGTTTCCTACTGAACATGCTATTGTGAACCAGGCGCTGATTACAGAGATGAACCTGCGAGAAGCTAGTGGTGTGGGCCAGAGCGGTTCAGAACCCGTTACTGGTATTATTTCTACGGGCTAGAGGAGGAGACATATGGACATCTCTCTAGGTGGAAGTACCAGCCAGGCAGCTTCTTCAGGTGGACCGTTCAGGTGCTACCAGTGTGGTAAAGAGGAGCACAGAAGACCGTAGTGTCCACGCGATCTAGTAGAGTGACGAGCTTGCGGCACGATGGGTCATCTACAACACTTTTTCAGGGTGTTTCTACCAGTGGATAGTGAGAGGGGTTCTGTGCAGAATCCGCGAGCGAGAGCAGGACCGGTAGCTTCTTACCAGTCATGGATCTGGAATATGTCAGGGCATGCAGGCAGAGATGGTGGTCATGGTCGTGGTATCCAGACACCAGGATCACATAGGCATCAGGGCAGGACAGCTCAGGGTAGCCAGGCTGTGTCGCAGGGCTGCAGCACAGGGCAGGCATATGCAGTGCAAGAGACCTAGTAGGAGCAGGATCTCGGACCTTCTACTGTCATAGGTACTATTCTAGTAGCTTCTGTCTTATCTTCAGTACTTTTCGATACGGTTTCTATACATAGTTTCATATCTGTACCCATTGTGGAGATCCTTGGGCTCTGTGTTTTCTCTTCTTCAACTGTTATGATGCTAGACAGTCCATTGGGGACTAGAACGGCTGGTCTGCGTCAGTGAAAAGAGTTCCCCCTTGAGGTTGGTGGGTGTCACTTCCTTTGTGACCTCTATGACTTAGAGATTACATCGTATGATGTCATTCTCGGGATGGACAGGTTGGTTCCCTTCCGAGCCTTTGTAGACTGCTATCATCGCAGGGTGCATTTCACATCACCAGAGGGTGGATAGTTTCTATACAAGGGTGAATGGGATGTTCAGGAAAGTAGAGCTGGACCAGAGTATCATGGACGAGGTGGAGTCACGTCCCAGATTGCGAGTTTATATCTGTATGATCAGGGGATTTGTCAGACGGATTTCCATCCAGTGGTTGATTGTTTCAGGGATGTCTTCCCGAACGACATTTCAGGTCTTCCTACAGAGCGAGAGGTGGATTTCTCTATCGAGCTTGTTCCAGGAGCAACAACAGTGTCTATTCCTCCTTATTGGATGGCCACGCCTGAGGTTCAAGAGATAAGGATGTAGTTAGTGGATTTACATGCAAAGGCGTTTATCTGACCTAGGTACTTCTCCTTGGGGATCTCCAGTCCATTTTGTGAAGAAGGGGGATGGTAACCTTAAACTCTGTGTGGATTATTGGAAGCTGAACCAGTTGATAGTTAAGAACCAATATCCTTTTCCAAGGATTGATGATCTTTTTATCAACTTTGGGGAGCACGAGTGTTATAGAATATTGACTTGAGGTCAGTATGTCATCAGCTGCGCGTGAGACCATCAGATATACCGCTTACAACTTTTCGGAGCTGATATGGTCTGTATGAGTACTTGGTTATGCCATTAAGGCTCACGAATGCGCCAGTAGTTTTCATGGATCTAATGAATCGAGTGTTCCATCCTTATTCAGATTCTTTTGTGGTAGTATTCATGGACGATATCTTGGTGTACTCTCACACTCGACATGACCATGCCACCCATCTTGAGATCATATTGAGTACACTAAGATAGAATCAGTTGTATGCTAAGCTCTTGAAATGCCTCTTTTGGAAGGACCAAATTCACTTCCAGGGTCCCATTATCTCAGAGGTAGGAGTTTCAGTAGACCCAGAGAAGATGAGAGCAGTAGTTTCCTGGGAGTATCCTAAGAATATGTTAGAGATACAGAGTTTCTTAGGGCTAGCAAGTTACTACAAACACTTCATACAGGACTTGTCCCACATAGCAGTTCCATTGATGGGTTTGACTAAGAAGGGTGTGAAGATTGTTTGGTTAGAAGCTTGTGAGACAACATTTCAGGAACTGAAAGGAAGGTTGACATCACCACCGATCCTGATACTCCCCGAGCAGGGGAAGAGCTATACAGATTACTGTGACACATCAGGTATTGGGCTGGGAGCAGTGTTGATGCAGGGAGATCGAGTAGTTGTGTACGGGTCTCAGCAGTTGAGGCCACATGAGAGGAATTACCAGATGCATGATCTCGAGTTGGCTGCAGTTGTGAATGTGTTTCACTATTGGAGGAATTATCTCTTGGGAGATCATTTTGTGGTTTTCACTGACCAAAAAAGTATCAAGTATATCTTTACTCAGCGTGACGTGAATCTGAGGTAGCGAAGGTGGGTCGAATATATACAGTCCTTCAATTTTGAGCTTGCCTAGACACCTGGTAATGGTAATGCAGTAGCTGATGCACTGAGCAGAAAGACTCAGATACATGCTATGCAGGAGGACAGTGATGAGTGGCAGCTTATGGCTTTGTTCACGGAGATGCAATTGGAGGTGCATTATTGTCAGGGGAAAACTTATCTTTCATCTTTATCTGTGACTTATACCCTCCTTGATAGACTGAGGATGAGGCAACTATCTGATCCAGAAGGCCTAGTTCTACAGGAGTTGGTGGAAAGTGAGGACCCCCCTCCTGGTTGGACGATAGGCGGTGATGAGGTTCTGCATTTCCATGGACGAGTGTGTGTTCCAAGGGATATATGCGTGGTGCTGATGCGGGAGTTTCATGCTTCAGTTTGGTAAGTTCATCCCGGAGTTACCAAGATGTACTGTGACTTGAGACGTCAGTACTGGTGGTCGGGTATGAATAGAGATGTAGCTGGTTTTGTTACGAGGTGCTCCACCTGTCAGCAGGTGAAGGAAGAGTAAGAGAGGCCAGCCGGACTGTTACAGAAGTTATCCATTCCAGAGTGGAAATGGGATGATGTCGTGATGGATTTCGTGACGGGATTGTCGAGGTCACCTAGAGGCAATGATTCCATGTGGGTTGTTGTGGACAGACTCACGAAGGAAGCACACTTTTTTCCGATCAAGGAGACCTTCAGTGTTTACAAGCTTGGGATGTTGTAAATCCAAGATGTTGTACGTCTTCATGGGGTCACTCATACCATCATTTCAGGTAGGGACGCCCGCTTGACGTCTCGTTTCTGGAAGAGTTTTCAGAGGGCACTGGGTACACAAGTGCTTCTGAGCACAGCTTACCACCCTTAGACCGATGGCCAGTCAGAGCGTACGATACATGGGCTTGAGGACATGCTGCGTGCATGTGTCCTAGAATTTGGGGTCTCTTGGGAGAAACATATACCCCTAGTCGAGTTTGCCTACAATAATAGTTTTCAGGCAACTATTGAGATGGAACCTTCTGAGGGTTTATATGGTAGGCCATTCTGATCACCTTTGTGCTGGTTAGAGGCAGGTGAGGCAGCATTACTAGGGCCACAGCTTGTGCAGGAGACTACTAAGCAGATCCAGTTAATTCGGAAGCGGATGGCTACCACACAGTCTCGTCAGAAATCTTATGTTGATCGCCGAAGATGACCTTTGGAGTTTGTGGTCGAGGATCAGGTTTTCTTGCGTGTTTCGCCAAGGCTGAGACACAGACATATCAGGAGACAGGGTAAACTTTCACCGAGGTATGTGGGGTAATTTGAGATCCTGGAGAGAGTCGGGCTGGTTGCCTATCAGTTGCAGTTACCGCAGCGGTTCCGATCCATGCAAAACATCTTCCATGTATCTCAGTTACATCGCTATCATTCAGACCCATATCACATCCTTCAGCCCGAGGAGGTTGATCTTTAGATGGATGTGTCCTTTGAGGAGCATCTGATTCCTATCGTTGATAGGAGCACGAAGGTTCTCTGAGGATGGTTAGTTTCTTTTGTATGAGTGCTATGGAAGCATGGCTGAGTGTATGAAGAATTTTGGGAGCGGGAGACCAATGTACGTGATCAGTGGCTGGAGTTGTTCACAACTATATCTTGTCCACCATTGGAAGGGCAATTCGGGGATGAATTGCTATAAGGGCAGAAGTTTGTAAGAAGCCGGTTAATTTTTTTGAGGTATGGGTCTCTTTTTATATAGTTTCCTTAGTGTTTTTAGAAAATATGGAAAAATGGGGAAAATCCCAAATTTGGAAAGTACATGCCGTGTACTTTTCCCACACGCCGTGTACTTTTGGCCGTGTGGGATGGGTACACGGGGCGTGTGGCCTTGCCGGGGATGAAGGGTGTAGTAACCGACTACATGCCCTGTATGGGTCCTTTACACACTGTGTAGTCAGTTGGAAAGCCATCTGGGCGATAGTACACGCCGTTTAGTCGTGATTACATTCCATGTCCTCATGTCGGCTTGTGAACAATGCCGTGCAGGCGGGAAGCTGCCAGAGGAACAGTTTAAAAAATTGGAAGTACATGTCGTGTACTTGGGAGTACACGCCGTGTACTTTGTTTTTTTCGCGTAAAATGGGCAGCAGCCTCCCCTATTCATAGAGAAGGCTTAGAACCGGAGGAAGGAGTGGGAGGGGATGGTTGAACCTTTGAAGATCCGCCGAATGTTTGTCTAGAATCCATTTCCGCCTCAGACGATCTCGTTGGAACCGCACTGGTAATCCCTCCGCTCTTTTTAAGTCATTCTTACCAATTCTTTCCCGAGGGAAAGTTATTTGAGGTTAAGAGAGTTTTCTTCTTCATCAGATCTACGTCGTAATTGGGTGTTTCAGAATCAACGTTCGTATATAGCGCTCGTTGGCGTATAAGGTAGGTGTCTTGGTGTTAATTTTTCCAACTGCCTTGTGTTTTTGCGTTTTTGTGCCACGAACCCATGTTGGGGTGTCATGCGGCTGAGGCCATTGCTATAATAGCACCTATAATTGAATAGGTGATTAATTGTGATATTTTAATGCTGGTTGGGATCATTGATTGGATCTGGAACCACCCCAAAGGTACGTTCCTCTATTTAGCCGTTTGGCCAGGATACCCAAGGGTATGCCATGTTTAAATTATGCATTACTTTTCCCTTGAGAGGAATTGTATTTAAATTGCATGTTTATATGTTGGGAACGGCCCAGTTACTTGTGCCTGAGGGAAGTGTGTTACTATAGCCTGAGGGCATGACTATTTTAACATGAGGGCAATGTAGTATTTCGCCAGAGGGAAACCTTTCATGCCTAAGGGAATGACTTCTATGCCTGAGGGAGACACTTCATACGACTGAGGGATATTTCTATTTCGGCCTGAGGGTAATACCTACGTGTTGGATTCTGTTTACCCGAGGGTAAGGTTTTACTTGTATGAGGACATGGATTTTTTACTTTGAAATGAACTGTGGTGATTTCTAATATTAAATGGATTAGATGAATAATAAAATGGATATTTAACTGTTAAGTTAGTTACTTTTGTGTTCTGCTTACATTATTGCATTTTACTATTGCACACTGTTGTTGAATGCTTACACGCAGTTGGGCACGAGCCTTTAGTGGGTTCCTACTGAGATATATTTCTCACACCCTGTTTGGGTCATGCTTTTCGGCCCAAACAGATTACATTTCTACAGGTGCGGTTAGGGGAAAAAGTCCCTATACATGTACTTGACTGTTGCTGTGGAGTAGAAGGGCATGGGACGAGCCTAGGCTCGTGATGCTGCTGCCATATGTTTTGCATTTTTTTGTTGTACTCTGCATTTTGTTGTACTATATTGAAGTATAAACATGTTCTGGTTGTTTTCTTAGAACATGAGACATGTAGCATCATTATTCATATACAGTTGATTATATCTACTGCAGTTGTTTATTTCCATTTTGTATGGTTTATTACTTCTGCTATCTTTGTAGGTTTTATTTTTCTATTCTGCTGTGCTACACTTTGACAAATGAGGGAATAGTTTCCCCACTATCATACCTAAGCCATCGCTGCTAGTCGGCAGCCTCTAGCATTTGGGGAAATTTGCTTGAGGTCACATGGCGAACCGGGTTCGGGGCACCCGTCGTGTGGCACCGTGCCTGGGACGTTACATGTTGCATAACAACGGGCCATGCTGCAGTTTTGGTTATGAAACTCCAAGGGGATATGCTTAGGATAATTCTCATTTTCATTACAAACCATTATGAAGGGTTTATTAGTATATACTTCCCCAAATAATTTTTTTTATGATTATGGGTTATATCTATAAACTGCTCAATCTATGTTAGGTATTTTACAAGTTTGGAATTATTCATTGCAATTCAAAAACTGGCATAGTGTATGCCATTGTATAGAAATTTCACTTAGTAGAAAGAATGTGAACTCCAGCAATACATATGATCCAAAGTGTAAGAAGGATCATATCTTTTACGGTATTAAGAAAAAATTTAGATGGGAAATTATCTCGCATGTATTCTCAACATATAAAGAAATAGTATCATGTGTTAATACTATAAGTAAGGAATTCTATGAGTCCAATGGATTTGAAGGGAAGCAAGATATGTAAAGGATGGATGGAGAAAGATGGATAAAGGGAAGAGGGAAAAGAATAATATTCCCATATGTGATAACTGTGGGAATAAACACCCAGGAACTTTCTTAAAGGGAAAGGGAGTTTTTTATAAGTGTGGAGAAAAAGGACACCAAGTACGTGACTGTAAGGGTCAGAAAAAGGTTTCAAATGTACAATGCTTCATATGTAAATAGTTTGGACACTACGTGAACCAATGTCCAAATCATCAGAGTATGTCCCAAATGTTGCTATTTGATAATAATCAAGTTATGATACTACCATAGATGAGGAGGAATGATTATAACTCTTATGTTGTTATTATAGAATTATTCCATTTGAGTGTTGTATCAACAATGTACTGGTTATAATAATTATGGAGTATATAAGGATTGTGCTGGAGTACTATTTTATTAAGGACTTGAGATTGTGTGGATCCATGAAAAGTGACTCAATAGCAGGATAAATTTATGGAAAATATAGGTTTGAGAGAAAGATAAACCATAATACGGTTCTGATACTGAGGTAATGATTTTGAAATAATACATGATTGATTTGGATAAATTATTTTGGATATTATTGACTACGTTGAAAGTGATTAAGGTTTTTTATATTCCATAATTGTTGGAGTTTACAACATTTTTGGATAAAAGGAGTATATCCAGTATTTTATAAGGAATAAGGATCATGAATGTAATCAATAAGGTTTTATGGTAATTCATGATGTTGCAGTGTTTTAAAAGAATACACGATGAAGCTGTTCACATGTTATTATGCGGCGAAAAGGATCTTCATTGTGGTTACCTTCCTTATAAACTTTGTATTGTGAGTTCGGAGAGAAGTATTTTGGATAATTCTATTTTGAGATTATTTTTGGTTTTCCAGAAAAGGACAACCGGGAGGTCGGGCGACAATCTGTCGTGTCTAGCAAGGTCGCGAGACTTTAACCCTCAACCGAAGGGTGATTAGGGTGTATCATCTACCACTGGCCCACATGATGTCCTGGATTGAATAATGTAGCCTTTTTAAAAAAAATCTGGTAGATGAATTATAAATTAAATTTTTTGAACCTTATACGAATAGGATAAATAGAATATTATTTTTATGTTATATTTTCTTTTAGAGAGAAAGATGAGTTAGTGGTATAAATTAGTTAAAGGATAGGACTCTACTTGTCATGTATATATTTTTCTTCTTCTCTTATTCTATGTAAAATTTTATTCTTATAAATTTATGAAGGGATCTTAAAACCAAAAATCTGTTTATCCTAATACCATATGTTTTGTTGAACCGATGGTATATTGAATCATCATAGATTGATGAATTTAAGGCCCTCAATATTACACTTGTTTGTGATTGATGGCCTCAATCACTACCTATAAATATATACATTTTCCTCCCATTATATGTCTGTAATTTCCACAAATGTTCTCCAAATAGAGATCATAATTTGTTGGTGACCCTTTCATTTTTCTTTTCCTCTTATTAAGACTAAATTCTATTAACCTTATTTTCGATGTGGGTTTTCCCAAAGGTATTTTCTATATTCAACATTTTATTTTCGAAAAATAATTTGAAATTGAGATGACGCAATTTATTGAAGGAGGGAAGAATGTAACATCCCAAGATTTCAGAGTACATTATTTCTGTAAAGTAATTCAATAAATTTCACTACACACAACACTGAGTTTTAGCGCACCATGACTTACCAAACTAGTAGTTCAAAAGTGTTTATGAATAGTATTAACTAAATTTTGAACATTATATAATTATTATAATATTAGATTCCATATTATGAGTTTCTTACACATAATGTATGAACCAATACATTTTTTCAGAAAAAAGAAGTATTTTTAAAAAATTACAATTTTACTGCCTTTTAATGGAAAATCCTTCTTAAATCGAATATTTGAAACTTTTATATATTCAATTTGACAAAATAAACTATTTATTTCAAATAGGGACATAAGAATTTAGTTTCAATAATGTTTTGGTGTTTTTCTGATAACTTTCATATTTGGGTGAATAGTGAAAAATACTATATTTTAACTGAAAACAACTTTTTTAATCAAAATAATTTATAGTGTTAATTTATAATTTTTAATGGTGTGGAAGTATAATTAGATTATATTCTTACCATTTAATCCAATGATGGTCATTGTAGGTAATTTCACTTTGAAATTGGACATAAAGAAGTGTCAAACTATTGATTGTTATTATTTATTAAAAATACGTCTTTTGGTTTTGATAGTGGAAATTAATTCTAAATTAATAAATTCAACTTATATGTTTTTAATTTGGTAAAATAGACTTCATTATTGAATTCGTAATATCAAAATTAGCTTAGGGTAAATTTTGGGTATTTTTCTGAAAACTTTTAATTTTTGATAAATAGTGAAAAACACTGAGTTATAGTTTAAAACTGGATTTTTATTTAAAAAATTATTTATTTTATTTAAATTTATTTTAGGTCAAAATAGATACACAATACCTATATAAGTTAAATTTAATTCATTAATGTTAGTGTATAATAATTTAGTTATATAAAAAATTTATTGAAATTTTCACCGTCTTTTTCCCACCTCCTAGGAGAATTTGAAAATTCACATAAAACTTAATTTTACCACTTCTGTGAGTTGAATTTTAAAAATCCAAGAAACATTGTTAATACCAAAGAGTAAAATGTTGTTCAATAAGATAATAATATTTTTTTTTGTGATTAGTAACTTTTTACATTTATTTACAACGGTTTAAAGTAAATAGGGTAATTAAGGGTAAAAATGATATTAATATTATCCTAACACATGTCATAATCCTATTGGAAAAGTTTATCTCGACCAAAAACAATCTTAGGAATAAAATATTATCATTTAGGTCCACTTTAATTAGATTAGGACATTTATTATTATTTAATTCAAAGAAGTGTTAAAAGAGCTAAAACCAAAGTTTAATAACTAAAACATTTTTAATATAGGGTTATAAATAAGATAAATTAGATTATAAATATTAATTATAATGATAATTTTTTTTTAAATAATGGTTTTTTATTTTTAATTTTTAAACATTAAATAATGTAATTTATTTATGACACAATGATGATGAAGTAATTACCGTATTAATGAAAGATTAAGATAATTGATATTATAAATACCCAAATAAATGTAATTTGAGACATTTTATGAAATATAGTAATATTATAGGTTAATATGATATATTATTATTGGTTATATGAATTTTTTTCGGAGTATTAATTCTTTTATGAATTTATCAAAAACAAAATACCCAAGAGTGTCAAAAATGAAATAAAAGTGTTTTTAAAACAAATATTATATTATTAATTGACATTCTATTCTTAAAAATCTATGGTTCGGCCAAATGACTTATATCATGATAGGTTTATAATTTATGGACCACTTGGGGGTTTATTGGAATTTTATAGTAAGTTTATTAACCATATAATATAAAAATAAAAAGTGGCATAGTAAATGTCAAACTAATTAACTAAGAGTTAAAACTAAATGATAAGGTTAATAATGTGACCCAAAGCTCTCTAAATCCTATTGGTTGAGTGTATTTCGACCCATACCCACCTTAACCTCGAAATATAATAATTTTTAGCCATTATAAACCGAATATTAATTTATTATAAAATAATATTTTATGTTTTTTCTAAGGTTCCCCTCACCCATCTTATAAAAGGGAACTCTTCTTTCACTCTAATTCACACATTATAAGCCATTTGGCCCGGCCAAAACTTACAAAAATACCATATCAACTATCCTACCTTCTACCTAATGGCATTAGTTTGATAAGAAAGCCAGACTAAGTGGACCATTTGATCAAATCAAAAGGACGAACCCGAAGAAGAGGTAATGATTTCACCACCCTTTTTCAAATTTCTTTCTTCTTCCACTTCCTTTTTCTTTGCTGTTTCTATTATAAAATAATAACTTTAGTATCTTCTATATTCTGTGATGTTATTATAAATATGGTACAAAAAAATCATTATTCTATCCACCCTTTGAGTTACATGTCACCATACGTGCGTACATTCGACTTACCGTCTCCACATCGTGGTGTAATTGTTTTTCAATACATAATTATTTGGATAGGTATAATAATGATGTGTTTTTGATGTAAATAATAAATATAACATGATAAGGATTATGTATATATGTTATAACAACCAATTATATGTTATTTTAATATCAAAATAATGATATTTTCGCTCGTGCGTAGGTACGGATTACCGTCTCCACGACGTGATGATATTCATTTCCAAGTTCCCCATTCATCGATGATTATAAAAAAATATATTACTAATAAGATTTTAATATATGAAAAAATAATGATACTGGATATATATATATATAAGTATTTATGTACTTATATATATCTTATTCACTTACTTCAATTCAATACTATATGAAAAAGGAAACATCGTTTATGCGTACGTACAGACAACCGTCTCCATAAACGGTGTTTTCCATTTCACATATATGTATATTATACATATTTATATTATAAATATATATGATTTATAAATCATGTTTTATATTCTGGAAATATTTAAATCATTATCTATTTCATACAATCATGAGTAACAAGTTAACACACGTACGATAAATAAAGTGATTATTATCCGAAATATTAATATAACATGAAAATTATTATTAAAAGGGTAGTATAACATCATAAATGAATAATGTATGATATCATAAATATTAATATGGTTCTGGTTTAATTTAATAACACAATATAGTATTCATACAAAAGGTTAAACGTACCCTCGACTAAATGAATGTGCAAGGTAAGGGGTTTTCGTCTCACTCGTTATTCCCGTGAGATTCAGGCCATATTTCCACTATTACCTTTTGTGTGGTGTATTTACTACCCATAATTGTATTCTTTGTGTAATAAACTTTAATTTATGTGTATTTACATATTAATTGTATGATACCTCTATCATGGGGTGTATGTTTCGTAAGTTACCAAATTGGAAAGGGTTAATTCCTCAATCTCATTATTATCCAAGATTTTTTATGTGTAAGTATTTACTGGGAAATTTTTATCATTCATGTCCATTTTCATAAAAATGATTTCAAAGTAAATATTTTATGGATTTTTGATAATTACTATTTATCAAGATCAGAATTTTAAATGTTTTACAGATTTATCTTTGTAATCCTTTTTAATTAATGTCCATGTTTTAAAAAATGATTTTAAGGATTTATTTATATGGACATGAATGTTGTGAAATGATAATTCTTTTCAAAAGTTTAAAATTGTATGGGACACTTTATTTCAAAAATCTCTTTTAAATTACTTCCTTTATAAATATGTGACTTTTAAATGATTTTACAAAAAAAGATATTTCACTCAAAATGTTTTAGTCATCATTTTCAACTATGTCAGCATCCTTTGCTGGATATTATTTTTGACTGAGGTTGATTTATTATAATTCAAATCTACTATATTGTATTGAAGGTTTTGCGATATGTTTGACTATGGAGGTGTTATTTTATACAATTCTTGGTTTATGCATAAAGTATTGACATTTCGTATGATAGTTTTAATATGAATGTTTGTCTTATGTTTAAACCTTTTCATATGAGGAATTCATTGGACTTAGTAAGTGATAGGTGGAGCCCGCTATAGCTCCTCGATGCATCAGTAGGCCTCATGAGACAAACTAGTGTCTTGGGACAATGCTTTGACAAAATCATATTTGTAGTCTTGGCACAAGGCCTTGACTATGTGGTTTTGGTAGTCTGGCATTATGCATTCCATCATTATGAAAGTGGTTAGTGATATTGCATGTGATTATTCGACTATTAGAATATCCATGAGAATAAGTAAATGGAATTACTTCATTTTATTTTCTCCATATTATGCTAATGTTCATGTTTAAAAGGATTTTGTTTTAGCTATACATTGCCTTAAATGTTTATACTCATTTATGAAAGTTTCCAATTTATTGTTATCCTTACTGAGCATCTGAGCTCACCCCTTTCTATATTTTATTTTTACCAGGATTCCAAGAAATGTATTGTTATTGATATGAAGGGTTAAACCAAGGTAATAATGGCGTTTATAAAGGATTATTTATGTTGTTCTGTATGTTATAAATTTTAATGTAACATTCATGTATGTAATCTATTTTCCAAGACTGCTAAACTGATCGTTCCTTCAAGACTTGATTCATTGTAATCATGCCTATGTATTAAAATAATGCACCGACTCTAGGTAACTGGGGTCTGGGAGTTACACAGCCCCCTTAGAGGTTGTGTCGTCCGAGTCTCGGGCCGCACCTTACACGGGTTGGGCCGCCCTTGCGAGATGCCTTTTCAGGATGCCCCCTTGTGGGCCTGGCCGGACCTCAGCCTAGTTGGCTGAGCCCACCACGGCCTTGCCATGACCGGGTCGAGATAGGTCGGTCTGACCGGGTCGGACCAGACTTGGGTAAACCGGGCCCAGAAATTCTTAACGGTGCATATCTCGAGAACCAAACAACCATTTGATGAACCATTTTCCAGGTTGGGATCCTTGGATTGAGACAATACTTTATTGGTATACTCCTCTTGAGTATTGGAGAAAGTTGGAGTACAGTTGGGTTGGATTTAACCCTAATCCAACCTTTCCGATGGATGTAAAATGCTTATAACAGAAAAATTGGGTGTCTGATTGACGCACCTTCTGTCACGTTATAATCCTTACCACATGGAGGTTTTTTGGGTTACTCCTATGCAGAGCATAGTGGTGGTCGTGGTATGACAAATATCTCGAGGGATGATTTTAAGAAACAAAAGTAAATCAGGTGTGAGAAATCTAATTGCTAGTAGTAAGGCAGAGGATGGAGGTAGATCAAACGGAGGTTAGCGCTCAGCTATCCCACGTGTGTCAGTGCATACTGATCCTCTATGGGGAAGATCCTATGTGGGTCAGTGCATACCGATCCACTGTGGGTTAGCACTCAGCGATCCTGTGTGGGTCAGCGCATACCGATCCTGTGTGGGTCAGATCCTGTGTGGGTCATTGCGGGGGTTAGTTACCTGTCGACTCTGGGCAGATCAGATCCTATGTGGATCATTGTGGGGGTTATTACCTATCAATCCAATGTGGGTCAGACTTCATATGGTCAGATGCTACGCCTCTTGATAGAATAAGATGATCTAGCTTCATGAATAATCATATGTACTTCAATACTTCACTGAAAACTTGGTTTTAGTTGAGACTCTATTTGAACTAAGTCTTTTACATGTGTGGTAATTCCTATCTTCGTGGTGTTACCTTTGTGGTATTCTTCCCTCACATATGAGATATGTATATCTTGATAACTTATGTATATGTATGGGTATATGACAAAGTAGGGTTGACGTTTTGCTTTGTGGTTTTTCCTTTTTGGAACTTTAGGAGACCTACGGGGTCTCGGGTTCCCTACCAAATATCATTATACTCACATTTACATGGGCTTTGACCACACCTGGTTTATTCTAGTGCAGACGATGTACAACATTGATTGAGGCTGATAGAGCCAAGACTGGACGACACTCGGAGGGGGACTATTTGGCGTAACGTGATACAGGGTCCACTAATCATGAGTTGTACCGACCATTCAGGTAGGACCTGTGGTGGTTGATCTAGGATATTCTTTTCACTTTTCAAATTTTTTGGTTGGACTTTTACTTTTTATTTGGGCTTGTATTCCGGCCCCTCTACTTATAACATACTTTTTTACTTCAAAAGTTTACTTCATGGTTGCTTCTTGTCGTGTTCTTTTGTTGTGTGTATGTATTGTTTTAATTTTTATGCCTTCCCATTATAGGGATACTCATTTCTGGTTCTAGATGCCTTCCCGTGGCCTATGGAAGGTGGGATTGGGATAGCCATAGCACATGCCTCGAGGGATGGGTCATGGCATTAATATTGGTTATGTAAGGTTAAATCAAGTTATAAATGAAGGTAATTCCATTTTTTATTAACTATGTAAGGGTATAATATGATAACATTAGGTATTATTACGCTGTCATGAAAATTTAAATGACACCATAATGTAAAATATCATTATTCTTATATAGTTATTTCCTCCTATGTAAGGCTACTGAGTTTTTCATAAAACCTAGTTTCCTCACCCAAAATCACCTATAATGTGTTTTAAATATAAATATATTGAATTAAATTAGTAAAATTCTATTTAGGAATATAAAAATAGATCCTTACCGATGGGATGTTCATATTAAATGGAATCCATTTTAATATTAATTTATGGGGAATAAAATTTGGAATTCGATAGAGTATCCCAGAAGGGGGGACTTTTAATGTTAAAATGAGTTTTTGTACATGTTTAAGATCCACATTTTCCTTATGATTTATAGTGATTCAATCCCTGATGTTTTATATTTTTTGTGTCATCTATGATTTTTTTGAGGCCCCTTATACATCCATAATTGTGGTTTCTAGGATAAAGAAACTCCTCTTTATCGCTTCTTTCCAAATAGACATAAACACCTGGAAAAGAAATATGTGGTAGGGAATATATAACATCTTCCTATATTATATAATTAGATAATGAAATTATCATGCACTAGTTTCAATTGTTTAAAATGTTACAATTAAATGTAATTGAATAATAATTTTGAAATTAATCACCTAAAAATGAATTTGTTTTATTCTAGAAATTAAATGGTTGGAAAAAATGAAAATGATAAATTACATGTTGTGTAATTCTATATATGATATATTAATTCCTAAATTCAAAAATCGATATTAGTTTATAAATAAATGTGATTCATCTATAGTAGATTTTTTTTATTTTACTTCCATAAATTATATAACAGTTCACTACTTGATGAAATAGTTATCCTGTTGTTTTTTGTTTTCCAAAAATGGTTGTAGATAATAATAAAAGCCATATATGTTTGTAATTAACCTATAATCCATAACATTATTGTTAAAATAAGTATAATAACTATTTATAATAATTTATGGGTTGGAATTCAAAAATTATTTGATATAATGGCTAATAATATTTGATGATCTAGAATAATATTGGATAAATAAAATTAAGTCTTTAAATTTTTTATAAAAGTGAAAATTATTATAAAAAAATTATAGGAGAGATTAATGGATAATTTCATGACCCTGTTTAATTATTATTTGATGAAATCCAAATAATAACATGCCTTAGGTTTGAATTTTTAAAAAAAATTGATGTAAATTATTGGATATTTTTTTATATTTGAAAATTAAATGAGATTATTCCACATGTTGTTTTTTGAAAATTACATTGGTAAAGAAAGTTACAACATTCATATAATTGTTATCATTGGTTATGAATATTATAAATAATTATATTTTAATTTCATCTTCGAAACCATATGTATTATCTAATGTGAATATGATGATATTAATGAATAAATTCTTTCTGATGTGTAATCACAATATTTTGAGAGATATATTTTATTTTCCCAATCTTTTCTATATATTTAGTTATCTATGGTTTTAGTTGTTAATTAGTGTTAAAAAGATTTGAAATTTGATAAAAACATCAATATGGTAATGCAATGATTTTATTAAAAGAGGCCTATAGGGATAATAATAATTGATATTAATGATATAATGAAAAAGAAGAATAATGTGAATCATTGGATTAAATAATTAATATTTAGATAAGGAAAATTATATGTATATAGGTTTTCGGATTTACTAATATTAAAAATATTATTTAATAATAGTGAGGAAGAATATATGATATCATAAATTGATACATTTGGGATGAGTAAACTTAATATTTTTTTGATAATGGATATAATTCCTTATTTGATTCATCAATAGTTTCCTTAAAATTATTTCTGGAATAACACATTTAATATGTATTAATTATATATAGATTTATATTTATATATGATTAAATTATTACATTTTATTGTTGGAATTATGGGAGGGTGTTTTAATAGATGTGAGAGTTTAATGGGTTGACATTTATATTATTTTATCTTCATGGGAATCTATAGGTGATGTTATTATACACAGTGGTATCCAAGATAGAACTGGGTTTGGTAGAATTTGATGAATCTTGTTTTTTACATTTTTTTGCCAAAAACTATAATGATTTTAATGGATAATTAATGGTTGATATTTATTTAGTAATTTCATCACAATTGGATGTAAATTGATACCATAAAGTACGAATGCATATTTTTAGTGGTAGGTTCGGCTGAGTCCTAGAGTCCCTAGATAATTTGGAAATCATAAATGAAATAATAAAATATTGTGGTTGTTCCTTGATTCTTACTTTTTTGATTAAAAAATTTATAATAGATGAAAATAATTACTAGTGTCTTTTAAACAAGGATTAGAATATTAAAATTATAATCCTATAATTGATATTCATAATAGTAAATTATGGAATAATAAATTATTTTAATTAACATTGTTATAGATACTTGTATGATTTAAATATATAGTCCTTATTAGTGGCATCCATGAGTCATGTTCAACATTACCTATAGTTGATTTTATGTTCGAGTAGTTTCTCATAGTGTGTTTGTGAGACTCATATAAACATTTAAGATTTTTGATTTCATGTGAAACCCCACACATGTGAGTTGGGTGAATGAAACACTATCGACTCTAAGAGTTTCTTCCACAAAATTGAGGATATAGATGATTATATGTGGTATTTCCACCTCTGAATCATCTCTCTTCTCCACATAGTATAATGTGCTCTTTTTTAGGGTTATTGTGTTTTCCCATATATGTGTGTAGAGGGATTTTATTTCCTATGTTAATATCACAAAAATATTTCTCTAGAATATACATGGTTTTGTTTCCCCATATTTATGTGTATAGTGTTGAAATGGATTCTAGTTATTCAAAACAAATATATTTTCATATATATTATACATATGGATATTATTAACTTTTTGTATGATATGTGTTGGACTGATGTATTATAAAAAATGTAAAAAAATTGATATATCCAAAATACTACCCTATTACTCTATGGTGATTTGGATGAGATAATTTGATGGAATGATTCATGGGGTGAATTTTATATCCAAGGTTTCTTCGTGATATCTTATATTTCACTAGTTTTCATGAAGATTGATATTGTAGAGAGAATTATCCGAACATGCGATGTTGGGGTAGGGGAAAACATGTGTAGATATGGTAGCCCAGTAAGCTAAAATTAAATTATATTATACCATCTCTTATATGTGATACATATTGATATATAGTCATGGTGAGGTTGTAAAACTAATTGTGTTTCCGATTAGGTGAGAGTTAAATTCATTTGGTTTCTCACAAACATTAGTATATTTTATCACAATTTTCCTAAGAGTTTTTATAGAGGATCCCAGTGATTATATATGTTATGCTCACCCAACATATATATAAATAGTTTAATTTTACGGAGGATTTGG
The DNA here is from genome assembly GCA_963277665.1 of Viscum album. Lineage (NCBI taxonomy): Eukaryota > Viridiplantae > Streptophyta > Magnoliopsida > Santalales > Viscaceae > Viscum > Viscum album. Next base: position 54,154,225 of record OY728156.1, read on the forward strand.
ATGGTGATAAACATATATTTTATAGTTTAGAGAGTTTATAAGTGTTTTTTTGGGACTTGTGGTAATTTTTAGGGTTTTCTTTTGGTTTTTTTCATTTCCTTTTCTAATGTATTAATTTTATAAGACATTACAAGTATCTACTTGGTATATCCATTAATTTTTTTTGGGTTATTAATTTTTAATGGTTCTTATACATTATATATCATGTTACTCATATTATATATTATAAATACTCCCATCTTGGTAAATGTTATACCCTCATTTATTTTCACGGACCCATGGCCTATTGGATGTTGGAATTATGCATTATTTTCTCCATTATATTATTTTTAGTAGTTTAGGGAAACTTTTTGTGGGTAGGGGTTAGAAGTATGACAATGAACTTTGATTTTTTTAGGATTCATTAAGGTTATTATATAGTTATACTAATAATGTGGTTTCCCTAAATGGACAATGATTATGAGATGATTAAATATTTACGAAGGATTTTTATTTTCCCATGGTTATGCTATAATGGTATGATGAATGTTTTATGATCATGGGGAAGACATATGTACGGTTTTAAGTATGTGATAGGTGGGTCTATAGTTATATATCCCTAAAATTAAGTTGGTAAATATTGATTTCATAGGAGATCATATGAACTAGAATGGGTATTTAACACATTTTAGTAAGTTAATATGCCCAATATGATTTTCTTGGAAGTGAACCGTGAAAAATGAAATTATGGAATATAGAGTGATACTATTCTAATGTGATAGTATTTTATTTAAGATAAGGATATTTTATAATAATAATTTTTTATTTTATATTGTATGAAACACACAATACTGAGCATAAAAAACTAATGAAATATATTTTATTAAATTTAATCTCTTTGATAACAAACGGGACATGCATCCACAAGCCTAAATTGATGATAATATAGTATAACATTATAACATAGAATTTAAATCATAAGGTATGAATAGAAATAAAAATATTATTAAAATATTTTTTATCTATTTATTAGAAATTAAATTTGGGTAATTTAAAATAAAATGAATTGTTTTATAGAGAAATATAATTTTCTAACACCCATTTTGATAAAAATTTGGGAAAAAAATTTTAAAAAAATGTTTAAAACTATTTAATGCATTAATTTAAAAAATAATATTATGTTATGAAATAATAATTTCAATATTATATTTGTATGAAATTTCTGTAATTTTCCTAAAATGATTCATTTTTTGATGAATACTGAAAAATAAAAATTATTATTGAGACCATCATTTTCATTAAAAGAATTTACAAGACTATATTGTAATTTAATTATATTTTAAATTAAAATTTGTTCTATTATATTAAAATTTATCAAATATTTTCCTTTAGAAACTGATTTTACAAAATTTTTATATTATAACTATATATACATATGAGAGTTTTCTATTTAGAAACCCACTTTTTCTTCACATATGTGAGAATAATATAAAATTAGATTATAATACTTCTATGAATTTAATTTAAAAAAATGGACTCCATAATTTTAATAATCACAATTTATTTTATATAATAATGAAAACATAATTTATGATCACCGTAAAAAATAAAAGTAGTATAAATTAATTATAATGGTGAAGGTAAAAACTAATTTACTGTGGGGTTAAACTAAAAAATAACAAATAAAATGAAATAAAAATAGTTGTAACATCCATTAAAATCCCATATTTAGAAATTATCACCATAAATGGTTTCCAATTAACAAAATTGAGTGATTTTTTCTAGATAAATATATGGGTTTAATTTAATCTCTTCAAAACATTAATGTGTGACATCTTCCCCACATCAAAAAGTACACCCCCTATCCTCTCATATTAGCATTTTCAAGTACAATTTTTTACTACAAACCTTCCCAAAAATCATTCTTACACACTTACCTCAATCCTGATTCCATTATTTTTATCAGATTTCTGACCTAAGAAATCAATTTGTAAAAATATAAAGTAGTTGTCTGAATAAAATGTCAAATTCTTAGATGAACAATTTTATTTACATATTATTCAAACACTTTAATATATTATTAATATATTATCATATAAAAAACTAAATATATTCCATATACATATATTTTATTATGTTATGGTAATGACCTACACACATCTCCGCGTCCCTTAAATTGGAAAAGAACCTGTCGATCGTCTGTATTGCGGAATACCACCTCTTGAACCAATGTAATTCATATTCCATCACAAACATTCTAGTATGAAGATATTGATAAATTTAATACATGTATATAATATTTATGATATTTTTATAGTTATTTATTTTTAATATCATATACACCTTGTTATGTTCCAATCCCTTTAAAATATGATTATGTTTCTTGTGTGTGTGGCGGTCTACAACCTCATAAAGAGACGTGTTTTTTTTCACTTACTCCATGCATGGAAGGTAATAATGATAAATATATGGAATATATTTAAAATATATGATATTAGTTTCATTATAGAAAATTAATATATCACAATCTTCTTTCCCTTTCACTCATTATGTAAATACTAACTATATGTGTATGTATGTGTATGGATTACAACCATGATAAATAATTATAATATATTATAATTTTTAAAATTTAAATATTTATTCTTGAAATTTATATATTAAGAAATTATATTTATTCAATTAATGAAATTAATGAAATTATTAAACTATATAATTCAAAGAAACCAAAACATTCCTGAATTTTGTTTTAGAAAAAAGAAGTCCCTTAACACCCAAAATAATTATAAAATGTAATATTATTAACAAATGAGTGATAAGATGTTTGAATTTATAAATATATCATATTTAATATTTGAAAATGTTTTTGGTAAAAATTAATACCATTTATAACTACATTATATAAGATTTTAAATCATGTTCAACCAAAAAAAGTGCAGGGTAAGGGACTTCATCTCAATTTATCATTATTGAGGCACATTGTAATGTTATTACATTAATTTTTTATATGGAGTTTATATTAAACCTTTTAAATTTAATATCATTATTCAATAATAATTCATTTAAGTTTAAATTTTAATTGGATTTATTTCACCAAAGGTGATTTGAATTCAAAGTTACGTTGTGGTAAAAAATATCATAACTCAAATTTTTTTCACTGGTTATATAAATTATTCATTGTATTTTACATTATATGAGTTTTTTTGAGTTTAATATTTACTAAATAATGATTTATATCCACTTTTTTATGTTTATTTACATACGATACAAATAATTTATTTATTTTATCATTTTTACTTCAACTTTATGATCATTTTAATGGTTATCTGACAATTTAATTTTAATCTAGACTGATGATGATTCAATTTATATTAAATGAAATTATTTCAAAATTATATAATAAAAAAATTACATTCATTCTCCTCTAATTATTCATTATGTTAAAATTAACAATACTATTTTCTACTATTTGGTTCTTAAAATTATTAATGAAATTATTTAAATGAAATTCAACTTCATTTCTCTCTTCGTTCAAAAATAATTTTTCATCAGAAATGAAGTTTTAAAAAGAAAATAATAATAATTTTTTAAAATTAATTAAATGATTTATTAATGTTATTTTTACCATGTTTCATTTTTTTGAAAATATTTTAAATTAAACATTCATGTCATTTTACAAACAAGTCCCTTTGGTATTTTACAAAAAATGGGAGAGGAATATTTGGTTTAACAAAGATAATATGTATAAAATTTCATTCCATAATTAAAACTAAATGTTTTAAAGAACCCAGTATATTTTTTTTGTTCCTTTTCAATAATTTTAATTTCGAAAATATTTTTTGAAATTTTAGTTTAAAAATAATTAATGTAAAAAAGGATATTTTCATGAAGAATGATTTCAATGGAATTTTTTTTTTTTTTTTATCAATATCAAAAATAATTTATATTTATTATAATCCACTAGAGATAATCTTTTTATATCATCCTTATTAATTCTACAAATATTTTATTTTTATTTTTACTATGTAATGTGTTGGCATTAACTTTATGATTCATTTTGTGTAGTCATTTACTTTTTCTTGAAATATTCACCTTGATGTGATAATTTTATAGTAAATTTTACTTATATATCCATTTTTTTCAAGGATATATTGAATTATTAAAAATAAATATGATTTATACATATGGGTTTTATATTGAATATTATTTGATTATATAGGGAAATATAGATGAATTCTTGTTCTTTAGTAAATATATATATTTTATGATAAGGAACATTATTTATGAACTAAATTTTTTTAGATATATGTGGAATGATTTGGAAAGTAAATGATGAGTGGGTATTATAATTGTATATCCCCTTTAGTTTTCATTGTTCTGATGATGCAAGTTAAGAAAGCTATAATTCAATGGGTTTTCCCATAGTTTTTAATTGTAATGTGAAAGGTATTGATAACAAAGGTATAATGTTTCCAGAGATAATGTCATCAAATAATTTATCATTTACATGATTAAGAACTCACTTTCTATCTCTAAGATTTTTACAATGATATTATCTATTGTTACATTTCCATTATTAGTTTTTTATTAAATGAAATTTTTTTACAATTATTTACCTTGATATATTTATTATGAATTATCAAATCATCATAGTAAAATAAATTAAATGAAATATGTGTTACGTTATTTACCATTCCATAATGATTATAATATTTGAATCATGATTTTTTCTTCACCACATAACTGTTACTCAGTATTTGAGATCACCATTATTTTTTCCTTTTCATATAATCCAAGAAGTGTACTATGAATAATATTTATTGATTATCTAGATTGAATAATGATATTATAAAAAAACTTTTGTTTTAATTTGTGTATTATAATGTAATACAATACTTAAGTATGCATCTATTTTACCAAATCTATGAAACTATGTGGCATTTTGAAATGATATTCCTTATATATTATGCTAATATAACAATTTCAACACCAGATCTAGGATACAAGGTTAGGGGACTATATATATTGAACCAGAGAAAGATTGTTTAAAACATGGATACTAAAATTAAGAAAAATGAATATTAGTGAACATAGACCTACGATATACATTTTTTATAAGTTTACAAAATAGTATAATGTTTTGGTAAGGTAGATATTATATGGGTTTTCTTGTATATATATATTTTAACATTTTACTAGTGATTTTGGTTATAGAGATAATTTACCATGGGGTAATAACTCTAAAAATTGTGTTTTAGTATTGTCTGAAGCATTACCTAGTACATGAAAATGGACCGTATTACTCCCATGTTTGACCATCGTAGTTTAAAATTCTTTGATAATTTATATTTTCATTAAAAATTGGTGTAAATGATTTCAATAGATGATATAAATGATGAATCTCAGTGAATACTAAGGACTCATAGATTGAAAATAAGGGATAATGATTTTAAATTCCTATAAATTATTATATGGTTTTACCATTATAATTATTTTCACTCACATTATGTTTTTTATTATTAGTTTATTGATGGAATATGAAGGGATCATTTTAAAATTTATAATGAATGAAAATGTGGTTAATATGAAAATAAAAATGGGATAATGATATAAATGAAGGATATCATGATTATTCGTCATCATATATCTCATAATATTATTAAAAACCAATACCTTAAACATTTCGTAGACTCACTAATGAATAAGAGGATAGTGTACATTGAGATATTTATTGATGGAGAACATAGAGGAATAAAGGATTGGTTTCCTCAATTTTGTAAATATTGAAAGATAAACACATGAATGTGTCTCAATGTATCATTAAAATGTCATGTGCGAGTCAATAAATGGAATAAAATAATTAATTTTCAAGGAAAAATGAAGTGTATGATGGAAGGAAATAAATTTTATAATATGGATGCATTAATAGTTGTACTAAATGTGGGGAACCTTGGAATTATCTGTTTCAATTCCCTCAGCTAATGGTTAACACCTAGACCAAGAAATAACCTAGGTGGAAATAAAATGAATAAGGTATTTATGTATTAGGATTGTTGAAGTTGATTGTATAATTATTTTTAATAATGGAATTTTTGTTATAAGAATAAAGAAACATCTAAGGACTCTGTTAAATTTTTGAAGAATATATGTGTTTATTAATTTAATATTTATGGATACAATAATGGGTATATGAGTCAAAGATTTATCAGGATTTAAATGTATTAAAGAACTATATTTAGTATTTCATTAATAGTAGTCTACCAAGAGTAAGGATTTTCTAGGAAATATTTATGGAAACACTACCCATTGCTTTAGTTTATGTTTTAGGGGATAATTAATTTAATGAATAATACAATTACATTTTATGGGAATAAGATTAAATGTACTGGTATATTATAGGGCATGTATTATATTTATGTTAAGGTAATTATGGGTTATTATGCTTCAGAATCATTATAAGACTTTTATTAAAATTGTTTTTGAAAAAGTATACCTCATCTATTAGGTGACTACCCATCCCATCTGGAAAGGTAGTGGGGATTGAAACCATAAGTTAATGGTGATAGGGGTTTAATTCCCACTACTATACTATATGATGTTGTATTTAATATTTTTTTAACTTCAACTATTGTATGAATAAAATTTAATGACGATCCAGTAGTGTTACATTTAAATATTAGAGATTAATGTATTACATTAGGCAACATGTTATAAGAATATTGGGTTTATAAAATATTTATAGATTTAAGGAAGGACCTTTCACTCTTTTATGGATCATATGATAAATTAAAACGAGAAATTTAGTTCTTCAAAAAAATATTGATTGGATATTCATTTCATCGAGTATGTGATGAATTGAAATTTGATAGAAGAAAAACCTATATAATAAATTGTGATGATAACATTGAATGATATCAAGTAAGTATATTTCAAAATATTGGTACATAGTAAAATAATTCTTATACATTAGGAAAGAAATGTTGAATTTTTTTATAAACTATTACATTCATATCTGATTAATCAAATCATCTTTAAAACCAGCATAGAATAATTGTTTTATACTTGTTCACTATCCATTGATCATTCACATTCTTGTGACCATTATCCTCTATCACCCTCAATCATTATTTAGTAATTATAATTTTATTAAATTTATATATATTTACATTATACCAATTTTCTCACACTAAAACCCATAGTTATGTGTTGTTCCATATGAACTTCGTAAATCCATTTCTCTTTTATTAAGAGTATGTTATATTAACCCTTTTGCACACTATGTTTTCTTCATATGAAAATTTTCAAATAAAAATCTCATTATATTCTTATATAATTAACATTATTATGATGAAAACATTTATTTAAGATGGTGATAATGTAAAACCAAATGATCTTAAAATAATAACTATGGTTTCAATATTTTATGATACAAAAAACACCAAGAATAAAGAACCAACTAAGTATATTTTCTTAAATTTAATCTCTTCAATAGATTACAGAACACAAAACCCAAAGCCAAAATGAATCACAATAGTGTATAAAATTATTATATATCATTTAAATTTGTTGTTATGAATAGTAATAATTAAATTATGAAAATTATTTTTATCTAATGTTTACAAATAAAATTAGAATCTATTAAAACAAAAAAGAAATGTTATCTAAATACTATATTTTAAAAAAACACGGTTTAATCACCCTTTAAAAACATAATATAAAATTAAAAATTACCATGTCTAAAAAATTTATTTTAAAAAATTTCATTCATTATTTAAATCATAATATATAATTTATCTTAGGTTATTTTGTTTTCATAATGTATTATTTTTTGATGAATAGTGAAATTTGATTTTTATGAAAATTTCCTTTTAATTTTAAAAATTTAAATGGTTATATTATATTATGTTTTTTAATGTATAATTATTAAATTATATTATAATATAAATAATTTAGGTGATTTTTTCTTAATTTATTATTGAATTTTTATATAAAAACGTCATATAATTATGATAATTTATATTATCCAATACGTTCAATTTAAATTTTTACGGTTATGAATAGTAAAAGTTGTAAAATTTAACTACCATGCTTATGTTAAAAATTGATTGACCGTGGGATTATAATAAAAAGATAAGGGATAAAATGATAGACTAACATTTCCAAAACCCAATTTAAGGAAAAATATATACCTAATAACTTACAAGGGTTGATAATTACCCTTTTAGAGGTTTAATGAATGATAATAACATGACTGAATTTAAATATTTTAAAATTGTATATATTTTCCCTCTCCCCCATTAATAAAAGGACACACTCTTTCCTCCCCTCTTCAAATATACAACAGAATTTGGGTTCAGAAATACCTTCCAAATTCACATCATTACTCTACTCTCAAAACCGATTTCTGTTAATTTGATCTTATTTCCAACCAAGAAATTATTTTTGTACAATCCAAAAGATGTTTTCTGAACATGATATAATTATCTTAAAAGAGAATCTATATTTTTTTTCTTCTTCCCCCATCACAAAATAATATATGAAATTTATTATATAACAACCAAATTATATTACATATATTGAGATGTTTTTATGTTATGGTAATTACCTATATATTTATACTCTTCCATCAATTGGAAAACAAAATTATATATCGTGTGTACGACAAAGGAAGACCACATGATTTGAGTAAATTCATATTACATCCCCACCATTCAATACATGATATAATGATGAATTAAAAAATTTATATAAAATTTATGATATTATTATACTTATATAACATTAACATACGATATTATTTCTTACATTCCATTCCATTTAAAAAAAATATTTTCGTTACTCTGAATAGAAGACAACCATCTCTCCAAGAGATGTTATTCATTTTTCATGTAAAAATTACATGAAAGGTAATAACGATAAATATTTAGAATATATATGATATATAATAAATTATATAAATTATATAATATTAATATATCACATAATCATTAAACATTCACCCATTAAAGAAATGATTACATTGCTTGTGCATAAATATGGCCTCCTGGCTCCACAAAGTAATATGATCAATTCTCCATGTTAAATTTTAAATAATCATTATAAAAATTTATTTAATGAAAAAATGATATTTATATAAATAACACAATTCTAAATATTATGGATCTATATGAAGTGGCAGAATTATAACTTGTATAAGAAAACCTGTATTAGAAAACCATAAAATTAACAAAATAATAATAATTATAAATAAACATAATTTACAAATGAGTGATAAGATGTTATAAGAAAATAATATATGAAATAATAAATATTAATATTTTTTTAAAAATTAATAGTACAATTAAAACTATTATACATTAGGTTAGCATGTTTTTCAAAAGGGAAGCATGAGGTAGGGACTGCATATTAATTTCCCTTATTTAAGGAAAACTATATTGTTATACAAATAATAACTTTTATATGGGTTTTATACATACCATTTTACTTTTAATATCATTATTCATTAATATTTCATTTTTTTTATATTTAAATTTCAATTATTTCAGCCAAGGAGATTATAATTTATAATTACCAAGTGGAAAATAATTTCATTACTCAATTTCATTCCACTGGGATATATAACTTATTCAATATCATTAATATTATATTGTTATGTGTATAATTATTTTTTGATATATTATGTTCAATATCAACATGATTTATTTGGATTTACATTTTTTAAACATAATTATTTTCATTGGTAAATTATAAATTCATTATTATGATCTTTTTAGGGTTTAATTTCACAATATCATTTTAATTAGGATTGTTTTTTATTAAATTTCAATTGAAGAAATTTATTTGATAATTATATTATAAAACCCTTTAATTTTATTATATTTTTGATAGTAATGATTTATTAATGTAATAATTCATTTTACTACACATTGGTACCAAAAATAGTTAATAATATATTAATAATTACATTCAAATTAATTTAATTATTTTTTTGGTATATGTAATATTCCCAAACCATGATTTAAAAATAAGTTTTAATAAAAGATTTATAGAATTATTCATACGTTTTACCGAAGATATTTTTAGCAATGTATTATTTTTTAACAAATGTTTTAAAAGGGATTTTGATGTCTTTTTCGGAATATGGCCCATTTGGATTTTACCAAAAGTGTGTAAGGAATAATTTTTTTGATGTGTGTAAAATATATGTATTTTCCCATTATAATTACAACTGAATTATTTAATGATTATTCTATAATTTTAATATTTTATTTTTACCGAAATTTAACTTAAAAATATTTTTTGTACAGTTTTTAAAAAAATATTATCAATCTAAAAATTATATTTTCCTCAATAATGTTTTAATGAAACTTTTATGGTATTTCTATTATTCACCAACAATAAGCCTTTATTTTACTTATACTATATTGGGGATATATTATAATGATACCATACTTATTCTTTTAATTTATATGTTTTCATCCATTTTTAAAAGAGATGATCTTAAATTCAATTTATTAATTCAGTTTCTAAAGTCATTAACATTGCCATGAAATACTCACTTTATTTTTATCATAAAATTTTAAATTTTCAGTAAATATCCATATTATAAATCATGAAAATATTTATTTATTAAAATATTTAACATTTCTATATATGTTTTCCTACATTGAAATTTATTTGATTATTTAGGTAAATATTTATAATTATATATTGCCAACGGGTCTGTACCTAAGTGGTACAGGCTCTAGCTTTGTATCCAAATGTCCCCGTGATCTAATCTGGACAGGAACAAATTTTTGGGTTACTATAGTAGGGAACTGTAGTAGCACTATTAAAGCAGTGACACTGTAGTGGTGGTGGTACTGTAGAATGTACAATTATAGTGCAGGTGCTATAGTAGTAATGTTCACTGAGGGGTCTTTTCAGACAAAAAATGGGCTTTCAAGCCTTGTATTCATGCCACATGGCCTTAGGCCTTCGGGCTATGTAATGGGTCTCCCTCTAGCTAGACTAAATAGGTATTTTATTTAATAATAAATTGAGGCTTAGACCCCATCCTTTAAAAAAATTAATAAATATGTATTCATTAGTCAATAAGGATATATGACGATAAGGTAAAGTGATAATGAATTAAATCTATTATTTTATATATGAAATATGCATGGGTCATGAAATGACTAGGGGGACTTTAAATATTTAACAAATTGATGCATCATTAACTTCATAACATGAATTAGTAATAAAGAAGTAAATTGGGTTTACCCATATTTTTAAAATCTCTCTTGATAGGTCTTAAGATCAGAGGTATCATGATTCTTAGGATCACAAAATCCAATAATTAATCATTTAATTAATTAAGATTTTATTTATTATTATCCATTAATAATTTTTAATGATATTATAAGTATATGTATTTTCATTATCAATTTAAAGAATAAATTTCATGTTTTATTACTTATTTAAGATTACATATAGATTATGACTTATCTAATTAGAGTTCCAAGTTATTGATACAATGGAATTTGTGTTCAACAAATTATATTACAATTTTGAATTGTCATTATATATCCATGATTGTAATGTTATTTTAATAGAATATATTTCTAGTTATTTACCTCACCAAGTTTATTATTATTATTTATTCATGATGGATTCCACTATACAAAACCATTACTGATATTTTGTGATCAACCTTATTTTGTATCCTTTCTCAATAATTCAATAAATTTACTAAGAATTATATACAATGAAATAATAGAGGTATTAATGAAATTATTAAAATAAATATGTTGTTTTTTTATTAAAAATTAATGAAAGACTCAAGCATGTTTTTATTTTACCAAAATTAATAATATATATAGTTATTTGGGAATGATTTATTAACTCTTATGAAAATGTAACAATATGAACACCAGCTCTTCACTACTGGGGTACATGATGGTACATTTAAAATAAGGATAGACTAATGAAATTTTTTTATATGCTTATCTATGTTTCAAAAAACTCTGACGATATTTTCTAATTGTTCTGATATACTATCAAAGATCGTGATTTATTAATGAATATTTCCCACTCTTATGAATACGTTTTTTTTTGAAAAGTTAATGCATTATAGAAATACTCGGGGTTTCTAATCTATGATTGTTTGGGTATTATTATTATATGTTATATTCATGATCACGCACACATATTTTTATTTTATTCTTCCATATTATAATTAATTGTTTTCTCCCATGTTTACTATAACTGAGAAAATGAGATTACTCATTTTTATGTTTCAATTTTCACCAGAATATTATGATGTATTTTTTATGTATGAAATGTCTCGGAGGGGTTATATGATAATATACATTATGGGAGACGTTGATTCTTGTTTAATATATAAGTTGAATATGTATCCAGTCCTTATTAGAAATAAACCATTATAATCCTCTAGGGTGTATTATATATGAAGTGTAGTAAATATTATTCAAAAATGATATTATATTTATTAATTTTATGCTATGGTCATATAAGTTGGTATTATGATACATTTTTTTTATCTTTTTATATTAGGGCATGAATAATTTGAAGAGATAACTTATAAAAACATATAATTAATTGAAAGTTATATCGAGTGAACATATATGATTATTGGGTTGATAAAAAGGTCATATAATTTATGAGATCTCATATATTTTTTCTATGATTATATGATTGGTCGCAATAATTTTAATATATTGATTAATGCACTATTGTTTTTTGTTTTATTAAGTCATGTAAGTAAAGAGAAATCATCCGAATAATGAATTTGATTGGAAAATATATTATAAAAAAATTGAACATGATATAGAATATATAGTCTTAATACTATTATAAGACAACTCAGTTTAGCAATGAATCACAATGATCTTAGAAATTGGAAAATTGGTATCCAACACACCATTAAAAAATTATTGGGGAATCATCTACTTTACTTATATGGTTCATATAGTCTATTAGTTATAGAGGAATGGATTAGAGACAAAAAACATTAATTATCTATTCTTAATTTTCATGGAATAACAATATGTTATATTAATGTTATATTATTTGTAAGGAGAACTTGGTCAACATTAAACACTTATAAGGAATATGAATAAATTCATGGAAATTAAATAAATTATTTGATAAAGGTTTATAAATGAATTTATCAATATGTATTTTCCTTTAACTCTTCATACTAAAATTTAATGGGGCTTCCTAGAAAAGATGATTATGGGTGCTGATTCAGTAAGTATCAATGAGGAAAATCTCACATCATCAACAAGGTAAAATATTGAACTTATAATTAACCGATAATTAAAATTTGATAAATTTTTTATAATCAATTATCTAAGTCTACAAAATGAATTTTTTATTGGATACATGGATATACATGGAAAAATTATTCTACGTTTTATAAAATTAGTATTAGATATTTCATCATTTCATTATTCTTGACGTTTTTGAGAAAAGATGAAAAATTAAATTTCAAGGAGGTTTTAATAATGAAACCAATAGTGGAATTAAACTTAATCTTCCATCACTATGTAATTGTTGAAGGAAGATGGTGAAAATTACATGATAATGTCAATTAAATGTATTGAGATTGGACATGAAGTCCATTGTGAAATAATATTACCAAGTGATATGAAGAAGTCAGTCAATGAATGGAATTGTGAAAAATATTAACCAAATGATCCACCCACACACCAATGATAAAGAATCAAGTAGTTTTGGCCTTATTCCAATAATTTTGAAAATATGAGTGTTAATGTTGACAATCATGGTCAGAAACAACTTCATATAATGAAGAAAATAAATTTACATGTGTTAAAATATAATAATGTGAGTCACAAGAATTATGTGTATAAATGTAATAATAAAATCCACTATTGAATTAAAAATTCAATATTTTATTTGATATAAACAAATTATTTTTTATTTAATCAATTTTATATTCGTATTACATCACCTCCACGATTATTATATGTTGAGATACCACTAAAAACTCATATTGTTATAATGATTTCATCTCATGTCTATTTATCATATCTAATATAATATTTTTTGTGATATGCTTGTCATAAATATTTGGAGTGTACATCTAGTGGATAATTATGTTAATTTGGTTGTGGATTCTTTTTAATTAAATATATACCATATATATTTCTAGAATGGAAAGTTATATTTAATATTCTTTATCATCGTGTAAGTATATTTTAGTTTATATATGAGTGTGAAAATATTAAAAATTTACATCTGTTGTATGGTAATTAATACATATTTATGAGAGATATTTATCATGAATTAATTGGGAGAAACTCACCATTGATGATATTTCTATTATTACTGAATATGCAGATATATTTCTTGAATACATTCTTATTCATCCCATAAATCATGATATTATGATTTCAATAAAACAAATACATAGAGAAACACTTATTTTAATGGCTCTATGAAAAAAATTTCCAATTTAGTTATAATAATTGATGAATAAAAACATATAGATTCTAGATAAAGGATTGATTCACAAAATTTCTTCAGTAGGGGTGAAACTGTTATTTTTATTAATAAGAAATATGAATAATCATGTCTTTTCTTTCATTATCGAGGTCATAAAAGACACACATTCACGAATTGGTATCACTAACACAATATTAATGATTTTTTTATGAAATGCATAAAAATAAATTCATTTTAATTGTTGATATTAATTATAGGGATCATCAACTCAGGGTCAAAAAAGTGGATACCCCCAAATGACCATATATCAGTGATGTGGTCATTTTTAATTTATTATTATGTAATTTATTCTTACGGATTCCCCCACTAAATTTATGGATCTAATGAATAGTGCATTTAAAAATTACATTGATTTACTGTTATGTTTTTTATTGATGATATTAATATATATTAAAAGATAAATGAGGACTAGGAATATAATTTTAGGATTATGTTTATAAACCTAACGAAGGAGAAGTCATATTCATTATGAAAAAATGATAACTATAGCTACATAATGTTTAATTCATGGGTTATTTATTCTCTAGATATAGTATATCTATGGAAAATTTAGGGAAAACAGTTACTATGAAATTCCATAAACCAACCATTTTAACTAACATCCATAGTTTTGTTATCTATATATCATCGACACATTGTATTATATTTATCATCAATATATAGTATATTATACATGTCGACATGGATGCGATCAATGATACCATATATATATATATTAATGATGGTAAAATATCAAGGAGGTAAAAATAATGATGGTCAATGTACCTTTTCCCTCACTACCTTATATTAGAGATGGGAATGTGAAAAGTAGTGTTGTCTAAAAGATGGGATTGTGATAAATCCTCATCCAAAATGATAGGTGATACCTAATTCCTCACATTAGTTCAAAAAATATGGAAACAAGTTAATAGAATCATGATATGGAGTTTTCAGTGGTGATTTTTCATTGAATATGGTGTAATTATCATTATAGTGAATGGTGTGATAAAAATAGTAATCATAATATCATAAAATATATTTTATCACAACAGTAATTGAATATGAAAAAAAGGAGATGGTTTAAATCTATTAATTATTAGATTGCTCAATATAGTACCACCATGGAAAGTAAAAAAAGGTATATAATACTATTATTTGGAACAAATATTTTTGTTATTCCATGATGAGTAGGGAAAAACATAAAAAATATATTAGTTTTTAGAATAATCATCTCATACTTTTAATGAATTCATATAGATCATATCTTTTATAGATATGTTTTCAATATTCCATCCTTGTGAGTATTGGGGAAGAACAAAAAGAAGGTGTAAAACCATAATAGATGGTGAGAATTATGTTGAGTTCAACAATTATTATAATGGAATCATAATGATTAGAAATAGATTATGTGTCCCATAAATACCAAAATTGAATATTGAGATGATAGATGATGCTCGTATTAAACCATTATCCAACCATACTTGATAAAAATATATGTATAAGTATATGAATGGTAATGATAGAAAACCAGGATTATAATACATTTATATTACACAATATTACATTAATATTTAATAGACGACATAAACAAACACCTGAGTACACTAATAGCTTAGTGTTTGTGGGGGCTAGTTTCATTATCTTCTAATTTGTTGAAAGATATTCAATAAGTACTATAAATTTCATCCCATTTAGTTCACTTCACAAACATACCCTACATAAGAAATTTATTTATAATTTTGGAAATGAATCAAAATAAATGGTGATCTTGATGCTCAGTAAAGGTCAAAAAGGGTGACATGTAAGCATAACATGAATTCTCTGGTAGAATTTGTGCCTTTGAATTAAAAAATATGATATGTATTTATAAAAAATAGACACAAAATATGTTTTAAGAGACTTTTTTTCATCATATTTATTTTAAACTTATGAAAAAGAAGATTTTCATTTGTTTTTTGGAATATGTTTTTTACAACAACGACACCAAATATACCAATAAAAATCATTTTTATGTCTTTTTTTAAATAAATCGATCCTAAAAAGATAAAAAAATTTATTATAATTGGTTTAAAAATACAAATATTTGATGAAAAGTTTTACTATTTTCATATCGTTTTCTAATTTTCGATTTGACTTGTCATGGTGCTAAAACATAGATACGAACTAAAATTTCTGATCGTCATAAATTGAAAATTATAAGATATTTAGCGTCGGTTTTTTTTCAGAACAAACATGAAAAATACTATTTGAACCTCAGTTTCTAAAAAAACCCATCATTATAAAAATTTACCATGATTTAAATAATTTCATAAGAATTGATTTCATTGGTCTTGGAGATCAAAAAGAGATATGGATCGAAGGATATGGCCTTTGAGATTTGGACTTCTTTAGGACTTCGCGTAGGGAATCTCATTTTTTGTTATTCATAACATTTGATTCATGACACTGTTTTAGCTCAAAAACCTGTCAAATAAAACATTAGGGGATTATCTAAATAAAATAATGATTTTTTAATTAATAGTGTCTTTTTTAAAACCATCAATATTATTAAAACTTTTTTGATTTTTTTTTAAAAAACTGATGCCAGAAATGAAACTGATGGGTTTCTTATCTTCATATTTCCAAAAAACAACATCAAAGAACAAATGTATATCCTTTTTGGTGCTGGTTTCAAAGTTATTCAAAAAGCTATCCACAAATCTCATGATATATATGATTTTTTTCCATAATTCATGTTTATCTTTTTATAATCCAACCGAAATTTTAATACAATGACATTGAAAATATATTCTTTTACTATATATTAATAAATTTTCTATTTCATTCATCATTTTGAACCACATCTATTCAATAAAATATTAATCATATATTCAATTTATTATTTTAAAACGATATCTATTCTAATCATTTAATTTATTTATTATTATTTTTTATTAATGTTAAAAATCTCGATAATCTTTTATATAATGATGATTAATCTTTATGATAGAGTTAGGATTATAAAAAATCAATATGAGAATGGATAACTAAGGTGAAAAATTAATTATTGATCATCCTTTTCAATTTCACATGATTTATACCAAAAAACTAAGAGATATGATGATAAACCATATATAATTTTCATTGAATCTCCAAAAATAATTGAAATATTTTCGAATCCTTATGTTTATTTTTTTCCATTTGGTGTGTGTAATTTCATTCTTGTTTCACATTTTTTCTTTAAAATGAGTTGTATCTATCAAAACATTTAGATTTACAACTATTGACAACCATAAATTTTGATATGTAACACCATTTTAACTCCACAGCCTATATAATTGAATCTTATGAAATGATCTAAAACATAGTAAAAATTTTCTTTTTATTATTAGAATATTGTGTTGTGAAAACTAATCGAAAAAATAATTCTGAATCTTTTTTGTTAGTTTATTTAAAAACCGACGACAAATTGATATCAATGGGTATTTTTGGAATCTTTTAAAAAAAATGAAGACTAAAAACCAATTAAAATACTCTTTGATATCAGTTTTAAATAAAACTGATGTTTAAAGTACCAATTTTAATTTCTGACATAATTTTTTAAAAATGACCTAAATTCCTTTTTTTACTTACATGACTTCAAAATTCGTTAAAAATCGACAATAATATAAAACAATTGATGTTGAAGATAATTCTTCTAATAGTGACACATGGATATGAGAATATAAGAATAATATTAGAATAAAATACCATTCATATAAAAGATAATAATAATCTGTTTTTTATAGTGATTAGTAAATCAAAATACATGAATTATGAGAGAATCAATTTATATAATCCACAACAATTTATATTTGGAACATGATATAAATTTATGGGATAAACATATGCATAGAAAATAATTTCAACAGTAGTGAAGGCTCATTTAGATAGCCATAATATTATAATGGGATTAGTCCTTAAACCATCATTGTAGTAATGGTTTAATCCAAAAGCTATCACAGTGTAAAAATTCCCTTAAATAAACAGAGTCACTATGTGTTCTAGTACTATCTATCTCATTAAATATAATTCATCACCAAATTCATTGGACGGTGATATAGGTCCCACACATCATATAAATAAAACCATAAAAATGTGTACTAGAAGATCATAAATCAGTCATTATATCATAACCATTTTAAGTGAAATGGGTTTCATTACCAATTCACAATATCATATCATATGGAAAAGTGACAGTTTTATAATCATTTAATCATTTAATCATATCCTGAACTATGAAAATAAAATATTTTAATAATAATTTCTTGAGGTATAACCTATAAATGATAAATAGAGTTCATGAAAATTCTATCATTTTATAAATCCTGGAAAAAGAAAAGGGTCTCACAAACATCATGTCATCATAAACATAATCCATTCAAGAAAATAAGAATGGTATCTTCAGATCATATCCATAGTAAATCATATGTATCACCCATGTTTATCATCTTTTATAGTGATTGATATTGAAAAAAAAACTTAGAATGATTCTTGAGGAGAATAACCTTTCTCTGAAAATGACCTTTCAAAACCGATCATTATAAAAACTTTTCCGAATACCTTTCTTAAAAAATAAACATTTAAAACATATAATGTATCCTTTAAAATTTATTTAATATTCTTCTTGATAAAAATATCCATTCCACATTGAAAATGAATTCAAAAAATTTAAAACGTTTTTGTGGATCATTTTATTCATGAATAACCTTGAAAACATATAAAAAATTCTTTAATAATTATTTCAATCATATATTGAAGAAAATATCTTATCCAATTTGAAAGAAAACAATTTTTAACATATACAATATCCCCTTTTACATATAAATAATTTATTTATAATGTAATTATTTCTATAATATTAATGAATTTTTATTAAAATAATTTTTCATCATATAAGGGAAGATTTATATCATTTAGTGGTCATGATAGAGAAAAATATTTTTATTTTTATGCATGTTAAAAACATAGATTCTTTTTAAAATTTCAATAAAATATAAATATGAATGGTTTTGAAAATTAAATGATGATTTCATTAAACAAATTATAAAAATTCAAGAATTGGTAAAAATTTATTTCATATGAAATAAAATTAATTAATATATTTTAATAGATAATTGTTTTGGAAGAAATAATAGTTTTGATGAAAGAGTAAAATAAAGAAATTTTTTTTCTAAAAATATTCTTTTGAACTCTTGAGTAAATAAAGGGAGGAAAATTAAAAGGGAAATTTTAATTATAATGATAGAACCATAGGATAAAAATATTCATGAGTTTTTATGGGATATATCATAATATTTCAATACTAGAAGAATAATGACAAACAATGCCAATAAATGATGAGATTGTAAGGCGTAACACTTCACAAATTTCTTTAATTGAACTATAATATATAGGAAAAATTAACATTAAATGAAATATATAATATCATGAAATGAAATATATAAATTATATAACAAATCAAAATATAATTATGTATACTAAAAAACAAATGAGTAGTGAATTTGCATATGTCTCCCTTAAATAGAGAGACTGGAAATCCTTTACCATAACTCATGGATATTTTTATTAATGTTTAAACACATTGTATAAAAAATATAATTTTACCATAAATCTATTTAACAACCATACTTATATATATCATACCATATATGATTTATTTATGACAATTTGTTTCTAGTTTATTGACAATACAATGTTAAAGTCCTGATTTGGGTAATAACAACTTTGTATTTCATGTATGTTTTGGTTTGTTATTTTTGGTCCAATTACAATGATCATATGTACGTAACATATATATAATAATAATGATGAAATAATTATCATAGTTATACAAAAATTATAATTTACATACTAATCAAGAATGGTGGTTTTGAAAAATGAAGTACATTTTGATCAGGGAGATGGTAGGCCATATATACACTTGGGTAAAATTTCCATTTTTCGATGATCATTACAGAAAAAAGATAAGTAAAATGATATATTTTCAAAATAATAATTATATTATAAATAAAATTATATTTATTTGAATAAAAATTATAATATTATTGATGAGAGTGGTTTGTCGCGAACCACAATTCAATTAAATTCTTATTAACCTAAAAAGGTACCATAGTGGCACACCCTAGGGACGATCATAAGGAGGCCACTAACACACACTATTTTCCTATTGTCAAAATTATAAAAAATGTAATATAATAATATAATACAATTATAAATGGGGGGAGTAATTTAAAATTCATAAAATATAAATATAATAAAAATATATAAATATATAATAATACAAAATACAAAGAAAATAAAGAACAAACACAATTAAGTTAGTAAAAGAAAACCATTATTCTTGGGGTTTCATAGTGTAATTATCATTGTTATCCAAAATATTTATCAACAAGATATTCAATGTGGAAATCAAGACCTATCACTCCACACCCTCTTAGTTGAATGGTATTACACTACACCGAGACCTCTGCATGTAAGAGAAATCTCTTCAACATCAATATCCAATCCAAAATCCGCCGTTTGATTGAATTCGATATTGGTGGGAAGGAAAAGTAATAAACGATGAGGAAGAATAAAATAATAAAGAAAGTGGGGCGACCTCTCACAACAATCATTTAACCACTACTGAATCCTTAGAATAAATCACGATGAATCAATAAATCACAAATAACTCAAATACCACAACTTCCCCCCTCGAACTACAGTGAGGGTTAGCTCCCCACAAATATGGAGTTAGAAAGAATGATAGTGGGAGAAACACATAAAATAAAAGAAATGAAAGAAAAGAAGATATGAAAAGAATAAGAAAGCTACACTAATATATATTATAAATGTAAAGGAAAATTACTGAAACAAAACTCAAACTTTTCCCCTTGTAATGACTATCCTTTCTAAAGGGAGAGGAAGTACAAATTTATAGAGAAAATGAGTGATGAAATCTCATTCAAATTCTGTCCTTCGAATTTCATCGACTTTTAGGCCCATTACATGGAATAATTTGAGATTAGTACCTTCTTGAGAGTTGTTCCACTATTCCTTACATGTGACTCCAAAACATTTCAGCCTCATTGGTCGATGTAAGAAGGAGGTATGATTGTTTTAGTGAAGCACATTTAATCTGCCAAAGTGACGCTTCGAATTCCACAACTCCAAATTCCAATTAATTTAAGGCCTTGAAACCAGCTGATTCAGAAGTGGCCTTATTAATGAATGATTTTTAATAATTACCCTTCCATCTCCATATTTAATTTCAGCTCTAAAGAACAGGTATAATTTGAGATAAAAGCTCGGCTGTAAAACGTTCCAAATCTGCGCACAGTTTTCGAGGTCCGGACTGTGAGCTGATTTTGGGCCACCAATGATTGATTGAGCTGGGCCTCAAGAAGGATGAAATGCGAACCAGGATGTAAGGAAACCTAAAAAAAGGAATTTCACAATTTGGGTAATGTTAGAAAATGCTATGGATGAAATAATGATGATAAATAAAAGAGTTAAACCCCAAAATTAATCCATTTTTGCATTTGAGCAGAAAATACCACTAAAACAAAAAAATTTGACAATATACCATAAAATAACACTGTGGTAGGATTTAGAACATTGAAAAACAGTATATGATATTTGAAAATTCCTGCTTCATCACTCCCCCACACTTAAGAATTTCACTCCCGTTCAATCATCATATATCCAAATCAAAATTCACACAACAATAAAAAATGAGAAAACGCCAATGATCTCTTCCTAAATGATATTCCATGATGTCTCTTCTATGAAAAACAATTCCCAATCCATTTCATTCCTCAAATTTAAATTTTTTCATCCTCAAAAATTCATCGATGGCCCAATCACAACCTACCTCACCTTGAAATTTTGTGTTACTCTTCACCCAAGAGAGATTAAATCATGATATGTGATCATACGTGGAAAATTCATGTATCACCACAGGCTTGTGACAATTCTCATCTCTCAATAGCACTAAACATGAAAATTAATTCAATAATGTGGACTTTTTTCAGGTGAATTCAATGGCTTAGGGTTGGTGGGAAAATGATTGAAAATTAAGGTTAGAAAGAGGAGGTTAGACTCTTAAGTACAATGCATGAATATTCAAGTGAAAACACAGGAATTTTTCACTCAATACCCTTAATAGTGTGAAACAAAACACCACCCCCTTTTTATATGACATGGGACATGATCCAGGAAATGATTCCAAAGAATCATTTCATCCAAGTTCTCTGCCCCCTGTTTTTTTTGTAATTTATTTTCGTGGAGAATGAGATGAGAATTGAAAACAATGTATTAATGAAAATAATTCCCTTGAATTTAGATAGGGACATGAGTCATAAAAGTAATTTCAATGATAAATTCAAGCTCATCTCCATTTTTTCTATTTTTTCATTTTTTTTGAAGGAGAACCAGACGAATCAATAACGAAAAATGAAAGGATTACCCATGCCCAATTTTCCCTTTATCATCCACTGCCAAAAATGTTGACACACTCATCACATCACACACAATGGAAACACATTCCAAATAATTCATAATAGAGGCCCTTCTCCTACACTCACACTT
The DNA here is from genome assembly GCA_963277665.1 of Viscum album. Lineage (NCBI taxonomy): Eukaryota > Viridiplantae > Streptophyta > Magnoliopsida > Santalales > Viscaceae > Viscum > Viscum album. Next base: position 54,177,301 of record OY728156.1, read on the forward strand.
GAAATATCCACGCAAAAATTCTAAGAGTTTGGGTAGGTAAGGAAAAATGGGCTTGTAATGTGGCTTAAACCTATAAGGCAATTCATGGCATCTAATGTCTAATGAAGGATGGATGCAAAGGAAGGACTTATGATAAAATATGTCTATCAAAATAGATTCCTCAATCATAATAAAAAAATTCCATGAAATCCAAAGCATTGAAAGAGAAAAGTCACAAGTTCTGGTTCTCACACAAAATCCGAGATTCTCTCAAGAAAGTGAGGGTATTAAAAAGAATATTTCAAAGTGTTTGAAGATACCTCACAGGACAGGAAAATTATACTAAGTCAATGTTTCTTGGGAATGGATTTCAAAAATCATTCAAACTCATAAAAATTATTGAAAATCCAATTCAAGGAAAAAGTATTCATATCAACAATCCTTTAAAATCCATTTCATCAAAAATAATCTCAATTTTCTCTAAATAAATTAGTGTGTGAAAAATGATCATAATATTCATTAAAGATCAAGGTTACTAAAAAGATGAAAAAAACAAAAATAAAGAACATAAAACAAATAAGTAGGTTGACACTCCCCCCACACCTATATTTCACTACCCCTCATTGTAGCTCAACAAAATAATAATAAAGTAAAATAATATGAAGGAAAGATACAACCTGACTTTATTTTTCAGTGGAAGCTTTGAGTCAAGATTTTAGATACTACCACTTTACCTAAAAGGAATAATATAAAGAAAATATGAGAAAAATAAATAAAAATAAATAATAATGGAGAAGAGAGAAAATAATGCTTGGTTTGACCCGCAAGCGGGTGCTAGGTTTTTTCAGCACCTAGTCCAGTAGTTTCAGTGGTTTAACCCCAATCTGATGGTCGATGAGGTTTCTTGCTTAGAAACCACTAGAAAGTCTTTCATCCATTGATAATAAACTTATACAGGGCTTCGAGGAACCCACATAAAGATTACATAATCTCCTACCCCTTTTCTATGTGGTACAAGTTAGAATATGTGGGGAGGATAAATAATGGGTCCTCAACTTCAGCCACGACTTCTTTGGCCACTTTGACTTCAACATACAGGTTTTTCACATGTGATGCTGGGTCAAATAATTCAGAAGGAAAGTTATAAAATAAATCCACATGGATACAATTAAAACATGGAAAATCAATATAAAAATCATCCCTTTCGTATAGGTCAGCTTGAAATACAATCACTTCAGGCCAGGCCACTGTGAATTATTTTCCTGTAGGAACTTCTTCATCTTCTTCCAAAACAAGAGAGGGGTATAGAGGTAATGATTCTTCTTTTAAAAAGATTATATGATCACTTACCGTTTTGTCTGCAACAAAATCTATCCAATGTTCTTCCAAATAATTTTGATCTCCCACAGTTGTATCATCTGGCATGACATCTTCAGGAACCTCTTCAAGCAATGTTCATGGAGAGATGATTGCATCTTCAAGTTGAGTCTTCAAGTCCTCCTTGGATTCTTCAACTTCACATGTTAGTGGAACAACACTTAACTCTTCTTCTTCTGCTTGGTTATTTTGTGTTTGTCGTTCCCGCCTTAGAACATTAACTTCTTCAACTTCAGCTGCCAGTGATGCTACCATCTTTCTTTTTGTTCAATGAATTTGAAATTGTTTTGAATCATCACATCATCTTGTTCCATTTGCAACATAATATTCTATTCCCTTCTAAAAAATTCATTATTAGGCCATTCATATGAAAATTCACTCAACTAATCCATGACCTAAAAAATGATTGATATTCAATGAAGCACTTTTTTTAGTTTTTGAAATTTTTAATTTTTTTTGGGTTTTTTTGAAAAATAATGTGTGAAAGCACTTGACCTCCCCGAAAATCGCACCAAATTGATGAGAGTGGTTTTTTGCAAACCACAATTCAATTTAATTCTTATTAACCTAAAAATTTACCATAGTGGCACACACAAGGGTCGATCACAAGGAGGCCTCTAACACAAACTATTTTCCTATTTTCACTATTATAAACTATGTAATATAATAATTTAATACAATTATAAATGGGGGGAAAATAAAATATAAATATAATGTAAATATATAAATATATAATAATACAAAATACAATGAAAATAAAGAAAAGATGCAAAACAGTTAGTAAAAGAAAACCTTTGTTCTTGGGGTTTCATGGTGGAATTATCATTGTTATCCAAAATATTCTTCAATGAGATATTCAATGTGGATATCAAGACCTATCACTACAAACCCTCTCGTTTGAATGGTATTTCACTACACCGAGACCTATACATGTAAGAGTAATCTCTTCCACATCAATACCCATTCTAAACTGCACCGTTTGATTGAATTCGATATTGATGGGAAGAAAAAGTAATAAACAAGGAGGAAGAAGACAATAGTAGTGAAAGTGGGGAGACCGCTCACCACAATTATTCAACCACTACTAAATCCTTAAAATAAATCATTATAAATAAATAAGTCACAAATAACTCAAATAACAGATCTTCCCCCCTCGAACAACAGTGAGGGTTAGCTCTCCACAAATATGGAGTTAGAAAGAAGCACAGTGGGAGAAACACATAGAATAAAAGAAATGAAAGAAAAGAAGAAGTGAATAGAAGAAGAATAAAGCTACACTGATATATATTATAAATATAATGATCAATTATAGAAACAAAACTCAACCTTGTCCCCTTGAAATGGCTATCCTTTGTAAAGGGAGGAGGTTCAAATTTATAGAGAAAATGAGTTATGAAATCTCATTCAAATTCTGTCTGACGGATTTCATCGACTTTTAGGTAAATTAAATGGAGTAATTAGTGAATGGTCCCTTCTATAGAGTTGTTAAACTATTACTTCTACGTGCCTCCAAAATCATTCAGCCTCATTGGTCTAGATATTAATGAGTAATGTCTATTTTAGTTAGGCACATTTAATCTTCCAAAGAGACTCTTCGTATTCCACAACTCCAAATTTCCATACATTTAAGTCCTTAAAACAATCCTATTCATACCTGGCCTCATTAATGAATAATTTTAATTAATTACTCTTCCAGATCCATGTTTAATTTCAGCCCCATTGAACCGTTATACTTTGACATAAAAGCTCAGCTGTATAACATTCCAAATCTGCGCACAGTTTTTGAGGTCCGGATTGTGAGCTGATTTTGATCCACCAAATGATTGATTGAGCTGGGCCTCCAGAAGGATGAAATGCAAAAAATGATGTAAGGAAATGTAAAAAAAGTAATTTCACAATTTCGGTAATTTTAGAAAATGATATGGCCAAAATAATGAAGTTAAATAAAACAGTTAAAAACCAAAATTAAGACATTTTTTGCATTTGAGGTCAAAATACCACTAAAACCTAAAAATGTGACAATTTACCATAAAATAACACTTTTTTAGAATTTATAACATTGAAATATAGTATATAATATGTGAAAATTCTAGCTTCATCAATTATCTATGTTGTGTGGGTATGATAAGAGACTGTCACATCACTTCGTGAAGGAGATACTCCACGTGTACATGAAAGACGTTATCATCTTTCAGTTAGTGAAAGGTATGAAATAATATGATATATAAGATTTTAATATTGAAAATAATTTCATTAATATCACAATTATGAAATTTATATCACATATATCCATTAACATTATCTTTATTATATTCCATTTGACGTGTTGGTGAAAAATGAATCACATCGCTTCGTGAGCAAGTACTACACCGTACACATGATAGATGTTATCATATCCCATAATGAATAGAATTTAAAAGTTATATATGATATAATTAATCCATATGTATAATTTTGTTATAATTATAATATATATAATATATATATCAATCATTATACCCAACATGAGAGGTGGTAATGGGAAAATGAATGACATTGTTTTATGAGGTGGTAGTCTATCCTACACATGAATAATGACTTTATAAACCATTTTATGGAATTTTTTATGGTTTTATGAAATTAAATTTATATAACAATATATATGTTTATTTAATATACTAAATATATTATATATTTATGTTTTAATAACAATTAAATTAGGGGTAGGAAGAAATTAATCAAAAATGATCATTGAAGAACATTACCACTTCTTCGGGTAACAACATAAAGTTTAAAAAAAATTCATACATGGTTGGATTTATTCTAAAAATATGGATTATATAATAATATAATAGAATTTGATAAGTGATTTTGGAAATTCATGGCCAAATAAAACTGGTTTGAATGTGTGATGAATAATATAGAGGGGGTGTCCTTTTATAAGTGACCTAAGTGGGAAAATTGATTTTTGTTTAAAATAAAAAGGTGTAGAAACTTTTTTTCTTGTAAAAAAAATCTCCAAAAGGAATCATTATTTATAATTATACATTATATGTTCTAAATATGATAATAAAATGTATATTTTATATTTTTAGGTCTTTTTACCCCAAAATGTTTTTTAAACCCATTCCCCCATAAATTTTCTTTACCTTACCTACAGTAATTAATTTTTACTATTCATTTTTGTCAAGAAAATTAATTGAGCATATTAAATAATATATAATATTTTTATTATAAATATTATTATAGGATCATGATATCTCATTTTTTTTGATCAGGGACCCAGTAGAGTATTGTGTCCCTTTAGAAGTTAGTCAGATGTAGGAAGATGCACATCAGTGGTTGATGTTGTATCATAGTGAGAAGAGGGAAGAAGATATTTTGAGTATTCAATTAATTAATTTTTTGAGAAGATATGCTCTCACCGATCATGAATTCAGTGAAGAGGCTTGAGGTTGCTTCCCTTTAGTAGGGGGTATGTCTGTGTAGTGGTGTGGAATCATTTTTATGTACCTTTTGGGCCTTACCTCGAATTTTTAACCTGATGAAGAGTCCTCATCGAAGAGTCATAAAAATTATCTTTGTTCTTCATTTTCATTTATATTTAATCCATTTACATTTCAAAAATATTTGGATTTTAGATAAGGTCCATGTGATCAATCATATACACTCGTGAGAATGTTTAATATGAGTCAGGAGCAATCAGGGTTCCTTGGGGAGAAGATGTGTCATTGGTAGGTCTCAAACATTATTACTACTAAAAAATGACCATTTAGAAGCGGTTTAAAAAAACTACCACTAAAATATGTGTTGGTATACAATACGTGGCAGTTTACTCGATTTGGTGGCCATTTATGGTAACCGTCGTAGTGGGTGTATTTAGTGACATGTTTTTATGGTTTTAGCGGTGGTTTTATAGTCAAAATAGTTTTTTACTAGCAGTTTTAACCACCAAAAAATAATAATGGAATATAAAAACCATTTAGCGGTGGTTCTAACCGTTGCTAAATTATGGTATGTAGCGGCAGTTTTAACGGCATTAGATAGACAAATAACGAAATTGTAGTGGTGGTAAAAACTGTCGCAAAATTTAATTGATGGTTTATGTTTCACTGGATTGTATGGGAATTAATGGAGAATCATTTTTGAGATATTTAGCGTAGAATTTCCAAGGACTAGATTTACCAAGAATGGTTTCATGTTTGAATGTACATACTACTGTGAGGAAGTTTCAATTTTGTTGAAGATGTGGTTTTTGTCAGCTCAGATCCTATGCATTCTTGATCCTAACATTGGATGTGTAGTTAAATGTGATGTGAGAAACTACACACCACCATTCATCAACCAAGATTCAATATCAGACATCAAATCTTCCACTTCATCACCCATATCATACAAATCTCTTTATTTTATGTGAGAAACTCCACTCCACCCTTCATCCACAAAATCATTCACATAATATACAATTTTTCTTGAATTGATAATATATATGGGTCATGTAGTTCATGATCACCAATATCCATCATGTGAGATAAGTTCGCAGAAGTAAATTAGAGGGAATAGCTTTTAACACCTCTGACAATATAGACCAAATTGTATTTGAATAAAACAACTAAAAAATGACCATTGTAGTTTAATTCAATAATATCGGCCATATTTCCATAGTATCCCACTTTATAAAATGTAAATATACTACTATTCAATGTTTACAAACCCTCTTCTCAATTAAATTTACAAAATCTAAAGCCATTCACATTTTAGGCATTTAAATTTTACGTTGTTTTAGAGGACCTAGAGCAAGAAACTTCAAATATTCTGAAAACACTGCTCAAGTATCATTTTTCATGATCTAAAAAAATATGGTTTATTCGAATTAAAAAATATATGTTTTAACCTAATATTTTTATTTATTTCAATATTTATGATCTTATGCGTCGTGAAATCCATTCAACAAGCTCCTTATTAATAGATTTCATTATATCTTTCTCATTTCGTGTTCAGCCTCTCATTCGTCTCTTTTTTTGAATCATCAACTTGGAAATAAATGGATCTACAATTTCACTATTTAGCAGCACATATCTATGTGCCTGTAATAATTCCATTTCTATTAGTGTAACATTTGAGGTCCTCCCAACTGCTCGGCCAATAAGAGGAAATATTTTTTATTTTCCATGTATTTGATATTGATTTGATGTGTCTTCATCATGTCCAACTCGATTAAATCTTGTCTCAATATCATCCAAGTATCAATGAAAAAGGTAATTCACTTCTCTACAAAATTTCCTTCAGCAATAAAGCCTTCTAGTTGAGCTTTATTTCTCACATATAATTTAAAATTCTCGAGATATCTTTGAAATAAAACAAAAAAACATATTTATGCATTAATTATGTTCCAAAAATTGTTTACATAACTAAAAAACATATAAACAATGTAACTCTCAATTGGATACATCCATGGATAATGAACGAGGCCCCATAATTTTTCTTTCTCAACAAATTCATAGTTAAATGCATCATGACATTAAAAAAGGAAGGAGAAAAGATCATATACATTGCACAAAGTTTCAATAAAAATCTCTCATGAAGGTTTTCAATATCAAATTGATGTATAGATTTCTCACATAGTTGTCTGAAAAATTTGTAGAATAGCTGTACAAAAAAAGTAACTTTTTTAGGTAATAATGTATGTTATGCCAATGGTATTAACTTCTGTAGAAAAATATGTGAATCGTGACTTTTCAACCCATTTAACTTACTATTATTTATGTGATCACATCTAGAGATGTTAGTTGAATACCCATCAGATACTTTCACATGATTTAAAATTCAAAGGAATGTATATTTATCCCTATTTATCATGGAAAAAATTTCCATAGCATACTTTTCATTACAGTATGGCTAAAGATCACGTTTTATGTTTATTACCTATATATCGTTATCGGAATTTAGATGATACTTTGAATTACCATTCTCATTAAAAAATGTGAAGATAAAATTGTCACAGAAAGTCTTCTCCATATGCATCAAATCATGATTAGTCTACAAAAAATTAAATTCCAAATATATATGTTTAAAGAATATACATTTTTTCTTCTATTTTTGTGTTCCAATATCACTTGACGATGCACTTTGAACCCATTTTCCACTAAAATTCAAATGATAAACCTTTAAAATTTATATTTCAACATTTTCAAGTTGTTTCAGTATTTTATAACTAGTTAACATCTTTGGAGGTGGTCTATGACCAATGTAACTGTTAAATTTTTATATGTTCAGATGAAATCTATGAGATGCATCGACGAATCATCGATTCCACAAGAAGCACTATTATTTACTACGAGGTATCCATTTGGGATGAAAATCAAAGATTAAAATAGTTCATGTCAAACATGTGTACTTGTTCTAACTGGATAAATTCCCAAGCCCAAGGAAGCCACTAATGTCCCACATTAAAGCATCATGCATTTTGAACAATGTTTTAGAAGAAGCATCAAATGTCTCAACACAATTTCTCCATAACCCTTGTAATCCATCAATTAATGGCTGCAAGAATACATCAACAACATTTACATGCATTTTTTTCTTAGTATAATCATATAAATGATAAAATATTTTTGTTTCATACACATCCATAGAGGCATATTGTAGAGGATCAAAACAACTGGCCAAATGCTATCACTGGCACTCAAAGTCCCAAATGGGTTGAATCCATCAGTAGCCAATCCCAATCGAACATTCATAGGATTAGTTGAGAAATATTTATGTAATGAATCAAATGACTTATATGATTTTGAATCTCGTGGATGTCACATTAACTCATCGGTGTTATTATCTACAGAATTCCACTTCATGTGTTCGGTGATTTTCATTGACATGAATAATCATTGCAATTGAGGATTTATAAGAATGTAACACAAAACATTTGAAGGTGAGTTCCTTTACCTCTTGTTTATGTTATTATGTTGATTTAGAGTTCCAACATCACCCATTGACGTCCATGTAGATGATGAATTTTTTTTCAATCATGTCTACTTGAATCCTATCACCATTAAAGCATACAATCATCAGAACACCCATTTATTTTTGTATAATTCCAAACAATACTGTTAACAAATAATTTTATATCATAAAATGACCCGGGGATGTTTTCTTTAAGAAATTCATCAAAAAAATATTCCAATATCATGAACATTTCTTTATTTGTAATTCCACATAGGCATTTTATTTGATACAATTTTAGGAGAAAAAAAGTTTTGAATATTTTAAACATCCACTATACAACTCATGATTTTTATATTGAACTAAATCACAAAACATATTTTTCTCAGTGAAATTTTTTGTTAGATTGGACTCTACATTATCAAGAAGAGGATCCACTGATATGTTACGATATTAATATAGTTTCCCTACTATCTCAAAAACATCACTTGTCATGTTTCTATTTATATCACCCTTATATGGTTGTTCTGATATTTTATGATGTTGATGGTGGTGTCTTATAGTGTTGAGGCATCATTTATAAGGTTTTTTATTTCATTTTCCATTGTCGATAAAGTTGGGAGCTCATTCTATGGATTGAAATCAGTGATCCACCTTTATGTAATGTTCGATTATCCCTTGAAAATCCAAAACTAATATTGACAAGAGAATTGATTCAATATTAAATGTTCATAAACATAATATCTCTTAAACCATCTTCTAAATTTATATTCAGGAAATGTACATCTTATTCTCTCTTCAACGACTCAATTGTAAATTAAAAAAATATGAAAACTCTTCCAAACCCTTAACATACTAAGGTGTGTTCATCAGTAATGTGATCCAACATGTATCCATGTATATCACAATGTTTCTACACAATATTAAAAATACTAAAACACATAACTATTAATAAATAGGGAAAGAGATTCATATATACTAGTTGAAAGAATATATAAATATGTTAAATAAGGTTTTCCTATATGAATACTTATGATAAATAATGAACCCACCCACTAGAAAACCAAACCATGCAAATTAAAAAGATCCATAAAAGAATATAACAATATCCTAAGTGCTTGGAAAAATTATTAAATTGGAATTAACCAAGTATGTGGTTTTCCATTTCCCCGATGAAATTTTATAAGTGACCCATAGAGTCAATCTCTATCCAGTTGTAGCATGAATTCAAGCCTTTTATAGATGACCCAAAGGACTATTTGTGTAAACCATGAATATCATACATATAAATTACTAAATACCTAATTGTAAACAAACCTCAAAATATCATACGTGGATCAGAATTTATCTTCCACTCTAAATATCACACATGAATGCTAAAGAAACACTACTAATGGTAAACACCCCCTTCATATTTGGATTTAGGCAAGTGGGTTATTGATGCCTTTAGAGGATAGTTGAGAGCTAATTCCAGGTTGTGATCCATGGTGTAAATATAGTATTGTATATGTTTACAAAATATTATATGTGTGTCAAATAAGATACTATGTATTTTGTTTAGGCATATGAGCCAATTTTGGATGGGACACAACTCATGGGATTATAGGCCTTGTTATAACATTAGGTGATATGGACATCCCACACCCCCTCCCTCACCTAGACTACCCACCCCACCACCTTGGACATCCCACCCCCTGGAAAGCCCACACCCCTCCTGGAAGTCCCACCCCACCCCCCAGGACAACCCACCCCTCTCTGGAAATCCCACACCACCATCCCCGACACCCCTGTAGCCCCCTACCTCCCTGGACAACCCACCCCCACCTGGTGAGCCCCCCCACCCTGCCTAGACAGCCCCACCCCCACTTGGATAACCCCAACCCCAGCCTGAATAGCCCCCAACCCAACTAGTCCACCCACCCCCTGCCTGGATAGCCATTAACACCCCTTCATCCCCTACCCCCCATCATACCCCCTAGAGAGCCCCACACCCCACCTAGAGAGCCCCCACCCTACTTGGATAGCCCACCCCTCGCCCACCATGACAGCCCACCCACACCCCCCTTTTACATCTCATCCCCTGGAAATCCCACACCGCCTCCCCCAATTGGAAATCCCACCCCACCCCCTAGACAGCCCACCCCCCTCCATGGATATCCCACACCCCTCCAAACCCCTTCATCCCCTACTGCCCTGGACACCCCCTCCTAGATATACTCCCCACCCACCTGGATTTCTCACCCCACCTAGAGAGCCCACCCCACCCCACCTGGATAGCCCCCAACCCCACCTCGACAACCCACCCCAACCCCCACCTCGACATCCCCACCCCCACCTTGACAGCCCCACTCCACTTAGACTACCCACCCCCACCCTAGACAGCCACCCCAGTATAGTCCCCTACCCCCTGCATCCCCCTGGAGAGCCCCCCACCACACGTATAGTCCCCCCACCCCACCTGGACAACCCACCCCCACCTGGATAGCCCCATACTCCTTGGACATCCCACACCCCCTCCCCCCACCTGGATAGCCCCACCCCAACCCCCACCTGGATAACCTAACCCACCCCCTAGATATCCCACCCCCACCCAAGACAGCCCACCCCCTCCCCCACACCCCTGCATCCCCCTACCGCCCTGGAGAACCCCCACCCCACCTGGATAGCCCCCCCCCCCCCCCACCTAGACATCTCCCCACCTCGACAGCCCCCTCCCCCACCTAGACAGCCCCACCCCCACCCCCACCTGGACACCCCCACCCCCATCTTAACATACCCCCCACCTGGGCATCAGACCCCTCCCTAGACAACTCACCCCCCCACACACCCCTACATCCTCCCCACCTGAAGAACCCCCACCCCACCTGGACAACCCACCCCCACCCCCACCTGGAGAACCCCCTAGATATCACACACCCCCTCCCAAACCTGTACAGCCCACCCCACCCCCCTTGGACATCCTACCCCCTATAAAGACCACACCGCCCTCCCCCACCAGAACAACCCACCCCAACCCCTAGATAGCCCACTCCCCACCTGGACATCCCCCACCCCACCTAGACAGTCCCCATCTTGATATCCCCCCAACTAGACTTCCCACCCCCCTCTATATGAAAACTAAAAATGGTTAGGAAACCAAAAAAAAGAAAACCATAATATCATTATATATTTTATGATGTATATAGGGTGTGAGAAAAAACTATCCTAGTAGGATCTCAACCAGGATTCTTGGAAATTATTTTCAAAACACATCTCATTTATGATAGATTTAAATATATTTAGAAAATATATTTTTGTTTATAATCACATGAAAAACCAAATATCACCTTATCCTCCATTTTATAAACTTATATTTTCATCTTATTTAAATGAAAATAATCAATTTAAAAATATTACTTTAAAACCCTTACATTATTTAAAACCACCCATAATAGTTTTAATTTAAAAAATACATTGGAAACACCCTTTTGAAAACACTTAAAATACAATTTAATGATACAAACCCATTCTCATTAACTAAAAACTAATACACCATGTCACCAAATCAGCAACGAGATATGAGTAAACAAGGAGAAAAATTCATCCGTCCCACCTTATTAATCATACCAGGGGACACAAGGAATGAGAGTCCCCAAATGGAATCCATATAGTATCATGGGAAATATAAAAGTTCATAATGTAGGATACTCGAAGACCATACCAATACATTATTCCTACCACTGACATAGGTTTCATCCAAGCAACACAAGTCACATGAGTATCCTGCAGCTAGCATCATAGGGGGAACTCCACACTAGCCATGGTATACAACACAACTAGGGGACACCGAGACTATCTAGTTTAACATAAATATAGACATCTCTCTCAGTTCCTAGTTTACCCATTATAGATATAATAGGATATGAGTGAAATAATCATAATTTCATTTCACATTAATCCCTTTTGAAAACCAATTTCATAAAATTTAGTAATACTAACCTTTTATATACATTAATGACATATGAAATAGATTACTCTTTCTTTATTATACTCATAATATAGAATATCAAGTGATCAAAATATTTTGGGGTTTAAAAAGAAATATGAAACATAAATATATAATAGTCCAAGAAGAAAATCATATAAAAAACATGTCATTAGAGGATCTATATGGATATTTCATGACCTATGAGATCACAATGAAGTTAAATTCAAATAAAAAAACAAAATAATAAAATAATGAAAATAATATTTTCTTTTAAAGATATTAATGATGAAACCTATAATGATGATTAAATGGATCATCAATCAATGAATATGAACATATTCTTCAAAATAAGGAAATCATAAAGTTGTTAAAATAAAGTGGATAATGATATATAATAACAAGTGATGTTATTACAATTAAAAAAATAACACATAATATCGTAATCCAATATTAATAACAAAAGGAACAAGGGTACGAAGAGAAAAAATCAGGTCCTATAGCAGGGAGGCGAGCTAGGGCTTTGGGGGGGTCGGCGGCGATGGGCGATGATATGCACTGAGGGGCGGCGAGGCGTACTAAGGGAAGACGTAGGGATTCGAGAGTTGCTGGGGAGAAGTGGGATCACTCGAGGGTCCCTAAGGAGAGAAGGGGGTCTCTGGGGGGGGGGGTCTAGCGAGGGTCAGGGGTAGAAGGGTTCTCGTGGGGGTCGGGAGAGAGAAGTGTCACAGTCAGAAAAAAATAGTTTATCAGAGGTTTATTAAATGATGCACTAAATCATTTATAAAAAAAGTATTTGTGGTTTAGTAAATAGCCCATAAAAACAACTACAATATGACTTTTATGTTGTAGTGTAGCTTCTTCATATTTTTCATTAGAGGGAGTCTACTTTAGAAGCTTCCTTTTCTTCAATATGGAAATAATAGTTTTTATGATTTTTCTAAGGACTTTAGTCTATTGTTTTTCTCTAAGGGGTTATTCATTATCATCAGAATCAGTGAACCATGGATGGATTAGATCTGTTTGATGGATATGGTCAGCTTTAGCATCAATTTTAGAAGAATCTACGAGTATGTTTGTTTTAGAAGAAAATAAAATAGTATCATTCTACACGATTATAAAATGGTGTAGGCAGGGGGTGGCCTCACAATGTTCCTCATGTTCAAGTAACCTGAACATAGTATGGTAATTAATGTAGTCATTAGTATAGAAGAAAATATATTGGTCATTGAAATTTCCATTAGGTGGAGTTGACATCACAATAGGTGGAAGAGATTGTTAGAGTTGTGATCATTTTTGCTTATCCCTTTGTTTTTCCTTTGTTTGACTCAGGACATTTAGAAACTTTTTATAGACCGTATCTAGTATATTATCTAAGACTAGATATGTAATGAACCAATGTTTTACCAATGGAAATTCTCTTCTTGTAATTATTTCATATAATAACATGAAGTCACAACACAACGATTTACTATGTACTATGTGACATTTAAAAATAATTTTGTCACTTATGTGGTTTTAATTTTGAAAACCGGTCATCTAAAATTGTGATCAATAAGTGATTTGGTGTATGATAAGATAAACATAATTTTTCATGAATAGTAACATACCCTTATTAATAGTAGCATACCTTTATGAATATTAATGAATACTAATTAATAGAAAATCGGCCAAAAAATATAAACTTCACCCATGAATGTAAAAATACATCTTAGACATCTTAAAAGTGAAAAAACAATCATTTTATAAGAATTCAAATTTTTGAATGTCAAAAATATTTTATTTACAATTTATGATGAATTTAATTATTTAATATTTCAATTTATTTTCTTAAGATTTAACCATAAATTGAATATTTGATGTCTTATAGTTATAAAATAATTTAATGGGACCTCGATTAATTTTTCAAGGTTTTATAAAATGGTCATTATATTTACTCACATCCCTTAACCAAAATGGCATGATAACTCCAGTAAAATACAAGTATTTTAATTTTTTTATTCTAATGTGATATTTTATTATCATCTCTCCTTTCCCCATATTTAATTTAAAAGATATAATAACAACATTTGAGATGTGTTAATTTAACACATTCAAGGAAAAAAATTTATCAATTTCTATTATCATCTTTAATTATGGTCATGAAAAAATTAATCTTATGTTTGAACCAGATTATTATATATTTAATATATCTGAATTAATTTTCTGTAATCCTTTTTATACAAATGGTATTATGTTATACAGAAAAATATGTTCATTGTAATCAAACCCACTGATTAACCAAGACGGTTATCACTATGGTTTTATATAATAACTCCTCTTCACTACCAATGACCGAATGAATTTTTATAACCATGTAATATTATGGATGCTCTATAATAACATACAACTACAATTCTAGACATCTACTTTCAAATTACATGTATATCCAAACAGGAATATAAGTGAACCGATCATTAAAACCGAGTAACCAAAGAGACCTGAAAAATGATATTGAACCTCATATCCAATCTAAATGGTTATAAATGAACAAAAAATTATTATAATAAATAATATATATATATATAGTAGTTCCTTTATTTATTTCTTAATAAACCTAATTTTATTATTACAGTCATTATGTTCAAGAAAAAATCACTATTAGATTTAATGTAAGGGATCATATCCAATTCACTTTTATTCCATATTATCCTCTATGTTATGCCATTTTATGTAATTTTTAGTGATGTGGTATGATTACACACCTCCACCATATTGTAATAATTATTTATAAATGATTTTAAATCCTTTTTTCTCTCATAAATTCCTCTTATGTACTCCCGATATCATGACCATAATTCGTAAGGATGTCTACTCGAAACGCCTTTATTCATTCGGGTTTCTCTATCATTACTTTTACCCAAATGAAGTTGCCTTTTTATTTTCATGTAAAACATATAAATTTTGTTTATATACACCAAAAACATGTTTCATGATCCACCCCTCATTCTCTTTTGGGGATACACATGCTTCTATGTGATTCCCTCCTCGATACTTCCCGGTAAGCAAACTCGTTTTAAGGGAAAATCCCAAATTTTTACCCACAATAAGTGCTCTATATACCATTTTTAAGCCACCATTTCTTTATAAAATCATTATTATTATTATTAAAACCTTCTTGGTTCACTTCTGGTTTTATATAAAATATTTTCCCCTTTTTATATTTTAAAGTCTATATAGTGTTTTCCTTAAAACCGCCCTGAAATGTTTTCACTCTATTGTTTCGTAAATACATTTGTTACATGTTTTCACTTCAGTTTGAAATCACCTAACAAGTTATATTCCTATTTTAACTTATTAAATTCATTTTATTTTCTAATTCTGTTCTTTCATAGACACTTTTATGATACACCCATTTATTATGCTTTATGACGTGATTGTGTTACCCATTTCATTCCATGGGTACCCTTATATTTGTTAATGGTTGATTATGTATGATTATTTATGTGGAAATTATATTAAATAAAATGTTGATATGTGTGTTCCTAGATAGATCCTTAATTCATTGTATAAATTTATGTCTTATGAGATGTTATGTTCGATGGTCTTGGCGATTAGCTTTGGCTTGTGCTAATATGGGAAACAAGATTGGTGGTTATCCTTGAGCCATAATAATTTGGGAAATGGGATTGGTGGTTAGCCTTGAATCATAATAAATACATGTTTTATGTTTCTTCCTCATTTCTATGATTCTATATTTAAAATAACTAATTTTTATGTGTTATGAGTCCATATGTTACATTCATTTTATTATGATAATGCCATTCCTTATATCCCTTGTTCTAATGCTTTGTTCTTATGGTTATTCCCTTACTAGGAATACTGCTCCCCCTTTTTTTCATGTTATCACCAGGTTACCCTATGAATGTATAAGAAAACACACCTAAGTTTTGGTAAGTATAAATTTATTGGTTTATCAATACAATAAATCCATTTCTGGATACAAATATATAGAGGCGTCTCTAGAATAAATGTAAATAGGAGTGAAATCTCTAACAAGGTGTTTCAGTCTTAACCCGGGGTATCCCGGTAAACGGAAATGGCCATTGCAGCACTCTTGTTATTAAAACTCTTGGGTGATATACCTTTGTAATTCATAAGCTCAGTAGGAACCATTATTATGGGAACAAAAAGGATCTCATAAGAATATACGTTAGGAGACAGATTATGAATAACATTTATTGAGGCGTAGAAACACATAAGTTAATGAGATAAATGTAATTTTTATATTACCCCTTTAATTTCATTGGTTTCCCGATTATGTCATACTCATCCCCAAATTTTCTCTTTATTATAGCCAATGGATGGTAATGGGATGAACCTGGTTAAAAACCAATGTGAAGGAAAATGTAATGAATTCTGAAATGTGATCGCTCATCAGATGTGAGCGCAAGAAGGAAATATCATGATTATGCCAAACCAACTATTAAAAATCCTGATTAAAAATTGGTACTTGGTTGAATGCCCAAGCTATTCATGGAAGAGGAAGATGAAATTTCATGAAGTTCCACTTGATATATGTGATAAGGGAAAGAAGATCCAATTTTCATTATGCAACAACTGTGGAAAGACTCACCAAGGTAAATTTCATAGAGGGAATATGATATGTTTTATGTGTGGAATTATTAGGCACCTTGTTGGCCATTTCAGTGAAAAAATAAATAATGTGGTGAATGTAAAAAAAGCTCCATTTAATTCATCATACATAGTTCTAAATAATATCTGTTAAGATGTTGAAAATTATTCCACATGATGCTCTATTGCATGTGCTGAGAAGCATGATGAGCATCAAAACTCTCAATGATCAAGGGAGCACTGAAGGTCCTGTACTATTGTGGATGGAAGAATAAATTAAATGTAACCACAACTGAAATGTAGTGTATTTAATAATTTATTTTAATGTTGGAACCATGGTTGTTCTTTTCATTAATTGGAGTGTGGTTTGTGTTTTTTTTTCAATCCTTAGTGGATGTTCATAGTGTGTGTTAGTAAAGTGATCATACATTTCAAGTAGACAACATTATTGAAGGTGGTGTCGTCTCCTAGTGTTTTCCAAATTTTTGGGCCTAAAAATCGAAAAATGGAGAAAAAGGTTGTTGGCAATAGAAGGTGCGCGCAAAAATGGAGTGATGCGTGAAATAAAGGAGGCGTGTGAGAAAAATAGCGGGATGTGTGAAAAACAACAGGATGTAAAAAAAATATCAGTGTGCGTTAAAAATAGAGTGGTGCGTGAAATAGTGGAGAGTGATTATTTGTGCAAAAGGTGTTTTGGAATCAGAAAGTTGGAAATTGGAAGAGATATGGGCTGCATGAAAAACATGGAGATGTGAGTAAAAAATTGTACTTGGGAAGAATATTACGCGCCCAATGAGAAGTTTTTTTCGCCATAGGGGTTTTTCTGCGCGGGGGTCTGAGACGCTTATAAATAAGAGGTGACCCCCTCATTACATACGGTTGAAGATTAGAGAAGATCTGAGTTCTGATGCGTGTAAAAGGTTCACGTAAAGGGTGGTGCGTGAAAATGTTGGAGTTGCACGAAAAGGGTTCTACTGGGTGAAAATGCAGACATTGCGTGAAAAATTTGAGGTTGCGGGAAAAACTATGAACTATATGAAAAAGGACATGCTATGGGAAAAAGGACAAGCTATGGGAAAAAGGTGTTGCGATTAAAGCTGCGTGTAATGGAAGTTGTTGTGCGAAATAGTTTCCATGCCGAAATCATGTATTTCGCGCCAAAGTCAGATATTTCACACAAAGGGTGGGAGTTTCACGAAATCTTCAGTTTAACCTATTTGCGTGTTTCTGATTATATGGTACAGTGGTTCAGTGCATTCAAGTGAATCGTTTTCGGACTTCGATGCAAACAGAGTATCATTCTAAGTAGAGGCAATGACTTCAATGCAAATCTATTGAACAGACCTTCTCGTCTATAAACTGACAGGGACTTCACCAAAGGTAGTGAGCAAGGGAGAGTCAATGGGAGTGACCAGAGGGACACATGGATCTATCCCTGAACTTTTGTAAAGGCAGTGAGCCTGGGACATAGTAACTGCACCCGAACATTGTAATTTGCAGATATTAACTTTTAGTTGATATAGGTATGACCGACAACCTGTATGCGTATGCTCCTTGGACGCAGCCCTTTGTTGTGAACCAGTAAAAAGTACTGTGTCAACTTCATGATTTCTTTTGTTTGATAGGTTTTACAAGTTCCTACCAACATGGAAACAAGATCCACAACATTAAAATGAAAAATTTTACACCCTGATTCACCCCTCCCCTCTTAGGGTGTTTCGGGGTCTTTCATTTAATTGAAGTCTTATTAGTATATCATTCATGTTTCCTGAGGGCATCAATTCCCCACCAAAAATGATATTATATCATTACAGAAAACATCTATGAGTATTGTATTGAATGTTGATGTCTATGGGAACGTTGTTCTTAAAAAATTTATAAGTATACCTTTCGTGCAATCTTAGGATAAATGAAAAAGTGATATCCTAGGCCTCAAGGCACCTGAAAATCCATGATCAAAAAAATCCTACACATATTCTGGAGTTGGTGGTAGTGATCATTGCAATAAAATTGTGTAGAAATTATCTCTATGGGGAGAAGTGTAAGTTATATATTGACTAAAAGAGTATCAAAAATATATTCACACAATAATAGATTAATATGTGCCAATGAGGATGGATAGATCTCATCAAGGATTATGACTTCTCAATCCACTACGATCCCAGTAAGGAAAATAAGGTGGAAGATTCTCTATGTAGAAAGGATATTAGATCTTCATCAATGATGAGAATCGAAAAGGATAAGATATTATAAGATTGTCAGAAGATGTACATGGGAATAATTATTATATGAACGTCATCAATCCTTTATCAAATAATTCCTCAAACATCCCTCAAAGATAAAATAAAGGATTCTCAATGAAAAGATGTTGAAATTATGAAATAGGTGGAAGCTATCAGAAATGGGAAATCCTCATAGTTCATGATTGACATGTAAGGAGTTGTAATATTTGGATCATGATTATGTGTACCATCTGATCTAGAGATAAATAAGGTGCTTTTGAATGATGTATATAGCTCATACTTCTCTATTCTCCTAGGGAGCACACAGATGTATTGAGTTCTCTTAGACATGTTTTGGTGGGAAAATATGGAAAGGGAGATTTCTAAATATACATCAAAATTCCCAGTATTTTAGCATGTGAGGGTTGAGAGGTAATGTTATAAGGGGATGATGAAACCATTACCCATACCAACATTGAAGTGGGAGAAAATCATCATGGACTTTGTCACTGGACTTCCAAGGACATCCAGAGGAAACAATGCTATATGGGTCATTGTGGACAGTCTTACAGAGACAACTCACTTTATCTCAATTTGATAGGACTTCTCATTGGATTTACTTTAACATATTTACCTCAAAGATGGGGTAATGATGCATTGAATACCACAATCTATTATATCCGATCGTGATCCAAGATGCACCTCAATGTTCTGGAAAAGTC
Source organism: Viscum album (assembly GCA_963277665.1). NCBI lineage: Eukaryota > Viridiplantae > Streptophyta > Magnoliopsida > Santalales > Viscaceae > Viscum > Viscum album. The sequence goes on from OY728156.1 coordinate 54,197,097, forward strand.
TCCAACATGCTCTAAGCACTGAACTAAACTTGAGTATAGTCTATCATCATCAAAATGATGGCCAATATTAGTTATCTATTCATAAACTGGATGATATGTTGAGATCATGTTCTATGGACTTCAAAATAAGATGGGGAAATCATCTTCCACTAGTCGAATTCTCCTACAACAACATTTTCCCCTCAAGCATCCAAATGGCACCATATGATGTACTTTATTAGAAAAGGTGTAGAACACCAGTATGTTGGGATGAAGTCAGTGAGCATAAACTTATAGGACCTGAAATGGTCGAATAAATGATGGAGAAGGTGAAAACCCCTTCCACAACATATCATTGTAGCTCGAAGTTGACAGAAGAGTTATGCAGACAATCGTCAATGAGACCTTGAGTTCAAAATTAGAGATATGATATTTCTACTCATATCTCTGTGGAAGAATGTATTGAGGTTTGGAAAGAAAGGGAAGCTATGTCCCAGGTACATCGGCCCCTTCGAGATCCTGGATCGAGTTGGAGATTTGGCCTATTGACTAGCACTTCCAACCACCATGTATAAAGTACACAATGTCTTTCATTTTCCCTCTTATGGAAGTACATACCAGACTCTTTACATGTACTCTCTTTAGAGGTGGTACAGTTGGAGGATGATCTTTCATATGAGGAGGAGCCAGTCAAGATCTCATATCATAGTGATAAATTTATACTTAACAAGACTAATCACCTGGTCAAGGTACTATGGAGGAACCATAAGTATGAAGATGGAACATGGGAACTAGAAGATGTAATGAAGGAAAATTACCCCCACCTATTTTTGTCCAAGAATGTAAACTGAAATTTTGAGGGTGATATTTCTTAAGGGGGGAAAATGTAACAACCCAATGTTTTACCAATGGAATATCCCTTCGTATAATTATGTCATATAATAACTTGAAGTAAAAAAAATGATCTACTAATTACTATGTGGCCTTTAAACATAATATTTTCACTTATGTGTTTTTAATTTTGAAAAATGGTCATGCAAAATTGTGATAAGTAACTGATTTAGAGTCTGATAAGATAAACATAATTTTTGATGAATAATAACATACCCTTATTAATGGTAACATACATTTATGAATAGGAATGAATAATAATAAATATAAAATTGTGCAAAAAAATATACACTTTACCCATGAATGTACAAATACAATTTTGACATCATAAAGTGAAAAAATGATCATAGAATATGAATTGGTATTTTTTTATGTCAAAAATTATGTATTTAAAATTTTATGTTTAATTTAATAATTTTAAAGGGTAATGTGTTTTCATAAAATTTAATGATAAATTTTTACGTTATTCTTTTATTATTATAAGATAATTTTATGGGACCTTGACTAAATTTTCAAGGTGTTATAAAATGAGTTATAGTATTATCGTTTTTTATTGAATAAAATATGATTTTATTTAAAAATTAAATTAAAATTATTTGAAAATTATTTTAAAAAATGGGGTTCATATTTTAATTATACACATTAAAAAATGTTTACGGTGAATTTTTGGGATTTTTCTAAAATACTTGAATTTTTCGTGAATAGTAAAAATACAATTTTGAGTTTTCATAATGTTTGATGACATCATAATGATGTAATAATTAATTAACAATTCTGTTGTACTTATGTACAATGAAATAATATATGAGGTGTCCCAAGTGTCTTATACTATGCGAAAATACCATGGTAAATCCCATGGTTTTTCAAAAACCACTAATGAGGTATCCTTTGAAATTAATAAAAAATTATATCTCATTGAAAATAAATTAATAATCTTACCTTTGTTTTCTATCATTAAATATCCATAATACACTAATATATTGTGGTTTTATCTTTTTAGGAATCATCCCAATGTGTCCTCATCCCCCAAGGTCCCAACCTTTAGGTTTTAGGAGTTACTCTACATGGTAATGGAACCTTTCACATCATTTTTCAGTAAACACTTCTTTTATGATTTCTATTCAAATATAATCTTTAATATGTTGAGGTTTTATTTTATGTATCCATTTTACTATCATTTATTTCCTATATTATGATATTTCATCAATTCTTTTTATTAAATTTTAAGCGGTGTCGTTAGGCTGCCGAATTTTCATAGGGGATCTCTCAACCTTTCTTTCATTTTCATGTTAATGTATTTTCTTTTTCTTTCCTCACCTACCTTCACCCAAATGGTATTATAACTACAGTAACATAAATATAATGGATTTTTTTGGTAATGGTATATTTCATTATCATCTCTCTTTTCCACGTCTTTTATTTTAAGGAAAAGAAAACACTGTCTGAGATGTATAAATTGAGCACATTCTAGGACATCAGTTTATCAATTTCTAACATCATATTTAATTCTAATCATGAAACCATTTGTGTTATGGTTGAAATGGATTATTATATATGTAATATATCATATTTAGGGTTCTGTAATCCCATTGTACTAATGTTATTATGTTATAAATAAAAACATGTTCGTTGTAATCAAATCCACTGATTAATTAAAATAGTTATAACTAAGGACTTATATAAATAATAATTTTCACTCCCAATAACCAAATGAATATTTATAACCATGTAATCACATGTATGTTCAATAATAACAATAAACGTTATTTCTGTATAACCACTTTAATCTTACATGTTTATCATAACATGAATATAGGTAATTAGATAATTAAAACCAATTAAATAAACAGACACGAAAAATGAAATTGGACCGCATAAAAAATCAAAATAGTTATAAATGAACTCATAATGATTATACTAAATATTATACATATATAATATGTTATTTAGTTATTATTTAAAAAACCTAATTTAGTTATTCAGGACATTATGTTCAATGAAAGATCACAATAAGATTTAAGGCAAGACATCCTCTCCAATTCACTTTTATTCAAGATTATCCTCTAGGTTATGCGCATTTATGCATAATTCCTAGTGATGGGGTATGATTATTCACATCCCCCATACATGTATCGTGATGTATAAAAGATGATAAATCCCTTTATCTGTCAATAATCTCTCTTAAGTACACCTGATATCATACCGATATGCCGTAAGGAATTCTACCTAAACCACCTTTATTCCTTTGGGTTTCTCTATCATTATTTTTACCCAAAATAAGTTGTATCTTATTTTATTTACAAATTCTAAATGTTTTTTATATGATTCAAAATCATGTTTCATGATCCATCCCTTATTCTATTCCAGGGATATACACTCTTTTAATTTATTTCCTCCTCGATACTTCCTAGTAAGCAAACTCATTTTAAGGGAAAATCAAAAAATATCACCCACTTTAAAGGGGACTCTATCCTTTTTCTATTCCTCCATTTTCCATATAAAACAATTAATTTTATTATGAAAACATTCTTGGTTAACTTCTTGTTTTATATTAATGATTGTCTCTTTTTTTATTTTAATGGCTCTATAGTGTTTTCCTTAAAACCACACTAAAATGTTTTAACTCTAATGTTTCTTAAATACTAATGTTACATGTGGTCACTTTTGTTTGACATAACATACCATGTAATATTTCTATTTTACCTTATGAACATCCTTGTTTTTTTTAATTCCTTTCTCTCATGGACACTTATAAGGTACAACCATTTATTATGCTTCGTGACAATATTCTGTTACCTATTTCGTTCCATGGGTACCGTTATGTTTATAATTTTTGATTATGTAATATTATTTATGTGTAATGAATATTCATGAAATATTGATATGGGCATGCACATATTGAACTCCAATGAATTGGGTAAAGTTATATCTCATGATATGATATGTGCGACGGTCTTGGCGGTTAGCCTTGGATTATGCTACTACGGGAAAGTAGATTGGCTGTTAGACGTCACCCATCCTACTATGGGAAATGAGATTGGAAGTCACCCTTGACTTGTAATAAAGAAATATTTTATGTTTCTTCCACATTTTTAGGTTTCTATGTTTAAAATATCCCATGTTTATATGTTATGATTCCATATGTCACATGCCTTTTATTGTGATCATGTCATTCCTTCTATCACATGTTCTAATGCTTTGCTCTTATGGTCATTCCCTTAATATGATTTTAGCTCATCCCTTTGTATATTGTATCCCTAGGATATCATATGAATATGTAATAGAAAAATGAGAGTTAGGGGATCTTTATGAAGTCTCAATATTGAAATTTTTTATTTCTTTACATGTTTTTAGTTTTATATGCCTAGTTTTTTAAGAAACTAGACTTCACGATCCTTGTATTGTACTATGATGTACATTTATGTTTTAAATCATGTAATGTTATATGTGGAAGGATATTGGATGCTATAAGATATATTAGTCCTTTCACGACCTTCATATTGAATAAACCATTAGAAGCCCAAATCATCTTTTTTTATGTGTGTCATGTGTGCAGACTAGGGATGAGAAACATTAGTGATTCATGGATCTTATATTGTGTCATATAATGTCTTTTGATTTCATTATAATCATTTAAGTGCTGTATTACATACAAGTTGTTGTATACCTCATTGGAGGAGAGTCATGTTCGTGGACATTTATATAAATAATGTGGGTTTTTTATTAGGAAATATTATGAGGTTGGTAATAGGTGTATAGATCCCATTAATAAATTTTTTGATGGGTTCCCTATGGAATCTATAGATGAAAAGATAGTTGAGGTTCCCGGGTATTTCATAGAGTTTCTAGATGATTCAATGGTGTTGTTTAAATTTTAATATCTCAAAATGATGATGAGATCGAGATAGAGTTATGGCCCGATGATTCTCAAATCTCAATGGGTCCTTATCAGAACGATGATTTTGAGATAGATAATTTGAGTATTCATAATGATTATCTGATATGAATTTATTTTATTCATATCAGTGTTTCATATTGTGGCGCTCCAGTGTTATTCTCCATGATGGGGCTGGAAGATTTATGCTATATATAATTAAATGGGATGAATTATTTTACAATTATGAATCTCTAACATCTTGTGAGCATTTATGACCCTTTAAATTAGTTAAGAGGGGTGTGTTTTTTTACTATTATTTATCTACAAACTAATACTCACTAGTTGACAGTCAAGGAGAGTGACGTTTGAAATAATACATTCAAATGTTTTCCTAGTATCATGGATATCATGTTCATTCCATTAGGTTTGATGAAGACCCTAATCACATTCATCGAGTTCATGAACTCTCTATTTTATCAATTCCAGGAATATCTCATCGATATGTTCATCAATAATATATTGATCAACATGAAGTTAGAGGAGGTTTATGATTATCATCTAAACAATGTCTTGTATTTTTTTCGACGCCATCAGCTCTAAATAATGTTATTCATGTATATGTTTTGAATCTATAGGTGAATTTACATGGTCACATGGTCTTTCAGTTGGATGTGGATGTGGATTTCTTCAAGGTTATGGAGTTGTTTCATGGTAAACACCCAAAATTGTGGTTCATGTTCATAGTTTCATTTTTCATGTTTGATATTACTAGACTTTATTATCCAATTCATCATGTATTAAGGCCCAATTAAATTCTTTCACCAAGAAAGATTATAATTTTCTATTGACTATTAAGTTTCTGGTAGTGTTTGAAAACAAAATGAGAATATTTATTTGTACTCTTCTACATTAGTTTTCAGAAAAATGATTCATGTGGAAGGTTTTTTATGATGCATCCCATCTGGTATTTTGATGCATTTTGATACCCCATAAACTGATCATCTCTTAGGGTACAAGCGTGTTACAACCCCACAAGTTGGAATTTTCCACCCATGATTAGGAGCATGAAGTGTTATTTTTTTCTCTGATTTTTGGGGACATTACCTCATTAAGGAATTTTTTGTTTCCATCATAGTTTAAAATAAAATGGGTTATATATTTTTCATAGAATGATATAAATTTCTAAAAGTAGAGGTGGATGGAGTTTCTTTTGGATTATCACGTTGCAACTTCCTTCTATAAATGGATGGGAAATGTTGAAGATGAATATTTGAGTATGATGTTGTGGATAGATAATGCCCTATATTATATATATTATTATTATAGAGAAATAAAGGAGTTAGTATCATTGAACTTCCAAGAAAGTGTGGGTAATGGTATAGATTGATTGTTTTATATGATAGTTAAGTATTCTAAAATACACCATTTAAGAAAAATCTTAGGGGGTAGACATATATGAAATGTTGTTGTATGATCGTGTTGGTCATGTTGATGCTCTGGAGGGATGGTTTCCAGATGAATTAAATTGAATGTTTTTTTAGAGGAGGATGTTATTTCAGTAGATATACATGTGGTATTCATTAATGCGAAGTGTATCAAACCATAGATAGTACACTGAGGATGTTCCAATATGTAAAATTTCATAATGAAATTGTTTTATTGGCCTGAGATAAAACATACAGTGGTATAGTTTGTGTCTCGATGATTTTTTTTCCAAAAGGTAATGGATGGGAAAAAAGTTCTTTGATTTTTTTTGGTAGCCCTTGGATCTTCTTAAATAAAAATGGTATGATATCTTGATTGTATTCATAATATGTTTCCCAATTTCATGGGATGTTTCTTATTCTATTTGGGTAATTGTGGAACAGTTGATGAAATATGATCACATTCTGGTGATCAAGGATTCTTGTAACATATATGTTTTGGTTATGAGGTATGTGGATGAGGTGTTGCAGATGAATGGATTTCCAAGGACCATTGTCTCAAATAAAGATTCATATTTTACCTAACGAGAATGGAGATGATTTCATTATGATTTTGGATTTAAATTGAACCTAAGAACTAAATTCTACTCTCAAATGGACTGGAAGTAAGAGTGAACTATCCATATGACATTAGGTTCGATATGAGATAGTATCTTGGACTTCAACCAATAATTGGAAAATAAAATTCTAATTATTGAGTTTTCATATCATAAAATCTCTCATTAATCAATCTATATGGTACAATTAATTATTATAATAGAAAAACATGTCGTTCTAAATTGAGTATGTATAAGGATGAAGTGTGTTTAATTCTTAGTCTTGACATGGTGCATATCATGACAGAGAACTTTCAAGTTGTTCATTATTGGATTATATTAGTTCAAGAATAATAGAATTCATCAATAAATGGAGTATTCCCTTAGGTTTTGGGGTTCAAGACCATCTATTATAGTGATTCTCTCCTCGACATGGGAATTTGTGGACCGGGTGGAGATGTTACCATTCACCATAGTTTGTTTTGGAATTACAATGTGTTGGGATGAATTGGTGAGGTAGGTTGTCAGTTGGCCCTCCCATTATGATTTTATAGGATTCAAAATGTTTTCCACATCTATTAGTTCTATTTTAATAATCAGGATAACTCTCATGTGACTAAATAGGCGGAGTTTTATATTACGGATGATACAAACTTCATAGTGTGTCAATTAGAGATCCAAGATCACTAGTATAAGTTGAAATGTGGAAAGAATATTACTTTTTTTGTAATGTCTAAGAAAGGTGGCCTAAAGGGGGGGGGGGTAATTGAGAGTGTTATACATAGATACCTTCCCTATTCCCCGAGTTTTATTATTTTTTCATTCCCTATATCATATTATGATATGATTTTTATATCTTGTCTTCTTATAAGATGATATTTTTACATGATTATTTGATCTATTTTAATAGTTCAATAATAATAAAAAATTGAAACTAACTCCAAATAATATCTCATTATTGCTCAAAATTATTTAAACCATGAGGGAGAGTCACTGTTGTAGAAAAAGGATAATATCATGACATGAGAGGGGAAATTACATTATTTTTATTATTAAGAAAGAGTTTTGTAGAGAATGTAAAAATAATGCAGTAAGGTTGTGTAGAGGTTGAGTTGGTAGTGTGGATGGTTATATATAAAGGAGGTGGTTTTTTATGGTAAAAAATTGTGTGGTGTTGTGCTTGGTGGGGCGTACGGTAAAGGATTTTTTTTTCATTTTATAGTATACAACTTTGTTTGGTTGGTGTGTTTTTCTAGTGGGCATGTTTTGTTTAATGTGATCCTAAAGTGGTATCTCTTGGGAGATTTGTTTGGACCTCCTTCAATCATTACTTTCTCAATTAGATTTTATTCATGATCGTATAAGATTTTTTAATTTATCTAATGAAATTTTCTAGAACTTCTACCATATTTATATGAAGGAATTATTGTGGTCGTACTGTTTGGGGGATATCCTGGGGAGTTTAAGGGGAAATAGTAGGTTTTAGATGAAAAACTCAGTAAGACTGATCCTATGTAATAGAGGGGGTTTTACATTATAAAAACCTATAGATTTGATATGGGGATGTTTTCTATGGTGTTTGGATTATAGAGTTGAGGCTTGTATCTACAACTAATTTGGATGCAGATTTTTAAATAGTTTTTAGTTAAAATGTAGAAGGATCTACTTTGGTGTAGAGTATCCAACTGTAGTATAGAAGTCATCGAAGTTAGTGTTTTTAGATATAATTCAATGGTATCCAGTTTCACCCTGAATAATATGATATGGTATATCTCCCTTCATTTTTATCTAATATTATGACATAATGGTATTATTTGTGTCTTGGTTCCTTATTGATTTTAGTGGGTCTATGGCTTTGTGGTCATGGATATGATGTGGTGTCTTCCCCAAATTTCTAGATATTTGGGTTGGAAATATCCATAGATCATAGGGGATCACTTACTAGTAGCGAGGTATCTTGGAGAGGATTCATGTGTCTTAATCCCTTTGATTTTTCATAGTTATGCGACATGATTCCATAGGCCGCACTGTGGCCTCTTTATATAATTGGTAAAAATTCATAGAGCGCATTAGACTTGATCACTTTTTCAAACCATCTATCATTTCATTGATGACAAATATAAATATTCTAAAGGATATTATTCCAATAATCAATGGAATTAAAAGTCAATTATTTAGGATCGATATGTGGTGGCTTAGGCGAGTTCATGTTTTCATTTTCCCAGTTTTCCCCACTTATCTTCTGGTTGAAAAACTATGAAGTGTTTCTTTCCTATGAAATCAATTATTATTTTTTTGTTTTTATGAAATTTTAATAGTTATTTTTTTATTTTATAAGGATGGTAAGGGTTTTGTCATTCATTGTGTTGTTTGTTGGTAGCATTACTCTTGTCTCGACCATGTTTTTGTGAATTTGGATGCTTCATTTAAGTAAGGTGACCCTTTGTTTTTCATTTAGTTGTATCACGGGAGAGGTATTACTCCTCTTTTATACATTTTTTATGATGCTACATAATGAATAATGAATATAGTTGATATAAAATATGAAAATTTAAAGGGAATGGAAAATTAAACCACATGGTTTACATCCAATTGATATTATTGAAATTGTGACTATAGAAGAATGATGACTTGTAGAAAATTTCTATTTGTAGGGTATTTTTGTTCAATTATGTTGATGGCTTCTGGAACCATCATTATGTGACAGATTGAAATGACCATAAATAAATAGTTACCACTTAGATTTTTGTAATAAATTTGTTTCAGATTGAAGTAATGGATTCTTTGTGAATTCCCTTGAAACAAATAAGAGGAATGTAATGAATTACCCCTGATAAATAGGTAAGATGTTAATTCATTGTCAAAATGTGTGATGTATGGATGTGATTTGTAGTTTTTTAGTGGGAATGGTCGGTGCTGAGGATATGATTATATATAGTTTTTATGAGGATACAGTGATGAGGAGTGGTGGTGATGTGAAACAGTTCCAATATGGGAATTCTTTTCATGTGAATGGGAGATATGTGTTGTCTTCTATAGTCATTTAAAAATCATTATTCATGAATAGTAATGAAATTAAATGGTAAAAGAAATAATGGAATGGAATGGGTTGAAATGGTTAATGAATGGTTAAATAATAATGGGAATTATAGTCAAAAATGGGTTCTAATAAATTTGAAATGAACAGGGTTTAATAATAAAAATAATTGTGTGGATAAATGAATTTTTTTGAAATGATAAATCGTGAATTGGATTGGTGTGTCTTGATCTGAAATGAAAGGTGGAATATGAAATATGAATTGTGGATTATTATGTGGTGCTTTTCATTTAGTGGTGGTAGTGAATGTGATGAATGTTTTGAATATTACTTCTGAGTTTTTCATAGGATTGGTGGTTATGTTATTAACTCATAGGTTAGGATGTTGGGTGTATATACATATATACATTTTTTCTTTATGATTTATATATTCACCCCACCCATGTTGTGTAACACATTCCAACCAAAAAATGGATTAAGAGTGATTTTCCCATATCATGGTGATGATGATGGATGGATAGTTACCCTCTCTTTAGCACTCTATCTTCCAGGTGAGTTATATATGAACTGACTTTGATGGATAGAAATAGAATGTGAAATAGTTGTAGCAGTTTGTTGAGTAGAGGATATGTCTTATGGAGGGTGTCGTTCTTGGTAGGAGAAGGGAAAATGGTATATTTCCATCATGATCATTGTATCATACTATTATAGTTATGTATTTGGTGTGACATTATGTCCTAGTTGATATTGGGTGATATATGATGTGACATGATGGACCGAGTGTCTTCAGGTAAGATGCGATGTAAACTAATGGCCCATGTTTCTTTGGGAATGTTGAGATGTGATGTGTTGTCAAATGTTTCTTGGATAAGGGCATGATTTTCAATGGCACAAATGACGATTATCATGGTGTGATGGCCCATGTGTGTTCATGAAGGGATCTATAAAAAATAGATGGGATCACCATGACGTATGAAACTTGGGTGTGAGAGAGGAAACCTAGTGGGATAGCGGTACAAGTTACCCTTATCAAAATGATTTTTATTATATTATTATACATATATTTATTATTTTTTGACGATTTTATGATAAGGATGTGATTCATTTGTTTTCATTCTTGGTAGATGTTAGTTTTGTTGTTTTCTCACTAGTTCATTAATATGATCTTTTTTACATGTGTACGTGATACAATGGGTATGATACTACTGAGTATAAATTTATGCTCAAACTATATATAAATAAAGTAAATTCATGTTTCTTGGAAGACTATTGGAAATTCTAGACAATACTTGCTTTGGAATTTGAGTTTTTTCTATGTTATATCCAATAAATTCCCTTTTTGGGTAGTTACATGGGAGACTTTTATCTATTTAATTATTACTTATTCAAGTATTTATGGATTTTTTTTTTCATCATATAATATTTTTTGATGTTTATTTATCATTTATTTTCCGTATCTTGATCATAATATTATAGAATGTAATTCCTACAATTTTCGAGTTTTTTATATATTTAGGGTTAGTCACCTACCAAAGACATAATAGTGGTGGAACTCAAGGATTCATTATATCTCTTACGTCATTACTACCCAGAGATTGTTACCTATTAATGGAGGGGGTCTTGAAAACCCATTCAATATTTTTCATCATTAATACATTGTAAATATGGTTTTTATAATTATAGGACCTAATAAAATTTTCTATACTATATATATATTGAAGGGATTATTTTTTCAATTCTTTGATTATAATGATGAATAAGAATCTATGGTATTTGTTATTATTCTATGACCCTAGTGTTTTTTTTCAAGGTAATGGTAATGTATTGAACCTTGGAAACATAATCAAATACTCATTGATTATGAACTAGGTGATTTATATTTATATATTCATTAACAATTAATGAAAAATATATGATGTTTTGGAATCAATCAAGAATTATACTTATCATCCAACTAAAATTATATGGATTCAATTGAGAATGTTGTCACTCTTATATAAAAATAGTAAGGAATAATAATGGGATGATAAAATATTATCATGGCTCTTTTGGTCTTCCTACTTCAGTATAATCCTCCTCAAATATCCATAACTACATGCCTTTACACTTCTAAAACCCATGAATCCATACATATAGTCCTTTTCCACTTTATATATAATCTACTTGGAAAATTTATGTAAATAGTCGAGGATAATATGATTTAATGTTTACGTATTTTTATATTTTCTCAATCAATTTCTATATATATTTCATAGTATTCCATTACATCACTCCTTTTTATTGTTTTAAACTATTATATATTATTATTGTATCACAATATTTATATATATTTTTATGTACATTATTTTCATTTTACCCACATGTTTGAATTTATTAAAAAACACATTAAAAATATATTAATATATATCCTAGACTATGATCTATTATTACATCACTTAAAAAAAATAAAAGGACATTTAATATATTTAAAATATATTTGGAACTTATCTATATCATATTATGGATGTGGTGAATCATACTACACAATTACAGTGCTCCATAATTTTAGTTCCCATGGGGTAAATTAAATAAAAAAATTTTGTATGAAAGAGGAGTGAAAATGAGATTCTATTTTGGGAAAATTAGTGAAAATAACATTAATCTTGCCACATTTATTATAAATTATTTTTAGTTATTGTTTTATTGGAACAATATATAAATTTTTCTATAGTGGTAATCTTATTCTAACATAGCCTTAACATTAGTCATATTACAATTTGGTCTTTGTGTATTACATACTAACCAATCTATCTCCATTTAATGTATTTAGTCATTGGAATTAAAACTATTCATATTCCTGAGCCAAAATGTTTAACAAATTGATAAAATAATAAAATAACAACCCTCCCCTACACTATTAAAACTTCCCCTCAACACCACTTCTCTTCACCCCTCAGAAGCCTTTATTCTTGTCCAAATTATACTCAATAATCCTCACATTACTCTCCCCCATGTCACGGATGCCATGTTATTAATTAAGGACCAATATAAAGTGCCTCAAGGTGGTTTTGAAGGTGGAGAATCAATAAGTAGAAAACCTATTTCTTTGTATTTTAATATCATTTCAATTTTTTTTACTTTATTTTCCTATTCCCACCTACACATATCCAAGTGAAATAATAAATAAAATATCATTTATATAACGGAATATTACTAGGTTAATGTAACGACCCATAATATTTTCATTTCCCATATTCTTTTTTTTCTAAAAATGAAAACATATTCCACTAGGAGACGATCCACCACATTTGTGGAAAATTATTTTTTATTTTTATGTAATTCCCTAATGTATGGTCAATAAAAAATTATTGTGGTCAAAATATGTTTTTAAAGTCGATATTAAAACATGGATTATTTTCAAGATGTAATATATATACAAAATATTAATTAATAAAATAAAACTACTTCTTGATAATCAGAAACCCACCAAAATGAACAAATGATCAACAATAATGTACTATATAATTAAAAATCCTTATATATAGAAACAAAATGATTTAAATAAGACTCTTTAAACTTTTATCTTTTAAAGAATAACTAGTGATTTCTATTGTGGTAAAATATTTTGATTTTATAGGATATTCCATACACCTATACAATTGAACCAATCAAGAGAACTAAAGAAATGAACACTCTTGAATGAGAAATTGAATATCATAACTCTTAAAAAACACCATAAATTAACATAATAGAATTATAATAAATCAAATATATGATTAAAAAGTTTTGAAATACATTATTGATCAATCTATTTTGATTATCCAAGACATTAAGTACAAGTTCAGAACACTTTCAGACATAATGTAAGGGATTATTTCCGAACCTCTATTTTTTAATTAATGTTACAATTTATCTATCTTTATGCCAATGTAACTGTTATTTCTCTTTATAGAATTCTTATAAATCATTTCAAATTTTCTAAAATCTTGTAACCAGATCAGTTCATCCTTCTATTTATTGGAAATAAATGTTTCAAAAATGTTCACATATGAATTAATACCAATAAGAAAGCCCAAATTAAGGAAACAACTTTTATTTAGATACGTTTTCAATAGTATTCCATAAATTTAATTAATACCCCATTATGTTTTTCAAAATCACTTATTTTATCATGAAAAACTATCTTAGATCAATTATTGTTTTATACAATCAGTTGTTTATTTTCTATTTTAACGAATCTTTAAGATCTTCTATAAACCATTCTAAAATGCTTTATTTATAATCTTTCATAGACACTCTTTTTGCATTTTTTCACTTCACTTTGAAATAACATATCATGATATATTAATATTTTCCATTATGAATATCTATGGTTGATTTATATCCATTGTTTCATAGATATCATTATGATATGCTTTTTACATGATTATGATCCCCAAATCACTACATAGGTTAATGTTTTGTTTATGACTGATTCCTTATCTATTATTCTTCATGAGGAAGAAATAGTCATTAACATGTTATGATGGTTGTACTGAGATAACACTCTAATAATGTGTGCAATTTTTAGTCTCATGAGATGTCATGTGCAATGGTATTGGTGGTTAAACATGACTCATAATAATCTTCTGCAATGGCCTTTGTGGTTACTTATGACTCATTATCCTCCATGTTAAATGTTCCTGGTGGTTATCATTGACTCATGCTCCTCCATGTGAAATGGTCTTGGTGGTTATCCTTGATTAATGCTTATGTCATGTTGTATGTTGTTGCCACATTTTTATGATTCCATGATTACGTGATCCTATGTTCTCGGTGAAATGATTCTATATGTTTATTTACATTTCATGCATTTTTATGTAACCACGTTATTACTTATTAAACATGTAATATGATTTATTCTTATTGATATTCTCTTATTGGGATTCTTAGATAATTCCTTTTGTTTATTTTTTCCCTTGGTTATCCTATACAGATAAAAGGGATCGAAGGATGTTTGGATCACGTTATGAATATTAAATAGAAGATGTTTTTATTTTGGTTTTATTATTTAGAATTATTTTCCTAATATTCAACACACCGAATAAGTTATTATCATTGGCTTGTCATTGATGGTAAATTATTCTTAAAAATGTAATAATATGTTTAAAAGGTTAGGGATGCTCTATTTTTCATCACTCAACAAAAATTGAGCATGTATTTACTCTTCCCTATCCTCTATAGATTTTTACTAGGGTTCCCCAATTCTCTCAGGAAGCTTATCCTAAGAATTTAGAATCACCATATCAGGGCAAAGTATTTTTATCTTATATTTTTTATTCAATAATCAATTTTATGTCATGTCAATTAGTTTTCATTTTTTGGTTTCTGGGTATGTTTTTGTAAAACCTTCTTAGATTACTTTTTAATACCATGTTATGATGGACCCATTTCAATCACATTAAGCCTTCCCGTGATCCTTTATGAACACCAATTACCATGCCACTATTTTTAATGGATATCCCAATATAATATTTATCCATGAACCTCTTCTATGTTATTACAATTAATTAGCATTTGTTCATTTTGGATATACAATTACATACCCCCCTTAATTTATATTTGATTTCTAAATTATGAGAGACCCATTACACTATCATTAATCCCTTACAAGAGCCTTTGTGTACACCCATTACCGCAGATAAATTTATTAACGGGTCCTCTTCTTCTCCTGTTTATTAATGTTTTTTAATTATCATATGTCTTTAATCTCAAATTCCTAATTATGGGATAAATTCATCTATATACCCCGTACAGTCCATTTTATTTTCAAACAATGATATAATGCTTTAACTCTCATTACAGCCTTCAATGAGAATTTATATGTTCCCATTATGATTTTGAAATTTCACTACGATTTTTCATTACAAAAATATATATGAAGTTAATACCCGTACCTTTTTCTTATCAAGGGTGTTCCCCTTTATGCAAGTATAATACCTTGACTGGGGAATAATATGTTTATATTCCACACTCCTTGATCTTGTAATAATATGTAATGGAAATTATTCCATGTTTTATGATCTATGTGGCACACAAAAGAATTAGAATGAAATGAATGTGATGGGTGCCTAGAATTATATAGCACTCTAATGAGTTGTGTAATGTTTTAGACTCATGATACCTAATGAAAGGGATTAAGAAGTGATTGAAATCCATTACATGGATTTCTCTAATATGATATATTTGAAACTAGCCTTTACCTATGTTTATGATGTAGTGTTAAAAATTATTGTCACATTTTCATTTTTTCTTTTATGTATATGATGATATATAATTCCTAATTGATCATGTTTATGTTTATAAATAAATTTATGCCACATAGATATTTCTATTTTATAACATGTATTTCATTTTTCATGTTATGCCATGTTTATTTCTTTAGTGGGATTTATATCCCACCATTTTCTTATTTATTCCCTCATGTTATCTTATGCAGTTTTCAGTACAATGGTATAATATGAGCATGTCAAGGAAGTCTTAAATAAGGTTGTTATATACAATGTATGATGTTGTTATGTAATTCACATAATTCCAAAACAGAGTAGAGTTATTGATATTTAATTTTTTTTTGTAATGTTATTTCATAATTCAGGAATTAATTTCTAATAAATTCCATTATTGTCACAACATCTCATGAAATCATTACTTTAGAAATATTGACTGAAAATGAAGGCATACAAGGTATAATTCCTATTTAGTCACGAATGGAAAAAATGTAATTTTATTATTATTCTATACATTCATTTACATCGAAAAAGTTTTTTTTGAAGTTTTTAATCAATTCTCCAACCCCTTGAACTATAGATATCTAAAAAACACCTTGATGTTCAATAATCACAATCCATGTGTTGGACTCTTCTCCTATAAGAGTTAGTGAGATGATTCTTCTAGTGAATCTCATAATAATTCCCTTGGGGGAATTCAAAGCAACAATGGGAATGGATTTTCTATCATTATATATATAATACGTAAACTATCGAGACCCTTTTCATATTCTGAACCATCCAATGATCCTTTATAAATTCAAGGATGATCATGAATCTCCTTTGTAAAATCTCACAACGTTACAATTGTTGATAAAAATTGATGAATTATAACATTCCCAAATGGTTTAGTCAAAGGAATATGTGAACCTGGGGGGAATACCCATTGTTATGGAATACACTAATATATTTCCCAACGGGTTACTTGGACTTCCCCCAGATTGTGAGGTACAATTCCTTATAGCGTTTATACTAAGAGCTACTTCAATCCGAAAATTCCTAGATAGGATTGCCCCAATCAAATAGGAAATTTTAATGAAGAATAATTAAGAGATTTTGGGAAAAGTGTAAATACTATTGAGTGAATCACCTTGGAGGTACTCCTGTGATATTCACCATGAAGGTGGATGGATCAATGTTGTTGTGTATCGTTTACTAAGATTTTGACAAGATCACGACAAAGAAAAAGTATCTTACTCCATTGATTGTTATCTTTTTTAATCAACAACAAGGATCTCATTACTTCCCAATGTTCAATATTCATTCTAGAAATAATCAACTATTAAAGAAAATTGAAGATATTCTAAAGGCAGATTATCATACAATGTATGGGCACCATGAGTTCATATTGATGCCCTTTGGGATTACTAATTCACCCACAATATTCATGGATTTAATTAATAGAGTATTTAGAGACTACCCTGAAATATTTATTGTATTGTTTATATATGTTATTATAATTCACACAAATATAAAGGAGGAACTTGAAGATCATATAAGGATTGCTCTGTAAAACATATGGATGGTGAACTTGTAAGCTGTGTTTATAAAATGTGAACTTTGGATAAGGAAATTCTTTTTCATAGTGAATGTGATCAGATGTGAGGGAATTTTTATGGGCCCTTCGAAGACAAATGATATTTTGGAATGGCGGAGACAAACAAGTTTTTGGGAAATATGTAGATTTCTTGGATTATATGGGAAATACCTATGTTTTTTGATAAATTTATCCTGTTTTTCTAGCTCTTTAACTAATATAATAGTAATAGTGGTAAAGTATGTCTAGATAGAATAATTTGAGGAAAGATTCAAGGATATCAAGAAGAGGCTAATCACTACAACTATACAGACACTACCAATATATGGAGAAGATTTTTTGATATACCATGAATATTTATATAATATATTTAGTTATGTACTCATGAAGAATAATAATATGATTGCATATGCCTCATGAATGTTTAATATACCAGAGAAGAACTATTTTATGCATGATATAAAGTTAGCTGGGTTGATCATAACATTAAATATTTTGTGTCACTATCTATATGGTGAGAACTATTATATATATAAAAATAAAAAGTGACTTATGTATATATTCACAAACATGGTTCTCAGCATGTGTCAAATAAGATGGTGAGATCTAATCAAGAGATAATATTTCCCTATCCACAACAATCCAAGATCGGCGAACAAGGTAGTTGATTTTATTAGTAGAAATGAACCTGCTACTCTATTAATGATGTGGATTTTGGAAGAACCTATCATTATAGATATGAAAATGATGGATCTTGATATCATAATGGCATGAAATACATATGACCATTCCCAAATTATTTTCCAATTGTATATCCAAGAGAGGATCACCGTGGCGTAATTTGATGATCTAGATATATAGAATAAGGTGAATGTAGTAATGGAAGGGAAGATTCATGAGTTCCACATCGATGATGATCATGTGATTTGTTTTAGAACATAACTTTGTGTACTTTAATCACTAAATATAAAGAATGATATATTGCAGAATGCACATAGCTCATCTTTCTCCAAGCTTCCATATGTACCATGGTGTACCATAATCTTCGAGAACACTTCTAGAGGGACAACATGATGAAGGAGAATGGAGAGTATATATCAAGATGTTTGGTATGTCCTTAAGATAAACATTGTTAAAATAAATCCAAATGGTTGATTATACCATTTTATATTATAACATTGAAATCTGAGGCTTCCACTATAGAAATTATCACTTCTTTCTAGAAGAATTCCATTAAAAACAATGTGATATGGATTGTGGAGGATTGATTCACCAAGAATTCATACATTATATCTATTTGGGAAAATATATTCCTTGAAAAAATTCCATGAAACATGTAAAGGATGTGTTGAGGCTGCATGGGGTTCGACTATTGATCGAATTTGATCGTGGTCGAAGGATCACATCTAAATTATGGTAAACTATTCAACATGAATTTAAGTGATGAATAAAATTTCAGAAAAATAAATCACCCCCAAAAAAACATCTAATCTAAAAAGAATATCATGACACTAAATGATATGTTAAAATCACACTTAATGGATGTGAAATGTGTCTAGGATCAACATCTCCAATTGTTTGAGTTCTCAATTAACAACAACCTCCACTAGATTATTCAAGTGGATCTATATGAATCTCACTATGAGAAGTAATGTAGAGCACCAAAATGATGAGATAAAGTTGTATAATGAAATCTACATGGACTTGATTTTTTGTATGAAAATATAGGGAAGGTTCAAGCAATCCTAAAACATATAAATGATTCTATGATTTAGGAAAAGTTCTATGCTGATAACTATTGAAGGGACATGGTGTTCGATGTTGGAGGAAATTTTGTTCTTCAAATATTACTATGGAGGAGGTTCATTAGGTATTGAAATATAGGTAATCTAATCTCGAGGTACATTGGATCATTTTTTATGATTGATCACATAGGAGAAGTGGCTTATCTAATTGTACTTCCACGATGTATGGGTCATGTTCACAACGTGTTCTATATATCACTCTTGATGAAGTATATACTGGATCCCTCAAATGTATTAAATATATTGGTGGTACAACTGGAGAATACACTTTCATATTAAGCCTAAATAATGAAAATCATAGACTATGTGGATAAACATCCATATAATAAGGAAACTATCATTGTCAAAGTGTTGCAGAGTAACCTTAATTATTAAAAGGAAACAAGGTAACTAGAGGAATCAGTGTATTAGATATACCTTTATCTATTATAAACTAAGAATATGGATTGAAATATAGAGTAAATATTTCTAAATTGGGGAATAATGTAAAAACTGGTTGATTTGTTGAAAATTTTATTTCATGAATAAATAATTCATTGGTTATATTATATAATATTATATACATACAAAGTAAAATAAAACAAAAAATAGTATTTCATTAATAAATATTGTAACATTAACCAATAGTGAAACTAATTAAAATGTTATAAATTATTACTAGAAAAAAAATGTAATATAATGAAGCTAAAATTAGAAACTATAGATCACTCTAATCTATTAGAATCATCACCCCTACTACCAATAATAGAGGTGAAGAAAATTTTTTGTAAATAGGGATAAATTTTAGAAAATGGAAATATAGAATGTTGATAGGAATTAACATGAATATTTAGTGAATTAATGAAGTGATATTAAGAGAAGGTATTTTTTCTTTTGTAATAGCAATGTGAAATTTTTAATAGTAACATGACTGTTAGGAATAGTCACCTGATCATTTGGAATAGTAACCCGGCTGTTAGAATAGTATATTTACTAAAAATAATAAAATATGATATGAAAGGTATTTATAATCATTAAAATTTTTAAATATTAAAATAATAGTTCTACAATATTACTATGATGATTAAAAAACTCAATGAAAATATGAGAGCATTTTTAAGAAACTTCATTTCAATGTATTTTCTTAAAAATCATCATTTTTATATTAAAAATTAATATTAACAAGATTATAAAACTATTTAAATAAAATGAAAATAATTTTTTAAATCATAAAGCTGAAATTATCCATTATATATATGTTTGGGTTACTTTATGAAAATTTTCAGATTTTAGGTGAATAGTAAAAGTACAGTTTTTCACAAAACTTGTGTATCATAAATTACATTATCTATGATGTACTAATAAAATAATTATTTATCGAACATTATATTCTTACATGTTATAATTTATTTCATAAAGGATTAATTAAAATAAAATAAACTATGTTTTCAGAGCTAAAATTAACATTCTCAATCCTATAGTCAAAAATGATTCCTTAAAATAACAATTCCACCTTTTCTATATTCTATTTTACTAAAATAATTATCCAAATTATAAAGTATATTTAGATTCTTATACCAATAAAATTATATTTATATTTAATTTATATTGGAAAAAAATCTCTATTTAATATTTTACCTTTGATATAATATTTTATTCTAAAAATACTCTTCTCCTCATATATTAATAAACCAAATTCCTTATATTGGAAATACAATCCCCCAACCATTTAAAATATCATTATCTTAATATATACACCCTATAAATCCCCTTAGTATACCCAGGTACATTATATTGAAATCCAACTCTAATCACCAATGGATTTAGAGTGGTGTACACGAGAAGATACACTAAGGAGAGAGTAAGTCTATGTTATTTTTTCCTTATTTTCTTCCCCCTGTTATTTATTTCCCAATTATATTACAGAAAATATTATTTAAAAATCATTTATGAATTATTTTAACATTATAATAATAATTTCAAGATACTAAAATTATAATATTTATTGAAAATATGAATTTCATACTTCCATTTCTCGCTATTTCCACAATATATCATTAAAGGGATGTTAACCACCTTTTAATACACTAGAAAAAATTATTATAATTACCTTCATGGATATAGAGTATTAATTATATAAAATATATAAATAATTTTTTACATGTAATAAAATCTTCACGATTTTATCATAATTTCATTAAATGATGTTGAATTACATAGGGAAATCAAAATAAAATGAAAATTTTTTGAGGAAAAAATGATATCAAAACACATCATTTTCATCAACATAAAATAATAAATATTATCCAAAAATTATAATTAATAAATATTTATATAAATGACTATAATTTACTTCAGGATCAATGTTTTAATTAATTAATTGTTATCATTCTAGAGAGGTATGAGAAATTAAATAAATCAGGACTTGAGCGAAGGGAATTCTGAAACCCAACACCTTTTCATTGGGTTATCCCAAGTTCACAACATATTTTCGTTGACGACACCTTTAATTTTTTTAAAAAATAATTTAATTTTTATTAAAATATATTTTTTTCGATATAGATGTTTTGAAACATGAGTTTGTTAAAAATATACAGGTTTTCGAAAACAACTCTTCATTAAAAAACACAAATTTTTAATAACAATTGTAATTATTTCATTTCAAATGAAAAAAATAGGAAAAAGGAAAGAGAATGTTATGGAAGAGGGAGAAAGAGGGGAAAAAGAATTTATGTATTTCTATCTAAATGAAAACTAATTTTATCTTATAATGAATATTCAATTCTACTAGGGGGAGGGATGTAAGAGTAATAGATTTCCTAAGGTAGACTCTAGGGAGGCCAAGGTATCTATAAAATCAGCAACATGGTTACCGTCATTCCATCTATGGTGGAGATATGTGTCATTAGAGAATTGGGGTTTTAACCTACATAAAAAATAACTAATCTTCCATGGTGTATGATAATGGTCTTTGATAGGGACCAAGATGACATTTGAGACTGTTTCACGTATACTAGAGGGAACTGCAGAGAGTGATATAACTAGAGTCCATTGAGAATGGCCATAGATCCCAACATCAAGCAATCATCCTCCTCATAGGATGGGTTAATATAATATATTTATGAGATATATAAATTCAATACCCCACCCATCCTAGCATGTTCCCAAGACTACAACCAGCAATATTCTTCAACTTGAGGCCCTGTATGGGGAGAGGCCATCACACCCAAGCCCCCCGCTACTCAACATTTCCCACTTAAGGGGGTAATCTTCTAGTAAAGTAACAGCAAATAGAAGGTCCCTTTTCATAGTTATTCAAATGACCCATGATGTCAATAATGAGGAATTTTTCCTTCACAACTAAACCAATGAATAATGGGGCTTTCACAATTATGTAAATGTTCTGATGTGAAAAGTGGGCACAAAATAATATATCCCTCCAATACATGTTGTAAATTTATGTATCTCATGGATAATGGGTAATATGTGTAAACATGATACATTAATTTTTTACAATGATTATTTTATGATTATGAACATATATTATGTGTGGATATTATGCTAGCTTTGTTCACATATATGTACAGTATTTGACCACAAATACAAGATGATTCATTTTTAGGAAAATTCTATATTCCATGAATTTATCACATGTTTCCATCATAATTTTTATGATTATACTATTAGGATGATATGATGTTTATGTTTTTGATCTCCCATGATATAATAATCCATTTCCCCTATTCCTTTTTTTATGCGGATTTTAGCTCACACCTTTAATTGATGTATTTCCTCAGGTGGTTACCTATATAATAGAGATCAAGAAGATGTCAATGAAGATATATATTATGGAAATAAATAGTTTTTTATGATTTATTGTTTAAATTTTATGTATTAGACTAATTATTCCAAGATAATATACCTTTTTATCATGAATTTGATTCTCCATTATGTTTTTTATTTTAAAATTATGTAATAATTATGAACGAAAATATAGGGTATCTATAATGGCAGGATTAGGATTCTCCTATATAAAATTTGTTTATTCCCATTAATTTAAATAAATTTATTTCATACTCTATTCAATTGATTTATTCCATCTTGAACCATGATATAACATTAAAAAATTTACGTTAAACAATATTCTCTAATTATCTTATATTCTAATTAAATGTTATGTAGACATACCTCAATGGTTCTTATAGAGAAAAACGTACATAAAATTATTAAAAACATAATACATCATTTCATAAAAACAACTTATTATTAAATTTTAATGTTATTATTTCATTACACATAACGAATGAAATGGGAAGATATGAGAATATTCTATTAGGAAATTTTAATATTATTATAAATTTTCTTGCCAGAAAAAATTGTATTCAGTTTGTAACAATAGTACCCATCCAAAAAACAATAAACAAATTATTCAAAAATAGTTCCAACAATTTTTCAAATGAAAAAGTGTGGAATATTTTCAATCAATGTACATAAATTTAGCTTCCAATAGTACAAAAAGGTTCACAATTATATAACTATCCTATTAATTTATAACTTGTTATCTTACTTAATATCTCTCTCATTCCTCCATGATGTGGTATGAATATATGTAGGATCACTTATTCACTATTATATTTAGATAATATGATTTATTCATCAATGAGATTAATAACATCCTTCACAACTAACTTCTTCTTTAGGGGAGTGAGTCTCCCCTGTAGTTGTGGGATTAATATTTATCTTCATTTAACAATATATTATGTTTTAAAATGGTGTATTTAATTATATTAGTGTTAGTAATAACTTAAATAATATCATTTTTTCATTTCATAAATACATGTAATAGTTTTTTCTCTTGTGAATTTTTTTATACATTGGTATTTATGAGTAAAACCTATTTTTTAGTTTTAAAATGGGCACCTCAATGTGTTTGTAAGTGGTATAAGCTCGGGAATTTTGGGATTAGTCGTATATGTGATAATTTACTAGAATGAATCCCTTGAAAATTTATTTTTCAATTTCATAATTTTATTTCTGTCTATATCCATAAAATTATTCTTATTTTCCTTGATTTCAAATTTAAATTAAATGAGCTATATCATTTTTCCACCTCTTGAATTTATTTCATGATAGGATTATTTTTATTAGTGGTAATCATAAAATAGTACTATCTAGATTGAGTAATACATTTAATAGAATTACTGATATCATTGGTAAATTTTCCATCATCAACCTTGAATATAAAACATAATTGGATTATATCAATTAATTATTTTCTCGTTTCATGGAATTGTAACCCAATGATTTTTGGACTATCTTTTTATTTATCCGTATAGATGATAATAATTTAATTAGTAAATATTAACATAGAGATTGTTATAAAAAATATCAAAAAATTCCTCGGGCGCACATTACCCATTTATTTATGAGTCAGATATCATTCTCATAAATTTTTGGTTCATCCAATACTAATTTTCAAAACCAATATAGGTAAATGAGGTAAAATATTATTATATTTTCATAATTTTCCATGTAAAATAAAAATGATCCAATTGTTCATTGAATGGAAAAAATCCATATGTCATTATGATTTTGAGGGATGTAGTGGTGGATTATAGAATAATATTACCCACTAAAAATAAGACTATATAACACACCAACACATTCTCATTTAAGGTAAAATAAATTATAAATTTTCTATTATTCAATATTTGAGAAAATTATTTTGAAGAATAAATATTAATTTAAGGGAATTTTAAAAAATTTAGGATATTTAATGTGTAATTAAAAATCCTCCTTTTACATCCTCTTTGGATATGATTGAGGGGGTTTTGGGTAAAATATATTTATTTTCCACAAATTTATATTCTTCTATTTCATGTTTGTTTAATTTTTCATCACCTATTTCAATTTATTTTATATTTTCTTTAACTTATTTTTTTATCATTTTCTACATTATTCACTTCCAATTTTTTCATTATTTTCAAAATCTCACAGTTTCTATAATTATTAAAATTATTTACCCCCTACATTTATTATTTCTCTATCTTATCCACAAATATAATTAGTAATCACCCATATAAGGTGATATATTTCCCCAAATAATGTTCATGGTTTTATAGATGGTATAGTTTATCCATCTATGAAATTTCATTGTTTACCATCAAATTATTATTTTTGAAAAGTACATTAATAATTCTATCATAATATTTCCATTATGTACTGGTTGGGTATTAAATTATTATGGTTTCTAATTAATATGATTTTGAGGGAGTGGGTATCATTTAAAAACACTATGAGATTACAGTACCATGAATATCTTGGTAGATCTTAATATTGTTTTATATTTTTATCCTTATTAATTTTTCCATCATGATAATGGATTTAGATTTGATTTATGGAGACTACATAAGTTTTCATTTTTAGAAATATTAGGTGTTTAATTATATCTCATATAGTTTCAATCAAACAGTTTATCATAATTTTAACTAACATAATGATATTGGTATGTAGGGAAAATTCTTTATATATCCCAAGATTTATTAAATTAGTCTAGGTGTTATCAATTGTGAAAAATATTTTTGAGGTGGTTTCATGAATTTGATGTTGTTGAGATTCAATATAATGGATTCCATTTCCGTATCCATTTGGGTAGTTTCCTCTACATGGAATATTTTTATCCTCTTTAGACCATTATTACTTTTCCAAAGACTAGTATTATTATTAAAATCATTGAAAAGGTAATGTGAGTCATTAAGAGTAGTCATCAATTGTTCTTTATGTTTTGGATTCTTAATAAATTGTAATATACATGGAATATTAACCAAATAAAATACATTTTATTTAGTACCAAATTTTAATATAATGATGTTGTAAATAGAATATAATCTCCATGAATCAATATCATTCTTAAAATTTATATTATCCATCATCTTTTATAATGTTATTGATCATCTTTTTTAAATTTATATTCTTCAATAATGGAATGGATTTATAAAGAACACGTTTTTCCTAGTTTTCAAAAATTTATATGGGAAAAACTAGTATACTTTTCATTGAGTTCTTTACTTGATCATTGAGTGAGAATAGGATTTACCTAAAACTATTGGAATTAAAGGTCACTCCAATACACTAGTATGTTTCTAAAATCCCTTAAATGTTTTAGAGAATACTATACAAAATTTACATGTCATTCTTCCAAATAGTACTATATTCTTAATCAAATAAATATGTTTCATCTATATTTGGAAGACGTTCACCTATACCAAATGATGAGAAATTTTTATAGTATATTATCATTAGATAATATAAACAGTTTATTATTTAATTTAATTTGGTGAAATAGGGTGAACATTATTTCTTATAGTATATTATCATTAGAGTAACATAAACTGGTTATGTCATGAATTTTATTTATAGATTCACTTGAATTAATGTTCCTTGATTGAGTAAATAGATCTTTCTCATAGACCATATTATGGTTAATAATGAAAATGAATCATACATATATGAATAAAATAAATTTAAAAATAGAAAAGGGTTAATGTATATTTGGGTTAATAAAAAAATATTTTTAAATTTTTTGATCAACATTTCATCCTTATAAATGGTGTCTAAATATTGAAATTCCACTACCAATATTAATTAAAATTGGTTTTTATTATTTATAAATTCATTTTTACTGATTCCTTTACTGTATAACAATGGTTAATAATTTATCAATACTAAAGTTTGTATCACATAGAAAATCAAGTGATATCTATGATCATAATGTGATATTTTTATAAAATTAAATTTTTTATGAATTGAAATGGACCAAACTAGAATAATAATAATTTCTAAATATCATGAAATTAAAATCGAAAGAGTGGTTGTTCTATTTAAATAGTTAAAAGCTAAATATTTGTTTCATATGGGAATTAGTTGAGTAAATTATAAACCATATTTTTCTATAATAATCAACTTTTCAATGATGAAATTAAAATATTTTATAGAATCTTACACAAATATCTTGATTGGAGAAGAATAATATATTAAGATAATCACATTTAATAGTAGATGTTTGAGAATTAAAAACATTGTTAATAATTTAATTTTAATAATACCATTTCATATCATCCCAAAATAATCTTTTTTATAATATTCACTATATATTGAGAGGAATAAAAATGTTTATAAGTGATTAACAATTAAAACAACTACCCATAAATGTAGTCAAAAAATTACTAATCATCAATCATTATACTCCCAAACTCTCACCCAATATTTCACCAAGAAGATATGATTGATTAGAATTATATCAAACTTGAGTTTGTCATTTTACAAAATGTGTGAGTAATGAAATATAATTAAAATTAATTATCGTTAAAAATCAAAACATTTAAATTAATTAAAATTGAATTGGAAAAACTGATGTTATTGAATGAAAATAAACACAAAAGTCTAAAATATACTAAGGAAATAGTTAACCAAAGAGAAAAGTTTTTCCTATATCTAATCAATTAAATAATACTACTGACTGATAAACCAATACATTACCACCAAAAAATCCAATGTGTGATCGTGAATTATATTTAAAGTATTTAATACTATATATTGTAATTGGTATTCCTAAATTATATTTCAATTTTGTGTCTATAGGTTAATTAAATAATACATTTAATTAAAATTTCATTTTACTCAGGTATCACGATGTGACTCTTAAATATCATAACCACATAAAATATCTCAAAATGTCTTCTCATATATATAATAGTCTGATGGGAATTGAATGTGGAATGATATTTATTAATTTCACTGGATAAAATCTCTTCATTGTATTGTGGTGTAAGGGGATGCATCACCGTGTGTCAGTTCTCAACTCTTATAAAGATAGAATTAAACAAGGTGGTAGTGGTGTAATGATAATTTTTATGATTAGACATCACATTTATCTAAAATTCCAGTCAATATTTCCCCTCATTAGGCATCATGATTTGTAAAACATTCTTTATATTCATGGATGATTTTTTGTCAATCCATTCTTATGGTTCAACCAAATTTCACACTAGCATATATATTATCTTATATATATATATATTATATAGTAATGATATAGTTGTTTCCATTAAACTATATCCTCCCTATGTGGTGGTTAGATGAATCCAATTAATGATTATGTACTTATTTGGGGAACTCATTGAATGGGTAGATGAATCATTAGTTAAACCTAGATGTCTTCTAAAACTCATTATGATATGGAGGTGTGTTTAGACATGATTTTCCCTTATGAAATAGTATATAAATCCACATAAAACTCCATATGGTGTTAGGTAAATTTTTACAATATAATTTATTTTTGGTATTCAATCACTTCTTTATTCTATCATTTCATACAATTATAGTGATGGTTGGGATTTTATTTTTATATAGTTATCTAAAAACCACCATGAATGTATTTAAATAATCCTAAATAATTATAGTACCATATAAATTTAAAACAAAAAATAAATAAGAATTATTTTTTTTAATTTATAAATAGGTATCACTAAAAAATTATATTCTTTTATTTGATTTATCATCTCTTATGACACAATGCAATAAATCCCCCCACACATGATTTTTTATATGATATGATTATAAGACACATTCATATACATTCAATTAATGATATTATACATAATCCAAAAAAATATAATAAATAAAGAATATGGAACATCTGTATTACAACATTCTTTTATGTGTGTTGGTTTTATTCATTATTTTTTTATTTTCCTCTTCTACAACCATATTAAAAAATATAAAATAATGTATTCAATGTGATGAATTGATTATTTTCAAAATAATGTTACAAAAATATATTCACGTACTTTGTTCCTTCCGATATGTATTTCTTTTTATTTTTTGTACATCGATTATACTTCCTCATTCAATCATCATCATGGTCATGGATTTCTTCACCATATTCCATAAAATTTATAATCATAATTTATTTTTATTAAATTTTAATAGATCTCCTTTCACTATAGTTTTTTAAACTTCACATTATGTTAATTTGTAACACCCTAACTTTCCCAAACAACGTGGAGTTCAAATTCCCTAGTACTATTTTAGACTCGAATTGGTATATTTTATCCCTCTAAAAAGTACTTATTTTGAATCAATTTGACCCAAACGAATATATTACATTCCCTAAAAATAATTGAAATATCATATATATACCTTTTAATTTTTTATATTTCAATCAATTAAATTCTCCACTTCTCATATAATACATTATAATATATATTTACCACATTACTAAACTAAACATTATCATGTTATATTTCAAAGGTAAAATTGCATGTTCTTAAGAATACTAGTATTATAGAGACAATAATATTATCAATTTTAATGATGTTTTCAATCCCCAAAATTCATCATCATGATTAAAATTCTTATATTGCTTCGATTTACATATTTTCTATTCTAAAATTATTTTTTAATATGTTTTTTCATCGGTTTAATTCATATAATAATTCATTGATGGCATTTTGTCCTATTATTGTGTCTGAACCAACATTTTATCATTAATAATATATATTAGTTGCGGTAGTAGTGAACAATATATTAACAAATTATAGATTTTTTATAAATATATTCTAATAAATATAAACTTATTTTTAAAATTAATGCCTAATGATTCCATGATTTTTGGAATGTAAATATATCTTACCAATGTTAATACAATTTCTACAAGAAATAGATTGTATCCATTACAACTTGACATTGTAAACAGAATGAGGAATTGTTGTCCTAAGACACCCAAAATTTAAAATTTTAGTATTCTAGATCCATTCATTTCCTTATATATTCCACAATTTTTTTATTTGATAAAATATATCAAAATTTTAATATTCTCACATTCATCCCTTTAAATGGTATGTTAATTGAAAAATTTAGGAAACACATTATAATATATCATTTAACACCCATTATGTTTACAACAAATAAATGTATAAAAATTATTCAAAATACATAACTTATATTACTCTAGAACAAACATTTATATTTTTCCACCTATTTATTTTTAGAACAATTATGTACCTTCAAAAATATATTATATGAAATCAATTGGAATACCCTTAATCTACGTCCATGTCAAGCCCTATGATATACTCCACATTGTAATGTTTTTTTTGTAATTTTTTATAATAATGTATTTTTACTTATTGTAGATAAGTTTTGTATATAACAGAACTCATGAATAATAAAATTTGATTGATACCCATGTAAATATATCAAATATTATAAATTATCTATATCATAGTTATTAATTCCATTTTTTTATTTCATAGTAAAACCCTTGTTAGAAATGAAACCATTTTAGGTGCTCATGTTTTTTCCTTCTTATATGATATTTGGTATAGAAAATTTGAGTGATTAGTGTTTAAAATAAGTTTACTACTAAGAAGACATGGTGTGAATTTTACAATGATATATTCATCTACTAAAAGATCATTATATTCTATTTTTAGTTTAATTATTATCCCTTAAGAATTCTTCTAGATCAATAGAAAGAAAATCTCATCTCCCACTTCTCTAAAAAACACAACTCATACAAAATTACCTCTTTCTTAAAACATGATTTCATCTGTTAAAATACAATATAATGTTGTTATGATTTCTAATTAAATTGGAACATTCATAATTTTATTAAATACATTTAAAAAGACATTATAAAACATGATCGTCGTATATTTTACACATAGTGAAAAAATAATTTAAAAATAACATTAATTTCAATTATATTCCTTTTGAAGATTCATTCATGTCACATAAACCATGTGACTAAATTCAAGGAATTTTGTTGGGATTTAATATAAATCACATAAATTATAAATTATAAATAAAATTTCTACCCATAGAGATTTCTTCTAAATAACTTTGCATTTTTAATAGTTAAGGTGTATTGGGGATGTGTATTTAGAAATATTATGGCCCGACCGTTTGTATTTTTTCTTATATAAGGTGATGGATTTATTATAAGGCTGTGATTTATATTTTTTTCAAGGGTGAAGAAAATGGAGGAAGTAGGAAATGAGAAGATCCTCATAGGAGCCTTGCAAATAGGCCATCTATTATATGGTAACCATGTTAGTAAATCTATATTTACCATAAAAACATTAGTTTATGTATATCAATACCAAAATCGGTGAACTAGATTTTTTTTGGCACCTGTAGTATTTAAAAAATTTATTTTCAATAATTAATTAACAGACGAATAATTCAAAGATTATTTGGTGATGAATTTCAGTTTGGATGAACCAGACCCCCCCCCCCCTCTTTGATTTCTTCTCCAGTGAGGAATATTTTATTTTTATAGATCTTTTCCCACATCATTAAAAATGAAAACTATGTGAAAGTATCATATATTTTCATCATCAATTATTGGTTTTATCTCCATTGTAATTGGTTTTATAAAAAATATTTGTTTTATATGTTTTCCCCACATTCTTCATTTCTTCCTCATTGGGTCAAATCAAGCTATGGAATAAAATTATTATTCCTCTTTTAATAATTTTCATATGTATAACGTATATTTCTAGGATTTATATTGTTTTTTAATTTTTTGGTTTCTGACAATGATTAGGGTTTTGAGAGTAATTGAGAAAGGAATCACTTTTTTTCATATTTTTAGGGACACATCCTTTAAATATTTAATTTGGGTTTAGAAATATTCTAAAACATAGAGGTATTATACAAGGATGTTGATTATTAGGTTGGTTTTGAAAAAATAAATTGGTTCATAGGATATTGTTCATTGGATTGGATGCCAAATGATATTTCATGGGATCATGACATGTTTCATGATTTGGTTATATAATGTTTTATTTCTCCATAATATCATAGATGTTGATAAATAATGTTATTAGTGATAATTAAGGATCTCTATTTATGTATGACCATCAGATGATATTTACATAGATGTCTAAAAGGGATGAGGCTAATAGGATCATGAGCATGGGGAGAGGACCCATGAGGTGATGTTTTACATTGGATATTTGGTAATATCTAATGTAGATTAATTGAACATGGTGATGAATTTGTACATTAAATTGACGGAGGAGGGATATATTTGTGGTGGTCGGTGGATTTATCGCTGATTATGATCACTAGATTTGGTGAGATTCCCCCTATTTGTATAGAATACATCCGGTCAATGGAACTATTATTTTATATACATAAATATTTGATGGTAACTAATACATGACTTATGAGGTGTATTCATGGGTTCAATTGGGTTAACATAATTGTTTAGATGTCCATAATTTCTTTAATGTGTGTATAACTCATGGGTACATCATCCCACTCTATTTTTAGCCCATACTAGTGAAGAGATCACTCATAGATGGCTGACCATGGGATAGTATGGATCATGATGATTATACTGTGTTTCAATCATCTACCATTTCAAATATTCGTATATTTTTGGGGGTTATCTAGAGACACCACCAGTTTGGATGAATGGTTGCATACTCAAACACTACATAGTGCATTCGATATACATACAAACATTATCATTCATGACATAGGCACATGAAATGGTAATGGGACCATTTGGTAGTGTAATAGAGGTTAAATGGATGAAAAACTAGGTAATTTATGGTTTTTTTGCGAATGATCGAGAATATCCTTAGTTCTACACTTGATTTTTATTCTATTATTGTTTTATCTATTGAGACATGATCTTCTAAGAAGTTTCCATGTTTATTTTTACTTGAATCATGTGACATTATACATATAAATTTTTAAAATCATTTGATATATATCTTCTATTACTCTAGATGTTTTTTTTACTATTTATATTTTTCTCTTCGACTATTAGTTATATGTATTTATATTTGGTTATATATACTATCCGTGATCAATTGAAGACCATATCTACTTATTTGGAGCATTTGGTATTTGAAGCGGTGATCCAATGGAATGTATATCTACAAATCATGTTTTTTTGGGTGATATAGGTCCTGGATGATACAATGTAATATCAAAGTGATGTTTTCTGTAATTATTTTGAGTGTCACAGAAGGATATCAAGGAATATTTTAAGACACTATATGGATAAAAATAATTTTTTCATACCAGTACCAGTACAAGCTAAATACTATGTTGATGTGTAACTGGGAGAACAATTTTGGTCCTTTTTTCTTATAAATGTGGCATTTGTCATTGGAAATATTGTTCTCTAGTTTTACTAATTTGTTTTTGATAATTTTCCCCAAGATGAATGATGTTCCATCCATAATTTATTCCAAACATGAAATACTCACATGATATGCATATACGTACAAATTTTTGATGTAAGTATTAGAAATGTGTTTATTTATTTATATTTTGAATAAAATTATATATGTTGATTTAAAATATAAAATTATACTACTATTATTATTAGCTAAAACGGGTATTTGATTCATTTTTTTATTGGGTATTTGGATCTTTTTTGGGTCTCCCATACACGATTCTGAAAAATTCCAGGTGATGCCACAATGATAAAAGATATTAGACAAAGGTGTGGGAAGGTATGTGTATTATGTATTGTGATACACTACTTAATTTAATATTTTATATTTATGGTATTTGAGTAGTTACATATGTATTAGGAATGGTATAATGTCTTCAAATATATTCCACCTTGACAGCCATGTTTTCCAACATGTAGAGATGAAAGATGAGTGACCCCTAATCATTATTACTATTTTGTCCCCTTATATTGCGGATGTGGTTCCATAAAATATGATATAATATGGACCTTTTATGGAATAGATGATTATGAGCTTCATATAGCACTTTTGAGGTGGGTAAACTAGCTAGATGTGTTAGGATCGGGTTTTTATGATTATTTGAGGAAAATTATGTTATGATTCAACTCCAATATCAACCAAATGTATCAAGGAGTTGATCTATCAATGGAATAATTTACTAAGTAGTTTTAGCTATATAAAATTCCCATATTTGAAAGTGTTCATGGAAGCTTGATTGGCGAGTTATGGATTATGTCACATTAAATCCTAGTTGATTATATTAAGATATTTTCATAGAATATAGTGAAGTTATATTTTCACATTCTTTGGGAACTTGTGAAATTGTTGTTTGATGTTCAGGTACAATCATGGATACGCTGGGGGTTTCATGCAAACACATTGAGGAAGTGTCTATGGAGAACCATTTTTATGATGTGATCAGAGTGAAATGGGTCATGAGTATATTTTTATGACTAATAAAGATATTACAATTGATGATTATTCATCTTAAATAATATATTTAAGACAGATTTAATATGAATTTGGGAGACATGGTATCACCAAGGTTTTCTGATTTAATGAATTGCTTCCATATTACATTTGGGTACATGTGAAATTTTTTTGGGTTCATTTTTTTTCAATGTACATAATATACAAATTTATAGAAGAGAATCATTTCACTAATGGTGGTTATCCAAACCATTGGAAAAATTGTAAGGTTATTGGATGTTATAAAAAGGGATTTTAGGAGACCTAGTCACCAAGTTAGAGTATGCGAGCATATTTTTCACTTTATGGGGTCATATTTGAAATGATAAAAGACAGAATGAGGAGACTCATATAAACATAGATTAATTGGACACTACTGAATTTTGGGTTTTATATTACGATGTTGAACTTGATGAATTTAATACAGATAATTTCTCTAATAAAAACTCATCTATGATCATCTAGGGATTAAGAATCTAGGGTGGACATGTAGTATCACTAGGGTGTAGTACTTAAAGATCATATCAATTACCACACCATATAATAGGGAAGGGTGATAAATAGTGTGGAAAATGGAAGACATAGCATGGGATCCCTTATAGATGTCATTGTCATGACCTTACCCAAGCTGGGGTTTGAGCCGCAACCATCCCAACCCAACTCCATTGGACATGGGGTGGTGACAAGATATAAATGCATAATTAACTACGGAAGACCTTTACTGAAGTAGTTTTTAGCACACTTACAACCATATTTATGTAAAAAATATACAAAAATAATAAAAGATTAAACAATACTATATTTAAACCAAACATGATTGATCCTTTAGACATTACCAAAGTATGAAAATTTAACTAAAATGTAAATGGAAAAAATACATGCCCAACTACAAATATATTCTAACCTAAAAAAAAAGTAAACAGCTGAGAGATCCCAACTTCGTAATCCCAAGCTATGTCTATCATATGTGGTCTAAGTACCTAGTATAACTAAGCTACAATGAGATCATGGTGGACGTGTCTATTGTCTACATAAGACATGACATATAAAAAAATCACATGTAGTGGTTAGTATATACAGACCTAGTAGGACACCCCAAAATATTAGGGGGGGATTAAGAGATACAATAAGAGTATAAAGACATCATATGCATGATATGTTCAAATAGAATAGGTCAACACAAACCGAGAGTGACATTAATCATTTACAAACAAAAGGGTATTAACATAGTGAGTATATGAACTGCCCATCAGGTCTTTTCAACCTATAGTAGGATAGTAGACTCATCCAACTATGTGAAGATACAAATAAAAATTGTGTGGAATATTCCACACTTCTTTGAATATCTTTAAAGAGAGTTACCAAATTTAAGGTGCGGATACAAAAGGAAACATATATTATTACTCAAAAGAATTCCAAACAAGAGAGTAAATGGATTTCTATCTCCTATCTCAACACATGAATAAGTGTTTCCAACAATTCATAAAGTGCATCAATAATGCCTAGTATCTCATGCACATACCAAGAAGTAATCAAAACAATTAAGCCATGCCACTTCACTATTCCACAAAGTCGAGGGGGAAAATTATTTATGAAGATGACTCATGCCTTAGTGAATAAGTGTGTTAAACTATGTAAGTATTGGAATATGTGTCTTACCCATGCCAATGGGGAGTTCCACTCTAGTGTCACAAAGACCCGCATCATATTTGATAGGTGTTCCACTAATTAGGATGAGGACTTACACCCATGTTAATGGGGGGAGGGGGGTTCCACTATACCAATCAAGGATCCATGCCCTGGTGTTAGTTGGGGTTCCACTCTGATCATCATGGACCCACACACTAATACATTAGAGGGGTTCCACTCAGTAAAAAGTTACGGAGGAACTGCTCCCTTTTTGATGGGGGTTCCACTCTATTAGTCGAGGACCCACACCTAGGTTTGATGGAGAGGATACACTCTATTAAATGATTTCCCACACCCTTTCTAATTAGAGTTCCACTTGGATGGTATCGAGGACCCCACAACGCATTCTTGCTATATGTTTTACTCAGTAGTCTATGCTGATCGTGCATGATCACTACCATCATCTAGTGCTGCCTAACCATGTGTAGTGCCCTAATAATTTAAAATAATATATTGAATTCCAAAAATAATGGAACTATTACTTTTTATGAAAAAAAACATAGGATAGGTACTCACAATCCAAAAACTAAGTTCAAATAAATGTGATATGAAATCTTGATGTTTCCTTAAATGATGTCAATGGGAACATCATGTTTGAGGATACCCACACAATGTGTGTTCTCGC
Source organism: Viscum album (assembly GCA_963277665.1). Taxonomy (NCBI): domain Eukaryota; kingdom Viridiplantae; phylum Streptophyta; class Magnoliopsida; order Santalales; family Viscaceae; genus Viscum; species Viscum album. The sequence continues at coordinate 54,234,071 of OY728156.1, forward strand.
TCCACTGCCTGGGTATTTCCTTGATAGTTACACTACTCCATAACATATAATCGTACAATATATGTAGTTTGATTACTTGGTGTGTCTAGGATAACCAAGATTAGGCCATGTCTTGCTCATTGTGTCCATGTATCAGAACCCATGTCTGCGTACCCGACCCCAGGTCCATGTACTAGACCTCATGTCTCTTAAATCGACTAAAAATCCATGTACATATCCAGAAATTTAAACATAGGTTCCTAAATTTGTGATACATAACAAGAATTTACTTTTGGGGAAGGGGTACATGACTTGTAGGATGAGTAAATGTCGTGTCATCCTTAAATGTTCTGAATCCCAAGACATGACCACTGAGTGGGATACACATTGTGTGATCATCATTGAACACATTGTATAATGATTTTTTCCATAAATATAGATCTCCTTCCCATGAATTTTGTATTATGATTGATCACTTCAGATCTGAAGCTATCTACTGTTTGAAAATGAAGGATCTATACAAAAACAATGATTCTAGGCCACCACTCCATGGAAATATGCCTCAGTTTGTCCACAGATGTTCTCTGTTCATTTTACATTCTTCCAACACTTCTATGTTTTATTTTTTAACCACATATCATAAAACATAACACCCATGAATCACATGAAACCATAATATATGCTCAGTTGGTCAATTAATTCCTCAAATGTAATTCCTCTACGAATATGATGGTCCTATTAGGCTCAATACCACCAAAACATTATCGACCCGGTACCTCGAGGACCAACCGGTGACAAACATAATGAAAAATGGGAGAAAATCATAATATCAAATGATTTTTCTTTGTTTTACAGGATTTCTTGGAAAGAGATTAATAACATGAAACCATAGTAAGAAAAAATTGAGATAATAAAATTAATCAATACCAATGTGCCTAAAAAGTTTGATGATTAGAAAAGAGATATAAAAGGAGTTGATCCACTCATAATATTTAATAAAAAGGGGAATAAAATCACTAATTTATGATGAATACTTTTATTATGTATTTTTCATCAATTGATAACATGTGTGCCAATGATCGAGAGAAGTTGTTGTGTTCGATGCCTCATTATGTGATATGATATGATGTTTCATTATCTTATGATGTGATATTCTAATAGAGAAACAAGGGGAAAATCTTAATTTCACCCAAGGTTTATATGGATATATAGAGAGAATTAAACCGGGAAATATCTGAATCTTTGAAACAAAATAGTTAACTGATTATATATTTATTCAACTGAACATACCGCCAATGAGAGATGAGTCCAAACACCCTACATCAAACCATTTAAGTTTATTACTAAGGTAAAAATCATGTTTTGGAATAAAAAATGGACTCTAATTTTTGACTTGAGAATATATTCAAGAGTTGTCCAATTTTCCTTAAGAATCCATTAATGTGAAATAATAAATTTATTTAATATATTCATAATAATTATTTCAGTTACATTGTCCCAAAGAATCACAAGCTGTCTTAGTGCCTACCTTTGAAAATATATCGATAAATATTTCGTAGTCATACAAAGACAAAATAGAGTCTCAATATCCTTACATCATTCAAAATTTTCATCCCCAAAAAAGAAAAATTAAGAAAACAACTCGGGATACCTAGCTCATAATTTTCCCTCCCGCTCCTTGGAATGCACATGTACGTTTCCTTACTGCCACAACATGGGATCCATGTTGAAGGTTCATCAAAAATAGGTCATCTCCAGCACGATCCGCTATTTACCCCAGGTGTTCCAAAATGTTTCATAGATCCTAGATGTCAAAAAACCCCATTCGATGACGTGTATAGGATCAAGCATGTAACACCTCATCCGCGACACATGGAAGAAATCATGCACCACCTCCATCATTAGGGGTATGATAGGTGGTATTTATAGAGACCCATGCTTAACATACATGGATATTACATATTTTTCGATGAATAATAAAAACATTACAAAGATACATTCTAGAGTTCAATAATTTTTTAGTGTCTTTGGAAACATGGAAACAAGATTTTCTATCCTAGTTAAGGTTGTTCAACAACTCCATTAATGATCCCACCTTTAGTACTTATACCTAAAACCTTTCTTCATAACCTAGAGAAAGGAAGAATGAAAAGTGGTGAGCTCAAATGCTCATTATGGGTAAAAAAGGGAGAATATTAAGAATAAACATGAGTATAAGGGTATGAGAATGTGATCTTGTAATTAAAATATCATACCATTCATATCGAAGATCACAACATAGTTTATCTTCTAAATATCGACAACTAATAAGCCACAATTCATATGAAATAAAGATAATATGCCTCGAAATTATAAGATTGGAATACGACATGGAATTATGGAAGACACATTAGCATATAATATGATTTCTATAGTAACAAAGACATCACTTCCAAGACCATCTTGTTGGACAAAGAACTTAACTATATCGACTAAACCCCCATTCCAACCCTGTATTACTGAACTGAGTAAACCAACATTCTATCCTTGTATTTCTGATCCGATTAAAGCCTCATTGTATCCCTATATTACTGTACTCAGTAAACCTTCATTCATGCCCTATACTGCATAACCATGTAAACCCACATTCCAGCCCTCTATTATTGAACTGAGTATACCCTCCATCTATCCATGTATTACTGAACAATGTAGACCTTCGTTCTTGCCCTATCATATCTCTTGAGATATAAATCATTACTCAATTCATTAGAGGGAGATATATTTCCCACCCATCACATAATTAAATCATACATACTTATTCTACATTATTAAAAATAAACAAAACATAACTCATGAAATTAAATGGGTATCATAAACATATAAACAGATCATAACATGTTGAAGAAGGTAGGTTTCATAACCATATCATCATAAACATAACCCGTGAAAAGAAGTGGGCTTCAAAATCATATAAGACATGAAAGAGAAACAAGTTTGATAAAACCATTCAATCAAAACATAATACATTAAAAGAAATAATATGAATGTAGTCATTGAATAATTTCCCCAAAAGGAATTAGCAACACCAATGGATGTTATCAATGATGGGAAATAATTTTGTTATATTTTTTAAAAACACTTCTTGAGGAAAATATCATTCCTTGTCTAAAAATGGATTTATAAAACATAAAATCATTTGAAAATAATTTTCCTAGAAAATACATGGAATCCTACCAATCATTTTGAAAACCTTTTTCCCAAAAATAATATAAATTAAGCTTCAAAACATTTTAAAACCGTTTTTGTTGAATGAAGTTAAAAATTTATAAAGAAATCATAATAATCTTTTGAAAACTATTTCTTTTGAAATACTCTTAAAACATATAATGAAATATTTAAAAAATTATGAATACCATTTTCCTTGAAAACATAAAAATGAATTGAAAAATCTTTTTATAATTTCACTTGTTAAACTTTTAAATACGGATTGAAAACATTTTGAAAAGAATTTTAATTGAAAACATGTAAAAAAATATTGAAAAAATTTTAAATACAATTTGAATGAAAAATACTTTTAACAATCATTTTCCTAAGTATTATCATTTAAAAAATGTAAAGGGGGCTTCAGGGAATTGCCAGAGGGTAAATCTAGACATGTCATACAAGGTCAAAAAAACATTCCACATACATTGTAAAAACGATATAAAAGATATTTTTTCAGAAAGTGAAAATAATATTCCTTTAAAGTGATTCGTAAAATAAAAAAATGGTAAAAATTTATTTTAGATATTATAGGGGAATAATATAATATTCATGGAATCTATTTTTAGAAAACATAGATTTCTAACTGAAGAGAGTGTAAAGACTGGAATTCCTAAAAAAAAATTCTTAACTATGTTTATACCCAAGAGTAGAAAATTTTATCAATACATGATTATATGATGACATAAAAATGATAAGGAATACTATTAATATTCTTAAGATATGGATAATAATATTTCATCAAAGTAATAATAATAATAAACAATCACAAAAAAAACAATGACATTGTCCCAATAAACTGTTATAACTTAGTATCATAGGATCATTATCTCCATATAAGGAAATTAAAATACATGAATCATATAATATCAAGAAATGATTTAGATTCATGATATGGTATGTAAAATCCAAGTATATGCACCCTGAAAAAGGGTTTAGGTGCATAACAAAACATGAGTCTCAAAGATATAAAATTGAGACAAATTTTTTTTACCAATTTGGTAAATTTTGAAACATAAACCCCATGAAAGAAGGATCATAAAATGGGAATGTGAATAACCATAAATTTATGTACATGATGCGTATAATTCAATCATGGGAAGTATTTACACTATAAAAAATGAAAGAGTGGCGAATGTAGCTTGTACCTCAAAGAAATTAAGAGTGAGATGAAATCCCCTTACCTTATGTCTTGAATCACTCCGTTCTAATACAATAATCCTATATAATAAATATTAGTTTATAATAAATTTGTTACCAAAGAATATTTTAATATCTATTACGGTATATTGTTTTATTGTAACATTATATTACCCACTTGTTAATGTTCTTATGTTAAGGTTTCACTTCGTGTGATATTCTATTTGTTCTTCGAATGTGTCTCAATTTGTTATATTGTTCATCTTTATCTTTATATAATGATTATAGAATGTAAAAAATGATATAAATATTTGTTATATCCATTATAATTATATAATAAAAATCTATATTGAATGTATTATGTGATAAAATATATCGTTCATGGAGACGGTAATTCGTACGTACGCATGAATGTTGTTTTTCATTTTTAGTGTCATATTAAAAGATATTATTTAAATTAATTATGTATATATATGTATATATATAATTACTAAATTAGTATTAATATATCATATATATAATATAAATTCATTACACCCATCTTTATTACATTCTATGTGTTATGTCAACGAATAACATCACTCTGAGAGAGCGGTAGTCCATACTTCCTCAAAACGATATTATTTTATTAAAAAATAGAAGGTAAAAAATAAGTGTGTTGTAAAAGTAATAAATAAGTATAAATAAATAATTAATAGTACATATTAAATATATAAAAATAGTGTCTATCATAATGGCCACCATGATTGGAGGTAAAGGGGAAATGAACAATCATCGTTTTCGGATGCAGTAGTTTACCGTACCCCGAAATAGTATGTTCAAAATCCATTAGATGGAGGTTTTGTAATTTTTGGTCATAAAATTTTCCTAATTAAATACTAGTATATGGATTATAATGGTTTTTTCACATAAGAAAGTAATGAAGTGATTTTAGGGGGTGGAGAAGGAAAATAAATGAAAGGAGCGTGAGAGAAGATGTTACCTCTTAATTGGGTAACACCTTTAGGTTTGTGCCTAAAGGATTCCTTGAGAGGGTTTCTTCCCAATGAGAGGATTCAAGGTCGAAGGTAGGATTGTTGGTAGAAATTTTTTTAGGCCTTGTCCTAACTTAATATGAATAAGAGGTGTGAGGAATGGGTAGAGTGCTTTTCTTTTTATAGTGTAGGGGGAGTGGCACTTTTGTAAATACCAAAAGGTATTAAATAGTTGGTGGTCTATCTTACCTAATAATCCTCCAAAATAAAATAATAATGTATTAAAGGAGATTTATGGTCTATTAAAACCTTATCCACACATAAATATGGGAATTTTATTTATTTTTTAATCAACTTCATAGATTCCCCAATTTTAACATTTTGGTTTTTTATTAAAGAATTAGTTTTATAATCTAATTAATTTAATAAATAATAATAAATTAAAGTGATGATTTTTTAGAAAATACATATCCACTAAATTATTTACATTGTATCTAATTCATAAAATTTAATCCATTTTTTTTGTAAATTAATTTTAAAACAATCACTTGTGACGTGCTAAAACGATGCTTGAACCCGGACCGTCCTAAATTGTTTTTACATAATATGGATAAATAAGTTAATTATAATATATTAAATACTACATTAATATAAAATGTTTATTATAAATTAATAATAACATGTCTTTTGGCATAATATAATATATTTTATTCAATTTTAAATAATTCTATAAGATTCATTTATATTTAAATAACAATAATGCCAATTTTGACATTATTTATTTAATGTTAATTATAAAATAAAAATATTATATTTTACTTAAAATATATTTGGTTTATAGGATATTAACATGATATATTAATCTTAAAAAATACATAGAAAAATAATTTAATCAATTAACATCACTTTAATATTTATATTATCATTAATTTTACTTAATTTTTCACTAAATAATATTTATATTGACATTTCTTAAAACTTTTATGTACATAACGCATCTCCAAAAATTATTTATTATTAATTATGATATAAATAACCCGTATATATTTTAAAGGGATATATATAACCTAAAATAGGATGTTTTTTTACATATTTTAATGTTTTATGAATGTTAATGGTAAGGAAAGTTAACTTTTTTTTCTTTTCGTTACCCTTTATTATATGGATCATTCAATTAATAATGTCACAAAACCCATATATTTTGAAAAAAGTGGTGAAATGGTCATATTTTAGAATCAAATGGATTTTGGTAATGTTTTCAAGTCATTTTTTTCTTTAATACTATTTTTATTCCCTTATTAAGATTAAAAACACCTTAATCAACATAATTAATTTTATTCGCATTCACTAATAATTTTGGTCAAAAAACTATTTTGTTCATCTTAGACCAATAATATCAAACTTATTAAATCTATGTAATTATGTTTTTCTAAATTTATATCACAGAATATGGGAAATTATGATTAATTCTAACCACACATATGGGGCGAAATAATAGGTTTTTATAGCAGAAAAAAGATCAACTGGTTGCTAAGTATTTATATTCATATTGAAAAAATGATTATAAGGAAATAAATTCTATAAATATATTTATAACTACTATAATGTAACTATAAAACAAATATAAAATATAATTCATCATTATTAGTTATTAAAATGAAAAGTATTTTTTAAATAACTTGTATTAATTTTCTATGTTAATTAAAAATATAATGTTTCTCAAAATAAATCCCAAAAAATCACCACAGGCTTATTTCTACATTTCTAATTCTAAAATGAGTTTTATTTTATCTAATTAAATTTATAAAATTAATATAATTACTTTATTCATTAGAGGATATTCATTCGAGAGAACGATGTTATTAACATAAAAGGACTTTACTAAAAAATTACTATCTTTAATTATAAATATGTTTAATTTATATAAAATAATTACCATAATTATTTGAAAGGCTTTTATTAATATTACTATAACTATTTTTAATGGATAAGATATAATTATTTCATTTAATTAAACATAATATATATATATATATATATATGTTTCATAGGAACTTAGTGTTTCGTGCATTGTATGCCAAGTCAGTGTTTCTTATAGTTAAAGACAAGATGATATTGTGTATCGTGCAAGAAAAGTTTGTATTGTGTGGGAAAGGAATGATTGAATTTGTTTTTTAATATATATATATATATATATATATATCAATACTATTCATAGTGTCATGTGAAATGAAAAATATTGAAACGAAAAATTATTTTGAAATCAAATCTCAAAATCTTGGGGTGGTAGATTAAGAAACCTCGCTAACCCTTTAATAAATATTTATTGGCCCAAAGAACCTCATAGATTTATTTCCTCCCCAGATGAAACTTTGTTATCCTTATCATGGAGATACTCTTAAAAAAATTTCCCTCCATATTCGAACTCCATGGTCCTATGCTAGCGATCTACATAAGATCTGGTTATGCTCTAGGCTATCCTCACCCATTCACAAATGAAATTGGATTTATCTGTAGTCCCATGAACCATTATTTGGACCATAAAGAAAGTATCACTAATCTTTTTTCAACATGACGTTTGCATGTAGGGTCTCCTATATAGGACATAAAAGGGTTTCATGTAGAATGTAGATTCATAACTATTTCTGCACACAAAATAATCCTCGAGATGGTTATCCTAAAAAATATAGAAAAAAGATAATACAAAATCAATCATCGTATTCTATGATACATCGATTATGTGTTCTATCTTCCCATTGTTTTGGTGTTTAAAGGATATACCCTTATTCATGTGGTTCCCAAATACTGTATAAATATCATTTCCATAATCTTGACACAAACCACATGTCATAAACATAGAAAGCTATTAAGGGAACCCAAAAAATGAGAATATTATCCTTTACGTACAGTTACACAAAGCTCTCCACAAAATAGTAATACCTAATAGTAAGGATGTTCTCTGACTTCATGAGTTGGTCAAATATCACCAAAATAGATTCATGGCCTGTTTCTAGGTGTGGAATCCCAGTGATTGTATGACTGGACATACTATCCCATTTACACTCTAGGAACTCAAGGGGATACAAATAACATTTCATAACATGGTGCTTAACCTTCACCTACTGATCGATGAGGCATTGAGAGATGAAGATAACAAAAATTAGTCGCATGCTAGACCATAAAAAATTGCTAATGAAGATATCTTAACATCTTACTAACACTAGGATGTACATCTAGGTGAGAATTATGGAAGTCTCGCAGAACATCCTCCTGCAATATAACTAGAATAACTATCTATACCTATAACAAGATGACATAATTTACTCCTTTATAATATCTATCTGGTAAGTCACATAGGGATATATGATCACATAATACATCATAGTAGATGTATACTAATTGGAACTATCTCACATGATCAAGAAGTAGTGGATTATATAATATTGACTGAAGAAAAGTATCACTCTCCCATTTTAATGGGCTGATATTGTTATGGAAGATATTTTTTAAACAATTTTATTTCATTGATGTCTTATGTTACATGCATCACTCACTTAGCTTGCATTACACATGACACAGAGTTTCTACGAAAAGGTATTTTTTATATAATATAAAATCTTAGATTCTAAATTAGTGGTTATGAATAATATTAAAACAATTATGAGAATATAGAGTTTATAAGATAAATTTGTTATTTAATTACTTTGAAATGAGAATATATACCAATTTAATATAAAGAAAATATTGTAATTTTTATGCTCTAGAAGTCATATTATCTTTATAAATAAAATTAATAACAATTAGAGAAAGATAATAATGAAATAAATATCTTATATATTCAATGAAATATTCTTTATTATCATCCAATATATTATATATACATACAATAAGAATAAAAAAAATTTATGAAAAATATATATTTTTCAACATGGCCATTTTACCAATGTTAAATGGAGAAACCATTTTAAATATAATATTTGAAACCATTAAATGTTTTATACAAAAAATTAAACATCTTATTTGATATAAGGATATAAAATTTACTTTGGATAAATTTAAGTTATTTTTATGGTAAATTTTAGGTTTTGATGAATAATGAAATAAATATTTTTTTTAAATATACTATACTTAGATAAATTTATATACAATGTAGTTTTCTTATGACTAGTTTAAATGTTTAAATAGTTCATTTTGATATAAATTAATCCTATAATTGTTTTTTAAAATGAGTTTATACCAAAATTAATTATAAAAAAAATTATTTTTTACAAAGATATTTTTTAGAAAAACTATTTTTTTCATGAAATTATAATTTTTTTTATTAAATTAGATTATAAAACTTTAGTGTTTTGAATTTTAATAAATGTATTCCAAAATTGGATTCATACGGTCCAAATTTATGAAATAGTGACCATTTATTTAAGGGAAATATGAATTTAATCAATTGTAAATTGTGTTACTACATTAAATGGGAAACTGAGTATTTTAGGTAAAAAATAAAATGAAAAAGACTATATAATAAAATTAAAATATTAGAAAAATTATATGAATATACCCAGACCTTTAAACAAAATTATATAAATTTAGTTGGTTGATGGACATTTTTTGAAGAAAATGACTTATATAATATTTAATTTAATGAAACATAAAAATATTAATTTTATATTTCATTAATATATATATTTTTTGAAAAGGTCCCACATCCAAAAGACCTAGGTAAAAATTCATTAATGTATCTATTGTTAAAAGAGATTAAAATGCGAGATCTTATTATAATCACCCTTATAATGAGGGAGAATGACCAAGGGAAGCGATTCTCGCTAGGTAAGTGGCTTACCAATTCCCATATTAGCCAGATCATCTGACACCATATTCACGTCATGATAAAAATGTATGATAATGAAGTTGAGGTTCAAAAGGGACTTCATTAATTCCATTCCCTTTGTAGCAAGCATCCAAGAAATAGGAAGTTCACCATTTCTAATGGCCTGTACAAGAATGGTATAGTCACTTTCCAACCATATATTATTCCAACATTTAATTCTAAAAAATGAGACAATATATTTAATCTAAAAATCTCTTTCTCGAGTTAACTAGTCATGCCACAAGTGTCATAGAAACACCACATAACGGAATCATCATGTGTCATAAAAACCGTACCACACCCCGATGGCCCCAGATTTACTTTTGACACACCATATATATTAACCATAATCCAAAGAAGGAGATAAGGCATCCAACAGACATAAAAAGTCCCCAAAGTGAGTCTAAAATTTCCCGAAACACCAAGATTTTTCAGCACAATAAAATATTGTACACTATTTTTTGACTCCCCCATACCATCACTACACATGTACCTTATAGCAGAAAAAATATTCTGCATTACCAACTTCATAAAGTAGACTTCTCCCAAGTGTAATGACGAATTTAGGTGCCTCCAAATAGATTTAAAACACCAACTACAACCAAAAAATGTAGACCACGTACATGGGGAGATAACTGGATGAATGAAAAACACCGATGGAGGGATTGCAATCCTAAAAATTGAAGACCAACCAGATCAAAAGCCTCATGGACCTCCTTCTAAATGGACGATGTCATTGCATATCTAGGGAAGAGGTTCTCTGCATCCTCCCTTTGCTGGTGGCACATAGCACACATAGAAAAAAAAAGAATTCCAAAAATTTAGAGCACCTCATCAGAGGGTGACCTGTTTTAACCCATCCTCCAAAAAAGGGTACGATGTGCCGTCCTAATCCAATTATTATGGAAAGAAGATAACCAATTTTAGTTATCATGATGACCCTTGGTGACATTTTTATAATAGATTATTATTGAATGAATTAGTTTCCTAGCCTGTTCCCAACCCATAATATCCGGGAAACCAACAAATTTATAATGATCAACCAAAGCATGAAGCTCATATAAGAGATATGAGGGAGGACCATCAAAAAAAATCATTAATGGTGACCTGTTAATCTGATTCCAGAACAACCAGCTAGAAATCATCTGATAGAATTTCCCCATACCAATTATCAAACCATAATTTGAGAGTTCAGTTCCTGTTCATAATCTATCTAGAGCATGTCATGATATTGTAAAAGTAATATTTAATTGTTTTCCATAATGATGAGTCAATGTAAACATTCCTTCCCAGTCTCAATTTACATGAAAAATGAGCACTGAGAAAAGAAATTGAATTTGAATTAATGTGAAGAATATTTCAGACAAGGAAATATTGATAAAAATAATTAAAAAATGAAATATTCTTCATTCCCAGGCCACTATTATATAGAGTGAGAAAACATACCTTCAAATGATCTATGACCATTTTCCTCTCATGGATATTAGCACTCCAAATAAAATTCCTCATAGAGATATTTAGAAATTTGTGAAGTCCCCTCTACCATTTATAGTCCATGAACGATTACACCAATTTAGAAACTATTATAGACTTAACAAAGAATAATTGCCTAGCCATGGATAGACTCTTCCATTTTCAAGTTGAGAGCTATTTGTTAACCCTATAAACGGTTTCAGTAATGAAAAATACTCTAGGACACCCCCAATATATAGGAACACCAAGATAGAGGAAAGATAGAACCACTTCTCTGATTCCCAACTCTGAAATAATCCAATGCTTCTCGGAAATAGAAAACATCTTTCCAAAGTTTATGGTCGATTTATCCCAACTGATACATTGGCCAAAAACACCTTCATAATAATGAAGAACTTACTTCTAGATATGAATATTCTTCTTTCTATACTACAGGATGATGATGTTATCATCAGCATATAAAATATGAGATGGGGGGATGATTGACCTGGATGCCTGAATTTTCTTGAGTTGACCCTGGGAGACCATGTGAGATATGAGTTTACAAAGATAATATTCAGCAATAGAAAAATGTAGGTCTGATAGAGGATCACTTTGAGGAACACCTCTAGGGCATGAAAAGTTCTCTGTTGGGGAGCCATTTAAAAATTACCGAGACATGAGAAGATCAAAAAACAGAAGAAATACAACTAATAATAATTTCAAGGAACCAAAACATCCAAGAACCTTACAGAGAAAGGTCCAATACAGGGTATCATAATCATTTTTTATATCAATTTTGATAGAAATTTTGCCCTCAATTGCAGGTTTCTTGAGAAGTTTCATACATTCAGATGGTAAACAAATACATTCCTGATTACATCTTCCTTTAGTAAATACAAATCGATTCCAAGAGATAATAATAGATGCAATGGTTGAGGGATTGTTAGTAATAATCTTATATATAATCTATTAACTAGTTTTGACCAAGGTAATAAGTCAAAAAAATTGAATCTCACTAGAATTTTCATCTTTAGGAATTGAAAAAATAAACTGAGCATTGAGACCCTTATAAAGAGCTCCCAAGGAAAATAATGGAGAGACCAATTTATGGACATCAAATTTATTAATGTCCCAATACTTCTGATAAAAAAAATTGTTAAATCCATATGGGCTCCGAGAGATCGAGGAGTTAAGGCTGTATACAACTTCCTTAATCTCAAATTCTAAAGGGGACTACTGAGAAGGTGATTATCAGTATCGATATCCAAAGAAAGGATGATACCATCAATCAGGGATCCCCCCAAAGTGGGACCACTGAACATCCTAGTGAAATAATAAACTATATAATCAGTAATGTTTTCATTATTATCTATGATTTGATCACTAACCATAATACTGGAGAAGGGATGATTGGTCTTCCTAATTATTTTGGAGTGAATTGAAAATTTTTGTGTTCTGATCCCCTTCTTGAAGTCATTTTATTTTTAATTTTTCTTTATGAATATTTTCATTCATTACATGGTGAGTGTTCAATTTAGAGGCTACAATAGATTCCTGAGAAAAAATTTGATTCAATTACACTTTTAAGGCTTCATCATGAATTTTATGGAGAGAGGATTCAAGACATAAGATTTCCTTATCCAGCTCACAATAAGTCTCCTTTCTCATTGATTTTAAAGAGAATTTCACCATCCTAAATTTTATAAGGAAATCAGAACCGTTCTTTCCATTCCAAAAGATTTCAATCAGCATTCCAAAATCACTTTGAAGATCCCAAGCATTGTTGAAATGAAATGGAAGAGGCATACGGTGCTCCCTGCCCTTAAAACACACCAGAATCTGATGATGATCAGAAGAAATTTTATGGTGTGTAGTTCTTGAGATGAAGTCCCATTTGTCTAAGGATATATTGTTCAAAATTTCCTGATCTAGCTTACTATCAATCATAAGGCTGATATATCATCTGTACTGAGAGTACTTTTCACCAACAAAACTAAACTCAGTCAGATCCTTATCATCAACACAACCTTTGAATTCCCTAAGAAGTATCTAAGAATTAACTGTACCCATTTTATTCACTAGAATATATGATAGTGTTAATGTAACCAATAGTGAACCAAGGGGAAGTAATGCCCCAAAAATTGTCAAGTTCTTACCAAAAACTCCATTGTTCTTGATACCTACTTTTATCAGAAACAAAAGAAACAAAACTTTTTCTCAAACGTCCATAATATAGAAAAAAATCACATGCTCATTGATAGAGAGTGTCAAAAATACCAATGGAGGTATGGTAAAAACACCCATAAACCCTCATACTGTCCAACTGAGCCATTGGTAGCAATCAAGAGAAATCCAAACATATTAAGGCCCACAAAAACAAAATAAAAAGAGTATTTTAGTTATGAAATTCTAATTAACATAGACATGTATATCTCAATATGCATGTGAGAATCATTAATAGTATAGGAATTAGAGAGACCCAAAAAATTCCAATAGAGAACATTCATTTTGAAATTGATTAATTATTAAAAATTACCATCTTATTTTTCGTTCTTTCCTTCTTCTTTCATGATGAATTTTTGGAGCCATTAAAAAGCAAGGACAAGCTCTTGGTTTGCATTCTGTGAGCTGAAATCCTAGCAATATCTCTTACAGGCACAAAATTTATTCCTTAAAAAGAGGAGACATTCTCCTCCAAAGATCACGTGGGAACTTTTGGCATGTGATAATTTTTCTTACTCAACCATGTTACACCATTTTTTTCCTAGGAGAGTGCGATGTTTATTTAGATCAACATATACTAGAGAACACATTGTCTTTCCATTCCCAGCACTTGGAGAAATAGTTTCTAAAGGAGTATCATGACTGTCAAGAAAATATTCTCCACTACCTTGGCACTCATCCTCCATAGAGTTAAGATCCATAACAAGAGTACTAGAGACCATATTAACACCCTCAAGATCAATCTCTAATTCATGAACATGGGCAATATTTTGATGAGGAATAGATGATTTCCCAACAACAACTACAACATGCCCATCCTGCCCCTCATTCTATCTTGATACATGATGATCCTTACCAGAATGTTTTACCTTCTTTATTGTAAGTACCATGGAATTATTTTTCCGGCCATCCTCCTTTCATGGGTTAGATTTGTCAGTAGTGATGTCCATCACTATCCTCTATTGTTTCTAAATACACCTACAATATTTTACAGCATGTCCAGCTATTTTTCAATAATATCATAATTAAGTGATATAAATAGATACAAATGTTACTTTTTTTTCTCAATAAACATATTTAGATTATATAAATTTATTTTTTACATTTTGGGATACTTGGATGAAATTTTTTTATTTATAATTTTTATTTAATAAAAAATTAAAGATGTAAGATTCTTGTTTTGAATAATATATCATTTTTAATATAACGTTAAACAGAATATATATTTGTCTATAAATATTAATTTCAAATATAAAATGTTTTTATTTATCTGGGTAATTTATTTGTAATTTTTTAAAAATAAATAATTAACGTAAAATCATATACAGTGATGATGTAGTAATTATTTTATTAATGGACGTCTAAATTAATTTTTTAAAAATATTAAAATAAATTTAATTCTAGATGAATAACGGGATACATCAATTCTATGTGGAATTGACATGCTAATATTTTTTGAGGATAAATTTTTATATTGATATATTAAAAGTCCAAATAATGAACATTTTTAAAATTGACATTAATGATATTTTTTCCACATATTATATTCTTAAATTATTTAAATATCATAATATTATATTTAAACATAATTGAAAATTATAATATGGTCTAAAATATTTTATATTAATCATTTATTATTTTATTTTCATCACATAAGTAAAAATTACAACCTTTTAATGTTAAAATAATAGTTACCTTAGTTAAAATTAAAATATTTTAATTAAGGGTTAATAAGAATGATAAAGGTTTAAAATGATACCAAAATGTGCAGAAATACATTTGATTATGAGATTATTACCTTATCTAATCATATTTTATAATATATGACATTTCGTAGAATTTGGGTAGATATTTAATTTATTATAAATTAATATATTTAGATATTACAAAAGTTCCCCTAACCTCAATTATAAAATTGAAACTTTTTCTTATTTTATATACAAGTTTTGAGATTTCAAGATCAGACATTATAGTGAAAATAATTTTTATTACATTACAATTACATTATAATATAATTTCACAATGTGGATCCAAAGCTTCGTTGTCTTGGGGAAACTCCGACCATACATTACTTTTACAACATAAAATATAAAAATTTACATAATTACTTCTTCCATATCATCTTATTGGCCCTTGATTTCTTCTTAGTACATGTAGTCACCAATGAGTATACATAAAAAAGGGGTGAGATAAAATTCAATTAATATGATAGATAATAATAATAAAAAATACAACATGGGGTGAGCATAATTATAACATAGACCGAAAATCATAATCATGAGAGGAACCATTATGAAAATTCAGGAAATGTGGAAATGCATTAAAATGAAACATCATGTCTTAGTAGTCAAATAAAAAACATTTTGTGAACAAATATTGAATCATTTTCACACATAATTCATATTACTCATGAGATACATCACATTAACAAATTCATTGGAGATTTATATAATTCCAGGTCCACCTGTCACAACACAACATTTACATTATCATTCCTGACACATAGAACATATATCGAAATTCAACATATAATAACCCATAAAATGGAATGCGTTTCATTTCAAAATCATACATTAATAATAATTGGTTTCCCAAATGAAATAGGGAATAACATACTTGTTATAAGAATCATCAACCTTGAGTAATGAAAATAATATTGAGAAGTAAAAGTTGTTTTTTGAAAGAAGAGTTCTTTTCAAAAACATAATGTTTTTCATAAACTCAATTATAAAATATTTATACCACGACAACGTTAATATAAATAATAATAAATTATATTTAAGAAATATCCATACTATAAAAGGGGTTATGGAGGAAACCCCATGAAAATAGAGTTGGGATTGATAATTCCCCTAACCTTGAGTTTGAATTCATCCGTCAGTTTAATATCATGTATAATCCAATCATATTAATTAATTAACAGTGTAAGAACATTTTATACGTGAATCTTATTCATTATGGTTTTATTAATTTCATTTATAATACATTTTATGGTTTATATATTTTAAATACATCATTCGGGAGTGTTCATTTTCATAGATTTCTTAAAAGGTCCTCTTGTATACATGAATGAATGTTAATTTATAATTAGAATGATTATACAAAATTGTTATTATCTGTTATTAATGATCATATATAAGCTTAAATGATCGTAAAAATGATATTTTTATATATACCAAGAGAATGACTCCATATATATACGTCAAGTACGATTGTTTTAGATTAATTTGGGTGTTTCTTGGATGACAATGAACTCTTTTTTTATCATTTAATATTATTTGTATAAGTTATTGACAATACATAAACCAAGTTATAAAATAATCATTAAAATTTTTTTAAACCATTTAATGGTATTATTAATATAATTGGTGGTTTTTAAGGAAAATAAATGTACATTTCCCATAATGTTTTTATTTTGACCCATCACGGCCTATAACTTCGTAAAACATATAGAGGGGGGATTTTAATTATGGGTATTCCATTTACATTATGTAATTATAGTACATTTATGTTTTTGGAGTTATCATTAAAATTTGAAAATGAGACATGAGGATGGAATTAGAAAATAAATTTAATTTGAAATGAAACTAAAAGAAATTTATATTGGATTTATCCTTGATTTCTCTTCTTGAGATCCCCTGAAAGGAGCCTAGGATGGGTATTTTCATGAGAAAAAGAACTACTGGTAATGGCGGAGGGGGAAGGGAACCTTATTGGGAGTAATTTATTCGAGGTTTAAATATTGAGAGGTGTGAGGGGAAAAGGGTGTGAGGGGTAGTATTTAAAGTGGAGGAGAGGGGTGTTTTCTTATTATTTAAATGATTAGTTTATAATTCTGTGGAAGAAAAGAAATAATGTTGAAATTTTTGGGACTAAATATAGTAATTTGACCATGTGAGTTTGAAACAATGGTTTTTATATCATTGATTCCACAATGAATAGCATATTTTGATTATAATATATATATATACCATAAATTACCATATTTGACTATTCACCAAAAATTCATGTAATTTAAGAAAATCCGAAAAATGAAACCTAATAATTTTTTTAAGTGTGAAATAAATAAATAAACTTCATTTTATGAAAATACTTATTTGTGTATTTTTAATTTAATTTTAAATTAAAGTAATCATTTACTTAGAAAATACATGTTTTTAAATTATAACAGATTTTATAACACATTGAAATTTTAATTTAGGTCTCATTAATTTATCATAAAATAATTGAAAAAAATTAATTTATGAATACATTTTATGAAAAACATTATTTCAAATTACAAAAATAATCATAAAATTAAAAAAATTTGACATATAAGAGTATCTCCATTTCATTAATAATTTAAAATATTTATTTACCTATATAATGATGTCATTATATAATTGTGTCACTCATTGGATGGATAAATTTTATTTACAAATTCATTGGTATGGTTACAACACATTTGTATGAGGTATTATTTATAAGGTTCATATTACTATTCATAAGTGTATCTTTCTATTCACCAAAAATTATGTTTGTCTTATCTTACGACAAATATCATACTGATTGCAGTCGTTTATGTCCGATTTTCAAAATTTGAATCACTGAAATGGAAAAATTATGTGTTAACGACTATGCTATAATGGCCACATAGTATTTATTAGTTCATTTATTCATGATTTGGCATTATGTTTTCTATTGATATTTTATTTGACATTATTATATGTAGGGAATTTCTATTGATAAGTCCTTAAATGATTTTATTCTTCCTAGCTTTTTAATTTTCATGCTCAAAATTTAGTATTACAAAAACATGTTAGAGTACTTCTCTTTCATATCCTCCTCTAGTTCCCATGTTTTTTCTTCATACATATAGTTCCTCGACAACACATTGATAAGGTTTGTTGTATTTTTTCATTGAACCTTATATTTCTAGTCTAGAATCTTTAATAGATTCACCTAATAAGAAAGAGCATCATCCAGTTTTAAAACCTATGAGTTCAATAAATGAAAGGGATCTAATATATTTTCATCAGGAGTGATACATGGGATACATAATGAACATTAGAAATATTTTATGGATGTGAAAGTCGATAAAACATAAATTTTAAGTGATAAAGGATATCGAAGGGGACAATGTAACTTGGACTTAACTTCCCTTTCGTTCCATACAACATGACCATATATCATAGTGATAATCGAAGGAAGACTTTATCTTCAACATTGAAATTCATGTCCCATTGATGGTTGTCAACAAAACTCCTTTGTCAACTCTTTGCAGTAATGATATGTTTCTGGACATCTGGAGCCTTCACATCATCTCTTTCAAAAAGTGAAACTCCAAGTATAGTTATTTCACCAATGTCATCCCAACAGTTTGTACTTTGGCATCAATTTTCATACAGGGCTTCATATGGAGCCATCAGAAAACTCAAGTGGAAACAATTATTTAATGAGAACTCAACCACATAGAGATTCTAATCCCATATACATTTGAATTCTAAAGAGTCCGATCTTAGTAAATTTTTGGCATCTTAATAGTCCTTTTAGATTGGCCATAAATTTTGGGGTTATAGGCCATGTGAAAATTCAATTCAATACTCAAAGAATGTTGAGGACTCTGCAAAAATTTTAATGTGAAACTAGGATCATGATCAGAGACAACTGATAGTGGATACCCATGAATTATCACCACTTCATTCACATATATCAGGGAAATATTTTCAAGAAAGATATCATACCAAATAGTTATAAATTATAAAATCTTGGAGAGTATGTCCACCACAACCCATATCCCATTATCTCATTTGGATTTCTTCAGAATAATTTCCAAATTCCATGGTTACATTCTCCCCTTTTCATTTGGGTATAAGAAATGGTTGCATCATCTCTTTGGAATTCTAGCTCCATACTTTAACGTGATGACATATCAAGCACCTTCAAATCTATTTTAAAACTTCTTTCTTCATGTTATCCCACCAGATGTGTTCTCAGAGATCATAATAAATATTGGTACTCCCAAAATTGATAGATAAAGTTGAGGAATGTGCATTATCAAATAGATCTTTCTTTATCTTAGGCGATGAAGGCTCATAGAGAATTATTCCAAAATGAATCACAACATCATCATTGATATGGAACTCATGATGCTTCACTTTATTTTTTTCATTCTCCATATTATTAAACTCTAGATCATCCTTTTGTGCCTCCTTAATAATCAATTAGAAATATGGTAGGGAAATAATGTGGGAATGATCGGATGTATTCCATGTCATCATGAATTCTAAAACTATCCTTTTATTTTCAATGAATATTAGGTCTCTCTCTATCCACAACATGAAAAGATTGGTAGGTTATTTTCTTCTTAGAGCATCAGCTACCTTGTTCACCTTATTGGGATGATAGTGAATAGAGAAATAATAGTCTTTGATTATGTATAACCCTCTTATTTTACTAATTTTGATCTCCTCTTGGGTTAATAAATACTTTAGCCTCTTGTGATCCGTATATATGTCACACTTCTCACTGCAGAGGCAGTTATTCTATATTTGGAAGGGAAAAATCACAACTTCTAGCTATAGATCATGCATCAGGTAGTTCTGCTAATAAATCATCATCTGTCATGAGACATTGTCTATCAAATTATAATTTTTCATGAGTATACAACCCACAAATTTCTTGAAAACGTCACTATATATCACAAAACGTTCATTATTTTTTGGAAATTTCTGTACGGGTGTATTGATAAACCTTCTCTTTAGATCCTTCAATCATTACACGCATTATTTAAGACAAACCTAAAATATGCCTTCTTTGTTAAATTGGTCAGTAGGCATAAAAATTAGGAAATATTTCTCACAGAGTGTCTGTAGTAACCAACTAATCCAATAAAACTGTTTATTTCTATGACACTAGAGGGTATGTTCCACTACGCCAATGGATTTGTTTTTTAAGGTTCTATATAAATTCCCCCAATCGTGATCACGTTTCCATGAATTTGACCTGATGTATCCAAAGTCCACACTTTATGAAGTTCACATAAAACATCCCCTTCATTAATGTCACCAACACAATCCTTTAGTGTTCTTTATGTTCCTCAAAACTCTTAGTGTAGATGAGAATGTCAGCAATAAACACTACCAAAAATTTGTCGATGAAATGTATAATGACTCAATTCATCAAATCCATGACTATTTGATGGGAATCAGTAACTGTAAATGGAATCACCATAATCTCATAGTTCCCATACCTTGTACATAATGTAGTCTTCTGAATATTGTCCTTTTCCACCATTAGGTAATGATATTCAAAAAGGAGATCCACCTATTAGAAATACTGAGCTCCTCATAATTGATTGAACAAGTCATCAATCCTTGGAAGTGTATAATTCCTCTTTTTGGTGATCTTGTTGAGTTCAAAATAATAAACACATTTCCACATTATTCTGTCCTTCTTCTTCTCAAAGATGACAGGATCACACAATGGTGATGCACTGGGGTGTATGAACCCTTTATCTAAATTCTCTTATAACTGTATATTTAACACCTCATGTTCGATAAGATCCATCCTATAGGGACACATTTAGATATGATTAGATATATGTATGATTTATATGGTGAACAATAACTCGTGATCTAGCACTAGTCTGAGTAATTATTCAGGAAATACATCACTATATTCCTACACAATGGGCATTTACCCTAGGTTGGTACCTTCTTTTGAGCCAACCATTTGATAAAGGTAAGCTTCATCATATGGAATCAACACCCTCACCATTGAAGGATTTTCCAATGGGGATTCATTATCTTCATTATATTGGTAGTTGTGCAAGGGATAGTTTGGAATATGAAAAGATATTTTCTTTTTCAGATTGTTTATATGTTATCTATATAAAGAGAGACAGTCCATTCCCAGTATATAATTGAATTCCACCGTGGGATGTATTATTAGATTATCTGGATGATTTTTCCCACATAAACCAATAGAAAAACTTTCAAACACTTGGGTTTCTAAGATTATACCACTTGGTGTATTTATAGATATCTATACTTCTTTGTTTTAGGGCTCTGATTAAATAGTCCTGGAAAAAATTCAATATTGTTGGGATTGTCTATAAATAGAAGCAAATAATAACTTTTCCATTCATGATTGAATAGGAATTATACCTTATATAAAATCATTCTCTAGATCCCCTTCTACAATAGTTATGGCATAATCCTTCCCTTGATTCTTTGGATTTGGTAGATGATGATGTTGATTACCCTTGAAGACTCAAGGATTAGTCCACTAACTTTTATAGTTTCCTTTTTCTCTAAATTTAAGGATTTATACCATGGTTGGTTATCTCTATTCTTCCACCAAATTTTCATGTATTTTCATTTATTATTATATTTTATGAGCTTGGTTTCCCTCTCCCCCACACTTGAAGAATTTCCATGTTTCATTAATAAGATTCCATGATTCTTCTTCCCTCATGTTGGACATGTGGGTGGTTGAGTTTTCATTAAACATTTCTCATTAGATCCCCTTACTTGAAACTTTTTCTTTTGTTTCTTATCACCATAACCTTGGTAACATTCTCCAAACTCCAACTCCACTTTTAGATCACATTAAACAACTTCATTATAACTCCCAATGTCTAATATTGAGAGATCTTTTTGAATGTGTGGTTTTTGTTCACAAAATAATCTATCAATTCTATTATCATTATTGATAACAATACCTGAAGTGTACATTTCAAGCCTAGTGAAAATTTCTTCATAGAATATGAATGATTATTTTTTTTTCTTTATCTCTATGAATTATTTCTCAATAGTTATTCACATAGTTTGAGGGAAATACTTATTAATAATCATTATCATAATGTCATCCCACGCCTTCTATTCTATTTTATCCATCAGTTATGTGTTCTTTATCAAATACAACCATTGATCGACCACTCAATATAGGTAATAAATAGTGAGATTCAACTTCTCCAATGCAGAATATTGAATCATAAAAAATATCTTCTTCATTGAGTTGTCCCATTGTTCCGCGACTAGTCGATTAGAAAATACTCTAAAAATTGGTGGTTGTTGGTGCATAAAACATTCAACAGTCAATTTACCCTTCATAGGTGAAGCACAATGCTCCACATTATTTAGGTTATTGATTATAACCTAATAGAGTAGAATAATAATTTCCATTAATTTTTGAACTCCACCTCCCAATGCATTGGGGTTGTCATTTTGGAAATCACGGAATTTTCCCTTGTAGGGTTTGTTGGCCTAATTTCTCTTTGTCACCACCATTTTTAAAAAAGAAAATGTTAGGGAAAAATATTATTCAACAAGACATGAATATAAAATTCAATCCAATGTGAAATTATCACTAAAAAAATATATTTTTTGATCCCAATATTTATCATTTTTTTAAACAAATCATATTTGGTTCTTACTTATATTTAGTCGCATACTAAGAGTTTTCACAGAGGTTATCTAATATTAATTCCCAAATTAACTAAACCATCCTCTGATACAATCTATATCATCCATTATTTTTTATAAATTACTACTACACCAAAAAATCATTTCACAACAAGTATCATAAGGTTTAATTTCATTAAAATACTAGGACCATACATAAGTTTTATATCATATAACATAAACATTTATTTAATTCTTTTTTATTTAGACTCTTATTGTCCATTGAGTTCTTCTTAGTAAAAGATGTCACCTAAGGCTATACACCAAAAATGAATGATCAAAAATCCTATTAATGGATATATACGAACTGAAAGTAATATAATTTTGGGCGAGGATAATTATAACAAATACATAGGATTATAATCATGTGAGGAAACATTTTGAAAAGAGTTGAAATTTTGAAATGCATAAAAATAAAACAACATGTCTTAGTGGTAAAATACAACATATATTTGTGAACAAATCTAGCATAATTTATATTCATAATTCACTTTACCCACGAGATAAAACCTATTACCCAATGCAATGGAGTGATATATAAATTCTAGGAGCACTCGTCACATCACAATATTTAAATTATGAAGTAGGACACATAGAACATGTATCTATCATGAACATATAATAACCCAAAGAATGGACTGGTTTTCATTTAATAAGCATAAATTCATAAAACATGGGTTCTCAAATTATACAGTGAATAACATGTTTTTTATATAAGAATCATAATTTTTGAGGGAAGGAACAATCTTGAGAAGTAAAAGGTGTGTTTTTTTTGGAAAGAAGAGTTCTTCAAATAAATATTATGTTTTTCATAAAATCAAGTATAAACATGTATGTCCCAAAAAGGTAAGATGATTATTATAAAAAAATATTTAATTTATATCCATACTAAAAATTGGGTGAAAGTGGAAAACCCATGAAAAGGGAGTTATGTTCGAGAATTACTCTTACATTTAGTCTAAATGGTTCCTTCCATTTAATATATTGTATAACCACATTAGATTTATTAATTAAAAATTAAATTACCTTTTATACATTAATATGATTCTATATGGTTTAATTAAGTTATTTTACTGGCCTTTTGATGAGAAATTGAGTTTAATTTCATCTTTCAAGAGTGTTTTCCTTCTTAGATTTCACAATCAATCATCTTGTATACCTGAATAGAAGATTCGTTTAAAATGAATAAGAGTATAATAATTGATATTATAAATTATTAAGGATCCACCTAAGATA
The DNA here is from genome assembly GCA_963277665.1 of Viscum album. NCBI lineage: Eukaryota > Viridiplantae > Streptophyta > Magnoliopsida > Santalales > Viscaceae > Viscum > Viscum album. Next base: position 54,258,628 of record OY728156.1, read on the forward strand.
AAGTGATTCCACAAAGTATTTGGTTGTATACCACGATAATGATTCATTATATTGAATTTAATGCTGATGGTTTTAGGTAAATTATGGTGGGTTTTCGATGAAAACGAACTCATTTTGTTATATAATTTAGTATTATGTGATCAAGTTTTTTATTGAACATGAAATATATTATAACATAATGATTAAATATATTTTTTTAAATCACTTAATTTTATTGTTAACAAATATTATGGTGTTTAAAGAAAATGAATGTGTGATTCCCACAATGTCGTCAATTTGACACATCACAGGAGAGGACTTCATAAAATAGAGAGAGGATAGAGTTTAATTATGGACCTCACATTAACAAGATATAATTCTAGTATAAGTAAGTTAATGGAGATATCAATACATTTGGATGAATGCAGGTGAGGAGAGAATAATAAAATTAATTGAAATTGAAAGGAAATTAAAAGAAAAAGAGAGAGGTTTAAACTCTTAATTTCTCATATTGAGATCCTCATCAAGGAACCTATGCTTGGTCTTTTTCATTTTCAAAGCAATGTAATTTTTAACATATCCAAAAAAGTATTAGAATATTTTTTTCTTTTACCTTACACTACATGAAGGTATTTTTTGGCCTTCATGTTAACTTATTTCCCTGAAGCTTCCCATAATAGTTTAAAATATTATTTTCTATGAAAATGTTTTCTTTTGAAGTTGTGTGGAATTTTAATAAAGTAAAATGATATCAAAGAAGAAAGGATATTTTCCTCTAGAATTATTTTCAAGTAATCTCTAAAAATTAGTTTCCATTGAAGATATCAGTCTTTATTATTATAGATTATTTAATAGGGATATCTTCAAGGTTTTTATCTCTAATATTTCTAGGGATGAATTATGTTTATTATGGAATAATAATAATGAATCACATTTCTTTTATTTTGGTAATTCTATGATTTAATATTTTTTATGAAACCCATTTTATTTAATGGGTTCTGATATGATGAATTATTTATGTTCTTTTGGAACACATACTGTTGGGAAAAAATTCATCAAGGAAGAATTGATGCATTTTTTTGGACGATTGTGTTTGATGAAAAATATGGTTAGTCTGTTAACAACAAGGGATTATATGGTGAGTTTTCAAGTTATAGAGATATTTATGACAACCTATGTTGACAATGAACCATAAAAATGAATGATCAATCTGGTGGTGGTAGAAAATGTACAGACTTAATGTTGCACTATATTCGTGTGTTTTCAAAAAAACTGGGCCTCAAAATATAAAAATAGAGAAACATTTTTTTGGAAAACGAAGTTTTATGCAAGATTTAAGGTGGTTTAGAAGCATTTATGAAAATAATGTTTTGGGATCAGATCATCAAAAAATGGTATATTCATGATGTGTGCAAAAGATTTGGAAAGGTGTGTGAAATATGAGGTTATATATTGGAATCTTGCACACCCAGTGCTACGTAAAATTGGGTTTTGGGTTCCCCAAGGGAATCTTGTGTGATGTTAGGAATCCTCCATAGAGGGGTCAAAAATCACTATAAATAAAAGGAAACCCTCACATTAGAAACAGCTTAACAATTATGGAGAATCCAAGTAACGGATCACATCATAATTATAAGCAAAGGGAGTTGTGAGAAAGATTTTGAGTGGCACACATGCTATGAATGTTGTGTGTAGGAATTGATTTTTGCGTCAGATTTATGTTGCACACAAGGGGTATTTCTCAAAATAAGTTGAATCATGCGCATAATAAATAAATTCTTCATACAATACACAGAAATGGTTGCATGAAATATTTGGTGTTTCCCAGTACAATTGTGGTAATGTGGTATTCATCAGTGGATGAAAGTGGGACATTAATAGAACTTGTACTTATAGTAGCTGATGCATTCATTAGAGATAATGAATGTAAATTTATGACTATAAACTGTGTGTGGATCTTATGTAGAATAATTGAGCACCCATGAGTTGAGAGAGTAGTTGGCTTTTAATATGTGATTGGTTGTAAACCAGGAAGGACAATCAATTCACTCCAACTATTTTAAAAAATAGTGTACTTATAGTGTATTTGGTACATCGACACATCACTGGTGTATGCTCCATGGATATAGCCTATTGAGGGTTAACCAAGTAAAATTGATGTGTCATGAGCACACTTTAATATATGTTCATACTATGAAAAGGGAAGGATATAGATAGAGAGAGGTTTGTATGAAAATTAAACAAGATCAAAAGGGGAAGTTCTTTTAATATGTCATTCCCTATTTCACCCCCCTCATATGGTATATATCCTAGTGGACTTAACACATATTTATGTTTTTTATTATGTGATGTTGGGAGATGTATCTCCCTATATTGAAATGGATAATTATTTATATCTCGTGTGATAGATTGGGATGTAACACGAAATGAAATCAGTTCAGTAATATAGGGGTTGAATGAGAAATGATGCTCGTTCACTAATGCATTGCTTGAACAAGAAGTGAACCTAGTTTAGTAACAAATTATTAGAACGAGGAGAAAACTAGGATAAGTGAGGGACATTTTCCTCCATGATGGTATTTATAATGATATTGACTAATATGGAAATGATTTTCAATGATTATGTGTTTTCCAGAATTACATGTTTGATGTCAAATTTATTCATTTATGATTTATGTTTGATGATTTTTGTGAGTCTAGATTATGATCCTTGATATAAAGGGTTGTTCTTTTATTCATATAACCATATATTTTGGTTAGGATTTATATATCCATTTTTACTGATCATCAAAGCTCCCACTTTTCATTTTTTTTCTAGGATGTAAATTATGTTTTATGTAAGAGTAGTAAAGGGGAAGATAATTGTGGAAAACATTGATGATCCTTCACTGGACAAAAAGTTTGGTTCCATGTTTCCAATGGTACTGAACTAATAAAATTCATTGATGTGTGTTTTTGTATTCCAAAAAATATGTAATATCTATGTATGTCAATGTTTGGTGGTTATACCTACGCCACTAGGGTCTGCTTTTGGGAGGCTAACTGCTTTGATGCCTCCATTACCAAATGAGTCTGGGGAGTCATGCTATTTCGTTCATCAAAAATTTTCCCTTCCCTAGAGTATTGACTATCTCAAATTCATTTTCCTACAGAAACTCCAACCAGCATTGCTATCTTCGGTCGATGTATCTCTATTTTAAGATTTATACGAGACTCTAATTGACTTAGTAATCCAAAATTCACTTACCCAGAACATAGTTCCTCCACATCATTAGGGATAAGACTATTATTTCCATATCCATGTCGTGAGATTCATAGTTCATCTCGTTAGGTATCAACTACATTGACCCGTAAGAACTACCTGGCTGCCACTACATCAAAATTTAACAAATCCCATATCCTAAGTAATATCAAAAAATTATAAACTCGACAACTTCCTTCGATAGTCTCAAAACTGGATCACTCATCAACCTCAACTTCAATTCCTCAAGGCTATATTTTAAAACTCTGACTAGGTAAATGGATTCCCTTTCCATGTCAGGATGGACAATGTGGATATGGTTTTGCATAATTCTATCACAAACCTCCTGTAGTACCCCATAAAACCTTGAAATATATGCACCAATGAAATTCTATTAGGTGGATCCAAATCAGGAAATGTGTGAATCATCCCTGTATCCATGACAAAACCATTCTCAGAAATGAGTTTCCTCATATAGTGATCATCTTGAATCCCAAAATGGAACTCCATGCACATTCTGTAATTCTAGTGCTCTTGAGAAAAACCAGGAACCATTATCAAGTGCATTGCATTATCCTCCTATGATGTAGAGTATATGAGTATTTAGTTTATGAATATTAACAAAAACTGGACAATGTATGGTGGGAAAATTGAGTTCGTCAATGAAAAATAACACGGTAGGGGAATTCCTCGCAAAAAATGGGATCACTAGGAATTCATAGATTCTATTGTGACATTAGAATGCCAAAATTGGAATATCAGCCTCCCATACACTCAACTAGTGGTAGTCAGACTTGAGTTCAATCCTTAGAAACCATATCGCACATTTTAAATCGTTAAAAAGTCCATCAATCATAGAAAATTGTTACTTTTTCTTTATCATGGATGTTCTAGGTGACAATAATCCATGAGAAGCTACAAAATCCCATTTACCTTTTTTCATGAAGAACACTGGATCATCATAAGGGACACACTGATCTAACAAAACCATATCTTCAAGGTCCTCTATCAAAAACCTCTACTCCAAGATCTTGGGGAGTTCCATTAAATATGACACACAAGATATCAGAGTGGTTCTGGGATTCATATCAATGAAAAACTCCATCTCCTGCCTTGGAGGTATTCACAAAACATCCTCAAAGAATACATCCATATGGTCCTCCACAATTGAATGGACCGGGTTTCTTGAAGGGCCTTTTGCACCATGTTCTACACTCGGTAACTAGTGAGAGATGGGATAAAACCTCCCACTCACAGAAATCACATTTTTGTTGTGATATCTCTCATGTAAAAAAATGATAGTCACATCCATTCATTGTGTAAGCATATGAAATGTATGCGATGAGTCATAAGGGCTATTGACAGGATTCTCGCGCGCTTTATATGGGATGCGTCAGGCGGGGGCAAGAGACGCTGGGTGTCGTGGAGTAAGATGGCTCGTCCCATCTGTGAAGGGGGGATCAATGTCTGGAGTATGGAGGAGTTGATTCCATCCATGCATGCAAAGCTTGCATGGGAGTCCATTGAAGCCCGATCCTTGTGGGGAACGCAGATGGCTCAGCGATATAAGGATGATACGAAGTACGGTTCAGCTAGGGGGACGACTCTTTGGTACTCGGTTTTTAATATCATTCCGATCCTCCTTCCTCTCTCTCGATGGATTGTTGGGGAAGGGAGCATTCTGTTTTGGCAACATAACTGGGCGGGTGATGTACTAGGATACCCAGGATGCCCGGCCCCTCTAATCTCCTTTAGGGAGGCAAGCTCATATCCCCTGTTTTACAAATCGGTTCTCGACGCCCGCCTGCAGGAGATTTTCGACTCTGTGGTCATGAGCTCGGAGCAGGACACCTGCGTCTTCACTCCGTCCATGTCGGGGAGGTTCAACGCCAAGGATTTTCGCAGGATGAGCGGTATACAGGGGCAGAACGATAGGTGGAACAATGTGGCCTGGTGCAACTCGATCCCAGCCAAACTCAACTTTCTTACCTGGAGGATACACTACAAAGCGATACCCTCTGATGACCACATCAAACGGCTGGGGATCAGCCTTGCGTCGTGCTGTCATTGCTGCGGGAACAAAAGTGAAGAAACCATGAACCATATATTTTTTGAGGGTGATTGGGCCCGGCATGTCTGGAAGTTCTTTGGTGTCTGCTCAGGCTTCCTTGAGCAAGGAGGCAGTGTGGAGATGTTTATGGAGCAATGGTTTCAGGGGGCTAGTGTGTCAGGGGAGGAGTCTAAGGTACGTGCGACTATTTTCAATGCGGCATGTTGGCACTTATGGAAAGCCAGGAACAGGGCAAGATATGAGGGGAGAAGCACCTCTGGTCGTTCTGTGGTGGCTAACATCCGATGCATGCTGATTGACCTGATTGGCGCAGCGGGAATCGGAGGGGGAAGGTTACCCTTGCAGGTGCAGCAGGCGCTTCCAAGGAGCGCCACCGGGGAAGGTGGGGTGGCGCGGGGTAGATGGATTCACTGGATTCCCCCTAGTGAAGGGCTTAAGCTTAATACAGATGGTTCCTGTGTTCTGGGTGACATGAGGGGAGGAGGAGTTCTCCGGGACTCCAAAGGGAGTCTGGTGGTGGCTTTCTCAGCTCACTTTGGCAGTGGTTCTTCTATTCGGGCAGAAGCATTGGCGGTTCTGACAGGCTTATCCCTATGTAGACACAGGGGTATCTGCATTACCCATTTGGAGACGGACTCTATGATTACCCACGACGCCCTCCATGGTAGAGGCAGTACACCCTGGTCTATTACCTACACTATTAGAATGTGCAAGGCTCTCCTGAATGACAGAGTTAGAATTTCTCACACGTGGCGAGAGGGGAACAAAGTGGCTGATTATATGGCTTCTATTGCAGTTCCTGGTATGCGGGTGACGTGTCTTACCAATGTGTCCAGTATGAAACCGGAGGGGGTGAACCTTGTACGGGGCGATGCCCTTGGGCTACATTATTTCCGTCCCCCATGATCCTGTATCCCCCTTCCCTTCTCATGAATAAAAATTTTAATGTTGGATGGTATGCGATGACATCCAATATGGGATCGGACCATGGAAAACCAATCCATACACAAGAATACATCATATTGTTCCAAAATAATGACCAAAATGTCATTTATGAACCTCTATCCACCACGCGTTATCTCGCACTGTTGGTAGATGAATGATATAGAAAAAGTATTCCCTATAAGAACCCCAGGATGAAGATGCTATGGTAGCACCTCAATAGAGAGATACACCTCTCAAACAATGATTATAGAGGTGAAGTAATGACTGAAACCTATGTATACTATCACTTCATGAATATTAGAATAAATAATTATCATACCTTTGATTACCTTGTGTGTTGAGGGGTCATAAAACTCTAAATCCTACACTTTTCCGCGACCCTAGACGCTAGCTACCTGAGCCTACTATGGGAATACTAGTGTTTTTGGTGGAAGGGTTTATGATCTCTTTACAACACCCATTTTACATCCTACTATTCCACTGAATCCACCTTCATAGGGACCACCCTATCCTTACCTTGGATATCTCTAATCATGATGTTACATTTTCTATGGTGGTCTTACAACAATCTTCCTATGCTACTCAGCATGTCTAGCCAGGAAGTCTCATTCTATGTGACGTATCTCATTATAGGTAAATCATATCCCCTCTATATTATTCCACTTCCCACAATGATACCTATAACCATGTTTATGAGTATAGTCAATGAGATGTCTCATTCACCGGGAACATCGTTCCTGGCATCTGCTAGCAGTTGCAGAAGACTCAACACTATGGCACCAACTTTTAGCTCTAGCTATCCAGTATATCTCAAACAGAAATATCTCTATCACTAGTGTTCTCTCCAACACCCTGACATAGTTGCTGATGGAAAAGGGTACCACACTAGATAAAAACTCTCTATGTATTCCCTACTCAAACATCCATTGTCCAATGTAGACATCCCAAATCATGTCAATGGATTACCATGTATGGACTATGAACCTCACATATTATTCCTCCACCTTCATACATACAATATATATCTACGCAATCTCTTAAATCTAAACTATGATAATGCTCGAGGGGTATTACTCCACATGAAATATATAGTAGAAGTTAGGCCATGGGGTTTTTTGACACATTGTGAATCAATGTAACAAGTCTCCACCAACATCAAAAAACATTATGCAACAAGATAGATACTAGTGAAACCATTTGAGCTATTGGTGTCCAGATGATCATGAATTCATATACCACTAACTCCAGTAATCCACTATTACAGGAGGATGTGGTTCACCATAGAATTCCATGGGCCTCTGGAGATAGAACTCACCGAGCGTGATATGTCTACATGTGTCCATAACCTATTATTAAGGAATGGTATTTTAATCAATATCTAGAGGTAAAAAAACCATAACACATGGTGTTATGGTTTCATCAGATGGTCCCCAATTGGAGGCATCATCACTCATCGGGCCATCATCACGATGTAGAGCAGGTATCCTATCCGGATGTCATCGTGAAGGTATACTGATATTTTATCAAATTGTGGTATAATAAGGTTAATATATATACATCCATATATATATATATATATTTAAAAACAATTGGGATCCGAATAGTGAAGTAAAATCTGTCACTCACTCTTATATGATGTATGTACCATTAATAAATGTAACCAATTCTCAGTATTCTGAGTTGAAAAGAAGGTCATCATTGTCTTGTGTAACAAATACTTTGTCCATTGTACCATAACTGGATTCCCATTCCTAAGAGACACACTTGAGACACATTGAAAATGTTTCCCTAAACCCCACTAAATCAACATAAGGGGATTAGTTTGAACAAAGTGTCAAATAATAAAATTTATTTGATACCAATCTGTCACAACAGGACGGAAGTCGGTGCTCAAGGTTAAACTACTGAAAGACTACCTCTATAAGCCATAGATGGCATTGTTTTCAAAATTCTTAAATAAAATTGGGAGTCCTTTTAATAAGTATATATATGAGCACACACATCTATCTTGAAATAGAACTACAGAGGGAATTAATAAAAGTTAAAAAACTCTTATAATGTAAGACAAACATAAATGAACCTCTAGATTGTAAACAATTTTAGTAGTGTAACTAAAATCTAATGGGAAAAATACATTCCCAAATAAAAGTATGTCCCAACCTGAAAAACTCAAATAGTAAATAGTTGAGAGTGCCTAGATTATAAATCCCATGCTACGACCACCACCCATGGTTTAAGAACCTAGTATCCCTAAGTTCTTATGAATACATGGTCAACCAATTTATATTCTATATAAGAAACGACTTTTGTGGGAAAATCTCATGAATGGGTGAGAATATAAATACTCATTAGGACACCGTGAATGTTGAAGGGGGAGCCATAAGAGATTCAATAGTAGTAAAAATATAGTTTATAAAAGATAAATTCAAAGGGAATGCCTCATCCCAAACCAAGAGTGAAAGTAACCTTGACTAAACAAAAGGGTCTCAACACGGTGAGTAGATGAAATACCCATTAAGTGTTCTCTATGTATAGTAGGAGCGTAGACTCATCCAACCACTATAATCTAAACATATAAATCATGTGGCATACCCCATTATTCTTTACCTCCCTTGGATGGAGAGTAACCAAATACAATGTGTGGAAAAAGAATGATTTATATAGTCTTAGAATAATGAATCCTCAATGAGAGATTAAGGGGATCTCTCTCTCATAGATCATTCAAGAAATAAGATTATATAATAAATCCAAATAACTATTAATGATTCAAAACATCTCACGCATCTTCCCAAAGGTAACTGTAGAAATCATGACATGCCTCATCACTATATGTCACAATCAGGAGGAAAAAAATCGTAGTAGAGGACCCAAAACATAGTGTGTTTTGTGGTTCCACTCTACATGTATCTATGGATGATCCGCACCCATGTCGATGGGGAGTTCCACTGTGGTGTCATGTGGACCAGCACCCTATATGATAGGCGTGGATAGTGGTTCCACTTGGTAGGTTGGGGACCCACTCGCATGTTGATGGGGGTTTCCACTCTATAGTTAGAAGACCCATAGATCAGTGTGATTGGGGGTTCCAATCATATCATTGTGAAGTCACACCCTAGTATATTAGGTGGGTTCCACTTGGTAAGAAGTTTTAGAGGACCCATGCCCATTCTGATAGAGGGTTCTACTATAGTAGTCCAAGACGGATGCCCAAGTGTGATGGGAAGTGGGGGGGTTCAATCTAGTCATCAAGGTACTGCACCAATGTTGATGGGTTATTCTTCTAATAAGGTATCAAGGACTACAATTCCCTACCCATCCAGAGGGTCTACTCAGTAGCCTCTGGGGATCATGGACGATCACATTTTTAGTCAATAGTCGCCTAACTAAGAACTGTTCCAATAACATTTGACATCTTATCTATAAATCCATAACAAAGGGCACCATTATGTTATATTAAAAAAAATTAATATCCTACACATGGGCCAAAATACATGTTTAAAAAATGGAGATACAAGACCTTGATGTTTCATTAAAAGTGGTCAAGGGGTACAAGGTATGTGAGGGGACCCACACCACCCATGTTCCCACTCCACCACTTGGTTGTGTCCGTAGATGATACATGGATCCATACCATGTAGAAATACAAAATTTTTAGGTGGACTACACAAATATTATATGATAACCATGACAATGTTTTTTCATTCTCGTTTTACCCATGTACTAGACCCCGTGTCTGTGTTCCAGACCTCATTTCCATATACCGGACCCCCTCTCCAAGTACATGAGTACAGGTCCATGTACCTAATGATGTAATTTTACATGGTTTTCCACCCATGTGACCCATCACACTATTTCCCATTTGGGGATAGGTTACATGTCATGTAGGGGGACTACACGCCCTTTCACCCATAAATTTTCATGAAACCCTAGCTGTTAATGCTGAGGGGGATATAAGCTATGTGTTTATCTTTGAACATTAAATATTGTCATTTTTTCTCTATAAAAGAGGATCCAATTCCCATTCATTTCAATTTAGTTCTCATCACATTATATTTGGTGATTTTTATGTCCAAAAAAGGTGGATCTAGCCAAAAATTTGGGTTTCGGGTCTCTACTAACTAGAAATCATCCACTATTTTTCCAAGAGGGATCTCCATTTGTTTCAAATTCATTCAAAGATGGTAAATTAGATTTATTAATCTCAAGAGACGTAAATGAACAATCATACCGCAAAAAATCCAAGATTTATTCTTGGTTAATTGATATGTGCCTCACATGCGATTCTACTAAGAATCTATTATTTTGATCTGGCTCTGTACCACGCAAAAATTGTTGAACTTAGACCTCTAAGACCAAAAAGAGAATAATAAAAAGAAAAAAATGGTGGAATCACAATATCAAATGACTAAAAAATTGTTTTCCAAGTATTATTGAAAAAAATGGTCACCTTAGGTTATAAAAATATTGATACAATAAAATTAATCTATACTCGGAAGCATGAAAGAGGTGTAAATTAGCATTGATCGATAAAGGGAGTTTATCAACTCAAATTTTTTAATTAAAATTGGTATAAAAACAGAAATTTATGTGTCTTACCTCAATTATGGATCATTAATTGATGAATAATTTGTATTCCAATGGTCAAGGAAATCCATTTCATTTTCCACATATTGAACTGATCTAATTAAGAATTTCACAATTGTCTGATGAGATCCACAAATGGATAATTAAGGGAGAGCTCTGTAATTATCCTATGGTTCATGAAGATAACCATAGAGAATTCACCCTGGATATATTCTTAGAGAATAATATATTACAGGTAATGAAAAAAATAAATAAATAATTCATAGAACATTCCTCCAATGAGTGAAGACTGTGAAACCCTACACCGACCCATTTTTTGTCGTGCAAGGTAAAAATAATTCATTATGGAATCAACGGTGGTAACTAACTTTTGACCTGAGATTCAATATAATATTTGTTCTTTTTTATGAATATGTGCAGATACAATATAAAATGTATTTCATATCATTATAAAATTAATTGTGTGTACAGAAAGCCTCTAAATCGATGATCCCTTAGCTCTTAGCTGTGGAAATAAGTTTTGAAATATGTAAATGTTTTACAAGGAAAAATGGGTTTCTACAAATTTCATATAAAGGGTTGGGTTTGATTCAATAATAAAAAATGGTGTGAATCATTTTTGAGTTTCCTATAGAGATTTTGATAGGTTTTGTTACAATATGATCATGGTTATTTTATAATTGTATGATGGATCGTGGTGAAATTTTTCAATATATCTAAAAGATCGACTATGATCATTTTGTAGTAATAGAATCATGTGTGAAAGGTGGTGATTTTTTTATTAATGATTGGGACATGTTCATTCCTAGATAATTCTTAGATATGGTTCTAATATTATGATAACTGATTTGGTTATAATGTGACCAAATATATGATTTATATGGCATGGAGTAATAAGGTTAGAATGGGTCTTTAGATTGTTTTTAGTAATAAAAATGGTAGATGATTTTGACATTGACATAGTATTATATTGATGTGATAAGAAAGTTGTTTTTGATTTTAATCAGCATGATATTTTTTGAAACATTTTTTATGGATATATTTATTATCTTTGATTTCTTATGTTACACACATCGTCGAGATTTAAAGAATTGTGATAAAATATTAGTATTATTATTTGTAAAATGTAGTTATTACATATTTGTTAATATGTGATAAATAAATAATAATAACCATATTTTAATAACTATGTAAATTATTTTTATACAAATAAAAAATATTGATAAGAAATAATACAATTTTATGGGACGCCTTTATATGATGTGAAAAATATATTTTCCTCAAAATCTGATTTTCATTCATTTGTATGAAAATATAATAAAATTAATTTTTTAATATTTATGAAAAGTTATTTGAAAAGATGAAATTATTTTTTGTAATAAACATAAAAAATTATCTTATGGTGAATTTTTGGTATTTTTATGAAAAATAAACTATTTAATGAATAATGAAATATAATAGTTTTTATTGTAACTTCGTTTTTTATTTAATGAATTTATAGGAACCCAATTTTTTCTTAAATGGGTTGAAATGTAAAATTAGATAAATTATATTATAATTAATCAAATATAACCCTATATAATAAATTTCAAGTTCAATATTGATATAAAACCTTTTTATGTTTTTTAATATCCTCTCTTTTGAAAACAACAATTTTATTGGGTCTATGGGTTTAAATTTAAAATAAAATTTTGATTATTGATAAACAGACTTTTTTAAAATGAATTATATTTCTTTAATAAGAATAATTTTTATTATATAATAAGATAATTTTTTTTTCAAAAGGAATATTAAATCAAAAAACAATAATTATTGTTCTTAGGGTTAAAACAGGTTTACCAGAGGTTAAACTGAAAATATAAGGTGTCAAATGATCTATAATCTTTTCCAAAATCCATATTTAGGAATTATTTTGACCTTCTCTATTATAATGTTCTAAATTTAACAATTTTTATCTTTTTTCATGAGATTATCAAGGGTAGAAATTATTATTTTAAAAAATTCCATGGGTGTTCTCCCTCTACTTATAAAAAGCCGCCAAGTGTCTCCTCCTTTTCACACATCCAACCACCATTTATTAAGACCATATATTATGAAGTATATTAATCAATTACCTCCATAAATACTATAATATGTAATTTTATTATTTAACCTTTTGAATAATTAATTACGAATAAACATAAAGGTGTTCTCTGTAGAAACGGTAAAAATTATTAAACACGTTTTTTTATTTCATTTCGGATTCCAACTCCCCCAAATATACATCAAATATTATAATATAATATCACAAATATCTCTGATATAAATACATTATGTTATGTAAATATATATACATTCATATATCTTCACTTCTATCAAATGTGAAAGGAAAATTTCAATCGTGTGTAGGATAAACTAATGCCTCCAGAACCGATCATAATTTTTTTCAAAAACACAAATTAAATGATATAATGAAGAATTTAATTTTTATATATGATATTTATAATATTATCAAACCTTATCAATTATAATATCACATATAACATCAAAATATCCATTCCATTGGAATTCTATATAGTCACTTGTGTGTAAAATGAAATATTGACTCATGAAGCGATGTGATTTATTTTTCTTATACACATTACATATAACATAATAAGAGTAATTTAAATGAATAAATGATATATATAAAAGATAAAATTATTCCAAAACTTTATTATATTATTTATCATTCTTTCATTTCATCCATAGAGTAATTGGAGAAAGCATTCATGCATACATACGACCTACCTTCTCTATGAACAGTATTATTCATATTATTTATCGAACGTTAATTGATTACACTAAATACCTTTATAAAAAATATATATTGTGTTTATATAATTTTTAACAATATTTATATGATTCATCCATGATCAAAACGAATGGACCAAATATACCGAACAAAAATATACATGTAAAATGAAGTTGTTACTAACCAAAATTTGATTTTTACATTGTATTGTTAATCAATTGGAAATAAAATTTCATAAGTTAATAATATATACTATGAAAAATATGAATATGGTTCATTAATATATTTATAATAATCATATATTTTTCAAATACATGGTTAAAACATGTATGAAATAAATCAAGAATTATGGATATGGATTATTTTCCCAATTTTCCTTCTTTGGTACATATGTTATGTTATACACCTATATTCCTTAGTGATGTGAATAAAAATTATCATTTACATGTGGTATCATTACATTATTTATTATTGTAAAATATTATGTTTCATTTAATATATTTCATTCATGGGGCTTATGATTCAAAAGGAACCAATTTTTTAAGTGTTTGATGCTACAATCAAAATGTTTATAGAGATTGATAATGATTACACATTGAATAATGACATATTATAAAAAACTACACTATATAATATTTAATTTAATTATTATATAGTAATTTCCTGAGAATAGTTTTTTTACCTTCATTTTATTAACTTTACATACTAAATATTTTGGAGGAATGTTTTGTGATGAAAACCAACTTCTTTTTGATATTCAGTGGAATAACATTTTTCTTCCATATTTATAAATTCAATATTTGTTTTTTTGGAGTTTTTTTATATTAATCCATGATTTATTAAATCTATTATAACTGTTGTCTTACTATGAAAATGTAGTTTGAATGGAATCATATTGTTTTTTCCAAACAAGTAACATATGGATGTTACCAAAAAGGTTAAAGGAATAATTGTTTTAAGATATATGGAATTATTGTTTTTCCTCACATTAATTGTAGATCAATTACATAAATATCCCATTAATTATTATATGATTATATTAAATGAAAATATTTCCTTTAATAATATGATGAAATATTTATTTTAAATAAATGATTTCACGTGAAAGGGAAATTTTTGGAATGAAATATTTATGGAAATATTTCAAAATCATTTTCCTTCTATTATTACATACTTTAATGAAAAAAATGATTTATTATGGAAATGGTCTAATGATACCATAATTATTCTTTCTCTGGATGGTTTAGGAATATGATTAATTTTTTTTACAAAACCCATTTATTTTCCACATTATATGATATGATTAAATGTTTTATGAAACACATTTCATTTTAGTAGTTCTGATATGATAAATGATTTAACATCTTATGGAAAAATATGTATGATTTATGTGATGGGTTATGCCAATGTATCCCAAAAATTCAGTAGGAAATGGTTAACTTCATATTATCACAAAGGGTACGTGGGAGGATATCATTTGCTCGATGAATGTACACTTGTGGTTAGTCAAAGACTGACATGTAATGAAGGTATTTTTGGATAAACTCAAAAAAATATTTTATATTCATATGAATATTCCATAAATTTATACTTTATTCCAATTTTATGATCTCCTGTCTCATTACCTTTAACTAAATTATTATTAATGTCTTATGAACATCCATGATTTCTTTGAGGACTCTTCTTTATGATCTATGATATGTGGGGTATGGTTTTCCAAATTTTATTCTCATTTCTTTATACCCTGATTATACTATTATGTTGATATCTCCCTCATTTACTTTACCAATCAAATGATCTAAACCTATATTATGTTTAAATTACACAATATATAATGAAATGTATTATGATGATACATGCAAGATGGGTGTTAGTTGTGAATAAAATTGCGGGGGAAAATATAGCTCACTAATGAACTAGTTTTTTATGTTTCAAAGTTTATATATGCATTATACCTAAATAGTTATATAATGTATAATTTTGTTTTTAAAATAATATTATTATATTAATATGTAATTTTTTATTTATGTGATGTGTGAGGCTCTATAGATTCAATTAGAGAAATATTTAGTGGTCCTTCATAAACTGGGATGAGGAAAAATCAATTAGATCCCTAGGAATATGAGTAAGGAAAATTATAAGGAAATTTAGATGTATAAGAAAATACCCTTGAATATTTGTGAATGATAGAGAGATGGGTTTCCATGAAATTACATCTCTTTATAGACAACAAAAGTAGACATGGTTATATCATGAATGTACCTAGCATTAATAACACTAAAATGGAACATTGAGATTGACTCAATAATTACTTGGTATATGAATATGGGTCTTAATATGCACATGGGTTGTCGGTACTAAGGTATATGCTTTGGATATTCAGAGAATCATTATGAACCATCATTAATTATTTTAATAATGTTAATGAATGTCATAGGTTAATCATATGGGGTCATGGATTGAAAAAAATGTGTTATGATTTGGACATCATATATGTGATTTGTTATGTATATGTGGTTTCCCAAATTTATTATTGTTTCATACTCTATTATTTTTTGTTTTTTATTAATGTATGGAGAGTGAAAATAGTGTTATCGTTAAATATAATTGAAAATAAAATTATTTTACTCGTAAGAAACAAAATGTTATGGGAAATGGAATTCAAAATAAAATTCTTATCCACACACAACATTCCCAGACTATGAATCATGATGAACTTTCAAAAGAGAAAAGCAGGGAACAATGTAATATTTATTCATCCCTATCGTAACTTCAGACTTCAATTAGTTGTTGTTTTGATCATTTAGTTTTCAAATAATGGATTTGTAACATTGGTAATATATTTTCTATTATGTTGTGTTTGGAACATGAAAAAGTCATTTTGGTTATTTGTTGTTTAGAATGAAAAGTGGATCAATATTGGGATCATATAGAGAATACGATGAAATAATTAAAATGAAATCCATGGAGTGGGATGATAATAATATATTATGTTTTCAATATTTACATACCTTGTATACATAATCTGACAAAGGAGAAGGAATTTCTTATGAAAAAATAGATACATGGGGAATTCGGTTCAACCTATGAGGAAACATTTACAAGGAATTCAAGGTATATTTTTGGTATTATAATCCAACCTAAATTTAATATTGATCAGTACTTTAGTGGAATTAAACCATGTCTCCAAAAGGAATAATCCATAAGGGACATTAGTAAATTTGAATAATCCATTTTGAAGAAACCTGACTTTTCACTCAGGTATGGATCTATTAGATTTAAGTATAATTCTTTATTCTGGACATATTATGGATTCATAATAAGTTAGTAATTTTTTCTAGGGTTTATGGGGTTTGTTAGGATCCCAAAATACACATTTTTTGGGAATCAAGGCCTGGTACATGGTTTGTTGTAAACCGTGCAGGAAGGTTGCCTGGTTAGATACAACCATACAAGTGTTGTTATTTGGATAGGGCCTTACTACATGGTTGGAGAAAGGTTTATCTAACTGTGTGACCTAATAGTGTGTGTGCATATCTTTCCTAGGTTCCCAAGAATGTTTGGCAGAGAGTTTGTAAAAGCGTGCTATCAAACCATGAACATGCTATTTAATGTGTAATTTTACTAGTTCTCACTTAATGGTCTAACTAATCATCCTACTTCCTCCTAATCTGAATTCCTACGAGATTAAATAATATTTCTCTCATGTTAGAGGACATTGATGGCCGAAGGTAGGGATTAAATAAACCCCTTCATCTAAGATCTGATCTAGATTATGTTCATCATGTTGGATGCGTAACAATAAGTACTTGAGTCCCCTTTAGTTGTTTTTCTCATCTCTTGCTCTCAACCGAGTTATTGAGGTTTAAAAATTTCACCTTTTTCTCAGATATACTCTGTTCTAAGCTAAATGAGAGGCTGATATCGGAAGAGAAGAGTCATACAACTCTACGGTGGGTGGTCTATAACTCATCCCTCAAGTTCATTGATTTTTGAATTGTTGTGTGGGTCTCACCGATTTCAGTGGGTGCTGTTTATTTAATTTATATTCCATGCATAAATTCATTAAAACTATATGGTAATGATATTAGAAAATATGTTATTATTTTATGTTGTTTACACCCACAACACCCAACATCCCATGTAGGATTTCGTTCTATAATTTTCATTTGGTGTTTTAACACATTTGAGTCACTGTTTAGGAGTCATTTGGCTTAGCCATCCTAATGGTATTCATTTCTATATTAAATAGTTTATTTTAAATTGTGAATCTCATAATGAAAAGTACCATGTATGCTCAACACCTGACCAATCTATGTTATGTGATTTAATTTGATATGGAGATTTGAAATGGGAATTGAAAATTATACTAAGTATATAACATGTCTTTAAATGATAATGAATAATAGGTTGAATGTCTGTAGACCCCCTTACCGCATTAATGGAAGGTTGTATAATGAAACATGAATATATAATATTATTAAATTTATTAAATTATCATTTTAATGCTACTTGTCTTTGTCACACTAATGAAATTAAAGGATGGAAACAAATAAATTTATTGATAAATTATCCACCGATTAAAGGGACTCATGCCACCTGGACTGTTCAAACTATTGAAAGTAAATAACTGAACCAATTAAAAATATATATATGTTCATTATAAAATACGAGTGTCCTGACTCAAGCATACCTTAAATTATTTTCATAAAATCTCATGACCACTCAAGAACCCCATTTTGATTCAAGGATATTGATTTCTTAGTTTAGAACCTACCTAGATCCATGCCCTAGTCTATTATTGGATGCCTAGTATGGCACATTAGGATCCCTCACATAGTATTAAATATTACTTGGATAAACTCCTTTAATAGAGCATTATCAAGTAGGTTCCATGATTAAATCCCATATTTTCCAGTCGTTTCTTTTCCCCATTCTACCTTGGAAGAACTTCTTGGACGTGGTAGTCATCTAATTGTGGAATTCCTTTGACCGTACTCTTTGGATTACACTTTTACCATAGAACGGATACATTTGATACTAAGTTGGAGACCCTTGAGGTATGTGTTCCCTTGGTTATTACCTTGGAACTTCATTATTAAATATCATTATAGGTTATATTTTTTACATCATGGAACATTAACTATTTTTATCATGTGAATTTTTCAGAATCTTGTAATAATCAAATAATTAATTTGTTACAAGTTCACACAGTAGCCGAGGGTTGAAGCATTTACTTGATAATGTAGTTACATTGTACTACATAACATTAAATATTAATTCCGAAACACTATTATTTTCCATTATGTGGTCTATATTTTATAGGCACCATTGGTAGTGGACCACAAAAATTTAGCTCACACCCTCCCTCAACGCCGTTTGGTACACATAGTAGATAACATGAATGGAAGTGTTGATAAATGGAATCATACGACTTTGAACACTAGATTTCTTACTCTTTAAGATAGATCTTGATCATAGATGACCGAGCCAGTGCTCGTGAAGATTGGGATAGTCTTTTTATTTCATTTATACTTTTGTAGAACATGTTGTGCATGTTTTCTTATATCCATATTTTCTAGTTTCCTAGATACATGACATATCATCATCAATTGTTATATGTTATTACATTTATTTTAGTTTTTGTTTCTATTGTCTTGTTTTTCCATTGTGAATTTTGTTTACTTATATTTCATCCCCTATTTACCTCAATTTATACTCATCCATTTCAAAACACTTTTTTAATGTTGGAATAGACTCTCCATGGACACACCGTAGTCCCTCACTACTAGTCTATATCCTATGGAATTTGGGGAGATGTAATAGGGGTCATGTGGCCCACTGTGCTCAAGGAACCAAATAAGTGGAACTAGGGTCCTTGATGTCACAAAGTGGTAACAAAGGCGTTTCATTTATTTCTTTTCTATTTGGATAATATAGTCAAGAGATTATGAATATTTTGTAATTGGTCATAATTCATGCATGGGTGTCGCAAACCTAGGTTCAGGGTAAAATCCATGTTACCCGAAATATAAATATTGTTCTATTTTTTCATATTACAATTTGAATTATTTAATTGTTGGAGGATGAAAAATATATATTTTGATTTTCATTATTTTTAGTCTAATATTCTATTTAATACTTTTCCCATTGATATGGGGGCATGAAGCATTTCTTACATGCATCATTATAGGCACCTAGGATTCACATGTCATGAAAATTTCTTTTCCATATTGGTACATTTCATTATTATCAATGTTTGACATGACTATGATTGTTGAGTTATATTGGTATAGTAAACATGTGAATTCATTAATAGAGGTTGTGATAAAGGGATTTAGTGTCTCAATTCAAGAGGTGTATGGGCCCTCATGGGTTGGGAAGAGTAATTGATTGAGTCGATCAATTTTTCTATAAATTAATGAGTGGATATTTCATTGATATTATGTATGAGCACTCAATAAATGGGAAATATTATCCATTACAATGTGAAACCTGATTTATAATATGGAATGGTTCATGTACATATCCCACCTTTTCATGTTTATGAGAGATAATTGAATATGCCCGGTAATTAAATGTAAAATGAAATGAAACTTATACTGGAGCACATATCAATAACTAGTCATATAAGAAGGTAGTTGGGGTACTATGACATAGGTTGTGAGTTTTCATACATTTATATTCTACTAGTGATCTTATATTTCTTCTTAATCTATTTTGTGGTGTGTTCTTTGCATTTTTGGACCAATACTGACATGAAATCCTGATATCATACTCTAGGAGGGTGGTGACGACCTTGCTCCATACATAGTGGGTCATGGGCTATCAATATTACCTTCAAGAGTTCTAGTTGAAGAAATTTCTACTGTACCTAATCTGGGCACTGACTCCAATTCACGTGATTGTTTCCTATGTTTGATGTAGTCCATCAATGGTGTTTTAAGGCTTACACCTACAATGACTGATCTGACTCATGGGCTCTAGGAGCAGCATCATCCTACCTTATCTAGGGATGTTGGGAAGCTGGCTATTGAGTCTTTTCTAGAGTCCACCCAATATATCTTTGAGAATCTATATATTCCTCAAGAGTAAAGGGTCACTCTTTCACTATAATTTCATTAAGATTCGGCAAAGCATTTTTGGGATGTGATTACCAAGGTTGGTCGTTGTCAAGTGATGTTATGGGATGTTTTCTAGATATCCATATAGGGTCAATTCATTCCTCATATGCTATGAGAAGATAGATCCAGAGAGTATATGCTTCTCAAGCAGAGTTTTATATCAGATGTGGGGTATTAATTGAATTTTAGTGAGTTACTATGCTTTTTACCACTTCTATCTCATGATGAGATTTCAAATTCTAGATAATTCGAAGATGGTCATGTGTACACCATATTTACATAGGTGAATGTATTTCGCCCACCCAATTTTTCTGAGATAGCCAATTAGTCTCTTATCCCTGAACGCAACCTGAGGGATGATAATAACACCACAAATATAGGATCAGTGCCTTTGTTGAATAGTAGTTCTCCTACTATCATGGTAATGTTCCCTCAAGGATTCATACTGGGGAAGTGACAACCAAATTGCACTTTTTGATAACTTCATAGTGTTCCATCAGTGTGGATGACATGGGTATCTAAAGCCTAAGTGTGAAAGAGGCCCACTCAAGTGTTGGGATTTCTCCCATTTGGGGAATCATTTGAGAATATATATGACATTTCCACCATCTTCATGTGGAAAGGATTTATACCATCTCAACCTTCAAGAGATGGTTCTTTTTCACCATGTGAGGTGAGGAGTTGGAATAGATCTGGAAGGACTGGCCGAGGAGGAGGTTGTGGCCATGGTTGTGACAACTGAGGCCCCAATGACAGCACAACCACCCCGCCTTAACATGGTCGTCGGGTCCTGGCCCACCAGGTACCACCAGTTTCCCCACAGACATATGGGGCCCACCCCAGGGTCCACCCACGTGCTTGAACGGGTCATCTGACTAATGATAGTCCCCACAGGCCAACACATGTCCTTTCCAGTGTGCTTTGTCCTCAATCACAGACACCCTGGGAATCTTCCCAAAAGGTCACCCATCCTGATCACTACTCCATGTCAAGCGTGCTTAACTGTGGAGTTCTAACCAAGTAGGCTCCCGAAAAGGAAGGGGAACCTTGTTGACATGAGTCATATAATTTAGTCATTTAACCCTTTATCATTTGGGGATGTTACAATCACCCCTCTTTAGGGAACACTGCCCTCGCTGTGGGGCCTACATCTCAACCCAGGCTGTGCACCGCACTTAAGCCTGGGTTACTCCTCTGATACGAATTGTGGCAACCGAGTCTCGGTGATAGCACAAACACCCCGCCTTAACAAGGCCGTCGGGTCCTGGCCTACCAGGTACCTCCAGTTGCCCCCGCAGACACCTGGGCCCCACCCTAGGTCCCACCCATGTGCCCAAATGGGTTATCTGACTAATGATATTCCCCAAAGGCCAACACATGTCCTTTCCAGAGTGCTTTTTCCTCACTCACACACACCCTGGGAAACATCCCAGAAAGACAACCATCCTGATCATTACTCCAGTCCAAGCACGCTAAAATGTGGAGTTCTAATCAGACAGGATCCGGAATAGGAAGGTGCACCTTGTTGGCATGCGTCATATCATTTAGTCATTTAACCCTTTATCATTTGGGGATGTTACATTGGTAGCCAGAACCCTGATCACCAGCAGCACTAATAGAGTTGTTATGACCATGGTAGTCCATATGTTTCACAAGATCAGGGATCAGGACAATTCCATGCACTACCTTCGATGCCTGGGGATCATGTTGAGGGACTATCTATAGTTCGAGGTACTTCTCTAGTATAGTCTACTATAGTCTCTTATTTATTTGATATAGGTTCTTCAAACTATTTTATCTCTATATTTATTGTGGAATGTCCCAGACATGAGATGCCAAATTACTATGGTGTATTTAACCTAGATACACCATTAGGTGTATGAACAGAGGGCATACACTTTTGTAGGGACTATCCCCTTGAGGTAGGAAGTTACCCTTTCTTATTGGAAATCTTTCTTCATGATTTTATTGGATTTTATGTCCTTATGAAGATGTAATGTTTGGTTCTATATCACACCATTCCAGACTATTGTCACCATGGGGTTTAATTTACATCACTATAGAGAAGAATTTATATGCATTAGGTTTAGTGGGATGTTTAAACTAGTAGATTAGGGCTATATAATCATATTTTAGGTAGAGTGACCAATTAGATTTCAAATCATTTCATAGATAATCTGGGATTGTATCAAGATGATTTTACTCTTGTAGTGTATCAATTTAGGGACATATTTCCTAATGATTTATCTGGATTCACCAAAGTGGGAGAGAGGTAGAGTTTACAATTGTATGTGATCCAGGAGTAGCACTAGTGTTTATTACTCCGTAGCGGATACAACTACATTTATTCAGGAGCTCAAGGGGCTGTCTAAAAATTTTGAGGCCACGGGTATTATATGGGCCAATATATCCTCTTAGAATTTTTTCTTGCTTTCTTCCTAGAGATAGGATGGAACATAAATTCGTTTTGTTTATTAGAAATAGGCGACCTAGTTTACCAACATGAACCGGTATCGATTTCCTCGAATAGAGGATCATTTCGACCAACTCCAATGAACGTAGATCTTCTATAAGATCGACCTAAGATCGTGTTATCATAAGGATTGAGTAATGCCATATGAAATACCACATACAACTCTCCATAGTAGGTATATACTATGTGGGAACCTTGTTATGATGTTCAGTATTATTAATGTGCTCGTTGTTTTCAAGGGTCTAATGAATAGGATTTTCCACCCTTATCTCGACTCTTTTAAGATGGCCTTTGTGGAAAACTTCTTGGTGTATTATAAAACTCATAGAGACAATGATGAACACCTTGAGACCATTTTGAGTACACTGAGATACCATCCTATTTATTCTTATCATTCTATGTGCCACTTCTGGATCGACAAAGTTCACATAATCGGTTATATCATATCACAATCGGGAGTCACTGTTGACCCCAAAATAGATAGTGGAGTAGGAAACTGTGGGACGCCTATGATCATGTTTCATATACAAATATTCTTAGGGCTAGCTAGATATTATAAGCAGTTCATACATGACTTATGAAATCTTACTACACCTCTTACATTCTTTACCAATAAAGGTGTTAAGTCCCTATGCTCAAAAGAATGCGAGAATGATTTTTAAGAGCAAAAAGGGAGGATTTCTTATGAACCTTTTCTAATTATTCTTGAACAAGGAAGAGGTAATTCCATATTCTGTGATACATCATGCATCATAATAGTAGTTGTGCTGATATAGGAGGACTGTGTCATTATGTATGGATCTTGTTTGTCGAGCCCTAATGGTAGAAATAACCCAATGCATTAACTTGAGCTTGAAGCATTTGTCCATGCCTTACATTTCTAGAGACATTATCTATTAGGTAAGTGATTTTTTGTGTAAATGAACCACAAGCGCCTCAAATATATAGTTACATATTGATAATTTATCCTTATACAATAATGATGGGTTGAATATCTACAATCCATTGATTTTACCTTTCATACATGCATGGGAAGGGAAATGTGGTTGTAGTGTAATTGAGTCTGAAAACTCATAGACATGTCGTACGGGGCGGCCGTGATGAATGGAAGTTAATGGACCACTTTTTTGAGCTGAATATAACGTTTTTTGATAGTCACAAGTAGACGTGAATCTTATCAATTATAGTTTCATCTTCCCTATTTGATAAGGTAAATGGTAGACAATTTTAAGACCTTGAGGGCTTGGTTCTCTATGAATGTATATTAAGATATAACCCACCATTAGATTGGTCTATAAATAGTGAAGACATCCTTTGTATTCATGGATGTGTATGGGTCCCTATAGATATCATAGATAAGCTGATAAAAGTGTCCCATGCATATCAGTGGGCATTTAATCTAGGAATCTCCAGGATGTATCAAGATATGAAACTCCAATATTGGTGTCTTGGGAAGAAATATCATAAATCAGGCTTTATAACTATGTGTTCCACCTGTTAAACGGTGAAGGTTGAGATCCAGTGACATGTATGCTTGTTACAGTGGCTACCAGTCCTGAAATTTAAATTGAATGATGTTTCCAATGAATTTATTGTCAATTTTCCTATGTCTCCTTGAGGTAGTGACTATGTATGGGGTATCATTACTATATTACAAAATTTGGCTCACTTCATACCAGTTTGGGATAAAATCTTAGTCTATGAGCTGGATGACAATATTTTCTTGAGATCGTATGAATACATGGGGTCGCACATACTATAATTTCATATTGGGATGTTCGTTTCACAATAAAGTTATGGTATGGATTTCATAATGCTATTAGAACACATGTGATTCTAAGCACATCGTTTTACCCTCAGCCAAATGTAAAATCATAACAGACAATACATGTTCTAGACGATATGCTCTGAGAATGTGTCCTTGATTTCAATGTTTCTTAGAAGAGGCATATTATAAGGCCCCAGCCTTAAATATTACTTAATCTTGAGTTATTTCAAGAATACACATTGAGGATCTTTTTAGGTTTATATTTTTAGAGAATTTGATCATAAATCATGCATTACATTCCACATTTAAACAA
Source organism: Viscum album (assembly GCA_963277665.1). Lineage (NCBI taxonomy): Eukaryota > Viridiplantae > Streptophyta > Magnoliopsida > Santalales > Viscaceae > Viscum > Viscum album. The sequence goes on from OY728156.1 coordinate 54,283,899, forward strand.
AGTGGTTACCTAATATATAGTATTCATTTTTTTCCCATCAACTGAAAAATATTTAAAACAAAACATGGATTCATTCATTACACTTACTTGAAATTATCATCACATTATGTACCTTTCCCTTGACCTGTGAAAATTTTTTTAAAAAAATGGGATGAGCATAAAAAGCTCAGTAGGGGATATAAAAATACAAAAAGGAAACATTAGTACATGTATACATAAAAATCAATGAAATCATAGTTTACTCATAAAACATAAGAACGTTAACAAACCCCATGAAATCATAAGATTTATGAATAACTCATAGAAATCATAAGACATAAATGTTACTTGAGGCATTCTTAACATTATTATGTAGGGAGTAACCCTCATGGTTACGTTTGGAATACCCATCATAGTATATTCCATAAATCTCTTTGGAGAAACCTTAACGTTTAACTGATTCGCGTTACCCAATGAATATGAGAGCTATCTCAGGCTCACCCACCCTTATTTTATCACGGAACCACCTTTCTTCATAAAATTCCCAAGAACCATAACATAATCGTATCACATTAAACTTGCATAAAGGAAACATAAAATTTCTACATTTCAATCAGAAGATATCAATACAACAGATTGATATAATAAAAACATTATGAAAACAATTTTCAATAACAAAATCAATGAAAATTAAATCATGGTATTTATTTTTCATTTAAAAAAATGTTATGGCATGTATAGGAAGCAGAAACTCATATAATGGTCACGGCGGCGAAGAAGTCGTTGTCCCCGCATACGTATGACAAAAAACATTCCTTTTGACATTTAGTAAAATGCTTCGTATAAAAAAAGATTCCTTTTGAATAAAAGTAAAATTCAAAGGGGTTTATACACCGTATAAAAGAATGGTGTGTATAAATAAAAATATGCCTCAATGAAAGGAGATTAAGATGAAGTCCCTTACCTCGGGCCCGACTTGACTCGATCATTCCTTAACGTCCTGAATAATAAACCTGAGTTAATTTCTACTTTCTTAAGAACCTTTTTCAAGTTCATTATTTATTTTATATCACTTATTACCATGTTATTAACACTAAGTAATTTTTGAAGTTAATAATGGTCGTTTTGTCGATCATTTGTACTTGAGTGAAAAATAAACTCTTTATAATTACAAGTTTTTCATGTGGTCAAATATCCATGATATCCAGAATTATATTCATGATGTAGATATCATATATATAATATATATCCATAATATACATGAATTTATAATATTTCATAACATTTAGAGGTAAGAAATGAAATGCACCATTCATGGAGATGGTAAGTCGTACGTACACACGAACGCTACTTTCATTTCAATTTCATATTTTATGGAATGGAATCATAATGATATAAAGGTATATTATAATTATAGTATAATTTCATATATAATATCATTAACTCCATCCTTTAGACATCCCACATATGGCATTAACGAATCAAATCACTTTGAGGGGGCGGTAGTCTGCACTTCCTAAAAAGAAGATATCACGTTTACTCATAATGGAAACCAAAAAGGTATTCCATAAATGTAAAAATACATAAAATTATGGAAAAAATAAACATATTATATACCATATATAAATATATTGTCATATTAATGGCAAACTTTTATGGTGTTAGTAGAATATTGAACAATCATCGTTTCGTGAGGCAGAAATTCACCATCCACGAAAACCGTATGTTCTTTAACCATTAATTGTAGGTGTGTGTAAGTGTGTCTCTCATAATTCATATAACAAAATCATATTATAATTAATATACTGGTGTTTTTACAAAATAAATTAATAATAATAGTTTAGGGGGTTGGAGAAGCAAAATAAAACAAAAGAACATTAGAGAAGACTATACCTTTAAATCGGGTAACTCATATTGGTTTGTACCAAAGGGGTTTCTTCAGGAGCTTTCTGCCTAAGGTAAGGCTTCTGAAATGAATAGAGGTACTTGGAGAGATAAAATAAGTAGAACATGGCCAAGCCAATGGCTTGATAAATGTGGGTAAGGAGGTAGAGGTGGAGGACTTTTATAATAGGAGAGGAGGGGCACTCTTGGAAAGTTATGAAATGTTACTTTATATTAAAATGAGTTTCAGATTTTAAAGGTCCCACATTGATATATTTAGAGGATAAGGTGATAAGGGTTCGATATATACTCATCCAATAGGTCTTTGACAAGTGTAACTCTTAGATTTTACATTTTCTTTTCATTTTATTTAAATCATTCATTAATGAGGTAATCGCTGCAGCATCATGATGTCATAAATAATTTAATTTATTTAAAATCCAATAATGATAAAAAAAATACTATGATGTAGGAAATATTTTTAGATTTCCATTTAATATTTATAGTCTAAATGATCATTTACACAGACAAAAATAAAAATGTTTTACTCAGGGGATACATACTTTGTTATATTTAAATTTCTTTAAAAATAAAAAGATAAAAAGTCACTATCACACAAAAGCGATTCCATGGGGTCCCAAAGTTTGGTTCAAGGCATCCCATGGTCGTACATGAGACAACTAGTAGCATTAGGAAACATGTTGGGGTCATTTGTTATTATTATGATATTATTTTATTATCCTTAACTACCCGATTACTAATAAATCAAGATAATTAAAAATAATTACCGTCGTTACTATTCATGATGTCTAAAAAAAAGAGTCTTAATTAAATAATTTATACCTTCTAATTCAAAATATGGAATCCATTTTACCAAATTCCAAACATATAAATTTGAATAATTAATTTAAAAATAATTCTCGTTGTCAAAACAAATAGCGGGTTTTTTGAAACAATATCTATGAAAAGATTGGCACTTGTTTACGACCAATTCCAAAGTGAAATTAAATCTAATGAACACCATTAGATTAAATGGTAAAAATATATTCTAATTAAAATTTAAAACCAATTAAAAATATAATCTATCCATATAATTAAATTAGATGAAAATGCGGTTTTGATGTAAAATGCAGTATTTTTCACTATTCATTAAAAAATGAACATTGTCAGAAAAATACCAAAAATTTATACAAAGTAAATTTCAATGTCCCAATCATAAAGAATAAGTTCATTTTTACAAATATATCTTATAAAATTGTCAAAATATTGATTTAAAAATGGTTCTCCATAAAAGGGGATAAAACAATCTTTTAAAAATATTAGAGAATTATATGCTTAAGATTGGATTTAATCTTATTTTAAGCCTCTAAAACACAATTTAATTCATAAATAGACATAAATATTAAAATATATTATTCATTAATTACTTGGGACATTACATCCTTCTCCCCTTTGGAAAATTGTGTCCCCACAATTTATTTACTTATCGAATAAGTGGGGATATTTATCTCTCATTGCATTTTCCGATTCTAATGTTGCCACTTCAATCATGTGGTTTTTCCACAAAACCATTACATGATGAATCACCTTATTCTGCAACACTTGCTCCCTATGGTCATGAATCTGGACTGGTTGTTCCTAATAAGATAGATTCTCTTCCAGCTGATCTACCTGTGGACTCAAAACATGAGATGGATCTGGCATGTACTTCCTTAACATTGAAACATGAAAAACATTGTTTACCTGAGATATACTCGGAGGTAAAGCCACTCGGTATGCAACTGATCCATATCTCTCCCGAATTTCATATGGTCCAATGATCCTTGAACCCATCTTTCCTTTCTTACCAAATCGCATCACACTTTTCCTTGGTGATACTTTGAGAAAAACATGATCACCTACCTCAAAAGAGAGATCATTCCTCCTGTTGTCTGCATAACTCTTCTGCCAGCTCTGAGATGTTCTCATGTGTCTCTGTATCAGCTATACTTTTTCATGCCAACTCTTCTACCAATTCCAGTCCCATCAACTTCCTTTCACCCACTTCATCCCAGAAAACTGGAGTTCGACACTGATTCCCATATAATGTCTCAAATGGTTCCATATGTATAATGGAATGAAAACTGTTATTATAAGAAAACTAAACCAAAGAAAGATGTTGGTCCCAACATCCCTGATAATCCATCGAACAAGAAAGTATCATATCCTCCATCATCTGAATCGTTCGTTCTGACTGCCCATCTGATTGAGGATGAAAAGTTGTACTATAATTTAATTCAGTACCCAAAGACTTCTGAAGGCCTTTCCAAATGTTAGAAGTGAACCTGGGATCACGGTCAGATACAATGGAGAGAGGAACTCCATGTAACCTAACTATATCTTTAAGATACAAACGGAAAATTTGATCTAGGGAAAATGTATCTTGTATAGCAAGTAAATGAGCAGATTTAGTCAAGCAATCAACAATAACCCAGATTGCATTATTACGTCGAGGTGTATTCAGAAATCCTACAACGAAGTCCATGGGTATATTCTCCCATTTCCACTCTGACACTGGTAAAGGTTGATGCATCCCTTTCGGTAACTGGCGCTCTGCTTTAACCTGTTGACAAGTCAAACACTTCACATTCAAATTAGCAATATCTCTTTTCATTCCGTCCCACCAGTAATACTCCCGAAGATCTCTATACATATTAGTATTGCCTGGATGAACTGAAAACAGAGAACTATGATCTTCACATAACAACTCTCTCTTCAACTGTGAATCACAAGGAACACACAATCTCTTCCCGTGTCTCAAAACAAAATCATTATCAATGTTGAATTCAGGAAACTTACCCTTCTGAACCAGCTCTACCTTTTTCTGTAACTCACTGTCTTGCTTCTGTGATTGATTAATTCTATATGATATAGAATATTTCATTGATACATGAAAAAAAAACATAAGTACATCATGCACCAACAACTTCTATGACAATGTTCATCAAATCCATAACCAAAGGATCACGTTCCAAACACAGCATCGTTAATGAAGCATTAATTTTTTCAACTAAAAGCATCATCCACTTTATTTTCATTTCCTGGAAGATAATGAATTGTACAATCATAATCCTTGATTAATTCTAGCCATCTTGACTATCTCGTGTTAAATTCATTATGAGTGAATATATACTTTAAACTTTTTTGATCAGTATATATTTCACACTTTACACCATACAAATTATGCCTATAAATTTTTAAAGCTAAAACAGCAGCAGCTAATTCCAAATCATGTGTAGGGTAATTTACCTGATTAGTTTTCAACTGACATGAAGCATAATAAATTACCTGATCATTCAGCATTAGGACGCAACCATTTCCTTTCAACGAAGCATCATTGTAGATAACATACTCACCATTCCTGGAAGGTAGTGCTAGAACTGGAGCATTCACCAATCTTCTTTTGAGTTCCTGAAAAAAATCATCACATTCTTTTGTCCAGATAAACATAACACCCTTCCAAGTTAGCTTAGTAATTAGACTAGATATCCGGGAAAAATTTATAACAAACCTTTAGTAATAGACTTCCAAACCATGGTAGCTATGAATCTCGGTTAAATTTCTGTGTCTTGGCCATTCTTCCACAACCTTTGTTTTTGCAGGATCAACAGTTATCCCAACTTTAAAAACAATTTGACCAAGGAAAGATATTTTTTGAAACCAGAACTCACACTTTCTGAATTTCCCATACAATTTATTTTCATTTAAGGTTTTCAAAATAACCCTTAAATGACTTTCATGCTCCTCTTTACTTTTAGAAAACACCAAAATAACATCAATGAATACAATCACAAACTTATTCAAGAAGTCATTGAAAATTATATTCATAAGCTCCATGAATACAGCTGGTGCATTGGTTAGCCCATAAGGCATAACTAAAAATTCATAATGGCCATATCTTGAACGAAAAGAGGTCTTCGCAATATTTTCTTCCTTTACCTTCAACCGATGGTACCCCGATCCCAGCTCAATCATTGAAAAATACTGAGCTCCCTGGAGCTGATCAAACAAGTCATTGATATTAGGGAAAGGATATTTATTCTTAAAAATGATGTTATTCAAGGCTCTATAATCAATTCAAAGTCTCATTGAACCATCTTTCTTTTTAACAAATAAAACAGAAGCACCCCATGGTGATGTGCTTGGTCGAATGAAACCTTTCTCTAATAAATCTTGCAATTGCTCCTTCAACACTAAATGTTCAATTTGAGTCATTCGATAAGGGGGTTTTAAAATTGTCTTAGCATCAGGAACTAAGTCAACAGTAAATTCAACTTCCCAGTCTGGTATTATTCCAGGAACTCATCAGGAAAAACATCAGGAAACTCATTTACCATATGCACATCATTAATCTGAACAGTTCCTTTGTTTTCAACAATATATGCATGGTAACATTCCATTCCATATTTTACAAGTTTCTCAGCCTCTTGATATGTTATCAAAAGTAAGGGTTCATTCATGTACACAATCTGAAAGTCTTTCTGAAAAGAAACTTCTTTATCTCTACAGTCAATCTTAGCATGGTAAACAGAGAGCCAATCCATACCCAGGATAACATCAAACTCTACTAGAGGTAAAACAATAAGGATTGCAAGTAGGTTCTTTCCACAGATAAGGATATGAAGATTATTATAAATTAGTTTTACCTAAACATTTCCCCCAAGTGTTTTTACCACAAGTTCAGGAGTCATTTCTTGAGATGGTAATCCCATTTTACTAGAAAAGTTTTCAGAGATGAAAGAATGTGTAGACCCTAAATCAAACAACACACTGGCATAATATGGAAAAACATATGACGTACCTGATACCACTTCATTTTATGGCCCAAAATCTTCTGAAGTAGTTGCAAAGTATTTCACCACCCCTTTCTGCTTGTAGTTTAACTGCTTCCCATCACTCAAGCTCTTTATCGGACACTCGTTTTCATAGTGACCCATCGCATTGCGCTTAACAAATTTCACTAACTGTAAATCAAATTTAGTCATAGCATCACCTTGATCTTTTTCAGTGAAATAACAAGTATTATGTCCCATATTACCACATCGGTAGAACTTTATAGAATTCAGAAGGCATTCCCCAGCATGCCTTTTACCACATTTATCACAAACTGGAAACTCAGTTTTCTTACCATCAGACCTTTTTGAAGAATTCTACCCTTTCTTCTGCCACCTCATTCTCTTCTTATGTTGGTTGTTATAGGACACTTGATCATCAAAAAACACCATTTCTACCTTCTCATCACATCTAAAAAGCTTTTCATATCTTTTGAACTCCCGAGAAGCCAATGCCCTTTGATATTTTGGCTTTAATCCTGAGTAAAAACAATTGATTTTACTATCAAGGTCTCAGATAAAATTTGGAGTATACCATGACAATCGAGTGAACCTCTCTTCATAAGCATCCACTGAGTTGTCCTCTTGCCTCAATTCCAAGAATTTATTTTCCATCCTAAGTCGAACAGCCTTAGGAAAATACTTCTCAAGAAACAAACCTTCAAATTCAACCCAACTAAGAGCATCAATCTCATTCGCATCACTGATATTTTTAACCGTCGACCACCACTTACCTGCTTCACCCTCCAAACGGTAAATTGAATGACTAACCATTTTATTGTCTAAACACCCAATGACATCGAAAATATTCTCTAGTTCTTTAATCCACCCTTCAGCTAGCACATGGTCAGATGATCCTCTGAATGATGGGGGATGTTGCCTCATGAAATGTTCCACCACTAACATGTTCCTCTGTGGTTGATATGGCTGATCTCGTGCATGGATACCACCACAACTTATCACTTGATTCAACTACTCCATTACTGCAACAAAAGGATCAGTTCAATTCTGACCATCTCATGATCATGATTCGGAAGGTCATTTCATTCTGTATGCATTCCAAGCACTACTTCCTTGTTTCCTCTGTGGAAAACCATTCTGAACAAACCTGTCTTAGATGAAGAAACATGGAAATCTTCAAATGCTATATCATTTCAATTTGACCATAAAAAATATTTTTGGATAATCCTCTAATAGAATTCTAACTCCTAAAGTTATCTAAACCGACCTACTGATACAAAATGTTACTTTATATTAAGAGGAGAGGAGGGGCACTCTTGGAAAGTTATAAAATGTTACTTTATATTAAAATGAGTTTCGGATTTTAAAGGTCTCACATAGGTATATCTCTAGGATAAGGTGATAAGGGTTCAAAATATACTCATCCAATAGGTCTTTGATAAGTGTATGTCTTAGATTTTACATTGTCTTCTCATTTTATTTATATCATTCAATAATGAGGTAATCGCTGCATCATCATGACGTCATAAATAATTTAATTTATTTAATGTCAAAAAGTTATAAAAAATACTATGATGTAGGAAATATTTTTAGCTTTCCATTTAATATTCATAGTCTAAAATATCATTTACACAGACAAAACTAAAAATGTTTTACTCGGGTGATACATGCTTTGTAATATTTAACTTTCTTTAAAAATAAAAAGATAAAAATTCACTATCACACAAAAGTGATTCCATGGGGTCCCAAAGTTTGGAAAAAAGGCATCCCATGGTCGGCCAGGACACAACTAGTAGCATTAGAAAACATGTTGGGTTCATTTTTTATTATTATGATATTATTTTATTATCCTTACCTACCCGATTACTAATTAATCAAGTTAATTAAAGATAATTACCGTTGTTACTATTCATAATGTCCAAAAACAAAAGAGTCTTAATTACATAATTTGGACATTCTGATTCCAAATATAGAATCCAGTTTACAAAATTACAAACATATAAATTGAAATAATTAATTTAAAAATAATTCCCATTTCCAAAACAAATAGCGGGTTTTTTGAAACAATATCTATGAAAAGTTTTTCACTTGTTTATGACCAATTCCAAAGTAAAATTAATTATAATGAAAACCATTGGATTAAATGTTAAAAATATATTCTAATTACACTTTAAAAAAATTAAAAAGTTAATCTAACCATTTAATTAAATTAGATGAAAAAGCAGTTTTGATGTAAAATGCAGTATTTTTCACTATTCATTAAAAAATGAACATTGTTAGAAAAATACCAAAAATTTATCCAAATTAAATTTCAATGTCCCAATCATATATAATATGTTTATTTTCGAAAATATATCTTATAAAAATGTCAAAATATAGATTTAAAAATGGTTCTCCATCAAAAGGCGGTAAAACAATCTTTTTAAAACATTGGAGAATTCTATGCTTAAGATTGGATGTATTCTCATTTTAAGCCTCTAAAACACTCTCTAATTCTTTAATAGACATAGATATTAAAATATATTATTAATTAATGACTTGGGATGTTACACATATTCATCCCATTATGTTTTCCTACAAGAATATATTTTAGGTTACAATTCAGATGGATCAATTTGAGTCCTCATATGGCTGGTTGTTTTGTTCATCCCTTTACTAGAAAGAGGTTGGTGATGCATCCCTACAAGGTCATTATCTCATTCAGTAGACTTCAAAGTAGGTTCAACTGAGCAGAAAGTGTATGACAATTACTCAGTCATGGTATAAATCTTATGCAGATCACCATTGCTGACCTGTAGAGTTCATGGTTGGGGACAATGTTTTCATTTAGGAATCGCCCAGGCTAGGGAATAAATATTTATATAAGAAAGGGAAGATGTTAGCTGATTATGTAGGGACCTTTGATATTCTATAGCGATTTTGGATGGTAGAATATCAATTTCTACTACCTCATAGGTACCATGAACTACACAATGTATTTCATGTCTCATTGATTTTCTGGTATCAAATTGACCGGTCTCATAGCTGAGATCTTGAGAAATTTGAGTTAGATGTCACTACAAGATTTGAGGAGTATCTTGTATGAATCATTGACTTGATCATGAAGAATCACCAAGGTAGGATAGTACATATGGTACAGGTTCTATGGAAGCATGACCATGTATTTGATGAGACATGGGAGAGGGAATACAATGTATATGGCTAGTGTCCAGAGTTGTTATTAGATAGTGTTCCTCCACACATGTATTGTGAACTTGAGGATGAGTTATTTTAAGGTGGGAAGACTATAAGAACCTGGTTTTCACTCAGGTATGGATTCATTAAATTTTATTAAAATTTTTATTTTGGATATAATATGGATGCCTAAGGAGTTAGTGAATGTTCTAGGGGTTTCTGGGGCTTGTTCCGATCCCAAAAAAAACTTTTTGTTAAAAAGTAATGGCCTATGGTTTGTAGTAAACCATACAGGAAGGCCACATAGTTAGATGAAACAACGAAGATGATGTTTTTTGGATAGATCCTTACAACCTGGTTGGCGTATAGATTCACTAACCAGGTGGCCTAACCATGTGTGTTCCCCTATTTCCCAGGTTCTTGTGCATGGTTGGAAAATAATTTGGTAAACCATGTGGCTAAACCATTCAAAAGATATTTTATGTGTAATTATACTATTTTTATCTCAATGAAAGAATTAGGCCTATTTTTCTTCCTATTTAAAATTCCTATATGATTAAACTATTTGTATCTCATTTTGGACCTCATTGATGTCCTATTATAGGGATTTTAAGATCTACGTTTTCAAAGATCTTATCAAGATTTCATTCATCACGTTGGATGCACAATGGTAAGTACTCGAGTAATTTTTATCCATTATTCTAATCTCTTATTATCTACCAAGTTATCCGGGTGTGATATTTTTTACTTATTTCTCAGATATACACTATTCTAAGATTAATCAAAAGATGATATTGGAGGAGGTGATTCATACAACCCAAAGGTGGGTGGTTTATAACTCATACCTTAGGTTCGTTGATTTTGCAATAGTTGTGTGGGGCCACCCGATTTCATGTAGTGTGGTTTATATAATTTATCTTACATGATTATAATCATTAGAACTGTATGGTTATGCTATTTCAAAATATGTGTTTTTTTTGTGGTTACAAAAAAAAATCCCAACATCCCATGAATAATGTTCTTCTATTATTTCCATTTAGTGTTTTGACACATTTCAGCCACTATTTAGGTCTTCATTGTCATGGGATTCCTAAGGGTAAGTTGTTCTATATTAAATGTATTGTTGTAAACTATGGAGAACATAATGCAAAGTGTCGTGTATCCCCTCCACTTGACTAGCCTAAGGTAAGTGATCCAATTTGAAAATGAAATGTGAAATGGGAATTGGAAATTATAATAATTATATGACTTGGTCTTAATGTAAATAAAGAATAGGATGCATATCCATAGCACCCCTTACCACATTAATGGATTATAGTGGAATAAGCATTGATTGTTGAATATGATTAAATTGATTAAATGAACAGTTACATGCTACTTATCCTTTTCGCACTCAATAAAGAAAAGGATTGTACCAAATAGATTTATTAACTAATTATGAAATCATTAAAGGGTTTCATGCCACATGGCCTATTCACACTAATAAAAAGTAAGTATTGATCCAATTGAAATTATATATGAAATCATTATCAAATTGGTGTGGCCAAACTTGAGATTACTTCATATTCTAATCGGGGAGGTCATTGCCCACTCATAAACCCCATTTTGATTAAGGGATACAACTTTCTTTGGCTGGAAACCTCTTCAACATGATCCTTGTCGATTCTTGGATTCCTGACATAACACCGTTGGATCCCTCACATAGTATTAAGGGATGCCTTGAGTACACTCCTTGGATCCTTCATTGAAATGTTGGTGCCATGGTCAAATCACATTAGTAAAAATCATTTAACAACCCAATTTAACCTCAGATGATATCCTTGGACTCGTTAGGCATATCATTGTGGAATACCTTGGACCATGGTCCTTGGATTACACTCTTACCCCTATATAGGTTATAGTTGCTACTGAGTTAGCGACCATTGTTGTCTAAGTTGTCTTGGTTATTACCTTGGAAGTTAATTATTAAATATAATTATAGGATTCATTATTATATCATGGAACCGTAACTATTATTAACATGTCACTAATTTAGAAACCAGTCACAATAAAATAATGAATTGGTTACAGTTTCTAACACCTGTAGAGAGGTGAAGTAGGTACTTGGGTATATATTTATATTATAATAGCTTACATTAAATATGAATTATTGCACACTATTTTATTCCATCACATGGTCCACATGATATAAACACTATTGGTAGTGGCCTGATAATATTTTTCTCACACCCTCTTTGGGAACCGTTGGGTACCCAGAGTAGATTTCAAGATTTTAGGTGTTTATAATGGCTAGTGTACAACTTTGAACACATTATTTCTTGTTGTTTAGGATGGAGACTCATAGAATATTATTGAGCTAAATCTCACGATTCTTGGGACATTTTATTCCTTCATACTTGTGTGGAATATGTTATGAATGATGTCTTGTATCCATGTTTTACAGTTTCCTAGAAACATGACATAACATCATCAGTTGTTTTATGTTATTCCAATTATTTTAGTTATTGATACAATGGTCTCTATTTTCTATTGTGACTTATTTTTACTTATAATTATTTCTCTATTTACCTTTTTTTATACTTATCTATTGTGCTACACTTTGGTTATGGGGGCATAGTCTCCGCACAGACACACCCAAGGCCCTCTCTACTAGTCGGAAACCTCTAGCATTTGGGGAGATGCGCTTGAGCCCATGTGGTTCGCTAGGTTCAGGGAACCTATTAAGGCTCATCCTTGTCTAGTAAGTCACATGATTTATATGATTTTATGATGGAAATGGAGATTAAATTTACACTTCAATATCATAGTTTTGAATTGAAAAGAAAGATGGAAAGCGAAGGAAAATCTAAAAACCATGGAGGGAAGAATACGATATCTCCGTCAAGATGAATGATGTAAGGAAACATGTGGGAAAAATTCGTAGGGGTATGAATAAATTGTTTATGTGTAGAGATTAAGGTCTTGGATATGATGAATGCCAATGTGTTGGGAATAAATTAGGTAATGATATTAATAAAGGAAAATCTATACAAAATGTACCTACATCATATCATTATTTTAAAGGTAAGTAGGTTTTGGAAATATGGAATCCTGTTCTAAAATTAAAATTTTAATGATGATGATAGATATAAAAAACCTCTTATGGAAATATATATGGGGAAATCTCTTTCAAAAAATATTTCTAAATAGGGGAACAATATTGATGTGGTGAAATGTACACCACGAATCCACTGTAAATCTACCGAACTATTATTTCAATATATATAAATCCACTAGTATATATATAATTTTCATTTTAATGGTATCAAGATATATCAAAATAAATTAAATTTTGAATTATGACTGCAAAACCCATATTGTGTGATGATCACATCTCAATTCCATGACTCTTCTTTGTAAATTTTTGTGGGGATGTTCTTCCATAAAACCCTACTATTCATCATCGGGATCAATTTAATGTTATCACAAAAATAGATAAGATTTATATTCTTAAATCAGCATAAAATTAAAAGCATTTTATGTCAATGTTGATATTATAAACTAATGAATTATCATCTATAAGTGCGAAAAATATGTGAACTTTAAATAGAGATCACATCCCTTATATGGGTCTTGATTCCCATTCATTAGGTTATATTATCTTATATGGTCGGGGATAAACTTATGATCAATGATATAATTATTTTTAATATTTTTTTTATGTATTTATATAATCATTTCCTAGACTTCCACTAAAAAAATGTCATGTTCTCAATAGAACTCATATTTGGTCCATCACTTATTATGAGGACTCCATACTGAATGGCATTGATTGAGTTGTAATATTAGAAGAAGAAAATCCAAGAAACCCTTTTCAAGGGATTTATTTTCCAAATTTGTAACCTTGGGGTGGAACTTTATAAAAAATAGAGTGATTTACCATTGAGACTGTGAAATGATTATCAGTTGTTCAATAAGATCAAAATCAGGAACAAGTATCTGGTATCCCATATTATTGACTCGTTAGATCTAGTACATGGAGGGAAATACTTTTCAAAGATTGAATTTAATTTTGGATGTCATCACTTGAGATTGAAAAATAAATATATACCCAAGATGAAATTCTATATAAGATATGGAAAGTATGTTTATATTTTGTTTTCCTGGATTATTTCTAATTTCATTGAAATCATAATGTATTTAATTAATAGAGTTATTAGACAATACCTTGATTATTGTGTGTGGTTATTTATAGTTGAACTTATCATTTACTCAATGATAAAGGATGAGCATTATGATCACTTAAGAATTATACTAAAGACCATAAAGAATGAGAAACTATATGAAAAAAGAATAATGTGTGAATTTTGGATTCAAATGAATTCATTTTTTGGTCATCTTTTCTCAAAAGAGTGTTTATTGGTAGATCCATCAATGTCGAAGGTTATTGAGCATTAACAAAAACCATAAAATATGATTATGATATGTTGTTTTCATTTTTTAGTTAGATAATATTGATGGTATGTGGATATTTTCTCATGACTATCTAATCCCCTCACAATGTTTACTCATAAGTGAGCAAACTTCATATAGATAAATTCATGTGATGAAAATTTCATGGATCTAAAGAGAGGATAAACTAGTGTATCTATTCATAAATTTCCCTATAATGGATAAGGGTTTTTAATAAACATTGATACCTTCATGAATGGATTATGATGTGTACTCACATTGAATTACACAGTTATAAATTACGTCTCAATTGATGGTTCGTGTGTGAAATGATCCAACTCAAGATTTAGAGTTATATAAGGTAATATTTGAAATAATGATATAAAACAATTATATTTATAGTTAAAATTGTGATATATATACTGATCACATAATTATAAATTTTATATTCACATAGAAGAAGTTGGAAATGCTGTAGAGAAGTTGGTTTGTATTACATAATGACTATCAAGGATGAAAACATTACCATCCTGGGATTGTAAATAAGGTGGACAATGATTTGATTCAACATGATAATGATAAACTATTTGTGATGATGATCAAAAAAGTGAAATATTTATTAATTTTTGAAGGATATATCATTAAATCGTGATGAAAGGTATGAAATCATATCATAATCTAATATGTGTCCAACAATATATCCAAAAGATGTTTAAAGAGCCCCATAAGGAAGATATGGAGCTCAAAAGAAGGTGATAAATTATCCCATGTTTAGACTTGATTATGATATAATACTATGTTTAAAGAACAATGTATGTGTCCCATCAATATCCGATTCGATGTTAGATCTTTTAGAAGAGGCTCGTAGTTCATTATTATTAACTAATAATAGAAGTATAATGATGTATAGATATTGGAAAGAGTATATTTAGTGTGACAGAATAAAGAGATATATAACTATGTTATTACATTGGAGACTACGATGTAAGAAAGTTAAAGCTAATATACAAAAGTATTATGGTCGTTACAACCACTACACATAAAAGAATGAAAATGGGAGAACCTCACCATGTATTTTTTCAACCAAGTCCCAATAATGTCTACAAGGTACAATATTGTGTTTTTTGTAGTAAATTTAATAAAAAAGTCATCAAACATCATTAATATTAGATAATATTTATCTATATATCAACTTTCTGTGATATAAATTAAGGATGTTGAGAGGATGTATGGATAGCCACATTCTATTATATCTGATTAGGATATTAGGTTTACCATAATGTTCTTGTGAAGTATTCAGCAATACAATGATATAGAATTGTGTTTTTATATTTAACATGACCATAAAAAAATATTCATTCTAATAGAACAATTGAAATCATAGAGGATATTTTTAACATTTTTTATGGATTATAAAGGTGTTTGACATCAACACCTCCCTAAAATTTATCTTCAAATCAATAATAGTTTTCACTTAAGCATCACAATAACTTTATATGAATACCACTATGGTTAGAAGTGGATATCATAAACACACTAGACTATTGATAATGAAGGAAAGCTATTGTGACCTGAAATTTATGATGAAATAGAATAGTAAGGTAGATCCATTCAATAATAAATAATGGAAGCACAATGTTAGTAGAAACTTTATTATTAAAATCACTTATGTGATTTGTAATTTGAATTTGGTGACAAGGTGTTTATAAAAATTTCCCCATGAAATAAATTAATAATATTTTGAGTAAATTAAAACTGATCCATTGGTATTTTTGTCCCCTTGAAATTCATTATCATATCTATATTGTAGCTTATCTTTTGTCACATCCAAAAAAAAACTACTATCATTACAATGTGTTACATGTATCACTCTTGAAGAAGTATATACCCGATCCATCCCATATACGTGAATATAAGATAATTAAAATAAATAATGATATTTTTTATGGGGATTAACGTTTTGAGATTTTGGATTCTATATGGAATTATAAATTTAATATGATCACTAATTTTTTCACTTTGTTATTGAAAAACCACCAATTTGAAGAATCTATGTGGGAACTTAAGTATACGATGATATAGAAGAAACCACATTTTTTATATTGGTGTGATAAATTTCAGGGTATAAATTTATTTTATTTGTTAGAATGTCACAACTATGATTTTATGAAATATATTTTTTAATATATTTATTTTCTTTAATAGTTTGTGTTATACACAATATTGAGTTAAAATGAACCATGATAAACTATAAATATAATTATCTAAACCCAAGTGATTTTATTTATCAATTAAAATTTTAATTATTAATAATAATAAACAATTTTTTCGAAATTAATTATAATGTTTTTATATAATTATATATGATTTTGTAAAAATGTTCTTTATTTTTTGTAATGTCTCTATATGCTTCAAACATATTTCTTTGGAATAAAAATTATTTATATTATTTTTTCATAAAAAATCTTAAATTTATATTTATTGATACTTTACCAAAAGGTATTATACAAAATTAGCTTCATTTTAGGAGTCCAAATGTCAAAATTATCTAAGGTTGGATTTTTGGGATTTTTCTGAAATGATTAATTTTGTGATGAATAGTAATAAATATTTGTTTTTATTGAAAACATATTTTTTTTAAAATAAATTAAATTTTTTTAATTAATTTTATAGTGGTTTAGAAATTAACATCAGATAAATTATAATATAATTAATCCAATATTAATCATCTTAACCAATTTAATATTGAATTCTAATATATAATCATTTTAATCTTTTGAATGTTTTCTTTTTGGAAAACAAATTTCCCATCCTATTTGTGGGTTTAATTTGAAATTATATTTTTCAAATAATATGAATATAATTTGGGAAATTATATTAAATATATTTTTCATAATATGTAGAATTATATGTCAATTTTTACTTATTTTTTTTAAAAATTTAATAGTAAAATAAACAAATAATAATTACTCCGGTAAAGGATAAAAGGTGTTTACCAAAAAGTAAAATTTAATATATAAGGGGTCAAATCAACTAAAAATATGGTAAAAAACATTATATAAAATATCTAAATCTTATAACTTCTAGGATTAATTAATTTCCAATTTTTAATCCTTTTGGAATGTGACGAATGTGGGTACACATTATTCTATTCAAAAATTAAATGTGTGTCTTCTCCTCCACATATTAGAGGCCACCCCCACTCATCTCCTCTACACACATAAAAAAAATTGGTTTCAAAAAAAGACCTATGAAATTATATTCCTTAATTTATTTTACACATCCATGGGGTATTAAAATGATTATTGTACCCTCTTAATAATAATTTAGGTAAAACACAAAAAATGTTCTCTAAAGATGAGGTAAAATTCATAAACATTTGTTTCTCTTTTATTTCATCCTTAACCTACTCTAAATATTCTTTAATGATGATAAAAAATAACACCATTATTACCCATATACTGATATATTATTATTTTAAAGACATGACATACATCTAGATCACCCTCTATCAAATGAAAAACAAAACTATCCAACACGAGTATGCCAAACTACCACCTCAAAAACTTTTTTAATCCATTTTCAATCAAAAATCCTCATTATAGGATATAATTATGGATTTAATGAATATATATGTCTTTTAAGATATTTTTATACTTTTGAAATTAATATGACATATAAATTCTAACATTTCATTCTAAAGGAATACAATACATCACTCATGTGTACGGTCGACTACCACCTCACAAAGTGAAGTATTTCATTTTTCAAATAGGCTTTATGTAAAAGTTAATATGGGTAAATGTAATTAATATATGTTATAAATAATAAATAATAACAATTATTTAAATGTAATATATCATTTAATGTTCTTCTGTTTCAACCATTCAGAAAATGGAAACATCGTTCATGAATCTTTATGGCCAACTTTCTCCATAAAATTTTTATTTATTTTCAATCTATAAACATAATGGATTAATTTAACTAAGTATTTAATCAATTTATATGATATTTATATCATGGTTAAAATTCTGTAAATTTAGTAACAAGAAACAAAATTAATGTAACGAAGATACCAAATCATCAAATACTTGAAAACAAAGTAGTTATTACAAGAAATTTAGAATTATCAAGGAATTTATTATAAATGGGTATCAAAATGAAAAAAGTAAATAATATATGGTTGGATAAATAATTTTATTGAAGAATAATATATTTATAATAAGACAATATTTATATTGTTTGATGATCAAATATATATTATGGAATCAGATACTTAAGGTGTGATTTTTTTCCCTAAATGTGTATTCATTGGGACATATGTTGTGTTATACACATATCCATTTTTATGAGGAATATACCAAGAATATATTACATGTGATATCATGAAATTATTTATTATATCTATATAAAATTTTTAATTTAGTTTTATTCTTTCATATGAGTTATAATTCAAAAGCTACCAAAGTGTTAATGGTATTATGGTATAATATCATTATTTAACAAGATATATCATGATTATGATTTAAATGATGACATATTATATTTTATTTATCGATAAAATCATTAAATTTTTTCACATGTTGTTATTGTTTTCAAAATACATGGGTTCTATTCATTTTTATGTCTTTAAATAATTAATATTTCAAAAATATCTTTAATGAAAACGAACATTACATTTCTCTTTGGTCGAAGACCGTTTTTATTCATTATCCTTTATTTAAAAATATATATTTACATAATAGATTTTTATTCATTTATTATTTTTAGTGTAATATTTTTCTTTGTTTGACATTATAAAATATGGTTTTAATTAAATTTTATTGTTTTATCCAAAAGGCCTATTTTTATTATACCAAAAAAGTTGAAGTAATAATTATTTTAACACGTATGACATGAATGGTATTTATAACCACCATGAGAAATAAAGTATTTAAATATTACAATAAAATATCAATGATTATTTTTAAATTAAAATTTTCCTTTAATATGCATATAAAAAAACATTAAATAAATTTTACCATGTTAAAAGGGGTTTTCCACAAGAAATGTTTCATGTGATATTTCAAAATCATTTTTATTCTAAGAGTACTTAATTATATTTTAATTAATATTTAATCGGGATATGATCCAATGCTACCATTACTATTCATTCTATGAGTTATATATTTTTTTGATGTTATTATGTTTTCAGAACTTGATTATTTTTTATAGGATATGTAGTGATGAAATGATTTAGAACGCCCATTTATTTTCATTGTATTAGATATGATGAATGTTTTATGATCTTGTGGAACACACATGTATGGATTAGGTGATAGGTGGGACCAATATCTCCCTCTAATTCATTGTGTAATGATTTATATTATCTAATATCAAATTATACAAGATATGTTATCCCTTTTCTGAAATACGGTAAAATGGAGGATATCCCAATCACAAAGAAAGTACACCTGTCCTTAGCACAATATTGACATATTCAGAATGCCTTTATGGATACCCTTGATATATGATTTTTATGCTTATATATATAGAAAAAATATTTATCTTATGATAATATTATGATTTCATGGCTGATGTTGTTGTATTACGTTACGATTAATGTATTTTGAACATTTAATATTTATTCCATGATTTTAGTTTATGATCTACAATATGAAGGGTGTTGTTTTTCAAATTTTATTTTCACATTATCATTCACATATAATAATGTTTTGTTGATATCTCTGTTGTTTACCAATAATGATAATTGGAACACACCCTTTCTTATGTTTTCTTTCCACATGATATGCATAATAGAATTGTGTCTGATATTTCAATAAATTGAAATACGTATGAATAACTATGTGGGAGATGATGTTGCACATATATGGACTACTGATTTATGTGTCCTTAATTACAATAGTGCTAAAAATAAATGATTTTTTCTTGGATTTTTATATAATTCAATTAAAATTATTTGATTAAGATTTAATATTTATGTATGTGATCCTTTGGTCTTTATATTATATATTTTATTTCATATACTGTTGTGTTTAAATAAATCTATGGGATGACCTCTTTTATAATGGGTAGTTGGGAATGGTCTAGGTGTTTAGGCTTGTGTTTGTGGATCCACCACCAGCCTAATCACATGTATATATTCTTTTTTATGGTACTTTTGTGGTTTTATGATGCCTAGAGATAGGCTTCAAGGAAATATATTTATTATAGTAGAATTAATAATTAATAAGACAACAGTAGAACCCCACTATGAAGACACAATCGTAACAAACATATCATTTATTAATGAAAATTTCTATTAGTCTAATTTAATGTATTATTATGTAAAATGGTTATTTAAAATATGAACTTCCTTGGTTTTATGTTTTTGTATTTTAAAATACTATTAAATTTTTTTAATGTAGCTAATAAAGCCGTCGAACAGTGATAACATGATTAGTACAAATATAGGGCATTAACAAATCCAATTTACTCAAATAGAGGAAGTGATGGCCTCATACAGTGGAATTACTCCATACGAAGCCCATTTTACAGAGCTCGGAAAGAAGTTGATGTCCCTGGGCTTCGCTCTTGACCAATCCCAACTCGAGTTTCAACACAATAAGCTCAAATGAAACCAACTACGAGAAAAGTTGAGGTTGATAGAGATTAGCACCTAAGCGATGTAATCTAAGCCACCCCAAGAGTCTGTCACCATCACACACCTTACCCCTAAATCCTATAAAGATGTTATAATGGGTTTTGTTACAAGAACATAACACTATGATTATGTGAATTATTTTTTATAGAATAGTTGACATACATTCATTTTATTATTGTTACATTGAAAGCAGATTTTAAAGAACAAATTGAATTCTTAGTTAATATTCAATTAAGAAATATATTTTGATGAATTAATGGATTTTTGAATTAAATAATATTTTAATAAAATATTATTACTAAATTACTTTTTATTAAATATAAATGATCATATATATTTTTTCAATACAATTGTAATTTTTATTAATGTTTAAAATCCATTTTGTCAAAACCCATTAATTATAGATAAATGTTAGTTTTTATTTTACTAGTAAAAATTCAAATATTTAGAAAATTATGTAAATAAAAAGAATATTATTTTTGGAATCAAGACATAGAAATTATCTAATGGTTAATATTTCTTAATTTTCAGAGACATTCAAATTTTTTCTGTAAAAATTAAATAACGTTTAAATATATAATGTGTTTTATGACAACATAATGAACCAAAAGTGTTGTAATAAAATAATTTAAATGATATGTTCTGCCAATATATGTTTTAAATTTAAAATAATACGATTTTGGATTTCTTAGGTTAATATTTTGGTTCCTTAGTTGACACTTCAAGACTTATAAAACATTTTAACTTTTTAAATTGATTACCTTGAGAGTGTGACTCATCTCTACCTATGTAAGCCAACTATTTTAAGAATTTCAAACATTGGCCTTATAAAATAATTTTTTCCACTCCCTTTGCAAAAATCAATGTGAAATACAAGGGTTTATTTGTGGTTTTGATAAGTTTAATGTGTGGTGTCTGAAACCCAAATAATAAATAATTCCCCCTCTTTTCCTATATAAACCTACCCAAGCTTCCACTTCCTCTTCATTAAAAACCTTCGTATAGTGACCGACATCTACCCTTATCTCTATATAATCCTCCCAAGGAACACTAAGCTCCAAAGAATCCTCTCTCAAGCCACTACCAATCCTTTGGGATCACACTTCCTGGTAAGGGATTTCTACCTTTCTCATTTTTGTCCAAATATCATTATGTTGTTATGGAATTTTATTTTCAATTAAAAATATTGGGGTATGATTTTTAACCTTTTCTATACTTTTAAACTTTTGTATTAATGATGAGGGATCCCTCTATCTCTCATTAATACCTCCCATGTACACCCGTTACTATACTGAAATTCTTTGAGGGATTTCTTCCTTTTCTCATTTTGGTCCAAATAACATTATGATGTTATACATTTTAAATTTCAATTAAAAGTTTCATAGTATGCTTTAGAACCTCCCCCGTATAGAAAGAGTTGAACATTCTCAAACTTAGATGGATATATCTGATCAATGACATTTATTTCTCAATCAATTACCATAGTGGGAAAGCGAACAAAGTGGAAAATTCTCTAAGTAGAAAGGATCCAGTGATTCTATCATTGATGAGTATAGAAAAAGACCCAATCTTCTTATAATTGACGAAGATATACACGAAAATCATAAATAATTGAATATCATCAATCCTTTCACAAATTATTTCTCAACCATCAACTTTGGATAGGTTAAAGGATGCTCAAAAGGGAGATGTGGGAATTCAAATTAAATTGGAAACTATAAAAAAGGGAAATCCTCTACGTTCAATGTTAATGAAGATTGAATTATGAGGTTTGGGTCAAGACTATGTGTTCCATCATGTCTTGAGTTAATAGAATAACAACGTGATGATGCACATTGTTTTAATTTCTCCATTTACCTAGGAAACAGAAAGATGTATTGAGATCTCTGAGGGTATTATTGGTGGGATAAAATGAAGAAGGAGAACTCTGAGTATACATCAATGTGCAAGGGATGTAAGTATGTAATGTCTGAGAGGTCGAAGTCTAAGGGGACGATGTAACCATTACCCATACTATAATGGAAATGGGAGGACATCACCATAGACTTCATCACCAGACTTCTGATGAAATCTAATGGAAACAATGTTATCTGGTTTTTTGAATCATCTTACAAGGACCACACACTTCATTTCAGTTCGATAGGATTTCCCATTGGATCAACTCACAGAGATATATATCAGAGAGGTGGTAAGACTGAATGGAGTACCACTATCTATCATATTCGATCGAGATCCAAGACTCACCTCTATGTTCTGGAAGAGTCTTCAACATGCCCTAAATAATGAGTTGAACTTTAGTATGGCTTATCATCCTCAAACTTATGGACAATGTGAGAGGACTATCAAAACACATGAAGACATGTAGAGATAATGCTCAATGGACTTCAAATTAGGACGAGATTAAAATTTCCCTCATGTTGAGTTCTCTTACAAAATCAGTTTCCACTCAAGAATCCAAATGTCTCCTTTAGAATTCCATTATGGGAAGAGGTGTATAACACCTTCATGTTTGGATGAAGTTGGGGAGTGAAAACATTTATGTCCAAAAATGGTCGAAGAAATGGTGGTGAATGTTAAGACCATCCAACAACATATTAAAGCTTCTCAGATTTGACAAAAGATATATGATGATAATATTCCATGAGACCTAGATTTTGATATTGAAGGCATGGAATTACTCCGTATATCACCACGTAAAAGTGTTATGAGTGTTGGGAATAATAGAAAGCTTAGTCCAAGGTACATCAGCACTTTTTTGATCTCTGATCGCATTTGAGTAGTGGAATATCGACTATAACTCATAATGAACCTATCTCATGTACATGATACATTCCATGTATCAATCGTGAATAAGTATATACCTGACCCATTGCATGTACTCAATCCTTATGTGGTACCATTGGAGAATGACCTCTCGTATGAAGATAATCCACAGATGATCTTAGATTTTAGAGAAAATGTGCTATGAAATTAAAAATGACCCCCATCACGGTGTTTATGCAAAACCACATGTATGTAGAGGAAAAGTGGGAATTAGATGAAGTGATGAAGTGGGTTTACCCTCATCTATTTTAGTAAGGTAAAATTAAATTTTGGGGGAGAAATTTCATAATGGGGGAAGATTATAATAACCAAAAAATTTATTAATGAAAACCCCACAAGATATAATTAAATGTTATATTATGTAAAATGATTATATTAAATATTAACTTCCATGGTTTTATGTTTTTGGATATAAAAATAATGTTAATAAGTGATAATATTTCTAATATAGTCATTTAAAAATGATCACATGATTAGTATAAACATAGGGCTTTAACAAATCAAATTTACTCAGAAAAAGGATGTGATGGCCTCATACAGTAGAATTTCTCCATAAAAAGCCCATTTGTTAGAGCATATAAAAGAGGTGACATCAATGGGCTTCTCTCTTTACCATTCCCAATACTATCTTCAACACATTAATCTCGAACAGAACCACCTACATGAGAAGTGGAAGTTAATAGAGATTACCACATGAGCGATGTTATCTAAGCCACTCCAAGAGTCTATCACAACCACACACCTTACCCATAGGTTTTATGCGAGTGTTATAAGGGGTTATGTAACATGTCCTTAGAAATATGATTATGTGCATTATTTTTAATAGAATAAAAAATATTCATTCATTTTATTATTGTTACTCTGTAAATAGATTTTAAAGCACAAATATAATATTTACTTATTATTTAATTAAAAAAATCTATTTTTTATAAATTAATGGATTTATTAATTAAACATTTGTTTAAAAAATATTATTACTAAATTAAGTTTTATTAAATATAAATCATTGTATATTTTTTATGAATAAAGCTATAATTTGTATTATTATTTGAAAGTCGTTTTGTCGAAACCATTGAATTTTTTATAAATATCAATTTTTATTTTAAAAGTAAAAATTAGAATATGTAGAAAATTATTTAAATAAAATTAATATTAATTTTGGAATCAAGACATAAAAATAATCCAATGGTGAATTTTCCATAATTTTCTAAGACAGTGGAATTTTGGGGTAAAAATTAAATACCGTTTAAATATATAATGTGTTACACGACATCATAATGACTCAAAAGTGATGTAATAAAATAATATAAATTATATTTTCAGCTAATATATGTATTAAATTTAAAATAATTGGATTATATATTTTTTGGGTTAATTTTATGGCGCCTTAGTGGACCCTTCACGAATTATAAAACATTTTAACATTTTAAATTGATTTCCTTGAGAGTGTGACTTATCTCCACATAACCATGCCAAATATTTCAAGATTTTCGGAATTTATCATTATAAAATAACTTTTTCGACTCCCCTTGGGAAAAAACCATGGGAAAACCCATGGGTTAGTTTGCGGTTTTGAATAGTTTAATCTGTGGTGTCCAAAACCAAAATAATAAAACATTCTCTCTATTTTCATATTTAAACCCACCAAAACTCCCACATCCTATTCACTAAAAGGATTTGGAGATCTACCAACCTCTACCATATTCTATCTATAATCCTCCCAAGCCACCCAAAACTCCCAATAAGCCACTCTCAAGCCACTCCCATGCCATTGGGTTCACACATCCAAGTAATGGATTTCAACCTTTCTCATTTTTTCCCAAATTTAATTCTGTTGTTATGCCCTTTTATTTTCAATTAAAAATGTTGGTGAATGATTTATCACATCCCTCGTAGTTACCTACATATTTTATAAAGATGATATATTCCATTCTCTCTCATTAATGTGTCCCATGTACACTCGTTACCATGATGAAATTATATAAGGGATTTCTTTCTTTCTCATTTTGCCCAAATTTTATAATGTTATTATACTCATTTAATTTCAATTAAAAATTTTGGGGTATTATTTTGAACCTCCCCCATAATTTCCTCCCTATTTTTTAATGATTAGAGACCTATTTCTCTCTCATTAATTCCTCCCATGTACACCCGCTACTATGCTAAAATTTGGCAAGGAATTTCTCTCTACTCGTTTAAATTCAATCTATTCTATTGTTTTTTGAATATAAATTCCATTAAATATGTTGGTAAATGTATCTATATGACCCTATTAATTTTCATTTTATTTAAATATGATGATACTCCAATTTATCTCTCATGAACCATTTTTATGAATTCTTATGTCACGTTGTTATGCTGCAAAAATTGCACTGCGATTTTCCAAGCCAATGTCATTGTGTAGTGAATAATATTCCAATTTATCTATCAAGGGTATTCCCCATTACCCACATTTTCTTATTGACTATATAGGTTGATGTATTTATTAAATATTCCTTTACCTTGGAATAAATTATGATGTTTAATGATTCCATGTTATATGATCTATGCTGCCCATTTATGCATGAAAAGAAATGATTAAGAAGGGTTTTCCTTGATTGCACTCAAATGCATTGGGTAATGATTATAATCAAGATTGTTAAGTGTAATGTGGTTTCAATCATGAAAATTCAAGTGCAATTAGGGTTTACTCATGCTCCATGTGCAATGATCCTTGGCTCATTCTAATACAATGTTAAGTGTTGTTACCGCATTTCCATGATTTTATAATCATGCTATATAATTCCTTTAGGTTCATGTTTCTATTATGCTCCATTGATATACCTATTTCCAAACATATACCACATTCTTCATGTCATGCTTTCTTTACTCCCTTACTGGGCTTTATAGATCACCATTTTCTTATTCATTTTCTCAGGTAATCCCATGTAATGCTAAGTATAAAGGAATGATGTGGTTATATAAATGAGGTTTTCAATAATTGTTTCATTTTATGTTTTAAGTTATAATGTAATGTTACTATGAACCAAAGAAACTATGTCACGGCCCGTCCTCGGGGCCCGTGTCGTTACTACCCCAAGCCTGCCTTCCATAGGCTAGGGGCTGGCGACTAGCACCAAAGTCATAAATCTCGATAACTGGGAAGGCATTTCCTTTATAAAAGTAACAAACACCACAGAGTACAAGCGGAAGTAAAACACTAAGTAGAAAGAGAAGTGCTGAAACGTAAATGGGCCAGAATACAAACCCAACTGAAAGTATAACTACAACTGAACAAAGTACAACAGAAAAAGACAACAGCTGGAAGAACGGAAGCAGCTCCTGGGTCATCCTCCTCGGATCCGACCTGAAGGGTAGGTACAGATGGTGCAGCTCCTAGATCGCCCACCACGGATCCTACCTGAAGGGTAGGTACAGATAGCTTCCACAACGTTCTCTCCCGCCAACCTCCTCAGAGTGTCGTCTCGCCGTGAAGTCCACCTCCGGATGCTGACTCGTCTTGTAGTCCACATCCGGGTACCGTCCAGTCCTGGAACACTCGGCCTCCGTCAGCACTGCCCCGTCATCTGCAACCAACACAACGAGGTGTGAGAATATCCCGTGCATGGGTGAGTATAACGATACTCAGTAGGGACCCCGAGACCCTCAAGGTCTCACTAAAACCAACAAGGATAACCACAAAGAAGATCTCAATAGATAACCTCTACTTAGGTATATGCCCATACATATTAATAAGTTACCATGTAACCCATATCAATCATGAGGAAACACAAATATCATGAAATAAAAGGATAACCATTACCCAGGTATATGCCCATACATATACCTATGTTATCAAGTGACCCATCTCAAACATGCGGTAAACTCAAAGGTCATAGACTCAGCTCAAACCAGGATTCTCATTATCAAAACCGTAACTGCTGAAGGGCCCCGTCTCTGGAGTGTACAGTGGTCCTCTCATGACTCCGAGGTACTGCTCACTAACCTAAGACTGCTGAGGTACTCCTCTTGTCGAGTACTGCAGGTCAGCCACACAAAAACAGTAGTGCTTCCCGCCGGGGTATGCCACCCAAACACAGTAGTGCACACCCCCTAGTAGCCTACAGAGGCACTCTACGGACGAGTACCGTGGGTCTGCATTGTCACAGAGGTAGTGCTCCGTCCGCCATGGGTATGCACCCCAACAAAGTAGTGCTCCGTCCACTGGGCTAGTCGACTCACTCCAATTCGAGTCGGTCAAGCAGTCGTTAGGTCTCAGTCGGCAACACGGTCTCCGTACTCCGCGCGCTCGTCTCCGAGAGTGTCCGCTCCACGATCTATAGGTTGATACTCGAAATATCTCAAATTCCCACTAAGAAGTATCTCAAAGGACCGCCTCGTCATAGGGGTCTCAACGCAACAGACGGCGCGTCAATCGGACGCCTGGTCTGTGAGTTATTAGCCTTTTCGTCCTAGGGGCCCAGTTGGTTTCATGAGCGAACCAACCCAGCCGTATCTCAACTGTCCCCTGAAATATCATAGGGTAAACTGATAGGGACTATTTCTCAACGTGATCACCAACGCCGCTGACGGTTCTTCAAACATACGTCTGGTCTGAAAGATATCAGCTTTTCCGTTCCAGGGGCTCGGTTGGATTTCGGGTACAATCCAACTCTTCCATACTCCAACTACATCCAACCCTCGGGATAAGTATGCCAAAAGTTCCGTCTCATCAAGATAAATTCAACGAGACAGACGGTGCGTCAATCGGACGTCTGGTCTGTGAGTTATTGGTTTTTTCGTTCCAGGGGCCCAGTTGGTTTCGTGAGCAAACCAACCCGACCGTACTCCGACGGCGTCCAAACCTTGAGCGAAGTAATCCAAAAGTTCCGTCTCATCAATTGAAAACCAACAAAGTT
The DNA here is from genome assembly GCA_963277665.1 of Viscum album. NCBI lineage: Eukaryota > Viridiplantae > Streptophyta > Magnoliopsida > Santalales > Viscaceae > Viscum > Viscum album. The sequence continues at coordinate 54,312,563 of OY728156.1, forward strand.
GACGGCACGTCAATCAGACGTCCGGAACACAAGATATAAGCGTTTCCGCTCCAAAGGCCCGGTTGGTTTCGTATCCGAACCAACCCGGACGAACCCAAAGTTCTCCAAAACCTTGACTGTAATATACCAAAACGACCGTCTCAATCAAAGGGTCTAATCGCCACTGACGGTGCATCGATCAGAGGTCAATAGCTCACGATATAAGCGAAAAACTGGAAAAGGTCCGAAAGTGGGGGGTCTGGGCCCGGACCGACCCGGCCCAACCCCCCTGGGTCGGCCCGAACCGGGTCGATCCGACCCGGCCCAGCCTGGGGCGGCTCAGCTCTGGCCATGCGGTCGCGCCCAATGAGCCCCCCCCCTCACGCGAGGCCGCTTCTTGTCACCGGACGCTGCGCGCTGCCACGTCCCCTGTTCCCCGGTCCCGCGCGGCAGGGGGACCCTCGGTCGCCGCCGCAACATCAGCTGTGGCGGATTCTTCCGGCGGCATGCCAGTGCGAGCTTCCGCGGACCACCGATCGTGCTCCGGTGGTCCGATTTGCCTGCGGTCCTCACCAGTGATCATCCTGGGACCCGACCTTCGCTGTAAAAGCTTCAAAACGCCTTCGCGGCCTGCCTCACCATCGTCTGACAATCTGCGGACAACAATCAATCAGCGGAGTCTTCAATCGCCTCCTTGGCCCCGACTCCAGACGCGGTTTTGTTCAGCCTCAACGGCACTACGTGACGGCGCCACGCTTCTTCTCCACGTTCTTTCCCGTGTCCGCACGGTTCCGTTGCACTATGCCGCCTTTGTTCGTGCCACAACGAATCAAAACAACAAAGGGGGAGGAAATTCGGCCGTGTTTGTGTGGTCCGACATCCTCCCGTTAAGTTGGTAACAAGCGGCCCAAAAAGACGAAGAACAACAACGAATTTTCATGAACAAAAGGGAAACAACCCAAACAGTTTTTCCCCGCAACAGATTATTCCCAACCCGCAAGGAAAACATTCATGGATCAACTAGGTAATAAGTTGATCTGTGTTCTTTGTTTTATTTAGAAAGAAAGATATCAAGGGAATAAAATCATTCTCAAACATAATTCCCTACCTCAAGCATTGTTGTCGAATGAGATTTGTCGTGGAAAGGGATGTTGCGGAAGAAGACGTCGCGGAAGGGGGATCATCGCGTCGTGGAAGCAGCGTCACAGAAGAAGCGTCGTTGATTTCCAAGGATTTGGCGTTCTTCGTCATAGATCGGTGTGTTCTTCGCGTTCTTCGCGTTCTTCACATTCTTCGACGAAGAAGAATGGTTTCCTCCAAATCCTTTCAGGGCAACAAGTTCCAACAGAATAAAATAAGAACCGTCTTATTTTATTAACTCACAAGTCAACCATTGAAATTCAAAAAGAAAAGAAACGATCAATTAATTGAGGAGTTTAAAACTGCCCAATTAATGAGGTGTTTATTAACCAGAATAAACGCACAGTTGACTTTCAATTAAGAGGGGGTTGCGGGTGCGTTACTTAGGAGGAAAGAAACGGTGGGGCTCGTGCGGTCCCCACCTCACAAATATCTTACCAAGTGGGTAGGATATTTTGGGTTCCACCCTATCCTCATAACTTAGCTTAAGTGGCTTTAAGTGGCTTAAAGGGAAATAAAATAAAGTTGTCGCACCACTTTATTTTATTTCTTAAATTAACCCCAAAAACTAAAAACCACACCCGAGCAAACGCAACTTCGGAAAAGGCGTTTCTAAGAAAAACCGGCACTAAGATTCCATCAATGCCCTCGGAATTCGCTTCCTAACACTGGTTCAAAAGTTAGAAAAACCCACTCGTTCGTTCACTGAACGTAATCGAGCTAAACATCGGGAATTGATTCCAGGCACACCGGGCCTCAGAATCAGGTGCCGTCAAAAACTGCGTTCTTATAAAATCCAAATGAAAATTAAGAAAAAAAATTTCCTTGAAATTTCCGAGTATTTACATTACACCCACCTCAGAGCTTTACGTCCCCGTAAAGATTTAACACAAACTAGGGATACAAAAGCGGTACTGAGCACGCATCTTAGCCTTCTGCTCCCATGTGCTTACCTGGAGGTTCCTGTACTGCCAAAGAAAGTGCACCCGAGGAATCGATCATCCTCTTAGGATCCACTCCTGTCGATCCTCGATCCCCACTGGAACCTCTGTGAAAGACACCCAATCTCCATCATCCAGATCCCCATCGTCGATGATATGTGAATGATCACGCACATATCTCCTCAGTTGAGATACATGGAAGTCATCGTGCACCTGGTGCAACTGAGGTGGATGGGTCAAGCGGTAAACCACCATGCCTACCCAGCTGAGGACCTAGAAAGGTCTGTTGGACCTAAGAGATAGCTTGTCTCCTTGGCCACATCTCACTAAACCTCGTCGAGGTGAGACCCGTATAAGGATGTGATTGTCATCCTCGAACTCATGAGGCCGGCAATTCCTGTTAAGAACAGAAACTCAAAATGACTGCTTCCACGAGGGTAAGTTTGACCAACTCAAGAGTGATCGGTCGCACCCTCATGTGCATGACTTTATCATGTGCTGCCTGGGGTTTCTATTTCACCGACCATGGAAAACCCATTCTGACGTCGTAGTTAAACCACAACCTTTTTTCTTAATACTGTCAATATGTGTATGAACTGTGATTTCCCAGTCCATACTCAAACCAACATCATACGTTCTAGAAGCTGCCACCATGAGATTCCAATCGAAACTCTCACCTTGTGGGTCTGACCACACTGTCAGCGTAAGTGTGATTATCGAGTCTTCTCCTAAGGTATCTCCATACGTGAGGGTCAAGTCTACGGATTACCAGAAACTCTTGGTCTGGGACAAGATTTGTGGAAGGAAGGTATGATTCGTATCAACGCCTGTTACTACGGAAACTAGTATTGGACATCGAAGGTCCCTTGAATCATTCTTAGAGCCATTGGGTTACTCTCCCTGACCGCAAGCAGCTGCACTCTTCCTCCGCCCTCTAGCTCCCTGAGCCTGGCGGGATAACTAAGGCGGGTGGTTGTAGCATATTAAGATGTACACCACCTCACGCTGCTCTCCTAGATCTGTCTCCATGTCTGCTGCTTTGCAGACTCATCTCTCCTTAAAGCTTCCTCTTCTTGAAACATTTAACATGCCCGAGTATCTAAGACTGGCATCGGTTTCCTGTTTCTTACTACACTGTGCAATCTTCATCTTCTCCTGGATGATCTGCACCTTCTTTGCCTACGATCTGAAAGAGCTGCTATAATTTATCTTTTGCCTAAAAGAGAAACTCGGTTTCATACCCTAGATGAACCACGCCCATTTCATAATACAGTCAATACTAACATGAATGATGCATTCATTAGATGGATGGCATCGTAAGGCCTCGACGGAACTACCAAGAGATCCAACTGTCAGTCTCGCCTCCAAGGGTCGAGTCACACTGTCGGCATCTGTGTGAGGTCACTGGGTCACCTCTAGTAGAAATCTCTAAAGTCAGGGTCATGTCAACAGTTTTAACTGGGACCACTCAGTATCAACCAAACAAAAGGACAGGAAAGCAAACATCATAATGATAAGTGTCTTTTTATTATTACAGCTCGTAGTACAAAGAAACGAATACAACAACAATATGGAACTAGAAGTAAAAGGGACATATCCACTAGTTACGCTCATGTCCACCTACTCCCGGAGCTCTACTGCCTTGTCCACTTCTCGGCTGTTTCTCAAGCACTCGTCGCTGCTTCTGCCTCGCTGGCTCCTCCAAATCCTGCTGATCAACTATACGAGGAGTCGTACAATCACGTGCCAGTTGACCCTTCCTGCCGCATTCATAACACTTCCTGCTACTCGTACGGCTGGATCTGGTCCTCTTGGACCTCTGCATCATCTGTCTACTGCCCAGAGATGAATCGGCTACTGATCGAAAAAATGCGACAAAGGCAGAAGCTCATGTACACGCTCGGGGTGTAGAGTTACTGGCACAAACTCCACCCTGAAGAAGGTCTCTATGTCTTCCCATGTGAAGGTCATCCCATTGCAAAACTGGAACAAGTGGCTCCACCACCTGCCTGCTGCTGCCTGATGAAGGCTCGCAGCAAAGATAACCATGAAGTCTGCAGGCGTCCCCAATAGCCTGAAGACACTCACCACTACCCCAAGCCAATCCTCAGCCGCCTGCGGGTCCGTCTCTCCACGGAACCTGGGTGGCCTCTAGTGCTGGAACTCGTGTAGCGCGCTCAAGTGGCTTGCATCGCCTACAGTTGGGCCTAGTGGCATCGGTGGCCCAACATATGGTAGTACCGCTGGTGCCTCCGCTGGTGCCTCAACTGCAAGAGGGCCATATACTGAAGCCTCGTCGCTCGGCAGGCTGTCAGTGCGCACATCCCTCTGGGATCTAGCTGGTCGTCTATGAAAAGGCATCCTGAAAGAAACAACGTGACACGGTCAAATGATTATACCTAGTGAGCTGACCTGGTTTGAGCTGACTTTTAAAAACTTATGGAAACACACACGCAATCAGTGTTTTCGTGCACAAAGTCAGAAATCAGTTGTCAGGGTCCTGGTGTATGGATACGTCGGCTGCCCGCACCAACACTGGACTCCCTGAACTGAAAACCACACTTGGTACTCTTAAAACTATTGATTCAGAGAAAGGAAATATCAGAGTAATAAGTTCTGCGGTAGAACCAACCCCTCTGATACCAATTTGTCACGACCCGTCCTCGGGGCCCGTGTCGTGACTACCCCAAGCCTACCTTCCATAGGCCAGGGGCTGGAGACTAGCACCAAAGTCGTAAATCCCGATAACTGGGAAGGCATTGCCTTTATAAAAGTAACAAACACCACAGAGTAAAAGCGGAAATAAAACACTAAGTATAAAGAGAAGTGATGAAAGGTAAATGGGCCAGAATACAAACCCAAATGAATGTACAATAACAACTGAACAAAGTACAATAAAAAAAGACAACAGCTGGAAGAACGGAAGAGGCTCATGGGTCGTCCTCCTCAAATCCAACCTGAAGGATAGGTACAGATGGCGCAGCTCTTGGATCGCCCACCATGTATCCTACCTGAAGGGTAGGTATAGATAGCCTCCACAACGCTCTCGCCCGCCAACCTCCTCCGAGTGTCGTCTCGCCTTGAAGTCCACCTCCGGATGCTGACTTGTCGTGTAGTCCTCCTACAGGTACCATCCAGTCCTCGAACACTCGGCCTCCGTCAGCACTGCCCGTCGTCTACAACCAACACAACGAGGTGCGGGCATAGACCGTGCAGGGGTGAGTATAACGATACTCAGTAGGGACCCCGAGACCCTCATGGTCTCACTAAAACCAACAAGGATAACCACAAATAAGATCTCAATAGATAACCTCTACTTAGGTATATGCCCATATATATACCTAAGTTATCAAGTAACCCATCTCAATCATGAGGAAACACAAAGATCATGAAATAAACGGATAACCACTACCCAGGTATTTTCCCATACATATACCTAAGTTATCAAGTGACCCATCTCAAACATGAGGTAATCACAAAGGACATAGACTCATCTCAAACCAGGATTTTCATTATCAAAACCGTAACTGCTGAAGAGCCCCATCTCTGGAGTGTACATTGGTCATATCACGACTCTGAGGTATTGATCACTAACCTAAGACTACTGAGGTACTCACCCTGTCGAGTATCGTGGGTCAGCCACCCAAACACAACAGTGCATCCCACCGGGGTATGCCACCCAAACATAGTAGTGCACACCCCCTAGTAGCCTGCAGAGGTACTCTCCGGACGAGTACCACGGGTCAGCACTGTCATAGAGGTAGTGCCCAATCCGCCATGGTTCTGCACCCAAAAAAAGTAGTTCTCCATCCACTGGGATAGTAGACTCACTCCATGTTGAGTCGGTCAAGCAGTCGTTAGGTCTCAGTCGGCTACACGGTCTCCATACACCGTACGCTCATCTCCGGGAGGGTCCTCTCCATTAGCTATAGTTCGATATGCCATGTATCTCAATGTCCCACGAAGAAGTATCTCAAAGGACCTCCTCGTCATAGGGGTCTCAACGCAACAAACGGCGCATCAATCGGACGCTCGGTCTGTGAGTTATTAGCCTTTTGTCCGAGGGGCCTGGTTGGTTTTGTGAGCGAACCAACCCGGCCGTATCTCAACTGTACCTTGAACTCTCATAGGGAAAACTCATTGGGACTATTTATCAACGTGATCACCAAAGCTGTTGACGGTTCGTCAAACAGACGCCTGGTCTGAAAGATATCAGCTTTTCCGTTCCAGGGGCCCGGTTGGATTTCGGGTACAATCCAACTCATCCATACTCCAACTGCATCCAAACCTCGGGCGAAGTATGCCAAAAGTTCCGCCTCATCAAGAGAAATTCAACGAGACAGACGGCGCGTCAATCGGACACTCGGTCTGTGAGTTATTGGCTTTTTCGTTCCGGGGGCCCTGTTGGTTTCGTGAGCGAACCAACCCGACCGCACTACGAAGGCGTCCAAACATCGAGCGGAGTAAGCCAACGGTTCCTTCTCATCAAGAGAAAACCAACAAAGTCGATGGCATGTCAATCGGATGTCCGGAACTCAAGATATAAGTGTTTCCGCTCCGAGGGCCCGGTTGGTTTCGTATCCGTACCTACCCGGCCGAACCCAAAGTTCTCCAAAACCTTGAGTGTAATATACCGAAACGACCGTCTCGATCCAAGTGTCTCATCGTCACTGACGGTGCATCGATCGGAGGTCTACAACTCATGATATAAGCGAAAAACCGTAAAAGGTCCGAAAGCGGGGGGTCTGGGCCCAGACCGACCCGGCCCAACCCCCGTGGGTCGGCCCGAACCGAGTCGACTCGACCCGGGTCCGGGTCCGTCCCGGCTGGGCGCGACCCGGCCCGGCGCGGCCAGTCCGGCCCGGGGAGGCTCGGCTCTGGCCGAGCGGTCACGCCCAAGGAGCCCCCCCCCCACCCCCGCGCGGGGGCCGCTTTGTGTCACGGGACGCGGCGCGCTGCCGCGTCCCACATTCCCCGGTCCCGCGTGGCTGTGGGACCATCGGTCTCCGCCGCGGCTTCAGCCGCATCGGATACTTCCGGCGACGCGTCGGGTGCTGCCGCCGCCCCGGCGGGGGCTTCCGCGGACCACCGAACGCGCTCCGGTGGTCTGATTCGCCTGCGGTCTTCGCCAGTGATCATCCCGGGATCTGACCTTCGCTATAAAGCCTTCAAAATGCCTTCGCGGCCCACCTCACCATCGTCCGTCAATCCGCGCACAACAATCAATCAGCGGAGTCTTCAATCGCCTCCGCGGCCCCGACTCTGGTAGCGGTTTCATTCAGCCTCAATGGCACGGCGCGACGGCACCGGGTTTCTTCACCGCGTTCTTTCTTGTGTCCGTACGGTTCCATTGCACTATTCCACCTTTGTTTGTGCTTCAACGAATCAAAACAAAAAAGGGGGAGGAGAGTCGGCCGTGTTCGTGCGGCCCGACCTCCTCCCGTTAAGTTGGTATCAAGCGGCCCAAAAGACGAAGAACAACAAGGAATTTTCACGAACAAAAGAGAATCAACCCAAACAGTTTTTCCACGCAACAGATTATTCCCAACCCAGCAAGGAAAACATTCGCGGATCAACAAGGTAATAAGTTGATCTATGTTCTTTGTTTTCTTTAAAGGAATGAAATACAGGGAATAAAATCATTCTCAAACATAATTCCTACCTCAAGCGTTGTCGTCAAATGAGGTTTTCCTCGGAAAGGGACATCGCAGAAGGGGGATCGTTGCATCACGGAAGGAGCGTTGCGGAAGAAGCGTCATTGATTTCCGAGGATTTGGCATTCTCCGTCGGAGATCGGTGTGTTCTTCACGTTCTTTGCGTTCTTCGCGTTCTTCGTCGAAGAAGAATGGTTTCCTTCAGCTCCTTTCCACGCAACAAGTTCCAATTGAATTAAATAAGAATAGTCTTATTTTATTAACGCACAAGTCAACCATTGAAATTCAAAAAGAAAAGAAACGATCAATTAATTGAGGATTTTAAAACCGCACAATTAATGAGGCGTTTATTAACCAGAATAAACGCATGGTTGAATTTCAATTAGGAGGGGGTTGCGGGTGCGTTACATAGGAGGAAAGAAATGGTGGGGCTCCTGCAGGCCCCACCTCACAAATATCCTACCATGTGGGTAGGATATTTTGGGTTCCACCCTATCTGCTTAACTTAGCTTAAGTGGATTTAAGCGGCATTAAGTGAAATAAAATAAATTTGTCGCACCACTTTATTTTATTTCATAACTTAACCCCAAAAACTAAAAACCACACACGAGCAAACGCAACTCCAGAAAAGGCATTTCAAAGAAAAAACTGGCACTGCAATTCCATCGGTGCCCTCAGAATTCGCTTCCGAGCACCGGTTCATAAGATAGAAAAAACCCACTCGTTCGTTCACTGAATGTACTCGATCTAAACTTCATAAATTGATTTTGGGCACACCGGGCCTCGGAATCAGGTGCCGTTAGAAACTGCGTTCTTGTAAAATCCCAAAGAAAATTAAGAAAAAAAATTTCCTTGAAATTTCCAGGTCATTACACACTATACCTGTCGATCTTCTATGTTGTATCAATTGAAGGTTTTATGTAAGAAGGTATGTTAATGTATGAAATAAAGAGTAGGGTTGTTATAGATTTTATTAGAGGATTGGTTTAGTTATTTTCAGGATTAGGATTAGAAAACCCTAATGAAATCTATAGTGATATGACTATAAATAATTAAAACATCCCTAAATTTTGGTGAGTATTGAGTAAGTGATTTATCCAGAAAATACATCCCTATTTGGATATGAGTAGGTAGAGGCGGCTCTGGAAAAGATGTATCGTAGGTGTAAAACCCAAAACACCACTTTGAGCAAGACTCGAATAGAAACGGGTGCACAAAAATGGGCCTTACTGCACTCCTGGTTACAACAATCATGGGGGATATGAATTCACAATTTAATAAACATAGTATGAACCATCATTAAAATAATAAAAATATGCCCCTAAGAATATATGTTAGGATGTGGATCATGGATAACAAATATTGAATCCTATAAATTTAAAGGTTAAGGAAATAGAAGTAATTATTATGTCATCCATTTTTGTCTTTCTATTACCATTTATTTGTCACCCATAACATTCCTTTTATTCTATCCATTGGCTGGTAATAGGAAGACACAGACTAATAACCGGGGCGATGATCAATGTGATGACTATTATAATAAGCTTCCCAATGTGATGGGAGTAGGAATCAAAAACATTGTCAAGATAGACATTATTTTAAATAATGTTTTGAATAGAAACATGGGTCATGTGGACCATTCAACCCCCCCAAAGAATGAAAAAGTCACAATCAAGATCATCATGAGTCAAAGGCCTCATACATTTAATAAATTATCTGATCTCTCAATCGCCAAAAAATAGATCAAATCCATTGAGAAGATCTCATCCATCTTTCAATGTTCAGAACAAGAGAAGGTACACTTGCTTTCTTATCATATGGAGGGTGAAGCTGATCAATGGTGGACATTGAAAAAAAATATGAAGCCTATGGAGGATATCGAGAAAGGGGAATGGAAGTATTTCTATAAAATGTTTTTCAAAAAAGTATTTCCTCGCACCACTTGACTTAAGATGGATAATGACTCACATTACCTTAAGAAAAAAACGAACAATCCATCTAAGAATATGAGGAAAACATTACAAGGATTTCATGATACACACACAACTTTGTTTTTACCTTAAAATTCAATGATTAAAACTTCTTTGGTGGGATAAAACCAAACCAACAGAAAGCCATAGAGATCCGTGACTTCAAGAGCTATGAGGAAATTGTCCGACATGCCTTCAAAATCGAAATGGAGATTAGATAATACCAGGGGAATCATATGGATAAGAATCATAATGTGGATTTCAATTCTGGTGGTCCAAAGGATAAATCCAATGGTGCTAAAGAATCCAGCACCCAACATGGTAATGGTGCAGAAAAAAGAACCCCAGAAATTTCCTGAAGGGGAGAAGAAAATGCATTAGGAGTGGAAGACAAGGGAACCTAGCCATTAATTACCAACAACAAAAACATGTGGATGAAATAGAGGAGAGTAATGCTTCATTGGAACCTTAACATGTTGTCTATTTCTTCAACTTCAAAGAACTAGGGCAATATGAAAACCATTTCCCTATGTAAGGGGTTTTCGCCAGCAACTAACAAGCTGCAAGGCAGCATGGGTGAACTTTTTCCATCACAACTGCCGAAGTGAACCGGGAAAATGAAGTGGTTATAAGTACTCTAGTTATTACTTCAAGAATAGTGAATATACTTTTTAATTCTTGTTCTATGCATTATTTTATATCTTAAATGTTTAGTTAAATAATTCCAGCACTACCACATATCATGGAAGTAAAGATGTCAGTGAGATGAAAAATTGGTAAATCATTGAATCCCATTAATATAACTCCTCCTTTGTCATAATTTGTGGGTTGAAATTTCCGAACAAACTTTTCATACTCCCTTTAGTGGAATTGGATGAAATATTTGGCATGGAATTTCTTTCCTTTTATAGAGACTACATAAATAGCTGTGAGAGGGAAATCACGCTCCATATGAAAAATTGACCCAATATTCTATATAAATGCAAGGAGGAGGATGAATCCTCTTTATAACTATCATCTATGGCATGGATATTACTTCCCCATGATCAGGAATATATTTCTTAGATGATTGAGACTAATGAAGAAACCATCCTTGAGGACTTTCCAATTGCGAGGGAATTCACTGAAGTGTTTCCCGAGTAATTTCCCGATATTCCTACAAGAATAAATGTTTATTTCTAAATTGATCTTACACCTGGGACATTTCCATCATCCCCAAATCCATATAGTATGGCTATTGTATAGATTGAGGTGCTAAAGAAAAAACTATAGGGGAATATGGATAAAGGGTTTATAAAGCTAGGTGCTTCACCATGGGGTGCACCAATCCTCTTCGTCAAGAAGAATGATGGGTTAATGTTCCTTTCCATTGTTTATCGTGAGCTCAACCAAATCATTATAAAGAAAAAGTATCCTCTACAAAATATTTATGATTTGTTCGATTAGTACATGTATAACAATACTTATCCAACGTTGATTGATAGTCAGGATATTACTGATAATGGGTGAAGAAAGAGGATAAACCCAATACTTCTTTTCTTACAAGTTACTGGCACTATGAATTCATAGTAATGCCTTTAATACTCACAAATTCTCTAGAAATATTCATGGACTTGATGAATAGAGTCTTTAAAGATTACCTCAAAAAAAATTCATAGACTTTAAAAATATATTATAGTATTCACCAAAACCAAGGAGGATCATGAGGGATATCTAAGCATTGAACTAGAGACCTTGCACAAGGAAAATCTATATGAAAAGTACAACACGTGTAAATTATTATTAAATTAGGTCTCATTCTTGGGTCATATAATCATAAGAAATGGGATATCTATCCATCCCTTAGAGAATTTTTCAATTGAGGGATTGTAAAGGCCAGCATCAGTAATGGATATCTGTCAAGTCATTGGGTTTGTTAGATATTATTGTCGAGTTTTGAGAAATTTTTCATGACTTTCAGGCCCTCTTACCAAGATGACCCATATGGGAGTAATGTTTTCTTTGAGTGATGTATGCGAAGAGCGGTTGAAGGAGTTCAGAAGGAGGCTTATCACTACACCTTTTCTCACACTACCCACAAGTGGATAACCATTTGTAGTATTTAGTGCTACTTAAAATAAAGTCATGGGTTGTGTGGTGATGAAATATGATGAAGTATTTTCCTATGATTCAAATAAATTTAATATTCATGAGAAAAACTATCCAACACATGATCTGGAGTTGGCTGTAGTAATCTTCACTTTGAAAATATGGCGACATTACCTATTTGGGGAGAAGTGTGAAATATATACGGATCACAAAAGCCTCAAGTATATATTCACACTGAAAGAGTTGAACATGCCCAAATGTAGATGGTTAGAGCTGATCAATGACTATTACTTCTCAATCCATTACCACCCTTAGAAAGAGAACAAGGTGGAAGATGCCCTAAGTAGAAAGGTTCCAACGATTCTATCATTGATGATATTTGAAAAAGTCAAAATATTATCATATTTGATGAAAATGGACATGGGAGTCATAAATAATGGAATATCATCAATACTCTAAAAAATGATTGCCCAACCATCTCTTTTAAAAAGCATGAAGGATGATTAAATGGGTATGTGGGAATTCAAGAGAAATTAGAAACTGTCAAAAATAGAAAATCCTCATATTTCGATGCTAATGAAGAATGAACTAGGAGGATTAGGTCAAGACTATGATTCCCATTACATTCGGAGTTAATGAAATAACTTCTGGATGTTGTACCTGGTTTGAATTTCTCTATTCACCCAGGAAACACAAATTGTATCTAGATCTCTAAGAGCATTATTGGTGGGATAACACGAAGGAGGAGATCACTGTGTATATATTCAAGAGCCTGCCATTTCATCATGTGAACGCTTAGAGGAAGTAGTCTAAGTGGATGATGAAAAAATTACCCATTCCAGAATGAAAATAGAAGAACATCACCAATGAATTTATCATCGAACATTCGAAGACATCCAAAGGAAATAATTTTATCTGGGTTGTTGTGGATCGTCTTACAAAGACTACACACTTCCTTTTAATTTGAGATGATTTCTCATTAGAACAACTGTAATATATATATATATACTAGAGAGGTGGTATGGCTGCATGGAGTACCACAATATATCATATCTGATCGAAATCAACGATTCACATCTATGTTCTGGAAGAGTGTTCAACATGCTCTAAATACTGATCTGATCATCAGTACGGCTTATCATCATCATATTAATTTCCAATTTGAGTGGCCTATCCAAACACTTGAGAACATGATCAATGGACATAAAATTAGTATGGGATCAACATCTCCCTCTAGTTGTGTTCTCATCCAAATGGCTCCTTATGAAGCCCATTAAGGGAAGTGGTGTATAACACCTTCTTGTTGGGATGATGTTGAGGAGTGAAAACTCATAAGTCCAGAAATGGTCGAATAAATGATGGAGATTGTTAAGACAATCCAGTAGTATTTTAAATATGATCAATGTCTACAAAAGAGATATGCTGATAATCATTTTTATAACCTAGATATTGATATCTGATACATGGTATTACTCTGAATATCACCATGGGAATGAGTTATGAAAGTTGGAAGAAGAGAATGCTTAATCTAAAGTACGTCGGCCCTTCTGAGATTCCTGATCACATTAGATTAGTGGCCTATTGATTAGCACTCCCACTAAACTTATCTCAAGTACATGATGTATTCAATGTAACAATATTGTGGATGTACATACCTAACCCATAACATGTACTCAATCTAGAGGTGGTACCATTGGAGAATGACCTTCTATATGAATATTATTCGGTGACAATCATATATTTTCGGGAAGAAGTTCTAATAAATAAGAAAATGCCATTCGTCAAGGTGTTTTGGACAAACCACAAGTCTGAAGAGGCAGCGTTGGATTCATTGGATGTGATGAAGCAGGGTTACCCTCATCTATTTTTGTATGGGAAAAGGTAATTTTGAGGTGGAAATTTCGTAAGGGGGGAATATTTTAATGACCCAAACATTTATTAATGAATAATCATCATGATGTAATTAAATGTTATATTATGTAATTTGGTTATATAAAATATACACTTCTTTAGTTTTATTTTTTTAGATTTCAAAATACTATTAATAAGTGTTATGGTTGCAAATATTGCCATTGACCAGTGATCAAATGATTATTATAAATATAGGGCATTAACGAATCCAATTTACTCAAACAAAGGACGCGATGGCCTCATCTCATAGAACTAATCTATACGAAGCCCATTTAGAGGAGCTCAGAATGGAGGTGGAATCACTAGTCTTCGGTCTTGAAAAATCCCAAGCCAAGCTGCTACATGTTAATCTAGAAGGGAACTTCCTACGAGAGAAGTGGATTTTGAGAGAGATTACCACCCGAGCGATGTTATCCGAGCCACCCCAAGAGTTTGTCACCATCGCACACCTTACCCATAGATCTAATGAGACTGTTATAAGGGGTTATGAAACAAGACCATTAAAATATAATTATGTGCATTTTTTTATAATAAAGAATATACATTCATTTTATTATTGTTACATTGTAAATAGATTTTAAAGAACAAATAGTATGTTTAGTTAATATTAAATTAAGAAATCTATTTTGAGGAATTAAAGGATTTTTTAATTAACTCATAATTTAATATAATATTATTACTAAATTACATTTTATTAAACAAAAATGTTCGTATATTTTTTGTGAATACAAAAGTAATTTTTATTAGGGTTTGAATGTTGTTTTTGTCAAAACCCATGAATTTTTGATAAATGTGGGTATTTATTTTTAATGTAAAAATTACGATATTTAGAAAATTATTCAAATTAAATGAATATTATTTTTGAGCTCAAGACATCAAAATTATCAAATTGTGATTTTTTCACCATTTTATGAGATGGTGAAATTTTTTTGTAAAAATTAAATACCATTTAAATATATAATGTATTTTATGATGTCATAATGACCTAACAAAGATGTAATAAAATACTATAAATATATTTTTCAGACAATATATGTTTCACCTTTAAAATAATGTGATTTTTTAATTTTTTGGTTAATTTAATGGTGCCTTAGGGGGCACTTCAATACTTATAAAACATTTTAATTTTTTAAATTGATTTCCTTGAGAGTGTGACTCAACTCAACCTACGAAAGCCTAAAATTTTAAGAAGTTACAAAATATTACATATAGAATAATATTTTCCAATACCCTTTGAAAAAAACAATGGGCCTAAAACAAGGTTTGGTTTTCGGTTTTGATTAGATTAATAGGTGGTGTCCAAGACCTAAATAATAAAGAATCCCCTCTATTTTCCTATATAATACCACTAAAGCTTCAACATTCTCTTCAATAAAAGACATTGTAAATCTACCAAAATCTAAAATACTCTCTCTATAATCCTCCCTAGTTACAATAATCTCCCACAAAGCCTCTCTCAATCCCCTCTCAAGCCTTTCAGATCACACTTCCAGGTTAGGGATTTCTACCTTTTTCATTTTTGTCAAAAACATTTCTGTTGTTATGACCTTTTATTTTTAATTAAAACTGTTGGGGTATGATTTTTCACCACCCCCATACATCCCTTATTATTTTTTGAAGATGATAGATCCCTTTGTATGTCATTAATGCCTACCATGTACACTTGTTACCATAGTGAAATTGTTCAAGGTATTTCATCCTTTCTCATTTTTCCCAAAATTTCATTATGATGTTATACACTTTTGATTTCAATTAAAAATATTGGGATATGATTTAGAACCTCCAACATAATTAAATACTTATTTTGGAATGATGAGATACCTCTTTCTCTCTCATTAATGCCTCACATGTACAACCGTTACTATGCCAAAATTCTGTAAGAAATATTTCTCTCCTCATTTACATTAAATCAATTCTATTATTTTAAGAATCTAAATTCCATTAAATATGTTGGGAAATGTACCTATATGACCCACTTACGTTCCACTTCATGTAAATATGATTATACACCCATTTCCCTTTCATCAACTAGTTTTAGGAATTATTATGTCAAACCGTTATGCTGCTAAAATTTCACCGTGATTTTCCATGCCAAAGTCATTGTTTAGTGAATACCATGCAATTTAATCTATCAAGGGTATTCACCTTTACATACATTTACTTATTGACTATATTGTTTAATGTATGTATTGAAAATTATTTTATCATAGAATGAATGATGATGTTGAATGATTCCATGTTGTATGATCTATGTTGCACCCATATGCATGAATTGAAATGATTAAGAAGGGTGTGCCCTGATAGCACTTCAATACATTGGGTATAGATTAGTATCATGATATGTAAAGTGAATAGAGTGATTAATCATGCTAATTAAAGTGCATAGAGGGTTTACTAATGCTCCAGGTGCAATAAGTATGGCTCGTGCTAATACTATGTTAAGTGTTGTTGCCTCATTTCCATGTTATGATAATCATGCTATATCATGCCTTTATGTTCATGTTGCTCTTATACTCTATTGATATTCCAATTTACTAACATTTACTTCATTCTTCATGAAATTACTTTTTTTCTCCCTTACTAGGGTTTAGTGCTCACACTTTTCTTATTCATGACCTCATGTTAACCCATGAAATAATAAGTGTAAAGGAATGATGTGGTCATTTAAAAGAGGTTTTCAATAAGATGTTGCATTTTATGTTTTAAGTTATTATGTAATGTTCATAATCCCCAAAGATACTAGACCTCTCGATATTCTATGTTGTATCATGTGATGGTTTTATGTAATAAAATATGTTTAACTGTGAAATAATTAATATGTTTGTTATAACCATGTGTTGAATTAAAACATTCATCCAATTCATTTTTATTTTCTATAAATTAAATAATTATATTATCTTAATCATTAAAAGTTTTGTTCTTTTATTTTATTCAATTTTTTATATTAATATGTTACCTTGAGTAGTGACCTTCTGATCTAACCTTACGAAGTGTCCGTAATAATTGATCATCAGAAGTGACCTTGAGTATAAACATGAAATGGATGGGAAGTGGCCTTGAGAAGCATTCATTGGAGTATATATGAAAATTTATTTTAGTGACCATGTAAATTTACTATTATTTAAAATTTTGAAATGTTATGATTTGATCACATTAGATAAATTTATGTGACCATAATAAAAAAATGATGTGACATCATGATCAAAAATGAAGTGACAACATGAACATCAATGAAATTACAACAGTAAAAAAATTAAACTGACTCGATGAAAAAAATTAATATCTCCACAAGATGAAAAATTAAGTGACCACATGTAAACAAAATAAGTGGTTGCATGCATAAAAATTTAGTGACCACATGTATAAAAATTATGTGACAGGTTGAATAAAAATTATGAGATTTCATGGAGAAAATTGAATTGATCGCATGATCAAAAATGAAGTGACTACATAGAAAAAATAAGTCTACGAAAGAACCAAAATGAAGATACCATAAGTTGAAAAATGAAAAACTATTGAAAAAACATTATGAATTATATATGGGAACAAAATTACATTATCTTATTTTATCTCAAAACACACTTTTTTATTTATAATTATATATTTAAAGTTACGTCATGTTTTTCAGAAATGTTTATATTTATTTCATTATACCCTAAATACATATTAATCATATTAATAATGATTAATATAATTTGGATGAATTTTATGTAGGGTTAAATAATTATCAATTAGGTTGAGGTTTCATAGTAGTATTTTGGGAAAATGAGAGTTCCAAATTAAATATTTTCAAATTTGAATAATTTATCTAGAATATTTTGTTTGAGTTTGGTAAGGGAATTTAATGTTCATTAAATTAATATAATGGTAAAATTTAAATTATTAAAAATAATATCACTGTTAAAAATGTTTTAATCTTAGATGTTTTCTATGATACCCACATGGTTATATTTTATAAGAACATTTAATGATTTTATCATTTAAAAAATTAGGAAAGATAAAAAATGAGATTATTTTATTAGACATATGGTTTATAAAATTAATCTATATAACGATTTTAAGAGATCTAGATAAATTCACAAGGTTTAGGATATTCTTTAACACTATACGTGTTATATACATCATTGATCTAATTATAGTCTCAACTAATTAATAATAATTTGATCCTTCAACACCAGAGAGCTCATTACTACCTCAACTCTCAGATTGATAATCATTCATTAGGTTTTATGGATTAACATATTACTATTTCTTCCTATGTTTATAAAATTAACTTAGTATAATGCTCACTAAACGATAGGATTTTGTAATATGACACTCATATATAATTAATACATTCTATACTAACTCCAAGTGGGGAAATACAAACTATTTAGGTTGTAGTTTCATGTAGGAAAAGTCAGGCATATTTGGGTTTAAGCCTCTCTTGAAAAAATTCCACGTAATTGGGTTGTGACTCTCTCTGGTAAAAATTCATAGTTTTATTAGATTATAATGGTTAAAATCGGTTAAATATGTATCATTTTAGGAGAGGGGGTTGAATAGAATAAAAAAATTTGATCTAAACCACAATAAAAATATCCTATGAAAATTTTCATTTATTTCTATAACACAATTTTTAATTTTATAAACATGATATAATATTTTCTAAATTATTCTTAAAAATAGGAACCCCCTATAAAATGTCTATTTTTCTATCAAAACACTACAGTAACAATTTTTATCTGAGAAGGACTTCATGCTAAAAACACATTTTCTTTATTTTATCATGTTTTTTCTTAACATTAATTTTGAGGGAAAAGACATATATAATATTTTAGTTACTATTTTGAATGATGAATGGATATCTAAAAATTAATCTCACTTGACGGTAATAATTATGGATGTAAGTCATATATGTTAGAAATCTAAATGTAATGTAGTTATGTTCATTTGATGATTAAGGAAACTCTGAATAATATTCTGGAAGTTAAACCTGTATTTATTGATTGTAATATTTGGTAAATAATGTTTCGTATTAAGAGGATTTAAATATATTATATTCAGAAATAAATATAATTGTGTATATTCATATATGTACATGTAAAACTACTTATGAAATCTGGAAAATTCTACAAGTTATACCTTTTTTCCAAGGTAAGATTATTTCAACTATGTTAAGAATGATTATAGATGAATATCAATAATTTAAAATGACTAAAGATGAAATTTATATTCCAATGTTTCATAAATTTACAAAAAATTTAAATGGTTGGAGTTTATTATAAAAAACACTAAGAAATCATGTTCTTATTAGAATATTACGTTGATGACTTCTTATGATATTTCACATTAAAATGGTAGTATTTGATAAACTATGAACATTATTGATTATAAACTTGATGAGATGATTAGAAAATTTTTAAACTATGTCTTATGATATAAATATCTTGAAGAAAAATAAAATTCAATGAAGAATATAATTTAATTTTGATGAAATTTATCTTTTTACACTTTTTATTCTGAAACTGAGAGTACTAACATGAATGAAACTACACAAATAAAAAAAGGATAATATACATGGAAGAAAGGATACTAAATTTGATCCCTGAAAATTATATTGAATGTTATCACATGAATAACAATATAGTTAATTGTAATTATAATTGTGATGAAAATTTAATTCATTATGAGTGTTGGAAAATGGGTACATCAAGACTGAATGAAAAATTCTAATGAAGGAAGAAATTAGAGTTATAAATATATGAATAAAATGAATATAATTATAACAATATATAATTTTAATGAAGATTCACGTTCTAGTGAGGAATTTGGTCCACAAGAGGATATGGAAAACTCGTTCTCAATTGATTTAACATATTAGTAAGTGATTCTATATATTATTCATCTTATTTACTTGATTCAGAAAAACCTAATATTAGTTATAACATAAATTGTTGTATGTATGTGATCATAAATTTGAAAAGAACGCTATTTTATATAAGAATCATTAGAGTCCACATACGGGAGTTCTGAAGTAGAATGAAGTTCTAAAGAAATATCACAAGGGTGTAAAATATTCTAGAAATACATAAATAGAATTTTTTCAATAAAATAAATAAAATTAATCAAGCAAAAAATGTTAAATTAATGTGATAGGTTTATTTCCTGTCGATGTATAATGAGTTTGGATTATGTTATTTTGATTCTACTCATAAATGTAATGGGTTTTTGAAAATATTTTTTAAATTTTAATGAAAAATAGTTTTATCTCATTCTAGCTAGATAATCCTGTGATAAAAATATGAGTTTAAATAAAATGAAAATAGATATGTGTTCATGGTTATGATAATAATTTACCTAAAATATACATGAATATATTTGAAAAAATCACTAATGTATGTACTTAGACTAATACAAGTTTTAGATTTCATATTATAGTTTATTATGTAAATGACTATTCCATATGATTTCCAAAATATCTAGGATACACATTGGGATTTATTTTGATATAATTATATTAAATATTGTATATGAAAATATGTTTAAAAAATGTTTGGTTGCTATATATCATATTCTAATACCACCAAACCTATATTTTTATAGGTACCAAAGCTTTCATAAATCTATTTTCATAGTAAAACTGATTGGAGATCATAAAGAAGAATATTTCCCACATGGATAACTGATTAATGAGACATATTAGTTGATAGATAAGAGAATATATAAAAGTTAATAATTGTTAGCGAAGTAATGTTACTTTTGGTGATAAATATAAAGGAAATTTATAATGATTTAAGAAAATTGGAATTTTATAGTCTATTATTAATTATATAGTTTTATATATTGAACCAATGAATCATTATTTAATATTAATTAACAACTATGTAATTATTGGAATGTTTGTTAATTTTAAAATTGATAAATTCATTATATTTATGGATAGATATATTTTTATATTAAAAATGAAAATTTAACATTTATTTATTTAATTTTTAAAAATTAACAAATCAAAATATCAAATGCTTAAATGTTTTTTAATATGATAAGATTTTATGGAATATGATGATCAGAATAAAAAATTGCAGTTTGTTGCCTGAGAAATCTATGAAAAAAAATTATAGTTTCAAAAATATAAAGTGGAAAACCCATTAGTATTTCAGTCCAACATGAATGGTAAACAATAAATAAGAATTTCGACGAAATCAAAGAAGCACACAATATTTTGTCTCCTGATTTTATGAATTTTGATATATTCATCCCTATTGAACATACTTATTTTGAATTTAAGAGATATTTTTTTGTTATTATATATTTTTTAATAGATATAAATGGTTTTATATTCATTCACATTAATATGAAAAATTATCAATGTTTTTTATGTTGGGATTTTATTTCAAAATACAATTAGAAACATAGTTATGCCAATTATAAGTGATCGAAGTAGTTATTTATAGAATATATAATTTATCAATTTTTTTGATGAAAATATAAATTTCCAAAAATAAATCAACCCATAGTACACCCCATTAATATGGTGTTAGATAAATTAAAATTATTACACTAAAAGAAATTTAGATGAACATGATAAATCAGTTAACCATACCCAATTTTTGTGTGTGTAGATGCTATGAATACATATTACATTGTTAATAAAAAAATTATTTTATGACCATTATTTTCGAATACATTATATTTACATTATAAGGGGATAAAACCTAATATATTTGTTTTAGATTCGTTGGAAAATATGTTTTTATTCTCAATAAAATGGATTTATGAGACAAATTAGATGAAAAAAATGATGATGCAAATTTCGTAGGATATTCAAATGATATTATGGATTATAATCTATAAAAAATATAACCATGGATGTTCAATAATATTTTCATGTAAATTTCGGTAATATTTTTTTTAATAATAGAGATTTTGATATTGTTTAAATTTTGGTTTAATTTATGGATTTTAATTTTGAATAATAAATTTAATATAAAGATTCACAGGTGGAGGGGGTGAATATTTCTTCCAAATATGAAAATATTCAAAAAAAAAAATCATGCAAGACTCACAAAGATCATATTGTAGATAATATTAATTAACATTTTGAAGAAAATAATCTATATAGAAAATATATTATGAATATTTGCGTTTATCATTATTTTATATCTAAAATAGAAAATAAGAATATTGATAAAGCATTAAATGATTATAACAAGATTTTGGCTTTGAAATATGAGAAAAATTAATTTACTATAAATTATATGATGATTTTAGTTGTATTTGTAAATGATTTTATCTTTATTGAAAAATAATATATATTTAGAAAAAGAATTTATGAGTCTATAAATATAGAAAAAATGAAGATAAATTAGTTTCACAATGTTATTATCCCTAAAAATGGAATTATTTTAAAAATATTTTCCAAATGTTTCATGTTTAGTAGAAATTAAAATACAAAAAGTCAAATATTATTTATCATGGATTTAAATTATTTCATATGGATGTCCAAACATTTTTTTGTAATGGTTATGTTCATGAAGAATTATATGTTTTAAATTCCCTCTAGTTTCAAAAATTGCAAGCATCTTTTTCATGTTTGCAAATTTTATATGTCTTTTAATGCATTAATCAATTCCATAATGCTTTTTAAGGAAGTTTGTGTATTTTTATTTTGAAAATAATTTTTACGAATTGTTGTTTTATCTTGTTTTTTTAATGAATATTAGTAATAATATATTGATTTTAAAAAATTAATGTGATTGATAATATTTTGATCCTAATGTGGGGAAAATTTTATTGAGTTTACAGATTTAAAGAATTATGTATTAAATATAATTATTATGGGGGAATTGAAATTGATTTCTTATAATTCTAGTAATATACTGAAATTATGGTATTTCCCAGAATGAATTTATATATTATTATGATCATATAAAAATTATTGGTTTATAATAATATAAAAGTGAAAATAATACCATTTTAAATAAAAGATCTTTATACATTACATATTTTAGGCTTAATTTTATGTTTATTGTTTTCATGTGTTCTATATTTTAAATCGAATATTTTCAAAGTGACATTAAATATGTTAAAATAATTATTAGATATGTCAAGGTATCTTTGAATCTGGTATTATTTTACCATTCATGTGGTAATTTTTATTTAACGATTTTTTTTGAAAATGATTTTTGTGTATACAAGATATATAGAATAATCAAACAGGGAATATTACATTTAATTGTAAAATCATTAGTTTCATAATTTTTAAGGAAACTATTATTTTTAATTTGGGCTTTTAATCTCAATATATTGTTTAAACATCTTATTGAGCTCATTATTTATGGATTGATAAAAAACAAAAGATTTTGGTTTCCATATTGATAGTATTATTATTTTCCCTAAAAATAATTAAGAAATTTTGATTTTTAAATATACATTAAAACATTCTAGGACTATATAAATTGAACTTATGTAACAATTTCATAAGGATTAGGTTCAAAGGGAAAACATAAATCTATAATTTATTTTCCTAGAAAACCAGTTTTATGATATATTTACTAAACACATATATTTACATAATATATTAAAAATTATGTTTAAACATTGAAGGATAAATATACAACCATACAATATAAATTTCGGGGGGGGGGGGGGGGGTTTGACATGTGTTTTTAGATAAATCAAAAAACCTATTCCATTTTTCTATTGTGGATTTTCAATATGTTTAATTCTCTGGGAAAAGTAGAATTAAAAAAATAATTTTTTACAAATTAATTCATTAAAAGAAGTTAAATCATTCAATGAAAATTTTAAAATCTGTTATGTCTATAGATATTTCATGAAAATGATTAAATTTAAGGGAATCCTACTTATATTTTTATGTATCATAAATGGTTTTTTCCTTCATAATAATAATTTGGGTATATTTTTCTAATTCAACCACTATAAGTGATAGTTTGTTTCATATTAATCATTCATGGGGGATTTCCATGTTCATTGTTTAGATATAATGTTTTGTTTCATTATTAGAAAAAGTTATTTCTCATAGATGAATAATCATTTAACCGTAATCATTCCTGATCAATTTCAAAAGGGGGTATAAATATTTTGTCATGAAATTTATTTTCAAACTATAAAAATCATTTATAATTTTGAATGGGATCCCTAATAAAATTTATTATAATTTTAGATAATTTAAATTGATATAATTTCATAGACCCTATAAGAATTTTATTCACTTAATTTTTAGTTAATCTGGTTTAATCGACAAGTTACATTGAGATTGAACAATGATAATTGAACTTTATAAGAGACCTAATGAGGTGAAAATGATGAAATTTTTCAATAAAGTCTAAAAATGACTATAATAGGTGTCTAAGTGTGAAAATTTGTCATTTCGTAGAAGTTACCATTAAAAGGGACCGTGATAATTTTTTTTAAAATGTTTCGAAGTTACCAAATAAAAAAATTGAAGTTATCACAAAAAAAATGATGTTAACACATAGAACAAAAAATAATGTGACCACATGAATAAAAATTAATTGGCTGCATGAAAAAAATGATTTAACTACTTGAATATAAATTATGTAATGACAATTATAAAAAATAAGCGACCACAAGGAAAAAATGATGTGACCCCATGAAAACAATGATGTGTTCTAATGTATACAAATTATGTGACTATATATACTTTGATGAAATTACAATAAGGTAAAAACTAAGTTAACATGTAAACAAAATTAGATGACTACACGGAGAAATTATGAAAAAATTTAAGCCTACATTTTTAATGATATTCCATTATTATTGTATCTTTAAAAATATTTTTTCAAAAGATTTTATTCTTTATACATTTATATTTCAACTAATTTCATGTATTTTTGAAAGGTTTCTCGTGAATTAATTATCTTTAATATATTTTATAATTTCATTAAGACTTAATAATTTTAGTTAGGACAATTTATTTTAGGATTAAATTATCATTATATGGGTTGATATTTCATATATGTTTCTTGGGAATACCTGAGATCTAAATAAAAATGTGGTTAGAAATTGAATAGTTTATCTCACATAATTTATGGGAGTAATTCAAGGGATTATAATTTTGATTGTATATATTTATTGAAACTATAAAAATTATAATCATGTGTCTCTACTATAATTTTTAAAATTTTATAGATTATTTATGTAACCCACGTGGGAAAGATTTTAATGTGAATTTAATGAATATATGATATACAGCATTGGGAATGATAAAATGCAACAAGATTTTTTATATGAATCTATTTCCCATAAAATAACTCTAAATAAGATTTTCTAAAGATCTTGATCAATGTACTTGGTTGAGAATATTCTTGATCGGTATACATGTGAATAATATTGATGGTCAACTACTACTCTCAGTCAAACTAAAATATTTTAATACATTACTAATAGATAGATCATTATTATTGGGACCCTCAAACTGTGAAACATTCATCTTGTTATGTGGATTTAAATCAGTTTACTTAATTCTGTTTCGATATATGAAACTGGTTATTCTATCAATAAAAAAAGTGTATTGTGGATTTCAAATCACATAAAAATTATAGTCCTTGTTTTTTTCTTCCATGTTGGAAAAAAACCGTTTGTTTGGGTTGTGCCTCATTGTATAAAAGGACATAGTAATTTGGGGTTATAATTATAGGGGAAAAAATTTTAATTTCATTGTGAGTCCAGGTGGGAAAAATTAACTTTAAGATTTCATTATATTTGTAATATTTTTTTATAACTCTCTCAGTTCATGAGATGGGTTAAGAGTGGACTAGGATCATTGAGATTAGATATAAAAATGTCATGTGTTTTTTTATTATCTTTTTATAGAACTATTTTTAATATATTAACTAAGATATAATATTATAAAATTTATTTTTAAAAATATAATTCACCCCTCTCTTGGCTATTTATCCATATTAACTTCAGACCAGTATCATTGTTCTATATAAATGCGTAGTAACTACTATCCCTATAATTGGTAACCAGAGAAGAGAAATAATACCATGGTCGGTTCGAGTGATGTTAGGGTGAGATCTACCAATGTTCCTAGTAGAGACTCAATGTTTTGAAATTTTATATTTATTAATTAATTGTTATAATAGAATAATGGGTGGTCTATATTTTATAATTGCACATACTTTTTATCTCTTGGTATTCATCTTTTTCGAAAGTGATTAATTTTGTTTAATCTTCATTCATCATTGTATTTTTCATAGAGAGAATTTGTGGGTAGGTAACACCTTCTGTTAATATTTATTCCAACAGTAATTTTTATTATGGCGGGTTTTGAATAAAATATCTATTTTTGGACTTTTATAATTATTATGGAATTATTTATCTCTCTGAATTAGTCTATGATATAAAACTAATTGTATTATAATGGTATTAAAAAGATGGTTTTGATATATTTACACTATTAGTTTTAGTGTTTCATTGTTTAATTTAGTAGGTTTTGTAGGGTCATGAGTGTGATAAGTAATGATAATACATTTGGTATTAATGGTTCAGAATATATGTGCAAGGGTTATTTTCATAATGAGGTTTAAATAGATAGATGTTTGAATTTATTATAAAGTGTTAGTTATTTTAGAGTTTGTTTGGCTGGGTGGTTTTTTTCATGTGATGGATTATGTGATGGGTGCCCTAATATCATTCAATGGGAACATGATTTGTGCGAACCAAGTGGATACAGATAAATGTGGTCTGCTAGTATGATGAATATGATTATGACCACCACAATTGGTTGAAATTGTTGTTCTCTATGTTTGAGTCTGGTTATTGGAAATTGGGGATATAGTTTACCACTAGATTAAGGCTATTTGGGGGATGTGCATAGATGAGGGGCACATGAATTGTTTTTCAAAATAAAATTCATTGTGATATTCAAAGTATATGAGTATAAAATGGTGATATTATTTTTCATTTTATTGATGTAGGAGGGATATATTTCTATTTTCTATGGCATTGAGAGGTGACATGATAACTAGAAGGATAAAGATTCTCATCATTTGGGTGTAATATATTGGGGCTGGAGGGGTTGGATTGGTGAAGAATCCATGGTCATCAGGTTGTTGATTTCTTCATTATGGTTGGTTTTGATGGGTTGTCTAAGTTGAGTTAATTTTTTTAGAGGAACATGAATTCCTATTGGAATGTGGATGTTTCATTCAACATCATAAATACCAAACCTAGAAATATGATAAACAATTTATGATGAATCATGGGGTTGAATAGATAATGTTCATAATATTTTTCATTTTCTATTCGAATTTTCACACAACAATATATAAGTTCATGTAATATATGGACAAATTTAGTGGTTTCATACTAAGATCATACTCACACTGTAATGGCCCAGACCTCTCCAATCCATTACTTTGTGAAAATACAATGGTTGAAGTTATCTAGGTGGTTACAATGACTAATTTTAAGAGTTTTCTAAAATTCACGTCTTCCAACGATAGCTCATACCAATATTGAGTCACAAAAGTGGGTCATGATAGAGGGTCATGGTAGTTGGTCACTGTAGTGGGTCCCCATAGATGGTCACAACAATAGGTCATAATCATAGGTCTCAATGGTGGCTTCAACAACATGTCATAATAGAAGGTCGTAATGGGAGGTCACAATGGAAGGTCGTAATGGAAGGTCACAATTCTAGGTCAAAAAAGAATGTCGATACAATAAATTATTACAATTAGTCGTGATAGATATTCATGACTGCATGTCGATATAGTGAGTCATTTCCAATAGTTTATCAAATTTTTGATGTCTTTCCCAGTTTTTCTAAATTTTTATTTTTAACGATTCCATTGACATAATGTGATTTTAATTCCATATTTATGCTAGTTTGAATCATTTTTTAGTGATATGACTCATTTATCTACATTTCTATGAGTCTTGGGTTTTTTAATTTTTCAAATCCTGTTACCTTGACTAAATTTGTCATTAACAACAAATTGAATATGTATCTATACTACGACACTATTTTAGATTTTCCAAAGGACAATCCAAACTTCTTCCTTGTTTTTACTCCTTGTTATATCTTGGTAGGAGGATCCCAGAACCTTTCATACTAGATGAGTCATTCCATTTTGTTTCAATAGTTTCTCGTGTTTTCCTTGGACTTTCCTCATGCATGTTCACCCATCTGTTGGAGCAATTAAGAAGTTCTCATCAACTCTTCTTCCATGTATGATTCCAATAATATTTATTATTTGTGTATGATGTCAGGTGGATATATGAATGTATATTGTGAACATAGTTGAAGATAAATTCCATAATGATTGGAAAATTAGTTTAAAATCATTAAATAGGGGATATGGAAAATGATGTATGATCGTACTTCTTTATTGATAGTATTTTATCAATGTTATGAATTTTATAGGCTATACAGTAACTAAAAATATTTATTTTTTTAATTATTTTTTTGTCCACAAGATATTTACTGAATAAATGTTATTTGTTTTACATGAGCACCTTTATATTAAGAATTGTTTACCATATATATCAAGCTAATATATGGATGCCCCTATATCACATTGTTTCTTTGGTAACCCTTAAAATAATAGTGAAATAAATTAATGCATTATTAGTTAAAAATAAATATGTTACTCCCTATTTTTTTGCGGTGATATGGTATTCAGCATGATTGTGTGTTTTGTGGTGTTTTGGGAGGTTTGATGGAATCTCTGGTTAATATTTTTTTTGTTTGTGATCCTATATGTGGCTATAATAATGTGTGAATGTGAAATGTATGGGATGTTTTATACAATAGGGTTTTTTTTTCTGGGTATGGCTATGAGTTGGGGGGAAATATTTATTAAGAGGATGGATTAGGCTGGAAGACCTAAAAGAATGATTATGATAGTGGTTGGAATGTGTGTTATATAGAGTGGAATGTGATGTGGGTTAATTTTCCAGGGTTTTTTCTCCTCTGTGTGACTTTTTCTAAACATTTTTTGTGTGTTGTATATATTAGTTTCCCAAATATATATATGTAATTAATAAATCGTATTTTAATAAATAATTAGAGTTGGTTAATAGAACTTTTTGGGGGTAAGATTTGATTTTGTGGTATGTTATGTGGTTGTGCATTTAGATGTAGTAAAAAATACAATTTTTGTGTGTTGGTTGTTGGTTGAAAGCCCAGATGGTTGGAATGAGTGTTTGGTATCATATATGTACTACTAATTTTTTATTCTTATTTCTATATGCATCAACCCTAGTTCATCACTGTGTTCCGAACACCCCCAATGTCATGGTGGAGGATGTCTATCCCAAATATAATGGTGGGAGGAGTGATGGATGGCTAACCTCTATCCCCTTCTTCCACATTCAAGTGGTGATAACCCAATATTCAATGGAAATTGTGTTGTTTTTGTTGTACCTCTCGAACCCCTCAAGGTTTTATTTTCATGATCACAATCACCCTCATATTTATCTAATCCTCCTTCAAGTGTTTTTGGATTGATATGAATCAAATCAGGTGGCCAAGGAATTGGGGCAAGCAAGCTTAAGTGGCAAAGGAACACAAGTGGACTGAAAATCAGTCCACCGGCCAACCGGTGGCTTCACCACCGGTCGGCCGGTGGACCCTGGGAAGGATGCTGAGCCACTGCCATCTCACCGGCCAACCGGTGGCCAAGCACCGGCCAGCCGGTGTCACTCAGATTGAACAGGGTTTGCTACTGCCTCACCACCGGCCAGCCGGTGGCTCTGGCACCGGTCGGCCGGTGGTGCCTGGAAAAGAAGACTCAGCCACTGTCAAGGCACCGGCCAGCCGGTGGCCCTGCACCGGCCAGCCGGTAGCACTGGTCAAACTAGCCGTTGGCTTTGACCAGTCAACTCCAAAAGCCTCCCAACGGCTCCGAGGCCTTTTCCAACGGCTCCAAAGCCCTCCAACGGATACTTGAAGGTTCCTAGCCTATAAATAAAGGCCTAGGAAGCCCCGTAACTTCATCCAAGCCACCGTACACATTTTTACATCTTTGGCGAAGCTCCGACGGATTGTTCCAAGGGAACCCAAAGTGCTCCAACAACTTCCACATCCAAGAGCACCTCCATAGAAGCTTGGAAGCGGCCCTCAAACATCATCAATCAATCAAAGGCGCCCAAGGCTTCTCCATTACGGGTTTTATTGTTTTATTTATTTTGAGCTTTAAAGTTGGGTTTGTGCCTACAAACCTCAACCCTTTTCTCATCTCCCCTTCTTTGGGTTCTCACACCACCACTAAGGTGTGAAGAGGTTTTCTCAAGCTTTTCCTTTAAAAGGCTTGTGTCTCGGTGAGCTAGTCTTCACCCGTAAAAAGACTAGTGGGTTCTTGCTTAACCATTAAAAGCAAGTGGGTTCTTGCTCAACCATAAAAAGAAAGCTGTAATAGGTCCTAGTGCTACCTCAAAGCCTAGTGGGTTTCTTGCTAAAACCATTGAAAAGCAAGCGGTAGGAATCTCTCAACGGTTGAGTTGGGAGCGGAGATGTAGGCCGGGTTTTGGCCGAACTCCGTTATCAAGTTTTGTGTGTCTTGCCTTCTTTATTTCCGCTGCAACTTTCAACTTTGATTTTAATTTGTTTATCAATTTTTAAAAGGCAATTCACCCCCCCTCTTGCCATCATTCCCTCCTTGGGGTGTTCTTCCGACCCAACAATTGGTATCAGAGGGAAATTTGTGTAATACCCTAACCGGTTACAAATTTTAAGATCCATTAAGATGGCATCAACCTCTTTCGCCCCCGAGGGCTACTCTTTGGGTCGGGCTCCATTTTTTGATGGGTCCAACTACAATTATTGGAAAACCCGCATGACCACTTTTCTTAGAAGTATAGGATATCCCATTTACAAAATAGTCATGCAAGGTTACACTCTCTCTACCCCCGACGAATCCAAATGGACCCCAGCCGATATTAGAAACTTTGAGCTTGATGGCAAAGCCATGAACGCTCTCCATTGCGGCTTAGATAGAAATGAGTTCAATCGAGTGTCTACTTGCACCTCCTCACATGAAATTTGGAAACTTTTAGAAGTAACTCATGAGGGCACCAATAAAGTCAAAGACACTAGATTGGACATGTATAGGCAAGATTTTGAGTCATTTTCAATGCATCCAAATGAGTCTATTTCCGATATGTTTACTCGCTTTACTGACGTGTGCAATGGAAGGAAATCTCTTGGTGATAATGTTTCAGCCGAGACGATGGTCAAGAAGATCCTATGGGTCCTTCCGAGCTCATGGGCACCAAAGGTGACGGCGATCCAAGAAGCTAAGGACGTCAAAAATATGCCGGTAGAGGAGCTCATCGGATCCCTAATGACTTATGAGATCACGATGAGGAGGCAAGCTCAAAAGGAGGGCACACCAATCAAGACACCAAAGAATATTGCCCTCAAGGTACAAAAGGAAGTAAGCTCCTCCTCATCCTCTTCTTCCTCATCTTCTTCCTCATCATCAAGCGGCGACTCAGAAATGGAGAATCTCGCCCGCCAAATGCACAAGTTTATGAAGAAGCACAACAAGAAGAAGAAATCCCGCAAGCATCAAAAGCAAGAACCCACCGCAAGATCCGAGCCCAAGGTGAAATGCTACGGGTGTGGCGAAAAGGGCCATTACAAGCCCGATTGCCCACTCAACATGAAACGGGCCACGCAAAAGGAGAAAGGAAAGAAAAAGGTCCTCAAGGCCACATGGAGTGACACCTCCTCATCCTCCTCCTCCTCCTCGAGTGACCAAGGTACAAAATGCCTAATGGCATTCCATGAGGTAACATCTTCGGATTCCTCTTCCTCATGTTCTTCAAATTCAAATTCTTTAAATCATTTATCTTATGAAGAACTCTCATTTGCTAGAGACCAATTAGAAAAAGGTTTTCATGAACTCTCTTCTAAATTTGTCGCATTGAAAAAGTCTTTCAAAAAACTTTCCTCCGAAAAAGACCAACTTCTCAAAGAGAAGGAGGAACTCACCCTTAAAATCCAAAATTTTCCAAATGTTGATTCCATGGAATCAACCATCAAAGACCTTAGAGAGACCCTAGCCAAGTTCACCCAAGGGGAACAAAATTTGAACAATATACTTGGTTCCCAAAGGGTTTCCCGAACCACCAATGGACTTGGCTATACCAACCAAGCCTCCTCCTCCCATGCACCCACTGTTTTTGTAAGGGGGAGCTCTTGCTTTAAATTTTGTAACTATTGCAAAAAACCCGGGCATCTCATTTATGAATGTAATTGTAAAAACGCCCGGTACGGCCAACCCAAATCGATTTTCTATTCCGATGAATTTTATAGGAGAAGACCCGCCATGAGACAAGTGTGGATTGAAAAATCCCTCTTAACGAGTCTCTCCGGGCCTAAAATCATTTCTTTTCAAAATCTGTCTCCCCGGTGATTCATTATTTTTATTTAGGGGGAGAACATTCTCATTTTTGATTCAAAATCTCAAAATTCAAAAATTACATTTGGTTTCAAATTTCAATTTTCAATTCTTTTTCAATTCAATTTAGAATTTTCAATTTTCAATTGGTTTCCAACAGTTGGTATCGAATTTGTTTTTGTTTCAAAACTTTCAATTCAAACTGTTATTCAAATGTTTCAATTCAATTTTTCATTTCAAAATTTCCAACAATTAGTATCATTTTCAATTGTTTTAAAATCTCGTTTTTCATCGATTCCCTCAATCAAGTTATATGCCCCACTCTATTTTGATAATCACAAAGGGGGAGAAATTTCTTGATTGATTGGGGGAGAATCCTTTTCATCTTGCTTAGCATTTCCTTTCAATTTCAGTATTTTACATTAATTGTTTTGGTGATTGTGATCATCAAAATAGGGGGAGATTGTTGTACCTCTCGAACCCCTCAAGGTTTTATTTTCATGATCACAATCACCCTCATATTTATCTAATCCTCCTTCAAGTGTTTTTGGATTGATAGGAATCAAATCAGGTGGCCAAGGAATTGGGGCAAGCAAGCTTAAGTGGCAAAGGAACACAAGTGGACTGAAAATCAGTCCACCGGCCAACCGGTGGCTTCACCACCGGTTGGCCGGTGGACCCTGGGAAGGATGCTGAGCCACTGCCATCTCACCGGCCAACCGGTGGCCAAGCACCGGCCAGCCGGTGTCACTCAGATTGAACAGGGTTTGCTACTGCCTCACCACCGGCCAGCCGGTGGCTCTGGCACCGGTCGGCCGGTGGTTCCTGGAAAAGAAGACTCAGCTACTGTCAAGGCACCGGCCAGCCGGTGGCCCTGCACCGGCCAGCCGGTAGCACTGGTCAAACTAGCCGTTGGCTTTGACCAGTCAACTCCAAAAGCCTCCCAACGGCTCCGAGGCCTTTTCCAACGGCTCCAAAGCCCTCCAACGGATACTTGAAGGTTCCTAGCCTATAAATAAAGGCCTAGGAAGCCCCAGAACTTCATCCAAGCCACCGTACACATTTTTACATCTTTGGCGAAGCTCCGACGGATTGTTCCAAGGGAACCCAAAGTGCTCCAACAACTTCCACATCCAAGAGCACCTTCATAGAAGCTTGGAAGCGGCCCTCAAACATCATCAATCAATCAAAGGCGCCCAAGGCTTCTCCATTACGGGTTTTATTGTTTTATTTATTTTGAGCTTTAAAGTTGGGTTTGTGCCTACAAACCTCAACCCTTTTCTCATCTCCCCTTCTTTGGGTTCTCACACCACCACTAAGGTGTGAAGAGGTTTTCTCAAGCTTTTCCTTTAAAAGGATTGTGTCTCGGTGAGCTAGTCTTCACCCGTAAAAAGACTAGTGGGTTCTTGCTTAACCATTAAAAGCAAGTGGGTTCTTGCTCAACCATAAAAAGCAAGCTGTAATAGGTCCTAGTGCTACCTCAAAGCCTAGTGGGTTTCTTGCTAAAACCATTGAAAAGCAAGCGGTAGGAATCTCTCAACGGTTGAGTTGGGAGCGGAGATGTAGGCCGGGTTTTGGCCGAACTCCGTTATCATGTTTTGTGTGTCTTGCCTTCTTTATTTCCGCTGCAACTTTCAACTTTGATTTTAATTTGT
Source organism: Viscum album (assembly GCA_963277665.1). Taxonomy (NCBI): domain Eukaryota; kingdom Viridiplantae; phylum Streptophyta; class Magnoliopsida; order Santalales; family Viscaceae; genus Viscum; species Viscum album. The sequence goes on from OY728156.1 coordinate 54,346,284, forward strand.
TTATCAATTTTTAAAAGGCAATTCACCCCCCCTCTTGCCATCATTCCCTCCTTGGGGTGTTCTTCCGACCCAACAGTTTTTGGTTCCTAGGTGTCTGCGAGAGAGATATTTTTAACATGTTTCTTCCTTATGAGATGTGTTGTGCTTTCCCATGTGTCTTCGGGATGAGGAATGGTTTGTGTCCATGGTGTGTGTTGGTCAGATGTTTTGTATTTCTGAGGCCCAAGCGTGTGTGGGTGGGATGTGATGAGATTAATTTTACTATGTGACAGGACTAGCCGTGAGGCTTAGGTGTGTGTGGGGTAGGTTGTGTTGTGGTGTGTTCAGAATAAGTGGGAGTGCTAATAAATTTTCTAGTAGGGTGTGAAGTGGCTAATAGGTGGAAAAGTGGTTCGGGGTACCCTATCATTGATTTGATACCTATAATAATTTACAAGAATTGGGATTTTTGGTGAGATTTCCTTGGTGAGGAGCGGATGGTTTTTATGTCTTCTTAGGTGTTGTTGGTTTTTCTGTTTTCTCAAGCAAGCAATAGTATGCTTCTCTCACTTGTGCACAAGAGACATGATCTTGCCTTCCGAGTATATTTTATGCTTACCCTATGTATATATGTTGATTTTTTATATCCAGAAGGATTACATTAACTTTGATGGACCCCACTTTCCCAGAATATTGCAATAGTTTCTATGCAACAGCATAGTTCCACTTTGAGTACTTACTTCTAAATTTTATTGTACTCGTAATAGTTTTTTTGATCATGTATATGAAATAATGTTTTATTTATTATATATATATATATATATATATATATATATTATTTCATGGAGTTGTTTTGGGATGAACTATATTAACTCTCGATATTGTTTTCTTATAATGGGTAATGCCTCCCATATTGTGAGATATTTGTGTACTTGGTGCTATTTTTCACCTTGGGGACTACTGAGGTGTGAATCGGGGGCCATTATCTATCTTCATTTATTTATAGCTAAGGGGGGGATCTTTGGAAGGATGGGGTCTTGAAATAATGGTATCTGAGGTGATGGTGAGATAACATATATAGTTTGGAGTGAGGTAGTATAAGGATTGCATGGGATTGTAGGGAAACAATGTCAGGTGATCTCAATGAATGGCATAGACTATAGAAGACTAGCTAAGACATGGGATTTTAAGAAATGTTATGATTTTATGTAAGGAATCTGAGCCATCCAGACAACCATTTAATGCTACAGTATTTTTAGGGTAGATACACTAGGAAAGGTACAAGGATTATAATGACATGTGTTGTCTGAATTTGGATTTTTGGAATGTAAAAATTAATTGGATGAATAGAGTTATTGAAAATAAATCAAAAATAAAATCCCATACTAATCTGTCTTAGGAATTGCTTATTTAGTTTTTCCAGAAATAGAACTAGGTTATCTTCTTATATATGGATCAGGAGGTTGAGTATCAACTTGATGATAAGATTGATTACAAGAGGGTTTATGTGATGGTATATGACGACCAGTGGTGGATAAAATTATGTTCTTCCTAGTGGTAGACTTTGGTAAAGTATCAGAGATGTGTTTCAGTCATTGATGTAGATATCTAGATTAAGGAGTTTGAGATCACATAATGGTTGATCCAGGACTAGAATGAATATTATGTCCACTTTTCTATCAGTCATATTTGAGGAGTGGTTTTTCAGTATTGGACAATGTTTCTATGGGAGTGGAGAGGGTAAGACGTGTTGTGGGTTGAAATCCCTAAGGAATCTTGGGTAGAGTATCTTTCATCAACAATAAAATATGATAAGAGGAATGAGCTACTCTCCCTAATACAGAAGAGTATGATTGTGTGGGAACATGGTATCATGTTCAAGGATCTTCTTTAATTCACCACAGATCTATTTTCAAATGAGGATACTCGTGTGAGACAGCCTGAGGAGGCCCTCCACCCTTCTATCCAGTATGTTGCTATGACAATTACATTTCAAATGTATCTGTAGGTTCATAAGATGGTCGATATTATTGAGAGGATTCACTCATGAGGAGGAATACCATGATAGGGGAGTTGATATAGTTCTTTGAGGGTAAGGCATGTCAGTGGACAGTCTCAATTGATTGGTCCTTTGAGGCTCAAACCTGAAGGGAGGCAACCTCAGTAGTTTTATTTCTGGAATCTTGGTGTCATCAGTATTAGTTCTATTCATATGGGATTGGTGTCATAATGTTTCATTATTTGGGCTTCATGGATATCTTTATATTTACATCCTAGTGGCTGTTAGAGCTCAGTTTAGTGGAGGAGGATCACTTTAGCACCAGCTTCGGGTTAGGATATTCCCGGAGAGTGGATAGCAGGATTTATCTCCACTTAGGGGAAATGGAGAAGATAAGGTCCAACCTAAAGGTGTTCATTAGGGAACACAACCATGTGTGGTTGTGGAGGTGGGCATCAGTAGAGGGGTAGAGGAGGTAAGAATGTTTAGTTTTACATAGTAGAGGTAGCAGTGCTGGCAGGACGATAGTGCTTTAGGGGAAGGATCATCTTGTTTAAAAACATTTTCTATGATTTTTTTGATTCTGGAGATTCACACTTCTTTTTATCACCCACTATCTCCCATGCTCTTGGTCTAGATTTAGAGATGATTTTCACTCCCCTATTGTTGAGTATGCTAGTGGAAGGTCAGACAATCTTGTTTTATGTGTGTCAGGGATGTAGACTGAATACCATGGAGATATTTTATTACTATATATGCATATATATGATGTCATTATCACCATCAACTAGTCTTATTCAATTCACGTATATATTGTATCCTTCAGGGGGAGAGTAATTTTTTTCATAAATGAATGGTCAGTATGTGGCTTGCATCAGTGAGTAGAGCTATCAGGTGGAAAGTCAGTGTGTGGGGCCTTTTATTTCCTTATTGGATGTGATGTTAGTGGAGTTGGTGGACACTGTTGTCCATACGGCTGTTGGGGAGTTTTTGATTGCTTATCATGAGGAGGTTTTGACTATACCCTCTCAACGTGATGTAGATTTCAGGATTGACCAACAACATGGTGCCTCTCTGACATCGATAGATCCTTATCAAATAGAACCTTCTGAGTTGTAGATGTTTAGGATTCATATAGACAACCTAATACATAATGCCTTTATCTAACCCAATGTGTCACCATGTGGTGTTGCAGTCTTGTTTGTGAAGAAGGAAGATGGTGGTATGAGGTTCTAAATACACTAGCAGAGTTTTAATCAACTAACAGTTAAGAAATGTTACTCTCTTCTAAGTATAGAAAGTATTTTTGAACAATTGATAGCGGATATTTAGTTTTCCAATACCGGTATGAGGTCTGGAATTCACCAGTTGAGGTTGAATGAGGGAGATATCCCAAAGACTACCTTCAGATACATGTATGGGAACTTTGAGTTCGTATGAATGCATATAGGTGTTACGAATTCATGAGACATATTCATGGGACTCATGAAATTCATCTTCCATGAGTTCCAATATTAGTTTGTCATCATATTCATTGATGATATTTTGATTTACTATATGTTAGTGGTGGATCATGTCGAGCATCATTGAACCATCCTACAAGTTCTTCAATGACACCAGCTCTACAAAAAGTTGTCCAAGTGCATGTTCTAGACATGAGAGGTGCACTCCTTTGGGAATGTGATATCTTAGAAGGGTGTGGCTATTGAAAAAAAATGTATGAAGTGATTGTTTCTTGGGAACAACCCAAAAATATGGCATAATTTTATAGTTTTGTTAGTCTTAATGGATATTACAAGAGGTTTGTATATGATTTCTCGTTAGTTGCAGCCCTGTTGGAAACATTGACAAGAAAAAAGAGGCCTTTGTGTGGAGAGATAAGTTCTATGAATTATTTTTCTATTTGAAGGGGAATTTTTTTAGTACTCCATAGCTCTGGTTTCTAGTGGAATGAGTGATGTTAAATGTGTATTATGATGCTTCCAATCTAATTTTGGAGTTCCTATTGATATAGTAGTGAGCATTTGTATATTATGTGTGTAGGATGTTATGTCCCCATTAACATAACTACACCACCCATTATTTAAAGCTATCATGGATCATGTTTTCATTGATGTTGTGTTGAACAAATCTCATTGGTGAGTGCTTTTTGGTCTTCACATATCACAATAGTTTGAGGTATATACAATCCCATTGAGATATGAACATGAAAAAGTGGAGGTGGATGTAGTTTCATCAGGACTATGATTTATATATCTCGTACAGCCAAGGAAAGGTGACTTTGTCGATTATTTGATAAAGCATTTATAGAAGGAGGTTGTTCGGGAGTCTACAAACACATGGAATATTATGGAAGAGTTAGATGTGATCCACATAGATGCAATAATGGATTATAGTAGAGGATTCTTATTTTAGATGATAGTGCAGTATAATCAAAGGTAATAGGTGTTAGAGTCTTAGTGGGGATTCTGAGTGGAAAAGGTGATGCAAGATATCATTGGCCATGGTGATGCTCTGGAAGGATGTATGGAGGATGGTTAGAACAAGATATTGTTTTAGGGAAAGTTGTTTGTTTTGGTAGAGATCCATCAAGAATCCCTCCATGAGTTTCATTATTCATTTTTGGTGGTACATAAAAGGATTTTTAAGATGTACCATGGAATGAATAAGTAGTTTTGGTGGCTCGGGATAAAGTAGATTCTTGTGGAGTTTGTAGAAAAATTTCTCAATATGCTAGCATGTATAGGATGAGTATCGTGTTACCCGTGGTTTTTCGCAGCAATGTGATGGCCCCGAGTGGAAGATGGATGAAATATTGATATATTTCATCACTGGATTACCCAATAACCAGGGGGTCTTAAGCTATCTAGGTGTTAGTAGAGAATATGATAAAATGAACTAAATTCTTCACAATCAAGGCTTTGGGAATAATAGATGTCTTAGCCAAGCGGTATATAGACGAGATGGTATGGTTGCATTGAGTTACGAGTTCCATTATCATAGTCCGATAATCAGGGTTTACCTCATGAGTCCAAAGGGGATTACATCATGATTTTATCACTTGTTTACTCTTTCGAAATTCATTCCACCTAGAGATAAATATGAAGAAAGAGTGGACTATCCAACTATTAGAGTATATGTTTTAGGAATGCATCACATGCATTGAATTATAATGGGTACAAAACCTACCATTTTCATTGTTTTCATATAATAATAGTTATGAATTTCTTATTTGGATGGCCCCATTTGAAGCATTGTATGGAGGAATGTGTTTTTAACCTTTGTGCTAGAGAGAGGTTATGGAGACAATTTTTCTTGGTCCAGATGTGCTGTGGGGCATGAAAGAGAATTTTCATCTTGTTTGTAAAAGGATGAAGGTATCACAAGATATGAATAAGTAATATGCTGATCACAAATTGAGAAAATTGGAGTTCGAGGTTGTAGACCACATATTTTTTGAGGTTTCCCCTCAATGTGGGAAGCATTTGGTTGGTAGATGGATCAACCTTTCTACCAGGTTTGTTGGACCCTTCGAGGTATTGGGACAAGATGGTGAAGTGGTATACCTGTTGGTGTTGCGACCATAGATGGAGAGGATCCATGAAGTCTTCCACATCTCTAAACATTTTCAGTATATTAAAAATGAATCCCATGTACTCTAATAGGGAGGGTAGTATATTCATGACGACAAGACATATGTGGAGTAGTTTATTGATATCCAGGTTTTCCAGGAGAAGGTGGTGGATGGATGGACCATTCCATTGATTCTTGTGTAGTGGAGACATGGTGGTCTAGAGGAGAGTACATGGTGGGGAGAAACGCAGATATGTTCCTAGTACCCAGAGTAGTTTTGAGTTTTTCATTAATCTATTTTATTTTTAAATTTAATGATTGAATCTTGTTTGTTACTAGATTAGTTTTCTTTTTCAAGTCCTTAATGTGTTATAATGTTCGGATGTGTGAAGATTGGAGGACCTGATTCCTAATCGAGAAGAATTAATTACGATGTGATTAAACATATTCAGGAGAGTCAATGCCGCATAGGGTGGATATTATCTTGAGGTGGATGATGTAATTCCTTGGTTTAATTGTTCATACAGTGTGGTTGTTGTGCTTGTGTGGTGTGCCTTGTTGTTGTTTGGGATAGCATATGTCAGATAATGTGTTCTCGATTGAGTAGGTTTCCACTCCCAATTTCAAATAACATGGAGTGTTTTACAATCGGATGTTATTGTATTTGGTTGTTATCAATGTTTCATTTTTAGTGGGATTCTTGAGATGTATCTCATGGGGGAGTTATTCAGACCACTCTTTTTTCTAGGAATAGTTTAGAATTATCATGGGAGAGAATAGTTTGTGATCTATCTGATGTAGTGTCATGGAATTCACCTGTCCATTACGTTGTCATAATTCAGTGCTTGATGTTTTTAGGGAGGTCAGAGTGACAAATTTTAATAGTTTTCGAAAATTATGGTTTTCCAACAATAGCTCATCCCCATAAAGAGTCGCGATAGTGGTTCATGACAATGGGTTAGAATAGTATGTTGCGATAGTGGGTCATAAAATTACTTTTCAATAGAAGGACTCCATAATATGTCAAAAAAATAGGCCGCAACAATATGTCGCAATAGTAGGTTGCAACAACAATCACAACAGCATGTTGCAACAATAGGTCACAACGGTAAGAGAAAATACAAGTCATACGAGAGGCCACCATAGTGATTCATGACCATGAGACACAACAACATGTCATGAAAGCGAATCAGGAAAAAATGTCGTAAAAATGATTCAATTGTAATAGTTTTTTAAATTTTCATGTTTATACAGGTTTTTCTAGATTTTGACTTATGACATTTTCTATAATATAAATTTATTTTAATAAAATATTTAAGAATTTTTGAATCGTTTTCAATAGCTATGAAGCATATCACACAAATAAAAAGAGTTTGTGTTGTTTTAATTAGTCTAATCACGTAATTTTTATCAAATTCTACTTTATCAAAAAATAAAATATGTATTTGAACCGCGACCCTATAATAGAACATCCAATGGCCAAACTACCCTTATTTCTTATTTTTCCTCCTCATTAGCTCTTGGTACGATGTTTTCCAAATCTTTCTTCCCCAAGGTGTCATACCAATGTGATACACCAATTTCTATTGTTTTCATTGGAGTTTTATGATACATGTGCACTCTCTATCATGGAGAAATCAGGAAATGTTGATCACATCTTATTACAAGTTTGATTCCCTTTACATTTATTATTTGTGTATCATGTTGGATGGGTATAACAATTAATCTTGTGAACCTAGTTGAAACCAACTTCAATATCGATATGAAAATTAGTTTAAAATCAATAAACATGTGATGGGGAATGTGTTGTATGATCTTAAGTCTTTATTGATATTTTTTATCAATTTTGTGAATTGTATGTGCTATACACCTATTGAAAATAATGGTGATTTCGATTTTTTTGGTCATGATCTAGTTACTGAATAAATGTTGTTTCTTTTCATTGATAACCATTAAATGAAAAATTATTAACCACATATCTTTCGACAATAAATGGACACCCCTAGATCATACTGTTTCTGCGGTAACTGCTGAAATAAAAAAGAACGAATTATTTTTAAAATATGAATATGTTGATTCTTGGGTTTGTGTGGTGATATGGTTTTCAGAATTTCTATGTGTTCTGTGATGTTTTGGAAGGTGTGAATGAATATCAGGTCGAGCGTTTTTTTGAAGCAAAATGTGGATGTAAAGGTGTATGGATGTGGAATGGATGGGAATTGTTTTACATCAGGGTTGTAATTAGGTTATGTGGTTATGTGTTTCTAGGTGTGGATGTGAGATGGATGGATTTCTTTATTGAGAAGAAAAATTGGTAGGGATGAAATTTAAGAATTATGATGGTAGTGGTTGGCATAGGTGTTAAATAGGGAGGAATGTGAAGTGTGTAAATTTACTAAGGATCGTATTCATTTGTATGACTTTTTTTATGTGGCTTGTTCTATGTAGTGCCATGTAGTTTTTCCGAAATGAGATGGAATGGATAAATTATTTTTTAAATAAATAATGAGAGTTGGTTAATTGAATTGGATGAGGGTACGATTTGAGTTTGTGGATTGTTATGTGGTTGTGTATTTAGATGTAGTAGAAAAGGAATTTTTTGAGTTAGTGGTTGGTTGAATATCCATAGGTTGGGACTGAGTGTTTAGTATATTATATTAACTACTTGTATTTTCCATTTGATTTCTATAGGCACCCCACTCTATTCTAGAACTATGTGATGAAAAAATAGAAAGTCACAATGAGGGTATCTTTCCTAGACATCCTGATGGAAGGACAGATGGTTGGGAACAAGATATTCCCTTATCCCTCTTCTAGGATGTGATATCTCAAGATTCTTTGGACAGGTTGTGTTTTATTGGGAATCAGTGTGTGCGGGAGAGGATTGTACATCACAGGTGTCTTCAGAATGATATGTGTTGTGCTTTCCTAGGTGTGTTCGTGATGAGGTAGGGTATGCGACCCAGGTGTCTATGGGATGTAATGTGAGACGCATATGTTTGCGGTTGAGATGTGATGTGATTTATTTTTTCATGTGAAGGGACTAGTTTTTAGGACCATGTGTGAGTGGGTGGGTTGTGGTGTTTTGTGTTTTTAGGAGGTGCAATCACACATTCATTTTCCATTAGTTTGTGAGATTGGATTATCAATGGGAATGTTTTCTATGGAATCGTATCACCATTGTTCTTAATGTATTACATTACATAAATTATGTTATTTTGTGAGGGTGCCTTGGTGAGGTGGGGATGGATAGTATGCCTTGTTAGGCGTTGTGGGTTATGTTTTTTCTCATGGGAATATTAGTATTCTTCTTTCAATTATGCTTGAGATACTTGGGTTTCCTACTAAGTATACTTATACTCTCACCCTATGTATGTAAACCTCTATCTAGTTTCGAGGAGGATTACATGGACTATGATGGAGAACACAAGATATGAATTTTGGGGTGGTGGTAGTGCCTCTCCTTAGTTTTACTTTGGGTACTTAATTTAGAGTTTTATTTTAGTTTTAATAGTTTTTTTAACAAAAATGTTGGATTGTTTTGGATTTATTATATATATATTTTTGTCTTGGAGATATTTTGGGATGAGCTTTATTTTCTCCTGATTTTGTTTTCATATAAAGGGTAATGCCTTCACAATTGTGGTATCATTGTACCCTTGATGTTAGTCTCTATCCTATGGCCTAATGAATGCCGGAATCAGGACCCATTATCTATCTTCCTTCATTGACAACATAAGAGGGAAATATTAGATGGGAGGGGATTGTGATAAAAACTTTGAATGGGTACTCTAAAAAAATTATATACATTACAGTTTGAAACAACAGAAAGGAAAATGGTAGTCAGATCAGTTTTTGTTTTGGTAGAGGTGCAATTGATGCATGGGTTGATTATCAATAGATTTTTTTCTAGGAATAGGAGGATCATCATAGTTTCTCTGTAATTTTCTTTTATTTATTAATATTAGATAGAACATTATTAAGCTATGGTAAATTATATTATCTTTTTTTCGATCATGTTCCATTATATATGTTTACATTATTTTCCTTATTATATATATCTCGTTTCACCATTGATATTATACCGACATTATTTTTTATAATTAATTCTTATACAATTGTTAATAATTATATACCTCACATGATATAGTCATCAAAGAATCACAAAACATCCTTGATTTTCAGTCTCCACCTCTAATATATGAAGATGTACATCTAAATTTGTTGCTCTCTCATGACCCGTCCACTGGGCCCGTGTCGTGACATACTCCAAGCCCACCTTTTTAAGGCCAGGGGTTGGAGACTAGCACCAAATGTGTCCACCTGAAATTGTGATTCAATTTTCGATGTACATTTACGCACACACAAAAATCAATGTCCCAAATTTATAAAAGTAATCAATGATTGAACTAAATAGCCACTGACTACAAGTACAACTAAAAGTCTAATGGGAGATAATAAAAACCCAACGAAAGTCTAACGGGAAAATATGAATGTAAAAAAATAAACTCTAGAATCCATCCTCTGGAAACCCCACATGATGGGTACTATATAGTAGCTATCAGAAGTCGTATAAGTAAATTAGATCTTCCGGGACTCACTGGGAACCACTAGGTCATGGGCCACCAAATCCTCTGTCAATGAAGTGGTCATCTTCACTGACACGACACATGCATGAGAAGCCTATATAGGGGGGAGTAAAAAACACTCACTTGGGACCCCAAAGAAACAAAGGAATGAACATAATTCAATCTAAAACAAAACCATAAATCATGATCACCACACATGATGACAAATCAAGGCATGTCACACAAGGTATATTCTAGGTTAGCAATGTAGAAAAATTAGTCACATCATAAAACACCATGGGATGTTGGATAACTCCTCCTCAATGAGTAAAGTGATCTTTCTAGGTAACACAGACGCCACTTCCCACTAATCATGATAATATTGTGGTACTCATCCCTAATTAGTAACATGGGTATGCTGGTTAACATAGAAGATGATACCACCGTGGGCTTGTCTGGTCACACAAAAGTTGCTTCCAACCTATGGCCTTAATGAGGTACTCCTCTGGTTAAGTACCGTAGTTATATTGGGTCACATAGAAGCCTCTCCCCACCATGGGCATATCGAGTCATACATAATATACTACCCACTGGGACATAGTTTGAGATCCACACAGTGTCTCTCTTCAGAAATCATTAGGTTTCAACCAACCATAGGGTTTCTTCACATAGCACAGTTTATCTTAAGATAACTACTCCCCAATCCATTCGTCGAATTCCATCTTCCCTAAAATCCTTCATTATGTTTTCCAAAATTTCGTCATTACAATAAGAATTCAAAATCTACAAACATATCATCAATTGGACACTTGTTTTGCATAATATTAAGGTTTTTCCTAAAATGGGTTGGTTGGGTCCTTGTCCAGTCCAACCCGGTCAGGCCAACCCGACCCAACCCGGCCCGACCTGGATCCGGTTTGTTTAGCTATGGGTCCGGCTTGACTGGACAGGTCTAGCTTGTTGGGGTGAGTTTGGACCACTAGTGCGGTTCTATCCCACCAAAGGAGGACCGGTTCGTGCCTGGCCAGGATACAGCATGCAGCCTCGTCTGGATCCCTCACCCAATGGGTCATCTACAGGGCCCTCTCCCTAGCCAAGGATAGTTTGTCACGGATTTTACAAATGCTACGAGTCATTGTGTCGTGACCGCAGTGCGCTGATACGGCCATGTGCCTGCATCCACCCGCCGCCAATCGTAGACTATGCTAGCCATGGTAGTTCCTTCTAACATGCCACTTCCTGGATCTTCCATAGACTACCGGGTCTACATGGGTGGTCTGTTCTTTACACCACCAATGCCTATGGCATACCGCATTTACTTCCTTCTCTATAAAGGCCACCGATCCTTTCAATTTCCAATTAGAAAACTCAGCCACAAGGAATGAACAAGTAGAGGGGATTATACCTTGTTCGTGTCACCCTACGCCCTCCGCATTAGAGTTTGAAAATAGGGGTAGTTTTTGGGATGATGTTTTATCCACAATTTATCAATCCCGAATATAAATTCCAAGTTACATCACCCTCCTACCAGAAAAAATGATATGTGGATCAACATGTTCAATTGTTGGTCTGTGGTTTTCATTTTGAATGAAGAACACGGAAAATGTAAAAGAAACAAAACTCTACCTCAATCAACATTTTTCATTTAATTTCTCCTCCCTTGAGGATTCAATCTCCATTGGTGTTCGTTGCTTCCCAATACTATTCTTCATAATGCGTCAACATCACTATCGATCCTGCTAGCATTCATTGTCCATGATTGGAGAGGTATTTTGGTGTAGGTTCATCAGATGGAATTTGACTGTGTAATTCCCAACTCTCCAAAATTTTATCCTAATAAAAGGAAAACAAGTCGTAGAATTTCTATTATGATGTGATGTCATGTCGTTATTCTATTTAATCTATGAAATATCATATCTCTTACACTCCATTTATGAGCCATTATAGAGAATCCGTTAACATGCCTTGTCACCCACCATAGTCTGCCATCTACCTTTAAATGGGGTGAAAGAAAATAAAATAAATTTTTATGTTTTTTTATTATTTTCCCAAAATTCAAAAAAATTTACTTTTTTGTCTGACCTTTTCTGGTTGAATTTAATTCCATTCTAGGTGAATCCCTGCATAAGGAGTTCAACGGTGCCCTCTGATTTTTGATTCGAGCACCAGGTCCAATACTAGAAAAACCCACTCACATGTTTACTTATGTGAAGATAAAAAAAGTTAAAAATTTAGTTCTATGATCATCGGGCCTCAGAATCATGTTCCATCAAAGCGTGTGGTATCAAAATAACTCCAAAAAATTAAAAACAATATAAGGAAATTCCATGACATTACATTCTCCCCACCTTAAGGATTTTCGACCCTAAAAGCGAAAACAAAGGATAATCAATCAAATGGGGGTACTGAGCACAAATCAGAGCCTCTTGCTCCCATGTGATCTCTTAATGATTTTCATGCCGCCATAAAACACACACTAGAGTAATAAACCATCCATGAAGTACCACCTCATGTTGATCATCCATCTCCATTGGGAACTCCAAAAATGTCACCACATCATCAATGTTAAGATTTCTCTAGTCGATAACATGCGATGGATCATGCACATAAATCCTATGAGGTGACCCAAATAAAACAACATGCACCCGGTGCATCTGTGGGGGATGGGTTATGTCGAATGCCACCTTAAAACTATTCGAAGAATATAAGAAGCTCTGATGAACCATAGAGAAAACATACCACCACGACCAAATCTCTGTAAACACCATCGGGGTGAGACTCAAATCAACAAATGGTCTCCCTCCTCGAACTCTAAGAGACTCTGTATCCTGTCAGTATAAAATTTATGCGAGCTCTTTGCAGTCCTAATCCGCTCCTGGATGATAATTACCTTCACAGTGGTAGGATGTACCAACTTTGGACCAATGTGTGTTGACTCCCCGATGTCTATCCTATATAGAGGTGATCTACCTGGCCGCCTGTACAAGGCGTCAAACGGTGGCATTCCAATGGTGGAGATATAGTTGTTGTTTTTTGAAAACTAAACTAGTGGTAGGTGGTCCTCCCAACTATATCCAAAATCAAGGACAGAAGCACAAAGAATTTCCTCTTAGGTCTCATTCTGCCACTCCATCTTACCATCTGTCTGATGGTGAAAAGCTACACTCAAGTGTAGGTGAGTCCCAAAGGCCTCTGCAATCCCCTCCAGATCTGGAATGTAAAGCATGCGTCATGGTATGATATGATCTTAAAAGTAAACCCATGCATCCAAAAAATCTCCTTGAAGTAGAGGTGTCCCAAACCCTCAAATGATCCCTTCTCCTGGATGAGTAAGAAGTGATCCATCTAGGTGATGTGTTCAATGATCACCCAGATAGAATCATGGACCCTGGATGTGCATGGTAACCCTGTCACAAAGTCCCTGGAGATACCATCTCACATCCATTCCATCACCTCAATTGGTTTTTCCAAACCTGCTGACACATGATGCTTGACCATCACATACTAACATGTGAGGCATCATGAAACGAAATCTACAACATATTTCATAATCCCTGTACACTAGTATTGATGTTGTAGGTTCTCGTACATATTCTCCACTCTAGGATGTACCAGCAGATGAGATGTATGGAAATACATCATCACCTACTCCCATAATGTCACTAGTACAATTTTTCATTCCTTGAAAAGGATGATATTCTCCCCACCTATCTAAAATCCATCTAGAGAATGTCATGAGGATAACTAATCACATCGAGCCTCCCAATCAACGTTCACAAGCTATTCCTCCCTATCTCGCTATAAGAGTAAGGGATTTAAAGTAAGTGACAGAAGGTAAGATACTTCATCATCATCCACAAATGATATCTTCATCACGACCAGCTGATCCATCACCTCACTTAACAGATGTAAACCAGACATCCTGTTGAGTGCACATTCCACTAAATTTTCCATCTTATGAGTATAGACTATCTCAATGTCATATTCCTGGAGGAATTCCATCCATCACCACTATCTCAAGTTTATGAACTTCTGTGAGAAGTTATACATGAGTATCTTGAGGTCAAAGTAGATGGTAAACCATTCACCAATCAATTAGTGATGAAACATATTCATGAAAGAGGAAACTATTTCTAACTCCAAGTAATGGTTCAAATAGTTCTTCTTTTTCTACCTCAACTATCAAGAGAATTAGGTGATCACCGATCGCTCATAAATCAGGAAACAATACAATCATGTCCTTGATGTATCATAGATGACTACATACGCAACACCCTATTCTGGTAGTCATAATATGGAGGCCCTTGTTAGTCTTCACCTCATCTACTAGAAACTTTAATGGGACTTATTTTTTCACATAAAGTGATGTATCTTCCATGACGCGGCAGATTAAGGTGTTTCTACTCTATAGAAGTCGGGCACAAACCTCTGGTAGTATCTAGCCATCCCCATGAAACTCTGAACTTCAGTAATGCTCCTTGGTTTTTTCCAATAAAGATCTAGCTTTATCTTCACTAGAACAACTACAACTCCAGCCTATGAGATGACAGCTCTTAGAAAGTGGACCTCTCGAATCCATAACTAGCATATTGAAATCTTACCATAAATATGGTTCTCTCGTTGTGTATCTAGGACTATCTGATGGTGCATAGCTTGCTCCTCCTCTAATACTGAGTACACAAACATGTCTTCAATGAAAATGGCCACAAAATGATTGAAGTATGGCGAGAAGATCTTGTTCATGGGTCTCATGAACACTACTGAAGAGTTTTTCATGCTGAAGGGCATCACCAAGAACTGGTAGTGTCTATAACGGCATCTGATGGTTTTCTTTGGTACATCCTCATCCTATACCCAAAGATGATGATAGACTGATATAAGGTAGATCTTTGAGAACCACTTCTCTCCCATTATATGGTCAAAGTGATCATTAATCAATGGTGGTGGATACTTGTTCTTCACATTCATCGGGATCAGGAACTGGATGTCCTTGCATAACCTCAAGCTCTTGACTACCTTATTTGCAAAAAACAATACGGCTTCCCATGGTGAGACAATGGGCCTCACGAAACCCTTCTACTGCATGTCCTCCAGCTGTACCCTCAATTCATGAAGCTTCTATGGAGCCTTCCTATATGCCTGTATGGATTTCAGTGCAGTATCAGGGTACAGGTTGATGTAAAATTCTTCTTCCATAGGAGGAGTTAGTTACTGAACATCCTTAGAAATGACATCCTCATACTCATCCACCACTATAGGAAAGCTTGGACTCATATCTTCCATTGCACTGAGGGTTAGTATAGTACATTATTGAGTGATCAGCTGCACACTCCTTTGAGAAATTCCTTCTTATGATGTAAAGGTTACCTTCTCACTAGTGAAAAAAAATTGTCCCATCCTCAGGAACACACTGCACTTTGTGCATAAAATAGTCGATCTGATCAAGGACAGTGGATAACTATTCCATGACCCAAGATGATTCCGTAAGGCCTTAACCCCACTAATAGGATATCCCAGATGATGCTCTCTCATATAAGAGTAAGCCTAATCAACTAGAAGTTTATTATAATTGTCTAATCCCCTCACGTAGGAGTCTACAATTGTATGAATTAAACCAAAAACCCCACCGGAATCATCGAGCCTTGAACGAGGTCTGTGGAATGGAATGAGTGATTGGTACCCATGTCTATATGTACTATATCTATGGTGTAGAATACTGAGATTTTACCTCTAATCATCTATGTAGTGTTGTGTTCATAGGCCTCCATCGTCTGAAGATGGCATCACCCCTGTCTTTTGGTCCCATAAGCCCATAGGGGACCACCTGGGGGTGGTGGTGGTAGCACCTCAAACCATCGTACATCACCTACCAATTGGACTGCTCCCCGGACACATCCACCAACCTTCATACCACCTCATTCTAACATCTTCTTCTTCCTTGGATGTCCCTTGACCATCTTCTGATCGCCTATGTGGCGGGTCAGGAAGTCACAAGCCATGTGTCCCTCCCTGGTGCAATTGAAGAACACCCTAGTTTCATACTAACGCCCTCTACTCTAGGAGCCCCACACTACCGACCCCAAGTCCTAGGGTCATCCCCTGAAATACTTGTCCTGAATGGGCCCCCATGTCTATTTCATACTACCCACCACTGAAGACTCTTCCATTGGATGTCTGATGCTGGCTTCAGATGTTGGTGCATTCTCTACTTGGAATCTCAATACAAGAAGGTCTATCTCTAGAACTCATTCCTGAGTGGGGATCCTAAGAGACACCATGGAGAACCTCATCTCCCAACGGAGTCACAGCAAAAAGTTATGGGCCCTGAAGAAAGGGTCACGAACTAGGTGTGTGGTGTTCCAAGAGAGGTCTGTAAACTTTACATTGTACTCAGCCACCGACATGCTACCCTGATTTAAGTGAAGAACCTCTTGTATGTGCACCGAGCGCAAGGTATCATAGAAGAACACATCCTAGAAAATCTTCTCAACGTCATCAAAAAAGAGGGTCACCTCATCAAGATTATGAATCAGTAGACCCCACTATCTCTATGCCGAACCCAACCGAAGGATTGCGACCAAGATCTCCATCTAGTCAAGCGGTGTCCTCACTAATCGGAAGACCCTCATCACTATCTCCAGCCAATCCTCAGTGACCTGAGATCTCTCTCTCTCTTGAACCAGATAGGTATCTATATTTAGAAATTGTTCAAGGCACTGAGCCTACACACATCCTCTTCTAGTAACTTTGATATTAACTTCTAATGAATGGGTTGTGGCTACAACAGTTCACCACCCAGTGGTGACATCTCTGGATCTTGTCCCTGAACTGATGCCTCATCCCTAGGCGGGGTTTCCACACAATCACATATCAAAATCCTAGTTGGCTATCTATGGGGAGGAATCCAGATACAGATCATGATGGTCGAAATATAGAATATTATACCTTATGAGCAGAAGCTTATTCAAAAAGATCATATGAAGGAACCTATGCAACCAATGTATTCATGTATAGATCCGAAAATAAAAATTCAGGGTCCCGGTGTATTGATATGTTGGTTGTCGTACCATCACATGGCTCCCCAAATTTTAATTTCAAACTCAAAACATTCAACAATGTTTCATTAAAACAAAACAATAGACTCTCGGTATTTGAGGTAGAACTGACCACCTTTGATACCACTTTGTTATGACATGTCTTCTGGGGCTCGTGCTGCGACATACCCCAAGCCCACCTCACAAAGGGCATGGGTTGTTGTGTAGTGAAGAAGGTGTCAAACTAGATGTGGGAGGAATTTTATTGGGTACCTATACACAGACACACAACCACATCCCAAATATGAAAACATAAAAAAGCATGACACTAAACAACCACTATGTACATATAAATATGAATGTTAAATGGGTCAGAATACAAAACCAATGAAAATTAATTGGAAAACATGAAATTACAAAAGGATCTATGGGTTCCATCTACTAGAAACCCTAGATTATGGGTAGTACATAGTAGCTACAGGAAGAAATAGAAGTAAGTCCCGTCTACCTGGTCTCACTGGGCACGACCTTGCCCTGGGCCACCAAATCCACCATCAAAGAGACGATTGTCTGTACCGCACAAAACACAAGTGGGTGAATCCCATTCAAGGATGAGTAACAAAATACTCAGTAGGGACCCCAAAAAAAGGGAATTCTAAAATGCAGTCCACAACAAAACCAAAAATCATGATCACCAAGAATGATCATGAAGAAAGATATCTCACGCTTGGTATTTTTTAGGGTAGGAAATTAGAACCATTAGTTACATCGTCTAACACCATGGGCAGCTAGAGAACTCATCCTCAATGAGTATAGTGGGCATGCCAGGTCATAATAGATCTGCTTCCCACTAACCTTAGGAATGTTGTGTTAATCTTCATTGATGAGTATTTTGTGTAAGTTCGGTCACAAAAAATCCACTCTCTACTGTGGGTATGGTGAATCACATAATAGATGCATACCAAATATGTCCATACTATGGTACTCCTATCGATTACTGTGGATCTACCATGTCACACATAAGAATCTCCACATCATGGTCCTGCAAGGTGACACAAAATTTTCTTCCCACTGGGCCATATTATCCAATCCACACATGGTTTCTCATATGTAGTTGTCACGACCCGTCCTCGGGGCCCGTGCCGTGACTATCCCAAGCCCGCCTTCCATAGGCCAGGGGCCAGCGACTGGCACCAAGGCGTAAATTCCGGTAAAAGGGAAGGCATTGACTTTGTAAAGTAAACAAGCATCACAGAGTAAGAAAGCGGAAAAGGTAAACACTAAGTAAAAGTTGGTACAACAGTAAGTGTGGAAAAGTAAAGGGGGCCAGAAATACAATCCCAACTGTAATGTACAACTGAAAGGGGAAAAACAGCAACTGAAAAGTAAAGCCGCAACGTCGATTCATCCTCTGGAAGTCCCACATGGAGGGTGATTACAGATAGCCTCCACAGCTCCTCGGTCCAGCCGTCCGCTCCGAGTACACTCCGCCCAATGGTCCACCTCCACATACCGTCCTGCTCCGCAATCCTCCACCGCGATTAGCATTGTCCGTCGTCTGCAACCAATATAACATAGTGCGGGCATAACCCGTGCAGGGGTGAGTATAAGCTACTCAGTAGGGACCCCGAGACCCCCGATGGTCTCCCAGAACCCACAAAGGATAAACCACAAAGGAAAGATAAAAATCACGAAGTAACATCCGACATGGATTAGGTATATGCTCATACATATACCTAAGTCCTCAATTCTCGCTCGACTCCAACATCTGAGCTCAGGTACAACCCAGTCCACACAGGAAAGAAAAACATAAAATCCACACAGGATAGCTCAACACAATCCACAAAGGAAAGTATAACGTAAATCCACACAGGATAGCTCAACACAATCCACAAAGGAAAGTAAAACGTAAATCCACACAGGATAGAACAACACAATCCACAAAGGAAAGTAAAACAGAGTTTCAGCTCAAATAGGCATACTTCTTCGAATGACGATAGAGATGATCACTGATCCATCTAAGTCGTCGGACCAACAAAGGATCAAAAGGCACTAACCCCTGCAAAGACCCACACAGGATCGGGCCCACACAGGACCTGTAGGCGCTGGCTCACACAGAACCGCTGAGCGCTGACCCACACAGGATCGGTAGCACTAATCCACACAGGATCTCTTAGTGCTGTAGTCGTCATCATCGAATCCACTGAGGATCTCTGCATAGTCGTCATCGTCACAGTAGCAGTCGCAGCCAGCTCTAGGGTTCCCGCACACAATAGGCACGTTCGGGAGGGTCCGCTCCACAAGCCGAGAGGCTGATACATCAACTGACACATATTCCAGAGTTGATGTATCCAAAAGTTCCCTATCGTCAACAGGAACTCAACGTCGTAGACGGCGCGTCAATCGGACGCCCGGTCTGAGAGTTATTGGCTTTTTCGTCTGAGGGGCCCGGTTGGTTTTTAAGGAAAAACCAACCCAACCGTACTCCACCTGCGTCCAAAACTCGGGCGGAGAATTCCAAAAGATCCTTCTCACTTAGAAGAACTCAACAAAGTAGATGGCACGTCAATCAGACGTCCGAAGCTCAAGATATGAGCATTTCCGCTCCGAGGGCCCGATTGGTTTCGTGTACGAACCAACCCGGCCGAACCCAAAGTATTCTGAAACCTTGACTGTGATATACCAAAATGATCGTCTCGATCCAAGGATCGCATCACCGCTGACGGCGCATCATTCGGAGGGCCTTAGCTCAAGTTACGAGAAAAATACCGAAAAAGGTCCGAAGACGGCGGGTCTAGGCCCGGACAGACCCGGCCCAACCCCCCTGGGTCGGCCAGATCTGGGCCGACCCGACCCGGGTCTGGGTCCGACCCGGTTCGGCGCGGCCCGGCCTGGCCAAGGCGCGACCCGGCCGGTCGGGTCGGCCCGGCGCGGCTCGGCCGAGCGGCCGAGCGAGGGAGCTGCGGGGCGCTGCACCTGCGGGATGAAGGTGTTGCGGCCCCGCGTGGGGCCGTGCTGGATCAGCGGACGCGGAAAAGCCACGTCCCCTGTTTTTCAGACCAGCGCGGCAGCGGGTCTACTGGCTGCCACCGCCCTAGCTTCAGCCGCGGCGGCCCTGTCTGGTGGCGCGCCGGGGCGCCGCCGCCTCCGGCCGACGGTGGGTTCCACGGGCCACCGGAGTTGCTCCGGTGGTCCGATTTCGTTTCCGTCTGCGCCGTAGCTCCTCCCGGGTCCCGTACTTCACTGCGGAAACAACAGAATCACCTCTGCCGCATGTTTTGTCATCGCCCGCCAATCCGCACATCAACGAAGAACTTCGGAGGGTTGTCGGGCCGTGTTTTTTTGGCCTGCACCCTCCGCGTTAGATGATAACAATCAGAATAAAATATTCAACACATGAATAACAAGCAAGGCACAATTTTAATAGAATTAAAATTGAACATGATTCAGTTTCTTTGTTTTAAAAGAAACCATCACGAGAATTAATGATTGTTCTCAAATAAAAATCTCTACCTTGTCAAGTCGTCGCACGCGCGTTCTTCGCGGAATTTATCGTCACGGAAAGAGGTGATTGTCACGTCGCGGAAGGGCGTCGCGTCGTCGCGGAAGGGTGTTGCGTCGACGAACTCTGAGGTTCAAGAACATGTAGATTTAATTATATTAATTAAATCCATGCTGTTGTTATAACTCACAAAGAGATTTAAAATAAGAAACCCTAAATCTCCTACCTCAAGCAGTTGGTGATCGGAGATCGTTGCGGGGAAGAACGTCTCGGAAGAAGCGTCGTCACACTCCGAAGGTGACGGCGTTCTTCGTGTTCTTCGCGTTCTTTGCGTTCTTCTCCAAGGAGGATGAAGGCACCAAATTTGTCAAAACCTCTCAACGATCAATCCTCAAGAAGTCGTGCATTGGTATTATTTTATTATTATTCCAACGGATTGTAAACAGGTTACGAAACGATTAAATTAATTCATAGAATTAATTCAACGAATAAAACCGCCCAATTAATTGGTGCGTTAAGAATTTAAGAAAACGCGTCAGATGACTTTCATAATGAAGGGTTTTCGCGGGGGCGTTACATAGCGGAAAAGAAACGGTGGGGCTTGTGCGGGCCCCACCTCAATAATATCCTACCAGGAGGGTAGGATATTTTGGGTTCTACCCTATCCGCTTCAACTCAGCTTAAGTAGCGTAAAGTGGCTTTTATGTGGCTTTAAGTGAAATAAAATAAAGATTGTCGTACCAATTATTTTATTTCTTAACTTTAAGCCCAAAAATTAAAAACGACACCCGAGAAAACACAACTCTGGAAGAGGTGTTTCTAAGAAAATACAGGCACTGTGATTCCATCAGTGCCCTCAGAATTTGATTCCGAGAACCGGTTCAAAAGTTAGAAAAACCCGCTCGTTCGTTCACTGAACTTACCCGAGACAAACTTCAGAAAATGATTCCGGGCACACCGGTCCTCGGAATCAGGTGCCGTCAGAAACCGCATTCTTGTAAAATTCCAAAGAAAATTATGAAAAAAATTTCCTTGAAATTTACGGGTCTTTAGAGCAGTCTTCAGGTCTCATCCAACTGCAGGGTTTCAAAATGTAGCACGCTTGATCTTGGGGGAACCTCTCCCCAAGCCATTAGTCAAATTACTACTTATATAAAATAATCCATATATTATTTCTAATGATCTACCATCCCGCGTGAGATCCAACACCATAAATGGATCATCAATCAGATGCTCGGTTTCCAAGATATTAACATTTTTCTTGGAAAGGGCCAGTTTGGTTGGGGTCAGTCCGACCTGGGTGGGCCGACCCGACCTAGATGGTCATAGGTTCGGCCCACTAGAATGCTTAGTCTATCAATGGTTGACTAGATGCTTCTTGTTTGGGATGGGGCTGATGGTTGAATATGGATCCCTTGACTCGTGGTTCATTCATAGGCCTGTCTTCTTATCTACGGTCAGTAGATTGTGGCTTTGATGCATGGGACACGACACAGTGTTGTGTCCATGGTGCGTCGATATGGCCAGGTTTCCACGTCCCCCCCTTTCTAGATGATGGCCTGAGCCAGCCACATCTGTTTTATTCAGTGCGCCATTGTGGCGTACTGCTACCTTACCACAACCGCCAGCATAGGTTGCGCCGATGGGTTCTTCCACAGATCATCATTTCTTCCCCAGTGGTCAGTTCTTTCAGCCACAAGTTTCTATGGCATCTTGGGGATCCCCTCTTCCCTGATAAGGCATCATATCCTATTTTTTCACCAATTTCAAAACTTGGCCATGACGAACGCACAAGAAGAGGGGCTAAGGAATTGTTTATGTTGTCCCTCACCCTATGCATTAGAGTTTAAATATAGTGGATGTTTTTGGATGATGTTCTATCCACATTAAATCAATATCAAATAGAAATCTCAGGAAACATCACCCGCTAGCCTAAATGGACGATCCATGGTTCAACCTATTCATGGGATGGTCCACATTCATCATTTAGAATGAATAATTGGGAAAACATAAAATTGAAAAACCATACCTCGATCGACATTCATCATTGAAGCTCTCTCCCCTCGAGGATTGCATATCTTTTGTTGTGCATCGCTTCCCGATCCTATTCTTCATAAGTTGTCTATGTCACCAGCGATCCTTCCAGTATTCATTATTTTTCAATAGAAAGGACATTTTTCGTAGGTTCATTGGAGGAAATTCCATGGTAAAATTCTTAACACTTCAACTCATTTTCTTAATAATTGGAAGACACATCGCAATTTCTTTGTTATTCTTTGATGGCGCATCGGTACACTATTTAATTTATGAAACAACGTATCTGTCACACTCAATTTACAATCCATTAAAGACCTTCCATTAATGCGCCTCATCGCCACACCACAACTCCTTCATCCAATGCTAAACAGTACAAAAGAAAAGAAAATAAACTTTTTCTTTTTATTTTTTAATGAATATTATGAAAATTACCTTTTCCTTCCATCCAATTTTGGTTGAAGTAAATTTAATTCCAAGTGAATCCCATAATTTTGAGATCAAGTGAGCCCTAAGATTTTGGATCCGAGCAACGATTCAAATGTTAGAAAAATATTCTCCTACGTTTACTGAAGTGAACTAAAAAAAGATTTAAATTTTGTTCTGGGTTCACTGATATTCAGAATCATGTGTCGTCAAATATTGTGGTCATGAAATATTTCCATACAATTTTAACAAAATATACAATCATTCTGGGACATTACATGCTCTTCGAATTGGGTGTTTTTCGAGTAATTTAGGTCATGTAAGATATATAATGTCTCAACATTAATGAATACATATTATAGTAAATTTAAACTATAAATCATATTATTTTTTTCAAAATGATATTATAGGGATATATATTTGTATATTAATGTCATAAATATTACATACTTATCCTATATATTATAAAGTGGACAATGTTATATAGTATCCATTTTGTCACAAGAAAATAATTTACAATGATACATGTTTTCTTTTAATGAAACATCATCACATTTTTCACCTTGACCACATGTTTTTCTCAAATCATTCTTGAATGTATCTGAAAAACATTTTTAAAATTTCGAATGATTAAAAATTTTATATATGTAACATACAAAGAAGAAATATTTTAACCTAATTGAAGACATGAAAACCCATGAAATTCATATCTTCATCATAGTGGTATTTGAGTGTATCAAATAAATCATTTGATCATAAAAACAAATGATTTTTATCAAATAAACTTGTAAGACCCATTATAATCAATTAAAAACTATTTTTTCAAATTGAAGGCATCATATTCGAATCATATTTTATGATAATTTCAGAAATAATAGGAACCTATTTAAATCCATAAGAAAAACCTCATCAGTAACTCAACGCTACTTTATATTAATGAAAATGACCATATTAATTTTAATTAGAAGGAATAATGGGGAACACCCATTACATAATCTATATGAGGCTCACCCATTTTCCATGATCTATAATGGTTATAAACCCATAATAGATGTCATATAGTGCATACCCATTTCACATATATAAAACTCATAGAATATATCATGAATAAAACTTTTTCGGATTTATCCATCATCATAAAACCTTCAAAAGTATATTTTAAACATATTTCAAAAATACTTTCATTTATTGAATTAGAATCTCTATTAAAAACCCGTTTTCAAAACTAAAATACCCAAAATGAGGGGAATTCAGTTCTTCCATCAATTAAAATATAAAATCATTTAAGGAATTTAAAAAATCAAATAATATTTTTGGTAGTGGGAAAATCCATTGTCTTCGTATACTTGAAAATATAACATTCATTTTTCCCTTGTAAAGAAAGTGAATGTATTCCATAAAATGAATCATTTTTTTTGAAAAACATAGAACGAAATTTTAATGATATATAAAAATAAATTATAATAATCTCATTTCAATATAATTAAATCCATTAATTTTTTTACTAAATAAAGACAAGAAAAAATAGTTTAAATGGAAACATTCTAGAATATTTTTTTTAAAGAAAGCCTCATTAGTCGAGGATGCCTCATCAAATTTGTTTTTTCCTTTAAAATATAATAAATATAGTTTAATGTTCTCCATACATGTGAACCTTTATCATGATTCAAATAATTTTATATCTATTTCTTAACTATTTTATACAATTAAATTGTTATTTATGTTCATGTTAATATTTTTATATATATAATGTATATATATCCAAAATTTATCTGGTAGGTTGATAAGGCATAAAAGGGTAATTATTCTCCGTTATATAGAATAAAAGTTCTAAAATAATTATCATTTTTAAATAAATAAGTCTTTTAAAAAAAGGTAAGAAATATTTTTTGAAAAACATACTATATTACAATCATGTAGATGGCAGTCCACACACATGCATGTCTAATGTTTCTATTTGTCAATAATCATTAATAAAAGGAGGTATACATTATATTTTCAATAAATAATTATCACAATACTACTAATAACATACTATTGTATTAATCATTATTATATATATATCATGGTTTTTTCAACACGCTAATTAAAAAGGAATCAAATTTTTATATGGATTTGATAGTCTAAAAGTATTCATGAACAACGTTATCATTTTCCAGTGAAGGGAAACGTAATAACATAAATGACTAATTATATTTTAAAATAATAAATTTGTAATTTAAATATTATATGAACATTATTTTCATTTTTATAACCATCCATTTATATCAATTACGTAAAAAATATGACATTACTTCAGAAAGATTTAGTCCATTAAACCCTCACAAGATGAATTCTATACCCATTTGATAGATGTTGGAGATGGTTATAGGCTATTAAATTATCAAAACAAAATATCAATGTAATATAAATATTTATTTTATTATATAATCATTCATAATTAATATTGTTATGTGTTTCAATACAAAATAATTTAAAAATACTGTGTTAAGAACTATACCAGTTCTTCGAACAATATCCTTTAATTTACACCTTAATAGAACTAAAGAAAGTATTATTCCATAAATGAGGACACTGTTATTTGTTGAGCGATGGATTTATGGGATTTGGGAAGGTAATGGTTGAAACAAAATGTTTTTTATTTGTGAAGAAATGAGAAGAAGAGGTTCCCTATTATAAGGGAATGTGGAAACTCATGGAATATAATAAAATATTAAATCAATTAAATTAATTTTGATTCCCAAATGAATCCAACCTGATTTAATTAAAAGGTAATATTAGGTTTGGTTTATATCCTCTCAACCAATAAATTTTCTATAATATTGTATCATAGTTTTACCCTTTATTTTTTTGTTCATAACATTGTTAACACTTTTGACAACAACTATGATATAAACAATTTTACTCTTAAGGGGTTATTATAATTATAATAAAATAACAAAAGGCCCAATAATTGACCATGGGTGATATTTTTAACCATATCCCATTCACATGTACATTTATATGTTTTTTATTAATATAACATCTTTAATAAAATATTACTTATTATCAAATTACATTAATGTCAATTTTGAAAATATTCATTTAATTCTACATTTAGAACTACAATACAATAAAATGGAACTAGAATAAAATGAATTAATACCTCTATGATATTTAATTTTTATCTATAAAAAATTAGAATATATATAATCATTAAAATTATATTAATATATATATTTTTGACATCATTTTTTTAATTAATTTAATAACGTCTGCTTTATCATTTCCTATGATTTTAAAGTATGTATTTTACAACCTAAAAGATAAAATAAATTAACATGAATTAAAATTATACGAAATTATAATTTATAATCAAATTTCTCCAATATTTATCCATAAGTTGAGAATATTATAGTTTCCAAACTCTAGAGTGTGATATTTCTAGATTTATATCCACATAAATATTTTAAATGTCAAAATCATGTCCAAATAGAATAAATCCATAAATTTAACTTTAGGATGATTATGGATTGTTTATACACATCCTATAAAATTAATGAATGTGTTAGTGTCATTTTTTCCCTTATGATTTGACTTTTAACATTAATTATCTCATTTTTCCTTTATCATGGGAAAAAATTATTATGGTTATTATTCTTATTGAACAAAAATTATAGGGTTCTATTTAAATATTTTAACCCCATGGTTAAGATTATTGAATCTATTTATCTTTATTTTAAAAAAAAATCATAATTTAATAAGAAATTAAACTGGAAGAATGTATAAAGAATTGTTTTGCAAAAAAATGAATTTTTCAAGTATAAAACGTTTTCATAATAATTTAGAGTATAAAATTTATTTTAAAATCATATCAAGAAAACATTAAATATGTAGAAGATATTACATTGAATTTTATTTCCAAATACTATAAAATAAAATAAAATTTTCATTATAGATCATTATATTCAATATTCATTGAAAACTCAATCCTTTCAATAATTTCTAAAAAAAATAATCCTATGATAATTTTGACATTCTGAATTCTAAAATCAAAGTCAATTTGTTAAATTAAAATTCAATAACTATAAAAATATTCTTATATGTAAGATCATATAAGTAAAGAGTGTATTAAAACTATTTTTTTATTCAATAATTTTTTAATTTAGTTATCGTGAATATAACTATCTATTTCAGGAATAAAAAAACTACCTTAACATAATGAATTACATTATTATAATGTCGATTCTCAATGAGCATAATTATATAAACTTAATAATCCTCCTAAAAAGGTTATCTTCTAACTAAATTACCAAATGGATGAAAACATGAGATAAACGAGACACATTTTTTCTTAATATTTAATCATGAAATATGATGAGTACCATTGATAAAAAAAATCAATTTCCACTTAGTAAGAAAATGATCAAGTATTATCTTGTATTTCATATGGTCTAATTAACCATGAACCTTACTTCACTTTTTTAGCAAAACACAAACCGTTTTTTCATTGAGATATGTTAAGAAAAACCTGATCACCTACCTTAAAATAATGAAATGTTCTCCAGTTATCTATATAAATTTTCTACCTACTTTGTGATGATAGTATTTACTACATAATAATGTACACTTTCTCTATAATTTCATTTTCCAACTATGGTCCCACTAGCTTCCTTTCACCAACTTCATCCCAAAAAGTTTGAGTTTGAGACACATTCCAAATAATTCCTTAAATGGTGCTATGTATATATAGAAATGGAAGTTGTTATTATAAAAAAAGTAAAAAAAACACATAGGTTGATCAGAAAATCCCTGGAAATCCCTCAAACAAGAATGAAGCATGACTTCCATGGTCATTATAGTTTATTAGA
Organism: Viscum album; assembly: GCA_963277665.1. Taxonomy (NCBI): domain Eukaryota; kingdom Viridiplantae; phylum Streptophyta; class Magnoliopsida; order Santalales; family Viscaceae; genus Viscum; species Viscum album. Next base: position 54,374,249 of record OY728156.1, read on the forward strand.
CTACCAATAAGATTGGGGATGAATAGTTATTGAAGAATTTATTTCAGTAAACAAATACAGAAGAGGATCTATCTAAAAATTATAACTAAATATAGGATCATGATAAGATAAAAATGATATAGTAATACCATGTGACATTAATATATGTTCATATATAGTCATTATTGTTGATCTAAATACATTATATCATGAATGGGTAGGACATATGCTGATTTTGTATAATTGATCAACAATAACACAAATCACATTTGTTCTTCGCGAAGTATATTGAAATACCAGTACAAAACAATTGATTTATTTTACATTTTATACTCTATTGTAGGAAAATACTGAATCCCCCAATTTGGTAATTTTCATTATGATTTAACCTACAGACATGTCATACATTTCATGTGAATGTCAGCAATATCTCTTTTCATTACTTCTAACAAATATAATCCTAAAGATATCTATACATCTCAATGCGTCATAGATGAATGGAATATATGGAATAATGAGATTCACTCAAAAAATCACTATTGAACATGGATTCAAAAGGCTCCCATAATATCAAACCAAATCTCAAAATACCTTCAATTTCATCATTAAATTATAAAGCATACCCATCATAACTGATTCTACCATTACATTTAAAACATAGACTTTTTTAGAGATTATTTAATTGATTTAAATAGAGGCGATTGTTTAAATATGAAAATATATAAAAACTTTCTAAAACAACAAATTAAAGGCCAAATATTTTTTAATCATTAAGAATGGTCATGTTTCAAATATATCTTTTTTAATAAAGGTTGATATTATCGACTCAAAGCGTCAACTAGTTTGTTTTCTCTTCAAAAATGATAATTAAACTTGTGCTCATAGTCATTAACCAATTACATCAATCTAACCTATATCATTTTTATCTCGTCATATGTGAATAGATACTAAAATTTTTATGATTAGAATATATTTTACAAATTCCACCATAAAAATTATTCCTCAAAATTTTTAATGAAAAAAAACACCACAGTTAATTCCAAATCATGTGTAAGATAATTTATGTGATAAGGATTCATTTTTCTTATATAATAAGTAATTACACGATAATCTAGAATTAGTATGTAACCAATTCATCTTAAATATTCTTCACATTAGATTAAAAATTTACCATTTTTAGAAAGAAATGAAAAGATGAAAATAATTCCACAAAATTAATTTTTTATAAAAACAATCAACACATTCTTTCATCTATACGAATTTGACTCCTTCTAGATTTAATATAGTCAACGGGCCATATTATTTTGTAGTTTTTAAAAAAAATCTAATATTCACATATTAAAATAAGAAAACTATGAATCTATGTGATGTTTTTTGGTTATGTCAATTCATTGAAAAATTGAGTTTTAAAATGGTCAAATGTTAGGATAATATATATATATATATATAATTTTTTATTAGAAATAAATTTTTTATATCCCAATTACTACATTTTCCTTATATATTCTTTTATTTTAAATTTTTGAGAACAATTTACATTTTTCTTGAATGATATATTTCATTTTTAGAATTTAAAAATCTATCATTGATAAACACAAAAACAAACATATCTAATTACTCATGGGAACCATTATTCATAAGATACATAAATATATCTTGTGCATTAGATAAACCAAAAGGAAGAACTAAAAACTCATAAATTTGATCAAAATTTTAAAATGAATGATTCTAAACATCAATCTTATTCACCTCTATCTGATGGTACCCTAACCTAATATCAAATGTCAAAAACAATTTTAGTCATTGGAGATGATCAAAAAAATCTTTTTTTTGATAAAAAGATTATTTCTGTTGACATTGATATTATTCCAGGATATATAATCCATATAAAGCCTCAAAAAATGAAATTTATTCTTAAAAATCATTGTATTATAACACCTAGGTGAATATCTAAGATAAATTTAACCATTATCTAGAGACTAAAAAATTCCAATACCATAACATCTACTTGATTCATTGAATAAGGGGTAATTGAATTAGGATTTACATCCAGATCAAAGGAAAGAATAAAATCAACTTCTATGTCATGAATAATGTCCATAAAAACATCAATCAATAAATTATCATATTTATTTACAACTGGGACCTCACTTATTTTAATAGTTTCATTATTTTAAAAAACCTGAACTAGGTAAATCTCTCATCCATCTATAATAATGTTTTTTTTGCATCATGGAAGGATATAAATTGTAAAAAATAATTGAACATAAAAATATCACAATTCAATATATCTTATCATGATAAAAAAAATCAATATCCAAAATAATGTAAAAATCTAACTTGCGAATTTCAATAATATTTATAGGATGGACCATCACACTAATTAAAATATGATGATTCCTATCGATAGAGTTTATTTTAATATTCTCTACAAGAGTATTTGGAAAATCATATTTCATTATTTCATGAGGTTATATTACCAATTAACAAAATAATTTCCATGAAATGGAGGAATTTGAATAAATTTTGTCAACTAGGGTGTTGGAATAATTTCAATAAACAAGAATCGTTCATATCACAACTTCATTCAGTGGTCCAATATCTATAGTTATAATATAAAATGGTATTGATAAACCACTCTACTTCTGATCATGAAGATATACATCCTTTATACAATATTTGGACACATGTTAGCGTAATGACCCAACACATTGAAACTAAAAAATATCACTACTGGATGGATATTTGTTACCCCATTATTCGATTATGCAATACTCTTTTCTTTATATTAATGAGAATTGTGAACAAACATAATACACTAGTAACACTATACAGATCCTATAAAAGATTTACTAAAATATCATTTATTATAATTAGATATTTTTTGGGGATTGACATAAAACATCTCATTTGGTTACTTCTACATGTATTTCTATTAGGATAGTTTCATAGTTTAATCATCTCATACATGATAAGTTTAAAAAAACTATAATAATATTATCATCAAAACTAACACAATTCCTTTAACATTTAAATTTTATTATAAACTCAGATATTATTAAACATTATTTCAGTGATGAGTTAATGAAATTAATTTTAATATAATTTTACTAAATAAAATAAGGTAAAAACTATGAATATATTAAAATATTTGTCTTATATATAACATCTGATTCTTCATAAATTATCCTTATTTATATGATTTTTTCTCTATACTATTCAAAACAACCATTGGGAAATAATTTTCAATAAAAATATTCTTAAATGATTTTAATTCCATAGAGTAAATCTTCTCTATTTCCCTGGACATCATAACCAGAGGCCACCATTAATCAACCTCACATTTAAAATTATATTTCAATGTTTTTAACTTCCCATGAATTGAATTAAATTTTGTAATGCATTGATTAAACAATTAGATGCCACTTGATCTAAGGATACACAAATTGATAAAGGATGTTCTAATGACCCTGACCCTAGTAGCCCAGATCTGGTGCCTAACTTTATTATATTTCTATAGATAAAAGATTCAAATCGAAAAGGATCAATCATTTTAGTAGTTTTAGAAAAATAAATACAAATAATATATATATATATTAAATTTGTAAAATTAAAATATACCAAAATGAAATGCAAAGTGTCCTTGAAACTCATTCCAATAATTCATCTTTTAATACCTAGGAACAAAACTAATTATGGTTGATCTATGTTTTTTAATGCTTTAGAATAGTGGAATCTATCATCAATCAATAAGAATAAAAAATAATGAAAGATAATATCTAACAACATATAACATTTAAATTTTTTTACTACATAAATATATAAATAATTATAAATATAGAAATATAAATAAGAGAAAAATACATTCCATTTAATCAATAATTGATAATTAATTTAATCTAGAGATAATTTCAAAGTAAAAATATTTTGGATAATAATAACTCGATAAAAAATGAATGAAATTATTATTTATCAGATGCTATGTTTCACTAGAACATGATACATTTTCAATCAAGATCAATCCTCAAGATATTTTATAAAATATAGGGTAAAAAATCATCTCACATAGAAAACTGATTTGTCTAATGAGTCCACTAATGAATCAAGGGATATATATTAAGTAATCCGGATGTTTTTTATTTCTTAACTATATTTTTTCAAACCTATAAAATATTATGTTTAATTAAAAATCAATGGGACTTATAGTCAAATATACGTGTTGGGTAATAGATATTGATTAATCCATATTTTCCCAGTTAATCAAATAACATCCAATGTGAACACCGTTTATAAAAATGGAATATAGTTTAGAAAATAATGATATTGATATCATAATAATATGGTTATATAAGATAAATTTAGTCTCTATAAAAAATTGTGTAAAATAAATTTATTGCTTTAGAAAAAATTAAAAAGAAAAGAATGGGGGATTGGACAATAATTTTTACCATTAGGTAATTTTCCAATCAATTCCCATTAGATGTGTAAATAATAATTAATAAGTAAAATACCATGAATACTTATGTATTCCTGATATTACATGTCATAGGGTAAAAATATATACCACATAAAATTTAATGTGCACATAATAACAAATAAGCCTCAATTTAATGTAACATCAGAAAAAATACCTTGCCTTATGCTTTATTTTAGTTGAATATAACATCTTGTCACTATTTGTAGGTATTATTTAAAGCCTATTTTGATCATAATTTTGATAGGTCATATTTAATTGTTATTTTGGTGATATTTTGATGATTTTGGAGGTATTTTAGGGGGTACATATTGGGCACATGTTTTTCTAAAACAATACGCCCATTCAATGAAAACTGTGAAAACCCCAGATGAAAGGGTCTGCATGGCTGGCACAGGTTCTCTCAAACCATAAGGCCACTAGGGATGAATTGAAAAAACCCCACCAGGCGGGGTGCATGGTTTAAAAAGCTACATATTCTTTTCAAGATAACTATTCATACTCGTTTATATTATTCCAAAAATTGGTTAAAACTTTATGAATAACCCATTTAGACCCTTCTCAACATTAACTCAATCTAGAGTGACTTCTGAAGTATAATGAACTCTCTAGTAAACATAATGGATCCTCCAAAACCTTTTTATTGTGGATTGAATCTTGAATAATTTCATTCCATCTCGCCTGGGTATGTGAATATTCTATTCTTGGTCTCCTCCATTCTCTTACACTCTTATCCTTAGGGTTTGATAAATCCATATGTTTTTAGAGGTTATAATCTTTTTTTGGTATCTTAAATCTATGGTTTGTTTCATTATCTCCATTTTCAAAATTCATTATTGGTGAATCCCATTATAGATGTTGTGTTACAGGACACAATTATTTGTGGTAGGATGTTCAATTTATGATTATACAATTAATATAACACCAAATTGTTTTATTTAAATTATATTATATTAAATTAAATTATGAAAATCCAATATGTTGTAAATTTTGGTTTAAATTTTATTTTCCATGAAAATTGGGAAACCGCTAATTCCATTGAATTAGGTTGTGTTTGTCATAATTGGATTGAAATTGTGAAAATAAAATATGAAATTAAATTGTGAAATTGATTTGTTAGATTGGTTGAAAATTTGTATATGAGGAAAATATATTAAAATTTTTCCCTGAAAACTTATTGGATTTAACATAAAAATGGAATGAACTGATTTCAAACACTTTTTGGTTTTAAATTAAAATTGGAATTATTAAAAGGGAGAAAAATGGAATAAATGTATTTTGATTAGTTTGGAAATAAATTTACAATTATTTATTTTTGTTAGAGAACATTCCAGTCAAGGTAGTTAGTGAGTTATTTTGTACGACACACTATAGAAGATTTAAAACTATAACAAAACATATATAGTAGGTCACATCTCGAGTGGGATTGGTATGATTCCTATTTGACCAATTTTTGAGGGATGTGTGTACACATATTTACCTGATCACCTATTAGAGTGTGTGAGGATCCTATAGCTCAGAATTGTGGTGCCTCTTGGAAGATTACCATGATTCTTTTTTGAGTCTATTTTTATATATTCCATTTATTTTAAATTGTTTCCCACATACCTTGAAATTTTATATAAACACTTTTCTAGAAATTTTTTATTAATAAATTATTTATAAATATTATTAATAAATTTAAATATAAAGAATGAATTGTTTTAAATATGATCTTGAAGTTCTCTGCCTGTTTAATTTAAAATAGAATGCATTATTTTGTTAAGTAATTGTGTCATCATATTATGGAATTTTTTGTGATACCCTTTTAGGATTAGGCCTCACACCCAACCTATTTCTTTTGGAATTTCTAGATTTCCCCATTAATAGTTAGAGCAAGGGGAAAACACCACTTGGTGGAAGTAGTTGTTGTTAATTATTTTCCGTGAGCTACTGTTTCCATTTAGACTAGGGTTATTATCTAGTTTTTTCCATTGGTAGCGTACTTTGAGATATTTACACTTTTTTGACATCTAATATATTTCTCCTTATAGAGTTTCCTTTTGAGGATACTTACTTAATTATATTCCTTAGTTTCTATGTTAAAAAAATCGTTATTTCCTTATCTGGTATGATGTCAGGTGCTAGTCAATAAACATTGTAGATCGATATCACCCTTCAAGCCTTGTCAGTGTTATATCGAGTGTCTGGTTAGTAGGGTATATGGGATATATTCTTACAAAGTGGAATCAAAGGTGAAGATTGTTCATCTTGCCTTTATATCAGTATGAACTTTAGTAATCATGTCGGGACATAGGCGAAAGCTTCGAATGAGTTCCAATAAAATGCTATATGTAATGAGACTAATGTCTCAAGGGGTTGTTTGGGAAATACGTCTTGAAGATTAGTTCTAGTCCCTTCTATGCCTTTTATTAGGATAGATTTAAATCCCAATATTTTTATCTATCTTTTGAGATTAATTATTTTATTTATCTTTTTGGATTATTGTCTTCTGAATCATTTATATTTTCTTAAATGTTGTTTTCTAATGTTATGTAGCATCATTAATCTGAGAATACTTGTGAGTAGGATCTAGGTGGAATATTTTGATTATTGATAGTCAGAAAATTCACTTTTTTGTTAGAATCTAGTTGATGTTATTGTTTGTGTTGTCCATGCTTTAGGATTGTCCCATACAAACATTCTCGTTCAGGCTCCAGATATAGAAACTCATAGGGATTACATAAGGATTCATGATCCATATTTCATTTTACAAAATACAAATTTTTTCCATGTCTATAATTATCTCTAATTGCATAAGGATTTGTGGACAAATTTCGAGCTTCTATTTGACTTCATAGTGATGCCTGGCAAAATTGAGGATAAATGTGCCACCATTAAGTTGGAGGGACCTAATTGGAGATATTGGGCCACGATATTGATGATAGAGAAACCTGATGTATTATATTAGAGAGACATTAGAGATATTTTAATAAACTATTTTTATCTAATTTTGGTGGTTTTTTCAATGGTTGTTGAGTTTTTTAAACATGAGATGGATGACAGGACTGTGGCAGAATATGAAATTCAATTTTTTAAGTGTTTGTAGTATGTACCTATGACGACATAAAATAAGAAGATGATGAATTTATAGTTCTATAAGGGACTTTCATCTGATATTTTTCTTTTGTTTTCTTGATAAATATTCTTTCATATATTTTTTTCTAGATAGGGATTTGAGAGTTAAATTTTAACTATGGGGTACGTTAGTGTTTGAAAGAGTTACTTTGATTCATAGTGAATGTTGTGTGATTTAACATAAATGGAATTTGATTCATGATGATTCTCATAGTGGTTCCCGGTATTAGGGTTTTTCAAAACCTCCTATAGTGCCTAACATAGTCCCATTGATTTGTACCATTGTGGAAATTCTGGACACTCAAAAGAGGTTTTAAATGAGGCACAAAAATACGTGGTTCATGTGGACCATATATTTAGTTGAATATTTTTTTTCATGTCTATTCTACACATTTTTAGGTCATGGGGTCATAAATACCTAATAAAACTATGTTAATATCTAATGTTTCACAAACAAAGAGGTTCTAAACACATGAATATGAAAAAAAATATTCTTCTTGTAGTGGAAGACTCTCCGTAAGACATATATAGAGGTCCAAAAAATGTTTGAGGTAAATCCCAATTACTTCAACTTTAGTGACTTCTTTTTTTGATACGGGTGAATCTCATTCAATCATTTGTACTCGTATTTTGAATATGATGAACCATTCTACATATATTTTATCTTTTGGGATGGAATCTTCTACACCTCATAAAGAAGGAAGAGAGGGGTCTGCCTAGTCCTACTTCTGTTTTCTCATTATCGAATATTTAGATTCTTTGTTATTTTCTGTTCCTCAATATGAATACCCTTGAATTCATATTCTTGATCGATTGAATCATTTCTTGTAAGGACATAATTGATTATTATCTTTGAAGGGTCTCCATTAATACAATCGAAGGGGAGTGTCTTATTATTCAAGGATAATGGGACACATGGTCATGTAGAGATGGACTTTATTATCTAGAGTTGAGAATATTTTAATTATTTTTATTATTTGAATTGGGAATCCTAGAGCACTTATCTCTGTTCAGTTGATGTCATGTTTCATAATGTTTTTACTTTTGATTTATTATGTCTATATTCAGTATTGTAGGTAATGTTTTCTCAATTTTTCCCTGGTACTCAACTAGGATCTATTTTTTCATAATATATTGATCCACCTAAAATGAAATATATGAAGACTCAGTTTGATGATGTTTTAGGTAAAGTATTCATACAGCCATGTGTTTCACCTTGGGAGGCCTCTATACTTATCTCAATGAATTTTGATGATTCATTTCTCTTTTGTTTTGATTATCGAAAAAATGATCGAGATTTGATAAGAAAAATATATATTCCATTGTTTGATGATCGATATGACTATCTAAAAAGGGAAATGTGGTTCATGAAGTTTGATCATTGATCTGGTTACCATCAGTTAATAATAAAAGGTCCATCCATTCAAAAAATGACATTCCAGATTAGGTACGACCAATATGAGTACATTTTCATACAATTTGGTTCAATAAATTCTTCTCCATTATTTATTACGTTAGGGAAATGTATTTTCTATTAGCATATTGATAACACAGTGCTAGTCTTTGTGGATGGCATCTATATTATTTCTATTCTTGAGGGGTATCATTTTCATTATTTGATAAAAAATTTCGAATTATTGAGAAATCACATACATAATTCCAAGATATCAGAATGATATTTCTTGATTTTGGAAGTGGGGTTATTGAGAAACGTGTGGTCCTAACATGAAATCTTTGTTAATACTGAGAAGGCGAGATCTATTATTTAATGGGACGAACAACAAAATGTTTTTAAGATTCTTGGATTATTTGGGTTTTCTTGATATTATCAAATGTAATAGATTTCACAAATATGGAATCTCTGATGACCATTATATATTTGGAGGGAATAATGTTTGGTTAGGGTGATAAATTTCATAGTTCTTCTTTTGTGATGAAAAATATTTTAACTTATGCATAAGGATTGAATCTTCTAGAGGCCAATCAAGGATATTTGGTCTTCTGTGATGCATCGGGTTTGTGCTTGGGTTCTGTTATTATGTAGGATTATCATGATGTTACCAATGGATATCAGCAGCTCATTCAACACTAAAATAATTACTCGACCCGTGACCTTGAACTCACAGTTGTGATTGATGCATATTTGAGTTGTTGGATTTAACATTTTGGAGAGTGGTTTACTATGGATTAATACCAATATATCTTGAGTAATATCTCCTTTGAAATAGCAATTAATCTTCACCACAGGGGTTGGGTGGAATTTCTTCAATATTTTTACTTTGACATTTTCGATACCCCATGGAAAGGGAATTTCATTGTAAATTCTTTGGGAATGAATATTCCAGACTAGGTTGTGAAATATCCATCAGATGATTGGAACCTGATGGATATTTTTTATAAATTACACTTTAGAATTTTGGAATCAGAGGCCTTGGTTTTTTTTCATGTATTTCGTTGACATCCACTCTTCTAAAGATGAATCTTTTGGAACATCATCTTGGAAATGAGTTCTATATAATTAGATATTAACATTATATTCGGAAGGCTATGGAGAGTGTTTATTATCCAAAGAGAGTATAATATGTTTCTGAAAGTGGTACATAGTACCTTTTCCATTAAGAAAAGTGGTTAGGGGTGATTGAAATATTTTCTTGGGGTATTTCACCTAGGAAGCACAAACATGTTATGTGATCCACAATGATGATTCTGGTTTCCATGAATGAGAAATGGAATTGGTGAACTTCCAACTCATTTATAATGCTTAATGACATCCACCAAAGACCTTTGGGTTTGATTCAGCCTCTTCCAATATCTTCTAGGATGTGGCATGAGTCCTCTATACAATTTTTGGTTGGGTTTCAACATACCCAGCGAAAGAAGAATGTGATATGGGTGATAATATATAAGATAAGAAAATTAGATAACTTCTTACCCATTTTTGAAAAAACAAAAGTAGAGGAGATTATAAATATCTATGTGAATGATATTATTTATTTTCAAAGAGTTCAATATTTTACAGCTTTTGATAGAGATCGTATATTTACTTCTTTTTTTGGATAGTCCTTCAATAGAGACTAAGATCTCAGGTTTATTTAAGTATGACATTAAATATTCTTTAATATGTTCAGATATGAAGTGATATACATTATTTGAGGATATTCACTATCCATGCATTCTAGAAAATGGTGGGGATTGATATGACTATTCGGGACTAGTTGGTTTTTTGAATAACAGTAGTTATCCGTCTATAATAATAATTGCTCATTTTGAGGCCTTGTATGGATGACATATTAATTTCTTGTTATATTAGTCAAATATTAGTAAATGATCTATGGCTAGACTGATCATGGATAAAAATACAATAAAAAATATTCAGTTAAAATTTCAAATAAATTTTATGTCATTAAGATGGTATAATTCTTATGATGATCATCGTTGTATACCACTGGAGTTTCTAGTTGGTGACTAGGTGGTCTTGATGGCTTCACCCTATTTGGGCCATTGATAACATACGAGGTAAGGAAAACATTCTACTCATTTTTTGGGACTTATGAGGTTTTCAAAAAATTGGGGAAAATGGTTTAATGATTATAATTTCCAATATCTTTGACATCGATACATTACATGTTCTATGTATCACAACTGTGAAGGTGTCTTTCATACCCAACTCATGTTATGATATGTAGTGATCATGATATTGTGAATTATTTATCTGTGACTATGAATCCATTCATGATATTGGAATCTAAAATAGAGTTACATTGTTGGGGGATGATAAATTTGGTTCCTGTGAAATGACAACAATGTTATGATACACATGATAATTGGGAGAGAGAGGCCCTAATTAGGGAACAATGGACTTGTCTTATGGACATAGAAGTATATTACCCTAACTAATGGGGAATAATTTTCTATGGTGGGGAGATTTTAACATCTTATTAATATTTTCAGGTATCTGATATCCCCTCGATTGATCATGTATTGGGCATGTCTCATTTAGTGGTGCTTCGGGTTAAATTTAGAAAACTTTGGAGTTCTATTAGGCTGTTCTCTGTTTCCAAAATATATTCCCAACCCATATTCCATTCTAGCTAATACCATGAAAATCAAGTTACTGAGTGTTATATGGTTGGTGAATGATTTTTCAAACTATACAGCCAAAAACAAAGAACCGAGAAACCCCACCAAGAAGGGTACACATTTAAAGAACATTGATTTGAATACTAGGAGTCTCGTCCCATCTAACAGTGTGTTTGGGTTTTTATTATTCCTAAAATTGGTTAAAAATTTATGAACCCACAATTTAGATCCCTGGTTGACCGTAAATAGGCATAGAATGATTTCATAGTTCATGGATTCTTTCTAGGACCCATTTTGGATCCTACAAACACTTTACAATTATGATCAATGATTGGGGAACATCATTCGATATCTTCTAGGTACGTGAATTTTATCATCTTAGTCTCCATAATACGGTCATCTTTCCTCCATTGGGTTTGATATATCCCCATGTTTTTGGAGGATATAATTATTTTTTTTGGGATCTTGTCTTATAGGTTCAATTTTTTTGATCTCTATTGATGACATTATCCATTCGCAAATCGCATTGTTGATGTTGTGTTATGTGATACTATGATCTAAGTTAGGTAATTCCATTCAAATTGTCCAATTTAATTAACTCAAAATTTCTTGATTTAAATTAAATTTATTATAAATAAATATTAAATTCCTAATTCATTGGGTATTTTGTTTTAAATTTTCTTTAGCATGTAAATTTTGGAAAACCACGAATTTACTATATTATGGTGCGATTTTAGAAATTAGATGGAAATTGTGAAATTAAATTGAAAAATATAATAGGGAAATTGATTTTTGAAATTGAATAAAAAAATTATTTGTGAAAAATGGATTTCTGTTTTGATGAAAGCCCATTGGTTTTATCCTCAAAAAGAAATAAATTGAATAAAACCTTGTTTTGAGTTTTAAATTTAATTTGGCATTCTAAAATGGAAGAAAAATGTAGTAATTATATTTTTAACACCTATGAAAGAAATTTATTATTTTTTATTATTGTTCAAGAACATATGTGACTTTGTAGTTAGTGTGTTATTTGGGAAACACTCAATTGACATATTAAAACTCTAATAAAATATATGCAGCTAGTCGCATACCTGATAGGATAGTTACAAGTCCTCTTTGATAAGTTTCTGAGGGATGCAGGTACAAATATTTTTGTGATCACCTATATGAGTGGGTGACAATCCCATAACATGGAACTACCGTACCTCTTGGTAGATTACCATGTTTCCCATTTGTGATTTTTTTGTTATATTCCACTTATTATGATAATTTTTACACAGACCTTGTGAATTTATATAAACCTTTTTTTAAAATATTTTTATTATTCCATTATTTAGAAATTTTTAGCAATAAATTGGAATGCAATGAAATATTGTCTTATATATTATCTTTAAATTATATGCCTATTCTATTTAACATTTTCATCATTCTATGGTTAATTAAATATTGAATATTATTATGGAATATTTGGTGATACCCTACTTGGATTTTAGTCCACACCATACCCATGATTTTAGAAGTGTTTTTATTTCCTCCTTCTAATTACAAGAATGTGGAAATAACTACTTGGAGTTTTTAATTATTGTTGAAATATGGGATTGAGCAGCTCCATTCATTGGGACTTGTTCTTTTATTCAGTTTTTTTGTATTTTGATGGTATATTTTGGTTGTTTATTCTTGTTTTACCAAATGTATAGATCTCCCTGCATAGTTTCATTTTGGTCATACTTACTTATTTATATTCATCAGCTATTTATGTGAAAAAAATTCCCTCCATATATTTTATGATTATAGGTGCTAGTCACCAACCAATGGTGATTGAGAATACCATTTGAGATATGTTAGTGTCATCTCTGATGTCAGGGTATGAAGTTATGGAGGTCAGTTTGACGAAATTGAAGGTGATTTATCCTCTTGTATATTGGTTTTAAACATGAAAATAACTTCAACCAAAAACATATAAAAATTTATAACATCTAATATGTTTCTTTTATAACATCTTATCACTCGTTTATTAATAATTATTCATTATTTAAATTCTTTTTGGTGTTAAATGCATTATTTTCACATGAATGGTTTTTGATTGAAGATATTATTCTAGAAAATATTATTTAGTTTCACCATCTACGAAGTAATATTATTATATTCATAAATTAATCATACATTATAAATAAATCATGAATGATGGTTTTGAAAAATGTTGTCTATTATGATCATGAAGACAGTAGGTTATACTTACAGATGTGTAAAGATTCAATTTCTCACCGGCCATTATGAAAAGGATGTAATTTATATTTTATCTTTACAAAATTATCATAATATAATTATTAAAATTTTAAATACTTAAATATTTTATCAATGTTGTTTCATGATGAAAAGAGAGTCACATCGCTTTGTGAGGGTGGTAGTCCACACATACATGAATGATGTTATCATCATTATAATAGTGAAAATTAATTGAATAAAAAGATTTATATTATCTTTAAATAATTATAAATTTGTAATTAATATCATAATAATTTCATTTACATCATATATTTTCATTAACATTATCACTATCACCATCCATGTGAAGTGTAAGTGAAAGAAGAACCACATTGCTTCAGGAGGCGACAACCCACTATACAAACGAGCGCTGTTATAGAATATCTAATGGAAGGGATGGTAAATATATATAAATTATATAAATAATATATATGTGTAAATGTGATATAAATATCATATATATTTTTATATAAATCATGAAACCCAAACTAGGGTGGTGGAGATGGAAAACAAATGACATCCGTTCACAAGGTTGTAGTCCATTGTACACATGAAGGATAATTTCATAAACCATTGTATGGATGTGGATATGGTTTTAGGTAATGAAATTTTTATTACAACATCAAAATATATGGAAGATACTGAGTTTATAATATCATAATTTATTATAAAAAATTAAAGTCAGTGGTTTCAGAATTAAAATAATGATGGCTCTTGATGAAAATTACCTAATAATCAAATATTATCCATATGTTTTCACTAAAATATTAATAGGATATATTTCTGAGAATTATATTTATTTTGAAATAAGGGGACTGAATTTGTTATTTTATTTGGATAGGGATTTGAAAAACCATAAATGGTTTTTTGTGTGTAGTGGATAGGTGAGGGGGAATTAATAAGTTGGTTGTGTATCACACTTGTAATATTTCGAAAGAGTAAATTTAGAACATATTTCATTAATTCCATCATAAACCAATAATAATCCATTATAAATAAAATAATGTTTAATGTATAAATTTTTCCATGAAATTGGTTTTGGGCAAGAACTGGGACATTTTTACACCTTATATTATGTGTTTAAAAACTATATAAAATCATTTTTACCTTAATCGATGTATATAATTTTAACCATTTTCACTAATAATAATTGTATAAAATTATGTTGACAATATTATATAATATTAATTATTCTTATCAAAAATAGGAAATCTGTTTTTCAAAATTCATCTCACAGAATATGAATAATTAAATTTAAAATTATTCCCACCTACATGATGAGAGAGAATGCTTATAAACTGAACATGTTCTAATGTTTCATATATTTTTATATATATATTCAATATGAAAATTATTCCAATGAAATAAATTTTATTAATATATGTAAATTTATGTATTGGTAATTTAAAACCAATTAAAAATATTATTTAACAATAGAATTTATTTTAATGAAAACCAGTTTTCAATTAAAATTATGTATTTTGGATTATTCATAAAATAGAATCATTTCATAGAAATAGAAAAACATTACCCGAAAATTATTTTGATATGATGTTTTAGAAAATTATATTCTATTTTAAAATAATATTTTTATTATCTTTATTTTTTTTAAATTAGGTGCTTAAAGAACGATCAAACTGTCTTTTAGAAAAAAATACCAATTTCATATAACATTTCATTTCCTTTAAAATTATTATTATTTTCTTTGTAATCAATATATATCTAAAAATGTGTGTAAACTATATATTTTCATAATTTTTATAATCCTATTCTTACCCACCATTTTAACAGTTTGGAAATAATTATATATTAAATAATAGTATTATTAATATATAGTTGTTCAGTAAAACATAATCTTTTATGGAACACAATATTTTAAATAAACACACTATTGTGTGTAACACATTATATTATCAATACTTTTTCACATATGATACAAAAAAAAATTATTTTATAATTTCAAGGATCTAAATTCTCCCCACCATAAATAATATATTCCCTCAAAATTTAAACTTGATCTCATTAATGAAATGTTTGATATTTTTGAATGCATTTGTTGAAAAATCCACATTATAAATGGGTTAATAACATATTCTCATAATAAGAGTGAAATAAAAATAGAAATTTCATTTAGAATAATCAAATATCTAGGATTTATAATAGGATAACATAGGTGGGAAATTAAAACATGGACATAGAAGAGGAAACTGACTCCAAATATCTGATTGAGAGTGATAGAGAAATTTGATCATAATAATGTATATGATCTAGTGATGGTTAAAAACCACACAATGATATACTAGAGGGGAATGAAAAAGACCATCGATATCAATAAAATAATGATATTAGAATATCATTTTATTTCATGATACTTTTTCCTAAATTTATGGAATTTTTTATAGTATAAAAATATAATGAAATATACATACATAATACATTTCAATTTCATAAGAATAATTTCATCCTTTGGTTTTTCTTTGATCATTTTCAAATTCAATTATAATTTTATAAAAAAAAGATGATTTTTAATGTCTGAAAAACATAATGGATCATAATATCTTTAATAGATTGATATGTCATTACATTCATCTCTAGTTATCAAGATAATATAAAGTTATTACAGGTTTTATATTATGAATACATCATAATGGGGTGAAGGAATACATTAATCTATAAAACCCCCATATGATATCAAAATAATAAAGTTTATAAATGGATATCTTTTTCAACCATCCAAAATATTATGATATATATTTTTAGAAATAATGATAAAAAAATTAAAATATAAGAACTTAATATATCTCATAAAAAGGAACATATTAAGGGTACTCATTCATGTGTTTTCGAGGAACATTAAATAAAAAATGAATGATTTTTTAGTCTGTAGTATCTTGAAATATACGATTTCAAATCCTTAATGAAAAAATATTTATAATAAAATTGTTATATATTTTATTTTTCCTATAACATGGATAACATCAATAAAATATATTTAGCACATAATTCATGGTTCCAAGTACACAAAAACATTAATCATTCCACAATAGTTGTAACAGTTTAATATTATTCACCTTGATCCCTTATCATCTTCATATGAATATTCCCTTGAATCTTAGAGAATTTATTTTAAATGTTCCTTATCCCCTTACAACTGAAATCCTGAATAAGATAGGTTTATTTCCTACATTTTTAATTCTTTTTCTTAGTTACCCTTTTCTATTCAATTTTAAAAAACTCCCCACCCCTTTCTATTTTTCCTAGTGTGATTCTTTCAATAGTTTTCACATGTTGGAAAATCATTCTTTCACTTCTTCCTATTATTCATTTTTTTCTATTTCTACCTCTTCTTCTATGTATTCCCTTCAAATTAATAATACATACAACACTCTCTATATATCTTCGTATAAAATTTAAAAAATTATCATTTGATGAAAATATTGAAAAACAATCACCCTTAAGATAATTGGATTCATTCCTCAAAAGAAATAGTTAGCATTGGACTCCATCTTATGTATGTAATTCATTAAATACATGGCTGACCTTGTTAATTTAGCTCCATACTCTACAACATGTAATACTTGTCTATGTATTATTATAAATAATATTATCTTCATTTGAATTTTTTTCTCATGCTAGAAATATTTATCAAATAATATCTCTCTAAAATATTTCAATTCAATGAGTTCATTTACATCTTCCTCCCAAGTATTGTGGATCAATGAACACCATGGACCATCACCACACCGTGAGACAATAAACCTCTTGTGTGACACATTATTTTTCACCACATCCCAATTCTGAAAATATATTCTGCAAATAAATAATGCATCTATTACCTTCTATTAGATCAGTAGTTCACTAAAATTATTGTGGCCTCTATTGAATAACGATATCCTGCATATGATAATCTCGATGTGGAAACTGTTTCTCCATCATGAAAAAGTTATTTTTCAAAACATGATTATGATAAAATAATATATCCATAACATTCTATGTACCAATATCAGCTATATCAAGTTAATAAATAATAAAACCACTATATTTTCAAGGACTGTTGATACTCTTATTACTTCTCGAATCCATTTATAAATAATATAATACACCAAATTAGATCATTGAATTATTTAAAATAATTTTTTTATCCCCCAACTAGTGAAATAATTAATATAAATTAGTATAATAGGCATAAATAATCTCATAATCATCATAAACATGGTTTCTTTGGGAATATAAGTTGGTTTAAATCAATTATGATGGAATGAAAATAAAATATAAATTATCCTAATAATATACTATTGGTTTTTCAAACTAGGTGGTTAGTATGTCCAGTTTGGATACCGGTTAACCCTAGAGTCATGCGTGACTAATATTTTTCATAGTTATTATCCCTACAAAGCTATTTTTGTAGAACCATGTACACTTGTAGTATCCATAAATGGATATATTTGTTAAAAAACACAATCTCTACCATACCAAAATATTTGGATGGTCTTGTATACTTATCATTAAATTATATAGTAGGTCTATGATCCAAAATATATGATTTACAAAATCTAGATTCCAATGTTTCTACAATAGATTCTCTCATTAAAATTGTAATTAATCTTACCCTATTAGCCTAGAGGGGGTTCTTTAATTTTTTACATTTGAATAAATAGATGATATCATTTCTAAACTATTAATTAGTTTAATAGTTTTTGACACCTAGATACATAAATGATACCTATTTTACATTGGGAAAATAAAATAATGTATAAAAAGTAAAAGCTCATTATCCTTGAAACTCATTCAAAGAATTCATTTTCATATCACGGGGAAAATAATTACAGTTTCAGTGAGGTTAAATGATCAATATGGGTTAAGTACATCAAAAGATATCATGAATCAAAAATAATAATTATTATGTAAAGGTTAATAAGTGAAAAATTATATTTAAATAACATGAATTTATTAGTAGATAAGGAATAATCAATATGGTTAGGTAAATAACTAAAAACCCATTCCATTTAATCAATAATTGGTAATTTAAAGAATCCATATAAAATTTCATGATTAAAATACCCAGGGAAGTAATAAAATAAAAATAAATGATGAAATTATTAATTATCAGGCATCATGTTTTATATGCACATTATACCATTACAGTCATGATCTATCCACAAGATCGTTTAAAACATAGTCAGTAAAAACCCATTACATTTGAAAAAATAATAATCTCTTGAAACTATTAACACCTTAAAGGGATTAAATTAAATGTTCCCCAACCGATTTATTACATCCCCAATAAATTTATCAAATTCATAATTATAAATTTATTTAATAAACATTGTGCCTTATCATTGAGTATCCTTATTTATTAAAGGATGCATATTTATCAATATTTCACATACTAAATAAATAACATTCAAACTGAAAAATGAATTTACAAATGGTTTATGGTTTAGGAAATAATCATAAACATAACAGAATAATATATATATTTAAGGGTAATATAATTTCTGATAATTAATGTTTCCAATAATGTGATTGTTTCATTAGAAAGATAAAAATCATAAAATAATACGAGAATGCACAATAACATTTACCATTTGGTAATTTTAAAGTAAAATTTACTTTTTTGAAATAATTAAAAATGTAACCTTAAATACCATGACAATTAAATTATTCATGATATTACATGTCATATTGGAAGTATATATTCCACTTAAAAGGGAATTGGTGTATAATAACAAAAAATATTATCAATGGAATGTAAATTCAGACAAAATCCTTTATCTCATGATTCTTTTTGCATGAACATGAATTAACCTAATTTATAATGGTTTTAATCATTTAATTAACGTACACTATAACCATATTATTATTTTTAATATCATATACTATTTTATTTATAAAATCATTTCACCCTTTCATTTATAATCATTATGTATTTTGAGTGTTTCAGGTTTTAATTGTCTTATTTTCTTATGCCACTTTTATCATTAATGATATGGGTCTCAGAGATATTATAGAATTTTATAATCTATTTAATAATAATCATGACACAATTATCATATTTATACTTTAATTATACTTTTAATACCTGTATTTAATTTTTTTAAGAAAAATTAAGTATGTTATGATCATGGGGACTATAGGTCGTACATATGAATGAGTATTGTTTCAATTTATTACCAATCATGATAAAAATGAGGCAAGAAATATTGTTTATTTCCAAGATTATAAAAACATAATGAATTAGAAATTATAAAATATAAAATTTTGTTCATGTTGTGTGATGATGAAAATTGGATTCCATCGCCTCATGATAGTGGTAGACTACTACTATATAAACATGGTATCATCATTACATGAGTGAAAATGAATGAAATATAATGATATATATTACATTTACAGAAATATAAATATGTAATTAATATCATAAATATGTAATTTATATCATATATAATAATTAAAATTATCTTTATCTCCTTCCATGTGAAGAATTAGTGAAAGAAGAATCACATTGCTTCACAATGCGGTACTCTTTTGTACAAATGAGTGACATTATCATATCTCCTAGAAAATAGAGGGTAAAAATATATATAATATGATGACTCCAAAGTTATAAATAGTTTCTAAATATCATATATTTTCATTATATTCATTATAAAACCCACCATTGATAGGTTTAATTGGAAAAACAAACGACATTGGTTCGCCAGGTGGTTGTCTACTATAAACACGAATGATGATTTGTTCACCCATTTGTTGGACGTGGGGAATTTTTTAGGA
Organism: Viscum album; assembly: GCA_963277665.1. Taxonomy (NCBI): domain Eukaryota; kingdom Viridiplantae; phylum Streptophyta; class Magnoliopsida; order Santalales; family Viscaceae; genus Viscum; species Viscum album. The sequence goes on from OY728156.1 coordinate 54,394,938, forward strand.
AATAACCTAATAATAAAAAAAGAATGTATATTTAATATACTATGGTTTTTATAATTTCATGGTTTATAAAAAATTGGATGATGTGGATAAAAAAGATAATGACAGATGCTCATTGAAGAACATTGACTCTTATTTGGGTATCATCTATAGGATTTCACTAAATCTATCATTGGTTGAATTCCTTAACAGAATAAAAAATTTAGGATTATCAGAGGTATTTTTTCATATTTTTTTGTAGGTAATTTCTGATAAAAATTAGTTTGAATGTGTGAAGTAGAAATGAGAGGGGGCCTTATTATGTTGTGTGGGAGACACACATTTAAATTTTTGAAAGAGTGCATTACTTATTTTTTTCATTCCACCAGGACCAAATAGTGTTTAATTTTCAATAAAATAAATAATAAGGTCTAACTATATCCATAAAAATATTTTTTTCTTGTTTTGATTCATTCTTACACCCTATATTCTATGTCTAATAACCACGTAAACCAAAATTTATCTTTATCATTGTAATTATTTTTATTTTTTTCAGTAATAATTAAGGTAAAAAAATATTTTTAACTTATTATATAATTTAAATTCTTCTTATTTTAAATATTTATTCAATTTTCTCAATCCATCCCATAGACTTATTGTAATTTGGTTTCAAAATAATCTTGTAGAAGAGACAAGAGAGTGGGTTTTTAAAGTGAAAATGTTCAAAAGATTACAGTTTTTTATTTACATTCAATATGACATTTACTCTAAAGAAATAAATTGTATTAATATACAGAAAATTAAGCTAATATTATTTTAAAAATAATTTGAAAAACTAATCATAAATTATAAATTATTTATAAAAAAACACGGCTTTCAAATAAAATTCGGTATTTTCACTATTCATTAAAAAATGAAACATTTCAGAAAAAATTCAGAAATTCACCAGAACATAATTTCTATAATATGTAATCAAAATTTATTCCATTATTTTTAAAAAAAATTATTAATATTTTTTAATTTTAATTTTAATTTTTGCATGTAATGCGTGATTAAACTGTCTTTTAGAAAAAATACTATTTTTCATAAAACATTTTTTTATGAATGATTATTATTTTATTTATAATCAATATATTGATAATATATTATGTAAAAGATATATTTTCCAAAGTTATTTAATCTTATTCAAACACTCCATTACAAATTTTATACGTAATTTTCATATTAAATAATAATAATAATACAATTGTTCTTTAGTAAACATTAGCCTTGCGTGTAATATAAGCCTTCAAAGAATCTCATTGTTTTGTAATGAAAAATAAACTCCGTATTTAATGTCCCATTCAATATAAATGGTTATTATTATAGAATATTGGGTTGTTATATGTGTTGTTTCATAAAATTCTCTTCTATCATCATATTCCATTGTGGTGGATTCGGGTGCTCTCTAGCATGGATACAACCACCATGTGTAATATATGCCAGTGGAGAAATTATAGAAACAAAATTCATATTTCAAATTTAAAATATATTGGGATGATTATTATGAAGGATAAATTACTCTTGGTGCATTTTTACTACAAATTCCTTATTTAGTGTGTGAAAAAATATGAAAAAAACATATTTTAGGTGAAGGAACATGGTAATATATATATACCATATTTACAAAACCATAATATAGAATCATTCAAGGGTATTATATTTATGTAATCCTAACATCTATATATATAAAAACCATCTGTCTAATACAATCTAAAAGAACCTAGCCATGAACATTGAATATTATAGTGACAATAAACTAGAAGCCATGTACTTGTATTATCAATTTTTGTTTATGTGTATTGTTTTATAGAGTTAGGTTATAACACTTAAATAATAATTTCATATTTTAAAATTTTCACACATAGACATATTATCCATTTTTTTGAAAAATAAAATAAATAGAATCATGTTTTATTTTCAAAACACATCTTCTAAATTTTTATCATTGCATCATACTTATCCCTACTCACCCATAAAACCATATGAATTTTTTTTAAATGTGGTATGAGAGAAAATATCATTAATGAAGTAGATAAAAATGATTTTTTTGTATAATATTTTTTGGTATTCTTATGAATATTTTTGAAACAGGTGGTGAGATGACACAGGATTCTGAGGCTCGATGAACTCAACATTAATGTTATAAATCTATTAAATATTTTTGAATTTTGAATCAACATTTTTACTGAAAAAGGATTAATATTTCATAAATATAATATCAAATATAAAATTTGAGGCCACATTTTAATCTTGATATTGGAGTTTACCCTTAGAACGACCTAATTTTGGTTAGGGATGGATGTTCAGATGGGGGAAGTCGTTGGTGGGTGCATTGCATAATTTAATTAAATTTATTTATTTATTTAATAATCATAACCCAAATAACACATATAAGGATACTCATATCAAAAATTAGAGGCCACCGTGGAGTTTAGAATGTTGTTATTACCCAAGGTGGGACATAACATTGATCGATATCGTGTGTTGGGATTGAGCGCCATTGTGGTCGAAATAATTTAATAAATTAAATTATTTATTTAATTGTTAATTTATGTTCATATCAATTTTTTTATATAAATCAATGGTTATGGATGATCGATAGGTTTAGATGCATAACACTAGGATCATTGATTGGATCTTACACCCCTTCATAATTGGTAGATCAACAGTGAAGGATAACTGATGATCAGATTGATGTAAATCATTAGGCATTGGAAGCGGAAGATCAGAATCATCTCTATGAGATTTAATTTTCATCATTAATCGATCTATAATCAAGGTAGGACATGTTAATTATTATATCCACTCTTTTTTTAATAAATCATTGAAGCATGTATAATTAACTGCTTATGTAATGTGATAATTGTTCTTCACATAAACCCCATAATTTATTAAGTATAACCATTATTATTAGTTGAACATTATAACGATGAAGAATTAAGGATAACCCAAACAAAAAAATGATTTGTTCCTCAAATATGATATTTTTTATTATCTTATCTATTATTCTTGGTTTTATTATCCACTTTTCTTTTGCATGAGTGTTTAATAAAATACATGACAATAAATCATTGTGCTACCAATCCTTTACACGGTTGATCGTTTTTACGTATACAGAATTGGGGTTTAAAGCATGATTGATGAGTGATAAGGTTTGACATAAAATTCAAAATAGATCAACAGATCGAGGGTTTCTTTATGCAGTTTGGCAGAGTTGAGGTACAATACATGGATGGAGTTTCTCTAGTAGATCCAGTGGATGGGATATGATAACTGATGAAGGATTGAGGGGTAGTCGGGGTATGATAGAAAGGCAGTGGAGGTGGACCTAGATATCGTTGGTGGTTCAGGATGCGATTTATAGGAGTGTGATGGGGGAATCATGTCCCATGTCTATAATGAGCTGTGAAGGGGGCTTTATGGAGGCATGGTTTTGTGCGGTATCATGAGATAAAGTGCCACATGAGTATGGTGCAACATGTTGGTGATGGAATTGCCAGGGTATTAGATTTAGAAAAGGTTGAAGATGAAAGTAAAGAGAGTAAGAATAAATGAATAAAATGAAATAATGAAATCAAAATCAAATTTTTAGGGGGGGATGTATTGAGTGAGAAGAGGGGAAGAGTTCTGTCCATTCCAGTCTCATTAACATCTATGGAATATAAAGAAGATTAAATAAATAAATAATAAAAGTAATTTTTTTGTTGTTGTCAAACCCTAAATCGATTACAAATTCTTCCTGTGAATTCAGATTGGGAAACCATCAATGTTATCATGACCCAAAAATGAAGAATTTCATTTTATGACTAAGGATTTACAACTTCATTGAACTTCTACTATGGGTCAACAAAATTCTCAAAAATAATAAAATTATTTTTATAGAGGAATATTATATCTGATGTATCTCCATCATACAATATTGGAATGTAGAATCATCATTAGCATTGTAGCCCTAATATTGAGGAAGAAATTTCTTGACCAATAGTGAGTGTTTAATTCTTGTCCATACAGTAGAACCACATAGATGACAATAATAATAATTATTATATGATTATGGAATCTGTTATCTCACATATATTTCCCATACAATGTTGGAATATTGAACTATTTGGGGCATTGTGATCCTGATATTGAGTTACATGTTTCAAGTCCAATATATTGTTTTTAATTCTGGCTTGCGAATAACACCCATGAAATTTCGTTTGAGAATAATGTGGTCAAATAATTCTATTTAACAGGGAGTTTTATTTGGGAAAGTGAATAGATTATCTCAAAATTTTCTCCATTAGGATCATAAATGTGTGATCAATTAGACCATCCAAGGCCATTTCTAGAGGCATATTAGTGGAATTATGTTTTTACCTCTTGGTCGATGATGAGCCACATATATTTTTTAGGTGTGTCTGTGGAATTTCATGTCTTATCATTACACACCATGATTTATTACTTGGTCAAAAAGCCATGTTTTAGTGACGAAATGACTTCAAAGAGGTGCAGTTCTTCATGATATGTAGAACTCTTCCATGGATAGTACTTCTGTATAAATCATCAATATAGAATACTAGCTTCACTTGGACAGATATTTTGACCTGTGATTAGCATATTATGAGTTGTTTTCAGGTAGAACGTTATTTTGTACTCAGTTATCACATTTGGGATATAATATGGAATGTTATGGGAAATATTATTGGTTAGGCGTTGCTCGATGATGATAGTGATATCAAAATATCACTAGAGGCATCCTGAGTTGACCCTCTAGTATAGTTTTAATGTGGATTCTTTGATGAGTACTGAGTTTACCCTTCATTAGAGCTGGGTAGTAGCATCCTCAATGAGTACTCAGCTGACACTCTAGTAAATCGTGGAAGTTTTATCATCATTAATTACCTAGTGGTACCCTCCAGTAGATTTGGGAAATGGCATACTCAAGTACTACCAAGTTGACCATCCAAAAGAGATGGGTAGTAGGGTCCTCAAAACATACTGAGTGGTAACATCTAATAGAGTTGGGTAGAATGTCATCCATGGAAACATATTAAATTCCCCCACCCCCTAACTGCCTGTTTCATGAGTCCCAAACATTTATAATTTATCCCCTCGACTATGTGATATAGTAAAGAGGTGTATTTTGACTTACATGGTTACTTATGTGAAGATGTTTGAAATGATGAGCATCACAGATGGACATCTGTATTTTTGGTATAATCTTTTTCTGGGGTGAATTGTGAGATGAAGATCCACTTAATCACTCATTTGTATTTCATTCAACTGATAATATATATTCTTCCGTATCCACACTGTGGATTTGGTTACTCTCATTCCAAGAGAGTAGAAGACACATTGGATATTCCATTTTATTTTCATGATTCTTGTGGTTGGATAAGAACACTATCTAGATATAGGTAGAGAAGTATCGACATGTATTTTATCTACTAACCATGTCAATACATTTATATTTGGAAAATTATACTTTCAATCATAGTTTAGGTTGAGCTAATCTCTTTGATAGTATTCAGCATATACTAACTTTCTATATCCCATTGTTACTCTTAATACTCTGCATTAGATTTCATGGTTTCCTACTATGAATTTATATACTCAACCCTGTATGGTATTTTCATGCACCTGTTGTTTTTTATTAAGATGATGAATTGACCATTTATAAATTTATGGAATCTTAGGGATACGTGGTACAATGGACCACATATGGTGGTTACAACTTTGGATTCTGGTGTTGGGCACTATCAGAAGTTTACATTTCTGTTTTTTATAGATGATATAGATTTATGGTTGGGTGTGTATTTTAACCCATTAATTTTTAGTTTTCAATTTCATACTCTGGAATATCTTAGAGGTTATGAATGGTTAGTTTACAATCTATAAGTCTTTCATATTTTATTCTTTCCTTAGAAGATTATTGATCAAGATGAATGCATGTGTGCATATAGGTACTTATGAAAGGGCCTCCTGGTGTTTGATATCCCTTTGGAACTGGTAACCAAGCCTTGGCCTATGGAGGCATGCATAGGGTAGTTGCAAATCGATCCCCAACATGGGTTGGGTTGTGGAATATTGGTATCAGAGCCGGTTCATTCCTTGAGATTTTTTTTGAAAGAGTCCTCTTATAAAGATATGGTTATGAATTGGGTAATAGTTTCAGCGTTTCTCAAGTGAAGATCCTATTATAGGGAATCCAATAATGGTAGTTTAAGCCTATTTATACATTTACCAGGACCTTAACTACCTACCTTTTTCCTCAAAAAATTGAGACTTTGGTTGTTGGGATCAATGGTACATGCATCATATAGGATTGAGTCTTTGAATATAATTTTTTATTCAACTCCCCAATGTTATATATATATATATTCTCATATAAAAATGGTATGTCTCGATCACTTTCTAGATGATTATACGACTATAACTAGCCAGGTTATCAACATATAGATCACAATAATGATCTAATGTGTCATGTTGCCTTGGTTCTGGGACAATACCAAAAGATTGTTCCTCAAGGTGAGAAGGTATAAAACACACCATATCTCGAGTAGTATATAGTACCAACATAGGTGGAATAGGAATCATATGGTATTATCTCACCACCTGAGTTCCATCATTAGTGATGAGTGATGTTTTGTGATAAGACAGTTCCTCATGTAGTATAGGTCCCACTTTAGTCATATATATGAGTTTTTAGACATGTGTAGATCTTGAATTATCACAAGGGTTTCACATACAACCAATTATATTGATAAAGGAGTAGTTGGTTCTAGTGGTACCAGTAGATGACGCACTTGTGATGATTGGACATAATGGATACTAGAGAAATCCACAATGTGATGACCTGATTTTTGAGATTTCACATAGGAGGACCCCATTGGGCTGTGATATCTATTATAGTTGTTGGCAGTTATATAGAATTAGGGATTCATACGACCCAGTGTGTTAAAATTGGAACCCATTTGTTGTTTTCTTAAGAGGAAAATAAGATCTTGAGGCCTTGGATGTGTTGGTTCCACTTGAACTAGGTGACGTGAGAAAGAGTGTCAACCCCCAATAATTATTGAGTACTTTGAATAGTGGTTTGGAGTGAAGTGGATCTCAATGTTTGACAACAAAATGGGTGTTCACCAGCTCTTGGTTTGAGAGGTGGATGTAACATGAATTTATTTTCAAAGCTGACGCGGTTTCATTGAATATTTGGTGATACCCATAAGCATGGTAAACTAAACGTTAGAGTACTAAAAAAATATAAAACATATCCTTAAAATTTCTTGGGTTACTTCATGGTAGTATTTTTCAATGTAACCCTCATCTCCTTGACATCAGAGATAGATCTACGGAGACACAGGTTGATGGTTCTATAAATTCTCTAGGAGTTCTAGTCATATGTTAACTCTCAGGGAGTCAGTTCAAGATTCAAAGGTCCACATCATGGGATATGTCTTCCTAGAAATACTATTGACAGTTGACCCTAAAATGGTTGAAGCAACATTATCTTGATGTCCTCCCAGTGTGTGGTCATGACAATAGATGTTCAAGATGATGTTTTCCATCCACTATTGTCTATCACAGTTACAGAGCTGTTGAACTAATTGTAATTTCCCATTGTGGGTGAGTAAGGTGAATTATATCCCCATTATATGGTTGTTACCCCTCTGCTTACATAGCGATTTTGGATGAAAATCAAGGGGATATCGAAAGAGAGATGTTGTGTGACCAAATATCCTTAGGGGATTCACCAAATAGATTTTCTTCAGAAGGAAATGACATAATTTTTTTCTAGTTCGTATGGTTGTTATGGTCATGTTATGAGAGGTGGTTATGGTAGAGTTTCATACTTCTCTTTTGGTTCTACATCCCAGTGATGAGAAGTTGTATGGGAGATCCAGATGAGTTTATTGTATCCAATATTGTTTCCTTAGAATGTGCTTTTTGGGGATGAGAATAATTTAAGAATGGTATAATTTAGAGACAATGGTTTTGTAGTGAAGGAATTTGGATTATTCCTATTAATATATTCAGATCCAAGAAATAAGATTACGTGTGGTTCCAAGGGCCAATGAGATAAATATTAGTTTCATAAAAACATTAAATATATTTTTATTATGCACACCTATTTTTCCTAAAAAAGTAGACTACATCGTAAATGGATACTCAGGTTGGAAATATAAGACCATGGTTTAATCAAGAGCATATATTTTACCATAGGAGGACCTACAGTTACTCTTGTTGGGAAGTTTTAATGGGGCATCCATTGGTGGGTACATTTTATATATTAATTAATCCAATTAATTTATTTAATTTCCTTAACACAAATAAATCACAAAAGGAGACTGAAATAATAAATCTGAGACAACCATTGAGTTCAGAAAGCATTTTTTATCTTAAGTAGACATAACCATGACCAGCATAGAGTGTTTTACTTCAAAAATATCATAAATGAAAAAATTTAAAAAATTTATTGATTTATTAAATTGATTATTAAATATCCTATCCTAAATAGTATTTTATAAATATATGGTTTTTAGAAAATAAATTGTTTTATTTGCATAACCCTTGGATCATTGAGAAGATTTTTCACCACTTATTCATTGATGGATTGATATCAGACAATGATAAGTGATCAGATCAAGGTGAATCTATAGGCGGCAGACACATATGATCATCTTCATCAATAGTGGATGCATTCTCCACCAACGATCGATAAAAAATCAATGTAGGACTCATAAATATTGGTATAAAAAAAATTCTATAAAATCATTAGCGAATGAATAATTATATGTTTTTGATATGTGTTTATAGTTCTATACATGAGCCATGTAACTTATTAATTATAAACATTATTCTTAGTTCATCATTATAATGGATATTAATCGAGGCTAACCTGAACAATGTCTAATTTTCCATCTTCAAATTTTTATTTTTTATTTTGTTCTTCCTTCACTTCCTGTTCATTTTCATCATTTCATTTGGATGAATGTTTGAAAAAAATAACCGAAAATATATCATCACTCAACTGATCCTTGTCACAGTGGATCATTTCAATAGATATAGATTTTGGGTAAAGATAAGGTCATGACCCATCCCCCGGGGCCTATGCCGTGACAACCCAAGCCTGCTTTCTAGAGGCCTGGGGCTAGTGACTAGCACTGAAAGGCATATTCCCTAAACTGGGAAGGCACTGCCTTTATATCCTATAAACACACATAGCCATGCACACAGAAAGATACAAACACAAGTGAACTATTTAGTAAACAGAGTGTGTACTGAAGGAAAATGGGGCTAGAATACAATCCAAATAGTAAAGGTACACGTACAACTAAAATACAATATAACTTAATAAAGAGAAAGACAACAACAGGGTCGTTCTTGGAGATTCCAACATGAAGGGTATGTACAGATTGGATCCTCAGCACTCCATGTCCTCCCGTCTCCTCTGCATATTGACACGCCTTATGGTCCACCTCCGGGCCCCGTCTAGTTCCGGTACCCTTATCCTCGATCAACGATGTCCGTCGTCTACACTAAACACTATAAGGTTCAGGCATAGCCTATGCAGGGCTGAGCACAACGATACTCAGTAGGGACCCTGAGACCCTCATGGTCTCACAAAATACAGAAAGGATAAACCAAAACACATAAAATCAACTTAAACCCCTACTTAGGTATATGACCATACATATACCAAAGTTATCAAGGAAACCCATGTCAATCATGAGGAAACACATTGTCCAACCCAAAATCCCAATTCTAAACTGTTACACAACGGAAAGAAAACCACAATGGTAAGTACAACACAGGTACGGACTCAGCTCACACCAGGTATAACATAAGTACAAAAGTACAAAAGATTAGTCCTGAAGTTAGAACAACTTATTCTATCAAGAGGCTCTGATGTGGACCCAGAAAGGTTCACTCGATGTTGACCCACATAGGATCGCCAGGTGGTTACCCACACAGGATCTCTAGGTGTTGACCCATATAGGATCGCTCGGTGCTGACCCAAACATGATCGCTCAGTGATGTCGCACACATGATCACTTAGTGCTAACCCACATAGTATCACTAGGTTCTGACCTACACAAGGTCCCTTGGTGGGGAAACAGATAGGATCACTAGTTGTTGACCCACACAGGGTCACTCGATATGTCTTCAGACGCACACCAGATCCTAGAACATATCCAATTCGTCGGAAGACCCTCACATGATCGTATTACATCTCCACTACGTTTTCAGACCCACACATGATCATAATACATCTCTAGTACGTCGTAATACCCACACAGGATCCATGTACATCTCCACAGCCAGCTACAGGGTTCCTGCACTAAGCTCGCTTGTCTTTGGAAGGGTCTGCTCCTCGATCCACTGGTCGATACATGAAAATCCACAAAGTCCCATGAATATGTATCTTAAAGGTCTTCCATGCCATAGGGATCTCAACGCAGTAGACAGTGCATCAAATAAACATCTGGTCTGTGAGTTATTGACATGTTTGTCACGAGGGCCCAGTTTGATTCATGCTCGATCCAACCTGATTGTTCCTCAACTTTATCCAAATATCATGTGGGGTATACCAATGTGGTCGTCTTGTTCCATGTTTTTTGGCACCACCTATGGTTCGTCAAATATATAACTAGTGCCAAAGTTATGGCAGATAGAGTGAAAAGTTTGATGTAGGCCCGGGTCTGGTCTGACCCGGTTAGACCGACACTGCCCGACCTGGCCTGGGCCGACCTGACCCTGTTGGGGTCGACCTGGCCTGCTGGGTCTAGCCTGGCACGCTCCGGGTGGCCCGGCCCGCGCAGGGCGGTGTGGAGTCCACGAGGGCCGCGGAGGCCCTGGGGGATGCAGAGGCCGCGATTGTGGAGTGAGGTTGCGGGGGGAGGGGGGAGGGGAGTCCGCATGGAAGTGCAAGGTCTACGATGTTGCGAGGCCACGAGGTGGAACGAGGGCCACATGGCGTTGAGGTTGTGGGGCGGCGAGGTTGCGAGGCGGCGCGGAGGGTCGTGAGGCAGTGAGGCCACGGGGCGCCGTGGAGGGCCGGAGGGCAAGGAGGAATCGGGGCAGTGCCAAGGGCCGCGGGGTGGCGTTGGGGGCCGCCTGGCGGCGCGGAGCCGCATGACCGTTGTCTTTGTCAGGGTCGTCGGTGTGTCGGCCGCCGTATCTGTTCATCACTGTGGCACAAATATGACTTCTTCCATCGCAAATAACACACTATACAAGAAGAACTACAGAGGGGTCGGGCCATTTTTGCTTGGTCAACACCCTCCGCGTTAGAGCGGTAGCAAGTGGCTCAACCAAAATTTTGAATGAAGAACGTCAAACCCTACAACCTCCCGCAATGATTATTCCCAAACCCACTAAAGAAATCATCAATGGATCAACTAATTATAGAGTTGATCTGGGTTCTTTGTTTTATAAGGTAATAACATGGTAATATATAATCATACACAACTAAACCTCTACATTAGAGATTTGTCGATGGAGGTCATGAGGAAAAAGACAACTTCATTGGGGATAGTTGGACGTCAGTGATGTCAGTGTTTCATCAATCATCGGTTCATTTTTGTTGAATACATTCCTCGTCAGCATGAGTGTTCTTCTTTGGAGAACACGTTCCTCATTGGAGAATGCGTTCTTCATTGGGGAGAGTAACCCCCCAAAATTTCTCCTCTCCCAATTCCACCAAAAGGTGAAAATATCCCCCTTTTTAATTTATGTTTATCAAATTAAAAGGTTGGCACAATTAATTGTACCACTTTGGCATAATTAATTGGCTCCAATAAATGGGAGGAAAGGATTTGTGGGGAGTTAAGAGGTTTCTCCCCCATTAAGTGGGGTCAGGTGGTCGCAACCCATAAATTCACAATTGGGGGTTAGTTTAGGTGGTCCCCACCTATAAACATCAATATGGGAGGTTTAGTCTTAGGTGGGCCCCACCACCATAACCCATGTTGAGGGGTTTCAAAAAATAAAATAAAAATGTTGAATTATTTATTTATTTTATTATATCATGAAAAAAAACTATTTTTCACTCTCGACCCACATCGGTCAAGGTGAAGATCTCCTTAAGAGAATACCGATGCTAGAAGTTCAACGGTGCCCTCATATTTCAATTCTGAGCACCGGTTCAAAAGTTAAAAAAACCCGCTCGTACATTTGCTGAATGTACTAGAAAAATGTTTATAAATTCATTCTAGGCACACCGGGCCTCGGAATCATGTGCCGTAAATTTTCGCGGACTAGTAAAAATCCTCTATAATGGTTATTAACAAATAATTTTACATGGAAATACCGAGTATTTTCATTCTCCTCACCTTAGGGCATTACATCCCCAAATTCCACATCACTATGAGGACCATCTACATGGTCACTCACAAAAAAAGTCTAGTAGCTAAGATCACCATCTTCCCTACTAGTGTCTCGAATAGGTGGGATACTATAGCTACCAAATCCAACCAGCCCTCAGCTGTGTGGGGAAATATCTGGACTCAAAACCAAAGAGGCCTCTACTGTTGGAACTCATGCAAGGAGCTCAGTCATCTTGCACCATCCACCAGTGCGGCTGGTGGTATCTGCTGCCCAACAGGTGGTGGTGCTGCTGGAACACTACCCGAAGGTGACAACATAGTAAGAGGGTCGTGCACAGGAGCATCGTCGCTCGATGGGACATCATCATGTACTCTCTTGGGAATCTTAGCTGGCTGTCTACGTAACGAAATCCTAATAAGGAATAGGTGCTCCACATTCATTAGGTTATACCTGGTGAGCCGATATAAATATTTCACAATGAAAACATTTCAAAACACACATGCAATCAGTGTTTTCGTGCACTGACACAGAAATCAGATTTCAGGGTCCACATGTATGGATACGTCTTCCGCCGCACTGACACTGGATTCCCTAAACCGATAACCACACTCACAACACTTAACATAATTTCCATTAAATTATCATAGTCCTATGTTCTATGGTAGAACCAACCTCTAATACCAATTTTTCAAGACCCATCCCCTGGGTCCAATGCCGCGACTACCGTAATCACTCCATCCATTGGCAAAGGGCTGGCGACTAGCAACGAAAGTCATATTCCCTAAAAATTGGGAGGCAATGCCTTTATATCCTATACACACACACAACCAATCACACAACAAGATATGAACTCAAGTGATCTATATAGTAAAAGGTGTGTGTAGTGAAAGAAAAATGTTCCATAATACAAGACCAACAGTAAATGTACAAGTAAAACTGAAATAAAATACAACTGAAGAAAGAGAAAGATAGCTACTGGGACGTCCTATGAGATTCCTACATAAATGGTAGGTACATATCGTCTCGAAATCACTCCAAGTCCACCCGTCTCCTCTGCGTACTGGCACACTTTATGGTCCACCTCCGGGCCACGTCTTGTCCTGGTACCCTCATCCTCGATCAGCACTATCTGTCATCTACACAAAACACAACAAGGTTCGGGCATAGCCCATGTAGGGGTGAGTATAAAAATACTCAGTAGGGACCCCGAGACCCTCATGGTCTCACAAAATTCGGAATGGATAAACCACAAAGCATGAAATCAACTGAAAACACTACTTAGGTATACGCCCATACATATACCGATGTTATCAAGTAAACCCATCTTAATCATGAAGAAACACAGGGTACAACCCAAAATCCCAAAGCTCAAATATTATATAAAGGAAGGAAAACCACAAAGTCAAGTACCACACAGGTTTGGACTCATCTCACACCAGGTATAAGTTAAGAACAAAATAACCAAATATTAGTCGTAAAGTTAGAACATCTTATTCTATCAAGAGGCTCTGTTGCTGACCCACAAAGGTTTGCTCAGGGATGACCCACATATGATCACTAGGAGATGACCCACAAAATATCTCTAGGTGCTGACACACACAGGATTGATCGGTGCTGACCCACACAGGATCTCTCTGTGCTGACCCACACAGGATCGCACGGTGTTGACCAAGACAAAATCACTAGGTGATGACCAACACAGGATCGCTCGGTACATCGTTAGACCCACACGTGATCCTAGTACATCATTAATAAATCTTGAGACCCAAACAAGATCCTAGTACATCATCATTATGTAGTCAGACCCACACAAGATCCTAGTACACCTCATGTACGTTGTCAGACCCACACAAGATCCTAGTACATCTCCAAAGCCAGCTAAAGGGTTCCCGCACTAAGATCGCATGTCACCAAAAGGGTCTGCTCCTAAATCCACTGGTCAATACTCCAACTGTCACGAAGTCCCACAAAGAATTATCTCAAAGGTCTTCCACGTCATATGGTTCTCAATGCAACAGAAATTTCGTCAAACAGATGCTCGGTCTGTGAGTTATTATCCATTTAGTACCAAGGGTCTGGATGGATTCGTTCTCGATCGAACCAAACCATTCCCCACCTTTATCTAAATATCAAGTGGGGTATACCAAATGTACCATCTCGTTCCATAGTTTCTAGCACCGCTGACGGTTCTTGAAAAAACACCCAGTTCCAAAGTTATGGTTTATAGAGTGAAAGGTTCGACATTGGCCTGGGTCTGGTCTGACAAGGTCAGACGGTCCTGGTCGGGCCTGCTGGGTCCGACCCAGCCCGCGTTGGGAGGTACAGAGCTTGAGAGAGCCACAAGGGCTACGAAGGACGCGATGGTGGCACAAGGCCACGTGGGGGAGGGGGAACGTAGGCCACGAGGCTGGTGTGAGGGCCATCAGGAGGCTAGGCCGCAGGGGGCCTCGAGGGCCGCAAGGTGTCACAGAGGGTCTCACGATGGTGAAGCCGCGGGGTGGCACGAAAGGATGTAAGGTGGCTAGGCCACGATGTAGCGCGGAGGTCCACAGGGCGGTGAGGCCAAAGGGCAGCGTGGAGGGATGCGCGGCGGCGAGGCCGTGAGGCGCCACAGAGGGCCATGGGGTGGAGAGTCACTAGGGCGGCGTTGAGGGACACGAGGCGCAAGGCCGCATGGTGTCACGGAGCCGCATGGCCTTCGCCTTCATCGTGGTCGGCGGGTTTCTGGCCGCCAAATCCATTTTTCTCCATGGCACCAAGATGCCTTCATCCATCATGAATAACACACCATACAAGAAGAACTACAGAGGGGTTGGTCCATGTTTTTTTGGCACACACTCTCTGCGTTAGTGCAGTAGCAGGCGACTCAACAAAAATCATGAATGAGGAATGTCAAACCCTATAACCACCAGCAATGATTATTACCAAACACTCAAAAGAAATCATATGTGGATCATCTAATTAGAGACATGGTCCATGTTCTTAGTTTTTGATGGGAAGAACATGAGAATATATAATCATACACAACTAAACCCCTACCTCAAAGATTTGTCGACGGAGGTCACAAGGAAAGAGAAGAAGTCATTGGGGATAGACAGATGTTGGTGACGTCAGCGTTTCCTCAATATTTGGTTCGCTGCTATTGAAGACGTTCCTCATCGGGGTGAGCGTTATTTTTTTGGGAGCACGTTCTTCGTTGGAGAATGCATTCTTCGTTTGAGAGAGTAATCCTATAAAATTTTATCCTCTCATAATTACTCTAAAATGTGAAAATATATTCCTCTATTTATACATGATTATCAAATTAAAGGGTTGGCACAATTAATTGTTGGCACAATTAATTGTTCCATGTTGGAATAATTAATTGGCTCTAATTAATGAGAGGAAAGGATTAATGGGGAGTTGAGAGGTTTCTCCCCCATTAAGAGGGGTTAGGGGGTCCCCACCCCTAAATTCAAAATGGGTGTTAGTTCAGGTTTCCCCCACCTCTAAACATCCATATGGGATGTTTAGGCTCGGGTGGTCCCCCCACCATAACCCATGTTGAGGGTTTTCAACAAAAAATATGTTAAAATTTTTATTTATTTCATTTTTTCACGAAAAACACAAAAAAATATTTTTCACTCTCAACCCACTATGGTCAAGGTGAAGTTATCCTTAAGGGAATACTAGCACTATGAGTTCAACGGTTCCCTTGGATTTAAATCTCAAGCACCAATTCAAAAGTTACAAAAACCCGCTCTTACATTTACGGAACATACCTGAAATAACGTTCAGAAATTCATTTTGGGCACACTGGTCCTCAGAATCATGCGCCGTAAATTTTTGCGGACTCGTAAAATTCCCGTATAAAAATAATTTAAATGGAAATTCTTGGTATTTATAGAAAATTATTCATGTGAAATAAGGATTAAAGTGATATTGAAAATGGATATAAAAATCTAGGGTTTCTATATGAATTTTGGAGAGGATGAGGTACAATGTGTTTATGGAATTTCACGATAATATTGGGTGTTTAGTATTTGATCACATATGATAGATGGAGTAGTTGTTGGGGTACAATGAAAATTAAATGGGAGGGACTCTTGATTTTGTGTGATGGTTTAGGATGTTATGGCTAGTCATGTGATGGTGGTAGTATACTATGTGTTGAGAATAACTTGTGTAAGAGTACATGATGGAGGTGTGGTTTTGCGGGGCGACGTTCGATATGGCATTTCTTTTTTGGGGTTCTGTAAGTTGTAGATTCCATCATTAGGGTTTTAGTGTGAAAAGTGGTTAAAGAAGAAAGTAGGGAGTGTAAAAATAAATGAATAAAATAAAATAGTAAAATTAAATGAAAATAAAAAATTCCATGAAAAGGTTGTGCAAGTCCAGCATGAGTAGAGGTAGGGGTTGTGCCTCTTTAATAATCATGTAATGAATGGAAAAAATCCAGAAATAATAATAATAATAAAAATAATAATAATAATAATAGCTTATTATTATTATTTTTCTAGTCAATCCTCATATCAGCTATGACTTCTCTATAAAGCCCAGAATTGACTATCCATCAGTGACACCATGACTATAGAATTATGGAGGTCACTTTAATACCGATATTAGATACCTTTTTATGACTCTTGCCTTTGTTTTGTGAAACTCCAAACAATAAATAATTTATTACTATGATAAAATATTATTTCTGATGTATATTCTTCATATGATATCAGAATGAAGAACCATAAATTGAATTGTATCCCAAATATTAAGATGGACATTTCAAAACCAATATCATGTTTTTTATATTGGTCTGTGTCGTAGGTCCATCGAGAACCCATAATAATAATAATAATATTATTATTATATAATCTAGTATCTTACATTACTTTTCCATAGGATGTTGGAATGATGTAATGTCAATAACCTTACATTCCTATTACTGAGGAAGATGTTTCATGACCAATATAGGGAGTTTAATTTAGACTCATTAGCTAATTCCATGAATCTCCATTAGATCCAAATGTGATGAAATGTGACTTTTTCACCAAATTTCTAATTTGGTAATTTGAATAACCTATCTTAAAGGAATTTTTTGTGAGGATCAAATTTGTGTGACCCATTTGGTCATCCAGGTCCATTTACATAGGTATATTAGTGAAATTTCAAATTTCCTTTTTGACTAATGATGAGAAGCGTACATTTTCTTTTTTTTTCGTCAAGTAATTTCATGTAGTATTAAATGGTCAGAAAACCATTTTTGGGAAAGTACATGACTAGTCAGAGTTGTGGGTCTACATATTGTACAAACTACTTACATGCATTGTACTCCTTTATGAATCTTCAATGTTTCATATCTCATTCATTTGGACATGGGTTATGTCTTGTGAGTATCATGTCCTGAGTTTTGTTCTACATAGACCATGATAAATCCATAAAATAAAGATTTTGAAATATGATTTATACTATTCGTGGAATAATTCTTGGTTAGGTGGTGTTGATGCCGACATTGATCTTCCAGGATCAATATAGGAATCCCATGTTGACCCTCTAGTTGAAATGGGATATAGAAACCTAAATGTTTAATGATTTTACCCTCTAGTAGAGATAGTAAATAGGTCCGCAAAGAGTATCTTGTTGACTATTAAATATAGCTGGGTAGTGGAATAATAAAAAATTACCATGGGGTACCCTCTAATAGGGTTGGGAAGGGGTGTCCTCGATGAATACAGAGTCAACCCACCATTAGAGATGAGAAGTTGAGTCCTTAATGATTAATGAGTGGTACACTCTGGTAGAGTTGGGTAACTGGAACTCCATGAATACTTATAGAAAATAACCCCATGACGCAGTAGGGTTTGGTTCCTCGACATTGATTTTGTAGCCCATCAACTGTGTGACACTGTGATGAGCCATGGTTTGACAGTCATGGTTTCATATGGGATGATGCGTGTTATAATATCCATCATTGATGGAATTTTGGATATATTGGATACACTTCTTCCAAGGATGATATGTGATATGAAAATCAACTTACTCTCTCATGTGTAATTCTTTTTATTGAGAATATATATATTATTTTTAATCCACAACATGGATATAGATACTCTCTATACAAGAGAGGAAATATGAATGAGGTATTCCATATGATTTCCATGTTTATCTTCTCATGGTTGGATGATTCTAATCCCATGTTATAGGTGGAAAAGTCACATCGAGTACTTCGTCTACTCACTTTTTCTTTCCACCTATGTTTGGATGAGGTTACATTCACTCTTGTTTGGTGTTGATCTATTCAGTTTAAAAATGCATTGAATCTACAATATTTTTAATTTGGGTTGTATCTCTTAATACTATCCCTTCAGCATTTGCTATGTCCTACAAGGTTTGTATATACTCACCCCTTTATGGGAATTTCCAAAACATGTCATGTCTTATGAAGATGACAAATAGGTTAACATTGACTTTAGAGGTGATTTGGGATACATGGTACATTGTTCCACATATTGTGGTCCAAACATGGGATTCATGAGATTGGATCTCTCAGAATTTTACATTTCTAGTTTTTCTGGGTTGCAACCGATTTTTGGTCAGGCATTTATTTCTTCCCTTTACGTTTTAGTTTCAATATTGTACTCTTTTAAACCTTAGAGGTTATGCATGCTTTGTTTAATTTCTAGACGGGTTGAATATTTTCCACTTTCCCTAAGGACTTATACATTATGATGGATATGTGTGTGAGAACATGTACTTAAAGGCCTACCAATGATAGATACACCTTCGAAACATGTAACCATACCTTGGAATGTGGAGTCTATAACACCATGATTTTTTGTAGATTTTTTTTTAAAAATTTAATCTTTCTTTTATGTCATGGAATGAACTAATTAAAACATTAATTTAACACAACAATGACTTGGAAAAATGTTTCATAGAACATAAAAATGACATATGTTACCTGCATCATCGACTTCTCATATGTTGCATGCACCACTGACTTGGCATATGTTACACACTACACTGATGTTTCTACGAAACATCATTTTGTTATTATTATTATTTATATGACATAATTGTATCATGGAAATTAAAATTTGTAATACTAATAGTAATAAAAAAATTTAAAATAATTTAATAATGGTTAATTAGAAATAAAAAATATTGATGATGAAAGATATAATTGTTAGAAATATCATAACATGTTTTAAAGCACAACTTTTTCAAATGAACTGCTTTTAATGTCCTTCTATAAAAAATAACGAAATTAATATTAAACACATTAAGAAATTGAATTTAATTAAATAAAATCAAAATCAAAATTTATTATTTTGTTGTTATCTTAGGGATAATATTTTGTATATTTTTTGATAATATTCATTTTTTGGATGAACACTGAAAAATACAGTATTTTAATTAAAAACAACATTTTCATATAATTTATCTATAAGTTAAAATCATATTTAAATTTTTATTAAAATATAATTTATATTATATTATTATCTATTAATCCTTTTTAGATCATTGGAATCAATTTCACTATGAAATTGGGTATAAAAACCTAGCAAATTTTTGAATGTTTTTACATAAAAAACCTCTCTGTCACCCAATTAACATATTTATTTAAAATTTATTTATTCCACTTAGGTGTTTAGAATATTGAATATTTTATTCCATATTTTGGATTATCATAATTTATAATCGTTAATGTGTTCAAAAAAATTTATCAACATTATTAGTGAAATTGAATAAATTTAATTACAATGATTAAGAGAATATTTAGGTTAATAAAGGACTAAACCTTAAATTTAAGAACCAAAATGACCATTAATCTTTTGAAAACCTAATTTTATGGAAATTATTCAGATATTAACCATTTTTTATTGATTTTAATTGAATTTTAAGAATTTTTTAGGTAGAAATGTGGGTACACATAACCAGTTTTCAAAAAAGTCAAGTGTGTCCATTCCTTTCCCTGTAAAATGAAACCACATTTGCCACTTATTCACACCTTTAAAACCACATAAGATTGGATTATATCAAACCAATACACATAAAAACATCCCTTCCATCCTAATTTATTCCTCCATTTATGGAAAATTAATTTCATGGATGTATTTTGGCACACACCAAAGGGAGATACCCTGATTAAGGCGTAACGTCTTCTCTCAAGATCATTTCCATTATTTTATCTCTATAACAACCCCAATATATTTATACCATTATTATATAATAAAGAATTCATCATAAATAAACTTTGGTGTTTTTATGAAATTTATTTTACCCACATTTATATACACCTCCATCTAATTGATAGCAGATATACTTTTGATGTGTATAGTGATCTACAGCCTCACGATACGATGAGTGTTCATTTTTCTTTTACCACCTAAAATGGTGGAAATTATAATGGAAACAATGTTTATAAATTTTATGTAATATATTAATTATATACTTAAACTTTTTTGATCCTTTGTAAACACTTATATTTATAATTTCCACTTAGAGTAAATACACAATTGTTTTTTGAGAAATTGTGGACAACCTCACCCCTAATGTGATGCGATTCATTCACACAGTACATAGAATTTATTAACAATGTGTTCAGTGAAATTATATTATATATATGAAATAAATATACTATTTTAATTATAATATATATATATAAATATATTTTATTTTATTTATTTCTTTTAATATGACAATAAAAACGGAAATAACATTCATTCATACGTATGGATTACCGTCGCAAAAACAGTGTATTAAATTAAATTATTCTATATTATATTTATTATTATAATAAAAATATAATGAATATACATGATATTTATATCTTAGCATACATTATTTAAATCATTATATAATTATAAAAAGAAAATATATAGCAAATTAAGACACATGAGAAGAATAAAGTGAATATTACCCGAAGTGAAACCTTAACATATAACTGTTAACGAGAAATTAATAAAAGGACAAAATCATCCCATATATGGTATTATATATAATAATATTTTTATGTAAATAATTTATAATAAATTTATATTTATTATAAGGGGGGTTTGTATGATTACGAAGAGAGTCAAGACATAAGGTAAGGGGATTTCATCTCACATTTTATTTCCATGAGATACGTACTTTATTCACCACTGATTCTTTTTTGGTGCGTCTACTACCCATGGATGTATTCATTGATACATATAATAATATTTATATGGATTTAAATATCCATTTTATGGTCTTTATATGAGGGGAATGAAGTTTCAAATATTACCAAATCAATAAATTAATTTTGTCTCAATTTTTCTTCTTTGAGACACATTCAATGTTATAATCCTTTATTTTTACCTTAGGGGTATAAATAGCCTTTGAGATTTTATAAAATGAATATATTTATTTTAATTACTTTTTATGCCCCATGTAATTTCATTTCTCTATATGGGGAGTATTAATGAAATTTACAATGTGGTAAGATTTTATTGAAACAATATCACATTTAATCGAGATTGTTTATGATAATGTTTTAATTAAAGAAATATTGTGATCTATATTTAATAAATAGTCTTCAATGTTTCTTATAATATTTTTATTCTTTCTGTTTTCGTGTATTAGTAAAAGTTTTTCTACTATTTGGTACATAAGATAATTAAAAAATTGTTTTTATGAAAACATGACATTACCTCTCCCTTTGGTCGAAAGTCATTGTTCTTTCAACACCATGATTTTTGGAAAGGGATTCCAAAAATATTCTACTAATATCCATTGATAATTAAAATATATTTTTACACATTTTTTTTAACCATGGTTTTCAATTGATTCTTTTCCTTACTTTTCTAATGTGGCATTTTGAAAACATTTTCCATGAAAAAGGTTTATTATTATTACCTAATAAGACATGATTACATTTATCCACCATAAATTATTTGAATATATAATTTTTAAGTTTATTTTTTCAAAAAAAATTTAAATGTATTTTAAAATTAAATGGTTTTTCAGCTTTTTTTCTTTATTCTTTATATGTTTTCAAAGTATTTTATATGAAATAGTTTGTAAATTTATTTAGTTTTCTTTATAAGTTTTCAAATAATATTCAATAAAATGGTTTTAAAATCTTTTTCAAACATTCTATATAAGTTTTTATATTGTTTCAATAAAAATGGGTTTTGAAATTCATTTAATATTATTTTACAATTTTCAAGGAAAAATATTTTTTAAATATTTTAAAGCTTATTTTAAATGTTTTCAAAGAAAAAGGTTTTTTAAATGTTTTTTAAGATTAATTTATAATTTTTCATAGAAAAATAATTTCAAAATGAGTTGATGTAATTATTATATGTTTTCTGTATATATAAAATTAATATTATTTTCAAGTGGTTTTATACACTAAAAATATTTTTTAAAATAAGAAAGTTCATTTTCCTCAAAAATTGTTTTTGAAAGTTATTTACTAATTATTTTCCATCTAATATGACATCTGTTGATGTTACAAATGGCTTTATAGGAACTGATCTAAAGGTTCAATTCATATTCATTCTCTGAATATGGCATTCTGAATTTTATTGGCTTTATTAGTCTTCTTTCACTTTAATGCGTTATATTTTTAGGAATTATGTTTCTATTCCAAGCGTAATATGTTTACAAAATCGATTTCTATTCCATGGGTAATAATTTTTATGAAATGATTATGAAACTTGTATCTATATCAATAGTTTATGATACGATTACATGTTTGTGATAACCATTTCATGTCATTTGTTATGATATGATTGTTTATTAATTTTTGGTACATGTATGTATGATTTAATTATTAGAAGGGTGGGACTTATATCTCCCTCCAATGCATTCGTTAAATATTTATATCTTATGATATAGAAAAATATGGTCTTCTCAATGAACCATGACTACTAAGATGAACATTGGAGTGTAAAATTACCACAACGATGGTATGAGGACTGAACACATGCTACTAAGATGTCCATGGGAGTGAACCATGACTACCAATATGGTCTTGGAAGCAATTAATTGAATACTTTAGAAATAATATTACATGTTTAAGTATTTACCACAATTCCGGGTTTTTCCTATACTATGATTTCGTAGATCATGTTCTTAGTTTCCTTATGTTCCATATGATCTGAACTTCCTCTATTTAATCTATGATTATTGTATAAGTTCTTTGATATGTAGGGTATGATCACCTATTTTTATTGTCATGTTCTAATATAGTTATATTCATGATTATACGTATATATCTCCCATTAGTACCTCAAATTATCATTTGATCTCACTTATTTGTTTTTTTCCTTCCCCATATTATGAATACATGTATAATTTTTTATGTGTTTAAGAAGGGTGATAGTCAATATTATCCTAGTATGAGATAATTTAGCTCATTAATGTACTTGTTTTTATGTTTATATGTTTCCAATTCCACTAGAATTCCGAGATATTTGGTCGTATGTTTTTATAATTTGTTATTTATTCAAAAATATTTATATAATTTATATGTATGAAAAGTGAGGGTGTTTCGAGTTGGTATTTGAAAAAGTATTAGATATCCTCTCTAAATCTAAGATGATGAATATTTTGTGAGACTACTTTTTATATTTCTATAGTTATGTATTTTTATTTCTATAAGTATATATATAAGGATGAGTTAACATTTTGGAAAGTATCTTGGAATTTTTAAAAATTGTAGAGTGAGTTGTTTCTATATAATACATCATTGTCTATATAATACAAGTGTATATAGCTCTAGAACATATTTTCCAAGGGATAAAACTTATAAAAGTTATTTTGGACCTGACTTTGGGTAATTTTGTAGACAACAATGGGCTTTCTGCACACAAGTTTTTACACTCTGAGGGAATATTCTTTGGGAATTCAAAAACTCTTCACGAACCATTATGAAGGATTTAAATATAATTTGGATATGAATAACCAATTATGAACCTAAAATCACATTGATTAAGGAAGGAATCATGATTTATACATCTTATAAGTAATTTTTCATGGATATGTGGTTTTATAAATTTCTATGTAATGCTCACAACATGATTTTAGTTTCAGTCCATGAAGGGACCTAAAAGGAACTATAAAAAAGATGACTATGATGGTTGATTTTATGATGAAATGTCAAGTGGCATGATCACAATTTTGAAGGAAGTTGTGATCATAAATAATCCATTTTCATATCACATGATTATTAACTTATACCATATGCCAATATCAGACTCCTAATAGAATAGAGGGAAGGATTTATTTAAGAGTTTGGTTAATGGAGATTATCGAGGAATGAACAGTTGGTTTTTTTAATGTCCAAAATATGGAAATAATCACCAAAGATAATTTCATATAAGAACAAGTTGATTTTTTTGACTTTGGAAGTAAAGAACATAGAGGATGTGACTATAAAAGAAAAGTAAATAGTTATGTTAATGTAGTGGATGAGATTTTTTACATCTCTAAGTCGTCATCAAAGGATTAGTGAGCTATGTGTGGATTAAACGATCATTATGAAAATCAATATCCAAAGAAGAAATCACTAAAAGATAATCAGTATTGTGTTATGAGTAATGGTTATATTGATGATGACAATGAGACTAATGATTAAATTTGATTGTAATGAGGTATTGTGCAATAGGTTGAGGTATACTTGTTAGTGGGAAAAGGATGATATTGAGTAATAATGGTTTTTATGTATTTTGATTCACTAATTATGTTATATGACTAGTGAAATATTTACGCATTTCCATGTTTATGTATTTTTACCAATGATTTACTAGAATACATTGAATGGATAAGATTAAATAAAAAAGTGATTTAATGGAATGGTTATTTCCAGAGAACAATCATTATCAAGGGATAAATAATCATTAATACAACCTCTATTTTAAAATAATGTTTTTAGATAATGATATGCTTGATATATGTAAATTGGATAGTAGTGATTACCATTGAACTAATAAATGGCTTATTG
Source organism: Viscum album (assembly GCA_963277665.1). Taxonomy (NCBI): domain Eukaryota; kingdom Viridiplantae; phylum Streptophyta; class Magnoliopsida; order Santalales; family Viscaceae; genus Viscum; species Viscum album. The sequence continues at coordinate 54,420,223 of OY728156.1, forward strand.
ACATGTAGATTATGCTTTCATCGTTGATGTTTACATATTCTTGTATTTGTGTAATATATATAGAAATCTATGGAATATGGAAGAATACTTATTTTCCAGAAGTATTTATGGTAATGCAGGTTATTACCATGTTTCAAGATAATATATGATGAGGGTAATCACAATTTTGGAACATTAAAATCAAGTGATACGTTTTGATATATGGGGGAATATATGTTAAGACGATTTAAGGATTTTATTTCTAATGTTTGGGATTTCCATATTTCATAAGGGTTACAAGGTTAACCATTCATGAAAAGTTTTGATTTTGTAATGAAAACCTTGATTAAAAGGATATTTAGTGATTAATATTATTTAATGAATTTCCATAATAATTTAGATATTATATTAGTATTGTTTTAGAAAAGGACATCATTTATGTTGGGTGAAAACCAATCATGACAGGCCATGCCATGGTTCTGGATCCCATTAACAACAGATGATAAGGGTTTTGCACCACACTGGCCTACACGATGTCCGAGTTAATGTATTGATATTTTTAATGAATAATTTTTTATGTTGAAACATTATTGTTAATATTTATGATTAGAGATTAATTTATTATCCATATTTATTTTTAAGTATAGTTATATATATATAATTATCCATTTCATTCTTTTATGGGTCTTAATATCTAGTAAATGTTTATTTTAGTGCTTTGGCAATCAATGTTAATTTCTAGACACCTATTACATGATGTATGAGTAAATTATAAATAGTTAAATGAAAAACCAAAGAATGATTTTTTTATAGAAATATATCAATTAAATATATTTCATTATATTTTAGGTCAATAAAATAATTACTTATTGATAGGATAATGATAAAAAAATGAGTTATCCTAATACATTAATTTTAATGAAGTGATGTCCTCTTAAATCATATTTTTTTTGATTTGATGGTCCTATACTATTATTTGATTATTGAATTGTTTGTGATTAATGGAATAAATCTATCCCTATAAATATATATGATTTTCCTCCAAGTGAAATCGCCACTCTCAGCCTATGTTATCCAATGTGGAATCCTAGTTACATGTTACAGTGATAAACTGGTATAGTTCAAAATTTTAATTTATAAATTAAGTTTTAGAATACATTTTTATGATGTGGATTTATATGACATGAAATTTAATTTATTAAACCTTTGATAACCTATTTTAATTTGGAGAGAGGAATTCATTTTAAGAGGGGTGTAATGTAACTGATCATGTTTTTATGATGCATAAATAATATTTTCATTTATTCCCTACAGTTCTCAAAGAAATACATTCATTTAACACAGAACTGAATTGTCATAAATTACAAAGAACATCAACTTTTAGTATGTTACACTCAACATAGACTTTGTGTATGTTACACACAACAATGACTTGGCGTACGTTACATGCAACACCCATGTTTCTACAAAACATAATTTTATTTATAATTAATTAAATGATATAATTATAACATAGAAATTAAACATAGTAATATTAATAGTAATAAATACTTTTAAAATGTTTTTATAATGTTTTTTTAGAAATAAAACATATTTAAGATGAAAGATATATATTTTGGAAATGTTTTAATATGTTTTAAAATATTATTTTCTCAAATGAACTACAATAAATTTCTTTCTATAAATAATAATAATAATTTTTGAAACATTTATAAATTAATTTTGATAAAATAAAAATCTATTTTGATTTTATAATGATGAAATTATGTTAGTGATAATTTTGGGATTCTTTTCAAAAATATATTTTTGGATGGATAGTGAAAAATAACTGATTTTAATTCAAAAACTACGTTTTCATATAATTTATTTATAATGATATAATTTATTTTATTTTTGTTTTAAGAGTATAATTAGATAATATTCTTATCTAGTAATCCAATTTATGTCTTTGGAAGTAATTTCACATTGAAATTAGGTATAAAAATATGGGAAATGTTTTGATGTTTTTACTTTAAAATCTTATTTTGTATTCCAAACTACAGGAATAAATTTAAAAATGTTTTTCCACTAATGTGTTTAGAATATATAAAAATAGTTGAAATATTATTAATATAAATAATTTAGTACTTATAATTATGTAATTTTTTTATCAAAAATATAAGTGGTAATGATTAAAATTATTTAAAATGGTTAAGAGAGAATGTAGGTTAATGAAGTACTAAACAGTAAATATAAGACCATGATATAAGTATAGGGACTAATGATATAACAAAATAAGACACATGCGCAGAATAAAGAGAATATTACCTAATGTGAATCCTTAACATAGGATTGTCAATAAGTAGTAAATATATGTTCATAATAAAACCATCATTGGTAATATATATAAGAATATGGTTAGGGAAATTTTGTATATTAAATTTATATTTATTATAAAGATGTTTTTAATTTTACAAAGAGATTCAATACACAAATTAAAGGGATTTAATCTCACTTTTTTTGGGAGATAAATGCTTTATTCACCACCCATTAATTTTATGTGGTGTGTATAATGACCAAGTATGAATTAAATAATTATTATCCAAAACATATGTGGATTAATGTATCTATTTTATGATATTTATATCCTGGGGTTTATGTTTCAAAATTTACTCAATCAGTAAATTAATTTTTTCTCAGTATTCCTTCTTTGAGATGCATTCTAGGTTATACATCTATATTTTTATTTGAGTAGTGTAATCATCCTTTGAAATATTATACTTGGGATAACATTATTTTCATGATATTTTAAGCTCTATGCAATTTCATTTACTTATATGTGGACTATGATTCAATGTTACCATGTGGTAAAAATTTATTGAAAAAATATCATGGTTTTTTGAGATTTATTATGATCAAATTTTATGTAATGAAATATTATAATCCATATTTTAAGAAAACTCAGGTATTTTTCTTCGCCTATGGTTATTTTTTATTTATTATATTTGTAAAAAAATTCTACTCGTTATTACTCAAGATAATAATAAAAATGATTTTATGAAAATATGAACATACCTCTCTCTTTGGTCGGAAATATGTGTTCTTTAAAATCATAATTTTCTAAAAAGGCTTTTCATAATATTATAATAATTTATTATGATCATTAAAATATATTTTTATTATTATTTTATTTTACCAAATTTATCAAAGGAATAATATTATAGCTTTCCGAACATGTAATTTCTCAAACATTTTTCATTTAAAACGTTTTTTATATCGTTCGATGTGTATACATATATATACCATCAATTTATTCAATATTTATTTTTAATTTTAATTTATTAGGAATATTTTTTTAATTTATTTTCAACGAAATTTATTCCAAAACGTTTTCATGTTGTATTTATAAGTTTTCAAAGTAATTTAATTGAAATATATTTTAATTCGTTTTCAATTTTTTATGTTTTCAAATCATTCTCAATATAATGGTTTAAAAAATTCATAGTTTCTCTAATATTTTTCATTGTTTTTTCAATTATTTTTTTAAAAATTATTTGATTAATTTTTTATAATCCTTAAAGGAAAAAAGTTTTGAAATAGTTTTTGACTTTATTTTATAACTCATTAAGGAAAAGTTTTTTACAAATTCTTTTAAGAATATTTGAAATGTTTTATTAGAATTGTTTTTCAAAATTATTTCAAGTGTTCGTTATATGTTTTCAATTTATTTTCTATGAAAATAATTTTAAACTAGTTTTATGTATAAAAAATTCATTCTTATAAGAAGAAAGAAAATTATCCTCAAGAATCATTTTCAGAGATATTTCAATATTATTTTCTATCTAAGATGACATCTGTTGATGTCACTCATTCTTTTATAGAAAATTTTACAATGGTTTCACTCATATTTTTTCCCTCAATGGGTTTTTATTTTTGTCGTGGATATTATAAACACGTTTTTATTTAATGGGATATATGTTTATGAAATCCATTAATCATTCATAGGTTATATGTTTATGAAATATTTTTTTCTTTAATGAGATATTATTTTTTTGAAATGATTATGAAACCTATATCTTTTTCCACATGTTATGATATGATTTTATGTTTATGATACCCATTTCATTTCATGGGTTATGATATGATTGTTTATGATTTTGTGGAACTTGTGTGTATGATTTCACTATGAGATGGGTTATCCCTATATCTCCCTCCAATGCATTGTATAAAGATTTGTATATCATGAGATATTATATGATGGTGTTGGGAATAAAACATGACAAATTAGATGGCCATGGGAGTGAACCATGACTACCAAGACAGTATGGGGAGTGAACTCTTGATACATAGATGGCTATAGGAGTGAACCATGACTAACTGGATGGTATGGGATCTGAACCCATACCACCAATATGGTATTGGAAGAGATTTATTTTCTGCTCTGGAAATCATATTAATTGCTTATGTGATTTCAATAATTACATGTTTTATTCATATTATATGGTTTTGATGAGTATTTTCTTTGTTTTATTCTAATTATTGTCCTATAAATTACCATGATTTCTTCTATGATTCATGTATATGATCTTTGATATGTAGGGTATGATCATCTATATTCAATATCATATTATCACACCTTCATGATCATGATTGTGTTTACATATCTCAATTTCCAACCCTTATAGGTAATTTTAGCTCAACACTTTTTATGTTTCCCTATAATGGATGTGGATATATGTATTATTTTTAAGTGTATGCGAAGGGTTGTAGTCAAGAAGAACCTAGTGGGAGTTAATGTAGCTCATTTATGTAAAAATCATAAGGTTTTCATGTTTAAAGAATACTAAACTAGTACGATCTTTTTGAGTAAGTTTTTATAATGTTTTAGGTTTTATATAAAAGGTATGTAATATCGATTTGTGAAAATTGAGGGTCTCTATAGAGTCATGTTTGGGGTAATTGTGACATGAGTCCTAGCATAGGTCGGGTCATGGAAAATGCAGCTAAAAATTTGTTATATTATGTGAAAAACATGAAAAAACATTCAATTATTACATTTATTAAAATTTTATTTGGTTATATGATATAAATAATTCCCATTTGAATTACGCACAACATTTTCTCAATGAAAATGATTCAAACCCATATAAAATAAATGAAATCCTATTTTAGGAAACATAGAGCAGCATATTCTTAACCTCTGTTAAAAAAAGTCACAAATAACTTGACTATTGTGAAATCTATAGGGAAAAAATAATTGATAACTCCCTCCCTCTTAACATTGAAGACATAGAACATACCCAATGGATTAAAGAACTATTATGGGACTCAACCTTCGTATATGTTTGATCGGGCTCACCCATATTTCAATAACAATAATGGGGATCATCCCAACATATAATATATATAAGGATCACCCATTTTTAATATGATATTAAAATTTACAATATCACAAATAGTAGTTTTTATACTTACACCATTATCATAAATATTTTTAAAAAAATCTTCTCAACCCATTTGAAAAACACACTAAGTTATTTAAATTCCACTTCTTTTCAAAACCCATTATAAAAATTAAAATACCCATATGGAAGAGAATGAGTAGTTTTCCATGAATAAATTTGGAATGATTTAAAAGGATCCTAAAAATTAATATTTATAGTATAGGGAAATTTTTTGTCATCGTATACATTAAAATATAAGATTCCATTTATTGATTGATATGATATTACAAACATTAAATAATAATAATAATTTTATAAAACAATTGAATACACATACAAAGATATATAAATATTTCTTGATAATTCGTGTAGGTCTATATAAATACATCTATAAATTCTTTTATTGTACTATTGTTAAGGAAAAAATTTGTTGAAAGGGGAAATATTAATCATAATTGAAGATATATTATTTATGATAGTAAAATATTTTAAATAACTATTTATGATGGTGTCCCATCGCAAATATCCCATCACCAAAAAATGTGTTGCAAGAGATACTTTTTTACACCGATACATCGCAAAAGGATAATAGTTTTTGTTAAAGCTCACAATGGAAAATAATTTTTTTCTTTTAATATTTATTATAATGGGTTTAGAAAAATATCTAAAATATGATTAATGAAATGAATAAATAAATAAACAAAAAAAATTAAAATAATAACAAAATTTAAAAAATTTTGTAATTAAAAAAATTATAAAAAAATAAAAAAAATAAAAAAATTACACAATATATTTTCATTTAAATTTTAATAAAATAAATTTTTTCATAATCTAACAATAAATCTTTAAATCAATAAAATATATTGTAAATGACTAAAAATGTGTAAATCCAATAATTTATAATCACCAAGTTATGAGAAATAAACAATTTCTCCTTACCATGTAAATATTTTCCATTTCTCATGACATGAATACCGAAAACCTAATTTATTTTCACATTTCTAGTAATATGTAATAATTCATAATAATTCATAGAAATTTATAAAAATTTATTATTATTTAAAATATTTTTATTCATTTATTACAACATTATATGATAAAATTTTTATAAACTTATATAAATTTTTTTTTAATTTTCAGTAATTTATAAAAAATGTATATTATTTTATATCAATTTATAATAAATAATAATATTTTATATGATTTTTATAACTGTTTTATAATTTATTATAATTATTAATAAATAATAATAATATTTTTATTTTTACCAATTTATACTTGTTTTTAGTAATTTATAATAATTTATTTTAAATAAGTTTAATTAATAATATTTTCTATGATTGTTGATAATTTATACCATTCGAAAAGAACATTACGATAATTTATACTGATATATAAAAATTTCTAATAATTCATATTATATTTCTTATAAATGTATAATAATTTATAATAATTTAAGATATATTTTTATAATATGATTTTTTAGTAATAATTTGAATTTTTTTTTAATTTATAAAAATTTATAGTAATATATACTTATTGTTAATAGTTTCATTCAATTTAACCAATTTTTATTAATTTGTAGGAATTTTTATTATTTTAATGTACTTTAATTAAATTGAGACAAATATTTATTAATTTTTTAAATATTTAACAAGATATAGTCTTTTAAATAAATTTTTACTAGATTATTATATGTTTATTTATTTTACTAATTAGAGACATATTTTTACAAATTTTTACTAATTGTTACTATGTACCAATAATTAATACTAAATACCACTAATTATTACTAAGTACCATGAATTACAACTAATTATTTGTATTAATTATTAATTTTTGCTAATTACTTCTAATTTTTTCCATCCACAACAAATTATTTCTATGAAACACTAATTATTACTTACTACCACTAACTATTACTAATTATTATTACTAATTACCATTAATTATTTCTAAGCACCACTAATTACCACTACATATTATTAGTAATTATTAATATTTATTATCAAAAATTATTATTACCAATTCTTACTTTGTACAATTTATTAGTACTATAATTACTAACTTTTACTATGTTTTTTATTATTACTAATTATTTATATTTTTTCTAATTATTCATAATTGTTGATAATTTACACTAATTGTAACTAACTATATCTAATTATGACAAATTATTAAAAATTACCACGAATTACCAAAGATTATTGCTAATTTCCACTAATTACAACATATTACCACTAATTATTACTAACTGTTACAAATCATTACCAGTTGTTACTAATTTTTATTAATTGTTACTAATAAATACTAGTTATTACTAATTATTACTAATTATTACTAATTATTACTAATTTCCACTAACTATTACTTTTTATTTCTAATTACAACTAATTATTATTAATAATCATAAAGTGCCACTAATTATTACTAATTATTATTAATTAACACCAATTGCTTCTAATTAATACTAATTACTACTAAGTACCACTTATTGTTACTAAGTACCACTAATTATTACAACATTTACTAATTATTACTAATGGTTACTAATACCTACTTATTATTACTAATTATTAATAATTATTTTTAGTACCACTACGTATTACAAATTATCACTAAATACAACAAATTATAACTAATTATTACAAATTATTATTAATTGTTAGTAATTATTACTAAGTACAACAAATTATTACTAATTATTACTAATTATTACTAATTACCACTAATTATTTCTAATTATTACAAATTACTAAAAATTACAAAAAAATTATCACTAATTAATAATAATTATTTATAATTATTTTTATAATTATTAATAGTTATTATTATGAAAAACTAATTATTACTAATTATGACAAACTAAAACTAATTATTTCTAGTTACCAATATTTTTTAATAATTACCACTAATTATTCATATTTACAATGAATTACTACTTATAATTAATAATTATTACTAATTACTACAAATTACATACAAATAATTAAAACAAATTTCGACTAATTTAAACTAATTATTTGAAATTACAAATAATTATCAAAAATTAATACAAAATACATGTAATTATAAATAATTAACCTTACCCAATACTAATTACTGAAATATAAATGTATGTAATTATAATTAAAACAGAATAATTATATTTAATAATAAGAAAAACATGGATAAAAAATAAACTAAATAAAAATTTGAAACATTAAATAATTACATGAAAACTAGACTTCATATCGAATGAAAAAAATATATTTTTTATTCATATAAAATTTAAAACCATTAAAATTTTATGGAGAAAACATCAAAGGAAAGGAAGATAAAAAAGATCAAAGGAGGGGATAATGATAAAAATTTTGGCAAGAGGGTGGGGTGTATATAGGTAAGATTATTTTTTGTGGGAGTAATTGTAATGGGTTTTACATCAAAAACATAATTAGTTGTGATGAGGTCTGTCAAAATTAATACCCCCAATTAATAACCTTATACGTGATTAAAAATATATTTATGTTGGTTCTCTTCACAAATACCCTTCAATCGACATTTTAGTTACGATTTCAATTAATTCCCGTCACATAAAACAACAATAAAAGAAGGTATTTGCGATGGGGTGTATATTCCAACTGAAAATGCCTTTCCAGTAGATTGGTGCACATGTATGCTCAATGAATTTCGAATGGCCATGATTTACTATGGTAAATATTCATGAAAACTATTTTCTATGGGTGATGGGCCCATCTCAAATAGCATGTTGTAAAATTCTGTTTTCACCATAGTGAAAGAGGATTTAAAAAAACATTTCGCTTACCTTAAGCCTGACATGTCACATGCATTCCTTATCATTCAGAATAATAAATTATTTTTAATTATTTACTCTAATGAGAGCCTTTTTTTTAATATTAATTTTATATCACTTATTAACATGTTATATAAAATTACTTAATCACATAAGGTCATGTTGGAATTATTGATGTTATTCGGATCATATATCATAACAGACATTACAAGGTTAACTATGGTAAATTTGGTAATTTTCCATCATCACTAGAATAATAATTATGAAATTATTATTATTTTTATATATCAATTATACTTTCAAAGTCAACCATTTATTATGGTAATGAAAAATTAACTATGTCAAAATAATAGATACGATATATCGTCTATATGCTTGTGAAATGATTCCATTTTGAACTATCATTTGGGAATGAAGTTATTTAATAACCCATTGTTTATTAAATGATATTGTATTCTTGAAATACATTTGTGTTATATTATATGATATTATAAGGTACACATACATAAAATAAATAAATATTTAAAAATTAATATCATTAATATGCACCATTACATTAATTGTATACAAAACCCTTTGATAGAGATAATATTTCCAATAATTTTAATGTCTATTTAAATGATTTAAACATCAAAAATTTAACAATTTTATCTTATTTGTAACAATTTTGTATTTAGAGTGTTTTTTGGAATAAAAAGTTTAAATTGCATAATTCTGGATTTTTAAAAGATTTTTATCACAGGGGTATTTTTGTCATTGCTTATAAAATATATTTCCAAATTTTGTGATTCGATTTTTTTTGAACCCTTATTTTATTTCCTTCATCTTTGTCTTCAGAACGAGGGGCTGAATCGATATTCTAGATTCCCAAAGAAACCAACAAATTTGACGATTTGTCCGGGCGGACTGCATTGACCCTATATTGATAATAGAAACAAATTTTGGCCTACACTACTCCAAACGATGCGCTTCCACCTGGATATGACAGAGAACTCCCAGACGCGCCTCCAAAATAAATTTCATGCCGTTTAGAATCCTTTATGATGGCCGTTGAGTGATAGAGGTTTGAAGGAATCTTCCAGGAATCTTCATCCAGAGAAATCGATTTTCAATAAAAAAACCCATAACTCCTTCAATACACGTCCAATTAATCAGAAATTTTGAGGGTGGACGGAAAAGAGAGTTATGAACAATATTGATGAATAGGTCCACGTGTGAATCGACCATTTAATAGGTTTAAAACACGACAACTTGGTGAAGATAAAATCTGCCTATAAAAGGAGGGGAGCTCCTACCTCTCAAGACATATTCTATTTTTCACCACATCATCCGTCACAAAAGGGAGTTGGCTTGAGAGAGCGAAGGGGAAGGCAGATATTTTAATCCTTGAGAAGATTAAATACTTTGAATATTCAATAGAAAAGTTGAAGGCTTCTCAAGTGATGGAAGGCTAAGCGGAAAGTGGTTGCGGACGATGACACCTGACAGACACTCTCTTCCGAGTTTGGATTTTAATGTGTAATCTCTTTTTGAATTTCTCTTGAACCTATATTTTTGAATGAACATGGTTGTTTTCTTTCTTAAATATATTTTCAACAAATTAGTTATGACCGTTGTTCCATATATAAAGTAGAACAATTGACTTCGCTATTTAAAATTCTTTGGTGAGGTTTTGTCATTGAGCATAGCGAATTCAATTAGGTTCAATTACTTGGAGGTATTTAAGTAATTGAATCACTTCTATAGGTGGGACAACAATCATATTGAAGTCTTAAATATTGTGTCTTTTCAAATTTGAGTGTAAACCTGGGGGTCATTAGGGGTACATTTAGGAATTTAAAATAAGAGATATTTTTTATATACAAGGAAGAGGGGAGTGTCCGAGAGGGTGAAGCTTGTCTGCAACTGCTGTTGTTATTCTTGATTTCAAACCCACGTTATCTTTACTTTAAAATTATTTTAGTTTAGTATTTAATTAAAATTTTATTTTCAAATTGTTAATCAAACCCCCATTTTTATTTCATTAAAAACCAATAAAATAACCAAAGTGACAGTTTTACAAGTCGAACTGCATCCTCCTCGAGAGACAACCCTGTGGTCACCACTGTGCTACATTAAAAGGGAAAATACTGATTGAGGGTTTTACGAAAAAAACGCTCACATCAACTGGCGCCGTTGCCGAGGAGGTTTCTAGAGTTGATTTTATTTTAGTTATATATATATATATATATTTCCTTTCTCTTGCATGACCCAAACTTCTGAACCGAACTTATTACCATTAGATTCAAAAATTGATAGAACTTTTCACACTAGGGTTAGAGGTAATAATCCACAAGTTTCAAGTTGTGAATCTTCCACCAATACACCTAGGAGTGACTTAGTTGAAACTGAAATCCAAATGGATGAAAATAGAACATTGAAAGAACTGGCTTCGTCCTATGAAGAAAATCACGAGAATCCTGTTGAGTACCCTGATTCCCCTACTGGATTTGAAATCAAGTCCGGTTTCATCCACCAGCTTCCCAAATTCAATGGGTTGCCTGGTGAAGACCCACACAAACACCTCCAAGAATTTAGTTACCTGTGTTTCAACATGAAACCTCATGGAGTTTATGCCGATCAAATGAAGCTTAGTTCATTTCCTTTTTCTCTAGATGGAGTTGCTAAGGAATGGTTTTTCTATTCTCACTCAACCTTGATTAGAAATTGGAATGAATTAAAAAATATTTTCCTTGAAAAAAATTTCCCTGCGTCTAGAACTGCCTCCATTCGAAACGAAATTTGTGGAATTAGGCAGACACAAGGAGAAACGCTTCAAGAATACTGGGAAAGGTTCAAAAATCTTTGTTTTAGTTTTCCCCATCATCAAATCAGTGACCAGCTTCTCATTCAATACTTTTATGAAGGATTGTGTATCACTGATAGAAGTATGATCGATGCTGCTGCAGGAGGAGCTTTGGTTGATAAGACACCAGTTGGTGCTAGGATTTTAATTGCAAACATGGCCACGAATGCCCAAAAATTTGGAACCAGAGGCCTTCTTCATGTGAAAGCTTCACAAGAATTCCCTACTAATAGTCCCGAAAACAACACAATTGCATGTCAACCATCTGATCTTACCACCATAGTAAGGTCAATAATGTTGTCTAACACCCCACCAACCCACCCCAAACCTGAAGCGGCTTTCCAACTACATGTCCACTGTGGGATTTATTCTTCGAATGAACATTTTAGTGACCAATGACCGCTAATTTAAGAACCTCCTGAGAACTGCAATGCAGTTTTTCCTAGAAGACCATTTCAACCAAACCAACAAAGACCATTTCAAAACAACCAAAATTTCAATCAAGGATGGAACAACAACTTAAATGAAAGATTTAATCAACTAGATCAACCAAGAGAATTCTTCCAAGGACAATCAAGTAATTCTCAACAAAGATATTTCAATGAGCAAGCCAATGCTCATTCTGGAAGCAATTTTACTCCTACCCATCCCACTCAAAACTGTGATAGGAACCTTGAATAAGCAATGAGGAAACCACAAGAGGAAATGAGGGAACTAAAATAATACACAAAATAGAAAGATAACAAAATGAATACCTTGATGACTCGAATGAGTCAACTTGCCTCTGGTATTATTTGCATAACAAATCAAATGAGTTGTGGTTTACATCACAGCCACAAGTAAATATGTGGAATAATGGGAAGGAAAATGTCAGTACAATTGAACTTAGGGGTGGAAGAAAAATGAAAAATCCTCAGATTGAGAACATCAAGCCTTCTTCTAATACTGTTGATGAAAATCCTACCCTTGATAAAAATGATGAAAAATCTGAAGTTTATAGAAGCTCAAAGTCAAGAGTAGAAATCTTGTTTGAAAGAACAAAGAATGATTAGAAGAGGATGTATGGTCCTTATGTTCCTCCAAAACATACTCAGAATACCCCAGAAACATTCAAACCTCTACTGCCTTATCCAAGGTGTGAACCACCACCAACGTCAAGTGCTGAAAAAGAATTAGATAAGGAGGTTTTGGAAACATTCAAGAAAGTCCAAGTCAATATTCCATTTCTCGATGATGTGAAACATATTCTGAGGTATGCTATGTTTCTGAAATACATGTGTACCAACAAGAGAAAGTTCAAAGGGGGTGAAAAAGTAAACTTAGGAAGGAATGTCTCATCGTTGATTCAACATGCCCTTCCTATCAAGTGTAAAGACACTGGGACATTTAACATTCCCTGTACCATTGGGAAATGTGAATTCAAAGATATGATGCTTGATCTAGGGGCCTCCATCAATGTCATGCCCCATTCTGTCTACTCATCTCTTCAGGTTGGAGAATTGAAACCCTCTGGAATTATCATCCAAATTGCAATCTGAAGTACCACCAAACCTGCTAGAGTTATATAGGATGTTCTCGTTCAAGTGAGAGACATGATTTTTCCTGTTGACTTCTATGTTTTGGATATGGAAGATGATCGGTTCAGCACACATGCTCCCCTCATCCAAGGGAGGCCATTTATATAAACGGAAAAAGCGATCATCAATGTTCACAAGGGAACACATTCACTGGAATTTGGAGGAGATGTTGTTCATTTAAACAATTTTCATTCAATGAAACACCCAGTTGAGGATCATTCAACTCCCCATGTAAACATGATTGATTGGTGTTCCTCTGGCATGTTACCTGATTTTTTCTGTGATGAAATACCAACTGATGTGGAAAAAGAGGGATATTTGTATGATACCGAATTAGATAAAAATGAGGATGAAATTGGAGACTATGAAGAGTCTTGGGATGTTGAGACTGGATATCTGAGAAATGATGAAGATGAATTTCTAAAAACCATTGAATTTGTTAGTGGTATTCCAGGAGAGGTTTCCAAATTTTTACATGAAACAAGTCTCGATATCATAGAAAGAGATAACCATGATGAACATGGATCTTCACCAATCAATCAAACTCTTGAAGAGTTCCCAGTTATCAATGAAACCAACCCACTTGTGGTAGAATTGAATCCCCTTCTAGAAAACCTAAAGTATGCCTTCTTAGGTCATAATGAACAATTCCCTGTAATAATCTCAAAAGATTTGTTAGAAATCCAGGAAAACAAATTGTTGGAAGTTATCAAGTCCCACAAGGAAGCTATAGGATAGACTCTCTCTAATCTAACAGGAATCAACCCCTCGGTTTGCATGCACAAAATTTTACTAGAGGAGAACAATAGATTGGTAAGACAATTTCAAAGAAGACTGAACCCAACACTTCTGGAGGTTGTGAAGAAAGAAGTCACCACCTTTTTGGCTGCTGGAATTATTTTTCCCATATCTGATAGTCAATGGGTATGTCCAGTCCATGTTGTTCCTAAAAAAAGTGGATATACAATCTCAAGGAATGAATTTGTGATCTTGTCCCCATAAGGCTTCCAAATAAATGGAGAATGTGCATTGATTACAGGAAACTCAATTTGGTTACACGTAAAGACCACTTCTCGTTACCACTCCTTGATCAAGTCCTTGAAAGACTAGCTGGAAAAACCCACTACTGTTTTCTGGATGGATTCTCTGGATATTTTCAGACTCACATTTTACCAGAGGATCAAGAAAAAAACACTTTCACATGCCCATTTGGAACTTGTTCTTACAGAAGGATGCCCTTCGGTTTATGTAATGCCCAGGAACTTTTCAAAGGTGTATGATAAGCATCTTCTCTGAATATTTGGAAACATGCATGGAAGTTTTTATGGATGACTTCACTGTGTATGGATCATCTTTTGAAAGTTGTTTGAAAATCTTGGAACATGTCCTGAAAACATGCATTGAAAAGATCCTTGTTCTAAAATACGAAAAATGCCATTTTATGGTTGATAAAGGGATCATTCTTGGACATGTTGTGTCCCATGATGGAATTCAAGTTGATCAATCCAAAGTTGAGGTCATTTCTTCATTACCATACCCAAAAACGATGAGATATGTGAGATCCTTCCTTGGGCATGCCGGATTTTATAGGAGATTCATTAAAGATTTCAGTACGATTGCACTTCCATTATCCAGATTACTCCAAAAAGATGTCCCATTTGTCTTTGATGAGAATTGCATAAATTCGTTTCATGATCTAAAACAATGATTGATAACCCCGCCCATTGTTCAACCTCCTAAATGGGACATTCCCTTTGAAATAATGACCGATGCATCTGAATTTTCTCTTGGGGCAGTATTGAGTCAAAGGACAGAAAAGAAATATCATGTGATTGCCTATGCCTCACGAACTCTTGATCAAGCCCAATCAAACTACACAACAACTGAGCAGGACTACAGGCTATTGTCTTTGCTCTAGAAAAATTTTGAAGTTATCTGCTGGGCTCCAAGGTGATTGTTTTTACTGATCATTCTGCAATCAGATTCTTGATGAAGAAACATGATGCAAAACCAAGACTTCTCAGATGGATTCTGCTTTTACCGGAGTTTGATGTTGAAATAAATGATAAGAATGGATGTGAGAACATTGTTGCTGATCATTTTAGCAGGATACCATCTATTGGGAATAGAAAATTTCAGTTGTGTTTCCCAATTAAGGAAACATTTCCAGATGAGGATTTATTTGCTGCTCAATGTGAAATACCATGGTTCACTAATCTTGTAAACTATTTGTCTTCTGATGAACACCCCCACTAGTTTTCCAAAAATAAGATTGATAAACTTGTGAGGGATTAAAAGAAATACATTTGGGATGATCCTTATTTATGGCACATTGGTAGTGATCAAATGATACGAAGATGCATTCTGAACTCTGAATTTCAATCCATCCTACATTTCTGCCACACATTAAACTATGGAGGACACTTTGGCCTACAATGAACAGCAAGAAAAGTTCTTGATTCTGGATTGTATTGTCCCACCATTTTTAGAGATGCTTTCGAATTTTGCAAAACCTGTAAAAATTATCAATTCCAAGGAAACATTTCCAAGAAGAATGAGATGCCACACAAACCCACTTTTGTTTTGTGATGTTTTTGATGTATGGGGAATGGATTTCATGGGGCCTTTTACTAATTCATTTTGATATCTCTACATCTTGTTGTCTGTTGATTATGTTTCCAAGTGGGTAGAGTCTATCCCCACCCGAACTGATGATGCAAAGATTATGTCTAAATTTTTGAACGGAAATTTGTTTTCAAGGTTTGGATTTCCAAAGTTTCTAATTACAGATCAAGGTACCCATTTTTGTAATAGGACTTTGGAATCACTTTTGAAGAAATACCATGTTAATCATAGGATCTCTACGCCCTATCATCCTCAAACAAATGGAATGGCTGAGTTGTCTAATAGGCAGATCAAACAAATCCTAGAAAAATAGTGAACCCAAATAGAAAGGATTGGAGTTTGAGACTTGATGATGCTCTTTGGGCCCATAGAACTGCTTTCAAAACCCCCATTGGAATGTCACCATTTATATTATTCTATGGAAAGGCTTGTCATATACCAATTGAGTTAGAACACAAATTCTTTTGGGACGTAAAAACATGTAACACGAACCTATATTCTGCTGGGAAAGAAAGAAAATATTGTTTACATGAGTTGGAGGAGATCAGAAATAATTCATATGAATGCTTCAGGTTATACAAAGAGAGAAGAAAATCCTTTCATGATGGGAGGATTCTCAACAAAAACTTCAAGGAGGGAGACAATCTTCTACTATTTGATGCCAGATTGAAACTCTTCCCAGGTAAATTTTGTTCCAAATGGTCTGGCACATTCATTGTTACTCATGCTTTTCCTTTTGGTGCAATACAGATTAATGATCCGGACAAAGAGACGTCATTCACCGTCAATGGGCATAGGATGAAGCAATTTCGAGAAAATTTTCAAGATCCTTCAGGGGAGGATATTCAACTTCATGACGCAGAATATAATTGATGCCAGGTTGTGTCTTTCCAAATCATTTATTTTTTTCTTTGTCTTTAATTTCCTGAAATTCATGCTAAAAAAACTTCACAATGAGGACATTTCATAGAATAAGTTTGGGGGGACACAATGCTGGGTAGAGTAGATTTTTTACGAACTTTTTTTTGAAAATTTTTGTTGTCAAAATTTCCATCAATTTTTTTCTTCTTTTTTCGTGTTACTTATTAAAAAAAAGGGTTTCTGAATTTCTTGAATTTCAATTGAAACTCATACCATGGCTTGAACCAACTTATCCTTTGAAACTAAATATAAATTAATGTTGAAAATGACATTGTTTTAAGTTCAAAAATTTGGAAAATTCTTAAAATGACCACTGATTTTTAAATCTCATGGCACATATCACTGGAATTGTGATTGAAATTCTCATTCATTTGAGTCCTCTGGACCCATTTTTACATCTTCTTCACATTTACCTATTTCTTGAGAGAACCAATTCGCGTGTGTTTAAACCAGAACATGATTTATTTCTATCAAAACTTGAGGGCTAAGATACTTGTGATTAAAATGATTGAGGAATTTGATTGAATATGGGAGCCTCCTTTTCATGATTGTCCTTTTTATTTTGGCCTTCCTTGAACATTTTATCGTTAATGAGCCCATAGTAGCCATGCATAGCCTGTTAGGTTAGCCACATTACAAGCCAAATTTCCCTTTCCAACCTGCTCTGGAAGTATAAATGCATGATCTATTTGAACTTAAGTGTGAGGGGGGAAGATGTATCATGATGTGCTACCTCATTTGGTGTTGCTTTGGGAGAACATTTAAACATTGAAGGCATATTAGGGATGCTGGAATATATTTTTCTGAGAGCTGTGCCTATCTGGAGCTCTCAAATGAAATGGAGTTGTGCCTATCTGGAGCTCTCAAATGAAATGGAGATGTGCCTATCTGGAGCTCGCAATGGAAATAAGCTGTGCCCAATCTGGAGCTTAAAAAAAATTCATACTTTCTACTGAAATATTGATGGAATGGGGAGGAAAACAGAAGATCAGAGCTGATTATTTTAAGAGAATATGGAGGATACCATACTTGAGTAAAAATTAGAATCATGCATTTCTGCTTCAAAAACAGCCAAACCCTCCTTATTCAGCCACATAATTTTTCACATTTGAAACCTACCAACCCCAAGCTACAGAAAAACCCTGTAAAGTCCTCATGATAATCACATGTTCTTGGTTCACATCGGGTGGAGATGTAGAAATTTATCAAGCCTATGGTAATTCTTGCATGAGTTGGATGAGAAAAGCCTTGATGTAAATCTATATTGTGTGCTGAGAGAAAATGAATGTGAGGTAAGTGTGTTGTGTCCATGAGAAGACAAAATAATTGGAAATGGATTGAATTATTTGAATTTATAATTTTAAATATTTTTCTTTAATGATGCATGATATCTTTTTAATTCATTGTTGTAAATTGGTAAACTCAATTGGTATGTGTTTTATTTTTTCTTGATACTGTGCTCACTTGTCCAGGAGTCCAAAAGCCATGTGTGGGGGAATTGATAGAGCTAATATTTCCAATATTTTTAATGTATATTTAAATGATTTAAACCTGACAAATTTAACAATTTGATCTTATTTGTAACAATTTTGGATTTAGAGTGTGTTTTGGGATAAAAAGTTTAAATTGCATAATTCTGGATTTTTAACAGATTTTTATCACAGGGGTATTTTGGTCATTTATTATAAAATATATTTCCGAATTTTGTGATTAGAAATTTTTTTGAACCCTTATTTTATTGACTTTAAATTTGTCTTCAGGACGAGGGGCTGAATCGATATTCTAGATGCCCAAAAAATCAACGAATTTGACGATTTTTCCGGGCAGACTACATTGACCCTACATTGATAATGGAAACAACTTTCGGCCTACACTACTCCAAATGATGTTCTTACACCTGGATATGACATAGGACTACCGGACGCACCTCCAAAATAAATTTTAAGCCGTTTGGAATCTTTTATAATGGCCGTTGAGTGATAGAGGTTTGAAGGATGCTTTCAGGAAGCATCATCTAGAGAATTAGATTTTCAATAAAAAAACAATAACTCCTTCAATACACTTTCAATTAATCTGAAATTTTGACTGTGGACGGACACAAAATTTATGAACAATAGTGATGAAGAGGTCCACACGTGGATCAGACATTTAATAGGTCGAAAATGCGACAACTTGGTGAATATAAAATCTGCCTATAAAAGGAGGGGAGCTCCTACCTCTCAATACATATTCTATTTTTCACCACACCATACATCACAAAAGGGAGTTGGCTTGAAAGAGCGAAGGGGAAGGTAGAGATTTTGATCCTTAAGAAGATTAAATACTTTTAATATTTAATAGAAAAGATGAAGGCTTCTCAAGTGATGGAAGGCTAAGTGGCAAGTGGTTGCGGACGGCGACACCCAACGGACACTCTCTTCCGAGTTTGGATTTTAATGTGCAATCTCTTTTTGAATTTCTTTTGAACCTATATTTTTTAATGAATCTGGTTGTTTTATTTCTTAAATATATTTTCAACAAATTTTTTTTGACCGTTGTTCCATCTATAATGTAGAACAATTGACATCGCTATTTAAAATTATTTGGTGAGG
The DNA here is from genome assembly GCA_963277665.1 of Viscum album. Lineage (NCBI taxonomy): Eukaryota > Viridiplantae > Streptophyta > Magnoliopsida > Santalales > Viscaceae > Viscum > Viscum album. The sequence goes on from OY728156.1 coordinate 54,439,977, forward strand.
TTTTTTCATTGAGCATAGCGAATTCAATTAGGTTCAATTACTTGGAGGTATTTAAGTAATTGAATCACTTCTATAGGCGGGAAAAAATCATATTGAAGTCCTAAATATGGTTTATTTTCAAATTTGAGTGTAAACATGGGGGTCCCTGGGGGTACATTTAGGAATTTAAAATAAGAGATATTTTTTATATACAAGGAAGAGGGTAGTGTCCGAGAGGGTGAAGCTTGTCTGCAACTACTGTTGTTATTCTTGATTTCAAACCCACTTTATCTTTACTTTAAAATTATTTTAGTTTAGTATTTAATTAGAATTTTATTTTCAAATTGTTAATCAAACCCCCATTTTCATTTCATTAAAAACAAATAAAATAACAAAAGTGACAGTTTTACAACTCGAACTGCAACCTTCTCGAGAGACAACCCTGTGGTCACCACTGTGCTACATTAAAAGGGAAAATATTGACTGAGGGTTTTACGACAAAAATGCTCACATCACCCTTGTAAATTAAAAACATTACAATTAGAAAATATAAATTGTGAATGTTAGAATATGAAGATATCGATCCTCTCATTCTTCTAGAATCATTGTCCCCAAAACAATAATATATAAATGGAACCAAATATTCTTAATCAAATCATAGTCATAGAAAAAGAAAAAATAGTACCATGAATGGATATATGGATTAGTATTTATAAAAGATAGTATGACCATTAGAATAATAACTAGATCATTATGAATAATAACCTTACAGTTTAAATAATAATTTAACCAAAAAAATAAAATTTAATATTAATATTTTATATCACAAGTAATATATTATATATAAATATTATATTTCTACAAAATATATATTATGAATAAAATTTCAATAAGCATATTGATACATTTTTAATAAACTATATTTTAATATAATTTTTAAAGATATTATTTTTTAAACATAAAATTAAAATTACTTATGTGATTAAATTAATTTGATAAAATATTATACAATTTTTAAATCCCCATATAGAAATTGTCCATGGATATATTTTTTTTAAATGTTTTGAATTACATTAATTCTCATGTGAATAGTATAATTACTGTTTTTCATAACTGATATTTTTTAAATTACATCATTCGTGATTTATTAATGAAATAATAAATTGTATAAAAGTTTAATCAACCAATAAAATAGTAAATTTGATAAATGTGTCATTATAATAAAATAAAAAATATTTAAAAAACCTTATAATTACTTATCAATGTCTAAAGTGACAATCATTCGTTTCAAAAATATTTTTCTCCAATTTCAACTTTCTGTTTTCATAAACTAAAATATTATAAATATAAATTGGTTTAGATTACAAAAACAATTAAATTATATTTTTATATGATACATTATGTAAAAAATATCACCATTACAATGTTTACATTGGATATGAAATTGTATTTATTATTTTATCTCACAAATACTTTTCTCTTAAATTATGTATTACCCTTATCTTTCACCATGAAAAAACAACACTCCCTCAAATAAAAAACTACTAAATCCTCCAAAATACATTATATCATTATTATTATAATCAATAGGGTAATATAAGAGTAACCAATCCATTTATCAACGTACATGAGTATCATACATGATAAGAACCATTGAGAAAATGGTATATTTTCATCAACTCTTCTTAGTGTTTTCATTTTCTATTTTTATTTCTATATATCTTTTTAAAAATCATATATTATAATATTAAATAATAAATATTTTATAATCATATTAATTATGTTATCATTTTTAAATAATAATATGTACTATGTAATTATATTTCACAATTCCAATACCTCTTATTCATACAATGTCCATTTAATAGTTTGATAACCACTAAATAGTATGTACCAAATTATTCTTTTATAAAAAAAATTATGAATGTTAATAATAAATTATTTATGATTTATAAATTTATAAATATTTTCATTTCAATATTATTAAATTAATTATACTAATCTATTACACACATCGAACAAAATAGCCAAATCAAAGTAAAATTGGATATTTATAAGAAAACATGATATCAAAATGGTTGAAATTAGACAAAGAAATTTAGGACATATATTACAATTTTTATAATTGATACATAGTATCATATATTAACCTAATTCACTTATCATTAAATGTTTTAATTAACCGATGATTACTAGTATTGAGCTGGAAAAAATGATAAAATAATGCGTGAGATTAAGGTAAGGGGATTCTTAAATATAAAATATTTCTATTTAATTGGGTCATATTTCACATTTTATTTAGTATTGATGTTACATTATCATAAAAAAGACATAAATTGAATTCTTATTATCTTTTCTATTAGGTATATACTTCTTTTCACCCATCCTAAAAAAATTATAATCCTTGTTTAATGTTTTCTATCACAAATAAAATATCCTTCCAAAAAAAATATTGAATGATCATGAGTTTTTTCTTAATCATTCTGAAATATATTTTATGCTGAAGTATAATATCAATTATTCATTTGGTAATCCAAATGGTTATTAATTATTTAAGATATATGAAATAATATTTGAAACACATTCCTTTCCTTGGCCTTACATTCTGAGTATGTTTATTATACTATCATTGTATCATTGATGATTTATGATAATTTTTGTTGTTATGGGTGGGATAAAAATTATATATCCCCTTAATTAATTTGGTAAAATGATATATCTCATGATATATTTTTTATTACGGATGAAATTGATTTTAGTTGTGTTCACAATGTTGTTTTTATGATTTTTTTAATATATGTTTTCTGCAATCATGATGTCGTGTTTTTTCAAAATGACATGTCATCTTTTAAAACTATGATATAATGATTCATTTTATGCATATGTTTCATTAAATTCCATTATCGAAACATTCCCTCATAATATTGATGATGATTATATTCTTATTATATGATGATATTTATTATTATCAGTGATGTACTATTGAATCATGTCCCTTCTTCCTCCCTTCTTAGGTTTTTGACTCACCCATTTCTTTAATGTATTTCATTCGGAAACTACATGTACAAATAAGATCATTCTATATATAAAGGTTATGAAATTATTATTTAAATTAAGTTTTTTATTATTTTGTACAATCAATGTATGATAATAATTTTATTGAAACACTAAATCATTGGTTCATGGATTGTATCACTATTATGTTGTTTATGCTAAAAAAGTGATGTAATTCTAATCTATATATAATTTTAAACCCTATTGTTGTTTTTAGATAATGATTTCGTAATTTTGGGTATCTTCATTAGAAAATAATAGTGGAAAAAGAATCATAACTCTATGTGTAGGTAATCATCCCAGAAGAATCAATTTAGTCAAAGGATAAAAATAGAGATCCCATATTACGTGACTTTTACGATCATTAATGGGAATTAATAAAGTATTTATTCATGGTTTGTGAACAAGTGATATGATCAAGCCAATTATATTTTTTAAGATTGTGTGAACATGGATAAATTAGGACCACATAACAGGTGTAGGACAATACAATGATTTTCTCAATGAAATTATTAATGTGGTGGTAAACTGATTTCAATACTATGTGAAGATTCCAACCCATACTTCAATGGATATGAACAATAAATTTAACCATGTAGAATTTACACCATCCAAGAATGAGAAACAATCCATTTTTTTCATTATGTGGAAATGTATTACTTTTTTGGATCTTTCAATCCACCAGTAATAAAATTGTGGGTTGACATAATACAGATGATAATTTTTTACATCATTGTTATAAAGATTATGTGAATATTAAAATATATTGTTTATATATATATAATGATAAATGGAATTATTTTATAAATAACATCAAACTAAAGGATGAAATTTAATGTATGGAGTGGGATGTCATTAAAAAATATTAAATAAAAAGTATTTAGATAGAACTATATAATGAAATTGGAAGAGATAACTAACAGCGTTGAATAAAATTTAAGGTGAATCAGTCATGGTTTATGAGGGAAAATTCATAGGGCTTTCAAGATACACAATTGGATTTGTTATAAAAATTGGAAAATAAGTAGATATATTATGATCATAGACTTTTTAATTGTGAATATTATTTTTGTTATTCTATAAAAGTTGATATGGAGTTTGGTGAATGGTTTTATGGTTATGTAGACGAAAATAGAATAATGGAGTTTCAAGACGGAGGCTTAAAAGAAATAAGAGGATAGAGTTTCCATCTACCAACATGTAAAAATATTGTGAAGAAGTTACATGGGAATTGCCACAATGGTATGGGGAAATACATTATGTGTTAGAGATAAAGAGAATAAGATTATGTATGTAAATGTTAAATGATGATTCTGACCAAAATGATGGAGAAAAGGAGTAAATATCCTAATGAATCAACCATGGAACAATACATTAACTTTATAGAGAAAAAAACTATGTAGTATAGTTTACTAAACGAAAAGTCCATGAGGGTAATCTTAATCAGCAACCACCAATGAAAAATAATTAAGGGAAATATTATCACATCACTAAATATGATATAGTCCATGAAAATTAATTCATACAAGGTATAATTCTAATCTTCTCATGATTTAAATTTTTTTATTTTTTTTTGGTTCTATGACTTCATTTATAGCATACATTTTTTCCATTAATATTGAATCGATGACCTAATACCATGATGTGGATATATATATAAAAACTACTAGTTGGGTGATCATTGACACCCTAGTGTTGTACTCTTCTCTTATTAGAATCTATGGGTTGATTCTTGCATTAAATCTCTTTGTCCATCAAATGTTGAAATTTGACACTGTGATTGACATGGATTAGCTATAATAATATATATCACACATCGATATTCAAGAAATATAAATCTATATTCATATTAGGAACCATCCCATGATTTTATAAAAATGTAAGGGATATCATGAATCTCTTTTTGAAATTCATAAAATTGTGTGAGTGTATATACCCTATTAAAGAACATACAATTCCCAAATAGTTGAGTTGGAGGAAAGAATAAATATTTAAGAAATTATCATTGATAAGTAACACAAAAATGTATTTCCTAAATATTAACATGTAATTAAACAAAAGAATGTGTTTTAGTTATCAGTAGGTCTCATACTCAGAGCCACTCCTATCCCCAAATTCCCCTATAAGTAACCCCTAATCAAGTTACAAGATTTAATGAATATATTTTTAGGTAATTTGGACATAGTGTTCATATTCCTTAGTGAGATACCATGGTATTTTTTGGGGCACTTTTCCAAGAAAAAGGATAGATCAATGATGTTTTTTATTGAATACCAGGATCATAACAGTGTGACAATAATGAAAAATTATCCCATATCAAGGATTTATTACTTGTTCGATGATATTCAAGGAGATAATTACTTCTCAAAAGGGTGTATTTGTTAAGGATATAAATATATGATGGTGAAAATGAAGATAATTAAAAGATAACCTTCCATATAATTTATGAACACTATGATTTCATAGTGATTCCCTTAAGACATGTTGATTCCCTGGAAGGCATCATGGATTTGATAAATATAGTAATTAGATATTACGTCACATGTTTTTTATCTACTATTTATAAATGAAATTCTTATTCACACCAACAGAAAGGAGGATCATAAATAGAATACAAGGATTTAACATTATAAATTAATGGAGGATAAAATGTACCATATTTGTATAATGTGTGAGTTTTGGTTCTATAAGTCACATTATTAGGGAATGTTATCCTAATTGAGGGTTTATACATAGATTCTTAAAAGATAAATGAAATTGAAGAGTGGACTAGGCCAACTAATGTTATGGAAATCCATATTTTTCCATTAATATAAGGGTATTAATGTGGTTTTATTATAAATATATCATGATTTTCTAGACCAATAACCATGTAAACTAGGAATGGAAAAAATTATTCAGGGATGTATGAATTTATGTAATGCTTTATGGAGATCATTAAGAGGCTAATAACTGTGCCTATAATGACACTTCTAAAAAGTGGAAATCAATTTTTGATACATAGAGATACTTAAACAAAAGGATTGTGTTTTATGCTCATAAATAATGAAAAAGTGATAGAAATATACACATGATAATAGAATATCAATGATAATAACTACACTATTCATGATATGTAGTTATAAATTGTAATCTTTTCTCTGAATATTTTGGGAAACTACCTATATGGTTAAAAGTGTGACAAATGTACCAATTGAAAGAGTATAATGTTTTTATTCATTTATAAGGATATCAAACAGAGTCAAAGAATATAGTTATAGATATAAAAAAATGATTTATCTATTAACTAGCATATCTGAATAGATAACAAGGTAGTTGATGCCCTTAAAAGGAAAGAGCATGATTCTCTATTCCTGATGTGGATTGAGGAAGAAAATATCATTCTAGATTTGAAATAGATAGATTTGAAAGTAATAATATGGGGAATAAATCCTAACATTACCTAATGATTTTCCAATAATTTATATATGATAATTTCATAGAGGGAAAAAATAGTGATATAGAGCTCCAAAGAAAGTGAAAGTAGTCAAGGAAGAAATGGTTCATGAATTTCATATCAATGAAGATGGTGTCATTCAATTGGTATTAGTATTTTTTCATCACCTATTATAAATAATTATCCATCAATAATTCATAAACATTATCTTTCTCCATAAATCCTACATGTACTATGATTTCCAATGAACATGAAAATTATTTTGGGTTGGGAACCCTGAAGAAAAAGATCAGAGTATATCTCAATGTTTTTTTTATTTTATCATGTTAAATATGAATGATAGAAGTCCAATGGTATTATGGAATTAGTCCCTATACCCATTCAAAAATGGTAAAACATTACCATGAAAATTATTACTCACCTTCAAATGAAATCAGATGAAAAAAATGAGATATGGGTTGTGGTGGATCAAAATACCATGAGTGAAAACTTAATCACAATTCATGAATATTTCTAATTAGCTAAAAAAATTCATATATATATATATATAAATATGTAAAATAGGTAACAAGGATTCATGGGGAACCACATTATATTTTATGTGATCATGATCCAAAGTTCACATGTATATTTTTTATATGTCAGCAACATTATATGAATATGGAACTGAATATCAATACGACCTATCAACCCCAAACTGATGTAAAATCTGAAAATAGTACTAATATTCATAAGGACATACTAATATAATACATATGGTATCTTAATAGAGGATAAGATCAATATATACTATTATTTAAGTTCTCATTCAAAAATAGTTTCTACTCAAGTATTCAAATGGATAAATATGATGCTCTATATGGAAACTAATTTTGAACTCATACATGATTGGATGATTTTCGTAAATCACGGAATCATGGACCTGATCATCTAAAATAGAGTATATAGCGGGTTCAGTTTATACAAAAACATATAAATTATACTCATATTAAGAAGACGATTTATGCTGAAAACTATCTAATGGACTCGAATTTTGAATTTGCAGATAATTTTTTCTCTAATAATATCAATGTAAGATAATAATGTGGTATTTATTGAAATGTTTTGTTATCTATAGTTAAAGTTTCCCCTTAGGGACGATTGATCATATAAAAGAAGTGTCATAACATCTTTAGTGACCAAGAAATATGGTTCATATTCATGATTTGTTTCACGTATTACTCTTCAAGAAGTACATAGTCAATCCCTCACATATGTTGAATATAGAGCTAGTGAAAAAAGATAATTACCTCTCCTGTGATGAGTTTTCAATAAAAATCATTGGACATAGAGAAACATTTATATGAAAAAAGAATAAAAAACATGTAAAAGAGTTGTGAAAAATCTATATGAATGAGGAGGAGACATGGGAACAAATGTAAACAATGAATAATAAGTACGCACAAATAGTCTCAACTGAGAAAATGAGTTGAAAAGTCAAGAATAAAATTTTTATAAGGCAAAATAATCTAACAATGATGAACTTATTTTTGATATTTATTTTTTCAAATAAATGTTTGTTATATTATAATATATTTTATAGAATAATAAAACACATTAATAAATAGATAATAATTTATTTTCTAAATAATGAATGTTACATAAATAAATATGTAAAAATATGAAAATGAAAAATTTAATAATGTGACAGAAAATATAAATTATGAATTGTATTTTGAAATAAAAAATCGATCCTTCCAATATACTAAAAATATTTTTACCATTTACCCCACTATTGCAATGAAAAATAATAATATTGGTCATTGAAAATGATATTACATATCCTTAATATATGTTTTTGATAATGCTGACTGATGGAATGTCGTAGTATTTATTTCGATGTAATATGATCATTGAATAGTAACATGTATATTGGGAATAGTAAGGTCACTTTTTTAGTGGTAATCTAACATAAATATAATTAAATTTAATATTTAAAATATATATCTTCTGTAATTTATATTAATATATATTATAATTCTATAAAATACATATCAAAATTAAAAAATCATTGAATTTATAAGAACGTTTTAAATAAAATATAGTTTATGATATTTTATAACAATAATAATTTTAATATTGAATATTAAAAATAAATATTTTAGAAAATTATTTTTATAAAATTCGTTTCATTTTTCGAGGAATAAAGTCAAAATTATTAGACTAAAATTTTATTGATAATCTTCTCGTATACATTAATTTTAAGGTAAATATTAAAAGCATAGTTTTTTCTTAATAAATGTTTTCTAAATTATATAATTTGGTATAATAATAATTACCAAATAAATTATATAAGAGTTGGATCAATCAAAAAAATATTAAATTATATAAATTATTCATTAAATATAGTAAACATGTTTTCCATATCTAAAAGATACATTCAAAATACCAAAGTCAAAAGTGATTCTTTAAATAAAATTATTGCAACATTACCACTATCCATTTTAATAAAATATTGAATAAGAATTAAAAATGGATTTTAATTCCTAAATACAACATAAATATTTAAATATGATTAATTATATAAAAAATATTTCTATTATAATTTTTAGTTTGTATATAGTATTTTCTTAAATGACTTATCATAACAATACTCCACTCCTCACATATAAATAACCACTCTCCCTCCCTATGGAAAACCACTACCCCCTCACTTACCAAAGAAAACAATCATCAAAAAAATACTCTATATAGATACTCATATATTCCATAGAGACCCTTTTAAGTAACCGAATCCAAGCATCAAGGTATTTTAAGACGTACTAGAGAATAAACATCAATTAGGGGGTATGTTTTCATCGACTCCTATATATGTTCCCTCTTATTTGCCTCATTCACTCTATCACTTACAAACTCAAATATTTTATGATAAATTTTTATTATGTTAAAATTATATTAATTATTTTATCATAATTATATAATAATGTCTTCAAATTAATTAAATTCCCAAATTATAATACCTTATCCTCATACAATGTCATGTTAACGATTAGTTAACCACTAAAAACGATGTTTTAAATTTTAATAATATCACATAAACATGTACATGAAATTCATAATTTATTTATTTAATTTAAATTTATATGTAAATTAATTATAATATTCATAAATTTATTCTATAAATTTAAAAATTTCTTTGACTAAAATAATGAAATCGATGCAAAATGTGAAATTTATAAGGAAGATATGATATCCAAACACATAAACATAAACAATGGAAATTAAAAAATACAATCCAATATTTACAATTTATAAATAATTATGTAAACTAATAAAATTTACTTACAATTAAACTTTTTAATAAACCCATATTCATTATTATACTGGAGGATAAATGACCAAATAATGTAGAGTTAATGTAAGTGGATTCTCAAAACTAAACTCTTGATTTTTGGTTATTTCATATTTCGCAATAATATTAGTATAGATATCCCTATTATATCATTAATTTATGAACTAAATAATATTTCACATTTAATTTTGGTATATACATGTTTATACCATTCCAAAATTATTTCTATTCAATTTATAAAACATTTCAGTGAAAATAAATTATTTTTAGCAAATATATCTCAGTTCCAAATGAGTAGTTTTTTTACCAAAGGGAATTGATCTTTCGTGAAAATGTTTAATATAACATTTTTAATTTGAGAATTTAAATGTTTATTTAATGATTTATTATATGTGAACTCAATTTTGAAACCGAATCCAATCCCTAGGTTTGCTTCATAACTACGTTTTTAAACAATCTATGTTTCATGCAGGGTTTATTACCATTTATGAAGTTATGGGTTAATCCAAAATTATATAGCTCTCCAATTAATTGGTTAAATAAATATATCTCATCGGATATTTTGTATTATTATTTAACATGATTTTTTCATTATTAAAGAATATTTTGTTATACATATATTTTATATGTGGACATGATGCTAGGATTGTTCACAACTATGTAAGGTATTTAGAAATAATGTTATTTTGTTTGTTTATTATGAATACAATACATTACAAGTCATAATAAAATAACTCCCTCATGATGATCCTGATGATCATATTCTAATGATATAATGATATTTGAAATGCTCAATAATGTATGGGTGATTGATGTTTTAAATACATTCACTTATAGAGATTTTATCTCACATCTTCATTTGATGTAAATCCTCAAGAGACTTCATGTACAATTAATTAAATGAATTATTTATTAATATTTGTAATTAATATTTAAATATTTATTAATTATTTATATTTAAAATCAAATTGTGAGAATAATTTTCTGAAGAAACTAAACCTTTTGATCCTGGATTACATCATTATTAGGTTTTTATAATAAAATATGACATAATAGTCACGTAAAGAAATTTTAGTTAGCAATAATGTATGTATAATTTTCTATTTAAATATATTTAATCACATAAGAAATAAAATATTATTTATTTAAGAATACATATATATATCATCTACTATATGTAGAAGTAAAAAATGAATCACATCACTTTGTGGAAGAGGATGTACACTTGTACACACAATTTAATTCATCATTATCCACTAAATGTAAGGGTATGGAATTAAATTATACATTCCACTTTCATAATGATTAATATTTTATAATTATAATATATAAGAATTAATTCCAAAATTATACCCATCTGTGTGATTTGGGGATTGAAAATGATAGACATAGGTTTGTGAGGCTGTAGTCCACCATTCACATGAACAATTGATTAATTTCTCTTTAGATAGAGGATTGCGATGGGTATAGTTAATAACATTAAAAAATAGAATATTATTATATGTGGTATTCTTATTTGATATTTTCATCAGGGTTATTGATTATTTTATAGATGTTTATGAAGAAATAATAAAAAAGGATTCATTAATTACTATATGTCTTCTCCAAACAAAATCTTTTCATTAAATCTTTAGTCTCCAAATGATATTATTTAGGCATAGTGGTGTCCAATAGAATGTGGAGAGGGATGTAATAAAGGTATTTTGGTTGGTATTTTCCAATAATAATGTTTTATTATGAATTAATAAATGAGAATAATACATTCCCATTTATCAGAGTGGGGATGGGAACTACTAAAATATTCGATAATTTATTATTAATATAATATATTTTTTAATTAAAAATAGATTAAAATTGATAAAATTAAAATATAAGATGATGAAGAATAATTTCCCTATTAAAAAATACTTCGAAAATTATGGATCACATTTTTACCCATATCATTTCATTATAACCATTTTTGAGTATTTAATGACTATTATAGATATATCATTTATTTTTTCTCTTAAGGGGTCTAAAAAGATACTATAAAATGTAATTACTCCTCTAAAATACACTTTCATAAATATTTTAAGCTCTATATCAATCACTTGTTTGAATATAGGATTCCTATGAATTTAAAAACATTTAATAAAATATCATTTATTATAAAATAACATTAATATCTATTTGGGAACTATTCATTAAATTTGACATTTAAAACTATAAAAAGATATGGAATTAATATCGAATGAATCCAAACCAAAATAAAAGGTAATTTTCAACTAAAATATTGAGTATGAAAAAAATCAGTCAAATTAAATTAATTTTAATATCATTAAAATCATTTATTTTATTTTATATTAATTCTCTAATTACATAATTAGTATTGTATAATTTTTAAAGTAATAATTAAATAACATAAAATTTAAATTAAATTAAAATAATGAAATTCTTATAGATTAAAAATTATTCTATATAACATAACATAAACTATTTTTATCACTATGTTGAAAATATTATAATTATTAAAACCAATGCTGTGAAATTTTAATTATTTTTATCCACTAAAATATAATAAAGGTAAAAATCATGTAAAAATGGAAAAAATCCATATATTTTAATTTAGGTTGATTAAATATAATTCATATTAATATAATAATATATATAAATGTTTTTGAGTCTTTTCGGCCATCCATATTTATTTATAAATATATTTACCTGATTTTCCCTTTACCATAGTAACAAAAATAAATAATGATACTATTCAAATTGAAAATCATAAAAAAGAAAAGTTTATAACATTTTGTGCTCCCAATTTCATGTTATGAATCCATTTTTCATGGTTCGTAACATAGAAATTGTGTAATTTAATTTAGAATGACACTGAAAAAATATGACAAAAGTGGTTTTTCTAAAACAGTATTTTCACAATTATAAAATTGTTTTATAATATATTTAAAAGTAAAATAAATTCCAAAATCAATTACAATATTATATTAATATTTTTAATATAACTAATTATAACTTTATTTTTTAAGGCCTAAAAAATAATAGTTAATTTTCAATAAAAATATGTATTTATCACTATTCATTGAAAAATAAATAATTTAATGAAATTATAAAAAACTAATCATAAGATTATTTTGACATGATGTATTCCAAATTAATATGTATTTTGACGAATTAAAATCAATAATTTTGAAATTATGATTTTTTAAAAATAATTATTATATTATTTATATAAAACTATTAACTTTTGGATTTAAAAATTAATTAATATATTTATAAGGATGATACATATCTATCACATTAAAAAAATATTTTTTTTCTATCATTACTATCTTTTTTAAATGCAACACACTTCCATACTAGGAATTCGAAAATTTCCCATTTTATCAACTCGTTGGAATCTTCAAACGACATCAATAACTTATATTGAATCATAAGGATTTATAAAAATGTTATCTAAACCATTTTAAATCTTATATAAATGATTTTATTATTTTTCCACCATATTAGTGAAATTTTACGAGTTCTTATTTGTATTGTTGAAGGATCACCAAAGAGTAAAATATTAATTCTTATATATTTATAATTAACACATGGATTTTTGAGCATTATAATCATATGGTTTTTTGGATCATTAATAATGTGTCTTATACCAAAGTAACCCAAAAGAAATATGAAATATGAGTGTCCATTAAATTTTTCAAATATTTTATCAATAATTGGAACTAATAAATTACACATCCAATCAACTTTTTTGAGTTTCCAATCATAAAATATAATTCTAGAAATAGTTAAAACAAATAATAATTTAAATTATTTTATATAATTTATAACAACTTTCATACATCTATTTTGATGAACCACTTGAATTGGACATACCCATTAACCATTCAAAAATATTTTATATTATCCTTGCATCAAATAATATAATCCATTTATATATCCCAACATTTTTATTATTTTGTTTTGCTCTCTGTTATACTCTATTGTGGTTATCACCATATAATCCATATAAATGTTATCTATATAGATTTATGGAATTATAAAATAAAAAATTAACGTAGTCTGTGTAATAGAACTCATATAATTCTTTAACACTACATGAAATCATTTTATTCATATATGTGTTCATGTCATCACATAAAATTACTGGTAGTGTACTTTTCAAAAAATAATTCATCCATAGACCTTATATGTAATGTCCTCACCTATAGTCATCACATTTTTTAAAGACTGTTTGATACCAAGATATTAAACATTTAAATCATCATTTTTATTCTTAAAAGACTATTAATGGTAGTTTTCTTCATATTGATCCTCACATTCCTTGGGAATCCATGTTTGATTTCTTATATCATCAATGGTTTTTTTTCCTTCTCCAACCAATCAAGAGGTAACCTGGTTTTCAAATTCCATTTAATAATTTTTTATTGAAATAAGATATGTCCTCTAAAACATAATTTTTTTTAATGAACAAAATTAAATATGTCTTGATTTTTCTTATCAAAGAAATTAATTTCACTATTTATCACATCAATTATTGTGTCTCTAATTTCCATTAATATTATATTTATAATGAGAGGCAGTTATTTTCAATATTTCCTACATATAGGAGTAAAACAATGGATATAAGAGGGGGGAGGGGGTGAATTCTAGTTTTAAAAAATATGAACTGAATTTTTTACCAATTTTGATCAATTATATGGAAACTATATCTGATGATTTTGGAATTGTAATTAAATTTACTTCAAACAGATACAAGTTATATAATTAGTGTTCATATAAAATGTAAACTTAAATATTCACCATTCCATATAATATTAAATATTTGAAATAATTTCACTTAATAATAATAATAATAATACATTATAATATTTTAATGAAAAACGTAAAAACAATTCATAATGAAAGATTACATCATTAGAATTCATTTTAAAGGAATTCAATAATCATGGAATAATGTATAAATAATTTATCCAAACTATAAGGTATATCATTATTCACTAATAAATCCAATAGAAACAATATTTTAAATATCCATTATTTTTCTAGCCTTCAAATCCCTCAATCCGAAAGATTAGATTCAACACTAATCCTATCCTTAGAATCGCTTAATCAAACCGGATCATACTTAGTAATTAAAAAATATTACATTTATATTGTTTTTCTATACTCATTCATATTCCATACAAAAAATATCTACTGATTTGAAAAATCCAAGTAACAAAATATTACTATAGAATAAACATGAGATGGGCTGAGTTGCAAAAGAATCATCTACATGCTACAAAAATACAATATTTTTTTTCCAAAAAATCCAACAGTAATATTTCATGATGTGTGGAGTTAGTTTCAATGGAAATGGACATGATAAATCTTGTAAGGACAATACGATCCATAAAAAGATCATATGATGCTCACTTTTGTATAATCATTAAAATATTTTTTCCCTATTCTATCAGGAAGAAATATCTTACTTTATTATATTATATACATTATTCATTTAATAAACTAAATCTATTTTTATGGAAAAATAATCATTTATCTGATGGGTTGAACTTTTTTCATCTCTTTTAGTGAACATTGTATATCTAACATATAGAACAGAGTTTTTTCTGAAGAAAAAATATCGGTTTTTAAAATGGAATAAAATGAGATCATATGATAGACATAATTGAGTTTGTATGATGAAAACAGTAGCTTCTTCCAATGAACTAAATGAACTTCTTCTAATAAAATGAATTGGGTTTATCTGATGAACTAAACTATATTAAACCAATCAACTGAAATGGTTTAGTGCGATGGAATGAATTGAGTAATTTCTTGTAAAAATAATGTTCAAAATTTTGTGATTATAATTATTTATACATCCATAAAATAACTATTTTCTAAAAAACATTCCATAAAAAATTGTGATTTATAACACTATAAAAGATTGTATATTAAAATTGCATGATGTTATTTTCATAAAAAAGAAATATCATAGAGTGTAAAAAGAAGATGTTTTGAATCAATAATCTCACCCATTTTGGAAATCAAAAAACACAACACTTAAAGATATGAACTAATATAATTTAATAACTTACGATCCATTTTACATAAAAAAATTAGAAATTTTCTTTCCTCCCTGTGTTTTAAGTGATAATTTTGTCTAAAAACTATTTCTATAATATTTGTTAGCATAATTGTCATATAGTTTTTAATAAATTATGTCTCCATTCAATTTAATAATTTCTCAAACATCAATATTTCTAAAAATAATATGGGATATAAAATGTACATGAAAAATTAGATAAAAACCACTCAATAATTTGTTTTTTTATTGAATTTTCATAAAAAATATACAATGAATATTTATCCTAGATATATTGGAAAAATTATCTCAAAATTATTTGAATAAATATTCAACTAAAATATATCAAAAAATATTAAAATGTTAAAATAAAATAAGAGTTGATAAGAATTTAATATTCTTTAATTCCTATGAATCATATTTATAATGGATTTCATTTTATTGATGTTATCTGGTGACATATATTATTTTTGGGGAAGGATCCCATTTTATAGATCATTTACACAAGATCATAAATCATATTGTTCTAGTACTTTATATTTATGACTCTATTATCAAGAAAATGGACATTTCTACACTAAACATTAAACTTCAATACAACTACTTCATATGTTAGAAACATATTTTTCTATTCTGAAAAATCAGGTTCTATAGAAATTTTTAGAATTTCAATATCATCAAAATAATTGTTTCTTTCAGAAACATTAGAATATAAATCGCAAAATGATATTCATATAAAAAAATATGACTACTTATAGTCCTAAATTTTAACATTATGACCTTTTAAATAATTTTTTTTTTATTCATCTATAATATTGTATTAAACCTTTTTTTCAAACTGTGAATCAACTCAGAATTATATAGAATCTGCTACATTTTTCATAACAGAATCAATTAACATTAATAATGCATTTAAACCTTTTAATGAATCAAATATTTCCCGAATGTATATGCAACAATATTAAATATCTTGAAAATAATAGAGTGTATATTCAATATTATTTAACACTACAATGACATATTTTATCCTCATTTATATTAATTATACATATTCCCTTTTTTGAGGATGTGTTGAGTCCGATGACATATCTAAAACAAGATGCTTTTATTATTCTCTTATTTTATTCATTAATTTATCTTCTCAATTAAATACTTCATAAATATCAACATTCATATTGATTTTATCATGTTACCATATTTTAGAATGTTAATATTGATCTTCCTCGTTGATTTTGAAATATTATTTTTTTAGAAACCACCAAATTTGGATCCTTTATAAAATTAGAGGAGAAATAAGTGGTCTCAAATGAAATTAATTTTATTGGTTCATATTATTTTATTATTATTCATCTTATACTGATTCTTCATTTTTTTCATCTTAATATTCTATCATTATTTCAAAAACATATTCTAACATCCCATTATTTATAAAATATTCTTTTCCCGCATTCTATAAACATTCATGTTCATTTGAAAAAATATGTTTATATAATGATTTATCATATAATATGAGTTTTTATTTTATCTTTTTAAAAGATGATAAATATTTGGAAGTTAAGTATTTTTATTATTTCCATGTAATTAACAATGTAGAAGTAGGAATTTGTTGGAATTGATTGAGGAAATGGCAGTAGAATTGATAATGGAGGTATCATTTGAATAAACGATTAATTAAAAATTGAAAGAGTCAATTTATTATTCAGATACGTGGATGTGTCTATGATATTTATCCACACATTTCATAAAGATTTCTAGAAATTTATATTTGTAAAATCATTGCTACTACCTCTTTTTATTATATAATTTCATACGATTTTCATGATATTTTTATTTTAAATCCTAAACCTCTTCCTTTTACAAACCAAGATATTTATCATCGTGATTATTTTATGTTCTATATTTTACCACTTATATTTTCATTTTATTTTACATTGTCATCACATTAATACTTTTATATTCTGGAGAATTACTATCATTTTTCTTATAAATTTTGTTTAAACTACAACATTTCTATACGAGACACAACCTTATCTAATTTATGAACATGAATCATTCATTCAGTAACCTATAATGATATCATTATAGAAATAGTTTCTTTATTAATAAAATAATATTTTTCTTTTATCAAAATAGAATATTTCATTAATTTCATTACCATAATAAATTTCATAATTTAAACTAATGAAACAAGCTAAAAATTGAATCTTTAACTATATTGAACTTATTTTAACAACTTCGATAGAGAGAAAAACCATTTAAACATGTAAATTTTTTTAATATTCTAGATTAATGGTAAAACATAGTCATTTATAATTTTTAATATATATCTCATAAAATTCCTTTGAATAAGATAAACGTTTATCCATAGAGAAACATCTATCTCATTTAGTGAGAAGTTGGTTTTTTTCCATTCTTGAATCAAGAAATAAAAGATGTCCCAACTTTTTATTTCTCAATAAATTATACATTATTCAATATATTTTGTGTGATAAAAATTCACTACATATTCATGGGTAATTTCAAATTTTTTATGTTACTTGTTTAATGTTTAACATTTTATAACTATTAATTATTTTTAATGAAATAAATTCAAAATTATCTTCAAAACTAATCATCACTAAATAATATAATGCGTTTATAATCTTCAGATAGTTATGATCAAATTCAACTTTTTCTATGAAAAATGTGCCCTAAATTTTATATATAATTATGTTAAATAAAAAATAATCAATCTATATAATCCATGAAATTTCAATAAATTATTAAATTACATCAACATTTATTAGAAACTATTATAAGGATTGTATTTTTTTTAATATGAAAAGAAGTCCAATCAGACTGATGTTTGTAACCTAAATAAGTGTAAAAGAATCCAATGAATAAAAACTTGAGATTAAAAGTTGTGATTAAACTGAAAAAGTGTTGTGGAGAAAGGGGACCTAGGAATGTGGTTATAAGATTAGAGGTGTGAACATTGGACATACATATATATAATGGGTAATATTAAAACTTATTGTGATATAAAAGTTGAAATTATTTTTCAAATGATGATATAATTTTTTAAACATGCAATTTTATGAAAAAAATAAATTTATTGGTCATATATATTTTCTTGAATAAAATATGTTATGTATGTAAAAATATTATGAATACATAAATATCAAAATATTTAAACATCATTGAATAGAATGTCTGAATATATAATAATGTTTGAAGACTATGACACAACCCAAAAAAGTGAAATTTAAACATTATATATGAATTTATGTCTGATATATGTTCATCTTTATTTTTTAAACATATCTAATTTTTTCAGAAAGCTTTTAGAACACTAATGGATTTAAAAAATATGATGTTTGTAGAAAAAATTATTTTTCAAGATAAACTTATGTCTTATGAAAATTGATGTTTTAATGAAAAATGATATTTTTTGGAAAACTGATATTTCTAGGAAAAATGAATTTTTTAGAAAAAATTATTTTTTAGGATATATGATGACTTTAGAAATAATAAATTAACTTAGAAATATTTTTTTAAAATGTGTTTTTATGAATAATGGCGTTAAAAAAAATGAATTTTTTAACAAAATTGAGGTCTCTAGAAAAACTATTGTTTTAGAAATAATGATTTTTATTAAATATGAGGTCATTAAGAAATCAAAGATATCTAGAAAACCAAATGTTTCTAAAAAAACTGATATTTTTAGGAAAAGTAATGCCTTTTGAAAAATTGAATTATTAATAAAATATAATGTTTTTATGAAAAATAATGTTTCTAAATTTTTTTTGAAAAAATATGTTTTTAAGAAAAAAAAATTTCATTGAAAAATTTATGTTTCCTAAGAAACTAAATTATTTAAAAAAATTACCTTTTTTAGAAAAATTGATGTTTTTAGGAAACTTTATGTTTATAGAAAAACAAAATGTTATAGGAAAACTATTTTTTTAGTAAAAATGAACGTTTTAGGAAAAGTAATGTTTTTTGGAAAACTAATGATTCCAGAAAAACAATTTTTTTTTGAAGATTTACATATTAAGAAATAAAGACTATTTTATGTAAACCCCCTTTGTGATTTAGTACATTACAGTAAGGATATTTTTTAAACAAGATGTAGATATGAAATATCACTTTTTATAACATTACAATATTTTATTTACTATATTAAAAAAATCAAAATATGGAGGTTCTTGAAAAATATCATTAATTTTTTTTCGTTCTAATGAATTGTATGTTAATATAACATTTTTATGTGTGATATAAATGAAAATGGGGTCATATATCTATGTATATATCTAATTATTGATATGATAGAATTTTAATTAATTCTAGGGAACTTGCGTTATCACAAAAAATTGGGATTTTATTGAATCTCAACCAAAAATCAGTGGGAGTGTGATTTATCTAGAAAAATTGATCACAACCACTTCTAGCCATGAAAAATATTTTTGAGCATTCATTTCAATAATGGACAAAAGACCATGGATCCCAATGTCTTCAAAATTAATGTTATATTCATTATCAAGCCTTTGGGAGAAAGAATATATATATATATTATAATATATGAATAATACATATATCATTCTTAACTGTCAAAAGGTATCCATAATCACATTATTTAATTATTCTAATAAAGCTTTTATTATGTCCAATAACAAATTAATCATTATAAATTAACATTTACCAGGAAGAACAATCTTCCACATTCCAATAATTTCTCATTAATCATTGTAAAAAAACAAAACCCCCCATTGATTTTAACAATCCCCTTTAAGAAATACATATTCGTAGTCATATTCCTAGAACATCCACTATGCATGTACAAAATATTTTTATTGTCAGTATACTTCCTATGTTCTAGAATCCCTTGATTGAACCAGATCAAAATCAGTGATAACACTAGAAAACTTTTCTATGGAATTTACACACCTCACTTGGATTCATTATAAAAAAACACTCTAATGTTTTAAAACATTAATGTAAAATTACGTTACATCTAGGGAAACATAATATGGGTTGTGTTGAAAAATAATTACCTACCAAATTTATAAATTCACCTCTATATATAATCACACTTCAAAGAGTCATATTCGTGGATTTTAAGTGTTGGTTTCAACAAACCTGGATGGGAACCATCTTGAATGGTCACCATGATCTATAGAAAATTTATATAATGGTCACATTGGTAATAAAAATATAATGCACTTAAATATTCTATTAATGAAATTTTTAATTGTCTGTTTTGTTATTAACATCATTTTTCTGATGGATTAAATATTATTTATAATGGATTGAACTGGGATCTTCTAATAGAATGTTTTTTCTTTCACTGTAATGACCTGAGTTCTTCCAATGCACTAAACTAAGTTTATCAAAATATAATAAAATGATATTTTTTAATGGTTTGGACTGATTTCATTGTATGTAATGTACAATGTTTATTATATGTATTGAAAAAGGTTTTTCTAAAAGACATAATTGGTTTTATCTGTAGGATCAAACGTTGTTCATCCTCATAAAAATAATGTTCTTATTCATCCAATTATAGTGATTTATACATATTGTAAAATATCTGTTTTTATAAAAACATTCTCAAAAATATTTTTACATATATTTTTATTAAAAATTATTATTTTATGAATTTTTAATGTGATTTTCAAAAGAATTATTAGAATGTGTAAAAAGAAGAACATTCGACCCAACATTACATTTCGTTCATAGGTTATAAAATCTTAAGGAAATATAAACGCCCAAATTCTCATTGGTTGGTATTAAATCAATATTATAGGGTAGGAAATAGAACTATATACATGTATAAATGCTACTATTTTTGTTATTAGTTTCCAAATTTCCAATTAATTATTTGATTTTAATGGTATTAATTTTACACATGGTTTTATTCCAATAATTTGTTGAATGATTTATTTCATTAAAATTTATATAGAATATCAAAAAATCTAGTATCTTTCGATTTAGTTGAAATATTATATTAAATCACTTTACCATAGACTCTTTTTATGGTAATAATAGAATATTCACCAAGGATCATATTATTTGAAATATTTATTATCACAAACATTTTATAAAGTATGTTTATAGATAAATTATTAGAAAATCATGTAAAAGTTTATATATTAAAAAATAAAGGCAAATCACTTAATAAATTTACCTTTACGTTGTTAAGGGTTCCTATATTTTTCTGTAAATTTAATAACTAGTTTATATGAAATAACATCACTATTAACTAATTATTTACATGACAATCCCAGAAATCTTACCAATAATTTTATCTTAATTCCAAGATGAATGTTTTTCAGCTCATTGATTATATCATCATTTATACCTTGTAAATGGTCTCCATCATTATGTTTAGTTTTTAACTAAAATTTTTAAATTTTCTACTTAATATTTCCATTTAATATTATTCATCCACATATTTTAGTTTCCATGAAACCTTTCATGGATTAGTCTTAGTGGTGCGTGATATATTTCCTATATCTATTTTTATGTTTTCCATTTAAATCATCCTCATATTTATTTATATATTATGAGTACTAAGTAATTTCTATAGAATTAGTTAATCAGTCATTAAAATTAATAAATTAGTATTTTTTATAATATCATCTACTATCATATTGTTATTTATTATATATTTAAATTTATTTAAAATGAACTATGGAATTAAACTAGAATGAGGATAATGTAATCATTGATTCATATCTATTCATGTTGAACCAATCTATTTAAAACATTATTTCCTTTTGAATTTAAAAGAAATATCATTCTAGAAATTATATAACAATATAAATTAAATATTTAGATAATTATTATAAAATGGACTTTAGGGATTTCTAAATGGTCTATTTATAATTGGATATCTCTCATAGACACCAAAGTAACATAATAATTATTTTTTTCAGATTATTTATTTGATAACAATAATAAAATTATAAATAATTAATGAAGTTGTTAGAAATCATAACATGGTCATTACATCACACCATGTATTATTTGGTGACTTATAAATGATTCTAAAACTATTTTTTTAATTCATTAATATATGTTTTCAAGTCATATTTTAGTAAAAGAACGTTGTCCATTAATCTTAACCTTTTTTTCTTTAATTGAATTGAATAATTTTTTATATTTGGTTAATCTCTTCAACATTCATATCATTATAATTTCTTCTTATTTATAAAACTACTAATTTACAAGCCAATACATTCAATGATTTATGAGTAATTTCATCAATATTGAATGTTGGGATAAGTGGTATTGGAAATATTAGTAGTATTATTTGAATATATTTCATTCCTTTCAGAAACTCTCTTTTAATTTCTACCTACAATATTATATTATACTCCTCAAATCCATGGTTCTTTTAGTTGGCATGGATCCCTAAAAAACTTTTGAATATAAGTTTCCTTACCTTTAATAAATTATTTTCCAATAATATCAGATTACTAATGGATTTTGTATTTATTATAATATTGAAAATTTCCAATTGTTAACCCATATTCTTGGATTCCAATCATTGTATTATACTGGACTGTAGTCGTAATGTATTTGACTAAATAAAATTTTTACTCAGATTGAATTCAATATAAAATATAAATGTACTTCATGTAGTTGATAATGATTTCATAATTTCCTACATTTTGTTTAATACACATACTTAATTTTTTTATGATGACCTAGGAATATATTGTTCACATGTTATTAATGAAATATATTAATTATATAGTAAGACATGTTAAATGTTTTTAGTTTCCCTATCTTACTGTATTTTCAATAAAAAAATTTATTCAGAAAAATCATTTAGTTTTTATTATTTATTTGGATATATAACTATATTTATTGTAAAATAGGAATGATGTAAATTTATTGAGATAATTTTATAGAAATAAACTATCAAATTAAATCTTTCTATTGATTTTTTAGTAATAAATCTCATAAATCTAACAAAATGTACATTAAATGATTTCATTTTTTCATTTTCGAAATAATTATAGAGAAATATAATTTACTTATATCTACTTAAATTTGATACAAAATGAGATTAGGATTATTTTTTAGTGTAATATACAAAACAAAATATATGTTCACAAGATATATGTTTCAAATTACCTATGAGTACACCGTGTCAATCACTCTAGGAAGTAATTTTTGTAACTCAATAATATAACCTACCAATATTTTTTTTATAAATATGATTTCTTGAATAGTGATTGATATTTATATAATACTAATATGACTAATAATAAATTAAATAAGTTATAGATTAAAGATATTAATAATATAAATGAAGAGTTCTTACATTTTATGTTGGTATACATTATGGTTTTTTAGATTGGTTTTGTTGAATCACAATATTTTTAGTTAAATTCATTGATTCTATACTAGTGTAACCACTCAATCCACCCAATTAATCCATCAACCCAATTCCTTGTAACTTTTATAAAAAAATATCTTAGGTTTTCATGTACAGTATTTATAAAAGGAAGTATGTTCACAATTCAGTGATTCTAAAAATTCATAAGAATCATAGGACAATATCATTTATTAGAGAACATATAAATTCCATCTAATAAACAAGATTAAATTTTTTCTATTATATATTTTACCCTATTTTATGCACCATACATTAGATTATTAGGATATTTATTCCACGTTATCAAGAGATAAAGAAAACATGTTATAAATTCATCCATGCATAATAGCAATCTGCAAAGTCATTGACCATAAAAACCGACTATAAAACTGATAATTCATGATCATTAAATAACATACAAAATAATAATATAATAAATAATATTTATCTAGGATTCATTTCTTTTCTTCCTATTCTATAATCCTCTCATAATGTCCAAACAACCCAATTAAAAACATCTAGACTTCTAGATCCCACTTATTTGTTCATAGTATCTTTCTTTTGTACATTATCTTTAATATTAGTGATCAATACAAATTTAAAGAAGAATATTTGATGACCTTATTTGTAAATAATAATTATATACTAAAAATGGTATTAAATATCCTTGATCACATTATTTCCACCTCTATTATAATAATTGGTTTTCTAATCAACTGATTGTTATTGGATTACTTGATATGGCTATGTGTATATATATATAGATTACATTAGTCCTCCTTGTGATTTTATGTTTTAGATGATCACTTAAAACCTTATAAACTATATACAGGGATTTAAATCCCATATTAGTTATCTATTAATCATTATCTATTCATCTAGATGGATTTGAAATTATCAAGATCACATCAAAGTATTCCAAGAAATGAGTTGAATCAAACTATAGTATTTCCAATTCCATAAGTTTAGCTACCATTTTCTAATACCCCAAACTATATTTAATTTTAGTATTAATTTAATATATGATTATATATTGAGATTTTTTATCTTAGAGAATGACATTTTATGCACTCAATTAATTTAAAATATGTTTGTTTGTTCATTTAAATGTCTAATCATTTAATGTGAACACATATAGTATCTCTTATTTTGTATTCATTAACTCCATTAACTACATTTTTGGGTTGGTAGAAAGAAATTTAGAAACTCAAATATAAAATTAAATAAAATATATAATCCCAACTTCAATTAAATGATATCTTATTTATATTTTTATATTATAGTATATGTGTCATTGATTATCAACTGTTTTCCTAAAATGTAATTTTTTTGGAATAAAATAAAATAACCAATTAATTCACATTCTGGGAAATGTTATGCACCTGGTGATTCATTTAATTAGTCTTTTGATAAGTGATACATTATAATATTCACTTAATATGTTGTCTCATTTATTCCAATCATAAAACATCCATGAAATTACACTCCCTTTTTAAAATTATTCATTAGAATATTAAAATGAGTAGAGATTCAATAATTTGGAGTGATTTTTCCCCAATAAGATAGAATACAAGTTATCATTGGAATGTTTTTAAGGGATTAAATAAGATATTTTATAATTATAGATCTTTTTTATGCTAATATGCGTTTAGTTTTTTTCCATCCAAAAGGATCTCCAAAATTATTCATTTATAAAATAAGTAATGAGTTTACTTGAATAATAATGATTAAAAATAAAATAAAATCATTTTATCTATTTATATATATCAGATTATATTCATAATGTCCCCTTGATTTCTTCAATTAATATTATATATATAGGTCTCTTTTAGGAATTTCTTTCAATTGATTTTGTGAAATTTTTAATGATATCATATTCAATATAAAATCTAAAATTAATTATAATCACATAAGTACTGTTAAATATCAATTTTATATCTATAAAATAATATAAATCCTCTAAAATATAATCAATATACTATTTTTTATAGGAATATAGAAAAATTTGTGTATAAAATATAAAAAATTAAAAAATAATTTTAATTAAGTATCTATCTTATAATGAATGTGAAAATAATTTCTTATTTCCATGTTTATAATTATATGAAAATTTCACTATATAGTTATGTTTTTAATAAATTAACAAGAAACACATAACCCTTTTTTAGTCATGTAACCATGATTTTCAATCAAAAAATACTCATCCCAAGAATTCATAATAGTTAGCATTGTCCTTTATAACATCCACTCCAGATATAATGTAATATTTTTCACACATATTCCATCCCAAAAGGATTCCATAGAGATCTTAAATGATATATTCAAATATTTTATCGAGTAACTTGTATTATCTTCTTGTTCTATTATTATATGATTCTTTTCAATCCTAATATGTGCTTAAATTTTTTGAAATTTTGTATGAATTTTTTCTATCTCAAAAAATATTTTTACCGTCCTTCTAAAATTTTAAATTATTTTTCAATTATATGATTAACATTACCAAAACATCAATATAAAAACACACATCTATCATTTAGAATATTTTGTGTCAAATAATGCTTTACATTTATTGGTCCATGTATCTAATAGGTTATTTACACACATAAATATATTATCTCATTCTCAAGTGTGGTATTTACTGATGATCTTCTAGAGTTCACCCTCCGATATATTCAATCATTCACCAGGATACAGTTCATCCAAAAATATAATTATACTGGACTAAACCTACAAACAATTCATGAAACCTTCTTCTTGATCCAATAATATATTTTTTACTTGTTTATCAATCCAAATATCTTCTACAAATTAAATTCAATAATATTCCATATTATTTATTGAATTATTTATATATAGTCATTTAATTAATTACCAAATACACGATGTCCATAAAAATGATGTTATTAAAAACTATTTATCTTTTAATAATGATAACCATAACTCTCATTTTTTTCTTACATTTATGATAATAATATCAATAACTATACTGCACTCCTAAAAAATAAATGCCAATACAATAAAAAGTTTTTAATTACATTTTATTCAGTCACATGGTCAACCACTATGATTCTATTAGTTTATTTAAAACATTGTGTCCCCAAATTAAAAACACATTTTTCATTTTGATATGATTTCAATTCGTGTTAATGAGTAAAGATATTAATCACGTAGGATTTATAAACGTAAAAATATTTGATGAAACATCAGTTTCAAATGTAATCTATAATTATCTGTTATTGTCAATTAAAATTCACCCATTCACTTCCATATAGCATAACTTTACCTAGATAGTTTAACTTCAATTATAAAGATAATTGGTAGAAATAATCCTCTATTTGTATATTTTAGAAACCAATGTTTCCCATTGAGTATATAAATTCATTATATTCCTTCATCTATTTACATAGTTCCTATAAACAATTCCTTAAAAACAACATAAATATTGTGAGAAAAATAAAAACATAATAAAATTATTATTATCCTATATATATATAAACTGATCCATTATAATTATTATCTATAATATATATTATTCTTCCCATAACAAGGATACCCACTCTATACATAAAATATGAAAATAAAAAATAAAAGATTGAACCAGATAATGGAAAATGAAATGAATTTGTTACTCTATGAATTAAGTAATAAAAAAATAAAATTAAAATCACGAATAATACAATATGAACATATTATCTCGCATAAAATAATCTTCAAATGAAATTTCCTAGGTTAAAAAAATTCTAAACTTCAATGTATAAACATTTCAATCAATTAAAATTGATACAAGATTGAATTTTTTTAGTATCATGTGTTCTCTATAAACCCTAATTATATATTTGATAATATTACATACAATTAGACCCATAAAAACACAAATATATTATAAAAACATGAATGCCCTATCCAATATGAATTCAAAATGTTAATTAGTTACTACTTTATCCAATTGAAAATAATATCTAGTTTATTCTATTGAAACTGATACTCAACCACCCAAATATATTTAGATATTTATAATTTTCCATATCATGATTTGAAAATACTAAATTATAGATTTATTTTCTTCTTTATGTAACTATTTTTATTAAAACATTAACATTCTAGTTTATTCTATTCAACTAATAAAAAATATATTTGTTGATTAATTTTATCTTATATTCCACTATAGTGATTACTAAATTTTTATTACTCTAGTTGATCCTATAATAATAGCCAAATAATATCTTCATAATCTTTTTCACATCTCAGTTGTTAATGCATCTATAAGTTATTATTTTATACCTTTATAGAAAGTTATGGGATTTTCTCTCTATATATAAGTTTCAATGACATTAGGAAATGGTTCTTCCTAAGTGATTCAATTGACGGGGAATTTACGATGGGATACATGATATGATATCATTATTTTATGATTTATTATTTTTATTAGTATGCAATCATCTATATAAGGGATGGATAAGGTGCCATAATTTTTATGGGGTTAATATAATTATTAACAAGATTGATAGAGTTTTTTGGTATTTACACATTCTAGGGAATCTATGAGATAAATCAACATAGGTGTTATATGATATAGTTCTTCATGGCCTCTAGGAATATAAAATTTTGGGTACCCTTTTTATTATGATATATGAAAAAGTGAATTTATATACATAAATATTTATTTGGGACCAATGGTATTATTTAGGAGTATATTAATATGAAAAAATGGATAAAATTATTATAAAAAATAATGATATGTGATAAAAATATGTTTAATTAAACATTATGTATTAATGAGTCAAATAAAAAATGGTTTTCTAAAAAATTATTTTTCACTATATCTATTTAAAATGTGTTATTTGTTTTTTTATATTTATTCAGTTATTTTAAATTTTATTATTAGAAAAATTATATATGAGTGATCAATATTTTTGAATTTCTTATTTACTTATATAATAGTTGTTGTTGCATCTAATTATTAGGTTATATATAACATTCAATGTATGTGAACCCCAATTTTTTGATTGGATGCTGAAGCACTAATCACCAACCCTTTCCCTATTTCAAGTGTGTACAGGGAGTTAAAATACATGTTAATAACAATGAGATGAATTTTTTTATGTTATAACGTCAGATCATGGAGTTCGCACATAAGGTTATGTTTTCAGAAACAAAAAAAATTGTGTTTTGGATTAGGAGTTAATTCAACTAAGACATGAGAACCTAATTTTTTACGATGGATTAAAAATTACCATGAAATTATTTTGATAAACTTCTAATAGAATTGTTAATTTTATAAAATGTTACTTGGTGTAGATATGATATAACATTCATCATGTAAAAACATATCAATGTTTTGTTTCATTAAATATTTTAATTGGCATTGGAAATAGTTTTTGTATGTAAAAATAATAAGTGATATGTTAATATCTATATAATATGATACGATATTATGTATTGAGGTTTAAAAAATGTTTTTATTAATAAGGATGTAATATGATATCATATAAACAATGGTTATATTTTGTTGAGTTTAAGACATTACATTATATAGTAGTGGTTATAACACATCAATATGATACAATTATAGGGGAAGAGATGTAGTAATATATATCTCATATGATATATTATTATTATTCTTTTAAATAACTAATAATATAATCCAATATAATACCAATTATATAGTAGTCATTTTTTCTGGTATTTTTTTAAATATTTTGATCTTTTGTCATTAATTTTTTTGATGTTGATTGAAAATTGGAATTTTTTTCTTAATTTAAATTTTAAATATTTAGGAACTATGGGTAAATATGTGAAATGGAACCATTGTTTAAACTTATCTGATTTCTCACATTGGTTGGTCAGGACATGAGAAATAATTTCAATATCAAGTACATGTGAGATTAACCTACAACTTTTTTTTAAAATTTCAAATCAATTAATATTATTGTATAGCTCACGATGATTAGATATTGAGATTTAATATTTAATTATAATTGTGTTATTGATAATTTCTAATGGAATATATTGTTATTTCATTAAATTATATTCATTTTGATATTATTTCAACCAATTACATATAAATATATGAGATGATTTTTTAGGAGAATGATTTTTGGTTAAAATAGAGGTGAAACCATTCGTAGAACAAGACAATCTATTCATATATTCCCTAATTTCCATACACATGGACACCATATAATATTTGATGTAATTGATTTCATTAAGAAGAATGTTGTTCAGTGATATAGGTTGGTACACTTAGAGATAATTATGTTTTGGCACATCTATGATTCATATTGAAATACGAGCAATGAATATTTTGATGAGTCTTCAGTATGGGTACTGGTTCACTAGAAAATATTTGGGTGATGATATCACCTATAAATTATTCATAGAGATATTGAAGTATGTTATCTATATATTATAATTTCAAAAGAGTCTTAATTGAAAATAAAAAACTGCATTTTTGAAAATATTTAGTTTCATAAATCAATGAAAAACTAAACTACTACATGATTATGTGGTAAAACACCGAAAGATTTATTAATATACATTTTTATGTATTAAATATCATGTGTTTTCACAATTTAAATTCATCGATCATTGAGAATAGATGAAAAAGGAAATTATATTAAAAATATACAATATATTTTCTTAATAAATATATTATCAAAAGTTTATAACTGATGTCAAAACCTTTTAACATAAAAAATACACATTTTTAAAAACATTGTTGTTGTGAACATTAAATTTTTTTACAAAATTAATATAATTAATTACTATTGATAAATTATAATAATTAAATTTGTATATTATATCCATTAAAATTTATTTTTAATTATTTAATTTAGTTTGTTAGTGAACTAATGGGAATGAATGGATATAATACTTAAAATAGGAATTTTCATCAAAAATAAAATATCTGTCATCTTCTATTTAAAATGATTTTTTATTTCAAAGACACTTTAAGGAAGAAGTGGGGAACCATACAGAACAAAATAAAATTCAGTTCTTACTAAAGGAACACACAAATTTTTCAAAGACTAGAATAAGATTTATAGAATCATACACCCTATAGTGTTCCCATTGTAGTGAAGTTACCTGAATATTCGGGTCATCGTTTATGAGTTTTTCAAGATGATTATCAATTTTTTCCCATGTCTAAATGAATTCTTCCACATTGATTTTACGATCGTTGAAACCTCTATCCAATATTCGGTCTTATTTGTGAATCCACTCCATCTGATCCAAATTGGTAACATCAACTTGAAGACTTATCTCATAAATTATTTAAATCTCCTCTATTGTAGTGTTGATCCGAATGAATCCTTCTAGAATTTCTTCCTCTGTATGAAGAATGAGATTTGGACACCCCCTCTGTCTGCTCCCAATACTACACCAAGACCCTTCCTGTTTGTGGTTGCAGACTGCTTGCCCATCTTGTCAAAGACCTACTTGACATCATTCACTGTTGAGAACTCCACCCATTTTACTTCTGTCTCGTTCTTCTTTGCCGTACCAGATGACCAAGTCACTATAGTCATTGGAGTATTCGAATATTCTTTATGAAGTATTTCTTTTTACCCATTTATAGACTGGGAAATTCCTAGGAAGAGTAATTCTGTGTTTCCTATTCCTTGAGCCATGACCTAACATGTTGTCCTATTGGGAATCCTACTCATGATCCATTGTTGGTTGTGATTCCACTTCTCTATCATTGATCTCAGTGTTATCTGAATGCATTGAATCAAGTTGTTTTCGATTCCATCTTGGAATTTTCAATTTCCATTCTTCGAGATCTGCATTCTCCTGTCCATCTCCACTAAACACCGAGAAGTGATTCAGGGTCTTGATCTTCTCTGATGCATCAAACCCCCTTGATTTGAATACAAAACAGAACTCTGCTCCGTAGAACCAGGTTTCTATGCCAGAACCATTTTATCCACAAGGGTGAAAACACCACTAGTAGTACATGATTTCTCATTCCCATTACCCAGTCCATTTGAAAATCTGACTAGCCACCTCCCTACCTAGGGAAGGAGGGATTTCCGATGTTGGTTTCATCTCTTCGGTCTCACAGCTTCTACTAGGAATAGGTTCCAGTACCGAACACAATGCCCCGGAAACAAGGTCTGCCTTCGCAATGGTGGGAGAGGACCCCAAATCGGTCCTGAGATGCATGAAGATATCAGAAACCTCTGGATCATCGGTTGTGGGTCTATCAGTCTTGGAGGGCTTAACAATGATGTCATCCAATATCTTCTGTAGGCTACTTCCCGCCTTCTTACCAGGAAGAGAAGCCCCCAACAAGGGCCTCTGATCCACCTCTGTAATCTCTTTAATAGGACTACTAGCTGAATTCACAATATCAGAAATGTATGTAAATTTGTTTGAGGTGATTATCAAGGGAAGGGGTTCCAGGCATTGGTTCTATAATGGAAATGAGCCAAAAACATCATACTGATGCTTCAAAGAAGAAACCAAAGGTCTCCCATGAGTCTATCAGTGAAAAACATGATGTATATTTCCAATCCTAAAGCAATTCACACACTAGTCAGACCATGATTCATACATTGCCACTTCATGGTGTCATAACTCCTCTCCAAAATCAATTCGGATAACCTCAACAGGGGCTGAATTACATCCACTTCAACACAAATGTGTGGTGAAATGGGATGACCCATGGATTTGGAACGACTGTCAAAGCCCACGAAATGACCAACCGGGTTTCCAAGAATATAGAGAATGGCCGGATTTTGTAAGGGGAGAGGTAAGGCTAGAAAACATACCCTGATCGCAGTAGTTGGATGGTCTTTCTACATATTAAATTCATATGTCCATCGGAAGAGCAATAAGTGGAATCCCTAAACAACCTACAAGGGCTGGGACCAGGAAAAGGCGAGATCATCTTCATCAATGAATCAGATCATCATGTGGCAGGAGTCCAACAGACCAATAATAGCACGGTCCTTCAAACCCCATAAGGTGTTGACGAAATGGTGGAAGGATTCCATCCACAGACATCGCCAGCCAAAACAAGAAACTAGTGAGAGGCGAAGGGGATCATTAGCCCGAGAAAAATCTTGGTGGGAGGGAGAAAGTTGTGGAATATTGACATTGAGTGAGGGGACTTTAGGGCTCAACGAGATAGAGGGAAAATCCGGAAGGGAAGAAGGATTGGTGAAAGTTAGGAAAGGCGATGGGTGAGAAGATAACAGGGAGGATCCTCCCCAGCTACAGGGGGTGGGGGGTGGCCGTAGTGACCATCGCCACGAGTGGAGAACCACTAGGGCATATAGAATTATTTAATTAATTTATAACAATTTTAGAAAAATTATTTTTAAATGATGACATCATTTTTTAAATAATCGTATGTAAAATATAATAGTGTTATATTTTATAAAGTATTTAAAAATATAAAAGTTTGAATGAATAGTGCATGTTAGGATTATGAAAAACAATAAATTATTGATATTAAATCATCTTATTTAAAAGTTAAATTATATATTAAATAACATAAAAATAAATATTATCTATTTTTAAAAAGAAATTAATTAATTTTATAATAATCATATTATTTGGTAAAGGTTTATTTTTATTCTTAATAACAATTTTTAGAAAAATAAATTTTTATCTATTTCCGGGGCACTTATTTTAAAAAAATATGATACATGTAAAATTATATTTATAATTGTTTGACAACTATTTGAATTTTTATAATATAAAATAATTAATAGTTCAACTATTTTTTGGCCATATATGAATTGTAACATTAGTTAAAATGTTTTAAGAACATTAAAATGATTATACATGTTACTTATAGAAACAAAATTATGAGAAAATAATGAAATACGAAATTAATTATTATTTGACGTTCTTATTTCTATACTTATATCCTTATATCCAATATAGAATTGTTTTATATCACATTATCATGAATATGACACATATAAAATTTAAAAGTTTAGAATAACTATAGGTGAGCCACTCAACTCACTTATAAAATTAATGTTCCTATCCTCCTCTATTCACAGCGCACATGAAAAATATTAAACAATAACCTTATGATAATAATTTATTATCCATATTCTTAATGTTCTAGTGTTCATAATCTAACCACAAGATAAACCTTGAAGGTATAATTTCAAATCCAAATGATTTTTCAAATAAAAAGTCATAAATCATAACTTTGTTTTCCCTTGTTTTGTTCATCCTCTACAACCCTAAATAATACCATAACCTTGTTAATATACTATAATATTTATTTAAAATATAATACAATTTTATTATTATTATTAATATTACCTCGGATTCATCGATATTTTCATCCTCTCGGAAATAAAAACATTTGTCATGCATATATGATGACTATTGCATCCATGAAGCAATGTGTTTCTCTTTTTAGCACATTATTTGTTGGATTATTATATATTTGGATTTTAGGGATATATTTTAAGATTATTAGATATTTATGATTAATAAAATAAATAATATTTGCTACATTCTTACACTCTAACCCGTTATAAAATGATGTCATCAATTGTGGGAATGTGTGGATGTCCCCCACAATTAAGCATTGTGATTTATTTTTAAATTTTTCATTACATGGATGATCATAAAGATATATTTATGAATATATATTATTTTAATTATATAATTATAATTTATTAAAGAAGAATTATCATTTACTATTCTTTAAATCTAGCCAATAATAAATGAAAATATTAATCAGGCGTATATATTGAATACCATCTCCATGAAGTGATGTAATTAATTTATCATCATCACATGTATGTATAGTCATAATTTTGCATATAATGAAATAATAATACATTCTTTAAATGATCAAAATTAAATATCGTATGTTAACAAGGCCTAAGAGTTGGGATTGGAATATCCGAATGAAATTATATATGGAAAATATATATGTTTTCAACTAAATAATGATATTATTATAAAATTGTTAATATGTGAATAATTGGAAAATATAATGGAATGATATGTGGTAATATAATTGTTAATATAGTTCTATTCAATATTTATAATAAATACAATTTTATTATAGGTGAGGTTAAGAGCACATATAATGAATTTTAAGACTTGGGTTAAAAGTCCATCACATTTATATTGTCTCTTGGAAATATGTTTCATGTTATACACCTAATATTGTCTATATGGTAAATATACCACCCTGTTGATATGTTATATCATGAATATATTTCTATTTATTTTATATAAAATATAATTTTTTGTTATTTATTTCAATGGGTTATGAATGAAAAGTTATCATGTGGTAAGTGATTATGTTTTAATTCCTTTTTTGTTTTCAGATTGTCTATATCATGTTTAAAATGGAACAAATTTGAGATTATTTTCCTTTGAACCAAAGATAATTTCATATCCTATTATTATTTACAATGTTTTCATGTTATTATTATTTTTTCTTATCATTTATTATTAATATGATTAGGAAAATGGATTTATAAATGCCAACCTAATTTATTCATTTGGGGTTGGGAAGTCGTTTCATTTAT
This sequence comes from Viscum album, assembly GCA_963277665.1. Taxonomy (NCBI): domain Eukaryota; kingdom Viridiplantae; phylum Streptophyta; class Magnoliopsida; order Santalales; family Viscaceae; genus Viscum; species Viscum album. The sequence continues at coordinate 54,475,728 of OY728156.1, forward strand.
TTAAATGTTTTAAAAAATAATTTATGGATGTTTTTATTTATATAAACATTTGAAAATGTAAATTTTTAATAATAATTAATTTTATATTTTTTTAAACTAATCATTTTAAATTGTTTCCTTAAAAATCCATTTTGACCTTTTACAAAATATTATTGTGAATGTTTTCATTTAATGTATATGACATGAATTTATTTTTACACTGTAACATATTTCTTTTATCAGACAGATTCCCATAAAATATTCCATGCTTATTTTTAAATAACATATTTTTCTCAATATTTCAGAAATTATTAATTTTTTAAAATATTTAAAAATAAAATTTATTTCATTCTATTGATGTCAAATGTATATTAAGAATGATTTTATAAAAAAATATATTTTCAAATATTTGAACATCAATTAATTTTTTTCAGTAGGAATATACTATGTTTATCCCATCTACAGTATTTCACTTGATATATTCTGATGATATTGTTTTAAATCACATTTTATGGAACCTATTTCACCCAAGCATTTTAATTATGTTATAATGACGTGAAGAATGGTTTCATAGTATTTTGGTACACTTATATATTATTTTCATTAAATAAATACTCGGCAAAAAATATATCCTACAATGAATTTGGAAGTGATTAATATTCGGAATGGGGATAGAAACTGTAATAGCCTCATAATTAGTAACTCAAATCCAGTGTATTACTTTATTACATTTTCATATAATACATAGAATCACTTATAATATGGCCAAATTGGAGAGTATTCATAATAAACATGATGCAAAATTGTGTCCTATGTTACATTAAAAAAATACAACATAATTTTTTTGAGAATAAAATTATTCCCTCAATCAAGTAATAATATATGAATCATTTTACACTTAATTTATTATAGATATTGTAAAAATATGAGTGAGATAAAATTATTAGAATGGGTTATGTATAGATAAGGATATCATGAATCAATGAGTTAATCGAAAAAGAATGATTACTATTTTAATGAAAATTACATTAAAATCGTTCTACAATGCATAATAAATATGGAAATCTGAATTAATAAACTCACATTACATTTAAATAATTAAATGAAAAATAATCAATAAGGTATGATAAATAACTAAAAACATATAATTTAATCAATAGTAATAAAATGTAATTCATCCACAGAAAATATCATTATGAAGATATCATGGATTATAATAAATAAATTCTTAATCAAGTAAGTACTTTATTATTGGACATCATGTCATGGGAACATGATATATCTAACTTCAAAATTGTTACATAAGAAAAATTAAAAGTAAAGCTAAAAACATTGTTAATTATATCATACTGATTTTTTAATGTGGAATACAAATACATCAATATGATTTCAATAACAAGTCCAAAACCATATTTCTATGTCTAAATCATTCCCTATGTATAAAATATTTTATTTAATTCATGAAAAATGCGACTTATCATCAAATATATGATCTTATTAAAGAATACTTCTTTATAAATATGTCTACTAAACAACTAACATTGAATTTAGAACAAAAAAATTAGAAATCATATAATTTTTATGAAATAAAACTTATCCATGATAAATAATATATTTATTTAGGGGAAAATTATTGTCTAATCATCAAAATTATGTGAATATTTATAGGGTATGTTAGTGAAAAAAATGAATCAATAATGATAATGTCAATACGTTACATGGTAAAAATTAATCATAAATCATCCATAGAAATAATAAAGACAATATAAATCCAACATATACCCATTTTATTTTGAATAATGGGTTGTTGTAATTTAAAAATATAAAAACAATAAAAAGATATTTATATTTTTTTGAAGAAAATATCCCTTTCATTTTAAAAATGACTCTTTATGACTAGAAAAAAAATATTTTTAAGATACATTTCATTGAAAATATACATTGAAAATAATAAAATATTATATAAAATATTTTATTGATCACAATTTCTGGAATTTTTTTTTTCATTTCATACTAGAAAAAACAAATATTTATTTCACTTTTTTGATAAAATCCAAATAATAATTATTTATGAAATTACATGATTATTCCATTAAAATAATTTTAAAATGTAAAAATGGGTTAAAATGTCATCAATTATTCTCTTTAAAGTGGTTAAAAATAGATTGGAAATCATTATTTTAAAAAAATGTTTTTAAATGAAAATAAATTTAAAACTGAAAAGAGAAATGAAATCTGATTTACGTAAAATATTTTCTTAATTAGTATTTGTAAATATGAGTGATAAAATGGTACAGTTCCATAAAATCCAAAAAATATTTAGGATAGTATAAAATGATATGTATTTATTATAAAATTATCAAATCATTTCTTTTAATAACAATTCATGTGTAAATAATCCTGATTAAAATGTGATTCTGAAATAAACCATTATAAGGATCATAATATTGATGTTAGAATTATTAAATTTGTCAATTATGTGTGTCAAATATAAATACACGTTATCCATTTTTTTTAAAAAAATATTAATAAAAAAATTAATTTTCCACATAATGATACAGAGTTTATGAAAACAAAGAAGTAATATAACGCAAATGAAAAGAAATTGAGTAATGAAATTCATTACAATTTGGTAATTTTTAATTCAAATTCCATTAGAATAAATAATTAAAAATTAAAATTAAAATATAATACTCTATTAATTATTTGTAATATTAAGTGTCAAATGGTTAGTTTATTCACCATATTAAATAATTTATTGTATAAAATAAAAATGGCCATCAATGAACGAAAATTGAGATAGAATCTTATCCCTCACGATACCTTTCTATGGAAAATGATTTAACCTAATGTATAATTATTTTTAAAATCTATTAACTTATAATAGAACAATATTAGTATTTTTAATATCTTATATTATCATTTTATGACACCTTATAACAAATTTATTGTTAATATTTAATGATTTTATTATATCGGGTATTAATTGTATTCTATTCTCCTCTGTGTTTTGTTATGAATGACTCAGTTCATAAAAATATTATATAATAAAATCATCTAATTAATAATTATTATTATATTTTTATGTCATTTTCAATTTTTAAAAACATTAATGATTTACGGTTATGAAAAAGAAACTATGTATTAATCATGGAGATAGTAGGCCAAACATATGAATCAGCAGAGTTTCAAATTTTCAATGAGAATTTTGGGAAGTATTTAGGTTATATTTTAGCTTTACAGAATAAGGATATTATAATTTATAAAATATAACTTATTTAAATATAATTATATATATAATATATGTAGTGTGGAAATGGAAAGAGAGTTAGATCCCTTCGGGAAGGTGGTCGCTCATACATACTATAACAATATTATCATTCATTAATGTACGAAATTAAATGATATATTATTAATTCAGAATGATATATATGTAGTTAATTTCATAAATATTTCATATATATGACATATATTCATTAAAATTATCCTTATTTCTGTATATTTAATTAAATTTCCAAAAAATTATCACATCAATTCATGAGGTGGTATTCCTTCATACACAGAAGTGATTTTCTCACAAACCCTAAAAAAAGAATATAAAATGGTATATATGATTTAATTACTCCATAGGTATAATTATTTTATACTATATATATATATAATTTATATTTATCATTATACCCATCTATGAGTTTTGGTAATGGAAAAATGAATGTCATTAGTTTGTGAGACTATAGTCCACCGTACACAGGAATGGTTAGTTTATAAATAATATGATGGACGTATAGATATTTTACAGAAAATCCTTTAACATAAATGTTATTAAGTATATTAATGATACTGAGGTTATTATATCATAATTATTAATAAGAATGTATGTATGTGTAGGAATAAATAAATAAAATCTCATCGAAGAATGCTACCTCTAATTTATGTAAAGTCCTCGGTTCGAACTGTAGCCTTAGTTGTGGATTCAATACAAAAATATGGATAATATTATTAAAGTATGTTTTTACAGTTGTGATTTGGTTTTTTATTGGAAATGAAAAAATTGATTGGTGGTGTTAAAAATAGATAAGAGTGGATGACCTTTTTTCAGTCAAGTGAGTGACAGACATGTAATATTTTAAAATTAAAAGGTGTACCCACATATTTTGAATTAAAAAATTGTTCAAAATAGATTATTATTGAGAATTAGACATTACATTTTTCAAAATGGCTATAAAATATATTTTAGATGATTTTTAGGTCACTTTATCAACTATCTTTTTATTTAAACCCTAGGTACATATTTTTCAAAATAACCAGGATTAATAATTTTTATTATTTTTACTATTAATATTTTGTAAGAAATTTACTTTATTAAATGAAAAAATTTATTCAAAATAAAAATATAAAATAAATATTTCCAAATTACATTCACATAAGTTGAAAATTTTCATTTCAAATTATTTAGTATATGAGAAGAGAATGCAGATTTTCAAAGAGAAAATATTCAAAAGTTTCAAATGTCTATATATAAAAATTATTTATGAAATTGAATATAGAAAAATAAATAGGAAAATTTGATATATAATTGAATGAATTTTTCTTTAAAAAAAATTAAAAATATAAATGTTTATTATAAATAATTTAAACTAAAGTAAAAAATTTCAATTAAATTTCATTATTTATCATTATTAAAAAATGTAACATTTTAGTAAAAATTCACCATAATATAATTTTGATATTATTATTTAAAAAATTATGTTTATTTTATCAGATATTTTTTCTGAAAGTGGTATAAATTAATTTTAAATTATGTGTGCAAAGTGTGATGAAACCATCATTTAGATAAAAATAGATTTCATGAAATCCGTTATTTTTAATTTAGATTATTCTTATTCAATTTCAAATAAATAAATAATCAAAATATTCATAACTTTGTTATAGTTATTCAAAATCAACAATTTAATGTATATCTTATAATGGTATAGTATATGACAGCTCATTTAGATACAGGTTTTCATGTTCCCAAGCATTCACAGAGATTACATTTTCTAAAATGTATTTTATGGGTTGCTGGATGGAGTCGCAGTTCGTTCTGCGGGGGGGGGGGGGGGGGGGCTAGCCCTGGAGTTTCTGAACAGCTTGCGAATGATGATTCTGATCCGCACAAGGTTTATCAATCATCGGCTGGGAAGTTCGATTTTGTTAGTCATAGGGAGATGTTTTGTTTTGTGATTAAGAAATGCCCTGTGGGGGTTCCAATCTCGGAGTCTTGGAGTTTGAAGAAAAACATTGCGCACTTTCTAAAATCCTCAGGTAACTTCACGGATTTTGAGTATCCTCCTCCTTGAAGGATCATAAAGAAGGGTCATGTTGCTCATGTTTCAGCTGATCAGGGTGCTATCGAGGAGCGTGTTAATCTGTGTATGTTCTCTATCTTCGCTCGTGTTCTCCTTCCGAAAGGGGGGAGTTTGTAGAAATTTAATGATATTGTGTAACACATCTCACATATATGGGGGTTTTCCGATTGAAAGATGGTTTCTATGGGATGAGGGTATTACCACATTCTATTTTCTTTTGAGGAATCCAAGAGCATGGCATGGAGTTTTGGATCTCTTTCTTTGAAGCCGTGACTTCTTCGAATCCAAGAGTGGGATAAGAATTTGGATCCTTCTAATGTCAAGGACAACCATGCTTAGGTATGGATTCGCATTTAGAATCTGAATTGGCTGTATTGGTAGCCTCTAATCTTATGGGACATTGCCTCATCTGTTAGAAATCCAAATCTTATGGATAAACAAACTGAAAATCCGTGTTTTGGTCAAATTTTAAGGGTTATAGTGGAGGTGGATATTGATATACTTTGGTTGAGGAGGTTGATTTGACAACGACGGATGATCGGTTCAACATGGAGGTCCAGTATGAGAGGAAACCAAGCTCGTGTTTGAATTGTCATTTTTTTGGGCATATGGACTTTGATTGCAATAGGAATAAGGTTTGTGGCCTTTTCAAAATTAAGGGGCACACTGATGCTCTTTGTAAGAAGAAATAGATAACAGATCCTCAGTCTTTAGGTGAGCCGATCAACAACATCGGTCAGGATGCAGAGGTCATTGTCATCAGCATTGACCCTACTGATAAGGGCACGATGTAGTCTCCTACACAACATGTTAATACTGAGTCTATTCCTATAGAGAAGGCATCTGCTGATCCTATCTCTCACCCCTCTGAGTCTGGTCATGCTAGTCAGGCACCAGTACATGGAGAGCTCAGGTCTGGTCTTCAGGACTCAGTACAGGCCCCAGTTGTGTCATCCCTAGTGCAGGTGTCAGCCAGGTTGGCTTCAGTGTATGTCTTAGTTGTTTCATCAGCTCCAATGAATGTGTCAGCCCCAGTGCAAGTCTCAGCTGGATTTGTTCTAGTGCAGGTCTCAGCTGGCTCATTGGCTGCAACAGTCCCACTGCAGTTCTTAGCCGGGCTGGCTCTAGTACAAGTCCCAGTGCAGGTCCCGGTGCAAGTCCCAGCTTCATCAGTCTCTAGGAAGGTTTTAGATGAGTCATATCCTATGAAGATCCCAGATGAATTGATAACCTCTCACTTTGAGGTGATTTCTCAGGTCACAGAATAGGTTACATTACAGGTAACCCCTGCTTCTGGTATGGTTTCAGTTCAGGCCACATCTGGCATTGTTGCTTCTGAGTCTGTGAACAGGTTTCCTGATGGTAGTGAGGTTTCTAAATTTGTCAGCAGAGTTCTTCTACAGGTGTTGGATACAGAAAAAATGAGACTATTGTCCAGAATCTAGTTCATCCGACTGTGAAGGGGACAAGAGCTGATGAAATTGTGGGTGATTTTTCTCGGGTCCCACAGTCTAAGTCTGCAAGGAAGACTGCTTCACAAGGAGTTCAGGAACCGGTTCAATTTTTAAATAAATCCACTCCATTTAGTGGCTCATTTTGGTGTGATGAAAAAATTATTCTTCTACTGAAGAGTTATCCCAATCTCTGGGATCTCCTATGGCTGTTTCATCTCCTGTCTCATCTATTGCAGACAAGGGAATGAAGAAGAAAACTGAGGAAAATATCAAGAATGTTTCGATGAACCGGTATGGTGGGCCTAATACTAGGTCCAAATATTCCCTTCCATGAAGATATTATTTTTGAATTGCCAAGGGCTTGGGAATTCCCCCATAGTCATGGCCCTTAGGCACTTTATTATGGCCAACAAACCTAGTCTTATTGGGATTGCTGAGCTTCGCATGTCTTTCTCTAAATGGAAAGCTGTTAAATGGTCGACTCATGGATACTCTCTGGTTTCCCATAATGCATTGCATCTCTTTTCAGAGTCTCTTTGGTTCTTGAAGCATGACAACATCTCGTTGATTTCTTCCTCTTATGATCATTAATGGATCACTTTATCTGCCTATATTTATGGTAATGTTATGTCTTTCCCTTTTATTAATTCTTTGAATCAGTATATTATAAACATGCATTATGGTCAACTTTGGAAAATTGAGCACTTTCAATGAGCTGGAGTTGGATTATTATTGGTGATTTCAACTCAGTGCTTAGGCCAGAGGATAAGAAAGGGAATAGTTTCAACAAACATGATGCTGTAGAATTCACCTTCTGTATTGACACTTGTAATTTTATTGAGGTTCCAATCACGAGAGATGATTTTAAATGGAGAATATATACTCTAAATGGGATTCAAGCTAGTGGAATTGAGAGGTGATTTTTTCATTTGGATGAGGGAAGTCATAATTTTTCCCTATCTGGTGTCACTCTTCCAAGAGTTCAGTCCAATCATAATCCTCTTTTAGTGGACTTGTGTTTTGACAGTGTAAGATCATCTCCCTTGCCTTTTAAGATTAATAATGCCTGTTTATCTAGCCCAGGTTGCAGGCAGATTGTTTATTGAAGCATGGGAGACTACTTTCATTGGAAGTCCATTCTACATTATGATTATGAAACTTAAGGCTGTGAAGGCTAAGCTTAAAGTTTGGTGTAAATTGTATTTTTTAGGTCTTGATCAGGATATTCAAAGTGCAAAGGTTTATATTCTGTAGTGTCAAAGGCTTAATGATGGCCAAGATGTGATCTCTAGGGATGAGCTCCTTGCACTTTCAATATTTAATGAACTTATGGCATTAAATTAAAATCTCTCTCGGACCCAATTTAATGACAGGTGGTCGAATGATGATGATAGGAACACAAGATTCATTCATTTCATGAATAGATGAACGAAGTTAAAAAGTTGCATAAATTCCCTCATGGTGGATGGAGTGCTTTTTAGCACTGATAATGATATTTCTGGTGCTGCTTGTAAACACATTGAAAATCTCTACAAGGAATCAGGCACTGACAATACTCATAAAATGTTTGGGAATATCCCTTCTATGGTTCAGGATTCTCTGAATGACATGATCACTAGTATCCCCACTAAGGAGGTAGTCAGGAATGTTGTTTTCTCTATGAATGCTAATAGTGTGGTAGGGTCGGATGGTTTCTCCATTAATTTTTTCATGTCTTATTTGGATATTATTCATACTGAGTTTGTTACTGCTGTTAGATATTTCTTATATCATTTTTAATTCCCTTTTGGGGCCAATTATAGCTTTATTTCCTTCATTCCAAAGAATAATAATGCTCTTGATATTTTTAATTTCAGGCCTGTGGCTATTGGGAATACTCTCCCAAAAGTTATCGGTAAACTTTTGGCTAATATATTGGGAACCATTGATAAATATCTGATCTCCGCAAATCAATTTGGGTTTGTGCCTGGAAGAAACATTAAAAACTGCTTTTTTACAGCTTTTGAATGTGTAAACATTATGAGAAATAGAGGTAGGTATGGTAATATGGCTCTTAAAGTTGATATTTAGAAGGCTTTTGATATATTGATCTGGGGTTTCATTCGTTCGGTCCTGAGAATGCATGGGTTCTCTAATGGGTGTATCAGGTTGATTATCTACATTCTTAAAAGATCTATGCTCTCTGTTCTTGTTAATAGTTCTACAAGAGAATTCTTTGGGTGCCCAAGGGGAGTGATACAAGGTGATATGCTGTGTTTTCTTCTCTTTTCTCTTGCTGAGGACTATCTGAGTTGTTTTATTTCTGATCTAGTGCATGCTGCTTGTTTCAACAGACGAGCTTTGGAAGACTCCTTTTTTCTCCTACGCATCCTTTTTATGCTGATGATATTCTGTTGTTTGGAAAGGCTGATAGGACCACTACTTGATATATTATGGAAACTATTTAGCATTATGAGGAGGTCTCTAGTCATGTAATCAGGTGGGGGAAATCCTATATGTTTTTTGGAGAGGTTGTGATCATTTCCAAGGAAAAAAATGGCTTGGAGGCTTGGGGTTAAGAGGGGATCACAACCTTTTAATTATCTTGGGGTTCCTCTTTTTTGGGGTGTAGTTAAAAGATGCTATTTTTACAATATTTATCTCATAATTCTTAACCAGTTATCTACCTGGAAAGGGAATTCTATGTCACAAGCAGGGAGTGCATGTATGGTCAACTCTGTGATTACCTCCATGGATGTTTATGTCTTTTCTCTTTACATATGGCCTATAAATCTTCTCAAATATTTGCAGAGATTGCTTCATAATTTCATTTGTACTGGCTCAGTTTATGAAATAAAGATTATTAAAGTTTCTTGGAGTGATTGTATTAGGCATGTTGGCATGAGAGGTATGGGCCTCAAATATCTTACGATTTTTAATGAATCTCTCATTAAGATGTTCACTTGGTCCCTTTTGAATTCTATTGATTTCCCTTTGGGATTCTTGTGCAATAAACTTGGGTCCATGAATTTTAGGGGGTATTTTCTTTGTGTACCTTCTTCGATTTGGTCTTCTATAAAGCATGCTTATTTCAGCCTTTCTCATTCCTCCAAATGGGTGGTTTGTAGAAATAACACCTTTAATTGTTGGCAGACTGTCTGGATATCTTCTACTATTGCTGATGTCATTGACATTCCCCCTTTGTCGAAGAATCTATCTATTTCTAAATTTTTACGTATAGGAAATGCTTAGGAGCTTCCCCCAGGTCTGTTGAATACTGAATTTGATTATTTTCATTTCTCTGATATGGATACTCGGATTTGGATGCCTACTGTTTTTTTGGCTCCTTTAACAATAAAGAGGATTATGGATATATGTATGCTTATCCTGTTCTAGTCCCCTCTTGGTTGCTGATGTTTCACACTGCCTTTATTCCACCAACTCATTATTTTCAAATATGGAGGATTTTGAAGTGCATGCTTCCTTTTCAATGAACTTTGCAGAAGGTTGGGTTTTATCTTGCATTTGTTTTCCACTTTTATCCCATTGTAGATGAAATTGTTGATCATTTATTTATCTCTTGTAAATTTTCATCCTGTCTATGGAGATATTTTCATGGAATTTTTGGAACTCAGTTTCACTTGGATGGTTTTATTCATCTTATGCAGTCTGTGTATTAGGCTGATTGTAGTTCTCAGGTGAAATCATTGCTCCTCTCTTCTGTTTCAGTGATTGTCTCTTTTATTTGGTGAGCTCGGAATGCCCTTGTTTTTAGAACAAAATTACCCCTCTTTCTATTGGCTTTCGGGAGCTTGATATTGGTGTTTTGTTGACTACTCGGGCTGACATTGTTGTTATATGGAATGAGGTTTCTGATCTGCTGATCCTGAGGTCTCTTAGGATTTCTGGTAGATATAAAAATCCTCGTGTGATGAAGTATATTCGGTGGATACACCTAATTTCTCAGTGTCTAAAAATTAATATTGATGAGGCCGCCTCAGGTGCTCCAGGACCTTCGGGCTATGGTGGTGTATTTCATACTTACAGAGGTTTTGTGAAAGGTTTCTTCTATCACTTTCTTGGGAATGGTTTGGCAATTGAGGCTGAGATATGGGCTATGATCAAGGTTGTACGATATGCTTCTTTTCATGGGTGGACATTTTTTATGGTTGGAATTTGACTCTACTTTGGCGGTTGACATCCTTCTAAACTAATCAAGGAATGTTCCATAGAGAATGCTTTCGGATTGGGATGATTGACTGAAGCTGGTGGAGATGTTCTGTGTGGTTGTCACTCATGTTTATAGAGAGGCGAATCGGGTTGCTGATTCTCTCTCTAAACATGCCATTGAGGTGGTTAGATCATTTTGGTCCTTTGTCACACCAACTTTCTATTGTGAGTTGGTGGTTGTGGATGCACGTGGTGATGTGTAAACGCGGATTTGTTAGTCCCTCATATTTCTCCAGTTTTGTTGAATTTATTTTTTTCAATAAAATCTTCTAGGAACAGTATTTTGCATGTTTCTGAGATTTCTGATTTTTTATGGGTTGTTTATATTCAGTGTTGCATGTTACATATGATATTGAATACAATGATATTGTTTTAAAAATTTTGAATGATTCTTTCTCTCCAAGATAAATAAATGTTTTCCTTGAAATTTAAACATGATCATGACAATTAAGGGTTTGGTATTTTAAATTCCATTTTTAGATTCAACCATTATAAGTGGGTAAAAAATATATCATATTAATAAGGGAAAATGAAAGTGGAAAGGTCATAATGAATAATAAAAATATAGGATACTACATAGGTGATCATTTTTTCTTCATTAGGATATGGACATAGAGGAAATGATTAAATAATTATAGATAGTGATAGTGTTTATTTTTCACAAGAAAGTGAGTGATCAATGGAAAGATAAAAAACTAAAAACCATAAATTATTGAGGAGTTTAAATAATATCAGTTCATCATAAATAATAGAAAGAACATAATTTTTTTCAGGTTCCTATCACTAAATATGAGGCATTATTTTACTTTCTATGGATATAAGGAAATATACTTATATGAGTTCTTTTAATTTCATATGTACGATTTAATCATTTGGTTGTTCTTCAAAATATTTTAGATTCATCACTTACTCCATGAAATGAACATAGAAAAATGGAAATTCTATACATAAGTCACTAAAATTAAATTTTAAAGGATGATGACATCCATTATTGATTAATAATTTATTTTTTTTGATTTGAATTTATTAATATGACCAAACGGTTAGCATGGGTTATCCAATATTCATAAATCACCACATGGGTATGTAATAAAATTTTATGTAAAACCTCATCCAAAGTTCATCTAAAACCATATAATAAATATTTAACTTTATTAACATTTATAAAACATCAGAAAGTAGGTCACTGAAATTTCATGATGAATGTATCATTACTCCCACAAATAACATATCATATCTCATAATCATCACATAACAAACATGTGAATACTTCATTGAGTATTCTCTTGAAACATAGAAATTACTAGAATTACCATAAAACATTTTTAAAATAACAATCCTTATGTATTTCTTACGTAAAACCCATATTATTAGATATATTCCATAAATATAAAAATTCATCAAAATCTATCAATTATCGCATAAACAACTTTTGTAACAAATCAGTAAATAGTCACAAAGTAACCAGTACTATCCAATTTATTTTACCCATATCAATCATCTCATTATCTAATCATACTTATCTCATAATCAAGATCATATCAAGGGTTTTATTTCCCTTAGTCATGCATCTCCCGTGTTGTTCAAATTTCCACTGAATGATTTTTCTTGGTCATCGGTACTATTGAACATAAGGTTTCAAATCCTTAATGAAAAATACTACAATATAGTTCTTATACATTTAAAAATTATTATAACCATGATACAATTGAAAAAAATATTATATTAAATAATTAATGAATAAAGAAACAAGAACATTTAGCATTTTACATCATCTATGGTAATGATATAGGCTTGGACAAGATCGATTTAATTATTTTGAGGTACATTCCTTTAACAATTGAGACATTGATTTGTGTAGTTCCCCGTCTATTTAATGTTTAATAATTTTTCTCTAGAAACCTATTGCTTTTAATTTAAATCACAATCATTCTTGGAATTACTTCCACACTTGTAGTATACTCCCAATCCATTTTTATATAATTAAGGTGTTTCATTCCATAATTATAACATGATAGAAAGTATTTCCTTCTCTTAATTAATTAAATAACCATTTCCCTTTTCATACTCATTATTTATTTCTTCCCTTAGAAGCCATAATAAATTGATAATTATTTCTATATCCTCTAAGAACATGATACCACATCCTAATATGATGACAATGTTTTGGATATTTGTTCCCATCGAAATATTTGATTATTCCCATCAAGGAAACAACCATTCTTACTCTTTGGATTACATGAATTGATATGGTTTACATTCTTTATTCTCAGAACCATTTCAAAATTATAGGGAACACTATATTAGATTATATCATTATGAAACATAATGTATAATCCCAAAAGTAGTGAAATACATAACATATATAATTTTTTTTAAATAATCTCAAAATCATAAAATGGTTTCATTGAGGACATCATAATTTTAAAATCTATAGTAATGATTTGTAAATAAAATGTAAGTTATCATAGGAATATATCATAGGAGTGTTGAACCAGGTGCAGAGTTAAGCACATTATCATGAACAATGTGATGATCAAGGCAAGCCCTACATTCCCTTTTTAGAGTAATTACAAATTGATACCTTAGTGCTAGAACAACGTCCCCTTATAGTTTTCATTAATGGAGTTATTTCTAGCAAGAACCAAATAATATATACTATACCAAGACATTTTAATGTTCTTCATTAATTTTCCTAAAATTATATCATAGTATTATGGTCCCCAACCTAGGTATTATTAATCGTGGATCCCAATGATTCTACTAAGATTTCTTTGACACCATCTATAATGACCTCAAACCCAGTAACCGAGAGTCAATTCCATAAATTATTTCATTAGAATAAGATATAAGTAATTTCAAACAAAACAACCTAATAGTTAATAGTCTTCAAAAACTAGATACTTACCTATGTATTTAATACCATTTTAAAAAATATAAATAATAAATATTTTTCATAAATAAAATAATTCCCTCTAGCATGTCTTTAAATAGCCATCATTGTACACATAATTTATTATTTAAAATGTATACAATACAAGGTTTATATAAAATTATCATTAAGGGTTAAGAATAATATAATTTGTAATGAATTAGTGATCATAATAAACATGGAAGAGTATATAAATGAACAAACATTCCATTTAGATAAATAGATTAGGAATAATCAATATAGAAAGTTAAATAAATGAATAAAAATTCCATTTTAATAATTGTATAAGTCATTAATAATATAAAATTTTAAACAATTGAAAAAAAATCCATTAAATCAAAAAAATTGTAATGATATTGATCTAGTGACAATATCATTAAGAAAAATCACATGGATAAAATAACTGAAATTATATTAAAGAATAGAAATAATTATTTGATATTTTCTCTTAATAACATGATACCTCTACCGTAAAGAACATTCCTCCAGACAATATAAAAATATTTTCAAATACCCATTTAATGATTGCTTAAAAATTTTACTAGAAAGTCCTAACAAAGAATTGGAGGGATATATATAACAAGTAACCACCCATATCTTTATTTCCAAATCACTCCTCATCGAATAATAGATTAATAAATGATAAATGTTCATTTTCATCAACTATCCAGATTTTGTAAATAATTTGGATTTATAAAAACTTCCCTAAATAAAGCATTATTAATCAATGTAGAATATCATATTTAAAAATGATATATAGTTTATGAAAGAAATATAACCCTCATTAATACTATGGATATTTAGGGGAAATTTAATGACCAATGATTACATGAAATAGAATATTTCATGAATAATTTAATGAGTACAAAAATTAATAAAAAAGTGAATTTAAAAACATTTCATGATAGATGTTTTTCTTAACATGACCCTAAAATGAATAAGGATAGTTTCAATCCAACATATACTCATAAATGTATGAATAATGGTCTATTTAATTATTGAATATATATATCAATAAAATATGTTTTTAAAAAACTATTGAGTAGTATGTCCATTTAATTTTCAAAATCAACTATTAAAATAATAAATTCACAAAAAACATTAAAAATACATTTCATGGAAAATATCCTTTAAAAAATATAAATACTACATAAATCATCTAACAGGTCATGATGACTGTAAATTCTATCTATTCCAATATTTCTAAGAAATATTCTATTCGCTTTTAAAAAAGCAATTTCATTACAAAAAACATGATGTTTTTTTAAAAAGGTTTATAAACTAAAAATAAGATAAATTCGACTTAATAAAATCGTTCTAAAAATATTAGAATCATTTTTGATAACATTTTTTAGATAATTATATTTTTGAAGAAAATGAATTTTTAAATGAACAGAGAAACGAATTTGTATATTCGTAAAAATATTTAATCAATTAT
Source organism: Viscum album (assembly GCA_963277665.1). NCBI lineage: Eukaryota > Viridiplantae > Streptophyta > Magnoliopsida > Santalales > Viscaceae > Viscum > Viscum album. Next base: position 54,491,088 of record OY728156.1, read on the forward strand.
ATTATGAACCAAATAGTGGAATAGTAGGTCAAATAGAGTAATGAATTATAGTCTAGAGGAGGGAAAATTGACCCGATTGAAATTTCAATGAAATAAATTTATTATTTAGAAAAATAATTAATCTTAATTATTAGATTATTTAGAAGTAGAAATAAAATATAGAACATAGAGAATTTTATACTAGTCTGGCCCAATGTCAAACCAGTGTAGCCTTATACCACTATGACCAGTGATATATACATGTCGAATAAATTGATATGGGGGGGGTGATAATAAACCAATTAGAATATTTTTCCATGTAACAGTATAACCACAACGTATTGAATTTATAATAGGTATTTACAACATAATTACAACACTTAACATTAGATACTAGGCCATTATATTTTGTGAGTCACAACCCGATGAAAGAGAATAATAATTTTTATTATTAATTGAAATACTAAATAGAAAATTTATTCTATATCCAGGAAAAAATAGTGTTAAATACTCAGAAACCAGATTAAGAAGAAGATATGAAATGAAATTATAGGTACTGATATAAGAGAATTGGATCAACTCATTTCTTATAGATACTGGATGTTATGGAAGATGTAATTCACCACATTAGATATTGTCTAGGTGATCAAACAAAAAATTTCAAAGGACTTTGGTCTTTACATCAGATAGAAAATTTCAAAACATTATCTCATGAAAAAATGAAGAGTAGAAGATGTTATCCTATGACATTGATTAAATTCAAGGATTTTTAAAAACCAATTAAATAGGGATATGAAAATATTAACAAACATATTCTATGGTAAAAGAACTCAAAATTATTCTACTGAGAAAAAATAAATGTCCATAAATAATTTTAACAATATTCATTAGAATTAAAAAACCACCCAAAAATAAATTTTATTTAAATAATATAAAAAAATATTCTAAAAAAATATAATAATAGGTCAAATATAATTTCATATAAACAATTCAAAAAATGTTTGATAATTGCTTTATTACTATAATTATATTGATTATTTATGAAAACAATTAAATATAACCTATATAAATATAATGACATGATTTTAATTTATTTAATACATGAAACGATTTCGAAAATATTTTACAATATTAATAAAATTTTAGAAAAAATTAAAAAACTAATATAGATAATAAAATAAATGTTACAAAAAAGTGGAATCTTTCTAAAATCAATGAAAAATAATTTAAAACATATATTATAGAAAATAATAATATTTAAAAATTACATCGCACAGTTTCCCTATAATATATTTGGGTCTTATAAATTAATAAAATAGTTAAAATAATTAAATAATTTACGAAGTAATTTAAAATCCATAATATGGTGGAAAACAATGGAAATAATTTTTTTTAGATAATAAATTTTAAATTGGATATAAATAAATTTCAATTAAAATTACTATAAAATTATTCATTAATGTAAATAAAATTCTACCTTGTAGTAAAAATCATATTTTATTGTAGAATATCTAAGGTTGATTCATGTTATTAATGAACTACCTATTCAAATCTAATGTTGAAATTTTAAAATGATCCAAAATTGAAATATCAAATTAATCCACCATTGAAATAAAAAAATCATCCACTAAAATAAAAATTAATCTGCCATTAGTTATGAAATATCATCTACCATAAGTTATACAAAATTTATTCACTGTTAGTTATAAAAAGAAGTTTAACCACCATTAGTTATAAAATAATACCCACAGTTAGTTATAAATAACAACTAAAGTTGTTTATAAATATAACCTACTATTAATTATAAATATCATGTCCCCTTATTCAAATACCATCAACTATTGGTGTGATAAACCTCATCTAATTTTTCTTGGTAGAACTCATCTAAAAATCATAAAAATTAGAAGAATCATTAATATTTGATAATATATCTACCATTTTTTTTGAAAAACATCATTTTTTATTGGGTGAAATAACTCATTTACCATATGATAATTATTGAATATCCATCGTTAGTTTAAATTCCAATATTCCCTATTAGTTTAGACTAATGTTGGCTGAAATTTATATCATGTAGATGTGGTGTTGTTGTAGGAAGATGAAACAATAAAAGAAGGAGGAGGATATAGCGACCCTAGACATTTACATAAGACATTACATGATATTAAGATAAATTATTCAACTGATTTCAAGCCATGGATCGTGAAGTCTAGTATCTTTGGAGACTAGGTACATAAAACATAAAATATGGGACAAAGAAACTTCTTTATATTATCATCATATAGGGATCATAACTTACATTATGCTCATACATTTGTATAGGTTAACCTAGGTGAAACATGATTCAAGGGATGGGCTAAAGGCACAGTAAGGGATTAACCATAATAACAAAGAATTAGCACAAGGGATAGAAGGCATGACATGATGATATCGAATGACATGTAAAATATAGAATCCTATCATATAAAAATGGGATATTTTAAACATGGAATCATAAAATTGAGTTTGAAAAACAAAACATGAATTTAGTACGAGTCAAGGAAAATCTCCAAGACATTTTCCCATAGTAGCACAAGACAAGGCTAACTGCCAAGTCTATTTCACATAGTTGCCTAAGCCAAGGCTACCCTCCAAGACTGTTGCACATAACGTATCATGGGACTCAAATTTACCCAATTTATTTGATCACTATCTAGTTGCAACCATATTTCATTATGTGAATATGTTTTCCAAATAAATAATCATACATAATCAATCCTACATAAAAATTAGGCTTACCCATGGAAATAATTGGGCAACACAATCATGTCATAAAACAAAACAAATGGGAAAATTATAAAAGTGACTGTGAAAGAGTGAAACTAAAATATACTTTTATATTAATAAGGTAAAATATGGATGTTTAATGATATGTATTTTCAAGTATAAGTGATAACATGTAAGAAAATTATTTATAAAATTTTAGCATTAATAAAATGTGGTGTGATTTTAAGGAAAATCTTATAGCGCATTTAAAATAAAAATTGAAAAATATTATTTATATAAAACTAGAAGTGAACCAATAAGGTATTAATAATTAAAATACTGATTTTATAATGAAAATGATGGCTTAAAAAGAATATATAGTGTATTTGAAATTTGGTACGAAATCAAGATGCTCCTTTAAAACAGGTTTGATTATCTGGAATTTTTGTAGAGGGAGTCACATAAAAACATGTATATCCTGAAATTAGAATGGTTGAAGGGTCTTGATAAATGTAAATTTTACATGCAAAAATAATTTATAACCTGTACATAAATATATATTATAAATTACTTTTGGTTGAAATAATGATAAGGGAACCCAAATGAATAAAGGAGATTCAGGTAGAATTCCTTACGAATTGTCAGCATGGTATCAATTGAACATAAGAGTGGTCCATGGGTGATAAAGTGTTTCTTATCACTTATACACCATGATGGATGTATGAGAGAGGTGAAAAATTATACCTCATAATTATGTATTACATATAAAGTGTCATATCATAGAAGACATTATTGAATAAAAGTTAAATTGGAGGATCCCTTACATTAGGGTTGATGATGTTCTCCACTTGATATTAATAACCTGAATAGCCAAATTAGGTTCATTAATTTATAATTATGTAATCTATTATATATTAAAAATAATTATTATAACATTTTTAAGTTCATTTATAACCATTTTGTGTGGTTATGAGGTTCAATATCATTGTTCGGGTCCGTTTGTTTGCTCGGTTTTAATGATCACATCAATTATTTTCATGAATAGATAAAAATGTAAGGTGAAAGTGGATGTAAATAATTTATAATATATAAAATTATTGATATTCCAAGATATTACATGGTCTGAAATTTAATTTTTTTACTTGCAGTAAAGTAAAATAATTATATAAAACATTTGTGATAACCTTTTGGGTTAATTGGTGTGGTTTTGGCCACAATGAACATGTTTTGTTTTATAAATCAAAAAAAATGTTTTCAAAAGGAATAAAAAACCATAGATGAGTCATAATATTTATAATATGCTATGTTTCAATAATGAAAATTGTTTCATGACCAGAATTATTGTTGGTAACAGAAATTTAAAACACATCATCCTTGAATGGGGTAAATTATTACATCTCAGACGGTGTCTTTACTAATAAAATACAAGAAGGTTAAATAAGAGATAGAACTATCTTCTTCCATTATCATAAGAACATTAATGTAAATGTATTGTATTGTGGTTTTCATAACATTTGTATGAGGATAGTTATGGATAGAAAAAAATGAACTTGAAATGAAAATAATGAAAAGAAAAGTGGCATTTACCTCTTGATTCAATCTTCATTCGGAGGCTCTTAAGGGGATTGGATTTGGTATTTTGAGGAGACCGAGGTCTGTTGGATGTGGGAGATGCATTTGGAACGATATTTGGGATGATTATAGGAATGGAACAAGGCTTGAGATGAGTGATGAGAAGAGGTTATGATGGGTGGTATTTATAGTGGAGGAGGGGAGGGTTTTCATAATATTGTAATTAGTAGTTTATTATATTACCATAAGGCAAGAAATAGTGATGATCCATGACCAAGAATAGTAATAAATTCATGTGAGTTCTATATTTGTGTGATTACATAACTTATGATGTCAGAAATAGTATATTTAAATTATAGTGTATTTATATGGTAAATTAATGTATTTTACTAATCACAGAAAATGTATCATTTCATTAAAATACCAAATAATCACCCATACTATATTTCGACGTGTATAATCCAAAATTAAACATCATTTTTCAATAATAATTTTATAAATATTATTAATTTTTATTTTTAATTAAATATACAATTTACTCGAAAAAAATAATAAAAAATTTATTCAATTCTTTGAAAACATAGGTACATCATACTTTCATGTTACTATTCTTTAGGTTACATCACTATCCATAAGGGTAACATAACTATTCATAAGGGTATGTTACTATTCATCAAAAATATGTTGGTCATAATAGACTCCAAATAACATACTGATCACAACCGTGTATGTCAAATTTTTGAACTTCCAATCACATAAGTGATAAAATCATGTTTAAAGGACACATAGAATTTATAGTTCATTGTGTTGTGATTTTATGTGATTATATGGCATATTTACAAGGAATTAACTTCCATTGATAAAAAATAGGCTCATTAAATTCTTCCCCCCTTAAGACATTTCGCCATCAAAATTTTGTCTTACATTCTAGTCCATAAATTTGGGTAGGTACTTTTCCATCATTGTCTCCTCCAGTTACCATGATACCTCTTCATACTTATGGTTCTTCTATAGTAACTTGACAAGGTGAGTATTCATGTTACACAGAATAGTATCTCTATGATCCAAGATCATCATTGGTTGCTCCTCATATGAAATATCATCCTCCAGCTACACCACCTCTGAAGAGAGTACATGTGAATGGTCTGGTATATAATGAAATAAGAGGGATACATAAAAGACATCTTGTACTTTGGCCGTGGAAGGTGAATGTTCTAGTCTATAGGATACCACAACGATATTATTATTAATCTAAAAGAGGCCTATGTACCTTGAACATAACTTCTCTTTCATTATAAAGCTCATGAAAATATTCCAGGGAGATTTGCGTAGAAATACTATGTCTCCAACTTTGAAATCCAGGTCTCATCGATGATTGTCATCATAATGTTTTTTTAAATTTGGCTGTACTTGGTGTTATGTTGAATGGTTTTCAACTTATTCACCATTTTATAGACCATTTCATGTGCTAGAAGCTTATGATGACCGAATTCATCCCAGCATTCCGGTATTTTGCACCTTTTCGTATAATGGGCTTCAAATACTTCCATTGAGATGCTAGAGTGGAAACTATTGGTGTAAGAGAATTCTACCAGTGGAAGACATTGGTCCCATCTAAATTTGAATTCCTTAGAACAAGCTCTAAACATGTATTATAATGTATTATTGGTTCACTAAGATTTTACATTATTTTGTGGATGATAGGCCACACACTAGTTCAGTTCAGTGCTAGGAGCGTATTGGATAATTTTCAGAACATCAAGGAGAATCTTAGATCAAAATCAGATACAATAAGTAGTGGTAATCCATACAGCCTAACCACTTATTTAATATATATATTTATATCTGTACAAGTTGATCTAATTAAAATTCCTATCAAATTGTGATAAAGAGACCTGTCTTTGTAAGACGATCCACAATGACCAATATATCATTATTTTCTCAGCATGTCCTTAGATTTCCAGTGACAAAGTTCACGGTTCCCACTTCCATGTTGGTATGGGTTGTGGTTGCATCGTCCCTTTTTACTTCTATCTTTCAAACTTCACTTGATGACATATTAGGAACATTTTTGTATACTCACTAATCTACATTTTCATTTTGTCCCACATAAATATCTCTAAGATATCTAGATACATCATTGTGCTCCCTGGGTAAATTGAGAAGGTCAAGCTATATGCATCATTCAATGGATCCTTCTTTATCTCTCAATCAGATAGTAAACATAATCATGAACCAAATCTTAAAACTCTATCCCAATCAATCATGAATTTTGAGTATTTCCCACTTTCAATGGATTTCACCCTTTTATGAAGTTCCAAATATTTTCTTTTAGTATCCTTTATTTTCTCCACTATATACATAAAACAAGAAACATCAGACAGAAAAAAAAATTATATCATATTTATAGAGGGATAATAACTTCTATTGTGCTCATATGTCTACATAGGGTGTCCTGGGGGAAAGAAGAACAATGTTATGACCTAAATTCCCTATATAGGGAATATCCATAAGAACAAAGCATTAGTACATGTGATAGGAATGATGATATAAAAAGGCATGTAACATATGAAATCATAACATAAAAACACTAGATCATTTAAACATGGAATCATAGAAATGTGGAATAAAAATAAACCATGAATTTAGTATGACTCAAGGATATCCACCCAGACAATTTCCCATAGTAGCACAAGCCAAGGATGACTGCCAAGACTGTTTCACATAGTTGGGAAAGCCAAGGTTAACCGCCACGACTATCGCACATAACTTTTCATGAGACTCCAATTTAACCAATGAATTTGAGAACTATCAGGGCACACATATCATACATTTCATGAATATTTTTTCCACATAAAAAATCATATATAATCAATCATATAGTAACATAAGGGTTACCCATGGAATGAATTTGGTACCATAATCATGTCATAAAACATAAAAAATGGGTGTATTTTAAATGAATCAATGAAATAATGGAATTAAAATATACATGGGAATTCATAATGTAAAATTGGCATGTTTCATTATATGTGATGTCAATTATAAGTTAAAACATATAAGAAAAATATTTAAGAAGTTTTATCATTAAAAAAATTTTGTGCGATTTTATGGAAAATACTTTAGAGCCTTTAACATTGAAAAGGAAAAAATAATTTATTTAAATCAGAAGTGAACCAAGAAGGATTTCATAATTAAAATACCGATTTTCTAAGGAAAGTAGAGGCTTAATATATAATATAGAGTGAATTTGAAATCAGGTAATAATTCAAGAAGCTCCCTGAAAACATGTTTTCTTATCAGGAAGTATATAGGTGGGAATTACATAAAAACATTTATATCCAAAAACAGAATGATGGAAGGGTCTTGAAAAATTATTTTTTTACATGTACACAGAATATATATTATGCACATAAATAGATATGATTATTTCATTTTGGTAGAAATAATGATAAGGAAACCTGAAGGAATAAAGGAGATTCATGTAGAATTACACACGGATTATCGGCATGGTATCCAGTGTACTTAAGAGGGTTTCATGAGAGAGAAGGGGGTTTTTCATCACATATAAATCATGAGGGTAGTACAGGGATACTGATAAATCATACCCCGTCATTATGGATTACATATAAAATGGAATATCATTGAGGACATTCTTGAATAAACGTGAAATGGAGAGGATTCATTACCTTATGTCTGAAGTTGTTATCTACTTTATATTAATGACCTGGATTGTCATATTAGGTTCATTAATTAATAATTCTAGAAATTATTATATATTCAAACTATTTATTATTTCTTTTTTATGTTTATTTATGACCATTTCAACTTGTTATGAGGTTCAATTTCATTTTTCGTTTCAATTTGATTTCTTGGTTTTGATGATCAGTTTATGTATTTTCATGAATGGATATACATGTAAGTTGAATGTAGTAGTCCAAAATTGAAGTAAAATGGAATTAGTGATCACAAGGGATATAATTTTTTTTTAAATTTTGTTTGGTTACTTATAGTAAATCTAAATCATTATATAAAACCTTAGTGATAACATTTTAGATCATTTGGGGTGTTATTTTCCATAATGAACATGTTTTTTTATAAATCAAAACCATGTGTACCAAATGAATTAAAAACAAAAAAAAAGAGGAATAAAAAATATATTATGGTCTGCTTCAACCATGAAAATTGTATCATGACCAAAATTTCAGATTGTAATGGAACTCTAAAACTGATCATCTTTGAATGGTGTAAAATAGCACAACTCGGATGATCTGTTTACTATTGAAATAAAAGATGTTTAAAGGAGATATGATACTAACATATTCAATTTTCATAAAAAATTTCCAGTACATAGATGGTAATTTATTTTTTTATAACATTTGGATGAGGAGGGGTAAGTATAGAAAATAAAATAAATGAATATTAAAAGAAAAATAATGAAAATATAAAACGAATTTACCTCTGGAATCAATATTTATTGAGAGACACGTAAGAGGAATGGATTTGGTATAAAGAAGAGAAAAATGTAAGTTTAATGTGGGGGAGGATCTTGAGGAAATATTTTGGTAAAATGAAGCCATGACTCAAGGTTTGAGTGGAGTGAAGAGAAGGGTTAAGGATAGGTGGTATTTATAGTGGAGGAGAGGTGGAATTTCATAATATTATAATAATTAGTTTATTACTTTTACATAAGACAGGAAATATTGATGATCCCAAGACCAATAATTGTAATAAATTCATCTGAGTTAGATATTTTGGTGCATAAATTACTTATAATGTCAGGAAGAGTGTATTTAAATTATAATGATTTTATACAGTAAATTAATATAGTATACTATAAAAAAATCAAGTATCTCAGAAAAATACCAAAAATTCACCCTAACCATTTTTCAATGTCTAGAATCCCTAATTGATCAGCATTTCTCAAAAATAAATTTTTATGTATCATTAATTTAATTTATAATTAATAACAAAAATTACTCGTAAAACAACAATCTTGAGACATTTAATTTATTATTCCAAAATAAAGGTACATCATACATTCCCTTAAATCTTATCTATATACTATCATCAATTAGGTTACTGTTCATTAGGTTATATCACTATTCATAAGGGTAACATTAATATTCAAAAGGGTATGTTACTATTCACCAAAAATTATGTTGGTCATATTTGACTCCAAATAACATACTGATCACAACTGTGTATGTTAGATTTTCAAAATTCTAATCCCAAAAGTGACACACTAATGTTTATAGGTCACATATTATATAATAGTTCATTTTTTTGTGATTTCCTATGATTATATTACCTATTTATAATAAAGGAATTTCCATTGATAAAACATTGGGACGTTATAGTAGACAACTATTAGAAGATATATAAGAGCTTCAACTTCAATGAGAATAAGAATTATAGTTAATCCAAGGATGAAAATTGATGGAGAAAGAAGTTGATTAACAATGTTCATCAGTTCATGTTAATAATTTCACATAAATTTAGTGAAACATAATTTTATCTAAAATACTAAATTAAAACATGGTCTATATTAATCAATTAAATAATATTTTCAGATCCTATAAACGAATATGTAATCACCTAAAATCAATATTTATATCATAATATAAGATTTAAATCCAATGAAAACATGATTTGAACACTTTAATAAAATGATCACTTCAAAAAAAATTATTGTACAGAAATGGAATTTTTTGATTTTCATGTAGAAAAATTAAATTAATAAAAACTTATTATATTTATAACTATATAACCTCTAAGTTATTATGATTTGTGTTTAATTAGATATCAAAGAAACAAAAAATTAAAAAAATCCTTATTTCAAAAAATATTGCAAGATCTTTTGACTTTTTCCACACCAAATTAACAGTAGATTCACACATCCATTTATAATATTAATAATAAAAAACGTTATATAGATTTTCAATGGGACAACTTACATAGTAGTATGATCAATATATCTCATTTTATAATTTATCAACAGAAGAAAACTATAAATTATTTCAAACAGAAATTGTTACTTGAAACCAAATTCGTGTATCATATTCTGATTAGAATGAAAAAATTATAAATATAGAATTATAATTCATTATATCCTAATAAAAAATATAATATTTTTATTTTTTGTATGAAATTTTATTTACAAAATTCCATTAACTATAACTCATGTTAAAATAAAAACATATAGAGGTTGTGAGATAAAATTTTCACAAAAATAAATTAATAGATTATCAGATTATTAAAAAACACAATCTAACATCTAATAAAAATTGAAAGTATATATATTCATATGAACAAAAAAATACCAATTTTCATTTGAATACAGATCCTATATATTTATAAAACATTTCTCCCCTTTTATAAAAAAATGAAAAAACAAAAACTCCCCCAAAACAAATGAAAATATAAAATAATTAATCTTCTAACATACCATGGTCAAATTTAATTTTTTTTCAAACTAATTTGAGTCTGAAGGATTATTAATGTTGATTTCTGTAAGAATAAATTCTTAAATAATATCATACTTATTCAAATAATATCTAGTAAAATTAAATATAATATTGATATATTTTATTCAAGAATTATGTAAGAGATTTTTTGAAATTGAAATTTATGATTTGTTATCACAATAAATAACAAATTTATCCTAATAAATACCCAAATCATATAAAATTTTCTTAATAAATAATCATTTATCTTAAATACTAGTAATATGATTATACTCAAATTCAATATTATATCTAGATAAATATAGATTCATCTTTTAGGACAAAAAAATTAATTTTCCTCCAATAAAATTTCACATACCAGATGTGATTTTTTGTTCAATTCTAAAACAACCTAAATCAAAGACCGAATAACATATTAAATATATAATATTATAATTAGGATATATAAACCATTATCAAAATTTAATTTTTAAAAATATAATTACTCTATTTACATAATTAATATCACATTACTTAGGATCATCTTGATATCAATCACATAAAAAAATTTAAACCTGACATCAGGTCTAGATTCATTTAAATATAGATTATTTACAATTATACTTTTTAAAAAATTAATATCAATAGATTTAATCAATGAATAAATATCTAATTAAAACTAGTACCTATAGTATTTTTCATATATTTAGCAGAATGAAGACCTCATATTTTAACAAATTCATTAGAATACATGGATTGAGTAAGAAAAGTTCCATCATTATATTGAAAAATATTTTTCCCAAGAATGATAAATATGTATCCCCTTAAAAATATTAGAACATGAAAAAATAGTTGCAAATTAAATATAAATTATTTAACTAGATGAAGATAAAAATATATCTTGAACATATATTTTCACAATTAAAATATCTTTTGAATTTTTTTAATAAAAATCAATGGACTAACATTTCATTTCATGATTCTATTATTTAATAAAAATTATGAAATCCTTTGGTACCAGGAATGAGGTGCTTATTTTAGTTTATTCAAATCATTATTCATTTTAAAATAACGATCATATATTTTTCGAATTCAAATCACGGGTGTTGTTTAACATACATTTATTATGTTGTAAAACCATTTAAAAACGACATTATCACATCTTGTAGCAATAATTTTAATAATTAAAATAAATAAAAAGGAAATAATACTATCATATTTACTATCTTGAAAATAGGATAAAATTAATCTTCAAGGAAAATACCATTATCATGAGAGTATAGTTGAGAATTAAATCCATCAATGTTTTTTAGAATAGGTTCAGATTCATGTAACTTGTCTCTAAATATCAATTTATTTTATACTTCCTTTTTATCATCATCATATAGTACTACTGAACAAACAATATTTATAACAAATAGATTAAGATATACTTTAAAAAATTTATCTTTTTATAATTATTTAAATAATTATTATAGTTTTTGAGAATAAAATGAAAAATAAGACGTGAATTAATAAAAGAGAGAGTATAATTCCAGGTTTTTACAATAGATTCATCATTTGCATTAATTTTTTTAGAAAATATTATATTTATGAAACTACCTTGATAAAGAATTTGAATGAGAGGAAGTATACCCCCGCTAATTGGTTCATCCTTCTCTTGATTGTTTTATTCAAAAAATTAAATTCCTTATACTTATCGTCGAAAAAATTTGAATGAAAACATATTTTAACATTAAATTCATCAATCATGACATGGAAAAATAATTTAATAACCTTATAAATTTTATTAAAAGTATTATAATATTTATTATTATAATAATAATTAATAAAAACAGCATCATTACTTTTATAATAAAAACTATCTACATTATACTTTTAATTAGAAATAAAAACATTACAACCAAAATATCTAATGAAACCAACATAATTTATTTTAATAATTATTTAGGATTTTTCATTAACAATTGTCTAATAATAATTATATTTAAAATATAATAGTTAGAATAAATGGAATTAATCCAAAAATATATAATAAAATTATAATCAATTAACATAGTTCTTTCCATTTATGTAATATTTATACACTTTCTATATTTCAGAACATTTTTATTTGGTGTTCTATGTTAAAAGATTAATAAAAATAATAATTATTTTCACAAAATATTTCAAAAAATAAATTACAAAATTTATCTTCTTTATCACTAAATGCTGAAAAAATCATATATAATTTTTAATTTTGAAGTATATTATAAAGGAAATAAGTCTTGATAAATTATCATTTTTATGATCAGTTATGTTTAGCCACATAAATATACAATATTATTAAAAAATAACAAAAGTATATTTCATTCCAATAACAATTAAAATATGTTTATGACCAAAGAAATCTTGATTTACTAAATTTAGAGGTCTATTAGTGATTATCAAATTGATATGTCTAAACACATTTTTATTTTGTTTCCCTTTTATGAAAGCATTAAAAACATGATGGTGTTCTTTATTCATGGATGCTAACTAAAATTAATTCTCATATTTACAGATCATATGTTAAATTCTGAAAATAACATAAAATAAAAGATGATTCGTATTTTTTTATCACTCTATAACACATTCAATCATTTAACATGTTAAATTATTTTTTTTATGAAAAATAAATAGTATAAATATTTTCATTTTGATTAGAAAAAAATATTAAAAATTAATTACGAAGAACTAATCATCTATCATTTTTAAATGTAAATGTTATTCCATCATAAAATAAATGATATATAATAATTAAATTTGTTTTTAAATTCTAATATATAAAAACGTAGAAACCAAAGTACAATTAACAGTACCTAATTTACCAAAACCCTTTAATTTTACTAGGGAATTGTATCCAAATTTAATAGTTCCTCTATCACATGTGTTGAAAGTGAGAAATTTTAATCAGTATCTGGTAATATTCCTAGAGTATCTCATATCCATATACAATATGTTTTATTGATATATATATAATTTTCCCTAAAAAAATTAATATCTTTAAATTTTTTTTACCGAAGTAAATTATTTCCTAATATGATTAGTAAAAATATATATAGGTACCCATAGATAATTTAAACATGTGTTTTATGGTACACTATATAAAAATAATTTTTAAATATTAGTTATTCTAAATCCCAATGATTTTTTGAATCTATAAGAACAATTATTTTCATATTTTCCATTCATAAAAGATTTAAAACATGTAAACGTATATGTATAGTCATTTTTTCTTTTAAAAAAATGAGTTCTAAACATTTTATGTAATATTATATAACAACCAAACCTGTCTTTATTTTTATTAAATTTATTTAAATAAATGATTTTTTGGTATTTTTTATTACCTTGAATAAAATAAGATAAACTATGTATAATACTCTCAACATACTTTATCAATTTTTTTAATTTAGCGATTTAAAATTATCAAAAACAATATAATGATAAGAATAAATATTATTACATAATATTTCATTCTCTTGTTAAAGAATTTTATTTTCAAAAAATGAAAATAATTACATTCCTTAAGGATGTTATAAAAATATTCATCGTTGAAATTATATTTTATTAATCATTTACATTATTCATTTAATTCAAAAAATCATGGTTTTTTGAATCGTCGTAATATAAAAACAACAAAAATAAAATGAAAAATCAAAAACCTTATTCAGATATTCCATGAAACAATAATTAGTATATTATTTCTCATGTATAAATTGTTCACAACAATTAGATTATTCTTTATTCCATTAACTGGTGTCCAGTTCCATTTTATAATTTATTTATATCATTTTTGTTCTTTAGTTTAGGGAATTCATGATAAATATGCCCTTTCTACCATGTCTCGTAACATGTTTCATATGAAAAATTGTAATTTGTTCAAAATTTATTATATTGTAGTGTTTTTATTTTTATGACCACTTCTAAATTGATTCATTAATCAGTTCTTTTCCATTATTTTAAAAATCCCATTCCCAATATAATCTATATCTTCTTTTTCAGTATCCTTTAGATCAGAATCATAATAGTTAGTAGATACAACATTCACAAGATTATATTGACTTTTTTCCCTCCTCATCAGCTATTCCCATAAATTATAGTTTATAATAAACAAGTGTTCCAATAAATTCATCTAGATTATACTATTTTAAATTAGTTCTTTTAATATTGAGAACCGTTATTTCATTCCATTTCTCTAGTAATTAAAATATGAATCATTTCACTTATACTGGATTTTCCTTATATTATCCTATTGAATTCATTCCATCCACGGTCCTTTTTAATCAATGGAACAATTTATTTTCTATTATATCTTCGTGCATCATCAATTCATGGTACTCATTTTTAAGCATTCCAATCCTGATTCGATTTAATTTTTTAGATCCAATGTCAGTGATTTTATAATCATCAAAATGTCATGATCTTTTTTAAAAGCATACAAATGACTAAAATAACCACTATTAATAGAACAATATTAAATTATAACAAATTTTCAATTGAATATATATCTTATTGCCTCATTTCAAGTGACTATATTAATGTTAGATTTTTGTAGAGTGTACTTTTTTGACATGATGAACCCATTTGATATGATTAAATAGTTGATTCATTCCTCTATTTGGAGTCTCTATAATCCATAAACATTATATACAAATTGAAGTGTATTTTGAGGAATCCAAGTATGATTTCTGTTCAGTCACGCCATATTATAAGATATATATCATATATATTGTGTTGTCTAAGAACAAGATAACATAATTAAATATAAATAAAAAACTCTTTTTAAGGATTCAATAATTTAAAAACGAATAACCATTGATACCAATTTTTTAGTATCAGGGAGTATAATGATTGAGATATTATCTTTATAGGAATGTTACCATTTGATAATAATTGTTATGTATGACAGAGTAATGGTAGATGGTATCGAGGGGGGTGGAGGGTGAATATAAAATATTATCAATATAATCATATAAAATTATTATATAAGTAAAATATTAAATTTTATTATCAAACGTAATTATTAGAAAAAATAAAATAAGGGAAATAGATTTATTCATACTAGTTTTGTACAAGGTGGAATTAGTCTAGTCTTATACCTCTCTTCACGGTGATGGATATGTGTTAACTAAATTGATTTTCGAGGAGAAATTATATTCAAATTAGAAGGTCGTTTTATAGTGGGGGAATCACTACAAAACATTATCTTTTATATGGTGAGTAATAACACAATCATTACACATAACATTAGATATCACAAGTCACAACATGAACAGTCCTCAAATTAGGATCTAGTTGTCCCAACCTGAATAAGATAATCACAAAAATGTTTCTCTATGTGAAAGAATAAAAAAATAAATTGAGAATGTGAGATATTGGAAGAAGTTTTATAGACTAAGAAACCATATGATGTAGAATATAAACAATAAAATAACACATTCTAGTTCTTCATAATTGGATCACCTCATCTCATCATGGTAGTAAAAGTTGATGTATATGTAATTCATCACATGAGAGATTGTCCAGTTGATGGATCATAGTATCAAAAAGGACATTGGATACTATATATGATTGAAATGTTATCATATTTTTTCTCATGGTTGAATAGAGTGTTAAAGATGTAAATTAGTTTTTTTCTTTTCATGGAATCTTGAAAACCAATTAAATAGATATATTCAAAGATTAAAAAACTCCATCAATTGGTAAAAAATTAAAAATTATTTAGGACAAAGAAAATAAATCTCCATAAATATTTTAATAATAATGCATTTAATTAAAAATATAAAACAACCAATTCAAAACAATTTTAATAAAATTATAAATTAATCAAATAAATTACATAATAATTGGTCAAGCATAATTTCATATAATGAAATCAAACTAGGTATGATAATTCCATGATTATTTCAATCATATTGACTGTTATTAAAAATAAAATAATATATATATATATATATGAAGATATAATTTTCATGAATTTGTTACATTTGAACATTTTAAAAATATATTACTTTATTAATCAATATTTCAGAAATAATTAAAATAATTAATATATACAATAATTGTCATGATAAAAAAATTTATCTTTTTTTTATGTTAATAAAGAATAATATAAAATATATATTATACTAGATTAAAATATTTGTAAATTAATTCTCAGGGATTCAAAATTATTTATATGGGTTTTAGTAATTAATATAACACAAAAAATATTTAAAATATTTAGGCATTAAATAAAAATATCAGAAATGATGAAAAAGTTAGAATATAATTTTTTTTTATTATAATTCAATTTTTTAATGGCGGTAAAAAAATTCAACTGATTATAGAGTAAAATTATACCTATTTATAGCGAATAATTATACCATGTGGTAGTTATCATTTGCTACCGTTGTAGATATACCTTTGAGTCGTGCCGTGAAAGAGCTACTGATGTAGTAATAGAATAGATATTATAAAATGATTTACCATTCAGAAAAAATGGACTTCCATTCAAATTAAAAAAATTCCCAATTGAAATAAAAATTTATATCTAATTTAAGTTTAAAATAATAATCGACCATGAGTTATAAAAAATGATCCACCTTTAGTTATTAAAAACCAATACAATATTAATTATAAATATCATATATACTTAGTTATAAATATCAAATACCATTAGTTATAAATATCATATATCATTAGTTATAAAAATATATTATCATTAGTGTAAAAAACTCATCTACCACTGGCTAAAAGAGCTCATCATCTTCTAGTTAAAATATGAAGATCCACCATTAGATGAAAATTTATCTACAGTTAGTGTGAAAAAAATAATCTACCATTGGATGAAAGAATTCATATACCACTACTGAAAATTTTTAGATCTACCAGTAGTGATAATTAATTTATCCATTATTATTTTAAATTTGTAGTTTCCGCGTTATTTTAGACTAGTTTTGGATGAAACATATATCCAGGAGAGGAGGTGAAAATGTATAAACACAGTACCGTTCTATGAGGAAGAGGCTGAAAATTTTATGTTGGAAAACATCTCATGGACAAAGGATAATAAGATTTAGGTTTCTTCATTGAATGAAAATGGTTATAGGAAGAAAATTATGAACAGTGTTCATCATTTTATATAATGAATGTCGGATAAAATTTGGTGAATTTTAAAAATATGTAAAAGGATGAATTAGAAGTTATTCTATAAGAATTAATTGATGATAATTTCTATATATTTCATTACAGTAAATAATATATTCAAATTTACAATTATTTAAAATGATATGATCAAAATATTGTGAAAATATTACTGAACTCTTTAGAAAACATTTCACTCTTTTTGACATTTTTTATGGATTATTATTGAAATTTTTATATTTTCATGTCGTTGAAAGATATTTATAAAAAACTCGTTGAATTATATTAAATAACCCAATAGATTCATATGAAAATTCAATGAAATGTCAAAAAGTAAAAAAATAGGAATTTTAGAAAATCCAGAATTCCAAAATTGTGGAACAATTTATATAAATTCGCCACACGACATAATAAATTAATTTAGAATTCCATTTATTCTATTAAAATATAGAAAAATGATTTTTATTTTCAAGAGTAGTTGTTGTGTAAGAATTTTATTATTATATATCAGGTTATGATTGATTAACGTAAGAAAACAATTAATCATTTTATATATATAATATTTATGAAAAATAAAATCATGTATCATGTTCGGATTAAAATGAAAAAATTATACATATAGAATTAAACATCAACAAATTAAAATATAAATTATAAACATGTTATATGCCATATAAAACATTAAATTTAAAAATACTATAACAGTAAAGACCTGAAATTTCAGTGGAAATTGTTTTCTTAAATACATATGGATTTCACGAGTACGAAGTTTCTAACAACGTTTGATTATTAGGACTGGTGTACCAGACATCAATTTATGATGTTTTTTCAGGTACGTTCAGTAATAATACGTTTGGGATTTTATATCTTTTGAACCGGTTCTCGGAACTAAATTTTGAGGGCACCGTTGAACTTGCAACGTCAGTTATTGCTTAATGAGACCTTCACCGTAGTTGCATTTTAACCAGTGGAAGATTGTTTTGGGGTTTTTATTTAAAAAAATAATAAAAATAATACATAACTAATTTTTTTTTTGTGGTTAAAACCTCCAAAGGGTGGTTGTAGGCGGGGGACACCATACCCTAACCTCCCAGGGGTGGTTATGGTGGTAGGGCCCACTCGAGTAAAACCTCCCTTCGGAGGATATTATTAGTTTGGGCCCACCTGGGCACTTTAACTCCTCTAACCCCCTTTAACCCCTTGGAACCCCTAATTAATTGGGGAGCCTTTTCACCTTCCCTCATAAATGTGCCACTCCACATAAATTAATTAATGGTACATTAACTAATTATTGGAATCCATTTGAATTCATGCCAACCATTTAAAATAATGGTTATGCTATTAGTTTATTTTGGATGGCACAATTATTTGGTGGAGCCTTGGAAGAATTGATAGAACATCCTCTCAATGAAGAATAGGAAGAACCGTCTCCATCATCTTCCATCTCCAACGAACATCATCCACTTCAAAAAAGAAGATGCCACCCGCGAAAAACGTCACTAACGACGATTTCACCACTTTCCACCGCCAACGAGCGATAATTGAGGTAGGGGTTATTTTACTATTGAATATTACCCTCCTTAGGCATCGTATGTTTTGTGAGTTGATAATCTAATGATATCACCGTAATGGGTAGGGTTCGGACCGCACAAACATGGCCCAACCCTCCCCTTTTGTAAGTTCTTGTTTGATGACGATGGAGGCGGTACGCACGACGATAGACAACGAGCCGACCGCAAAGATAGTTGGCAGCGCAAGGCCGCCGGGTAGCCACAAGGGCGCGACACTGTCGTGCCGCGCATAGAACCGAGCCACGGCCAGGCGGGACGCAGTGGAGTTGGAGGGGTGTGGTGTTGTTGCACGGCACCAGAAGAAGGGGTCACGACCACGAAGGTCGCGGCAGTCACAAGGTGGGCGCGGCACTGTCGCGCAACGTAAAAGTGCTGGGGGTCGTGGCCAGGTCGGGCTGTGGTGGAGGTGGCGCGGTGCCGACGCGCCATGCAGAGAAGCAGGGGGATACGGCTAGGGAGGGCCTCTACCGTGGAGTTGAACCGCGGCGCCATCATGCCGTGGTGGAGGACCTAGCAGCAGCCAGCGTCGGGCTGGCCGCCAGTGACACGAAATCGGTTGGCCGCTTGGCCATTCGGACAATTCAGGACCACCCAGGTCCCGTAGCTCACCAAAACTGGAACCTAGCACCCATCCCTTCAGAATGGAAAGGGGGGTAGCACCCCCTCCCATGCGTGGACTGCCAGGCCACGTAGGTCGGCCAGCCAGGACGCCTCGGGCCGGGCCGCCACGGGACGCGCCGCTTCGGGTCTTGTCATGTCTTCAAGTCGAGCCGCGCCACGGGCTAGGCCACTCCTTTGGGCTGGGCCACGCCCTCGGGCCGGGCCACCCACTCGGGCTGGGTCGGACCTGCGGACCAGTTCGGGCCGGGTCGGTCCAACTAGGTCAGACCAGACCTGGATCCATTATGGCCTGATTGCACCTTTCTGCCCATATCTTGGGCTATGGGTGTCTGATCGACGGTCCGTCTATAGAGACATAAATCTTAGAGTGAGATGGTTCATTTGGAATACCCCAATTGATGTTTTCATATAGTTAAGATACATTCAGGTTGGTTCGTACACAAAACCAACCGGGCCCCTGGGAATAAAAGGCTAATAACTAACAGACTTGGTGTTTGATTGACGCGTCGTCTATTATGTTGAGACCCCTATGATGAGAAAGGCCTTTGAGATACTTCTACATGAGACTTCGCGACAGTTGGAGTTTTTTCTAGTAGCTCGTGGAGCAGATCCATCCAGTGACAAGCAGACAGTGTGCAGAGACCTAGTAGCTGACAGACCTGACAACTGCTTGATCGATTCAACTCGAAGTGATTCAACTAGCCCAGTGGGGAGTGCCTGGTACTTGGAGGTAGAACCATGGTAGAGTAGTGCCTAGTATTTGGCGGCAGACCCACGGTACATGATAGGAGAAGTACCTCTGCAGGCTATTAGGGGGAGTGCATGGTATTTGGCGGCAGACCCAGAACGTAGTAGCACCTGGTAGATGGCAGCAGACTCGATGTATTCGACAGGAGGAGTACCTCAGCAGTCCATGGTTAGTGAGAAGCACCTTAGTGTGGCAACATGCCCACTATTCTCGACAGAGGAGGAGTACCCTAGCAGCCGTGGTTTCGATAATGAGAATCCTAGATTGACTTGAGTCATGAATTTTGTGTTTTCCTCATGATTGTGATGGGTTACTAGATAACTTAGCTATATGTATGGGAATATACATAAGTAATGGTTATCTATTTTTCATACTTTTAGTTTATCCTTGTTGGATTTTGTGAGACCTTGAGGGTCTCAGGGTCCCTATGAAGTATCTTTATACTCACCTTAGCACGGTTTATTCCCACACCTTGTTGTGTTGGATGCAGACAACGGACAACACTGACGGAGGCATAGTGTACGAGGACTGGACGATACATGTAGGTAGACCTCACGACCAGTTGGTACCCGGAGGAGACGGACGGACGTGGAGAACAGAGGAGGCTTTCTGTACCTACCCTTCAAGTAGGATCCATGGTGGATGATCCAGGAGCTACTAGACACCTTCCAGCTATTCGTCTTTTTAGTTGTACATGTTTTCCCATTCCTTGTACTTTACTATCGGGCATGTATTTCCGACCTCTTTTTCTATCCATCACATATTTTGTATATAGTTTTACATAGTTTTCTTACTTCCAGTTTCATACTCTATTGTGTGTTTTTACAATTTATAAAGGCAATTACTTCCCACCTTAGGGATTTAGGCCTTTGGTGCTAGTCACCAGCCCCTTGCCTATGGAAGGCGAGCTTGGGGTAGTCACGTCACGGGCCCTAAGGACGGGTCGTGAAAAAATTGTATTAGAGGAGTTAGTTCTACCGCAAAACATTGGACTCTGATATTTCATTTCTGGGAAGCAATAGTGTTAAGGGTACCGAGTGTGGTTTTCAGTTTAGGAAGTCCAGTGTTGGTGAGGCGATTGATGTATATGTACACGAGGACCCTGACTTCTGATTTCTAACTCAGTGCTTGAAAACACTGTATGCGTGTGTGTTTCAAAAGTTTCTCTTTATGTCAGCACAACCAGGTCAGCTCACCAGGTATAATGTTTTTCCCGCTTTGAATCTATTACTTTTAGGATGCCTCACTGTGGATGACTAGTTAGAGCCCCATGAGTCGTATGCTCTGATAGCCCACATAGTGATACATCCTCGTTATAGTTCCCCTTACTGGTTGAGGCACCAGCGGAGGCACCAATGGCACCACAACCCGTTGGGCCACCGATGACACCATCCCCATTAGGAGATGATGCACGCCGCTTGTGCGTGTTGCATTAGTTCCAACGCCAGAGGACACCCAGGATATGGGGATAGAGGAATCCCACAGACAGCTGAGGATTTTCTGGAGGCTGTGGTGAGAGTTTTCAGGCTAGTAGAGACACCAACAGACTACATGGTGATCCTTGATGACAGTCTCTTTCAGGCAGCATCATGCGAATTGAGGAGCGTGATGGTTTAGGTCCACGAAGAGGCAACTTTACTCTTGACAGATTTCAAGAGCCTATTTCTGGCAGAGTTTGTTCATGCCACTCTTCGAGCATTGTGGATAGAGGAGTTACTTCATCTATAGCAGGGTAGCATGATTGTAGCACAATACTCAGCGAGGTTCACCGACCTCTCGCGCTACTCCACAGATATGGTACGGGACCCATCCTTCAGGCCCCAGACCATCGAGCAGGGGATCAGGAAAGAGAAAAGATCCTCGATGATCTCCCTTAGCATTCCGACATAGGTGGGAGTGTTGGAGCGAGCCCTCTTATTAGATAGTTTCCTTGCTGAGTAGTCTCCAGCAGCGAGACCCACTACTAGTCGACTTGCAGTGGAGTCTTATGCAGCTATCAATAGACAGTTATCACATAGGTCCAAGAGTACCATAACTACAGGTGGACAACCGCACGACTTTGGATCAGTCGTGCGGGGAACCCAGAGTGGAGACAGAGCCAGTCATGCCAGGAGCTGGCAGTGTTACTCATGTAGCGGGCTTGGTCACAAGGAACATTACTGTACGACCCGCTGTACTAATGATCAACAGTCAGTTGAGGGACCTCCCAGATAGAGTCATAGGTTCGATCGAGGTGGTCCATAGGGAACAGGTGGATGTGGCAGAGAAGTTGGTCGAGCAGCTCGTGTTGGTCGACGTTAAGAGGTGCTACCGCCACCACCACCAGGAGGTCCACCCCAACTATAGAGAACAGGTGGACAAGGGAGAGCTCAGCATCAGGCAGTTGAAGCATACAACAATGGCACTCCAGAGATGATTTGAGGTATAATCTATGTATACTCCACCTTAGCAGCGGTTATTATAGGCCCAGGTTCCAGTCACTCTTTCATAGCCACTACCCGTGTTCGAAGCTCGGAGATTCCAAAGGAGCCACTGGCTCAATCCTTACGGCTAGAGATTCCTACAGGAGTAGACTCGATGATTACACACTGGTGCCGGGAATGTGAACTTACTCTAGGAGGTGAGAGCTTTGACTGGGATATCCTCGTAGCGTCGGCGAGGCCTTACGACGTCATCTTGGGTATGGACTTGTTATCTATAGTCCATTCTCAGATCAACTGTATTAGGTGCAACCTATGGTGTGTCTGCATGGATGGGACCTGGTTCACCTTAAACAGTGAGAAGGGAACATTTTTCGAGCAGGAAAAACATACTCGGAGGAGGGTGTAGCTGATCACTCACCAGTTGGCTTGCCATACCCTCAGAGCAGTAGATGCAGAGAGTCCGACTTATCCTATAGTGGTGGACCAGTACGTGGATGTTTTCCCTGATGATGTCCCTGGACTACCTCCTCGCAGAGTGGACGACTTCTACATAGACTTATACCTCGGGACGACACTAATATCTACACCAACATATCGGATGGATTTCTCTGAGCTTTGTGAGCTGAGGATAACACCTGAGGACTTTCAGGGGAAGGGGTTCATCTGCCCCAGTGTTTCTCCCTAGGAAGCCTCTATTCTGTTCTCCAAGAAGGTGTAAGGTAGATTGAGGCTCTGTTTTGACTACCGTAACCTGAACCAAGTGGTCGTTAAGAACACATACCTACTCCCAAGGGTTGAAGACCTCTTTGATCAGCTAAAGGTAGAACGATGGATCTCGATAATAGAACTCAGATCAGGCTATCACCAGCTCAGAGTTCGAGACAAATATGTTCTGAAGACAACCTTCAGGTGTCAGTACGACCACTACGAGTACTTGGTTATGCCCTTAGGTGTAACCAACGCACCAATAGTGTTAATGATTCTCATGAATAGGATCTTCCTGCCTTACCTCGATCACATTGTCGTAGTATTCATCGAAGACATAATAATATACTTGACTACTGAGGAGGAGCATGTCTACCACTTAATGGTAGTACTGGACTCACTCCGAGAGCACCTGCATTATGGTAAGCTCTCAAAGTGCTAGTTTTGGATTCGATAGGTTCACTTCTTGGGAATCGTCATCTTTGAGGCTAGAGTAGCAGTGGATCCGGTGATGATTTGAGGCAGTTATTGCTTGGGAGACACCCAGGAGTGTAACGGAGGTACAATGTTTCCTGGGCTTGGCTGGATACTATCAGAGGTTCGTTCCCGAATTTTCTAGAGTCATAGTACCACTATCAGCCTTGAAGAAGAAGGATAAACCCTTCACGTGGTCAGAGATATGCCAGCAGAGATTTCAGGAGCTGTGGAAGAGGCTGACTAGAAACCCCATCTTGAGGCTTCCATAGGAAGGTGTAGGGTACGTAGACTACTGTGACGCATGAGGGACTGGAATCGGGTGTGTCATGATGCATGAGTGAGCTATGATCGCATATGGTTCTCGGTAGCTGAGAAAACATGAGAGAAACAATGCTTCCCATGACCTGGAGTTAGCAGCAGTAGTCTTCACCATAAATATGTGGTGACACTATCTGATGGGTGAAATTTTTACCATGTATTCTGATCACAAGAGTCTCAGGTATATCTTATCTCAGAAGGACGTGAACCTGAGACAACGGTGTTGGATTCAGTTCCTCCAGGACTATGACTTTGAGATAGTCTATACTCCTCATATGGGGAATGTTTTTGCAGATGCGCTCAGTAGGAGTACTGGAATTCAACTTCTAGGAGAGGCGACAGAGCAACTAACTGCCTTACAAATTTTCTTTCTGGATAGGGATGGAGTAACCTATCTTTAGTCTCTTATAGTCACTCCTCCACTTCTTCTGCGAGTCAGGGAGGTGCATCATGGAGATGATGACTATGAGACGCGACATGCTCAGATATCCACAGGGTAGGCACCCAATGGATTTTCTGAAGGTGGGTAGCAGGACATCCTCTTCAGAGGATGTAAAATGGTACCGGTTTCACTTTTGGAGTAGGTGTTGATGTAATTCCACACTTCCCCTCTAGAGGTACATCCAGGGGTGGAAATATGTACCAAGACCTTCGATGATATCACTGTTGGCTAGGTATGAAGAAGGCGATAGCTGAGTTTGTCTCACGATGCCTCACTTATCAGCAAGTGATGGCGCAGCACCCAGTACTAGTAGGCTTGGTTTAGCCTTTAGAGGTCTCAGATTGGAAGTGGGATGATATATCCATGGAAATTGTGATGGGTCTTCCATGTACATCTAGGAGTCACAATTCGATATGGATGATCATTGACCAACTCACCATGTCATCCCATTTTCTACCGATCAGAGATCAGGGCTCAATAGAGAGCTTGGGACGCCTCTATGTGCAAGAAGATAGTGCATTTTTCATGGAGTACCTTTTTCTATCGTCTTCGACCATGACACAAACTTTACTTCCCGGCTATGGAAGGGGTTTTAGGCAGCTTTCGGGATGCAGCTACATCTGAGCACCACCTTCCATCTTCAGACAGAAGGTCAGACTGAACAGACTATCCAGACCCTCGAGGACGTGCTCAGCGCATGTGTCCGAGACTTTGGTCACAGCTGGGAGGATCACCTACCTTTGGTATATTTTTCCTACTACAATAGCTATAACTCCACCAACGGTATAGAACCTTTTGAATCCTTTTATGGTCAAACTTTCAGATCACCATTGTGCTGGACAGACCTAGGGGAGTCAGTAGTAGTGGGACTAGAGATGGTACGGGCTACCACGGAAAAGGAGCAGATCATCCAGGAGCGGATGAAGAGTGCACCAAGTAGACAGAAGTCGTATGATGACAAGAGATGGATGTCTATGAAGTTCGAGGATAGAGACCACATCTTCATATGAGTCTCACCTTGACGAGGTCTACAGTGATTTGGATGAGGCAATAAGTTATCTCTACTGTTCAGCAGAGCTTTCCAGGTCCTCAGCAGAGTAGGCGAGGTGGCTTATCGCTTAGCTATTCCACCTCAATTGCACCGGGTGCACGGCGTCTTCCACGTATCTCACCTGAGGAGATACGTGCACGACCCTTATCTTATCATCGACCATGGATAGCTGAACATCGACTACGGGGAGAATTTTTCGGAGGTCCTAGTGGAGATTGAGGATCGATAGGAGTGAGTTCTGCATGGATGGTAAATACCTCTGGTGTCTGTTCACTGGTAGCACGGGAACCTCCAGGAGAGAACATGGGAGCTGGAGGCTCTGATGTGTGCTCATTACCCCCATTTTTTCCCTTAGTGTGATTTGTAGCTTACAGGGACATAAAGCCATGAAATGGGGAGAAGGTAAAGACCTGAAATTTCTGTGGAAATTTTATTCATAAATACATGGGGATTTTACAAGTCCGTAGTTTTTAACAGCGCATGATTCTGAGGCCCGGTGTTCCTAGAATAAATTTCTGAAGTATTTTATGGGAACGTTCAGTAAACGTACGTTTAGGAATTCATAACTTTTGAACCGGTGCCCGGAACTGAAATGAGAGGGCACCGTTGAACTCAAAGTGTCGGAGATTTCTTAGTGAGACCTTCTCCAAAGTTGCATTTTAAAGAGAGTGGAAGATAGTTTTTGGGTTATAAAATAAAACTAAATAAATATAAGACATAACTTTTTTTTTATTTTTTGGTGGTTAAAACCTCCAAGGGGAGGTCGGAGGTGGGTTCCACCACACCCTAACGTCCCGTGGGAGGTTATTGTGGTGGGCCCCACCTGATCTCTTTTACTCCTCAAACCCACTTTAACCCCTTTGTACCTGAAATTAATTGGGGAGCCTCTTCACCTTCTCTCATAAATGTGCCACTCCACATAAACTAATTAATGGTCCATTAACTAATTATTTGAAATC
Organism: Viscum album; assembly: GCA_963277665.1. NCBI lineage: Eukaryota > Viridiplantae > Streptophyta > Magnoliopsida > Santalales > Viscaceae > Viscum > Viscum album. Next base: position 54,518,291 of record OY728156.1, read on the forward strand.
ATTTGAATTCATGCCAACCATTTAAAATCAAGTTTATCATATTAATTTATTTTGGATGGTATAATTATTTGATGTAGCCTTGGAAGAATTGAGATAACATCCTCTCAACAAAGAACACGAAGAACCGTCACCAGCTACTTCCATCTCCAACAAACTTCATCCACGTCAAAGGAGAGATGTCACCCGTGAAGAAATTTTCCAACGATGACGTCACATCCTTCCTCCACCAACGAGCGACAATCAAGGTAGGGGTTATTTTACGATTGAATATTAACCTCCATACACAATCTTATGTTGTGTTCTTTGAGAACCGAATGATATCACCGTAACTTAGAGGGTACAAACCGCATGAAGACAGCCCAACCCTCCCCTTTGGTTGTTCTTGTTTGATGATGATAGATGCAGTAAACACAGAGACCGACAATGAGGCAACCACGAATAAATATGGCGGCACAAGGCCGACGGGTCACCACAATGGCACGACATCGTCGTTCCACGTAGAGAACCAATCCAAGGCCAGGCGGGCCACGACGGAGCCGGAGGGGTGTTGTGTCAATTCACCGCACCGGATGAAGGGGCCGCGACCATGAAGACCGCGACGGTTTCATGGTTGGTGTGGCACCGTCACACCACACAGAAGAGATAGAGAGTACGACTAGGCTGGGCCGCGTTGAAGGGGCGCGGCATCGTCGACCGCGTAGAGCAGTAGGGGTCACGGCCAGGGTGGTCCGTGGCGGTAGAGCAGAACTGCGGCGACGTCGCGCCATGGTGGAGGAAGAAGGAGCGGCTGACGTCGGTCTGGCCACCAGCGACATGAAACCGGTCGGCCGCTCAACAAGCCGGAGAAAGCTGGAAAGCCCAGGTCCCACGACCCACAAAAACTGGTGCCCAGTGCCGGTCCCTTCAGAACGGAAGGGGGGTCACCCCCCTCCCACGCATGGCCAGCCAAGACACACAGGCCACCTAGCCGGGCCGCCTCAGGCTGGGCCGCCACAGGCCGTTCTGCTTCTGGACGGGTCGCGCCTTCTGGCCACGCCGTGCCTCGGGCCGGGTCGTGCCTTCGAGCCAGGCTGTGCCTTCGGGTTGTGCTTCCCACTCAGGCTAGGTCAGATATGCGGACCGGGTCAAACTAGTTCGGTCTGACTGGGTCGGACCGGACTCGGACTCACTATGTCCTGATTTCACATATTCTCCAATATCTTGGGCTACGGGTGTCCGATCGACGAATAGTCCGAGGCAATAGAAAGATTAGATCAAGATTGTTCTTTTGTAATACCCCAAATGTGGGTTGGATATAGTTGAGATACGGTCAAGTTGGTTCATACACGAAACCATCCGAGCCCCCATGACTAGAAAACTAATAACTAACAGATAGGCTGTCTGATTGACTCGTCGTCTATTGCATTGTGACCCCTATGATGAGACGGACCATTGATATTCTTCTACATGAGACTTCACGATAGTTAGAGTTTTTCCTAGTAGCTCGGTGAGTGGATCCATCCAGTGATGAGGAGACAGAGTGCATAGACCTAGTAACTGACAAACCTGATGACTACTTGACTGATTCGACTCGGAGTGATTCGACTAACAAAGTGGGGAGTGCCCGGTACTTGGCGGTAGACCCATGGTGGAGTAGCACCCGGTAGTTGGCTATGGACCCACGGTACTCAACAGGAGGATTACCTTTGTAGGATATTAGGGGGAGCGCCTGGTATTTGGATACAGACCCACAGCGGAATGCTGCTTGGTAGTTGGCAGCAGACCTGCGGTATTCGACAGAAGGAGTACCTCAGCATTCCAAGGTTAGTGAGAAGCACCTTAGTGTCACGACCGACCCACTGTTATCGATAGAGGTGGAGTTTTCTAGTAGTCGTGGTTTCAATAATGGAAATCGTGGTTTGAGCTGAGTCCTAACATTTGTGTTTTCCTTGGTATTGTGATGGGTTACTAGATAACTTAGGTATATGTATGGGCATATACCTAAGTAATGGTTATCCGTTGCTTCATAATTTTAGTTAATTTTTGTTGGATTTTGTGAAACCATGAGGGTATCAAGGTCCATACTGAGTATCATTATACTCACCCATACACGGTCTATGACCACACATCGTTGTGTTGGATGCAAACGATGGACAATGCTGACTGAGGTGGAGTGTACAAATAATGGATGATACTCGGAGTTCTTCCTCACGATGAGTTGGTACCCGGAGGAGACGGATGGATGTGGATCACTGAGGAGGATAAATGTACCTTCCCTTCAGGTAGGATCTGTGGTGGGCGATCCGAGAGCATCTAGACACCTTCCACCTATTTGTCTTTTTAGTTGTACCTGTTTTCCCTTTCCTTGTACTTTACTACTGGGCTTGTATTTCTGGCCTCTTTTCCTTTCAATCACATCTTTTGTATATAGTTTTACTTAGTTTTTTACTTCCACTTTCATACTCTTTTGTGTTTATTTACAATTTAGAAAGGAAATGCCTTCCCAGATTAGGAATTTTCGCCTTTGGTGCTAGTCTCCAGCCCTTGGCCTATAGAAGGCTGGCTTGGGGTAGTCACAGCACTAGCCCTGAGGAAGGGTTGTGAAAATAACTACAACTCATGTTATATTAATAATACATAGTGGTTGTAAGTAAATTTGTTCATATAAAATAATAAATTTTTTCATTATTATTAAAAAAATAAACGAACTTGTATTAAAAAAACAAAAAATTCAGTCCTGAACATTCCCAAGAAATATCCCTTTCATTATTTGATTACAAAAACGGTAATTTTTTATAAAAATCCCTCTCCATTTGATAAAAAACTCCCCTAAACAAGTGAAAAGAATAATAATTATTCATCCAACATCCGACGAAATTTTTTAATTTTTTCGAACAAAGAATGGTGAAAAGTTTTAGTAAAGATGTCTTCTAGTAAATTTTCATTATGATATTCATAGTGGATCACACAAATAAACCGAGTTGTGGGGGATCAATGTACACAAGGTTTAACCAATTTTCGTGATTTTCTATTACACATTTTTTATTCAAACTTATTCACTTGTTAGAGTGAATAGATCTTCTCTATTTACAATCACTATTATACCACATGAAATAGATTAAGTAAATGATGTAAAACACACAACATTTTTACAAGGTTCTCCCTTTATGGGGGTGACTAAATATTTTATAACTTTGGGACGATCCAAGATACAAAATTTCCACTAGTAATAAAAAATGTTATTTACAAATACAAAAAATCACCCAAAATGATTCCCAGAAAACTCCTGTAATTCTTGATCACAACTGATTAAAATAGACTATCTACCAAAAGGAAATTTAGACTAGAATACAACCATTTTTAATAATAACTACCATTAGTAAAACGGCCTCCCATAATATCATATTATTTATACTAGAATGCTTCTAGTTCATCAAGGAATACTTTTTGGAACAGGTATTCAACACCACTAACTATTGATGCACTAAAATGTTATCATAGTTATATTTCACGTCAACATAATATAATAATCTTATTAATAGTTAGTATTGATCACATTATAACTGATCACATGTAAATGGTCATCATTTTTAGTTCAACACTAACCTGGATATTCCTTCTTCTGTAGAAGTTCCGACCCCACTCAACAACGAAAACTCCAATAAAAAGATTATTATAAATCCTTGATGATAGTATTTTTCGGAATTGAGTCTCAAATTATTGGACACTTATTAATCAATATTAATTACATGTAAATTTCCTCAAACATCTTGTATGTATTTAGTAAAATTCGTGGTTTCTCAATTTATGCATTCATTATTATGGTTGAAATCAAATTATTTCAGGTGAGCATGTTAACATTCATAAATGTGTGAAAGTATTTTTTCCCGAAACATGATCAATATGGTTTCCACTTATCTCACATCAAATGGAATGCACACAAATAACTATAATACACCACCAAGTCCACAATATTTACTCAATGCATTTGTATGTGCACTATGTAATAATACTTTGTCTTACAAAACTTCTATTTCGCTCAACTGACACACACACACTCATATTTTAATTTCCACACTATGTGAATACATGAATAATATAAACTATTCTTTTTATTAATTTCAAAAATACTATCCTTGCAAACACTTTATTAACAAAATTACGTGTAATAGAAAACAATCCATCTCAATACATCTCAATGAAATAGAAAAATCACATATTGTTCAATATTTTTGCACAAAATATGAGCATACTCATGTTATTAAACACTATTATTCTGCGCAGGTCCCCAATTTCCTGTTTTTACAATCACTATGCACAAATGACAAACATGTATTGCATGCATTGTGTCTCACACGAAAAGTGTGTTTTATCCATTTTCATCACCAAATAATGGAGATAGAATATGTGTTATCCAAAGTTTTTAATTGAAAATAGATTCTTCACGAAGCTATAGGAGTGTGGAAAAAATAGATCAAACACTCGTAGGTTCTTGTCTTATTCATGAAAACAATAGTATCATGACAACCATTAAAAACTGGACATTCATAAAACTACATTTATTTATAAAAAATTATCTCAGATGTGTGATATATGCCTAATAAAAATGAGATCAACATCAATATTTATAGGTGTCGATCATCATCTTGTATCCTTTAAGAATCCTGAATGCCCATCAAAAAAACATCACCCTTCTCAAATAATAATTATCACCAGAAGATAAATCTTTTTGACATAGTAAATCCATTATTTTCTCATCCTAATATTATAAAAATTCAGATAAATAAATGTTTTTATCATAATAGGATCATTCTTGCACTCAATTGAATCTAAATTTCTTGATAGATATCGAAATGGATTTTCTAGTGCATTGTACTGCTAGATAAGACATCCTAGATAAGTCAAGAAGGTAGCATAGAGAATGAATGACCTGTATATTTATATGGGAAGAACATATACCTCTCCACCTTCAGATCGATCGATATCAGGTGGCCATCGTTCTCTATATGTTTTTCAAAAGGGATATAAACATATTGATCACCCAAATAAAATGAACGATTGACCAGATAGTTATGATTCATCTAATAAATTCCCACATCAAAATGGTATGACATAATACTCCTCATTATATTACAAGATATGGAAACCAAAGGCCTATAATTCTCCTCTCCCACTTCTGGTACAACCCTGTACTGGTTCTATAAGAAATCTCTTGCACCCAACTCCACCGTTGTTCCACTTCACACGGTGACACTCTGTCGCAGATCTACCTCACATAGTTATTCAATTACATTGCCTCAGGATACAAAGTCATGTTATAAAACATAGTTTTGTTCTTGTAATCCCTTAATTTTCTTATCCACTTTTCTAGATGGAGTGTGGTCTAATTTTAATTAAATCCAGCATAAAATTTTAACGGAATTTCTCATCACCTAGTAAACTTTTTTCCCAAAAAACATTAAAAAATTTCTCATGTAAAATAAATATTTTTTTATGGAATATTCTTCATCTAATTCAAATCAATGTAATAAAAAATGTGTATTTACATTTTCACATGAATTTGGAACTAAATACCAGTTCTGCAATTATCAGATAAATAACTCATTGACATTTCATCTTCTTAAGTAATTGACAATAATTTAAACATAATAAAATCCCTTGGTCTCTTTAATATCCCCATTTAGATTTTTTAATACTAATTAAATCATCATAGTAAATGATATATTTAATACATTATAGGAAATAAATCTAAATATAAATGTACAGGAAGGAATCCTCATTACCCATGTTCAAATTCTATGAATATCTACATCTCTACTAACACATATTTTTTCATTTATTTCTATGATGGATGGAATCACTAGTATCATAACAAAGAGAAAAAAGTAATCATCTCTAAATCTCTATGAGCAATGTTTTTTTTGTAGAAAATAAGAGTTATCAAATTTAACATCAATTCTATATTTAAACTTATATCAACTGAAAATAATCACTAAAAACTCTTATCATGGGTGGTTAAAATGATTTCCCAAAAGTCTCATGCATACACCTCAACAAACATATTTTTAATATTAAAATGAAAGGATGTATTCCCCCGTTCAAATTAATTTTACCTTTATCGTCAATGAATTTTTATCTCAATTTTCTTGGATGAAAATTTTTAGTTTGAAAGTTAGACAATATAATCAATATACCTCAATGATGAAAATATTAAATTTCATGACAATTTTTTAATTATAAAATTCATACCTCATTAGATATTTTTATAATCATATAATATCAATTAAGATTGAAATATTTTATGGATGATCTTCTATGTTCCCCGTTAATTGATGCATTAAAAAAAATCACCATTATGATTGGAATTCATCAAGAATAAAATCCAAGAAACATTTGAGATTATTGAGGATGTTACAAAAGAAATAACATGATTAAAATAATATTCCATGATGGGAATATTTTTAGTTGTATGATATTCCCAACCTTTATAAATTAAGGTATCCCCCTAAATATATGCTTCACCGTCAATTCCCATCATGAAAAAACAAACATAAAATTTATGGGAATAATGTGACTCGTCAATGCTTATCAATTAGAGAAACAAGGCGGAGAATTTCTTCTCAACCTAACTATCTTCATTGATGAAAACGGATTATTAACATTTAATAACATGGAAATTTCATTCTTCAATTGTTTACCACACTTCTTATCATGTTCTAGCTTCTCTATAATTGTGATCAAACATTATTTTGATATATTCTCCAACTTCTTCTTATGTGTAGTCCACTTCTTCACAGTAAAATTTTCATCCTAAGAACCCATTGGTGCTTCTCCTTTTCTATTTTCAAGTTCTATTTGTTTAAGAGTCCATGTCATGAATTAAAAATAAATATTCCCAAACATTTTTCACATTCTACAAAAATCATCATCAATCATCGGGATATCCTTTTTAAACAACCCCTCGTGAAATTCATGTTTTTCATCATGATTTTCTGACACCAAATCAATATTTTTACTTGTTTCTGAGTTTAATGAATTTTTCTTCTTTAGAAGGATTCCATTATCATTGGTGGTAAGAAAAGTTTCAGAAGTCCATGGTATGACATTTTCTTCCAAAGTAGAAGAATATTAACATTGGTATAAATTTTATATCATTATTTTTCTTGGATGTAGCATACTTCATAGTTTTTTTTAACTCTCTTCTTCTTCTCCCATCCCATGGAAAGGTTTATTGTAATTTATCATTGCCTCTAAATGTGATGTGATATCTTATTCATATAAAAATATGTATAGTGCATGGTTGGAACATACCATAACTCATCATTACTATGAATTCATCCCCTGAAAGAATCACAAAATTCATAAAAACACTCAAATATATTCTTGATAGATAGATTATACTTCAACTATGATGTATGCTTCGATTTTGTAGGATTTTTCATCACATCTAATCTGCTCCCCCTAAATACATGCCTCATGTAATTATGATGAATTCACATTTTATGCCAATAGTTAATATACCGATGCCCAAATTTCTAACACCACCAACAAAAACCATAAAATATTTATTTCCTCTTAAATGCGATAACTTTCCTAGTTTTGACATTTTATTTCTTTGAAGATACTATGATTATTCATCTATTATTTTTTTGAAGAAGAAAAATTTGTAATTTTATTCAAATCCGTCATTGATGACATGGTGGATTTATCATCAGTCAATTATCCATGTTTTCGTATAATTTTCATTAGATCCTATACATGTAAATTAAATAGTATTTGTACAAACAAAATCGTTTTTGATTAAGGGTTAAATTATTATTTGTGATTGTATTAGATTTAACTTTAGATAATATAAATATATTCTTTACACTTAAATGAGTCTTTCTGAATTTATGAATCTTTTCACATTTAATCATTCCATCTTTTCTGATCTCGTCATTATTTGAAGATTCAGCTTGAATATTATCATTATTTTTGAACATGACCTCCAACTATAGATATTTAAGAATTAGATAAATATTTTTATATTAATTGATTTCACCATATAATCACATTTTTAATTTGAAGTATTTAATTTTGTTTCCATCAAAATTTTCTAATTAACTTCCATTTCAAGACATTTCATGTTGTGAAAATTTTTTCAAATCTTCAGAAAATCTCAGTTTTTCTTCCCATTGAATCTTCAGTAAATGAACATGATAATTTTGGAGTTGGATTAATTATAGTATAGAATTATTCATCTAACTAATTCCATTTGACTTAAGCTATGGTTGAGCTTCATTAAAATTCATAGAGGGGTTCTATAGATTCTTCAAAGAATGAATCAATTCTGTATATATGTTCACAATCACATCTATCTCATAAATAGTCCCTTTCAATTCATCTTTAATAAAAGTTAATTTTACATTTCAATGAAATACTGGATATTATTTTAATTATTGGACAATGATAAATATTTCATCCTTATCATTGATTTCCAACTAAGAATACATAATATCGATGGTAGTTTTAGAAGACTATTCATGTGTAAGAATAATCTCTCTAAAGACCATCACATTAACATTTTTCTCAGAAACATTTATTTTCAATTATTTTTTAACACATGATAGATGTTTATTGTAATTTTATACAGCTTATTCTTTGGAATCAATAATTTTTTAGATATGTTTACATATTTTAATTTTTTTTCTCAAGATTAATCCATATAATCACCATACTTTTTAGGATGTTACATTTTATCATATAGCCCCTTGATAAAATAAAATATGTAATCATAAAAATCAGCAGGGAAATTTTTTAGATATTTTTTTATTTTTAAATAAAAATCACCGAGAGATTCAATAAATTATTATTCATCACAATTTGATCAATATTTATCAAAAAAATAATTATCAAATGATTGAAAATAAACTATTGACAGAAAACTGCTCTTACTATATTCATAATTTTATAACCCCTCTTTGTTCTTATTATTATTTCTTAACCATCGTTCATTTTTATTCTGTATCTTCTCCAATGTTTTTTCAAAAACCACATAATTAACCATAATATAGATAGGAACTAATATTTTCATATGATTGTGCTCTTTTATTTCATCAAATGAAAATATCCACTTCATATAGGTCTGATACAAACAAATGGGACAATAAGATAAATCCAATTAATGGTGTCTCCTATGCTTTGATACCAATTGATGTGCCTAGTGGATTATATTGTTACACTTAGAGGGGGAGAGTCGATTCATTTTAAAAAAAAATTATTGAGTTTTCTTTACTTTCTCTTACCCATTTTTCATTCAAACATCTTCACTTGTTAAATTTAATAGATCTTCTCTATTTATATGAAAAATTAAATCACCCTTAAGACAAAAATTAAATTGAGCATATTAATGCATATTTTTACATGGTTCGCACCCAATGTTGGTGTCTACATTCTTGATATGTTTGCGATAATTTGAGAAACATAATTTAATCTAGTAATAAGAAATTTTATTTACAAATACATACAATATGTTGATATGAATGAAATAAAAAATACCATAATTCCTGAGCACCACTAATCAGTGTGGGCTTTCTCCCAATATGATCTTTAGACTAGAATCCAACCGGTGTTCATTATACCGACTCTTGACAGGGGATCTATCTCTTGAAAATATATTATAATTTATACTAGTATCCTGCTAGTTCTTCAATGAATATTTTTTGGGAATATGTCTTCAATATACACTGGATTCTATTATTGTGATCTATTGTCCTTATTCCTGTTCATTTCCCCATAGAATAATCTTCTGATTAACTATCAGGTTTGATCACATTAAAACTAATCACATGTAAAAGGTCAGATGCCTCAGTTCAATACTTCTCTAGATATGCCTTTTTCTGCTGAAGAATCAACCTCACTAGACACATAAAACTTAGATACAAAATAAATTTCAAATCACGAATGATAAAATTTTCATAACTTCGGTCTCAAAATACTTCAAAATCAATAAGAAATATAAATTAAATATTCAATTCCAAAAAACATCATGTATGTCTTTAATACATTCAATGTACATCTCATTTAATTCATGTATTATTATTATTAAACTCAACTACTTTCATGTGATCATGGTAACATGAATAAATTCATATATGTATTTTTACTAGAAACCTAAACCACAAGGTTTCCACTTAGCTCACTTCACATGAAATGCACACTAATTTTCTTGTAGAAACCAATGTATCCACAATAGTTACTCAATGCCTGTGTATGTGCATTGTTTAATGGAAATTCCTATTGAAAACATATTTTTCAAACATCTAATTTACACAATAAAATTCCAATTTTTACACGAACTACATAATTTCACAACATACAATTTATTTTTTATTCTTTTCACACACACATTTCTGGAAAAAACGTTTTTAATAAAATACCTCATGTATGAAAAATATATATCTCAATATATGTCAATGAAAAAGAATACACATATACTATTAAATACTTGTACACAAAATATTAGTATAATTAGGTTCTTAAGCACATCTTCTTTCTCCCATGTCCCCACTGTTTAGTATGTGAAATTATAGTGAAAAAACACAAAACACGTATAGTATGCACTATGTCTTACACGACAAGTTTGCATCATTAATTTTATTCACCAAAATCAAGAGACGGATGATGTGTTATCCTGAGTGATTCATTGAAGCATGTTTCAATGTGAAACTATTCGAGTGTGGGATACATAGAATGAACACTTGTGTGCTTTAAATTCTTCCCACAATAGTAGAAGAACACAAAACTTCATGAAATATAAATTCATAGAATTTTGTTTCTCTCTCAAAAAATATCTTAGATCTGAGATAAACACATACTGAAAATGATATCATTTTCACTATTTATTGGCATTAATCGTCACCTCATAAAATTATAGAATCATGACTTCCCATCAGATGAACATATCACTTGGAAAATAATCACCATCATCGGATGATAAAACTTCTACACGTAGTGAATCCTTATTTTTATCATACTAATATTATGAAAATATAGTTTCATAAAATATTTTTATCATAGTCAAATCACCAGGGAACTGAAATGAAGCATTAAATCTTGATAGATGTAGCAATTGATCTTCAATTGTACAATAGTATAAGATTAGTCTTCCTAAAGAAGATGATAGAGCATCATAGATATTGGACGACCCAAATATTTAGATGTTTAGATCTGATGACTCACAATATTATGATCGATTATGATGTGGTGGCACTGTTTCTTTATGTGTTTTCTAAAATGGATAAACAGATCGATGAACTATATAAAAAAATGCTCGATCAGAAAGTTATTTTCCATCTAACAAAATACTATATAGAAATTTCCTTTCAAACAGAACTTCTTTATATTAAAATATGTAGAATCCTATGGCTTGGAAATATCATATCCCTCCTCCGATACTATCCCATACAGATTCTACAAGCACGTTATTCTGCCCACTTCTACCGCCATTCTACCCTAATGGGTGGCGCAATGCTATTTATCATCCTCATGTATGTGTTCCATTTCACTACCTTGTGTCGTGTCCTCATGGTGGCTAGCTCAGGGATGGGCATGGATGTCCTTGTGGTGTTGCTCCACTTTTCTGGCTAGTGTGGTGGCTTCTGTTCATGTAAAATCCATATTTCAGAAACATTCCCATAGCTAACACAAAATATTGAAAAATTAACATTAGATAATTCATCATAAAAAATAAATCATATTTTCATGGATTCTTATAAATATACTTCAAATTAATGTTATAAACAATGTTCATTCACATTTATGATAGTGGGTTGAACTAAATACTAGTTATATAAAATTTAGATTAATAACTCTTTGCATATTCATCTTCTTATGTAATTGATAAGAATTTAAACCTCAAAATATCACAGAGTCTATTCACAATAGGGATAAAATCTAAAAAAATAACCCTTATTCACATGTTCTCTAATAAATGAGATCGTTGACCAATATACAATGTTGTAGAATGATGTTAGGTAGTTTTAGAAATAAAATGTTTAGACGTGTTATCAAAATAAATTTTCATTTTTTCAATATTAATACCAAAATAACACAATATGATATTAATCCATATGTTTTGAGCCCAACGAATAGTATCATAGATATACTAAACCTGAATCACTAATAGAGAAATATCTATTTTTTATTAGAAGATAATGAAATTAGAAGTTTACCTACAACAAGGCACATAACAAATATTTTTTTATTAAATTATTAATCATCCAAAATCAAAGTAAGGATAAGATATTTAATAAAAAAATATTATATTTAGAATATAATATTCTAGTGTTAGTAGATATTTTAACATATCTTTTTAGTATCTTTGAAAAATTATTATGACGTACTGAAATTGTTATAGCATAAACCCCCTTTTAAGGGAATATTGGAAGCCCAAAATGACATCAAAGGTATAATGATTGACCATGCCACCACATTCTAAGAGTTAAAGGCCAAAAAAACACATTCAATGCTATAAATAAAATCGCCTACCCTACATAAAGAAACAATAAGACCCTCATCCACAGTTCCATCACTCCACGGCTAGTTATCCCATTTTGGAAGCACATGCCTAGTACTGATGGAAATTCCATACTCGTTCTAACATCCAAATATGGATAGAAATGACCAGGTGAAAACAATACCTCTGATCCTCATTCGGCGTAGTCCCTTGCAATAGAAAATATTGAACTGTCCCCCAAATAACAAACCATATGACTTCAATTCAATAACCACCAAAAAATGAAACATCACAAAATGAACCTTCAGAGACACCAAGGTAAGTGTATTCTCTAACCCAATTGTTTCATCCTTATCTTGAGATTTCTCTTCACTAAAATTAAAATTTCTAAAAACATAATAAAAAACAATTGAATGAGAATTTATTTTAACATAATTTTATTCAATGAATATTATAGACATATTCTCAAGTAACCATAGTTATTTTATTATAAACTCTATGAGAATTACAATAATACGAATAATCAAAAAAATTACATCGTCAATTATAGAATCAAATTTATCTAAATTATCTTATTATTTCAAAATAACATCATTACAACCAAAAACTATAATGTACCCAACTGTAGAGATTTTATCTTTAAATATTTCATAAAGAGTTTTTATTAAAAAAATGTCAAATAATAATTCAATTTGAAATATAATATCATGAAAAAAGACACTTCCCAAAAGTATATGATCCAATTATATTCACATATCATAGTTTGATGCAATTGAATAAGAGTTTTATTTTTTCTTCATATGAAAATTTTTTATTGTTTGTTATAGGTGTTGAAAAATTATTAAAAAAAATTATTCAATAGAATTGTTCAATTTCTAAATTATGAACGTCACCTACTTCATCACAATTAATATAAATAATCATAAATACTTTTTTAATTTTCCACTACATTAAAAAATGTTGAAACGTGTTAAATAATCATTTTTATGAAGAAGAATGTATATCCATGTAAATATACAATAATAATCAACAATATATAAATATTATTTTTTCTATTAGCGCCATAAATTTTATTAGGACCCAATAAACTATGGCTTAATAATAGTAATGTCTTATTAGTACGTAACTTATTGATAAGACTAAAATAAAATTTATTTTGATTCCCCTTCAAGGAAACATCACAAACCTAAGATGTCAATTCTTCAAGGATGGTAACTGCAATACAATCTCATTTTTATAGATATTAAATAACATTATAAAATGAACATAACCTAAGAATCTATGAAAAAAATATTCTATCACTCTATACAACATTCAAAAATATAACATGGTGACTTGTTAGTCCACCAAAATAAATATTATAAAAAATTTCCATTTGATTAGTATAAAATAAAAGAGAATCATTCATAAAAATTATTATTTATCAATTTTAATAACTATCTATCTTTCCATCATCAAATAATTGATATATATGAGTTAAATTATGTATTAATTTTTAAACATACCAAAATTTAGAAATAAATGTAAAATTTAAAATACCAAATTTAATAAAACATTTTATGTTTCATATATAATTATATTTAAATGTAATATCGGATCCATAAAATTTCTTGTAAGTTGTATAATTTGATATGTCTCTTTTCATATACAAATAGAATCCATTTTCTATGTACCATATTTCATTATTGAGGCATTCTAGAATTTTTTTTTGAAATTCAATTACTTGAAAATTTCAAAACCCAAGCCATTTTGGGTGTAATTGGATTAGTAAAACATTTTTTTCCACCCATAAAAAAATTATGTATATATTTTATGGTAGTTTAGATAAAAATTATTTAGAAAACTGATTTTATATAAATACCAAATACTATTTAAATATAAGGGGATAATTGATTTCATAGTGCCCATTAATACCATATTTAAATAGGAAATAGTAAAAGTAAAAATTTTTGTACATTTAAGAAAACTTATTATAAATATTTGATGTAATGTTATATCATTTCCAAAAACTATCTTAATTGTTATTAATTTTATTTTGAGAAACCATCTTGTGATATTTTTTCATGTGTCTGAATAAAATAAGATATTCATTGTTTATAAATATAAGTATAACATTGCAATTATCCATTCAAGTAATTATTATTTTGATTATTTTTTATTAGATTTTAATTAAAAAATAGAAGAATAATTCACTAATTATTAATTTTCTTGTAAAATTAATTTATTTTCACAAACTTATTTCTCATTATATTACTTATTATTACTATATAAATCAACATATTTGAATATATATTCTCGTAATCATTCAATTTCACCAATTAAATCGAAAAACTTTGGGTTTAAAATTTTCTAGTAAGAATCATAACATCAAGAATAAAAATAAATAATCATTAACCTTATAAAAAAACTCATGAAAAACAGGTAAATATATATTTTTTAATGTCAACATTGTTCACTCGAATTAGACTCTTATGTAGAACCAAAATAGATAGTCAATGTCATTTTTTAATGTTTTTGTATTTGTATTTAATAATTATTATAGAAAATTCAGGTATGATATCCAATTTCATCCTAAAATAATAATAGGTTACATCTGAACCATTGTATATCTTTTCCTTTTTTCTGGGATTCTTCTAAATCGATTGTTGAATCCTTTATTTTCATCCTTTTAAGCCTCAGTAACTATGTGAGTCATATCTTATTTTTTACTACCTTTTTATATCCTAATTAAAAGACATAGTATAAACAATATTCATATATACAAATGATAACCCTTTTATTTTTTTCTCGTCATCAGTTATGTTCTTATTTTCCAGTTTATATTGATGCATTGACCCAATGAATTCAATGAGAGTGTACTTGTTTAATTTATTTGCTTAATTAATAGAAACCATAATTAAGTTTACTTTATTTTGTAATAATCGAAAGAATAATTCAAAAAATTATAAGTTTTATATATATTATCTATGTTATTTACCTTCATTAAAAATTCTTATTAGTTGATGGATCATTTGATTTACTATTTTGTCACTACCCATCTTGATGTATTTCTACTCTGCTCAAAAAATACCAACCATTTTTTGAATTATGTTTTCAGAGACCAGTTTAGTGTCATAAAAATGATCTAAATTTCATGTTCTATCATATAAGTAGAATAATGAGTAAAAAAACTTCCATTATTATCAAAATAAAAAATATTTACTAATTTTTAATTTAAAATATTCTTAGATGCATCATTTATAGTAAGTTTATCTGGGTCAATTTTTAGAACAGTATGTTGTGATGAAATAATGGATCGGTGATTTGTGATTTATTTATTTAGTTATTCCTCTATTCATGATCTCTACAAGCCATAATCATTTCCATCAACGTGTGAAGGATTAAATGGAATCCAAACATCATTTGTGTTCATACAAGACATCATACAAGATCATAATCCTTTGAATATGAGGTTTAGGAATATTTTAGAAAAATTAAATATAAAATAATTATCTATAGAAGTATTGTATAATTTTAAAAGGAACAACCTTTGAAATCAATTCTTTTGTATCGTTAAAGAGAATAATATTGGTAATCTACTGTTAAAAAGGGTATCCATTGATACAAAATTTTATGACGAATATTGTAAATGAATATGATCTATAGTAGGGTGAATATACTAGATTAAATATTTAATAAATTAAATTTTTTACATAAGTTAATTATTTATGTTAATTAATATATTTAAATATTAGTTGAAATAAAAGAAAAACACTGATATTTTTTTCTTTTGTTATGCCTAATGTGGACCTAGTCCAGTCGTAGACCTCAGTACTCAGTGAGAGATATGTGTACACTAAAATAATTTTTGAGGGGGGATAATATCCAAATAATAATATCATATTCTAGTAAAGGGTTAACCATGACCCATGAATTTTTTTGTGGAGTTACAACCCAATTAAAATATTTTATTTAGATACCATGTTTCACAACATGAATGGTACTATAATTTTAATTTCAGGGTCACAACTATATGAGTGTGAATAAAATAATTTTTTTGTATATAGAAGCTTAACTTGAAAAGTGAGAGTGCATGGGAGATATAAAATAGTGTTACATACTCATAAACTGGATGAATTTTAAAATAAAAAAGGATATCACAGGTATTGGTCGTTGAGAATTATATTGAATCGTCCCTTCAAAGAAGTAGAATGTTGATGAATATTTAATTAATCACTAGAAAAATTTTCCAGGTGATGAAACTGATTATCACACATAAATTTTCTGTTTAAAATATATTTAATATTTCCTAGATTTTTCTGATAAATAATTTTATATTTGAATATGAAATACATTTTCTTTGATTCAATTCAAGGCTCCACAAATACCATTTAAATATAGACATGAAAGAATTATCTAATTCCATCCATGGGTAAAATATTACAAAATTATGTAGGAAATAGAAAATAAATCTCTATGAAAATTAAAAAAATTATTAATTGAGTTTAAAACCTAAATTTTATTTTAACCTGATTTGTTAACCAAGTAAATATTATGTATAAATTAAATAATAATCAACCAAACATAATTTAAAATAATCAATTCAAAATAAGTGTGATAATTCCTTGAATATTCCATTCATAATGATTGTTAATAAAAATAGGGGAATATAATTTTTATATATATTAGAACATATTTTTTAGTAATTTAATACATTTATTTTTTTAATATGTTAAATGGTTATAAAATATCATAGAAACAATTCTAACGAAGAACATATACAATAATATAACTCTTACAAAAAAAGGTGTAACTTTCTATTGTCAATAAAAAATTATTTAAACCATATATCATATATAATTAAAATAATTTAAAACTACTTTTCATGGTATCCATATAATATATATGAGTTATAGAAATAAATAATACACTTAAACTAAATAAAATATCAATATAAGGATTAAAAATATTGAATATGATGAAAAACAGAGTATTGAAATCCTTTTTATAAAATCATATTTTAGAATAGTAGTAGAAATAATTTCAACTACTGGTAGAAAGAAAATTATACCAGAAAATAGAAAAAAATTTATATGCGGTGGTACCAATCATCTAATACCATTGAAGATCTACCATGGAATCACCGTCAATGAGATACCATTTCAGATCTACTATCAAAATTTTAAAATGATTTTCTATTGAAATTAAAAATTGTTCCACCATGTAAATAATAAAAATCCACTGTAGAAATAAAAAAGTATCTACTATTAATTAAAATTATCATCCACCGTTAGTTATACACTAGAATATCAAATATTAATTATATGAAAAACATATCCTCTATTAGTTTTAAAAATATGATCCACCATTAGTAAAAAGTATCATCGAATCGTAGTTATAAATATCATATATTGTTATTTATAGATATCATCTAATATTGTTTTAATGAACCTCATATACCTATGGATGAAAAATTTCAGCTACAATTAGTTAAAAATTTAATATCTTGATTCATCCAAATATTAATCTATCATTAGGGTGAAAGCATTCATGTATAGTGTGCTGTTAGAACTCATTTAGTATTATTAAAAATTTGGACATCCATTATTAGTTTAAATTTGATGATCCACCATTATTTTAAACTATGTTTGTTTAGAACTTATATCAAGGAGAGGATAAAATGAGGTAGAGATAAGAAACCATTCAAGGTGAAATCGAAAAACTTTGTGAAGGTGGAGAATGAATTGTCTACCAAGGAGAAGAATCTTGAGAGTTCTTTTGTGAAGGAAAATGGTTTGGGGAAGAAGATAATGATCAATGTTCTCTATTACATGTAAATAATGTCACATAATTTGTGGTAAAATTTTAATCAATCTAAATTAATGAATAATAAATCGGTATAGAGGAATTTATTGAGGAAATTTTGAGCATCTTCTAGTAAATAAATAATCTAATCAATTTTACACGTATATCAACAGATATTATCAAGATACTAAAAAAACAATAATTGAACACTGGATAAAAAATTTAAATTTCTTCGGCCTTTTTTCGACATACCTAAATGAAATTTCTAGATGATAATACAATATTTTTAAATAAAAAATAAATCCTATATTTCTTACTGAACAAACATTTACTTATTATAATGTTAATTAAATGAGATATCTAGGAATTAAAAATGATGTTGAATTCATGAATTTCATGAATTTTATAACTATTTCATGATTTTCGGACATTCGGTGCACCTCATAAATAATTAAATATTGATTCGTTTAATTATAGTTAAATATAAAAAAGATTAGTTTTCATTCCAATGGAATAAGTTTCATATGAATCAGATCAACATAGATCATGTTATAATTGAACAACAAAATAAAATGATAAGACTGTTTAAATTGAAAATATCTGGTAAATCCCAAAAAAAATTCCAAGTTCAGTTCAGAAGAAAAATGTTTTATATATAGAAATATATTTCTTAATATATTTATTAATTATAGATTACCATTATATTTGTATATGAAATTGTAATTCTAATATTCTAATTAATATAATAGATGTTATGATAAAAATAAAGAGAGATTGTAAAAATATATTTTTGACAAAAACTAATAATATTGTCTTATGATTATTGAATAACATAAAATAAAAAGTAAAATAAAAACCAAAAAACACATTTATGAATATGAAAAAGTGGAAATAATTTATATTAATTGAAATCATTGTGAATAATTATGGGACAATTATATTAGTGTGGTTTATTAGAATATTATAAAATAAATATCTTCAATGGAAATTAAATTGTATACAATCCCGACTAAAATGATATTTTCAAATAAACCCCTATAAAAGATCATAACATTGAGGTGAGAATTATTCAATGTTTGAGTTAACAATTTCAATATTAAATCAAACAAAAAATTTAAAAATTATTGATAAGATAATGAACTTTAATTTAACTCATTTTATTATAATATAAAATACCACAAAAAAGTAATATAGCCTAATGAATAGAAATTGAGTTATTAAATTTATTACCGCTTGGGAATTTTTACTTCATAGACCCCTAGATTAAATATTTAAAATTGAAAGAAACTATACCATGAAATATGAATTATTCAAGATATTACAATCAAAATGGGACGACTATAAAGCATATAAATTAAATTGTGTCACAACATAATTTCTTTCACGATGAATGGAAATTTAGTTATACTCCCTTACCTTAAGATTTTTTTTTGAACATGGATTATCCTCATATATAGTTGATTTAAACATATTATTTTCTAAAAATAATACCATATTAGTATTTATAGATTCATATATTACATTTTTATAACATCTTATCCCTCATTCGTATGTAATTTTTACAAATTTAATTGTTTAATGTGTTAATTATATTGTTTTCTCATGCATGTTTTTTCATGAAAGATATGGGTGTTTCATAGAACATATGGTTCTATAATATATATAATCATAATAATTTCAAAAATAACATATTTTTAGATCAATTATTTTTTTATACTAATCATTAATGATGGTTATAAATAATAAACTACATTACAATCCTGGTGAGGCTACACTGTATAAATACATTACTAACATTTCCATTTTTATATTTTCCTTTTGAAAAGAAGTTAAGTAATATTTTATCCTTAAATAATGATAGTAATATAATATATAACATATTATTTTATTTAATAGTACTCTTTATATCATCTATGTCGTGTGTTAATGAAAAGTGATTCAAATAGGTTTGGAATGACGGTAGTCTATACCTATATGAATGATGTTATCATTTTTTAGTGTAAAATGAAAAAGATATATAATATATTAAGAAAGATAAATAGAAAATAAATAGAAAAATTATTTCAATTATAGCACATATATTCTGTAAACTTAATTTTATTACCTTCTATATAAATTGTTACTTAAAACAAAACCACATATCCTTCTGAGGTAGATGTCTATTGTACACACGAGAAACGTAACAATATTCCCTAAGAAATGGAATATACAGAAAGTTATATATTAAATAAATACTCAATATGAATAATTATATTATAGATATCATATATATATATATATTATTCATTATCGTACCAAACTGTGATATATTTTAAATGAAAATGAATGGCAATGGTTCATAAGGGGTAGTACATCATACACAAGCATAATGATTTTATGACCCATTTGATTGAAGTGGGTATGGATGTAGGTTCTGAAAAAAACATATAGAAACATAAATATATGTCTTATACAGATTTATTATATCATAATGTTTTAATAATAATTTAATGAGGTGAAGGAAGGAATAAAATTAAAACATTCATTGAATAACATTAACTCCTCTTAATGTAACCTTATAGGTTATGAAACAATCACTTCAATGGTGTAATTTTTGACCTTATTGAGGTTTATAATAATATATTATGGATTTTTTAAAGTTATTTGGGTAGCTATTTTTTAAACCAAAATGGATTTAATTTATGAATAATACATGATATGGGGTGACTATTTGTTGGTGAGGTGAGTTGTAGAATAGTAATTTTGAAAATTTAAAAGGTGTACCCACAATTTTCAATTTAAAAAATTGTCCCAAAAAAACTATTCAAGAGAATTAGATATTATATGGAGATATATTGAAATCAAATAGATTTTAGAACTTTTTTTAACCCCATGTATATCCATTTTATATTAATAATGTTAATTATTTTTTTACTGTTTTCAAGTTTACTTTTTGGAAAAAATTATTTTTACCTTATTATATAATATAAATTATTAGGATTCATAATAATTATTCACTATTTATATATTCAAACCATATAATTCAAAAAAAATTAATTTAAAAATTATAGCCATAGATGTGATGAGAAAGCCAGTTTTATAAGTGAAAAAATTAAAAAATTTACAAAATTTTTATTTTAAAATTAAGTAAGAAAATGATTCTAATGAACTAAATTGAATTATTAGATATATAAATGATTTAAATTTATTTCAAAAACTATCCAAAATATATTTAAACATTTTAAATGATATAAATTAAAAATTATATTTCAATTAATATTCATTATTTTTCACTTTTCATCAAAAAATATATCATTTCTAAAAAAACTCATAAAAATATAATTTTGATATTATTCGTCAAAAAATGATGTTACTTTTATCTGTTATGTTTTATAAAAATGGAAAAAATTAATTATAAATTTTTTACTGAAAGCATGACTTAACAATCTTTTAGAAGAAAAAAATTTATTTTCAAATCATTAATTTTTATTTTTAATGATACTTATTATATGTCAAATAATTAAAAAAATAATTTTAATTATTTATTTATTAACATTCATAACTGATAATTTATCATCTAGTTTATAATGATATTATGTTTTACGATTTAGTTAGACTCGGGGTTGCGTGTTCTACGAGCCATCAAAAATAATAAATTTAATATTTTTATTTGAAGGGTTGTTTTAAGCTCAATATTTCTGATAAATTACAGACGTAAGGTGTTGAAAAATTTATATTTATTTTTTCCTAATGTAGCAAGAAGTCTGACCAGGGATGCCTCACCTGAAGGGAATTGGATTCAGATCAATCATTAATTTCTAATTCACATAATATTTTTCATTGTTATATAATGATTAGTCTAGGGTTTTTAGAAATGTGAATTTATAATAATTTAATTTACAATGGAAATATTAATACATAAGTAAACCAAATGAAATTATTGAATAAAAGTCTTGGTCTTATAGTTAAATACATGTGTTCTAAGTCATGTAGTTATTGTTTAAATTAAACCTAATAATTTTTTCGTTAAAGCATAATTAAACAATTAATTTGTTTATATTTATTTATTTTGTGATGTTTTCATGAATTTGGTTCACCAACCCCACCCCATCCTCCTGTAATCACAAAGGATAACAAATTATCCGATAATGAAATTCCTAAATGACCCCACTCCACCATTTTCCAATAATCACTTAATGAAACCCAACTCCAACATATGAAGGGTTTTTATAAGAGAATTGAGGGAAAAGTAATGAGTCAAAGAAGAAAATTGAATTATAAATATTTCCATGGTGGTTTACCACCACACCATAATATAATCTACCATCCCCAACAAATATATTTAAAACATGTTGAATTAATGGTATATAATCAAAGAAACTGGTAAACCACCCCTAGGGACGAGCCTTAGGTTAGTCACTTTCCATTTCAAAGTGAAAAGAGATCATTATGTAACTATGATAAAGATAAAGAATGAGATTAACATTATAAGATAATGTGTGGTGGAACAACATGAAATCACATTAATTGAAAATATGCATTTGTGAAACATGAAAAATAAAAGTATAAATAAAAAATAATAAGAAAGAAATCCTAAATCAGAATCACGATCCTTTTCCTCATATCCATTAAGGGATTATAACCCTCCATTAGAATGGTTTAAATCATCTTAATGTAGAATGAGGGGTTTACATCCTTCTTTATTCAAATTGAAGATCTTTCAAATATCCCTTTAATATATCCTCCAAATTCTTTCCACTAATATTTTACTAATGGTAGTCACATCTCATGACCGAATTCGGGAATCATTTATTTTTTAATATTTTTAAAAATGTTTTTATAATCTGACCACAAACATTCATCTTGAGCTTTCGCGATTGGAAAATATAATACCTCATATACTATGAAAATTTATTTTATGTGGGAAAAATATATGAATTTCAAAAGAATAATTTCCATTGTATTTTTAACCTTTCTAATGAGGTAATCACACATTTCTATAGTAATATATGTTGGTTATATGGATTTATTCTTTATCCCCCTATAATATTATCTCAATTAGACCATCTATTTATGAGATATGGTCCAATATTAAAAATTATCATGATCTGTGCACATATATTAAGGCTTAAATATTTTTGGCCCCCAAATGATTCATTCAGCATCTATTCCAAAAGAATGAAATTAATACAAACATTTATTTGACCCTAAAACAGAATTTAAATTATTAAATATTTTTATCAAATTTATGACTCAAATACATAAATAAATCAAAATAGTATCATTAATAAACATGGTAATTTATAATTATGCCCAAAACACAAAAAAAATCTAAAAATGATGCAAAATAGTAAAATATGTTTAGGTAATAAATCAATAAAAAAATATGTAAAAATTAATTACAACACTATCTCTATCAATTCCCCCACACATAAACCATTATTTCCCTCAATTATAAAATCTCAAAATTGAAAATTGCAGGGCACCGTGGTTTCCAATATTCAAATTCCGAAGTAGAAAATTAAACAAATTTTCAATATAAACCCTTATTTTATAAAATCTATATAAAATATCAATTTAATTTAAAAAAATTTAATGAAATAGTTAACTCGTGTATTTCACTTTCTCCCATTTAAAAATAATTGTATATCTCCTTCAATTAATTAATTTTTCTTGTTTCATTATTAATAAATATAACAAATCATGATCTACCACTCTTTTAAATATTTTCTATCATCACTCGTTATATTTATTGAAATATATTTATCTTCATATCATTGGATGTTTCTAATGATACACATACTTTTAAAGGAACTATTTTCACCAATTTATAATTAAAAAAGTCCCATAAAATGATGTGTAATTTTCAATCACTGTTCAAATGACTCTGAGACTTATGGTTGGTGGGAATTGTTGTTTTAAAATTAATGCTAAGGGAAGAGTTTTATATATTAATTTACAGTACATGATATTGAAATTTAAATGTCAATTTAATTCTCCCTTTCAGTGTATCAATTCTTGTTTCCCCAAGACTCAACGTAATGGGTTTTATCAAATAAATAATAGTGAATAATTTTTATCCTTCTTGGATATTTTTTTAACGTTTATACTTTCTTCATTTTTAAAGAATATATATTTCTTTTCATGAACATTATTAATAGAATTAATGATAAATCCACCACCTAAATATATATGTGATAAATCATAGGTCTAGTAATGCTGATTTTTCAATTTCTAATATCAAAACGAATTTTTCTATATTTTGATATATTCTGTTATTTTATTTTGTTTAATTAAATATTGGGAAACAATGAATTATGATGAATGATCCAATAAATAAAAATTTATTTCCATAATAAGAACCCCCAAACATTTTACCTACAATATAAATAATCTATTCTACAATTATTCCATTCACCACAAGACTTCAACTTCAAAATATCATGCATATAATAAGAGTATGGTAGGAATAGATTAAAATGTATTAAAACATGGCTTATATCTAACATTTTTATTCATGGATTAAATGGGATAAATAAATATTTATTTAAATATGGTGTTTTAATGATAATGTATTTTCAAAATATTCCTCAACAAATTTATTTTTTTTCTATATTCATAACATTGATAAGATTAAATGAATATTTAAGAATTTAGAATGTCCCAACATTACTCAAGAAACATGCTTAGGATAAAATAGAAAGTACCTATCCTAAAAATAAATTCAATAATGGAAATATGTTTTTGGAAAATTTCTCAGGGAATGATTACAAATAAAAAATAAATTCACATTAATTTCAATATTTGAATGCATGAAATATGTAAGGGAAATTTTATTTACATAAATCAATTAATTATCACATATACTAATCCCTCATTTTAATATCCCTATTTCAATTTATCATCAAATTATAGATTTTAAAGATTAAATATCATTAACATTGAAATCTAAAACAATGAATCACATGATTCCAAAGAAACTATTATATCCTATATAATCCAAATAAAGAATAAATTCATGCATTGTTATCAAATTTCCAATTTATAGATTAAAACATCTTTCCATACAAAATATTATGTTATTTAAAATATAAAAACTAAATGTGAACTCTCTTTCTAAATTAATATTATTAAATTTCTTATAGTTTTTTGTTAGATCCTTGTGCCATTAGTTTCCATTAAAATAAATTGCTTAATTAAGTACAAGGATCATTTCTTTTAAGTGAAAAAACATAATGGGGAGTTGTATTTAAGATGGACTAATCATCATAATAAAATTTTATTTTAATTTTCAGGAATTAAAATAATAAATTAAGCCTTGGTCGGATCCCCCATGGGGCCCCAATATTTTTACTGCCTCTAGAGGGGAGTACCAAGTGTTATCTAAATTGTGATGGAGGATGGTTCTTCTCTAACTTGAACCACAACATATGGCCTTTCATATCACGTTATTCTTCGTTTTTGGTGAGTAATTATCCATGTAGAGTGTATAATATATCAACCCCATTCAAAATGATATAATGAATGGATGGTGGGGCTATGATGAATTATGGTTCAACATCATCCTTGGTTCATACTTATGAAAAATTCTACTGGTCTTCTATTGCTGGATCCACATGGGTTGCATGAATAATAATTTCAAAAGTAAGCGTATAGTGTGTTTTTAGTTTTATAGATTTAAACATAATGGATGAAAATCCTAATTCCCCTTTTTAGTGTGATAAACCTTTATCTTAGTGTCCTAAGGTGAAACTATTTAGGATTCTTAATTGGATTCCACAAATTTATATTCATTAAAATAAAGGATATATATGTGTTCTAATAAAGTTGACTGTATTTTTTCCTCATACTATACTAAGGAATATAAATAATTGGGCAAATATAAAAACTAAAAACAATAAAGGGTGATACTCAAACACGATTTAATTTTATTAGGAATGTAATAATTCAAAGAAAGATCATATCACTAAACTGGTGCTCATTGAATGATTTTTTTCAAATATTATTACCCCTTGGAGTTGGATTATAAAATTTTAAGGTAGTTATTTATGCTTCTCTACCTCATGTTTGGCCCCATTTTTTTAGGATTTTCTAAAAAAACAAAAAATATTAGTTACAATTTTTTCTTATCCCAAAATCATTGAAATTCAATCTTGGGTTGATCAATCAATATCATCAAATATCAATGTGATATTATAATATTTATACTGATTTTATTTTTCATGAACATTATCATATGTGGATCATCTCCTCATCTTAGGGTCTCCTCAATATAATCTACTTCTTCTTCTTATAGTAATTTTTAATTGATCGGTGTTTAAAAAATTTATCATTTGAAAACATTATGAAAATAATTTTTTTATGTTATTTATATATAGATAATAATAGAAAGAGTATAAAATATAAAAATAGAAAAATTTATTGAAATTATACTTAAATCATATGAAAGCACTAGTTTTGATGAATGCCTGTCATAGGTAATGAGAAAAGAAATTGATTTAAATTCCCTAATTCAAAACAGAGGCTAACTGGGGTTGTACCACTTGAGGAGTGTTAGATTCAGTTCAGTGTGTAATTTATAATTCAAATAAAAATATTTTCTTTATATAATTTTTTAAAATTATGGTTTTGGTTTTTTTTTTGGAAAATTTCAAATTAAAATAATTCAATGTAGAATTGAAATCTAAATATAGATGCAGGTATAATTATGTTTGGGAATAATGATCTTGACCCTAGGATTGACTACATAAGATCATTCATTATTTATTATTTATTTAAATTAAATATGTTAATTTATTTGGGGAAGTTTAATTGAAAAATTAAATTACATTAAATTATTTAGTGTGTTATTTTAGCATGCCATTGTAGCACACATCCCCACCTCCATCCATAATCAAATATAATAACACCTACACCGAGATTGCATTTCCAAATAGACTAGGATCCCTCATATGCCTGTTCATACCATAAAACACCATATAAACTACATTAATGGGTTTTAAAAATTAATAGTGACAAAAGTAAAGAATCAATTAAAAGGAATGAAATTAGAAATAATTTTTTGGTTGATAAACATCACACCTATGAAATATTCTAGCATCCACCAAAATAGATTTATAGAATTTTGAATTGAAAAATAATTAGGAATGCTGAATAATATACCCCAGGGAAAATAACCCAGTTATTAAATGTTCATTGAAAAGTTAAAACTAATCACATGACAAAAATGGAAGAGGTAGAGAATGATTTATTTTTTGAAAATAAAAAGTGATGGAAGAAGATGGAAATACTTGAATTAAAAATTTTCTTAATAATTACAAAGAAAAAAGTAATTGAAAATAAAAAATTAAATATGAAATAAATCCTAAAGAAGAACCATGGGCCTTGGACTACTCTCCATTCGAGGTTTGGAACTCTCCTTCAAAATTTGTGAACTCGTCATTATTTAAACCAAGGGGGTGATATTCTCCAGTATTCAAATTCGAGATCTTCCAAATCTCCCTTTATAACCACCTCCAAATTCTATCCAATGATATATTTCCTGTGGTAGGCCCATTAAATGATAAAATTTGATAATTATGTATTATTTTATGTTTCTCATAAATTTATTTCACATTTGACCAGAAAGGTTCAGCTTCATCTTACTAATTACCAAAAATTTATATCCCATTTACTCCAAAAATTAATTCTGGCAAGAAAGTATCATTGAATTTCCAAAATAATATTTATATTTCATTTTATACCTTTATAATGGTGAAATAACATGTTACAGTAATAAAATAAGTTTCTTATATGGATATTTTATTTATCTGATTTGAATTGTAGATCAATTGGACTAGCCATGTATTAGATATTGTCCCATTATGAAAATTATCTAGACTTGTGCATATATTTTGAGGCTTGAACTGTGAAAATATTTTGGTCCTCTAAATGTTGTATTCAACTCTAGGTCCAAAATAATTAAATAGATAATAAAATCCAATTTCCCAAAAAAAATCATAAATTAAATCTGTTTATAAAATGTTTTGGCTGGAATACATACATAAATTAAAATAGATAAAATCTATAAATGGACATTTTTTCAATAAATCCCAAAACATAACTGAAAACAAAAATTGATGCAAATTTTCTCAAAATAATTTATTCTATGGTATATAATAAATAAAATATATATTAAATATGTTGAAAATATTTGTTATATTCGTTGTGTGTCACATACACTATTGACTACAATGATATTATTTCATAATTTTATGGTCTTACAAACATAGATTAGTAATAGACTCTTTCTATTATAATAGTTATAATTCCAAAAATAAAATACCAGAATATTAATTCATAATATTTAGAAACTCACTATATAACATAATAATGCATTCCAAAATTGTATTAGTCTAATGACTTTGGAAGCATGGAATAAAAAACAACTAGTCCTTATGTAATCTAAGTCATATCTTAATAAGGTTATCATAACTAGTGTCAATATCAGAATTATCATATATAATACTATTATCCATAAATTAGGGAGATGAAACATTAGAATTGGTGACCATAGATTTTCAAATAAGGTAAATAAGAGAGACGTCAAAATAATATGAGTGCAAGTGTATTATAATAAGAGAAAAAAAATTTAAAAACTATACCCTTCATATCATAGAACATAAAATAAATTTCTTAAAAAATTAATCATGGTTTATAATACATAAATCATATAAGAAAATATGAATAGGATCTATGAGATCATAAAATGGTAATTGGATATAAATATAAATATATATATATACACAAATATTGAATATATATGTATAGAAAATCTATTATCATTGATATCCCTTGAGACATTCAAAACATATTAATATGGGTCTCACCACATGTTTACATACATTAATCATGGTATAAAATCCCATATACCCTCTTTTAGGCTTGGTAAAACCTTCGACACAACCTATTTCAGGTTTCAGATAAACTCCAATGTACCCTTTGAGGTTATATAAGATTATTCATTACCCAATGAATTAGAGGCAGTTATAGGTCCCACCCATCACATAATCAATACATGTTTTTAATATAATATAATAATGCATTATCCATAACAGAAACTGGAATAACAAATGGGTTTCCTAAAACATTTCATCATATCATATCCTAAGGTAAAAAATTAGCATAAACATCATGTCCTCATAATTATAAACCATCGTGTGAAAAAATAATGATGGTATTATTTGATAATATCCCCATAAATGGTTATGTAACATCAAAGGATGACCTCATATCTGGAAACTAATTTTGAAATATCAAAGGGAAACTCTCTGGTGGAAAACACACTTATCAAATTAAATCATTTTTTTAAAATCTAAAAAAAATCAGAAAATAAATAAATAACTTTCATTTAAGATAACCTTGTAATAATTGAAGGGAATAATTAAATCATTTACCAGTAATATCTATGAGGAGTAACCTTCTTTGTTTTATAAATTAAATAAATATTCCATT
Source organism: Viscum album (assembly GCA_963277665.1). Taxonomy (NCBI): domain Eukaryota; kingdom Viridiplantae; phylum Streptophyta; class Magnoliopsida; order Santalales; family Viscaceae; genus Viscum; species Viscum album. The sequence continues at coordinate 54,548,022 of OY728156.1, forward strand.
CACATTTTTAATAAATTACAACTAGATCTTGTTTTGAAAATTTTAAGAATGTTTTTTTCAAACTATTTTCTAGAAATCCAAAAAATAGTAAAAAATTATCTGAAATTCATAGTAAAATATTATAAAAAAAATTTAAACATAGTTATAGAATAAAATGGATTTCTAAATTGGTGAATGAAATAATGATGAATTCTATGGAAAATAATTTTTTTAATCTTAATTTAATAAGTATAGGATAATGGAGAAAAAAATTATTCAGAAGAAATAATTAGATGTTGATAAAATTAATTTATTTCATAAGATATATAGAATTATATTTATTCAAAAAATCATTATCGATGTATATTATATTAATGAATAATATTTTAACCCCAAAACCTTACTATTATGGTACTATTTCAATCACAATCACATTGAAATTATAAAATTTAATAAAACCTTAATGTTCCTTCAAATAAATAATTTCATAATATTACATGTCAAAAGTGCTATGTATAAACATCATAAAATAATGTACATGGGATATTATTATTACATTAGTGTAATAATATCATAAATATCATATATATACATTAAATACATCAATATATTCATCCATGATACGTTGTTATGGAAAAATTATAACATCGATTTGTGAGGTAGATGTCCACCATAAACAAGATCGATGATTTAATTTAATATTGATTTAAATTTGAGAAATTTTTTATCTAGACATTAATATAATATAATATCATTAATTCTTATTAGTAGGTTTTTTATATTATCATTGTTGATGAATATTATTAGGAGAGGAATAAAGAAATAAAAATACCCAAGTTTGAGAATTTTCCACTCATATAGAGGTCCACTTTTTGTTTATTCCTAAAGTCTTCAAATGAAGTTTTCATAATAAAATTATGGACTCTAGTATAATTAGAGGTAGTAAGAGATAACATTTTCGTTTTTATTTGATGAAAAATAGGTTTTTAGATGTGTGAATAGAAGAGTAGCATGTCTGATAAATTATATGTGGGGGACAAGACACAGAAAAAATTATCTAATAGAAGGAAATGTTACAACATTTTTCAAATTCTAGATTGATTGAAAATGTGTCATAATATATCAATAGAGTGAAAAGGCATATATATTTCTATTCAATTTATGTTGGACAAGATTTCAGTTAATTTTTGAATTATCTTTTTAGTTTGACCACTAGTAAATCCATTTTAATCTTTTAACCACAAAAATTAATTTTTTTCAATGTTTAATACTTATTTGGAAAAAATAATTAAATTAAATTAATTATATATAATTAATTAAATTTAGTATTAAAATTTAACAAATCTTTTAAAATATAATTCAATGATGTGCTAATTTTTAATTTAATTAAATCCACACACACAACAAAATGAGGTTTTCCAAAGAGAAATGTTTCAAAATATTTTAAAAATATATATCAATATTTAATATTAAAATAATTTTATAGACATATATTTGATTAAATATATTATAATTGATCAAATGTTACTTTTGAATTAATTTTAAATAAAATAATCCTTAAATTTTATTTAATGAAAATATATGTTTTAAAAAAACTTATAAATTTTACAATTCATTAAATAATAAATCATTTTAGATATGTCCCAAAAAAATTGAACCTATTCTAATTTAGATATATTGATTAGAAAAATGAAATTCCATTTAAAATTGAATTTTCTAAAACATTAAAATTTTAATTTTATCATTTATTCTCATAAATCAATATGAGTCAATTTTTTATGAAAAAAATGTTTTCTCAAATCATATAATGACATTACTAAGAAATAATTTCATTTTTAACAATATTTATTATTTATATAAAACCATTAAAATCAATTTTTAATTTATTTGTATTTATAATCATTTATCCAATTTAAATGTATAAAAATCATATTCATATTTGAATAATAATATTATTAGTTTTTTTCATAGTTCGTAAAAATTATATATTAAGTATAATGAAGATATAGAATCAAATAAATTTACTAAATGGAATATTTCATAAAATATTGGGTTTTTATATATTGTCTTCTTATTAATCCATGATAATTGAAATCATTGGACGGGGGATTTAACCTATTATCATTTGGGACATTAATATATATTATATTATTTTAAGTGATGCATGGTAAATTAAATTATGGGAATGGGGTGTTAACCAAATCCAATATTGGACTTTATCCTCTATGATTCACTTGTATGTGAACTTTTATTTTTTGGAAATGATTTTATTTGTCCAGGTGTATTCTAATAAGTTATGTCTTATTTATATAATAATTATTAAAGATCATGATTGACTATTGGTTATTCAAAAAATATTTTGACATATGAATTTAGATCTAAAAGCTTTTTATTCTTTGAACCATGATTAATATTCAACTGATTTGGTATGGATTTGATAATTTATGATCATTGTAAAATACATTGAAAATTATAATATTTTTAATTATAATTTGTTATTGATATCTTCTATCTATACCATTAATGAGCATATAAGATACTTTTTTCTAGTATTTCAATTTTCCCTAGTTAGGATGAATTTGTTTACATATAGAATGTCCAAGAAAGTTATATTGTGAGAAGATATTATTCAGAGATTTTGAAGATCTTTCAAGAAATATGTTGATTCATTTTATAGTATACAAAGTCAGAAAAATTTTAGGGCGTTTGGTTATGTAATATTTTGTATGTATAGAATATTCAACTAAAATGATACAATATTTATATATGTAATTATTTAGTGTCTGTAGTTTGTATCAGAGCACAAATTAGTTTTTTTGTATATTATTAACAATTATTATATACCATTCAGATATGTTTATGAATGGGGTTAAAACACCATGTTTCCTCAATAAAGTAATTGTATAGTTTCATATAAATAAAATAATATTCTTGATAAATAAATCGGATATAAGTTGTAGAAAAGATTTACCACTGGGTAAGATCCCTGAAAACCCTAGTTGTGTATTAACTCAGTCATCACCATGGGCCTAAAAAGTTACATAACATCAATATTTTTTTGAAACACATGAAGAATATGATTGGTTATTTTATATTATCTCAAAGAAGCATTTTTAACTATGAGAGGATAGAACCCATGAAAACCTTTGATGAACTTGTATTGATATCTGATGATCTTATTGTTTGAAAAGATAATATAATGGTTTTATGAATATCGAAATTTTAGAAATTATTTTCATTTTCATATATATAAATACAATGATTATTATTTATTGATAATCATGCAATGAATGATTATTTTAGTTAATTTATGGAACTTGGTGGAATTATATTATTAAATAATTTCATTTAGAACAAAATAACTTTCCCCATGAGAACGAAAATTTAATTTGTGATTAAATGAAAATTATTTTAGTTTTTCCTAATCAAATATCTCAAAAAAATGATTAAAATATGGAACCTAGTTTATGTTTCATTATATATGAAAATACTATTTTAGTAACTTTTATATGATAAGGACCATGTAGGAGAGATGATTAAATACATTATGTTTCAATTTTATAGGATGAATAACCCATGGAAATATAACAATAGACATTAAATATGTTTTATGTTTAGAAAAAATGTCATAGGGAATGTAATGTTTGAGGAAAATCTAAAATTTATATTGATGGAATAAGGTCCACCCTATGGTAAAACTAATTATTCAATGTCCAAAATATGGGGAAAATATATAATATCTAGTTAAGTGTCTTAATACAAATGATAACTCCTTGACTAAGGGAAGAATGAAAGTCCTACACCATGTATATATATGATGTTGACCAATATAATTTATATACACTTATAATTCAATCAATATATGGTTATATCATGGTGATACATATATATATGTATCTAGTGAAAATATTATTATTATTTATATAGTATAGTTTGATTTGATATTGATCTTGTTGGATCTCTTTATATTGCTCACATACAATAGGTCATGGAAATTATGTCACATTTTATATTATGAATACTCATATGATCATCTCAGGATAGACATGGCCTTACAATAAAAATTACTTCTATAATATGGGTCTCACAACCTATTCAAGAGGATAATTTATGACAAATATTTGGAGAGAGATAAAATATTTATGATATAGAGACATTATATATATGTTCAAATATGTTATATATATTTTTATAATGACAATAAAATATATAAGTATATATTCCAAATGAATGATTTCAGTATGTGATAGTGGAAATGGATTGATATGATTACCGATCATGACATTTCAATATATTACGACATTGGGGAGCCGACTCACTGAGAAATAATTAAAATTATTTCTTCCAAGATTTGGATATAAAGTGTTCGACACATATCAAGGAATATACATAGTAGGGGTGAATTATGGAACTATAGTATGATCTTGAATTTTTTTGAAATTTTTTCAAAATTTGGAATACATCTATCTCTCTATTTCATTGTATCACAGATAAATAACGTAATAAATTACATTGGGGATATAAATTATTTCTCCCACATTATGATACATATAATAAAAAAGAAAAAAAGGTTTATGTACTCTAAACATAATAAAATTTCACTAAATTAGTGTTTATCAGTTCCAATCAATCTCACATTTTATCATGGTTTACTTCCATGAATGATTGGAAAGCTCACTTCTCTCATAAAATCCGTAACTCAAAACATCTCATAATGTAATATTAAAATTATTGAAACAAAAATAATATAAATATCCTCATATATGTTCATTCCATTTAGAGTAGCTTTCTTTAAAATATTGAGAGAAATAGAAATCCTATAAAACCTACAACTTCAACATTTTCATTTCATAAGAGATATGGAATCACACTCCAACATTCAAGTGACATATGTAATATCCCCATAGCTTTTACAATGATTTATATTGGAATAATTTTCTTCCATAAATTTAAATAATTTAAATACCCTCATTCAGGTGAATTCACTCTATTATATTTAATTCTCATATTTGATGACATTAAGATGAATGATAGCCATTCAACAAAATGATTGTTACAGATTGTTTTCATACCCCCAAAAATAGCATCATGTAACTCCTTGATTATGTTGATTTATCATTTTTCATGGACTACAAACTACCTAGGTATTATTAACCATAATATTGTTGTCTTGTAATTTTTACTCAACATAGCACAACTATGACATACTCAATTTTAATAGAGTGCCTCCACATTTTTCACATATAGATTTTCATGACACCTCATCAATTGAAATGTGGTGTCCAAATTTTTTCCTTTTATTAATTTAACATCCATAATTCATGTTCCACCTATATAAAAAACACCCTTAACACATTCTTCCTGATGTAGTCAACATTTATCCATTCTATTTGATGAGGTTCACCATAGTCTCGAAAGAGACATGAAAAATAATTCAAAATTTATAAATTTATGGCATTGTTTAATTAATATTACTGAAAAATAGTTTCATATCATAAGTATCTAGAAATTTAGTATCCCAGAGAGTTGCTATCTTAAATAAATATTTTACAACACATGTGAATATTTTACATAAATTTACTCCTCAATACCTAATTCTGGACATCTCATTTTATATAATGATATTCAAAATCCAGAGAATATATACATATGAAATGGGTGAGCTCATACTTTTAGTAATTTAATAATATCATCTAGTCATAACTTTTAGATCATAAAATGAGGGATAACCATTTTTATGGGAGGAATATCATATTAAAATATCGCACTATCATATGTGAAATTCATTAAACATGATTAATAATGAAAGATTTTTGCGTAGAATCATTATAAAAAATAAATGTCATCAAAAAATTCATTGAATCACATAATGGGAAAAAATAATCCTCACATACTAGTGATAAAAATATTTTTAATATTGAATATCCTAAGTATATTTCATTGCTTGGAAATTGGGAAATCTTAGAGATATTTTAATATCATATGAATTATAAAACATTGACAAAAAATAAAAGTATATCAACATTTTAATATCTTTTAACAAATCAATATATCTTCCATATTTAGTTTTTGAGGAAATCAAAGTATAACCACACATTAGTTTCTGAATAAACCATTTATATCATTTTTTCACAATCTGATGAGATATAATAACATAAAAAATTAAGTTGAGGGCTAAATTGGGCCCTAATATTCATCATCTATGCATATTAATGTCACATAAAAGAAAATCATTCACCATTTCATTAATATACTATGATGAATGAATAATTTTAATATATTTTGAAAATGGTTTCATAAAAATGGTTATTTTATGAAAAAAATAACATCCAAAAATGATTATTTAAAAGAATATTATATATGGTGATTTATTAACCACTACTCCATTAAATAATAATTCATTCAAAATGTAACAGTAATAAAAAAAATGATATTTTTTAATAACGTTTCTCAATAGAATCAAAAAAAAATATGGTATTTAAATTTGAAAAATAAATTTCCTTATGATGATGAAAAAAATATTAAAAAACAAAATAGAAAAATTCTTATAATGTGGAAATAATAAGTAATGAAAGATATAAAAAATTATGAATCATAAGGGAGGAATATATGATCATATAATGGAAAAGACTTTTAAGTTAACTAAATCTAATTTATTAAAATTACAAATTATTAAAATTTTATAAAAACCATTTTTAATGAATATATGGGAATATGGGTATCATTTTGGATAGAACAAATTTTATTTTCCAAAAATTAAAGAATAACATGGAATGTATGTTAAAAAAGGATGTGGATAAAATTTCTATTAAATTGGATGGGAATTATTCCCAATAAAATTGATTTTAATGAATCGATAGAATCACCAAGGGTGAAGATATCAATGTTGAAGATTATTTCCCATAAAATAACTTTTAAATATAAATTAACACAATTATATATTAGTATTGATCAGTCTAGAAATACAATATCAATGATGAGTGATTATAACACTAGGATAATATTTTAGTCATAAAAGCCTTTTATCATTTCCCCGTTTGTTGAATTTCCTCTATCCTCCATAAAAAAGAATTATAAACATAATAATATCATCCATAACATCATTAATATAAATTAAAATATAATATAATTCATTTTTTATCATTTAAAACGAATATTTTACGAAGTGATCAGTTACTTTTACATTCAAATGATAGTGAAATGGAATATTTCAGGCAGTCTTTCGAATGTTGATTTTAGTACCTATTATTTTATTACATATTTATCATTGATATATCATACAAGAAACCACTTTTTTAATTATCCAAAATGTTATAATATCAATATATATGTGTTGTTTTACATTTCATAATGATAAAATCTCTTATTACTTATATGTGCATTGTTAATGATATTAATGATTTTCTTAATAATAATCATAAATTTTTGTGTTTTCAATCAATAAAAATATTTATGATATTTATTACTCTTATGTATCTTATATTGCAATAAATTATAATTTATATCAAGCCCAAATAGTTTTCTGCCATATATAACATATTTTTCCTTGGATATTGTGGTCCACACATACATATGGCTGATGATTTTATTTCACATAGTATATGAAATTGGAATAATATTGTTTATTAATTTCAGAACTAATTTTTATAAAAAAATTCCATTATTAAAAATTAATAAACTTATTATTACCACTATTATTTTGAAATTGAGGAAAATGAAACATGTTATATAGTGGAGGTGGTAGTGCACACATACGCACAATTGACATTTGATCTTTTCCAAAGGGGAAGGTGAGAGGTGGTTAATGATTATTCCAAGATCATAAAAACATTACATATTAAATGAAAACTATATTAATACTATTATTTTTAGTAATAAATATTTTTCAAATGTAATGATTAAAGAAATTTTTATTGATATATTATTGAATTTACTTTGTGAAATTTCAGTTTATCGTAGATAATTCAATATAAATTAATACCATAGAATCATGACATGAGTCCATAAATATATGATCGTATATTAATATTTATGTTTCTAAAAATGGTGTATTAATTCTTAAGGAAACTAATTTTTTGGAGAAGAACTGAAGTTATGGTGACATGAAAATTTAATAAGCGGTGATATTGTATTTTTTTGTAAATATTTCAACTTAATATAGAAGGAGAATATATTAAACATGACATGTCTCTACAATAATAGAGTATAATTGATTTTATGGTGAAATAATTTCACTAGTACCTCATAAAATCAATTAACAATTTTCTTTAAATAATCTTTAATAACATTTATACTTGAATTATTATTGTTTTCATTTTAGATTTAATGATTTCTAGTAGTTTAAATATATGTTGACATAATATTTATTACTAAAAATAATACCGCCAATTTTACATAAAATGAACCTATTTATATTTAATTTTAGATCCATTTTCTATGGTTTATTTTCATCAAAATTTTAAAAATAAATTTTATTATAAAAAATATATAAAGTATTAAATAAACTTTTCAAAAACAAATACTGCAAGAGTTTTAAAATATCAAATTTATGTTTGTAAAATATAATCAATACTTTAAAAATTATAATATAATGTATAAAATAAATATTTTTTTAAAATAAAATCATTAATAAATATTTCTGCTTTCCTAACATACTAATTATTTCATAAAATTTGAAATATTTGTAAAAATAGTGTATTCCACATTTAAGCTAAGTGTAAATATTAATATGAATAGAAACAATTTCTAAATATATAATTTTCACATTCTAAATGTACAAATGTGATAATTTTTTTCTAATTTAGAATCTAAAATTCATTAATTTTAATAATTAAAATAATATATACACACACACACACACACATATATATATATACGACTCTTATTCAAGAATGAAAATTTTGATCATTAAGTGTTATTAATATTTTTTCACAATAGTTTATAATTTAATAAATGATAATATATTAGTACATATACTAAAATATTATATGTTACCATTTTATATTTATTTATATAATAATTAAAATAGAAAATATAACAATTTTTAAAAAAAAAATTAGATAAAACATTTGATTTTATAAATAAATATTTTTCATTCATTATCCAGTACATATAAGAGTTTTTTAATGATTAATATTATTTTATAGAATATATGTTTTTATTATTCATATAGTTTTTGTAACAATATTCATCTAAAATTTCTCATCTCATTTAATATTTCTATTGAATTTGAAACATGCTACTGATGATATAATTAATGAAGAGAAAAAATATATTTTCAAATATTGGGTCATTACATTATACCCCCATAAGAAGAATTTAATCCCTCAATATATTATTATATGAAGAAAATAAATGATGGTATATTTTTTACATTACAAATTTTTGTTCCCATATAGATTCATTAATCATATAATTATCACATAAATCATCGAAAAGATGATTGGTATTTTTCTAAATTACCTTATCTCTTCTATCTTGAATTTCAGCTAGTTTTTGCAAATATAAGAGATAATTTTCTAAAAACATGACATCATAGTTTAGTATATGTGAAAACTATATTATTTAGATTCTCATAAAATAAATCATGGAACACTTCAAGTACATTATATTTTTCATGAGGGTGTTACAAAAAATAGTACACTTCCCTAATAAGATCATGGATATTGAAGGGACCAATGTTGTTATTGCACAACAAACCATTATTGTAAAATTTTAGGACCCAATTCAGTAGTATTATCATCTAGATTTACTTTTCATCGACTTCAATCTATTGATCTCATTCATTATTATAATAATATAACTTCAATCAACATTACACCACTTTCATTTATTGATGAATTGTTTTATCCTTCTCTGTCTTTTTGTGGAGATGGTCCTTACCTATCAGATTCTCACCAACATTATCCTAGTAATTTGGACCCCAATTTATCAACCCATAATGAAACTCAAATGGTGAGTTATTACTGCTATGATTTAATAATATTTTATATGAGTACTCCATTAGGAGATGTGTTAATATCGAAATTGAAATGACCTAAACATTTAGAATAAAATTCTCTTTATTTTGATATTATTAAAATTCTTATTCTTATATAAAACACATTCACTTATTTTATTATATACAATTATATTTTAAATGACAATTAAGTTTCATTACCAAATATTTTGTTCTCATTGAACACGGATCATATGACTAGTGAAAATATAAGGTTTTTACAAATACTTTTGGCCCAGACAAAGGAAATGATGACCTCACCCAGTAGGATTTTACCCTATAAATCCCATTTATCAGAGCTTCCTATGGGAGATATAATTTCTCGGATTTTCCACATACCAATCCCAAGATGAGATCCAACAACTTAAGCTTGGTCGAAACAATTTATGGGAGAAGTTCAAGGTCATAAAGATCACAACCAAACAATGTTCACCAAATGACCCCATGAATGCCCCACCATTACACCCCTTACTATTAGAGAATATGTTAATATAATAAATTTATATGTATCAATACCCTATCAATAAAATTACATATATGAGTTTTTATAGAATAATTAATATATTTTCCTTTTAATATTGTTACTTTGTAAATGTATTTTAATGATCTAATAGTATTTTTAGAAATCTATTTTGATGAATTAATGGATTTTAAATAATTAATATTTTAATAAAATATTATAACAAATAATATTTTTAAATATAAATGATAATATTATTTTTTTCAATGTGAAATGTAATTTTTATTAGCGTTTAAAAAATGTGGTTAAAAAAGCCATCATTTTCAATAAGTATTTATTTTTATTTTAAAAGAAAAAATTAAAATATATATAAAATTATTTAGATAAAATCAAAATTATTTTTTGGAATTCGGATGTCAAAATTATCCAATGGTGAACTTTTAATAATTTTCTATGACACATGAATTTTTGGGTAAAAATTAAAATTCATATAAATAAACATTGTATTTTATGACATCATAATATCCCAATAGTGATGTAATAAATACAATATAAGGTATCCTCTACCATATTTATATTTTTCCATTTAATATTATGTAATTTTTATTTATTTTTATATATTTAATAAAGACATAGTGAATCCTCCAAGACATATAATATATTTTATGATTTTAAAAACATTTCATTGAAAGTGTGACTCACCTCCACATTAGAAAAGAAAATATTTTATTTTCTTTGGCCTTTGGACATAAAAAATAATTTATATTAGTCTGCTTTGAAATAAACTGTGGGGAAATCTATGGAATCGATTTCGGTTTTGAATATTTTATTATATAGTGTCCAAAAACAAAATAATAACGAAATCCAACTCATTTTCCTATATAAATCCACGTAAATTCTCATATCTCTTCACTAAAATTCTACTAAACTCATAATAACTATTTAATATACTTCCTAGATCCCCCTCAAGTCATCTCAAGATCACATGAATCCTCTCCCAAGCCTTTATATTCATTCATCCATGTTAGGTATTTCACTCATTTCCTTTGAATACCAGAAAATTCATTGAGATTAGATCTTTTAATTTATTTTTCATACATTTCTATTAAATTATAATAATAAACATAACATAAAATTTATGTTAATTGTCTTATTGATCATTTATTCCTCCTCATATGGAACCTCACCAAAGTTGTTACTAAGCTGAAATTTCGTAAGAGATTCTCTCTCTCCATTTTTTATCAAGCACTTCATTTATGATATGCCATTGTTATTTCAATTTTCATATATATGAATACATTATTACCCATACCAATTACTCTAATGATTTTTTATAAATTATTATATCTCCATTCACACTCATTAATCCCTATTAATATTATTTATGTTCACCCATTACAATGTCAATGTTTTGTAAGGGTACTTTTTCTTTTTCCTCTTTCTTCAAGACTATTTATTATGTTATACCCAATATTTACAATTAATTTTTTTGGTGAATGACCTTATATTCCCCCCATACATTTCATTTCTTTTCAAATTAATAGATAACTCTTTATCACTCATTTACTCATTTTATGAATTTCTATATGATGCCATTATGTTGTGGAAATTGTACCATGATTTACCATGCCCAAATAATTGTACAGTGAATATCATACCAATTTCACTACCAAAGGATTTCACCATTATGAACATTTCATTATTTATTGTGGGATTACATTTATGTATTCCATATTTTTTTATTATGTAATAAAATTAGGTTTTGAATGAATCCTTCTTATTAGATCTATGTGGGAGACTTAATCATGAGATTAAAATGTTTATAAAGGGTGAACCCTGGTAGTGATCAAATGGATTGCTTAATGATTTTTATTATGATACTTCAGTTTGGGATAAAGGATTACTTGATTCCATTATGGGAATCTTTTCCACTATTAAATATTTAAAGTTTATCTTTTACATACGTTTACGATGAAATGTTTTAATTTGTTTCCACATCATGCTATGATTATCTCCCTATATCATTCCTTATAATTAATATTACCTTATGACTCATTGAATTTCCTTGTATAAAATATACTATTATCCTCATTTTAATAATTTTCTATTACCTTACTAGTATTTATATATCATCCGATTCTTATGTATGTTCTCAGGTTATCCCTTTCAGCATAAATTATAAAAGAATATTTTGGTCATTTAAAATAAATTTTCAATAAATATATTATATTCATGTTTTAAGTTATTATATAATGTTCTTAAACCCCAAATAAATTATTCCTATAAAGAATCTGAGTGGTATAAAGTAATTTTTATGATATCTTGTTTATTTGATAAATAAATAGAAGTGTTGTTATAGTTGGTACGCAAGGAAATTTTTAGTTATTTTTGGGATTATGATTATAAAAAATAAGTGAAAACACTTATGTATAAGTCTAACAATTAGAGAACAAAATTAAATATTTGTGAGTATAGATAATTTGATTTATCAAGGAAATATATCCATGTATGGATACATTAATTGGTCATGGTTCTAGAGAATATATACCTAAGAGTTAAAACTCTCACAAGGTGTGCCGAGCATGACTCAGGGTAACATATTGCACTAAAATAGGCCTTATTTCCCACATAGATTGAAAATATTTTGGGATATGTTTTGGTAAATTCATAAACTCATTAGAAATTGATATTAAGCGAACATAGGGAAAAATTACCATAAGAATAAATGTTATAATGTAGATCATGGATTACAAATATTAAAGCCTCTAAATTAATAAGTTATGTAAATAAATTTAATTTCTATGTTATCACTTTTTATGTGTTCAAATTCCCATTCCTATGTTTAATTGGTTGACAATTATTATCCTAATTTCTGTTTTAGATTATATTTGTTAGTAGAACCAGAATAAAAAATAGAAATGTGGGGTTATCATATATAGTTCTGCGCATTCTATTATATCACAACAGTTTAGTAGAACTATTAAAACACCACCACAAATCATAGAAGTAGAGATTTAGTAGAATAAATAAAATGGTGTAATTATTGTATCCCATGTATTCAACTCATTGCCTATCACAATTTTAGGATTGAACATCATGAAAAACATTTTCATTATTCCCTTGGTGGAATATGATTCAATTCCTGGCATTGAACGAATTTCCCTATATAGAGCCAACATAAATTTTCATGAGTGGGAAATCACCCTCAAAATAGTAAATCACCCTCAGATTCTATACCTATGCATGGTGAAGGATGAATCTTATTTAGCAACATCATCTAAAGAATTGATATTTTGGCCCTATGAGGAAGAGTATCTCAATCAAATGATTTATTCCATGTAAATTTTCATCCTTAAATACATGGTTTTTGTGAGGGAATACACAAATATGGTTCCTGAGGAATTTCATGGTCTTCCTCCTATAAAAGTGGTCAAATATTCAATTGATATTATACTTAGGGACTTTCCAATATCTAAGACTCCATATACGATGACTATTTTGGAACTTTAGGAAGTGTAGAAAAAACTAGAGAGTAATCTAGATAAAGGGTTTATATAACCAACTCCATCACCAAGGGGTGAACAAGTCCCATTTATCACGAAAATGGATGGTTCAATGTGACATTTCTTTAATTATCGTTAGAAGAAAAAAACTCAATAACTAATAAGTACAATTTTCTACGAATTTATGACTTATTTGATCAGCTACATAGAGAAAAATTATTCTCCATGGTGTATTTTCATTTGTGATGTTACCACGTACGGGTGAAGATGGAGGATATCCCCAAGACTGTTTTTCATACATGTTACAAGAACTATGAGTCCACAATGATACCTTTCAGACCAACTAATTCTCTAGTAATATTTACAAACATTATGAATAGTGTATTTGGAGATTACTTGGAATTTTTTGGTATTATTTATATATGATATTTTAATATAATCATAAACCCAAGATGAGCATTAGTAGAATACTAATAATGTTCTAACGATGATGAAAAATGGGATTCTCTAGGAAAAGTAAAACAGGTGTGATTTATGGATAAAACAATTATAATTATTAATGAAAATCACCACATCCAATTGGATATATGTAGTTCATTCAAAGAAAAAATAAATCCATGGGTGGTCGAGAGAAACATATAGTATAGAAATCAATAACATCCATGGGTAAGAAAGATATTATCACTGATTTGTGTGTAATTTCTCACGATTATAAAATTCTTTTAATATGATAACTTGATGGGGGTAATTTTTCATGGAATGATGAATGTGAAGAAAGATTCATGGAGTTCAAAAAGAGTCTTATGACTACCAATGTGTCCACACAACCCACAAGTGAACAACATTTAATAATTTTCAATGATTCTTCATAGAAGGTATTGGGATGTTTATTGATGAAAAATGAAAATGTCATTGTCTATGCTTCATGGCAGTTGAAAATATAACTATAAAACTATCCACCACATGATATTGAGTTGGAAGAAATGATACTTTAAATAAAAATCTTGTGGAATTATATCATTGGTGATAATTTTGAAATATAAATAGATAAAAAATGTCTCAAATATATATTCACACATAAAGATCTAAATATGCCCCAATAAAGACTATTTGAGCTCACCATTGATAATGACAGATCAGTCCAATACCATAATGGGAATGAAAAAAATAGAAGATACAATATTTTGAAATTACCCATTAATCCTATCATTGGTTGGAATATAGAAGGATATGATCTTCTTAGGCTTAAAAACATGGAAATGGGAATCATAAAGAAAGAAACATCAACAATCCATTCAAAGATGATTTCTCAACGGTCTCTTTTGAAAGGATAAAGGATGCTGAAAAAGATTAGGTGTAAATTCATAAGAAATTTGAAACTATTAAAAATGGAAAATCCTCAAAGATCAATGTTAATGAATAAGGAACTATGAAATTTTAGTAAAGATAATGTGTTCCACAAAATTCTTAGTAAAAGAAAGAACTTTTAGATGATATACGAAGTTCAATATTCTCCATTAATGTAGAAAATATATATATGTTTTGAGATCTATTGGAGAACAATTGGGTATAAAACATATATAATGATATCACTGAATATATATCAAAATTACTAGTATGTCATAAAGATAAGGTTTAAAGGAAGAAGTATTAGAGGATGATTAAATAATTACCTATACTTACATGGAAATGGGAAAAAACTACATAGATTTTGTAACCAGGAATCGAATGAAATCCAAGGGACATAATTCTATCTGGGTTATTGTATATCATCTTACAAATATTTTAAATTTCTTTTTTTATTCAAGAGGTTTTATCACTGTATCAATAAGAACAAATATACATTAGATAGGTGGAAATAATTCAGGGAGTTCCAGTATCGATTATATCTGATCGAGATCCAAGATTCACCTCTAGGTTATGGAAAAGTCTTTAACATTCAATAAACATAGATCTATACTTAATTACTACATATTGCCCTCAAAATAATGGAAAATATAAGTGGACTATATAAACACTTGAGGATATGTTGAGAGTTTTATTCAATGGACTTGAATGGAAGGTGGGACTAACATCTTCCTTTAGTTGAGTAATCTTGCAACAAAATATTCCACCCAAGTATCCAAATAGATCCCTATAAATATCATTATGGGAAGTGGTGAATAGCATCATCTTATTAAGATAATGATGGGGAATTAAAACTTTTATGTCTTGAAATGGTTGAAGAAATACTGAAGAAGGTTAAGACAATCCCACAACACAAAAAGGTACTCAGATTTGAAAAACAATAGATATGTTAAAAATCATCAATTTGACCTAGAGTTCCATATTAAAGGCAAGGTATTCCCCTGAATATCTCCATGGAAGAGTGTGATGATATTTGGAAAGATGTGAATGCATATTCCATGTTACATGTGCCCTTTTGAGATCATTCCTTGCATCGAAGTAGTGGCCAATTGACTAGCACTCCCACATAACATATCTCAAGAACATGTTTTATTCCATGTATCCCGATTAATAATGTAACATCCCAAGTAAGTAATGAATAATAGATATTATTATATATGTCTATTTATGAGTTAGATAGTGTTTTAGAGGCTTAAAATGAGAATAAATCAAATCTTAAGCATTGAATACACTAATATTCATAAAAGATTGTTTCACTGCCTTTTGATTGAAAACCATTTATTAAATCAAAATTTTGACAATTTTATAAGCTCTATTTGTCAAAATAAACTTATTATTTATGATTGGTACATTGAAAATTACATAGGATAATTTTTTGGTATTTTTCTGACAATGTTGATGTTTTTAATGAATAGTGAAAAATACTGCATTTTACATCAAAACTACTTTTTCATCTAATTTAATTATATGGTTATAATATCTTATTAATTGGTTTTAAAGTGTAAATAGAATATAATTTAACCATGTAATCCAGTGGTGGTCATTGGGATTAATTTAACATTGGAATTGGGCATAAAAAAGTGACAAACGTTTCATAGATATTATTTCAAAAGAACCCGCTATTTGTTTTGACAATGAGAATTATTTTTCAATTAATTATTGCAATTTATATGTTTGTAATTTTTTAAAATGGATTCCATATTTGGAATAATAAGGTCAAAATTATGTAATTAAGACTCTTTTATTT
Organism: Viscum album; assembly: GCA_963277665.1. Taxonomy (NCBI): domain Eukaryota; kingdom Viridiplantae; phylum Streptophyta; class Magnoliopsida; order Santalales; family Viscaceae; genus Viscum; species Viscum album. The sequence continues at coordinate 54,565,115 of OY728156.1, forward strand.
TTGGACATTATGAATAGTAATGACGGTAATTATCTCTAATTATCTTGATTAATGAGTAATCAGGTCGTTATGGATAATAAAATAATATCATAATAATAAAATATGACACCAAAATGTTTCCTAATGCTACTGTTTTTCTCATGTCCGACCATGGTATGCCTTTTTCCAAACATGGGGACCCCATGGAATCACGTTTGTGTGAAAGTGACTTTTTATCTTTTTATTTTTAAAGAAAGTTAAATATAACAAAGAATGTATCACCTGAGTAAAACATTTTTAATTTTGTCTACAGAAATGTTATATTGGACTATAAATAGTAATTGTAAAGCTAAATAGATTTCCTAAATCATATTAGTTTTTAATATAATTTTTAGACATTAAATAAATTAAATTATTTAGGACATCATGATGATGCATCGATTACCTCATTAATGAACGATTTATATAAAATGAAAAGATAATGTAAAATCTAAGACTTAAACTTGTCAAAGACCTATTTGATGAGTTTATTTCAAACCATTATCACCTTATCCTCACAATACATTAATTTTGGACCTTTAAAATCCGAAACTCATTTGAAAATAATGTAACCTTTTATAACATTCCAAGAGTGTCGCTCCTCTCCTCTTATAAAGGACCCCCACTTCTACCACCGTACCCACACTCCTCAAGCCTTTGGCTCGACCAAACCCTGCCCATTTTGTCTCTCCACATCCCTATATTACTCTTAGAAGCCTCACTATGGGCATAATTCTTCCCAAATAAGCCTTTGAGCTCAAATCAAAAAGAGTTACCCATTTTAAAGGTAGTGTTTTCTCTTGTGTTCTTATGTTTTATTTTGCTTCTCTAACCCCCTAAACTATTTTTATTAACTTTATTTGTAACAAACCAAGTATCCTAAATATACTAGGATGTTTTTATATGAAGGATTCGAGCTAAAATTACACACACCTTCATCTAATTGTTAAAGATCATACTATTTCTGTGGCTGGCGAATTTCTGCCTCACGAAACGATGATTGTTCAATATTCTTCTGACACCTTCAAATGTGGCCATTAAGATGTCACTCTATATAGATATGATATATATTATTTTTATGTTTTCCTTATTATTCTTTATTTTTCGTTTTTTGCATACCATTATGGTTTCCATTATGGGTAAACACGATAATTTCATTTTAGGAAGTGCGGACTACCGCCCCCTGAAAGTGATTTGATTCGTTAATGCCATATGTGGGACGTATAAAGGATGGAGTTAAAGTTATTATATATGATGTTAAAATGGAATTATAATATACATTTATATCATTATTATTTATTTTCATTAAAGTATGAGATTGATATGAAAGTAGCTTTCATGCGTACGTACGGCATACCGTCTCCATGAATGGTGCATTTCATTTCTTATTCCCAAATGTAATGTACTATTATAATTACATTTATATAATGGATGTATATGATGTATATTACATCTAAATGATGAATATAATTCTGGAATTAAAATATGCATATCTCTCATTTAGTTTTAATTCCATTAATATGTCATTGAAATGAAAGTAGCGTTCATGTGTACGTAAGGCTTACCGTCTCCATGAATGGTGCATTTCATTTCATACCTCTAAATGATTATTTAATATTATAAATTCATGTATATACTGGATATATATGATATATATGATATCTACATCATTAATATAATTCTTGGTATAATGGATATTTTACCACATGATCAACATGAAATTATAAAGAGTTTATTTTTGACTCAAGTACCAATGATCGACAAAACAACAATTATTAACATAACTAATTACATAGTGTTCATAACATGGTAATAAGTGTTTTAAAAGGAATAATTAACTTGATAAAAGGTTCTTAAGCATGTATAAATTAACCCAAGTTTATTATTCATGACGTTAAAGAACGATCGAGTCAAGTCGGACCTAAGGTATGGGACTTCATCTCAATCTCCTTTCATTGAGGCATATTTTTGTTTTATACACAACCTTATTTTATATGGTGAATAAACCCCTTTTACTTTTACGTTTATCCAAAAGAAAGATTTTTTATACGAAGTGTTTTACTAAATGACAAAAGGTAATGTTTTTGTCGTACGTATGCGGCGACAATGACTTCTCCACCGTCGTGACCATTATTTGAGTTTCGGGTTCCTCTAGAAGCCATACCTTTTTAAATGAAAAATAAATACCAAGTTTTACTTTTCTTTTATTTTGGTATTGAAAATGGTTTTCATAATGTTTTTTATATCAATGTATTGTATTGATATCTTGTGATTGAAATGTGGAAGTGTTATGTTTCCTTTATGCATGTTTTCTGGGATACGATTATGTTATGGTTCTTGGGCATTGTTATGAAGATTGGTGGTTCCGTGATAAACTAAGGGCGGGTGAGCCCGATATATCTGTCCAATGCATTGGGTAACGTGAAGGGGTTAAACAATAAGGTTTCTCCAAAGATATTTAGGGAATATATTGTGATGTGTATTCCAAACGTAACCAAGAGGGTTACTCCCTATGTAAGAATGTTATGAATGCCTCAACTTACCTTTATGTCTTATGATTTATATGACTTATTCATGATTTGATAATGTATGCTAAAGTGCTTATGTTTTATGAGTAAAGTATGTTTTCATTGATTCTTATGTATACATGTACTCATGTTTCCTTTTAAATTTTTTTATATCCCTTACTGAGCTTTTTATGCTCATCCCAAGTTTTTGAAATTTTTTCACAGGTCAAGGGAAAGGTACATGATATGATGATTGTGTCAAGGAAGTGTCAAAGAAAGAATCCATGTTTTATTTTAAATATGTTTCCGTTGATGGGAAAAATGAATACTATCTTTTAATGTAACCACATTGTTTAAATGTGGTATGTAATCCATGTTTTATGATCTAATTATCTAAAACTCTAAACCTGAAAAGATCCTCAATGTGTATTCTTGATGTAACTCATGATTAAGTAATTTTTACGGCTGGGGCCTTGTATTTGGTATCATAGGTTAGTTTAGATAACTTTAGGAGTTATAATTCTATTAAATTATTATCAAAAAATATTTTTTTATGGTCAAATTGAAATGATATAGCATTTGAAAATTACCGTGTTGCTGCATCTAAGACATGTTTGTTAAGAAATGTTTTTCATAGAGGAAACAGAACAAATTTTCTGGGAAGGCATACAGAGGAAATGACCTATCAAAATAGTATCCACAGATGGTCAGAATTAGAACTAAACAGTTTGTTGCAGTGATGGCTCAGTTTACTCAGGTGAAAGATATTGGTTGTTTTCATTGATGATATTTTGGTGTTTTCTAAAAGTAAAGGGGAGAATAAAAGATATATAAGGGTTATTTTTCAAACCTTCAATGAATATAAATTGTATGGGAAATTAAGAAAGTGTGATTTTTGGTTGCAAAAAATTTCTTTCCTTCGTCACATTGTTTAATAGATGGAATAACTAATGATCCTGCAAAAACAAAGGTTGTGGAAGAATGTCCAAGGCCCACAAATGTAACTGAGATTCGTAGTTTTCTTGGTTTGGCAGGCTATTACCGATGGTTTGTTAGAAATTTTTCACGGTTATCTAGTCCAATGACAAAGCTAACTCGGAAGGGTGTTAAGTTTATCTGGACAAAAGAATGTGATGATTTTTTTCACGAACTGGAATGAAGATTGGTGAATGCTACAGTTTTGGCCCTACCTTCCAGGAATGGTGAGTTTTTTATCTACAGTGATACTTCATTGAAAGTAATTGGTTGCGTCCTAATACAGAATGATCAGGTAATTGCTTATGCTTCACGACAGTTGTAACTCATGTGGTAAATTACCATACACGTGATTTGGAATTAACTGTTGTTTTTTTCTCTTTATAAATTTGGAGCCATCATTTGTATGGAGTAATGAGTGAAATATATACCAATCACAAAAGTTTAAATTATATATTAACTCAGAAAGAATTGAACATGAGACAGAGGAGATGGCTATAATAAATCAAGTATTATGATTTTACAATTCATTACCATCCAAGAAAAGAAAATAAAGTGGTTGATGCTATGAGTCGAAAAAGTAATGCTTCATTAACAATTTTTCATTTGGAACGTGATCCTTTGGTTAAGGATTTGATGAAATATGGCATAGAAGTTGTTGGTGCAGGATGTTTTTCTGTTTTGTTTCAGGTATCAGTGAAATCTTCTCTATCAGACAGAATTAAGCAAGCATAGAAGCAAGACAGTGAGTTGCAAAAAAAAGGTAGAGCTGGTTCAGAAATGTATGTTTCCTGAATTCAACATTGATAATGATTATGTTTTGATCTTTGGGAAGAGGTTGTGTGTGCCTTGTGATTCACAGTTGAAGAGATAGTTGTTATGTGAAGCTCATAGTTCTCCGTTTTCAGTCCATCCGGGCAGTACTAAGATGTATAGAGATCTTCGGGAGTATTACTGGTGGGGCGGAATTAAAAGAGATATTGCTGATTTTACTATGAAGTGTTTGACTTGTCAATAGGTAAAAGCAGAGAGGCAGTTACCGAAAGGGATGCTTTATCATTTACCAGTACCAGAGTGGAAATGGGAGAATATATCCATGGACTTTGTTATGGGATGGCTGAAGACACCTCGAGGTAATAAGGCTATCTGGGTTATTAGTGATCGCTTGACTAAATATGCTCACTTCCTTTCTATACGAGATAATTTTTCCCTAGATCAAATTTCTCCTTTGTATCCTAAAGAGATAGTCAGGTTACATGGAGTTCCCCTCTCTATAGTATCTGATCGTGATCCCAGGTTCACTTCTAACTTTTGGAAAAGCCTTCAGAAGTAGTCGGGTACTGAATTAAATTTTAGTACAGCTTTTCATCCTCAATCAGATGGGCAGTAAGAAAGAATGATTCAAATTATGGAGGATATGCTACGTTCTTGTTCGATGGATTATTAGGGAAGTTGGGACCAACATCTTTCTTTGGATGAGTTTTCATATAATAACAATTTTCATTCCAGTATACAGATGGAACCATTTGAGACATTATATGGGATGCGGTGTCGAACTCCAACTTTCTGGGATGAAGTGGGTGAAAGGAAGTTTATGGGACTGGAATTGGTAGAAGAGTTGGCAGAAAAAGTTCAGCTGATACAGAAACACATGAGAACAGCTCAAAGTAGGCATAAGTGTTATGGTGACAACAGGAGGAAGGATCGCTCCTTTGAGGTAGGTGATCATGATTTTCTCAAAGTTTCACCATGGAAAAGTGTGATGAGATTTCGTAAGAAAGGAAAGTTGAGTACAAGTTTCATTGGAACATATGAAATTCTGGAGGGAGTTGGATCAGTTGTATACCGAGTGGCTTTACCTCCGAGTTTATCTCAGGTACACAATGTTTTTCTTGTTTCAATGTTAAGGAAGTACATGTCAAATCCATCTCATGTTTTGAGTCCAGAGGTAGTTCAGCTAGAAGAGAACCTATCTTATGATGAAAAACTGGTCCAGATTATTGACCACAGGGAGTAGTGTTATGGAATTAGGTGTTTCATCAGGTAATGGTATTGTGAAAAAACAACATGATTGAAGAGGCAACACGGGAATCTGAAAATGCAATGAGGGCAAAATACCCCCACTTATTCGATAAGTAAATAAATTGTGGGGACACAATTTTCTAAAGGTGGGAAGGATTTAACATACCATGTAAGTAATGAATAATATATATTCATATCTACATCTATTTATGAATTATATAGTGTTTTAGAGGCTTAAAATTATAATAAATCCAATCTTAAGCATTGTATACACTAATATTCTTAAAAGATTGTTTTACTACCTTTTGATGGAAAACCATTTTTTAAATCAAACTTTTAACAATTTTATAAGCTCTATTTGTCAAATTAAACATATTATTTATGATTGGGACATTGAAATTTACATTGGATAATTTTTTGGTATTTTTCTGACAATGTTAAATTTTTTAATGAATAGTGAAAATGCTGCATTTTACATCAAAACTACTTTTTCATCTAATTTAATTATATGGATAGATTATATTTTTTATTGGTTTTAAAGTGTAAATAGAATATATTATTACCATGTAATCCAATGTTGTTCATTGGTATTGATTTCAATTTGGAATTGGGCATAAACAAGTGCCAAAGGTTTCATAGATATTGTTTCAAAAAAAACCCCGCTATTTGTTTTGACAACAAGAATTATTATTAAATTAATTATTTCAATTTATATGTTTGGAATTTGGTAAAATGTATTCCATATTTGGAATCATAAGGTCCAAATTATGTAATTAAGAGTCTTTTGATTTTGAACATTATGAATAGTAATGACGGTAATTATCTTTAATTATCTTGATAATTGAGTAATCCGGTAGTTAAGGATAATAAAATAATATCATAATAATTAAAAATGACACCAACATGTTTCCTAATGCTACTGGTTGTCTCATGTCCGACCATGGGATTCCTTGTGTCAAACTTGGGGACCCCATGGAATCACTTTTGTGTGAAAGTGACTTTTTTATCTTTTTATTTTTAATGAAAATTAAATATAACAAAGAATGTATCACCTGAGTAAAAAAATTTAATTTTGTCTACATAAATGATATATTAGACTATAAATAGTAATCGGAAATCTAAAAATATTTCCTACTACATAGTATTTTTTATATAATTTTTGGACATTAAATATATTAAATTATTTATGACACCATGATGATGCAACAATTACCTCATTAATGAACGATTTAAATAAAATGAAAACATAATGTAAAATCTAATACATAAACTTGTCAAAGACCTATTGGATGAGTTTATTTAGAACCCTTTTCACCTTATCCTCAAAATACATCAATTTGGGACATTTAAAATCTGAAACTCATTTGAAAATAATGTAACTTTTTAAAACTTCCCAAGAGTGCCCCTCCTCTCCTCTTATAAAAGGCCCCCACTTCTACAACCTTACCCACACTCCTCAAGAGTTTGGCTCAGCCAAACCCTACCTATTTTGTCTCTCCACATCCCTCTATTACTCTTAGAAGCCTCACATTGGGATGAAGTCTTCCCAAGGAAGCATTTGAGCTCAAATCAAAAAGAGTTACCCGTTTTAAAGGTATTGTTTTCTCTTGTATTCTTATGTTTTATTTTGTTTCTCCAGCCCCCTAAACTCTTTTTATTAATTTATTTTCTAACACAAATAGTATCCTCAATATACTAGGATGTTTTTAAATGATTTATTAGAGCTACCCTTACACACACCTTCATCTAATGGTTAATGAGCATACTGTTTCCGTGGATGGCGAATTTCTACCTCATGAAACGATGATTGTTCAATATTATTCTAACACCTTCAAAGGTGGCCATTAAGATGTCACTATATCTATATATGATATATATTATGTTTATGTTTTCCTTATTCTTCTTTATTTTTCATTTGTGACATACCTTTATGGTTTTCATTATGTGTAAACACGATAATTTCATTTTATGAAGTGCGGACTACTGCCCCCTCAAAGTGATTTGATTCGTTAATGCCATATGTGGGACGTATAAAGGATGGTGTTAAAGTTATTATATATTATGATATACTGGAATTATAATATACCTTTATATAATTATTATTTCTTTTCATTAAAGTATGAGATAGAAATGAATGTAGTGTTCATGTGTACGTACGGCTTACCGTCTCCATGAACGGTGCATTTCATTTATTATCCCCAAATGTAATGTACTATTATAAGTACATATATATAATGGATATATATGATGTATGTTACATATAAATGATGAATATAATTCTGTAATTAAAATATACATATCTCTCATTTAGTTTTAATTCCATTAATATGACATAGAAATGAAAGTAGTGTCCATGCGTACGTACGACTTACCGTCTCCATGAACGGTGCATTTCATTTCTTACCTATAAATGATTACGTAATATTATAAATGCATGTATATACTGGATATATATGATATATATGATATATACATCATGAATGTAATTCTTTATATAATTAATATTTTACCACATGAAGAACTTGTAATTATAAAGAGTTTATTTTTGACTCAAGTACCAATTATCGACAAAACGACCATTATTAACATAAATAATTACATAGTGTTCATAATATGGTAATATGTGATATAAAAAGAATAATGAACTTGAAAAAAAAATTCTTAAGCAAGTATAAATTAAGTCATGTTTATTGTTAAGGAAGTTAAAGAATGATCGTGTCAAGTCGGACCCAAGGTATGGGACTTCATCTCAATCTCCTTTCATTGAGGCATATTTTTGTTTTATACAAAACCTTATTTTATATGGTGTATAAACCCCTTATAATTTTACTTTTATCCAAAAGGAATCTTTTTTATATGAAGTATTTTACTAAACGACAAAATGAAATGTTTTTGTCAAACGTATGCGGCGACAACGACTTCTCCGCCGCCGTGACCAATGTTTGAGTTTCGGCTTCCTCTACAAGTCATACAATTTTTTAAATGAAAAAAATACCATGTTTTACTTTTCTTTTATTTCTGTATTAGAAATGGTTTTCATAATGTTTTTATTATATCAATGTGCTGTATTGATATCTTGTGATTGAAATGTGGAAATTTTATATTTCCTTTATGCATGTCTTATGTGATATGATTATGTTATGGTTCTTGGGCATTGTTATGAATACGGGTGGTTCCGTGATAAACTAAGGGTGGGTGATCCCGATATAGCTCCCCAATTCATAGGGTAATGCGAAGGGGTTAAACATTAAGGTTTCTCCGAAGAGATTTAGGGAATATACTGTGATAAGTATTACAAACATAACCAAGAGGGTTACTACCTACGTAAGAATGTTATGAACGCCTCAACATACCTTTATGTCTTACGATTTCTATGATTTATTCATTATTTTATATGGTATGTTATAGTACTTATGTTTTATGAGTAAAGTATGATATCATTGATTCTTTTGTATACATGTACTCATGTTTCCATTCAATATTTTTATATCCCTAACTGAGCTTTTTATGCTCATCCCAAGGTTTTGAAATGTTTTTCATAGGTCAAGGGAAAGGTACATGATATGATGATAGTGTCAAGGAAGTGTCAAGAAAGAATCCATGTTTTATTTTAAATATATTTCTGTTGATGGGAAAAATGAATACTATCATATATTGAAACCACTTTGTTTAAATGTGGTATGTAATCCATGTTTTATGATCTAATTCTCTAAAACTATAAACCTGAAAAGATCTTCAACCTGTATTCTTGAAGTAAATCAAGATTAAGTAATGTTTAAGGTTGGGGCCTTATAATGAATGTACATACCATACCCCTTACATGTACACAATCTTGAGGTGGTACTATTAGAGAATGACCTTTGCTATTTGAAGGAACCGATAAAGGTTTTAGATCCTGTAGAAAATGTTCTATGAAATAAAAAAAATGACACTCATCAATGTGTTGTGGAGAAAACACAGGTTTAAATAAGAAATGTGGGAAATAGAGGTGGTGATGATTCATAGTTACCCTCAGATACTTTAGTATAGTAAACGGAAATTGTGAGGGTGAAATTTTTTAATGGGTGATTGTTATAACGACCTAAAAATTTATATATAAAATTCTATTTCTTTTGATTTAATTAAATATATTATGGTTATAGAAAACACATGAACATATTTTATTATATATAAATTATATTTTAAAATACTGTTAACTATCTTTACCATTCATTATATAGTCATTTAATAGTAATAACATAACTAATATAAATATAATAGTTTTTCAAATTCACTTGGAAGAGACATATGAAGTGGTATCTTCACCTAGTAGGATCCTACCCTATGATTCCCATTTATCGAAGCTTATGATATAGGTAGAATTTCTTGTATTTTCCCTAAAACAATCCTGTGATGAGATCCAACAAAAAAAGCATGAGAGAAACCATTTATGGGAAAAGTTTAAGATCATCGAGATCACGACCCAAACATGCTTCAATGAATGGCCCCACAAATTCTCCAAAATTTCACACCTTACTTATAGGGAATATGCTTGTGTAATAAAGGAATATTTATCAAGAACATAGCAATGAGATTACGTTTATTATTTTTTATGGAATAATTAATATATTTTAACACTATTATTCTTAGTTTAGAAATCATTATTAATGAATAATTAGATTTTTGGGAAATATTAATTGGTGAATTTATTACTTTTTTAAATGAATAATATTTTTAAAAAATATCATTATTAAATTTATTTTCATAAATATAAATTATCATATAATTTTTATAATGTGTAATTAATTTTTTATTAGTGTTCAAAAACTGTTGTCGTAAAAAATATGTCATTTTTAATAAATGAAAGTTTTTTATTATTAAAAATTCATATATTTATAAAATTATTTCGATAAAATGATTATTATTTTTTGTATTAGGATGTTTAAATTATCCAATGGGGAATTTCTAATAATTTTCTGAGAAAACCGAATTTTGGTGTAAAAATTAAATAACATATAAATTTGTGGTGTGTTATATGAGATAATAATATTTTATTAGTGATGTAATAAATAATAAAAAATTTATCCCTATAAAAATATATTTTTTCCTTTAAAATAATGTTGTTTTAGTTTTATCTAATTTAATTTTATAAATCTATAGTGAATACTCCATGGTATAAAATATATAATAATATTTTAATATCATTACATTGAAAGAGTCACTCAGCTCAACATATGAAATGCAAAATATTTTGTTATATTTGTCCTTTTTTCCAAATATAATAATTTATACCACTCCTATTTGGAATAAAATGGTTAAAAACAAATGGATTGTTTTTTATTTGAATATTTTATTTTGTAGTGTCTGAAACCAAAATATTTAATAATTTCCCCTCCTTTAAAATATAATCCCCCCCAAGGCTCCCATTTCTCTTTAGAAATCTTCCCTTCTGCTCGGAAAAACTCTTCCCTATACTCCATAAAGTCCTATTGAGGTACCCTAAATCTCTAATGACGCCTCTCCCAAACCATTGTAGTCACACATCCAAGTATGGGATGTCTCTCCTCTCTTTTGAATCCTTGCACCTTCTTTGATAATAGATCTTTTAATTTCCATTTTTTATATTTACCTTAGTTTTTGATAATTAAGTCACTTTCTTGTTGATGTTATTTGTATGAGGGTTCATTTATTCCCCCTCTTCGGGATCCTTACCAATGTCGTTACTATGCCGAAATTCCATAAGGGATTCACTCTATCCTCTTTTAATCAAGAACTTTATTTATGATATTCCATTGTAATTTCCATTTCCATATGTTGGGATACAATATTACCATTCCAAAATAAATTTCACTTGAAATTAAAATGACTAGTTCCCATTTCAGCCACATTTAACACACCTATAAACAATTACGTACACCTTTTACTACGCTGAAATTTTATAAGGGCTCCTTTTCTTATCCTCTTTCTTCAATACTATTCATTATGTTACGCCTTCTATTTTAAATTATTTTTTGTGGAATTTCCATCCGTGTCCCCCAGACTATAAATTTAATGGCTAAATTATTGTATACCCCTTTCTCTCTTACTAATCCATTTTTTGAATTTATGCATGATTTCATTATGCTTACGAAACTGCACCATGACTTACCATGCCAAAAAAATTTGTTTCTTGAATTCCTTACCTATTTATCTACAAATTGAATTCATATTTAAGAAATACTATTTTTTGATTCGAGGAATATATATATTCCTTCCATATTTCTAGATTATGGAATAAAATTTTGATTTTGACTGAATGAATGCTATATGATCTATGTGGCACACTTAAACATAAGATAGAAATGCTTATTAAGGGTGCACCATGATAGCACTCTAATTAAATGGGTAATGAATTGTATCATGATATGTCATTTTGGGACACGTTTTTACCTGATTCCGTTATAGAAAAATTTTCCACCATTAATTCTTGCATGTTTACCTTTGTCTTTTGTTTATGACGATGTTTTTTAACTTGTTTCCACATTTACAATGTTATGATTATCATATTATGTCATTCTATATCATGCATTATTATTCATGTTCCTTTATGCCTCGTTATTATTACTTGTCTAACATTAATTGTTCTGTTCATTTATATTATGTCTATTCCCTTACATAGCATTATTGATCACCCCTTTATTTTGTATGCCCTCAAGTTATCTCATGCAGTGTTGAGTACGAAGGAATTTTTTTAGAATGTCAAAGTTGTTTTCAATAAATATTTTTTATTTGATGTTTCAATTTGTTATGTAATGATCCTAAATATCAATATAAAACAATATCTTTATATGTTTTGTGTTATATTATATTAATTTTTATGGAATAATTAAATTTTTAATGAATAATACAGATAAGTGTTGGAATAAAAATTCTACATAATCTATGACATAATATCTCATCATATCCAGGGGAGTTTTAACTATACTCTATGACTGACCATTTGTTTGTGGATGATAATCAGTGTAGAAGAACAAATATTTCATTTATTATTTCAGAATACTTTTCTAAAACCTTGTAGTAATAATCATAACACGATTGATACAATAGGGAATGACACCCAAGAAATCAGACCACATATCTAATGTATATCCTAGAGAGTTTTTTTGGAAATAATTCTTCATTAATAGTAATAAAATGAACATATATATTTAGTATGTGAAATAATTAATTCATTGAATTATGTCTTTTATATTTCATATATAGTACAAAAAATAGTACAATTAATTTTTCCATTTTATTACTAGTATAGAAAATAGGTGCAACATACACTTGAATTTTATTCACTCATACTTAAATTACTGGAATAAAAATCATTGAGATGTGTATTCCATTATATCCCTCTTCATGTTATCCCATCATAATTTTCTCATTAAATATATATATATATATACATTCATCCTAAAATAACTGATATGGATAAGTAATGGGTATCATCAACGAGATCCGTATTTTGTTTTGGTTTTAATGGGACAAATATCTTGGTTTTAAACCTTATCACTATATCTTTATCAAGAACAAACAATGAAATCATACAACCTTTTCTATAGTTGGGAATCATATTTTTGAAAATCATTTATCTATGTGAAAATTAATAGTAGAAAAATAATTTTTGAAAGATTGTATTATTCTCCATCCATTAGGATTTCATGATTTATCGATTTGAAATACAAGAGTAATTCAGACACTTAAAAACAAAAAAATGATATGATATAATGATCATACATTTTCAAAGACTTATCAACTATATTTTATTTTGTAAGGTAAATATATATTGATTAATCATAAAATGTAATCAACTAATACCATCACCATTTGAAAATATTTATATACTTTTCTGTAAATATATAATTTAAGCTCTTATTATCAGTATAAATAGAACACATGTCACTGAATAGATGATGATCTGATATTTTTAATGTAATTTCTTCTATCACTATATCCATATAATATGACATGTATTTATAATCATGATTCATAAAATTATTTAATTGATATGAAATTAACTTCTATTATAACTAATAAAAATTATATACCTTTTATGAAATCATCACTAGTTGTCATAAATGCTTGTCCACTTTAGGGAAGTGTATGTACATGCACAAAAACCAATCACTTCTTAATATTCTAGAATACTTCCTCGCATTATTATTCCTATACTAACAAAAATACCTTCTTTGAAAACTTAGTTAGTGCAATGTATACTAATGATTCATTTCTCACAACTAACTAGTAGTATCCAATTAAAACAAGAAAACTGTGGATCTCAATCGCTAAAGTAAATCTCATATATTTTTCAATTACATCATTATTTGTTGTGAAAGTAAATATACATTCACTGGTGATGACATGAACTAAAATTAAAAGTATTTAATCAAAAAATTCTTATATAAAATAGAATATAATTTCCCCATTTAAAGTTATTTTAAAAATTATCTTATTGTTTTTAAGTTATATTTTAATCATAAATTTTATGTCAATATAATAAAAAAACACTACCACAAATTTTTCAAGGTAATCTTTATAGACACTATTCATCTAATTCATAATGATAGTAAGTGAAATCGTATGAAACAATTACATGAAAATAAACTAATCGGGTCTATGCCATTTTTTTATAAAGATGTATTTGGTATATATTGTATGACGCCATGATTTTATTGTATATTATTTGTTAAAAAATTATTTTCATTGATTTCATTCAATACACAGATTCTCTATTCTAAATGAACCATATAAGGTATATTATTATAACCTACGAATTTAATTAGAGATATTAATATTAATAACCATGTTTTGATAAAATTAGTTGTAATGTATTTTTTATAAAGAGGCTATATTGAAAATTTTGTACTTCATTTAATGTTATGTAATTATATATTTCGAAAATACATTTTCCCTGAAAAAATATTTTTTATTTAATTATTTGAGATATTTGTATAATTAATTTATTCCAATATTTGATAAAATATTAGACATAATAATCATAATTTTAGAAATCATCATGTCGATATTGTCTTGGACTATAATTTTGAATATTTTTTGAAAATATTTATTTTTCAATGATTTTTAAAAAATAATAATTTTTATTGAAATCTTTATTCTTTTTTAAACAATATAAAAAAATACATATTTATTATAAAATTTTATTGAAGTGAAATGGGGTCATTTAATATTTAAAAGCCTAATTAATTTTGTTATAATGAGTTTTGTGGTGTATTTTGGTATAAAAATTAAACATGAGAAAAAAATTTTAAAAATAGAGAATTCATTGCATTTTACAGGTATATATATAAATTTTATTCTTCCACATATATAAATTGATATTGATATAATTTATTAATATTTAGAATCATAATAAAATATTTTATGAAATATGATCATATTAAATTTAGTGCATATTGAATAAAAAATTCATTAAAAATCTATTACCATAGTTATGTTCAAAACATGTTTACTAGTGGTTAAGCATAAGTGATATCAGTTGAAATGACATAATAAAATCTCTAAAACCTACTAGAATTCCATTTTATTATTATTTATCATCTCATGTTGAGTAATATTCAATTTTTAGATTTTTTTCTGAGTAATACATTAATATATTTTAATCATTTAAATAATAAATGTTTTTCCTATTCCCCACATATAAAAGGACACCCATCCTCTCTCTTATTAACATAGTATTATTCCAAGTAGCTCGACACAACCCAAAAAATATATACTAGTAACATAAAAATAACTTTATTATATGTGATTTAATTCTAAAAAATCCATTCCACGGGTCCTTGAGAATATATCTATAGGGGGTTTGCTGATGAAGATGTAACTGACCAATCAAGACTCTTGCAATTTATTTATTCTTATACCTCTCCTAAATATGTGGAATTGAAAATTAAATAGTTCATTTAGAATAAAAAATTCAAAAAAATTCATTATTATTATATAACCGCCATCCCTCTATTTTATAAAATGGATGGTTGAAATAAAGCTTATAAATATATGTGGACAACCACAACCACACAGTGATATAATTCATATTCCTTCACATTCTTTAGTGGATTATTTCATTATAGATTTTATAATTTATTAAAATATTTATGATGTAATTATGAAACCATAATTAAAAAATTATATCTAATATCTTACGGTGTCATTTATGGTAAAGCATAATGTCACTCATGCGTAGGTGACAACTACCACCTCCTTGAAGAATTGTGATTTTTTTTATTTTTTATTCAAATAGATGGTAATAAAGAAACATTGAATGTGTAAATATTTTATATATGATATTATTATCGATAAATAATTATAATATATATAAAATATTAGCATTGTTCTTTTTATTAGAGAATGTAAACATTTCTCATCCGTACAAATGACATATCAACTCTACGAGTAGTGTAAAACATTTTTCTTACTATAACTTCTATAAATGATAATAAATATAAATAAAATGAATATATATGAATTTTATAATCTTAATAATATTATTTATATTATTAAATGGTGATATATTTTTAATGAATAGACAAAAAATTCAATACATCCATAAAATATGAATTAGTTAACACCTGTAATTGGTGATTTTAATAATGAATTACAAAAATATATGTGATAAAATTTTATAATTGAATCATATGTGATATTATATATATTTAAGTAAATTATTTATAGAATTATTATAAATTTGAATGTATTTTATATGATTTCATTTTATATTCCAAGAATGTCAATCTTGTCGTAAGGGATGTATCATTCAATCAAATTTTTATCAAGTTTGTTCATGATTAAATTTATTTTATGGAAAATTATTTAATCTGTATCTAAAACCAATATTCATTTTCCTTTCATATAGTTAATCATGGAATATTTCTTTAATTCTATAATTTTACAAAATCCATTACATTAAATTATTGTTAAATTATTTAAGGAAAGCACAATTTATATCCTCTTTAGTCAGAAATGTTTTTCAGTCGTCTCTATGTTTTCTATAAATGGTTTTCATTGAATTATTTATTATTATTATATGACATTATAAATTCATTTTAACCCAAGATTTAATTTATATAAAAAAATAAATCGAACCACCTTGTTATTTTTCAATCGATTAACAGTAAAATGTATGATGAAAATGTAAAAGGAACCATTATTATAAAATACTCAATATAAATTAATTTCCCAATGTCATGTACCATAACTAATTTTAATATTTATTTTCATGTCTTTTTCTTTTCAAATAATATTATTTCCCTAATATTTTTCAAATATTTAAATTTTTAATAAATGTTTTCAAATATAGAATGTTATTTTCCAAATAAAATATTCTTGTAATATTTTAAAAGTAGTTTTAATATATCATAACATCATTTGATGATACATGCATATTAGTAGGGATATGATCTATTGAAATTATCATTATTAATTCTTTTTTATCATTTTTAATTTAAAGGAGGATATATTAAGAAAACTATTTTAATTTTAACATGTTATGTTTTCATGAGATATTTTATTGTTTAATAAACTCTCTTGATTTCCATGGTACGTGAAATGTAATGAATGTTTTATTAACATGTTACCCAAATATGAATTGTTTATGATTATTTGATTGTAGGAAAATTTTTAATATTCCTCCAATACATTGGGTAATGATGGATGAATCTTGAGATAGTTATTAATATAATTTGGTGTAATCATAGTTTAGTAAGGGAATATGTAAACTATGATAGTATTGAGAGTGAACACTGACTAAAGATATGTTAGAATAGGGTGTGAACCCAATCCACTATTGTTGTCTTAGATTTGATCCTTCGACAGTGAAATTATTTTTTTAAATAATTTTTATTCTACAAAATTTATTATTTAGACAATCTAGGCTCTGATGACTCATGATCTTCAAACCCTTTATGATTTAAATATTATAAAATATGAAACCTTATTTTATGACTCATTATTATGATCTATTATATGATAGATACAATTTTCAAAGGATAATATTCTATCCATATAACCTTATTCTCATGATATGATTAATTGTTATTTTATTTCTCTCTTGTTTAGACATACTATGATCCTAAATTCACCCTTTATTATGTTTCCTTTTACCCATGATATGAAGAATGTTTTTAAGTATGTTATATATATGAAGGTTTATAGTTTTCATGATCTATGTGGGAGATGATGTTGATCCATTACAAACTATTTATTTATGTATCAATGACTCTTATGAAACTAGACTATTATGATTCTAGAAGAACTGTAATGTTATGTAACGAATATTCATCTAATAAGCTATAATTTATATATGTGGAATCTGTTGTTCTATATTTTTGGTATCCAATAATGGTTTATATAATTTTGGAAACCAATATGATAAAATTTTATGGTGAACCTTTTTATAAGACAATTTATAATAGATTATACTATGTTATAGTATTGAAAACGCTTTGGGTTTCATAGAAAATACTACCATATTAGGATAATAGTATGTGTATGTGGATGTGACACATATAAAGATAGGGTTAACAAATATGAATGGGAGGAATTGTGTATTAACAAGATCACTATCGGGACATGATTAGTTTTCTTATAGATGTACACATAGATAAAAACAGTCATAGATTATATATGTATAAATTCAATATATCTTTTTGAGAGGTTTGGATATATTCCTGTAGATATTGAATATTTTTTATTCGAGTTAGATATAAGGTGTCAATGATTGAGAATAATTTTTCAAGGTTTAGAAATAATATAAATGACAATGATTATTATATGAGTCCCTACTATGATTACTATTTCTCAGTATATATTTTTTGGATTTAGTGAGTCGATGGAAGTATAATGAACCATGCTAACACTAAATGAGATGGAAAATGCATTGGTTTTTCAACTAATAAATTTAAT
Source organism: Viscum album (assembly GCA_963277665.1). Classification (NCBI taxonomy): domain Eukaryota; kingdom Viridiplantae; phylum Streptophyta; class Magnoliopsida; order Santalales; family Viscaceae; genus Viscum; species Viscum album. The sequence goes on from OY728156.1 coordinate 54,583,555, forward strand.
GTGGTTGGACATGGAATGTGAAATCCTATTATTACACTTATTAATGAATATAGTGAAATGAATCGTGTATGAGACTCCATGAAATTAATGTTGGGAAAACCATTTAATTATGAAATTTATAATGAAGAATAATAATTTAGTCCATGTGTTTTCTTGATCCACTAGTTATTGATCTATTGTGCAGTACCCCTAAAAAGATATCTTCCATTTTCCAATTTTTAAAAAACCATTTTTTATGAATAAGAATGATAATAATATCACTGGTGGAATCATATTGAAAACAATAGGTAATGGTATGAAATTGATTACATAGAGCTTCATGGGTTTAACAGATAGTTTTTTAATAAGTAATTATCTTGTATTATTCATATGAAAATACATAATGAAATAATTTATCTAATAAAAATAGATGATGAATCCATTAGTACCCATGAGAAAAATTTTACAAGACTTGTGATGTGGACTTATAGAATTATTATCCAAACAAAAATTATGATTGATCAATTCATTAGTGGATCAAAATTAATTCTTTGATGTTATTTAGTTAGAATAAGAATCACTGTAAATGATGAATTTTTTTTGATGTGCATAGAACATGGAAATTGAGATTGGGGATACCAACCAGTGTCAAGGTTTTTAATACAAAATGATGACAAAACTAAATTTTAGTTCGATTAATAATAATCCTGTATAGAAAAATATTAAATTTTACTTATTTTAAATTTATGGAAGGAAACTGAATCTACTATTTTTTTCTTGGTATGAATTTGTGATTTGTTATAGATTATTTTTAGAGGTAGGAACAATGTTTTCATCGGGACAAGGTCTTTTGGTCCTACTATGCTAATAAATTTGAAACACTAAATATAATATATCACTCAAATATAGATTTCTGGGAATATGTAATATATATTGAATGGTGTAATATATTTTAAAATTTATATGACCATTAAATATATAATGTGGGTTTTAAAATAAGTATGAAATAATTTTTTTGATGTTGTGTGGTTCATTTAAGATCATTATGAGGTGTATTATTAGATACATTAATTAATTAATTAATTTTTTGTATATTGAATTGTTGTCACCTAATCGTCTCAAATTTTAGGGGAATTCACATAACCATATAAATTTTATAGAACCACATAAGTGATTTTTGGTGGAATATAATAGTATTGTGGGTTGGTTATCGTTAAATTAAGGATTTGTTCTTCATAAATTGAGTTATTTCATCATACCATAAAAAATGTTGCATAATGGTTGTCAGTCCTTCATAGATATAGTTATTAGATTGAACAATTGGTTTTGTTATATTATTAATATTTTTTATATGATATTGTATAAGAATTAAGTTATTTATAAAACTAATCATTGGATTAAATATTGATTTATTATTGACGATGATTATTTAAGACTTCATATTTGATAATTTTTTGTAGATTCATTATAACATTTATACATTCATCTTTTTTATACATCAAAAAATGGTGAAAAACAATAATAATTGTCTATTTTTGATTCATAAATTTTTTGATTCATCCCTTCCTCCCCACATTAATCGAATTATCATCACTCATTTTTAATTTTTCCAATGGTTTGACTATACCTAGGAACTAATCATTCTGTAATCAATCCATTTTGTAATAGAACATTCATTATTGTGAAAATATGGGATTGAGGGAATCATCATTTTGGTGATGATTATGAAGTATTATTTGGTTTTGATCTATGTTTTCATTCTGTGAGTTGGTCTTTGAGTGATTATTCAAGAAACAAGATGGATTCTAAGACGATGGGTTATCATAAATTAGACATAGAGAATGGATCAAGCTCATTCAACCTGATATCTGAGAGTTTTGGTGATTATATTGGATGAATAGAATGTGGAGGATGTGTGTGTGATATGTTTATAATACACTATACATTCAATGAAATCCTACAATACACTATAGGTATTTAATAGGAATAAAGATAATGTAAACCCCTTTCCATGGAAATTAAGGTTACCCAGAGATATAAATATCACAGCTATTGTGGAAAATCAACATGAAATGTGACTTAAAGGAGGAAAATCAGTATGTTCCCATGCGTACACATGTAATGAAATCAGCATAGTAAATGGGCATGGATAATTCACATGGGAATGGCAAGGGTACAAGGGCATTATCATTATACAATGGAAAGAACAAAGTTTACAATAATGGGCCGATGTTCATGGACCTAGAATCTCAGTTTAGATAAACCTATCATTTCTTTTATATAGGTACAATTTACACCCTTATTGGGAATTAAAGATCCACAACACTATTCAGTCTTATTGAATATCATTGTGGATTCCCCCTTCATCCATAACTATTAGGCTATGGTGATGTGTCATTTCCCATTTTTAGGAAGAGTGATCGCAAATTTGGCTAGGTTTTGGTGAGGTGTAAATTACTCATCATAGGATAAGTGATCACTTCTTTGTTTTTGGTATAGATGCAGGTATCAATCTGTGTAGCATCAGGAGTGATTCTCAATCACTCTTTCCTATGTTGTGTAATTGTGCTCACAAAAAAATATTCTTGTTTTTTATTACAATCCTAATGGATTATTACTAACAGTGTTTCATATTGTCCATAGTTTATAGGTGTGATTACCAACCACCATATTTATATCATGTGAGTTATCTTTTGTACCTATTTTTTGTGTGTCTCTATACATATGACCTCTTGGATGAGCGCCTCCATTGTTAGCATGACCTAAGAGTGGGTTTTGTTGGATTAAAATTACCTAGGACCCTAGAGTATAATCATTGGATATAATGGAGGACAATACCAAACATTCATACTTCACTTCAATATATAAGAATATATAGAGTATTCATTTTATTCGATTCCTTTCATGATAAATTGTTGACTCAATATATCTTCGATGTTTAAGGTTTTGTGATTTTGGTGAATCCAACTCCGTATGATTATACTCACCCTTATATGGGATCTACCGAGACATGTCATGTCTAATAATGAAAAAAGTCATTCAAAAACCACCATGTAGGGCCAAGAGTATGTGAATCGTAGTTTCATCTTGACAAAAATCACCTATTACTATCACATTGGATTACTATATTAGTTTTTATGGTCTTGTGTTTTACTCCATTTATTTTCCATACGTGTTTCATACATGTATGTGAGATGATTTATATTCATTATTTTATTTTAATAGTTGTTACTATTTAATCCTCATTATATTGGTGTGTAGAGATGGTCATGTTTTTACAAGTACCATTGGCTACGGCCTATCATCAATGTGTAATTCTTGTTTGCCGCAAATCTCCAAAACCTTCCCCATTAGAGGAATCCTAAAGGTGTCATATTTATATTTATACCATCCTAGAAGGTTCATGTGGGAATGCTAAATATAGATCGGTATTAAAGGAGGTTGTCAAAGGACTGTAGTTTAGATATAGTCATGCCCTATGGATTGGTTTGGGAACTAGAGATATAATGTAAAAGTGTCGTATGATTAGATTGATGGATAGGAACGCGGTGATTTTATGATATATGACATATCAATTAATGAAGAATGATAAAACATACTTGATGTCATAGTAAATATAGACACATGAAATATTGTAAAAAATTGGTACCGTAATAATTTTTTAATGCATTTAGATTTATATTTCCTTCTTTGGTAATCTAAATGAATATTACATTGATCACAGTGAGTCTCAAAAGTTACAAAAGTACTCCAGGAATATATTAGGCTAGTATTCCAAAGTAGGATCATAATAATGAACTACCAATTGAGGAGGAATCAGTTATAAGTAATATATATGAGGTGGTACATGTGGGTATTATGTCAATATTACCTCCACCTAGTGAGTAGATGGATGTCCCAAAAATACAGGAAGGTAGTGAGAATAGAATAATAACAAATAAAGATTTCTAGTGTAATATACCCATCTAGTTTAATGTATAATTAAATCCCTATATAATAAAGGAATCCCAAAAGGAAGTTGAGTGAATTTTTTTACCATGTTAGTACCCAAACCATTCTTATAATGGTCTTAGTAGAAATATATCACTAGGGATTTATCAGTTCATATGCGATCTTGTTGAATTAAAAGAGGATGAGGATAATATTTATTAAATTATGTTTTATATCCTCTTCATGGAGGAGTTTTACACATAAATGTTGTGGGATTTAGCTATTAAAAAACATATAGATCTATAGTAGGGAACAATATCATTTGTATATTATATGTAGAGTATCAATAACCACTAATGATACTCCTTGAAAAAGGTTATACATTTTTATCTTTGGGTATGGAAAACCATGTATATAATTTTTAATGATATATAAGATTTATTGGTATTTCTCTATATCCACTCTAACACTAGTGTGTTGATATTTCCATGTCAGTGATGATCATTCAAGCTTATAAAATGAAGATAGTGTGTTCTAGTTGTAGGCACCTTTGATATAATACATTATAGGATGGTATTCAATGACATACATAGGCATCCAAGAGTGTGAGGATTTTCCTAAGATAATAATTGGATAAAGGTTCTATCATTTAAGGAAGTTAGGATAGTTCATGTTAGCAGAGGTACATACGATGCCACTCCTATGATGTGAGGGGACATATCACATGGGATTGTCTGACCAGCCTTATTGAATGAATAGAGAAATTTTATTAACCACAATGGTATGGTAAATATATTGATTAAATAAGCCCTCATGGTAATGTTAAAATAGGTTATACTAAGAGTGATCATTATGGGGGATGATTTTTTCATTTTTTTCAAAAAAAACATGTGGTTGTCCATTCCCTGTTTAGGGAGATCATGATTTGGGGCATGGAAGGAAAAAAGAAGTTGAGGTTTCAGAACCGTAGGTTCCATCAATGATTCATTGTATGATATATGTGTTTAATTATTTATCTATAATATTAATAATTACAATAATGATAATCTGGGTTATTACAACATCCCTTGTGTGTGATTTTGAGTACCCATTATAGAATTTGTATCAACCATTTCATTTTGAGACTATTATCTAGGGAAATTATAAAATCGCATGCTTCTAAAAATTGTATAACCCAATCTTAAGAGTATAGGTCTTCATATGGATCTAATTATGATCAAAATAAGACCTTACAACATTAGTCAAGTTATGTACTATCTTTTTATAGTTCATGTGTACACTTATTGTTTTAGGCATAAGATGTAGTGTGTCTGAGTTGATGGGACAAGGGTTTTCTTCATTGATTATAATTAATACTATTTACAGTTGGATGGGATCATATACAATAGGATAGATATGATTACTCTTCATTTGGATAGTATTTCACTAGCAGAAGAAGATATTATAGGCTTTCAGTTTCATGGAGTAGTGAAAGAGTATGAAGACATATTCTCAAAAAAGGTGTTAGGATTACCTACCCACTAATAGCTATTTCTCTATATATTGCTTCAGTTAATGAAAACCCTCAAATCTTATCCAATATAATTTATGGACCATGAAGATAGTTGAGAGATAAAGGTGATGTTGGATGACTTGTAGTGGAAGTGATTTTTCGAAACTAGTATCTCTAACTGGGAATCCCAAGTGTTTTTCACTAAGAAGGTGGATGAGATATATAGGTTATATGTAAATTATCATTATCTATGTCAAGTTATAATTATAAATAAGTAACCACTTCCAAGAATCAATGACTTTTAAAACCAGTTGAAATGGGTGAAGACGTTTTTAAAGTTTGACCATAGGTCAGGTGATCAATAGTTTGGAAATCAATATGAGAATATACCGAATATTTTTTTTTTATCATTATAGTCTCAATAAATAAATTTTGATTCCCTTTAGAATTGTTAATTACATTATTGTTTTCATGGTATTCAGGAAAAAAAAACAATAGTCTCTTAATGAACTTGTTCATGGTAGAATTCATCGATTACATCATCTTGTACTTTGTGTTAGAGGAAGATAACTTGAGACACTTTGTGGATGGTTCTAGACATACACCAAGGGAACACTATTTGTAGAAATATATTAATGTTAAATTTAATTATTTGATATGTCAACATAATAGTAAATTCCATCATATATGAAGGATTCATAGTGAAACATGCCATGCTCATGGATGTGAAGGATTGGGATTGACATATGGTAATTAATTAGGGGTGTATCCTCCTTTGGATGGTAGAATTTTATCCTAGATTAATCACAAATTACACATTTACTGATAAAACTCTGACTATAATGACCCAAAAAATGGTGCCTTTCATGGATTAGTAGACATGCTAGAATTATATTTATGAGTTTCAATAGAGTTTTAAGAGAAAGATCAAATTGACACTACTAGAGAAAGAAAATAAGTATGTAGTGTTTTGAAATACCTATTTAATTGGATATTGATGTATTTATATACATATGTAGGTGGAAATTTTATAGGGTAATGATACTTAAGGACCCATTTTTATAACTATGTAAAAATAATTTAGATATATTAGTAGTGTTATTCTCCCTAATTATGTGGAAACAATGCATTATAGGAAAATAATTTAATATCTATTCAAAACACTATATTATTTGGAATATATTTTATTAACATTGATATTAAAATGTGGTTGAGGAAATAGATTTTTTTTCAGGTGAATTTGAATTTGATATATTATCTACTCATAAAATGGGAATGTAGTTATATATTCTCTCACATGAATATCAAATTCAATGTTGTAAAGCATGGTTTTAGTGGGGAATTCCAAATTAAAATTATTCTTAGTAGGCAACAATCATGTTATTTTCAACCAAATGTTGGTTGTCACCTGACCAACCCTTTAGTGTAACAAGGAGGATCATCTTAGAGATATTTATTGTGTTTCCTTTATGGGATAGTTTTCTATCTGACCTTATTTTTTTGAATTTTAAAAAGGTGGGGAGCACATAAGTCTTTTCCAAGGGATGAAGATGAAACCTTGCATAAATAGAGTGGATATGTTTATGGAGTTTCCTATATCCATATTATTATTACATAAAGACATAGAAATGGTGTACCAAGACCATTCATGTATGTTTTTTTGTCTGAGGATGATGTGAATTTAACTGGCTGATATCTCAAAGCCTCACAATCTTGCAGGTGATGGGAATGCATCAGGATCCAACATGTTTCGATAAACCCCTTTAGGTACTATAGTGGATGTGGGATTGTATCGACATTAACATAATCATAAGAATTTGAAAATTATCTTAATTTTATGATGAAATCTATGATAACATATACTAAAACAATATGTCATATTTATTCCTAGCCATATAAGAGGTTATTTTAGTGCATATAGTTGGATGCTTTTATAAGTAGTTGATAGTTCCTATTTATGGTGTACCATCAAAAATTATCTGAGGTAATTATTCTCCCTCTGCATTTTGATTATAAAAAGGATTATAGGAGGACTTTTGTAGTGATTTTTAGTTGGGCATGGTGATTCTCCCAAACAAAGAAGCATATATAGAGAAAAAAATTAATCTCTTGGAGAAAATCCTTTATGATTCCTTGTTAGACACTAGTTGATGATTGGATGATCATATATATTTGGTTTTTTTATATAACAAGATATACCAATCCAATGTAGGTATATAACTACTCCAAAACATGTTTGGGATATCCTTCATGTCACCACAATATATGACATATTCATTAAAATTTACACTCTTGAGCACTATATTTAATACAAGGGAAATTATAGATAGTGTGGATAATCTAGGATAATATCTAGAATATCATTAATCTTAAATAGTTATTATGAAAATAGAGTACATATTTCATTAGAGATTCAATAGGGATTCATTTCATCCCAAATGGAATCAATTCATTGTTGATTTTAATGGGTTTCTATTGGAAACATGATATATATGAGTGGAAATATCCCTTTATTGATATTGTGCATGGTTGAAAAAGGAAGAATAATATTTCGCCTTATAACCATAGATATTATAGATGCATGATGTATTCTACATGATGTATCTTAGGAGATATGTGCACAAAAAATCACATGATATAAAATGAGAAAAGTTGTACATTGGGGATTCATCTAAATTCGTTATGATCTTAGTAGATATCAAGGATCCACTTTTGGATATCCTCCAAGGGAGAGATATTACTTCTGTGTATTATCAATGGTAGTATGGTAATCCTTAGGAGGGAACATGAGTCTAGGAGATCCACATATGAGACTAGTACCCAAATTTGATTGAATAGGATTTTTCTATTTTGGGATGAAACCCCTTGAGGCATGGGGAATGATAAAATCTGATATTTTCAACATAAAACATTGAAATGTTTAAAAAAATATTTAAATTGTTATTAGATATTATAGTGTGGCAATTTGGGTCATGTGAAGACTCTATGTTGATATATTAAAAAATATATAAAATATAACATTCTTATTTTTTGGAAATGATTAAATATATATTGAATTTTTCATTAAATATGATCACTAAGACATATTTAATATCCTAATTATGGGTTTTACCCTAGGAATGAAATAATCATTATCCATTTTGGGTGGTCTGTTTAAATACTATTTTGGGTCGAATAATTTATGAATAAATTAATTTATTAACATATTTTCTATTTATTATTTTGAAATAATTTTCTACTATTTATATAAGGTTATGACCAATCTCTATGGATATTAATTAAACCTAGAAATTTAAGAGGAATCAGTTGATATATTTGGTTGATGAAAATAAAATTGTGGATCGATTATTGTTTTGCTAATAATTTGGTCTTCTTCAATGGACTTCTTGTATATCACTAATGATAATGATATTGAATTATTATTATTTTTGATTGATCAAATATTATGGTTGAAAGTTTAGTTTTATTCTATTAATCCAATTTTTTATTATCTCAAAATGAATATGAAATAATTCATTTAAAAAAATTATATTATAGATCCATTATTGAGTTGGGGTTGTTGATCATTCTTATTGAATTATGAATTAAAATTTATTAGTGACTAAACAGTCTTAAATTTTTCACTAATTTTTCTAGCATTTGATTGAGGCCCAAATAATTTTTCATGTTCATTTCATGAATATTTTTTCAAGATTCAATCCATTTATTAATTAAATGTTCATCATTAAAATTTCATTTGACTAGCGATACCCCTATAGATAAAACCGACCATTTCATAATCTTTACTCAGACCAAAATATCCATATAAATATTTATTATTCAATATTTAATGATTGATCAAGAATAAGATATTGTGATGGAATGTCCGGGTTGGATGTGTAACATCCCGGTTCTGGAAGCCACCCAGAGGCGCCCTATACACGGTTGGTCATATGGCCACAAGAGCATTTCCCCAAATTCCAGAGGCTGCTGACTAGCAGTGAGGGCCTTGAGTGTGATAGTGGGGAAACTATGCCTTCATTGGTAGAGTACACAGTGAAAGTAAACAAAACATGAAATAGCAGAAGCAGTAAATATCCTTAACAATGAAAAAGTAAACCGTAGAAGACTAAAATAATAAACCACTGGAGCACATATGTATATATGAAATGATGAATGATACATATCTAGAAAAATAGCCAAATGGGTCACAATGCTGGATATACAAACAGTACCAAAACAAGAACAAAAGAAAAGATAAACAAATCCTCAGCATCGTAGGCCTGATCTTGGTCCAATACTCTTTTTCTCCAGTGAAATCAAGTACCAGATGTCGAAGGGTGCTTACCCTTGTCTATTCCAGAAACAAAATAGCCTGTTTGGGCCCAAAAGCATGACCCAAACAGAGTGAGAGACTAAATCCCAATATGTGAATACATGACGATCTATGCCTAATAGTCAGTGAGCATATGAAAGGTAATAGTACAGTAAGAAGTAAAAAGTAAAAGTAAATAGCAGGAGGCAATCAGTAAGCAGTAACAGGATGATATACAATAATAATCAATCCACAGAACAACAAGTAGCAGTGAAGAATTCAACTAACCACAACCGGAACTCCTTTGGGAAGTACTCACAGCCAACCCCTCTGGTCCTATCCAAGAAGTACCAACAACCCTATGGGAAGTGCACTCAGCCAAACACCTCTGGTTTGGTCATACGAAATTATAAGACAATTTGGGGAAGCTCGCTCGGTCAATTCCCCTTATAGTCTAGGGTAGTCAAGTAATCTATGAGGATTATCATGCGGTCTAACCCTCTTATAGCCCCATGGTCTAAAAACTCTCTGAGGAAGCTCACTCGGTCAATTCCTCATATTGTCTCAGGTCTATCAGAGACTCTCTGAGGAAGCTCGCTCGGACAATTCCTTCTCTAGCCTGGAATGGTTTAATAAAATTCAAACAAGTAAAGACTCTCTGAAGAAGCTCACTCGGTCTACCCTCTTGTATTATATATTATCCAAGACACTCTTGGAAGCTGACTCGGTCTATCCCATGTAGTCTATAATAACCAAGACTCTCTGAGGAAGCACACTCAGTCTGCCCTCCTGTAGTCTATAATATCCAAGACTCTCTATGAATCTCACTCAGTCTATCCCTTATAGTCTAGAATCCACTTTCTCACATTCCTATTCCAGTCAGTGCATAATAATACTATAAGGCCAAAGTACACCTATAGATCTACTTGTCTAACCATTCTACAGAACAACAAGCATGTCAAGAATATCATTCCATCCTATGGTCACAAGGCATGTAAAATAGGTATAATGTCAAAGGGCTTACAAAACCTAAATGTCATAACAAGAACAAGGCATGGGAAAAACATACAAGCATATAAATTATCCTCAAACATGATCAAATTACCTCTACACAAGCATACAAGCAAGGCGGAAAAACAACCGGACTAAAACAGTAATCTCACAATACCTTATTCATGGTTATTGGTGGGAATTGCACATAAAACTCAATGAAATCGAATGGAAAGGCACAAAATGACTACCTTTGTTCTAGGAGATCAATATACTTGAACCACGAGGCTTGACTCTTTTCAGAACGGCATAGATCGACGAAAACACACAGAACGTTCAACCCACGATATCTCGAGAAGGATAGAAAATCATGGAATGAAACTCAAGAAGAAGGAAGTGCTCGACGGTGCAGTTCCAACGCAATTTATGGCAGTCGATTCAGAAAACAGAAGGAGGCTCGAGGGATGTTTGCGGCTATACGGATGCTCCTGGTTGAAGAAAGTTGAGAAGAAGACGTTTTTGTCGATTAGGCACGACCCCAGTCCATTTAATGAAAAAAAAGTACACAACACGTTCTTATGGGGTACACGACATGTACTTGGCCTTTCTGTACTCTCCTTTTAGTGGCCTCCACATTTCCCGTACACGCCGTGTGTGTGACCCAGACATGGCCAACACACGACCTCACGTGGAGACAAGGTACACAGCGTGTACTTGGAAAATTTCTAGATTTTCCTCTTTTTCTCAAAAACGACCCGAAAAGGAAAACATACCTGAAATAGAGATCCGGGTTCTTACAAACTTCCCCATTAATGAAATTCGTCCCCAAATTTCCCTTGCGAGGCGTAGAAGAATAAACCCCGAACAACTCTGGCCACTGCGATCGTACATCGGCCTCCCTCTACCAGGTCTCATCTTGTACTCAATCGTGCTGCCATAGCACCTGTACCAGAGGAACATACCACCCATAGAGAACCTTCATACTATGATCAATAATCCGGATAGGATTCTCCTTAAATGATGCATCCACTTCGAGCTCAACCTCATCGGGTTGAAAGACATGAGCCGGGTCTGAAAAGTAACGTCTGAGCTGAGAAAGACGGAAGACGTTGTGCATAGCCTGGTACCTCTGAGGTAACTGCAACCGATATTTAACCGTCCTAACTCTCTCCCACAACTCGAACAGACCGATGTACCGTGGTGAAACCTTACCATGTCTGTGATTCCTCTTGCATCCCAAACCCCATTGCGACATGAAAGAAAACCTGATCCCTGACCTTGAACTCCAAAGGTCGTCTCTTCTGATCAACATAAGATTCTTGTCGAGACTATACTGTATTCATCCTCTTCCAAATCAACTATATCTACTCTGAGGTCTTCGGAACAAGGCGAGGTCCCAGAAAAGATGCCTCTCCTTCCACCATCCATCACAAAGGAGATCAGCATGGCCTACCATAAAATGCCTCGTAAGGTTTTATCTGAATGGTCACTAGAAAACTGTTGTTATAGGAAATATCCACAAGAGGAATATGTTTCTCCCAAGAACCACCAAAGTCCATAATGCAAGCTCGGAGCATATCCTCAAGAAATTAGATCTTACGCTCGGATTTCCCATCTACCTAGGGATGGTATGATGTACTCAAAAGTACATGTGTACCCAAAGCCTTATGAATCCCCTGTCAGAGAAGATAAGTAAAATGTGCATCCCTATCTGAAACAATGGAGTGGGGAACATCATGTAGACATAAAATCTCTCAGATTTACAACACTCCCTGGTCATCAACACTGAAGGTCTCCTTGATCGGCAATAAATGAGAAACCTTCGTAAGCCTGTCGAAGAAAACCCAAACATCATCACTCCCTTGAGGTGGCCTCGGTAACCCGGTCACGAAGTCCATCACAACATTGTTCCACTTCCACTTGGGAATGGGTAACTGCTATAAAATCCCTGCTATTCGCTGGTGCTCTGCTTTTACCTTCTGAAAAATATATCCTCTCATGAAGAACCCAGCAGCATCTCTCCCCACACCAGGCCACCAGTACTGGCGGTGTAGATCATGATACATCTTGGTGATTCCAGGATTAATTGCCCAAACTGAGGAATTTAAATCCTGAATAAGCTCCTCACGTATATCTACTAGAACCCATATGCGTCCCTGGAAATGCAAGATCTCATCCTCGCCCACTGTCCATCTAGGAAGAGGGTCTTCTCCTGACACACTCTCCCGCAAGACTAGGCCTTCTGAGTCTAATAGCTACCTCATCCGTACCCGATCAAAAAGGATAGAAGTAATAGCTACATAATATAGAAAGGTCTTCCCCTATTTTTCGTTCACCTCCAAATGCATCTCAAAGAATAGAGCCATAAGATCCCACTCACTACTGGCCTATGAACTTCCTTAATATGAGTTCTTCGGCTCAACACATCAGCCACTTCGTTGCCCTTTCCCGGCGTATAGGCAAGATCAAAGTCGAAGGAATGAAGATACTCGACACACCTATGTTGTCTCAAATTCAGATCACATTGAGTGAAGATGTACTTGAGACTCTTTTGGTCGGTAGAAACCACAATGTGCTCTCCCAGAAGGTAATTTCTCCAACTACATAAGGCACGAACAATAGCTTCCAACTCCAGATCGTACATCGGGTATTTTCTCTCATGTGGCTTCAACTACCGAGACCCATACACAATGACTTCATCTCCCAGCATAAGCAATGATCCCAGCCCAATACCAGAACCTTGGAAATAGACTGTATAACTCTTTCCCAGCTCTGGAAATACTAGTATCGGTGCAGACTTCAACCTCCCATTTAGCTTCTGAATGGCTGTCTCACCAGAATATGACCACAAGAACTTCTCACATTTCTTCGTTAGGCCTGTCAGCGGTTCTACAAGAAGTAAAAAGTCTTGTATGAAACACATGTAGTATCCAGCCAGCCCTAGGAACCTCCGCACCTTAAAGACATTCATTGGGTGCACCCAAGAAACTACAGCTCTCACTTTCTCTGGGTATATTTATGCTCCTATCTCTAAGATAATGTGACCCACGAAGTGAATCTTCCCCATCCAAAAGTTGTATTTCGAGAGTTTAGCATAAATCTGATGCTCTCTTAGTGTACTCAAAATGAACTCATGATGGGTAGCATGGTCGTGTAGAGTGTGAAATAACACCAAGATATCGTCCATGAAAACCACCATGAAAGAGTCCAAGTATGTAATGAACACTCGGTTCATTAGTGCCATAAAAGCTGATGGTGCATTTGTGAGTCCGAATGGCATGACCATATACTCATATAGACCATACCTTCTCCTGAAGACTGTAAGAGGTATATCTGATGGTCTAACGTGCAACTGATGATAACCGGACCTCAAATAGATTTTCGAGAATACACGGGATCCTCGAAGATGATCAAAGAGGTCATCGATCCTTGACAAGGGATATCGATTCATGACCATCAACTAGTTCAGTTTCCTATAATCCATGAAAATCCTAAGGGTTTCATCTACCTTCTTCACAAACAGGAAAGGCGAACCCCAAGGAAAAGTACTAGGTCAGATGAAACCCATTTCCTGTAACTCCTCCAACTGCTTCATGAGAACCTACAACTCAGGTGTAGTCATCCTATAAGGAGGAATGGACACTGGTGCTGCTCCTGGCATGAGCTTAATAGAAAATTCTACCTCACGCTATGAAGGAAAACCTGAAAATTCCTCTAGAAAGATATCCCTGAAACGATCCACCACTAGAGTAATGTCTAACTGTGAAGTCCCCTTGTCATCCATATAAAGACTGGAATTCTGGGTTGTAACTCCTCCAAGCCCATGATGCTATGGTCCAGCTCTACCCACCTGGACATCCCACTCGCCTCTATAGAGAAAAGATCCGCCCTCTGGTGATACGAAACTCACCATGCGGCGATAGAAATCGGTGACTGCCTGGAAGGGAACTAACCAGTACATACTAAGAAGGACATCATAGCCATTCATATCTTGGACATAGAGGTCCCATAAGAAGTGACACCCTACAACCTCAAGAGGAAACTCTTTGAAATGACGTACGCTAGATGTCCTCGTTCCCAAAGTTGTATCAAGAGTCAACATGTCAGAAGATGAAAAGATACAGAGCCAAAGGCTCTCCACAAAAGATGTAGAGATAAAACTATGCGAAGCACCAGTATCGAAAAGATCTGAAGATAAAACTAAGCTACTAAGATCATACCTCAAACTGTGGAAGGTCTAGGATCTAAATCTTGATGGTTCTGCACCACGACAAAAGTCCGGCATGTACCATGACCCTGCGCCCCTGGCTGACCACTTTGAGCTGATCCACTCTATTTTCCCTGTCATCCTGGTGACTGACTACCATGAACACGACCTCCACCTCAGCCTGAACGGCCAGAAGAACTCCAGTTCCCAAACTGGTGAGAAACTGGAGATTAATCTCCTGTATGTGGGGTCATAGAAGATCCCCTACCACCAGCTGTAGGTGAGAAAATCGAAAAAAAACAGATGATGGCCCATCGTGCCACAAGATAGGCACTTCATCAGGTCTCTCTGGAACTGAGGCCCAGTATTCCCGCTCATACCACATTTTTGTATAACCCTTGTCAGCCCGAAGATACATTCCGCCTACCCTTATCTCCTCGATAAGACTCCCTGAAGCGCTTCCTAGTATCAGTAGCAGGAACACTAACTCCGGATATCGAACCTCCCTGGCTCACTGCTCCAGAATCTCTCAGATTTCACTCAGTGATCAGCGCCTGGTTAACGATCGAGGATATCGAAGTCAACCTGATGATATTCACCTAGGAACAGATCTCCTGCCTAAGACCGTCCTCAACTTCCTAGAAAAGAACAACTCATCGCCTGCTGGAATCGGCATGAAGTGATACAGCTTTGTAAAATGATACGAGTACTCCATTATAGAAAGAGTACCCTACTCAACACTCATATACTCCCAGGCTCGGTCAGACCTCATGGTCTCTAGATAGAAGTAGTGATAGAAGATGTGTAGAAACTCATCTTAAGTCATACTCTACTGGGGCCCTGACTGTGATATCTCCTCCCACAACCTCGTGGCGGTGTCTCAGAGCTTATAAGTAGCAAGCTTCACCCTCTTCTCTGGAGGTATCTTTGGATGCTCGAAGATCGTCAGCGTGGCCTCTAGCCACGACTCTGCAACCTAGGGTCCTCCATCCACTGAGAATGTTGGAGAATGATGCTGCTAGAAACCCCGCGTCAACTCAGCCATCGACGGGGCAGGAGGTGATGCTCCCTGAATGGTTTGAATTATTTTCAAGAAGTACTCCCTGAACTGCGCATCAGTGCCTGCAATATGTAGAACTGCCAGTGCCAAGGATGGCACAACGAAGGATCTACAAGAGGTCCCTGATCAGCCATATCTAGTGTCTAATCACTGTCTGGTAGCTGATATATGACCAGAGGTCTTCTCGAAGGCATAGCTCTAAAATATCAAAAGCACACCTTAGATCATGATTACCAAGGAAGTAGAACATAATAGAACAAAATAGGAACAATAGGAAGATACACTAATGTGTCACTAAGCATGACTACACAGAGTGTATAAAAACTACACGACATGCTCCATAAGGCCATTCAAATAGGTGTGTACTTCTTCCACCTTTGGCCATGTAACACCCCAAACTACATGGCGTGTTATCGCCACACACGACGTGTACTTCATCTCTATTCCCCTGCCCAAGTCTCTTTACACGGCTAACTCACACGGTCCTCTTAACACTATACTACACGGAGTGTTCACTAAGGACACGACGTGTACTAGACAAGGTTTCGGCGACCCATGTTGTTAGTTACATGGTCAGCTACACGGCTGACCCTTACACGGTGTGTTCCGAACAAACACGGCATGTATAAGAGAGATAACACCGTCCTGTGTTGTTCATGACAAGACCGGGTACCTAGAACAAGACTACACGGAATGTTCGTACCCAACACGGTGTGTACTACACGAGCTTCCATGACCCATTTTTTAGTGACACGGTGGGGTACATGGATCACTAATACACGTTGTGTAACAACTATACACAGTGTGTTTCTAAAAACGTTTTTACCACCCCATGTTTCTGCTCACACTGTCAGTGAAACAGATTAAAACTACATGACCTGTAGTCAATTACATGCCATGTATTGTTGGTTTTTCTGGGAAGTAGCTCTGAAACTGCACTGAAGCCCAGAAAACAGTAAACAACAAACATGATGGTGCCAAATTCTGATCTGTGAGGGTCCATACTCCCTGTGAACCAACGATTTGCATCTTTTACATATCATATAAAAGGGTAACAAGTCAATGATCCACCAAGTTCTGATTCATGAGGGCCCATAACACCTCAAGAACCAAAATGATGCATTCATTTAACCAAGGAACAATACAATCAATTCCTATATCAAACTACATGGATTCTATCAAAGCATCTATCACAACAACATGCATAATCTACACAACGTCAATCACAAAAACATGCAATTTCTAATGCACACTAGATTTCATGTCAATAATGCATGGAATGTGATTTCTAACAAGTTCTTTTATGATGCATGAGACGCCATACCCTTATCTCATCTGGATGAGACAGAAATAGAACTGCACTAGCACAACTCTAACAACACAAGGCATGTTAATCACTCTAGGTGAAATCATATCAAGCATAAAATCTCAAACCACAAAATGGAAATAATGAGGTAGATTTGATTTTCCCTATACATGGATTAGCTACACCCAGGCTCACCATGTTACAAAGTACCAAATCCGTCCTATCCCTGGCTAAAGGCTCCAAACAGTAAATCAAGAGAAAATAATCCCTCTGATACCACTTTGTAATGTCCCGGTTCCGGAAGCCACCTAGAGGCACCCCGTACCCAGTTGGTCACATGGCCCAAAGCACATTTCCCCAAATGCCAGATTCTACCGACATGAATCTAGGTCATTGGTTGTGATATTGGGAAACTATGCCCTCATTGGCAGAGTACACAGTGGAAGTAAACAGAACATGAAAAATTGTAAGCAGTAAATATCCAACAACAATGAGAAAGTAAGCAGCGGAAGACTAAAATAATAATCCATTAGAGAACATATGTATATATGATATGATACATGATATATGTCTATGAAAACAACCAAATAGGTCACAATGCTGGAAATACAAATAGTTCCAACACAAGTACAAAAGAAAAGATAAACAGCTCCTCAGCATCGCAAGCCTAAGCTTTGTCCCATGCTCTCCTGCTTCAGAGCAATCAAGTACCAGAAGTCAAAGGGAACTTTCCCAAATCTATACCTGCAACAAAATAGTTTGGTTAGTCCCAAAAGCATGACCCAAACAGGGTGTGAGACTAAATCCCAGTAGGTAAACACCCAAAGATCTGTGCCTAACAGTCAGTGTGGAAATGGTAGTTAATAGTATAGTAAGTAGTAAACAGTAATAGTAAACAACAGGAAGTAATCATTAAGAATTAACAGGATAATATACAACAGTAATCAATCCACAAAACAATAGGAAGTAGTTAAGCAAACAACAAACCACAGCAGGAACCCCCGTAGGATGTACTTGCAGCCAACCCCTCTGGTCCTATCCAAAAAGCACCAACAACCCTTTGGGCAGTGAACTCAGCCTAACCCCTCTGGTTTGGTCATACAAAATTATATCAATCACTGGGGAAGCTCGCTCGGTCAATTCCCTTTATAGTATAGGGTATTCAAGGACTCTATGAGGAAAATCACGCGGTGTAATCCTCTTATTGCCCCAAGGTCTAGAAACTCTCTGAGGAAGCTCACTTGGTCAATCCCTCCTGTAGTCTCAAGTCTATCATAGACTCTCTAAGGATGATCGGTCAGTCAATTCCTCCTCTAGCCTGGAATGGTTTAAGGTAATCCAAACAAGTAAAGTCTCTCTGAAGAAGCTCACTTGGTATACCCTCCTATAGTCTAAAATATCCAAGACCCTTTGAGAATCTCACTCAGTCTATCCCCTATTGTCTATAATAACCATGAATCTCTGAGGAAGCTCACTCGGTCTACCCTCCTGTAGTCTATAATATCCAAGACTCTTTGGGAATCTCACTTGGTCTATCTCTTATATTATAGAGCACCAGGTTCTCATAGTCCCATGCTAGTCATTGCATAATAATTCTATAAGGCCAAGGTACACCTATAGTGATACTTGTCTAACCATTCTACAGAACAACAATCATTTCAAGAATATCAATCCATCCTATGATCATAGGGAATGTAAAATAGGTATAACATCCAAGGGATAACAAAAACCACATGTCATAACAAGAAGAATGCATGGGCAAAACATCCAATCATAGAAATTATCCTCAAACAAGATCAAATTACCTCTACAAAAGCATACAAGCATGGAAGGAAAACAACATGGGTAAAACAGTAATCACACAATACCATGGTCACGGGTATTAGTGGGGAATTGCACATAAAACTCAAAGAACTCGAACTAAAAAGCACAAACCACCTACCTTGGTGCTTGGAAATCAATATACATGAACCACGATGATTGATTCTCCTTAGAATGGCGTACATCTACAAAAATGAAAAAAACGTTCAACCCGTGATATCTCGAGAAATAGGGAAAATCAAGGAAAGACACTCAACAAGAATGAAGATCTCACCGATGTGGTTCCAACACAATCAACGACGGTCGATTTGGAAAAAAGATGGAGGCTTGGGGCTTGGATGATATTTGTGGCCGTACGAACGCACCTGGACGAAGAACCTTGAGAAGAATATGTTTCTATCGATTAGGTGCGACCCCGGACCATTTAATGAAAAAAAGTACACGGAATGCACTTTTGGGGAACACAGCCTGTACATGGCCTTTCTATACTCCACATTTAGTGGACTCCACATCTCCCTTACACACCATGTGTGTGACCTGGACACGGCAAGCACACAGCCTCACATGGCGAAAAGTTGCACGGTATGTACTTATAAAGTACACGATGTGTACATTGAAAATTTCTATATTTTCCTCTTTTTCTAAAAGATGACCAGAAAAGAAAAAAATTCATAAAACGAAGATCCAGGTTCTTACAGGATGGGTTTTCAAATCAGGGAATGGAATTTTGGTATTTCACTAAGATAATAAATGGATTCTGTGGTGATAGGTGGAACAAATTCAGACCCCCACAAATTAATCAATCATGGAAAACCCTACATATGACATTTTGGATGATTATATTCAATTAATCAATGGTTTCATTAGTATTCAGTAGAAATAAATATTATAAAATGTATTCAATAAAAAAATGATATACATGGAACATTTTTTCCAAAGAAAACAGAACAAGTGAAACCCTTTTCACAACAGCTAGTTTTATGCGTAGAGATAAATATTACATGTAATTTTGTCTATCTGCATTATGTGAAAAATGAATATAGTGAATCAGTGAGTAAAAATGTTTACAAGGGATTGGTCATAACCATTGTATATGATAATAACAAGTAAACATAGTCACAACATGGGTATATGGGAATGACATGTGTACACTTCCATGGATTATTTGTATGGTATCATGATGAAGTACATAAAAATTAGACAACATACATATACAAGGACTAATGGTTAATTGATAGATTTTTTTTATTTCATATACATGTCTTGTATCCCCTTCCTAATAGATTGGTACCCCACCACATTTTATTTTATTTGAGTATTAGTATGGTACATTACCTTAGCCCATCCCTCATTTGGTATGTTGAGAAATCACATCCTAGGAATAAGTTGATTGATTTTATCTATGGTTTTGTTCTAGATACATTTCAATATCCAAAATTATGGAGTATAGTGTGATCCTCTCTCACTTTTCCCATGGTTGGTTTGGGTATTCCATTACTGAATTTAAAGGTGTGTAATCCTTGTCCTAAATGATTATTACAAATAGGGTTATGTTTCCCCCAAAGGTTATATGATTGATCCCCAACATGTGTATCAAAATATTATGAATTCTAGTGTGTACCTCTTTGTAGTGAGGCATGATTATCAAGAACACTCATACGAGAACCTATAGTGTTTACAATACATGATGAGCGATATATGTTGGATGGATAGTAACATAGATTCTTGTGTATAATCTTTTACTGGTATGGGGTTAGACCTTACACATAGACACAGTGCCTATCATTGATCACTTATGGGATATCTTGTTTATACATTTTTTTGATATATATCTGAATCAATCTCTCTATAATGATTTAGTTTGTGTGATTTTTGGGTGTTCCAATGGTTATGTTCATATTCACACATGAATGGTCTATAAACAATCATGCAATGTCTTTTTTAGATGATATTACCTATGGTGGAGAGCCATGAAGACTAATAGAAGGTGTTTTATAGTTTGATCTTAGTAGAAATCCCTCTATTAATTTCATGTTAGAAACTTTTATCAGTTATTATATCAATGTATGTTACTCTTTTTATTTTTTATAAATTGTGTCATATTCTATTGTTTAATTAACTTTGTGAATTAATTTTTTGGTTTCATTATCTCCTTTCTTTTCAACATTATATTTGATTTTGGTGGTAGGATCTTGTGGAATGGTAAAAATAGTATATGGCCTTCCACATATATTTTATGAATAGTCGTTGCTAGTTGTGTACCCTTAGCTTATTTTAGTTTGAGTTGGGGTTTCTAACTATGATTTTATTGACTAGGAGAGACCCAATGGATTTTTATGATGGAAACATAGAAGAATTAATAATATGGAGAATGATTAATGTATTAAATATAGATAATTATGAGCATTAAGAAACATAATTTCAATGTGATTTGAAGTTTCCATTAGATGAAAGGAATAAAAAAATAGCTCAACAGAATTCACTACCCAATGTTCATTGTTAAAAATGAAAGTATTGGTGTACATTATGAAAAAAATACTATAATATGAAGGTTAATGATGATGAATGACTTCAAAAACCACTTAATCCCATATTAAAAGGGTATTCTAATGATATCACTATTATCAATATGGTGTCTGATATAATTGCAGTGAAAGGTTGACATAATGTCTACTCTAGAACCGTTAATATATTATTTGATTTTAGATCTACCCACATATATATATTATGAATTTTCTATGAGTATCAAAAAAGGACCCAGAAATTAGATGGACAATTAGAAGTAAAACATCTAATGGTAAGATGACCCCATATCGAGCATATTATTCTTCTCTAATTGATGCTTTGGTGAATGTTCTTTATAAAAATCTGATTATTCCTCCCCAATTATATTTGGATGTTTTTTTGGGAATGGTTTGTAATTTTTTATCTAAATCCCATAGGTAATACTAATGAATAGAATAAATTCTATATATTCTTACCCAACTCATTATCATATATCATTGCATTTATAAATATTATCTTATAATGAAAATTACACCAAATTTATGGGTTTTGATTCATATTCAAAAGGGGATTTTATCATGCATAGTTATGTTGTAAGTCATCATTTTTTGTAGGAATATTGAATGTTAGTTTTACAATGTTTGTATAGTAGTGTTTCTTAGTATCCCATATATATGTGAAGTTGAGTTTTCAATGGAACCCATACCTAGTGTTACACCTATTTAAAAAATTCCTCATAGAATGGCGTTAAATGATTTTCAGGAATTGAAGAAGAAACTATAGGAGAATCATCACATGGTTTTAATTTAACATAGTATGGAACCATGTGGTACACCTATTAATATTATTATGAATAATTATTGTTCAATGTGACATTGAATTTATTTTAGGTAGCTTGATAATTACTAAATAAATAATAAACATTATATTCCCTGTATTGATGATATTTATGATCAATTATATGGATGTAAATATTATTAAAAAAATTATCTTCATTATAGACAAAGTAATTTATGGTTAAAATTTTAAAAGATTCCCTAATATAGTAAAACATTCTAGAATTGGATATTAATAAATTATAGTTATGTTATATGTCCTTAGTAATAATACCATTATATTTATGGATTTAAAGAATATATTCATTACATATTACTATGATCAGTTTTCTTGTAGTATTCATACATAATATTATTGTATATTCGAAGAGAAAATTTGTGTATCAAAATCGTTTGATGTTTGAAATTATGAACCTAGGGAATGAGATGTTATATTCAAAAGTTATCAACTGTGGATTTAATCAATAGAAGGTTTCTTTTTTGGATCATATAATATCAAGAAAGGGTATATCAATGGATCTATAAAATACATAAGTTATTAAACATTGAAACCTACCAACCACTTGGAATGAGATTCATAATATTCTTGGGATATACGGTTATATTCAATTCTATATAATGTACATGGAACAACTATCTAATACACTATCTATGTTAACTCTGATGGTAGTAAAGTTCCTTCTTAAATATTAATGTGATGAAAATTTATAGAAAAGAGATAAAAATCTATTCAATAAACCACTATTTACTAAACACTATAGAAGACACGTTTCTTTTATATTTATGAATGTATTGAAAAATGGTATATAATTTTTCCTTATGAATAATGATATCGTGATAGTTTATGGTTCATTTAGATTAGTGGTTCATCACGAAAATTTTCCAACATGTGATTTAGAGGTAGTTATGGAATTTTTTTCATTATTTATATAGATGAATTTTATTTATAGAGGGTCATGTGACATGTATAATTATTATAATGTTTTAATGAATTTATTAAATCAAATATATATTTATATGTTCAAGATGAGGTGATTGTTGTTTATTAATAAATATGACTGCTCAATATATTTCTAACCCGTGATGGTGAGCATGTTATCAAATTACCGAAGTCAAAATTATCATGAATGTTTATATATGATAATGATATAAAAGGATAAAATATTTATTTATATTCAATTTATATAAATAAAAATGATGATAAAAGGAGAGAAATCCTTATCTCATTAAATTATTTTGCAATCATCTATCATTAATATGATTAACGAGGTGCATAAAAAAGTTTAAGAGCTAGAATATAATGTATGAAATAGTTATGAGTTGAAAATTGATTGTTCTGGAATGATAAGATTGAGAAACAATGTATGTGTCCCATATATACAATATCTAATTAAGGTTCTATTCGATGAAACTCATTGTTCATCATTCATTATTTTTAATAGATGTATGAAGATGTATAGAGATAATGTAGATTATTTCCTGTGGGATAAGACAGATAATGGTATTTCATAGTATGTATCTTAGTGAGATTGATATAATAAGGTTATATAAGATAGATAAAAGTATAAAGGGATTTAATAACAATTACTTATACTATAATGGAAATGGGAAAACATAACCATGTATTTTTTTCATCAGACTCCCAAATGTATCTGAAGGACATAATATTATCATTTTTATTCAGTATCTATAAAAAGTCATCAAACATTATTAAAATTTGGGATGATTTGAATCCGAATATTTTTTATTGAATATATATTAATCAATTGGTATGTTTTCAAAGATTACCACTTTCTATTGCTCCTATAAATACCATTGTTTTTCAAATAGATTTTAGGAAGAAATATGATTTTATAATTTTAGATTATTATAATGTGAAATGGATATTTTCTCCTAGAATATTTTCCTAGATTAGGTATTTACTTCTATGTTGATCCCAATATAGGGTGTTTTTTCTAGGATTGTAGTTGGATAAAATTTTGAACCGTTTAAATTTTTGGGGAATTAATAATATTTACTAATTATTTAATATTTAATTTATTTGTGTAGGTTTTTTAAGATATACATTTTCAACGTATCTTTAAATTGCGATATTTTTCTCCATCCTTGATTCAATAATTCATGGTTTTTCATAGGAATGGAATAAAATCATATTGTGTTTTGGTGTCATGGCTGGGCCACTTTTTAATTTTTCTTTTCATTTTCTTCTTTTCTTTTAATATTTTATTTTTTTCACCCCTTAGTTCTAATTAATGACCCCATAAGATATCCATAATCATGATAGGGAGATAATAGTAGTGGGATAGAGATAGGGTGAGTGATAGAAAGAGAGGTGTCCTGGATATGCTCTAGAGGTGTTAGTATGTCAGGCATTGGCCATATATCATAGAAACATGTGAAGAATTTGAAGATTCTTCCTAGTGGATGGAATTTTTTTTGTTTTTACATAAATCCATTATCATTTACAATTTTAATTCTTTAATTATTTATTATGAATTATAATCACCCCTTGTATATTGATCTATAACATTAGATGAGATAATGGGATTTTTGGTGATTTTAGGGGGTTTCCATTTGGAAATACTAACCAGATGCCATGTTGTTCAAGAACACATACTATATGAACATATTAATTTGGGATGATGATATTTTAAAAATGGAATTCTATATATATATGGTTTACACAATGTGTACTATGACTTATCCATATAGCTGACTACCTGGTTAGATAGCCCGTGTAGGAGCACATGGAAGTGTATAGTACATGGCCATGCTCGGTGGGCGTTAAACACCATGTAGAGGTACAAGGCCATTAAATGTACATATTAAATAAATTTGAGATACATGGGAATGAATCATATGTAGTATACAAAACATGTAAATGTTCATCATGCCGTGTGTATGGGTTTTATAAACCCTGTCTAGCGAGAATACACACCTAGGTGACGGTTTTGGAGTACACGAGGTGTACTTGGTGTATATGTTGTGTACTTCCCACTTGATACCCTTTTGAGGATCATTAATATCTTATCACCTAGGAGTAAGAATTGGAATATGAGTTGTTAATTATGAGCGTCATTCCATGACAATCAAACTGGTGAAACACTTGAGGTGATTTGATGAATCATTGGAGTTGTTTTGGGGATTTTAATAAATGGCGAGGTTCTTCATCTAGAAATCAAATCAAACCATCTCTATAGGGAGGGAAATTAAATGATATTAATAGGTTGGGTGTTCGGACCAACCTATATTGAGACAATAATAAAAAACGGGTTGTTCTCTATCTCCACAGACTTGCGCTATAGTATTTTGATACCTTTTCTACTTTTTCGAGGATATTCTGTAGGACACCTCTTATGAGATGACTTATAGGATCCCTGGAGGGATATCATTGAATTTGATTGACCTAGAAGGTCCCAAGTATGATTCCTCCTTTCAATTATTATATTTTATATTGGTCTCATGTAATAATCCTTCTCTTATTGACATACCTAGGGAATCCCTTGTAGGATATCTTTACCTCATTAAACATTATTTGGATCCTATATATGAAGCCACTAATAGCGTATAATATTAAGGGATCCCATATAAGATTCCACACATTACCTTCACTATTGTGGTTCCATTATAGGATATCTTTGCATATGTTTATAACTTGTGGATCCTGATAAGGATTTACCTTTTGTTTTTTGAATTAAAGGACCCAATTGGTGCCTCAATATTTGACTGACAGTCAGCATGTACATTCGGTTTGGATAGATATATTGGTGGGATTAACTGTAGAACCCTTTTCAAACATGAATTTCAATAATAATGAATAAGTATTGGTGGTTTTAGGTTTCCACACACCATCAATAGTTTGTTTAAAATTTTACATGGTTACTCATGGTTAGTCAATTATTTTTATAAGTGATTCCTCATTCTACACTGATGGGACTGACATAGACTGATCTTATTATGATTCCCAGACATAATTATTTCAAATGAAAAATATACATTTTCAGATTTATTTTATTATGATTTTAAAAATACTATTGTTTCATTATATAGAACACCATTGATGGATATAAGGGACATATGAATTATGTAGTGAAAAGAGTTATACTTGGGGATCCGATGTGGACTTCCTTGGACAAAATCGGTAGTGTACACATTATACCATGACTCGATGATACCTGGTTTCCCATTCAGGATCCTAGTGATGAGCCTGTAGAGTCATTGTGTTGTATTATAGCTTGAGTTATACTTTGAATCTCATGTAGTAATTACTTGGATTAGCTCATAGGTTGGTTGAATTTATATATTCCTTGAGTGATACACAGATTACCATGTAAGAATTCCATGGATGGATGCATTGAGTATGTTTTCTTACATTGCGTGAGTGAAACTTGGATTTTCATGTAGTAATATATTATACAAAATTAGTTATAAGATCATTATAAAATGAAAGTAGTGATACATGGATTCCCTTAAATGAATTAATTTGATATACTCATCATGATGATCCTTACACTAATCCCGGAGTGATACTTCGATTCCTATGATGGAATTTCTTGGAAGGACTCAGTGGAAAAATCAGAATATTATTCCAAGATTGATTCAAGGATTACAATGTAGGAATTAATTTGATAGACTCAGTGTGATGGTCATTATATTTTGTCTACAGTGATTCTATGATTACCATGTATGAATTCATTGGATAGACTCATTGGGAAGATATTTATATTATCTCAATAGTAATACATTGATTATATTATACATATTCCTTTAATTGAGGTAGTTGGAAGATTAATTAAACTATTTTAGGAGTGATACATTCATTCCATTTTAAGATTTACTAGGATGGAATCCTGGGGAAAATGAATTATTTTATTCTTATTATAATTATACATGGACACCATCATCATATATCTCAGGTCCCCAATTTATTTATATGAGGTCAGGGAGAAATTATATATTATGACAATTTTTTACCTATAGTATTTTGTTATAGCGATTTATGGTATGTACAGTTGACCCTAATGTTCATATGTGTACCCCCATATGCTGACAATGCTTTCCTAGAAGAATTTTCCGTTCCAGTCAAAGCATGTATTGTCGATCAGGATTACAAACCCAAGGATCCCCTATTATTTTTAAATTATTTTTCACCTTACCCATTTATATGAATACTTATGTATGTATATGTATATTTATGGTAATACATATATATAAGCAACCACATATATACATAGTGGAACATTAACATGTTGAATATGATCACATAACTAGTGATTGAATGTGGTTTCATGTCATTTGGCATATTTATATTTATAGTTATATCCTGACTAGTATGGTAATATAGAATGATCATGAACACATGAATGATGATTTATTGGTTTATCAATGGGGTGTTCTACTAAAATAATTTCCCACTCCTTTATATTTACCACTATGTGTATATAAATTAGGTCTACTTTTCACATTTAGCATAGGTTATACGATGGATATTGGTGAGGTCCAAGGATTTATTAATTAAGAAATACTATTTTGTAGATTATTTTGATTGGGATTGAGTGTCCCAGTAGTTTCACCGATATTGGGTGTGAGGGTTGGCTCATTGTTAGTTCAATATCCTTATACTTTTAATTTAGATCCAATTATGTAACCATACATGTATTTTTAGCTCAATGGGTGACAAGAGATATATATAATACATGGATATTTAGGATTTTATATCATATCATTTATTATTAAATAGTTCTCTATATAAGTTAATTAAAAATTTCAAACATGGTTTATTTAATCATCTAGATGATATGTTGTTATTTCCAATGTGTTTACTCTATTAAGAGGGAATCTTCCCCCCCAGACACACACACCAGTACATCACTTATAATAAAAACCCTCATGGATATAGAGAGGCACACAAGAGGATTTGTGAAGAACTATCTTAGAGAAACACTATATTGGTATCTGAGTCGGGACATTAGATATTGGTATTAAAGTTGTGCCTTTCATTTTGATTTACTACTGTGGATATCATAGAAAGAAGTATCAAGAATGTGTCAACACCTGCGATGGATATAAAAACTGTGTGTTGAGAATACTTCTTTCGGTAGAAAGTCCTATATTCCTCAGTTATGGGGTTTCAGTTATGATCTCTGATGTTATAATTATATGTGATTTTCACTTTGATCAATGTGCATGTTCTGTTGAGTTATGATTTATTATGGATTTATGGATTTTTCCCATCAGAATGAGAGAAACAATTGATTTTGAAACATGGATAATAATTTAAGGGTTGCCTCATGTATCGTATATGGAATGTATTATTCAATTGATATAAGAATACTAGTTTGTGATTTTTAATGTTGAAATATGAAATTTATGTAATGTTTAAAAAATGGTTTTTTACTATAAATGGTTTTGATGGAATTCATGTAAATTCAATAGACCTGTATATATATTTCCTTCTTATGGTAGGCTATGTGAATCAATGGGGATGTATTTTTTGGTGAGATTGATGACTCAAACTTAATTAATAAGAGGTGAAGTGACCACTGTTAGTTGATAGAGAATATGAGGCCCAAATTATATACCCATTTTTGGGTATTTTTTTAGGGTTTTGTTATTCAAAAGTATAAGTCACAATATATAAATTGTTTTCCTACATTTTATAGAATGAGATTCTACTTAATTAAACCATGTGATTATGCTACTAACCCATGTAGGGAACTATCATGGGTTTATTTTTTCATGTAGACCCGTTATGGGTGTATATTGTTTTTTCTGGTTATCTTGCCAGATCACTATGTACGATGTTGTTCGTTACTAGAATGTCCCTCATCAACAAGACCCCACGGTGGTAATACCATATTTGGATTCCTAGTGAGTGTCTGTTTAGTATCTCTTATAATATCTTATCATGGACTCAAAGGAGATGTTACGTATGATAATTCTCAAATGGGATTTGTCCCTTGTAGGTAGTTCGGATATTTTTGAACCTCATAGGCCATGGTTATCTTATCTATCATTGGGAGTTTTGATATTTTGGGCTTGGTTGTAAGAAATTGTGACCCATTATTGAAACATGACAATTAGTGCCTGGGAGACCTATATGACCTTATTTTGACTTAGACAATATTAGGTCAAAATTGAGTTGTATTGGGATAATAAGGGAGAGTGGTTGGAACTATTTTATTCATTCATTTTTGGTAATGATATAGGTTATATGCTATATTTAAACGTATTCAAAATTATTGAACATGCTTTCAGATATTGGCATAATAATGCCTTCAAATTTTGGAAAATCACATAGGTATATTTTTTATATCAAATTTGGTAGGGATGACTATTACGGTTAATGGACCCATTGAATCTAATTTTAACTATGGCTAATGTATTCGGATTGGGGGTAGATGCTTGTGTCCGGAAGGATATCAGTTGATGGGTGACTATAGAAATAAAACATTTCATTGATATGGTTTTCTATTTTTAAGAGGAGTTTAAGGAAGGGATTCTTGAATAATGAACCAAATGTTTTATGTATAAAGGCCAACTTATCCATTTAGTGAAAAACTCACTGGTGTATGAGTCATGTGATAAATGCACATGCTAGTTGTGTATGGTACTATTAAAATCATATATCAGTGAGTGGTCCTGTTCAAGGCGAGGACCTAGGTTTTCAAAAACATTTCATGGGAATGATTTAATGGGTGATATGGGTAAAATGATAAATGTTCATATGTGATAGATGAGATATTGTGGATAATCATGTTTCGTGAGGTGTTTGAATTGTGTTTGTACATGGAGACACGTTTTCATGAAAATGGTTTCAGGTATTGGATAAGGTAAAGTAATAATTTTTGATTTGATCGTGGATCGAAAGATCTATACATGCCATTTGAGTTAATATTAGTGTAATACAAGTTGGATATGATCATAAATTATCATGAGATTATCATATGTATATTTAAAGAGTTGATTCCCTACACCGATTTAATTTTCCTTTTAAACATCATCATTCCCTGAAGATGGACCATTGAAGGTTGTGCCTAAGGTGTGGTATAAATATGGAGATACGGTGGGGTAAAACATTCGATATTTGAGTATGTTGAACAAATGTTTTAGTTGAAATGTGGAATTTATAAGGGGACATTGGCCTTGATTCTAGTCAGTGAGATGAATATAATGGAATTACTCAAGATGGTAGTACTAGATCAGTCACAAGTAAAAATGTCTTATATATTGTAGATAGTTGTTGATGATATGCGATTAGTCATTAGACAACCGAGATAAGATGTTAGTGATGATTATTAGGATGAGTTCATGTATAATATATTTTAAAAAACTCTTCATTATTATGAGAATATTTATGGTGGAGAGGTTGTAAAGACCCATGTTTCTCCAAAATGAAATTTTGTGCATAATTGTTTTTTACTTCAGATACTTATAAGGGGTAAAATGGATATTTTATAATAGAATATTATCTTGGAAAATTTTATCTACCATTTTACTGGTCCTAGAATAGGTTTTTTAAACTATGAAAGTAGTTTGGTGGAATCCAAAACCATTCTAAATTTCATGTTATAATTCATACTGAATAATAAATTAATAATGTATTAATTTATTCATGTAAATTAATTTTCCCATATCATTTGAGTAAATATTTGTATGGATATTACATTTATTCTATTGAGTTTATAATTTAGGGGGGTGAGGTTCCTTGGCTTGGTATAAACATAGGTTTGGAACTAGGGCTGGGACCAAGCCCCCTTTTCTTTTTCTTTTTATCTCATTCTGTTCTTTTCCACTATTCTTTTTCTACCTCATATGGATACCAATACACCCCTCCCCTTTGGATATCATTCATGAAAACCATTATATAGTGGGATAGGTTGCGAAATAAAGATTTTGAATTGAGGAGAGGTATTGTTGTGAATCATATGAGGTGTGGATCTGTCGTACGGTGGTCACGTATCACTGAAATGATAAAAGAATCAATGGATTACACCAATGGTTTATTTTAATGTTTTTCCATAATTAATCATATATTTATTGTTTTCATGATCAAATAAATTACTTTTACTACTTTTTCCCCCTTGATCCATTGTTTTTTTATGTGAAAATTGGGGTTTCAAGCAATTTGAGGAATTTCCCATTCAAAAATGGAATTCAAAAACCATGTAGTTCATGACCACATTCCATGTGTTCTTATAGTTAAAGGAAGATGATATTTTAATAAGTACATCCCATTAATGAGGTATGACTTCCATGTAATAGGACCTCGTCGGGTAGAAGAGTACTTGGCCAGACAACGCATGTATGGGTATATGGAAAGGAAGAGAACATGACTATTCCGGATGTTGGTTGCTCGCTTTGTAGAGGTACTTGGG
Organism: Viscum album; assembly: GCA_963277665.1. NCBI lineage: Eukaryota > Viridiplantae > Streptophyta > Magnoliopsida > Santalales > Viscaceae > Viscum > Viscum album. Next base: position 54,615,352 of record OY728156.1, read on the forward strand.
CAAGCGAAGTATGTGTCAAGACCATGTGAGGTATATGGGAAGGTTATCCCTAGAGGGTATATTCCATGTACTTGGTTTTTTACATGTAAAGTCTGGATGGAATACATGCCAATATAAACATTTGTATCACACACTATGTATTTAGTAGACATGCCATGAACTTTCCCATTCTTCCCTTTGGATAGTTTTTATAATATTATCACCCTAATGTCAAAATTGGACATGTGTGTTTCCCATTTTGAGCTGCATTGCACATAGATCACCATGGGAAAACCCTTTTTGTGATTTGTTAAATCCTATGAGTAAATTCTTGTATTTTATTAAATGGAAAGGTTCTTCCTCCAGTAATCAAATAAAATTTTATCCTGAGAGTGTGAAAAAATGTGACTAATAGGATAATTTTTAAAACCAAAATAGTTTTTTATATATATCCAAGATGTTCTAGGAGACATCTCCCTTGATTGGTGCCATTTTTTCTCGTTCCAACTATTTTCAAGGATTCTAGGTTGGATACCTTTTCCTATGGGACTGATACAATCCCTAGAGGGATTCCTTCACTTATTCATATCAAAAAGGATCCTAATAAATGTCTCTCCTCTCCATTATAATATGTTTCGAGGGTCCCATGTGAGAATAATTTAGTTATATTCTGACAAAGGTAATCCCTTATTGGATCCCTTTTGCTATTTAACAATTAAAAAAATATTATATAGGATGCATATACCTAAGTATACCATTTATGGATCCCACAACGGATTAAACAATTACATTCAATGACGAGGATCCCTTATAGAATTCCTTCACATATGCATAGAAATAGAGGATCCAGAGTATGATTCCTCTAATGTGTGTTGACTTAAGGAACCTAATGGTTCCCTATTATTCACTGACCCTGATATAGTACATCAGGTATGGGTAGATTTGTTAGTGGTTGTCACCATAGAACATATGTCGAACATGTAAGCCACTATACATGTGGTAGTGTTGGTGGTTCTAGGAATTTTAAAACCCCCATGGTTTTCTTCGTACATTCATATTATTAATCCTGATGAAACTATGATTCCTAGAGGTGGTTTTTGGTTTTCAGTTGATGGGACTATTGTAATGTGATATTATTGGGATGCCTATATGTACTTATTTTTTTCTACCTCAAGACCATTTTCATTGAATTTATATATTTTTTGGAATTCCATATGTATTTCTTATGATATAGCTTACTTTTACTCGGTCATTACTTGGGTTTAATTTTGTGGAAATCCTCGGATGGGCACATAGGTCATATGAATTGTGTTATATATCAAATGAAAAATGGGATTCCTTTTTAAGAGTTTCATGGATGGAATTAGTAGGATAATAATTTTAAAATTACTTGATGATACTTGGGTTACCTTGTAGTATTCTAGTGATGAGACTATTGGGGAATGTGTTCATATTACGCACTATGTGATCCTTGGAATACAATGAAGGAGTTTTTTTATAGGTTCATATGTAGGATGATGATATATATTCCTTGACTAATAATTGGATTCCCATAGAGTAATTCCTTGGATGTAATCATTTGGTGAGTTATTTAAATACACTTTGATAGATACCTGGATTCCCATGTAGAAATTTCATTGACTAACACCATGGGAATATCATTTCATTATTCCATTAGTGATACATTGATTCCCTTTTAATAAATTATTGTACATACATAGTGGTAAGATGTAACACCCTGATATTTTATGAAAAATATTCTTTTAATTTCATTAATGTCTTGTGTTGTATTCTACACCAAGATTACCTTGCGCTATACGCAACACCGTATTTGCTTATAGTATACGCAACACTATTATTGGATCGTGTTATAAACAATTTTGATAATAGTTATTCAATGCAACATTGAGTATATATATATATATATTAAATGTATAAATGAAATATGGTTGGATTCTGTAATACGAAACAACAAAGGATTCTTTCACAACACGCAACCCTGACTTGGCTTTCATTACACGCAATCGCGACCTTCCTCGATAGCGTGTGTTGTACGCAATATCAGGTTTTAATAAACAATGATATATTATTATAATATTGTCATTAACTAGCTATTATGAATATTATTAACTAAATTTTGAATTTTATAACATTATTATTCATCTTACACATTTTCTAGAACATGTTATTAGAACAAAATAAAATTTTCGGGTAAAATAAGTATTTTTCAAAAAATGTAGTTTTGCCGCTTTTTGATGGCGCACCCAATTTAAATCTTGTTTTTGACATTTTTATAAGTTCAATTTGACAAAATAAAATTCTTCTTTTGAATCAGGATAAAAAAGTTTACATTAGATAAAGTTTTGATATTCTTCCGATAACATTCATATTTTAATGAATAGTAAAAACACGCTATATTTTAATTAAAAACATCTTTTTTCATCGTAATATCTTATGTGGTTAAATTATAATATTGAATGGTTTTAAAGTATAAATAGAATATATTTTTACCATTTAATATAATTTATGTCATTAGCATTGATTTTACCTTGAATTCGTAGGTTAAATCAATTCAATCTTTTTGCAATGTTTTAAAGAAAACCCTGTTTTTCTTTCGACAACGGAATTAATTTTAATTTAATTTCTGAAAATTTTTTGTATTGAATTTGGAAAAAGGATTCCATATTCGGAATCAGTGTATCCAAATTATGTCAATAAGCTGCTTTTTATTTTTGTGCATTGTGAATAGTAACTACGGTAAATTTTATTTACTATAGTTAAAGGTAAATCGGGTAATTAAGGGTAAATATAAGATTATAAAATTACCCTAACACTTGGAAAAATACTATTGGATGGCTAAAAGTAGACCCATATAACCTAAGGGTCGGATTAGATTAATTTTATGGACTTGTGTCCATGAAAATAATTTAATTATTATTAAAACCAAAGAATGTGACAACATATCAATTTCTTAAATCTTATAAGTATAATAATTTTAATTTAGTGATAATCATCATGAAACTTGAAACATGAATAGTCTTCATAAATATAATACAATTATCTACATCATAGGAATTTATTTAGACTTTTTAGGGATTAAATAATTATCATTTATTATGACACAAAGTTGATGCAGTGATTGTCTTATTAATAAAATATTGACATAATTGATGTTATAAATGCCCAAATAAATGAAATTTGAGACTTTTTATGACGTAAATTAATTTTATAGGTTAATATGACATGTTATTGTTGATATAAGTAACATGGTTCTAACTTATAATTTTGTTATTAATTTCATAAAAATCATGTACCAAAATAGTGTCAAAATTGACATAAATTAGTTTTTAAAACAAATATTATATTATTAATTGTTATTTTATTCCTAAAAATATAAGGTTCGGCCAAATGACTTAGATAAGATTATATATATTAATAATAAAAAAATTGGGGTTCGTTTGGCTTGATATAGTAAGTTCATTAACCATATAGTATAAGAAAACAAAAAGACACGGTAAAAGTTAAATTATTTAACTTAGAGTTAAATCTAATTGATAAGGTTAAAATAATAACCTAAACTTGTCTAAATCCTATTGGATGAGATTATTTCGACCCATCCCCACTTTAGCTTCGAAATAAGTCCCTTTGGAACCATTATAAACCGGATTTGACCTTAATATAAAATAATATTTTGAGATTTTCCTAAGGTGCCGCTCTCCTCCCTTATAAAAGGGCACCTCCTCCCTCTCCTCCTCACACCAATTTGAGCATTCAAACTCGGCCAACCCCTGCCAAAATCTCTTCTCCACTTACCTAGTATCATCCTAGAGGTCCTGGCTTTCTTCAAATACCATCCTTAGTTCTTTAAGTGGAGGTTAAGAAAAGGCGCGTCAAAAAGAGGTAATATCCATTACTGATCTTTTTCAATTTCTTTATTCTTCAACTTCTTCTTATTTAGTTGTTTCATGATAAAGTAATAACATCAGTATTTATTATATACTGATATGTTATTATAAATATGAAACAACTCTAATTAAATTTCTATCCATCCTACGGAAAAAGGAAATCACCGCGCGTGCGTACGTACGGAATACCGTCTCCACGCCGTGGTGTAATCTATTTTCCGCCACCACCTTAATTGGATGGGTATAATGGTGTAATGAGTAACTATATATGATTATTATAGAGTGATATTGATACTGAAATAGTATACATACACTTCAATACAATTCCACAACCATGGGAACGATATCATCGCTCGTGCGTACGTACGGACTACCGTCTCCACGATGCGATGAGATTAATTCTCCATGTTAACCATTTAAGAATGATTATAAAGTATATATAAGAAATAATAATGAAATATATGAAATTATAAAGCTACTGGATTTCTGTATATATGTATGTCATCTACTTACTTCCATTCAAGACAATAAGGAAAGGAAAACAGCGTGCATGCGTACGTACGGACTACCGTCTCCATGAACGGTGTGTTTCATTTCATTTATATATCTATTATATATATATATATACTGAATATATATGATATATAAATCATGTTTTATATTCTGGAAGTAAGTAAATCATGATATAAGTAATAATAATGTCAATAACAACAAGTCCAAACACCTACGATAAATGAAACGATTTTACCCAAAACGCTTCTATAACATGGAATTTACAAAAGAACAGGTAATATAAAGTCATAAGTGAACCATATATGATATCATAACAATTAATATGATTCTGTAATAAGTTAATGACATTATTTAAATCCTTATACAGGAGGGTCGGATACGTACAAATCATATCGAACATAAGGTAAGGGAAAATCTCGCAATCTGAATTTTTACCCGAGATTATTTATACTTCATAATTTACTGGGGAATATTTATCATCCACATCCATGTTTCCTAAATATGTAATATTTATATCCTTATACAATAGTTTATATCCAATTTTACCCTTCGGTGAGTTTTTAGTAAAAGATTTGAAAGGAATCTTTTGTCGTTTTTCGTACGAGGTACTTTTTGACTTTTCCGACAAAAGTACGTGAAGAATGTTTTTTTAACATATACGGCATGAATGGATTTTAAAAAAATTATTTCCAACAAGCTTACTTTACAAGTTTTCATGTTTATTCTTAATCAACTTCTTTTAGTTTAAAATTTTATGACATATTAAGAAAGGAAAAATGTTTTTGAAGTATAGAGGATATTTTCTTCAAGAATGAAGTTCAAGTGTTTTATCAAAATTATTTTCCATCTAAGATAATAAAGGGTTCTATTTCTATCCCTATTATTACATGGATTTGATTATGTTGTGATGGAAATATTTTTATGAATTCTTTTATCTTATATAAATTGTTTTATGATGTCATGTTGTTTAAGAATCCCATTTTTATCACATGGGTTATAATATGATGTATGGTTTATGATTTTGTGGCACAATAAGAATGGTATCATTATGAGATGGGTGGGACCTATATCTCCCTCCAATTCATTGGGTAAAGATTTTATATCTCATGAGATAGACATGGCTGGAACGGTAGGTTATACCGGTTTAGTGAAGCAGGACTGAAACGAGGGTGACTCGGTTCAGAAATGGACTTTGTCCACTAAGATAGTCTTGGCAATGAGTATTGACTAATAAGAAATTATTATAAATGATTATGTGTGTATGACACAAAGTTTCATGTTTTATGTTATGACTATTGGGATTACATTTCACTACTATGATTTATCCCATGTTATGAAATTATGCTCTCTTTTCCATGTTATGATTTCCAAAATGTTATGTTCTTATGAATATGATGTGATTGATATTTCTTTTGTTTACCCTTTATGAGTATTTGAGCTCACCCTTTTATGTTTTCTTTTCCCCAGGATATAAAGAAAGGTTTTAGGTAAAAAAAAGGAAGATCTTTATGGGATATGTTGAAGATCTTTCACCACGATTAGAAGATTATATTCCGAGTTTCCAAAGACACTAAACTATTATGATCCTTGTGTGTGTTTTTGTAATGTACTAAGTATTCCTCAAAAGTAATGTAATGCCCATGTACGTTAAGCTTCGGGTCTCTACATAAGATGTTTATATTTTTTCAAGAGTGATACATGTATTCCCATGTTGCAATTATATGGATGGACTTGGTCAAAAGATCTTCTTATTATTCTAGGTGTGAGACATTGAGTCCCATGTTGGAGTTCCATGGATGAACAAAATGGGATGATATTTATATTATGCAAGGATTGAAACATGGATTCCCATATAGGAAATAATTGTATATACTCAGTGGTATGATGTTAATATCCTTCCAATAGTGATACTCGGATTCCCTTATAAGAATTACCTTCACAAAATCCATGGGAATATGAATTATATTATGAAAAGAGTGATGCGTGAATTACCTTTTAGGAATTACTTAGATGGAATCATGGTGAAAATGAGTTATTTTATCCTTGTTTATCATTATATATGGAATACTTGGTTACGTACATCAGGTCCCCATTTTTAATATGAGGTAAGTGTGGATATTTATAGGATGTCTAGATGTTACATGGATACATTAATTAAAGTGATTTATATGAGAGTACATGTGACCTGAAGGATAATACATGTATTCCCCTATGGTGATGTAGCAGGATCATATAAATTTCTGATGTAGGCTGAAGAAGTTATTTTCCATCGATATTATGGTCCAAATAAACAAACTATTATTGTTTTTTATATTTTTAACCTTACAAATGTATGTAAATATATATATATTTTGGGGAATATATATATATATATATATACGTATACATGATAACAAATTTCCGAGATGACCGAGATCATGGTTCAAAAGGTGGCTGTAGATTCCCATTATTTGATTTTTTATCATTCATATTATGTCCTAGATTGTCTATAAATGTTTCAAGAAAATGTAATTAAGAAAATAAATTAATAGGTCTATCATTGTGGTGGCCAAATTATATTATTTCTCATATCATTAGTTTCACCTCAGGCTGTGTGAAGAACTTAGTTATGTTTTTAGGTGGAACACAGTTTTAATGATGGATGGGGATAAGGCCTAGTGTTTTATGATCGATGAATAAATATATTGTGTAATATTTTGATTAGGCTGGAGAAGCTTCACAATGTCATGGATACCTCGTATGTAGTAATGATCAATGTTAGTAGTGGAGACTTGTAAATTTGCCTCAGTTTACTTTATATACTATTAAATGATTAGTTGTACTAGTCAGTGACCAATATTATTTTTATGATATGGTTGTTAGGAAAAATAAATATGTTAATTTATTATTAAAACAAGTTCTATTTTAGTTATTTATAACATTCAGAATCAGTTTAAATACTACTCTATATAGAAGAAAGTTATCTTGACTATGTTTTCTCTGATAGAAGGGAATGATATCACCACAAACACTCCCTAAGACCACTCTACTAACTTGAAACCCCTAGTGTATAGAGAGGTTCACTTGAGGCCCTGTGAAAATCAATATCAGATGAAAGGTTCAATAGCACACATAAAATGATGTTACTATTACTGACCAAGATTTGAGGTTTACCTTGATGTTATAGTGAATAATTAAGCTATATTTGGATTTATTATTTTATTCTTGTACTAATTATCATAATTTGATAGATGGTTAGTCTGAGAGATCCATTAAAATCCAACATTACATTTTGATATATTTTTATATAGGGTTAAATAGTAATTGGGATTAACACCTTACTAAATATGATTTTTTTATACAAAAATAGGTTTTGATCAAAAATTTTGATATATCAAAATGAAGCCCTATATAGAAATATGTGTATAAGACCATTTTTTGAGATGTTTATGGGGAAATAATGATATTGGATACATTGTTAGTAATGGAAATGGTAGAAAATGTCAGATAAAATATGCAAAACATCACCGAAACTTTGATCCTAGAAAAACTAAATATAGAAAATCATTGATGAAATATTTAACTCAGTGTTAGTGAGAAGGTATTCTAGTTAATTTCACTACAAAATGAGGTTATACGAAGTGAATGATAATCCCATGGGATAATTGTGCCTTAGATATTATTGATCATGTTGGTATAGCTTCTTATCAGTTGATGACTCCACTAAAACTCTCTCAATTTCAATATGTGTTCTATGTATCTCTACAAAAGATATATATAAATTTTCCAACACATATAGTAAACCAAAAAATTTCACCAATATATCATGATATTTTTTATGGTGAATAACCAATAAAATTCATGGATTTTAGAGATAAAAATATCTGCAACAAGACAACTCTTGTGGTTAATGTTTCATTTATGAATAATAAATTTGACGAAGCTACTTGTGAATGATAGGATGTGATAAAATAATGATATTATTTTTTTCTGTATCTGGGTGATATAATTTTATGAAAAATTTATATCATCATTGGTATAAAGTAACACCCCAGTATTTTAGGATATATATATCTTCAACTATATTTAATACCTTCAATATCTTAAAATAAAGGAAACCCCATCTCTAAATGAACTTTAATATATTATAATATAATAAAATTCATGTTAAATTGACAATATGATTGGTAATAACATCATTCTTTTAAAATATTTATAATTGGTTTAAATAAATAAAATATATTTATAAATAACTACATGATTTTGAGTACAATGATTATATAATTCAAATATACATGTTTTACCAACAAATGGGTTTTAGTGTTTTTTTGGTAAAATAATTTAATTAATTTTGAAAACTATTAGAAAATTTATTTGCAAAATTTAAATTCATTTTTTAGTAATAATGTTAAAATATTTATAGTGTTAGATTTAAAAAAATTGAAAAAAGGTTTAATTTTGATGCATATTGAAAAATTTAGATTTTCACTGAAAACTACCATTTCATTTGATTCTTTTAAAACACCACATGTATTATAAAAATATGAAAGTAAATTATGTTAATTTATATTATTATTAATCCAATAAAGTTAATTAAAATCACTTTTATGTTTCACTTGGATAGAAAAAATATTTATACATAAATCATACTTTTTTGAAAACCCATTTTTGTCACATTTTACATGTTTATTATTCAATTAAATCTTATAACATATAGATGTTTAATTTTCAAAATTTATTATATATTTTCAATATTAATAATTAATATTAATTGATAAGGATAACATACTTTCTGGTCTCAGTGAAAAGATAAATTAGTTACTATGGGGAAGGTAAAAATAGGTTTACATTGGGATTAATCTATATAAATATGGTTTATAATATACTGAAATCATGTCTATATCATATTATCTATCAACAAATCTAACATATACTACTTAATCATCTAAAATGGTCTATTTTGGACCCATTTTTCATGATTATGACATTAATATATTTTAATGTATTCAAAAATTCCATGTGTGGTTTATCCCCATCTTATAATAGGAAATCCCACCTATCCATTATTTTCTCCACGTTGCACTACCAAAATAAACAAGAAAAGTCACTTATGAAAATACATTTTCATGATGTATATGTGTTTTTCATCTTAAAATACCTTTATAAGGGAAAATGGAAAAAGGATCTAATGGATGTCTACTAATGAATAGGTAATAATATTACATGACATATTTCAATCTATTTATAATTATTTGTCCTCTAAAAATATTATATTAATCATTAATTAAAAAATTCAGGATACCAAATATACTAATTTATTATTATTATTATTATGGAATTACCATTAACACCCTCTTCTATATCAACTGAAATGTGATGGTATCAATTGCATAAGTGTCAACTACCTCCTCCATGGAAGGATACCATTTATTTTCTATCCCCAGAGTGTAGGGATGGGTTTTATGATGGGATTAATTTATATATATGATATTTCTGAAATTATCATTATTATGGGATTATAAAATCATGTTTATCTTTTTTACATTACCATCAATTGAGAAATTATAACATCGATCAAGCATATGTGTGGACTACCATATTCATCAAGCGATGTGATTCATATTTAAATTACACATCACACAAATGATTATATGGATAGATTTAACATACATATATATATATATATATATTATTTTTTATATAATTATGAATTTTAAATGATAAAATAATATTTTTTTTATTTCATTATTTTAATTATAAATTGAAACAAACACTCATTCGTAGATAAATTCTATCAACACCGATAATGTTGTGATACATTTCTCTATATCTACCATTTGTGAAAGATTCAAATATTAATAAAATTAATTTATTTAATATTTATCTCATTTATTACATTATGTATATTATTGAACCATTATCAATGTAAAGGGACAGAAACTATGGATAACAAACTTCCATGAAAAACCAAAGATTTGAATCACTAAATGTAGATTCTAATAAGGAAATGTGAACAATATTGAGTTTAATCATAATTAGTGGACCATATAATATATTATAAGTTTATATAATATTCATTTATAGAGTTATAGTAAATTTAAAATTAGTATGTTAGAGGATAGTATTCTATTGATGTATGTTCACCTTATTTTAAAATATATATGTAACAATATCAATTTAATCAGGTTTGTTGATGATTGAATTTGTATTGAACTAAATTATATTATACATATCAAATAAGAACCTTTAAAATTATTTTCATATGTTTATTCATTAAATATAATATAAAAAAAACAAATCTTCAATATTTTTTACGTTTAAATTTTCATAATATGTTTTCTGGAAAACCAGAGCACATTTCCACATTGGTCAGGTATCAATTTTTAACATGTCCTTTTTTTCATTAACATATATTCTATAATTTTTTTACATTTATAGTATGATTATTTAGGGAAATTTACCCATTATTTAATTTATATTATTAAAATTTTTAATAGAATCTTTTATTCAATTTTTGAATGTGGTTATTTTGAATTATTATCTAAAATGTGAATGGAATTTATATATTAACACTCTAAGCATGGATAGAATTTACTATGGTCATAACCAACTAATGATATAAATATTCACTTTCCAATATCATTTTCCTAAAAAAATCTATAAATTTTTTTGAAATGTTGAAAATTTAAATAATTTGTTTCAATTTGAAAATTTTATTTTCCACATGACATATTTCAGTAACATTTAATGAAACTTTTATCATTGGTAACATTCTATGATGGTACTTTATCATTAATATAAATATTATCCAATGATACTATCATTATTTGTTTTCCATATTGTTTATTATTACGATGATGATAGGTTTATGATTCCTGATTATCTAGCATAGTTACCTCTATAATGAAATGTTGAAATGTTTATGCAACCAGTTTCCTTTCAAAAATATTTGATACATAAATAATATTTTATTGTCTTATATCAAATATTTGAATATATTATTTTTATGTTATGGGTTATATTAGAAATGTATATAAAAAAATGCATTGTTTGATGATTTATATCTCATGATGTAGTAAGGAAATGAAAGGGGGACTACTGAGTCTAGAAAAGGGATCGGTCCACTATGATAGTTTTGGAAGTGATCCTTAGCTAATGATATTATTGAATTTGTATTTATACTAATCAAATCATATATTTTTTTCATAGATCCTTGATGAAGGTAATTAATTTCTACTCACATATTTATTCTATAAACATCTGTCTTATTCCAGTGTTATGATCTAATGGTTGATGTTCATTGATTCTACTATTATTATTTTCTTATGAACTAGCAAGATTTATTACATTACACATGATTATGATGATTCTTCTACTGGGTATAGATTTAAAATTTTAGGTTCATTTTTACAGGGAAATATACTAATATAATTATTAATTCATCAGTGACATCTCACATGTTTTTCTTTTTCTATGAATCTATTCTCACAATTAATTATTTTATTATTATTTCCTAGTATTTAAATAAATGTTGTATATATGATGTATGAGATCAGTTTAAGTAGTGAATATTTACATTGGAGGCGTTGTAGACCTATAATGTTCTATTTTTTATGTATCCATGTTTCTAATAAAAATAAACAATTATGGATATATTTTGGATCATAATGTTATGTAATTGTTATTTATCTTATTATAAGTAATATATATATATGAATTTTTTTGGTCCCTATGTATTATCTCTTAATACCTATTGTTGATGATATCTCTATCAAAGTACAATCTTAAAGTAATATTGACCTCATAGTAGTAGAAAAAATAGATAATCAATAATGGGAAGAGCTTATATTTCCTTGATAATGATCTTTGGAAGATCAATACAGTCAAATTATATGACCAATAATCCACTTTTCATAAAAATCCAATGATCCACACCTTAGAGAAGCACTTTAGTATAAAAATTTCATATCTGTATTCTCTTAAAGTAACCAATATATTTATTCTTTCTTTTTGAGGAAGATTATTTAATGACACGTTAATATAGGGATGGACCCAGATATCAGCATTACTAAAATCCCGAATTCTAGCTATGCGTGAAAAATCAAAAGTTATATTGAAATATATCAATATACTTACATAAAATAGGTATTTGGTAAATTTTAACATCATCTCTAATCTTATATTACAAGGGAACCACATATAAGGTTATCATAATCCATGTTATTGAATTTTACTCTAAATACTGCTCAAAGTCATCCGCTTATATGTATTAGATAAAATTAATTTTAGGGATATGATATGGGTACTAATTATCCTAAAACTCGATGTCTAATTTACTAATATATTTCCAATCCAAACCTAAAATCATGTTATAATCATATCATTAGGTTCTCTTAAATGTTTTTCATTATCCATGGTTTGATTTGGGGAATAAATATTCCTAGGACATGTCTTCAATGTGAAATAATGTGAATAACATGAATTAAATAAATAATTTGTAATATTGGATATAGAATGACTGTACCTTTCACCATTTTATTATCATAATATACCTTAGTATGAGGGATACAATGTAATATTCTTTTATTATATTGTTTTGGGAGTTTATATATCCTATTATAATTATCACTAGGGTGAGGGAAGTTATTTTTACAATTACTAAACTTCATTTAGTTGATTCATTTCAGTGTATGACAATCATTGTTTGGGGCCATAATTTCCACCATTTTTTTAATCTTCCTCATGCAACTATGTTGATAGTTTTTATAATTTTAACTTCCCTAACACATATAAATCACATTACATATTCCATAAAGAAATATCCTTGGTAATTCCTTCCATTACATTGAAAAGTAGATAGTTTAAATGTTTATCCACCCTTTTTTTATCATCATAGATTAATTGATACATTAAAGTCCATTTATTATCAACAAAATAACGATTGTATCTAAAATCAATATCCACGTTTAGAGCACAAGAATCAATTTTCACATAGGTTTTGATGTATCTTATAGTTAAAACCCTTCGAAGTCTTGAAATTGTGGAACTGATGAAACATTCAATATTTCATTTATATGTGGTGATATAACTATAGGTATACCTCTTGAGCCTCAAGAATATTTATTCATATGTTCCAATATAGCCATAATCCTTTTGTTTCATCTCCAGTAATTATTATTCCCTCCTCTAAAGAATAGTTCATGGAATGTGCTTTATGAATAATAAATTATTGAACTCCACCCATTCGAAAGACTCAAATTACACATTTTCTATTAAATTCTCAATTAGCATCCAACACTAGTCAGCCTCTTTTCAAGATGATGGATATATAAAATAAACATCCCACAATTTATGAATTGGAGAATGGAATATACATTTTATATCATATTGACCCATTGATCTGTATGATGTAGATAATAACTTCCACTAAATGATGGTTTATGTTGTTTCATGAAATAGTCAATACAAATATTCCCCTTCATTGGTGCTTGGTAATGATTAATAATATTTTCATTAATATTCTTATATTTCAGTGAGGTTTTTTACACTTTCTCCCATCCCATTTGGCAGTTAATTCCCAAAATTGATGTATTTCCAATGACAGTCATTATTATATATTTTACACCTTGTTCTATCTATTGTATCTAATAAATTTTTTAGGTATAAAATATAGTGAATGTAAGGATGGAAAACTATGAGCTTAAAATAAATGACTCATAAATTATTTTCATTCACTAACATGCAATCTATTATAATAGAATATTAGCTATCCATTGTATTGTTTTATTATGTTCTCTAACATAATTTTTCAAAATCAGACCCACATTATATATTATGTTTTGTGAATATTAAAGAGATTAATCAATGAATATCCGTGTAGAGTGTCAAAGTAGGTGTGCAATTATTCTAATTTGACATCCACTAGGAGATGATCAATTTAATACAAAATATTCCACTTTCTAGGTCATAACACTATGCATATTTATTCTAGATCTATCATTAAAATGTATTATTTCTACTTTTATGTAACTTCATATAGAACTAACAAATATTGAAATTATCAAAAAATCATGATGTTATCAAATTCCAATAAATATCCCTAAGGTTATCACAAATCATGTCTAATATAACACAAAAAATATTAAAACCTACTCTAATACCAATTATTTGGTCCATATATAAATATAAATAAATAATAAATTGATACGAGATATCAATTAATACATCTCACAAATAGATGAACATCCAAATGACCTACATGAAATGATTATCACAAAAAATCTACAGAAAAATATTAATTTAAAATATATATGAACATTTATCTGTATATTTTATCCTCTAAATCATATTCAATACATCTCATATAATATAATAATCTTCAATATGTGGGAAATTAAAACATAATAACGAGGTAACATTGAGTTCTTACTAAGGGAAACATATCAACCATTCAAAACCATTAGATCATAGAATTTTGTTAAAACATGAGAAATAGATAAATATAAGATAAATATATCATTTTTTATAAGTTAAAATCAATAAAAATGACAATGCATTATGGATCATGGAATAAAAACATAATACCAAAGAAAGTCCCTCAAAAAAAGGATTAGAAACACCTAATTATAATCAAACAAAATATGAAATTACAACATAATAAAGTGGAAAATCATTATAATAGGTAATTTTAAAAATTTGGTATTTTATGTTATTAATGAATATTTTTAAAAAATTATATGAAAAATAATAATTGATTTTTTTGACCAAATCCAAGTTTTCAAAAACATTTATGTTGAAGAAATACAAGTATTACACAATTTATAATTTGTAAAAATATACTCATACCCAGAATTCACGATATCCTGAAAGTAAAAATAATAAACAATTTAGTAATAGGAGATATAGTACCCCACCCATCATCATCCAATAATATTAGTTTCACTTAAAATTAATTCACTAATCTTATTATAAGTTACCCATGAGGAGAAAATAACATTCCTAACATTTCCAAATGGTATAAAAAACATGATCAAATTAAATGATGAACATAGACTTATGATTGAAGTGATAAAAACATAATATATATGTTTAATTATATACCATTAATAATTTATATAATAATACTATGAAAATGGAATAATACATTAAAAAATAATCTTTGAAATATTTTATTAATGTCATCTTAAAAAACAATATTTTCAGTTCACATTACAAAGAATGATTATTTGTTATAAAATATATATATTTTTTAAAAATTTGGATAAAATAATATTCTAATTTTATTACATGGTTAAAAATATATCATATAAAAAAATTTGATATAGAATGGAAGAATATCTGATCATGGTTTGGAAACAACTTTTAAATATTTTAAAAAGTCTATTTTGGAACACCAAATTAGAAAAAGGATAATGAAAACATCGTTTTAAAATTAATTTAAGGTATGATATGGTTACTTAGAGATAAATAAAATACACTTTATATTAGGTAAAAAATGGTTGGCAGTGAAAAATATATATTTTCACCAAATATCATTAAAAGAAATCATAATTTTTCAGAACCAAAATGAATTTTCCCAAAATAATAGAATCTTGATAGTTGAATATATCTATGAGAATCATTATTAACATTTATAATAAGGAATAAATACCAAATAACATTAAAATTAGTTTTAAATATATCACCCATGAATGAAAATAATTAAAGACGAGCAATTATGACCCATGCATAATATATGTGTCATCAAAACCCATTACCTTTATTCTAGGTAAGTCAAATACTCTATAAATCCATATTAAACAAAAGAAACAATAATAATACTCGATTTAAAAAATATATTCATAAAATATACCTTTTATATACATAATTAATGATCAGTAATTTTGAACGTATTATTAAGTTAACACATTTTTTATCGAGTATGAGTAATAGATTTATTTGTAAAAAGTGTTATCATTTCAATTTCTGCCCTAAGACATTGATTCTTTGTATAATCCTCACAGGTCATTAAAAACAATAATTTTTTTTATTTGTAATGATCTATAATGTTATAATGTAATTATATAATATATTTTTTCTTCTTTTAATAATATATAATTATTGATGAATTCGTTTCTGGTTATTTATCAATATTAATGGATTGGAAAACAATTCTCATTAATTTTATTATTACCCATAAAGATACATATACATGATATTTTTTAAAACAATATATCATATATTTTTTCAATATATATTTATAACCTTCCATTATGGTGTTACTTAGAAATAGAACATGTTATTCCATGAATGTGGAAGTATAAAAGTATATATAGATGATGATTTATTTTTACATGGTATAGAAAAAATGAGTAATAATAACCAAAAAATGTTTTAAACATATTAAACATATACCTAATTATTTATATGACTATTTGAGTATTGTGGGGGATAAAAATGGAACATGTTGTGTCTTGAAAGCGGTAGTCCACACTTATGCCATTTTTAATTTTATTAAGGGGAATGCGAGATTGGTCAAATTTTCATTCCCATAATATAAAAAAATATATTATACAGTAAATATTTAATTCATAAAATTATACATGAAAAATAAAAAACATTTATAGGGAATTATATAGGAAATTATTATAAGTAAAATATTGAACATATTTTGAAAACGTTTGACTTATCTAAGAGGATTAATTTGAATTAATGAGAATAAGGTTCTACCATGTGATTAGAATATTATTACCATGCAAGAGGACTATATTGGAAGGAAATAAGGTTTATTTATAAGAGGGAAATATTTTTTTAGTGGTATTGAGTGGGTTGTGAAAGTCCCCATTTATAAGTATTAAAAATAAAATTATCATATATATATATATATATCAATTAAATATTAAGATGTACATGTTAAACATGTCAAAGGGATATAGAAATAAAAAACCTTTATTGAATGGTTGTATAGTCAATAATATCTTAAAAAGTATTTTTTTTAATACATGTTTCATTCTCTTTAACAAGTGACTGGTCACTTTCTCCATTTTTCCTTTTACAGCGGTGATTATAATTCCTCTATGTAAACATATTAATTATTAAAAAATCTTAATTTGTACTTATTGAATACTTTAGAGACCTGGTTTTTTTCCCAATAAGTCTTTGAAATATTTCTATGAATATTTCCAAGCGGGGAATAGAGACGGTGTACAATTCCGAGGATCAGTGTGCCCGGAAATAATTTTATAAAAAATGCTAAGTGTTTTTATATTACGCACGCACGGTTAACTAAAGAAAAAAATATATCTCTCGAAAAATGACTCAGATGAAAAATCTGAGACCACTGATGTGTTCAGAACATAGGTTTTACCCTAGGTAGGGTATTACTTTTGTTGGCGTCAGGAGGATGGCATGTGTGCCAGCGTGGACGATTAATTAAATAATTAAATAATTTTTTATTTAATTATTTGAATGATTTCTTTTAACCTAGAATGAGGTTATAAATACGAGTTTTTAGGGGTTAGTCCACATAATTTAGTTTTTCCAATAATGTCAAATCATCTACTCCTTTCCTCTCCACTCCTCTTTCCATTAACAAAGGACGAACAAAGAACAATGAATCCTCGGATCCAGGCGAATCGAAGACCGATGATCGAAACATCTTCTTCTCATCTTTGTGAAAGTTTGATCCTCTTAAACTCCAAAGGGATCTTGATGAATGCAATCTTCACCAATGATTGATCCAAACCTGAGGTAGGATTTATCATTGTATATTCCTTACCCCAATTGAATTTTCATGATGAACGCGAATAAAATGAATTAATTTGCGGATTGAAAAACCATGGGTTGAATCAATTTATTTATTTTTTCTTTAAAATATCAAAGTATGATGAATATAGTTTTGTCAATTCCTCATTTTCTTGTTTCTCAACAATGATGGCCAAACAAACATAACCATCGATCAGCACAATAATTATGCCCTTTTCAATTTCATTCTCAGTGCGTTCTTTGCGCGTTCTTCATCGAAAAATAATTAAGCGCCCTAAAACCTTAATGTTTTGTTGATAACGACATAAGAACTTGGTGATTTCGACCTGAGGATAAAAAATATGTGGTCATCACAATTTTTGGACATATAACGGAAAAGTGACTGCCTACGGAAGGTGAGACGTGGCGGTGTGATTACCGGCTCAGTGGTGCGCGGGCCAGGCAGGGCAGGCCAAGGCGGCTTTAGGAGGTGCATCTGGAATGAGGGGTAGAGGCATGGCGGGGTGGAGGTGTAGGGGCACCGACAGCCAAAGTTGGTGGCAGTATTGTCCGTGCGGAATAATTCTGGTTGATTGGGGCACTAATTAGGGGAACAAAATCGTTAATGAAGAATTATATTGGAGAGAGAATAGAAAATAAGAGAAATAAATTAAAAGAAAAATAAAAAGAGAAATCAATCATGTGATGAAGCATGGATGGAATGGAGTCAAATCCAAGGAGGTGGTTTTATTTAGTTGATGCATGGATTTTTTGTTGGAGAATTTAAGGAATTATATTAAATTAAAATAATAATAATAATATAATAACATGATTATTATTTCATTGCGAAAACCGTATTTTGACGGTATCTTTTTAGTGTGACCTCGGTTTCACGAACAGTCAGCGGCAATGCGACCATGACTTCGAGACAAAATATATGAGTATAATATTGTATCTCTTTTTCCGGTTTTTGGATCGAAAACCCGAAACACTTGTGAATTAATGGATTAAATTTTATTATTAAATATTCAACTTGTCGTAACTTCTGCGTGGGACGTCCAATTGACATGATCTCAGTGGTGATGTGATCCTATAATTAATATGGTCAATTAAAGTATAATTTTGGGTACTAAATTTTGGGTTGTGGATTGGGTCCACAAAACACTCAATAATAATAATATTATTTTTATTACGGGAACTTGTATCTGATATATCTCCCACATACGGTGTTGGAATGAAGAACCGTCTGTGACTTTGTGACCCTAAAATTATGACGAATGTTTCAAGACCAATTTAGGTTATTTACGTAGAGGTCGAAGTGCGGGCCCCATGAGGCCCGGTTCGCACGTGTTGTGGTGAAATGCAACTTTCTCACCGGCTACCCATTTTTGAGAAATGGGTAGTGCATCTCGTGTGTTTTTCCTTAGGGATCGCAACGGTGTGACTAGTTAGGTTAACTAGTGTTGTTTGAAGTACGACCAGGTTAGATCAAACATGAATCCAACCGGGCCCTCGGTACCAGAATGTCAATAACATATAGACTGGGCATCAGATTGACACACCGTCTGTCATGTTGGAACCCTTATGACATGGGGGTCCTTTAGGTTACTCCCCTATGAAATTTCATGGAGGTTTAGGTATGACCGATAATATGAGGAGAAGAACCAGGGTGTTTCTTTTACTGAGAGTTAGGATGACTACTCGCTTGACGACTTAAGGCGCAGGCATTTCTTACTCTACTCTGGTATAGATGGGACTCTCCACCTCATGGGTGCGGGTTCGTTTTCCTCTGAGATGGTTTTTTTATCCTTGGAGTCGGTACCCCATCACATGGCCAGACCAAGCCGGTTGCATGGGTCACCCTGGGTACCGATTACACGGGTTGGAGTACATGGGATGAGATAGTGTATGGGCACATGGCCAGCATACACGGGGCAGACCCCAGATACTTTGACATGATGGGTGATCCTTTATACATGTTGTGTAGTTGCGTTTTACATGACCAACCTTGCGACATGGGCCGTTGTACACAGGTAGTACCTGGGGTTAGTGGACACGGTGTATAACCTTTCTACACACCGTGTACTTTTTAGTACATGGCTTGGTCTTCTGTCCACTGTATCTTGGACATGTTTCGTTTGGGTTAGTGCCCTTTCTTCTTGTTCCCTTGAAGGTCAGGCATCGTTTCCTTCTACAGAAGTATGATCCCTTCAGTAGGACTTTCTCTGATAGAGTCAACATCCCTCCGAGAGGCCCAGAGCAAGATCCTCTATCCATTTTTGACCCTTGGTAGAGTCAGGCATCGACGTGACCAACTCTACTGAGAGTTAATACTCTACCTAGCTGGTGAATTAGCTATCTGGTGAATCCGGTTGAGTCGCGGTATCCACCATGGCCCTGGTAGTGATCCTCATATGTGTATCGTAATCTTTCCCACTCAAGAGTGTGTCTCCTGTAATGAGTGCTTCTGTCTATCATGATCTTTCTCACTCATGAGTGTGTCTCCCGTAATGAGTGTGGATATCTCTCGTGGCTTTTCCTGATGAACAACCCTTCTCGAAAAAATGTTATCATAGCTATCAGACTCATGGTGTGAGTTCTCCCAGATGAGCGAATTGTGAAATCTTCGAACTGGATCCCTAGCACGGGTATGTATTTCTGTAACGTGTCTCCACACTACAAGTCTGAGTTACGCGTTTATATGGTTTCCCTATGTATATGTATGGGCATATACCTGGTGTGAGTTGTGTGATGATGATCTCCTTCCTCTATCGTTAGGATTTCTTTGAGCGATCATATCTATTATTGGGTGGAGTTGTACTCTTTTTGTGCACTCTTGTTGTACCTTGTTCTCTCTTACTTCTCTAATATTCAGTACCTATATTGTTTCTCCCATGAGCCTTCAGGGCATCCTACTAAGTATTTTTATACTCACCCCTGCTTGGGTTTTGCCCGCATTTGGCGTGCCCTTGCAGACGTCGAACAGGTTGATCGTGACATCAGAGGAGCTTTAGGATACGGGGTTCTTGGACCTCGTGTGGTGGCCGTATCTTGGGATTCAAGAGCATGAATCTTCCATATATTTTAATTTTTCACCTATTTCCGAGATATGGGACTTTTCTAGTTGGGTGTTTATTTTTTCCCCTTTCCTTTTCAAATTTAATTTTCTTGTACTTGTACTGTTTGAGGTCGATGTAATTTTGTTTGGTTCCATTTTTATAGAAGTGTGGTACCTTTCATTCTTTTTCCTCTACAATTTTTCATTGAGTTGGCTGCGTGTGTGTGTGTATAGGTTCTTAGGAAAAGGCCTCCCTGAGTTTGTTGTGCCTTCGGCGCTAGTCACCAGCCCCTAGTCTACATAGGCGGGCTTGGGCTAGTTGATGCTCAAGCCCTGGTATGGGTCAGGTCGTCACAGAGTGGTATCAGATATGGTTCGACCCTTGGGACATTGTTCGTACATTTCCCTAAAATGGTTGTGGTTGTTTTTAGGGAAGAAATGTTGATATATCTCGAGAGCGGCTCTCAGGCCAGGGATTCCAGTGATGGGGCGGTCGGCCGACGTATCCATTCATCCAGACCCTGATTACCCGCCTGTAGACTTGGAACCCTGAGACTCCTGTTGTAGGGAACAATGATACATGCATCATATAGGATTGTGTCTTTGATGTTCCTTCTCGAGTCATCTCCCCATAATTTTTGATATATATAGATATGAACATTCAACTGCGGAACTCCTTGATAATATTCCAGATATCTCCGCGACGATAGCCATCCAAGATACTAGCTACGGGTTGTGGCGACGATTCCGTGAGCAATGAGAGATCATTTCAGGACCCATCATGCAAGCCCCTTTCTCCATGTGGGTAGGTAGCCATACCCCTACCTGTTGAGAAGAAGATTTCCCCAGCAGAGCTGGATGAGGACGTGCACAGGTTTGGTGCACTACATGAGTTCCAGCGTCGGAGACAGTTGAGGTTCCGCTGTAATCCATTCCCTCAGACAGTAGAGGATTGTCTACTGTCAGTGGTCCACTTCTCTATAATGGAAGATTCCGAGAACTTACATTCCAACAGGGACTCTGTATAGATATATATATATTATCATAGTTCCCTTGTGAATCCCCACCTATGTCAAGGTGTGATTCTAGGCACTGGTGGTAGAAATATTCCTGCCATGCCATACAACTGGTTGTGATAGTGAGCACAACAGAGCTGAGACGTCTACTACATATAGAAGAATCCAGAAGAAGAGATCTCAATGTATGATGTCTTCTCATGATAAGTCATAGGAACATGGTCATATGGGACACAAACAGTGCAGAGAAAGCAAGGTGGAAGAATCTCTCAGACTTGTAGACTCAAGGTGTGGTTGTTTAGCAGATGCCCTTAGCAGGAAGTGCAGGAAGTCCCGGACTCACCTAGTGCGTCAAGTTTCAGGGAATTTAACTTCCCTGCAGCTGACCCAGGTGGAACAAGAGGGTACAAATTTTCATCAGTCGATGGGGTTGACTACTTCACATCTCGAGCATCTAAGAGAGGCTCTATTGTGATTCATCGACTGTGAAATCCTCTGTGATTAGATATCCATATGTGTTTCACCATATGGATATCCTGAAGGAGGGAATCATTATACATTGTCCAAGTGAAAAAAAACGATTCCAATAGTGACATGTGATGTAGAGGTTTGGTCTATGAGACAAGCATTCCCCCAAGTTCTTTCAGGTCGTTCGAGACTGTGGTTGGAGATGTCGAGGTTGCAAACTGCATTGCCTTACCCAAAATAGTGGGAGTGGGTACGTGCCGCCTTACACGTGTCACAACTGAGGAGATACGTGTGTGTTCCTACACACATCATCAACTCAAGAAATCCTTATGAGGGTGGACCAACCCTTTGGTCCATATTCCTTGACAGCACCGAAACATACATTCTTCACATGGAACGGGAGAGCTTTGTGTGGGCTCGGAATCCCGAGTGGTTTCCCTGGTTTTTCTTTTTGAGGACGAAAATATTGAAGAAGGGAATATTGTAGATAACCATTTTTTTGGCATAATAAGACATTTAAATATTTATAAGAATATTTCCCAGCTAGGAGCTGAGATGGCGCACAATTCTGAGGCTCAGTGTGCCCGAAATTAATTTTATAAAAATCGTTTAGTGTTTTTATATTACAAATGCATGGTTAACTAACGAAAACGAGATATCTCTCGAACATGGACTCAGATGAAAAATATTATATCACCGATGAGTTTAGAATGTAGGTTTTACCCTAGGCATGGTATACCATTTGTTGGCATTGGGAGGATGGCATGTGTGCCAGCGTGGACGATTAATTAAATAGTTAAATAATTGTTTGTTTAATTATTTGATTAATATCATTTAACCTAGAAAGAGGTTATAAATATGAGGCTTTAAGGGTTTGTCCACATAATTTAGTTTTTTCCAACAACAAAAAATCCTCTACTCCTCTCCTCTCCTCTCCTCTTTCCATTGATGAATGACGAACGAAGAACAATGAAGCCTCGGATCTAGGAGAATTGAAGAGCGATGATCGAAAAATATTCTTCTCGTCTTTGTGAAAGTGTGATCCTCATCAACACCGATCGGATCTTTATGAATGTGATATTCACCAAAGATTGATCCAAACCTGAGTTAGGATTTATCTTTTTATATTCCTTACCCCAATTGAATTTTTATGACGAACGCTAATTAAATGAATTAATTAACGGATCAAAAAACCATGGGTTGAATTAATTTCTTATGGTTTTCATGAAAATATAGAAGTATGACGAATATATTTTTGTTAATTCCTCATGTTATTGATTCTCCACAATGATGGAAAAACAAAAACGACCATCGATCTGCACACAAACCATGGCATTTTCAATTTAAATCTCTCCACGTTCATTGCACGTCCTTCATCGAAAAATAATTCAGCGTGCTAAAACCTTAATGATTCGTTGAGCGCGGCATAAGAACACGGAGATTTCAGCCTGAGGATCACAAATATGTGGTTGTCACAATTTTCGAACTTGGAATGGTGATGTGATAGCCCACGGAAGGGGCGACGTGGTGGTGTGATTACCGGTCTGACAGTGCGCGGGTCGGGCAGGGCAGGCTGAGGCGGCTTCAGGCGGTGCGTATGGCTTGAGGGGCATCGGCATGGTGGATGGAGGTGCAGGGGTGCTGGTAGCCCATGGTAGTGGCATTTTTGGCTATATGGAAGTAGTCCGGGCGATTGGGGCACTAATTGGGAGAACAATATCGTGAATGAAGAAATAGATTGGATAGAGAATAGAAAATAAGAGAAATAAATTAAAAGAAAAATAAAAAGAGAAATCAATCAAGTGATGGGGAATAGATGGAATGGAGTCAGATCCAAGGAGGCGGTTTTATTTAGTTGGTACGTGGATTATGGGTTGGAGAATTTAAGGAATTAAATTAAATTAAAATAATAATAATAATAATAATTTTATTATTATTTTATTGGGAAACCCATATTTTTACAGTATCTTTTTCGTGCGAACTTGTTTTCACGAACCGTCAGCAGCAATGTGACCCTGAGTTTGAGACAAAAATTTATGAGTCTAATATTGGATGAATATTTCTATTTTTCAGATCGGGTACCCGAAATGCTCTTGAATTAATAGATTTAATATTATTATTAAATCTTCATCTCACTGTAACTCCTGTGTGCGACGTCCAATTGACATTCCTTTAGTGGTGATGTGATCCTGTAATTAATATGGTCGATTCAATTATAATTTTGGGTAATAAATTCTGGTTCATGGCTTGGGTCCACAAAACACTCGATAATAATAATAATATTATTATTACAGGATTCTATATATGATATATCTCCCTCATACAGTGTCGGAATGACGAACCGTCTGTGACGTTGTGACCATAAAATTAAAACGAAAGTTTCAAGACCAATTTTGGATATTTACATTGAGGTTGAATTGTGGGACCCACGAGGCTCGGTTCGCACGTGTTTCTGTGAAATTTAACTTTTTGTCTGACTATCCGTTAGGGAAAAATGGGTAGTGCATCTCGAGTGTTTTTTCATATGGATCACAACAGTGTGACTGATTTGGTTAACCAGTGTCGTTTGAAGTACGGACGGGTTGAATCGAACATGAGTCCAATCGGGCCCTTGGAAATAAAATTCCTTTAACTTACAGACTAGGTGTCAGATTGACGCATAGTCTGCCATGTTGGAACCCTTATGACATGGCGGTCCTTTGGGTTACTCCCTCGTGGAATTTCACGACGGTTGAGGTATGATCGATAATCTAAAGAGCAGGACCAGGGAAATTAATTTAGTGAGAGTTAGGATGACTACTCCCTTGATGACTCAATTCCCGGGTATTTCTTACTCTACTCCGGTAGAGATGGGACTCTCAACCCCATGGGTGTGGGTTCGTTTTCCTCTGAGAAGGTTTTTCTATCATTGGAGTTGGTACTCCATCACATGGCTAGACCAGGCCGGTTGCATGGGTTACCATGTATACTGATTACACGGGTTAGAGTACATGGGTTGAGACCGTGTATGGTCACATGGCCAACATACATTGGGCGAACCCTGGATACTTTTACAGGATGGGTGATCCTTTCTAAATGCTTTGTAGTTGCGTTTTACACGACCAGCCTTGCGACACGGGCTATTGTACACAGGTAGTACCCGGGGTGAGAGGAAATGGCATGTAACGTTTCTACACACCGTGTACTTTTCAGTACATGTATTGGTCCTCTTTTCCACACTATCTTGGGTATGTTTCGTTTGGATTAATGCCCCTTCTTCTCGTTCCCCTAAAGGACAGGCATCATTTCCTTCTACATGAGTATGGTAGCACCCCCAGTTTGAGGTATGTGGCCTTTGTTTATGAATTTTTATGTGTTTAAAGTGCATGGGATGAGTTAGGAAGAGGTTGGGAGAGTTTGGAATGGTTTTGGATGAGTTTGGAGGCTTTTAAAGGGGTGTATAGTTTGAGCACAGTTAGCGGAAACCGTGCAGATTCCCCAGGAAACCGTGCAGACCCATGTTCTCGAGACAGTAGGACTCGAACGGCCTACGCCCGGTTTGCCAAACCATGTGAGGAAACCGTGCAGACCCTGGCTCTCGAGGAAGTGGCGTGCACATGGTTAGCGCAGGGTTTTCCAAACCGTGCGGGCTAACCATGCAGCCACTTAATGTTAGGGTTATAAGTTCCGGGCACACTTGGGATTGCCTAATTTCACTCCAAATCTTCCTCCCACTTGATCATCACTCTGGATTTTGGGTTCTCAATGGTTAGGGGTGATCTCCCATTTGATTTGAAAGCGTTTCAAAGAGGATTCAAGGTGGTTTGGAGGTGCTTGCTTCTAGGTAAGTCTCTCATCTTGCTTCCCTTGTTTTTCCTCTAGATCAACATTCTTATCTTTCGTGGTTTTTTAGATCTACACTTTTTTGGTGTAGATCTAGGGTTGGTTTTTCCTTGGATGTTAATTTTAAGGCTTGTGATGGTTAGGGAAGGTGATCTTGAGATGTTTTGGTGGTGCATTCGCCAGATTGGAGGTGCGATTGTTTGTGGGTCGTTTTCTTGGGAACCCTAAAGGTAGGTGGCTTCTCTCTCAATTCCACTTGGTAAGAACTATTGGTTCCATTTTACAAATAATTTATTGTGATTAAGATTTATTGTGTGTTGATGTGTGAATTTGGTTGGAAATACATTTGGGTTTTTTTGGGAAAAACGGGTTTTGTGGTGAAATGTTCTTGTTGTGGATTTTAAAATGGGAATTTTAAAATGGGATGCTATTATTGATTTGTGAAATGATTGATGGAAATTTTATTCAATAAAAAGGTTGTTTTATTGAAATGGGGTTGGCATGGAAAAAATGGTTTTCAATAAATGGGTGATTTATTGAAGTGAAATGACATGTAATTGAATGGGTTGATTACATGTTGTTGTCGTGACATTGATGGGTTATATGCTTGGTTGTGATTGGTTGGGATGTTGTGTGGAAGTGGTGAGAAGTACTACTTTAAAATGGGGATGGATAGTGGACAGAAGGGCCACCATCTAAGGATAAGTGGATGGGAAGAGCCACTAGATTTATATGGATGAAACAGGGGGGACGGAAGCTCCATTGTTATGATTTTATGTTGAGAATTTTGTTGCATGTTGGAAATTGTGGTGTTAGTGTGTAATGATGGAATGGGTTGTGGCTTGTTGTTTGGATTTCCTTTGGTTTCTTTGGTTGGGTGTGATGGCTTGGTAAGAGAATGGTTGACTTATGGTAATGGTTTCACTTGTGATAATTTTATATAAATATTTTTATATATATCTGCTAATGGTTTTATCGTAGTGGCGTGTGTAGGGAAGTGATTTGGGGAAATCCTAATGAGTTTTAGTACTCACCCCCTACTTTGGAACTGTGGTGTCTTTAAAGATGTCGTGTATCGTGATGTGGGCATAGGTAACGTATCACCCTCCTTTAGTGAAGCATTGTGATCGCTTGGTGGAGCTTGGAGCTTGGAGCTGGGTGTGGAGTTGTGGAGGTGTCAGGGTTTGTGGTTCTTTTGTTGTTTAGTTTCCACTTGTACTCTGATGTTGTTTTGGGTTGTGTTGACATGTGATATTGTTATGGATTATTAGGTTGTCTTGGATGATGTATGAGGTTGGTTGTTTTGTTGACATGGATCATATAGTTTTGGATTGTTTGGTTGGTTTTGTATTAAGGAAAAATTGTTCCCCAATTTGATCATGAGGCCCTCGGCATTTATTTTCAGCATTTGGCATCTTGGGAACATCGCTTAAGGCCAAGTAGCCCTCACCGCCTCCTCAAGCCAATGAGGTAGGGGCGGGGTGCTACAAGTGGTATCAGTTTGTTCGGTCCTTTGGAGTTGATTCTCGTATTTGGTGTTGACATTAGTTGTGGTATACTCCTTGAGTCAGTATGGAAGCAAGGCGTTGGAATGTCAGAACATGGAATGTATATCATAAAAGGACATAGCTAACCCTTTTATTATGAAATGTGTGTTACTAGGGTGTTGGGTACATAAGTGTTTTGTAGACACATTTAGGCATTGGATATCTCATTGTCGTGAGTGTAGCCAATGAGATGAGCATGGCATGCATTGTAGAAATGACTGCCCTCTATGATGCTTATTTCATTGGGGTATAATGATTTATGATGTGATATGAATATGTGAAATTGTAATGTGAATAAATTATTATTTTCAAAATGGTTTGTTTTTCAAAATGGTGAAACATGGAACATGTGGGAGAATGTGCCATGTTGGAAAGACTTCTTGTGATAGTGTTGTGTAATGTTATTTGAAATGGGATTTTGTGATGTCTACAGAAGTGAGACTCATGGTTGTTTTTTTCTGTTGATATAAATGCCATCGGGTATGCGTCGTAGAGACCAACCAGAGGAGGCTGCTGAGAATGTGGATTCACCTGAGCCTTAGGTGAACTAGCAGCTAGTGCAAAGTATAGTGCAAGCTTTCCAAGCTGTGGGAAGTGGAAATAAAATAGATGAACCAAGGCATATAGATCATGCGGTTTAGTTTTAAAGGCAGAATCCATCCATCTTCAGGGGTGATTCAGATCCGGAAAGGGTAGAAGCATGGATGAATAGAATGAACAAGATCATTGAGTTCTTGGGAACGCCAGTAGTGCGGAATGTGAATTTGGCCATGTATATGTTGGATGATCATTCCCTTCAGTGGTGGGATTTGGTAGTCCATGTGGGGGATGGAATAGGGAATGATGTGGGAAGGCTTTGAGGAATTTTTTAACAAACAATACTACCCACATACTTTCGGAATTCAGCATACGACTGATTTCTTATGTTGGAAGCAAGAGCTTATGTCTATGAAGGATTATGCAGCTAAGTTTATGAAATTAGTGAGGGTTGCACCTGAGGTGGAGATTATCACGTCGTTAGAGGAAAGGATCTTTACAGCATGGTTAAGGTATGAAATATGTTCAAAGATAGTGGTTCTATGTAAACATGACTACACGGAGATGGTGAATAGGGCCTCGGTGGCTGAGCGGGATCTGTTGGGAGCTCCAAGCGGGGGAAGCATGGTGGTACCCATGTGGAATACTAGGAACTCTAAAGATGGGTTCAAGCAAAGGAGGGACACTTATTCCCAGGGTAGGAATATGGAATATAATCCGACAGCAGGATCGCTAAATCTTTCTCTGAAGCCCCAGATTATGCCGGGATGTTTTCAGTGTGGTTCGATGAGCCACATCAAGCGGGATTGTATGGAACAACCTCGATAATGTCATAATTGTAAGCAGATGGGGCATCTGTAGCATTATTATCGGAATGCTCCATGTTCGGGTGTGTGTGACACTCCTCGGAGATCACAGATGTCGTATGCTTCGACGGGAAGGGTGCAGTATCATACCCCTTGTCAGTAGAGTAAAGTGGTTCCTTTTTATTTTCAGGATACCACGACGCCTCAGAAAGCAATAAAGATAATAGTGTGGGATGTAAACATGTGTTTGGAGCTGAACAAGTTATGATGGTTGATCAGTCGGGACCATCCATGGTGCGAGGTATCATTCTTTTAAATTCTACCTTGATGAATGTTTTGTTTGATACATGTGCTTCACAGTCTTTTATTGCTTCACGTGTGGTTGATTTCTTAGGTTTATGGGTAGAGATGATGCGCTCAGATTTGAAACATCAAATTCTCTGGGTTAAAATGAGTGTTGATACTTCCTGTTTAGAGAATGTTGTATCGTTGAGGGCGAGGTTGAGATCGTGTGGAATTTCTCAATGCTTGAGATGGATGAGTATGATGTAATCCTGGGAATGGATTGGATGGTGGATTTTAAGGCCCACATCGACTGTGATGCACAGAAAGTGGCTTTTATGAAACATGATGGTGTTAGACGTCTCTTTAGAGGAGAGAAGCATGAAAGGCAGGGTGTAACGGGTTTGTTGGCACCAGCAGTGTGTACGTTATCGTATCAGTTGGCAGTGTTGTCGTTGGAATTGGCAGAGGGTGTTGAAGAAAGTGTTCCTTCGGCCATGTTGGATCAGTTCATGGATGTTTTTCTTGATGAATTCTCTGGGTTACCTCCGGTAAGAGAAGTTGAGTATACGATTGATCTCCTTATAGGGACCAGTCCTATCTAACTTCTGCCTTATCGGATGGAACAAGCTGAATTGAGGGATTGAAAATCCAGTTGTAAGTGTTCGAAGACAACGGGTTTATCCAGCCTAGCACATCTCTATGGGAAGCTCCAATTTTGTTTGTGAAAAAGGCGGATGGAACCTTGAGGCTACATGTTGATTATTGTAGACTTAACCAAGTTATGATAAAGAATACATATCCTCTTCCACGAATTGATGTTTTGATCGACCAGTTGAGGGGAGCCCAGTGGTTCTCCTAGATCGACCTGAGGTCGGGATATCATCAATTGCGGGTGAGGAAGGAGTATATTTCTAAAATAGATTTTAGAAGTAGATATGGCCATTATTAATATGTGGTTATGCCCTTTGGTCTAACAAATTCACAAACGGTGATTATGGCATTGATGAATCTGATATTTCAGATATATCTCGATTCATTAGTGGTGGTTTTTGTCAATGATATTCTAGTGTATTAAAAGACAAGGGTGGAGCATGAGCAGCACTTGACGACAGTGCTGGGGATCTTGAGGGGTCTTCGGTATTATGCCAAATTCTCAAAGTGTTACTTTTGGATAAAGGATGTTCGTTTTCATGGCCATGTGATTTCTGAAAGGGGTGTTTTAGTGTATCCAAAAAAGATAGAGGTTGTTATCTCATGTCAACCTCCAAAGAATGGGTTTGAGATACGGATTTTTCTTGGTCTATCTGGGTATTATCGGCATTTTGTTCGTGATTTTTCATGTTTGGCTTATCCAATGATAGCTTTGACAAGAAATAATGTTCCATTCTCATGGAATGAATAGTTTCAGCAATGTTTCGAGGAGATAAAGGGTCAGATTACATCAGCACCAATCATGGGTTTTCTAGAATCATGAAAATGGTACGTGGTGTATTGTGATGCATCAGGATCAGGGTTGGGGTGCATTATCATACAAGGGAATCATGTGGTTGCATATGGCTCATTGCAATAGAGAATGCATGAGAACAACAACCCAACTCATGATTTGTAGTTGGCAGTAGTTGTCCATGCTTTGAAAGAGTGGCTTCATTATCTATTAGGTGAGAAATTCAAGGTATATTCAGATCATAAGAGCTTGAAACACATTTTCTCACAAATGGATTTGATCTTGAAGAAAAATAGATGGATTTAATATATCCATATGTTTGATTTTGACTTTATGTACACACCTGGTAAGGGAAATTCCGTGACAGATGCATTTAGTATAAAATCATATGCTCAGGGTGGTGAAACATGCATCTGACCAGTGGCAGTTGATGTCAGTTATAGATGATATGCAGTTGTAATGTGAGGAACAAGGTGATAGAGCGGTCATCTTTCCAGTTTTGTTGATTCTTGACATGGTTGGCCTGGTTAGAGAGGCACATATATCAAATTCTGATTGTGTGACTATGGGGTGAAGACTAAATGGTGGGGAGACCATTGAGGGTTGGCAATTGAATAGAGATTCAGTTTTATGTTTTTTGAATCGAATGGTTGTACATGTTGCTAGTCAGGAGGATCTTCTCAGTGCGTATCATCATTCCAGGTGGGCTGTTCATCCTGGAATTCCGAAAATGTATATAACGCTAAAGGCACAATTCTGGTGGGCTGGTATGAAACGACTTGTGGCTGAGTTTGTTTCGAGATGCATGACTTTTCAGCAGGTCAAGGTAGAGCATCATGGGCCAGCAAGAATGTTGCAGTCTTTACCAATCCCTGTTTGGAAGTGGGAGTAGATATCGATGGATTTTTTCATAGGTCTCCCAAGAATAGTCAAGAAGCACGATACCATTTGGGTGATAGTGGATCGGTTAACGAAGTCGGCCCATTTCATCCCGATCGTGAATCTCATACAGTTGAAGATCTGTCCATGATCTATATCCAGGAGGTGGAAAAGAGGCATGGTGTTCGAGTTTCGATTTTATCAGATAGATATCCGAGGTTTACATCTTGTTTTTGGAAATCCTTACAGCATGCCCTTGGAACACAGTTGATGATGAGTACGGTGTATCACCCTCAGATGGATGGTCAATCCAAGAGGACGATACAAAATCTGGAGGATATGTTGCAGGATTATGTCATTGATTTTGGTGGATCATGGGAGGAGCACTTGTCATTGGTTGAGTTATCGTACAATAATAGTTATCATGCATCCATACATATGGCTATGTTTGATGCATTGTATGGGTGGTTGGGTCATTCTCCACTATGTTGGGTGGAAACAGGTGAGTCTTTGATGGTTGGACTGAGCCTTTTCCATGAGACTACGGAGAAGATCAAGTTGACCAGAAAGGGAATGGAGATGGCTCAGAGTCATCAGAAATCATATGCGGATCATCATTGATGACAATTGTCGTTCCAGGTGAGTGATCATGTGTTCTTGAGGATCTCTCCTAGGTTGGGACACTGTCGGTTCGAGAAGCATGGAAAGCTATATCCAAGGTATATTGGAACTTTTGAGGTTCTTGAGCGGGTTGGTGAGATGGCTTATCGTTTGGAATTTCCACCATGGTTTAGTGTGGTTCACAATGTGTTTCATGTCTCACAGTTGAAAAAGTATCAGCCGGATCGTGACCGTGTGATTTGATGGGATCATGTTGAGCAAGAACTAGATTCTTCGTTGGTGAACATGCCAGTTTTGATTGTGGATAGGAAAGAGAGTGTCTTGCGAGGTAAAAGCATCAGTTTAGTTCGTGTTTTGTGGAAACATGGTCAGATTCAAGAGGAGACTTGGGAGCGGGAGAAATAGATGGTTGAACAGTGGCCTGAGCTCTTTCGGAAAAGGGCGGGTTCACTACTTTCCTAGGATGGAAAGTCCAATGTTGGGGAGAATGTAGCACACCCAGTTTGAGGTATGTGGACTTTGTTTATAAATTTTTATGTGTCTAATGTTCATGGGATGTGTTGGGAAGAGGTTGGGAGAGATTGGAATGGTTTAGGATGAGTTTGGACGCTTTTAAAGGGGTGCACGGTTTGAGCACGGTTAGTGGAAATCATGCAGATTCCCCAGGAAACCATGTGGACCCTTGTTCTCGAGACAGTAGGCCTCGTACTGCCTGCACACGTTTTTCCAAGCCAGGTGAGGAAACCGTGTGGACTCTGGCTCTCAAGGTAGTGGCATGCGCACGATTTTCCAAACCGTGCGGCCACATAAAGTCAGGGTTATAAGTTTCGGGCTCACTCGGGATTGACACATTTCACACCAAACATTCTCCCACTCGAGCCTCACTTAGGATTTTGGGTTCCCAAGGGTTAAGGGTGCTCTCCCACTCTATTTATATGTGTTTAAAGAGGATTCAAGGTGGGTTGAAGGTGATTGCTTCCGGGTAAGTCTCTCCTCTTGCTTCTCTTGTGTTTTCCTCTAGATCTGCATCCCTCTCTTTCGTGGTTTTCTAGATATACACTTTTTGGGTGTAGATCTAGGGTTTGGGTTGGCTTGGATGTTAATTTTTAGTCTTGTGATGGTTAGGGAAGGTGATCTAGAGAGGTTTCAGTGGTGCGTTCGCAGGATTGGAGGTGCGGTTGTTTGTGGGTAATTTTCTCAGGAACCCTAAATGTAGGTAGGTGTCTTCACTCTTCACTCCACGTCGTTAGAACTAGTGGTTCCATGTTAAAATTAATTTTTTTGAGATTAAAATTAATTGTTTGTTGATGTGAAAATTTGGTTGGAAATCCATTTGGGTATTTTTGGGGAAAAGGGGTTTTGTGGTGAAATGTTCTTATTGTGGATTTTAAAATGGGAATTTTAAAATGGGATGCTATGATTGATTTGTGAAATGATTGACAGAAATGGTATGCAATAAAAATATTGTTTTATTTAAATGGTGTTGGCATGGAAAAAAATGGTTTTCAATAAATGGGTGATTTATAGAAGTGAATTGACATGTAATAGAATGGGTTGATTAGATGATTTTGTTGTGACTTTGATGGGTTATATGCTTGGTTGTGATTGGTTGGGATGTGGTGTAGAACTGGTGAGATGTACCACTTTATATACGGGATGGATAGTGGAAGGAAGGGCTGCCATCTAAGGATAAGTGGCTGGAAAGAGCCACTAGCTGTAAATGGATGAAACAGGTGGGACATAAGCTCTATCGTTATGATTGTTTGTTGAGAATTACTTTGTATGTTGGAAATTGTGGTGTTAGTGTGTAGTGATGGAATGTGTTGTGGCTTGTTGTTTGGATTTCCTTTGGTTTATTGGTTTTGTCGTGATGTCTTTTTACGAGCATGGTTGGCTTATGGTAGTGGTTGCACTTGTGATTATTTTATATAAACTGTTTTATATAAATGTGCTAACGGTTTTATCCTAGTGGTGTGTGTAGTGATGTCATTTGGGGAAATCCTACTGAGTTTTAGTACTCACCCCCTGATTTGGCAGTGTGGTGTCCTTGCAGATGTCGTGTACTGTGACGTGGGAAAAGGTAAGGCATCACACTCCATTAGTGGAGCATTGTGATCCCTTGGTGGAGCTTAGAGCTTGGAGCTGGGTGTGGAGCTATGGAGGTGTTAGGGCTCATGGTGCTTTGGTTGATCAATTTCCACTTATACTCTAATGTTGTTTTGGGTTTTGTTGACATGCGAGATCGTTATGGATTACCAGGTTGTCTTTGGTAATGTATGAAGTTGGTTGTTTTGTTGACATGCATTATATAGTTGTGGATTGTTTGGTTGGTTTTGTATTAAGGGAAAATCATTCCCCAACATGATCTTGAAGCCGTCGACATTTATTTTCAGCCTTTGGCATCTTGGGAACGTCTTTTAAGGCCAAGTATACCTCACCACCTCCTCAAGACAATGAGGTAGGGGTGGGGTGTTACACGTATGATCCCTTCAACAGGACTTTATATGATAGAGTCGGCATCCCTCCGAGAGGCCCGGAGTAAGATCCTCTATCCATTCCTGACCCCAGGTAGAGTCAGTCATCAACATGACCAACTCTACCGGGCATTGATCATCTACCTAGATAGGGAATTACCTAGCTGGTGAATCTTGATGAGTCGCGGTATCTGCCATGTCCCTGACAGTGATCCTCATCTGTGTATCGTAATCTTTCCCACTCATAAGTGTGTCTCCCGTAATGAGTGCTTCTATCTATCGTGATCTTTCCCACTCAAGAGTTTGTCTCCAATAATTAGTGTGGCTATCTCTCGTGGCTTTTCCCGATGAACAACACTTCTAGGACGAACTTTATCAGATCTTCCAGACTCATGGGGTGATTTCTCCCAAACGAGTGCTTCGTCAAATCTTCAAACTCGATCCCTAGCATGGGAATGTACTTGGGTAACTTTTTTCTAGACTACAGGTCTGAGTTACAAGTATATCTGGTTGCCCTGGGTATATGTATGGGCATATACCTGGTGTGAGCTGTGAGATGATGATCCCCTTACTCTATTGTTTGGGTTTCATTGAGTGATCATATCTATTATTAGGTGGAGTTGTACTCTTTTTGTTCACTCTTGTTGTACCGTGTTCTCTCTTACTGCTCTCCTCTTCTGTACTTCTATTTGTTGCTCCTTTGAGCCTTTGGGGCATCCAACTAAGTATTTTTATACTCACCCCTGCATGGGATTTTCCCGCATTTGGCGTGCCATTGCAGACGAAGAACAGGTTGATCGTGACATCAGAGGAGCTTCGAGATACGGGGTTCATGGACCGCGTGCAGTGGTCATAGCATGGGATTCAAGAGCGGGACTCTTCCATCTATTTTACTTTTTCACCTATTACCGTGTTGTGAAACTTTTCTAGTTGGGTGTGTATTTTTTTCCCTTTCCTTTCAACATTAATTATCTTGTACTTGTACTGTTATAGGTCTATGAATTTTTGTTTGGTTCCATGTTTATAGCAATGTGGTACCTTGATTTCTTTTTCCTCTACACTTTTTCATTTAGTTGGCTGCGTGTGTGTACAGGTTCTTAGGCAAAGGCCTCCCCGAGTTTATTGTGCCTTCAGGCCTAGTCGCCAGCACCTGGCCTACGGAGGCGGGCAAGGGGTAGTTGCTGCTCGAGCCCTGGTACGGGTCAGGTTGTGACAGAGTGGTATGAGAGATGGTTCGACCCTTAGGACGTTGTTCGAATGTTTCCCAAAAATTTTCTTGGTTGGGTTTAGGGAAAAAGTTTCAATGTGTCTCGAGAGAAGCTCTCATTCCAGGGAGTCCAGTGATGGTGCGAGCGGCCGACGAATCCATTCACCAGGACCCTGATTAACCGCTTGTTGACTCTGCACCCTTAGACACCTATTGCATGGAACAATGGTACATGCATCATATAGGATTGAGTCTTTGACTGTCTTTCTCGAGTCATCTCCCCATTGTTGTTGATATATATAGATATTCCCATTCAACCACAGAAATCATTGATAACATTCAGGATGTCTCTGAGACAACAACCATCCAGGATACTAGCTACGGTTCGTGGCGACGATTCCATGAGCGATGAGAGATCAGTTCAAGACCGATCATGCGAGCCCCTTTCTCCAGGTGGGTAGGTAGAAATACCCCTACCTTTTGAGAAGAAGACTGCGCCAACAGAGTGGGTTGAGGACGTGCAAAGGTTTGGCGCACATCACGAGTTCAAGCGTCGGAGATGGCTGAGGTTCCGTGGTAAGCCATGCCCTCAGACAGTGGAGGATTGGCTGGAGTCAGTGGTCCACTTCTCTATAACGGAAGATTCCGAGAATAGATGTTCCAACGGGGACTCTATAGAGATATCTATGTTATCATAGTTCCCTTGTAAATCCCCACCTGTTTCGAGGTGGGATTGTAGGCACTAGTGGTAGAAATATTCCTGCCACACCATACAACAGGTTGTGATAGTGAGCGCAACAAAGCAGAGACGTCTACTACGCCTAGAAGATGCCAGACAATGAGATATCAATGTAGGAGATCTTCTCATGATCAGTTATAGGAACATGGTCATATGGGACCCATGAAGCGCGACGAAAGGACGGTGGATGAATCTCTCAGACTTGTTCAATAAAGGTGTGGTTGTGTAGTAGATTCCCTTATCGGGAAGTACAGGAAGTCCTAGACTCACCTAGTATGGGATGTTTCAGAGATGTTAACTTCCCTGCAGGTGACCCTAGTAGAACAAGAGGGTGAAACTTTTCATCAGTCGATGGTGTTGACTCCTTCGCCGTTCAAGCATGTAAGAGAGGATCCGTAGTGATTCATAGACTGTGAAATCTTGTGTGACCAGATATACATAGGTGTTACTCCATATGGATATTTTAAAGGAGGGAATCACAATACTTTTTCCTAGTGAAAAACAGTGATTCCAGTTGTGACATGTGATGTAGAGGATTGGTTGGGGAGGTAAAATTTCCCCTGAGTTTTATCATGTCGTTCGAGACTGTGGTAGGAGATGGCGAGGTTGCATACTGCATTGCCTTACCCCAAATAGTGGGGGTGGGTACGTGACACCTTACATGTGTCTCCACTAAGGAGATATTTGTGTGTTCCTATACACACCATCAACTCATGAAATTATTATTAGGTTGTACCAACCCTTTGGTCCATATTCCATGACAGCACTAAAACGTACAAGCTTCCCTAGTAACGGGAGAGCTAAGTGTGGGCTCGGAATCCCGAGTGGTTTCCCAGGTTTTACTTTTCAAGGACGAAAAGTGTGAAGGAGGGAATAATGTAGAAACCCTTTTTTGGCCTAATAATACATTGAAATATTTCTAAGAATATTTCCAATCTGGGCGCTGAGATGGTGTACAATTCCGAGGCTTAGTGTTCACAAAATTAATTTAATAAAAAATGTTAAGTGTTTTTATATTACACATGCATGGTTAACTAAAGAAAATGAGATATCTCTCGAATAGGGAGTCATATAAAAAATCTAAAACCACTGCTGAGTTCAGAGCATAGGGTTTACCCTAGGAAGGGTATAACTTTTGTTGGCGTCAGGAGGATGGCGTATGTGCCAGCGTGGACGATTAATTAAATAATTAAATAATTCTTTATTTAATTATTTTATTAATTTCTATTAACCTAGAAAGAGGTTATAAATATGAGGATTTAATGGTTTTCCCAAATAAATTATTTTTTCCAACAACGACAAAGCCTCTACTACTCTCCTCTCCCCTCCTCTTTACGTTGATGAACGATGAACGAAGAACAATGAAGCCTCAGATCCAGGCGAATCGAAGAGCGATGATTGAGACATCTTCTTCTCATCGTTGTGTAAGTGAGATCCTCTTCAACACCGAATGGATATTAATGAATGCGATATTCACCAATGATTGATCCAAACCTGATGTAGGATTTATCTTTGTATATTCCTTACCCCAATTGAATTTTTATGACAAACGCGAATTAAATGAATTAATTCGCGGATCGAAAAAACATGGGTGGAATCAATTTATTATTGTTTTTCTGGAAAATATTGAAGCATGATGAATATATTTTTGGCAATTCCTCATGTTATTGATTATAAAAAATGATGCCCAAACAAACACGGCCATCGATCTGCACACAAACCATGCCCTTTTCAATTTCATTCTTCGCGTGTTCTTTGCGTGTTCTTCATCGAAAAATAATTCATCGTGCTAAAACCTTAATGTTTCATTGAGCGCGGCATATGAACATGGAGATCTCAACATGAGGATCACAAATCTTCATTCGTCACAATTTTCAGACTTAGAACGGAGATGTGACAGCCTGCGGAAGGGGCGACGTGGCAGCGTGATTACTGGCTCGGCAGTGCACGGGTCGGGCAAGTCAGGCCGAGGTGGCTTCAGGCGGTGCGTCTGGCTTGAGGGGTAGCGGCATGGTGGGATGGAAGTGAAGGGGCGCCAGAAGCCAAATGTGGTGGCGGTTTTGGCTGTCCAGAAGAAGTTCGGGTGATTTGGGCGCTAATTAGGAGAACAAAATCATGAATGGAGAATTAGATTAGAGAGAGAATACAAAATAAGAGAAATAAATAAAAGGAAAAATAAAAAGATAAATCAATCAAGTGATGGGGTGTGGATGGCATGGAGTAAAAGCCAAGGAGGAGGTTTTATTTAGTTGGTGCGTGGATTTTGGGTGGGATATTTTAATGAATTAAATTAAATTAAAATAATAATAATAATAATATAATAATGTTATTATTATTTCGTTGGGAAAAACGTATTTTGATGGTATCTTTTTTGTGCGACCTCAGTTTCATGAAACGTCAGCGGCAGTGCAAACTTGACTTCGAGACAAAATTTATGAGTCTAATATTGGATGTATCATTCCAGTTTTTGGATCGGGTACCCGAAACGCTCGTGAATTAATAGATTTAATATTATTATTAAATATTCAACTCACCCTAAGTCCTTCGTGCGACGTCAAATTGACTTGTCGTCACCGGTGATGTGATCCTATCATTAATACAATCGATTAAAGTATAATTTTGGGTACTAAATTCTGGTTTGTGGCTCGGGTCCATGATACAAATGACAATAATAATATTATTATTATTATGAGATCTTGTATCTGATATATCTCCCTCATACAGTGTCGGAATGATGAACCATATGTGACGTTCTGACCCTAAAATTAAGATGAATGTTTCAAGACCAATTTTGGATATTTATGTCGTGGTGGAAGCATGGGCCCCATGAGGCCCTATTTGCACATGTTGCGGTGAAATGAAACTTTCTCGCCGGCTATCCATTTTGGACAAATGGGCAGTACATCTTTTGGGTTTTTTCATATGGATCGCAACGATGTCAACAGTTTGGTTAAACAGTGTCATTTGAAGTACGAATGGGTTGGATCGAACATGAATCCAACTGGGCCCTTGGTACTAAAATGCCTATAACATACAGACTAGGCGTCAAATTGATGCACCGTCTGTCATGTTTGAACCCTTATGACATGGCGGTCCTTCGAGTTACTCCCTTGTAAAATTTCATGGCGGTTGAGGTATGACCGTTAATCTAAGGAGCAGAACCATGGCGTTTCTTTTTGTTAAAGTTTGGATGACTACTCCCTTGATGACTCAAGGCCCGGGTATTTCTTACTCACTCTGGTAGAGATGGGAATCTCCACCTCATGGGTGTGGGTTTGTTTTCCTCTAAGTTGGTTTTATTATGCTTGGAGTCAGTAATCCCTCACATTGCCAGACCAGGCCGGTTTCAAGGGTCACCCTTTGTACCAATTACATGGGTTGAGACCGTGTACGAGCACATGGCCATCATACACGGGGTAGAACCCAAATACTTTGAAACAAAGAGTGATCTTTTCTACATGCTGTGTAGTTGCTTTTTACACGACAAGCCTTGCAACACAGGTCATTGTACACAGGCAGTACCCGGGGTCATAGGACATGGTTTGTAACCTTTCTACACGCTGGATACTTTTCATTACAAGGCTTGGTCCTCCTGTCCACCATATCATGGACATGTTTCGTTTGGGTTAGTGACCCTTCTTCTAGTTTCCTTTAAGGTCATGCATCATTTCGTTCTACAAGAGTATGATCCCTTTAGCAGGACTTTCTATGATAGAGTCGACGTCCCTCCGAGAGGCCCATAGCACGATCCTCTATCCATTCCTGACACTAGGTAGAGTCAGGAATCGACATGACCAACTCTATCGGATGTTGATCCTCTAC
The DNA here is from genome assembly GCA_963277665.1 of Viscum album. Taxonomy (NCBI): domain Eukaryota; kingdom Viridiplantae; phylum Streptophyta; class Magnoliopsida; order Santalales; family Viscaceae; genus Viscum; species Viscum album. The sequence goes on from OY728156.1 coordinate 54,656,175, forward strand.
CTAGTTGGTGAATCACCTAGCTGGTGAATCTGGATGAGTTGCGGTATCCACCATGGCCCTGGCAGGGATCCTCATCTATGTATTATAATCATTCCCACTCTAGAGTGTGTATCCCATAATGATTGCTTCTATCTATCGTGATCTTTCCCACTCAGAAGTTTTTCTCCCATAATGAGTGTGGAAATCTATTGTGTCATTTCTAGACAAATAGTGCTTCTCGGATGAACGTTATCAGAGCTATTAGACTAGTGTAGTGAGTTCTCCCAGACGATCACTTCGTGAAATCATCGAACTGGATTCCTAGAATGGGTATGTAGTTGTGTAAGTTTTCTCTAGACTACAAGTCTGAGTTATGAGTATATCTAGTTGACATGGGTATATGTGTGGGCATATACCTGGTGTGAGCTGTGAGATGATGATCCCCATACTCTATCGTTTGGGTTTCTTTGAGTGATCATATCTATTATTGGGTAGAGTTGTTCTCTTTTTGTTCACTCTTATTGTACCTTGTCCTCTCTTACTGATCTCCTCACCAGTACCTCTATTTCTGCTCCCTTGATCCTTCGGGGCATCCAACTAATTATTTATATACTCACCCCCGCTTGGGATTTCCCTGCATTTGGCGTGCCCGTGTAGATGATGAACATGTTGATCATGACATTAGAGGATATTCGGGATATGGGGTTCTTGGACCGTGTGCATTGGTCGTAGCTTGGGATTCAAGAGTGTTAATGAACCAAATATTTTACATTTTCACATATTGCCAGGTTGTGGCACTTTTCTAGTTGGGTGTGTATTTTTTCCCCTTTCCCTTTCACCTTTACTTTTCATGTACTTTTACTTTTAGAGGTCTATGCATTTTTTTGGTTCTATTTTTATAATAGTGTGGTACCTTACATTCTTTTTCCTCTGCACTTTTTCACTGAGTTGGCTGCGTGTGTGTGTAAATATTCATAGGTAATGGCCTTCCAGAGTTTTTTGTGCATTCGGCTCTAGTCGCCATCCCCTGGCCTATAGATGAGGGCTTGGGGTTGTTTCTGCTCGAGCCCTGGTATGGGTCCGGTTGTGACAGAGTGGAATCAGAGCTAGTTCGAACCTTGGGACGTTGTTCAGACATTTCCCTATAATTTACTTGGTTGGTATTTGGGAAATAGTGTCAATGTGTCTTGAGAGCGTCTCTCAAGCCAGGGAGTCCAGTGATAGTGCGGGCGACTGACGTATCCATTCACAAGGACCCTGATTACCTGCTTCTCGACTCGGCACCCTAAGACACCTATTGCAGGGAACAATGGAACATGCCTCATATATGATTGAGTATTTGACTGTCCTTCTTAAGTAAACTCCCCATCATTGTTGATATATATAGATATGCTCATTCAACCACAGAACTCCTTGATAACATTCAGGATGTCTCCACGATGACAGCCATCCCGGATACTAGCTACGATTCGTGGAGACGATTCCATGAGCGATGAGAGATCAGTTCAGGACCCATCATGAGAGCCCATTTCTCCAGGTGGGTAGGTAGAAATACCCCTACCTATTGAGAAGAAAACTACCCTAGTAGAGTTGGATGAGGACGTGCGCAGGTTTGGCACAATTCACTAGTTCCGGCTTCAGATACGGCTTAGGTTCCGCAGTAATCCATGCCATCAGACAGTAGAGGATTGGCTAGATTCGGTGGTCCACTGCTCTATAATGGACGTTTATGAGAATAGACGTTCCAGCGGGGACTCTCAAGAGATATATATGTTATCATAGTGCCCTTGTGAATATCCACCATTATAATGGTGAGATTGTAGGCATTGGTGGTAGAAATCTTCTTGCCACGCCATATAACTGGTTGTGATAGTGAGCGCAACAGAGCTGAGACATTTATAGCTGCTAGAAGATGCCAGAAGACGAGATCTAAATGTAGGAGATCTTCTCATGATCAGACACATGCACATGGTCATATGGGACCCAGGAATCATAGTGAAATCAAGGTGGAAGAATCACTCGTACTTTTCCACTAAAGGTGTGGTTGTGTACCAGATGCTCTTAGCAGGAAGTGCAGGAACTCCCAGACTCACATAGTGCGGGAAGTTTCAGAGAAGTTAACATCCATGCAGGCGACCCTGGTAGAACAAGAGGGTACAACTATTATTCAGGGGATGGTTTTGACTCCTTCGCCTCTCGAGCATATAATAGAGGCTCAGTTGTGATTCATCAACTGTGAAATCATGTGTGACCAGATATCCATAGGTATTTCACCATATAGATATTCTTAAATCGGGAATCACAATAATTTCTCCTAGTGAAAAATAGTGATTAAAGTTGTGACATGTGATTTAGAGGTTTGGTCGGGTAGGAAAACATTCCCCTGAGTTCTATTAGGTCGTTCGAGACTGTAGTGGGAGATGGTGAGGTTGCATACCACATTGCCTTACCCCAAATAGTGGGAGTGGGTACGCGACGCCATACACATGTCGCAACTGAAGAGATACGTGTGTGTTCTTACACACGTCATCAACTATTGACAGCTTTATGAGGGTGGACCAACCTTTTGGTCAATATTCCTTGATAGCATTGAAACGTACAAGCTTCCCTAGGAACGGGAGATCTAAGTGTGGGCTCGGAATCCTGAGTGTTTTCCCTGGTTTTTATTTTCAAGGACAAAAATATTGAAGGAGGGAATAATGTAGAGACCCGGTTTTTGGCTTAATAAGACTTTGAAATATTTCAAAAAATATTTCAAAGCCGGGCATTGAGACGTCGTACAATTACGAGGCTCAGTGTGCCCGAAATTAATTTTATAAAAAATGTTAAGTGTTTTTATATTACGCACGCACAGTTAACTAAAAAAATGAGATATCTCTCGAACGGGGACTCAGATGGAAAATCTGAGACCATCAATGAGTTCAAAATGTAGGTTCTACCCTAGGCAGGGTATAACTTTTGTTGGCATCCGAATGATGGCCTGTGTGCCAGTGTGGATGATTAATGAAATAATTAAATAATTAGTTATTTAATTATTTGATTAATTTATTTTAACAAAGAAAGAGGTTATAGATATGAGGCTTTAAGGTTTTTCCACATAATTTAGTTTTTCCAACAATGACAATTCCTCTAGTCTTCTCCTCTCCTCTCCTCTTTCTGTTGATGAACGACGAACGAAGAACAATGAAGCCTCGGATCCAGGAAAATCGAAGAGCGATGATCGAATCATCTTCATATCATCTTTCTACAAGTGCGATACTCATCAACACTGAACGAATCTTGATGAATGTGATCTTCACCAAAGATTTATCCAAACCTGAGGTAGGATTTATCTTGGTATATTCCTTACCCCAATTTAATTTTCATGACGAACGCGAATTAAATGAATTAATTCGAGGATAAAAAACCATGGGTTGAATCAATTTCTTATTATTTTTCTTGAAAATAATGAAGTATGATGAATTTCTTTTTGTCAATTCCTCTTGTTATTGATTCTAAACAATGATGGCCAAAAAAACACGACCATCAATCCGCACAGAAACCATTCCCTTTTCAACTTCATTCTCCGCGCGTTCTTTGCATGTTCTTCATCGAAAAATAATTAAGCGTACTAAAACCTTAATATTTCATTGAGCGCAGCATACGAACACAGAGATTTCGACCTGAGGATCACAAATCTACGGTCGTCACAATTTTTGGACTTAGAATGGAGATGTGACATCCCATAGAAGGGGCAACATGGCAGTGTGATTACCGGCCCAGCGGTGCGTGGGTCGGGCAGGGCAGGCCGAGGAGGCTTCAGTCGGTGCGTCTGGATTGAGGGGCAACGGCATGGAGGGATGGAGGTGCAGGGGAACCGGCAACCAAAGGTTGTGGAAGTTTTGGCCATGCGGAAGAAGTCCGGGTGATTGGGGTGCTAATTGGGAGAACGAAATTGTGAATGAAGAATTAGATTTGAGAGAGAATATAAAATAAGGGAAATAAATTAAAAGAAAAATCAATCATGTGATAGGGAATGGATTTCATGGAGTCAAGCTAAGGAGGCGGTTTTATTTAGTTAGTACATGGATTTTGGGTGGGAGAATTTAAAGAATTAAATTAAAATAAAAAAATAATAATAATATAATGATGTTATTATTATTTCATTGGGATAACCATATTTTGAAATTATCTTTTTCATGTGCCCTCGGTTTCACGAACCTTCAGCAGCAGTGCGACCCTAGCTTCAAGACAAAATTTATGAGTCTATTATTGGATTTCTTTCTTTGGTTCTCAGATTGGGTACCTTAAACTCTTGTGAATTAATAGATTTAATAATATTATTAAATCATCAACTCGTTGTAACTCCTGCGTGCGACGTCCAATTGAATTTCCGTCAGTGGTGATGGGATCCTATAATTAATACGGTTGATTCAAGTATAATTTTGGGTTCTAAATTATGGTTTGTGGCTCAGTCCATGAAACACTCGATAATAATAATATTATTATTATTACGGGATTCTGTATCTGATATATCTCCCTCATACGGTGTCGGAATGACGAACTGTCTGTGTCGTTGTGACCCAAAAATTAAGGCGAATGTTTCAAGACCAATTTTGGATATTTACATCAAGGTCGAAGTGCGGGCCCCATGAGGCCCGATTCACACCTGTTGTAGTGAAATTAAAATTTCTCACCGGCTATCCGTTTTGGATAAATGGGTAGTGTACTCGTCTGTTTTTCTTTATGGATCGCAACGGTGTGACAGGTTTGTTTAACCAGTGTTGTTTGAAGTACGAATGGGTTGGATAGAACAAGAATCCAACTGGGCCCTCGGTACTAAAATGCCTATAACATACAGACTGGGCGTCAGATTGACGGACCATCTGTCATGTTGGAACCCTTATGACATGGTGGTCATTCAGGTTACTCCCTTGTGGAATTTCGTGGCAGTTCAGGTATGACCGATAATATAAGGAGCAGAACCAGTGCTTTTATTTTAGGATGAATACTCCCTTGATGAATCAAGGCCTGGGTATTTCTTACTCTCCTCTGGTGAATATGGGACACTCCGCCTCATGGTGCGGGTTCGTTTTCCTCTAAGATGGTTTTTTTATCCTTAGAGTCGGTACTCCATCACATGGAAAGACTAGGCCGCTGGCATGGGTCACCCCGTGTACCGATTACACGGGTTGAAGTACATGGGTTGAGACCGTGAACGGGCACATGGAAAGCGTACACGGGTTGGACCTCAGATACATTGACATGACGAGTGATCCTTTATAAATGTTGTGTAGTTGCATTTTACATGACCAGCCTTGCGACACGGGTTGCTGTACACGGGTAGTACCCGGGGTTAGAGGACATGACGTGTAAGATTTCTACACGCAATGTACTTTTCAGTACATGGATTGGTCCTATTTTCTACCATATATTTGACAAGTTTCGTTTGGGTTAGTGCCCCTTCTTCTCATTCCCCTGATGTTTAGGCATTGTTTCCTTCAACACGAGTATGATCCCTTTAGCAAGACTTTCGGTGATAGAGTCGGCATCCCTCTGAGAGGCCTGGAGCGGGATCCTCTATCCATTCCTGACCCAAAGTAGAGTCAGGAATTGACATTACCAACTCTATCAGGCATTGATCCTCTACCTAGCTGGTGAATCACCTAGCTGGTGAATCGGAATGTGTCGCGATATCCGCCATGGCCCTAGCTGTGATCCTCATATGTGTATCTTAATATTTCCCACTCATGAGTGTGTCTCCCGTAATGAGTGCTTCTATCTATCGTGATCTTTTCCACTCAAGAGTGTGTCTCCCGTAATGAGTGCGGCTATCTCTCATGGCTTTTCCCAATGAAAAACACTTCTTAGACGAACGTTATCAGATATATCAGACTCGTGGAGTGAGTTCTCCCGGATGAGCGCTTTCGGAAATCTTTGAACTCGATTCCTAGCTTGGGTATGTAGTTGTGTAACTTGTCTCTATATTACAGGTCTTAGTTAGGAGTATATCTGGTTTCCCTGGGTATATGTATGGTCATATACCTGGTGTGAGCTTTGAGATGATGATCCCATTACTCTATCATTTCGGTTTCTTTGAGCGATCATATCTATTGTTGTGTGGAGCTTTACTCTTTTTGTTCACTCTTGTTGTACCTTGTTCTCTCTTACTTCTCTTCTCATCAGTACCTCTATTGCTGCTCCATTGAGCCTTCAGGGAATCCTACTAAGTATTTGTATAATCACCCCAATATTGGATTTTCCCGCATTCGTCGTGCCGTTGAAGAAAACGAACAAGTTGATCGTGACAACAGAGGAGCTTGGGGATACAGGGTGCTTGGACTATGTGTGGTGGTCATAGATTGGGATTCAAGAGTGGGAATCTTCCAGTTGTTTTAATTTTTCATTTGTTTACGGGTTTTGGCACTTTTCTAGTTGGGTGTGTATTTTTCCCATTTCCCTTTCATCTTTACTTTTCATGTATTTTACTGTTAGAGGTCAATGCATTTTTGTTTGGTTCCATTTTATAGTAGCGTGGTACCTTTCTTTCTTTTTCCACTACACATTTGCTTTGATTTGGTTGTGTGTGAGTGTACATGTTCTTAGGAAAACGCATCCCCGAGTTTATTGTGCCTTCGGTGCTAGTCGCCAGCCTATGGCCTACGGAGGCGAGCGTGGGGTAGTTTCTGCTCGAGCCTTGGTACGGGTCGGGTCATGACAAATACAATATTGATACATTTTCAAAATTTTAAATAAATTTATTCTTATTAAATTTCTTGATGATTTAGAAATTAATTTTTATATTATAAATGTATAATATATTAAAACCATTTCTGATAGAAATGTTACACATGTTCTAAAATATCCAATATATAATTGAAAACTAAAGTAACTATTTTAAAAATTATATTTTTGGTTATAAAGTATTGATTTTGTTTCTGGATAAATCATTCAAAAATTATATGTAATAATTATATAATATGAATGTAATTAAAGTATCAGTATTATTTAAAACATTATATGAACTATTAACCTAAAAAATATTTATTTTTAAAAAATATCCAAAATTATTGATACGATATTGTTTTACATTTTTTTTAAAAGAAAGTGGGTGTTATATGTTTCTAATTCAAATTATACAATTTATCAAATGATTTTCTAAATGGAAATAAAAAAACAATGGAAATTTATTGTTGAGACATTACATTTTCAAACATTATGTGTCTCTAAGATTATTTAATATCATTTTAAAATTTATATAATTCTAATATATTAGTTAATATTTTTATATTTTTATATACTATCATTACATATTGGTTCATTTGTTTAATTTTCTAAAATATAGCATACTTCTTAAAAAATAATAATTGATAAAAAATCATTTTAATTTAAAATATATTTTTTTCTTTAACCTATAAATGTAAGAATTCTTGGTTGATTTATATATGTTAATTTGGCAATGGGTCTTATTTTTGTTAAAACTTTCATCATAATATTTATCTAGTATGTCCTGGATCATTTATTCTATGTGATGTCAATGAAATAAGATATCGAAGGTAAAATTAATTTATCAAGAATATATATATATATATATTAAATCCATTACTAACTGTAATATATTTCACACATGTTCTGGGAAACCTTATGATTCTTGGAATGATACCCAAGCCACAAAAATCAAAAACACTCCAATAGAGAGCATCAATATATGGTAATGTTGAATTCCTATATAAACACACCCACTAAAGTGGGTGAGTAACTATCTCAAAATATAAAAATATTAATCATATAAGGAAATAATCATCATTTTGTGAACTAATCATTAATGATGACCAATTTCACCAAGTCAAAAAATCATAAATTCTTGATTATTTGAATACCCTAATTTTCAAGGAAAGCATCAACCATCATATTTTTTCAAAACAAAACTCAAAATTTCAAAGGGAGGAGAATTTTCCAATACTCTCTCCCTTTGGTTATTTAACAATTCCAAAAAAACACTGGAATACTCAAAAATAAAAAAACATCACCAACAGTAAACATTAAAATTAAATCATCAAGGATTCAATAATTACATGATATATGACCATGTGAGCAATGATAAGTGTAAGAAATAAAAATCGATGCAAATTATTATAATGAACGCATACCATGATGTCATAATCAACAAAACCTCATCTAAAAACATATCCTTGTGATTCAAAAAGTGAAACACTACCCCTATTTCAAACATAATTAGTCATTTTTTTATAATCATTTCATTTTTCTCTACCATATTTAACAAAACTAAAAATATAACTTCTTCAAAATGTTTCATAATATAAATATTAATATAAAATTTAAAATGTATTGTATTTCCTTATATTTCACTTGAGGCATATTTCTTATGAGAAGCGAGACTTCCACTATGATCCATATTGAGAAAATGATATTGTTGGACTCCATGATAGAGAATAATGCTTCTAAAAATCCCTTTAGTTATTTAATTTATCATAATATTCGATGTTATTTCTTAATTCGACGCATAATCCAATTCTGATGAATGTTACTCAACCTTCTCTATATCCTTGGGTAAAATTTTCCCACGTACATCCACATTTATAAGCTTTTGAAGATTTGAGGATTTCCACATATTTGTACTATATTTATTTTGAATAATAATTCTATTTTTAATAGAATATTTGGTGTTAGTGTGATCACATGTATCCTTTCAGATGTCTGAAGACACATTAAATCCGAAAATAATGTTGATGAATTTTTTCTCAGATTTTCACACCATATATTTTAAAACACATTTAATTATTATTTATTATGAAAATATATATATAATAAAACCCCATAATATTTATAGTAATAATGTGTTTGGTTACATTGGTAAATTTAAAAAAGAAATTATAAAAATACTAAAATTATTTTAATCTCATTTAAAATGTTTAAATGAATTGGTTTCTCTTATTAAATCGCATGTGATAATCTAAAGACACTCATATGAATGGGAGACCTATAATAACCAATAAATAAATAATGAAATTATTGAATAAGTAAATGTTGTAATTTTTATCCCAAAATCCTTTCAGGGAAACATAATAGGGGTCATAATCATAAACATGCACATCACTTCCAGATAAAATATGTTAATATATGGGCAACATGGGAATGTAAAAATACTATAAAACCTAACATTATAAGAATAAGTCAAGTCTAATCACTAATACACATTAACATATTTTTCATTGGATAAACACTCAAAAATCATACATGGATTCTAATGATATATTAACATTACCCAATACATTAGAGGGATATATTGTTTTTTCCCACCCATCATGTTTATATTATCCAAATGCATATGCGTGTCATAATGATTATTGAACATAATATCTTATTTCATCTCATTTAATTCCATAACTTATTAGTGTATGATACATAAGTGAATTTACCAAATATATCAAGAATATATATAGCCATGTGAATACCATTGGTTATAAATGGGGATGGTTATCCATGACACAAATGGTTGGCCTGAAAAAATCATAGGATATTTTTGGAAGCATAATAGTGGTTGCTGAAGATTCATGTACGTTTTTAATGAGAGTGAATGAGATACATTTCCACATGGAAATAATAATTATGGTAATATTGATATATAAAATCATTTCCCAATATTAACAACTAGGGATCAAAAGGTTTAATATAAATAAGCCTCCTGAATAATGGGTAGAAGGAGATGATCCATTTCCCTGAGAAGGTACTTTTTAATGCATGGGAGGAACTTCATAAGGGATTGGGGACACATTAAGGGATATATATAATTAAATGTTGTGTAAATTCTTTCTATATTGGTTTTGAGTCAATTAGAATGGGTGATGGGTGGGCTTTTATAGCTAAATAGAGGATTATTCATTAGTAATTCCATATTATAGGGTTTCAACACTATATGATATTGCAATCTAGTAGAAAAAGCTACCTATGTCCTTTAAAAATATTTCTATCAAATAGGAGTGGTTTTTATTCATTTATATCTTTATGAAAATGGTTTTTAAAAATAATATAATTTCGGATGTGGAGGGTATTCATGTTTGTAAAGAATTTATTTTTAAACCTTATAATATAATATTGGTTATAAAGTTTCTATTAAGGGATTAAAAGTAAATAAAAAAAATTAAAAATCCATAATTTTATAATGGAAACATAAATTTGATTTAATATAATATTTATTGTATTAATTTTATCAATTATGGGTATTTATGATGTGAAAAAAATACCACATATTAATAACATGTTTAATTTTTACCAAACAAATTCATCGATCTTGGAAAATTAGGAAAATACAATATGGATAATTTTAACATAATGAATTTATATATAATATTTATTATATCAATATAATTATTCCAATATTTTTTTAGAATAATATAATCAAATATCTCCATTTACAGGAAATTATCTATTTTTTTGATGATAACAGTTTTAAACCATAATAAAATTACATGAAACATCATAAACATATATCTTAATTTATTTTTAAATAAAAATTATTTAACAAGACTAATTATTTAATATTATATATATAAAATAATTTTCCAATTCATCAACCAATATTTTATAGATTTAAACAAAATGTAACCAAAAAATTCAATTTATATTTCATTAAGTAAAATCAATTTTTTATCATACATATGATCTTATAATTATAAATTAATAGTAAAAAAGATACACATAATAAATATTTTATTATAAATTAATATATAACAATTTATAATGTTATGGCCTAGATATAAGTCATCTCATTATATTCACATATGCCCCAACTCGACGGTGTGTGACGATGACACCTTATTAGGGTGGGTTGGTGAACATTGTTTGGGTTCCCGTATCTATAAACATGAACAACTTCCATAAAATATTTCCTTTATGACTAAAATAATTAATCTTAGATTTATTTTCGTCGAGGTAAATTCCATTTGATTTTTTTCTCCCAGTAAGCTATAATAGCTGTTCTTTATTATGTATTATCAAACCGGTCGAGGCCATCACATCACTTTTCTATGGAAAATAGGATTTATGTAAAAAATTAATATATACTAACATTAATGATCACTATAAAATAAGATTGTTATCAATGGTTATAAAAATTAATTTTATTTTCTGTCTAATATTATATAACATAGAATGGTATAAAATAACCGATGAATTTTTTGTCTTTTTATAAAATCATTACTTATAATAGCATTTATACAGTTGAAAATGAGTATTTAATTTATAAAAAATGGTAATTACATAATTCATTCCTTCATAAACTTTACCATTGATTTTTTTTTCACAAATTGAATCATTTGAGGGTATATTTTTTCATGACCTCTTCTGATTCCCTTGTTTCATACACATACCTGTGTTCCCTCCAAAAACCATTTACCATGTTAGTTGTCTTATTTTATAGAACATAGTTTCCACAAACAATGTAATTTACTATCATCTCCTCTTATGAAAGATCATTAAAAAAATACTTCCTAGTATATATATTATATGTGATGATTTTGGTGTGTGCTTCCTTTAGTGGTATACATGGAAAATATTATGTTATTGAGATTGGTTTGGTGGGATTGGTAGTCAATATTCCACCGATTTGATCCAAAAATGGATTTAGACAGGGCCTATTTTCATTGAATAAGAATTTCATTGTTCCATAACATCATGAACACATTCCTCTATGATATATGAACACCACTGTGTCTATGAATTAATTATACAGGTTTCACCGATGATTTTTTTCATATATATTCTTTCGACATTACTAAGATTTCATATGATGCTGAATATTTTGACCATTCTCTATCATCTCATTTATATTATCCTGTACCATTACATTATTCTCTCAAACTTCATCCCAAAATGTTAGAGTTTAGAACCCCATACACTATACACCCTCAATATGTTTCTTTTAAATTTACTAATGGAATAACTTGTTATATGTAAACTCCACTAGGAAAATATATTGATCCCAACAACCATTAAATCCAATTGAACAAGATCTCATCATATCCTTATGAAATTGAATAGTTTTCAAAGATAGTTAATCCACTATAGGTTGATATATAGCCCTAAATCATAGTTCTATATCCACTACTTCTATAATTCATGCCCCTAACCTTAAGGAAAACCTCATATCTCAATCAGATATAATAGAGTGTAAAAATCCATGTGGTCTTACAATTTCTAATATTTATTACATTCTTATTCAGTCAATAGAGTTATCATCATTGATAAAATGGAAAGTTATTAACTTAAAAGGTGATCAAGTACTACCCAGATAGAGTAATTTTTTTTGTCGCAAAGTAGTGCTATAATACACTCCATTTTTAGGTTTTCCCATTTTATACTTGTGTTAATAATGGTTTCATTATACCTTAGGGATTCTATTTTTAGCCTTCATATTTTGGAAAAATAATAATGAAACACCCCGAAATGATAATGTAAAAAAATTATATTCAATAACAAGAATGACACACGACAGGAAACATGTTTGAGAATAAAATAACCTGATAATTTAAAATAAATTTACTTTTATAATTTTATATGATATATTTTTTATGTTGTAGTGCATTCCACTCCATGTTAGTGTACATTACATGCAAGAGAAACCTTCTTCGATGACATGCATTACACGAATGACTTGGTTTTATCAAAAAATAATATATTATTAAATTATTATTATTTAATATGATAAGATATAAACTATATTTTATGAAAAGTATTATCTAAAATACCAAAATATATGTTGTAGAAAATATTAAATGAACTCATTTGTAAAAAATTAATTAGAAATGAATATTAAAACTGATTGGATATAAAGAAAAATATTATTATTTTTATGCACACAAAGTTGTTTTACCGCAATAAATAAAATTAATTAATATTATTGAGTGATATTAATGGGATATATATATATAAATATATATTATAATCAATCAATTATATTTTATGTTAAGAAAATAGATTTTTTAGTTTTAGGGTAAAAAACATAATTATATACATAAAATACTATATTTTTATTATGGAATTTTTACCATCATTTAGTGGAGAAACAATTTTAAATACAATTTATGTCACTTTAATAAATTTATTATATCAAAATAAAATTTATCAAAGAAATGGGAACATAATAATTAGGTTTGGGAGAATCTTTTTTAGTTTTCTATGAAGACTCATTTTAATGAATAATAAACCATATTGAATTTTAGTTAAAAACTACTTTTTCATCTAATTTACATATTAGTATAACATATGTCTTATATTGCTTATAACGTTTGATTATATCATATTTTTATCAATTAATACAAGTTAGTAAATTGTAATCAATTTCATTTGAAATTGACTACAAAAACATAGCGATCATTCAAGTGTTTTAACTTTTAAAACCATCATTAATATCCCATATATGGGGTTAAATTGAAATTATATTATACAGAATATATGACTGGAATTTTGAAAAATTGATTCCATTTTTGGAATCCTAATAATTTATAATTTCTAATAATTTCATCTTTGTTTTGATCAAAAATATTTTTGAATGTACTTAAAATAAATAACAATTATTAAGGTAAAATTAATAACAAGAAGCAAATAAACATCAATATTAAGGGCCAAAATGACACATAAACTTGCAAAAAATCCATTAGGTGGAAACAAATATACCCTCACATCCCTTATAATGCATTTGGTATTTTATTTCAGCCAATTTAAATGTGATAAAATCCTATGAAATTCTTTTTTAATTATATAGCTATATTACCACTCCTCCACCACTATAAAAAGGCCTCCACCCCTCACACCACATCAAGACACTCAATGCACATTGGATTGAAAAATATCTGACCTAATAGCTCCTCCAAATCCCACTCATCACCATTTTATCCTTCCCTTGTGATGAAATCTATCAAAGGAAAGCTTTTGTTACATACTAATCAATAGTTACCCGAATAAGAGATTGCATCTTCTCTCAAGGTATTTAGTTCAACATCATTATCCAAAAAAATATCCTTATTATATGATTATATTAATAAAAGTATCTAAAATATTAAATAATGTTGTTGGGTAATGGAACATTACTTCACTTAACCAATGTTTCATCTAATGGATAATGAACACACTATTTACGTGTATGGCGATCTACCACCTCACTAAATGATTATATTTCATTTTCTATTAACGCATATCAAGGTGGCTATTATGATGGAAACTTATATTCATATAATTTATATTATATTTATAATTTATTCATTCTTATATTAATATTTTATAACAAATGCCAATATAAATTCTATTTTATGTAAATATGATAACATCTTTTGTGGATGTCGGGACTACCACCCCGTCAAAGAGATGCGACTAATTCACACTATTCATAGAATGTATAAAGGATGGTTTTAATAAAAATATATCACATATATACCATATATATGGTACTATAATTATAATATATATATATATATATATATATTTATCACTTAATTTTCATTATTCGAAATAGAAAAAATAATTGAAAGTATAGTTCATGTGTATGTACGACCTACCATCTCTATGAATGATGCACTTAATTTTTTTATCTCAAAATATAATGGAATTCTATAAATAAAAATTTACTGAATATATAAGTTAATTAATCCATGTTTTATCTTCTTGAGATGATTAAATAATTATATAAGTAATAGGAACCATAATTAATAATTAAAAACATGCTTGATAAAAATATGAAATTAACACATGAATTAGATAAATTAATGAAAATTTTTTATCAAATGAGAACATAAAATATTTTAAGATGTTAATATATGATATTTTAAAAATTATTATGGTTTTGTAATAAGATATGAACATATTTTAGACCACTCCATGGGAGGATAGGTACCACACAACAATGAAAAGGTTAATGTAAGGGATTATTGTTTTACCATTCTTTCTATAAATAATACACCATTTAAACAAATTAATTCATTGGTGTAGTGTATATATTGCCCATTTTGATAAATTATATCATGATTCCTTTTTATTAATTATATTAAAATCATTCCTTTAATGTAATTATGATATAAATGTATCATGTGGTATTTGACACATTGTGATGTTTAAATACAATTTTCCTCAAAAAATGATCTCTATGATTATCATTGAATTCTCACTTCATTTTGTGATTTCTAATATTATCATGAATAAAATAACCTTATTACATACATTTTTCATTGGAAATTACCTTTAATACCCATATTCTCACACAATTGATAATATTTTTTCAAAAACCAAATATCATTTTACAAACGGTGTTCACATTGATAGTTATTTGATTAAATGATTAATTATGGATAAATAAATATCTTATATTCAATAAAGTCAAATTTGGATAAGGAATAACGTTAATTAAATATATTTTGGAATATTTGGACAAGAAATATATGTTTTGTTGACCATTTAAAGAAATACCTTAGGTTTGTGGAATAATTAATTCAATCTTATCGATGCATCAGTTGTCTAATGAGATGAATTGATTGGAATTTTAGAAAATTCAAACATTATCATGATGGTAATGGTTTTATGCTCAAAGGAAACATGAAATATGATAACTAAAAATTTATTTTATTGAAATTCAGTTATTATTTATCGATGAAATTTTGTGTCGGTATATATATGGACATATTTCATTCTCAGTTTAGTGATTTAATGGAATGTGTATCCATTTTATTATCTTTATATATTGATATTTCCTTATCTTTTTATTTGAATAGAATGCATTATCTGGTTTTTAGCCTTCCATGTTGATTTATTAAAATTGATTCTTTATTGCTTCCACTTTATATATCCTCACTATGCATTTTTTTCTCACCCTTATTATGTTTTCGTTCCCTTGGTTATGAAAAAGATATAACTAAATAAGTTTTAAAGTATGATGTTTATTTCATTTTATTATGTGTAATGGTTTTATATTATATTTAACATTCAATCATTAGTATCATGTATATATTTTTTCTTTCCAGGACTATTGAACTGATCGGACCTTTAGGATTAGATTTATGGTAATCATTATAATATAATAAAATAATGCACAAACTCTGGGATTCCAGGGTAGTGGATTTATAGCTTTAAATTAAATAAATCTTACCAAAAACCTTATAAACTAGATTAATAAATATATAGATTAGGGACCACAACCATATGATAGTTATTGAGGATATGTTTAGAAGAACATCCTTGAATTTTTTAAGACAATGATAACATGGGTATTCCTAGAAACACATAACTTATGAGATATTTCAAGTGGACAAGGTTCTATAACAAAAGTGCCAAGGAGTGAAAACTTTGAAAAGGTGTATTGGGCATGACTCGGTATATCCTGGTACATCACAGTAGACCAGACTGCGTACCAAGTCTGACACTCTTAGGGGATACACATAAGATAGTACAAATTTTATACACCAAAAATGATGAAGGATTTGGACTAAAATATTTCCCCATAGTATCTAATGATAATGATTATGGGATTTATAATGAATAAATATATGTTATATGCTATACGAAATTTTATGACAATATATAGTATATAGCATTTTTAGATGTCACGAACTGAATATGGTTTCCACTATTATTAGCACTAAATTCATCCCATGATAAGGCCTGATGGGTGTTCTCTATCCCCATGGGTAGTCACATGTTCCTGGGTATCAATGAGTTTGGTTTGGGAACAATTTTCTTGATTTTGAAAGCATAAAACATTAAAAACAAACAATAATATGAATCTGAAATTTTCATGCCAAACAAGCCTAAAAAACATGATCTGAATAAATGAATTTAATGAAATTAAAATATATCCAAACATCAATAAAAACATCATCAAATAATCCACAATTACTCCACATTACAAGGGGTCATCACCCCCGAGCCATCTCCACAACACCACACCATAAGAGGGAATACAAACGCAGACCGCCTTCACTTGAGGCTTTTCCTTTACATGTGTCAATATAACCTTGTATACATAAACCCATAGGGTTAAATTAGGGTGTGATATTATGAACAATAGGATACAAACCCTAAATTCCAATGAGTTTCCAATACAAGGTGAATAACAAATGGTTTTAATAATGTAAGGAAAAGCGGTGATAAATTACAAGAAATGAAACATTCAATTGTAAACAACATTCAAAATAAAACATTCATAATGATAAAAAAATTTATAGTTAATGTAAGATACTGTAATGTACATACAAACACACCCTAATATAAGTGTAAATACCACAAATCTAATGAGAAAAAAACTGGGAGCACCAATAAGCACTAGATAGTCACAGGCCCTATGTACATCGTACACAAGTGTAAAATATCCAAGTCAAAGTCCATTCCCATGCACAAGACACATGTTTGGAACATACACATAACATACTGATCCCTAAAAAACATCCATATAGTTTTGTTATAGTTTTTTCTATCCATTTTCTTAGTGAAACTGGGACAAAACCAATCCTGATCACTAGCGTACTAGTACATATCCACCCACCATGGTACCCGAGATTCCCCCATTGTGATTAAACAATTTTATCATGATAAATGCATCCATTTTCATATAAAAACACCACAAATGTTCATATAAAAACTATACAGTGTCTATACACACTTTATACCACTAAAAAGAGACAAACAAACATTTGGATTTTTAATAAATCAACGTCTCAAAATCCCACATTGTTTTACAATGATGACTCCTTGAAATTTCCAAATTGAAAACTATATTCACACTTATATTTCATCAAAACAACAATTTCATCCCAATAACTTTTCAATGAAACCACAAAATCAGTTATATGGAATCCCCATATAAACCAAGAAGTAAATTTTTTGTGCATCCTCCATTTTCACACAAACATGGCACTTATAATTCATATAGTTCACAAATATCACTAAATAAAATTTTACCAAAACAACCAACATACATAAACCATCAAAAAATTATTTTATGACCTAATTCATTTCAATAAATTAAACTAATTAGTTATAGGAACGCCCCACATTAACTAAGAAATATTTCTATGAACCCCCCTCCCCAATTTCACATAAAAATGGAACTTAAACATCATTTGATTTACAAATACCATTAAAAACGATTTTTTCACCAATAATAAAATGAAAAAAATCTGAAAATACAATAAACACAACAATATTTGTCATAAGTATTTCATACACATGGAATCTACAACAAAAATCTTTATAAATGGAATCTTTTTTGTGAAAATTCAATTGCACCACCACCGCACCTCAAGGAAGGTAGATTGAGAAAAAAATAAAATGATTGGACCAAGAAATCCCAAATTTAAAACCTAGGTTATAAAAACTACCATCTGGTTATTTGGTACTTCCATGAAATTGTATGATACATCATGAAAATGGTACGATCTAAGGGGGAGAAACCCATACACGAGGTTGTGTAAAGTTCCTCCACCAAATTCCCTTTTAAAATGAAGTTTCAATTAGTGTTTGAGAAGCTTTGAGAAATTACAAGTCTATTAGATTCTAAGTGTGGAAGAAAGGGGTGAGTTAAGTTAAATTCTGGGAGGGAAAATAGGTCATTTATCACATTTTTAATGAGCTTTACATAGGCACACAGTTTGTGTGCATGGTTTGTCAAACCATGCACCTAAAACGTGCACCCTCTTTTATCCCCAAAAACCATATCTAAAAGCCACGAATTTTTTTGGGGATTATGGTGGAATTAGAGGGGATGTTAGGATAAATTTATATTAAATATAATTACCTTTAATGAAGAACTTAGGTGTGAAAATTATCCACACCATGGAAACATTCCATCCCGGAAAGTCGATTAGAGGTTTGGTCAGAAAACAACAATGGGTACTCATCCTAAACCCATGTCATCTGCTTAGAGATATCATGTGTATTACTCCCATGATCCCAACTAGACTGGACCACCAAAATAGACATCCCTATAAGCACATACTCTTGGGAGTCCACTAATTACACTGTCGCTCCAAAAATGACATGCATGTCTCTATCTACAGTTCATCCCAACACAGCACATGGGACAAATCCGGGTTGTATTTCTTCACCTGGGAGACATGGAATACATCATGGATGTATTTAAATTGATAAGGTAAGGCCAACATATAATCCACCTTTTCAATACACTCGGTGATCTTAAAATGTCCGACATATCGCGACGTTATCTTTCCTTACTTCCACAATCGATGAAGGCCCAGACGAGGGGCCACCTTCATGAATAACCTATAACCCACATGAAAGTCTAATTACTGACTCCTCTAGAAATCATATGATTTATTATGACTCTGAGCTGCCAACAAGTGATAACTGATCAATTGGACCTTCTCAGATGTCTCCTTCACAAGACTCAGTCCCAGCAGTGAGGTCTCACCTTCCCCATCCCAACATAGGGGGACCCACAAGGATGACCATAGAGCACCTAAAAAAGAGCCATTTGAATAGATAATTGATAACTATTGTTTTAATAAAACACAACCAATCCAAAATGAATATCCTAGGAACCTCTAATGTCCAGAACACATTGACCGACAATGTCCTTTAAAATCTGATTCACACGGTTTGTATGACCATCTATTTGAGAATGGTATTTCGTTCTCATCTTAATCTGAGACCCCAAATCCATCTGAAGGCCTTCAAAAAACCTAGATGTAACATATGGATCTCTATCTGAGACTACTACCGACGACACTCCATGGATCCTTACCACCTCTTGTGTAAGGTACCACGATAGGCATCAAATGCTAATGGTCCAAGAAATTATTTTATTCCCATCATCGGAGAAACATTATGTCGTATACTCCGATCAGTTATACTAGTATTTATCGTGGAGCATGCGTGGATTTGAAATAGAAAAAAAATAAAATGAACAAGTACCTTGTTTGAATTTGATGTGCACAAGTGTGTTGCAGGTTTCCATTGACCGTTCTTCAAAGACTATAACGTCTAAGTCCTCTAGATCGTCCACACATGCCTTTAGAATCTGCACGAACGCCGTTCATTGTAATCTTGGTGCTAGTGCAGTACGCCAACAATCTCTCTGATTTAATAGTGATCACCACAAGATAAGAGTCTTCGAACCAAGAAGGATGATCTTGAAGTTATTCATTTCTTGTGAGGATCTATCTCTAAAATCTATGTGGAGAGAGGGGCTCTCAAATTTGACACATGAATCGTTACAAGGGGAGAGACTCTCTCTTACTTAGATAGGGAATATCTAAAATTCCTTGTATGGGTTCGAAACCCCGATGTAATAGATATTCTCTGTATAAGTATTATAAATATTTATTTATTTCAAATTATATTATTCCACAAATAATATTTATAATTTTTATCGCTAACTAAAATATATAATAAATATATGTCGTGTGAAAAAACATAATTATATAACTTGACTAACTTTTCCAGAAACTATTTAACGAACAATGTGTATTTAAATCCATTAGAATAATATTTTATCATTGAATTTTCTTAATAACATGTAAATACATGTTATATATAAATTCAACATATTAATCTGTGTTTGGATAAATAATGAATTTATTTATTCCATGGTGATCCATATAAATTGGATTGTACTCAGACCCTTTGGCGTGGCCCACCAAGTTCTTTATTCCTATTCTCAAAATAGGGAAGATTCATAAACAGCTATAGTGTGTGACCCTCTAGGCCTTTATCTCAATAGGAACAACTAATATCCACAGACCAAGAGAAGGGTCTAGTAACCCAATGATGCCCCTATAGATATATGGTAATGTCAATGCAATAGCTACCTTCCTTTGAACATGGTCTATGTAATATAGTCTATTCGTCATCAATATCTCAGTAAAGAAGAATGCACACTAGTTTCCTCACCCTTTATGTTGCTTTATTTTATTTTTGATTTGTCTGGATGATCTTACATTCCACTACCATGGCCATGGATTTAACGAATGGTCAACAATCCTAATCAACCAGTCCAAAGTTATCTCTTCCTGAACTTGAAAGATTGAAATCCGATCTTGATCATTCAATCAATCCCATGTCACCAATGATGTATCCAACACAAACCACCTCGCCAAAACTTTATCAACATGATTTTCACTTTTTATTTATGTAATTAATCAAATGACATCCATTTATAATGATCTCATGTCTGAAGACCATTAAACATGTCTGTAGATAAGAACGACCAATGTCACCTGGAACATGTGGTGTTACTATTATGCAGGTATGTCCTTATGATCTCAACTAATTGAGATAATCCAGTGCATACATCCGGAGATGAATTATCAATTCTTATGATCCCCCAACACTTGATGGTCACACATCATCTATGTCCTTTCAAAATGATGTAACTAGACCTTAGGACATTACATTAAGATTATTTTTATGGAATCTCAGGGTTTTTTATTATAGCCAAATATCAGATATAACCCTTTGACATGACATGTAATCAGAGGAAATTTCCATAAACAAAATGTATGCAAAATTATCTATACTATTATGGAAAGATAAAACAAGTAAATATATAAAACTGCATACATGTAGTGGTAATAAAATTAAAATACATGTTGGGTCTAGGGAAACAACATTCAAAACTACCACTTTCACTAGAGCCAATGACTAATAAGTTTTAATATACTAGCTCTCACATGAGAATCATGATTCTTCTAAGAAATGGATTTATTCAGATGGTCTTCCACATTGTCCTATTTGGCTAATCTGCTAACAGTCACTTCACCTTTTTGAGTAAAATCCCCCATGAGATGAAACTTCTAAAGAATATGATTTGTCATCTAGCGAGACCTAGGCTCCATGGTAAGCACCATTGCAGCAGTATTATCACAATATACTAGATTAGGGTTTGCACTACTAGGAACAACACCAATGTCTGAGATAAAGCTACAAATCTAGACTACTTATTTTTCTACATCAGAGGTTAAAATATATTCAGAATCTACTATAGAATCGGCAACAATAGCTTGCTTCGAGCTTCTCCAGCTCACTACTACACCATTAAGTAAAAATATATAGCATGATTATGATTTCAAATCGTCATGATCTATGTGTAAACTATAATCAGTGTATCATCTCACTACTAGTTCCTCATCTCCTCCATACTCTAGGAACTTATCCTAAGATTGCCTCATGTACATTAGGAATGTTTCAATATTATTCCAACGCAACTCTCCTAGATTGTCTTGAAATCTACCCACCATGATGAAAGAAAAGGGGACATCAAAACTAGTACAAATCATGTCATACCTGATAGAACCAACTACTGAGGCATAATGAACTCTAATCATTCATTCAATCTTCTCCTGTGTTTGTGGGAACATTTTTTTTGGAGATATTTATACCATGTGACATAGGTAACAATCATCTCTTGTATTCTTCCATATAGTACCTTTTGAGTACCTGGTAAATATATGTACTTTGACTTATCTCATGTATCATTTGATATCTATCTCAATAGATCTTAACTCTAGAATGTAGGCCGCTTCACCTATGTCCTTCATGGAGAAGAATTTATTTAACCAAGTCTTAACTTATTGTAAGCCTTTCACCTCTTTTCCCATAATTAATATGTCATCTACATATAATACTAGGAAAATGATGGCATTCCTTTCATACTTTTTCTAGAAACTAGGGTCAGTTTCATTTTGGACCAAACCAAAATCTCTAATGGCCTCATTAAAAAGAAAATTCCATGATCTTGATTCCTGCTTCAATCAATAAATTTATTTATATAGTTTTCATACTTTATTGGCATTCCATGACACGAAAAACTCATTGGGTTGAGTCATATAGAAGTCTTCAACCAAATTACCATTTAGAAAATCAGATTTGACATCCATTTTCCTAATTTCATAATAATGAAAGGCTGCTATTGCAATAAATATTTTGATGGATTTAGGCATTTCTACTGGTGAGAAGGTTTCATCATAGTTAATGCGTTGACATTTCCAAAATCCCTTTTGTAGCAGGACTTTCATTAAAGGTATTGACATCACCATCCATGACCAGCTTCTTCTTGAATACCAATTTTCATCCAATGGGATTTACTTCAGGTAAAGGGTCTACCAAAAACCAAATTTGATGATGGTACAAGTACTATATCTCATAATTAATGTGTTTTTTCTATTTATCCGCTTTGTTTCCTTCTACTACTTTCTTGTAGGTTAGAGTTTCATCATTTTCAAGGAATAATGTGTCACCTGACTCGGTGACAAGATAACCAAAATTCTCTATTTCTCTATCCTCTCGCGTAGACTTACGCAATATTTTTGTCTCAGGAACAAATTATTCTTCCACTTGTTCTTGGGAAGATTGTTCCTCTACCAAAACTTGTGCATAAAGAGCATTAACATCATCAAAGTCAATATTTCTCCTACTACATCCAATAAAAATTTGTTCCATTTTTAAAAATATGGTTTATCTTTCCACAAAGACTTTTCTATCATAAGGGTTATATAGGTAAAATCCTATATTTTCCATTGGATAACCTATAAAGATGCACTTGGTGCTTCTGGATGCTAATTTGTCACATGGTAATGTATTTAAAAATGACTCACAACCCAATACATGTATGTGTCTCAAACTGGGTTTCTTTCCATACCATAACTCTAATGGAATCCCATCTACTACTTTAGTTGGTACTCGGTTAAGGGTATATACTGTTGTCTGAAAGTGTATCCCTAAAAGGATAATAGAAGAGTTGCACGACTCATCATTGATGTGACCATGTCTAGAAAGGTCTAAATACTCATTTATCTAACAGAAATACATTGTGATGTATATGGTGGATTGAGTTAGGATACTATCCCACACTCCATCAAGTGATCAATGAAATCTTGGCTGAGATATTCTCTGCCACGGTATGAGCAGAGTTCTTTTATCTTTTTATAATGTTGGTTTTCTAATTTATTTTTGTATTCTTTAAAAATACAAAATGAATCATACTTATACCACATTAAGTAGATATAACCATACCAACTATAGTCATCATAAAAATTAATGAATCATAAAAATCATCACTTTCGATTACTGGAAATGGACCATATACATCAGTATGTATTAATTCAAGTATCGCAATGTCTCTTTCAGTATTTCTATAGAAATGTTCTTTGGTAATATTTTTATTGTAAGCAATCTTTACATACATAAAAGTGTTCTAAATGTACCTATTATAAATACCCTTCTTGATGTAATCATCGTAATCACATCCCATTTATATGAACAATCCTGATGCTCCCAAGGCAGAAGATATATGAGTCATGTTGGCTATTTTTTTATTGATTTTCATTACTGGATTCTTGAGTTCCGGCATATATAAACCATTATTAAGATGTGACAATGCATAACATTTGTTATTCATATAAAAAGAAAACATTTAATTCGAAACGTTAAATAAAAACCCATTGTGTCTAAACTCAACACAATGATAATGTTCCTGGTAACAGATGGTACATAATAGAAATTGATTAAAACCAGAACCAAACCAGTTTTCAAGGATATGTGATAGTCTCCCCTTGACAAGTCTGTAAGACATGCACCATTGGTAGCTCGAATATCCACTTGACCTATTTAAATATTCATGAACCTACATAGTTCTTATGTATAAATAAACATTTTTTAGCCACATGACTTATCCAATACCCATCTTGTAGATAAATATAGATTTCATTCAATGGAAAAAATACCATAAAGGAATCATCAGTTTTTTTCTTCTCAACTCTCTAATTCTTCTTCAATTGTCCTTTCTTGCAACATCCGATACAGATTGATTACTACTCAATACATTCCCATTGATTTTTTGGAACCTTTGCAGTACAATGCATTGACGTCTTTGGACTTGACATTTCCTTATACCCCTTTTCCTTGCCCTTGTTTTTATTGTTCACCATAAGGATAGATGAATTGTTATTTTCCATATCCTTGTCATCTTGGAGAAATAAATTGAAAAGTTCGGGGAGAGACATGATCATATAATTCAAGTTATAATTTAAAATAAAAGATGATAAGATTGATGGAAAAGTGGAAATATTGATATCCACTTCTAGTTCATGGTTTAATTTAATCATATGGGATTCATGTGTCTTAATATACCTAATCATATTCAGTATTTGAGGACCGACATGGTACCCTTCTTCTATCATGCACTTATAAAGATCACTTTAGATCCAATACCTTACTTGACAAGCCATGTGCTGATATAATTCTTGGAGATGTGATAGAATCGTGTAGACAACCTCATTCTCATGCATATTTTTCTATTGGATGGACATTGATGACAACCAGATGCATTGTACATCAGGTGCATCGTCTACATGCTTTCCCCATTTATTTATTTCCACCTTACTTTCTCCATGAGGAGGCTCAATAGGGATTGCGGATTCCATCACATATAACTTCATTTATTGGCATAGTACTATGTGCAAGCACCTGTACCACTCATGGAATTTATTTCAAATCATGATATTTTATTTATAAAAAATCAATCATTGTGTTACTGTACTTGTGGTGATGGTGATTTCCATATTAAATATACATCTGATAAACATTGAGAATTTAGTATTATTTCTTGATTACCTTTTTACATATATGATTAATAAAATATTTTATCATATTAACATCTCCCACTATTTTAGAGAACCTTAATAACCCTCACTGTTAGATTCAAAATACTATGTATCATGAGTATTCTAGTGGCAAGGATCCTCAAAACTTACCTCATAGTATACAAGCTTCGACATCACCACTACTCGGAGGGGTTTAAGGTAGGAACTAGTTTGGCCAAACACTTGACTTTTGGTTCCTTATGTTGTTGAGTATAGTCCCAACTTTTGGAATCCGAACATGATTCCCTCATCATTGTGCCTCTAAATTTTTATCATGTTTTCTATGGCTAATCATTGAATACTCAATTTAGTTTCGTCAACCTAGCTCTCTCATGAAAACTACATGGTAGTAAGAGTCACTATCAATTGTGGTTGGAGAGCACCCCAAACAGCTGGTTTCGTTTAGATGTGAGAAATGGAAGGCCTTTGGACTCAATATATCTTTGAGGGATTTAAATATTTATTGAAAATTATAATCTTTTTCAATTTATATGTTCAAACTAGATTGTCATTCTCACAACTGAACATGAAATAGACATATATCTGTCACTTCTTTATGCATTTTTAACTTGTTTACGATTCTATGTGATCAAGAAATAGTAATGCAATAACATAATATAATAAAAAATGCATAAAGGAAAATCATGCAATCCAACTGGTCTTGATTATTATATTATGATCCATCCATAATGGATCTATATTGACCTAGGGGAATCCTTACCTAAGTCGACACCTGACTCGCGTGGAAACCATCCTTAGTGCAACATGCTGGAATCCCATCGGGTTTAACACCATGACATGGTAGGGTCTGCATATCATATCATCATCGTTCAGCGTAGATAAAGGGGGGTCCCCTTTATCAGTGCTCCGAGAAGCGCTGATAAAGCCCACTTTTATCAGCGCTAAAAAACCGCGCTGATAAAAGGTGTCCTTTATCAGCGCTGATAAAAGTACCCCTTTATCATCGCTTTCATTTTAGCGCTGATAAAGGACCCTTTTATCAGCGCTTTTAAAAAAGTGCAGATAAAAGTTAAAAAAATAAAAAAAAAATTAAAAAAAATTAAAAAATACTGTCAATCAGGCGGGGGGCATTTATAGCGCTTGAACCCCCCATTTACAGCGCTTTTCGGCCCCTATACAGCACCCCACTCACCCCACGCACCCCCCTCCAACCTTTAACCGCACTTTCTCCAATATTCCTCATGCGCGCGCACCCCTGCCTCCACTAGGATATGAACTCGAGACCTCCCCCCTGCGCGCCTAAGCCCTTACCACTACTCTATTTTGATTTTCTTTCCAATTCATGATATCTCTATATATATATATTTATATATTTAGTTATATTTATTCGTATAGTAATGTATATTTATATTAATATATATATATAGTTATATTATAATATATATATATAGTAATATTATAATATATATAGTGGTATTAATATATATCTATATCTATATATATATATTTACTTATATTTATTTGTATAGTAATATATATTTATATTTATATATATATATATAGTTATATTAACATATATATAGTTATATTAACATATATATAGTTATATGAATATATATTTATATAGTTATATTAATATATATATAGTGATATTAATATATATATATATGGTGATATTAATATATATATTTATAGTAATACTAATATATATATATGTAGTTATATTAATATATATATTGTTATTAGATTAATATATATATTGTTAGATTAATATATATATATATATAGTTAGAATAATATATATATATAGTTAGATTAATATATAGGTATATAAATATTCATTGTATTTTAAATAAAATGGATGTTAGATATTATTTAGATATAGTTAATATATTTTATATGTAAATATATTTTATTATTTATATTTATAATTAAATTTTTAGGTGTGAATATTTAAAAAATATGAATATATTGTTATATATTTGATTATAAATAGTTGTGCATTATAAAAAAAGATTCAATTTCAAAGACATAATATCAATATGAATGTAATTCCTTGGAATAAATTAATACCCTACCAAAAAAATCCAATAATACCCCCTTAAATGAGGGTGAAAATCCACAAAATGTTAAAAAATCGGGGTACCCCGACTAAAAACTCAGTTTTGGAGGCCTTCTGGGCCTCTTTTGGCCTCGAAAATCCCTTGACCTGTTCACCCGGGTCATAGCGACGTAGAGCTCGTCGCAGGCTTCGATTTGATATGTGGTAGAGCTCAAACGGACAAATGGATCAAAAGTTATGGCCGTTTGAAGTTTGAGTTGCATTTTCAACATATTTTGGATCTTTTTTTAATTTTTTAAATTTTTTTAGTCTTCAAATTGTTATTAAATGACTATTAGTCCATAATTATTAGCAAATTATTAATTAAAAATATTTTTTTTAATTTTTTACGAAGTCATTTTCACTAAATATTATATATATTATGTATTAGAAGTGTAAATGTACATTTACAGTTATGTAAAATATATTTAAAAATTATATATTATATTTATATATCAATATAACTATATTTATATACTAATATATTAATATATTTAAAAAAATGTCGAAGCCGACCCTTTATCTGTGCTTTAAAAAAAATACTGATAAAGGCCCCCCTTTATCAGCGCTACTAAACAAGCGCTGATCAAGGGGGTCCCTTTATCAGCGCTTTGTTGAGCTCTGATAAAGACACCCCCCATTATCAGCGCTTTTTCGTTAGCGCTGATAAAGGGGGGGGGGGGGGGGGGGCGCTGCGAAAAACTGTTTTTGTGGTAGTGGCAGGGGAGGGGCTCTGGGGATATAAAATTCAAATTGTCCATTGGACCTGCAAGCCCCTATACATATTTGAATTAAAATACTATTCACAAACCATCATTTATCTAATTAAAAATTACAATCATCGCACAAATTGAATAAATAATTAAATAAATAAATTAAGCATACTTGAATGGTTTAGTCTCATTCTCAAGACCAGTAAGAATAAATTAAGCATAATTAAAAATAAACTGCAATAAAATTTATATCATACAGGGGCACTTTAATAAATTAAATGAATTTAAATAAATTCAATTAATTTATTGTTATCAGCTCCATTTGTTTAATTATATTTTAATTCCAGAAATTTAATTAAACTATTAATTTAATTTTAACTATAAAATTAAATTAAACTATTAATTTAATTTTAACTATACAATTAAATTAATCTATTTATTTAATTTCAATACTATTTAAATTATTGTTTCAGATTAAATTAAACAAAAACCCCAATGAAATTCTATTTAATTTAATTTAACAACTAAATTAATTAAAACTAAAATAAGGGGGTTACCTCTAACCAGGAGGAGTCTAGAAGGATTATGAACTGCCTTGGGGTGTCGTCCTAGAGTAGGGCCAAATAACAACAAAATCGTGGAAAGACTGCGGTGTGACTGTTTTGAGATTGTAGTCTATTGGCCTGATCCAGCAACACACGTTGGGCATCATCTTCTAGCTAGTAGTGAACTCTTCTTGCAAGGTGCGAAGGCGGCATGACACTGCTCCGGCCAGCTGCTTGGGGTAACATCTCAGTCTAGTGCGGTCTAGTCCAGCAGTGGTGATGTCTTGTGCGGCCTGGTCTTATGTGTCCTGGTCATGCATGGAGAGGTCCAGCGCCGCCTGGTTTGGAGCGGCCTTGTCCGTTGTGGCCTTGTCCGGCACAGTGAGCTGTTGGTTGAGACTTACCAGATGGTGTGAGGCAGGTGGGGTGACACGGTCTGGTGGCAGGGAGGTGTCCAGCGTGAGGTAGAGTGTACGTCACACAAGGGTGGGGTTCTTCCTGTTCCGGACTGTCGAGGTGGAGAGAGAGGTACAAGATCTAGGGTTTCACCATGGGAGAAGGTGGCACACCCTTTTTCACATAGAATATGACATGTGGGTCCTCTCCCCTTTCACCCTTTTTTATTTATTTGTATTTACACAAACAACACCCCATTCCCCTTTTGATTGTTTTTTTAAATGAAAAAGACCCACATTGGGGTCTTGGTCCCCATAAAATGTTATTTTTTCTAAAATATATTTTATAAAGACTTTTAATGAAAAAATTGACTATTCCTCAAATCTTCAAAGACGCAGTTTTTTATTTTTAATTTTAAGTAATATAAAGTAATATTATATTATAATATATTTTTTTAACACAATAATAATAAAACCACTAGATATATTCCAGCGACCGGATTCTGGTCATAGAGTGGCCAAATTTTAGTATTTTTGAAGTTCATATTAATAGATTAAAATGTGTTCTTCATTAAATTTTAATAGGAATATTTTAAATCGACAAGTCAATCCAATTAATATTTTCAAATGGCCATAACTTGGACATTCAGAATAGGATCGTTGTGAGGTCAGATCCGTTGGAACCAATTTATTTCCCCGTACTTAAATTTAATTCAATTTAATTTTTATTTGACTCTAAAAAATCATGCGTCACTCTGATATCACTGTAAGGTACCAAGATGGTAGTATAAGCTGATGGGACCATAAATTAATTTTTTTGCATCACCGGAGAAATGTTTTGATGTCAACTCTGGTGGTCTATCCCGGTACAAGATGAGGACCACGAATAAATTTTACAAAGAAAAAATTTAAAACAAAAAAGTACCTTGTTCGGATTTGACATGTGCAAGTGTGTCGCATGTTGCTGGCCATTGTTGAATGAAGACTGTGATGTCGATTTCCTTTATATCGTCCACATATTCTTTTCAAATCTTCATGCTCAACGTTCGTTAGAATCCGGGTGCGAGCGTGGTACGCTGACAATCTCTTCGACGTAGTACTGATCACCACAACACCGAAAACATCGATCCAAGAAATATGATCTCAGATTTCTTCTTTTCTTGAGAGGATCTCTCTCTAAAATCTATTAGGATGGAGAGACACTCAAATTTGCCAAATGAATGGTTACAAGGGGAGAGCATATCTCTTATTTTTATAGGGAATATCTAAAATACCAGGTATGGGTTCCAAACCCAAGTGTAATAGATATTCTCTATATAAGTATTATAAATATTTATTTATGTCAAATTATATTATGCCATAAAAAATATCTCTAAAATATATCACTAACTACAATATATAATAAATATATATCACTTGATAAACATGAGTCTATAACATGACTCTATTATCATGGAAATATGAAACGAACCCAGGATATTTAAATTTTTTGGGAAAATATTATATCATTATGTTTACATAATATTTTGTAAATATATGTCATTTATAAATTCAACATACTATTACAAGCTTGACTAATTAATAAATTTATTTATTCATTACTATTCCATTGAACATGGATAGTACTGGGAATCATTGGCGGGGCCCACCATGTTGTATATTCTTATTCCCAGAATAGGGAAGATTCCAAACCACTATATTGTCCGACCCTCTAGGCCTCTATCTTAATAGCATTGAATAGTATCCACTGACCAAGTGCGGGGACTAGTAACCCAGTGGGGCCCCTATAATGATATGTTAACTTCCAAGAAATGAATACATTCTTACAAACATGGTCTGTATAATATAATCTCTTCAACATCGATATCTCAAAATTTTAGAATGCACACTAGTGTCATCATCCTTAATCTTTCTTTATTTTATTTGTTGATTTGTCCGGACGGTCATACCATCCACTACCATGGCCATGAATATAATGCAGGTGAAACCATCATGATCAACTAAGCCTGAGATTTCTCTTCCTGAAATCAGGAGAGAAAATCTTCTCTTGATCATTGGATCAATTCCATGTCACCAATGACATACAAAAAAACTACCTCTCCACAACTTTATTGAAATGAATTTCTCATTTTGTCAATGTACGCAATTAAATGACATCCATTGATAATGATATCATGTCTAAATGCCATCACACATGTCTGTAGATAAGAATGACCAATGACACTGGTAGCATGTGGTGTTGTTATTCTGAGGATATGTCCTTCTGATCTCATCTATAAATGATCATCAATTGAAATAGTCATTAGAAGAAGTCTCAATACTTATGAGCCCCCAATTCCTGATGGTGACAAATCATCTTTGTCCTTTCAAAATGATGTAACTAGATCATAGGAAATTACATTAAGATTACATTCTCAACATCTCGAGGTTCTCATTATAGTCTGGGATCTGCTATAACCCTTTGACACATCATATAATCTAAGGAAATTTCCATAATCAATGTGGATACAGAAGTATCAACACATTTATGGAATGATAAACTCATGTATAAATAACGAACTGCATACATGTAGTGGTAATAAATGTACAATAAATGTTGGTTCTAGGGAACCCACATTCAACATTTTGAATATAAAAATATCCCAACACATCCACTTTAGTTGTATCCCGGATCAAAATGAAGTGGGATGATTTGGTCAAATGATCAATAAACAACCAAAAAACATTATTATCCTGAGATGTACAAGGTATTCCAATAATGAAGTCCATGGAAACCTCATCCCACTTCTATGTAGGAATGGGTAATGGCTGAAGAAAACATGAGGGCCTTTGATGATTTTATTTCACCTACTGGAATGTGTAGAATATCGACACGATGTCTGTGATGTATCGTCTCAAACTAGGCCACCAAAACTACAGACAGAAAACATAATACATTTTGGTGGAACCCGGATGGCTATCCCACTAAGACTAGTGGATATTATCCATCACCACCATGCATAGAGATAACAACACTAATGAACAACCCTTGAATCACAAAATTCCCTCTAGAGTGGATGACATATCAGAGGACATCTTCCTACCATGAAGAAACTACTTTGACTGAAAATAAATCTCACCACTAGGATGATCCCACTGAATTAGCTCTACTAGAGAAGGAGATAACAAAACACTCACCAAGAATGCATCCCCATTTTTCTCCCTGGTCTTCACATGCATATTAGGAAAGATCCATATCAATATCTACTCATCACTGGACTTCCTCAAAGAATGCACTGGAACACTTCGGCTCAAGGCATGAGCCACCACGTTACCCTTTCCTAGGGAATAGACAATGTCAATGTCGAACAGCTAAATGTACCTGATCCAATGATGCTGCCTCAAGTTGAGGTCATTCTGTGATAAGATATTGTTCAAGATTTTTTTATCAAAGTAGACAACAAACATTTCCTCTAATAGGTAGTGATGCCAAGTATTCAAATCATGCATCACCATTGCCAACTCTAAGTCTTGGGTCAGGTAATTATTTTGGTGTTGTCAGAGTTTGGGTGAGACATACGCCACCATGTGATCATCCTACCAAACCACACACCCAAGACACAAACCTGATGTGTCGCAATAGACCTCATGCCTATTTCCATGCTCTGTAAAAATCATAATGGGAAAAGTAGTCAGCAGTCGCTTTTGCGACTTAGTGGATGCCTGACATTCTAGGGCCCATAAAAACAACACCCCTTTCTAGGTGAACACAGTCATCTGTGAAGCAATCCAAGAAAAATCCTAGACGATTCCACTATAATAACTATCCATGCCATGGAAACTCTTGATTCCAAACCGAATATTTGATTTCTCTCACAACATAATTGCACTGATATTGTTAGGGTCTATTCAAACCTCTTGCTATGAGATCACATGCCCCAAAGATTTCACCTCCGTAATCTAGAAAGTGAACATTTACAACTTTTTATAGTGGTCATGATCCCATAAAGTTCCCAAAATGATAATCAAGTGATGTTATTGATTGTCTTTGAACTAGAGTATTTTATAATGTCTTCCAAGAACACCACAATGAAGAAATCAAGATACTGGTGGAACACCAATTTCATGAGTGAAATAAAGACTGATGGAGCATTGGTCAATCCAAAGGGCATTACCAAATACTCAAAGTGGTTGTACCTTCTTTTAAAGGCTATCTTCAGGATACCAGCCTCTTTCACATCGAGTTGATGGTATCTCGAACACATGCATTTTTTTGAGAACCACTTTTCTCCCGTAAACTGATCGAACGAATCATCTATTCTTGCAGAAAGCTTATATTTTCATAATTGTTACCTTATTTAGCTTCTAGTAGTCAATGCACAACTAGATGGATCTATCGCCCTTTATCAGGAACAACACATGAGAAACACAAGGAGAGATGCTTGGGAGAATGCATACATTGGAGTCTAAGTCATATAGTTGTATATTTAATTCCTCATCTCATTGGGGGACATATGATATGAGGGAAGAGATATCAGTTGTGTTCCTCGTGCCGGGTCATTCGGGAACTCCACATCCCACTTGAGGGGAAAACATGAAACATTATCTTAGAATACCTCAATAAACTCATTCACTATATAAGGTAGTGAACCATCAAGGGAGATTCCATCATCCTATAGCGCGAGTGATGATAACTGGAATATATGAATTCCAAACTATGGGACCGTTGGTCCTACACAACCTAATCAAGGATCCCATTCTCAATGAAAAACATGACGACTCCCGTCAGGTTCCATTAATCTCACTCACTGCCTATCAAATTCGATGTGCTATTTTAAGTATACTAGCCAATCCAAAAAAAAGTATTATGTCAAATAGATAGATATCTAAGACTAAGAGGTCCCACTCCATCTCAATCACTAAAAAAGATAGCGCACACGATGAGCACCTATGACCCAAATCATTCTTATTTGGCAGCGGAGTCACTTACTCCATAGAAAAATAAAATACCTAAGTTGAAATTTTTTTAGTGTCTACAAAACGGGAAGAGATGAATAAAACAGAGGGACCAATATGAAAAAATGATACATATATTAAAGATGCATTCCAAACGGTACCTCAAACTGTCGATGTTCCTGCCTCTGTTCCTACTGGATCCAGATCCACCACATGTTGATGAATGGTCTCTGCCTAAGGATGACAGCTAGCCATTGGTTTTGCCCTAAACAAGAACATCCCATAAGATGAGCCAGCCCTATATCCATGGCTATCGAATCAATATCCCCTTTTCCTCGATATATCTAACTCTACTTTCACTCCTCTTGAAACCACTGACCTAGCCCCACTCTGAAGTGGGCCTGCCACTCTGTAAAAGAACTGCAAGTTAACAATATCTTCACATTATTAATAAGGATTTGGAGGATGTGGGAATAATGGTAATGTTGTTCTACCCCCCCCCCCCCCCCACTAGTGTCACATGACTGATCTCACATCAGAAACCACATATGAAAGATGATAGAAAGAGTGTCTCGTACTTCCACATCCCTTCTCCACATGTTCCTCCCATTTCCTTTACATTTCTAAATAGATTCCACTAGAAACTACTGATACAGTTGCAGGAATACTATCCATGCCATTGCGGTCAGTCTCCACCATACACGCATGGCCGACGACCCCCACATAGGTCCTTATCTTGAATAAGATCACCTAGGTGTATATGTCTGGTTTCAAGCCTTTCCCAATCCATTGGGACTTCTCCAGCTCATTCAAGAATATTTCATGGGCCTAACAAACCAAATAAGAAAAATAGTTGGCATACTCCATCACAGAAAAATTCCCCTTAACAAGGTCCAAGAAGTCTCGGGACCTAGAATATTCCCAGACCTCTGGGTAGTATTATTCAATGAAGATTTCCATGAAGTCTCCCCATCACATATTCTCATTCTTCCCAGTTTGAGGTACCGATTCCCACCACCTGCGGTTGGGAACCTCAAATAAAAAAGAGGCACACTTCACTATGAAATCCTCGGGTGTATCCAAGAACTAAAAAATTTGCTTGATCTTCTCAATCCATTCCTCAATTTATGGGGGTGATATGATACCTCAAAAAGTAGGAGGCATGTTTTTTTAGAAACTCTTGATCGTTATCTTATCTAGTACCAGTCTCTTCTTCCCTAACAGGAATCGGAACAGATCTCAATCCATGTCCCATAGCTTGGAGAACCCAGACCACAACTTCGACTAGCATCTACTTAATCGGTGTGTGAGAACTCTCTCTGCCTTCCTCTTGTGGGCGCATGGGAGCTATACGGGGAGGTATTTTGCTACAAAAATCAATAGTCCCAAAAATTGATTCCATATTTGGAATCATAATAATTTATAATTTATAATAATTTCATATTTGTTTTGATAAAAAAATATTAGTGAATGTACTTAAAATAAATAACAATTGTTAAGGTAAAATTAATCACAAGAAGTGAATAAACATTAATATTAAGGGCCAAAATGACATATAAACGTGTAAAAAATCAATTAGGTGGCCATAAATATACCCTCACATCCCTTATAATGCATTTGGTCTATTATTTTATCCAATTTAAATGTGTTAAATGACTATGAATTTCTTTTTTTATTATATAGCTAGAGTACCACTCCCCCACCACTATAAAAAGGCCTCCACCCCTCTCACTATATCATGAATCTCAAGGAACAATGGATTGAAAAATATCTAACCTAATAGCTCCTCAAAATCCCACTCATCACCATTTAATCCTTCCCGTGGGATGAAATCCATCAAAGGAAACCTTTTGTTACATACTAAAAAAAATTTACCCGAATAAGAGATAACATCTTCTCTCATGCTCTTTAGTTTAACTTCATTATCCCCCAAAAAATCTCCTTATTATATGATTTTATTATAAAAAGTTTCTAAAATATTAGATAATGTTGTTGTGTAATGGGATAGACCTTCACTTTCCCAATGTTTCATCTAATGGATAATGAACACACTATTTACATGTATGATGATCTACCACCTCACTAAATGATGATATTTCATTTTCTATTAACGCATATCAGGGTGGCTATTTTGATGGAAACTTATATTCATATAATTAATATTATATTTATAATTTATTCATTCTTATATTAATATTTTATAGAAAATTCCATTGTACATTACATTTTATGTAAATATGATAACATCATTTGTGGATGTCTTGACTACCGCCCCGTCAAAGAGATGTGACTAATTCACACTATTCATTGAATGTAAAAAGGATGGTTGTAAAAAATATATATAACATATATACCATAAATATGGTAATATAATTATATTATATATATATATATATTTATTATTTACTTTTCATTATTCTAGATAGAAAATAGAATTGAATATATCTTTCATGCGTACGTACGACCTACCATCTCTATGAACGATTCACATAATTTTTTAATCTCAAAATATTATGGAATTTTATGAATAAAAATTTACTGAATATATAAGTTAATTAATCCATGTTATAGATTCTTGAGATTATTAAATCATTATCTAATTAATAGTAAACTTAATTAATAAATCAAATCATACTTGAGAAAACTTAGAAATTAACACATGAATTAGATAAATTAATGAAAATGTGTTATCAAATGAGAAAATAAAATATTTTAAGATATTAATATATGATATTTTAAAAATTATTATGGTTCTATTATAAGATATAAACATATTTTATACCACTTCATTGGAGGATAGGTACCACACAACAATGAAAAGGTTAACTTAAGGGTTTCTTGTTTTACCATTATTTCTATAAATAATACACCATTTAAACCAATTAATTCATTGTTGTAGTGTATATATTTACCATTTTGTTAAATTATATCATGATTCCTTTTTATTAATTATATGAAAATCATTCCTTAAAGGTAATTATGATATAAATTTATCATGTGCTATGTGACACATTGGGATGTTTAAAGACAATTATCCTCAAAAATGAACTTAATGATTATCATTGAATTCTCACTTAATTTTGTGATTTTTAACATTATCATGAAAAAAATAACCTTATTACATTAATTTTTCATTGGAAATTTCCTTTAATATCCATATTCTCACACAATTGATAATATTGTTTCCAAAACCAAATATCATTTTTCAAACAGTGTTGACATTTATAGTTATTTGATTAAATGATTAATTATGGATATATAAATATAATCTATTCAATAAAGACAGATTTGGATAAGGAATAATGTTTATTAAATATATTTGGGAATATTTGGACATGAAATATATGTTTTGTTGACCGTTTAAAGAAATACATTAGGTTTGTGGAATAGTTAATTCAATCCTATCGATGCATCCATTGTCTAATGAGATGAATTAGTTGGCCAATTTAGAAAATTCAAACATTCTCATGATGGTAATGGTTTTATACTCATAAGATACATGAAATATGATATAAAAAATTTATTTTACTGAAAATTCACTTTTTTTTATCTATGAAATTTTGTGTTGGTATATATATGGACATATTTCATTTCCAGTTTAGTGATTTAATGGAATGTGTATCCATTTTATTATCTTTATATATTTATATTTCCTTTTCTTTTTATTTGAATGGAATTTGTTATAAAATTTTTAGCATTCCTTGTTGATTTATTAAAATTTATTCTTTATTGCTTCCACTTTACATACGCTTACTATGCATTTGTGCCCACCATTATTATGTTTTAATTACTTTGGTTATGAAGAATAAATAACTAAATACATGTTAAAGTTTGATGTTTATTTTATTTTATTATGTGTAATGGTTTTATATTATATTTAACATTGAATCATTAGTATCATGTGTGTAATTTTTTATTCCAGGATTGTTGAACTGATCGGTCCTTTAGGATTAGGTTTCTGGTAATCATGATAATGTAATTAAATAATTCACAAACTCTGGGCTTCCAGGGTAGTGGATTTACAGTTTTAAATTAAACAAATATTACCAACAACCTTATAAACTAGATTAATAAATACATACACTAGGGAGCACAACCCTGTGATAGATTTTGAAGATATGTTTAGAAGAACATCCTATAAATTTTTAAAGACAGTGATAACATGGGTATTCCTAGAAACACATAAATTCTAAGATATTTCAAGTGGACAAGGTTCTAGGACAAAAGTACCATGGTGTGAAAACTCTAAAAAGGTGTATTGGGCAAGACTCGGTATAACCTGGTACATCATAGTAGACCAGAATGCGTACCTAGTCTAACACTCTTAGGGGACACACATAAGATAGTACACATTATATACACCTAAAATGATGAAGGATTTGGAAGAAACTATTTCCCCATAGTATCTAATGATTATGATTATAGGATTTAAAATGAATAAATTTATGTTATATGGTATACGAAATTTTATGACATAATCTAGTATATAGCATTTTTAGATGCCACGAACCGAATCTGGTCTCCACTATTACTAACACCAAATAGATCCCATGATAAGGCCTGATGGGGGTTCTATATCCCCATGGGTAGGCACATGTGCATGGGTATCATTGAATTTGGTTTGGGAACAATTTTCCTGATTTTGAAAGCTTAAAACAATAAAAACAAACAATAATATGATTATGGAAGTTTCATGAAAAACAAGCCTAAAAATCCTGATCTGAATAAGTGATTTTAAAGAAATCGAAATATATCCAACCATCAATAAAAACATCATCAAATATTCCACAATGACTCTACATGACAAGGGGTCATCACCCCCGAGCCGTCTCTACAACAATACACCATAAGAGGGGATACCAACGGAGACCGCCTTCACTTGAGTCTTTGCCTTTACATGTGTCAAAATAACCATGTATATATAAACCCATAGGTTTTATGTAGGGTGTGATCCTATGACCAATAGGATACCACCCATAAATTCTAAATAGTTTCTAATACAAGGTGAAAAACGTGTTGTTTTAATAATTTAAGGAAAAGCGGTGATAAATTACAAGAAATGAAACTTTAAATTGTAAACAACATTCAAAATAAATAAATAATAATGATAAAAAATTATAATAAATTTAAGATTTTGTACTCTAAATCCAAACACACTCTAATATAACTGTAAATACCACAAATCCAATGAGAAAAAAAACTAGGAGCACCACTAGGAACTAGATAGTCTCATGCCCTATGTAAATCGTACCCTAGTGTAAAATATCCAAGTCAAAGTCCATTCCCATGCACAAGACACAAGTTTAGAACATACCAATAACCTAGTGGTCCCAAAAAACGTCTATATAGTTTTGATATAGTTTTTTCTATCCATTTTCTTAGTGAAACCATGACAAAACCCATCCTGATCACTAGCATACTTGTACATATCCAGCCACCAAGGTACCCGAGATTCTCCCATTGTGATCAAACTATTTTATCATGATACATTCATTTATTTTCATATGAAAACACCACAAATGGTCATATACAAACAATATAGTGTCTATACAGACTTTATACCACTAAAAAGAGACAAAAAACATTTGTATTTTTAATAAATCAACTTCACAAAATCCCCCATTGTTTTACACCGAAGACTCCTTGAAATTTCCACATTGAACACTATATTTACACTTAAATTTCATCAAAACACTAATTTCATCCCAATAACTTTTCAATGAAACCAAAAAATCAGTTATATGGAATCCCCATATAAACCAAGAAGTAAAATTTTTGTGCATCCTCTAATTTCACACAAACATGGCACTTAAAATTCATATAGGTAAAAAATAAAACTAAATAAAATTTTACCAAAACAACCAAAGTACAGAAACCATCAAAATTTTATTTTAAGACCTAGTTCATTTCAATAAATTAAACTAATTAGTTATAGGGAATCCCCAAATTAACCAAGAAGTATTTCTATAAACCCCCTCCCCAATTTAAAATAAAAATGGAACTTAAACAACATTTGATTTTCAAATACCATTAAAAACGATTTTTCACCAATAATAAAATGATAAAAATATGAAAATATAACAAACACATAAATATATGTCACAAGTATTTCATACACATAGAATCTCCAACCAAAATGGTTAAAAATAGAATCTTTTTTTTTTGAAAATTCAATCGCACCACCACCGCACCTCAAGGAAGGTAGATCAAGAAAAAAAATCAAATTATTGGACCAAGAAATCCCAAATTTACAACCTAGGTTAGAAAACCTACCATCTGGTTATTTGGGACTTGAAGGAAATTATAATATATATCATGAAAATGGGAGGATCTAAGGGGGAGAAACACTTACATGAGGTTGTGTAATGTTCCTCCACCAAATTCACCTTTAAAATGGAGTTTCAATTAGTATTTGAGAAGCATTGAGAAATTCCAAGGCTATTAGAATTTTAGTGGGGAAGAAAAGGGCGAGTTAAGATAAATGTTGGGAGGGAAAATAGGTCATTTATCTCATTTTTAATGAGCTTTACATAGGCACACAGTTTGTGTGGTCGGTTTGTCAAACCATGCACCTAAAACACGCACCCTCTTTTATCCCCTCAAACCATCTCTAAAAGCCACAAAATTTTTTAGGGGATTATGGTGGAATTAGAGGGGATGTAAGGATAAAAATATAATAAATATATGTACCTTTAATGAATAACTTCGGTGTGAAAATTATTCACACCATGGAAACATTCCGTCCCAGAAAGTTGATTAGAGGTTTGTCCGAAAACCACAATGGGTACACATCCTCAACCCATGAAATCTGCTTCGAGATATCATGTGTATTACTTCCATGCTTCTAAATAACCTGGACCACCAGAATAGACTTCCCTAGAAGCACATACTCTTGGGAGTCCACTATTTGCACTGCTACTCC
The DNA here is from genome assembly GCA_963277665.1 of Viscum album. Taxonomy (NCBI): domain Eukaryota; kingdom Viridiplantae; phylum Streptophyta; class Magnoliopsida; order Santalales; family Viscaceae; genus Viscum; species Viscum album. The sequence goes on from OY728156.1 coordinate 54,697,363, forward strand.
AAAAATGACATGCCAGGCTCTATCTACAGTTCATCCCAACTCAGCACAGGGGAAAAACCCGGGTTGTATTTCTTCACCTGGGAGACATGGAATACATCATGGATGAATTTAAATTGATAAGTTAAGGCCAACCTATAATCCTCCTTTTCAATACACTCGGTGATCCTAAAATGTCTGACATATCACGACGTTAGCTTTCCTTACTTCCCCAATCGATGAAGGCCCAGACGAGGGGACACCTTCATGAATACCCTATAACCCACATGAAACACTAATTATTGACGCCTACAGAAATAATATGATTTATGATGACTCTAAGTTGTCAACAAGTGATAACTGATCAATTAGACCATCTCAAATGTCTCCTTCACAACACTCGGTCACAGCAGTGAGGTCTCACCTACCTCATACCAACAGAGGGGGACCTAGAAGGATGACCATAGAGCACCTAAAAAGGAGCCATTTGAATTGAGAATTGGTAACTATTGTTTTAATAAAACACAAGCGATCCAAAATGGATATCCTAGGAACCTCTAGAGTCCATAACACATTGATCAAGAATGTCCTTTACAATTTGATTCGCACGATTGGTATGACCATCTGTTTGAGAATGGAATGTCGTCCTCATCTTAATCTGAGACCCCAAGGCCTTCTGAAGGCCTTCAGAAAACCAAGATGTAAAATATGGGTCTCTATCCGATACAACTACCGACGACACACCATGGAGCCTTACCACCTACTGTGTAAGGTACCACAAAGGGCATCGAATGCTAGTGGTCCAAGAAATTATTTTAGTCCCATAATCGGAGCAAATTTATGTCGTCGACTCTGATTAGCTATACCGGTATTTCTCGTGGACCACGCATGAATTTGAAAGAGAAAAATATATAAAATGAAAAAGTAAATTGTTTGAATCTGATGTGCACAAGTGTGTCGTAGGTTTGCAGTGACCGTTTCTCAAAGACTCTAATGTCGAAGTCTTCCAGATCATCCACATAGGCCTTTCAATTCTACATGCACATTGTTCATTGAAATATAGGTGCTAGTGCAGTATGCCAACAATCTCTCTGCTACAATTGTGATCAATGTAAGATAATAGTCTTCGAACCAAGAAGGATGATCTTGAAGTTATTCCTTTCTTGAGAGGATCTCTCTCTAAAATCCATGTGGAGAGAGGGGCTCTCAAGTTTGACACATGAATAGTTACAAGGGGAGAGCCTATCTCTTACTTAGATAGGGAATAACTAAAATTCCAAGTATGGGTTTCCGGCCCATGTGTAATATATATTCTCTGTATAAGTATTATAAATATTTATTTATGTAAGATTAAATTATTCAACAAATAATATTTATAATTTCTATCACTAACTACAATATATAATAAATATATGTTGCGTGAAAAAACATGAGTATATAACTTGACTAACTTCTCCTGAAAATATTTAACGAACCATGTATATTTAAATCTATTCGAATAATATTTAATCATTGAATTTACATAATAACATGTAAATTCATGTTATATATAAATTCAATATATTATTCCGTGCTTGGATAATTAATGAATTTATTTATTTCTTGGTGATCCATATAACTTGGATTTTACTCAGACCCATTTGGTGGGGCCCACCATGTTCTTTATTCCCAATCCCAAAATAGTGATGATTCATAAACAGCTATAGTGTGTGACCCTCTAGGCCCTTATCTCAATAAGAACAACTAATATCCACCAACCAAGAGAAGGGTCTAGAAACCCAACGATGCCCCTGTTGATATAAGGTAAATTCAATTCAACAACTACCTTCCTATGAACATGGTCTATGTAATATAATCTATTCATCATCAATATCTCAATAAAGAATAATGCACACTAGTTTCTTCATTCTTTATCTTGCTTTATTTTATTTTTCATTTGTCTGGACGATTTTACATTCCACTACCATGGCCATGGATTTAACGAATGGTCAACCATCCAAATCAATCAGTCCAAAGTTATCTCTTCCTGATCATGGAAGAGTCAAATCTGATCTTTACCATTCAATCAATACCATGTCACCAATGATGTATCCTACACAAACCACCTCGCCACGACTTTATCAACATGCTTTTGACCTTGTATTTAAGTAATTTATTAAATGAACTCTATTTATAATGATCTCAAGTCTGAAGACCATTACACATGTCCATAGATATGAATGACCAATGACACCTGGAACATGTGGTGTTTCTATTATGCAGGTTTGTCCTTATGATTTCAACTACTTGAGATAATCAGGTGCATACATCCTGAGATGAATTATCAATGCTTATGATCCTCAAACACCTGATGGTCACACATCATCTCTGTCCTTTCAAAATTATGTAACTAGACCATATAAAATTACATTATGATTACATTCATGGCATCTCGAGGTTTTTTGTATAGCATGAGATCTACTATAACCCTTTGACATGACATGTAATCGGGGGATATTTCCATAAACAAAGTTGATGCAGAATTATCAATACTATTATGGAATGATAAAACAAATATATATATATATATAACTATATAAATGTAGTTGTAATAACATTAAAATACAATTTGGGTCTAGGGAACCAACATTCAACACCACCACTTGCACTAGAGCCAACGAATAATAAGTTTCAATCCGCTGGCTCTCACATGAGAATCATGCTTCGGCTGGGAAATGGATTTATTCAGGTGGTCTTACACATTGTCTTATTTGGCTACTCTGATAACTGTCACTTCACCCTTTTGAGTTAAATCCCCCATGAGATGAATCTTCTGAAGAATATGTTTTCTCTTCAAGTGAGACCTGGGCTCCATGGTAAGCACCACTGCAGCAGTATTAACACAATATACTGGAACAAGTTTTGCACTACTAGGAAGAACACAAATGTATGAGATAAATCAGAAAATCTAGACTACTTCCTTTGCAGCATCAGAGGTTGCAATATATTCGGGCTCTACTGTAGAATCAGCAACTATAGATTACTTCGAGCTTCTCTATCTCACTACCAGACAATTCAGTAAAAATATATAGCCTGACTATGATTTCAAATCTTCACGATCGATGTGTAAACTAGAATCATTGTATCATCTCACTACTAGTGCCTCATCTCCTCCATACTCTAGGAACTTATCCTTAGATTGCCTCATGTACATTAGGAAATTTCAATAGTAGTCCAACACAGATCTCCTAGATTGGATTGATATCTACCCATCATGCTTAATGAAAAGGAGACATAAAACCTAGTACATAGCATGCCATACCTAGTAGATCCAACTACCGAGGCATAATGTACTCTACTCATTCATTCAATCTTATCCTGTGTTTGTGGGAACATTTTTTTGGAGAGATTTATACCATGTGACATAGGAAACAATCATCTATTGTATTCTTCCATACAATACCTTTTGAGTACCTGGTAAATATATGTACTTTGACTTATCTCATGTGGCATTTGATATCTTTTTCGATAGATCTTAATCCCTAGAATGTAGGTTGCTTCACCTATTTCCTTCATGGAGAATAATTTATTTAACCAAGTGTTAACTTAATGTAAGCCTTCCACCTCGTTTCCCATAATTAATATGTCATCTACATATAATACTAGGAAAACTATGGCATTCCTTTCATCCTTTTTTATAGAAACTAGGGTCAATTTCATTTTGGACCAAACCAAAATCTCTTATGGCCTCGTCAAAAATAAAATCCCATGATCTTGATTCCTACTTCAATCCATAAATGGATTTCTGTAGTTTTCATACTTTATTGGAATTCTATTACATGAAAAACTCTTTGGGATGATTCATATATAAGTATTCCACCAAATTCCCATTTAGAAAAGCAGTTTTGACATCCATTTTCCAAATTTCATAATCATGAATAGATGATATTTCTAGAAATATTTTGATGGATTTAGGCATTGCTACTGGTGAGATGGTTTCATCATAGTTAATGCCTTGACATTTCTAGAATCCCTTTTGAAGCTAGATTTTCATTAAAGGTATTGACATCACCATCCATGACTAGCTTCTTCTTGAATACCAATTATCACCAAATGGGCTTTAATTCAGGTAGATGGTATACCAAAAACCAAATTTGATTATGGTACAAGGACTATACCTCATAATTCATGTCTTGTTTCAATTTAGCTGCTTCATTTCCTTCTACTACTTACTTGTAGGTTAGAGTTTATTCATTTTCAAGGACTAATGTGTCATTTGACTCGGTTAGAAGATAACCATAATTCTATATTTCTCTATCCTCTCGCATAGACTTATGCAATATTTTTGTCTCAGGAACAAATTCTTCTTCCACTTTTTCATGGGAAGATTGTTCCTCTACCAACACTTGTGAATCAAGAGCATTAATATCATCAAAGTCAATCTTGGTCCTACTACATCCAATAATTTTTTTTCCATTTTTAAAAATATGTTTTATCATTCCATAGATAATTTTCTTTCATAAGGTTTATATAGGAAATATCCTATATTTTTATTAGGATAACCTATAAAGATGCACTTGTTGCTTCTAGATGCTAATTTGTCACATGGTAAAGTCTTGACAAATGCCTCACAACCCCATACACATATCTGTCTCAAACTGGGGTTCTTTACATACCATAACTCATATGGAATCCCATCTGCTACTTTATTTGGTACTCAGTTAAGGGTATATACTGTGGTCTGTATAGTGTATCCCTAAAATGATAACAGAAGAGTTGCACGACTCCTCATTGATGTGACCATGTCTAGAAAGATCTAATTCCTCCTTTCTCTAATAGAAATCCATTGTGAAGTATAAGGAGTGAGTTAGGATACTATCCCACACTCCATCAAGTGATCAATGAAAGCTTGGTTAAGATATTCTCTGCCTCGGTATGAGCGGAGTGATTTTATCTTTTTATAATGTTGGTTTTCTACTTCATTTTGGTATTCCTTAAAAATCCAAAATGAATCATACTTATACCACATTATGTAGTTATATCCATACCTTCTATAATCATCATAAAAAATAATGAATCTAAAAAAACCAGCCCGTTCCTTTACTAGAAATGGACCACATACATCAGTATGTATTAATTAATGTATCGCATTGTCACATTCAGCATTTATAGAGTAAGGTGGTTTGGTCATCTTTTTTTTATAATCAATCTTTACATACATCCATGCATTCTAAATATACCTATTATAAATATCCTTCTTGATGTAATCATCGTAATCACATCCCATTTACATGACCATTCCTGATGTTCCCAAGGCAGGAGATATATGAGTTATGTTGGCTATTTTTTTCATTGATTTTCATTACATGATTCTCGAGTTCCAGCATATATAAACCATTGATAATATGTTACATAACATAACATATGTTATCCATATAAAAATAAAACATGTATTTCGAAACGTGAAATAAAAACCCATAGTGTCTAAACTCAACACAATGATAATGTTCTTGGTAACAGATGGTACATAATAGTAATCGATTAAAACCAGAACCAAACCAGTTGGCAAGGATATGTGATAGTATCCCTTTGAAAAGGCTGTAATACATGAACCATTGGTAGCTCAACGATCCACTTGAACATTTTAATTATTCATGAACTTACATAGTTCTTGTGTATAAATAATCATTTTTAGCCACATGCCTTATCCAATACCCATTTTGTAGATAAAGATAGATTTCATTCAATAGAAAAAATATTGTATGTCAAGCATCAGTTTTGTTTCTTCTCAACTCTCCAATTCTTCTTCAATTGTCCTTTCTTGCAACATCCAATGCAGTTTGATTCCTACTCATTACATGGCCTTTGATTTTTCAGAACCTTTGAAGTACAATGCATTAGTGTCTTTGGACTTGACATTTCCTTAGACCCCTTTTTCCTTGACCTTGTTTTTATTTTTAATCATAAGGATAGATGAATTGTTATTTTTCATATCCTTATCATTTTGGAGAAATAAATTCACAAGTTCGAGGAGAGACTTGTTCATATCATTCATGTTATAATTGAAAAAATAGCTTATAAGATTGATGGAATAGAGGAAAAAATGAGATCCACTTCTAGTTCTTGGTTTAATTTAATCTTATGGGCTTCATGTCTCTTAATATACCTAATCATATTGAGTATTTGCAGACCGAAATGGTACCCTTCTACTATCATGCACTTATAAAGATCACTTGAGATCCAATACCTTTCTTGACAACCCATGTGCTGATATAATTCCAAAAAATGTGAAAGAATCATGTAGACATCCTCATCCTCATGCATATTTTTCTATTGGATGGAGATTGATGACAGCATGATGCATTGTACATCATGTGTATCGTATACATGCTTTCTCCATTTATTTATTTCCACCTTGCTTTCTCCATGAGGAGGCTCAACATGAATTGGGGATTCCATCACATATAACTTCATTTCTTGGCATAGTACTATGTGCAAGTACCTGTACCACTCTTGAAATTTATTTCAAATCATGATATTTTCTTTATAAAAAATCAATCGTTGTGATAATATACTTGTGGTGATGGAGATTTCCATCTTAAATATACATCAGATAAACATTTAGAATTTAGTATTTTTTTCTTGATTACCTTTTCATATATATGATTAATAAAATATTATATCATTTTAACGTCTCCCACTGTTTTGGAGAACCTTATTAACCCTCACTATTAGATTCAAAATACTATGTAGCAAGAGTATTCTAGTGGCAAAGATCCTAAAAAATCCCTCATAGTCTACAAGCTACGAAATCACCTCTACTCAGTGGGTTTTAAGGTAGGAACTAGTTTGGCCAAACACTTGACTTGTGGTTCCTTATGTTGTTGAGTAATGTCTCAACTTTTAAAATCTGAACATGATTCCCTCATCATTGTGACTCTAATGTTTTATAATGTTTTCTATGGATAATCCTTGACTACTCACTTTAGTTTCGTCAACCTAGTTCTCTCATGAAAACTACATGGTAGTATGAGTCACTCTCAATTGTGGATGAAGAGCACCCCAAACAGCTGGTTTTGTTTAGAAGTGAGAAATGGAAGGCCTTTGGACTTAATATATCTTTGAAAGATATAAATATTTATTGAAAAATATAATCCTTTTCTATTAATATGTTCATACTAGATTTTCATTCCCACAACTGAACATGAAATATACATATATCTGTCACTTCTTTATGCATTTTTTAACTTGTTTACGATTCTATGTGATCAAGAAATAGTAATGCAATCACATAAAATAATAGACAATGCATAATGGAAAATCATGAAATCCAACTAGTCTTGATTATTATATTATGATCCATCCATAATGGATCAATCTTGACCTAGGGGAATCCGTACCAAAGTCGACACCTGACTCACGTTGCAACCATCCTTAGTCAAACATGCTCGAATCCCATCTAAACCCCCAATTAAATTCTATTTAAATTAATTTCAGATTAAATTAAACTAATTCCCCAATGAAATTAATGTTTCAGATCAAATTAAACTAAACCCATAATGAAATTATATTTAATTTAATTTAAAAACTAAATTGATTAAAACTAAAATAAGGGGGTTACCTCTAACCTAGAAGAGTATGGAATGATTATGAACTGCCATGGGGTGTCGTCCTGGAGTAGGGCCAAATCACGGAACAACCGCGGCAAGACTGCAGTGTGACTGTGTTGGGACTGTAGCGTATTGGCCTGATCTAGCAACACACACTGGGCATCATCTTCCAGCCTGCAACGAACTCCTCTGGCAGGGTGCGATAGAGACATGACACTGCTCTGGCCAGCCGCAAGGGGTAACATCTCGGTCCAGTGCGGTCTAGTCCAGAGGTTGTGAGGTCTGGTGCGGCCTAGTCTTGTGCGGTCTGGTTAGGCATGGAGAGGTTCAACGCCTCCTGGTTTGAAGAGGCCTGGTCCTACGTGGCCTTGTCCGACATAGTTATGTGTTGGTCAAGACTTAAAATATGCCGTGAGGCAGGTGGCGCGAGATGGTCTGGTCATAGGGTGGTGTCCAGCGTGAGGCAGAGGGGGCGACACACAAGGGTGGGGTTCTGCCTTTGGCGGACTATCGAGGTGGACGGGGTGGTGTGGGATCTAGGGTTTCACCATGGGAGAAGGTGGAACACCCTTTTTCACATAGAATATGACCTTTGGGTCCACTCCCTTTTCGCCCTTTTTTGTTTATTTGAATTTACACAAACAACACCCCATTCCCCTTTTGTTTGTTTTTTTAATAAAAATGAAAAAGACACACATTGGGGTCTTGGTCCCCATAAAAAGTTTTTTTATTTTCTAAAATATAATGTCTAAAGACTTTTAATAAAAAAATGACTTTTCCTCAAGTCCTTAAATACACCGTTTTTTATTTTTGTTTATAATTAATATAAAGTAATTTTATCTCATAATAGATTTTTAAACACTAAAATAAAAAAACCACTAGAAATATTCCAGCGACAGGATTCTAGTCATAGAGTGACCAAATTTTAGTATTTTTGAAGAACATATTAATAGATTGAAAAGAATTATTCATTAAATTTTAATCATAATATTTTAAATCGATGAGTCAATCCAATTAATATTTTCAAATGGCCATAACTTGGCCATTCAGATTCAGATCGTCGTGCGGTCAGATCTGTTGGAACCGATTTATTTCCCCATACTTAAATTTAATTTAATTTAATTTTTATTTGACTCTGAAAAATCACGCATCTCTCTAATATCACTGTATGGTACCAAGATGGGTAGTAGAAGCTGATGGGCCCAAAAATTAATTTTTTCGCATCACTAGAGCAATGTTATAACGTCAACTCTAGTGAGCTATCACGGTAGAGACAGAGGACCACGAATGGATCTGACAAAGAAAAATTTAAAACAAAAATGTACCTTGTTCAGATTTGACATGTGCAAGTGTGTCGCATATTGCTGGCGATTGTTGCTCGAAGACTCTGACGTCGATGCCCTTTAGAACATCCCCACATGCTTTTCAAATCTGCATGCTCAACGTTCGTTAGAATCTGGGTGCTAGCATGGTACGCCAACGATCTCTTCGATGCAGTACTGGTCACCACAAGACCAGAAACATCGATCCAAGAAAGATGATCTCCATGTTCTTCCCTTCTTGAGAGGATCTATCTCTAAAATTCAATAGGAGAGACAGGCTCTCAAATTTGACACATGAATAGTTACAAGGGGAGAGCCTCTCTCTTACTTATATAAGGAATATCTAATATACCAGGTATGGGTTCCCGACCCATGTGTAATAGGTATTCTATATATAAGTATTATAAATATTTATTTATGAAAAATTATATTATTCCATAAAAAATATTTATAAAATTTATCACTAACTGCAATATATAATAAATTTATATCACGTGATAAACATGAGTCTATAACGGGACTCTCTTATCATGGAAATATGAAACGAACCCGGGATATTTAAATTTGTCGGAAAAATATTTTAACTTTGTGTTTACTTAATATTTTTTAAATACATGTTATAAATAAATTCAAAATATTATTCCATGCTTGAGTAATTAATGAATTTATTTATTCATTATTGATCCATTGAACATGGATAGTAATGGGAATCTTTGGCAGGGCCCACCATGTTCTATATTCTTATTCCCAGAATAGGGCAGATTCCAAAGCACTATAGTGTCCGACCCTCTAGGCCTTTATGTCAATAGCATTGAATAATATCCACTGACCAAGTGCGTGGACTAGAAACCCATCGGAGCCCCTATAAAGATAAGTTAACTCCCAAGAAATGAACACCTTCCTACGAACATGGTCTATGTAATATAATATCTTCGTCATCGATATCTCAATAATGTAGAATGTACTCTAGTGTCATCATCCTTAATCATGCTTTATTTTATTTGTTTATTTGTCTGGATGGTCTTACCGTCCACTACCATGGCCATGTATATAACGAAGGTGAAACCATCATAATCAACTGGGACTGAGTTTTCTCTTCCTGAAATCAGGAGATAAAAAGCTTATCTTGATCATACAATCAATTCCATGTCACCAATAACATATGAAAAAAATACACTTCTCCACGACTTTATTACCATGATTTTCTCATTTTGAAAATGTAAGTAATGAAATGACATCCATTGATAATGATCTCATGTTTGAAGTCCATCACACATGTCTGTATATAAGATTGAACAATGACACTGGTAGCATGTGGTGTTCCTATTCTGTGGATATGTCATTCTGATCTCATCTATTAAAGATCATCAATTGAAAACGTCATTAGAAGAAGTCTCAATACCTATGATCCCACAATGCCTGATGGTGACAAATATTCTATTTCCTTTCAAAATAATGTAACTAGTCCATAGGACATTACATTAAGATTGCATTCATTGCATCTCGAGGTTCTCATTATAGCCTGGGATCTGCCTTAACCCTTTGACACATCATATAATCTGAGGACATTTCCATAAACAACGTGGATATAGAAGTATCATCAAATTTATGGAATGATAAACTCATGTATATATAACGAACTGCATACATGTAGTGGTAATCAATGAACAGTAAATGATGGGTCCAGGGAACCCACATTCAACATCTTGAATACAAAAATAGCCCAACACATCCACTTTAGTTGTATCCCTGATCAAAATAAAGTGGTATGATTGGTCAAATGATCAATCAACAACCAAAAAACATTATTATCCAGAGGTGTACAAGGTATCCTAATAAATAAGTCCATGGAATCCTCATCCCACTTCTAGGTAGGTATGGTTAATTGTTGGAGAAATCATGAGGGCCTTTGATGATTTTCTTTCACCTACTAGAATGTGTAGCATGCCAAAATGATGTCTACGATGTATCGTCTCATACTAGGCCACCAAAACTACGGAAGGAAAACATAATACATATTGGTGGCACCCAGATGGACATCCCATCGAGACTAGGGGCTATTATCCATCACCACCATGCATAGAGATAAAAACAGTACTGAACATCCCTTGAATCACAAAATGCCCTTGATAGTGGATGACCAATCAGATGACATCTCCATACCACGAAGAAACTACTCTGACTGCTAAAAAATCTCAACACTAGGATGATCACACTAAATTAGCTCTACTAGAGAAGGAGATAAAAAAACACTCACCAAGAATGCATCCCCATTTTTCTCCCTGGTTTGAAGAGGCCTCGTCCGGCGTGGCCTTGTCCAGCATAGTGAGGTGTTGGTCGAGAGTTACAAGACGACGTGAGGTAGGTGGCGCGAGACGGTCTGGTCACAGGGTGGTGTCCAGCATGAGGCAGAGGGGGCGACACACAAGGGTGGGGTTCTGCCTGTGGCAGACTATCGAGGTGGACGGGGTGGTGCGGGATCTAGGGTTTCACCATGGGAGAAGGTGGCACACCCTTTTTCACATAGAATATGACCTGTGGGTCCACTACCCTTTCAAATTTTTTTGTTTATTTGTATTTACACAAACAACACCCCATTCCCCTTTTTTTGTTTTTTTAATAAAAATGAGAAAGACACATATTTGGGTATTTGTCCCCATAAAAAGATTTTTTTATTTTCAAAAATATAATGTCCAAAGACTTTTAATAAAAAAATGACATTTCCTCAAGTCCTTAAAGAAACCATTTTTTATTTTTATTTTTAATTAATATAAAGTAATTTTATCTCATAATAGATTTTTTTAACACTAAAATAAAAACACCACAAGAAATATTCCGGCAGCCGGATTCTAGTCATAGAGTGACCCAATTTTAGTATTTTTGAAGAACATATTAATAGATTAAAAAGAATTATGCATTAAATTTTAATCAGAATATTTTAAATCGATGAGTCAATCCAATTAATGTTTTCAAATGGAAATTACTTGGCCATTCGGATTCGGATCGTCGTGCGGTCAGATCCATTGGAACCGATTTATTTCCCCGTACTTAAATTTAATTCAATTTAATTTTTATTTGACTCTAAAAAATCACGCGTCTCTCTGATATCACTGGAAGGTACCAAGATGGGTAGTAGAAGCTGATGGGCCCAGAAATTAATTTTTTCTAATCACCAGAGCAATGTTACGACGTCAACTCTGGTGAGCTATCACGGTACAGACAGAGGACCACAAATGGATCTGACAAAGAATTTTTTTAAAAAAAAATAACCATGTTTTGATTTGACATGTGTAAGTGTGTCGCATGTTGCTGGAAATTGTTGCTCGAAGACTCTGACGTCGATGTCCTTTAGATCATCCACACATGCTTTTCAAATCGGCATGCTCAACGTTCGTTAGAATCCGGGTGCGGGCGTGGTACACCGACGATCTCTTCGACGTAGTACTGATCACCACAAGACTAGAAACATCGATCCAAGAAAGATGATCTCCATGTTCTTCCTTTCTTGAGAGGATGTCTCTCTAAAATTCAATAGGAGAGAGAGGCTCTCAAATTTGACACATGAATAGTTACAAGGGGAGAGCCTCTCTCTTACTTATATAGGGAATATCTAAAATACCTGGTATGGTTTCCCGACCCATGTGTAATAGATATTCTACATATAAGTATTATAAATATTTATTTAGGAAAAATTATATTATGCCATAAAAAATATTTATAAAATTTATCACTAACTGCAATATATAATAAATTTATATCATGTGATAAACATGAGTCTATAACATGACTCTCTTATCATGGAAATATGAAACGAACCCGGGATATTTAAATTTGTTGGAAAAATATTTTATCTTTGTGTTTACTTAATATTTTGTAAATACATGTTATAAATAAATTCTACATATTATTTCAATCGTGAGTAATTAAGGAATTTATTTATTCATTATTGATCCATTGAACATGGATGGTACTGGGAATCTTTGGCAGGGCCCACCATGTTCTATATTCTTATTCCCAGAATAGGGCAGATTCCAAAGCACTATAGTGTTCGACCCTCTAGGCCATTATCTCAATAGCATTGAATAATATCCACTGACTAAGTGTGGGGACTAGAAACCCATCGTGGCCCCTATAAAGATAAGTTAACTCCCACAAAATGAATACATTCATGCGACCATGGTCTGTGTAATATAATCACTTTGTCATCGATATCTCAATTAAGTAGAATGCACACTAGTGTCATCATACTTAATCATGATTTATTTTATTTGTTTATTTGTCCGGACGGTCATACCTTCCACTACCATGGACATGTATATAACGAAGGTGAAACCATCATAATCAACTAGGCCTGAGATTTCTCTTCCTGAAATCAGGAGAGAAAAATCTTATTTTGATCATACAATCAATGCCATGTCACCAATGAAATATGAAAAAAAACCACATCTCCACGACTTTAATACCATGATTTTCTCATTTTGAAAATATAAGTAATGAAATGAAATCCATTGATAATGATCTCATGTCTGAAGTCCATCACACATTTATGTAGATAAGAATGAACAATGGCACCGGTAGCATGTGGTGTTCCTATTCTGAGGATATGTCCTTCTGATCTCATCTATTAAAGATGATCAATTGAAAACATCATTAAAAGAAGTCTCAATACTTATGATCCCACAATTCCTAATGGTGAAAAATCATCAATGTACATTCAAAATGATGTAACTAGTCTATAGGACATTACATTAATATTGCATTCATTGCATCTCGAGGTTCTCATTATAGCCTGGGATCTTCCTTAACCCTTTGACACATCATATAATCTGAGGACATTTCCATAAACAACGTGGATATAGAAGTATCATCACATTTATGGAATGATAAAATCATGTATATATAATGAACTGCATACATGGAGTGGTAATCAATGTACATTAAATGTTGGGTCTAGGGAACCCACATTCAACATCTTGAATACACAAATAGCCCAACACATCCACTTTACTTGTATCCCTGATCAAAATAAAGTGGGATGATTTGGTCAAATGATCAATCAACAACCAAAAAACATTGTTATCCTGAGTTGTACAAGGTATTCCAATAAAGAAGTCCATGGAAAACTCGTCCCACTTCTAGGTAGGAATGGGTAATTGTTGGAGAAAACATGAGGTCCATGATGATTTTCTTTCACCTACCAGAATGTGTAGAATCTTGACACGATGTTTGCGATGTATCGTCTCAAACTAGGCCAGCAAAACTACGGAAGGAAAACATAATACATATTGGTGGCACCCGGATGGACATCCAACCGAGACTATTGGCTATTATCCATCACCACCATGCATATAGATAACAACACTACTGAACAACCCTTGAATCACAAAATGCCCTCGATAGTGGATGACCAATCATAGGACATATCCCTACCATGATGAAACAACTTTTAATGCTAACAAATCTCAACAGTACGATTATCCCACTAAATTATCTCTACCAGAGAAGGATCTAACAAAACACTCACCAAGAATGCATCCCCATTTTTCTCCCTGGTCTTCACATGCATCTTAGGAAAGAGCCCTTTCATTGTCCACTCATCACTGTACATCCTCAAATAATGCACTGGAACACTTCGGCTTAGGAATGAGCCACCACGTTACCCTTTCCTGGGGAATATACAATGTCAATGTCTAACTTCTAAATGTACCTGATCCAATGATGCTTCCTCAAGTCGAGGTCCTTCTGTGATAAGATATTCTTCCTTATTTTTTATCAAAGTAAACAAAAAAATTTCTCAAACAGGTAGTGATGCCAAGTCTTCAAAGCATGCATCACTATTGCCAACTCCAAGTCATGGGTCAGGTAATTATTTTGGTGTTATCAAAGTTGGGGAGAGACATACGCCACAATGTGATCATCCTAAATAACCACACACCCAAGACACATACCTGATGTGTCGGAATATACATCATGCCTTTTTCCAGCCTCTGTAAAAATCAAAATGGGGGAAGTAGTCAACTGCATCTTTTTCTCCTTGGTGGATTCCTGACATTCTAGGGCCCATAAAAACAACACCCCTTTCTGGGTGAACGTAGTCAACGTTGAAGCAAGCCGAGAGGAATACCAGATGAATCCACTGTAATAACTATCCAGGCCATGGAAACTCTTGATCCCAAACACAATATTTGTTTTCTCTCACAACATAATTGCACTGATATTGCCAGGATCTATTCAAACCTCCTACTCTGAGATCACATGCTCCAACAATTTCACCTCCGTAAACTAGAATGTGAAATATTACATCTTTTTATAGAGGTCATGATCCCTTAAAGTTCCCAAAATGATAATCAAGTGATGTTATTGTTCCTCCTTGAGCTAGAGTTTATTATAATGTCATCCAAGAACACAACAACAGAGAAATCAAGATACAGGTGGAACACTCTTTTCATGTGTGAAATAAAGACTGATTGAGCATTGGTCAATCCAAAAAGCATTACCAAATACTCAAAGTGGTCGTACCTTGTTTTGAAGGATGTCTTCAGGATACCTGCCTCTTTCACTTCGAGTTGATGGTATCTAGAACACATGTATTTTTTTGAGAATAACTTTTCCCCCAAAAACGGATCGAACAAATCATCTATTCTTGGAGAAAGGGTATATTTTCTTAATTGACACCTTATTTAGCTTCTGGTAGACAATGCACAACTAGATGGATCTGTCACTCTTTACCGGGAACAACAAATGAGAAACACAAGGAGATATGCTTAGGAGAATGAATAAATTGGATTCTAAGTCATATAGATCTATATTTAATTCCCTCATCTCATTGGGGGACATACGATATGAGGGAAGATATATCAGTTGTGTTCCTCATGTCATGTCATTCCGGAACTCTACATCCCGCTTGAGGGGAAAACCTGAAACATTATCTGAGAATACCTCAAGAAACTCATTCACTATATGAGGTAGTGAACCATCAAGGGAAATACCATCATCTTATAGCATGGGTGATGATAAATAGAAGATATGAAGTCAAAAATATGGGACTGTTGGTCCAGCACGACCCAATCATGGATCCCATTCTCAATGAAAAACATGAAGACTCCCATCGGGTTCCATTAATCTCACTCACTGCCTGTCAAAATCGATGTGTTATTGTAACTATACTAGAAAATCTAGGAAATTTATTATGTCAAATAGATCTATATCTAAGACTAAGAGGTCCCACTCCATCTCAATCACTAAAAAAAGAGTGCACACGATGAGCACCTAAGACCTAACTCTTTATTCTTTGGCAGCGGAGTAACATACTCTATATAAAAATGAAATACCTCAGTTGTAAAATATTGAGTGCCTACAAAATAGGAAGAAATGTATAAAACATAGGGAACAATATGAAAAAAAGATGAAGATATTAAAGATGCAATCAAAATGGTACCTCGAACTGTCGATGGTCCTGGCTCTGTTCCTACTGGTTCCTGATCCACCGCATGGAGATGACCGGTCTCTGCCTAAGGAAGAAAGCTAGCATGTGGTTGTGCACTAAACTCTAACATCCCATAAGATGAGCCATCCCTACAACCATGCCTATCGAATCAATATCCCCTTATCATCAATAGATCTAAATCTACTTGCACTCCTCTTGAAGCCACTAACCCGACCCCACATTGAAGTGGGCCTGCCACTCCGCAAAAGAACTGCAAGTTAACCATACATTCACATTAGTAATAATTATTTGGAGGATGTGGGAATACTGGTGTGTTGATACACCCCCACTGGTGTCACATGACTGATCTCACATCAGAAACCATATATGAAAGCTGATAGGAAGAGTGGCCCGTACTGCCACATCCCTTCTTCACATGTTCCTCCCGTTTCCTATACATTTCTAAAGAGATTCCACTGTTCACTACTGATACAGTTCTAGGAAAACTATCCTAGACATTGCAGTCAATCTCCACCATGCACGCCTGGACGACGACCTCCACATAGGTCCTCATCTTGAATAAGTACACCTAGGAGTATATATCTGGTTTCAATCCGTTCTAAAACCATTGGGCCTTCTCCAGTTCATTCGATAATATTTCATGGGCATAACAAACCAAAGAAGAAAAATAGTTGGTGTACTCCAATACAAGAAAATTCTCCTGAACAAGGTCCATGAACTCTCAGGACCTAGAATATTCCAAGACCTCCGGGTATTATTGTTCATTGATGATATCCTTGAAGTCTGCCCAACACATCTTCTCATTTTTCTTAGTTTGAGGTACCGATTCCCACCACATGAGGTTGGGACCCGCCAATAAAAATGAGGCACATTTTACTATGAGATCCTCGGGTGTATCCATGAACTCAAAAATGCGCTTGATCTTCTCAATCCATTCCTCTATTTATGGAGCTACATGATACCTCAAAAAGTAGGAAGCATGTTTTTTGGAAACTCTTGATCATTATCTTTTCTAGGACCAGTATCATCTGCCCTAATTGGTAGTGGAACAGAATACAATCCATATCCCATAGCTTGGAGATCCCAGACCACAACCTTGACTAGCATCTTCTCAATCGGTGTGCGATTACTCTCTCTGCCTTCCTCCGGTGGGCGCATGGGAGCTATACGGGAGGCATGTTGTTACAAAATGCAATAGTCCCAAAAATAGCATTCAATACCAAAATAATGAATATTTTAATCAAATACATAAAATATAAATAATATAAATAAATTATAGTAATAATAGAAACAGCTACTCAACCCCCACCCGATGTCCACGTGTGGTCTGCAACCCACATGTCTCACCTGGATGTGAAGTCAATCAGAAAACTCCAACATCCCCTTGTGACTCATGGTCTGTTATGAGAGGTGATGGATTGAAACCCTACCTATGACCAAAAATATTATCCCTGGAAGTCCTAACTTTTTTTTATCCTGACTCATCCTAAAATAGTAATATAACTTAAAAACATTTTACTTCTTTGATACAATGTGGTCACAAACTGAATATGGTCTCCACTATTACTGGCACTAATTCCAGCCCATGAAAAGGCATGAAGGGAATTCCTTATCCCCGAGGGATAAAACCAGTTCTTTGGTATCAATTAATTTTGTTTGGGAATGATTTTACCAAGTATGAAATCATAAAACATGAAAAACAAACAATACTACGAATCTGAAATTTTCATGTCAAACAAGACTTAACAAAAACCAGATCAGAATTCATGGTTTCAAATAAAGTACAACAATTCTAAACAATAGTAAAAACAAAAGAAAATCAGATACAAAGACTCTACATGAAAAGGGGTAAACACCCCCGAGCCGTGTCCACAACACCAAATTATAGGAGGGGACTAACAACCCAGACCACCTTCACCCAAGGCTTTGACTTTACCTGTGTCAGACATAACCAAGTCTACTTACCCCCAAAGGGTGCAATTAGGGTTTAATATTAATCACAATAGGATAAAACTAAAATAATCAAAAATAGTATTCAATATAAATTGAAAATCATGCATTTTTAATAATGTAATGAAAAGCGTCGATAAATTCCAAGAAATGAATCTTTCAATTGAAAAAAATTATCAAATGATAACATTTAGAATATTAACATATTTTAATAATTAATTTAAGATACTATATTCTATATAATAAAACAACAGAAGACATGGGTAAATACCACAAATCTAATGAGCACCAAAACTAGGAACACCCCTAAGAACTGGATATTCTCAGACCCTATGTACCTTGTACCTCGGTGTAAAATATCCAAGTTAAAATCATTTTCCATGCACGATCCACTAGTACGAAACATACCCATAACCTAGTGGTCCCCATAAATCATCTCTATATTTTATTTAGAGTAGTATTTATCAATTTTCCCAGCGAAACATGGACAAAACCCATCTAGATCAATAACATACTAGTATATATCCGCCAACCTAGGTACCCTTGATTCTCTCTTTGTGATAAAACAATTTCAGCATTCTATATACATACCATTTCATATAATAACACCCCCACTGGTCACATAATGAATAAAATATCAATACACACTTTATACCCCATAAAAAACACAAAAATCATTTTGATTTTCAATAAAACCACTTCTCAAAATCTTACATCGTTTTGCACACAAAACTCATTGAAATACCCACTTTTCACCCAATGTGCACTCTTATAAGTCACCAAAAAATAGAAGCCCAATACATTTTCAGTGAAAACAAAAAAAATAGTTATAGGGAAGCACCATATAATCCATGATGTAATATCATTATGCAACCTCCATTTTCACAAAAACATGGAAATTAAAATTCATATAGTTCACAAATACCCTTAAAAATATTTTTATTCAACAAAAACCAAAAGAGATAAATATTAAAAACATTAATTTCATCGCGAATTCATTTCAATAAATTCATCTAAGTAGTTATTGGGAATCCCCAACTGAACCATGAAATATTTCTATGAAAACCTCCAATTTTACAGAAATATGGCACTGAAACTTCATTTGATTTCCAAATACCTTTAAAACCAATTTTTTTACTAATTAAAAAAATAGATCAAACCTAAAATAACATAAAAACAGTATGTTATGTCACATGGATAGCATAAATATGGAATCACCTACCATAATGATTAAAACATCGAATACTTTGTGCGAAAATTCAATCGCAACACCATCGCACCTCAATGAAAGTAGATCAAGCCTAAAATCATACGATTGGACCCAGAAAACCCAATGTTAATCCCTGGGTTAGAATCCATACCCTCTGTTCAATTTTTAATTAAATGAAATGTGAATAAACTTCATGAAAAAAGGTGGAACTAATGGGTAGAATCACTTAATTGATATTGTGCGAAGTTCCTCCACCAAATTCCTCGTGAAAATGGAGTTCCAACGATGGATTGAGAGGCTCTGAGGGCTACCATGGCTGTTAGATTCGATGTGGGGAATAAATTGGCGAGTGAGGATAAATCATGGAAATGAAAATAGGCCATTTAGATAATTTTTAATTAGATGGACATATGTGCATGGTTTGGAAAACAGTGCACCTAAACTGTGAAGCCTCCATTCTCCCTTCAAAACATATCCAAAATCCAAAAAACATTGTGGGGAAATAGGGGGACTTTTCAGGGGGTGTTAGGATAAATATATATGAAATATATATACCTTTAATGAAGAAAATGGGTGTGAAATTAGAATTGGAACGAAGTAGAGGGAACGTGAAATCTACTAAATCGTGTCATCCAATGTGTAATATGGATCATATATTTTATTATCTAAAGAAAAAATTTCAAAGGGAAGTAGTGTCTCGTGTATTCGCATCATATAAGGAAACAATACCAAATTCTAATGAGATATGTATAAAATTCTCCCTGGCCTAAGGATTTTTTGGGGATCTATAGAAGAAGGAGATCAAAGAGAAAAATAGGGATGAAGGGATGAATGGAAAGAATTACATTCCCACATTTGATAATTTTTGAAAGAAAACCCATGGTACATGAGTAAATAGAATGGATTTTTTCAAATATATTTAATGAAAGGCCATAATTATTTTGTTTCGAATGGTATAAAAAAGTATTCCATTGTACAATTCTTCAACTGCAGTGATATGGGAAACTTTGCAAATCAATGACTCAGGTGTCAAAGGAATATTCACTAAATGATGCTATTGGACGATGATCATGTATTATGTTACCATAAAAGAATAGGAATGATTAATATAACTATTCGATAATTATTTCATCTTAATATTTTATCATAAATTTACTCATTTTAAGAATTAAGTAATTTATTAGAATTGTTTTGCAATAATTTTTTGATAATAATTTGAAATCACATTTTAAATGGTAATAAAAAAACTTATTGTGTAGAAAGATAAAAATTTTAGGAAACACATGATTGAACGAATTAGAAAACATAATATGTTCATCATATTGAGATAATGATAAAATATTGACTTATTTATACAAGTGATGAATAATTTGGAACTGATTAATGACTTTTCGACTAGTTGTATATGATATAATTGATGAAGTTTACAACACTTTTGGATTTAAGAAATATATCAAATAACATGTTTTTTAATAAATACTAAGTAATAATACATGTTTCTGATATGTTGTTGTTGTAATATGTGTGATAAGCATATTTCAATAGGATACATGATTAAATTATTCACATTTTTGGAATGTGAAGATTTTTGAACTGCTTCATGTTGATTAACATAATATGACACGTTCGTATAAAAAATTCAGTGAAATTATTTTTAAACTATTGTATCATAATATTTTAATAATTTTAACCATATATGAAATGGTTTTTGTTGAACATTGGATCCAATATTACAGATTGGTCGATTAAATAACTACACAGTGAATCTTGTTTGAAGATATAAACTAGAAATAGTTTAGGGCATGAAAAAATAATAAGATTGTTCTTATATAAAAGTACTAAGTAAATAAATTTACATTATTCTAAGATAGTGAAATAATTTCTAAAATCATTTAAAATAGACATTGAAACCCAAAACATTTTCCTATTAACTTCATTTCTAATAAATCAAATGACCCTTAGATTATCATAGATTTATGGACATGTGATTATTATCATTATCATATCCATGTTGTCTAGAACTCACTATTATAACTTTATTGTTTTATTATTCCTTTTTATACATGTTTCCATTTCCCACCAATGTTTTACTATAAGGGACCCTAGTCACATGAACATTATACTTCCCCTAATATCATTTTATGAAAAGGTTTTATTAACAATATTTATGATGTCGGTCTTTTATAAATGGTTTATTTTAAATTCCTCTATTAATGAGAAAATGTTAATATTTTTATGATGCAATTTATTTAATGTGGGTATAAAGTAACTACATATAATTATAATATATGCACATTATAATTGATTACATTCACGAAATGCGACACCAACACTAGTGTAGAAAACATTTTTAACTACACCATTTTTTACGTCAGTTATATATAACCGACGTGAAAAGCTGTGATATATGGTTTTTTATGTTGGTTATTTTATAACTGTCATAAAAAATATAGGTAGTAAATTTTTTACATCGGTTATTTGATAACCGACATAAGAAATGAGGTATCTACAAATTTTTTACACCGGTTATCAAATAACTGACGTAAAAAAGGGGGCATCTGAGGCCTTTGTGACATCGGTTATCAAATAACCGACGTAAAAACCCAACCTGCTGAATTATTTACATCGGGTATATTATAACCGACGTAAAAAAATCATCACCCAGTATTTTTTAGGTCGGTTATAAAATAACCGACGTAAAACACCAACACGCGCCTTTTTTTACGTTGGTTATAAAATAACCGACGTAAAAAAAGCATTATCTGATACATTTATAAAGACCGTTATTATAATAACCGATGTTATAAATGTAATAAAATCGTTTACAACATCTGTTATTAAATAACTGATGTTATTAAACATTTAAAAATTTATCACGCCCTGTGGCTTATCATTTATAATTTTTCGATCGACAGCTCGACGACTCGTTTCTCTCACGCGGGAAACCAAAATCAACTCTTTGATATCTTTTCATTAAACTCGTTTATCCAACATCTTTTAGCATATTTACTCTCCTAGGATATATCATTTCCACTCGCAAAACTCAGGTAGGCCTCACACTACTTTATTGCATTAGTTTTTATTCTGGATAGTCTATATTTACGTTTTGCTATTTTATTGTTTAAACTAGGTAAGATTCGTCGATTTCGAACCCCCTTACCTCATTTTGCCATCATAATCTTATATTTTACAACCAGATCTATTATATCGACTCAAAACATTCACGTAAGCCTCACCTACTTCTATTTCATTTGTTTTTGTTTCACGGATGCCCGACATTGATGGTAAAATTTGTTGTCATTGACAACTAATGATCTCATTCACCTATATTACATCAATTTATATGTAAATCATTGTGATACACCCATTCTTTGTACCAGTGTGATTTATTTTATAAGTATATATGGTTTTTCAGGGTGGAATGTTTGTTTTGGATCCTTAGTTGTTTCTATTTTGGGTATCACTATTTCCAGTTTCATAATCTATTTATGTCGCTTATTTTCGTGGACTATTATAAGTCTTAATATGCTATTAAAATATGATTCATAGCACAATAGATAATTTTAGGCTAGTAGGAGATACAGTGAATGGTTCTCATTTTGAATAATGGAATGATACCAATACTAGTAGTATGAGGTTAAAATCCCTAGATATGACAAAACTAGTAGCTTGAGGTTAAAATCCCATGTTTCTGGGGGGCTGTCAAGAGAGTTGGTGGCTGTCCAGGGGGTTGGGGGATATCCAGGGGGTTCAGGGCTATCCAAGGAGTCCATGGAGGTGTGAGGTAAAGTCTAGGGTGTGTGTGTGTGGGGGGGGGTCCAAGGGGGTGGGGGTGTTGAAGGTCGTGGGGGGTTGTCCAAGGGGGTGGGTGGGTGGGGGTGGGGGGTGGGGATTTCCAATGGGTGGGGGCCTGTCTAGAGGGGGTGGGGGGTTTTTCCGGGGGGTGGGGGGATATCCAGCGGGTTAGGGGGTGTCCAAGGGGGTTGGGGTGGGGGTGGTGTCCAAGAGGTGTGGGGGAGCTGTCTAGAGGGGTGGGGGGATTTCTAGGGGTGGGGGTCTGTCCAGAGGGGTGGGGGGATGTCCAAGGGGGTGGTGGTGTCCATGGGGCTGTCAAAGGGGGTGAGTGTAGTGTTCAGAGGGTTCGGGGCGGGGGGGGGGGGGGCTGTCCAGAGGGATGGGGGGGTGTCTAGGGTGTCCATGGAGGGGGGGGGGGGGAAGTCCAGGGGTATGTGTGGGGGGGGGGGGGTCGAAGGGGGGGGTCTATCCATGGGGTGGGTGTGTGGTGGGATTTTCCATATTGTTTGGGTGGTTGTCCGGGGGTGGGGGGCTGTCCAGAGGGTTTGGGGGTGTCCAGGGGGTGTCCAAGGGGTAGGGGTGGGGTGGTGTCTTGGAGTGTTCAGGGGTGCTGTCTAGAGGGGTGGGGCTGTCCAGGGGGAGGGGGCTGTCTAGAGGGTTGGGGCTGTCCAAAGGGTTGGGGGTTGTCTAGGGGGTATCCAAGGGGGTAGGGGGGGGGCTGTACAGAGGTATAACGACCCATAAATTACATACGTATGTTATTACTTCAAAATTGAAGCGTACTTATTACAACATATATCAAAACCATGAAAAGACCATATAGGTATAGTGTCTTTAGAAACTGGGAAAAACATAAACAACTGGTTCATAAAGCGTCTACACTGTCTCCCATTTATTTCATCATATCTATAGTCCCTTTTGGCATATCATACTTAATAACCTTCTTCCTGACCTGGGGAATGAAAACATACAAAAGGGTGAGCTCAAATTATCAGTAAGGGTAAACAAAAGAAATATCAATCACATCAAAATAAAAACATAAGATTTTGGAAATATTACCCTGCAAAAGAGATCATAATTTCATAACATGGGATAAATCATGGAATTTAAATGTAATCCCAATAATC
The DNA here is from genome assembly GCA_963277665.1 of Viscum album. Classification (NCBI taxonomy): domain Eukaryota; kingdom Viridiplantae; phylum Streptophyta; class Magnoliopsida; order Santalales; family Viscaceae; genus Viscum; species Viscum album. The sequence continues at coordinate 54,721,779 of OY728156.1, forward strand.
ATAACTTAGAACATGAATCTTTGTGTAATACACACATAATCATAGAGAATCGTTTCTTATTAGTCAAGACTCATTTCCAAGACTATATTAGTGGAAAAAGTCCATTTCTGAACCGAGTTCACTACTCGTTTCAGTCATGTTTCACTGAACTGGTATAACCTGCCGTTCCAACCATGTCTATCTCATGAGATATAAAATCTTTACCTAATGAATTGGAGGGAGATATAGGTCTCACGCATCTCATAATGATACCATTTTTATGTGTTCCACATAATCATAAATCATACATCATTGCATAACCCATGTAATAAAAATGGGATTCTTAAACAACATGACATCATAAAACAATTCATATAAGATAAAGTAATTCATAAAAATAATTCTATCACAATATAATAAAATCAATTTAATAATAGGGATAGAAACAGAACCCTTTATTATCTTAGATGGAAAATAATTTTGATAAAATAATTGAACTCCATTCTTGAGGAAAATATCCTTTCTACTTCAAAAACATTTTCCTTTCATAACATGTCATAAAATTTTAAACTAAAAGAACTTGATTAAAAATAAAGATGAAAACTTGTAAAGGATTATTCTTGATAATAATGTTTTAAAAATACATTCATTCCGTATAAGTTAAAAAAACATTATCCTCATATTTTTGTCGGAAAAATCAAAAAGTACCTCATACGAAAAACAACAAAAGATTCCTTTCATATCTTTTACTAAAAACTCACTGAAGGGTAAAATTGGATATAAACTATTATATAAGGATGTAAATATTACATATTGAGGAAACATGGATGTGGATGATAAAATACACCCCAGTAAATTCCAAATTATAAAAAATCTCGGATAAAAATGAGATTGTGATATTTCCCTTACCTTAGGTCCGATTTGCTTCGTAAGTGTCCGGACCTCCTGTATAATGATTTAAATAATGTTAATTACTTATTCCATAATCATACTTATTGTTATGATATCATATACGGTCATATTCGTAGCTTCTTATTAGTAATATTTCATTACTACTTATTATTCAGGTGTTTATTACTTTTTGTTCTTATGCGTGTTTTGTCAAATAAATTCTTATTCTTCTAATTAGGTTATAGATACCTAATTTCCAGAATGGTATTAGTGTAATATATATCATATTAATTAATTAAATTCATTTATATAATCATTATGCAATGAAGATCATGTAGAACGAATCACATCACATCGTGGAGACGATATTCCCTACGTACGCACGAGTGATGATATCATTCCCATGATCGTGGAATTGTATTGAAGTGTATGTATACTATTTAAGAATAAATAACACATTACAATAATCATATATATTCATTACTTTCACCCTTATACCCATCCAAATAGGGTGGTGGTGGAAAATAGATTACACCACGGCGTGGAGACGGTATTCCGTACGTACGCACGTGCGGTGATTTCGTTTTCCGTAGGATGGATAAGAGGTGAAATAGGGTTGTCTCATATTTATAATAAAATATCAGTATATAAGTGATACTGATGTTATTACCTCATAATGAAACAACTAAAGAAGAGGTAGTAGAAGAAGAATGTAACTTGAAGAAAACAGTAGAAGGTATTACCTCTTTCTCGAAGTGCCTCCTTTAAACATTCTCTTAAGGCACTAGAGTTGGTCTTTTGATAAGACCAGTACCTCTAGTAGGTTTATAAGGAAGTGGAGAAGTGAAATGGGCAGGGGTTGGCCGAGCTAGAAGGCTCAAATTGGTGTGAGGAAGAGAGGGAGGAGGTGCCCTTTTATAAGGGAGGAGAGGGGCACCTTTGGAAATATAAGAAATATTAGTTTATATTAAATCCCAACCCCACATAAAAACTTACAAAATGACTCATATCTGAAGATTAGATTAGATAGGGTTGTAATATCATCAACCAATAAATTTAGGCATGTTAGGAATTTATTTTAAATATTATCAACTTGATTTATCCTTATTTATAAAATTAATTTTATTTGTGGTAATAATATTTTAAATTTCAAATTATTATAAATAATTACATATGTGTTGTGAATTTTCTATAATTTGACACTTTATGACATTGTCGACCATATAAATTTTAATTTATTATTTTTATATATTTTTGTGATTTTTATACAATTTTATAATATTTTATTTTTATAAAATAACAATATTGTCAATTTTGACACTATTCTTCTATTTAAATTTAAATAAAATATATACAGAAGATATGATCGAAATAAAAGCTTGAATAGATTCATAAAATGACATATATATCTATAAAATTAGTGTAGAACATTTAATAGTTAATATAATTTTTATTTTAATATTTTTAAAACAATTTATTTGATATTTTAATTAAAAAAATTATTTCAACATCACTATTGTGTCATAATTAATGATAATTATTTAATCCCTAAAAACTATAAATAAATTTCTATGATGTAGATAATTATATTAGATTTCTGGAGACTATTCATGTTCGAAGTTTCATTAAGTTTATCACCAAATTAAAATTATTATACTTATAAGATTTAATAAAGTGACATGTTGTCACATTCATTGGTTTTAATAATAATTAAATTATTATTATAGAAAAAATCCATTAAATGAATATAATCCGACCCTTAGATGATATGGGTCGACTTTTAGTCATCCAATAAGATTTTGGCATGTGTTAGGGTAATTTTATAATCTTATATTTACCCTTAATTACCCGATTTACCTTTAACTATGGTAAATAAAATTTACCGTAGTTACTATTCATAATGCCCAAAAATAAAAAGTAGTCTATTAACATAATTTGGACCCACTGATTCTGAATATGGAATCCATTTTTTAAAATTCAAAACATATATCTTGCAGTAATTAATTTAAAATAAATCCCATTGTTAAGAAAACGGGTTTTAGAAGTTAAAACATTGCCAAAGATTGAAATGTTTTTACCTATGAATTCAATGTGAAATTAATGCTAATGACATAAATTATATTAAATGGTAAAAATTTATTCTATTTATACTTTAAAACCATTCAATATTATAATTTATCCATATAAATTATCTCAATTAAAAAGTTTCATTTAATTAAAAATTAGCATATATTTAATATTCATCAAAATATGAATGTTATTAGAAAAATATCAAAAATTTATCCAAGGTAAATTTTTATACCCTGATTCAATAGAAGAATTTTAATTTGTCAAATTGAACTTATAAACATGTCAAAAACTAGATTTAATGTGGGTGCGCCATCAAAAGGCGGAAAAACTGTATTTTTTGAAAAATATATATTTTATCCAAAAAAACTGATTTTGCTTTTATACCTCAATTAGAAAATGTATAAGTTGAATTAAAATTTTATAAAATTCATAATTCAGTTAGTACTATTCATAAGGGCTAGTTTTAATAATATTTTAATAGCATATCGTTTTTTAGTGAAACTCGGTATTGTGTACGACGCAAGCTATCGAGGAAGGTCGTGGTTGCGTGTAAAGCAAGCCACGATAGTGTTGTTTGTAGTGAAAGATTACTTTGATGATTTATATAACATAAAAACAAAATACTTCACATAAAAGTCTCGGGTGTTACATTATACCCCCCTTAAAATGAATTTCGCCCTCGAAATCCGTCACTTTGTAACAAATAGATGAGGATACCTCTCCCTCATCATATCCTCAAGCTTCAATGTAGCTTCTTCTAATTAGTGGTTCCTCCATAAAACTTTCCCCAAGCGAGTGGTCTTGTTTCATAGGTCTTTTTCGCTAAGATCCAGAATCTCTATCGGCTGTTCTTCATAAGAATGATCGTGCTCCAGCGGTACAACTTCTGAGCTGAGTACATGTGAAGGATCAGGTATGTACTTTCTCAGGAGAGATACATGGAACACACCGTGTACTTGAGAGAGATTTGGTGGAAGTGCCACTCGGTAAGCTACCTTCCCGACACGATCCAGTAATTCGAAAGGACCGACATATCTAGGGCTCAAAATCCCCTTCTTTCCAAATCTCATGACCCTATTCCAGGGAGATATTCTTAAGAACACTTTATCACCCACTTCAAACTCTAGGTCTTTTCTTCGGTTGTCGGCATAACTTTTCTATCGACTCTGAGCTGCTCTTATGTGTTGTTGAATAGATCTGACCTTTTCTGCCATTTCATCAATGAGATCAGGTCCTAATAGCTTTCTTTCCCCAACTTCATCCCAGCAAGATGGAGTCCTGCAATTCTTTCCATAGAGAGCTTCATAAAGAGCCATCTGAATACTGGAGTGATAGCTATTATTATAAGAAAATTACACCAAAGGTTGGTGTTGATCCCAACCAACATTGAAATCCATAATGCAAGCTCTCAACATATCTTCTAGAGTTTGAATTGTTCTCTCAGACTGACGGTCTGTCTGAGGATGATAAGCAGTGCTGAAACTCAACTCTGTATCCAGAGTATGCTTAAGACTTCTCCAGAACTTCGAGGTAAATCTCAGATCCCGATCAGATATAATAGAAAGTGGTACTCCATGCAATCTTACCACTACCGTTACATATATCCCGGCAAGCTGATCCAGAGAGAAATCTTATCTAATAGTAATGAAGTGTGCAGACTTTGTAAGACGTTCAACTATGACCCAGATAGCATTATTGCCTTTGGATGTTTTAGGAAGTCCTGTGACAAAGTCCATAGTGATGTTTTCCCATTTCCATTCGGGTATGGGTAATGGTTGTAACATCCCCTTAGAATTCTGTCTCTCAGCTTTAACTTGCTGATAAACCAAGCATTGAGAGACATATTCAGAAACATCTCTTTTCATGACATCCCACCAGAAGTACTCTTTCAGGTCCCTATACATCTTCATGCTTCCAGGATGAATATAGAATGAAGAACTATGAGCCTCATCAATCAGCTCATTATTTAATTCGGGGATGGGAGGAACACAAACCCGAATCCTAAACTTTATTATCCCCTCACAATCAAGGTTGAATTCAGGAACATTTCTCACCTTCTTTTGTAACTCGACATCTTATTTCTGTGCCTCCTTAATCTTCACATTTATAGATGGTTGAACATTCATTTGAGAAAGATACAATTTTCCACTTTCATTATAATTCCATGATCCATCCTTTGTAAATCCATAAATATTAAATCTTTTGTGATCCTCATCATGGATAAACTGGCATGGTCTTGTCGACTTAATGCATCTGCCACCTTGTTTTCTTTCCTAGGGTGGTAATTCATTGAGCAGTCGTAATCCTTAATCAGCTCCAACCATCTTCTTTGACGCATATTCATCTCCTTTTTTGTGAAAATATACTTTAAACTATTATGATCAGTATAAATATCACACCTTTCACCATAAAGGTAATGCCTCCAAATCTTTAATGCAAAGATTACTGCAGCTAACTCCAAATCATGAGTTGGGTAATTTTGCTCATGGATTTTCAACTGTCATGAGGCATAAGCTATCACCATATCATTTTTCATGAGATCACATCCCAGTCCCTTCTTGGATTCATCACTGTAGATCAAAAACTTTTCTTTACTACAAGGAAGTGTGAGTACAGGTGAACTAGATAACCTTATTTTCAAGTCCTTGAAATTCTCTTCACATTCGTCCGTCCACACGAACATAACTCCTTTTCGAGTCAACCTGGTGAGTGGATTAGATAATCATGAAAAATCCTTCACAAAACATCGATAATATCCAGCCAAACCAAGAAAACATCGGATCTCAGTTACTGTTGTTGGTCTCGACCATCTTTTGATAACCTATGTTTTTGCTGGATCCATAGATATCCCCTCTGTTGAGATTATGTGACCAAAAAATGCAACTTTTTGAAGCCAAAATTCACACTTGGTAAATTTGGCATAAAGATTCTCCTTTCTCAGGGTCTTCAATATAATTCTCATGTGCTCTTCATGTTCTTCATTGCTCTTTGAATATACAAGAATATCGTCTATAAAGACTACAACAAACTGATCAACATAGTCTCTAAAGACTCTATTCATCATATCCATGAAGATAAAAGGGGCATTAGTAAGACAAAATGGCATCACTATAAATTCATAGTGTCCATACCTTATATGGAAAGTCGTCTTTGGTATATCCTCCCTTTTTCCCCTTAATTGATGATACCCTGAACGAAGATCAATCTTGTAAAAGTATTGAGCTATGCGTAGTTGGTCAAATAGGTCATCAATGTGTGGGAGAGGATATTTTTTCTTGGTAGTGATCTTGTTAAGTTCTCGATAATCAATGCAGAGTCTCATTGATCCATCTTTCTTCCAAACAAATAGAACAGGTGCTCCCCAAGGTGACACACTAGGGCGTATGAATCCCTTATGAAGATTCTCTTGGAGTTGCTTCTTCAATTCCTGCAACTCAATTGGGGCCATTCTATAAGGTGTCTTTGAAATAGGCAAAGCACCCGGTACAAGTTCTATTGATAACTAAACTTCACGATTTGGTGGATGACCCGGAAATTCCTCCGGAAAGTCATCATCAAACTCCCATACAATGGGAATATTCTTAATTGTGAGTTTCTCACCAACCATTTGAGATAAATAACCTTCATTAAGTGGAGTCAAGACCCATAAGATGGAAGAAATTTCCACTGGAAGGTTATGTTAATCCTTGCATCGATAGATGATCATATATTGATCTGGAATATGAAATGTGACTTTCCTTATTTGGAAATTGATATGAGATCCATATAAAGAAATCCAATCCATGCCAATAATCACATCAAATTCCACTATAGGAAGGGTCACAAGATTTGCAGGAATCAAATTCCCACAAACTTCAATCGGGGAAGAATTATAAACTTTTGATGCGACTGTTGTGCCATTAGGTGTTGTTACAGCTAACTCAACATCTAATTGGTGAGGTAATACGGGGATACCCTTAGAAAAATCTTCAGAAATAAAAGAGTGGGTGGATCCAGAATCAAATAAAACATTTTCTACTTTAGAGTGGATGGTAAGTGTACCTTTCAACACATCTTTATCGTATTCCACATCGCTGATAGAAATTTCATGTGACTTTCCTTTTTCTTTAGCCTTAAGATTTTGTTGATGTCGATCATCATCAAAAACCCTTGGATTAGGGAATTTATTGGCATAATGCCCCATCTCCTTGCACTTGAAACATTGAAGTGTATTAGGTTCATTCTGTGTGTCCCTTCCATTGTTTACAACATTAGACATCTTCTTCCCATCATTGCGGCATTCAAATGCCCGATGACCTTCCTTTCCACATTTGAAACATTTACTTGTCCCTTTAAGACAACTCCCTCTATGCTTCTTTCCACACTTTGAGCATAAGGGAATGCTCATCTTCTTTTCAGTGTGCTCTTTAGATTTTTCGTTGAATTCCATTTTCCACTTCTCATAAAACCCATATGACTGATGGGTTACTCCAATCTCCATATCGTCTTTGAGAGCACATCGAACAATTTTACCGTATCTATTGAAGTCCCTTATGGATAACGCCCTTCAAAGACATGGATTTAAGCCACTAAAGAATCAATCGATCTTACTCTCAGGTTGGATAATAATACCAGAAGCGTTCCTTGCAAGTCTTGTAAAATTTTCTTCATAGGTACCAACCGATTCATCATCCTTTTGCTTAAGTTCAAGAAACTCTTTCTTTTTCATTGTTCAGAGAATATGAGGGAAGTACTTATTGAAAAATAAGTTGTTGAACTCGTCCCATTCCATGGACTCAATTTCATCCCTTTTCATCGTATTCTTAATAAGATTCCACCATTGATCAGCATCTCCCTCCAAACAATACACTGCTACGATGACTTTATCATGTTCAGAACATTGAAGAACTGAAAATAGCTTTTCAGTAGTACTAATCCATTTTTCAGCAACTAATGGATCAGTAGACCCGCTGAAAGAAGGTTGACGCTGCCTCATGAAGGATTCAACAGAATTTGCTCCTTCCATTGCTCGTTTGGAAGTCTTGCATGATTCATAGCTTCAGAAAGTTGTGTGAAAATGGCTACAAGATTGTTCATTCCATCTCCCATAATGTTTGGTTGCTCGTGGGGAAAATCATTGCATTGCCCGTCGCATTCCGCATTAACACGGTTCCTTCGGGTTCCATCCATTGACTAAAACCAAGAAGAATAGTGCGAGCAACACTAATTATAATAGTAAAACCACACAATCAAGAATAAAATTTCACACTTATGGTATTATCCTAGGTTATTCATGGTCATTTCTAAAACACTAATATTGTGTTCTATGCTTAGACTTTTCCTTGGGGTTCTTACTAAGGCTTTCACATCCTAGTTTCCAAAGGTTGACTATAACATTCCTCTGATACCAACTATAACGGTCTAGAATTACTTCTTGTGTAATATAATTGATACCTATCAGGGCACTCCATGGGTGGCTACACCCCCTTGGAGGGACACACCACCATCCCTAGTGGCAGCCATTTCCACATGAAGCCCTTGGGCGGAGATCCATGCTTCATCCAACGCTCACATGTGAGAGTTCCCAAGGATCATATACATTCCTACCTCCTTTGCCTCTGATAGCAACTATAACGACCCATACTTTAAATAAATTGTTATTACTTCAAAATTTAAGCGTACTTATTACAATATATAACAAAACCATGAAAGGACTGTGTAGGTATAGTGTCTTTAGAAACAGGGAAAAAAATAAACAACTGGTTCATAAAGCATCTACACTGTCTCCCAATTATTTGATCATATTTGTAGTCCCTTTTGGAATATCTTACATAATAACCTTATTCCTAAACTGGGGAAAGAAAACATACAAAAGGGTGAGCTCAAATACTCAGTAAGGGTAATCAAAAGAAATATCAATCACATCAAAATAAAAACATAACATTTTGGAAATCTTACCCTACAAAAGAGATCATAATTTCATAACATGGGATAAATCATGGAAGTGAAATGTAATCCCAATAATCATAACATAAAACATGAAACTTTTTGTCATACAAACTTAATCATAGTGAATCATTTCTTATTAGTCATGACTCATATCCAAGACTATCTTAGTGGACAAAGTCCATTTCTGAACCGAGTTCACTCCTCGTTTCAGTCCTGTTTCACTGAACCGGTATAACCTGCCGTTCCAGCCATGTCTATCTCATGAGATATAAAATATTTACCTGATTCATTGTAGGGATATATAGGTTCCACCCATCTCATAATGATACCATTCTTATGTGTGCCACAAAATCATAAATCATACATCATTGCATAACCCATGTAATAAAAATGGGATCCTTAAACAACATGACATCATAAAACAATTCATATAAGATAAAGGAATTCATAAAAATAATTCCATCACAACATAATCAAATCAATTTAATAATAGGGATAGAAACAGAACCCTTTATTATCTTAGATGGAAAATAATTTTGATAAAATACTGGAACTCCATTCATGAGGAAAATATCCTTTCTACTTCAAAAACATTTTCCTTTCTTAACATGTCATACAATTTTAAACTAAAAGAAGTTGATTAAAAATAAACTTGAAAACTTGTAAAGGAAGATTCTTGGAAATAATGTTTTAAAAATCCATTCATGCCATATAAGTTAAAAAAACATTCTTCTTGTACTTTTTTCGGAAAAGTAAAAAAGTATGTCGTACGAAAAATGACAAAAGATTCCATTCATATCTTTTACTAAAAACTCACCGTAGGGTAAAATTGGATATAAAATTTTGTAGAAGGATGTCAATATTACATATTGAGGAAACATGGATGTGGATGATAAAATACCCCCCATTAAATTCCAAAGTATAAACAACCTCGGATAAAAATGAGATTGTGATATTTCCCTTACCTTAGGTCCGATTTGCTTCGTAAGTGTTCGAACCTCCTGTATAATGATTTAAATAATGTTATTGACTTATTCCATAATAATTATTATTGTTATGATATCATATATGGTCATATTATTATCTTCTTATTAGTAGTATTTCACTACTACTTGTTATTCAGGTGTTTATTACTATTTGTTCTTATGCTTGTTTTGTCGAATAAAATATTATTCTTCTCTTTAGGTTATAGATACCTCATTTCCAGAATGGTATTAGTGTAATATATATCATATTAATTCATTAAATTCATTTATATAATCTTTATGCAATGAATATCATGTAGAATGAATCACATCACATCATGGAGACGGTATTCCGTACGTACGCACGAGCGATGATATTGTTCCAATGATCATGGAATTGTATCGGAGTGTATGTATACTATTTCAGAATCAATACCACTTTACAATAATCATATATATTCATTAATTTCTCCCTTATACCCATCCATGTTAGGTGGTGTTGGAAAATAGATTACACCATGGCGTGGAGATGATATTCCGTACGTACGCACGCACAGTGATTTCGTTTTCCGTAGGATGGATAAGAGGTGAAATAGGGTTGTTTCATATTTATAATAACATATCAGTATATACGTGATACTGATGTTATTACCTCATAATGAAACAACAAAATAATAGGTAGTAGAAGAAGAATGGAACTTGAAGAAAATGGTAGAAGGTATTACCTCTTTCTCGAAGTGCCTCCTTTAAACTTTCTCTTAAGGCACTAGAGTTATTCTTTTGATAAGACCAGTACCTCTAGTAGGTTTCTATGAAAGTGGGGAAGTGAAATGGTCAGGTTTTTTCCGAGCTTGAATGTTCAAATTGGTGTGAGGAAGAGAGGGAGGAGGTGCCCTTTTATAAGGGAGGAGAGGGGCACCTTTGGAAATATAAGAAATATTAGTTTATATTAAATCCCAACCCCAATTAAAAACTTCCAAAATGAATCATATTCGAAGCTTAGATGAGATAGGGTTGTGATCTCATCAACCAATAAAATTTATACATGTTAGGAATTTATTGTAAACATTATCAACATTATTTATCTTTATTTATCAATTTAATTTTATTTATGGTAATAATATTCTAAATTTTAAATTATTATAAATAATTACATATGTTTTGTGAATATTCCATAATTTGATACTTTATGACATTTTGGACAATTTAAATTTAATTTATAATTTTTAAATATTTTTGTGAGTTTTAAACAATTTTATAATATTTTATTTTTCTAAAATAACAATAGTGTCAATTTTGACACTATTCGTTTATTTGAATTTAAATAAAATATATAAAGAAGATATGTTCGAACTAAAAGCATTAATAGATTTATAAAATGTCATATGTATCTAGAAAATTAGTGTAGATCATTAAATAGTTCATATAATATTTATTTTAATATTTTTAAAACAATTTATTTGATATTTTAATTAATAAAATAATTTCAACATCACTATTGTGTCATAATTAATGATAATTATTTAATCCCTAAAAATTATAAATAAATTTTTATGATGTAGATAATTGTATTAGATTTCTGGAGACTATTAATTTTTGAAGTTTCATTAAGTTTATCAAGAAATTAAAATTATTATACTTATAAGATTTAAGAAAGTGACATGTTATCACATTCTTTGGTTTTAATAATAATTAAATTATTTTTATAGAAAAAAGTCCATTAAATGAATCTAATATGACCCTTAGGTGATATGAGTCTACTTTTAGTCATCCAATAGGATTTTGGCAGGTGTTATGGTATTTTTATAATCTTATATTTACCCTTAATTACCCGATTTACCTTTAACTAGGGTAAATAAAATTTACCGTAGTTACTATTCATAATGCCCAAAAATAAAAAGTAATCTATTAACATAAATTGGACTCAATGATTCTGAATATGGAATCCATTTTTCAAAATTCAAAACATATAAGTTGTAGTAATTAATTTAAAATAAATCCCGTTGTTAACAAAATGGGTTTTAGAAGTTAAAACATTTCCAATGATTGAAATGTTTATACCAATGAATTCAATGTGAAATTAATGATAATGGCATAAATTATATTAAATGGTAAAAATATATTCTATTTATAATTTTAAACCATTAAATATTATAATTTATCCATATAAATTATCTCAATGAAAAAAGTTGTTTTTAATTAAAAATTAGCGTATATTTACTATTCATCAAAATATGAAAGTTATCAGAAAAATATCAAAAATTTATCCAAGGTAAATTTTTATACCCTGATTCAAAAGAAGAATTTTATTTTGTCAAATTGAACTTATAAACATGTTAAAAACTAGATTTAATGTGGGTGCGCCATCAAAAGGCGGCAAAACTGTATTTTTTGAAAAATATTTCTTTTATCCAAAAAAACTGATTTTGCTTTTATACCTCATTATAGAAAATGTATAAGTTGAATTAAAATGTTATAAAATTCAAAATTCAGTTAGTAATATTCATAAAGGATAGTTTTAATAATATTTTAATATCATATCGTTGTTTAGGGAAACTCGGTATTGCGTATGACGCAAGCTATCGAGGAAGGCCGCGGTTGCGTGTAAAGCAAGCCAAGCTAGTGTTGTGTGTAGTGAAAGATTTCTTTGATGATTTATATAACATAAAAACAAAATATTTCTCATAAAATTCTCGGGTGTTACAAGAGGGTTGGGGGGGTTGTCTAGAGGGTTGGGGGTTTTCCATGGGGTGTCCAAGGGGGTAGTGGGTGGTGTCTAGGAGGGGTGGGGGTGCTGTCTAGAGGGGTGTGGGGTGCTTTCTAGAGGGGTCGGGGCTGTCCAGGGGTTGGGGGGATGTCCAGAGGGGTGGGGGCTGTCCAAGGGGGTGGTGGTGTCTAGGGGGAGTCCAAGGGGGTGGGGTGGTGTACAGAGGGTTCAAGGGGCTGTCCAGAGTGTTGGGGGTGACCAAGGTGTCCATGGAGGTGGGGGGGGGGGGCTGTCCAGGGGTGTGGGGGGGGGGGGGGGAAGTGGGTGGGGTGTCGAAGGAGGTGGGGGGGGGGGGGTGTAAAAGGCGGTGGGTGGGTGGGGGGGGGGCAAGTGGGTGGGGTGTCAGAGGAGGTGGGGGGGGGGGTGTAAATGGCGGTGGATGGGTGGGGGGGAGGGGGAATTTCCTATGGGTGGGGGCCTGTCTAGAGGGTTTGGGGGTTGTCCGGGGGGTGGGGGGATGCCCAGAGGGTTGGGGGTGTCCAGGGGGTGTCCATTGGGGTAGGGGGTGGGGGTGGTGTCCAGGAGGGGTGGGGGGCTGCTGTCTAGAGGGGTGGGGGCTGTCCAGGGGGGTTGTCTAGAGGGTTGGGGGGCTGTCCAGAGGGTTGGGGGATGTCTAGGGGGTAGGGGTGGGGGTGCTGTCTAGAGGGGTGGGGGTTGTCCAGGGGGTGGGGGGCTGCCTAGAGGGTTGGGGGGGGGGGGCTGTCCAGAGGGTTGGGGGTTGTCCAGGTGGTGTCCAAGGGGGTAGGGTGTGGGGGTGGTGTCGAGGAGGGGTAGGGGTGCGGTTTAGAGGGGTGGGGGCTATCTAAAGGGGTGGGGGGAGGGGCTGTCCAGAGGTGTGGGGCAGTCCAAGGGGGTGGTGGTGTCCAGGGTGTGTCCAATGGGGTGGGGGTGGTGTTCATAGGGTTTGGGGGCTGTCCAGAGGTTTGGGGGGGTGGGGGTGTCTAGGGTGTCCATCGGAGACCCCATGGTTTACTTTGATTCAATGGAGTTTAAAACTGTTATATCTAACTATATTTTCTTGTTAAAATCAAATTCATTTTTTTAAATATGCATATATATGTTTTATATTTCAAAAGTGTTTTACATTCAAATTATGATTTTTTTCAAATAAACATATATTTGTCTTATGTTAAAAAGATGTAAAATTTTGATATTTTATATATGTAATAATGAGTCTAAATTGGATTACAACACATCGAATGAGAAATGAATATGAGGAAGGTGTTGATGCCTTTTTAGAATTTGCAAAACAAAATGTTCCAAGTAGTGAAATGTTTTTCTCTCAATGCCTGAAATGTTTGAATATAAAGAAGTTAAAAAGTAGAAAGATTAAATATCATCTGATTTTGTCATGATTTTAATCCGAGTTATAGACCTTGGATTTGGCATGGTGAAACTGGACAGAATTTCACTAATGATGATGATTCGCAAGATGGTAACTCCGATGGAATTGAAGAAATGATTCGCGATATTGCATCAGAACAAACCGAGATAGAACTGACAGTTGCACGTCTAAATGGTGATGCTGAAAACCAATTATATCCTGGTTGTACAGATTTTACTGTTTTTTCGGCGGTGTTAAGATTGATTAACATGAAGGGGAAAACATGTATGGAGTGACAAAAGTTTTAAAGAGATGCTACAATTGATGAACTACATTCTTCCAAAAGGTAACGATCTTCCAGATTCACATTATAAGGCCAAGAACATATTATGCCCGATGGGATTGGGATACAAGAAAATACATGCATGTACGAATGAATGTATTATACATAGGAAGGAATATGAAATTCTATCAGAGTGTCCTAAATGTGGGACATCACGGTATAAGGTGAAAGAAAAATCACAGGCTGATGTAGAGATTACAAAGATCCCTTCAATGGTATTTTGGTATCTTACTATAATTCATCATTTCAAACGTTTATTTGCTAATTCACATTATTCAAAAAGGTCAATATGGATTGCAAATGAGCTATTATGTGATGGAAAAATACATCATCTAGCTGATTTTCCACAATGAAAGATAATTAAGGAGCAGTATCCTACATTTGGAAATGAAATTAGAAATCTCAGACTAGGGTTGTGCACAGATGGAATGAAACCATACCGAACCCTCAGTAGCACACACAGTTCATGGCCTGTTTTATTAGTAATTTACAACCTCTCTCTTGAAGATTGTATGAAGCGCAAATATGTCATGTTGAGTATAATGATCTCTGGTCCGAAGCAACCTGACAATGATATTGATGTTTTTTTCAGCGTTGACTGATGATTTGAAACTTTTTTGACTTGATGGTATTTGGGTGTATGATTCTTATAAAATGGAATATTTTCAACTGCATGTTGTGCATTTGTTCACTATAAATGACTTCCCAGCGTATGGAAATTTGTCTGCATATAGGGTTAAAGGGCATAAAGCATGTCCAATTTGCAAACAACATACGTCATATTGTCAATTGCATCATGGGAGGAAAACCGTGTACATTGTTCATAAAAAGTTTTTTCCTATAGATCACCCTTATAGAATACTAACAAAAGGCATTCAATGGCTCACAAGAATTTGATATTGCTCCAAAACCATTATCACCTAATTTTTATTTTGAGAGGGTGAAAAACCTTGATGTGACATTGGGAAAGATCAGAAATCTGGTAATGATAGACATATTTGGAAGAAAATGTCAATATTTTTTGAGCTACCACATTGGAGATATCATTAAGTTAAACATAATATTTAGTTCATGAACATGGATAAGAATAACAGTGATTCTTTGATTAGAACATTGTTAGATATTAAAGTAAAGAAAAAAGATGGGTTGAATGAAATATTAGACTTACTATTAATGAGAATACGTTTGGAGTTAACTCCCACTCCTAAAGGAAGTCGAATACTTTTTCCCTCGGCTTGTCATACATTATTAGAGAGGGAGAAAATTAGCTTTTTCAGTGTCTTCATGATATCAATGTTCCTCAAGATTATTCTTTAAATGTAAAAAATTTTGTCTCTTTGAAGGACTTGAAGTTGATAGGTATGAAATCACATGATTTTCACGTCATGATGCAACGAATTATTCCAGTTTCATTACAAGAAATATTGCCCATCCGTGTCAGAAACACTATAATGAAGTTGTGTTATTTTTTCAAATCAATTTGTAATAAGGTGATTGATGTGAATGTTATGAATTTTTTTGAAAAGGATGTCATTTTTATACTTTTTCAATTGGAAATGTATTTCAACCAACTTTTGTTTGATATAATGGTGCATTTAATTATTCATCTTGTTCGAGAAATAATTCTTTGTGGACTTGTATATCTATGTTGGATGTATCATTTTGAATGGTATATGAAAATATTGAAGGGGTATGTTAAGAATCCATATCGACCTGAACCCTCCATTATTGAAAATTATATTTCTGAGGAGGTTGTAGTGTTTTGTATGAGCTACTAGGCTACGGTGTAGCACATAGGATTGCCTCCATCTCGCCATGAACGATTTAATAATGAGGGAAAGGGGATTCGTGGCTTGAAAGTCAAATCATTATTATCTGAATAGATGAAGAAGTTAGAATCATACATCTTGAATAACATAGCTTATGCTCAACCGTATATCACATTGCATATTAATGAGTTGAAACAATGTCATCCAAAGAAGAAAGAAATGTGGATTTTGAATGAGCACAACAAATTGATGTTGTCATGGTTTAAAAAGACCATGCTTGGTAGATTAGATGTATTAGAGAAATTAAAATGGATATTGGGTGGTCCATGTTTAAATGTGATAACAAGGTCCAGTTATGTCATTAATTTCGATACATTTCGTACAAAAGATCAGGACAATAGTAGATTAGTTCAGAATAGTGGTGTATTGGTGTTTTCATAAGCAATGCATTTTTCGAGTGCTAAGGACAAAAAACCAAATTTTGCATCATGTGCATATTATGGAGTGATTGAAAACATATGGGAGGTTGATTACATTAAAATTAAAGTTCCAGTTTTTAACTATAAATGGTTTATCGGTAACAATACTGTCAGACATGATGAATTTGGAATGACAATTATTATTATGAATAGATTGGAAGACACAACTGATTCTTTTATAATGGAAACATAGGCAAAACAAATTTTCTATATAGTAGATCAATCAGATATGCAGTGTGATATTGTTTTACAAGGGAAAACAACATGTTAGTTAGGATGAACTTGATGAAGATGCTGATTAATGTGAGATCCCTACATCCATGGAATGATTAACAGAACATAATAATGAGCATGATGAAAACATGGTTTGTTCCATAAGGAACTATCACGACGAAGGAATTTGGGAAAAAAATCTTATTGTACATTCCTACTATTACATGTAACATATGATTATTTCTTGTTTACATTTATTTTTTTCATTAAATGTTAAATATTGTAAGTTTTTTCATTATTAAAACATATATTAAAACAAAATAAGTATAAGTTTTTGTTTGTTTCATGTTTGTTTAGTTTACTTTATCATGTAGACCATTACATGAATTATATATCTATTATTTATGTTCAGTGAAAATTACTTTACCATGTTTACCAGGTTTACCATGTTTACTATGATTACCATCTTGACCATCTTTACCATCTTTACCATTTTTTAACACGATTACCATGTTAACAATGTTTACAATTACGTAACTTAGTATAGTTTTATATTTTCTGATTATAGTAGTATTAAAATATTTGAATTTGTGTATTTTTGAACTAATGTTTGTTTCTTTATTTGAAGGATAATGACAGATCATTCAATTGATCAACCACATGATTCTGGAGATAAGAATATTGGTCATACCTCTGGGGAGGAACATTCACGTGCTTCTCTTGATGTTCCCCAATCTTCCTCATGTGCTCCTATTACGACAAAGAGTTCAAGAGTTGGTAAATGTGGGTGAACACGTTTACCAAAGTTAGCACTAGCTCATACACAGGATCAGTGGATACACATTGAGATTGATGATGATGATATTACTAGAGGTCCAAATGCAAAAGATTTAAAGAGTTATGTATCAACTCAAGATAAGAGAGAAATAATAATTTTTTATGATGACTGGAGAAGTACGGATAAAGCGATTATCTCTCAATTGTGGGAGATGATTTTTGTATGATCATTTGCTATTGTTTGACTATTCTTTATATTTTTGTAGTATATATAATATGTTTAAACTCTTCTTCATCAGATGAAATTTGATATTCATGACACTGGAGGAGTCAGGATAAAATGCTTATTGATGGCTGCCAGGAGATGGAGGGATTTCAAATCAACCCTCTCATCTAATTTCATTTTTTGTCATCAGAGTCATGACAATCCATGTCATATATTTTCTTTTATAGATGAATACACATGGAGATAGTCTGTTGAAAGTAGAAGAACAGAGTCATTTTTTGGTAGGGGCAATGTAAGCTTTTTTAAGCTTTATTATATATATGATTTTATTAATGTTTTTTTAACGATTTATTATTCTTAATTTACATCAAACAAGGAAATATCATTAGGAGATCCATTCCAAAAATGTATACCCTTGTAGTTTATCTCGGGGAGGGTATGCATTTTTTGAAGATGAAATGATGGCAGAAAAATTTCAAAAACTAAGAGTTGAGACTTCAAGATCTGGAGAGGTTGCCCCTCCATCCCCTCAATCTAGATATGAAAAATGGATGATAGCTCGGATGGGAAAAAGGGGAAATATTTTTCAGAAGAATTGAGAATCGTAGCTGAGAGGATTGTAAGATATCTACTTTATTTAGTTATGTTAACTATTTTATTCATATAATTTCTATCATTAAAAAAATGTTAAATTAATTAATACAAGACTCTCTTGAGGAGAAGAGCTCACATGGGGAATTTACAGCTACTGGTATGCAAGATTTTCTATCTGAAGCATTGGGAAAGCCCAAATATCCTGGTCATGTAAGAGGATATCTGGCTGGTGTGTCAGTAAGAAAAGTGTTTCCATGTTCTTCAACATCTAACGTTAAGGGTGTTTATAAAAAAATATAATCCTTGGAGGTTGAATTTCATAATATTAATACGACGATGGATGAAAAGATTAGAGAGTCGGTACAGTCTCTGTTTGCTGACATGCAAAGGCAATTTCAGACTACATCTCCCACTCCTCCACCTCCCCTTGCAGACCCCATTATTAATCCTCCACCTCTGCCAGTAGCTCCCACTCCCCCACCTCAGCCTGTGGACCCCATTTTTTATCTGACTCCTCCACCGCAACTTCCTACTTATTGCGAGTAGTATGTTCATGATCCTCAACATCATATAGTTTCATATGGGTTGGAAATTGTATAAGAGATACATTTCATCATCATACATTAGAGGTAGAGAATAAGAGGGTCATTGTACATGATATTATAGAATGATTAGCTCGAGTACCATTACCTACAGATGAGGTGATGACAGTTGGACATAGTATCATGAATTTTTTAATTTGGTCATCAAGACTTCATTGACTCATTAACATAGAGGTATGAATGTTATATATTTTATTTAATTTTTTTTTTATAAAAGTTGTTTTATCATTTGAAAACTATTATATTTTTTTTATTTATTTTTACATGAATACTTCAAAAGTAATGAAATACTGTATAGACAACAACAAAGAAAAATGGATATGACATCAGATAAAAATTCTAGTAGTCTTGACAGATTATCAAGATATTCAAATTTGTTGGCGGGTCATTATGAGTTTCCAATGGAAGCTCATGTTTGTGGATGTGTAATAACTATGAGGATTATGAAAATAGATATCATGGAGCTTGTTACTGGAGATAAGTTGGGCATCAATGTGGTGCAAATGTTTTCCATGTAATTCTTAACACCTTTTACCTGTGTTATATTTATTAAAAATGTATACTTATGTCTGTTTTTTATTAGGTATCGTTATAAAATTTGTGAGAGGAATGAGCTGACATATGTATATGAATTCAGGGACCCACAATTGATTTCATCTGAAGCATGTGCATTTGCTGAGGAACAAATAATGATTTATAATGCTGAAAGACTTGAACAGAATATAGTCACACAATATTTGATGATGCCTTTTTGTGAGTGGTATGAAACACATATCTCTCAAAGAGTTCATTATATTTTAACATAAATAACCACTAACCCTAAATATTCTTTTATCAGTGATCATTGTATGTTAGGGGGTTTTTTTCAAAGTGAGAAAACACTTTATTGGATATTCTCTATCCATGATGATGTGCGGGAATGTTTTATGAAAATATTGGAAAATAAAGTTTCAATTTCTCAATAGTTTTATATTTTATAATGAATTTTAAATTTATCCCATTCTTATTATTTCTTAACAGGGCATGTGTTTCCTTTCAAAAAAACACAAATGAAAGGAGTGAAAAGATCAAATATGTAAATGTGAAGGTAAATATCAATTTATAATTTGTACCTTTTGATGTATTACATAAAAATAATATAATGATTTTAGACTCATTCAAACAGAATTTTCATGAACAACAATGTGTCATCGAATGCAGATATTATATGTTAAGATTTATGTAGGAAATAATAACAACTGGGACTGTTCTGAACTTTGACCTGGTAAGATTTCCTTTTAAACTTTGCCATAATATTTCAATTTGATTTATTCATTATAAACATTAACTACAATCCTTTTCATTTGTAGCTATTTTATGACCCTCAACCCTATACTGCTGAAGAAATCAAACACATACAAGTGGAGTGGTCAATTTGTTTTACATGTTTAATTTAATTTTAGTTGTTTCTAGTGTAAAATGAAATTTTGAATATTGTCGTTGTAATTGTGTATTTAGTAGTCATTTAGGTTGGATTTAGTTTTTTTATGTTGACATTGTAAGTATTGAATGTTATAGATGTGAATGTTTAATTTTTCTCTACTTATTGTTTTTGTCTAATTATGATGGTTTTCTTGTATGGATTCTGGTCTGGGGGGAGGGGTTCCAAGGATGTGGGGGGGGGGGTGTTTAGTGGTGTGGGGGTGTCCAGGGGTGTAGGAAGGCTGTCTGGTGGGGTGGTGGGTGTCCAGGAGGGTGGGGGTGTCCAGGGGTGTGTGGGGGGTATCCAGGAGGCTGTGGGTCATCCAGGGGTGTGGGGGGATGTCCATGGGTGTGGGGGGCTGTCCAGGGGTGTGGGGGATGTCCAGGGGTTTTTGGGGCTGTCCAGGGGTTGGGGGGGCTGTCCAGGTGGTGGGAGGCTATCCAGGGGTGTGGGAGGGCTATCCAGGCTGTGAGGGGGTATACATGAGGGTGGGGGGTTGTCTCGGGCTGTTTGGGGCTGTCCAGGGGGTTGGGGTAAGTCCATGGGTCTGGTGGGAGCTGTCCAGTGGGGTAAATGCTTAATTTTTCTTTGGTTCTTGTTTTGGTCTACTTCTATTTTTGTGGTACAAATTCTTGATTTGTTTTCTGGTGATTTTTGGGGAGAGAAGAGGACTACATTTCATTTTTAAAAACAAAATTGTTTTTTCATGTTGGTTATTTAATAACCGACATGATAAAAGGCCCTCAGACAGGTTTATCACGTCGGTTATATAATAACCGATGTGATAAAGAATTTCCCAGGCCTTTTATGAAGTCAGTTATGAAATAACAGACATGATAAAAGGCCTCTGGAATGGTTTATGACATCGGTTATTATATATCCGACGTGATAAACACCCCCGAACTTTTTTATTACGTCGGTTATATTATAATCGACATGATAAAAACTCCCCCCTCAGTTTTGCACGTCGGTTAATTAATAACCGACGTTATAAAAACCGCGATGTAATGTTTCTTACGTCGGTTTGTGAAGAACCGACGTAAAAAACAATATTTCTAACGACGTCCGTATTAACGTCTGTTAAAAACCGACGTAAAAAATGAAAAATAACTGATGTTAAAAATGTTTTTTACACTAGTAAAAGTATGCAAGGAAATAAAATACCAGGATAATTTAAAATATATTTACTATTTTAAATAGTTTCAATATATTCTATATAATTAAATACATTACACACTAATTTAGTGTGCATCACACCAAATATAATCCTTCTTTGGTTACCTTCTTTACTCTAAAGACATACTTTTAATGAAAATTAATATATTATTAAAAAATAATTAGATAATATTATAACATATAAACTAGATATTATAAATAGTATTAACCAACACAATACAATATATGGATTAATCAAATATAAAATGAATTCATTTTTTACAAATTAATTAGAAAAAAAGTATGAAAACTGATTGGATATGAAAGAAAAATTTTTTATTCTTATGCTCACAAAGCTGTTTTCACCAATTAAATTAATATAACATAAATTAGTGAGTAATATTAATTGGATATATATATATATATTATACTGAATAAAATATTTTTAATATTCATCCAATATATTTGATAATCTTTTGAAAAAAAACAAACACAATTTTATGTATAAAATAATATATATTTAATAAGTAATTTTACCACCATTTAGTGGGAAACCCATTTTAAATCCAATTTTAAACATATTTTAAATTAAATATATCACAATAATTATAATAACTGCAACATAAACATAAATATTGTGTTTTTTGATGTTTTTTTAGTTTTATGTGAAGTTAAATGTTTTAATGAATATTGAAAAACAATGAATTTTAGTTCAAAAATTATTTTTCATATAATTTATTTATATGAATAAATTATGATTTAGGATTGATTATAACTTTTATTATATCATATTTTTATAAATTTATCAAATTTTGGTCATTGGAATAAATTTTATTTTAAAATTTTCTATAAAAACATATCAATCTTTTGAATGTTTTTACATGAAAAACGGCACTGTCATCCCTTCTACAAGATTAAAATTATATTAATTTCAACCACTTATGAACTTAGAATTTTTGAAAATGGATTCTATATTTGTAATTAAAAATATTTAAAATTTATAATAAGCTAAAATTATGTTTTACAAAAAATATAAGTGAATGTAATTAAAATTAACTACACTTATTAAGGAATAATTAAGCATAATAAGAGACTAAACCTCAATTTTAAGGTAAAAATGACTTATAAACTTGTAAAAATACATTTTAAGGAATTTTATAGACACTATAATCCATTTTCTATAATTTGAAACATTATTGGAGCTACATTAAATGTTAAAGACAAGTATGGAATTTCTTTATCAAATTATTGTTAAAGTGCCATTCCTCCTCCCCTATAAAAAGACCACCTCCCCTCCCTCATCCTCACACCACTGAAGACACAATGGCACAGAATATATATAACCAAATAAATACTTGAATTCCATCCTCAAATTCTATAGGACTCCCCCTGGGAGTAAATACATCGATGGAATCCTTTCGGTATAAACCAAAATAATTTACTGGATTAAGAGGTAACATCTTCTCCCAATATCATTAGATTCATTTCAATTATCCTTCCCATAAAACATTTTTATTCTATGATAAAATAATAAAACAAATATAATTAATATACTAGGATGTTTTAATGTGAATTTTTTTCTCACCTTTACACAAACATACATTTATTATATAAGGAACATAATGTTTACATGTATGGTTAACTGAAGCCCCACGAAAAGATGATTGTGCATTGTTTTCCTTTACCGCATCTCATGGAGGACATTATGTTGAGAAATATATTTATTTATTTTATATATGATATTTAAAATATATTTATTCTTTTATAATAATTTTACAACATAAAAACACTATACATTTCATTTTGTGAAAATACAATAACATCGCTTGATGAAGTGTAGACTAGTGCCTCTAAAAGGGATGTGATATACTCACACTATAAAAGAAATATATAAAATATGGTTTTAAGAAACATATAAAAAATATATAAGAATGATATTATATGTAAATTATGATATACATTTTTATCAATTAATTTTCATTATTTTATTTAAAACCAACAAATGAATTTATAGTTCATGTGTACATATGACCTACAGTCTCCATGAGCAGTTCACATCATTTCATACCTCAAACAATTATGGAATATTTTAAATACATATGAAATGAATATATAAGATAAAAATTTCATGATTTACATTATAGATATTATGAAATCATGATATAACTAATAATAACAACTAACATGTCAAAACATACTTGAGAAAACTACGCAATTAACACCCGAAATAGTTAAAGTAATGAATGAGTTTTAACGAACATGTAATAAAATATTGTAAGAATATAATATATAATATTATAAACCCGAGTATAATTATTTTATAATTTTTAACATATTTTAATCCACTATACAGGAGGATAATGACCACACAATGAAATTATGGTTATGGAAATAGATTCTTATCATAATTTTATTTCCATAAGGCATAAGATTTATACACAACATAATTATTTTTTGTAGTGCATCTAGTGAAATATTTATACATTATACCATGAATCTTTTTTATTAAGGGTTTGAAAAAATTTCCTTATTCGGAATTATTTTTCAAAGGATTTATTTGTAGGGGACGCTTTGGAATGATTAAAAATTATTTTCCTTAAAAAATGTTATCAGTGATTATCTTAGAAATCTCAATTGGTTCTGAAATTATTAAATTTATCTTGAAAAAAAGAATTTATTATAGTAATTACTCATTGTAAATAATGATGAATATCCATATTGTCAAAAAATTGATATTATTCTTTCCTAAAATGTATATCATTATACATACAATGTTCTCTTTGATATTTACTTGATTAACTAGGGAATTATTGATAAATAAGTATGATCTATTCAATATGAATACATTTTTATAAGGAATAATGAATATTAAATATATTTAAAATTATTTGGAAATGCAATATAAGTGTTGGGTACTATTTAAGGAAATCACTAGAGTGTGGGGACTGGTTAATAAAACCCCCTCAATGCATTAGTTGTCCCATGAGATGATTTAGTTTAAAAAATTAGAATAGTTAAACTATCTCATGATGGTATAGGTATCATGATTTTGGGAAACATGACATAAAATAATTAATAATTACTTTTATTTAGAATTTAGTTATTATTTATCCCTGTTATTTTTTTATATACATATATATTGATGTATTTTTTTGTAATTCATTTATTTAATGGAATGCTTTTGTTTTTTTACCCTTCCATATAGATATTTCCTCATATAATTATTTGAATGGAATATGTTATCATGTTTTAATGTTTCTATGTTAATTTATTTTAATTTAATCATTATTTCTCCCTCAATACATTCCCTTACTCATCATTTGATCTTACTCTTATTACGTTTCCTTTCCTAATTGTATAAAAGAAGAATATATGAATAAGCATTCAAGGATAATATTTATTTCACTTTATTATGAATGATATTTTTATTTTCTATTTCCCATTGTTTCGTGGGTATCATGTACGTCATTTAGATTTCCAATAATGCTAAACTGATCAATTATTTGGTATTTTATTCCTTTTAATCAAGCCAATATTAAAAAATAATGTTCCAGCACTAGGCTTCTGGGGTCGGGAGTTTCCAAGAATTAATATACATATTTTATAATATCCAACTTCATGTTATCCCACCATATAAATTTCTTCATATATTTATACATATTATTAATCTTGGGATAAATCAAGAAGGGTGATATATTTACATCATCTAAATTTTTTTCCTTCAATACATGTTTTGATGTGACTCATATCTAGGTTCCAAACAATAAAACTTCATCACTGTCAATGTTATGGTCTAAAATATTGTATATCTTTTTACAAAGGACCTAATCATATTTCAAGTAAACTTGATCCTTACATGAATATATCACTATGTATTCATTTGAAAAAGGTGGGATAAAGATCCTCTTTTTATTCCCATGTCCATTCTTGGAATGTTTAAGAATATTTGATCCCATTCAATCATTATTAGGGACAGAGTTACATGATTATGTTTAATCTAATCATCGACCACATTAATTTAATTCCCATGATTATAATGGATTTAAAAATCATATACTATGATCAGATCTAATAAATTTCATCAGAGATTATTGAGATCTTTCTGTGTGAATATATACATAAGTATTTTATAATATATATATATGTCTAGCTTCTCCACATTGACCAAACTTCAATAAATCGTCAACATGTAGATCATTGAAGAAAAATATAATCATGTTTTGGGTAATTCTCTAAATGAATCGATACTTTTTGGGATTCAGAGAGTTCAACTTTTTATCTTTAATGAGTAAAATACACAATCCCTTTTTTGAAAAAGAACTCTATATAAAAAATCCATCCACATTGGTGTGTAATGTGAGAACATGTGTAGTGATTAGCGTATTTTTCATCTCTATAATGATTTATTAACCTTCATAAATCTCAAAAATATTTTACAACATCCTTGTAATATTTGTTAATGGTATGGAAATCATGAGAAGTATGTCAAACATTCTTAATAGTACCAAATTAGAACAAGGATTGTACATATATCTTTCATGGAGAATGTATTTAGACATCCTCTAATAATATTTATCTTCAAATGATTCACAATTATCAATTTGGGGATAAATTTCCCAAATAAATCTACTTTAACAATCTAAATTTTTAATCAATATTACATTACATAAATCATCTCTTTATTAATGATATTATATATATAATTAAAATTATTCCCATGTTATCATTTACTTTTTTTGTAGAGAAGCTTATTGGATATAAATACTACCCATTTTTTGTTGAGGGAATCCCTAAATACTCTATAATTTAACTAAAATGTGATTGATTCAGATTTAGTGATTCCAAATGGAATAACTATAAACACATTGTTCCCCTAACTTCTCAAAAAGGTTTTCATGGGTATATCTGCATTCTTGAACCATAACATGATAATATTCTAATAAAATATCAACCAGAGAGATGTAATAGTTTCCATGTAAGTGATACAATATTTTTAAATACATTTAATATGGCACTTTTTATTTATCATGATATTATTGTGATCACAATAATCAATGTAGATGAGAATCAACCAATCCTTATTCTTGAATACGAGTACAGGCACACCCCAGGGTGATGTACTTGGGCATTGGAACCCTTGATCTTGATTCTTGTGTAGTTTATTCTTAATATCCTCATTTTCAATAATGTATATTCTATATAATGTCTTGGATATTGACAAAGATTCAAGAATCATTTTTAGTTATAACTCAAATTCAAAGTAAGGAGAAAAATAAAAATGTTCTTATGGAAACCCATATGTGAATTCCCATAACATGGAAATATCATCAAGGATGACATTTAATTTTTAATTAATCATTTTATATGTATTAACTTCCTTGGATGGAAATAAAATACATTCTTTATATGATGATAATAAATAACATTCACCTTCATCCATTCATTTTCATTTAATCTAATGATGGTTAGGAATACAGAGTGTGATTTCCATGTTTAAGTAATGTATTTTTGATCGATATAATGAATGTAAATAAATTACCATAATATCATTTAATTACACTAATGTTAGTTTCAAAATGATCTTCAGAAAAAAAAAATTTCCCACAAAATTTGACATGAAATGAGTTATATACACGTGATTTATTAATTTCCCGATTTTCCATTATCAATATAACACGTAGAGTTTTTATAAACCCTTTTAGAATAAATTAAAATCTATTAATGTATTAAGTTTAAATTTACACAAGTTAATCCTTAATTAAGTGATACTACATGTTAGGAATTCATTATTAGATACATTTTCTTAGATTTTATTACTCGCAACATTGAGTTTCTACATAAAACATTTTATTATTGTAATTATTTAAACAAGACATTATAAGATATCAATTGAACATATTAATATGAATATTAATAAAATAATATTAATTATTAATTATAATGATTTTACATAATGCAATCACATTTATAATGAAATATATAATTCATGGTAAAGACAATATGTTTTGAAAAAAATACTCTTTTCTCAAATGGGCTTAATTTTATGTATTTTTAATGAAAAAATATTTTTGCATTTTTTTTGAAATTTAGTTTGATAATTATGAAATCAATTATAAATTAAAATTTCAAAATATTCACAGGGATATATTTTGGGAATTTCCAAATTTATTTTATTTTTTAATGAATAATGAAAATAATATATTGAAATCGAAAAATGTTTTTTATTTATTTTAATATAATGTTAAAATATATTGTATTTTAGTTTTGATGTCTAATTATATCATTTATACATATATTAATTGAACTTTTTTCATTAAAACAAATTTTACATTGAAATTGGATTTAAAAAAATTTCATTCTATTAAAAAAATTTCTCTTTAAAAAATGTCTCCACATCACATCTGCAATATTAATTTTAAATAAGTCTCTAAAATATGTGTCAACATAATTTGTAAAATTGAATTACATATAGAGGATCAGAATAACTTATAATTTATAATATGTTTAACATAATTTTTAATCAAAAAAATAGATAAAGGTCATTAACCCCCTAACTTAATCACACATGTGAAGCCACTTGGCATGGATGGGAGATACCTAAATCTTACAAAGGAATTAATTTGGTGTATTAAAATAGTAGATTAATAAATAATAGGTAAAATTCATCAGCGAACATCATTTTTTAATTTATTCCCCACCCCTTATCATTTGTTTTTATAACAAGATCATTTAATTACCTAGGTATATTCAACATAATGACATGATATAATGTTAAGGGTGACACAATAAATATTTTTTGGTTATAAATTAGATGAAACTACTATTTCAGCCACCTAAAAAGAGATGATGTCCAAAAAATAGATGTGTTTTCATTAATTCAAAAAGAAATAACATTACCATAAATTACAAAAAATGGCTTTAGATGAGTTTACTAGAATTACATTACTATTTGATGATTTATATTGAGTGAATAATTGAAATAGAATGTGATGTGTGATATTCATGTATTAAATAATCTAAAAAAACACCTTCATAATCATATTGGATAATAAGTGACATTAAAGTCATGGATTCAACCTATTTGGATATTTGGTCATCTTTGGCCAAGGGTGTGCACTAATTCCCAGTAGCAGCAAGGTATAAGATACGAGACAAAGTGATGATGTGGTGAAAAAGGTGGGGTTCTTGTTTGAGTCATGCAGTGGTGATGGTGTTATCTGGAGGGGCAGATAAAAGGATCTCTACTATGACAAGGGTGGTGGAGAGCTAGGGGATTGATGATGGTTGCTTTTGGAGTGGTGAATATGTGATTGGGTTGGAAGATATATTGTTTTAGGAAGTGGATATATCATTTTATAGATGGGTTGATTAAAATTAACTCATATGGTTGATAGGGTTCCCCAACAAGTCATCTAAAAACCCGACATATGTGTATGAAGCAATAGGTTTAAGGACATTGAGTAATGTAGTTGGGATTTTGTGCCAATTGGGTGCATGGATCATGTAATGGGATCCCTCTTCCCATAAAAATTATAGTTCTTTTTTCATCATAATAAAAAATATGGAATTATATCACTCTTTTCAAAAAAATAGTATATAAATAAGAATTAAATAAGAGAAATGATTTTCATTCCAATTTTCATTGATGATTCACCAAGGAAAAACAATAACTATGAAAAATAAGACAATAATATTAGACCTAGGGAAATTAGTTTTTTAAACACCCTCAATAGTAACAAAATTTATATATTCTAGTTTAAAGACAAATAACATCATTTAGGGAGTTTGATGAAAAAAATCATTAAAAATATTACTAGTTTATCTCTTAAGTAAAAAACACCATCCAAATAAAAAAAAATACATCGGAAATCACTAATTATCTTTCTAATATATTAGTTATAAATTGAGATAGGTTATTAAATTTTATACAATAGGAAAATTTCTACTCTATTAGGTAACATAAATGTTCTAGTAAAAGATATAATTTCTATGACATTATAATGATATTTTTTAGGAAGATAAAAAAATATTAAGTAATTAGTTATTATATTGGAATGATGAATCATGTAAATTGTTAATAATAGAATTCTTTTGTGAATTAAAAGAAGTAATAATTACATCACAACAATGAAAAATAATCTTCTGAGGTAAAAAGTTAATGACACATTAATGCTAGAGAGGTTATAAACTTAGTTGACACCTCTTTCATTTTTACTGAGGATGTTCTAAGGAATGGTTGAGTCACATTAAAAAAATATCATTAAAAAATTCATGTAGTTGTATATAAATACTAAATATTCCAAATTCAAGTATATAGATAGTTTCATAAGTAATCAGTCTACAGTACTTCTAAATTATTGGAATTATAATTTATTTATCTAATTTAATAGTTAACAGTTTTTTAAAAGAAATTACCACTAAAATGTGAAAATTTAACTTGTTTCATAACGCAATGAATTAATAGTTATTTACTTTCCTATGAATCAATTTATTTTTTATAATCAAATTTATTCTTAAAATAATAAAAAATTCTATAGTATTGGGATATTTAATCCTAATCCAAAACATGGTGATCTTAAGGGGATAAACTTCTTGGTCTAGTATATGATTGGAATTATAGTGGGTATCATGGTGCTTGTGGGGAAATTTATCAATCCCATTTACATTATCAATCTATATATAGAATTATTGGGTTAGGTATTGATCAACCTTGGATAAAATATCAATGCCATAGGGAATGTAATTATCAATTATAAAAAATATTTTTTTCTGGTTTGGATAAGAAATGTTATTTCTTACTCTTAATAATGTTGTAATTTATAGATTTGAAAAAAAACAATTTCAATAAAACATTTAAATTTAGGTAAGGAAATTTAAAATTAAAAATGGAAGTAGAATGAGACATAGAAGTAATGGATTTTTTGACAGATAAATGGAATGATGGATAATTAAAGTGGAGAGATGGATTAAAACATTTATTTAATATATAGTTGACCACATTAGGGAACACATTTATTTAATTGGCAGCATCAGTAAAAAAACCATATATTTTGGAGATATTTATATTTTTAGAAATTAGTGATATTATTTATTTGGAATGGGCAATGAACTTCTAGTTATTATAAATTTAAAAAAATTATTGAAAAATAGAATAATTTCATGAGGTTCTAAAAGAAATAATTTTTTATTAGAATAGATAACTAAAATATAAAATCATGAGCCCTTCCATTCATAATCATGAGTTGTGAGTTGAATGTAAATTTTTTTAATGAGGTAATAAAAAAGGTATCTAAAATTTTCAATTGAAAAAGTCGTGAAGTAAGAGGTACTGAAACACTAAGACATTAGTATTATTTAAACATGTTTGAATAAAGTTTTTGTTAACTATATCCAAGTTAAAAATCATTATAGATATATGATAATGGTTATAAATTGTAAAAACAATGTATCTCATTGATTAGTGAAGAGATTGAGATTATTTTTGACAAGAACAAACATGATTATTTTATGAGTAATGATCACTTTAAACCACATTCATCAACCAAATATTCTAATTAATCTCTAGGTATGAGGGACTTATATATTTGTTTATCTATATTTTTATAAAAACATTACAATTATACATTGATATCATATGTAGAAAATCATGAAATTTTTATAAACAAACATCTTCTATTAATGAATTCCTTTAAGTATGTGTAATTTATTGACTACCATTAAAGGGTGTATGTTCCAATTCTCTAATGATATCACATAGGAATTTCATTAATAATTATAAGGTTATTTTTCAAATTTTGGATAATAAATTCATGTTGGAATATAAAATATTCACAGACGATTAGATATATGTTATGAAATATACATAGTATTGATTTTCTTTTAATAAAATTTCCTTGGGAAAAATAACATTTTAAATGGATATTAGATTATTGAATATGATTTAGAGGTTTATTAAAAAAACAAAAGTGAGAAAATATTTATTTTGAAATTTATGATGTTAAATAAGACACAATTTTTACTAAAAAATAATATTTTATTTTCCCTTGATTTGTGTTATTTTTCTACCTGATTTCTCAGTCCCTCAAGAATTTTTTATAGATGGTAGAAAAACTCTATTTTAATGGATGGTCTATGGAATCTTTCACGCATATTAAATTGAGGCTATTAATTTAAAAATTAATTTTTAATATAAAATTACATGTAATTATTTTAACATATAAGTGAGTTAGTTGACTCCATTATAGTGATATCACCTAAGCAAAGAGTGGATAAAATCCTCAGAAATAACTACTATGAAATTCAACCTCTATTTAAGATAAAATTATACTATAATATGAAATAAAAAAAAGAAACATATATTTGTATTTGTTTTTGAAATTTTAATTCTTTATCATTTACTCATGATTGTGATGGTCTAAATAGATCATGTAATAATAATGTATTTTATAAATAAGAAATATTATCAAAACTGATTGATTGGGTATATTATATTACTCTATATTGTTTATATAAAAGTAAAATATAATAATTATAAGAAAATTTCATATTAAAACATATTTTACGGAATTATTATCCCTATAATAGTGGAGATTAATATTTTTAAAATAAGTATGAATTCATAGATGAACACATATTTATTGAATAACGTTTTAAATGTACTCAATTTCCCATAATCATAAAAAAAATTATGACTAAAAAATCTACTGACAATTTAATTATTAATTATTGAAATCATTTTATTATATTGTTCAACGTTAATTTTGGGATGATAAATTTCATTTAATTTAATGTGAGGATGTATTTATTCACTATTAATTGAATAGAAATAAAATCTAATGTGTGTTTGAGTTTCACTACTAAAAAAATATGGTATTAAAACCTATCATTTTGAAAAAAAGAATAGGATCCATAATAATGGGTTACTTTGGCCCACCAATCATTGATACTTTCACAACCTTGTGGAATTTTGTATTCAATACCAATTTACTTGAAACACTATGAATAATGATGAAATACTAATATTTATCAATGTGGGGATTGATTTTTTTTATATATGGGGGATATATTTCTTTGTTTATTTTATATAATAATTCTAGTGAAATACATATCCATGTGTGTGTCAATTGTGAATCAAAATGCATTTATGTAGTATACACCTTAACTAAGGTAATGATATTTATAAATAAAATTTGATTAAGGATATGATTTCCATGTTTTGAGTGCAGAAGATACAAATAGAAAATTTTGGAATCATTTTGATTGGAAAATTTTAATAAGAATAATAAAGAAATACGGTTTTTTTAATAAACATTTTCTATATAATATTCTCAATTAAATATATAGGAATATGTGTCAAATTGAGTCATGAAAAAAATATTAGATAATTTTTCAATTAAAACTAAAATTAGCTTTTTTGAAAACTCAATGATATATTATGGGCCTCTAGAATATCCTTCATCACAATAATGAGAATGTATACATTTTTTTTATTGAATGGTAACTAATGAAACCTTCCCATTTAGCTCTCTCAAAAATATTTTTTATTGTAAAAATATATTAGTTGAGTAGAAGATGAAGTTAATTTTTTCGTGTTTGATGTGTTTAAAGAGTTCTAGAGGGATACATATACTAATAAAATACTTTAAATAGTGGAATCCCAAATGTGTCCAAATTAATAAATTTAAACAAAGAATAAACTTATGCGGGGGAAGTAAATTTTATTTAATTCATATTTACTTTCATTTTTAACTGAGCTTATG
Organism: Viscum album; assembly: GCA_963277665.1. Classification (NCBI taxonomy): domain Eukaryota; kingdom Viridiplantae; phylum Streptophyta; class Magnoliopsida; order Santalales; family Viscaceae; genus Viscum; species Viscum album. The sequence goes on from OY728156.1 coordinate 54,755,082, forward strand.
TAGATAGAAATGGGACCTTTTAAAGTAATGAAAACACTCCCAAATGAATCTATAGAGATATATATAAATGTGGAACCACCCATCCCAGAGATTTAAAATTACCTAAAACATTTTATTGATAATAAATCATTGTGGTGAATATATTTTCTATGATTTAAGATTGTAAAATCAGGTATATCGATATTTTGACTTTAAATAAATTTTATAATGGGAGTAAACCCAAATATATTTTTTAATATTCACTTACATTCAGTTATAGGATATGATTTTTTTGGATGGTTCCGGTGTAGAAAATATGACGTAATATCCCATAATCCTCTATTTGAACTATTAAGGACAAATCTTAGTGGATTTCAGAGTATGTATTAAATTTATAAATATAATATAATCCTAGTGAAAACCAAAATTTCATCTCGAAATGTAATTTTTCTTGATTAATATAAAAACTAATTATGATGCCTCGGTATTATCCAAGGTTATTGTAATTAATTTTCACCTAACCATATGACTGAATATCTATATATGGTGATTATTATGACAAATAAATCTATATTACATCAAAAATGGGATGAATCATTGAAAAATTCCACATATTTCACCACAATTATCAAATGTTACTATAAAATGAATGACAAATTAATTTCATTAGTATTAGATGATAACATAGAACAATGTTGTATGATTCTAATAGATGATGTTAAAATAAATTGTATCTTAATAGGCATTTTTCAACCTAATCTAAAAAGTAATTTGAACTCATATGGTATCAAAATATTTATAAGATACACTATACCACAAGCAAAAAAAAATAAAATTTATATAGTGTAACTATATTATGATATCTCTTTCTATGTCACAAAAAAATAGGGGAACACTTTTTAAAAAAGACACTATTTTCAAAGTAAAAGTTCTTTATTTTACAAGATAATATTACATGAAATAATAATTTAAAGGTATATTAATAATTAGATGAATCCATAATTTGTGTTGTGATATTTTCGTTCAACTATTTTATTTAACCTTTCACATATAGTTCCAACCATCCAAAAATCTTCAATTCCTCTAAGATTGAATAAATTGTTTCTATCAATTTTTTTGTTTCAATTTCAAACCTCATTTAACAGTAATATCTTGCCAACCCATATCCCCATTTCTAAATTTGAGACATTCAACCCCCAATACTCATTGAATATGATACCCCCCTTTCCAATAATCACGTATAAACTAATAAACATTCTTATAAATAATCATTATCCAATCATTACACATTATATTCAAGTAAAAATATTCATCACATCCTTTCAATAAATGCTCCAAAAAAAATTTATATTATGCATGAAATATTCTTATTAAATGTTAAAAATGTTTAAATTAAATAACACATCCAACAACCTCATCCCTAACCAAGAATATCACGGAGACCTATCATTTCTCCATAATACTCATGGTTCATAGTTAACATTCCTCATTTTTCTCATAATTGTCCATGGACTCTTCCAATAACGACCACAACCACAATTTCCTCTAATTCAATATCTAAAAATATATCTATATGACAAAAATAATATATTTTAAGTGGGTAAAAATATTTACAACCCCAAAAAATAGGATAAATAAAAATAGTAACATTTATGATATGATGATAAAAGTATAAAGAAAAATAAGCATGGGGTATACTTTAGAACTATGATAGGTGTTTTATTCGGATCATACACATGAGATTTTATAAATATAATGATTATATTCGAGTTTTTTAGTTAATATTTTTTTTTAATTTTATTTAGATGTTATTTATTTCCCAAAATTTGGATTTTCACTAGGTATTTATATTAATTATTTTTTGAACACTCTAGCATCAAATAAATTTGAGGTGGATCATATCTGATTTTATCTATATTTTATACACTTTTTAGTGGGCTAAACAAAATTTAGTAATGTAGATATTATGATGAGAACACAATTAAGGACTTCCCTCATGTAGATTATTCATCACATTATCAATCATATTTTTCTAATCTAGGGATTCTCCTAAGTGTTATTGATCCAGTATGACATGATGATAATTTATTTGGCCATTTATTCAAGGAAGAAGAATATTTTGTGACATTCAACATTTTATCTATACTTATATAAAAATTATTCCAAGGGGATTGTTATGGGTGGATGTTTCATCACTAACATGATGAACTACATGGGATTATTTGAGAGGACCATGATTCTTCGCTCCATTAGATTCAAACATTCAATTGATATCCCCATTTTATCCAAAATGAATATATCAAGGAAAAGGGGGGAAATTTTGTGAAATAAAAATATAAATTATTTAAAATAGGAATATTATGATATTGATTAATAATCACAGACTACCAATATATTTAGACTAACACACATATTGAGAGACAAAGTCATGGTAGCCCCTACAATGGTTCAACCAGCCTATATTTCTCAATGGGATTAAAAGTGGTACTTATAGGATACAATATAGTATGTCATAAATTTGAATAACACAGTTTAAATTATGTTTAATTTTATATATTATCCCTAACCAATTTCACTCTATAACCAATACATGACATAGGACCCTCTCTTTCTCCCTAGATATGTCACAGGACACCAACGAGATTGATGCATACTATATACATTGTTGCTAAGGAACCATTTATATACACCACCATCATTGTTCCAAATCTATCCCCTAATGAGTTAAACTTTCCATGGAGGCCTACACATATAGTATCTATAAATAATGATACATTTATCCTTTTAGATGATGTGGCCACCAATCACATGATCGAAATGGATTACCTAGGGAAATTAATTGGTATAATGGACACTAAAAAATTTGTTATCTCATTAGATTACACTGCAGATCACAATAAAATCCTCATATAAATGGGAATGATTCAAATGGCCTATAAAAGTGTTTATATACACCATAATCTCTTGGAAACCCATCCAACACTACCCATTAGTTTTACAGTTACAATTGAGACATTGACTACCACAAATAGTGAAGAGTTAATAATTAGGATTATTGTAATGTTAATCTATCAGTTTAGATATAGATTATTTCATGCGGTAAGTGGATTAATTTAACAATGAGGAGAGCATTCACATACACCCAATAGGTATCTTACTAACCATATATTACAATTATATTGTTTTTATTGATTATACAATTTATTATCTAAAATCATCCATAACTACCATTAAAATATTACTTGGAGATACATATCATGTTATATTGTTGAATGTGTTTTAGCGAAAAGGTTAAGGAATAGTGAATGCCCGAAATAGTTATAGAGACTAACGATCATATTTAGGAGATTCTAGAAAACATCCTAGAGACATAGGACATTCCCCCTCTCCAATTTTTTTTAGGGAAAATGAAAAGTAATTTTTATAATTTTCACACATGTTAGGTTATATATATATTTCAAATTTTATTGAAAATACAATATATCTATTATATTATTATTAATGATGAACTTGGAACTATATTTTTTTATAAATACATTATATTTAATATTCACTAACATATTATACAACTCTAATTTTGTATCATGATTTTAGATTTATATTTCATAAACCAAAATTATGAACTACAATAAAGAAAAAATCATATGGATATCATATCTTGATAAGGAAAAAAGTACATAAGGTACATAAATTATAGAAGGTATTATATTCATTCACTAATTTGGATTCATTTATTTTATTTTATTTTATCCAATCTAATTTGAAACTCTTTCTCCTTATATGAGAACCAATTAATGTCATTATTTTTAATATGGGGGAGGGATTAATATAATATATTTTTAAATTTACCAAATTTTTATCTAATATATGTAATTGTGTTTAATAAAAAATCATTATTTAAAAAATATATATTTATTGGGCATGCTCATAAATGATAAATAAATAGGTTGAATTGTTTTAGTGTTATATGATCATTTTAATTTTTATTTCTCTTTAATGTCAATTTTTATATTTTCTTTGAGTATTATTAATAGATAATATAATTTACTTGATTGATAATTACTTATCATTCCATAACCTAAATGAACAATATTTTTATTCTCACTACTAAGAGGTACTCTAAAAAACTATTTCATTTTTTATCATTTAACCTATTTCAGAAGAGATTTTTGGGATATAAATCATGGATAATATTAAAAAAATATTGTAGATTTTAGAACATATTAGAAATATTGAGTATGTATATTGACATTCCTAGTCAATTTGATATGTTGTTCCTATCATATAATTGATCTTTTGAAAAGACTATATAAACCATTATTTTTATTTTAAGAAGTAACATTATAAATTGATCTATCCTTCCTACCCTAATTATCTATCCGAAATTATTGATTTTAATTAAATTTAAATAGGTTGGTAGACCAATTTATTAGATCATTGAGTAATTATATTTTCAAATATTGAAAATTTTGATTTTATTTAAATTATTTTGAATATTTTTTCAATTATATTTTTTGATTTTTTTCATTGATCTTATACATATTATTGAAACATTTATAATATGATCTCAATGATTTTAGTTATGTAATAAACCTTTCCATTTCTAACTATCCTAGTCAATGTTTTGGAGATTATTCATGGTTATTAAAGTGATAGTAATTTCAAAATTTCATTGTTGTATGTCATTTTTTGCACATATTTCATTGAAATGTTTGATTTAAAATTGGATGAAAGAGAAAATTATGGTAACTGTTTTGAATGTTCAACATGAAATTTTATGAAGAATAGAAAAAAGGTTGTATTTGATTATTGATTAAGGGTAAAAATTAGATACTATATAATACTGATATTAAATTAACAATTTATATTTTATATCATGAATTTATCCACATAATTCAACATTTGATCTTAATTTTTACATTATGAACCATGAAAAAATAAATAAAAAATATCTGACCATATAGAACATCAGATATATTTTATTTCTTGGGTTATAAGTATATTTCGAGGCCAAATGCATGTCCATTAACAAAATTCATATAAAATATTTTGGGACAATTTCAAAACCAATGATCTTGATTAATAAATGAAACAAATTTCTAATAATTTATATCACATGTGGAATGGGAAATGATGAATAAATAAATAATTTTTTTAGAATGGGAAAATATATTCAAATCCAAATTATAAATGAGAAATTATTGGTAATATTTTGATTAGATTATTTGTTTCATTTTATATTTCCATCTAAGGACATTATATTTATAAGTTTAATAAATTATATAGTTTCCTTACTTAATTTTTCATTTCATATTTTTGGATGTTTAAATTCTTCCTTAAGATCATGAAAATTATCAAATAGTGGTTAATTTAAATAATAAATGTGATGAACACCCATTTTATCATTATTTAAATACAAAAATATATCATGTAAAACATTATTTCCATTATTTTCAGTAATTTATACAGATAGGAGAATTTGAGGAATACGATACATGATTTAGAGAAATTCATAAATTTTTTGAAGTATCTATGCCATAATTACTAATAATGTGGTGGGATTGAGTCTGAGTAGGGTAATTCAAGAAAAAACTTTACATAATCCGAGTGTAACAAAATACCTCACATTAAAAGAGTTGTAATTATGAATAATATGGATGAAGATATATAAGACATTCCACAATGTACATAATACTTATTCCATAGAATCCATGTGTATGAATAACATATAATTGTTTATAATACATTGCACCATTTTTCTATTCTTCACAATGTAAATTATTAAGGACTAAATCAGCTAGTAAAAAACAAATGTTCATTGGTGAAATGATTATTAAATAATTATTTAAACAATGAAATAATTATTAAAATATTACTTACTTTTTCAAGATCATTACGGACAAGAAAATTTAATATCTTGAGATATATTGATTTTGTAAAAACACACATCCTTACCTTGTGATAAAATCTAAATGAAGGAAAAAATATTAGGATATATTTTCATGATAAATGATTTAATCCATATTTCATTCCATTCCATTGTGATGTAGTCTAGGATTCCAAATACACTATGCATTAATAAGGGAATCATTAATATAGGAATGGTAATCACATGATATTAGTAATCATTAATAAGGGAATCATTAATCAGGAATCATTTATAATTGATAAATAAGGGAATGGTAATCATTAATAAGAGAATTGTAATTGATTTATAATTGATAAATTTTATTATGTATGGAATACATTTACAAGATATAATATTAATGTTAAATTATATTTTATTCATTAATTAATTTTTATTACAAAAACAACTAAAGGGGAATCACCAATGTGTTATGGAATTATGAAACTATTACAGTAGTTAATATTTTTTATTATTAAAATTTATTTTTAATACACTTCAAATTAATTAAACCCATTTGGATATATGGTATTGAATTATTTGAATAATTTTTAGATGACATTGAATAAGTCAATATTAATATATTTTATGACTATAACAAAGAATTAATTCATTAGAATAATTATTTTAATGAAAATAACCCCTTTCAAAAGGCCCAATATCTAAAATATGTTCATTATATTTTAAAAATAATGATTATTAATGTTATTTATTCAGACATCCATTTTTTTGAAATATATGGTTCTATTTTTAACTTCTAAACTATTAACTAAGAAAAACATACTATGCTAGGATTTATGTACTTTGTTCTAATGGAGCATCCCCATTATATCCATTAATATACTCTAGTTTAATTGTTTTAATAGTTCAGTGGTAATGAATTTATTTTATTAACATTGAATCTCCACCATAAGGATGTGATGATTAATTGGATATGTTACTGGTATACATATGCGTTCCAAGGTTTAATTAGAAAATACTACATGAACCCATATGCACCAACCCATACCATGATATACATACACTCACACATATGTACCCATATATGACCATGTATACTAAGGTATATCTCGTTGTACGTCGGTGTAGCAAAAAATAACCATATTTAATGGTGTATACTTTTACACACTATAAATTTCCCCCATTTGACAGTGTTTACCCATGTATAACATTGTGCACCTGCATATACTCTTATAAACATAATTCTAGATATACATTTCCATGTTTATCCAGGACAAACTACACGTACCCAAGAGTACATATATGTACATGTATGTAGACATTTATATCAAAATAATTTCATGTGTACCTAATTATACATTTATTTACCCATTTATATCAATTTGTAACTACATGTACATAGGATTATGAACATGTATCCCAATGGAATCATATCTACAGGAATATACATCGGTTTATTTTTATTTACCAAGATGTATCCACTTATAACTGAGTTTTTACGATGAAATCCGACGGATATAAATTTAAATATTGGTACATGAATAAATCAATATGTAACTATGTGAAGCCTAATGTATAGAGGTGAAATCACTTAAATCCAAGAGCATAATAGTGTATTGAGTGTTCCAAATAGTCTCAACTTTACTACACTGTATTCCAGAGTTTAAATTTCAACTATGGATTCCCCAGGTGTTCCATTATATTTCTGAGTATACTATTATATAATCAGATATTTTATTCAACATCACAATGTATCTATATATAAAACTGAGTGAGTATGTTCACTTTTCTGTATGTTTCTTTACCATGGTGTACTCATATGTACTAGTAAGGGTGTACACGCACTAAATGATGTATACCCACATGTACTATAATGAACATGTACGTACCAAGGTGTACTACGGTAAACCTAATTTGTACTAAGGGTTTAAAATTGTGTACCAATGTATACCCAATAATACACATGTGTACTCATGTGTACATTATAATACCATCATATACATTCACATAACCAAATATATCCACATGTTTCAAATTATACATGTATCTAACATCATTTAAATAGACGTTATATTGTATTATCTGGTGAATCTACTTGTACTTATCTATTATCTAGTATACCAGAGTTTTCTTGTATATACCTATATAAACACAACATATACTCAGGTATACCTATTTTTACTAGTATATACACTTGTAACCTAATTTTAATATGGTATAATCTTATGTAGCCTCATTTATAAACATGTATCATAGTGTACTAATATATAAATTCATATAGTTATTCTTACAAATTTATACTAGTGTGTTCCCTCATAGACTCATGTGAACCCATGTATAACTTATTATACCCAATTATATCTATATATATGTGTGTGTGTGTGTGTACCCAAAAATACCTTGATGTACCCATGTAAATATTTGTATACCCAAGTGTACCTATATGAACCAGAGTGTAACTAGGATTACCCACATGTGTCGTAATATACATGGGTGTCCAAATGAGTAAATAAAGTGTATCAAGGTGTACCTATGTATAATCACATGTACCTAAATATTCCCACATTTTCCTATGTGTCATGTTTGTACAAAGTAATTTGTACATAAACTCATATAAATCCATGAGTACCATTTCATACCTTGCTGAACCCAAATGTTTTCAGGGTTTCAAGATGTACACGAGTATATATGTGTATACCTAATGTAATAATATAAAGTCGTATGTAACTGAGTGTACTCATATATCAAAAAATATGCCTATTTACAATCAAATGTACCCATGTATACCACATATATAAAATCATGTAACAATGTGTACCATATTAAATCATGACCTTGGAAACCTCCGACTAAACATATTTTAGAATTATTATGATCTTAATGGTGCATCCTTGCATGACAATGTATATCATATTACACAAAGGCATAAAAACTACATTAAAAAATCATTGATTTATAATATACTATAATAGATAAAAATTGTGATACAAATGAAACAGATATTATAATTACGTAATATAGTATTACAGAATATGGAAACTTTAATAATTGTTATACATACTGCTAAAAATATTTTAATCATTATATAACACAGTGCTAATATATATAAAAATTCAGAAAACCCAATGGAATGATTAAATAAATTATATGGTTTAAATTAATTTTAAAATACTGGTGCCAATATTAATAGTCTTTAACTAAACCATGAAATAGTATCCATATCTTTTCCATGATACGTCAAGTCACATTATTCTGTTTGGATCCTTTCCATAATCAATATATAAATATATGGTCAACACATCCATTTAAAATAATGTACACGATTTAAACATATAACATAGTAGGATATCATCAATGATTCCAATAATAATAGAAAACAGGTGTTCTCTTACAATATGATATAACAAATGTAAAACAATTACATTTATAGAACCAATCATTCCATGAGAATCTCAAGAAATCTCTATTTCATCAAGCTCAATATCCTAGGTTAGTGCCAAAATATGGGTCAAAATATATCATAGTTTTTAAAAAAATATAATTATATGTGTCATCTAATCTTCCACTCCCACTCATATCCATATTCACATACTAGGTTACAATAACAACTCTAATGTCTATGCTTTGGAAAATAAAAATACTTTCAAGGATAAATTCTATATGTGACCATGATAACCCTAGGAATAAATCACATAAAATATATCTAGATGATTCATTGTAATCAAATTAAAACAACTCAGGAATACCATAACTCTATAATCAAACTACTCATAGACCAATTATAAATACTAAACTCTCAGATGGAACTATTCTTAACCCACTTTACAATTTCGACACATTTTGTTAGAACCATTCCGATCAAAAACAAGAATATATTAACTACATGTTGGAATTTATCCCAACTACATAATTAATATGTTTAATTTATAATGGTACCACACAAACGATGCTCATAAATACCATTACCTAAGGTCGTAACCTTTTCCAACCTATTCATAAAATCATGAGGTTAGGGTGGAACTTCTCCGAACCTAATCAAGTATATAAAATTATAGGTTTTCCTCTAATCCTAACCTCATATTTAATTACAATTATCAACCATCTATAAGAATAACATATCCAAATATTAAATTATTATATTTTTTCAAGGAAATAGTTGTATCCATTGATTAAAATATCCATAACATTAGTGTATTTGACATCACCTTCAAAATGAGGAATCCAAAATAGTATGTCCTATATGATCATCGAATTAATTGATCAATCAAGCGTAACATCAATACTAAAAACATTTAAAATTCATTATTTTTAGAATCAAGAGATAATCCAAAACTATTCATATCCCTTTGTAAAAGAATACATCATTCATAATACAAAATGTATCATAATCTCAGGAATAGATATCCCTTGACATTCACCACCATCATCAATTTCTGTTTTAAGAACCTTCATATACTCAAAAGTTTTCCCTAAAACTCTATGTTCCACCCAAACCTATTAGAAAAAATAAAACTAGTCAAATATAAACTATGGAAATCAGTCTCTTATCTGATTATCATGAACGTAGAGTAAAAATATTACCTCACCTGCAATATTGAAATATGAAAGAGTGGAACTTGAATAAGTTAAAGGGTTAATAACCTATGAAGAAAGAATAAATGAAGACAATATATATTGTAGAAGAATGATATGTGGGATGGAAAATTTTGGAAAATATTTTTACAATATGGAATAATAACTAAAAATTAATTGGTTATTTTTTCGATTAATATTTAAGATAACAAAAATTGATTATATGATAATTGAGAAGATTCACAAGATCATCTAGAAGTCATGTAGGAATTATTTATTTAGTTTATGAAATTAAATTTGTTGATGATGTGTTTGAAATTTATATATATATTACATGAAATATAATATTTTATTTAAGAGCACAATTTTTGAATCACTAATGTAAATTGATATTGTTCTAAATGACAAAAAATCGGGCTAAATCAATATTTTTATGATTCTATAAAGGAAATATAATATGTAATCAGGAAAATGGGAAATTTAAATTTTGGATTTTCTAATTTTTAGGTTATTTTATTTAAAAAAAATTCTTATTCAATGCATTTTATAAATATATTTGATATCATTAACTGAAGAGATGATGAATAATGTGTATCACTCACAATCCCAATGAAACCAATGTGGGTGGGAGAATAATTATGTTTAGTTATTATTTTCATATAATATGAATTTGTTCATTTTTAATAAAGAAAAAAATGAAACTGTCACACATATAGAAAACATATAATTTAGATGTAAAAACTAAGGTAGAGATTTTAATGTTTTAGTTTTCTCACCACACTAGGTACGTACAACGAGCATATGTCAAGAGCATATCAATTTAATAATGATTAAACTGTTGAACTATGAGTGTTAATTTTATATTAGATTAGGTAATTATCGATACCGAGTAACTCCCTCTTGTTTTATATCTTCCTTTTTTTGAAATGGAATAAAAATGAAATTATACATGGTAATTACAAACTTTGATTCTATGAAAATTTATAACCCCATTCATGTGTGCATGTTTTAAATTGGAGATTTTATCTTTTAAATTATTTGTTTTAAATTTAATTATTAGATTACAATCTATTTTGAGATAATTACCAATTTAGTCTACAATTTTATCTATTGATTATTATCCTTTTCAATTTGGTTTATTCTATATAAAAATGTCATTATTTTGAAGTTTATAACAAAAATAAAGAATCATTAAGAATGTGAAATAATTTATAATACTGTGGATTTTTTCAAAATCTATTTCCATTAATTTCTAAATTAATTCAATATAATTGTATTTTATAATGAAACCCTTTTTTATGGTGTAACTTCTTACATTTTATCATGTAATTAAATAAAAAACCCAAGTAATGGTCTTATTTTCTTTATTGAATCACATTCTATTATCAAACACAAAATCCAAAATTTTGAGATAAATAAATTCTATATAATAACCAATAATAACAGTGTGAGAAATTACCTTTCTTTAAATAATTAATAATTTTTGGAATGAGGTTATACATAAGATAATATACTTATGTTCTAGTTTTGAGTCTAGTGACGATTCTGAATTCAAATTTCCATAATAATTCCCTTGAAAATTGTAAACACATGAGTTATTTTGTTGTATTTTTTATATAGAACCTCTCATATCCTTGAAATTAATTCCAAGTAATAATATCCATATTTAAAATACACCCAAAAACCCCAACAACCTTCAAGAAATTATATATTCTTCATTATGAGAAGATAAATCATCTAGATCCTATAACATTTTTATGAATGTTCTTTATGCAACGGTCGATTGAGTTATGAAATGTGACCTAAAAATACAAATATATATTAAAGAGTAATGTTATTTCATATATAAATTAACCTTATAAAAATAAGAAAATAACTTTTAGAATACACAATGCCAATATCCTATTTTTTAAACATCAATATAAATGATGGAGCGATGCATAAGTTCATAATGTGAGAATCCATAATGCCCCTAAATAACTATATTCAGGTAAATCAATCCATGTTTTGACATCAATGTCATGGAATGTGTGACATTAATGATTTGTTATATCGAATAATATAATGTTCTCCAAAAATAATCATGATATCTAGACACGATGTATCACATATCTCTATTATATGATAGATTTTTTCTATAATTTGTAAAAATATTATCCAAATTATTCAAGAATCCTATCATGATATTTCAATATTCTCTCAATTTATAAAATATACAAAAAACTACCCAATAGATTGGATTTTATTCCTAGGTGAATTTTTAACACTTTTAATATTTTCGTAGTAAATTATGCTGACTAAGGACCACCAATACAATGTAAAATTTCATTTTCATATCTATTTAAAACATAAACTCCATTGACACATAAATAAGGGGATTCGATGGTTCCATATAAAATAATGCAGTTATTTGGGAAATTTATTGATCAATGATAAATAAAAAAAAATCTACAATACTAAATGAGCTGATACTAGTTATTACAAAATAGATAATATACAAACTATTATCATGTTTAAACATAATTAAATATAATAATTATTTATGTAATGAAATACCAATAGATTTAATATCCAATAGAAATTTCCTAAAATATAAGACATATTCCCATATTGAAGAAAATAAATACTTCTGGAATAGAAAATAACAGGGAGAAGAGTTGATTAAAAACCTTATCTTACTGAAACTTGTGGATGATCAAAAGGGTTCAACTAATAATTTTCAAGCACCACATATGATTTATTAATATTTTCCCACTTCATGATTAATAATCATGGATCCATCTTGATCATTACATTATCAAAATTATATTTAATTAAATTATATTTTATCTTGATTTCCATTGTTCAGGAATTCTGTATTAAATTTATAGTCAGGTTTTTCAAACATTGGATATCATATTCGACTACAATTTGTAGATTAATCCTCCTCTCCAAGGTCTTTCACTTTCACTTTCAACAATCCCAATAGTGTAAAATCTCGTGTACCTAAAATATAGTACACAACATTTATGTTATGATAGATGATTAATTTTTTGTTTTTGTAAAATAAAATACACTGGTTGTAATAAAACATAAACCCCCATGTATATAATATATATCTATAATATATTTTTAAGAATGAACGTATGCATAATCAAATTATTTTTTAATTAATGTATAATATATGAAAAAATAATCATGTGATAGTATAATGTACTATATAAACATCATTTAAACCATAATATTCTCATCATTAGGGGACCTTCTATAGTGATCTTGAAAATATATTTCATATAATTTATCTAGTCTTCTTATTATATGACACAAAAATAATACAATCATTCGTGGTTAAAGTGGGAGATAAACTAATTTAAAAATTTAATGCGATATATGATTAGTTTTAACCATAATTGTTTTTTATGTTTGATTACTACAATTCATTAGAAAAATGTTTTTTTATTATTCATATGAATATTAGAATGAAATGTGTACATTACTTTAGGAAAAAAATGTAGTATATAGATGATTTTTTCTTTTTCTGATCATTGATATTTCAAACATATTGGTTATAAAATGTTACAATTCCATGACTGAGTGACTCTTGAAGCTTTTGAATTTGATGGAATAAATATAAATTTTCACCATAATGGTTTTATATTTGGTTAATTTCACCAAATATTCAAATCTTATCCATACAATTTAAATTATAGTTTCCTAAATAATTTTTACACATGAAAAGATTATGAACTCAATATATATTAATTGTGTTTTACCTTCTTCATAAATTCTTTTTTATTAAATAATTTCCAATTGATAAACATGCATTTTTTAATATAGAAATCATCCCTAGGAATAAAGTTTCAAAATTATAAATTAATATCTATTGGATTTATTATATTTTTTTTATAGACATCATCATAATAGATGAGTAATGACATTTCAAGACTTGCCACTAGTGTAAAAATTTATATAAACATAATAACCTAATTGTGAATATTCCGTTCACAAATAAAATGACTTATATAATATCAAATTTTCTAAATATTAATATTTATCAATGTCCACCATTTTTTTGATTTGAAATTTCTCTCTATTATCAAATCCTTGAATTCCAAATTATTTTTCTGATATAGTGAAAATCCAAAAGTTTCCCTTTTGTTCATTAAAAATCCAATTATTATTCTTTAAACAGAGTTATTTGTAATTGATAAATTAGATTATTACACTATATGTTTATCATCATCTATGTTAATTTTGTTTTAGTTTCATCAATGATGATATTTGACTAACCAACCTAAATATTTATTCATTTATTTTATGATAATGGTAAAATAATTTCAGCATCCACTTTATCCTCAATTCCCTATTATAATATCCAAAATAATTTATATTATGATAATAGGTCTTATTTGTATATATAATATCTTATATATAAATTATCACACTCAAATATATAAATCTATAAATATTTCCATCTTCTCCTACAGTCGTTTAACTATTATTTATTTCTATAATCTCATTCAACTATTTTTTGAGATATTTATAGGACATACCCATGGTATAATAACCTTAAAAAATTCCTTCAAATGTTACATCATAATATTTTACTTTTGTTTCCATCCTTCTTCTAAATGTAACTTGAAATGTGAATCTTATTAATGTGTATTAATGTTTACATTATTTTATAATTCATTTCGTTGATGGTTATTTTATATCAAATACTTAAAAAAACTATTATGTGTGTAAGTAGATATATGGATGATTTACATCCAATAATAACGGGAAAATACACTTTATATTAATTTTTTTTTATATTATGTTTATTATTTTATTTCAGGTTTTTTCCACACCATTTTTCTGGGTTGTTCACACTAGTGACACAACATACTTGGTCACTTTCTTATCCACGTAGTTTTCAACCTCATAAGTGGTGTTCTATATAGCATTTCTAGATTAATAATCTCGATTTTTCTTTTAGCTTTATTCTTATCAATCCTTTAAAACCTATTAATTCACACAATCACCTAAATCTTAGACTAAATCTATATAATGATGCTTATTCTAATATAATATCAAATTATATAAATGATGTTATTCTCAATAAATGTTCTAGAAACATTATTGGGGAAAAAACATTAGTGTGACTCAACTTAATCATATTTTAGGCCCTATTTTTATATAGATTTTATGATTTTTTCTCAAACATCTCACTTAAATATAAATCGATATTTTTATCATAATATTGGATTTTATATGAAATTTTAATTAATATTTTAGTTTGAATAAAATATCCAACAGTTTTTTAGATGATATTCCTTGGAATTTTACATAAATTGTTACCATCATCCTCTAATTTAAGAAACTATATATTATTCTCCTTAAAATACAATTGATAAACATCTCCACCGGTTATCCATCCATTATAAAATTAATAAATGTTTTTTTCCTATGGTAGGGTGTTCTTTATGATGGAACATGAACCCATGTGAAGAGATATAATGATGATTTACACATATATGATTATATCAAAGTACATCCATAGAAGAAACTCTTGTATTCCTATATTCATATACGACTAGAACTATCATAAAAATTTATATTATATTTAACTATATATCATTATTTACTCTACTCCTAAAATCAATAAGTCCCTTCTTATACTTTCTGATATCATTGTTATCAAGCATGTAGAATTAAAACATATTTGTAATGATTACATTTTTTGTAGAAATATGTTTCTTTCTAAGAAATCTATTAAAATATATCCATATCAATTTTCCTCTATATTTCCATGAGATAACCATTTTGGTTGTTATATAAGGTAGAGTGTTCCCATATTATTCATTATGACCTACATGATATTACTCTCCTATCATTAAAGGATTGTTGTTATTTTATATAAGAAATATAATATGAATTTAAAAATACCATTCACCATTGGATCATATTTTAGGGAGCTTGAGTATTCATTTTCTTTTAGTTTATCATATTATTAAAAAATTTCTAAAGGAATATGGGTTAACATAATAATTATTTTTTCACTTAGATGTATGATATGTTGTTATCATTCATTTAAAACTCATATTATCTTCTCCTCTCAAACTGTTTTATATATTCATACAAATGGTCATCATATATCAATAGAATATATATAATTATAAATTTCTGAATAGAAAAAAATAATTATTACTTAATGTCATCATATGCTAATATTTAGTGTAATATATTGTCTTTTGGTGTAAAATTTGTTTTTAATAGCTATAACACTTTATTTTCAATCCATTATTCACTATATCTACCTCAGATTTTTTAGATTTCACAACATCAATATCGTGTCCAATTTTTTTTAGTTTGACACATATGATTAAATATTATATTCTAAAAAGTCATTGGGATTACTTAATCACATTTAAATACTATTGGTTTCAAAACATATATAATTGATGCTTCATTTTCACCCTAAATTTCATGTTTAAAATTTATTTTTTTTTTAAAAAAATTTAAATTCTTCCTCAAGAGATTCAATCATATTCATTATTTCTATCGTAAGGGTATTCATATCAATATTCATTTATGATGGTGTTAATTTTGGATCATGAAATGAATAACTTAAATAAATTTTATTTTTGTATCCCCATAATTTCAAACTATTTTTTCCTTTTGATTATTTTTTACTTCATATTTATGATGGTATACAATTGATTTTATAATAAAACCTCTTACAATTTTTTTACTAAATATATAACAATATATTATCTCCTTCAAATTAATATTAAAGATGGATAATAAATCATATTGGTCATATTTTTTATCTTTATAATTGTATCCTTAAATAGTATCTATTATAACATTTCCCACATATGTCATGAACTCAACATCATCATATACAAGGAAAATATTCTTATTATTATCTTTATTCTATCTATTAATTAAGTATTTTTTGTTTTTGTTTATATTTAAACATGAGCTTCTATATTTAACGGTTTTTCATTTAGGAAACATTATATATAATTTTTATTCTACACCATCTTTAGTTCCATTTTCTTCTTTTTTCATTCTATATTTATATGACTAGTTGTTAAATAATGAAAATAAAAAATTATAATTCAAATTTATATCTACCTTTTTATAAATTGAATTTAATTAAATTAGTTATATAAATTCATCTATAAAATCATAAACATTTTATATAGCCTCTTAAATTTCAATTTTCTCCATTAATTTGAATGAAATGTCTTTTCATAAATAGATACATGTTCTCTCTAGTTTAGAATACATATCATAGGCCACCAACATACTATAATGATCATGGAAATTATTACTATTATTGTTTTTTTCTATGGGTTGAAAACCCAATAATTACACCATGAAATATATTAATAGTAATTTCCATGATATCAACATCATTTTTTCATCGATTAGACTAATAGATATAATAAATATAATGTCCCAACATAAAAAAGTTACATAATCGTTAGTTTTAGTTAATAACATTCATTATTACACGTTGATGATTTCATAGGCTTATAGTTTATGGAATTAGGATATCTTACATATATAACATACCGTATTCATTCAAAAAGGATACTACTAAAAATAATATCCATTTTTTAGAAACATAAAACATTAAGACATAAAACATGATTTCTTTGACAACATTACACATCATTCATCACAAATCCCTTGTTTCTTTTACCCATCCTTATATCCTGTGAATGACAGTTTTAAATTTTGGGATGAGTAAAAAACATAATAAGGGATATAAATTAAGAAATTTTCTATCTTGTGCTATCATAAAAATCAATACAACACATAAAAATAAAATCTCATATGCATGAAAACATCATGAAATTGAATTGGGAAATATTTACCATATCACTATCACATTCACCCTTACAATTGGAATACATTTCTAAGTTCCATATCCATGACACCCAATGCATTAGGGAGTGATAATGGGGAACACCCGTCATATCTTGATCTATAATGGGATCAAACCACAATATCACGAGATATAATGGGGATCATGCATAATATATTAACCTATAATGCACTTAACCAAACAAAAAAATTTCCAAGGAACACATTATAAATAAAAAACTTCATAAATTTTTTACAACCTTGATCAAAATACATTTAGAATTTCAAATACGCATTTTTTGTATAGAAATTGTTTTAGAATATATACATCCTAAACACAATAATGGAATAATATTATTCGAATATAACTATGAGAATATATATTGGAGATATTATATAAATAAAAAATCATAAAATATGAAGATAACAATCATGATGTTCATAAAATGAACAACATATTTCTATTTCATAATGTAGACAGTTAAAAGGATTTAAGAGGAATGTTCTTTACAAATTAATTACCATTGAAGATAGAATTGAAAAAATGAATTAATTTTGTATATATAATCTATGTACATATAATAAAACATATCATAATCAAACTACATTTCACAAGTCATATTATCATGATAGAAACGATTGAAGTTTAAGGTTAACCCAAAGAATAGAAATTGGGTTTAGAATCCACTTACAAATTTTTTTCAGTGTAATAGATGTACATGGGTGGGATTAATGAGATATAAATTGGGAACATCTTAATTAATAAATCAAAAGGGTTGTATGGTGGAGTTGTAAAAACATACACCATAATTAGGAATTAAAAATTAATGATCATTACTTTGGTGTGATTCTTGAAGAAAAGTGAGAATGATATGATCCCTTACCTTGGGTATGACTTCCCTCCACGGTGTTGAAACCTTTTGTATGATAGTTAAAATTGTGTTATTAATATTTTAGAGAAATATATTCATGCTTATAACACCATTAATTATAATTTAATAACATCACTCCACCCTTTCATTAATAATATTTTGTTAATTCCATTATTTTGGGTGTGTGCATTACATGGTTTCCATGAGCGGTTCGTAATTGATAATCTTGTCAAATAATAGTTAAACTATATAATTGGAATGGAATTATATTTAAATACATTAATTACCCTAAATTATACCATTTATCATTTTTAATTATTACATGCGGATGAATCGTATGTTTAAAAAAATATTGACATTTGTTTAGGTCATTCTGGAAATTCTTCGATCATCACAAACTTATTTTTTTATAAATTAACAACATGTGTTAAAAATTATTCCAGAACATTTTATAAGATATAATACATAAATTATAATACTATTCAACCATAATTATTTTTTCATGACAACTTTTTAAGGATGTAAATGAAATTGAAATCACATCATCCACGATATTGGTAAATGGAAACATCACTGATGATGTTTTCATTTCCCCAATATGTGGGTGAGGAGAAGAAGTATAATGGTGAATTTTCCAAAGAAATTATGAAATCCACAATATTTAAGATATTGGAACATTCATGCCTCTTAGATAAGGTGATGTAGGAATGAATAACAATATAAAATAAAATGAAATGAAAAGAAATAAAATAAGGAAGGATGTTTATCTCTTCGTCACTTCTCCTTGAGATTCTTCTTAAGGCCCTTGGTTTCCTTTTTTTGGCGTGACCATCAGGTATTTGACGTGGGTATGGGTAATTGTAAGATTATTTGGAAGAGAATTGGTCATTTAAAATCCTTAATAGGTGTTGGAGGATGAGGGGGGTGTTGGTGAAATTTATAGAGGATGAAAGGATGAGTTTTAAATTATTTTAGTCATTAGATTAATATCATAGATAAAGACTATAAATAGACATAATACATGTGAAAAAAATGGTAAATAGAGTATGTGTGTTAGAACCATGTATTCTTACATCATATAGGATGTAAAAAATTATATATTTAACCGATAATTTATATATATGGTATTTTAATTTATTTCACTATTAATAAAAAATCATGTATTTCAAAAAATTCCCAAAAATTCACCATATACATTTCAAAAAATATAGGATTCAGAAATGAAAATAATTTTTTGAAAATAGTAATTTAAATATTATTAATTTAATTTTTAAATAAAAAACATTTTCTTCCAAGAATAAAAATATTAAAATATTTTATACTTATTCCAATATATTGGTATATCATAATATCAATCGAATCATATATGTTTACTATCATATATGAGGTAAATATTTATAATGGTATGTTACTATTTAGAACGGAAAAATTACTATTCATAAGGTTCTTTTACTAGTCACCAAAAATTATGTTCATCTTATCAGACTCTAAATATCATACTAATCGCAATAGAAAATTTCCATTTTTCAAAATTTAAAACATATAATTGGAAAAATTATGATTAAATTCAGGTTATAACAAACTACATAAAATAATGTTTCATGAATTTTAATTTATTTTTAATACCATGGTGTGTTACATTATCTACTCTTTCTAGAAATTATGTCCTCTAAATTTTACTCACTTATTAAAAAAGTGAGTGTAACTTTCCCTCTTATAATTTTAAGATGTCCATGTTGCTTCTTAAACAATGTGGTTTCTCTACAAAACCATTACCTAGTGGATTAAATTATTCCAAAATAATTGATCTCTTTGATCAGGAATCTGAACTGGTTTTTCTTAATAAGAATGTTTATTTTATAGATGAACTATCTCTGGGCTAAAAACATGAGATGATTCTAGCACATACATTCTAAAGATAGAAACATGAAAGACATTGTATACCTAAGAGAAAATTGGAGGCAAAACTACTTGGTAGGTGACTAGTCTAACCTTCACCATAATCTCAGAAGGATTGTTGAACCAAAAATATAAATTCTATTCTTACCAAAATGAATCTCACCTTTCCATGGAGATATTCTAAGGAAAATATAGTCACCTACCTCAAAAGTGAAGTATTTTCATCAGTTATCTACATAACTTTTTAGTCTACTCCTAGTTGTCCCCATGTTCTACTAGATCATATTAACTTTTTTTCCACTTCCTCTAATAATTTTGGTTACATCGTCTTCCTTTCACTAAGTTCATCCCAAGATAATAGATTCTGACAACTCTTTCCATAAAATGCCTCAAAAAATTCCATTTGTATAAAAGAATAAAAATTTTATTATAAGAAAACTCAACTGATTAAAGTAGTTAACCTTAACATCCCAAGTATGCCATTGAATAAGGTTAAAGCATATCCTTGAAGGTCCTTATTGTTTATTCGGATTTCCCATATGATTTAGGATGAAAATCATTACTAAAATTTAAATATTTTCCCAACAACGTCTGAAGATCGTTCGAAATATTTTAAGTTAACCATGGATTTTTGTCAAAAATAATGGAATGAGGCCCTCCATGTATCCTAAAAATGTCATTGAGGTACAGTCTATAAAGGTGATACATAGGCATTTTATATCGAATAAAATGAAAATGTGAAGATTTAGTCATCTGATAAATAATAACCCAAATCACATTGTTATGTCGATAAGTCTTTTATAGTCATAAATTGATGTCCATGGACATATTCTCCCATTTCAACTCTGGCACTGGAAAAGGATGAAGCATACCCTTTATTAGATTACCTTCTAATTTACCTTGTTGAAAAGTATGTCATTTCATATTCAAATCAGCAATATCCATTTTTATTACATATCACTAGTAATACTCATGAAGGTATTGGTAAAACATAGTACTTCTATGATGAACTGAAAACAGAGAACAATAAACATCACACAATTATTATTTCATAAACTAGGAATCACAATTCCTAAAACTCATTGAAAAAATCATAAAATAAAATTTAATCAATGATAAATTCTTGAAACATACCCATTTTAAAAAATTCTACCTTTCTCTGTAGCTCATGATATTCCTTATTCCCTTTAATAATTATGTCTGAAAAATATGATTGTACTAAAACCTGAAACAAAATAGATTTTTCCCTACACAAATGTATTTTAATCTAAAATTCATCTAATCATTTATGAAAGGATCGCGTTCCAAACATATCCAGGTTAACGTATCATTACATTTCTGACTCAATGAATTAGACAATATGTTGGATTTCCCAAGATGGTAATTAATTGTGAAATCATAATCCTTGATTAGCTCTAACCATATACTCTATCTCTTATTTAATTAATACTGAGTAAATATAAACTTCAAGAGTTTATGGTTGGAATATAATATATATTTTACTCTATACAGAGGATGCCTCCAATTATTCAAATAAAATAACACATCTTCTTATTCCAAATCATTTGTGGGATAATCTAACTATTGAAGTTTTAGTTGTCTTGATGAAAAATAAACTACATGATCAATTAACTTTAAAACAAAACCAAGTCCCTTCAATGAAGCATCAATGTATACAAAAAACTCACCATTTCGGGAAGGCAAGGCGAAAACTGGACCATTAACCAATATCTTTTTCAATTCAGGAAATAAATAACATTATTTTGTTGAAATAAATTTAACTCATTTTCATCTTAACTTATTTAGATGTCTAGACAAATATGCAATGTTTTTAACAAATCATCAATAATTATAATCTAATCCATGAAAACTACTGATTTATGTAACCTTTATTGGCTATGTACATTAATAAACCACTTTTTTGGAAGGATCAACTATTACTCATTCCTTATATTCAATATGGATTTGAAAATAATTCTACTAAAACAGAACTAAACACACTTTCTAAATTTTCCATACAATTTATTTTATTTTAGGGTTTTCAAAAAAACTCTTATATGTTTTTCATTCACTTATTTACTTCTATAATATACCAGAATTTCATCAATAAACACAACAACAAACTTATTCAAGAACTCATGAAATAGTATTTTCATAATATTCATGAATAGAGTAGGTGAATTAGAAAAATGATAAGGAATAACTACAAATTCATAATGATCATATTTTGTATGGAACGTAGACTTCAGGATGGGTTCATCCTTTACCTTCAAATAATGTTAATCGGACCTCATGTCAACATTTTAAAAATATTATGCACCCTATCTATGATAAAAAAAATCATCGATATGTGGAAGAGGATACTTTTTTTTAATAGTAATGATATTCAAGGATCTATAATCAATGCATAGTCTCATTAACAAATATTTATTTGTAACAGACAAGACAAGAACAACCCTTGGTGAAGTTCTAGGTCAAATGAAGACTTTATCAAATAATTCATGTAAGTATTTTTTTAATTCCAGAAGTTCCATTTGATCCATTTGATAAGGTGTTTAAAAATTGACTTACTACCAGAAACAAAGTAAATAATGAAGTAATCCTCTCAATCAATAATAACACTTGGAAAATCATCGGTAAAAACATCCAGGTATTCATTTACCACTAGTACATAATTTATCGTGATAGTAACCATATCATCATAATTATGATGAAGATAATATTCATTTAGATATATTCTCTATGTGTTAGCTTCCTAATATGCTACCAATTGTATGGGTACATTCATTTAAAAAAATGAGACTCTAACTGAAGAACAACTTTTTTTTCTCTATAATATATCTTTTCATGATAAACAGAAATCCAGTCTATACCCAGAATAACATCAAACTCTACTAGAAGGAAAACAAAACTGTTTTTAGGTAAACCCATTACCCAAAAATATATGTTTATATTCTTATAATATTTTTTTTCCAAAAAATCTCCTCCAAATTTTATTACCTTGAGATTTGTTCTCATTTCGTGATGTTGAATTCCCATTTTTTCAGAAAATTTATAAAAAATGAAGGAATATGTATTCCATAAATCAAACAACACATTTTTAATTCTATAAAAAAATAAATGTACCAAATACCACCTTATTTGATGGCTCAACATCTACAGAAGTGGTTGTAAAATATTTTAAACACCCTTATATATTCAAACATGTTGATTACTTGCATGAGTGACTAGTTTTGAACAAAAATTAGCAAAATTACACAATTCCTAATAGTTAAATCATTTCACCATCATCTTATTATTAATTTTTGAATCATTTTCCTTACACAATCAAGATATGTGTCCAAACATACCATATTATTATCATTTACCAGAATATAAAAGACAATAACTAGGATTACTTTTCCCCCTATTTCATAATAAGGGAAATTGATTTTCTTACATCAAGATATCTTTAAAAAATATTCCAAAAAGCCTACCAACCAGACCGATTCTTATTATTATCATCACAAGGCAAATATGTTTGAGAAAACTCTATCTCTACTTTTTAAACTCAATAAACAAGTTTCACATCACATGTAAGCTCTTTTGAAGCCATTGATATTTATAGAAATGTTTTAAATCTATAGTAAAATCTACTAATATTTCTATAAAACTCACAAGTTAAATTTGGTATGTACCTAGACAGTCTTGTAAAATTGGTTTCATATGATTCAATAGAATTATCACATTTATGTTTCAGTTTTAAGAACTATTTCTAAATTCTTAGTCAAACATTTTTTTGAAAATATTTTTCCAAAAATAGACTCTTAAAATCATCCCTTTATGGGCTGTAAATATCATCTTTTTCTCTCATATTCTTAATCTGAGACCACCATTGATCGACATCACATTCTAAATGATAAATGGAAAGTATTATCTTCTGATTTTCTGAACATCCCATGACATCAAATATCATTTCTAATGTGTTGATCCATGCTTCAGTTATCACTGGATCTATGATTCCACTAAATTCTGGAGGACTCTACCTCGTAAAATTCTCCAGAAAAGACATGTTTCTCCATCGTAGATCATGTTACTTTATATCATGGATACCAAATATTTTTTTCTTATGTCAACCAAGCCATTACAATCCCAAAATTCTCGTTTTGGATTCCCACCATTCTAGGATGTAGATTCAGATTGACATTAACCTCTTGGTGCCTTCATAATTCTGCATCCCTATTTCTTCTATGGAAAACCATTATGAACGGACATATATTAGATGAAGAAACATCGATATATTTAAATTCTATAATATTTCAAAATCAATATATAGTAAAAAAAAACATTTATGGTATTTTGGTAACATCATCCTAACCGCAAAAGTTATATAAACCAACTTCTAATACAAACAATAAGGACCCTGCCTTAAAAAATTACTTATTATTGAATTGTAGTTGATAACATACATTATTACACATTGATTAACATTTCCGGATTAATGTTTTAGAAAATAATCATGTCTTACATACATAATAAACCCCATTCATACAAAGTTCATACTGCTAAAAAGAGTATGCATTTTTTCTCAAAATATAAAACAATAAATCATAAAACATGATTTCTTTTACAACACTCCATATCATTCATCACGAATCCCTTATTTTTCTTAACCATCCTTATATCCTATGAAATAAATTTTTCAATCCTTGGATGTGTATAAAACTTAGTAATTGATATAAATAATGAAATTGTTAGTCAATTGATAATATAAAAACCAATGAAACACATAATCATAAAAAATCATATGCATATAAACATCATGTATTTTCTTTGGGAAATATTTACCATATAATTATTACATTCACCATTACACATGGAATAACCTTTTAATCAAATTAAATCATTTTAGTACTAAATGAATTTGAGGGTTTTAATAGTGATCACCTATCATATCCTAAGCTATAATTGGCACAACCCAACATATCTTCACCTATATTTGACCTCACCCATCAAATAATGATATATAATGGTCTCAACCCAACATAAACAATTTATAAGAACCATATCTAGAATAAAACACTTAATATGTTATTTATACCCTTGAGAAAAACATATTCAAAATTTCAAATACCCTTTTTTATGTATAGAAACACTTTTAGAAGATATACATCTCACACATGAAAATTAAATCATATTATTCACAATTTACTATGGGAATATATAATGGAGATATTAGGGAAATAAAACATCATAAAATGTTAATATAAAACTAATGATATTCTGAAAAAGAACAATCTATTTATATTTCATAAAGGAGACATTTTAAAGTATCTATGGGAAAAATTTTTTACACGTAACTTGTAATTGAATTGAGAATTGATTAAATGATGATATTTTGTATATATACACTGCATATACACATAATCAGACATAATATAGTCAAATTACATATCATAATTCATCTTACGAAGATAGAAACCATTGAATATTAAGGTTAACCCAAAGAACATAAATTGGGTTTTGAATCAACTTACGAAATTTCATCCTTGTAATGGATGTAAATGGGAGGGATTATTAAGATATAAATGGGTAGATCATCATTAATATATACTATGGTTATTATGGGGGATGTGTGAATATATACACCATCTTTAGGAATTAAAAATTGAAGAGCATAATATAGGGGTTATTCTTAAATAAACTTGAGAAAGAGGGGATCCCTTACCTCAGGTAGGACATCCACAAAATTTGATCAATCCTATTTTACCGGGGTTAAAAAAATATTAATATTTTACAGAGACATATTCATATATATAAAACATTTAATTAGAATTTAATAACACCACTACACCCATTCATTTCTAAAATTTTGTTAATTCCATTGTTTCAAGTTCGTGCATTACATGGTTTCCATGAGTTGTTCGTATGGGAAATTATTTTCAATCAGTTGTGAAACATGATAATTAGAATGGAGTATATTTATTATATTTTACGAAACAGAAATTAACACATTTATAATTTTTATGACTAACATGAGGATGATTCAAACGGTAAAAAAATCATTCATATTTGTTTAGGTAATTTTGATGATTTTATGATCGTAATGAACTCATTTTTGTTTATAAATTAATAACATGTATACAAAAATATTCCAGAAACTTATATAAAATATATCATATAAATTATAATCTTGTTAAATCATAAAAATAGTTTCATGGCTAGCATTTTATTATGTAATTGATATTTAAATCACATCGTCTCTGATGTCGGTATATCGACACATCACAAACGGTGTTTTCATTTCTGTAATATGTGCGAGGGGATAAGAATAATAGTGTTTAATCTTCCAAAAACATGATGAAATCTAGAATATGTAAGATAATAGATCATTCATTCCTCCTGGATAAGGATAAGTGATTAATGAAGAAAAAATTATAAGAAAATGAAAATAAATGAAAGAAAACAAAAGAGGATGTTTGCCTCTTGATCTCTTCTCCTTGAGATCATTCTTAAAAAACATGATTTTGAAATTTTGATGAGACCATAAGGTGTTGGTTTAGGGTATGAGGATTTAGGTGAGTATTTTTATGTACTTAGGTATTTCTCATGTCTTTAGAGGTTTTGGAGGAAGACAGGGGAGTTGGTGGTATTTAATGTGGAAGAGAGGATGTGTTTTACATTATGCTAGTCATTTGTATAATATTATTTCTCACGATTATGAGTAGACATAATTCATGTAAAAAAACTGTAAATAGCTAATGTGAGTTCCAACCAAGTGTGCATACATCAACCATGATGTCATATATAATGTATTAAAATGATAATTTATATATATGGAATATTACTGCATTTTACTATTCAAAAATTTTTAAAATTTTCAGAAAAACCCCAAAAATCCACCATAAACATTTTTCGACTTGTAAGATCAAAAAATGATCTCCCTTTATTTGAAATAATTTTCTAAATATGATTTAATTAATTGTTTTAAAATATTATTTTATTCCAAAAATAATAATTTAAAAACATTTATTTAGTTATTCCAATATATTGGTATATTATAACATCAATTAAATCTTATATATTTACTATCATAGGTGTGATTACTATTCATAATGGAATTTTATTATTCATAAGGGAAACATTAGTATTCATAAGGGTATGTTACTATTCATCAAAAATTATGTAAGTCATACCAGAGTCTAAATAACTTACTGATCACAACCGTGTATGTCTGTTTTTGAAATTTAAAAACATAGAAGTTGATAAATAATTATTAAAGTATAGTTATAACTTTATACTTATAAAAATGATTAATAAATTTCCTGTTAATGTTAAAACCTTTGGGGTGTTACCATAATATTATTTAGACATTTAAATAATAATAAATATTCTCATTTTTTATCATCTTTATGTCCATGAACATGTTATGTAGCATATGAATTGTAACACTATTTTAATTGTTTTGTACATAATTTATATAGGATAAAATTTCCATTTATTATTTTTATGATTTATAGTTCATAAATTTTATATTTAACTACTTTGATAAGTATTTAAATAAATTATTTTGATTGTTCACATTATAATCAAACATTATATTTTCAAAATTAGAAATTGATATTATTGAAGATTTGCTAACATTAATTCTATTTAATATAGTGATGAAGAAATCATCTTCAAGAAATCATTAGTGACATTTATTGGGAATCTTTTATATTATGAAATTATTTTGAAAAAATTGTAGAACCAAGTTGACAAGAACTATTTTTTCTATATCCCAATCATTCAATTCATTATATTCCTCATAAAATAATATTCTTAATGTTATTCTATTTTCTACTCTAACATCCCAACACACCCAATGAAATGGGATGAATTTTGGTAATAATTTTATCTTTTCATTATACATTATCTAATTATTTTGTTATTAAGATCCTTAAAAACATTTTATACACCAACGAAAAACAATATATGATGAGGAAAATAATGTTGGTATAAATTGTTCTTAATTGGTTTAATATGAAGCCATAGTAAATGGAGTTTACGTTGATGGTTTTTTAACCTTCCATGGATTAAAAGGATGATCAATTATTGTTAATAATATTTTAGAAATGTACTTATCCATGGGAACTCTATATACCTATCTCAAAGATCATTTAATTGATACTAGAAATACAATGGAATGTGAAATAATTATCTCTTCAAATATGTTTATAAAACTAATTCACTATTATATTGGGGTTGTTGTATTAATATTTTTATTTCTTCGTCATGTATGGATATTCAAGGGAACTGTGTGATTTATATATAAAGAAATTTATTTTTTTAATCTATTTTTTCGACTCATATCAATACTCCTTTTACTTTTTTAGAGTTATTTTTAAAATCATATTCCATTAATGTTCTATATGTAATACACAAAAGGAGTCCTTAAAACCATATAAAAACATCTTAAAAAGAAAAACAAGTCAAATAAGTTTCCATTTAATCAAGCATGATTTAAACCTCATAATATTTACAATGCAATCAACTTTATCACTAAAAATACCCCTTCTTGTTTTGTAATCTAGTAATAAAACCTATGTAGTCAAATAAATTTCATTATTATGTCATGTCGGAATATCAATATTTAGATATATTATTTATAGGGAAATATCTCCTTTATAATTATCCTATTATTATGGTATTATAGCTATATGTTCATAAATTCAATGATGTGTATTGATGTGAGGTTTTCATCTATGAAAAATAATTCTCTTCTTGTTCTATAAATCCTTTTGATTTTAAAATTTCAAATGTATAGGATTTATGTGGCTGCCGATCATGGTGTGACTCCTTTAGTACGTTTTATTAATTAAGCCTATCACAACATAGAAACGTGCTCATGGAAGTGAGTGTTAGACCAATATAATAATAAAAATCACCACAAAATATATATATTCACATAAATCATTCACAACATAGTCATTAGTAATTCGAATCCACTAAAATGTATTTGATTCTTCTTCATGACATGGAATATTTAGTAACATAACATAATAGGAAAAAATATAAAAACTAAATTAAGTACACATAATTTTTTTAAAAATAAACCGTATGAAAATACAAATAATTGAAAATTTAAAAATAAAGGGAAATTTCATAATTTTTCGATATTATGTTCAATCATGATGTGAATCATGATCTCACGACGTGAGAATATCAAATCCACAAATTCAATATATTCATATAGTAAATATTTTGGAATGAAAAAAATGTCACAATATGTATGAACATTATAAAATTTTCCAAGAAACATTACTAAGTGGTCCCATGAACCATATAAACAATACAAACAATCTAAAACATATCATCATACGGTAATCTGACTATCCTGAGTATCAAGATTAAAAATCATAAAAGGACCTTCAAAGAATCTCCCACTATAAATTTTGACATGAATACCAAATATTTTAAACAAAGAGGAAAATAGAGATTATTGGTTGATGATGACATTAATGATCTAAATTATATAATGTTTAAAAAAAAGTGATTCCAACATAAATGTTACTTATGATAAATTGAGATGAAAATTTATATGAGTTATCCTAAATGTATCGTAAATATATTAGAATAATATAATTCACATATGATTTGGATGTCTAGGAATTAAGAGTTATTGAATATTTATTGTATTTCATAATGAATATTGATATTTAATGCAAAATAAAGTGGATGTTTTCATGTTTCCATTCATACATTGATCATTATAAATGATTGAGGGAACATCTATGATGTACATGAAGATAAATATATTCATTTATTTGTAGTTAAATATGTAATGATGAAGAAAATAATTAATTGAGATGTTTATACATCAAATAGGATACTTAATATTAATTTCATAAAACATGAAAGAGGTGAAATGATGTTTTATGGGATCTAATAAAATATTAACTTATGAATTCCATTGTGATAAAAACATGGGTCAAGAATGAAACCAACCTAAAGGGGTAAGAATTTTTCCTTACTTTTAACTATTGTTTCATTAATGTTGACTTCACAATTTTTATAAATATTCCAATGATTATTGATAATTTTTCTAATGATCTAGACTTCATTACATTAATGAGTATATACCCACAAAGAGAATAAATTTTGTAGCAATACTATGGGAAATGAATTGATTGTTTTTTAATTTTATCAAATGTGAATATATTAAATGTTGATAAATATCGATTCATTATAATATATGAAGAGGAAAAATTACTAGGAGGATGGCAAATATAATAGAAAATAACATTGAAAAAAAATTCTATAATGATTCATCCCAGCAGACCCTTTTGATTGAATATATGATCTGAGGATAAATTAAATTACTATCATAGAATATGTATCTATATTATGTTGTATTTTTGATCTCTTAGATATTTTCACTACCTTAAATGAATTTTATATTTGTTGAAGAGAGATAGATGTCTCAATTAATGAATAAGGAAGATATACTTATTGATAACCATACTGAGATTATTTATTCTAAAAAAATAAAAAAAAATGATTGAAATAAGAAATTAATAAATCAAGGGAGATAACTTATCAAAATAAATTAAAAGATAATACAAATTTCTTTTAGGGTAATCAATGTGGGAAGGTATTTTTAATATCTATTAAAAATCCAAATTGTAAATAATCCGAGTAAAAAAGATAAGATAATATGTCTATTGAATCATTTTTTGTCCATTACATTAATTGTATTTATTTTTTAATGAAATTAACTACCAGTTTTTTAGTAATTTATTTTTTTATCAAGGAACTACTTGTGAAAATAAAATTAGAATTAGATGATTGGAAAAAGGTTAGAGCATTGGGGAGATGTTTATAAAAGTGATAATATCTCAAACAATTGTTCAATCTAAGTAAAATATATTAATTTAATATATATAATTTTTCACCATAGATGAAGAATCATTAAAAAAATAAAGTGATGGAAATTATAAAAAAAGAAAAAAATATTCATGTATTAAATGAATTCTCGGTTATAAAATATGATTATCTATTAGTATAGACTATACTAATAATATACATTAATTATTTCAAACATTGGAAGTGTATGATAAATATAGATTATATTGGGATGATGATGAAATAACGTGGCAATATATTAAAACATATTAATTATTAGAAAAATACTCTAAATTTAATGTTTAAGGACATTTAAATTAATATTTAAAACAAGGATGTTACTCATATAGATTATTTTCAAAAACCTAAAAGAAAGGGTAATACCATAAATCTCTCAAAAAATGATATCTTCTAACAAGACTTGGTGTAGTGGAAAAAGACATTGAAATTATGAATAGATTTTTAAACTAGAGGAACACATGAATATTATAACACTACTACATAAAATATTTCATGAACAAATAGTGATTCTATTAAAATTAAATGTCATAAAATTCATGAACGTTTATTGTACATAAGAGTATAACGCATAGTTTCGTAAATAGTGATCTAATGAAATCTGTGTTCATAAAAAATTGAAACCCACTCATACTATCAAAATTAATACCCTAAGGAAGAGAATTAATTTTTCTATCTATTTTTCGTAATATCAAATTGTTGGAATCAAAGCCCTATATAGGTGCAATGAAATGAAAATTATTAAAACAAATTTAAGGAATATATTATTTTTTATTAATCTTGATGTCATGTTAATTCTAAACGAGTTTAATAAATATACAGTAGATGGTATAATTTTTTAAATATTTTATGTATGAATATATTTTGTATTTTTAAGGAATTTTATGAAAATTTTGAATTGAGATTAGGAGTACTAGTTTACGCATTTAAATTTTTAGTCACATTCTACTGAGGTAATAAAAAAACAATAGAAGATGATTTTTCAAGGGTTGAAAGATTGTGAGTATAATATTATGTTTTATTAAAATAAAGATGCTATAATAATGAATATACCATTTTATTATGTAATAAATGAAAAGATCATTGATAATTAAAAGAAATATATGAAAAATAATTTTAAAGGAAGGATGGATGAACCATAAGTAAACAATAAAAAAGTGAATAGAAACAGTTATTCTTTTTAAAGAACTATCTAATAAATATGTAGGAATTTATGAGATGTTTAAAAAACACGAATAGTAAATTATATTGAGAAACTGTGAGTAAGATTCAAGAACTCTGGTCACAAACATAAAAATTGTAGGAAATTAATTTTAGGAAAATATATATTAGCGTATACAAGTAACCAATAATCATGGAATTCATGTTCTATATTGGATTTTATGAAGATGTAATATCTACAAAAGGTTAAATTTGATAATTTACCTATCAAATGATTTATAATATATTCCAAATTTTTGGATATAGAGAAGATGATTAAACAATCTAAAAAATGATATTACTGTAATATAATATGAGAACAATCTAATTCCATAACGAAATAATGTTGGAATTAATATAAATAAAACCAAACAGTCGATGGGAAATAGTTTTAAGTAAATCAAAAGGGATAAAAATAAATAATGAACCTAAATGATCTAAATTCATGGTTGAGAATATATTTATTCCATGTTTTATTTGATTAATAATTAGTGGTGGATTCAACTAATTCCCATGTGAATATTCTGTTTTTCTCTGTATAGGTAGATAATGAATATTTTTTATT
Organism: Viscum album; assembly: GCA_963277665.1. NCBI lineage: Eukaryota > Viridiplantae > Streptophyta > Magnoliopsida > Santalales > Viscaceae > Viscum > Viscum album. The sequence continues at coordinate 54,788,755 of OY728156.1, forward strand.
TTATGGTGGACTACAAACATTAAATTGATTTATTTAATACAGATCTCTATATGAATTATAACATATATCAATATGGAGATGTTTAAAATTTACCCCTTGTGGGGGAGTGGAGTACTACTACTCCAATATATTTAAATATCAAGAAAATATTAAATTGTACTAACTATTTGAACTTTTGATTCCTAAAATTTAAATTGTTAAGGTGAAATAGAGAAATCTTATACTACCAAAAATATAGTTATCCCTCATGTTATTGATCATAATATTGTAATTATCAACATAATGGATTCAGATAACGATGATATTTTGGATATTGATATTCTAGAAATTTGATATTTTCATTCATGAGGTAAGTTGATTATAGACTCTTATGATTATGAGGAAATTCAATTATAATACTATAAAATAGAGATTTATTATTATATTAAAAAATGTATCTTTAAAGGGGACGATCATCATTTTGTTTTCATGTTTTTAATATATTTGAGGAGTTGAATTTGTGAGATTACCTGAAAATATTTTATGTGTCCCCTCAAATAATTTTTCATTGTTGGTATCATATGAAAGAGTGATCATAGATATATTATATTTCTAATTCAAAATAAACTTGTCATAAAATGAAAATTACTGATGTAAACTCTTACTTGATTAATTTATATATCATTTATCTAACAACTATGATTTAATTATTCACTATATTAAATCATGTTTTATTTTCAATACAAATGATGATAATGTAAAGAATAAGAAATCCAAGATAATGATTATTTGATGACATAAGTGTGACATTACCTTGTATAAAAATTAAAAAATATATTCATAATAAATAATTTCTGATAATTTTAAATAGAACGAAGAGAATAAGAGAACATATTAAAGATAAATAAAGAACGATTTTGACGTTAATGTATATATAGGTCAAAATAAAAAGTCCATTGGTGGATGTTAGAGTATATAATGGAATTTGATGAAGAGTATTGTATTTTTTTGTCATTGAGAATAAAAATCATTATGTTGAAAATTTAAAATGAGCTGAATGATATAGTGGAATATTGATTTATAACTAAAATAATTTATAATGTTTTAGTGTTTTACACTATCTAATAGTAGTAGAGTATTGATCAATTTTTCAATGTAATTACAATAGGATATTGTTAATCATGATGATTAAATAATATATTTAATGTGAATATATTTCTGAAATTAATTTTTGTAGGGAAATGATTTAATATGAGGACTGTTTTACGACCATGTGAAGATTGATATTTTAGGAAGCATTAATATATAATGATTTTCAGTTGATGATTATGTAAATAAATTATAGCGTATAGTGTGCTTGGGGGAATATTTATGTGTGTTTTCCTATTATGATTTTTGGTATCCATCTTCTTATTTATTAATAATTAAAAATAATTTTTACCCTTTAACTGCACATTAATGTTTTTGAAAGAGTTAGGTTGGAGAATAATTTATTCTATAAGATTTATCAAGAATTCACTCTTATGAAAGATACACATACAAAATAAGAATTATTGATGATTACATATCTATGTTAAAATATGGATTCTCTACATGAAGAGGATATATATATTTTATATAAAATATAATTTATTATAAATGTGGAATAAAGAGTGGTCAATGATAAAATAAACTGCATCTGGAAGATGAATAATGGATATAGATGTATAATATAATGAATGGACTAATAAGAGTGTTTAAAATAATTAAATATATGATTTCAATGAAAACTATGTATATCTTGAAGTCCAATATCAATCTATTAATAAACAATAGAGATAACCTGAATTGAAAAGTGTAACCAATGACTTACGTTAGAGTATATATTTTAATATAATGACATTATAAATAAGTGAATTGAGACTCATATTACAAATAGTTAAATAAAGATTTTATAGAAAATATCAAAAGATAATATAGGTAATTTAATCAAATATTTCAAAAGTAACATACAACATAGTGGTTTTGTAATTAAAGATTGTTTATATATCGATATGTTGATAAATAAAGAGAATAAGTTCCAAAAAATATTTATATAGCAGTTGAAATGTGAAATTTTCCGAAGATTAATTTATTTAGGTGTTTTAGGAAGCCTGAGTGTTGAAAAAGACTCATATATTATTCACCAATATTATTTTTTTTCATAGTTTATATGTTATATATATGAATAATTGTGATACATGAGAACGTTAAAATTCATATGTAAAAGAATAAAAATATTGATTTAGTGTAGAATTTGTTAGTGAAATAAATAGAAATTTATTTGGAGGATTCCATTGGGGAATCATGAGAAAAATATATTTGTATATTAAAAGGAATAAAATTATAATTTTGATTTAAATTAATAAAAGAAATGCAATATTTAGAGTTATATGTTTTTTCAAATATAACATTCATATAATTTACTTTAAAAATCAAAATATACATGATATAAATAAATTATAAGGTTTTTTATGTGATATTTCTATATATGCAGTATATCATCCAATTATATGTTCTAATGAATTGAGACAGGCCAATTAATTTCAGGATCATTCAAAAGGATAAATGTAGTTTGTTTTTTGTAATGGGTTTGATATCCCTCAAATCCATCAATATAACATAAAACTACATCATATAGTATATGATGATGCATATGATACTTTTTATCACAACCAAAATATTTCAACATATTTCTAGGGGGTTTGTAACAATGGATGCTATAAATTAAATCAAGGATTCATATAATCTAAGATATTATGTATATAGAAAATTTATTATAGAAGAATCTATAAATAATATTACATCCATTGATTAATCTAATTTAATTTTTCTTTTATGTGGACAATGATATTACATTATCATTTCTTTCATTGTAATTCTCCCATATCTGATTGTAATTTTTCATTTTTGTTCTCTTTTGGCAGATGAGATTCCCAGTGAGGAATATTAATTTTCAAATCAGTCCAATCATAGAGGCTCCAAATATATGGCTCCATACATTTCAAACATGTTTTTAGTAATTTAAATGGGATAAGAATTGTATCCAATTTATGATATCGAATAAGTGATCGAGGATAGAGTAGAATACTCAGGGAATTTAATAAACAAAATTCTAGGATTTGATCTCTAAACATACTAATTTTTTTATATTTGAAAATTTATATAGTTATGAGTTCTATAACATATATTTTCTATACCTATATAAATATTTCATTCATTTGATAGTGAATTATTCATTTTATTAGAATTTATTTTCACAATATCCTTTAGGGAATTCTATATTGTTATCTAGAATATCTTGTATTATTCATACATTAACTTATATATCTAAATATAAATATATATATTATTTATAGATATTTCTTAACATTAAAAAATGTTAATTATTCCATAATTTATCATTCACAATATGATAAAAAATGGAACATGGTATTCTCATTCAACAAAATACAAATGTGTGAAAAAATTGGTCACATTTTTCAAAATAAGTTTCCCAAAAAATTGTAAAATCCATATAACCTATAATCTAAGATAATACATGGAATCATATCCAATATCTAGAAATAAAATATATATTATATGTTTAATATTAACTATTAGATCTATTAGATTAAAAATCATCAGTTTTTTCAGAATACATTAATTTTTTCTTACCCTAACATGGTTATAGAGAAAACATCATTTTATTTTATATTAAAATAATTATTCTAGTTTGATTTTTTGAAATATAATTCTTACCCTCCAAAATATATACGATGAATATATGTATTAATTTTATAATGATTGATTGGAATCAAAGAACATACTAGAGTATAAAATTACCTAATGGATAAAATATATATTATGAAACAAATTAAAGGAGTTATTATTTTCAGTATGATGAAAATATTAATTTTATCATAATTTAAATGTATATAATATTGTGTATAATATTATTACAAAAACATCTACACCCATATTTTATTAAATCGGGAATTTTGTTGTATTTGGATGAATATTGAGAGAATGCAAGTTGGATGATTAAAATTGTCTATGTATAAAATAGGTATGTTAAGATCTTATTGTCATTATTTTGATTTATTTCTAGGTGACTCGGTCACCTAGATATAACCTAGGGTTATTATAAAATTAAATATCCTACAACATTATAGTGAGAGAGAGTTAACTAATGATCATATATTGTGAATGGTCATTGATATTATACACGGAGAGTGGGAATTGAAGAAAAATTTCATTGATGAAAAAAATTATATCAACAAAATAATTTTGAATGATTAATCTTCACCTATAGTAAATAACATAATTGGTTAATGGTGGTTTTTAGAATCATAAGAATATTAATTATGTTTAATTCTTAATATGATGTAAAATATTAAGTAATGGAGTCCAAAATTTGAAGCCAATTACACTAAGAATAACATTTATGATTTATTTTTTTGTTATCATATATAAACATATATATGGTGAAAATAATAAATTGTTTAAAATGGTACCTAGTATTCTTAATTTTAGAAGATATTATTAGAAATATACCAATTAAATAAGATATATGTTGAGTAAAATCGTGTAACCGTATAATTTTTTTTCTAATATAATCATGTAACTATAGAACATTAGAATAAACTATTAAAGGATTAAAGAAAAAAGACAATGCATCCAAAATTATTGAAACCATAAATAAAAGAATGTTTTCAAGGAAACAAATGATAGTAGTAATTCTATTTAAGACCCATAATCTAATATTCCTTTGAATGATAGTAACAATAGTCAAAAGATCAAAATATTTTAAACTAGAGTCTCAAGTGTGTCCCTCATTTAGGGAAAAGATATATATTATGTTTTTTTATTTTTATCCTCTGGAAGTTATTTTTAATTCTAATTGGACATGAATTTTTTATGAGGTAGTAATATAACCTCAAACTAAAAAAGAGTAATATTGTCATGACCCATCCACTGGGGCTCATGCTGTGACTACCCCAAGCCTGCCTCACAAAGGTCATGGGATGGAGACTAGCACAAAATGGTTTATCCTGAAAATGGGAGGAATTATCCATGTACCTATACACATTCACACTCACTAAGCCATCGTATAATTATGAAAAGGGGAAAAAATGTCTGCTACTAAGACTACCACTGAGAGTAAAAAATACAATTGTAAGAGTAAAGGGGGCCAAAATACAAACTAAATAAAAGGGAAGATGTAAAAATGGGGGTAGAAAAGTACCTAGTGACATGTTTGAAGGAAAACTTATCTGAAGAGTAGGTGAAGAGTAGCTATCTGAAACTGTATGATTATGTATTGCCTGTCTTCCTGCTCTGGGCACCACCTGGTCCTGGACTTCCCATGACTCTTTGAAAACATCAGTCATATGAAAAATACATGATATGTGCAGGCAGAGCCCCAAACAGGGATGAGTAACCAAATAATAAGTAGAGACCCTATACCAGAAAGAAAAGGCCACAAATAAAAGTATACACGGTGTATTTAAAAAACCAAATAGATACAACCTAAAGTATATGATGAATGTCTATGTGTAATAATTCTGAACATACTGTTCTTCTAGAGGAATCATCCCTGATGAGTCACTATGGCCTTCTAGGCCACTCAGGTCCACCCATCACTGAGGTTTATTGGGCCACTAAGGTCCACTCTTCACTAATTTCTATTGGGCCACTCAGTTCCACTCATCACTGAGGTTAGCTGGGCATATAAGGTATGATCTTCACTAGGGTCTCCTATGCCACTACTCTCTACTCGTCTGCTAAGCCACTAAGGTCCCCTTTTATACTGATCCACTAGGGTCTATTCATCACTGAGTTCTATTCCAATGAGGTCTTCTCGTTTGGTGGTCCACTAAGGTCCACTCGTCACTAAGGTATTTTATGCCACTGAGATCTACTCCACACTTTTATACTCAGCCACTTAGGTCCTCTATTCACTTAGTATTACTGGGCCATTAAAGTCCGCTCATCACTTTCTTATCATCATATCCCGCCATATATTCTTCGCTCAGAGTACACATGATTCTAGGAGAATATACTACTCAATCCATTGGTCATATCCCAACATTGACGAAAAATAAATAGTATTATTTCAAAAGGACTACAATGTATCGCGCGACCCAACTCCATAAATAACTCTTTAATTGGACGTACGGTTTGGAAAATATTCCCATTTTACTGAAAATGAGGAAGGTCGGTTTTATGTCAGGTCTGACACGATCGGTCTTTCCCGACCATGATCTTACCTAATTCGGGTCCGACCTGGACCACTACACTACGGGTCCAGAACGTCGTGAGCTAGCCGACTTACTCTTCCGGAGATTCATTGGTCGATGTGTCTCCCTCTACCCAGTGGTTCACCAGGGGGTCTACCATCCTGGTTCGGCTGGACAGTGGCCCTATAACCATGTGGTAAGGTGGGGCTCACTGCATCCCCTTGCACCACTCCTGACCTATTCCAGAAACCTCGGTAATCATCCTGTCGTTGTTGCTGGGAGACTCTTCCATCACTGTGGCATGCCGCCTCCCGCACACAGAAACTTCCAGAACGTCTCTAGGGCACTTGAGGTTCCTTTCGCAGGCCACAGAATTCACTCCAATGATCGGTTTTGCATTCCATGAGTGACTTCAATATCCTGAGGTTGTCTTTTTCACTGGTTCATACTCCATGTTGTATCACCATTGATCAAGAGGTCCATTCCTGAAAGAACATAATAACACCCCCAATATTGGATTCTGATCCCTATTCATGTTTTCCAGATCCCTCCACATTATAATTTAATAAAAACATGTTTTGGGGAGATTTAAAAATCTATCATGGATAACTCTGATTCAAACCCAACAATAAAAACCCTAATGTATAATTGATCATTTGTTAGGTCACCAATTCATTGATTAACCCGTGTTCGAAGCTCAAATCCCTGAATGGGAATAAAATAAATTCACTTAGAATTATACCCCTAACTCTATGTTAGACAGTTCATTGGGGAAGATCACACAACATTCATTATTCAATCCTCAATTTATTTTCGGTGGCCTTTATTCAATCGATGCCCGATAATGCCAAATATCTAAGGGTTTAGATCAATATTGGATCATGCACATGATCTCGTATTTATTTAACCCATTAAATATATAAAACATGTATTCGCGTTTCTGTTACGTTGAGTCATAGTGTTGTTATGTTGTTTCATTTACGAAACAACATTTCTATAATGCTTGGGTTGCAAAGTTGTTCTGTTTCAACAAAATTGGAAATTTGAATAAATTGCACTATTTTTTTATTTTTCCTTAAGTAAATTATTATTATATTTTTCATAAAAATTCCAAAAAATTACATTTTATCTCAAACTATTTCGGTCAAAATAAAATCTTTCCCTAGGTAAAGTCATCACTCCAGACACAATGGTGCCCTTATATTTTTAATCAAGGGACCCAATTATAAGGTTTCAAAACCACATATGTGTTCTATTTTATATAAATTTAAAAAATATTAAACAATTATTACCATATCATGGTGCCTCAAAATTATGTGTTGTCTGAGCACCTTATTTCAATATAATCCCATAATATTTTATTAAAAAAATTACATGGATTATCCGAGACAATACATTCCCCCCACTATTAGGCTCTATGTCCTCATAAGACAAAACATGGGATAAACAAAAAAATGAGGTTACTGAGAACATATTTGAGCATCCCCATCCAAAGTGTTATACTAGATATTCTCATGTTTCAATCTAATCCACACTAGAGGAATCAATTATCCATGAAAATGATTCACCTGTTAATCCACAATCTCTATCAAGTACTCCTTAAATGTGTCCCAATCGTCAATGTCCAACTCAAACCAATGGATTCTATGTAATGGATCATGTATATACCACCTTAGCTACAATACATGAAAGTCATTATGTACCCAACACATGGGGGAATATCTGGGCATAATGACACCACAGAAACATTTCTTAGTAACAAAAACGAGTCAATGAATATCGGAGACAACATTCCACCCCAATAAAATCTTTGCAATCCATATTGAGGCGAGACACAAAGAAACTCATGGTGTCTCTCCTATAACATCAAGGGCCTCGAACTCCAATCAGTATAATATTTATGCATGATCCTTTCACTCATAATCTTCTCTTGGATGACTTTCACATTATCGGTGGTAGACCGTACCAACTCTGGACCCATGAGTGCTGACTCTCCTGGGTCTGCCTAGAAAAATGGTGAACTGCATGGTCACCCATAAATATCATTGATTTGTTCTATGCAAATTGTGGACTGGTTTCTATTGTTTTAAATGAACACCGCCAGAGGTAGATTATCCTACCTACTAAGACCGATGTCCATGATATAATCACAAAGCATGTACCCTAAACATCGATATTCATCTTTGTCTAACAATCTTTTAGCATGTTGATTGTTGTGCTCAACTACAGTTTAGTCCTTGAACGCCTCCTGCAATCCCTTAGACAATAGGGATATAAAATGTATGTATCGATCAAAAAATGTGATTTATGGAACTCTATTTAATCTAACAATCTACTTCACATAGGGAAACCCATTACCTATACCGAATCCCGCTTCTAGATGGGTTAGAAATGGTTTGACATGGTGATTCGGTAAATAATTACACAGATCGTATCTTGCCCTTGGATGTGGGGGGTAAACCCGTCACGAAGACCATCATGATACTATCCCACTTCCACTCATGTACCTATGGTGGAAAAATCAAGCCTGATAGAACCCAATTGTCTTCCTTCACTTGTTGACATGTGAGGCATTGTGAAACAAACTCTTCCACTACATCCTTTATCCCCATCCAAAAATACTGACATAGGTGATCCTGGTACATATTTTTCACACATGGATTTACCACCAAAAAGGAGGTGTGGAACTCCCTCAAAACCACCTCACATGAAAAAACTAGTACAACGCTGTGCCCTCTACAAAGGATAACATGCTCCACACCTACTGAATATTCATCAGGAGCCTTTCCTGAGGATAACTAAGCATGTCGGGCCTCAAAGTAAAGATCCACAAGTTGTGACTCTAAAATCTCTTTTAGAGAGGGGGCTGACATCAATAAAATAAAGATAATATGTTCTATGACCATACGTTAATGATAACTGAATAACACCTAAATGATCTGATGCATCACTAATTAACTACAAACATGATCTCCCAATGAGCGCATCCTCGATGACATTTCCCTTCTAAGGAATAAAGAATATCTCGAAGTTATAGTCCTTAAAGAACATTAACCACCATTTCTACCTTAAGGATGGGTTCCTCTATGAGATGATATAGCTGATACTTTTTAGGTTTTAGTAGACTTTAAACCACTCTCCCATCAAACAGTGCCGCCACATATTTAATAAAAAGTCCACTACTACAAGCATTAGATCATGGGTAACATAATACTGCTTGTGATGCCTCAACTATCATGATCTATAGTAGACGACAACCTTCTCCTAAATTAGGACCCACAAATATCTGTTCCAAGATGTGCCAATGAATACTACATACCCAATTCCCTCCTCTGGTGGTATCATAATGGGAGTACTCTTCAGTCTCTACCTCAGCTCCTAAAAACTATAATAGCACTTCTCAATCCACACGAAGGGATTTCCCTTCCATGTTAAAGTTTATAAGGGTGATGCTTTCCTAGATAATACAAGAATGATCCTTTGGTATTATCTAGAAAAACCCAAGAAAATATTCCCCTCATTCATGCTCCTGGGATACTCCAATGAAAGCACAACCTCTATATTAGCTAGATCCACTATAACTCCAGCCTCTGAAATGGCATGTCTCAGAAAGTGGACCCTCCAAATCCAAAATCCACACATTGAGAGTTTTAGATAAGATTTTTCTCTAGGATTATATCCAATACGATCTACAGGTGTCTTGTGTGATCCTCTTTAGACTCCATATACATCAGGTTTCCATCGTTGAAGACCATAGAGAACCAGTCAAGGTAACACTGGAGGATAAAATTCGTGGGTCCAATGAAAACTACAGGGGAACTGGTCTTGCGGAAAATTATCCCCATTAACTCACAATGGACATACTGGAGCCTGATTTTTTCTTCGGTATATCCACCATGTACGCGGAGTTGAACATATCATGTCTTGAAGTCTATCTTTGAGAACCATCTCTCTCCCTTTAAGTGATCGAAGAATTCATCAATCCTTGGTATTGGATACTTGTTCCTAACATTCATATGATTCTAGTGCAGAGAATCCATGTACAACCTAAAACTACCATCTTCTTTATGGGAAAAAAATATTGGGGCTGCCTATGGTAAACACTGGTCGTCACAAATCCATTCTTCTAAAGATCCTGTAGATGTACCCTTAGCTCACGATGGTCCATGGGATCCATCTAAAATGCTGGTTTGGATATTTTTTGTTTCCATAGGTATAGATAAATTCATAAGTCAATATCCCTAATAGGGGGTAACCCTAGAACATCCTCAAGAAATAATTCATCATACTTGTCCACCACTATTGGAATGTGAGGACTCTTCTCGTCTACCACACTGAGGTTGAGGCTAACTAGCTGGAGATTTATTGGTTATACCATTATCTAAGAATGTATGTCCTACCCTGAATGTGTTCCCTTCTCACTGGTGAAGATAAACCCAGTACCATATCTATAGACACACTGATATTTTTACCTAATAAAACTAATCTGAGAATGAATAGTGGATAACCAGTCCATACCCTAGATGACTTCTTAAGGACTATACACCAATCCTATGAAATCCTAGCCGATGATATCACCTTCAAGAGTAATCTCACACCACTAGAACCAATGTGTAATTATATAATCCCTTACTGTAGGAGTATCTAACCATTAGGATCATGCCAATGACTCTACCAGAATATCTGAGCTCTGAACAAGGTCTGTGACAAGGAAATAGTGTCTGGAACTTGTGTCAATAAGAATGGCATCTGAGGTGGAGAAGAAACATATCATATGTTTGATTATCTCTGGCACGCCTTGGTCGTATTCCTCCATCACCCATATCTGGACTCGCCCAGGTCCACCGGCTCCCAGATGCCATGGTAAACCACCTAGGGTGGTGGCAGTAGCACCATGAACCTCAATGCACTGCCCAATTCACTTCCTCCCCCTAACAAATCTTCACTCTATGGAAAACCATTCTCAAACCTACACCTCAAGCTTAAGGGTCCCATGACTGTATTCTATTCATCATTAGGATGAGTTGGGAAATCATGAGCCATGTGTCTGTACACACCACATGAGTACCACACCATACTTATCTGATGAATTACCCTACCCTAGAAGCCTTGTACCATTGATCCTACATCTTGGGGTTGTCCCCCTAAAATCCTGACCCTCTATGGTCCCCATTTCTACTACCTAATACACATAGTTGAAGACTCTACTGCTCGGTGACTACTAGTAGCACTAGCTACTAGAGCCTGGACTGCCAATAAGCTCTATAAGAGTAGAGCTCGTTCCAACACCCCATCTTGAGTTGGGATGCTAAGTGATACCATGGATTATTCTATCTACTGGTATAACCCCTATTTTTATTTTTTAGCCCAAATGAATGGGTCTCACACCATGTTTGCGGAGAAACGAGAGAGATCAATGAATCTCAATATTTACTCTGCTAATATCATGATACACTTTAGTTGGTTCAATATATCTTGTATGTGTACTACGTGTATGGTTTTCAAAATGAACTACTCCCTGTAAAGGAAATGAAATCCAATCTTGGTGAGGGTCACCACATTATGCATCAGGACCTTCATGCTCCACCGCCTCCCCACCAGGCCTTAAAGAAGGATCACCGCTAAGATCTCCATTTGGTCAAGAGGCATCCTCACCGACCTCCCAATGGCTAGGGGCTAGAGACTAGCAGAAAATGAATTATCAAGAAAGTGGGAGGCATTTCTTAAGTACCTTTACACATGAACACTAACAACCCTTTCCCACAATTATGGAAAGGGGGAAAATGTATGCAAATAAGAAAAATACTAATAGTAAATTGTACAAAATTAGAAGTAATGGGGGCCTAAATACGAACCCAACAAAATAAAAGTTGTAAACAAGAGCGAAATATATCTCTAGAAACCCATCAGATGAAATCCCTAACTGAAGAGTAGGTAAAGGGTTGATGATTAAAGCTATAGGAGTAAAACTCACTCATCATTCCTCACTGGGCACCACCTGGTACTGGGATTCCAAGTTCTCTGTCAAAACAATAGTCATCTGCACAAGACACGATACATGTGGGCGGAGCCCGCGCATGGGTGGAGAACACAATACTGAGTAGTGAACATGATCCATAAATATAATACCAAAAAAGTACACCCTTATTAGTGGATATATCAAACAATTATAAAATAATGTATATGAAGAAAGACTATAAATAGTAATGTTGATCATCTTGTAATGTTGAAGTACTCATCCCCGATGAGTCACTTTTCCCTACAGGGCCACTAAGGTCCGCACATCACTGAAGTATGCTTGTCCATAGATTTCCTCTTGTCCTTGAGTTATGATAGTTACTATGGTCTATTGGGAAACTGAGGTCCACACCTCTGTTAGGCCAGTAATGTATTCTCATCTTCTATGTCACTGAGGTCCGCTCGTCACTAAGGTCTACTGGGCTACTGATGTTCACATGTATGCTTTGCCATTGAGGTCTCCTAGTCACTAAGGACTACGTGTCCACTGAGGTCCGCTCGTCACATAGGCATGTTAGGCCTCGAAGGTTCACTCATCACTTCCTTTTCATCAGAGTCCTCCATAGGATCCTAGCTCATAGCATGGTTGATTCTTATAAAATCTAATCCTCATTCCATCAGTCTTGTCCCAACATCCACGAAATCTCACATAGCACATTAGAAAAGTACCATCTTATTGTGAGGTTCCTAAGACCAAAAGAAACTCATCAATTGGACGTATATTTAGAATGATATGCCCTTTTTACTAAAAAGGGGCGGTGGGGTCGTGGTCCAGTCTGGCCATGATGGAACGACCAGACCGGACCCGACCCGGGTCCATCCGGACCCCGGTCCATCCCAACCCAGATTCAAACCAATCCATGTCTAACCCGTCCTATTGGGCCATATTGGATGGACCACCTTCTCTATCATGGAACACCATGAGTGGTCTAGTTTGCTATGCCTGATACGCGGTGCTCTCTTGGTGTACCTCCACCCAGCTGGTCACCGTAGGGTCCCCCACTGTGGTCTAGTTGGACCGCGGCCCCCCAACTGTGTGACGTAGTGCAGATCACCACATCCACGTGCTCCCCTTCCAATGGCCACATTCCACCACCCGAGAATTTTGTTTTAGGACTTTTCTTCCATGGAGGCCCACCATTGCCGCGCATGGGCGGTCCGTTCTACGGGCCACATGAACTTTCCTAATGGTTCGTTTTTCGATCCGTGAGCTCCATCGGGATACTCGTGTTGTAACATCCCGGATATATGAAGAATAAGGAACTATTCATATTTATTAATATTTGTGAATTATATATTAATTATACATTAAAGGGGTTTCTATGTTCGATAGTGTACCCGATACGCAACAACGATTTTCTCTGAAATCTTGTGTTGCACGCTAATAATATAATATATTTTTTTAAATGGTAGTTAGCTTCTTACCATTTTATGGGCGAGAATGAAATAAAATAACTACAATATGATTATAAATGATTGTTAAATGTATTTACATTTATCTAATAAAAATTTAGAGGCTCAAAATGTGAATGAAGCTAATTTTAAGAATAATTTACATTAGAAGGATGATTTGACGCCTTTTAATGGGGAAACTTCATTAAATATAGATTTGGTCATTTTTATATGTTCTATTTGACCAACTAAAATTAATATTTTGATTTGGAACATCAAAATTTACTTTGGGTAATTTTTTGGTATTTTTCTGATAAAGTTCAATTTTTAATGAATAGTGAAAAATATTGTATTTTAATTCAAAACATTGTTTTAATATAATTTATTTATATTGTTATATTATATATTCAATTGTTTTTAAATTTTAATTAGAATATATTTTTACCATTTAATCCAATGTTGGTCATTGGAATTAATTTCACTTTGAAATTGAACATAAACAAGTGTCAATCTTTTGTTAGTTATTGTTTCTTAAAAACACGCTATTTGTTTTAACAACATGAATTAATTTTAAAATTAATTAATGACACATTTATTTTTTGAATTTGGAAAAATAGATATTATTTTTGAATTTGGAATATCAAATATAGCTTATGATGAATTTTTGTTATTTTGCTGGAAAACTTCAATTTCTGGTGAATAGTGAAACCACTTAGTGGTAGTTAAAAAAACTGACTTTTTCATTTAAATGAAAATTTACCACATCTGAGAATTGAATTTCACAAATCCAACATACATGGTTGTTATAATTATGTAAAATTTGGTTCATTAAGATGAAAATAATTTTAGGTGAATAGTAACTTTTGACTTTTATTTACCGTAGTTGAAGGTAAATAAGGTAATTTAAGGTTAAAAGAATGTTTTAATAATTCAAAATTACCTTAACACTTGTCCAGACCTTATTGGTTGAGTCACTTACGACCATGGTCATATCTGGGTCTATTTTGGCACCCAATTGATCCCCTTGGGAGGGATAATGACAATTTAGATTAATTCACGTAATGTAAAGGCAAAATTGACAAAAGCAAATATCTTTTAGAAATTAATTTTTATATGGGGTTATATAAGTCATATTTTCAACTATAAATATTAATTGGATAGATAAACAGATTTAATACATGGTAATATTTGTTTTATAATTTTTAAATATCGAATAAATTAAATTATTCATGGCACAATAATGATGTAGTATTTACCTCATTAATAAATGATTTAAATAAATAAGATTATAATGATTAAAATATTATCCAAAACATGAACAATTTTTATTGGATGATTTTATTTAGAATATGAGTCATCATACCTTCATCCTTAATGATTTTTGAAACTTTAGAAACCGAAAATCGTTATATAATAAAATAATATTTTCACCCTTTCCTAAAGAGCCCCTCTTCTCCCTTATAAAAGGAGTCCATTTATATCCAATGTATCACACCTCTCAAGCCATTTGGCTCGTCAAAACTCAGTCCAATTAATCTCCATACATCCTTCTCCTCTACCTAGAAGCCTTACCCTAGGCAGAAAATACTTTAAGAAGTCCTTTGCTTCAAACCAAAGAGAGTTACCCAAATTAAAGGTACCAGTTTCTCTTAATTTGTTTTCTTTTATTTTCCTTCTCCACCCACTAAAGTCTTTTTATTCATTTATTTTGAAAAAACAACAGTATCCTCAATATACTCGGATGTTTTTATAATATGTATTCGAACTAAACATACACACACCTCCATCTAATGGGTGAATAACATAATGTATCTATTGATGGAAAACTAACGCCTCACGAAACGATGTTTGTTCAATTTCCTCTTACCGCCTCTCATGGTGGACATTATGATCGAAATTTATTTATATATGATATATATTATGTTTATAATTTCCTGATGCTTCTTTAATTCCCATTTATATCACTCTTTTATGGTTTCAATACTGGGTAAATACGATAATCTCATTAGAGGAAGTGCGGACAACCCCCCCTCAGAGTGATATGACTCGTTAATGCCTTATGTGGGACATATAAAAGATGGTGTTAATAATGTTTTATATTATACAATACAGGAATTATAATATAACTATGTATCATTATGCTTTTAATTCCATTAAAATAATAATGATAAATGGAAGTAGCGTTTATGCGTACGTACGACTTACCGTCTCCATGAACGGTGCATTTCATTTCATACCTCTAAATGATATGTACTAATATAAATACATGTATATACTATATATATATGATATATATGATATCTAAATAATGAATGTAATTCTGGATACAATGAACTATTGACCACATGGATAACTTGTAAATATTAGGTGTTCATTTTTATCTCAAGTACCAAATATCGGCAAAATGAACGTTATTAACTTAAATGATAACATAATATTTATAACATGGTAATAAGTGATATAGAAGAAATAATAAACATGAAAAAGGTTCATAAGAAAGTATAAATTAACTCTATTTTATTATTCAGGAGATCAAATAACGATCGATTCAAGTTGGATACAAGGTAAGAGATTTTCTTATCTCACTTTTAATTCCGTGAGATTTCCATTGTTCGCCACTTATTAATTGCATGTGGTGTATAGTGTACTTCCATTTGATATATATTATCATTATTCTCATTATATTCATGGAATTTTGTGATTCATTTGGAGGATACTAACATATTTTCATACGACTCAAATGATTACAACGTGGTAATGGGATTCATCGCACTTTTTATTTATATGAGATTCATGATATATTTTCCACTATTTATTTTTGTGTGGTGTATGTACTGCCCATTATTTTACTCTATATGTAATATACTTTAATTTATGATTATTTACATCTTCATTTTATAATCCTTGTTTCATGTGGTGTTTGTTTTGTAAGTTACCAAATCGGTAATGGAACTATTCACCCTCCTCTTTATAAAATACTTCTTTTTGTTATGTCTTCTAATTTACATATTATTATGTTGGAATATGTTCTTATATATCCTTATTTATGTAAACATTATATCCAAGTAATGAGATTCCCTTTTTTATCTCATCAATTAATTATCTGAATTTTTAAATGTGACACTCTTAGGCTGTCAAATTTTTACAAGGGAACCTCTTAACCCAATTTCAATTCTTTGGGTTCAAATTGTACTTATTGAACATGTAATCCTATGAATACGTGTGAATGAACTATGATTGTTTTAAACTTAATATACACTTATATTGGGTGTATTTATATTTCTCACACATAATTATGTGATTGATTTATCATAATTTACGGATACCATCTTTATAAGAGATTTCATCCCAATTTACATTCCCACTAAGACTTCATTGTTGTTATGCACCAATTCACTCTTATATGGTGTATATACTATCCTTTGAAATATTATATCATGAATCCATTTATTCTCATGATATTATAATGTTTTGATTAATATTTATTTTTCAATTATTGGTATTCAACCCTCCCTCTTTTTGTTAAAAACTCTATAACAAAAATATTGTTTTAAATGATTTAAAGATTTATTCTTCAAAATATATCACATTAATGAACATGTTCTTAAAATGGGTTTTAGGATTTTTTTATACGGACATTAATGTTTTCAAATGATAATTAATTTAAAATCTTCAAAGTGGTATGGGACATTTTGATTCAAAAATATCTTTTTAAATGGTTTTTAAAATGATTTGATAAAACATTGTCTTGATTTAAAATATTAGAGTGTTGAAATGTTATCTTTCCTTTATACATGTGTTCTATTTTATGATTATGTTAGGGTTATTGGGCATTTTTTACGTATATGGGTGGTTCTATGATAAACCAATGTTTGGTGAGCTCGAGATAGCTCTCCCATGCATTGGCTAACATGATGGAGGTGAACGTGATGTTTATCCTAAGAGATTTATGGAATATATGGTGATGGGTATTCCAAGTGTAACAGTCTATGTAGATGTGATTGCTACAATGTAAGTTTGATATAGATGCCATAAGTAACCTTTATGATTTATGATTTTTGTGTTATTGATAAATCTTATGATTTATTATGGTATGTTATGATTGAAAAGTATAGTTTCATTGATTTGTATTTATTGATGGAATATGGTTTTCCTTTATTATTTTATAACCCCTGCTGAGATTTTTTATGCTCACCCCAAGATTTTGAAATGTTTTCCACCAGAATTAAATATGAATAGGGTCAATGATGGGATCATGGAAATGTCAAGATATCTAAAATATGGAACTATACTTGTTTCCTTTTAAGTGTTTTTATTTTATGAATAAATGGATACTGAGTAGTAGTTTATAAATGTAATATTCAAGTTGTAATGTAATAGTTATGACCTAATTCTACAAAACTCTAAACCTAAAAATATACTCAATGTGAATTATTTATTTAATTAAATATTATGTAATGTTATAATGTTGGGTCCTTATAGTTGGTATCAGAGGTCGGTTTAGAAAACTTTAGGGAATAGGAATTTTCGTTAGACATATGGTTAGTCCCTATCTATTATTTCAGTTTTATACTTGTTTTATAAATTTTTATGATCAAGGAATGTCAGTTGAAAATTGAAGGAGGAGGATCTCAAATGACATTACTATCTCTTCTTCATGACATGCTTGTAATAATTATTTCTATTTCATGTTAAGATTATTGTGAAACTTTATCTAGTATACAACTCACTTGAAAGTAGTTGTTTGAGATATCAAGCACCTCCACTATACAACATTATCATCATGGATCATGGGTTGTATTTAGAAAAATCTGATTTTCACAATATTCTCATATTTTCAGGAAAGGTAAATATTATCAATACATTTTCAAATATTTTACCTTATCACAAGATTTTGAAGCATATTATGATTTTAAAAAAGGTGCTGAAGAAGGAGACCCTTGCGCTACCTATTTATATTTGATTTTAAAATATATCATCTCATCACATACTTATAGTATTTTAAAAGTACCGTTAATTAAAAGTATCATATGAAATTCCATTCATTTTTTTATAGAAATCATGTTTTATCAGATGTATTGAAATTATATTTCATACATGAATAGTTTACAAATTTTTTTTTGTGAACATACCTATGACCCATGTTGTACAAGGTGTATTTGGATGGATGAGGAAAATGATTTTGAAGGATCTCTAAATAATTTTTGCAATTCATGGACCTTCTACCTACGTGAAAAAGAAGACAATGAAACCAAATGGACACCATGATCAAGGTATGATGTACTTCATTTTGGGGATTGTTTTGTTTTATCATAAGGTGGTGAAATAAGACTTCATGAATTAAGATGTTGAGATAATAATGAATTTGGATGAAAATGAAAGGTATAAGGAAACCATTTAGGTGAAAACATGTTAGGGTTATTTTTGAGTCTCATAAAAAGTACAACCCGTAGGATGGGTGAACACTCGTCACATCCGGTACGGCTGTAGGAATCGAACCCACAATCGAAGGGTGACAAGGGCGTATCACCTACCACTAGCCTACATGAATTTCTTGATTAGTATGACATATTATTTTATTAAAATGTTTTTATGGGAAAATAATAAGTTGTTTTTTGTAACTTATGTTTTATCAAATGGATATAGATAGTACTGAAATATGATTTAGTGATTAAGTGATACAAGGATAGTGTGGAAGACGTTCTCTCTTTTGAGGAAACACTATATGCCTAAGGATGATAGAATACTATGGGATTTAAATTATGGAATAATGGTTGAAATTTTAGTATGGAAGAATCTATGTTTTTATTATGGACACATGATTATTTGATTAATTAATGAAAATTGTTAACCTATCATGGAGAATATGTTATTAGGTTAATTACATTTCAATATGATACTTTATGAGTAACTGGTGTTACTTGGAGATAAATGTTAAGATGTATCTTGGAAGTCTATGTAATTAAATCGTTATGAGATTTGGATTATAATAAAACATAGGATTACATTTGAATAATTTTAGGGACAATAGTTTATTGAATAGTCATTATTGAACTTTGGGTTTTGTTAAGACACATTTTGGAGATTACGAGTAGTTTCTCTTTATGTAAATTTTTAACCTTTTGGGGGATTATCTGATCTTTTACTAAACTTTTTCGTTTTAGTTAGTATCTAAAGAAATTGGAAATATATATTTCATCTTTTTTGGATTATTTGATTCTCTATAAGTTTATTATTGAGCTTTTAATGTAAACAAGTCATCATGAATACTCATCGTATGGAGGAAATATGAGTTTGTGTTAGAAATCTAATGAAGGATAAATTTCTACATGAAAATTAATTGTGTTTCCTTATGTTATTAGTAAAGCTCATAAATAAATTCCTCAATGAAACGTAACATAAAGCAAAAACCTTGTCTGTTAGCTTTTCCAGCTGGGAAATCAAATACTGTTTAACCCATCACAATTTTGTTCTTTTTTTGTGGTTAACGTTCTCCTAAAAAGGTTTTCTATCACTCTCTATCATAACTTGATGGTTTTTTTTCTCCTCAATATCCATGTTTTAATGGAATAATATTATCTTTTGTCTCGGGTAACCTTTGTATTTCTCTTCCAATATTTTAAAGTGATAGTTTTATTGACCCTTTTTTCGATGTGGGGCTTTCAATGAAGTTCCTCAGCCCAATTTTTAAATTGTGAGGACGCAATTACCAAAAGAAGGGAAGGATGTAACATCCCAGAAAAATGAATAATAAGACACTTTTCATATTTCTTAATATTTTTGAATAAAATATTAATTTTCATTTAAAGGGGATGCGATGTTCGATAGTGTAACTGATACGCAACAACAGATTTCTTTGAAATCTTGTGCTACACACTAATAAAATAATATTATTATTTTAAATGGTAGTTAACTCCTTGCCATTGAATTGGACGAAATGAAAAAAAACTAACTAAAATATGATTATACATGATTGTTAAATGTATTTACATTTATCCAATAAAAATTTAGAGGCTCAAAATGTGAATGAATCTAATTTTAATCATAATTTACATTAAAATGATGACTTACTGCCTTTTAATGGAGAACCCTTTTTAAATCTAGTTTTTGTAATTTTTATATGTTCTATTTGACCAAATAAAATTATAATTTTTATTTGGAACATGAATTTTTTTTTGGGCAATTTTTTGGTATTTTTCTGATAAAGATCATTTTTAATTAATAGCGAAAAATATTGTATTTTATTTCAAAACTATGTTTTAATCTAATTTATTTATATGGTTATATTATCTTTTAAATTGGTTTTAAAGTGTAATTAGAATATATTTTTACTATTTAATCCAATGTTGGCCATTGGAATTAATTTCACTTTGAAATTGGACATAAAAAAGTGTCAATCTTTTGATTGTTATTGTTTCTTAAAAACACGTTATTTGTTTTAACAACGAGAATTAATTTTAAAATTAAAGAATGAAACTTTTATGTTTTTAATTTGGTAAAATAAAAATAATTTTTTAATTTGGAATATCAAATACAGCATATGATGAATTTTTGGTATTTTTCTGAAAAACATCAATTTTTGATTAATAGTTAAACCACTTAGCGGTAATTTAAAAAACTGAATTATTCATTTCAATGAAATTTTACCACGTATGGAATTTTATTTCAAAAATCCGACATACATGGTTGTTATCAAGATGTAATATGTGGTTTATTAAAAGGAAAATAATTTTTGAACAATAGTAACGTTTGACTTTTATTTAACGCGGTTAATGGTAAAAAAGGTAATTCAAGGGTAAAAGAATATTATAATAATTCAAAATTACCTTAAAACATGTCCAAACCATATTGGTTGAGTCATTTATTACCATGGTCATCTTTGGGAAGATTTTGGGACCCCATTGAGCCACTTGGGATTGATAATGACAATTTAGATTAATTGACTTCAAGTAAAGGAAAAAATTGACATTAGAAAGTATCTTTTAGTAATTAATATTTATATGGTGTTATATAAATACTATTTTAGACTATAAAAATTAACTAGAAAGGTAAAAATACATATTTTAAGATAGTATTTGTTTTATAATTTTTAGAAATTGAAAAAATTACATTATTTATGACAGGATAATGATGCGGTATTAACCTCATTAATAATTGATTTAAATAAATAAGATCATAATGATTAAAATATTTTCCAAAACATGTCCAATATTTATTGGATGATTTTATTTAGAATATGAGTCTTCTTATCTTCTTACATAATGATTTTTGGACCTTTAGAATGTGAATATCATTATATAATAAAATAATATTTTAAACCTTTCCTAAGGAGCCCCTCTTCTCCCTTATAAAAGGAGAACATTTCTATCTAATTACTCATAGCTATCATGTCATTTGTCTCATCCAAACTCGGCCAAATTAAGCTCTCTACGTCCCTCTCCTCCACCTAGAAGCCTTAACTTTGGCAGAAGGCACTTTTAGAAGTTCTTGGTTCAATCCAAAGAGAGTTACCCAAATTAAAGGTAACAGTTCCTCTTAATTTGTTTTTTATTTTACTTATCCAACCCCTAAACAATTTTTATTCCTTTCTTTTGTAAAAAAACCAGTATCCTAAATATAATAGGATATTTTTATAATAATTATTCTAACTAAACTTACACACACCTCCATATAATGGGTGAAGAACATGATGTTTCTGTGGATGGAAAACTAATGCCTCACGAAACGATGATTGTTCAATTACCTCTTACCGCCTCTCATGGTGGCCATTATGATGGAAAATTAATTATATATGATATATATTATGTTTATTATTTACTTATGCTTATTTAATTCCCATTTATATCACTCATTTATTGTTTCCATAGTGGGTAAATACGATAATTTCATTAGAGAAAGTGCGGACTACCACCCCCTCAAAGTGATATGACTCGTTAATGCCTTATATGGGACGTATAAAGGATGGAGTTAATAATATTGTATATGATATTATAAGATAATTATAATATAACTATGTATCATTATGGTTTTAATTCCATTAAAATAATAAATAGAAATGGATGTAGCGTTCATGCGTACGTACGACTTACCGTCTCCATGAACAGTGCATTTCATTTCTTTCCTCAAAATGTAATGAACTATTATAAATACATGTATATACTAGATATATCTGATATATTTGATATCTAAATAATGAATTTAATTCTTGATATAATGAAATATTGACCACAATGACAACTTGTAAATATAAGGTGTTCATTTTTTACTATAGTACCAAATATCGACAAAATGAACGTTATTAACTTAAATGATAACATAATATTTATAAAAAGTTAATAAGTGATATGAAAAGAATAATAAACTTGAAATATATTATTAATAAAGTTGAAATTAACTGTATAATATTATTCAAGAGATTAATGAACGATCGTGTCAAGTCAGACACAAGGTAAGGGATTTTCTTATCCAACTTTTAATTCCGTGAGATTTCCATTGTTCGCCACTTATTAATTGCATGTGGTGTATTGTGTACATCAATTTGATATATATTATCATTATTATCATTATATTCATGCTATTCTGTGATTAATTTGTTAGTTATTAACTTTTGGTCATACGACTCAGTTGATTACAATGTGGTAAAGGGTTTCATCTCACTTTTTATTCCCATGAGATTCATGCTATATTTTCCACTGTTTCCTTTTCTGTGGTGTTTGTACTGCCCATGATTGTAAAATTTATGTAATATAATTTCATTTATGAGTATTTATATCTTCATTGTGTGATCCTTAATTCATGTGATGTATGTTTTGTATGTTACCAAATCGATAAGGGAATTGTTCACCCTCCTCTTTATAAAAGACTTCTTTTTGTTATGTCTTTTAATTTACATATTATTATGTTGGGATATGTTATTCAATATCATTATTTATGTAAAAATTATATACAAGTGATTAGATTCCCTTTTTTATCTCATTTACTCATTTTCTGAATTTTTAAAAGTGACACTGTTAGGCTGTCAAATTTTTAAAAGGGAACCTCTTAACCCAATTTCAATTCTTTGGGTTCGACTTGTACTTCTTGAAAATTTCATCCTATGAATATGTGTGAATGACCTCTGATTTTTTTACACTTAATATAAACTTATATTGGGTGTATTTATATTTCTTACACATAATTATGTGATTGATTTATCAGTAATTTAAGGATACCATCTTTATAAGAAATTTCATCACAATTTACATTTACACTAAGACTTCACTGTTTTTATGAACCAATTTACTCTTATGTGGTGTATATACTGCCCTTTTAAATATTATATCATCAATCCCTTTATTCTCAATATATTATAATGTTATGATGAAATATTATTATTCAATTATTTGTATTCAAGCGTCTCTCTTTTTGTTCAAAACTTTTTAACTAAAATATTGTTTTAAATGTTTTAAAATTTTATTCTTCTAAATATTTCTCATTAATTTCCATGATTTCAAAATATGTTTTAGGATTTTTTATATGGAAATTAATGTTTTCAAATGATAATTCATTTAAAATCTTCATAGTGGTATGAGACACTTTGATTCAAAAATCTCTTTTTAAATGGTTTTGAAAATGATTTGATAAAACATTGTCTTGATTTGATATATTGGATTGTGTAAAGGTTATGTTTCCTTTATACATGTATTATTTTTTCTGATTATGTTCTGGTTATTTGGAATTGTTAACGTATATGGGTGGTTTCGTGATAAACCCGGGGCAGGTGATCCCGAGATAGCTCTCCAATGCATTGGGCAACGTGACGGAGGTGAACGTGATGTTTATCCTAAGAGATTTAGGGAATATACCATGATGAGTATTCCATGTGAAACTCCCTATATAGCTGTGATAGATGAAATCTAAGTTTGATATGGATGCCATAAGAAACTTTTATGATTTAAGATTTGTGTGTGTTATTCATAAATCTTATGATTTTGTAATTATTTTACGATTGAAAAGTGTGGTTTCATTGATTTGTATTTATTAATGGGATAATATTTTCCTTTCTTATTTTATAACCCTTACTGAGATTTTTATGTTCATCCCACAAATTTGAAATGTTTTCTATAGTACATAAAGATGAATAGGTTCAAGGATGGGATCATGGAAAATTCATGTTGTCTAAAATATGGAAGTAGACATGTTTCTTTTTAAGTGTTTTTATTTTATGAAAAAAATTGATACTGATTAGTAGTGTCTACTTGTAATATTCATGTTGTTATGTAATAGTTATGGCCTAATTCTCTAAAAATATAAACCTAAAAAGATCCTCAATGTGAATTGTTCATTGAATTCAATATTATGTAATGTTATAAGGTCGGGTCCTTATACGTGTTGTCTCAATAATTTATACACACTCCAAGTTATCATGCCATCGATCTGGAGGTCCAGTCATGAAAAACACTTGAATTACCCCATGGGACGGATCTTGGCCTTGTTCATGTCTGCCCAAAACCTCCCCCATTGTAATTTAAAAAAACATGTTTGGAGGAGATTCAAGAATCAATCGTTGATAACTCCAATTCGAACCCCATTATTAGAAAACCACCTACATATGTAATTGATATACATGTTGCCTATTTATTGGTTGACCCAGATTCGTCACACAAATGCATGAATGGGAAAAAGGAACTTCACTTAGAATCAAACTCTGACCTCGTTGTTGGATCATTCGTTGTAGAATATTTCACCATCATCGTTCACCATTCCATAACCCTCCATTGGTGGTGGATTGTTGAACATCACTCACCAACACCAAAACTCCATGGGTTCGTGGAAATACAAGATCGTTCCAATGGTGTTGTATTTGGTTAACCAATTAAATGAATAAAAAAATTTTCCATCATTTATGTTACATTTACCTGCAGTGCTGTTAAACTATTTAATTTATGAAACAACGTTTCTATTATGCATGGGTTTCAATGTCATTACGTTGCAATTAAATATAAAATTTTAATAAATTAACTAAAAGATTATTTTATTTTTCCTCAAGAATTTTCTTATTATATTTTTCTTAAAAATCCAAAAAAATAACTTTTCCCCTCAACCTATGCCTTCCAAAGTTAAGTATTTATTTAGGTAAAGTCGACATTCCAGACACAACAGTTACCTCAAATTTTCAATCAGGTCACCCATTTGGATGTTTCTAAAACCACATATGTGCACTATTTTAAAAAAACATAAAAATAGTTCAAACACATATTCTGGGATCACATGGCCTCAAAATCATGTGTCTTCTAAACACCTTATCTAAAAATATTTTCATATCGTCTTTTTTAAAAATTATAGGGAATTTGTGGGACATTACATGTATAAATATATTTTATAAAATTAATATTACTACCAAATGATCCTGAATAGAATCCCAAGACATAATGATTATGTTTTTAAGAACAAAAATGTTCATGAAAGATCAATAAATGTGATAATAGTAGTGAAGAATAAAAGATTAAATCATTTTTTAAATTAGGTCGAGTGAATAAAAAGTTTCTTGAAGCTACATTTTATCATAAATAAAATATAGTATATTTTTTGAATGATAAGAGTTATATTGTAATAAATAAGAAAAAATAAGATGATTCAAGAAATATGAGGATTAATATATGAAAAAAGCATAGTAAAGGGACGAGATATATAAAAATATTAGGATAAAAAGTATCAATTTTAGAAATAGAATTTAAAACAATGAAATATTTCATTATCTGTTGAATTAATTTTCCCATAGATGATCAATATTCTTCACAATGTGTCACAGTGGTATAAAATATAATAAAATATGTTGATTTCTAGAAATAAAATCCCTTATAATACATTGATCATATATGTAAAGATATTCCACTGCTATTAAGAAAACAAGAAATGGATATATTTGGGTTCTCAATTATATATTTTATAATTCATCCAGATCTAAGAATGTCTTGATGTTGAGGGTTTGATTTATAACCATGTAAAATTTAATCTACAATGGAAAGTAAAATAAAATTTTGGATACTTCATAAAGATGTATTTAATTCAAGAAATATATTTTAGAGATTATGAATTTTACATTAGTTTCTTATTTATAAAATCATCTATTAATAGATAATATATTTTAAACATTCAAAATATTTTTTATATTTTAAATAGTGTACTTAATCATTAGCTGGGTTTTTTATTCTTTTTCTATTGTATTTGTAAGCATTGTATGTAGTGTCTATTAAATTCTAAGGAAGATAAGAGAAGTGTTTTAAAATAACATTGAAAAACTCTTCCTTACAAATAATATCAATCTATGTTGTCTATGGATAATATTTATATGTTTCAGATTTATTAATTTTTTACTATTTTCATTAATATTTGTAATATATTATATTAAAATTTTATACATTAAGTAAATATAATTTTTTATGAAGGTATCTAAAATTATTTCAGAAAATTTAAAATTTAATCATAAAATATAATCAACATAACATTATCATTGGCATGAATTGAGTTGTGAACATAGATAATAAAAAAAATTAATGGATGAAAAAATCTCCAATATAAAGAAGTGTTAACAAACGATATATTTTTTTCATTCATTTAGAATAACTTCTATTATAAAATATCATCATTTATTTAAATATTCAACAAATTTGAATTAGTTGTGGAATTAAACAATGATATTTTAACTAGGGGGACCATTCTGGAAAATTTAACTGAAGGTAAATAGTATTCATGAAATAAATAATTATTGAAAATAGCGATTCAATTCTATATTGTGGAATGTATAACTCTTCCAAAAGTATAATATAAATTATAAATTTTTCATATGATTTAATAGACCATATTCCTGAATAAATCTGATTATGTTAATGAGATTATGTTTATTATTTTAATTATTGTGTTTTACATAAAAATGATGTATCATACAGAATAAAATAATTAAACTCCTAATGGATAATTTCTATTTAAAATTAAAATTATTTCAAATGTCTTAAAAAAACATTATTTCATTTAAATATGGAAAAAGAATATTCAATTTTGAGGGGAAAATCCAACAATGTTATTAAAAATAACTTATAAGTAAGGTCTATATTTTAATTGATCCATATTTATCATTATACATGAAAATTTTATAAGGATACTATTAAAATCATAGTAGAATTTATCCATGGACTAAATTGTACAATAAAAACATTCAATATCATGGATTACATATCAGACTAAATTGTAGTTGTATATTACAAAATAGAAAAGATAAAGATACTTTAATATTCGAGTATTCTAACATAAATATTACAAATGATTTTAACCATGTTTTATCAAATATCATAGAGTAGTATAAAGGGTAAAAAAATCTCCATTTACACAAAATCCATATGAAAAATAAATCATTCATTTGATGTTCAAAAGAAGTGAATTGTTGATAGAGGAATTAATATTACACTTCCAAATAATGATAAGGAAATTAATAATCCTTCAATGTAAATGGAAAAAATTCCAGAAGTCATAATCATCAAAATTTAGTTCATGGAAAAGAATTTGATGGTTTCTCTAAAAAAATAATGGATATTTTATGTTAAACATAGTTTATTATTTGTGAAATAAAGAAATATTTTATTAAATATGGAGTTAATTCTTAAGATTATTTAATAAAATAAATCATTGAATCTATCATTATAATTATCATAATATGATTTTAATGAATTTTGTTAATTTATTTTTGTAGAGATATAGATACAAAAAAAAAGAATAAATAAATAAACATATGTTCATGAATTATCAAGATATCATACCTCATGTATGTATCAATGAATATAATACTAATATTATATAGAATGATCTAGTGTTCATGAATTAGAAATCATCAGAATGGAAATTCATTTTGAAAACACTTATTAAATAATAGATTGTGTCTCTTTTACTTTAAATTGAAGAAGGGAATAATTCACTAATTGAAGTGGATGCAATGATTTTGGAAGATATTAGAATGTAACTTTCTTTGGAATAATAATATTATTAAATATCTAAATATTCATCTCTAACATTATCCAATGTGAAAGGTAAATAGTTTTTCAAAAGATAAATCTAAAATTCCTTGTTCTATTAGTGAAGACCAGAAATCAAAAAATCATTTTCTAATAGATTCTCCTAACCAATATGAGATATAGGAGCCAAACATTATTTTAAAATAATACCCCAAGAAAATATATGATAAACTGTAATTTATAGTGAACAATTTATACAAGGAAAATAACTTGGGAAAATAGAGATCATAAATGATTCAATATTGGGAAATAAAAACTCAATAACTCATTAAAAATTAAATATATCCCTAAAAAATCATAGTGTTATTTAGAAGATTAATCTTATAAGGATAGATAATGGAGTATATAAATTGATAAACCATATCAAATGAACAAACGATAGGGCCACATAATTTAAAAAACCATATAAATAATATAATCTATCGACTAAAGAATAATTTATCAACCAAATTGTGCATAAGATGCTAATGTTTATCCCAAATTATTTAATATCATTGATCATTAAATATATATGATGACCCATTCATATTTCTTTAAGTAAGTAATTGGGAGAATATTCAAAAATATTAAATTGATATCCATGTAATTGAAATAAAAGATTAATGAAATCCATTTCATACATTAATAAAAATATGTATTGAGAGAAAAATTTTATTTAGTAAATATTAACATAGGTTATCAATAATGATAGTTAAAATATCTATATAATAAGTTATTAGAGCAAGAATGTAAAGTAGAACAGTAAGATGAAATGTAAACATTTTATGTAAGATGTAAATTTTAATAAAATAGATTACTTAAGTGGGGAGACAATTTCCAAATAAGAATAAGAGATTAAAGAGGCTAGTGGTGTTGATGGAAAAATACTAAAATAAATATTATATTTTAAATATTAGTTCATTTTTACAAATCATTCTTTAACATTATCGATACATTAAATTGATATTAAGCATTAATTTTGGGTTTCACTATTTACTTATATAGATAAATATTGTTATATTTGTTTCTTTTTTCAACATGTGATTTATTTATCATAATATATATTATTCAATTAAATTTTCCAATTGAGGTGTACTATTTTTCATTAATTAATTTTTTTTAATAATATGAGATTTTAACAGTGATTATTGAGAATAACTTCACACGCGTTCATTCATAAAGTACCATAAGATATATTTCTACTATGGGAAGTCAAACGAGAAAATATTATGGAATTTGTTTTCTACTATTTTGAATCATCTAAGTAATGTTTAAATGATAATATTTAACATATTTTTATATTAATGTATACTATTTAATCATAATGGGGGTCAATTTGAGAATGATATGTTTTTTATTTATAATATTTTTTTTAATTATTTGTTAAAAGGTAGTTGATTTTGAATCATTGGAAGGATTATATATTACATATTTTAGAAAAAATTTATTAGAATATACTTGATGTTAAATTTTTGAGTTTTCTTCAATCCTAGCATCCATTTCATATCATGTGGCTATCAATATAGGGTGAGATTTTTTAGCCCAAAAAATATCACATGCATCTTCTTAAATCCTAACACAGTTTATATGACGTGTCTTTAACGTGATGTTATTTTTATGAGGTTTCTATTAATGTATTCTATATTTTTATTTTATGTTTCGATGTACTAAGTTATAAAGCCTAATTAATTGAACATTCTAACGAAAAATTATTTTGGTATTCTTGGGAGTTCTATAGTTGATCTAGTATTCATTATTAAATCATTGATACATATATATTAATCATCAATGAGGTTTTAAAATAAATTTCATCAAAATCCTAAATTCTACACCATATGATAAATAGATTTTATTACAATAGAAGATATAAATTAAATCAAATCATGGTACAATAGATGAAACAATATTTTATAGAAATATTATTATATATGATGTTTTACACCATCCCATTTCTATTAACATATGTCACATGTAATATTTAATTGATTGTATATGGAGCTTCATTCATTATTTTTTTTCATTTTAATCCTCTATATAACCTTATAATTGATTATTTCAAAATCTTTGTGATCGAATGAGAAATTTTGGACGAACAATTTAATGAAATTCATTCTGATTGATGATTCAAAATGGATATATGAATATAAATTTTGAACTTATGTTTATTAAATTCTATATCATGTATCTTAATGTCAACCAGTGACATTAAAGGTAATATTGATTCAAGATAAACATGATCCAAATCCAATTATTAGTTTTTTTAAAAATAATTTTATGTCATGAAGACACCCTAAATATGAATTCAAAATAACTATTAAGAAAAAAAAGAAATTTAAAATTTAAATCCATAAACACGTAAAAATAGATATTTCAGTGAACATACTCATGTGAATTCCAAACCCAAATAAATTTAGAACTAAATAAAAGAAATATGATGACTACATGAAAAATCATATTGGAAACACAAGTCCAACCATCATCCCGAAATCCTTGATCCTTGATAAGATTTATGTTAGAACACTTTATTCAACTTCCATCCACCACATCATATAGTCCATGAAAATCACTGCTAAAACAATAAGGCCTCCAAAAAACCACTGATGTCATACAAGAATACATTGCAACTGTAATTATTAACCCACATTTAGAATTACTGTAACAAAATAGATATAAAATAATAAATTTCTATGGAAGAGAATTATTCTGAACCGAAAAAATTGGTCTCTAAAATGTTACCCTTCCACATCAATAATTTCAATGATTCTAGGAAATCACTGATTTGTAGTGTTTTAATCGATGAATACATTCCTCAGTATCCAAAACCTCCAGAGGTGCCAGTATTAATTACAACGATGTGGTCCGTCGTTGTTGTTTAGGTAGGAACAGAATAACAAAAGTTACTAAGGGAATCCATGACACCACTAAGAGAACACGAAAATATCATGTTCGTGACGACCAATTATTGAACCAGATATACCAATATGTATTGTCCCTATAACACCATAAGTATATAAAAACTAAATATAATATTGAATACATAAAACATCGAGTCTTTAAAAACTACACTTTATTATAATATTTCAAATAAATATAAATTTTCAACTTCTATGATTAGAATTTTGAAAAAATGACATACACGGTTGTGTTTTGGATGATTTTTGGAGTCTAATTGAACAAACATATTTTTTGGTGAATAGTACCATAACCATATGAATAATAAAATTCCATTATGAATAATAATATACATTTATAATTATTAATTTACTATTTTGAATAGTAACCTCTCCAATGGTTGTGTAAATAACATTTAGGCACATTATAAATTAAACATATCATTTCATAAATTATTGATTAAATATTGGTATTTTTGTTAGTGATACATATTTAATTACAATTATAAAATAATAAATTTAATTGAAATTCGTTTTCATAAAATTTGATCATAAATAAATATATTTATTCCAATAATTTTAGTATAAATTTATGAGATAATAGATAATTTGTGATTGTATTACAAAGTCAATTTTAAATTTATAATCTGTATTTTTATCAATTAAACTATTATTAATAAAAAAATTAAAAATATGAAGAAACCTATTTTGATAAAATGGAATTAATTTTTGTATTTTATATATCAATAAATAGTTATGGGTATGTTTTGGGATTTTTCTAAAATAATTCTATTATAGGTGAATAGTAAAACACAATAATTTATGATAAATGCTAAATATATGGGTTATTCAGTCATAGTTGAGGGAAGGCTGAATTATGAACACTTAGTTCTAGCTCACAATCACATATTAATTTTATTTCTAATAAGAATCAGGACTATGGATAGTCGTGAAAACAAAAAATAATGATTAAGATATTCAAATATTACTCCGCTCCTCCTCTATAACTCCCCCCAACTCCCTCATATCTCAACTCCTCAAAAGACTTTTTAATAGTCCAAATTATTCCCAAATATCATCCTAAGGCCCCCCATATTAAGAAACACTTAGTATAATAAATAAAGTCAAATCCTCTTCTCTAAGGAGACTCTCACGAAAATTTGATTCGATAATAAATTTCACTTTTCAATTCATTTACTTTCATTTCATGTTCCTTTATTTACATTTCTATCCTCACCTATCCTCATCAAAATTTTAGAAAACCCAAGTACCTTAAATGTATTGTACTTTTTTTATGATTATGGAATAACTTATTCTCATCTATTCTCTACCCTTCTTTTATGCTACTAATAAAAAACTCCACTCGAGATGTGCTAATTTTCCACATTCATGGATAATGTGTCTTCAATATCCATTACCATCATCAATTATGTTCATGAAACCATTATTATGGTTAAAATAGACAATAATATATATATTTTGTATCATATATATTTCTGTAATTTTTTTACACATGGTTTTAATTTATTAATCAAAATGAGTTTGTTGTGTTCAAAAACAGCCAATTAACCCCAATAGTTATCATTAAATAATATATACAATGATTCATATTTTCTACAAGTAACCAAATGATATTTACAACCATGTAACCTTACGTATGTTCACTAATAACATATAACTTCAATTTTGGAAAACCATTCTCATTTTACAAGATTCTCTATTCATGTATATGAGTATACAAATCATGTATTAAACAGACCCCAAAAAAGAAATTTAAACTCCAAACCCATCAAAAGGCCATGAAATAAGTTAATAAGGTATAAATATATCAATTTCATGTGTATTTGGTTCTATATTTATTAATTAGTGAACCTCAATTTGATTATTTTGGTATTTAAGGCAATGAAAAGAACACCCCCAGACTAAAGGTTAGGGTTTCTTCATCTCCCTTCCATATGTTGAGATATTCGGTATTCACCACTATTACATCTATACGGCGAATGCATACTACCCATTGACGTTTCAGATCATTAACCTATTTATTTTTCATTATATTAAATGTATCACTTGATTATTATTAATTTTTGGGCATAAGTTTCAATTGATTACAAAGTTTTAAGTTCGTTCTACCCTAAACACCATTTTTTAGTTTGATCATATTCACTACAAACCTCAATGAAATTATTTTTTGTTATTAAATACTCTTCCTAAATTACAAGTTAACTATATATATATATATGTTTACAAATCATAATCCATCTTTTTTTTGGGTATTTAATTATTTTAAATTAGTAAATTAAAAATTATTCCAAAATGTAAGCCCAATTCAAGGAACATCTTTAATTTAAAACTATTTCGAAGTACACTCTATAATCGGTTTCAAGCCAGATTTATCTTTTTGAAATCAAAAAATTTATCATGAAAATCTATTTTTGATTTTTTTTCTGATTTCATTAAATCAAACATTCCTTTCCGCTTTAAAATATTTTTTATCTATTCCAATAACCACACTTATTTGTTTTAATTCCAATGAATCTTTAAAAAACTTTTTACATGATATCACTTCAGTGGGACATAATTTATGCCTCAAATGTAAACTCAGTATACATACATTTTATTTTCTCAGATATGAATGTTTAAAACAATATTTATGAAAGATAACATTTATTTTCCTAAGGAACTATTCTTTTAAATGTAATAAAAATTTTCTCAAAACACTTTATCTTTTATGAGATATATGCATTGTTAACCAATTATTACATGAATGTGGTGTAAGTATATCCCATTAGTATATCATATCAAGAGTCTCCTTATTCTTGTGACATTCTAAGGGATTATGATTGGAATATTTCAAGGTGGTATGGGACACATTGGAATGTTAAAGGTTTATATACTCAATAATTTCTCAATGGTATCATTTAAAACTATTTTTATATATGACAACATCCATTGATGAATCTTGTATTTAATAGAGGATTATATATTATTATATTATATACAATATATTGTTGAAGTGTTTTTAATAGATTGAATATGGATATTCTATCTTAATACCATTCTCCAATTTACTTTGAACAGTTAGTGTTTGTGTTTAATGAAAGGGGAATGTTATTTAAATTTCATATGTGAATTTCAAAATTAATGTATATGTTGTTTATGTTTATCCATATTCATTATTGAAATTTCTTGGACTTAGTAGGTGTTGAGTGGGGCCTGATATATCTCCTCAGTGCATCGGTAGGTCTCATGAGACAAACTACGGTGTTGAAACGTTGCCTTGAAAAAATGGTATTTATTTTTTTGGCACAATACCAGGATGGTATGGTTTTGATGTCCCAAATTATGCATTCACTCTTTATCAAACTATTAATTGAATGATTATGTCATTGTTCGACTAGTATAATACTGATAATTATGTTTTATTCTCGAAATATTTACTCATCTCAAATTGCTGCCATATTATGTTCAAGATTATTTTTAAAGGAATCTATTTTTACATATTAACCATGAATAATGTTAATGATCATGAAATATTCTGCTGTATTTCTTACCCATCATGATCATCTAAGCTCACGCCTTTCATATGTTTCATTTTTACAGTACATGAAGATGTTTTTTATGATTGACCTGTAGGGATAAACATATAGTTAAGTATGTTCCCAATAAAACATATATTTTGTATTACATTTAAAACCGAAATGTTAAACATATGAATATATATGGTTTTTCAAATCTAATAAAATACTCAGTCCATTGGGAATTAATTCCTTGTAATTAAGAAAAATCTAATGTTATAGGACACCGAATCCAGGCAACTAGGGTCGGGACATTAAATTTGGTATCAAATGATTTTTATTAGAAAACATAAAAACTAGATTTAGAAAATGTAAATTAGGGGAAAAATCCTAATATATATATGACGATACACACACAAGAAGATCCTAGAATTTTTCTATGGAATATATTATTTTATTTTTAATAGAATGTATATTTATGTCTGGATACTGCAAGTGGATGTGGATCTGGCATAGATGTACCTATGAGTAACAAATATGACCATGTGTTTTAGGCTTGACCCGAGGAAACCAAGTACATGAATATGTGCCTTTCTAATTGCCTTGTTTGGCACTCCCAGAGGATATGGTTAGGATAGTTCCTATGTTAGTTTTAAGCCATTATGAATTATTTATTCAACAAAAGTATCCAAAGTATATGGTTATATTATTTGTGATGAATAAATTAATTTCATTTTCTATTGCATTTTTATGGTTATATAGTGTTCATAATTTTATGATCTAATTTAGAATATGGAGTTGATTAGAAATGTATCTTAGAAAATAAAATGGGAACTTCACCAATTCATGTGATTCAAAGTGTAATAAGGATCATATCTCTTATGGTCTTAATCAATCGTTTCAAATGAAGTTAATCTCCCATGTTTCCTTATAAAATGAGGAAATAATATCATCTGTTAAAAAGTTATGTAAATAACTATCTATTTTCTTTGGATTTGATGTGAAGAAAAAAATAATAAGATGGTAGAGAAAAATATTGATAACGGGAAGAAGGGAAAGATGGGGTTTGCCACAAGTGATAACTATGGAAAGAATAATCCTTGAAAATGATTGAAGGGAATTAGTGTTTAATATTTTAGTTTAGGAATAGGACACCAATTTCTTGATTTCCAGGTTAAGAAAAATGTTTCTAATGTACAATGCCTATCGTGCATGGAGATTGGACACTATGTGATTCAATGTCTCAAGCGTTATAGGAATATGCCCCAAATGATGTTACTAGATAATGATCATGTTATGATACTGCCGCAAATGAAGTGAAAGGATTAATGTACCTCATTAAGAATCATGTCATTTGAATATTTTATAAGAAATGTACTAGATATAAGAATTTGGAAATATATGAGGATTGTACAACAATACTATTTCATTAAGTATATGAGGTTGTATGATGAATTGTACCAAAGATAAGTGAAATAGTAGAATGTTAATTTCATGGGAAACAATATGGTTGATGGAATGACAAACATACATTTATTTATAATGATTAATATAATTATGAAGAAATGATTGATTTGGATAACTACTGACTACCTCAAAAATTATTATTGATAGATTGACAAGTAGTTTATTTTATTATTGAGGGAGTTTACATCAAATATGGATATACATAATATATTATATATCATATATAAGGATGAAGGTGTATTTCAAATAAGGATTTTTACTAATATGAGTATGAAAAATATATCACGAGGATAGATGATGAAGATATTTACATGTTTGTAATGATAAAAGTTAGGGATGGGTCATGTTTATTAAAGAAAAATATGGTATAAAATTCATTGAGTAGGATATATCATTGAGTCCTTAAAAAATAAGGTTTTCCATGGACCCTATGCACATGGATCTTGCAAGGATGGATATGGGATTAATTCTTATGTTTTGGTTCCTAATCTTTTTGAAATTTAAACCACTTATGAAATGATTTTCCTTGATCAGTTTATGAGAATTTATAGATTTATGTCACCACATGATGAAACCTGTGCAAAGAGATGATGTATAGACAGTTCAAGGCAGAAACCAATGATAATATTGTGTTTATGAAATAGAAACGTATATTTATAAAATTATAGAGTGAAATAATTATTGAACTCTAGGAAAAGAGTCTTCAAAAAGAATATTTTCCTAATATCATTTTTTCATAAGAATATTTTTTAGTTTTGTGGTAACGAACATTCATCTGAGCATGTTCTCTATCAATTTCCCTAAGAACATTATGGTTTGATGATTCTTCCATGACCATTTTATAAAATTATAATGTGTCGTTTTGTATTAACTGTTGCATTTACCTTTTCATCTTATGAATAGTATATGTTAACTTTATGTGATTTTCCCACAAAAAATATTCTAGTATCTACAATTAATATTCGAAATTCAATATTAATTTTTCAAGGATAATATTATTTAAGGTGGTGGTAATGTAACACCCCATGGAATTACAAATAAATTTAATATTGAATGCATAAAACACTTTGTCTCTAAAAAACACTATGTTACAAGTAAGTCAATAAAAATAAATTTTCCACTTATTTGATTTGAATTTTGAATATTTTACAAACAAAGTTGTGTTTTCTGTAATTTTTGGAGTCTGGTAGAATAAACTAAATTATTTAGTGAATAATAAACCACCCTTATTAATAGTAACTTACCCTTATAAATAATAATATATCCTTATGAATAAAAATATACCCTTATGACTAGTAACCTCACCAAATTATTTATAAATAATATTTAGCCACATTATTAATGAAATAGAACATCTTATAAATTATTGATTAAGTATTGTTATTTTTGTATGTGATAAACATTTGATAACATTTTTAAATTAATAAATGGATTTAAAATTAATTTTCATAAAATATATTCGTAAATAAATATTTTTTCCAAGTATTTTTTAATAATTTAATGAGACCATAGTTATTTTATGATAGTATTACAAAATTAGTTTTAAATATGAAATATGTATTTTTTAAATAAATGATAATAATAATTAAAAATTAAATTTCAAATATTTAGAAAATTAATTTGACAAAATAAAATTCATTTTTATATTCTACATGTTCAAAAATTGTTATGAAGAATTTTTGGTATTTTTAAAAAAGACATTTATTTTAGGTGAATAGTAAAATAATATAAGTTATGATAAATAATAAATACATAGTTTATTGAGTCATAGTGGAATTAAGGATGATGTAAGACCACATAGTTAAAAATCACATGCAAATATTATTATTCTTGGTAACAATATTTAATTCTTTTTTAGGTATTGATAAAAAAATAAAATAAAGATTAAGATATTCAAAAATTACCCCTATCATCCACTTTATCCCCCCTAACTCCCTCTTTCTTCACTCCCCTAAATCCTTGTGCATACTGAAAACTCTCCACAAATACCTCCCTAGTATCCTACCCCAAGACCATCAGTTAGTCCCATTAAAATATCAAATCCTCTCCCCTATAGAGGCTCTAAAAGTAGATTAATTAAATAGGTAATTCCCATTTTCAATTCATTTACATTATTTTAAAGATCCTTTATTTTCATTTCTATCCTCACATATCCTCATCAAAATTTTATGGAAACTGTGGTACCTTAAAAGTAATATAATATTGTTATGATTATGGAATAGTTTATTTTCATCTCTTATCTACCATTTTTTAGGGAAGTAGTAAAAACACCATCTGAGATTTGCTAAAATTCCACATTCAAGGACGATGAGCCTTTAACTTTTATTAATGTCTTCATATTTGGTCTTGGATTTATTATTATTGTAGAACTATACTATAATATATTTATTATGTATCCTCTATGTATCTAGAATGTATTTTTACACATGGTTTTAATTTATAAAGAAAAAATGAGTCCTTTGTGTTAAAAAACTTCTAATTAACAAAAATGGATATAATTAAATTATTTATATACTGATTCATCTTCAATCCATGTAACCAAAGAAAATTTAAAAATGATTAACCTTATGAATGTTCAATAATAACACATAATTTAAATTATGGACCACCATCCTCATTTTACATCATTCTGCATTCATCTATATAAGTGTACCAATCATGAAACAAACAGACCCGATCAGTGAAATTGAACTTCTTAAATAATCAAAAAGGACATGAATGAAATTAATAGGGTTTTAATAAATCTATTTCAATAAGAGGAGGTTTAATAATTATTAATTAATTAATATAAATTTTATAATTTAGGTAATTAAGTTCCATAGAAAAACACCATCAGACACAAAGTAAGGGTTTCTTCATCTCATTCCCATTTTTTGTAGATATTCTGTATTCACAACTATAATTTTTTTAGAGTGAATGAATACCACCCATTGATGTGCCATATCATTAATTTATTTAGTATAAATATATTAAATATATCCTTGGATGAATATTAATTTTTTGGGCATAAGATTTAATTGATTACAATGTTGTATGTATTTTCTACATGAACCACCATTTTCATTCGGATTGCTCTTATTATCTACTCATATAAATAAAATTATTATTTATTCTTATGTAATATTTAGAAATTATGTTTTATTGTTATATATATTATTAATAATCATAATCCTTCCTTATTTTATGTGTATTTAAATGTTTAAAAGAATCATTCAAAAATTCATCCGAAATGCAAGCCTGATTCAAGGAACATATAGATTTCATACCTATTTGAAAGTTACCTATATAATCTCTTTTAATCAAGATTTATCTTTCAAAAAAAAATTCATGAATATATATTTTGGTTCATTTGTGGTTTTATGAAATCAAGCACGCATTTTCTCTTCAAAATATCTTTAATTAAATCATTAAACTAAAATATAATGTTTTAATTCTATAGAATTGTTAAACACTTTTTTTCATGATTTCGCTTCAGGGAGAAATCATTTATGCCTCAAATGTAATAATAATGTGGATCTATTTAATTTTTGATTATATACATGTTTTAATAAATAATTTTTTAAAATAAAAATGATTTTCCAAATGTACTCTTCTTACCATAGTACAATTGATTATTCTCTACATAATTTAACTTTTATGAGATATATTATTTGTTCAATACTTATTCCTTGCATGTAGTGTATGTACATATCCATAGTATATCATAACAGAAGACACATTATTCTCATGATATTCTATGGGATTATTTTTTAATGTTTCAAGTTGCTATTGGACCCATTGAAATGTTTAAGGATTATTTTCTCAAAAATTTCTCAATGGTATCATTTAAAGGTATTTTTATTTATGTAAAAATAATTTGATAAATAATATATTTCATATTGGTTTATATATTATGATATCATCTACAGTATTTTGTTGATGGTTTTCTGATTAGTTTGAATGAGGTTGTTTTATCTTGATACGATTAACCAATTTACTTCAAATTGTTAGCATTTATGTTTATAGTACGTGGAAAGTTATTTACATTTCATATGTTTGTTTCAATATGAATGTATATGTAGTTTATTTGTATACCTGTCAGAATAGTAGTGCATTGGTCTTAGTATGTTTCAGGTGGGGCCCACTATATACCGTCGGTGTATCGGTAGGTCTCATGAGACAAACTACAGTCTTGGTACGTGGCTTTGACAAAATGATTATTTATGCTCATGTCATGACAACTTAATGATATGTTTATGATGTCCCCCATTATTCATTCCATCTGAATGAAACATGTAATTGAATGTTCATGTAGTTATTCGATTAGTAGAATACCCATAATTATGTTTCATTATAGAAATATTTAATAATCCAACATTCTTTATATATTTTGTTAATGTTTTTTTGAAAGGAAATTTTAAGATATTACCCATTCCTAATTTTTATGTTTATGGAATATTCTATTGTATTTCATACACTCACTGAGCATCTAAGCTAACCTCTTTCTAATGTTTCATTTTATCAATACATGATGATTTTTTATGAATGACATGCACGGATAAACATAAAGTTGTGGACGTTCCCAAAAAAACATATATATTTTATTTCATTTCATGTTATAATATTTAATATATGTATATATCTTTTATTCTAAAACTACTAAATAACTTAGTCTTTCAGGATTTATTTCATTGTATGAATACTAATGTAATGTTATAAGGCACTAAATACTGGAATCTGGGGTCAGGGTGTTACAATTACCCCTCCAATATTTGTGAAATGAACTCTCTGAATCATAGGGTCACTGATCATTATAAGAAGATATATTGAAAACACTTTCAGTGTGAAGGGCTATTACCTATACATAAAGGGAAAACTGAGGATTCCTTTAGAGAAGTCCTAGATCTAAATATTCTACTGATCATTGCCTCTAAAAAATAAAAAATAATGGATGATGAATCTTTTTTATAAGATCCAAGACCAAAATCCATGTAGTGACATGGATGATATGGATTTAAAGTGTATATTGAAGGACCAGAAAAGGGTGGAACCATCGAAGCTATAAATTTGACACCATAAAGAGTAATGAGAATATAAGAAAAATTGAGAGGGAATGAAATACAGTAAAAAATTAATGAAGGGAATGCGGAATATGGAACCGTTGAGAACATTTTTGTGGGGATAAGCACTATAAATGAGGGTTATACGGAACACAATGATAAAACAAACTATGTTTTAAATTTTTTATAAAATCAATCTTCTTATGTATTTTCAATGTTATTGTGATATTGAAACCAGATACCAACCAAATATTTACTATATATGATTTTATTTTTTGGGAAATGTATACCATTGATTTGGTCTACCTATATACCTATATATTCTAGGATAAGAATACAAAT
This sequence comes from Viscum album, assembly GCA_963277665.1. Taxonomy (NCBI): domain Eukaryota; kingdom Viridiplantae; phylum Streptophyta; class Magnoliopsida; order Santalales; family Viscaceae; genus Viscum; species Viscum album. The sequence goes on from OY728156.1 coordinate 54,830,660, forward strand.
CCTTTTATTGGTTTTTTTGTGTATAAATACCCATCAGAGATTTCATTTTTTCTATTTGTAAATCTATGAAATGTTTTGACATTGATATTTTTATTATAATTTTAACTAAATTATTAGATTACAAGATAGAGTTTAATTTACCATAGTATTTATTTTTAGTACATTTAACAATTATAAATGTATATTGATCAAAAAAATTAATATTTATTTTACTAATTAATCAAGTGGGAGAAAACTTGATTGTTATATTCTGACTATAAATAATCCCCCTTTTTTCTATATTCTTATAACTCTAAATATAGGACTAAAAACCCAATTTTTGGATGATATTTAAATATAACATCAGATTCCAATTATGTTCATAATTCCTAAAATAAGAAGTATAAATTTACTCTAAAATAATATCATTTTTTATATTCAGAAGATTAATTGATGTTGAATATGTTCCCTAGAAAATCTAGAGTTATTGATGAAGAAAAATGAGTTGGTTAATAAGTTATTTCAAGAATATACTTCCCAAATTACTAAAATTTAAAAAATAAATGAGTTTAATAATTTAATTTAAGAATTTTGGAATCTAACATGGCTCAAATATATAAAGATGTGTTTTTTGGATGTTTAATAGGATATTATAATACATAGTTTTGTTGATGATTTTTATCTGTCATAATATAAAATAAAATGGTCAATAATTCATCGAATTATATTCAGTTTCTATAGAACTAATTTATGAGTGTTAAATGTTTTGATTATTACCTTAATGTATTATGGAAAGGATTTATTTATTTAGTGAATGTAAATGTGATGATCCTAAGATATACATAAATATATTAAAATGTTGTATAAAAAAATTTATTAATGGAAATTAATAATTAATTGATGAGTAAGTTTTAACATGGACTAAATGATAAGGTGTATTTACAAGGATTATATTTTTATAATCAATGATGATTTAAGACTATGAAATTAAAATTTGGGGATGATCAATGTTAAAAATTCACGATGAATGGATCCATATTAGTTAGATTTTTTATATTATTCTAGGTATATAAAATTATGATATATCATTCTATTATGAGCTGGTATTGAGTGAGATATTAAGAATATTGATACAATTAAGCATTTATATTCCAAAAAATGAAGAAATGTTGAAAAAGAAGATATTTCAAACACTATACTCTGTAAGATCAACAAGGTGTGTAGTTTATTATCTAAACAATATCTTCTATATATACCAAGATTAAATATATGAGATCATTTTAATTCAATGGATTTATATGATGGTGATATTTTTATGTAGTGTGATTTTGTATTAGAGTGGAATATGAATGTTTAAATTTAATGAAGAAAGAAATGTTTGATTTCATGTTTCATACAACATGTTGATAATTGTAAGACATTTTATGTACATGAATAACATAAAATTACTAAATTTTGTTGATTTATTAATAGAAAAATTCTCACTATTGAGGAAAATAAAAATTATTTATGAATCATAGATATCATGGATCTTAAGAAAGATCAAATTCATAAAAGATGATGGGGGAGAATTACAGACCATATTGCTCTAATATAATCACATACACATGATAAAATCATGATGGTTAATTATTACTAGGATAATTACCTACTAATATTTAATATTGATACATTAAAACCCCTTATAAGTGTTGATACATGGATGATACCATCATGCCATTTTGAAACCAATTTAACTCATTAGGCGTTAAATATTTTTCATAGTGTCAACTCAAAAATAGAAAGTAGCATAGACATCCATTTGAATCGAACCTTGTAAAAATATCATGTTTTCATCCTTATTTACATTATCCATTTCATGTTTGTCATTTTTTTTTTCAAAATCTGATATAAATTCATCTTAATAGGAAGAGAGGATTGAATACTAAATGGGGGTAAAATTTATGTTCAAATAATTTTGTAAGACTTTTTTGAAATTATTATTACCATTTTTTATGTGGTTGAATGATCCAAAGGGAACATCAAACATACATTATTCAAAAAAAATATATGGTGTATTCCCTCAAAAACTAAAAAATCAGACATACCAGATTGTATACAATATCCATCATGACACATCCATATATTAGACGTTAAAAATTTTAAAATTATTTTAATATAATTGAAAATTTTTTCTTTATAGACTAAAAAACTTTATTATAAAATAAAAAGATACTAAATTTTAATATAAAAAATCTTACATGAATATTAATTATATTAAACAATACAATATAAATAAACCATACCACTAGGTTAATAAAAGACTAAATTAATAAAGTTTTATTCTCACAAAAAAACATCCAATAATTGAATCATGAAAAAATAAAATTATATTCATTAATAGAAAAACAATATCAATGGGTTAATTATTATAGCTACACATGAGACAATTTCTAACCATGCATGAGTGGATACTAATCCAAGTATAACCATGAGTGCGAGTATGAATGTCTTGATAGGATTACTTCTTTGTCCCTAACATTGTAGAGTGAGTGTTCTAAATATATTTTCATTAAATAAGGATTTCGAATGGAACTCAACGTTCTCTATTTTAAATATATCATAAAAGATAAAATTTTATGTATGAAAACATAAAATTAAAAATTAAAAAAAATTAAATAAATAAATAATGTAACGTAGGTATCCTAAAATACCAATACACACAAATAATGATAATATTATCTGTACCAAATCAATATACTAACTCATATAAGATGTTATGAACATAAAATATATGACTCAATACATGAATAACAAAATTACATAAATATATCCCTTAATCTAAGTATTACTAACTAGGAAAAACATATGAGTGATCAAAATGTATCTCCTAATATATTCCAATAAAAAGATACACTCTCACATAACACCCTATAAAAACTAACCCATATGGTATTCTTAAATTGTTCTAATTTTTTTCACTAATTTCATGAAAAATTACATATCATAATGTCAACATAGTTTATTATCCTAATGTCGAAGAAAAATAATCACCACACACATACATCCCATCTAAAGTCCTTAGTATCTCATATATCAATGCCCCAAAAATCATGGGGGGGGGGGGGTTATAATCATCTAATATGAAGATTATAATACTATCTCAAACTCATTATAGTGTAATTACAAGTCTTGGAGGTGATGAGATGAAATTTTTAAGTGAGTATGATACAAAATTACGGGGTTTAGACATTCGAAAATAAAAATTGGAATTGCGGTTATCTATTGTGAAAAGATAAATGCTATTTAACTTGTTGTGGGCATATATTCTAAGTAATTTTGTTATTTTTGGAGACATCAAGTTGTTTATGGATCTATTAAAGGTAGTATAAAACATGGTGTTCTTTAGATAATGTTATTGTTAATTTAGGCACCCATTGTCACTGTTTGAAATCTATAATATAAACAAGTAGATTTTATTCTATTGTGGTATTATAGAGGCATGCTGGAAAGGAGAGGTTTTTTGTTAATATTATACAATTTTGTTAGAATTAGAGTGAACTTTCATGTTCAAATTTTCCAGTTCAATATATGTAATGTCACTTACATGTCATTAATGGTTTAATGACTCCCATAATTGTTGAGAAATGGAATGATATTACCTTTTAAAGTACCTATATCTCATATCTTCTCTGATAATCCTCATTTATGACACATTAATATCCTATTAACATTATGTTCATTCCATTATGATTCATAATATAAAATTATCTAAATATATTTTTAATAATTTTCAAGAATAAAACATTGGTTTGAGTGGGAACAAGAATCATGGAATATCAGGAAATGTAATCAAAACTATATAAAAATAGAAACATATAATTCTCCTAGTTTCTAGCATGAGGGTTTCCAGCAATACTTTAATGCATGATTTTTTTTGATGATATCAAAATTAATCTACTAAAAAATGCATGGGTAGTAGAAGTATCTTTAATAAAATGTTCCAAGTTATTCCATGTAATTTTTATTTCCCTAATCTAGCTACTCCTATGCTATTGGTTTTAGTGGAATAGGAAAAATATTATGATAATGATTATCACCCAAAATCTCAGTTTTTTGTGTTGCAATAGATATACAATTCTTCAAATAAGTTACGTGTTCTTCATCAAGGTCTTGAATTTCACCAATAGTGGGTTAATTCACCTCATTAATCCCTTTTCCTTTTTGATGATCCATCACGAGCATTGGCTCCTAAATTTTTCATTGATTATCATGTGTTCATTGTCTTGGGAAGATAAGGGTGTTATTTTCCAGATTTATACTAAATCATAAGACAAAATGGTGAATCCCATAATTTAAAGAGACTTTTCGTACATCTAACCATAAAAATTCAACAATAATCCTCAGCTACATGATGATCTTGAAGGTCCATTGAAATATTAGTATACTCACTTTAAACATTCATATATTTTATAGGACACCCAGATCTCTTTACAATTAACGTATCATATTAAACTCCTTACAATTATGTTTGTGGTGATTCCATCACTATTGACTCTCGAAATTCCCTAATACCAATAGATTTATCAGAAATAATTTTATTATTGGACCCAAAACTTTTACACTATCCTTTTTTCAAGGGAATTTTGGATTTATCACTCAATAAGTAAAACTTCTTCTATTGCAGTACAACCAACCATATATGAATTTTAATTCATCGCTATCTATGATCAACATAGATCTGTTGAAAAAATGATAAATCAAAAACCCAATTAGTTGGGAAATTTAATATAACTTATTGAAGAATTGAAGGGTCCTCCATAGTCACCAAATTAATAACTTGAATAGTGTAAATTGAAACAATTTCAGTAGGAACTATAGTTTTTAGCTTATATGTAAATCCCTATCCCAGAATGAGATTTAAAATTAGGGAAGCCATTATATTTTCTTGATAACCATCTTGAGAAACCACAATATCATTATTACATAAAATAAAATATTAATAAACCTAAATATAATTTTAATAGAAGATAATACCCATCATAATTTACATTACCCACATCACTAGTCAGTTGATCCTCATTATCTCCTAAGGAGCCAGGGTTCGTTGAAATGGGGAAGATATTGAGAAGATCCTCATGGAAACGTCCTTATATTTGGAATCAAATTTCATAGATGGATTTATTTAATACATAAATTTGGTATATGATTAATAATAAACCACTATCCTAAATTATTTGTCCTCTTGCATTTTAATGTATAATAAATCCATGGGATATTTAAAAAAAAATTAAGTCCAAAAAAAATATTGTGTTCAATGGGATGGAAATGTGTTTGAGTTCTATAAATGGATTAGAGAAAATTACCAAGAGAGTTTCTAATCAAAAAATGGATAGAGAGATATTGAAATGGTAGGGGTAATCTTGGAATTTGTTCCCAAACAGGGGAAGGGTACAAATCACGATGAATGTGAAAATCCATCAACCTCCAAAATAGGTTTAACTTCATAGAATTGAAAGATCTAGGAGATTTTTACCACAAAATATGTATACCCCCAAGATATAATGTTTTTCATCTTTTTAGATTTAATATATTTTATATTTTATTCTTTAAACTACACCAAATTTAGAAACAATATTAAATTATTAAATAGGACAATTTATATCGCAATGTCGCCATTAAGACTAGCAATATGGCCAACAGAATTATAACTTCACTAATGAATGTATATATTAAATTTAGTTATTTTAATAATGAAAATATAATATATGTATATGTTAGAATAATTAAATAAATTATTTAAAAAAATTAAACTAATTATTGGTATTGTGTGAAACATAAATGTTAATTCACTATTTTATAATTAAAATAATCATTTAACTAAAAATATATTTTCATTAAATAGATTCATAAATTAATATTCTATTTTCTTATGATTTTAATATAATTTTATTATTCCTTAATTAATTTATTAATGTGTCATAACATACGTTATAATGGTAAAATAATTATTTTTTAGACAAATAGGGAGTTTATTTAAAAATTAAAATTTTTTATTTAAATAATTATATTCCTAAAATGTATTAAAATTTTAAATTATTCATGAAAAAAAATTATTTGGTTCAAATTTTTGGGATTTTTTAAAATTGTTGAATTTTCGTTAATATTGAAATACAATAATTTAGGTTATTTTACAAAATATTGGAATTACGGGGTCATTGGTGATTTATGTCTAATTTAATCCCATAATATCGAGCTCTAAATCATTATTTTAATATATATTGTGATAATGGTAAAACTATTTATAGTATTTAGTGAAAATATTAAAACAATGATGGAAATTGTCAAAAAAACACTCCTCTTCTTCGCTATAAATACCACCCCTTCTCCTCACACACTCAAACCCTTAATGATTCCTTACATTATTCTTATATACTCTCCCAAACGTCTCCCCCAATTTTTTTGTTTCAATTCTCCATAAACGAACATTTGAAATTCCCTTATGGTGGTTCTGAAGGAGAATAATTTAATAGGTAAACCCCCTTTAGTCCTTTTAATTTTCTTTCAAATTAATTTAATTTATAATATGTTCATTATCTCTTAAATACTAACATTCATAATAAAAAATATCTTATAAATGATATAATTATATCATTATAATTCAATATAAATAACAATTTTTCTTATTTTCCTCCTTGTATTATAAAAATAAAAACATTATATCTGAGGTGCCGATTTACTGACCTCGTGGACGAGAAGATACATTATTACAATAACAACTTCAAGTATAGAAATAGAAACATTTTTTTGGTTAAATAATATTTAATATTTTTAATTAACCATATTTAATATTCAATAACTAGTATATATAAATAGTACTAATTCATATTTCAAAACTATTGTATTATGAATACAAAAAATGACAAAATTTCCCAAATGGTTATCAGTACATCTTATCTAATGATTCATCCTCATCCTTAAAAACCTAGTGAATTATATAACAATTTATTATCTTGTTTGTTAATTAATGAAATATAATTTCAAATATGTACATCTAAATGAATTTTATATATTCTTTTGTACATGTATACAAGTGAACCAGTCCAGAAAACAATGGAAATGAACTATCCCAAATGACAAAATTAAATAGTATAAGGCATCAATAATTCAAAAAATGAACATAATAAAATTATAATAAATCAATTAAATATTTAATAGGTATTTAATTAAATTTTGAATTAATCTAATTTTATTATAACAGACATTAAGTACAAGTACAGAATAGTTTCAGACATAAGTCAAGGGTTTCTTCTCAAAAATATATTTTTCATTCAGCTAACACATTCTATTTCTTTACCCCATTTTAATTCTTAATTATTGATATTTGTTTTTATATAAATAATGTGTGAATATTATATATATATATACCTTGAAATTTCCTTCTTTATTTCACGGGGAGTTACCTGTTTTAATATGACCCTTTACAATTATTCATGATATACAAGCCCAATTAAAGTGAACATCTTGATTTCTTACCCATTTTAAAGTGAACATGATAATCTATTTTAATCCACCATAATTTTTTTATACCCTATAATTTTATCATTAGAAACTATCTTTGTTAATTTTTATGCCTTTTTCCAAAAATTATTTCATATTATGTTTTAAATACTCTTTAGTGGTTTCTCTTAGACTGCACCTAAGAAACTCATTTGTAAAAGTTATTAAATAAAATTTTTACATGATTTCATATTATATTCAAGTAATTTATTGCTCTAATATTATTTCATTTCCCTCCACTTTTTTTATGTGATATAAATTTTTTTGAATGTTTTATGAAAAATAAAAATTATTTTCCATAAAAACACTTCTTTCTAATGTAAAAATGATTATTTATCTCCAAAATTTCTTGATGTTATTGCTATAATATTTTCAACTAATTCCAAAAAATATTTTTAATATTATCCATAATTTGGATTGATCTTTTATGATTTCGTCCATTATATTTTTATTAGATTGTTTGCGATTAGTTTGACTATGGATGTGCTTTCATTATACGATTGACCATATTAATCAGAATAATTAATTATTTGGGAATTCTCCTTACATTCCTATGTATATGTTGTCATAATTCAACTATTTCATATAAGGAATAAATTGGTAATAATAAGTGATGTATGATGCCCTATATAACCCATTTATGCCTTGGTAGGTCCCATGAAACAATCCAAACTCGGTTTTAACCATTTATGTATGGGGTCATAGACGAAACATTGTTGGAATGTTTGTAATTTAAAAATTATTGATTACCTTATCATGAAATTAATAATTACTTATCCATGTGATTATTAGAATAGTATATTTTCCATGGTTATGTTACCTTCACATGTGATTATTTATATGGAATTATTTATTCATCTCTGCATCCATCCATATTATGTTAAAGTTAATTTAATAATGGAATCTGTTTTTCTGTTATTCACAATGGATTGTTGTTTATGTTTATGATAGCTTATGCTATATTTCTTACCAATACTAAGAACCTGATATCAAAAATTTCATATGTTGTCTTCCATAGTATGTGATGTTTTATATTTTCAATGTCATGAAGGGATAATTTATGAGTTTAAGGTTGTCTCCATTGGAGTTCCTATGTTGTATTTAATTTCAAATTGTAATTTATAACACATGTTTGTATCTGTATTTTCAAGGATATTAATCAATTATGTCCTCTAAGATGTGAATTGCTTGTTCTATTAGGATATGTAATAAATAATGTGACCCGCTCTGGGGTACTATGGTCAGGGTGCTTACAGTAGGTATCCGATGAATTTTAGTTCAAACCATGGAAAATATATTTAGAAAACATATATTTGGGAATATATCTCTAAGATTTACATTGATCATAAACATAGAATAACATCATAGAATTTTGGTAAGTTATATATTATGTATGATTTCCTAGAAGGACATCTCTATATGGATACTACAAGTGGAATAGTTTCTGGAATAGATGTACCTATTTGTAATAACTATGACAAGGTTCATCGGGCGTGACATGGAATATCCACATACAGGATAATAATCCTTATTTCTCACCTATTGTGATACTCATGGGTGATATGATGTGGATAATTCACATGTTCATTAAAAACATTATGATGGATTTAAAACTTAATATTCCCCACAAATAAATAGTTTTATCAATTGTGAGATTAACTAAGAATAAAAATTTCAATTTATGATTAGTTTAACGAGTTCAAAATTATGTATTATGATTAGTAATATAATTTAGTTGATGAAATAGTTTTCAAATGAATCCTATGGGAATTAATGTAAACCTTATCAACACATTTATTCCATTTAGGGATTTTACTTATATAAAGGATAATGTTGTTGGAACAGGATATGTAAATGGTGCTGAAAAACACATAACTATAGTGGGATAGCTGACCCAAGTTTTGAATTATAACCTTATTTTTATGGAGAATCCTAATCCACATTATGGAATTATGATGTTATACATATTCATGTGAAAAAATCACCATCATTCAATTGGACTAAAAACCCATAAGTAGCTGAGTAGTGGATATGTTCCATAATGAAGATATTTCATGCATTAGGAAGTAATGAAATTATGAATATTTTCAAGGAAATTTATCATCTCTCAGGGGATGTGGATCAAGAGTGTTCATTATTTAAAAACATGAATGAAGAGGATGAAATATCAAACATTTAATATATGTATTGTATGGATATTTTATTGGAATAATATTTCTCTCTTGAATAGTGAGAAGATATAGAGAGATAATTCATGAATCTGAGTAAAAAGGAGGATGCGAATGTTACTAAGTACAAATCCAAATTTACATTGGTATCTAGGATTCTGCTGATTATGTAATTTATCCATATCGAAATTTCGGTCGATTCTTTGATGGATTTAAAACATTTATACGAAGGAAACTATTCTGCCAAGATTTCTCTTTATATGACGATATAGTGTCATGTGATATCTAGATAGAAAAATAATACTCTATGTCTTATTACATTAAATGGAATAAATAAAATAATCGGGATTCAAAACACTATAGAAATGGGGGAAAAGGGAAAGGAGATAAATTTAAGTATTTAATTCCATTATGTGGTAGTTGTGGGAAGAAACATACTGGTACTTGCCTAATGGGAATGTAATTTAGTTACATGTGAGGATAATAATGACAATAATCCCATGATTTCAAGGAAATTAAATAATCCACAACTTTTAAATGTTAAAATTGAATGGATATGAAACATTACACAAATGAGTGTCCTAAGTTTCTAGGAAGCTATCCTTATAAAATTTGAAGGGATTAAGAACAATCATATAATATCAAAACAGTTTGGGTAGATATTTTTAATGATGTGGTGGCAGGTAGTTTAATCATTTCTTCAAACATAGAAAATTATTTATTTGATTATAGATCATCACGTTATATTATATCATACGATTTTTAAGAAAACTAGATATTTCACTTTTGATTTAATAAAGCAGTTTTCCGTGAAGACTCCTAATGGAATTCACATTGTAATAATGATGTGTCATTATGTTTCCCTTCTGACACATAAACATGCTTTAGTTTCTTACCATGTCATCATACAAATGGTTGACCTTGATAAGATCCTTTGTATAGACTGGATATCAAAATATGATGCCAAAATCTATTGTAAGAAGAACGAAATTACTATTTGAGGGGAAGATGTAGAAACCCTTATAATTAGAGTAGAAACCTTATGAACTGATTCTCATATTCTTCCACTTCTAGTATCCCTACTAGATGAAATTCATTCATAGGAAGAGAAAAAACATTTATATATTATATTATAAATCTTAATATTGAATATAAACATATTGTGAAAGAATACATTTATTAATTTCCATCGGATATACATGGACATCCTAAGTAGGAAGTTGAGTTTTTTATTGATTTAATTATTTTTTCAATACATATATCAATGTCTCTTTATAGAATGGCCATTATAGAGCTTATAGAAATGAATAAAAAAAAGAGAAATTGAGTGATAAGGGATTAATTTTTCCTGGTGTATCTACCTAGGGAACCCATGTTCTCATTTAATAGAAGAAAGATGGATCCACGAGGCTGTGCATTGACTATAGAGAAATCAATTCTATTAGAATAACGTTAATGTATCATATTCATCACAATGATGATTTATTTGTTAATCTTAATGAAGATCAATATTTTCCAAATATAGAACATTTATATATAAATCCTTAATTTTATGTGAGAAAAAATGATATTCCAAAGGAATCATTTCAAAATCGGTATGGGAATTATGAGTTTAAAAAAAATTTCTTTTGGACAGACTAATACACCCTATATTTTTCTAGATCATAATAATATAGTGTTGAGTAAATATGTTAACATTTTTTATTGTATTTATTGATGAAATATTTATATAATCCAAAATCTATGAATAAAATGAGAAAAACATGATGTTCTCTTCGAGTAATATTATAAAAGAAGTGTAATATGAGAAGTAAAAAATGTTTGAATTTTGGCTTGAAATAGTTTCATTATTATTCATTATTTTCTCCAATGATAGAATATCAACTAATCCTTTTAAGAAAAAGGACTTTCTTAATGACCTGCACCAATGAACATAACTAAGGGACATAGTTTTATTAGTTTTTCATGTCATTGTCTGTGTTTTTCTAGAATTATTCCCAATTAGATAACTCATTGTAAAAACTTACTAATAAATTGGTTATGTATATTTGGAAAAATGAAAGTGAAGAATGATTTATAGAACTAAAAAAGATATTATTGAATGCTCCGATCCTCTCACTACAATTAATAAATGGTGGAGTGTTGAATTCTAGTGATGTATCAATGAATTTAACTGGTTTCATCCTTATACAGAATGATAATGTTATTTACAATGAATCAATTCAATTAAACTCATGAGAAAAACAATCCAATTTATTTATTTGAGTTAGCAGTTAAAATCATTTTACTAAAAAAATGTATACAACATAACTGTGGTTAAAGATGTGAGATATATACAGATCTCAAGATAACAAAATAAACCTTTCACACATAAAAATATCAACAAGGTGTGAAGGATATGGATTGAGATACTCCATTATTATAAATTTTAAATATAACACCACCCATTGAAGTCAATAAGGTTAGATATTCTTTGGACATGAATGATCATGGACTTCTGAACAAAATGAGAATTGAAAATAATCCATTGTATATTGATCTTGTAATGATAGATATAATAACTTTCAGGTGAATTGAAACATACCTACTTTCTAAAATGGTTTCAAAACCAAATTTATTGGAAATTACTGAATGTTCTTTATTTTATGATGAATGTATTCAAAAGAAAATTATAGCTAACAATGATATGAAATTTGTAGACTTTGTATATGATAAAGAAATTTTGAAATTTTTTAAGAGGAATTTTCCCTATATATTGGAGATGAAAAAGTTTTTTTTATGTCCCACATAGCTAGAATTTCTATATACACCCTATTATCACTTATATGTATAGATATTTGAGGAACATTTTTAGTATGATAATATGATATGATAAATTACTGATTATGTATCAAGATGTTGAGTCTACCAATAGGTGAAGGTTGAAAAGAAATATGCTAGAAGAGTAATGATACCTCTTCATATTTTTAAATGGATATGAGATGACATCACAATTGATTTTTCCCTGTATTAGAAAATAATCTATGAAATAATGATGATATATGGGAAATTTTAAATCAACATACCAAATCTAAACATCTCCTAGCTATAAGGGAGAATATTCTACTCATGTTCCTTGCATGGCTTTATATCAATATTGTTAGAAGAATTTATGGATCCCCTCTTACAATTTTATCTATTCATGATCCATGATTTGCCTTCAAATTATAGAAAATACTTCATAAATCATTACACATCATGGTTTATTTGAGTATAGATTATCACCCTCAAAATGACATGAAGTATGAAAATCCATTCAAACATTATAAGACATGTCAATATCCTTCTCACTTGACTTTAAAGGTATGATGGATCAGTATTTAATATTATTAGAAACATTATACAATAATAATATCCATTAATGTATTCAAATTGTACTTTATGAAGAATTGTATAGAAATATATGGCGTACACCAACTTGCTGGGATGATGTGGGTGAGAGGAAGCTCGTTGGAGAAAAAAATGTGAATGAAAAAACAACAAGGGTAAATACTATTCAAACACATAATAAAGAAGTATAGAGTAGGGAAAAGTTCTGTGCTAACAATCAAAGGATGGATTTAGACTTTCGAGTGGGATATAATATATTCTTCAAATAATATCTATGTAAGGGTGGTATATGATTTGGAATGAAATAGAAACTACATCCCCTCAACATTGGTCCTTTTCAAATACATGAATGAATTGGAGTTGTGGCATATAGTTTGGAAATTAAATAATTTATTCCATATATATTTCTTAAGGATGTTCATGCAAGACCAAGAAAATGTCCTCACATATAATGGAATAGAATTGGAACCTCATTTATTATACTATGAAAAGTGTATCTAGATTTTGGACACTAAATAATAGGTGTTGAAATACTAGATAACACTTTTGGCAATGTTACTTTGGAAATAATAATAAATTTTTATAGGATGCAAGGGAACTAGAAGAATTTATGATGATTAAAAACCAAAAAAAAATTATGAGGTGAAATTCTAAATATTTGGAGCATGAAAAAATTTTATGGAGGAGAGAATTTATCAACCCAATATCTTATTGTGTTTTTCTTATAAATTTTAATATCTTTTATATTTTATTATTCATATAACACTAAATTTTAGAATATAATATAATATTTAATATAACTTTTAAATTAGTAATCTTACCATTAGGAATAGTTATATGAATAATAGAATAATAACATAACCTATTAAAGTATAAATATAATTCTGGTATCTATGAATGAAAATATAATATATTTATATAATAGAATAATGAAATTAGTGTTTTAAAATTAACAAAGTATTTTACTTTTTTATGAAACATAAATATTAATTCAAAATTTCTTAATTATAATATTTATTATTAAAAAAATTATTTTCATGAAAAATATTGATAAATTAATATTCTTTAGTCTTATAATTAATGAATAATATTATGAGACCATAATTAATTTTACAATGTGTCATAAAATTAGTTATAATATTTAAATAAGTATATTTCGAATATATGATGATTTTGAAAAAAAATTAAAATAGTCATATTTAAAAAATTATTTTAATAATGTAGAGTTTATTTTTAAATTCATCATTTTGAATAATAGTTATGGTGATATTTTTTGTTCTTTCTAAAATAGTTTAATTTACAGTGAATACTGAAACACAATAATTAACTGTATTTAAAAGTCATGAATAATGGGGTAATCAATGATATATAGGTGATGTAACAACGTAATATCGAACTATCCTTCATTATTATGATATATTTATTGATAATTTTTGAACTGTTAATAGTCTTGAGAAATGATAATAAATAAACATATAAAATATTCAAAAAACAACCCTCTCCTCCACAAAAAGTACCACATATCATCCCCTTCCCCTCAAACACCCAAAGCATTTAATCCTGAATTTATTCTATCCATTTATTCCGCCAATCCTCTCCCCCACGTTCTGGACTTACTGGTATCACTAAAAGACCATTTTAAATTCCCATAAGGTGGCTATCAATAGAAAAACTCATTATGTAAATCCCCATTACTTATTTAAATTTTAATTCAATTAAATTTATTTTATTATCAATTCCATTACACCACATTTCAAAAATTATAGATAAAACTAGTATATTATATATACAGCAATATTATTATGATAATGTAATATAAGTCATCAATTTTTTTCACATCCCATGTTTATTCTAAAAATGAAAACAACATCCATGAGGTGACGATTTACCACCTTCATGGATGATGAGTTTCATTTTTCTAGTTCCTACTTCACAAATGGTTAAAAAATTATTTTTATTGTAAAAAATGGTTTAAGATATTAAATTTCAGTAATTTAATATTCTATAATAAGTATTTAAATATAATATTCATTCATTATGCCAGAGTAATTCATGATGATCGAAAAAATTCCAAAATAACCCAAATGGTCCTCACAAATGTTTTGTCTAGTGATTAGTCCATATAGAAAAAAATAAATGACATATAAAAACATTTAATCCTCTGTATGTTCATTAATAAAATAAAATATTAATTTTATACAACTATTTCAATTTTACATGATCATTAATACATGTATACAAGTGAACCAATCAGGAAAACCATGAAAAGAAGACTCTCAAATGATGAAATTGAATATTATAATTCACAAAAAATATAATAAAATAATGTAATAAAATTATACAAAATAATATAAAAAATTTATATATTCTGAATTAAATTACTAATGAGTCTAATTTTATTATATATGACATTGTGTACATGTACAGAACAGTTTCATATATAAGGTAAGGGTTTATCCCGGAATCTCCATTATTCATTTTGGTTGTGATTTCTCTATCTTTACCCAAATTAAATTCTTAATTCTTCATATATACACGTTCTATATTATATATGAATGTTCTATAGATATGTACCGAGTTACGTCCTTCGTTCTTTTATGGGTGGTATCATGGTTTAAATGGATTATTTCTCAATTCTTCCCAATAAGAATGCCTTCTTAAAGGGATATTCAAAGTTTCGTACCCATTTTCCAATGCCCTACATAATCTCTTTTAAGAAACCATTGTTTGATAAAACCAAGAATTTTATTTGGAAATGATATATTTTTTTATTTATTGTTTTTATACAAAAACTATTCCTTAATATGTTTTTAATACTCTTTAGTATATTTTCAATTAAACTGCAATTAAGAGGATAATTTTTAAAGCTTCTATAATTATCCATTTACATGTCTTCACTTCAGAATGGAATAATTTTATCCTGAAAGATAATTTGATTATCCCTCAATTTTGAGTTTTTTATATTCATTTTATAAAAAAAATTTATGACTAGTAAAAATTATTTTCCAAAATAAATTTTCTTTTCGAAGTTAAAAATGTTATTTCTCTCAAGAATTCATCGATGATTTATTACAATATTTTCATTTATTTCATCAAATTATATTTATTATTATGGCCAATAAGAATTTATATTTTATGAGTTCATATATCTTAGTTTTATTTAATTGTTTATTATGAGTTTGACTGTGGATGTTCTATCTTGACATCATTTACCATATTAATCAGAATGGTTATTGACTGGTTAAAGTTATTTAAATTTAGATCTATATGTCGTTATGTTTCACCCCATTCATATGAGAAATGAATTGGACATAAAAAATAATTGGTGGGGAATTCAATAGGATCTAAATTTATTGGTAGGTCTCATGATACAAACCAGGCCATGTTATTACCCATTTATGTATGGTGTCCTGTCTAAATCCTTGATGTTATGTTTATGAAGTCCACCATTAAGAAGTAATTAATTTTGATATTAATAATTGAAAATCCATGTGTTCATTAATGTATCTGAATTTATATTGTCAAGGTTCATTCTTATTTGCTAATTTTTTTTGACATTTTTTATTAAGATTTTATTCCTTCCATATTTTTCTCATGTTTATGTTTTAATGTAATTTGTTTTTAGTTATTCAATATTACAAATTTTTAAGTGTATAATTGTTTCTGATATATCTCTTACCTGAAATAGGAATTTAATGTCAACCCTTTCTTATGTTTTATTTTTTCCCCAGGATGCCAAGATGTATATAAATAATGACATGTATGGATTATCTAGGAGTTTATGGGTGTTTTCAATGGAGTTTTTATGTTGTATTTCATTTAATTCATTAATGTAATTTCATTTTTCTATTTTATTTTTGAAACTAATAAACTATTTGGTATTTCTGGACAGAATATCCATATTCATTATGAAAATTTATTACTGTAAGGAACTTGTTCTAGGATACTAGGGTCGGGGTTTTCACACTTAGTCCATGTCATCTACATTCAATTAAATTCATTTGATATCATTTTGGTATATTAAACCATAAATACACATGGGTACTCCATTTTGAAATTATAGTTTTCATTTATCGATCATTGATACATGGATTCACATTAAAATCCCCTTTTTAAAATCATAAATGTTATATAAGTATGGATTTGATTATTTTTATTTTTTGGTCCATGTTTTATGGTAGATATAATTAGAAAATTCCTATTCTATATCCGTATGTGTTTTCTAATATTTGATCATCAATTATTACTAATTATTAAGTTTCATTTGTTGAAATGTTTATTGAGGAAGGTGATTCAAAAGTTCACTATTATTTTTAGTAATGTGGGTGATTATTTTTGTTTTTGATAAGTTGATATAAGGATTAGAAAATTTAATTTTATAACATGTTAGTAACCTATAATAATTGAATTTTAATTTTTTGACCATATAGATGGTCTAGGATGTTGAAAATTTGTCTTTTTTGAAAACAATAATTATGGTAATGGTTGATGACCAATCTGAAGGCTGTAATTTTAAAAAAAAAAGATTGTAATTTTTGGTATTTAAATTTTTTAAATCATATGTTGAATTTGAATATAGTTTTAAACTAATGTTTTGGATATTATTTAATCACAATGATAATGGTGATGGTATATTTTGATATCAGCATTATTTGAAGGGTTGAAAATGATATTTTTGTTCAATTAAATGAATTCCCTTCCTATATTGAAATTCATGGATTGTGTTATTAAAAATATAAGTATGTAAAAATCATGTAAGGCCGGAAAATTGTGGTTATCATGGTTGGATTATTCCCAAATACATAGTAGTGCATTATACAATACAGTGTATTATATACTAGAGCGTCTACCATGATATAGAGCCAATATGATATAATGTATAGTAGATGCTGGTGGGTAAATACTTAGTTTTTACATACCATTTAAACTATGACTATTCATCAATTTTGACAGTTTAACCACAATATAAGTGATGACGTAAATGTAAATCCCACCATGGATACAAAACTATGAGAGATCAAATAATCTCTTATGGAGGAAATATCAATAACATAAAGAATACAACAAGATTATCCACACACCGAGAAAACAAGGAGTATGAGAGAACACTTGTGGATATTAATGTACACATTGGATTAGTTGTTTAAAATGTTAGGTGGCAATGTGGTGGCAATGGTCTATGCTTTTGGACAGGAGTGTTGAGGAGGATATAAGAATACCCCATAAATCACTAATGGTTAATCATGGTTTTTTATTACTAGAATTCTATAATATATATAGAGTAGTTTCGGATATCATACTATATGAACATCGGTTTTGTAGAATTCAAGTCGTCTTTGGAAAAGAATAATTTTCATTGGATTTTGGGTTCCATTGGTATAATTGAGGTATCCAATCACCAATAGTGTTTCAGATGCCATATTCCCATTATAATAGAACATATATACCATAGAGTTGTTAATTTTATCATTGAAGGTTTGAATTTGATAGAATTAATGAATATAAGGATCTATATTCCTATAGGATACCACACTGCAATAATGTGTCTTCACTATATCCATTCATTATGAGATGTCATTTGACGAGATCATTTTATAAATATTTTACATGTTAATATAGGAGATAATGGATTGGTTCCTTGAATATTTTCAACAATAAATAAATATTACATAGTACCCTATACCACACCGCAATGAATACTAGTTCATTAGAGGTTTCACCATTCTATAACTAATTCCTTCATAGTATGTGAGAAAAATAGTAGGAAACTATGTGAAAAATATGACTATGCTAAAACACCATTTTTTTCAAAAGTAAAGCGGGATTACCAGTTTAATATCCATTTGTCCTAAATAGAATATTTTATATAAGTTATGGAAGAAATGATGGATGAAATTCATATGTCTTAATGGGTAATTTTAATAGCATTATTATAGTTATATTGATGGACATATGATTTACTATTTATAAATTATGATTGTGATGGGAAAACATAAAATATTATAAGAAAATGGTTGTCCATATCCTCCATATACAAAAAATAGAGAGACACACCATTGAATAGGTATCATATTTCCATACACGATTCTCAGAGAGTAGGAAGAGTTTGTTTCTAGAGAGGGGATGAGTGATTAATGATCTAACAACCATTAAATACATTAAAAAGTCGAGTATGTGATCAATATATCTATAGTTATGATATGAATTATCCTTAAGTGGTTCTATAATGTTGAAGAAGAAGGTTCTGAATTAACATGTTTTCCCAAGAGTTGAATAACTTATTCATAAGGAATATAATGGGTAATCTTATTATACATAAGATTCAATATCATAATGTAATGTTAGAGAAGTGACATAAATTTTCATTGTCAATGATGGTGATTATTTCTACCTGTTTTATTTAATAATTGAACATCTAAGAGAGTTACTATAATGGACCTATAATTTTAGAAATATTATTACATTTTAAGAAAAATATTCATTTAGTACAAACCAAGGATCATAAAGTATAGTGTATTGGAATGATTAGGTACATGATTTTAAACAATGAAAAAAAACTATTTTTATTATCTATAGTGATATTATAACATCCATCGAGATCATAAGTCTTGTATAGAATAAACATGGGAAATGAAATAATAATTGGAGGATATAAAATTCCCAGTAAATAAATAATCATATGAATAAATCATATCACTTTGGTTATAAGGCATAAAATGATTACATTAATGTTAATCGAACATGAATAGACATATGGAATCTTAACATGTATGTAAGATCTCGACCTTTTCTGATGTTGTATCGGTCTCGTTTGTATGTACACTTTTTTCTGGTGATGAGTACTTTTTATATTGGTTTTTTAGTTAGAGTGTTTGGGGGGAATTTTGGGAGAAATTGAAGGAAAGGTGGTAGTGTATGGTTGGCTCATGGTTAGGGAATACCATGCACCCCAGACCAAATTTTTTTTCAACCATGTATAATGGGGGTTCTCATAGATGGTGCATGGGTTGATAACATATTCAACCTACAACGATAAATTTTGCACCCCTAAAATAAAAGGCACATAAATAAGGAATACTGTTATGGAAAACCATGAACCCATGCATATGAAACAATTCACGATTTTTAATGTTCCTGGAAAAGTAGTTTTCAATCTCCCCACACACCAAAACTCACATTTGGTAGATTATTTTTCGTACGTATACATTAGTGAGGATTCAATATTTCGATTGATGGATCAAAAGTAATGTAATTAATAACTAAAATTTATAGAAACAATATTATTTTATATATATCCTCTATATTCAGTAATGATATCCTTATCACCATCAATTTAAATCATAAATGAGAAATGATTGAAATCACTTCATGGAAGTGGTAGTCCACACATATGCAAGAGAAATATTGTCGTTTTCCGATGCATGTAATGGTAATAAGGTAGAATAGATATTGTACATACAAAAAACATAATTTTTTCATAAATATAATTTTTATTCATTAAATTCTTACTATTAATAGACTATAAATTATGGTGACGAAAAATGAATCTTTTCACTCTTTGGAGGAAGTAGTTCACACATACGCATGACTGATAATTTTATTTCACATTTGATGAAGTGGAAAAGGAAAATGAATTTTAAATCCTCAATAAACCAAAAAATTATATTTATGATATTGTAATAGAAATTTAATTATTGCTAAAAAGATTTTATAGGATGTGGAAAAAAACAAAAATCCATATGTTTTTTACGGATATAGAAATTAGATTACATATAAGTCATTTTATGGAAGGAATTGGGGGAAGAAGATAAGATAAATGATGCATTTGAGTAATTTGGGAATGTTTTTGTAGATTGTTTTGGTTTAAATATAGCATTAAATTATTTTAACAAGTTCAGATAATATTATCCCTCATATACATGAGGGTTGAGACAAACATGAAATTACATAATATATTAACAATAAGGGAACATTCATGCACATGTGAAGAAAAATGAAAAGTAATTAAAATATAGGATATTATAATGACTAATTATAATCCAAAAATGGGAATTATAAAATTTTATATAGAATTATCACCCATTAATGTATTTTCATTCCTCATAATGTAATTTTAACATTAATCATGGTAAATTTTTTCTTATTATTTTTAATACTCATTAGGATCAAATATTTTGTTGAACCAGTGAAATTATTAATGATTTTATAATTAAAAAAATGGACAGAATTTTATGGAATTAAATTACTCTTCATTGAATAAATTAATTTTAAAATTAGTTTTACAGCCATAATGATGAATTTTTTAAAAATGGATATTATTCATAAAAGAAAATATAATTTCATTCATTTCTATGAAACAAATATGTTATAAATATTTAAATTTTTTTATTGAATAAATATTGGAAAACATTAATTAACATTATTAATAAATAGTGTTTTCTTTTAAAAAAATTAATAAAAACACTTTTTGGAAAAATAATCAGTTTTCAAAAAAAAATTCTTAACATCAAAAAATAAATGATACAAAATAACTATATAATATTGATTAATAGTTAATTTATTAAATTAAGTATAACAAATTAATTTCATTATTACATTACGATAAAATACATAACATAATTGTTTATTTTAAATAATGTAATTTAATAAATTGAAATTATATTATGATAAAAAATAGAATTTTACGTTTTCAATGAAAAAAATTATTTCTAAAAAATATCAAAAATTCTATATATGTAAATATTTACATTTTTTATCAAAATTATATTAATTTACTTGACTAAAATTTATAATAAGTGAATAAATTAATTATAATATCTCGACACATAATATAAAACAAATGATTATAAATAAAATATATTTTTGAAGCATAATATGACATTACTTAAAATTTATTATAAATTAATTAAGAATTAATAAATAAATTTTAATTATTTAAAGACTTTTTATAAATATTTTATTATGTGCATTTTAATTTCCAGAATTATAATTTCATATCTAGTGTATAACAATGATATTTAAATAATATTTCTATATTATATTAAGGTTCACATAATTCTTGGTGTTGTATGTTGACCAATATACTATGAGTGATATTATTTTAAACTATATATTTTTTATTTCTAAAATATCACACCCTTATATAAATTTCAACCATTTAATTATTCTCATTGTGATCATGGATTTAATATTCATAAATTCATTTTTACACCCATATCCTGTAAAGGGATTATAAAAAAACATTTGAAAAGGTAATGTGCTAAACATTAATGTTACTTGAAATAAAAAATAATATGGATCTATATTTGGATAAAATTAATTAGATGTGAAAATATGTATACATAGCATGATGATAATTTCAAAAAGGTTAATTTAGAGTAAAAGTGAAAAATTTATGAAAATATTAACAACCACATAACCACTAATTAATTAGAGTGAATAAGACCATCAATTCATAAAAAAATAAATCTACAAGGAAAATATTTTTTTCAACATCCAATTTCTATATTTCTTGGATTTATTAAAAATTTTGATTTTTAACAAAATAAAATACTCCTCATAGATTTATTTCTAATTCATAAGTATAGTTGTATCATTTTTTTGTTCTTTAATCAATCTCTAATTCAATATCATATTTTAATAAATGAAATAAATATTAATGGTGAATTTTTCATTCTATTAATAATGAAATTGAATTTAATCTAATAATAATATCAAAAAAATATTGACAATTCATTTAATCCAGTTCTAGATATTTACCAAAACTAGAAAGGTATGCATAAGACAACAAATAAAGATAAATCATCGTAGAATGAAATAATTCAATAAAACCTAAAAAATAAACCAAAGTTAAACATAAACATGTAATAAATAGTTTACCATAAAACGTTACCTATATTTTTTACCAAATATAAAAATAAAAACCAATATTCCAAATATTTTATCAATTTTTACCCATGATAAAAATTAAAATTTGTCCCTAAAGAACTTAATATAGATCATAATTTCACACACCAATAATTTTAATAAAGTGATCGTATAGTACCATTAAAAATTAAATAAATTTCCAAAATACATAAATAACAATAAAAATCAATAAAAAAAGATTTATTCTAAAAATTAACTTCAAAAATTTCAATTTATAAAATCATATGCCTTAAAATATATTCTTTTATTCCCAAAAAAATCAATAAGCATTATCAAATACAAAAAAAACTAGTTTGAAAGATTACTAATATTTTATATAGAAACAAATAATATCACATTTACTTAGTTATTATCAATCATCACATTATCCAAATTAACCCTTTTGTATCATAATTAAAAATATATTAATGGTTATCCTCACCTCAATCACACGTCTTCTCCAAATATCATCATACAACTAAATCAATTCTCTTGGTTACCAGTACCATTAAATATATTCATAAAAATCATTAATTAAAAACTACTACAGAATAATATTTATATGTTTCATGATTATTATAACAGAAAAAATATATCATTAATAACTAAAAAAACACTAATCCAAATACAGAGACATATATATCTTTTCTCCAAATCAATTTTCATAAAATATTCCTTTAAATTATTTGGGTTTCATCATTTGGAATATAAAATTCACTCAAATAACTCCAAACATCCCTATACACATTGAACTATAAATATTATAATAGATATATTTTCCCTCTATTGAATGATTTATTTTTCCTTAGAAATTACGTTATTTATTTCTTCATTTTCCAATAATAAAACATCTTAAGAATAATATGAGATATTTTTGTGAGTACTTTTACATGATTCTCTACATAGATGAAACTAAATCTTCTTTTCCTCTATAGTCATCATGAAAATCTATTTTTATTGTATTTGGATTATTTCTAGGCTCAGCTATTTTATGGTTGTTAATCATATGTCAAGATAGGTGGTTATGTATAATAAATTTCTTTTTCATTCCAAATACAATTTTATTTGGATCCCCATGAGTAAAATCATTATATAGTCCATCATATTCAATGTTAAAATGATTTTTACTGGTTATATTCATATATTAATATGAAAATTCATAAATTAAAAAATGATTGTTTTGAATAAAAAACATTGAAAATTATTAATTTGATGTCCAAATCCTGAAACTATATTTTCCATCTATTACACCTTAGGTTTAACCGTTATTGTCCATATCCATCACCGGTTGAATGAAATTAAAAAAATTTATAAAGAAAATTGGAATTAACCTATTATTGTCCCCATAGATTTAATATCTAGGTATTCAGTCTTAGGTGCACTAATTATGAATCATTGATGGCCTAGTTTATACCATATCTATCATATTACATGTTGTTCCCCAAAGGTTCATATTTTTCAAAACCATATTTACTGTTTAGTACATAGATTGGGATTTATTTTCTAGTATGATTAGAGTCAATTGTTTACCAAAAAATATGACATCTTCTTAATTTTTAGCTTATCATAAGGGTTATAACTAATCTTTTTCCATCATGGATTCCAAATGTAACAGAACCATGTTATGAAACAAACCATGTTGATAAAAACATTACATATATAAATATTAAAACTTATTAAATGAATATTTTGTATATATCATTATGATCCATTCTATAACTGTATAATATTAATGTCTTTTAAACTATGATACAAAAATAATTGGTACATAAAATACCATCATTATCTTCCACTATGCTATTCATATTTTAAAATCCATCATGGAAATATCATATATATAATTATTCATCATAACTTGGGGTGGAAGAATCTTAATAATGGGTGGTCTCCGATGATAAATAATGGTAAAAATCGGATATATTAATCAAATTATCATATTTAATAATATCAATACAATAATGATATTAAAACCTGAAAAGTATATTTTAAATTTATACTCGATAATTCAAAATTAATAATCTTGACATAGGGCTTTTTTAGAAAACAATACATGACTTATGAAATAATAAAATTTCATGAGCCATGAGATAATATCATACATATATGAAAATGAAATACAGAATGGAGAAAAAAGTGTAGCATAATCCAAATCATCAAAATATTATTTCAAGTCTTACTACCAAGACATTGATAAATTTTTTGGAATGGTATATTGATCCATGTACCTACTTCTTTTTTGGTATATCCTAATATATACGAGCTTTTGGGCTCGGTATAACCTCTAATGTACCCTATTTTGGGCTACGGTTAACCTCCCCTATATCTATTGATATATAAAAACCATAACATAAATCTAACGTGGTCGTGATATATAATAACTCCACTGATCAGTTAATCACAATTTATTTATATATATATAACATGATCAAGAAAAACATTATCATTAACTTAAAAACTCATAAAAATGTGTTTCATACATATTTAATCTTTATAATCATTAACTCTCTAGATAATTAATATGTCTGGAAATATTGGATCAAATCCCTTGTAATGATTCTGTAACATTAAACAGTGTTTTATATATGAAACTGTCTTTAAAATTCCATTGGAACATTTCATGTTCCAAATACCATTTTTGTTTTGAAATCAATAATTTAATATATAAAATTATTCCAAAAAATTATGGAAAATATATCAATTTCAAATAAATATGGAACCTTATAAATTATGTTTTTATGTGAATAGTAGGGATTAAAGTTGAAAAATTCATTCAGGTGGTATAAATAATAACAATTATTCCTATTATATTTCTTATAAAATAGAAAAAGTAATATATTTGGAAAATTATAAAATAAAAACATTTAAACATTTTTAGATAAATTTACTATTTTTAAAATTAATATTACAAAATCACTCTGGAATGTTAAAAAAATTATCGAAATATTTCTAGTGATATATGGTAACATATGAAAAGATTTCTGGTTTTATTAAAATGAAGAGTTAGTTTTATGTAAAAAATTCATTTAGAATTTTTAGTTTAGAGAGAGGGGAAAAAAGAAATCATATATTCATTAAAAATAAAAAATAAAAAATAGAAAATAAAAATATTAGTTATTATTTATATATAATGTTATATTATCATCTAATATAAAAATATATAAAAAACAACTATAAAAAAATATTCAATCAAAAGACCCTAACCACTTTGGTAAACTTTTTATCATAACACATATTAATGAAATAAATTAAAAAAACAAAAAAAACATATATGAAGATGTATAAGTTAAAACATATCTATTTAGTTTTAATATAAGATATATAAAATAAAATATGTGTATAATATGATATATTCCCCAAATAATACAATTTCAGATAAATACAATGAACAATATAGTATCTTTTGAATGAAATCACCTTAAATGATATAATTTTAATTGTAGATTTAAATACAATTAATTAAGAAAAATACATGATATAATACATCAATGGATTAGAACATTGTTATAATAAAAATTAATTGGTTCTTTAAATAAACATTTTTTAATGATACCATATTGAGATGAAAAATCCATAAAACTATGATGTATTGTGATTATAAATTCTTGTAACAAATGAATGTGATATAGAACATAAAAGATACTGAATTATATTTACATGGAAAAAATATATTATGTATTAGTTAGACCACATTATATATATTATGTTCTATAATTCCAAACATTTCTTAAAAATTTGAAAATGAAACAATGAAAACCTTACCGTATTTCTGTTTTTTTAATAAGCATTGTAACATCCATTATAGTAAATTTAGATATATCCAAATTATATATAAGAAAACAAATTCACCTATATTATGTCATATATGTTCAAAATTTTCTACTACTGGATTCGTTAATTATTAATTATTTAATTAACTACACATTTTCAGATGACAACTAATTCATTTTTAATGTCTCTTTTAGTTTGAAACCTATAAGTCATATTATTTTATGAAGGATAAATAATCTCTAAAATTTTAATATATTAAAAAGAATCATTTTTATCATTATCTACACATTTATGACTATACATATAATTTGGCGATGAAAATTGATTTATCATTATGCACCAATTATGTTTATGGTTTAAGATAAATGAATTGAAAGAATTGAAATAATAATTGTCAGGAACCAGTCCGAGTCGACCCTGAATCGGTCACCCAGGCCAGCCCACTACAAGTCCCGAGAGGCATTCCCGAGCCTCCCGGGATGGCGACAAGCACAAAGGGAATTAATAGAGTACATAAGGGAATGATTTCACCCATATATGAACAATCAAACAAACAACAAAAATAAATGGACCACCCAAAATACAATTATATAAATATTGAACTGAAAATTATTTGTACAAGAAACTAAAAGTACAACTAAGCCAACAATTCAACTGACCAAACCCGATAACCAACTAACTCCATGTGACCCCGCTGGTCACCCTCCAAAAAAATGATCACACATCGCCCAAGGCGATCGAACACAAGCTAAAACATGCACAAGGGCTAAAAATAAAAGAATCCTATAGGCATGAGTATTAAAACTCAGTAAGTTAGCCCGATATTATATTCCCAATTCACATACTTTAAAATACATTAAACATAAATTTCAAGTTCTAAATAAAAATATAAACTTATGTCTTCCAAATGAGGTCCCATGCAATAAAAAATTACCAAACCAAAACTTTCATGTTTTATAAACAAGAATGCAAGTAAAAACTATCATAGTGGTGCAACTGCAAAATGAAAATAGTTTTCAAGAGGGATTATTTAAAATATATTAAAATTTAAATAAATCTGACACACTACTGAATTTACCAACCAATCACGCCGTATGCCAACGGTGAGTTCAAAATATCCAATGAGCACAAGTCACGGGAACACCCCTAAGCAATAGTTAGTTGTGAGCTCCAGGTACCTCGTATCTCGGTGAAAGTAACCATAATAAATATCCATTATCATGCACATAATCCACTAGTATGTAGCATACCCATAACCTAGTGGTCCCCAAACATCATCATCATCATATTTTAGTTAGTGTTTTCTTCTTCAATCTTGCTACGTGAAATAGGGGCCAAAACCCACAGGATCGCTAGCATACTAGTACACATCTGCCCACTTAGATATTTGAGATTTCCTTTAGTGATAAATCAAGTTACACATATTATCAAATAATCATATCACATAAAAAATCCATTACCAACCCATAAAACTTCAAACATCCCACAAACATTCTTCACATTTTTTTCACGAATCAACAAAACGCTAAATATTTTCGTAAAACCATTTCAAGGAGTGTATTGAGGATTTTAACATAAAACACATTCAAAAACACCATTTCAATAATAAACCCACATAAAAACCATACCAAAACATATTTTGAATCCCTAAAAACATTTAATAAAATCATATCATGGACCATAAAACAGTCCCAATTGCACAACATGGTATATACAAGTAAAACACTTCTTCATTTTTAGGAAAGGCCAAATGGGCCTTTAAACATTTTTTCAAAACTAACATTTGAAAAAGATATGCATTTAAATTTTATTAAGGAGGTGTGTAAAAAAAATTTACAGAATAAAATTACATTCATAAATCCCTTAAAA
This sequence comes from Viscum album, assembly GCA_963277665.1. Taxonomy (NCBI): domain Eukaryota; kingdom Viridiplantae; phylum Streptophyta; class Magnoliopsida; order Santalales; family Viscaceae; genus Viscum; species Viscum album. The sequence continues at coordinate 54,859,258 of OY728156.1, forward strand.
CACTCAGGTGACATATTCAAAACACCACCATTTTTATAGGAATGTGAAACGAGCCATTTTCCGGCAACTCGGGCCAAAACATGTTCTAAAAAAACCATTTATTGGTAAACCAAATTCAAATTTTAAATCCATAAAACTATACATAATTAATTTTTTTACATGCTTCCAATATATTTATAAATCCAAAAATATTATTTTTAATTGCACTAGACACATAAAAGCCAACCATACAATTTACCGAACACATGACATGAACTCTTAAAAAAACAACTTATATTAAGCACTTAGAAAGGGATAAAACATCATTTTTCATGCCATAACGTTATTCAAGATACTGATACATATTCAAAATACCATAAACCATGTGCGAAAGCTCATGGAATAATTTATCAAACAATAGGAGTGCACATTTATACCAAAGCAGCTATATTTTTATCAAAATAAGTCATAAAACATAATTTGCACACAAAAAATTTTGAACAAAATTTTCATAGTAGAAAATATCATATAAATAACGTTATAACCGAATTAAAATTATGAAACTTAAATGATACAGGTTTGTGCAAGGGGCATCCTACCTCAAAACCTTGGGGTAATTGAAACGCACAACCAAAATAACCCGCTATGGGTTTATAAACCCTAAAACTATGGAGACCGGGCATAAATGAATATAAACTCTATAAAAAACCATGGGATAATAGGACCATAGGTTTATAATGAGATGGGGAGATTATAAAACCAAGAAATAATGAAAGGAGGAAGATGATGGAGGATAAATAAGATGGAATCTCACCTTTTCCACAAGAAAACTCATTGTATTCCATTAGATCTGCACCCCAAGAGAAAAGGGAATGGGATTAAACATCATGGAGAACCTCTTAAGGTCTAGAAGAACCAGGTAAAGAAGATTATTTTGAAAAAGAGCATGGATTGAATGAGGTATGTATAAAATGATTTACCTTATATTTTTTGGGCGATTTGAGGTAACCTGAGTACTTTCTCCCTAATATGCGACCCATATGAGCATTAAAGAGGGTATATCGACAATGGGGGTGAGGTCAGAGATATTTAATTCGAGGGGGAGGTAGAATCACTGAAAAATATTCAAAATTGAATTAGATATAAAAGAAACCATTATTTGTTTTTAAAACAGGAATGAGCCCATGGGCTGGACCAATACCTAAATAAGTAAACCCCATTCACCATGCTTAGGAATTTATATGGGGTCCAAATAGATAAGAAAGTTTTAATATACAACTATAGGACAAGTGGGAAGTAGATTGGGTGAAAATTTATGAAAAAAATGAGTTATAAAAGAAACAAATTCTATTTTTTTAAATAGGAAATGGGCTCACGGTTGGCCCAAATCATGAAGTAACCACCCTTTCTTCACAAAATCCTAAAAACAATGGGGAACACAAATTAGGGTGATTAGACATATATAAAACTTCAAAACTCAAGATTCATCTCACCAAATACCCTCGAAAAGTATCCAGATTTCCAATGGACCAGATCAATAAAAAGTCAAAAAACGGGTGTGACGTTAATTCACCTTCAAAAAGTCAATATAATTTCATAAATATCATATATATCCATTAAGTATATCATTAATACAAACCATATTAAGTGAAATGAAAAATAAATCACATTTACTCATGGATGTGGTAGTCCACACGTATATTAAGTGGTGTTTTCATTTTCCAAAGGATATGATTAGATAAAATATTATAATTATAAAATAATAATAATGATATAAATATAAATAATTAAATTAAATATATAATAATAACCCTCCATTAATGATGTTGATAGAAAATGATTCATATCACTATATTGAGGTTGTAGTCCAAATGTATGCACAAGTGATATAATTATTTACCATTTCATTAAGAAGTGGTGTAAAAGGATTGTTCCATTATCATTAAAAACCTCATTAAATTTATGAATCTAAATTCTTAGAGATATTATATGTAATATAGTTTTATGGAATGTTTAGGAATAAATGTAATTTAAATATCTTGATTAATATTTATACATATTCTTTAAGTGACCTTTATTGATTAAACCTGAAGCCTTCGTAAGATTTTCTTAGAGAAATAGTAGAAGTTCTATGATAAAGGGAATTTATATTGGAAGTAATTATTGTAGGTAATTTATTATAGTAATGTTGAAAACTGTGGAAATTATCATGTAGAATCGGTGATATTTTATTATGGTGGGAGGGACGCAAATTTAATTACATTAATGTTTTTAATATTATATGGTCACTTTCATGTGAATGATCCTACATATAGAAATTAATTTGAATTTAGGATAATATAATTTAATAATAAATTAAAAAATAATAATTTTAAAAACTCATGTGAATTTGTTTTCTTATTTCATAGTTTAACCCCCCTAGTAAACCCATTTAACCATTACTATTGTAACAAAATATGACTGTTTGAATATTGATTACAAAAATTAACCCAATTTAAAAATATATATTTTTATAATTCAAATGAGTGAAACCATATTAAAACAATAAATTTATATATTTTATAGAATTTTTTTTACAATATTTTAGAAAAACAAAATGAAATGTGTTTACAAAAAACAATTTTTATCAATAAAACTGAATAATACATAATTCCATTCCTTGTCAAAACAAATATTTAAATATTTAAAGATAAATCTATATATTTTACATAAATTTAATTAAAAAATTTTAAAAAATTTATTTTTAATTAATTAATTTATAATCAACATCGTGACATAATATATTTTTTTAGAAAAAAAAACATTTCAGCGACAAAATGAACATATACCATATTTATAAATAATGGTAAATCCTAAGTAAAAAAATTTTGTTATTTAAATTTTAAGGGAAATTTGTTGAAATTATTATAAAATAATAAACATAATAGAAAATTTATTTAATTTATTTAATGAATATAAATAATTGTTTTCTAAAAACAAGAATTTTTTTACTATTCACAGAAAAATAAATATTTTTAAAAAATACTAGATATTTACTATAATATGCTAATAAAATTAATGTTGATAAAAATATATATTTAATAAAATATATAATCTTAAAATTTTAAAATTTATTTCATTGTTCGCATAGAAAATGTAATAAAAATATTTTTAAAGATAAATATTTTTTAAATAATTAAAAAAATTGTCTAATAATTGAGTACTTATTAATTTTGAATTAATAAATATCTTTATATTTTATAAAAAAATTATAAATATTTTCATGATTATTTATTCTTATTCATATCACTAATTTAATAGCTATGATATGATGGTCACATTTAGAAGAATTATGTATAGTATATCGTAGTTCACATAATGGTCGGTGTTGTGTGATAAAAATTCAATCAGGCATGGTATTATTTTGAAATAATTTTCCAAGGATTTAAAAATTTACTATTAAAGACACATATTTTTAACAACCCATCTATCAATAAATATAATGATAATCTATATAAATATTCCTTTCATTTTACACCAGTTTACTAAGAATCTTTTGCATCAGTCCTTATTCAATATTATTATTAAAATTTAGATATTGTTTCACTGTATCAAAAGTGGCAGAATTTTTATTGTGATAAGCAATAATATATAATTCTTACTCATTAAAGATAAATATTTTCCTTTGTAATATAAAATATTATTTATTAGATATCAATAGTTATCATTTACCCTTTCTATATTAAATATGATGTAACTTCTTATGATATTATAGGATTCATTACTCTCCATTAGTCCCCCATATTATTCTTCGTAATTATGAGTTAAAATTTAATATTCTGGATTATTATATAAAATTATAATTATCTTGGTTAATCAATAATTTATTTGGTCCTTATCAACCACCTGTAAATATTTCACAACAACATTCTCTATATATTTCACCTTCTTATATATAATATTTTTTTCAACCGTCAAATTATTTTTTGAATCCTTCAACAATTATATATAGAGATTGGAATAAAACATGAAAAATTAATTTCTTTGTTTTTGCAACATTAATATATTTTTCATCATGCCTACCCACCATCTCCACCATGAGGTTAATATCACCATTATGTCAATCCTTTTCTCCATCACTATAATCATCAATTTTTTTTATTTTAAATCCATAAATATTTTTTACATGTTTTCCAAATACTTATTTACTTATATTTATATATTATTTATATATTATTTTTTTGAAAGTATATTTTTAAAATTTAATAAAATTTATTTTGAACATTTATTAACATTCAGGCATTTAGAATATTTATTAATGTATAATTCATCATCTTTATCATTTCAATGATTTATTGGAAACATTAAACAAAATTTCTAACCATTCCGATATTATAACCATGCGAGTAAAAGCTTCCCTCTATATTTCTATTTTTCCAAAATATATTTTTTTGAGAGTAATTATACCAATTAATATATTTTTTTGACCCATGATATACATAAAAAATAAAATCCTCATTACTAGAATATAAGATATCATGATCATATATTTTATATACAATTATCATTGTTAAATAATACTTTTTATGTAATAAATATACAATATAAATCCAATAAATAACATTTCTATATTCATTTTTATGAATCCCTAATACCTTTAGAATAATTTGGGGTGGAATCTAATATAAAATTGCCTTCAATATTTTGAAATAGTCTTCTCTTTCACAAATAAAAAACATTTTATCTATAATTACATTCACTATGTTAGGGAATGTTTCGGCTAATGCATCTGATTTCATACTTCTTTAAGTTAATATTAAATTTTTCTTCTTGTGTTTTCAATCACCTTAATAAATATTCATTAACATTACCCTAATTTTTTTAGGAATTAAAAGGAATCATAATATTGTTTTCATGATATAATGATCTAACTATTGATTTTATTTATTTTTCATAATCTATAGACCCCTTAGTATCAATTTCCATGAGTTCCTAAAATTATAAATTAAGATTACTTCCATAAATTATTTTATATTAACTATCAATGTCAACTAATTAATTGTTTTTCATCATTATATTATTCCATAGTTGAGTGTTCTTTCTATATTCTGAATACCATTATGATCCACAACCATACATGTAATTCAAATTGAGAGAATAGGATTTAGAATTGAAAATTTTGAACTAATAAAAATATTTATGGACCTATAAAGGGATATTTTTTTGTATTAATTTATGATCCAAAACTGTGAGGGGTTCATTTTAATGGCATTGTGTGTGATATATTTCTTTATGTGACATGGTTATGCCAAAAAAATCTATTTTGGTGAGTGTTACACTTAGATATTTTTATTATGAAACATAATGAGGGGATAAATGATCATGCTCTCATTGTGGTGTTTAGAAAAACTTATAATAATAAAGGGGTAAATCTAGAATTATAGTTTTTATGGATGTGGATGGTTTGTAATGATGAAAAATTGAGAAGATATGGTTGTCTATAAATGGAGAGTATAGGATATCCAAAATATGTTCTATCTCATGGATGGATATTAGGAATGAGTTTAATTTCATTATGTTGTGGTAAGATTATGACGGGATACATGGTTAATGGTTCTACATGCCTATTAGAATTTGACATTCCATTTTTAGTGATAAATTTATATATTAGTGAAATAAGAATTTAAAAGATTTGGCGATTGTTTTTTTTTTGACAGTATGGGGGCTCAAAATCAGTCTTTGACCAAATACACCACAAACCTTGTCGCGGTCACCAACTTTTGGTAATGGCCCATTAGGTATTCTCTATATATAGGGGTTCATGTTCCTAATTTTTTGACTTCTTTCCTTCCAATAAAACACTTTATAACTTAGATACCGTCTTTGGTCCTTGTTCTCCAGATCTAAGTATATATTAACATTAAAATTTGGATATATTTATTTCTCTCTCCATCAATGCTATTCTACTACATCCCTCTAGTTTTTCCTATTCCTAGAAACTATTAAAGAGGTTATAGAATTAAATATCTCCTATATTTAGATTATTATCAAACATGGATGATGAAGGATCTCTATTCTGTTGTCATGGGGTTGTTTCTATCATTTTTTATAGTGATTGGTTTCATAGGATCATATTCATTTATAGTGTCATTGGTAAATTTATATTATGTTTTGGGATTCCTAAAAATAAACATATTTATGTATTGTTTTTGAATTTTAATTATTTATTCTCTATGAATAATTTTACAATTTGTATACTTAATAAATACCAAAAATTTAGATAAATTAATTTTATGATATTTAAATGGGTGTTTTAATCACATACAGATTGTTCTTTAAAAATGATGATTGCATCATGGGATTTTCATGATTGTTTGATCTATCATTACAATTTTTATTCTTATTTATTAGACTATTTTGAAATCATTAAATCATAAAAATAATGTTTATATAGTAAGAAGAGAAGAATAATTAATTTGGTATATTAAATGAATATATAATGATTTCATAAAACAATTGATCTCGAGGAGTATTTCCATTACCATGTCAATAGTTATTATAGATTTAATAGGCTTCCTATTAATAAGTTTCTAATTACGAAAACCATATTATAATGATTTTGTTAAATCATGTTGGTGAAGTAATTATATTTGTTGCAATAAATTTTTTTGTGTTTTTATAGCCTATCCATATTAAATTTTTTATTTTTCATTAAAGTGATGTACCATTTAATCCCCCTTGATTTTTTGTCTTATATATTATTTTTTATTAAATATATATTTCTACGAATGATATATTCCCTATTTTGTTTTGATATAAGAAGTTTTTTTTTGGATTATTTTATGAGGGATGTGATTTTTTTTATATGGTGTTGTTAGTGGACTATTTTTTATGATAGTGGGACAGAAGAGATAGTGTGGATAGGTGTCAGGGATAAAAGTAGGATTTATAGAAATAGTTTAGAGTGGTTGATTTCAGTTTTTGTTGGTTAGTTTGGGTTATTTCTTATCCTTTTGTTAAATTATTCTTCTTTTCACCAAGAATTTTTCTCTATTGAGTTTGGGTCAGTACATTCATAGAATACCAGGAAATATGCGGTGTTAAATGAGATATATGTTAATATATTATAATTTTGGTGATAATCATAAATATTCATTATCAAGAATCCCTCAATGGATGGATTGGGATATCAAGATAATTTTTTATTTATAATACCACCTTGTATTTTATTCGGAAATTTAATTGTAAATATTGAAAAAATAACGTCATTTTATAAATTATTTTTTAATCATTATCATATAATACTATTAATGATGATAATTTTTTATTTTATTATGCATACATGTTAATTCATATTCCCTTCCTAGAGATGATATAAACTTTTTCAAAAGGGATATTATCAATAGTAATAGAGTAGTGTGAGCCAGTTTCCATTAGAATGTTTGTGTTCCATGAAATTATCATGTTCTATTATTTCCTCTACACTACCACATGAATTGTATTATTTTCAACAGTCAAAGGTTTTGGGTTTGGGTTGATTTCCATGTTATCAAAATTAGTTAGGTAATGGATTATTGAATACTCTATATGCCCTGATATACCTACATAAATAGAGTGTTTTGTTGGTATATATGATCTTTGAGGGATCTCATTTTTACTATATATGTACATATTATAACTAAAGTTCAAAATTTTATTATATATGTACTTTTGTACATGTTATAATGATCTGTTGTGTAGTATAATTTTAATGGTCTAAGATAGATTTTAACATTATTACATATTTATAGGAGTTCATTTTATATATAAATTTATATTATTTATGTATTGTTTATCAATCTATTAATATGTGTTTTTAGAATAATATACATGGAAATTTTTAGAGAAGTGTTTTTATTTAGTTTATAAAAACATTATAAAGTCATTGATTCATTCCTAATCATTAATTTCTCTAACAAAATTATTGCTAAATGTTTCTTGTGTTTCCTACTAATATATGATCACAATGATTCTAGAAAAAATTAAAATATTGATATTATTAAATTATAATGTTTTAAACTATAAAAAGATAATAGTTATGAAGTCATGAAAGTTTGATTGCATGATTTTTTATCACTAATGTGGTCATTAAATAAAAAATTTATAAATCCCATCATATTGGCTGTTGAGGATTAATCCAAAAAATTACTAGATGATAGATAATTTTAAATTCTACCTGAAGGATAAAATAAAATGTTTTATCGAATGAACATAATCAAATCTAGTTAATTTGGAATTATTTATATCATTACAATATATATTATTTAGAGAGGTAAATTAGAAAAACATACACATTATGAAGAGAACTATTGATATCTAAAAAGGCTTATCAATGAAAAATCTCTTAAAACTTCATGAGAAATATAATATCCTAATGACTCTAGAAAATATCCATCTGATAGAGGAAACATGTGAAGAAGATAAGATAGAGAAATAAAGATCTTACTGTAATGAGCCTATCAAATGAATAAAATCGGAAAGATACAGGTTGAATATATTATTGATGTTGGAAATATTTGCAATACTACAATATGGAGAATAATATTTTTTTGAACACAAGACATATTTTGGAAACAAATCCATAAAAAATAATCAACTCAATGACTTTGATGACACTGAGCTGTTATTTCAATGTTCATATATATATATCTAATGTTTTAAGATGATTTTATTGGACAATTAGTTCCAATTTTCGAGGAAATTTTGATGAATAATTTTGATTTTTAATTTTTCGAAGAATTGAGTTAGGTCAAATCAATGATTAGTTGAGTGGTAAATTCCAAATAGAACATGTGATTCCTTATTTATTTTTATGGGAATTAAAAATAATCAATATTGTGTAGAATCAATCTATGTTTGCCATTATATTTTTTTCTGGGGAGATATATTGTATATTTTTTCAAGAGGGAATAAAGATAGTTTTAAACCAATAAGAAACATGGATGGAGAGGTGGAGAATCAGAGATTATTGATTTGTATATATATCCACAGGACAATGAAATACTAAGTATAAAGAGATCCATATGATGAAGGATTATTAATTTGAGGTTAATCAGATAGAGGAACATCAATCTATGGTACACTAGATGAATGTGCATTGGAATGAGGGAATTAAATTGAGGATTACTAGATAGAGGTTCATCAGATAGATCAAATTGAACATAAGATAATTGAACATAGAATAAAAAATGTATTATCACTTCCTACACAATTTTTTGTGAGGCTTAAGTTTATCTCTTTCTTCCTTGATCATGAGGATGATTCTATACTACCAATTTTTTAGATATTTTTTCATGATCTCAATGAAGTAATTTATAGTAATATGGTATCTAACATTATTTTGGAGAATTAAATTCTAATATAAAGATCATTTTACCCTATATCAATAAAGAAGAAGGGGGATCTTGTAGTTTGGGTTTGACCAGATTTGATATAGGTTCTGGGCTTGAGAGTACAACCAACTAGTATATAAGATGAGAAATATAGGATAGCTTTATGATATAATCACCTATGGTATAAGTGAGAGTCCATTGGAATTAAACCATGGTAAATTGGAAGAGTGATTACTATGGTGTATAAATTGTTGTTTCTTATAAATCATTATCCCTATAATTTGAGATAAAATTATACCATTGATTTCATGGAAATATTGAAACTTATATGAGGATTTGTTCTAATATTTTTTTAAAAATAATGGGATTAAATATTTACCCTCTCCCCATATTAGTGATTCAAAAAGATCTTAGAATATCAATTTGAATCAATTCATATGATTCCATTTATTGATCAACATATCTATTGAGAAAGGATAATATAAATTCTGAAAAACAAACATCATATTTTTGTTATTATTTTATATAAAAAATCATATTCGGGGGAATAGTATGTTACCCTGCTATCTATCTCTTTGGTGAGATGTAATATATTATAATATGTAGGGACTTCCTCCCCTGAATGTAGTTTTTTTACTGATTCTGATATTCTAAATTAATTTTTCTTAATCTAAATATTTTATTTTTTTACCTCTATATGCGAATATTTATACAATAATTATTTGGTTTCCAACTACCAATGAAATGTGGGATATGACAATATTAAATAATTAAAGAAATCGTGAATGTCAAAGTGGATATGTTGCAAATCAAGAGGAGCATGATTGATAAAATATAGATGGTAGAAGATGAAAACATTGATGAGAACATTACATGGGGAAATGATATTTTCATAAATATATAAGGTTTATTTGAGAAGATGAAATATAATTATATTGTTATGAAACTAATCAGAAAATTTCTAGATATGATTGATACAATAATTGTATATCTAAAATATTGGGAGGATGTATATCTTCAAGAAAAAAAAATATTCTCATACCATATGAAATAAGAAATTAAAAGGGGTTTATGGATAATGTTAAATAAGAACTATATATTTATGTTATGTTTAAAGGGAATACCATTTATAAATAAGTAGAAGAAAAATAAAGTGTTTATAATTATAATGAGGATGAATATGTCTTCCAAAAATAATTTATATTCTTTATATATTATACAATTTGTGAAATAATATTAGAAAATAGAAAAAATATATTTTATATATGAATTTTAATATTATAGGATAATTTATATGAATATATCCTATGACAGATATCAGGGATTCTATGTTTGAATATTATGATAGGATGTCTTAGAAATAAATTAAAAATAAATAAAAGAAAATTTATTCTTATAAGGAGGTGAATCTTTCAATTAGAAAGGAGATGAAGGATTCATCATCCAATAAAGAGTTCTTTTTTTGGAAAAAATTTTAGATGATATTAAGATGTGATATATATTATCATTTAGGGATAGTGATGAAGAAAATAAAACATAAATTAAACTTAATATAATGAAAATTTTGATGTATATATTAGGAAAATTCTGATGAATGTATGAAAAAAATATTGATCTTTGATTAATATGAGAAAATGGTATATGTTTATGAAGATATATACGTAAAAATTCAAGTATACTTTTTTGGGAAAAAATTAGTCTATATTATATAAAAAATATAGATAAACATTATTAGAGAACTCATTATAAAATAAGTGTGGGGTAAATTTGAATTTTCATATATTCGTGAAAAAGGGTCTAAAGGGTAACGATGATTCTCTAACAAAAAATATGAATATACATATACCTTTTCAAAAAGAGAGTGTTCAAATAGTATGACAGAATTATCTTGCACCATGAATGTTAGTGAGAAATAAACTTCAATAATGAAGGTGTGTAATACATTATGAATATTTCTCCAAGAACAAAGACACCCATATTTTTTAAATAGTTACCAACAATAAACATTAGAGGGGGACTACTATCATTATATATAATCAAGATTTCAAGGTCATTTATTTTTTTCAGAAGAATTAGGGAATAAATCATACTCACATTGGTACAACATGTATCTATTATGACTTTATTATAAATCATGGAATAATTATGATAAGTATACAAGAACAGACGTTCCAAGAATAAAATATGAGGGAAAAAATAAGTTTGGTATGTAATGAATGCTATTTTTCTATGTAGGGTATGTGAAAAAACTATTAAGTAAATATTGTAATTAAATATTGCCTAGTCATTTAGCCATATCAAATAACAATTTCTATAATGGTAGTGGAACAACAAAAGACTTTTGATGAAAATTACAAGACATTAGATTCAGAAAAGGAGAAAATATTTGATAGAATATTATCAACAGATGGTGGATTAATGGTTTAGTTGAAATTTTAGAGGTGTGGGAAATATAGGCATGTTATAAAATATTGTTACACTATTAAACCATACAAATATGAATTAATGAAAAGGACATTGAAAACTCAAGGGAATGAAGATATGTTTAAAATTTAATAGATGATCACAACATTATGCGTTGAATTAATTTGGACGGATTTGTACATTTGAAATTGATTTTAGGATTTTCAGAATGAATAAATAACATCCCATTCAATATATATAAAAATTAATTAGAATTATATACTGAGAGAACATAGTACATATGAATCTCACATCAAAGGAACTTTGAGGTTTCTCAATATTGCAATTATTATTTTTTATTTCAACTAAACTTCTGATAACTAATGAATAATTATATTAGGACATGGAAGAATACTATAGTGGTGTTATAGTAAGTATAAATTTCATTTAGGGAATATTATGATCATAATGAAAAAGTATGTTTTTCAATCGATCAGGGAGGGAAAGGATAAACATGAGATAGGGTTGTCACACTTTCTATGTTTATATAAAATTGATCAATAATGAGGAGTAATGTTTTTTTAGAATGCTGAGACTATGGGGTATTTGTGTATATAAAAATGGTTTATATGTTTGTTGATATGGTTGTGGGTTTATATTAATATAGATTCTCATATTTTCATTATCACTTAATTGATTCAATAACCATGAAGGACATATCTGAATAAAAAAATTCAACAACATTGATCATCATGATTACGCACTTGTATTTTATAGATAATATTCACCCATATATATTTATTTTTTTCCAAATAATTGATGGTTTTTTATTGATTCATGATATATTATTATTCTATTGGGTAAATTTTTTAAAACATCTGAAATGAAGTGGGATATGGTGAGATAAACCCTATTTTTGCAATTTCATTTAATTTTCAAAAAAGGGGTATATATAAAATTCACACACATATGGGGGTAAATTATTTAGAACATATATTTAGTTTAAATATGTGGGGGGTATTTACTACCATCCCATATGGTGATATTGTTACCCAAATTTGTATTATTTTTATTTGACGGTCATAATGAAATATATTCATATAAATGAAATGATTTTGATGATGATTATGAAAGTTTTTATTTATTATTTATGTGAAATCATAAAATGTGTGATAATTCTTTACTGATCTTTAATTTCTCAAAAATCTTGATTACTATAAAGTTCTCATGATTAAAAATAATTTTTGATCATGAACTTTCAAGATAATATATATATAACATTGATGTCATGAAATGATGAAGATGAAAACAACAAAATATTAAATTTAATTATTTCATGAAGGTGGGGTTTCATGATTTTTTATTTTTGAGGTAATCATCACGTGGAGAATATTTTAAATTTCATCAAACTGGATTCTAGAAAATCATTGGACAAATGATTAATAGATAAAGAAATCAGAAGTCTTCAGAATGTGTAGAATAAAATACTATTATAGATAGACATTATTGAAAAATGTAGATGGAAAATAATTATGAATATTATGTATTTCTTCTAGAAAGTGTGGAATCATATAATTAAGCACCAGATAAAGAGATTTTTTGATTTCCAAAATATATTTCGAATGAACATTCTCTTGAAATATCATCATGTAGAGAAAATTAGAGAGACTCTTAAAAAGGTGCATAAATTTTAAAAATCATATGAAGTGGAATTGATTGAGAAATCATGAGCTTATTGGACCAAGTTTATAAGATGAATGAAATTTGAAAGTAAAGTATTGGAGAAGTTCAATATGGAGGAAAAAATATAAATATACCATATAGAGAAACATAATAGTTTTAAAACCAAACTATTTCTTGAGAATAGTTAAATATTATTTATAATTCCAATGTTTGTCTAGGTGGTGGGATGTACATTCAATATTTTTCAATCTAGATAATATTTGTGGATTTTTTATGATATATTCAATGATTATTATTGAGGAATAATTGATGAATAATTTTGAATCAAATGTTTTATTATATTTTAAGGAGGTTAAATAATATTGGATTTGAGCAGAAAAATCATAATTGGAATTTTTTTAAATCCATGATTTTTACAGGAAGAATGCATACATAAAGGGATGCATCCAGATTATAAGTGGATTATGTTTCATTCTATGGAGTGTAAAATTTATATTGTTTTTTGGTAGTGAATATATTGAGGTTCATATCATGATCCTACATGGTTTATGAAGGGGATAATCATATGGAAGTGCTACTGACAGATATCCATCGTTAGTATAATTACAATAGATAAAGAGAATTAGATTATAAAAGGGAATTGCATTGATGTTCATAGCATATATGAGAATTTTTTTGTGGTTCAATGAATGTGGAATTACTTGAATAAGGACCCACGAAAATGGATATCTAGATAGAGGCTTGTCAGAAAGATGAAAATTAACTAAGGACAATTAGAAATATCATAATGAATTTTATATCACTAGGAGACCAAAATTTTTTGTTACATTAGTAGATAAATTTTTTTCAATATAGTGAGTATGTTTTATGACATCCAATCTAATCAAATATATAATAAAGATCAAAAATATTTTTCACTTAAGAAAATATGGTATAACTTTCTTGGGGAGGAAGACTTTATGAAGAAGAAGTTATTTTTTCACTGGATCAACACAGTGGAATTATGGTCATGTAGTTGGGTGATATAATTTTCTTAATAGGAACATACATAGGAGTGTAACCAGTTTTGATGGAAAAATAAAATAGAAGGAATGATGAGGGTATATAAAATTTATTTGGAAGTGTTTTTTTCTAGGGTGTATAAAAATGTCAACTATAAGAACTATATCTTGCATATAGAACACATTGATGCTTTAAAAATTACAAACCTATTTAATTTAGTGAATATTTAATGTTATTACATATAACTAACAAGATAATTTATTGGTATTTGTAATGAACCGTATAAATATCATATGTTGATCATCTTTTTCATATTCTTTTCTTAGGAGGCTAGGTTAAGAGGCATTATTGAGGGTATACAAACTATAACAAGTAAATGTTTTTGAGATTTTAGAATATGTCATAAAAAATTGGGATGAAAAAATCACACCCCCTATAAGTGAGCTTACAATAATTTCTGGAAATCAGTATGTTTGAATCCTAACCAACATAATATTTGAATTGATATTTAGTGATATCATGGTTACTTAAGGGATTAATGTGCTGATAATTTACCAAGGGGGAAGATATATACAAACCAATGTAGATGTTGTGTGAGGTGAATTATTATATATATTATTTTGATATTTTGTTACTCATTTTCTATAGTACTTTGTGATCCATCTTTGTCTGGTTGGTTTATTGTTCCCCTGATTTTGGTAATGATTAAATTTTCTTTTTTTATTTACATGGATTTATCATGATTCTTTTACATTTCACAATATTATTTTTGGGTAGAAACTATTCGATATATCTGTATAATCATATATATATATATATATTATAGTATAAAAGAGTTAGTAAGTGATCATTTTAAGCCTTACTATATCATTTTGCTTAAACAAAAGTAGTTCAAGTTTTCTGTATCATCTTTGTTTTCAGTTGTTGTTTATTTTTATTTTTTCCGGTTATATGACAATTCAAATATTAAGATAGAAAATTTAATTATGTCACAATGTTGAATTTGTAACTTTATAATTTCTTAAGATATATTTATGTAATGTATGTTATTTTATACATTTTAAACACATATTTATATTCTTAAATTATATTCTTAATGGAGGTCAGCTTTGATGGTTACTCACTATCAACCCATGTGGGGTATCAGTGAAGGGGGTCATTACACTATTTTTTATTGAATTTATATAATAAATGGTATGGAGTTGTGAGGGATAAGTTATTGATTATTACGTATTTTGGTTATTAAATATAATTAGATGAATATTACATATGATGTAACAATGGTATACTGATAGAATATTGGACATTAAAGAACCTTATGATCATATGAAGGGACCTTATGATTATTGAATGACCTAGGAAATTAATATAGGTTTTTATGTTGAGATATGGGTGATCATCCTCATTAATTATTTTTTTATTGAGAATCAATTGGGAATATTATGGCAGTTTATATGAAAATTAACTAAGGCATATTATGTATCCAATATTTCACAATTTGGTAGTACATAAATTTTTCTTTTTAAATGTAAAAGAATCTGGTAGATTTCCATATTATATTAATAATAAATATGTCTATTGGTATATGATAAAAGATAATTTCCATGTTGTTACACATAAATATGCTATTCAGAGGAAGTCACTTTGTGATTTTTAATATTAGAGTTGTAAAATTTATAATATCCCCAATTTAGATTAAGAGATCATGGATTATTGAAGGAGTTTGAGATATGGTCTACCATTATTTTTTATTGTATGGATTATTGAATTTGATTGGATTTTAGTAATTGTGTAATTCTATTTAGTATTGTTGGTCCATACCAAGAGAATCATGAGACATCAGACATTTCGTGGGATATGTTTCATGGCCAGTTATAGGATGAGCATCATTCATCGAATCCATAGGTTTGTTTTTCATAATATATATATATTATATCCAATAGGGTTTTATGTTCCAATAGGATTTATATTTTGTATAAATATTTAATCTATTATGATTTATATCGTTTTCCACTTCAGTGGGATAGAGTGATGAATTTTTATGAGTATTTATATCATGAAATTAAATAGAAAATTATAATTTTCATGATGAAAATTATAATTGATGATCTAGATAATCAATTGGTCATATTAAGGAGTCTAGATAGTAATATATCATCACTACATGGTAATATTTTTACCACTCAATATAGAATATCTATTAATAATGTTCTTATTTTTCTAGATATATAATTTCTTAAACATCATAGAGTAATTTCTGACATTCATTATCGTATTTTAAAGGGGGATATTGTTCTCAAAACTCACAGGAAAAACATGGCATATTTTCTATGTCGAGGTCAAGGATATTTTACACATGAGGTCATAAACTCCCTTAGTAGAGAGTGTGGAGATGGAATCCTTATTCATTATCAGTCATTGATGTTATATCCAATATGGTAGCATCAATATGGTGGTGCTCCAATATATGATTAGTAGATTGGGTTTGGGGTGGGTAGAGGAAACCCCCATGATGCACATAATTATTTTAGATAGAGAGAAAATTGTTTCCATCATGTTGGTTTCCTTCATGTCCAATGAATTTATACGGTGGCGTTACGTTGGATTCATGATTTATATTTTCTAACAACAATCATTATAGAAATTTTACAAGGTATTATTGACTTATATTCAACTTGATTGTATACATTTTTGGATTCAAGTGGAATTCACTCCCTTATTTAACCTACATTATCTTATTCACAATGACACGAGGTTGAATGGATTCCATTTTTGTTAGAATTAACTATACTATTTGAAATTTCTGGTAGCACATTTAATGTGTGCATAGATCGTGATTTGATAGAAAGGAAAATTTTAACATTTGTAGATTTCCTATTTTTTAATATTCAATAATAAAACATTATCATCAACATCGTTTGGCTGGAATTAATGCATTATATTGATCATTTCATTGAGAGAGATAGTTTTATTCTATGATGATAATTGAAAGGTTTTTTGTTTAATAGTTAGAGATATTTTTGAATGGGTTCAAATACTATTTTTTCCATGTACTACATGATTTAAAATATAAATCTCATACAAATACATAATCATCAAGTGATGATTACTAGCATTGTTGATGAGTACCACATTTTAATGCAATCGTTGGTCGTAAGGCTTTCCCTCAATGTGAGATTAATTTTGGGGCATTGTTATAATTGGATGATACAATGATACCAATGTACTCAACATGGATTACACCTTATAAATTGTTGTAGATATAGATTTCAATTTATTTATTTCTATATAGTTATTTAATTCATCCTAATGTTTCCCCTTGGGATGACTTAATTCTATTTGTTAATAATATGTATGGAAATCTCTAATTATACCAGTACTATCATTACATAAATTAACTTATAGTGAAGAATTATTACCTCATTTAATATATTGGTGTTATTTTCTCAGAACTAAATTTTTATAGAAAGTTCATAATGATTATATCATAATTATGATATTTAAAAATTATGTGAATGAGGAGGATTATTTGAATACTAACGTTAGATTTCATAATGGGAATTCTATCTTCATGGTTCTTTCGATCGGCATAATAAAATTTATTTCCATGATTATGGGAGCAGTAAATATTGAATTTTACAAAATTATGGATCTGTTCTAAGGGTTATTAATTAATGATATCATAATTAATTCTAATTTAAAGGTGAAACTGATCAGTTTCCTTAATATCTGTTTTCCACGGGATTTTATTCTTTGTGTTCATTAGAGTTCTTATTATCTTTTCATGGATTTTTATGAAATTTTATTGATTTTTTATCTCGTATGGGACATGGAAGTTATTTTTACATGATAAAAACTATATTACCTATGATCATGAACTATTTATGGATGTTTCTATCTAACTTTATGACTTCAATAATTTATCAATGGGTGATATTTGGTATTCATATATTACAAATAACTGATCTATATTTTATCTCTTCATGATTTGAGATTATGATAATAGTTGTGGATAATCTTTATACACAGTTTTCACATTAGGATTTTATATACACTATTGAATTGGAAGGTTGTTTCCGATAAGCGCTGAAATAATTCATGTGATTAAGTTGTGATTCAATCAACTATTTTTTTAATAAATATAAATGATATCCCCATTATGTAACTAGATATAGAATATTTTTTGAAGGTGCATGATTTTAATATTATATTAGGGAACACTAATAATTGGTTCAATGGGTAGAGAAACTCACAGTTTTATGATTTTTAGATGGTGATATTATTTCACTGGTAGTGATTCCCATGAGGGATGGTCTAAGGATGATCATTATTTATTAATTTTTTAGGGAGTCTCCTTATTAATTCATTGATGTGTGAGGTAGTTCTTTATGAGTTCCATATATCATCTCTGTTTTTACATTATTGTGTTGATAATGTGAATTATTTCTTTAAGAATATATTATATGTTCTTAATGATGAATTGGTATGTTCCAGTGTGAGTATCTTGGTTCTTAGTATTCTATTGGGAGAATCTAGATAATTAGGTTCCGAGTGGGATCCTTGAACCCCCTGATGTTCCCTAGTTTATTTGAAAAGTAATATAAACAGACCTAATTACCTAGTTACCATGATATTATGTGGTATTTGATTGTATATGGTTAATTAAGGGATACACAATGAAGATAAATCATGTCATGGTGATTAAGGAGTTGAGAAAAATTAATGTTTTAGCATGTCTGTATCTGGAGGTGGTGGTAGATATTAATAGAACTATAAATATGGACATCTTTGATTATGATATAAAATTAATATTTAGAGTGTATATATTTCTCCAATGTCTATTTCAATCTTATATATTATTTAGTATTGATTTCCTCCAATTTATTGATTTTTAGGTGGAATAGACTATCCATACATTTGGAGGAATATTTCACACATGTGTTCTTGATTTTGGAGGTCTATGGGTAAGTCACATACAATTGGTTTAGTTTTAATATAAAAAAATATCTCTCCACTATTAGTATATACCCATTAATTGTTTCATATATATGATCTGGTATATTTACACTTTTTAGTGATGAGGTTGGGGAGATATCAAATATCATGCTAAAATTGGTGAAAATATTGATATAGAATTCATAGGTGCTTCATTAGTGGATAAATATATCCACATAATTCCTATTCCAATTATAAGAGGTTTAATATATAGTGGGACTTTTCATATCATTTAATCATGAATGTATCTCTTTATTATGGGTGGAAATGGTTCAATCATTAGAGATATATATCAATTTATTGTTTACGGCCTTTGAAGGTATTTCTGCATGTTGGAGCTATTTCATATCTTTTAGTACATCACCCAAAATATGAACTGAAAGAAATATATATCTACTGTATCATAGAATAATCAATATCATGATGATAATTTTAATGTATTTGAAAATATTTAGTTTAAAGTTTAAGATGATGAAACCTTTTAGGAATGACAAATTAACATCTAATAATATTAAGAGAATGTATTTTATGATCATTATATTATATTGGATCAGATAAAATAGATTCAAGGTATCAAGAAGGAGTGTATTTGGGATTGTGATTTATAGATTCATATCAAACATCATATGATTTTCGGTTATTTAATCTCTCAACGTGATATTTTTATCCATTGAAAATTTATATAATGAATTCTATATTATTATTAAGTTTTATTACCTTCAAATGTGTGGGATATTTTTTTAATAGATAGATACATGAGAGGTAACTCCCTAAGTGGTTATTTTATATCCTTTCTATTAATATTTTTAATTGATATGATTCATGAGAAGAATAATTTTTTTAGTTTTCTATAATAAGGGACTAATTGTTTTAAATACTTTCCATATTCTTCCATTATTTTCAGATATTGAGAGGGTATTTTGAGGTGAGATGGGGGTTGTGATTATTTTTTCTATGGGGTTTAATTTGTAGTTGTAGTAGTCTAAATGGATTTAATAAACTAGCACATTTCAAATTTCAAAAAATAATATATGGATATTGTTTTTCATTGAAAACCGCTGATATGAAACACTTATTTGTGGGGCATGGTGTCTAGAAAATTACCTTATGTCACATGTTTATTGGAGAAATACACATGGTAATGGGTTTCCTACATGGTGATATTATTTGTGTAATATGGGGTGGGGTGAAATTCTCATAGAGTGGGTGTGATGTTCGAGAAATTAGTTGAGGGAAACAAGGAAGACACATATTCCCATTTTGGTGGTGTTCATAAAAAGCATTTTTTCAAGGTCATAAAAAGTGTATTGAATATAAATGATAATCATGGGATCTATTTTAAATCATAAATTCATCATTTATATGACCATGGTGATGGGGATGTCCCTGTTCCATGGTTAGGTTCTATGGGGAATCATGGTCGAGGGAGCCATGGGTTGGTTGACAACCAGTATATAGTGGTACGATTGATCCTTTTATAAAAGAAATAATGATAACTAATAAGATGTGTATATTTCATTTTTGAATGGAAATGGTTCCAAAAAATCAATTTAGTAGATAAAACACATCCATTTTCTTAGTATTTACTCTATGATAGAAGTTTATGTTTTCTTTTCTATAAATAGGGGATACGGTTATCAATACATTGACTTTAATTTTTTGGATAATCCCTAGCTGAACCCCATACTACCTTTGGTAATTTTTTTACAGATCTAATTATCTACAAGCCATGAAATTGGTGGGGGTGAATTTCATTATATATTCAATTTAGTATATTCTCTCCTTTGGGTATTAAAATTCTTATCTTTCATCATAGAGGTTTTGATAATGAGGTTATTCTATATTTCCATTAGTATTTGAAGTGGTTGATTATTTTTCATAGTTGTTAGATCCCAATATGGCTTCAATCACATTTTGAAGTTGATTACTCCATATCACTCTATTATTAGGTGTTTATCTACTAGGATTCATATTTATTTTTGGGATTTTTAAACTTCTCCATATTTACGTTTTGATATTTAATATGAATGATTTATCATCTATGACTAAAAGGAACAGATTAAACATAATTAAGATAATATTTAGGATCTCTGAATCAAAATATATTTAAAATAAATTTGTTATTAATTTTAAATCAATCACCAACCATTATGTTTCCCTCACAAGATTTTATATATTCAATGATTGAACGCCTAATTGATTTTTTATATTCCTTGAAAAATTTTACATGTTTAAAATATAGATAAAAACATAAATACGGTTAGATGCATAAATTATTTAATATGGAATAAAAAATTAATTTATCATACATTAATTAAAATAGAAATATAAAAGTGGTTTTTATTAAGAATTTCTATATATTTTTTGTGTTTTTATTTACTATTTATTAGTTTTCTTGTTTATAAAACCCACTCATAATAAATTGATTAAATTAAAATAGTAAATGAATAAATAAAACCTATAATTTAATTTCAAGATCATATTATTTTTTATTATATTTGTGTATGATTTAATGAAATGGAATTTCTTCCCTTCAATTTTGGTTAAATGAAATGTATTTTACTCCAATGATTGTACCTTAGGTTCATATATCCATTTCCATATTTCTCATATGTGAAACTTCATATGGTTAGATGATTTATATTGGGATTAGAATTTTTTCCTATGATGTTGTAGTACATTAACATCAGTTCATAGTGGGATAGAATGGATGGTCTCGGAAGGTTATGGTAATGAAATCAAGATGGATGAAATTCATTGAGATTCATGGATGTATATTTTTTATATTTTTTAGGGATTATTTTTCTACTTATTGAATAAGGATCTCATCTATTAGTAATATATCAACTTTGATATTAGGACGACCAAGTCTTATAATAACTAGAACTGTATCGTGGTAATTTAATAATATATAAATTTATGAGATCGATTGATTAATTTTGTAATGATTTAGTAATTCCAATTAAAAATATGGATAGGAAAAAATACTTTGTATTAGGGATATAAATCAATAATTAAATTATGTATGATACAAGAACCATGGATTTTTATTGTAATTGTAGTGGTTAAACCATAATATTTGATGGTATTCTATTGTGTTAATGTAAAAACTAAATTAATATAAGACTAATAATGATATAATTTTATACTTTTATGTCTAGTTAATAATAATATCGGAAATCCTTTATGTGTATGATTGGTTTCATGAGGTAAATTTTAAATAGTGGAAGAATATTGTCAGATGATTTCCTTTTGGATGCTTATGTATTACACTATCTATTAGATATAATATTTATAATGATCCTCCACATAATATAGATTCTTTATAGTCCCAAAATATATATAATTCTATTAGTTTCCTCAAAGCCATGTTGATGACAAAATGGTTGTATTACTACCCTTTATACGTCGTTCCCCCTTTAGGCATAACATGGTGTGTAGGTATATTCAGGCTATAATGTCACTCACCATTACAATAAATGAATTACTATCTACTATAATGTATACTATTATTATATGTCTATTAATTCATTAGTTATATCCTCTTTAGGTATATTGTATAATTACATGATTTTTGATGGATTTTGATCTTACTAAATGGAAAATAGATGTTATGAGGTATGGTCAAGATTATGAAGTTTGTGTAGATATTATAGTTTGATAAATATTATAATATTATACCCCATTCTTGGTTAGGGTAGTTCTTGATGAGGCCCAAACAACATCATATGTGACTTGATATCTTGTGATTACATTATTTTGAAATGAATTACATCATTAGAATTTTTTGGGGGGAACGATACAGACAAACCCATAGGTATCTGGTATAGGGTTTCTTCTCATATATATATATATATATATATATCTCTGTGTGTGTGTGTTTTGATACAAAGATTCTTATCTTTTTTATTACATGGAGATAACCCCTTGATGAAATTGAGATTTACTACATCAGATTTGGGTAATGAGTATATTTCTTTTGTATATCCACTATGATTTGATATTCGTTATCTAAATTTTCTTGAGAGGTATCAAAATAGATCCTACTTAGTTTATGGGTATTATAACCCCTATATATATATGCATGTGTATGTGTTTTTTGTAGGTCTATAGGATGAGTTAAGTGATCGATCATTGAATTATTATATCATAGTTTCTTTGTTGGGAGCTTTTAGATTTCTTGATCATTATACATGTGTCATTAGTAGGTAATTTCAGTTCATTATATATTTTTTCAAATTTTAGGTATTGATATTCTATATTTATTTATAACATGGAATTTTTTAGAATAATTTTATCACATCATGGGATATATTAAGAATAATTCCTTTGATTTTATATTTTTTACACTAAATTATATTCCTAAACCTGTGTCCCATTCCAAGTAAGAATCAAGTGTAACCCACATCTTTACTATTTTTCTAGAATGGGTACTAGTTGAGGGGGTCATGAAAACATGATTAAAAATTTTATCTGTAATTCCTAATGTAATTGGTTTATAGCTAAAAAATGATGAGAACATAACATTCTATTACCTATGAAAGACTAATTTCCCCTAAATAGTATATTTTATTTTCTTACTATTATAAAAAATATTATAACATGATTAATGTAATAAAATTCTTTTTCATCATAATGATTTTTGATCTCCTCTCTATTTTTTTCATCATTCTTAAATTATATCCCAAATTCACTTTTTTCATAAAAACCCACTAAAAATATCTCCTAACTCAATACATATTAATTATTATTTATGTCGTCTCTCTTTACCCATGTGAGAGTTTATTTCTATAAATCATGAAAAATTTCAATATTTTCCCTAAATCAAAAAAATTACTTCATTAATAATCGATATATTCATTCATCGATATCATTAAGAACTATGTTGATATTCATATAATTTAATAAAAATATCCCCATATTAAATATTAATTCCAATATGAGTTTTATACAAAACCTAACATCACAATAACCCTGTAAATATTGAAAAACTAGATTTTAATCATGTTAATATGTTCACTCTATTGTTCATGGCAAATAAATAAATATTCTCCATGAAATATATTCATTTACATAATTTTATAAAAAATATATATGAACTAAATCATGCCATATCATAATAAAACCATTGTTTTTTATCCAATTTCAATCCACCATATACAATTACCTATAAGAAATCATTACTTATATGAAATCCTTGTTATTTTATTAAATGAATATATTATACCACAAAAAATATTCATCATCATGGTGTGTAATAATTAATATAAATCTATCTCAAAACTATAATCAAAAAATTAAATTTAACATTGAATAACATTCAAATTTCAAGAAAATACTAACCACCAAAACTATTTCCCCTAAACAATTTATTTTTTACCAAGAATCCATAATGATCAATATTAAACCACCATATTCACCATTAATTTTTGAAATCAATATCTATATTTTTTAATACTATATAAGTGTCATGAAAACCAATTCTAAATCATAATTTATTTTAAAAAAATTGGTTTATAATTCAATTTAATGAAGATGCTCACGACATTGTTTTGGTCTTCTAACAAAATTTCAATTAAATATGATCTAACATTCCTTTAAACTTTATATCTCAACTTATTTTTTCTTCATGTTGATAAAATATGTTTTTTATATGATATACATTAGATATATTCAATAAAAACAACCTAAAAATTTTATAATTATTTTTTAAACAAAATTACAAATTATAATATAACTTTTTATGAATATAAAAGGACTTACATTATGAAAGAAGAAGTAATTTCTCACCCCATATTACCATTATCTCCAAAATCCTATTTCTAAATGACATATAACATGAACATCCATATTTAAGGGAATTTTGAATAGTTTTTATGGTCTAATAAAATCTCATGCGGAGACTATACACATTGAAACATAAAATGCAATATCCAAAAAAAATATTATGAAATTCTTTCAATAAATATATCAATGAATTCCGTATATTGTATTATATTAAAATGTATACAATAAATAATATCAAAATATATATAATTATAATAAAATCATATTATATTATATATATCATATATATATTACTAATACAATATGGTATTAAAAATGCTCTCTGAATGTAGACAAAAAACTACATCAACCTATGTTAGTTTAATTTTTATCACCCATAATTAAAATTATTATGAAGGAGTTTCTCAATATCTAACTAAAATAATTGGTGGACTATGTATACCTTATAATAACTCATTTATATCATTTATCCCACATTTATCTCATTGAATCACAAATGTATCAAGTTGAAAAATTCCATCCCATGAACAAACACAAAGATCGAGTGGAATGTATCCATATTATTTATTATATGGTTTATGTGAACTTTATAAAAATAGGTACAACCTATAATTATTGTCTGTAATACACCCACTTATTCATTTATTTTTGGTATTGGGTGGAATATATATTTCTTAACAATAGTCATAATGATTTTATATCCCACATCTAAACCATTCCACTCATGGATACTACTTATATATTCCCGCCCTAGCTTCTATCTTGTCATAAAACATTAATCTCATCCATCTTCATCATACATATCAGTATATACAAACCATATAATATGGATGGTTTTACATTTTATATTCATATAAAACATTAATGGATTGGAAATGGTATATTGTGATGATCCCACCATAGATAGGATTGCGGATAGACTCAAACTATATTCCAACGTACTCCTAATTGGGGAAGAATGAATATTATAAATCCTTTAGTGATAAATAAAATGATATTCCTACACTTTTCATTTTTACCTCATTTATTCCCTTTCTTGAACCACTGATTCTGAGTCGGAGTACCATATGACATCTGGTTTGTCTCCTCGTATGTTTGAGGATACCAAATAGTACCCTGGGTAAAATGTTTGTCAGTGGGTAGACTATACCCTTTTTATCACATCACCTATATTAAAAATAAATATAATATAATATAATATAATAAATAATAATAAATATAGTAAACTTGTGGAAACTAAGTATTTGGAACACTAGTCATAAAACTATGTAAACCTGGATCCAATTTAGGTACGACATAGAAAAGTATAATATGAAGAACATAAATATATAAATTATATTATTATCCTTCAGGGAATATTCCAGTGCCACTTTCTGATCCATGATTCATTGATAACTAATTTTACATTGGAAACATTCCCCTTCCTAGTTCATTATACAAGAACTCTTTATATGCATTGAAATTTATATATTGTTGGTGACTAATAAAACAAAATAGGGTACAAATAATGTGTCCATTATAAATGTTCACATGTATAAATGTGTATTACATGATAATAAAAAATTAATAATGAATAAAAATAACATAATAAGCACACATGTGCTAATAAATCCTCAATTATCCCCCAATTAACTTCTTTTGGTTCCATGTTGGAAGGAAGAACAATGCTTCTGTAAATGATAAAAAACTATCCACAGGCCTGGATATATTTCTCTCAGTCTCCCCAAAGAATCTATATGATCATTATACTCTATTTCCTCAATGGATTGTGTTCTAGCACATTACTTGACATCCTTATTCCATTAAGATCCACTCAAGACATAAGGATGACATGCCTTTTCCCCATGTTGGGGTCCACCATTATCACATTCGAATACCATGTTCATTACACCATCAGGGTATAATCATACCAAATTGGTTACCTATAATTAAAACCAATAGAAAATTTTATTGGAATTGTAATACACATAATATGGAAGGTCATAATAATACAATAATAGAACATCTCCATGAGCTTACTGTAAAAAACAAACAACAATATTTGGTTAATATAAAACTAGTTAACATGTAACTATAGATATAATCATGGGAAAATAGATAGAATATGGCTACCATAAAATCCCATAAACCAAAAAACAATAACTCTCAGTCATGATAACAATTTCATGAAAAAATATGAATCATTGAAACCAGATTATACTAGTCCCTCAAAATGAAATGGACATTCTACCACATTGTTATTCCTGAAGATATTAACGTTTCTTCAATCAATCAATGTCTAAATAAATCATACACATGTGGGGAATCTCTCACACATCAAATATGTATAATATGGATACTGTTCATTGAAGAAAGATATTTATAGTATAGATTCTATATACTTTCTTGTAAATAGGGTCTTTATTTAATCTCATACCTTGATGTGTTCGACAATGAAACAAATTCTAATATATGTAAAAAAGAAGGGGTGTTATTTCCCTAGACCTAGTTTCGATTGGAGGATGGATTGTGAAATTTTAGTAGATTCCTGAATAGGGACACAAGTCTTTCAAAATAACACATACACAATATCAATACATCAATTGAAGAGTGATTCATGTTGATAATCAGTATGGCAGAGGACTTGTTTGGATTTGTTTATCTTAATTACGTCGAAACATACATAATTCATTATAATTATAACTCCAGTCAAGGGGTTCTCATTGAAAGATAATTAAAACCAATAAACTATTATAGAATAATAACTTGATTAAAGATCCATCAAAAATAAAACATCATGAAGAACTCTAGGGAGGTGACTTAATAATTATTACCCATAGAATTATTTAGTCATTAATAGATCATTATTTCACAACAAAATGATTTCAACTTTCAAAATTACCATTTATCTCCAAATTAAGTGATTATTATTCATTAGATCATCTTACAAATTAGATATTCATCCTAGATATATTCTAATCAAACTAGTATGAAGTATAAATTGGAATGAATCTAAAGGAAACACATTTTTCATGGTAACACTAGAAAATTCAATGTTTTGAGAGGAAATGGGAGGAGAATTGCATAATCTAAATCTTATAATGGAGCTTGTCTATTAAAAATGATTGTTTCAGGTTTTTAACACGGTTTTAAATGTATTAAATTTGTTTCATTAATTATCATAGGGTTTAATAATTACACACTCATATGGGGTACGACATCTACTAATGAAAAAAGTAACTACCAAACATTCCTTAAGGAATTCCGTTTATTCTATATTGGATATCAACTATAATATGTTATATTATTTAGTAAATCTAAATTTTTGAACCTCAGTAGCCAGTCAGTGACTATTTTCCTAACAACCCAACGTTGAGGATATAATTAAGACTCCAAACAAGATTTCCTAACCCATAGAGACATATAGTTGTCTTTATAATAACCCTTATTTGGTATTAATCAATGGGAAATGAAATTTTCTTAAAATACTAATATCTCATACATTCACATAATTTTAGAATGATATAAAAATCCATCTATAAAAAATTATCAACCCTGAGAAGTACCATTAATGGATATGATAAAACCACCTAGGCCATGAACCAGAACATCTTCTTCTTAATCCTAGTTCTCCTCCTTGATTATTCCAAGATTCCATATAATTCATTTTAGTTATTTCATCATTAATTAATGGCAATGTTCACTCTAGTATACAATATAAATTGGGTTATCCATGTATAATTCATGAGGCTTCATCTCAACATATTCAATGCTAATAAATTTTTTTGGTATCTAGAATGTCCTTCCTATTATGTGACACATGAAACCCATAATTTATACCTTGGTATTGAAAAGGATTATACAAATGGTTTGAATCTATAC
Source organism: Viscum album (assembly GCA_963277665.1). Lineage (NCBI taxonomy): Eukaryota > Viridiplantae > Streptophyta > Magnoliopsida > Santalales > Viscaceae > Viscum > Viscum album. The sequence goes on from OY728156.1 coordinate 54,888,318, forward strand.
TAAAAAAATTGTGATCCTGAAGGTTCCAATATAGAATATTGTTATCATCCATTGGTTTCTTAATTATCGATCTCTTAACAAAAGAGCTTCTCTCAGAAAAACAAGACAGGATATAATAAACTATAATTTTATTCTCCAATTATTGGTATAATACATCTTATAGAACTGATATTTGAGATATCTTTTTTGAATATGATAAAATCTATCAAAGGTATTCCTTACATTACAAGGCCCTACAACTACTTCCAATATAACATCATGCCTAAAAAATTTGAATGATATGGCCTCTTGTAAATAGATTTTTGATGTTATATTTGAATCAAATCCTACAAACTATTGTTGTATGTGAGCCCAACCAATTAATGGTTATCATCCCATGATTCACTGAAGTCTTTGATGAAATCATTAATCAACTCCTCCGATATGAAAATAATCTTCTCTAACATTCTATATAAAAAATCGATAGTTTTTTCTAAATATCAGTTAAGTCTCTAAGGCCTTATACAGACTCTTTCAAAACAATAATGTATAACATGAATCAATATCATATATGTTTCATAATGGATATATATTTATTTGTTCAATATCTTCTAATAAAAAATCCTTCCAACCCATCTTTGTAGTGATACATATGAATAATTAAGAAACCAGAATCAAACATCAAATGTTTAAAAACAATCCCAATATGGTTTTGGATCATCACAGACCTAAATTACTCTATAAAAATGTTCATCATGATGTCCTCCAATAGACACATTCTAACAAGAAGGGGTTAAATAAAAACATCAGTTCACTAATACTCTGCCATTACACGCTAACAGTTAATGAAATGGGTAAGAACTAACTAATATCATTCTTTATCCCTGGAAACATGAACTATAAGAAAATGTCATGGTACATATCAGTTACTCCAAGTTTAAATTCCTAATTTGATTTACATATGTATTTCACTATCTATTCACGGGTGTTTTTACGGAAAACAACCCTCACATCTAAAAGGATCAGATCATCACAATCCAATGATCACCCTGGTATCTAATCAGATCAACCTATATATCCCTAAATCAGAGTGGAATACGTGCCGATATCCTATCAATACATTACCTATCTACCAATGAATATTTTTTCAATAACAGAGGAAAATTATTTTACCTGTACTTGTCAAAATCATCCATCCTCCAGTTTTTTAACAAGCTCACTGTCACGACCCGTCCTCGGGACCCGTTTCGTTACTAACCCAAGCCCGCCATCCATAGGCCATGGGCTGGTGACCAGCACCAAAGGCATAAATACCTAAGCTGAGAAGGAATTTATATTATAAAAAGTAAACACACTCAAACAGAGTACACACCTGGAACCAAAGAACTAATAAATACTATATACAGAAGAGGTGTTGGTATGTAAAATGGGAAAGAAATACATTTCCAACAGTAATGTATAAGTACAACTGAAAGCAACTAAAACTAAAAGACAAATAGCTCGAAGGTTTCTAGAAGATTATGGATCATCCACCATGGATCCTACATGAAGGGTAGGTACATATAGCCTCCTCAGTGATCCATGTACGTCCATCTCTTCCGGTTACCGTCTCTTCATGAGTTCCACCTATGGGTACCGTCTAGTCCTCATACACTCCACATCAGTTAGCACTGTCTGTCATCTGCATCCAACACAACGAGGTTCGGGCATAGCCCGTGCAGGTGTGAGTATAATGATACTTAGTAGGGACCCCAAGACCCTCATGGTCTCACAAAATCCAACATGGATAAACCACAAAGTATGAATCGAAGGATAATTGTTACATAGGTAAATTCCCATACATATACCTAAGGTATCTAGTAACCCATCTCAATCATGAGGAAAAGACAAAGGTCATTGACTCATCTCAAACTAGGATTTTCATTATCTAAACCATAGTTACTGGAGAACTCCTCTACTATCGAGAACACTGGGACTATCGTGACAGTAAGGTGCTTCTCACTAACCTTGGACTGCTGAGGTACTCCTTCTGTTGAGTAACATAGGTCTTCCGCCAAATACCAGGTGCTCCTCCACTGTGGGTCTACTGCCAAATACCAGGCGCTACCCCTAATAGCATGCAGAGGTACTCCTCCAATCGAGTACCGTGGGTCTTCCGCCAAATACCAGGTGCTCTTCCTCCATGGGTTTGTCGCCAAGTACCAGGTGCTCCCCACTAGGCTAGTCAAATCGGTCAAGATGTCGTCAGGTCTGTTAGCTACTAGGTCTCTACACTCTGTCTGCTCATCACTGGAAGGATCCACATCCCATGCTACTAGTAAAAACAACAATAAATGCGAAATCTCCCGTAGATGTATCTAAAATGTCTATCTCATGAATGGGATCTAAACGCAATAGACGGTGCGTCAATCAGACGCTCGGTTTGTATGTTATTGGAATTTTCATTCCAAGGGCCTGGTTGGGTTTTTGGGTTCAAACCAACCTAACCATACCCCAACTATATCCAAACATCCATTGGGGTATGCCAAAATAACCCTCTCGTTCTCAGATTTATGTGGCCGCAGATGGTTCGTTGATCAGACACATGTAGCCCATGATGCGGGCTAAAAGGTGTAAACGGGCCGTAGCGGGTCTAGGTCCGGTCTGAACCGGGGTCTGACCCGTTCTGTGTGTCTGACCTAGTCCAAGGCGGTGGCCCAGCCTGAGGTAGACCGACCCGAGGTGGTCCAACCCATGGCAGCCCGACTAGCTAGCTTGCATGGCCTGACTGGCCATGCATGGGATGGGGGTGTCGCGCCCCCTGTTTCTGAATCGAACCTATGTTAGGAGCTAGTTCAGGTTCTCCATGGGACCCTTCGGGTCCCGCCTGTTGCGCGCACCAACGGCCGTCTAAGCCGCCCATCCTAGTTTCTCAACCACGATGTGACGGCGTCGCACTGCCTCTGCCGCATCCCGGCCTTGCCGTGACATCCCACTCCTCCGCGTGGTGCGATGTTTCCCTCCTCGTCGTCCAAACATCGTGACCCTCCTAGACGAGGCCCTTCCTCCCATGCACGGTGCGACGACGCCGCGCCCCTCCGGCACCTCCATGGCATGCCTATCCGTGTATCGGTTCTCAGTGCGGCATGGCGGTGTCGTGCCCTCGTGGAGACCTGGCGGCCCTGTTCAACCATCTTTCTTTGCGGCCGACTCGTATTCAGTCACCACGTGTACCTCCTTCATCGTCATCAAACAAGAACTAACTCAAGGTAAGGTTTGGGCCGTGTTCGGGTGGTCCGTACCCTCCTCATTAAGGTGATATCATTTGGTTCTCAAAGAACACTGTATACGATGAGGTATGGAGGGTAATATTCAATCGTAAAATAACCCATTCCTAGAGTTCGATGAACGTTGACAGAGTCAAGGTAAGGCGGACATCATTTCTTTGAAGTCAGAGGAGTAAGATTTTAGAGAAGACGAGTCAAGATGATGTCGTCGGCATTCTTCATGGGCGGTGATGCTTCCCTTCCTTGCCCCGGTTGAAGAAGGAAGAAGATGGTGTTCTTCATTCTTCGGTGGTTCTTCTTTGGAGAGAAATGGCTCGAACAAGTTCGTTCCTCTCCTTAATCCTCCCAAAAAAATTATGCCAACCCCTAATAATAAAATAAAACATCTTCTTATAATGGTGGAAATAAGAATTTAAAATGATTCAAATAAATTAAGTTACTTTGCTTAATTTAATGGGTGGAGAAGGGTCATTAATTGGAGGGGGAAGTTGAAGAGGCTCGCCCACTTAATTGGGGGTTCCAAGGAGTTTAAGGGGGCTAAAGGAGTTAAGGAGCTTGGGTGGGACCCACCTAATAACATCCTACCAAGAGAGGTTATGATCAGGTGGGCCCCACCACCATAATCTCCCATGGGAGGTTTGGGTGTGGTGGCCCCCAACACTAACCTCCCCTTGGAGGTTTTAACCACCCAAATAAAAATAAGCTAACTCTTATATTTATTTAACGTAATTTGAAACCCCCAAAATCTATCTTCCATTCTCATCAGAATTCAATTGCAGTGAAGGTCTCACTAAGCTATCACCGATGCTGCAAGCTCAATGGTGTCTTCAGATTTCATTTCCGAGCACCGGTTCAAAAGTTACAAAACACTTCTCGCACGTTTACTAAACGTACACGAAAAAATGTTCAGAAATTTTTTATCAGTCACCATCGACACATGCCGGTCGAGGTTAGGCTCTGCCTAGGTGAAAAACACCGCAACGAACCCAAAGGTACTCTCAGATTTTCAATTCGAGTTATCGTTTAGATGTTATGAATTTTTCAATAAAATAATTGTTACTTAATTATTTTATTTGCAGCCAAAAGATAACTTCCTCGGGTGGCCCGCGTCGGCCAGAGTTAGTATCTTCTTAAAGGAAGCATACACTCATGAGTTCATCATTGATCTCATATTTTTAATCAAAGTTAATGTTTGTGAGTTATAAGAATTTGAAAAATAAAATAATTTATTTAATTATTTTATTTACGATCATGTCATTTTTGGGTTTCCTCACAGGAGGCATGCACCGACTAATCTTAAGTCAAGCCAAGGGTAATCTCACTATCATGATCACAACTATGCCCTTATATTTCTGATCTGAGTTACCATTTAAGAGTTATTACTCTTTTTAATGAAAACTGCTTAAATGCGTTTACTTAAGCTTAAAAAAACATCGATGGATCATTTCGGGAACTCCGGCCCTTGGAATCACATGCCGTCTGATTTAACAGACCTATAAAATTCCTATTTAAATAAATAAAAAAATTACATAGAAATTTAGGGACTTTACATTCTTCCCACCACAAGGATTTATGTTCTCATAAGCTACATCTCGAACTATGTGAACAAATGGGGGTGCTGAGCCCACATCTGATCCTCCCACTCACATACGCTCTCATTAAGGTTCCCCTGCTGCTAGAGAACACACACTAGAGGTTTTGACCATCCACTTAGGACCCACTCCTATCGATCATCAATATCTACTTGAACCTCTTTGAAATATGCCCCATCATTGATGTACATCACCCCATGGTCGATGATGTCTGAAAGGTCGTGCACATATATCCTCAATTTGGATACGTGGAAGACGCGTGCACCTGGTACAACTGAGGTGGAAGAGATAAGCGTTAAGACACCTAGCCTACTCTATTTAGTACCTTGAATGGTCAGATGAACCTAGGAGATAACTTGCTGCCTCAGCTGAATCTTCGTAGACCTCATCAAGATGAGACAAATAGAAAGACGTGGTCACTATCGTCGAACTCTGGAGATCTCCATCTCCTATCAGCATATGACTTCTGTCTGCTCTGTGTAGTCTTCATCCGCTCCTGGGTGATCTACACCTTCTCTGTGGTAGCATGTACCATCTCTGGTCCCACTAGTGTTGACTCCCCTGGGTCTGTCCAGCATAGTGGCGATTTGCAAGGCCGACCATACGAGGCCTCAAAAGGTTCCATACCTATGGTGGATTGATATTTTTTATTGTAGGGAAACTCCACCAAAGGAAAGTGATGCTCCCAGCAACGAATGTAGTAGAGAACACATGCACAGAGCTTGTGCTTGAGGGTCTAGATGGTCCTCTTGGTCTGACAATCTCTGAGGATGGAAGGTGGTGCTTAGACATAGTTGCGTCCTGAAAGCCCCTGCAACCCCTTCCATAGCTGGGAAGTAAACCATGTGTCACGGTCCGAGACAATAGAAGAAGGTAATCCATGTAAACGCACAAACTCTTGCACTTAGAGGTGTCCCAATCTCTCTAATGAGCCCTGATATTTGATCGGTAAAAATTGGGCCGACATGGTTAGTTGGTCAATAATCACCCATATCGAGTCCTGACTTTTAGATGTACATGGAAGAACCTTCACGAAGCCCATGGATATCCCATACCACATCCACTTGGGGACCTCTAAGGGTTGTACCAAGCCTGTTGGTACTTGGTGATCTGCCTTCACTTGCGGAAAAGTAAGGCATTGTGAGACAAACTCTTCTACCACCTTCTTTATACCTGACCACCATTGCCATCATCGAAGGTCCTGGTATATCTTCACCAGCCCAGGATGTACCGTTAGAGGGTATGTGTGTAATTACCTCCACACTTACTCCTGAAGTTCAACTGGTACCATGGTATGTCCTCTGAAGAAGATGTTGTGCTCCCCACCTTCAGAGAATCCAGCAGGTGACTACCCTATGGATATCTGAGCTTGTCGCATCTCATAGTTAGCGTCACCAAGCTTCGCCTCCCAGAATCGCTGAATAAGTGGAGGAGTAACAATAAGAGACTTTAGATTGGCTAATCCATCCCTATCCACAACGGATATCTGCAGGGTAGGAAGCTACTCTGTTGGATCACCTAGTAGCTGAATACCTGACCTCCTGCTGAGCGCATCTACAATAATGTTCCCCTTCCCATGAGTATAGAATATCTCAAAGTCATAGTCCTATAGAAACTAAATCCATCGATGCTATCTCAGGTTCATGTCCTTCTGAGAGAAGTTACACTTGAGACACTTGTGAATTGAGTACATAGTAAAACGCTAGCAAATCAGATAGTGCCGTCAAATATTTAAGGTGAAGACCATTATTGCTACCTTCAGGTCATGTGTAGAATATATTTTCTCATTCTGTGTCAACTGCCAAGAACCATATGTTCTCACAGCTTCCTCCTAAATCTGGACACACCCATGTCCAGTCCCTAATACATCACAGTAGACTACGTACCGTACGCCTTCCTCTGGAAGCCTCAAAATGGGGGCACTAGTCAGACTCTGCCTCAGCTCCTGGAAGCTCTGTTGGGATCTCTTCGACCACACGAAAGTTTTCCCCATTCTTTGTCAAGTTTGAAAGTGGGGATGCAACTCTGGAGATGTCTGGAATAAACTTTCAGTAGTATCCAGCAATAGCAGACGTCCCGCCCACTTTAGGGGGTAATCATGGCAACATATTTTGAAAAGATGTCCCCATGTTCTGTCACTCTTATTTGGAACTGAAAACTCAGAACTCCTACTTCCTTGAGGGTAAGGCTGGCCGATCAAGAGTGATTGGATTTACCCTCCTATTCATGATTTTAACATGTCCTGCCTAGGTTTCCTTTTACACCGACTAAGGAAAACCTCATCCCAACTTTGTAGATAAACCACATCCTTTTTTCCTAATACAGTCAATCTGTGTATGAACGGTGGTTGCCCAGTCCATACCCAAACTAACGTCATAAGGCCTCGATGATGCAACCAAGAGGTTCCTACCGAAACTCTCACCTCAAGGGTTAGATCACACCGTTGGCGTAAGTGTGATTATCGAGTCTCCTCCAAATAGTATCTCAAGACGTGAGGGTCCAGTAAAGGGATTAAAAGGAAACTCTAGGTCTGGGGAAATATTCATGGAAGGAATGAATGATTGGTACCTATGTCTATTGATACATAAGCTAGTATAAGACACAGTCCGTACCTCGACTCATTCCTAGAGACCTTGGGTCACACTCCTTTACCATATGGAGCTACTCTCTTTCCCTACCCTCCAGCTCTATGAGCATGGTGGGGACTACAAAGTCAAGTGGTTGTAACATGTTGAAATGTACACCACCTCATGCTACTCTCCTAGCTCTGCTTCCACGTCTGTTGCCATGTAAATTCATCTTTCCTTAACACTTCCTCTTCTCAAAAATTATACACGATCCGATCTCTGAGACTGGAACCAGTTTCCTGCATTCCCACTGCTAACATTCACTGACTATATCTGATCAGCTAAACAACATTCAACCACAAAGGTTCTGTCTACCTCTATAACATGAGTATGTATCCATAGGGTAAAAGTGATGGCTCGGTTGTTCAAAAACACACCTTCCTCAGAAGTCCGAGCCATGGAGAACTATTCGCGTCGTATTCAATGAGTCTCAGTAATGTTTGGTACGCCTTGATGAATACTCAACTACCAACATGTCGTTATGACGAAGCTATAGAAGCTGAAGGAAACTCTCAACTACCTCCTCAAGCTGGTCCTCAGCCGCCTGTGATTCGATCTTGCCTCATGACTCGAGGGTTATCTGATACTGAAACACGTGTATGGCACTAAGCCTACAGTGTGTCCTCTATCGGTACTGCCCGTAGTGTCTACTGACCAACAGACAGTGATATAGTTGGCACACTGCCCGAAGGTACCATCTCGGAAAACGGTCCAAGTACCGAAACCTCATCACTATGCAGACAATACTCATGGAAACTAACTGAAAAATACTAGTAACTAAGACCAAAATCTTTTCTACTAGTATCTCAACTAGGAGGAAAACTCCAGTAATCACCTCCATCAAGTCCTCTACTGCCTGGGAATCTGTCTCGCCTCAAAACCTCAGAGGCCACTACCACTGGAACTTGTTAAACACAATCAGTTGGCGTGCACCATCATCCAATGTGGCTGGTGTCATCTTCTTCCCAACGGGGGGTGGTGCTGCTGGTAAACCACCCGAAGGTGCCCACATAGTAAGAGGGCCCTGAATCAGAGCCTCGTCTCTCGGTAGTTCGTCATCGAGTACTATCTCTGGAACCCTAACTAGCTATCTACATGGAGGCATCCGGATAAGGATCATGTGTGCCCCAGTCAAAAGTTTATACCAGGTGAGCTGAACTGTTTAAGCTGACATAACAAAAAATTTTGAAAACACACACGCAATCAGTGTTTTCATGTTATGAGTCAGAGATCAGTAGTCAGGGTCCTGGTGTATGGATACGTTAGCCGCCAAACCAACACTGGACTCCTTGTACTAAAAACCACAATTAGTACAATTAAAAATCATTCTTCATAGAAAAGAAGTATCAGAGTCCTATGTTATACACCATAACTAACTCCTCTAATACCAATTTGTCACGACCCATCCTTGGGACCCGTGTCATGACTACCCCAAGCCCGGCTTCAATAGGCCAGGGGATGGAGACTACCACCAAAGGCATAAATCCTTATGTTTGGAAGGAATTTCCATTATTAAAAGAAAGAACACACAAAAACAGTAAAAAACTGGAAGCAAAGCACTAAGAAATACTGAATACAGAAGAGGTGCTGGAATGTAAAAGGGGCCGGAAATAAAATCCCAACAGTAAAGTACAAGTACAACTGAAAGCAAGTAAAACTAAAATAAAAATAGCTGGAAGTTGTCTAGAAGCTCTTGGATCATCCACTACGTATCCTACCAGAAGGGTAGGTACATATAGCCTCCTCAGAACTCCTCGTCTGTCCGTCTCCTCCAGGTACCGTCTTGTCGTGAGGTCCACCTCCAGGTACCGTCCAATCCTTGTACACTCCGCCTCAGTCAGTGATGCCCGTCGTCTGCATCCAACACAATGAGATGCGGCCATAGCCCATGTAGGGGTGAGTATAACAATACACATTAGGGACCCAGAAACCCTCAAGGTCTCACAAAATCCAACAAGGATATACCACAATGTGTGAATCAATGGGTAACCATTTCTTAGTTATATTCCCATACATATACCTATGTTATCTAGTAACCCATCTCAATCATGAGGAAAACACAAAGGTCATTGACTCAGTTAAAACTGGGATTTTCATTATCAAAACCACAACTGCTTGGGAACTCCTCCTCTATTGAGAACAGTGGTCCTAACGCGACTACAAGGTGCTTCTCAAAATCCATGGATTGTTGAGTTATTCCTCCAGTCGAGTAACGCAGGTCTGCCGCCATATACCAGCCGCTCCTCCGATGAGGGTTTGTAGCCAAATACAAGGTGCTCCCCCTAGTAGCCTGCAGAGGTAATCCTCATGTCATGTACCACAGATCTACCACCAAATACCAGGCACTCTTCCCCCATGGTTCTATCACCCAGTACCAGGCACTCCCCATTGGGATAGTCGAATCGGTCAAGTAGTTGTCAGGTCTGTCAGCTACTATGTATCAGCACTCTATCTGCACATCACTGGAAGTATCCCCTTCCTATGCTACTGGAAAAAACAACAAATGTTGCAAAGACTCATGTAGAAGTATCTCAATGGTCTATCTCATCAATGGGATTTCAATGCAATAGACGACGCTTCAATCAGACGCCATGTCTGTCTGTTATTGGTATTTCCGTTCCAGGAGCCTGGTTTGTTTTTTGGTTCAAACCAACATGACCATACATCAACTGTATCCAAACCTCATGTGGGGTATTCCTAACAAACCATCTCAATCATATATTTACATCACCGCAGACGGTTCTCCGATCAGACACCTGTAGCCCATGATGTGGGATAAAAGGTGTAAACGGGCCATAGCAGGTCCTGGTCCGGTCTGACCCAGTCAAACCGACCCCACCTGACCCAGTCTGAACTGGGATCTGACCGGGTCTGTGTGTCCGACCTGGTCCAAGGGGTCGGCCCAACCCAATGCAGCCTGGCCCGTGGTGGCCTGCCTGGATGGCCTGCGTGGCCTTGCTAGCCAGGCGTGGGAGGGGGATCCCGCCCCCCACTGTTTCTGATCAGAACCGGCATTGGGATCTGGTTCTGTTTCTCGGCGGGCCCCTTCGAGTCCGTCATGTAGCATGCACCGATAGCCAGCTGCCCTGTTTTCTCCACCACTGCTTGACGGCATCGCGGTATTTCTGGTCTCCGCGCGACGTAATTGTGCCGCCCCGCCTCCGTCGTGGCCCAGAATGGTCGCGCCCTCCATCTCGTCCACGCGGCGCGACGGTGCCACTCTAGTCGTTTGACTGCTGTGGCCCATCCTCCCAGTGTGGTGCAACAACTTCGCGCCCCTCCGGCACAGCCGTGACCCACCTGGCCGCAGATCGGTTCTCAGCTTGGCATGGCAGTGCCGCACCCTTGTGGCGATTCGACGACCTTACACCACCGTCTTTCTTCACAACGGGCTCATTGTCGGTCACCACGTGTACCACCTCCATCGTCATCAAACAAGAACCAACAAAAGGGGATGTTCGGTCCATGTTAGGGTTGTCTGAACCCTCCTTGTTACGGTGATATCAAGAGGTTCTCAAGGCACACAACATGTGACAGGGTACGAAGGGTAATATTCAATAATTAAATAGCCCCTACCTCGAGTTCGGTCACCGTTGACGGAGTCGCGGTAAGGAAGACGTTGTTCCATTGACATCATAGGAGGAAGTGTTCAGAGAAGACGAGTCGAGATGACACCGTCGGCGTTCTTCGTCGGTGGTGATACTCCCTTCCTTTTCTTGGTTGATGAAGGAAGAAGTCAGTGTTCTTAGTTCATCAATGGTTCTTCGTTGGAGAGAAATGTCTCCATGATGTTCTTTCTTCTCTTGAATCCTCCCAACAAAAATTATGCCAACCCCCAATAATAAATTATAACATCTTATTATAATAGTGTAATAAATAAATCAAAATGCTTCAAATTAATTAAGATACTTCAATTAATTAAATTTTTGGAGTTGGCTCATTAATTAGAAGGGGAAGGTGAAGAGGCTCCCCCAATTAATTGTGGGTTCAAAGGAGTTAAAGAGCTCAAGTGGTCCCCACCTAATAACATCCTTCCAAGGGAGTTTATGCTCGAATGGGGCCCCACCACCATAACCTCCTATGGGAGGTTGTTGTTTGTTGGCCCCCACATCCAACCTCCCCTTGGAGGTTTTAACCACCACAATAAAAATAATCTAACTCTTTTTTTATTTAAAATTATTAAAAACCCCAAAATTTATCTTCCAATATCGCCAAAACGCAACTGTAGTGAAGGTGTCACTAAGAAATCACCAATGTTGTGAGCTCAACAGTGCCCTCAGATTTCAATTCCGAGCAGCGGTTCAAATGAAACAAAATGATGCTCGCGTGTTTACCAAATGTACCTGAAAAAAAGATCAGAAAATTATTATCTTTCACCATTCAATCACACTAGTCGATGTTAAGATTTTCCTAGGTGAAACACATCCCAACAAACCCAACGTTACTCTCATATTTTCAATCTGAGTTACCGTTTAGAATTTATTAATTTTACAATAAAATAATTGACACTTAGTTATTTTATTTGTGGCAAAAAACTAACTTTCTATGTTTGCCCGCACCGGCCAAAGTTAGTATCATCATAATGGAAACATACACTCACAAGTTCAACAGTGGAATCGAATTTTTAATCTGAGTTACCGTTTGTGAGTTAGAAGCATTTGAAAAGTAAAATAATTTATTTAATTATTTTATTTACGATCATGACATTTTTGAGTTTCCTCACAGTAGGCCCGTTCCGACTATTAGTATGTCACGCCAAGGGTAAACCCTCCATTCTGAGCACAACAATGAACTCGTATTTCTGATCCAAATTACTGTTTAAGTTTTCTTCCACTTTTTTCGGAAAACTGCTTACGCATGTTAACATAAGCATAAAAAAAACTTCGATGGATCATTCTGGGCACTCCGGGCCTTGGAATTGCGTGCCGTCAGATTTAATAGACTTTTAACATTCTTATTTAAATAAAAAAATTTATGGAAATTCCGGGTCTTTACACTCACCAGATGACACGTTTCTCTAAGGTCATTCACCAATCACTTGATTTACATGCATCTTATGCATAAAAAATAGTTTAACAAACATTACCTTTGTTATTATATTGGCTTTCTCAAAATATATATATTATAAACTGTGTACCTAGAGACTCTTTCTCAAAATTAGGTATGGATGTGTGATGATATAGTGAATACACATATGTTCAGTGAAGATGAAAAACCTCTCTCCAAGCAGAAAATATAACCAACACAATAAAGATTGTAAAATAAATTCCATATCCATGTCATGTGTAGGATAGTTACACATGTAGATTAATAACATAAATGACACATAATGTACAAGTTTCAAAATCTACATCATTAATTCTTCCAAAATGAAACATTATTCATCATAATATGTATAAAAATCAATCCTTAGATTAGAGGGTATCAATACTGGGGTTGTATTCATCCTCAATTTTTTTTCATGAATATATTCATTAAACTAGTTTTACTACTAAAACATAAATAATTTCATAATCAATTTATTTTTGGGAATTGGAAGATCAGAGAAGTCCTAAATAAAATAGTGGTAATATCCTATCACAATAGGGTTTATCATTAGATGGATAACATTATGTGAAAATGTTTAGGACATCACTACCTTCACTTTCTCTATGCCCTAAAATGTTCATATTTAAAACACAAAATTCCCCAATGTTTTCCCCTCATGAATAAGAAATAAAGCCATATACCACATGGAATAAATCCTATCTAATTGATGCATACACAAGAATATCACATTATGTCTAATTTTATGCACTAATGTGGGTGAATCGATGAGTATTTATCTAATCAACACAATAATTTACGAGTCATGATATGGGTGGAAGATCACATTTATGTGATCCATGGACAATGATGAAGAATTTGTAAGTCAAACGAACATCACCATGTTGTCATATATCCCATAACTTGCCTGAAAGAACATATCTGACCGTTACACTACTCTAACATGTAATTAGATATACACAAGTGAAATATCAATACCAAAAAATTACCCCATTCCAACATACAATATAAAGAAATAATAAATCTAGTGAAAATGAAACATGTTATTCGCTATCATGAAGTAATGATTTTAGTAGTCTATATGGATTTAATGTTAAATATACTCATTTTTTTGGGAAAAATAAGTTCTAATAGAAGTTATGTACTCATCTTAAAATAAACCTTCTACTCTAGGATAATGATATGTACTTTTGGCCACTTCATCACATATGAAACCATATGATAATAGGGTATCCATATGGGCTACACACCTGGCCTGATATATATATATATATATATATATATATATCATATTTTAATCCTCTATTACAATGAAGTCTGAATTAGTGTTCTAAGAAGAATTAATTTTAAATATAATCCTATAGGGGAAAGTAAAAGGGGGATACCACTGATTGTAATGAAAGAATAAAATCCTAAATTAAACTACGATCATCCTGAGATTATTCATATCTGGTCAAATATACCTGATAACAAAATACATTCTTTAATCATTATACATTTATCACTATTTAGTGAAGTAACTGATACCCATGTCTGATAGTAAAAATTGTGTTATTGAAAAATGGTCAATAATTTTTTGTTGAGAATCACATTAAACATTTTTATATCGACAATCATAATTTATGACAGATGTTAATAACCATAAATAACTGTAGGACACTATATTATTGCCTAATATGGTCTTTAAACATACCCAAAAGTGTATTAATTAATATAAACTACAAAGATAACATGAATAATGTGTCATGTCTAGTAACAACTTTTGGAGGTTTGAAGGAATCAGAAAAACCAATATCAAACTATGTTGTACTAAATATAAAAGAGAAACAAATTATTCCAAAAAATTATAGACATTCTCCCACCATCATTCTCTATAATTAGATCAATATCATGATCACAAATTTTGATATCTATGGGACCATATTCCTAACATGAATGTCTACTCTATGTTATCATCATCTGAGCCTCTTGTTGAGTGCCACACTGTAACTACTATGTCTTATATCACATATTTATTCCACCATTATTGAAACTTATCATTGAAAAATTGATGGAAAACTACATGAGATGTATCATCTTTCATCACAATCAATATTGGGCCTAAATTTTTTTGTAGAACATAGAATTATGTCTTAAATTACCATAGTTTTGTCAACAATGTGATCCTCCCGATGGTACTATATATGCCACACTCTTCTCCACATATATACCATATCTCTGTTGTATATCCACCTTCTCCATAATTTGGTTACCTTATGATATTATTACTAATTTCGTATGACGATAACTCACTTGAGGATAGAATGATGGAAGAAAATTACAAACTTGATATTCCTACAAGAACATATCAATAGTTAATTCCTTATGAAGAAACCAATGATATGTAATTAGTTCGAAACTCCAAAACTACCATATGAGAGTAGAAAAAAATAAAAAATTTATTTTCATATACTTATGTTCCTTGTTTTGTGCTATTTCCATAGAATAGAGGAGAATATATGACAAATTATCTGAGTATGAAGATACCATCACGATACCATAATATAGCTCCATGAACTAAAAAACTATCTGGATTCATCATATTTGGAAATTATTACTCATTTAATAGGTCCGGAATAACTTCCCATGTGAGAACCTCACATCCGTCTGCCTTTCCATTAAACCCCACCATCACCTATCCAGTCAAAATATCTTAAGGGATATCAGCTTATCCTTCTATCATCTGGTGGATTAACATTGTCATGGGTTCTCCCCACAATGTAGATATAGTCACCCAAATTCTACTGTATAATAGTACAATAAAATATTTTGGATTATAGAGCTATAAGTCTCTAGAGTAGATGAACATGGAGGTTTTCATCCATCCATCTAGTTAAGGAAAAAATGTATGGACACTAGGATGGAGTTGGCCTACTTCATGTAAAATTGGAGCTGATGATTGAGTGTTCATTGGGAACCCTCATAAAAATTATGTAGTGGGATAAGGGAATATGGGTAACCACTTTCTATGTCAGCTAGAAATTCCAACATTCTTCAATATGGTCTAATATTTTCTTTCATGAAGGGAGGCATTTAAAACAATTAAGACTAATCAAAATTTTTCTAATGGTATCACACAAGATTCTAATATTATTATATATAAAACACATGGTATATCCACTATATAAATATCCAAGGTCCTCCAACAATACACATTATCCTGATACATATATTTAAAAACAACATAGGATTCTCATTTTTAAATATTGAATTTTATCATAGATATATTCAAAAAAATCATAAGATATATGTGTATAATAGAGAATAAAAATTTATCCTTAATAGATAGTACAAGTAAAGGAAAAAAATACAAATTATGAATAACAAAGATATATACATATATGGTATGTGATCTTATATTATATTTCAGGATTTATAAACACACCTTAAAATCTAACAATCATATAATATTAATCCCCTCAAAGGTAACATGGTGGTTGATTACACATGATGTTTCATGGAAAAAAATATTCCTCAAACTATATACCACACAAGTATCTCAATTGATCTATGTCTAACGATAGTCAAAATAAAAACTTATAACTATGAACTGATAAAAAAATTAATTTCTTATGTCAAAACACTAGGTCCAAGTGTGACTTTGACCTGACCTCATACATGCTTACCCCAACATGAGAGGTAATTGAGTAGTAATGAGGGTGTAAATATCAACAATGGGAAAACTATGTTCCCAGGAGCATGTGATTTTCTACACATAATATATGTATAAGAACATAATATTATCTAATTACAAATGTAAATATATAGAAACAATGTTGATAGAAGACTAATCATACAAATAAGTGAAAAAAGATCCCAATGTGGAATAATAAAATAATGTATTGGTGAAGGTAGGTAAATAATTATATTCTAGTAGTATCCACTGCAGTACATCCTTCTACTGCATCTACCTCCATACACCTCAACTCAAATTTCTACTATAAATCCATTTTCCTTTCCTAGAACACCATACATGATTTCTATATGTAGAGAAAAATTGTTTTATTTGCTGTCTCTCAAAAAACCATGTAGGAATATAATATGGCTCCATAAACAATTAACATGTAAAATAGGTGCATTTAATTATATTAATAAATGTGTATGATGGTACAATAATAACATATAGATAACCATGTGCTTTCTAAGCCACCATGAGCCTCAGTTTTTCCTGTTTTGTCACCATGCTCTAAGGATGAATAGTGTTTGGGAGAAATGATTGAGAACAATACTAAATGTTGGAGACATGTATTCTTGTATCCCTAATGAATTGAGTTTATATTTCTACTCAACATCATCAAGGCATTTTGTTCTAGTACATTACATGGAATCCTCAAGTCATCGAGTTTTCTCCCAAGTCTAAGTGTTTTCTTGCGCATTCCCTATGTATTGGTATGACATCACTATCATCACATTTCATGTGAACTACCCCTATAATATTTATTCATACCAAAATGGTTACCTATCAATATTACAATTAACAACCTCCAATAGAATGTTAATACACATATCATGGCATACATAATAAGACATGCATAGAAAATAATCCTGAGAGTTTGTATCGAACATTCATCAATATGTTATAAAAGTCAAACATGATAAATATCCACTCTAACAATTCTCATGGGAAACATAGATCACATATGGGTACCAAAATAGCTAACACACCCATAAAATCACCGTTAATATAGAACATCGTGTTATTACTAAAGGAACTCAAAACACCAATAGAAGGGAGCTTTGAATTATTGTGTTAACATTTTCATGTAAAGTGAAATATATAGTTACTATGACAGTAAGAAACTGTTAAACCTATTTTAAGGGAACATGTAGAAAATAGGCAATCACCACCAAAGAGATAATACAACAATTTTACATGGTTTACCACTAAGGTCTAGTCCAAGTAGTATATTCAAAATGTTTGTCGGTCGTACCTATATCCACTAATCCACAATAGTTTCCGAATACATATGTTATTTAAGAGTCGCTATATCCAAGGAACACTTCTAGTACATGAATTTAGGGATAACACACTACGTCCCTCATAACACTTCAATGGACTCCCCCTAGCTCACTTCCTCAGTTGAAGTCTTACATAGTATATCAAAATGATGCTTCCTTCAGAATATTGGAACTATAGTCTTTGTACATGACTAGATAGTGACTCTGATTTCACCATAGAATATAGTTGATGCACTCTAAAATTACTGTTCACTGACACCTCATGTTCAATACATCTTCTCTCATATCTCCTTCACGTAGATCACAACAATCGTGATGCTAAATTTCATTACAAAACATTTTTCCATAACCATGATCACTGAGTCATCGTGGAATACCCCATCATTATGAGCTACCCATTACATTAAATCATTATAATTAGTTATGAATTAACACAAATTTTAACAATTATCTTGATCAAATCAAAACCTATATTCAAGAATCTGCACAGCCTTTGTGAAATCAGAGTGATTATGAATTTTCAAAAATTATTTTTTAGTAAAATGATGTGGGGGTGACACATATTTATAGCCTTATACATTTATGATGATCCCCCAAAATATATGGATTTTTTTTATCGTTCAAAATATTATTCATGAATCTCTTCAATTTTTAAAAATCTAGTAATATTTTTTATAGTTACATAGATAACCATCAACTTGTCACGCATTTTTGATTCTCCACTTCTCGTTGTCATGAAGAACACATTCGGCCTATTGTGAACTCGAAGAACCCACCTCTTGGAAGCCTATTATGTCTATATTATAATTTAAATTAAAATGAATACTCTTTGATCAACTAATGTTTTTTTTTTGAAAAAAAAACCCAAACTCCATATCTAGATATAAACATATGTGGTTTTAGATGTTTCGATATAACATTAATCGTGAAAAAAGATTATACAAGATCTACACTAGTTAAGGAACATAATACCTCAAGGTTTTTGATGAAGAATTCATAAGTAAAATAATGAATAACAGAACAAACACCTCACGAACCCATTTCAAATGGATCGTGTTTTATATATATCTAATCTTGTTGAGGTTAATCATTAGAATATTTTATGAATGGATAATCAGAACAAAATCATGCCACGATGTTCATTCTACAATTACATACCTTAAAGGGGATGTTAAAATAATTGATTGTTTGGTATATTAAACGATTTAATTCTTATTAAATGTTTCATTTTTTGATCAAATGAGTGATTTTCAACACAATACAGCTTCTAGAAGAGGTCCGAAAATCAAGAATGTGATAATCATTTCACCAAAACTCTATCAATAAAAATTTAATCCATGGTGAGATTCAATAATTATAATGTTTCATAATGATCATTATTTATAACTACCTAGAATTTTTGAATATTATTAAGAATTTGGTCCCTGAAAAATGGGTTTTCATTGGAACATTATGTCTTATACTAGTATACTAATTAATTATCATGGATTAAGGATCACCAAGAATCTATTATAATTATATTTTCTATGAAAATGATTCAATAATCATAACCCATTGAATTCTAATATTAATTGTCAGATCAATATTGGGTCATTGAATGAAATCAACATTCTAGTTCCACCACAGTCTACATGTAAAGTTAATATTACTCATTTGATCATCATATATACCTCACATACATCATATATCCTTATTCATCTAATAATTAGAATTAATTATTTCACATAAATTTAAGTAAAATTAACCGTTCATAGATTTACATGACCATTTAAAGGTTAGAGAGGAAAAAAAGGATAATTGGACAGCATAATGGATGGATGTGATGGCTTTAATTCAGAATGATGATCCCATGTTTTGAATTGTATATTTATTGGAGTATAAACAAGTTAAATTAAAATCTGTTGGGGTGAATTAATTTCACCATATGACTATGAGAACTAGATTCCTGGTGACCTCACATGAAATCCATTATTGTACCCATGGTTTCCTATATGTAACACTAAATTTATGGTTTTATCGTTATGAATTATAATTGTTATAGTTGGGAGGGTTAAAAGATCATTGGTTGTGTTTTTTGATAAAGGGATGTCGCATGGGCAGTGCACAATTTGCTTAACTGTTCTTCCAAACTATGCACATTAGGTTTTTTAGTCAGTAGCATCATCACGGTTGGAGAACATTTTGGGAGATTGTGTATGGGTAAGCCATGAAAGAGCTGTTTCTACACAGTTTGTGTAATTGTGCGGTCAAATTGTGCATGAAGTCTGAACAATATCCTTACTAATAGGCAATCACTCATTTTTGACATAACTCACTCGTTTTTGACCCAAACTGACCCTATCTCTGGATTTGACTTCTCTTAAAGACAAAAAAGGTTCCACCATTGGTCCGAAGGAAATATGAAGGCTTCCCTTGTTGAATCTATGTTGGTTTCATGAGGCATATTGTTATTATTCGTCATTATTTATCAGTTTTTTAGAACTACAAAGATCCACATATCCTCTTCTCCTGGATTCATAGATCTAGCCCATTATTTGTGGATCTATGTGTGTCGATTCCTATATATGATGTAATTTAGTCCTTCTCTTTGTAGTAGAATATATATAAGGTGGGTTCTTGGAGAATAGACCCATTTTTTTGGTGAGTTCTTCGATCTATGGGGTTTTATGAAAACAATCATGGTAGGAGGCTTCTTTCTAAAAACCATGTAGTTGAACTGATTGGAATGAATTCAAATAGAATGTGTGGTTTTTAATTGATTATTATTTGGTTTCTGAACACTAGTTGTAAACCCTATTGAATGATGGCTGTGAAATCTAAAAATATGTCGATTTTGAATGAGTGATTTGGTTCTTTATTTTAAAATGTGGATTGTAAAAAAGGGATTTTCCATGATTGTTAGAACATGTTTGGGATAGATGTTTTCAATAACAAGGAAATACATATTATATTTAAATGTTTCTATGAAATTTGTTGTGCTTTGGTTTTCACAAAATCATCAATTTTATTGAAATGGATTATTGTTGAAATGGAGGTATTTGTAATATATGGTGTTGGTGTGTGTTCAGGTTTAACATTACCTTAGTAATGGATGAGTACCATTGGTTTACAAGGCATGTGACCATGGATTGTGGGTGTGTTTCATTGGGACACATGGTAACTTGATGATAGACCGCTCATGAGTATGGAACTGTCAAATGATGCATGAATGTGTCAGTGTGTTTGAACTGTGCAATGGGTATTCCAAATGATATGAATAATTGGTTTTATGAATTGATTAGTAATTTTTTTTGAGAAAATAACATACTGGAAATCGGTTTTATTTGGATTCATTTTCACTTGGTTGTAAATAATTTTTAGAATTACTTAATATATGGTTATAAATTGTTTTGGAATATTATTAAATATTTACTATTTTATATAATTGGGGCTATATTTTCTATCCTAGTGACATGAGTAGGGATGTAATTGTAGAAAATGTATTGTGTTTTATACTCAACCCTTCTTTGGAACATTAGTGGTTCTGCAGATTCTATTATCCATGATAGGGGAAAGGTAAATTTCCCCATGTTTTTAGAACTGCCTCATGATATTTGGGTTGTATGGTGATTTTGGAGCTTGGATCTTGTCGAGCATAGAGTTTTTTAGTCACTTGAGAGTCTTGAGTTGGCTATATGCTGTTTACTTTTTTACTTGATATGTCTTCCTTTGATGCACACATTGATATGGTTTTGAGATACATGAAGTTGTTTAGTGGTCTTTTTTTTCATGCATCATTCAGTGAATGGTTTTTCTTTGGTTTTTTGGTTTAATGTTTTATTTATTAAAGGTTAAATTATCCCCACTTGTATGTGAAACCCTACAACATTTATTTACAACCTTTAGCTTCTTGGGGATGTCTTTTAAGGTAATGTAATGACTTATTTTTCTCTTAAGACAATTTTAATTGGTGGGTCATTACCAATGGTATAAGTCTAATACTTCATTTAAGGTACAAATGTATCAGCTTGTTTGGTCCTTCCCTATCAATTAGTCATCAGTGATATTGTTCTTGGAGTTGAAATTACTTTTTTTCTATTACATGGGTTGAAATCATAGATAGGAGTAGTATTGTTGGAACATGAAATGTATAGAATAAAAGGGCTTTTCAAACCCTTTTACTGTAATCTTTATGTTACCGAGGTTTTGGGTACGTATATGTTTTGGAGACACTTATAGGTTCTGGAAATCTCATTGTCATGGGGTTAGCCAATGATACGATCCTCTCATACATTGTAGAGGAATGTCTTCCAACTAGGATTGCATATTTCCTCTAGAGTGATTATTAAGTATTTTGTAGTTGGTGTAAATTTTTATAAAATGCATAATTTGTTTTAAAATTACAAATTTAGAAAATATGATTTTTGTTTTTTTTTTAAAATATGGTGTCTGTAAAAATCATGAATGAATGTTTCAAGAATGGGTAAACATGGGAAAAGTTTTTTTTGGAAAAAAATGGTTTCATTATTGATGTTATATAATTTTAAAAGCTAAGACATCAGTTGTAAAAGAGTTAGATTGACTGATTTTGTTGTAGGTTTAGCAAATGGCACTCAGTAGGAATCACCAAAACCAATCCGAAAAAGATGTGGAGAATGTGATTTCTCCTGAACCATGGGATAACAATTTGTTTTTTAGAGAATTGTCCATGATATTGAAGTTTTGGAAATAGAAAACCCGATGAATGAACAAAAAAATTTGGATAATGCCATCCAGTTTATAAAGAAGAATCAATCTAATGTCTGGGGTGACAACGTACCTGAGAAGGCGGAGTTGTGAATCAATAAGATGAATTGTTTCTTTGAGTTATTCGAAACAAAGGTGGTTATTAAGTTCATGTTGTGGGCGTACATGTTTGAGTATCATTCACATTAGTGGTGGGATTTAGCGATATATGCCACATTTGATGAAGGCCTTACATTAGAGGATTTTGAGGAATGCTTCAATAAATAATTCTATCCTCACACGTTCTAGATCCAGAAAATGATAGACTTATTCATCTTGAAATAATAGTGTCAATCTGTCACAAAATATGAAGCTATGTGCATGAATAAAGTTTGTTTTCCACCCGAGGTTGCGGAAAGTGTGTCCTTAAAGGAAAAAATATTTGATTCAGGGATATAGAAATAGATTTTATTAAATATTGTGGTGCTCTATAATTAGAATTGTATAGAGATGGTGAACATATGACTGTGGCTGAACATGATATCTCAGGAAATACAGGAGGAGGTATGATGATACCTATTGGGAATATTGGGAACTCCACCATTTGGAGGAAGATGAAAAGGGACACCTATATCCGAGGCAGAAGTGGAAATTAGACAGCTCGATCAGTGAACCTTCTTCCATGACAACACGGCAAAGCAGATCGCTTTAAATGTGGTCTGAATGACCACATAATGTGAGACTGTATAGAACAACCTAAAGCATGTAATAATTACAACAAGATATAAAATCTTTTGTGGTATTTTCTTAGTGCTCTGCGGTATGGTGCTCGAGACACTTCTCAAGAATTATAGGCATCATAAGATTAGACAGGGTGAGGATAGGAGAATCGGTCTCTGCAGTAGAGCAGAGCTAGCCATGGTGATTCTTGGAATATAATGACTCCTCAACTAGGACTATCTCAATAAGGTAACATGGAAAATAGTGCAACGATAATGAAATTTAATAGAGCTAAATAGATGACTGTTGATGATCAAGTTGGACCATCTATGGTGACAAGTACGATTCTTTGAATTTGAACATTGTGAAAGTTCTCTTAAATACTGATGATTTCATTGTTTTATTTCTTCTCGTGATGTTTTATTTCGATGTTTAATGTTGGAAATGATGCCTTCTATTTTAAAAATAAAAACTCCTCTTGATGACAGATAATATAAAGTCATTTTATGTCGATGGTGTGAAATAACTATTTTTGGTGATGAGATGAAATATGACTTGTCAATATTGGAAATGGATGTTTGTGATGTAATCATCAGTAAGGATTGGTTGAAAATGAGTAAGGCTCACATCAACTGTTATAGGAGAACAGTTAGTTTCTCCACTAAGGGCAGCATCAAGAATCTCTTTAATGGAGAAAGGATATTAAAGAAATGTGAGAATAACATGTTGACACCAAATATGGGAATGATCTCTTACCAGTTTGCGGCGTTGAATTTGGAATCAACGAACGATATCAAGGGAAATAGTTGTATAGCTGTTTTGGATCACTATTCGGATTTATTTTCCGATAACTTCTCATGGTTATCACCAATAAGAGAAGAGGTTTTCACCATTGATCAACATCTTGGGACGAGTGTAATTTCCCTTCTTTCATATAGGATGGCACCAAGAGAGTTACGGTAATAGAATTTGTAGTTGGAGGAGCTGTAAATAAAGGGTTTTATCCGACCAAGTACATCTCAGTGGGAAGAACCAGTTTTGTTCGTGAAGAAAGCAGATGAAACTCTTTAGTTGTGTGTTTATTATTGTAAGCTAAACCATGTTACGATAAAGAACATATATCCACTTCCATTCATTGATGTTCTATTTGATCAATGAAGGGGATCCAAATTGATCTCCAAGACTGAATTGCAATCAGGATATCACTAATTACGAGTTTAGAAAAAAGATATTCCAAAGAGAACATTCAGATTGTAATATGGCCACTATGAATTGGTAGTCATGAATTTCGATCAAACAAATTCACCAGCAGTCTTCATGGCTTTAATGAATCACATATTTCAGAAATATCATGATTCTTTTTATGTGTTTTTTGCCGACTACATCTTGGTGTATTCATAGGAAAGGGATAACCATGAGGAACACCAAGAAAAAGTGTTACAAATAATGATAGATCACTGTTTGTAGGCCAAATTATCAAATTGAATTTTTTGGATGTATGAAGTTGGATTTCATCGTCATGTCATTTCTGAATAACAATTTTTTACTGATCTTAAAAAGATAGATGCTATTATCTCATGGAAACCACCGAATAATTTATTCGATATATGGATTTTTCATGGTATAGATGGTTACTAATAAGGCTTTGTGTGTGATTTATAATTACTAGATTCTTCAATGACATTAATTAGAAAGAAAAATTCTCCATTACAATGGAAATAGGAATTCCAGAAGTCTTTCCATGAGATTAATTTTCAGCTTACATAATCACATATCTTGATATTTCATGAATTTGGACATGGGTATGTGGTGTACAGTGATGCTTCGGGATTGGGGTTGGGTTGTGTTCTCGTGCATGGAGAACATGTCTTTGCATATGGATTAAGGAAATTGAGGTTGCATGTGAACAATTACCCAACACAAGATTTGGATTTTATATAGTGGTCCATACTTTTAAAACATTGAGAAACTATCTCTTTTGTGAGAAATTCATTGTGTTCATGGAACGAAAAATGAAGAAAAACATTTTCTCCACGTGATATTTGAATCTGAGGAAAATGATATGGATGGAGTATCTCCAAATCATTGAATTTTAATTAATGTATACATAATGAAAATGGAATTTGGTGGTGGAAAAATTGAGTAAAAAGTCATATGCTCAATGGGAGAAAGAATATTTAGGTCAATGTTAGTTATTGTCAGCCCTAGCCATCATGCATGTGGAATGTGCAGATCGAGGTGATTTTTTGGATTTCTTTTCATCTACGCTTGTTATTTATTTGGTTAATATGGTCCAGGATTCACAATAAACTGATGATAAATGTCTGATTATGTTTTCAAAACACAATGGTTGGGAGACCATTGAGGGATGGACACTTTATTGGTGTTTAGTTTTCTATTTTAGAGATCAGATGGTCATACATACGGATTTTCAAGAAAAACTCATTCATGTATACCACCATTAGATATGTCTTGTACATCTAGGTACAAAATCTATGTATAATGTGTTAAAGGTTATGTTTTTGTGGAGAATCATGAAACTGAATGTTTTTGAGTTCGTATCTAGTTGCTTAAACAATTAGCACGTGAAAGCAGAACATCAGTGACCTATAGGTATGCTGTAGTATTTACCTATCCTAGTGTGGAAATTATTGTTGATAGTGACGAATTACGTTAGAGGTCTTCCATGAATTGTTCGGAAACACTATCCCATTAGGGGGATAGTGGATCATCTTACAATGTCATCCAATTTCATACTAATTCATCAAACTCATAAGGTGGAAGATATTTGAAAAATCTATATATGAGAAGTGTTAATGAGGCATAGCATAATAGTTTCAATAATATCATACAATGATGTGAGGTTCATGTATCATTTTGTGGAAATACTTACAGAAAGCTGTTGGGACTCCTTTGACTATGACCATGACATATGATCCTTTGATAGACTGATAGTCTGAGTGGATGATACAAATGTTGGAAGACATGTTTTGGAATTTTGTAATGGATTTTATTTTACCATGGGAGGGTAATATACCCTAATTGGAGTTATCAAATAATAATAGCTATTAGTCCTTGACTCATACGGTTCCATTTGAGGCATTGTATGGGTGTCCTTGTCATTATTTACTATCCTGGGTGGAAATGTGTGATACATTACAATTTGGTAAAATTATATTCCAAGAAAAAAGGGAGAAGATCCATTTGATTAGAAATAGGATTGATATGGCTCAGTGTTGTTAGAAATAATATGCATAACACCATCAATGATCGTTGTCATTCGCTGTGGGTGAGAGTGTCTTCTTTAGGATATCTCCAAGGCAAGGAAATTTTCATTTCAGCAAGCAGGGAATTTTTTATCTAATATTAATTATCTTTTTCGAGATACCATGAATGGTTGTATAGGTGGAATATCCAGTGTCATTAACAATACGCTTTTGTTTGGTGCATTATAAGTTCCATGTATCTCAGTTGAAAAAAGTGTCATTCCAATCTTGACCATGTGATCAGATGGGATCACGTCGACCTAGATCCATATTAATAGTTGGTACATATCCCAATGAGGATTTTGGATAAGAAAGGGAACCTTTTTTTTTTGAGAAAACATTTTTCTATTTAGGGTTTTATGGAAGAATGGCTTGATTTAAGAAGAGACATGTGTACGTGAAAAGGAAATGAAAGAGCATTAGTCAGAACACTTTCAGGGAAGCAAATGATTTATACATTATATGGACGGAAATAACAAGGGTGGGGTGAATTTAGTACCATAGTTTTCTATTATGTAACCCTTACTTGATTAATTTTATGGTTATATAGTGTGAGGATAATACCTGGGAGAGTTAGGATAACATTGGAAGTGCTTTGGGGCTAAAGTGATGTCCCACGAGCAGTCCACATTTATCATAACTGTACGGCCAAATTATGTGCAGGGTTCAATTTCGGGAAATAGATCTAGCATGATTGGATCAAATTTTTAGAGACCATTTAAGGGGAATAGGTGTGGGTAGGGTCTGCCGCATGGTTAGCACGTTTTTCCCTAACCGTGCAGTCAAACCCTGCATGGAGTCAGAATGAGATCCTTAAAAATAGGATCTCACTGGTATTTTTCATAACTCACATGCATTTCTAAAACCAATCCTAAATCCGGATTTTACTTCTCCTAATGAAAACTACGGTTCTCCCATTTCTACAAAGGAAATACTAAGGATTCCCTTTGTGAATCAAAGCTGGATTCTAGAGGTATGGGATTGTTCTTCTTCGTTCTTGATCGGTTTCAAAAATCTACATTGATATACTTATCCTCTTCTCCTAGATTCATATATATATTATTGTTATTGATATATATATATAGGTGTTTGGATGATAAATATTATGAGATTTGGTATTGATATTCCTAATAGAAGATATCTAAGGTGGGTTCTTGGAAAATCGAACAATTTTTCTTATGTGTTCATCATTCGTTGGGGTTTTTGTCCAAACCATCAATGTAGGAAGCTTCTTTCTCAACTACACATTGTATAAATGATTATAATGATTTCATATTGAATGTGTGGTGTTTAATTTATTTCTATTATCTTTTTAATCACATTTTAGAACCCTTCTTGAGTGATGATTGTGAAATTTAGAAAATTGGGGATTTAGAATGAGTGCTTTGGTTCTTTGTATTAAAATGTGTAATTGAAAAAGGTTATTTTCTTGGATTGTTTCCACATTATTTGTATAGATGTTTTCAATAACAAGGAATGTTTTATTTAAATGAAATGTTTCATTGAAATTGGTTGTGCTTTGGTTTTTAATAAAATTTTGGTTTTATAGAAATGGATTATTGTGGAAATGGATGCATTTGGAATAAATGGTGTTTCAGTGAGTTGATTCTTAACGGTCTCTTAGTAATGGATGAGTACCATTAGGTTACATGGAACGTAACCCTGTATCTTGGGTGTTTATCATTGTGACACAAGGTAATTTGAAGATAGGCCTCCCATAAGTATGGAACATTCAAATGAAGGATGCATGTGTGGGAGTGTGGTTAATAATTGAATGGGTGTTCCAAATGACAAGAATAATTGGTTTTATGATTTAATTAGTCATTTCTATGGGAAAATAACTAGTGGGAAATTGGTTACATTTACTTTTGTTTTCACTTGGTTGCAAACAGTTTTTTAATTTGATTACAATTGTTTATAAACGGTTTTGGAAAAATGTTTTATATAAAATGTTTTATATAATTATGGATAAATTTTTATCCATATGGAATGAGTATAAAATTCATTGGTGAAAACCTACTTTATTTTATACTAAACCCTTCTTTTTCACTTTGGGGATTTTGAAGATGTTGTCTTTGGAGATAGGGTAAAAGGTAGCATTTTCCAATTATTTAGCACTACCTTTTGATATTTGGGTTGTTCTGTGAATGTGGAGCTTAGAGTCTCCAGGGTAGTTAGTTTTGTAGACTCTTGAGAGTATTGAGTTGGTTATATGATGGTTATTATGTTATTTTATTAGCCTTTTACTGATGCACACATCGATGTGGTTTTGAGATGCATGACATTTTTTTGTTGTCTTTCTTTTGTTCCAAAATCATTTAGTTTACGGTTTTTTTATGGATTGTTGGTTTGATGGGTTTTTTTATAAATTCTTAATCTTTTCCCAACTTTTATGAGAAAACCTTAATAATTTATTTCCATCCTTTGAAATACTGGGTATGTCACTAAAGGATAATTAATGACTCATTGATCTCTCAAGCCAATGATAATTTTAGGGTTATAACAACTAGAGACTACCCACCAGTGGGTCAGTAGTCCTGAATAAATTCCTTTTAATATTATATTATCATTTACAAGATTATGGGGTTTTCTATAGCTAGATGATCTATAATAATCCCACTAGATATCATGTGGCTATTTTTATCTACCAAATTCTGATTCCTTAATAAAAACTAATAAAAAAACATAAAACATAATGTCCACTTAATTTCATCCTTTTATTCAACTATATCAAAGAAGAAATAACTGAAAAAATGGATTTTAATAACCTCAAAAAATATCATATATTCAAAACAAATGACGTCGTTACACATCAAGTCAATAAACATAACATAAAACACAAAACATTGGTATAAAT
This sequence comes from Viscum album, assembly GCA_963277665.1. NCBI lineage: Eukaryota > Viridiplantae > Streptophyta > Magnoliopsida > Santalales > Viscaceae > Viscum > Viscum album. Next base: position 54,917,373 of record OY728156.1, read on the forward strand.
ATTTTTAACGGGTTATTCATTAAATAATTATAGTCTCTGGTAAATTACTCCTTATACATCAAGTGTCACTCATCGTACCATACAAATCAAATAGACTATAACTAATATCACTAGTCTTAAACACATGTATAATACATACACTTACACTTTTCATGGATTTTTTATCCATGATAATTTCATAACTCCCAGATATCTTCTAACTTGTTTTGTAGGCCATAAGTACATAAAAAATAAATCTAAAATATAATTTTACAAAAGAAGTCCTCCAGAGTAAAACCTTTTATTTAACCCACGTTATATTAATCAAATTTTATCACCAAAGAAAAAATAATTTATATATTTGATCTATATATACCGCATGAAAAAATATTTTTTACGTATTCTAATGACACACTTCACCATGTGGTGTTGTATTCAATGAAATTAAATTTTTGAAATGATGTGGAATTAGATTAGATTTGAATTTTTTGATTTATATAAAGAATCGCAATTGGTGGATGCATTCAATAAGTTTCCATGTATATTTTTAGATGATATTTTTTTGTGATAGAGACATAGAGTATAAATATAAATATTCAATAAAAAAAATATAATGGGGTTTGATTTTTTATGGAACTGGATGATATTTTGTGGAATAAAATTGAATATTCGTAACATGGGTGTCCTAAAACCCAAATTATGTTTGTTATTGTTTTATTCAAAACACTATTTCAAAAACCACTATCGGTTTCGGGGGTTACTACAATTAGTTGTGGTTGGGTTATCTTCAATCTGATTTTTTACTCTATTATACATATTCTCTTAAATATTAATTGATTATATAATCATATTTTCCGATGAATGATTATTATCATCCTCTATTATTATACTATTATTCACCTCCTTGTTCATCTAGTTTATGTGGGTTGTAAATTGGTATTTAATCAAGATTTAACCAAAGAATGACAAAATCATCTCATACAAATAAAATTTGATTACAAAATGTCAGAGGTGGACAAGGGATTATTTCATCATGAGGATACATGATTTTTTATTGGATGTTATTAGTTTCATTGTTGTTTCTTTGTTTATCACAGAATTAGATTGAATTTGAAAACAAAAACCATTTGATTTACATAAGATTTTAAAAAACATTTTATATGAATGTGGGTATAGATCCATAATTTATAGTATGATATTTATATCATGGTAGGCCACCTAGTGATATTTAACTCAATTATTATAACATAAATAATAATTATTTAATTACATAAATTAATTTATATTTCTTATAAATATTTATGGGGCCTCATTGATAATTTTAGGGTCTGATATGATGTGGATGATAGGCAATGCATCATTCCATGTTATAGTGATCTTTGTATAAGAAATAAAATTTTATTAAAGTAAGATAGTAACTAATATTTTCAAATTTCTATGTAATTATGATATGTCGTGTAGATTAAAATGGGGGAATATTAGGTGTATTTTACCTAAAATTGTCCCATATTTCCAATGTAGTTATTAGATATTGTGAATGCCAAAATAGGGATGTAACATTGATCATATACGTGATAGCATGTATTTTCTTACAGATAAATAGATATGTGAGCTAATGAACATGGGTATCTATATTTAGATTCACCATAAGGGGTGTCCTTTTATGGGTATTGACTCAAGAGCCCTCGAATGGTCTTGTATGGCAGCGAGATGAACCATTGATAATGATAGACTATGTGTGATCTATTTAATGGGTTACTTTGCCACAATTATGTACATTGAGATATTTATGTATTATCATTACATGGATTTGGTTAGGTTATTGTTGATTCCATTGTTGAAATAATTTTATACTAGATGTTGGATTCACCATGTGTGGAATATTTTATGTTTTAATATCGGATAATACAGTAACGATCCATGTGGCCGGTCATCTTGTGAAGAATAACATTTGTATTGATTTTTGGATGATATATAATTATTGGTAGAGAATTAAATGATATTTTAATGGAATTTTAATTCCATAGGTTTTTTGTTAATTTTATATTTGACTAACATAAGGATAAAATAGCCAAATAATAATGATATTGGTTGTTTTTTTAATGATAACACCACTAAAAATGGAATTGTGTTGATATGTCGATTTTTTATGTGTCCACATATGGTATAGAGATTTATAATTTCATTGAATAGATTTAATTATAGCCAATGATAATTTAAACAATTTATTAGAGTAAATTTAATATATTACATATATACATTATATAGTCTCCTAGGGTTGATACATTGAAGACCTATGGTATATAAGTACAATTCAATAATCAATATACAACAAATTAGAGGCATGATATATGAATTTATGGTTCGTGTTCACAATTATCCATTTTGTTCATGTGATATTATTTCTCAATGGGATAATCTACCCCTAATTTCATAGGTGACATATAGATCAATTTGTGACAAGGTTGTATATATGTGATTCATTTGACACTATGCTTATCAATTACCATATCACCTATGGATGGTGGTATTTCAATCATAGAATGGAACCCATTGTGGGTGTTCTTACCCATTACATGATTTAATGAAGCCTTATTTGGAATCTAGTAGAAGTCCTCGATGATTGGGAGATTATATTTGAATTGTGATAATGATGAATTATTCTAGTATCATAATATTTGGATGACTTGTTGTCATTATTGTATGATCTATGTCAGTTGGTCAATTATTTGGGATCCTATGTCTTGACGAGGGATGTCAAATAATATAATGATATAACATCATGGGAATGAGTATCCTATTTAATAAATGAGTTATTTTACAATTTTTATTGGCTTATATGACATTTAGACTTATTATTTTATCTTTAGTTGTGATTAATAATTCTCCATGTTTAATATTATATTTCTTTTAATCTATTAGAACATTATTTTTAATAGGATAACCCATAACACCCTAGTGGTTTTTTTATCATGAATGTAGGTTATTAAAATAATATGGGATCATAATCTTCAACCATATATACAACTACTAAATCAAGTTATCTATTCATGAAATCTTCTTACTGATTTTGATATTAGATTGGTGATAATCCATTCACCCATGATATTATTCAAATGGTGATAACTAATTTATAATCATTGATATTATTAGTTATATCATATATACCATATTGGATTAAATATATTGATAGCATGTTAACATAATTTGATTATGAATCCTGATAGATCATTCACATTCAGTGATATCCCCTTCCCCAAAATTTGAATTGTTATGGTGATAACCCATTCTACATATCATGGTAGTGATAACCATCTCAACTAATTGTTATTTTGATAATGACCCAGCCACATATTCTTGTAATATGAGTGTTGATGGATCATTCATGCAACATCAATATTAATAGTTCAATTTCATTATCCAATAAAGTGAATGTTAGAATAAATACCAAAATCACCCATTACAAGTCATTAAAGTGTAGGTGAACCCATTACCTTGTAGAATAAAATGATGTATAAATTAATCAACTATATGAGTGACTTCTTTGTTTCCAAATGTTTCAATGGGTGTATGTATATGATGTTTTATGATTTTCATATTATCAATACATAAACAATAATATATGGAAGTTGTTATCAGGTGAACTATTGGTGAATTTTCTACAAGGTTTTATACACACACCCTATATATAAACTATAGTGGACATGAATAAATTATATCTTGAATGATGATCATGGAACAAAACCTTGTATAGGTGAGTGGGACACCAAATCTCTACTGGGATATTAGAATGTATGTGAGGAAATGGTGAGGACTAGTGTATGGGATTCCTTATAACTAATTGTTTGTTTGTTCATATACACTATACGATTATCCCATCAGGTGGTCCTAAATTGATGTATGATTTTGTGAAATATATGTGATCTTTATAATTATAATAAACTAATTGTTATTTATTATTGGATTCCTCAAAAAATAATGTAATTCTTGTACTCTAAAAAATATTTATTAAAGTTTTTTAGGATTCCTCTTTGTTTATAGTGATTATAATAAAGGTATTTTCTCCCCAAATGAAATTAACCATCACTCATCACTGTTCATCACCATCTATAATATGAGGATACATGCATGAGGTTTGAAATGACACAAATCGATAAATGTTTGGGTTCATCGGGGTGTATATGTGAAAAATTCATAAAAAATTTTAAATATGTAATAATTTAGGATAATTTAGAGAGATCTAACACTGTTTAAGACATATAAAAGTTAGGATTATATAATTTTACTTTTTCTTCATGAGCTGAAGTCTGTGATTCAAGGGAGTTGGTATTGTTCTTCTTATTTTTTTAATATTATAACAATGATATTTTAAAATAGAATGAATTCCAATTGGGTTGTTAGGTTTTCCATTAGATCATGATGGATATATTATTTTTTATTTCATATAAGGTTAAAATGATATTTTAATGATTATACATTATTTTATTATGGATTTTAAAAAGTATATATTTAAATTTAATTAATCATAAACAACTTATTTTAATTTTCACAAATAAAATTTTCATAATTCTCAACTTATCTGAACTATACTATTAATATTATCATGAGATAAATAAAAATAGATGGATATTATAATTATAAACATGGATTAGACATTGATATTTTAGAGGGTAGTCATATATTCACATAGTATTTGAGGATTAGAACAATAAACACATTAGTTTTTTATTGGTATGTAAATGAAAGATATGTAAAAATCCACTGTAATTAGTGTTTCTAAAATTATTTATGTAATTTTGTTGATATATATATATATATATTTCTTTGTGACTTGTGACTCGTATAATTTAGTGCTTTATATACTAGGTATTATATTAATGTGATGATGAGACACAACTCGATATCTTGGTGAGATGAGACCCTTAGTATGGCAATGTGGCAATTTTTCATCTTATAGTTGTGATGGGTAATGATATCTGAGGGTATCCCAAGAGATTTGGGATACCCAAGAAACTATGGTTACATAGATATAAAATGTATGGTATGACCGATTGGGTGATAGATTTGGTACTTAGTTGATGTGTGATCATGTAAAATGTAAGATTTGGATTGATACATGTGTTTTTCAATGTGATAGAAAATGTAGTTCTTGGAGAGAGGTATGACTGATGTTTATGTGGGATATGGCCATCCAATGGATTAAACATATGATCCTAGAATTGGTGGAATATGACATATAATTTCATGTGATAACATATATTAAATGGTCGTAATATGATATACACATTCAATTGTATGTTACTCCACATACTATTGTGAAATAATACTACCATTTTGAGGTCTTAATTTGACACTATATAACATAGGATAGATGATGATGACATGATATTAAGAATATTTTATTTTATATTTCTTGAATCTGACTTTGGTATGTCAAAATTTACATTTTTTAGGAATTACATGCCTTTGGAATTATATTGAATATCATTTTATAATTATTTATGGATATTAAAAGAATGGGTGGGTAGAGTACTATGAGTTAGGTGACTCTTCGTGTTATACCAAGATAAGTATAGATGGTGAATTGTGATTTTATTTATTTTCATTGTAATAACAATATATGTTTGATATGTTATGGAAAATTATATAACTCTTTACACGTTATGATATATTTAAATATAAATAATGGTTTTCAAATTAAAAGTAGAAAATTAAAGAACATTGAAGGAGTTCTGGGTTTTATGACCTATAAAATGTTTAATGACACCTTAATAGCATTTCAAAAATGTGTTTGACAATTTCTGTTATCCATTTTATTAATGTTCAATGAACCTTTGATATTTAAGGAATATAGTGAGTCAACAAAATAATTTTTTTGTAATGAATAGAATATTATATGGCTCAGTATGTTCAATGATGAAATTTGTAAATTTATTTAATTATAAGAAAATTTATTTGCTAAATTATAAAAATTATAGGGTAATTCCAAGTAATACTTATTGCTATAGGCTAATGAAATTTAGTGGGGAAAATTTTCTTGAAATATATATGTATATATGGTAGGGATGGATCATCAATGAAATGGTATAATTGATCTATAGAGTATAATGATGGACATAAACACTAGAGTGGCGCTCATGGTGTATGTTTACTATGTTATTATACTTGTTTCCAAAAATTATCTATTATTTATTTATAATAAAATTCAATAATGATAATTCTCATAAAATGGGGTTAAGTGAATTGATTTTTGTATGAAAACACATTTATATTAATATGCTGATAGAATATATTTTTGTTGAGATTATAGTGAATGTTGTACATAGAATATATTGAAGAATTATATATGATGTGGTTATTGTTTTGAATTATCATTTTGATTAATATATCCTATATATGTAATGTTACTATGAAATAACCAAATTTTGTGTTGTTATAGAACATTTAAGTGAGGATAGTACATTTATAATGGGTTGAAGAGGAATTAAGAAATCAAACTAGTTATTTGTTTATGTCACTTAAAGGACTTTACTCAAGGGTTAGTATAATTATCAATAAATTATGGAAACATGGATTTATATTTTTGGTGGAGTCTTATGGGGGGTATTATATAATGGTGTGAATGATTAGGTGTTGTTTGGGAGATGTTATAGTAAATAAGTGGTCAAGTATAGTCCAAACAATTTAATAATTGATATATTTTATATGTGATTGTGTATTTAATGATTGAGATCGTGAGTGAGGAATTTTTATTAAGTTAAAGAATTATGTAAATATTTTTATGCCATATTTTAGGATTTTAATGTTACATGTTGTGTTGATTTATTGATTTAAATTGTTCATACATAATTAATTTTGATCGATTTAAGAATGATAAAATCATATTATTCCAATATGATGGATATGTTTGATGAACTGGAGATTATATTTTTCATGTTATTGACATATAGATGTTATAATAACAGTTGAAAGATAACCATAACTAGTAGAATGTATTGTATTAGATAATATATCAAATATTAATGACCATCCCCATTTATAAAATACTCATAATGATGCATCATGATAATAATATGTGTTTTAGTGGAGAGGATGTAATAAATCACACATATATCATTTAATATAGTAATAGAAAAGAATGAATATGATGGAAATAGAATTTATGCTATTCAGAATTTATATTTTTTATTAGTAAAATTTCTTCTATTAATTTTCATAATGATTATTAATATTTTATTATTTTGGAGATTTAACTTTTTTCAACCTCATGTGTTAATTTCCACATCATATAAACAAATTTAGATAATGAAACAATAAAAAAGCCACCAAATCCCAAGTCAATCACAAAAATGATTACATATCTAGAAACTAGTTGTAGTATTCCAACATTAAGAGACATGTGGTGGGAACTATATGACATCATAAAAAAAATTTATCATATTGTTGAGATAGAATACCTCAGACCTTCATGTGCACTCTATAATCACAATTGGCCAACATATACAATACATGGTCAATGATTATTTCATGGGGAATTATATTCTATGTAATACAATATTGAATAAGAACAGAAAAAGTAAAAATTTAAATTTATTTAATTATTTTATAATAATAATAACAATCCCAATATAACATAACATTATCCCAGTCATAACATCACCAGGAATATTCCCAAACAATACTAAAAGGTAATAATAAAGTGGATAAATATCATAAATTCATTCAAAATGGTAAGAATATATTCTGGAAAAAATTATCCTCCCAGATACATATGAATATTAAATAAAAGAGAAAATGTATCGTGACACCATCAACCAGTTATAAAGGTCATTTTCCATTAGCTAAAATATTATGCATGTAAATTTTACAAACCCACTGCGTGTATATATAGTAATTGAGAATAAATTCACTATATATACCATTAAAAAACTAAAATTCAATAGTTTTAATATTGAGAATTTATATACTATGTAAATATTAAAAAAATTAATAATTACCTATTCAGAATGAAATTCAGGGTTATGTGTAGCCTATAAACCTATATAAATCATACCAACATAATCAAATATTTATAACTACATATCGATGGATCCAATATTATCTTTATTCTTTTAGTTCAATTATAATATAAATAAAAAACTATTCATCATTGATTATAAAAAATTTCATGGACCATTATGCAATATAATCTAAATCTTATGGAATCACAACTAAATGGCGCCTCTCAAGGCCTACAAAATATCATCCTAACACAATGTTTCTTATAAGTGTTTAACATGTTGAAATTTTTTATAAGACATAATATTTAAGAGATGAGATCAGAAATATTATTAATTTCGATACACAATATAGAAATTTATTCAGTAATTAATTTCTCTGAAATAACTCAAATAGATTTGAAAACTCTTAAAATAATGATGAACTCAAAATTAAAGATTAAATATTAATGAATAATATTTACCACTAAATTAAACAACAAAATACACATTTATAGACTCATTATAACACAATCTAGTTTAGACAATATTAGTCACTCTTATACTATTTATATTTATAGTTGACTTCATTTTATAAAAAAATTGATAAAACACACTTCATTTTATGTCACACCAAATTCATGAAATGCATTACCAAAATTTTTCTTTTTCTCCTCTTGATACTGAAGTATTTTTCCATAATAATTATATCTTTTCATATGTGAATATATTTATTATAGTGGAATTATTTTTATGAAAAATAATTTATTCAATCTCATTTAAATAATATAATAAATTATATTTCCTCATCATATCAATTTGTATATCAATATCTAACACATAACACACCATTTTCCCAATTAAAACACTGTCAGTATCAATCTATTACAAAAAATTAATTTTTAAAAAATTAATTAATTAATTTTTATAATTTATTTATCATTTTTTCTCATTATTTAACCAAGTTAAAAATGATTATCAATAATTATTGAAATTTAAAAATCTATTAAGTCACAAATTTTACACACATCATCATCAATAAAAAACATGATTTTTTTTCTAAAAAATCATACTAAATAATTAAATCAATAAAAAATTCTCATATAATAAATCTATTTAAAATAAATTAAAAAATAAGTTATGGTTATCAACCGCATAATGTCTGATAACTCCATAAAATGATTCAATATATTATTTCATTTATAACACAGTAAAAACAAAAAGTTGTTGAACATGAATAATAAATTTGGAATTATATATCACTGGTGAATCAAACTTGTTTTGTTTAGTAAAAATGAAAAAACACTTATATTACACAATGTTAGGAATCAAAAATGACAAATATATTATAAACCAATGATAAAATAAATAATATATCATTGATATATGTTGAATAATCCACTACAAAAAATTTGGGTTAGAGGGTTCTTCAAAATTACCTTAAAAAATATGAAATCGTAAGATTTAAATCTTATTTCATGACTATAAAATGAAATATTTAAAAAAAATTAACACCCCACTCACCCCCAATATTCTACAGGATACTAAATATCCCACCAGAGGGTACATTATAGAATATCATGTGACTAAATCACATTCCACATCTATTGGTTACGTAGTACCTCTCAAATGGGTACCTACTGGCATTCATTAGAAAATTGTAGAAAATTAAACATAGTAAATATATCATATTGTCACTCCATTACCTAAAGCCACAAAAAAAACACAAAATTTGTTACATTATATAAAAATTAAATCTATGAAACCACTTAATGATAGGGATCCTTAAAACATCCAATTATAGGGATTTTAATACATTGCACGATATATGTACTATCCCTCATGAAAAATATCCACTCAATATGACCCAAAATAATATTCTCAAACCCATGTATACACATGTACATACCCATGATACTAATAAACATCCACAAGTTTCATTAATTTTTTTTATCACAATGTCTCATTATTATCAACAATAAACATTGTCTTCTTAACTATTGATGAATCAATATCAGGATCTATATTATCATAGAAAAAAATGATATGATTAAATTTCATAGTTCCAAATCTATGATAACTAACTGACATCATGCATAATGTTATAGTTTAATGGAAAGGCTAGGTGTTATTAGACCTCACAATCTGTTCACAAATCACAAATGATCTGATAACTCGTCGATCCAACATCCCTATTATATCAATTCACTAATGTCCAAAACAAGTAATGATTTAATGAAAACCATAATAATATAACTAAAACTAAATACCATGATTATTTTAAATGATATAAAAATATTTACTTATAGAAATTATATCTAAATTATTCTTAACCATTTAAAAATGTATGGTATTTTCCTATATTAGTCTATAACCAATGTAAGGTAACTAACTATATTACATTGAATATAATAAAAATTAAAATATCATTCAATATAAATAATAAAAAATATCCATAAAGATATATTACCCATAGATATTTTCATTCAAAAATAGACCAAACCATCATTATATTCTTATGAAGCCCCATAATCAGAAATATATGTGTGGATCATATCCTCAAGAATCAAGTTTGTATATATAGATTCACTATTCTTATGCAGATAGTATAATGTGAACATTCTCACATGAAAACACATTGAAATATTAATTCCTTGGTCAAAACTAATATTTGAATCGTATATCATGATAGGGCATCATATCAGTGGGTATCATTAGAAGACCCTCAATTAAATTTATATAAATCTTCTTGAATTCCACAATTATATTTGTATCCTTGTTTTTTAAACAATAAACTAATTACATACATTAACGATAACTAAAAATACATAATTCTCATTTCATAAAAATGGGAAACGTTTGTTTAATTCATTTTTAAATAATTTCATTTCGATTCATTAGTTGCATAGCCTAAAGATCACCATAAGGTCTTTAATGATTATTTCAAACCTGTTTATTGAGGGAAAAACAAAGAATTAAAAATAACCATGCATGGTTTCATACCTAGACATGAAAAGATTCAAAAATTTAATGTGGATTTGTATTTAATGTATTGGATAACTTTTTCTCCCTTTTAAACCAGATCACATATTATCCCATGGACATAGAAGGTTGATCACAACCAAAACCCATCTGAGCATCTACTCCCCACCATGTATATTCCATTCAAAACCTTCCACATAAAATCTGAAAGTATAACCTCCCTTACATTGTCTATTTATGATAAGGTTATGATATAAGGTGTAATAAATATATATCCACCTCTATATACCCATCAAAATGTAACTCCATTGAGATATTCATCAGCTTAAACCCTACTATTGAATCTCAACTACATTAAGATGAGAATTCTTTGTTAATGTATATTCAACAACAATACTAATCTTATGAGTCTATATCATGTGAAGATAAAAAATAAATAGAATATATTTATTACATATTTTATATCATATATTCATATATCCTTGAGGAAATGTAAATTTTAATATTTCAAAATTGGTGAAGACTTTAAATATTTTTATAAATTGATAATTTTGATAAATTTTGATAGAATAATATACAAAACTAACATGATTTCTAATTGGGATATTACTCCACAGATTTTTCCCATGGGTTCTTTAAAATAGGGGTGGATTTAATTATTTTTTATGGAAAATAAATGAGAAATATAATTTAATTCCCTTATTTATGTTGGAGTGAAATAGGCTTATAAAGAATTAATATTAAAAACATCAAATATAAAATTTGCTTTCCTGGATTCATTATGGTATTATAAAATATATCTAATAAAATAGAAAACAAAATATTTCAAATGTGAACTATATTTTTGGTCATGATAATTACTAAGTGTTTATACTAAACCATTTTTTTAATTTACGATATCACAATACACAACATATAATTATATCGTATTTATATTTAACCTAAAATTATTATTCATATGAAAATTTTTAATATTTAACCTATTAATAATTTAACTAATAATATTTTAAAAAAATTATTTATTTTATCCAAATAATTCTATAAATATTATAATTCCCCCATTTATGTCAAGAATTCACTTTAAAAAAATACAGGTTTTCTAGCAATCATAGTTCTATGGACCTTATAAAAATAATATTAGTGAGTTCATGAAATAATAATATATTTAATATTTAATATATATTTTATAATAACAATATTTTAATAAAATATATTTTATTTAAAATGTTATTGTTTTTAAAAAATAAATTGTCTTAATTGAAACCATACGTGCCCCGAAAATATAATTTGTTTTTACTGATATGACGATCCATTTTTATAAAACCAATTGATTAAACATTATAAAAATACTAAAATGAAGGGATTAAATATAATAATTTTCTTATTAAAAAGTAAATACCCAAATTCATAATGTCATTGTCTAGATAAATAGCAGATTATTTCACTAGCATCTTCTTTATGGGTAAGTGGTAAGATGGTGAGATTTATATGTTGTTGTCTATCATATATTTTTTAAACCACGATCATAATGTGAATGAAATTATAATGAAAATAGTTTTAGTTGTTGTTTAGATACTAAATTTAATCTTGGGATTGGTCGAGTGAAAATTCTTACGATGTTTTATCCCATAAATGCTTTGAAAATAGGACCCATTGGTTACGATCATAATGTTCAAGGCTATCACATATTTTTCCTGTGTCAAATTGAGATTATTATAACACTAAATTTACTAATCATACTGGTATCTATACAAATAAAAACTTTTAAATGGTTCTGCTGGACAATGGTCTGTTAAATTTGACATTTCATATAATGATAAAAAATAATCAATGTAGTGAAGGTGAAATTTATAAATTCATTAATTAATAAGCCATCTATTCATTCAAAAATAGAAATTCATTTATAAATGTTTCTACCATTATAATATTCTCCCTTAACATATTTCTAAATTTAAATTTTATTTGTACAATAATACATATGATGTAATTTCAATTTCATCAAAACTCATGGTTCCCATCTTAAATCCTCACAATTCTAGTTCCTTCATAACACAATAACCTTGTGATTTGCATTTTTTTAGAGAAAATTATCCATATGATCTAACATATTTCCTAGATATACTTGATTTTAAATTGCATTCTCAAATGATACCCCCTCCAGATTTTGTACATGTCAGTGTTCTAGTATGTACTTCTAAAATATAGATACATGATATCCATTATGTACTTATGATATGTTAGGTGGGAGTGATATTCGATGTTACACTTCAATGATGACATCAATGATATAAAATGATATGATGTATCCCACACTAACCATTCCCTTCATCACAAACATCATGAATTTATCCATAGAGACAAATGAAGGTACACGTTATGTCTGAACTGAAACTATGTATCTCATCGATTATTATCCACATAACTTATGTATTTATTTTTTATTGATTTAATATGAACATGAGTTGTTCGAACCGTACTTATCATCTCTTGAATATTATCAAGTCTAATTATCTTGCTCTCTACAACATCGTCCTAACATTTTGGAGTCTAAAACCTCCTTTGATATAGAGAATCATAGGCTTCGTGTGATTTCTAGAATGGAAAATGTTGTTAAATGATAACTTCACATGGGGAAGGTGTTGGTCCCAACATCCTTTAAAATCCATTAAACATTGCTTCATCATATCTAACATATTTTATATGTCCCGTTAATACTTTCCATTCATATGATTTTTTCAAGATATAAATATTCATTGATTCCTTTGAATTGTTATTGCATTATAAGTTAATCCAATACCACCTTGATGAAATTATAACATTTAGGGGTCATACAGATTCTTATGAAGAAATCCATGGTTATGTTTTATGATATTCATACTGGTATGGTCTATGATACCATCATACACGTAGAAATTTTTCATTCAGCCTCAAAATATTAATATAAAAAGAATCAAGATACAAACTCCAAAATATACCTCTTCATGTTATCCTGTTTGATGTTTTATTCAAATATAAATACATATTGTTATTAAAAGATAGTGAAATATGGAATAGTTATTCACATCATCTATAAGTTCACTCTTTAGTTATGGTTTTTATGGGACACATATATGGATTTCCAAAATTACTGCCTAATAATCCAAAAAAATTAACATTTAAATATTCACTACATTCATCATAGATAATAAAATTCTATCTAGGTATCCTTTAACCTCTCAATAATTTATGGTTGATAAGTCATTTGAAAAATTCAATATGATTATTGTTTTATTAAACTTATGTCTATCCTTTTCATGTCTAATAAGATTTAATCCCTTCACATCCTTATAATGGATAGGGTTGTGGGGTCCTTTATACATGGAGAATATACCACTTTTTTACCATCCCAGGATAGTAATGATTTGAAAAATAATCATACATTATCAACTATATCCACCACAACTCGTTCAAGTTATTATATTTTTGGGTGAATATGTACATGATTATTTTATGATCCATTTATATCTCACACATTTATCTTTAATGGTAATGTTTCCAAATATTCATTAATAAGATCACGTTATCAATTTATATATCATACATGGATAGTTATACTCATGGATATTTAGTTATATAAATGAAAATGATATCACTTTTTCATCTTTACTAAGTCCACTGCCTAATACACCTTTAAAAACATCATTTTATATCAAAAAACCTTTCATGTTGGTTGGTAATGTGATTGTATGTGTTTTGATAAGCATATTATTAAACTATTTAATTCTCCCTCTTCATTCATTAGTTGAAAAAAATTTATTCCTTCCATGTATTCATAGGGATTGGGAATGACAACTCTGATATATTTCTCACAAATTGATGGTAGAACCCAGCTAATGTAACGACCTGAATCCGGAGCCCTTCCACTGGTGCCCCGTACCCGGTTCTCCACATGACCTCTGGCGCATGTACCCAAATGCTAGAGGCTGACAACTAGCAGTGAGGGCCTTGGTATGTTATTGGGGAAAATATGCCCTCATTGGGTAAGGTATACAAGGCAAGAAAACAACAATCAATGGCCGAAGAAGTAAACGGTATAAAAACACTAAAACTAAATAGGTGAAGCAATGAACATATGAAAATAATGATAATGATGATAATGATGCAGTAGGTACAAGTATCTAAGGGAAATCAGCAAACACAACAACGTGTTGAAATACAACTGAAAACAAAGTACGAAAGTAAATAGCAACTCCAGCAGCATCACAAGCCTAACCTCAGTCCTATGCTCTCCTGCTCCAACCAGCAATCACGTACCCAAAGTTGAAGGGCCACAATCCCTATCCATACCTACAACCATATAATCTATTTGGGCCGAAAAACAGGACCCAAACAGGGTGTGAGACTAATCCCAGTAGGCAATCACCACGAGATCTGTGCCCTACTATTAGTGAGTAATATAGAAAATGAAAAGGAAATAAATACAGTAGAGAAACAGAAATACAGTAAAGTAAACAATCCTACAATTCTCCACTCACATTTATTTAGGTGTTTAGTACAATCATTTATCTATCAACTAAGGAAACTAGGAACAACTCTTTGTTCCCAAGGCAAGAAAGTAATCACAACAGGTAACCCATCAGTCTACCTAAACAGCAAGTAGTACAAACCCAAGCTTGTTCTTTGGCTTGGTGGACTTGTCACAACCAACCAACTTATAAAGCATAGACTCTCTGGGTGGATCCTACTAGAAAAACCCTCTAGCCAAGTAATCAAACAAGGCACAAACACTCTGGGAAGCTCTCACATCAATTCCCCTATGGTCTTACAACGATAGCTACAGACTCTCTGAGGAAGCACTTACGTCTAATTCCTCCTAAGGTCTCGATGCGTGGGTAAACTAAGAACACTATTGAGAAGAAAAAAGTACTATTCCTGTAGGTCTTGTGTATAAAACTAAACCAACAGACCCTCTAGGGAAGAACATTAATCGTTTATTCCCTCTTTGATCTCCTGCACCAGGTTCTTGCAGCCCTGAGTAGTCCAGTCGTGCATAATCGACGTTTAGTAGCCCTAATTTAGTTCAGAAAATACTTGGATAATAGCTGCAATGCATCCACAGGCATATAACAAAAGGAAATACATGCAATCAAGTTAATAGGCCTACTATCAATGTGAAAAAGGGTTGCCTCGTAGGCAAACCGTGCCAAATTGCAATTAACAGACAAAATAAGTGAAACACCTGTGGGGTGATCCGCAACATTCTAACAAGAAATTATTAATCATCTAATAACCTCAAGAATAAAATAAATATATGGAAGATAACAAAACATCACCAAAACCCTAACCCGAGATACCCGATACCTGGGTATCCGACACTTTTTCACCAAAAACTCAAAGACATTCAACGTAGGGAAACAAACCACCTACCTTGATCCTCGGTGATTGATATACTTGAACCTAGGCATGTTAATTGGACTAGAATAGAGTAGATCTTAAAAAACATATAAAATTTTCATCCTCAGATAACTCACACGATAGAAAGAATTAGAAAATGAGGCTAAAGAAGAACCAAGAACTCGCCGCTATGATTCTTCTGCAATCGACGGAGTTCGATTCGGACAACCTGTGACGGATTGGTGGATCGGAGAAGAATCAGCTTCCTCGGACGTTCTGGATGGGATTAGGTGGAGAAGAAGATGTTAATGATCATTAGGCGCCACCCCAGGTCGATTAATGAAATAAAAAAAATACACTGCGTGTACTTTTATAGTACACGTCGTGTAGTGGGTTTTTCTGTACTCTGCCAAAATTGGCCTCCACGTCACCCCTACACACCGTGTGTGTGGCCTGGACATGGCCAATCACACGGCTTCAATCGGCAGAGGAGTACACGGCATGTACTCATAAAGTACATGGTGTGTACTTGGAAAATTTCCAGATTCTCTATTTATCCTTAAAAATCCTATAAAAGAGATCCTTACCTAAAACCGAGGTTCCGGGTTCTTACAAACATCCCCCTAGAAGAAATTTTTCCCCGAATCTCCTAACAAGGCAAAAGAGAAGAAACCTCAACCAACACTGGCCACTACGATCGCATATCAACATCCCTTTCTAATGTCACGTCTTGTATACGGTCATGTTGCAATAGCACCCGTACCAGAGGAACATACCGGCCACGAAGTACTTTTGTACTACGATCAACAGTCCTGATAGGATGCTCCTCGAAAGATGCATCCTTCTCCAACTCAACCTCCTCAGATTGAAAAGAATGAGATGGGTCTGAGAAATACCGTCGAAGCTGAGAATCATGAAAGACGTCATGTATAGCCTAATACCTCTGAGGTAACTGCATCCTGTAAGCAACTAGCCCGACTCTCTCTAGAACCTCAAACGGTCCGACGTATCTCGGTGAAAGCTTCCCCTACCTCCTAATCCAATTATGTCCCAACCTCAGGGTAACACGTAAGAAAACCTGATCTCCATCCTTGAACTCCAAAGGTCATCTCTGCTGATCAGCATAAGACATCTGCCGAGATTGTGCTATAGACATCCTCTTCCGTATCAACTCTATCTGCTCTGAGGTCTCCTGAATAAGAAGAGGTCCCAAAAAAGCTTCCTCTCCTACCTCTAGCCAGCATAAGGGTGATCGACATGGCCTACCGTACAACGCCTCATAAGGTTCTATCTGAATACTATCCTGAAAACTGTTGTTATAGGCAATTTTCACCAGACGTATATGATTCTCCCAAGTACCACCAAGTCTAGAATGCAAGATCGGAGCATATCCTCAAGCACCTGGATTGTACGCTCAGACTGGCCATCAGTTTGGGGATGGTATGTTATACTCAAAAGTATCTGTGTACCCAAAGCCCTATGTAGACCCTACCAGAAGTGCGAAGTAAAATGTGCTTCCCTGTCTGAAACAATGGTGTGTGGAACTCCATGTAGACGTAAAATATCTCGGATGGACAACCGTCCTAGCTCATCAACACTGTAGGTCTCCTTAATCGACATGAAGTGTGAAACCTATGTGAGCCTGGCCACTACAACCCAAACCACATCATTTCCTCGAGGCGATCGCGGTAAACCTATCACAAAGTCCATTGAAACATCATTGAATTTCCACTTAGGAATGGGTAACTGCTGTAAAAGCTATTTTGGTCACTGATGCTCAGCCATCACCTGCTGACAGCTGGAACACTGCATAACAAAACCAGCCACATTCTTCTTCATAACTGGCCACCAATACTGACGGTGCAAGTCTCGGTACATCTTGGTGACACCGGGATGAACTTCCCATGATGAAAAATGAAACTCCTGCATAATCTCCTCACGTATGTCTGCTGAAACCCATACACGGCCATGAAAACGTATCACCTCATCATCGTCCAGTGTTCACCCCGGAGTGGTGTCTTCATCTAACACACCCACCCATAAGACTACTACCTTAGGGTCTGATAGATGCCTCATTCAAACTCGATATAATGGAGTAGAGTTAACAGCTATAGATGAAAGGACCGTCTGACCCTGTCTGTCGTTCACCTCTAAATGCATCTAAGAGAAAAGAGGCATTTACTGCCACTCGCTGCTGGCCTCCTGAACTGCCTGTAACTGAGTCCTCCTGCTCAGTGCATCTGCCACAGTGTTTCCCTACCCAGGCGTATTAGAAAGCTCAAAGTCGAAAGACTGTTGGTACTCAACCAACCTCCGTTGTCTCAGATTCAAGTCACGCTACGTGAATATGTACCTGAGGCTCTTGTGGTCAGTATATACCACAAAATGATCTCCCATGAGATAGTGCCTCTGACAACGCAGGGCATGAACAACAGCAGCCAACTCTAGGTCATGCATAGGATATTTCTTTTCATGTGGCCTCAACTACCGATATCCGTATGCAACAAAATGATCATCCTGCATAAGCACTGCTCCAAGCCCGATGCCAGATGCGTCACAGAAACCTGTATAACTCTTTCCCGGCTCTGGCAGAACTAGAATCGGTGCTGAAGTCAATATCCCTTTCAACTCTTGGAAGGCTGAGTCGCATGCTTCTGACAAGACGTACTTCACACCCTTCTTAGTCAAGCCCATCAAAGGAGAAGCTAAGCTTGAGATGTCCTGTGTAAACCGTCTGTAGTAACAAGCCTGTCCAAAGAAAATCTGTACCTCGAATACATTCTTCGGTTGCTCCTAGGTAACCACTACTCTCACCTTCTCTGGGCCTATTGATACTCTTGTCTCTGAGATGACATGAATCAGAAAGTGAATGTGATCCATTCAAAAGTATCACTTCGAGATTTTAGCATACAACCGATGCTCTCTCAGTGTACTCAGAAAGATTTCAAGATGTGTGGCATGGTCATGTCAAGTATGAGAGTACACCAAGATATCATCCACAAAGACCATGACAATGGAATCCAAGTACAGATGGAACACTCAGTTCATCATTTCCATGAAGAATGCGGGTGCGTTCGTAAGACCGAACTAAATGACTGTTTACTCGTAGAGACCATACCTCCTTCGAAAAGTTGTGAGAGGTATATCAGATGGTCTGACCCGCAACTGATGATAGTCAGATCTCAAGTCGATCTTCGAGAATAACCTAGCTCCTCGAAGATAATTTAAAATATCATCAATCTCCAGCAAGGGATATTGGTTCTTGACCGTCAACCGGTTTAGCTTTCGATAGTCCACGCAAAGTTGTAAGGTACCATCCGCCTTCATTGAAAACAACACAGGCGAACCCCAAGGAGATGTACTAGGTCGGATGAACTCCTTAGAATGCAAATCCTCCAACTGCTTCTTGAGCTCTTGCAACTCAGGCGTAGCCATCCTATACAAAGGTATGGATACCAGTGTTTCTCATGGAACAAGCTCAATAGAGAAGTCTACCTCACGCTCCAGAGGCAACCATGAAAAATATTCTAGAAAGACATCTGGGAAACAGTCGACTACCATAGGGAAGACCATCTGAGAGGTCCCCTGATCATCTAGATATAAACTAGTAATCTGGGTCGTAACACTACCCAACCCATGATGCTCTGGTCCAGCTCTGCTTTCCTGGACATCCCATTTGCCCTTGTGAAGAAATGACCTGCCCTCTGGTGACGTGAAACTCACCTTGCAGTGATATAAATCGACAAAGGCCTGAAAAGGAACTAGCCAGTCTATTTTGAGAATGACATCATAACCCGTAATCTCAAGGACATAAAGATCCCATGAGAAGTGACATCCACTAACCTCAAGGGGGAACTCCTTGCACTGGCGTACTCTAGTTGTTCTATGTCCAAAAGGAGTGTCTAGTGCCAAAGTACCCTCAGAAGTAAGGAAAGTAAGTCTAAGAATCTCCATAGTGTGCACATAATTAATGCTATGAGAAGCTTTGCTATCAAAAAGTGAAGAAGATAAAACTAAGGCTACTAGGATCGTACCTCGAATTGTGTTTGGTCTAGGATCCTGCTCTCGATGAATCTGCTCTACTACAAACGTCTGGACAGTACTGCAGCCCTGTGTAGTAGTCTGATATCCCTGAGATAATCCTCCATGCGCCTGACTACCATGTCTATGACCTCTAACCTGGCTTGAATGACCTGAAGGACTCCAGCCCCCAGTCTGCTGTGGAACTGGTAATCCTGCTCTTGTACACAGGGTCGAAATAGTTCCTCCTTCACTGGCCACTGGAAGGGGAACCTTGCAGAAATGTTGCAGGTGAACCATCTTGCCGCAGGATCAACACTCCACTAGGTCCCTCGGGCACCGGTTCTTTTTGTGCCTGCTCCTCCCACACTGATAAAACACCACTTGGGTGACAGTAGAGAGATCTCGTCTACTAGAAGGAAAAACACGCTTACTCGGGTCGCCTTGGGTATACTCTCGGTGGCGCTTCCTACTGTCTGTCTAGAGGGAATCAGCCATGGATGTTGAACCGCCCTGGTCCACAGCTTCAGTATCCCTTAGGTTCCTCTTTATGACAAGTACATGGTTGACTATCAGAGTAATAGAAGTCAACATAAAGACATTCGCCTACGATCTGATCTCCGCTCTAAGGCCTTCCTCAATCTTCCTCACTAGAAACAGCTCGTCATTCCCCAGAACGGGAGTGAATCTATGTAACTCAGTGAAGCGGGAGGAATACTCCATAATTGAGAGAGTACCCTGCTGCAGGCTCCTGAACTCCCTAGATCTGTTAGCCCTTAGCGTCGTTGGGTAGAAGTAGTCGTAAAATGTATGCTGAAAATCATCCCCAGCCATAGCCCGCTGGCGCCCCGTATGAGAGACTACGTCCCACCATCTCTTGGCGGAATCTCACTGCATATACGTCGCGAGATTTACCCTCCTCTCTGGAAGGAATCTCCAGATGCTCAAAGATGGACAGAATGGCTTCCAACCATGACTCTGTAGCCTGAGGTCCTCCATCCTCTATGAAGGTGGGAGGATGCTGCTGTTGGAAGACCCGTGTCAGTTCTTCCATAGTCGGGGTAGGATGCTAAACTCCCTAGAAGGTCTGCATGAATCTCATGAAACCCTCTCTGATCTGAGCATTGGCACTAGTGTCTGGAATCACTACAGGTTCCATGTGCGGAATTATGGGCGGAACTACTGGCAGTCCCTGATCAGTCATATCCGGCATACAATCGCTGCCTGGTCCCTAGCGTGCAACAAGAGGACGTCTCGGTGCCATAGATCTGAAAGACCGAAACACACCTTCATTATAGATGAACACAGTTGCAACATAGGAGAGTTAAATGGAAGAGGATGAAAAAACCTGTAAATATGGAAAAACCATGACTACACGGCATGTAATACCACTACACGGCGTGTTTCATAAAAGTTTTCCCAGGGCATGTACATTGGCCATACATGGCCGTTTAAACTAAATGACTACACGGCGTGTTCTTCAACAACACGGTGTGTACTGACCCTTTTCTCCCTACACTGTTACTCCTACACGACTAAGTCAAACGGACTATCCCAGCCGAAGACTACACGGAATGTTTGAGGCAGACACAGCCTGTACTGGACACGCCTTACCTGGCCCATGTTTTTAGCGACACGGCCTGACACACGGTCGACACTACACGGTGTGTTCCTAAGAGACACGACATGAACATTAAGGGAACCCCCATCCCGTGTTGTTCGTGACACGGCCAGGTACTCGGCTGATCCTTACACGGTGTGTTCCAAACAATCACGGCATGTACAGAAGAGGATAACACCGAACCGTGTTTTTCAAGACATGGTCATGTAACTGGTAAAGGATACACAGCGTGTGAATACCGAACACGACATGTACTAAACATGCATTAACTGGCCCATGTTTTTAGTTACACAGTCGTGCTCTTAGTTAACCACTACACGGCGTGTACCTTGAGTACAAGACGTGTTCCTGAAAACCATTGACAACTCCGTGTCCCTGTCCACATGGTCAATGAGATGGCCAAAAACTACACGACATGTATATATAAAGTACACACCATGTATTCTGAGTTTTTCCAGAAAGTAGACTCAGAACTGCAACGGAGCCCAAAAACACTGAAAAACATGGGATAAGGTGCCAAATTCCGATCCGTGTGGGCCCATACTCACCACGAATCAAAGCTTTCCATACTAACAATGCATATAACAAGAAAATAGTAAAAGAACTCATGACCCACCAAATTACGATCCTTGAGGGCCCATAACACCTTTAAGATCAATTTTTGGCGTCCGTGATAAGAAATATCCAAACAACGATACCTTATTAACATAGTAGGTATTCTATCATAGCAGCTATCACAATAGAATGCATTGTCTGTCACAAATCCTATCACAACAGCATGCAATCTCTAATGAAACCTAGTTGGAATGGAAAGATGCATTATATGTGATATTCTAACATGTACCTATATGATTCATGATATGTCATACCCTCCTCTCATCGGGTTGCACCAAAATAGAATCGTAATAATACAAATAGTAACAGCACAAATCAAGTGCATCACCCAATAGTGAAATCAATTAAACTGTAACATTCGCAAAACCCAAAACTTGCAATATTCGAGGTAATTGGGATTTTTCCATGTTCAAGGGTTCTAGATCGCCCGGGACCAGCTATTTACCATTAACATATTCCGTCCTATCCATGTCTAATGTCGCTAAACAATAAGTCAATAGAAAAAAGAAAGAACCCCTATGATACCACTTTTTAACGAACCGAATCTGGAGCCTTTCCACTGGTGCCCCGTACCCGGTTCACCACATGACCTCAGGCGCATTTCCCCAAATGCTAGAGGCTGCCGACTAGCAGCGAGGGCCTTGGTAAGTTATTGGGGATTCTATGCCCTCATTTGGTAAGGTATACAAGGCAATAAAACAACAATCAATTAAGGATGCAGTAAACAACATAAAAACCCTGAAACTAAACAGCGGAAACAATGAACATATGATAATGATGATAATGATGCAGCTGGTACAAGTGTATAAGGGAAAGCAGCAAACACAACAATGTGCTGAAATACAACTAAAAACAAAGTAAGAAAGTAAATAGAAACTCCAGCAGCATCACAAGCCAAAGCTCGGTCCTATGCTCCCCAGCTCCAACCAGCCATCATGTACCCGAAGTAGAAGGGACAGAATCCCTATCCACACCTGCAACCGTATAATCTGTTTGGGCCGAAACACAAGACCAAAATAGGGTGTGAGACTAATCCCAGTAGGAAATCACAATAAGATTTGTGCCCTACTGTCAGTGAGTAATATAGAAAAAGAAAAGGAAATAAATGCAGTAGAGAAACAGAAATATACTAAAGTAAACAATCCTAAAATTTTCCATTCACATTTAGTTAGCAGTTTAGTACAATCATTTATCTATCAACCAAGGAACATATAAAAAGATCTATACTCCCAAGGAAAGCAAGTAATCACAACATGTAACTCAGCAGTCTACCTAAACAGCAAGCAGTACAAACCCAAGCTTGTTCTTTGGCTTGGTGGACTCGTCAAAACCAACCAACAAATAAAGCACTGACTCTCTGGGTGGATCCTACAAGAAAAACCCTCTAGTCAAGTAATCAAACAAGGCATAGATACTCTGGGAAGCTCTCACATCAATTCCCCTATGGTCTTGAAACGATAGCTATAGACTCTCTGAGGAATCACTTACGTCTAATTCATCATATGGTCTCGATGCATTCGTAAACTAATAACACTCTTGGAAAGCAAAACTTCATATTCCTATAGGTCATGTGTACGAAACTAAACCAAAAGACCCTCTAAGGAAGCACTTTTATCGTCTATTCCCTCTTTGATCTCCCGCACAAGTATCTCACAGTCCTGAGTAGTCCACTCGTGTGTAATCGACTATTAGAAGCCCTATATAAGTTCATCAACTACTTGGCTAATAGCTACAACGAATCCACAAGCATATAACTACATGAAATACATTCAATCAAGTCAACGGGCCTACTAGAAATGTGCAAAAGGGTTCCCCATAGGCAAACCGTGCCAAATGGCAATTAACAGCCAAAACAAGGGAAACACCCATGGGGTGATCCTCAACATGCTAACAAGAAATTATTAGTCATCCAATAACCACAAGCATACATGAAATATAAGGCAGATAACAAAACATGACCAAAAACCTAACCCGAGATAACAGATACATGGGTATCTGACAATTTTGCACCAAAAACTCAAAGACATTCAACATAGGGCAACAAACCAACATCCTCAATCCTTGATGATCGATATACTTGATCCTTGGTATATGAATCGGCTTAGAAAAGATTTAATCTACAAAAATGTCTAAAACGTTCATCCTTAGATAACTCACACAAGAGAAAGAATCAGAACTTGAGGCTAAAGAAGAACCATGAACTCACCACTGCGATTCTTCTACAATTGACAGTGTTCGATTCAGACAATTGGTGATGGATCAGTGGATTAGAGAAGAATTGGACTCCTCGGACGTTCTGGATGGGATTAGGTGGAGAAGAAGACATTAATGATCATTAGGCACGACCCCGGGTTGATTAATTAAAAAAAAATACACAACGTGTAATTTTAAAGTACACGGCGTGTAGTGGGTTTTTCCATAATCCGCCAAAATCAGCCTCTACGTCACCCCTACACACCGTGTGTGTGGCTCGGACATGGCCAATAACACGGCTTCGAGCGGTAGAGGAGTACACCGAGTGTACTCATAAATCACATGGCGTGTACTCTGAAAATTTCCAGATTCTCCATTTTTCCTTAAAATTCCCATAAAAGAGATCCGAACCTGAAATCGAGGCTCCGGGTTCTTACAACTAATCAATGGAAACTACATATTTCGTTAACATATTTTTATCGACTATCCTACAGTTACCTATATTTTATAAGTATCCATAAATATCCCATTATTTGTTATAATATGTCCCAAAAATGTTATGTACTATAAAAAATACATATTTAATGTAATTTTCAAATAACATTTCAATTTGGATGTCTTTGGTAAATTATTTAAATTCACCAAATGTTCATCCTTTATTTTTAGACTGGATAAGATAATCACTAGAAAACCATGAAATTTTTTTCACGCTAATCTCTAAAGACTCTATTAATTTAGACAATTTATTTTTCTAGAGAATTAGTCTGTCTATAGGGTATCACTATTACCTTATAGTTCCCATGCCTTATAAAAAAATTATCCTTGGTGATATCCTCCTGGTTCACCATTACATGAAATTATAAAAAAAACATAGGTCCACATGAATTATGTTTTTTATCCACATATCAGATAAAAAATTCATCATACTATACATGAGTATACTTGTTCTTTATCAATATTTTAATTTTCTCTCAATAGTCAATGTTCAGACATATTGACCCGGTATTCTTCTTGAAAAAAGAGGACAGGTGAACCCCATGATGAAACACTAGGTTATATAATAATTTTATCTTGATTCCACCATAACTTTTAATTTAGATACTCATGTTAGATTACATCCATTATATATTTATTAATGGATATTATAAATTCTCAAGGTGTCATATCAATTATGAAATAAACCTCATTGATAAGATAAATACCATGAAATTCATTAGTGAACATATCATAAATTTCCCTTTAATGGGTATGTGCCAATGCATGGCCTTTTATTTATTCTCAATAATTTGATATGGATATACTTAATATATAGGAATTAATATCATTTCTTTAGAATTTGGTACCAAATAAGATTAATCATCATCCTTTCACCTGTATATATTTGTAGGTTGATTTGCGATACACGGGGTTATTTTTCCCACTAATAAATTTATATTAGCTATATATAAGGAAGAAAAATACAAGAATACAATACAATAAAATTCTATTAAGGGGAGTATTAATATACTTATCAGTAAATTAACACAAAAATATTGCATAGTGGATGAGGTATATACATTAGATACATCAACTGGGTCATTTTTTGGCTTCGTCGATAACTCAAATTACATGTTTTGAGGTAGTATTATAATAGTTCTTCTAAACATACATAATATGAAAAAATGCATAAGACCATAATAAAATTGTATGTTTACTATTATTTAAAAAATTAACACCATAATTGTCACCACTTCAATTTTAAGATCCACCATAGTATTTTGATTTCATAATCTCTCCTTTTCTATCCACACCTTTTCAAGTGTTATATTCAATTATCATTGATAACCCTTTGGTTATGTAATTGATTCACATTTGGTACTTATTAATTATAGTTCAATCATTTAACTATAATATGTGGTTTGAATGAATTATTCCATTAATCTGTCACATTGGTGGGGTCATCCCATTGACAATACATATCTTGGATCTCATTCTTCCCACAACTAAATAATTTCATTATAACCCATAAGAAATTATGGAGATACATAGTCCGACACATTTATCAGGTGTTATATTTAATTTATTCCACAATTGGATTTCTTCATCATTTAGAATGAATTAAAATCTATTTTTCACTACTTATCTCCATGATAAGCATCAGATACACTGATTTCCATTTCATCCTTGACAGAACATTAAAAAATTTTCACATAGCTGTCAATTTCATGAATGAAAATGTATCTTCATTTAATAATATTTTTCACGCCAAAGGTGGAGTCAAATTAAATTTTGTATTTAATGAAAAATATGATTCTGTATTTTGAATGTATTGTAATATTCTCTTCATACACCATGATGGATTCATCATCCTTTTTCTTGTGGTTATAGAAGTCCCTCTTTATTTTCTATAATTGAGTGAGAGGAACTTGAAAAAAAATTCTATAATTTCATCAACTCCAATTGTTATTTCTCCTCCTTAGGAATCATATTTCTTAACAATATCAGTAATTTATCATCTTCTACCTATATACAATAAAAAATAACAATCATCCCATTCTTAGATTATTCATGTTTTGTAATATTCGTTTCAATAGAGTTGATATATTTTTTCATTATTAAGGGATCAGAAGGTCCAAAAAAAGTTTGGGATCATTGTCAAATGAACTCCCCTATTGGATTTTTCCTTTTCATAGGGGGATTTTGGAATTCCCCCTTATTGTTTTTTTATTTAAAAAATGAGTTAAATAATAATTTATTTTCACAATGTTCATAATAATAACTCACATGGTGTTGGGAATCTCAGTTGGTCAGTCATCACATTACACCATACATTGAATGTTGAATTGGTTTCATATATTTTCACATATTGAATAAATGTAAAAATAAATATGTGGAAAAAAGTTATTAAACTATTGATCACATCAATTAAAAACAATGAATATATAATGGATAACTCTTAAATGAATTATATTATTATGCATATTAATTTCTAGTTTTCAATCTATGTTATACAAGATCTATTTGATAACATAAAATATTATTGGCATATTTATTACATTAATAATGGTTTATATGTACCATATTATCTTTACCAAATAATATCCCCAATAGTCTATAACTACTTGAACAATAAGTCAATGTTTTATGCTCTAGTTGGTGATTAAATCAATCTCTATATGCCTTTTTCAGGGTTATTACCTTAGGTAACTCTATGTAAAATACACTACAACATGTAGTTTCTATAAATGAATGTATCTTATTAGACACCACATACACTATAATTTTATATACATAATGGTTTTTTATAGGTTTTTTATTATCACTACACCTTTTATATAGGCTTCTAAACATTATTTGAGAAATTACTAAACATCCCACTGATGCCACCTATGTGGACCCATATAATTAATACAATATAATTAAGGATGTTTTTCAAACTTATAAATAATATAAAATTTCATTTGATATTTAAACTAAATATATTTGTTAAATTAGGTATGTCGAATAAAAACAAGAAACAAAAAATAATAGTATTAACAAAAATATCCGTAACAGGATCTTAAAATTCAATCTTTCTTCTAGATTTAGACGGGATAACTTATAGACATATATAATAAATGAGTAACCTATAAATCCATGTAACAGAATATTCAAACCATATCCTTATGAAAAAAAGTATATTTGATTCAAGAGCTATATCAAGTTAACATTATATGGGTGATAATCAAAATATTAATCAATGAGGAATGATATTTCATTATATCGTAAGCCAACATAAGAATGTAGAAACAATTTGAAACATTAAATATTAATCATAATTCAATTATAACCACAAAAAACATCAAATTTGACCTATGATAACCTCCAATATATTATACATGAAATTTCTTAAAACAAAAAATACTCAATGCATTGGATGACTACAAATTTTATAGCCCACCCGCCACTTTCATATCATGAATTTGTGGAAATGTTCCATATATGTCACAAATAATATGGATTTATCCCACCAATTTGACCCCATGATTAATTAATAGTGGATAAAAAATATAAATTCCAAATAAATTAATGGTAATTAAAACTATGCGAATTCCCATTGGTTTAAATGGAGACGATTTTTCATCACACTAATGCTTGGAATAGAAAATCACATGATAATTTCAGCAGCATAATGAGTGTGCATAAATTTCTATAGAATAATTGAAATAGATAAAATTGGGTCTATTATTTATAGTAAATAATACATATAGTAAGTGGGATTTGTAAGTATATATCTCAACCTGATCTATTTGAAATCCACAGGAATGACATAAATTGGGCACTTAAATAAATTAGATAAGAATAGGATACCATATATTGTGAGGTAGTTTCTTAATGATTGGGTAGAGCTTCATAAGATTTTTGGGGACCGTGAGAGGAATATATAGCGATAAATTTAGTTTCATTTCATGCTATATGTGTTTTTAGTTTGGAATAATGAGAGGTTGGGTGGGTTTATATAGAAAAACATAGGAAAATTCATTATTTATTTAAAAAAACATATGTTTTGGAATATATATTATATTTTAATGAAAAATTAAATTCTTCACATGTTTTTCCCATGGTTTCTACCAAATAGTAGTGAATTTAATTATTTTATATTCCTAATAACTAGAATCATTAAAATAAACTCTTTTTTTATGTGTAATTGAGTAATTCTTATAAAGGACTGATTATAAAATGGTTACAAAAAAATATATGATTTTTGAGAATTCATTAAGGGTTTATAAAATTAAGAATATATACTTAGAAAAAAATTATTTTAATTTTGAAACATATTTTTGGTCATCAATTCTATTTAACGTTTTTATTACATCACATATTATCTTTTATGATGCCATTACACTCACCGTATAATTATACCTTATTTAATTTTTACCTAAATGTTCATTGGTCTCAGAACATTTTTAATATATCTTTATCTGTTAAGTTTAACATTATATTTTCAAAAATAATTGTTATTTTATGAAAATAATTTCGAAATTATAAAATATATCACTTTAAAAAAATCAAATTTGTTAAGATATAATGGTTTTTTAACAATAATATTTTCTGAACCATATAAATATTTTATTTTAGATCATTAATTAATTCTTAATATTTTATTTAAAAAATCATATATATTGAGTACATTTTAAATAAATATTTTTTATTTGAAAATCTAGTAAATTCATAAAAAGTAGTGCCTTGATTGAAACAATACAAATCCTAAATAATTGAGTTGCATTGTATCAAAAAAATTTGTTCTTAAAAAAATGTTAATTAATAAAAAAATTAATAATTGTAGTTATATTTTTATTAAAATGAATATTCATAAATATAAAATCTTTTTTTTGTATATACATATCCATATATTATATTAGTGAATTACCTATTTATAATGTGTTTAATTTATTGATTTTTTTATGTTTGTTCATCATACATGGTTTGGGTCCTCATATTGATGATCTTTAACACCCCTCATAATTTGGTTTCTGGTGATTCGGTTTTTGAAATTCAACTTGGTATTAGTTAAGAGAATATACTAATGGTGATATATCCCTCAGTATACCTGATATATATTCTTCATAGGGCTCTATCCAACTAATAAAGATCATTTTTTCATTTCTATATTTCAAATATACTTTACTACATCAATTAATATAATAATTTAAATTTAAACAATCAATGGCTATATTAATACTTTTTCTGATTAATAACGGTAACATAAAATTAAAAGACCATATAATGGTCCAATATCACCAATTTGTTATGTGAATTTTATGAATTCATTTCATAATAAATTATTTATTTACTTTGATGTAAATTTCAATTAAAAATTATTTATTAATTACAGGTATAACCCCTTGTATCATATTAAAAACATCAAATCATTGTGTTTTCACATAAAAATGAAAACATAAGTTTTTTTCCTTACCACGATACTAATATGTATCTCTATTATAAAAATATATTTTTCTTTTCATGAAATTTCCAGATTCCCTCATTCCTAATAAATTCTAATTCAAAATTAAGATAAAAATTAAGACCATTATATCCTTATTTACCTCATTAGTGAATGTTTCTAAAGAAAATACAAGAACCATTGATAAAATCTCCCAAATTTACCATAATTAATTGGGTTGGAATTTGATGTCACATCATATCCCTTGGTCTAAGAGTAATATATCATTTCTATAAACAATGATCTATATAACTAGTTGAAATACTTCCCTATTTCAAATAATCATCAATATCCATCTGTAGATTCTTTTATAATAATTACCCCTACATGTATAAAAATTAATATTCCATAAAAAACCCTTTAATCCTTTATTTATGTAGTAGGATATTCTACTAGTGATGGGTAAGTCAATAATTTTTATGGATTTCTGATTTTACCTTTATCACATCAAGATAATTAATTAGATCAATGATCCACTCCCTTCCTTAAATATATACATTATCTACATGGTGCCTATATGAAATATTAATATAAGAAAATTCTTTGACATAAATCATGGAACGAATTTTTTAGAAATTTATCAACCTTAGGTGTTCAAAAATTATTTTATAGATCACCTTCAATACACTCTCATTAGTCTTTTTCTCTCATGATGTTTTAGGCTAAACCAAAATAGGATAATGCCCAACATATCCTTCAGTATGACCCAATACTATATTCTCATAATCTTATTACAACCCTTATTTATTGTTAACAAACTGCATGGGTTTCAAACATCTAAAAAATAATAAATTCAATACATAGGATGTAACGTCCCGGTTTCGAAAGCCGCCCAGAGATGCCCCGTACCTGGTTGGTCACATGGCTTCAAACATATTTCCCCAAATGTCAGAGGCTGCCGACTAGTAGCAAGGGCCTTGGGTGTGATAGTGGGGAAACTATTCCCTCTATTGCATAGAATCACAACAGAAGTTAAACAAAAATACAATATAATAAGCAGTAATAATCCATACAAAAGTAAACAACGGAAGACTAAAAAAAATAAACTAGAGAACACACATATATATGAATGATGCATGATACATATGACTAGAAAAACATCCCAAAAAATCACAATGCTAGAATAAAACAGTAATAGAACAATGTACAAAAGAAAAATAGTAAACATAACCATAACATCACAAGCCATTGCTTGGTCCCATTTTCTCTAGCTCTACTGTCAATCAAGAACTTGAAGTAGAAGGGTGCTTTCACTTATCTATACCTGCAAAAATATAATATATTTGAACCCAGAAGCATGGCGCAAATAGAATCAGAGACTATATCCTTGTAGGAAACCACCACTAGATCTGTTCTGAACAGTAAATGAATATATTGTTGTTAAGCACTGAAAGCAGTAAACAAGGAAGTAACCAGTAGTAAACAATCCATAGTTTCACAACATTCAAACCACTAGATAACATGTAATAGCTAAACAGTTCATATAACCACGACATTTAACCCTTTGGGAAGTACCCACAACATATCCCATCTGGTCGTACCTAAAAATTACAAGCAACCCTCTAGGAAGTACACTCAGTCTAACCCCTCTGGTTCAGCTTAAAAATAGACTCTCTGAGGAAGCACTCTCTGCCAATTCTGCATATAGTCTCTTAACGGTACTAAATGCGCTCTAGGGAAGCACTTACATTACATTACCTCTATGGCCCATGTCAAAAAACTACATACACTCTGAGGAAGCACTCAACATTAATTCCCCATGTGGTCTCGCATAGTAAGTAAAACGGACACTCTAGAGAAGACATCAACATCCATTCTCTCGATGGACTATAAACTAGGTTCTCACTGCCCTGTGTAGGTCCATCAATTGTCGCAGCACGTATCGGCTAAGTTAAACTTCAAGAACTACATGTATAGCATTCTACATCATAACAACATAATAGCATAACATACAACAATCACATCATCCTACAATATTAGGCAGAAGAATGTAAATTGTAGCCTAAAAGGAAAACTAGACAAACCGATCAAAATAGGAAAAATATTCATGTGAAACACATCTAAATCACAAAAATTAACCATATTCACAGTCAAATATCATATACTCAAGCATGCCAGCATATAAGACAAACAAATGGGTCCAAAATAATAAATGTGCAATACCCCATTCAGGGGTATTGGAATGTTTTTAACATAAAACTCAAAGACATTCAACAGAATGGAACAAACCACCTACTTCAAAGTTAGGAGATCGCCATATGTGAACCTCGAGGCATGAATCTCCTTAAAACATCGAAGACCTACAAAAAATTATAAAACATTAAACGAAGGAAAACATGAGGAAGAAGAGGAACCATGAAACGAAGGACAAGTAGAAGAGAGATCTCACTAAGCCGATCCCAATGCAATTGACGGTGGCCGAGTCAGAGATATGGTGGAGGTTCGGGGGCTCAGATAAGTATTGGGGCCATATGGGCTCTCTCGGGTGAAGATAATCTAGAAGAATATGGTTCTAGTGATTAGATGTTACCCCAGTACATTTAATGTAAAAACAGAAAGTACACAACATGTACTTATGAATTACACGGTGTGTACTCTATGTTTCCATACTCCTCTTTTGGAACCTTCCAATTCACCCCCACATGGCTGTGTGCATGGCCGCTACACGGCCAACACCTGGCCACCAACGATAACTGGGTACACAGTGTGTACTCATAAATTACACGACGTGTACTTAAAAAATTTCTAGAATTTCATTTTTTTTCTCAAAAACTACCAGAAAAGAAAAAACATACATGAATAGAAGAGTCGGGTTCTTAAAAACATCCCCCCTTATAGAAATTAATCCCCGAATATCCCTAGTGAAACGTAGAAGGAGAAACCTTGAACAATTCTGGCCACTGTGCTCATACATTGGTCTCCCTCTCCCAAGTCTCATCATGCTCCCACCCAGGCTTCCATAGAACTTGTACCCAAAGAACAAAACGACAATAGAGAACCTTTGTACTACGATCAAAAATCCGTATAGTATGCTCCTCGAACGATGCATCCTC
Organism: Viscum album; assembly: GCA_963277665.1. Classification (NCBI taxonomy): domain Eukaryota; kingdom Viridiplantae; phylum Streptophyta; class Magnoliopsida; order Santalales; family Viscaceae; genus Viscum; species Viscum album. The sequence continues at coordinate 54,951,147 of OY728156.1, forward strand.
TTCGAGATCAACGTCCTCAGGTTTAAATACATGAGATAGTTCTGAAAAGTAACGTCGGAGCTCAGAAATGTGAAAATCGTTTTTCATAGCATAATACCTCTAGGCTAACTGCAACTGATAAGCAACTGGAACAACTCTCTCCACAACCTCAAACCCCCCGAAGTACCTCAGTGAATGCTTACCATGTCTCCTAATCCTCTTGTGTCCCACCCTCAGTGTGACACACAAGAAAACCGGATCTCTGACCTTGAACTCCAAAGGTCGTCTCCACTGATCAGCGTAAGACTTTTGTCGAGACTGCACAGTAGCCATCCTCTTCCAAATCAACTCTATCTACATGGTGGTCTCATGAACAGGACAAGGTCCCAACAAAGTTGCCTCTCCCACCTCCATCCAAAATAAAGGAGATTAGCATGGCCTACTGTACAATGCCTCATATAGTGTCATCTGAATAGTTTCTTGAAAACTGTTATTGTTGGATAACTCCACATGATGTATATTCTTCTCCCAAGAACCTCCCAAATATAGAATGCATACTCGTAGCATGTCCTCTATAACCTGAATCGTACGCTCAAACTAGCCATCAATCTTGGGATGGTATGCTGTACTCAAAAGTACCAAGGTACCCAAAGCCTTCTGAAGCCCCTGCCAGACCCGAGAAGTAAAACGTGCATCCCTGTTTGAAAAGATGATGTGTGTAACTCCAAGCAGATATACAATCCCGTGGAAGTACAACCGTCCCAGCTCATCAAAACTCAAGGTCTCCCATATCGGCAAGAAGTGAGAAATATTCGTGAGTCTGTCACAGACAACCCATACTGCATCATTCCCTCAAGGAAACCTCAGTAAACCTGTCACGAAATCCATCACGACATCGTTTCACTTCCACTCGAAAATAGGGCACTGCTGCAATAGCCCTGTTGGCCACTGATGCTCTGCCTTCACCTGCTGAAAGGCGGAACACATCCTGACAAAACCAGAAATGTATTCTTCATACCTATCCACAAATACTGATGGTGTAGATCATGAAACATCTTGGTGATGCCAGGATTCAATGGCCAAATTGAGGAATTAAAATCCCGCATCATCTCCTTGTGTATATCAGCCGGCAGCAAAACGAGCCGCTGGAACCGCAAGATCTCATCCTATAATAATTTCCAACTATGAATAGGTTCCTCTCCTGACACACTCTCTCGTATGACTAGGCCTTCTGAACTTTATAGCTAGCTCATTCTCAAACGATCAAGAAGAGTAGAGGTAATAGCTAAATAAGAAGGAACATCTTCCCTTGACAGTCGTGAACTTTCAATTGCATCTTACAGAACAGAACCATAAGCTACCACTCAATTCTGGCCACCTGAACTGCATGTATCCGAGTCCTCCGGCTCAATGCATTAGTTACTGCATTTCCTTTCCCAGTTTTATAGGAAATCTTGAAACTGAAGGATTGTAGGTACTAAACCCACCTTCTCTACTTCAAATTCAGATCATGATGAGTAATGATGTACTTGCGATTCTAGTGGAAAGTGAAAACCACAAAATTCTCTCCCATAAGATAATGTCTCAAACTGTGTCAGGCATGAACAACTGCAACCAACTCAATATCGTGCATCAGGTAGTTCCTCTCATGTGGTCACAACTACCAAGACCCGTATGCAATGACTCCTTCCCCCTGCATAAGCACAACTCCCTGCCAGATACCTGAAGTAATATAATACACAGTATATATCTTGCCCGTATATGGAAAGACTATTATCTGTGCTGATGTTAACCTCCCCTTCAGCTCCTGAAAGGCTGACTCGGAAGAATTTGACCACAATAACTTCACAGCATTTTTAATTAGACTCGTCAGTGGCGCTGGTATGCATGGAAAGTCCTATATGAAAAGTCTGTAGTATCCAGTCAACCCTAGAAAACTCCGCATCACAAAGACATTCTTCGGCTGCTCCCAGGAGACTACTACTCTCACTTTCTCTAAGACAAATGACACTCCTATCTCTTGGATAACATGACCCATGAAGTGAATCTGATCCATCCAAATGTGACATTTTGAGATCATATCATATAACTGATGCTCTCTCAGTGTACTCAAAACGATATCAACATTGGTAGCATGGTTGTATCGTGTTTGAGAGTACACCAAGATATTTCCCACAAATATAACCATGAAAGAATCCATGTACGGATGGATAACCTAGTTCATCAGTGCCATGAACACTGCATGTGGGTTTGTGAGACCGAACAGAGTAACCATATACTCTTATATACCATACCTACTCCGGAAGGTTGGGAGAGGAATATCAGATGGTCTAACGTGAAACTGATGATAACTGAACTCCATGTATTTCTTCAAGAACACCCGGGAACCACAAATCTAATCAAAGAGACCATCAATCCTTGGTAAAGGATATCATTTTTTGATCGTAAACTGTTTCAACTTCTTATAAACCACATAGATCCTGAAGGGTACCATCTTCCTTCTTCACAAACAGGACATGAGAACTACAAGGAGATGTATTGTGTCTGATAAAACCCCTTTTCTTGTAACTCCTGTAACTGTTTCTTTAGCTCATGCAACTCATGTTTAGCCATCTCAGAAGGAAGAATGGATATCGGTGCCTCTCCTAGAGAATGCTCAAAAAAAGTCCCCCTCTCGCTCCGGAGGCAAACATACAAAGTCTTCTATAAAGACATCCCTGAAACGATCCAACACTGGAGGAAAGTATAACTGAGAAGTCCAAAAATCATCCAGATATAAACTAACAATCTGGATTATAACTCCTCTTAAACCATGATGCTCTAGACCCGTTCTTCTCACCTGTAAATCCTACTCACCCTTATGATGAAACGATACAGCCACTGGTGATGTGAAACTCACCCTACGGAGAAAACAGTTGATAACATCTTGGAAGGGAACTAGCCAGTCTATTCTGAGAATGACATCATGGACTGTAATCTCTATGACATAGGGTTCACATAAAAAGATACACCCACCGACCTCTATCGGGAACTATGTACACTGACGTTCACACACTATTCTGGTCCAAAACGGAGAGTCTACTGTCAAGATATCAGCTGAAGAAAAGATGCAGAGCCCAAGGCTCTCCACATCTGCAAAATATATAAAGCTATAGTAATAACCTGTATCAAGATGGGAAGAAGATAAAACTGATGCTAGTAAGATCGTACCTCGATCTTTAGAATATCTTGTATCTTTCTACTACTGGGTCTGCTCCACTGCAATGGTATGGCCTTCCCCATGGCCCTTATGACCCTACCTGACCACACAGAGATGATCCACATTATTGGCGCTAAAAGAATGGTGACTGAACATCACAACCATGACCTCCACCTCAGCCTGAATGGCTAGAATAACTCCAGTTCCCTGACTAGTGAGAAACTGGCGGTGCTGATCCTGAATGCGGAGTCATAGAATAACCCATGTCACCATCTGTTGGTGAGAAGATCTGATAGAAATGTTGAAGGTGACCCATCTTGCCGCTTGATCGGCAGACCACTAGGTCTTTCGGGCATTGTGGCCATGTATGCATGATGTTTCTGCACTGGTAGCACACCACCCGGCTACCAAAATATGTGTCTCACCTCATTAGATCATCATGTGAAGACTCTCTATGGTGCTTCCTACTGTTAGTAGGAGGGATTATAACTCCAGATGCTACCCTGCCCTGGCTCACAACTACGGAATCCCTCAGATTTCACTCCGTGATCAGTGCCAAGGTGACTATAGAAGTGATAGAATTCAACCGAAAGATGTTCACCTGCGATTGGATGTCGTGCCTCAAACCATCCTCGAACTTCCATTCCATGAATAATAGAACACCCATGGAATAGGTGTGAAGCACTACTGCTCAGTAATGTGGGAGGAATACTCCATAACATAAAGATTACCCTGCTACAAACTCATAAACTCTCCGGCTCGATCGTCCCTCAAGGCGCTGGATAGAAGTAGTCATAGACGATGCACTAAATCACATACCACACCATAACCTTTTGGCGTCCTGCCTATGAGATCACATCCCACCACCTCTGAGTGGAGTCCCGAAGCATATGGGTATCGATATTTACCATCTTCTTTGGAGGCATCTCCAGATACTCAAATATCGTCAGCATGGCTTCAAGCCATCAAATTGCAGCCTGAGGCCCTCCTTCCCCGGAGAATGTGGGAGGGTGCTGTTGCTAGAAAACCTTCTTCAAATCTACCATCGACAGGGCAGATGGAGGTGTTCCATGAAAATTAGGCATCATCCTCATGAATCCTTCCCTGAACTATGCATCAGCACTGGTATCAGTTTTAACTACTCCGTCCAAGACCGGTAGAACAAGAGGATCTGTGGGAAGTCCCTGGTCAGCCGTATCCGGCGTCTGATCACTACCCTGTAACAGGTGGACAACAACAGGATATCTTAGTGGCATGTCTCTACAAGGTCAAATGGACACCTTATATCAGGATTTACAGGAACTAAAAAAAATCGTAAGAAGGGAACATGTGGAAGATAGCATTCATGTTTTACAAATCATAACTACACGAAGTGTACAAACCCTACAAGGATTGTTCAATTATGTTATTCAAATGGGAATGTAGTTTTTTCAACCTAGGTCGTGTATCACCCCACAAACACAGCGTGTTGAATTAAAGCATGGAATGTACCTGAATCCTTCTCCCCTACCCAAGTCCTTCTACACGGTTAATCCACACGACCATCCAAAAACAAAACTACATGGTGTGTTCTAGATAGACATGGCTTGTACTAGAGAAGCTTCACCTACCCTATGTTGTATGTGACCCGACCTGACACATGGATCACTTTACATGGTGTGTTCTAGGAGGACTCAGCATGTACATGAGAGGATAACATTGACCCCTATTTGTCAGTTAAACGGGCAAACACAGGGTCAACACCACATGGCATGTTCAACTGGTACACGGCGTGATCCCACCAGACTTTCCCCATTGTGTGCCTCTACCCACACGGCATATGACATTGTTAGGTATTACACAGCGTATACATAAATAAATGGATTTTACTTAAGAAAAATAGTTCTTACCTAACAGAAGAACACGTTGCATGTACATAACATTACACGGTGTGTATACTGGGTTTTTCCCGACAGTAAGCCTCAGAATCTACTCTGAAACCCATGAAAACACTGAATCAAACATTTATATAGAAAAATTCTGATCTTTGAGGGCTCATAATCCTCTTTAATAAATGATTGACATCTTATAAATGTCATAACAAGAAAAACGGGGCAATGATCTACCAAATTCCGGTCGGTGAGGGCCTATAACACCTCAAGAACTAACTTCTGGCATTCATTCAAAAAAAACCTTACAAAAACAATACTCTATCAAACATCTGTTATTTTTATCATGGAAACTATCACAACAACATGAATATATAGCACAAAACATATCACAACAACATGAAATTGATAATGCACCCTATATGGAATGGCTAGAATGTTTGAAATGTGATCCCTATCAAGTTACTATATGATTCATGAGATGACACAACCTCATCTAATCGGGCTGTAAAAAAAATAAAACCTCAATAACATCAAAAATAACATCACAAATCATGTGAATCACTCATGGTGAAATAAAATCCACTAAAATAATAGAAAAACCAGGAAAATTGAAATTAAACAATGTGGATTGGAATTTCCATGTACACGGGTGAGATACTCCCAGGTACAGCTTACTAACATGTACCAATTCCATCATATCTCTGGCTATAGGCTCCATACATTAAGTCATGAAGAAAATAATTCCTCTGATACCACTTTGTAACATCCCAGTTCTGGAAGCCTCCAAGAGACGCCCCATACCCATTTGGTCACACTGCGTCAAGCGCACTTACCCAAATGTTATAGGCTGCCAACTAACAGCAAGGGTATTGGGTGTGATAGAGGGGAAAATATTCCCTCTTTGTCAGAGTAACACAGTGGATGTAAAACAAATATAAAATAGCAGAAGCAGTAATAAAACATACAAAAGTAAATAATGGAAAAATAAAAATAATAAACTGGAGAACACAGAGATATATATGACTAATGCATGATACATGTGTCTAGGAAAGAATCCAAACAAATCACAATGCTGGAATACAATAGTACTAGATCAAAGTACAAAAGAAAAATAGTAAACAGATCCACAACATCGCTAGACATAGCTCGGTCCCATGCTCTCTAGCTCAAAAATCAATCAAGAATCTGTAGTAGAAGGGATCTTTCCCTTTTATATACCTGTAACAATATAATTAGTTTTGGACCAAAATCATGGCCCAAACAGGGTGTGAGACTAAATCCCAGTAGTAAACTACCATGAGATCTGTGGCTAATAGTCAGTGAATATATGGTAGGTATGTACTGAAATCACTAAACAAGGATGTTCTCAGTAGTAAACAATCCATAGTTTCACAGAATTCAAACCACTACATAACATGAAACATCTAAAACAACAGAAAACCACAATAGGTAACCCTATGTGAAGTACCCACAGCCTATCCCCTCTGGTCCTACCTATCATGTACAAGAAACCCTTTGGGAAGTACACTTAGTCTAGCCCCTCTGGTTCAGCTTAAGCATAGACTCTCTGAGGTAGCACTCACCATCAATTCCCCCAATAGTCCCATAATGGTACTAAAGGCTCTCTAGGTAAGAACCTACGTCACATTCCCTATGTGCCCCACGTTGAGGAACTACAGACATTTTGAGGAAGCCCTCAACATCAATTCCCTATGTGGTATGACATCTTATGTATAAAAGACACTCTAGAGAATCCATCAACGTCCATTCTCCCTATGGTCTGTACAACTGGTTCTCACGGCCCCGTGTAAGTCATGCAAGTGTAGAAGTGCGTATCAGACATGGTAAATGTAAAGAACTACTTGTCTAGAATTCTACAGCATAACAGCATAATAGAACAATAGTCACACCAACCTACAATACTAGGCATGGGAATGTAAACAGCAGCCTAAAAAGAAATCTAAACCCAACTATCAAAACAGGAAAAACATGCATGGGAAACTCATCCAAAGTATATCAATTCACCCTATTCATAGTAAAATATCATCTGCTCAAGCATACCAGCATAGCAGACAAAAAAATAGGGCTAAAATGGTAAACGTGCAATACCCTGTTCATCGGTATTTGGACTATTTGCACAAAAAACTCAAAGCCTTCCAACAGAAAGGCAAAAACCTCCTACCTAGACATCAGGAGATCACTATATGTGAACCTCAAAACTTGAATCACCTCAGAACACCGAAGATCTACAATAAATTTCTAAAACATTCAATGGAGGATAACATGTGGAAGAAGAGGAATCATGAAACGAAGCACAAGAAGAAGAGAGAGCTCACTGTGGCGATCCTAACGTAATCGACTGTGGTCAAATAGGAGATCTGATGGAGGGTCAGGGGATCAGAGAAGGATCTTAGCTGTACGAGATCTCACGGATGAAGAAAACCTACAAGAAGGCGTTTCTGGATATTAGACGCTACCTATGGACGTTTAATAAAAAAAATAAAGTAAATGGCTTGTAATTTTGAAGTAAATAGCGTGTACTCGCCATTTTTGTACTCCTATTTAGGTGGCCTCCAAGTCACCCCACACAGCCGTGTGCATAGCTGCAACACGGCCAGCACCCGGCCACCTGTGGCAACCGAGTACACGACGTGTACTTAAAATTTTTCTTGAATTTCCTCTTTTTCTCAAAAATGACAAAAAAATAAAAAAATACCTGAAAAGAAGATCCGTGTATTTACATAGGAGGTAAAAATAATAGACCATATTTAATATCATGACAAAATTGGGAAATTAGTAACACATTACTAAGCACATCACATTATTATTTTCATTTTTGAAATTAATAATAATTAGTTTAATATTAATATAATACATAATAAAACTAATATTATGTAATTAAAAATTAAATTATAATACTAAAACTAAAATATTCAATAATTCAAATAGAAACACACAAATATATATAACAATGCCATATATATTTAAATGATCCATTTGTCCCCCCATTAAATTTCTTCAACCCACTGAGAATCATATCACAAAATATTTTCGAAAAATAATAATATATAATCCCTTTAAACCCATGTAAACATGAAATATTCTATGGTTGTGTCAGCAAAGTATGTGCATGGCTCTATAGAGGAATACCAAATGACCTGATGTACAATCTTTCATCACTAGAGGTAGACTACTAGCATAAAGGGTCTATGAGTTTCACTTGGGGATTGATTTAAATTATAATGGACCCTTACATTTAAAAACCAAAATTATATACCTAAAAAATGTATGTTTCTTAAAGAAATATCAATCCCAGCACATAGTAACACCATCATTATCATTCCCACATAAGATATATGGGTAAAGAAAATTATAAGGTAAAAATAAATTGTCGAACTCTAAAAAATATATCATAAAAAGGATAAAAAACATTCTATGGATATCATCATACACATAAATCCATGAGAACATGATTTTATATCCAATGTGACTCCTAAAAACATATCGTAAAATTATATATATATTTCTTTTAAAATATTTATAATGAATTATATTTTTAATAACATGTGAACAATAAATATATTATGTGTAATTAGATTCCATGTAAACACCACTATATCCCCAGATATCCCAAGTGATTAATTTAATTATCATATTAACTATGTATATCATAAAATTAATTAAAAAATTTATTTTATAATTATAATAAGAATTAGATGCTACCAAGTCACCCAAATAAATCTAACATGTACATTACTATGTCACTAATAGTATATCAATGATGTCAATCGCATGTCTAAACATAATATTATGAGGCAAAACCCATGGTAATCAATGAAGAATGAATCATATATACTTCTTGGGGACCTCAAGTAAACAATCAATCTGTAATTGAATCAATTATATTGGGGGTCTCTCAGGGACGACATTATCATAGATATAGCTCAGGCTACTTAATGTATAAAAAATGTATTTTACTTTTTATAATATAATATCAGTTAGATATAAATTTATAAAACTTCATAAAATTACATGAATACTACATAAAATTTAACAATATTTTGTTCCATTTAAATTACTAAAATTATTTTTAAAATAAATTCACCACCCCGAATTACCAATAATATTTTAAATACAAGACACACAAAATTTAACATGCTTTTAAATAATATTTATCCTCATGTTAGGTCTCATTGTCTTACATTTACGAAAAATTTATATTATTCACCCATTTCTATATATATTCCCATTCTACAAAAATAAATAACAAATTCCAAAAATTGTCCATCTCTTCATGTTATGCTAAAATCATGATATACAATACCAACACTCAAGATTTACTCATTTGGTTATCCAAGTGTGTTTTTCTGTTTAAATATTTTTTTTATATGATAATATACTCTTTATAATATAATATCATATTTAAAAAATATTTTTATAATAAAATCATTTCAATAATTCATTATGTCCACCCAAATATCATATAAATTTATATAGAAGGGGTTAACACTTAACACACCATTTTCATTAAATATAAATACAATTTAATAATTTATAAAATATAAATCTTCATTAATGGACCCCTATAAAAAATCATATTATAAATTATAGTTCATTAAAACGTTTTATGCCACAATTTTCTCTCAGAATTTCATATTGAAATTTTCATTAAAAATAATGTAAATTTCCAGTAGAAAAAATGCATGAAAATTGTTATATCTAAAAATATTTAAAAATTAAATAAAACCAGAAGTTAAATTTCCATAATATGATTATAGGTCACGTACCTAATTACAGGTGAATATATTCTATAATGTTTAAAGATCATGTTTTTTTCCAAAACACCTGAAATCCATAAAATCACAAATGATTAAGGTTAAAGAGAATATTATTGATCAATAATGACTCAAATATTTTATCATACACAAAAAAATTATGTGGTATTATAGAATTCATCATGATAAATCCATAACTAACTATATATGAAAATTTATGAACAAAATGAGGTATATACAATTTAGTTGTGATATATCATCAATAAGAGAATCTATAAGTAAAGAGGTTGATTACATTTTTATCCATGAATAAGAATTTATGGATTTTATATCTACGTAGATAACTAAAAAATAATCATATCAATGAAATTTTAGAAACAACATAAAGTATTATACCTATTACCTCATCACATATAACTAAGTACCTCTTGTTTTCCCAGTTCATTCAGCTCATTCCACCTCTAGTGAGTACTTGATAACCCACATCTAGGTATCTAATAATCATAATTTGATGATTCTAGGAAATTACCCTTAACAACATCAATATATTCATACACATTTATCTCAATAATAAAAAATTACTCAAAAATTATCCCAAAATTATTTAAGAATTTTAAAATAAATTTAGAACATAGATTATTGACTAGAGGTGACATCAAATATGACCAAAGTATTCAACATGAATTGATGTGGAGGCAAAAAATTATTGGGGGTTATTTCCTTCTGAATATTTAATATGGGTTAATCTTGTAATCTTCAACCTTTTGGTACAACATCTATATTAGGGAATAATTCTAATTAAATGATAATGATAACAACCCATTTTACCTTTATAATTATCACTTTTTTATCCAAATAATATATCTTACAAGTGTAATGGTTTTTTTATTGATTAATGTGAGTTTTCCTCCTTTTTATTCATATTTATATATTCCCAATCCTTACACTATTTTGGGAGAGATATATCCATGGATTTGGGTGTGATTTCCCAAGATCATAGTGAAATCCCTTCAATGTGATAGGGGATTTTTTAATTAATTTTTGATGAAGCATGGAATAGAAAAACCCATATAGTTTTACATCTTTGTATTAATTATTATAAACTAGTTTTGTTTATTTTCAATTTTATCAATTTTTTTATGAAATTGTTAAAAATTAGTGTCTTAAATTTGGGATGTTATATCTAAAAATATGATGCTGAAATTAAATTATAATGACTCATATCTCATAGACATATTATTACATAATTTTTAACATAAACCAAAATAAAACACACCCAGGATCTTGAGGTCATTGGTTTTTAAATAGTTGGTAAATAATACAACATATAATAAAGGAACTAACTGAATTTTATGTCAATCCTCATAAAATAATCATTGGTTTCAATTTATTCTTACCACTACATATGTAATCATTTTATCATATATATTAAATTGGATGATCCATAAATTATTAAAAATATAAAAATAGGGATAAACATGGGTTACGATAAAATTATATCCAATAGTCATAATAGGGAATCAATAGATGGAAATTCATTAACAATCAAATAAAATCATGGAATGTGTAAAAATATTTCAATATTAATATCTCTTTAATTATAATAAATAATGATTCTCAAATATACTGAATTTCATAAAGAAATATATAAAAATTCTCTCTACTAGAAAAATAAAACAAAATGATCTAGGTATACTAACCATGCACTATGAATAGTATCCCATGAGATAAAATCATTAACTACTTGATTTTGGGGAAATGTAATTTCAGACCCACCAAAATCATAATATTTTTTATGTATGTGATTTCTATATTGAAAAGAAACATACATGAATAATACAAATGAAATCTTCCAATGAAAATGGATTTTAATATTTTTTTATGGGGATTGGTAAAATGATGAATCTTATAGATAACCATAATAATAATTAAATTTATCATATAAAATGATCTCCTATTAGAATAAATATACATGTAATGGTTTTATTAGTTTCATGGATGAATAACTACAGTGGAATCAAAAAAGAACAATTTTTTGAAGAGGGAGAGAAATTAAAGAAACCTTTTATAAGATTATTAGGGTTTTATATGGATAAAAAAATGATCCCATATGGAATTAATGATTGAAAATAAATTGAAAATGTGAACAATATAAGACATAAAATAATCTTAGAAAACTAATATAACTATGAATATAGGATAATAGGAAACATAACCCTAAGAACAAAAATGAATGTGAAAGAACACATTGATTTGGATCTGGCTTTATTTAGATACTCTCCATAAATACTAAGTAGTCTCGTTACAATAAGTAATTAATTGATTCATATCATTTTGCTTATTAAATTCATCTATTATAGTCAATTTAATTTCATAATTTAATAACTAATTTGTTGAATATAATTTTAATCATTTATTTTGGGGTTGTACAGTTCCACATTCAAAATATTCTCCGACTCAATGGTAATGATTGAAAGTGTCTATCTATTAATTACATAAGCCCTAAATGTAAAATGATTAAATTATAATGTAAATTCATAAGTGAAAAATATAAGTAATTCAGTAGATATATGTGAATTAGAAAATCCACTATGATAATTTTTTTATGTAGGATAAGTTTTTTACAACTTGTTTTATTTAACACAATTATTTATTTGAATATTGCATCAATCTAAAACCATTAAAATGTTATTATTAATTTTAATATGTTATATTCAATCATGAAATAATATTTTATTAATATAAATCATATCCATAATTGAAAAATAAAGTCTTATTTTTCACATAATCATAGTAATGAAAAAACAAAACAAATTCTATTTTTACTATAGTTTTCAGATGAAAAAATGTATTATAAAATAAAAATTGAATTTTATAATGGCATTGAATTATATTTTAAAAAATTTTAATGATATATTTATTGAATAATTATATAATATAATTTTTAATGTTTAATTTAATTGAGAACCTTGGTTTTAAAACCCTCACCTTGCACCACCATTTTGCATGTTTTGTAATGAGCATATAGATTTAGTAGTCAGATTATTGAGTCACACTACTGGATTATGAACATGAATAAGAATATTTTGGGAGGAATTTTTTAAAATATTTACAAAAATAATGTATTTATAAGTAAGAAGAAAGGGATGGATAATGGGTTTCTATATATAAATTTGGAAGGAATTTTACAATAATTTATTTCTTATTTTAATATTTTGGAATAGTACTATGAATAGTATTGATAATTGATAATTAATGTAGGTTATGATGAAAAATACTTGTTAATTTTATATTGTAACATACTCAAATGAATTAATTAATGAAATTATAAGTCAAATCGAATTTTTATTACAGTAAAAAATAAATTTGGTTTTGGATATTCCAATATATGTTTTGAAATTACGTTTACTTTTTAATAATAAATTATTTTACATATTAAAAACATTATTTAAAATTTTATTTAAAATTTTGGTTCATATTTATATCAATATGATTTCATAATACATACATTATTCTTAAAAAATGTATTTTTTCATCAATTTTAAAAAAAATTACATTACGAAAAAATAGAATAATTTCAATTATATAGAATTATTTCCATTTGCAATTTTGAAATATATGAATGAATTTTTTTAGATCCACACACTAAACCTATGAATAATTCTAATTCCTAGTGCACCCAAAATTAATTTAAAAAATATTTTAAATATTTTATATCACAAAAACATAATTCTTTATTAAAAATGTTATATATTTTAAATTTAGTATCAAATATAAAATCCATTGAAACAGTTGAATCCAAAGTATGGGATTTACCCTAGGTGAAACCTAAAATTGGTCGATAAGGAATTTTAGGTATTTTTGGTCTTTTTTGGGAAATTTTAATTAAATTAAATAAATAATTTAAATGATCTGAAGCTTATAAATCATTAAATATGTTGTTATTGCAAATCACTATGATTAGTAGAATAATCATGAGATTTAATAGAAGATAATACCATGTTATTCATTGGTAGATTAATATTGGGTGATAAAAAGATAAAAGAATCTAGGAAAAATGATGTTTGTGAATCAAATGGATATAACCCATAATGGTAACTTGCAGTCTTCCCCAATAAATGATCCAATGTAGAGGTATATCTTGTTATTTTTGGTTTTATACCTATTAAATAACTTTATTAAGAATGTATTATCGACATTCTTATTGATTTGTGATTCATTGACACTTCCACTAGAGCTCAAAAAAAATAAATTTGTTAATTCATTTTTCCTCACTATTTTCCCATATCAACAAATTTTACCCATATATATATATATATTATTAATTCTTGGAAGATGATTTTTAAATAAATTTTGTAGTTACTCTCCACCAATTCCTACATTTTTTATGACATTTCCCTATGGGGACCTCGGTTTTACATTTTGGGTAGTGATTTAACAAGATTATACCATTATATTCGGAACATGTTCATGGGGGTAGAATTGATGATATTTTGAGGCTAGATTGGTATAGTTTTTATGATGATGATGGTTCAATTATGAATTAAGAATCCACTGAGGATATAGTAGTTCTCTCAAGAAATGGTGGCTTATGGATGCTTTCTGTAGAAGAATTTAATTCCAATTTATGTTCATCGAAGGGAATGTTGATGGATATATAGGATTTCCACTATTTTGTGTAGTTGATGGGCTAAATAAACATTAAAAAATTGATACTAGATTCACATATAATATAATGATTTATGAAAAAAAATATAACTACATGGTGTCTTGTTTTATTGACATGTATCATGTAGTCCCCTTGATATGGTGGTTAGTTATTGTAGTTTAGTTAAATATCACAGGTCATGTGGTACCCCCATATGTTATGTGACAACATTCTGGTGACCCATAATTTAGTCTATGAGTTCAAGAACATATACACGGTTAGGAAGAAGACATATACTAGTAGATGGACTTTAGAGACCCGTATCTTGACGTACATGGACATTACATTACTTTTGCGGAATACTTAGTACATAACAAAAACACACACAAGGATCGTAATAGTTTAGTGTCTTTGGAAACTCGGAAGGTAATCTTCTAATCGTGGTGAAAGTTCTTCAATATCTCCCATAAAGGTCATCCCCTTTTTTTTTACCTAAAACCTTTCTTTATATCCTGGGGAAAAGAAAACATAAAAGGGTGAGCTCAAATGCTCAGTAAGGGTAAACAAAGGAAATATCAATCACATAATTTTCATAAGAACATAACATTTTTGGAAATCTTAACCTGCAAAAGAGAGCATAATTTCATAACATGGGATAAATCATAGTAGTGAAATGAAATCATAACTTAAAACATTACTCATTGTGGAATACACACATAATCATAGAGAATCATTTCTTGTTAGTCAAGACTCATTGCCAAGACTATCTTAGTGGACAAAGTCCCTTTCTGAATCGAGTAATCCTCGTTTCAGTCATGTTTCACTGAACCGGTATAACCTACCATTCCAGCCATGTCTATCTCATGAGATATAAAATCTTTACCCAATGCATTGGAGGGAGATATAGGTCACACCCATCTTATAATGAATCCTTTCTTATGTGTACCACATAATCATAAACCATACATCATAGCGTAACCCATGTAATAAAAATGGGATTCTTAAACAACATGACATCATAAAACCATTCATATAAGATAAAGGAATTCATAAACATAATTCCATCAAAACATAGTCAAATCAATGTAAAAATATGGATAGAAACAGAACCCTTTATTATCTTAGATGGAAAATAATTTTGATAAAACACTTGAATTGAATTCTTGAGGAACATATCCTTTCTTCTTCAAAATCAATTTCTTTTCATAAAACATCATGCAATTTTAAAAGAAAGAGATTTTATTGAAAATAGTCATGAAATCTTTTAGAGGAAGCTTCATGAAAATAAGGCTTTATAAAACAGTAAAAATCTGTTCGTGCCGTATAAGTTAAAAAAAACATTCTTCGTACTTTTGTCGAAAAAGTCAAAAAGTACCTCGTATAAAAAAAACGACAAAAGATTCCTTTCATATCTTTTACTAAAAACTCACCGAAGGGTAAAATTGGATTTAAAAAATTGTAGGTGGACGGAAATAATATTACATATTGAAGAAACATGGATGTGGATGATAAAATACACCCCAGTAAATACCAAAGTATACACAATCTCGGATAAAAATGAGATTGTGGTATTTCCCTTACCTTAGGTCCGACTTGCTTTGTAAGTGTCTGAACCTCCTGTATAACGATTTAAATCATGTTATTGACTTATTACAGAATCATATTCATTGTTATGATATCATATATGGTTCACTTATGACATTATATTACCCGTTCTTTTGTAAATTCCATGTTAAAGAAGCGTTTTGGGTAAAATCGTTTCATTTATCGTAGGTGTTTTGACTTGTTGTTCTTGACATCATTATTACTTATATCATGATTTACTCACTTCCAGAATATAAAATATGATTTATATATCATATATAATCAGTATATATATATATAACAGGTAGATAAATAAAATGAAAAACACCGTTCATGGAAACGGTAGTCCGTACGTACGCATGAACGCTGTTTTCCTTTCCTTATTGTCTTGAAATGGAAGTAAGTAGATGACATACATATGTATATATATACATAAATCCAGTAGCTTTATAATGTCATATATTTCATTATTATTTCTTATATATACATTATAATCATTCTTAAATGGTTAACATGGAGAATGAATCTCATCGCGTCGTGGAGACGGTAGTCCGTACGTACGCACGAGCGATGATATCATTTCTATAAATATTTAATTGAATTGGAGTGGATTATACAATATATCAGAATAAATATGATGTTGTAATAACTATGTATAGTTATTGTTTACACCATTATACCCATCCATGTAAGGTGGTGGTGGAAAATAGATTACACCACGGCGTGGAGACGGTATTCCGTACGTACGCACGCGCGGTGATTTCTTTTTCCATAGGATGGATAGATGTTGAAATAGGGTTGTTTCATACTTATAATAACATATCAGTATATGAGTGATACTGATGTTATTACTTCATAATGAAACAACCTAAGAAGAAGAAGTGGAAGAAGAAATAAAGATGAAAGAATTGGTAACGGTAATTACCTCTTCTTTGAAGCGCCTCTTTGAGACCTCCTCTTAGGGCACTATAATTGGTCTTTGAGGAAGACCAGAACCTCTAGGATGTTGCTAGGGAAGTGGAGAAGAGATTTTGGCAGGGGTTGGCCGAGCTTGAGTGCTCAAATTGGTGTGAGGAGGATGGGGGAGGAGGTGTCCTTTTATAAGGGAGGAGAGGGGCACCTTAGGAATATCTCAAAATATTATTTTATATTAAAGTCAAAATCGGTTTATAATGGTTCCAAAGGGTATTATTTCGATGCTAAAGTGGGGATGGGTCGAAATCCTATCAACCAATAGAATTTAGACAAGTTTAGGATATTATTTTAACCTTATCAATTAGATTTAACTCTAAGTTAAATAATTTAACTTTTACCGTGTCTTTTTGTTTTCTTTCACTATATGGTTAATACACTTACTATAACATGCCAAAAGAACCCCAAATTG
The DNA here is from genome assembly GCA_963277665.1 of Viscum album. Taxonomy (NCBI): domain Eukaryota; kingdom Viridiplantae; phylum Streptophyta; class Magnoliopsida; order Santalales; family Viscaceae; genus Viscum; species Viscum album. Next base: position 54,968,587 of record OY728156.1, read on the forward strand.
TTTATTATTAATATATATATCCTTATCTAAGTCATCTGGCCGAACCTTAGATTTTTAGGAATAAAATAACAATTAGTAATATAATATTTGATTTAAAAACTATTTTGTGTCAATTTTGACACTATTTGATATATGATTTTTGAGAAAGTCATAACAGAATTAAATGTTCGAACCAAGTTGATTAAATCAACATTAATATATCATAGTAACCTAGAAAATTAGTGGAATTTATAAAAAGTCTTAAATTACATTTATTTTGGTATTTATATTATCAATTATGTCAATATTTCATTAATAAGATAATTACTGCATCATCTTTGTGTCACAAATAAATTATATTATTTGATGTCTAAAAATTACAAATAAAATACCATCATGTAGGAAATATTTTTAGCTTTCTAATGAATATTTATAGTCGAATTTATCTTATGTATAACCCCATATTAAAAATGATTTACTTATTAAACTTTGATTTTAACTATTTTAACCCTTCTTAATAATAAATGTCCTAATCTAATCCAAGTTGGCATAAATGGTCATATTTTATTCCTAAGTTTGTTTTTGGTGGAATTACAGTTGTCCAATAGAATTAGGACATGTGTTAGGGTAATATTAATATCATATTTACCCTTAGTTACCCTATTTACTATTAACCGTGGTAAAAAAAGTAAAAAGTTACTATTCACCAAAAAATTATTTTCATCTCATTGAACCACATTTTAGTCCTTGATATTAACCGTGTCTCTCGGATTTTCGAAATTCCATTCACAGAAGCGGTAAAATTATGTTTTATGCAAAATTCAGTTTTTAACCTACCACTTAGTAGTTTCACTATTCATCAAAAATTGATGTTTTTCAGAACAATGCCAAAATTTCATCCCAAGCTATATTTCATATTCCGAATTCAAAAATGAAGTCTATTTTACCAAATTCATAACATAAAAGTTGAATTAATTAATTTTATAATTAAATCCCACTGTTAAAACAAATAGCGTGTTTTTAAGAAACAATATCTATCAAAAGATTGACACTTGTTTATGTCTAGTTTAAATGTGAAATTACATCCAATGACCAACATTGTATTAAATTGTAAAAATATATTCTAAATATACTTTAAAAACACTCAAATTAATGATTTATCACTATTAATTATTTCGATTAAAAAAGTTGTTTTTAATTATAATTTAGTAATTTTCACTATTCATCAGAATATGAAAGTTATCCGAAAAGTACAAAAATTTCACCTTAGGCTAAATTCGATACTCCGAATCCATAAATGAAGTCCATTTTGAAAAATAAAATTTACAAAATTTCAAAAAGTGGTTATTACTATTCACAACAGCTAGTTTTAATAATATCTTAATAGCATATCGTTGTTTAGCGAAACTTGGTGTTGCGTACAACACACGCTATCGAGGAAGGTTGTGATTGCGTGTAATGCAAGGCAAGTCAAGGATGCGTGTTGTGCAAGCTCCTTTTGGTGTAGCGTATAACACAAGACATTAATGAAATTAAAAAGAATATTTTTCATAAAATCTCGGGTTGTTACATTCTACCCCCCTTAAAATGAATTTCGCCCTCGAAATTCGTCGGGGTTATAAATGGTTTACTATTAGAATGTTTATGTAATAGAAACCCACATCGTAAAAGAGAATACCAAAACTTGGCTTTAATAACTAATGTATGAAATGTAACGATTACCCAAATTAACTAATCACTGGGTTTCCACATAGGTGAAAATATGGATATGGAAGAGAAATCTAACCATCATGTTCTGATGGAGAGTGGTAGAGAACATGGCTATGGAAAATCCAGTAATCACAAATCCATAGATTTGTGATGATCTAAGGTACCATCTGATTCATCAGGTATAAGAGAAATAGGACAACATTTTTGGTTTTCAAGATTATTTCCCTAAAGTTAAAGAATTTGAATTAGAATAAATACTTACTTTATTTTGGTACAATCTCACTGTTGTTCGTGCCTTTAACAATTTCCACTTCATCTCTTAAATAAATGAAGTTGAATTTGTTATTCGTGAAGTGTTAGCAGATCATGTGATAGAGTGACGGGTCATTCCATCTGTCTCAAAAGGTTAGCAAAATTTATATACATAAGTCGATCTATAGTGGGGTTAATCATATATGGTTCCTAAAATGGACTTATACTTCATATATCATACTGCTTAATATAATAAAACTAGTTTCTACTAAACAGGGACATCCTGTAGGTCAGTGGTAGGCAATAAAGGCCAGTCGCACTTCGGTTGTGGTTTCGATTCCCACAGCCTTGTCCGAAGCGATGGGTTGTCGCCCGTCCTGCAGGTTGTCCCTTTTTCTAAAACTACGTTACTATAACATCCCATCAATAATATCAAAAATCTTCTATCCTTAAACAATACTAACTTATGTCCAACATAATCCAGTCTAATCTTTAGGCTTATACATAATACTGCAGTCCACTCTCATAATATAGTGACATCGATTACCAGAGATTTAATACTGTCATTGATCCCCACATATCATAAGAAATGTCTTGTTGGTCACATTCCAAACATTCAAAGTCCTTAATCGTGTATTCTCTTGAATACCTTAGTGAAAAATGAGTGCAGTTAAAATTTAACACTTTCCACATTCCAAAATCCTCAAAATTCTATATACTCAAACCATGATATCACTTAGTCCTTATATCAATCATGAGCTCATGAATACTGTCAAATATTTCATTTTCTTATTTTCCCTTCATTATGCGCATATCATCTTTTTTTCCAAAAATACCTCAATCACTTCGAATACCACATTCGACCAATACATAAATACACCATAAAAGTACCTCAAAAACATTATTCTTGAATACCAATACATAAACACTTCAGTCCATCCACTTCAATGACTGTCCTGGAATAAGTCCTTCCTTGATTTAGAAGTATCTTTTTAGGTCAGGGCATTGAGTTGGGTAATGCCCATGTTCTCCACAAATAATACATTGAACTCCATAACAATCTGTCACTCTATGACCCTTTTCTCCACACAGATAACATCGGTCCCTCCATTTGAGGTATTCCTCAAGGTTCTTCTTCCCTTCTTTAGAAATATCAATCTTTCTTTCTTTATGATCCTCAACATGCGAACATGCATAATAGTTTATCTTCCTCTTCTTTGATGAATTAGTCATACCACTAAATTTCACCTTGTTAATCATATATCGTGATGACTGATTCGGCATAATCACAATATCTTTATCTCTAGGCATCACACAATTTTGTTGCTCATAGTCATAAATTTGTCCATTGGATTCAATGTTAACCGAATTCTTTCTGGTTCCCTCCATTAACTAAAACACAAAAAGAATTTTGTGAGAGGCGAAATCATGCTAGGGAAGACAACATAGTAAAGGGGGAGCACCCTCAATATCTAACATATTAGGTTAAATTCTAAGATCGTTACCGTAGTTCTAGGAATATATCCTATACGTATACTTATCCTTAGGGACATCCCTAGACATACCTTAGAAATATCTCTAGGGATCTCACTAACGTTTTCGCATCCTAGTTTCCAAAGGTTGACTAAACCTTTCCTCTGATACCAACTGTAGAGAACCATATCTTGACGTACATGGACATTACATTACTTTTGCGGAATACTTAGTACATAACAAAAACACACACAAGGATCGTAATAGTTTAGTGTCTTTGGAAACTCGGAACGTAATCTTCTAATCGTGGTGAAAGTTCTTCAATATCTCCCATAAAGGTCATCCCCTTTTTTTTATTACCTAAAACCTTTCTTTATATCCTGGGGAAAAGAAAACATAAAAGGGTGAGCTCAAATGCTCAGTAAGGGTAAACAAAGGAAATATCAATCACATAATTTTCATAAGAACATAACATTTTTGGAAATCTTAACCTGCAAAAGAGAGCATAATTTCATAACAAGGGATAAATCATAGTAGTGAAATGAAATCATAACTGAAAACATTACTCATTGTGGCATACACACATAATCATAGAGAATCATTTCTTGTTAGTCAAGACTCATTGCCAAGACTATCTTAGTGGACAAAGTCCCTTTCTGAATCGAGTAATCCTCATTTCAGTCCTGTTTCACTGAACCGGTATAACCTACCATTCCAGCCATGTCTATCTCATGAGATATAAAATCTTTACCCAATGCATTGGAGGGAGATATAGGTCCCACCCATCTTATAATGAATCCTTTCTTATGTGTGCCTCATAATCATAAACCATACATCATAGCGTAACCCATGTAATAAAAATGGGATTCTTAAACAACATGACATCATAAAACCATTCATATAAGATAAAGGAATTCATAAACATAATTCCATCAAAACATAGTCAAATCAATGTAAAAATATGGATAGAAACAGAACCCTTTATTATCTTAGATGGAAAATAATTTTGATAAAACACTTGAATTGAATTCTGGAGGAACATATCCTTTCTTCTTCAAAATCAATTTCTTTTCATAAAACATCATGCAATTTTAAAAGAAAGAGATTTTATTAAAAATAGTCATGAAATCTTTTAGAGGAAGCTTCATGAAAATAAGGCTTTATAAAACAGTAAAAATCTGTTCGTGCCGTATAAGTAAAAAAAACATTCTTCGTACTTTTGTCGAAAAAGTCAAAAAGTACCTCGTATAAAAAAACGACAAAAGATTCCTTTCATATCTTTTACTAAAAACTCACCGAAGGGTAAAATTGGATTTAAAAAATTGTAGGTGGATGGAAATAATATTACATATTGAAGAAACATGGATGTGGATGATAAAATACACCCCAGTAAATACCAAAGTATAAACAATCTCGGATAAAAATGAGATTGTGGTATTTCCCTTACCTTAGGTCCGACTTGCTTTGTAAGTGTCCGAACCTCCTGTATAACGATTTAAATCATGTTATTGACTTATTACAGAATCATATTCATTGTTATGATATCATATATGGTTCACTTATGACATTATATTACCCGTTCTTTTGTAAATTCCATGTTAAAGAAGCGTTTTGGGTAAAATCGTTTCATTTATCGTAGGTGTTTTGACTTGTTGTTCTTGACATAATTATTACTTATATCATGATTTACTCACTTCCAGAATATAAAATATGATTTATATATCATATATAATCAGTATATATATATATATATAACAGGTAGATAAATAAAATGAAAAACACCGTTCTTGGAGACGGTAGTCCGTACGTACGCATGAACGCTGTTTTCCTTTCCTTATTGTCTTGAAATGGAAGTAAGTAGATGACACACATATGTATATATATACATAAATCCAATAGCTTTATAATGTCATATATTTTATTATTATTTCTTATATATACATTATAATCATTCTTAAATGGTTAACATGGTGAATGAATCTCATCGCGTCGTGGAGACGGTAGTCCGTACGTACGCACGAGCGATGATATCATTTCTATAAATATTGAATTGAATTGGAGTGGATTATACAATATATCAGAATAAATATGATGTTGTAATAACTATGTATAGTTATTCTTTACACCATTATACCCATCCATGTAAGGTGGTGGTGGAAAATAGATTACACCACGGCGTGGAGACGGTATTCCGTACGTACGCACGCGCGGTGATTTCTTTTTCCGTAGGATGGATAGATGGTGAAATAGGGTTGTTTCATACTTATAATAACATATCAGTATATGAGTGATACTGATGTTATTACTTCATAATGAAACAACCTAAGAAGAAGAAGTGGAAGAAGAAATAAAGATGAAAGAATTGGTAACGTTAATTACCTCTTCTTTGAAGCGCCTCTTTGAGACCTCCTCTTAGGGCACTATAATTGGTCTTTGAGGAATACCAGAACCTCTAGGATGTTTCTAGGGAAGTGGAGAAGAGATTTTGGCAGGGTTTGGTCGAGCTTGAGTGCTCAAATTGGTGTGAGGAGGAAGGGGGAGGAGGTGTCCTTTTATAAGGGAGGAGAGGGGCACCTTAGGAATATCTCAAAATATTATTTTATATTAAAGTCAAAATCGGTTTATAATGGTTCCAAAGGGTCTTATTTCGAAGCTAAAGTGGGGATGGGTCGAAATCCTATCAACCAATAGAATTTAGACAAGTTTAGGATGTTATTTTAACCTTATCAATTAGATTTAACTCTAAGTTAAATAATTTAACTTTTACCGTGTCTTTTTGTTTTCTTTCACTATATGGTTAATACACTTACTATAACATGCCAAACGAACCCCAAATTGTTTATTATTAATATATATATCCTTATCTAAGTCATCTGGCCGAACCTTAGATTTTTAGGAATAAAATAACAATTAGTAATATAATATTTGATTTAAAAACTATTTTGTGTCAATTTTGACACTATTTGATATATGATTTTTGTGAAAGTCATAACAGAATTAAATGTTCGAACCAAGTTGATTAAATCAACATTAATATATCATAGTAACCTAGAAAATTAGTTTAATTCATAAAAAGTCTTAAATTACATTTATTTTGGTATTTATATTATCAATTATGTCAATATTTCATTAATAAGATAATTACTGCATCATCTTTGTGTCATAAATAAATTATATTATTTGATGTCTAAAAATTACAAATAAAATACCATCATGTAGGAAATCTTATTAGCTTTCTAATGAATATTTATAGTCGAATTTATCTTATGTATAAACCCATATTAAAAATGATTTACTTATTAAACTTTGATTTTAACTATTTTAACCCTTCTTAATAATAAATGTCCTAATCTAATCCAAGTGGGCCTAAATGGTCATATTTTATTCCTAAGTTTGTTTTTGGTCGAATTACACTTGTCCAATAGAATTAGGACATGTGTTAGGGTAATATTAATATCATATTTACCCTTAGTTACCCTATTTACTATTAACCGTGGTAAAAAAAGTAAAAAGTTACTATTCACCAAAAAATTATTTTCATCTCATTGAACCACATTTTAGTCCTTGATATTAACCGTGTCTCTCGGATTTTCGAAATTCCATTCACAGAAGCGGTAAAATTAAGTTTTATGCAAAATTCAGTTTTTAACCTACCACTTAGTAGTTTCACTATTCATCAAAAATTGATGTTTTTCAGAACAATGCCAAAATTTCATCCCAAGCTATATTTCATATTCCGAATTCAAAAATGAAGTCTATTTTACCAAATTCATAACATAAAAGTTGAATTAATTAATTTTATAATTAAATCCCGATGTTAAAACAAATAGCGTGTTTTTAAGAAACAATATCTATCAAAAGATTGACACTTGTTTATGTCTAGTTTAAATGTGAAATTACATCCAATGACCAACATTTTATTAAATTGTAAAAATATATTCTAAATATACTTTAAAACCACTAAAATTAATGATTTATCACTATTAATTATTTCGATTAAAAAAGTTGTTTTTAATTATAATTTAGTAATTTTCACTATTCATCAGAATATGAAAGTTATCCGAAAGGTACAAAAATTTCACCTTAGGCTAAATTCGATACTCCGAATCCATAAATGAAGTCCATTTTGAAAAATAAAATTTACAAAATTTCAAAAAGTGGTTATTACTATTCACAATAGCTAGTTTTAATAATATCTTAATAGCATATCGTTGTTTAGCGAAACTTGGTGTTGCGTACAACACACGCTATCGAGGAAGGTTGTGATTGCGTGTAATGCAAGGCAAGTCAAGGATGCGTGTTGTGCAAGCTCCTTTTGGTGTAGCGTATAACACAAGACATTAATGAAATTAAAAAGAATATTTTTCATAAAATCTCGGGCTGTTACATGGACAATGTATATACTCATTGTTATGAGAACATAGTTTTGACTCCATTTGTTGAGACATGTCATTTCATACCCTTACAGGATGTGAGGAGCTACATGGACATGTAGCAATGATCTGTGGATGAAATATCCAGGTAACTGAGTAGGAATGAAAGCCCAATGGGGACCTTACACATTGTGTACTTCAATTTTAAAGGGACATATACCTCTCTTATATCCTTTTTGGACATCTAATTTGTCATACGATGAAACTATAATTGTTTTGTATACATTTATAACATTATTATTTCTATATTATGGATTTTATAAATTGTGTGAGATGTTTTGAGTGCGATTATTCATTAAAAAGAACGTGTAGTCTATATTGATCAAGAATTATCCTTTTACATAGTGGAACCCTTATACTCAAACTAGGAATGGGTCCTCTATCATTATATATAGTTAAACCTCATTATTGGGGCATGTCATGGGTTGTCAATATATTTGTAGTGCGTAACCATCCAACTGTGATAGGGCATGGGTTCTTTATCCGCCTCAAAAGTGGAAGAACCTAAAGAACTATGTTTTTTTCAACTATATATCCAATATTTATAACCCTCATACTAGGATCTTGTATCGTTCTTATACCTATAGAGTCAAACCACCAACCTAATGACAAACTATGTTGTGGTTACACTATCAAAAAAATGGGTGGAACCATCTTGTTATATTAGAGAATGGGTCCTCAATCCAGAGACTCTTCCTCCTCGACTCCTTAGAATAGTTGATAGGTATGGGTCCACATTAATACTTGTTTATAAGGTCACTTGAGATGTTTTGAATCATTCATGGAACTGTGTAAGATTTGTGATAATATTTTTTCATGACTAGATGGTGAGTTAGAAATATCTTTTCACTCACTTTTGGATTTCTTTTGTGAGCATATAATACACTATTATTGGATTTCATTTCACTCATACTATAGGTTTATCTTTCTAATTCTATTTTGTCTCTTATTTTACCCACAGTTTTATGGGATCATTAATGGGTATTTAAATACACAACCATGTATGGGTCCTACCCTCCATTTTATGTCTTATACAGATGATTAATAGGTATGTGATGATTTTAGAGGACCCTAGGGATACCCTTGTTCACATGAACATGTATGGTGGTTGGGGCCTGGAAATATGGAGCTAGTCTTTATCAGTATTTAAATTTCAAATTATATCATGTCAGGACATATTTTAATTTGGGTTTGTATTTTCCTCATTATATTTCAGATTATGTTCTTATACTCCTGTATTACCTTTATAATGTTACATACATTGTTGTTACTATAGATGTTACTATTTTTTTATTCCCCTAAATATATTAATTGAGATGGTTGGGTGCATACATACTATTATTTTTTGAAAAGGACAAACATATAATGACAACGAGTGATGACATAGTTGTGTTGAAAGCCAAAATTTTCCACAAAGTAGCTGGGTGCATGTATAGAATATTCATACAGACACAAGATGAGTAACTATTCACATGGTCTGACATACAATAGTTATTTTTAATGAGTATTTCCTCTCATTCTTGAACATAGTCTATATTCAAGATATAATGGAGCTAAAATTTGGAGGTTTGATTTTTTTGAGTATTTCATGAGGTTTTTTAAACAAACATGATGCACTCTTGACATTATTTGATATGGATACATTGAAATGAGTATGTTTGATACGGGTCTCAATAGAGACATCAACTCTAGTGTGGTACCCTGTGCATACCCATATATGTTTGAGTGTTAGAGAGGGAACCAATGACTAAGATCATAATATATGAGGAATTCTATTCAGATGGAGTTGGAAGTAATATTTATATGAAATTGTTTTCTGCATGAGTTAGCAATCACTTGTTTGTAAGATATTGACATAGGATATATTATCACAGACACACTCTTATATATGATCATGTGACACCATGATAATGTAGTGGTCCAGGTAATCCTTGAGATGTGTGATTCTATGCATGAAATGGGAATGGTAACATGTCATGTTACTACCCGACCCAACTTGACGAGGAGGGAAGAAAGATATCAAAAGAACCGTCATAGATGAGGCAGCACCATGATCGTCAATCTCTTAGGCATGGGGAGGGTTTACCTGAGGGTGTTCGATATGGTATTAAAGAAGGTGGAACTCTATGAAGATGTTATTTGGGGTTTAGTTGATTTAATGATCTTTATACACTCATACAACAAGTTGGAACACATCAAACTATGGGATCTGATGGTGAAAACAATGGGAAGCATCATGCTTTGGAGGCATAAGACCCTAGAGTTCATGATAATATTAGAGGCATGATATATGTTTATTATAAAATTTCTTCAGGAATTGTATAAATATGTGTGGTTCATTACATAATCTATTTAATCCTTGTGTGTTATACGGGTCTCACATTTGAGACATTACCCCTATCAAATTTTCCATGAGCTTACTGCGATGGATGCTTCTTCATTTTCATTCATATCATTGTAGTTCAATATATCGCTTGGAGGAAAATTGTATTATGGGAGATCATGGTCATAGAAATGATACCTTGTTACATCATCTTTGGTATTTATTAGTTTTCCAACTTTGGATCCCGATTTTCTGTCAGCACTGATGAATCAGATTCTTTTGGACGGACTTGATAAGATTCACTTTTGAGGGTGACCGAGATTTCATGGATGTGCGGTTGTGTGTTTAGAGAAGTAAAATCCAACCCATCACCCATAAATTAATGAGTTTATCTATATAAATTGTGGGATATTCACGTTTCTAGTTTTCATTAGTTTTGGTGGATTATATAGAAGTCTACCCCAATGACATTTTGGGGCTAACTCTGAAGAGGAATATATATTTTTTCAACTACAAGCACCCCAACACCACACTAATATTTCTGCATCATAACAAATGGAAAAAATGATATCTAGAAGTTGAGGGAGTAGTTTAATGTCCTCCAAGATATGGGTTTTATCAGACCATGTCTGTCCTCTGTAGTAGCTTTGGTGTTGATCATGATAATGGATAATAATAAAATGTTTATTTCTTTTTATTATCATTTCCTGAAAGAGGGAATGATAAATAACATGTACTAATTTTTTAGGATAAAGGACCTATTTTATTTGTTTTGAGAAAAAAGATGGTTATAAATGATCAATACCAGGTCTGTCAATAACCAGTTGGTTATTTACTTGGAAAATATTCCAATGATGGAATTATTATGTCACTATAGTCAATATGAGTCCCTATTGATTCGTTTCGATGTAATGAAGTCCCCATCTATTTTTTTCATTTATTAAATGTATCTTACTACCATACATTGAACATTATTGGTCATCATTGATCACATAATCATGTACTACATGTTAGAGTAAAACCATCTAGAGCCCCTAAGGATGGTCTTACGCTTTCTTTGGGAGCACCATTTTTATTTTATTATCTCAATGTACATGTTATGTATACACAAGGTTCTATTTTTGGGACATGGAATTTAATTTAAAATATTATATATGGACCTAGTGATTATTGATAAGGATATTTCTAGGGATCCACACATGATTATGACAGAGGACTATAGTTTTCTTTTCATTAATGGGTATAATATAAGGTTCATGGATAAATTATATTTGATACCATCCCCATTGTGCTCCCTAACAAATATAGGGATGTTTTTTACCTAGAATGAGTAGTGACATAGTTCCTTTTAGGTGTTAAAATTGAAGATGGAGAGATCCCCTGTTTAGATACTACCATATGATACGATAGAGTATATAATATATTATGATTATATTGGACCTTATATTATATGTGTGTTGATGTAGAGTCATGCAGTTATTTTATATGGGTTGTGATAGTTGAGACCACATGATATAAACTATTTGAATATTGAAATGGAGTAGTCAATGGTAGTCTTACCTCATAGTATTTAGAGGAAATGTATTTTAGATGACACGTTCATTATGTACTCAAACCATAAAAATATTAGGTATGGCTTTATGCAGAGAGAAATAAACCATAGGTAGTGGGGCGTGTTGGAGGTTATGAAGGACTATTAAATGTAGATCTTTTATAATCCTATGAAGTGAAAAATGGTAGGGAATTAACCTATCAGGAATTCCAATGATCACTTGTCTGTGGAGGCATATGAGAAATTTTTTCCGTTGTAACGGAATCAATTTGAGAATGAGGGTGCGGAATTTCATTAGTCGTTTGTGTTGGATCCTATAAATATTTACATTGTGTGAGATGTTCAGTTGGGAAACATCATCAATGAAGTCATATATGTAACAATATCCTTATGATAATCACCCAATGGATTTTATGATGTAGGAAATCATTTTATCCTTTCTGGGGATGGATGGTGATTCATATCTTGATGCGGGATAAGGCAATGAGGCTATTCCACATATCTCCATTGAATGCACACCCTGGTGTCAAAGAGATATATTAAGTAAGTTAGTGGATGTTTTGGAAATATATATTGATGTGGCGGGTGGATGAGTTCTTCTCTCAGTGTCTAAAATTTTTGCAGGTGAATGTTGAGAACTAGGTTTTTATAGGTTTGTTGTAGCCCCAAGATATCCCATATTGAAAATGGGATGACATGTCCTCAGATTTCATTACAGTTTGATTGAAGATATTAAGAGTCCACAATGTCATATGTGTGATAGTTCATTAAAATAAAATATTGGAAGAGTTCAATTTTTAGGAATCAATGATTGAGGGTTACTCTAAGTGGTAGTATTCTTTAGAGATCTTACCCCTTCATGGGGTTCCATCATTAATTTTTTGTAAATCTGATATACGGTTTACATCATAATTGTGTAGTGGCCTATAAGATGAATTCATAAATCATATGAGGATGAGTACTGTCTCACATAATAAGACATATGGGAAGGATGAGTACACTATATATGTTCTAGAGGATATTTTGATGGTTTTGATGATGGAATTTTGATCGATTAATGATCAGAACCTCACCTTTGTTTTTTATAATAATTATTATCACTCTCTTATCATCATTTAACTATTCGATGACATGTATGGGAGAGAATATAGGTCTCCCATATATTTCAGTGAGATCAATGAGGTATCTCTTGTTAGGATATATATGGTGTGGTATAATAAATAGATAGAATAGATAATATACAAGTGTATGATGACATCTCATAGTTGGAAGAAATATTATGAAGACAAATGTCATAATAATTTGGAGATTGATTAGGGATAAAATTGTTTCCTTATAGTCTTCCAACGATGAGGATTAAAGTGATTTATTTGCGGATGAATGCTAACAATGTTGTTCAAAATTCCATTTAGGATCATTTATAGGGTTGGAGATGATTCCTGACACCCTCCCTCATCTCAAAAGATGAATTCAATGCTTGACATCATCCATGTTCATAGTTGAGGATATAAATACATGATATTATGAAAATTATTAATATGGGAAATACAGAATTTGCTTAATGGGACCACCATCTGTGAGCACCATTTGGTGATTAAGGAGCAATAAGATATGATCTTCCATGGATAGACCATACCATTGTTTTTCTGATCTGGTAGTACGAGATCATGTGCGAGAGATTCTGAGAGCAGGAGAGGCAAATGTGGGGTTAGAATCCCCACATTTGGTCATAGTTATTCGTTTATATAGTAAAATCATGAAGAATGGAATAATTCATCAACCCAATATTTCCCTTGTAAGACATTGAAATAATTAAAGGAATATTTTTTTCTAGGCATTGGGATGACATACAATTCCATGGCCTTGTGCGCCCAGAATTATTTTAAAAAAATAAGTTATATGTTTATATCACATCAGTATTTTTTTCCACAAGTAATGATATATCACCAAAATATGTCATGAATATACTATAAAAAATCATTATTAAAACTAGATAATGGTACTTACCCTATATATGACCGAAAATTGGTCTGTGCGGGATGTATGTTATAGACAACAGTTGGTTGGGGTGTTTGAAATTAAATTAATCGATAAATTTAGTAATTTATTCTAATGATAGAAATCTGAAAACCTATATAAAAATTTTTATTATACAAATATACAGGGTATGTTTCATACACTAAGGATTATATGGAGGAAAATTCCATATTATTTATTTTTTGATTTAAATTGGGAGATAAAACGAAAAAAAGATCTAGGTGAATATAATAATAGTGAATTTAATAGATCTGACAGATCACTAGAAGTTTTTTATTCACCAATTATCAATCCAATCCTATGTTAGGAAACCTTTATTTCCCTCTTGATTAAACTATTTAATAATGTATTATCAGTCTACTTATCTATATGTGATTATTTGGGACCCCTATATGAGACACATAAGAAATTAATTTTTTATTCAATTTATCTCCCCTTTTTTCCTTGATGTTTGACATTTTTTACCTAATATATATTAATATTATAATAATTATTTTTCAGTTATTTTTTCACAATTTTATCATGTCATTTTTCTATAATACACCAAGATTTTTTAATTATTATTTTTGGATAAATATAATCACACGATGGATATTATTGTATGATACACTATGTTAAGCTTGATTTATATAAAACAATAAGTAAATAATTTATATAGACAACACTCAGTTTAGTTATAGTTACATTAAATAGTAACGATCATTTCTATTAAATTAAATATAAATTTTAGATTTCTTTACATGTAACACCGAGCTTAGATTGTTTTACACGCAATATTGAGTTTTAACAAAATGTGACATTTTATTAACATATTATTATTGTTATCATAAACATATTGGAATGGTGGGAATGAAACATATTAACTAAATAAATAATATATGTGTAATTAATTTTTATAAAATTAATTCCTTGGTAAATAATTATTTTGAAATGATAGTAAGATCTATTTTTGATTAATAAATTTTCATTTCTAAAAAACTATTTTTCTATAACCAAACACATTTTATCTCGATAAATTTAAAAAAAAATAATTATGTGGATAAATATGATGAAATTTATATATAATATATTCAATCAACTATTTATCAATAATCTTATATTTTTCTTATAAAACAAATAATACTAAATCAAACTTTGTTCTTAGACTCATGTATTATTGTAAAAAACTTGATTTCACCTTTTTTGGAAGACTCATTTTTGTAATAAGTTTTTAATTTTTTTGAAAAAAAATATGATAGAATAATATTCATTTTTAAAAGAATAATATCAAAATAATCTTTGGGTAAATTATTGGTATTTGTTTGACCCGTTTTATTTTATTTACTAATGTTGAAAAATACATTATTTTAATTGAAAATTTCCTTGACATCTAATTTATTTATAAAGATAAAATTTGTTTTATATTTTATTTTTATATATATTTAGATTAATAATAAATAAATTATTCCAATTTAGTTCATATTAATCAATTTCACATTGAATTTGGATAACAAAATAATTCAATCTTTTGAACAACTCTCATTACAAACTGGCATTCTCATTATGTATATGAGATTAATTTTAAATTAATTTTCACCCCTTATGTAAAATGAATTTGAAAAATTTTATTCCATATTTATAATCATTATAATTTATATTCTCTAAAAAATTAAACATAAATTTTTACCAAAATAATTACTGAATGTAGTTAAAATTAATAACTATTAATAAGTGAAAAATAAGAATAAAATGGAAATGAACCTTTAACATACGTAAAAAATGACATAGAATCATTTTGAACTCCGATTATATGGATATATATCTTTCTTAACCCTTCATAGATCTATTTTTTTTGATTATTTGAGTCTTATATTTGGTAAAAACCATGGTACACCTCACTTTCGTTTAAAAAATTCCAATTGTGTTTTCTCCCCCACTTATAGAAGGCCATCACTTATCCCCTCTCCTCAAACCACTATGTCCATATTCCTCATCCAATATCATTAAAAATATCAAACCAAATACTATCCCCTCAACCTAGATTTCTATATTTGGAAATAAATCAATCCAAGGAAGTCCATTCATGCAAACCAAATGATGATACCTGAAGAAGATGTAAAACTCAAAAATGTGCATTTTTGTTTTGTTTACTTCTCCACCCACATCAATTATTATTATAGCATTTTTATGTAATAATATAAGTATCCAAAATATACTGATTTTTTAATTTAATCTGAAAACATTAAATTAATACACTTGTATCAAATGGGATGCAAAATCATCAATCATTTTCCCGGCGGACTATCACCTCACAAACTATTATTGTCCATTCTTACATTACCACCATATAATGTTGGAAATAATTATTGAAATTATTTTTATATAAGATATATATTATCTATATTATGTTTTTATTCATCTTAAATTATTAAATAACATACAGTTAAATGCTTTCCATTTTGTGAGAATACGATAACATAGTTTCTATGTACGGGGGACTAATCCCTTGTGACTCCAGGTGATTTGTTCTCTCTTTACATTTAATTTATTATGTATAGGTTTAATATTCATGTATTATAAAATATATAATTATAAAACTATATGAATTTTAATATATATTTAATTTATTTTACTTTCATTTAATATGAAATTAAAATGGAAATATGGTTCATGCGTATATAAGACATAACATCCTCTTTAATAGTGTATTTTATTTCCAATTATTATATTTTATATATTATTATATATACATATATACTGAATTAATATGATATCAATACCATGTTTTTCATTTTTAAAAATATCAAATCATTATCTATGTAATAGGACCAAGAATAATAATTCCAATCATGTATGAAAAAATATTGTTATTACTCGAAAACAAATGTAAACCTACAATTGTTAATAAACAAGCAGTATTAAGTCATATGTAAATCATATATTATATTGCATATAATAATATTTTTCTCTTATAATTATATAAAATATAATATTCAATATACAAGAGGGTTTAATAGGTATGACGAGATTCAATAATTAATGTAACAGGATTTCCAGTCTAACATTTTTTCTGTGAGACTTATGTCATATTCCCCACTAATGTGTTTTTATTGTGTATACTCATTCCAATGTCAATTTTGATAACAAATTAAATTTATCTAAATAAATAAAATGTTTTAGTTTATGTTATTCTTTAATATATATATATATATCTTGATTCAACAATTACTAAAGTAGTAAGGGATTTTTGTGCCACTTTTAATTACCAGGAGACACATTTCACATTCAACACTTAATTTATATTTTTTGTATCTACATAACATGAATGTATTTTATGATTATTATAATAAATTTCTTTATTTAATTATCTATTCTAGGACATCTCATTCATGGGGATTATAGTTCATATTTTTCTAAATCAGTAAAGAATTTTTCTCACAATATTCATTATTTGAGACATATGTTATGATATGAACCTATATTATTTCATAAAATTTATATTAAAAACATTTTAAATATAATATAATAAATTTTTTCCTCATCATAATATTTTATGATTCATTTTATGGTATCCCATCCTGGGTTTTATGATTGAATGTTACAAAAGTTATAAGAGTTTATTGAAATAATTTCATCATTTATCAGAATTTCTTATAATTATAATTCCATTAATTAAATATTATAATATATATTACAATAATTATCATTAATATTTTTATACTATATTGATTAATCATATTATCATGTATTAGTAACATGTTTCTAATATTTATTAATTAATGTGCTTAAATGTTTATACTGAAATTAAGAATGTATTACCATTTTTAGTAGAAAATAAATTTAATTTAAGAAAATATGTTTTCTAATTTATTTTCAGATATGAATTTACATTAAATTTTAAAATAATTTTCATTAAAAGATAATTTTATGTAAAATTTAATAGTGTTTTCAATTTTTTTTAAGATTATTGCATAATTTTTCAAGGATAGTATCAAAGAAATTTTTTTTTAAAAAGTATTATGATTTAAAATAATTTTTTTCAAAAAGTAAATTATATTTTCTTTAGGATATTATTTAAATTAATTTTGATGAAAAATTAATATGTTTCTAATTTTAATTTAAATAAAATTTATTTGCATTTTTAAAAAAAATACATTCAATGAAATGTTATTTTCTTTTAAAATTTATCCACGTAACCATTCAAAATATTTGTCCATATAGGATAACATAAAGTGATTTATATTGTTATTTATTGGGTATATTTTCTAATTACCCCATTATTATGATTTTTTAATGGTGAATATTTAATATAGAATGTTTTTTATGAAGCTATTTTATCTTCGACGAGTTATACCATGATAGAATGCCTATGTAACCCATATATTTTGAAAATATATTAAATGATTAATTGATAATGAAACTTGTCAATTTTTAATAGGATATAATATGATAAAATTGTTGTCATATATATTTTATTCCATCAGTTATGATATTATGTTTATAGAAACCTTCACTTTTTGTGATTTGTGATATAATGCATGTTATGTATACTGTAAATCAAATATTGTATGAATTAATTATAAGACTTGTATAGCCTTTTTATCCATAAAACTCATTGTATAAATTTTGATATCTCATCTTATAGAGAGAATTGGAACATGGAATCAACATTGTTATGTAATACTATCCTGGATTGAGTAGTGAACTCGATTCAGTAATGCATGGTGACAATAAGGATTTTACAAGGTTCAATAGTACAAGGCATGAACTATGAGTGACCCCATTTAATTAATACAATCCATTAATTAATGTTGAAATTGGATCATTAATACATTTATTAAATAAAAAATAAACTTAGTTCAGTAATTCATGGAAAAAATGGGAATTGAACCCGGTTCAGTAATACAAGTCTAGAATGGAGTGTGAATCCAGTTTAGAAAAGAAAACTATCCTTTGTATTTGGAAAAGGACATTGTTAATTACTCATGTATTTATTCTTTGATATGATTTGTATGATATTAAAATATTATTTTCATGTTCTCATGCCATTATTTCCATGTTATGCTTACGTATCTCCTTTATTTACCCTTACTGAGCATCAGAGATCATCATTTCTTATGTTTTTTTTCAACATGTTATGAAGAATGGGTTTATGTAGGAGTAATAAATTGAATAAATATTGTGATAAATATTTACTATCATTCACCATGTTATAAAGTTGGGTTATGAGACTCTAAGGACTATATATTGTTATACTCCGTAGGCATGTAATTTTTTGATGTTGTGAATATTCAAATAAAAATGTTGAAATATCCATTTATGAGAAGTATCAGTTACTATAATTTTAATTAAATGAAAGGATTAGTAATCAATTGGAAACTATGATTATAAAACATTATTGATATCCATTGGGGTATTTCTAAGGATTTGTATAGTGTTGTCTCTAGGGATTAGTCTATGGAAGATTCTAATTTTATAAAAAATAGACATCATTTTTTTAAAGGATTGAAATTATTTTTCATGAAATTACATACATGTTTAAAAAAAATAGTTTAATTGTATATGAAATATATGAAACTAGGGTTAAAAACCTTCAAAACACCATATTATGAAAGACATGATTGAGGAATAGTGGATATTAATACGCCTAGCTACATACCTTGTCTGACACTCCCATGGGATATGAATCAGATATTTTAAAAATATTTATGTGATATCATGAATGATTTTAATATATAATGACTATGAATTACATAGGATGATCCTATTTTTTCACACATTAAAAAATTAGTGTAATTTTTTAGAAAACCTATGAGTTATATTCAAAATTATGTGGTTTTCTACTACAAATAGTGTTTCTCAAACTGTGCTTTCTTATTTTAGTCAATGGATGAAACCAAAATGAGTTGGTTAATTATTTAATGTGAAAATTTATTTACTCATGAGAATCCAATTAGAATAAATACTACAAAAATATAATTTTGAATCTTTTTAATTAGTTTTCATGGAACATTATAAACAATTAGTACATTAACAAACACTCAGACATACCAAAGATGAATGGAGATGAGTTTTCCAAGAGTTTGGTAGTGGGGACCATGGAGGATAGGAGATTCAAGTTTCTATATGTCAAGAATTTTGGAAGATTCACTCTAGTTAATGGCTCTCTGGGATGAGTTTTTTTGGGATGTGGAAAATAAGGACACAATTCAAGCAACTAATAAGATTAAATGAAAAACATGGTTAATGTAATCGATGAAAATAATGGTAACCCAATGATATCATTATCCCTTTGGTGCTTTGGATATGGAAAGTGTAGAAATTATGATAAATAATTTCCTATGTAGAAATCATTTGAATGGAATCAAAAAATATGTATAGTTAGTGGTTATATTGATGATGATTATGAGACCACAAATGAGTTCTTAAAGGAAAGAATTGATAAAGAATAAGAATATTTTTTAGTTAATTTTTTGAGAATGGATTTGGATGAATTAAGTATTTATGTATTATAATTCAATGATTGTTTTACCTAATTTATAAAAAATATATTTATATTTATGTATAACATTTTCATTGAAAATCTGAAAGAACATTGTGAATGGTACTGATGACCAAGAAATATTATTTAATTGAATGATTATATTTTATGTAAAACACTTTATTAAGGGAAGTTAACCATTAATATGTTCATGATGATAAGATGATTGTTTTTATATTAGTTAAATATGTTTCAGATACTTATAATGTAATTTTGAATGTACTGTTTATCTTGGAAATAAGATAATGATTTTTTGGAAAATGTGGTTTTTGCTATCATAAATGAAGTATAAAACTTTTTGGATTTATGGAATATATCTTATAATACTTATAATATTTAATAATATATGTTTTAAATTCGTATTTATGGAAATTTATGTTATTATAATTTTCCAAGAGAATACATGTTGAAGTTATTCACATAACTTATATGTAGAAAACAGTAGATTAATTTTGATATTTGGGGATAAATGGAAAGATAAAATTTAAAAATTTAGTGAAATTCTATATATTGATTTTAATTTTCATCTTTCAAAATGGTTACAATTTTAGATATTTATGGAATTGTTTTTTCTGAATATTGGATTATTATTTATAGATTAATGTAATATATATATATATATATATATATATATATTGGATAACATGTGTTAACCATTTTTTATGTTAATTAATGAATAATGGAATGTCTTATCATTTTATGTATGAATGTTATGATCCACTTGTGTTTCAGGGATATCAAATTCACATTCATTTAAATGAGTATGATTTGAGGTAAAAACTGATCATGGATAACTTATATAGTTAAATTGTGCATATGAAATGGATAGAAATCAAGTTAATATATCGACTGGTAAAAATTCATCAACATTAAGAGAATGAACTTGAAATAATATTTTGTCATGTTATTGACATATTTTCGATATCAATGACCTCTTCAATACTAATAGTGTTAAGGTTTTACTGTCAATATAATTCTTTAGATCACCGAAATTATTTTAATTAGTTATCTTTGTATCTCTTTATAATTATTTACATTTTTTATCCTTGTACAAATCATCACCAATGTTCTCCAATGTGGAAATATAGTTATGAGTTACTTTGGGGAATTTTTATGTTCCCAAAATTCTATTTTGAAAGGATGTTTTATTATTCAGTTTCATGATGTGGGTTTAAATAAAAGTTATATTTAATTATTAAACATTTATGGAACCATAAAAATTTCGAGGGTGAATATAATTTTAATAGGGGGTATAATGTAACACCCCATGTTTTTATGAATTTTTTATTAAAATAAATTAAAATTATTCAATGGCTTGCGTTACACACTACATCATGTTGGGATTTATTTATACAAAACACCATTTTAAATTGGTTCTACATGAATCATTTTGTTTATCTTGTGTTCAACACAAAACTGAGTTTGGATTATGTTACATGAAATACCATGATTATATTTTGTTAAAAAAATCAAAGATCATAGAATGTGTTACACAAAACACCTAGTTTAAATAAAAATTTACATGTTATTAATATA
Source organism: Viscum album (assembly GCA_963277665.1). Classification (NCBI taxonomy): domain Eukaryota; kingdom Viridiplantae; phylum Streptophyta; class Magnoliopsida; order Santalales; family Viscaceae; genus Viscum; species Viscum album. The sequence goes on from OY728156.1 coordinate 54,990,402, forward strand.
TTATTATAGTTTTCATCATTCAATTGGAATGGAGTGAATAAATGTAATTAATGATATTATGAAAATATGTTTAATTAATTTTTTTAAAATTATCCTAAATCAAACTAGTTAGAAATTAATGTAAGAACTCGTTGAAAATAATGAAATTTAATTATAGAAAAACCAATATATGAAAATACTTTTATATATCAATAAGTTTAAAAAAAGCTTTTTTATGAATTAATACAATTAAATTTATATATTATATATTCAGAAAAATATTAAAATTTGATCTTAGGCATTTCATATACAAGAGTTATGAACCAATCAATATTCATGCTTAAGAACATCTATTTTTCAAAATAAATGGAATTTTCACAATTTTATGGTGGACACATATAAAAAATTACTTTATAAAATTTAAAAAAAATTATTTGAAAAAAATTAAATTTAGTTTTAAAATAAGGCTATAAATATTTTTATAGGATATTTTTTTGTTATTTTAAAAAATGATTCATACTTTATTACTACTGAAAAAATAATAAATTATTTTTGAAAATTATTTTTCATATAAAATATATAAATCGAAAAAGTATATTTTAAATTTATTTAATGATTAATTTGATCAATTATTTATAAAATGATCAAATGTATTTCATTGGAGAAAATTTTACTTGGATATTTAATGTAAAAAATATCAACCCTATGAAAATTTCAATTTTAAGATCATTTTTCTCATCATACATGTGATATTATTTTTTTATTAAATTATCCCAATTCTAAGAATTAAATTCTGAAAATGATATTAATATTTTTAATTAGAATAATTTATTATTAATATTAATTTTAAAATAACATTTCACTAAAAGTAGTATAGAAAGCAGTTAAAAGTAGTCATGATGATTTTGAGAAATGTGGGTTAACTAAGTGACTAAACATTAAACATATGATGTAAAATGAACAAGAAATTATCATAACATATATTTTATAGAATCATTTTTAACTGGTCCATTAAATTCATATATTTAATGAATTATTTTTTCCTTATTTTAGATAAAAACCTGGGTACACTAAACATTAATTTTAAAAATTCCATGTTTGTCCAATCCCTCACTTATAAAAGGCCACCACTTATCCCTCTATATTAATATATATAAAAAACATTGAATAAGAAAATAACATTTAAAATATCTTCCAAAATTACCTTATATCAACCTTGGTTCCTCATAATAAGAATAAATCCATCTGGGTAATTCCTTTGGTGTAAATCAAAAGTAGTTACCCAAACAATATGCAAGGTTCATCAATGTGCATTTTTGTTTTGTTTACTTATCTAGCCTGATAAATTTTTATTATAACAAGTTTATAAAATAACCAAATTATTTTGAAAACAATAAGATAATTTTTTAAGTATAAAACCTAAAAATTCACACACATCAATAAAATGGGATACACAATTGTCATTCATGAGTACAGTGGATTACTGCCTCTCAAACTGATGTCATTCGTTCTTCCATTACCCCACTTATGGTTGTGTATAATAATGTAAATTCCATTTATATATGTGATATATTATATTTAAAGAATATTTATGATAATTTAAATATTAAATGGAATATACCATCATTTATTCTATTTTGTGAAAATTTTGTAACATCAACCATGTGTACAGTGGACTGTCGCCTCACGAAGCGATGTGATTTGTTAATTATTTACATGGAATGTATTATGGATTTTTTAATAGAAAAAAATAATATATATCAAATAGTAAATATAATTTAATGGTACCATGCATATATCATTTAATTTTAATTCTTTCAATATGAGTATAAAATGGAAATAGCATTCATGTGTTTGTACGACCGACCGTCCCCATGAAATGTGTAATTAGTTTACTATTTATCTCATTTATAGATGATAATATATATAAAAATATACTGACTATATATGATATTTATAGAATTTATTACATTTAGTAAGTTATGAAATAGTGATCTATGTTAGGGTCCCAAGAAAAACATGTCAAAACATGTATGAAAAAATAATTTATCGCCAAAAATATTGCTTAGACATGGAATTTTTAAAAAACCCATAATATAATGACATAGTTAAATAATATATGATATTATAAAAATGAATGTGGTTTTCTGATAGATTTATAATATCGATAAATTTATTATATATGAGGTTTGAATGATTTTGACATGATTCAAGACGTAATATAGAGGGATTTCTTGTTATACATTTATTTCTATGAGACATATAATATACGCACAACTCGTTTCATTTGTGTGGTTTATAAACTACTCTATGAAATTTTATATCATTAATATAATTTATGTAACAATATAAAATGTTTTATTTTTTAATTCCTTCAAATATCTCTGGATTCAAATGTTACTAAAGTGGTAATAGACTTCCACCAAACTTAATACATCCATGAGAAAATTGTCACATTAACGACCAATTTTATATAAGTGGTTTGTGTACTAAAAAAGTGTTTTTTTATAATTATTAAAATGAAAATTATTGTTATTTATATATTATTTTTATGTTCTTTCTTTCATAGAGTTTATGGTTTAATAGTAAAAAATTCCAAAATTATTTTAGTTATAATTTAACTTTGTTGATACATATGTTATGATATTCACATATAATCCATTACATGGTGTGTATACAACCCATATTACATGTAATATAAGGAATTATATATTCCTAATGATATTTTAGGTTTCAACTTATGCTATTAATATTCGTTTTAATGATTCAAAGTTACCGATGTGGTAAGTGTTTATTGCTATAATCTCATCATATATCGGGATTTTTATGATCATGATTCCATTCAGAAAATATTGTGATACATATATAAACCATTCTCATCATTTTTTTAATATGTTTATTAATTATTTCATCATTAAATGATAAAATTTTCCCCTATTTGTTAAGTAAGATGAATAAAAAACATTTTTATGAAAAACTGACTTTATTTTTCTCTTCGATCAAAAATCAGTTATATTCAAATAACAGTGATTTATAAAATGGTTTTATGAAATTATTTTAAAGGTTATATTTATCATATTTTAAATTAAAAACATTTTAAAAATTTATTATGTTTTAAATATTTGTGTAAAATGTATTATTAATATTCATTATAATTGTTAACGGTTTTATTAAAAGAAAAAGTTTCAAAAAGTTGTATGAATTTTAAATAAATTATCCAGGATAAAATTATTTTTTATCATGAAATGTTTTAACATAATTTTAAATAATAAATCATATTTTTTAAATATTTTTTTAAAATAATGGGGTTTTGAAAATGTTGAAAAATAAGTTTCATGTAATGTTTTTTATTAAGGAAATTTACTAAAGATATTACAAAATCATTCACCATATTTGTTGACAACATTTGTTATTAATTAATATCTAGTGGGTCTATGATGCAAGGAATGTATTATTATTAATTATTTTAATGATTTATGTTTAATATGACACGTTTTTTATGAATCCAATTTCACTTTAGTGGGTAATATAAAGATAAAACCTTTATAAAACTCACTTATTTTCATGACTTATTCTATGGTGAAATAATAATGACCCCTGTATCTATTTTATATTTTACAGTATGATGATTTTTTTGTTACCCATTTCATTTCACTGGTTATGATATGATTTTTATGAAAATAATTAATCTTTTGGTCTATGAGAAGATGATGTCTTATTATCTTGTCGTGCATGTATGTATGATTTAATTATGTGGTGGGTGAGACCAATAGAACCCTCCAATGAATTAGAAGATGATTTATATCTCATGGTATAGACAGAAATGGTTAGGGATTGAACTATAAATAGTAAGACAAAATTATAATAAGGAGTGAACTTGTTTAAGTATTACCATTATGTAAGATGAGTGATATTTTTCTAATGATGTGAACCCTGGTCCATGGTTTGAATGTTTGAGTGGATTAAGTCGGTAGTTTTTTTACAAATTTTTGAAGGTCGAATGTCATGAATTCATGTATGGTTTACCACTTTTTCCTTAAAAGTGTTTGACGGTTTCTCAATTTTTCTCAAAAGTGTTTGGATAATAAAAAAAGTAATTTTCAGTCAGTAAGATGAGTGATCTTAGTTCAGTATTAAAGGGAAGAACTATGACTAAACTCAACTCGGTAATAAATGGCTTGGAAAAAGAGTAAAATAAATTCAATAATATAGGTATTGAATAAGGTGTGAAAATTGTTATGTAGTATATTGTTTGAATGGGAAGGGAAACTGGTTTAGTAATACAATGATGACATGAGGGGTGATATCAGTTCATTAAAGGGAATTTTCCATTATGTGGGTCTTGAATGGTATACTTCACTAATATATAATGACTTTATATTCATACATGTATGCCACAAATTCCATGTAATCTTTCTATATTATTCTATCATGAAACATTTTCTTGGATTCACTTATAGTTCATGTCTTACGATCTTCCCATCACTCCTCCATGATTTATGTGTATAATCAATGATATGGAAGGTACAATATTAAAATGTTTTTTTACATTATCATACAATTATGCTAATGTTATTATTAAGGGATTACATTTTTTACCCTTATTATGTATTTGAGCTCATCTATTATTATTTTTCTTTCTCTAGGTTATGACTAAAAGTTTTATGTCGGAGCAAAAACTCTGACGTTCTTTTTAGGGAAAATTTACGATCTTTTACAAGCATTGAATAATGGTATCCATGTTTCCAAAGACACTAAACAATAACAAAACTTAGTGAAATAATTTTCTAATGTGATTAATACTCATCTAAAAAGATGTAATATCCATTTATGATAATCATGGTTCAATATATTTCATTCATCGTTCTCCTCATTCTTCTCCATTGGATGAATGTACAACGATTCAACATTTATAGATAGGATTGAGCAATATAGAAGACCCATATTCAATGAATATTCAGGTTTGATGGATTTATCAGTGTTTATAATTAGTATTGGAATAGTATTTGGGTGTGGGTGATTCCACTATAGAAATAGATTTATGTAAGGCAACTAGAGGGATCTCCAGTGATGGAGGTCCATGCGGGCTTCGTGTTGAAGAATCATTTTATTGTTTTTTTCCACTAAATGGACAGAATCAATTACCAAAACAACTTTCCTTCATTTATAGGTTTTTAGTAGGTAGAATTGATTGATTAAGTAAAATATCTAAAATGTGTATATTATTTTTTTGGTTTCTACCAAATAACATGGAAACTCGAAATGTAGTGTGATGAAAAAACACCATGTAGTCTATCAGCTATAGAGGATAGTTTTTTTAGTGAGTAAAATATCACAGGAATTTTTGGACACCCACATTCCATTTCGCATAGTGTTGGTGACCCAATGTATACTCTATGATTAAATGGACAAAAATATAAGAAGATACATGCAGTTTACTTCTTCCTGGCCTTTGTAGACGGTCATGGATAAGAGAACACGGCTCGGTCCACGATGGTCGATACATGCCATGAAGTCCCCTTTCACACCGTGTATGGATACATGGTTATCAATCCATGTGATAGTGATGTCATGAATAGTTGGTTGAGTGGGACCACACATCGTGTCGGTCCGTTACAATCCATGTCATCCCCTTTTTATAGAATGTATACCCCTCTTATCTGATTTGATTTAACTCATATATTGGTCAATGGGTAGCCCATCCTGAGAGTATATCGATGTTGAATGTGTGGGTAAAAAAAATAGTGTATTTTGTGGTATGATATAATATTTTCTTTAGGTGAATCATAATTATAAAGTTGTTGACAATTCTATTGATTGTGCAAGATCCTTTTTACAGAGTAAAACCATTTTAAATGGACAATAAATGGGTCATTTATAATGTTATAGGGTGGAACCCTACAACTGGGACATGAATTGGGTTGTATATCCTTTAACATAGTGGAACTGTCTACCTAGTATAGGGCATGGGTCCGCTATAATCTTAATGATTATACCCCCCCCCCCACCAGGAATAACTAGGGCATGATTCCCCTATATATCCCTACGGTGGAACCCTCCTACCTTGATGGGGCATGGTTCATTTACCTATACAGTTTAACCCCCTCAACAAGAACTATGGAGTGAGTAATATATCAATATAACAAGTAAAACATCTTGTATTATCCTTGAATGGATTTTTAATCTATGTATTTTACCACCTTGATTTATGAAACATTGTGGAGCACTGTGTATAAACACATATACTTATTCCCGATGAAACCTGAGATGTTGGGAAACATTGATGGACCACATGAACTATTGGAATACTCTTTTCCTATGCTATTCAGTGAGATATAGATTCCATTTATCTATTATATGGTATTAATTTTTGAGAATATATTAATTTTCTATTGGATTTCATTTAACTCTCTCATTGGGTTGAGAGATTTCATTATATCATGTTTTTTATTACTACCTTCTAGTGTTTGTAGAATTATACATGGTATGTACATTCCATCCCCCCCAAATACATTTCCCACATGTGTAATTTCTTATATAGATGATAGACCAGACATTGATAATTTCAAATTATTATTGGGATATGTTAGTGAATTAGATTATGTACGTTGTTCGAGACTAGAATATTTAGTGAGAGGATCTCTCAAAATTTACATTTTATGTGGTTGTCAAATTCATTCATCTTTTTTGGTGGGTGTTTATTTTCCCCAACACTTTTGTGATTATGTTACAGTACTCTTTCATTTCAATATAAGTTGTTACATGTATATTTTCTACTCTTGAATTTAGTATATTGTATGTTTATTTAATTATATTTTTGCATGGACAGGGATAGGTGTGTGCATGAAGGAGAATTATGAAAACTACTCTCATATTAGTTATCCCTTTTGACATTGGTTGTCAGACCCCGGCCTATGGTGGTGGTTTTCAAGAAGTTGCGTCTCGACCATCTGACTGCCAAGCAGGCCCCTGTGGGCCAAGTCCTGAAAATTAATATTTTACTAAATAATTTTGGAATTCTTAATAAAATGTACACATAATGATACTTTATGTCATAAATTTATTAATTAGTTTTATATGATTATAATATTCATGTATTTTATTATTCTGAATATTTATTTATATTTATTTTTCTTTAAATGACTTGGTTAATATTTCAGTGGTCATGTATTATTTTCAATGGATGGTTACTATTTTAATAACCATGTATTAATTCTACATCCTACAAATATCTCTCATTTCATCTATTATCAATTTTTTAAAATATATAGTATTCTAATATATTAGTTATATTTTTTTTCTATTATTTTTTCATCATTGATAGTTATAGGAGTATGTGATGGCCAATAATTTATATGTCATGTTTTTTAATTTTCTAGTATTTAATGTCCCATTAAGTTATTTATATTTTAATATAATATGTTTATACTTCAAATATACTGTAATATTTCAATAAAAATGTTTATTTTTTTAGTTTTTGGTGAATATGATGTGTAATATATATTATAAAAAATGTTTCATATATCTGTTAAGAAGGATGGTTTTATACATTGAAGAAAAAATAATTTTTTCATTATTCATAAAAAATATAACATACGATGTTTCCAAAAAAATAAGATTAAAATAAATGAGGACCATTTTATTCCATTTCATTCATATGTTCTAAAGATTATTATTTATAAATATACATGATAAAAAGTCTCTTCTCATAACAATCTATCTCAAAGATGTGAGATTTACAAAGAATACTTCGCATAAGATAGATCATGCTAGAACTGTAATACCAATATATATTTAACATGGGAGGGTTTTGATATTTACATCCACAAGTGGGATACGTGGAACACATATATAATGGCCCAGTCCTCGCTAATCGATTCAATTTTAAAAATCATGACTTTTCGGTGTTCTAGGAGGTCGATGTGACTTATTTCTAACACTTTGTGAAATGTCAAGTTCTATGATAAGTGTTTCAATTTTGATAAAATATGTTCCCATGAAGGTAGGTCATTTATCATTAGTTGGAACATTGTTTCTATGATGGTAGTTCATCTATCATAAAGTCATCTATCGGTAGATAATTTATCGATAAGTTTACAATGTTTCCAAATTATTTGGGGAACATTGTTTACATCATCCTAATGTTTCTCCCCATTCATGTTATATTTAATGGAAAATTAATTCAAATACTTAATTTAATAGATTTATGGATGATTCAACACCTATAACTCCTATATAAATTTTACTAATTGTTTGGGTGCCTTTATATGGTAAAAATTTCTTCGTCTTGAAAGATCATCCTTTGGTGGGAAATATAAACCGTATCTAAACCGTTTCTCCATTTATATTTTCCAAATGCTGAGATACATGATTACTGGTTCTTTCTTCCTATTTTCCATTGTACGATACACCACATACCTTTATTTACCTTGGATTTTTTCAATTTTTTTGTGGATCAGGGATCAGGTTTTCCCTAGAGTTCTACAAACTAAATGTGCAACCCATGTTTTAGTTAAACCAAGAATTGTAGACCTATCCTCGATATATGGTATGTTCTATGCCTTTTCATCTGGGACCATGATCTGTTTCCTAACATTTTTCTTTTGCATGAAATGGAATTTGATCTCCATGCTTTTTATGGATCTTTCTCAAGTGCTGGTTGATACAGTTGTGTAGTGGCATCATTGGGTGGATGCAGACATGGTGGGAGAGGTGATCATGATCCTTTCTGTTTTTTATTATTATGAAATGAACATCGAAAACATTTTAAGGGATGTGATTCATGGCTTCCCTATTTTATTTAGGTGAGGTCATAGAGTTATCATTATTTAGCAACATGATCAAATTGAAATTGATATAATAAATATGTAAAACAGATTAATGAATTGTATCAATTTGTTAGAAATTTTATTGCCACTTTCTTTTCTAGATAGTTTAATATAAATGATTTATATTTTTTATCAGGTCATTCTTAATGTATGTTGGTAAAGAACTTAAATATGTAGTTAATTGAAAATTTATTGGATAAAGATAAATTGGTGTGTCTAATGAATTCAGTTCTTTTTTTGGAATTTTATTACAATAAAATTGATGTACTAAGAATGTTTAATTGAATTTATTTTTAAACCTAAAGCAAGTTGATTATTGTTGATTAATGGAATGCCAAATTAATTGTTTAAATAATTTTGATATCTTGATATATCTAGTTGTTAAGGATGACCATAATAGAATCTTTTGATTATGAATCGGTTATTTCAAGATGGAATAAGAACCAGTTGTGTTATATAATAAAATTTCTTTATAGGGAGTAATTTTTTCCCTTGCATGTAAATCCCAAGCCAATTTTACTTTGGATCCATTATAGCTTATTGTGTGTAATGGTTGAATACATTTATTTCGGGATGAGAGCCCATTTCACTATTTTTTTCTTACTATTTTCGATATTCTCTAGATGTGATATGTGAGGTAGTTGAGCGAGGAGGCCCTATTTTGACATGAGCCTAGGATGGATATTCTTGGAGGCCTTTTGTGGTACATAGAGAAGGAAGGCCCAGATCATATGGTAGCATTTGATTCCAAGTACATATATATAAATAGAATTATGTATGTGGAATTCAGGGAGGACATTTGATCTAATATGATGGGTTGATGTTGGTCTTACCCATTGTTATGAATGTTGGATGTTGGTTGAATATATTGTTTTATTATATTCAAAACTCTCCTCGTTTCTTGACGTGGGTGGAATTGCCTATACACCTTTCAAAAGAGGACAATATGTGTGGGGTATGAGATGTGATTTCTATGTGTAGCTTCTTCTGGGTGGAAGGATCTATCCTCATACTATAGGTGGAAAAGACACAATTTTTAGTTCATCTACTCACTATGTTGATCCACTTGTTATAATAACATATAATTCATTCATATAAAAACTAAAAATAAGGAAAATGGTAATTCTATTAAATAAATAAATAAATGATGTTGACCCCATGGCGATGGAGCTTTTTTGGATGTAATGTTAATGGTATACTTCTAAGTAACTATGGACTTGATTTGGTTATTCTTGGAAGGAATTGATCTTTGTTGTGATGATAATTAAAGGTAATATGAAACAATATAATGGTAAATTAATGTTTAATGATTAATTAACATAATGAGAAACTAATAGAAATGGATAAATTAACATAATATATCTTCTTAAAGGGTTGTTTGCTTATAGGATATATAGTCTTAGTAGTGGCAATCGAGAGTCTGGTAAATGCTTGCTGCAATTAAGTGTAATAATAGTTTATCACCATAGTGTGGTTGTGATGTATATTATATTCAATAATTTTTTTCTAAACTCTAACCCACCCTCTTTTTTAGGGTTACTAACACCCTCTTTGTTGATTCTAATCCTCGGGGGAGAGTGCCATAACATCTTAATGACAAGATGGATGGATTAATACCCCCTTAACCCCACTATATTATCCTAGAATACACTTGTGTAGGTATGCATGACAGTTATTATTTCCAGTGATATGTGTGTTGATGGATATTATGTCTTGAGGTTATTTCACATAGAAATATCCTGGATATACTTTCCTAATTATTACTATATGTATGATGTGTATTGGTTACGATGGCTTGAGGATCCTTACTTGGTCTATGGGTTGTAATGGATTGAGGTATATTACATGATGTATGATACATGTTATACAATTTTTGGTGTCATTCAAAAAAATACAAGGATAATTTTGGTTATATGGATGTGGTGGTTTGTGTTATGTTGTTTGATGTGGTGCTTCACCTAGGTTTCTTCGGGTAGTCCTTTTTTCTAGAGATTCTTCCGACATGATTATTGGGGAAAAGTAGAAAACAATTGTGGAAGTTGTATCGGGGTACCAATGGCATAATTTATTATATTATGTACTCTTGTATGAGATTATTTTTGAGAGTAACCATTGTGAGTCTGGGAACATATTATGCTTGTTTAGTTGATGAGTTAGTTTCACTTTTGGTTCACTATACATCAGCATGATTTCATTACATTAGCACAAGAGGCTCCTAGGAGGATTATGCAAAATATATTATTATAATCACTATACATATATATGAACAATTATTTAGGTCACTTAGATTAGGGTAGAGATCCATAAGGTTACTAATATATTGGGGTTGTAGGTGTTGATTGGGCTGTGTGGTCTCTATTCTTTTATGTTATTTTAGTACTTTTAGTTTCCCCTTTCAATTGTAGTATTTCTTTCATGACATTTCATATGTGCAATTGGGTTTTTTTTATATTGAGATCTGATTAAAAGTTGGGTTTTTCTATCTAATATATCACTTTTTCATGTGTTTTCGTAGATGGTAATATCCCAAATTTGTGTGTTCACTATACCCTCGGTGCTAGTCTCTCACTTGGGGCCTACTAGAGGCTGGACTCAGAGGTCATTATCAAACATATCATAATATCGGCTCAGGAGGGGTATACTATGTGGAGAGGGGGTCATGATAGAGTGGTACAAGAGAAATGGTTGAGGTATAGGATGAAATTTAGAGTCAAAAACATGTGAGGTTTCATTTGTTGGCAAGGAAACAACCTGAAATAAGTTTACCATGCACAGTAAAAATTAGAGACTCAAAGAGACATATTTATTTAGGATCCCCTATGATCTGATGTTTGGGACATTATTTTTATATTGTCTACTAAAAAAGTGATGATGGATGTAGGGTAGAGACCTAGTAATGGATAGTGCATCATTATTATTTTCGTCTTTATTTGAATGGGTAGACCATGGGATAGGTTAACCTAAAATGAATAAACAACAATTAATTAATGATAATTTCTTACATATTATATGTTTATAATATTTAAATATTTTTTCTTTTTTGATGTATGGATCTAGGACAACATCTTTTTCTGGTTCGTGGTGAAGATATTCATTATGATGTGACAATAGGTCACATAAATGTAGGGTTGATGATGATGACACAGAGGGGAGAAAAATCCAAGAGTTTCCGTGAAAGATTCTACAGAGGTAAGAGGGATCTATTTCAAATGATCTCATGGAAGGTTGGTTAGAGGATACTTAGATATATTTCCACGCAATCCATGTTCGAAAGTTAACTTGTCATTATTGAGTTTGTTAATTATACATGGGGCAGTGATGTTGGTGGGGTTATTGTTCCATGGGGATCACGATGAGTTGGAAGTCTCTTGGGAGAAGTTATGAGAGTAATTCAAAGATTGTTTTCATTCTTTGACCATGTATCCGACCATTTTTTAGGATCTGTGTACCCTTTGATATGGTATCTCCATTGTGAGAGTGTTTAGAATCCATTTTAGGAACCTTTTGTGATATAATATAACCTTTTTTCAGGTGAGGAGGATAGGGCGATGCATTTTGAGGAGGATTTGCATCCATATATCTAGTGCCAGGTCACCCCATTTCTGTTAAAGAAATATCATGAGGTGCTATAAGTATCATAGGTAATCAACAGTATGTTAGTAAAACCCAGATCCTCCCATGTGGGGAGTTGTTAAGATTCCTCATGTAGATATGATGTGGTCTGGGGTTCCTGATTTTTAGGGAAAAGAGTTTCTGTTCAGCCCGGGGTATGTCCCATCTTTTAGTATCTCGTTTCTCATTGAGTGGAAGCTCGTAATCCTATGATAAGGGATAATGATATTTTTTATGGGGGCTGAGGTCATTAGCAACGAGTGTGACCTGCCTTTATGAGCTGTCAACATGAATTAAGTGTTCTACTTGAGGTTCATCCATTGTGTAGTACCATCCAAGGAAGCAGTAATTGGTTTCAGCAGTTTTGGATCAGCTGAGAGAATGTGCGGTAGGTAGATGACACCCCAGGATTCTCTTCATCCTTAAAGATAAATTCATATATGTCAAGATGGTCTTTGTTAGGGATAGGGAGGCCATGGAGTAGGTCGTGATCAGCTTCATGCATTAACGTTTCTAGCACTAGGTGAGGGAAATGTCATTCACAGTAACCTTTTCATATTTTATACTTTGGATTATATCATTCTTGATTCTTGAGAGACATAATAATTCATATCACCTTACCATAACCATGTCTTGATAATTCAAGTAGAATGGCTTTCAGTATCCTAATTGTTTATTAAGCCAGATGGAGGTCGATCTAACTTATTTGACGTTTGATGAGATTGTGAGCTAGTGTAGGTGTTGTACCTCTCATGGAGAGATATACTATGATTAATGATAATAATATATGATTTCATACTTGGAATGAATAAGTAGAATTTAGAGAAGGCTATTGTGGGTTTCTTCTAAAGACAGGTGATGTTTTTCGATACAGATGGAGAGGAAACAATGTTTGATGGTGAGACAGTCCCTCGGATGGGTTAGAGGTGTGTTTCTACATTGTCATACATAATATAAGTGTTTATGTTGAGTTCCTCTGTGGTTCAGAAGTTTTCATTTCCTTGGCTGATAGATGAGATCCTCGATGTCTTTATATAAGATGTGGTAGCATTACCACCTCGACGAGAGATTGATTTGGAATCGAGCTACTCTAATCAGTGTCTCATATATCAATGTCTCTATATAGGAATTTGACTTCTAAGTTGTGGGATTGGAATATATATCATGATAGTTATTGTAGTGTGGTTTTTTTCAGCCAATCGTGTCACCGTGTGGTTCACAAATTTGGATCATGAAGAAGGATGATGGATGTCGTTGGTTAAGTCCACTATTGTCCCTTGAAGTGAGTGACAGATAAGAAATTATATCATATTTTGTGGTTTTATAATTTTTTTGATCACATAAATGTTTACAGTTGGTAAATGAAAATCTATTTTTAGTCGGGATATCATTAGATGCATGTGAAGGATGAGCTTATCCTGAAGACTACTTTTTGTTCTCGTCATGGGCATGATGAGTTGGTTGTGATGCATTTTGGTGTGAAAAATTCTCTATCTATGATTATGTTTTTCATAAACACTATGATCCATGAGTTCCTAGTTACGTTCATGGTGGAATTCATTAACATCGTCCATGTGTACTCCACATATGAGGAGGATCAAGCAGAGAACTAACACGTTTTCTTGGATGTTCTTCATCGATAATAACTATTTGGGATGTTTTCGAAGTGTTAGATTTGGGATTGAGAAGTTTGTTTCTTGGTTAATTGTGTATCCCAAAAGGTTTTATCTATGGATCCATAAAATATATAACCTTTTGTGTCTTGGGAATCCCCCATGATAGTGGTATAAGAGTGATGTTTCCTCAGTTTTATAGGCTTTTACAGAGGGTTTGTAGCCATGTTCTCTCGGGTTGTGACTCCCCTGCTAGAATTCACCAGAATGTATCATGAGTTTTTATCGACTGATTTGAGTTTCAAATCATATTTTTATCTTAAGATGATGGTTTTTAGTGCTTTGGTTTTTTTCAACCATCAGAAAGAGTCCAGTTTAAGGTTTTCTTTGATGATTTTCATCTTGGTTAGGTTGTGTTTTGATGCAATAGAGATCAGTCAATTTTTATGGGTCCCAAAAGTTTTATTATGATGAATATAACTATTCCACCCGAGATATCGAGTTAGAGAAATTGATTTTTACCTAATTTTATGGACACATTTCCCCATTGGATAGAATTTCATGGTCTTCCGTGATCATAACATTCTAAGTTATGTTTTCTATCACTAGGACTTGAACGTGTAGAAACATCGGTGGATGAAGTTCTTATAAGATTACTAATTAGAAAAAAAAAATACACCTATGAAGGGGAATTTTTTATATGATGCATTGAGAAGGATGTATTGTGGTGATACAGTGCGTGAATCATGTGATTCCTAGAGATTAATGGAAGAGTGTTTAATATTAAATTTTTATATGGGAGATGTTGGGGTTAGAGGTTGTATTTTTTTGATGAAGGTGTAGTGATATTTGGTGCAGTATGCAAAGGAATCAAATTTGGGAGATATTGAAGAGGATGTATGGAGAGAGTATGTTTTTTTTTCGGGAGGCCCATGATGGTCGGTTTGAGGATGAAAAACATCGTGTGTTGTTTGTAGGAAAAATTATAATTTTTTTGGTGATGTGTGAGATGGTTCTAAGATATTTCCATAGTACTGCCTTAGCGGTACATCATGGTGTGAAAAAAAAGGTACCGAGATTTGATAATATAGTTTTGGGGTACTATGTTGAAGCATTTAATTTGAAAAGTTTGTGACTCAAAGCCTAGTCTGATAAAAGGTGAAGTCCAAGCACCATGTTCCCAATAAACTTTTCCTACTTTTAGATTGTCCTCAGTGGAAGTGAGAGGGCATATCGATGGACATTATTAGTAGTTTACCTCAAACTCAGGGAGGATTTGACACTATAAGGTAGTAGTGGATTTTTTGATGAAATTATTGAATTTTATAACAATCAAGGAGTTAGGTTCATTGGAGGTCTTATCGAGGTAAAATCTGGAGGAGGTGGTCAAACTCTAGAGAGTCATAAAGATGATCATTTACAATTAAGATAATCATTTTACCTCCATGGTATCGAGAGGTCTCTAGAATGCATTATGTTATTGGATATTCCATAGAACATCTTTTCATCTTGTAGATAGATTGTGAAAAATAGAAGACCATCCATAATCATAATGACATGTTGTGCCCTTATGTCCTAGATTTTAGAGGTTTTTGGAAGAGTCTCTTACCATTGGTAGAGTTCACTTTAAATAATAGTTTTCACTCCACCATCGATATAGCACTATTTGAAGCCTTGATTGGCTGACCATTCCATTCTATGTTGTGCTGGACTGGGGTCAGAGAGTTAGGTATTTTGGGTCCAAAATGGTATAGAACATTAGAGAGATAGTTCAGGTCATTCATGAGAGGATGAAGGCAGCACATGATTGTTTGGAATTGTATGTCGATCATAGGATGAGACCTTTGGAATTTAAAGATGGGAATCATGTATTTTTAAAGGTGACCCCCATCATGGGTAGAAAAGAACGGTTCATGGTAGAATGCTTTCTCCCCAGTGTGTTGGGCCTTTTGAGGTGTTGGATTATGTTAGAGTCATCTCGTATTACGATGAACATCCCATGTAGTTTATTGGTATACATGATGTTTTTCACATATCAAAACAGCATTGTTTACTTCATAACTAATCTCATGTAATCGATTGAAATGAGATCAATGATGATGATGATGCAGCCTTCCAAGAGTGTCCAATAGAGATCCCGGCCTATTAGTGGAATCTGTTATGTGGGTGTGACAACCCCTTATTTCAAGTATTACGGTTTTATAGTTTCATAAAGAATATTAGCTAGATCCTATAACCGTATACACATAATTAGTACCCCAACCTATTTTATATTTATATATAATCTTGTAGTGATGATCTTTTTGTGTTTCTAAAACATTCTTGTTTATGTGATGGATTTATCTGGTTGTTTATTGTGTCCTTTATTTTGAGAGGTATATTTCCAAGATTAGTTTATAACAGATGGTTTTAGTTGTTACGTGGTTTATTATTGTCACTTTTATAATGTGGTTTAGGTCTTGTGGTGATAAGACATTTGAGAGGTATCTCATGGGGTGGATGTTCTGATGCCCAATTTTTTGTTTCCACTCTCGGTTGGTTTTGGATTCTTGATGATGATAATATTTTGTGAGCTATCTGATGTAATGTCCCAGAACCCTTTGGCCTATTACATTGTGAAAATATGGTGTTTTGGGTCCCTAGGAGGTCAAGTTGACTTATTTCTAACACTTTTCAAAATTTATAGAACTATGAATAGTGTTTCCAGTTCTATGAATAGTTCAATCAGCATGTCATATTTTAGTGAGGTCATCAATTTTTTGGTCATCAATCAGTATGCTGAAATTTTTTTCTAGGATGTTATGTCATATATTAGAAGGTATATAGTGGTTCTAGATCATTCAGTTAATTGTGCTTCCATCAGCCTACAGGTTCTCCCCATTGATGTTATCTTTGATGTCAACTGCATTCATAGCATTGTTTTAATGGATTTTTTGTGGATTCAATTACTATAACTCATGTATTAATTTTCATAAGGGTCTTGGTTCTTTTACATTGTCAAACCGCATAGTTATGATATATCCACCTTTATTGGATAATAAAAAACATATATAAATAGTTGCTCTGTTTAAAATTTAAAAAGGTCAAGATATATTCTATCTTATTTTTTCTTCTTTTTTCCATAGAATAGGATTCCTTAAGCCTTTATTTACCATATAGTTGTGCATTGGGGTGTCGACCATGGATCATGTTTTCCATAGAGTTAATACTACTGCAAGTACACCCTATGATTTTGTGCAGTCATAATGTGTCGATCTGTCTTTGATAAAAGGTATATTATACCACAGTTATTATACATTCCATGTTACGAACCGAATACGGTCACCACCAAAACCGGCACCAAACCCAGCCCGTGACATGACCCAAAGGGCGTTCCCGATCCCAACGGGCTGGCACAAGTGCCCGGGTATCATAAAATGAAAATTGGGAACAATTTACCCGAGTTTCTAAACATAAAACAACAAAAGAATCCAATGAAACGAATCTGGATTTTTCAAACCAAACAATCTTTCATAAAATTTAAGAACTGAATTACATAGCTTTAAACAACTCAAAAGGTATATACCAAAGGTTCAAAACCAAATAAGTACAACCCAAGAACCCTCATGGTAAGGGGCACCGCCCTCAAGCCACCTCCACAAGACTTCACCACCAAGGACCAGCTAGAAACCCGAACCACTGGAACAAAAAACTGTACCCAACCTACGACAACAAAAATAACCAAGTCAAATTACACCCAAGGGTGTAAATAGGGTGTGAGACAATGCCCAGTAGGATACCACCACTAAGATATTCCATGTGATAAACATTTAATGACGAAAATCATGCATGTTTTCAAAAACATGAAAATCTAGTTACAATTTCTAAAAGATGCAACTTTGAATAAAAACAGTTTTCAATTGGGATATCATGAAGAATAGACACATTTAAAAATAATGTCAACACTAGTGAATTTTCCATCCAACTATACTGTATGCCGATGGTAAGTACAAAGTAAATAACGAGAACAAGAAATAGGAAATAACCCCTAGGCACTAGCAAGTTGTGGGTCCCAGGTACCTCATATCTCGGTGAGAGTAACCATCACAAATATCCATTCTCATGCACGAGCTACTAGTATGGAAGAAACCCATAACCTAGTGGTCCCCAATCATCATCATCATAGTTTAGTTAGAGTTGAAAGAGTCAATCTTGCTAAGTGAAATTGAGGCCAAACCCCACGGATTCACTAGCATAACAGTACACGTCCACCCACCTAGATACCCAGGTTTTCCCCTTGTGCTCAAACAAGTTCAACAAGTCAAGAAATATACATTGAACATGAAAATATCATTTCCACATCACAAATTCACCAAACATCCAATATGTATACCACACCAGTAAAAAAAAAACCATTTTTCATTCAAAATGGTTTTGAAATCCAAATCACACCAAAATAGCCCACAACACATTTCACATTTCATCAACACTTCCACAAAACCATTAAACAATTTTATAAAACTATTATAAGATATTTAAACTCATATAAAAGCCTGAACACATGGAAAATCACACTTCTTTCATAATCAAAAATTCAATTTTTCACATCACACTCACACAAAACACTCCACATCACTTTCACATCACATTCACTACTCAATATCTCCTTCAAAAAATTTAATAAAATATTTCCTAGATGATACATATCACATAATAGCCTTTTCACAAATTAAATGGACATTTAAAAATATACTCCTACCAAAATAGTTTTCTGATATAGTTTCACCTTTTACACAACCCAATAAACCATTCAAAACATTCATGATACAATTATAAGGAGTATACCCAAACATTGCACGTAAAATCCATTTCAAAAACCTCTTTTTAAGCAAAAAAGCACACCAAGACCCTACCAAAACATAATTGGAATCCCAATCAACATTTAATAATCTACATTCAAAAGTTATATAATCACCTTGAATAATATCACAAGAGATACCCATGAGAACACACAAATCCATAAAAAACTTTGAAGGAGTATAACAAGGTTATACAAATAAAAGCATTCAAATAAACCCCATTTTTAGGCCCACATGGAACAATATCATTACCCATCCATAATTTGTAGCCCCTTTCAACAACTAATAATTCACTTCCACATTTTACAAAACTACCACAAGAGATAACACATGAAATACATTTGAAAAATACACATTTCAAGAAAAAATGTAACATTAAAAACAAATGATTTACTATTGCTACCAAAAAGGGATTTCTCATAATGCAAATCACATAAGGAAGATAAAAAATTATTTAATCAAGCAAACTAACTCATCATTAAATGGTTATCCATGGAATCACCTACCGAATGTGTCGAAACCCTCAAATATTAGGGCGAAACATCAACTGCACGACCGCCGCACGTCAAGAAAGTTAAAAGAAACCAAAATCCTCAATATTTCACCCAAAATACAGTAATTTAGAACCTATGACGAACCCTAAAATCTGGAATTTTTATAATTCAAGAATTAGGGAAAAACCCTAAACAATTGGAAAGAGGAAAGAAATAGACTCACCTAATTGTAGTATCCTGAATTAATCACTCCAAAAACAATAGTTTCTGAAATTGAAAACATCCAAAATTCAGGGATTGTTCGAAAAAGATTTAGGAGGTAATTTAGGAACTGGAATGGTGGGAAAAGAGTAAGAATTGAGAGAGTTAAGAAGGGATGAAGTTACCTCTTCAATTCTGGACGATTTGAGACACCCTATGCAGATCAGCCCTAATTCTCGATTTCAAAAATCTCCAAGAAGGGGGTAAAGGAAATGGGAGAGCTCCTGGGTTTCTTAGGGTCGAGGGGGAGGTGGAATCACTGAAAAAACGCAAATAGTGAAGGAGATATAAAAAAATTAAACATTATTTTTAATGTAGGAAATGGGCTTTCGGGCAGACCCAATATCTTAAATAAAAACCCTTATCTACCATGATTATGGAATTATAAAGGCTCCAAATTTATATTTTTGTGTTAATAGGTCAAAGGATACCATATAGGAATTGGAATTAGGGAAAAATATAAAAAAATTAATAATTTATAAAGGAAATAAAATTTATTTTTAAATCTGGAATTGGGCTCATAGTTTGGCCCAATTCATTAGAACTGATCTATTTCTCCAAAAAAACCTTTGGAAACCATCCAAGACAAATAATGAAAGGAAAATAAATGAAATTTGACTTCAAAATAATTCCTGTATATGACAATTATCCCCACCATGAGAACATTCCGTCCCTGGAAAGCTACAGAAAGGCCAGATACGAAAGCCAAATCGAACTGATAAACCAAGATGTACTCCTTTTCCAGGTTTCACCCCCAAAGGCCAAAACACCTCCATTGATCAATTAAGGTATTAATACTTCACAAAAAAATCATACAACACTTTCCTGAAACAATCAATCACATTCAAGATTTATCCCAAAGGAAAACTCCTCAAACACTATCCGAACAAGACTCAAGCAATTCACTTAAACAAACAACAACATCGAACAAGGTTACACATACCTTGCTATACCTAAACCATTGGGAACTCTCCAATATCAATGGTTACCCATGGATGATTTAGGTAGCTTGAAAGATCCGAATGAGACTACCTACCACCAATCCTTGACCATGGATAAGTCTAAGTTATTGGTACGGGGAAAAAATAGGCTCCCCACCATAAGAACCAACAATCTTAATCGACCAGCGTGGGCCGGTACAGAAAGACCCCAAATTATAAAGTGTTGGGACGACCACATGGTTAGTCTACACGGTTTGGGAAACCCTGAACTAACAGTGGAGATTCTTCTATCTACATGGTTTTTTTGGGCATGGTCACTACTAACCAAGTGCAAACCTTTTGGTCAACCTGTCTAGCCAAACTTCATACCTTTCTCTACAGACTTAATGGAAACCAAAGGGGGAGGGAATAGCATTGAGCGATGACATGGGTACAAGGCCCTCCACCTATTTCCACCGAACATGGACAATAGAAGAAATATTATGACACTATAGGTTTAAACTCTTCTTATCTTTCATATTGAGGAAAGGACTTTGCACAAGGGTTTAAATGACACGAGGGTTTCCCCTGACTACGCGCCAGCTTCTCTCCGGGACCTATGGCTGGAGCTCAAAATATTGAAGCATCTTCGGCCTCGCAGTTAGGCTTTGGAAACCACCTGAATGAGAAGTCTTCTTTCGTTTCAAACAACAACTACACCGCAATCCCTGATATGTTTTTCCAAGACATAACACATTCCAAACTCACTTTACCCTAACTCGATATTTCACTGAAATAACGGATTAGAAGATGTACACACATCACACCTTGTTTGTTCAGGTGAGAAATAATAGAAGTAATGAACACTTATACTCACCTTCCTCTAAAATGGAATATTTTTTTTATGTTTTTTTTTCAAGGGAGACATTCTCCCAACATAATATAGACTCTCAGATGATTGCCCAACTTTCACCTTTACAGTCAATTGGTCACATGAAATCACAAGGAACCACCGAGCATGACCATTGCGACTGATATAAACAATGAATAGAGAGGGAACTTGTACAACATCCCCAAACAACACACAATTCTAGAAAGTGGCCATAATATCCTCTCATGACCAGATTTCCCACACTAGTAGTTTAACATGAACTCTTTCTTCGAAGAGACTATGAATGACTGAGAGTTCCTCTTAGACACTATCCAAATACTCATCCATGCTAACAACCCCAGAATACTTCCACCTTCAAAAAATTAGGAAACATAAGAGGCTAAGGTCACTTTCAACCATCCATAATCAATATCCCAATACAATAGGATACACAAAACCAATAAAGGAAAGGGTGTATACTCAATCTAAAAAGCTCAAGAAATAGATTCCTTATATTAATCAACTGGAGGATTTTCCAATGGAGAAACAATCTGGGTTGCACTTCAGTTATGAATTAACCTTTAACGGGGGCATACCTTATCCAATGAGAGAACCCAAGGACCCAACCAATCTGGTCCGTTGGTCAAAAAAATCCATAAATCAGCTCCAAACACATGAAGGGAACCACCAGAAAGGCATCCCAAAACATTTTTTCAAAAGATACCACTAACTGTCCCTACAACACATCTTACTGACCAAACAAAAACCAAAAACACAGTTCAAACAGAAGGGGTTCTTGGAATCAAAACATCCCACAACATCAACATTTTCAAAAACCCATAATACAAACCATACAAAAATATTCTTCAAGACATCATGTTTTTCTTTAAAAGTAATTCTTTGAGAAAAAACAGTTTAGTAGGAAGTGTATCCACCAATGGTACCTCATGCGCCTCACACATGCAGGTTTTTGTGCAACACCAGACACCCTCTTCATATTCATCCCGACACTCATCCAGTCGTGCCATCAACCATCCATCATCCCATAAAACCCCATGAATGTGGTCTCTAATGGAAATACTAAAGGTTAAAAAAAATTCTTTCCACTTTTCAAAACCAAAACGATCAACCAACACATCCTTTTTTCTCATAACCGCTAACCACAAGATCGAAATCCCAACTCACATCTTACAAAATTTTTCAGGAAGTCACAACCATTTATAAAATAACTCACTTTCAAGATTTTCACATCAATTTCAAAACATCTCATCCCATTAAAACACACTCTGATTGTTTATAAAACTCTATTGGGAACACAATTCAAAACCAACTTCAATATAGTTTCTGCTTTCAAAGAGGTGTAAGCGCACCATTTTACATTTCGAAACAATTATGAAAATTCAGTTCTGCCATTTCATACACTAAACCATTCCCTCTTTACATGAAAATCATTTCACGAAAACTATAATCTTCTTAAAACCAAAGTGCCAATACTTCAAAACCTAAGCACAAAAAAGTGTGAGATTAAACTAGTTTCAGTGGGTGACTTGGAAAAATGGTTGGCGGCCATATTACAATCTCTTCACTATCACAGAGAGTGTTCTAGGGAATATCCTTGGCTCCACATGGCTTTCCAGGCCTTGCGAGATCACTAGGACCATTAACCCAACTCTCTTTTCATTTCCCTTAATCACCATCGAACCAAGAAAACCGAAGGACATAGATAAATACCGACTTATCTTGGAAAATTGAATCTCATTATGAGGTGTGGTGATCAGGAAAACTACCCATAACTAGAATTCCATGTCCCAAAAATCCTAACTCCAGACTATCCTGACTCTTCCCCAAATAACATGGCCCAAGGAGCGAACCTCCTCTGATACCATTTTGTCACGAACTGAATCTGGTCACCGCCAAAACCGGCACCAAACCCAGCCCATGACATGACCCGAAGGGCGTTCCCGATCCCCACGGGCTGGAACAAGTGCCCGGGTATCATAAAATGAAAATTGGGAATGATTTACCCGAGTTTCTAAACATAAGACAACAACAGAATCCTTTGAAACAAATATGGATTTTTCAAACCAAACAATCATTTTCAAAAATTCTGAACTAAATTACATAGCTTTACACAAATCAAAAGGTATTTACCAAAGGTACAAAACCAAATAAGGACAGCCCAAGAACCCTCATGGCAAGGGGCACCGCCCTCAAGCCACCTCCACAAGACCTCACCACCATGGACCTGCTAGAAACCCGAACCACTGGAACAAAAAACTGTACCCAACCTGCGACAAAAAAAATAACCAAGTCTACTTAAACCCAAGGGTGTAAGTAGGGTGTGAGCCAATTCCTAGTAGGATACCACCACTAAGAGATTCCATGTGATAAACATTCAAAGACGAAAATCATGCATGTTTTCAAAAACATGAAAAGCTAGTTACGTTTTCTAAACGATTCAACTATGAATAAAAATAGTTTTCAAGTGGTCTATCATTAAGAATAAACAGTTTTAAAAATAATGTCAACACTAGTGAATTTTCCATCCAACTATACCGTATGACGATGGTAAGTACAAAGTAAATAATGAGCACAAGAAATAGGAAATAACCCCTAGGCACTAGCTAGTTGTGGGTCCCAGGTACCTCGTATCTCGGTGAGAGTAACCATCACAAATATCCATTATCGTGCACGAGCCACTAGTAGGGAACATAACCATAACCAAGTGGCCCCAAATCATCATCATCATAGTTTAGTTAGTGTTGTAAGCATCAATCTTGCTAAGTGAAACTGAGGCCAAACCCCACGGATTCACTAGCATACTAGTACACGTCCACCCACCTAGATACCCAAGTTTTCCCCTTGTGCTCAAACAAGTTAAACAAGTCAAAAAATATACATTGAACATGAAAATATCATTTCCACATCACAAATTCACCAAAAAGACCATATGCATATCACACAAGTCACATAAATCCATTTTTCATTCAAAATGATTTTGAAATCCGAATCACACCAAAATAGCCCACACCACATTTCACATTTCTTCAACACTTCCACAAAACCATTACACAATTTTATAAAACAATTATAAGATATTTAAACTCATATAAAATCTAGAACACATGGAAAATAACACTTCTTTCATAATCAAAAATTCAATTTTTCACATCACACTCACAGAAAACACTCCACATCACTTTCACATCACTTTCACACCTCAATATATCCTTCAAAAAATATAATCAAATATTTACAAGATGATACATATCACATAACAACCTTTTCACAAATTAAATGGACCTTTTAAAAATATACTCCTACCAAAACAGTTTTCTGATATAGTTTCACCTATTACACAACCCAATAAACCATTCAAAACATTCATAAAACAATTATAAAGAGTATACCCACACTTTGCACATAAAATCCATTTCAAAAACCTCTTTTAGAGCCAAAAGCACACCAAGACCCTACCAAAATAGAATTGGCAGACCAATCAACATGTAATAATCAACATTCAAATGTTATATAATCACCTTGAATAATATCACAAGAGATACCCATGAGAACACACAAATCCATAAAACACTTTCAAGGAGTATAACAAGGTTATACAAATAAAACCATTAAAATACACCCCATTTTTAGGCCCACATGAAACTATATCATTACCCAACCATAATTGGAAGCCCCATTCAACAACTAATAAATCACTTCCACATTTTACAAAAATACCACAAGAGATAACACATGAAATACATTTGAAAAATACACACTTCAAGGAAAAATGTAACTTTAAAAACAAATGCTTTACTATTGCTACCAATAATGGTTTTCTCATAATGCACATCACATAAGGAAAATTTAAAATTATTTAATCAAGCAAACTAACTCATCATTAAATGGTTATCCACAGAATCACCTACCGAATTTGTCGAAACCCTCAAATATTGGGGTGAAACATCAACCGCACGACCGCCGCACGTCAAGGAAGTTAAAAGAAACCTAAATCCTCAATATTTCACAGAAAATATAGTAATTTAGAACCTAGGAACGAACCCTAAATTCTGGAATTTTTATAATTCAAGAATTAGGGAAGAAACCCTAAGAGATTTGAAAGAGGAAAGAAATAGACTCACCTACTTGAAGTATCCTGAATTAATCACTCCAAAAACAATAGTTTCTGAAATTAAAAACACCCAAAATTCAGGGATTGTTCTAAAAAGATTTAGTAGATAATTTAGGAAATGTAATGGAGGGAAAACAGTAATAATTGAGAGAGTTTAGAAGGGATGAAGTTACCTCTTCAATTCTGGACGATTTGAGACACCCTATGAATATCATCCCTAATTCGCGATTTCAAAGAGCTCCAAGGAGGGGGGAAAGGCAATGGGAGAGCGCCTGGGTTTATTAGGGTCGAGGGGGAGGTGGAATCACCGAAAAATGCAAATAGTGAAGGAGATATAAAAAAATAAAAAATTATTTTTAATGTAGGAAATGGGCCTTCGAGCAGGCCCAATATCTTAAATTAAAACCCATATCTACCATGATTTTGGATTTATAAAGGCTCAAAATTTATATTTTGGTGTTAATAGGTCAGAGTATACCATTTAGGAATTGTAATTAGGGAAAAATATTAAAAATTAAAAATGTTATAAAGGAAACAAAATTTATTTTTAAATCTGGAATTGGTCTCTCAGTTTGGCCCAATTCATTAAAACTCATCTATTTCTCCAAAAAACCTTTGGAACCCATCCAAAACAAAGAATTAAAGAAAAATAAATGAAATTTAACTTCAAAATAATTCATGTATTTGACATTCCCTGATCTATTTCCTCAAATTTGTATTTTCCATGTAATTTCAGGTGATCACCAGGTTTCTAATTAATATTTTTTGCGATTTGTTGCTGATTTTGTGTCATAGAATCCTCGAGTTGATGTATTCATTGTGGGAGAGGTGATCGTGATCCATTGTGTTGGTCATTATCATAAAAATAATGTCATAAACCTTTTGAGTTAGGGGATCCATGGATTCTTTATTTTATTTATTTTTAGTCTTAGAGGTATCATAAATTAGCCGGTATAATACAATGAAATATACATAATAAAAATTTTAACCAGATTACAGAATTGGTATCAATTTCTTAGTAATGTTATTGGGTATTAATTATCTATATAGTGTTATATATATTCTTTGGTTTGGTTGGAATGGTATTCACGAGGGAAATTGGTAAAGAACATAAATATGTTATTAATTGATAACTAATTGTCTAAAGATAAAGAGAATTATTTAATGATTCTGTTTATTGATGTTGTAATTTGATGATACCCTAATTGATATAGTATGCATGTTTAATTGAAATTATTAATAAACCTAAAACATACTTATTTTTGTTGATTAATTGTATGTAAAATTAATTGTTTAATTTATTTTGATATCATGAGATAACTACTTTTTTAGGTTTCCAATTGTTGGATTATAAGATAATGAATCATATAATTCACAATTGAATAGGAACAAGTTATTTTATAAAATATTATTCTTTTGTACGGCCTAAATCTTCAAGTAGACTGTAAAGGCAATGTGCCTTGTACTTTGGAGTCGTGAGAGATAATTGTATGTGAATGATTAATTTTTTTCTTTTTGGATGAGATCCCTTTTCTCTGTTTATTCTATCTTTTTTGGATGTTCTCTGGATACGATAATTGTGGTTTTCGGGTGGGGAGGACCGATTGTGACATGATCCTAGGATAGCTGAGCTAGTTGTTGTCGTACATGGGGCAGGGAGGCTTGGTTTTTGTTGAATCATTAGATCCCTAGAGTGGATAGATGAATTGATTTATTCATGTGGATATTGGGGAGGACATCAAATATAATATGATGAGTTAACGCTGGGCTTACCCGTAGTTATGAGCGTCTGATAGTAGTTGAATCTATTTTTTTATCTACTTTACACTCTTCACTACATGAAGTAGATGGTCTTGATTACGCTTCTTTTAAATGAGGGAAATACACACATGGTATTTCACATGCTTTTCATGTTTTTCATCTCGGGGATGGATGGTTCTATGCGTCTGTTATTAGTGGAAAATACAAGATGGGTAGTTAATCTACTCATCATGTTGAGCCCCTTGTGTTTGGTAGCGTAGAATTATTTCCTAAAATACCTAGAAATAAAGAAAATGGTAATGTATTAAAATAAATTAATAAATGATGTTTATCCCATAGGGGTTGATCATTTTATGATGTAATTATTAGGTTATAATTCTATGGAATTGTGGACATGGTTTGGTTATGACTGGCTGGAATGGATATTTGTTGTGATGATAATTAAATGTAACTTGGAAAATGATAATGGTTCAATAATATTTCAGTAATTAATTATTGTATTTTGAAACTAATATAAAGGGATATATTTACTTAATATATCTCCTTAAAAGGTTGTGTGTTTATTGTATGTATAGTTTTAATAGTGGTAGTCAAGAGTCCGAGAGATGATTGATGTAGTTTAGGCGAAGACTTTGTTATTCCCATAGTGTGGTTTTTAGATATTTTATATTCTATACATTTGGAGACTCTATATGTAGCCCCACTCTTTCAGTTTGGGTGACTGACACCCCAAGGATTTTGATCCCTATGGCTGTTTTCCCCAATATATCGATTGGGGTATTGATGCGTGACAACACCCTTTTGTCTCACTCTCTTATCTGGGTAGTTAATTGTGCTAGTATGCACAGGGATTAGATTTTCCCTATATATGTGAGTAGAGTTATATAATGGTTTTTGGTTATTTCACACACATATAAGTCGGATATTGTTTCATAACTGATAAAATAGGTATGACATGTATAGGTTGTGATGTCTTGAGGATCCTTTCTCGGTGTATGGGTTGTAGGGCCTGTGATATAATACATGATATATGATACACAATATATGGTCTATGGTGGATCTTGAAAACTAACTTGTTACTTTTGGTTATGTGGAAATGGTTTTTTGTGTTGTATGAGGTGCATGTTGTGGTGCTTTGATCATGTGTCATTGGGATAACATTTTGAATGAGATACTCAGGACGTTAGATGTTGGGAAAAGGAAAAATACCAATGGGGAAATGGTAGTGGGGTTCCCTTGATGTAAATTTGAAAAGAATCTAAATTCGGGATTAATTGTAAATTGATTGGATAAAAAAATATTTATGCATTTTAATGAATTCATCTATTGGGGTTGTGAGTTTATTATAATCAAATGGGTGAATTTATAAATTTTTATCTAATATGTTTATTCATTATGAAATAAAGAACCTATTGTGTGTTAAAAGATTATTCCTTATAGGATTCCAAGTTTCCCACTTTCTTGTAAAGGACACACTCTTTATGATTTTGAGCAATGGGTTCTCATTGTGTGTTAAGGATGAATGTCTTGTTTATGTCCAAGAGCCCAATTTCTATGTTGTTTGTTTCAAACTTCATGTGTTGAGTTGTGAGCCTTGGATGTATAATCCAAGATGGATATTGTGGTATCTTGGGGTAGGGAGGCTCATTCGTTGTGACAGTATATGATGCCTATAGTGGTGAGATGCATTGGATTATGGATGTAGGTGTTGGGGAGGACAATGAGGATGATTGAACGGGAAGCAACTGGGCTTACCTGTTTATGTAAATGTGGTTGTTGTTGAATCTATTGTTTGTTTATATCCATCATTTTCCCCACTAAATGTGGAAGATGGACTCTCATTCCATCATTACATAAGAGAAAATAGGTGGGGGATATTCCACAAGATTTATGTGTTTAGATTATCGAGGAAGGTTGGGTCTACACTCCTACTATAGGTGGAAAATACTCGACAGGTATTTCATCTACTCATCGTTTTTATACCCTTGAATATGGAAGTATAGAATTACTTTGATAGAATAACAAGAAATATGAAAAATGTTAATTTTGTTAAATAAATGGATAAATGATGTAGAACCCAGGGGCTTGGAGATTGATGGGATTAAATGCAGAGGTATTACATATAATGAAATATTGTTTCAGTTTGGTTTTTTATAGAGGGAATGGAGCATTTTTGTTATGCTAATGAAATGTAATGTGGATGTTGATAATGGTTAATTAATGGTTACAAAATTATTTAATGAAAAGTAAAATTGATAAAAATGGGTAGGTAATTTAATCTATCACTTTATATGGTTGTGTTCTTATATGATATCTTTTCATAGTAGTGGCAGCTAGGAGACAAAAAGGCATTTGCTATAGTTGAGTCTATGACAATTTTTTTCCCATAGTGTTGTTGTGTGATATATTATATCATGTACTCTTTATTTATAAATAAACTACCCCACTCTATTGGTCATCAAGACTGGAACCAATGTGATTTAGGGCCCTATGGAGTATTTTCCCACACATCTTGGTGGGAGGATGGATGGTTTACTTCCCACATTATCCCCACACTCTTATCTTGGTACTTACTTCTACTAGTATGAACGGTGGTTAGCCTACCCCATATATTTGTGTAGAGGGTTTTAATTTCATGTGGATATTTCCCACAAATATATTCTAGATATAGTGTCATATGTTTTAATATAGGGATTACTTGTATATGTTGTGATGGCTTGAGGATCCTTATATGGTGTATGGGACGTAGTGGCCTAAGGTATAACACCAGATATTTGATACATGTCATGCGGGTTGTAATGGATCCTCGAAACTACCAGGTTAATTTTGGTTATGTGGATGCGGTGATCGTGTGTCTCTTGATGTGTAGGTTGTGGTGTTTCACACTAGTGTCTTTAGGATGTACATTTTGGAGGGTGATGCTCATGACCTGCGACATTGTGGGAAATATCAGACTAGTGGGGAAGTTGTTGCAGGGTACCCTTGATATTCTTTATTATATTATCTACTCTTATATGTGATTCTTGGTGAGAGTATACATGGTCAGTATAAGAATTATGCATACCTATTTAGTCGATGTGTTAGTTTAACTTTTTTCTCACTATACTTTAGCATGCTTTCTGTAATGTCTCGACCTAGATGCCGCTAAATTGGTTCTTCGATCCGATTTTCCAAAAGGCCTGAAGAATGCCTCTATATAAGTTAGATGATTTCTTCTAGTAGTGAGGGACTATTTTGTGATAGTTGGGAGACTATAACCTCATACCATAGTAAATAAACATCGAAAATAACTATGTATCATACACAATAGAATGAAAACAGAGTGCATAAGCAATAAACAAACTGAAATAGAACATGTTTTAATAGTAAAATGCTATAAAATATCAGAAATCAATGAAATAATATATAACAATTGTCACCCAATACGTTGACCAAACAGATACAAGTGAAAAATAAACTAAAAGTAAATGTATTTTTCTATAATACTAACAATGTTCCAACCAACGTACAAGATCTCCAGACATTGTCAAACTGCACCAGCTCTTTCAATAGAACCACTCAAGAAGCTCTACCTGATAATGAAAAATTGTGCCTCAGCCCATTACACCATGAAAATTGTCCTCAACCTGAAAAGAAGGTATATAGTATTTCACATTATTCCACAATGTTCACATTAGTGGAATTAACAATTATATCAAATTTATTTACAATTTTCTCCTGATGAAAAATATGTTGCAACTAAATTTCATATTTACTAAATTTTTAAACCAAATTATATTTTAGAACTACTGGGAAGTCCTCTGATGTTTCTCATGATCATAAAAAATATATAATATACATAAATATCATAATAAATTACCAAAAATTCAATATATAAAAATTCAGGTGTATACTATTCCTTATATCCATAACTGTTTTGGGTTAATTAGATAACATAAAATTTCTAACAAAAACTCTAAATTTCTAGACTAAGAACAAAAATAAAACATCATATTATTTTATTCAATAATCATAAGATAATAAAATCATGACCTAATTTCAATCATTCATAAATATTAAGAACCATTGAGCTGATCAAACAAGCCATCGATATGAGGAAACACATATTTAGTCGTAATAATAATGTTATTGGATGCTCTATAAAAATGGTAAATCCTAAAAAACCATCTTAATTATTAACATAAAAATTAAAATCATCATTTTAATAAGTTCTTAAGGATGAAACACATGTTAAAAAATTCTTCTAATTTGTTTTTTATTCAAATATCTATGCTGATGTGATAGGATACAGATATCTTGAAATTTGGAATGCATTCAGAGCTTATTAAATGGTTAACATGACCTCTCATTTTTTGAATAACTACTTGTATATCATTAATAAATACATCCGAAGAATCATTTTTCATAGGCACATACCATTGATGAATTGTGTACTTTACTAAAATGATATAATCAAGATAGCTTTAATCCCATATTATATCAATTTAATAACATATTGATATGATGTCTCATGTATGAACACATTCAAAATTATAAACTATGAAAATTTAAAAAAAATGAAATAATTAGAAATGAAATCTATATAAACATGATAAACTGAAAGAAAAAACAATCTCTAAATTTACATCAAACTCAACTATGGTTATGAAAAAAAATATAACCAGGAAAAATCATTCCATATATATCTATAAGCCTATTTAATGGAATAATTATTATTTTCATACCACCATTAAGAGATATTACCTTTAACTTTTTCCATCTATTGGGTTGACATTTCATTTTTGATAAAAATATTAACCATAAATAAAAGAAATGTATTTCAAGAATAGAAAAATATCAATGGTGTAATTTTAGTAAATAACTAATTTTCATCAGACAATTAAATTTCAGTGTCCATATTTTTTTAGGTCTTATAATTATATCATGCCACACACTTCTTATTATGTATATTATGATGTCAAACGTTCATACAAATCAATATACCCACAATTTCTAAATTTCCCATCTCAAATAAAATTAAACAAACATAATTTCTTATGACAAATATTAGTCTTACCATTACCCATTTTATTGTATTAATGAGTAAAATGTCTAATTTTACAACAATGATAACACATTTAGGATCTCATAAGATACCCCCAAATTGATTAATTGAACATTTTGGACTACAGAAAAATTTAAATACCTTAAATAAAAATTTAGTGAGGACTATTTACCCATTTCATTAATCCTTGATGGATTCTTATCCTTTATATTATTAGATACATAAAATAAAAAAATATTTTAACATTATCTTCCCATAAAATGTTTTTCCCAAATTTAATAAATTCACGAGTTACTAAATCCCATCCTATACATCATTTAAATCCAATGTATATTCTATTAATGTTATATTAATTTTTATAATTAAATGTGTTTCTTACATCAACAATTTTGTAAAAATATCTTCAAATGTACCTAAACCGACACCATCCTTCTTATTTAACTCATGAAATTAACTTCACATATGAATTAAATGAAAATTTGGAATAAAATTGAAAAAATAGTTTAAAATACCGCTTATTTTATTTTAACAATCTCATTATTTCCACTATTATTCATAATCAAATACCATCATTTTTATGATTCGCTTTATTGATGAAAAATTGAAATCGATAACCGTTATTACTCAGAAAAACTAAAAAATTATAATATTTTCATCAATTCATTAATGTGTCCTCTAGCAATAACATGGTGTATGGTCCCACTAACTTTTTAACGGTGCTATTACATAAAATGAACCACTATTTACATGTTCATATATAGAAAGTTTTTTATATCTTTCTAAGGTTTAAACATTTATATCATTCATTAATTTAGTTACAAAACCAAAAAAAAGATTCATCTCTAACCATTTCAGGTATCTGATTTGGAAGGATATTTCCACTTGTTTACATCCTATATTTTTTACATTATTACCTCAATGGAAAACAATTTTATATATATATATATATATATATAATAAAAGAAACATTGAACCCCCGAGAGTTATCAAACACTCGCTCATGATAATAAATCCGTAAATTATTATCCCATTATTACCTTTTTTTATCATCAACATAAGCTATAATGTTATATATACCATTTTATGATATAATCTAAAACATATCATATATGTCTAAAAAAATTAAAATCAGGATTTCATTTCTATTTATTCCAATAAAAAATTAGGAGTAGAATTTTATAAAGTATTAAAAACATTAAATTAAAAATAAGAACACCTCCGACCATGTATGTTTTTTGAAAATAAACATTCATAAAATTCCCAATATTTTTCAATTATGAGATGCATGATTATTTTATGGTGTGCATGTATAAATAAATGATATAAATTTTCATAGTTCATAAATATACATAAATCATGTAAAATATTTGAAAGCATTGTATGAGAAGATAAATCTCATTATGAGAATTATAATAAATGGAATCTAACTAGTCATTTAAAACAAAATAAAAACAATGAGAATATTTTCCATTTACAAAATAAACATTGATAATATTAAATCACTTAAATAATCATGAAATAAAAATTATTAACAATTTATTTTAATAATAAATCATATAACAAAAGAAAATGTGAAAAAAAATCAAGATGGTTACTTGTGGATTCATATTTTTTTCACCCATATAATAACCCTTAAAATAAAAATTATAATGGATTATCCCACAAAATATATTCCAATATATGTTATCCAGTGAAAAAAATTGAGCTTATGTTTTAAAACGTGATAATGTACCAATCTATCATCATGTAAAATAACTAGAATCTAATATCAAATTTCATAAGTGTTTGAAATTTCATCCTGAAATTAACAAAAACATTCATTTGAATTCACAAGAATAAGAACTTTTAGATATCCAATTCATCAATAACATAAATCCTTATTGTTAAATCAATTGGATAAATAAAAAAATAATAGAACAGGAAACACTACTCACATAGTCATGAATAACAATTTATACGATGCATAAATCATGAAACATTCTCAGTATATGAATCCTTTTTTTAACCTACTTTATTTGTGGTCAATACCAAATATATAGACTATTTTTCTATACATAGAGATATCATTAATGTCAATCATATGGTTATTTTCCATTATATTTATTTTCCTAAATATATATCAAATGTTTTTTTCAAAACATTATATATACCAACTATAAATACCACGACCCTTGTAGAAAAGATTTGGTGGTTACATTATTTAATTGGAGTAAAAAATAAGTAATGAAATATCAATAGACCAATTATTTTAGTGGTTTTTTTAATCTTGACACATACTTATAATCCTACATTAAAATTGAATAAATATAATACAATATATAAATTACATTGAGAACATACTTATTCTCCAATAATTTCCTCACATATAAATCATAAAAAAGTAAATGGTAAGCAAGTGAAGATGAGAAATAAAATAAGGATGATTTCAAGTTCTCAGTAAGGGTAATATATACAAGAATATATAACGATTAAATAATCATAAATAAAATTTCATGATAAATAACAGAAATTTTATTCCATTTAATCAAAATCATTAGAATTATATGGTAGGAATAGAGGATAAATGATTAATTCCATATAAATAGTCACACAATATTGGAAACTGAACCATTCATATTACACTAACCGAATAATTACATAGAATGAAATAACTAACCTCTAAATGGGGAAATTCACAATTTTTAACATCTTCAACATAAAATCGAGGCCTCATTCCCTAAATCTAATAACATCAAGTCTTCATGCCAAAAAACTCATAAAAGGGTTAGGAATTTTTCAAACAATATATACAGTTTGTCTCCCTATACATACTGATGTATCAAACTGCTATAACAATCCACACTCTTCAATTACTATGTCTACTAAATTACTCAGATTAATTAATTGTACAAATTAATCAACATTCCCTAAAAATGAATAATTTTCTGTATTTGAAGAACTGGTAATTTGAAATGTCAATATTTCCAATGTCAAAATGATAATAAAACATAAAAATAACTATTTAAAAACATTCTTATATATATATAATAAATTCTCAATATAAGATTCAAATACATTTTTGACATAGATTAAAATATATTAAATATACAACTGGAATATTTCTTCCAGAAAATTCCATTTTTTTATTTTAAATTAATTTATAAAAAATATAAAACAAAATTCACATAAAAAGGATGTATTTTTTATTGAAAATGAATTTTTAAACATCTAAATAATGATTAAAATAATTTATCCAAATTTATTATATAGAATTCCATTCATTTTTTATATGTTAAAAAACAATCTTTTAGAATTTTTGTAACAAATTTCACAATGTCCCATTCATAGAAAATGATAGCACGAATCTTTTCAGAAAAATATTTAAAATTGAAAATGGGAAAAAAGACATCAAACAATAATTTTGGAATAGTAAAATCATTTTTGAAATAATTTTATGAAATCATGGACATGGAATAAAAACATTCATCTTGAGAGACATAAACATAAACAATATCAAATAATTACGACATTGTGATATAAACCTTTTCCACATTGTAATCAATTGAATAATATTACCCATTAAAGAAGTAAAAATAAATAAAATTAAATATCATGAAAATAAATGAATTCATGATATAACAGGTCAAGGGGGAATTATATAAACCATAGAAAATAATATAGGTGCATAACATCAAAATGTTCTTCAATGAAACTAAATTTAACAGATGTCCCTCACAAAGATCATATAGTTTATCAAACAAATTGATTATGTGATTAAAATATTAATATATATAAAAACATAATATTATAAAATTTAATTTCACACATAACCATATCCTAACATAATAAATGCAATTTATTTTTAACCTAATGAAAGAATATTATGTTATAAAATCCCTTACGAGCTGTAATAAGTCGAATCGAATGCCCCATAATATTAATATTAGTAAATGAAATATTTAATATCATTAGGATATTAAGATTCAAGATATGATATATTAATTTCAGTTGTATACACCAAATAAAGAAATTAGTGGTAAATAAGAAAAATATCTCAAAGAAATAATTGTGAGATGATAAATCATTTCCCCACACTTCCATTTATGTTTTCATACATTAAAATCATATATAAAGGTTTTAAACAAGTTATTAGTTAATTATATATCAAAATAAATATTTACAATACCTAATATGAAACATTTATAACATAATACCACCCTTTAATTAATAATATTTCATTGTTTTAATTGTATTGGGTGTGTTCATTTCATGGTTTCATGGTCGGTTCAATTTTCAAAAATTATGGATGTTTTGTAAAATTGAAATAAAAATAAAAATGTGAAAATACAATGGCATTCAAGATATTTCAATAGTTTAAATGGCATCATATATAATTGTTTTTTCAAACATGAGGATGATTCATTAGATAAAATGCAATTGATATTTTTTCATTTTATTTGAGCGTGTCTTCCAACCATCATGAAATATATTAATTTTATTTAATGATATGTTTATATATTAGTTTCATAATACGAAATAGATTATAATATAATAATTAAAATCACAATTAACTATACTAATACATCAATTTCACGCATTTAATATGGTAGTGGAAAATGAACAAAATCATTATACATATAGACAATTGACTTCTGTAATTTGGATAGTGGTTACGTTTCGTTGAATATAATGATATGAGAAAATGGATGGATATAAGATAATAAATTTAAAATATAATATTATATATATCATAACGTATTTATTAATCTTTTATGTTTTAAGAAGGTGGGAATAAAATTAAAGGAGAAATGAAATTAAGTGAGGTTGTTTGAGAAAGTTACCTTTATGAGTATCACCTCATTAAAAGACACTGTAATAAACATTTAATTTATCTTTGGGTGATACCATCAATGACATGGATGTGGTGAGAGTGGGAATGAGACCATTTGGTAGATATTTTAATAGAATCAAGGCTTTTGAGGAATGAGTGGGTGTGTATAAATATATTAGGATGAGTGCTTTTAATTGATTAAATATTTTTTATTTAATATTCTATACCAACCGTATTTTGGTGGAATTATTTCTAGAGAAAATGGTAGATAATTAATGTAAAAATGAATTGTTAAGGATGATAAATATATCTTCCACAAATTTAATGTATCATTTTTAGTTATATTATGATTTTACCTTTTTCTATTAACTCACTATAATATTTTACACATAATGAAGTAAGACATATTTTTACCATGGTAAATGTTTCATGCCAAAAAACAAAAATGTCATTATAAAATAAATTGTACACAATATTTTAAAATATGAAAACAATTTTAATTGATTCAATTTATTAAATCAGTTATAAGTAATTATAATATGACACTCATATAACTCATAAAAACTATATTTTACATTTTTTACCCAATGATCGCCATTTCTAGAAAATTCCTTAAAAGTATCCTTAGATAATATTAATTTTATGAGTAAATAATTTATGTTTATTTTTCATAGTGAATTATTTTAAATCCTCATAATAGAATAATATTTATTTTCCCATAAGAAAGAATAACATTTTTATTGTAGAAAACATGTACAAGATGAGAAATGACTTTAATAATATCTATGTGTTCATTTACATATAATAATTAGATTTTTATTCAATATTAAATTCATACATATGTCATAATATATTTTATATTATTAACTCCTCCAATTTTAACATCTATTTTATTGTAGTTGTCTAAAAATGAAGACATTTTGGAATTCATTTTAGATTTGTGTTATATGAAATGTAAGTTTCCATACATAGTGTTCATTTAAAATATTTGGGTGTTGCACCGTGGGTCCATTCATATATTGATTTTTCATTCACCATCATTCTATTGCAATAAATTTTTCAGCTCTATAAATTCTACATGATCAATTATGTAATGGTATTTGTAATTAGGATTAGCTTTACGGGATTTGTCAATAGTAAAATCATACTCTTAATTAATAATAAAACCATGAAAATAATCAAGAAATACATCTGTAATATAATTCAATACCGAAGCATCACTTATTTAAATAATTCTTTGTTTTAAACAACACGATCTGGGTGACCATTATTGCCATCTTTAATCAATTTATCATCTTGATATGTTATGAATAGTTGGATATCATTGAATATATCATTTGTTTATGAAAAACAATATTATAATTACAAACAAAATTAAAATTCTTACATATAATAATACCAAACATGATTATGGGTATTTCATAATTTTTTTTAGGAAAACCCATCCTAATGAAAACAATAAAATTATTCATATATATCTATGTTTCTTTTGTAAATCCACCTATAATTTTAACATAAAGTACAATATTCTTCACATGATGTTATAATAAAAAAGTTTTGTTTATTATTTACCGAAATAAAAGAATGTGTTGATCCTTAGACAACTAGTTTATCAGAATTTTTTTTAAAACAATTCGTTTACCTATCTCTAATTCCTTATATGGACCATCATCAACAATAGTACTACAAAATAATTTTTACAATACAATTTTCATTAAATAGTTACTATTTATAACATATGAAACTATCCGGTGATCCACCATAGCCTAATTCCCCCAAATCATTTTAATTAAAACATCACAATTTTGGATAGATATAATTTACCCCATTTTTGGATTGATCCACACTATATTATCTTTATTTACGAGCCTTATGACCACACTCTACACATTGAAAAAACTTTTCATGTGCCATAAAAAATCCTAAATTTATTTTCACCAAACTTAGAACATGTTGTTGTCTTATAACTAGATATTCATGCTTTATTTTTCCCAATTAATGAAACCGTGAAAACTTCATACTATTATAATGAATAGGAACATTAGTGAAATAAAAATACCTATCAATATTCTCATAAAAAAAATAAATTATCATAATTTTTAAAATAATTTTATTTCAATTCACCTAATAAAGTAGGATTAATTCTAGTGAAAAATAAATTAATTATACTATCATATTCCTAAAAAACAAACAATCTACAAAGAAAATTATGTATAATTTATATCATAAATTAATACTAAATCCTTACCATTTTCCCCTCAATTATAATAATTGTTTCCCTATTATGATTCAAGAATCCTTAGTAAAATATTTTCCACAAAGGAATTCATTAAATCACCCCATTCCATAGAATCAATATCTTCTCCATATGTGGTATTCCTACGGAATGACCACCATTTATAATATACACCATTAAAACAATAAATTAAAAGAGTTTACAGCAAAATATTTTAACATCACATTCATTCAAATAGATTTTTACATGAATGGATCCATCCAACAGCTACCAGTGCATCTTTTGTTCCACAGAATGTAAGATATTGATGTTTTATAAAAATTTCATCAATAGATATGTTCTTATATTATATACCAGGTTTTTAAATAACATGGAATCCACCACCATTTATGGTCTATGTATATAGATAATTCACTATAAAAACATTGCAATTCAACGTCTAACCAATCAACGATACTATTTTTGAATGATATTTTATTCTTGATACATTACCACATCATAATATATTTATTATCTGTGGAAAAAAACTCTGAATAATAATATATCAATGAATAATCATAGTAAAATTTATAGTCCAAATCAATTCCACAAAACCAACAGTTATATTATCCAAAGGGTTATAACAGCCCATGATTTATGGAAGTATTTTTTGTAAAATAAATTTTTTATATTAGATATTTTGAGTTTCACTAAACCCCAAATTTATATTTCATTTCATGAAATAGAAAAATTATCTTGGGAGACATAGATATTAAATAAAACATGGCATAATATTAATATATAATTATTTAATATTATAGTTTTCACATAGCAGTTAGAATGGTGGGTATGAATAGGATTAACTATATTATAAAAATCTATGGTTTACACATGTAAATATAATAAATTACATGGTGACCAATTGTTTATAATTGAAAATAATATCTATTTGAAAATAATGTATTTTTTCATTCTAAAATACTCTTTTTAAAAATAAAACAACTCTTCTATAAAAAAAATTATATAAATTAGTTTTTTAGATTAATTTTAATGAAATTTCTAACATACATAAAAAATAATAATGTTAACATTTATGTTATGTGTTTTCTTGATAATAGATAAGAATAAATAAAATTGTACACTTAAAACAATAGTTTTCTAAAAAGTAATTATTTCTCTATTTTAACATTTATATAAAAACTAATTTTGTTCACATTTAAATTTATTAGTTTATAAATTAATTTTTCATTTTTAAATTAACATTTAAATATTTACTTTTGGTTAAATTTTGAGATTTTTTTGAAATTGTTTTAGGAATAATGAAAAATGCTGGTTTATATTAAGACTTGTCTATCCAATTAATGATTTCAATGTAATTAAAAACATTCTGAAATTATATAAAATAAAAAATTAGTTCAATTACATATAAATTTATCCAATTTATTCCATTAATTTAATATTCATATTGAATTTTGATATAAATTTTTTTTAAAATGTGATCATTTACTCTTTTAAACCCCACTTTCTCGTCCATTATTCGTGATTAATTTTAATTTTAACTATTCCACTTCTAAAAATTTAAATTAGATAAATTTATTAAATATTTTTAATAATCATAATTTATATTATATAATAGGTTCATATTATTTTTTTAACAATATTTGATATTAAAAACATTAAATATTATTTACCAATGTTAAGGTAACATATGGGATCACGAGGGGGTTAATCACTAAATATAAGGGTTAAATATGACCATATACATTTAAAAACCAATTTTCAAGATATATTTCATCCACTTCTCATTTTTTTAGATAATCACTCATTTTTGAGCCTTGTGTAATTTTAAAAATATTCGGTACACATTTTTCTTCTCAAAGATTATAATTGTGCCACTCACCTCCTAGTAAACTTCACCACCCTATCCTCTCCCCCTCACACATAAAAATCACATTGGATCTAAAAATACCTTCTTAAATAACATCCTTATATCTGTAAAATCATCATATAAGCCTTTTTTGAATATAAATCTATCCTAATATTCCATTTGGTTAATACCATATGAAGTTATCAGAAAAAGTGGTAACATCCCTAAACAACCATTTTTTCTTCCTAAAATTCCATAAATTATTATAAAAATATACCTATATAATATAAAAATATCTTAATCATACATATAGGTTATTATGTTAATGTAATATGATGATTTGTTCTTCATGTTCTTGAAATGGGTTGTGAAATCATCATTAATGTGTTTGAAAGACTACTACATCACGAACCAACATTTTTTGTTTTCCATGACCACCTATGAGAACATTATATTATTACGTATTGATTATTTATATAAATTTTTATTTATATTATTATTCATCTATATTAATAAAATCAAAATTTTCCTCTTTAATTTCCATTTCATGGGAAGCCGATAATGTTTTTCTTGTGTGTGACGGTCTACCACTTCGCAGAGCTATGTGATTTATTCATACCATACATTGACAGTAATTTTTATTGTTTTAGTGAACATATTTTCTATATATGTAATAAAATTTATACTTTATTGGTAATATAGTATTTAACATTCATTTATTCTTTCCATTTGGAAAATGGAAGCACTATTCATCTGTATTTACGACCTACAGTTTGTGAATTTTGTATTTCATTTTCAATCTCTATTTTTTATATCTCACAATAAATATATATAAATAATAAATATGATATTTTTATCTTGTATAACATTATTTAGATAACATAATAATGATCAAATTCATATGACCATAAATTACAAATGAAAATTTACATGAAAAACAATGTAATTATTTCTCAAAACATAACATATATAAATGAATTATTAATAAAAGGGTAATAAAAATTTATAAGTAAATAATATATTGTATGATATAAATATATATATATGGCTATTTAATATATTTATATTATGATTTTATATACTTTACATTATTTCTTAATGTGTACTATAAATGTCGACATTTCTTGTAATTTATTTTCATCTCACTTTATTTTTTCTATAAGACAAATGCCTTATTTTCTATGTGTTTATTATGAATAGTGTCTATACAGACCATTAATTTATTTAATGATTATTATCCTTAAATTAGTTTTCATTTACATATCCATTTTATTATCTCTCTTTTATGGGTCATATAGTTAAATAGTTAACAAAGTAGAAAGGGAATGTTCATATTGAAGTGCCATTTTTGGGACATATGTTAGGTTATATTTCTATATAATTATTTTAGATTTATATAATTACATTCTAACATATTATATCATGATTATTTATAATTTTCCAATTTTTAACCATTAATCATTTCCATGAGTTGGTGGGTCACAGGTCCTTTAGCACGACTCCTCATACACTAGACGATGTCGACTAGAAGCGAAGGTATATGGTGATATGATGATGATACTATACCATATCATATGAGAGTAGCACAAAGGAAACATAAAATAAAAAAAATAGTTTATTTAAAATATATCTGATAGCACCAAATAGTAAAAAAACAAAACAAATCATAGATAAATATTAATTAAATAGTAATAATATTCAAGTCATAAGCCATGTCACATACAAAATGATGCCTTGTCATGCTGATTTGAAAAAAGGTGGCTACTGGGATAGAGTTGAAATACCTATACTACATGCTATACAAAAGAAAAAATATTGGAAAATAACTATCTG
Source organism: Viscum album (assembly GCA_963277665.1). Taxonomy (NCBI): domain Eukaryota; kingdom Viridiplantae; phylum Streptophyta; class Magnoliopsida; order Santalales; family Viscaceae; genus Viscum; species Viscum album. The sequence goes on from OY728156.1 coordinate 55,033,480, forward strand.
TCATCATCACAATAATATTCTCCGTTCTCTGCTCCCATGTTACCATGCTATAATAAAATCAGATCAAACATCTAGGACAAGATTCTTTCACTTGTACCTTCTTGCATTTATAAAGATTTTTAGGTACCAGTTGGCAGCCCGAACAGGTTGTGTGATAAATTTATTATTCAACCACCAATAGTGTCTATAATAATAGTTTTACTGGCTGTAGAATAGTAGCGGGCAGGTATAAAAAAAATTGAATGTTGTTGAAATCCAGAAACATGTCATTTATGGTTCCTAGAGGAACCTTTCTAACACTACCAACATTAGCATAGTCTAGAATAACACTGTTCACATTTTACCCAATATATAGATTGATAACTAACTATGCATAATATATATATTTATATATACACTTTATATGGAAATAAATATATATGGATATACATAGATACATGGTACTAGTAGGACCTGGGGCATAACTCATTATTCTAAGAATAGTCAAATGAGATATAAGCTCCAAAAAGTGTATCATCCATAAGTATCAATTAAATGTGATAAATCATTAATATACCTATTGATAGTGGTTTGATTCATCATTTCCAACACCTGATGTATGGGAATGTGGAAACACATGCCTATCATCCAAGAAAACAGTGTGTGATATCATTCCCCATGCATAATGCAAGGTAGAATGAATGGATATTCTCGAAAAAGTCCCTTAACCAATATTCAACAATCAAAATCCTTGTTATAATTATAATAAGAATAATAAATAATTTTCTTTTTAAAAATTTAATCTCACACAACCCAAATAACCATGGGTTTCAAAGACTATATAATTAATTATAAGTTTTTAATGAGTGATGTCTTATAGTCACTCACATGAATTTAATAAAATTAACCTCCTTCATTTTGATTTCACCAAAAATAAAATTTATTTTCATAAAATCCCACATAGGTTGTGGTTTGGTCAATTAATGATTTACATCATTCAGGGAAGATAATTTAAATAACCAAAAGGGATTTGTATCCAATGAATAAGTCATACTATAATTGTTTAACATGGGACTAGAGGAAAATCATAACATTGTTCAAGTTATTTTAAACGTAAACAAAAAATTTAAGATCTATGTGTATGAATATGTTTCATTGATCAATGGAGATTGGTACAAAAATTTTTTTTTTGGAAAATGATTATACCGCCAACAACAGGCCTATGGATGTCTCATCCTCTAGTATCAGCAAAAACATGATATAGAATAGAATAAATAGAAATATTAGTTAATTTCCCTTAAAATATGGCATATTAACTCAATCCAAAATAACACTGATGATGGTGATATAAACAAATGAATGATTGAATAGGTTTAAATCACTTTCTAGTGGATATCGTACATGATAGGTGACACTCGAAATATTGGATAGATAATGAAGCTAGCTTGAACCCTATCTTAGAAGAGGAGGGGTGGTCAAGAAGCTAATGGGATATTGTTCATGAGAGGAGGGAAAATAAAATTTTTACCTAATAAAAATTAGGTAACATTTCTTTTTTACCACTTTTAATGATGATAATGTTTTCGCCACATAGTTTTCTAAACCCTGCATTTTTTTTTTCACTAGGTATCAACCTTGAATGGCTTGGCTCACTATTAGGAAAAACATGTACAACCCAAATAAAAAAACATGGTCTCTTGTCTGATCTAACGTCCCAGTTCTGGGTACCTTCTAGTTGTTCCTCGTACCTGGTTGGTCACATGGCCTCGTGTTCATTTTTCCGAATGACAGAGGCTTCTAAGTAGTATTGAGGGCCTTGGGTGTGGTAGTGGGTAAACAATTCCCTCATATAGAGATTAACACCAATAAAACAAAGAGATAACAGTAGCATATGTAGTAATACTTAACAATAAGTAAACAACAGAAGACTGAAAATAAATAAATAATTGTAGCATATATATATATATAATAATTCATGTCACAAGTATCTAGGAATTAACCAAAACAATTAAAATTTTCTTAATACATTACTAAAAAAAGATCAAGGGAAACAAGAAAACAACTCCAACAGCATCACAAGACTCAGATTGGTCCCATGCACTCCATCTCCACAACAGTCAATTACCTGAAGTAGAAGGGTTCTTTCCCTTTTCTATACCTACAAAAATAAAATCTGTTTGGGCCAAAAATCCTGACCCAAACAAGTTGTAAGACGAATCCTAATAGGACACCACCAAATTATTTTTTCATAACTGACAGTGAATATAAATACATAGCTGGAGATAAAAAATGATGTAATACACACGAAAGTACTCAATATAACGAATTATATAGTTTCAACTACATTCCTTTACATATAACAATTATTTAATAAAAGAATCACAAGAAACCCTATGGGAAGTTCTCATTGTCTAACCCATTTGGTTCCGAATAGACAACGACTCCTTCAAGAAGCATGCACCATCAATTCCCCATGTGCTCTCTTAATGGTTAAAAATAGAGTTTATGAGGAAGTAATAAAAGTCCAATTCCCCCTTATGGTATTGATAAATGGAACTTCAGAAACTCTGAAAGATAACTCATGCTCAAACCCCTATGGTCTTGCAACATGAAAAGAATAAGAGACAGTATGTGGAAGCCCTCAGCATCTATTCTTCCAATGGTGTAACTACACCAGGTTCCACATCCTTCTGTAACAAAATTGTGCACAAATGATAACTAGCACCCAATGTAAATATCACATACTATTTAGATAAAAAACATAAAATAATATCACAAGTAGCCCATATAATAATCCTTACATCCTAACAGCACTATGCATTGATGAAATAGCCTAACAGGCAATTCTAGACACCACGACCAATAATAAATAAAAATGGGACAACACATACATAGCAAGGTAATATACCTTATTCAAATGAAACACCCCTATTAAAAAAAACAAAGCAAAACATGCTTTAATAGGGTTAAACTCCCTAAACACGCAATACCTTATACAAGGTTATTGTAAAAAAATCTCACATATAACTCTAATACATATATAGAAAGGCATAAACCACCAACCATGATGTGGTACGATCGATATAGTTGATCCTCAACATTCGAATTGACCTAGAAGAAGGTATATCTATAATAACATCAAGAAAACTCAACAAAAATTTTACAACTAGTGATGAAAAATCAAGATATGAGGCTCTAGAAGAAGAAAGATCTCACCAAGGTGATTCCAACATAATTGATGGTGATCGATTCGGAGAATAGACGGAAGATAGTTATTTCGATAAGACGCAACCCCGGTCTGATGTAATAATTTAAAATAAAAATACACGGTGTGTTCTTTAAACATACATGGCATGTATTTTCTTTTACTGGGACTCAAATTAGGGGATCTCTAGGTAACCCCACAAATACATGAACTTGGTCGTTACAGGACCCGTACACGAATACCCAAGGCAACCAGTACAAGGCGTGCACTTAAATGTACAAAGCATGTACTCCTAAAATTTATAGAAATTCTTCTTTTTATAAAAACACTAGAAAAAAAGATCCATACCTAAAAAAAGATCAGGGTTCTTACAAACTTCCCCACTTAAAGAAATTCATCCATGAATTTCCCTATGAAGGAGGATAAGATGAATCCTAGAACAACACCAGCTACTATGATTGCACAATGACCTCCCTCTCCCATGTCTAGTGGTATACTCACCTGTGCTTCCATAACACTCATAATAGAGGAACACACCGACCACAAAGAACCTTCATGTTGGGATCAATAATTCGGATAAGATGCTCCCCAACGATGAGTCCACCTATAACTCATCCATTATAGGATGGAAAACATGAGATGGGTATGAGATGTAACGTCGCAACTAAGAAATGTTGAAGACGTAATGCATTGAAAGATACCTCTGTGATAACTGAAATTGATAGGAAACCAGCTAGACACTCTCCAAAACCTAATACAGCTCAATGTATCTTGATAGAAGCATTCCCTACCTTCTAATCCTCTTATGTCCCAAACTCGGCGTGACACGTAGGAAAACCTGACCTCTAACCTCAAACACCTGAGGTCGTCTTCATATATTAGCATAAGACTTATGACCTGACTATATAGTACCCTTCCACTTCTGAATCATCTCCATCTGCTCTATAGTCTATTGGACAAGACGAGGTCCCATCATATCAGCCTCTCCTACCTCCATCCAACATAGGGTTGATCAACATAGCCTACCATACCAAGCCTTATATGGTTCCATCTGAATAGTCACATAAAAATTATTATTGTAGGAAAACTCCACTATAGGTATGTTCTTCTCCCAGGACCCTCCAAATCTTGGATGTATTTTTGAAGCATGTCCTCCAGCACCTGAATTGTACGCTCGGACTGGGCATCTGGATTGGGATGGAAAGTTGTACTCAGAAGTACATGTGTACACAAATCACTCGATAGTCCCTACTGGACCTGATAAGTAAAATGGGCATTTATTTCCAAAATGATGGTGTTCGAAACCCCATGTAAATGTAAAATCTCCCGAATAAACAACCATTCAAACTCATATAAATTGAAGGCCTCATTGATCGGTAAGAAGTGTTCTGTCTTACTGATTTTATCAATGAAAACCAAAAATGCATCATTACCTTAAGGAAAAATCAGTAAACCTGTCACGATGTCCAATACGACATCATTCCACTTCCAGAAAATAATGGGTAACTATTTCAAAATCCATGCTGGACATTTATTCCCTGCCATCACTTACTGACTGGTGGAACATCTCATGATAAAACCTACAACATATCTCTTTATTCCTAGCAAACAATACTGACAATTTAGATCTCGATGCATCTTGGTGACACCGATATGAACTACCCAAACATAATAATGGGAATCATGCATCATATCCTCACGTATTTATACTGATACCCATACACTCCCATGAGAATGAATGTTCTCATCCTCACCTATGGTCCATCCAGGAATAAGAATCTCTCTTGGAAAACTCTCTTGGAGAACTAGGCCTTCAGCATTGGATTGCTACCTAATTCAAATTCGATCAAGTATAATAGATGTAACGGATACAGAAGAAAGTAATGTATGCCCCTGTCTATCATGCACCTCCAAATGCATCTAAAATAATAAATCATAAAACTTACACTAACTTCTCACCTCCTGAACATCCTATATCTAAGTCCTCATGCTCAATGCCACAGCCGTTGTGTTTCCTTTTCCAAGAATGTAGAAAAAATCAAAGTCAATGGACTGAGGGTACTAAACCACCATTCATGGTCTCTAATTCAGATTTCACTTAGTGAAGATATAAATGATTGTGGATGGGGAAAACCACAAAATAATGTCACATAAAATAATGTATCTAATAGCGTAAATCATGAAAAACTACAGGCAACTCAAGATGGAGAGATGGGTAATTACTCTGATGTGGCATCAACTGTCGAGACACGTATCCAACGACTCCTTCCCCCTGTATAAGCATTGCACCCATCCCCATACCAGAATCATCAAAGTAAATTGTATAGATCATTCTTGGATATATAAAACCTAGTATCAATGCTGATGGTAAACTACATTTTAGATCCTAAAAAGGTTGAATTGAAAGAATCTATCCTCGGTTACTTCTTAACCTTCTTATTCAGGACTGTTAGTGGAGATTATATGTGAGAAAAGTCTTTTATTAAATTTATGTAGTATCCAGACACCCAAAAAAACTCAGTACCTCAATGAATTTCTTTTTCTGCTTCTAGAAAACTAATTACATCTCACTTCTCGGGGTCTACTGATACTCTTGTATCTGAGATAATATGCCCCATGAACTGAATCTGGTCCATCCAAAAGTGTAATTTTAAGTGATTAGCATATAAATAATTCTGAATCAGTGTAATCAAAATGATCTTATGATGCGTGGAATGGTCATGTTGAGTGTGATATTACACCAACATATCATCCAAAAAACCCACTATGAAGGTTTCTATGTATGGATAAAACACTTGGTTCATCAGTTCCATGAGAACTTCTGGTGAATTTGTGAGACCAAATTGAATAACCACTAACTTTAATAGACCATAACTACACCGAAAAGAAATAAGAGGTATATCATATGTTTTGACGTTTTATTGATGATATTCGGACCTCATGTTATTCTTCGAGAACACTTGGGATGCTCAAAACTGATAAAATAGATCATTAAACCACAACAAAGGGATATTGGTTCATGAATTCCATCTGGTTCAGCTTCCAATAATCCGTGAAATGTCTTAGGGTACCATCTTCCTTCTTTGAAAATTGGAAACGTGAACCCCCAGTAGAAATACAGGGTCGGATGAAACCATATTCCTACAAGTCCACTAACTACTTCACGAGCTCCTATAACTCCGGTGCATCCATACTATAAAGAGAAATAGACACGAGTGCCACTCCTGCCACAAGATCAATAGAAAAATCCACCTCTTGCTCAAGAAGAAAATCTTAAAAGTCATCTAGAATGAAATCTTTGAAACGGTTTACCATTGGAGGGAAGTCTATATCTGATGTTCTCTGGTCATCCAGATTCAAACAAGAAATCGTGTTTGTAACTCCTCTCAACCCATGCTGCTCGAGTCCCGCTGTTCTTTCTGGGACATCAATTTCACCCTAATGTAAGAAAAACCCACCCTATGGTGATGTGAGACTCACCCTACGGTTATATAAATCGACAACATCCTGGAAGAAACCAACTAGTCCATTTCGATAATGACATCACAGCTCGTCGTCAGTAAGACATGGTGTGTACATGAAATTTTCCCCTGCTCATGTTCCTCTACATGACAAGAACTTCATACCTCCCTTAAAACAAAACTACACAGTGTTTTTTACCCTAAACATGTCATGAAAAGCTTGATTTTTAACTTCCCATATCGTTAGTCACATAATTGGAGACACGGTTGACTCTACACAGCGTGTTTATGAAATACACGACATGAACTAGAAAGAATTCACCAACATGTGTCATCAGTCACATGTCTGGATACATGTTCACCATAACACGATGTGTACTTACAATACATAGTGTGATCCACCAATCAAAAACCCACCCCTGTGTCTCTACACACATAGTTTGTCACGCGGGTTATGCACTACACATCATGTACATAGAGTAAACGTCGTGTTCAAAAAAAATTGTTCCTTCCCGAACAGAATAATACACAGTGTGTATTCATCAATAAAATTCTTTTATTCTGGGTTTTTATGGACATTAATCCTTAGAAACTACTCCATAACCCCATAAAACAGTGAAAAACATTAAAGTACCTAATTCTGAACTATGAGAGCACATACTCCCCACAAATAATAACATGGAATCGTATTCATGTATATCATAGTAAAATAGTGAAATCAACCACATGATCTACCAAATTCTGATCCATGAGTGCCCATAATACATCACGAACCAATGTTTGGAACTTTACCATAATAAACTTTTCATATCAACAATAACCTATTAGATATTAGGTATTCAATCTAGGGATGTTCCACAACAACATGCATATCTTGCAAAACATCTATCAAAACTACATGAAATCAATAATTATCCCTAAATTCAATGACAAGAATACATTACATGGGATATCTAGAAAGTTCTTATATGATGCAATAGATGAACTACAATTATCTCATCGAGTTGCAACAAAAATAGAACCTCAACAATATCATTGATAATAGTACAAACATTTGAACCACCCAATGGGGAAATCTAATCAACTATAATAATTGAAAAACTAGATTAATTTTAATAATTGAGGTAGATTAGATTTTCCTTTTACAAGGGTTAGGTACTCTCAGGAAAAACTTATTACCAACTACCTATTATTTCTTATCCCTATCTATAGTCACCAAATAGTATGTCAAGAAGAAAAATAATTCCTCTAATATCACATTGTAACATCTCTGTTCTGGGTGCTGCAGATATATTCCCCATACCATGTTGGTCATATTACCTCAACTAAATTTCCCCAAATGCTAGAGGCTTCCGACTAGCAGCAAGGGCCTATGATATGATAGTGGTGAAACTATTCCCTCATTGGCAGATTAACCCAGTGGAAAAAATAGATAATAATAGTGGAAGAAGTAATAACAAACAATAAGTAAACAATGGAAGACAGAAAATAAATAAAAAACTGTATTATATATATATATAATGACTTAGGTCACATGTATCTAGTAAAGAGTCCAAACAAGTCACAATAATGAAATACAGTACTAAACCATAGTACATGATAAAAAATTAAACAACTCTAACAGCATTACAAGCCTCAACATGGTCTCATGCTCTCCATATCCACATTAGTTCAGTAATAAATGTAGGTGGTCGCTTTTCCTTATCTATACCTACAACAATATAATCTATTTTGACCCAAAATCATGACCCAAATTGGGTGTGTGATGACTCCCAATAGGAAACCTCACAATGATATGTGTCTGTCGATCAGTGAATATATATATAGAAGGAGATATAAAAAAAATATAAAACGAATAAAAAAGTACTCAAAGTAAAAAATCCTACAATTTCAACTACATTGATTTACATTTTCAAATGATTCAACAAAACCATCAAAATCAACCCTCTGGGAATTTCTCTCAGTCTCACCCTCTGGTTCATCTTAGAAATTGACTCTCTAATGAAATAGTCATGGACAATCACACATGTGGTCTTGTAACAGTAATCTATAGACTCTATGAGGAATAAATCAACATCTCATTCCCCCTGTGGTATTGCAATGTTTAACTATAGACACTCTGAGGGAGCACTCACGTCCATCCCCCCTACGGTATCACTACAAGAAAAGTATAACATACAATCTCGAAATTCCTTCAGCATACATTCCCCCTATGGCCAAACTACACCAGGTTCCCACAGCCCTGTGTAATACAATCAGGCACAAATGATATCCAGCAGCCAACATAAATCTAAAATACTTCATTGCTAAACAACAACAATTCATATCACGAGCATGTCATATAATAATCACTCCATCCTAACAGCACTAGTCATGGAAATAAAAATAGTCTATTATGGAATTCTAGACCCATCAACCAATATCAAACAAACATGGGAAAACACATCCATAGAAAGGTAATAAAACCTATTCACAATCAAACATTCCTACTCAAGAAAAAAATCATATCATGCATTAATAGGTTTAAACTCCCTGTACACACAATAAACTAAACTAGGGTATTGGGAACATTTTTAAAATATAACTCCAAGAAATATATGGAAATACAAAAACCACCTACCTAGATGTTGTGTGATCAAAATATTTTAACCTCATACTTTGAATCAACCTATAATGTGTTAGATCTAAAAAAACATCAAGTTCTATCAGCCAATGATATCTCACGAAATAGGAGAAATCAAGAGTAGAGGTTGTAGAAGAAGGATGAAATCACCATGTCAATTCCAACACAATCGATGGTGTTTTATTTGGAGAAAAAATGATCAATCGAGGACTCAAAGTTGAATTGGTGATATCCATCACTCCTGGATGAGATGAGTTTAGAAGAAGACCGTTCTGTGATATTAGAAATGAACCCTATCTAATATAACAATTAAAAATAAAAAAACCATGGTGTGTTAATTAAATTTAAATAGCACGTATAATCCTTTATTAGTCCCCTATTTAGGTATTATCTTGCTCACGCCACATGTCCATGTACTCATCCATTTCACTGCTACATGCGTCAACCTGGTAAATGATGTGTAATCCTTTGTACAAGGCGTGTAATCCCAAAATTTACAAAAACACTTCTAAAAAACACCAAAAAAAATATCCACACATGAAAAATATTATCCACCTTTTTACAACTAAGAATTGTTTCAAATACATGCCACATGGGTCACATAGATTAATCCAACCATCTTCCCCAAAAATCCATATAGATCACCATGAATGGTTTTTGCAAACCATGCTGGATTAGGGTAACATTTTGGACAAGTTGTGCACTTTACTATTTACTTCCATAACTCAGAGTTATGGGTTCCAACCAAGTCCATGATTCTCTTAATAGCTTAATTTGGCCATAAAAACATGTACTAGGATATTAAAATTAATTATTCACAAAAATTATATATAGCTTCATAAAATTTCTGGTTGTTACAACCTCATCTCTTTAAATAAATTCAACCCTGTGTTTCCTTTCTCAGGTTAGAAATTAATTATCATAGGAAAGCTTCATCCACTAATAACATAAGTAATATTATCCCTATTTTGTATCATCATCTTCATTACTATGCTACCATATTACCAATATATGTTGAACTAACTTTACTCAAAGATCCTCCACACTGTGATTCATGATATGCACTAGGTTCTCTTCAGAAGAAGAATCCACAAATAATGAATCCTCTTCATAATTTAAACTATTTGATGGGTCTGGGTAATAAAAAAACAATTGAATCTTGAAAATATTATTAATATTATTTCATAACAATGTAAATTATGTCTTATATAGAACATGTCTGATTCACTCGAGGATATCACAATATACAGTGAATCTTATATATAGTTTACCTTTCCACCGGATCCATCGATGGCCCTTAATAGGATAAAAACAAAAGAAAAGAATAGTCCAAAACCTCTAAATCATGAGATATTTGATGTTTATTGATATATTATTTCTTCTTAGACTGTGATTTCTTCATGCAATTCAAGGTGAATTGAACCTACTCAGAACATCATGGAACATGACATGGTTCAATAATTGTTGTATGATTTACTTATAACTATTAGAGAACTAAACGACATGAAATGCCATACAATGATTCATATGGATACATATATATGGTATAATTATATAAGTTATTGTATAAAAAATTTACTATGGGTATATGATTATCCCAAGAACTCCGAAGGTCTATGAGACTTTCAAAGATCATGTCCTCTAACACCAAAATCATGTGTTTTGTCTACCTGTTAGTCTGGGGGAGATTGGTCATGCGAAAAATAATCTATTTAGCCAAGGAATTATAATATACATAAGAGAATAATGAAATTAATTGATAAAACCTATTAGATATGATATATATCCATTCACCTTGATGGTATAAAATATCCCTCACCTGTAGCCTCCCTATATAATCAACTGATAATCTCTCCCAAAGAGGCATGAAGTGGGTGAAATTCATAAAGAGGTCAATGAAGATAGAAATTTAAATATTTCTTGGAGGCGACCTATTAAATCATATTATTAAATACATGATTAAATCATCCCACAGCCACTCAAAATTGGAAAATATATGTTAAAGTCTCACCATTCACTAAAATTTTTCCTTTTCTATTATTATGTTGAACACCAATTAACAGAGACACATATCTAACATATCATATTTGGACACCAATACTTCTTTCATATGTCTCGATAAATCTTATTGAAGTAAGTATGAAATACCAATATTAATGAATAAGAATCTAATTTTAAAACCTCATGTATGTATACAGGATTCCAGGCATGTGCATGTGTGAGTATGGTCGCATCCTCATCAATGCTCCAATGAAGTAATGAATATTAATTTGAAAGACTCTCCTATAAGTCTGGGCATGTGATACCTAAAATGTTTTTCATCATTACATGTAATAGATGGGTAGAGGAAACAACTAGAGTTGTGTAGAATATATTACAATTATTCTCTTCAATCTATATATTCATCTACGAAGACAATGTGATATGATTCCACTCACTATTGGCATTTTTCACTATATATTACTTAATCATCTAAATCATATAATAATATAATGTATTTCTTTTTTAGATGTATATGAAGTCTCGATGTTAAATTATTGCAGGTATTAAACCCATATCTTATTTATATTATTTATATCAGACGAGATAAAATTATACGTGAGGTTTTTTGTTAATTATATAGCAAAAAATTTCATAAACCAATTAATTCCTATGAAATTCATTTCACAAACTACATTTTATTACATGAAGGAATTATTTGGGTAATTCTTCTCATAGGACCTGAACTGATGAGAGTTTTTTACCATGAATCGATCATCCATAATCATAACTACTTCAAGAAAAATTAATGATGCATATACATAAACTATATATCTCTTTCCTGGCTATGAAATAATCAATATTAAGGATAATTTTGAAATATCATTATATTTCAAAAGTGTGTTTTGATAATATTATGACCATATTAATTTTACACGCTTCTTAGTCAATCTAGTAATAGGTTCGTCTATTTGTGATAAGTCCAAGATGAAGGGAATGAAATACCTAGATATCCCTATGAAAATCCATATATCAATGTTTTTTTTTGATACAACCACTATATAACGACCCATACTTTACATAAATTGTTAATAATTCAAAATTTAAGCATACTTATTACAACATATAACAAAACCACGAAAGGAACGTATATGTATAGTGTCTTTAGAAACTGGGAAACATAAACAACTGGTTCATAAATCGTCTACACTGTCTCCCATTTCTTTCATCATATCTATAGTCCCTTTTGGCATATCTTACTTAATAACCTTCTTCCTGACCTGGGGAAAGAAAACATACAAAAGGGTGAGCTCAAATGCTCAGTAAGGGTAAACAATAGAAATATCAATCACATCATATTCATAAGAACATAACTTTTGGAATCTTAACCGGCAAAAGAGATCATAATTTCATAACATGGGATAAATCATGGTAGTGAAATGTAATCCCAATAATCATAACTTAAAACATGAAACTTTGTGGCATACACACATAATCATAGAAAATAATTTCTTATTAGTCAAGACTCATTACCAAGACTATCTTAGTGGACAAAGTCCATTTCTGAACTGAGTTCACTCCTCGTTTTGGTCCTGTTTCACTGAACCGGTATATCCTACTGTTCCATCCATGACTATCTTATGAGATGTAAAATCTTTACCCAATTCATTGGAGGGAGATTTAGGTCCCACCCATCTCATAATGATACTATTCTTATGTGTGCCACAAAATCATAAATCATACATCATAACATAACCTATGTAATAAAAATGGGATTCTTAAACAACATGATATCATAAAACAATTCATAAAAGATAAAAGAATTCATAAAAATAATTCCACCACATCACAATCAAATCAATGTAATAATAGGGATAGAAACAGAACCCTATTTTATCTTAGATGGAAAATAGTTTTCATAAAACACTTGAACTCCATTCTTGAGGCAAATATCCTTTCTACATCAAAAACATTTTCCTTTCTTAACATGTCTTACAATTTTAAACTAAAATAAGTTGATTAAAAATAAACTTGAAAACTTGTAAAGGAAGCTTATTGGAAATAATGTTTTAAAAATCCATTCATGTCGTATAAGTTAAAAAAAAATTCGTCTCGTACATTTATCGGAAAAGTCAAAAAGTACCTCATACAAAAAAACGACAAAAGATTTCTTTCATATCCTTTACTAAAAACTCACCGAACAGTAAAATTGGATTTAAACTATTGTAAGTGGATGGAGACAATATTACATATTGAGGGAACATGGATTTGGATGATAAAATACACCCCAGTAAATACCAAAGTATAAACAATCTCAGTTAAAAATGAGATTGTGATATTTTCCCTTACCTTAGGTCCGATTTGTTTCGTAAGTGTCTGAACCTCCTGTATAATGATTTAAATAATGTTATTGACTTATTTCAGAATCATACTCATATTTATGATATCATATATGGTCATATTCTTATCTTCTTAGTAGTAATATTTCATTGCTACTTGTTATTCGGGTGTTTATAACTTTTTGTTCTTATGCCTGTTTTGTAGAATAAATTCTTATTCTTCTCTTTAGGTTATAGATACATCATTTCCAAAATGGTATTAATGTACTATATATCATATTTATTAATTTAATTCATTTATATAATAATTATGCAATGAAGATCATGTAGAACGAATCACATCACATCGTGGAGACGGTATTTCGTACGTACGCACGAGCGTTGATATCGTTCCCATGATCGTGGAATTGTATTGGAGTTTATGTATACAATTTCAGAATGAATATCACTTTAAAATAATCATATATAGTAATTATTTACACCTTTATACCCATCCATGTAAGGTGGTGGTGGAAAATAGATTACACCACGGCGTGGAGACGATATTTTGTACATACGCACGCGCGGTGATTTCGTTTTCCGTAGGATGGATAGATGGTGAAATAGGGTTGTTTCATACTTATAATAACATATCAGTATATGAGTGATACTTATGTTATTACTTCATAATGGAACAACTAAAGAAGAAGATGAAGAAGAAGAAAGAATTTGGAAAGGATCGGTAATGGATATTACCTCTCTTTTTTGATGCGCCTCTTCTTAACCTCCTCTTAGGGCACTAGGGTTGGACTTTGAAGAAGACCAGAACCTCTAGGATGATTCTAGGGAAGTGGAGAGGAGAAAGTGGCCGGGTTTGGCAGAGCTTGAAGGCTCAAATTGGTGTGAGGAGGAGAGGGAGGAGGTGCCCTTTTATAAGGGAGGAGAGGGGTACCTTTGGAATAACTAAAAATATTATTTTATTATAAAGTAAAATTCGGTTTTTAATAGCTCCAAATTGATATATTTCGTGGATAAGGTGGGTATGGGTAGAAATACTCTCATCAAATAGAATTTAGACAAGTTTAGATATCAATTTTAACCTTATCATTTACATTTAACTTTAAGTTAGATAATTTAACTTTTACTGTGTCTTCTTGTTTTCTTACACTATAAGGTTATTAATCTTACTATATCAAGCCAAAAGAACCCCAAGTTGGTTATTATTAATATATATAACCTTATCTAAGTCCTTTAGCCGAACCTTATATTTTTAGGAATAAAATAAAAATTAATAATTTAGTATTTTTTTAAAAACTATTTTATGTCAATTTTGACACTATTTGGTAATTGATTTTTGTTAAAATCATAACAGAATTATTAGTTCGAAAAAATTTAATTAAATCACTACTAACATGTCATATTAAGCTATAAAATTAGTGTAATTCATAAAAATTCTCATATTACATTTATTTGGGTATTTATAACATCAATTATGTCAAAATTTTATTAATAAGATAATTACTACATCATCGTTGTGTCATAAATAAATTAAATTATATAATGTCTAAAAATTACAAATAAAATACTATTATGTAGGAAATACTTTTAGCTTTCTAATTAATATTTATAGTAGAATTTATCTTATTTATAACCCTATATAAAAAATGATTTACTTATTAAACTTTTATTTTAACTATTTTAACCCTTCTTTAAATAAATTAATAATAAATGTCCTAATCTAATCCATGTGGGCCTAAATGGTCATATTTTATTCCTAAGGATGTTTTTGGTCGAATTACACTTATCCAATAGAATTAGGACATGTGTTAGGATAATAATAATAACACTTTTACCATTAATTACCCTATTTACTTTTAACCGTGGGAAAAAAAGTAAAAAGTTACTATTCACCAAAAATTGTTTTCATCTCATTGAACCACATTTAAGACCTTGATATTAACCGTGTCTCTCGGATTTTTGAAATTCTACTAATAGAAGCGGTAAAATTATGTTTTATGAAAAATTCAGTTTTTTAACTACCACTTAGTGGTTTCACTAATCGTCAAAAATAGAATGTTTTCAGAAAAATACCAAAATTTCACCCTAGGCTAATTTCGATATTCCGAATCCAAAAATGACGCCCATTTTAAAAAATAAAATTTATTAAATTTCAAAAGGTGGCTATTACTATTCATAACGGCTAGTTTTAATAATATTTCAATAGCATATCGTTGTTTAGTGATACTCGGTATTGTGTACGACGCAAGCTATTGAGGAAGGCCGCAGTTTTTTGTAAAGCAAGACAAGCTAGTGTTGTGTGTAGTGAACGATTCCTTTAATAAAAACAAAATATTTCTTATAAATGTCTCGGGCGTTACATTCTACCCCCCTTAAAATGAATTTCTCCCTCGAATTCGTCACTTTGTAACAAAAAAAATGAGGATACCTCTCCCTCATAATATCCTCAAGCTCCCATGTAGCTTCTTCTAATTGGTGGTTCCTCCATAAAATTTTCACCAATCGAGTTGTCTTGTTTCGTAGGATTTTTCTCTACGATCCAAAATCTCTATCGGTTGTTCTTCATAAGAAAGATCTTGCTCCAGTGGTACAACTTCTGAGCTGAGTACATGTGAAGGATCAGGTATGTATATTCTCAGGAGAGATACATGGAACACATCGTGAACTTGAGAGAGATTCGGTGGAAGAGCCAATCGGTAAGCTACCATTCCAACACGATCCAATATTTTGAAAGGACCGATATATCTAGGGCTCAACTTCCCCTTCATTCCAAATCTCATGACCGTCTTCTAGGGATATATTCGTAAGAACACTTTATCACCCACTTCAAACTCTAGGACTTTTCATTGGTTGTCGGCATAACTTTTCTGTCGACTCTGAACTGCTCTTATTGGTTGTTGAATAGAACAGACCTTTTCTGCCATCTCATCAACAAGATCTTGTCCTAATAGCTTTCATTCCCCAACTTCATCCCAGCAAGTTGGAGTGATGCATTTCTTTCCAAAAGGGCTTCATAATGAGCCATCTGAATACTGGAGTGAAATCTATTATTATATGAAAATTCCACCAAAGGTAGGTGTTGATCCCAACCACCTTTGAAATCCATAGAGCAAGCTCTCAACATATCTTCTATAGTATGAATTGTTCTCTCAGGCTGAACTTCTGTCTAAGGATGATAAGCAGTGCTGAAACTCAACTATGTATCCAGATTATGATGAAAACTTCGCCAAAACATTGAGGTAAACCTCGGATCCCGATCAGATATAATAGAAAGTGGTACTCCATGAAATCTTACAACTTCCTTCACATATATCATGGCAAGCTGATCTAGAGAGAAATCCTCTCTAATAGCGATGAAGTGTGCAGACTTTGTAAGACGATCAACTATGACCCAGATAACATTATTGCCTTTGGATGTTTTAGGATGTCCTGTGACAAAGTCCATAGTGATGTTTTCCCATTTCCATTAAGGTATGGGTAATCGTTGTAACATCCCCTTAGACTTCTGTCTCTTATCTTTAACTTGCGGATAAACCATGAATCAAGAGACATATTCAGCAACATCTCTTTTCATTCCATCCCACCAGAAGTACTCTTTTAGGTCCATATACATCTTTGTGCTTACAGGATGAATAGAGAATGATAAACTATGAGCCTCATCCAACAACTCTTTCTTTAATTCGGGGATGGGAGGAACACAAACCCGATTCCTAAAATTTATTATCCCATCACAATCAATGTTGAATTCAGGAACATTTCTCACCTTCTTTTGTAACTCGACATCTTATTTCTGTGCCTCCTTAATCTTCACATTTATAGATGGTTGAACATTCATTTGAGAAAGATACAATTTTCCCCTTTCATTATAATTCCATGATCCATCCTTTGTAAATCCATTAATATTGGATCTTTTGTGATCCTCATCATGGATAAACTGGCATGGTCTTGTCGACTTAATGCATCTGCCACCTTGTTTGCATTCCCAGGGTGGTAATGAATTGAGCCGTCGTAATCCTTAATCAGCTCCAACCATCTTCTTCGGCGCATATTCAGCTTCTTTTGTGTGAAAATATACTTTAAACTTTTATGATCAGTATAAATATCACACCTTTCACCATAAAGGTAATGCCTCCGAATATTTAATGCAAAAATTACCGCAACTAACTCCAAATCAGGAGTTGGGTAATTTTGCTCATGGATTTTCAACTGTCGTGAGGCATAAGCTATCACCATATCATTTTTCATAAGAACACACCCCAACCCCTTCTTGGATGTGTCACTGTAGATCAAAAATCTTTCTCCACTACAAGGCAGTGTGATCACAGGTGCACTGATTAACCTTCTTTTCAACTCCTTGAAATTCTCTTCACATTAATCCGTCCAAACAAACTTAACTCCTATCCGAGTCAACCTGGTGAGTGGATTAGATAATCGTGAAAAATATTTCACAAAACGTCAATAATATCCAGCCAAACCAAAAAAACTTCGGATCTCAGTTACTGTTGTTGGTCTCCACCATCTTTCGATAACCTCTGTTTTTGCTGGATCCATAGATATCCCCTCTTTTGAGATTATATGACCCAAAAAATGCAAATTTTTGAAGCCAAAATTCACACTTGGTAAATTTGGAACAAAGCTTCTCCTTTCTCAGGGTCATCAATATAATTCTCAAGTGATCTTCATGTTCATCCTTGATCATTGAATAGACAAGAATATCATCTATAAAGACTACCAAAAATTGATCAAGGTAGTCTCGAAAGACTCTATTCATCAGATCCATGAAGATAGAAGGGGAATTAGTAAGACCAAATGGCATCACTATAAATTTGTAGTGTCCATACCTTGAACGGAAAGCCGTCATTGGTATAACCTCCCTTTTGACCCTTAATTGATGATACCCTGAATGAAGATCAATCTTGGAAAAGTATTGAGCTCCGCGTAGTTAGTCAAATAATTCATAAATGTGTGGGAGAGGATATTTGTTCTTGATAGTGATCTTGTTAAGTTCTCGATAATCAATGCAGAGTCTCATTGATCCGTCTTTCTTCTTAACAAATAGAACAGGTGCTCCCCAAGGTGACGCACTAGGGCATATGAATCCCTTATCCAGATTCTCTTGGAGTTTCTTCTTCAATTCCTACAACTCAATTGGGGCCATTCTATAAGGTTTCTTTGAAATAGGCAAAGCACCCGGTACGAGTTCTATTGAAAACTCAACTTCACGATTTGGTGGAAGACCCGGAAATTCCTCCGTAAAGACATCATCAATCTCCCTTACAATGGGAATATTATTAATCATGAGTTTCTCACCAACCATTTGAGATAAATAACCCTAATTTAGTGGAATCAAGACCCATAAGATGGAATAAATTTCCATTGGAAGGTTATGTTTATCTTTGCATCGATAGAAAATCATAGATTGATCTGAAATATGAAATGTGACTTCCCTTATTTGGAAATTGATATGAGCTCCATATAAAGAAAGCCAATCCATGCCAAGAATAACATCAAATTCCACTATAGGAAGGATCACAAGATTTGTAGGAAGCACTTTCCCACAAACTCCAATCGGGGAAGAATTATAAATTATTGATGCGACTGTTGTGCCATTAGGTGTTGTTGCAGCTAACTCAACATATAATTGTTGAGGTAATACGGTGATACCCTTAGAAAAATCTTCATAAATAAAAGAGTGGGTGGATCTAGAATCAAATAAAACATTTTCTACTTTATAGTGGATGGTAAGTGTACCTTTCACCACATCGTTATCGTACTCCACATCGCTGGTATAAATTGCATGTGACTTTCCTTTGTCTTTAGCCTTAAGAGTTTGTTGACATCGACCATCATCATCAACCCTTGGATTTGGGAATTGATTGGCATAATTCCCCATCTCCTTGCACTTGAAACATTGAAGTGTAGTAGGTCAATTATGTGTATCCCTTCTTTTGTTTTCATCATTAGACATCTTCTTCCCATCATTGCAGCATTCAAATGCCCGATGACCTTCCTTTAAACATTTGAAACATTTACTTGTCCCTTTAAGACAACTCCCTCCATGTTTCTTTCCACACTTTGACCATAAGGGAAAGCTCATCTTCTTTTCAATGTGCTCTTTAGATTTTCCTTTGAATTCCATTTTCCTCTTTTTATCAAACTCATATGACTGATGGGTTACTCCAATCTCCATCTCAACTTTGAGAGCACATCGAATGATTTCCTCGTAGCTATTGAAGACCTTTATGGCTAAGGCCCTTTGAAGACTTGGTTTTAAGACACTAAAGAATCGATCAATCTTACTCTCATGTTTGATAATAATAACAGAAGTGTACCTTGCAAGTCTCGTAAAATTTTCTTCATAGGTACCAACAGATTCATCATCCTTTTGCTTCAGTTCAAGAAACTCTTTCTCCATCTTTCTTCGGAGAATATGAGGGAAGTACTTATTGAACAATAATTTCTTGAACTCGTTCCATTCCATGGACTCAATTTCATCTCTTTACCTCGTATTCTTGATAAGATTCCACCATTGATCAGCATCTCCTTCCAAACGATAGACTGCTAGGATGACTTTATCATGTTCAGAACATTGAAGAACTGAAAATATCTTTTCAGTAGTTCAAATCCATTGTTCAACAACTAATGGATCAGTAAACCCGCTGAATGATGGTGGACGCTGCCTCATGAAGGATTCAACATAATGTTTCTCCTTCCTTTGCTCGTTTGGAAGTCCTACATGATTCATAGCTTGAGAAAGTTGTGTGAGCATGGCTACACGATTTTTCATTCCAGCTCCCATAACGTTTGGTTTCTCAGGGGGACAATCATTTCATTGCCCGTCGCATTCCACATTAACACGGTTCCTTCGGGTTCCAGCCATTAACTAAAACCAAGAAGAATAGTGTGAGTAACAATAATTATAATAGGAAAACCACATAATTAAGAATAAAATTTCACACTTAAGGTCTTATCCTAGGTTATTCATGGTCATTTATAAAACACTAAGGTTGTGTTCTATGCTTAGAATTTTCCTTAGGGTTCTTACTAACGCTTTCACATCCTAGTTTCCAAAGGCTGACTATACCTTTCCTTTGATACCAACTATAATGACCCATACTTTACATACAATGTTAATAAATAAAAATTGAAGAATACTTATTACCACATATAAAAAAACCACTAAAGGACCGTATATTTATAGTGTCTTTAGAAACTGGGAAACATAAACAACTAGTTCATAAAGCGTCTACACTGTCTCCCATTTATTTCATCATATCTATAGTTCATTTTGGCATATCATACATAATAACATTCTTCCTAACATGGGGAATGAAAACATACAAAAGGGTGAGCTCAAATTCTCAGTAAGGGTAAACAAAAGAAATATCAATCACATCATATTCATAAGAACGTAACTTTTGGAAATCTAAACCTGCAAAAGAGATCACAATTTCATAACATGGGATAAATAATGGTAGTGAAATGTAATCCCAATTATCATAACTTAAAACATGAAACATTGTGTAATACACACATAATCATAGGGAATCATTTATTATTAGTCAAGACTCACTGCCAAGACTATCTTAGTGGACAATGTACATTTCTGAACCTAGTTCACTCCTCGTTTCAGTCCTGTTTCACTGAACCGTTATAACCTACCGTTCCAGCCATGTCTATCTCATGATATATAAAATCTTTACCCAATGCATTGGACGGAGATATAGGTCCCACCCATCTCATAATGATACCATTCTTATGTGTGCCACCAAATCAGAAATCATACATCATTGCATAACCCATGTAATAAAAATGGGATTCTTAAACAACATGACATCATAAAACAATTCATATAAGATAAAGGAATTCATAAAAATAATTCCACCACAACATAATCAAATCAATGTAATAATAGGGATAGAAACATAACCCTATATTATCTTAGATGGAAAATAATTTTGATAAATCACTTGAACTCCATTATTGAAGAAAATATCCTTTCTACTTCAAAAATATTTTCCTTTCATAACATGTCTTACAATTTTAAACTAAAATAAGATGATTAAAAATAAACATTAAAACTTTTAAATGAAGCTTCTTGGAAATAATGTTTTAAAAATCCATTAATACCGTATAAGTTTAAAAAAACATTCTTCTCATACTTTTGTTGGAAAAGTCAAACAGTACCTCGTACAAAAAACGACAACAGATTTCTTTCATATCCTTTAATAAAAACTCACCGAAGGGTAAAATTGGATTTAAACTATTTTATGTGGATGGAAACAATATTACATATTGAGGGAACATGGATTTGGATGATAAAATATACCCCAGTAAATAGCAAAGTATAAACAATCTCGGATAAAAATGAGAATGTGATATTTTCCATTACCTTAGGTCCAATTTGTTTCGTAAGTGTCCGAACCTCCTGTATAATGATTTAAATAATGTTATTGACTTATTACAGAATCATACTCATTTTTATGATAACATGTATGGTCATATTCTTATCTTCTTATTAGTAACATTTCATTGCTACTTGTTATTCGGGTGTTTATAACTTTTTGTTCTTATGCGTGTTTTGTTGAATAAATTCGTATTCTTATCTTTAGGTTATAGATAAAACATTTCAAGAATGGTATTAATGTACTATATATCATATTTATTCATTCTATTCATTTATATAATCATTATGCAATGAAGATCATGTAGAACGAATCGCATCACATCGTGGAGACGGTATTCCGTACGTACGCCCGAGCGATGATATCATTCCCATGATCGTGGAATTGTATTGGAGTGTATGTATACTATTTCAGAATCAATATGAATTTACAATAATCATATATAGTAATTATTTACACCATTATACCCATCCAAGTAAGGTAGTGGTGGAAAATATATTACACTACGGCGTGGAGACGGTATTCCGTACGTACGCATGCGCGGTGATTTCGTTTTCCGTAGGATGGATAGATGGTGAAATAGGGTTGTTTCATACTTATAATAACATATCAGTATATTAGTGATACTGATGTTATTACTTCATAATGAAACAACTAAAGAATAAGAAGATGAAGAAGAAGGAATTTGGAAAGGATCGGTAATGGATATTACCTCTTTTTTTTGACGCGCCTCTTCTTAACCTCCTCTTAGGGCACTAGGGTTGGTCTTTGAAGAAGAGCAGAACCTCTAGGATGATTCTAGGGAAGTGGAGAGGATAATGTTTCAGGGGTTGGCCGAGCTTGAAGGCTCAAATTGGTGTGAGGAGGAGAGGGAGGAGGTGCCCTTTTATAAAGGAGGAGAGGGGCACCTTTGGAATAACTAAAAATATTATTTTATTATAAAGTCAAATCCGGTTTTTAATAGCTCCAAATTGATATATTTCTAGTATAAGGTGGGTATGGGTCGAAATCCTCTCATCCAATAGAATTTAGACATGTTTAGGTATCAATTTTAACCTTATCATTTAGATTTAACTTTAAGTTAGATAATTTATCTTTTACCGTGTCTTCTTGTTTTCTTACACTATAAGGTTAATAAACTTAATATAGCAAGACAAACGAACCCCAAGTTGTTTATTATTAATATATATAACCTTATCTATGTCCTTTTTCCAATCCTTATATTTTTAGGAATAAAATAAAAATTAATAATATAGTATTTGTTTTAAAAACTATTTTATGTCAATTTTGACACTATTTGGTAATTGATTTTTGTGAAAATCATAACAGAATGATTAGTTCGAAAACATTTAATTAAATCAATAATAACATGTCATAATAAGCTATAAAATTAGTGGAATTCATAAAATGTCTCAAATTACATTTATTTGGGTATATATAACATCAATTATGTCAATATTTCATTAATAAGATAATTACTGCATCATCGTTGTGTCATAAATAAATTAAATTATTTAATGTCTAAAAATTACAAATAAAATACTATTATGTAGGAAATCTTTTTAACTTTCTAATTAATATTTATAGTCGAATTTATCTTATGTATAACCCTATATTAAAAATTATTTACTTATTAAACTTTGATTTTAAATATTTAATCATTCTTTAAATAAATTAATAATAAATGTCCTAATCTAATCGAAGTGAGCCTAAATGGTCATATTTTATTCATAAGGTTGTTTTTGGTCGAATTACACTTATCCAATAGAATTAGAACATGTTTTAGGGTAATAATAAGAACACTTTTACCCTTAATTACCCTATTTACATTTAACCGTGGTAAAAAAAGTAGAGTTACTATTCACCAAAAAATATTTTCATCTCATTGAACCACATTTTAGTCCTTGATATTAACCGTGTCTCTAGGATTTTCGAAATTCCACTCACAGAAGTAGTCAAATTATGTTTTATGAAAAAATCTGTCGTTTAACTACCACTTAGTGGTTTCACTATTCATAAAAAATTGAATGTTTTCAGAAAAATACCAAAATTTCACCCTAGGCTAATTTCGATATTCCGAATCCAAAAATGAAGTCCATTTTGAAAAATAAAATTTATAAAATTTCAAAAAGTGGTTATTACTATTCATAATGATTATTTTTAATAATATTTCAATAGCAGATCGTTGTTTAGTGAAACTCGGTATTGCGTACGACGCAAGCTATTGAGGAAGGCCACAGTTGCGTGTAATGCAAGCCAAGCTAGTGTTGTGTGTAGTGAAATATTTCTTTGATAAAAACAAAATATTTCTTATAAAAGCCTCGGGCGTTACACACTACATCCCTTAACTTCTTTTGGCCTACTAATACTCCCATATATGAGATGATATGACCACCGAAGTCGAATTTATCAATCAAAAAGTTGTATTTTGTTATATTTTTGTTAATATAGAGCTCTAACTATATCTTGATTTCTCTCATGATGTGAGAATGGTCATGTTGTGTGACAGAATACACGAATATTTCAACAAATTGTTTTACCATGAATGATTCTAGATATGGGTGCAAAATCCAATTTAATGAGGCCATGAAAATAATTAAGTGTTTGTGAGACCAAATGACACTAATAGGTACTCATAAAGGCTATAAATGGTTTATAATTTTGTATGTGGTATGTCGTAATGCCTGAAAAACACCTTATGGTTTCCCTGCCTCAAATAAAATTTTGAAAACATCCTCACTCCATAATGATTTTGAAAGAGTTCCTCTGTATGAAGAACTGGATATCAGTTATTAAACATGATATCGTTCATCCATTGTAAATCCACACCAAGAATGAGGGTACCATCTAACTTCAGCAAAACATTGATAGGTGAACCCCATAGAGAGGCACCATGTCAGATAAAAAAAATATTTTCAAAGTCTTCTGACTGATTCTTGATCTATGGTAGCACATATTTGTCATCGTGAAAGGATGAATGAACACCAGTGGTTTTCGCAAAACTATATTAAAGATGAATTATACCACTCACACTAGAGGAATCTTAAATAATTAATCTTTTAATACATCCCAAAAATGATCAACCATAGGACGAAAAATGGTAGGTCACATCACCTGGTCATCTAAGAAGATACTAGAAATATAGGATGTCACTTCTCCATGTCCATGATTTTTACATCTATCTTGATTCACAGGGAAATCCCATTATCCATTATAAATATATTTTTTCACCTAATGGTGATGAAAATGTAACATTATGGTGATGATAATAAATTTGCACTTGATAGAAAACCAACTATTCCATAACAAGCATTAAATCAAATCCTATCATATCAAGGATGAAAATTTTCCACAGAAACGATAAAATCATATCTCAGGGGATATTTCATACATCCATAACAATACATGATCAGAAACCTAATAGGGTATTGAGTGTCATCACCCAAAAAATTATTCTTTCTTGAGGCCCAGGATCAATATAATTGTCATAAATATGAACGAGTGTTATGAAACATGGTAAAATAGGGTAGAAAGTAAAGTAGAGGATATATTAATAGAAATTTTAATAGTAGAAGGCCAATTATTTTTTTATCTAGCATAGGTGTAGCTCCATTTCAATGGAATGTACCATGGACCATTGTTTCAAACAAAATTCCATGACTAGGACCGCTCTTCTAGTGCTGTGATCTCAAGCCTTACACTCTCTGCCTCGACAACCACCATGACCTGACTGGTTGGGGGCACTTCAGATGTCTTCTTAGTGATGTATTACTAGCACTGTTCTAGAACATGGATCAAGTCAATAACATATCTCACTAGGAACTACTGAGATGTTACAATATAAATGGTGAATATTAACCATCATGTTGTATCCTATACAATGAATGAGGTCTCACATGAACTAGGGTTTTATGTACAATGGAATCTCTCTAGTGACATATAATGAAACTATCAATATGGTTTATCACACTTACATTATCCTCTGATTAAACCCAAAATTTGTGCTTCCATCATCGATATTATATGCTATAATGATTGGGTGTTGAACCACCGAGAACAAAAACTTCATCTTCCATCAAATTATGGTTAATAATGAACTCATGGTTGACTATATCAGAAATATTAGTCAATTAAAAAACATTATCCTATGGTTAGATGTTGAATGCAGGGCCATATTCAAATTAAATCATAATCATGAGATCCTCACCATCAAGATTCGGTTCAAATCAATTAATCTGTGTGAAAAGAAAATAATACACCATCATAGATATTGATCTCTACTACAAGTTCATGAAAACTGTACCATGGTTATCCATCAATTTCTTTTGAAATAAGTATTAACAATGTAAATTCTTTTAGTCCTTTTGGATAATATCTCGATGTTGGTACTCATGGGTAATGATATCCCGCCATATCATAATAGAAATAAATAAAGTATATGTTGTGATATTGAACCTCCTATTCATATGCATCTCTAGATTCCAGAATATTGAATGTAAAATATACATCCATTTATGACAAGCCCATGGTCCACTATCACCTAAAAATGTAGGTGATTGCTGCTTTTAGAAATATCATTTCAACTCTTCCATATTTAGGATAGGTTGAGAAACACATTGAATATAATTCTTTATATATGGGAAACTATTTAAAAATTTTATGTCAGTTCCCAAGTCAATAAGATATGTTTTTGTTGCAGGTGTCACTAGAGGATGTAACAATAGTGGATCATGTCCCTCCACCTCTGATGCATGGAAATTTACCTTCTCCTAAAGAAATTTATAGGTAGTAATGGGAGACCATGAATGGGTATAAGGATCATAAGAGACACTCCCAATTAACCACTACTACATCTATAGTTGGGTATAGGTTTCATGTCACGAGACTAATGTCCCGGTACATAGAATTCAAATTTCATGTTATAGAGGAAAACACCCTTTAATTTTTAATTTAAATACCCATTAAATAGGAACCATTT
The DNA here is from genome assembly GCA_963277665.1 of Viscum album. Lineage (NCBI taxonomy): Eukaryota > Viridiplantae > Streptophyta > Magnoliopsida > Santalales > Viscaceae > Viscum > Viscum album. Next base: position 55,060,447 of record OY728156.1, read on the forward strand.
CATTTAAAATTTTAATTTCATTGAAATTCATACTCGATTATATATATATTTCACCATTTTATTAGATTCATACCCATTCCAAAATCATTGAATTGATACTCCTTAAAAATTAAAATTGGAGAATCATGGAACTATGACTTGACCCTGACATCCAATATAAAGATTTCATAGGTCATATACAATTATTTAATTAAATTAATCACCATTACCATCTTATGTATTTATATTATTAACAATATACACATAAAATAGAGGTTATCAAGTAATCTAACATTTCATCCAATAAAATCAGATGTCCATGAATAAAAAATTTAATAATTGGTCAATTTAGGCTTCATAATAAATATATATAGGAAAATATTATTTATATATATATATATGTAAATTAATTTATAAAATTACTCTATCCCTACATTAAATGTTAGCTCATTTTTAATAGATATCAAGGCACCAATTAAATATGTAGAAGGGAATACACCTATAAATTAAACATGGAGTGGAAAATTCAAGGAACATAATCCCTAAAGCGCCTATGATGATAGATAAGAAACTGCCACTTTTCTATACTAGGAAATTGGTAAAAGAAATATACAATAACGAATAATTATATTATTATTATTAGTATTACTATGAAAATCATCTATGCAACATAATGATGAAATCAGTAAAACTATAATATGTAAGGGTTGGTGTCTTAAATCCAACTGGATGCACCTTGATTACATGGATATTTAATGTATATAAATATTAAACATTTTATTATATATTTTTCATTGTTCTCCATTAATATGATGAAATAATGTCCTAGAGTAATTGTTTCATTGATAAAGTCTTAGAATTTCTCTACTATGACAAAAAAACATGATATGTTATAAAAATAATCATCAATATAGTTTGACAGTTGGATTCCATACTATAATTGGACACATAGCATGAAAACTATCATGTGTGAGTACTCATAAAAAGATGAGACTTCCTCTAATGAATTATGCACTTGGTAATCTCCCGGAAATAAGATTATGATAACAGACATGCTAGTTTGAATTATGCATGTTTTGGTGTCATCAAATATTTATATATGCGAGTGTTTGTAATGATCCTTAGACATTAATATTATCATTAATAAATGAATTGAATCAAACACTTTGATTTTGCTAAAAAAATTGTCACACAAATAGTTTTTGGGATTTATGGTACGTTGGGTGCATCATTAGTGGCATGTCATTAATGAACAAGTCGAGGAAGAATTTTCCCCTTCTATTTATAGAAGTTAATGTCTCATCCCTTTTATCATAATAGAACCATTGCATGAAATTCCACGGCCATGGTGTAATGATGAGTTTATTTTTTGTATTCAAAGAATGATGCATCATTCATAAAATTTTATAGCTCTATCAAGAAACCTTCTTGATGAAATATTGAGACAAAGGGATTATATCGCATAGTAAGCATTCTTATGTGCATGTCATTGTTTAGACTTGATGTTCTTTCTATTGGGTGCCATGAACAATTGCTTGATAGTACTCTTGGACTTTATGAAAGCCCACCTAATGTCAAAGAGAAAGAATTATAGAGGGTACCACACTAAGTGTTTCTTGTTGTCTCAATTAAATTATATTTTAATGTAATTAATTAATTTTATTCTCAATATATTGGATTAATTTTATTCAAGTTGAAATTATTTCATAAATAATATAAAGATTTATTCACCAGATTGTGGATAAAATATAATTATTTATTTTACTGAATATATAGTAAATATATATTTAATATTTTCTTAATAATTTTATTATTAGAATAATTAATTTATTTATTTATTTATCCGGATGTTCAATAAATAGAAGTGGAGTTTGAGTGGGCCAAGGATATTGCAATAGGAAAATAATTATTCCAATGATGATAAATAATTATTTATCTTGTTGGAACAAATTAAAATAAGTCTGCTATTATTTTTTAACACATAAATTTTTTTATAATTATATTTTGTGCAAGATGGAGAATCATAAATAATTTTGTGGTATTATTATTAATATCATGCGTTTTCATTGAGGTTATGAATGTATTTAATTGTTTTTAATCATTAAAATATTGTAATAGAATCCCCATGTCAATAAATATACACATACATCTATTGTGACATGATCCAAACCGTGCACCCAGTGAATAAAAAACTGTTCAGATAAAATATTTCTCTCTGAAATACTCTTCCCACCCATCTCAATATTGAGAGTCGATCTTCAAGGATAATGAACAAGAGATCAAGAATGACCAACACAAAAAAATCTCTTTAGCATGATAGAACCTGAAGAATGAGTGATTTCGATCAGAGGTCATCGTATCACGTGTGGATCACCTTTAGAGGGATTATAGTTTGGACCCTTGCAAGCGTTACAATATTATTTGAAAGTGTCATTACAAACAATCAACATCATCAACAATGAAAATACTGAAGATCCATGTATTATTATTTTTTTAAATAATTAAATTAATTATAATCTTGATATAGAAGGACAACTCTAAAGGGTTCATGCCTCTTCTTCTATATCATAATCTTTGATCCTATTCTATTAATACTTTAGTTCATCATTTATTTATCCCAGAATAATCATTGATAATCGTAAAAATTCAAGTTGGGTGACTGTCAGACCGTGATTTTGATGCACCCGGAACCTTCATGAGGTATCAGAGTGGTTACACCATAGTTTATTATTACATTAATAATTCAATGATGATTTATCATTTGATAATTTAGTTTTTATATTCATGTTAAATCATTCTTGTAATCTAGATTTCGATATCTTTTCACCCTCTTTTCGTTTCTCATTCACTATATAGAAATGATCATTTCTTTTAATTTTGATTAAAATAAAACATGGGATCTCATTTGGAGGTGCCGAAAGTTAATATTTATACAAATCAAGGATACATGGCATGTAGTTGCATTCAAACACCGTGTATTAAGGTTCAATGCATCAGGACTGGTCCACAAAACCAAGCTGTGTCATTGGAATTTTTCAAAGTATTAAAGACTCAATGTGATGATCAGGAACACATAGCTCATGGTTTCTGGATTACACTCCTTGTGGCCCACTAGAAATGGCATGTAGTTCTTTTTTGTTATGGTTGGACCGTGTACCCCGCACAAGGCTTCCCGACTAGAGACTGTGAAATGAAAATAGTACATGGCATGTGGCCCACCGGACATGCCGTATACTTCAAGGATTTTTTATGTACATTTACTTGTCGTATCCCTGAGTGTGTACTTTGGAGGTAAGGTTAATGATATTACACACCGTGTAGTTGGAATACACGTCTTTTAGTAATCCAAATTACGCAGATTTATTAAAATTTATTATTATATTATTCAAACCCTTGTGATGCGTACCATAGTGCTGGGGTAATGGATAGGAAAAAGACATCATAAGTGTTTTTTATATATGTCTATAAATTAATATCGTCATAATGTTAATTTATACTCATTGGGTAGTTATGAACTAAAATTCACTAGGTTTACTCCATGGTACAAGTTACATTAAATCATAATTTTAAATGAATTTATTAGTTTAAAATTATGATGGATGAAAATATCAAGTTAATTTAACAAAGGATTAAGATAAAATATAGATTAATTATTGATAATAATAAATCAATTAGAGTACAATTTATCTTAATAACAACAATTAATGAACTAAAAACTAGTTTTATTAAATGCTTAACTCGCAGAAAGTTTAGGTGTGAACAAGAGCTAGACCAATACATTTTGAATGTGATTTGTTTCCTTTTCAATTATTTGGTGTCCAATAGCCATCTCTTCTCATTAATATGTAGGGTCTACCTTCCCATGGTTTCTATTATGTAAACCCCCTATTTCAGCCCTCACCTACGTGTGAGTTTGAAATCACATGTAATAGAGGGAACTACAAAGCTAAAGGAGGCAATTCATGCTGAAGTCGAGATGAAACCTAACCTAGGAGATACCAAGGTGGATAGGTAGAATGCAGTAAAAACATACCAAAACGGTTCAAGGTGTTTCTTCCTAGGAAATGGTTACTTTATCAACCACTAAATAAACTCACCATTAGAAAATATTATGATCATTCCATTTTTTTATATTTCTCTCAGTTGTATGGTTTATCATTATGGATGTGTTATCTCGACCAGATAAGTAATTTATTAAAAAAGAATGCAGGATGGAACTAAAATAAACCCGATAATGCGCAAATATTACCAATAAAAGGTTAATAAGTTAAGTAAGTTCCACATTATATTAACAGTCATGTGACAATGATAATAAAAAATTAAAACATATGAGATAAAAATTCCCTCATAAAATATTATGTCAGACCAAGACTCCGGTTACATGATTATGGTAAAGTATCCATAAAACTATGTGTTTGAACAACCATTATTTTGGCACATACTGTAATACAAGAAGAGATTTTGAAAGTTTTTGGGATTACTTAACCATATTACATTAATAAGAGAATACCTTACTAGGCTTTGTGTAATATTGGAAGCAAGAGTTGAGGAAATCCAAAGTAGAGATTTCAGGATTGGAGAGTCCACTCAACAGATGAAGGAGATGCAATCCCTAAGTTGGAAAAGACTTTCCATCCTAAATACCATAAAATCGCTTGACCATCCCTTGTATGGGTTATTTTAAGGGGAATATGGATCCTTACACCGAGTATTTCATGAAACTGGATATACCGAGTTCAATGGTAAGGGCCATTGAGACTTGATAAAATAATAGAAGACATAATAAAATTATTTTATTATTTCTCATAAAAATTTAATCATTAAAGTAGTAATGGTATACTTTTTTAATTGTAGAATAATAATTATTATCTCTATAACCACACTATAAATGTGATCAATTATGGATAAAGACAACATCCTCACCAAAAATTACATCCATGAATGGTTTAGACGCTGCTAGTTCATCCTACGCCATGAATGGATGTCATACATGTTAGAGTCAGCATTACCTGATCCTCCTACCAAAGAGGCGAGTGATGAGGATTTCCTAGTTAATTAGAAACATTTAAATGGAACAGTTAATGTTAAATGCTTGATTCTATCATCAGTTTCTTGTTATCTCATGATGTATTATGAAATCATGGATGCGTATAGCATTCTCGAGCACCTTTGTGTCCTTTACTAGGAGAGACAAAGACAAGAATGATTTGATTTCTCCAGGGAATTCTTTCAGAGTATGCCTGGAGAGGGTTCCCTAGTTGGCCCTAATGTAGAAAATCTCAATGGATAAATTGAGAGCCGAGAGGTTATTGGGTTTAAAATCCCCAAATGACTAGGCACCGATATCATTATTTCATCAGTCCCTTAGTGATTCTCCAACATTGTTTTCAATATCAATATGAACAAAATTGATAAGTCTATATCTGATATTATTATCCTCATTCACCAATTGAAAAAAATATATGAAGCGAGAAAATCCTTCAATCCTTATGTTGAATAATAAGAAATGGAAGGTGAAGTCATTTAATCCCAAAAAATCTTCTTGGACTTACTTGAAAATTAAAATCAATGGGGAGGAAATAGAACATGAGGTAGTTTGTTTCACTTGTGGATGGAAAGGCCACTGGAAAAAAACATCCATCCTAAGAAGCGAGGGGAAGAATTATGTTTATTTGTTATCGATTTCAATCTTTCTATTTATACAAATTGGTTATTAGATAAAACCTTTGGTTCTTACATCTGTATCCAAATATATGAACAATGTAGATTCAGGATGTTTGAAAAAGGAGAGGTTGATCTGCATGCATCCAACAGATCTAGAGTTTCTGTTGTAACTTTTGGGGACTACCACACCACATTGCCAATGAGGATGATCTTAGTGTTATAGGGTTTTTATTATTTTCCTCATGTTATAAAAAATAGTATTTCTATATCTAGATTACATAAAGATGGATTTTGTTTTATTTTTTGAAATGAATCCTTCTTCTTTTGAAAATATATCACTTGTTATTATGAGGAACATTTATAAAATGGTCATTACGTGTGGGATTACACAAACCTAGTAATGGAAATCCATAACAATGCTACTTTAAATGTCTCATACCACACCAAACATAGGAATCACCATCTAGATCATTGAAATGAGAAACTCTTGACAAAGATACATTACGATGGTCATTTTGATTCTTTCGAACTCAAATAACTTGGAGTATGTCATGAAAGTTTACAAGGAAAAATTACCAAATTCCAATTTAGTGGGAAAGGATAAATTGATCAAGAGATCTTTTAATTGGTTCATACCGATGTGTGTGTTCCATTTCTAGTATAATAAAGGGGACTGTACTCATACTTCATTGCTTTTACTAATGATTTTTGTATATATAGATATATATACTTAATGAAATATAAGTTGGATTATTTTGTTAAGTTCAATGAATATAATAATGAAGTTGAAAACCAGCATAGTATGAATATTATGAAACACTACTCAGACCAAGGTGAAGAATACCTTAATCAAGACTTCATTGATTACTTTTGGAAGTTAGGGATCCTATTCCAATTCACTCCTCCTAACATTCCCTAGTGTAATGGTGTGAGTGAAAGTAGGAACTGCACCCTTTTGGATAGGGTGACATCAATGATGAGTCATGTGAGCCTTTCATTATCATTTTAGGGATATGTGTTACAAACATCGGCTCGCATACTAAACCAAGTACCAACTAAATCAATTAATGGTCTTCCATACGAGTTCTCGAGTGGAAAGAAATTTATGTTTTAGAATTTACATTTCTGGGTAAGAGATGCATTATTTATGGAATCTCAAGTTATGAATATTTATTCCTCATTCAAAAAGTGTACCTTTATAGGATACCATAAAGAAACATGGATTATTACCTATAAAACCTCTCAAAAAAAATTTATTGTGGAAGGACACACCATATTTATTGAGAGGGAGAATATATCAAGAAGATATAGTAGGAGTGAGATAGACTTTGATGAAGTTGAGGATCAAGGTAGAAAAGAGGTGGTATAGTGTCATATTCTACAAAGCCTTGTGGAATAATGAACTTTTCCAGAGACACAAGAACTGTGGAGGAGTACAAGAGAGGATAGAAAACAAGAAAAGTATAGTTTTCTTGTTAGTGAGGATGGTGAATCGTTATTAGTTTAAAATAATTATCCTATAACCCAGAGGAATAATTAAGTGGTGAAAATTTTTTCATGTGGAAATAAGCCATAAATTCTAAAATGGATTCCATATACCCAAACCAAGTCTAGATTTTGGTAGATCTTCTAGTTGAGTTAAATCTTGTTTCTTGAAAATGGGTATTTAAGAAGAAACTGGAAATGGTATGAAAAGTCAGTATACATAAGGAATGAAATGTTGAAAATGTATTCAAACATAATAATGGCATTGATTAAGAAGAAACCCTTTTAGCAGTTTCAATGATGAAATCCATTAATATTCTATTGGCCACTACATCATACCATGAATATGGGATTTGTAAAATAGACATCAAAACAAACATCCATAATAGGAACCTTCTGGAAGATTTCTACATGACACAACCTGAATGGATTATTACTCTAAAGTAAGCCAATAATTTTTACAAGATATAGAAACCCATTTATAGATTAAATCCAGCATCCATGTCCAGGAACAATATGGTAGATGAATCCATAACAAAATTTTGTTTTATCAATAGTGAATGTGAGCCTAGTGTCTAAAAAAATTTAGTGGGTGTGCAATCATTTTCCTAATAGTACATGTTGATTACATATTACTTATTGGATATGACATACTAGTCTTACAGTCAGTTAAGGAGTGGTTGAATCAATTCTACTCCATTAAGGATATGGGTGAGGCAACATATATTCTTGGGATCAAGATCCATCATGATAGATTCAAGAGATAGCTAGGCACATGTCAATGTAAATACATTGATAATATACTAAAAATATCAGGTATGGAACAATCCAATGGAGGATTATTTCCAGTGTCACATGAAATTTATATTTCCAAGAAAATGCATCCTCAAACACATGAGTAAAGAAAGATAATGTCAAGGACTCCATATGCATCTGCGATTGGGTCCATCATAAATGTCATTATATGTACTAGGATGGATGTCTCCAATGCATTAAGTGTGGTAGGAAGATATCAAAGAGACACAGGTGACCATTGTTGGATGGAAGTCATGACTATCCTAAAATATCTGAGGCGTACTAAGGATATGGTCTTGGTTTATGGAGGAGACGAGGAACTAGTCATCAAAGGATATGAAGATGAAATTTTACATATTTATCAAGATGACATGAAGTCTCAAATGGGATACATATTGTCATTTATTGGTGGTTCAGTGAGTTATAAGAGCTCCAAGAATATTGTGGGCGTATATTCTACAGTAGAGTCTTAGTATATCATAGCTTCTGAGACAGCTAAAAAAGATGTTAGGATTCTATTATTCATCTAGGATCTGTATGTGACACCTTGTAGTAAATATCCCATCACATTTTAATGTGATAATACAACAACAATGGATCACGAAGAAGAGACAAGGTCGCATTAGTGGACGAAGCACATACATTGGAAGTATCATCTCTTGAGGGATTTTCCTCAAAGAGGTGAAGTTCTGCTGAGAAATATTTCCACAGAATACAACATATCAAACCCCTTGACTAATGCCTTTACTCAACATAAACATGATCATCATGTGGGGTCTAGCGTACTGAAAGTCATAAGTTTTTGGCTCTAGTCCAACTGGGAGTTTGTAAGAGTCGGTGTCCTAAAACCAACTGGTTGTACATTGATTACATGGATATTTGATATATTTAATTATTAAAAACTTTATTACATATTATTCATTTTTTTCATGACTATGATATAATAATGTTCTATAGTATTTGGTGCATTGATAAGGTAATGGAAGTTCACTTCTAAGATGAGAACATTGAAATGCTATAACAATATTCTTGAATATAGTTCTATAGTTGTATAACCTACTATGATGGGACATATATCATGAAGACCATCGGGGGTGAGTACTCTTAAGCCGATGAGACTTTCTCTCATGATGTTTTCACTTATTAATCTCCATGATAGGAGATTATGAGAACAGACCTGCCATTATGAATTCCTCATGTTTTGGTGTCATCAGATATTTCTATCTATGAGAGTTTGTAATGATCCTTAGATATTATGTTTATCATTAATACATGTTAGGACTCGTGCACTTTGATTTACTAATTGAAATTGTCTCTCAAACAATTGGCAAAATGTATGGTATGTTGAATGCGTCGCGAGTGGACTATCATTAATGGATAAGACGAGGATAGATTTGTCATTACCATTTATGGAAGTTGATATCTCAGACCTTTGATTTAAATAGAACCGTCACGAGGAATTCCATGGCCATTGTGTAGTAATTGGTTTATTTATGGTATTCAAAGAAAGACATATCAAGCATAAAATATAGTGAAACTATCATGAAACCTTCTTGATTAATTATTATGACAAAGGGATTATATAACATTGTGAGAGTTATATGTGTAATTTTTTGTTGCAAATTTACATTCATTCTATTAGGTTCCTTGATCTGTTGATAAACAATGCTCTTTGACATTTTGCATTTCTATCTAATGCCCAAGATAAATAATCCTAGATGGTCACACACTAAGTGTTTTAGGTGATCGTAATTAAATTATATTTGAAATTAATTAATAGCTATTATTCTCAATACAGTGGAATAATTTTATTCATGTTAAAATGATTGCATGAATTAAATAAATATTAATTCTCCGGATTGTGGGTAAAATATAATTATTATTTTTGAACATTTAAGAAATATTTATTTACAAGATTTTAAATAAAATATTTATTTAAGAGAATAAATTATTTATTTGTTTATTTGGGAGTTCCATTAATAGAATTGGTGTTCGAGAACACCAAGACTGGTCTGGTAGTATAATAATTATTTTCAAGATGATAAATAATAATTTAACTAGTTGGCACAAATTAAAAGAACTATTCTATTATTTTTTAACGTAGAATTTTACTTATAATTATATTTTGCACATGTTGGCACCCCATAAATAATGATGTGGTCTTATTAGTAATGGATTGGATTTTTTCTAAGGTTATGAATGTATTTAATTATTGTTACACAATTAAATATTTTAATTAAACCCCAATTTCAATAAATTGAATCATATGTCTATTGTGCAATGAACCAAACCGCACACATAGTGAATTAAGAAATATTGAGCTAAATAATTTCTCTCTTGAATCCACTTCCTGCACCTCTCATGAATGATATATTTTTTTCACGGATGAAGAACATGCGATCCAGAATGACCAATAAAAGACACTCTCTTTACCACGCTAGACCTCAGAAAATGAGTGTTGTCGATCGGAGGGCATCATAACACATGTGGATCACCACTATAGGGATTATAGTATAGATCCTGGTAAGAGAAAAAAGATAATCTGGAAGTATCATTCCATACAATCATCTTTATCAAATAACGAAAATTCCGAAGATCGGTGTATTATTTACATATTAAAATTATTTTAATTAATTATAAACCTGTTTTGAAATGTCTTATCTAAAGGTTTTGGGATGCTTCCATATTTTTATAAATATTTGATTCTATTTCATGTATAGTAGATATTATTATCATATATATCCCTGAAGAATCATTGATCAAGGTAAATATTCTTGTTGGGTGTCGGCCCTACCCTACTAAGGCTGAGCGTAGAACCTCCATAATTGGCACAACCGAAACAGATATATACTATTCTAGAAAAATTTTAGTTTCCCCTATATGTGGGTTAGCTAATCCTTGAAAAATACTCATAATAAAATTAAAAATGTTATTATTATCTTCTCAAATACCCAAATAGTTATACAAAATAAAAAATATAATATAATACCACTATCTAGTATCCACACTCAGGATACACTCAATGGTTTCCTAAGTTGTTGGGTAACATTGTATCATGTATTCCTACTCATATTTCAGAGGCCAAAAACTATCAACAATGGTCAATAGTGGTAGGTTGGTGAGACTATAACCACTATTATCAAAGTTTCATAGTGGTAATAATAAATAAATAGATATAAATAAATAATAATATAACTGGCATCACAATAGATGAAATGAAAATCATTAATATTAGAAGTAATCATTAAAGAAATAGTAATATTAATCAGGTCATATAAAGAGTCATATATAAATTTATTTCATGTCATCCTATTTTACAAAACGAGGGATACCGACGATATAGAGCTCATACATATACACCATTATCTACGTAGTCACAAAAGATCAAAACTAATCTACACTAGCATCACAAGAATATGTTCAATACCATCCTCCCATGATCATCAGCTATAAGAAAATAAGATCAAGAATCCATGAATGCCTGCATGACCATGTCCCTACCAACATCCATAATGTCTGTTCGGGTACCAGTCAACGGACCAAGCAGTTTATGAGATAAAATCATTAGGCCCTCCCAAACGGTGTCTAGAATAATCCTATAGTTGGTTATATTATAGTAGTGAAAAGGTATCACAAATTTTCAATGATGAAGAAATCCAAAAACTGGTCAGCTCAGGTTATTATATAATATAAAGCTAACACTGCCTTATTTTTCATACGTGGGAATGCCTCTAATATCAGTTTACCCAATACATAGATTGATATGTAATTATTCATAATTTTTATATATGTATATACACTACATATGGAAGGAAAAATATGTTAATAGGAATAGATACTATATTATTGTAGGAGCTATGGAATAAATAAGGCTTCCAATAACATTCAAATGAAATATAGGATTCAACAAGGTAACTATCCCAACATATCCTAGGATTGAGAAACATTATTCCCATCCCTTCAAATACCGAGGTGAGTTGAATTTCCCAACACCCAAGGCAAGGTAACATGGATTGTCATGTTCATCATCAAAATAAATAGAGTTTGATTAAATTTCAACACCTAATATAAGGCGTAATGAGGCAACGCACTCAATAATTCCCTAATCCATTAAGAAATGACTAATATCGATGGTCAAAATAAAATAATCATTAGGAATTTCCTTTTTATGTATTTAAGTTCCCCTAACCCAACTATCCATTAGTATAAAAAATTATATAATACATTATATGTTTATAACCTGTGATGTGGTCATGCCACTAAATTTCATTTAATTAAATGAAGCCCTCCAAATTGTAATTCAATAAAAATCTAATCAAAAGTCAATGAAAAACAAATTAATAGGTGGTTTGGTGAAAAGAAAATTTAAATCAAGGAGGGAATTTATTTCAACACACCTAATGGTTTGGTAATAAAATATGTATAAGTCCACCAATATTTCAATATGGGACTATGAGGGTATATTAATATGTATCAATTTATTTAAAATGGTAGAAAATACTTTCAAACACCGCATAGAAGAATTCAGTGTGAGGTACACTGGTGAGTTCTATAAAAACAACTAAAAATATAAGGTAAAATACAAAACCACCTACCTTATGCCCAATGATGAGTCCTTATCTGATAAACTCATCACATGTGAAGTAGACTAGACTAAAATGAAATAATAAACAAATGAAAATAAAATAGGTCATATTAGATTTCACCAATAAATGCCAATATTTAAAGATTTTTTATGGAAGGATGGATGATAAAATCTATTACTAGTGTATAACTAATGCGACAGAAGACACTAGAAATATAGGTTATATGAAAAAGTGAGAATTAATAATATCATTGAATAGGATGGGGAACTATATTAGTTATGCAATTGTTTTTTGTGATGGTAGGAAAACAACACTGTTACAAAAGATAAACTAAGTGAATTTACATATTTTTATCTTTTTAAGAGGAACACAATTTATCATCTTGGTTTTCTATATAGTGTGAAAGTTTTCTTGATTTCATATATCTAGGTTTAACCCATTTTATGACTAGGAGCACAATTAAGAAGACCGTGAACATCCCATGCCAAACCACTCAGTCTGCTTTCTATGACAAGGTGCATGTCAATGGATCGAGGGATTCACCGTTTAGGATAACTGTTCACCCCAATTTACCATATAGAAAAAACGAATCTATATTGGCCAAACCATGTGAGCTCATGGACACGGATTGAAATAATAATTATCCTGAACTTTCCCCCGGTAACATGGTGCTCTTGGATCTGAAAAACAACACATTACCTTGAGAACATCCTTATGAGATTTGGAACATTTACTCAGATAAGATAGGGAACTTATACCAAAAAACATAAAATCTATAGCTCTAAATAAATTATTGTCATTACAATATCATTATTTTAATGAAATTCTATGTTTCATTTAATTTTATTCTCTTTTTTGGGTGGATTATGATTCAAATTTAGAATTGTGGTAACAGTTTTACATTATAAACTCATTTTTATTAAGCATTTTTATGATTATTCATGTTATAAAGAAATATTAAGATTCATATCTCAAGAAACTCATGAATTTATTATCCTATTGATATAGTAGGTGAATACATATTTTAACCTAATTTTCCTCACTTTATGTCCTCAAAAGTTTAATAGAATGGTTCTATGAGAAATTATCATTATTTCTCCCTTCATTTGAAAACACATTTTCTTACATAAAAATGTATTCTAATGTTTTTTTCATAAGTATTTTTAATATTTTTCAAATTATTTTTTGGAGACATTTATAACCACGTTTGACTTTTTACGAAAATATTTTTTACTGAAACTGTATGTCATTTTCTATAAAATTGCAATTTGAAATTAACATAAAATGTAAATGTATTTTTTTCTATATTCATAATTGATTAACATAATTTTCCACATCCCTAAACATTAGTTTATATAAAGCTTCCATTGTTTTATGCAATGATTTTTTTAAATAATGGTATTTTTAAAATGATTTTTATCATAGAAATTGTTTTCAAAAGTGAAATGATGTTTTCCTCATGATTGATTTTCTATGGATTTTAAATATTTCTAAATATGATTTCATGGTTACGGTCAAATAAAATAATTTTGAAACGTTTTTATGAATTTTTAGTTTCAAAATTTGATTTTCATTGAATGTTATTTTTCTTAAGAAAGTATCCATGTGACATTAAAAATAAAATTCTTTCTATGATTACATCCTTTTTGGTTACTTTTTCTTTACATGAGATAGTATTCAATGATACCATAATTATCCATTTTCTATATAAATAGTTGTTACTCTGATGAAATGTTTTTTAAATACAATATTCTTTCATGGGTTATTCTTTGGTGAATTTATGATGTGTTTATGAATCATTTTTTTCATTACACATGTCATGATATGATGATATGTATAATATTTTTGATATTATGGAACACATATGTATAAATTTCATTATGTGATAGGTGGGGCCGATATCACCCAATAATTAATTGGGTAAATTTTTATATCTCATGAAATAAAAACTGGGAAAACAGACTAGTCAAGATCCACTATGAGAAACAGGTGTCTCCTTGTACACTATGATAAATAGGTGCTTCTGAATCCACAATGGGATATAATTGATATGCCCTGATCCACTATTTTCATTGTCATGGTAGTTATCCTTGACATATTAAATTGGTTTTTTTATATTTATGATAGGGGAAAACTTTTATGAAATGATATCATTATTAATGATTTATTTATGATGATTTCTTACTCTTATGAGGAATATTTTCTTAAATAATAATGTTTTTTTCTATGACACTATTTTATGATCTTTTATATGTTGGGTACGAACATTATATGTCATATAAATGAACACATACCCTTATGACTAACTTAATCTTTCATATGACCGTTGTTTGATATCTCTTATGTTATCCCTTAATTAGCACCTATGATCACTCTTTTAAGGTTTCCTTCCATATGATATAATAATTTCATTAGGTAGGGTATGAATATGATTAGTAATGTGTGAGAATATCATTATGGTTAAAATTAAGGATATTTCATGAAGTTAGACTATTTTATTTTTTCTCTACAATGAATTAAATTATTATGGTCCAAAATAATGTGTTTATGAAATATATTGAATTTTCAAATAAAAAGAAGTGATCTTTTTTTCTAAAATCAATGGTCAAAATAGTTGGAATTGGAGGAAAGGTTTAGTTAGTATTTTGATATTAGTATGGGAAAAACAGTTTTGTTAACCATATGGATATTCCTATGTATATTTTTAATTAAATGTTTTGGGATATATCTATGTATATTCCTAAGGATAATTATAATTATTAGAAAATATCACAGAATTATGGTGAATGATTGATGAAGTGGGTTCTAATAAATTACATCTTCTCTAGATAGTAAAGGTGGGTGTTTCTATGGAAAATATTTATCTATCGTTAATAACTCAAAAAAGAGTGAATTTATCTAGACTCCAACATCACATAGTGGATGAAACATGCATTATGAAAAACATGGTATGACACTCCTGGGGGATATTCTTTGAAGATTCAAAAAAACTATATGATCCATCATATAGAATTAAAATAATTTTATTTAATGACATAGAATAACCATAAAGATTCATTTATTAAAAACATGGTGTTGTGATTTATAATTTCAGTAAATTATTATTCATGATTATATGGGTTTACATTGTTATTACTACCTCCCACACTATGATTCTTATTTTCTAAAATGGTTAGAAGCCAAATGAACTATGTTACTGGTGAGTGTGAAATAAAATACGTTTCATTTACTCTTCAGAAACCAAATATTATGGGAATTGTAATGTAAAATATTTTGAATATTATCAATCAAAATTCATGATATATGATTCATGTTGTTATTTGAAACACAAAAAGGAGGGATCGACGTTATGCTAGGCCCTTTAAGAGGAAACATATTCCTTCTTTAGTGGTTATTCTAATCCACTATTTGGTGAGAAATTTATAAATACCAATGATTCTTTTTTCATCGATCATATCCAAAAAATTCATTTGTGATTTTTATTTATTAAAAGATGAAGTAGATCAGAAGTGGACACTTATTAAGATCATTATGGAACAATTTTTAATTAAATCGATGGAATGTGTATATTTTAAGGGGATAATTCTTTGTACGTAATTCCCAATTATTCTATAAATAATATTGAAAAGATATTATTTGAGCTTACGAAAAATGGGTGATAAATTTATCTATACATAATTTTCTTTTACATACATTCAATGTACAGTTATGGTTTGACAATCATAATATAATAAATAAATTATTAATTCATTATGGTCCAAAAAAAGTCTTCAAAGGTACATGAAACACAGATACATTTCTAAATAATAAGATTTTGTTTGATTTGAAATAAATGGTTTTTCAAAATGGATAATCTCGCCATTCATATAGTTCATATATGAATATAAATATTGAGACTCATGAAATCTGAAATGGTGAATGAAATTCCATTGATCGACATGATAGAAATGTGGGAAAAACAACTATGGAAATTTCGTGAATGTTAATGGATCATTCTTTAAATTTGAGATCATGTTTCATAAAGCCTATGAATGTACATATTTGAATAATGGACAGGCTTATGCAATACATGAGAAGAGTGTTAAAAATATTTCACCAAACAAACATCGATGTTTCAAGTGAAAACAATTTGGGAATTATATGAATCAATGACCCAATCTAATGGATAATACGAATGATAATCCACAAAAACCACTGATGATATAGGGATAAAGAGAAATATTATCCAATATTGAGATATTATGTGAATAATGATAATTAGGTCACACATATCCTCCCGTCCTTATTTGAAAATATCATGTTTTATTTTTCATGAATGATCCCTATGATAAAATTATGGATAATAATTTGGTGAATTTTAATTTTATTATCTCTGTTTATATATATAATGGTATAATGAAATTAAATTTGATATTCAATAATCACAATGATTAACCCCAGGATCTAATGAAAACTTATTTTAGTTATATATGTTCATATATAGGTAATAAATGATCAATTGTGTTTTGGAAGTGTATAAGTATCTATTTAAAATTAACATAATATTGTTTAATACCATCAATGATCGATGAGTTTAAGGATAACCATATGTTTAAATTCATTGATATCTATTTTTTGATTAGATGTGACTGTAGTTTATCATAATTAAGGATATTTTAAGAGACATTTATATCAGTTAAACATATTGGTTTTATATATGTTTTAGTGGTAAATGTATATGAGAATGAATTCCTATTCACGTTTTTTGAAATATGATTAAATGTACTGGTATCTTTCAGGATCTATCTTTTATTTCATGTCAAGGTAATTTTGGGTTGTAGTTGATCACCATAAGAATTATGCATACATTATTGCAATTATATGTTTTTTCTCCAAATGTATTTTTTTCCGAATATATATAAATGATGTGTTATGGTTTCACCGAGTACCACATTAAATCATATCGGATTTAGATTTTTCATTTTACCTATATTTTTTTGTGAGGTATTCTACCAAATCATGATACAAAGAAGAGTCTAATCATTGTGGCTAATCCTTAGATAGTCATTTATTTTGATAAAAAAATTCAAATCCCAGAAGTCATTATAATATATTTTTCTTTATATTTCAATGATTTTTGGAATCAATATATTCTTATATTTTAGTTTTCTCACAATAATAGTTTTTACTCAATATTTCACAATGAAACTTATAAATCCATTTATATAAAGAAGTGTAGAACTAAAATGTAATGGATTGATGTTGTAGAAATAAATCTATTAGGACCTGAGCAATATGATGACTTGGAATTCAATGTTATAGGAATTCAAAAACATTTATTGACCACATAATGTTGACATAAATATTATGTTGAAAATCTTCTATGGAATTTTGAATTTTTTGTCTGTGGGAAGGAATTTATATGAAATTTTCTATGTAATAATGATGTGAAAGATATGTCCTAGGTATATCTGTCACTTTGAAATATATGATCATATGAGGAATTGTCATATTGACTATCACATTCCATGATCATATCTCTATTTCATGACCAGTTCTATATACCTCTTCCAATGAAGTACATACCAGATACTTAAAATGTTCTAAACTCATTGTCCATACTGTTGGAGCACGATATTTCTTATAAGGAATAATGGAATGGGATTATAAATCATATATATAATGTTTTATGAAATCATACCACTTTCTTGGTTAATGTTTTTGACAGAACCACCAGTATGGGGAGGCAACGTGTGAACTTGGGGATACAATTACGTAGAATTATCCTCAGATTTTCATATCAAATTGATTGATTTCATTGGGGAAATTCATTTCAAGGGGTTAGAATATAACACCATGAGATTTTTGAAAATATTTTTTTTATTAAATTTATTCATTTAAATATTCTTCATCACATGCATAATATATTTAATCTTTATATACACCAAAAAATGAGTATAGAATGCACAACATCGAGTTTATCTAAAATATGAAATACTATTAAAATATTATTATTTAATATGAAAATTATCACTAGTAATTGGAATGGTGGGTATTAATAACATTAACAAATTTATGAAATTTTTTTACACAAGTTTAAATACTGAATTCTATAGATACCATTTAAATAGAAATGAAAATAACAACAATTGGAACATAAAGTTAATTGTTTTATGAAACACGATTATTATGAAAACAAATATTATTTCCCTCATTTATTTAAAAAAATAACTTTTGGTGAATGATTTTAATGTAATTTATAAAATAAAAAAAATAAAAAAATTGATTAAAATTTACCTTATATATTTTTGAACAATTGATAATTATAAATCCACTTCTACACTTGAAACTGTATTTTTGAAAAAAAAAGAGCATTGTTTCTATTTTCATAATTATTTTAAAACTAATTTTTGTATCATTTAGGATATTTATTTGATATTATAAGCTCAATTAATTAATTTATCAAGTCAAAATTTTCTTCTGGTGATCTTTTGATAATTTTTTTGTCAATGTAATGTTTTTTGATTAATAGTAAAAACTACATGTGTTTATTAAGAATTTTGATTTATTAAAAATATTCTAAAAAAATTTAAGACGTATTTAAAAGAAAAATTAGTTCAATTATATATATACTACTACAATTTTTTTCATTAGAATAAATATCATAATGTAATTTTATATAAAAACTTTTTAATCTTATTATGATTATATTTTTGAAAACTAAATTTCTCATCAAATTTCGTGGATTTATTTTAAATTAAAACATTCCTCTAATGTTAATATAATCAGGAAAAAAATATAATATATTTTAAAGCATAATAATTTATATCCTATTATAGCATCAACATAAATTTTGGACATTACAAAAAGTAAGCAATATTAAGCAAAGATTAGGTTAAAATGAGTTTAATGTGAGTTTATACTAAATACAGAAAAAAAGACCCCAAACATGTCCAAAATCCATTTTATGGAAATATTTGGTCCATATATCTTTTAGGTCTGATAATAACACAATTTGATGTAACAACCCACTTAATTATATGATAAACCATTTTAATATTTATTAGTATTCCTAAATTCTATAGATTCTCATTATAAATATATTAAATAATCCACAAATTCACAAATGAAGTTATATTTTGAAATTCATTTCATATAAGGTTGTATTTAAATGTGTATTTTAAAAATCATATAATTTGAATTTGAACAAATCTATTTCATTTTTTTATTAATCATGTCAAATATATCGTAGGATGAATTATATATATATATATTTTTTATTTATTTTTTATTTAAGAGAATATTTCACTTTTTATTAGAAAAAATATATTATTTTATATTATTTTCATTGTAAATTTATATATTGGATAATTTATTAATCTTAATTTTGTTAATTTGATTTAAAATAATCGATTTATGGTTTTTAAATTAATTTTATGCGTTAATTTATTATATATAAATTTTACTAATAAAAACGAATTTCTGAAAAATTGTTATTCATTATGTTTTGTCGGTTTAATTTTTAATTAAATTATGAAAAATCTATTATTTGAATATTTAAAAATGGACTCTATATTTGGAATTAGTGGGACCAAATGTAGTGATTAAGTCCTGTTTTTTTATAGAAAATTTTTAATGAAACCTTTGTAATTTTTATTATAATGGTAAAGATTGAATAATATAATTTTGTTTAAATATAAAATTATAATTAGTATAAAATGACCAAAACACATACCTAAATATTATTTAATGATTATATACTTACCATGATATTCTAAATTCTAATTTATGACTTGTTGAGTCACTTCCAAAAGATTATGACATTAATAATAGTTTAGTTCAAATAATTTCCAATATTTCACCTTCATTATTTTAATAAATTAAATATTTGTAATATTATATTATCCATAGAATATATTCTTCTATCAATATAATATATAAATTAATGGATTTCCAATCTCATTGTAATTAAATTTTAGTTTTGAGTGAATAAATAATTTCCCAAATTGTTTAAACAATGCAGATTTAGTAATTAATTAATTAATTTATTAATCAAAGAAATTATATTAAAAGTATTGAAATAAATATAATTTGAGAAAAATATCATGTTAAATAAAATTTATGTTTAATTTTAATTTTATACATATATTAAAATATTATTCTAATTTTATGTGTTATCATGATATTATTAAAGTCAGTATAATAAATTCTGATAAAAATTTACATTATTATTATTTTATATAAATTAAACATTAACTAAATGACATAAAATTCATAAAAATGTTAAATTACACACTTTATTTGGATATGGATTAAAATATATACCATTGTCAATTAATGGATTATTTTTTATTTTATGGTATATATATTTTCTCCCAATGTGTAATAATCTTTTTTGGCATGGTGTGAGTTAAAAGGGTTATATACATGTTAAAAATGATAATGGTATAAATATAGTCAATAGTTTTTTAATTTTTATTTTATTAGATGATTTATAACCATAATCATAATATATTAAAAAAATTCACTTTTTGAGCAATCCAGATTTTGAAAATAATATATCTAAATTAAACATACTAAGAAATTCCAAGAGTTCCCCTCCCCTCACTTAAAAAATAGATCCTATTCTCATCAGACAATCACACATCAAAAAATAATTATTTCTGCCACTCTCAACAAAAATAAATTCTCAATATCTCTCCAATAATTATAAGGGACTTTTATATTGTTTAAACCAAACATAGTGGTCTTAAGATGTTATGCTAATGTAGATTGTTCAAAAAATAGGTATCATGATTAATAAATCACTTTTCATTTTATTCATCATCTACCTCCAAATAATATTCCTCAAACATGATTACAGAAAAAACTAGTTTCTTCCATATACGTTGGTGTTTTTTTTGAATCGAAGAACATATATCTGTCTCCACTTTCATCAAATGAGAAACAAAAAAATCATTTCTGTGTACAACTCACTTCTTCCTCACAAACCGATGTAAATTTTCTCCATCACCATAAATATAAACCATTTATAATGATGGAATTAATGATAATATATGATATCCATTACATATTTATCATTATGATATGATAATTATTCATTTATTTTCTTACCATTCAATTCAATGTAAAATGATAACGTTGTTCATTTGTATGTCTTTAAAACCATCTCCGTGAAGTGATATGAATTGTTTTTCATTAATCCCATTGATGATTTATATAATTATATTTAATGTGTAATGTGATATTTAACATATTGTGATAACTTTTCAAAAAACGACACTTTAAATCTATCCATAATGATCATTAAAAAATTAAAATGTTACTCATGTGTACAAGCAGCGAAACATTTATTTTGATTGTAATAGAATTAATTTCCCATAACCATATTTGATGGTTTTATTTAAATGTATAATATATTAATGAAAATGACATTTATGTATCTTTTATTGTTATGGATATTATGGAATAATGATATATTTATCCATAGTCGTCATACAGAAGTCATTTTAGACTTATCTACCGAATAACTTCAAAACAATAGGCATGAACTTAAATGACCAAGTAATTTTGTACATCATGGTAATGCATTTTATAAATGTAATAATGAACATTAAAATGGTTCATAATAATTTATAATATTATCATTAGTTAATAATTCAATACTATTAATGATATATGTGATAACTCTTTGTTGATGTATCTCAAGGCATGACTAATCTACTGTTCAACTATATGTTGTAAATACTCGTTGGATAGTTTATTTACTAACCAAGTCTGTCCCCTTCTGTTTGTAAAATATTAGTTTCAATATTATACCTATGTTTGGTTCTGTTAAGGAGATCTAATTACACACTCATTAGGTCTTCTTTTTACTAGCTATATATTAATATACCTTTCATCGGTCTCCACACAAAAGATTTGAAAATCTTCTATGAGAGGTGAAGGTGTGCTAAGAATTCCACTTGATTTACGTGATTTTAATCTCATGGTTGGATGAGTTTACTCCCAATATATATGTAGAAAATACTCCATGGGTATTTTATATACTCACCATGTTATCCCCGTGTGTTTGGAATAACATACTTTCACTCTTGATTAAGTTTAAGTTGTACTCATCCATTGTACATTGTTCTATCTACTATTTTATTCTTCTATTATATATATCACTACTATCCCATTATCTATTGGGTTGTACTACTTACTAAGCTTATACTCACCCCCAAATGGTATTTTACCACACACATAGTGTCTTATGCAGACGATAGACAGGCTGACCATGACAACAGAGGATCCATGAGATATTGGGTACATGTACCATTTATAGTGGATGTGGGTTGGGATTCTTGAGTTGTGATCTCTCTTATATTTATTCCACACAATATCATATCAGTCTGGGAGACATTTCTTGTTTGAATTTAATTTTTTTCTTTTTACTTGTCTATATAAACTACATTACTTTTATACTTTCTATAGGTTCATGCATGTTTGCTTTAAATTATAAGAGTGTTTCTTTTTTCTTATATACCTATACACTTCTACATTGAGTTGGATATGTTTGTATAGGTTTTTAGGAAATGGGTTCCCAAATTTATTTATTCATTAGAAATTTCTTTCCTCCCACTGGCCTATGGAGGAGGGATTGTGATTGATGCAGCTTGAGGCCTATCCTGGGTTAGGTCGTGAAAAGGTAAGGGAGATTCTTTTGAAAATACTCTTTTAATGTTTTAATTTTAATTTATTTTTCACTAGTAAAAAATAAATGTTTCTTTAAATAATACATCATTATAATGATTTATCTCCATAATAAAACCTAAATGATTAGGATATTACATTATAAATTACTATATTTATTTTCAATGAATTTTTTTTCTTTATGGGGTTCCAATGTTTTAGATTTTAAAAAATTATTTTTAAAATAATGTTAAATTTTGATATCCAAATATATTTTTTATTTTAATTTATAAGATTTATTAATTGTTTCGTATGATGAATGCTTGAAAGTGTCTATTATTTTATTAATGATATGTTACTTGGTATTTATATGTGGATTGGGTGGGACAGATACATCTAATACAAATGGTTGATCCCCTTTATAGAGCATGTGTGATCCTGACATAGAGTACACTTTGTGTGCACCCAAATTTTATTGGGTGAGGCAATTATAGCTTTAGGGTGCCTATATAGTTCTCAATTTTAATTGATAAATTTACATGCGTTTTGAGGAAAGAATGAGGGAGCTAGAAATGTGTTACTAATTGAGATTTTACTTGGATCTTGTAATTTCTGACTCAAGTTTAGAATGGTTTATGAATGTGATGGTATATGTTTCCAAAAGGGCTACTATTTTTTTTAATGAGTTTTAATGTTTTTATTAAAAAAAAATTCAGGTCTGTGAATTTCATATAGATATGATTTATTTCATAGTCGTAATGAACATTGACATATGGGTAAATATTTCATGGGTTTTCTTGTTTTTCACTTGACTAACGATATTATTATTTTTATATCGCTTAAAATGATTTTTGTACTCATCCCACACTGTCAAAAAATCAAGGTTTTTATGGACTGTTACGGTCAATTTTGAGGCCATGTTGAAAATCTTGAATATTTTTTCAGAAAATAAATCATGATTATTTTAAGAGTTTTTATGGTTGTAAAATGGATATTAAATACAAATTTCTTCCTGTAATGCATGGGTTTACATTTTACAAGTTTGTTATAATTATCTAAAACTAAAAATCAAAATAATCCCCATCATTATATGAAACATAATTCTTTTGAAAAGACACTAGAATATGTAATATTATAAGAATGGTTCTTGTAGGTTGTATCAGAAGAGTGTTTTTGCATCATTGGAGAATATGATGTTTTCTTGAGAGGTTTTATTAGTACTAATTCATATAATCGTATGGTTATAATGTTATGTATGGAGATAAGATAATTGTCTTATAAATTCCTTTTTATGTTATAAGTTATAATATTTTAAGGTGATTAATGATAATTTCTGAGTTATTTACTTTTGATTTAATTATGGGTTAATACATATTGGTGTGTAAAATGAAAAGTATGAGATATCCTATGAGGATAAAACATATCATTAATTTTAATTATATAAATGATATTTTTTGTATTTTAATTCCATTCTTATAAAGGACATATTTTTTATCAATGGAAATTACATTATTAAAATTATGTCATATATTAGGATGAAATCACAACACAATGAACTAGAAAGTACTATGTAACATTTAAACAAAATATTGTCACTTCTGTGATTTGAATTTTGAAAATTTGACATCCACGGTTGTGATTAGAATGATGTTTGGTGTTTTATAAGACAAACATAATTTTTTTCTAAATAGTAACAGAACCTTTTGAATAGCCAATAGTCCAAAATAATAGTAACCTCACCCATGAATGTGTAAATAAGAATTAGTAATCTTATACGTGATAATATTACCATAGTAAAAGTACATGAATTTTAATAAGTGATAAATAAATAATTACAATTAATTAATAAAATTATTGGATAATTTATCTTACTAAAAGGTATTTATAAATTAAACATTTTATGAATTCTTGTTTGAAGATAATTTTATATGACTTATGTTGTTTTTTAAAATGTTATCAAATCAATAATTGTTTTAAAATCAATATTTTTCCTATAAATATGTATTTTAATTAAAAATTAAATTAATAATATATAGAAAGTAATTTTTAAAAAATGAATTTCATTTTAGTTTTCTAAATGTATAAAAACGGTTAGGGTATATTTTTGGTATTTTTCTAAAATACTTGAATTTCTTATGAATTGTATAATACAATAATTTACAATAAATAGCAAAATATAATTTTTTGCACCATGATTGAGTCATTGATGTAGAGACCTGAAGCTTGACGTACATGGACATTACATTACTTTTTAAGAATACTTAATACATAACAATAATAGACACACAAGGATCGTTATAGTTTAGTGTCTTTGGAAACTTGGAATAAAAACTTCTAATAATGTTGAAAGATCTTAAACAACTCCCATAATGAACTTCCACGTTTTGTTTCCTTACCTAAAAAATTTCTTTATTTCCTGGGGAAATTAAAACATAAAAAGGGTGATCTGAAATTCTTAGTAATGGCAAACATAGAGAACATAAAACAATCCATAAAAATTTGAAAGTAAAAACGTCAACATGAAATTTAAACATCAAAATCTTGAGCAAAGACATAAATCGTGGAAGTATGTAAGGAATATATCATAATGGAACATCAACCATGATAAAATATAATGTGAATAAAACATGAAATTGTGGCAACCATTCAGCACATGTTATGATTTCCATAGTAGCCAAGACATTGCTACCAAGACCATCTTAGTGGACAAAGTCCCTTTCTGAATCGAGTTCACTCCTCATTTCAGTCCTGTAACACTAAACCGGAATAACTTGTCGTTCCATCCATGTCTTTATCATGAGTTATTAATCATTACACAATGCATTGTAGGGAGATATAGGTCCCACCCATCTCATAATGAAATCATTCTTACTTGTGCCACAATATAAACATACATCAATCATAAAAACCCAATAAATAAAATGGGTTTCATAAACCTTATCCATAATCACATAATCCATATAAAAGAAATGGATATCATTTCATAATAAGAAAAGTGAAACCATGTAAATCATAGAGACATTATACTTGAAACATGCACATATGAAATAATTTCATCTTAGATGAAAAATGGTTTTGATAAAACACTTGAAATGAATTCTTGATGAAAATATATTTTTTTCTTCAGAATCATTTTCTTTAAACAAAATGTCGTGTAATTTTAAAAGAAAAGGATTTTTTTGAAAATAGTCATGAAATATTTTGGAGTAATCTTCCTGAAAACAAGGCTTTATAAAACCATAAAAATATTGTCATGTCGTCTACGTTTAAAAAACATTCTTCTCGTACTATTGTCGAAAAAAGTCAAAAAGTACCTTGTATTGTAAATAAAAGAACGATTCCTTCCATACCATTGGGTAAATGTAAAAATGGGTAAAAAGGAATTTAAACATACATGAAACCATTTTTAGGAAACATGGACATGGATGATAACAATAACCCCATTAAATACTTACGAATAAACAATTTCGGATAAGAATGAGACTGGAATAGTTATCTCTTGCCTTAGGTCCGATATGATTCGAACGTATCCAAACCTCCTGTATATTGAGTTAAATAATGTCATTGACTTATTACAGAATCATATTCATTGTTATTATATCATATATGGTTCACTTATTACTTTATATTACCCGTTCATTGTAAATTCAGGTAAAAGCAGCGTTTTGGGTAAAATCGTCTCATTTGTCGTTCGTGTTTTAACTTTTAATAATTCATATGATTACTTAGATCATGATTAATTAAATCCAAAATGTTAAACATTATTTATATATAATATATATTCAGAATATACATATATATAATGGATTGACAAATGGAAAGAAAGACACTGTTCAGGGAGACGGTAGGCCATAAGTACGCATTAACGCTGTTTTCGTTTCCTTATTGAATTGAATGGAATTAAATAGATGACATAAATATATATATAAATAAATACAGTATAATTATTATGTCATATGTTTCATGATTACTTATTATATATACTTTATAATCATTCTTGAATGGTTATCATGGAGAGTGAATCTCATCGCGTCATGGAGACGATATTCCGTACGTACGCACGAGCGATGATATCATTTCCATGATGGTCAATTTGTATTAAAGTGTATTTATAATATTAAAAAATCAATATCAATTTAAAATAATCATATATATTCATTACCTTCTCCATTATACACTTCCATGTAAGGTGGTGGTGGAAAATAGATTACACCACGGCATGGAGACGATATTCCGTACGTACACACGGGCAGTGATTTCATTTTCCGTAGGATGGATAGATGGTGAAATATGGTTGTTTCATAATTAAAATAACATATCAGTATATGAGTGATACTGATGTTTTTACTTCATAACTAAATAAGAGTAAGTGGAAGAAGAAATAAAGTTGAATGAATCGGTAACAGACATTACCTCTTCTTTGAAGCGCCTCTTTGAGACCACCTCTTAGGGCTCTAAAATTGGTCTTTGAAGAAAATCAGGACCTCTAGGATATTTCTAGGGATGTGGATAAGAGAATTTGGTAGGGTTTTTCTGAGTTTGAAGGCACAAAGTGGTGCGAGGAAGAGAGGGAAGAGGTTCCCTTTTATAAGGGAGGGGAGGGGCACCTTTGGAATAACTAAAACTATTATTTTATTATAAAGTCATATTCGGTTTTTAATAGCTCCAAATTGAGTTATTTCGAAGATAAGGTGGGGATGGGTCTAAAATATCTAATCCAATAGAATTTAGTCAAGTTTAGGTTTTATTTTAACCTTATCATTTAGATTTAACTTTAAGTTTGATAATTTATCTTTTACCGTGTCTTCTTGTTTTCTCACACTATAAGGTTAATAAACATACTATAACAATCCAAAAAAACCCCAAGTTGTTTCTTATCAATATATATAACCTTATCTAAGTCATTTTTCCGAACCTTATATTTTTAAGAATAAAATAACAATTTATAATATTTGTTTCAAAAAATATTTTATGTCAATTTTGACACTATTTGGTAATTGATTTTTGTGAAAATCATAACAGAATTATTAGTTATAAAAAGGTTAACTAAATAAATACTAACATGTCATATTAACCTAGAAAATTAGTGGAATTCATAAAAAGTCTCAAATTACCTTTATTTGGGTATTTATAACATCAATTATGTCAATATTTCATTAATAAGATAATTACTGCACCATCTTCGTGTCATAAGTAAATTAAATTATATGATGTCTAAAAATTATAAATAAAATACCATTATGTAGGAAATATTTTTATCTTTCTAATGAATATTTATAGATGAATTTACCTTTTGTATAACCCTATATTAAAAATTATTTACTTATTAAACATTGAATTTAACTATTTTAACCCTTCTTTAAATAAATTAATATTAAATGCCCTAATCTAATCCATGTTGGCCTAAATAGTCATATTTTATTCCTAAGTTTGTTTCTGGTCGAATTACTCCTATCCAATAGAATTAAGACATGTGTTAGGGTAATAATAATATCATTTTTACCCTTCATTATCCTATTTACTTTTAACCGTGTTAAATAAAAGTAAAAAGTTACTATTCAACAAAAAATATTTTCATCTCATTGAACCACATTTTAATCCTTGATATTAACTGTGTTTCTCGGATTTTCGAAATTCCACTCACAGAAGTGGTAAAATTAAGTTTTATGAAAAATTCAGTTTTTTAACTACCACTTAGTGGTTACACTATTCATCAAAAAAAATGAAAGTTTCCATAAAAATACCAAAAATTAGGCCTAAGCTATATTTGATATTATGAAATCAAAAATTATGTCTATTTTATCAAATTCAAAACATATCAGTTGCATTAATTAATTTAAAAATTAATTCCCGTCGTCAAAACAAATAGCGTGTTTTTAAGAGATAATAACTATCAAAAGATTTACACTTGTTTATGTCTGGTTTAAATATGAAATTACATCCAATGAACAACATTGTATTAAATGGTAAAAATATATTCAAAATATAATTTAAAACCACTGAAATTAATTATTTATCACTATTATTTATTTCTATTAAAAAAGTTGTTTTTAATTAAAATTTAGTAATATTCACTATTCATCAGAAAATGAAAGTTATCCGAAAAGTACCCAAATTTCACCCTAAGCTAATTTCGATATTCAGAATCCAAAAATGAAGACCATTTTGAAAGATAAAATTTATAAAATTTCAAAAAGTGGGTATTACTATTCATAACGACTAGTTCATAATAATATTATAATAATATATCGTTTAGTGAAACTCGGTATTGCGTACTACACACGCTATCAAGGAAGGTCTTAATTGTGTGTAATGGAAGCCATGTTAGGGCTGCGTGTAGTGAAAGCTCTATTTGGTGTTGTGTATAATCAATACTTATTTCATTTATACATTAAACATAATCTATACATAATGTTGCATAGAATAGTTTCTACAAAACGAACATGAAATTGTGTGTACCACGAGCCAAGAATAGTGTTGCGTATACTGCAAGAAAATACGGTGTTGCATATATCACAAGCTAAATTTGGTGTAACGTACAACAGAAGACATTAAAAAGAATATTTTACATAAAATATCGGGGTGTTACATTCTACCCCCCTTAAAATGAATTTTCCCTTGAAATTTGTCAGGGTTATAAATGGTTTATTACACGAGAGTTTCTTTCATAGAAACACAAATCGTAAAAAAGAATAGTAAAACTTCATTTAAAAAAGGAATGCTAGAAACATAACGGATACCCAAATAACTCATCACTGGGTTTCCACATAGGAGAACATAGGGAAAAATATGGATATGGAGGAGAAATCTGACCCTCATGTTCTGTTGGAGATTGGTAGAGAACATTGCTATGAAAAAGTCATCAATCACAAAGCCATATATTTGTGATGATCTAAGGTACCATCTGAATCATTCAATATAAGGGAACTAGGAAAACATTTTTGGTTTTCTAGATCATTTCGCTAAAGTTGATGAAGTTGGAATTAGAAGAAATACTTTCATGATTTTGGTACAGTCTCATCGTTGGTCGTTCTTTGGACAATTTCCACTTCATCTTTTAAATAAATTAAGTTGAATTTTTTATCCGTGACGTGTTAGCAGATCATGCGATAGAATGATGGGTCACTCCATCTGTCTCAAACAAAAGGTTATAAAAGTTATCAAAAATACATAAGTCCATCTATAGTGAGATTAATCATATATGGTTCCTAAAATGGACTTATACTTCATATATTATACTGATTAATATAATAAAACTAGTTTATACTAAACAAGGACTTCCTGTAGGCCAGTGGTAGGCGATAAAGGCCAGTCACACTTTAGTTGTGGGTTCGATTCCTATAGCCTTGTCCGACGCGATGGGCTATCACCCATCCCGTAAGTTGTCCTTTTTCTATAACTACATTACTATAACATCCCATCAATAATATCAAAAAAAACTTCTATCCTTAAACAATACTAACTTATGTCCAATATAATCCATTCCAATCTTTAGGCTTATCCATAATACTTCAGTCCACTCTCATATTATAGTGAAAACAATTACATTAGATTTCATATAACAAGCATGTTAATACCATCGTTGATTCCCTTATATCATAAGATATGTATTGTTGGTCACATTACAAACATTCGAAGGCCTTAATCATGTATTCTCTTGAAAAATGTATACCCATTGAATCTTAGTGAAAACATGAGTGCTGTCAAAAGTTAACTCTTTCCACATACCAAAACCCAAAAATACTATATACTCAAACCATGATATAACTATTTCCCTAAATCGGTCATGAGCTCATGAATACTGTCAAACATTTCATTTTCTCTTTATCCCTTCATTATACGCAAATCATATTTTTTCCAAAAAATATCTCAATCAATTTCTATGGTTACCGGTACTATAAAATTATTGAAAACCACAATATACCAATACATAAATATTCTAATATTCCACAATACTATATACAACATTATTTTGGAATCCCATTACATAAACACTTAATCTTTCCACCACATCATTGTCATATTCAACATCGCCAATAGTGACCGCATGTGACTTCCCTTTGTCCTTTTCCTTAAGTGGTTTCTCATGTCGATCATCACTAACCCTTGGATTAGGGCATATATTAGAATAATGCCCCATTTCCTTGCAGTTGAAGCATTGAAGTGTTGCTGGTGCGTTCTCTGCAGTCTTTTCTTTATTCACATCACTAGCAACCCTTTTTCCATTACATCGAAACTCGGCTGCTTGATGAACTTATTTTCATAACTTAAAACATTTTCTAGTCCCTTTAAGACAATCTCCACCATGATTCTTTCCACACTTTGAGCATAAGTAAACATTCATCTTCTTTTCACCATTCTTCTTAGATTTCTCCTTGAACTCTATCTTTCGTTTCTTGTCAAAACCATGAGATGGATAAGTAAGAGAAACATCCATTTCTACCATGATATCACAACACACAATTTCTTCATAGCTACTGAAGTATCTTATAGCTAATTCCCTTCGAAGATTTGGTTTTAAGACACTGAAGAATCGATCAACTTTACTTTCAGGTTGGATGATAAATCCAAATGCATACCTTGCAAGCCTTGTAAAATTCGCTTCGTATATACCAAAAGATTCATCATCCTTTTTCATTAGTTCAAGAAACTCCTTCTCCATCTTTGTTCGAAGAATACAAGGGATGTACTTATTGAAAAATAGGTTCTTGAACTTGTCCCATTCCATGGACTCAATTTCATCTCTTGTCCTCGTATTCTTGATAAGATTCCACCATTGATCAACTTCACCTTCCAAACGATATACTGCTAAGATGACTTTATCATGTTCAGAACATTGAAGAACTGAAAATATCTTTTCATTGGTACTGATCCATTGTTCAGCAACATGTGGATCAGAAGACCCACTGAAAGAAGGTGGACGTTGCCTCATGAAGGACTCCACATAATATTGTTCCATTCTCTGTTCATTTGGAAGTCCATATTGATTCATAGCTTGTGTAAGTATAACAATAATATTTTTCACTCCATCTCCAATAACATTTGTTTGTTCAGGAGTACAATAATTGCATTGTCCATTGCAATGATCAACACGGTTCCTTCCGGTTCCGGCCATCGTCTAAAACCCAAAAAGAATAGTGTGAGAGGAAAAAATCATGCTAGAGAAAACAATATAAAAAAGGGGGAGTAACTTCAATATCTAACATCTTGTGTTTATTTCTAAGATCATTACCGTAATTCTAGGACTATAACCAATACTTACACTTATCCTTAGTGACATCCCTAGACATACCATTGAAATATTTCTAGGGATCTCACTAAAGTTATCGTTTCCTAGTTTCCAAAGGTTGACTAAACCTTTCCTCTGATACAAACTGTAGAGACCCAAAGCTTGACCTACATGGACATTAAATTAATTTTTTGGAATAATTAATACATAAAAAAACAGACACACAAGGATCACAATATTTTAGTGTCTTTGGAAACTTGGAATATAAAATTCTCATCATGTTGAAAGATCTTCAAAAAATCCCATAACGATCTTCCCCATTTTGTTTCCTTACCAAAAACCATTCTTTATTTCGTGGGGGAAATTAAAACATAAAAAGGGTGAGCTCAAATGCTCAGTAAGGGAAAACATAGAGAACATAAAACAATCCATAAAAATTTTAAAGCAAAAACATGAACATGAAATTTAAACATCAAAATCATGAGCAAAGACATAAATTGTGGAAGTACGTAAGGAATATATCATAATGTAACATCAACCAGGATAAAATATAATGGGAATAAAACATTTAATTGTGGCAACCATTCAGCACATGTTATGATTTCCATAGTAGCCAAGGTAATGCTTCCAAGACAATCTTAGTGGACAAAGTCCCTTTCTGAATCGAGTTCACTCCTCATTTCAGTCCTGTAACACTGAACCGTATTAACTTACCATTCCATCCATGTCTATCTCATGAGATATAAATATTTACCCAATGCATTTGAGGGATATATAGGTACCACCCATCTCATAATTAAATCATTCTTACTTGTGCCACAAAATAAACATACATCATTCATAAAAACCCAATAAATAAAATGGGTTTCATAAACATCATCCCATCATCACAGAATCCACAAAAAATAAATGGATATCATTTCATAATAAGTGAAGTGAATCCATGTAAATCAAAGAGACATTATACTTGAAACAAACACATATGAAATAATGTCATCTTATATGAAAAATGGTTTTGATAAAACACCTGAAATGAATTATTGATGAAAATATCCTTTTTTCTTCAAAATCATTTTCTTTTCACAATGTGTCTTGCAATTTTAAAAGAAAAGGATTTTGTTGAAAATAGTCATGAAATCATTTTTAGGAAGCTTCATGAAAACAAGGCTTTATAAAACCGTAAAAATCCTTTCATGCCGTATATGTTTAAAAAACATTCTTCTCGTACTTTTGTCGAAAAAGTGAAAAAGTACCTTGTAGGGTAAATAAAAGAATGATTCCTTCCATACCATTGGGTAAAATTAAAAATGGGTAAAAATAACTTTAAACATAAATGAATTTTATTTACGAAACATGGACATGGATGATAACAATAACCCTAGTAAATACTTACGAATAAACAATCTCGGATAAGAACGAGACTGGAATAGTTGTCCCTTACCTTAGGTAAGATATGCATAGTAAGTATCCAATCCTCCTGTATAATGATTTAAATAATGTCATTGACTTATTACAGAATCATATTCATTGTTATTATATCATATATGGTTCACTTATGACTTTATATTACCCGTTCTTTTATAAATTCATTTAAAATAGCGTTTTGGGTAAAATCGTCTCATTTGTCGTTCGTGTTTTAACTTTTAATTATTCATATGATTGCTTAGATCATGATTACTTAAATCCAGAATGTAAAAAAATGATTTATATATTACATATATTAAGAATATACATATATATAATGGATTGATAAATGGAAATAAATACACTGTTCATTGAGACAGTAGGCCGTACGTACGCATGAACGCTGTTTTCGTTTACTTATTGAATTGAATGGAATTAAGTAGATGACATAATTATAAATATACATAAATCCAGTTTCATTACTATGTAATATATTTCATGATTACTTATTATATATAATTTATTATCATTCTTGAATGGTTATCACGGAGAGAGAATCTCATCGCGTCGTGGAGATGGTATTCCGTACGTACGCACGAGCGATGATATCATTAACATGATCATAGAATTGTATTAAAGTGTATGTATAATATTAAATAATCAATATTAATTTACAATAATCATATATATTCATTACTTTCACCATTATACCCATCCAAGTAAGGTGGTGGTGGAAAATAGTCTACACCACAGCGTGGAGACGGTATTCCATACGTACGCACGTGCAGTGATTTCGTTTTCAGTAGGATGGATACATGGTGAAATATGGTTGTTTCATACTTATAATAAAATATCATTATATGAGTGATACTGATGTTATTACTTCATAACTAAAGAAGAAGAAGTGGAAGAAGAAATAAAGTTGAAAGAATCGGTAACGGACATTACCTCTTTTTTGAAGCGCCTCTTTGATACCTCCACTTAGGGCACTAAAATTGGTCTTTGAAGAAGACCAGGACCACTAGGATGTTTCCAGGTAAGTGGATAAGAGAATTTGGTAGGGTTTTTACATGCTTGAAGGCTCAATGTGGTGTGAGGAAGAGAGGGATGAGGTGCCCTTTTATAAGGAACGAGAGGGGCGCCTTTGGAATAACTAAAACTATTATTTTATTATAAAGTCATATTCGGTTTTTAGTAGCTCCAAATTGATTTATTTCGAAGCTAAGGTGGGAATGGGTCTAAATCCTCTAATGAAATTGAATTTATACAAGTTTAGGTTTCTATTTTAACCTTATCATTTATATTTATCTTTAAGTTAGATAATTTAACTTTTACTGTGTCTTCTTGTTTTCATACACTTTAAGGTTAATAAACATACTATAACAAGACAAACGAACCCCAAGTTGTTTTTTATTAATATATATAACCTTATCTATGTCATTTGGGATATCCTTAGATTTTTTGGAATAAAATAACAATTTATAATATTTGTTTTAAAAACTATTTTATGTCAATTTTGACACTATTTGGTAATTGATTTCTGTGAAAATCATAACAGAATGATTAATTCGAAAAAAGCTACCATAATCAAGACTAACATGTCATATTAACCTAGAAAATTAGTGGAATTCATAAAAAGTCTCAATTTAAATTTATTTGGGTACTTATAATATCGATTATGTCAATATTTCATTAATAAGATAATTACTGCATCATCATTGTGTCATAAATAAATTAAATTATATAATGTCTAAAAATTATAAATAAAATAACATTATATATGAAATCTTTTTAGATTTCTAATGAATATTTTTAGTTGAATTTATCTTATGTATAACCCTATATTAAAAATTATTTACTTATTAAACATTGATTTTAACTATTTAAACCCATCTTTAAATAAATTAATATTAAATGTCCTAATCTAATCCAAGTGGGCCTAAATGGTCATATGTTATTCCTAAGGTTGTTTTTGGTCGAATTAATCCTATCCAATAGAATTAGGACATGTGTTAGGGTAATAATAATATCATTTTTACCCTTAATTATCCTATTTACTTTTAACCGTGGTAAATAAAAGTAAACAGTTACTATTAACCAACAAAACTTTTCCTCTCATTGAACCGCATTCTAATCGTTGATATTAACTGTGTATCTCGGATTTTTGAATTTCCACTCAAAGAAGCGGTAAAATTATGTTTTATGAAAAATTTAGTTTTTTAACTTCCACTTAGTGGTTTCACTATTCATCAAAAAAATGAAAGTTTCCAGAAAAATACCAAAAAGTATGCCTAAGCTATATTTGATATTTGGAATTCAAAAACGATGTCTATTTTACCAAATTCAAAACATATCATTTGCATTAATTAATTTAAAAATTAATTCCCGTCGTCAAAACAAATAGCTTGTTTTTAAGAGATAATAACTATCAAAAGATTGACACTTGTTTATGTATGGTTTAAATGTGAAATTACATCCAATGACCAACATTATATTAAATCGTAAAAATATATTCTAAATATACTTTAAACCACTCAAATTAATTATTTATCACTATTAATTATTTCGATTAAAAAAGTAGTTTTAAATTAAAATTTTGTAATTTTCACTATTTATCAGAATATGAAAGTTATCCGAAAAGTACCAAAATTTCACCCTAAGCTAATTTTGATATTATAAATCCAAAAATTAAGACCATTTTAAAAGGTAAAACTTATAAAATTTCATAAAGTGGGAATTACTATTCATAACGGCTAGTTCATAATAATATTATAATAATATCTCGTTTAGTGAAACTCGGTATTGCATACTACACACGCTATCGCAGAAGGTTTTTATTGTGTGTAATGGAATCCATGTCAGGGCTGCGTGTTGTGAAATATCTTTTTGGTGTTGCGTATAATCAAAACATATTTAATTTATACATTAAACAAAATCTATACATAATGTTCCATAGAATAGTTTCTACAAAACGAACTTGAAATTGTGTGTAACGCGAGCCAAGAATAGTGTTGCGTATACTGCAAGGAAATATGGTGTTGCGTATATCACATGCTAATTTTGGTGTAGCGTACAACAGAAGTCATTAAAAAGAATATTTTTCATAAAATCTCGGGGTGTTACAATGGATGATGTAAATGGCCATTTTTTCGAACTCACATGCACATATTACTATTTTTGGTCACATGAATCATTAATATTTCTTTTCATATAGAAAAATAATAATTTAATGATTAAAATATTAAGAATACCCTCCTCCCCTCCACTATAAAACCCACCCACTATATTCAATTATCTTCACTCTATAATGCCTTATGACACGCATAAATTATTCTCAAATCACTCCCCAAATTCATCCCCCGCGTTGAGATGTAGTTGGTCTCTCCAAATTTTCAAATCCTCTATCATTAAGATGATATCAAGGATGATTAATTTAAGAGGTAAATTTTTGTTTTCAATACTTTTACATTCTATTCATGTTCCTTTGTTTTTTTTCTATTAATAACTCTGTCAATTAAAATGATTTGAAGGCTATAGTACCATATATTTAATATAATGTTTTTATGATAATGGAATAATTTATTTTCATATCTTTTTTACCGATCTTTTATATTATTAGTAAAAAACACCATCTGATATGTGTTAATATACCACATTCATGGAAGGTGGGTTTCAATTTCCTTAATAATATTAAATTATGTTCATGAAACCATTATTATTATTGAACTATATTATAATATATGTATTATGTCGCATCTATGGGCTTTTAATAATATTGTACACATGGTTTTAATTTATAAAACAAAATGTGTTCGTTGTGATAAAAAACTCCAATTAACCCAAAAGGTTATCACTAAAATTTTATATAATGATTCAACTTAACTACAATTATCCAATTGGAATTTAAAAAAATTTAACCTTAGGTATTTTAAATAATATAATATAACTCCAATTCTATACAACCATCCCCATTTTATAGAATTATCTATTTCTGTATATAAGTAAATCAATCATGAAACAAATTGACCGAACAACGAAATTGAACTTGATAAACAATTAAAATGGTAATGAATGGCCTCAAAAAAGTTCTATAAAACCAATTAAAAGTTATATTGGTTCTTTAATTTTTAATTAATGAACATAATTTGATTATTATGGTCATTAATATCATGTGGAGAACACCATCAAAATTATGGTATTGGATTCTAACTGAACCTCTATTATTACTTTGGGTTATTATTATACCCTTTTTAACCAAATTAAATCCTATATTCTGTTTATGTACATATTAAATTTTCTATTTTTATGATCAATCTCATGTATCAAAATCAATTAATCATTCTATTTTAGGGATGTTCATTCTCTTATGTGATTCCCTCCTCAATACATCCCGAAAAGAAAAGCCATTTTAAGGGGACCTCCTATATTTTTACAAAATTACAAGTGCACTCAACCATTTATTTTAAACATACATTATTTTATAAAACAAATTTTGTATTATTAAATCGTTCTTGGTTAACTTTTAGTTTTTTATTAAATTTTATTCCCTTTTCTATTTTAATTTGTCTTTTGTATTTTCCTTAAAACCGCGCTAAAATGTATTAATGCTAAAATTTATTAAGTATTTTTATTACATTACGTCACTTATATATGATATCACATCACCATATATGTGATTATTTTCACTTATTAATGTCCATGTATGATTTAATTTCATTATTTCAGGGACACATGTATGATACACTAATTCATTATGCTTTATGACTTGACTATGATACCCATTCTTTTTATGGGTACCCTTATGTTTATGTACGTTTGATTATGTATGATTCATTATGTGGGGAGAATTTTCATGGAAATGTTATAAAGGGTGAACATAGATAGCACTCCAATGTATCCCGAAATTTTGAGTCTCCTGAAGCGTTATGTGCAATGGTCTTGGCAGTTCGCTTTGAATCATGCAACCATGTGCAACTGTCATTGTGGCCAACCATGACTTTTGATACACTATTTGTAATGATACATGACTCATGATAAAGTCATGTTTTGTGTTTTATTCCAAATTAATAAGAATCCATGTTTATATGACCCCATGTTTATATGTTATGATTCTATATGATCAATGATTTTTTTATTTTCATTATGTCATGCCTTCTAACCCATGAGCTAAAGCTTTATTCTTATACTTATTCCCTTACTGGTATTTTTAGCTGACCCCTTGGTTCATGTCACCCCATGGTTACCTTATGCCAATGTTTGAGTGAAATGGAAGTTAGGAGCTTAATATGAATATTAAATAAATAAATAAATTCTATTTCTAGTTTTATGTAACAGGTCTTCAAAGATACTAGACTTCACAATCCCTAACTAGTATTTCGATGTAAAATTATACATAAAATCATTTATTTTTATGTGAAATGGTCTAGGGTAATTATAGTTGGTATAAAAGGATGGTATACTTATTTTTGGAGATTAGGAATAGAGCACATTAGTATGAATGTTAAGAATGAGGCTAAGAAAACATCCCTAAATGTAGGTAAGTATATGGTAAGTTGTTTATAAATAAAATACATACCTACATGGAAACAAACAGATAGAAATAGTTGTATCAAGGGTTAAATCCCAATAACAATATATTGATATAGACTTTAATGGGAACTTGTGCATGACAACATGCCATGTTGTACTATTGGTTTGACACTCCCAGGAAATATACTTTGGTAATTTTATGATCTTGGTACGAACCAATATTATGAAAATAAAAAAAGTACATAATAATATATGTTAATAAATAGATCATGGATTGCTAATATTTAAACCTAGTGAATCAAATGTTTGGATATACTTATCTTTTACAAGTTTATCAATTTATGTTTAAATTTTTCTTTTTTTTCTCAAAATAAAATTATGAAAGACACCTAGTCATACATTCTCTTTTATAGTTAATTTAAAGAAATAGAAGAACACATCCCAATCATCAATGTGACTAGGAATGTGAAGATTTACGTAATGATATTCCAAATATGATGGTAAATGGTGCTCAAAACATCATAATAGTACATGATCATTTGGTTCAACTTATAAATAATTACCTTAATCATGTGGAACACCATCCTCTACTTATGAAATAGAAATTTTTCATTGAATACTTCATATAGGAATGGCCTCCCACTTTTTGGGTATCTTCTAATCCCATCCTTGTGAAATAGTGAATTAACTCCATTGAAATGATATTCTAGGTCCTCTAGTGAACAAGAAAAAGAAAATGTAGTACTCCTAGACTATTCTTTTGATGGGGAAGTTGATTG
Organism: Viscum album; assembly: GCA_963277665.1. Classification (NCBI taxonomy): domain Eukaryota; kingdom Viridiplantae; phylum Streptophyta; class Magnoliopsida; order Santalales; family Viscaceae; genus Viscum; species Viscum album. Next base: position 55,100,550 of record OY728156.1, read on the forward strand.
GTGGTGGACACTGATTGATAATATGAAGTCCCCATATGAAATTGATTTCATATTTTTGAATGAAATCATGAAAATGTTTTACAAAATGAAAATGTTTTACAATAAATATTTTCCCTGAACCCTCCATCTCAAGATGAGAAAAAATTTCTAAAGACTGAAGAAGAAGGATGATGAGTCCATCGGGTCATATAAAAGAAAATTGACAAGGATGGAAGGATATGAGTCCGTATTTTTCATGAACAGAGAATGAAATATGGATTGCTTCTTTATCACATTAAGATGATTTTATGAAAAACATTGGTGATTTGTTACTTTGACAATTATGAAAAGCATTTCCATTATTTCCTTAAGGTTGAAATGGAGATCAGAGACACCCAATTGTCTCATGGTCCCTATGAAAAAAATTGTAACATGGTATATTTTATTGGTGGTTCAGAAAATAAATTCCATGATGTAAAGAATATCGAACATCGTGTGTGTCAAAATTATGAGAAGAATTATCCTGAGAATTGTCGAACGGGAACAATGAATTGCTTCAAATGTAGAATGATGAGACATCATACAACGAACTAGCAAAGGGATATAAAAAAATCCATTAATGTGGAAGAATAATGGAAGGTTTAGATAATAGTTCATTCAGTGGTGTAGTGTTACATCAACAAAAAACATGGGCATTATGCCAAAAAATTATATATGCCAAGGGTTCTCGAAGAAAAACAACCACATCCACCAAGGAAATAAGGTAGGGTGTATGCTATCACTATTTCTGAGGTGGATCCCAAAATTTATGTGGTGACAGGTACACTAGTTATTCACTCTACAATAGTGAACTTACTATTTGATTATGGTTATACACATTCTTTAATATCATGCATGTTTAATATAACTACTCAAACATCACCTCAATATTTAAAGGATATGTTATCTATGAGAACAACGAATGGGGAATTTATTGGGTACAATGTTTATAAATCCTCCCCATTAATTTTATTTGGAATGAACCTCATAAAAAATCTTTTCATACTTCATTTAGTGGTGTTCAATGTTATCTTGGGCATTGATTGGCTATCATTTACAATAACAACATCAACTATCGGGAAAGTGAGACCACTATTCACATCCCGAAGCATCCTCTTGTTGTTGACATTTGTAAGGGGGAAATGAACCACCTTTAGAATCATTATATCATTTGTGGATAATAATTCACTTGGAAAAATCATGTCTAACTCAAATTATTGATACAAATTAAATGATAGTTATCTTAGATATTCTTGTCATTAGGGAATACACTGGTATAATCCCTGAAGAGATTCATGGTCTTCCTCCCGATTGATAGGTTGAGTTATCAATTAAACTTATTCATGGTTCCCTACCTATATCAAAGACACCATATATAATGGCCACCATAGAGTTTGAAGAGATTAAGATGAAGTTATAAAATAATCTGGAGAAGGGTTTAATATGCCCAAGGACTTCACAACGGGTTTCGCCTGTCCTTTTCATCCAGAATAAGGATGGTTCAATGTGCCTATTCATTGGATATCGTGATCTCAATAAAATCCCTATAATGAAAAAATATCCTTGGAATCATATATATGACTTGTTTTATTTTATTAATGGTGATGGTTCATTCACTAATGTGGACCTATTATTGATATATCACTGATTAATGGTGAGGAAAGATGATATTCCAAATACTTCATTTTTAATAAGTTATAGAAACTATGAATTTATTATGATGAACATCAGACTCACTATTGCTCTAAAAATTCTCATGGATTTAATGAATAGAGTCCTTAGATATCGCCTCACCAATTTTATTATTGTAATTTCTAATGATATTCTGATATACTACATGAGAAAGGAGGAATGTGAGGAACATTTTAAAATGGTTCTGAATAATTTGAACAGGGATAAACTATATTCAAAGTATAGTTAATGGGGGGTTTAGATGGAAATGTAACATTCTTGGGGTATCTATCCCCCATCAAAGTGGTATTAGAAACCCTTCTAATACAAAGGAAATTAATGAGTGGCCCATGAAAACATCTGTAGTTAAAATCCATAGATTCCTTGGTCTAGCCGGGTAATAATGATAACGTTTGTATAAATATTCACAATTATCAAAACCAAAGAAAAAATTAACATGGAAGGGGGTGAAGTTTTTTTGGACACATGAATGTGAAGACTGCTTTATAGAGTTGAAAAGGAGGCTTCTCACTCTACCAATATTCACACTTCCAATAAATGTAGAACCCTTTGTTGTGTACAGTGATGCTTCAAAGAATGTATTAGAATGTGATCTAACTAAAAATGTTATATTAATACCCTAAGCCTCATGATAGTTAAAATTCAATGAGAAACACAATCACATGCATGATATGAAGTTAGTAACTATGATATTTGCATTGAAAATATGACAGCATTATCTCTATAGTGAGATTTGTGAGGTATATACAGATCAAAAGAGTCTTGAATATATATTCACACAAAAAGAGCTTAGTATGTGCCATCGAAGATGGTTAGATCTCATCAAGGATTTTGACTTCTGAATCCCCTATTATCTCGATAAGAAGAATAAACTGGCAGATGTGCCAATTATAAAAGATCATTCATCTTTATCAATGATGAGAATTGAAAAGGATCCAATATTATTATATTTGTAGAGGATAGTCATGGGAAAATTTCAGGGAGGAACACGATCAATCTATTTTCAAATTATTTCTTAACCATCCATCGTGGAGAAAATAATGTATGGTCAATGAAACGATGTAGAAATTTAGAATAGGGTGGAAGCCCTTAAAATTGGTAAATCCTATGAGTTCATGATTTATGAGGAAGTAGTTGTAAGATTTTGGTCCCGATTTTATATAAAATCTGATCCATATATATATATAATGTTATTTTTAATGACGCACATAGCTCATCTTTCCATATTCACACAGGGAGCACAAAGATCTATTGAGATCTCTGATAGAACCTTTAGTGGGACAATATGAAGAAGTAGATTCTTGAATATACATCAAAGTGACAGGAATTTCCCCATGTTTAAGAAAAAAGGAAAAAGTCATAGGGGATGTTAAAAAAATTACCCATAAAAACCTGGAAGTGGGAGAACATCACCATTGAATTTTTCACTAGTCTTCCAAGGAAATCTAGATGAAAGAATGGTTTATGGTTTATTTTTGAATGTCTTACAGAGAAAGCTCACTCTATCAATATTTGAGAGGACATGCCATTACATTAACTTTCACAGACATATATCAAAGATGTTGTAAGGAATCATGGAGTACCACTATGTATTAAATCTGATAGTGTTCTGAGATTCACCTTGATGTTCTGGAAAAGTCACCAACATGCTCTAAGCACTACACTAATCTTCAGTGTGACCTATCATCATCAAACTGATGTCCAATCGGAGAAAATAATCCAGACACTAAAATACATGTTGTGTTCGATTTCTATAGTCTTCAATGGTGGGTGGGACCAATATATTCCACTAGTTTAATTATCATACTACAATTTCATCCACTCTAGAATTCAAATGGCTTCATACAAATTCATTTATGGGGAAAGGTGTTGAATGTCAATGTATTGGGATGGAGTCAATGAGAGTAAGCTACTACGACCTGAAATGGTCAATCAAATGGTCGATAAGTTGAAAACCACTGAAAAACACATCAACGTAGCCCAATGTTGACAAAAAATGCTATGGAAAAATCCTCGATGAGACATTGAGTTCAATTTCTGAGAAATTTAATTCCTCCACATATCTCCATAGAAAAATGTCTTGAGGTGTGGGAAGAAAGTAATGTTATGTACTAGGTAAATAATTCTTTCAAAAATTCATTATCATGTTGGAGATGAGTCCTATCAACTATTACTTTCACCCCCATGTCAGCAGTACACAATGTCTTCCATGTATCCCTCGTAAGAATGTACATACAAGATCCTTCAAATTTACTATCTTTTAAGGTGGTAAAATTAGAGGATGGAAATTATTATGAGGAGAAAACAGTGAATATCTTATATTCAGAAGATAAAGTTATACATCATAGGACTACCCACATGGTCTTGGTACAATGATGGAACAATACGTACGAATGAGTAACTTGGGAAATAGATGAGGTAATAATGTAAAAGTACCCACACAAGTTTATGGTTTAGAATGTAAAACAATATTTTGTGTATAAAATTTCATAAGGGGGATGAATATAACAACCCAAAGATAGATCAATCGAAATTCATTATAATAATGAGGACATATAATTACATTAAATCACAAAGTCATGAATTATTATGTACTATATGACCATTAAACACAATATTTTTACTTCTTTGATTTGGATTTCGAAAATATTACATACCCAATTGTGATCAGTATGATGTTTAAAGACTAATGAGACAAACAATAATTTTTGGTGAATAGTAATGACCCTTATGAATAGTAATGTCACCTTTATGAATAGTAATATAACCCTTATTAATAGTAAGTCATTCATATGAATAATAACTTCACTCAATGATGTGTCAATAAAATTTAGGCATCTTATAAGTGATATACGTACCAAAGTAAATGTATTAGAATTTGTGTATGTCATAATTAATTAGTTAATTTAAAAGTAAATTTTTATTCCTTACATTTTTTCATAAATTATCAATTTTTTGTTTTTTTATTTTAATATAATTTTATAAGACCTTAGGTAATTTTTGAAAAAATTATAAAATAATTCATAGTTTTAATATCAATATTTTTCTAATAAATTATGATTTTAAATACAAAATAAATTACCAATATTTTGAATATTATTTTTAAACAATTGATTACATATTTTGGATTATACAAATAAAATATTTTTTCAGTGATTATTTGGGATGTTTCTAAAATACTTGAGTTTTTATGAATAGTACAATACGATATTTTACGATAAATGCTAAAACCTAAATTTCTACATCATTATTGAGTCGTGGATGATGTAAATGGCCTTTGATTTGATGTCACAAGCACATATTTATTTTTTGTATCACAATAATAATTAATATTTCTTTCATTATTGAAAAATAATAAACTAATGATTAAAATATTAAAAAAAACAATCCTCTCCTCCACTATAAAAACCACCCACACATCCCTCTAATATTCACTCATATAAAGACTTGTTCATTTTTATAGTTCAGATCAAATATCTCCCAAAAATACTACCCCACTTATAGAAGACCATGTTCTCTTCAATAGTCCAAATCCTCTACCCTTAAAAGGCTCCCAAGGATGATAAATTTAAGAGGTAAATCCCTCTTTTCAATTATTTTAGGTTCCTTTAATGTTCCTTTGTTTTCTATTCTATCCTTACCTATCCTAATCCACCTGTTATAAAAAATCTAGTACCTTATATGTAGTATAAATTTTTATGATAATTGAATAATTTGTTATCATCTCTCATTTAACCTTCTTTTACACTAGTAATAAAAACACCATTCGAGATTTGTTAATTTCATACATTTTATGATGATGGGTTTTCAATTTCCATTAACATCTTCAATTGTGGACATGTAACCATTATTATGGTAGAACTAGACTATAATAAATTTATTATGTATCATATATGGTTCTGTAATATTTTTTTTCACATGGTTTTTATTTATAAAACAAAATGTGTTTCTTGTGATCAAAAACCACCAATTAACACAAAAGGTTATCACTAATGTTTTATAAGATGATTCATATTTACTCCAATTAATAAAAAAATTTACAACCATGTATCCTTTTTTATGTTCAATAACATAATATAACTCCTATTATAGAAAACCATCTTAATTTTACATTATTATCCTTGCATGAATATAACTAAACTGACCAGGAAACAAATAGACCTGAACAATGAAATTGAACCACCTAACCAATCAAAAAGGTTATGAATGAACTGAAAATGGTTATAATAAATAAATCACATATAAATGATAATCTTTAAATATTAATTAAATTACCTAATTTTATTATTAATTTCAATAATTTCAAATGGAGAACACCATCAGACTTGAGTAATGTGATTCTACCTGAACCTCTATAATTCTTTCTGTTATTTTAACACTCTTTTTACCCAAATAAAATCATATATTCTATTTATGTAAATATACTAATTGATTTTTATATGTAAAAAATAATGAATAACTATCCATTAATTATTCTCTTTCGTAGATATACATTCTTTTAGGTGATTCCCTTCTCAACACTACCTGATAAGAAAACCCATTTTAGGTGATCTTCCTAAATTTTTTCCCAAATTCAAGTGAACTCTACCATCTGTTTTATGCCACAATTGTTTTATAAAACAACTATTTTTATTATTAAATCTTTTTTGGTTCACTTATGGTTTCATATAATATATTATTATTCTTTCTATTTTAATTGATCTTTAGTATCTTCTTTAAAACCATGCAAAAATGTTTAACTGATAAAATTTCTTAAAAAAATTCCTTACATGTTGTCACTTCAATTTGACATAATGTACCATGATATGTTGTTATTTTCCCTTTATAATGTTCATTTATGTTTTAATTACTTTCATTCATGTAAACTTGTATGATACACCGATTCATTATGCTTTATGAGATGACAATGATACCCATTTCTTTCATGGGTACCCTTTTATATATATATGTTTTATTACATATGATTCATTATGTGGAAATCATACTCATGAAAATGTTAAGATGGGTGCTCCCACATTGAACTCCAATTAAATGGGTAATGTTGCGTCTCCAGAGATGTCATGTGCAACGGTCTTGAAGGTTAGCTTTGACTCATGCTACCATGTGCAACGGTCTTTATGGATAACCTTGACTTGTGATCCTCTATGTGCAACCATCCAAGAATCATACTAAAGTCATATTTTATGATTCTACCACATTGCTATGAATCCATGATTATATGATGAAATTTTTATATTTTCTGATTCCACATGTTCCAAGCCTTTTATTTTTATTTTTTCCTTCATTCTCACCCATGTGTTGAAGCTCTATTTTATTGCTTATTCCCTTTGTAGGATTCTAATCCCACCCCTTTGTTAATTTTATACCTAGGTTATTCTATGTAGATGTATGAGTACAATGGAAGGTAGGAAATCAGTATGAAGACTAAATAAATTAGTTTTTTGTTTCTAGTTTTATGTACTTATTCACCAAAGACACTAGACTTCATGATAGTTGACTTGTATTTGGATGTAAAATTCTGAATAAAATAATTTAATGTTACGTGTAAATGGATATGGTCGCAATATTTCTTGTACCATTTTTAAATTTATATTAATTTAGATTTTGAAAATGTACAACCTACATGTTGGGTGAAATCCTTCATATTCAAAAGGTCCTGCAGTTTAAACTAACAACTGATGTTTCACAAAGTTTCATCAACAACTACTACCCTATGGGATGTCTTCATTAATATGAAATTATTTTCCTTCATATAAATGATTTAATAAATAAAGGTTAACTAATATTTTGAAGCATATTAGTTATTTTATATATAATATGCATGTGTGGAAAATGATTTTTTATTTATGTGATTAATTTTATATTAGAGGAAGATTAATATAATTGTTTGGAACATTAATGGATTTGTGTATGTAGAATATTATTTTATATTATTTTAGGAATATAACATCATTTACCTTTTGGTGGTGTATATGATTTTATTTTGGATTTATAGTGATTCGTGTGATTTATTGAAATAATTATCATATATTGGAGATAATGTAATTTAGTAAATTACATTATTTATGAGACACTAAGAGTGATTGATATTAGAAGGAGGTAAATTTTGTATTTATCTTTTCAAGTCTATGGGATGAAATATTTCTATATTTTTGTTATCAATATTTTAAAATAATAATTTTCAGTAATTTTAAAGGTAATTTTTTATTGAAATATCTATATTGAACCTCAGGTATTACTTTTGAATTTTCGGTAATAAAATTACTTTTTCATGATTTTTTGGTTTATTTATTCTTTGTAATAATAATATATTTTTCAATCCATTTTACTTTTGGTTATTGTGAAAATAGAGTAAGAATAAATTTTTAATATTTTATAGATTTTTTTATACATAAGTGTTGACACTTATAATTCGGGTATAAAAATTTATATTGAATACGCATTGTTTAAAGAAAAGTTATTATAGTGGTTGAAATTGTTAGAGTATGATATTATACATTTCAGGTAAGAATATATCTTTACGTTCTTAGTCAAGATTGTATACTAGTTACCATACTCTATGAAACGTATCTTCAATGAAAAAATGAAACTTTTTTACATTTTTTTGAGTGATCAATAGCCTTTTAACCAATAACAAAATTATGGTTTTGTGGTAGTTACATTTTTCATAGAAATGTTCTCTATGAAACTCTATCTGTCCTTAGGTGTTAGATTATCTCTTATATAACCATGATTATTTCCTAGAATCCTATTATTTGTTATCTCTAGTGACCTTCATAATTTCCATTATATATTTCAAAATGGAAGCTTCATTGATAATTGTTAATGAAAGGGATTTGAATAAATTTATTTTGAAAATTAAACTCTTGGTTACCAAGACCTAGTTCAAAATTGCGATAACGAAATTTACAAATTGGAGGATGATAAATTATCAACCCATTTAATGACAGAATATATCATTTTAATATTTATTAGTATTCATAAATTATGATGTCATATTCATCATAAAATATTATTTATTTCTTAAACTCAAAATAGAAATTATTTTATAGAACCAATTTCTTATAATATATTAATTAAATATTTTTTAAAATTATAGATTTTTAAATTTTCAAATTTTATCTCATTTTTAAATTCCTAATGTGAAAAATATAATATGATGAATTTTTTATAATTTTTTATGAATTTTTATTTTTCAATAAATAGAGGAAAATACAATTTTTTTTATAAATGTATTTTATTTTAATCTATTATCAATGTAATATTATTATTGTGATTTTTTTAATTTATATTTAATATATATTGATATATAATTTTAAAATATATTTTTGATAAATATTTTATACATCAATTTTTTATATAATCATTTTATTATTAATTAATAATTCATCCGAAATTTTCATTTCTATTTCATTTTTACTATTTAATATCAAATTAAAATCTATAACTTATTTCTTTTAAATTATTGAAATGTTATTAAATATTTGGAATATATTTATCAAAATTTATTAAATACTTGTCATTTTCTTTCTGTAAAATATAAATAGTGACCTTCATTTTTATCCCCATGATAATGGGTAAATCTGGTAACTTGGATTAAAAATAAAATTACTAAAATTATTAAATTTCCCAAACACATACCTAAATCTTAATGGATGAATATATCTCAACCATAATCATACAACAATCAACTTTATGTAATTTTGGGTAAACATAGACGATAATATATGGTTTATAGAATTTTATTTTATGAAATGCCAAGCATGTCACACATTTATTTTAAATAATTGTTATAATTTAAATACAGTCCTATAGAGATATTATATTGGACTATATATAGTATTTTTTAAGAAAATTTATTTAACATAATTATAGCTATTTATTTTTAAATTTTATAGAATAAATAATTACCCAAAACTCTTACAGAATGATGATTAATTACTTATTTATTTAATGGAAAATCAGATATATAGTATTAAAATTATTAAAAAAATATAATATGACAATGAAAATTTCGAAATATGCATTTTATTTTTTAATTTTACAAATTATGGATATATAAATAGATTTTTTCTAATATTAATTTTTATATTAATATTATTATAGTCAATATATTAAACTATTCTAGAAAATGAATTTATTAATATTTAATAATAAATAATAGTATATTAAATGAAAAAAATTCAAAAAATATTGATTTCAACGTTTTATTTAATATAATGTTTAAAATAAAATCCTTGAACCATTTACAAGTCGTTCTTTTCATTTTATAGCAACTATAATTTCTCTTAAAAGTGTTTACATCTATTTTGTCATGGTATGAGTCAAAGGAATTAAAACAAAAATAAAAGTGTTGAAATATAGTAAAACAATTTCTATTTTTTATTTGGATATCTTGAAACTTATTCATATTATATTTGACAAATCTCACATTTCTTTCAAATTGAAATGAATATTAATTTATATTAATTTATTATTTTCATAAAATTCAAGATCACCTAAACCCTTTCTTATAAATAGGCACATCTTATTCTCAATCATTCACTCTAAAATCCAAATGTTTGAGAAACTAACTTCCAAAACACATTATTAGAATATTCCCTCTCATTCTTGATATCTTTTTTAGAAAAAAATCCACCTTTATTGGTCTTAAGAAATTTAGGTAATGATATTTTCCGAATAACATCATTCATTTTAAATGAAGTGTTTTTCTATGATTTCATCTTCGACATCCTTGAAAACATTCATGAATATGAATATATAAAAAAAATTATCTACCATTATTAACATATGTAATTTTTTTAATGGGAAAATAGATATCAGTCTCTTGTTCAACCAAATGGGGAACAAAACAATCATTCGTGTGTACAGTGGACAATCTCCTCACAAACCAATGTAGTTTTTCTTCCATCCCAATCTCTAATAATTGGATATAAAGAAGAAAATAATTATAATAAGAGATTTTAATACGATATTTATCATTTTTAAAATATAATATTTCATTTATACTTTTACCATTTCATTCACTGGAAAATTTAAACGTCGTTCATGTAACGTGATAACTATCATCCCCATGACAAGATGTGATTTATTTTTTATCACTAATTCCTAGGGATGAAATATATAAATATGTATATTTAAAGTATTAATATTAAATATATTATATTATGATCATTTTATAAATATAAAATAATTCTTACTCTCATTATATAATTATTATTGATAAATGTAAACGTTACTCATGCGTGTTCATGGACTACCATCTCTAAGATTGTATCAGAATTTATTTTTCATAACCGTATTTAATGGATGTATTTGAAAATATAATTTTTCAAAAAAATTGATAATAACACTAAAAATATTATTATTTATATAATTTAATAATTTCCAAATTTACCATAGTCAACCTACCAATGTCACTTTTTACGTATGTACTGAATATCATAAAAACATATGATGTGATCTTAAATGACTAATTAATTGTAATAAATATTTTAATAAGTTATATAAATAATATAATTATCGTGAAAAAGTATTTTATGAAAGTGAAAAATTAACATAAATTCATAATTCATAAATATAATGGAAATATATGATGAATCAATCTCGAGGTAATGGACATTATTTTAAGAAACATCTTTTAATGTCCCTCATTCATATTTTATTTCAAAAGACAACATGTATTTTTTTTAACATATAAAGAATGATAATATTTTGATGCCTCAATGATGCCCCGACTATTTTATGTTCCCATTATAAATTTCAATTTTAATTTTTAATGAAATATGTTATTTTATTATGTGTTCTAGTTTTAGAATTTAAAATATAATTCTTAAAGTAAAATGGTATTTTGATATCCATATTTTAATTTGTATTGTTTTATAAAATTATTTAATATAGTGTTATGATGAATTTGTGAAAAATTAGATTTTTAATTATTGATATAGTACATGAGAATAATAATTTAATTGGGTGATCCCAATATATCTTATAAAATGGTTTGAGCCCTATTTTTTTAAAGTATGGGTCCTTTCATTTCATCATTGTGTAATATGAAAAAATGTTGGTACACCTTTTTCTTTTCAAAAATTACAAGTGTATCATTAAACTCAATTAAAAATGTCCACGAACTCTAATATCATATTCAATAATTAAATACCAATTTTTTATACCAATACATTCCTAAATCATTTATTTACTTCCATATCCTCTTCGAAAAAATATTTTTTTTGGAAAATAAATCAAACCGGGGAATCCATTTGGTTAAATCCAAATTACGTATTATAAAAAATATAAAATCCCTAATCAAGTGTTTTATTTACTTTCATCATAATGTTTTTTGAATTATTAATAGAAATTTTATTATTTAAAAAAATATTATATTACATATACTAAAATGTTATTAGTCCAATTTCATAACCTTAATCATTCTCCTCTTCCATCAAATTGGTTATAACATATTTATTAGTGTTTATGGCATACTAAAACATCGTGAACCGATGTTATTAATTTTCCCTCGCCACTTCTCAATGATTGATATAACTATGGATTGGTTGTTTATATATGGAATTTAGGATAATATTATGATTTTTGAATAATGATATAACATTTTAATTAAATCTTTCTGTTTTGTGGAAATACAGTAATGTTGTTCATGTGTAAAAAAAACTACCTCCTCCTGAAGAATAGGGATTTATTAATACATTTCATGGAAGGTACTAAGGATGAGTATAATAAACATGTTTGATAAATATTAATTTTGTTTTTAATTTAAATATATTAAATACCTTTATTTATTTCTTTCCTTTAGGAAAATGGGATCAATTTTTATGTGTTTGTACGACATGTCATCCCTGTGAATGGTGCATTTATTTTTCTATCCCAAACATTGATGGACCAATATAAATAAATATTTTCATAATATATATGATACTTAAATCATGGATAATATTATATATATTATGTAACTAACATAATTTTAGGAGTTACAAAATTCAAAATTCATAATATACATGAAAAACAAAGAATTTATTACACGAATCATGACTTTAACAGTAAATTGTAAATGTAAGTGTAATAGAAGATCACAAAAAATAATATATTGTCTAATATGTATAAAATTATTCTTATATAATAGAATTATAATTTACTTATATTTATTTTATATGAGGTTTGAAAATTAATGAAGGAATTTGATACTTATGCTAAGGGATTTACATTTCTCTTTTAATTTTCTATTAGACAAAAGCCTTGTTCACCATGCATTTCTTTTATTTGGTGAATATAAATTTCTTGAATGTATTTTATTATTATTATAATTAATTTTTTTAATATTTTAAATTTAATTTGAGGACCTCTTTTGATGTTTTTATGGTTTAAAAGTTACCATAATGTATGGTGTTTTTATCTCAAAATTTCTTCTATTGGACATATGTTGTGTTAAACACCTAACTTATTCTATGATGTTTATATAATTCCACATTGACATATTTAATCATTAATATACTTTTATTCATTATATAATATGGTTCATTTATGTTTATTATTTTACATGTTTTATGATTCAATGTTACCAATATGTTAAGGATCTTATGGTCTAGTCTCATTGTTTATCAGGATTGTTTATGATTCATCATAAAATGATGTAATTTTATGATACATACCCAGAGAGCTCAGTCAGAGGAAACCATCCGAACATTTATTGAAAATAAAAGAAAAGTACATCAACCAAGAAAAACAAGTTGATAATGACAGTTACATGTCATAAAAATAAGACCCATCGACACATCCATGATATATTACTTCCTCCACGGTAGCCGATTCCCACTCTGAACATTCATAGTGTTTCAGAATCATTGCATACTTCCTTCTATGATTGTGATTCACCAAATAAGGGAGATCCTTAGAAGATTGTGAAATCCGTCTAGCATTCCTTCTAGGATCTCTAGTAGCTATTGGCATTGGCATGTTAGAATAGTCCTTCTGTGGCCTTCATCGTGGTGGGTCACTCTTCACTTTCTCCTCTACAGACACTTTATTTTTTCAACTCTGAATTATATCCCTATAAGAAGGCTGAACCATACCACAATCATTTTCCTTATCATTATCAGAACAATTCACACATTTACCAAAAATGTGCACGACCCGTTACCCTTCCCTCACACCCTGATCCTACTGAGAATGACTATTAACATCCATTACATAAAGGCAGTGGTAATGGTCCATAGAATCACAGCCACCATGCTTTCCCTTCTTCACAGTACAATCTCAAACATTGTTATCCAGCAGTGAACCAGTATCCCAATTTATTTCAGAGCCCTCTTTAGCATTAGAGGGCTTTACAGTCTCTAATTCTTGATCACAAATACCAACAATGACTGCCCTTGACTCAAAAACAGCACCTACAGATGCAGAATTTTGATCCTCCTAAGTCCTTTAAGTAGCCCGCTCATGATCCAAAACCAAGTCAGTAGTCATCAGGCATGAAAACCAGTTGCCGAGCTCAATATTGGCCGCCTGCCTCCCTGACGATGCCTGCATCCCAGCTGGACTCCTCATCGCAGCACCACTATCATCTATAGTTTCTTTCAAAAGGGTCGTTTGTTTCCCATCCGGCTTCACAAACCCATGCTCCATGTGATTATGATGTATGTCAATCCCCTATTGAGATGGAGCAAGAGGACCTTCGTCAATGGATTGATCATCATGGATTGCATAAACTACTGCAGATACACTCACACCATCTAGGAAGAGAGAGTCTGCACCACCAGTTTGTCCACCCAGGTCTGCATCGTTCTCCACAGCATCACAAATTAGTTTTAAAGGAGAATCCTTCACAAAAATGGCACCCACTTCCCTTCGGGTGATTCCATAAAATAGTAATCCTCATTCATTGAAATTCCAACAATACCTCATGCATCATTAAAATATGAAGAAGGTTCACCAACATCCTTCATGGAGCCAACCTTACACAAGTCTCGCTTCAACCTGGGGAAGATATCACTGACCTTCGGTCCAGGAGGCTCCACACCTGGCTTCTTCAGCTCAACCCATGTGCCCGTAACCCCATTATCCACTAGGTTCCCCACCTCAGGCCAAGAAAGCAGGGGTTGCTCCTCATGCAACCCAATATCTACCTGACCTTCCCATATGTCTTCAATCTCTCCACAACAGCAGAATCATGAGCAACCAAGCCATCCCTCACCCTCCTACACACCCTCCTATTCAGAGAAACATTTCTGTCGGCCGAGAAACCATGACCCAACCGATGACACAAACTATATTAGTCAGTCCACGAATCAAACTTAACATCCTGTTTCTACTGGAAATCTTTCCCATCAGTAATCCACACCCAATCAATGGAAGGCTTAGAGACATAAATCTCCACACATATACGAGGGCAGATGGGATGACACACATCATCAATTTTGGTATGAGAGAATAGGTAACAACCGACCATGTTCCCAAGAATAGACAGAAAGGAATGGCTCTGGAATGGGAGAGGAAGGCCCGGGAATCGTACCCAAATTTCCATATTCAGATTATCTCGCTGCATATGGAATTCAAAAGTCCACCAAAGAAGAAAGAAAGGCATACCTCCACACCACTGAGGAGCTTTAGACCACGTCATTATGAGATCATCCATATACCCAAATCAGATCATGATATGCCTTCGATCAAGAAGACCAATCACCACCAGATGTTGAAGATTCCAGGATTCAAAGACAAAATGATCAAAAGCGTCAACTGAGGGATGTTGATGATGAAATCGAGCCACCATAGTCCACTTAAATAGATCTGTAGAAGAGTTGAATTCTAAAGGCGCTAAAGAGAGTTGAGGTTATCCATGAAACAAATCTAGAACATTACAGAAAATCGAGATGCGCGGGAATGAGGGAAGGAATTAGGGATTAGAAAAAGGGTTGAAAGTAAGAGGGTGCATCCGTGATGAAGAACGAGAAAGAGCCCCCCCCCATTGGGGAGGGGGAGGAAGGACCTCCATAGCCGGAGCTAGGTCATCATCGTTGTCCCTGCTCGGGTAGTTTCCATCATCATTTTATGATTCATATCTCAATAAAATAATGATATTATTCTCCTTAAGTAATTTCATGTGAAAATATGTTTTCTATTCATTTTCCTCGCTTTTTTGTACTGAATATTTAAGCAGAATGTTTTTTTAACAAACTCATCTTCAATTTTCTCTTCCATCGAAAAAATTTTCTTCGAATACCATTTTTTGTAAATATTATTTCCAAAATGTTTTTAAAAATTTTATAAATAATTTAAAATAGAAAATTTTACCCACGCCTGAATTTTTCCAAAATATTTTGAATGAAATTTTCATGTGGTTTTCTAAACTATATTAGTTTTTCTTTAACAAAAAATGTGAAAATAATATTTTTTTATAATTTATAGGAATTAAACTAAATTTACCACTATCATGACTATTATTTTATATAAATAATACTTTCTAAATGTTTTATGTTATTTTTAACGAAAATAATTATTTATATTTTTATTGATATCTTTTTTTGAAATTAAAATGATATTTTCGGGAAGAAATATTTTAAATGATTTTTAAATAATAATTTTTATGATTTAAAATTCATATTAAAAGAAATGGATTTTGATGAAATTTCTTTATTTTTTAGTATTAAATAGTATTTTGAAAAAATTATGTTATTTTTCCCAATAAATATTCCAAGTGATCGTTAAAATTAATAATCAATTTATGAATAAACCCTTTGATATTACTTTTTAGTACATGGGATAATATGTTTTGAAACCATGAATATTCAGTATCTGGATGATCAATGTTTATAATGAAAAAAATTCTAAAAATACTACACTTTTTCATGTGTTAGGCTATGAAGAATTGATAGAATTTTCCTGAAAACCATTTTATTTACCTAGTTTGCGATGTGATGGTATGATGAATTTTTTATGACAGTGCGGAACAAATTAAAATGGTGTTCATTATTTAATGAATGAGACCTATATCCCCCTTAAATTCATTTATTTAAGGATTATATCTACTAAGATATAAATGGGAAACCGTGTATGAGATTGATACACTCTGGAAAAAGGTTCATTGTGATCCAATAGGAGAAACATGTGTGTTATGATCCATAATAGGAAGTAGGAGTTAATTCATAGTCCAATATTTTTATTATCATAGTTGTTACTATAAAATATTAAATAGTTTTTCAATATTTATTTTCTTTCCAAAATTTTATTGAATTAGATTACGATTAATGATTTAGTTTAGGATGATTTCTCACTCTTATGGTACATTTTTTAGAAAATGAAAAAGTTGTATGTCATGCATCATGTTTATGATTTATTACTTGTAGGGTATTAACACCATAAGTTACGTACATAGTAAAATACCACTACACATTTCATATTATTTCATGTGATCATAGATTTATATCTCATATCATTACCATTATTCGGCATCTAAGATTATACTTTCTTTTTTTTCCATCCATGGGTTACGAAGAATAATTTGGGAAGGGTATTACTAAAAGGATTACAATATAAGGAGATCTTTGTGGGAGATATTTAATATCATTCATTATATAAGAAAATTATTTTTATAGTATCCAAATTAACTAAACTATTATATTCATTGGGCATAGGTCAATGAAATTTATTGAATATTTATTTAAAAAGATGTGGTATTTCTGTATAAAAACCCAGGTCTCTCTAGATCATTATATAAATATGATCCAAACATATAATGCCATATAAAACATCTATATAAAATCTATTATATGTATCCAACATTAAAAAAATACATAATATTGTTTCATTAGATAATAATTCACATTACTTCATTTAAAATGACCATTTTGGATTATTGTTTTAGAATATAAGGTCATAAATGAATATAAAAAACCATACATTATAATGTGGAAACTTACACTATGTATCCATTTTTTGAAAAATAATAATCTTTTATAATGAAACATGTTTCTTTTTTAAGAATAATCATCACAAATTTCAATTTCACATCTTCATTATTACGACTTATCCTTAATCCATGTAAAACATTATTTGAAAATGTGAGATGAGAAAAAAAAATTATTACTTTCATTTCATTATTTATTATTTGATATTATAATAAAATTATTTTTTAAATAATTTTACATTCATTCATTGTTGTTTAATTATTATTTTTATACATAGAACACTTAAATTTTAGATGAAAATAAGAATAAAAAGTTAAGATAATCACTATTTAATCTTTAAGAAGGCTCCCCAATATGTAGGATTCCCATGGGATTAATTAGTGTCTTAAAATGATGAAACCAGAGGAAATAGATCCAGAATAAACAAAAATGGCCATTCACATCATGGAATAAGTTTAAGATGCGAAGGGAACTAATGGAATAAAACATCCTGTGAAGAAAATGAGTACACATGGTAAATATGAAATATGTGGATTGAAGAAGTCTTCATACAAATATAATGGAAATACATGACTAGTAAAGGTTGAATTTGATATAACTTTATATGTTGATAATGAATATATAACTCAGAATGGAAATTTATTAAAATTATTTACTTGGGATGACATTATAAATCTATTAATGTATAATTTTTAGCCAACTCGAGCATCCCTAATGCTTATAAGTATATAGAATTTCTAATTCTCTCAAGGATTGTTTCAAAGACTAATATATTAGGAGAGTTGTTTCTCTGTAGAGACCTCCACCAATTCCACTTCTCAATTTTCATCAATCATTTATTTTATTCAATATAACCCTACTACTGCCTCACAACTCGGATAAGGAAGTAAAATTATTTTTTTGATGGGTGATGTAGATAATGACATAATATACTGCTTATTTCAGTATTTTCTTTTCATATATTGGTTAACCATGATATTTAACATCAATTTAAATTACAATATGATTAATTTTTATTTTATATCATGAGAAATTATATATGAATAATAAAACTATTATTTAAATTGTGAAACTAAATACACTAATTAGGGAATGACCATTGTTGCATTTAGTATTTTTATGATTAAAAATTTTATATGGAAAAAAATAATATATTACTGATTTAATGTATTTTTATAGTGACCCAGGTCTTATAATACATTGATATTACATATTTTTATATGAGTATTCAATATATAATATAATCAAATTCCTAGAGATTGAAATAGTTTAATGTTTTTTAAAACATGAAACACATTCTTATAATTTGGTGAAGTATTATTAAAATACCTTGTAATGAACTTCTCCTTTAGTAAACCTGCTTAAAACCTGTCTTCATAGTATGGGGAATGGAAAAAAAAGAAATGTTGAGAATATATTATTGGAAAAGGTAGACAAAAGTGATATGTAGCTATAACATGAACATAAAATGTTAAGATCCTACCTTTCACATCAAAGGTAAGATACATGATTGATGGAAAAAATATAGAAATATCATAAGACATTAATAATTATGTAATTAAGAGAATGATGTATAAAATCATAACATAGGAATAACAAATAGAGTTTTTATCATACCCAAAAGTATAGAAAAAATATTTCCATATTATTCAATTCTCACTACATAGACCATCCTATTGTATAATTTCTTTTAATGAACCAAGCCTACTAAATATTTTATCCCCATAGTACTCAACCATGTTAACTTACGACTAAACATATGTATTACTAAACTTGGTAAAAAAAAATTTCCATCTCTATATTTCTATACTGAGTTCACTCCATATTCCTACCATGTATTACTGAACCGGGTTCACATCATGTTCCACACATGTATTACGGAACCGATTTCACTCCTCATTGTATCCTTCTCTATCTCATGATATGAAAAAATCATTACCAAATTCATTGGACTAATATATATTTCCCTTCCATTACATAATTAAATAACACATATTTCTTCTCTGAGATAATAAAATGTACATCATATCAGAAACCAAAAAATGAGTTGGTTTTCATAAACATAATATCATAAAACATCGAATGAAATGGGTATCAAAAACATTTCATCATATCTTAACATGTGATCAATATATAGGTTTCATAAAAACATTCCAGTAGTATAACTCGTGAAAGGAAATGTGTTTGATATGGGTTTTATCATTGTATATACCGAGGATGATAAATGGTCCTCATAAAAAATATGTCATACTAAATCGAAAATATTAAAAGATATAATGAGAGTTTTTTTCAGTGATCTTATCCTCGTTAAGGAATCAACTATATCAATGGATGACATCTTATATATAGAAGTATTTTGAATGATCAGTAGGAGCATTTCACAATTAAAATTACCATTTGATGAAAATCATTTTATAAGACATAAAAGACTTAAAAAATATATTTCAACAAAAAATACTTGGAAAAAATATGAAATTTGACTTAAAAATCATTTAAAATATTTATTAAAGAAAAATAACATTTATTCTATGAATTTCTTTTAAAATATAAAAAAAAATTAAACAAATTTTTATAAAAATAACTGGGAAAATGTATAATTGAATCATTGATAACCATTTTAAAAACATTTTTGAAAAAAAATCATATTCTATGAATATTAAATTAAAATATATTTTAAATTATTTTTTCAAGTCACTTTTAAAAAAGATTTTTTTTGAATAAAATAAAATTTGTACCAAAGAGAATAATAAAGACAAAGAAAAAAATAATTTCTGTAATCATTTTAAGTACCAAAATCTGAAATAAATTTCAATTATATGAAAATGACTAAATAATATGTATTAGAATAAAATTGATGATAATTATTGGTATATTGATCGTAACAATTCATCAATTGAATCATAAGTATAAATAATCATGATATACAATGAGATTATAGGAAACAACTCTTAAAACTTTGGTAACATTGAATCACAATCCCTATAAAAACGATAAAATAAATGAACCTCCAAAAATATAAGCAGGATATAATTTTTTATTATATAACATGTCAAATTTGTGGTATATAAATCTGATGAATGAATATAGGCTAAAATAAAAACATATTTCCCAACAAAAAAATATGACAAAAATCATTTACTGATTTGGTATCCTTTGTTATGTGAACACCATCAATGATTTACCATAAAATGGTTGTTTAAATTACAATAATGAAATGTCGAATCACAATTATAAACAATCATGGGATTTACAAACACCACTATAAAAAATTTGTGGTATGTATGACATGTATCTCATAGAATTAAAAACTGAGATAAAATTCCCTTACTAATTGAGTAATTTTTGAATATTGTGATCTGTGAAGGAATAAAATTAATTAAAAACATGGATATCATTTAATAAATTAAATTTCAATAATAAAATGTAGTTGGGTGGTATATAAATCACACAAATTAAATGGGTGTTGAGTATGACATAGGTCTCACAGAAATAAAAGCAGGACCACAAATCAACTAACATTATATCTTTAATCTCATCATATATCTTTGAAACCACTGTAATGACCCCGAAATTCAATGCAATTTTTTGAAATTATTTGGGATTACTAAAAGACATCGAAAATTTACGTCACTTGATTACAAGGACCGGTGTGCCCAGATTGGTTTTCATGAACTTTTTAGGTACATTTAGTAAACTTACGGGCATCATTTTCTATCTTTTGAATAGGTGCTCATATATAAAATCTGAGGGAACCATTGAATCTTCAATTCCTGGATTTGATTTAGGTAGGCTACACTTCAACTGTATTAGTTCGGGAGAAGAAGTTTGTTTTCAGACATTTTAATGAATAATAAAATAAAATAAAATTATTATTTTATTTTTCTCAAGCGGGTGAGCTTCGAAGGTGGGACTAATGGGTTGTAAAGCAATTTAATTACATGACTCTTCAATTTTTTAACCACAACATATAAAATTAAAAGAGGTTCATTAATTTAATACTTATTAATTAACCTCATTAATTATTGTGAAGTGCTTATGACCATTCCCCTTCTATTTATGTGAGGCACTGTGTTTGGTTTTTGACACTGCATCACCATGTGAGGAACCTATAGTAGAGTATTTAGACTACCTCCCTTGACATAGGATGGAATATGGGGCTGTAATGATCTGATATCATTGAAATCAATGACTTTATCCAACAATGAATCTTCTCCCTCCATAACCATAACACCAAAAAATGGAACTCGATGTAGGGGGTTTAATAATAAAGTTTATATTTGTTGAATACGACTGTTTCCACCGGTTATAATGATAATACAGAGGGCGAGGGCCAAACAAACATGGCCAGGACCCTCTACAGGATTATTTCTTGATGTGTTCTTCATGAGATGATATTCAACTCAATGGAGAGCGGAAATCGGGAGGCACACAATGACAGTAGCATCGCGAGAGGGACGTAGGAGCGTCCAGAAGGAAGAACGGACCACCAGAGCTCACCCTGGTGGCCAGAGAGGATCCTATAGCACTCACCGGCCGTAGATAAGGGTGGAACCACTCGGCACCGTGGTGGACGAACATGCGGCCGACTCCCGGACATCTTCCAAGGATGGAGGTGACACACCATCTCGCGCAATAGTGAAGCTTTTTGTGGCTTTGAATTCACTAAGATGGGAGGCACTCGTTCACGACGGGTCTCACGGACACCCAAGCGGTGCTACCTGTCCCATACAATTAAGAACTGAACGGATCTTTTTGTCGTTCGGGAGGCAGACCCTGTGAACCATGCGTGGGTCACGCCTACCGCGGCCCATCCCAACCCGTTAAGGGCTTGGCTTGGTCAGACAGGACCTGGATCCCTTTCTAGCCTTGATATTCTTAAAAGTCCATATCATGCGAACTAGATATATGTTTGATGAAATTTTTATGATTTTGGAACCCGTGGAGTGATATGGTCTTTTGAGATACTCCACAAGAGTTATGGATAATGTTAGAGTATGGCTGAGTTGGATTGATTCTGAATCCAATCTGTCCCTCAGTAATAAAATCCCAATAATTTACAGACCATGTGTCTGGTTGATGCGCTGTATGTTGTGTTGGAACCCTTATGAAATGATTGATCATTGGGTAACATCTTCATGGTATATTGTGCCAGTTTAAATACGACTGATGGAATGAGAAGCAGTTTCTCCCAAAAACAAGCGCACTTCGAGCGGCAATCTTGAGGCTGGGTGAGACGTTAAGAATGAAGATAGATCATGTGTGGATCATCACCTAGAGAATCGGTGTGAATCAGCACCATGCGATTCTATGTGAATCATCAGTTAGTGATTCTGGGTGAATCATCACCGAGCGATTCTGTGTGAATCATCACCCAGTTATCCTATGTGGATCAACAACCCGGGATTCTATGTGAATCTACGATGAGTGATTCTGTGTGAATCATAATCTATCGATTCTGTGTGAATATGCAACAAGTTATTGGTGTGAATTATCCCCCAGAGATTCTATGTAAATCATCACCAAAAGATTTTTTGTGAATTAGCACCTAACGATTCCCTGGGAATCACCACCTAGCGATTCTGTGGGATTCAGCACCAAGCTATTCTGTGTGAACCAGAACATAGAGGTTTAGTGTGAATCAGCACATTGTGATCTTATGTTGGTCTTGCGGGGGTTATTATCTATCGATTCTGTGTGTATCAGGTCCAGTGACTATTGATAGAATAAGATGATCCAGCTTTACGACTAATCATTTATACTACAGTACTCAGTTTTACAAGGTTTTACCTGTGTCTATTTATTTATTCTTGGGAATTATATTTGCTTGTGTTTTTGTATTGTGAAATTCGGAGAGACCTTCAGGTTTCTCCGGGTACCTACTGGGTATTGATATACTCACCCCTTCACGGGTTTCATGAGCACCTTTTTGGGTCATTTGAAGACAACGGACAACCTTGACTGAGACTCAAGAAGCTAAGACCTAATGGTGGATGGCGGTGACGGTTTGAATGGAAATCTGTGAAGATGAATTGTACCTACACATTAGGTAGTTTTCCTAGTGGATGATCTCAGGATATATTTTCGATTTTCTATTGTAGTTGTATCTTTTCAATTGGGCTTGTATTTCGGCCCCTTAATCTCATCACATACTTCTACTACAACAGATTAACTTCGTTATTGCATCTTGTTGCCTTCTTATTTTTGTCTTTGTACATGATTAAACACAACTACTTCCCATTTTAGGGATACACCTTTTTGGTTCTACTCGCCAACCACTATCCCATGGATAGCGGGTTTGGGGTAGTCATGGAACAGTCCCCGAGGGCTGGTTCATGAAAAAGTGGTATCAGAGGTGTCGGTTCTTCTGAATAACTGGAACTCTGATCATTCTAATCAAACAATAATTTTATGTGTTTTGAGTGTGGTTTTCAGTTTAGGGAGTCCAGTGTTGGGGCGGTTTCCACCCTATCCATACTCCAAGAACCTGAATTCGGATATTAACATGGTCCAAAAAAACACTGATTGTATGTGTTTTGGAAATGTTTTTACATTTGTCTATTTTGATTCAGATCACCAGGTATAAATCTTTAACTGTGGAAAACATGTTCTCTTCGAGATTTCACCATGTAGAAAGCCAGCCAAGATTCTTAAAATAGTACACGGTGATGGCCCACCAAGTGACAAGGCATTGGTGGAGGTCCCTATTACAATGTTATATCCTTTGGGTGGTGCACCGAAAACACCATCGTCCATTGAGCAGTAGATTTCACCAGCCCCACTACTATATGGTGCACACCGACAGAGAACTTTTCAAGAGTTCCAGCCACCAATACCTCTAAGGTTTTGAGTTGAGATAGATCCCTAGGAAGCTGTGTACTGGCTGGAGGCTGTGTCTAGAGTTTTCCTCCTAGTTGGGACACCATCAATGTATATGGTGATCCTAACTTTGAGTCTTTTCTTTGGCATAGAAAGAAGATGGTGAAGCCTCACACTCCTATTATATGATGTGTCAACCCTCACCTGGACAGACATTGAGAGCTTCATTAGGGAATAGATTATTCCAGCGACACTATGCTATGTCCGTATCCAGGAGTTGCTGCACTTACAACTTGGCATCTTATCAGTGGCCCGCTACTTTGAGAGATTCACTGACCTCTCACACTTCTCCACAGTCATGGTGTGGGAACCATTTTTTATGGAACAATCATTTGAGCATGGTCTTTAGTGGGAGATAAAAGCATCTATCTTATCACTCAATATCCTAATGTAGGCTGGAGTGCTCAAGCGAGAATTATTGGTGGAGAGCTTCTTAGTTGATCAGGCACATTTGGTGAAAGCCACCGTCAGATGACAGGTAGCCAAGTCATCTCTAGAAGGTAGTAGGAAGATGACCCAGAGGTCCAACCGGACCAGATATTACTGAGGGAGACCCTAGGATATAGAGTCAGAAGTGTGGAGCTTGTGAGGTAGATGGTGTCATCCGGGAGGAAGACTTTGCTTCACGTTCGGCAGGCAGGGCCACATGGCTTTGACTGCCCAACCCACCGTATCGACGGTCAGTCGACGGTTGAGGAACCTCTGAGGCAATGGCCGAGGATCAAGTGAGGAGGTTTGTAGATAGGTGGATATGGAAGAGGAACGGGTCATGCATTAGGTGGTGGAAAATGATTTGAGGTTCTACCACCACCACCCCTAGGTGGTCCACACCGATCCTAGGGAGCAGGTGGATAGGCGCGAGATTAGAATACGACGGTAGAGGACTATGACCACAGTGCTCCAGAGATGATTTGAGGTACGATCTATGTCTATTCCACCCTATATTCCAAATTTATAGGCACATGTTCTAGTCACTC
Source organism: Viscum album (assembly GCA_963277665.1). Lineage (NCBI taxonomy): Eukaryota > Viridiplantae > Streptophyta > Magnoliopsida > Santalales > Viscaceae > Viscum > Viscum album. Next base: position 55,126,027 of record OY728156.1, read on the forward strand.
TTTCATTCCCACGACACCTATTCAGTTCTCGGGGATTTTGATGGAGCTGCTGGCTCTATCCTTACGATTAGAGACTCCTACGGGAGAAGATTATATGAATACGCAGTGGTCAACACATTGTGAGATCACTATAGGAGGAAAGAGCTTCAAATGGTATCTTCTAGTAGTAGTATCATGGACTTATAAAGTCATATTGGGTATGAAATGGATATCTATAGTCCATGCTCATATCGAATATTTTAGGCGCAAAGTGAGGTGTGTCCGCGAGGATGAGATCAGGTTTTCCTTCACCAGTGTAGAGGAAATGTTTACATTAGAGGATAGACATTATTTGTGGAGAGTGAAGCTGATCACTCAACATTTTTCTAGCCTCAATGTTAGAGAATATGACATGGGAAGTCTGATATATTCTATAGTGGTGGACATGTATGCTGATGTCTTTCCTAATCATGTCCCAAGACTACCTCCTCACAGAGAGGTAGACTTTTACATCGCCTTGTACCCCGATATGACACTGATATCAACATCAGCTTATCATATGGATCTTTTGATGCATTGTTAGTTGTGGGTACTACTGGAGGACTTGCAGATAAATGGGTTCATAAGTCCTAGTGTTTCTCCATGGGCATCCCCGATTTTTTTCCCAAGAAGGAAGATGGGATCTTGAGTCTTTGTGTGGACTGTCGTCACATGAACCAGGTGATCGTGTAGAACAAGTATCCACTTCAGATGATTTATTATATCGTCAACAAGCTATACGGAGCTAGATGGTTTTTGAAGATAGACCACAGATTAGGCTATCCCTAGCTCATGGTACGGGATTATGATGTACTGAAGAAAGTAATCATATGTTGGTACAACCACTATGAGTTCTAAGTGATTCCATTCGGCATGACCAACACTCTATAAGTGGTCATGGTCTCATGAATAGTATCTTCCATCCATACATCAATCGATTCGTAGTGGTATTCATTTAATACATCTCGATATACTTGGTATCGGAGGAACACACCACACACCTGCAGATAGTTCTAGATACACTCTTAGAGCACCAGCTTTATTCAAACCACACAAAGTGCCAGTTATAGATACAAAAAATCCACTTCTTAGGGCACATTATCTCAAAGGATGGAGTCTTAGTGGATCTGGAAAAGATAGAGGCAGTTCTTTCTTGGGAGCCCTCCAAAAGTATGACTGAGGTGAATAGTTTCCTGGGTTTTGATGGGTACTACCAGATATTTTTACATGACTTCTATAGGGTAGTGGCACCCTTGTTAACTTTGAAAAGGATTTGGAATCCATTCCAATGGAAGAAGAAGTACCAAAATAGTATTAAGAAGATCAGGAAGATTTTGATGAGTGGCCCCATCTTGAGGCTACCAGATGAGGGTGTTGGGTATGTGGGCTACTATGACTCATCAGGGACAAGAATTGGATGAGTCCAAATTCCGGAGTGAGCAGTGATCGCCAATGGCTCACAGTAGTTGAGAAAACATGAGTATAACTACACTACCCATGATATGGAGTTTTCAGTATTTGTATTTGTGCTGAATATGTGGTGGTACTACTTGATGGGAAAATGTTTTATAGTTTACCCGGACCACAAGAGTCACAGGTAAATATTTTCTCAGAAGGACCTAAATCTTAGACAATGACAATTGCTATAGTTCCACCAGGACTATGACTTTGTGATGGTTTACACTCTTAATAAGGGGAACATTGAAGCAGACACACTCAGCAGTAGGTATGGCCAACATCTTCTGAGTGAGGAGACGAAGAAGTTAGCCGCGTTGTAGATGTCCTTCGTGGATAGAGACATACCATCTTACCTCTATTCTATGAATTTCACTCCACCAATTCTACATTTACTTCAGAAGGCACAACTTGGGGACTTTTAATGTGAATCCCAACGTGCTCATGTATCCTCAGGATAGGCTCCTGAATGATTTTATGAAAGTGGGGAGCACATCAATATCTTCAGAGGACACACCATGGTACCAGTGACTCTATGCGAGGTGTTTTTGAGGGAGTTCTGAACAACTCCTTTAGATGTAAACCCTGGATTGGAGAAGATGTTCCAGGACCTTCAACATTCGTATAGGTGGCTAGGGATGAAGAAAGCAGTGGCCGAGTCTGTATCACAGTGCCTCACATGTCAGCATGTGAAGGACGAGCCTTATGTACCGGGAGGCTTAGCATAGCCACATGAGGTACCCAAGTGAAGTAGGATGGTATCTCCATGGACTTAGTGAAAGGGCTACCACATATGTCCAGGGGCCATGATTCCATCTGGGTGATCATTGGAAAACTCTCCATATCATCCCACATCCTACCCATCTGAGAGTAGGGATTAGTAGAGGGATTGGTACACCTCTACATGCACGAGATCGTGAGACCACATGGTGTGACATCAATTATCGTCTCAGAACGCGACACAAAATTTACATCCATCTTGTGGAAGGGGTTTTAGGAGGTGTTCGAGATGTAGTTATGCATGAGAACTGCCTTTCACCCTCAGAAAGATGGTCAGATGGGGCAGACTATACAGACATTGGAGGGCATGCTTCATGAATATGTCCTCGATTTTGGACACAGTTTGGTGGATCTCCTTCCCATGGTTGATTTTTCATACAAAAATATTTATCACTCCACCATTAGCATGGCTCTAATTGATTCCTTGTGTGGAAAACCATGAAGATCACCTCATTGTTGGACAGACCTAAGGGAGTCACCACTTATGGGTCTAAAATTGGTACATGCTACCATTGAGATGGTGTAGGTTATCCATTAGTGGAAGAAGACTGCATAGAACTGACATATGTCTTATGCCGACAGGAGATGGAGGCCTTGTTGTTTTGGGAGGGAGAAAATGTATTCCTACGGGTCTCACCACAAATACAATCACGAAGGTTTTGCAGGGGTGGAAAGCTATATACGAGGTTAATCAGACCCTTCCAGATCCTCAACAGAGTAGGTGAGGTGGGGTAACATCAATCTTTTCCCCCATAGATGCGTCATGTTCATAATTATTTCCATGTGTCGTAGCTAAGGAGGTACGTGTATTAACGATCCAACATTATCGACAGGGTTGAGCTAGATATTGAAGATGGGGAGGCATTTCTAGAGTTCCTAGTGGAGATATAATATCAATATATGTGGGTCGTTTTTTGGTGGTTGATTCCTCTAGTGCGAGTTCTTTGGCAGCACGGTAATCTCTAGAAGTGAACATGGGAGCAGGTGACTCAGTTACCTGATCAGTACCCCCACTATTTCCCAAGTTTTATTAATCTTTAGAGGAAAAAAATCCCTATGGAGAGAGATTTTAAAGGCCCAAAAATTCCATGTATCTTTTTAAGCAACATTATTTAGGATTACGAGTCAGTGAAAATTTATGGTGCTTGATTTTGATGCCTGGTGTGTCTAGAATGGTTTTTTGTACCTTTTTTAGGTACATTCAGTAAACGCGTGGGTGTAATTTTCAATATATTGAACCATTGATTGGATTAAAAATATGAGGGCACCATTGAATTTATAGCAACATGATTTTCATTATGGAGGCTTCACTTTGACTATAGTAGGTCAAGAAAAATAGTGTGTTTTTAGACTTTTTGAAGAATAATAAAATAACCTGTAATTGTTATTTTTTTCTACACGGGATTAGTGGCGGTGGTGATACCATCGGTTTTCTAGACATTAAATGGATTGAATATTCAATTTCATAATCACATCTTTGGGAATTAAAAGGGTTACAATTTTTTAATCCTCATTAATGATCCTAATTAATTATTTTGATGTGTTACTGACCTTTCCCCCATTCTATTTAAGTGAGGCTCGGGGTTTTGTTTTTGACATGGATTCATCAAGTGAGGAACCTCTAGCTGAGTACTGTGGAAACATCCAACAATATAGGATAGAATCTTGGACCACAATGATCTGGGATCGACGAACGCTGACGACTTCATCCAATGAGGACTCTTCTGTCACCACAGCTGTGACACCACCAATGGATCTCAAGGTAGAAGGATAAATAATAAAGTTTATCGTTGTTGAATTAAATTGTTCCCTCCGGTTTTGATGTTAACGTAGAAGGTGTGGTCCAATCAAATTAGTTCACTACCTTTCGCCACATAGTTTATTGATGTATTCTTTGTGGTACGATTTTCAACTCAACGAAATGTTGGAATATGGTGGCAGAAACCAACGGCGGCATCCCATGAGGGATGTAGGAATGTATGGAATGAATAATGGACCACTGATGCTCACCCGATGGCTCACAGAAGATCCGCTAGCACAACAATGGTGCAGTGGCACTAGAGACCGACTCTGGTAGCGAAAGCAGTTTTCGGTCATCTCCTGCTAAATAAGAGGGCGGTGCCCCGTGGGGCCACAGTGGATGAATAGGCGGATAGCTCTCACCTGGCCGTGCAGGTGTGAGGGGGTGCACCATTGCATGTTGTGGTAATGTAGGTCGTGACTTTGAAGCCACAATGAATGGAGGGGATACCTCCCTATGGGACCTGCAGACACCCTGGGGGTACCGCATATTAATGATTCGAGCGCCTCTTTGAGTCGTTCTGGAGGTGGACCACATGACCCACAAGGGGGATACGCATACCGGCTTGCCTGGTTGGACCAAGGCCTTGTCGGTCTGACCGGGTCAGACCGGACCCAGACCCCTCTCGGGCTTTGATATGCGTAAAAGACCGTATCAGGCGAACTGGATGTCTATTTGATGAACAGTCTACAACTCTATGTTCCTTGGAGTGAGACGGTCCGTTTGAGAAAACCCCTGAGAGTTTTGGATAAATTTGGAGTATGTCCCGGTTGGATTGACTTTGAATCAAATTGGTCCCGTCACACTTAAATATGAATAACTTATAGAATCAGCATCCAGGTTAGGTGTCGTCAGTTGTTTTGGAACCCATATGACATGAAAAATCATTGAGTAACTTCTTCATGGGGATTCGTGCTTGTTGAAATACAATCAATCGATTGAGGAGTGGTTTATCCTAGAAACAATCTTTCTTTGACCGGGAATCACATGTCTATCTGATATGTGAATAATTAAGAGAGATCTCATGTGGATCAGCACCTAGAGATTCTATTTTAATTGACTCCAAGTGATTCTGTGTGAATCACCACCTAGAAATTCCATGTGAATCAACACCGAGAGATTCTGTATGAATCAGCACGTAGAGATCCTATGTGGATCAGCACCTAGAGATTCTGTGTACATCAGCACCGAGATATTATATTTGAATCAGCACCGAGATATTCTATGGAATCATAGCTGAGTGATTCTGTTTGAATCAGCACCTAGCGATTCTATGTGAATCAGTACATAGCTATTTTGTGTGAATCAGCTCCTAGTGATTTTGTGTGAACCAGCAACAAGCAATTTGATGTGAATCAACACCTAGCAATCCTGTGTGGGTCTTGTAGGGGTTATTACCTTATGATCCTATGTGGCTCAGTAGCTGTGACTATTGACAGAATGAGATGATCTAGATTTATGACTAATCATATGTAATACTGTACTCAGTTATACCTAGTTTGAGCTGTGTTTATTTATTTGTTCATGTGATGGATATTATGGTTGTTTTTTCTTTTGTGGAATTTGGAGAGACCGTTGGGGGTCTCAGGCTCCGTACTAGGTATTTTTATACTCACCCCTACATGGGGTATACCAACACCTTGTTTTCTCTGGTGCAGATGATGTACAACCTTGACAGAGACTCGGGGAACTAGGACGTGATGGTGGACGGCGGTGCCCGTTGACTTTGAGAGCTATGGAGACAATTTGTTCTTATCCATTAGGTAGGATCCCTGGTGGACAATCATAAGAGCTACTTTCTGTTTTTAGTTGTATTTTTTTCTTTTCAGTTGGGCTTTTCTTTGGCCCCCTTACTTTCAGTACACAGTTTTGCTACAAAAATTTTACATCATGGTTGAATATTTTTTCATCCTAGTCTATTTCTTTTTAAAGGATTAAAAGAAAATTCTTTGTTGTTTTTGGGATATTCTTTTCTGATGTTAGTCGCCAACCCCTGGCCTATGGAAGGCAGGAATGGGTTAGATACGACACGGGCCCTAAGAGATGGGTCATGACCACCACTGTATAATGAATATTATATTATTAAAAATATATAATAGATCCATATTAATATATATAATACCATATATAATTTTATTAAGACCATATATTATTAATTTATTAATTATTCCAGGTTAATGTTTCATTTTAGTTAATAACACCTTTGATTTTCGTAAATGTTTTGACATTGTGATATTATGTCCTATTTATTTTATCAATATTTTTTAATTTCTTGAAAATAATCTATTTTATAAATAACATATATATTATGTTTCTTTTTATTTAGATAATCCCATAATATTTAGTGATTGGAATCAAAATACACCGTTCTTGGAGACCATTGGTCGTACATATGAATGAATGTTGTATATGTTTTATATATTATTAAATGAAAGACTGTAAACAATATAAATATATATATATATTGTAATTACATTAGAATTTGTATTTTAAAAATATCAAAAATTTATATTAAACCAATGACAGATACCTTCCATGTAAAGAATGAACGAATCCAGTCACTTCATGATACGCTAGTTTTTCGTACACACAGACAACGTTACTGTTTTTTATAAAATAAAAATCAGGAAGGTATGAGTTATATATTAATTCTACAAGTATAAATAGATAAAATATATCACATATACCACATATAAACTATAAATATGACATTATTATAAACCATTAAATGTTTTAATGGATGAATTAATGACATTTGTTCATGAGGCAGTAGGTTCTCATACAAATGATCATTGATTGTGTATTACAATTGGTGAAAGTTTGTTATTTTTTAGGTAATACTAATAAGCTAAAAACATATTAGTATATATTATATTATTATTTTGTTATATCATAATTATATAAGAATTATTTATGTGGTGGATAATGAAATTCATAAATATTGCTCATTGAATAATGTTACATCTATTTTTGGTAACTCCTTTTGGATTGCTCAAAAGGACTTGATTGGTTTTATTTTTACACAATGTTAGGATTAAAATATGAGAATATAGTTTCTGGGAGATTATTTAGGAATTTTTGGTATTAGATAATTATCTTCATTGGTTTGACTAAGTGTGGTGGGTGAGTGCCCTTTTATATTTTATGAAGAGTATAATTATTTGAAATACAAAAAGGTAAACACTATTTGTAGGTCTCCATTACATCATTTACATCCAATAATAAATCATTTTCTAGGATATATGGTTGAAATATGAATATAAAATTGGTTTTCTACATCTTTATAGGGAATTATTTTCACTTATATTTATTGATTAGTCCCTTATTAAATTATTTTTCTCTCAATCATTGGGATTAATTATTACTATTTTCCCTACTCATTTTGGTAAAAATTGAATTTGGAACTTTTATAAATTATATATTATGATGATTGAAATATGTAATAAAATTTTCCAAATACCAATCGCATATGTTGAATATGATAATTTAAAATTAATATCACATACGGGATGAGAAAGAGGGTTTTTAAAGTGAAACTCTTCAGTAGTTTGAAAAGTTATTTTATCAAATTTCAAGGTAAAATTGAATCAAATGAAACGAAATGGATTTTTAATTTATAATTTTAATAATTAAACTTTAAAAATTTACCATGAAATTTATCGATATAAATAAATTATATATAAAGTACGTTTTCAAATAAAATTCAATTTTTTTACGATTCATATAAAATGAAACTTTTCAGGAAAAAATAATTCGCTATTATATAATTTTCACATTTATTTTTTAAAAAATTTGTTTTATCAATTTAATTTTTTAAAATTTTGTTAACAAAATTAATGAATGTCATTTATAAAAAGGTTGAAAAGCCACATTTTAGAAAAATAAATTTTTTAAGTGTAAAGTTGGGGTTGTTCTTATATATAGTCTATGATAATCATATGATTAATGTTGAATAGAATGTTGAATATATAACATTTTATGTTCTTTAAAATTATTCAACATAATTTTAAAAAAATAGTTTTCTAAGAAATCATTTCTTATATATTCAAAAGGCTTTTATTTTATTTTCTTGGTAGATGGACACCAAAGAATTTGGGTGAAAACCATATTTTCATAATATATTAATTCTTATTCATAACCACCATTCAAATGGTCAGGTGAAAAATATCATATTAGATAATAATATTTTTATAATGATTAACGTTTTATTTAAACCCATTGGTCAATATAAATCATGGTAAACATAGTGTTGTGTGTAACATAGGTGAATCTAGTGTTGTATATATGGTATGATTAACATGGTGTTCAATTTAGGGAAATATTAACTTGGTTTTATATGTAATATATGAGAATAAATTTAATTTCATTAAACATAAGATATATTTAACAATTCATTAAATGAAAAATATTTTAAAAGATTATTTAATTAAAAAAAAATTAAAAAATATATGGGTGTTACATTATACCCTCTATAAAATGAATTTCATACTCAAAATTCATTCAGGTAATCAAATGTCAAATACATAAATGTTCATATTATAAAAAGTCATATCATAAAAATGAATAATAAAAGAACCTTTAAAAAGTTATAGATGAGAACATAATATTTAACTAATTTAACTCATAACTAGGTTTCCATATAAGAGAACATAGGGGGGAATATTTGACACATAATAAATGAATAAGTAATTTTAGAGAGTGATAAATATCACTAATGAAAAAAATTTGTGTTATCTATAGAATATAACCACCTCTAAACCATAACCAAAATATTTTTGGCAAAGTCATTTATATCATAAATATTATAATAATAAGACATCACGTCACTTTTATATCTGTTTTCTATAGTTGATGGATTTAAGAAGGGAATTTACTTCCTTGATTTTACTACATTTCATATAAGCCAAATCACCATTTTTTTAATCTGTGATGAATTTACACTTCATCTCTTACCCCTAAAAACAATGGTTATTTTGATATCCAGGAAGCACTAATGGATAATAATATCCATATATATAATTATAATGCATTCCATATATCTTGAGTCATCATATTAATAATGTTGTTATCACAAAGTATCTAATACAATTAAATCATAATATAGAGAAAGAATAAATTAATCTTCAAAACATTATTCAATGTATAACCTAAAACATTCCATAAATGGTTATCCTAACATCACTTCCCATAGATGAAAATACAATACATTAAATGGAATATAGCTAATTTTATAAAAATGAACTTATCATATATCCCCCATATATCATTATTTGTAACATTATTGTCACATATCAAAAGTGTGAGTACATTCGTCATTAATTCTCAAGATAAATGTTAATAACCTAAATTATTGTAAATCCATATTGAAAACACACACACTTCCAAATTCCTGTAATAGAACATAGATTATTGAGTATATTTATTTAAACCCAAAATGTTTTAAACATTAAAAATGATTACATAAACCAATTTTTAAAATAACCAATATATGTTTGGTTATCATCAATGAAATCCAATTTATAATATCCATATTAATAATATCATTTTCCAAGCAATAATTTTTTTTAATCAACATAAATAACTCATTATGTGTTACACAATCTAAATAATTCATTTCAATTAAATCAGTTACCTATGAAATTGTCACTATTAAATATTTTTTTAATCCTTAATGAAAAACATATACATCATGATTCATATAACATAATTCATGAATTATAATAAAATTAAAATTACATCATCCAAACTATTTATCAAACATTTAACTATGATTCATTCTCTTAATATTCAATACCCCCTTTTCAAAACTATGATGTTTGAATATTGCCATAACAACATTAAAACATAATTTAATCCTTATTAAAAACAATACTAATAGAAATATAAATACCTTTCATATGTCAATTTTGGTCTCATCATCATTTGTAGAAAAAAAATTAATCTTAAAACTTTGTTGATTTCCTTCATGTGATTTCCCCTTGAGATATTTATTTCCATAATTCACATAATTTTCCCATATTGATAATATCATATAGATACCAATGATTCCCTCAATTTCACTAAATAAACTCATCATTTTTCCTCATCAATTACATATATGGGGCCTTATTCAGTACAATTATGACACATTATCAATTATTTATGTAATTTCCATGAGTTCTTATTATCTCCTTTTGGACATATAAGAATTTGATTCATTTATTCATGGTTACCATCACCTGATCTCTCAGATAACTTATTACTTATCTTCTTTTCTGAGTATTATTGTCTTTTATGGTACACATTTTTAATCATGTTTTATGAATACTGATTACAGATAATCACAAAATCATTTACTCCATCAATCATCCCATTTAGATGATTTTCAGAAAATTCTCTATCAGACTCATTGTTAACACAATTCCTTCTTATTCTGACTATGGACTAATAATAGAAAGTGTAGTTACCGGAAAACATACCATAATTTAAAACTTGATAATCCAGAAAAACCATTTAATGCATGTCTAAATAATGGTGAATAATTTTTTAATCTATGAAACCAGATGTCTATACTATGTTATTCATAGTAATACTCTATTTAAATCATTATTGATGGTTCATAAAGAGTTTTTGAATTTCAAAAGTATACCCCTGTAAGTGTCAAACTATGTGTGCAGCAAGGCCAATTTCTATGAACCTATTCCCAATCAAGTATAGATCAATATTGTTTTATTAGGTTGTTATCTCTATGTACGTATATGATAGATAAATATCTCCCATTCAGTATCAAGACATGCATGTATTTTATAGAATCTACTTTCCCTATCCTTTAGATAAATCTTAGAAAATTTTCCTAAATTCATACCCATCCTTAGACGTATCCTTATAGAAAACCCTAGACATAGTAACATAAATACCCATAAGGATTTTACTTTAGTTTTTAATCCTAGTTTCAAATTTATAGAGAAACCATTCCATTGATACAAACTATATATACCTATGTATTTTCATACATGGATATTAAATATTTTTATATTAGTATTCATTATATTCTATAAACACACACTTGAGGAGTATAATAGTTTAGTGTCTTCAAAAATATGGAACACATTAAATTAATTTGGTGAAAGATCATAAACATATACCATAATAATATTCCCATTTCACAATACTACATAATACCTCCCTTCATAACCAGAGGAAAGGAAACATAAGAATGGGTGAGCCTAGATGCACAATTAGGGTATGTATATGATATATATATATATATATATGATTAACATGTACATCGGTTCTTGGGAACATGAACATAACATTTAAAGATCATAACATTCATATCAATGATCGTAAACATGAGTCGTGGAATAAATATGGGCTACTCACAAGACATGAATCATAAGGGATTAAATGGAATAATCCATGAAAAAAGCCATATTAATATGATATATAATTTTTTGAATACACATATGTCTATAGAAATCATCCCCATATTATTCAGGATTACTACCAAGACTATTGTAATGGAGAAATTAAATTATTTCACTGTGTTCAATCCCCCTTCTATCCCTGTATGTAATTTCCTAGTTTTTTTCCATGTATTATTCTAATATCATGTGGGAACTATTTAGAGACAAGGCTTTGAGACGGCGTGCATTTTCTAGGACTGGTGAGCCCTAAACAAATGTCTGAATTTAATTAAATAATTAAATAACACGTGCATGTGGTTTTCCTAAAAAATTGGAAGAACTCCTGAATGGGGGCATGGTTTATAAATATGAGGGCACCATTGCATCTAGAGATTCGGTTTTACAATAGGAGAGACCTAACATTGTCTGGCACAGGTCAGTGGTGAAATCCAGTTTTTGGACGCAACCATAATAAAATATTTTATTAAAATATTTTATTTAATTTTGTTATAGTTATTATCTTTTATCATTTTTAATTAAAATTTTTTGCAGGGGTCTAGGGTTACAGACCTCATATCCCTGAAACCCTTGGAGGCTCTGGAAGCTCTGGAGGAAACCCCCAACGCGGCGGTGACTTTCTTGACGAATTTCCCCGGTGGCGACGACACGGCGACCAGATCTTTGCCAACGAAAGTCGCGGATCTAGGTAATGCGTTTGTTCTCTGTGTGATTTCTTTCTTGTTCCTGGTTCCTATGATGAACGCGGACTAATCCATGAATATATTAGCCCACGGATTGATCGTATTTGTGGTATGGGCTTTTGTAGGGAATTTGGGGAAGATCTTCTTCCTTGCGATTTAATCTGTTGATTATTTTGGTTTTGATCTAATAGCGATGAACCCGGATCGTCACGAACAACGATCGAGGTTCATCCCTCTTGTTTTATTTTTTGATTCTTTCCCCGCATTCTTCATGTGTATTCTACATATTCTTAGGGGAGGCTTGAATGACGGATCATTGTGCATCCGTTGTGAGACACAACAATCCCAAATTGAATATCTAGCATCAAAACAACCCCACGGAGTTGCGGATGCGGTGGAGAAGGATGGATCAGAGTGAATCAGAAGATATTGTTCTTCGATGGATATCTTCACTGATGGCCAGAATTGGATTTTGGAGCCGATCAAAGGCCCAAAACTCATGGTTTTGGCATCACGATGATGGGGCAACCCATAATCTGATGTTTCGCAGCAAATGGACAAGAGAAACAAATACCGAAAGATCGGTCGAGGTGTGTGGAGGAAGGTGATGTTTCAGGAAATTTCCCGACTACACGGCATGTAGTATGGGCTACACAGCGTGTGATTATTGGAGGACCAACTAGCGTGTACTCCGGGAGAACATGGACACAGGTTGGGTACATGGCGTGTATACCCTTCCCCATCCAGACCCGTCTAGATACATGGGATACCCCGTGTACTGGTACATGAGCAGGAGACACGGATGGACACCATGTACGGGTATGCGGCCAAGGTACACAAGTGTTTCCCAGTTGACCGAACAAGGCATGTGCTTCGACATACATTCCGTGTATATGCTTTCCTACACGACTTTGATTTCAGACACGGGCCATTTACATGGGCAGTACCCAGAGTCATGGAACACTACATTTGATCCTTCTACACGTCGTGTAGTAGAGTTTTACACAGCTTGGATGGATGACACGGGCCGATTACATGGGCAGTACCTAGTGTCAAGGAACATGGCGTGTAATAATACTACACGTCGTGTAACCTATTTTACATGACTTGAGCCAGTGGTCTTCTATGACATGGACTTGTTTCATTAGGGTTCGTCCCCTTGGCCTTTCTCCTGAAGGTTTCCGATATCATTTCCTATGTACTGGAGTATGATCCCTTCAGTTGGAAATCCTGAATATAGTTGTTGGAATCCCCTCTTTGAGACTTATAGTCAGATCCTCTATTCATTCCTGGAACCCTATGTAGAGTTTGTGGTATCGACCTGGCCACCTTTACCCGGGCGCCGATCCTCTGCTTAGCAGATTAGTTCAGACTAAGTTGTTGGAATCACCCCATAGCTATTGGTTGTCATCCTCATCCGAACATTGTGTTCGCAAGTACTTGTGGAGTGTGTTCTCCCAGAATGAATACTTTGTATCTCTCTCTTCAGACCTAGAAGTGTGTTCTCCTTGTTACATGCTTAGTGGAATATTCGAGCTGTATCTTAGTGGTGGTTTCGCGATATTCGATCGTGTAATACTATATCTGGGTATTCATGTTATATGTTCTGTAAACATATACTATGTAGATATGACTGTATCATTACATTGTGGTTTTTCTTTTTTTTCTTTGTGGTTTTTGAGGTGTCCTACTGGGTATTGTTGTACTCACCCAGCACAGGCTTTGCCGCACGTGTCATTTCTTGTGCAGACGAGCGAGGCTTTGACAGGATTCTAGGCAGACCAGGACTAGACAATGCTCAGTGAGATCAGATAGGCCGAGGTGTGTTCCTATGACTTCAGATTGCAGTCCCAGTACAATTCTTTACAGGTTGCACTTTTTTGAAGACTCCCTTTTGGTGGGCTTGTAATTTTGGCCCAAGGATTTACATTACTGTACATTACCTTATTGTCGTACATTGTTGGTTGGGATTTTAGTTTATGCATTAATTTCCATTTTTAGTAGTTTTTTACTTTTCAGATTTGTGGTCTTGGAGATGTGAGTTCATGTGTACATGTTTATAGGAAATGCCTCCCATGTTAGTAGCTTGCCTACACGGTTCTAGTCACCAGCCCCTGGCCTATTGGAGGCGGGCTTGGGGAGTTGCGGCTCGTGCCCCACTAGGACGGGTAGTGACAGAGTGCTATCAGAGGTGGTCATTTCTAGCTTAGGATTGAGAGTCTGTGAGTTAGTTTGGGTAAATAGTGTTAAGTGTTTCGAGTTCGCATTTCAAGATAGGGACCCCAATGTTGGTGTGGGGGGCCAACATATCAATACATTAGGACTCTAATAGCTTTATTTTCGACTCTAAACATGAGAAGACTAGTTACATGGGAAAATAATATTACATGCATCATATATGAATGGGTTGTGGTTTCCATGTCTTTCTTGAGTCAGTTCTCCAGATATACTCACTGACTAAGATACATCTTGTTTCTTTACAAGATGCCTCCACGATGTGCACCCACTAGGATTCAGTAGCTCGATCACGAGGATGACCCCCTCTGTGATGAAGATTCTATACAGGGACTAGATCCCCCTGTTTTAACATCATGTGGTGTGCCAGTTATTCCACCACCTGTGGAGCAGTGTTTAGTGTCTGCTGTACCAGTAGAGGAGGAGCGCAGGCTGAGTGCACTCTACGAGTTTCAAAGACAGAGACCCCTCAGGTTTCGAGGCGAGCCCGACCCTCAAGAAGCACATGACTAGCTTGAGGAAGAGACCAGAATCTTATATTTGTTCAGGACACCTATAGATCAGATGGTGATCCTGGATGTGAGCCTTTTCCAGGGCTCGGCATGGAGATGGTGGAGTTTGGTTATCTGGACTCATGATGAGGAGACTCTTGCATGGTCAGAGATTGATTATCTCTTCAGTGAGGAGTTTTCATTGGTTACCCTGAGAGTAGTAGGTATACAGAAGCTTCTTCAGCTCCAGAAGGGAGCCATGATGGTGGCTGACTATACATCGAGGTTTACTAACCTCTCACAGGACTCGATAGATATGGTCAGTGATTAGTACTTCAGAGATTAGACTTTTGAGCAGGGATTACGCAGAGACATCCGGGCTTGCATCATCCCTATGAGCATTCCTACTTCTGTGGGTTCCTCGAGCGATATTTGGTGGTTGAGAGCATCATGGAAGAGCAGAGACAGCTGGCAATTGTTAGTAGTGAGCGAGCTGGAGCTGAGACCTCGGCAGCAAGGAGCCAACGTCAGGGACCCAGGAAAGGGAGACATTTTTAGAGGGGATCCCAGGATAGAGGATCTGCCATACAGGGTTCACAGGACCCATCCAACATTCCATGAGAGAGGCAATGCTACTCATGTGCTGGAAGTGGAAATCTCGCTCGAGATTGTCCAAAACGTCGTACTACTGACATGGGAACAGTAAATGGACCACGGGGGAAGAGGCAAATTGTGGAGCAGACAGATCTGTGGGGTGACAGATGTGGTAGAGGAGCTGGGAGAGCAGTTGGTGGTGGCCAGCATTTTGACCTTTTACCACCACCACCCCCCATGAGGTCCACCCCAGGTTCAGGGAGCTGGTGGATAGAGGAATGGACAATTGTAGGAAGCAAAGGCTTATCACCCAGGTACTCCCGGAATTATTACAGGTACAATCTGTTTCTTTTCTACTTTGGTTTTCGTACTGATAGGAAAAGGCGCAAGTCATTATTTTTTGGCTTCCTTTCTTGTTTGAGACCTTGAGATTCTAGTTGAGACATTGACTCGACCCATACGCTTAGATACATAGACTGTAGAAGATTCAATGATCACACACATTTTCAGACAGAGTGTCTTAACCCTTGGAGGCGAGAGTTTCAGTTGGAAACTCTTGGTGGTTGCGTCGAGGCGTTATGATGTCATTCTTGGTATGGATTGGCTATCAACAGCTCATTCCCTGATTGACTGTTTTAGGCAAAGGGTGTGATCTGTCCGGAGTGATGGAATGAAGTTCTCCTTTGTTGGTGAAAAAGAGACCCAGACAGTGCAGGATGGACTTGTTCATAGGAATGTACATCCTATTTCACATTAGTTGGCTAGCCTATCTCTTGGTGCAGCAGATGTTACGAGTTTCCAGTTTCCTACAGTAGTGGCTGAGTACGAGGATTTCTTTCTGGAGGATGTCCCCGAACTACCTCCCCATCAAGAGATAGATTTCTGCACTGATGTGCAACCCTGGACGACACTGATATCAGCATCAGCATATCGGTTGGCTCATGCAGAACATCGCGAGCTAAGAGTGTAGCTGGAAGACATGCAGAGACAGGGCTTCATGATACTCGGTGAATCACCCTGGGTGACCCCAGTATTGTTTTCCAAGAAGGAAGACTAGATCTTGAGGCTGTGTATGGATTACCGACTCTTGAATTTGGTGACCGTGAAGAATTGGTATCCACTACCGAGGATCAATGACCTATTCGACTAGTTAATAGGGGATCAATGGTTCTTTAAGGTTGATCTACGATCAGGCTATCACCAGTTGTGGGTGTGGGGTGAGGATATAATGATGGCAACATTTAGATGTCGCTACGGTCACTATGACTACATGGTGATTCCCTTCGTCCGGATTAATTCCCCAATAGTGTTTATGGGACTAATGAACCAGATCATTCAGCCCTATCTAGATCAGTTCATGGTCATCTTCATTGATGATATTCTTGTGTTCTCGGTGTACGAGGAGGACCATGCGTGGCACCTAAGGATGGTCCTGGAAACACTCTGAGAGCACTAGTTGAATGGGAAACTCTTGAAGAGTAAATTCTAGATACAGGAGGTCTACTTTCTAGAACATGTTATCTCAGTCGATGGTGTAGCGGTGGACCCTACCAAGGTAGAGGCAGTGGTAGCATGGGTGCCACCCCGGATCATGATAGAGGTTCATATTTTCCTTGGGTTGGAAGGCTACTATTGGAGATTCATTCTTGATTTCACCAGGATTTCAGCACCAAAGATAGCTTTGAACCAAAAGGGGCAACCTTTCGTGTTGACCGAGAGATGCCAGCAGGCTTTTTAGTAGTGGAGACAGGGTCTGGAGAGGGTACCGATATTAAGACTACTAGAAGTGGCTGTCGAGTACGTGGTGTTCTGCGACACATCAGGAAACGGGCTTGGTTGTGTCCTACTGTAGAGTCAAGCGGCTATTGCATATGGCTTACGTCATTTGAAGAAACACATGTAGAACTATGCGACCCATGATCTTGAGTTGGAATTGGTAGTCTTCTCATTGAAGATGTGGAGGAATTATCATCTGGGAGAGAGGTTTATCATCTACTCTAATCGCAAGAGTATGAGTTATATCTTTTCTTAGAAGGATCTGAATTTGAGACAGAGGAGGTTGCTTGAGTTCTCAAGGATTATGACATTGAGATCGTTTATACTCAAGGGAAGGGGAACGTTGTGGCAGATGCTCTAAGTAGGAAATCCAGTTCGCAGTTGCTGGATGAGGCGACAAGGCAGCTGGAATCTTTTTTTATTATCTTTCGTGGATAGAGATAAGGGAGCTTACTCTCGGTCGATGGTTGTTACCCCTCCACTCTTACATCGAGTCAGGGAAGCACATCTCAAGGATGCTAGCTATGAGACTCTACGTGCTCAGATATCTGTATGTGATGCTACTGATGGATATTAAAAAGGTGGGGATCACATTGTTCTTTTAAGAGGGCACACAGTAGTACCGGTGACGTTGTAGGAGGTGGTTTTGAGGAAGTTCCATACATCTCCTTTGGCGGTGCATCCAGGCATGGAAATGATGTACCAGGACATTTGACGTCAGTTCAAGTGGACAGGAATGAAGAAGAGTGTGGCAGATATTGTTTCTCAGTTCCTTTCTTGTCAGCAAGTAAAGGCTGAGCACTAGGTCCCAACAGGTTTGACCCAGGCCCTTGAGGTGACAGAGTGGATGTGGGATGGGATATATGTGGACTTCGTGAAGGGTTTACAACGTACATCAAGGGGACAGGATTCCATCTGGGTGATCGTTGACCGACTCACCAAGTCGGTCCACATTATAGCCATATGGGAGCAGAGTTCAGTAGAGATCTTGGGATGCCTCTACGTACTGGATATTGTTCAACTTCATGGAGTTACATCAATGATCATCTCAGATCATGATTCTCATTTAACATCCCATTTTTTGAAGGGATTGCTGGAATCTTTTGTGACTCTGTTATGCTTTAGCACAGCGTTTCATCCTTAGACTGATGGACAGACAGATCAGACCATCATGGTTCTGAAGGATATTCTACGATCTTGCATACTTGACTTCGGTCGTAGCAGGGAGGATCAACTAGCATTGGAGGAATTTTCTTATAACAACAGTTATCATTCCACTATTGGTATGGAACCATTCGAGGCTTTGTACGAGAAACCTTGTAGGTCACCGCTTTGCTGGACTGACCCAGTAGAGTCAGCACTCATGGGCCCAGAGATGGTGCGAGCTTCTATAGAGAAGGTGTATGTCATCCAGGAGAAGATAAATACTGCACAGAGTTTGTAGGAGTCTTATACTCACAGGAGACATAGGCCCTTGTAGTTCGAGGAGGGAGACCATGTGTTCCTTTGGGTCTCACCT
The DNA here is from genome assembly GCA_963277665.1 of Viscum album. Classification (NCBI taxonomy): domain Eukaryota; kingdom Viridiplantae; phylum Streptophyta; class Magnoliopsida; order Santalales; family Viscaceae; genus Viscum; species Viscum album. The sequence continues at coordinate 55,144,782 of OY728156.1, forward strand.
CGACGGGGATTGCAGATATTTGACCGAGGCGGAAAGCTCTCTCTGAGGTTCATCGGCCCTTTTCAGATTCTATGTAGAGTTGGCGAGGTGGCGTACCTCTTCGATCTACCCCCTCAGATGGACCGAGTACACAACGTCTTCCATGTGTCGCAGCTGCGGAGGTACATGCATGATCCATCAGACGTTATCGACTAGAGTGAGATGGACATCGATGATGGAGTGACCTTTGATGAGTACCCAGTAGAGATCAAGGATCAGCGGGAGAAGATCATTCGTGGGTGAGATATTCCATTGGTGTGTGTCTGGTGGTAGCACAAGAATCTCTATGAGAGTACGTTGGAGCGATAAGCTCAGGTTTGTGCGCAGTATCCACATATTTTTGAGTTGTCTTTTTTTAGCTTTTCGTGGACATAAATCCCTATGGTGGGTGTGATGTAATGTCCTATATTTTTTCCATGTATTATTTTAATATTATATGGGAACTATTTCAAGACCAGGCTTTGATACGGCGTGGTGTTCCAAGTCCTGGTGATCTCAGATCAAATATCTGAATTTATTTAAATCATTAATTAACAAGAGCATACAGTTTTCCCAAAAAAGTGTAATAACACCTGAACGGATACTTTAATTGGATATATGAGGGAACCATTGCGTCCAGAGCATTGGGATTACCCTACGAGAGACCTAACATCGGCTGGCACAGGTCGGTGGTGAAATCCAGTTTTTTGACACAACCGTAATAAAATATTTAATTAATTTTTGTTGCAGCGATTATCTTTTATACTTTTTAAATAAAGGATTGTTCAGGGGTCCAGGGTTATAGAACCCATAACCCTGAAACCCTTGGATGCTCTGGAAGCTTTGGGGAAACCCCCAAGGCAGCGACGACGTTTTTGACGAATTTCACCGGTGCCGACGACGCGTTGAATATATCATCGCAAACAAACCCCGTAGATCCAGGTTGGGTGTTTGATATCATTGTGATTTCTTTCCCGTTATTGGTTCCTACGACGAACATGGACTAATCCACGAAAAGATTAGCCCACAGATCGATCGTATTTGCAGGATGGGCATTTGCAGAGATTTTGGGGAAGATCTTCATTCTTGCGATTTAATCTATTGATTATTTTGGTTTTGATCTAACGTCGACGAACCCGGATTGTCACGAACAATGATTGAGGTTCATCCCTCTTGTTCGATTTTGTAATTCTTTTCTTGTGTTCATCATTTGTGTTCTATGCGTTCTTAGCGGATGTATGAACGATAGATCATTGCGCATCCATTGTGCGACGCAACGATCCCAAATTGAAGATCTAGCATCCAAACAACCCCACAGATGTGCGGCTATGTTGGCGACTGACTGATCAGAGCGAATAAGAAGATATAGTTCTTCAAAAATTTTCTGCATGGATTACCGGAATTGGATTTTGGAGCTGATCGAAGGCATGATACCAACAGTTTAGGCATCACGACGATGGGGCGACCCATAATCTGATGTTTCGTGGCAAATGGTCAAGAGAAATGGAAACCAAAAGATCGGCCAAGGCATGAGGAGGAAGACGATGTTTCTAGAAATTTTCCAACTACACGGCTTGTGTTCGTCGGTGGACCACCTGGAGTGTACTCTGGGATAACACGGATATGGGATGGGTACACGGACAAGGACACTGCATGTGTACTCTTCCCCGACTAGATCCGGCCAGATACATAGGATACCCCGTGTATTGTTACACGGGAAGGTGACATGGACGAACACCATGTACGGGCATGCGACCAGGGTACATGGGTGTTTCCCAGTTGACAGATTACGTCATGTGCATCGACTTACACCCCCTGTATATGCTTTCTTACACGACTTCGATTTCAGACACGAGCCATTTACACAGGAAGTTCCCGGAGTCCGGGAACATGACGTGTGATCCTTCTACACACCATGTAGTTGAGTTATACACAGTTTGGATGGATGACAAGGGTCGTTTACATGGGTAGTACCCGGAGTCAAGGAACATGGTGTGTAACCATACTACATGTCATGTAACCTGTTTTACATGACTTAAGCCAGTGGTCTTCTGTGACTTGTACTAGTTTCCTTAGGGTTCGTCCCCTTGGACTTTCCCCTGATGGTTTCCCGTATCATTTGTTATGTACACGAGTATGTTTCCTTCAGCCAGACTTCCAGAATAGAGTTTCTAGAAACCCCTATGTGATACTTAGAGCGGGATCTTCTATTTATTCTTGGAACCCTAAGTAGAGTTCTTGGTATCGACGTGACCAACTTTACATGGGCTCCGATCATCTGTTTAGCGTATTTGTTCAGACTGAGTTTTTGGAATCACCCCAGAGCTATTGGTTGTGATCCTCATCTGAAAATCGTGTTATCATGTACTTGTGGAGTGTGTTCTGCTGGAACTAGTACTTCGTATATCTCTCTTCAGACCTAAGAGTGTGTTCTCCTTGTTACGTGATTAGTGGAATCATCAAGGTGGATCTTATTGGTGGTTTCATGATATTCAATGGTGTATTATTATATATGGATATTCTTGTTATATGTTTAATTAACATACACTCTGTAGGGATGACTGTATCATTCCTTTGTGGTTTGTCCTTTGTTGTGTTATTTTGTGGTTTTCGGGGGGTCCTACTGGGTAATATTATACTCACCCATGCACGAGCTTTGTCGCACGTGTTGTTTCATGTGCAGACGAGTGAGCCTTTGACAGGATTCCAGGCAGACCAGGACCGGACAGTGCTCAGTGAGATCAGAAAGGCTGAGGTGTGTTCCTATGGCTTCAGACTACAGTCCCAGTACCATTCTTTATAGGTTGGACTTTGTTTCAGACTCTCTTTTGGTGGGATTGTACTTTTGGCCCAGGGTTTTACATTACTGTACTTTACCTTCATGTCATACTCTATTGGATGAGATTTTAGTATATGCATGAATTTCCATTTTTAGTAGTTATTAATTTTCAGCTTTGTGGTCTTGGAGATTTGAGTGTGTGTGTATATGTTTAAGGGAATGCCTCCCATGTTAGTAGCATGCCAACTTGGTGCTAGTCACCAGCCCCAGGCCTATTGGAGGCGGGCTTAGGGAGTTGCGGCTCAGGCCCCATTGGGACGGGTCATGACACTGTATTACTGAATCAAGTTCATTATGTGTTCTATCATTGTATTTCTGAACAGGTTTCACTTTCTATTCCTTCCATATGTTACTGAAATGAGTTTACTCCTCATTATCATGTTGTATTATTGAACTGGTTCACACGAATTTCATACTTGTATAACTGAACTGAATCCACTCCTTGTTCTCGCCATGCATAGCTGATGTGATATATAAAAAATTACCCAAAGCATTAGAGGGAGATATTGGTCGTATATTTTAACTAATGAAATCATACATACATGTTCCATAAGATAATAATAAATGCATCATATCATGAACCATAAAAAGAGATAATTTCTATATACATCATATCACAACCCAGGAAATGATATGAAACTCATAACCATTTTTCGAATGAAAACAGGTGGATGAGATATAAGTTTCAAAATAATTAATCATAGAATAACTCATGAAAAGAAGAGGGTTTCATATGTATTTTATCATGGTATTACCCAAGGAAGAGATTATGGAATCACAAAAAACGTTTCATTTTTAACATTAACCATTCAACGACAGAATAACAATGGTTTACATGGATCATATCCCCATTAATGCATAAAATATATTAAATTATGACATCTTAAATGTAAAAAAACGTTTGAAATATCACATGGATCATTTCTTAAAGAAAATAAAATTTCATAGAAAATCATTTTTTAAGACATTAAATATGATAAAACAATTTTTATAAAAAAATATTAAAAATATATGCAGTAAAAAATAAAAATAAATTAAATCATTTCTTTGGGAAAATAAATTTTCTATACAAATAAAAACTGTTTAAATCATAATACTTTTTTTAAATTTATTTTCTTTGAAAATATATTTGAGTGATTATATAGAAATATTTGGAATCAATTATTAAAAACTTTAAATCATAAAATTGTTTTAAAATCTATTTCCTTGAAAATGATATTAAAATATAATTTTAAATTTTTTTTATGAAATAAACGTAATAGAACATGGTTTATTGAGAAACATTTCTTTTAAAAAGAATATAGAGATTAATATTTACATTTATAAAAATATTTTCATAAACATATTAAGTACTAAAGAGTGAAAAAATGGTATCATTGCATGAAAGTATTAACAATAAATATATTATAATAAAATTAATGATAATTATTGACTTATGTATATTAATATTTCTTCATTGGAATCATAATTATAAACAATGAAATTAAGTTATGAAATTGCAGCAATAACCACTTACCCCATAGGTAATATTGAACCATAAACACCATGACGAAATAAAATGAAATGAATAAAAAAATATTATGATCATGAAAAATATTTTTAAATTAAATTTCAAATGGTTTTTATATACAAATCATTATATTACATAGGTTCATACCATTACATGTGTCATAAAGTAAGAGAAGTTTGACAAAAATCAATAAACGATTTGGATGATTTTGAACCATAAACAATATGAAATAGAGATCCTATAGTGGATATGTAAATACTGATAATTTTATATATATATATATTATAAAATATATTCTTGTGTATCACATTTAAATTATAAATAAATTGGGGTACAATACGACATGTTTCTCACAAAAGTAAAAAGTGAGACAATATTACTTTACTATTTTATTATCTTTTGAATCATAAGATTAGTGAAAGAATAACATTGATTGAAACTCTAGATATCATGAAATAAATTAAATTCATGATATAAAATGGCATATCGAAGTATATATACCATATAAAAGAAAAGATTAGGGAATATAGGAAAATTATTGTAGGAATAAAAGTTAGACTAGAAAACCTCATACCTTACAACTTAACACGCTTCATACTAGTTCAAAACTATTGTCGAATTAATATATGATTATTATTATTCTATAAAAGAACCATATTCATTTTTATATACCATATATGATTTACATATGATGTTATGTTACCCATTTATTATCAATTCCATTTTAAAATTACACTTTTGGTAATAAACCATTTGTTTTCAAATATGTTATAACATTTTCATCTTCTTCTTCTTTATATAATCATTATATACTCATTTTTATAATTTATACCATGATATAAATATCATATATATTAAATATATATGTTTTGATATAAATCCATAAAATTTATTGATAGGAAATGAAATTCATCATTCATGGCGATGATAGGTGGTACATACGCATGACCACTATTTCCTTATTCTTATCATATTGAAAGGAAAAAAGAAAATAATATATATATATATATATATATTATCATTTCATAGGTCGCGTCCAAGTGGTGCTTTTTCTAGCCTCACCAATCTCACCTTCAATAGGCCAGGGATTAGTGACTAGCACAATGTAGGCTTATCCATAACATGGGAGGCATTTCCTAGGTACATGTACGCAAGGAAACATTTCTTATCCCCCAAATTTCTGAAATGTAAAAAAAAATACTATGTAAAATATTCATGAATACCACTATATCCCAAAACTAATGTATGAAGTGATGTAATGTGATGTATAAAAGTCCAAAATATAATACCACTAAAACTGGTATGTAACCACAAGTACAAGCTGTATGAAAAAGGTGTTTGGACTACTCTATGTCGCTATAGGAACACACCTTGGTATGTTCATTCTCTCAAAGAGACGTTTGGTCCTAGTACTCATATAAATCAATCAAAAGTTCGATCATCTCCATAATACATGACACATGCTGGAAAATCACATGTTCGGATATATATAACAATACTTAGTTGGACACCCGAAAACCAAAAATCAATGAAAAAAAGGAATGATACAGTCATTTCTATGATAGTATATGACTAAAAACAAATATCAATAATGTACAGATATACTCAATTTGAGACACAAAGTCTAGAGATATGTCACAAATACTTCATACCAACACTAGGAATTTAGATCAATGATTACATGAAGCACTAATCCGAGAGAAAACACTCCTGGTTTTGATGGCATTGATGACGTCTGTCCGAGAGGTACTGCATATTAGGTCTCTCCATGAGAGTGATGGTATTATAGATCTGAATACAAAGATAACATAAAGCAGATTAGGATCATATCCCGGGTCTAGGGGTGATATTTACAACTAAATATGTATTAAACTTTCAATTAGAGGATATACACCCACATAGTGTTGTTCATGTCGATACAGAGAACTATACCTAGTGCATGAAGAAATAATTGAGGATCCTATTGTAGGCCACATTGGGGATTCCAATAACTATATTCTTGAAGCCTTGTAAAATGGATAGTAGTCACATGAGTATGAAATGATTCAAACCTACCATTAGGGAAATGATAATGTGATAGAATCCTAAAGATACATGTTCTATATATGGAGGACATATGAATAAATCCATGTAGAAAGGTGAACATCGTGTGTAATAGTTCCACACACCGTCTACCTTTACCATGTTTATTGACCATGTATAATGGCCCACTTCATTAGAATATTTCATATATATGATGGGCACATACACTACAGTAGGATTCTAATTCAATGTCTTTCCACCCAAGGTCCTCCTGTGTACCCTAGTCATGTGCCAATACACGGTGTCACCCATATAACATTTCCCATGAACCATTACATGGGGTAGCCCATGTAACTATTTCATTCCATGCCATGTTGGGGAGTACATGCCATGTAAGAAAACATTGTACCCTACCTCATGAACATTTACTTCCCAGGGAATATGCAGAGTGGTACAACGATGAACACATGCTATGTAGATGGGAGCATAGACCATGTGTTTTGGGTTTTCTAGAACCCATATTCTTCATCCCGCTCACCTCAACCAATTTCCCACGTTCAGCTATGGTCCTTGGTTCACATCAATAAAAATGATCTCGGTTTTTTTCACCAGCCTAACAGCAAAACAAGGTGTTTTGATCCTTCATTCGGCTTGAAATTTATTTTATTTTATTCCAATGTAACCGAATGAAGAACCACCACACCTTCTTCGAGTCATCCAGGTGTTGGATCAAAATTTTCCTATTATTGTACCATGAAATGAATACTCATTAATTGATTGTTCAATGTTTGGGGAAGAACATAGAATGTGAACTAATAATTTGGGGAGAAACACACAAGCAACAAATCCTATGGAATAAACATTGACCATTGCAGTTCTATATTTGATAAACTTATATAATAATGGTAATTAAATAACGAAATTTAATATCTAGGGACAAATCCTGATAAACCATGGAAGTATAACACATTCAGTAATATATGATTGAACTATGGATCAATCAGTTTGTTTATTTGTCCAAATTTTTCATTTATATCATGAATTGGGAAGGAGAATAAAAATAAAACATCTTACCTCGATTTTGGATCACTCATTGTTGAAAATTGGTTTTCCTGTCGTCACAATTGGTGAGATCTATCAAGAACATCATTTCTCAGTCATTGATCCAAGGTCCTATCATTTCATACTAAGATGATTGTCCCTGGTTTTCTCTTCATTTCCTGTAAATGATTCTAATGTTATGATCCTAACCATGGATATCTACCTAAAGGATCATTTAAAAGAAAAACTATCGTTGTGACACTGCGTCGACGAAACAGAAATAAAATAAATTTCTTAAATATGTATTTTATTCATTTAAAATGCTTGTGATGAATTTCTAAAACTAACCGACATCGGAAAAAGTTAGGTCTATCTTAAGGATAATTCCCTATTCTAAACATAATGGTTCCCTTATATTTTTGATATGGGCACCCATTTATATGTTATTTCAATTTTTATGGAAAACTGCGTACACCTGCTATAGAATATTTTAATATAATTAAAACATTTATTATAGGAATATCGATCATTAGAATTTCACATCATCTTATCACCTGGTCTAAAAATAAATCTATATAATATTTAGAAATAATACACAAAAAATATGAGATGTTACATTCTCCATATCTTGGGTCTTTACATCCCATAAAATCCAAAACTATTGATACATAAAAAGATGAGGTTACTGATCAATAATCTGAGCCTCCTGCTCCCAACTGTTCCCTTGTTGATAATCGTGATTTCACCAGTGACACACTATAGTAATTGATTACCCATTAAGTATTCTCTCTTATTGATCCACAATTACATTGGGTACTCAAAAAGAGTATCTCCATCATGGATATCAATATCACCCTAGTCAATGATGTGAAATGGGTCACACATATACCTCCTTAGCTATGAAACATGGTAGACATTGTGTACCTGTTTTTAGGATAGGTGTAGAGGCAAGTGGTATTCTACATCATCAACTATAATATGTATCTAAAAATTACCCATAAACCTCAGAGATAACTATAAGCCTCTACAAAATTTCCATAATCCACATCAAGGTGAAACACATAGGAACACTTGGTCTCCTTACAAAAACTCAACAGGACTCTTTTGAATGTCATAATAAGACTTCTGATTGCTTTGTGCAGTCTACATCCACTCCTTAATTATTTTCTCCATCTCTATAGTAGCTTGCACCAACTTTGGGACCATAAGTACTGACTCTCCTTGGTATGTCTAGAAATGTGTTGAACTATATGGTCACCCGTATAAAGCCTAAAATGGTTCCATACTAGTGGAGGAATGGTAGTTGTTGTTATATGGAAACACCATCTGCGGAAGCTGATCCTCCCAACTACAGTCGAAGTCCATTTTGCAGGCCCACAACATGTACTCCAAAACCTAAATGGTCTCTTACATCTGGCCATCCATTTGTGGGTGAAACACTGTATTAAAATATAACCGGGTCCCAAATGTCTCATATATTCCCTTCCACTGCAGATATTTAAAATGAGAATCAGGATGTGAAACTATCATCGATGGAACTACATGGAGTCAAAACATTTGTTGAATGTATAGGATTACCTTGATATTTAATGAACTTTTCACTCAGATTTATATGAAGTTGTACAACTTGGTGAGTCGCTCGATGATCACTTAGATGGCGTCATGTCCCCAAGACATACATGGTAAACAAATCATGATGTCCCTTGATATCCCATCCAATATCCATTCTGAAACCTCAGGGGGTTTATTTAAACCTACTAGAACCTAGTGCTTAGCCTTCAAATACTGACAAGTAAATCGTGAAACAAACAATGCCACTCCTTTCATTATTCATGGCCATTAAAACTGACATAAGAGGTCCTAGTACATATTCACGACACCTGGAGTAACCTAAATAGAGGGAATATGAAACTCCCACAAAACCTACTCCCATAATTCCACTGGAACTACTATACGTCCTCGGAAAAGACCTATGTGATCCCCACCTTTCCAATATCCATTATAATCATTCCCTATAGACATCTGATCATTTATTGTTTCATAGTCATTATCACCATGTTGTGTCTCCCTAACATTATATAACAGTTGGGGGAAGACAACCATAAACTGTATGTATGATACTCTATTTCCATTCACAATAGATAACTATAATAAGGCCAACAGCACTGATACCCCATTCAATAACTGTGAACTAGATCCTCTAATATGAACATATAGAAACACATTCCCCTACCAATGTTTATAGAAAATATCAATGTCATATTCCAAGAAGAACATTATCCATTATGTCCATTTAATGTTATGATCCTTCCAAGAGATTTTATAATTAAGACTCTTGATATCAGAGTAGACGATAAATCGCTCTCCCATCAGGTATTGTAGACACTACTTGAATTAAAATACTACAAAGGATAAATAAATATCATTTTTCATGTAGTGATTCTCATGTTGACTCAACATGTGTGAGCCATATGAAATAATTGATATCCTCTTCATCAAGACACAACTAAGACGAGTTCCAGATTAATATTGGGACATTGTTTATTGGACACCATCCTCCAATATTATAATGTTCAGAGCACTCTTCAAACTCTTCCTCAAATTCTAAAATTCTTGGTGGAACATCACTATCCCCACGAATTGATTCCCCTATCAATTCAAGGATATCATAGGTTCTATTATCCTAGATAAATCTGGTATGAATCTCTGATAATGAACTGAAACCCCGAGGAAGCACCAAACCTTCGTCGTGTTAAAAGGTGGCCAATATGATAACACTACCTCAACCTTGGCTATGTCCACATAAACTCCAACAACTAAGGCAACATGTCCCAGAAATTGGTCCTCTAGAATAAAAAATTTAAAGTTGAGAGTTTCCTATAACGAATGTTCTCCCAGAGTGTGTATATAATTATCCTTATGTTTCTCTTGTTCTCTTACACTGACACCGAGTACACAAAGATATCACTGATAGGGACTACCACAAACCAGTCTATGTAATGCTAAATGATATTTTTCATTAGTCCCATGAAAACGTATGGGGAATTCAATATACCAAAGGGCATCACCAGGTACTCATAGTGACCATAATGAAATTTGAATGTTGTCTTTGGTATATCCCTATCTCATATGCACACCAGTCATAACCTGATTGCTGGTCAACCTTCTCTAAATAATATTCACCTTTCAAATAATAAAAAATGAAATATATTCTTAGATGTGTAAAAATTTTCATCAATTTTAATTGGTTCATGCACTAGTAGTCCACACACAACTTTAAGCTCCCTTCTGCATTTTTAGAACACAATACCAGGGTCGCCATGGCTGAATCACATGGTCTCAAAAATCCTTTCTCTGAAAGTCCTCTGACCGTAGAATCATCTTAGAAATCTCTGTGGGATCCAGCAAATATTTTAGTGTAGATATCAGTGTTTTATTGGGCTATAAATCAATAAAAAATTATCTCTCTCGATGGGGAGGTAATTATGGAACGTCTTTGGGGAAGATATCCTTCTTCCCCTCTACCACTATTAGAAACCAGAAGATCATAACATCTGATATGCCATGGGTTATACTAGCTAATTGACGAGTCATCATATTCACCCTCCTATGTATAATTCTATCATATGCTTCCTGGTATTTTTCTTTACTGACAAAAGAAAATATACTTCAATCATTGTGGACCTACCCCACCTTCTCCTAAAATAGACAACCTAGTATTGGACTATTGATAACCAATACATATAGAGAATGATCTCATAAGGCATCGAAGATACCAACATGAGGTTCCAACCAAAACTATGGCCTCTAAGGGTTAAGTCACACTTTTAGAAGAAGATCGTGATCATTGAGTCTTCTATGGTAGGTGTCTCCAAGCATAAGGGTCGAGGAAACAATTCCAATAAAATGTTTAGGTATCAGAAAACATATGTGGTGAGAAATGAATGACTAGATAATGAGTCTATTAGTACAGTAGATAAAGTATAAAATACATAGATCATAACTCGAACCATTCTTGGAGCCACATGATAATAATCCTCAACCACATATTATTGTCCCCTCCCTTTTCCTCATGGTCTCTATGCATGTCGTAGACCACATGAGTTAGTTTTCGTTGTAATTTGAAACATCGAACACCTCCTTTAGCTCCCTACTATCAAGGTTATTTTTTCTGCTTATCCACTACTATCTATCATGGAATGCATCTTCTCAAACTAGATAATTTCAACCACCAATGCTTGATCAAGAACCATATCATATGTCAGAATGGTTATAGGGATAATGTTGGCTCAGATGCCTCTATGCATACCTCTATCAAATGTCTGATCCTTAATGTACTGATCACTAACCATATCCATCGAGTACCTGGAATTTTTAGTGAACCATGATGATTAATCATCAACTATTAGGAAATTCTCATGGAGATGAAGAAGCCCTTGTATTCTCACATCTTTTACCAGGACATGTTTGAACTCCTCAATGAAGAGGAATTCAAAATATATCCATGAAAGAGTAACTCATCATGAGTTTGGATATCCTAAATCCACTATCGTCCCATTTAGTCATGTAGAAGAATTTCCACTAAAACCACGATTTGATCTGATGGTGTCCAGACTAGACCGAAAACAATTGTTACCGCTTTAAGCTACTCCTCATCCTATTAAGGTCAGAGCTTACATTATAACCTAGGGGGTCTATGTCTATGAATCTCATGAAGTGTACTTAGAATTCACTCATCATCTGATTTTATTGTGGGTACCACGTGCTGCTCTACAGGTTACGGTACAGCTTGTGCACCAACTAGAGGTGAAATCAAGGGAATTATTCCATATATTTAAGTCTTATCTCTATGGGGGACATCCTCGTGATTAAGATTTTGAATACTAGTTGGAATTCATCACAATGGAATCATGAATGGAAATAATATATATCACAGAAAAGAGTATATCTGGAGATCTTAATCATGAAATACACAGATACCAAAACCCATTCCTATTTGATGCATGGACCATTTTTTCCCCACAGCCAATGTCTTCATATAACGAGTCAAAATATGGTTAAAAAAGTCCTTGTGTATGGATATGTTTGATGCTACACCAACACCGGAGTCCATGTTATAGAAGTTGAACATGAAACACTTGACACATTATCCCCAAAAAATTTCACAAACTCTCGGTTCTATGGTAGAACTAATGACCTCTAATACCACTGTATGCTAAACCATACTAGTGGGTCCTATGTCACGACACCCCAATCCCTCCTCCAATTGGCTAGAGGATGGTGACTATGACTGATTGGGAATATCATTAATATTGGAGGTATTTCTTATGTATATGTATGAACACATTCAACTCTAGACTAACAAAATTCTAAAATGTAAAAAAACAATAAGTAAACTGTGTATTCATACCACTATATCCAACAACAAAAATTCAGAAAAAAAATAAAGTGAACTAAATAGGGATATAATACCAACCCACTAAAAATGTTCTACAACATAAAGTACAAACTATAAGAAATACACAATGGGACTACCCTCTGTAGCTATAGGAACACACCGTAGTATGTACAGTTTCTAAAATCATTGGATGGTCTTATTCATAACAGTACTCTGTCAAAAGGTTGATCGTCTTCACAAGAATGTTTTTTTCCTTTAGAAAATAACATTCATGGTGGATAAAAACTACATTGTAGGTCACCCCAAAACCAAAAATCATTAAAACAAAGGAAATATAGAGTCATTTCTACAGATGTATTTGTAGAAAGATAATATAGAAATAAAATATACCGATATACTAAATCCAAGACATATAGTCTTGAGGTATCTTAAAACTACAGCATACCAGCACAAGGAATTAAGCTCGAATATTTCACAAATAACTAATATGGGAGAACACACTAATTTTTTCAATAGATCTTATGACATCCGTTTGATAGGTTCTGCTCATCGTCATGAATCCACACAAGATAGATACACTGATAGATATGAAGAGATAGATACAATATAATAGATGGGGATCATAGCTAGGGAAATGGGGTTATACCAACAAATTAATTTAGATTAAACCACCATGTAGACAATTGGTTCCCACATAATTTTGTCATGTCGATACAAATAATTCTACATAGGTCATGATGATTGAATAAAGGATCCTGCTATGGGCCACTCAGGGGATTCCACAACTCTATCCAGGGGGTCCTGTTTAAGGGATCATAGTCCTATGAGTATGAAATCATAATACCTACAATCATAGAAACAATAATGGGAATGAATGGTGATGAAAAATTTTAAAGATACTGAGGACAATAAAATAAATATATTTAGAAAGAGGTACACCAACGAGCATGTAGCCATGTTGTAGAGGCTCCTGATTGGAATCCAAAAGACCCAGGATCAAATCCGGGAGGGACTAATTTATTGGGTACTATAGCAGCACTGTAGCAGTGGAAACACTGTAGCAGTCGAGGAACTATTGCTAGGTATTGTAGCTGCCACGGGTACTGTAGCAGCACGGGTACTGTAGTAGTACTGTTCACCGAGGGGTCCTTTGGGACAAATAATGGGCTTTCATGACTTGTATTCAGGCAACATGGCCTTGGGCCATCTGGCTATGTAATGGGTATCCCTCTACCCAGACATTAATAGGTCTTTTCATTAATAATAAATTGAGTTTTCGGCCCCAACCTTTAAAAAATTAGAAAGGGGTACATGACATGTTGTAGTTTCATTCACTGTGTCCATTTAACCCTATTACTGCCAGTGTACGATGAACATTGTCTTTAAAACATGTTATATAAAATATGTGTACTGGTTGATAATAGAATTCAGTCATCATGTCCTTATATTAGGGGTTTGATCGTGTGCCTGGTTCGTGTTTCAGTATATGGTATCAACACGTGTAACCTTTCCCATGTAAATTTAAATGTGTTACCCCGTGTAACCAGTTCAAGCAATGCCCTATAGGGGAGTAAAAGTTTCATAGACAACATGTATAATCCACCCCATTCACATGTATCTCCCAATGTACACGACGAGTGGTAAAAATGTGAACACACACTGTGTAAATGGGACTACACATGGTGTGTTCCAGGTTTTCCAGAACCCATCTTATTCCTCCCACTTGCCATGACTGATTTTTAGGATACTACATTGGTTCATGGTTCATCTTGAAACTAAATATCAAGGTTCATTTCACCAACCTAATACCAACATAAGTTGTTTTGGGCATTCAATTGGATCTGAAATACATTTTAATCAATTTTGAAATAAACTACCCACAAAATGATTTCTCCTGAATCACATAGATTTTTATAACTGTTAATTCCATCGCACCTCCTTTGAGTCATCTTGATGATTGATATCAAATTTCGAATCCTTTCACTAAGAAATAAAGGCTAAATGAATAACCGTTTAATGCATGGGGAAGAACAAAGAACACACTCAGTAAATTATAGGGGGAAATTACAAGGAACATACCTTGAGGAAAAAACATAGTCTATAGTTTATTCAATCCTTGATCTATTCCAATGGGAATGACAATCAAATCATGAAATTTAATATATATAAATAAATCTTGAAAAAACCCACATATTTAATCCATCATACAAAGTATTATTGAACTATGAATCAACCAGTTCATTGATTGGTCCAAGTTAATGACGGAATTCAAGAATGAAGAAAGAGAATCCAAATAGTGCATACTATCTAGATTTCAGATCACTCACTGACAAAGAACGATTTTCACATCATCACCGTTGGAGAGATTCATCATGAATGAAATTTTTTAATCATTGATCCAAGTGCCTATCATCACTTACCGAGGTGATTATCTAGTTTTTTTCTCTAGGGCCGTAGTAGATTTCAAAGTTATGAGCCTATCTATAGAACATTACCTAATGTTTCATTTAAAATAAAATTTTTGCTGCATCGATGTAATAGAATGATATTTTTTTTATCAATTTATCTTATTCATTTAAAATCCCTGTGAAAACATTAAAATATCGACCCGCACTGAAAAATGTAATGTCACACATAATTTGATGTCAATTTTATGAACACAATAGTGCCCCAAAATTTTTAATCCATGGTTCTTTTTACCTGTTATTCCACTTTTTGAGTAAAATTACTCACAAATGCCATTTTATATTTTAATACTTTTCTAACATTTATTCCGAGAACACATGGCATCTGAATGGACTGCCATCATAATGTCTGGTGTAATGACCTAAACCTAGTTACTTAGAGTCAGTGCATTATTACATAATAATGGCATGATCACAAAAGATGAAGCCTCGAAAGACCGATTAGTTTAGTAGGCTTCAAAATACTAGATACATACATATGTTTGACATTACATTATAAAATGAAAAACTAAAACAACATAGTCTCAATAGGCAAAACTAATATCACTTATAATATCCCTGCAGGTCAGTCATAATATACATTTTTGCATCCTGGGAAAAATAAAACATAGAAAAGGGGTGAGCTTAGATGCTCGGATAGGATAAAAATAGAGCGAAAGCATTCATAAATAATAATAAACATTTAAGGCAATGTAAGACTAAAATAAAATCATTTTAACATGAACTTTAGCATAATATGGAAAACATAATATCAAATAAGTACATTTAATTATTCACATGGATATTCTACTAGTCGAATAATCATTTTCAATATCAATTGATGCTTTCATAATGATGGAATGCATAATGTCAGACTTCATAACCACATAGTCAAGGCCTTGTGCCTAGACCACAAATACTATTTTGTCAACACCTTGTTTAAGGACACTAGTTTGTCTCATGAGACCTACTGATGCATCGAGGAGCTATAGATTTCTCCAACCGTCACTTACTAATTCTAATACATTCGTCATATGAAAAGGTTTAAACCAAATATAAATATTCGTATTAAATATAGAATACAAAACTTCAAAACTTTATACATAATCCGTGATTGGTGTAAAAATAAAACATCCACAGTCAAAAAATCACAAAACCTTCAATGCAATATGTATGTTTTGTGTCATAATAAATCAACTACAAATAAGAATAAAATCCATCAAAGGATGTCGACATAGATGAAATCAAATTTTTTTATAGAAATATCTCATTCTATTTTGAAGTTATTTAAAATTCATATAATTATAAAAGAAAACATTTATTTTGAAAAGATTTTTATAAGATTGTATGGGTAGCTTCGACTATGATATAATGGCGGAAAATAGATGCACCAACCGTATAAGATTAAAAAACATTCTTACCATAATATTGTCGAAAAGGTTATAAGGTACCTTGTTTCGAAAACGATAGAAATATTACATTAAAATCATTTTATTAAAAGTTAAAAAGTATATAAATGATTTTAAGACATAGTCTATTAAATAGTAAAAAAAATTTGGAATACATTTTTAAGAAATATGTATGTGGATGATAAAGAGGTTCTAGAATACACTTACGTAAAAACAACCTCAGATAATAAAGAGATTATGAAATTAACCCTTACCTTGTACTTTTACATGGTAGTTGGTACTTTAAACTCATGTATATTAGTTAAATAATTGTTATTAAATTATATAAGAACTATATACATTTATATTATATCATATATTATCTTCTAATATTACTTTGATAATGATAGTTCAGTAGTATCATCGTTTCAGGTGTTAATTGATCCATTTTCCATTATATGATTTGTAAAGTAAGTAATGTTTTTTATGGAAAGAATATATATTATCCATATTAATAATTAAATTAAGTCATTTGACATTATTTTTAATCATCAAATGATAATTATTCTTTAATTGATATGATGTGGAATGAATCTCATCGCGTTCGTGGAGACGGTAATCCGTACGTACGCATGAGATACAATATCAATTATTTTGATATTAAAATCATATATAATTGGATGATATATCATATATACAGAATTATTAACATGTTATATTTATTATTTACATCATTTATATTCATTATTATACATATCCATACGATGATGTGTTTGAAAAAAAACTACAACATGACATGGAGTAGGTAATCTGTACGTACGCACGTATGATGAATTTGTCATTTATTGGATGGATAAAATATTGAATATGGTTGTACGATGTTTTTAAAAAATTAATTATATAGGATATACTAGAGTTATTATTTTAGAATGGAATCAACAAAGAAGGAATAAGTGGAAGAAGAAAAGAACTTGAAAGTGGTGATGAAATATTTACCTCTTCTTTGTGTTATTCCTTTTGATTTGATCAAAACGGTTCCTTAGGTTGTATTTATGACTAATTAAATTCCTCTAGGATGAATTGAGAACATTTTAGATGATATCTGGGTAGGGTATGGTTGAGGAAAATGGCTTTTAATGTGTTAATTTGATAGAAGGGGAAGTGCCCTTTTATAAGAGGGATGATGGGAACTATAGGAAATGATTGAAATATTATTTTATAATAAAATAATTTTCGGTTTATAATGGCTAAAAAATAATTTATTTCAAGGATAAGGTGGGTATGGGTTGAAAAACACTCAACTAATAAGTTTTAGATAGTTTTGGGTCACTATATTAACCTTATCTTTTAGATTAAACTCTAAGTTAAATAGTTTGACATTTACCATGTCTATTTGTATTTTTATATTATATGGTTAATAAGCTTACTAAGAACATTCAAGAAAACTTAAAGTGTTTCATTATTAATATATATAACCTTATCTAATTCTATTTTCCGATCCACATATTTTTATGAATATTATAACCGTTAATAATATTGAATTTTTTTAAAAACACAATAATGTAAATTATAATCCTATTTAGTATTTGATTTTTGTGAGAATAATAACATCATGATTAAATGAAAAAAAAATTAATAAACCCTAACATGACGTATTAATCTTTATTTCATCAAAAGTCTCATATTACATTTATTTGGTCATTTATAATATCAATTATTTTAATCTTTATTTAATAAGGTCATTACTGCATCATCGTTGTGTAATTAATAAAAAAAATAATTTAATGTCTAAAAATTATAATTAAAATAAAAGTAGGTAGGAAATATTTTTAGATTTATAATGAATATTTTTAGTCGATTTTATAATATATATATCCTTAAATTAAAAATGGAATAGTTATTAAACATTGATTATAACTCTTTTAAGTCTTCATTAAATAAAATAATAATAAATGTTCTAATCAAATCCATGTGATCCTGAAGGAACATATTTTATTCCTAAGGTTGTTTTTGGTCAAATTACACTTATCAAATAGAATTAGGACATGTGTTAGGTTAGTTATTATATCATTTTTACCCTTAATTACCATATTTACTTTTTACCATGGAAAATAAAAGTAAAAAATTACTATTCACAAAAAATTATTTTTCTCTTTTTGAACCACATTTTCCTTACATATATTTACCATTCCTCCTATATTTATGAAATTCAACTAACGAAAGATGTAGAAATATGTTTTTGGAAAATTTTCAAATCCTCCTATGATGTGGGTAAAATATGGTAACAAGTTCAATAAATTTTTATATATCTAAACTCATTATAAAATTACAATAATGAATTACATTGAACTTATATAAGTATTATGTATTTATTTTTTACATAAAATAAATTTAAATAAAATAAATATTTATTTTAATAAAAATTCTGTTTTAAAAAATAACTAAGTGTTTTTCATTATTCATAAAAAAATTGAAAGTTTTTAGAAAAATTCAAAAAATTCACCCTATGCTAATTTTTAATATTCCGAATCCAAAAATAATGTTCATTTTAAAAGATAAATTTTATAAAATTTTGAAAAGTGTGTATTACTATTCTTAACGAGTAGTTTGATTGGTCGCGGGGTGTTGGAATCTCAAAGTTTTATACAAGTTAAACTATTGCATTATTCAAATAGAAACATATCATAGTAGCATGGGGTGTTACATTCTTCCCTCCTTTAAATAATTTCAACTGTGAAATTTTAATAATACTACTGCATAAAACGATCTTGGTGGTTCTTCATCAAATGTTTCTAAGGTTCCCGCATTGCCTCTTTCATCTTATTGTTTCTCTACAGAACATTTATGAGAAGAGTTGTCTGGTTTCTCTGCACTAGTTCTCTGGTATCAAAAATTTAGACAAGCTCTTCACAATAAGTCAAATCAATTTCCAGTTCAATTTCCTCCTAGGTGAGTACATGCGTTGGGTTAGGCATGTCTTTTTCAATAGTGATACGTGGAACACATCATGAACTATGAGGAGACATAGTGGAATTTCAAAACGGTAAGCTACATCCCCAATTAGTTCTATAATTTCAAAAGGTCCAATGTACCTAGGAATTAATTTACCCTTCTTACCAAATCGTATAACTCGCTTACATGGAGAGACCCTCATGAAAACATGATCTCCTTCCTAAAATTCCAAATCTTTCCTTCGGTTATTAGCGTAGCTCTTCTGTCTACTTTGTGTTGCATTGATGTGGGTATGGATAACCTTCACATTTTCCATTGTTTCCTCAACACGTTCTAGGCCTACGAGTTTTCTTACACCAACATCATCCCAACAAGTTGGTGTGTGACATATCATTCCATATAATGCTTCATATGGTTCCATATGAATACTTGAATGGAAGATATTGTTATAGGAAAATTCTACCAGAGGTAAATATCGTTCCCACAATCCTTAAAAGTCAACTGAGAAAGATCACAACTTGTCTTATATTGTTTGAATAGTCCGTTCTTATTTTCCATCAGTTTAACGGTGGTAAGCAGTGCTCAAACATAGTTCTGTATCCAGGGCTTTCTGAAGAAATTTCTAGAATCATGATGTAAAACAGGGATCGTGGTAAGAAACAATCGATATGGGTACTCCATGAATTCATAAAACATCATTAATATATATTATTTCTAGACGTAAAAGTTGTAAATCTCCTCTTATAGTAAGAAAATGTGATGACATGGCATGAAGATCAACAATGGCCCATATGACATCAATCATTCTAGGAGTCTTTGGTCACCCCATGAAAAATTCTATCATAATATTATACCATTTCCACACAGGTATGGGACATGGTTTAATGACATCCCTAGGCTGTTGCCTTACAGCTTTCAATTTTTCACAAACCATACATCTTGACAAAAAATCAGCAATATCCCTCTTCATGTTGTCCCAAAAAAATGATCCATAATATATATATATATATATATCATAGTGCAACAAGGGTGTTTAGATAAATTGGAGCTATGAGCATCATACATTAATTCTCTTTTTAGATCAGATAAATCGGGAATACAAAGTCCCTTTCAAATTTCAAAATCCCATCTCCATATATGAATTCACTCAATCTCCCATCATTCATTGCTTTAATTTTATTTTGAAACTCCACATCATCAGTCTGAGAATTTTTATCCTTTCTAGTAAAGTTTTTTTGGAAACCATTTGAAAAATTAATGATGTTTGACCTTCCAAGTTTATTACCATATCCATCTTTACTGGATCCATGAAAATAGGATCCCTTTCAATTCTCATCTTGTTAAAAAATCCATGATCTTATCTACTCAAAGCATCTTCCACCTTATATGCCTTCCCCGAGTGGTAGTGTATAGTGGAATAATAGTACATGAGTAAATCAATCCATATCCTTTTCCTCATGTTGAGTTCTTTTTGTGAGAAAATATTCTTCAAACTCTTGT
This sequence comes from Viscum album, assembly GCA_963277665.1. Lineage (NCBI taxonomy): Eukaryota > Viridiplantae > Streptophyta > Magnoliopsida > Santalales > Viscaceae > Viscum > Viscum album. The sequence continues at coordinate 55,165,894 of OY728156.1, forward strand.
GATCAGTATATATCTCACATTTTTCACCATAGAGTTAATGTCTCTATATCATCAAAGAAAATATTATAGATGCAAAACCATGATAATGAGTATGATAGTTTTTCTCATGAATTTGTAGCTCCTGTGATGCATAGGAAAAAACTATATCATTATGGATAAGGACACAACCATGTCCTTTCATTGAAGCATCACTATAAATAACAAACCAATCATTCCCCGATGGTAGAGTAAAGATAGGATAATTGACTAATATTCTCATTAGTTCTTAAAAAAATTCATCACACTCTTTTTTCCAAACAAATTTAACACCTGTACATGTGAACTTTGTTAATGGGTTAGCCAACTAAGCAAATTTCTGGACAAAACCTCGATAATAACCTGCTAAACCTATAAAACTGTGTACCTCAGTTATACTCGTTGGTTCTATCCATTCTTGTATTTCCTTGGTATTTGAAGTATCAATAGAGATTCCATCCATAGAGACAATATGGCCATGAAAATAAATCTCTTGAATCCAGAATTCACACGCTAAATTTCCCATATAAGTCATTTCATTTAAGAGTCTTACGAATAATGTCAAAGTGATTTTCATGATCTTCATAGATTTTAGAGTAAACCAACATATCATCAATAAATAACATTAAAAAGTAATAAATATATTCGTTGAAAACACAATTATATAGATCCATGCAGACAGAGGGTGAATTAGTCAACCCAAAAGGCATTACTATAAACTCGTAATGCCCGTACATGGTTTGAAATGCTGTTTTCGGAATTTATTACTTCTTCACACACCTATGATGATATCCAAATAGATGGTCAATATTTGGAAAATATTGAGCTCTATGAAGTTTCTTGAATAAATAATCAATTCTAGGTATGGGATACTTGTTCTTAATTGTTATAACATTGATCTCCCTGTAGTCAATGCACAACCTCATAGATCCGAATTTCTTCTTAACAAAAAGGATAGGGGCTCCCCATGGAGATACACTATGGAGAATAAATCCCTTATTACTCAATTCCTCTAGTTGTTTCATTTATTCCACTAATTCCATAGTGTCCATTCTCTAAGGGGTCTCCGATATGGGCCTTGAACAAGGAATTAAATCAATGGAAAACTCAATTTATCGTTCTAGAGGATGTCTGGGTAAATCTTATGGAAACACATAAACATATTATTGCACAATAGGTACTTCTTCTATTTGAACATTCCTTTCCTCACACATTGTATTTTAATTATCTTCCTCCCCAAAAATTTAATTTAGTTGAGCTGCTGGGGTTGGATGTAGATAAGAATTAGGTGGTGACATTTCCACTTTGATGATAAGGTACTCTTTATCATAATAGATAATTGTAACGTACTTCTTCATATAATAAGTTTTCGTATCATGGTCTGAATACCAATCTATACCAAGGATTATATCAAAATCAATCATGGGCATGACGATTAGATCAGAAGATAAAGAACATTTATATTCTATAATAGGAATTGATTCACAAAACATTGTTACAATGATACTTCCCTTAGGTGTTATGACTAAAAAATCCCTTGTTAAGTTAAATTGAAAATATCTAATTTTCTTAGAAAACTGGGAATATATGAAACAATGCGATGATCCAGAATCAAATACATCATTTTTTAAACTTGAGGATCCCATTAAATTACATTCCACCACGACTTTCAGAGTTTCAACCTCAGCAGTTGTGATAGAATAAGCCTGGCCTTGATCCCATGGAATTTTCTGAGGTATGTTTACTGGGTGATTAGGAAATTCATTTGCATAATGCCCAATTTCTTTATAATTGTAGCATTCAACATTTAAAACCTCTTTCATCCCCTTGCAATCATGAGCTTGGTGTCCTTTTTCACCATACATGTAACAGAATCCCATTTCTTTCATGGATGTACGTGGGTGTTACTTCCCAAATTTACCATAGGATGGGTATTCTAATTTTCCCTTCATCCCCTTATTTCCATTTCCAGAGGGTTGAGTTGATATATTCTTCTCCTACTCTTCTTTAATGTCGTAGGACTTATAGAATTATTTCTCTGTCTTGACAGTACATGAGACAATATCTTTGTACAACGAGAACGATTGTGAGACTAATGATCAATAGAGAGATGGTTCTAACCCATCAAAGAAATGAATAATTTTACTTATTTTGTTATGAATATAATATGTAGCATGGATTTCTAACATTTTAATGTTAGACTTGTATTTTGCGACATTATCATCCTCCTTTTGTCTCAGAATCAAAAACTTCCTTTCCATATTCGCTCAATGGTAATGGGAAAAAACATTTATAAGAAAATTTTCTTAATCTACCTCCATTTCATATTTTATACTTCATCATATTCCTTTTTGTTTTGAATCAATGACCGACATTGATCTACATCTCCCGTGAGGTGATAAACTTCCATGACATTTTTTCCCTTTTGCTACTCCATAAGGCGGGGAATATTTTCTCAAAAGAACTTTTCCATTGCTCAGTTAAAAATGGATTTGTAGTTCCATTGAATGTTGGTGGTCGTTGCCTCATGAAGAGGTATAACATTGATCCTCCACGTTGTGGATCGGGGTTCTCTATATCGGTAAGGTTATTATTCATAACGTGAGTGAGTTGTCCCAGTATGGTTATAAGCTGATCATCACGAGTTGCATCACCAACTCCACTATAATTACCATGATTAGGAGGAAAATCCCTACATTTATTACATGAGTTGATACAGTTTCCATTCCTCCCTCTATGAACCATATCTAAACAATGGCATAAACTAGATTAGTTTATGAATCACAATACATAATTCCAAACATGTAAAAAAATTAACATTAATTTAATAGTTTATGGATAAAATCCATAATCATAAAAAAGTTTTCTTTGAGGATGTATATACTCAAAAACCCTTCATACGGATTTGTAATGAAAATGATTATTATCCTATGAATATCCCCTGGGAGTGTTGTAACCAAGAGTGTAGTAAGGCCCTTTTTCGGCACCAGAATCCATTCGAGTCTAGCTCAAAGCAGTGTTTTTGGGTTTTACCCCTAGGTACATCTGTGCTAGAGGTGCCTCTACCTGCTTGTATCCATCCTGCGATGTATTTCTTGGAAAACTAAAAAAATCTCTATAATACCAAAATTCTTGGATCTTCTTCAATAATAATCCTCAAAGTCAATCTTAGGTTAATGTTATCTAATCATATTTTTTCTAAACCTAGCTTCAATGTTTTTTACTAAACTTCCTCTAATACTAACTACTATTCCCCGAACATTTGTAACTAGAGTCGGTCCATTATTACAAAACATTAGCATGATCACAAAATATCAATTCTCGAAAAATGATTAGTTTAGTAGCCTTAGAAATACTAGATATATTAATATGTTTTACATTACACTATAAAATGAAAAACTAAAACAACATAATCTACATAGTATACACTCATATCCACCATAATATCATTGCAAGTTAGTCATAATATACTTCTTCACATCCGGGAAAAAATAAAACCTAGAAAGGGGTGAGCTCAGATGCTCTGTAAGGAAAAAAATATAGCAAAAAATTTCATAAATAAGACCAAACATTTAAGCCATTGTAAGTCTAAAACAAAAGCATTTTAAACATGAACTTCATCATAATATAGAAAATATAAAATCAATTAATTTGTTTTACTTAATCACATGTATATTATACTAGTCGAATAATCAAATTCAATATTAAAGGCCACATTCATGATGATGTAATGCATAATGCTAGACTTCATAACAACATAGTCAAGGCCTTGAGCCAAGACTACAGATAAGATTTTATCAAGGCCTTGTTCCAAGACACTAGTTTGTCTCATTAGACCTAGTGAGGCATCATGGAGCAATAGAGGGATCCACCCATCACTTAATAAATCCAATTCAATTTTCATATTAAAATGTTTAAACCTAACATAAACATTCGTGTTAAAACTAGAATATAAAATGTAAATACATTATCCATAAACCATAAATGGGGTAAAAATAACACATCCACAGTCAGAAAAATCACAAAACCTAAAATACAATATGAAAGTTTTTTATCATAATAAATCAACTTCAAATAAGCATAAAATCCATTAGAGGATGTTGACATAGATGAAATCAAAACTTTTTTTTAGAGAAATATCTCTTTATATTTTGAAATAATTTAAAAGTCATATAATTATAAAAAAAATTATTTTGAAAATATTTTTATAATATTATATATAAATCTTCGCCGATGTTATAATGGCAGAAAATAGTTACACCCGTCGTATAAGTTAAAAAAACATTCTTAACTTAATTTTGTCGAAAAGGTCATAAGGTAACTTGTTTGGAAAACGACAAAAATATTCCTTTCAAACCATTTTATAATAATTAATACAATGGTATAAATGACATTAACCCATCGTATAGTAATAAGTAAACATGTTTTCGAATACATTTTTAAGAAACATGGATGTGGATGATAAAGTGGTTCCAGTAGATACTTACGTAAAAACAACCTCGGATAATAAAGAGATTGTGAGATTAACACTTACCTTGTACTTTTCATTGGTATATGTTACATTAACCTCTAGTATAATTGTTAAATTATTATTATTAAATTATATAATAAATATATTATTAAATATGATATCATATATAACTTTATAACATTGCTTCGTTAATGATATTTCAGTAGTATCATCATTTCAGGTGTCAACTGATTCGTTTTCCTTTATATGATTTGTTGTGTAAGTAATGTTTTTTATGTATAGGATGTATTTTATTCATATTCATAATGATATTATGTCTTTAAACAATATTTTTAATCATAAAATGAAAAATAGTCTTAATGGATATGATGGTGAATGAATCTCATCGCGTTCTTGGAGACGGTAATCCATACGTACGCACGAAGAACAATATACTTCTTTTGATATTAAAATAATATATAATTGGGATGGTATATCATATATACATAATAATTATCATGTTATATTTTTTATTTATATCATTTTACTCATTATTATACCCATCCAAATGACGATGTGATTGAATAACAAACTACACCACGACCTGGATACAATAATATGTACGTACACACCTATGGTGTCATTGTCATTTATAGGATGGATGGAATAATGAATATGGATGAACCATTTTTATAATAACATCACAGTATGTAGAAGATATTTGATTTATTATTTTAGAATAGAAACAACAAAGAAAGAGGAAGTGGAAGAAGAGAATAATTTGAAAGAGGTAATGAAATATTTACCTCTTCTTTGGGTTATTCTTTTTGATTTGATCAAAACGGCTCTTTAGGTTGTCTTCCGGACTAAATAAAGGCATATAGAAAGAAGGTAGGAAGGTTTATAGGATATTTGGTCAGGGTTTGGCCTCTCCAAATGGCTTTGATGGTGTGAATTTGAGAGAAGGGGAAGTGCTCTTTTTTAAGATGGGTGAGGGGAACCTTAGGAAAAGATTGATATATTATTTTATAATAAAATTATTTTCGGTTTTAATGGCTCCAAAATGATTTATTTCAAGTCTATGGTGGGTATGGGTCAAAAAAACTCAACAAATATTTTTTAGATAGGTCTGGGACAATATATTAACCATACCTTTTATATTTAACTCTTAGTTAAATAGTTTGACATTTACCATGTCTCATTGTATTTTTATATTATATGGTTGATAAACATGCTATAAACATACCATAGAACCTTGTGTATTTCATTATTGACATATATAACCTTATCTAAGTCCTTTTTTCGAACCTTATATTTTATTTAATATTATATCCATTAATAATAAATTATTTGTTTTAATAACTCAATTATGTCAATTTGGACACCATTTAGTATTTGATATTTTAGATACTCATAACATAATGATTAGTTAGAAAAAAATTTAATCAACCCTAACATGACATATTAACATAAAAAAATAGTGGAATTCATCCAAAGTCTAAAATTACATTTATTTGGATATTTATAATAATAATTACTTTAATCTGTCATTAATAAGGTAATTACTGCATCATCATTGTGTCATAAATAAATTATATTATATAATATATAAAAATTATAAATAAAATACCATTATTTTGGAAATATTATTATATTTCTAATGAATATTTATAGTAGACTTTAACTTATTTATAAACCTCTATTAATAATGTTTTAGTTATTAAACATTTATTTGAACTCTTTTAAATATTATTTAAATAAAATAATAATAAATGCCCTATTCTAAACCAAGTGGACATGAAGGATCATATTTTATTCCTAGGGTTTTTTCTGGTTGAATTAAATTTATCCAATAGAATTAAGACATGTTTTATGGTAATTATGATATCATTTTTACCCTTAATTACCCTATTTACTTTTAACCGTGTTAAATAAAAGTAAAAAGTTACTATTCACCAAAAAATTATTATCATTATATTGAAACACATTTTAATTATTAATATGAAATTTATCTCTCAATTTTTTGAAATTCAACTCATAGAAGCGGTAAAATTACGTTTTATGCCAATTTGCAAATGCTTTTAAGAGGTGTGTAAAAGGCGGTAAAATGTTAAATAAAAATTGTATATATCTAAACTCATTATAAAATGACTTCAATAAATTAAATTGAACTTATATTGGAATTAAGTACCTATTTTGACCTATAAAATTCAAATAAAATATATAATTATTTAAATAAGTTTCCAGTTTTAAACAATAACTTAGTGTTTTTCACTATTCATCAAAAATTGAATGTTTTCATAAAAATATGAGAAAATTTATCCTAAACTAATTTTGATATACTGAATCCATAAATAAAGACCAATTTGAAAGATAAAGATTATAAAATTTTAAAAAGTGGGTATTACTATTCACAATGGCTAGTTTGATTGGTCGTAGTGTGTTAGAATCTTGATGTTGCGTACAATGAAAACTATTACATTATTCAAAGGGAAATGTATTTTGTGAGATTGGGGTGTTAAATATGGTTTTTAAATTAATCTATATGATACGTAAAAAAATTACACCAAAAATCAAAACATCACATCATTACAGTTGTATAAATATTTTCAATATATCACATATGTTTTTTGGACCCATATTTAATACAATCCATGTAAAGTGTGAATGATTCACATCACATCGTAGGGTTTTAGTCTATTGTACAACTGAATAAAATTATTATATTCTCAAAAAATGAAATGATAAATTTATGTGTTATATAATTGTTATATAAGAATAAATAAATCATATATACACTATAAATCTATATTAATTATCATATATAAAAGGTTTTAATGAGATAATTAACAACATTTGTTCATGGGGACGTATTCCACCATACAAAATAATCATGATTTCATATTCAATTTGAGTAATATGTTTGATGTTCAATATAGTAACCTTAACATAACATCATATAAGTATATTTTAGATATATATGTTTTTAAATAGTCATGATATAGGAATAATTGAATGGGTGGACAAAAAAATAGGACAAATGTTATTGTTAAATAAATTTACCACTTTCTAGGGATACTTATTTTGGGTTTCATACAAAAAATAATTGGTATTGTTTATAAATATATTTACTTCTCTTTGATGAGAGACAATATTTTGGGAGTATATTTGTGATTGTTTTTTGTTATGACAAATATATTGAGATATGTCAATGTGTGAAGGAATTAGTTCCATTTTATACAGGAGGATTATTAGAATTCTTGTAATTACTAAATGATAAATACTATTGGGTGGTACTCTTATATAATGTTCCCCCAATAAGGATCCTTTTTTGTGCAAATATGTAATATGATGTAAATATGGAAATACAATGGACTTTTGATCGGTTTATATGTTATTTTTCACCTTATCTTCATGTTTTAGTAAAATAGTAAGCTCATTTGTATCTTAATGGTCATTTCTTATTTGAAATATTTACACTTAAAATTACATTAAAAAAATAATTTGGACTTCTTATAAATTAAAAATTATTATGATTAAAAATATGGTGCATATTTTTTCAAATTAGGAACATATATGTTTCAGAAATTATTTTAAAATTACTCCCGTATAAAGGATGAGAATGGGGATTTAATGTAAACATGTTCAAAAGCTTAAAATGTTTTTATATCTAATTTATATTTCAAATTGATTAAGATGAAATAAATATAATTCATTAAAGGTAAAATTTAACTAATTAGACTTCATGAAAAATTTAAAATATGATATATATATTTAAATAAATTATAAGATAAATAAGTCTTAAATTAAAATTCAGTATTTTTCCACATTCACCCAAAAATTTAACCTTTTAGAAAAATACCATAAATTTTCAATATGCTAATTTTGATATTTATGTTAATAAATTAAATTTCATTTTGTAAATTAAATTATAAAAAAGAATAAAAAATAAATTTTAAATTGAGTCTTCCATAAAAAGGTGATAATTATATTTTTAGGAAAATATAGTTCTTTAATCGTAAAGTTATATTTACTAGTAGCTATTGTGTTATTGGTTTTTGTATGATCATATCAGAAAAATGTACTATTGTGAAAAACCCAAACACATGAAGATCTATGTTCATGAATGAACATGTAAATAAATTTCATAATAATGTACCTTGAAACCACCAATGCCAATTTCCTTGTTCTACAAAAAAGAAGAATGCTTGATGAAGATCATATAGAAGTGAGTGAAAGGACCCTACCTATGAGGGGGATACCCTAACTTATGGATATTTAATCGTATCATAAGGATAAACTAAATATGAATGGGTTATATCACCTTTATCTTTGATGATGAATAACAGTGTGGGTGGAGGAGAGAAATGAGAGGCTTGCTTACAATTTTTTTGTATTAATAGGAGGGATCACATTCCTTTATATAGACGTCCATTATGTGTTTCATAAAATTAATATTTTTTTCCAGATAAATGTATCCATATACTTTTATATCCATAATTCATTTAGTCCTATTGGATGATTTGTCTATCCAATTAACTTGTTCGCAATAGATTGTAACATATAATTAAACCCTTTGGCGGAAATACGCATTTGTAATATATATATATATATATTTGAGTATATTTAATACATGAATTACAAGAATTTATTTCATATAGTTAAATATCCACTATATATATATAATATAATATATTATATATATAAATTTAGTTTATATTTAACAACATCACACTTTCACAAAAATCCCATAAATACTTTATGCTGAACATTGAAACACATTGTGAATCCATAAAAAAAATTTAGATTTTTTTTTCTAAAACCATATTAATTTTTAATTAAAACATGGTAAAAAATATTCATTACCAAATGTCCTAAATTCCTGACCTAGTGGGCCTTATTAGTGTTGACAACAATTATGAAATCACTATATCATATACATATGAAAAGAGTGGCCTTTATCAAAGGATCAATCCATCTCAAGTTACTATGTATTCTGGTGTGATATACATCAGACATAATCATATCTCTATAAGAAAATTTCAACCGTAAGTTGATTCATATACATTATGTGTAACTTATTTAATCTCTTTTTACATGACATCGACTGACAAATAGACATTGAAAATGTAAATATTATATATTCCTCTCATCATTTTCATGATTCTATGAAAAATACTATCCATGTGGATGAATTCATCACATTTCATTTATCTATCAGATAAGAATGTCACATTTCACTTATCCTTGCAGTTGAACACATCATATGTGAAACAAATATTCATGGACATTAATTTATATTATTCAATTCAATTACATGATAGATTTCATTCAATTTCATACATGTGGATAAACCCCTTCCTAGTTACACTCCAACCAATGACCTGATCAGTAATATACCCAACCATTTGCTGATTATCTATGTTCATATGGTTTATTTTGTATGTATATAATCAATATTTGATGGTTCTAATGATTTTTATCATCTCAACCTTGGGTAGGTTTGATTTAGAATAAGAATACACCCCCAGTTATATATATAACCATATGAAATTCCATAAGATATACTTTAGTTGATCAATCCATGTAATAGTTCACAACATATTACCTGAATAATCTATAATTGAACATCCCCTATTCAACCCTCTGTAGTGTATATATAAATATATACAAGATATGTATTACAAGTCATCACTAAACGTTACACTCTAGGATGATCATCAGTAAATGAAAACTCAATGTTTTTACTTTGTGGGGATATTTTTCATTTTACCATTAATGTAAAATAAATTTAAGAAAACATGAATTAATGGAAAATGGATATTTCCATTATTAAAATAAAAAAAAATTACAACCATTACAACCAATACATTAATTATTTAAGACATAAAGATATATCATAGAACTCATACAGTTGATGTTGAAATTGATTTTAAACATTATATGTAAATATAATTCCTATCACATCCTTATGTGACCATGTGTTAAAAATAATCCCACTAACCTCTTAATTGGTGAAATTTATGAAGAAAGGAATTTTGAATAATGCTGAGACTTGTGAATCTTATTCCTTAAGTTAAACTATTTGAACTAATATCCAAGCTACTTAACATCATAACCTAAAATGTTATAATTTTACATTTTTCCACCTACTTAGAACTATTTCTATGTACATCATAATAATCTTCCTAGAAACTATTTCCATAAAAAACTTTCTCTTCAAATCATTTTTAAATAAGGTAACTATTTAAATTATCACATTATCAATACATCCAAATCACTTTTAGGATAATGTTATTTAATCATTGTTAAGATATATAATATAAAAAATTTAATTATTGTTTGCTGTTATAACTTAAAATAATTTCATATATATATTTTAATCCATGGAGTATTAATAGGTATAAAAATTATAGAATAGTTATTTTCGATTTTTATGGTAACTAAATGTAATTGAATACAATTTTGTGATCATAATATATCATAAAATATGTATAACATCAATTAAAGAATCACTACATCATTAGACTGATATAATATTTTATTTAACTTTAATATAAAATTTCTCAGAGAAACTCAATACAAAAAATTAAATTTTTTTGTATTGTAAAATAGCATAACTCTATAGGATATAAAGTAATGAATCACTTAAACAAAATGTAGTAAAATATATTATTTGTTACATTTAAACATATATAAGATAAAACATATTATTCTTATATTCTTAAGCATATTATTATTTTGAAAATATCATTCTATGAAACGAAATACTTTTTTATTTTAGAAAAAAACATTTATTTCCTTTTCGGATAAATATTAAAGAAATAAATTATCATTTCCATTAAATTTTCGGTATCTTATTTGATTAAAACATTCTTTTATGAAAAAAGGAATTTATTAAAATAACCCACCAATGGATGGAGGGAACACTTTCATATATATTTTAAAAGATATTTAAATTTGTTTGTCATTGGTAAACACATTTATCCAAATCTTCTTCTAAAAAATATTTAATATAAATATATAATTAATAAACAATCTTTATACATTTACTCATCTCATAATAACTAGTTATTTTAGAGCGTGATCCCCGATCATATATGATAACTGACATGAAGTTATACATATGTTATTTAGATCTATACATTCATGATACTTTCAGTAAAATCAAATTCTCGATATAGTAATGAAAATTTCACAACATTAATTAAAACTACAATCTCAATCATTTATTCCATTAATATTGATCTCATGTGCATTAAAAAACATTTAAAATTATAATGGGAATCACATACCATTAAAAATTGAAGAATTAATTTGTATGACATTAATACATATCATGGACATTCCATGGATATCCTATAATTCTCCATGTATATTTTTCATAATCCAATCATACTGACTTATAACTATTCATTCTTGAAATACTTAGTATATAATAAAATTGATTTTATTCTTGAATAAATATTGTTGAAATTTTCATCCATATTTTCTTCATATTGTTTAAACTTTTACCAAATTATATGTTATATATAGTACTATAGTCTGGATATCATTCTCCCAATTCACCCATTCTCTACACTTCAATAGTATTAGGTTACTTTTCCTCGAATTAAATCACATTTAAAAAAAATTTAAATTAAAATTGAATGAATTCCCTAACCAAAATAAGATAATAGAAAAATTCTTCATTCATTCCCTATATATCAAATTTTATTGAATTATATGGGTATGACCAATGATATTGAGTATCTGGGAGAAGAATTCCTTAGCACAAATAAGATTTAATTCCAAATAAACCTAAAATGAATCATTTCATTCCTCTATAATAAACTAGATTCACTTATTAGAACACATCAACACTTTGTTACTCAGAAAGGATTTATTAAAACACATAGAGTGTCTCTCTTACATAATAAAATTTCTTAAGCTACCATTATTTGGATTTGGTTACTTTAATATCCTTAATTCAATGAATAATATGATGTTTATTTTAATTACAATGATGCATTTATTTAAAATTTTACTTTTATTCATATGTAAATCATGTCTTATATATTTTCATTATAGAACATTAATGATAGTTCTCATACTAAAAGTGATGACCCAATACATGATATCAATTTAGTTAGAAGAGATCAATATTTCACTAATCTCTGGGTTACATTTTTGTTTCTCATATTACATATCTATTTAGATAGGGAATCGTCCCAATAAAAAAATTTACGAGTCTTGGATAATTGATTGGACACCCCCTTATCCAAATCTGTCTCATGGATTCTATTATCTCAATTCATTCCATAACATAAGACTATTAGAGTTTCCCAGCTAGTATAACCAAAGAACACTAAAAACAATCTAATGTAGATGAAACAGGGGAACCCAACTTTATCATAACACACCCATAGAATAATACAAAGTCACACATTATATTGTTTACTTACCTTATACAACCCATTGCCAAAAATATTTAGCATGACTTACCTAGTTTCATGATCTTATTATTTAAAATTGTGTCTTTAGAAGGAATCTCACACATAGTGTTTGTGAGGAATTGATTTAACATCTCAGTGATTTAATTTACATCATATGAATATTAAATTTATAACTTTGTCATCATATGAAATCATTATATTCACAGGTATTATTCACATTCTATGTATGCATGCTTTTAGTGGTTTGGTTTTGGAATCCTTATTCTGGAAACAAAATTAATGTGTTCACACCATGTTAATGTATAACTCTTTTCAAAACCAACATGTGTATTTTAATTACATAAAAACAAATTTTAATTTTATTAATATATATTCATATTCATCACATATAGAAGGTACATGAATGATTCATGTAAAGTAATATAATTATATGAGATTTGGAAACTCTACATTAGTAAGCTTAGAGAAATAGATAGCCCGCCCCAATCAATGTCCTAGCCTTGGAAAGACTCTATAAATCTATGTGGTCTCTCCCCATATCCCTCTACCAAAGTATACTTTACTCAAGAGATAATTCAATTCATTATAACTATAATACCTAATATGCACAAACAATGACCAAAAACTTCAATAATGCTCCTAACTAAAATTAATAACTGAAGTAATGGTAGATAAAATATAAATTTTATTACATCAAAGTAAGAATGATTTGAAATGATCCATCCTAAAAGATATTTATCATATAAATTGTGGAATACATATAATCAAAATAAAGATAATTTATATCTACCAATAAAATAGGGAGTAAACCTTAAATAAATGAACAACTTATATATTTCAAAATGAGATAACTATTTATGAAAACAATCATAATTATAACCTAATTTTAAACATTTTTATATATTCAGATATATCATTATGGAAATTCCATAATTTTTAATATAAACTCTCAATATTCTTTCAAATATTAATTCTTCCATTTTTATCATAATATGGAATTTTTTCCAAGTATAATATAAATATAAAATTATTTAAAATTCAATTTCTAATGTTCCATACTTTTATATAATCTTAATAACACATACATAAATATTATCTATACATTTATATTATAAATTATGAAAACTTATTTTGATGTGGTTTAAATAATATCCAATGAAATCTTATTTAATTTGAAAAATTTCAAATTAATTAATATTTTAATAAAAAGGATTGTTAAGGAATTTTAATAAATTCACAATTTTTATATTTTCCAAAATATGATATATTTATGAACTATTCATAAATAAATTTATATTATAATTGATTAATAAATTTTCAATAATATTACATTTATTTTATTATCAATATGTACCCTTTCACATTTTATATTAAGTGGAATTTATATGTAAATTCCTGAATTATAATCATATTATAATCTAATATATATTATATAAACATTTTTTTATATTATATAAATAGAATAAATTATGGTATTTATAAACTCCTCATGAATCACATTTTATGATTTGTTAAAAAACCATTTATTTATATATCAAAAATCATTCCATTTTAATTTTCAAAAGTTATATAAAAATATATATTTTCCAATTAACCATAAACATTATATGGTTAATTAATTTATATGACAGATTAATAAATTAATATAAATATTTCTAGATACCTTTTTTATTATTTATAACAAAATTATAAAAATATAATTCAATTATATATATAACTCTATTTATTAAAATAAAAAATTCATAAAAAACATTAATATATATGACCATTTCATATATATTTCTTGAAAAAAATCTAATTTTGCTATTATAATTTATATTTCATTAATTAAAAAAAATTATGAATTTTAATAGAAGACAATGTTCTAATATAACTTTAGGGTTTGGTAGGATCGTCTCTTAACCATTTGTAAAGGAATACCACCCAATCACAAGATGATCTAAATTCATGAATCAATGCTTAAATAGTCTATAAAACAATAGACCCTAAAATCTTTATGGATCGGAATATTATTCCTCAAGAAAGAATAATTCCTAATGGAGATCACATAGTAGTGAACAAACGAGTCCCACCCTTGAGGAGGGTACACTGACCAATGGATCCACAATCGTATTTAGTGGATACTAAAATAGTGATAGTGTGATTGCACATTTGTCTCTAATAATGAAAAATAGTGTGAGAGGAATACTGAAATGAGAGTCTTTCTCCCAATTTATTTTTATTAAATGGATTGATCACAACCCATTATATATCAATCAATGATGTGTTTCAATGAATTATGATGCATTTACTATATTAATGTATCCACAAACATTTATTCTCATAAATCATTGAATCTTATGAAATGAATAGTCAAGACAATTATTAAGTTCATAAGATATTGTAACTAAGAATTCAACCATTTATAAAAAATAAATATAAATCAAAGACATATATTTTTACCCCCTTTTTTTAATACATTAATTACAAGCATAAAATTTATTGAATGAAATATACACTTTGTATATATAATATAATATAATATATATATATATTATTATATTATATTTATATATATCGAGTTCATGTATAACATCTCTAGGAGAAATATATAATGAATGATAAAAATCCATTTGAATATATAATATATTCAATTATTTAAAAAATTTCACCAAAAATTAATTATAAAAATATATTTCCACCAAATTATTTCATTTATTGTTAAAAAAGGTTTATTCTCATTTTAGTTGTTTTCACACCAAAGAATCCATGTGAAAACCACATTTTCATAATTTAATTGATCCAATAAACATATTTCTTTATAGTGAATAGGATAAAATTATCATATTAGATAATAATATTTTGAAATATTTCATGTTTTATTTAAACTCAATGTTTCATATAACTCTTGCTAAAAAAAGTGATGTGTGTAAATTATTCTAAGCCAAAGTTGTGTATAGCCTAAATGTGTATTGGTGTAGTTGGTATAGAAATATTAATATGTTTATGTGTGTAAAAAAAATTCATGCTTAGTCCATTCATATAACATAATCTATTTTTAATGTTTATTGAAATGATAAAAATTGAGAATATTTTTTTTTTCAAATATATATTTCAAAAAATACCAAGTTGCTACAATATGACCACAGTAAAATGGGAATTTATATATTAATAAAAGGATAACCTACCCATCAATTCTATTCTATCATGACTCTAACCACAATATTGAGAAAACAGTTTATATTATAAAATTATCATCACATCAACCCAAAATCTACAAAACATATGAAAGCATTTCTAAATTGATTTTCAAGTGAAAAAACTTCTCATTTATAATTTTTTAAAAAAAAATAAAATCCATTGTTTTTAAATTACATAAATATTGATATTTATCATCTTTAAGATTTTAACTCAAACTCACCTCTTAGTACTTTTAATATGTTATGTGGCAATTGTTTGAGTTACATAAATTATTTTATTTGTCTAGTACAATAGAAAACTGACGGTTCCCTACATGGAATACTAATTATGAGAACTATATCTATAGGTGGTGAAAAAATAGGATTCATAATTTTTTTTATTATATTATATTATATTATATTATATTGAAATTTCCTTACACACATTGGTTGTTTTTTTTTTGTATTAAATTGGATTGTAATTTTGATTACACAACCACCATTTGTACAAAATGGGAAAAGATATCTTTGAATTTGATCTTGGACAAGAGAAAAGGATGAAATTGAACAAAAAAATATACCCATTGATTTCATGTATAAAAAATATCTTGTTAGGGCACCTCAATGATATTCATGGATGAAAACCATCATTGATTATGGAATTTCATAAAGCACATTATTGAAACCATGAATCCTTATTCCATAATTAATATCCAAACCTTTAGTGATTGTATTGAAAATCAACCAACTGATCTCAATCACCATTATGTTCATAAAACAATGACACAATGATCTGAATTCTAACCCCAGAAGCCTTCTCAAACTTGAAGACAATTTTCAATTTTAGAATATTTCACAAGACCTGGTAAGGATTTCAATTTTTTTAATTTTATTAAGATATCAAGAAATAATATGGATTCAATTATTATCATGTCATTCAATCATCACATGTTATGAGTTATAATGTAAATTATTTACTCGAATATTCCCTCCCCCTAAATTCATAGACATTAATTTCAATATTTTTAAATTTCCCCATTATCAATATGATTTTATTTCTGTTCAATGAGATATTTTTACTGATTTAATCATAAATATAAAACATAATGTATTTTAATTGTTCTCATAAATCAAAAAATATGGGATATTTATAAGGGAACATGTTAAATTTGGATGCCTCAGTGAAAGGATCCCTGATGGAGAAGTATCTAGACAAGGGTTTCAATATTCAATATAAAATGGAATGAAGTAGATTCTAGTGTCGTTGTAATAAGATGTAATGATAATATTTCAATATTGTGAATAATAACAAATGAATGGAGACATATATGGATGAACTGAACAAAATGATAGATATAATAATGGGTCAACATGAACAACCACATGTTAAATATGTTAAGGAGGATACTTATTTTGATTACATTAATTTATCTCAATTTAAGGGATATTTGCTACAAAGATAATGATGAAATGTATATCAGAAGAAGATATTGGGTTCCCATATGCATTAAGGAATATCACTACAATGTTAATTTGGTACAACATATGATATCATATCCACATTCATTAGTTTCCTGAAAGTGGATATAAATGAACTATTTGACTATTAAAATAGCATGATGCTATTATAAATGAGATGAAGGAAAACTCAAGGGATTAGAATGTCACAGTCCGAATCCTGAAATTCGATGTATGAAAAAATTGAGAGTAACTTCAATACCAATATACACTGAAGTGAACCCCTATGTAGAATTGAATTTTATTACCCTGATAAGTTAGAAAAAATTTAATACAACTTTGATCTATGTATTGTCCATAAAGAAAATAATCATTGCAAATAAAATTTAGTTAAAGAAAAATATAAGATGAATGAAGGAGTATATAGATATGTAAAGAAGGGACCACCACATTATAAGTTGAGGCTTCCATTTCCATAGTGTATATTTCATGGTAAACATGACACTCTTATGGGTAAATTTATTCATTAATAAAAAAACTAAAAATTAACAACCCTTTTGTAGATTAATTTACCAACATGTCAATGTAATAAAAATATATAAATGATATGAGGTATAATAAATATATTTTTGAGGAAATTGGAACCATTACACTCACACATGTGTTCTCGGTTATCATATAATACATTCATGATAATAAGTTTAGGGAAGATGGTGAATACAAGATTTTCACTTTGTCTAGTATATTTTTTGTTAAAATTACCCTAAGGGGTCATTGAATAGATGATAGTAGAATTCAAGAAAATTATTCTTCCTTTTGGATTTCTTAGTTCTTGAAAGGGAGGAATAGAGAAATCCTCAAATTTTGTAATGTAGATTCTTAGATATTGGATGAGAACTGTTTGGAATTCAATGTGTGGAGCTATACATGAGAGCGGGTAGTGAATAAGAATGTTTCTAATCACATACGGATGATCAATTATGATTTAGAAGGTGTAAATGTTCTTCTATATAACCATATTATTGATTTTTAGGATATTTTTGTAATAAAAAAATTATAGGTGCTGGATATTTTCACAAAAAAGCATTTTCAAAATAAAGGTATTGTAACAGCCCGAGATTTTATGAAAAATATTCTTTTTTTATTTCACTAATGTCTTGTGTTGTACGCTACACCAAAAGGAGCTTGCACAACACGCATCCTTGACTTGCCTTGCATTACACGCAATCGCGACCTTCCTCGATAGCGTGTGTAATACGCAATACCGAGTTTCACTAAACAACGATATGCTATTAAAATATTATTAAAACTAGCCGTTATGAATAGTAATAACCACTTTTTAAAACTCTGTGAATCTTATTTTTCAAAATGAACTTCATTTTTTGATTAGGAGTATCGAATTTAGCCTAAGGTGAAATTTTGGTAATTTCGGATAACTTTCATATTCTGATGAATAGTGAAAATTATTAAATTTTAATTAAAAACAACTTTTTCAATCGAAATAATTAATAGTGATAAATTATTAATTTTAGTAGTTTTAAAGTATATTTAGAATATATTTTTACAATTTAATACAATAATGGTCATTGGATGTAATTTCACATTTAAACCACTTATAAACAAGTTTCAATCTTTTGATATTTATTATCTCTTAAAAACACGCTATTTGTTTTAACAGCGGGATTTAATTATAAAATTAATTAATGCAACTTCTATGTTATGAATTTGGTAAAATAGACTTCATTTTTGAATTCGGAATATGAAATATAGCTTAGGATGAAATTTTGGCATTGATCTGAAAAACATCAATTTTTGATGAATAGTGAAACTACTAAGTGGTAGGTTAAAAACTGAATTTTGCATAAAACTTAATTTTACCGCTTCTGTGAATGGAATTTCAAAAATCCGAGAGACACGGTTAATATCAAGGACTAAAATGTGGTTCAATGAGAGGAAAATAATTTTTTGGTGAATAGTAACTATTTACTTTTTTTACCGCGGTTAATAGTAAATAGGGTAACTAAGGGTGAATATGATATCACTATTACCCTAACACATGTCCTAATTCTATTGGACAAGTGTAATTCGACCAAAAACAAACTTAGGAATAAAATATGACCATTTAGGCCCACTTGGATTAGATTAGGACATTTATTATTAATTTATTTAAAGAAGGGTTAAAATAGTTAAAATCAAAGTTTAATAAGTAAATCATTTTTAATATGGGGTTATACATAAGATAAATTCGACTATAAATATTCATTAGAACGATAAAAAGATTTACTACATGATGGTATTTTATTTGTAATTTTTAGACTTCAAATAATATAATTTATTTATGACACAAAGATGATGCAGTAAT
The DNA here is from genome assembly GCA_963277665.1 of Viscum album. Lineage (NCBI taxonomy): Eukaryota > Viridiplantae > Streptophyta > Magnoliopsida > Santalales > Viscaceae > Viscum > Viscum album. Next base: position 55,185,772 of record OY728156.1, read on the forward strand.
TATCTTATTAATGAAATATTGACATAATTGATAATATAAATACCAAAATAAATGTAATTTAAGACTTTTTATGAATTCCACTAATTTTCTAGGTTACTATGATATATTAGTGTTGATTTAATCAACTTGGTTCGAACATATAATTCTGTTATGACTTTCACAAAAATCATATATCAAATAGTGTCAAAATTGACACATAATAGTTTTTAAATCAAATATTATATTATTAATTGATATTTTATTCCTAAAAATCTAAGGCTCGGCCAAATGACTTAGATAAAGATATATGTATTACTAATATACAATTTGGGGTTCGTTTGGCATGTTATAGTAAGTTTAGTAACCATATAGTGAAAGAAAACAAAAAGGCACGGTAAAAGTTAAATTACTTAACTTAGAGTTAAATCTAATTGATAAGGTTAAAATAATACCCTAAACTTGTCTAAATATTATTGGTTGATAGGATTTCGACCCATCCCCACTTTAGCTTCGAAATAAGACCCTTTGGAACCATTATAAACCGATTTTGACTTTAATATAAAATAATATTTTGAGGTATTCCTAAGGTGCCCCTTTCCTCCCCTATAAAAGGACACCTCCTTCTCCTCCTCCTCACACCAATTTGAGCACTCAAGCTCGGCCAACCCCTGCCAATTTATCTTCTCCACTTCCCTAGAAACATCCTAGAGGTTCTGGTCTTCCTCAAAGACCAATTCTAGTGCCCTAAGAGGAGGTCTCAAAGAGGCACTTCAAAGAAGAGGTAATTACCGTTACCAATTATTTCATCTTTATTTCTTCTTCCACTTCTTCTTATTAGGTTGTTTCATTATGAAGTAATAACATCAGTAACACTCATATACTGATATGTTATTATAAATATGAAACAACCCTAATTCACCTTCTATCCATCCTATGGAAAAATGAAATCACCGCGCGTGCGTACGTACGGAATACCGTCTCCACGCCGTGGTGTAATCTATTTTCCATTACCACCTTACATGGATGGGTATAATGGTGTAAAGAATAACTATACATAGTTATTACAACATCATATTGATTATGATATATTGTATAATACACTCCAATTCAATTCAATATTTATAGAAATGATATCATCGCTCGTGCGTACGTACGGAATACCGTCTCCACGACGCGATGAGATTCATTCTCCATGTTAACCATTTAAGAATGATTATAATGTATATATAAGAAATAATAATGAAATATATGACATTATAAAGCTACTGTATTTATGTATATATATACATATGTATGTCATCTACTTACTTCCATTTCAAGACAATAAGGAAAGGAAAACAGCGTTCATGCGTACGTACGGACTACCGTCTCCATGAACGGTGTTTTTCATTTTATTTATCTACCTATTATATATATATATATATACTGAATATATATGATATATAAATCATATTTTATATTCTGGAAGTAAGTAAATCATGATATAAGTAATAATGATGTCAAGAACAACAAGTCAAAACACCTACGATAAATGAAACGATTTTACCCAAAATGCTTCTTTAACATGGAATTTACAAAAGAACGGGTAATATAATGTCATAAGTGAACCATATATGATATCATAACAATGAATATGATTCTGTAATAAGTCAATAACATGATTTAAATCATTATACAGGAGGTTCGGACACTTACAAAGCAAGTCGGACCTAAGGTAAGGGAAATATCACAATCTCATTTTTATCCGAGATTGTTTATACTTTGGTATTTACTGGAGTGTGTATTTTATCATCCACATCCATGTTTCTTAAATATGTAATTTTATTTCCATCCACCTACAATTGTTTAAATCCAATTTTACCCTTCGGTGAGTTTTTAGTAAAAGATATGAAAGGAATCTTTTGTCGTTTTTTTATACGAGGTACTTTTTGACTTTTCCGACAAAAGTACGAAGAATGTTTTTTTAACTTATATGGCACAAACAGATTTCTACTGTTTTATAAAGCCTTATTTTCATGAAGCTTCCTCTAAAAAATTCATGACTATTTTCAATAAAATCTCTTTCTTTTAAAATTGCATGATGTTTTGTAAAAAGAAATTGATTTTGAAGAAGAAAGGATATTTTCCTCAAGAATTCAATTCAAGTGTTTTATCAAAATTATTTTCCATCTAAGTTAATAAAGGGTTCTGTTTCTATCCATATTTTTACATTGATTTGACTATGTTGTGATAGAATTATGTTTATGAATTACTTTATCTTATATGAATGGTTTTATGATGTCATGTTGTTTAAGAATCCCATTTTTATTACATGGGTTATGCAATGATGTATGATTTATGATTTTGTGGCACACATAAGAAAGGATTCATTATAAGATGGGTGGTACCTATATCTCCCTCCAATGCATTGGGTAAAGATTTTATATCTCATGAGATAGACATGGCTGGAATGGTAGGTTATACCGGTTCAGTGAAACGGGACTGAAACGAGGATTACTCGATTCAGAAAGGGACTTTGTCCACTAAGATAGTCTTGGCAATGAGTCTTGACTAACAAGAAATGATTCTCTATGATTATGTGTGTATGCCAGAATAAGTAATGTTTTAAGTTATGATTTCATTTCACTACTATGATTTATCCCATGTTATGAAATTATGCTCTCTTTTGCAGGTTAAGATTTCCAAAAAATGTTATGTTCTTATGAAAATTATGTGATTGATATTTCTTTTGTTTACCCTTACTGAGCATTTGAGCTCACCCTTTTATGTTTTCTTTTCCCCAGGATATAAAGAAAGGTTTTAGGTAAAAAAAAAGGAAGATCTTTATGGGAGATGTTGAAGATCTTTCCCCACGATTAGAAGATTTTATTCCGAGTTTCCAAAGACACTAAACTATTACGATCCTTGTGTGTGTGTTTTTGTTATGTACTAAGTATTCCGCAAAAGTAATGTAATGTCAATGTACGTTAGGCTTCGGGTCTCTACAGTTGGTATCATAGGAAAGGTTTAGTCAACCTTTGGAAACTAGGATGTGAAAACGTTAGTGAGATCCCTAGAGATATTTCTATGGTATGTCTAGGGATGTCCCTAGGGATAAGTCTACGTATAGGTTATAGTAATAGAATTACGCTAACGATCATAGAATTAAACCTAAGATGTTGGATATTGAAGGTAGTCCCCCTTTATTATGTTGTTTTCCCTAGCATGATTTTTGCCTCTCACACTATTCTTTTTGGGTTTTAGACGATGGCTGGAACCCGAAGGAACCGTGTTGATCAATGCAATGGAAAATGCAATGATTGCCCTCCTGAACAAACAAATGTTATGGGAGATGGAGTGCAAAATCTTATTGCTATACTTACACAAGCTATGAATCATTCTGGACTTCCAAATGAGCAGAGAAGGGAACAATATTCTATTGAGTCCTTCATGAGGCAACGTCCACCTTCTTTCAGTGGGTCTTCTGATCCACTTGTGGCTGAACAATGGATCAGTACTACTGAAAAGATATTTTCAGTTCTTCAATGTTCTGAACATGATAAAGTCATCCTAGCAGTGTATCGTTTGGAAGGAGATGCTTATCAATGGTGGAATCTTATTAAGAATACAAAGCAAAGGGATGAAATTGAGTCTATGGAATGGGACGAGTTCAAGAACTTATTTTTCAATAAGTACTTCCCTCATATTCTTCGAACAAAGATGGAGAAAGAGTTTCTTGAACTGAAGCAAAGGGATGATGAATCTGTTGGTACCTATGAAGCAAATTTTACAAGACTTTCAAGGTATGCTTCTGGAATTATCATCCAACCTGAAAGTAAAGTTGATCGATTTTTCAGTGGCTTAAAACCAAGTCTTCGAAGGGCATTAGCTATAAGAGACTTCAGTAGCTATGAAGAAATTGTGCGTTGTGCTATCAAGGTATAAATGGAAGTTGGTGTTACATATCCATCTCATGGTTTTGACAAGAAACGAAAGATGGAGTTCAAGGAGAAATCTCAGAATAATGGTGAAAAGAAGATGAATGTTTCCTTATGCACAAAGTGTGGAAAGAAGCATGGTGGAGATTGTCTAAAAGGGACTAGAAAATGTTTTAAGTGTGGAAACGAAGTTCATAGAGCAGCTGAGTGTCGAAGTAATGGAAAAAGGGTTTCTAATGATGTGAATAAAGCAAACACTGCAGAGAATGCACCGCCAACACTTCAATGCTTCAAGTGCAAGGAAATGGGGCATTATGCTAATAATTTCCCTAATCCAAGGGTTAGTGATGATCAACATGAGCAACCACTGAAGGCAAAGGACAAAGGGAAATCACATGCGATCACTATTGGCAATGTTGAATATGACAACGATGTGGTGGAATGATTAAGTGTTTATGTAATGGGATTCCAAAATAATGTTGTATCATTGCGTATTGCAATATTTATTGATGTGGTATTCAAAGTGATTGAGATATTTTTTGGAAATAAGATGATATGCGCATAATGAAGACGAGAAAATGAAATGTTTAATAGTATTCATGAGCTCATGATTGATATAAGGACTAAGTGATATCATGGTTTGAGTATATAGAATTTTGAGGATTTTGGTATGTGGAAAGTGTTAACTTTTAACTGCACTCATGTTTTCACTAAGGTATTCAAGAGAATACACGATTAAGGACTTTGAATGTTTGGAATGTGACCAACAAGACATATCTTATGATAAGTGGGGATCAACGACAGTATTAAATCTATGGTAATCGTTGTCACTATATTATGAGAGTGGACTGCAGTATTATGTATAAGCCTAAAGATTAGACTGGATTATGTTGGACATAAGTTAGTATTGTTTAAGGATAGAAGATTTTCGATATTATTGATGGGATGTTATAGTAACGTAGTTATAGAAAAAGGGACAACCTGCCGGACGGGCGACAGCCCATCGCTTCGGACAAGGCTGTAGGAATCGAACCCACAACTGAAGTGCGACTGGCCTTTATCGCCTACCACTGACCTACAGGAAGTCCCTGTTTAGTAGAAACTAGTTTTATTATATTAAGCAGTATGATATATGAAGTATAAGTCCATTTTAGGAACCATATATGATTAATCTCACTATAGATCGACTTATGCATATAATTTTGCTAACCTTTTGTTTGAAACAGATGGAATGACCCTTCATTCTATCACATGATCTGCTAACACTTCACGAATAACAAATTCAACTTCATTTATTTAAGAGATGAAGTGGAAATTGTTAAAGGCACTAACAACAGTGAGATTGTACCAAAATAAAGTAAGTATTTATTCTAATTCAAATTTTTTAACTTTAGGGAAATGATCTTGAAAACCAAAAATGTTGTCCTAGTTCTCTTATACCTGATGAATCAGATGGTACCTTAGATCGTCAAAAATTTATGGATTTGTGATTACTGGCTTTTCCATAGCCATGTTCTCTACCACTCTCCATCAGAACATGATGGTTAGATTTCTCTTCCATATCCATATTTTCACCTATGTGGAAACCCAGTGATTAGTTTATTTGGGTAATCGCTACATTTCATACTTTAGTTTTTAAAGCCAAGTTTTGGTATTCCCTTTTACGATGTGGGTTTCTATTAAAGAAACTTTCGAATAGTAAACCATTTATAACCCCGACGAATTTCGAGGGCGAAATTCATTTTAAGGGGGGTAGAATGTAACAGCCCGAGATTTTATGAAAAATATTCTTTTTTTCTTTCACTAATGTCTTGTGTTGTACGCTACACCAAAAGGAGCTTGCACAACACGCATCCTTGACTTGCCTTGCATTACACGCAATCGCGACCTTCCTCGATAGCGTGTGTAATACGCAATACCGAGTTTCACTAAACAACGATATGCTATTAAAATATTATTAAAACTAGCAGTTATGAATAGTAATAACCACTTTTTAAAACTCTGGGAATCTTATTTTTCAAAATGAACTTCATTTTTTGATTAGGAGTATCGAATTTAGCCTAAGGTGAAATTTTGGTACTTTTCGGATAACTTTCATATTCTGATGAATAGTGAAAATTTCTAAATTTTAATTAAAAACAACTTTTTCAATCGAAATAATTAATAGTGATAAATTATTAATTTTAGTAGTTTTAAAGTATATTTAGAATATATTTTTACAATTTAATACAATAATGGTCATTGGATGTAATTTCACATTTAAACCACTTATAAACAAGTTTCAATCTTTTGATATTTATTATCTCTTAAAAACACGCTATTTGTTTTAACAGCGGGATTTAATTATAAAATTAATTAATGCAACTTCTATGTTATGAATTTGGTAAAATAGACTTCATTTTTGAATTCGGAATATGAAATATTGCTTAGGATGAAATTTTGGCATTGATATGAAAAACATCAATTTTTGATGAATAGTGAAACTACTAAGTGGTAGGTTAAAAACTGAATTTTGCATAAAACTTAATTTTACCGCTTCTGTGAATGGAATTTCAAAAATCCGAGAGACACGGTTAATATCAAGGACTAAAATGTGGTTCAATGAGAGGAAAATAATTTTTTGGTGAATAGTAACTATTTACTTTTTTTACCGCGGTTAATAGTAAATAGGGTAACTAAGGGTGAATATGATATCACTATTACCCTAACACATGTACTAATTCTATTGGACAAGTGTAATTCTACCAAAAACAAACTTAGGAATAAAATATGACCATTTAGGCCCACTTGGATTAGATTAGGACATTTATTATTAATTTATTTAAAGAAGGGTTAAAATAGTTAAAATCAAAGTTTAATAAGTAAATCATTTTTAATATGGGGTTATACATAAGATAAATTCGACTATAAATATTCATTAGAAAGATAAAAAGATTTCCTACATGATGGTATTTTATTTTTAATTTTTAGACATCAAATAATATAATTTATTTATGACACAAATATGATGCAGTAATTATCTTATTAATGAAATATTGACATAATTGATAATATAAATACCAAAATAAATGTAATTTAAGACTTTTTATGAATTCCAATAATTTTCTAGGTTACTATGATATATTAGTGTTGATTTAATCAACTTGGTTCGAACATATAATTCTGTTATGACTTTCACAAAAATCATATATCAAATAGTGTCAAAATTGACACAAAATAGTTTTTAAATCAAATATTATATTATTAATTGATATTTTATTCCTAAAAATCTAAGGTTCGGCCAACTGACTTAGATAAGGATATATGTATTAATAATATACAATTTGGGGTTCGTTTGGCATGTTATAGTATGTTTAGTAACCATATAGTGAAAGAAAACAAAAAGGCACGGTAAAAGTTAAATTACTTAACTTAGAATTAAATCTAATTGATAAGGTTAAAATAATACCATAAACTTGTCTAAATATTATTGGTTTATAGGATTTCGACCCATCCCTACTTTAGTTTCGAAATAAGACCCTTTGGAACCATTATAAACCGATTTTGACTTTAATATAAAATAATATTTTGAGGTATTCCTAAGGTGCCCCTTTCCTCCCCTATAAAAGGACACCTCCTTCTCCTCCTCCTCACACCAATTTGAGCACTCAAGATCGGCCAAACCCTGCCAATTTATCTTCTCCACTTCCCTAGCAACATCCTAGAGGTTCTGGTCTTCCTCAAAGACCAATTCTAGTGCCCTAAGAGGAGGTCTCAAAGAGGCACTTCAAAGAAGAGGTAATTACCGTTACCAATTCTTTCATCTTTATTTCTTCTTCCACTTCTTCTTATTAGGTTGTTTCATTATGAAGTAATAACATCAGTATCACTCATATACTGATATGTTATTATATGTATGAAACAACCCTAATTCACCTTCTATCCATCCTATGGAAAAATGAAATCACCGCGCGTGCGTACGTACGGAATACCGTCTCCACGCCGTGGTGTAATCTATTTTCCATTACCACCTTACATGGATGGGTATAATGGTGTAAAGAATAACTATACATAGTTATTACAACATCATATTGATTCTGATATATTGTATAATACACTCCAATTCAATTCAATATTTATAGAAATGATATCATCGCTCGTGCGTACGTACGGAATACCGTCTCCACGACGCGATGAGATTCATTCTCCATGTTAACCATTTAAGAATGATTATAATGTATACATAAGAAATAATAATGAAATATATGACATTATAAAGCTACTGTATTTATGTATATATATACATATGTATGTCATCTACTTACTTCCATTTCAAGACAATAAGGAAAGGAAAACAGCGTTCATGCGTACGTACGGACTACCGTCTCCATGAACGGTGTTTTTCATTTTATTTATCTACCTATTATATATATATATATATATACTGAATATATATGATATATAAATCATATTTTATATTCTGGAAGTAAGTAAATCATGATATAAGTAATAATGATGTCAAGAACAACAAGTCAAAACACCTACGATAAATGAAACGATTTTACCCAAAACGCTTCTTTAACATGGAATTTACAAAAGAACGGGTAATATAATGTCATAAGTGAACCATATATGATATCATAACAATGAATATGATTCTGTAATAAGTCAATAACATGATTTAAATCATTATACAGGAGGTTCGGACACTTACAAAGCAAGTCGGACCTAAGGTAAGGGAAATATCACAATCTCATTTTTATCTGAGATTGTTTATACTTTGGTATTTACTGGGGTGTATTTTATCATCCACATCCATGTTTTTTCAATATGTAATTTTATTTCCATCCACCTACAATTGTTTAAATCCAATTTTACCCTTCGGTGAGTTTTTAGTAAAAGATATGAAAGGAATCTTTTGTCGTATTTTTTATACGAGGTACTTTTTGACTTTTCCGACAAAAGTACGAAGAATGTTTTTTTTAACTTATACGGCACAAATGGATTTATACTGTTTTATAAAGCCTTATTTTCATGAAGCTTCCTCTAAAAGAATTCATGACTATTTTCAATAAAATCTCTTTCTTTTAAAATTGCATGATGTTTTGTAAAAAGAAATTGATTTTGAAGAAGAAAGGATATTTTCCTCAAGAATTCAATTCAAGTGTTTTATCAAAATTATTTTCCATCTAAGTTAATAAAGGGTTCTGTTTCTATCCATATTTTTACATTGATTTGACTATGTTGTGATAGAATTATGTTTATGAATTACTTTATCTTATATGAATGGTTTTATGATGTCATGTTGTTTAAGAATCCCATTTTTATTACATGGGTTATGCAATGATGTATGATTTATGATTTTGTGGCACACATAAGAAAGGATTCATTATAAGATGGGTGGGACCTATATCTCCCTCCAATGCATTGGGTAAAGATTTTATATCTCATGAGATAGACATGGCTGGAATGGTAGGTTATACCGGTTCAGTGAAACAGGACTGAAACGAGGATTACTCGATTCAGAAAGGGACTTTGTCCACTAAGATAGTCTTGGCAATGAGTCTTGACTAACAAGAAATGATTCTCTATGATTATGTGTGTATGCCACAATAAGTAATGTTTTAAGTTATGATTTCATTTCACTACTATGATTTATCCCATGTTATGAAATTATGCTCTCTTTTGCAGGTTAAGATTTCCAAAAAATGTTATGTTCTTATGAAAATTATGTGATTGATATTTCTTTTGTTTACCCTTACTGAGCATTTGAGCTCACCCTTTTATGTTTTCTTTTCCCCAGGATATAAAGAAAGGTTTTAGGTAAAAAAAGGAAGATCTTTATGGGAGATGTTGAAGATCTTTCCCCACAATTAGAAGATTTTATTCCGATTTTCCAAAGACACTAAACTATTACGATCCTTGTGTGTGTGTTTTTGTTATGTACTAAGTATTCCGCAAAAGTAATGTAATGTCAATGTACGTTAGGCTTCGGGTCTCTACAGGTACGGATGAGAAAATAGGAACTTTTAAGGATTAGTCTACTAATATCAAAGTACCATTTTGTTTAAACTTATTTGAAAATGGAATTAAGTTACAATTTAGAGACAAAAATCTCTTTGTTATTTGGATTAAAGAAAAACTGGTGGATTTGTTTGATGGGGGATGAAAATGTGCTACAAATATAAAGAATCAATCCATTTCTATAAGGATAAGGGAAATCCTATTTGGGCATATCAGAACTATCAAAATTAATGGATTCAAACTATGTACTAGATTTATAATACTATCTCCCATGAAAAAAATGTATGGTCCATCAAAATTTTTTTAAAAAATGTACTTTTGATACATAACCAATGTTTTTACGATTTTAAATTTTACATATTTTCATGAACAAAAAAACAATCCTAAACCATTTAAAATTTAAAAAATTCATGTACTTTATATTTTTTTCATATTTTTTATGTTGTATCATGGTATTTCAAGGAAATAACACAATATTTTATAGATCAATACATGTCATTATATAAATACAAAACATCATATTTATACACAAAATGGGATGATACATGACGTGATATATATTCACATCATGAAATAAATTCAAACTGTGATCCTCGTAAAAAAATTATCCATCCATATTTTACATTCTCTAATAGAGGGGTAATTGTTTCAATTAAATGTTTTTTACTATTTTTTCAACATTAAATGTATTTTTAGATATTTTTACATACAATTTCATGATCTACCATGAATTTATTAATTAACCAAATGATATATAAGTTATAAACTAATTAGTATTTTTTTCAGTTACACAAATTTAAATTTTATTTCCAATAAATTAGGTAGATAAAATTCATGAGAGAATAAGTATAGATTAACATTAGGATTATAGTTGAAAGGTAATGAATTAGGGATACTATACTATTATTATAAATTATAATTTCAAATGATTTTAACTACCATGATTTAGATATTTTCAATAATTTATTTTATTATTTTTATGAATTTTTGTGAAATTTTTTTCTAACTAATCATTCTTATTCCTTAAAAATGTATGAAATAGTATTTATCATTCTTTCTAAAAAATATTTCGTGATATACATTGGTATATTCAATAATAGAAATTATATGTAATATTATCAATGATATTAAAGAAAACAATTTTCAATATGATTTATTCTTTATATTTACCAATATTTTATCCTTGGAACACCTTGACATTGAAACATATTTTCCCCTCTAAAATCCTTGAATGACCATGAAAGAAAACATTACATTTTTATAGAATATTAAATCCATTTATATCATGCTATTAGTGTGTTACATGTTATTAAAATGAATCAATTTGGGGAAGAGACTATTTATGGTGGATGATGAAATATTTTAAAAGGGAGACTTTTTTTGAAGTTTTTCAAGTAATAATTAGGGAGGTCATGTTATAATTTATTTCAAATCATTATTCACCACTCTTGAAAAAAAATTTCATTGTCTCTTCTGATAAAATGGAAATAAAAATATATAGACCCATAATCATTTGACCATATTTTTTTTGGTGGTGGATATCGAATTTTCATAAGCATAACATTCTAAACAGAGAAGATATCAAGAGAAAAAATAAAAATAATATAAAAAAGAAGGAATGGTAGATTTATTCATTATACATTATTTTAATATGAGCCCAATTAGAGATTTGGTGTATAGATAGATGAAATACCAATCATAATAATAGTATTTTTTGAGATTTTATTTTGATTTCACGCACTAAAAATTAAAGTAAAACTACCCTTTGATCCATATTTTTATACATTTTCCACTTACCATAATCCTAATTGATATTTGAACCATATTTCAATGATCTGATGTTTAATATTTATTTCATTATATACATTGTGAATATTATATATTCCCAGAAATCCTATGGTATGTTTTATGTACCTTAGGTATGATAAAAAATTCTCTAAATTTATTAACATTACTGATGAGTGAAAATTATTCAATAGGATATAGATTGAATGTATCCTGTATATTAATAATTAAATTAAAATTAAAAATATATGAATGTATATGAATGGTTAATTCAAAATTTAAATGAATTTTTTTTTGAGTTGTTTCATGTAAAAGTGATGAGTTATGAGTTTTACCTATATTATACTAGAATATTTAATTCCCTGTTTAATATATTACATTTATTACCATTTCATTTTTTTATTTTATTATGAGAATTCTTTTTATTATATTTATATTTCCTTCATGAGGAAATAGGTGATTTCAAGTGTGAAAATACCTGATACCTAAATTTAATGCATGACTTTTTAATATTAAAGTTTATTTATTTTTCTTAATTACTTGATCATTAATGCCTAACTGTATATTCATTTACTCAAATATCTCAAGATAAAAAATTTGGATTAAAAAAAATAAAAAGAAATAAGGTTATAATTATATCAACTAAAATATGGATTTCCATGAAAGAAGTATGTATGTTAGATACTTTTGGTTCTTGAAACAGAAGAAACAGTCATAAAAAGATTGGAACATAATAGAAATTGGACATTCACATTGTGACTAGTTTCAGGATATGAAATAAATCATTCTGTGAGGAAACTGAGTATAGGATGTAGGAATAGAAACTCATTGATTGAAAAATTGTTCACAACATTGATATCGTAGGATATACCTTCTAAATATTGATTATAATATATCCTTTTATGTATATATAGTATTTATTACCTGGAAAGGACATGAATCACTTGGATTAAACCAATAAAATTTTCCTACATTTATAGATTAATTATTTCTTATCCAAGAATATATAATGATTCTAAATATAGATACATGATTTGGTTTCAAGGGATCAATTTAGTGACCAAAGTCTATGACACGGTGGCCCACTACGAATTCCTCCACCAATTAATCTCCTATATTTTCCTTATTATTTAATTTTCTTTCTTCCTTTACTCTATATCACTCAACACTAATATTATGGGTAAGTCATTATTTTTTATGGTAATTTAGCCAATGGTATAATGGAATATTATTTTTCTTGATTTTTTGGTTCATGTATTGGGTTACAATGATATTCAATTTCACAAATAAAATTATTATATTTTTTTCATTATTCATGGGCATTGATTTTTGAATCTAGAAACTAATCATAAAATGTCATAACTAATTACCCAAAAATGAGTATTTTATTTTATCTTTTAGGGTAATTATGATTAAAAGTGTCACTGGGATATAATTATTTTAATAATTCTGTAAAAAATATCACAATGTTTGAAGGGGGTTTTATAGATAGGATGTTAATGTCCATTTGAGTAATATAACAAAAAATATAACAAAAATAATTAATAACTTATCTAAAATCAAAATTTATCCTCATATAAATACTAAATATAAAAATACATAACAATATCTTCCTACTTGATTATCACCACCATAAACTACTTTCTATTTCACTATATTTCTTCCAAAAATCATATCAATTATTTTTAATTTACTAATATAACTACTTTAAGGTAATAATTTTTTGGACCATGAGCTGTTGATTCTTTATTTATAATTAACTACGTTGAAATTTTATAAGTTATATATATTATTAAATTTGGTATGTCTTGTAGGATACAAACGATGCCTAATGAGTCTATATAAAGGATCAGTAAGGGATATAAAATATATAAATATGTTATTATAGTCTAAAAAATTAACATGAAATAAAATCACCCTATAAATAAAACATATAAAATAAATCATATCCATCAAGGAAACACATGTTTTTAAACCAAAACCAATTAAAACCACATATAAAGAAAATAAAAATCCTTGACGGCATATATTAAAATTTCATTTCAAAACATGTCTTCAGTAATTCTAGAAATAACTAGACTCCAATTATATCCTTATAATAAAATTCCAAAATTGACTACCTCCTTCATTTCATAGAATATGTGAGATACTTCCCAATGCTTGGGAATTCTATATCGGGATCAACTTTTATCTAAGTGGTATTAGTCTCACCTATCATATAAGTTGTTTCAGGATCACCCATTATATATGATTTATTAATTTCACCCAACATAACATATAATTCTCACAAAAAATATCATAATAAAATTTAATCAAGAACATATTCATCATAGTTCTATTGAAAATCTATGTTCAACCCCAAACTCAAGAATATTCCATTTTAAAAAAATGGAGACAAACCTATTTTTATAAAAAACACACAGACATGAAATATTCTCAAAATATTATGGAAATATTTTCATCTTAAAATAGAAATTAAAACATATAAATAAATTAATGATGAATGGAAATTTTTTTCAGTCCATAATAGTTGAAATAATGACTCGTTTTGCACCTTCTATAAAAGTAGGTATTTTTAAATATGATTGAAAAATTAATTTTTATATATTATAAAAAATTTAATGTTATTTTAATATAATATTTCACATCCTTTTAAGTATAAAAATAACATTTATAATAAATTTAATGATTATTAAAATAAAAAAAAATTGGTAATAATTTAAAAAATGGTTTTAAATTTTTTTATCTTACCTTAAATATCATCTAGCAGCTTATATTCTATAAATGATGAATTATAAAATTATTTTATTTATTCACATGCATAATAAGACTTTTCCTATACACTCCATTTTCATTTTGGTCTTATATCGTCATCTAAATAATCTTAATCAGGAAATTATTATAATTATTATCTTTTAATAATATTTTTAGAATCATCTTTAAATGGAATACATGAATAAAAAAATGACATCATTTCATGAAGGTGGAAGTCCACACATACTAACGAATGATATTATCATTTTATAATGGATATAAGGATACAAAATTTGCTGAAAATTTATAATAAAATTATGCTCTTATTTTTATAATTACAATATAAATTAAATAATAAATTATTATATCCATCATGTTAATGTGGTGATGAAAAATGGAAAACATTACATCATGAGGGATGTAATCCAGAAGTACGCATAAGGGATGTTTTAAATTACAAAAAGATTTAAAAGGATATGAGAAAGGGTTATACAATAATCATACTAAAATTTCAGTATATTTATTTTATTGATTTAATTATATCGTAATGTGTAAGGAATATTTTATTATGATAGAATAAGATATGATCTTGAAATGTATTTTTCATGACTTATAAATTCCCATTGAATATATTATTTGGATTCAACCTTTATAATGTTTGTTTTGGTCTCTAGTTGTTCCATGTTCTCTAGTAAAATGGTACTAATTCTTGGGTGGTGATTTGTATAGGGATTGGACAAACTAAAATATATAAAAGGTATGACTATTTTTAGAAAAGAGGTTCCATTTTATTATTGAAAATTTGGGAAACTTTTGAATTATGTTTTGTATTATATTAATATAAATTAAATTTCTTGTTAAATGATGAAAAAATTGTAATATTTATTTAATAGTTTGATAATGAATCCGAATCCTCACACCCAATAAAATTTTAATATATTTAGGTCATATTTACCCCCATATCTCTTAGTTTGGACCGTTGGTAATGCTTTTGATGATTAGCATTATATCATGTTGTTTTCACTATAAGATTAAACTATTTTAATATAATAGTAAATGTATTTAATAACTATAATGTAGTTGATATTATAATAATTTACCCAGTCACATTGAAAATCCAAGATGATAATGTCAAACCATCTTGTTGGAAATGATCCAAGGGATGTATTTCAACTCAAAGTGTTTCAAATAGTGTGGAATATTATCTCCAATCATGGTATTATAGGGTATAATATGGGACACATAAGGGGGAAATCGAAATTTTCTTTTACCTAGTCAGACAATGTGTAGTGAGTCTCTCCATTTTTTTATGGGTGTCAATTATGGTACCATATGGATTGGCCAGAAGGTTGGGGACCTCAACCCTACAATGTTCCTGACAAAGGGTGTGGGGGTGCACCCCCCATGTAATAGACCAGAGAACATGAAGGTAGTAGATATGTGAAGGATAAGGATTCTTGATGGATGAGTGCTTTCAAAGCTCCCGGTCTCACGAAGGATCATGTTTCATAGAGATCAGGGTCTCACAAATGATATCCTGATTCCCAAAGGTAGTGCTTTATGAATGTTTAATGATTAAAAATGTTGAATGATACTCATAGGGTCTTATTCCTTTTCATAGGATTTAGGACTCCATGAAATTCATATACACATTGGGTATAGGCACTCAATATTGATAGAGAGGTGGATTCAAGATGCCTATGGTCTTTATGGAAGAGTGCCTCACGAATCCGATTAGTTTTTGGAATTGATATCATTGTGCTACAAATTATTGGAATATCCCATTTGAATAAAGGAATGATTTTTTTATTTATTGTAATGGTGGGTTTCTGCGATTGGAATTAATTCACAAAGGATTTTCTAGCAATCGTAAATGAGAATGGATTTTTCAGACTCATGAAGGACACTATCAATCCTTTGCACGACTGTGAAGTGCCATTATTATTTTGGGGGACATTTTCAAACCTTCATGTGATCGTGAATCACCATAAAAAATGAGTAAGAAATATAAAATCATTCACTTGGTATGGATTGGATCTCAGTTAATTGATCCTCAAGAAGGTGGCTTCAAGAACTGGCTCTACAAAACATCCTCACAAATAGTCTTTGTAAACAATCTATGTCTTCATTTCTTCAAATGGATATATCTTCTGATCTGTAACCCTATTCAGCCCCCATGACTATTCAAATAATAACATTGAAAATGGGATATTCTCTTGGATAATGTATGGAATGGTTCACTACATTCTTTAGATATGGGTTTTTTGTTGAAGAAACTATTTTCATTTTATCCTTTATGATCTTTCCCACATGAGGTCAGGAAGTGAAAAATTAATGACAGGTTGTCTTAGTGCTTATGATCTTGAAACACCTAATAGTTATCCACCATCTTTTTTCTATTATTTATGATGTATATAGAAAATATGACATATGTTTATGTTTAATTCCATACTATCTTAGGTTATCATTAAATCTGGTAACAAATATAACCTATTGATATGACAAATTATTCGCATACATTACTATGTAAATGGTGAGAGGAGAATTATAAAAGCTGCTATCTTAAGTATTTATCATACATACATTTTTACATATATGATATATTAATGAAAAAATATATAATTTTTAGATCAAGGTAACCCAATTATACAATAGTAGAGACCATATAAACTGGTTGAAAATCATCCACAATGGAATATCAAATTTAATATCATAATTTATATAATGGTATATAGATTTATGGGTACATTATATTTGACAAATATATAATTATCATGTTCATGAAGCCATATCTTATCATATTCATATTGAATGGTGTGTATTGTTATCATTAATTCGTTACAGAAATATAGATATGACGCATCACCTAACCCTCATGTTTTATAATTTTATACCAGGGTGAATACATGTATTGGGTCATATTACCTGAAGAACATGATGCACTGGTTCTTTATCCTCATGTATCAAAAATTCAATCAAGGTAATATTTAGTTAGCATGTCATCAGTTTACATAGTAATATAATTCCCTCTATTTGGACCCTCCTGAATAAATATATCCTATAAGAGGTAATAAATGTATTTGTCCCTCGTTATATAGAGACACATAATTCCCAGGTGACTGACCTCAACGATCCAAAATTCCAAGAATTGTGTATTTATATATTAATCATCCTTGTCCAAAAAAAACCACAACACAACATCACTTGAACATAGAAAAACAAAACAACCTTTATAGGGTATACACATATCAACAACCCATTTACCAGAGATACATAACACACGGAAACCTAAACCTTATTTAACACAGTCACCTCATATTGAATTTTTGGTAATATATAAATACCACATAATAATGAATATTCCAATTATACTATAAAAAAATATCGAGGTTTTATTCCATGTGTCACATGAAATAAAAACTCTTGGCTCATAAGATCAATATAAGGAAATTCATCTATGAATTCATATAACTCTATCATTAGAATCTATTTCCTCACACGAAGAATTTATGGTTTGTGGTAAAACCATAAACCATTTATAATAGATACAAAACACACCTGCATAGGGTCAACCTATCTCATGGTAACCCCATATTTACCCTAAATAATAACATAATAATGGAGCCATATATTGGGTACATTGAGAAACAATAAGAGTGGGTAACCTCACAACGGGTCCTTAGTCCCAATCATCAGTCTTGGTATGAATTAGTTTGGTCCAACACTGAAAAATAATTAATCTACCCTTATACCATCAACATTGGTATTCAATTTTCATGAGGGGAATGATCCCTTTCCCATGGTTCAAGTCAATGAGCCCACAGTCATCATGGTATCAAAAGGGACATGAATGGCTTGCTAAGGCTTACTGGTATCATGGGATTCTACGAAAGGGCCACTAAGTCTCACTTACTTGAATCACACTCCTTAGGGTGTCTCGGTAAAATATGTAAGAACAGACGTTTTTGCAATTTAAATTTTAATTTATAATATATTAGATATCTTATTAATAAATTAATTATAGAAAAAAATCTAAACATTGCTTATTCTAGAAATTTATGTGGTTTGTAAAATTTAAAACATAATCAACCATCATAACATTTTATAATGTGGTCATTTTATAGTGACCATTAATATTAGTATATTAAGGCTTATGATAATGTCTTATTAATATAGATGGAAGATTAGGTGTCCTGCACTAGTAGGATGGTACCCTATAAATCCCATTTATCCAATGATTGGATGGTGGTAGAATTACTATTATTTTTCATTGACTATTCCCAATCCAGTATAAAACACCAAAATCCTTATCAAAACGATTTACATAAGAAGATAAAGCTCATCAATATCATTTCCAAAACTATGACCATCGAGCCACCCCCTGAAAATCACATCATAACATGCCATACCTTTTGGGAAATAAATTTGGTCATAAAGGGATATGTATCAAGAGAAAATCAAAATCAATTTCTATAATTTATTTCTTAATAAAATATATTATATTTTTCTGTTTGATATATTTCTTTTTAAATTATTAAACTAATATTTTCATAAAAATTGAATTTTGATATGATGAATCATTTTTTTTTTGAAAATATATTGTTTCAATTTAAAAAATATTTATAATTACTTAATTTTTTTTGACAAAACTTATTTAAATAAAATAAAATATTATTTATTTAAAATGAATGTCATTATTATTCTATGATGTGAAAAATAAATTTTTATGGATCATAGAACATTTATTTTTCAATAAAAATTGTAGTTTCAAATAAATATAGATTGATACTGTTAGAGAGTAAATAATAATACCTAAAATCTAATTGTCATAAAATAAGTACTCATTTTTAAATTAGTAGATAAAAATTATTAAATTTTTATTTTTTCAAAATTTTCAGATAGATTCAAATGTTTCGTCAAACATAAATATGGAATAAATATAAAGTGTGAATTACGACATTATAATGATCCAAAAGTAACATAACATCTGAAATAAAAGGTATATAGTTATATATATACATACATATATCCCCATTCAAACAAACCAATTTTATGTTATTTTATTAATTTGATAAGGCCATAATGAATCCACCAAATGATAAATTATATATTAAGTTTTCAAAGTCAATTCATAATAAACATGACTCACTTCCATGATACCATAGGTATTGTTTTAATTTTTTAGAGTATTGAACTTTTAAAATAATGAATTCCACTCATATTTTGTAGAAACCATCAGAAAAACTAATGTATGGTTTTTGGTTTTGATTAATTTATCATATAGAGTCCAAAATATATATTTGATATTAATAAATAATTCTTCGCTATTTTTCTCTATGAACCCCCCAAAATTACAATTCCTTTTCACTGAAAATACATATATCTTGGAATTAATCATTTATCACCTCTCTAAATCCCTCCTAAGGTTCATCCATGATGTAAATAATATCTTTTAAAAAATGTAAAAGTTTCTTCTCAGGGTAGATGACCTTCTCCTCCAATATATTAAAGAATAATATTTTGGAATTTTGATTCCCAATTATTTATTTTTGGATATGTTTTTAAGAATAACTACTAGTATTATTATGATTTAAAATTTATTATATAACCCTTTCACTCTCATTCACCAATCCCATAGAACAAATATGCACCACTGTATTTTCTACCAAAATTTTATGTGAATTCCCATGTTAACGATTTTTGTATTGAATTATAATCATCATTTCCACTCAAGGGTATTCCCCTTGATGTACATATCATTAAATAGATTTGGAATAAAATCAATGTAACCCAAAATATATAATTTTGTGATTGAATATGATTTTATATTATCCTATGTTTAATGACCTATGTTGTTCAGAGATAGTAACTCAAGAGGGCGGGGGGAGGGAATTGAGATCCCAAATAAGACATTTGATAACAACAAGATTAAATAAAATATCCCAAATTACAAAACATCTACTTAGTTAATCAAAAGAGTAGTTTTATAAATATTATTCTTTTAAAAGATTCCTAAAATCTTGATTAGTGATCACATAAAACAATATTAAAAGATTACTTTAACTTTTCAAATCAATTTACCCAGTCAAATACTTATATAAACAAAAGGAAACAATATATATCAAAGTACCAATTTTATTTACATCATAATAAGAAAAATTTAAATATTTGACTAGAATGTAACAAAAAAATTGTCAAAAAATTAAAAAATGGTTTCAGTGTAAATCAATAACCTAATCCACTCTACATAGAAATAACCCATTTAGAAGAAGATTATTTAAAAATAATATGATCCACAACCCAGATCGGGTATACATACAACATCTTACATGTTTTTCTAGATCAAAGTAATCTTCATCATTTATTCATGGTGATGAAAACAATTCAGGACACATAAGGATATCTTTGATAAACACTTTAAAAAAATTGATGAAAATAGATTAGTCAGAATATATTATATTATAAAATTTTAGTGTAGTAGATAGTAAATGATGATAAAAATTTAATCTAAAACACTAATTGAATGTAATGGGAAAAAAATAAAGGTAAATCAATAATATATATATATATGGTAATTCTACATAGTTTGATGCTATCTAGAAGATTGTGTGTACTCAGATGTGGTTAGGTGAAGAGCTTGATCTTTTTCTCTCGATGTTGAAGTAAAATAGACGATCAAAATTATCGATTTTATCTGAATGTAGTAAAGGATATGGATATTAAGAGTTATCCATTAATTCATAATTGAATAAAAGTACGTATGAATTATTTATTCTCTTTATTTATTACACTTCTAGTATTAATTGAGTTTACATCATGATCACCGATAATTTATGCATTATGGAGGCTTCTATGAATATAAAGAACAACATTAATGAGTTCTATCTTGATGAATTATCAACTAGATCTTTTACATTCTTATACTGAACTCTCAAATTTATTTTAATGAATCTATAAATTCTTTATTTATATTACCATAAAATAACATAATGTATTAATTTCATAAATATATATGTTGACTCATTTATTTGAAATAAATTAGAACAATGAAGACAAATCTTCCAGCGGAAGAACAATCTGGAATCCAAACAACACTTACAGTAATAAATATGTGTTTTTGGCCCATTTGAAATGGTAGTGATTCATTTTAACAAGTATTGAATAATTTTGGTGCTATCCAAATTGGTGGTGAGACATTCTGGAAACATTTCATCTCTTTTGGTGAGACATTCTAAAGGATGCTCATGTTTAGTGGTGATACATTCTGGTGGTAGATCAACTCTGGCTATAATTCATTCAGGTGGTGAGAGATTTGATCTAATGGTGATACATATAATAATAGTGACTTATTATGTAATTGATTCATATCTTACATTGATTCATATTGAACTAATGGAGACTCATCCCAACACATAGAAAAATTTTAATCATATGACCTTAAATTAAAAAGTGCTATCATAAAACGGTAATGTAATTACCAAAATAATAAAATTTATTTTTTATCATTAAAATAATGATGTCCCATCAATCTCTCCATTTTAGATTATAAAAATAATTTCATTCTTATAAAACATATATATGATAAAAATAGACATATGTAAATAAATATAAATGATAATCATCTAATTTACATTTCTAAATTCAAATTTGAGATAAAAAATGTGGTATTAATATTGATTAATGATAATAATAATTAAGGTTAATATTGAATCAGGTATAAATAAAGAAGGTATAAGAAAAATTACTGAACAAAATCTTTATCAATGATAAACATGGTATCAAAAGATACATATCATAGGATGTATTAATAATGTATCAGAGATAAAATCCATAAAAGGAGTTTTCCCCCTTTTAAGATTATCAAAATGTAATGTAAATGTAAATGATATAAATAGTATCAAAGTAGAATATATTATGTCATAAATAAAATGTTAGATACTAAGTTAAGAATAAGAAATCAAAATATTATAGACAAAATAAAATATACAGAGAAAAGAAAAAAACATATCAAACACTAATGTCAATATGGGTCACTATAAGATCTATAGGAAAGATCATTAGGGACCTTAAATATTTTGGAGGTTCAAGGTATAGATAAAGAGGCTAACATATTAGCGGTAATGGAAGGATATAAAGAAGGTACATAAGGGGTAGGCATCTCTCTATGTGTAGGCCGGTTCGGGGATGTCCCTTTGAATCTTCATGGGGATCTTCCCCAATTCATGATTTAGAAGGTTATCTTCATAATATTTTCATATCAATTGAAAAAATAAGTTTCAATAGTTATCCCCAAACATCAGATAGGGTAGTAGTAGAAACAAATTTAATACAACAAAAATAGGATACGTATCGATAAGGTGGATATGGATCACATATAATCAAATCAGTTTCATGAGTTTTAATAACCCCATCCTAAAGATATGCTTTATATATCCTCTTGACGATAGATCAACTTCCATAATCAATAATTAGGATAGTTGTTATTTGATAGAGAATAAAATAGAATCTCTCAAGACAGATCAACTTTTCAATAACCATATTGGGGCCTAATGGAATCCCCATGACATTTTAAATTTTCAATACTATTGGAACTAATGAAGTATGAGGAATATATGTTGTGTTCTAATCTTTATATCACTAGAAATTATCGATTATACATTTTAATGAGAATTGAAATTATTTTCCAATCTGGTAGGGGATGCTCGCTTCTCAAATACTGACAATGAGAGGATTAAGTCGGGAAAACGTTTTCACAACTATATTAAAAGGCCTCTCCACTATCAATATAGCATCCATCACCAATTTATCTACAAAAACTCATAGAAATTCATATGTGGATAAGAAAATAAACCCATTTAGTATCATCCAAAAGTACTAAAACTAAATACATGAGGAAACATTTTGTATCAACTGATAGCCCCATGATTCATGGTCTCCAGGTTCTAGAATAGTCCAATGAGATCATGTTCTATCATAGATGATTTGTGAAGGACATAGATGGTGGAATATGGATTTTGGACAATTCCCAGTAAAATAAAATAAGATATTGATTCAATCCATGCATGAAAACTATTGAGTGGTGCATTATCTCCTTTTTTATCATCTTATATTCAATAGCAACCATGCCTCACACGATGGTTGGAGTTTGTTTTGTTTTATCCTAATAATATATAGTAGGAAGGAGTTCTTTATACATCTCCCAAACAGGGTTATCCATCCCATTTCATAAAAAACATATAGGATGATCCTTAATTCTCTATGTGGAAAAGGAAATATGTATGTACTAGAACACTAAAAGATAATCATATCTATGAGGAGTTTTTATTTATGTTACATTAATAACTATTAAAATCTATGGAACTGAATAAATTATTATATCCTAATGTTGATCATAAAATAACATGAATCTCTTTATAAACGAACATTTCCATGCCTATTAATTAAAAAATATTTGTTATAGGAACAATTCCACATCAAAATCAAATCACTTCAGGGATTTTTAAAATTCGGTAAATGTATTTTCAATTTACTATTAGTTATATATTGATGGAAACTATCAATACCATATTTAACCATATGGGAGTTAGACAACATATATGATAGCCTCTAGAGATTCACCATGATCAATTGGTTGTATTTGGAAATTGTTGATTTGATGCAATAGAGATAATATAACAACTAGTGTTATGGAAGACTATAGTTAGGTTGTGTAATTATAGTATCATTCAAAAAGTTGAATCCACACAAAGGAAGATTGTTCCATACAGTGTAGTAATGAATGTTTTATACATATATTCCTTTAAAAAATATGATATCTTAAAATAACTAGTAATTTGTGGAAACATTCCAATTCCTGATAATCATAACCATCCTTTCGACTGCATTAGGAAAAGTATATGAATTGGAAGACATATTACCATGAGAAAGCGTATTGTGTTAGAAAAAAAAATAATATTGTCAAAAGTAATAAAATATGTACATATCTTGTAATAAATAATCAATTATCATTAAGAACATAATGGTTTTAAATTAGACTACATGGTATAAGGATCGTGAATTGCATGGACAATGATGCATGTCATGATAGAATTACCACTTATATTAATTGTTATCATGTGACACTAAGGTTATCACGTGAAATATCTATAATCATGTGATCATGTGAGTTAATTGGTAGTTCACATGAATACTACAAGATGACCATGCCGTAGATTACATGAATCATAGTTCAACCAAAATACTATGAATTGGATTAAAAAAATTTATTAGTTGTTGAGACAAATCAATCATCAAAATCGATCACTCAATTGGATCTCTTCAAGGGTTATCATTGTGTGGTTATGAAAAGTAGTTGTGGAGTGTAGTCACATGAGATAGAATATATCATGAGCTATGAAGGTATAAGTCACAGATCAAATGAATTTCCCAGCTTCCCAATTTATAGGACACACAAAAGAGTACAATGTTCACCTATAATACTGACAACTTCATGGAATCCCAAAAGTCACTTCTGGGAATTTTAATTCCTCACAACAATGTTCTCATCCCTTTAGATCTTACCTCTACATTTTATTTTTTTAACACCTTCCAATATTAGAATCATCAATTCTATGATCGAATAAATAACTAAAGATTATTTGTTTTTTTTCTCCAAAAAATAAAGGAATGAGGAGCATAGATATATAGATATCAGAAAGATATTTTATTCAAATCATGTGTCCCAAAGGAGAAAATGTGATCTTGTGATCATAGTAATGACTCATTAATAGATCAGGTGTTCAATTTGATCTAATAATGATCCCATGAATCCCCTTCATTGAGTCCTTATGATCAGAAAAATATACATTACACAACATTTTTCAACTTGTGATTCCCATCCTACAACCACTCATGATAATTAGAAGGGTCCCTATGATTTCCACTAACAAGGAGATATTTCAAGAATCAAACTCTAGAAAAGGACCAAAAATTACATATAAAATAACACCTAAAAATTAAATGGTTTCATGTGATAGATATTATTTTTAATTTCATTTTAAGGGATTTTACAACTCATGTGGTCAGTTAAAATATTTTTTGAGATATCTTGTTTCATATCATCCATGATATGAGGAAGGATTTTATGTATGCCACCATAATCATGAGAAGGTCCTTGAATTCATTTATTTAATCATGAAACAACACTTCAGATCCATAGATAACAGAGTAAATTTTCAAGATAATTTTCACATGTGATCATGAAATCCAACATTGATCACATGATTCATAAAAAAAATAATATAAACCATAAATGAAAATTCTTTAATGTCACCACAAGGGCAAGTATTTATCTTGGGAGGCCATGAATGACAACCAGTGGAAAAACATTGATATTCTTGGAAAATTAAAAATTAAATGATGTAATGTTTATAATTATATCTTTAATGGATTCTTTGATATTGTTATGTGAATGTGGATGTGGTCCACATGGTTAGTCAATTGATCATGCACCATCCCTATAGATATTCTAGACTCATTATAAGTAGGCCTTTAGGGATTTACATCCATCATTAGAAGGATATTGGACATGACCATTTGATCACATGATCACATAATAGAAAATAAAATCGAGATAAATAGAGGACTTATACAATGAAATATAAAAATGTTGGTACCTATAATAGATGAAGATTCTTGTTATTTTCCATCCAAAATCCTATAACGATCTAACTTATAATGTGGGGGCCCTAGACAAGCCTCACATGATCATATGAAATCCTGTTTGATAGACATCCTGATCTCATGAAGACTCCCAAAAATGTAATACTAATCATTATAAGGACCCTTGACATGTTGTTTTTCGTATAAAAAATAACTTAGACATGTTGTGGGACTAATAAATATGGAGATGATGAGGTCATCTCATGGTTTCTCTTTATCATGTAGTAAATAGATAACACCCTGGATGACATATAGTAGGTTCATGTGAAACATGTCTTTCATCCCTAACTCAAGCCCATATTTGTGATATACTCACCTTATAAGGAGACAAATATATGGGTTAGTGAGGTATAGAAATTATCCTGGTATAAAAATGTCACATGGGAGCATAGAGGTGAGGGAAGACTTCTCAAAAAGAAAATCCAAAAAATCTCAAGGTTCTTCCCCAAGGTTAACCTATAAAACGAGGTATGTGATTATGTATCATGTATATATTATGCCTTGAATGATCATCCTATTGATAATGTTATGGACCTTATATACATTATAAATATTATACAAAGGATTATTTATATATTGACATGGTTCTTGCAACCTCTCACTAGGATAATACCTAATGAACATTGGGGCATTTAGTAAATAAAGGATGAAAAGTTAAAACCGTTTTATGAAGAGGTTTATGATGATTTTCCATATGTTAGTTTCATGATCTTCAAGTAACCTATTCATTAGTCATGAAGAACATCCTCCATACATGTCAGCCAAATCATGTGGTAACCCCATACATGTCATCCATGTCATGATAATTCTTACAGACATATTATCCATGTCAAGTGAAGTTCACTAGACTTGTCGATCTAGTCATATGATGTTCTATAAACATTTTATCTAATATCTTGAGAAACTATTGGATATATCTATGTTGATAACATGGAAACTCCCCATACATTTCTGGTAGTTAATGTATAATCCATTTCAAATGTCTTACTTGATCACAAGAAAGGCCGCAGACAAGTCATATTTAATCATTTGAAGCACCCCACACATGAAATAATTGTCATGATACTACTCATTGACAAGAACTATTCAACCATGGTAATGACTATGGGACATTTTATCCTTACCAGGTATAAAATATACACATGTGAGGGAGAAAAAAATATCTTGAAGACACCATTGAAATGTAAGATAGGAACATCGAAAATATCAGGCATATAATGAAGACATATCAGGTTAATATGCACAGAAATATTAATATTTTCCATTAGGAGTACATCATCATGTTACCTATAACCATGTTAACACCAACCCAAGATTCATCTTCAAGGAATTAAACTTTTATATGAAAAGTGTCTTAAACATTTATAGAATATATACTCATACAATCATATGGGTATTTTGGGATTCTCATGCCTTCTCAACATTCTAAATTTTCCACTCATGGTTCCTACTCATTATGCATTCGAGGGTAAGGGTGTGATATTTTATAATGGGTATTTATCCTATTATAAATCGACTCATTGATAGACATTATATATAATAATTACTTCTTTGAGGGTAATCACCAATTCTAACCCATCTGTTTTTTAGGGTCAAAATAATCTAAGAGGATTCTTTTGCTTGTTAAAATAAGGATTCATATGGTCCCTTTTATAATTCTCATACTCCTTATCAACCAACCTATAAGGGAATACCAGATGAATAAGTCCCATATCAATATGTGGTGATTCAAAACACAATATATCCATTTTTATCACAATGATCCTGATTAATGTGGGATTAGGTGTCTAAAATGATCATATCACTCACGTCATAAATTTACCCCAACTAGGGAAACTAAAATTTTTATCCCCATTCAATGGAATGATATGATTATACATTAAAAAATGAATCTTCCTCTGGGTTACTGTCAATGTAATTTCCATATTATTTAACCCATGGTAAATAACCCTAAGAAGAATTAATTATTTTTCACCACCAAATAGGGGGTGAAAGAAGAAAACACAATTATGAATCTGATTCACGTTATAAGTAGGATACATAGGTTCTACTCTTAAGTTATTATATAAATAGATGGTGCTTATGTGACCCCACAAATTTATTTTCTAGATGATATTATCCAATACTATTAGATTTTATAAAAAATATGTTTCTTTGGATTACTATTACAAACATGATTCAAATGACTCCCCCTAAATGTTCTATAATTTCCTAAAAACCAAAAGCACCTCCCTGAAGAGTTATAATCATTAGAGTTCATATAGTTATGGATTCAAATTTTAAAAGATTCCAATTTCTAATAAATAATGATAAATACATAGATAAAAATGAATACATACAAATGGTATAAAAAATTGAAGCATATTAACATAGAATAGGATTCAACACTTGATCATTTTATAAGTGTAACCAATCATCGATCGGGATTCTAAAGAGGTTACTGATCATATATTAAATGTATAATAGAGCCCCGAAATAAGAAAATATTCCCCCCAAAAATGTGTGCTGATCCTAAACTCCCCTCTTCTCGACCAAGGATTATTCTGAAGTGTCGTTGCACTTGAAACCCCAAATAGTCGCCATCCATTAGAAATCAAAAGTGCAACATTTTAGGGATGTGTGAAAATTTTGATGTTTATCTCTGAGATAAATATGATAAATATAATGTGATTGACTACGAAATCATACATAACCCCCAGCCCAAAAAAATCATCTAATATAATGCATATTCTGAAGTAAATTAAAATGGTAAACCTAGCGGGATTGAATCCAATGACCTAATAATTAAATCGCTATTGGCATCGATAATCATGTATTTTAATCATGGGAACCATCCATATCATTTAAAAAAATTATTATGAAGATGTATAATGATCATCTTGTTTCATTATCACAATCATTGATATTATATAATTATATGATAGATAATTCTATTTAAATGATTGTGACAAATGAAAAGTTCAACCTTTATGAAATTCCAATATTAATGAAATATGTTGACATGTTTCTTGAATTATTATTTTATATCCCATTTAATATTAGTGGTATAGTTATAAATTTAACTAATATCTAGACCATGTAACATTCCTATGGAATTTTATCCCCAATATATGGATATCTCGGGATTGATAAAAAATAGTGGGAATTAATGGATATCCCACACTAAAAAATGTGATAGAAATATATAGTTTCATTTGATTAGTTGGGTATTAACACATATTTTTTTGAATATCACATGATTTTCAAACCAAATTATAATATTACATATAATGGAGTTGTTATCATTCAAAAAATAAACTGTGATGAAATACTTAATGAGACGAAGAGGAGGCTAACCACAACACATATTCTGATATTACCCTCAGTGGAGAGGGATCAATGATCAATAGTGATGTTTTAGTAAAGATATTTATATTTTTATTCTTAATTAATTTTAAATTAATAACTTATTTCTCTTATTAATTACACATACTTGAGTAGAACTACAAAATTCATCCCTATAATTGGAATCAATGATATCAACATTTATTATTTGGTGAAATTATATCTACAGAGAGATTTGTGACATATTTACAGATCATATAAGCCTAATGTATACATTCACATAAATGTATCATAACATTTTATAACTAAGTAGTTTAGTTTTGATTATGGATTATTATTGGAGAATCCAAAACCATCATAGGAAAGAATATGAGGTGTACGATACCTCAAGTAGAAAGGATCCATAAATATTGTCTGTGATGAGTATTGAATGTTATACAGTATTCTTTAACATGAAAAGGATTGATATGGTAATAGGTTAAGGATCCCCATACTATATTTCTAGAATAACTAGTCAACCATCTATTCTTCTGGGGATCAAAGAATCTCATATTACAAATTAGTTTAAATAGAAGAAGGTATAAAATATTCTAGAGTATATCTTTCATGAATATGGAGTTATAAGGATTAGAACCATGATAACTGTCCAATAAATACCAAAACTAAAAAAGGGAACTTCGACTTGATACACATGGTTAATCCTTCTCTATTCATCTAGGAATCATTAAGAAATATATATATTTGAAGTGAAGCTTTTGTTGGGAAAACATAAATAGGGATATTATAGAGTATCTATCTAAATAATTATTATGAAATCTGGTCAAAATTTACAGATATAATTTTTTGGGTGTGATGAACTCAATTTCCATAGAAGAATGTAAATTTAAAAACATGAAAAAATACTTCCTCATATAACTCCACCGAACACCTGAATGAAATAATGTTTTCTTGGTGATAGTTCAAAACCACACCAAGTAAGCATATTTCATTTTCATCATGGAATATTTCTCTCTCAACTAAATTTCAATTATATATACAACGAATGTTGTAAGACTACATGGGTATCCACCCTCTATTATGTATAATCAATATTTGAGGTTTTCATCAAGGTATTAGAGAATCCTTGTGAAATAACTGATTAAATAACTAAGATTTAACACTACTTATTACCCTCAAATGGATGTCCATTTTGAAAAAACCATTTAAACTCTAGAGGATATACTGTGATCATGTTTAATTTATTTTCAAGGATCATGGGATAAGAAAATTCCCCTAGTGAAGTAATCATATAACTATAATTTACATAGTATAATTAATATAGAACCATTTGAGAAAACGTATGAGAATACATTTAGAACTATGAAACGCTTGGATAAGGTAAGAGAGTCAATTCTAATCAAACGAGGTCTTGTCCAGGTGATGATAGAGAAGGTTTAAACCATTCGATGAATTGTGATATAAAAAAGTATAAAAAATATATATAGAAAATAATAAAAGTTAGAATGATTTTAATGTAAAAGATAAATATTTCCTTTATATGTTGTCATGGAATAATGTGATGTGGTTTTTGAAGTAGGTAAAGCTTAGTCTTAGATACATCGTCCACTTTTATATCCTTGATCACATCATAATGGTTTCCAATTAACTAGAACTCCCACATAACCTATTTTAATTATACGATATGTTCCATGTATCCCACTTGAGGAAGTATACGCGTGGACTCTCACATTTAATTAATCTAATGATGAAGCTATTGGATAATGTTCTTTCATATAAGGAACTACCATTACAGATGTAATATTCTAGGAAAAAATCACTATGAAACATGAAAACTCAACAGGTAAATGTTTTGTGGTGGAACCAAAAGTTCGACGAAGCTATAGTGGAACCATAAGTAGGGATTAAATAAAAGATTCCTAATCTATTTTAATCTATGAAAATAAATTTTCATGAAATAAATTTTTGAAGTGGGGAATAATATAATGACACAAACGTTTATATATTAAATTTCCATTTTAAAATGTGAAAATACATTATTATGAAATGATGTTATAGAAGACACATACACAACATTTGTCATCTTAGTCCCTTACAAGTTATTTCATATTAAAAATATATTTAATAAACATAACCATTATATATTGACTATTAATATTCGTATATTAAGGGTTATGATAATATCCAGTTGACATAGATGGGAGAGGTGATGGCCTCAACTAGTAGGATCATACACTATAATTCCCATTTCTCAGAACAAATGTGGGTGGTATTATCACTGGAATTTTTCTATGACCAATACCTTATTAATATTTAATATCTAAATCAGTAATAGAATTTTTTTTGATAATTTTAATCTTATAGAAATCCCCACCAAAATCATGTTCACAGAACCACCCCCTGAAAATCTCACTGTTACACAACTTTCTCTTTGGTCATTCACTTGTTTAATAACGGGATTTTTATATAGAACATAACATTATGCATTTTTATATTTGATTTCATATAAAACCATGATAATAATTTTCCCATTTTAATATTCAATTTTAAATTATTAAATAATGACTTGTATTTAAAATATATTTTTCAATGCTAAAACACAAATTCTATTTCATGGAAATTTATATTTTTAATAAAATTAATATATTCCATGATTTAATGATTTTTTATAGAAATGATATACCAATGATATAATATTATTATATAATATTTATTTTATATAATTTAAAATATAATTTCCTGTACTAAAAGATATATTTTATAAGGGTCAAATAACAATTATTATAAAAAAACCTGTATGTTTCAATAATTGTGGAGTTTTAATTTTATTGTCTATATTTTCTTACTAATATAAATATTTGAAAAAATAAATAATTTTTTTTAATTAATTATACCAAAATTTTAGAATGGTTGTTGTTTCATAATTTTCTGAGATAATCTCATTTGTAGGACAAAATAAAATACAGTATAAATATATGATGTGTATTATGACATCATAATAACCAAAAAGTGATTTAGTATATTATATAAAATGTATCCATGAAAAAATATATATTTTAACTTTAAAATAATTCATTATTGCTGTTATTTTATAAATTTTATAAATCATTAATGATTCTTCCAAAACCAATACTATATTTTTTTTGGTTTTAAAATCATTTCAATAAAAACATGGCCCACTTTCACATCGCCATTGGTATTATTTAATTTAATTTTTTTATCCATGTAAAATAATTGAAAAATATATCATTGTTCAAAAACATTTTCAATACCCTTGAATGTTTTTTATTACTTTTTCATATAGAGTCGAAAACCTAATATTGGAAATTAATAATCAATCATCCCCAATTTTTCAATAAAAACCCATCCAAATTCCTATTATTATTCCCTAATAAACCGTTGGATCATGAAATTAATCTTACGTTCCAAATCTATATCCCTCCCACGTTTCAACCAAGATATTTAGAATATCCTCTCGAGATTTTGGGAGCATCTTTTCAATGTATGAGATCTCACTATCCCCACTTTATTCATAAACCATCATTATGATATTCTTTTGGATAAAAAATAATTCATGTTAAGATATGTTTAAATAAGTTCCTCTTACAATACATATGATTTAGAAGTGATTATATACACCTTTATATCTCATTATCTAATCTTATAATATCTTTATATACACCCATTCGGTTGTCGAAATTGTCTAACAAATTTCTATAAAAAATATTTTTTAAGTGAATAACCATTTTCATTTTCAATCTAGAGTATTCACTTATATATACATAACCATAGTAGAATTTTTACAACCTTGTATATAATTCAAACCCCTTAATTTTGGGATTAAATTTGATGAAAAATTACCATATCTTGAATTATTTACGTGTATCAGTTGTTTATGTATATTATTTGTCTGTGAAGAGTGGGAAATTATTATATATCCCTCAAATGTATTGTTTTATGTTTTAAAATCATTAGATTATAATTATAGTGAATAATAGGTTATCCATAAAAAAATATTTTATTTCTTCTTTGGGGATAAATATAACTTATATATATTATGTGTTTTTTTATTTACACATTCCAATTTTTCATTATGCTTGTATGTTATATTATTCCTAATAGATCATAAATATGACTCTTAAACCTTTTATGATAACATGAATTCCCTATTTGATCACATGTCTGATTTTTTTCTCTAGATACATTTTTATTAGTTAGCTAATCAGGTTTACATCTCACCCCACTCGAATTAATGCCCAGAAGTTATCTCATGTAGATTTGCACGAGCGATGGAATTTTAGGGGCATGTTATGGATGTTTAAAATAATATAATTTTATTTATATTGAAATTTATAATGTTATTTACATAATTTCCCAAATACTCTTGGATTTGTGATCTTTTGGGTTGTATTAAGTTCATCATTATGTAATAAATCTTAAATTAATATGATTTAATGATATGTGTTTCTATACTATAAGGCATAAAAATTATATTCAGAAACATGGACATCAGTTACCATGGAATTTAATATACTTCCCAATTTTCATTCATGGACCATGATAATTTTCTTATTCGATGCAAATTATTATATATATAATTTGTTAAATATAATATAAACAACTTAATTTATGTTAAGAAATTAAATTATTAAAGAGAGGATACTCTCCCATTGTGGTGAGACAAAAAATATGTATCAACCATAAAACATTTATAAATGGATAGGTTAAGTACTGATCCCAGCATAATTTTAAATAGCCTTTTCATATTAATCACATTATACAATGATTCTACCCATTATCTTATTGCATTTCCTAATATCACCCATACTCCAACAGTATTAACAATTCACTCAAGTCCCTAACTCATTCCTAAATACAAAAATAAATTATTTAAAATAATTATACTTGATTAAATATATTTTTTGGAATTGTTATTTGGCCAAAAATTTCACTAGGGGTCCAAATATAACTGAGTATTTGAGAAACAGGGTGTTAGACACCCCCGACACACACTAGAAACTAATACAATCCAAATATCATTAAACATTGCTATTAAAAAAATAAATATAACATAATTTAATGGATAATGGTAGAAATTTACAAGAGATGGAATAAATTCCTCAAATCAGTGAAAGTAAGTGGTAATACATTGTTATGATATTCCATTTAAAAGGATGCATGAAATACCCCACAACAATTGGTGATATCAAAATTCACACTTTAAATATCCATAATGATCCTAAACCAAAATAATGTCAAATTTGTGTTTGGGAGAGTGTATTATGAATAAAAGATAGGATGATTTATAAATCATAAATCACTATAAAAATAATTATTAAATTCATCCAAAATTGATGAGAATAATAGGGAAGAGAGGGTGAGACCCAATTAGACCACATGCCGAAAATGAAGGGGGATGGGGTATTCCACTAAAACCCCCAAGGGGAAAGAGTAATTATCTACCATACAAGTACAATATCCTATTCATTACTAGACAGAATAAAATCTGTATTCACCTATAGTTTTTCAGTTCTACTTCCCAAGTCATTACATTTCTAGTTATTATGTTTTATTGCTTGAGTTGGATAATCATCTCAGAGGCCCTCTACAACTCTTTACCTCCTTCTAAGATACATTTTATTTCCAAAAACACGTGTTTAGAGTATTAAATATCTAAAAAATATGTTTTAATATTTAATTAAAAAAATTAATCATCTACTAATTCTTAAATAATAAATTCATATGAATATCATGACCCAGCCATACAAAATGTGGTATTAAATATATTTGTATCACATTTTTCAATATCTCTGGAGACATCACCGTTTTTGTTAAATTTATGTTTTATTCTTGATTTAAATGAACTATATCCTATAGTAAATGTATCAGTTCATCTTTGGTTTCCTTTATATCACATCATATTCAATTAATTCAACTTAAATATGAAAATTATGATCTCGATCATTACATGAAACGTCATTTATAGAATTTATAGTTTTGGAATCATAATCTTTCATATATATCCATTAAGACATACTATATTTCTCCATATGAATGAATAATAGTTAGAAAATATTACATTTTATTGAATTAAGTATGAGTTTTTACATTACATTGTAAAAGTTCCATTTACATGTCACCAAATTAACTTATATGAGGAATTTAAATCAATAAAAAACTAATTTGATAACATCAAAGTGAATGAAAATAAAATAAATTTATTTGTTTTTCTAATAATTTTATATTAAAAAACATAATATTGATGATATATTTCATAATAGGTTGTTAATAAATATATCCAAATTCTCATTATATATACACTTTTCCTACATATTATTTACATTCCTTAACGGCCATTGCCTCAGGTTTTGTAAGGTCACCCTTCACCCATTAATCGATTATGACCCAATAGTTATCTCACATTTCCTAACCATTATTATATTTGTTCAATTATTACGTATCCCACTATCACATCATTATTCTTGAAGAATCTAAATACATTAGGAAATTTGTACATGATAATTTTACTTTGTTCTCCCAGACTAGGAGAATCCTATGATTCTGCAATGAAGATGTGTTGTAAACCAACATATACTAATATCAGTAATTAGTGGTGGGTTTAGGATATGTCAAATGTTTTTAAAAGGTTCCTCTCCATATAATATTTTGGTTTAGTATAATTTCACGAAAGGGTCACTCCATTATGAATGTTTCATTACAGATCGTTACATGAAAAAGGTTATCCCATTTACTTTTTTCACCTTCTCACTACTCGAAATATGATTCACCGCTAGAAAAATTTACCAATAAAAAATGTATCAACAGTTTCTTTTCTCTCACTAGATTTAATTTGGTGTAATTGATCTCCATGATCTAATATTTCACTAATTTTTGGTGATTACCACATGAAAAAAATGACCTTTTCCATATGTTTTCTGGAAAAATCTTCCTTATTCTTCCTCTATTTTCCACCCCCTCATATGGAATATCTCATGTTGACTATATTTTATTTTTTCAACATTATACACAATTCATAGGATCTTCAAGAATTAATAATTTACATCTTATCATAGTACTACAATGATATTCTTCATATTCATTTTATTTTATTAAGAATATTCTCTAAGGAAATAATATTTTTCTAATATTTTGTTCATATATCTTCTTATCTCTATTCACTACACTACTAAAAATTTTCATTAAAACATATTATTATCTAATTAATCTACATAAACAGTATAAATTATTCATTTATTAAAAATATAACACATCCCTTTTCATCCTCTATACATTGATGGGTGTTTTTTGTGTAAAACCTTAAAAAATGGGTTCAGTCAACTCCCTAAAAACTATTAAATGTTTTCTTAATCAAATCATCTAAAAAAATATAAAAATGAAAACAATTGATCATAAATAGGTACATCCTGGAATATCATATATCAACATATATCATTTGATCTCCTACTTATTGTGTGAACATAACAACTGCAACATTTTAAATCATTGTCTACATCATAGTTCATCCCTATTATAAATTCTCTTCAAATCCCCAAACACCATTCTCACTTGACAATTTCAAATTTCATCTTAGGAATCCCAATATTGGCCACACAACAGACCACGATACACGTGTCCTCCAATATCCAACATTATCTTTTACAAAAAATTCCACCTTCAAATTAATCCCTCCATTGTGTACAACCCCATATCTTATAAGGATTCTGAATACCAAATTAGAATCAACCATGGCATTGTCTCTCCAGTTTTTTAATTTTTTCACCTCCATATTTTTAATTTGTTCATGCATTTTACATTTTTAATCAAATCCCTTGATTATGGCGTCTAAATTTATTGATCCACATCTCATTTTACTCCAAGATTTCTATATTTAAAAATTAAATACTCCATATCATGGTAAAAAATAATCGCTTTTTTCAACCACAACTGCATAGACTTATTCTCCGTGTTGTGGTCAGCCGACCCACAATTTATTTCAAAATCTGATCTCTCAGATATAAATTTCTTATATATAAATATGTATTTTAAACATAATATTACCAAGTTTATCAATACACACATTTTGATCTCACCAATTTTACATAGGTATTATTCTAGCTAAAAATTCCATATATATTTATACAGTGTGAAACCTATAACCATATTTCAAACCCCATGTTTATGGTTATCAACTCCATAACATTGTTTTTTCCATTAACCAAATAAATTTTTTCATCCTTAGATTTTAATTTTCTATTACTCCCTATGATATATATTATTCAATTATTGGTTATTATTAATCTCTTGAGACATTAATCATTTTCCAATTTTCTTAACTATATACAATTATATAGAAAACCTCCAAAACCACATGGCTTAGGATATTCCATGTGGTGGTATTTATTAGACTATTTTAAACCCTAAAATATATTCCAATACTCCTATTTAATTTATCATGACAAGTTATGGTGATTGAAAACCCTTTAAATAATTCCATAAAACAATATTATCTTCAAGATAACCACAAATCTAATTCTAGATAATTTTTAAAACAATGCATATCTTCTCAAAACATTCCAATCATCCAGATTATTAGATCTAATTTCAGTGAAAACAATTACTCTGACACTATTGAAAACAAATTCAACACTATCCAGTAAAAATCAATAATTTTATTAAAATAATTTTTTCGAATTTAGAAATAATATGTCGATTATAAACATAAAATCAATCCATGATAAGTAAATGGGTTTAATAGTTGTTTCATAAAATTAAGAAAATAAGTAATCTCATGGATACCCAAAAAATTTGGTTATATAAAAATAATATTCTAAAAATTGGTAGAATAAAAATATAATATATAGTATTAGTCCATAATAAAAATTATAATGATGGTGGAATAACATAAGGATAATTTTGAAAAATTGATGCTAAACAAGAAAATATATACTTACAAACAACATATGTAATGACATAATCAAACAATAAAAAGTTAAATTCAATGAAATAAATATCATTGGAAAATGGATGAAATATGAATTTTAAAAGATATAATAAAGAATATATTAAATATAAAATGCATTATAGGTAGATATAGGGTGATAGTGAATTTTCCATAATGTATAAAAACTAATGGGATTTAACCATTACCCTGACTTCAATATTGCATCAAAATATCTCATAACCATTTGAATAGTTATGTTTATTTTTATTAATTACATAATTTAAAACCTCATTATGATTTAAATAATCTCTAACAATGTCTTCATTTTTTAATCATTAATTAACATAATATTTCTACTGTTGACTTTTTGATGTTATTCGATACACAATCCTATATAACATCCCATGAAATAGAAACACTAGGTTGTCACTCTATAGTGGTTCCATTAATTCCAATGTACCATTATATATTGGTAATTTCATTATATAAGATTTTATTTTCAATATTATAGTATATATTTATGATTTTGGAAACATCCTGGATAAACTATATTTAGATGTCTCAAATTTACTATGATTATTTACATATAATATACCCCATATCCATTTTAGTATTAAAAATATGAATATATGATCATATTTGATTATTATTATTTATTAAATCACTAATTCAATTTATATGAATAAACACAAAAGACACATGTGAACAAAAAACACTATCACTCACTTAGTTACTAGAAAACCATCATGTGGGATAAAATCAATTTTAGATATATATTAAAATAAGAAGCTTGATAGTAATTATTTCAGTTTAATAGAAACATTAAATTATATTAGGAACTATTATTATAAAATTACATTAACTTATTAATTATAACGTTGAATGGTTATGTGGGGAGTGAAAATTTGATCATATATTTTGAAACACTTACCTCTCACCTTGATTTGTATTCTTGGTATTGATCTAAAAGCCTTTAATGGTGGGGATTTTTTCCAATAATGGGAAAAATAATGTGTTTAGGAGTTTTTATCTCAGAATTTGGGTTGATAATTAGAAATATAAAGTGTTTTATAAGTTAGGGGATAATGGTGGATAAGGGGGTTTTATATAGGAAAGGGGGTTTTTAAAATTATATATTGACTAATATCTTTTGTTGTACAAAAATAATGAGTGGAGATGATTATTTTGAATTTTTTTATTATATGATCAAAAATAAGGTTTTTTAATAATTTTCTAGAGCCTAAAATAATATGGAATCTTGGAAAAAATTTATACAAAAAATGAATCAAATATATATTTCCATTTGAAAAAAATATGACATAGGTTTTCAAAATTATACATATAAGAGTGGAAATTAAGATTATAATTTTTAATTAAGTCATTTGAATAATTAAATACAATTTATGTTGTGGGGAAAAATTATAAATTTTTTTATTAATATTCATATCATGATTATTTCATAAAAAATGATGTTCATAAAGATGTATTTTTTACTATTCTATATAAATCAAATTTGTGAAAAAGTTAAAAAAAATCGACCTATATTAATATTTTTGTGATAACTCAATGGAAAGATAAATTTTATAATGTTCTAAATATTAATGTTATAAATTTAAAATTAATAAACATATTACACAAGAAAATTCATTATATACATGACAACACAAATAAATTTATATTTTTTTAATAAATTTTATTATAAATTTTTGTTATTTTGAAATATTTTACAAAAACTATATGGAAAAGAATTTTTATTCATGCATAAAGTTATATAATTTGAGAAAAAATTTTATTGAGTTTTAATATTTATTTGTTTTGTTGATTTCAAAAAAAAATATTTGAATTCATTTTACTAGAATCAATGATTATTTTACTTTTTCAATATCCATTAAATATTTTAATTGTCAGTTACTATTAAAATGGTTAAAAAATTGATATACTTCTCATAAATACCTATTTATTAATACATTATTAATTTTAATTTAATTAAAAACACTCCAATAATATTTATAATAGTTTTCTATTTATGGTTTTTTTCTCATCTGTGAGGATTCCAGGAGATCACAATACATATTCTATTTTATTTGTAGTATTATTATTTACATGTTCATATTTTCAAATTTTTGTAATTTTAATTTTATTGAGTATATTTATACTTCATAATAAATAAAATATAAATTGGAAGTAAAATTATTTTTGTTCTTATTAAGTGTTGAATATGATTTAAATCATATATTGTTCATAAATACGATTTATATATTTGCTTAAAATGCTAAATTTTCTTATTGAAAAAACCTAGGTCATTACATCATGAGTGATTCAATATCAATTGCTCTTGGATCATTCATTGGTATTCCTTATACTGAGATTTTCATAACTATAATAGTATAGTTTAATTATTTACCTTTTTGTAAAATAAATATACCATAACTATAATAAATTATATTTAGTTCATTATGGAGATATTGGATCATGGTGATAGATGGTAACTAATATGGTCATTAGAAATCATTGACGATGATGATAAAACATATCATAAGAGAACAACAACATTATTTCTTAATTTTTCTAATTTTGTGCTATACTAACCATTCGTATCCCATTGAAAGAGTCATCCAAGAGGACACATGACATATGCGATGGGTTTGCCTTATCCCCATATACTAAAAAAATAATGGGCATCATGTAACAATCATCGAGGATGATTTTTTCCAATAAATAAATATGAATCATGATATTTAAACTAAAATGAATATATGAAAAAACTGTAAAATCGATATATGTTTGCAGGAACATAACCAAAACTGAATCAATAATGTTAAACATGACATATCAAAATAAACATCAAACAAATTAAAAATAATTTTAAAGTGAAACAAGATCTTGATACCATAGGTTTAATAGTAATATATGATAGGAAGAGGAAAATAATACCAAAGTACA
Source organism: Viscum album (assembly GCA_963277665.1). Classification (NCBI taxonomy): domain Eukaryota; kingdom Viridiplantae; phylum Streptophyta; class Magnoliopsida; order Santalales; family Viscaceae; genus Viscum; species Viscum album. The sequence continues at coordinate 55,227,115 of OY728156.1, forward strand.
CAACATTATCGATGTGTTGCCTCTATGGTCATTGTCCATCAATTTAACCGACCAAATCCTTGATCAAACCAAAATATATTGTGAGCCTAAAACTTTTATCAGGAATATTAATGATGAGTTTAATCCTTAGAATGTGATAAAAATAGCATAATATTTTATCACTTTTGAATCCAGAAATTTCTATTCCATAAATCAACTATATAAACTATTTTAGAAATACTGGTATAATTTTTTTATTTTGAAAGAATGACTACACACATTCTATATAATCATAAATTTAATCCAAAATATATTTTACGAATAATTTAATACTTACATATACCATTTATTCATGGAAATTAATTTTACCATTACTTAATAATTTATAATAAAAAACCCAAATCACATTTAATAATTTCAACAGGATTAATAAAGAGATATTTAACCATAGAGGATAACCATTTTCATAAAATCAAGAAAATTGTATAAGAAATAAATATATGGAATAATCGTAGATAAACCATGATATTAGAAATAAGTAATGAAATAAAATATAGTATGTAATAAATAATAAGTTATATAATCATGGCCAACTCCAAAACATCATGTGAGGAGATCCAAGATATACTCACGTTGGAAACAACTATTCAACTATCGATGTATTGAAAAGACAATAACCACATTTATCCTCCTTACTACCCCACCAATGGAAAAATAATTGTAGTATATACCACGAAAGGGGGTGTACTAAATCTCATCTAGGATAAGATATATTTAATGATCCACTCCCCACAATGTGTACCCCTTATGGGACAACAATTTTAGAAGATAGATAATGACCCCCCACCTCAAGTCCCGCCTCCAGTAGGCCACGGGTTTGTGACTAGAACTGAGGTTATAGAAAACACATAGATGGGAGGAACTGTCCTATAAGAAAACACATGTGAAAGATATAGATATCAAAAACACAAACCAACACCTTCTCATACTATATAATAAATGATTTTCCATGTACACAAGTTTAATATTATGTGAAACTACTATAATTTAATGGGGAAAACTGTAAGTACCAAAATAATGTGAATAAATAGCAACCATGAAGCCCTAACAGATCATACAAAAAACAAAATAATAAGTAACCATATTTAATTTCAAACTTGTCTATGTGACTTTAAAAATAGTTTATATAACATAGGGCTAGTATAACCATATTCTCAGTTGGATCCCCCCAGAGCCTCTTGTAAAAAATTTAAGAAAGACTACTAAAACATATTGAAGAATAATTGAAACTAACTCATCACAAAAATAGGTTTTCTATGTTCCCAACCTCACCATGGTGAATATCACCAAGTATCGCATACAAGATTACATAGTATAATAAAGAATACCAAGTGTACCCTAGTACCAGGTCCCTACTGGTTTTCCGCTTTTCCGCAACATCACATGTCCTACGCATCTCTCTCCATAATGACTAGCATGAAGACCCCTAGGTGAATCACGACAACATGCACCTTGTGTAACACACCAACACCGCATCTAAATAACCAAAGGTAATAAGGTACTTTTTGTGATCGAAAACAACACATATAACATGTTTCTAATGTCTGGTATTATACCTCAATCCACTATTTCCCATTCACCGAGTGAGGATCCTTATGACATCACAACCAATAAATTTTATACCTATAGTAGATCATAGTAAAATATATCCAAAATATATGTTCTGATAAAAATCAATAAATTACAGTCCTCTAATGACATATATGGGGAACACTATCCTTCGTTCATACCAACACAATTAACTTCATAGACAAGAGAGCAGGGCCAATGGGGGAGGTCAGGAATCCATCCTCCCTCTGGGTTATTGGAGAACCACCTGGTCATAGAATACTTGGTGTGTCAATCTCCCTAACCGAAATGGTGGTGTAACCTATAGAAGCAAAAAAATTACATGATATAATATATCCCACAACCAAAATATGGGAAAAACTAGTATTAAACTCAACTGAAGCTGACATCTCATGGACTCCCTACTTATACTGTTAATAAAAAATATCCTATAATCACACAACCATTTAAAGAGGATTATTATGTTACCTATACCATTTTATCAGTTTCAATTTATGTTAATTATTGATTTAACCATTAATTACCCATTTTAAAATTCCACATTAAAACTAATTATCATCACATAAATATTTCATGCCCTCTAGGAATAACCAAACCGAGTTCATAGTTCATCAGAAGTATAACCTCAACATTGCACCCCATTAAACTCCAACCCCATGGGTTCAACATCGTTTATTAATTTATTTGACAATATTAACATATTTCATATTTCCAAATATTCTATGAAATAATTATAAGATACCAAACACAAGGGTCATATTATAGTGAGTAGATAAACTACCTGTTGGGTCATTTCCACCAATTGTAGGTGTGTTGACTCATCCTTCATAGAGAATCTAAACATATATATCACATGGAATACCCCATTCTTATTCACCTCTTTTGTATGAAGGTTAAAAAATACCATCTTCCTCAATTAAATATTGAAATTGAAGTAGATAAACAAACAAAAAATTCAACTGAAACCACTTTCACATCAATGGGTATGCCCAACTTCAACCCATTACATCACCCCCGATGTCCTCCGTGACACCCACATTCATAAACCAATGCATATCTTCACTATATGAATCAATTGTCTCCACACAAATTTGGACTCTCTTACCCCACATACCACAATATCCCTCTAGGAACATAAATCAAAGGCTCAAACCACGACACAAGTAGCAGGAAACAAATAATATAGTAATTGGGATCTGGGCCCTAAATAAGTCATTAAACCTTCACAAACAATAAGAACTCATGTCTCAAAATCATAAAGATCTTTTCACCTACATGGATTTAGGTAACTCAGAACCCTACAAATAATTATCTTTTAACACACTACATATTCTTTATTTCTTCTATAATTTACAAATTCAATTATAAATGAATAACTACATCCATGTTATTATGATTAAATCACAACAATAACAACTAGATTCATTAACTTTCCAATTTATTTATTTTGATAATAAATTGAAAATAAATCCCAAATTTACATTCATTACCAATTTCCATTAATACAAATATTCTAAACAAGCATGGAATGGATATCACATTATCTAGAATATCCTGAGGTTATAACATTACTAAGAAATTGATACCAATTATTTAATCTGGTTGAAATATATATTATGTAAAATTCATATAATCCAGTGGGATAATCCATGTGTACTACGAAACTGAAAATAAATATAATGGAAAATCCACAAATCCCATATATTAAATGTTTTTTGAAGTTATTTTCACAAAAATGGGCCAACACAATGGTTCATGATCACCTCTCCCTAAATTCTGGATCCACCATATAAAGTCACCTAACTACCTCATCAATCCACATCAACTAATGATCCATTATAAAAATGTAGATCAAATTACATCACATGGAAAGGAAAAATTGAGGAAATTAACCAATGAACCTAGATGAATAGAGGTATAACTTAACATATATCTAATATGGATAGACACATCATTGTTGAACCAAAATGGGGGTTGCGCAAGAAGATGGAAAACTACAAGAAAACATGATCCCTGGATTGCAGTTTGATTGCACGACTCAAATGGGAGGAAGATCCTAGGGCACCCCACAAACAGGAAAATAAGGGGGAATAACAAGAATTGAAGATATCTTAGACCATTTAAAAATCTAATGGAGAAACAGTCTAAGATATGGTTTATATGATCCATTAAAGGACGATCTGATCAATATTATGAGATTTGTCAAAGTAAAGGCCCCCAGATACTTATGAAATTTTAGATCGGAGTTATGTCCTTTGAATCAGCCTTAATTCCCTTAAAAAGGCTTTGAATGCGTTTTACATCAAATATGATTTCAAATAGTTGAAACAATAAGAAGTTGGAAACATAGTTTACCAACCATTGGATATCTCACCATTATGGAAACAATGAACCCCTATAGTTGGAAGCCTCACCATTAAAGAAACTGTTTACATCTACCATTGAATTTCCAACCATTTTGGTAACATTGTACACCTATCGTTGGATGTCTCACCATTTTTGAATCACTGTACACCTACCATTGGATATCTCACGGTCTGGGAAACACTGTACACATACTATTGGATGTTTCACCATTATGGAAGTACAATACGCCTACTGGTGGATGTCTCACCATTCTAGAAACATTGAACACATACCATTTTTCATCTCACCTTTCTTGAAACATTGTGCACCTATCGTTTGATGTCTCACCATTATTGAAACACTATAACCTAGCCATTAGATGACTTCCCATTCTGAAAAAACAATACACGTATCATTGTATGTATCTCTATTCTAGAAACATTGTACACCAACCGTTGGATGTTTCACCACTCTACAAAACGATTCACATAACTGGGAATCTTTCAATGTCTTAGAAATAAGTCCCATGGACATCCCATAAAACATAAAACACAATATTTTTAAAATTTAATGGATTAGACATGTCTGATCTATTATATTAGATACCTCTCAAAATATTCTCTCCCTCGAGAAACCAAACCCAACAGAGAAAGAAAATAGAAAAAGGTTTCTGAACAACCACTCATCAAGATACCATTCAAGGATCTCACCAAAAAATTTACTCAACCATTTCATCATTGGAACAATGTGAAACCACTTTAAAACTACAACCAACACATAACAACTCTCCCTGGGGAGATACCTTTAAAAATAGTGCATTCCACAACACAACAAAATAGAAATCCGTATCATAAATCTAAACGGTATACACACACTAAAGGAATAATGTGACAAGAGAGGATATTACCATCATTATACATGGGGTAATAAGCATATATCTTTGACGCACATTCCTATGTACTCTCCCCTATGCCATTATTCTACCACAAGTCATGAAATAAGTGTATATAAATATCTCATAACACCTAATCCATGCGGTCTTGAATATCTATAGGCCTCTCCTCAAAGGTTTGAACATCTTTAACATTAATCATACCACATTCGATGATATGATAGTCATCATGATGATAATGATTGAGCTAAAAAACATGGGAAACATCATGTATCTAGTTCATCATTAGGGGAAGTGATACATGATTCAAAATGCCTCTTATATGAGCCAACACCTCTAATGGCCCAACAAACTTGTGAGAACGCTAACTCCCATGACCTAACCTTCCCTGCCCATGATGGGGAGTCACCTTCAAAAACATGTAATACCCTACCTAAAACACTATAATTTTCTTCCTATGGTCTACATAGGACATATGATGATCTTTTTGTACTATCATCCACTCACAAATCATCAGAACCATCTCTATCATACATTGTACAAGTTCTAGCCATAAAATTGTTGACTCTCCAATCCCAGTCCATCACAAAAGAGAATAGAAATGTTATCCATACAAGGATTCAAACAACATTCTACTGATGGTGGAATGGAAACTATTGTTTTAATATAAATCTTTCAATTGTAAGTGACTCATCTAAAAACCTCGAAAATCTAGGACACAAGAGCGCTACAATGCTTTAAGATTTTAGATGGCCCGTTCTGTCTGACTGCGCATATGTGGATGAAAATAAATTAAAAGGCAAAAAATAGAACCAAAATAATGTTATATAAATCTCCAAAACTTGGATATACAATTAAAATCCCGATCATAAAAGATCATCCTCCCGACTTCATGGTGTATAACCACTACCTGCAGATATTTCCTCAACAAAACCACCACTAAGCTCAACTCCTTGATCACATTAAAGTTGTGTGATTTGTAAAATGATCCACTACTAACCATATAGTGTCATAGACTCCCTGAGATTCAATGTTAATCAGTAACAAAGTCCATTGAGATATTCACAAACTTCCTCTAAGGAACATCTAATGGGTACAAAAAACCATCAGGAATGTGGTGACCGACCTTCACCTTCGATAAGAACAATCAGTGGGAAACTTGCTCTCCAACTATACACATCTACTCGTGGCACAAAAACTATCTCCTCAAAGCCTTGTACATATTTCTCTAGAAATTATGTCCCATTAAGTTATAACAGTGGAACTCTTTGAGAACCATTTCAATCATTTTAAAATCAATGAAAAGACTTCACTAAAACATAAATCGGTGTTGTTCTTCTTCCAACCAACCATTAGTGGCCACACCACAAACAATTTGGTCTCTCCAAACCACCACTTCATGATCCCCCAACTAGAACTATTCCACCTACTACAGTAAAGATGAAATCACCATTATCTAACAAAGTAAATCTCTACCCCCAATCTCACATATCATGATGTAATTCTAAATGTTCATCAAAAACTCTCCATAAATCACCAGATTTATTCCCTACATCCCTATGATACTTCTTGTTCAATGCATGTGCTATTAAAATTCCCTTTCTAGGTGTATATGTAATTTCAATGTAATTATACTATAATAACTCCATCCACCAACACTACCACAAGTTTAATTCATGGTAGGACAAAATGTATTCCCGACACTTATTATCAGTGATGACCAAAAAATTCTCATCAATAAGGTATTATATCCATAATAACGGTTAAAACACCACTTCCGCCAACTCGATATCATGGGTTTTATATTAATGTTCATGGAGAAAAACTACCAAGACCTATATGAAATAAAATATCTCTACTTCATTAGAGCACAACCTAGCCCTAGACGCAAATCATCATAGAAAACCATAAACTGAATTTCTTTTGTTGGTAGAAAAATAATCAATGCATTGACCAAAATCTCATTCTGATAAGTGAATGCTACATGACACTGATCAGTCCACCAAAATTCCTGATCATTACTGGTAAATTTTGTTATATGATTTAGAACCAATGAAAAATTGGATACAAACCACCTTTAATAGCCTACAACCACATGAAATCATTGCACTTATGATAATGTATTGCAGGATTCCAAATATAATTATGCTTATATAATAGAGAAATACATAGATACAGCCTACAGGGAAATAAAATTTCCCAGGATAGGGACTTCAGAATCGAAAAACTCACACATCATTAACTTCACAAATAACAGCTGTTGACGAAGAACTCTCAAAATGGCATGCAGACACTCTTTATGCTCCTCCGCAGACGTGGAGTACACAAGGATGTTTTCAACGAAGATGAACAAAAAGGTATCTAGTAAAAAATGTAATATAGTGTTAATTATCCCCAAGAACATTGATGAAGCATTCGTCACACCAAATGGTATCACCAAGAACTTCTAATGCCTAGGATGGAAACGAAAAGTAGTCTTTCGGATATCCTCATCCTTCCAATGCTTGTGATAATATACTAACATCGATTTCATTATTGAGAACCAAAATTATACCTTATATTGATCAAATAAATCATCAATCCACAGTAAAGGATGGTGGTCCTTCACGGTCACTTGTATCAAGTAATGATAATCACCAAAAAACCACAAACTATTGTTATCCTTCTTCACAAAAAAACTGGTGCACCCCAGGGTGACTTGACTAGTTTAATGAAACCAAACTAAAATAGGCCATAAATATATATTTGAAGATCTCAAAACATAGATGGTGATATACTATACATAGATATTGGGATAAAAGACACTCTTGGCTATATTTCAATCCCGAACTCGATCTATCATCATAGGTGTAATGCTAAAATTTCTTTTTGAAGGATTTCAGGGTACATTTCTATGACCCAAGGAAACAACAACTTCTAAACCATTGATGAAATTATAGTTAGCTCACCCATTGAGAATGATAGGGAATGAAAATTCCTCTAACCCATCTGAGGGTCATTCTCTCTGGCAATCATTTTTGGTTCTCCATCAACATTGAAGAACACAACCTACCTTATGAAGAAATCAATGATAAAATGCATTGAATAAATCCAATCCATGTTGTGGATGACATTTTATAGGTGTATATATAATCATTTAAATACACCCCAACAATGGTTTTTCCACAAATATAGATCATATTCTCTACATACATCGAACAAGTCAACTTGACCTCTAATTGGTGTAGTCATTTCAAAGGGAACTGAAAGCCTCTCTACCTCATGTGCCACAACATCAATAAGGTTAGGTTTAATAAAATGAGTGATTTTCTCATAAATCAAACAAGTAATGAAACCATGTAGTAAAATATCAAGGGGTTCCTAGAATGATGTATGTCTCACCTTGCGATGGAAACCCTAATGCATAAAGTTGACCACAACTAACACCAATAAATCTCTGACCAATGTTTGTATCCACCTCCATGGTTGTTCTCTAATCTCCATGGACGGGGATTGTACTAGGGATGTCCTATGTATGACCCATATAATATCTACAGATCCAAACTGGTGCAACAATATATTGTTTCCTCATCTATAACTACATCATAAGTGGTACCTCGATCCGTACAGCTAAAACACACAGACTGTTCAGAAAGGTCGAGCACACTCTTTATTGATGAGCTTGACCTTCATAAAAAAAACAATCACAAAACCCCTTTAGCATGGGCATGGGAGATAATTCCTCTAGAGAACATCATATACAGTGGGTTGGGACCCACCCCTGATTTAATGGGAACTCTTTCACCCTGAAAACCATGAACATCCAACCACAAATCATCTTTATAATGAATCTTGATGAATTCTATATCATGAAGATATGGATCTGGATAACGTTCTCTCGATGACCTCTACCCTCATCAACTTCTTGATATACATATTTATCAAAAATGTAGTCACCTGGAACAAGATCTCTTGATGAAGAGCCTCATCAAAATGTCTTTCCCTAGCCTCATCATCTGGAAATAGGCTCAAAGAATATCACAGAAGGACCCCGAAATAGATCTCTAACTATCACACACTGAAGCTCCCCTACCAAAGCGTAAGTAGTTTCGGGCGATTGGATGACTACACGTTCAAAGAATGAAACTCAGCAATGAATTTATCTTGTAACTACTCCCAAGATAATTTTAACTCCTTGTGATCCTCCGGGAACATTAACCACCACTTCCTCACTTCCCCATGCTTCATCTTCACAACCAATGATACCCAGTGCTCTTTATGATCATAGATCGAATTTAATGCTATCTGAAGCTCCTCCAACCTGTATTATGTGACGAAATCTGAATTAGAGCCCTCATACATCTGCAAACTCTAGTTCTGAATTTATTGTAGTTTCACATTAATGTTCCATCATATTCATCCTTTACTCGAGAGTGATCTACTGGTGCAGCCTACTGAACATCCTCCACGTGAACCTAAAAAGGATTTCAACCTAAAGACACACAATAAAAATTAAAAATAGTTATAGCTACTAAACCTGGAATATGGAGAGATAGTATTAATTAATTTTTTTTATTTAATTCATTTTAGGTTAACCTATAACAATGTCATCCCATTAATAAATAGGAACAATGAAAAATGATGCATGATCCTTTCATAGATATATACCCTACAACCAGTATCACCTTGTTTTTTTCACTATACGCATAAATTTCAATGGATAAGATCAAAGTAGTCCCTAAATACCATTTTCTTACCCGATATTCAGTGATTACAATCATGTCTTAACATAATTGACATATATCTCTACCAAACCATGAAACCACACATTTGATTAACTTCAAAATATATTCTATCCCTCAACCACAACTCTGATACCAATCATTCATGACCCCGTCCCCATAATGTGTGCCCCTCTTGGGCTGAAAACAATATAACAGAGATGATCACCCCAGAGTCCTGCCTTCAGTAGGCTTCAAGATGAGGACCAACACATAGGGTTTAATAAACACACAAATGTGATTCAGTACCCTCTAAGAGACCAAATGAAAAAATATAGAGATAAGAGAGGCACCAGACAATTCTTAATCAGATAACTAAAAATAAAGAAATAAAAATTACACATATGTAAGGTCATGAAATTATACTACAACTGAAAGGGGAAAACTGAAAGTACCAAAAGAAAGTAAAACGACACTATACACCATGCCTGAAAAGCTCCAACAAAACCCAGAAACACTAGTAAACAACATGATCTCCATCCTACTCAAAGTGACCGAAAAAACAATTTATATAACGTAGGGTGAGTATAACAGTATAATTAATGGGATCCTCCCAGGATCCTCTTGTGAAAAAGTAATGAAAGCATGATAAATTATTGTAACCAACATGTGAAAATAACTCAAAACATAAACATGTAATCTTAGATCATATCTTTCTATGGATACTCTAACCATGTATTACATACAATTTTATATAATATAATAATGAAAATAAATGGTACCCCACAATAACTTCCGCACTTTTTTTCTTCTTTTCCCAAACGTCGCACGTCACGAGAATCTCTCTCCAAAATGTATATCCCGAAGACACATAGGAGAAGAACCACAAATCTCACCTCTATGAACACACTTCCACGGCATCCACCTAACCAAAAGACACGAGGTAGATCCTTGGAGCCAACATATACCACATAACATGTATCAAATATCAGGTATAATATATCAAAAAAATACATAACATACACTATGTAAGGATCCTTTATCAATCACATACTTTACAAGTTATACCTATAGTAGCACATAGATAACTATAACTAGAATATGTGTGTGTGAAGTAACCCCAATACATTAAATCCCTCTACAGATATATATGGGGAAGACTAACCATTGTTCATACTGGCGGAAGTAACTATCAAGATAAGAGGGTGGGGAGAAAGTGGTATGTTAGCCATCCATCCTCCCATCGAGATGTTGGGGAAAACACCCCCTAGGGCCCAAAATCCCTATGTGTTTGTATCCATGACTAATAGGGTGGGGTATCATATATGAACACAAATAGAACATGATATAGAATATCTCACAGCCACACTCAGGAAAAAAAACATAGTCTTAGACTCAACTGCAGCTACTGTCTCTCAGTCTCCCAGCTTCCACTACTAAGACAATATATCCTATAAGAACACAAGAATATAAAAAGATATATTAAGTTACATATCCTTTTTTTTAATTTCAATTTTCATTAATTCATTGCTTAACAACTAATTAACCATTATCAAACTCCACAATAAATTTCATTAGCATAAAAATAACATACCATGCCCTCCAGGAATAACCAAACAGTTTCCATAGTTATTTTTAAGTATAGCCTCAGCATTTCAACCCCTAAAGCTCCAACCCCATGGGTTCAAAGCCATTTATTAATTTATTTAACAACATTAAAATTATTTACATTTCCTTGTATTCCTAAAAAATAATTCTATGCTACCAAAAAAGGGGATCAAAAAGGTGAGTAGATGAACTACCATCGAGTGTTTTCCACATATAGTAAGAGATTAGACTCATTCATCCTCATGAAGATACGCATAGAACACATGTGGCATACCCTGTGTGTCTTCACCACTTCTGGAATGATCATTAGAAAGGATATCTACCTAATATAGTGGGGTAATTAATACTTATAAAAATATAATAGATTCATCAACAATATCTTTAAAATAAACGAGTATGCCCAGTTTCAACATGTTCTATAATCTTCGGTATCCTCCCCAACACCCACATGAATAAACATATGAATCTGACAATTCTAGGCATGTACTGCTTCCACAACGAATGGGCCTCTTTACCCCCACATACCCAAATAATCCTCCAGGATTATCCATCCATGGATTACACCACAACACATGTAGTAAGAAACAAATAAAATAGAAATAGGGTTGTTGGCCCTAAACAAGGAATTCGACCTTCACATAAAATGAGCTTTCATTGCTCTGAATCATAATGATTATGTCCTTCAAAAGAAAGTGTGTAACTAATAACCCTACAAGAAATTATCTTTTAACATACAAAAGGGTATATATTCCATTGTGAGTTAACTAATTCCATTAAACATGTTTAATCATATCCATTAGATTATCATCAAATAACAACAAAAATAACTCGATTATTTAACATGTATAATTTTTTCCTATCAAAATCATTTACGTTTAATACATGATTTAGTTTCTTTACCAATTTATATCATGAACAACATTCTAAAAAATAATTTCATAGGTCTCACACTATCTGGAAAGTCTATAGGAAATAACATCACTAAGGAATTGATACTAATTCTTTTATCTAGTTATAATATTTATTATGTCAATTTCATTATGATATTGTGGTATAAATCATGAAAAATATACAACTACACATAAATTGAATAGAGAAGATAGGAATATGGTACATCATAATGATTATGAAATTCCTTTCATAAGAATATGCCAACACAATAGATCACGATCACCTCTCCCGCAATGACTACAACCACCAAACGATGTTGTGACACAGCCACAATTACCAACACTCATGATAGCTCTATTATAAACATGGAGATCCTAATACATTACGATGAAAGGGTAAAAATGAGGAAACTGATTGAGGAACTAGGAATAGTTGAGGTATATTATAATATATATTGAATATGAATTGACACTTCATAGTTGAACTAAATTAGGGGTTATTCATGCAGCAAGAGAACTCCAAGGGAACAAGATTCAAGGATTGCATTTAGATCACACAGATCCTATAGGAGAAAGATATTTGGGTTATCTATACCATGTAAAATAAGGAGTAATAACAATGTTAGAAGATATCTCAGACCTTTTAATGTATAATAGAGCATCAATTTAAGATACTATTTAGATTTCCAAGTAAAGGAGGATTTGGTCAAGATAACGTATTTTGATAGAGTAAAGGCTCTTGGACACTTATGAAAATTTATATAAGAGTTCTGAGATTATATCTCATCAAAATTCCATTAAAAAAGACATTCCATGCATTTTATGTCATAGATAGCACCAAAAGAACTAAACTGTATAAAGCTGGAAATACTATTCACATATTGTTGGATGTATCCGAATTTTATACACTATATACCAAATGTTGGATGTCTCACTATTTTGGAAACATTATACTTATACCATTGGTTTTCTCGCTATTTGGGAAAAAATTTACACCCACTGTTGGATGTATCACTATTGATGAAGCACAATACACCAACAATTCAATGTCTCACCATTCTGGAAACACCATACACCTACCATTCATTATCTCCACATTCTGGAAATAATGCACACCTATCATTCTATGTCTCAACATTCTAGAAACATTTTACACCTATCGTTGGATGTATTATAATTATGGAAACACTTTAAACCTAACGTTTTATGACTAACCATTCTGGAAAAATATTATTGCTACTGTTGGATGTCTCATAATTCTGGGTACAATGTATACCAACTATTGGATGGGTTACCATTCATGAAGCACCGTACACATACCATTGGATGTGTCATCATTCTGGAAGCACTATTCATAGTACATAAAATTTTGGAAAGTTATATAAATAAGTCACTATGACCTCCTAGAACACCTAAAATACCTGATTTTTATAAAAGAAATAGACTGGATCGGTTCAGTACATTAATTAGAAATTTCTCTCATCCCTAAATAAGATTCCATTTAAACATTCAAAATAGTAAATGGTATGTGAGGTAGATTTTTCATAAAACATGTCAATCATGAATAATTATACACCAATCCAATTTTCGTATCCCACCTCCGAATCCCTATCCATATGCATATCCATCCAAAAATTGAATGGATTTTTTTATTAGACACAAACTATTCATTAATTCTTTTCTAATGTTTGAATAATTCATTAACATCTAAAACATTCTTCAAATTCCCATATAAAATGTTTCATTAAATACCTATGAAATATTTAAATCTATTGTAATAGTATTTCTAAAAAGATCCAATATTTCATAAATCATGTCTCCAAAATAAATTGTAGCCTTCATCATTATTCAATTGAGAAGCTACGCTGCCATTTTATAAAACCAAGAATCTAAAGAAAATATTATAAGGAATTTATATTTATTGGTACTTACGCATCTATTAGTACACATATATTTACATATTAAATTATAGATGTCAAAATCATAAATATATATATATATACATCCATTAGAGTATTAATATTTAAATAAAGAGCCATTACTCAAAAAAATAAAAATATATGAATTTAAAAGGGAGAATATCAACCCTAATATTGATATATCCTAAAAATTTCGTAATACAACCACACGCCTAACTAGAAAAAATTTAAATAAATCTGAATGCAAAATGATAAAAAATGTCCCTTTACAGGAGTCCAATAAAGTAATTTTTCAAACACCAAGAATGCATGTTATTTTAATATATTAAAACCATTTCAAACAAGAAAAATATATATCGTAAAAACACATAATGCATTTAACATTAAAAATTTATAAATACTTCTAAGGATGTAATATAATAAAATTGAAGAGTATATAATACCAATTAATTATAATATGTGAAATGTAAATGGAATGGATTGAAATAGATACCTCAATGGGGCATAAATGAAATGAAACAATCATTGAATTGTTGAACAAGGGAAGAAAACCCAAATGAACATCCTATGAATCAATACAACATTAAATATGGTAATATCCACACCCTGGTTATTTTCTAAAGAGACACCAAGGAAAGTGGATAAAAGAAAGAAATAATGATGAATATAGGCCACAACTCGAACAAAACCACCTAAAATAAAAGGTGGAAGCCTCCAATTTTATGGGAAAAAATAGTAGAATACCACATCTTGTTCCCCCAGGCCAAGACGAAAAAGAAGGATGAGATAAAGGTGTCTCAGGGGTTTAAAATTCATAATGGTTAATTAGAAAACTCATATTTGTTGAAGAATGGTCAACTAACATGTTTATACTACATAGTTTTCCAAATTTCATACCTCTCATGTACCTTACACTTGATAGAAAAGGCATCTATTCACTCTAAATCCACTTTGTATAAAACTTTCCAACAACCATGGAAAATGTGTTTGTGATAATTATAGAAAAATATGGATCCATGATGAATGGTTTTACCAAATCATTCTGATGCTATGATCCATAACAGATATTCACCAAATCCATTTCATAGATTCCCCAAGGTTGTCCATAGTTTGGAATAATTATTTCATTTCTTATGAAAGTGAAAATTGAACTAAAAGAACCCTTGAATAAAGTTAGTCACATAATTTTTAATAAATTCTACACCCTAATGATGAAATAGAGGAACTAAATATTAAAAACTCTACCATTAAAATTTTTCAAGCGATGTTCACCCAAAACACAAGAAAAAAACAAAATTATATAAAAACATCAATTAATAAATAATATAAATGATGGGGTTTGGTATTACACCACATCATAATACATTATTCATTATAATTTTCATTAAATTTTAGAAAAGAATTAGTAACATTAGTTATTAACCTATAAATAAAAAATATTTGAAAAATATCTCCAAACCAAACAAAAATGTAAAAAAGTTTGATTCATAACTCCACAAGTCACACAAGACTAGCTTGGGAGATAATGAAATAGATTTCCATAATGGCTCTCCCTCATTATAATAATTCATAAAAAATAGTGGATCAACGTATTAATACCATCAAACGGTTCACCACCAACAAAAAATGGGATTCAAATAAATAGATCCTAAGAATACTTGATCATAAAATGATTTATAATTTCAATAAATAACATATATAAAAAAAATAAAATTATATTACAAATCACGAAAATATTACTCAGATATCAACAATAATAAATGAAGTTAAGGTTTAGGATACAACTATAAGAAATTATTAATTAGTCACATCAAAATAATATGTGGGACTACCATCAAGAAATCAGAGTAAAAGAGGTCCACTTTATCTTCTATGAGGATCGCGAACCACAAAACATAAAATAATCCTCATTTGACTATGATATAGTCATTTATTTGTGAAAATATGGTAGTTACCCATAGAATGAAAGTACTAAACACACCACATGTATATTAAAAAATATTTACATTCACGGGGCACATCAACTGATTGAAGAGACACCTCCGAAAAAGGTTACCTGAGATCGTATTTCTCATAGGATGGTAAAAATTCTCGAGAACCCATAGAAGAAGGATTAAACTCATAAAGGTTCACCCCTTAAAAACCAAAATTACTATATATTATCTATCTGATGGATAATAAAATGAAATAAATATTTCAAAATAACATTTAAATCTATATATGGTTGAATGTACATTACAAAATATAGGCCATTAACAAATTTCTTGACAATATATTTGGAGTGTAGGGAAGCAACTGAATTAAGTGGAGAAAGATATCCTTCACCTCATAAAAAATAAACCATTGATATAAATTTAATTAAACAACACCCTTGAAATTCTATCACACGATGAATATAGAACCATAAATGTCCATTAATTCAAACCAGATCCCTTGTAAATACCCAAAATATTTCTCACACTCAATGCATATAGAGTTCCCATAGACCTGAAGATGCCTTAAATGTATTTTATAAACTCTACAACCACTAACTGACATCGATCTCCACATAATACAAGAAATAACTATAAATATTATGGATCTTACACTCTACTACGAATCTAGTAAGATTCATCCCCTATAATATACTTCAGACATTCCATCATTCCATTTTAGGGTGACATATTCAAAAATAACTAGAAAACATAACACCCAACCGATAATAACAAAATTCAATCCAGTCTAGAAAAACATAACATTTCACTTAAATATAATAGTTTTAAAAATCCATGTCTTTCCACTAAAATATATCCAGAATTCCTCTTATAAAAATAATCCAATAAAAATATCTAAATTGACTTTTAAATAGACGTAATCCAATCATAAACCATTTCAAATTTCAACATATTACTTTAATAAAATCACTAACTAAATTTAAAATATCATAAAATATTAAATTTTACCATTTTTGTTTAATATACTAAATATCATTCTGAAAATTCATAAATTTTTTTTGAAACCATTCAAAATCCAACATTTTATTGAAAAATGCTTTCACTGTTAAATTTTTTTTGGTAGAATTCATAATTGAAATAATATTTCTAATTTAAAAAACACAAAATAGAAAATATGCAT
Organism: Viscum album; assembly: GCA_963277665.1. Lineage (NCBI taxonomy): Eukaryota > Viridiplantae > Streptophyta > Magnoliopsida > Santalales > Viscaceae > Viscum > Viscum album. The sequence goes on from OY728156.1 coordinate 55,244,192, forward strand.
TCTAATACCCTCATTGAAATCCAAAAACATCATTAGGATGGATTCATGGTTTTTCAATACATTTCCTCACAGTTTGGTAAAAAATTTAATAATCATGAAACCACCACTATAATTCATAATGAACAAGGTACACATAAAAAACATGATTTTCTTGAACTAATGACCCCACAAAGTGTCACCATTAAAACACTCATTTTCATTAATTAATTAATATATATATATATATATATATATATATTAAAACACAAATATATCATCCAAAAGAACCAAAATATAAAAAAAATTATAATTAGTGACTCAAAACCTATGAACCCATTATAACTTGAGTCATAGGTAATGTAATAGTATATGAAACTCTTACCACACCCACCTCTTAATTTTTGATAATTGTACACCTAAAAAAATGAAATCATTAATAAAAATTGGAACTATGAAACATTGTCATTCTCATGAACATAGTATCTGATACCATTATTTTATTAAACAACATGGGAAAACCGAAAAATAGGGTGCCCGAGCTAGCCTAGGATATCCTCAGTAGAATCCATAATTCCTCAGTGCCTAATAGAATGTGTCATTTGAATAAATATAATATAATTAATAATGATTTATATATATAAAATAAAAATTAATCATGGTATTACATTCCATATTTCGATATTTATTACATGTAGATCCAAGTACCATGCACATAAACATAAACAGAAATAAAAAAATAAAATATGGTAAATACCAAAAATATAAATATAAATTAAAATGATCCTGAATAATGATAAATAAAAATATGATTAATATTTATAACATCAATATTTGTGATATAATTGATTAAAAAAGACAACAAATCTTATTAGTATCTATTTGGGACCTTTGAGGTCACCATCTATTCATAAAATATACCCACTCTAAGAATAATGCAATTCTAAACCTAAAATTGTAAAATATACATTATAAATCAATGAAAAGTGGAAATAGTATGGAATGAATATAAATAGATCAGTACATAAGAATCATAGAATCTTTAAATTTCCCTTTCCAAAACAAAAAATAACACTACTTTGAAAAAACGCTTTGAATGTCTGTTTTTATTATTTTGAATAAAAGTCAACATGATTTTCATGAAAATCAATCATTTAACTGAACAATTGATTCTAGAAATAATATAATGTTTATGTGTAAATTATCTTAAAAACAATCGTATAGAAATACCTTATAAATGAAAATAAAATACCTATTTTATAGTGAGGTAGATTATCAAGAATAATAAATGGGGATTCCAAAGCATAAGAAAAACATTTAAATAAATCATTATAAAATAATTTATTAATATACACAAGTGAAAAAGTATTAATAATATTATAATGTTCACTGGAAATAAAATTTAAATAATTCCCTAACTTAATGGTGTAAAAATGTGATGAAACCCACTAATACAGGATTAACAAGGTCTGAGAACCAATATGAACACCACAAGAATAAAAAAACAACACAAATGAATGTAACTGAAAATAATTATTTTTCAAAAGACACACCAATGTAATGGGAGAAAAAAGTAATAAAATTGAATAAATAATAGAGGCCATGTCTCATTGGAAACTAAATAAATGAAACTGAGGAAGCCCATAAAATATATGGAACATTGGAAGAAATCACCACATTTGGTGCTCCTAGGTAGATCTTATTGACTGGGAGAATACAAATGGTTATACATGTTTAAAATTTGTATGTGTGGTCCCTGATGTTTAGTTTTAAGGAATACATGACAAATTGTACTATTTAGTCTCGTGATATACCATACCATACAAAAATAATTGATTGAAAAACCATCATTTCTTGTCTAGGATTCATGATTTAGATGCTATGTTTTAACCCTGAAAACAAATCTATTATAATTTTATGCACACAGACAAACGATTTCGGCTTGGTTTCTCATAAATTTGATCAATTTCTTATTCCTCTACAGTTATTTAAAAAATCCCTTACATGGATTCCTCTGGGTTTATTAGTGTTTGGAATAAACCATGTGTTACCCATTTTATCTAAACTATATTGAAATAAATTTATTTAATAGACATTTTTTAAGTATATTTTCATTATTTCAATGAAATTGTGCATTCTATGTTGGATCCCACAGAAACAAAATTCCCCAAATACTCCAAATTTATAAAAAATTAGAGGAATTGAATACAAAAATCAGTAATAAACATAAGGACCAATAAGTGTGTAAACTAATAAGGAATATAAAATTTCTGTGGTTACACCTCATATTATACATTATTATGTTATTTGATATATTATATGGACTATATGTGAGGGTATGTCAGCGAGGGATACCTGAGATGGAACCTTATGGGATTTACCATATGTGTGGAATGTCATGTCAGTTTTGTTAGACCCGTAGAGAGTCATGGACTACTATTATCTCATATAATAATTATGGATGTATATTTTACCTTTTTAGAGGCTTGGATCTGGTAATATTAAGAATAATCGATGGATCCTGTCATTAGGTTATGGTTTTATTGACTAAACGCGGGACTTTTGGTATGGGACACAATCCAATATAAATTTATACAAGATAGCCTATTCATCAGTAATTAAATTTGACGTATTATATAATAAAATATGTGTGAATGTAAATATTACTCAAAAAATAAATTAATATAGTGTGCATTTTTTTGAAGAAATGAGTTCATAAATTTTTGGAAATTTTATTTTATTCAAACCAAACTCATTGAAACCATTGTCATTTATAGCATAATCATCCATGGAATATTCATAAAAACATAGGGAATGGAATCTAAAAGAACTATTTTCTTATAAAAATCATTACTATTCCGTGTAATGTATTTTTTTATATATCATGATTATTTTCATATTGATAAGTATGGTGGTATATTGGATGATTATTGTAACCATATGATAAAAAAACCGATTCGGTACACAACTAGTGAGTAATATAGATATATGTGATCCTAAATCAAGAAATGAGAACCCAAGATTAACTAATATAATAATTTAATAAAAATAAATGTGTATGTGATTCCTAGTTAGTACATAGAATGTTCAAAAAAATTCTAAAGGTGTTAATCCATTCATCGTTAAATTTTTATGAATATAGGTGATGAACCATTTAACATGGTTATATATATATATCTCTCTCTCAACTAATAAATCATTCAATATTTATTATTCCACAATGATATGTGACACGGTATACTGGATGTGTTTCTATGAAATATAATGTAGGAATGATAGTAGGATAGAATATTATTCCAACATTTAGTTTTGGTGACACCCTATTAAAATTAGAGGACATCTCATTCACCTAGTTTGATATTATAGTTTTAATGGTCTATTTACCCATTCTCCTATATTAATGGTGATATAACATTCACTATTATTGGTAATGTTCTTGATATACAATTTATATTATTTTATTATTGTATATAATATCTCAGTCACATTATATAATTATGATTAGGATATCACATTCAACAAATTAGATAATTCATTCACATGGATTATTAATTTTACGCTTTTAAAATATTCACATAATAATTTTAATAATACATCATTTACCTTATCATTATTTTGATTATAGATCATTCCTAAATTACAGAAAAATGAGTTGTGATGACTCATTTACCAATACAAGATGTTTTTTGTACCACATTATTATCTTATATTATGATCGTAATCGGTGATAACTAATTCATCCCCTAGATGTCATCATACCATTAGATTACTTGTGGACTTATATGATTGACTAAAGTGGGTAGGATTTAAATTTAATGATTATTTCTTAAGTGATAAAAAGCTCAATGGTTCTACAAATGTAGTTATTTATTGCATTAATTAGATATGGTACAGGCATGAACATATTAATTTGTGGTTATTATAAATGGATTTTTTGGTGGAATACTTTTTTTTAGACATTGAACATGTACCCTGGTGGATGATCAGATCACCAGATTAGTATGTACGTAAGGGTGAAACAAAATTTAATCGGGACATAGTTGGAAATTATTTTTTGGGAATTATAGATTATATTAAGATGATAATTGGTAAAAAAATATGTATTATTTTCAACTATTTTATTTTTTTCATAAATTTTTTATTGTTGTACTTTCAGAAAATTATGCATTGATTTTTGATTTCTTTACTCTATGAGATATGTATTGTTATATCATGGTGATCTTTAATTACAATGGTGCTTATCCACTCTATAGGAACCTAAAAACATTGGAGCATAATATTCCTTTTTTAGCATAATATAAATGTTATATATATGCTATAATGTTCAATGGAAGACACACCCCATGTGGAGGAATCAATTATAACCTCAATGTATATTGTGATTTCTCATTCATTGAATGATGGTGGTCTATTAAAATCATTTTTCAATATTATTATTTGGTTATGAGATTCACATATCCATAGTATTCCATGAACAAACTTCTTTTTTATTGATATTTTCCCTAAAATATATAGTTTTATTTTTTGGATAACATGGGCATCGTTTTTTCTTGAAACAGATAGAATATTAGTTCACCATTACTCAAGGGGTAAATATCTCCATTTGATATTGATTAATATCTCAGATAGGAAAAAAATAACCAATATAAATAGTAATAGTTTTTTGAAATTGAAATTATATCTCAAGATAATTATTGTTTCAAAGGAATTATACCTTATAAGATTATAGACTCAGCACACACACTAGAATTGCAGTGAAAGGAATCAATCAATATTAATGTCTAGTGGACCAAAAAAATACATAAAACAACATAGATAAGAGGCTAAGATGATATAGAAAACATAATTTTGGCACTAATATTTTCCTCAATCCTAAAAGGAAGTGTTACCAACATAAAAAAAGTCATCATATCCTGATTCTAAATGAACAAATCATTTTGTGAAATCATTAACACGCATCTCAAGAACCTTACACACAAAAAAATATATTAGCGAATGTAGTTAATGTTATAATTGCATCACCAATATATGTTTTTGGTGTATAATGAGTATAAAACCCCCTTGAGAGTGACAATTGGATGAGGATAATTTTCATGCAAATGTAAGAGATAAAAAACACTCCCTCTAAGATACGTTATCAATATTATCAATGATATCATTTTCTCATTCACCTTGGATCTCAAATATTTATCCCATATATAAAATACCTTATACAGGTTGTTGATAAAAAATGAGACACCTTATAACCTTTTTCTTGTCATTAATCTCAAAATTAATCATATACACCAAGCTCATATGGGATATAATTATTTCATTGACACTCCAGTTACCTTTTTAGTATTACACCTCACATAAATGTGTAGATTCCAATAGAGTAACTATATACAATCATTCAATCTATACAAAAGTAACAATCCATAAATATAATTGGAACATAATAACTAAAGTGTCCATAACCCATGAGGACTATTTGTATAGATATTGAAGATGAAGGGATGACATTGAGAATAAGTCTCTCATTCATCACAATGTGGAGAAACCTTCACAAATACATCGGTGTCATTTTACTAAATGATTCAATATATCATATAAGATTTATATCACCCATTTCATTTTTAAAATGAATAATTATTTTCTTTGGTCATATTTGAGTAGCTATCAAACTTTTCCCAATGATCTACATCAAACTGAATATCTTGGATTCTTTTAAATAATCCACACTCGTGTTTTGTTCCCCTCTCATATACATAGATTCTAGACACCTATTTTATGGACCATGGAACACCATGAGAGTGGAGGGGTGAATAAAGGTGTCATGTGTTTCTTTTAAATAAATGGATCTTTTTCTCTTATTGGTTGGAATGTTTTAATATTGTGAAATGAGAATGAGAAGAAAAAAATATATCACATGAAACACAAAAACAAAAAAAAATTACATGGTCCACCACTAAGGGATACATCCAAGGATAATATGCATATAGGTTTTCATCTGTACCAAATTCCACTAATGTTCATAAGTTGTGGAATAATTTTTTTTATAATAGTTGCTTTGTACCAGGTGCACTTACTTTTTAAGGGTTATTATATGGAACATTGTGTCACTCATATCACTTCCATTTATTATATAATTCTCACTATGATGGGAAGAATATGAACTATTTTTATCAACTTGAATTTCTATTTAATGGGTTTCCATTAAATCCTGAATCCTTATCTATAAATATATTCTCAATTAAAGTCTAATTTATCCTCGTAGATGTCATCTACTTTTCCACATACAATTCATTCAAAAACCTGTCATCCACCAACTGTCCTTCTTCCTATATTTACTAGAGTGATCCCCATACAATCTTCATATACCAACATTTTAAACTAGGGCCATGTATAAAAATTATAACCCACATTCTTGAAAATTCATTACATGTACTCTCGTGCACTGCCTTTCTTTGAATACTTTCATCTATGCGTACTACTTCACTTCCTACGCATACAGAAAGATCACCACACACCGAGTTTTTACTACACATATAGACTCTCCTCTATATACCACCTCCTTCAGTGGACATCTTCTTCCATGATCTATTTCTTTTCCGTAGACCACTTCTCCTCTTACAAAATCCTCATCGTGAACATCTTCTCCCTTGTGGGATTTGATTCACACGAAATGTTCCAATATTTATTGAATTTTTCCCATACATTATTAATATCATTAGTGTTCATTAAAGAAGGTATTAATTATCATTATATAGGAAATCTGAATCATAAAATCAGCTAAACTAAAATTGTCTAAATCATTGATAAAGCGCCACCTTTTCCACGTACAGTAAATTTCATATGAACCACTTCCCTAAATGGCCCACATAACTATATTTTTTATACATGGTGGTGCAAATCACCGCCAAATTTACCCAAACAACTTCATTCCTAGATTCTCAAAACTCCACATCGATTTCATGAATGACACAACAACACATGCACAGTTTTCCTTCTACGAACCGCAGGCCTTCCCTGGAACCTCTTATCCTCCACGTGCCATTCCTCTTACATGGTCTCCATAACATTCATGATTCATGTTTTATGGTTCAAATTTCTACATACCATATTTCTTTATCTACAAAATATTCTCAATACATGGTTCAGGGTCTGTCATTCCTTTTTTAAAACTATTACTTTTCCAAAAAAACTATTGATTTTGATCCCCAAAAATTTCACAAGCACTTGAAAATTGTGCCACCACTAATGGAAAAATTACCTATTCCAATTGTTTTTAACCATTGGTATAGGTCCCCAAACTGTTGGTATAGGTAAATGTTTTTAAAAATGTTCTAGCAGATGTTTCAATCCACAACTACTGGGTTATATATCAAATACATTACCACTATCATACAATTACCTTTATAGATTTATTTGGATATATATATATATATCCATGTGTGTGTGTAATTTATATATTCATTTATCTGAAGATATTTAAAAAAACTTCATTAAAATAAATGGGTCTCGATCCCAACAGTTTTAATTAACATTGGGATTGGCCTATCCCAATGGTTTTGAGAACCATCGGGATAGTTACCCACCCATTCCCAATGGTTTTTCCAAAACTTTGGGGAAAATGGAATCAGCGTGGTATTTTCCCAATGGTCTTCGATTGGGAAATGGTATTCTTTCTAAATTCTTTTGAAAAACTATTGGAAAAAATGGTATCAAAGTGGACTTTCTTCCCAGTTGTTTGGAGAAACCGTTCGGAGAACAAGACCATATCCCATTGGGAAGAAAATTATGTATTATTTTCAACTATATTATTTTTTTCATAAATTATTTATTATTGAACTTTCAGGAAATTATGTATTGATTTTTGAATTTTTTACTCTATGAGATATGTGTTGTTATAACATGGTGATATTTAATTACTATGGTGCTTCCCCACTCTATAAGAGCTAAAAACATTAATGCACAATATTCCTTTTGTAGCATAATATAAATGATATATATATGATATAATGTTCAATGGAAGACACACCCCATGAAGAGGAAAAAATTATAACCTCTCTGTATATTGTGATTTCTCACTCATTGAATGATGGTGGTATATTGAAATCATTTTTCAATATTATAATTTGGTTGTGATATTCACATATCAATAGTATTCTATGGAGAGACATATTTTTTTTCCTAAAATATATAGATTTATTGTTTGGATCACAGGGGCATCATTTTTTCATGAAAAACATAGTATATTAGTTCACCATTACTCAAGGGGTAAATAATTCTATTTGATATTGATTAATATCTCAGAGATGAAGGAAATAACCTATATAAATTGTAAATGTTATTTGAAATTGAAATTATTTCTCAAGAAAATTATGGGTTCAAGGGAATTATACCATATAAGATTATAGACTCAGCACACACACTAAATTTTTTGTGAAAGGAATAAATCAATATTAATGTCTAGTGGACCCAAAAAATACATAAAACAATATATATAAGAGGCCAAGATGATATATAAAACATAATTTTGGCACTAATATTGTCCTCAATCCTAAAAGGAAGTGTTACCAACTTAAAAAAATTCATGATATCCTTATCCTCAATGAAGAAATCATTTTGTGGAATCATTAACAAGCATCTCAGAACCATACACACACTAACATATATTAGAATATGTAGTTAATGTTATAATTGCATCACCACTATATATTTTTTTGTGTATAATGAGTATAAAATCGCCTAGAGAGTGATAGTTGGATGCGGATAATTTTCATGCAAATGTAAGAGATAAAAAACACTCCCTCTAAGATAAGATATCAATATTATCAAAGATATCATTTTCTCATTCCCATTGGATCTAAAATATTTGTCCAAGATATAAAATCCCTTATGCAGGTTGTTGATAAAAAATGGGACACCTTAGAACCTTGTTCCTATCATTAATCTCAAAATGAATCATATACACCAAGCTCATATTGGATAAAATTGTTTCATTGACACTCCAGTTACCTTTTTAGTATTACACCTCACATAAATGTGTAGATTCAAATAGAGTAACTATATACAATCATTCCTTCTATACAAAAGTAACAATACATAAATACAATTGGAACATAAGTACTATTGTGTCCATAACCCACGAGGACTATGTGCATAGATATTGAAAATGAAGGGATGACATTGAGAATAAGTCCCACATTTATCACAATGAGGAGAATCCTTCACAAATATATCTATGAAATTTTCCTAACTGATTCAATATATCATACAAGTTTTATATCACCCATTTCATTAATATAATGAATAATTATTTTATTTGGTCACATTTTAGTAGCTAACAATCTTTTCCCAATGATCTACATCGAACTGAATATCTAGGATTCTTTTACATAATCCACAATCGTGTTTTGTAACCATCTCATATGCATAGTTTATAGCCACCTATTTTATGGACCCTGGAACACCATGAGAGTGGAGGGGTGAATAAAGGCGTCATGTGTTTCTTTTAAATAGACGGATCTTTTTCCCATGTTGATTGGAACCATTTAATGTTGTGAAATGAGAAAGAGAAGAAAAAAATATATCACATGAAACACAAAAACAAAAATATATTTACATGGTTCACCACTAGTGGAGACATCCAAGGAGGATATGCAGATAGGTTTTCAGTTGTACCATATTCCACTAATCTTCATTAGTTGTGGAATAAAAAATTTTAGAATAGTTGTTTTGTACCAGGTGCACTTAATTTATAAGGGTTCTTAGATGGAACATTGTGTCACTCGAATCACATACATTTATAATCTATTGGTTTCTATGATGGGAAAAATGTGAATTATGTTTATTGACTTGAATTAACTTTAATGGGTTTCAATTATATCATGAATCCTTATCTAAAAATACATTCTCAATTAAAGTCTCATTTATCCTCGTAAATGTCATCTACTTTTCCACATACAATTCATTCAAAAACATGTCATCCACCAACTGGACTTCTTCCTTTATATACTATAGTGCTCCCAATACCATCTTCATATACCAACATTTTAAAATAGAACCATGTACAAACTTTATAACCCACATTCATGAAAATTCATTACTTATACTCTCATGCACTGCCTTTCTATGAATACTCTTTTCTCTGCGTACTACTTCACTTCCTCCACATACAGAATGATCACCAAACTTTGAGTTCTTACTACACGTATATAAACTCCTCTATGTACCTCCTTCTTCAACGGATATCTTCTTCCATGAACTATTTCTTTTCCGCAAACCACTTCTCCTCTTACAAATCCTCATCATGATCATCTTCTCCCTTGAGAGATTTGTTTCCCACAAAAAAGTTCTAGTCTTTACTGAATTCCTCCCAGACATTATTAATCACATTAGTGACCATTAAAGAAGGTATTAGTTCTCATTATATAGGCAAACTGATCGAAAAAAATCATCTAAATTAAAATTGTCCAAATCAATGATAAAGCATCACCTTTTCCACGTACCATAAATTTCATATGAACCACTTCCCTACATGGCCCACATACTTCTATTTTGCATTCATGGTGGCACAAATCACCACCACATTTACACAAACTACGTCATTTTTACATTCTCAAAACTCCACGTCGATTTTGCGAATGACACAACATCACATGCACATTTTCCCTTCTACAAACCGCATGCCATCCCATGAACCTCATTTCCTCAGCGTGCCATTCCTCTTACATGGTCTGCATAACATTCATGATTCATGTTTTATGGTTCATAATTCCACATACCATATTTCATTATCTACAAAATATTCTCAAAACATGGTTTAGGGCCTATCATTCCTTTTTTGAAACTATTACTTTTCCAAAAAAAAACTATCGATTTTGATCCCCAAAAATTTCACAAGCACTTGAAAATTCTACCACCACAAATGGAGAAATTACCTATTCCAATAGTTTTTAACCATTGATATAGGTCTCCAAACTGTTGGTATAGGTAAATGTTTTTAAAAATGTTCCATCAGATGTTTGAATCGACAAATACTAGGTTATATATTTAATACATTACCACTATCCTACAATTGCCTTTCTGAATATATTTGGATATATATATATATATCTGTGTGTGTGTGTGTAATTTATATATTAATTTATCTGACTATATTTAAAAAAAACTCATTAATGAAATTGATACCTATCCCAATAGTTTTAAATACCATTGGGATAGGCATATCCCAATGGTTTTGAGAACCGTTGGGATAGGTACCCACCCATTCCCAATGGGTTTTTCAAACCGTTGGGAAAAGTGGAATCAACGTGGTATTTTCCCAATGTGTTGAAAAGAATGGAAAATGGCATTTCTTTCCAAATGGTTTTTCCAAACTATTGGAAAAAATTGTATCAAAGTGGACTTTCTTCACAATGGTTTGGAGAAACTATTGGGAAAACCAGACCCAATCCCATTGGTTTTTCCAAAGCGCTGAGAGAAGTGGTCTAAAAGTGTTCTTTGTAAAATGATTTGGTAAAACTATTAGGAAATACATTCCCATTCCCTACTATTTTCTAAAATCTTTTGGAAATGTGGTCTCAAAGTGGGATTTTCCCAATAGTTTGGAAAAATCATTGTGAAATTCATACGCTTTCCATACAGTTTTGCAAAACACTTGGGAAAAGTGGTATCAATTTGGGATTTTCCCAATGGTTTGGAAGAACCGTTGGAAAACATTATGGCTTTCCCAACGGTTGTACCAAACCATTGGAAAAAGCGGTCTCAAGGAGTTATTTTCCCATTGGTCTAAAAAAATAATGGGAAAGGGTACATATACCAATAGTTATTACAAACCATTGGCATAGAATCATTTTTTTAGTTAGGATTCCCAGTATAGCACCTTTATTAAAACATTCATCATAAATCATAATACCAATTTTCATGCAAATCCTTGACCAACACAATGTGTATTTAAAAAAACACAAACTATATTCCATTTATATAAAAGAATATTCAGGGTTCCAAAAATCTCCCCCTTTGGGTTTTTTTGGAATCTATAGATAATTTCAATGAAGCCCTAGATCTAATAAAAATCTGATACATGAGTAACAAATCCTCCAAAACTATATGTCTATATGACCAAGGCTAAATGTAGAAAACAAGAGGATCATGTATAGGGTTCCCTAGTATTTTTACTCTTAATTATCCCCCATTGTAACATTTTTTGAATTTATTTGTTCTCCATCATCCTGCAATGAAACTTAAATCATTAAAATATCATTGAATTTATCTATTCTCTCCTATTGTAAATAATCCTAAAGAATATTATTTTGAATTTTTAAGCATAAATCACACTCCCACATGATCATTTCTGCACCATGAACCTGAAACACGTTTTTTGAAAATATTAAACAGTTAATACCACTGGGGGGAGTGTAACCTTCATAAACTCCTCATTCACTTGGAGGTATTTGAACAGTAATTTTCAACATAATATTCTCCAACATGTGTGATGACAATGGATTTTTCAGAATGTCAACCACTTGATCATGAGTTCCAACATGATTCATTTTATCTATGACTTGTTTATCATTTTCATTGATGAAGTGATATCTGATTTCAATGTGTTTCACAAAACAATGATGAATAACATTATTCATAAGATCAATTGCACTCTTGTTATCATAGTGAATCACCATTGGTTGTTTCACCTAATCACCAATATCAATAATTTGTTGCTTCATTCACAGTAGCAGATTGTATGAATTTTTAGTGGAGATATACTCAGACTCAACAGTTCTGAGAGAAGTAATTTCCTATTTATTACTCAACCAACCAATGAATTTTTTCCAATAAAGAATGCTCCAAAACTTGTAAACATTCTATTAACAAAATATCCAACCGAATCTTCATCATAAAATTCTGGTAGTTCACTATATCTTCCCACATAAAATAATAATCCATAATTGTGAGTTCCTTGAATGTACCTCATGGTTCAATTCACAACATCAATATGTTCATATTTTTGATTACATTGAACGAGGGCCACTAGTATTGTTGAAAATACAATATATGACATGTCATATTAAATTACAATAATCCCCCATTGATTATCTTGTATAGTTCGGGATATAAAGAAGTATCATCCACATGATTTCAAAGTTTATTTCCAATCACAGTCAAATTCTACATTGGTTTGGTTTCATGCATATTGAATTTCTTCCGAAACTCGCTGGTATACTTTTTTTAAGTATGTAAAGTGAAGTATTTCATTTGAATCACATGAAACCCCATGAAGTATGTGAGTTCACCACTCATAGACATTTCAAATTTGGATTTCATGTGATTGGAAAATTCATCCACTCTTCCCTTCCTATTTGCTCAAAATATAATATCATCGACGTACACTATAACAATGAAATGATATTTCTGTGAATTATTTACATAAATATTGTGATCTACACCTCCTCTTTGAAACTAGGGCTTCTTCAGAGAAGAATCCATACCCTTGTAACATGCATATGGTTCCTTTTTCAGTCCATATAGATCCTTCATTAATCTAAAAACCTTGATTTTGTTATTACCCAGAAGAAATCATGGTTGTTAAATATAGAATTCTTCATGAGGGGCAACATTTAAGAATATTGTCTTGATATCCATTTGAAACACTTTTTATCCTATTGAAATTTACATGGAAATAAACAGTCTTATTGACTCATATCCAGCCACCAACGAAAATGTTTCCTCAATATCAACACCTTTAATAAGTGAAAAGCCTTTACACACTAGTTATGCATTATTTTTTTACAAATATACGTTATCGTCCAATTTATTTTTTAAATTACACTTTCTACCAATCACATTGTGTGTTTCCGGTATCTTAACTAGATCTCATGTTTGGTTACTGTTGATCAAACCCAATTCATCATTCATGGATTTACCTATGATTTATCCTTTGTAGCTTCTTTAAATGAGAATGGATCCACAATTGAGGGGAATGTAGATTGTTAACTATTCCTCATTCTCATTGTCTATATCAAAGCTGTACAGTCCCCGATGATGTTGGATCAATCAATTTACGCTCTAAGATTTCATTTGTAAGGTTCATACGAATTTTCCTCATCCATGGTTTCTTCTTCTAATTCTTCCTCTAAGTCAACATCATGATGTGACTCCTAGATGTTTTATATAACTTCTTCTACTTCTGTATACTGATTTGTTCAATGTCCAAAATCTTCCTATTATTTTTTTCACATCAGTACGATAATTCATTGATCGATTTTTAATTTTATCTTAAATGATCTTCACATCACTAATTCCCATAAATGTTCAAATATTTTTATTAAAACATTTTTTTATTCATTGAATATCCTATGAATATTCCATCATTTGTATCCTCACTATACATTCTGTGATTTCCTTATTTTTATGAAAAAAATTTACATCCTAAAACATAAAAATATATAAAAGAGGGATTCCTTCCATGAAATAACACATAGAGTGACTTTCCCCCTATAAATACCTTAAATGATTGCAGAAAAATTTATCCAGTTATGTTTTCTTATATATTTATGTACATGTGTGTGTGTATATATATATATATACATCTTTTTGTTTGAGTTTGTACCCTTCTTTACCCGATTTAGAGCTTCAAGATTTTGAGTTATAGGGTATTAGTAGACCTGAAGCATAAATAAATTATAAAAACATATTTTCATACAATATATACATAATCAGATACATGTATATATATAAGTGTAACCCTCCAAATTTACATAAACCCCTTATGTCCAGATTTATGATTTCTAAACTTGAACTTCGATGTCAATTTAGGAAATTCAAAATGAAAAGAACTATATTTTGAATAAATATTTTTACCCAAATATGTACGTTATTATATAAACATGTATAACCATACAGATTTAAGGGGTCCTCCTTGAGGTTCGGTTTCAAGTCTTATATACTTTGAGGATCAAGGATGAAATATAATTTTGTTTTACATTCATATATATATATACATATATATATATATACACGGTCACACATGTTATAAACCTTACATGGTTTGGTTTCTAATCATGTGATAAAGGTGTATTAAATATGTTATATATTATTTATTACATATGAGAAATTATTAAAAATTGTTTAATTATGAAAAATCATATATAAATACTTAGTGTATAGTTTCAAAAACTCTTATATCATGTATGGATTGTGAAAATTTAATTAATTTATTGATGTAATTAATACTTATGAGACATTAATCAATATCAGTCTCTATATTAGCCAAACCAATAGGAATTTATGTACATATTTGTGTCTTAATGCATAAAGTAGTTCAAACTTGTTTTAGATAAACAAAATTTAATGATATTAGCCTTGTTATAATTTCATGTTTCAAAGGTATTATATGATTGATCTTTTTGCGATTTATTATTAAAAAGAATATATTCTATTGATTTTACAAAAAATATATTTAAGAATAAAAGGGTGTGTTAAACCATGCGATCATGTAATGGTCAATTAATTTTTGATCAACTGTAGTGATTATTGTTATTAAGTCATGATGTACTCTAATTTCTTAATCACAGTCACATTTATTAGAATATTAAATAACATGTATTTTTATTCATGGAATATGGATTCTAAATTAAAGAGTAATCATTTTAACATCTCATCTGACAAGCCCCTTATCATCCATTATTTGATGTGATTTAGTAATTGAAACATGAGCGAAGAATGTGTAATAAACCATTTATTCCTTCAATAAACTATTACTTCCATACCATCAATGTTATCAGTCATATTATGTATTTTTGGATTAAATGGTTTAATTTTCCATTTTATTTATAGTTTCACCCAATGATGCATGCATGTGGCATTACATAATAATGAGATAAGAAATTAAATTACTCAAAGTGGTATGGGACATCTTGAGTAATGTGAAGAAAAATTTAAATATCCATAGTGGTATGGAAACCATTAATACCAGACTTTACTGGACACATGAGGATTGTATTGGACTAGTATGTTTTGGGTTGGGGACCAACAAATGTAAGCCCTCGAGGTTATTGTCCTGTTACAAAAGACCATCTGGGTTGGAGTTCTATTATAGAGGCTCTTTGTGTTGGAGTCCGGTTACAGAGGCTCTCCGGGATAGAGTCTGATTATAGAGTCTCTCTAGGTTGGGGTCCGGTTACATTTAGACCGTAGGTCCTGGAATGAGGCCTTGACAGCGAATTTAATGTCCATTCTTATACATTCCTTTATTATATGTATGATAATTAATTAACCAAATGGATATTCGACTAGTAGAATATCTATGGTTTCGAGCCAGTATATATGAGTATCCGAAAATTAAATTCATATGGCATGACATGGGCCTAGCACTCAGTGATTTAGTATTTGATGTATGATATTGATGTTATTACATTTACGTAAAAATCAGATTATTCATTACTCTTAGATGTTTAATTTGTTCTCACATATTTATATTACATACATGTTATAATGTATTTTATTTGTTACTCCAAAATGAGCATGACAATAAATAAATCAAGTACCCTTGTAATTCTGTTAGAATGAATTTAATTAAGCAATTTTATGATATGTTACATTTGTTACAACATTTCTGTAAGAAAATGTTTTTATGGAAAGGTATAAAGAATGATTTCAAAAGTTATGTAGGTTTATTTAAAACCCATTACTGGGCATTCATATGCTCACCCTATTTTTTTATTAAAAAAATTTATGTACTAGTTTTGGCTAAAGAAGTATGATAAAAGTGGTTGGTTTCCCAGAACCTGAACTGAATTCGATCCTCTTATGGACATGATGTATAGTTTATCAGTGCATGTTTCGGTAAAAAATTTACACATCATTACTCAAGGCACCAGCTCTGGGTATTCTGGGATTGGGTCCTCAAATTTCCCATGAACCGTTATAGTCATCACCAAATTCCTCCCGAATATTATTAATCTTAGTTGCACTCATTAATGAAGGTATTATTTCTGCTTATATAGGAAAAGACATCCAAAAAATCCATTAAATTGAAATTTACCAAATATTCAATACAACACTACCAATTTAGTTTACCATGCATCTCCCACTAACCACATCCGTGCGTTGTCTACATACCACTAAATTCTACACTCAGCAACACAAGTCACTGCCTAATTTTTAGAAATGACACCCTTTTGTATTCTTAATACATATCCTAAATTTTGAAAACAACACATCTTCCCTCAAACCATTTTCTTTCTGCACACTGCGTGACTTCCTGCGAACCTCCTTCGCTCCATGAACCATTCCCCATATGTGGTTCACATACTATTCCCACTTCACAGTTCTCGATTATTTATTTTCAATTCCAAATATATTGATCCAAAAATAGTTCCTATGATGTGGTTCATGGTACACCTTCTTATTGTGAAAAATATTCCATTTCCAAAAAAACTCCAAATTATGAGGCCCAAAAATTTGGAAAATACATACAAACAACATCACCTTCAATACTGCATTAATCCTCCATCATAAGCCCACATTCAATGAAAAATATTTGATCAACCCAATGGGTATTTATAGAAAACACAAATCATATTCCATTTCAATAAAAGTACATCATTTGTTTTTCACACTATTTTAAATTAATAATAATTTAACCATAGTACATATTTATATATGACGCAATGAGGATATACAGGTCATGTGTACATTCAACACTGTATAGATATTTCGACAGATTCAACAAAAAAATTATGGGATATCAATGCAGTATAATCCCCAGCGTTCTATTTGACCCACATATATCTTGGAAATAGGGTTCCATTATTGGTGTAATTTATATTGTTTTCTCTTTATAATTAAAATATATATAATTTCATTTCAAAATCTAATCCAGTTAAAGACAAACCATTCTCTCATCATGTAAAAATACCAATCCTCTAAAAAATACTTCCATTCATCTTGTCAATGATTGGAATGATGTGAATATTATTTTTTTACATTTATTAGGTGGAATTTTCACATCCCATCTATGTTTTATAAATGACTCAATCCCTTAGAGAATAATACTACATGTAATATCCATTATTCTAGTTAATAAATTACTGTGAGTCATATAATTTATACACATTTGAGAACCATAAATTGGATACTCATCTATATGTCCCAAAGAAAACAACAGATAGGTACCCTTGACATTGTATTCCATTATTCAAGATTTTAGAATACTTTTAAATAGTCATTATTATATTTCCTTAAACAAAAAAACATTATTGTCCTTTTGAATGATCAAAAAGGGAACAATATAATTCCTAGTCAAAAAACCTTAATGTGAACCATAATAGACCAAATCTCACAATATTATAAATTATAATTTTCCTTTTTATATGTTTTTGAAAAATTTCTCATTTTATTCAAATAAAGTAGATATATATGAATCCTCTTCGATAAATACAACCCCAAAAACAACACACGTCCCCCCTCTCAAGATTTTAATTACTTACAGAAAACCATAAACAATTGAATGATAATTAAGCCTTCATATTTACCATAATTCTTCATCATACCACTCACATATAGATTCCTCCTAAATTGATTTCATCCATTAAAATGAATCCATTACGAATGAGTAATTTATTTCCTAAACCCACTACTCACCTGATGATAATCCCTTTATCCCACTAGTAGTGATCCAATGAACCCCCTTTTAAAAAATTATACCTTTATAAGTGGATTTAATATATATATAAAATCCATCCAAGATTTAAAAAAACTCCACTATTTCTCTTTTTTTTATTTCTAGATGGACTTAAAATCTAAAAAAACACTTATTATTTTTGTGGCATCATAAAACTCCATCATGACTATAGTATATGGTATCTTACCAAAATAATGTGTCACATAATACATTATTTTCTTGATAAGACAATCAAATAATCATCATGTGTAAAACAGATAAGTTATATCTTTATATTAATGCTAATATAATAGGTTTACCTCCTAAATTGATCAAATAAATCCCATGTTCAACTTGTTCCAATCCATAAAATTAAAAATATTCATGTTTCTGAATAGAAAAAAAATTAAATACCTATGTAGTTATTGATAAATATTTGATTTACCATACTTGTATTTAACCTATAAATTCACCAATAATATATGTGTCATTGTATAATTAGAATATTTTTCCTCATTCTACAGGTGTAGGATAACAAATATTATTTTCATAGTTTTTTACATGTATTAATTAATGAACCTCTCCCATAATAGGTGGTTACCCTTCTATAGTAGTTATAGTTGTAAAATAAAATGTTATTTTTACTATAATGGATTTCAAAAATATACACCTAAAATTATAAGAGGCTATCAGATATGATAATAATATCCATTATAGGATGGGTTTACCACTCATCATCTCAATTTAGATACAAATTCCTATAGAATGTTATTAGATAGACCCACAAAATATTGTCAGTAAAAAATATTAAATCCAAAATTATGCAATTATGTATATTTATTATGTATATATTTTTACCCAATTATAGTTTTCACTATAATAATAAGGATATAATCTCCAAACATGGTTTCATAGGATTCCCATTGTTAATTTAAAAACATAATCGTATGTGTAATCACTCCTATAGTATTTAGATACATAGATTAAGAATTTATTAGGTGGTCTAGACATGATATATTAAACATATATGTGATTAAATTCCATATATAATAATGATTTTCATGTGGGTATCACTTATTTTTATGATGAGGTCGTATTGGATTTATATAATTCCCTATATTGAAAAACCTAAAATATTTAACACACTGCCCTTTTTAATTTCTATTATTATTTGGGAAATGCTTTTCTCTATGAGTGAGTGTCTATAAGTTGGTTTTAATGAACCTTTATTATAAGAAGTAATTTCTTCAATTTGATGTCTTACTAACCATGTCATGAAATGATATATATGGGTTGGATTCTTTTCTATATACTGATGGGTTATTGTAAATGGATTGGGAATTATGTTATCATTATGATATGGTAATTTTCAATGGTTGGGTGAAATAAAAATTGAGACGTGATTCTTATAAGTGGGTTTGGATATATGGTAACATATTGTATTTATTTTGTATCAGTTGATGAAATTATTCAATGAAGAGTTATTATTAATTGTTGAGAAAATATCCGACATAGAGGTGTGTGATATGGTTAAACTATATATCGTGTTATAATTGTTCCTGGATTTTTTCCTTTATCATTTTTGTGAATTATTTTTAAACCATCATCTTGCGCAATGTGTTCAGACAACAAACCAACACTGGTAAAATATTTTATGATGTGACTATTAGAGTGAATATAATAGAACCAACTCGATGTTAGTTTTATGTATGTCAGTTTAAGTTATTTTATTTCATTTAATGAATAAATTTACATATATATTTATAATTACTATGGGTGTTGGTTGTGTGTTCCTAGAAAATATTCTCTTCACACTGAAGAGATTTAGCTATATGGATATACCTATATGAGAGTTTATGTGTAGTTTAGGATTATGAAATTTCTATAGGTTATAAATATATATGACTATGGATGGTATACATGGATATGGATTTGGAAATATATAACATTTTTACGTTCTCCATTTTAGTCACATTTTTTTCTATTATAATCAATAAAAATGTTTATCTCTATTTGGATATACGAATGTACATATTACATGGGTGATATATTTTAAAGAAATGGGAAATCATTTATTTATGTTATAAACTAACTTATACATTCATAATTTTTACAATAATATTATTCATATTATGGAATTTTTAATTATTTACTTTTATTGTTTATGATATTAATGAGGGTATATTCTCTCCCATGCAATTTTATCTAACCTTTGTATGAATACCAAAACATATTGCATATGGGGAGGCCAAAAATAAGGTATGTAACACTCCATATAAACTTTTTGGATAGTGAATTGGTTATTGACAATAAAAATCTATATCAGTCCACTTTTTAATTTTATTTACAATTTCGAATATCATAGTAAAATATAGTATTATTCAAAACATGGGATGAAATACATATTTATGTTCTCTCTGTATATGTATGGAAACATGTAAAATTTTGTTTGGGGTTGGGATATTTTATCATTATTTTTTCTATCAAATTTTATTTTATATATAGAACTTTTATATTTTAAGATAGGAAATTATATTTTATAGCATGTACGACATCTGACACTGAGCATAAAAGAAACAAAAAATATTATAATTAAATTTTTTTGATATATTATAGTAATTGAATTTGACTGTATGAAATAGATTTACAACAATATGAAACATACAAAAAAAATTTTCTATTTAAAAAACATCATTAATTAATTCTAAGGAAATAACAAATAAATTTTTAGAAATGAAATTTTATTCCTCAACAATATGTTTCCATCAGAAATTGTATCTTTTAGTAATGAATATTATGATTAATTTTTTAAATACTATGAGTTTTATATGAGAATAAATATATAATTATTGAAATAATCATATTAAAATTATATTGTGTTGATATTTTTTTAGAAGATTTATTTTTCAATGTATAGCAATAAATATATAGTTTTATAAAAAACAATAATTTATTTCAAATTATATATAATGTAATATTTAATTTTAGATTATATTAAAATTATAATTAGTTAGTTTTTATTAAAAGTAGTCTATTTTAATTCTATGGAATTCATTTTATATGTGAATTTTTTATAAAAAAATTTCTACGTAAAAAAGAAAATTTGGAGAAAAAATGTTTTGGTAGTCTTTTGTGAATTTAAATTTAAATTGTAATATAGATATCTTATAGTTTTAATCTGAAAAAATGGATTTAATAATTAGAATCTAGAAGTCCAAATTTGGTAAAAAATCCCCTTTTTAGTCATTATGAATAGTATTCATAGTAAATTTTGTTTTATAATTAAAGGTAAATTAGGTTAATTAAGATTGAAAATAATCTTATAGAGACTATAAAGTAACCCTAACACTTTATATACGTTTATAGGTTGAGTATATTTAATTTATAATCATATTAAATTTAAATATATCTCCTTTTTCATAGGTATATGATTTTAATCTTCATAATATTAAATATAAAGAAAAGTAAAAAATTTCATTCTCCATGTTTTATTAATTTTAATTTTTTTACAATGAGATAAAAAAAAAATTCTTTTCATTATTTATTAATTATAAATATAAATATTTTATTGATTATTATATTTTTTTTATTTTTAGTGGTGAAATGACAACGTTAAATACCTACACAACACAGATACCGAATTTGTTCAATTAATAAGAAAATAAAATAAATTATTATAAATTTAAAGTAATTTTGATTTGGATAAATTATCGTGTTTCATATGTCTAAATATTTAAATGATTCATTGGAGTGGTTTTAATATATTATAATAAAATTATTTTGTATTCA
Organism: Viscum album; assembly: GCA_963277665.1. Taxonomy (NCBI): domain Eukaryota; kingdom Viridiplantae; phylum Streptophyta; class Magnoliopsida; order Santalales; family Viscaceae; genus Viscum; species Viscum album. The sequence continues at coordinate 55,266,606 of OY728156.1, forward strand.
GGTTGTTTTTAAATTCAAATTAAATAAATTTTTCCAAAATTCACGTTATTCTAAATTTATACTGAATAGTATTTTATTAAATTATTTAAAAGTAAATAAAAATACTACGATCAAAAAAATTATATGATAATGGTTTAAAATATACAAAAAATTTCCATTTATGTTCATATTATCATTTTATGATATCTATAGTAACCCCCTTAGATTAAAAAAACAATTATATCCCTATAATTTTCAAAAATGGTTAACAAGGGGTTTACACAATAATATATGAGTGAAAACATCAACTAAATGTGTCCAAATTTTATTTTATGAAATTATGAATTTCCAAAAAATATCTTATATTCTATACAAGTCTATTTGGGCCTATTTGGTCAGGAAAATTAATTTATATTAATTTTATTCCTTTAACTCAATGAGTTCTCGTGCCCCCACTTATAAATGTGCACCTCCTTTCATAATTTTTAAACAATTAAATAGCATTTTAAATTTGGACAAGACCTATTAATATAATTTACATATGTCCCTCTACATGTCTTATAATAGTTTTTTGATCATAAAATCATCGTATTTATAGTTTTTTTGTAAACTATAAGAGGTACTCTGAAAAATTTGTATGATTCTTACTGAATAGATTTTGTTTAATCTCTTGTTTTACCTCTATCAAATATTATTCAGCCATTTTTAAATAATAAAGCCATTAAGATACATGTATTTAGATGTTATTTTGTTAAAGTAATAACCAATATTTAATGACCATGACCCCAGTAGCCCAGAGTCAATGGTGACATTTTTACATTGGGAAATTATATAGGGAATTAAATATTGAAGTACTGAATAATTTTGTATTATTGGGAAAAAATACATAGGATTGAAACATAAATTACAACTTAAATAGAAAAATACAACATAATGATTAATTTATGAACACCATAATTATTTTATCGTGTCCCTTTCTGTAAATCACATTATATATCATCGCGTTTTTGTAAAAATAAAACATAACAAGGGTGCAGCAATAGATGCTCAGTAAGGGTAATCACAAAGTGGAATCTATAATGAATAAATATAAATATACATAAAGGAAATGTAAATAACTAAATCACAATCTATTTAGATATAATATTCTGTATAATATTGAAAAAATAAAATATAATCAAATAATTCCATTTAAATAATCACATGAGAATGAAACATAACCATATATATTTTACTAATTGACTCATCACATGGAATTTCAATAAATAATATCATAATGTATGAATGCATGATTTGGGACATCATAAACATACCATCAAGGAATCATCCATGAAAACATCAATAAATGGGTAACCCCTCAGCCAATACCCAAACAAGTTTTCCTGAGGAGACCTACCAATTCATCGAGGGGCTATAGCGTTCCCTGCCTTTCAGTTACTATTTCAAATGAAATATCATGTAAAATGGGTGAAAAAACAAAAATAATTATTCATCTTATAACATTCATACAAAATGTGAATACATTAACCATAAACCATTAAGAGTATCCAAACAGCACATCCACAGTCAAACTGATCAGAAACCATTCATTAAAATACAGTAGCCTATATCATAAGAGATCAAATCATCTATGATTAAGATTCAACCAATGATTTTTACGAAAATAAAAAATGTATAGCAAAGTCACTAAATATTTATCATTGTAAATAACTTTTTCCACTTTGAAAAGGACTTATTTTTAAATTGAATTTAAATTATAAAAGAATAAATTTTCATTAATCATAATTATGAAAAAAATTAAAGGTTGTTATAACAAATTAAGGTTTTATGACTTTGGGAATATCCTCATACGCCATATAAGTTGAAAAATTACTTTCATATTTTTTTTGAAAAATACATGATGAACATTGTTTAGAAAACATCAAAATATATATTTTAATGCTTATTGTAAAAATTAAAAAAGATTTTAAAGTTACATTTACCAATCATTGGATTATATTAAAAATATTTTTGAAAAAACTAGTACAATGTGTCCTATAAGAGAAATAATCCCTCAGTGAAGAATTAATCAAAAATAATCTCGATTAATGATGATATTGTAAATTAAATCTTTAATATAGGTCTGATTCCCCACATATGTGTTCTAAATGCATGTATAGTGGTTATAAACATATTATTAAATTTTAAATGAATCATAATAATATTTATGAAATCATATATGATCCCATTATAACATTTTACACACATTTATTAATATTATTTTATTCATTTCTTTTTTTTGTTGTTGTTATTTTCCATGTTTTCTCATGCCTATTTTGGCATAAATTTCCATTTTCTATTGCCTATTATATTGATCCAAAATTAGAAATATAATATTAATGTCATAAATATTATATTTCTTAAATAAATACATTATTTAATCTTCTCTTGAATGTTGGACATTGATAACGAATCGCAGTGCTTCGTGGAGAAAGTAAGTTGTACGTACGCATGAGTGATGATATCCTTTCTATATGGTTGAATGGGTATATAACTGGATAATATTTTAATTTTCTAAAAAAACTATGTCATAATTTTAATATATAAATATATATATTATTTAAATCATTATACTTGTTCAACTAAATTGATTACGAAAAACATATTACACTACTTCATGGAGACGATAAGTTATATATACACACAAATGATTCTTTTTTTTAATAGGATTGAAAAAGGGAGTAATATTGTTTCCTAATATTCATAATAACTTATCAGATAATATATGATAATAGAGTTATTAATTTTTCAACAAAACAAAAAAGGATAGTTAGTAGAAGAATAAATTAACTTGGTTGAGTTGGTAAAACGATTACCTCTTCTTTAGTGGGCTTCCATTAGATATCCTATTAAGGGATCTAGGATTGTTCTTTTGGGAATAAATGGATCACTATAACAAGGATAATGATTTTTGTAAGATAAATGGTCAGGTTTTGGTTGAGATATATGGCTTAAATTGGTGTGAGAATGTGAGGGGGAATGTGCCCTTTCATAATTGAGGTTAGGTGAATTTTCATTATTCCACAAAATATTAATATATATAAAGCTTATAGTATAAAAAAAATTCCAAATAGATGATAAATATTTTTTTTAAAATATCAAACAAAAATTATCACATTTTGGAATATTTTATATTTCTTTTATTTAAAATAAGTCAATATAATATCTTTATTATAAATATTGTACTATTCATTTACTTTGACTTCAAACGCAATAAGAAAAAATGGTTATTATAATATAATTGTTTAAACTCTCTATAATATATGTTTTATATCTTTCAAATTAATTATACACATAATCTCAATGAAAATATATCAAAATTAATACTTTTAAAATCAGTTTTTTTATTTTTCAGTTAATTATATAAATACTCTTTAATCATTGCATAAACTATTAATGTAATTATATAATTTATAAATATTAAAAATAAATATATAAAATAGAAAAAAAAAATTAATTGATGTCATAATAGACATTTATTTTTGTAAAATTCCAAAAAAAAATTCCCATTGTAGACAAATAAAAGATATTTAATAAAAAAGTGTGACATTTTATAACTACCTCTAATTTAAAAAAAATATAAGTCATTTTCAGGTAAAATATTCCATTAAAAAGTATATATTAATGTGTTAATGCAATAATTATCTTTATCCAATAATTATTTTCCATGTTTAGGTCATTGTTATACACTTATAATTTATTTTAAACCCCTATTTATCCCCTTTGACTATTACCATAACTACATATATTTTTTTTCGATTTTTGTGTTAATATATTTACTATATATTACAAAAGTCTCATAAATGGATCATTGATGAAATATATAACATTATAGAAATAAATTTACTTAATTTATTATTAATATCAATTTTATTTCATTTATTAATGTATTATTTATCTTCTAATATCATTAATATCAATTTTGACACTTTTCAAAATATTGACTTTAAAAAAATATTAATTAATGAAAATAACATCAAAAAAAACTTTTAATACATCCCTAACACGTCGGTTTGATCTATAAAATTCTCTAATGATATTAATTAACAAAATTTTATATATTTTAATATTTTTGTAAGCATTTATTTTATTTTACTATTAATTAAAAACCACTGCTTCATCATTATGTAAGCTTTTAGGATTATATTTTATTTCCTAAAAATAAATAATAATTAACCTTTATTAGGATAAAAATTTTATCATTCAAATGAATATTTATAGTTAATATTATATTATGAATCCCGACATATTTAAAATGTAATACTTATTAAAAAAATTTGTCTGGCATATTTGAATTTTATTAAAATATAATATTATTAAAGAACTAAATTAATACAGGTTTCTCAATGAGGACTTAAAATCATCCCAATTTAGATTTTGGTTCAAACTCACTAATAATATAATATCAAGATAATTTTTACTATAATTTTCTAATATTTATAATATGTATTGTACTCTTAATTACTCGATGAACCCTTAAGATTTGTAATTATAATTATCGACTTTACTACTAATATTGTCCATAAAAAGGATCCCATTTAAAAAATTTAAAACTTCTAATTTTAAATACAGATTTAATTTTAGAAAATACAAAATTAATCAGTCATATTAAATGGAAATTAAAGTCGTAGACATAATCTAAAAAGGGGGTTTTAATGTAAAAATCACGCAAAGGTATGTTTTTTTTCAAATTAAAGTTTGAAAAGATTAAAGTGACCCTAATTGATGTAATAATTATATTATTAGTAAAATATTAATTTAAAAACAATTCAAAATATAAATAAATATAATAAATTATTTATAAGAAAAATCAGTTTCAAATTACAACATAGCATTGATTACTATTCATCAAACAATTAAACACCTACAAAACAATATTTTACACTAAGATATTTTTTACAATATTATTTCTAAAATGAATTTTATTTTTTCATCTAAAACTATAGATGTGAAAAATCTTATTTTGAAAAATTGGGTTCTATTAAAAGGGGGAAAATTGTCATAAATATATATATATATATTTACGCATAAAATTTGATTTATTCATATCTTAGGCCTATAAAATATAATTCATTGAGTCTAAAAACATTTTAATAAATATATAATGTTTTAATTTCATAATTTGATTAATTATATTCATTTTATCTAATTTAATGTATATGTTCAAACAGTTGTGTGATAATAATGATATTTAATTGTATATAATTTTTTGTTTAATGTTGGTGTTGTGTGAAAAAGAATATATCAACAAAATTAAATTTATATAAGAAAAATAATATCATGAAATCAAGGGGTGTTACATTCTCCCCCCTTTCAATAAATTTCATCAACAATATTTGAAATATCATTAAAAAATTCGAAGGTTGATTCTTAAAAAATCTTTTGATGGAACACCAACATAGGAAATAGGAAAAATAAAACATCCCCTTAAAAAGAGTTCATGGAATTGTGAATGTCACCACAAAATTATAATTTCTAATAGAATAACATTAGTGGAATGTGAAAACGTGGTTATAGATGATAATTATAAAATTTTATTTCTGATGTATACTGAATGAAAATTTGGTCATTAGAATGTTATCCGTTAGAAAACAATATCCCAAAATTACTTGATTACTTTAATGTCATGAGAAACAACCCATTCATTAGTTGTGATTCGATCTATATTAACATAATTTCATACACCTGTAAATGGATATTCAAGAATAATCTTTATTCCTGAAGTATTTTTAATGAATCATAAATTGAAAAATTATTACATTCACCAGTTAAATATTAACTAAAACTAAAAATGAAATCTTATAGTACCCAATAATTCATACTCTAATCTCAAATAATAATTTCCAATATTCCATATAATCCATTCTAACCATAAGACTTATCCAAATTATATCTTTCTAAATTGAAAATCCAAAAAGATAATTGGAAGTTCACTAAATTTACAAAATCAACATAATATCTGATTTTTCCAAAATAATATACCTAACTTTTTGTCACATAAAAAATATATGAATATGGTTTATCACATAAAAAAATAAATGAAAACATACATTCTTCTATCAATGAAGAAGAAAGTATAATTTATAAATCCCAACATGTATAAACTCAAAAAAGATAACTTAAACCATCAAATCAATAATCAATTTCATATCCACCAATATTATTCCATGATCATCACTTTTTCAATATTATCTCAACATAAAGCTTATATTAAGAGTTATTTACCTTCAATCATGATTTTTCAAAAAGATCAACTTTACGCTGAATCACTCTTACCAATTAACATTACCATTCAATACTTGTTTTTAAAATACATTAATAAATAGAAATGTTTTAAAATCCTTATTCATTAAATAATACTTATAACCAGTATTTCAATAGTAAAATAAAAAATTTACAATTTCTTTAATAATAAAAAAAGCACATTAATCATTCCTTTTTATCTGTAATAGTAACATAAAATTTACCATGATCCATTAACCTCTTTTGCGGTATATGGGATTGATGATTGAGACATTGATTTTCATATTTTCCCATACCATTTCAGTAGACACATTGTATATTGGAAACCATTTTCAAAACGTTTCAATCATAAGAACGGTGGACTTTCTCTCTATGATGTAGGAAACTATCATTAATTTTAAGCTAGTACAAAGGTGTTTGTTACCACAGATATCACATGTGGTAAATGAATTATTTCTATAATTAAAAATAAAAATATTTTTTTCAACCATCCTCTTATTCCAATGCCTCCATCCAAGGCCATAATAATTAGAGTACTGTTTCTCAATTTCATGAGATCATGATAATATGTCCTCATTAGATTATAATGTTTTAGAAACTAGTTCTCATTGAAATATTTGATTAATCCTATCATGGAAATGATAATTTTCATTCTTTTTTATATTTTTATTGATACGGCTTCCATTCCATATCTTAAGTTATACCTCAAAAAATGTAGTAAACTAAATTGGATAGTAATAATATGAAACATAATGTATAATATCAGTACCAGTGATTGACATAACCTAAATTGAATTTTTTTGTATAAATAACCTCTAAATAATAAGATTAATATAATTCAAAATATATCCAAATTCTTTTCATAGTTTTTCATTCACAAATATAGATTTTCTTATAAACACTTATCTTGGTTTCTAGTAAAATTCCTATAACATTGACTATAAAGACCTCGACCATTGTAGTGAGGTGTTTTTCATTACATTATTACATTGGCATATTATATAAGGAATAAAATCTTAAATGAGAAATTTTTTTCTAAGAATTTGAAAACAATATACTTACATGAGATATAAATTACTATTGAAATTATAAAATAAAACATAATTATTCTTTTAAGAAAACCAGTATTCCCTTAGCTTATCCAGACATGTCAATCCTCATATTTATCTTAGAAACATTGGAAAAATAAAGCATAATAAATGGGTGATCCCATACTCTCAGTAAGGGTAAGTCTATAATGGAAAATATAATGAATAAATAAGTTTAATCATTAACAAAAATGAAATAAATGAATCGAAATACATTTAAATATAATTATCATAATAATATGGAATGAATAAATTATAATAAAATTATTGTATATAAATATTTTCATGAGAATGAAACATAACCATTGATATTATAATAATTGTATAATCACATGAAATATCAATAACTTATATAGTAATGAGGGAATGAATAACATGTGACATTATAAACATGCCATCAAGGGGTAATCTAAGAAACTACACATAAATGGTTAAATCTGCATCCAATAACAAACCTAGTTTTCACATAAAGCCTTATGATGCCTCGAGGGGATACAAAGGTCCCAAAATATCTCCAAATAAGTCTAATTAATTCTATATATAAATTTTTGAAACATAATAAACAAAAATATTCATGTAATAATTGGCATATAAAATGTGAATAATATAATCATAACCTACAAATGGTTTGATAATATCTCATCTACAGTCAAACTGATCACAAAACATTCTATAAAATATGGTAAAATATATCATAAGAGGTAAAATTAATTTATAATAATATTAAACAAATTATTTTGACATAGATTAAAATACACTAATACAATCATTGATTTTATTAAGGAAAATCCCATTTTCAATAATAAAAACAACTTTTTAATGATGTGAATCTATAAAAGAATGCATTTATTTGAAAATAACAATGAAAAATGTGAAGAAAGCTATAAATAATTAATGTTTCATCACTGAAGGAAAATAAACTAAAGTACATTAATTATAATAAAAAATTCGTTACATATTTTTATCCAGAGATGTATCAAAGAACATTGTTTACAAAATGTTAAATATACATTTTAATAAATTTTATAATAAAATTAAAAACGAGTTAATAATGACATTAAATAATAAATAAATAATTGGAAAAATATTTTTGAAAATATTTTTAAATTTATTTAGATTGTATGATATAAATACCCTAATAATGATTTAAATAGGAACAACCTCAATTAATGGTGATATTATGAATTAAACACATACTTTATGTCTAAATTACATCGTATATGTCTGAAAATATGATATATTGGTTTTAAATATATTACTAATATATACCAGAATCATAATAATATTTATGATATCATATATTATCCAATTACAATATTTTACCACCAATTCGTTAATAATATTTTATTCATTTTACTCTTTTTTGTGTTAATTTCTATGTTTTGTCGTGTTGGTTTCTCTAGAAGGTATTTGTTCTACTTAATAGAATATAAATCCAATATATCAATAATAATATTAATTTCATAAATATCATATTTTATAGTTAAATAAATTTTTGGAACCAATCTTGAATGGTGAAAATATATAATGAATCACATCCCTTCATGTAGATGATAAGAAAAACATTCGCAAGAGCGATGATATCATTTCTATATGGTTGATATGTTAAGTAAGTAGATGGTATATTAATTTATAAGAATAAATAATGTGTAATAATTATCATATATATATATATTCTGTCTTCATACCAATCTATGTAAAGTTGAGTTGAAAACAGATTACACCACTCAGTGTATACAGTAAGCCGTACGTTAGAATGAACAGTTCTTTCATTTTTCAAAGGATATATAAAATGTAAAATATATTTTTACCATAATAATAATAACATAGCAACATATATATTATTATAGATTTATTTGTTTTTTAAATTACCATAAAGACACATTAGAATAATAAATGAATATGGGTGAGTTGGTAAAAACAATTATCTCTTCTTCAACAAACATCATTTAGATCTCTTCTTATTGGATTTAGGGTTGGACTTATTGGAATAAAATTAACTCATAAACATGGATAATGATTTTAGTAAGATAAATGGGTATTGGATGGTCAAGATAGATGGCTATATTTGGGGTGAAAAATTGACGTATAATATGCCCTTAAATAATTCAGGTGAGGGAAACATTCAGAACTCCTCAAATATTTGTATATATTAATGATATTACATCACCATTGACTTCCAAATGGAATAAAAATGTATATTAGAAGAAACATTAGACCATATATTATACTATTTGGTCATATTAAATATTTTTATGATTATGAAATAATATAATTCAATATTAATTCAATAAAATATCTTTGTTGTCATATTTGACACTATTCATTTAATATAAATTAAAATACAACAAAAAAGTAGTAATTCGAATATAATGTTCAAAAAACTATTTAATATATCTTCTTTTTCTGTAAAACTTATAATACACATTAAATCATTCCAAATATATCAAAATTAATACTTTTAACATCAATTATTTTCTTTTTGTTAATCAAATAAATATTATTATATCATTCTAAAAGCATTTAAGGTAGTTATATAATGTTTAAAAATTAAAAACACACACATATATATATAAAGAATAAAACTACTAATATAGATATATACATTTAGTATCCCTCATATATTAGTTTTTTCTCTATATAGATACATAATGATAGTAAATACAAAGAGGGTGACATTTTGTAACTATAATTGACTTAATAAATGTATAATTAATTTTCATAGAAAAGTTACAGTTGAACAAATTCAATTATTTATTAATGTTATAAGGCTATAATCTTATTAGTCTAACAATTTATGAGAAATTTTAGGTTTTTTTATACCATTATCATTTGTTTTAAACATTTATTTATCACAATTTACTCTTACAATGGAAACATATATTCTTACTAAGTGATGGATATTATAGTTACTAATAAATGATAAACGACTAGTTAATGAGTAACTGATAAAATTTTAAACCTTATAAAAATAATTTAGTCGATTTTAATATTTTTAGTAATATAATATCATTTAATAAAAATTTATTTATTTTAAAATAGCATTAATATTTATTTTGAAACTATTCATTACATTGAATTTTAAAATGTTACAATAAAATAATATATCTTCAATAAAATTTAATAAATATCTATCATGAAAATTTCATCCAGAATATTCATGTATGAAAATAATTATATCAAAATATATTTATTTAAATATTTTTATAATCATTTATTTGATATTTCCATTTTTAAAAAATTATAGCATCATCCTTGAGGAAACATGTACGATTATTTCCTATTTCCAAAAAACTACAAATTAATCATCATGATGAAGATAAAAATTTATATTTAAAATTACAATTTATAGTTTAATATATTTTCTGAATGACCTCATATTAACCAAGAAAATTTACTATAATCATTAAGATGACATATTTCAATTTTCTAAAAATAAAATAATATAAAATGAATAAAGACATCAATGACGATCTAAAATATACATTATTATCCCGATGAACATTTTATTAAACACGCACTCTACCAAAAAAATATTATTTCATGTTTTATCATAATGTTCTAATATTTATAATATTATTTATACTTTTAATTTCCAGATTTTACTTTCCCTCTGATAATAATAGTTAATAAGTTTAATATTCATATTATCAAAAAATAAAAGGGTCCTAATTAAAAAAAATCATCTTTTAATTATAGATATGGAATCCATTCTTCAATATTAAAAGCACATATCTGGATAAACATATTTTAAAATAATCCCTGTATACAGGGTAAGAAAATTGGTTTTAAATTAAAAACATGCCAATGTGTGGCATTTTTTTATATTGAAATTTAATATAAAGAATTATTAAATGATCATTATAGAATTATTAGATTTATTGATTATATAATTTTATTTTTAAAATTTTTAAATATATCTTTACAATGTTAATTATTTAGATAAAAGTTCAGTTTTTAATTAAAACACAAACATTTTCACTATTTTAAAAAATGAAACATATCAAACCAATACCAAAAATAAACCTATAGATAATTTTGACATTAATATTTTAAAAATAAAATTTTCTCATATAATATATATAAACATTTCAAAAATTATATTTAAAACAACTACACCATTGAAAGGCGAAAACTACATTTAGAAAAATATACTTTTTCCGTATAAAATTTAATTATTCTTATATTTTATTAAAACATTTATACAGATGATTTTAATAAAATAAGGCTAAATATTTTATATATTAAATTATTAACTTTTATAATACCATTTTATCCCTATAATTTAAGGAATAGGTTATAACGGTTGTGATAAAATAAGGATTTTTAATTGTATATCATTGTTTTCATATGATTATTGTTGTGTTCAAGGTAAAATAAAGTATAAATTAAACATATTGTAAAACATACATGAAAATAATATTAGGTGTTTACACTATACCCCTCTCTTGTTCCATTAAATGGTAAACAAAATAATAATTCTTGTGAATGGAGGACTACTGCCTCGCAAAACAATGTAATTCGTTTTCCATCACCTCCTCTAAAATCAGGATGTAAAAATTTATTTAATGTATATATATGACATTAATATTGAATTTATTATTTCTAAAAGATAATATATCATTTAATTTATAACCATTATTTTCAGTTAAGAATAAATTGGTTAATCAAGGGTACATGTGGACTTCTACCTCCTTAATGTGACGTGATTTTTTTTTCATCACCAAAACACATATAAGAAATATATAACTATATATAAAACAATTAATGTTTTATTTATTATATAATTAAAATTAATTTAATAGAAAATAATAATTATATCCTTTAAATTATAATCTAGAAAAGTGGAAATGCGAGACATGTGTATGTATGGCCTACAATATCTGACATTGTAATGTAGTTTGTTTATCATAAAAATCATTAATTATATATTAAAATGTATAGATTATATATATAAATATTATTATATTATTATTATTATTATTCAATGGATTATTTAATAGTAAAATATTTTAATGCTGTCATCTTATTTTTTTTGGAGATATGACTCCAGTATCATCACAATATATGAGGTGAAATTAATTGTTTAAGTATCTCTATATAACATGGTTTAAAATAAAATAAAATGAATAATGAAAATTATAAGGATTCTTAAAAATGTAAAAAAATCATATATTATTAATCATAATGATAATGAATGTACATGTAGAATCATACCCGTGGAAATGGACATTCTTTAAAAAATATCTTTTAATGTTTCCCTTACAACACTTCTTCTTCTATGTCCATATTAATGAAATAATCTTACAAATGATTTTATATAAAAATAAATGAATTATATTTTTTATTATATGTATCATGTTCTTAATTTTTATATGGTTTCATTATGTATTCCTTCTATGTACATTACACCGAACTGTTTGAAATTCTTTATAAAATACAAAAGTAATGTTCAATTTTAATGTATATAGAAAAAATATTTTCCTATCACTATGAATGATATTTTATATTTTTCATCCCTTTTAATATTACCCTATTAATTAGAAGAGAACCACTCTTTCCCTTTATTCATGAATTTTAGTTTTGAAAATTTAGTTTTAATGAAATTAGATATATCAATATTTGAAAATTCATTCTTATGAGGTAAAATATTTTTTCAACAAATGATATTATGTGTTTTGATTTGGTTATGTTTCATGGGAACATTTTAAAATGATGTTAGTTTCCATAATAAACCATGGACAGTTGGATATATTATATACATCTTATTCATTAGGTAATATTAATGTGTGTATGCTGACCATGATGGTTATCAAAAGGGTAATTTTGAGGGTTATTATATTTGTAAATTTTAGGGTAATTCCATTTATAACCATGTAGGTAAAAAATTATATTAGAGTGATCTGAAAATTATGCCTCAAATTAACAACATGAATTAGTTATGATCTCTATGTTTTTTTATTTACATTATATGATCTTTAATGGTAATATTTTGTGTTTATATTCTGTAAAAAATTAATTTTTTATTATTATTTATGAATGTATGGATTAACCCCACCCAATACCAGAAGCCCTTAAAGAAGAACAATAAATTATTTGATATTGTTTTAATAAATTTTATTCTATTGAAAATAACTATTTATGTGTTATATTTACCATTATATTTTTATTATGAAATTTAGTGGAAAGAAAATATTGTAGTATATACAATAAAATACTTATTTTCAACAAAATGTTTATTTTGAAAATAGAAGATTTATTGAGTCTCTACAAAATAACTAGTTTCTTTCTTAAATTTTCTATACCTTACTATGGATTTTTTGATCATATGAAATTTTCAACAATTCAATGAGTTTTAAGGGTGGGTTGTGAAACAAATGAGTTCTAGTAGAAATTTTTTTATAATTATCATGAAAAAAACATATTATATGTTAAACATTTTTTTGGAAAAATTTGATTCTAAGTAGAAGATCCCAATTTTTTATTTAATCTTATTTATGATAGTTTTATTATATAATTTCATTAAAATATATAACTATATGATATTTGGGTATTAAGTAATATGAATTGTCTTTTAAATTCAATAAAATATATGATGTTAATAGTTGGGCCCTAATTGATTAAATTTGAGAAACGATTTAGATAACATTAGAGGATATGATGTTATTGTATAGAAACATAAAAGTTATATATAACCACAATTTTTATTATTTTGGAGTTAATTATAGTTATTTGGATAAATTTAATGTTGTGAATATAACATGGTTATTGATATTATGTTTTTTTTCTCCTCATGAGATGGATTATCATGGTTTGACTGATATGCTCACACTAACTATTGTTGTTTTATTAAATGGTTGAATATAACATAAACCAAATTAATAATGGTTTTTGATGAAAAATCTAATGTTTTTATAAATTTTAAACTGAATAGAATGAGATCTTTAGTTAAGAAATTTGTGGTAATTATGAACCAACTATCATGAGTTATAATTAATAACATCAACCATAAGGGGCTTACTTAATCATTAAATGAGTTAGGAACGTATCATGGTGTATGTTCAGTTGATATAAATAATCAGTGTAAATATATTTAATAATATTTGTGAATAAATGTGGGATGAATCACCATGGATTATTTCCTAAATTTTTTTATGTTTTTTGAATGTCATAAATGGTGGAATAATGCAATGATCAACTAAGGCTAAAGAAGGTGTCCAGTTAACTCCATAAAGGGAATAAATTTATTCCCAATGTAAAAATTAATGTTTTTATATGTGGGGAGTATGAGCATTATAAATATATATATTTTTAGGAAAAATAATTTTAATGATATCAGCATGTCCATGTAGATAAATTGTTTGCAGTGCCTAATGTCATTACATTTTATGATGAAGAAACTAAAAATGAAATATAAATGGAATGTATTATATCGAGGACTATATGTTGATATTATTGAATGATAGTAAATAATTAATAATTTTGATTATATAATGTATTTATAGATAAATAATATAGAAGGTTATGATCAATGGATTATGAATAATTTTCATTGATAGAGGTATCTCTATATTTCACATCAAAAATTATCATCTAATGATGATGATAATTTTAATAAAAAACTATGTTTAATGGGAAATAATTTCTTTATAATAAATGGAATTTAGGGATCCCTTTTATTTAGTTGAGTATACATGACAAATTTATTTAACATCAAGTAGTATTCATAGAAGAATGCATTTACATTTGGTAGACATATATTTAATTTTTTCAATAAAAGTTAAGGTTTATATAATCTTTGAGGATTAATGTTATTTTTTTGGAATATCATTATATATTTTGAATCATTAAATTAATTATATTTATATAATTTTAGGATAAAAGAAAACATAGAATGCCCAGGGGGGATGAACCCACAAGTAATGGGTGAAAACGGTGAGATTCCTACCACTAGAAAACCTGATGTTCTATTTATTATGAATTTTTTTTACTTAAAATAATTTAGCATATAGATAGTAATGTTATTTTGAGAAACTATTATTGATTTTATAAATTACCATGTGAATGAAAATTAAATGGTTATTAAGCCGTTTACATTATTTTTGATGGATTTCACTATTTTAGTAACCTTATATGACAAATTCAAATGATTTTTAAATTAAATGAGAATATATTTATGGAATAAAGATTGAACTATTATTGGGATGTATTTATATTTTAAAGTTTTCATTATTGTTAATGATTAGAAAATGACTGGGTTTATATGAATATGTCTTATACATCTTCTGGAATGAAAATTTATGTTTAGGGACTATATTTTTTCCATGTAAGTGTTTCGAATATTTTAACCATTATTTTTTAAGTCAGATGCTATAATGATAAGAGAATCCAACTTTGATGTGCCCAGAATTGACATAATTAAATTTTTAAATACATTAATACAAAATTTATTTATTTTCTCTAATTTCTTTATAAACTCTCAAAAGGAGTTGTATATAAAAAATCAGATACCATGGCTGATTTTGATATATAAGGTTTAACCAAGGTGTGTCCAAATAATTGTCATCGCCAGCTATCCTATTGTAGAATTGAAATGGTGAGATTCCCTATAGCATGGCCAGATCTAGGAAATGCATGAAGGGAATCCAGGATCTAAACAATTTCATACTACATGATGTGCATTTCCAAATAACACATGACATGTAGGCCCCCTAGTAGCAACACTTGTGTTTTTGTTAGAGTTAAGGATCACATGTCATGTGGCTTGGATCACACCTCTTGTGACCTTCCCTGGGATTCCAAAACATTTTTTAAATGTTACATGAAACTAACCAATGTATGATAACATGCCATGTACTCTAGGAGTAAAAGATCACAGGTCAGAACCTTTTTAATCCATGTATATAGGCATGTCCCAAAGTACATGGGTATGACCTATAGTTCATGGGAAGGACCCAACTAGTTAATGCATTCAATATATGACCCATATGTACAATGTACAATTACATGTATTTATATGCTATGTACATAGGATAACATGACAAGGTAATTCTATGGGGTCGCACTCCATGTGTACCCTATACATGCCATGATTCCCATAGAGACATTTTTGTATCATATATTCTTTATCAAAACTCATATTTTTACCCATGATTATCTTAATCTATGTTTTTTCATATTGAATGTTTTCGGGGCTTCATTTTGGAATAAGAGAAATAATTTCATGTGTTTTGATCATAAATATTATTTAGTAGACGCTTGATCATGGATGTGATTGGGGATTGATCATTGGAGATGTCGGAGCATTAGTACTCCCATATCACAATGGAATAGGTTCCCCATTATATAAATATTGATAGATATGATACTTACCTACTTAAGGAATGATTTCCTTATCTACAGAGTGGTACTCCCATAACATTGAGCTTCGGGGGGGTGTGTTTCCCCCATGGATATTGTTGTTCCATTGACTTTGGATCGTAGTGGTGAGGAGCGAGCCCCTCTTTAAAGATTCCAGTTAGTATTTTTCTGATGGAGGAAATCATAAATTTTCTTTTGGAGGGATAAGATTACTCTAAAACTTTAGTTGGGCTGTGAGACAGAGATACTATTTCTCCGTCATTTTTATATCTTTTTGAGCATATATCTATAATGGGTTTGACATCCCCTTATTATTGGTTGAGTTGAGAATTTTTCATATCTAAAAATATATCTCTCTATTTTCCATTTATGAGTATCCTTCTTGGTATAAATATAATCACCCCATTATGGGATTTACATTCATGAGTTCTGTGCAATGTATAAAACGGATTAATCAGCAGGGATTTTTTGTAGAGCTTAAGGATACTTTTGCTAATTGAATGTGTATAGTGTTCAAGGCATGAAGATCAAAAGATGGGTTCTATCAGTTTTTATTTAATATAAATATTGTTTGTTAGAAACACCATATGTCATTGAACATGTGGTTTTCCATGTTCATAACGACCATGGTTTATACTGTTGTACTCTATTGTGTTCTCTAGAGATTATTGTGTGCATTTTATTAGCTAGATGTTATCGTATTTTATATTCATATGAACATTTCCATGGAGAAGGATGGATTTTTACATATAGTTACATTTGTAAAATTCATCCTATTTTGTATTATTTGTTCTCGGTTCTTGATTCTTAGTCCAATCCTATTAGAGTTCAGCTTGGGGTTTTGGAAGCTCAGCCTTCCACCGGCTAGCCAGACCTTAGTGGGTGGGTTTATGACATAGTGGTATTGGAGATGTTTATTACGTGAGGTTTTGTTGAATGTCCCCCCCCCATAATGAATTCCACAAGGCTTATGGGAATGGTGTAATTTTTCCCAGAGTAAATATTTTAGGTTGGGGAATCTGGTGTGGATGTGTCAGTCGATTTTTCCATACAATAGGACACTAACTACATATTATTTTGAAATGATATAACTATACATTGGTTTTAGAGAAAAACTTTTCAAGAATAATATATTATTGATTCATTTTAAATTCCATATTTAGTCATGTGACCATTTATATATATACACCTATTTGCATGGTACATATTTCTAACATTGAAGATGCCTCTATGAAGACATTATGCCAGGTTACTGATTCACAATTGTGATAATTATCTGATGAGTGATGAGCCCCTGATTCAAGTGTCATATCATGAGTTGATTCCTCCCAGAGGGTTTTTAGCAATGCCCATTCATAACTAGTATCATACAATTCCTAAAATATAGGCTGATGATTCATCTAGGAATAGCACAATATCTGAGATCATGTATAAGAGTCTTTTGATATTCATTCCGGAACCATATCTCTAGAAAGTGGAGGATTGTCATGGGATGGTATTTTGATTCTTCATCTCGTTCAATCAGTAAAAAATCTATTGGTTGTACTGTAGCCAATATTTTTCATAGAGCAGTAGGATTCTAGTGGTGTCTAGTGATGAAATCCCATGACAAGGCAACACTTTTATAGTCAAACATCTAGAATCAATATTTTCAGGACAATTTCACATCGTGATTACATTCAATTCAGTTGTAGTTTCCTAATGACAAATATTAGGGTGATATGATTGTGAATTATTATTCCACAAGGTTCATTGACCTTAGCAATACTCCCTTGAATTTGTTGGACATATTTTCTTTTGGGAATGGATGTTCCAAAAGGGTCACAGTAGATACATTACTGCATGTATGGTCTCCCTATGACATATTATATATGAAGTAGTCATATAGAGACATCTAGTCACTGAGATATTATTCATATATGGATTGTGTGTGGTTGGATCATGTGGTAGGAATCATGTGGTAGAGCCATATACAGAAGAAATCATGCATTATATATAGAGGTATTGACAGAGAAGTCACATTCATTCTAGGATACAGAAATGTGGATATGTAGTTCAGGGATCACAAAGAGGGGTTATTCTATACATATGATGGGTCTGGTAATTTTTATTATGATTTACTGACCCATAAAGTTGACTAGTATTGGAAGACATTAGATTGAACTCCACAGTAGAGGCATAACCATTATCGGGGATCTCCCACACATGATCATGGAATTCCTATGGGATTCAGTGCTTGTATGAGAGTATGAGATACTCTGGGGTTGGATAAATTGGTGGAGGATAATTTTATGTGATGGTACCACTAGCACTACTTGGTGGCCCATTTATGGATTAGGGAGTCTGTGGACAGGGTCATGAAAAATTGAAGGCCATGAATGACAATTATCTGGCATCTCATGAGCTGATCAACAGTAAAAATGTGTTTATTAAAATCTATTATCATCATTATTATCAAATATAGGAGTGATTTATTCCCTCATATCCATATTTTCGGTTCCATATATGAATCATTTAGATGAGAAATTAGCCAAGAAGATATGGTTGGAGGTACCTATGGGGAGAAATCCTTCTTTACCACATATTAGATTGCATTGTGACATAATTTTAATGTTGTAGAGTTTTATGTGGGACCTACTTGGTTTCACAATGATCCATTATG
The DNA here is from genome assembly GCA_963277665.1 of Viscum album. Lineage (NCBI taxonomy): Eukaryota > Viridiplantae > Streptophyta > Magnoliopsida > Santalales > Viscaceae > Viscum > Viscum album. The sequence continues at coordinate 55,285,977 of OY728156.1, forward strand.
AAATCATCCTACAGATGTACTAGTTTTCCATGGTTTTGGACATGATTTATATTTTTCACAGACGAGTTAGATGTATTCAGATAGTTTGTATGATATTCACTTTTATGAGAGAGAGGGATCGCATGGTGGGGTGAGTGGTTCTTCTGATAAAGATGATTCAACCCATCCAGAATTTTTTGGATAGAATATCCCTAAGTGAAATAGTCTCCTCATGTATTTTCATTCATTTGGTACTGGTTGACTATATGAACATATTCCTTAAATATGTTCTAATACTACATCCACATCAGGATATTGAGTTATGCATATAATTATACCTAAATATGATATATATATATATATATATTCTACATCATATTATATGGCCTCTAAATTGATCCAAGAGCTGATGGTGTAGTTAGAGTGTAACAACCCAAAATTTTGAATAAATATTGTTTCCTAATTTTGTGTGTTATATTATTTTTTATACTCAACAGAACTGTTTCATTTGATAACATTAGTATAATTAAAATGAGACCATTGGATTTTTATTGTTATATGACCATTGGTCAATATGACCGCTAGAAACTGAACGTTTTGAATATTGTCTCTAAAATAAGTAATCGTGTTTAATTAATATAGAAAGAAGATTTGATGTCCTCACCCAATAGTCTTGGACCGATTGAAGCCCATCTAATAGAACATGGGAAGGAGGTAGCACCACTGGTCATTGCTCTGGACCAAACCCAAGCCGAACTTCATCGTGTGAAGATAGAACGGAATCGCCTTCGCGAGAAGTTCAAACTGATAGAAATTACTACTCATGCGATGTTGGCCGAGCCTCCCTCAGATTCTCTCACCTTAGCACACCTTACACTTAGGTCCTATGCTGGTGTGATAAGGGGCTATGTAAGTAGACCGTAACTGCCTTGTGTAACCCATTGTTTTAAATTAATATTTTGATTTCATCTTATGATGATGTTTATGAATTCTCAAATGTCCGGATAAATATATTATGCATATTTTTGATGAATTTTAGAGAAAGGATATTTTAAAAATGGTTATGTAAATCTTAAATAAAAAAAATTCTGTAATGATTTTCAAAAAATGGTCTTCTACAATTATGTTCAGTACGAAATTTAGAGTCTAATAAGATCAAATTAATTTTTGATGAATAGTAAATTATGAATAGTGATTTAATGAATAGGATTAGTAATGTGTCCAAATTTATTAGTAATCTCCCTTAAATAAATCATTAAAATAATCCAGGCACCTTGATTAAGTAATATGATTCAATAAAATGGTTTCATAATGGTTTCATAAATTATTATTCAAGTATTAGTATTTTTCGGTTGAATAGTGTCTTTTAATTAAAAATTAAATTACAAATATTTATAAAATTATTTTTATAAAATGGATTTCATTTTTGAACTCAGAGCATTGATATTATGTTAAGGTAATTTTTGGGCTTTTTTCTGAAAAAAATGAATTTTCAGTGAATAGTGTATTTATTTAAAAATTAAATTAAAAATATTTAGAAAACTATTTTTATAAAATGGAGTTCATTTTTTAAATCAGAAAATTGATATTTGGTTAAGGTAAAATTTTGGGATTTTTCTGAGAATGTAGAATTTTCAATGAATAGTAAAAATACAGTTTTAGAGTTTGGGTATGTTTAATGACATCATAACTGTGTCATGATGATGTCATGAGATATTTTATGGGTTTTCCGACCAAAGGTGATGAATTATTGTATTGGGGGCTCCATGTGGCCTAAAATCATGGGAAATATCTTGGGAGAGCACATGGTTTTGAGAAACCCACTTATGAGGTGTCCCTTGGCCTTTAATGCCTTGTCTCATCACTTTCCCAATAAATATCAAGCCATTATCTAATACTTTGGACTCCAAAATCATTCCCAACGAATCTCTGGTCGGATTACATCCCAAGTAGTCCTCCCAAGGTGCCCTCATTCCCTCAAGGTCCCAACCTTTGAGTTTTAAGAGTTTAGTTTTAAGGTAAGGGATCAGACCCCCTCTCTTTCTTTTCAAGTGATCTCTTTTATGTCATTTCTTTTATGCTCCAGGTTATTATGTTGTATGATGTTATTTTAAATTCATTATACTGTCCTTTTTATGTTCATATGATTAGAGACCCCCTCTTACTTTTATCATTTCATTTTATGAATGTTTAAGTGGCGTCATTAGGCAGCTGAAATTTTTGTAACAGATTCTTTCACCCTTCTCATTTTCATGTTCTTTATTCTTGTCAAGTCTTTCAAGTTAATTTTTATTATGTTAGGGTATGATCTCTATATCAATTATACTGATCTTTTATGATCATATTATGAGATACCCAATTAGATCTCTTCAATTCAGTATTTTTATGTTTTAAGTGGCGCCGTTAGGCTGTCGAATTTTTAAGTGGTTCTTTCACCCTTCTCGTTTTAAAGTTCTACTTTCATGTCACGTCTTTCAAGTTCCTTTTTATTATGTTGGGGTATTATCTATATATCTATCATACTTATCTTTTATGATCATATGATTAGATACCCCATTTTATCTCTTCAATTCAGAATTTTGATGTTTTAAGTGGCACTGTTAGGCTGCCGAATGTTTAAGGGATTCTTTCACCCTTCTCGTTTTGAAGATCTATTTTCATGTCAAGTCTTTTTTGTTCCTTTTTATTATGTTGTGGTATGATCTCTATATCTATCATACTGAACCCTTATGTTCGTATGATGAGAGACCCTATTTTGATCTTGTTAATTCATTTTTGTTGAAGTTTAAGTGACGTCGTTGGGCTGCTGAATTTTCATAAGAGAAATCTTATTTTTGTCTTCCTTTCATGTTCTTCATTTCATATGGTATATCTTTAAATTTTCATTAACATGTTCTCAAATCCATTATATTCTGTCCCTATACTTTTTTATGGGTAATTTATGAGTGTTTTACCCATGTCCCCTCTCTTTTAAATGTTTTCTAAAACCCCGAAACATAGCCATTATGCTGCAGAATTTCCGTCTCAAAATGTGTATGTCTTTTTCTAAAGTACTTTTATTTTATTATGTGAATACTCAAAGTTCGTTCTTCAAAAGGGTTATTCACATATATACCAAAAAATTTTATTTTAAATTCTGGGATTTACATACATGAGACCCGCTCTCCCCTTCTGGGGTTTTCAAGTGACGTAAAGATCATGTCTTTAATGCAGTTTTTAAAACGTTATGATTATGAAATGAAACTCATTTATTTTATGATATATGGGTTGTTTATGAAATTATTTATGATGATATATGTGGCTCACATGATAATAAATTCAAATTTAAGGGTGCCTCATGATATCGCTCCAATGCATTGGGTAATGATGTAACAACTAGAGATTACAATTTTGAGGATATCTTGGTGAATAACCTTGGTAATTTTCAAATTACACCTTGGGGATGGAACTTGGTGATATGTTCATGATTGTCTTGGTTAAATGATGTAGCCACATCTTCATGTTATGAAAAATGTTATTTTTATTATGATATGCCTCATGATATCATTCTCATGCCTTAAAGTTCTTTTCATGATCTTATTGAAGTATCTCAAGTTCACATGTAAAATGTTTCTCTTGTTTCCCTTATTGGGACTTCGGCTCACCCTTTCTTTTGATGTATGTCCCCAGGTTATGAGATACATTAATGAACCTAATATGAACATAAGGAGAAGCCTTTCATGTGTTTAAGAAGAATGTTTTTTTGTTTCATTTATTAAGTTCCTGGTTTCCAAGACACTAAACCTTAAAGATCCTATGTTTTTTTAATGTAATGAAAGTTTATGTGACAAAAAGGAGGGATTCTATAGTTGGTATAAAAGGATGGTTTAGTTATTTGTGGAAATTAGGATATGAAAACTTTAGGAAGAATCCTATATAAAAATTTATATATAGGGAATCTTCTTGGTATTTTGGTGAGTATTGAGTAATGGGTTTTCATGAAAATACATCCCTGTCTGGATACGAGCAGGTAGAGGTGGATCTGGCACAGATGTATATAGGGGTAAAACTAGAAAACACCGCTTTGAGCTAGACTCAAACGGGAACTGGTACACGGCAACGGGCCTTGCTGCACTCTTGGTTACGACATTCCCGGGTGATATGCTTTGCTAAATTCATAAGCTTAGTATGAACCATTGTTAAAGGAACAAAGATAAAATAAAGTTAAGATTCACATTAGAATATATGATCTTGGATAACCTAGATGGGAACCTAGGGGATCAAATGTTTGGGTAATATTTTCTTCTACATGTTATCCTTCTATGATTTAAGCTCCTTTTCATGATTATTGGCTAAGTATTTAAGCCCCTAATTGTACATTATTTTCTTAGTTAATGGCGTGAAATGGAAGAAAATTTCCCAAAAAACCAATGAGATAGTAAATGTGATGATTTCCGTATTAATATGATAGAGATGATCAGGGTATTAAAAGATGATTATTATTTTGGAATATGTTCACTATTTCGGGAACCCTATTTGATCGAGGTAAATATATTACTACGGTATTTTCTTTGAGGAGTAATGTTGACTTATATTTTGAAGAATCGATGAATTTTAGGTGGACATATAGTAATTTAGGTTACTTATGGAAATGATTAACCTATCTTGGGTAAAATATGAATATGTTAGCTACTTTTGTTATAAGATGTTAAGAGTGGTTGATGTTATTTGGAGATGAAAAATGAAGTTTATATTGGAAGACTATGTTATCAAATCCTTCTTGTATTTGGGTTTTAATCTTAGTTTGGTTTATTTTGAGGAATTTTAAGAACCATTATTATGGAATGGTCAATGATGAACATTGGGTAGTACCATAGAACCTTGAAAATTTAAAAGTAGTTTCCCTTTCTATTGGATTCTTTCTTTTTGAAGAGTTGTTTTATCTTACCCTTTATGTTTTTGGGATAATGTTTAAAGATAGAAGAAATTGATAGTTATTATTTTGTGGATTAAGTGACTCTCAAGAATATGATTCCTGTGTTTTGATGAGACCAAGTAGTTTTTAATGCTCATCGTTTGGAGAAAATATTATTTTTGGTAGAAACTTATTAATGGATGAAACTCTACTGGAAGGTAGGTATTTTTCCTTATGTTTTTATTCTATGTAGTAAATGACTTCCTCAAAATTATTAAAAGGAATATAAAACAAAAACGTTGTTGGTTTAATCTTTCTACGGGGTAATCAAAGGCCGTTTACACACATCATAAGTTTGGGATTTTTTCGTGGTTATCTTTCTCCTAATGATGTTTTCTATCACTCTCCCTTAGAACATGACCCTTTGTTTTCTCCTCCATGTCCATGTTTTCCTACATGGAATCCTAGCGTGGGTTAACTCGGGTGGCCTTGGAACTTCCTTTTCTTTCTTTTAAAGTAATAGTGTTACTAACTCTTTTTCCGATGTGGGACTTTCAATGAAATTTGAAAAACCAATTTTAAAAATTGTGAGGACGCAATTTCTTAATGGGGGAAGATTGTAACGACCCAAAATTTTGATTAAATATTGATTCATAATTTTTTGTGTTATTTTATTTTTTATAATCAACAAAACTGTTTCATTTGATAACATGATTATAATTAAAATGAAATTGTTGGAATTTGACTGTTATATGACCATTGGTCAAAATGACCGCTAGAAACTAAACATTCTGATTATTGTCTCTAAATACAAGTAATCTTGTTTAATTAATATAGAAAGAAGATTCGATGGCCTCACCCAACAGTCTTGGACCGATCGAAGCCCATCTAACAGAACTTGGGAAGGAGGTAGCACCACTAAGCTTTGCTCTAGACCAATCCCAAGCTCAACTTCATCATGTGAAGCTAGAACGGAATTGCCCTCGTGAGAAGTTCAAAATGATAGAAATTACTACTCATACGATGTTGGTCGAGCCTCCCTCAGATTCTCTCAACATAACACACCTTAAACTGAGGTCCTATGCTGGTGTGATAAGGGGCTATGTAAGGAGACCGTAACTGCCTTGTGTAACCCTTTGTTTTAAATAAAAATTTTGATTTATTATTATGATGAAGTTTATGAATTTTCAAATGTTTGGATAAATATAGTATGCATTTTTTTGATGAATTTCAGAGAAATTATATTTTAAAAATGTTTATGTAATCCTTAAATAAATAAAAATGTGTAATGACTTTAAAGAAATGGTCTTCTACAATTATGTTCAGTACGAAATTTAGAGTCTAATAAAATCAACATAATTTTTACAGAACAGTAAATTATGAATAGTGATTTTATGATTAGGATTAGTAATGTGTCCAAATGGATTAGTAATATCACTTAAATAAATAATTAAAATAATCCAGGCACCTTGATTAAGTAATATGATTCAATAAAATGGTTAAATAATGGTTTCATAAATTATTATTCAAGTATTAGTATTTTTCGGGTGAATAGTGTTTTTAATTAAAAATTAAATTAAAAATATTTAGAAAATTATTTTTATAAAATGGATTTCATTTTTGAACTCAGAGCATTGATATTATGTTAAGGTAATTTTTGGGGTTTTTTCTTAAAAAAATGAATTTTCAGTGAATAGTGTATTTATTTAAAAATTAAATTAAAAATATTTAGAAAATTATTTTTCTAAAACTGAGTTCATTTTTGAAATTAGAGCATTAATATTTGGTTTAGGTAAAAGTTTGGGATTTTTCTGAGAAAGTTGAATTTTTAGTGAATAGTAAAAATACAGTTTTAGGGTTTCAGTATGTTTAATGACATCATAACTGTGTCATGATGATGACATGAGATATTTTAGGGGTTGGCCGACCAAAGGTGATGAATTATTGTATTGGGGTCCCCATGTGGCCTAACATCATCAGAAATATCTTGGGAGAGCACATGGTTTTGAGAAACCCACTTATGAGGTGTCCCTTGGCCATTAATGCCTTGTCCCCTCACATTCCCTATAAATACAAAGACATTATCTCAACCTTTGGACTCCAAAATCATTCCCAACGACGCTCTGGTCTCATTACCTCCCATGGAGTCCTCCCAAGGTGCCCCCAATCCCTCAAGGTCCCAAACTTTGAGTTTTAAGAGTTACGTTTTATAGTAAGGGATCTGACCCCCTCTCTTTCTTTTCAAGTGATCTCTTTTATGTCATTTCTTATGGTCCATGTCCTTATGTTGGATGATGATATTTTATATTCATTATACTGTCCATTTTATTTTCATATGAGGAGAGACCCCCTCTTACTCTCATCATTTCATTTTATGAATGTTTAAGTGGCGCCATTAGGCTGCCGAAATTTTTGTAACGGATTCTTTCACCCTTCTCATTTTCAAGTTCTATTTTCTTTTCAAGTATTTAATGTTCATTTTTATTATGTTGGGGTATGATATCAATATCTATAATACTGATCTTTTATGATATTATTATGAGAGACCCCATTTGATTTCATCAATTCAGTATTTTGAAGTTTTAAGTGGCGTTGTTAGGCTGCAGAATTTTTAAGTGGTTCTTTCACCCTTCTCGTTTTGAAGTTCTACTTTCATGTCAAGTATTTAAAGTTACTTTTTATTATGTTGGGGAATGATCTCTATATCTATAATACTGATCTTTTATGATCATATGTTGAGAGACACCATTTGATATCTTCAATTCAGAATTTTAAAGTTTTAAGTGGTGCTGTTAGGCTGCCGAATTTTTAAGAGATTCTTTCACCCTTCTCGTTTTCAAGATCTATTTTCATGTCAATTATTTACAGTTACTTTTTATTATTTTGGGGTATGATCTCTATATCTATCATACTGAACCCTTATTTTCATATGATTAGATACCCTATTTTGATCTTGTCAATTCATTTTTGTTGAAGTTTAAGTGATGCTGTTGGGCTGCTGAATTTTCATAAGAGAAATCTTATTTTTTTCTTCCTTTCATGCTCTTCATTTCATATGGTCTATCTTTAAATTTTCATTAACATGTTCTAAAATCCTTTATATTCTATCCCTATACTGTTTTATGGGTCATTTATGAGTGTTTGACCCATGTCCCCTCTCTTTTCAATGTTTTCTAAAACCCCGAAACATAGCTGTTGTGCTGCAAAATTTCCGTCTCAAAATGTCTCTCATTTTTTCTAAAGTACTTTTATTTTATTAAGTGAATAATAAAATATCTTTATTAAAAATTTTTATTCACATATATACCAAAATGGTTTATTTTAAATTCTTGTATTTACATACATGTGACCCGCTCTCCCCTTCAGTGGGTTTAAAGTGATGCAAAGATCATCTCTTCAAAGCAGTTTTTAAAACATTATGATTATGAAATGAAACCCATTTCATTTATGATATATGGGTTGTTTATGAAATGATTTATGATGATATATGTGGCTCACATGATAATAAATGAAAATTTAAGGGTGCGCCCTGATAGCGCTCCAATGCATTGGGTAATGATGTAACCACTAGAGATTTCAATTTTCACGATATCTTGGTGAATAACCTTGGTAATTTTAAAATGACACCTTGGGGTTGGACCATGGTGATATGTTCATGATTTTCTATGTTAAATTATGTGGCCACATCTTCAAGTAATGAAAAATGTTATTTTTATTATGATATGCCTCATGATTTCTTTCTCATGCCTTAATGTTTATTTCATGACCTTATTGAAGTATCTCAAGTTCACATGTAAAATGTTTATCTTGTTTCCATTACTGGGCCTTCTGCTCACCCTTTCATTTGATGCATGTCCCCAGGTTGTGAGATGCTGTAATGAACCTAAGATGAACATAAGGATAAGTCTTTCAAATGTTTAAGAAGAATTTTTTTTGTTTAATGTATTATGTTCCTGGTTTCCAAGACACTAAACTTTAAAGATACTCAGTTTTTTTAATGTAATGAAAGTTTATGTGACAAAAAGACGGGATGCTATATAGAGGACCTTTGAGATACATAAATTTTTAGACCCAGGGTTCCACCCTGTGCATTTCTAGGATTCATGGGAAAATTTTAGACTTTATCTTGAAGCATTGTGTTGAAGATCCTCTCTTGAAATATGAAATGAAAAATATAATTTCATGGTTTTGGGTGCCTACCAATGGTTCCCTATACCTGGTTGGTCATATGAAGTTAAGCGCATTTCTGTAAGCACCATAGGCGGCCGAGGAGTAGTGAGGGTTGTGTCCTGATAGAAGGGAAACCATGCCCGTATTGGGAGAGTATGAATAGTGGAATAAAATGTAATAAAAAATACCAGAAGCATTAATACCATACAATAAAAGTACACAATATAATGGTGAAATTATAAAAAACTACAACATAAATATATATAACAATAAATGATGTATTCCACATGTATATAGGAAAATATTCAAATATGTCAAGATGTAGGAAATAATGTACTAAAACAAAAGTGCACAAAACTGTAAACTCCAACAGCATTGAAAGCCTCATCATGGTCTTATTCTCTCCAGATCCAAAGTAATAATGTACCTGATGAAAAAGGGTGATTTCCCTTATCTATACCTGCAACCATTTAATTATTTTATCCCAAAATCATGACCTATACAGGGTGTGAGATGAATCCCAGTAGGGAACAAACAAAATATATGTTCCCAATAGTCAGTGAATATATATTAGGCAATATGCTAAAATGAAGTAATAAACTAGGATGTACTCAAAAGTAAACAAACCATTAGTTTTCAATTACATTAATTTACATTTAATAATCATTCAAACTATTGAATAATGTAACCTATTAATCTATCCTAGGCTCTTAATCCCCTTAAAAAATCGTAATGACATCTTAGAAGACCATATAAACTACCATGTAGGACTAAGTCCATGCTTGTGCATTGGCTTGTCAAACTCATCGAAGTCATTCCATCATTCAAACTGAACCCTCTAGGAATTTCATCATAGTCTAACCGCTCGAGATTAATATATCATCAATTCAATAAATAGTGATCCTCTGGGAATGCACAAACATTCAAACCCTATGGGTCCACAAGACACTAATAATTTACAAACGACCTTTTGGGATGCTTTCACGGTCAATGCCACATTGGTCTGCATAGAAACAATAAAATTTAATTACCCACTAAAAGCTCTCACAATCAATTACCTATGGCCCAAAATTCATTTTACAACAACCCTCTGGGTAGCTTACACTGTCTATCCCCTCTATTCATTGACCACCTGACTTCTCAAATAGTTAATACCCCTAGGTCAATATAATAATAATTATATATAAATGACCCTACTTTGGGATGATCCCTCAATAAATTCATCTTGGTCAGACATTAAAAATGTGAATGACATGGATATCATATAATTATTCAAAATCCATCAATAAAATTTGAGTCAATGGATAAAGGTATGCCTCATAGGCAACCAAGGACAAACTGCCATTGACATTCAAACAAGAGAACACACCCACGTGGTGTCCCATAATAAAGTATAAAATCTTAAACAAAATCATTTACCCATTACCAATCAAAAAAACCATATAATGTAATAAGCCACATCAAAATACCAAAAAATGAAATACCCCGACATTGATATTCCTCACATTACGAATATATAATTCTTATACAATCAAAGAATGGCATAAACCACCAACCATGATTGTTGAACGATGAACACTCTTGAAAATCCACCCTTTAATAGTCCTAGAACGACATAGTTATATGAAAAGGTTAAAATGATTAACCCTCGATAACTCATGATTGGGGTGAAATAAGAAAGAGAGTATCAAAAAGAGGGAATAACTCACCGGTGGGATTCCAACACACCCGCTAGAGTTCGGATCAAACCATGGATGGAGAAACTGTGGATCTGACTTTGATCATCACTCCTGAAAACTCCTAGATGAACCAAATTTAGAAGAAGAATGATATGTAAGTGATACGTAGCCCCAATCCAATATATAAATTAAAAATTAATGTACATGGAATGCTCTTTAAAGATTCATGCCATGTATTAGCCTTTAATGGTCCCGCATTAAGAGGCCCTTAAATCTCATTATACAGCGGTTTAGGTGACCCTGACATGGTCAAAACACTCTCTAGACAAGGTTCAAGAGTACACAATGTGTATAAGGAAGTACATAGAGTGTACTTAAAATATCATCCTTCTTCCTGTTTTCCTCCAAAACAACCTGAATAGAAAATACATTCCGAAAAATCGAGATCCAAGTTCTTACAAACTTCCCAACCTAAAAAAATTGATCCTCAAATTTCTCGTCCTAGGGTGGAGAAAAAAAAACATCAAACAAATCTGGCCACTACGATCTTACATTGGCCCCCCTCTCCCATGTCTTATTCTATACTCGCATGTGCATCCAAAACACTCGTACTAGAGTAATGGACCGACCATAAAGAACCATCATTATGTGATCCAAAATCTGAATAGGGTTCTTCTAAACTGATGAAACCACCTCCAACTCACCCTCATAAGGATGAAAAACATGAGACATGTCTGAAAAGTAATGACATTGCTGGAAAAAATGAAATACATTTTTCATAGCTTAGTATATCTAAGTAACTATAAATGATATTAAATAGGCCCATCTCTCTATAAAACATCAAACAAGATGTTTTATCCCACTAAAATCTTCACTTATCTTCTAATCCTCTTATGTCCCAACCTCAATGAGACACGTAAAAAAATGGATCTCCAATCTCGACCTCCAGAGTTCATCTCCATCGAATAGAATAATATTTTTGCTAAGACTGCACAATATCTATCCTTTCTGAATCAACTCTACCTACTAAGTGGTCTCCTAGATAAGACGAGGACCCTAAATAGCTACATCTCCTACCCATATCCAACAAAGGGTTAATCATCATGGACTACTATAAAAATCATTCTATGGATCCTTCATAAACGTCACATGAAAACTATTATTGTACGCAATCTCCACTAGTGTTATATGTCTCTCCCAAGAAACCCCAAAATCCACGATGCCTACTCAAAGCATTCAAAAAAAACCTGAATCGTATGCTCAGACATGAAATCTCTCTTGGGAGGGTAAGCTATACTCAGAAGAACCTGTATAACGAAATACCTCTATAGTCCCTTCAAAAAATGAGATGTAAAATTGGTGTTCCTATATAAAACGATTGGGTGAGGAACCCCATGAAAACTTAAAATCTCTTGGATGTACAACATACTAAGATCATTCCCTTGAGGAGACCTCGGTAATACTATCAAAAAATCCAACACGACATCTTTCCATTTACACTGGGTAATGGGTAAATGCTGTAAAATCCATACCTATAGTTGACGCTCCACCTTCACCTCTTGACAGGAGGAACATCTCATTAAAACCCAACGACATCCCCCTTAATGCCTTCCCACTAATACTAATGGTGTAAATTTTGATACATCTAGGTGACACCAGGATGAATTTAAAAAACTATGAAATGAAAATATTGGATCAACAACACACATATGTTTGCTGAAAACCATACATGTGAATGGAAACATAAGACCCATTTCCCCCTATGGTCCACCCAGGATTTGGATCTTCACCTGACACACTCTGAATTAGGACTAGGCCTTCTGGATTTGATATAATCCTCATTTGTAATTGATCATGTAGAGTTGAGGTAACAACTATAAAAGAAAGAAAACTCTACCCATGTTAATCATGTAATAAAAATGAATCTCAGAGAATAGAAGAATAATCTTCCACACATTGTTGGCCTTCTGAACTTCCTGTATCTAATTCCTCATGCTCAATGCGTCTTCCACATCATTTCCTTTTCTAGACATATTGGAAAGATCAATGTCAAAAGAATAGAGGTAATCAACCCACCTTAGTTGTCTCAAATTTAGATCATGATGAGTAAATGTATAATTTATAATTTTGTAGTAGTGTATGCCACAAAATGAACTCCCAATATATAATGTCTCTAACAACATAAATAATTCTCAACTGCAGTTACCTCGAGATCATTCTTTGGGTAGTTCCTCCCATATGGCCCCTACTATCATGAACCATACGCAATGAATCCTTACACTACATAAGCACTTCTCCAAGCTTCATACCTAATGAATCACACTAAACATTGAAACTATATCTTAGATATAGTAAAATTAGAATCAATTCTAATGTCAATATCCCTTTTAGTTCCTGAATGTTCTAATCACATGAATCTTTCCAAAAGTAATTCGTATCCTTCTTAGTCATTCCCATCAGTGGTGATTCTATGCATGATATGTGATTTCTAAATCACCTACATTAAACAACCAACACTAGAAAACATCGTATCTTAACAATGTACTTCAGCTGCTCTCTTTAAAACAAACCCTCTTACATTCTCTAGGTATACGGATACTCAAGTCTCTAGGATAAAATGAACCATGTAGTGAGTCCAATCAATCCAAAAGTGACATTTTGATACCTTAATATGAAAATAATTCTCTCTCAGTGTATTAAATACATTCCCACGATGGGTGGCATTGTCATTTCGAGTTTGAGAGTAAACCAAGATATCAGCCACGAAGACTACCACAAAAAATTCCATGTACTGATGGAACACTCGGTTCATCAGTACCAAGAGAAATATTGGTGCATTCGTAAAAATAAACGACATTACCAAATACTCATATAGATTATACATACTCTAAAATGTTATAAGAGGTATATCTGATGGTATAAGCCGAAACTGATGTTAAATGGATTTCAAGTCAATATTCGAGAACACTCTGACTCCTCAAAGAATATCAAAGAGATCAACAACCCGTGGAAAAGGATATCGGTTCTTGGTCGTCAACTAATTTAGCTTGTGATAATCCACTCAATTTTTTAGGGTACCATCATCCTACTTCACCAAAAGGAAAAGAGAACCACAAAGAGATGTAATTGGTTGGATGAAACCATATTCCTGGAACTCATAAAACTATTTCTTAAGATCATATAACTGTGGTGTAGCCATCTTATAAGGAGGAATGGACACCTATGCTACGTTTTGAACAATCTCAATAGTGAAATCGACAACCTTAACGAGAGGTAAAACTGAAACTTCCTCTGCAAAGACATCTCTAAATAATCCACCACTAGAGGAAATTCATTATGTGATGTCCCATAGTCATCCATATATAAACAAGAAATCTAGGCAGTAATTTTACCCAACCCAAGATGATTGGGTCTAGATCTGCTTTCCTGGACATCCAATTCTCCCTTGTGTAGATAAAACTGACCCTCTAGTGATGTGAAACTCACCCTGTGGTGATAAAAGTCGAAAAATAACTAAAAGGCAACTAACCAGCCCATTTTGAAAATTACATCGAATCATGTCATCTCTAAGAAATAGACTTCCTATTAGAAGTGACACCCACTAATATCAAGATGGAACTCCTTGCACTGATGTACACTAACCTTATGAATCCCCAACAGAGTGAATAACATCATAACATCCTCATAACTGAAGTCATGATGCCCAAGGCTCACCAAAAAATCAATAGATATAAAAATATCGGAACCCCCTATATCAAAAATATCATAAGCTAAAACTGAGGCAATGTGAATCGTACCTATCACTATAGAGGTTATGGGATCATACTTGTTATAGTTCTGCTCCACTATAAAAGTCTGACCTGTACCATGACCCTGGGACCCTACCTGACAACCCTAAGATGATCTATTCTAATAACACTAAAAATCTACCGTCTGGCAACCCCATCCATGATCTCATCTTCAGACTGAATGGCCAGACGAACTCGAGTTACCTGGTTGATAAGAAACTGGTGGTTCTTCTCATGAATGTGATGTCATAATAGAACCGATATCACTCAATACGGGTGAGAACACCTAATAAAAATTCTTAAGGTGACCCATATTGCCTCAATATCGGTACTCAATTACGTCCTTCATGCAACATGGTCTTATATTCCCACTCATCCCACACTGGTATCATTCAACATTTCTACTAGAAGAAAAATTGAATGAAAGCACCCTACGGTGGTTCTTGCTATCTGTCAATGGAGTACTAGCCCCGGTTGTTGAAGCTATAGGCTAATAGCTACCAACACCTTCATATTTCAAACGGTAATCAATGCCTTGTTCACAATAGAAGTCACCGATGTCATCCAGAATATATTCACATGTGATCAGATATCATACCTAAGACCAACCTCAAATAGCATATCCTTAGATAACTTATCATCTCCCAAAGCAGTTGTGGAAGACTGAATCCGTGTAAAATGATATGTGTAATCCATCACTGAAAGAGTTCCCATCTTCAAACACATTAACATTCCGGCTCAACTGGCCCTCAATGACTTGGGATATAAGTAGTGGTAGAAGGTCCTCTAAAACTATTCCCAAGCCAAATACTAATGATGTTCCGCCTATGTGATAACATACAACCATCTCTTGGGGGTATCATTTGCATGTACATCACGAGGTTCACCTTCCCCTTTAGAGGGGTCTCTAAATTCTCAAAGATAGAATAATGTCCTCCAACCACTGCTCTATAGATAATGGTCCTCCATCCCCTAAAAAAGTGGGAGTATGTAGCTGTAGGAACACCCGTGTACCCAGTTGGTCACATTAAATAAAGTGCATTTCCCCAAACACCAGAGGCATTTGATTAGAAGAGAGGGGAATAGTCTGATATTGGGGAAAAATGACTTCATAGAGAGATTATACAGAGTGGTTTAATAAACACTAAACAATAGTGGAAGCGGTAATACCATACAATAAAAGTAAACTACATAAGGCCAATAGTATAAACCACTTCAACATATAAATATATATATAATAAATGAAGCATGTAACATATATCTAGGAAATAAAAAAAAAGTCACAATGAAGTCAATACAGTATTGAAACTAATATATATAATATAGTATACTTCGATTGCATCACAATCCTCATCTTGGCCCCATGATCTCCACCTCCAACAACAATCAAGTACCTGATGAATATGGGAACTTTATTTTATCTATAACTATAAATATATAATCTGTTTGCGCCCATAAAAATAACCCAAATATTATGTGAGATGAATCTTAGTAGGAATCCACTATAAGATATGTGTCTGGCTTTCAGTTAATATATATATATCATGAAATATGCAGAAATGAAGTAATAAACTAGGAAGTACTCAAAAGTAAACAAACCTACAACTTTCAATTACATTCATTTAAATTTCTTAATCATTGAAACCATTGAATAATGTAACCTCAGGATCATGCATAAGATATGTATTCCCCTATAAAATAGTATCAACCATCATCTTAGAAGACCATCTAATCTACCAAGTAAGACTGAGTCAATGATTGTGCATTGGCTTGGCAGACTCGTCACAACCCTTCAGTCATTCTAAAGAATCCCTATGTGAATGTTCACGTAATATAACCCATCTGGTTTAACATATCATCAATTCAACAAATAATGACCCTCTAATAAATCACATATAGTTTAACGACATGGTTACCATATGGTAATAAACTTTTAAAAATGACCTCCTGGGGTAGCTATGATGGGCAATACCCCATTGGTCTAGATAGAAACAATAAAATATAATGACCCCCTAGTATCACTCATACTCAATGCCCTATGGTCCAACATTCATTTAACAATTAACATCTTGTTAGCTCTCACAATATGACCCCTCTAATCAAGGAGCACCTGGAATCTCTCACAATCAATTCCTCTAGGTCAACACAACAACAATTTATATAAATGACCTTACTTTGGGATTCTCTTATAGTCAATTCCCATGGGTCAGACATTCACAATGCGAATCACATGAATCTCATATTATAAGTAAAACTCCATCATAATTAATTCATGGTATGGATACAAGGTATGACTTATAAGAAACCTAGGCTAAATGGCCATAAATAGTCAGACATAGGAACACACCCTTGTTGTGTCCCATAACAAGGCATAAAAACTTTTACATAATCAGTTAAACATTCCAACTCATATAAACCATATCATTTATTAAAAAAAGTCAAAATAAAAAACATGCAATATGTTAACATGGGTATTCAACATATTATTTATATTTAATCCAAATACAATCAAAGAAATAAAAAAGTCACCTACCATCATGTTATACGATATAAACTCTTAATTATTGGCCCTTGAAATGGCCTAGAATGACATGGATATACGAAAAGCATAAAAATGATAAACCCTAGAAAACTAATTAGAGTAGAAAAATCAGGATGAGGGGATCAAGACGATGGAAGAACTCACCTACGGTATTCAAACACACCCACCAGAGTTTGAATCAGACCTTGTGAGGAGAAACAGTGCCACAAACATTGATCATTTCTCTTGGTTTCTCCTTGATGAACCATGGACAGAAGAAGAATGATCTATAAATGAGATGTTACCCCGCCCTAATATATAAAATATAAATAAAAGTACACATCATGTTCTTTAAATATACATGCTATGTATCAGCCTTTATCAGGTCCTGCGTTAAGCGGCCCTATCATGTCATCACATTGTCATGTAATAGACCGTGAAACAGTAAGAACACATTATATATGTGGTACCAGAGTACACATAGTGTAATTTAAAATTTTTATTTCTTTAATTTTTCCTAAAAACATCCCAAATTTTAAATACATACCTGAAAATGGAGATCTATGTTTTTACAACAAAAAACAAATACCAATTTGTGTGGATTGAAGGCCTATTTGACTAGTTTTTTGTAGTGAGTTGGTTCTCGGAGATTGATATTAGGTCTAGATACCGCCATTTGAGGGTTTTGTGAGGATGATATTATAAAGTTACTATTCAACCATTTCTATGAACTATATGTGTTCTTTGAGATTCCATCCAGTGTTATGAATCCCTTACAATGTTTATGTCCATGATGAACTGAATCATACATCCAAACATAGATATATATGTGGTTTTCATAATTGATGACATACACATTTACTAATTGTATGGGGATCATGATGAGAACCTGATTGTAGTCATATAATTACTCTAGAGAACCAGATTTATGTTAAGATCTGAAAGCAACATTGTATGATTCATGATGTTCAATTCTAAGTTCATGTAATTTTTGAGGATGGTCTAGTTTTCAACCTTATAAAGAATTATAAGGGTGGTTATTTGTATCCAATCCAAAATGTGCAAGCGGTGCAGAGTTTTATGGTCATGTAAGAGTATTGTAGGAGGGTTTTCCTTGGATTTTACATAGTTTCATCTTCTTTGACAACCCTAACATGGAATAGGAACCCATTTACGTTTACTATGAATTGTCATTATACCATCATGTTATTGAGACTATGTTTGACTAGTGATCCTCTGTTGATACTACTAGAGGATAATGTGAAGCACGTATTTTTTTTAAAATTATTCCAAAGATGGTCTTGGTTGCATATTTATGAAAAGGTGGGCAGTGACTTCATTTTGGATGAGGTAGTTGAGTACCCATGATATGGAATACATGGATCATGACCTAGATATGGAAATTGTATTCTTCACTCTAAATATTTAGTGTGGAGGGAAGCTTTCTCATAGGTTTATTGGTCCACTCAAGATCTAGTTGAGGGTTTGAGATTTTACTAAGGCCCTATATTTCCCCCCACTATTTGACTTGTATCTCTATGTATTCCATGTATCAAAGTTTAGGAGATACTTTCCTGATCCTATACATTTTATTGATTGCGAGAGCTAGACATCAAGAACATATTCATAATTGTGGTATACCTTGTGGGGATTGCGGATCAACTAGAGAGGATCGTGAAAGGATTGACCATTATTGTGGTTTATGTATTGTGGAATAAATTGAGAATGTAGGATACCTATTAGGAGAAAAAATGTCTGATGTAAACACAAAATCCCCACATTTTTATTAACTATATATTTTTTAGAAAAAAATATATAAATTAAGGGGTACAATACTAATAATAGATCCAATAATGACTTTGAAATATGTAAATGAATATTTTGAGAGTCTGGAATAGAGACAACATGAGATTTTGAGTGTATGTGAGGTGTGTATTGATATTGAAAATATAATAAATATATTAATATCATGCATGCATGTTTTTTTAAAAAATAGTGGAATATCACTCAAATGTTTCCCTAGATCAAATATATGTGGCCATGGTTGATTACAGTCAACATTTATTACCCTAGGAATGACATAAGGTTAGTTTCTGATGAATGTATGGTTGTGGCGTCTTATGGTGGGTATATTCATTAAAATAAAATGTTATCTATTTACTTATCTTGTTAACTGACATAACATAGAGAAACCTATATAAGATCCATGTTATAAATAATATATATGGTTAGATTTATAACCAAAGTGTTGTTTTCTAGGATCCCTGATCATTCTTCATTGGATGATCACATAGGAGGACGACTGGGGACTGGATTGAGAATGGTCAAGAGAAAATAAATTCATTGGGACTTCCCCTTCACTGGAAGATACATTATTTGACAAAAATAGATCATAATCAATGTAGGGATCATCAATTATTGGTTCATAATTTTTTATTATATTGTTGAAGAATAGATTTGAACTTATTAATTTAATCTGTGATTATTATCCCATTGAATGATCCCATTTTTTTAAAATAATTTTTTTTTAAATAATTTATCATTCCATGATATCATCCAATATATCTAGTTTATATGACCATTCTCCATGATCACTGAACCAAATATTATTATTTTATCCTTCATGAGATTTCCCCCATCTTGTTTATTTTGTTTCATCATAATTGGTACATGGGGCCATGAATAAACATTTTTGGGGAGGGTTTGAGATTGAATAGACCACTGAATTCATGGTGGTTAGGTGCACGATGAACAAATTAGTTTTTTAGATGAATTGTGAATGATTTTCGATGAAGTTTCATGGACTCTGCATTTAGAGAAGTGATGGGAAAGCACGAGACTTTTGGATACTCATAAATATGATGAAAAAAAGTCTAATTTCGACCTCATAGGCTAGGATATTATGGCTTGAGGGGTTTTCATATTTTTTAGGAGGTTAAATGTCGAGATCTAAGGTGGTAAAGATGAATTAGGGAAAGGAATGAAGGGGATACTTGAGCTATAATATGTTTGACTACACAAAGTTTATTTTATATGAACACAATTCATGTATTCACCCTAGGGTGTGGATCTATGTTTTTAGGAATATTTAAGGATCTCAAACATTTTGAATGGGCCCGCATGTCATATAACCCTCCATAGGTATCCATTCTATTTTCACACTCCTAGTAACTCATACCGGTGACATGTCATGTACTTTGAAAATACATGGGCATGGGATTACACCTTAAAATAACTAGATGCATGACCCGTTACTTCATCATTACATGAAGAATGTCACGACCCATTCTCGGGGCCCGTGTTGTGACTACCCCAAGCCCGACTTCCATAGGCCAGGGGCTGGTGACTTGCACCAAAGGCGTAATCTCAATAAAAAGAGAAGGCATTGCCTTTAATAAGTAAACAAAAACAACAGAGTACGCAACTGGAAATAATCACTAAGTAAAATTTTATACAAAAGAATGTGCTGAAAGGAAAGGGGCCAAAAATACAAACAGAATAGAAATGTACAAACAACTGTAAAACTAGTACAACTGCAGAATGGTAAAACAACAACTACTGAGTCGTCCTCCAGGAATCCCACATAAAGGGTGGATATAGATAGCCTCCTTAGCACCCCAGGTCTGTCCGTCTGCTCCATGTACATCTCACCATGTGATCCACCTCTGGGTACCGTCCATCTTTACAACTCTCTACCTCAGTCAGTGATGTCCGTCAAGTGCAACCAACACAACAAATTGCGGGCATAGCCCATGCAGGGGTGAGTATAACGATACTTAGTAGGGACCCCAATACCCCCAAAGATATCCTATGATCCACGAAGGATAAACCACAGAATATATATACAATCACATAGTATCAACCAACCATACTTAGGTATATTCCCATAAAAATTCCTATGTTATCAATCACAGTTTGACTCCAACTCTGTATCCCAAGCACAAACCAGACCACACAAGAAGTAAAGCCAATCACATAAAAGATAAAATAGTGAAATTCAAGACTCAGATAACACAGGTATACATCTTTCGTAGAGTGATATAGATGATCAGATGTAGTCACTAATTCATCTAAGTTGTCCGACCCCCACAGGATACTGGAACGGCTAAGCTGTTGGACCCACACAGGATACAGGACCAGCTATTCTGTCTGACCCACACAGGATATAGATACAAAATTCATAACTATCAGACCCTTGGAGAATCCTGATTTAGTAGTTATCATTGTCGAACCAACAGAGGATTTTGGAACAGTATTCATCCCTATCAAACCCACGGAGGATTCCAAAATAGTAGTCATCGCAGCCAGCCCTAGGGTTCCCGCACACTGTGTGCTCGATTTCGGGAGGGCCTGATACTCGAGCCAAGTGTAGATACATCAACTATCAAAAAGGCTAGACATGATCTATCCCATAGTTTTGCATCACTATAAGAATCCCATCGTGACAGATGGTGCATCAATCAGATGCCCGATCTGAGAGTTATTGGCATTTCCGTTCTAGTGGCCCGGTTGGATTTACGCTCGATCCAAACCCGACCGTATCCCAAATTTGTCCAAAACTCACTTAGAGTATCCCAAAAGGATTTCCTCGTCGCGAGGGTCCTAATACCATAGACGGAATGTCAATCAGACGTGCGGTCTAAGAGTAATTTTCATTTAAGCGAAGACGGGCCCGGTTAGTCAATCCCAGTGGGCTGGCGTGTCAGCCAGATGTTGCTCGGCAGGTCTGGCCCGGCTAGGGGTCGGCCTTGCCTAGTGGGGCATGGCCGACCTGTGGACCCGGACCGCGCTACAGGTGTTACACCCCGATAATTTATGAGAAGTATTCTTTTTAATTTATTTGATGTCTTGGGTTGTATGCTACACCAAGATTATCTTGCGCTATACGCAACACCATTTTAGCTTGCAGTATACGCAGCACTATTTTTGGATCGTGTTACACACAATTTCAAGTACATTTGATGTTATTGTACGCAACATTGATAATATATATATATATTCAATGAATAAATGCAATATTTTTGGATTCTATTATACGCAACAACAAAAGAATCTTGCACTACATGCAACCGTGACTTGGATTGGATTACACACAATCGCGACCTTCCCCAATAGCGTGTGTTGTACGCAATACCGAGTTTCACTAAAAAATGACATGTTATATAATCTAGCCATTATTAATAGTAATACCCACTCTTTTAAATTTTATTTTTCAAAATGGACATCATTTTTGGATTCGGAATATCGAAATTTTCCTAGGGAGAATTTTTTTTTATTTTTCTGAAAAATTTCAATTTTTTATGAATAGTGAAAACACTGGGTTACTATTTAAAAACCGAATTTTTATATAAATAATTATTTATATTATTTAAATTTATTTTAGGGAAAATTGATAAATAATACCAATATATATTCAATGTAATTCATTTGAGTCATTTTATAATAATTTTAGACATATAAAAATTTTATTGATCTTTTCACAGTCTTTTACCCACCTCCTAGAAGAGTTTGAAAATTTACATAAAACATAATTTTACCGCTTCAGTGAGTGAAATTTCGAAAATCTGAGATACGAGGTTAATATCATGGTGTAAAATGTGGTTCAATAAGATAAAAATAATTTTTTGTGAATAATACCTTTTTTCTTACCACAGTTAAAAGTAAATAGGGTAATTAAGGGTAAAAATGATATTATTATTACCATAACACATGTCCTAATTATATTGGATAAGTTTAATTAGACCAAAAAGAACCTTATAAATAAAATATTATCATTTAGGTCCACTTGGATTAGATTAAGACATTTATAATTTTTTTATTTAAAGAATAATTAAAATAGTTAAAAACAATGTTTAATAACTAAAACATTTTTAATATCGGGTTATACATAAGATAAATTAAACTATTAATATTCATTAGAAATCTGAAAATATTTCCTACATAATTTAAGTATATATATAATTTTTAGACATTAAATATTTTAATTTATTTATGACAAAATTATGATGCAGTAATTACCTTTTTAAGAAAATATTAACATAATTGATGTTATAAATACCCACATAAATGTAATTTTAGCCCTTTTATGAATTAAAATAAATTTATAGGTTCATATGAAATGTTATTATTGATTTAATTAATTTTTTTCAAACTAATCATGATGTTGTAATTTTCACAAAAAACATGTACCAAATAGTGTAAAAATTGACATAAAATAGTTTTTAAAAAAATATTATATTATTAATTTTCATTTTATTCCAAAAAGTCTAAGGATCGTCCAAATTACTTAGATAAGGATATATATATATATTAATAATGAACCACTTTGGGTACTTTTGGCTTTATATAGTAAGTTTTTTAACCATATAGTGTATGAAAACAAAAAGACACGGTAAAAGATAAATTAATAAACATAGAGTTAAATCTAACTTATAAGGATAAAATAGTAACCTAAAATTGTCTATAACGTATTGGTTGAGAAGATTTATACCAATCCCCACATTATCTTCTAAATAAATTAATTTTGAACAATTAAAAACCGAATATGACTTTATTATAAAATAATATTTTATGTTTTCCTAAGGTGCCCCTCTCCTCCCTTATAATATGGGCACCCCTTCCCTCTTCACATACAACCCTTTTGAGACTTTAATCTTGGAAAAACCCTACCCATTTATCTTATACACTTACCTAGAAACATTCTTTAGGTTCTGGTCATCTCAAAAGACCAACTCTACTTCTTTAAGAGAAGGCTTAAAGGATGTGTGTCGAAGAAGAGGTAATCTCTTCTTCTGATTCTCTCAAGTTTATTTCTTATTCTACTTATTCATCTATAGTTGTATCATTATAAAGTAATAAAATCAGTATTAAATATATACTGATATGTTATTATAATTATGAAACAACCCTATTTCACCTTCTATCCATCCTACGGAAAACGAAATCACCGCGCGTGTGTACATACAGAATATCGTCTCCACACCGTTGTGTAATCTGTTTTCGACCACCACCTTACTTGGATGGGATAATGGTGTAAATAAATAACTATATTTCATTATTGTAATGTTATATTGATTCTTAAATTATATACATACACTTCAATACAATTCCATGAACATGGAAATGATATCATCGCTCGTGCGTACGTACGGACTACCATCTCAACGACATGATTTGATTCATTCTCCAAGTTAACCGTTCATGAATGATTATAATGTATATATAATAAGTAATCATAAAATATATGAAATAATAATGATAATTTATGTATGTATATATATATATATGTATTTCATCTACTTAATTCCATTCAATTCAATAAGGAAACGAAAACAGTGTTCATTCATACGTATGGCCTACCGTCTCCATGAACGATGTATTTCATTCCATTTATTGATTTATCATATATATATATATGTATATGATGAATATATATTATATATAAATCATTTTATACATTTTTTAACTAAATAAACCATGATATATGTAATAATATCAAGAACAACAAGTCCAATCACGTACGATAAATAAAATGATTTTACCCAAAACACAGCATTAACATGGAGCATACAAAAAAAACGGGTAATATAAAGTAATAAGTGAACAGTATATGATATCATAACAATTAATATGATATTTAAATAAGTCAATAACATTATTTAAATTACTATACAGGAGGTTCGGATGTGTGCGAAGCATATCGGACCTATGGTAAGGGATAATTTTTCCCATCTCATTCCTGTCAGATATTGTTTATTCGTAAGTATTTACATGGGTTTTGTTTATTATCCATGTACTTATGTCCTCAAAATGTTCTCACAAAATGTTTACATTTCTTAAATTAATGTTTAAATTCATTCTTACACTTCTATTTTACTTTTACCACATCCTATGGAAGGAATTTTTCTTTTGTATACCATACGAGGTACTTTTTGACTTTTCCGACAAAAGTACGAGAAGAAGGTTATTTTTCACTTATACGACATGAATGAATTTTTACAGTTTCATAAAGCCTCATTTTCATGAATCTTACTCTACAAGATTTTATGATTATTTTCAACAAAATAATTTTATTTTAAAATTTCATGGAATTTTGTGAAAAGAAAATTATTTTTAAGAAGAAAAGATATTTTCCGCAAGAATTCATTTCTAGTGTTTTATCAAAACCATTTTCCATCTGAGATGAAATTATTTCATATTTGTATGCTTCAAGTATAATGTCTCTATCATTTACATGGTTTAACTTTTCTTAAGATGAAATATCCATTTGTTTTATATGGATTATGTGATGATGGGATGATGTTTATGAAACCAATTTTATTCTTTGGGTTATGATGAATGTTTTAAGTTTATTTTGTGGAACAAGTAAGAATGATTTCATTATGGGATGGGTGGGACCTATATCTCCCTCCAATGCAATGGGTATTGATTTATATCTCATGAGATAGACATTGATAGAATGGTAAGTTAATCCGGTTCATTAATACAGGACTGGAACGAGAAGTGAACTCGATTCAGAAAGGGACTTTGTCCACTAAGATGGTTTTGGAACAAATTCCTTGGATACTTTGGAAATAATATCATGTGCTTATTGGTTTCCACAGTCAAATGTTGTATTATAAAACTATTTTATCATGATTGATGTTCCATTATGATATATTCCTTAAGTACCTCCATGATTTATGTCTTTGCTCAAGATTTTTATGCTTATATTTTATGTTCATGTTTTTGCATTCAAATGTTTATGGATTGTTTTATGTTCTCTATGATTACCCTTACTGAGAATTTGAGCTCATGATTTTTATGTTTTCTTTTCCCCATGATATAAAGAAAGGTTTTAGTTACGAAAACCTAAAGGGGAAGATATTTATGGGATATGTTGATGATCTTTCACCATGATTAGAAGCTTACGTTATGAGTTTCCAAAGACACTAAACTAATACAGTCTTTGGGCGTCTGTTTTTGTCATGTATTAAGTATTCCACAAAAGTATTGTAATGTCCATTTATGTCAAGATTTTGGTATCTATAGTTGGTATCAGAGCGAAGGTTTAGTTAACCATTGGAAACTAGGATGCGAAAACATTAGTGAAATCCATAGAGATATTTCTAAGGTATGTCTAGGGATGTCCCTATGTATAAGTATACATATAAGTTATAGTCCTAGAATTATAATAATGATATTGGAATTAAACCTAAGATGTTAGATATTTATGGTAATCCCGCTTTATTATGTTGTTTTCCTAGGATGATTTTTTCCTCTCACACTATTCTTTTTGGGTTTTAGAGAATGGCTGGAAACATGAAGATTCACATTAATGGAGAATATTATGGACAATGGAATGATATTCTTCATGTGAACCCAAATGTAACGGGATTTGGAAGTCCAAACTTTGTTACTATACCTAATCCGAAATATCATAATATGATCAATAATCTCAACTTTAGTAAGTTTCATGACTCAGCTAATAAGAGAAAGATAGAGTTTCATGATGATCATAGAGGAAACAATGTTCAATTTCCATCATGTAAATCATGTGGGAAGAGGAATCATGGAGATTGTATCAAAGGAATTGGTAGATGCTATGGGTGTGGAAAATAAGGACACAAAGCCAGTAAGTGCAAAGGAAATGGTTATGTTAACACCATAGAGAAGGATAATGGTATTTCTACGACATCAACAATGATTAGGTGTTTTAAATGTGGAATGTATGGGAATTATGAAACCCAATGCCTTATGGGAAAATCTCATGAAGAGAATAAGCATGGTCATATGGGTAGTATTTATGTGGATGATGATGATGAGACTACAAATGAAATATGAGATGAAATAAATGATGAAGCTCAGTCAGTGGTTTAAGAAGTTAGTGGAATGATTGTATATTTATCAAGAATAATGTTTGGTACTATGGAATAAAGAATCATTAAAGGATTGTTACACTATTGTTATTCCTAAAGTATTTGAAAGTATATGATAAATGGTACTGGTAACTATGAAAGGTTATTCAGATATTTTTGGAATGAAGATGATAAGCACATAATGAATAGATAAGTAGAAAATAATATGTTTGATATTATTCATGAGCTCATTATTGATATATGGACTAAGTGATATAATGGTTTGAGTGTATAGAATTTTTGGGATTTTTGTATGTGGAATGTGATAACGTTTAACTACATTCATGTTTTCACTAAGGTTCAATGGGTATTAATTTTGAAGAGAATACATGATTAAGGCCTCAGAATGTTTGGAATGTCACCAAAAAGACATATCTTATTTTATATGGGGATAAATGATGGTATTCACATGCTTGGTTAATGAAATTTCTAGTAATCATTTTCATTATACTATGATATTGGACAGATGTATTTTGGATAAGTCTAAATACTAGAATGGATTATGTCGGACAGCAGATAGTATAGTTTAAGGCTAGATCTTTTTGTTATAATAGTATTGTATTAGAAAAAGGAAAACCTGCAGGACGGGCGACAACCCATCGCGTTGGAAAAGGTTGTTGTAATCGAACCCACAACCGAAGTGTGACATGCTTTTTCGCCTACCACTGTCCTACAGGAAGTACCTGGTTATTAGAAACTAGTTTTATTATTAACTGGTATGATATATGAAGTAGAAGTTCATTCTTGGAACCATATATGTTTAATATCGCAAAATATGGACTTATGTATATTGAATAAATTTTTCTAACCTTTCGTTTGAGAACGATGGAATGGCCAATCATTCTATCAAATGATATACTAACACTTCACAGAAGACAAATTCAACATCATTTCTTTAAGATATGAAGTGGAAATTGTTCAAGGCACAAACAACAGTAAGATTGTACCAAAAATCAAGTAAGTACTTCATTTAGTTCAAAAATTCATCAACTTTGGGGAAATGATCTTGAAAACCAATAATGTTGTCCATGTGCCCTTATATCCGATTAATCAGATGGTACCATAGATCATCACAAATTTATGGCTTTGTGATTGTTGGATTTTTTATAGCCATGTTCTCTACCACTCTTCATCAGAACGTGATGGTTATATTTCTCTTCCATATCCATATTTTCACATATGTTCTCCTATGTGGAAACCGAGTGATTAGTTAATTTGGGTAACCTATATGTTTCATACTTTATTTTTTTAAAGATATGTTTTGGTATTCATTTTTACGATGTGGGTTTCTATTAAAACATTCGAGTAGTAAACCATTTATAACTCTGACGAATTTCGAGGGTGAAATTCATTTTAAGGGGGGTAGAATGTAACACCCCGAGGTTTTATGAGAAGTATTCTTTTTAATTTATTTGATGTCTTGTGTTGTATGCTACCCCATGATTATCTTCCTCTATACGCAACACCGTTTTAGCTTGCAGTATACGCAACACTATTCTTGGATCGTGTTACACACAATTTCAAGTTTGTTTGAAGTTATTGTACGCAACATTGAGTATATATATATATATATTTAATGAATAAATTCAATATGGTTGGATTCTATAATATGCAACAACAAAATAATCTTGCACTACATGCAACCCTAACTTTTCTTTCATTACATGCAATTGCGACCTTCCCCGATAGCCTGTGTTGTACGTAATACCGAGTTTCACTAAACAACGACATGTTATATAAACTAGCAATTATTAATATTAATACCCAATTTTAGAAATTTTATTTTTCAAAATGGACTTAATTTTTTGATTTGTAATATCAAAATTAGCCTAGGGTGAATTTTCGGTATTTTTCTGAAAA
Source organism: Viscum album (assembly GCA_963277665.1). Lineage (NCBI taxonomy): Eukaryota > Viridiplantae > Streptophyta > Magnoliopsida > Santalales > Viscaceae > Viscum > Viscum album. The sequence goes on from OY728156.1 coordinate 55,314,764, forward strand.
CATTCAAATTTTGATGAATAGTGATTACATTGGGTTACTATTTAAAAACTGACTTTTTATATAAATAATTATTTATTTTATTTAATTTTATTTTAGGTCAAAATTGATACATAATACCTGTATAATTTCAATTTAATTCATTGGAGTCATTTTATAATAATTTTAAACATATAAAAATTTTATTGAACTTTTCACCGTCTTTTACCCACCTTCTAGGAGAGTTTGAAAATTTTCATAAAACATAATTTTACCGCTTCTATGAGTAGAATATCGAAAATCCGAGAGACATGGTTAATATCAAGTATTAAAATGTGGTTCAATAAGATAAAAATAAATTTTGGTGAATACTAACTTTTTACTTACCACGGTTAAAAATAAATACGGTAATTAAGGGTAAAAATGATATAATTATTACCCAAAAACATGTTCCAATTCTATTTTATAAGTCTAATTCGACCAAAAAAAACATTTGAAATAAAATATTATCATTTAGGTCCACTTTAATTAGATTTGGACATTTATTATTATTATATTTAAAAAAGAATTAAAATAGTTAAAATTAATGTTTAATAACTAAAAGATTTTTAATATAGGGTTATACATAAGATAAATTCGACAATAAATATTCATTAGGTATATAAAAGGATTTACTACTTAATGGTATTTTATTTATAATTTTTAGAAATTAAAGAAATTAATTTACAAATGACATAATGATAATGCAGTAATTACCTTATTAAGGAAATATTAACATAATTGATGTTATAAATACCCAAATAAATGTAATTTTAGACTTTTTATGAATTCCAATAATTTTATATGTTAATATGACATGTTAGTATTGATTTAATTAATGTTTTTAGAACTAATCATGCTGTTATGATTTTCACAAAAAACATGTACCAAATAGTTTCAAAAATGACATCGAATATTTTTTTAAAAAAATATTATATTATTAATTGTTATTTTTTTCGTACAAATCTATGGTTCGAAAAAATGACTTATAAAAGGATATATATATTAATAATGAACCACTTGGGGTTATTTTGGCTTTTTATAGTATGTTTATTAACCATATATTGTAAGAAAACAAAAAGAGACGATAAAAGTTAAATTATTTAACATAGAGTGAAATCTAAATGATAAGGATAAAATAGTAACATAAACTTTCCAAAAACCTATTGGATGAGATTATTTCTACCCAAACCCACCTTAGCATCTAAATAAATCAATTTTGAGCTACTAAACACCGAATATTAATTTATTATAAAATAATATTTTAAGTTTTCCTAAGGTGCCCATCTCCTCCATTATAAAAAGGGCACCCCTTCCCTCTTCACTTCCAACCATTTTGAGCCTTAAATCTCGGCCAAAACCTTCCCATTTATCCTATACACTTCCCTAGAAACATTATAGAGGTTCTGGTATTCTCAAAAGACTAACTATACTTCCTTAAGAGAAGGCTTGAAGGAGGTGCGTCGAAGAAGAGGTAATCTCTTCTTCCGATTCTCTCAAGTTTCTTTATTTTTTCTACTTCTTCTTCTTTATTTGTCTCATTATAAAGTAATAACATCTGTATTACTTATATACTGATATGTTATTATAAATTTGAAAAACCACTATTTGACCTTCTATCCATACAATGTAAAACGAATTCACTGCGCGTGCGTACGTACAGAATACCGTCTCCACGCCGTGGTGTAATCTGTTTTCGACCACCACCTTACATGAATGTGTATAATGGTGTAAATAAATAAATATATGTGAATATTGTAAAGTGATATTTATTTTCAAATATTATACATACACTTCAATATAATTTCTCGATCATGGGAATGATATCATCGCTCATGTGTACGTACGGACTATCGTCTCCATGACGCGATGAGATTCATTCTCCATACTAACCATTCATGAATGATTATAAAGTATATATAATAAGTAATCATGAAATATATGAAATAATAATGATATAGGATTTATGTATATATATATATATATGTGTATTTCATCTACTTAAATCCATTCAATTCAATAAGGAAATGAAAACAGTGTTTATGCGTACGTACGACCTACCGTCTCCATGAACGGTGTATTTCATTCCATTTATCGATCTATCATAGATATATGTATATTCTGAATATATATTATATATAAATCATGTCTTACATTCTGGAATTATGTAAATCAGGATATAATTAATAATATCAAGAACAACATGTCCAAACACGTACGATAAATAAAATGATTTTACCCAAAACACCGCTTTAACATGGATCTTACAAAAGAACGGGTAATATAAAGTCATAAGTGAACCATATATGATATCCTAACAATTAATATGATTCTGTAATATGTCAATGACATTATTTAAATCATTATACAGGAGGTTCAGATACGTACGAATCATATCAGACCTATGGTAAAGGATAATATTTTCAAATCTCATTCTTGTCCGATATTGTTTATTCGCAAGTATTTACTAGGGTTATGTTTATTATTCATGTCCATATGTTCTCAAAATGTTTTCATAAAATGTTTAATTTTCTTCCATGTATGTTTAAATCCATTCTTACCCTTCTTTTTTACTTTTACCACATCGTATGGAAGGAATTCTTCATTTGATTACCATACGAGGTACATTTTGACTTTTCTGACAAAAGTAAGAGAAGAATGTTATTTTTAACTTATATGACGTGAATGGATTTTTACAGTTTCATAACGCCTCAATTTCATGATGCATTCTATTCAAGATTTTATGACCATTTTCAATAAAATACTTTTCTTTTAATATTTCATGGAATTTTGTGAAAAGAAAATTATTTTGAAGAAGAAATGATATTTTCATCAAGAATTCATTTCATGTGTTTTATGAAAACTATATTCCATATAGGATGACATTATTTCATATGTGTTTGTTTCAAGTATAATGTATCTATGATTTACATGGTTTCACTTTTCTTATGATGAAATATCTATTTGTTTTATATGGATTATGTTATAATGGGATGATTTTTATGAAACCCATTTTATTTTTTGGGTTATGAAGAATTTTTATGCTTATTTTTTGGAAAAAGTAAGAATGATTTCATTATGATATGGGTGGGACCTATATTTCCCTCTAATTAATTGGGTAATTATTTATATCTCATGATATATATATGGATGGAACGATAAGTTAATCCGGTTCAGTAATACAGGACTGGAACGAGGAGTGAACTCGATTCAGAAAGGGAATTTGTCCACTAAGATGGTATTGGCAGCAATGCCTTTGCTACTATGGAAATAATATCATGTGATTAATGGTTTCCACAATCACATGTTTTATTTCCATGATATTTTATCATGATTGATGTTCCTTTTTGATATATTCCTTGCGTACTTCCACGATTTATGTCTTTGCTCAAGATTTTGATGTTTAGATTTTATGTTCAAGTTTTTTCATTAAAATTTTTATCGATTGTTTTATGTTCTCTATTATTACCCTTATTGAGAATTTGAGATCATCCTATTTATGTTTTCTTTTCCCCATGATATAAATAAAGGTTTTTGGTAAGAAAAACAAAAGGGGAAAATCTTTATGTGAGATTTTGAAGATCATTCACCATGATTAGAATCTTACATTCCGAGTTTCCAAAGACACTAAACTAATACGGTCTTTGGGCATCTGATTTTTTCATGAATTAAGTATTCCGAAAAAGTATTGTAATTTCCATAAACATCAAGATTTTGGTCTCTACAGCGGGCCAGTCCGGTTCGCCCAGTGGCACCAAGCGACGCTGCCTCTTCCTCTACCATGTCGGCCATAGCCGGCCGGTTCGACCCGGCGCACGCGGCCCCCGATGTGGGTTGTTATCTCCCTCCTGAAGGCGCCTTCATGCGCCGCGGCTCGTACATGCTGACAGGCCGGATCGGCTTGTTGGTTGTTCTGTGGAGCGGGCGGCTTGAGCGGCCGCCGATCCCTCCTCACGGCTGGCGCACGGCCGCCGCTACCGCCGCCACCACCGGTCGATACTGCTGCCGCCTCTTCCGTCTGTCATGGCCTGCATGGTCGCGACCCCCTTTCGTCTTCCGCTATTCTTCTTTGGTGTGGTGCGATGGCCCTGCGCCCTTTCGACTCTGCCTCTGATGTCAAGAAAATTAGAACAACAAAAAAGGGGGGAGGGTCAGACCGTGTTCATGTTGTCCGAACACTCCTCATTATGTTGCAAACATTAAGAATCAAGATGACAACATAGGATGATGAAAGAAGAGTATAACTCATACATAAAAACAATCAAATTACCCCTATATCGGGTTTGTCGTTGTACGATGACGAGTCATGGGAGATGGATTTCACGGATGACAGACATTGTTCCGTCAACATCAGAGGAGGTAGAGTTCGGTGAAGACGAGTCGCGACGATGCCCTCGATGTACTTCGTGGGTGGCGGTGCTTCCCTTTCTTACTTCAGTTGAAGAAGGTAGAAGATGTTGCTTCACGTTCTTCAGAGACGTGAAGCATTCTTCGTCGAGAGGATGGTGTTCTTCCATGAGTTATCCCATGCTCTCCAACGATTATGCCAACCCAAAATAAAATAATAAGTTAATTTATTTTAATGTTGGAAAAATAAATTCAAAAGAATTCAAAAAGTCTAATTAATTAATTAAATCATTATTTATTTGTATTGGAACCATTAATGGGAAGTCCAAGAGTTTCCCATGTTAATGGGGAGCTCAAGGGGTTCAAAAGGGGGGTTTAATGGGGAAAAGATCCTATGGGACCCACAACATAATATCCTCCCAAGGGAGGTATGTGGGGGTGGTATCCACATCCAACTTCCCTTTGGAGAAATAAACCACCACCAACATAAACATATGTTAATCATATTTTTATTTAAATTATTTTGAAAACCCCCAAAATTAACTTCTTTTCTCAACAAAACGCAGTGGCGGTAAAGGTCTCCTTATGTGAATACCAGCGCTGCAAGTTCATCAGTGACCTTAGATTCCAATTCCAAGAAACGTTTCAAATGATATAAAATCCCGCACGTACGTTTACTGAACGTACCAGAACAAAACATCAGAAATTGATTCGAAGCACACTGGGCCTCGGAATCATGCACCATCAGAAACTATGGACTCATAAAATTCCCATGTATTTAAGAAAAAATATTCCACGGGATTTACGGGTCTTTACATTCTCCCCACCTTAGGACTTTACATCCTCGTAAGCTACAACACACACTAAGGGAACAAATGGGGTTACTGAGCATGCATCTGAGCCTCCCGCTCCCATGTTCCCTCCTAGAGGTTCCCGTGCTACCAGAGAACGCGCACAAGAGGAATCGACCATTCACAAAGGACACACGCTTGTCGATCCTCAATCTCCACTACAACCTCTGTGATATTTTCCACATCATCGATGTCTATCTCCCCATCATCGATGATGTGGAATGGGTTGTGCATGTATCTCCTCAGCTGAGATATGTGGAATACGTCGTGCACCTGGTGCAACTGAGGTTGAAGATCCAGTCAGTAAGCCACCATGCCTACTCTGCTGAGGACCTCAAACAGTCCGATTAATCACAAAGATTACATGATGCCTTGGCCAAATCTCCTTAGACCTCGTTGAGGTGAAACCTGTAGGAAGATGTGGTGTCTATCCTCGAACTCCATTGGTATCTATATCCTATCAGCATAGGAATTATGTCTACTCTGTGTAGTCTTCATCCACAATTGGATGATCTGCCCCTTCTCCGTCATAGCCTGCACTATATTGGGTCCTACAAACGCTGATTCCCTAGAGTCAATCCAGCACAGAGGCAATCTGAAAGGTCAACCGTAATGTGCCTCATACGGTGCCATCCCGATGGTATAGTGGTATTTGTTGTTATACCCAAACTCTACCAAGGAAAAGTGATTCTCCTAGTTGCGACCAAAGTCGAGGACGCATGCACCGAGCATGTCCTAGAGAGTCTGAATGGTCCTATTAGTCTGGACATCCATCTGATGATTGATGGCGGTGCTCAAGCGAAGTTGTGTCCTGAAAACCTCCTACAACCACTTTCATAGCCGAGAAGTCAAATGGGCATCTTGATCGGAGACAATCATCGATGGTACACCATGAATCTGTACGATCTCTATTATGTAGAGGCATTCCAAGCTCTCTAATGAGCCATACTATCTGATTGGTATGAAGTGGGCCATATTGGTGAGTCCGTCGACAATCACCCAGATAGAGTTGTGTCCTCTGGATGTACATGGAATTACCATCACTAAATCCATGGATATCTCGTCCCACTTCCACTTTGGGACCTCTAAGGGACAAACCAAGCTTGCTGGAACATGGTGCTCCGCATTCAATTACTGACATGTGTGGCATCATGAGATAAACTCTGCAACTTCCATCTTCATACCTGAAAACCAGTGCTGTCTTCTGAGGTCTTGATACATCTTTGTCACTCATGGATGTACCGTTGGAGGGGAAGTGTGGAACTCCATTAACACTTCCTCCTAAAGTGCAACTAGTACCATGGTCTGTCCTCTAAAGAGAATTATGTGCTCCCCACCTTCAGAAAACCCATCAGGTGCCTACCTGGGGGATATATGAGTATGTCACATCTCACATTCAATGTCCCCCCGCTGTGCCTCCTTGAATCACTAATGAAGTGGAGGAGTGAATGTGAGACACTACAGAAAGGCTGCTCCCTCTCTATCTACAAAAGATATCTTCAAAGTGGCTAGATTCTCTATCGCCTCACCTTGCAGGTGAATGCCTAATCTCCTGTTGAGAGAATCTAATACAATGTTCCCCTTCATAGTAGTATATACTATCTCAAATTCACAGTCCTGGAGGAACTCGATCCATCGTTGTTGTCTCAGGTTTAGGTCCTTATACGACAAGATGTACCTCAGACTCTGTTGGTTAGATTAGGCTGTAAAACTCCCACCCATCAGATAGGGTCAGCACATCTTCAAGAGAAGACCACTGCTGCTAACTCCAGGTCATATGTAGTATATTTCTTCTCGTACTGTCTCAACTTCCGTGAACCATACGCGATAACTGCTCGCTCTAGCATTAGGACACACCCGAGTCTGGTCCCTAATGCCTTGTAGGAAACTAAGTACCCTACGCCCTCCTCTGGTAGCTTCAAGATGGTCCCACGGTTCAACCTCTACCTCATCTCCTTAAACCCTTGTTGGCACCTATCTGACCATATGATGAATTTTACATTCTTCGTCAATGCTGAAAGCGGTGCTGCAACTCCGAAGAAGTCTAGCACAAATCTCGGATAGTACCCAGGAAGTCCCATGAAACTCTGCAACTCCGTCACACTCCTGGATGCCTCTTAAGTAATTACTGCCTCGATATTTGCTGGATCCACTACAACTCTAGCCTCTGAGATGACGTGTCCCAGAAAGTGATCCTCTCGAATCCTGAACTATCACTTCGAGAGCTCACCACAAATCTGGTGCTCTCAGAGTGTGTCCAGTACAACCGTAAATGGTAGGCATGCTCCTCCTCAGAATTCGATTAGATAATTATGTCATCGATGAAGACTACGACAAAGCGATACAGGTAAGGTTGGAAGATCCTATTCCTAAGACTCATGAACACTACTGGAGCATTGGTTACATTGAAGTGCATAACCAAGAACTCGTAGTACCCATACAAAAATGTGAAGGCCGTCTTCTACACATCCTTGTCTCGAACTCTGAGCTGGTGATAGCCTGACCTATGATCTGTCCTAGAGAACCATCGTGCTCCCTTGAGCTGATCAAAGAGTTCATAAATCCTCAAGAGTAGGCAATTGTTCATCATGGTCTCCTGGTTCAGGTGACGGTAGTCAACACACTGTCGCATGCACCCATCCGCCTTCTTAACGAACAAAATCGGAGATGACCAGGGGGAATAATGGGTCGGATAAATCCCTTCCCCTACAAGTCCTACAGCTATACACACAACTCACGAAGCTCGGTGGGAGCCATCCGATATGCTGGAGTAGATATCGGTGTCATCCCAGGGAATAGGTCAATGTAGAAGTCTACATCTCGGAGAGAAGGTAGTCCTGGAACTTCGTCAGGGAAAACATCCACGTACCGATCCAACACAACAAGATAACTCAGACTCCGCACATCAACCACTCCAAGGATGAGACTAGCCAAATGATGTGTGATCGGCCGCCCCTCCTCTGTGTAAGTCCATCATGCACTGTAAAGGATCCCTTCTCGCCGGTGATGTTGAACATGTTACAATCCGTGCGAGTACACCACACATTGTTCCTAATACAATCAATCTTGGCATGAAATGTGGATAACCAGTCCATACCCAAGATGACATCGTAAGGCCTCGATGCCGCTACCAGAAGATCCCAGCTGAAGCTCTCACCGCCTTGAGTAAGCTAACACTACCAGCACTAGTGTGTAATAGTCGAGTCTGCTTCCATAGGAAATTATAGTCGTAAGTATCGAGCCAACGGATCTATCGGAATCTATGTTCTACGAACGAGGGCAGTGGATATAAAATAATTACTCGCACATTTGTCTATATGTACTGCAAAAAGGGTGGTGTAGACACAGATAGTAGCACATATCATCTCATGTGTGCTGTGGTCTTATGCCTTGACTGCCTGGAGCTTAGCCCGCCTTTGTCTGCCAGCTCCCTGTGGTCGAGGTGGACCTACTAGTGGTGGTAGTGGTGGTAGAGCCTCGAAATGTCATCCACCACCTGCTTCTTGACCATCTCCTCTGCCACATATGCCTACTCCCGGAGAACCACCACGGTCTAACCTTTTCCTCTTCCTAGGGGGTCCGTCTACTGTCTGCTGCTCATCTGCTTGGTGGGTCGTAAAGTCACGAGCCATGTGGCACTGCCCACCGCATGCATAAGACTGGCTGCTCCTCATATAGATGGATCTGTCTCATGTGCCCTGCACAACTGAACCTCTATCCTGGGGCCACCCACCTGATGGCTTGGTCAGCTTGGTCCACTGCGACATCTTTCTACTACCGGCTACATAAGACTCCGCTACGTGTCGCCCTATGGTGCGTCTCGCTGCTGGTGAATGCTCAGTTTGAAAAATCTCCACTAGAAGGGATCACTCCAGCACCCCCTCCTACTTCGGGATGCTGAGGGGGGTCATCGATGTCCTGATCTCATTCCTGAGTCCATGCTTGATGGTTCGGGACCTGAAGAATGGGTCCCACACCATATCATTGGAGTAGCACGAGAGGTCAGTGAACCTCAATGTGTATTGAGCAACTGTCATATGGCCCTGCTGCAGATGAAGTATCTCCTGAATCCTCACAACACGAATGGTGGTTGGAACAAACTTTGAGGGGAAGAGACTCTCGAAGTCTGTCTAGAGTAATGATGCCTCGTCATGCACCTAGAGCATCAGGCTTCACCATCTGCCTGCTACTCCATATAGGAGACTCACGACAAGGATCACCATTAGTTTGGCTGGTTTCACTACTAATCTGAAAACTCTCACGATGGCCTCCCACCATTCCTCAGCTGCTTGTGGGTCTGTCTCTCCCCGGATCCTGGGTGGCCTCTTGCGCTGGAACTCGTGAAACACACTCAGGTGGCTTGAAAGCTCTGCTGTTGGAGCTAGTGGTATCGGTGGCCCAGTAGGTAGTGGTACCCATGGTACCTCCACTGTGATGGGGCCCAGCACCGAGGCCTCGTCACTCGGTGGGCTACCATCTCGTACGAAACTCGGAACCCTAGATGGATACCTTCGTGGGGCCATCCTAAAAGGAAATTGGTGCGCCATTGTAAAAACAGTATACCTGATGAGATGAAACAAAGTAATCACGAAGAAATCTTTTTCAATGGAAAAAAACAAGCAATCATTGATTTGGTGCACTGATTCGGAGATCAGAAGTCAGAGTCCAAGTCTATGGATACGTCGGTCGCCACACCAACACCGGTTTCCCTAAACTGATAACTACACCCAAAACACTTAACACTATTATCGTTAGAAGAATCAGAGTCCCAGTTTTATGGTAGTACCAACTCCTCTCATACTAATTATTCACGACCCATCCTCAGGGCCTGTGCCATGACTACCCCAAGACCGCCTTCCAAAGGCCCGGGGCTGGTGACTAGCACCAAAGGCGTAATCCCAGAAAAAGGGAAGGCATTGCCTTTAATAATTAAACAAAAACAACAGAGTATCCAACTGAATGTAAAAACTATGAAAAACTGTATACAAAAGAATGTGCTGAATGGAAAGGGGCCAGAAATACAAACCCAACAGTAAAGTACACACAACTATAAAACTAGTACAACTGCAGAAAGGTAAAACAACAACAACTAAGTCATCCTATGGGAATACCACCTAAAAGGTGGGTATAGAGGGCCTCCTCAACACCCCAGGTCCATTCGTCCGCTCCGTGTATGTCTCGGAAAGTGGTCCACCTCCTGGTACCATCCAGCTCTACAACTCTCTACCTCGATCAATGTTTTCCATCGTCTGCAACAAACACAACGAAGTGCGGGCATTTCCCGTGAAGGGGTGAGAATAATGATACTCAATAGGGACCCTGAGACCCCCGATGGTCTCCCAGAATCCACGGAGGATAAATCACATAAGAAAGATACAATCATGTAGTATCAACCAATGCTACTTAGGTATATTCCCATACATATACCTATGTTATCAATCACAGTTTGACTCCAACTCTCAAGCCCAAGCACAACCCAATGCACACAGGAAGTAAAGTAAATCAACTCAAAGTTAAATGATTGAAAGTCATGATTCAGATCACACAAGTATACATATTTCATACATTGATATAGATGATCAGATATAGTCACTAATTCATCTAAGCTGTCGGACCCACATAGGATATAGGACCAGCTAAGCTGTCTGACCCACACAGGATACCGGACCAGCTATTCTGTCAGACCTGCACATGATATAGGTACAATAGTCATAACTTTCAGACCCACAGAGGATCCCTATTCAGTAGACATCTCTGTTGAACCGACAGTGGATTCTGGTATAGTAGTCATCACTGTCGAACCCACAGAGGAATCCAGTATAGTAGTCGTCGCAACAAGACCTAGGGTTCTCGCACACAACATGCTCGATTTCGTGAGGGTCTTCTCCTCGAGCCAATTGTCAATACATCATCTATAAAAAATTCTGATGTTTATATATCCTATAGTTCTGTCTCATCATATGGAACCCAATGCTATATAGAGTGCATCAATTGGATGCCCGGTCCGATAGTTATTGGGATTTCCATTCCAGGTGCCCGATTTGATTTACGTTTAATCCAAACCCGGACGTTTTCCAAATTTGTCAAAAACTCACATAGAGTATCCAAAATGTACCGCCTCATCACGACGGTCCCAGTGCTGTAGACGGCTCATCAATCAGATTCATGGTATAGGAGTTATTCGCATTTAAGTGAAGACGGGCCCGACCCGTCAAACCCAATGGGCTAGCGGGTCGGCCCGACCCGGCTCGGCGGGACTGACCTGCCTGGGGGTCGGCCTGGCCTGGTGGGGTGCCGCGTCTTCCTCTTCACAACCGGCCGTAGTAATCCGGTTCGACCTGGCGCATGTGACCCGGGCAGCGGGTTGCGGTTCTTCCCACGCGGTGCCTGCGGGCGCCATAGTTCTCCATCCCGGCCGGCCGGTTCACGCAGTCGAGCGGCCGGCGGACATGGGCCGCACCCTCCTCCATGAAACACCTTTGGACGCTGCATTTCTCCAGCCCGGACGACAAGCAGCAGGACGATTCTTCTAGCCGAGTAGCCCACACATGCGGGTCACAGTTTCGCTCCATGCGGCGCCTTCGTGCACTACAGATCCTACATGAGTACCGTCCAAATCGGCCATCCGGTTATTCCATGGACCGAGCGGCCCGAGAAGCTGATGATCCCTCCACATGGCCGGCACGCGGCCACCACCACCTCTGTTCGCCAGTGCCTCCTCATCTTCCATCCATCACGGCCCGCATGGCTACAACCCCCTTTCATCCACTGCGGCCGGCAAGGCCGCGACCCCCTTTCGTCTGCCGCAGTTCTTCTTCGGCGCGGTGTAAAGACATTGAACCCTTTCGACTCTGCCTCCAACACCAATACAATAAAATCAAAAACAAAAAAGGGGGGAGGGTCGGACCGTTTTCATGCAGTCTGAACTCTCCTCATTACATTTCTAACATTTGGCATTATGAGCAAAACACGTGATGAGGAAAGAAGGCTATAACACATATGTAAAAAGAATACAATTCTCCCCTACCTCGTGTTGGTCGTTGTACGATGATGAGTCGTGGAAGACGGACGACTTGGATGATGGACGTCATTCCGTCAACGTCGGAGGAGGTAGAGTTCAGTGAAGACCAGTCGTGACGACGCCCTAGATGTACTTCATGGGCTTCAGTTCTTCCCTTCCTTGCTCTGGTTGAAGAAGGTAGAAGATGTTTCTTCACGTTCTTCAGAGACGAGGATCATTCATCATCGAGAGGATGGTGTTCTTCCAAGATTTCTTCCAGGCTCTCCAATGATTATGAAACCCAAAAATAAAAGAATAAGTTACCTTATTTTAATGTTGGCATAATGAATTAAAAATAATTCACACACTCCAATTATTTAATTAAATCATTAATTAATCGTGTTGGAACTATTACGAAGAAGTCCAACAATTTTCCCTAATAATGGGGAGCTCAAGGGGTTCAAAAGGGGGGGTTTAAGGGGTTGAGCTCGTGTGGGCCCCCACACAAAATATCCTCCCATGTGAGGTTATGTTGGGGTGGGTCCCACCTCCAAATTCTCTTTGGAGAAATAAACCACCACCTACATAAAAATATGTTAGTCATATTTTTATTTAAATTATTTAGAAAACCACCAAAATTAACATATGCTATCGACCAAACACAACTACGGTAAAATTCTACATAAGTGAATTCCAGCACTGTGAGTTCATCAGTGACCTCAGATTTCAATTCCGAGTACCAGTCCAAATGATATAAAATCCTACATGTACATTTACTGAACATACCTGAACAAAAAATCATAAATTGATTTCGGGCACACCGAGCCTCAGAATCAGGCGCCGTCAGAAACTGTGGACTCGTAAAATTCCCATCTATTTAAGAAAAAAATTCTACAGGATTTATGGGTCTTTATAAAGAACAAGTTCATGTCTTGAAGCACATGGGAAGGACCTGGGTGGCAGATACATGCCATTTATAACCTATACAGTACATGTTGGTTGACATGGTTTTCCAAGCCATGACTAGTGTAGTGTGTATCTGGTAAATAAAGAGGGGTCACACACCATGTCAGCCCCCATACATGACATTTATTCCATCAAGAAACAACTTTCTATCTTATCTCCTTATTTAGTACTCATATTTTGACATGTGAGTTACCTATCCACTGCCTTCTTCAATTATGTACAGATTAGAGTCATTATATTTGGTATATAATATTCTATGTGTGTTTTTTTGAAGTGTGATGCTTCTCTTTGAGACACATTATGAAGGATGTGATCCGGGAAGGATCATTGGAGTGTCACTGGGGTTCGTACACCCCTATCTCACCAATGTGAAAATTCTCTATACTATTTTTATATTTAGAGACAATACTCCCCATCTAAGAAAATGGATCCCTTATCTACAGAGTATTCCCCCCTCATCATTGATCTTCACTGGGTAGTGGGTCCTTCACCAGTGTTGTGTCTCCCTCAGTTGTGGAGTGAAGTAGTTGTCATATAGCCCCCTCCCCCACATAAATTTTTTTAATGTTTCATCTGATACTGAGAATATGAGAGGAACTTTTGGAGCTGTAGGTAAAATCCTAGAATTATTTTAGGTTGTGTGATGGAGATCCCATTTCCCTATAATATTTGTTTCATTTTGAGAATATATCTATGACAGTTTTTTCCCTTCTATTTGGGGTTGAACATATATTTATTTATATCCCTATATTTCTTCCTCTACCATTTTTATTTTTTCTTAATGGGTATTCATATAAATTCCATTTTATGGGCATTTCTCGCACATGTATCGTCCTATGTAGATGAAAAAAGTTATTGAATGTGAAATTTGTGTAGATCATGGATAAAATATTGAATTCAATGTATATAGTGATAGAGAATAATAGATCAAAATTATGGCCATCTCAAATCTCACATATTAAATTTTTAGACTGTCTAGAACATCAATTTTAACTGTGCATTTGTTTTTACCCTTCCTTTTCTTCTTCTTTTATACCTTGGTATTATGTTTTATTCCAAAGGGTTTATTAGATTCATGGTTTTTTCACATAGTTACTATATTTTATATTCCTTTTTACTATTCTATAGACATATTTGGGTGTATGTAAATAAGTTAGTTAGTAAATGGTCTCCAATTTTATATCATTCTTCTTAGTTCTTGTTACATTCCCCAAGCCTATTGGCGGAGGGCTTAGGGTTGTGGTAGGTCAGCATTCCCCCAGCCAGGAACGCCCGAATGGGATAGGTTGTGACAATAAGAGTGATTAACATCATTTGGATATATGTATTTTGAGACTATGTGATCCAATCAAACAAATATCTTTTTGGATCTTAATTATGTATATATTTTATAATTATATATATATATTTCTATATGGTGACTTAGTTATAAATTTCGGTATTAGTATTGAATTTCAAGTATTAGGGTATTATTTCTCGAAAAAATATAGTATGGGAAATAACATACAATCAATTAACCATTTATATTTTGGTTAATATCTAAGGAAAATATAAACATATTTTTATCCCCTATATAAATATATTGTATAATGGAAGGTGATTTTGGTTCATCATAATTAATCACGAATAGCCTTCATTTAGAAAAAATGACAAGACTGTGGGAGAAATTTATTAAAGGATGAAATTATAAATTTCATGTAATTATATTTCTATATGTCTATATTATAGAAGCTAATAAAATTTCTCAATTCTATGAAAATGATCATATAACAAATTATTCTATTACCTTTATTTTTGATGAATCAATATTCAGTTTCACAACACTTTTTTTTAGTTTTGCGGTCGTTAAATTTCTCATGAAAATTAACATTATATTGATCATTGATCTCTATCACTACAAATCATTATTTTGACATTATTATTTTCTTTCATCTCTATATTTTAACGTTCCTGTAATTTTTTTTATATTTTCCAACATATATTTGTGTTATTGAGATAACTTGTGTATATCGCATTCACTCTTTTCAAGAAGAAGTATTATTAACCTGTTTAATGATGTGGGATTTCAAATAAGGTATTTTAATATATAAAACCATAGATTATATAGATAAATTTAAAGGTAAGAGGATAATTTTTTTTAGATCATTGATACTGTAACACACCATGATTTTATAAAAGTACATTTTGTTTTATAGCATGCACGATATGCAACATTGGTCATAAAAAAACCATGAAAAATTATTATTGACATATGAATCTTACAACATAGATTTTGAATTTAAGGTTATCAATATGATTACACACATTATGAAACATATATGGTTTTCATAATAAATAAAAATTTACTTATTAATTATTTGGAAATAAGAAATTAATTTTTTAAAAATCATAATTGTTCTTCCAAAAAAGGATTTTCCTAATAATGGTAATTATTAATTTTGTAAGAGAACATTATTATTAATTTTTTGAACAATTAAGTATTTTATATGATAAAAATTATATCATTTTTTCAATCATCATATCAAAATTATATTATATTAATTTTTTTTATTTTTTTGAAAATTTTAATTCTTCAATGAATTATAAAAATATTTATTTTTAGTAAATGAAATATTTAAAATGTACATATAAACCAAAATTATATTTTAGAATTGTTTTAAAATTTTAATAAGTTCCTTTTTATAAATAATAATAAAATTATAGTATTTTTAATTAATTTTATACTTAATTGAATATAAAAACATATATTTACATTAAAAATACATTTTTTGGGGAAAAAGTTCTCATCATTTTTTGTGTGTTAACATTTTACCAAAATTATGAAACTTCATGATTTTGAATATTTTAAAATTGGTTTCATATTTTAAATATGAGGTTATTTATTTGTTAAATATTTCGATTTTAATTTTAGTCATTATGAATTGTAATCAATGAAAAATTATTAAATGGTTAATTAAAGTTTAAAATAATTTATATTGACCAGAATGTAACAAAAACGATTCCCTTAATTTTAATTAATGAGTATATTTCTACAATTATTTTCAATCATTATAACATATGACTATTTTATTTTATATGATCATGGTTTTGACTTTATAATCCTTTATGTAATGAATAGTGAGAAATTTCAATTTCGTTGTATTATTAATATTTAAAATTTTGAAATTAAGAAGAAAAGAAATTATTTTTTTATAGATAATAATATTATAGATAATTTTTTTATTTATTTTGTAGTTATATTTCTAATATTTTTAAAGAAATAATTTCATTAATTGTCTTTGAAAAAACCAACACTACATTTATTCTATTAACAGATAAATAAAATACACTCTTTTGAAATTATTTGATGTATTTATATTTGAATTTATTATTGTGATCCATAAATTCAATATAAAAAACGAAATATTAGATTATTTTTAATTTATTATATCGAAATTCAATTTATTTATTGTCATATAAAATTATAAATTAAATGACTAGTTCCATAATTGACATTAATGACATTTTACAATAAATTATTTTTTATTTTATAATTTCATATCAATAAAGAAATCTATTTCAGACTAGTTTATTATGTTAGGGTTGAAAATAACATCAATTTTACATTCATGGTCCAACTAAACTTTTATAGTAAATATATTCACACATTAATAGTAAAAATCATTAATAAGATCTTAAATTTAAAAATTTTTAACAAGGGTTAAAACCAAAATATTATGGTGTAAAATTTTTTAAACTTGTTAAGAAAAACTTATATTAAATAATGTTGACCAATTATCATAATATATTACCAAAAAATAAGATTAGTGTCATTCGTATATGGAAATAAATTTATATTAATTTAATATGTTAAGAATTCCAATAGTTCACCTCAACTCATTTATAAAAGGGAACATATTCTCCTAGAATCGTCTCAATAAAAAAGTGTACATTTTCGAATAATAACATCTAAATTTTATTTAATACATCCCAATCAATGTCATAGAATCAATTTTTTTGATATTAAATACATCATAGGGATGCTTTTTGGGTAATCCATACGAGGTTGTTCTAAGAGCTATAATAGTTCTTAACCATGTGTTTTTGTTTCATTTTTTATTATACAACATTAAAATACTCTAGAACCGTGATAAAATAATGAGTTAAAATTTATTGAATATAAATACATTTTATTATGTTAATAGGATAACCTATATCCATATCCTCTTCCATCTAATGGGAAATGAATTTATCATTCATTTGTATTAGAGACTACCTTATCACAAACCAATGTATTTCATTTTCAATTACATCCTCTTACGACTACCAATAATGATAATTTTATTGTATATATAAGATATTAATGAAATATTTATCATTATTAAAATATATTATTCATTTAATTTATTACCTTTATCTTCATAGATAAATAACAACGTCGATCATGTTTTCATGTGGATTACCAAATCCATAACGAGTTGTGATTAATTTTTCATCACCAAATCTCATGAATGATATATATGAGTTTATTTAATTCCGTAATATGGTATTTATCATATAATTATCATTATTTAAATTTATGATATTACTTATTTTTTTCCATAGTGATCATTGAAAAATTTAAATGTTACACATTATAATCTACAACCTAATGACTTTATGATTGAAACATAAATGATTTTTCATTACAATAAATTTTGGTTGGTTTTAAAAGAATAATTGATTTATTAAATTTATAATTATTTAATAATTGTTATTCTAGATATGATTTACTAATATCCTCTTTGATTATATTCAACAAATCGAAGTTATTTTGGAAATATGAGTATAATAGTGCTAAAGTTTATTATGTGAAATTAATTGATTAAGTAATTATATATAACATGGTATCAATTAAAATGAAAGAAACATGTAATTTCAAAAAATTTATTAGGTAATTAAATAATTATAATTATTATTTATCCATGATTGTAAAGAACATATGTGACGATTAAGAATTAAATTATGGGAGTTTCATTAAAAAATAATCTTTTCAAGTATCTCTTTCAAATATTTTTCTTCATTGTCTATATTCTGAAAATTAATATATATATATATATATATATATATATATATATTTGAATTTATGGACAAAAATGAGTTAAAATGGTCATAATATTTCTCCATTTACTTTTTTTTCAGTGTTTTGTGAAGAAAATAATTTCACATAATTTATATGGAATATTTTGAAATTATTTTTAAAAGAAAATATGAATGCCCTATTTTAACGTATATGGATATATTGACTTTTCCCACCACCATAACAATAATTTTTTATTTTTTAATACTTTATAAGATTAAATATTATATTAAAAAAATGTATTTCAAAATTTTCTTAGTATTTTAGTTTTGAAAATTGTGTTTTAATTGAATGAATTATCACAATATCCAATAATTCATCCATATGGGCGGAAATAATGATTATATGATTCAATAATTTATCAGTTATGATTATTTTATGGTTCAAGTAAGATCATTATAATCATTGAGTGTTCTATGATAATATTTTTATGGTTTGTTCCATGATACAACTTCAATGAATTGGGTAGGATTTATTTTTAGTAGTTGAACATAATGGTTATTCAATGTGTAATTTTGATCGTTATTCCATGTGTAACAATTTTGTGTATTTAATTTTTTTACTGTTAAGGATGCGAGATATTTAAGATTGATGTTAAATGTTGTTCTCAATTAACCAAAAACATTTATTTATTCATACTGTGGTTTTTTTTAAAATATTATATTTCATCAAGGTATTTTGTGGAATATATGTTTACTAAAAATCATTGTATACTTATTATTGGTGGAAATTATTAATCATTGAAAAACTGTTCATGAATATTTCCTGATTGTTAATAATTTTTTTTCTATATTGTATTTCTCCACTATGAATTAATATGAAATGTGTATATATGAGAAGATGATTTTATAGGTAAACAAATGAATTTTTAAGACCAATTATATTTTGGAATGGAAACGTTTTATGACTATCCTTGGACTAATAGAGATCATTCATTGTTTTTATGTACCATTGTAATCAATTTATTCAAATCATGTGTTTAAAAAAAAATTCAAATGGTTTTAATGATCCGAAGGGATAACGACGGGGTAATGAATACAATTGTAATGTTTTTTCCAAAAATAAAAATTTGTTATATCAGAACTATTTTTTTTCGGGAAAAATGGTTACTTAGTTGATGTTTATACATTTAGATGTCATAATTATTTATGTCAATATCATAGACTATGACATTAAAAAATTAATCAGATAACAACTTTTGGAATTCAATATCATGAGTTGTATTCTTGAGTCACTAGAATATGTAATGTTTATGGTTGGGTCCTAATATTATTTTCCAACTGTAATTGTTTTACATATTATTTTATTTTTTAACTCTTTTTATTAATGTTTATAGTGATTTATTTTCATGAATTGTCTTTGAAACATCAGATAACATGGAATTATCATACTTCTATATGATTAATCACTTGGTTCCCTATAAATAAATGTGGTTCTAGGAATCAAAAATATAAATAATAAAAAAATTTATGTTATGAAATGTAGCATTTTTGGGGTTCTCTATATAAATTATCTAGTATTGTGATGACTTATTGGATATGTATTATCATATACCAGTATTATCCATATTCATAATTATGGTACATAAACACTAGACGGGGTAAAATTATATACCAATCACAACTGGGGATTAGAATCCTGTTGTGGGTATCCTTGAAGGGATTGAGGGTATAGATATATATAGAAACCTTGCGATTTGTGTGATTGACCAAAGATGACTTCTGTTATGGGTGATGGAATTATGGGACACTGCATCACGTGATATGACCAAATTTTATATAGAAACTACGAAATGTAGGATATCATAGTGATGATAAGATATACCACATAATATTCTGGAGATGGGTTTGTTGATAGATTAATATGATGCTTTACTGATTATTTCATGAGTGGAAATGAGGAATTTGAATGTAACCAATGATAGAGTGGTTATCTTAGGCATGTGGGTGGATTGGAATTTGAAATAATGGGTATATTATAAAATATTTGGAGAGGTAACATCAGCAACGTGCAGTCAATATTTTCAGTATGTTAGTGTGTAACATATATATGTTTTATTTCAGTGTACATATTGTGTATTGATTGGTATATATATATATAACAAGCATTAGATAGATATTTAATTTATATGGGGTGTGAACCAATGATAACCCTTTTAAGAACCAAAGTATCAATAATTTATTAATAACTTATGATAGTATGAGTATATATCCACATTCATAGATGGGATATAATAAAAAATGGTAGTATTTTTGAGACATATTTATTATGGTTCAATAGATACTGTATTACCATGAGAATAAAGAGTGATTGTTTTTCCAATATATATTGGTTAGAAATATTTATAAACATTAATTTACCTTATGATATATTTATAAGACATTAATTAATTTTGAGAATACATTGGTGTCACATGAAACATTTTTTTTTGAGGATTATAAAAAATGTAAAGGGGGTGAGACTATATTTGAGTTGAGGATTTGTATTTTTCTAGAACTACTTGTTTTCATGACATGCGAATATAGTAATAATATAAAAAATAACGTAAATAAGATGGGATTGGTTAGAATACATCAATTGAGTGGTCTCAGAAACCCTGATATATTTTAGTAAACACATTTAAAAAATCAGAACTATTTGATTATATTGAATGTGAGTTTGAGTAGGATCACCTCATGGAGTTTCTTAATATAAATGTTTCAATAAGTATAATTTTTTTTATTATGAATGAGTTTTAATATGATTTTTATATAGAGTGATTATGATATAATCAAGTGGTTATGATAAAAAAGGTTAATCTAATCTGGTCAATTTGTGGGAGGGATGGGTTTTGATGTTCAGTTATCATGAAATTTTGATAGAGGATTCTAGGGTTCTATAGAACACTATTGATCTAAGTGCATTTGTGATATCTTTAATGAAATGTGAAATTTACCTCAATATTTTCATGTTTGTAACCACATAATTTTTATCCCGACTAGTAGATCCATCAATTGTCTAATGCAAGTTGAAATTTGATATCCATGTGCAATGAATTTAGGAATCTACTACTATGATATATTTAATTGACAATTTAGTTTTTAGTGATTATTAATAGGTTGAAAAAAATATTTGTAATGTAAATAATTTCAATGTTTATAGACCCTAGAGAAATGTTCATAGAAATGAATTAATAATTTTTAATCAGTGGTGGTCATGAGAATGATATTTTAAAAAATAATGGATTCTATCTAGTGTGATTTTCATAATATAATAATAAGAAAAATCCTTTAATGTGGGTGGATACTATTGAAAGTAAAAGGATAAAACCATATTTCATATGGAATTATAATGAATTTTAATAGATAAATGTATGAAATACAATAACCGGTAGTGGGTATTGTTTTATTTATTTACCAAATTTTTTGTTTCGAATTTTGATGATCGGGTGAGGATACCAAATTTGATAATAGATTAGGATCTACATTAAATAATGGTCTAAGTGGATGGGAAAGATGAAAAATAGAAGTTCATATTAGAGAGTATGATGATCAATTTATTGATGAGAGTATTTTATTATAAAAATACCATCGATCACGAAACTATAGATTATTAAAAAATGATTAAGAGATGCCTCATTATAGTATTGAGAACGAATTATTCTAAAATTGAAAAACTCCATAACATCCAAATAATTATATAAAAAATATATATTTGGGGAATTCCCCCAAGATAATAACATCACTAGTCGAATTTTCATTTAATTCAGCACAATGGTTATTTTGAAATCCATATTTGAACAAATCTGTTATTATCATATACTATCTAGATCATTTCAACATGAAATTATATTGTAAGAAAATAATTAATTAATCACATTATTCAATTATTGGTTATTATTAACATTTATCAAGAATAAGAAGATCTATATATTATTATTTTTATTTGGTCAGGTGTAGTGAAAACATTGTTTTCTTAAAATTGGAATACATTATATTAGTGATCCCATATCAGGTTTATTTTATTATTAATGGATGCTTTGTTCAGTGATAGAAATTTTAATTTTTTGTTGATTAATGGGAAATCACAAGGGACACATCGGCCTTAATTATAGATGTTTTAAATACTTACCTTGAAGCCATAATATCATCAATGAGACACAAATATTGAAAACTTCATAACATGGTCAAAAGTAGGTAACAATAACCGGTCGGCTGCAAAAAAAGGTTTCAACGACCATATAATGTTTCTTGGAACACTCTGATTTTTCACAAAGGAATGACATGAATGTATAAAAATGTATCAATCAAATGCCTATAATATCATCTCTGATGGATTTCTCGAAAAATAATGCATTTTTTATACGACCAAACATAGTTTCTGTATGTTGTATCTTACAGATGATCAAGAAGATTTCCTACTATGTGTTTATTTCACCTATGACTTCAATCTACATCACGATTATGTTTATTTGTGACCTGGTGTGTCCACCTATCAAATAAAAAATAGAATATTTGAGACACTTAATGGTACATAAAATTGATCATATGATGGTAATGTGATCAAAGGACAATGTTAGAATTTTTCTATGTATTGAAGAAATAGAATTTAGAATTTAATGGTATATATGTTTGATGGATCTAAAAAACATTCACTAAGGATTATGAGTTTATTTTTTTCACTATGATTTTGGGTTATCATAGTGAATATATATCAAGGCACATATCAAAAAATAATAACTAAATTTGGAAATATATTTTATTAATTTATATTCAAACCACCATATGAAAATAATAATAGTTTGGTTAGGCACATTAAGTGCTTCCAAATTTAATACCATGTACAAGGATTTGTAATTAATTTATTTCCAATTGATCCATTTACAGTAATATTTAATTTTAAATGATAATGATATAAGACAAAGGGATACCATATTATATTCAGTGTTCAAAACATATTATCATGTAATAATTTATAAATAAATCAATGGTGTATTTTTACCTGATCATCACCACAAGATGTGGGAAAAAATCATATGTTCATATATCATATATAAACTAAAAGATGACATAGATAATAGAAGATCCACTTATAGAACAAATAAAAATTGATATTTCCCTATTTAGAACATTATTATATTTTACTCTCTCAATCTATTTTAGTAAATTTAATTTTTGATTTATATTTTCTATAAATATATTTAGAAAAAATATAATAATGGTCATAAATGATTACACAGATAATATAAAATTATTTCATTAATATTTTTAATCCCAAAGAAACTATAAATGATGGTTGGTTTATTATAGAATACAATGCCTATTTTTTTTCTCTATATATAAGAAGTAGGTTTTTTATTAGTTTATGAATTAATTAAACATCATGGAAGTAAGTGATTTCTATGTAGAGTGTATTTGGACAGAGATTGAGACTTAACCACTAGTAATTAATTTAGATATTTCCCTAAATGTGTTTCATTCTCTTTTTTCGATACTATTTTTGAATAAACATTGAAAAAATGTATAATGATATATCTATATTATAGGAGACATGTTTACTATATAATATCTATAGAATATTTTAGAATGATTTAATTAATCAAGACTTATTCCAACTAAATTTTTTCCATTTATCAAAGAATATATTTATGAAAATAAAATTAGATATATTAATTTTATTAGTTTATACAATTATTTTTAAAAAATGTGTGGTTTTTGTTATAAATTATTTAATAAGGTGATATTTTTACTAGATACACATATCACCTCCCTTTGTGTACATCACTTTGGAAAAAATCCAGTATTAATGGTTTTATTTATTTCTTCTTTTTTGTATCCAGTTTTTCTTAATAGAAATATTTTAATCAGTATATCAAAATTTATGCTATTTTTATATTTTTATATTTATGTATAATAATAAATATTATAGAATTACTAATAACAGACCATAGTATTTTAATTTTACAAATAATTACAAATAAAAAATGAAAATTATGTTACACCTTGAATGTATGGGTTTTGATATGTGGACTGTGATTTATGATCTCTAAGAAAAAATATAAATCATAAATCCTAATGGAATGATTCAATTATGGATTCTTTATGACTATAACTATTATGAAATAAATTACTTATAATAATCAGTAGTTGAAGATGAATTTAATAGAATATCATTATGTTCTATAGATTTTTAAATTTGGGAGACATTATTTGGGTAACATGATGTCATATATAATTTATAATTAATAAATTCAAATTCATATACTATTAAATATGATACATTTAGGATGAATCCTGATGATTATATTTCACAAATGTATCTTACTTTTAATGATATTACATATATGATACATGCACTATGGAATACTATAAATGAAAAGTTCTAAGTAGAAATATTTATATGATTATTACTAGAAAAATATAGAGGTACTTACATATAGACTTGTGAATTGTATTAGAATCATCATAGTCAATAAAAAAACAAATAAAATAGTAGGTTCTAATGGTTTTACTGTAATGCTGATATAAATGAAGATATAAATCATTTTATAATAATATTGAATTAATATTATTGAATTAATTAGTTATATAGGATATAAAACCTCAAGGGAAACATTATATAAAATGTTATTAGAAAATTAATGGTAAATTTAGATAAATTACTTATTATGATTGTAAACAAAAAGTATTTTCTACATACCATACTACATGGTGTAGTTGTTTTTTGATTAATTTATGAGTTTTAGGTATTGGTAGTGATTCTGTGGAGTTTCCCCTGGAAAATAATAAAATTTAATTGGTTTCCTTTTATGTATAGTAAGGGTCCACTGTTAGAGAGAAACTGTATGACCTATGTTGATAGGTTGAAATTTCATTTAATATTTAATTGAATATAAATTTTTAATATTTGTTTCACAATGTTACGTCCAAATCATGTAATCCCCTATGATATATTGTTTATGTTCCTTTACCTGTGTGCGGTGTGACGCACGAATTGTGAAAATTTGGGTAAAATTTTCAAAAAGAGTGTGATTTTGAATTGGATTCCTATAGAACTAAATAACATGGTGTGGAAAATTTTCCCCAACTATATAGTGCCTTAGATAAACCATGTGATATTTTATTGGTCTTGTAAAATCCCTTTTAATGGATGGCTCGTAGTTTTATAAAATGTTTTGAAAAACCATGTGACATTATTAGGTGTCTTATTTTTAAGAGATACATGTTTTTTTCTTTTTGAATTTAATATGTTTTAACACCTATTACCACCAAATATGTCTCTAAATACGTGGAATAACTACGGGAGGTCCCACCTCCTCCCCTCTTCATTGATTCCTTCTCTATGGTATTCTCTAAGTGTATGTAACATATATCTCCCTATACTTCTTCATTTCTTTTTCCTCTCTCCCTTTTCTATTGATTATGGTTTCCTCCATGAACACTAAATCTCATGTGGATAATTTTTGGGTTCAAAGTGGCTTAAATATTGGGGTTTTTATGGTATAGGGTTTTATTATACAATTTCTATTATAATGGGTGTTCTTTCCATTGAAGGTGACTTGCTTTGTCTTGATCATCAAAACCTTAAGGTATGTCTTTCAATGAATTTTCATCATTATATATTTCAATGTATACTTTTTATTTATAAATTATTTTCCAATGAACGTATAAATATATGTCATAACTATGAGGGGACTTGGAAAAATTTAATTTTCTATATAATTTTTTGAAAATGGTTTTTATGGGTTTCCTTCTGTTTTAAATCCAGTTTTGGTTTTCATTTATTTAAAAATATGTTATATAGTTAAATGAAATTTCATTTTTTGTGTTAATATCTAGATATATTAGAAAGGGGTTCGACATTGGATTTAGGATCGTCATTTTTTATGTTTGTGTGGTATACCCCTTTATAAAATTCATTAATGAATCATTGAAATGATTTTGATGGAAATTAAGGTATTTGGCCTTGTTTTGTGTCTCAAAAAAGAAGACCCCTGATAGAAGTTGTCATTGAAATGTTTATTAAATTGTGTGGAATATTCCAATAATTTTACATATGGTGTTTTGAATTGTAATTTTTTTGGAAAATAAAATAGGTCTTGGTATCCCAATCCATGTTTTGGTATTCAAGAAATGATTGGAACATTGGTTTTAATTGGTGTTTTTAAAGAAACTCTTTGATATCCCCATGATTTTCATACCCATTATGTATGCTTTGTTTTATCTATAATATTATTTTCACCCCACATTTTTGTAATGTAGATCATACTCCATTGGCGGACAATAGATATGTTAAATTAATTATTGAGTGTTAGGGGTGATGGTTTCTTTAGTTATGACTTCTGTTATTTACTTGGATTGTATGTTTCAATGCCACAAATTCTTTTGGGTCATGGGAAAATATGTAAAATTTGGGAGATAATTTTATTTTTCTAGTTGGTTCTTATGCCAATAGCTGACCTCCTGTCATCCCGGGAGCAATGGGTTAAGAGGGGATTGTAATTATAATTATGATTTTCTGAGATAGTTTAATGAATGAATGATTTAAATTCAATGAATGTTGGTAGCTATTTCCCTAATTATAACACTCTTATATACCAAGATTCTTCACAATATATGAATCTCAAGGTATATACCATGAAACATATTATTAAATGGTTAGTTATGGACTGAGTGTAGTTTTATCTAGTGAATATTTGTATTTATTCAACTTTTTTCTTTGTTATGACAACATTTAATGTTTATATTGATATATACCTTGCGAGGGAGATTCCCTGTTTGTTGATACTAAAACATGTATGTCTATATTGGTCATTTATTGTAGGGAAATGTGTATTGAATTTTTTAAAAAACCCTTATTTCAATTAAATGTCTTCGTGTTGGTGCATTAAAGTGGATTTCAAAATAGGTGTCTCGGGTTTTAGATAGACTCATCCAGTGAAAATATTCGAACTGGCTATTTTAAATTTGGTTTTAAAAATTTGGTGGATTTTAAAAATATTAATATTTTTATTTTGATTTTAAAAAGGATTATAATGATGGCATTATTTTGAAAGTGTTTGAGTTTGGGGTTTGGAAAACAAATTGAAATATTTTGAATACATATTATTGAATTTTTTTGGTTTCTATATGTTATGTATAAAAACCATAAGTCCAATGTGTATTTTAAAACTAGAATTAATGAATTTAGTTATGAAAAATATTTCATAGATTGGAGTAGTTTTATTGATATAAAATTATTTTTATCACATTATTATACATGTTAGGTTCTAGTTTTTTATTTTTACCTCTCTTTCCTTCCTTGAGGTCATTGTAGGATGAGTTTGGTGGAGTTGAGAAACCAGATTTTTCATGTTGTCCGTTAAAGATCAGATCGAGTTGATTTTTTTGATGTTTTATTTTTGGAAAACTCTACATATGTTGTGATATATTATATCCAAGTTTTTATGGAGATTGTTTATGTAGATGAAAATGAGTTTTATTAGTTTGGTTTTTCATGACATTTTGGGATTGTTTATTTATTTTGGGTCATTTATTTATCTATCCAGTTATGATATAACTCTAATTTTGGTGAAATAATTCCAATGTGTATTATTATGAAACCTAGGAACTATTTTTTCCAATTGGTATTAACAATTCCCCTTAAGACATTTGGGTAACGGGTCGGGTCCCTAGTTCAATGGTAGTTCTGTCTTGTTTGTTGCAAAAAGGAATTAGAGATTTGGGTTTCCATTAGTAAGATCGTATAAATCTCCTTTAGCCCGTATTATGTGTTGGTGTCCTACTAAAAAAGTGTATAATTATATATCATATTGAAAAGTTAGGATGTGGATAGTGTTTATAGATATTTCTCATCATATGATTCCAGATACTAGGTGAAGATGGTTTTCAAATAATGAATTTGAGTCAATTTGTAGATTCATTATTATGTGAATTACTATTTTGATACCAATTTATTTTTGGAGTGGTAGTAGTGGTCGTTAATTTTTTTCAAGTTGATATGGAGGATAAATTATGTTATACAGTTTGCTCACATGGCCTGGGAAATTGTGTTGTCCTTGTGTGTTTTATCCCCCCTTTATTGTAGAGTGTTTTTCCAGATTAACACATGGTTTCTCAAACCATTTTGCCAAATCATGAAAAATATTATTTCTTAATTGGATATTCATTTTTGATTCCTCTCAATTTCAAATTTATCTCAAGGGGATTTGACTCACTATATGTGTATTTAAGACTGTGTTGGTACCTTATTTGGATGTGGGTTTTTGGAATTGCATTTAAATTATTCTATGGTTTTTTAGTTGCACTTGGTTTTATTTAATAATTGTTTTCAATAATAAAGTGATTTTGTTAAATTATTATTTTCGAACCACATTTGATAGGGAAATGGAAAAAAAATTATCATGATTTTATGGTTTTTCAAAAAATAATTTTTTTGATAAGAATTCTATATGTGCATTATTTTAGAATTGAAATGGAATTTCGAAAAGGGTTTTCATTTATTTACTTGTTGGGTAAACATGTTTGTCTTCAACAACAGTTTATTTATGTTGTGTAGGATTATTTATTACAAGTCATATTAGTGTAGAGTGATTTCATAATTCCTTATTAAAAATAGTGATTTCAAATGAATTATTCTTTTAGTGTGAATGTTTTTTCCTTGTTTAATCGCATTCAGTTTTTCAGTCATTCATTTATCATGAAGGAATCATTCGATTTAATTTTTAATATATGAAATAATTTTGTTCAAGGATTTTATGTTATTGTCCCCCATAATGGTAGAAAAATGATTATTCAGTTCCATTACCTACCTAAACTCCAAGTGGAGTGTTGTTTTGGAAACATTGTTTAGATTAGGCCCAATTTTAAACTTCTTGAATTTGCAACCTCCTTCTAATAATGATGATCAAGATTTATTTGAAACGTGAGCTAGTTGTTAGTGATTAAGAATATAAAAAACTCATTTGGAAATCAATAAGTTTCTAGGTGGACGTTATGAAGATCTTTCTTTTAATATTTATAAACATTTTTATGAGAGTCAATGGTACCTACTATTTTATTAGAAGGCGAGTCATGGTATATTTTCATGATGGTGTTTATCTAGAGGATCTTTCTTGATAACATGAATAAATATACAAAGTATGAAAATATAATCCATAATCATGTTGATTGAATAGTAGTGGAGTATGTCAATCACCTTTTAAATATAGTCATCATTTATCCATAGTTGGTCATTAGAAATTATGAGACAGATAATTTCTTAGGAGGTATATTTAATAAATAATTGGTTTAGTTATACATGAGTCTAGTCAGGAATATTTTCCCAAGGATTATAATTATTCCATTAAATTGGAAGTTTACCAGTCTAGGTATCCCATAAAAGGTGATGACTTAGTAACATTTGATACGAAAAATAATAACATGGTATGTGAGGAGCACATAAAAGATGAGAAAATGCTATTATAAATGAGTATTTATAATGGGAGGAGAATATAACTTATGTGAATCAAATGTGGTGATCTACTTCATGGTAACACATTCAATATTTAATATATAATATCATTACTTTGTGATTGTTATCGTCATTTTCAGATGTTATGTATGCCCAGTTTTGAAAATATGTATTTGTTTTTAATCGTTATGGATTTTTGATTTTGTAACAATTATTTTGATGGTTGTAACCATGTTTTTTGGAGCATCAGTTGTTGATGTTAGGATCATGTTGATGTTTCCTTATTGAGAGTATTATTTTGGATGGATTTTATTTTTATGTACATAATTTATTTTGGAATTATTCTCCCTCTCCCTCCATATTAGTTGATTTTATGGTTCTCTGTGAGTGGAATTTTTGACTTTTTTTTGTAAAAGCCATTGTTAAGAGTAAAGGGTTGTTCTCGTTTTTATGTGGAACCTTTGAGGTTCTCATATTTTGGGGAATGATAATGTACATTAGTAAGATATTTTGGAATCAAGGTTATTTGATATACCAATTGAGTTTGGGGTAGTAGCTAGTGTATGGATTTTTCAATATGCGTAGAACCGTGTGATGTTTATACTAGTTTTTCATTAGGTTATATGTGTGTATTGTGACATGAGGTTAGAGATAATTTCCTTTTTAGGTTACCAATGATTTTTCTTCTAGTACTTGGCTATGGATGTGTTTCTAATTATATATTGTATTAATATTATGGTTTCATACATGTTAAACATTGACTTTATTTGTACTTAGCCTTAGTAACACTATGTTAGTAGAATTCTAATTGGTGGGGGATATTATAGGTGTCCTGTGTTTCATAGGATTATGGTTCAAAGTTTTAATTTTGGTTGTGTTTAGAGATTTTTTGAAACCTTGTTTTTGGATATTTTTTCCCTTTTATGAATCTTGATTGTTGAAATATATGTCATATCATATTGATTGAATCTTTTGGTTAGGTCCAAATTCAATAATTCATTTTATCTCACCACTTATTTTCCACTGTGGACTATGCAACAATAGAATGTAACATGTTGGGGAGATTCAAGCACCCCACAATTCAAGGTATATATCATTTTTTTGTCATTTTCTACGGATGATATTCAATTTTAATTAAAATTCAATTTTAACATGATCTTCTACAATTACCAAGGGATTCCTTCTATGAACGTTTAGAATGCAAAATTAGATGGAATCATCGAAACCTATCTTCATGGGGTAACTTTTTAGTTTTTCCCATAATGTTCTCTATTTTTCATCATTAGATAATGTGGTTTTCTCAATACTATTTAATCCTATATGATATACCATGTAAGATCACTAGCATGTTGGAGGTGTCATGCATGAGTTATGCACAAATTGGTAATTCATGAAAAAAGTATTTGTCTTGTCACTAGTATTTCACAGTAACTAATGGAAAAGATAGAGTTGAGTTTTCTAAACCATGTGGTTCCTTGGGTGGACTTTGTGATGGATTCTTAGTATATGAAATTTTTAATGCATTATTTAGGAAATCGTGAGGCAAAATCATGCCACTTTTTTCACATATTTAATTTTAGAGAATTTCCCATTTTTAATCTTCTATTCTATGGGGTTTTCTCCCCAATACTCCCATAAATGCATCATCAAATACATAGGTTCCCTTATATGAGGTCACACCTCCTCCTATATTGACTCAATAATTACCTTTGGAATTTTCCATGCTGATTGAATGTGTAAATACCTCTATTTTTAAATTATTTTCATATATCTCTCTCTATTAAATTTGTTTATTATTCCCACATTAATCTATGATCTCTTGAGGCCAATTTTTTGGTTCTTAGTGAAGTTATTGTTTTAGTATTTCATGTCCTCAGTTTTTGGGTTATGTTTTCATTCTAATAGGTGGTATCGACATTAACAGATCAAATTATTTGATTTATCCTAATTTATTTATGGTAGTTATTTCCATGAAATCGATTCCGTATTGAATCCAAAGTGTTATTTTGGTTTCTAAATTCCATTTAATTTAATTTATGAATATATTTTATAGATATGGGCTAATTTAATATAATTTAATTAACTTTATAACATACTATAAATGGTTTTGATGGTGTTCATTAGGCTATGAATCGATTTTTGGTTTTCAAGTAGTGAGAAAAATGCTTTAAGTGATTGTTATTTTAATGTGAGGTGTTTATCTATGAATGGTTTAAAATAGTGATATTTTTATATATAAAATGGTTAATTTTTATTTGTGAGCAGTTTAATCCTTTGTAAAATTTATTAATTTTTCATTAGAATATATTAGATGGAAATTAAGGGTTCTATCCCCATTTTGTGTTTCAAAGAAGAAGAAACTTATAGGTCAGTCTCTTTGAAATGTTTATAAATGGTTCAGATGACTCTAATCATTTCAATATTTTTTATGGTGTTTTATAATGGGTGTAATATGATTGTAATCCTGATCCACGTTTTCGATTTAATGACCTATGTAGAATTTATTTTTAAATATTGTTTTTAAAAGACACTCCATGAATTTTTCTAGATATATTTACTCCTTATTTTGGATTTAATATCTCTTTGACATTATTGTATCTCACCTAGGTGGGTAATATTATTTTCATACCCTGGATTCTCTTTATATATGGGGTTATTCCTTGTTTTATGGTAGGAGATATGCCATATGTTGTTATTACATGTGTATTAGACTTGGTTTTTTTATTCCTTCACTTAACTTCTTTATTGTTCATTGCAAAATAAGTACTAAGTTGGAGACCCAATTTAATCTACCAGTTGGATCATATTCGGCTAGTGTCCCTGTATCTATGCTATGTACAAAGGGTTGGGCGGGTGTTGTCATCATAATGTGTCCTTTAGGGTCCAGTTTAATGGCCAATTGATTGAACTTAAACTAATGTGGATATCTAGTTCATGGGTCAGTATGGTTTTAAATAATTAAATTATCCACATGTTTGAAATCCCATGGTAGATGTAATGACACATTTTATTGTTTTCTTATTGATTGAGTGGTGATTTTTCTATCTTGTGTTTGTATAATCTCCCAAACTTAGTTTATTATGGAAATTTTATTTTTTTATAATGAAATATTCCATTTGATGGATGGTGTATCTTTATTGCGATTGAACTATATGTTAGGGGTTTTTGGGACATTTATATTAGAATATATGTTGTCAATGATGTTTAGAAAAACTTTTTTGAATTTAATGTCTCTTTTGTGGGTTATTTAGAGCGGCTTCCAGAAAACATGTTTTAGTTTCTCGGTAGATTCATCTAGTCAAATGTTTTAAAGTGAATGTTTTCATTTAAAAAAAGTGTCTAATCTTAAGAAATTTTAATGGAGAGTTTTTAGTTTTAAAATTTCATAGGTCGTGGGATGCCTTTTCAAATTCTGTGTGTTTTTTTTGGAAAAAAAATGAAATTTTCATAAGTTAATTAAGAATTTATTCTAGTTTCCAAAAGCTATATATGAAAAGAATAGTTTTTAGATTTATGTTAAAAATATCATTGATGAGTTTATTTATGAACCCAATTTTA
Organism: Viscum album; assembly: GCA_963277665.1. Lineage (NCBI taxonomy): Eukaryota > Viridiplantae > Streptophyta > Magnoliopsida > Santalales > Viscaceae > Viscum > Viscum album. Next base: position 55,348,029 of record OY728156.1, read on the forward strand.
TTTATTTCATGGTTAGTGGTGAACTACTAGCCTTTTTTTATCATACCTACATATTTCAGGTGCCAGGTTTTTTGTAGGATTTTTCCTTCATTAATTGATCAGTATGTTGGATCAGTTAGGAGGTGGTGAGGATCTGGAGGTTGCATGGATTTAGTTCAGGATCATATTTTGTTGGTTTTTTAATATTTTTTTATCTATATCTAATATTATAACTTTTATCCTCATGTTTATGGATTTTTTTGTGTAAATGATAATGTGATAGGTCCGTTTATTATATTATGACTTGTTAGGATGGATTATATATTTTTGATCATGTATTATCAATTAAACAATAATGTAACTATGATTTGGGTGAAATTTTTTTCCAATGGATTCATGTGATTCCCATGAATTGTTTTCTAGGTCATGTGGATCGAGAATTCCCATCCAAACTTATGGGGGGACATGTTGGTTTTTTTTGGTTTTTTGGTGTAAGAACCCGGTTTTTTTCACCCAGGTATGGATCCTTTAAATTTATGTATAAATCATTATTTTGGACCAAATATGGATGAAATTTTAGTTATATAGGGTCCAAATGATGTCTGGAGAATTTATAGAGCTCAGAAAGCATCTTTTTTGAAAAAATGTCTCGATCACATGGTTAGAGTAAACTATGACGGAAGGGCGCATTATTTGATCTAACAGTGTAGATGGTCTTCATTTATAGTGGATCCATCTTGCATATATTCCGCATGGTTTCCCCAATCATTAATGTTACCCTCTTTCTATAGGTACCCATGCATGATCTGCACAATGTTTTTCAAACCGTGCATAGGTTAAATTTTGGGTAATTTTCCATTTTTACCCTTAATGTTCTAATTACGCCACCCCTTCCCAATAACGATTTCCAGTGGGATTGGCATGAATTTATATCATTTTTGAGCTTTACTAATTTCCAATCTTGGGAATATTAGATATCCTTCTTCCATGGTTCATTGGATCTTTCATTCATCATGTTGGATGTGAAACGGTAGATACATGAGTCTGTTTGAGTCATTCTTCTCCTCTCTTTCTATAGGCCAATTTATCGATGTGCAATCATTTTTTCCTTTTCTCGTAGATCTAATATAATTCAAGACAAATCATATGAAGATAATTGATTAGTATATTCACATAATCTAAAGGTTGGTGGTTTATAACTCATCCCTCAAGTTTGTTGATTTTGGAATGTCGTGTGGGGCCTGCTGATTCCATTGGGTTCCATTTTATTATTTTATATGTCATCTATTAATCATTAGAATTTTATGGTAATGAATTTTACAAATATTTGGCTAGTTGTTAGTGGTTACTCCCAATAGTCCATGCATCCCATGTATAGTATTTTTCCATAATTTTACATTAGATCATGGTGGTTAATCTTTTGAGATGCCTATTTTACCACAATTGTCATTTTAGTGTTTTGACACATTTAATTTGTCATTCTGGTGTGACTTGTCTTGATCTTTCCAAGGGTAATCATTCTATATTAAATTGATTCATTTATATTTTTTTCTTTCATAATGTAATGTTCCATGTATTCTGACCACTTTACCCATATAAGGTAATTGATTCATTTGATAAATAAATGTATAATGGAAAATATGAAGTATACATAGTATATGCGTTGACCTTATTAAATATAATTCAATAATAGGTTTCATGTCCATAGAAACCCTTAACATGTTAATGAAATGTAACAGAGTGAACCTTGATTATTAATAATTACATAAATTGATTAAATTAATGGTCATATGCTACATGGCATTGTCACACTAATGAAAGGTAAGACTCAAACCAAATTGAATTATTGATTAATTATGGATTAAAATAGGATACATTCTTAATTATCCTTTTCATATTAATGGTAAGTATTGTATTGAACCATATGAAATATATATGACTTAATTATCAATATAGAAGTTTCATGGGATGATATTTCCCGGGTTTTTGAAGAGAATTCCTTTAGCACTTGAGATCCCCATTTTAAATTCAAGGATAACACTTCTTAGGTTGATACCCACTTATAACTTGATCATTATATAACTTTAGATTCCCAATATGACATTATAGGATCCCTTATGTTGTTCTGTAGGATTACTTCAATACACTCCTTAGATCTAACATTGACAATTTGGTTCCATGGTTAAAGCCCATAGATTTTACTCATTGCTTAGCCTTATTTTACCTAGGATGAACTCCATGGACGCAGTAGGAGGATTATTATAGAATGACTTGGACTATTCTCCATTTATTACACTATAACCCCTTAGATAGGTTACAGTAATTACTGAGTTGTCTACCCATGAAGTCTAAATTGCCTTTGTTATTACCTTGTAACATCATTACTAAATATCATTACAGGTCTCCTTGATTCATCATAGAAGAGTCATTGTTGTCAACATGTGACTTATTTATAAACTGGTGGAAATCTAATAATGTGCTGGCTACATGTTCAGACACTTTTCAATTGATGAAGTGGGTACTTGGATATTTAGTTACATTATACTTATTTACATTTTATATTTATGTTTTCAAACTATTACATTTCCATTATATGGGCCTGATGTTTTAGTCACCATTGGTGGTGGCCCACTGAGATTTTTCTCACACCCTCAAAGGGTGTGATTTGGTTCCTAGGTCTTATTACATGAATGAAATTGTTGATACAGAAAATCATAAAACCTAAAACACTTTGTTTCTTGATATATATTATAGAGCTTGATAGTAGAGCACCAACCGATGATCAAGATTCTACAGATAGTCTATTGATTAATTTTATACTTTATTAGAACTGTTTTTCCTCTATCATTTATCCATGTATTTATAGTTTTCAAATAACATGACATATCATCGTCTGTTTTTTTTACTTTTATGTTATTCTAGAAATTTCAATTACTGTTTTTATTATTTCAATTTTCCATTTTTCATTTTGACTACTTATATTGCTTCTTCTATTTACCTTTGTATATATTTATCTAATATGCTACATGTTGTTAATGAGGGTATAGTATCCCTATGGACATAGCCTAGGCCCTCTCTTCTAGTTATCAGCCTCGACTTCTAGTAAGATGTGCATGAGTCTATGTGACCCACTAGGCTTGGGGAACCTATTAAGTGGAATCTGGGATCAGGTCTTCACAAAGTGTTATGAAAATGGTTTTTCATTCTTTCGTTACATTTTGAAGAAAATAGATTAGAGATTAGAAACACTTGCGACTTGGTCATAATTTGTTCTTGGGAGTCATGATCCTAGATTCGGGGTAAAATCTATGTTACCCAAAATATAAATATTTTTCAATTTTTACTATTACATTTCACGTTATTTTACCATTGGTTGTTTCATATGTTGTGTGGGGTTGTTGATTATTATTCTAGAGGATATTTTATTTTATCCTTTGCACGATGAGATAATGGAAAGGGCTATTGTTACATGAATCATATAAGAACCAAGAATTTACATGGAATGAACATTTCCATTCAAGATAAATTTATTTCATAGCCTTAAATTTCTTGAAATTCAAGTTATTATTGAGTGATGTTTGGATAGTTATCTTAAGCTCGTATTACTAATGGATGTGATTGAATGATTTATTATCTCAATTCATGTTTTGTATGTTCCATCATAGGTTGGGATGAGTAATTTACCTAGTCAAAACAATAATCTATAAATAAACGGGTGTAATTGTTAGTGATAAGGTGTATGAACACTGATTCAATTAGGATTTATATCCATTGTAATGTGAAACATGACATTTAAATTGAAATGGTTTTTCATTCTGATCCCCACAATTTTATGATTATGAAATGTAAATGAGTGAACTATGTAATTAAATTTAAAAATTAAATGCAACTTATACATGTGAATTTTCAGTATATTGATATTTATATAGATATTTGGGATTACATACCTCGGCTAGTGAGCCATTACATGTTTAGAATATGTAAGTTTAACTATATATCTACTTAATGCTTGTTTAAATGCAAGTTCATTGAATATTTAGACCAATACTCCCATGAATTTGTTGTATCGTACATTAAGAGGGTGGTGATGACTATGCTCTAGATGTAGTGGTCCCCGAGATACTAGTCTTACCTCTAAGGGTTACACATGAGGAACTACCTTCTGTACCTGATCTAGAAACTGATTCTTACATTTAAGATAGTTTCATACATCATATGTAGTCAATGAATGGTTCCCCATGGCTTGAACCTATGATTGTTGATTTGACTCATGAGTTCTAGTATCATCGTCCTCCTACATTCTCGTGAAATTATTGTCCACAGGCTATTGAGTCTTGCCTAGAGGTCGTCATTTATATCTTTGAGAATCTACTAATGCCTCCATAGAAATAGGCCAAGAATTCTACATACATGCTTTTGTATTCATACAAGCATTGGTGTCATGTGGTTTCCCTATATGATCTCAATAAAGACATGATATGGGTTTACTTCAATACTATTATGTTTGTTTAGATCTTTCTTCAGACACTGAGTGCTGACAGAGCTAGAGAGTTCATACATATTGATCAATGTTCTATTTCAGCTATGGAATATTTATATTGTTTCAATAAGTTACAATTAATTGCACAAATTATATCCAATGGTGATATTTTTTGTGTTAGATGTTTTGGGGATGTGATTTAGTATGCCATCCATATGCTGGTGTATTTCTTGTTCCTGCATAATTTTTCTGAAATATTTAATCAGACTCGTATCCATGAGCACAACCTGAGGGATGGAAATAGCACCAGCTATAGGGGATCAGTGTCGGAGAAATCCAGAAGTTCTCTTGATGGTAGGATGTGTTCCCTTGAGGTTTCTTGTGAGGATAGTGACAAAAAAATTACCCATTTTGACAGATATATGATGTTTCATTAGCGTGGATGATGGGGAAAGTGAACCCTCATTATGATAGAGTCCAAATAGAGTTACAATATTGTTGTTGTATGGGATATATTGAATGTTTCTACCAGACCTTTTCACCATATTCGAGTTGAAAATGATCCACACCCGCTCCACCTTAAAAAGCATGTTTTTTGTGTCACGTCAGGAGGGAATTTGGAATGTAACTAGTAGGTCTGGCTGAGGAGGAGGTTTTGGTTGTGGTAGCTAGACCCCTGAACACCAGTAGCACCACCGTAGAAATTTTGGTCATGGTCGTCTATTTATTGTGTAGGGATGTGGATCAGACGAGTTTAATGCAATAAAACTGATATTTGAGGATCATGTTGTGGGACCATCGACATTATGATGTCATATTCTAGTGTAATCTACTATAGTTTCTTCTTTATTTGATATAGCTACTTGAAACTTTTTTATCTATATATCTATTGAAGAATGTCTTGAACATGAGATAGATTATTATTGTGCTGTAATGACCACAAATAATCCATTAGGAATATCGTATGAGGGAATACACCAATGTAGGGACTCTCCCCTTGAGGTAATTAGTTACACTTTCTTATGGAATCTATTAATTCTCGAGATGATAGGCTTCGATTTCATTCCTATGATGGATTGGTTTGTTAAGTATCATGATTTTATAGACTTTTATTAATCCATGGTATCTTTTTATCAAAGAGGCTAGAAGATATCTACATGAGGGTGAGTGGGATTACTATTCTAGTAGAAAGTTACATGTAACACCCCATGATTTCATGTTACGTTATCTCTTATATGTAATTCAATAACATGTGCTACACGCAATACCAACCAACACGTTTTCCCACGGGGGCTGGGTGAGTTGGTTCAAGGAGGTGGTGTCCCGTTGTCGAAGTTTCGGGTTCGAGTCCTCGCAAAGGCAATGCACACCATACGCCAGTGAACCTCTCATCCCCTAGACTCCGCGGGAACTGGACCAAGCCCAAGGTTGGCCACCTTGGGCCTAGCTGGGGACGTGCGACATGGGGTGGGGTAAGGCCGCCTCAATACCTCCTAAACCGACCAAAACGTTTTTTAGATGGTTTGAAGTGTGCGTGATGAAATAATAGAAGGCCCACTGGGAGATCTGATGCTGAGGATAGTGTAGCAGATGCCATGGCCAGGGATGTGCAGGTCACAAAAGGGGAGCAATCAGGGCCCCATGAATCGAAAGAGCAGCAATCCACTTTTCTTCAGGATGAAATACCTGATGATACGATGCATGGGGACTCATACACTATGATTCATGTGATGGGGAATCAAAGGGGGGGAGGTTAACATCATACTGATCGGGGTGGAGCCAGGGGTCGTGGTCGGCCTCGAAAAAAGTAACTTCTGGATGTGCCCTTGTGTTTTGTTTATGATGTGGTTTACTGCATGTAAACATCTCCTAAACTCTTGTGTAGTGTTTTGATTTTATTTTCAATAACATTTAGAGCCATGGGTCATGCACCCTTGGCTGAACCTTCTTGGTATGTGTTTTTAGGAATAATATTATAAGAAATTAAATTATTTCACATAAAAGATGTATTTTTAAAAAAATTATTATTTAACACATTTTAGTGGAGAACCCTTTTTAAAACTAATATTTGATACTTTTATTTATTCAATTTAATGAAAATAAATTATTCTTATATAATAATGTCAAAAAAAAATTTAGTTCGGATAAATTTTTGTTACTTTTATGATAACATTCATATTTTGATTAATTGTGAAAATACTACATTTTAATTGACAAAAAATGTTTTAATTGAACTAATTTATAGTGTTAAATTTTTTTCATTTGAATAGTTTGGATGTATAATTAGTTTTTATTTTTATCATTTAATATAATGATGTTAATTATAAGTAATTTCACATTTAAATTTGACATAAACACATGTCAATATTATGATAGTTTTTACTTTTCCAAAACCCTCTTTTTGGTTTCGACAATGGGAGTTAATTTTAAATTAATCAATGCAACCTCTATGTATTGAATTTGGAAATATAGAATTCATTTTTTAATATTTAATATAAAAATTATCTTAGGGGTATTTTTTGGTATTTTTCTGAAAACTATTATTTTTTGATGAATAGTGAAAAACAAGGCGTTATTGTTTAAAACTGACTTTTTATTTAAATAAATATTTATTTTATTTAAATTTATTTTATGTCAAAATATTTATATAATACCTATATAAGTTAATAATAATTCATTGATGTAATTTTATAATAAAATTAGATGTATCAAATATTATGGATCTTCTTAACATCTTTTACCCACCTTCAAGGAACTTTTAAAAATTATCATAAAACTTAATTTTAGCACTTCTATAAATTAAATTTAAAAAATTTGAGGGAGACGGTTGACATCATTATGTAAACTGTGGTTAAATAAAATGATTTTTTTTGGAAATTGTAACTTTTGACTTTTATTTACCACAGTTAAATGTAAACAGGGTAATTAAAGGTAAAAATGAAATTATAATTACCCTAACACATGTCTTAATTCTATTAGATAAATTTATTTTGACCAAAAAAATCCTAGGAATATAATATTTTCCTTTGGTCTACATGGATTAGATTAGGAAATTTATTATTATTTTATTTATAGAAGAGTTAAAAGTGTTAAATTCAATCATTAATAATTAAACCATTTTAATATAGGGTTATATCCAAGATAAATTCAACTATAAAAATTCATTATAAATATAAAAAAATATCATAACTAATACTATTTTATTTATTATTTTTAGATATTAAATAATTAAATTTATTTTTGACACAATGATGATGCAGTAATTAATTTATCAATGAATGATTAAAATAATTGTTATTATAAATATAAAAATAAATGTAAATTGGGAATTTTTATACCATAAAAGAATTTTATAGGTTAATATTAAATTTTAGGGTTTATTAAATACATTTATTTTGAATTTATATAGTCTTTATGACATTAACAAAAAATAATACCAAATAGTGTCAAAATTGACATAAATGAGTTTTTAAAACAAATACAATATTATTAACTGATATAATATATATCTAAAAATTTAAGTATTATAGAAAGTACTTAGTTAAGGTTATATATATAAATAATTAACCACTTGGGGTTATCTAGGCTTTTTATAGTAAGTTTATTAACCATTTATTATAATAATACAAGATGACATGGTAAAAGTTAAACTATTTATCTAATAGTTAAATCTAAATGATAGGGATAATATGGTAACCTAAAAATTTCTAAAACCTATTGGTAGAGAGTATTTTGACCCATATCCATCGTATATTTTAAATTAATCAATTTAGATAAATTAGAAACCGAAGCTGATTTTATAGTAAAACAATATTTCAAACTTTTCCTAAAATGACCCTCAACTCTCTTATAAAAGGGTACTTCCCCTTCTATCAAAATAACACCTCTGAAATCATTTTTCTAAGACAAACCTTGCCAAAATCTCCTCCCAACATCTCTAAAATTATCTTATAGGCCTTCCCTTATGCAGAAATCCATCTAAAGGATCCATTTTGTTCATATCAAAAGGAAACACCCAAAGAAGAGGTAATTATTTTATCACCTCTTTAAGTTCTTTTCTTTTCCACTTTATCTTTATTTTATATTTCCATACCAAAATAATAAATCAAGTATCGTCTATATATTTTGCTGTTATTATAATTATTTTACAATCATAATCATTATTCTATACGTCCTATGAATGATAATGTCACCATGTGTGCATACGTATGGCTTACCGTATCCACACTGTGGTGTAATTTTTATTCAACACTATGTTATTTTTATGGATATAATGATGAGTAATATGTATATAAATAAGTAAAATAACCTTATACTTTATCTGTAAATTAATATAATGTCTAATTCCACTTCTTTTAATCATTAACAAAATGATATCATTAAATGTGTGTACGTGTGACTTACCGTCTCCACAGTAAAATGCGGTTCATTTCCAGGTTAACCATTCAATGATGATTATAAAAATATATATTATTAATAAGTATGTAATATATGAAATAATAATTATACATGTGATATATATATATATATATATTTGTATGTACTTACATATATCTTATTATCTTATTTCTGTTCAATACGATATGAAAACGGTAACAACATTTTTCTGTACGTATGACCTACTGTCTCCATAAATAGTGTTTTCCATTTCATAAATCATTATATTATACATATTAATATTCAAAATATATATTATATATAAATAAAGTTTATATTCTTTATGTATTTATATCATGATCTAAATGATATGATCAAGAATAACAAGTTAAAACACGTACGATAAAGAAATTTATTATTACCCAAAATGTTAATTTAACATGGAAATAATTATTAAATGTGTAGTATAAAGCCATAAATTAATCATGTATGATATAATAAATATGAATATGGTTCCAGAACAATTTAATAACACACAATGGTAATTATACAAGAAGTTAATTGTACCCTCAACCAAAGGAATGTGCATGGTAAGAGTTAACTCCTCAATGTCATTATTATCCAAGATTGTTTATGTGTAAGTGTTTTCTAGAAAATTGTTGTTATTCATGTCCATATTTCATAAAATAAATTTCAAAAGGATTATTTTAATGTACTCTTAAATGTTTTAAATATTTATTATTCTAAATCTGTCTCATTAATGTCCATGTTTTCCATATTGTTTTAAGGATTTATTTATAAGGATATGATTGTTTCAAATTGTTATGTCCATTAAAATTTTTCAATATGGTATGGGAAAATTTGATTCAAAAATATATTTTAAATGGTTTCTATTATAAATTTGTTACTTTTAAACGATTTCACAAAAATGGATATTTCTCTAAAAATGTTTTACTGATCATTTGCAACTATGTCAACATTCTTTACTGGATATTTTTATTGATTAAATTTTATTTATTATAATACAACCTTCCACATGGTATTGAATGATTTATGATATTTTTGAATGTAGATGTGAAATTTTTGTAGCATTCATGGTTTATGGATGAAATATTGATATTTTTATGCTAGTTTTAATACATATTTTTATGTTATGCTTCATCACTTTAAATTGTGGAATGCAGTGGACTTAGTAATTGAAGTGTGGGGCCCGTTATTTCTCATTGATGCATCAGTAGGTCTCATGAGACAATCTAGTGTCTTGGAATAATCCCTTGAAAATATTTTATTTGTATTCTTGGCATGAGGCTTTGACTATATGGTAATGGTGTCTAGCGTTAGGCATTCCCACATTATTAAATTAATTGTTATATGTGATTATTCGACTAGTAGAATATCAATTTTCATGTTTATATAGTAATGTTTGATTAATTTTCTCCAAATTATTTTCATGTTTGTGTTTAAAAGGATTTTTTATTACACATTATACCTTAAATTTTTATATCTTCTGCTTAATTATTTAACCATACTGATAATCTGAGCTCACCCCTTTCTTATGTTTTGTTTTCCCATGATTCCAAGATGTGTATTATGTTTGATATTTATGTTTAATCTAGGGTAATAATTTCATTATAATTATATTATTTTTGTTGTGTTTTATATTTGAATGTGTAATTGAACGTTCATATATGTAATATATTTTCCATGAATACAAAACAGATCAGTTCTTCAGGAAATTATTCCATGAAATCATGCCAATGTATTAAAATAATACCCCAGCTCTGGGATTATTGGGTCAGGGAATTAAAATTGGTATCAAAGGAAGTTTAGTAAAATCCTAGAAAACTAGATTCAGAAAAACTCTGATTAGATAACTTAACCCTAATATTGACATTAAGGATTAGTATAGAATAAAATCCTAAAATTTTAGTAATGTAGAGATTTTTTGTATTTTCCATGAAATACATCCATGTTTGGATATGGATAGATATAGGGGGATCATGAAAAAATGTACTTAGGATTCAGAACACCTACAATGTGTTTTGGGCTTGACCAGGGGTATCTTAGTACATAAAAATGGGCCATGCTCCAACCTTGGTTAGGACACTCTCGTGTAATATGCTTAGGATAATTCACATTTTTTACAAGCGATTATGAAGGATTTATGTGTAAATACTTTCTAAAAGAAAACATTTTTTATGATTATTTATTATATACATAATCTTTTCAATTTACATTAGGTATTTTAGATGTTTGTAGTTATGAATTGTTATTCATATACTAACCTAGTGTGTTCCATTGTTTATAAATGGTCCCCATAGAAGTAATTATAACTCATACAATATGAATGATCCAAAGAGTAAGAAGGATCATATCATTCATAGTATTAAGACAACATTTAGAAGGGAAATATTATCCCACATATTCTCAACATATGATGAAATAGTATCATGTTTTTAAAACATAAGTAATGAATACTCGGAGTCAAATGGATTTTAAATTAAACAAGAGAAGAAAAGGATGGTGGATAGAAGATGTATAAAGGGAAGAGGGGAAAGAAATATTTTCTCATATGTGATAACTGTGGAAAGAATCGCCTTGGTAAATTAATGAAAGGAATGGGGTTTTCTTATATGTGTGGGAAAAAGGACACCAAGTACATGATTACAAGGGTATGAAAATGGTTTCAAAGGTAAAATGATTCATCTGCAAGCAGTTGGGAACTACATGAATTAATGTACAAATCATCAATGTATACAACAAATGATGATATTGGATAAAACCCATGTTATGATACTTCCACAGATGAATATGAATGACTAGTGTACATAGGTTTCTATTAAATAATTATTTCATTTGAGTGTTGTATCAACGATGAATTAATTATAATAAATATAGAAATAAATATTGAATTTACTACAGCACTATTTCATTGAGAATTTGAGATTACACGATTCTATGTAATGTGACTCAATTTGAAGTTAATTTGTTTTGGAAAATACATGGTTGGTGGAATGATAAACCTTAATATGGTTCTGATCCTGATGTAGTGATTTTGGAATAAGATATGATTTATTTGGATAAATTATATTTTATATTCCTGACTACTTTGAAACTAATAAATTGTATGAATATTCCATTACTATTGGATTTTACCAAATTTTGGTATATAAGGAGTATATCCAGTATTATATATGGAATAAGGGTGAATGAATGTAATCAATAAGGTTTTATTGTAATTCAGGGAGTAACCGTGTTTTAAAATAATACATGATGAAGGTATTCACACGTTATTATGTGTCAAAAAGATCTTCATTGTGTTTACCTTCATTATAATTTTTTTAATATGAGTTAGGAAAAAAATTGGATATGTTTAAAGGCTGTAATGTCTTAATTTTGAAATGGGATACTATTTTAATGGTTAATCCATTTCATAATATTAATTTTTAATTGTTATAAAAAGGAAAACCTGGATGCCGGGACACAACTTGTCACGTCTGTTAAGACTGGGTGACATAAACCCGCAACCGAAGGGTAAAAAGAGTGCATCACCTACCACAGATCTATGTGATTTTCTTCTTCGTATAATGAATCATTTTAATTATTTTGACACATTAATTATAAATTCATTATTTTTGGAACCCTATACGGTTGAATAAAGAGAATATTATTGAAATCTATTATCTTTTGAAGTGAATGATGAGTTTGTTTTACGAATTTTTTGAAGGATGAAATTCTACTTTTAAATTATATTTTTTACTCGTATTACAAGAATAAATAAGTTATTAAATTTAGGGAAGTGAACTTCAAAACAAAAATGCTTTATCCTAATACCTCGTATATTGTTGAACCAATGATATTTTAAATCATCATAGATTGATGGCTTTGAGGCCCTCAATTTTACACTTGTTTGTGATTGATGACCTCAATCACTCCCTATAAATATTTATGTTATTCCTCTAATTATGTGTCTCTAATTGACACCAATGTTCTATTAATGTAGATCATAACTTGGTGGTGACTTTTTCATTTCCTTTTCCCTTTTATTAAGTCTAAATTTTTTTAACCCAATTTTTTATGTGGGTTTTCCACAAATATAATTTTTTATTCGTAAACTATTATTTTAGAAGAATAGTTTCAAATTGCGAGGAATAAACATAATGAATTACGGGATAATGTAACACCCCAAAATTTCATAGTACGTTATCTCTTCATTATCCGAGGTGGATTATACGTAATTATCTACTTGACTGGGACCTCTTTATCATCCACAACCGTGTTTCTCAAAAATATATTTTAAAATCATATTAATATTTACTAGACTATGATTTAAAGACATTTATACCCTCATTTGACTTTTATAAGATGTTTATAAAGGAATCATTCTGTCGTTTTCCAAACAAGGTCATTTTTTACCTTTTTGGAAAAATTAAGGTAAGAATGTATTTTTTAACTTATACAGCGGGTGCGACTATTTTCTACCATATTAAAATTATTTAAGCTTCCCTTTCAATCTTATAATAATATTTTAAAAGTAAATTTATTATTATATAATTATTTGACTTTTAAATGATTTCAAAAAAATAGATATTTCTCTCAAATAGTTTTGATTTCATATATGTCAACATCCTTTGCTGGATTTTAAGATTATTTGAAGTTGATTTATTATGATACAAAACTTCCATATATTATTGAGGGTTTTGTGATATGTTTTACTGTAGATGTGTTATTTTTATACCATTCATGGTTTATGGTTATTATATTGACATTTCATATTCTAGTTTTAATAGGAATTTTTATGTTATGTTTAAACCTGTTCATATGAGGAATGAATTGGACTTAATAAGTGATGGGTGTAGCCCGCTATTGCTCCTTGATGCATCAGTAGGTCTCATGAGACAATCTACTATCTTGGCACAAGTCCTTGACAAACTCTATTTTGTAGTATTTGCACAAGAACATGACTATGTGGTTATGATAGTCTGGAATAATGCATTCCATCATTATGAAAGTGGTTATTGATATTTCATGTGATTATTTGACTAGTAGAATATCCATGTGAGTACGTAAATGGATTTTTTTCATTTTATTTTTTCCATATTATGCTGAAGTTCAACATTAAAAGGGTTTTGTTTTATTTATACATTGCATTAAATGTTTATGCTTATTTTTGAACGTTTTTTCTATATTGTCATCCTCACTCAGCATCTGAGCTCACCCCTTTCTATGTTTTATTTTTCCTAGGATGTGGAGAAATATTTTATGACTGACCTGTAGGGATAGTTTGAAGGGGATATGAGTGTGGACTATGGAGACTATGTTATTTTAGTTTTTTACTTTATGATGTAATGTAACATTTATTAATGTATATTTTGTTTCCTAGGATACTAAAATAATCTGTATTTCGAGACATGATCTTTTGTGATCATGCCAATGTTATGTAATAATGAACCGACTCTGGGTAACTAGGGTCGGTGCATTACAGATGGTATCAGAAGATGTTTAGTACAATCCTTAGAAGCTAGATTTAGATAAACTCTGATTAGAGAACATAGACCTAAGATTGACTTTGAGGATTAATATAGAAGAACATCCTAGAATTTTGGTATTGTATATATTTGGTGAGTTTTCCGAGAAATACATCACTGTCTGGATACGAGCAAGTAGAGGCGGCTCTGGAACAAATTTACCTAGGGGTAAAACCTAAAAACACCAGATTGAGCTAGACTCGAACAGGAATTGGTGCACAAAAATTGGCATTACTGCACTCTTGGTTACGAAACTCCTGGGGGATATGCTTAGGATAATTCTCATTTTCATTACATACCATTATGAAGGGGTTATGAGTATATACTTCCTCAACGAAAACATTTTTTTGATTATGGATTATATTCAGAAACTTTTCAATTAATGTTAAGTGTTTTAAAAGTTTGGATTTATTTATAGTGATTCATAAACTAATGTAGTGTATGCCATTGTTTAGAGATGGCGCATAGTAAAAGAAATGTAAACTGTGTCAATTCACACACTCCATGTATGAATTTCCCTCCTTCTTAAGATAATTATAGTGGAGCTGGTGATGCAACCGATGCTAATCATCTAATCACCATACTAGGACAACTAACTCAGTTTATGAATAATAACATTACCCATATAGAGCACCCAGATCCGCAGCGTGGAGAATCAATGTTAGATCACTTCATTGTGCAACAACCACAATCATTCAATAGGAGTAAAAATCCATTAGTAGGTGATAAATGGATAAAATCCATAGAGATAATATTCCATACATTGGTGAGTATAGAAAAGGAAAAAGTTATCATGGTAGTTTACCGCCTCACCGGAGATTCTGACCAATGATGGTTATTGATTATAAACAAAAAGGAAGATGATTAAGTATCAAATATGGAATGGAGGGAGTTCCAAGTGATTCTCATAGAAAAATACATTCCCTGTGACCATCAAGAAGATATGGAAATTCAATTTCTGAGTCTGAGACAAAATGAGGATGATAATGTCGCAATGTAGGAGGATTACTTTACAATGTTAGCAAGGTATGCTACATATAATATACGTAACCCAAGAAGTAAGATTGACTGTTTCTTTTTCAAGAATTAGTCTCAAAAACCTTCTCATTGTATGAAGATATTGCCTCATGCGCTATCAATATAGAAAAATAATTCGTTAAGTCTCATGACTTTAAAGCGAAGAAAGATATAAAGAGATCTGTTGATCACTCTGGAAATGAAAATAAGGGAAAAAGGGAAAGGATGATTATCCATCCTGTAGTAAATGTGGGAAAAAAATACTCCGGTACTTGCTTGAAGGGAATGGGGGTCTAATACAAGTGTGGTGAAAAATGAAACCACGCTCATGATTTCAAGGGAAAAAATGTTATTTTCAAAGTGGAATGCTATAATTGTAGAGAAATGGGGAATTATGCAAATGAATGTCTAGAGCACGCCTGTCGTAGGGCATGGAAACAGCAAATTTATTCTCCTAATAGAGCACAGAGGCTGACCAGGGTCATCTCACTTGAGGAGCATTATTAGTTGTTCACAAACATAATCTATATCACCTAAACTACTTCCTTTTTGTTATTTTTATTTAATCTAATAATTCTAGGAAATTTGATTGAAAAGGTTAAAGTAACATGAAATAACAGAATAATATTATTGAAGAAAGAACGTGGCCATTTTGGGTTGTTCTGTGGGTTCCATTACTCTCTGGTTGGTGTTTAAATTTTGTTTGATAATTAAATCCCGAGTCCTCATTCAGGAATTAATATTATATTATTTTGTGTTGTGAAATATTGGATGCAGATATCAATATCAATTCTACCACCTACTATAATCAAGGTTGATGGCACATCTCGACCAAGTGTGTTACATCTCCCAAGACCTGGCACCTTCCTATGCCATTTCATCTACCGAATGGCTCAACTCCACCGTTTGTAGAACTTGTATCTAGTAGACGTGTGGGAAAATATTTAATAAAATAATATAAATATGTTCAATTTTAGTTTCGTGGTGGAAGACCGCCGCACCCATGCACATCACCCTTTCTCATCATAATCATAATAAAATGTAAGAGTTTAAGCGCAAAATAAATGGAATTTCCACATACCTCTCTCGGGCCAAATCTCAGGTTAGCCCCTCATTTTTAAGTGTAAGAGGTCAAGGTGGATTGAAGAAGAATTAAAATAAGATAATCAGATTAGGGGTGGAAGAGAAAAATAGATAGAAGAAGATAGATACACTTTAATAAAAAATATACAGAAGTGTTACATGATAAAAGAAAACTAAATTAAAAAGAAAAGAAATGAAAAATCATATGTTAGTAGCATTCCCTGAGCCTCCACTCCAATGTAATTGTCAAACTCCCTCCTCATCATGGGTGAACTCTTCTTTATATAGGCCAAGGGGGTGCCACCCTCTGGTCTTCAAATTTAAGATCTTCATAATTACTCTTTTAGATTTCTAGAAGATTCTGTCCACCGAACGTTTGACCATGTTCGGGAAATATAATGGATGAATTTTGCAATGATGTCTTATATAAAGATATTCAAAAATATGGTTTCATTTTCATCACAAAATTTCAGATTTATCCACTCTGTTTCGTACTAGATATGGGCAATTATTACTGAGCATTTATTCCAGAGAAATGATTCTTTTTTCCTTCCCCACAATTTCAGAATCCATGGGTCGCCTTAATGATGGAAACTCGTCATTCCTTTCACATCTGAATTCCCAATTTAATATTCTTTCAAATACAATTGTAATCAACAAAATTTGAGGTGTTTAGACCGAGTTATGAGTTATTCATTGAGGTGGGGTCCACACGTTCTTCCAGAATAAATGTCCACATTGATTGAATTTTTCGGGCCCTTTAATGGCTGAATTAAATTCTGGTCCAACAATAATAAATAAATAAAATAAATATATTAACTGAATAAACAAATAATCAAATCAACTTGATTTATATTTTAAAATGTATTCATTAATTACCAAAGTGATTATAATATGTCAATATTTCCAAATTAAATTGTTTTCCAATTTTAGCTCAAAACACATCATAAATTCAAAATTTATGTAATTAACTCAACATGTTCAATTTTTAGGGACTAAAACAATGAATTTCTTATAAAAAATTATGAAAATATTATC
This sequence comes from Viscum album, assembly GCA_963277665.1. NCBI lineage: Eukaryota > Viridiplantae > Streptophyta > Magnoliopsida > Santalales > Viscaceae > Viscum > Viscum album. Next base: position 55,365,531 of record OY728156.1, read on the forward strand.
ACTATCAGTGTCCTATATGTCATGGGAACTTACTTCAGAAAAGGCCAAGGGATCAAGGCCAAGCTTAGGATATCACTACTGCTGAGGTTGAAGCTTCGAAAGACGTGGGGGCTGGTAATTTAATGGTTTTATCATGTTTATCCAATGCATTATTTGATTCTGGATCATCATATTGTTTCATATCTTCCTAGTTTTCTATGAAAATTAGATATTTCCAATTTGATTTAAAAAGGGATTTATCAGTTAAAATTCTTAAGGGAAGTATCATTGCAACAAAGTTCTATGAATCAGTTCCCATTAGAGCACATAAATGTTCTTTATCTAATGATCACATCATTATACCTATGATTGAGTTTGATATAACCCTCGGTGTGGATTACATTTCAGACCATGACTTAAAGATTTATTGTAAGAAGAAGGAGGTTAAGAATTTTGATGATGATGATAAGGAACAAATTATCTTCAGAGTAGAATCTTCACCACCTAATTCTTACCTAGATCCACCCTCAGTTGCTCAACTAAATTCAATTATTTGGGAGGAATAGAATGAAATGACTGTGGGTGTGGAAAGTAATGTTCAAATAGATGATGTACCTATTGTGAGAGAATATGTTGATGTGTTTCCAGAAGATTTACCTGGACATCCTCCAGAACGAGAAATTGAGTTTTCTATTGATTTAATTCCTGGTACAAGGCCTATATCAAAAACCCCTTATAGAATGGCCACTGTGGAATTAGCTTAACTAAAGACTCAACTAGATAAATAGAGTAATAAGGGATTTTTTCTCCCAATTGTTTCTCCATGGGGAGCCCCTGTCCTTTTTGTTAAGAAGAATGAAGTATCATCGAGGTTATGTATCGACTACAGGGAAATAAAAGCTATAAAAATAAAGAACAAGTATCCTCGAACTCACATTGATGATTTATTTGACCAACTGCATGGTTCTCAACACATTTCATAGATTAACCTTTGATCTGGATACCATCAGTTGTGTGTGAATAAAGAATACATTCCATAGACAACATTTCGAACCAGGTAAGGGCATTACGAGTTTATAGTAATGTGTTTTGTTTTGACTAATGCATCCTCTATATTCATGTATCTAATGAATATAGTTTTCAAGGAATATGTCGATGATTTTTTGTGGTATTTATTAATGATATCTTTGTACACTCTGAAATCTACGAAGATCGTGAAAATCAGTTGCACATTATCCTGAAGACTCTTAGAATACATGAATTATATGGGAAGTTTAGAAAGTTTGAATTCTGGCTTTAGGAGATCATTTTCCATGGCCATATTGTCTCTACGAATGGAATATATTTTGATCCTTATATGAAAATAGCAATCCAAGAATGTCAAGAACCAACGAGTATAACCGAGGTACACAGTTTTATTGGCTTAGAAGGTTATTATTGGCTTTTCGTCCAAAAATTTTCCCGATTGGCTAACCCATTAAAAAATCTCACACGAAAGGGGGTTAAATTTGTTTGGAAAGAAGAGTGTGAAGAGTATTTTTAAGAACATAAGTGAAGATTAGTCACTGATACTATATTTAATCTACCATCGAGGAATGAATGGTTTGTTATTTATAGTGATGATTCAAAGAAAGGACTTGGTTGTGTCCTTATGTAGAATGATCAGGTTATTGCCTATGCATCACGATAGCAGAAAACTCATGAGAAAAATAATCATACTCATGATATTGAGTTAGTAGCTATAATCATTCCTTAAGAGATTTTAAGACACTACCTCTATGGTGAAAAATGTGAGATTTATACTGATCAAAAGAGTTTAAAGTATATTTTCTCACAGAAAGAACTCAACATGAGGAAAATGAGATGGCTTTAACTACTCAAGTTTTACGATTGCACGATACACTACCACCCTGGGTAGGCAAATAAGGTGGCATATTCTTTGAGCAGAAAGGATCATGGATTTTTTAAAAAAAAGAGAGTCGAAATAGATCCTATATACATGGATCTAGTACATATGGATATGGGAATCACCATGGAAGGTGAATCACTAACATTTTTTCAAATGGTTTCCAAACCATCTATACAAGAAAAGATAAAGGGTTCTCAGACCGATGATGAAGAATTTCAAAAGAAGATTAAAGTTGTGAATGATGGGACATTGAGTGACTGTGTGTATGAAGGTGGAATTTTGAAATATGGAAAGTGGCATTGTGTTCTTGATAAACCTGATCTAAATAGGGAATTGTTGGACGATGCTCATAATTCCAATTTATCTATACACCATGGGAGCACCAAAATGTATCGAGATTTGAAGGAACATTTTCGGTGGGATAACATGAAGAGGGAGATTTCAGATTTTGTGTCAAGATGTATGGGTTTTCAATATGTGAAAGCTGGAAGGAAACAACCTGGAGGAGTATTGCAACCTTTTACCATACCTGAGGGGAAATGTGATAACATAACTATGGACTTTGTAATGAGACTACCAAATATACCTAGAAGGAACGATCCAATATGGGTCATTTTTATCTTCATACCAAGTCAGCACATTTTCTTGCTAATAGAGAAGATCTAACATTGTAAATTCTATCAATACTATATATTAATGAAGTAGTGAGACTTCATAGAGTACCCCTATTGAGTGTTTCTTATCATGATCCCCGTTTTACTTCAAGATTCTGGAAAAGTCTTTAGAAATCCCTGGATACAGATCTTCGATTGAGCACTACCTACCACCCCCAAACTGATGAAAAATCATAACGGACTTTTAAAACCATAGAAGACATGTTGATATCTTGCTCACATTACATTCAGGGTATGTGGGATCAATATTTTCCTCTTGTGGAATTTTCCTATAACAATAGCTTCCAGTCAATATTCAGATTGCACTATATGAAGCATTATATGGAAAGAGATATCGCACACCAACCTGTTGGGATGTTTTTGTTGAAAGAATACTTTTAGGCCCAAAACTGGTGGAGGAAACAATGGAAAAGGTGAAGGTAATCCATAACCACATCAAAGCAGCTCAAAGTAGGCAGAAGAGCTATGCCGATAACGGAAGGAAGGATTTGGAATTTTTGGTAGGAGATCATGTTTTTATGAAGGTTACCCCAATGGAAGGGAGTTATACGTTTCAGTAAGAAGGGTAAATTGAGTCCCTGGTACATAGGATCTTTATATATTCTAGAGAAAATTGGGGCTGTAGCTTACCATTTGTCAATCCCACCAAGTCACTCTAAAGTTTATGATGTGTTCCACGTATCACTGTTGAGAAAATACATTCCTGACCCAACGCATGTACTCACCTATGAGGAATTATAACTGGAACCCGATATTTCTTGTTGTTAAGAGCCTATAAAGATTCTTCATATAAGAGAACAAGTGCTGAGAAATCGGACGACTCGTCTGGTAAAACTACTATGGAGAAACCATAAGATTGAAGAGGCAACATGGGAACCCGAGGAACTTATGATGAAGAACCACCCGAGTCTTTTCATACAGTAGTATTATAGAAATTTCAAGGATGAAATTATTTTAAGGAGGGGAGAATATAACACACCATGATTCTATGGTACACTTCTCTTTGAATTATACAATAGCGTGTGTTGTACGCAACATCGAGTTCTAACACACACCACAACCAATCAAACTAGCAGTTATGAATAGTAATACCCAATTTATGAAATTTTATACAATTTATCAATCAAAATGGACTTTATTTTTAGATTCAGAATATCGAAATTAGATTAGGATGAATTTTAGGTACTTTTCGGATAACTTTCATATTTTGATGAATAGTGAAAATTACTAAATTTTAATTAAATAAAACTTTTTTAATCAAAATAATTAATAGTGATAAATTATAAATTTGAGTGATTTTAAAGTATAATTAGATTATATTTTTATCATTTAATCCAATTTTGTTCATTGTACATAATTTGACATTTAAACTGGACATAACCAAGTTTTAATCGTTTGATAGTTATCATCTCTCAAAAACATGCATTTTGTTTTAAATACGGGAATTAAGTTTAAATTAATTTATTCCACTTATGTGTTTAGAATTTAGAAAAATTAATTCAAAATTTCTAATCAAGAGGTCCAAATTGTGTAAATTGGTGACTTTTATTTTTAGAATTTTTGAATAATTACATCGGTAAATATTTTATTTACCATGATTAAAGTGTAAATCCGGTAAATAAGGGAAAAAATAATTTTATAATAATAATAAATTACCCTAAACAGTGTCCTAACCCTATTAGTTGATACATTTCTAACCATTGGAATCATTGGGTCGATTTTGAGACCCCATGGATCCACTTGTAAGTGATAATGACACATTATATTAATAAAGTTAAAGTAAATACAAAAATGACATAAGCATATATCTTTTAGAAAAAACATTTTTACATAGATGTATATATGTTATATTTTTGACTATAAATATTAATTTTAAATCTAAAACTATTTCCTGGATAATGGTATTTTATTGATAACTTTTAGACATTTAATAATTTAATTTATTTATGACACTATAACGATGTAGTATTTTTCTTATTAATGAAAGAATAAAATAATTTGTATTATAAATCTTATAATAAATATATTTTTAAATTTTTGATGCCATCCAAGAATTTTATTGGTCGTTATTACATGTTAGTATTGATTAAATAAATTTATTTTGAATTAATAAATTTTTTATGACTTTCAAAAAATCAACTATTAAATATTGTCAAAATTGACATAAATGAGTTTTTTTAAATATTATATTATTAATTCATATTCTATTCCTAAAATATATGTTTTGAAAAAAGGACTTATATAATTATATTAATATCATTAATGGACTAGTTGGGGGTCTATTAGAAGTATATAGTAAGTTTATTAACCATATAATATAAAAATACAAAGTGACATGGTAAATGTCAAACTATTAAACTAAGAGTTAAATATAAATGATAAGTTTAATATAGTGACACAAACATGTCTTAAATATATTGAATGAAAGGATTTAAACCCATCACCACATTAGACTTTGAATAATCCACTTTTTAGATATTAAAAACTGTATATGAATTTATTATAAATTAATACTTTAAGTTCTTCCTAAAGAGCCCCTCCTCCCCCTAATAAAAGGACACCACTTCTAACCAATTATTCATACCATAAAAGCCTTTTGGTTTGTAAAATACCTACCCAAATATTCTATCAACATCCCCCACTTCAACCTAAATGCCTTATTTTAGTCAAAAATCCATTCTAAAGAGCCCTTTTGATCAAATCAAAAGGAAGAACCCGAAGAAGAGGTAATGTTTTCACCCCCCTATTTCAAGTTCCTTTCATCTTCAACATCTTCTTTATTTGTTATTTACATTATAAAATTATAACCCCAGTATATTCTATATACTGTGATGTTTTTATAAATATGGTACAACAATATTCAGTATTCTATCCATCTTTTGAATGACATGTCACCATGCATGCTTACGTACAGCTTAACGTCTCCACGTCGTGGTGTAATTTCTATTCAAAACATTATTATTTGGATGGGTATGCTAATGACGTGTAATTGAAGTAAATAATAAATATAAAATTATAATGATTCTTTATATATGATATACCATCCAATTATATACAATTTTAATATCAAAAGAATGATATTGTCGCTCGTGCGTACGTACGGACAACCGTCTCCTCCAATGCGATGGGATTCTCCATTCAAGAATAATTTTCATTTGATGGTTAAATATAAAGTATAAAGACTTAATATCCTTCTAGATATGAATAATATACAAACTATCAATAAAAACATGCCTTATATAACAAATCATATAAAGGAAAACGAATTAGTTAACACATGAAACAATGATAATACAAAGATATTATTAACAAAGCTATGTTAAAAGATCATATATGATATCATATTAATTTATATTATCCTTGTATAATTTAATAACAATTATTTCACCATTTTACAGGAGATTAACCTACCGTCAACCAAGGAAAAGTACAAGGTAAGTGTTTATTTTACAATCTCTTTATTATCTGAGGTTGTTTATACCTAATTATCTACTTGACTGGGACCTCTTTATCATCCACATCCATGTTTCTCAAAAATGTATTTTTAAACTTTATTACTATTTACTAGAATATGGTTTAAAGACATTTATACCCTCGTTTAACTTCTCTAATATGTTCATAAAGGATTCTTTTTTTCATTTTCCAAACAAGGTCCTTTTTAACTTTTCGACAAAATTAAGGTAAGAATGTCTTTTTTTAACTTATACGGTGGGTGCAGCTATTTTGCACCGTATTAAAATAATTTAAGCTTCCCTTACAATCTTATAAGAATATTTTAAAATTAAATGTTTTATTTTTTAATTATGAGACTTTTAAATGATTTCAAAAAAGAGATATTTCTCTCAAATAGTTATGATTTCATCTATGTCAAAATCCATTGATGGATTTTAAGATTATTTGAAGTTGATTTATTATGATAAAAAACATCCATATAGTATTGAAGGTTTGGTGATATGTTTGACTATGTATGTATTATTTTTATACCATTCATGGTTTATGGTTATTGTATTGACATTTCATATGCTAGTTTTAATAGGAATGGTTATGTTATGTTTAAACCTGTTCATATGAGGAATGAATTGGACTTAATAAGTGACAGGTGGAGCCCGCTATAGCTCCTCGATGCATCAGTAGGTCTTATGAGACAAACTAGTGTCTTGGAACCAGGCCTTGAAAAAATCTTATTTGTAGTCTTGGAGCAAGGCCTTGACTATGTGGTTAGGATAGTCTGGCATTATGCATTCCATCATTATGAAATTGGTTATTGATGTTTCATTTGATTATTCTACTAGTAGAATATCCATGTGAATAAGTAAATTTTATTTTATCTTTTTATTTTTTCCATATTATGATGAAGATCAATATTAAAAGGATTTTGTTTTAGTTATACATTTCCTTAAATGTTTATGCTGATTGATGAATGTTTTCTCTATATTTTTATCCTCAATGAGCCTCTGAGGTCACCCCTTTCTATGTTTTATTTTTCCCAGGATGTGAAAAATATTTTATGACTGACCTTCAGGGATAGTCTGAAGGGGATATGAGTGTGGACTATGGGGACTATTTTATTGTAGTTTTTCACTTTATTATGGTTAAATATAATGTTTAAATATATAATATCATTCAGGATATGAATAAGATACAACCTATCCATAACAAATACAGATTACGTAACAAAGCATATAAAGGAAAACGAATCAGTTAACACCTGAAACAACGATAATACAAAGATATTATTAACAATTCAATGTTAAAAGATCATATATGATATCATATTAATGTATATGGTTCTTGTATAATTTAATAACAATCATTTCACCACTATACAAGAGGTTAACATACCATCGACCATGGAAAAGTACAAGGTAAGTGTTTATTTCACAATCTCTTCATTATCTAAGGTTGTTTATACGTAATTATCTACTGGGACCTCTTTATCATCCATCTCTATGTTTTGTCAAAAATGTATTTGAAAACATTCTTACTATTTACTAGACTATGGGTTAAAGACATTTATACCCTCATTTGACATTTATAAGATTTTTATAAATGAATCATTCCGTCGTTTTCCAAACAAGGTCCATTTTAACCTTTTCGAAAAAATTAAGGTAAAAATGTCTTTTTTTTACTTATACGGATGGTGCGGTTATTTTTTACCATATTAAAAACATTAAAGCGTCCCTTACAATATTATAATAATATTTTCAATGTAATTGTTTAATTTTATAAATATGTGACTTTTAAATGATTTAAAAAAGGGATATTTCTCTCAAATAGTTTTGATTTCATCTATGTCAACATCGTTTGGTAGATTTTAAGATTATTTTAAGTTTATTTAATATGATACAAAACATCCATATAGTATTAAAGGTTTGGTGATCTGGTTGAATGCGGATGTGTTATTTTTTTAATATTCATGGTTTTGGTTAATGTATTGACATTTCGTATGTTAGTATTAATACGAATGCTTATTTTATGTTTAAACCTATTCATAAGAGTAATTCATTGAACCAAATAAGTGCCGGGTGGAGCCCGCTATAGCTCTTCAATGCATTTGTAGGTCTCATTAGTTAAACTTGTGTCTTGGCACAAGGCCTTGGAAAAAAATTCTTTGTAGTCTTGGCACAAGGCCTTGAATATGTGGTTATTATAGTCTGGAAGTATGCATTCCATCAATATAAAAGTGGTTATTGATATTGCATGTGATTATTAGACCAGTAGAATATCCATGTGAATATGTAAATCACATTATTTAATTTTATTTTTTATATATTATGAAGAAGGTAAAGTTTAAAAGGTTTTTTCTTTAGTTATACATTTCCTTAAATGTTTATGCTTATTTACGAATGTTTTTGCTATATTGTTATCCTTACTGAGCATCTGAGCTGACCCCTTTCTATGATTTATTTTTCCCAGGATGTGAAGAAATATTTTAGGAATGACATGTAGAGATAGTATGAAGGGGATACGAGTGTGGAAAATGGAGACAATGTTATTGGAGTTTTTCACTTTTTGATGTAATGTAACATTTATGAATGTATCTATTGTTTCCAAGGCTACTAAACTAATCAGTCTTTTGAGACTTGATCTTCTGTGATCATGCCAATGTTATGTAATAATTCACCGACTCTGGGTAACTGGGGTCGGGGAGTTACACATATACCCATAAATATTATTATTATAATAAATTAATATATCCATGTTTACTATACAAACCACACAAAAGTAATGGGAGGTGAATAAATAATGTTTATCAAGGAAATAAATTGTGAGATGAAATCCCTTTACCTTGTGTCTTGAAATATATTCATACTAAAAAAACATGGATGATAAATATTAATTCATTATAAATATTTTATAGAACCACATTATTATATAAAATACCATATTTTACCCACATGTTAACAATCCTATGTTAAGGTTTCACTACGGATAATATTTGCTTTAATCATTGCATGTGTCATAATTTGTTACATATTTGGTACTTATACTTAAATAAATAATCATTGAATATGAAACATGACATGAATATCATCTATATTAATTTTACAAGTATTATAATAATATATATAATATATTGGTATGAAATGTAATACATATTTCATAGAGAGGGTAAACTCTACGTATGCATGAATGTTGTATCTCTTTTTATTGTCGTATTAAAAGTGAGAATAAAAATGATATATATGTTTATATATATATATATATATTATAATATCATTATAAATATTATTTCATATATATCCTATACTATCACTAAATGCATCCTTAACATATTATATGTAGTGATTTAATGAATCACATCGGTTAGGAGGGACGATAGCACACACATCCTCAAATGAAATAAATGTAGTTACACCAAGTGGAATGTATAATGATATTTGATTTAAATGGATTAAAGAATAATAAATACATAATAAATAGAATATATAACATATATAATCATATATTCGATCACAATTTCCACTATGAAATGTGGTAATGAAAAAAATGAACAATCATCATTTCGTGAGGTGATAGTTCGTCGTACACATAAATAATATGATGGTTACCCATTACAATGATGTGTCTATAAGTGTATGTAAAAACAAAGAATAAAAAAATACTAGTATATCTAGTATACTTGTGTTTTTATAAAATCTTGGAATAAAGATGGTGGACGTGATGTAGAATGAAAATAATAAAAAACAACTCAAGAAAAGATGTTTCCCCTTAACCAAGTATCTCCTTTTGGGATTTTTCAAAATGGCTTCCTCGGAATGATTTCAAACTAAAGGGAATATTAAAGGAGGAATTTAGGTTATTTGGGAAATTTATTGGGTAGATATTGGCATAACATAAGTGGTTTGATATGTGTGATGAAGAGTAAAATTTGGTGGACTTTTATAGGTAAGCGAAAGTACACACTTGTAATTTTTTAAAACAAGTTAGGGGTACGCGTGTTTTTACTTAAAAAAGATCATAAAAACCCAAAAAGAAATTCAATATTGTAATGTTTATGGCCAAAAATTTTCTATAAAATGGATTTTGGAAAACATTCTAGGTCATTTCTGGTATCATATTTATTGTTTAGTACTTTACTAGCCTATTTTTTCTCTTAATCGTTGTAATTAATTTTAATCACTCTCATTTGTATTTTTGGTAAAATAAATTTTAAAAAATTTGAAATTATTAATTATTATGATTAAAAATATATAATAAATTTTTTAAAATATTAATAATATAAATGGAATAAATTAATTTTAAATCTTTCTTGTTGATGGGATGACACTGCATATTTGTAATGTAAAAAAGCCCAAACTTTTGATAAGTTTTTGTACTGATTTTCATAGTGAAATTGATTCAAATGAATTTTATTTAATTAGTATATAAAAATATTATTTAATTTAACCATGGAACCAAATTATAATATAAGTTATCCATATTTATAAATCATTATATAAAAATCAAAATAAATTCTTGTATTTTTCACTATTTATCAAAAAATGAATTTACTCAAAAAGATCCCAAGAATTAATCTTAATATAATTTTTACATTATAAACTCAAAAATAAATATTATTTTATCAAATTATGCATCTAAATTTTTCTAAAATAAATTTCATTATTTTTCATATATGTGCATTAAAATTAGTTCCTTTGAAAAAATAGTATTATTAAAAATATATGGATTTTAACAAAAATTAAATCATTCTTCATAAATATTTTTTATTTTTATTAAACACTTTTAAAAAATATTTTATAAATATTTATAATTATTTATATTATGAGGTTGAATATCTAGGAAACAATTATCTCATTTATAAAATTGTTACAATAAAATGATTTTTCGTAGAAACCTCGGTGTCATGTGTAACAGAGATCATGTCGGTGTTGTGTGTATCCTACACTAGGACAATGTTGCATTGATCTTATGCCAGTGTGGTGGTCCATTTAATGTACAAAAAATCAGTTCCATGTGAATGGATTTTTTTTCTTAGTGCATTATAAGACAAAAATAATAATTTAATTTATTTGAAAATAGGTATATTAATACTCTGCGTGTTACATTATACTCCGCATAAAATGTATTTCACCCTAGATATTCATCTCGGTTACTAAAAGATTAATACTTGAATGTTAATTTTATATAAACCCACATTATAAATATTATAAGTAAAAAACCTTTAATATAGGATTTTGGAATTATAATGGTTACCAAAAGTAACATTTAACTAGGTTTACACAAATGAGAACATAGGTTGGGAGTTACCATTGTACATTGAGGAAAAACATAAATATTTATATGGTATGATTTGGGTCATCAATCAAAAACAAATGAATGATAAAAAAATTTTGAGGGTCTCAAATTCATAAATCTATTATAATTTTAAAGTCCATTAGTATGAAAAATTTAAGGTATTAGGACAACAAATTTTTTTATCATAATCATAACGTTGAGTAACTTTTTTATTAATCAAGAATATAAGGATATATAATAACTTGATATATTTCTATAAAAAAAAATTATGCCTTCTATTGTTCTTTTAACAATCCATAATTCATCCATTAATTTAACAAATTGAAAGAATAAAATGTATAAAAATTTATCTATAACTATTCCATTAAGTCAATACAGTTAATACATTAATATCAAAAAAAATGTAACACTATTTTTTCATTATAAATATTTATTCATAAATAATAATTATACATTAACCATGACATCATGTAGTCTAGTGGTAAGAGTGAAACGCTTACCATCCTTAGATCATGGGATCAAGATTCGTGGCCTTGTAAGGCATGATTGGTTATCACCCGACATACATGATGTCCATTTCCAAAACCATACTAATAAAATTTCCAAAATAATATGGGTATCCTAGAAAAAATATTAATCATCAAATATATTTTTAAACATGTTTTTCAATAAAAAATAATTCAGTAAATACATACTCTTTAGTTTAGCATAATATTTTCATGAATTGTTAACCATATAAACCTATTGAAAGATAAAAATAAAAAAAATACAAATAATGTCATTAAATTTGATTATCATGGATAACCCAATATATCACAAAGTATATCCTTGTTTTCTCATCAACACATGTGAATAATCTTATGATATATTTTCATGAAACATTATAATAACACAAACTACCATAAAAAATTCTAAAAATCATGCATGCTTTCTTATTCAATACATTACTGGATATATTTCAAAACTACAAGAAGATGTAAACATTATCAATGATAGAATAAATTACTTATCAATAGGCCCTTAATTAGTTTCAAGGTAATTAGTATCATCCAATTTACTTATATCCAACATATATTTATCTGAACAAAATTATTATAACATAAGTAACATATTAGTGGTTATATTCACCTTAATCATTTGTTTTCTATAGATATCTTCATTCCATTAAATAAACATTTTATTCCTTTGGATCCTTTAAATATATTCATGAAAATAATTATAGAAATACATACACTAGAAAATCCATATATATTTCAAAATTCATATGTTCTAAATATTGATTCCAAATAAATAAAAAAAATTATTATTGAACTTCATACATATGAAAATAAAAAGGATAACTCACCATATTACATAGAAAATCTATCATTTAACATTTTACATATAGTATCTTCATAATTTAAAAACAAACCACTACTAACACAACCTTTCTGATTCAATTCAGAAGGATTCCTCTTGGGATATTATGTTGCATAATAACCATTTAATCCACACTTAAAACTCATAACCTTCCATGAAGAATTATAGATTCCAAAATTATATTTTATTTTTCAACATAACTTCTTATTTTTTTCCCTTATAGTCATTTGCTTTGTGACTTTCTATTAAATAGTCAAAAAATTCTCATGTTCCTATAATACATTCACATTGGTGATTCTTTCCACATTTTATACTTAATGGAAACTGAAACATCCTTCCTCTATGGTCTCTATTACCCTAACCCTCAGAAAACTCTTTTTTACTCTTCCTTAGGGTTTTCGAGAGTTGGTTAAGGTATATGTTTTTAATCATGTTCATTGAAAAATAATTATATATGATCACAACATCATTTAATCCATTTATAACCACACTTTACTTCTAATAAGAAAATCAGTCAACACAATAAACATTAATCAAGTTCACACCATTGACTAAAACTAGAAGCTAGCATGATTATTACTTGTCATATAACACAACCAAATAGTCATGAAAATAATTACATAGAGGATGACCACATCATAACACCTTCCTTAATCTATGTCACCCTAGGTTCATACTAGGTAATTCATAGGCAAATTATATTTAAATCATTGATAATGGTTCATGAAGAGTTTATGAATTCCTAAATCATATCCCATATCAGTGTCAATCTAGGTTTGAATAAATTCCCATTATCATGTTCTATATTACCCCGTTCTAGTCCTGGAATATCTTTTTGGATTTGTTACCCGCATTTACATATATTACAAAGCCACATCAAATTGTAGTATCTAGACATAGATGTATTTATAGGAAACCACTCACTCTAACCTTTATGAAAATTCCAGAAAATTTTCATAAATTTTTACTCTTCCATAAACATACACATAGAGAAATCCCAAGACATATCCATAGAAATATACATAAGGATCTCACTAGAGTTTTATAATCGTAGATTCCAATGTTGAACTAAATGTTTTCTTTGATAAAAATATAGTTATCCTCTCTTTTCAGACATAAATATTACATAACATTTGACGAATACTTAATTTTTTTATAAAAATACGGTCAAAGATAGTATTGTCATTTTCCTTTAGATACTTGGGAAAATAAACAATGGTACATAAATGATATTTATTATCTCTTACTAGGATCTAGTTGTCTATAACCATTCTTAATAAAATATAATATTATATATATTCATAACCTGGGGAAGGGAATATAAAAAGGGGTGATCTCAAATTCTCAGTAAGTGTAAATGAGGGATATATGAAAGCATAATCCAGAGCATAAGGGTATTTGAACATTATGGTTAAAATAGAAGATCACTTCATGCATATAAAATATCATATACTGGAATAATTTCATAAATAATTCTAGTTCAATAAAAATTAATCATATAGAAACAAAGAACATAATCCATGAAAGCATAACATAGGAATATAACATGGAATTTAGGGAAATGCATATACATATTATATGACATCCAGAGTAGCCATGGAATCACTACCACAACCATATTTCTAGTATGGGTTTACTTACCAATCCATCTTTGTTGCCATTTTTCACTCACATGTCCATATTAGTATCATGATTTCACTTATTATTATATCTTTGAAGTCATGGTTCACTCCAATGATCATTATAGTATTCAGGGTTCATTCCCAATAATATATTAGTATATATCGTGAGATGTAAATCCTTAATTAATGCATCAGAGTGAGATTGAGGTCTCAACTATCTCATAATGAAATCAAACATACGTGTTACACAAAGTCATAAAAAATCACATTAAAACCCCTGAAATGAAATGGGTATCATATACATGAAATAATTTTATAACATATGAATAAATATAGAGGTTTTATAATCATTTCATCAGAATCAAAACCTGTAGAAAAGAAACTGATTTCATAAACATATAACCTTAGATAGATTAATGAATTTCATTTTCATAAAATCCATGAAATAGAAATAGATTTCATAAATACCCTGACATCCAGAATAAACCATTTAGAGAAATAATATAAATGGAATCTTTAGATCATTTCTTAGACAGGCATGAGTAAAATATCCATATGTCATTTTAGATGGAATGTAAGTCTGAAATATCATTCAAAAATATATCTTGTGGAAAATATCCTTTCATATTGGAATAATGGTATTTTTACATAAATCCATTTTAAAATCAATTTCATAAAATATACCTTGAAAACGTATAAAGAGAACTTGAAATTATATTGACAACTTTTTCCCTTGAAAATTTATAAATGATTATTGAAAACGTTTTGAAAAAAAATATTCCTTGAAAAATAAAAAATTTACGATTCAAATAATTTTAGAAACATTTTTATTTAAAAACACATTAAAAACATATAAGTAATGAATAAAAATATATTGAAATACCTTTTATTAAAAATATATTGAAACATTATAATAAAAATATGGAAATGTTTTTGAACTCCATTTCATTGAAAATATATTGAATAAATATAAAGAAAAAATTAAAAAAATTCAAACCATTTCATTAAAAATACATTTAAATATATTTTCTTAAAAAATAAACATAAAAAAAATATCCAATGAATTTATGGTGATAAAATCTATTCACATTGTTCAAGGTGAAAAGAACATTCCTTTTTCATTCTAAAAAGGTTATATAAAGGCCTTGTTCAGAAAGCTATAAATAGATTCCACTTAAAACATTGCTAAAATATAGAAAGGATAAAAATTTATTTCATTTATCATATGTTATTTTCATAATAATTTTGTAAACCCTATTTATAAAAGATGTGTTTTTATGAATTATATATTTTCAACTAAATGGAGAGGTAAGGTCATATTTTCTGAAAATCATTCAAAATTATATTATGTTCCAAATAGTGGGAAAGTGGTAATAATATAATAATGCATCTAGAATAACCAACGAATATAAAAATTTCATGAGTTATCATGGAATATGGATCATAATATTTAATTAATTATAATATGGTCGTAAATAGTCTCAATAAATAGTGTGATTGTTTCAATAAACTCTTACCACGTGGTAACATTGAATCATACTCCCCATTTAGGAAAATGAAATTACATTGATCATTAAATATCATGAATATAAAGATAATATTATAAAAAAATATTAATTTTATATTATACATGTCATATAAAAATATTGGTGTATAACATGGCATGTGCCACAAAGAAGGAAAAATGAGAGAAAATTAATTTACCTATTAAGTAATTTTTGATACATAAAACCCATGATAGAAAGATCATAAAATGGATATGTAAAGATATACAGATATTAGTATAAGAACCATTTAATATATCCATGGGTAGTATACACACCATAAAAAATTAATGGTTGGTGAATAGAGATTGTATCTCATAGAAATAAAAACTGAGAAGAAAACCCCTTACCTTGAGTCTTGACTCTCTTTGTACTCATAAAAACTGCATATATAATAAATATAATTTTATTATAAATCATTTAAAGAACCATATTATTTTATATAATATAATATATGCATTTATTATGACATTTTATTACCCTATTCTTAACAATCATATGTTAAGGTCTCACATTAGGTAATATTTTCTTTATTTTACGCATTCGTCTTAATTTATTATATATTTAGTCCTTATAATTATATCATGATTTCCAGAATGAACAACATGATGTAAATATCATTTATATTCTTTATAGTTTTACTATAATAATTTTTATAATATAGAATAATGAAATTGAATAAACTATTCACGGAGACAATAAGTCGTACGTATGCCTGAACATTTTTTCTGTTTTTATTATCATGTTAAAAGAAAAATTTAAAATTAAATAAATGTATGAATATATATATATATTATAATTAAATTATAATTATTACTTAATATATATCATATAATTTCAAAAAATGAAACCTTAATACATTTTATGCAGTGTTTAAACGAATCACATGGCTTTGAGTGGTGGTTGTCCACACTTCTGCAAACGAAATTATCATATTTACACCAAGTGGAATGTATAAGTATATATATTTAAAAGTATTAAACAAGATTAGAGAAATAATTAATATAATATATAACAAATATAAAAATATTTTCCTTCATATTTTCCATCGTTAATGTTGGTAATGGAAAATTGAACAATCATCGTTGCATGAGGCGGTAGGTCACAATTCAATTAAACAGTGTGTTTGTAACCCATTAGATTCATGTGTGAGTATTTTTAGGTAAAATACATATAAAATAAACATAATATTATATTTAGGATAATATTTTAAATAAAAAAATAGAATAAATAGTGTGTGTCAATGGAGAAGGAAAATAATATGATGGATCATGAGAGAAGATGTTAACTCTTAACCATGTTTCTCCTTTTGGTATGTGCCAGAGAGCATCCTTGGATTAATTTCTTCCTAAATGGAGAACTAAATAATTATTTTATAGATTCTGGTATTTTTATTGGGAATATATTAGTTTATACTATGATGTTTGATAGGTTGTATGAAAAGGAATAGGTACTGTAATTTCATAATGAAGGGAAATGGAAGACATGTATTCTACTAAAACAAGTTTTCTGTACCCACGTTTTTTACCTAACAAAAATCACACAAAAACTAAAAACAATCAATAATTTAGTGGTTATGGCCGAATAAGTTCCAAAAAACTGTTGTTGGACAAGATTCCTGGACATTTTTGGTCTTAAATATAATGTTTAACACTTTATTAACCATATTTGTCTCTTAACTGTTATAATTAATTTTAATTACGTTCACTAATATTTCTTTTATAAACAAAATTGAAAATATTAGAAATTATAAATTCTGATTATTTAAAATATTGAATCAATTTTTATGAATTATTTACACATATTTGGAATAAGATAATTTAAAATTAATCCCCTTGACGGGGTGATACTGTAGGTTTTTAAAGTAAAAATTTCTATAATTTTTCTAAGTTGGATTAACCAATATCAAGGTAAAATTGATTAAAATTACCTAAATTTGATTTATAAAAAAAATCGATCTTATTGAACTTTTTTATCAATTTAAATTATCATATAAACTTATAAATAAAATAGATGAAATGAAAGTTATGAATTAAAATCTGGTATGTTTAACTATTCCTCAACAAATGACGTTTCTTATGAAAATCCCTAAAATTATCCCCAATTTAATTTTTACATTATAAATTAAAATATTAATTTTATTTCATCAAATTAAATTTCTTAATGTGTTTGAACTTAATTTAAATATTTTTAATAGAAGGACATTAAAAGGAGTTCGTTTGAGAAAATGGTATTTTTAAACATATATGGAATTTAACCAAAAATTATATCATTCATTATTAATATGGTTTATTCATATAAATCCAGTATTAAAATTATTTTAAGATTATTTATTTTTATTAGTTTTACTATTCTTAATTGTTATGTAACAATTATCTCATTTAAAAAATTATTACAGTAAAACATTGTTTCGTAGAAACTTCGGTGTCGTTTGTAATGTATGCCAAGTCAATGCTATGTGAAAAATACCATAAGTAGATGTTAAGTGTAACATATCAAAATTTTAGGTTCCATGTAACGTACACTAATTTAGAACCTTGTGAAAGTAATTTTTGACATATTACATTGCAAGCCAAAAATGAAAAATTAATTTATTCAAGAAAAAGTAAAAAACTCACAATAGTACATTGGTAGTATGGGTTCACTTCCCATTCTGTATTGGAAGTCATGGTAAACTCCCAATTCAATGTTAGTATCATTATTTTACTCATCATACCATCTATCTAGTCCTGGTTCACTCCCACGGCCATCTTAGAAGTTAAGGATCATTCCAAAGACTATCTTAATATATCTCAAGAGATATAAATTTTGACCCAATGCATTTGAAGGATATATAGGTCCCAATGATATAATAATAAATTCATACATACATTTACCAGAAAATCATAAATGGTCATATAATAAAACATGAAATGAATTCAGTATCATAAATAAGTAATCATATAATAACCATGGAAAAAATATAAAAAGACCCAGATTTTCCATGTAACTGTTTTAAATTAAATGATGATTTTATGAGTCCACAAAAATTGACAGCGTGTGATTTTGAGGCCTGGTGTAGCGGAATAATTTTCTGAACTTTTTTCTTCAGAACATTCAATAAACGTACGAGTGGGTTTTTTTAATCTTTTGAACCGGTTCTCGGAATTATAATATGAGGGTACTATTGAACTCGTATCACCGATATTCACATAATGGGACCTTCACCATGACCATAGTCAGTCTAGAGTGAAAGATAATTTCTGTTATTTTCGTGAAATAATTAAATAAAATAAAAGTTTCCTAAATTTTTTTGAAACCCCTCAACAAGGTCTATGGTGGTGGGGACCACCCGAGCCATAACCCCCCATGTGAATGTTAAGAGGTGGGGACCACCTGAACTTTCCCCCGTTTTGAATTTAGAGGTGGGGACCACCCAATCCTCTTCAAAGAGAGAAAACTTCTCAACTTCTCTAACATTAATTATGCCAATTAATTGAGCTAATTAATTGTGCCAACACAGTACATTAATTATGCCAACATTGTTGTGCCAACATAATTTATTTTGGTAAAAATAAATTAATAAGTTTGAAACTTTTCACATTTGGGTGGAATTGGGAGGAAGGGGTTGGAAAGATGAGAGCTTATAGAGTATTATTCTCTCCAATGAAGAACACAGTCTCCAACGAAGAACATGCTCCACAACGAAGAACGCTCTCGCCAATGAGGAACGTCTTCAACGAACGAACTGACTATCAAGGAAACAACAACTCCACTGATATCAATCTATCCCTTCTAATCGACTTCAATGAACCTCCGAGGTAGCGGTGTCTTTTAAATTGATCAATGTTAATTTCATCCCATCATATTGAATCATTCCTATTGATCCACTTGCTACTGCTCTAATGTGGAGGGTGCAGGCTAAACAAACATTGCTCGAACCCTCTAGCATTCATCTTTAATGGTGTGTTATTCGTGATGGAAGAAGGCGCATTTGTACCATGTTGATGAATGAAAGAGTGGTCGACTGAACCAGCCATCGATGAAGGCGTGACACGTGTCTTCCTTGCACATGGAGGATGGATGGTCATCCAGCTAGCCGTGACAGACCGTCGCACCGCTTCCACCCCACTACACTGTGGCCGTTTCACCGGACGACATTCTCTGTGCCGCCTCACGCCACCCAGTGGCCTCTACGGACCCTGCAGCCTCCGCCGCCCTGCGGCCCCGTGTCACCCGTGGCCTCCGCGACCCCCGCGTCTGCCCCCGCTATGTAGGCTCCACCGCTCTACGACCCCGCTCCACCCACGACCTTCGTGGCCTATACCCCCTTCAGCCTCTATGGACCTCGCGACCCCTACAGCCTTTGAGGCCCCTTCTACCTCTGTAGCACCGCAGCCCCCGGCCACCTGTGCCATCTGCGGCCGCCCCACCGACCCATGGGCTGCTGCCCATGTGGTGCGGCCTAATAGGCTGGACTACCCAGCGTGGACCGGGCTGGACCCATTAGGCCAGGCCTGGTCGACCCGAACCGGGTTAACCTAGGTCGGGTCAGGTCGGACCGGACCTAGAGCAGTTTCGACCCTATACTCTCTTTTGGCCATAACATTTCCACCATGTGTCCATTTGATGAACCAATTGCAGCACCAAAAACCATGGGGAGAGATAGTTCCTTTGGTATACCCCACAAGAGATTTGGATAATGTTGAGAAACAGTCGGGTTGGATCGAGCACGAATCCAACCGGTCCCTCGGTAATAAAAAGCTAATAACTCACAGACCAGGTGTCAGTTTGACGCACTGTGTGTTGCATTGATACCCCTATGACCTGGAGGACCATTGAGATAAATCATTGTGGGATTTTGTGGTAGTTTATGTATCGACAAGTGGTTTGAGTAATAGACCCTCCTAGAGAAAAGTGAGCTTAGTGTGGGAACCTGGTAGACCATTGAGATACTTCTTTGTAGGATTTTGTTGCAGTTTATGAATCGACCAGTGGATTGAGGATCAGACCCACCTGGAGACAAGCAAGCTTAGTGCGGGAACCCTGTAGCTGGCTGTGCAGATGAAGTAGGATCCTGTGTTGGTCTAACATTGTAAAAGATATGTAATATGATTATTTGTGGGTATGATGACTTACAGAAGATGTACTAGGATCCTGTGTGGGTCAGACGACGTACTGGAGATGTACTAGGATCCTGTGTGGGTTTGACGATGTACTAGAGATGTACTAGGATCCTGCGTTGGTCTAACGACGCACTGGATATGTACTGGGATCCTCTGTGGGTCTGACGACGTACTGGAGATGTACTAGGATCCTATGTGGGTCTGACGACATACTGGATATGTACTAGGATCCTGTGTGGGTCTGACAATGTACCGACGATGTACTAGGATCTTTTGTGGGTTTGACGATGTAATAAAATATTTTTTTGGTCTGATGATGATTTAGGATCTTTATTTGTTTTTACTTTTAACAGAGTAAGATGAATTAGTAGTTACATCTAATCATCTCTTCTATTGTAATTATGTTATACCTGGTGTGAGCTGAGTTCATACATGTGTGGTACTTTCTTTCATGGTAATACTTTGTTGGTATTTTTCTATTTGGCATACATGTGTGGTACTTACATTCGTGATATTCCTTCCATTGTGGAAGAATTGAGCTTTGGGATTTTGGGATGGACCCTGTGTTTCCTCTGGATTGAGATGGGTATACATGATAACATAAGTATATGTATAGACATATACCTAAGTAGGGTTGACAGTTGACATCATTATTTAAGGTTTAAACATTGTGTATTTTGTGAGTCCTTGAGGGTCTCAGGATCCCTACTGAGTATTGTTATACTCACCCCTGCATGGGCTATGCCCACACCTTGTTGTGTTTGGTGCAGACGACAGACAGCACTGATCGAGGCTGAGGGTACCAGGACAAGACAGGGCACGGAGTTGGGCCATACGGCGTGTCGGTACGTAGGGGAGATGAGAGGACATGAAGGGCTAAGGAGGCGATCTGTACCAACCCTTTAGTTAGGAACCTCGGAGGACAACCCAGTATCTACATTCATTTTTTTCAGTTATATTATTTTTCAGTTGTACTTATACCTTTACTATATGGCCTGTATCCTGGCCCCCTTAATTTACATTCAACACTATCTTTTCAATACACTTAACTTGTGTTCATATCTTGTAGTGTGTTTGGTTGAATGTGTTTACAGGCTATAAAGGCAATGCCTTCTCGGTTTTAGGGAATATGCCTTTGGGTGTAATTCGATAGCCCCGGGCCTATGGAAGGTGGGCTTGGGGTAGTCACGGAAAAGGCCATGGGGGACGGTTGTGACAAATTGGTATCATAGGAGTCGGTTATACAATTGAAAATAGAACTCAGATCGTTTTTAATGGAAATTGTGTTAAGTTTAGTGATTGTGGTTATCAGTTTAGGGTCTCCAGTGTTGGTGCGGCGGCCGATGTATCCATACACCAGGACCCTGACTTATGATTTCCGAATTAGTGCACGAAAACTCTAATTGCGTGTGTTTTTTGAAGAGTTTTCTTTGTGATATCATTGAGTAATCTAACTTGGTATAACTTTGGACCGTGGCACACCTGTTTATTTTCAGGATGCCTCCATGCAGAAAACCAACTAGGGTTCCATATATAGTACGCATTGACAACCCACCAAGTGACGAGGCCTCAGTGTAGGGCCCTCCTCTAGTAGAGGCACTAGTGGAGGTACCCGAGGAAAAATTACCCATTTGTCCACCTATTCCACCAGCCCCAACAGTAGAGGGTGTAGGACACTTTAGCACGTTTAACTCGTTCCAACACCAGATGCCACCCAGGTTCTGGGGAGAGATGAACCCACAGGCCGCTGAGGATTGACAGGAGGTCGTGGTGAGAGTCTTCCGACTAGTAGGGACACTAGTTGATCTCATGGTGATCCTTTCCGCAAGTCTTCTACAGGATGCAGTAAAAAGATGGTTACACTTGATACTATAGGTTCATTACGAGATGACGCTTCCCTGGGCAGACTTCGAGAGCTTGTTTCAGGAAGAGTTTTTCACATTGACTGTTCACGTAGTGCACATACAAGAGCTACATCATCTTCATTAGGGCATCATGTTTATGGATCAGATTTCAGCGAGGTTCTCCGACCTCTCATGATACTCCACTAATATTATGTGGGACCCATTATTTAGGGACTATACCTATGTGAAGGGACTTGGGAGGAAGATTAAAGCTTCAATGACTTTAGTCAGCATCCCGACGCAGGCGTTGGTGTTAGAGCGCGCCCTATTAGTGGAGAGTTTCCATTCTGAGCATTCACTAGCTGCGAGACCCAACACAGACATTGCTAGTTACTACTCAGAATAAGGGATATCATAATTGTCTTTTAAATATATATTTGAAAAATGAATCCTATAATTTTAAAAATACATGATTAAAACAACATTAGAAGAAGAGATAGAAAAATTTTAATGGAAATACATGATCAAAACATCATCAGAAGAATGGATATCAGAATTTTATTTAAATATATCCTCGCTAATATAAATTCAACTATTTCTATAAAATCATTCAAAACATTCTATTGTATGATGTTGTGAAAATATGAGGAAATCTTATTTTAAAAAAAAGTTAATTTGGAAGATTTTGATTCATAATTTGTTTTCATTTTTAAAAAATAGAATGTAGGTGTAAAACATATGGTTCACAATAAGGGGTTTTAGGTGGGATCAATCATACTATAACTCATGGGAATAATTTTTTGTCTCATGTATCCACAATCATGGGGGTTCGTCTTAAGACTATGAATCTAAAAAAGTTTCCTTTTCAATAGGTTTATGGTGGATTTGGGATGTTTTCCACAAATTTCGACATCAATGGTCAAGACCATTTAGGCGCAGAACCAAGTTAATGTTCCTTCAATTGTTTTTTGATGTCAATATGTAATGAAATGATACTTTCCATCATCATTAACTGTAGAAAATTATTATAAGAAGTGTAATGATTGTGTTCCTCTTTACCAGTGGTATGTATTAAAACAGTTGAGATGGAAGGCATTTAGATAGGGACACATGCCCATCACAAATAGATGGATTATTCAGAGTAAAATAAATTAATAGTGTGTCATTCAAGATTTTAGTGGATCTATTTTCATTGATTATGCTTTTTAATCTAGGGAGGGAAATTCTCTTATCATTGTAGATTTTTTCATCTATCAAGAATTTCCCAATGAAATTTGAAGAATAATATGCTCTCGATGTTTGAATTCACCATAGAAAAAGTTGTAAAGTTCCTATAATTATAATCTCCCAATCAAAAATGCATCTCATACATTAGAAAAACATGAAAATACATCCTTAATCACTATGTATTGATCTGACATACCTATACAAGGAGAAGATGGAGGTCAATATCTTTAATTATTAGGTAAATTGGTAAGTTATTTTAAATATATATTCAAACATTCGATATCTTCCTTTATATTCCTTGAATATTATATATGGGCAGAACCTTATACATTATCACTTCAAAACTCCTTAAATTTTTTGTCCCTATTTATCTTCCCAACAAATATATATAACATTAATTCTATCTAAATTCAACAACATGATGATAGAAATGTATTTATTGATGAAATTGTTAATTCTATCCAAAAATAACTGATATAATACTCACATAGTTGACATCACATGACTACAGAAATCCAATAATCATATGAGGGTACACTGATGCCTTTCCCATTCATTCTTATATATATTTTTAACCTCCCTATGAAGACTATATCCCTCATATAAATACTCACTTAATTAAATTATTCATCATAGATTCAACATCTATTGACATTAACTAGATATGATTGACATGGTAAACCAATATTTAGATATATAACCCTCTCATTATTAATTGTATATTAGTTGTTTGAACATTCAAAATTAACACCCATAAATGGTAATTTACAACTAATTAAGCATATTTTAATTTAATGAATCAATGATCCAAAGTGAAAAAAATCATCCACACTCAATTGGGTATTCTAATGGCATCATCACAGACATTTATCAAATATACCCAATAGAAGAATTTCACCCTTTAACCAATGGATGTTTTCTCCCTACTATAGGATTTACCTTTACTTTTCAATAAATACCACCCTACTCAAATTATATTATCATTCATAACCAGATCTAAATTTTCATTCTTGTTTTAATCTAATCGACCCATTCAATAATCATATGTATTGAATTTGAGACTATCACTTTTCTCATACCCATAACAATTGAATTCAATAGATGAACCATTTACATAACACCCATGACATGATGATTACATCATAATATTAGATCCCCACTAATTATAATATAACAATATTTTTATAAAATATTATTGAAAATACTTAATCCCACTATAAATTAATCATTTAATATATTACTAACACTTTATAGATCAGGAACTCAACAAATTCATCAAAAATTTCACTATAACACTTATCTCCATAAAATATGTATTAATTTATCTATAATAAAAATAAAATTTAAGATAATTGTGATATTTAATCACAATTATTAGTCATATAAAAATACAGTCATTTTCATTTTTAAATATACATTTGAACTTTCATAAAATAGTTCCTTCTCATAAAAACCCATGACACATTTTTTTCTGGATAAGTATTTTATCTAATTATACGCATAAATGAGGCATATCACATGAATCATGGGACATTACATTCCATAATCACCACCCAAAATTAATATTCATTAGGTATTAATTTAATAAAATTTAATTATTATATATAATTAGGTAATATAATGATTCGTTGACTTTATAATACTCTCTCATCCCATGATATTCTCAAATCATTCCCAAGTGACCACTATTCTCATTTTTAATAATAATGGGGCATACCAACATACATGGAAACAAAAAGGGACATATATCACTCTCTTTCCTCCATGGTATGAGAGAGTCCAATGAACCACTCTCATAGAGGCACATAACCAATTTTGTTTCTAAAAAAATAACATTCATAGGTAGTAATGTGATCTCTTAATAAATTAATACCCGTTTCAACACACATAAATATGAGTAATATCCCATGAATCCTATGAAGACATACCTAATGTGGGATTAATGTGGGAACCTAAAAATGGGGTACCCATTATTACCTAACACAACTATATTTGTTTCAGGTACCCCTTAACAAGGTTCTACTAGGGATCATGTTCTTTATAGACATGAAATTTGTTAATCAGTTGTGGTTCATGTTTTTGTGATAGCCTACCAATAATAGAAACCCATTTAATTAATATTATATTTTAAATAGAGTATTATATATTATTATTAAATAATTTGGACACTGATATCATAATGATAACATGAGATGACACATTAGCCTGACAATACTCATTATAGAGGGCATGGCATACACATTCATATGAAGAACTATAAATCAAATGAATTTTTCAATATTGAATTCACAACCACAATGTGAAAAGAATCTGGCATCAACATTTAATTTTATAGTGCAAGGATTTTTAGGCCTTTGTGTTCTTATTGGTTTGAAATAGTGGTTCCACCCATCATGGTAGGTTGTTACCTCTATGTTTTTCTTCTCTAATGGCAGGTATCTAATTCATGATAACATAAAAACTGTAAAATTTAATAAAAGTGATTAGGTTTGTAATTGCTATTATTTACTAATTGGATTAGGGATATAGTAATACATAATAGGTTTTATATAGGTTTCAATTAGTGTTAGGGTGGATAAAATATTCAAATTTTTGAGTTTTGGTAGCCCAAAATATGTGATTACCCTACTAATTTCCATCCTTATTCTTAATTCAATAATCTTTAATCATCAGAATTTGAGAAAATTCCTCACATAAACCACTACTTTTTTATTCATAACAATACATACCCATGGAAAACATCATGCAGACGCCCATCACGTGGTCACACATCACTCATGTGTTTCTCTCATAGAATTAATCCATTGTTTGTGCATTAAACTATGATGGAATGAAAATTATCGAACTAACCATCCCAAGGGCTATCAAAACAAACCACAACCAATCAGTAATTGGAAGAAGAATTTCCTTTTCATTATACTATATTTCTCATTTCAATATGAAAACATTTCCATATCCCCTTTGAGATTGTCCATCGTACCCACAAATACAAGGGAAAATTCTTAATCACATAAGTTGAGATAGGGTTTTAATATTTATCATGGTGCATGTGTTGAGAGTTAGTATATTAAGAGTGAGGTTTTAAAAAATCACATGTATTCACTCTTAATACCAAAAGGTGATCAAGAATTTACTCACATGGTAAACATATACCAAGGTCAGTTAGTTGTGTTTTTTAGTTTTTTATTATTAGTTATATGTATTGGGATAGTGTTTCCAAATATCTGACTAAATGGGTTTAAGTTATCATTATCCATTCTATTCACACTCATATGAATTATGTGTCACATATCCATCTCATCCAGTATCATATAAATTGGGTGGTCTATATCCATCCCAAGGACACTCATAAGGATTATGTGTCTCACAAATATCTCTTCTAGTTTTATATGCATTGGCTATCCCACATGGAGCTTTAATATACTCATGATTATTTGGTGGACAATATCGATCCCATGTAAACTCATAATGATTAGGTTTCCTACATAAATCCCATGTAATTCATTGATATTATTCACATAATCCCATGTTTATATATAGATATTTCTCTAATATCCAATTCATTAATAAGTATCATACATTTCAATATATGTATATACTTCGATGTGGATAGCCAGTCACCAGCCAACACATCTAATGTATTGATGGATTAAGAATCTTATGTTTTTTCTAGTATCACTCTTTATATTATCATTAATATCATTTATCAATCCAAACACATCCTTCTCAGGGCTGTGACATGCACATCTCAAATAACTTACAAATAACATAAATATAAAACAAAACCACATAATTTATCCATTAAGTGAAAAATGTGTCTTAATATTTAAAACTCAAGGATAAAATAAAAAACGTGGACGACACCCTACCCAAATCTAGAAATTAACATTTTACACTTAAAATATTATACATAAGATATTATAATATATCTCGATATTAGAAAATAGTTATTATTGTGAGAAAAATTTTATTTATCAAAGATAAGAACATAACACTCAATAATTAGCTAACTAATAATATAGGCCCATTTCCGATAACATTTAAATCCAAAAAAGGTTACAAACTCAAAATATTGCTCTATTATTCTATCTAATGTATCACTCCAAAATGGGTATATAAATAAATATTGATCAAATTATACTAACCTAGGTCGATACCATTGATCCATATTCACTAGATGAGTAACATCACATGCATTCACATAGACTATAAATCATAACATAGTCTATTACCACACATTAATTATGAAAAACAAATCATTAGTAGAATATATAAAAATATAAACATGGAATAATTCACCAAATGGTCAATATATGGCTTAAAATACAACATACAACATCCTAAATTCCAATTAATATGACACTCTTTGGGATCGACCCACATCTTTGATGAATTCTTATTTGAACCCTTCACTCTAGCCCAAAACAGATAGAAACTATACGTAGAGAATATTCAATTATTGGTGAAAAAATCAATATGTATCTAAGGACCTCAATCAATGATAAAATCTTTCTATATATATATATATATATTGAAACTTTTTATGTCAATGTCAAAACCCAACCAGAGCCATAATGTTTCTTATCACCAATAAGAACATGTATGTGATCACAACCACAACCCTATAAAATCATTTCTAATATCCTACAGTCAATTAGGCTCGATCATCCCCTATCTGGTTTTGACACAACTTCCAACCCATTTTAATCATAATACATCTTATTGAATTTAAAAATATTGAAATAAAATTATGGAACACATATATTAATAGGGATTAATCCCTTATAATAAAGCTTTATCCCCTCTCTCCCAAGACTTCATAAATCAGTCACACCTTATAAAATCCATATATCATAAAATGGTCCATTAATTATTTATTTATAAGAAATAATAAATAATTTTTTCAATTTAATTCTGTTTTAATAATAAACGAAATGATCATTTAATAGAAAAGACTTTTTTGAATATCGTGTTATAAATTATTAGTGAATCATAGAAGACACTTAAATTCTCTATGAATGATTTCCATAAAACCCTATACTATTCATCAATCCACGCTACCCAAAATTTGAAGAATTGAAATAACAACCAATATAGCGATTTACTATAATAGAATGAAAACCCATTATATGGTTCCTTACTCTGAATCCCCATTTAGAAATATTTAATGGAAAACCCATCATTATGATTAAAATTTACTATAATATGATTGAAGGGAAAAATATTCCTACTAGAAAATATCAAAACTATAGTGGGAGAGAGAGATTGAGTAACTTTGTGGAAATGAAGACTAAGGGGAAATACAATTTCTTTTAATAATGAAATATCAATTCAGTTGAACAAAAGGATAAATTAAGAGGGGAGTCATATATGGATCAGGATTCCCTCTATTATTCATGCATCTTGAGAATGAATCCTTTGAGGGTATTATAAAATTCCATCCCTAATAATATTAAAATTTCCCTGTATAATGTTGGGATTATGCTTGTACATTGAGATTTTCATGGACCTATCAATGGTTTTAGTAATCCACTAAGACCATTATCATTTAATTAGACCCAAAATAGAGTATTATATGTATAGAAAAAGGACAATATAACATTGGTGTCCTTCACTAGTATTTTATTGGATTTTATTACATCTTACCATTCCAATATAATGATGGAAGATCTGAAATGTCTATTCTTGTTCATTCTAACCTGAATTTATACATACAAATATTCAATTAAATCATCTAAGAAAATTCGGGTCAATATTTTATACTCCAACTCTAGAATAATAAATCTTCAGTAGTTTTGATTATAACTACAATATAGCCTTTATTTTATTCCACTGACATCTGATGGTAGAATTTATTAAATTATAATACTAAAAGATGATATGTGAAAAGTATTTTGAAAAAGATAAATACCTCAAAAAAATTATAAATATTAATTCAAATAAAATTTAAAAAGTTACCTTGGGTGACATATATCTTACTAGAATTTATAAATCAAATGAAATACAAAATTTATTACTTTAAATATTATATTTTTTATGCTACCTTTTTAAAAATTACCAATAAAATATTATGTTATTTGGATAATAGATATCCCTGATAATGTTTTTGTGATAATCTAATATATAAAAAACTATTAATTATTAATGAAGGGAATGCAATATTAATTTGTAATACTGAAGTTAATGTCTTCTTTAAAAATCATGTTTATATTTATAAATCATTCCACATGTCCAACAATTTATTTATAGTTATATTGATGTAAAATATCCTTAATATTAGTTAGTTTATGTTATTATAACAATTATATAAAATTTTAAAATAATTAAAATATGATTTATATTATAAATCAATATAATTTTTTTAATGTAAATATTGAGGAAATTTTTATATTATTGATTTAAATTTCTCTCTTTCTCATAGTGGTTATTATTTATTTCGATTTTTAGAGAACACTACCACTATAACAAGGGATTTGGATTAATGTAATATTAATTAACATGTATTTTTTATAAATAAATGGTTATTAAGGATCATCAAAGAATAATGTTCCTAATGAAAAATTTTTCTCCACCATTTCAAAATATAAAAGAATAAAATAATTTAATCCGTTGAAAATAGATTCAATATATCAACCAACAAAATATGATTTATTGGATTTATTTGGACATTATATAGTTATTAGAATAACTATTTATCATTATAATTATATAAATTTAATTACTTTTGATGATAAGTATGAGTTTATTTTCAAACTCATATTAATGAAAAATGTTATTTTTTCATAAATTTTTAAATAAATTGCACAAAAAATTGATAAAATTAATATATACTTCTAAAAAGATACCATAGTTATGATTTTTAATATAGAGGATTTGATCATGTATTCTTATAACATATTATCAATCATAATTATTACTCATATAAAAATATCTAAATAATAATTTTTTTTTGAAATGATAAAAAACTCTCAATTATGTGTACTAAATCACTCCAATAATGTATGATTTGAAAATTTATTTTTTGGATGTTCTTTTAAGTATATCATTTTATATTTTTAAATTGGTTATAATTTGATAAAATTGAATGAAATATCATTATAAATTATAGACTGATAGATACCCTAGGCTGACATATTTACGAAAAATTAAATGTAATGTCTTTAATCTTGTTTTAATACTGAATTATAAATTTTTGATCTGACATATATGAAGATATTTTTTTATTTAGTTGAGTTCATGTAAAGAATAGTTTTATTCTAATAAAAAATTGTGTACTTGTCAATCATATTCATATTTCATGCGGCTGGTAGGACCAAAAAAACAATGTAATTTAATGATACTTTTATTTCATTTTCTAATACAAAGATACCATCCCAAACCATTTATTTTATTTTTAATTTACTGAAAGATCCTATAAATGTGATTAAATAAAATCATTATCCCAATATGATAACTTATGATATCCAGGAATATCATTATAAACCTATTTTTTGTTCCTAATAAAAGTTGATTACATTCATTTGTATGTTATAATAATAAGGGAAATAAAACTAAATCCCCTTTATAAATCATGTTAAAGCTTACATATCACTATTTCACCCCAAAATAATAATCAATATAATTATTTATGAAAATTGGATGATGTCAATAAAAGGACAGCTGCATCTATTTAAAATAAATATGTTTTTTGATCTAGTGGAGATAAATAATGAATAAAATATTAGAATTAATCTGTATTTTCATTATGAACATTGATGAAATAGATATTATATTTTTAAAAAAGTAATACTAGTTTTAAGAGGTTATTATTAAGATTACTGTTTTCATTATATAGAAAAACTTTTAAAAGTAACTAAAATAAAATAAATTATTGTGAAGATTTATTTTGAATTTTATTTTAATTTTAATATATATCAAAAATGTTTTAAGAAAATGTTTTTTTAATATTAATAATTATTATTCATATTATAAGACCCTTAATCTAAAAATTATTGTTTTTAAAATTAGGATTTAATTCTATTGAAATTATATTTTTTTTAAACATTCTAAATGAACATTGTATGATTGTATCATCACATTTATTATAAAACGGTCTTATTAATGGTGTAGTTTATAGTAATATTTTTATAAATAAGTATTTGAGAAGATTTTTTTGGAATGATGTTGAGGTCTTGGAAGCTCCACCCTAATAAAGGATCTAATTATTTTAGCATCCTTTCTAGTTAAGCTTCACCAAACATGGAAATACAAAATTTTATTAGCTCCACCCTTCTCACTAAAGGAAGTAATTATGAGGGAATTTTTTATTGTCTTCGATGGCATTCAAAAGAATACCGTGTTATGGTTTTAAGGTGGTTGGATATGACAATATAAAAATATCCAGTAGATATGTGGTGGATAAATTTACTATGGTTATTGTATGTAATGTGAATGGTGATTAGATTTCCCCGGTGGTGATTACCGATTTGAACAATCAACATCAGATTGTGGTTGTGTTTATTCTGAGGTGAATAGATAGTTACAGACACCAGAGGTTGTGTCTAAAAATTGGAATCTTGAAATAATGACCCACCCTTTTCATATTTTAACATTACATTACTTTTTAGAAATAATAAATGACATTAACAAACAAATTCCAAAAGAAAATGTTATTTTAGTGCATTTGGAATCAGGGAACAGAAATCCTCAAAATCTATAAAATTTCTTGAATGATCACCGCTATGATTTTCCCAATTAGTAATTCCACCTAAAAATATTTCATCATAACCTTGGGAACAAAAACATATGAAAAGAGTGATCTCAAATACTAAGTAAGTGTATATAAAGGAAATTATGTAGCATATCATGAACTTAAGGGTATAATGACATGTTCATGATTATTAGATTATCATACCATACAAATAAAAGTTCAGGAAAACGAATCAAGACATAACAATTTAATTTTCATAAGACATGAATCAGAAGTAAATAAAGAACATAAAAAATGAAACTGTAACATAGGAATAAGATATGTAATTGTGGAAGACACACAATTATACAGATTGATTTAAATAGTTCTAGTGGAATTACATCCAAGCCTATCTTAGTGGTGTGGGTTCACTCCCCATACCATATTGGTAGTCATGGTTCACCCCCATGACCAATTTAGTAGTCAAGGGTCACTCCCAATACAATCATAGTCTATCTAATGAGATATAAATTTTTACCTAATGAATTGGAGGGATTTATAGGTATGACCCATATCATAATGAAATAATAAATACACATGCCACACAATCAGAATCATTAATATTAACATAACCCATGAAATGAAATGGGTATAATATACATGTAATCATTCTCTAACATTTGGAAAAGAAACATGTTTCATAATCTTTTCATCACAGTATAAAATTGAAAATAAATGGTTCTCATAGATATATAACCCATGAATAAGAAACAGATTTCATAAACATAAAACACATTAATGAGAAATAGGTTTCTTGAATGTTATACCATCAAAACCTAAACCATTTTTATAAATAATTTTAATGAAATGTTTGACCCTATCCCTCTTAAAAAATCAGTAACGTCATCTGATGTAATCCTAGATGGAAAATATTTTGATATATTTTTTAAAAACAACTCTTTAGAAAAATAACCTTTCCTAGTAATAAAAGTATCTTTGAAACATAAACCTTTTGAGAACAATTTTGATAAAAAATACATTGAAAATTTAAGATGAAATATTGAATTAGGTTTAAAAAAACGTTTCCCAGAAAAAAATTAAAATAAGCATGATAGCATTTTGAATACCATATTCCATAAAAACATATAAAAGAAGCCTAAAAATACTTGTAAATATTTTCTATTTAATTTTTTTTTTGAAATTTTATAAAAAAATATTCAAAATAATTTAAAAACATTTATTGGAAAACAACCCTATTAATACTTATAAAGTATGTTTTGAAAATTATTTAAAATTATTTAAAAGACATTTTAGATAACCATTTCACTGAAAACCAGTTTAAAACAATGAATATATATTATATTAGGAAACAAATTTTCCTGAAAAAATATTTATGTAATTAAATATTCATTGTAAGGATGTTCATGATGGTGGGTAATTATATAAATTCCAAACATTACTTTTTCACTATAATCTGTTTAGGAATGTTTCCTGACTGGAAAACGACAAGAGGATTATATTTTTTCAACCTTTCTATTTAAATGAAAAATAATGGGTAAACAAATTATTCTGAATATCATACGAGAATAGTATAATATTTTTGGATCCCTTTTATAAAACATTTTTTATGAAACACAGATATCCACCTGAAAAGACAGGTAAAGTCATGATTTCTTAAAAACAATTTATTGATAATCATGTATTCCATATAGTAGAATAATGGTCCCATTAATTAGATATAAAAAATAACTATATAATAAGAAAACTCATGATATTTTTTGAGTTATGGATCATAATATTTTATCAATGATAGTATTATCATAAATAATCTCGATAAATTGTTAGATTATAGCTATTAATAGTTACAAATTTCCAAACATTGAATCATAAAAAATTAGAATAATAACATTACACGAGGCATAGAATATCATGAAATAAGGAAGATTAATTATATAATTTTTCAATGGTTGTATATACACCTCCTAAAAAATATAGGGGCATAACAAGTGATGAGTCTTAAATATGAAAAATTGAGACAAAATTACTTTAACGATTTGGTATCACTTGAAACAAAAACCCGAAGAAAGTAAGATAAAAAAATTGATATGTAAATACTAATAAATTTTAGTATAAGAACAATATAATACTCATATTGGCAGTATAAAAACCACACAGAATAAATGAGTGTTGAATAAAACCTGTGTCTCACATAAATAAAATGTGATATGAGATTCCTTTACCTTGTGTCTTGACATTCATCATTCATGTAATAGACTTTTGAATTATAATTTTATGATTAATATACATATTTTACATAATATATTCTTATATCTAATACCATTTTTTAATTTTAACCATATATTACACACTTTTCTATCACTCTATGTTAATGTTTTACTTCAGGTAATATCTTCTTGGTTCTTCATACATGTTTTTATATATTATTCCTGATCATATAACATAAATAAATAATTACATACTTAATGAATGAAAGAAATTGAATAAATATCATATATATTTTAATATATATTTATTTGTAATTTTATACAATATATAGAAAGATGAAAAGGAATACACCATTCATGAGACTATACGGCGTATGTATACATTAATTTTGTTTATGTTTTGACATCGTATGGAAATAATGTAAGTAAATTAAATATATGTATATATATAATATCATTAATGTATAAATATAATTTAATATATATCATATATGTTCGCAAAATCCATCCTTAATACATTGAATGTAATATGTGAATGAATCACATCACTTTGTGGAGAAGATAGTCCACACGTCTAGAAACGATGTTTTCGTATTTACCCAAGATTGGATATATAGAGGAATGTGTTATAAAATAACTAAAGAAGAATAATGAAATAATATATATCATATATATCATATATATAGTTTTATATCATATTTTCCGACCACAAAAAGTGTTAAAAGAAAAAAAATGAAAAATAAATGATTCGTGAGACGGTAGTTTGTCGTTCACAAGTATGGTACGTTCATTACAAATTAGATAGAATTGTGTGTAGGTGACTGTAAAAAACATAAAATTAAAACACCTAATTATACATAATGTACTAGGGTTGTCATAAAATCATTGAATAACAATATTTTAGTGGGTGGATAATGGAAAAAACTTAAGAGTATGATGAAGGATGGTACCCCTTCTTTAGGTAACTCCTTTTGGTTTGCACCAAAGGGATTCTGTGATTAGAAAAATGATATATATAAGGATTGTTGTCTGAAAAAATGTATTTATAGGATCTATTGGGACATAAATTCATTGAGATGGTGTGTCTTGAAATGTGTTGGGATATGGAAGTAGAGGAGGCCTTTTTTAGGGGGAAAGAGTTGTATGCTTGTAAATCTTTGGAAAGGGAATTACACACTTGTTATTCCCACTAAAAGTGGAACTAATAATCATAAAAATTAAATCCAAATCATCATAGGATAAAAATAGGTCCATGCAATGGATTTTGGAGAAGTTCCAAGATAGTTTGGGCCCTAAAGTGTAGGGTATTGTCCCTTGTTAATCTTAATTTCACCATATTCATTGTAATTAATTTTTATTACTTTAAAAAATATAATTGGTCAACACAAATGTTTAAATTTTTATAAATTATAAATTAATATTATTAATTAAACTATGGAATCAATTTTTCAAATTCCAATCAGATAAGTGGTAGAAATTATTTTAAATTTAATCATGTGGATGAGATGACAATGTGAGTTTTTAATATAAAATCCTTCAAAAGAATTCATTGACCTTATAGACAATATCAAAGTGAAATTGATTCCAATGAATAATAGTGGATTAATTTATAAAGAAAATAATCTATTAAAAGTTTAAAATAAATTTTAAATATAATTAAACATTAGAAAAAAAATAGATGAAAAATTTGTTTTGAATTAACTTTCAATACTTTCAATCTTCATCATAAACATAATTACAATGAAAAGTACCAAAACATAAATGTTGCATATTTTTTTTGTTTCAATTTCAGATATGATGTTTAATTTGAAATAATAAATTTATAAAGGTTACAAAAAATAGGATTTAATGTATGTTCTCTATTAAAAGTTTGAAAAACTACCATTATAATTATTATGAAAAATATTATGCTTCTTATTAACTCATGATCAAAAAATACATTGGATGAACATAAAATTTTTATTGAATATAATATGTATATATATATATTACATTAATATTACTCACAAATTTTAATAACATTAATTGTTCTTTGTCAGTATAAAAATAAAAATATTTCTTTTATATTCAATTGGTTTACATTTTCATTTCTAATGTAATCGTAACAAATGATTTCATATTATATTTTATTAACATTATATTTTTTGAATCTAGTTAACACTATTCATAACCTCTAATTTAGCCTCTATGTTATTCCTTTTTAAATTAAATAATAATTTTTTAATAATATGTTGTTGTTTTCTTGAACTTGATATTGTGTTTGATGCAAGTCATCGAACAAACAATTTATTACATGAGATGCATGATAACTCAGTATATCATGCATTAAAATATATATAGAATATCTAAAATTTATTTAAAATATAAAATATATTGCAATGACTCGAGATATTATACTCCTCTAAGTTCTTGTTTTTTCATGTAGTGTACGATTAACTAGGTGTTTCGTATAACTCAATCCAAACATAGCTCATTCATATTACAAAATCTTCATTCAGTGTTTCATGAAATTCAAAATAACTAAATAAATATTAAATTAATTAAGTAAATTAAATTTCACAAAATCTAATGGAGTTACATTATACCCCCCTAAAATAAATTTCTCCCTCAAAATTCTTCGACTTTTTATATTTTAAATAATTTAAAGTTTTGATTCATAGAAACACACATCGTAAAAAATGAATACTAAATTTTACTTTTAAATAAAATTATTGAAACATAATGGTTACCCTAAGTAACATATAACTGGGTTTCCACATAGGAGAACATAAGTGAGATATGGAAATATGGACATATAGGAATAGAGTAGATATTTATATGGAGTGATTAAGGTAATAAATAAATAAATGTGAATTATAGTTGGGGATTTGAGGCCCACTGAGTAATAATTATATGTTTTTTAAAAGTCTATTGGTTTGAAAAATACTATGGCATTCGTAAAACAATGTTTTGGATCATTTTATTAATGATGAGTAATTATTTTATTGACCAATAATATAAAGAAATATAAAAACATGTTATATTTATATAAACAAAAATTTAATCCTTTAGTTTTTCATTAATAAATTTAATATTCCTCAATTACATCGAGAAATGGATATCCAAAAATTAACATGGATTCCTAAATTACTAAAATAAAATTTTAATGGATCTCAAGGCCCATAAAATGTTGTAAAGTCTAAATATTCATAAATAACTAGTATCTAATGTAAATATAGTTAATATACGAGTCACTAATAAAAATAGTAACTCTTTTGGTTAATATGTATTCATAAAAAATAATAACAACTCAACGAGTACATCGTGTCTTCTAGTGGTAGTTGTGAAACCCTTATCATCATTCGATCCTGGGTTCAAGACTTGCCTGTTCAAATTTTATGGGTTGTCACCCTACATAAATAATGTCCAAAATTGTATAATTTTCAAAATAAATATGATATACATCCTTGAAATAAGTGCAATAACTAAAGAGACTTTTAACTATGATTTATGACAAAAATACATCATCAAAATTTTAACATAGACTTTCCATAAATTTTTATCCATATAACCCTTTTGAAAAAATAAAATCCAAAACATTAGAAATTATTTCACGAATTAACTTATCACTTATCCCATGTATATCATAAATTAGCTCATGGCTGGCAAATTAAAAACATGTGAATGCCCCCATAATATATTATAAAAACATGGTAATAACCAGAATTTACATGAATAATTTTGGAAAACATCCATGATTACTTATTTTGAAGTACACAAGACCTATTCATTAAATCCAAAAATGTTAAAAAATTCATCAATGATAGCATAAAAACTTTTCAAGAAGTCCTTAATTAGTACAACGTAAATCATTACTATCCAATGTAGTTACTAATATCCAACATATCATTATACAAACAACATTATCATAAATAAGTAACTTATTAATGGTTTTCTTCCCATATTCAAAATTTCACCTTGTTATTATATGACATTTCCAACTAATCTGAAACGTTCAACATTAACATGTAAATATTGATTAAAAAACATAAACTGAGCAACCCTTGTATATTTCAACATTAATATAACATAACTATTGAATCCAAACATAAAAAATCATCGATTATTCCACCTTATCCCTAATCCGTAAGAATGAATACTTATATTATTACTTAATAATAATTTCCTTTCACCTTTCATCTTTTATCTCATCAGCAATGACAATATTACCATTACTCATAACAGTTATCTGATTTTCATCTGGAGCGTTCTACTTGGGACATATATTTTCATAATGTTCCTTCATTACAATCATAAAAAATTTAACCTCTGTTGATGTATTATAGGAGCTTATATTCACATTCATTCCCTTAACTGAACCCTTCATTTTTTCATTTGTTGGTACTTTTTTGGTGGCATACTTTTCCACAGTCCAAAAATATTCTTGTTCCTCTAATACCTCAACTTAGGTGATTCTATTCCCATTATTGACATAATGGAAACTAAATTTTCTTTCATCCATGGTATGCATTAACCAAACTCTTAGAGATCATAATCATTATCTTCCTTGGTGATTCTTACTTTTGGTTAAGTTTCATGTTGTTAATCTAGTTTAGTTAAAACATGTTACGCATGATCACAACACCCTTCACTCTAATGATCATCCTAGTTGACTACTCATTGAATAATCTTCCATCACATTCAATTTTATTACATTTCTTTCTCGTTCCCTTCATTGACTAAAACCATAATTTATAGTATGATAACTACATATCGTAGTGTAAATCAACATAATAATGAAAATAAATTAATTATTGGATTTTTAAATCATTGACACCTTCATCATTAATTTATGAAAACACTGGTTTATCATATGTTATTCATTTTCATCTTCAATTTAAATCCTTTATGATGGTTCCTAAATAGATTGAATATTTCCAATGATTATACCCAGGGAGTGTCAAACATGGTGTGTAGTATGACCCATTATTATCAACCATCTTCTGTTGAGTTAGGCCCGACACACCCGGCAAATTTTATTACTCATAAGTACATATGTTCTAGAACCAAACCCACTTTCAGTATCATGACACGGTTGAATTTCTTGGATACCACTAACTATATCCTTTACCAAAATTCCAGTCCATTTTTTTTAACATTAACTCATAATTATACTTGTTATTAGAGACATGCCTAGATATATCCTTACTAATATACCTAGGTATATCACAAAATTTTATACTTCTATGTATACAATGATTGACTAAACCTGACTCGAATAAAAAATATTGTTACCCTCTATTTTCATAAGACAATAATACATTACTTTTTGAGAATACATAACATATTGAATAAATAAATGCCCAACTACCATGTCAGTTTAGTTCCCTCACAAACCTGAAAAAAATATTTTCACTTAGTTAAATATCTTCACAGATTCCCACAAATTTCTTCTCCCTTAATAGTTTTTCATAAAAATATTCCCTCATAACCTATGTATGTGAAACATAAGAATGGAGTGAGATAAAAGGATTAGTAATGATAAATAAAAAAATGTAACAATATCATCAACATAAGTGTCTGAGAATGCCTTCACAATTATTAGAAGATCATACGATGCATATCAAAGATCATTAACATGCATCAAGTAATAATTATTTTGATTTCATAAGACATTAACATTAAAAAATGAATGAATATAATCCATGAAATCGTAATGTAGGAAAATGACATTGAATATTCATAGACACATAATCATATAAAATTATTTTATTATTATTAATGGCATCACATCCAAATCCATCTGAGTAGAATGGGTTCACTCCCCATACCATCATGTTTTCATGGTTCACTCACATAGCCAACATAGTAGTATGAGTTCACTCCCCATACCATATTGGTAGTCATGATTTACTCTCATGGCCATATTATTTGTCATGGTTATCTCCCATTACCATCTTAGTATATCTCATGAAATAAGAATATTTATCCAATGTATTTTATGGAATCATAGGCCCCACCCATCGCATAATGAAATCATACATACTTGTTCGATGAGATCATGAAAATTAATCATAATATAACCCATGAAATAAAATGTGTATCATAAACATGTAATATTATCCTATCATATGAAAAATAGATATGTTTCAAAATAATTTTATCAAAGTATAACCTATTAAAAGAAATAGGCCTCACAGATATGTATCCTTTGAAAGAGAAACAAATTTCGTAAACATATAACATGTGTATGAAAAATGGGTTTCATGAATGTAATATAATAAAAAGATTAACCATTTAGATAATGAATAATAATGGAACCATGGGTCATATCCCTAATAGTATACAAGTAATGTCAATATATGTTGACCTAATAGAAAATTATTTTTAAATATCATTAAAAAATATTTCTTAAGGAAAATATCATTTCATCATTAAAAATTGACCATTAAAACATAAATCCTTTTGAAAACATATTCATAGAAAATAAAATTAATATTTAGAAAAAATAATAAAATCATTTTGAAAACCATTTTCCATGATAACATATCAAATTAGCTTGAAAACTTATTAAAAACATATATACATGAATAATTTTAAATGAATCTTGATTTATTTTGAAAATAATATTATTTGAAAATGAATTTAAATGTAATAATAATAAATCAAAAAAAACCACATCATTTTCCTTGAAAACAAAATTTATAAAAAATATAAAAGAGTTTACTAAAATTATTTAAATCAATTTTTAAACATAAAAAATTTTTGAAATTTTTTTTTAATAAATAAAATTTTAAAACGATGCATTTTTATAATATTATAATGAAAATTTTCATAATAAATATCATTGTAATCCTTTAAATTAATCTTCAAGGTAATTATGGTCTTCACGGTGGGTAAATACATATGTTATGAACATTCCTTTTTCTCCGTAAAATGCATAGAATAGTATATCGACCAAAAAAAGACAAGAAGATACCATTTTAAAAAAACCCTCTTTTAATATGGCGAAACATGGGTAAAATTTATTTTTATAGATAATATGATGATAATAAAATATTTTTGAATCCTTTTAGAAAACATGGTTTTGAAAGAACATATAGTTCTGGCATAAAAGAGAAAAAAAGTTGGACTTTCTGAAAAACAATTTATTGATCATATTTTTTACCAAAGAGTGGAAAAATTACACCATTTCCTCTAAATGACATAAATATGTATATTTTAATAAAAATCATGAGAATTATATATATATGGAGATTAATATATCATCAATGGGATAATAATCATAATCAATCTCATTGAACAGTTATATTGTAGCCAAAATTCCCTACAAATTTGGTAACATTGAATCATAATTAATTGTAACTAATAAAATTAAATTATTATTAACATATAATAAAAATATTTAGATTCATTATATGCCAATTCAAAAATGGTATATACACCTCTTCGAAAAATAATGGTGTATAACATGGCATGTGTCTTAAAGAAGAAAAAAAGAGAAAAAATTTCCCTACCGATTTGATATCATTTGAAACATAAACACCATGATAGCAATATAATAACATGGATATCTAAATAAAAATAAATTTAATTATAATAATTATATAATACATTTATTTTTAGTATACACACCACACAAAATAATTAACTGGGATATTGTGTCTTAACTTTCGTTGTAAACATTCAAACCTATGGTATGATAAGTATATGTTAATTATAAATCATTTATAGAAACATCTTATTATATCCAACTCTATTTAATATTTGATTAGGTAATTATAATACCCACATATTAAAATTTCTCTTTTATGGTTTTTCTTTGGGTATCATCTAATTTATACTTTATACATGTTTTTACTTATTATTAATGATAATATTATTGATACTGATTTAATAACTTATATAATGTAAAAAAATTTATAAATATAATATATATTAGTTATATATTTATTTATAATAATATTTAAAATATATAATTATTAAATGTAATATACCGTTCATAGAGACGGTAGGTTTTATGTATACATTCATGATGTTTCCATTTTATCGTCATATTGAAAGAAGTAAGTAAATTAAATATATATATCTAATAACATTATAGATAAATTAGTATGTTTTATATATCATATATTCTCACTAAAACCATCCATAATACATTCAATGTGATGTTTGAAATAATCACATCACTTTGAGGAGGTAGTTCTGCACACATCCACAGACGATGTTATCATA
The DNA here is from genome assembly GCA_963277665.1 of Viscum album. Taxonomy (NCBI): domain Eukaryota; kingdom Viridiplantae; phylum Streptophyta; class Magnoliopsida; order Santalales; family Viscaceae; genus Viscum; species Viscum album. The sequence continues at coordinate 55,408,640 of OY728156.1, forward strand.
TTTTCACAAGGTAGAATGTATAATGTACTGATTTATAAAAGAATTAAAAAAGTATAATTTCATAATAAATATAATATAAATCATATATAAATAGTATTTATGTCATAATTTTGTACCATGAATGGTGGTAAATGAAAATCGAGCAACATCATTCCGTGAGGCGGTAGTTCTCTGCACACAAGAACTGTATGTTCGATACCCATTAGATAGAAGTGTGTGTAAGTATTGGTTGATCCATTAATATTAAAACATATAAGGAAATTTTTTATATTAGTTTTATTAAATAATAATGGTATAATGATATTTTACCTGGTAGATTATGGAAATAAATCTATAGTTCATGTGGATAGATGTTGCCTCTTATTTTGGAAACTCCTTTTGGTTTACAGCAAAGAGCTTCCTTTGATAAATTAATGCACCAGGTGAGACTTATTGGTTGATTTAAGGTATTTTTAGGATATCAATATTGGAATATATTGGTTTTTATGTGTTTTTAGAGGATTTAAGAAGTTAAAGTATATAATTTCTTTTATAGTTTGGGAGGAGTGGAATTCTTGTAAAATTTTTGAAAGGGCGTTTCACTGATAGTTTTTCCATTGAATGTTGTTCCAATAATGGTAAATATTCAATTAAATATTCAATAGGGTCTATATAATTACATAAAATAAATTTTGGAAATGTGTTGAGGTCATTTGTTCCATTATTATTATGGTTTAGTCCCTTGTAAATCTAAATTTCACCTTAATTTTTATAATTAATTTTAATTACTTTAACTAATAATTTTGGTAAAAAAATAAGTATAACATGCTGGATGTTATGAAATATTATTATAAAAAATATGAAAATAATTTTTCAAAATTATAATCAAATAAGTGGAAGAAATTAATTTAAAATTAATCCCACAAACAGGATGACAATGTAGGGTGTTAATGTAAAAATGTTTAAAACTTTTCTATGTCTTTATAGTCAATTTCATAGAGTAATTGATTCAATGAAAATCATTTGGTTAATGGAAAAAAATATCTAATTTTAATTTCATATTTTTTTAATTTAACTTTATTTTGTAAATAAATTATAGGAAAACTAGGTTTGAATTAAAATTCAGTATTTTTCACTATTAATCAAAAAATGAAATTTTATAAAAAATACCAAAAAAACCCCTAATATAATTTTTATGTTTTAAATTCAAAGCTGAATATTATTTTAAAATTTTAACTATAACAAATTTCGAACATATTTATTTAAATAGGTTCTCCATTAAAATTCAGTACAACTGCCTTTATATAATTAAGGACCTTTATGTGAAATATTGGGTTTATTCTTATCTTATGCTAATAAAATATATTATATGAACTAAAAAAATACTTTATTGAATATATATAATATATATTAAACTAGTATCACTAAATAATTATAAATACATTAATTTATTAGGATAAAATAGCTTTCTAAGAATAAAAATAGATATATTATTTTTATATTCAATGCGTTTACATTTTTATATCAAATTAATTAGTAACCAATGAATTAATATTCAATTTTAATAAAAAAGATATTTTAATACGTTAGTTAATAGTATTTATAACCTCTAATTTTACAACTATGTCATATATTATTATATTAAATAATAATGTTTTAACAAAATGTTGTTGATCTTTTAAAAATGGTAATGCGTGTAACAAAAGTTATCAAAAAACTAGTTGTTCTGTACAACACATGTTAACTCGGTATCGTGTGAAATTAAATATATATACAATATATTGAATATATTTAAAATATTAATTACATTTTAATGTCTTTTGATATTATATTCCCTGACATGTTGGGTGTTGCATATAGAGCAAGCTCAACATATTGTTATGTATAAAAAAATACAATCATAACACTTTTATATTAAAAGATAGATTTAATATTTCAGGAAATGAAAAATCTCAAAAAATATGACACATAAATTATTTGGGAAAAAAAATATTTCTACAAATCTTAGGGTGCTACAATTGTTGATCCATGGGGAAGGTGACTAAAACTCCCTATCTGTTGGTAGATGAATATAATGAACAATGAACTAATACTAGGGATACTACTATAGTGGAGGAGACTGTGGGTCATCATGGTATTTCTACTATAGTAAATAGATATTTCAATTTTATAGTCGTAGGAGATGTAGTATTTGAGAGCAGTTCCAATTGAATGATTTTCAGATCTTGGTGGGGATGATTCCACTGTGTGAATCATGAGAAAGGTTATATTTTACATGTGGTTTCTATATGGTGGTTAACCGTGATAGATTTATGATTTTTGAGCTCTCTATTATTGGCCGACTTCATTTTTCGGGTGGGGGAAAACCATGGAATACATATGATTTGGTTCAAATGTTAACTAAAATATGGGGTTTTTCTAATTTGAGATGCATAACTATGGTTCGAAGATTTTTTGAAATAATAGTTCCCATAGGGGAGCTGAAGAGAAAATATTTTGTGATCATATAAATTTCATTAATGATGGGTATAGTTTTCATTCAAGAATGATCTTTTTGATTCTATAATATCTCCAAATCAATTCTAGGGCTCACGTATGGATAAAAATTTATTGTCTTAAGTGAATAATTTTTCATCTAAAGATTCTTTTTGACAAATCTTATTCTTTGGGAATTCTAATTAGGATGGACATGTCTACTGAGGTAGATAAGTTTGGGCATTATGCATGGGTCCTGATGGAAGTGGACCTAAACTTCTGCTTGACTAATAATATTTTGTTGAATTCATTTAATGATGATATCTCTCTCAATGTAGAATAAAAGAGATTACCTAATTTCTATTTTAAATATTATGTAATTTTCATGTAAAATGATATTTCTATAATAATGTGTATGATCCTTTTTTTATAAAAGGGAATCATGAGGATTCATGTGGGATGATGTTGACGAGTGAGAAAATTCAAAACAGATATGTTTTTTTTGATGTAAGGAAATCACATATAAATAGGGGAATGGAAAATATTAATGATGGTACTTCAAAAAATGGTGCAATATTTTTTCCACGAACATGTACAATAGACTCTGGTGGTTATGTGTAATGATAAAGGACTACTAGACCATGAAATTTAGGAATGTAAATGTTCTTCAATCGGGTTAGGGTTAGAGATGACCATGACATTATTTCCTTGACATGAAGAGTAGGACCAAGAAGATGATTGGGGAATTTAACCAAGAGTGACCCTAGAAATGGAACATGTTAGGTTGAAATAATCAAAGTAACACAATAGGGGGTGCATTGTTTCTATTGAAAAAATCATCCACAATTCAAGATTTTGATATCCACTATGTTTTAAATGGATTTGAAGTGTTTATTTCTATAAAAATAATATTCAACGAATTAATAAAAATAATTGACACAATATTTTATAGTGGTTCAGGGAACAAATATCCCCTAGTCCACTCTACCAATCACTATTTCTGAGAAATTGGGAAATTTTAGTAGATTGGTCCTCCTATCCCAAGACCAAAAATATACAACATAGTGAAGATAGTTGATTCCATTATAAAAATACAAATAACAAAGACTTCTGGTTCTATAATAGAGAACTAGTTATCCATAACCTAGATTGAGATGCTGATACTCCACCAAAACTGAGTACGATCTCTTGAATCTCCAATAAATCAAAATTGTTTGATTTGTTGATTCAGGTTATTCTTCATAGTTACAGAATCAAACAACTGAAAATTGATGAGTATTATTCTTTATAAAATAATATATTTAAGAATTAAATTGTCTGATGTGATCCTTGTTGCAATATGATCTTCAATAAGGTACTAACTAAATAGTAGTAGTAATATTACAAAACAAAAAGATTGAACATTTATATCACTAAAATGTAGATTCTTGTCGAATCTATCATTCGTTGTTGCAACCTTTTAAAATATAAATTATTCAATATAGTTTCATAGGTGAATCAATAATCACACATATTTTGGAAATTATATTCCAGAAAAATATATAAAATAGATATCTTGCTTCGATATTTTAGATCCAATAGAATAACCTAATTGAGCGTGGAAATTAAAATCCAATTAACCAAGGAAGTCGTAACTTCTCTTAAGAACATGTTTGATTTTATATCATGAATATAGTTCTATGAAATTATCATATCAATCCTTGAATCAATATTCAATTGTTTCTTGATCATTGTAGAAATATTGGGTTGAAATTGCGGGTTAAAATCATCTCTATTGAAAACACAATGTAATATTGACTAGTGTAGCATAGGGTTCCTTCACATAGCATATAGTTCATTCATGTATCATATGGTTCGTTCACAAAGCCTAGGGTTCATACCAATGTAGGGTTCCTTAACCATACATTAATCTACACATAATTCAGGGAACAAAATTAGCATCGGGAAGAGAATATCTACATTCACCATTTTATAATGAGATCCCAAACATAACATTGATTAACTATATGTTCCAATTCCAAACATATGGTCGATAAATAGTATTTTCAGACTCCAACATTTGAGTTGTGACCCATATGTTTGACGATTCTCCTAATGAAATTATTCCTATCCAAACTCAAATAGTTTTTCTTAATGATGGGTTGATACCATATGCAAATAATACGCATTAAGAAAAATGTAGGTTAATAAAATACGCATGTATTCCACATTTCAATCATAATGCAGGGTTGATAACATATCTAATTGTTCATCATTTCTAGAAGAACAAAGGGTTGATAACATAATTTAATTTACCAAATGTAGGGTTTGAAATTGTGTTCTCAATGTAATTCATGTAATATTAAATTACAATATCCTAGATATAAATTCAAAAAAACTCACTCAAAACAAATTTCGTTATAAAACACACAAGGGTATTTGGGTCCATCAAATTCAACATAATTTATTGATTATTTTGGAGACAATAAATTATAAAAAATAACTCCTTTTTTAAGATCATAAAACCCATAAAATAATTCAAAAAAATATTAATAAAAATTTAGGATTTTTGAACATACAATAAATAGATATAGAAAATAAAGTGATATTTTTATTTCATAGAATTATTTAGATAAATATAATATAGACTTGGAAATTTAATATTTTCTCTAACAAAATGTTGTGGTTTGAAAATATTCTCCCCCATCTCCCCCATACTCTTCATACATATTAATGTTCCTTTTTTAAATATTATACCCATTTTAGTTATATTAAAAAGAAAGTTTGATGGAATACATGAAATAAACCATAGTCAATGTAGAACTGGTCATTAAATTAATTTTTATAAAAACACATAAAATAAATAATGTAAAGATTGGTAGTTAAGTATTGAACTTATATAAAAGGGGATAATCTTAAATATTAATAAAAAATTATTTTCAAATGATTTCCAATTTTTGGAAAATAGAGTACAATCCACATCTAATGAATGATTGTCTTCAAAATGAGGGGACTTTATCAGAATCACGAGAGGCTGAAGGTGAAACTGGATGAGTAATGTCTTGGACAGGGCTGTTAATCTCCATGAGCATCAAAATAAAACTCAAGGAATGGTTGTAGAAGAGTTATGACCACTATTGAGGATGTTTCATCGAATCTTGTCCAATAGTCAGATTATCAACTAGATTAACATTCATAATTTCACTCATTACTTCCTATTACTGAATTAATGAAGTCAAATTATCCTTAAATTTATTAATCAGTTATCCCAAAAAGAATAAATTTAATGTTAGTTGACTAACCAGATTCCTTGGATTTTCTAACAGAACACATAAAGGGGTACAATCACATTGAAGAGTGTGTAACGTATCATTGAAATCCACCAACACTGAGGAATTACTTGACATCATCTGATCATTATTGGAGCTATCTATTGAGAGGAGGTCGTTTCATGATTATTTTGATGAAAATATTGAAATAATCTCCCTATAAATTACTTAAACTCATCAAATTATGACTTCTTGAAAGATTCATCTCTCAATAAATTTAACTCTCTTGATGTTTTGATGATAAATTCTTAAAGGCCTTAAATAGAAATAAGATTGTCCATGAATTTCATAAGATGAATCTTATAACCATTTTACTATGATCTTGAAACTTTATTACTTTTGAACACATCAATGTTCTTTTTCTCTGCCTCTAATCATTCTTTAAGAAACAAATTCCGAGCCTCCAAAAGATTTACCTTTATTAGTAGGGATTCAGCATTAGAATCAGAAGATTCATTAGATTGAGCTTCAGTTTCAGGGATTCATTTACCATTATGAAGATCTATCAAGTCCAAAAATGAATCTTCATTTCTGACTAATCATTATTTTTAGGCAGATCCTACAACCTCCAGTGAATTAGAAACAACATTCATGAGAAGTTCTTCACTGGGAGCCTCTTTATCAACATGATCAGCCACTAGAGCCTCAATAATTGTTGCTTCTGGAACTTCTTTCATATCCTATAGAAAATGGACTAAAATCATTCCTCTCTGAACCAAATTTATTTCTAGAATATTTTCGGCATCTTTATCAAGTCTCTATCTAACAGATCCAACCGAAGAAGTCATCATTTTCTCCTCCTATGTATCTATTATCATCTGATGTTATTGTTCTTCACCAACTTGAATTTTTCTATTGCATGAATTTAACCAAACAAAGCCTACATTATTTTTAGTACTAACATTTTAGATGTTGTTGTGATGACATATTTTACAAAAAAATAATGATTTTTTTTCCATTTCATCAATGAAAAAATGAAATATTCCTTCCATAGGAAAAATATCCCATCCTGGAAACCTTGTTAAAGTAGTGTGTAAACACCGTATCATAAAATAATATAAACACCACCTAAAGTGATTCAAAAATAACATGACATACATGTTAGGATATATGACTTTATGTATCTCAATAGTCCTTGGGAAAATTCCAGATTGAATAGATTTCATCATCACCCAACGGTCTGGAGTTAGCTCTTTTTTAATTACCTTTTTGATAGTTCTCCTTCCAAACAAAGAAAAAAATATCCTCTAAAATTTTTTTTCCTTTAAATATATTCATGTAATCAAACTGAAACACCCCTCATGGGAAGAACACAACAACTTAGCTATTTCTACAAAAATACAATAAAATTTTAGATTCATTAATCCCAGAGATAATAGTATCTTTGTCGAATCTGAGACTAAATGTATAATTTATTCCTAATTGTGTTACTTCAATGTCAATAAATATAAGAATGTTATCTTACCCAATGAATAATATATAAATTGAAATCAAAATGATTCCTTAAGTGAAAAGTTTTTTGAATCTAATTAATTGAAATTGATAACCATTATATGGATAACTTTGAGATATTTCTCTAGAGTGTAAGCATATGTGACAGACATATAACCTTTAGATCTTCATGTAGACAACATCTATAATGTTTTCAATATTAATGGGATTGAAGGATTAATGTTTTAGTAAATTTGAATTGAAATAGTGAGATAGATACTGTGTAAACTGAAGGGATGTGTACGAGAGTAGATATAAAGTGGGAGAAGGTGAACGATTTTCTCGCACCGATTGAGAATGTACTCATTATGTTATTAATTTGAAAAAAAGAAATTGAAATGAATTTATCTTTAAAAAAATTAAAATGTAATCAATTAAAAATAATTAATAAAATTTAAAAATAAAAAAAATGTTTTACAATAATTGAAATACAGAGACAGGAATGAAATTAATAAATATTTAATTGAATTTAAATATACTTAAACCCCCTTAATAAAATAAAAATATTTACTAGGACGTCGATTAATGATAATATCATCTAATTCTTATTTCATATTAACAAATTTTAAAGTTATATCCTTTTTATGGACATTATCTCTTAGAAAATTATTCATTATATCAATGTTCTTAGTCATTAAATGACATATAAAATTTTTTAAAATATTTATTTCACAAGTATTATCACCTAAAATATGTATACTATTAAATTTTTATCCAAATAATATTATGGTGTTTTTCATCCAAAAAACATGTGTAAAAAACTATCAGTAGATATATATTATGCCTCAATGTTTGTTAAAAAATAAAGTGTTTTTTCTTACTAGATCATGAAACTAATGAATTCCCTAAAAAGTGATAGGTTAATACGATAATTTTTCTATCAAATATACAACCTCAAAAATCAACATCTGAATATGAAATTATATTAAAATCATATGTTTTGGGGTTAAGAACATATTGAAAATTAATTCATTTTCCGTATCTATTTTTTTTACTGTAGTAATATGGGATACTTTTTTATTTGATCAAAATCTAGTATTTAATCATGCAAAAATAATAATTCCTTGTTTACTAATAGTAAGATATAACATACTACCAATCACGCCACTATATAACTTGTTTTCAACTAGTTTTCGAGATTCTTCCAAATCATGTTCTATATTGGTTCTCATAGGAGTTGTATAGGATTATTTTTAGTCATGTCCAAAAAATTTCAATAAATCAATAAAAAAATACATTTATTTAAAACATTTCAATATTATTTTTGATAAATCTGAAATCCTAAAATTAAATTAATTTCTCGCATTATACTCATTTCAAATTTATTTTTTCATCAATGTTGAAAATAATGACATATATTTTTATTAGATGAACAAAAAATTAAAAACATAAACATAAATGTGAACAAATAAAATATAAGAACAAACTATTTTCATAAAAATAATTGGGTCTTCCAATCAAATAGTAAGTCCATTTTCCAAAATAAAATAACTCAATCTTTCATGCAAATTTCTATGATATTTCTTAAGGCTATTGGGATCATTAGTAGGTTTAAAAAGAGAGGTTGGGTTTTGAGTATTTTCAAAACCAAGTGGTTGATCCACATTAACTTCCTCCATTAAATAGAAATTAAAAAATTCAGATTTAACATCCATATGATATAATCTAATATCCATATGAAATTCATAAGCTAAAATGATTTTTATTTATTCTAGCCTATATATAGGGAGAATGTCTCATCATAATCAAGACACTATTTTTATTATATATTTTAGCTACTAATATTTCATTATTTCGTTATTATTATCACATGGTCCTCCTGTTATTTATAAATACCCACTCATCCCCAATAATCAGATAATTGATTTGTATTTACTCTAGTTACTAAACATAATTCTTTATGAATTGGGTTATCTCATCTACAATTTCTGACATCCAACTCTCATATTCTAAGGCATCTTCAATAGTGTTAGGTTCTAACTGAGATTGAGTGGTCAAAAAATCTAATAGGTTTCCTACATTTATTCTAATTCTATTTCCTATGTCTATGTCTCATATGTAAATTTCTAAAAGATGGTTCTTTAATGTTATATACTATCTAGTCAAGGCACTTTGAAGATATTTAGTATCATGTCTTTTTTAACTAGACTAAATTTTCATATCCATATTTTCAATATTAGTTTTAGGATTCTAATTCTCATGATGTCAATAGAGTCTTTGACATCCTCTTCTTAATCATTCAATTTAATAAATGGGACAATTTCATCAACCATCATTTGTATTAATTATTCAAAAATCCACAACTTTTTTCTAGACACTCTATATGCATTAGAGGTATAATAATATACCCAAAATATTACTTCACCAGCTTTTGGATTGACCGTACCAAGTTTTTACCTAGTATTCAAGATATAAAACTTACATCAGAAAAAAAAGTATATTAAAATATTTTTCTATTATTCCAAAGTGCATATAGTTTATTTTTGAAAATAGGGTATCATGAAACCCTATTATGATATAGTAGGTTTTTCTTACACCTTCTTCCCTATGATTGATTGGAATACTATATTAACATATCATAGTCATGGACATTTATTGAATAGTTATAATTATATTTTCAACGATTCCATTTTTCTGATGTGTTCTTGGTGCAGAGAAGGTTTGTTTAGCACAATTATTTTATCCAAAATAATTCAATTACTGATTCTAAAATTCTCCACTATGAACACATCTCAATGAATTTTTTTTAAAAACTTTTACATTTTAAACAATTTTAGTGAAAAAATTAAAATCTGTGAAAACATCACTTTTGAGTTTTACAAAATAAACCTAGGTAAATATAGAATAATCATATATTAAAACATAAACATATAATTTACCATCCAAACATTCTTCTCTTAATGGTCCAAAAAATCCATATCGATATGTTATACGGGATTACATATAATAATTTTGATAATAGATGTGAACGAAGATTTTTGATGATTTCTAATTAGGCATGGGTGAAAAAATCATTCATTGTCAAACATAACACTACTAAAATCAGAAAATAACTATTTGGTAAATAATTTAATTAATGAATATATATTTTAGTGTTCAATTCTTCTATTCAAAATCCATGATTCATTTGTCATAGTAGTTCAACAATTAAATTTCCCTTTCCACAAGGAATTTAAATCCAATGTATAAACATTATCAATTATAGGTTCTATAGATTTAGAAAACTCATGAAAGAATACATAGGTTGAATTGTTAGAAAAATCAGCAAAAAATTCATCATTCCAAATTTCAGACATACTTATCAGGTTATTCTTTAACCATAGTACATATAGTACATTGTTTATTGAGATAGACTTTTCATCTCAAATAGTTAATCTCAAATAATTTTTCATTTGCATTTTTCACTTAATGTAACTCTTCCTCTATACATTTGAGTTAGTGAATGAAATTTTGTTGAGTCTCCACTCATATGACACGAACATCCATTGTCCATATACAGTATGGGTTTTCTTTTTTTATGGCTTGTTACCTTATCATCTTTATCCACAATGCACATATTGGATTTTAGATTTTATTTTTCCTTATATGAATTATACATTAACTGGATTCTGATGTTTTTAGATACACTCCACGTATAATTCATTCCTCTATTGATTTGTACTCAGAAACATCATTTTTCTGGTATCTCTTTTTTTTTGAATTTTTCCTTAATCATTTAGTTGAGGAAAATTTGTCCTGATATGACCCAAATTCATTAAATCAAAGAATTTAACTTGTCGTGGTTTTTTATTATCCTTCATGAAGGATTTTATAACTCATTTTTTTTCTTGTAAAATGTCATGAACATTCTGGCTACCTATGGATGTTCCATTTTAGAATATGAGTAAACTAAAATTTAATTTTCTTTGACTTTATGCTTGGTTATTTAGTTATACTTCTGAGATGTGAGCTTTAGATCAATATTTTTTTTTGTTTACTATAATTTTATGACATTCGGCTACAACCTACATTTCTTATTCACAAATCACCAGTTTTTAAATAGTTCTATCACTGTCATTACTTTTATAGGTGATGATAGGAGAATTGTTGCAGATATTCCCTTAAGTTTAATGTTTTTTACTCTTTGTACATTAAAATCATGATCAAATAGATTGATGGGTTCATTTAATGTTATAATATTATTGAAAATTTATGTAATCCACTCATTTATCTTTGTGATTATTTTACCATCATTCTAAATGTTTCAAAAATTAGTTTTGTGGTAGCATACCTTATCTATCTCAGATTATCTATTCCTTCTAATCAATTGTTTTAGTTTTTCATATTTCTTTTAAATTTATAAATTATGATATATGATTAAATTCATATGGTCCAAGACCACATAAATAGAATTCATCTATTATAATTGATATCATACACATCTTCTCTTTCAGAAACCCATATTTCTGGTTTCTCAAGAATCTTATAAGGTGTAGTGATTTTTTAGTATAATTTAAATCCAATTTTTTCAGATACATAAAATTATGATATTTCACGTATCCATAATTCGTACCAGGAATTTATAAAGAATGTTTTATTGAAATTAAATCTCTCAGATCAGACATTTCTATCTTGTAATTGACCTTATACTTTTATCTTTCTATAGATTTATCCAAAATCTCTAATATGATACCAATTGTAGTATCGGAATATAAAAATAATCAAAAGAGTGGGGAGCTGTGTCTTTTCGAAAATATTCCACATTTTTGGATACTGACACCCATGTTGAGTTATATTGATATAGAGTGTTTTCTTATATAAAAAGAATATGTATAAGATAAACAAAAATAATGAATGAATTTTTTTATAGCAGTTGGGGATCATTGTTCCCCTAGTCCACTATATCGATCACTCTCTCTGAGATCTTAGTAAATTTCAATAGAATGGTTCTCTTATCACAATACCATAAATGTACAACTGAGTGCATACAGATGACACCATTATAACAATACTAATAACAAATCATTCTGGTTCTATAAAAAAGAACCAGTTATCCCCAACTTAGGTTGAGAAGCTGATACTCCACCACACCTGAGTATGATCAATTAAAATATCAATAAATCAAAAGACATTTATTTTTTGATTTGGTTTTTTCTTCACAGTTTTATAAATAATGAAATAACTATTAATGGTTCTTATTCATTAGAAAATAATTTTGTTAATAATGAAACAATATGTAGTAACCTGTATTACAAAATTATCTTCAATTAGGTAGAAACTATACAACCATAGTAATCTTATAGTAATAAAAGATTGAACAATTATATCTCTAAAATGTATATTCTTATAGAATCTATCATCCATTTTAGTATCACTATAAATGATAATTTCAATAATACAGTGGCATATGTGAATTTCTTATCAAACATATTTTTAAAGAGATGACCTTAATGAATATATAGAAAAAAGGTTTCTTTGGTTTTTCTAATCATAAAGAATAACCATATTGATGGTAGAAATTTAAAATCTAATTGAATTGGTGAGTCCCAACTCCCCTAATGAACATGAGTGATTTTATAAAATGAATGATTCTTTTTAAACAATATTAATGATCACAGAATCAGAATTTAATTATTTCATGATCATGGTAGAAATCATGGATTAAAAACATACCTTATAAATTTAAATGTTGAAGAAAAAATTATGGATTCAACTACATAGTGTAGGGTTCCTTAATGTATTGCAGTGTTCATTCACATATTTCAGGTTTCATTCATGTAGCATACATTTCCTACTAATTTAATGGTTCATTAACTATATTTACATATTCACATAATGTAAAAAATATATGTTTTGGGGTGATAATCCAAATGATTGCCTTTTTTGAATAAGATCCCTAATGTCGCATTGATTAACCATATGTTCAAATTACAAACTACATGGTTGATAAATTGAATTTCCAAACTCCAATATATGGTGGATGACCTGTACGTTTGACTATTCATTGAATGTAGGGTTTCCAATCCAAATAAAAACTATTTAGCATATCATAGGTTTGATACCATACATATGAATTTCACTTTTCTAGAGTAACAAAGAGTTGATACCATACACAAGATTTCAACATTTCCATTGTAACATAAAGTAGATACTATACACAAGAATTCCACTTTTCTAGATTAATGTAGGGTTGATACCATTCATTAATTTACCAAATGTAGGGTTTGAAATACTTTTTCTAGAATAATTATTGTAACGTTAAATTACATTAACCTAGATATAAACTTCTAAAAACACTCCCAAATACTTCATTAGTAAAAAACAAGGGTATTTCTGTGCATCAAAATCATCATAATTTATATAGTATTCTTGAGACAATACATGACCATCATATCAGTGTTTACAAGATTCTATTCTTATAATTGAGGGGAAACAAAATCTGAGTGATGGGGGGAATATTTCAAGGATCCATGAGGAGATCAATAAAATAATTCCTTACCAAGAAATAAATTAATTTTTTATTGATATATAGTATTATTCCCTAAAAAACATCATATAGCCAGGCTTTGTCCAAAATAAAAAATTTCTCATTGATGATGATGATTTTCAACCTGTTCCTCCTAGGAAAGCAAGATTTAGGAAAAACTTTTCCTATTTGAATCTAACTAGTCACCATTTCTCGTGGTCCCTTAGAATATGACTTCAATTGGTTTGGGGATTATGATGCTTCATATTAATTTAATTACGGTCTATGATATTTACTTGTGGTTTCTCTTAGAATGTGGACATAAATCCTTGTATGGCCTCTTCATCTTCCTTATTTATTTTCATTTTCCATTTAATAAATATGGATCTTACATAGTTTTTATAGAAATAAAATATTTATATCATAAATTTATATTTATGTTGTTTTTGGGATCTATATTATCCATATTTTGTTATATGTTTGTAATGAATCTTTAATTTCAAATGATTTTGATTTGGGTATTAGAAATTATCCATGGTTATGTAATTAATCTAAATAAATATTGTATTTTTTAAACCATGTAACTATAAAATATATATTTAAAAAATATTGATTATAAAAAAAATATGTTACAGTACCTTGAATAGTAAATGAATACTTAATTAGTATAATGTAAATAAACTACATAAACAATCACCATATAATGAACCAATTAAAAATTGTTTATAGATTTTTGAAAGTAATTTTGATATTACATATAGTATATCGATATGTTCTATATTGTCATAAAATCAATATGAATATAATATTCATAGTTAATTTTTTTGAAATAATAATATCAAAATAATTTTATATTGGTTTCACTATAAAAATAATTTCTTTGATGTATTTTGTTATTAATATATTGAATATTGTGGTTGTTAGAACCATTATTGTCATTATATTACATTATTAGGTTTCCTAGGGAATACTGGGAACAAGATATTTTAATTGGTCAGAATGAATCATAAATTAAAATTGAATATAAAATTTTAATACATTTTTTGTTAGAAATTATGTTTATTATTGGTTTCATGTGTTCAATAGAGTATCGTTGATGTTAGTATATTTTTGGAGATGACATGGATTTGTATTTATAAAAAGATAAAAAATCATGGTCTATCCCTAATAGTCATGCCATGAAGAGGATATATATATAAATCATCTAGGTGTGATTTGGTTTTTTTAAAACAAATCAACACATACAAGGTAAAAACGACATGATTATACCATATAAGATGTTTTATGAAAATAATATGGAAATTTTCTTGATACATATTTCCATAGTTATAGTTTCACTCCCAAAATTAAAATTCCAAATAGTTATAAAGACCATGTGAAAACCATATATTATACAATATTTTATTGTTAATGTTCTCATACCTCAATATGAATTTCTTATGTTACAATAATTTAAATATAAAATTAAAATTTTTGACTATAGGGATAGATCATAATGTAATGATATGGCATGAATATTTGGTGGATCATTAGATGACGATGGTTTATTAGATCATATAACAAGAGTTATTCCATTTCATAACTATATCAAGGTATAATGGATCACTATGTAATATAGTAGGTTGTTTCATGTTGATGCTTTTTTAATAATATTTCCATGATTGTTTCATTTCTATATGCTCAAGATCATTCTCAATGATGGAGACCGTCATAAAAATGGTTTTGTGATGTTTTTGTATTCATAATGTCACATAGTGATCAATATGGAATTCAAAATATTATTTTACGTGGATTTTTTTATCTATAGATGACATTAATAAAACATTAATATTGAGTCACTCACACCTTGATTTTATAAATTTAATGTACATGACATTATAACCACGAAGGCCACTCAATGATATAATGATTTAAAAATGGTTACGAAAAATTTAATATTTTTAAAAAATTATCCTTTCCTTTGTTAGAAATTAATATAGGATTGGTTTGAATTTAAAGCCCCAATAAACAATTGAGAATTAGTAAATTTAAAGGGGTGGATTATGAAGAATAAATTTATGGTATTAGAATAAATTTATAGAAATAGAGTATATGTATAAAGTAAAAAGATTATTGATAAGAATATACATTATACGAACTATTTTTTTGGTAAAATCATTGAAGATCGTGAATTGGTTGAAAAAATAAAATAATATTGAAAGGACCCAAATATTTTGATTTAATCACTACCTGAATATTTTTATTAGAGGCCATTATTTTCAGAAATTTGTGGCACCCTTCTTTGATGTGGTGATTGTATATGAATAAAGGGGGTGTTGCCTTGGGATCTAGAGTGTTATGTTCTTAAACATTGTAATGATAATAGTGACTTTTGATTCTAATGCTACATTTACACATTATTAGTGTAAATTTTTGATATTTCCCTTTTTTGAGGAAACAATTAAATTAATAGAATCTCAACATTTATTTTTATTATTTGGATATTTTGGTTGTTTTATTTATCGTGATAGATTTGTATCATTCAATTCAATATGAGAAAATGGTCATTACATGTTTTAAGATAAAAAAACATCCTATATAATTCATATCCCCCCTCTATAGATGTTTTAGGATTTTTTGGGGGAAATAGTGGTCATAATTTATTTATAATGAGAATATTTTGAATATATAACTTTTATTATTTCATTAATATCATGATATATTAAGAAGTACAGTTATTATTTATTAATTATTAATTAATTTTAATTTATAGTTTATAAATGTTTTTTGGAATCATTTTATAGAAAAAAGATAAATTTATGGGTTTTATATTAGAATATAGATATGTACCAATAACATTTGAATACAAAAGTTCTATTAAATTTTAAAATAATGATGCATCTTGTTCCAAGAATGAAATAATAATATATAACATCACTTTTTTATGATCATTGTCCGAAGGGTAGTATTACTCTTCAATTCATTTGGACTATATTTTATTTTAAAAATATATTCAAAAACCATTGAATATTTATAGTACTAGTTATATTAATCATAAAATTGGGTTGGTTAATTATAATATAATGTATTTATGTTTAATTTATTAATCATCTTATTTATTTCGATATTATGTAGTATAAATTATATTCATGTTAACATAAATTTATTATAACTACTAGTCTATGGTCACATGAATTAACCATATAGAATAATATTCACAATCATCAATTTTTAATAAAATGTTAATTATGATATTTTATTATTTTATTATTTATTATTAAAATTCATATTTATCATTTTAGCCCCCTTGAATAATTTTTTAATTATTTAATCAGAATCCCTTTTACCATAGAATCATTATATTATAAAGTGGTCATTTTAACATTACTCTTTAAACCCCACCACTATCCATTAATCTTAATTATAAACAAAAGATTACTTCAATTAGAGACTTATATAATGGAATATAGAAATATGATTTTTCTTTTTATATCTAGTATCTATGTTAAATGATTAAAAATTTATCAATTGATTACCTGAATATCATCCAAAGAATGAAATTAGTACATAAAGGAATTATTAATTTTTTTTGACAGTGATAAGTCTCTAAATGGGATAACATAAGACTATTTATGGATTTTAATTTACTAAAATGAAATTTTATACAATCTTATTCAATTGAAATATAAAATTATAATCATTTTTGGAAACAAAATCTGAATGATGATTTTATATTTTCAATATAAGATAATTTTTTTTATAAAATTACTAATATAGAATAACTTAACCATACCGAAAATCGAATTTCAACATTATTTATAAGAATTATTTGAAAAATTCTTAAAAACGACTTCATATATATTTCTTTTTTAATATCAATGGGCTATTAATATATATGATTTTCAATATTAATCACAAAATATAGCATCCAATATGATTAATATAGATAATAATATTTGGAATAAGATTATTCAAGGAGATATTATTCATACATAGTATGATTTATAAACCTTATTACATCGATAATAATTCATATCATATTTGATATGGGAAATAATGAAAATAGATCTGAAAAAATATTTAATAATATGTTTGGTAGAATATTGTCGAACTACCCTTAACCTCATTCAACATTCATATAAAAAATTACGGTATCATTTTTTTTGAGATAATGGTATTTACTGTAATAGGAGAAATTATATTAAAATATTACTAAGAGTATATTAATTCATAAAATTATTTGTAAAATTTATGATGGGTGCAACCCATCATGATGAATATATATTATGTCTAATTTTAAATATCACAAATGATAAACATCTGTTTGGTATCATACTCTTACTAAATACATAATAGGTCTCTAATATAAGATTTATTGTTTATAAATTAAAAAGATAATATTATGGATAATAACGTATTTGAAGAGGTGTAAAATGAAATAAATGAGTTGGAAATTGTCATTCATAGGACGAATGTAAATAATTATCTTCCATGAGCATGTTGATTAATCTATTTATATAAGTATTGGACACCCACAAATTGATGAGTTTATAGAAATATTAAAATAATATTAGGGAGATATCTCTATTAATATTGCACTGTTTTGAAAATATATTATAAAAACAAGACATACATATAGTAATACTAGTGGGACCATATATTTATTTTTAATATGGATATACCTACATTGCGAAATTTTCAATCACATAAACAATTCATGGTAAAATATAAATAACATTAATACTATTTTATATTTAATTATTTTGTAATTGATAAGTGTGATATTATTCCTTGGGTAAATATATTTGATACCATTGATAATGGATGGTTGATTATTCCTTATAATTTTCAGATATATTATAACTTCACAAATATAGTTATGTGCAAACCAATTATTAATATTTTTTATGATTAAAAAAATATTTATGAATAAATTGAAATCAAAAGAGAAATGTTATGAGGAGCTATAATAGCTCAATATAAAGAAGAAAAAAATAAGTAAAATCAGTGAATTTATGAATCATCAATAGTTGATGTAGTATATGATTCCCATAAAGCCCAACTTGTTATAAAAGTTGTGTATAATATTATTATATATATAATCGATGACCAAAAGTGAATATGGTTGCTGATTTTAATACTCCTACACCGCAATTTTTTTATGATCATATTACATTGAATATATTTGGCTATTATTTGTTATTATATTTTTGTGATGAAATTTAAATGTCGAGAAACTACACTTTGGGTGAAAAATAAAAAACAATTACCCAAAACCACCTCTCTATCAATATATTTTTGACTATATATAAAAGTAGATGTTTAGATTTTTAATTTTTTTGTTTGAGTACATTATTGATTAAGATATCATAGTTATATAAAAAGAAACTAGCATGGAGAAAATCTCTATAGTGATTCAAATTTTAAATACATTCTATTTGGAGTGGGAATAGATTAATTATAGAAGAGTTGAAATAAAAATATTGATTAATAATGTGAGTGTAATATTATACTTGTTAACTAATCCATTTATAGGGATGTTTCCCTTTGAATATACATCCTTGATCAAGGAAATTGCTGAAATTTTAAAGAAAGACAATGAAAATATTATTACTCATGAAAATACATTAAATAAAAATTCATTTATAGTAAACAATATTTCATTGTTATTTTTTGAAATATGATTTTTTAAAAAACATTTAGAAATTATTTCATATAACTGATGATCAATGAAACCATTTCATTTTCACTTAACAACCCCCAACATTAACTTTATCCACAATCATCCATTGATATGACACATAGAACATACAATAAACATTTATTTCATAAACTTCTTCCCTCTTCCAAATTTATCTAGGTAGTTAAATATTTGGAAACAACTTCTATAAAAAATATTGGTTGTTATTAAAGGTATTTTGTTATTTTTTAATTGATGATCATTTATTGACATTTTAATTATATCTATGATTATTACTATATGTTTTTTGAAATAGTCAATAATCAAAAAAATGATTATTTTTTATTCTATTTTGCACCATATTCATATCTTTTATAATGATTTTTACATTTTCACATCTTTTAACTAAATTATTATATTAAATATTCTCATTCTTATTAATACTCTATTTCCTATATTAATATTAATATTTCATGTGTTTTGTATGATAAATCTTATTCTATGATTAATATATATTCATTAATGTTTTATTAATCATGTTTTATTATATATATATATATATATCATATTATTGGACTTATATATTTTTTCCATTAAATAACACGTTCAATGAGTTATGTGTCATGTTTTGTTCGTTAAATTTCTTGTATTGTGTTTTATATAAAATGTTCTATTTATTAAATAACATAATTTTTTCACTAAATATCATATTATTCCTATGGTATTAAATGATTTTTAATATGTGAACTGTATTTATAAACCATGTTTTGTGATTTACTTGTTTTATAGAAATTTTTTTGCCACATATTTCACTAATTTTCTAATTTCTCATATGTTTTTCTTTGGTGACATATATTCTATTAGATGTGATAGGTTTATGTAATTTATTCAATACCTAGAAAATTGTATGAATACAAATGTTCAAATTACATAATTGTTTATCAAAAATAAAGTTTTATAAGTTAATATATGTTCATGTAAAGAAAGATATAATGGAAATATTTATTTTAAAAAATATTTTATATATGTTTGTATTTTTTATTGAATCATGGTTATGAAATAAAATTATATTCTATAGAATATATTCAGTAAAATGGTTTTTTCGGTTATGTTCGGTATATTTCTTGACTTATATCATCTTTAACCTATATATATTTTATATTCTTATCCATGTGTTCACCATTATAAATTGAATATATTATTAATTTTCACTAATCAGAATAAGTTTTTCAATATATTTTCTTAGAAACATTTTTTAATATAAAATAAATATTATTTTCGGTTTTATTTATTTATAAAGTTTCATGACTACTAAAATGGTTGATATTGAGTAAAAAATATAGTATTTTATTGTTGTATTTAATTAAAAATATTTTTTAATATGTTTTAAATTAGTTTATTTTTTTTAATGGTAAATATTTAATATATGTATATATATATATATAATTTGAAATGTAAAATTACTTTTATAGAAATTGGTTAATAGATTTTAAAATTACTTGTAAAAATATTCGTACCACATGAAGGTGGAGAAATAACATTTCCTTGACCTCTATATAAAAAATTATCAAATATAAATTTTCTATAATGGAACATATCCATAGTAACCATAAATACCAAAATTGATGAAGATAACCATGGTGGTTTTTGAACTTAAGTGTATACGTGACTATGAATGTTACTATAACATTTCACGAATCATTTTAATGGAACATGGTAACCATTAATGATTATATAATGGTTTTAAAAAATTATTCATTTGAGATTACACTTCAAGTTGTTGGGAAGGTTAATATTAGTATTATCGGGGAGGTTGTCGTAGCCTTCAATTCAAGTCATCGTGTACTATTCAATTTTCAAGATAAAAGGAGGAGAATATACTATATAATAATTGGTTTTATAGTTATATAATATTAGAGGAAATATACTACATTAATGTGTAAAATTAATGTATTCTTAAGTGATTAATTTTATTACATTGTTTTATCTAAAACACATTAGTATAGGTAATTTGGTACTGTAATGATAATAGAAGGTTGTTTACATTTCTATGTCAGTTCAAGATAAAATATTATAACTCTTTTATACAATATATCATGTTTATTTTAATGGAATTATATTGGGTGGATCATTTTCATAATATGTATATAAATTCTAAAGGTTTTATTTTTCTTAAAAATAATCATTGAGATAAAAAATTTCTATTATATCTTATTTTTTGAAGAGAAGAAAAAATATGAGCTCTAATCTAATAATGTAAGGTTATCTATTTGAAAAGATGAAGTGGAATGAGATGGATTATTGAGAAAAAATTATATCCTCCAGGATGATTCTTATAGAGATTAAACTATGAATTAATAATCTTATTCTCTATTTCTTATTTTTACTTTTATTGAGTGTCATATATACACTATATTTTTTTATTTTTTGTTTCCATCATTAAGTTGTATTCAAGAGTATTTGAAAATTTTATAATATCTCATTTAATTTTTTATTATTTTCCACTAATTAATGTGAAATTGATTCCCCACATATACCGAGGTATTTTTTCTCTGTTGTTAAACCTTGTATATGTTGTGTAGTAACACCTTATTTATAAAAATACATATAAAAATTAATTTAATTTCCATATGTTTTTACGTTCACATACATTGGATTATGAAATTTCTTATACCTAATAAATTTAATTATTTCATTGAAATAAACATTAATATTTCATATTATTTATTATAAATCATGTGGGCTATAACTAATACTATTCCAGAACTCATAATTTTTAAAAAATAAAAAACTCACTAATAATTTTTTTATAATATTTAATTTGTATTAAAAATATATTTATACTATAATTACCTATATATTCAATTGTTTAATTATTTTATACAACGAGTAAAAAAATAAATGATAATATAGAAATATATATGTGATATTATATAATTACGTATTCGGATATTATTTAATTAAATATTCATAAATTTTTAAAACATAACAACATAAAATTTTTATAGGTAAATGAGATTATAAATAATTTGAATTAAAAATGGATTAAAAGATATTACATAATTGAAATTTAATATGTCCAAAAAATAATCTCCCACACTCCCTCTTAAAAAAAGATTTGGAAAGAAAAATTGTTCCTCATGTTTACTTTTAATATCCATCACCTCATATTTGTGTTCATAGATGATTTTACTCCATTACATCGTCATAAATGTTATGAAATAAATTATTCTTATTTTTTTAATCTAAGTTAATCACAACATAATTCATTCTATTTAGGTATTCATATTATTAATATTAAAAAATATTCACTCTATTCTAAAGAGACATCGATCGTATCATGTTATTTTTTTGTATAATAATTTCAATTTTTAACTAAAGTATAATATTTATAGATTTATCTTTGATATATATCAATCACATCTATGATTATATATAGTTTAATATTTATTCCAAAAGAACATTTTTTTATATCCCACTTATTAAAAGGATTTTTTATATGAAAATTGGGTGAAAATTACCAACACATTAACCTTATCATATGTAAAATCATTAATCTCATCAATTTACGACTAGTTATAGTAATACACCGCTTATTATAAATGATTATAGTTCATTTATGAAAACAAAAATCATGATTCTTCATTATTGATTGATAATCTTAGATTATATTCTTCTATATCGTCCACTTATAGATTAATTGGTCAAATTATTGAGATATGTATAATCATACCACATAAAAAAAATATATGGTAGCTATAATTAAATATTTTGTTTGACACATTAAATATTATAGAAGAATAAGAAAATTCATTCATTACAAAATATTCATACGGATTATAAACCACTTTAATATTTATCATAACCTTCAATTTTATATCCCATATTTCGTTTTCCATTATGTAAACATCCTCCAATTTTTACATCAAAAATTCCATTAGGTTCCTTTAGAAATAATTAAAGGGTAAAAATTTAATATATATTAATCAATAAATTAATTAATTATATTGAAATATTTAGGATGTACCATGATGATTATCATAGTAACATTTACTTTTACAATGAAATTATATAGGCCATGTATCTCATATATAAATTTTGTTTTCTATTTCAATAATGTTTTATGTTTTAATTCTACATCTAATTTTCAATAGTGAACAAAATGATTTTCCTATAACATTCAAATAATAATAGAAAATGTTCATCAACCTATCCCAAAACATCCTGGTGAGTATATGTTACATTATTTTTATCTAAAATTCATTGGATAGAGCACACTTTATGACATTCATCATTTTTACATATTTATAAAACTCAATATGATATTTTATTAAGAAAGATAACTATGTAATAATGTGAATTTTTATTTCTTATTCTATAGTGATATATGAATTCATGATAAGATTATGGAAGTTTTTATCATTATATTTTGCAATAATTAATTTATTTAACCATTTAATACTACTACAGCTTTATGATTTGCTAATATTTATGTATTTGATAATATGATGTAAAAACCATAGAAATGAAAACATAATTATTTTATTTTGGGTTTTAACCCCAATACCGAAATAATATAAGATGGATAGTAAATCAAGCTGTGTAAAATAAATTTATTTTTAGTTTTTCCCTCTTTAACATTATTTCAATATGATAAACTATGACATGTTATTTTCATTACCAAAATTTACATAAATGTCATTAAATAAAAAAATATGGAATAAAAATATATAGCCTAACTCTATTTTTTTTTAATTTGGGGATCAAGAATAAATCAATAATCTTATTATATAAATAATATATCATTATTTATTCTTTTTTGTAAAGACGAGTTTTCCAACAGGGTTGATACCCCATTCCATAGTTTAATATCTCTGCATCAATGATTTTTGAACATCACATTTAGAAAAATATACCACAATATAGTTAAAGATTTAATACGCTAACCATTAATAATAAATATTGATATTTATATTAATCTTTTATGCATTGGGTAACTCTAATTTGTATCGATGTGAATTTTCACTAAATTTTCATTCCAAAAAGTCGTTCCCCAAACTAATGGTGTCATAAATTTTTTTATAATATTAAATATAAAGTGTAATTAATTATGAATCAATTTTTATTCCAATCTATTTATTTATTTATTATTATCATAATAGTATTCCTTTATTATTAAATTTCATTCCCATAGAATTTTTAAAATAAATAGATTTATTTGGGTTTATAGATTTTTAATGAATGAAATATCATTTTCACTTAAACAATTTTTCTTATTAAAAAACCTTTTTAATTGAGGAAAAAATTTTGTTTTTATATTATGATAAAAGTTTTATTTTTATATTATTATTGAGTTTTTAGTATCAATGGATATTTTAAGAATGTTAAATTATGATTAATTAAATTAAATAGTTAGAAATAATTTTTTCTCCTCTTATATATATCTATTATAGGGTTTTAAAATTTAATATCAATTAATCAATTCCATGTAATATTATCATAATGTGAGTATGCCATAAAAGGATCAGTATATCAATGATTAATGGAAGGTAACACATTAAAAAATCTATGTTTCATTAATTTGAGGTAATTTTTTTAGAATGTTAATTCTTTCTTCCTCGTTGTTTAATAAAATCAACTATTTTTAGATTCATTAATTAAAACTTATGTGATCATCCTGATATTAATCATATGAACATATGGAAACAGAAAAAATCAAATATTCAATATTTAATTATTGAACTATTCTAGAGATAAGATACATATTAATTTTTATAAATATAATTAATCATTTAATACATTCATGTCTTGTGTTATTATTTATATCAATATTATATGAATGTTTAGATTAATCATATATATCATATAATGTTTTCCACATAGTTTCAAATTGAAATTTATTTTAGAGTAGGTCTTTTAAACATGTAATTTCTCATCAATTTTTTTGATATTAATGCTAGAGTCTTATAGTGAATCATACATATATAATCATTACAATAAAATTAACACACTATGAATATTACGATTTTTTGGATTTTAGGCTATGATTGGAATCATATGAAAAATAAAAGGGACAACTCTAATTGATTTCAGATTCGGTTGAGGGGATTTTAGGTCCATATGATATTAAATTAGAGAGTAGGGAGAGGAAAATGTGTCACCTTTTATTTATGGGAGTGTATGGTGCATGACTCATGAACAACAATTATCTTATTTATGTGGTCAAATAGTCAAGGCGGACACTAGGGGGTATCTTGGCTAAGGCCAACCATAAGGATATAGATTATATCATTCAAAATTTCATATAGATTAGTATTTTTATACAAAATGAAATGGTATAAAATTTAATAGGAAACCTCATGAGGGGATGAATTTAACTATTTGAAAAAATATTCTTTTAAAAGATTAAAAATAATAGTGTATAATGAATGTTAAAATAATAATTTTTATTAAATAATAAAATGTTAATAATAATTAAATAGAATTATATGAATTTTTAGGTGAATGGATGTCGATGTAATTTATTTTTTTATAATATAGGTCAAATTTATTTATTTGTTGTTTCTAAAGAAATGAATTAAAAAAGGATCAACCAGTAACAGTCTCTAATGTTTGTGTAAATGGGATATCTATTTTTCATAATAAAATGCTCATGAAAAGTCATGTAGTCCCTTAAAATACTAAAAAATATTATTATATGGTGTTAAAAATAACCTTATAAGAATAGGCCTTGTATTTGATCCATTTTTTGTTGAATAGTTCATTGAAATTGATCCCACATTTTTAAGGTTATTTAAGACACATTTTTTCCATAAAAGACACCTCTATAAGAGAACCCAACATACTAGGGTATATTTAATTTTAGAGTATCCAATTTAACTTGTTTTAAAGACTAAATAGACCAAATAAAAGAAATGTATTAATAATAAAAATTTTACATCTACAGTGACAAATGTTATATTCATACCCAACTTATGTTACAAAAGTCCATGGGTTTTCGTTTCCAAAAAATATAATGTCCCATTTTATCAAGTATTATAATGGATTAATACATTCTAATTAGTCTAGAAAATTATCCTCAATTTTAAATGTTTTGTTTTTTTTTCAATGTGAAATCATGAAATACTATCACCATATGTGATATGAAATTGTAGAGCTCAAAAAACATAAAAGAATCACATGAATTTCCACCTATATTGTGTAATATAAATATAAATATCATTTGATATATCCATTTTAGAGTTTGATGTTTTTAGATACCAAAATTTAAGTTATAATATCATGTAAAATGGATATATATATACTTTCAAAACCGAAAACCTCCCATAAAATCCTACAAGTGAGAAAATTGAATGAATTACCGTTAAAAATTCCATTAGTTTATTGAATTTAGATTGACATGTTTTCTATTTACATATTTACATCAAATTATTATTCATAAAATAATTAATGTTTTATTAACTTCATCGATTTATAATAATCAAATATTTTAATAAACTCTTGTCATGGACCCCTATATGGTTCCCTATTTCATGGAACAAAACTATGAAAATGATGATGTATTATGTGATAGCAAACCATCAAATTTAGGATCACTCTGCAAAAATCCATATGAACATCTATAATTTTGTCCCTCCACTAGAAATCCCATTTCATAAGGCATTTTATATGTATAATTAAAATATTGTTCTCTTTTGAATATTGTGTATAAAATATATAACTGTTTCCCTCCAACTGAGAGCAAAAAAATCCATTCATATGCTCAAATATATCCTTATCGATATAAAGTAGTTCCATGGGACTCTCATTGGGTATAATATTTTAACATAAAGTTGTTGATGGTGGAACCACTATATTATAATTAATTAATTATTCCTCCACTATGAATAACATTTTTAATGGCCCACTCTATCCCTTTATGTTTTCCCGTTGATGACACAATATTCCTTACCATATAACATTAAAAATACGTGGATTGGGTCTCTAAAATGACACTAAAACTATGTCACTCAATCTATATGTTTTATATTAATATTTAAATAGGATTCATAAGAATCATATTTTAGGTTTTATCATGACATTATAACCCTTACACCTCCCTTAAAAAGAAAAATCTCTAAAAACTGATCATCTTCTTTGAGTATATCAATTTTACCAAACTTCCTTAAAACACATTAACACATTATTAACATTAATTGATGTGGATATGTGTATTATATCATTAATTGATGAGTATAAGAAACCATACATGGTGATCATATTATGATCCAACTCCAATGATGCATTAGAAACCAATCCCTCCTTCTATGAAGAGTTTATGGATCCCTAGGTTATGACCCAATTGAAAATGAGGTGATTAGACTTGGTTAACATAAATAAGGGTCATGAGATTAATAATGTGAAGATAATATGAAGCGTATATAACAAAAAATATTATATCTATATGACTTATTTATGTTATGTTCCACATATTCTACCCATCCCAATGAGATGAGCACGAGAATCCATTAGCGAGGGTTCTAATATGCCCTATGTAAAAAGAATAGGATGTATCATGTGATGTGAATGGGGGACCTTATGTGATTGACTATAGTCACTTAATGTGGTGATAATAATATTCCTTATGTAAAAATCATATTATTCATGTTTTGGTGAGCTTGGGAAACTCTATGTTTATATCCTTGGTTTTCTTTAGGTGATGAGCCTATTATTCCCTCCTGAACATCCATGAGGATGATAAATTATCCTTAATATTTATATATCAGTAGTAGACCAATATTTTCCAATTATGTGATGACAATGATATTAAACAATTATTAAAAGTTATTATGATAGATATATTTGATTACCATGATTCCAAATATTCGTAAAAAAAATTTCCTTTCTAATGGAATGTGTTCACTTGAAAAAATGTTAAGAAATTAAGTAATTAATCAATGTCAACTTGAATATATATCCAATAACATGATTATGAAGAATGAATTAAATCTATAAGGGATACCTATAATAGGAGAAAACTCCCTGGAGGGATGTTTGATTTCCCATAATCATAGTCCGCGATCAATGACCCAAAACCCCAATCCCTAATGGTGGTAGGTCAAGCACTATTGTATTGTGGGAACATGTGATATAAATATCATCTATAACTGACATAATAGAATATAGAGTTCCCAATCGAAATAAATAGAATACAAAATAATGAAAAAATAAATAATCCCTTATACTTCATTGATTATGGGATGATTAGGGACATACATGACAATCAAATGGAATCATTGTTATTGTGCATAATGGGAATCATAAGAACATGACATGTACTCTAATTTGGAAATGATAATTTATACAAAATGATATCCATCAATGTGTATGAAATTTTTTTCAAAACATCAAAAATAATCACGGGGATGTGATATCCCAAAAAACTGTTTTTCAAACCCATGGATGCCCCATATGGTGTTCCCACACCAATACCAAAGGGAATGATACCACATCTATCATGGATTATTGGTTACCTCTCCCCTCTTACATAGGATGATTGTTCAGTGAAGGGTTATCAACAATATTTTAAACAACTATGACAAGAAAGGAGTCATCACTACCAAATAATATGTCTCTCAAGGATTTAGACGATATGGTGAAATAGTAGTGTATCAAATATAAAATATCCCCTATGGTAAACCCCCACCCCATATTAACTCTTGAATCATTTTTTGATGACTCTAAACATTGGGAATTGTAACCATATTATCCCATAATAAGGAGGTAATGGGAATATATATTGTTTCATCCAACACTTCTACATAGGGGTCACTGAGGAGGGTTCCTACAACCCAAGATATTGTTATTCACATAGGTTCCTAATCTATAGATATGAATTGAAATGTTCCCTTACACCATATACCCTTATTCAGGACCTACAATTTGATTAATCAAGAATGAACACCACTCCTACTTCATAACAGTCAACTCCAATTATCACCACTGTATCCCTACTTCTCTTATCATATAGAATGGAAATTTATTTTTCGAAATGATATTGAGACCTCATTCACTAACTAGGAATGAGGGGTCGACTATCTTTCCAACTGGAACCACTACAAACCATCAAAAATTTCCTCCACGTACCATGGAATATAGCTATTACGGTCCTTATTTTTTAGGATTCACTACTAACAATCACGCATTTCCTACCAATTACACCATAAAAATGATCGTGGGAAATGAACTTCTGACATGGAACAAATAACAATATAGAATCTGTAACAGCCCGAGATTTTATGGAAAATATTCTTTTTTTTATTTCACTAATGTCTTGTGTTGTACTCTACAAAGGATCTTGCACAACACACATCCTTGACTTGCCTTGCATTACACGCAATCGCGACCTTCCTTGATAGCGTGTGTTGTACGCAACACCGAGTTTCGCTAAACAACGATATGCTATTAAGATATTATTAAAACTAGCCGTTATGAATAGTAATAACCACTTTTTGAAATTTTGTAAATTTTATTTTTTAAAATAGACATCATTTATGGATTCGGAATATCGAAATTAGCTTAGGTTGAAATTTTGGTGATTTTCGGATAACTTTCATATTTTGATGAATAGTGAAAATGACTAAATTTTAATTAAAAACAACTTTTTTAATCGAAATAATTAATAGTGATAAATTATTAATTTGAGTGATTTTAAAGTATATTTAGAATATATTTTTACAATTCAATACAATGTTGGTCATTGGATGTAATTTCACATTTACACCAGACATAAACAAGTGTTAATCTTTTGATAGTTATTATCTCTTAAAAACACGCTATTTGTTGTGACAGTGGAAATTAATTATAAAATTAATTAATGCAACTAATATATTGGGAATTTAGTAAAATAGAAATCATTTTTGAATTCGGAATATCAATTATAGCTTAGGGTGAAATTTTGGCATTTTTCTGAAAAACTTCAATTTTTGATGAATAGTGAAACCACTAAGTGGTAGGTTAAAAACTGAATTTTGCATAAAACTTAATTTTACCGCTTCTGTGAATGGAATTTCGAAAATCCGACAGACACAGTTAATATCAAGGACTAAAATGTGGTTCAATGAAATGAAAATAATTTTTGGTGAATAGTAACTTTTTACTTTTTTTTACCACGGTTAAAAGTAAATAGGGTAATTAAGGGTAAAGATGATATTATTATTACCCTAACACATGTCCTAATTCTATTGGACAAGTTTATTTCGACCAAAAACAAACTTAGGAATAAAATATGACCATTTAGGCCCACTTGGATTAGATTAGGACATTTATTATTAATTTATTTAAAGAAGGGTTAAAATAGTTAAAATCAACGTTTAATAAGTAAATCATTTTTAATATGGGGTTATACATAAGATAAATTCGATTGTAAATATTCATTAGAAAGCTAAAAATCTTTCCTACATGATGGTATTTTATTTGTAATTTTTAGACATCAAATAATTTAATTTATTTATGACACAACGATGATTCAGTAATTATCATTTTAATGAAATATTGACATAATTGATGTTATAAGCACCAAAATAAATGTAATTTGAGATTTTTTATGAATTCCACTAATTTTCTAGGTTACTATGATATATTAATGTTGATTTAATCAACTTGGCTCGAACATTTAATTCTTTTATGACTTTCACAAAAATCATATATCAAATAGTGTCAAAATTGACACAAAATAGTTTTTAAATCAAATATTATATTACTAATTGTTATTTTATTCCTAAAAATCTAAGGTTCGTCCAAATGACTTAGATAAGGATATATATATTAATAATAAACAATTTGGGGTTCGTTTGGCATGTTATAGTAAGTGTATTAACCATATAGTGAAAGAAAACAAAAAGACACGGTAAAAGTTAAATTATTTAACTTAGAGTTAAATCTAATTGATAAGGTTTAAAATAATATCCAAACATGTATAAATTTGATTGGTTGATGAGATTACAACCCTATCTCATCTAAGCTTCGAATATGAGTCATTTTTGGAGGTTTTTTTAAGTGGGGTTAGATTTATTATAAATTAATATTTTTAAGAATTCCTAAGGTGCCCCTCTCCTCCCCTATAAAAGGACACCTCCTCCCCCTCCTCCTCACACCAATTTGAGCACTCAAGCTCGGCCAACCCCTGTCAATTTCTCCTCTCCACTTCACTAGCAACATCCTAGAGGTTCTGGTCTTCCTCAAAGACCAATTTTAATGCCCTAAGAGGAGGTCTCAAAGAGGCACTTCAAAGAAGAGGTAATTACCGTTACCAATTCTTTCATCTTTATTTCTTCTTCCACATCTTCTTCTTAGGTTGTTTCATTATGAAGTAATAACATCAGTATCACTCATATACTGATATGTTATTATAAGTATGAAACAACCCTATTTCACCATCTATCCATCCTACGGAGAAAGAAATCACCGCGCGTGCGTACGTACTGAATACCGTCTCCACGCCGTGGTGTAATCTATTTTCCACCAACACCTTACATGGATGGGTATAATGGTGTAACGAATAACTATACATAGTTATTACAACATCATATTGATTCTGAAATATTGTATAATCCACTCCAATTCAATTCAATATTTATAGAAATGATATCATCGCTCGTGCGTACGTACGGAATACCGTCTCCACGACGCGATGAGATTCATTCTCCATGTTAACCATTTAAGAATGATTATAATGTATATATAAGAAATAATAATGAAATATATGACATTATAAAGCTACTGGATATATGTATATATATACATATGTAAGTCATCTACTTACTTCCATTTCAAGACAATAAGGAAAGTAAAACAGCGTTCATGCGTACGTACGGACTACCGTCTCCATGAACGGTGTTTTTCATTTTATTTATCTACCTATTATATATATATATATACTGAATATATATGATATATAAATCATATTTTATATTCTGGAAGTAAGTAAATCATGATATAAGTAATAATGATGTCAAGAACAACAAGTCAAACCACCTACGATAAATGAAACGATTTTACCCAAAACGCTTCTTTAACATGGAATTTACAAAAGAACGGGTAATATAATGTCATAAGTGAACCATATATGATATCATAACAATGAATATGATTCTGTAATAAGTCAATAACATGATTTAAATCATTATACAGGAGGTTCGGACACTTACAAAGCAAGTCGGACCTAAGGTAAGAGAAATATCACAATCTCATTTTTGTCCGAGATTGTTTATTCGTAAGTATTTACTGGGGTGTATTTTATCATCCACATCCATGTTTCCTCAATATGTAATATTGTTTCCATCCAATTTCAATAGTTTAAATCCAATTTTACCCTTAGGTGAGTTTTTAGTAAAGAATATGAAAGGAATCTTTTGTCGTTTTTCCGTACGAGGTACTTTTTGACTTTTCCGACAAAAGTACGAAGAATGTTTTTTTTAACTTATACGGCACGAACGGATTTATACTGTTTTATAAAGCCTTATTTTCATGAAGCTTCCTCTAAAAGATTTCATGACTATTTTCAATAAAATCTCTTTCTTTTAAAATTGCATGATGTTTTGTGAAAAGAAATTGTTTTTGAAGAAGAAATGATATTTTCCTCAAGAATTCAATTCAAGTGTTTTATCAAAATTATTTTCCATATAAGATAATAAAGGGTTCTGTTTCTATCCATATTTTTACATTGATTTGACTATGTTGTGATGGAATTATGTTTATGAATTCCTTTATCTTATATGAATGGTTTTATGATGTCATGTTGTTTAAGAATCCCATTTTTGTTACATGGGTTATGCAATGATGTATGATTTATGATTTTGTGGCACACATAAGAAAGGATTCATTATGAGATGGGTGGGACCTATATCTCCCTCCAATGCATTGGGTAAAGATTTTATATCTCATGATATAGACATGGCTGGAATGGTAGGTTATACCGGTTCAGTAAAACAGGACTGAAACGAGGATTACTCGATTCAGAAAGGGACTTTGTCCACTAAGATAGTCTTGGCAATGAGTCTTGACTAACAGGAAATGATTCTCTATGATTATGTGTGTATTCCACAATGAGTAATGTTTTATGTTATGATTTCATTTCACTACTATGATTTATCCCATGTTATGAAATTATGCTCTCTTTTGCAGGTTAAGATTTCCAAAAATGTTATGTTCTTATGAAAATTATGTGATTGATATTTCTTTTTTTTACCCTTACTGAGCATTTGAGCTCACCCTTTTATGTTTTCTTTTCCCCAGGATCTAAAGAAAGGTTTTAGGTAAAAAAAAAGAAGATCTTTATGGGAGATGTTGAAGATCTTTCACCAGGATTTGAAGATTATATTCCGAGTTTCCAAAGACACTAAACTATTACGATCCTTTAGTGTGTGTTTTTGTTATGTACTAAGTATTCCACAAATGTAATGTAATGTCCATGTACGATAAGCTTCGGGTCTCTACAGTTGGTATCAGAGGAAAGGATTAGTCAACCTTTGGAAACTAGGATGCGAGAACTTTAGTGAGATCCCTAGAGATATTTATAAGGTTTGTCTAGGAATGCCCCTAAGGATAAGTATACGTATAGGATATAGTCCTAGAACTATGGTAACGATATTAGATTAAACCAAAGATGTTAGATATTTAAGTTACTCCCCCTTTATTATGATTTTTTCCTCTCACACTATTCTTTTTTGGGTTTTAGAATATGGATGGAAACAAGATGATTCACGATAATGGAGGATATGATGGACAATGGAATGATATTCTTCATGAGCAACCAAATGAAATGGGATTTGGATGCCCAAACATCATTATTATGCCGAATCAGCAATCTCACAACATGATCAATAAAGTAAAATTTGGTAAGTTTCCTGACTCGACTAATAAGAGAAAGATGGAGTTCCATGATGATCATAGAGGAAAGAAAGTTCAATTTCCCCTATGTAAATCATGTGGGAAGAGGCATCAAGGAGAATGTTTCAAGGGAACTGGAAGATGCTTTGGGTGTGGAAAAGAAGGACACAAAGCAAGTAAGTGCAAAGGAAAAGGGTCGGTTAACACCATGGATGAGGATAATGGTATTGCTACGACATCAAAAATGGTTAAGTGTTTTAAATGTGGAATGTATGGGCATTATGCAAACAAATGCCCTAAGGGAAAGACTCATGAAGAGAATCAGTATGGTCATATGGGTAGTATTTATGTGGATGATGATGAAGAGACTACAAATGATATGTGAGATGAAAGAATTTTTGAAGCTCGGTCAATGGTTTGAGAATGTAGTGGAATGATTACATGTTTATCATGTGTAATTTTGGAATAAAGAGACATCTATGGATTGTTACACTGTTGTCTTTCCTTGAGTTATGAAAGTGTATGATTAATGGTACTACTATCCATGAAAGGTTATTCAGATATTTTTGTAATTTAGATGATATGCGCATAATGAAGGGATAAAGAGAAAATTAAATGTTTAACAGTATTCATGAGCTCATGATTGATATAAGGACTAAGTGATATCATGGTTTGAGTATATAGAATATTGAGGATTTTGGTATGTGGAAAGTGTTAACTTTTAACTGCACTCATGTTTTCACTAAGGTATTCAAGAGAATACACGATTAAGGACTTTGAATGTTTGGAATGTGACCAACAAGACATATCTTATGTGGGGATCAACGACAGTATTAAATCTCTGGTAATCGTTGTCACTATATTATGAGAGTGGACTACAGTATTATGTATAAGCCTAATGATTAGACTGGATTATGTTGGACATAAGTTAGTATTGTTTAAGGATAGAAGATTTTCAATATTATTGATGGGATGTTATAGTGACGTAGTTTTAGAAAAAGGGACAGCCTGCAGGACGGGCGACATCCCATCGCTTCGGACAAGGCTGTAGGAATCGAACCCACAACCGAAGTGCGACTGGCCTTTATCGCCTACCACTGACCTACTGGAAGTCCCTGTTTAGTAGAAACTAGTTTTATTATATTAAGCTGTATGATATATGAAGTATAAGTCCATTTTAGGAACCATATGTGATTAATCTCACTATAGATCGACTTATGTATATAATTTTTGCTAACCTTTTGTTTGAGACAGATGGAATGACCCGTCATTCTATCACATGATATGCTAGCACTTCACGAATAACAAATTCAACTTCATTTATTTAAGAGATGAAGTGTAAATTGTTAAAGGCACGAACAACAGCGAGATTGTACCAAAATAAAGTAAGTATTTATTCTAATTCAAATTCTTTAACTTTAGGGAAATGATCTTGAAAACCAAAAATGTTGTCCTAGTTCTCTTATACCTGATGAATCAGATGGTACCTTAGATCGTCACATATTTATGGATTTGTGATTACTGGCTTTTCCATAGCCATATTCTCTACCACTCTCCATCAGAACATGATGGTTAGATTTCTCTTCCATATCCATATTTTCACCTATGTGGAAACCCAGTGATTAGTTTATTTGGGTAACTGTTACGTTTCATACTTTTGTTTTTAAAGATTGGTTTTGATATTCCTTTTTACGATGTGGGTTTCTATTAAAGAAACTTTCGAATAGTAAACCATTTATAACCCCGACGAATTTCGAGGGCGAAATTCATTTTAAGGGGGGTAGAATGTAACAGCCCGAGATTTTATGGAAAATATTCTTTTTTTTATTTCACTAATGTCTTGTGTTGTACGCTACAAAGGAGCTTGCACAACACACATCCTTGACTTGCCTTGCATTACAAGCAATCGCGACCTTCCTTGATAGCGTGTGTTGTACGCAACACCGAGTTTCGCTAAACAACGATATGCTATTAAGATATTATTAAAACTAGCCGTTATGAATAGTAATAACCACTTTTTGAAAATTTGTAAATTTTATTTTTTAAAATAGACATCATTTATGGATTCGGAATATCGAAATTAGCTTAGGTTGAAATTTTGGTGATTTTCGGATAACTTTCATATTTTGATGAATAGTGAAAATGACTAAATTTTAATTAAAAACAACTTTTTTAATCGAAATAATTAATAGTGATAAATTATTAATTTGAGTGATTTTAAAGTATATTTAGAATATATTTTTACAATTCAATACAATGTTGGTCATTGGATGTAATTTCACATTTACACCAGACATAAACAAGTGTTAATCTTTTGATAGTTATTATCTCTTAAAAACACGCTATTTGTTGTGACAGTGGAAATTAATTATAAAATTAATTAATGCAACTTATATATTGGGAATTTAGTAAAATAGAAATCATTTTTGAATTCAGAATATCAATTATAGCTTAGGGTGAAATTTTGGCATTTTTCTGAAAAACTTCAATTTTTGATGAATAGTGAAACCACTAAGTGGTAGGTTAAAAACTGAATTTTGCATAAAACTTAATTTTACCGCTTCTGTGAATGGAATTTAGAAAATCCGACAGACACAGTTAATATCAAGGACTAAAATGTGGTTCAATGAGATGAAAATAATTTTTGGTGAATAGTAACTTTTTACTTTTTTTTACCACGGTTAAAAGTAAATAGGGTAATTAAGGGTAAAGATGATATTATTATTACCCTAACACATGTCCTAATTCTATTGGAAAAGTGTATTTCGACCAAAAACAAACTTAGGAATAAAATATGACCATTTAGGCCCACTTGGATTAGATTAGGACATTTATTATTAATTTATTTAAAGAAGGGTTAAAATAGTTAAAATCAAAGTTTAATAAGTAAATAATTTTTAATATGGGGTTATACATAATATAAATTCGATTGTAAATATTCATTAGAAAGCTAAAAAGATTTCCTACATGATGGTATTTTATTTGTAATTTTTAGACATCAAATAAGTTAATTTATTTATGACACAACGATGATGCAGTAATTATCTTTTTAATGAAATATTGACATAATTGATGTTATAAGCACCAAAATAAATGTAATTTGAGATTTTTTATGAATTCCACTAATTTTATAGGTTACTATGATATATTAATGTTGATTTAATAAACTTGGTTCGAACATTTAATTCTGTTATGACTTTCACAAAAATCATATATCAAATAGTGTCAAAATTGACACAAAATAGTTTTTAAATCAAATATTATATTACTAATTGTTATTTTATTCCTAAAAATATAAGGTTCGGCCAAATGACTTAGATAAGGATATATATATTAATAATAAACAATTTGGGGTTCTTTTGGCATGTTATAGTAAGTGTATTAACCATATAGTGAAAGAAAACAAAAAGACACGGTAAAAGTTAAATTATTTAACTTAGAGTTGAATCTAATTGATAAGGTTTAAAATAATATCCAAACATGTCTAAATTTGATTGGTTGATGAGATTACAACCCTATCTCATCTAATCTTCGAATATGAGTCATTTTTGGAGGTTTTTTTAAGTGGGGTTAGATTTATTATAAATTAATATTTTTAAGAATTCCTAAGGTGCCCCTCTCCTCCCCTATAAAAGGACACCTCCTCCCCCTCCTCCTCACACCAATTTGAGCACTCAAGCTCGGCCAACCCCTGCCAATTTCTCCTCTCCACTTCCCTAGCAACATACTAGAGGTTCTGGTCTTCCTCAAAGACCAATTTTAGTGCCCTAAGAGGAGGTCTCAAAGAGGCACTTCAAAGAAGAGGTAATTACCGTTACCAATTCTTTCATCTTTATTTCTTCTTCCACTTCTTCTTCTTAGGTTGTTTCATTATGAAGTAATAACATCAGTATCACTCATATACTGATATGTTATTATAAGTATGAAACAACCCTATTTCACCATCTATCCATCCTACGGAGAAAGAAATCACCGCGCATGCGTACGTACGGAATACCGTCTCCACGCCGTGGTGTAATCTATTTTCCACCACCACCTTACATGGATGGGTATAATGGTGTAAAGAATAACTATACATAGTTATTACAACATCATATTGATTCTGATATATTGTATAATCCACTCCAATTCAATTCAATATTTATAGAAATGATATCATCGCTCGTGCGTACGTACGGAATACCGTCTCCACGACGCGATGAGATTCATTCTCCATGTTAACCATTTAAGAATGATTATAATGTATATATAAGAAATAATAATGAAATATATGACATTATAAAGCTACTGGATTTATGTATATATATACGTATGTAATTCATCTACTTACTTCCATTTCAAGACAATAAGGAAAGGAAAACAGCGTTCATGCGTACGTACGTACTACCGTCTCCATGAACGGTGTTTTTCATTTTATTTATCGACCTATTATATATATATATATACTGAATATATATGATATATAAATCATATTTTATATTCTGGAAGTAAGTAAATCATGATATAAGTAATAATGATGTCAAGAACAACAAGTCAAACCACCTACGATAAATGAAACGATTTTACCCAAAACGCTTCTTTAACATGGAATTTACAAAAGAACGGGTAATATAATGTCATAAGTGAACCATATATGATATCATAACAATGAATATTATTCTGTAATAAGTCAATAACATGATTTAAATCATTATACAAGAGGTTCAGACACTTACAAAGCAAGTCGGACCTAAGGTAAGGGAAATATCACAATCTCATTTTTATCCGAGATTGTTTATTCGTAAGTATTTACTGGGGTGTATTTTATCATCCACATCCATGTTCCCTCAATATGTAATATTGTTTCCATCCAATTGCAATAGTTTAAATCCAATTTTACCCTTAGGTGAGTTTTTAGTAAAGAATATGAAAGGAATCTTTTGTCGTTTTTCCGTACGAGGTACTTTTTGACTTTTCCGACAAAAGTACAAAGAATGTTTATTTTAACTTATACGACACGAACGGATTTATACTGTTTTATAAAGCCTTATTTTCATGAAGCTTCCTCTAAAAGATTTCATGACTATTTTCAATAAAATCTCTTTCTTTTAAAATTGCATGATGTTTTGTGAAAAGAAATTGATTTTGAAGAAGAAATGATATTTTCCTCAAGAATTCAATTCAAGTGTTTTATCAAAATTATTTTCCATATAAGATAATAAAGGGTTCTGTTTCTATCCTTATTTTTACATTGATTTGACTATGTTGTGATGGAATTATGTTTATGAATTCCTTTATCTTATATGAATGGTTTTATGATGTCATGTTGTTTAAGAATCCCATTTTTGTTACATGGGTTATGCAATGATGTATGATTTATGATTTTGTGGCACACATAAGAAAGGATTCATTATGAGATGGGTGGGACCTATATCTCCCTCCAATGCATTGGGTAAAGATTTTATATCTAATGATATAGACATGGCTGGAATGGTAGGTTATACCGGTTCAGTAAAACAGGACTGAAACGAGGATTACTCGATTCAGAAAGGGACTTTGTCCACTAAGATAGTCTTGGCAATGAGTCTTGACTAACAGGAAATGATTCTCTATGATTATGTGTGTATGCCACAATGAGTAATGTTTTATGTTATGATTTCATTTCACTACTATGATTTATCCCATGTTATGAAATTATGCTCTCTTTTGCAGGTTAAGATTTCCAAAAATGTTATGTTCTTATGAAAATTATGTGATTGATATTTCTTTTGTTTACCCTTACTGAGAATTTGAGCTCACCCTTTTATGTTTTCTTTTCCCCAGGATCTAAAGAAAGGTTTTAGGTAAAAAAAAAGAAGATCTTTATGGGAGATGTTGAAGATCTTTCACCAGGATTAGAAGATTATATTCCGAGTTTCCAAAGACACTAAGCTATTACGATCCTTTAATGTGTGTTTTTGTAATGTACTAAGTATTCCACAAATGTAATGTAATGTCCATGTACGATAAGCTTCGGGTCTCTACAGTTGGTATCAGAGGAAAGGATTAGTCAACCTTTGGAAACTAGGATGCGAGAACTTTAGTGAGATCCCTAGAGATATTTATAAGGTTTGTCTAGGAATGCCCCTAAGGATAAGTATACGTATAGGATATAGTCCTAGAACTATGGTAACGATATTAGATTAAACCAAAGATGTTAGATATTTAAGTTACTCCCCCTTTATTATGATTTTTGCCTCTCACACTATTCTTTTTTGGGTTTTAGAATATGGCTGGAAACAAGATGATTCACGATAATGGAGGATATGATGGACAATGGAATGATATTCTTCATGAGCAACCAAATGAAATGGGATTTGGATGCCCAAACATCATTATTATGCCGAATTAGCAATCTCACAACATGATCAATAAAGTAAAATTTGGTAAGTTTCCTGACTCGACTAATAAGAGAAAGATGGAGTTCCATGATGATCATAGAGGAAAGAAAGTTCAATTTCCCCAATGTAAATCATGTGGGAAGAGGCATCAAGGAGAATGTTTCAAGGGAACTGGAAGATGCTTTGGGTGTGGAAAAGAAGGACACAAAGCAAGTAAGTGCAAAGGAAAAGGGTCGGTTAACACCATGGATGAGGATAATGGTATTGCTACGACATCAAAAATGGTTAAGTGTTCTAAATGTGGAATGTATGGGCATTATGCAAACAAATGCCCTAAGGGAAAGACTCATGAAGAGAATCAGTATGGTCTTATGGGTAGTATTTATGTGGATGATGATGAAGAGACTACAAATGATATGTGAGATGAAATAATTTTTGAAGCTCGGTCAACGGTTTGAGAATGTAGTGGAATGATTACATGTTTATCATGTGTAATTTTGGAATAAAGAGACATCTATGGATTGTTACACTGTTGTCTTTCCTTGAGTTATGAAAGTGTATGATTAATGGTACCACTATCCATGAAAGGTTATTCAGATATTTTTGGAATTTAGATGATATGCGCATAATGAAGGGATAAAGAGAAAATTAAATGTTTAACAGTATTCATGAGCTCATGATTGATATAAGGACTAAGTGATATCATGGTTTGAGTATATAGAATATTGAGGATTTTGGTATGTGGAAAGTGTTAACTTTTAACTGCACTCATGTTTTCACTAAGGTATTCAAGAGAATACACGATTAAGGACTTTGAATGTTTGGAATGTGACCAACAAGACATATCTTATGTGGGGATCAACGACAGTATTAAATCTCTGGTAATCGTTGTCACTATATTATGAGAGTGGACTGCAGTATTATGTATAAGCCTAATGATTAGACTGGATTATGTTGGACATAAGTTAGTATTGTTTAAGGATAGAAGATTTTCAATATTATTGATGGGATGTTATAGTGACGTAGTTTTAGAAAAAGGGACAACCTGCAGGACGGGCGACAGCCCATCGCTTCGGACAAGGCTGTAGGAATCGAACCCACAACTGAAGTGCGACTGGCCTTTATCGCCTACCACTGACCTACAGGAAGTCCCTGTTTAGTAGAAACTAGTTTTATTATATTAAGCAGTATGATATATGAAGTATAAGTCCATTTTAGGAACCATATGTGATTAATCTCACTATAGATCGACTTATGTATATAATTTTTGCTAACCTTTTGTTTGAGACAGATGGAATGACCCGTCATTCTATCACATGATCTGCTAGCACTTCACGAATAACAAATTCAACTTCATTTATTTAAGAGATGAAGTGGAAATTGTTAAAGGCACGAACAATAGCGAGATTGTACCAAAATAAAGTAAGTATTTATTCTAATTCAAATTCTTTAACTTTAGGGAAATGATCTTGAAAACCAAAAATGTTGTCCTAGTTCTCTTATACCTGATGAATCAGATGGTACCTTAGATCGTCACATATTTATGGATTTGTGATTACTGGCTTTTCCATAGCCATGTTCTCTACCACTCTCCATCAGAACATGATGGTTAGATTTCTCTTCCATATCCATATTTTCACCTATGTGGAAACCCAGTGATTAGTTTATTTGGGTAACCGTTACGTTTCATATTTTGTTTTTAAAGATTGGTTTTGATATTCCTTTTTACGATGTGGGTTTCTATTAAAGAAACTTTCGAATAGTAAACCATTTATAACCCCGACGAATTTCGAGGGCGAAATTCATTTTAAGGGGGGTAGAATGTAACAGCCCGAGATTTTATGGAAAATATTCTTTTTTTTATTTCACTAATGTCTTGTGTTGTACGCTACAAAGGAGCTTGCACAACACAAATCCTTGACTTGCCTTGCATTACACGCAATCGCGACCTTCCTTGATAGCGTGTGTTGTACGCAACACCGAGTTTCGCTAAACAACGATATGCTATTAAGATATTATTAAAACTAGCCGTTATGAATAGTAATAACCACTTTTTGAAATTTTGGAAATTTTATTTTTTAAAATAGACATCATTTATGGATTCGGAATATCGAAATTAGCTTAGGTTGAAATTTTGGTGATTTTCGGATAACTTTCATATTTTGATGAATAGTGAAAATGACTAAATTTTAATTAAAAACAACTTTTTTAATCGAAATAATTAATAGTGATAAATTATTAATTTGAGTGATTTTAAAGTATATTTAGAATATATTTTTACAATTCAATACAATGTTGGTCATTGGATGTAATTTCACATTTACACCAGACATAAACAAGTGTTAATCTTTTGATAGTTATTATCTCTTAAAAACACGCTATTTGTTGTGACAGTGGAAATTAATTATAAAATTAATTAATGCAACTTATATATTGGGAATTTAGTAAAATAGAAATCATTTTTGAATTCGGAATATCAATTATAGCTTAGGGTGAAATTTTGGCATTTTTCTGAAAAACTTCAATTTTTGATGAATAGTGAAACCACTAAGTGGTAGGTTAAAAACTGAATTTTGCATAAAACCTAATTTTACCGCTTCTGTGAATGGAATTTAGAAAATCCGACAGACACAGTTAATATCAAGGACTAAAATGTGGTTCAATGAGATGAAAATAATTTTTGGTGAATAGTAACTTTTTACTTTTTTTTACCACGGTTAAAAGTAAATAGGGTAATTAAGGGTAAATATGATATTATTATTACCCTAACACATGTCCTAATTCTATTGGACAAGTGTATTTCGACCAAAAACAAACTTAGGAATAAAATATGACCATTTAGGCCCACTTGGATTAGATTAGGACATTTATTATTAATTTATTTAAAGAAGGGTTAAAATAGTTAAAATCAAAGTTTAATAAGTAAATCATTTTTCATATGGGGTTATACATAAGATAAATTCGATTGTAAATATTCATTAGAAAGATAAAAAGATTTCCTACATGATGGTATTTTATTTGTAATTTTTAGACATCAAATAATTTAATTTATTTATGACACAACGATGATGCAGTAATTATCTTTTTAATGAAATATTGACATAATTGATGTTATAAGCACCAAAATAAATGTAATTTGAGATTTTTTATGAATTCCACTAATTTTCTAGGTTACTATGATATATTAATGTTTATTTAATCAACTTGGTTCGAACATTTAATTCTGTTATGACTTTCACAAAAATCATATATCAAATAGTGTCAAAATTGACACAAAATAGTTTTTAAATCAAATATTATATTACTAATTGATATTTTATTCCTAAAAATCTAAGGTTCGGCCAAATGACTTAGATAAGGATATATATATTAATAATAAACAATTTGGGGTTCGTTTGGCATGTTATAGTAAGTGTATTAACCATATAGTGAAAGAAAACAAAAAGACACGGTAAAAGTTAAATTATTTAACTTAGAGTTAAATCTAATTG
The DNA here is from genome assembly GCA_963277665.1 of Viscum album. Lineage (NCBI taxonomy): Eukaryota > Viridiplantae > Streptophyta > Magnoliopsida > Santalales > Viscaceae > Viscum > Viscum album. Next base: position 55,452,715 of record OY728156.1, read on the forward strand.
ATAAGGTTTAAAATAATATCCAAACATGTCTAAATTTGATTGGTTGATGAGATTACAACCCTATCTCATCTAATCTTCGAATATGAGTCATTTTTGGAGGTTTTTTTAAGTGGGGTTAGATTTATTATAAATTAATATTTTTAAGAATTCCTAAGGTGCCCCTCTCCTCCCCTATAAAAGGACACCTCCTCCCCCTCCTCCTCACACCAATTTGAACACTCAAGCTCGGCCAACCCCTGCCAATTTCTCCTCTCCACTTCCCTAGAAACATCCTAGAGGTTCTGGTCTTCCTCAAAGACCAATTTTAGTGCCCTAAGAGGAGGTCTCAAAGAGGCACTTCAAAGAAGAGGTAATTACCGTTACCAATTCTTTCATCTTTATTTCTTCTTCCACTTCTTCTTCTTAGGTTGTTTCATTATGAAGTAATAACATCAGTATCACTCATATACTGATATGTTATTATAAGTATGAAACAACCCTATTTCACCATCTATCCATCCTACGGAGAAAGAAATCACCGCGCGTGCGTACGTACGGAATACCGTCTCCACGCCGTGGTGTAATCTATTTTCCACCACCACCTTACATGGATGGGTATAATGGTGTAAAGAATAACTATACATAGTTATTAAAACATCATATTGATTCTGATATATTGTATAATCCACTCCAATTCAATTCAATATTTATAGAAATGATATCATCGCTCGTGCGTACGTACGGAATACCGTCTCCACGACGCGATGAGATTCATTCTCCATGTTAACCATTTAAGAATGATTATAATGTATATATAAGAAATAATAATGAAATATATGACATTATAAAGCTACTGGATTTATGTATATATATACATATGTAAGTCATCTACTTACTTCCATTTCAAGACAATAAGGAAAGGAAAACAACGTTCATGCGTACGTACGTACTACCGTCTCCATGAACGGTGTTTTTCATTTTATTTATCTACCTATTATATATATATATATACTGAATATATATGATATATAAATCATATTTTATATTCTGGAAGTAAGTAAATCATGATATAAGTAATAATTATGTCAAGAACAACAAGTCAAACCACCTACGATAAATGAAACGATTTTACCCAAAACGCTTCTTTAACATGGAATTTACAAAAGAACGGGTAATATAATGTCATAAGTGAACCATATATGATATCATAACAATGAATATGATTCTGTAATAAGTCAATAACATGATTTAAATCATTATACAGGAGGTTCGGACACTTACAAAGCAAGTCGGACCTAAGGTAAGGGAAATATCACAATCTCATTTTTATCCGAGATTGTTTATTCGTAAGTATTTACTGGGGTGTATTTTATCATCCACATCCATGTTCCCTCAATATGTAATATTGTTTCCATCCAATTGAAATAGTTTAAATCCAATTTTACCCTTATGTGAGTTTTTAATAAAGAATATGAAAGGAATCTTTTGTCGTTTTTCCGTACGAGGTACTTTTTGACTTTTCCGACAAAAGTACGAAGAATGTTTTTTTAACTTATACGGCACGAACGGATTTATACTATTTTATAAAGCCTTATTTTCATGAAGCTTCCTCTAAAAGATTTCATGACTATTTTCAATAAAATCTCTTTCTTTTAAAATTGCATGATGTTTTGTGAAAAGAAATTGATTTTGAAGAAGAAATGATATTTTCCTCAAGAATTCAATTCAAGTGTTTTATCAAAATTATTTTCCATATAAGATAATAAAGGGTTCTGTTTCTATCCATATTTTTACATTGATTTGACTATGTTGTGATGGAATTATGTTTATGAATTCCTTTATCTTATATGAATGGTTTTATGATGTCATGTTGTTTAAGAATCCCATTTTTGTTACATGGGTTATGCAATGATGTATGATTTATGATTTTGTGGCACACATAAGAAAAGATTCATTATGAGATGGGTGGGACCTATATCTCCCTCCAATGCATTGGGTAAAGATTTTATATCTCATGATATAGACATGGCTGGAATGGTAGGTTATACCGGTTCAGTAAAACAGGACTGAAACGAGGATTACTCGATTCAGAAAGGGACTTTGTCCACTAAGATAGTCTTGGAAATGAGTCTTGACTAACAGGAAATGATTCTCTATGATTATGTGTGTATGCCACAATGAGTAATGTTTTATGTTATGATTTCATTTCACTACTATGATTTATCCCATGTTATGAAATTATGCTCTCTTTTGCAGGTTAAGATTTCCAAAAATGTTATGTTCTTATGAAAATTATGTGATTGATATTTCTTTTGTTTACCCTTACTGAGCATTTGAGCTCACCCTTTTATGTTTTCTATTCCCCAGGATCTAAAGAAAGGTTTTAGGTATAAAAAAAAGAAGATCTTTATGGGAGATGTTGAAGATCTTTCACCAGGATTAGAAGATTATATTCCGAGTTTCCAAAGACACTAAACTATTACGATCCTTTAGTGTGTGTTTTTGTTATGTACTAAGTATTCCGCAAATGTAATGTAATGTCCATGTACGATAAGCTTTGGGTCACTACAGAATCTTCATTGAAAACACTAATGGTAGTGCTCGTGAATCTAGTTCTAGGTCACCCATGATCATTACAATAAAACAATATATATTTTAGGAGATATTTTTATACCTTAAACACCACATTTTTGTAGTACCTCATCATCTAAGGATATTCATTACCAAATCCAATGTTTATATGGTCCAAAATTCCCACTGTTTTAAGTATTTTTATACAATTTATTAGATTTTTCTTATAATTACCTAAGGATCCACCCATTGTTTCATAAAAATATCTTATCTCTACTTGTACATTGGAAGTATGGGAGATACAGGTTTCATAAAATCTCTCTAGGATGAAGAGAATCATTTGGTGTTACATTGGATCTTGATAAACTACCTCAATAGTAAGATGAAAAATCATTGTCTAACATGTGATTACCACTAAAGCTTGCATTACCTTGATAAAATGCCTCCTTGATCTAGGAAAATAAATCATAGATTATGATACTCCCACAGTGGATCCATAGTATATGTAATGACCTAGACTATTATAAAATTAATAACCATTGAAAATTTTAATCAATGCCTTATCATATAATATCGTTATAGAAAACATGTGAACATATTTTGACTTATTATTCCCATTGGATTTAAAATACTATTATTTATCATTACCATAGATAATATAGTCTTTGAATAATGATCAAATTATTAATATAAATATAGGATTTTAACAAATCTAGTTTTCCAGAAAAAGGAAGTGATGACATCATCCAGTATGATCATACCATATAAAGCGCATTTAACTGAGCTTATTAGGGAGAGATAAGATCTATGATTTTCTCTTAACCAATCCAAATATGAGATCCAATAACTTAAAAATGAGTGTAACTATTAATGGTAGAATTTCAGGATCATCCAGATCATGGCTCAACCCATGTTCACTAAACCACCCCATGAATGTACAACCATCGTGGCCCTTAAATATAGGGATTTTACGGGTGTATTAAATAGATATATATCAAGACCCTAGAAATATGAGTATGTATATTTATTTTTTTACACCAATGAATATATTTCCGTCCAGTTTTTTTTAAAATAAATCTGATTTTTATTTTGATTCAATAAAAGAAAAATAGTATTTTTGGTGAACATTAAAATTATGGTAAGAAATCCATTTTTATTAAGTAATGGGTCTTTAAAATAAATAATATTTTAATAAAAAATTAACATTAAATAACTTTTATTAAATATAATTGATCATATAATTTATATAACATAAAATATAATTTTAATAATGGTTCAAGAAATGTTATTGTCAAAAAACCCAATATTTTCAATAATCAAAATTAACACATTTAGAAAAAAAATTAAATAAAATGAATATCATTTTTGAAATAAAGATTCAAAATTATCCAATAGTGAAATTTATATAATTTTCTGACACGGATGAATTTTTGTTAAAAAAAATACCTTATAAATATACTTTTTATTCTATGACATCAAAATGATCTAAAATATATTTAATATGCAATATAAATAGGATATAAGACGAAATATATGTTTCCCATTATAATAATGTGATTTAAAAATTATTTGTATTTTTTATATCTATTATAAATGATCCAAGATTTATATTAATATTTGAAATTTTAACTTTATTTCATTAATAATGTGACTCAACTCATCATCTCCAATGGTAATATTTTCATATTTTAGGCACTTGACGTTATAATTATATAAAAACAACATTTTTTTATGAAACCTTGCTAAAGAACTATGTGATGGTGTTTGGTTTTGGATATTTTTTATATAGAATCAAAAAACAATATAACGAAAAATTCTTCTTTTCTAGTATAAACCCACCCATGATATCATTTTAAATCAATAAAACTCCAAGGATCACATCCTTACTATTCCCACCACTCCCTATAGTAATCCATAGGTGTAAATAGTTTTTCAAGAAGCCTCTCCCAAGACATTAAAGTCACCAACTCATGTAAGGGAACTTCCACTCTCCTCTTTTATCATGCAATCCTTTTATGTTATGTTTTTTACTTTTTATTTTCATATGATGGGATACGACATTACATATTCCCCCTAAATTCTATTTTTTTATAAATGATGATATCTTCCTTTCACCCTCATTAAGAAACACATAATCCTTTATGTAAACCTAATACCATACCGAAGTTTAATAAGGATTCTTTTCACTATTCATGTTTTTCCAAAACTTATGCCTTTAACTTATAAATATCAAATTTTGGGATTTGATTTTCTATATGCCTAATACCTCACCTTTTATGTCCAAATTTTGAGTGACAAATATCTCTCTCATAAACATTTTTATGAATTTTTAAATATCGGCATTATGCTACTGAAATTTCCCCATGATTTTCCATTCCAAAACAATTGTGTAGTGAATATCATACCCATTATTCTATCAAGTGTTTCCACATTTATGACCATATAATTATTTATTATGTAATTAAATTTATGTAATCCATATTCCTTGATCATGTAATGTATTATGATTATGAATGAATCAATGAAGTACGATCTATGTGGTAGAGTTATGTAAGAGAATGAAAGGATTATGATGGGTGTGCCTAGATAGCACTCCAATTAATTCGGTAATGTTTAGTATAATGATATATTATGTTGGTAAAAGGGTGTACCAGATTCATTTATGGGGTTTTGACCACCATGAATTACTGGTCATTTATCCTTGAACTATGATTATGATTTAGTGTTTTATGTTGTTTCCATATATCCCATGATATTATTATCATTCTTTATAATGAATTATTAATCATGTCCCTTTCTTTCCTCGTTGATATTTATATTATCCAATATATATAACTTATTCATAGTTTATTTATTGACTAGGATTTATATATCACCCCATTATTATTTATGTCTTATGTTATCTTATGTAGTGTTATGTTCGACGGAGTATTTTGAGCATGATAAATAAGTTTTTAGTATAACATGATATGTTTGTTTTTTAATAATGTTGGTGTCTCCCATGTTTCAGATGTTATGTTATGTACTTAAATCCCGAAGACACTATATGTATCGATATTTTGGGATGTATAATGTGTAAATTTATCTAATATTTCTGGTATTAAATCATAATAAAGAGAAAGGTTGTTATAGTTGGTATCGTAGGAATATAATATTTTTTTGTGATAATGATTTGAGATGTCTAGGGATAGCCACATTGATAACTCTATGTATAAAAATACATACCTAAATTTTGGTTTGTATAGATTATGTTGTTTATCATGAAAATAAATATCTATCTAGATATTATATGTGGATGTTGTTCTGGCAGAAATGTACCTATGAGTAATTATTTGAAAAAATTATTCTGGGTCTGACTTGGGTAACCTATTACACGTCAACATGCCTTACTCTGAGCATAGATTGACACTTGTGGGGGATTTTCATTGGTATATACGTAAGATCATTATGAACCATAATTGAGGGATACCCCCATTAAGAATATCTATTATGGAATAAATCATTGATAACATAGATTGAATCCTATAAAATATTAAGTTAAGAAGATAAATATAATTTATATGTTATCCCTTTAATGTCATTAAATTACCCATTATGTGTTTAATAGTTTAAAATATTCAACCTTTATGTTTCACTAATTCTACTTAATGGATGGAAATAGTATGAATTAAATAAATAATTGATGTGAAAAGAAATGTGATGACTTCCCCAATGATATGCCCATTTCAATGGGTGAAGGAATCAAAAAATGTTCACGATACACGGTTAGGTAATAAATGTTGTTAATTGAAACTTGGATCAAGAGTAGAGCCCAAACCCCCCTAAGAGAGATAAACATACAATCGAGAGCCTCATGTGACAAATCCCTCATTTTTTATAAGGATCATCATATCCCTTAATTAATAAATAATGGATAAACTCCACTGAGGATATATTATACATACTACAATGTTCCAGACAAGATAATGTTCTTCTAACTGATTATCTTATAGAGGTAGAAGCTGATCAGTGGTGTAAATTAATCAATAATACGAAGACTAAGAAATATATTGAAGTAATATAGTGGAAGGAATTCCTATTTTTTGGATATATATTTTCATTACACTATTCAACATAAAATGGAATGGTATTTCCACACCCTAAAGAAATGATATAACTAATCTATATGTCCGTACATAGAAAACATGACAATACTAGAATGATATGCCTCTAAATTTGTCAATAAATTCAATTGTAAGGTTCTCCACTGCTTTGGTGGGCTAAAACATAGTCAATGAAAATCCATGGAAATTTGTGACATTGATAGCTATAAGTAAATTGGTTTATTCTCCCTCAAAGTTGAAATGGAGATTAGATAATACCAAGCTTCTTATGGGGATAAGAAGTAGAAAGTGGTGTTTTATATTGGATGTCCTATGGAGAAATATAATACTGGTAAGAAATTTCAGCATCCCACTTGTCCAAGGTACAGAGAAAAGAACCCCATAAATTTATTTAAGGGGTGTGAAGATAAACATTAGTCATGGGAGGGAAGTAAAAGTAGGAAAACAAATTTGATTAGAGAAACCCACTAATTCAAATGAGGAATGGAATTATTAAGTCAACCCCTAGCGCATTATTCATTACTACAACTATAAGGAACCGTGTCACTTTTCAAACCATTTCCCTGAACAAAATATTTTCACAGGAAATTAAAAACCTCCAATGATGTAAGGGTAAGGATTTCCCATCACTGTCACTGAATTTAATCATGACAACGTAGTGGTCATAGGTTCTCTAGGTATTCTTTCAAGAATAGTGAATGTACTTTATTATAATTTTTTTAGACATTCCTTCATGTCACAATATTTTAGTATAACAATTTATATACCACAAAAAATTATAGAAGTAGAGATGTCGATGAAAAGGGAAAATGTGAAATTATTGAATCCCTTGTATATAACTCCTCTCAAATCAAAATTTGTGGTCTAAACATCCTATTGAGATTTATCATACTACTTTTGGTGGAATTTTATGCATTTATATACATCTATTGGTTTTCCCTGTATATAGAACCATCAAATTAATTGAGAATGAAATCACTCAACGTATAAGGAGTCGCCCCCCCTGCCAATTCTGTACTAGTGATAGGAGGAGGATGAATCTTATTTAATAACTCCATATCAAGCATGGAAATTATTTCCCTATGACCAAGAGTATATATATTAAATTATTGAGTATAAGGAAATGACTGTCCTCAAATACGTGCCTATTTTGAGGGAATACGATGATGTGTTTCCTATTGAATTTTTGAGTCTTCCTTCTTATACATATGTTGAATTTTTAGTCATGATTAACATTGGGTATATCCACTATCCAAGACTCCGTAGAGGACGTCTATTGTGTAAATTTAGATGATAAAGGAATAACTACTTGAGAATCTGGATAAAGGGTTTATTGGAAAAACTACTCCATGATGGGGTGAACTAGTCCTATTTTCCAAGAAGAAGGATGGGTCAATGAAACTTTTCTTTAATTATTTTGAGATAAAAATAAGCATAATAAAGAAAAACTGTTATCTATCCCAAATTTATGACTTATTCACACATATACATGGGTCAGATTACTTCTCAACGGTGGGTATTGATTTATGATATTGTCATCTAAAGGTGAAGAAGGAAGATATACCTATGTCCTTTTTTTGTATATGATATGGTCACTAAAATTTTATAATGATTCCATTAAAACTCACTATTTCTCACAAAATATTCAATGATTTGAGAAATAGAGTATATAGATATTTTGTCTAAAAATTTTTGGTAGTATTTATAGATGATATCCAACTATACCCCCGAATGAAATGAGGAGCCTGAGGAACGTTTTCACAAATTTCTAAAGACAATTTTGAAGGAGAAGATTTGTGAATAGTATATTATGTTTGAGTTATGGTTGCAGGAAGTCTCAATTCTGGTGTATAACATCAGAATTAATGTGATATTTTTTATCATTAATGGAAAAATAAAGTCAAAGAATTGATGAGTCCAACATCTTTGGTAGATATTCATAGTTTCCTCAGGATATCGGGGTGTTGTTTCTAATTTTTTAGAAATTTCTAACAATTGTAGAACCTTATTAACATGACTACTTATAAGGGAGTCATTCTTTCTTGGAATGTTAAATATGAAGAAATATTCGAGGAGTTAAAAACTAGTCATATCACTTCTCGTATACCCACACTACCCCAAGTATAGAATCATTTGTATTATTAATCGATTATTAGAATAAGGGATTAAATGTGTGTTAATATAGAATGAAATTTTTTTGGCTATCCCTCAAGGAAGTTGAAAGTTCATGAGAAAAACAATCCCACAAATGATCCGTAGTTGATATCTTTGAATTTTTCATTAATAATATTCCAACATTATCTTAATTGGGAGAAGTGTGAGATATATACTAATCATAATAACCTAAAATAAATATTCACATAGAAAGAGATTAATAAGAATAAATGATGAAATTTATATCAGACCAAATATTATGATAGGTCAATTAACTATCTTCCTAGTAAAAAAATAGGATGATTCTCTAAATATAAAGGTTCCAAAAAATTTATGATTGATGAAAATTGATATGGATTCAATTTTTATATAAATTAAGGGGATGGAAATGGAAATAAAAAAGGATGGAAAATAATAAACTGTTGAAAAAATGATTTCCCAATAATCTCTTCATATAAGGTTAAAGTATTCTAAAAAATATGACTTGGGAATTCAGAAGGAAGTGGAAAGTATAAGAAAAATTAAATCCTCAACTTTCAATGTTAATGAAGATGGAATTGTGAGATTTCGTTCTAGAATATTTGTTCCATAAAATTATAAGTTAAAGAACGAACTATTGGATTATGCATAATGTTTTAATTTCTCTATTCATGCAGAAAAAACAAGGGTATAATAACATCTCTGAAAGAACTATTGGTCGTTCAATTTGAAGTATAAAATCACTGAATATAAATAAATGTGTATAGTATGTTAGCATGTTATGTATTAAACGAATATATATAAGGGGATTATGAAACCATTACACATAATAATATGGAAATAAGAAAATATTATCATAAGAATCAATTCTATCCTGGTTTTTGTGGATCATCTTACAACGACTTCACACTTAATTATTATTTTAGTTGATTTATCAATGGATAAAATTGCATGGATATACATTAGAGATGTTGTAAGTAAGTATGGTTTACAACTATAAATTGTGTCCGATAGAGATCCAAGATTCACATCTAAGTATTACAAAAATTATCTAACAAGTTCTTAACACTGAGTTGATCATTATTACAACATATCACTCTCAAAATGATGGTCAATGTGAGTGGACTAAAAAAACACATGAAAACATTTTGATAGAATGCTCAATTTACTTCAATGGAGTATGGTAAAAAATCAACCTCTAGGTGAGTTCTCTTATAAAAAATGTTTCCACTCAAGCATCCAAATGAATCACTTTGAATTCCTTTATGTGATGAGGTGTAGAAAACCTACATGTTGGGATGAATATGGGGAATGAATAATGATAGGTCATGAAATGGTCATGAAAAAGGGGGAAAGGTTAGTACCACTCATCAGGACATTAAGGATGGTCAGAGTTGATAAAAGAACTATGATTACAATCATCAGTGAGACTTATAGATTGATTTTAGATAAATATTATTCCAATATATATCACCTTTTAATAAAGATATTTGATTTGGGAAAAAGGGTCTTCATTGTACAAGGTACATCATCCCATTTGAGATCCATGATTACATCAGAGTGGTGGTATATCAACTAGACCCCCCCCCATCAAACCTATCAGAAGTACATGATGTATTCTAAGTATCCATATTTAGAATGTACATACCAATCCCCTTATGTGTATTCAATCAATTTTTTTACAATTATAGAATGATATTTCATATGAGGATAAACAAGGTTCCCCTCAGTAAGTTCTAATTCCCTTACTAGTATCATGATAGATCCCATATCGAGGAAATTTTTCGAAGGCTTCATAAACATAAATCATTTCCATCATCATTTTATGTTCCGTGAGGATAATCTAGTGGAACCCTTGGTTCTAAGATATATTAATTTTAACAATAGTTTCATTGGTCCATGCATCATCACCTTAATCGATTTTAATTTATCCCCAAGGAATTCCACATAAACCTAGGGTCCTTATTTCATTTAGGTTTCTAACTTTCTTGGTTCCATTTAGGAATTAATGACCTCCTATGTAAAAAATTAATGACCTATAATTACCTCACCTAATATTATAAGATATATTAAATTAAATTAAATTGTATCAAGGAATAAATTTATTTATATTAAGACATGAATTCTCCCATTTTCCATGTCCCATTCTCTCATATATTTTGAACCCCATATAATATGGTGCACATAGTCAAAATAATAAATTACTGATGGTTTATTTTTTTGGTTGTTTTATCCCACCTAATTTTTTTCCTTTCTTTATCTCCATAATTAGCATATCTAGTGGTTAAAATGCCTCATAACACATTCAATTTAAATGTGAACCCTCTGCGATGGTAGAACACCACCCTTTTCACAATATGGCTCCCATCCTGGGTACACACCCTAGAGGAATCTTCATGGAAATTGAATGATAGGTTATATGTTATGAATGTAATCACCAATCAACCCCAAATTATGTTCACACATTATTTATGATATTCTATTGAAACCGATGATTTTTAAATTTTCTATTGTCATATTTGTCCTAATATTAAATTTTTATGAAATTTTGAACTATAGATCTAAACATTTACATTATTTTAATCTTAGTTACATTGGTGGTGTCTTTGAAATATCATTATTACCATTCAATTTAAGTTTTTAGAATATCATGGTGATTAATTCTACAAAATTCAACTACAAGGGGTTTTCCTTTTCATCATAGGAACATTTTTTGTAGTCATCATAATATATTGACCCCCACCCATTTCCCCCTTCTATATATGCTGGTGTGATTAATCATCTCATTCCTCTTATTTATCACTCCAATAATGTAGTTTTATGCATAGTGGTTTTATTCTGAAAATTTATATGATATTATGATTCTCTCATAGTATAGATTCTCCCCCTTATACATAGAATCACAACATTAAATTACACAACCTCTCAATATAAGTTATATTACCTTTATATTTAGTAAATCCACCGTCCATGAATAGTGTCATTAAAATCAATTCATTTTCCCCTGATTTTGATTATATAATTGTGTGGACCTTCCCATCTAACATCAATTTTACCATTATTGATCCATTTTTTACATCTCCTTGGTAAAGTAATCCTAACATGAAATTGTGTTCTCCCATTTATGAGACCAATTATATAATATTTAGGATCTAATCCATGATTTTCACATTACAAAACTTGAATATAGATTATATTAATCTCCATTTTATTGTTATATTAATTACTTTAATATACACATAATTTTCATCCACACTATGTGATATTAAAATACAGGTTATACATATATTTTTTGTGACATTAAAAGATGTTTTCTCTATCCTCGCCACGTTTAATTAAACTATATTGGCCACATCCTTCATGTGTGACAAAAAACTACATGTAAATATATGTATGCAATGAAACAAAACAACATGATTCCTTGATCCTCCCCCAATAGTATATTCCCTTTTATCATCATTTGTCTCCTAATATACACCATTAACATTGGTCCCCTACCAAATCACCCCTATAAGAAATATGTTTAGATTAAATATTAATCGATTTAACGAATAATGATAACATTATCCCATATCATGGGCCCTACTGCCTATCATCTATCACAACATTTCAAAAACATGTTGCAACATATATCCCTTGAGTCACCCCTATCGATTAGTTTCCATGATGGTTATATCATTTATAACAAATTATCCAAGCATCATGACCCTAAACTGCATGAATCTTTCTCCCCCATAAGATGGACTTCAGTAGTCTTATGTTTTTTATATGAATCAAATTTTATTTTCCCCTATTACTATATATCCCATCTCACCAATAGGTCATAGTTATACAACTATAATAGAAATTAACCTTTTCTGTTGTACTATAACCCTTCAAATTCATATCATTTTGGTCATAGTTGCAAGATCGTAAATGGAAAACCCCATGAATCTAATATATTATCACTTACAATTAAATTCATATATATATATATATATATATTATAATTCATGTAATGTTTTTATACATATTATGTATAATATTCCTTATCCAAAAGTCTAAGCTACATTTTAATAATGTTACCATCCTTCAATATCATATTGGCCCATTTTATTGAGCGTGGCCAAACATTCTTAATTACATCATATCGGTTGGAATTTTCATTTGTCTCAATAGGAAAAATTAAATCCATTTGTTATTTTAAATTCAATGGATATGATAAAATCTTCATTGTGTAACTAAAAGATTTAACAAACTCTTATACGTTATATATACCTACTAAAAGTACACTTTTTGTTCACTAACTTTGATCAATATCCAATATTATTAACGGAAACCCTTATGGTGATAGAATATAATATCATGGCCTACCTCCCATCAAGGGCTCACAACCTAGGGAAGCAATCGAAAACCATTACAAACTAAATCCCACAGTGTGATGGAACATTCCTCAAATCATTATTTTCTATTTGGTAGATTTCAAAAAGTAAATTTCATCTATAGTTTATTTGTGGAGCACATGTTTTCAATGTGGTTCATGGTAATCCCAAAATTATCATCCTCTTTCATCTTATATTTTATGACTTTGGAGTCCCAATATAACTTCCCCTAACTTTCCTTTTCTATATTGGTTGTTGAATACCATTATAGCTTCATCCCCAAGTAATTTATAAATATTCCAAGCATTTAAATCATCCTTATATGAAGGGAAATGGTTTTAAACTCATATGTATTTTCTCTCAGTGGTTGATTTAATATTTCGATCCTATCTCGTCTTCCCATGTCCTACACACTCTTATATTAAGAATGATATTTCAATTTCTCTATTCTTGTAACGATATATTTGACTATATTAGTATTAAAGTGTTTTTTTTATTTCAATAACATGAAAAAAAATTTATGTACTTTGATCGTGCTCTCAGGTGTGTCAAATTAGATATTTAGTTTACTAGAATTTATGTAGTATAACATTCACCCAAGGTTGTCTATCGATGGTTCCATAGATCATTAATTCAAAAATATTTTAGTTATAATAAAAATACAAGGGAAATGTGATTTTGTAAAACATGAGGTTTGATGATTTTATAATACAAAGAAAAAAAAGAAAGTGATAAAACATAGTTGAAATTAAAAAAATTTATTAAGTGTGATAATCTTGGGGAATTCTCAGGATCTTAATCCTTCATCACATCAATAGAAATGGTATAGATATTTTAATCCTCAGTTTTAAAAAAAATCATTAAAATAATGTTACTGAGTTTTTTCTAGAATTACTCATAGTGTTCAGTCGAAAATACACAATGACTTGTCAGATACTGCATATGATTGAGTGATTTGCGTTCAACATCCTTACTGAAACATAGAAAAGATACATAGTAAGATCCAAATGTTATATCTAGGTTTTTATGTTAATTATTTGTGATACCATGACATAAATGTACATATCCTTATAAGTGATTATGTGAGTGAAATTGATCAATGTTAACCACACAAACACCGCAATTGAATGAGGAAATAAAAGGGGATAACCGGCGTGTGTAACATCAAATGAAAGGGTACCCCAAACATGATCACATTAGTTTGATCAAAAAATACTAGTAAATAACACAATTAAATAATAAGATTATATATAGAAAAACTACATTCAACCTGGAAAAAAAAATACAGTTCAAAATTATACAAAAATGTATCATTGGATTACATTAAGTTCCCCCAGGGTGATCACAAGGTGTTTAGATTTACATCGGAGGGGATAAAGAAGGAGATGTTGAAATAGCACTTCCCATGTCCACTATAAATTATAGAACATAGTATGGGGCTCCCTTCAGACTCCAAAATTTCAGAACCATTCCTCCATATTGAACTCCCAAATGGGTGCCCAACGTGATAATATAATGGTGAAGTGGGAGGTGGTTGTGAGAAACCATAATTTGATAATTCAATTGGTCTATTGTATTGGGAAGATATAATGTCTTAAATAACATTGGATAAAAAATAAAATTTTTCTGCCAAAAACATTTCTATGTCCATGTAGATTGGGATTCCATATATGGTTTATAAAAAGAGATTTTCTTAAAATACAGAGCAAGACATTAGACTCCATACAGATTCATTTTATTTGAATGATTAGTCCTGATGGGACTTTTAATGGACTAATTTGGATTCAATTCTTTCATTAAAGTTTTATACCACTGAGATATGGATTGGCTAAAAAAAATTAGTTTATTTTTATTCGCGAATTTATCAGATAATGAAAAACAATGTATATTGTTTATTGGGATTCCATACAGGTTGGCCCATTTTCCTTCTGTATCATTGTGGACCACCGAATCACCATTACCTACAATGAAATAATCAAAACAAATGAATTTGAGCTTATTAATAATCAAAAGAAGAAAATTATTTAATAAATCATTATGTTCAATTTGTTTTTATAATTATAATTTTCAATACAAATTCAGTTTAATACATTGGTATAAGGGTGAAATAAAACAATAATCATGGTACTATCAAACCCCCACGCCTAAAAATTTTACCTTTTGGGAATGTATAATATCCTAATAATGTTCTATTACAAAATCAAAGTATTGAAAACATCCAAGAGTATTTTGAAATGAAATTTATCATGTCTCATTTATGGAATCAATTTTCCTATCATTTTTCTTCTCTCGCATTTAATGTTGTTAAACATTATTTGTTCAGTCATGAAAAATTTCCTAATGTACCACTCCTAGAAATTTTTCCTCTTCACTCAAGGAACATAGGATAATGTAGTTATGCAGATATCTCATAGTTCATGTGATCTAATCACATGATTTCTATGATTATCAGTTTTCTACATGAAGAAACTAATTTGCTACTCAAGGGGAATTCCACATGGTTTTTTAGAGTTTCAATTGTGGGTAGAGTTTAATTTTTAAAAATATTAAGCAGATGTAATGTGTTGCATATTTTAAAAACAATAAATGTCACAATTCATCATGTTTTTATATTGAATGTACACAATCTACCCCTCACAATGTGCATCAACCCCAACTCACTGTCCCCATTTTCCATTTGTATGAGTCAAAACAAAGTAGGAAATAATAATGAGTAAACACCCACTTTTCTCTATTTTGTAGTTTTGTTCAAATTTTTTTGATGTAAAGAACTATATTATTTAATATATTGTTTTATTGAGATTAATAGGGAAACATGTGCTAAACAATGATGTAATATGGATTGTGAAGACATTTCCCAAGAAAAATGTTTGAACCCTTTATATCAACCCATAAAAATTATTATCTCCCCATAATTCCCATGAAAACACCCTATCTTTCACACTTTATGACAAGAAAAAATGAATATACACAATATATTGGAATGTAAGGATAAATTATCATGTAATGTGGCTACCTAATAGGCATTTCATGGTATCTAGGGATGAATAA
The DNA here is from genome assembly GCA_963277665.1 of Viscum album. Taxonomy (NCBI): domain Eukaryota; kingdom Viridiplantae; phylum Streptophyta; class Magnoliopsida; order Santalales; family Viscaceae; genus Viscum; species Viscum album. The sequence continues at coordinate 55,468,913 of OY728156.1, forward strand.
GCATAAAATGTCAAGGTAGATGAAAATAAAGCTTAATTGTACAAAGGTATTTTCAATGAATGATTTTATATATCATGAACATAGCATACTCATGTCTTATGGTTTCAACCATAATAAAATAATGTTGTAGATTATCTACAAGAACCGAGAATCTCAAGAAAGTTATTAAAAGGGAGAATATAAAATAAAGGGTAAAAATTGTCTCTCGGGAAAAGGATTAAAATATTGGCTAGTACTAATGAGGCATTGGATTCAAAAATCCATTAAAAAAGTAAGAATTAATTGAAAATTTAAATTTTAGAATAAGATTCCATGTCATCATTCATTTGAAAAATCATTTTTCCAAAATAATGGAATTTTCTACAAAATCTACCCAAGCACGAAAAATGATTTTATATATTCTTTTAAAGATCAATGTTTATCGAAAAACAATAAAAAGAAAATGAAATTAAAAATTAAAATAAAATTCTATTTTTTTATTAATACTAACTATGAAATTTCACCCTCCCCTACACCTAGAAATTAAATTTACCTCAATGAAGGTATTTTAAATAAATATAAAAGTAAATAAAGGTAAAAAGAAGGGACAACCTACTAAGTGGTGTCATATATGGCATCTATATATTTTATTTATTCCACTATATTCGTGGAAAATTCTCATAGATGTTTTAGAGACTCAGCCAATTTATTGTAAACCTATTTATACTCATCTCATGAAAAACTATATAGAACCAAAAGAGTGAACATCATTAATAGTATTAGTACTAGTCTATCGGGAACAAATATTGCTTAGGTAAAATGTTAAACTAAAATTATACATGAGAAAATTCTAACTGATATGAATCCTTTATTGAAGAATTATCCCATCATTGATAGCCTTTTTATTCTATTTAATTATTTAGTAGTTTTCATATAAAACACATAGAATTTCTTCTAACTACGAAATCATCAACATAATATGCTCACATGAATCTATAATATTCTTATTACACTATTTACAACACAATATTTTTGTTTATCTACCAATATCGGGAGGTGAGAAGATTTTACAAACACAATTCTATAAGGATAAATTACGATTAGGGTTTTAAATGATGTACCATTATCCCAACGTGCATCATCCAATAAAAACTCCAATCATTCCTATTGGGTTATAAATTTTTTTCTACTACTTTCTTAACATATAGATTGGATATTTATACATATCTATTAGTTTGGGGGGTGATATGTTTTAGACACTTTATGAACAATACCATACATACAAAGAAATGTTTTCATGTTGTGATTGAAAAAATTTGAACCCTAATAACTAATGATAAATCTTGGAAAACAACCAATAAAGAAAATCTGGGACATTACAAAATCAAAAACCACTTGAGTGTCATTGTTCCTAATAGACTTTACAACCACCCATTTAGTGACATTTTCCACAGTCAATAAGATATACACAAATCCAATTAAATTTGGAAAAACCTCGTGATGTAAATAACCCATGCATTGATGATCTGACAAAATAACATGGGTTTTTGGGGAATTGCATTCCCCTGAGAGATATTTACTATTAATTTACATTGAGTACACAAATTAAAAACCCATTGGGAATCTCTATTAAAATTTTTATAATAAATTAATGACCCAATGATCTTTAAAGACATTTTTTGAGAGACATAGTGACCCCCACAAACCAATGTGTGGTAGAAGTTCAAATCATTGGTGAACTCATGGTCGGGTCACACTGATAAAATACATAGTCACTAAAAATTCTCTATAAATATGTTTCATCACAAATTTACCGTCAATAATAATTCTTATGTCTTTGGGATTTTGAACTGCTGAAATTAGTGTGGACCTAAGATGTTGTTAGAAAATTCACAATGTCCGCATACAAGGGTTAAGGTCTACAACATCACAAAGGTTCTTGTGAGGGAAAAAGTCTGCAATATGGATGGGTAGGTTAACATGATGGTCTAGTGGTGGGGAAATCATACTAATGTGGTCAGCTAAAACATTTTCCACTCCTCTATTATCTCTAATCACGTGGTTATACTTTTGGAGGAGGAGCATCCACCGAATGAGGAGTTTCTTAGCTTTAGGTTACTTTAGGAGAAAACAAAGGGCAACATGATCAAAAAATACAACGATTTTTGAATTACTAAGATATGAATGTAATATTTACCAGGAAAACCCAATAAAAAGAACTTATTTTTCTGTGGTTGTGTAGTTTTTCTGGGAAGGGTATACAGTACGTGAGGCATATACAATGAAACATGGAAACATGTCAACCCTTCATGGTAAAACATCCCTAACTGCAATGTTTTAGGCATCACATATAATTTCAAAGGGACAATCCGAACATGGTGATTGGGTGATTTGAAATGATGTGAGAATAATCTTTAATAAATATATATAATCCTTACATTTTTATCCAAAAACAAATTCATTTTCATTTCTCAACAATCAAGATAAGGGAAGTGGAATCTTACTAAGGTATTTAATTAATCAGGGGTAAAAACATCATATCCCAAGAAATATCACACCTCACGAACACATTTTGGATATGGAGGGGTTGAAATTAATTCATATTTTTATTTATCCACTTGAATTCCCTATTTTGAAATAACATTTCCAAGATCTATCTCCCGCCCAACACTAAAATAGATTTTATCATAATTTAATATGAGATCTTTTTTAATGAAATAAAGGGGGAAACTAGGAGTTCCAAAAAGTCACCAAAGGAAGTTCCATAAACCATCAAATAATCCATAAAAACATTCCAAAAATTCTCTTGGTACATAGAAATAATACTCAACTTAATTTTCTGAAATGTACGGGGAGCATTACATAGACCAAAAGGAATACTTTTTTATGAAAATGTTCCAAATAGACATGTAAATGTTGTCCTTTCTTAATCCTAAGGGGGTATATGTATTTTAAAATAACTTTAATATAAATCAATTAAATAATAATGGGTCATAACATTAAATATTTCTAACATATCATCAATGATAGGTAGAGTAATTTGATCCTTTCACGTGGCTTGATTTAGTCGATGATAGTCAATATAATCTCAGAAACTATTTTGTACACGTTTTAGTACCAATTCATTAATTTCATTAGACACTACTATTATTATATTTCTTGGAACCATTTGAACTAGGATTACACATTTACTATTAAATTTAGTATAAATGATCCCAACATCAAGTAATTTATTGACTTCCAATTTTACTACCACAAGGAGAGGGGGATTCAACTAGCGTTGAGCTTGCCTTACGGGCATAGCCCCATAATCCAATAGTATATGGTGAATAAAAATAAATTGTATAATCTCAATAATGTCTTCCAAATACCATCATATTTCTCTTTTACACTCTCCCAAAAGTTCAAACAGTTTTTATTCCTATTTTAGAGAGAGGTTATTGGAAATTGTGATGGGAAATTTCTCTATACCCTCAATATAGGAATATTTTAAATTATATGAAATTGTCTCTAATTACAAAAATTTTTTTTTATGTGGGGGAGATTTAGAGGGATTTAGGTCCACGAAAATATATATCTTCTTAAGTTTATTCTCAATGAATTGAGAATATATTTAAAAGAGATTTTCAGAATCATCGACGGTCATGGGTACCTCAGAATGAACACACTGACCTATTAAAGTAAAAAATTTATACTTATCTGAACCCAAAAATGCTCATAAGATGAATTTAATCACAAATCATCCATGGGTTATGAATTGAAAAATGAATCAGAGTGTGGGTAGTGGAGAGGATTGTGTGTGCATTTTTTGAGGGAACTTCCATCAAATAGATTGAAAGAGTGTACTTCTCTTCAATGGGATGGTTCATAGCCTCAAAGATGTTAATACAAACATTTTCACTTCTGAACTCCTTGGAAGGTGTACCATTGTGAAAATTGGTAATTGTAACACCACAAGCTTCCAGGGTATTATTCTCTATGAATAATAGGATATCATACAAAGTACACAACACCGAGTTCAAGCGCACCACGACTAATAAAACTAGTTTTTTAAAAAAGAGATTCTAAATAGTAATTTTTTTTAATATTATATAATACATATAATTCTAACATCCACATTATATGTCTCTTATACATAGTCTAAGAATAGATTCAATATTCCAGATAAAAGAAGTATTTTTTAGAAAAATAAAATTTTACTGCCTTTTAATGGAGAACCCTTTTTAAATAAATTTTTTGACAATTTTATATATTCGATTAGAAAAATTATACTTTTTTAAAGGCACATAAATATTTAGTTTGGATAAATTTTTAGTTCTTTTTTTATAACATGCAATTTTTGATGAATAGTGAAAACCACAACGTTATTGATTACAACCGACATTTTATTTAAATAATTATTATTAGTTAATATTTATTTTAATATCAAAATAGATAAATAAAACCTATATTAGTCCAATTTAATTCTTTAAATTAATTTTATTATAAAATTATATATATAATGTTATTGAACTTTTTACCGTCTTTTACTCACCTTCTTGGAACATTTTCAAAATCGCATAAAACATAATTTTACCACTTTTATGAAACTAATTTCAATAATCCGAGAGACACTGATGAAATAAATATGAATAATGTGGTTCAATAGGATGAAAATAATTTTCAGTGAATGTAACGCCCTGACCCCAGTTACCCAGAGTCGTTGCATTATTGAGTAACATTGGCATGATCACAAAAGATCATGTCTTGAAAGACCGTTTAGTTTAGTAGCCTTGCAAACAATAGATACATTCATAAGTCTAAAATTACCTCAAAAAGTAAAACAAAACTACAACAACATCTTGTCTTCATATCCCCTCATAGTATCCCTACACGTCATTCATAAAATACTTTTCACATCCTGGGAAAAGTTAAACATTGGAAGGGGTGAGCTCAGATGCTCAGTAAGGATAACAATATAGCGGAAGCTTTCATTAATAAACATAAACATTTAAGGCAATGTAGGACTATCACAAAAGCCTTTTAAACATTAACTTAAACATAATATGGAAAACTTAAAATGAGATAATTCCATTTACTTATTCACATGGATATTCTACTGGTCGAATAATCACATGCAATATAAATAACCACTTTCATAATGATGGAATGCATAATTCCAGACTATCATAACCATGTAGCCAAGGCCTCGTGCCAAGACTACATATAATATTTTGTCAAGGCCTCGTGCCAAGAAACTATTTTGTCTCATGAGACCTGTCGATGCATCTAGGAGTCATATCGGGCTCCACCCATCACTTATTAAGTCCAATGCATTCCTTTTATGAATAGGTTTAAACATATCATAAACCATAAAAAAAATTGTATCACATAAAACATTCATAAAGTAAACATAACATTTCCACATTTCAATCAAAATATATCAATACATCACATTGATATAATAAAAACACTCTAAAATACATTTTCAATACCAAAATAAATGAAATTTAAAACATTGTATTTATTTTTCATTTAAAAAAAGTTATGGCTTGTAGATGAAGCTGAAACTCAAATAATGGTCACAGTGGTGGAGAATTCTTTGTCGCCGCGTATGAAAAAACACTCCGTTTGTCTTTTAGTAAAAAAGATTCGTATAAAAATATTCCTTTTGTATAAAAGTAAACGTCAAAAGTGGTTTATACACCGTATAAAGGAAAGTCGTGTATAAAACAAAATATGCCTCAATGAAAGGAGATTGAGACGAAGTCCCTTTAAAAGATAATTTTTTTAAATAAAATAGATCTATTGTATGTATTCACTATAAGTACACATAAATAAAGTACAAAGAAAAGATATGACATAATAATATCTTGACGTAATTTGAAAGTATGTGATTAACCCAAAGAACAGAAATTGGGTTAAGAAGTTCTGTTACCTCGTGTCTGACTTCACTCGATTGTTCTTTAACCTCCTAGATAATAAACTAGAGTTAATTTATACTTTCTTTTTATACTTTTTCAAGTTCATTATTCCTCTTATATCACTTATTACCATGTTATGAACATTATGTAATTATTTACATTAATAACGGTCATTTTGTCGATATTTGGTACTTGAGTCAAAAATAAACTTCTTATAATTACAAGTTGTTCGTGTGGTAAAATATATATTATATCCAGAATTATATTCATGATTTAGATATCATATATATATTATATATCCAGTATATACATCCATGTATAATATTCCCTAAAATTTAGAGGTAAGAAATGAAATGCATCGTTCATGGATACGGTAAGCCGTACGTACGCATAGACGCTACATTCATTTATATTTCGTATTTAATGGAATGAAATTATAAATATATAATGTTATACTATAATTCCAGTATAATATAATGTATAATACCATTTATTCTATCCTTTATACATCCCACATATGGCATTAACGACTCAAATCACTTTGAGGGGGCGGTAGTCAGCACTTCCTAAAATGAAATTATCGTGTTTACCCATAATGGAAATCATAAAGGTAAGCCAGAAATGAAAAATACAGAATAATAAGGAAAATATGAACATAATATATATCGTATATAAAAATAGTTTTATCATAATGGCCACCGTGAGAGGTGGTAGGAGAAGATAGAGCAATCATCGTTTCGTGAGGCAGCAATTCGCAACCCACAGAAACTGTATGTTCATTAACCATTAGACGAAGGTGTGTGTAAGTGTAAATTAAATACTTCTCATAAAAACATACTAGTATATTTAAGATACTGGTTTTGTTACAAAAGAAATGAATAAAAAGAGTTTAGGGGGTTTGAGAAGAAAAATAAAACCAAACAACATTAGAGAAGTCATTACCTTAAAATCGGGTAAATCTTTTTGATTTGAGCCAAAGGATTCCTTGGGGAGACTTCTTCCCCAAGTGAGGCCTCTAGGTGTAAAAGAGGGATGTTGGTAGATTATTTGGGAAGATTGTTTCCAAGAAAAATTGCTTTATGGTGTGAATAAGGAGGTAGAGGTGGGGGGAATTTTATAAGAGGATAGGAGGGGCGCTCTAGGAAATATTGAAATGTTACTTTATTATGAAATGATTTTCGGATTCCAAAGGTCCCCCAATGATATATTTCTAGTATAAGGATATAAGGGATCGAAATATACTCATACAATAGGTTTTTGACATCTCTATGCCTTAGATTTTACATTATCTTTTCATTTTATTTAAATCGTTAATTAATGAGGTAATCGTTGCATCATCATGGTGTCATAAATAATTAAATTTATTAAATGACTAAAAATTATAAAAATAATATCAGGATGTAGGAAATATTTTTATCTTTCTAATGAATATTTATAGTCTAAAATAAGACTTCTATAACCCCTTATAACAATTTTTTTAGTAAAACAACACATGTTTGTGACAATTTTATTTTTACTTTAAATAAAATGTTATTACTGTCCTTTTCTTATATAAGTGGATCCATGGGGTCCCCAAGTTGACCCATGTATTTTTGTGGCCGGCCATGACTCATAAAATAATTGTAGGACAAGTGTAATGGTATTTTCATATTTTTTATAATATCATGTTTACATTAAATTTCAATAATTACCTTTAATCGCGATTAATTAAACTTAAAAGTTACTATTCACCAAAAAAATATTTTAATTCCATTGAACCACATTTTACTTCCTAATGAAAACCATGTATGTTAGATTTTTAAAAATCAAATAACAGAAGTGGTAATGTTTCATTTAAATGAAAAATTAGTTTTTTATCTACCACTTAGTGGTTTCACTATTCTTCAAAAAATGGAAGTTTCTCAGAACAATGCCAAAATTTCACCCTATGCTATAATTGATATTCCAAATTCAAAAATTATGTCTATTTTACAAAATTCCAAACATATAAGTTGCATTAATTAATTTTATAATTAATTCCCACTGTCACAACAAATAGTGTTTTTTAGAAACAATGTATATCAAAAGATTGACAATTCTTTATGTCCAATTTCAAAGTGAAATTAATTCTAACGACCACCATTGGATAAAATGGTAAAAATATATTATAATTATACTTTAAAACCACTCAATAGTATAATTTATCACTATAAATTATTTTTATTAAAAATTATTTTTTAATTACTTTCTCTATTCATAGAAAATTTGAAGTTCTTAGAAAATTACAAAAATTCAACTTAGGATAATTTCGATATTCTGAATACAAAAATGAATTCCATTTTGAAATATAAAATTTATATAATTTCAAAATGTGTGTATTACTATTCATAACTGCTACCTTGATTGGTCGTGGTGTGTTAGAATCTCGAACTTGCGTACAATGAAAACTATTTCATTATTGAAAGAGAACCGTATCATGAAAGCTTGGGGTGTTTTTTGAAGAAGGCAGAGACATAAACTGGTTTCCCAATTCATGACCCCAATGGAATTTATTAAAATGAAAAAGAAACAATACAAACACGAGGTTTAATACACTTACACCATCAGGGAATTAACGGGGATACAAAAAAAAAAGACAACATCATCCCAAAACAAGAAACCAAAAAACATACATCACCATTACCAGCCAGAGTGAGCATTAAAATAGAGACTTCAAGAGAGTCCAACTTCAGAATATTGCTGCAGCAGGAGTCTCAAGGCCAAGGATTACATGAATCCAATTCCACCAAAAGGGATCTTAACAGGTCAAAATCAGAATCATGATTATGTAAAGTAGATCAAAAAGAATCATAGTGCAAAGTTCAAGATAAGATCAAAACATCATGCAAGAACAAGAACATATCATGCATCCAGATAGAGCTTTAGGACAGAGGCTTCAAGAGGAACCATCTTCAAAGGAATAATTATGCAACATGAGTCACAACAAAATATAAACAGCCATTAAAGTAGATTTTTCTTAAAACATTTATGCAGTATGATTATCCAAAAAAGATGAACCAAAAAAACCAGCCATCTTTTCAGATCAGAGCAGATTAATACGACCTTGAAAAGAAGATTCAAACTGAAATGAAGCATCTCACAAGTTCCTCTTAAAAGTAGCATAATAAGATCTCAAAAGCAACATCAGCCACAAGAGCAGTGACCTCCAATATCATAAACCCAAAGCAACCAGTGCAAACAGAATCGCCAACCGAACCAGTAGTGAGAAACATGTGCTAAAGTGCCCAAAATATGTAGCATCCCTCAAAACCAGAATATCACCCTCAACCAGATCAGAGACATATTGAGGGCCAACAACTAAAGAAATAGTAGTCAAACAAATACATCAAACAAAACAACTAATTAGCAGCTTCACGAGATGTTAAAGCATAATATCAAAAGAATAGAATCAAATAAAAGGAGAGAAAACTTCCAGAATTAGGATGATTTGATGCTCATCTTCGATTTTTCAGTGGAGATGGATTCTTTTATACTAAGATACTCCCCAGCTGATATCATAACATCCTGAAACTCTTTAAGGGAAATTTATTGTTGCCTATCCATATATTAAATCCACTCTTGTAGCTCATGTTCGTCAAAATTCGGATTAAAGTAGTACAATAATGTACGAGCGGTAGCAACCTGAGATTTTTCTTGAGGGTCCTCTGCAGGTTGAGGTTTGGAATAATCAATGAGAATTTTTTCCTAAGGGGCTTCAACATGTTCATACTTGGAAGCATTCACTGATCTTGTCACAATTGTGAATTCAGTGTTGGAGTAATCATTGTGTATTCTAGTATTTCATGGATGTGGGGTGATGAAACCACCCTCATCCACCAAGGGATATTTACCTTTTTTTGCCAAATAATTTAGTGGGTTAACTTCAATCTGTCTCGGAGTATCATTATGATCAGAGGACTCAAGATATATTTCAAATTTAATTTCTTTTATAGCTTGTGTGCTATCTTGATTTGATATAAGGCATTTGTTAGTTTTTGAAGTAGGGGTAGTAACTCTCCCTTTTTCCATTACAACCCCAAATGGTTCCTGTAATGTAACCTAATTAAGAACAGAAGTCTGGGGTGTATCATCTAAGACAGCCATGGATAAGGCCTCAACTTGAATTTCATCATTGTGATTATCCTTCAGATTATCTCTAGGCACTAAGTTAGAGGTTTTAGTATCAACAGAATCAACAACAACAACCAGAGCATCATCCTTGATAGAAACAATTTGATTATCTTGCATACTAGGCTTCTGTTTTTTAACCCAGGTTGACTTATAAAGTGTTTGTGTGTGCATTGATGACTTCCTACATTCATTATAATAGTTACCTGCTTTGGAACATTTTTTACAAAATGGTGGAAGGTTCTCAAAAACCACATCCTGAATAAATCGATTCTCACCATTTTGGATCCAAAAACAATAGGGAAAATCCTTGGAAAAGTCAATTTCAGTGCAAACTCTAGAAACCGAGGGCTGAGAAAGATTCAAAGTGAAAAAATATAATTTAATAGGAGTTCCAAAAAGCTTGGAAATTGAGAATTGGGCCCTCTTCTTAAATAGGTTAATCGGCTGGTCAGGGAAGGCTAACCAGATGGGAACAATGGTGGATTCAAAGCCCGAAAAAAAATCTGGAGACCACTTATGAACTTTCATAGGTGCTCTCCCAAAAGTCCAAGAACCACGCATCCAAATATGGTAATAATCAGAATCCGAAGCAAATCTAAACAACACATTCCAGGTGTTTAAAAAATCAATGCTAAAATCAACAAATACGATCCTTTCTAATGTCTTACACAAGAACATGAGTGAGGGACGTTGCTTTGAAAATTCTCCGACCAAGGAAAAACGAAGATCAAAGGCAAAGGATTTTATAAAAATATGGATATGGAGGAAAAAAAATCATCAAGGTCTGATGGAGAGTTGTAGAAATCAAGATTAGGAGAAAGTTAACCACATGAAAATCATAGACTTTTGATTGGTTAAACGGTCATTGAATCCCCAGTTGGAAAATTTAACCAAAAACATTTTTGTTTTAAGTTACCTTTCATAAAGTTCAGGAATTTATTTAAGAGATTTACTAAGAACATAAGGAAATATACTTACTTGTCATGTAGACTTTCATTCTTTAATAAATTTTTACCACAAACCCATCTTTCACTCCAAATGGTAACAGAACTCAAAATATTATATTTATCCTAATTTTAAAAGTTTCCAAATATTACCACATACCATTTATATTAGGAAAACTATTTTTCAATAACTATGGACTTCCTGTAGGATAGTGGTAGGTAATAAAGGCATGTCGCACTATGGTTGTGGGTTCGATTCCTACAGCTTTGTCCGATGCGACGGGTTATCCCCCAACCTGCAGGTTGTCCTTTTCCTAAAACTATCGTATTATAATATTCCAAAAATAATCTTCCTAAATGTTTTAACCTTAAACAATACTATCCAAAGTTCAACTTAATTCATTCCATCCTTTATAGTTATCCAAAATACCTCTGTCTAGAATTTCTCTAAAAGATCTCTAAATTGAAAAATTAATTGTATCATCAGATTCTTCAAACAAAGTAATGTTTCTCTTATTGTCACATACAAAAATATTATTACCTTTATCATATTAAAGCCTTAATGAAAACAACATGTACTGTAGTACAATCCTTATATATATCACATTATTCTTATAACCAGAATATAATCCTTGAGTCCAAAAGAACCAATACATTTATTATTCCACTTCACCTATAGTAACAAAATAAGATTGTCCTTGATCCCTTGGCCTTTCTGAGGTACATTTCCCTGATTCCTAGGACATTTATTTGCATAATGCCCCATTTCTCTACAATTGTATCATTCATCATTGATAGCCTCTTTCTTTCCTTTGCAATCACATGCCTAGTGACCTTTTTCTCCAAATTTATAACAAACTTCCAGTCCATTTTGGCAAGTACCAGGGTGATTCTTCCCACAATTATCAAAAGATCGAAAATCCTTCTTTCCCTTTATCTGTCTCTTGTTCCACCGTTCTCTTCTTCTCTTGATGTACATTATTGTCATAAGATTTATAGAATTCTTTTTCTGTCTTGATAGCACATGAGAGAATGTCTTCGTACTACGAGAAGGTTTGTGAGAATAATGATTGACAAAGAAATGGTTTTAACCCATTAAAGAGACAATTAATCTTACTTCATGGGTAACGTATATAATCTATAACATTCCTCGCCAACCTTGTAAAGTTGGCCTCATAATTTGGGACATTCTCATCCTCCTTTTGTCTCAAACTCAGAAATTGTATTTCCATATTTGCTCGATGGTCACAAGGATATTATTTTTCTAGGAAAATCTCTTTGAACTCCCTACATTCATTATTTGATACTTCATCATCTTCCATTGTGTTTTGAATCAATGAACACCACTGATCAGCATCTCAAGTGAGGCGGTAAACTGCCATGACAACCTTCTACCTTTCACTAATCCCCTAGGCGTGGAATATTTTCTCTAGGGAACTTATCCAATGATCAGCTACTAATGGATTTTTACTCACATTGAATGTGGGTGGTTTCTACCTCATGAAGTGATGTAACATTGATCCTCCACGCTGTGGATCAGGGTGCTCCATACAGGTAAGGTTATTATTCATAACCGGAGTGAGTTGTCCCAGTATGGTGGTAAGTTGATCAGCACCAGTTGTATCTCGAGCTCCACAATAATACTCTTCAGCAGTAGAGAAATCCCAACATGGATTGCATGCATTTATACGGTTTCCATTCCTCCAACAAGGCGCCATTTCTAAACAATGGCATAAACTATTTTAGTTTTGAATCAAAATACACAATTCCATACTTTTAAAACACTTAACATAAATTGAACTATTTATGGATATATTCCATAATCATAAAAAAATGTTTTCATTGAGGAATTATATACTCATAAACCCTTCATAATGGTTTTTAAAGAAAATGAGAATTATCCTAAGCATATCTTTCAGGAGTGTCGTAACCAAGAGTGCAGCAAGGCCCATTGTCGTGCACCATTTCCCGTTCGAGTCTAACTCAAAGCGGTGTTTTTGGGTTTTAACCCTAGATACATCTGTGCCAGAGCTGCCTCTACCTGCTCGTATCCAGGCAGGGATGTATTGCTTGGATAAATCATAAAATCTCTATAACACCAAAATTCTAGTAAGTTCTTCTATACTCATCCTCAAAGTCTATCGTAGGGCTATGTGATCTAATCAGAGTTTATCTAAATCTAGCATCCAAGGTTATTACTAGTCTGCCTCTGATACCAACTATAACGCCACGACCACATTTAACCAGAGTCGGCGCATTATTACGTAACATTGTCATGATCACAAAAGATCAAGTCTCGAAAGACCGATTAGTTTAGTAGCCTTGGAAACACTAGATACATTCATAAGTCTTACATTATAGCATAAAGTAAAACAAAACTACAACAACATATTGTCTTCATATCCCCTCATACTATCCATGCAGGTTATTGTTTATATACTTTCTCACATCTTGGAAAAATTAAAACATTGGAAGTGGTGAGCTTAGATGCTCAGTAAGGATAACAATATAGCGGAAGCTTTCATAAATAAACATAAACATTTAAGTCAATGTATGACTAACAAAAAATCATTTTACACTTGAACTTCAACATAATATGGCAAAAGTAAAATGAGATAATTGTAGTTACTTATCCACATAGATATTCTACTGGTCGAATAATCACATACAATATCAATAACCACTTTCATAATGATGGAATGCATAATGCCAGACTATCATAACCACGTAGCCAAGGCATCGTGCCAAGACAACATATAATAATTTGTCAAGGCCTCATGCCAAGACACTAGTTTGTCTCGTGAGTCCTGCCGATGCATCGAGGAGCTATAGCGGGCTCCACCCATCACTTACTAAGTCCAATGCATTCCTCATATGAATAGGTTTAAACATATCATAAACCAAAACACAATTGTATCACATAAACATGCATAAAGGAAACATAACATTTCCACATTTCAATCACAATAGATCAATAAAACACATTGATATAATAAAAACACTTTCAAAACCATTTTCAATACCAAAATAAAATAAAATTAAAACATTGTATTTATTTTTCATTAAAAAAAAGTAATGGCTTGTAGAGGAAGCCGAAACTCAAATAATGGTTACGGAGGTGGAGAAGTCATTGTCACCACGTAAGAAAAAACATTCCATATGTTGTTTAGTAAAAATGATTCGTATAAAAAATATTTCTTTTGAATAAAAGTAAAAGTCAAAAGGGGATTATACACCGTATAAAGGAATGTCGTGTATAAAACAAAATATGCCTCAATGAAAGGAGATTGAGACAAAGTCCCTTTCAAAGATAATTTTTTAAATAAAATAGATCTATTATGTTTATTCACTATAAGTACACATAAATAAATTACAAATACAAGATAGGACATAATAATATCATGACGTAATTTGAACGTAGGAGATTAACCCAAAGAACAGAAATTGGGTTAAGAAGTTCCCTTACCTCGTGTCCGACTTGACTTGATCATTCTTTAACCTCCTGGATAATAAATTAGAGTTAATTTATACTTGCTTAAGAACATTTTTCATGTTAATTATTCCTCTTATATCACATATTACCATGTTATGAAAATTATGTAATTATTTAAGTAAATAACGGTCGTTTTGTCGATAATTGGTACTTGAGTTAAAAATAAACATTTTATAATTACAAGTTGTTCTTGTGGTGAAATATCCATTATACCCGCAATTATATTCATGATATAGATATCATATATATCATATATGTCCAGTATATACCTGCTTTTATAATATTACCTAACATTTAGAGATAAGAAATGAAATGCACCGTTCATGGAGACGGTAAGCCGTACGTACGCATGAACGGTACATTCATTTCTATTTCATATTTAATGGAATGAAATTATAATTATATAAAGGTAAACTATAATTCTAGTATAATATAATTTATAATACCATTTAATCCATCCTTTATACATCCCACATATGGCATTAATGATTCAAATCACTTTGAGGGGGCGGTAGTCCGCACTTCCTAAAATGAAATTATCTTGTTTACCCATAATGGAAATCAAAAAGGTATGCCATAAATGAAAAAAACAGAATCATAAGGAAAAAAGACAGAATATATATCATATATAAAAATAGTGCCATCATAATGGCCACCATGAGAGGTGGTAGGAGAATATAGAACAATCATCGTTTCGTGAGGCAGTAATTCGCCACCCACAGAAACATTATGTTATTTAACCATTAGACGAAGGTGTGTGTAAGTGAAAATAATATCCATATCATAACAACATCCCAGTATATTGAAGATACTAGTTTCATTACAAAATAAAGGAATAAAAAGAGTTTAGGGGGTTTGAGAAGCAAAATAAAACAACACAACATTAGAGAAGACATTAACTTAAAATCAGGTATCTCTTTTTGATTTGAGACAAAGGCTTCCTTGGGAAGACTTTTTCCCAAAGTGAGGATTCTAGGAGTAAGAGAGAGAAGATGGGAGATTATTTGGTCAGAGGTTGTCTGATCCAAATGTCTTGAAGGTGTGAATAAGGTGGTAGAGGTGGGGGCCTTTTATAAGAGGATAGGAGGGGCACTCTTGGAATTATTGAAATGTTACATTATTATGAAATTATTTTCAGATTCTAAAGGTCCCAAAAAGATATATTTCTAGGATAAGGTGATAAGGGTTATAAATATACTCATCCAATAGGTTTTTGACAAGTCTATGACTTAGATTTTACATTATCTTTTCATTTTATTTAAATCATTAATTAATGAGGTCATCGCTGCATCATCACAGTGTCAGAAATAATTTAATTTATTTAATGACTATAAATTATAAAAAAATATCGCGCTATAGTAAATATTTATAGCTTTACAATGAATTTTTATAGTCTAAAATATGTCTTCTGTAACCCCTTATAAATTTTTTTTTAGTAAAACAACACATGTTTTTGAGAATTTTATTTTTACTTTAAATAAAAAGTTATTAATGTCATTTTCTTACCCAAGTGGCTCCATGGAGTCCCCAAGTTGACCCATGGATTGTATTGGTCATCCATGACTCATACAATAACGGTAGGACAAGTGTAAATGTATTTTCATATTTTTTATAATTTCATTTTTACCTTAAATTTCACTAATTGCCTTAAAATGCGATTAATTAATCTTAAAAGTTACTATTTGAAAAAAAATTATTTTAGTCCCATTGAACCACATTTTACATCCTAATGATAACAATGTATGTAGGATTTTTGAAAATCAAAACACAGAAGTGTTAATGTTTCATTTAAATGAAAAATTATTTTTTTAACTACCACTTAGTGTTTTCACTATTCATCAAAAATTGAAGTTTTTCAGAACAATGCCAAAATTTCACCATAAGATTTAATTGATATTCCAAATTCAAATATGCTTTATATTTTAAAAAATTCCAAAAATATAAGTTGCAATAATTAATTTTATAATTAATTCTCGTTGTCACAACAAATATCGTTTTTTTTGAAACAATATATATCTAAAGATTGACAATTGTTTATGTCCAATTTCAAAGTGAAATTAATTCTAATGACCACCATTGGATAAAATGGTAAAAATATATTCTAATTAAACATTAAAACCACTCAATATTATAATTTATCACTATAAATTATTTTGATTAAAAATGTTGTTTTTAAGTATTTTCTCTATTCATAGAAAATTGGAAGTTCACAGAAAATTACGAAAAATTTAACTTAGGATAATTTCGATATTCTAAATAAAAAAATGAAGTCCATTTTGAAATATAAATTTTATATAATTTCAAAAATTGTGTATTACTATTCATAACTGCTACCTTGATTGGTCGCGGTGTGTTAGAATCTCAAACTCATGTACAATGCAAGCTATCTCATTATTGAAAGAGAAGCGTATCGTGAAAGCTTGGTGTGTTACAGTGAATAGTAACTTTTGAATTTTATTTACCACGTTTAAAAATAAATAGGGTAATTAATGGTAAACTGATATTATAATTACCCTAACACATGACATAATTCTATTGTAAAACATTATTTCGTCCCAAATCAATATAAGGGATAAAATATTCTCTTTTTGGACTAGATGTATTAGAATAGGACAACTATTATTATTTTAATTTAAGAAGAGTTAAAAGAGTTAAATTCAAAGTTTTATAAATAAATCATTATTAATATAAAGATATACATAAGATAAATTCTACTATAAATATTATGTATAAAGCCAAAAATTATTCCTAAATATTGGTATTTTATTTATAATTTTTAGGTATTAAATATTAAAATTAATTTATGACACATTGATGATGCAATAATTAGCATATTATTGATTTATTAAAATAATTGATATTATAAATATTAATATAATTAAAAATGGATACTTTTAATGAATTCCAAGAATATTCAAGGATAATATGAAATGTTTGGGTTGATTAAATAAATGTTTTCGAAGTGATAATGTTGTTATGACATTCACAAAAACCAAATATTAAATATTGTCAAAATTGGTATAAATGAGTTTTTGAATCAAATAAAATATTATCAATTGATATAATATTCATTAAAATATTTTGTTTTTCAAAAATACTTATATAAGGTTAGATATATCAATAATAAACCACTTAGGGGTATCTTTTCTTTTTCTAGTATGTTTATTATCTATTTGTTATAATAATAAAAGAATACATCGTAAAAGTAAAACTATTTAACTAAGAGTTAAATCTAAAATATAATGTTAATATGGTTAACTAATACTATATAATACCTATTGTATGAAAGCTTTTAAAACCTTCCCCACTTTATAATTAAAATAAATCCTTTTGGATTCATTATAAACCGAGTTTTATTTTATAATAAAATAATATTTGAAGCTCTTCTTAAGTGACCCTCACCTCTGTTATAAAAGTGTACCTCCCATTCTCTAAAAATCACATCTACAAATCCATTTGTCTCAGCTAACCCCAGCTTAAATATTCTCCCTCTTTCCCTCAATTCAATTTAGAGGCCTTACATCGATCCGAACCCAACCTAAGGAGCCCTTTCGATCAAATAAAAAGAAAACACCCGAAAAGAGCTAATAATTTCATCACCTCTTTCAATGTTTTTTTCTTATTCCACTTACTATATCATTGTTGTTTCCATACCAAAATAATAACTCCAGTACCATCGATATAATATGATGTTATTATAAATATTTTACAATGATATTCATTATTCAATCCATCATATTAATGACAAGGTCAACATTCGTGTGTACGTACGTCTTACCGTCTCCACGTCGTGGTGTTGTTTGTAATTCAACACTTCATCATTTGGATGGGTATAATAATGAGTATAGTTAATGTTAATAATATATATAACACATTAATTATTATTTATATATTATATACCATTAAATTACATAATATTTCACCATTAATAGAATGGTTTTGTCGCTCGTACGCACGTACGAATTACCATCTTCATGAACGCGATGAGATTCATTCCACATTGTAACCGTTCAAGAATAATTTTAATTTTATGATTATAAATATTGATTAATAGCTTAATATAATTCATGATATGAATCAAATACATCCTATTCATATCAAAAAACACGTACTTAACAAAACATATAAAGTAAATGAATCTGTTTAGACTAGAAAAAATGATACTACTTAAATAATATTAACAAAGAACTATTAAAAGATAATATATGATATCATATGTACGTATGTGGTTCTGGAATAATTTAATAACAATGACTTAACCATTATACAGAATATTAAACTAATCTCTAGTAAGGAAAAGTACAATGTAAGGGGTTTTCAACTCACTTCTTACTCTCGTCAGATTAATGATATATTGCCACTATTTCCTTTTGTGTAGTGCATGTACTACCCATGATTATATTATTTGTGTAATATACATTAATTTTTAGGTATATAAATATTTTTTTTATGATCCCTCTTTCATGGGGTGTATGTTTTGTATGTTACAAAATAGATAAAGGAATTTCTAATTTCAATTTCCATACATTCTATTTTATGCAAACATCATTGATTATAATACACCAAGAATATGTGTGAAAGATCTATTTAATTATTTATTTTGTAATTTCCAATTCAATTTGTCTGGATATTATTTGGATACACATAATCACTCTATTGATAAATTCAAAAGACATCTATGTGAACTTGATAGGAGTGATCTTACCTCAATATCCATTCATTGGGTAAACATCCATGTCAATGGTGTTGTTTTTACAAGAATATGAGTGATTGTCCTCTGATTGATTTACAATGAATATCATATAATTTTGAGTGTATTTATATTTTTCACACATAATTATTTCATTAATTTATCCTTAACTTATGGAAATATTCTTTATAATGGATTTTATCTCAATTTAAATTCCATTGAGACTTTTTTATTGTTATACTAAATTCACTTTTATATGGTGTACATACATTACATTGACATAGTATATCATGAATCCCTTTATTAAAATTATATTAAAATGTTTTTTATTACCTCCTATATCTATATAAAAGTGTCTCTCATTTGGTTGGGAAATCTAACTAAAATATCATTTTAAATGTTTTAAATATATATTCTTCAAATCATTCTCATAAATGTCCAAATTATAAAAATGGTGTTAACTATTTATTTATATGTACATTAATGTTATATAATTCATTTTTTATAAACATTTTAACTTGTTATGGTCATTTTTATTCATAAATCTATTTTTAAGAGCTTCTTGATATATAGTGAGACTTTTAAATGTTTTCAATAAAAAGGAGATATTTCTCTCAAATTGTTTTACTAGTTATTTTCATCCATGTCAATAAACATAATTATTCTAGATTGAGGTAGATTTATTATAATGAAATCTTATATATTTTGTTGAATGATTTACATTTGACCGTGAATGTGTTATTTTTACACCATTCATGGTTTGTGGTTCATATATTAAAATTTCATATTCTAGTTTTAATATGAATGTTTATGTTATGTTTTAACCATTTCATATGAGGAATGAATTGGACTTAGAATGTTATGGGTGGATCCATCTATATCTCTTTAATGCATTAGTAGGTCCAATAAGACAAACTAGTGTCTTTGAACAAGGCCTTGAAAAAAAATTATTTTGTAGTCTTGGAACGAGGCCTTGACTATGTGGTTATGACGTCTGGTAATATGAATTTCTTCATTGTGAAATTAGTTATAGAAATTACATGTCATTATTCTACTAGTAGAATATCTATGTGAACAAATAAATGGAAATATTTGATGTATCATTTCTATATTATGCTAAAGTTTAGGTTTAATATGCTATTGTTTTAGACTTATACATTGCCTTAAATTTTTATCCTTATTTATGATAGTTTCTTCTATATTTTTGTCCTTACTGAGCAACAGAGCTCACCCTTTTATTCTATTTTTTCAGTATGTGAAGATGTATTTTATTATTGACTTGCAAGGATAGGTTCAGGGATATTAATTTGTTCAATGGGGACAAATTGTAGTTGTTTTATTATAATGTAATGTTAATCATATGTATGTATCTAGTACATCCAAGGCTATTAAACTAAACGGTCTTTCAGGACATGATCTCTTGTGATCATTCTAATGTTAGGTAATAATTTATCAAATCTTGGTAACTAGGGTCATGGCATTACAGTTGGTATCAGATAACGTTTAGAACAAACCATGGAAGCAGGATTTAGATAAACTATGATTAGAGAACATTACCCTAAGATAGTCATTGAGGATTAGTATAGAACATCATAAAATTTTGTTAATGAAGATATTTTGTGTATTTTCTATGAAATACATCTCTGTCTATATACGAGCAGGTAGAGGTGGGTCTAGAACAGATGTACCTAGTAGTGAAAGCTCCTACAAGATGTTTCAGGCTTGACCTTGTGTATCTTGGTACATGAAAATGGGGCTTGCTGCACTCTTGGTTACGTCACACCTGAGTGATATACTTAGGATAATTCATGTATTATTTACAATACAATTTAAGGATTTTAATATAAGATAAAAATGAATAAACAACATTATTTCTATGGTGTTTTAGATTGAAAATAAGGTTTCATAATATTCTTTAAATTATTTTATGACTTTTGTTACTCACACTCCACATTCTGGTATTAGTCAATGGATGTATTCCAAGTAATTCAATGTAACATTGAACATGATGTACAAGGTGGGAAAGGTGGTGGAAATGAGAAACGAAAAAGAATGTCTGTTGGCATTAATGATATTGTGTTCATGCTGAATCAGTTTGCCAAAATATGATTACCAACTTATACATTAACCAACTCCCAAACTCAACAAAGAAGAGAAATGCGGAGAGGGATAAAATCTCAGAAATGATGAACATGGAGAAAAGAATGATCATTTTCCCTCACACAGTAAATGTGGATAGAGACACTCATGAAAGAGTACCAATGGAACAAATAAATGATTTATGTGTAGGATAGAAATACATAAAGTAAATAATTGTCGAGGATAAATTAAGATTACTACAGAAGAAAATAGAAATGATCTTAATAATCAATTTAAAGACATTATCCATAATTTTAGAGGACCTAGGAATTACCTGAGTTAGTGTCCTATTATATATGATAACCTATAAGTCAAGGAAAGAACCTATGTGGAAAAAATGGATAGTGAAATGTTTAAATATATTAATGATTTTGGTTGATGGGATTACTTTGGAAGACAGTTCTCTTGTATGTGTAACCATGTAGATTGTTATGTGAAAATTCTATTTGAGAAGGAATTATCTTTTTGTGTGTGGATATAGATATAAAGAACTATTCTGGTGTATATAATCCTTAAATTGGTGTCAATAATATGTTATTACCTTTTGGGTATAAAATACAAGGTATGAGATAACATTTCTGCTTAATATATGTTATGGTTATTTTTGAGGAATTTATCTCATTTTTTGGAATTTTAAAAAATTTTATATTTTTTGAAAAAAGACAACTCACAGACCATGTGACAACCCATCACGGCTGACAAAGCTATGGGAATCAAACCCACAACAAAGGTGAGAGTACGATTTATTGCCTACCACTGGAGTATGTGATGTCCCCGATTAGTTTGACTAATTCATTTTAGTTAAATGGTTTTCTGAATAAAGAATATTTTGGTTTTGGGAACATATTATTTACCTTTATTAAATGAAAATTATTTTTTTATTAAGTGATAAATGTTGTTTTGGAAGACGTTTACTCTATTGGGAACTCTATCTGCCCAAGGAAAATATAATACAATGCGATTTCATTTGGGGAGTAATGGTGGATTTTTTTTTTGGATTAATATATTATTTTGTGGACTTATAGAGATATCGTTTATTTATGAAAAATGATTAACCTATCATAGCGAATATGTGATTAGGTTAATTACATTTATTTATGTTACTTTAAGAGTAATCGTTGTTATTTAGAGATAAATGTTAATATTTTTCATGGAAGAATACGTGGGCAAATCCTTCTAAATTTGGGGTTTCATACAAAGTTTTAATTATTTTAATGAATTTTATGTACAGTGGTTTTTTAATGGTCTTTTTTGAACTTTCAGTATTGATTTTTTAATTTTTGGAGATTAAGAGTAGTATTTATTTCAATAAAGATTGTTTTTTAGGGATCATATAATATTATTATAATCATTTTAGTTTTTTATGTCTAATGAAAATAGAAATATATAGATAATCTTTTGTGGATTATTTCATTTTCTAGATGTTGATTTGAGCACTTCAGGGGTGCCTAAGTCCTCTTGAATACTTATCTTCTGGAGTGAAAGATGAGTTTGTGGTAGAAATTAGTTAAAGGATGGAACTAAACTTTTCAGGTACTCTTTTACCTATTCTATGAATAAAATAAATCCTAATATTTATAGAAAAGATCATAAAACAAACAATTTTTTATCCTAATATCATTTGTTTATTTGAACTGACAATAATTTAAATCATAAATTATTTATGCCTTTGAGACCCTCAATTTTTCATTCACTTGTTTGTGATTGATGACCTCAATCACACCCTATAAATATTTTCATTTTATCCCAATTATAATTGCCACTAACATTCTCCTATTTGAAATCCTGATTTGGTGGTGAATTTTTCATTTCTCTTTCCCTCATATGAAGAATTAATTTTATTAACCAAATTTCCAATGTGGGTTTTCCACAAAGGTATCTTCTATTTTTTAACCTTTTATTTCAGAAGAAAAATTTCAAATGGTGAATCTGCAATTTATTTAAAGTTGGAAGAATTTAACCCCCCATGCTTCCACATTATGTTTCTCTTTGAATAATACATTACCTTGAGAAGTACACAACACTCAGTTCATGAGCACCACGACCTATGAAACTAGATGTTTAAAAATTAGTTATGAATAGGAATAACTAAATTATGAATTTTATATACTTAATATAATATTAACATCCATATTTTATGTTTCTTAGACATAATATAAGAACAAATTCAAATTTTCAGATAAAAGAATTATTTTTCAAAAAATGTAATCTTACAAACTTTTAAGGGATAAATTTTTTAAATTTATTATTTGACACCTTTATATATTAAATTTGACAATATAAACTTCTTATTTATAATCTAGTTGAAAAATAATGTTTGGATAATATTTTTATGCTTTTCGGATAAAATTCAATATTTTATGAATATTAAAAAACACTAAGTTATTGTTTAAAGCCGGATTATTATTAAAATAATTATTGATAATTTAAATATATTGTAAAGTTAAAATATATAAATAATAGCTAAATTATACCATTTTAATTCAATTAATTATTTTTATAATAATATTATAAATTAAAATTTTATTGAACTATTTACTGTATTTTACATACCTTCTAGGATGATTTGAAAATTTTTATAAAACATAATTTTACCACTTCTTTTTATTGCATTACAAAAATCCTAGAGGCATGTTTCAAATTAAGAGGTAAAATGAGGTTCAATAGGATGAAAATAATTTTTGGTGAATAGTGACTTTTGAATTTTATTTACCACGTTTTAAAGTGAATAGGGTAATTAAAAGTACAAATGATATTGTAATTACCCTAACACATTTAAAAATTCTATTGGATAATTTTATTTCTACAAAAATTAATATTAGGAATAAAATATTTTCTCATTGGTTCACATGGAGTAGATTAAGACATTTATTACAATTTTATTTAAAAAAGAGTTAAAAGTCTAAAATTCAATGTTTATTAACAAAACCTTTTTTAATATAGGGTTATAAATAAGATAAATTATACTATAAATCTTAATTAGAAATATAAAATTTTTTCCTACATATTGGTATTTTAATTATAATTTTTATACATTAAATAATAATATTTATTTATGACACAATGATGAAGCTGTAATTACCTTATTATTGATTGATTAAAATAATTGATATTATAAATATTCATATATTTTTAAATTGAGACATTTTATGTACTCCAAGAATTTTATAGGTTAATATTATATGTTACTGTTGATAAAATAATTTTTTTTGAATGTGATTTTTTATTGGATTCACAAAAACCAAATACTAAAGAGTGTCACAATTGATATAAGTGAGTTTTTTAAACAGATACTATATTATCAAATGATATAATATTCCTAAAAATCTAATGTTATTCCAAATAACTTATATATGGTTATATATATTAATAATGAACCACTTTGGGATCTATTTTCTTTTTATAGTATGTTTATTAACCATTTATTATAATAATACAAGAATACATGGTAAAACATAAACTATTTAAATATGAGTTAAATCTTTAAGATAAGGTTAATATGGTGACCTAAACCTGTCTAAAACATATTGGTTGAGATGTTTGCGACCCATCCCAAGAATATATTCTAAATTATTCCTTTTGGAGCCATTATAACCCAAATATGATTGTATAATAAAATAATATTTCAAACATTTCTTAAAAAGACCCTGACCTCTCTTATAAAATGGTACTTCCCCTTCTCTCAAAATCACACCTCCAAAGACATCTATCTCAGATAACCTATAATAACATATTCAACCAACTAACCTCACTTCATCCAAGATGCCTTACATTGATCAGAAGACAATCTAAGGAGCCCTTTTGATCAAATTAAAAAGAAACAATCGAAGAAGAGGTTATAATTTCAACACCTCTTTCAAAGTTATTTTCATCTCCCATTTCCCCTTTAATTGTTGTTTGCATACCAAAATAATAACTCAAGTACCTTCTACATATTGTGATTTTATTATGAATATGGTACTACCGGATTAATTATTCTATCCATCCTATGAATGACAATGTCACCATACGTGCGTATGTACAACTTACTGTCACCATGTCATGGTGTTTTTTTCCACACTTCATCATTTGGATGGGTATAATATTGAGTATAATTAATGTAAATAAAAAATATAACATGTTAATTATTCTTTATATATTATATACCATCCAATTACATATGATTTCACCACTAATAGAATGGTGTTGTCACTCCTTCATATGTAAGGATTACCGTCTCCACAAACGCGATGAGATTAATTCTCTCGTTGTAACCATTCAAGAATAATTTTATTTTTATGATTAAAACTAAATTTTAAGAACATAATATAATTATTGATATTAATAATATAGATCCCATCCATATCAAACATGACTTATGTATCTAAACATATAATGGAAAAAAAATCCGTTAACACTCGAACTAATGATACTACTGAAATATTACTAACAAAGAAATATTAGATGGTCATATATGATATCAAATTTATGTATCTGGTTATTGAATAATTTCATAACAATGATTTCACCATTATACAGGAGGTTAAACTACCCTCTACTAAGTATAAGTAAAGCGTAAGGGTTTTTCATCTCATTTCTTATTCCTGTGAGATTCATTCTATATTGCAACGATTTCCTTTTGTGTGGTGTATGTAATTCCTACGATTTTATTCATTTTGTAATATAATTTAATTTATGCGTATTTAAATATTCATTGTATTATCCTTATTTCATGGGTTGTATGTTTTATATGTTTCCAAATCAATAAGGTAATTTCTAATTTCGATTTCCATTCATTGGGTTTTATGAAAACATCGTTTCTTATATTACTACAAGATTATGTGTGAAATAACTATTTATATATTTATGTTTTAATTTACACACCCTTATGGGTGGATATACTTTTGATACACATAATAACTCTATTTATAATTCTCATGTCATCGATATGAACTTGATAAGAGTAATCTTAACTCAATTTTCATTCACTTAGTCAAACATCCATGTCTTTGGTGTGCTTTTTACAAAAATATGTGTGACTATCCTTTGATTGATTTTCAATGAATATCCAATCATATTGAGTGTATTTATATTTTTCACACATTATTATGTCATTAATTTATTCATTACCTGAGTATACAACCTTTATAATGGATTTCATCTAAATTTTAATTTCAATGGATATCTTTTTTGTTATGAACCAATTAACTTTTATATGGTGTACCTACTATACTTTAACATAGTATATCATGAATTCATTTTTTCTAATGATATTACAATTTTTTTATTACCTCCGATAGCTATATTCACGAATCTTTCATTTGGTTAGGAACTCTATCTAAAATATAATTTTTATTGTTTTAAATATTAATTTTTCTAAATCATTCTCATTAATGTCTATATTTTAAAAATGGTGTTAATGATGCATCTATAATAACCGTGAATGCTTTAGTATTTAAATTCATTTTAAAAGTTTTAATGTTTTAGGGGAAATTTGATTCAAAAATCTATTTTTAATAACATATTGATAAATATTGAGACATTAAATGTTTTTCAAAAAAAGGGGATATTTCCCTAAAAATGTTTTACTATTTATTATCATCAAATTCAAAATTATTCATTATTCTTGATTTTGGTTGATTCATTATAATACGATCTTCCATATAGTGTTGAATGAGTTATGTTTGACTATGGATGTGATATTTTATACCATACATTGTTCGCCTTTAAAATATTAACATTTTGTTTTCTAGTTTTAATACAAATAATTAAGTTGTGTTTCAAACTTTTCATATAAAGATTGAATAGGACTTATTAAGTGATGTTTGGAGCCTTCTATAGCTGATCAATGAATTTGTAGGTCTCATGAGACAAACTAGTGTATTGGCACAAGGCCTTGAAAAATATTATTTTATAGTCTGGGCACAAGGCCTTGACTATGTGGTTATGATGTATGAAATTAGACATTACATCATTACGAAATTAGCTATTGATATAACATGTTATTATTCGACTAAGATAATATCCATGTGAATAAGTAAAAGGAACTATTTTATTTATACTCTTCATATTATGATGAATTTTATGATTAAACAGATTGTGTTTTAGTCTTATACATTGCCTTAAATGATTATTCTTATTTATAATAGTTTCCACTATTTTATTATCATTGTTGAGCATCTGATCTCACCCTTTTATTATGTTTTGTTTTTCAAAGGATGTGATGAAGTATTTTATTCATGACCTACACGGATAGGTTAAAGGATATGAGTGTCTTCAAAGGTAACACATTGTTGTTGTTTATTATAATGCAATGTAAAACTTTTGTATGAATCTAGTAATTACAAGGCTACTAAACTAGTAGGTATTTGAAGACATGATCCCTTATGATCATCATAATGATATATAATAATGCATAGTCACAGGGTAACTATGGCGGGGGTGTTATCCTTGGTATCAGAGTAATTTTATTACAAAACATGGAAGCTAGATTTAGAAAAACCTTGTTTAGAGAACTTTAACATAATATTAACTTTAAGGATTATTATAGAAGAACTTCCTATAATATTGGTAATGTATAGATTTTATGAATTTTCTATTAAATGCATCCATGTATGTATACAAGTAGGTAGGGGAATCTCTGTAATTGATATACCTAGGAGCGAAAACAGTGGCAAGGAGTTTTAGACATGACCCATGGTATCCTGGTACATAACAACGGGCCTTGCAACACTCTTAGTTATGACACTCACGTGGTATATGTTTAAGATAATTCATGTTTTATTTACATACCAATTTTATGGATATTAATATAAGATCATAATAAATAACCTTGATTAATTATTTGGTGTTATATATTGAAAATACAGTGTCCTAATATTCTTTAAATGATTTTATGACTATTATTACTCACACTCTGCTTTCTGGTTTTATTCAATGGCTGAATTCCATGGAAGACATTGTAATGTTGAACAATATGTAAAAGGTGGTAACAGTGGTGAAAATGAGAAACTATATGGAATGTGATAGGCCTAAAATATATCATTTTCTTGCCGAATAATTTTCCAAAAATATTATCAAAAACATATACATTATCCAACCCTCAAACTCAACAATGAAGAAAAAGCCGGAGAATGATAAGTCCTCCACCAGGGATGAACATAGAGAAAATATATTTTATTTATCATCATGCAGGAAATTTTGGAAGGAGACACCCAGGAAAGTGTCTTAATAAAAACAATAAATGCATTATATGTGTGAAAGAACATAATATAAAGAATTTCTAGAAAAAATGAAGTGTACTATAGAAGAAAATAATAATGATCCTATGAATCCATTTACATTCATTTTCCATAAATTTAGGGGACTTGGGAATTACTCTAGTCAATGTAATATTATATAGGATAACCTCTAAGACAAGAAAGAACCTATGTGGAAATAAATTGATGGAGAGATGATTAAAAGTATAATTACTCTTTGTTGGTGGGATTAATTTGGAAGTCTTTTCCCTTTTATGTGAAACCCTCAATTTGTTATGTGAAAATGCTATTTAAGGAAGAATTATCTTTTTTTGATATATTTATAAAGAATCATTTGGGTTTAATTGATCTTTTGATTGGATTCAATTACACGTCATTACTATTTTGGAACAAAATTTAGTGTATGAGATAAAATTTGTGGTTAAAATATGTTATGGTTATTTTTGGGGAATTTATCTCATTTTTGGGAATATTATAAATTTATATTGTTTTTTAAAATGATAAAATGCAGACAATGTGATAACTCATCGCATCGGACAAAGCTTTAGGAATCGAACCCACAACCAAAGTACGACTGCGATTTATCACCTACCAATGGTCTATGTGAAGTCCCTAGTCACTATGACTACTTCTTTTTAGTTAAATGATTTTATGGACCCAACATATTTCAATTTTGAGAACATATTATTTATCCTTAGTATAGGAAAATGATTTGTTGATTAAGTGATAAATGTTATTTTGGAAGACGTTCACTCATTTGGGAACACTATATGCCTATGGAAAATAGAATACTATGGGATTTTATATGAGGAGTAAGGTTGGATTTATTTATTTTGGAAGAATGTATGTTTTTTGTGGACTTATAGAGAATTGTTTCATTTATGTAAAATGATTAAATAGTCAAAGATAATATGTAATTAGGTTAATTATATATAATTATATGACTTTAATAGTAGTAGATGTACTTTGGAGATACATGTTATGATTTATCAGGGAAGACTATATGATCAAATCCCTATGAATTTAGGGTTTCAAACTTATTTTGGATTATTTAAAAAAAATTAAGTACAATAGTTTTCACAGTGGTCGTTGATTAAATTTGTGTATTCTTTGTTTATTTTTGGAGATATAGAATAGTATTTCATTCTATAAAGGATTATCCTTTTTGGAATCATCTAATCATGTACAAACTGTTTTTGTTTTGGTTAATTCCTAAAGAAAAGGGAACCAAATAGTTCATCTTTTGTTGATTAAGTGATTCTCTAGAAGTTGATTCTAGCACATTAGGTGTGACCAAGACATATTGAATACTTACCTTTTGAATTGAAAGATGAGTTTTTGGTAGAAATTAGTTAAAGGAAGGAACTCTACTTATCACGTATTATTATTCTTATCCTATGAATAAAATAATTCTTAAAAATTTGGGAAAGGATCTTAATAAAAAAAATATGTTATCTTAATAACTTATGTTTTGTTGAACTGACAATATTTTAAATCATCATAGATTTATGGCTTTGAGACCCACAATTTTTCATTCACTATTTTTTGATTTCTGACCTCCATCACTCCCTATAAATATTTACATGTTTTCTCCCAATTTTAAATGCCACCAATGTTTTCTTATTCGAAATTCTAATTTGGTGGTGAATTTTTTATGTCCCTTTCTCTCTTATTAAGAATAAATTTTATTAACCATATTTCCAATGTGGGATTTCCACAAAGGTATCTTCTATTTTTTAAAATTTTTCCGAAAATAAATTTCATATTGCAAGGACGCAATTAATTTAAGGAGATAAGAATGTACCACTCTATGCTTCTATGGTATGTATCACTTTGAATAATTTGATAGTGTGCGAAATACACAACACCAAGTTCAAGCACACAACGACCTATCAAAATAGCCGTTTAAAAAGAGTTTATGAATAGTAATAACAAAATATTAAATTTTAAATGCACAATATAATTTTAACATCCATATTATGTGTTTCTTATACATTATATATGATCAAATTCATTTTTTCAGATAAAAGAATTATTTTAAAAAAAATGAAATTTTACCGCCTTTTAATAGAAAACCATTTTTAAATAAAATATTTAACACCAATATATATTCAATATGAAAAAATGAACTTCTTCCTCAGATAGGTGAAATAAAAATTTAGTTTGGATTATTTTTCAGTGCTTTTCTATTAACATTCAATATTTGATGAATAATAACAATCACTTCATTATTATTTAAAGCCAACTTCTTATTTAAATAATTATTTTTAATTTAAACTTAATTTAAGTTCAAAATAGATAAATAATACCTATATTTGTACAATTTAATTCATTGAAATCATTTTATAATAAGATTAGATATATATAATTTTATTGAACTTTTTACCTTCTTTTACTCACTTTCTAGTCAGATTTGAAAATTTGCATAAAACATAATATTACCACTTCTGTGAATTGAATTTAAAATATCTTAAGGACATGGTTTACATCAGGAAGTAAAATGTGGTTCAATAAGATTAAAATAATTTTTGATGATTAGTAACTTTTCAATTTTATTTACCAGTGTTTAAATTAAATATGGTATTTAAAGGTAAAAATGATATTATAATTACCCTAACCCAAGTACTAATTCTTTTGGATAACTTTATTTAGACCAAAAGAAACCTTAGGAATAAAATATGTTTCTTCTGGTCCACTTGGACATGATTAGGACATCCATTATTATTTTATATAATAAAGTGTTAAAAGTGATAATTTCAATGTTTAATAACTACACAATTTTTAATATAGTGATATAAATAAGATTAATTTTGCTGTAAATAATAATTTGAAAGATAAAAATATTTCCTACATAATGATATTTTATTTATAAATTTTAAACATTAAATAATTAAAATTTCTGATGACACAATGATGATGCAGTAATTACCTTATTATTGAATCATTAAAATATATTATATTATAAATATTAACATAATTATAAATTGAGATTTTTTATATATCAAAAAATATTTATAGTTTAATAAAAAATATTAGGGTCTATTCAATATACATTTTTTGAAGTGATAAATTTGTTATGACATTCACAAAAACAAAATACTAAATAGTGTCAAAGATGTCATAAATTAGTTATTACAACAAATACTATATTATTAATTGATACAATATTCCTAAAAATCTAAGGTTTAGAAGAAGGACATATATAAGGATAGATATACCAATAATTAATCATTTGGGATTCTCTAGTCTATTTATAAAAATCTTATTAACCATTTATTATAATAATACAACAATACATGGTAAAAGATAAATTATTTAAATATGAGATAAATTTAAATGATAAGGTTAATATGGTAACCAAAACCAGTCTAAAACCTATTATTTGAGATTTTTTCGACCCAGTCTCACCTTAGCCTCGAAATAAATCTATTTGGAACCATTATAAACCAAATATGCTTGTATAATAAAATAATATTTCAAGCATTTCCTAAATTGACCCTCACAACTCTTATAAAAGGGTACTTCAGCTTCTCTCTAAATCACACCAAAAAATCCATTTGGCTCAGATAAACCACAATCAAATATTCTACCAACTACGTTGACTTAATCTTATAGGACTTACCTTGATCAGAAGCCAACCAAAGGATCCCTTTTGATCAAATCAAAAGGAAGCACCTGAAAAAGAGGTATTAATTTCATCACCTATTTCAAAGTTATTTTCTTCTTCCGCTTCCTCTTTCATTTATGTTTCCATAATAAAATAATAACTCTAGTACCTTCTAAATATTTTGATTTTATTATAAATATAGTATAACCATATGCACTATTCTATCCATCCTATGAATTACAAAGTCACCATACCTGCGTATTTATGTCTTACAGTCTACATTTTGTGGTGTAGTTTGTTATTCAACACTTCTTCATTTTAATGGGTATAATAGTGAGTATAATTAAGGTAAATATATAGTATTTAACATTCTAATTATTCTTTATATATTATATACCATCCAATTATATTCGATTTCACCATCAAATATATATATCTAGTACTTCCAAGGCTACTAAAATAATCTTGCAATCGTGACATGATCTCTTGTGATCATTCCAATGTTATGTAATAATGCATCGACTCTCGGTAACTGAGGTCGGGGTGTTACAATAATATATTTGTTGTCTTCAAGAATGGAATTCCATGTATGAGATGGGAATGACGTTATGTTTGTGAATCCTCGTCTCAAGAATGTAGAAGTATTTGGGGAAAATGATATTCCTCATTATTACGAGTACATAATCAACCACTCTTTAAGGGTGTCTTATTCTATATTTGGAAAAATTCACTATGATTCCTGTTTTTTGAAGCTCTACAACCCGTTGAGACGGGTACATTTAGTAAGGCATTACATTAATTGAAGCACCTAAGTCTAGTATAGTATCTAAAATGAACGTCTCCCATATGGTGAATGATATCATTAATATTCATGGATACTTGAATTTGGATGGAATTTTTTGTAGATTAAATGTGGAGACTTCCCTTCCCAGGTTGAATATAACATTCCCCTTATTCCTCTATATATGGGTGAAAATCTTTTTATGAAAATTGTCATATCAGGTGATTTTTTAACTGCATACTATAAAAGAATATTAACTTTAATATTTTTAAATGTTTCTATTATAATATTTTAAATTTCATTATAATGATTCTTATTAAATTTAGAGTCTTTGGGAGAAATTAAAACAGAATGGATTGTTCATTTGAATCCTCAATGATTATTTGTTTACCCTTTTTATATGGTTTATCATTACATGAATCTTTTGAGGGTTGAAAATAGAGTTTTTAGGTGAGGGACATACCTGTATTGTACAATCACTGGAAGAAGAAACATTTTTACCGATCAAGAAGTGTCATTTCACAAAAATTATGTTTTTCAACTGGATTAGAAATAGTTTGAGATTGTAGTTGCCCATAACCATGAATCATTTTTTCACAGATGATATTTTCCAATTTTCCTACATAAGTTATTAGGTCTGAATAACTAATGGAGTGGTATGTTAAAACTAGAGGTTCTGGGTTTCTATTTTCTTCATTTTATCCTCGAGTCTTGATTCATATTTTGGAAGAGGATGATTGTTTCATGATGTTCAAGGATAAAAAAATTTCATGTATTGGCCTTGTTTATACTAGTTTTGTTTTGGATAGCTTGAGATAACTTTTTCTCTGTAATTTGGTTGTGCTTTCCACCCACAGTTTGGATTGGGACTAAATAGTTCTTTCTTCAAGGGAGGTTTTTATTTGAATGGATTCAAACGCAATACTTCTAGACAAGACTAGGATACATTCTATTAATTTGGGAACTGGTCAGAGAAATTAGTGTTATCAGAACAATATCCAATATGTAATGGAATAGAAGAAGAGTTTGAGTTTCCTTGTCCTTGAGTTAATTTCCATAGAAGGGTTTGCAACTCATCAGGTCTATTATCAACCTTTTTATCAATGGACGAATGACTTTCCTCATGAACTCGTCGGGTTGGTGCAAATTTTTATGTGACAAATTGTTGTGAATTTTGAGCCGTATTGGATATTAAGTCACAACAGGAAGAAGAAGATTTATAAAATAGGGAACCACAAGATACAATATCTTTAATTACATGATCCATGGTTATAAGTCCCTCTTAGAAGCATTGAATTAGAAATTATTCACAAATTTTGTGGTGTGAGAAACTTGGGAAATATCTTTTTAATCTCCCATAACATTCATTAAGGGTCTCTCCTTGTGATCTCATAATGCCATATATTTATTTTCTAATTGATTAAAACAATGAGGTAAAGAAAAAAATTTATAGAAAGAGTTGTTAATGGTCATTCTTGCCCCTAAATTTGGTAGGCATATAGAATAACCACTCATTGGCTACACCATAAAGGGGGAAAATGAAGGCCATAAACATAATGAGATCTTCAGAAACATTTTGGGGTTTAGTTGTGGATCAAACATTGTGAAAATCCTTTAGATTATTGTGAGAGTAATCATAGGTAAGAATGTAGAATTTGGGAAGTGGGTGGATAAGGCTTGATCCCAACTCAATGTTGGCTGTTTCGAAGGATATTTGGTGAATGTAGGTTTGTAATTCACACATGGAGTGATCAGTTCTTTTAATGTTCGATTATTTTCACCCATGATTTATTATGTTAGATTAGGTTCTATTTTTTATTTTATTAGAACCACATTAGTTTCCCCCATGGCGTTCATCAGTGTTACTTGATTTTATTACTCTACATGACCTGATTTCTGAGTTATGTGTCTTTTCAATTTCTAGGTCAAATTCGAGAAAATTTTCTTTTTCTGATTGGGTCATGTACATAAGTTGTAATTTTTTTTAAATTTTTTCATTTTTATGATTTAATATAGATAAAATAAAAAAACATAACAAGTGTGAATGGACAAAAAAATATAATGTTATATAATAGAATGAGAGGGAGAGAGAGGAAAACTAAGAGAGAGGAAGAAATAACACATAGAAAAAAAAGAAAAAACACAATAAATTGGGGCATGGGATATCGAATGTAGTCATAAGTAAATAAAAGAGTAATGGGGAAAAATTATCTTGTCTCCCTGTAAATGGAACCAAATTTTGATTGTGTTTTCGAGAATGTAAAATTAGATGTCTAGTTTACTATAATATCTATAGTATAGCAGTAACCCTAAGTCGTCTCTCGATGGAGCCTTAGATCTTAAATTAAAAAAATGGTTTTTATTATAAATAGATTAGGGGAATGTGATTTGGGAAACTTGGGGTTTAATAATTTAATATGTGAAAAGAAAAAAATTAAAGTGAAGAAACAACGTAGAAATTAAATCAATTTATTTCGTGTAATCAACTGGGGAAATTCAAATAATGTGTATCCTTCATTCCTTACAGAAAAAGGATATAGATCTTTCAATCCCTGGTATGTAACTCTAGGTACTATAATGTTACTATGTTAATTATAGGATACCTCCTAGACATTGGTTGAAAAAAAATGATTCACTAGATACCACTGATGATTGGGTGTTTTATGTTCGACTTAATAATCAAAACCCTCCATGGACACAAATTAATAACTCAATGTGCTTTCTAGGATTGTGTGTTATGTTTTTTTTAGATGATGGAATAAATGTACATGGCCAAGATATTTTTTTATTTGAGAAAAATTATCGAACACTAACCACACAAACATCATAATTAAAAGAGGGAAATGGTTGAACAATGTGTGAATCATCACATGAATGGGTACCCCTAAACATGATCACATTTGTTTTAGCATTAAATACCTATAAATAACTCACTTAAATAATAAATGAATATTAAATAATGTAACATACACCATATAATTAAAAATATCATTCAAAATAATAAATACATGTATCTTGGGTGTATATCATGTCCCCCCCAGGTGATCGTGATGTGTTTAATACTCAATGGGAGGGGAGGATGAAATGGATGTCCTAGTAGAATATCATATAGACTCTATATCATCAATGATTTATTAAAAGGCTCATATGAGACTTCATAATGGAAGTACATTTCCTCCTAGTAGAACATCCAAATCGGGTGCCCAATGTTTTAATTTATAGGCAATGTGGGAGGTGGATTTGGGATCCATCATTTAGATAATCCTATTGGTCCATGATTTTGGACTATCAGAAAATCTTAAATCACATTGGAAAAAAGAACAATTTTTTTTCCTGACACATTTTCTATATCCATGTCATATTTCATGGCCATATATGCTTTATAAAATGAGATATTAAAAAAAGAGAGAGGAAAACTTTTGAATCCGTGAAAATTCATTTTATAGGATATATTAGTTTGGATGGGAAACATAAGGAATGAATTGGGATTACATTCTTTAATAAAAGATGTATCCCATGGAGATATTGATCAGTTCACAAACTGTTAGCCAATTTGGATGCACTTATTTCATGGATCATACAAAACAGTGAACTTGTGTTCATGGGATTCCATGAAGTTCGCCACATTTTTCTTCAGCATCATCTTGGGCTCCCCAAATCACACCCAACTTCAATGAAATCATCCAAACTAGTGAAATTTTACATTTTAACAGTAAAAAGAAATATATTATTTAATCAATCATTATGTGAAATTTTTTATTATATCCATAATTTTCAACAAAAAACCAGTTTAATATATTGGTATATGGGTGAAAAAAGTAGTGAATCATGTTTTGATCGCACCCCCATACATACACAATTTTCCTTCAAGGATGTAAAACATCCTAATCATGTAACATTTATAAATTTATGGTTTTAAAATATCCATGATTCTTTCTCACTGAAATTAATCATATCTCAATTATGGAATCATTTTTCATATCATTTTTCTTCTCCCACGTGAAAATTAGTTCTACTTAATTTGTTCACCCATGAAACACATCACAACATACATAACATGGAGATCTTCCAAGTTTAGTCAACGAACATATGAAAGTGGCTTTATGATAATTTCCTAGAGTTTTTATTATCTTACAATGTGCTTTCCATGATTATCAGTTTTCTACTAGCAGAAACTATTGTGCTACTCAAGTGAACATCCAATAGGTTGATCTATGGTTCAAGGGTTGGTAGGATTTAATGTTTAAAAATATGTGGCTGAAGATGCGTGTTTCATTTCTTACATAAAAAACATTTCATAATTCAAAAATTGTTCATAGTGAATGTATACACTCAACCCCTAAAAGTGTATCACCTCCAACTCACTATCACAATTGTCCATTTGTGGGGGTCACAACCAAGCACTGAATAATAATGAGTAAGCTTCATGTTTTATCACTTGTATTCATTTATTCTATTTTTTATGTACAATACAATTAAATTATATAATATATAGTTTTTTTGATATAAAGGGGGAAACATGTTTAAGATAATGATGTAATATGGCTTGTTAACCCACTGTCTAGGAAATTGTAGGAACCCTTTATATCAAGCCATAACAATGATTCTCTCCCCATACATCCAATGGAAACACCCACTCACCAACACTTGCTGAAAATAAAACAATAAAATACACATGATATGGGTAGGTAGGGATAAATTATCCTGTAATATGGCTACCTAGTAGAATTACATGGTCTCTAAGTATTATGAAGGATAAAATTTCAAGGTGTATTAAAATAGAGGTTAATTGTAAAAATGGATTTTCATTGAATGACTGGGTCTTCCATGAATGTATCATACTCAAATATTATGGCTTAAATCAGAATCAATGCATTCTATATATTCTATACATGACACGATACTCTCATAAAAGTGATTAAATGGAATAATATTAAATAATGGGCTTAGAATGTCTCTTGGGTAACGACATAAAATATTAGTATGTGTAATGAGTCTTGTGATTCAAAAATCTAATAAACACTTTGTAAATATTTTAAAATTCATATTCTAGGAAAATAATCCATATCCATATTCATTTGAAAACACATTTTCCATTAAAAATTGAATTTTCCAGACAATAGAATCAAGCATGAAAAATGATTTTGGATATTCTTTTTATGACCAACGTTCATCTAAAATAATAATACAAATAAAATTAAAACAATTTTTTTCATTTATTTCATTTTCAATCCTAACTATGACATGGAAACCTCCCCCACACCTAAAAATTAAATTTTCCTTAATGAATGTATTTTAAATGAATAGAAAAGTTAATAAAGGTAGGGAGAAGGTAAAACTTGGTATGTTGTGTCATATGTGGAATCTATCAGTTGTATTTCCCCTATGAAAAGATTTATAAAATCCTCATAGAAGTTTTTGATCCTCCTTGCATTGACAGTAATCCTATGTCCACTCTTCTCATGAAAACACTACATTTCATCAAAAGGGTAAACATCTGTAACAATATATGGACCGAGCCATCAGGAATGAAGAATAGATGGTGGAGATTTATCCTAGAACTATATATTATAACCTTCTAACCGATATGTAACATATTCTGGTGAATCATCACATCATGGATAAAATCTTTCTTTTCTTTATTGATTCAGGAGTTATCATATTTTTCACTTCAAATTTCTTCCAACTCCTAAATCTGCAACATCCATTGCTCACATGCCTATGAGATATTCATATTACATTGTTTAACATCCAAATTTTGAAATCTCCCTACCTATATCAAGAGGTGATAATCATTTCAAAACATAATCGTATATGGTGACTTTTCAATTGGCATTTTAGAATCATTATGGTATGACCAATGTGCATCACCTAAGAGAAAAATCTAATCCTTCCTATTGGGTTGTATCATTTTTTCCATGATTCACTTAACTTCTTGATTTTTGATTTCAACTTCTCTATTAGATTGGGGGGGATATGATATTGAGAATTTATTAACAACCCCAAAATTATAAAGAATAGTTTTCATGTTTTTATTGCAAAAAGGTGAACTATGATCAATAATTATAAATCTAAACGAACCAAACTACTGAAAATACAGGACCTCACAAAATCAATAACACTAGAGTTTCATCAGTCTGGTTATATTTTTCTTCCACCCATATAGCGACATAGTCCATATTGAATAAGAAGTACACAACACCTTATAAATTAGGAAATGGACCCATGAATTCAATCACCATTCATCAAAGATCTCACAAAATAGAATGGTCTGTTGGGAATTTTCATCATCTTGGAGATATTCCCTATGAATTAACATTTATTACATGACATAAAAAATAATGGTAATATCTATAATAAATTTCAAATAAATTCCTATGTCAAGGACCTTTTGAGTCATACATTGAGATACAATGTGACCTCCATAAGATAAAGTGTGGTAGAATGTCAAAATAGATGAGAACTCATGCTTAGGACCACACCGACGAACAAATTGGTCCCTAATAAATTTCCAAAAATATAAGAAATTTAATATTTACCATCAAGAATCATGCTTCAGTATCTAGGATTATAAAGTGCATATATCCTTGGGGAACCTATATGCTGCTATGAAATTCACATTATCCACATACTAAGAATATGTTTCACAACCTCACAAAGATTCTTATAAGAGAATAATTCTCCAATGGGGATGGGTGAGTCAACATGATAGTTCTTTGGTAGGGAATCCTATTAATCTGTTAAACTATCAAATTTTCTACTCCTTACTTATATCTATTCTCAAGTTCATACTCTTTGAGGGGTAACTTCAACCAAATTAGGTGGAACTTAGCATTAGGTTTCATTAGGAGAAAACTAAGGGAAACATGATCAGAAAAGATAATGATTTTTTACCTAATAAGATATGAACTGAAATTTTAAAAAGAAAACACAATAAAAATAAGTTATATTTCGGTGGTAGAGTAGTTCTCTAAGGAAGTGTCAAGGGTATATAAGTCATATTCAATAACATGAGAAGACTTCTCAACCCTTTGAGATAAAACATCCCCAACAACAATGTAAGAGGAATCACAAAAATGTTCGAAAGGAACATCCCACCATGGTGGTTAAATGATGGAAGGTGATGTGAGACTCATTTTTAGTGAATTTAAATAATCATTACATTTTTATCAATATCAAAATCAGAGACCTGTTGCAAAAAATGAGATAAGTTAATTACAATATTAATAAATTCTTTAATGAAATGGTTATAAAAACTAGCATGACCTATGATTTATCACACCTCACAAACTTATTTTTGATATATAAGGGTTTAAATTTATTAAATATTTTACTTATCCAATTTAATTCCTTCTTTTGAAAAAACAAGCCCAAGAACGATCCCACACTAAACCATGAAATGAAATTTCTTATAATTTAATGCGAGATCATTTTCAATGAAACAACAGAGAACAAAATCTAGGTGTGGAAAATAGTCATCAAAATAAGTTCTATAAACCATGTAATAATCCAAAAATACATCCATTAAAATCTCAAGTGAATCTAAAAAATAAAAACTATACATAACTGAAAAGTGCCAGGAGAATCATATATACAAAAAGGCATCCTTTGGTATGCAAATGTGGTAAATGGATAGGTAAATATCGTGTTTTCTTGATCTTTAGGGTCTCTATGGATTAGAAAATAATCTTAATATACATCAAACAAACAATAATGGGACTTACTAGAAAATCAATCTAACACCTATTCAATTAAAGTTAGATGAATGTGATCCTTTTGCATGGCATGATTCAGTCAATGGTTTTAAATAAAGACATGTCAACTAGTTATCACATGTCTTGGAACAAACTCATCCCTTTCATTAGACACTCATGTTATTCCATTTGTTTTTAGATAAATTTGACCTAGTCTAAGCCATTTACTATCAGATAAAGGATAAATGATCCTAGTAGGAAGTAATTTATTGACTTTTAATTTTACCACTTAAACAAGAGTGGGATTCAACCATTGTTGAGATTTCCTTAATGAATTATCCACATCATCCAAAATTATATGCTCTATACAATGAGATGGGCTAATCCTAGGAATATCATACAATCTCCATCCTATCTCCCACTTACATTCTTTAAAAGTTCATTCAGTTTTTATTCCTACTATAGAGAAAGGTTATAGAAATATATAATGGGAAATTTTTTCAATACCCTCAAGATGTGAATTTTTGAAATTATAATGAAGTATTTTTAATCAAATACCTATGGTTTCTAGATTAATAGATGTGATTCGGGCAGAGTGAGTTCCATGAATCTATTTATCTAGTCATGATTATTCTATATGGATAGATAATATATAGAAATTATAATTTAAGAGTCATAGATAGTCATGGGTACATAAGAATGAACACACCCATAAATTAAAACACCAAATTTACACTTTTCGAAACCCTCACAACACTCAAAACATGAATAAAAAATCAATTCATCCAATGGTGAAGAAGAAGAAAATGAGTAAGTGTATTGGTTGAGGAGAGAATTGATTGTGTGCTTCATTTGAGATCACGTACAACTAATAGGCAATAAGAGTGGAGTTTTCTTCAATGGGGTGTTTCATAGACTCATAGATGGTTAAACATACATTTTCTTCAATGAAATCGTTGAAATGTGTGCCATTGTGAACATTAAAAATTTTATTTCTTATTTTCAAGAATGGAATTCCATGTTTGAGAGGGGAATGTCCTTAGGTTTAGGTATCCAACATCTTATGAATATAGAAGTTGGTGGGGAATATGTGACTATTCCCTTTTATGAGGACATCCTCAACCACTCATGATAGTTGTGTTGCTCTCCAGTTGGGAAGTTGCATTATTATGCATATTGGTTGAATATCTCCAACCTGTAGTGAAGTGTACTCAGAGTAAGGAATTACATTAATTGAAGAACAAAATTATAGAACTAGATCTTAAAATAATGTTTTACTTATGTTTTATGGTTCTGTGAAAGTTCATGTATACATATATTTGGTTAGCATTGCTGGTCTAATCAATAATGAGACATTCTTTCCGAGGTTAAATCACTCACTCCCCTTCATCCTCCAACTATGGGTAAAAAGATCATTACGAAATTTTGCATATTGATTTATTTATTCAACTTCATGAAATAAAATAATTTCCCCATGAGCCTTTTTAAATTTATAAATTATTTCATTTTCATTTTTATTATCAAATTTCATATTAGATTTAAGGAGTATTTTGGGGGAAAGGAATAGGATTGGATGGTTAATGGGAATCCTCAATGATAAGTAGTAAACCATTTTTGTCTAGTTTTTTTATTTACATGAATCATTTGATGGTAGAGAAATAGAGTTTTTAGGTGAGGGACATACATGTAGTGTAAAATAATTGGAAGAAGAAACTTATTTACCACTATAATGTGTTGTTGTAGAAACATTCCATTCTTAATTTAGATTACCAATAGGTTGGAATGGTAGTTTTCCAAAACCATATATATTTATCTCACCAGTGGTGTCTTCTAGATTTACAACATGGGATCGTTGGTATTCAATAACCGATTCATGGTCTATTAGAACAAGAGGTTACAGGTTTCCATTTTCATCACTATATCCTCAAGGTTTATTTATGACTTGGGAGGATGAGGATCATTTTTTGATGTTGAAGGATAAAAATTTCTCATACCATCTCCTTGTTGATACCAATTCTATTTAGAGTACCTCGAGTTTCCTCCATGTTTGTTTTGTGGTTCGTATTTCAACTTGAGGAATGGATTAGGTCTAAATATTTCAATCTTGAATGAAGGTGCTTGTTTGAATTGACGCCTAGGGAATAGAGCTGGACAAGACTCGGATGAATCCTGATGTTGTGGGATCTATTCATAGGAATGAGTGTTATGAAAAACTAATTACGAAATGTTATGTTATAGAAATTGAGTTTCATTTACCCTATGTATGAACTAAATGTATTATAAATTTATGTACCTAATAATGTTTATAATTTACCATTATTTATAGTAATGAATGAATTATGTCATGAACTCATCAGGTTGGTAAAATTTCTCATGCACCAAATTATTGTTCATTCAGAGCTATTTTGGAAATTAATTTTAGAGTGATGGAATGATTTTTATCATCTAGGGAATCAAAAATTATTCCATCATTCATTCCATGATCCATGGGGATTATTCCCTCATAGAAGTATTGAATTATCAATCGTTTAATAATTTGGTGGTGGTGGGAACTTGATCAATGTATATTGAATCTCTCCAAAAATTCATGAAGGGTCTATTCTTGTGATTTTTTAATGAAACATATCTATTTTATAATTGATGGAGTTTGAGAGGC
The DNA here is from genome assembly GCA_963277665.1 of Viscum album. Classification (NCBI taxonomy): domain Eukaryota; kingdom Viridiplantae; phylum Streptophyta; class Magnoliopsida; order Santalales; family Viscaceae; genus Viscum; species Viscum album. The sequence goes on from OY728156.1 coordinate 55,512,186, forward strand.
TGTGAGGAACATCTATAGAAAATTTCATTTACGGTTCTTCCATCACCCAATTGTGCTAGGAAGATAGTACAACCAGTATTTGGCTACACCATCATGTGAAAAAAGGGAAGGCCCTAAACTTAATGAGAGCCTCAGATACATTTTGGGGTTTCATTGATGATCAGACTGTGTGAAACTCTTTATGATTTTTTTGATGGCCCCTATTGATAAGACCATGGAATTTGGGATTTAGGTGGAACGTGCCCGATCTCAGCTCAAATTTGGGTGTTTCCTTAGGATATTGGATGTACGCCGGTTGGTAGTCCACATCCAAGGTGTTTTGTTCTTTTAAGGTTTGATTATTTGTAGCCATGTTTTCATGTGTTTTATAGGGTGAAATTTTTTATTTGTTTATGGAAACTTGAGGTTACACATGTTTTTACTCAATGTTACCTGATTGAACTACTCTATATGAATTGATTTTTAGTGACGTTTCTTTTCAATTTCTTTTTCAAATTCATGCATTTTTTCTTTTTTTGATTGGGATATGAATATAAGCTGTGAAATTTTTGATAATTTTTTTTATTTTTATCATCTCATCTAGATAATGTTAATGAACGTATAAATATTTCAAGGATAATGCAAAATATAATGTTATACTACAAAATGTGAGAGATATAGGAAGAATAAGAGAGAGAGAGAGAGAGATAAAAAACATGAAAAAACAAAAACAAACCAATAAATGTGGGGGGATATTGAATGTAGTAATAAGTAAATTATATTTTAAAGGGGTAAATTATATTTTCTCCCTTGAAATGACAAAAAAATTTGTTCACATTATGGAGCGTGTAAATTAGATGTTTACTTTACAACATGTTCTGTTGTATTGATGTAACCCATGGTTGTCTCTCAATGGTTACTTATATAATTAATTACAAAATATGTTTGTGATAATAAAAAGAGAGGGGGAATGGAATTTTTTAAAACATGGTGTTTGATAATTTAATATACCAATGAAAAAAAAGTGATAAAAAAGTGGAATGTTAACAAAATTAATCAAGCATAGTCAACCATTTGGATTCTCCGGATTCTCATCCTTAATTTGTTCAATATAAAGCATATAGATCTTTTAATACCTGGTTTGTAACACATATAACCATAATGTTACTAATTTTATTCTCGGGTACCTCCTATGGTTTAGTTGAAAACACAAAATGATTCATCAGATACCACTAATGATTAGGTGATTTGTGTTCAACTTCAAAAAGGAAACTCACCAATGAAACACATGAACAATTCAATGTGATGTCCAAGATTGTATGTTATTTTTTTTGATTCCATGACATAAGTTCACAGTTCCTTGAAAGTGATTCTGTGAGTTCCATTTAACAATATTAACCACACAAACAATTCAATTGAAAGAGGGAAGAAAAATGGATGAACATTGGGTGAAACATCACATGAAAGGGTACCCAAAATATGATCATATGAGTTTGATAATGAGATACCATAACATAAATTAATTAAATAAGATGAGGAGATGAAAAAAATAACATTGAAAATAGAATTAAAAATATCATCAAAAATAATACAAACATGTAGCTCGAGATTACATCACATTCCCCTGAGTGATCACGAGTAGTTTAGAACACCATGGGAGCGGAGGAAAAAAATAGTTGTTGAAGTAGAACATAAATTGGCCACAAATACATCTAGTATTGAGTATAGGACTCCTTCTGGACATTAAAATTGAAGCACCATGCCTCTTGGTCGAACTACCAAAGGGTGTTCCTAAGCTGCCAATTTATATGCAAAGTTGGAGGTGGTTTTGGGTACCCAGATTTAAATAATCCTCTTGGTCCACGGTTTTGGGTAGACATTAAATTTTAAAAAACTTTTCAAAAATTAAAAAAAAATGTTGTACGATAAATTTTCTATCTCCATGTTAGATATGGTGTCCTGATACGGTTTACAATAAGAGATATATAAAAAATATAGAGGAAACTCTTGACTCCATGTAGATTCTTGTTACTGGAAATATTAGATAGGATTGGCATCTTAATGGACGAATTTGTATTGGGTTCATTCATGAAACATTTTTCCTTGGAGATATGGATCGGATCACAAAATTTCATCCCATTTTTCTATAACGATATTTTCTGTCATGCCAAATTGTGGATACGTTTTCATGGGATTCCATGCAGTTTGGCCCATTTTCCTTTTGCATCACCGTGGACTCTCTAGAATCACATCCACTATCATTGAAATCATCAAAACAAGGGAAATAGTTATTTTTAATAGTGAAAAGAAAAAATGTATTTAATCCATGAAGATGTGAAATTTGTTGTTATAATTATAATTTTTAATACATTGGTATAAGGGTGAAGAAAATAGTGAAATGTGGTACAATCAAACACCATGAATGGTATTTTTCATCAATTGACTCAGAATATAATACACATTGCCTAATTATCCCTTATTTGACATAATTATGTTTGTGCTAGTTTTTTGGCACTAAAAAATCAACATAAAAAGGTTTAAGGAGGAATATTACATAATGATAAATCAAATTGGATATAAATGTGTCATATTACTTCTCACAAAATAATGGTTTTAGTCCCTTCAAAAAATTTCATAGTTTTGTGATTTATCATTGAGAACTACCCACGTAGATTAGGTAATGTATTTTATCCATTATTAAAGAAATGGTCATCAAAATTGGAAACCATTATCAAGGTGTTCTAGGAACATTTTTCTTTGTAAAATACTTTTTTCTGGTGGACTCCTATAGTTAGGGGTTTATTTCATTTCATAGGATTCAGTTTTACATGTTTTGATTCCCAAGAGGACTTATGGATCAAATGATGTTTTTACTAAATATTTTAATTCTATGGTTAAATAAAAAATTTTCTTCAAAACACAAGTTTAAAAAATTTATAACATATGGATACTATAATGTATAAAGTAAAATATTTGAATAAGACTTATGTCTAGGGAACACTCCCATGAGTCCAAATCCTTGTATTCCATAAATTGGGCAGAGTTTTGAAAACTCATTGAGTTTCATGAGTCCATAACTAGAAGAACCAAAATTGTCAACATTTTTGTCTGTGGAAGGCATCAAGGAGTTACATCCCACAATGGTTTTTAGGCTTATAAAAACACATTTTTCACTATTTAAATGGTATAAATTTTTTAGAATTAATATTGTAGCCCTCAACAAGTGAAACACTAAATTTTATTCACACATGTAACCTAAACCTTTATATGGAATCCTATCGGTTAAAATTTTATAACAATTTCCTCCCCCAATTCCTTTAATGTTTTGGCTTGTTATGGAGAAATATTCACGCAACTCCCTTTAATAAGTAACATGTTTCATGAAAAAACTAAAATTTAATTTAAATAGTGGTTTCACAAAACTATAATCTTTAGAAAACCCAACTCCAATGACCTCATATGATGTCCCCTTCCATGTAGAAAACTGCCATTAAATATGATGGCTCATGGGACATGCATTTACCAGATCAAGGATTACTCATAAATAATACATGCCGCAAACTAGACTTCTAGCCCTTCACAACCCTAATAGTTATATTTATCTTGGGCTTGGAATCATCCATGGTTGTTCCTTTTCAGCACATACCACGTAACATGTTAAATCATTACCCTAGATATAGATATTTGTAACACCAATGTAAGCCTTATGTGTATCCAAACTATTACCACAATGTAACTCAGACATCATTTTAGGTATAATCCCTATACATACACACATTTTCGGTATAAATCCATTCATTGATTAAATGTTAAACAACACAACTACAATGCATAATGTGTTTTCCAGGGTAATATCCCATTATGTTTCCTATTTAATGACACAATATTCCTTATCACATGACATTAAAATTCATGCACTAATAAATTCATGTGGGATTATTATATTCCACTTATTAAAAATGATTTTTATTTCTACTATAGTATGATATATATTATTCTTATTTGAGGATAAATCATGAAATTTTTATACTTTTACCCACCATCCTTGAAAATAAGTATCATTGTATTTTCGTAACCTTTATGGAGTATATTAACCTGTCTGAACTTTCCTACATGTCATTAACCAAGACTATCCTTTATATGATAACTGTAGGTGGATTCTTATTTTCTATAATTATCCTGATATTCCAAATCTCATGATTATATGATGAACCAACTCCATTTGTGCATTAATAAACCAACCCCTCAACATGTGACAAGATTGTAGATCCCATGTTGATGAGCCTAGGTCACCATAACTAATTATCATAAAATGTTTATTGTGATGATCATGAAATTATTTATGTGACAAAAATAAAAATAATATGTAATGAGTATAGGATCACTCTATACTTCACTTTCGAGATTATATTATTATAATACCATTCCCTATTTGATTATAATATGACACATAAGGTGATAAGAATAATATTCATTGTTAGATGTGTAAAGGAAGCCTTAGGTGATGAGAATAGGGTCCATTTACTAATTATCCTAAAATAACATTAGTTGACAATATTCCTCATGTTATGATAATTATAATCCCTAGGCTAGGAACCTAGTTTTCCTTATGTGATGCAACTAAATTTATATCATGAACCATCATAGGGATAATAAAATAGCATTCCTTCCATCATCTAAACTTGAGACCCATCATTATACCTTATGTGATGATTACATGATTTCCTCATTTTATAACCTGAGTGATATGGATAAATAAAATTATTATCATTCATGAAAAAAAATCATCTCCAACTAAAGGTATTCACCTTGACAATAAAAGTAAATTAATTAATTGATATCTACATGAAGTTGGAATTAATAATACCATCCATGTGAATGTATTAAATCATTAATAGGTACCTATAATGGGAATTCAACTCCACGATGGGATGTGTTTTCATCCCATCATAATGTTCTACTTAGGGATATGACACTATTTACCAAACTAGCAGTAGGTCACCTCCCATTGAAAAGTGGTATTGTAGGCCCCAAATCATGACAAACCATGACAAAATCCAATTTTACATTCCATGTATTAATCCTTATAAAAAATTATTCTTAAATATATATAAAATTAATGGATTACAATAAATGATAAAATTATTAGGCATTGAGAACAATAATTGAGATATATAGAGGGCGATGAGTGAGGATGTTTTGGACTACCTTATATAGGTGTCCATGTTGAAAAAAAACACAATGTATACAAATAGTCATTCAAAATGTAAAATAAATAAAAGAAAATTAATTGAAAAATAAACATGGTTGGAATAGAAAAAATACAAAGAGTTATAGGACAAAATATTCTTTTAAAATATTTTTAATATTTATTATAAGTTCTTTTTCCTCACAACCACTTAAATTTTTCCCTTTTGTAATTAAATTTTCATATATCTTAATCCAAAAATCATTTATTATAAGAGGATCCCACTTTATAAATTTATTATCAAGTCGTTATCTATAGAATTTTTTCATTTCTGAGCCAAAAAAAATTATTATCCATATAATTCATTTTATTGGAGATCAGCAAAGGACATTTACCTATCCTCATGGCTACATTGATCTTGATATTGGTCTAGTGTAAGAACTTATTGAATAGATTTTAACGGGTAAATATCAACCATTAGAGAATACAAAATAACTCCAAAACTCTTTAATAGCAAATCTATATATTTGTAATGACTTTTCAAAAATTATTATTCCATTCATATTTAATGATCTACCCTATCCAATTTTTACCACACAAGCCTAATCAATATTATAAAGTTATTTCCAAAGGAATCCTTCCTTTCAGTTATCCTTGGGCTAATTAATTCTATCGACCCACTTGAACTATCTTCCATAATTCATGGTTTTATAGTAACCTAATTGTAAATCCTTTAGTGAAACGAGAACACATATTATTTTTATTTTAGTAATTTTAATCATTACTACATCGGGAATGGGGATAAAAGCCTCTTATAGCATCATTAAATAACTCTAACATTCATTTTAGAATAATTTTAGGTCTTCCAAAAAAATTAACATGGCTCTGTCTAATATGAATTACTTTATTCCATTACAAAATTCATATATTAATGTTTAAATAATTATTAAATATCATCAATCTCCAAAAACATCATTACTCAATGAATAATCTATTATAAAATTTTCTATAGACTATTTGGTTTAATTGAATAATTTTATCTCATTATCTAATAATACGATGTATTATCTACTAGGGTTTAGTGTATTACACTAAATAATAGGGCCAAAAATGATATCCCACAGTTAGGACCAACTCTTTAGTTCTCATCATTCTATAATATACACCAAAGTATCAATAGAAAAGAATAATTTTAACTTATCTTAGATCATATGTAAAAAATCATTAAACTATTTGAAAATTTCCTAGTCAATATATTTCAAAACACATTTTCAAAAATAAATCAATCATTTTTACTTTATGCTATATGATATTTAATAAAAATTTTAAAATCCATCAATATCATCTTCTTTATATCCTCTAAAACACAATTTGGGAATCTATAAATGTTTCATAAATCCAATCATTATTTTCAAAACCATATGTTGAGAAACCATATACCTTTATAGTAATGGTAAAACATATTAATTAATTAATCCATAAATGTAATCAAATAGGGGTATTTATAATAGTTTAAGAGCTTCTTAGTAATAAAGGGTACTTTTGTTTCATATATAAAAAACATTTATCTTGATTCTATTATCTAATAGTCATATCATATAGAAGTTTGCATTATCATATAATCTTGTTGTTCTAGACATTGAGTATCCATGTGACATAGTGTATGTATGTTACGTATATCCTACTTATATATTCTTAATTATCAATTTATAGACTTTACATGTTTATTAATAAATCACATGTCAATAATCTAAGAGTATGATCACATCACATTTCCTTCATCATGATTGATATACACATCAAATGTACATATTTTTTTAAAAAAATTATCTCATTCTATATAAATATTGGGAAACTATTGGACCCTTCATGATATTGTAATTTTCATAATCACAAATAATGGAAATATACTCACTCATATATATCATGCCAATTTTAATATCTCTATGTGAATAATTTTTGTTGTACAACAACATACTCTTTAATCAGTCAATTAGTTACAAGTTATGAGTCAATATGTTCACAAGTGTATTTTTACATTTTTCTTAATTATCATTTCATCGTGTAACGGTATATTCAAGAAAAAATATTTATAATTATTTTGACACACCGAATCCAAAGAATGATAGACTGATGTATGACACACCGAAGTCGACACACCGAAACCGAAGCATGTCAAACCGAAGTATGACACACCAAAGTTGACACACTGAAACTGAATCTTGACACATCGAAGTTGACACACCAAAACTGATGAATGACAGACCAATGTATGACACAACGAAGTCGACACACCGAAACCAATGATTGACACACCAATGTCGACACACCAAAATCGAATAATGACAGACCGATGTTTGACCCACTGACGTTGACACACAAAAACCAAAGTATGACACACTGAAGTTCGACATACAGAAGTTCGACACACCAAAACCGATGTTCGATAGACTAAAGACGACACACCGAAGATAACACACCGAAGACAACAGACCAAAAATGACTTACAGATTGATATAAATTACTGGTTCCATTTAATTAATTCAAATTTATTTCTAACGGTCATATATAGACAAATTATTGTTTTTGACATTATTTAATGTTCTCTATAGGACAATCCGAAGAAAATTAATAGGTAAATACACATGAGAATATCATTATGTCTAGAGAATTGAGGAGTATAAAAGGACCTCATATTTTATAAAGATACTATGATAGCAGTAGCACACATAGAAACATAGACTACGCAAATACGAAAATAGAAGATGAAAGCACTTGAGATTACAAGAAGACAGTAACAAGCTACCTTCTCTGAGAAGGGCTTTAGTAGACTTCGAGACATTAAAGAGATGAACCTTTTCATTCCTCGAAGATGGTTTACAGAAACTGCAATACTCTATTTTAGAGATATATTCCAGAGAAGACTCAAATACTAGTTTCTCAACATTCATTGAGTCTATAGCCTTACTCCACAACACATAGAGAATTATTAACTCTCTTATCTTCCGTAACTCTATTGTCTTTTATATATTCTATTTGAGCAGTGTGTATAATTATTTGTACTACAAAAACTATCTCCTGGGAATAACTAAGGGATATAAAACTATCCTCATTCTCAATATCTCACTTCTTTTTTCCCATGAATAACTATGGTAGAGGTCAAGTGTGACCTGGATAGCCTGGTATGTGGTTGAATACCCCGATCCAGGGTATGGATTAGAAGTTTACTTATATAATTTTTTTTGGTGGGAGGTGATCACCAAGTGGATAGGATTAAGTATCTCCTTGAGAATGAACCTTTTATTTACATTGTTGTGCCAATCATTAGTTACTCTGTTCTGATTTATCCACTGCTTATATTTTTTAAGAATTAAAACTGTTTTTTCTTATAGTTTGATAGATGGTTTTGGATAGTGTCTGTATTTGTTTAATTCATTAAACTAGTTTCAAAAGATGAATTAATATTCTTCTCTGATTTATCAGAGGACTAATCACCCTTTGAGTAACCTGTTAACCAATTGAACATTTATATTTCTACTGCCTTAATTAACTGGGCCATTTTTGAGATTTGGGGTTTTCAAAATTATAATGTTTTTAACAATAATTTTAAATTGGAACTCAATTCACCCCCCCTTGAGTTTCCACTCTGACAAAAATTTGGTATCAGTGGGTTTATTTATTTTCATGTTTTTCAAGTTATTATCAACTGTTATTTTAGTTGTATCTAAAAAGATCTTAATATTACTGTCATACATAAATTTTCAGTTTGTTAAATTCTATGTAAGTATAGAATCTAGAGTTGAGGGTGCTGCTACTAACAAGACACATTTCATTAAAGCAAATTACTCTGTTCAGTGGAAATTAAAAATTAAAATGTATCTAGAGAGTATGGGACCTAAAATATGGGACACAATTGAAGAACATCATACATTACCTACTACTACTAGGGATACATGGTCTTAGTTGACTAAAGAAACATATAATAATAACTGCAATGCAATGAATTATTTATACTATTCTCTAGGTGATGATGAATTAAATAGGATATCTACTTGAAAAAATGAATATGAAATTTTGGATACTTTAGCTGCTCTCATGAAGGAAAAACTAATGTTAAAGAAATGAGACTAAATTCATATACTATTAAATATGATAATTTTAAAATGAAACATGATGAACCTATCTCTAAAATTTATGTTAGGATAAACGAAACAATAAACACTATGAATCTTCATGGAAAACCAATGGAAAATAAGGAACAGATTATGAGACTGCTTCGGTGCATACTTGATAGATGGAGGGGAACTTCTGTTTCCATCTGAGAATCATGTGACATATGAATGATACGAGAGAAAGAGATAATTGGCAAACTTATGATGTACGTGGAATAAATTAAGGTGAATCTTGAAGTAGATGAGGAATCAAGGATGAAGTCAGTAGCATTCAAGACTACTACCTCAAAGAGAAGAAACAAAGAAAGAGTTCATGTTCTTGAAGAGTGATCCACTAGTGAATAGTCAGATTCAGATTGTGACGAGGACATGGATCATCTTGCAAGAAGGTTCAAAAAGTTATACCTAAAGAATAAATTCATTAGGAAGTAAAATTACAAGGGAAATTATGATAGTAAAGGATAATGGAAGAAATAAATAAAATAGAATGACAACACAATTGAAATAATCTGCTATGAGTGCAATCAAAAAGGTCATGTGAAGGAAGTCTGTCCCGAGCTGAATTTCAAGAAGAAATATGAAGACATGGGAAAAAGATATAAAAATTTTATGAAAGCGACCTAGAGTGCCTCAAAATATATCTCCAGTGGATCTGATGCTTCTGATAGTGAACCGAACAATCATGCCAACTTATGCTTCATGACAGAAACATCTGAGGTAACACTTACTTATCCTACACATAATTATTATTATTCTGAGAATAAGAGTGAGTTACATAATGATGAATATATGACAAAGGATAAACTATTTTAATACAATGAAATTCTTGAGGATACCTATTATGATCTCAAGGAAAAATATAAATCATTAAAGAGACATCCTGCTTTAAATCAATATTTTATGTCAAGTCTCAATATTTAAAAAGAAAAACTCACCCAACTGTTAAAGGAAAACACATAACATATGTTGTCAAATGAGATGTTAAGAAGAGACCTTGAGAAGTTCACTGCAGGTAGAGATACCTTGAATCTGTTTCTAGGAAAAAATATTGCCACAAAATATATAACTGGTATATAATATCAACAAGGACAGAGAATGATTATTAAAACTATATTTGTTTTGAAATCTGGAAAATTCTCTGCTTGTTTAAGATCTAGACCATTTCTTGATTAAAAATTATCTAAAAGACCAAAAAATGTGTTCATGTATCAAAATATATCTGCTGATTATAGGAAATATATGAGACAAGTATGGGCTCCTAAAATGTTATTTGCTAACCTCTCAGGACCCAAGAAAATATGGGTACCAAAGTTTCCCCATGCCTAATCTGTTTTGCAGGGATGTTGCCTAAAGAGTTCATGTAAGACTTTGTGGTACTCGGACAGTTGATGTTCAAGACATATGATAGGAGACTACTCATTCTTCTGGAGCCTAATCAAGGAGAATGGTGTTTATGTAACTTTTTGTGATAATTCTAAAGGGAAAATCGTCAGCTTAGTCCAGATTTGTAACCCTAATACAATATTAATTTCCAAAGTACCTTGTGTTTATGGATTAAAGTAAAATATAATTAGCATCTCTCAATTGTGTGATGATGGTTTCAATGTCAAATTTTAAATTGATGCATGTAATGTTTTTAATTCAAAAAATGATTTAATATTTACTTCTCTAAAAAATAAGAATGTGTATGATGATGAATTAAATTCTTTAGCTAAGAAAAATTTTTCCTCCTTAAATTCCTTTCATAAGGAATCCTTTCTATGGCATAGAAGACTAGGACAATGCAATGTGCACTTTCTTAAGAAACATACTAGGAAAGGATTAGTTAGAGACTTACCTAAAATGGAATTCCCACTTAACAAAGTGTGAAATACTTTTCAAAAGGGAAAGCAACACAAAGCTGATTTCAGACCAAATAAAGAAGTTTTTACTTCTAAACCGCTTGAGTTGGTTCACATGGATTTGTTTGGACTATAATGAGTTTCAATTATAAATGGGAAGAACTATGTTTATGTTCTTGTAGATTTATTTTCTAGGTACACTTGGGTATTCTTTCTATCTCAAAAAAGTGAATATTGTTCTTATTTTAACAAATATTCGAAGACTGTAGAAAACCTTAGTGGACTTAGGATTAATACCTTGAGAAGTGATCATGGTCGTGAGTTTGAAAATCAAGAGTGTGAATCTTATTACTCACATAATGGCAATAGTCACAACTTCTCTTCTCCTAGAACACCTCAACAAAATAGAATCATGGAAAGAAGAAATAAGACCCTTCATGAAATATCTAAGACTATGCTTAGGGAATATAATCTACCTATTTATTTCTAGGCTGAAGCTATAAATACAGCTATTTATACCATTAATAGCGTCTTGATTAGACCTATTTTTAAGAAGTCCCATTATGAACATTGGGAGAATAGGAAGCCTATGGTTAACTACATTAGAGTTTTTGGTTGCAAAATCTTTATCATTAACACTAAAGATAATATTGAAAAATTTTCTTCCAAGCGCGAAAAAGGATTTTTCCTAGGGTACTCAATCTCATGTAAAGCCTATAGTGTATTCAATAAGAAGACCAAATGTGTGAAAGAGTAATTCCATATCAAATATGATGAGACTGATCCACATGAACCCAAAACCTCTCTTGAATGTCTTGAGGAAGATATGTCATGTCTGAACCTTAATGATAATGATAGTGAATCCCCTATAAAAGTAACCAATTCTAGAATCTTCCCGAATCTACACCTGTTGAGTCTGGACCAATAAAACAACATGAGGAGTCAAGTTCAAATCTTTCTAGAGGTATATGAACTCTCATGAATCATCTTTTAGATGTTGTAGTAGGTGATTTAAATTGTGGTACACAAAATAGAGCTTCCTTGAGAAACCAGGTTGATCATCCAGCCATTCATTCATAGCTTGAACCAAATATTATTTATGATTCTATTAATAATGAATTTTTGGTGATGTCTATGCAAGAAAAATTGAATCAATTTGAAATAAACAAAGTTTGGGAATTAGTTAAAAGGACTAAAGACACTTCGAAAATAGGCACTAAATGGGTTTTTAGAAACAATTTTGATGAGTCTGGAAATATAGTTAGAAGTAAAGATAGGATAGTTACAAAAGGATACAGTGAAGAGGATGGAATAGACAATGAGGAGTCCTTTTCTCCTGTAGCTAGACTAGAAGCCATCAGGATACTACATGCTTATGCAGCTCATCTGAAATTTAAAATTTATCAAATGAATGTCAAAAGTGATTTTGTAAATGGGTATATAGTTGAGGATGTATTTTTTGAAAAACCCCCTGGATTTACAAATCCCCATTATTCAAACCATGTTTTAAAACATTCTAAAGCTTTATATAGTGTAAATCAAGCTCCAAGAGCTTGGTATGGTAGACATAGCTCCATTATTATTTCAAAAGGTTTTACTAAAGGAATAGAAGATCCAACTTTGTTTATTAAATGGATTTCCAATGATGTCATGATAGTACAAATTTTTGTATATGATATAATTTTTAGATCTTCAATAAATTATTTATATACAGAATTTTAAAAAATTATGCAAAATGAATTTGAAATGAGTTTAATGGGAGAACATAAATTTTTCCTTGGATTTCAGATTTATCAAAATAAAGATGGTATTACATTAAATGAAAGTAAATATAATAAAGATATTTTAAAACGTTTTGTTTTGGATGGTAGTAAGGGTGGTGATACACCTATGAGTACCACGTGTATGATGGATTCTTATGAAGCAAGAAAAGCGGTGGAACAAACCAACTATAGAGGCATGATAGGGAGTCTACTCTACCATAGTGATAGGATAACTTGTATTATGTTCAGTTTTTGCATGTGTGCTCGCTTTCAAGATAATCCCAAAGAATCACATTTAAAATATGTTAAAGGCATTTCCAAATATCTCATATATACTCCAAACGTAGGAATATTTTATCCAAAAGTACAACTATTTGATTTAATAAGATATTCGGATGCTGTCTTTGCTGGTTGTAAGCTAGATAGAAAAAGAACCTCTGGGATATGTCACATGTTAGGAAAATCTATAGTTTCGTGGTGCAATAAAAAACAAAATTTTGTTTCCTTATCTACTGTTGAAGAAAAATAAATTGCTTCTTGTAGTTTTTGTGCAAATATTTTGTGGATGAAACACACCTTACTAGACTATGGATATAAATTCAAACATGTCTCTATTAACTGTTACAACACAAGTGCTACTAAAATTTCTAGAATTCCAATATCTCATTATAGAACAAAGAATATTGACATAAGACACCACTTTTTGAGAGATCATTATTGAAAAGGTGATATAACTCTTGAGTTTATTGGAACTGAACATCAACTTGTTGATATATTCACTAAACCCTTAAACTCTGTGAGAATGAATTACATCAGACATGAATTAGGAATGATAAATCAGTAACCATTTTTTTTTGAATCAGATTTTGGTGAAACTTATTTGGGTGATACCGATTTTTTGTGAAATCGATTTTTTGGTGAAACAGATTTTTGTTAAACAGATTTTGGTGAAACCGATTTTTCATGAAACAAATTTTTTGGTGAAACCGATTTTTTGTTAAACTGATTATTGGTGAAATCAATTTTGATGAAAAATATTTTTTGTGAAACCGGTCTTATTAAAACCGATTCTGTAACAACGATACTTTTAAGGGTTGTCTTTGTAAATTAAATCTGTGTTAAATGGAACGACGATATTTTATTTCATTCGACTTACCATGTTTAAATTTTATATTCTCTTATTTAAAATCCCAAAATGATATATTATGTCTAATCCATCTCGGCCTTTCACCTTTTCCATAGCAGTAAAACCTCATACATTTAGTTACTCACTCTCTCTCTCTCTCTCTCTCGACTCTCGACCTCTCGAATCAGTTAGAATACGTAGCTTCACCATTGCAAGGACTAAGCGTGCTATTTAAGAGCCTCCGAAATCACCTCCTACTATGAAATGTAAGGGTGAAACCAGTGCGACTGGGAAACCATGGATAAAGAGTCGTGTTGTTACAGGTGAAAAGGAAGTGTCTGCTGAGTGGCTTCTGTCAAGTTAATCTTTTCTGCTAATGGTATTGGAATCACAAGGGTGGCTCACTTGGTTCATCAACAATGAAAGTCCCTATTATCCCTAGATATTGTATGAATTTTATCAACATTTTAGTAAAACATTGGATGAAGCCGAGGTAGCAAAGTTGAAATCTGTGGTTAAAGGAAAGTAAGTAGATTTTTCTTTGAAGGAATGGTCTGAATTCATAAAGGTGTCTCATGAAGGTGTCTATGCTGACTATCCTGGTAATATTACACCTTTATCAAATTTGTTTTCATATGAACATTCTCTGAAGGAGCTTACTGGAAATGAATAATCAAGAACGAATGTTGAAAATGAATTTGAAGGAGAAGTGAGATTGCTTTTTTAAGTTCCTACAACATCAAATATTTCCAAAGAAGGGAGATTTATCTGCTGTAAATATCAGGATGGGTTCATTATTTATTTGTTGAAACATGGAATAAAGGTGAATCTGTGAAGATATCTTATGGTACATATCTCTGAATTCTTTAAGCCATCTAAGAAGGCAACCTTCTAATACTATCCGTGAATGATTTCTACCATGTTGAGGAAATTAGACTGTGTAGAAGATGGAGATGAAATGATAACTTCATGTAGAGGGGTTTGTTGTCAGATATACATTTCTAAAAGAATAAAAATATCTTGAAACCCATGGAATAGATTTTGGGTAGGAGATAAAGAACGTCTATACGAGGAATAAAATCTTGTTGACCAACCTTCTAGACCAAAGGACCATGTTGATCCTAGTCTCGAACATGGAGATGTTCCTATCTATTCTGATGAGGAAGCTGTGGTAGAGGTACCTAGGGAAGAAAGATCTCCTTTTGATGATAGGAGTGATCTTGATATTTCTGAATGTCCCGAAAATATAACATATGGACCTCCTAGTCCACCTATGGAATTGCCTTCACGAGAAACTATTCTATGTGATGAAGAAGAGGAAGAAACTGAAGTTATTGGAGTTGAAGGTTATGATAGAAAATCAGATGAGGAATCTATTGATGATCATTATAATAATATTTATGGTGATAATGGTGATGATGGAGGAAGTGTTGAGCATGTGAGTGATTCTTTAATAGTGGGACAACAAGTGGTTGACAGATCCAGTGTTGAATCTTTTCATGGAGATGGTGATGGGATAGAGCATGCTGATCAGCAGGCTGATGATCATAGAGATGTTGGACATGTGGACAGCTCACTCCATCCAAATGCTAAAAATCAAGATTCCATTCAGGAATTGAATGATACTATGGCTACTATCCAAGAGGAAGAGTATGTAGTTACACTATCTCAAATTGAGGAAGTACCTGGTGAAGCTGAAGAAGTTGGAGCTCAAGAAAAGCCTGAAGTCTGGTTGATTTATGTCCCCAGATAAGATATTAAAGCTCGAGAACATGATGATGAAATTTGGGATATCGATGTTATTCTTGAGCCTCATGGACACAGGGTAAGAATTGATACCATTTAGCCAAGAGATTGGACCTTTTCTAGAAAGAGGAATAGTATTCTAGGATATATTCTTTTTAGTTAAGAATATGAATCAGATGAGGAAATGGTACCTCCTCCTATAGTTCCTCAATTACATGCTGACCTAGAGCCTGCTTTACCTATTATACCAGTTGCATCTCCAGAAGTAGACCCAGTTCCTCAGTCTGTGCCTAGTGACTATGCCACTAAGGCTGATTTGGAAATGCTTAAGAATGAGATATGTTAGCCTGTGCTAGATTTAGTGGGATCAATAAATGAATCCACCACCTCAATAAGTATCTCGGATGCTGATGCAGAAAAAAATTGCAAGAATTGTGATTTAGTATATTCAACCGAATCTTATTACTACTGCAGAAAATATTATTAGACACAACACTTTACTTAGAGAAGAAGTGGGAAAGTGAGCGATGAGCTGAATTCCTTAAACTCTGACTTCATGACCTAATTTAGTGGTGTTATAGAAGTTCTCAATAACTTGGTAACGCATCTACTCAGTGTATATTTGAAAAATTTGAATGAAGATCTTGGAAAAATGTTGACTGGTAGATCCTGTTCCAGGAGTGGAAGAAGTGTTGTTAGTGATTTGGAATCTCTCAAGGCTGTGATGAGAGGGGAGATTCAGAAACTCCAGACTGTTTCAGATAAGGAAACCCTTGGAAAGGTACATCAGAATACATATCATGTGTACAATTTGGACATACAATGCACCAATGAAGCCTCCGCACCTTAAAAGGAAATTTGGGAAAACGTGGATAAGTATTTCACTATGATTTATATGAAGCATGATCTCATCAACAGTTTCATGTTTCTGGAAGAAAAATCATTGAATTCACCCACTCACATATGCTTTCAAAATTCAAGTTCTACAATTGAAAGAGTTTACAGCTCCACTGAGTAATTTTATGGAGAATAAGGATGACTTTGAGAGGGTAATGCAACATGGAGGAGAAATCATAAATGACTTCATCAACCTAATCA
The DNA here is from genome assembly GCA_963277665.1 of Viscum album. Taxonomy (NCBI): domain Eukaryota; kingdom Viridiplantae; phylum Streptophyta; class Magnoliopsida; order Santalales; family Viscaceae; genus Viscum; species Viscum album. Next base: position 55,529,099 of record OY728156.1, read on the forward strand.
AAAATTATCTGCATGTTCAAGCCGAGGTTATTGTGGTTCCTATAGCTGCTTCAATTGGTACTGCCTCTTGGCCACATGCTTCATTGACTATCTCTCAAGCTCTTAATCAGATTTGAAGAATCATTACTGAGCAGTCTCCAAGTCGTGTGCTATTAGAGAGAAGGCCTACTCTTGCAGCAATTGTTCCTATGGGTGTTACTTTTCCTGGTGTAGTAATCAGATTAGCTCCATCCTCTACCACTCCCAACCCATCTCCTTATCCTTTGGATCCGTCAGACAAAGGCAAAGATCCTCTTCATCCAATACCATAGTGATGGATCATTTCTTTTTAATAGGGATTTTTTCTTTTTAATGGTCTTGTACTCTTATGTTTTTGAATGAAAATTCTTTTGGAGTCGTTCTTTTCTATTTTTTTCTCTCCTTCCTGCTATTCACTTTTTGTTAATCCTAAAAGGGGGAGAATTTAAGGATGTAATATGAGAAATTGGGATAATGTAAGGATGGAACATGAGAAACTAAGGGTAGCATATACTATCCTTAATAAATCTATTTAGGGGTAGATTTTTTTTAAATAAATTATTGCAATTCCAAATTTCGTTATATTGGACAATTATATTCACCCATGCTCATTCTATATATTTTCATATATACCATAATTTTTGATTATCCAAAATGGGGAGATTGTTTGACCCTTCATGATATTGGATTTCTCATAATCAAAAATAATGTCAATATACTCACTCATAGATTTCATGCCAATTCTAATATATCTATTTGAAAAAAAAAATTATTCAACAACATGCTCTTTAATCATTCAATTGGTTACAAGTAATGAATCAATATGTTTACATGTGTATTTTTAAATTTAACTTGATTTAAATTTCATTGTGTAACGGTATATGAAAGACAGAATCTTCATAATTATTTGGACACACCGAAACAGATGAATAACAGACTGAAGTATGACCCACCGAAGTCGACACACTGAAACCGAAGAATGATAGACTGAAGTATGACACACCGAAACCGATGTTTGACACACCGAAGATGACACACCAAAACCGAAAATTGACAGACCGAAGTATGACACACCGAAGTCGACACACCGAAACCCATGTTTGACAATCCGAAGTCGACACACCGAAACCTAAGAATGAAAGGCGGAAGTATGACACACCGAAGTCGACACACCGAATCCAAAGTATGGGACAACGATGTTTGACAGACCGATGTTCGACACACTGAAACCAAAGTTCGACAGATCAATGCCGACACACCAAAGATAACACATCGAAGACAACAGACCGAAGATGACTTACCAATTGATATAAATCACTACTTCCATTTTATTAATTCAAATTTATTTATAACAGTCATATACAGACAAATTAATATTTCTGACATTATTTAATGTTGTCTGTAGAACAATCCGTAGACAAGTACATGGTATATGCACATGCGAAGAACTTTATGTCTAGAGAATCGTGGAGTATTAAAGGACCACAACATTCGTAAAGATAGTATGATACCTGTAGCACACATAGAGACATGGACTGTGTGAATAAGAAAAGAGAAGAAAAAATCACATGAGATTACAACAAGAGAGTAACAAGATACCTTCTCGGAAAAGCGCTTCAGTAGACTTCAAGACTTTTAAGAGCTGATCCTTTTCATTCCTTGAAGCCGGTTTACAGAAACAGTGATACTCTATATTGGAGACATCTTCTAGAAGAAGACTCAAATACTAGTTTCTCAACATTCATTGACTCTAGAGCCTTACTCCACAACACACAGAGAATTATTAACTCTCTTCTCATCCATAAATTTTTTGTGTTTTATATATTCTATTTGAGCACTGTGTATACTTATATATACTACACACACTATCTCCTGATCAAAAATAGAGGATATAATACTATCCTCATTCTCAATCTCTCATTTCTATTGTTTTCCAGGAATAATTGTGGTAGAGGTCAAGTGTGACCTGTACAGTCTTGTGTGCTGTTGTAAACCCCGATCATGGGTGTGGATCATAAGTTTATTTATATAAATTTCTTGGTGGCTGGTGATCACAAAGTGCAGAGGATTAAGTCTCTACTTGAGATTGAACCTCTTGTTTACATTTTTTTTTGCGAATCCTCAGTTACTCTATATTTTTTTATCTGCTACTTATATATGGTAAGACATAAAACGGTTTTTTCTTACACTTTGATAGTTGGTTTTGGTTTGTGTGTGTATTTTTTTAATTCGTTAAACTCGTTTCAAAAGTTGATTTAGTATTCTAATCTGATTTATCTAGGGACTAATCACCCTTTGAGAAACCTATTGACCAATTGAACATTTACATTTCTACTACCTTAATTAACTTGGTCGTTTCTGAAACTGGCGGTTTTCTTAATTATAATGTTTTTAACGGAAATTTAAATTGTAACTCAATTCACCCCCGTCTTGAGTGTCCACTCCGACTGACAGAAACGATGTCATAATATTCACATAATATGTAAAATGTAATTAGGTTTTTACCTTAATAAATTATAATAAAATCAATATACCCAACCACCCCTGATTAGATAATCCTCAGGGATGACAGAAGAAAAGTGACATTGAATGAAGGATCTTATTCTAGGTGTCCTGCGAACCATTGATATTGAGATCATTTGGGAAACATGAAACTTTATCAAACCAATGACATAGTCTATGAAACATCATATGGTATACTTGGTTTTTCATCCAATGTAAAAAACTCCATTTTTACATTATGATCATAATTTATATATCTATATAAAATGATACTCATTATAACCATAATATTTCATTAGAACCTTTAATACTCCATAGAAAACATCAGTTTTGGATATCTCAAGGTCATATGTTGAGATGAAATTATCATTTCACTTAAACAAATAGTTTCATCTAATATAAAATAATTACAATTTATATTCATCCACTTATATAACATAATATATTTTATATTCTTAAATTATTTTAAGAGTTAAAAAAATTCCCTACCCAAATGATGATAAAATTATTTCTAATATGTAATTTCATATTTTTAGCATATATTAATGATTTTTTATAAATATTTACATATTTATGAAATTCCTTCTATATCTCTATGTTAACATTACATAAAATATTCCCAAAAATCACTAATAGTGATAAATATCTTTGAATATGGATAATTTGAATAACTGTTGCACATAAGAATCATATTACTAATTTTTACCTCTTCAAACATACTATTAAATATACTTGACATATGAAATATCACAATGTTAATTAATTATATTTTTTAATTAGAACTATTTTTATGTCAATGATATTCTTCATTTATCATTTACATACTAATGTTTTACTTATATAATTTGGTAAAAAAATTAACATTTTCAATTAATATATTTCTATAAATGAACATCCAAAACAATTTTTGTATATAATGTGAAATGTACTTCATTATAGAAATAAAAATAATATCTTTATCCTCCTATTGAGATTACCTATTGTCTTTTAGGACATTAGTTTTGGTATCTTTGAATATGACAATATTAAATTTCAATTTTTTGTACATGATCTTATATAAATTCAAATATTCTCCCACATGCCTCTTATTAGATATATTCTCCTTCTAATTTCATTCAGTTCTAAAAAAATATATTATATGTTAAAAAATAACACATTTTTCTTTTAGAATTAATAATTAACTAATAAATAATTGTTAATTATATATAATATTGTATTCTATGTATGCATATAATTACTCTAAATTGAATTATTTATCCTTCAAAATATTTAATTTAAGGATGTTGGGGAACTCAACTATTATCTGAGTATCAATTTTATACATTTTAAATTTAATCTCTTATAAAATGAAATTTCTGATTTATATTAACAATGTTTATCCCATTCATTGTGTGTAACATATTTATGAAAAAAATAACACTTCAAAAATACCATTACTAATTTATGATGATGTTAGAAGTTATACTCAAATATTATGATGTGGATGAATTGTTGAAAACATAGTATTATTATCATTGGTGTGAGGGTACAATTGATAACATCTCTATGCATATCTCCCAAACACTAAAAATATCCTACAAAGTTACTCTACATAAACCATTTAAAATCCTGATGAATCATACCTCCTATGATGTTCCTTGATCTTACAAATAACTTCTATTTATGTCTTGTATAATTGGAGGTTGAGAGCTCATTATTATTCTCTATCCTCTTTAGGATAGAATATTTCACCTTTATCCCATTACAATGTCTCTAAATATATTTTAATATCAATCACATTAAAAATTTTAGGACAATTTTTGTATGTCCATGCAAAAATAAAATAAAATCTACAAATCCCTTATATTTGTTAGCCATACAATCACTTCATGTCACACCATAAAATAATCATAAATTTTTTATGGAATTATGAAAAATTTTATGTATAATACCCTTAAATAAATATTTTTTTTAAATCTAGTTGTTTTTTCTAACGTAATAATTATTCATGATTTTAATCATCTTAATAGAGTTTCTAAATTAAAATAACATATATTATATCGTTTAAAATAAAAAATATATTAACAAAAAATTTGATTAATATTTATTTTTTATTAAAATAAAAAATATTTAAAACATAATATTATAAAATATAAAATTATATTTATTCATAGTCTTCATGATATATATATTATGTGGCCCTCAATGTTTTTAATCTATACCAATAAGTTGAAAATACCAAAAATCAAAATCAATGCTTTACAACACATCAAGGAACCCACAAATAAAGGAATATGTTTAAGAACCAATAACAAATATCTCTCTTAAATTATAATCATGGAATATATAAATCAATTGTCAACACATATCTCATCTATAATGATGCATAATTATATAATCACCCTTTATGATTTATATATAATTCATTTTATTTTCAATATTTAGCAGAGTATGGACTACCATAACAATGGATGCAAACAGAAAAGTACTATTTCAATTAATATTCAATAGATATCTTCTTCCATTAACATGGAATATAAAAATATATTTTTATCATTCAATTAATGTATTAACACTTTTAATTCACCCATTCCATGTTAGCTCTTTATGATAATATGAAATCAATATTTTCAAATTTTAATAATAGTATATAATTATTTGTACACATTAAAAGTTATCTCTTGTATATGAAATAATACACATGTTCATAAATATGAATACATAATTACTCCAGAATGAGGTTTAATTCATGTTGGTATATATGTTTGTGTGACCTTTCTTCTTGGATATATCATTGTGTGAACATATTGATAAGAAGGCTAAATCTCTTTTCTCACCCAACACCTAATAGCTAAACATCAATTTTGTCCTTCTATATAGACATATCTAGTATATAGGAAATTTCTCCATAGATATCATGATAAAATCTCTATGCTATTATTATAACATGTTATTTTTATAAACTATTTAACTGATAAATATTCTAAAAAAATTCCCACATCTAATGTTACAAAAAAAATAACTAATATGTGATAATAATAATAATAAATGTATTAATATCTTATCAAATAAAATAATGTTAAATATTTTAGTCAGGTCTAGTGAAATAAAACCAAAAACATTTTCATGAACTAAATACACTATTTAAAAACTATTTTTCTTTTAGAAATAACATTATGCTCATGCTTCTACTAATTTATGGTTTCAGTTTTTGGATTTTCTACATTTCTTTTAATGGATTACCTACTTTTTCTGAAATCACATCTTTCATAAAATTCCTTCAAGAGATGATATCCCCTTACGAATACCATTTCTATCCTTAAAAACATTCACAAGATGGTCATTTTCTTCCTTTTAATAATTTTAATCTTTTATAAGATTACATGATATATAATAAACACAATTCATTTAATAGAAAATAACCATTTTCATCAATTTTTTTAAAATTAATAGTATTCGAAGATATGTGTACCACAAGATTTAATGATTTTATTTTACCCACATATATATAAAATCAAAAAAAATTAAGAAATATATATAGAAAAATGTTTTCTGTCCATTTCATAACAAGAATTCCATTTTCAAAATTTACTAGAACCATATATCATGTACTTTCTAGAGTAATACATGATAGTTCTAAAAATAGTAATATATATATATATTGGATCCTTTTTACATACAATCACATATGTAATATACTACATATATTAGTTATTTTGATTTCTACCCATAATCATAATATCCATCTTTGACATAAAACATCATATTTGGAGAAATTTATTCCATGTGACATAGGAAACACTTCACACATGAATTATAAAATATTATACTTTGTAGTACCATTCTAATATTTTTTTAATTGGTCAAGGAAATCCTATAGATAAATATTTATAGATATTATTCCCTATAACATTATTTTCTATATATATTCATTTTTTGGTGAAGTTATATTTTTCATTACAAACTATAAGGCTATTATATATTTATATAAATTTTCAATATTTTTCACTTTGAAATCCAAAGAACTCCCACAAACCACTTGTTGATACATGCTATAAAAATTGTCGCTTTTTAATTCATCATATGAAATATATTAATATTATAATAGTTTTTATACCTCATATTATAATATGGATAGTAAAACTAAAATATATTCTTGTATCTTTATTGGTGAAAAGGATAGCAATTCCATGACTCAACCAAATTTGGCTTTAGCTGCTACTATCCCATGCCTGCCTATAATGGCTATGGGATGGAGACATGTAACAAAAGTTATATCTATCATTGGAGGAATTTGACTAATATACCTATATATAAAGGCTATACCATCACCATATATATGTATAGAATAATAATATGAATAAGATTCCACATATAGAATATAACCATGCATATAAAATACCATTATGGTGTGAAATATTATGATAGTGAGAATTGATAATAATGGGTCAAAATACATGCCCAAAATTTGAATTCCCGACCTAATAACTAGAAAGTAAAAATATTGATACATCCTAGCTTCTGGTATCAATATATCACCCACCATACGTGGCCTAATGCACCATGTATCGTTATTCTCTACTGTAATCACCGCCAACCAGTCATTCATCTTCAAAAGATATGAAAAACGTAGGAAAATTACATAAAAAGTGAGTATATACGTACCCAGTAAGACACGCCAACAGATAAACAGAGAGATGTGAGGGGAATTATAGTAATATATAAATGATATATATAAATAAGAAACTATAAATAAGTTAAAATAAATGAATCATCCCAATTAAAGAGAGAAACCTCATCCAACCTAAATGAGCTCAAAATAGCATGATGGTGGAATTCACATCATGTCTTCACCACACATAGGAAGATAGTAAACAAATCCAACAACTTGGATAAAAATATATATTGTCCAACTAAATAATCCCAACAATAGGGAATAGGGATCTCCATCTCACAAACCAACCCCAAAAAAGGTTCCCCATCCATTCCCAAATTTATTTAATGATTCCTAGCATCTCCCACATCTTACAAGAAGAAAACATACATGTCAATAAACACCTTTTTACTATTCTACATAGTTGCAGAGACATAATCTCTATACGAAGGACCCAAGCCCAAGTATTATCGTAGGGTACATCCTTGATGGTTAGGGACTCATTCCCAGCCTACCTAGAGGGTGAAACTTTATGAGACTATAGAGGACCCATAAATTCACTGACTGGAGGGTTCCACTATAGTAGTTTATCACTAATGCCAATCCTGATGTGAGGGTTCCACTCAAGAAGATCAATGTCTTATGTCATATCTCTATAACAGAGATCCACTATAGTAATTGATGAATCATGCCCAGCTGAGCTAGAGGGTACCGCTCATAAGGTCGAGAAACCATGCCTTTAATCTATAGGAGTGTGGCACCCTAGTCCTCAAGGAACAAATATTAGCCTGGATATAGGGTGCTTCCCATAAGATTGAAGGCCCATGCCCTATTTCTTGAAGATGGTACCACTCTAGTCGTTAAGATCCCATTCCCAGTATCGATGGCTGTAACATCCCAAGTAATTAATGAATAATAGATATTTTTATCTATGTCTATTAATGATTAAGATAGTGTTTTAGAGGCTTAAAATGAAAATAAATCCAATCTTAAGCATGGAATACACTAATATTCTTAAAAGATTGTTTTACTGCCTTTTGATGGAAAACCATTTTTAAATATATCTTTTCACAACTTTATAAGCTATGTTTTTCAAGATAAACTTATTCTTTATGATTGGGACATCAAAATTTACTTTGTGTGAATTTTTGGTATTTTTCAGACAATGTTCATTTTTAATGAATAGTGAAAAATAATGCATTTTACATCAAAACTGCTTTTTAATCTAATTTATTTATTTGATTATATTATCTTTTGAATCGGTATTAATGTGTAATATGAATATATTTTTACCATTTAATCCAATGGTGGTCATTGGAATCAATTTCACTTTGAAATTAGACTTAAACTGGTGTCAATCTTTTGATACTTATTATTTTATAAAAACATGCTATTTGCTCTGACAGTGGGAATTATTTATTAAATTAATTAATTTGACTTATATGTATTGAATTTTGTAAAATAGACTTCATTTTTGAATTTGGAATATCAAATATAGCTTAGGGTGAATTTTTGGTAATTTTCTGAAAAACTTCAATTTTTGATTAATAGTGAAACCACTAAGTGGTAGTTAAAGAAACTGATTTTTCGTTTAAATGAAACTTTTCCACTTTTGTGTTGTGAATTTCAAAAATCCGACATTCATGGTTGTCATTAAGAAGTAAAATTTGGTTCAATGGGATTAAAATAATTTTTTTGGTGAATAGTAACTTATTATGTTTTTAATCGCGATTAGTGGTAATTAGGGTAGTTTAAGGTATAAATAATGCTTTAATAATATGAAATGACCTAGAAACATGTCCCAAACTTATTCGTTGTGTCATGGAAGACCAAGAAAATTCATGGGTCAACATGGGGACCCCATGGAGACACTTTGGTTGGGAAATGACATAAATAACTTTTTATTAAATGTTAAAGTAAAAATGACACAAACAAGAGATGTTTTACTAAAAGAATTTTTACATGGGGTTATAAAGATCAGATTTTTGATTATAAATATTCATTGGAAAGATAAAAATATTTCCTACATCATAGTATTTTTTTTATAATATGTAGACTTTAAATAAATTGAATTATTTATGACATCATGATGATGTGGCGATGACCTCATTATTTAACGATTTAAATAAAATGGAAAGATAATGAAAAAAATCTAAAACCTACACATGGCCAAAACCAATTGGATGAGTTGATTTAGAACCCTTATCACCTTATCCACGAATTATATCAATGTGGGACCTTTTAAAACCGAAACACATTTTCAAATAAAGTAATATTTCCTTACTTTCCCAAAGTGCCCCTCCTCTCCTCTTATAAAAGGCCCCCACCTCTACCTCATTTCACACACTCCTCAAGCCTTTGGCTCGGCCAGACCCTGCCCATTTACTCTCTCCACATCCCTCTCCTCATCCTAGAGGATTATCTTTGGGCATCATCCTTTCAAAAGAAGCCTTTAGGCTCAAATAAAAAGGAGTTACAATTTTAAAGGTAATTCATTCTCTCATTTTCATTTGTTTTATTTTGCTTCTTCAACACCCTAAACTCTTTTTATTTACTTCTTTTGTAACAACACCAGTATCTTCAATATAGTATGATGTTGTTATAATATTTATTTGAGCTACACTCTCACAAAACTACATCAAATGGTTAAAGAACATACGGTTTCCGTGGGAGGCGAAATTCTGCCTCCCGAAATGATGATTGTTCAATAATCATTTAACACCTTCAAAGGTGGCCATTATGATGTCACTATTATTATATATGATATATAATATGTTTATGTTTTCCTTAAACTTCTGTTTTTTTTTCATTTTGGGCATACATTTATGGTTTCCATTATGAGTAACACGATATCTTCATTTTAGGAAGTGCGGACTACCGCCCCCTGAAAGTGATTTGATTCGTTAATACCATATGTGGGTTTTGTAAAGGATAAAGTTAATGATATTATATATGTTATTATACTGGAATTATAATATACTCTTATATCATTATGATTCCATTCCATAAAATACGAAATAGAAATGGAAGTAGCGTTCATGCGTACGTACGGCTTACCGTCTCCATGAACGGTGCATTTCATTTCTTACCTCTAAATGTGATGTAATATTATAAATACATGTATATTAAGAATATATATGATATATATGTTATCCAAATCATTAATATCATTCTGGATATAACGAACCCTTTGACCAAATTAACAGCATGTAAGTGTAAGAAGTCTATTTTTGACTTAAGAACCAAATTCCGACAAAATGAACATTATTAACTTAAATGATTACATGATGTTCATAACATGGTATAAAAGGAATAATGAACATGAAAAATATTCTTAATCAAGTAGAGATTAAATCAAGTTTATTATTCAGGAGATTAATGAACGGTCGGGTCAAGTCGGATACGAGGTATGGGACTTCGTCTCAATCTCCTTTCATTGAGGCATATTTTGTTTTATACACAACCTTCTTTTATACGGTGTATAAACCCATTTGACTTTTACGTTTATTCAAAAGGAATCTTTTTTATACGAAGCGTTTACTAAATGACAAAAGGGAATGTTTTTGTCATACGTATGTGGCGACAACGACTTCTCCGCCGTCGTGATCGTTATTTGAGTTTTGGATTCCTCTACAAGCCATACCTATTTTTTAAAACGAAAAATAAATACCATGTTTTACTTTGGTATTGAAAATGGTTTTCATAATGTTTTCATTATATCAATGTGTTGTATTGATATCTCGTGATTGAAATGTGGAAATGTTATGTTTCCTTTATGCATGTTTTATGTGATATGATTATGTTATGGTTCTTGGTCATTATTATGAAGACGGGTGGTTCCGTGATAAACTATGGGCGGGTGAGCCCGTTATAGCTCTCCAATGCATTGGGTAACGCGAAGGAGTGAAACGTTAAGGTTTCTCCGAAGAGATTTAGGGAATATACTGTGATGGGTATTCCAAACGTAACTAAGAGGGTTACTCCCTATGTAAGAATGTTATGAATGCCTCAAGTTACCTTTATGTCTTATGATTTCTATGATTTATTAATGATTTGATGAGGTATGTTAAAGTGCTTATGTTTTATGGGTAAAGTATGATCTCATCCTTATGTATATATGTACCCATGTTTCCTTTCCATATTTTTATATCCCTTACTAAGCTTTTTATGCTCATCCCAAGTTTTATTGAAATTTTTTTCACAGGTCAATGGAAAGGTACATGATTTGATGATAGTGTCAAGGAAGTGTCAAGAATGAATCCATGTTTTATTTTAAATATTTTTCCATTTATGGGAATGAAGAATACTATCTTTATGTAACCACTTTGTTTATATGTGGAATGTAATGAAAGTTTTATGATCTAATTCTCTAAAACTCTAAACCCAAAAGATCCTCAATGTGTAATCTTGTAATAACTCAATATAAGTAAGGTTTAAGGCTGGGGCCTTATAATGGCGGTTGCCACATGGAAGGCTCTTGTGATCCATCGTAATCACTATAGTCATTGATAATCAACTAAATTGGCATCATTCCTAGAACATATTACATCATATTACAATAGAAAATATTGATTCATCCATCGTGTTCTACATGGGAAAAAAGTCCATATATCCTGCCCACTATTAAAAATTTTATTCCAAACAAAGTAGATATGACAATTTGATGTTTTCTATAATGGATATATATTATGTGTAGGGGAGACCAATTAAAGGTGGTCCAACTCTTCTGTCTGGTCTTATACTTTTTAGCACAAAGCATGTTAGCCATGTTGTAATGAACTATGTATAAGGCTACTACACGATGTGTCTCTTAAATAATCCTAATTAACAGAAGAAGATCATTTTCATTCCGATGAAAAAAACATAATACTACTAGTATATCTCTGCCCACATCCCTAGATGAACAAAAAAGTCACATTGTTGTTATATTCATTGAAGTACAGTCAGGATACATTATTAACTTCCCCAAATAGACACCTAATGATAATAACTCATTTTCCTACATTATACTCAAATAATTATTCATGATCATGGGTAAAAATACCAAATTAAACACCCTATATTCCTATTGAAATGTTTTCCTTAATATGACGATCAAAAAGCCTAAGACGGTTCATAATTTGGACACAAAATTAAACTACATGATAGATACTATATTATTTAATAAAAATAAAATGAAAAATAATATTATTATTTTTGGGTGCTCTAGGGACTTGCGTTACAAGCACAAATTAAATATGTAATATTTGTCTAAAAATTAGCATCTTAAAGTTAGATTCATGTTTCCACTGTCAATTAATCAATCTAACACCGCATGATGAAATTATAGTCATGATATGTTTTTTAAAATAATGATAAATAATAATATTATATATTTATTAAATGAACATTTTAAGGGAGGATTTTTTTCACGCATATGGATCCTCTACATCCCCTAACATTTGAATATTCGAGACCAACGGGTACTTAATATCTCCATATGTGCCTTTCAAACTTTTTCATTCTCCCCAAAAATGTATCCCCATATTTATATTCTTATATTATTAAAATTATATCTTATTTAATTTTGTTATGTAATCCATGTTTTTATTTATATTATTAAGAATATCAATCTTCATTATTGTTACCAATATTAATAATAATAATTCTCAATGTGGTGACCTTGTCTGACCACGTCCGTGGAGATCCATGTACGCCCACAATCTCATCCACATAATGGAGCCTCTTATATGATGCCCCATACATGACCCCCACTCAAATACGATTCTATCACACCGCATGTTCATTTCATGTGCCAACAAGAAATATTGGGATTAATAATCCAATAATGTACCAACTATAATAATGAAAACCAATATCACTATATCAATTTTAAATGTTCACAAAACATCATCCCAGTCATTTATTAACCATCCAAAACCATATATTTGTGTGTCTTTTGTGACGTCAAAATGAATCTTGGGGCTCGATCATACACTAAACAACCTTGATAATGTCGAATCATGACCATCTAGTCTATTGATGATGAACATGATGAATTATGGTGTAATGATCCACTAACAATATTGAAACATCATTTATAAAATGTTATTCTCTATAAATTATTTAAACAAGATGATAACATTTAAAACCAAAGGATAATTATATCAGACTAATAGAATAAATATAAAGTGAGGCTAATGAAATGATATAAATAAATCATATTTTAAAATAATAATAATTATATATGATCTATCTTTAAATAATAATGAGTGATGAAAAAAATTATCAATTTCAATCATGATTACGAATTCATCTTTGGTGAATTATTAATCCACTGGTGATATAGGTGATGATACATCTGCATAGGTAGTTATCCTCATGATTATCCTCATTTTAATCATCATTACACATTTGATTTCAATACCCCAATGAAGAACACACTCCTCCTCCTATCAGATCTAGTATTGATAATGCGGAATCCCTGGGAAAGTTATCATAAGAGGGTATTTATAGATATAATAATTTGGTCATTTAATATAAATATTAAATAATTTATTTAATTATTTCTTTTTAACGTACATGAAAATGGTAGAATAATATAAATATCATGCACTATTCTACTTTAGGTCATGAATAGTGTAAAATCTATACACCTGATTCAACTGTGGTCTTATATTTTAGACATGAGACTCTATTTATGATATACATGTATTTATTTTAACCATGTGTTGATAGACTTAATTTTTTTAATACTTTTTAAAATTAATCATGGTCTCACCATGCCTCATAAGAACATTTTTTCCCAACTCTTGACTCATAAAATATTCCAAATATTTTCCAAATTCTTTAAAAAAATTGACGATTCTCTAAATTATTCCCATATTTCAACATTTTCATCCCCCAAAGCATAAACTATGTAAAAGGTGGGGATATTGAGTCAACATCTATCCCTCCCCCTCAAATGAGTTCTCCTATTTGTTTCATATGTTTCTAATAAACACACTCCAACAGAAAAAATTCCAAAATGGGTCTTTATCTATCTGTTCTCAACACCACTAGCTCATTAAAAAATGAAAATACACTCTTTCATCCCAGAATATAAAGTTCTATATCATACAATGATTTAGTTACATAACTCCTTAGTTTCATAACACGAAGAACAAAAAGCATCCAATCTAATTGTAAAGTGGTATACTATTTCACAACTCACTCGATAATTGTCGACAAAAAACCAAACTATTAGAATTTGATACTATGGTCTCACCCTGGGTGTCCTTGAATCTCATTCGGATGCAACCAATAAAAGGTCTACTATCATTCCTATTTCTAAAAAGTTATATCTTTAGAAGTGACCCTTTGAATCTAGAACAGACTTCATGAGAGGATTCTATTAACTATGACTCATTTATCTTTTCTATCAACATCCTCATGTGTCTTAAGAGATATATCTATGATGCCAAATACATGATGGTACCATCACATATGGATAATCTAAACTGATCCAGTAAAGGTAAAGGGTCTATAACATATCTCTTTCGAAAATTAATGTTGCATTCAACATTCCGAAGGGAATCCCCTAGAACTCAATGAAATTTTAGCAGATATATGAATATATTATTTGTATATCCACCTCTCCAACCTGGAGCTGGTGATAACCCATCCTGAGGTCAAAAACTGAGATCCACTTTTCCCAGATACCACTTCTCTATGGAGTCATCTATTCTTAGGGGTGAATAATCATCTCTTATAGTCACTTTTGTTTAGGTGACATATACCCACACCATACCTCATCCTATAATCCTCCTCCCAATAGAACCACACATGGATTCCCAGGTGATCACAATAGGGATTATAATGCCCTGACTATATTGAATCTTTTAACAACACTACAACTTATCACATCACCAAGAGGTCAGCAGACGTTTAAGTGAAAATATCACTTCATCCCTGGTGCACTTTTGTGTAGAGGTCAATCTCATGATTTAGAGGTCAACCCCAATTGTCATCTGGAATGACATCATCAAACCCACCATCATTGCAGTAGCTATGATGTCAAAAAATCCACATATTCATGGGGAATAATATCCAAGTGGTATGTCAACAATAACCTCATACAAATTATCCTATCCATCCCTTCTCAAGGATAACTCATTATCCAGGGAGGAAAACATCATCCCAAAAACTGGAAGACCAAATACTCTCACTAGTAATAGTAATCTGATAATTCCTGATAGGTGACCAATACATGTAATGGAATTAGTATTATGTTCAAACTTACACTATAGAAATATTCCATTCAAGGATCCCCACCCTAACAGGTTTAAGTCACACTATCAGAGAAATGGGTGGTGACTTATCATCTCAAAATATGACTCTAGCACAAGGGTTCATAAAAATGACCTGCATCAGTATTACTAGTCCTCGAAAAGTAGCTACTTCAATGTAAATGTGTTTTAAGAATATGTTCTATAACTATAGGAAGAGAAGATGAGAAACATGAGATACCACGAACCACACATGATGACATTGAGCCACAATCATGTAAGGACTGATGAAATCCATTCCATTTCATTCCTGCTCATCATGAAGAGGTCTCACTGTGATAACTTATAACATCACAAAGACCTAAAAAACACATTTCAATTGAATTAATCCACCACACATTGATACTATACACTTTTGGAAGACAATTACATGTCCACACAATTTTAAATTTCATTACAAGAATGAATCTCTATGGGGGATGTTTCCATATTCCTTGCATGTGTGAAGCCATGTCCAACATTACCTACACTAGGCTCTAACAAAACTCCACACCACCCTAAGGATGTCCCAACACCTGGACCACCATTAGGAGGGGTCCTATCTAAGATGTACGTTACACCATAGGATCACTCCGAATACTCTACCACATGAGAAAGGGGATTTTGGCTCACCATAAAATGTAGATTATCATTGTCTCTGAAACCCATGATGCACAATCAATCTAAGTGTATCATATGTTAGTAAATATGGATCCATTATATGCTACATGGTGTGGAATAGTTTATAACACATCCATTCAATCATTCAGGGTTTGTATAAGATGGAAAAATTATACCCCTAACTTTAGTCGAACCTCTAATTCTTGAGGGTCTGTCTCATCAAAGAACATCAGTAGTCTCTATCAATGGAACTCATAGAGTGTATTATAATGTGTTCATCTTCATATTTCTCTATTTCTAAAATATTATTCTTCAAAATTAATGGTTTTCTACCAACCTAGTTCGATGAAGGAACTCATGTGATGGACCATTAACCAGGGCCTCATCACCAATCATATTGTCATCTCAATCCTGAATCAGTAGCAATTATTTTCATCTTCATGGAGACATGTAAAAATTGATCTATATTTCCCATTTTCAATTGAGATTATATATATAAGGATATGACTCATGAAGTAAATTCAATGTCTGAATCCTATATAATGACTTTACCATTATTCCCTGCAACTAATCTCTCAGTATGATGAGTCGAAATAAGGTTCATAGAGTTTTGATGTATGGATACATCTACTGTCATACCAACACTGGATTTCCATTCTAAAAGACAAAAATGAGATAACATGACATGGATTCTATATATCCCAATCAAATATTCATAATGGGAGAACTAAAAAAATTGTACCAAGGATCGAACCACATTTTATTCCAATATTTCATTTCTATAACCAATGGGGATCAAGATGAAACTACCCCAAGATTTCACCCATGGGTTATGTGATGTAGACAATTTATGAGAGTAATATCTAATATATGAGGAATATTCCTAATATACAATTACCAAAATTACCAACCATATCAATGAATATGTTTAAAAGAATAATTTTGAAAATATAAAATATCTAGAATTCAACCATTTTTATGAAAAAAACATGGGTTTATATGAGTATGACAATGAAACATAATATTAAATTGAAAAAATCAATACCAAACCAAAAATATGTCCACTACTAATTTTTTTTAGTAAATGTGGTGAGAGATCCCATCACCTGGCCTCTAATCATCAACCACCATACTAATCCCAATTATCAAGGTATCCATGTGCTCATTTGTAATCAACATTGAAATTTCTATAATCTAAAAAAGATGCGACACATACATGTTAATATCTTACTGGGGTGAGTATATACATACACAATTTGATTCCATAACACCTAAAGGGGATGAGAAAGAGATGTTATACCAATATTGAGACAATAATAAAGAAAATAGAAATAGAAATTGTGAAATAAAAAACATCAAATAGGAAATAGATCAACCCAAATCGAGAGAGTAGCCTCATACATCCATTAGGAGATAAATACGGCGTGTAGGTGGACCCAAAATCATTTCTCTTCCCCACATAAAATGTGAGTAACAAGATCCAAAAACATGGAAAATTTATATATATATAAATATAAACTAAATAAGATAGAAATGGGATCCCTTCAAAGACTCATGTAAAAATCTAGATGGATGGTTAGTGCCGAATCTTCCATCAATTTGTTGTGTGAAAAATGGTGTGATAACCCCTTGATTTCTTTGTTACCTATGAATATTATCCCGTATGATACTACTCATTATATAAAAGTGGTCCATCTATTTCATAGACATGACCTCCCTGACAATATTGCACAGATAATTGATAATCATCATTTTTCCCTTATTGGTGACTTCCAAGTTTGGGAACCTGCACCAAATGGCATCATAGACTCAAAAAACTTCTATAAGCATTTCTTTTATTGGGATAAATCTAATTGTCAATAGGTGATACAATTTAGCAAGCCTTGGATCAAAACTTATATGCTCACCATTATTTGGCACATTTCTCATAATAGATTACCCACTGAAGCCTTTCTGCAAGCTTTTAGCATTCATCTCTACTCTAAATGTCACTTTTGTAACAAACACAGGGAAGACGTTGATCATATTTTCTTGTCTTGTGTGACGACCTCTGATATATGGAATTATGTTCTTGAATTATTTAATTGAAGATGGCCCTTATCTGTCTCTATTTGTTTGTTTCTAAAAAATTCATTAGATATGATGCCTCTCTACAGGTTACAAATATTCTTCTTGTGGCGGTGGCGGAGCTCTTGCATGAGATCTGGTACGCTCGTAATGATTTTATTCAAAACAATCACTCATTTAGACTCAATGAAGGAAAATATTGGATTCTTATTGTGATTCATGAAGCTAATTCAATTCAAAAAGACTCTTGCAACAACTCGGCTGGCGACTTTGAGATTCTTCGTCATCTCCATGTGCCTGATATCTACTCAAATCCCAAACGTTTTTTGATGTTTTATGGAAATCACCTATGATGGGATGGATCAAAGTGAACATGGATAGCACTTCCAAAGGCAATCCTGGCCCTGCATGTTGTGGTACCATCTTCAGAGACTCATTAGGCCAGTGTCTGGGCTGTTTTAAGGTTGGATGTGGTCATTCTTCATCGCTTGAGGCTGAGATGATGGGGGTCATCCATGCTGTAGATTTTGCGCTTAAAAGAGGTTGGAGAAAGCTTAGGATTGAATGTGATTCCACCATAATTGTTCATTCCATTTGGAATGTCATCACTCATCTTTCCTGGTCGCTCACCACTATTTGGATGAATTGTCTGAACTCGCATCATGGGTTAGAATACATAGCTACTCATGCTTACCGTGAAGAGAATACTATTTCTGATGCTCTCGCTAACAAAGGAGTTCAACAGAGCATGACTTGGCTTGACACTCTGCCAGCTGACCTATTATATCTTTTTGATAGAGATTGTAAAAAAATCCCATCTTTCCATCTTTTGGAACCCTTTTTCTTTTCAATAAATACATTGTGCGTTGGTCTTTGAACGAAGAATTACATTTAAAAAAATATACATTGGATATCTATCTCCTATCCCAACCTAATAATTGAATCACCATCAATTCATGAAGTGAATATAAAATCCCTATCATCTCATGTTTCCTTATATTAGAAAATAACCATGAAAAGACACACCTTGGTACTGTTTCTCATATTCATGGTGACACAATATCTTGATAAAGGATCCATTTTCTAATCCAACAGAAGTGTTCCACATTGATGTTATAGGACTCATGTATAGCCCAACAAGAGTGTGTCACATTAGGAGTATGTAGAGGCCCATTTCCCAACCCAGCTAGAGAGTTCCAATCTAGCAGTCATAGACTAATTACTAGCATGGCTATAGGGTTCCACTCGGATGATCGAGGACCGATGACCTATCTCCACCAGAGGGTTCCACTATACTCGTCTAAGACCCATGGCCATTTGGTTGGAGGGTTTCACTTGGATGGTTGATGACCCATGCCCTATCTCCATGGTTGGGTTCCACTATAATCATTAGGGACCCATGCACTTCTTGGATAGTGTGTTCCAATTGGATGGTTGAAGACCCATGCTCTATCTACATGTGTGGGTTACACTCTAGTCAATGGGTACACATGCAGAGACTGTCTAGATAGTTCCAATTTGAAGGCTCTATTGATCCTACCATATCACAACCATCATCGATAATCGCCTCAATTGAAATCACACCAAAAAAACTTGTCTCGCATCTCAAAATACACCACTATGTTATCTATCATATTTTACATGGAAAAAACTCTAAATATATACACTGAAGACAATATATGATCCCAAAAAAAAGAAAATATGAGAGGTTAATGATTGCATTAAAGGAGGTACCCAACATTTAGGGGACCCACACAGTATGTCTCCCCACTCCTCTTTTCCATTTTTTCCTCGACCATACATGGTTTTCAAAAAATATAATACTCCACAGCGTTGAAACATACTGCACTACATGTCTTGACCCAAATCCTAATCAACGGACAAGGTTCGTTGTTGGTATGAAAGGGAAAAATGAAATTCCACCAATGTATCTATAAATGGTATTGGATTTCCTAACCAATCACATCATTGTTATAGTCGCGAAAAATCACTTAGGATAGGTTCATCACCATACTCAATTATATACTCAGTGAGAAAAACTCATTTCAAAACCTCATTATCGAACTACATTTAGTGGGCCCAAGCCATTACACATTGTTAAATGCCCGATATTTATCTTCAAATGTATCCCTCAATATCAAGGTTGGAAAGACACAGATTGTGTTTTCATTCCGAAACCATATTGAACAGATATGTTGGATACTAGATTCCACATTATATTAATTTTTATTATTATTTATCATCATCTTCGTCATCATTATTATTATTGGTATCTCTAAAGATATGAATCTCTGTCCCAAATTAAATATCCAATATCAGTCTTAAAATTACCATATCATAGTTAGGTTTTTATTTCTACAGGTGGTTCATCAATCCGACGTTGTATAAAACAATTACGATCGTATTTTGTTATTAACAACAAATAAAAAAATGTTTCTTAATTATTTATATTATTTACAACATCATTTCAAGGTTGTATTTGTTTCCTGAACAAGGCACCTCCCATTCCTCTCTTGTGCATGCCCATAACCCTTTCTGCCTCAATTATAAAATTATTGTTGTTGTTTTTTTATTATTATTATAATTATTATTGTGGTTGTTACTTTTGTTATTGTGGTGGTGGTTGTTTTTGTTCTTATTGTTGTTATATTTATTGTAATTTTTAGTAATTTTATGTCAATGTGGCTATTTTCCTTCTAAATTAATGTATTGGAGTTTGAAGGGAGCCTACCTTATCTCTATATGTGCCTCTACACCCTCTTTATGCACCCCAATCATGTATCCCCGCATTCATTTTCATATTTAAATATAAATTAAATCACATTTAATTTTATTAACACATAACTTTTATTCTTATTAATAATTAGAATATCTGTCACCCTTATTATTATCAATAATACTAATATTAAAACTCATAATGAAGACTATGTAAGACTACCTAAAGGGAGATCAAATTCCGAGCACTATCACATCCATGATGAGTCACCTTCATTATAAGACCATATTCAGAACCCCCCAGTCAGAAATGATTTTGTCACACTACACATCATTGCCGCACGTTAATGGAGAATATGGGGATCACCAATCAGATAATGAACCACCTGTTATAGAAAAATCGATAGCTACGGTGCTGATTTGATCCATTCAGAAAACACCATCCTACTCCTATATCAATCCATCCACCAATAATCAATCCACCTGTATATTTATGCTATTGAAACATATCTAAGAAATTAATCACACTCAAACACACCCAAAAATGATGAATTATTACCTCATGGTCCAATGATAAAACAAGAGATAAAATTTCAAGAAAAATCACCAATATCAAAGTTGCACCATCATTAGGAAATAATTTGTGGCCCAATATTATATAAACAGGAAAAAAATATGTGAAATAAGTGATTAATTATATCTAATAAATATAATAAATAATATTTTAAGGATCTATCCAAGAAATAAATAAATCTCATATCAAAATTAGATTAATCATCCATGTTAAATATTTTAATCAATTGGGGTGAATGATATATTTGACAATAACTACCACAAATATGGATTAAACTTTGGGGAAGAACACATATAATATGGATGTAGGTGTTGAATCTGATGTGTACGTCATTCACATCGCGATTTCTCATGATCCGATCATTATTAGTCATTTGATGAAAATATGCCAATGAAGAACACTCTACTCCTCCTCTGAGCTCCAGCAAGGATATTGTGGAAAACCCTTATAAAAAATTCATAAGAGGGTATTTATAGATAATTTGATTAAGTAATTTATTAAAATAAAGGAATAATTAATTTAATTTAATTAAATTAAACATACCCTCAAATGGATACTTAATCCGAACATCCCATGCTGACGAACATTAGGTCGCGGTTAGGGTAAACCCCATGCTCCAGATTCAATAATGGTATAATATATCTGATTCAATAATTATTATATAATATATTACATGTTTTTATGAAAATCTCAATAAAATAATATATAATATTTTTAATATTTTTAGGATGTTAATTTTGATCTCACAGGGCCTCAAAATAACAAGTTGTCTCAAAATGTTGCTCCAAAAATAATAAATGAAATATTCCAAATTCTAAAAAGGAAAATACATATATTTTAATAAAATCATAACATCACCTTAACTAATCAAAAAACTTTAACAACAAACATATTTTCTAGGTAATCTATTTAAAATATATTTTTATTAACCACCAAAATTAAAATATAAAAATAATTTGAATTATATTAGTAAATGATACTACCGAAATATCAACTTGTTTTATGGATTGAACAATATAAAATTTTCTAATTCCCATAATCATTAAATTTTTTCCTTATTTCTATTTATTTGTACATGTCAAAAAATTATTAATTACTCTAAATGAAAAATATTTCACCAATATCAATGACTGTGATACCATATCTCTTGGGATTTACCTTTCATATATATTATGTGTCTCTCGAAAATTCTTTTTATTGGGACATATAAAACTTGTTATTATACCAGATTCATGGGAATATTGAACCATTCCTTCATAAAAACTTATATTATTCACACAATCTCAAATTTGAGAGGTATAATTCTTCACAATGTATCAAAACCCACACATTCGATGGATTTTTCTATGGCTACTTTTGGTCTTCCTTCATTTTTATAGGATCATGTTTTTATTCAAAATATGAAATGAGATTTCCTTTCCCATGTAGTTGATGTGTGATCTATATAAGGAGAGAATATCAATTCCTAGTACAATATTGAATTCCACCAAGGGAAATATTTCAAGATTCACTGGATAAATCATACCCTATATTCTGACAGGATCATAGTCTATCTCTTGGGTTTCAATGATCATACCAATGGTTTTTTTAAAGATATCATTAGTTCAATGTATATGGGAATCGATTCAATAGTTCAGGATATTGTGCATGATATAACAGAATGTGTATAATTAAAATGAAATAAAACATTTTCCATTCTTGATATAATTGCAATTGTACATTTTACTGCTTCATTTTCCTTCTACTCCTCAGTAATAGTGATTTCATATGTTTTTTATTTCTCGTTATTATTTTTTGGTTTCTAACATTGATTACCGTATTAGACCCATGGTTTAGTGAACTGGCTTACAGAGTTCAGTTGATCCAACCATTTGATGCATTGAACCATGGGCATTGTATCAAGATGTTCCTTTCATTCCTCTATAATTTTTATCATCTTCTTAATGTATCTTTTACTGTGATGACTTTTTGGACATTTATCATATACTTGATGAATTTTCACAACCCTTTGAGGAAATTACCATTATGTTTCTTCCAAATTTTTTCCATCTCTCTGGTTGGATATTCTTTTCATCTTTTTCATTTCACCTACAATCTTGAATCTCTATTTCACCCTTATTACATTCATACCCATGGGACCACTCGATAAACTCCATCCCAACATTGAGAACACATTGATCAACTTCTTTGAAACTCTCAATGTCTTCGATAGCTCGGTCCTTTAGAAGGTTTCGATCTAATCCAATAAATAATATATCTATTTTTTATATCATTATTGATAAAAAATACCATGATGAACATTAATAAATTGTGTGGTTTTCCTTTTATATAATGAATGATTCAACTTATTTCGACTTTCTATATAATAATTATCCCCCATTATTTTTTAGGATAATTCATGGAAAATACATTGTATGAAATATTTCCACCATGTCTTCACAATCCAAACATTATATTATTTCATTATTTGTGGTTTTTATTTATCAAAACCCACCATTGATCTTATTACCCATCAAAATAATTTATAGACATAGTATCTGTAATTTCCCGACCTAGGTTCGATGCTCTAGGGCCACATGCTAGACCACCACATGACCTCAAGAACTCCACCCAGTATAATAGACATTGTCCACTAGTAGCGAGGGTCTATTATTGATCATGAGATAACTATTCCCTCTTTATTTCATTATAGTAATACACTACAGGAAAATGATGAAACAATCACTGAATAACACATAACAAGTAATAGAACAATACCAAGATCACTAAATAACCAAACAATAGAATGACAATATCAAAATTGAATATTTTAAATATTTTGATAAAGTACCTACAATGTGGCAAAAGGAAACATAAAATTAAAAAACTTAAAATTCCCAAGAGGGTCCCAAATCATGTCTGGATTTGTTATCAATTCTCTATGAAAAAATCAGATATCCAACATAGGGACTTTACCATTAAACTATCCATAAATCACAAAGTCTATTCGGGTATTGATTAAGAAGCATGAGTATGGTGTGAATATATATTTGTAGGCCATCACAAATGGTGTCTAAAATAATATCTAGTCATCAAATAATGTATTTAATTTTATAAATAAAATATTACAATTGATAATATAATAGTTTTTACATTATCCTTTTCCATTAAATAACCACATTAACAACCATGTTCTTGAGGACACCTGTACCTAAACTCTAGCTTCATTTCATGCCCGAGACCTTAGTTTTCCTAGGTTATATCATATATTAATACCTACTTCAGCTCATTCTGTTGCTAAAAGTGTTCCCAGGTGTGGTCAAATCTTAGAGAACCTTTGTTATCAATCATTAATTAAGACTTCAATACCCCATGTTACCATTTATACTAGACACAAATAAATAACCATGTTCCCATTATATAAATCATTCTTGAATGACCATGTTACCATTCATACATCACACATTATAATATCCATGACCCATTCATTAATTAATACATGAAATACCACGATCCTATTCATACATCGTAAATTAGAATGACTATGTTCCCATTCATTAAATCACACTTGAATGACCATGAGACCATTTATACATTACACATTAGAATGACCATATTTCCATTCATAAAAACATAATCAATAAAAATATTAATATCCCATGTCAATTCCATTATAACTCAAAAAATATTAAATCACAACAGGTCAATTAGTTAATTAAACAATTAACTAATCAAATAAATAACATTAATTAATTAAACAAATAATTAATCAGAAAATTACATTACTTAATTATACTATTAAATAATAACATCAATAACATTAATTAAATTAACAATTATTTAATCACACAATTACTCACGTTAATTCAACAATTAACTAATAACATTAATTAATCTGGTTAATTCAAAAATTAACTAATCACATAAATAATATTAATTAATTGAACAATCCATTAATACAACCATACACATTAGTTAATTATAAATTTAATTAACAACATCAATTATATTAGTCAATTTTATAGCATTCTAATCACACCACTTTCACTACTATTTCAATAATTAGTTTAACACATAAATACACTTAATTAATTCTCCAATAATTTAAGTACATTAATGCCATTAATTAAATCTTTAATTAATAAATTTATATCCACATATTAAAATCTCATAATTAATTAATCAATTATTTATCTCATTCACAATATCAATATTAAAAAATTAATTCACAATTAATTATCTAAGTTATAAAATTTCAATGTATGATACTAAATTCATCAAATAATTATATCAATTCAATAATCTCAGTATCATGTAATTAATTCCATAATAAATTTTCTAAATCACTCAATTGAATCATCACGAGAATTCCCATTAATAAATTCACCCATTAATTATTCCAACTCATTCAATTGCATCAACGAAACAATCCCCATTAATTAATTCACCAATTAATTAATCTAACTCATTAAATTACATTAACAAAATAACACCCTTTAATTAATTCACAAATTAATTAATCTAAGTCTTATATTTGCATTAACCCATCAATCCCTTTTTATTAATTCTTTTATTAATCAATCTAACCCATTAAATTGCATTAAAAAAGTTCACATTAATTAATATTTCAATTAACTAATGTAAATCATTCAACTTCATTAACCAAAAAAACACCCATTAATTAATTATCCAATTAATAGATCAAGTTCAATAATTGAACTAACTCCATAATTAATTAAACAGTTAATTTTTATAATTCAAACAATTAAATATATCTATAATTAATTAAACAATTAATTATCTCAATCCCGATAATTGAATAGCTATATAGTTAATTCAAAAATTAATTATCCCAAACAAAAAAAATTTAATATCCCTATAATTAACTCAATAATTATATATTTATCTTGACAATTAAATATCACATAATTAATTTAATAATTAATTACTCAACTTCTCAATTGAATATCACATAATTAATTGAACAATTATTTATACAAGTTCCTAATTCAATATAACATTATTAATTAAATAATTAATTATTCAATTTCACAATTAAATATCACATAATTAATTGAAAAATTAATTATTCAATTTTACAACTCGCACATATGCCTCAGCCCGGTTGGTGGGGATTCAGTAGGTGCATCTAAGAGACCTGAGAACAAATCTGGGTGGAGGCGTATTGAAAGTTTACTATAGCAGGCACTGTATTAAGCACTGTTCAGTAATGTAGTAGGAGGAACTATTCATAATTATGGGCCTTTGGGCCATCGGGTTGGGCCTCGTGTCCTGTAAGGCTTTCGGGCCACCAAAGGTCTTTGGGCCAGTAGATTCCCAAGGACTTCGAGACACTTTAAGGCCTTAGGACCACCTTAAGGCCTTCACGACACTTGAATTAATATGTACAAGTTTGACTATAATAAAAAAGCCTTGAGATGAGGCTAAAAGATAGGAGAATTCATTAGAGAATAGCTAACCGGATTTGGAAGAATGAGAGGGCATGTCTTTTCCATTGGTACCAGGCATGTGTAGCTTTGCATAGAACAACTAGCTGACCATCCCTGTGAAGGTAGATTGTCGATATCATGACATATGCTGGGGAGGATCAATTCCAAGTTTTCTTGTCTTGGAGATTCCCTCTAAGACCTACGAGTCATGTAATTGTCTCCAAGACTTCTGGCATTGTAAGGGTTCCACCTCACCCCTTGAAAGGGGGATTATCAAAAATAATAAAAAATGGATTTCTTTCAGGCTATTCTGACCAATTTTAAACCTCAATATCACATAATTAATTGAACACTTATTTATTAATCTTTCCAATTAAATATTTCGATAATTTAATGAACCATTAATTATCCCTCATTCCCTATTCCTTAATTAATTAATTCACCAAATTAATTCATTCAATTAGAAAATTAAATTTTCAAAAAACTATAGCAATTATATATTTACATACATATAATTGAAATTGTGACTATGAGATTTGAATAACAGACCACCTACCTTAATTCGTTGGGGAAACAATCACCAAATGGAAATCCCGAAAAATTGAGTGGCCCAATGACGCAGAATGAGATCCAGATCTAATACCTAATTCAAGTTCAAATAAATTAAGATCTCTTAAATATAGATTTGGTTATAAAAATGTAGATCAATATCAACAATATTTTTTATATATCAAATAAAAATTAGGAATAACTTCCATAAATAATGGGTCAAGAATGAGAGAAAAGATGGAAAGTAAATAGGTTATGGTTCTCTTACCGGGAGGGTTACGAATCATCGAATATTCATTAGAATTATAATTAAAATAAATTAGATGACCCTGGAATATCCCTATAAATCTTTAAAATTGTAATAATTGAGTTGGTACAAGTTTGTGTTGAATAGGGTATAATTTTGGGGGTCTGGGATTAAAAAATATTTTTATGGTGACATAATATATTGTGAACTTTTTCTTGGGCCGGAGCACATGGTTTTCCTTAATCATGCACTAGTTATTATGGGGGATCACAATTACTTAAAAGATGGCACATAGTTTGATAGACCATGTTTCAAACATTATATTCCCATCTATCCTAGTTTGCATATTTAGATGGGATGTGGTGTGCGGTTAGAGAAAACCATGTATCAATCATGCACTAACATTTTTCTTCCATATTTATGAAGAATTTATCCCAAACACACTCTAATAAATAGCTCAAAAAATTACTAAATTATGGGGAGGGAGTAGTTGAAATCATTCCCAAGTCAACACTAAATAATACTGGGATCTTACGATTATCACACCTTATAAGAGCTTATCCTCGAGTTGTACTGTCAAGCATCCCTAAGATTCCATGTCAAACAAATAAGACCACATTTACATCTTACCCACTTCAATCCCCCATGTTTCCACCTAAATCTATCCATGATTTCACAACACATGAACTATCAACCCAAAATTTCTCCATAACATATTTTCACGGTGATCCAACAGACAAATCAAATGTTCATCCAATAACTCATCAATCATTATCTCAACATCATCAATATACCTGAATCCTTTGCAATATCTCCACTCCCAGTAACCCAAATAACACCATCCAGCAATGGAACTAATTATTGACATAAAAAAATTCTTAGAAAGGATTCACTTCCACCACCTTCATGGCTTGTCATGCCTTTCCCTAAGAAAATTATATATTAACCTAATAGGTTTATTATTATCATTTTGATGTGAATAATTCCATATCATGGTGTTTTTATACATGGATACCTATAACACATCACTCCGCATTTTTTGAGCTTCATTGAAATATTTCTTTCAAGAAAATAATCCAGCATTGTATTCATCAAACTCCTGTCTATCCTAAGGATCTCATTCATCAATTATCAATGGAGTACCTTCCACTATCCAAATCTACATATAGCGTCTCATATGCACAACCTCCAATGGTCCCCATATCATACCAACAAACATTTATGTAGCTATCTGTAATGAAAAATCATTCTCTATTTACATGGGATGATGTTATGGTAGGATATATGAATTTCACTATTTAATGGTACACTACGAATTCATTAATGAATACAGCCACAAATCATCCATTACTAATGTTAAAGACCACATTAGAAACACATTAATCTGTCAAATGTATCAGGCTTCCCTATCTTCCAACATCTCTCCACACAAATCCAAAACTAGAGAGTCCCTCAAAAAACATAAAACCATGTTCAATAACTAGGGAATTTTCATTACCCAAACCACCAACGTCATGGTCAAAATAAAAAAAAATAGGATCCAGAATTCAAATCATTAAAACTATTAAATATGGGATTTACACAAAAAACAAAACAAGTCTATCCCCCTTTTTCCCACCATATGGTCAAAATTTAAGAACAATCTATAACATTAACCTGTTGGACGGAGAAATGAGGGAAATGATGGCAAGATGGGGGGGTGAATTGCCTTTTAAAAAATGATTAACAAATAAAAAATCAAAGTGAAAGTGCAGCGGAAAATAAAAGAGGCAAGACACACAAAATTGATAACGGAGTTTGGCCAAAACCCGGCCTACGTCTCCGCTCCCAACTCAACCGTTGAGAGATTCCTACCGCTTGATTTTCAATGGTTTTAGCAAGAAACCCACTAGGCTTTGAGGTAGCACTGTAACCTATTACATCTTGCTTTTGATGGTTGAGCAAAACCCACTTGCTTTTAATGGTTTAGCAAGAACCCATTATCCTTCTTACAGGTGAAGGATAGCTCACCTATGTCTCAAGCTATTTAAAGGAAAGCTTGACAATCTTTTCACACCTTAATGGTGATGTGAAACCCAAAAGAAAGAGGGGATGAGAAATAGAGTGATTTTTTAGACACAAACCCAAATTAAGCTCAAAATAGATAAACAAGAAAAACCGTAATGAAAGAAGCCTTGGGCGCCTTTGATTGATTGGAGATGTTGAAGGCCGCTTCCAAGCTTCTTTGATGGAGCTCCTTGGATGTGGAAGTTGTTTGAGCAAAGAGGGTTCCTTTGAGGAAGTCCGCTGGAGGTACGCCAAAGATGGAAAATGTGTACGGTGGCTTTGTATATGATCCGGTTGGTGTCCGGAGCTTCCTTGGCCTTTATTTATAGGCATGGAACCCTTGGGGAGTCTTCGGAGCCGTTGTAAAGGGCCTTGGAGCCGTTGTAGGCCAAAAGAGGGTTGACCGGTCAAAGCCAACGGCTAGTTTGACCGGGCTACCGGCTGGCCGGTGCAGGTCCACCGGCTGGCCGGTGTCTTGGCAGTAGCTGATTCTTCTTTTCCAGGCACCACCGGCTGACCGGTGCCAGAGCCACCGGCTGGCCGGTGGGCAGACAGTAGCTACCACTGTTTGATCAGGTTGCCACCAGCTGGCCGGTGACAGAGCCACCGGCTGACCGGTGGAACCTGGCAGTGGGCAATGCCTCTGCCAGGTCCACCGGCTGGCCGGTGGACTGAATTTCAGTCCACTTCTTGTCCATTCTTGGGCCAACTTCTTGGCATCCTTGTGCCTATCATTCAAAAACACTTCAAACAAAATTAGACAAATAATAAGGTGATTGTGATCATGAAAATCAAACAACGAGGGGAACGAGAGGTACAACAATCTCCCCCTATTTTGATGATCACAATCACCAAAACAATCAATGTAAAATACATAAAAGAAAGACATGCTTAAAGGATAAAGAAAGTAAATTCTAAGCATGATCAAAAGGTTTCTCCCCCAATCAATCAAGAAATTCTCCCCCTTTGTGATTATCAAAATAGTTCGGGGCATAAAACTTGATTGAGGGACGAGAGATTTGAAAAAAAAGATTTGAGATTTGAAAATCAATTTGAAATTTTGGATAACAGTTTGAATTGAAAGTTTTGAATCAAAAACCAATTGAAATTTGAAATTTGAAACCAAATGAAATTTTTGAAATTGAGAGTTTTGAATCAAAAAAGAATTTAAATTGAAAAATGAATCGAAAGAGATTTTTGAATTTTATAAAATTTCTCCCCCTAAATAAAACAAAATATCATCGGGGAAACGAAACTATTTTTGGCCCGGAGAGACTCGCCAAAAGGGATTTTTCAATCCAAACTTGTTTCATGGTGGGTCTTCTCCTATAAAACTCGTCCGAATAAAAAATAGACTTGGGTTGGCCGTACCGGGCATTTTTGCAATCACACTCATAAATGAGGTGCCCGGTTTTCTTACAATAAATGCAAAATTTATAACTAGAGCTCCCCCTTACCAAAACAGTGGGTGCATGGGAGGAGGAAGCTACATTGGTATATCCTAGCCCTTGGGTGGTTCTTGAAATTCGTTGGGAACCAAGGAGATTGTTCAAATTTTGTTCACCTTGGGTGAACTTGGCTAGGGATTCTTTTAAATCTTTGATGGTTGATTCCATAGAATCAACATTTGGAAAATTTTGGATTTTGAGGGTCAACTCTTCCTTCTCTTTGAGAAGTTGATCTTTTTCGGAAGAGAGTTTTTTGAAATTCTTTTTTAAAGCAACAAATTTTGATGATAATTCATGGAAACCTTTTTCTAGTTGGTCTCTAGCGTGTGAGAGTTCTTGATAAGATAGATGATTAAATGAATTAGAAGAACTAGAGGAGGAAGAGGAGGAAGAGGATGAAGATACCTCATGTTTTTCCATTAGGCAATTATTACCATTGTCGCTCGAGGAGAAAGAAGAGAAGGAGGAGCTATCACTCCAAGTTTTCTTTAAAGCCTTCTTCTTCTTCTTCTTGGCCCTTTTCTTGTGAGGTGGGCAAACGGGCTTCATCTTTTCGTCGGGTTCTTGCTTTTGATCAGATTCTAGCTTTGGAGCCTCGCTAGTACCTTCATAGGTTAGTTCTAAAAATTTCCAAAGATCGTAAGAAGTAGAGCAAGTAGAAATAAAATTAAATACATTTCGGTCTAGCCCACAATGTAGAGCATTCATGGCTTTGCCATCAAGCTCGAAATTTGCAATGTCGGTGGGGGTCCATTTAGACTCATCGGGAGAAGAGAGCGTAAAACCATGCATAACAATTCTAAAAATAGGATAGCTAATGCTTTGAAGAAAAGTTGACATGCGGGTTTTCCAAAAAGTATAATCGACTCCATCAAAGAATGGAGCACGATCCAATGAATAGCCTTCGGGGGATTGAGAGGAAGAAGCGGTAGAAGCCATCAAAAAAATAGGATCTTTAATTTGAAACCGGTTAAGGAATTAATCAAAATACTCCCTCCGATACCAATTGTTGGACGGAGAAATGAGGGAAATGATGGCAAGAGGGGGGGTGAATTGCCTTTTAAAAAATGATTAACAAATAAAAAATCAAAGTGAAAGTGCAGCGGAAAATAAAAGAGGCAAGACACAAAAAATTGATAACGGAGTTCGGCCAAAACCCGGCCTACGTCTCCGCTCCCAACTCAACCGTTGAGAGATTCCTACCGCTTTCTTTTCAATGGTTTTAGCAAGAAACCCACTAGGCTTTGAGGTAGCACTAGGACCTATTACAGCTTGCTTTTGATGGTTGAGCAAGAACCCACTTGCTTTTAATGGTTTAGCAAGAACCCACTATCCTTCATACAAGTGAAGGATAGCTCACCTATGTCTCAATCTATTTAAAGGAAAGCTTGACAACCTTTTCACACCTTAATGGTGATGTGAAACCCAAAAGAAAGAGGGGATGAGAAATAGAGTGGTTTGTAGAAACAAACCCAAATTAAGCTCAAAATAGATAAACAAGAAAAACCGTAATGGGAGAAGCCTTGGGCGCCTTTGATTGATTGGAGATGTTGAAGGCCGCTTCCAAGCTTCTTTGATGGAGCTCCTTGGATGTGGAAGTTGTTGGAGCAAAGAGGGTTCCGTTGAGGAAGTCCGCTGGAGGTACGCCAAAGATGGAAAATGTGTACGGTGGCTTTGTATATGATCCGGTTGGTGTCCGGGGCTTCCTTGGCCTTTATTTATAGGCATGGAACCCTTGGGGAGTCTTCGGAGCCGTTGTAAAGGGCCTCGGAGCCGTTGGAGGCCAAAAGAGGGTTGACCGGTCAAAGCCAACAGCTAGTTTGACTGGGCTACCGGCTGGCCGGTGCAGGTCCACCGGCTGGCCGGTGTCTTGGCAGTAGCTGATTCTTCTTTTCCAGGCACCACCGTCTGACCGGTGCCAGAGCCACCGGCTGGCCGGTGGGCAGACAGTAGCTACCACTGTTTGATCAGGTTGCCACCGGCTGGCCGGTGACAGAGCCACCGGCTGACCGGTGGAACCTGGCAGTCGGCAATGCCTCTGCCAGGTCCGCCGGCTGGCCGGTGCTATCACACCGGTTGGCCGGTGGACTGAATTTCAGTCCACTTCTTGTCCATTCTTGGTCCAACTTCTTGGCATCCTTGTGCATATCATTCAAAAACACTTCAAACAAAATTAGACAAATAATAAGGTGATTGTGATCATGAAAATCAAACAACGAGGGGAACGAGAGGTACAACATAACCATCCTACACATATGTACTATTTTAAAAGGGGAAAACAATCCAAATATTTGTGTTTATCAATTAGAAAACTATCTATTCTCATCTTGAATTAATTTACAACATTTCTCAGTTTCAATTTTGGAACTTTTTCATTTCAATTTCAAAAAAATGGAAAACAATTCATTCTCAACAACATACCCATAACTTATTTTCCTCATAATGCTTAAATGATGCATGGAATAAGAATAATTTTAAGTGCATATAATGATGCATGAAAACTCAACCCTGATGCAATACCAGACCATGACTCAAATCCTATAAATGTCAACAACAATAGTCACATCACAAAAGAATAGTGTCACCCAGGATGAAACAATATTAAAATGTAATATCAAAAGAATATAACAAAAATTCCACATAAGTGCGTTTGATACTCCCATGGACATGCTCATAACCAAGGCCCAACTCTTCTTAGTATCCTATCTGCCTCTCCGAAATAGTAGGAAAAAAGAAAAAAAATCTAATACCACTCTTTAATATGCTAGCCCGAGTTCCACACACTAGATCCCCACTGTGGACTTCCATATGAGCTCATGTGTGCCTCATCATATTATAGATTCTACTGAATAAATGGTATATTATCAATCTTAGGGAGAGTATACCCACTATTTTTTATTATAGTAATATAGTTGTAGAGAATAATGAATCAATAACTGAATAAAATTTTACTAGAAATAGAATAGATACAAGATCACTAGCTGACTCAGAATTGGTACGACAATATCAAAATAAAACAGTATATGTGTTGTGGTAGATTACATTCCAAGGGTCAAATTGAAACCCAAAAGCAAAGACACTAACAAATTCCGCGTGGGTCTGGAACCGTGTATGGCTCCCCCATACATGATCCATCACTAAATCATCAATCCAATATTGGGTATTTATCAATAACATGTCTATAAAGAACAATGTATATTCAGGAACCGATTAGGCAGCCTAAGTAGGGTGTGAGTACAACTCATTAGGCCACCACAAACATTGTTTAAAAAAATATAGTCATATTTTAGTGTATACAGTTTTACAATTAAATAATTATAATTAATACGTAAATATTTATCACATTATCTTTTTTTATTTACATGAGTACAATAAATCATAGGTTCTAGAGGACACCCATACCTCAACAACAACATTGGCTCATTTCGAAGCCCGAAGTGTTCCAAGGTAATATCATATCTTAATACTTTCTTTGGATAATTCCAGTTCATGATGTATTCAATGGTGATATCATATCTTCTTACAAACATCAGATCATTTCAGAGCTCGATGTATTCCCACGTTCGGTCAAATCATAGAGTACCTATGTTATCATTCTTTAATTCATACATTAATTCCAATCTTACTATTCATACTACACACAATAGAATGAATATCTTTATATTATTTAATTCATACTTGATTGACCATGTTACCAATATTACAATGCACATTAGAATGACCATGTTCCAATTAATTAATTCATACATTAATGACCATCATCCCACTCACACATCACACATTTTAATGACCATATTCCCATTATTTAATTGATAATTGAATGACTATGTTACCATTAAAACATTATACATTAGAATTTCCATGTTCCCATTATTTAACAAATAACTAATTAAATAATTAATTTCCCATATCTATTCTATTACTAACTCAATAATATGTTGAACACAACAATTCCTTTAGTAAATTAAACTATTAACTAATCCCATTACAAAAATAATTAAATCCAAAATTAATTAATAAAAAATCTTTCGGTTAATTCAATAATTAACTAATAGCATTATTAAAATTTATTAAATTAACAATTATTTAATCACAAAATTACTTTATTTAATTCAAAAATTAACTACTAACATCAATATCAGTTAATTTCAAAATTATCTAATCAAATCAATAATAATAATTAAATTAAAAATAAAATAATCAAATCAAATATATTGATTTATTCTATAATTAACTAATCACTAAAATTCTTTTACTCAATTCAACAATTAACTAATAAAACCAATTGAATTAATAATTAAATAATTAGTATATCACACAAATACCCTTAATGAATTCCCCAATTAATTATTTCTATCAAGAAAATTAAATAATTAATATATTAATTATTTAATATCCACATCTCAAAATATCATAATTTATTTCACCATAATTATATCATTCAAAAAATCAATATTTTATAATTAATTTAAAATTACCCCTATAAATTATCGAATCTCAAAATATCATAATTAATTTATCAATTAATTACCACAATTATATAATATCATTATAACATAATTAATTCCACAATCAATTATCTAATTCACTAAATGTATCTAAAAACCAATCCCTACTAATTAATTAACCCATTAATTAATCCAACTCATTAAATTGCATTAATTAAACAATCGTCATTAATTAATTCACCATTTAAGTTATATAACTCATTCAATTGCACTATCAAAACTATCCATATTAATTAATATTCCCACTAATAAATCAATCTGATTAATTTACATTAATTCACAAATCATCATTAGTTAAATCACCAATTAATTAATCTAATTCATTCAGTTTCATTAACAAAACAACCCCTAACAATCGATTCTCCAAATAATTAATATAACTAATTCAATCTCATTAATATAAAAATTCCCGGAAATTAATTCACCAATTAATACATCATGTTTGACATTATAATTTACTTTATAATTAAATAAATAATTATTTATCTGAATAAAAAATTCAAAATCTCAATAATTAAATAAACAATTAATTTTTTTAGTCCAAAAAATTCAATAACTCTATAATTAACTCAACATTTAATTATCAAAATCTATACATGTCAATATCTATACAACTAACTCAACAATAATTTATTAAAAAACATAATTCAATATCACATTATTAATTATACAACTAATTTTCAACTTCACAATTGAATATCACATAATTATTTCAATAATTAATTATTAGACATCAAAATTCAGTATCACTATATGAATCTGACATTAATTTTTCAAAATATAAAGCTCAATATCACATAATTAATTTGAAAATTAATTATTCAAAAATAAATTCAATATTAAATAATTTATTCTATAATTAATTATAAAACTTCATAATAAAAAAATTCTGATAACTAACTCAACCATCAATTATCTCTAATTCCTAATTACTCAATTAATTAATTCACTATATTAATGAATTCAATTATAAAATTCAATTTCTATAATAAAATATTTTTATTATATAATTACCTATATGTAATTAAATAATGAATATGAGATTTGAATAATAGGCCATATACCATGATTCTTTGGAAAGCAATCACCCAATGGATTCCTAAAATTGAGTGGCACTATGACGTTGAATGTGATCTAGATCTAGTACCTAAATAAAGATCAATTAAAACAATATCACTCTAATATAGATTTATATCTACAATATGATATCAATATCTATAATATTTTGTATAAATATAACTGGAATAGAGAACAACATTGCATAATAAAGGGGGAAGAATGGTAGAAGATGAATAAAGAAAATTGGTTCAGGTTCTCATAAAAGGAGGGTTTTAAATATTCGATCTGGGATTTCAATCATAATGAATGAAGATTATAAGGAATAATAATCATTGAAAAAGTCTCTATGATCATGAAAACATAATTTTGGTTGAGTTTTGGTTGAATAGGCTGAGTTTCATGTGTTCAAGATATTTTGAAAACATGTTTTCGAGTGACATAAAATATTGTACATGGTGTCCTATGCATGGTATCATGAGTTTCTCAATCTATATGCCCTAACCATTTTTGTAGATATTAAGGGGGAAAAGATAACTCATAATAGGGCACATAGTTTGACAAACCACGCACCAACCAAGCAATTCCCTTCTGTCTGGAGTGGCACGGTTAGCTAAGTTGGGGGGGCACGGTTTGGGAAAACCATGTACATACCTATTTCTTTCATTATTATCAAAAACTTCACCTAACACACTCTAAGATATAACCAAAAAACAGTAGTCAAATAAGGACTCATGATAACAATAAATCAATATCAAGAGAAATCCAAAAAGGTTGGGATGTTGTAGTCTCATTCTTATTCTTATGAAAAGGGATCACAAAAAATATATTCTCCATTTAGTTAACAAATTATTATTTGATAATTGGATTGGAGGATCTACTAAACATCAGTGGTTGTTATGGTATAATGGATACGGTTCCTAGTTTATATTTCCTAGGTTAAGGAATTCATTCCATTTGGTTTAAGTAATTGTTCATAGTCCAAGATAGCTGTGTAAGATTCTCTGTAACGTTTTGAACTACACCTCACATAACCTTGGGGATGTCATTCAGAAAATCATTGCATTTTCCCTCAAACAATTTTTTGGTATGGGTTCTATTGGATACAACCATTATCTAAAATAAAATGGTTTGAGAGATAATTCAAAAAATAATGAATAAATAATTTATTTCAATATAATGATTATATCTAAAATATTATCTTATGGGATGCATTTGTATATACTTCTTCTAAAAAATTCATATAGTATGTTTACCTATACATAGTCTTATGAAAATGGAATTCAATAATGTTCACTAATCATAATTTCCCTATTAACTAAATTGTACATCTACTAACAACTATAGGGACCCTACTTTTTTACATGACTATTATATCTTTTGATAGATAAAAACGTAATAGTTATAAATTCAAGGATAAAAAGGTTTAGTGTCTTGGGAAAATGAGTACCATATATCACTGATACATAATAAAACATTGGAATTTTACAAATATAGCTTATTATTCCTCAAAAAAATATCTCATGTTATTTTATGTACATATAGTCTGTTAAAGATATACATTAATGATTGGGGTGATGTAATTTACCAATAAGGGAAAAAGATAACAAAAAAGAAATAAGATACATGAATTAGTAGTCCATGGTTGATCATAATTGTCATAATGATTTAATAATAATGGGATCATCATCATAAGAATGAGTATGTCATTTTGGACATGTTATAGAATGTGGTGTTGCATAAAAATGTAACAACATTTCATTGTTGTCGAATATACAAACAATTTTGAACAAAGATATCATCATGTCCTTACATAAAATATGTCAATAAATCATAATATCATCACTGAGAAAAAGATAGCATATGTTTTATGAATAACACACATAATATAATTAGATACATCACATTACCCAATGAATTTTATGTATATATATTTCTTTTCCCATATATCACAAAATAATT
Organism: Viscum album; assembly: GCA_963277665.1. Taxonomy (NCBI): domain Eukaryota; kingdom Viridiplantae; phylum Streptophyta; class Magnoliopsida; order Santalales; family Viscaceae; genus Viscum; species Viscum album. The sequence goes on from OY728156.1 coordinate 55,567,759, forward strand.
TTTACATAAACATGAATTGAACAAATAACATATAACAATAATATTCATGAACTAATCCATGAATGGGAATGCGTTTATTAAGAATTTTATATATCATACTTTCAAGAATAAACTTTTAGTTTCATAGATCAGTAATGTAAAACAAATTTTCTATTAACCTCATCATTACGAATGAATAAGAAACAACTCAAGAGGAGTCAAAGATGTGATTATAATGGAAATTAATTTTGGTAATTAATTTTATTTAGATAAAAAATATAGGTGCAAACATGTATATCCCCAAAAATAAATGGTAATAATATTGATATGATATTTATGATCTACTATAGGAATTTCCTTACTGATAAGTTTGTGAAATATGGATAACCATGATAAAATGAGTTGGGTTTGAGAATCCACTTGCCTTGAATTTGGATTTATTTCGATGATTCTATGAATCCTAAATAATAAACCAATATTTATTAAATCATTTAAATAGAATTTAATTATGTTAACTTACATAAACATTTAAAAATTATAATATTTGGAATATACTTCATAACATTTTTTTGATGTAGAAGTCTTTCGGTATCATGTTTTCCATAAAAATTTAATGTTTATATTTTATTTATCTTTTTTTATGGTAATTCATAAATAAGTTGGGAAAATTGCATATAGTTAAGATGAATATATATATAAATTTTTATATTATAATTTTTAACTAGCTGTAATATTAGTGATAGAGAAATAATTTTGAAATTTCCTCATTCATGATTAACTAACTAAATCAGAAACTTTCTCCAAAGGAGGAGGAAAATAGTGATAAAAATATAATACATGAAAATAAAATTTTTACCACAGTTTAACATCATTTAAATAATTATAATTAACTTATAAATTAATCATAGATTATTTGGTTCTGAAATTGATAGATAAATAGATGAAGAGAAAAGAATCCTCAAAAATTAGTTGATGAAAACATGCCATCAGCATAATGTTTCATCCCTTATATGGAACTAGAATAACATGATATTTGGAGATTTATTATGCCACAATATACCTATGTATTTTATGTTTATTAATAGGGAAACTCTTTCTTAGATCTTCAAATTTGGAAATTGTGGTTGGGGTGTTTTTCCAAAGGGAGGGAGATGATATATTTATGCTTGAGGTGAGGGGTATTTTTAGAATAAAATATTGAATAAAATATTATACCAATGGTCAACCATGAAATAGTGAAACTTTTTTAATTTATATAATATAGCAATATAATCAAAAGCATTTATGTCTTTAAACCCATTTATAATTAAAATCCATTAGATTATAAATATGTAAATAAAAGAATAAAACAATGTTATTTTAAGCATTTTTTTTACTTTAGTCATTCAAAAATGATTTTTATGTTTTGAAATTTAGTTTATTTTAAGTTAATAAATCCATTATAAAATTGAATTTTTTTAACCTTATGTCATAGAAATTATTAGATTTTTATTAAATCATGAATGTTGTAATTTGAGATTCACGGGTTATGAGAAAAACTATATTTTTACTATTCATATGGAAATTAAATTATTTCATAAAAATAACAAAAAAATCCCCATTTGTATAATATAAAAGATTTCATTTTAAATATTATTTTATTTTATCAAAATATAATTCTATATTTGGTAATTTTAAATTTATAAATATAAAATTTAAAATTTATGAAATCATTTAAAGTACAGTTTATTAAAATGTGCATATATTATATTTTAGTTGTTATTCAAATATATATTTTCTTGAATTATAATATTAATATTTTCATAAATTTCTCATTAAAAATTTAATTTCTGTTTCATTTTATTTTTTTGATGTCAAATTACTCATCCAACAATCAGATTACTATTCCCAATGATTTAGTTTATATTCCAACGAAAACATTACTATTAAAATGTGTATATATTATATTATAATTTTTAATTATTTCCTCCACTCATTATTCAATGACATTTTTCTTAAGGTTCCTTATTTCAATTATCTATAATTTTGTTTTGTTTACTAAAATATTTTTTTCAATAGATTTAGTTGTGGGTGTGATGATTCTATCAGATTGGGGTGATCCAGATTTTCCCACTATAATTTTAGAAATTTATTTTTTTGTCCCATTGTAATATATTTCATTTTAATTTGTCTAGTTTCTAATTAATTAAAAAATATTTATTAATGAAATAAATGGTTTTTGGTTTCTTTATGTTATTTACTTGTATTATACTATATAATATAACACACAATTATTTCATTAGAAAAAAATCATTCTTAAACTCTAGATTTTTTCCTGATATCCCAGTAGAAGTAGACAATGCAAGACCTAATCGAATGATTTCCATGTAGCAGGCTCACATTCCCACTAACCACCATTATTTTGGTCAATATATCCCAAACATGGGGAAAGGTTATTTACAAAAGCCTATACAACTCAATCTTAGTGTACTTAATAATGTATAATTCATATCAGCAATAACTCAAGGGACCATCGACTCTTCAACAATAGTTGAAGATGAAAAATACAATGATATTCCTCATCACGATATTATAATGACGGATTACATGAACCGTATTCCATATATTCTCCCTGGAAAACCACCCCACAGTTATATATCATCTAGAAATAGAAATTGTTTCCTTGTTAAGAAATCCTTGTATAGATAGGTGCTCTAAAACATGGGGTTAACTATAAATAGTTCCGCGAAAAAAAACAACAAATCCTCACCATAGTCAACATATGACATAGAGAAGATACTCTTATGATATGAACATATGGAGAACGAAACCAAATCATGTCATGGTCGCACAATGATAAACTGCATGATGGGGACCCAGTCATAAGCCCTTAAACTACAAAATATTTGATTACCTTGTGGGGAATACATCTCCTCTTACGCCCGAGCTAGATCCACATAATAGGTTATTAAGGTACAGGTTTAAAATCTCACCTATATTTCATTCATAGAACCCAATATAAAGAAAAATATAGTCTTAGATTTATCCAATCACTAAAAACACATATACTGAATGTTTATTCCATTTTTAATCTAGGACATCAGATCATTATTTAATCAGTAAACATGATATGGGTTTGTGCATAAGAGAAAAAGAAGTAACCCCAACCCTATGTTTTTGATATACCCACATAAGAAACCTTAAAAGGACTATATATGGCATGAATCTTACATAGTGACACCTAGATCTCAAATCACGGATCCAAAAACAATATAAAAAAATATATTTCCACTGCGCCCTAGGTATAGGTTATGCTTGTGTATGTAATTTCCCTTATAAAAACTACATGTCTCTTGAATCCAATTATCTTTATATACAAAGCGATTTCCAAACATCTGATCTTGGGCCAAACAGATATATATATATAAATAATCCCCTCCCTAAATATGAGATAGATCTGTTTATGATACATTGTTAAGAACTACATGTGGATTGATTCTCATTATAATGATATTCTTAGTGATTCTTGGATGATGTATCCTAGGAAAAAATATATATATAAAAATACCATTTCCTCAATTAGGATCTTGATTTATGAGGGGAATTTTACATGTATGAACAATGTGTGTCTTGATTAATATAAAAAAGGATATGAAGTGTTTTCCTTATCTACCATCATGGGTCCAGCCCAAAAATAAATGGATTCATTTCCCCTCTATACATATAGGTCTGATGGGCATTGGGAATTTTGAATGTAATAAATACGTGTGCATTTATTATCGTTATGACATGATACATGGTGATTAGGACATAAATAATCATGCTCTTAACCACATTATATATAAAAAGAAAACCCTATTTTTATATTGTCCAAACATTAGTTGGAATCATTCTCTGAAACACTATGTGTCTTGATTTCGGTTTCCAAACGAAATTTAGTGATGTTTGGATATTTCATTTTAGTGACAATCAGGAATTTTTATCACCCTCAACCATGTACATCCTTAGGTGTCATATCCATGTAGAGGAAGCAGTACACATTAAATTTTGAACTCCTCCTGATATTCCATTTCATACACCCTCATGCACCTCAATCGACTTCCCAGTTATCCTTTAGTACTCATGCCAACCATTACTAATGTGATCTTAGGGAACCTGGAATGTTTCTTTGACCAGCATGATCAATGATTATTATTGGTTGGAAATTATTTTCTAAACACATATTGTTAAAACATAAATAAATGTCACATTCAAATGAAATTAAACTACATGACTAGAAGTCTTCATTCCAAACAGATCATCAAAATGAAAATTGTGTATCCGAGAATTTTTTGATTTTTCCTTCACCCTGATAAAATTATTCAGTAAAAATTAGTGTAACCATTGGGGTTATCAAAAAAACAAAAATTCATATTTCTATATGAAAAAACATCATGTTATCGATGTAAAATTAAGAGTAACCAATTTACTGATTTGGTATCCTTCTCTAAGAACCCCATGGACATTGAGCTCCGATGACCTTAATTATGCCCTCTAGAAGATTGATAACAAAGATTAGTTAATCACATGGGGTGCCACTATGATTAACTGGCCAATAAAGAAATACCATAAATCCATGAGTTATTATCCTTAATATATGGGATACAATCTCTATTCAATTTCTAATGGTAGACCCATGCCCACTGGTCCTCATCACCTATTTAATTTGATATTCTTGGGTTGTGATTTACATTTCCTATATCCCATCTATTCAAGAAGATTTAGATAACCTCAATGTTACTCTTCTATGCATCATACCCATTATCAGTTAAATATTATAACATCTAATTCATTTACCTTTTCATTGTGGCGAGTGAATATACCATGAATATCCAATTAGCATATGTCTCTAAATCCTGTTGTAGACCCAAATTTTTTTTACACTAGATAATTTTTTTTGTCCTCTATTAATGTTTAAATTAATAGATACCTTGAGAGATAATTATCTTACAACATATTAGTATAATGGATTGAATAGTCCTAAAGGAATACAAGTAAGAATCACTGGTTACTAACACAACACATATGATATTGGTCCTCTCATATGTCTTAGTTCTCGATGGTACCCTTCTATGAATCACTTGTGAGTAACACAGTACTATAGAGCTTATTCTTAAGGGATATTTTTGTCCCTGATAAATGTCCCCCCATAATCCCATGGGATATTTATAAAATTATAGGAATTAATTGCACCAATTAGAAAAAAATCACCCTTGATATATGTATTTAAATGAATAATTTATTTTAAATATATTTATATGTTCAAAAGGGATCAAGAATTGTGTGGTTATTTATGGCTTCCTACCTAAGACCGATTAGTAGGACTCTAAATTGCAAAACACCTATATCAATACTATTTGTTTCCTAATTTTATTTACCACAAGATATGTAGTGATCCTAAGTATCAAATCCTGGGTCTAGCCATGATGAAATGATAAAATGATCCCTCTCCATGTATAAGTTCAATCTATGTTGGAATCCTTTCCAATAACTATTTGTGACATAATTCTTGTAACAAAATGATACATAGTGATGTTGGGATCTCAAATTATGGGTCTAACCATAAAAATAATTGAAAAATTCACCCCCTTCATCTGAGCAGGATATATTATGAGAAGTTTCTATTTAATCATTATGTACTGATTGGTTACTATTATCATAGTATATATAGTAAAACATGGATATAAAAATACTAGTCCCATACACTATGATATAGAGAAAATAAAAAAACTCCAAAAATATATGTGAAATTGATCTACCTAGATAACATATATTCGAATTACTTGTTTCCTGATTCAAATCATCTTCATATATTTAGTGATTGGTGGATTTCACATTTATTCATAACCATTAATTATCCTCTACATGAAAACTAGATCCGTGTTAATATTTTTTGAATATGGGAAGCCTATGTTTGCGAGTAATAGGGACCCTTCCCTACACATGATTGTAATCATTATAGGGAACATTCCATTTAATAATTACATATGGGTTGATTACAATAATATATGATATATAGTTATTAATGTATCCCCCATTTCAATCCATCCATGAATTCTCATCACACCCAATTATGTCAATCGATGAGAACCAAATTTATGTTGGGGTTATCATTTTTACCAATATTAGTATACCCCGTCCTATCCCTATCATTCAATCTCATGTGCATATATTGAAATACCATTTCACTCTTGTTTATCAAGAAAACCATTATTTCTATTAGCTCAGGGAACAAGAAAATATTCGTTGACTAGAACGATCAAGGGGTGTTCTATCCAGAATTGAAAATTGAATCCTTGTACTATGATGTTATACTACATGGAATGATGTATTCGAATTTAAAATATCATACAATCTAATGATTATGTAATTGAAAATCACATGTTTGTCTATTCACCACAAAATTTATTCATTACATAGTAGCATATCCTTCAGGGTGCTCAAACTATCACAAACCAAACCAGGATACTATCTGACCCTACACTAGTCCAAGTCCGCGACATGGCATAAAGGGAATTCTCGACCCCTCAGGATGGAAACTAGTGTCAGACATCAAGGAAAACACTATGGGATTTATTATCCCAATAAATTTAGATAGAATAATGTAAATATAAAATAAATAGAACAAGCTGCAAAGCTATTAACCTAATCCCAAATAAATGGGAATACATTTATTTACTCTCAACTGTCGATCAATGGAAAACCAAATCCAATGATCAATCCACTACCAACATCCTCTCCATGTGACCTAAAATTCACCACCTTCCACATGAAAAAAACTCTCCATGATCTAGGTGATCTAGAAAACCTGAAAATGAATATAAACATACACAATAGATTGGTTCTACTGACACCAAATGGTAAAATTAGGGTGTGAGCTTCATAACTTTGTAGGAAACAACCAATGAATCCTTGTGTTTCCTTTCCCAAAAAACAATCTATTAACAATAATTTTAAATAAATTTACAAAATAGGTCTTTCAAATTTTTATAAACCACATTTCCTATCTATTTAAAACAACTCTCACCACATATCTGTTTTAAAAAATGGATACTTTTTAGAACCAAAACCCATTCCAAAATCCAATATGATAATATTAGTATGTTATTAAAAAAATTAGGAGGTGTAAAAATCAATAAAATTAATATAGTATTAGGTAAATAATGAAAATATAGATATTAACCCCGGGAAGCTCTCAAACGTCCCAAGAGGAATCCCTAGACATTATCGGTTCGAACCCACTTATCAGATTATAGTGAAGCACTATAGTCTATAACCAAATAACCACCCTCAACAGACCAAATTAGTGGAAATACCCAGTTGGCCACTCAGAAATTCTAGGGGGTACCTAACCATCACAACACGGATGAAAATAAACACTTACTTGATCCTCCAAAATATGCCCAAAAGACCATGGTGATATTATACTATGTAATTAGGAGTCCCATGTATGGGTGACTAATATTATCTATCATAGTAAAAAATTCCTACCTAAAACACAGACACCACCTATATGATAACCCGTATAAAAAAATCCCCAATTGGTGTTCCCTACATACAATGAGTAATTTACATGTTTTAACTGTTCCATAATTTCATACGATCATTCAAAAACATTTTTCAAATATTCAATAGATCCCAAATGGGATTACACTTCATCATCTGAATTACATTTCAAAAACACCTCCAAATTACATTTCAAAGACATTAGATTTTCCAATGTTCATGCTTAGTAATCAACTCATCTAAAATTATTCATCCACCAAAATCTCAAAATGAATGTTCGTGAAGGAGAGGTATCCTTCCTTGATATCTGAAAAATACCCCCAATGAATAGATACATAATTAACATAACATGTGATGACACCTCTATATAAAATGAAACCATATACTTGAAATGTTCAACATATTCATTTACCTTCCACTGGCCTTGTTGAATACATAAGAGCTAATCTCTTTTTTTCAACTTCACGTCCTCAAGTATAAACCATCTGATGAAGAAGGACATGAAAACATTCTACATCATACCATATTGAATCAACAGAATGAAAAAAATATCCCATTTATCCAAATATGGATCCTCAAATATACCCACAACTGCACAAACTCTAACCACTTAGAAAGTTTTTAATGATTTGAATATACACACTACTTACTCAAGCCACTCAACACATTCTAACATACCTCGTTCACATTGACGGATTGGAAACATAAGAGAATAACTACAAACTATGAATGACTCATTAGAAATTTTGTGGACATTTCTATGCGGAATATCCGGAACAACACAAATTAAACAAATTCAAAACACTCACCAATCCAAGGCATAATAAAAAATAACATCTTAAGCCAAAACAATGGTTCATAAAAGTAACCAATAAAATTGAAACTAAAAATATTCTATTAAATGATATTATTTCCATATTTAATTTTAATAACCGCCTTAGAAAAATCCCATATTCCAAATACATAAATCCATTTTTCACAACAAGAACTCACTCGTTAAAAGAAAAAAAATTCAAAAACATCTTCATCTATCAAATCACATAATAAAAAAATTCCAAGCTATTGATCACCAATATAGCCCCCAAGATTCATATAAACCATCACATATGTGTTCATCAATTTTCATTAATGCGTGCTTACATGCACATTCCATATACATACCCTCACATGTGAAAATATTTATAAAGAAAACCAAGGTTCATAACCATACCACTTCCCTATCAAATCCAAACATGTGCCAAAATTTTCAAACCGAGAAATATTCCTTCAAAACACAATTTCCAATCCAAAACCATTTGAGAAAAATCATTTATATCTCAAAAAAAATTCATAACAAGAACCATTTTTATTTTAAAAAACCTATTCACTCTAAACATAACTAAAATGAACCTCAACATACACCAAAATACTAGAAGTAGGGACTAGTAGTCTTACCCATACTTGAGACATGGTAGTGGTCCATGAACTATGTAGAAAATTGAAACTAAGAGGACCTTGACTCATGCATTAGGAATTACCATCGGTCACTAATCCATGTAATATCACAACATGACAATAGATCGCCTCCATTTTCATTCATCAATCAAACACAATGAAACAAGGATCAAATCCAAAACAAACCCTAGTATCTCAGGTCATTTCATGAGTGGTGGTGAACAGGAAAAAATCAATAACCTACCTCATAAGCCTCAATAGTATTAATATTAAACTAAATAACACCCCAAATAACAATAACCTCCTTTGCTACAATTTTTTCATGAACCAAGATGAGATACTATCTAACCAGACTCTTGACCTAGTCTACGACATGGTTCGAAGGGTGTTCTCAATCCACAAGTTCTAAAACTACTTTTGGGAAATAATTATAACACACTAGAAATGATTTTTTCCAATAAATAAAAAATGGAAAACCAAAAATAAATTGGTTTAAACAGATTTAGTTACAATAGATAAAAAATGGAAAACCAAAAATAAATAAAAAACATCTACCAATGCAATCATTATGTGAACACAGTGTCGCCACATTCTACAAGACCAAACTATTATAAGAGTACGATTAATCTGAAAATATAAATTTGTATCTGAACATTCGAAATTGATCGGGTCTACCAACACAGAGTAGTACAAGTAGGTTGTGAGCATCACAAATCATTAGGACACCACTAATGAATCCATGTGTTTCACTTCCTAAAAAAAATTAAATAATTTCAGTTTGAAAAACATTTAAGAAATAGGTCTTTCAAATTTTAATAAACCACCATTACATTTTATTTAAAATAATTTGAACCACATATCTACTTTCAAAAATGTGCTACCAATTATGAACCAAAACACATACAAAAATCCAAAAAAAACTATACCAGGTTATGTATAATAATATATATACAAAATGAAAAAATACAGTATGAGGTAAAAATGAGAAGTATGATATTAACTATGGGAACTTCATAAACATTCCTAGAGAGAACTACGTACATACTCAGTTTGGGACCACCTGTCAACGTATGGTGAAGATCCCTAATATATAACAAAATTGAAACCCTCAATAGACAAATCTAGCATCACAAACCACTTGCCTCTCTTCAAATCCAGGGGTAACAACTCATCAAATCCAAGATGATAAGAAACCATTAATCGATCATCTAAAATACCCCTAGGAACCCGTGGTAAAACTATACTATCTATGTAGGTGGCCCTAACATGTCTTACTCACCATACTTTCCATCACCACACTTGCCTACCCCAATCCCAGACACCACCTATCCAATAACCCATATATGGATATTCCTAATAGGTTCTCCCTCCATGCAATGAATCATTTAAAAAGTCCAATCGATCATCATTTCGTACAAGATTTCAAAACCATTTGATAACTCTTATAAATATTCAAAACATGACATAATATTCTTTAAAAAAATTACATTTCCAAATCCACATATACATTATTTCCCAAAGTTGAAACAAAATTTTAGTTTTTAATATATAATTCCAAAATGGATGTTATGTTCCAAACAATCACCAAAACATATTTAAATGCCAAATTGGACCAATCATAAAGAAAAAAATTGAATTTATAGTTATAAATCTCATGATGAAACACATTACAATTTGGAAAAAATGGAACCATTATAAAAAAAGTGAAGAAGGAAATATGAGAAAATTTTATGAGAATGGAGTTTTAGAGGGTCATATTCATTTTAATGTGCATCTATGCGTACACTCTTTGCACCGAGGGATGTTACAACATCCAATAGAACACTCCATGTGTCCATGATACCCTTTTGAAATAATTTAAAAAAACCACTTTCTCTTTCACCAAACCCAAGGACTTCCCATAATTTCAAAAGTAAAAATAACCCATTTCAAAACATTCCTGAAAAAATATGAAGCCATATAAATTAATCATTCACACAGAACAAATCCAAATACAAAATAAAACAAATTTAATAAAATATTTCTAATGTAATACACAATCCAAATCACCCAATTTTTATATCTAAACTAAATTTTCATTTAATAAAACACATTTTTTATATACAAACATTGACAAAAACAATGAATCACTTGGAAACCCATTTTTCACAATTTCTTACTTTAAGAAAATAATATAATAAACTATCAAAGTGCATTATAAATATTTGAATCATGATTATAAATTAATTGAATCACTTAAGCATAAAATATATTTCATAGGAAAGGAAACATCCTGAAACACCTACCGCAAAAGTGTGAAGAAATGATGAAAAGTTATGAGAATAGATATCTAAGATACACGGGCCATTCACACACCCTAAAATCCAATGAAAAATAACCAACACAAAAAACCTAGACATTCAGGTTCATCTAGAGAGAAAACCCCAATGAAAACCCAATGAATCAAGAGAGGAGAAGAGAAAGAGGAGAAAAAGGGGCCAAACCCCTTAAAAACTTCATTAGGAGTTCATGGTTGGATCCCTGAAGGAAGATGAGATAAGGAGAAGGGGCTAGAAAGATCTTTTCTTATGTAAAAATATACCAAGAGGATGGGGGTCAGGTGAGGGTAAAATATGAGTATGATAGAATATATTTTTTATTATTTTAACGATTTCAGACGATCACACAGATTGGCCACACTCTTTAATAAAATGTGCACCAATTGTGTGGTACCCACTGCCCATGTAGGGACCAAATTCATGACCAACCCATACAGTTTGTCTAGCCATGATCAAAACATGTGGTAGATTTTTTCTAACACTAGTACCTTCCACACAGGTACTGGACTGGGCTGAACAGGTTCCACTAACCTTGATCTACCTTTGCACAGGTTTAAAATTCACCCATTCATCCAAAAATTGATAATTTAACCATGACTCAATCTAAACCGCAACTGAAAGGACCCAATTTTCATAACAGAATAAAATAAATGAGTACGTGAGGTTGGGGTGTAACACAATCCCTTATTTAATCTTATGTTATTCGTGAACCAACAACATATCCATAATATTTTTTATTATACCCACCAATTTATAATGTTGATATCCATATATTGGAGCTAGATAGACCTTAAACTCCCAGACACCTAATTCTCTATACTATCAAATAAAAAACATAGAGTATAAAATCAAAAGGGAATATATATAAGGATTTTGTGCTAAATGATACAATTCCTTGAAGATTGTTTCTATAGGATGTTTAGGTCCTAGAGGAGAGGATTCCCTCAAATCCCAGATCAATTGTCTTGAAAATGTGGGATATAGGTTAAATGAATTATAAATGGTGCACCAATGCCCACCAATCCAAATCTCCCATTATATAAAATATTCATGTGTTATTATTTACAATACCCATAAACCCTCTATTGAAGTGGATTTTGATACCCTCGACGATAAACATCTGGGCGTCATACCCATTTTCAATTCATGATTAAAATAACATATTATTGATCCCTTCCATCCAAAGGTATTCATATCTTATTAATTCCCAATTTCCATGAGTAATTCATTCCCCTCAGTGATATGTAATAGATGAATAATGCTAAAAACATGAGAAAGTACAAGTCACCCAAAATAAAACTACATGATATTTTAGGACCTTGAATTTCATATAATTTCCCACACTATTTATAAATCATTACAAATGATGTTATTTTTCAACTCTTTACCCGAATGGAATAGTGAAATCAAATTTCACTACATATTCTCCCAATCTATATAGAGAAACCCTGAACGCACTATGATGTCAGGGATCACCAATATAAAACAATTTAAATTCTCTTACACTATAAATGAGCCTAATCCTCATAGAAATTTCTTTAACATACTATGATATCAAGGCTTACTAAAGGAAGATAAAAAAATCCACGCTCCTTTGATATGAGTTAGATCTATATAGGTAGCCATTTCATTTAATATGTATATATGGCATAATTGAAATTACATTGAGCTATTTAGGGATTCATAGGTCTTTATATCTATAAAAATCCATGAATGTGTAAAATACTATATAATTAGGTAGATCCCACTAAGAAAATTAATATTCCGTAATGACAAATTCTATGAAAATGGATGTCCCTAACTTTCTTATCCACGGTTTTAGTAGAAAAGAATGAAAGTGTATTTCAAATAACATATTCCTTTTACATGATATTGATCTATATATGAAATCTAATCTAGTAAGAACTAAATTTTTCCTAAATCATAACCAATTAAAATATATAGTGGAACCTAGGAATATTGTCCTAGGACTAGACATAAGTTTATCCCATTAAAAAATATCCTAGGTTCTTGATCTATATTTATATATTTCAACCTCATTTTTTCATGATACTATATAAATTCTGCACTTGTGAAATAATCTACCAATATTAGAACATTTTTCTTTAATAGCATAGTCACATGTAAGAATAATGCACTCATACGATATTGGATAACCTCTATTTATGGAAATACAATCCCTTGTACTCTATATATGAATTTGATCTATGAATGGGGACAACTAAATTACCCAGATAATAATCTAGATTGTTTTCTTTATTAATATTATATTTAGGGGCACTAATACCAATTTTTATCATGACCATACAACAACATAAAAAATACCCCTTCTACCATAGTGTTTGATCAATTGTATTGATACTTTACTTACCTGATAATTATAAACCAAAGTATGTATTCATTATCAATTCCCATTTAATAAATACATCCTTCTTGAAAAACCCTAACAAATAATGTGCATGTATTGAAAAAAATACCGTCCTCCCAATGAATGACTTTGATCAATGTGGGAAGCCATAAGAGAAATTTGTGTTGCTTGATTGATATTAGTATAGGATATGTGTGGATGCTCGTGGTCCCTCAAGCCTAGTATGAACTACAAAATCAGATAAAATGTGTGTGTTATTAACCCTTTCATGTATGATTTATAATTAATTGGTGGTACCTTATAAAAATTAATGACTATAGCATTTTTCTTTCCCATATAAAATACATCGGGAAACCTAGGGATTCCTAATAATATAAATTATATATTCCCCTAAGATTTGGTCCTCATGGAAATACCTTAAAACTTTTAAGGATAACCGAGTCATAATGAATCACCATTCATATATATGAATTAGATAATCATATTAGTTCAATGTGTATGAGATTCATTTATGTAGGATTTGATACAACATATGGATACCCACCAGTAATCCTATGAATTTGAAATAATTCTTCAAACATTCTAATTCATATAACCAACACGTGGTTTCCTTCATTATATCATGAACAATTCAACATTGATTCCCACATCCTTACTATATGATGTTAAACTGGAAGGATTATGTAATAGTCACATGTAGTTATACTGTATGATAATTACATCATCATCGTAAAATGTTAAAATACCTGAAAAATGCATCCCCACACCCTGATGTTAAACCAAAAATAAAATCTTCCATCGCCAGTCCTTATCAAAGGACAGTAAGAGCCAGACTTATGTCAAATGAGTTTTGGGAGATTCCATTATCGTTTAAGAACCAAATTTCATAAATAGGAGTTCACTCCATGTGAACCACAACTTTCTGAAAACCTTCCATGGACAGTGGGAAGGAGAAAATATTACTATTTTTGACCATGTACTATATGGATCTTCATAAGGGACATTAGCCCATCAACCAAATGTATCTTGGTCTAATAATAAGGGGATTATAATCCTTGTGGTCCCTAAAATCATCGCAGTGGAACTCGTCATCATTGTCTGATTCATGATCATCCTTAGGATGAATGTCCGACCCCATTACTCATGGTCATAAAAACATGTTCCCTTATTTAAAAGCTTCATATCTACTACTCAAAAGGATTGTGGATATAATAAACTATGTGATAATAAAGTAGGTTACATTATAAACCTCCTATGATACTTAGTCCACATGCATCATGGCTATAAACTATATGAACATTTCCAATATTGTATAGTATTAAACATTATCATTTGACTATCCTAGTCGCAAGAAACTAAATAAATCATTAAAGTGGAATAAAAATTTTCAGGATAAAATCTCGGAATGGGTTGTTTGAGTTAAATCAAGTCTTTATAAATTTAAAACTTTATCTTTTTTGTTTAGGATGAATATGGAGAACAGATTTAAATAGGATCAATTATTGTAGTCCCTTTCTTATAGCCCTAATAAAGTTAGTGACTTATTTTTCAGACCACATGGTCTTAAAAATTGTTAAATTTTATATTTATCACACCCCCTTGATGCGATAAATTGTTGGATACATGGAAAAAAAATTATGGTTCTTGAACCATTAATGTATCTTAAATTTTACATAAACCACCGTCTTGTCATTAATGAATGATTTGATAACCAACAATTCATTTAGTTGATAAAAATATCCTATAACCCCATATCCTATAGTCATTTCTTTTATTTATCCATTATACTGTATATGTTTTTTAGAGAGAAGACCAGTTTTTAATAAAAAGAAAATAGAAAAGTACAATAGGAAAAGATGGGTGGGGCTATACAAGCAAGAATTCCCTCTTGCCAAGAAAATCAAAGTCAAAGATCATACTCATACTGATGATACATATCATAATCATCATACCAACCAGAGTCAAACTCCAATATACTAGGAGACCTAGTAATCATAGTTGGCTTCAAATAGGAATAATCTTTCCCACGTCTCGCTATCCTTGTAAAAATATCTACAAAAAACCTTTCCCTTTGGCTAAATCCTTAGTATAGGATCATTTTTTTGGGGAGTCATCCTCAAAATCCTCCCACCTTCCATGGTAATTATAGTGTATAGGTAATAGGGATTAGATGATTGGAAATTACCCACCTAATATTATATAGTTAATAACAGAATTCCTCAGAGCTTTATCATAGTTGATGTTGTCGAAGTGGAGGAATGTCCCCCATTAAATCCATGAGTTGTTTCCCGAACTATGTCTGATACAAATTTATACTATTTTTAATGGTCATACTTTTACCACTAGCTTCTATATTTTGTTGAATAAAATATCTTCAATCATGATTTAAAATTCTAACAACCAAACAATTCATGTGGATTCAACATTTTGTACATTAGGTCACCATGTACTATAACAATTATTAATGAAGGAAATTGTTATTAAATTATTTAACTATTTAGTGGCCCTCATCGTGTGACCAACAAACATGTGATGTAGGTCATGAGTTTTATAACCATAGTTTGAAACACCTAAAGTCTATGATAACCCTTCATGGATAACCTTTTCTCTATGAAACATTGTTTTACCTTTTATATCTGAATTATCAACATCCAATTCTTTAAGCTGATATCCTTTTCCTGGGCACCCCCATATACCTTGAGCTCTCAAATCCAAAGTTCCCCCTATAGAGAACATGTAACAGGGATGATCTATTCTTTCAGGGGCCCCACTATGATTCTCTAGTGAGTAAAAAACAAAAGTGATTATGATTGGGGGATTTATAGGTTTAGGAATGGAATGCAATAATATTATCCAATGAATAAAAAAAAGTTAAGAAATTGTTCATAGAGTATTTTGTAGTCTTATATAAAAGGTTCCCTATAAATCTTGGGGTTATTGAGATGACTCTATAGGATATGTGATTTTGACCATTTATTGGTTGACCAATACCAACCTCTATCCATATACATATTACTCAAATATTCTTAGGTTATGATTTTCCTATCCTATAATTAATCTCTCCAATTAGGTATGATATTAATGACATCACATTTCCATATACCAAACCTATCTGAAAAATGATTCAGATTTCTGGACCCTTCATGAATACCCATCCTTCATCATGTTAATAAGGATACAGGGCTTATGAAACCTTCATTAATACTTATCCTTTATAACTCAAAAAATTATCTTTATCTGGATAGAAGAACATATAATACAAAACTATACAAGTCTAATTTGAGAGACCTTAAACAACCATTTAAAAAAGACACACAATTGGTCGGGTTGAAAAAAGATAATGGGTTCCCTAGTTTAATGTTTAGTCATTCCTTGGTAGGAACATTCCGTGTAATATACAAAAATAAATAAGCACATATAAAATGAAAAATGCATAAAATATTTCATGATGAAAACCCATAAATCCATGCCTAAAAAAAATATATTTCATACACTCTAATCCTCATATAAAAATTACCAATAAAAACATAAGTCTAAATAAATATACAATTCTTCTAGAGACCGTCATGTAACCCCTAAAAAATCAATTTACAGTATCTATGTACACTGGACTTGTAAAAAAAAGAGTTCATTTCAATTTCTTATGTCTAATATGTGGATATGTAGTCCAATAATGTATTGTAACTATATGATAAATGGTCCATCAAGGAGTGACTTTAATATCATAGAGTGTCTTACTCTATATGTCCAGAAATATAAAATTTTATTTGGAACCATGCAATATATCCACCAATCATTGGTCCCTACCCATGGTTCCAATACAAAGTGATAAAATAACATTTTATACGTAAAAAATTGTTGAGAATATGAGAATCCATCATATATTTCTTCAAATATGATCCTATTTCTCCAATGAATGAAATTGATCATCATAAGATTTTTTCATCTCAATACTATATATATGTTGTTTCACAATCTTTTGGGATATGTTTCAATTTTCATGTCTCGTTTATTGGATATATATTCAAATTCCATTCCATGTGAATCCCGTTTTCTTCTTGGTATTTATTATATTAACAAATTTATAATTATTTTGCATCAATATGAGCTTATTCATATTAGAAAAACAAATTCCTTAACAATATTGATAATCATGGAAATATAAAGGTTGTTCGTTTTGGAAACCTAGACACATTTAATCTATATTCCCCTCTTGGTGGTGCTCAAAATACCTTAGTCCACACAAGTATGGAAGATCCATTCATTGGGATAATTATAAAATCCCATTAGATGTTAAAGTACATTGTATTGTGATGAAAATTTACCATAAGATAATATTAATTTCATTTTGAATGAATATAATTCTTTGGGGGGAATTAGTTTGGCACCGATAATTGTGTACCGATAACATTGACATCAGAGATTTCAAATGTCTGAATCCAATATATATATTACTCATATGTTTCATGGGGGACTTATATGTTGGATTGTAAGAATAATTTATAAATAATAAAGTTCTCACATTGTGCTGTATTTTGTAAGGGAATATATTATGGACATTATTTTTATAATTTTACTTATATTTTACACTAAGTATTTTGAGTGAAAAAATATTCCCAGCCAAGATAGCTTGTCTTATAGCTCAACCAGGGAAGATGTGATAGATACCCTAACTAGGTTCAAGATCCAGTATGGACATAAAACAAAGGAGATATGGTATTGGTTTTCATAACACCCGTTATGTGTTGACATAGTTTGTGAAGGTGCCTATGCTTTTCATCAGAGGGTGAGATATGGATGTTGGGGGCATGAGTTTTGGAGTTTATCGGTGCAAAAAATGGTGTTTTAGATATATGAATTAATGGAACTGTAAATAATATTATGCACCTAGTAGCTGAGCCAAAATTCAGTGAAGGAAAAATCTTTTCATGGGTACTTTTCACCCATTAAAATAAAGGTATATAATTTATGATGCCTATTCCAATCAATCCCAACTATTCAATTATTTCCTTTCATCATCATCGATCTCCTCTCATTGGACAAATTCATGACAAATTTACTTCACTGCCACATGACATGATTGTTTATTTTTAGAATCTAATATCCAATCAAATCGACACCATCATCGTCAACTCCCCATCCTTCAAAGACATTATCATTGGCCTAAGAAAACTAGAATCAACACTATGGAGATTAAAATCCTACATATTACTTGAATTAAATACTCCAAATGAAATTAATAAATCCCTTTAGTGATCATGTATCACATGATTTCATATTCGCTAACCCAACATACTTGTAATTAGTGACTTTAATACAATGGGTTGATTGGAATAACTGAATCCATCACAAGATATAAAAATTGACCATGCAACCATATAAAGGGAAAACATATTGCATTAATATAATCATGTGATTTCAATCTAAAAAATAACAAGATTCCACCATGAAAGCTTATAAACAACAAAATAAAATGTTTTATGTGCCTACAAAGCCACATTGCCATCACACATCTTACATTAAAAAAAGTATGTTTCCTTCCCAGGAGGATTCCACCTTTAAACCATCCTTTACATAATTACATCACATAATGAATTATGGATCATGTTAAGCATATATCCATAGAGTTTTTCATGAAAACCAAATACATCACAACAAATTGATCATTGGAATCACGTTAATCTATCACATGAATTTCAAGGATCATGAAATCAAATTAGGATGATCATATGAATCACATTGATAGAACATGGTCTACATGAAAAATAGTTTATGTTCCTTGAAGAGATGATTTATCCTTTTACAACATTTTTTCTTGATAATCATTCAATAATTCTCATGAAACTTTCCATTAACAAGTTTAGTGACCATGAAAAGAAACCACATGAAAACCTCTATGCATTTCCCTTGACTTGGATGAAGCCATCACATGAAGAAGTGACAATTATTAGAATCCATTGATGCTTTCTTTTGAATACTCACTGGTTTTCATGCTTTTTCTGATGATTTATGAATGATTGATCTTGTGAATACAGTATGTTATTTTATATGTTCCCTATGCTGATTATTATAATAGTATCTTCACCAAGTCAAATCAGAAAATACAACACCTCCACCAAGAATATTTGATGATATATTCAGACACCATTACCTATATAAACCCCTATGCTATTTGAACAAAATAGAGGGAAATAAGGGGGAAATAGGAGATGGAATTAATCTGTGGAGGAAAGTTAGGCTAATAAACATAAAGAAATTACCTTGTTAATAACGGTAAATCATCATGATAATCCTTCTTGAGAAACCATTGTGATACCCCATTACATGACTGTATTTTGTGATCCCCTTATGATCATGAAATCACATGAACCATTTTCATGAGAACACTCCTTGACATGGGACCTTGAGATTCCTGTGAACTAGTGGATATTCCCACCTCATGCCATGAAAACCCTAGTTGGTTCATCCTTTAGATGAACCCTTGATCATGCACCCCTAATTTTATACAAACCAATGTCCATGGATCTTTAGCACGATACCCTTGGAGAATAAACATAAACCCTTGATTTTGATCTCATTTTTTTGCATGTGATCCTTTCATTGTTCTCTAGACCCCTCAAGAGATTTTATTAAGATCGCATGATCCCTTGAACCCATGAACCCTAATTGGTCTTGTGATATCATTATGCATCTATGGACATGTCATCATTGATCACATGTAGCACCCTAGAAATTTTGACCTAGATAACTTGAATGTACCTAGACATGTCAGTCTCAATCATGAGAAGAATTCTAGACATTTCAAGTTCAATCACATAAATCACCTTGGAAATGTCAGTTTGGATCATGAAGAGCACCTTGTACGTGTGAATATCAATTATGAAAATACCCATTCACATGTTTTCATTTTCATGTGGAATCCCTTTGACATTTCATTTTTATCACACGAAATGACCTAAAAATGTGTTCATTGATCATATGAAGAATCTTGAGGATATCATTTATTATTATGTAAAGAAACATAGAAACGTAGGGTAAAATCACTTGAATCACCCAGGACATGTCATACTTAACATGTTTTAGTTCTATAACATGTTAGATTTGATTATGTGATTCCATTGGATGTGTTACATCTGATCATGTGAAATCCCCTGGAAATGTCATAAAATCCTCAAACGTGTTATGTTAATACCCTAGACATGACAAGGAGACATCAGAGAGATGTTTTGAAGACACCCTAGACATGTAAGGAGTACACCATTGGAAGTTTCTACCATTTCAGGAAAACACCATGGGAAATGTAATCTTTTTAAAGAAGGATCACTTAGAGATACACTATGTGACCCTCTAGCCCTAGGGCTTCATCTGAACACACCCTTTATGAAGGATGCATTCATAGTGGGAAAGGGTTATGAAGTCATGAAACCTTATTCATTTCAATAAAAAAAAATTCTTATATGCGACATAAATATATTAAATATACCTTTCATGGATATAATTTATATGCATCCATCCGAGTATAGAGAATGAATATGTGAAATGGGTATCCATCTTGGTACAAGTCCCTAAATATTCCATAATTTTGGGATAAAAATAATTCCTTTGGGTGATGTAAACTATCCAAACCTATTATTGGATATTGATTTATTAGAACTATAAGGACTCTAATTCATACTATATACAAGATATGTGGGATTCCATTCTAAGGCCAAAGCACCATTGGAAACACAACTTTTTTAACTCCGTACATGTACAAAAAACACTTTTTTATTAGTACAAATTTTCTTTTGAGTTTACATTATTTCCTTGTCTATTATTTGATGAGAAAATAGATTATATGTTGGAATTCTATTTAGATTAATCCCTGACTATGACCTCAAACACCTTAAACCAAATATTAGGTTTTAGAAAAACTGAACTATGAAGACTCCAATTACAATTATAAATAAGATATATAAGGCACTTTCATATGTTCCTAGATCCATACCAGATTCTCTACAAGACTGGTTATAGAATATCAGTGAACCCTCAGTGAGTTTTCCATGTGAAAATTTTCTCTCAGGTGATGTGTTCAGTCATCTAATATCTCTTATTTCTCACACCAAGCATGACTCACATGGGATTTGAGATTGAGGATGATTTTACCAAAATCATGATCTGGATGCTATGAATGTGGTCCCTTCTATGGGATATAAGCTAGAATACATCTTATATTCACTCCAATGGCCCTACGTTTAATGTGGTAGTTCTAGAAATCCTTGCATGAATAAGTCCTTGTTAAGTACTCTTAAGTCATACATTTTCAATGTAGATTCCATTAAAACTAAGTACATTGAATTTTATTCATGTCTCGACATTATACATGAGACGCCTCAAAAAGGCTTGCATCAGATACTCAATTATCAAATTCCATCATTTATATCCTTGTACGATAATTTTAAAATAACGTACATGGTCTAATTATATGACCTTAAACTATGCCAAAAAATATATGTGTAATTATTCATTTTCTCAAAGGAGTTTTTGGAAGCCTCGTGGAGGTTCAAACCCATCTCCAGGACACAATATGTCTCCCTTGATGGTGATAAAATCCATTGTACTCGAACAAGCCTATAAACTAGATCATCGTAAATACAATATTGAATAATGGATAACCAATGACACATGTATTTGCTCCCATTAACAAATAGTTTAAATCATTTCATTAGATTATGTTTATCTAGTCACATAAGGAGCATTTGGAAGGACTCACTAAAATATCTTAAATATATAAAAGAGTACAAAAATAGTAAAAAATTCAACCCAAAAGTGTGAGAGAGACCAACATTTTATCATCTTGAACAAGGTGAGTTCCTATGAATAATTGGTTTAGAAAGCCATATAACCTCCAAAACTTAGAAAAAACATGTATTTTGTTATGGATATGGGAACCATTGGATGTTTCTATGGATAAAACATACCATCATTGTTTATTGTGAAACTATATTGAGCTCTCTTAAACTACTGTCGGATTATAAGAAATGGATGAAATAACTGAATGTTCTGTATATATATTATAAATATATTATTTATTGTATGTAGTATATATTAAAAATAATATTATATATATATTTTTTAATAATATTATATATATAGTAGTCATGCTCATATATATATATACAATTTTTTATATATATATACAAAATAATATATATTTATATATATAAACAAAATATTTTATATTTACTATAATATATTATATATTTTTTTAATATATATATGTTTATAACATTATATATTATACATATATATAATGTTTTATATATATGAATAAAATTTTGGTTTTTAATATATGTTTATAATATATTTATTATAAATTTGTATAAATTTTTACAAATAATAAATATATTGTATATATTATATATTGCATTTCTAAGGATTATAATATATTTATAATATATATATACTGTATCTAATATTTTAATAATATATATTTTATAATTATTATTTACAATAAAAATTATGTATATATATATATATTAGTAATATAATAATAATATCTATGTATATATATACCTATGTTTTAATTTATTATGATTAATAATATATATTAATAACATATTATATTAATATATTAGTTTTATATTTATAAATATAAATATAAAAATTTTCATATTATATATATAATTATATATATTTTTTAATTATCATATATTAATAATAAATATATTAAATATGTTTTCTTTGAGTCCCTCATCATAAATAATGTGGTTTGGAAATCATTTAATAATGAATGATGGGGTAGGGTGTTGCATCTATGTAGGCTGTAGCAGTTGATACAACTATGGCTAATAGGGGCATGGTGTAGTGAGGGTGTGGCCGACGACCAGAATGGGAGTGGAGGTTGGCAGTTTAGTTGGTGGGAGCCAGGGTCGGTATTGATGGGGTACTATTGAACTGTGTCAGATAAGTGGGGTTAGAAAGGCAGAGTTGCGAAATAAGCCTACTAGTGGTGGTAAATGCCAATAGAGAGGCAAACAGGGTGACATGGGATTGAGAACATTTTGGACTCTCGATAGAAAACTGAACAATATTTATTTTACATTTTTTTAATTTTTTTAATTATAATGATATGATTTCCATTAAATATCTAATAAAATAAAATTTACCTATCTTTAAAAAAATGTGCCTAAATAAAATAAAATTACAATCTTTTTTATATATGCAGGT
The DNA here is from genome assembly GCA_963277665.1 of Viscum album. Lineage (NCBI taxonomy): Eukaryota > Viridiplantae > Streptophyta > Magnoliopsida > Santalales > Viscaceae > Viscum > Viscum album. Next base: position 55,591,591 of record OY728156.1, read on the forward strand.
ATAAAAAATTAACCATGTTTATATATGTATCTAATTTTTATAACCCCATTTTACATTTTTTTTCAAAAAAAAATGTATATTAATTTTCTATATATTAAAAAAATTATTATGATAAAAATATATGATGTTAAATTACAATTTTATTTTAGTGGGTTATGACAAGAATACACATTTTATTGGAGGATTGGGAGAAGAAAAATTTAGTGAAAACCCTTGAAATGAGTAAAAATATTAGATAACATCATGGTATTTTGGTAAATTAGACTATATGTGGTTTTCCTAGAAATGTATCCCAATATAGATATAGAAAAGTGGTTGTAAATAGGAAAATGATGCACCTAGGGGTAGTCACCATGAAAAATGGTTGGTCATGTATTGAATCAATCCTCAGTCTGATGCATGATTAGTGGGTCTAATACAGTAGATCTGTTAAGACACTCTCGATGGGTTTTCTTTGTTGAATCACATTATCCTTACGAACCAGTATGAGGGATTTAGTAATGATGTTTTAATAACCTGATATTTTTATAAGATACAATTTTTCTTTTTTTTATATATATTTTATTGATCTGTCGTGTTGTACACAACACCACGATAATCTTGTGCGACACACAACATCGGTTTAACTTCAATATAAACAATACAATGCTTGGATTGTATTTCACATAATTTGAAGTAATTTTGATATAATTCAATTCACTTAAAACTATATTTTTAACAATTAAATATTATTATAACCTTGTCGTTATAATGGTGAATGTGAACAATATGAACTTTCTTCTAAACAACTGTTTAAATGAAAATATTTTAGTTTATAAAATAAAAAAATCATCATTGATAGATTTTATTAATTTCATATAAATGGGATATAGTCAGTCTAATTTTAAAATTTTACCTAATATATTTTTTAGACCTGAAATATGAAGAAGTTTTGTTTTTCAGATAAAAGAAGTATTTTTTCAAAAAACATTATTTTCCTCCCTTTGATGGAGCATCCATTTGAAATCTATTTTTAACATTTTAATATATTATATTTGACAAATGAAACATTTTATTTGGATAAGGGATATAAATATTTACATTGGATGTATTTTTGATATTTTTCTTATAAGTTTTTTGTTTTTATTAATAGGTAAAATATAAGAAGTTTTATTTGAAAAAAACTTCCTCATTGAAATAAATAATATGGTTAAATTATATTATTTAATTTTTTTATAATAAAAATAGAATATATTTTTATTATTTAATATGATGTAGGAAATTGTCATTAATTATATATTGTATTTCGATGTAAAAACATTTCAATTTTCGATCATGTTTTAACTTTTAAAACCCATTTTTAATTATGTCAATCAGATTGAATTTAAATTAATTTTTGATACTTCTGTATTCTAAATAATTAAAAATATATTCACTATTTGTAATCATTAGGCCTTAATTATTTTAATATAGTTCTATTATTTTTAGATATTATGAATTATAACCTTGTTAATTTTTATTAATACAGTAAAAGTTTAAATCGGGTAATTAAGGGTAAGAATAATATATTGAAATTACCCAAACACGTATCTTAATATCATTATATTATTATTTATCTACTAAAATCATCCTTGAGTCTAAATCGTTTCCATTGGAATCCACTAGGATAAGATTATGATAAATAATTTTTTTTAATGAAATGTGAAATATATCTTAACAAAATTTATATAACAATATCATTTTTAATATAAGGTTATATATAAAATAAATTCAACTATAATTATGCATATTAATGTAAGATATTTTTATTTATCATTTCTATTTTTTTAAATTGTAAGGAAATAAATTTTTTCCTTAATAGCGTATACATTAAAGATGATATAATTATTTAATTGATGAGAAATCAATAACATAATTTTAATTTAAATGATAATAATAATTAAAAACAAAAAAAGTTTACCAAATATTATTGTTCATGTATATATCAACTGTAAAAATACAAGGGTTGATATATTTACCAATTGGGTCATTATGTAAATGATTATGATACTTATAATATTTTATTTAAAGTCATGTTAACGTAATCACATTAATGTTTTAATAAATACATCATTTTTAGTATATGCTTTTACATAAGATATATTCTACTAAAAATATTCATCTAAATTCTATAAAATTTCCATTTTTGTGTTATTTTATTCTAAATTTTTTAATTAATAAATAATTATATTAAATAGTTATGAAATACAGATTTAGTAATTATTTTTTTTAATGAAAATACAAAATTAATTTTATCAAAAATAAAAAAATAAAAATACATTTTTATAATAAATATATCCAAATAATTTTCTAGATTACATTGACCCCATAGGTATATAAAAAAATTTTCAAAGAAAACATATTATATTCATTTAAAAAAATTAAATTTAATAGTGAATAAATGACACTATTGATTGTTTTTTAAAATTAAAAATTATAAATTTAAATAAAATTAATTTTTTTTAAACTATAGACAAATTATAATATGGTATTAAATTATCTAAAGTGTTCATATACAGTCTAACTAAAATCAATTTTGTAAAAATTAGAGTATATTAAAATTGATTAATTTGATACCATTGTACATTTTAAAATAGAATAACTAAGTTTTAATTGAAATGATAAGGTTAAAATTTATAAAAAAATATCTATAATTTATTGGTTGATTAAATTAAAACAATATATCATTATATATATCAATAAATTAAAATTTCTTGGTATTTTAATTGAGATAAAATTTATTATATTTTTATATTTTTGTAGATTCCAAAAGTGCCCATCAGCATATCTATAAAAGGGAACCTCCTCTCACAATTATTAACATCAATTTGTTCTTTTAATAGCATCCATACATGGACCATTTTACTTATAAACATTTTTATTCACATTATGGAGGAGGTTTTATTCACAAAAAACCAAACATAGTTCCATTAATAAGAGATATAGAGAGAGCTCACCAAAGAAGAGGCAATATCCATTACAGACTCTATCATAATAATTTATTCTTGTACATCCTATTCTATTGTTGTTTACATTATTATTTAATTAATCATGTATAAAATATATAACGAGAAGTTAATATTTTTATGGAACAACCTTATTTAACATTCTATCAATCTTATGAAAAACAAAATCACCATGCTGGAGAATGTAAAACATAACGTCTCTATACCGTGGTGTAATCTGTTTTCCCCACCACCTTAAATGGATGGGTATAATGATTAAAATAATAACTAAATGTGACTATTGAATCATGATATTGATTTTGGAACAAATTATAAATCATTTACATAAATAATATATCATAATTTTAAGAATGATATTATCGCTCATGCGTACGTATGGTCTACTGTCTCCACGATGTGACATGATTCATTATACATGAAATCCATTAAAACGAGATTATATAAATGTATATAATAATTAAATATGAAATATATAATTTTAATATCATTTTTAACGATATATCTATGACTTAAGAAGGATAAACTGAACTAATTTGACAAAACATGCATAATAGAATGAAGTTATTAATACATGAATAACGAGTAATAATGAATTGTTATTAATAAATGGATGATAACATGATCATATATGATATCATAAAAATGACTATGACTATGGAATAAGACAATGAAATGATTTAAATCATTATTTATGAGGTTCAGATGCATACATAGGATATCTGACCTAAGTGAAGGGATTATTTTGTCTCACATTTATTTATGTTGGACATATTCCATGTAAAACACATGTATCATTAGTGTGGTTGATATGCTACCCATGAATGTTTTCATTATTAATATTTTTAAGGTTAATATATTTCAATATTTATATAATCATTTATATTTTACAAGTCATATTATTTTATTCATTATATATATGTATGCAATAGTATATCAATCTCATTATTATCCATGATTGTTTATACATATGGATTTACTCAGGATTTATGACCATCCATGTCCATGTTTTATAAAAAAAATCATAAAATATTTTACAATTCTCATATAGATGTTTAATGTCATTTTTACCCATTTTTAATTTTTTACAACAACATCTGAAAGGAATCATTCTTTTTATTTCTAAATGACTTACTTATATACATTTCGAAAAAAAGTATGAGAAGAATTTTTTTAACTCATACAACATGAACATATTTTTTCATTTTAATAAGGCCTTATATCCAAGTTGATTTCCTTAATAATATTTCAAGTTTATTTTCCATTAAATTTTTTTCATTTAAATTATCGTGTAATTTGGAGAAAATAAATAGTTTTGGAAGAATAAATGATATTTTCGTTAGGAATTAGTTTTAAGTGTTTTATAAAGAAACTTACATCTATGATGAAATTATTTAATACGTTTATGTTTCAAGTATATTATCTATATTATTAATAATGTTTCATTGGGTTTAGTAGAGAATACTATTTATGAAATCCATTTTTTATATGGTTTATGATGAAATGAGGTTTAAGAAACCAATTTTATTCTTTGGGTTATGCTATACTGAATGATTTATATTATTATAGCACACATATGAATGATTTCATTATGAGATGGGGGCGACCTATATATCCATCTAATTCATTGGATAAAGATATATATCTCAAGATAAAGACTGAACTAGAACATGAAATGATATCAGTTTATTAATATATGGATGTAATGACAAGTAAACCCGGTTCAGTAATGGAATTTTTCATCTTTGATGGTGTTGGAAATAATCATTTACTAATATAAAATTATATTATGTACTTTTGTGTATCCCAAAAAAATTAAGTCTTATGTTATGACTTTTGGGAATACATTTAATTATTCATTTGACCTTTTGTGATATATCTCATGTCATAATATCATGATCTTTCATATGTAGGATATGATTTAAAAATGTTATCATCTTTGTCTTATGTTTATGATATTATTGATTTCTACCTTGTTTATCATTACTGAGCATTTGATATCACCCTTTTTAGGTTTCCCCTAGGATACAAAGAATGGTTTTTTTGTAGGAAAACTAATGGGGGATATCTTTGTCAGATATATTTAAGATCTTTCACCTTGTTAGAAGGATGTGTTCCCATTTTCCAAAGAGACATAACTAATACAGACATTGGGTGTATTTATTATTCATGAATTAATTATTACTCAAATGTAATGTAATGTGCATGTACTTTATTCACTGGTATTTATAGAAGATACCTAATTTTTCTAGAGAACCTAATAGTTAAATGATTTTGGATAAATAATGATTGAACAAAGTGATCATAGGTTGATCCAAAAGTATCATATGTTAAAAAAGGTATTATTAGGTAATAATTATTTATTTTTTCATATATTTATATATAGATATTATTGTAAGAATTTTTATGTAATTTGTTGAAACAATATCGCAAGAAATATTTTGAGAAATTTATGTAACAAAAGACCACTATTTGTTATAACCGAATTGAAACACCTCAACATTCCACGGTACATTTTTTAATAATACAATAGCTTGCATTGTACGCTACATCGAGTTCTAGCACACCACGACCAATAACACTAGACATTTTGAATATTAATACCCAATTAATGAAATTTTATAAATTTAATTTTTCAAAGTGGACTTCATTTTGGGATTCAAAATATTAAAATTAGCTTAGGGTGTATTTTTTGTATTTTTATAAAAGCAATAAACTTTTTATGAATAGTGAAAAGCACTATGTTGTTGTTTAAAACTGTCTTTTTGTTTAAATAAATTGTTATTTTATTTATATATATTTTATTCCAAAATATATACATAATACATATATTAGTTCAATGTAATTTATTGAAGTCACATTATAATAATATTATATGTATAAAATTTTATTGTACTTCTTAACGTCTTTTACCAACCTTCTAGACAAATTTGAAAATTTTCATAAGATGTAATTTTACAGCATCGGTGAATTGAATTTCAAAAATCTAACAGACACAATTGAAATAAATATGTATAATGTAGTTCAATAAGATGAAAATAATTTTATGTGAATAGTAACTTTTGAATTTTATTTACCACAATTATAAGTAAAATTGGTAATTATTGGTAAATATTATATTATAATTACCCAAACACATGTCTTAATTGTAACACCCCAGGTAAATAAAGAATATGACATTTTTATATTTATCCATATTTGTGAATAAAATATTAATATTACTTTAAAGGGGATGCTATGCTCGATGGCGTACCCAACACACAACAACGAGTTTCTTGGGAATCTTACGTTGCACTCTAATAATAAAATAATATTATTTTAAATAGTAGTTAACGCCTAATCGTTGTAATGGCGGGAATGAACAGAACTAACTATAAAGTGATTATATATGTTTGTCAAATATTTTTACTTTTTACAATAAATGTTAGAGAATTAAAAATGAAAATGAATCCAATTTTAAGCAAAAACATTCTAATATTCTTTAAAAAGGTCGATTAACCACCTTTTGATGGAGAACCTATTTAAATCCACTTCTTGAAAATTTTATGTGTTATATTTGACAAAATAAAATTCTTCTTTCATATCGGGACATCAAAAATTACTTTGTGTAAATTTTTGGTATTTTTCCGAAAAAGTTCAATTTTTAATGAATAGTGAAAAATGTTGTATTTTAATTCAAAACCACTTTTAATCTAATTTAATTATATGATATGATTATCTTTTGAATTGGTTATAAAGTAAAATTATAATATATTTTTACCATTTAATCCAATAGTGGTCGTTGGAATTAATTTCACTTTGAAATCGGACTTAAACTAGTGTCAATCTTTTGATACATTTTGTTTTATAAAAACACGTTATTTATTTTGACAGCGGGAATTAATTATTAAATTAATTAATGAAACTTATATGTTTATTATTTTGTAAAATATATATCATTTTTAATTCGGAATATCAAATATATCTTAGGGTGATATTTTGGTAATTTTTTGAAAAACTTCAATTTTTGATGAATAGTGAAACCACTAAGTGGTTCTTATAAAAACTGATTTTTCCATTTAAATGAAATTTTTCCATATTTGTGTTTTGAATTTCAAAAATCCAACATACATGGTTGTCATTATGAAGTAAAATGTGGTTCAATGGGATTAAAATAATTTTTTGGTGAATAGTAACTTATTATGTTTTTAATCGCGATTAGAGGTAATTAGTGTAGTTTAAGGTAAGAATAATGTTTTAATAAAATGTAATGACCTAGAAACATGTCCTACCCTCATTGGATGTGTCATTGCCGACCAAGAAAATCCATGGGTCAACTTGGGGTCCCCATGGAGCCACTTTGGTTGGAAAATGACATTAATATCTTTTTATTTAATGTTTAAGTAAAAATGACACAAACATGAGATGTTTTACAAAAACAATATTTACATGGGGTAATACAAGTCAGAGTTTTGACTATAAATAATCAATGGAAAGATAAAAATCTTTCCTACATTATAGTATCTTTTTTTAAATTTTTAGACATTAAATAAATTAAATTATTTATGATATCATGATGATGCAGGGATGACCTCATTATTTAACGATTTAAATAAAATGGAATGATAATGTAAAATATAAGACCTACACATGTCCAAAACCTATTGTATGGGTGTATTTAGAACCCTTATCACCTTACCCTCAAACCAAACAATGTGGTACCATTAAAATCTGAAACACATTCTAAAATAAAGTAACATTTCTTTACTTTCCAAGAGTTCCCCTCCTCTCCTCTTATAAAAAGCCCCCACCTCTACCTCCTTACCCACACTTCCAAAGACTATGGCTCGGCCAATACCTGCCCATTTTGTCTCTCCACATCCCTCTATAACTCCTTGAAGCATCACTTTGTGCAGAAGTCTTCCCAAGGAAGCCTTTGAGCTCAAACCAATGGGAGTTACCCGATTTTAAGGTAATGTCTTCACTTTTGTCCTTTTGTTTTATTTTGCTTCTCCAACCCTCTAAACTCTTTTTATTAATTTATTTTGTAACAACTCCAGTATCTTCAATATACTAGGATGTTTTTATAAGTAGTATTAGAGCTACACATACACACACCTTCGTCTAATGGTTATAGAACATACTGTTTCTGTGGTTGGCAATTTTCTGCCTCACGAAATGATGATTGTTCAATATTCTATTAACACTATTAAAGGTGGCAATTATAATGTCACTATATTTTATATATGATATATATGGTATTTATGTTTACTATATTCTTCTGTATTTTGTATTTAAACCATACCTTTATTCTTTTCATGTTGTGTAAATGCGATAGTTTCATATGAGAAAGTGTGGACTACCGCCCCCTCAAGTGATGTGACTCGTACATGAAATACATGGAACGTATAATAAATGAAATTAATGAACATATGTGACCTATATAACATATATATTATACTGGAATTATAATATATATATATATCATTTATTTTTAATTCTGTTAATATGACAAAGAAAAAATGAAAGTAGCGTTCATGCATACGTACGGCCTACCGTCTCCATGAACGGTGCTTTTTGTCTTTTATATCCAAATGATATGGAATACTATAAAATTAATATGTACTGGATATATAGGATATTTTAATCATTAATACAATTCTGGAAATTATTTACTTAATACTACATGGACAATCATTTTTCAAACAAGTTCATTTCTGACTCTTCTACCAAACATCGGCAAGAACGTCTAATATGAACTAACATTATTAAACAATTATTATAAAATTATAATATGTGATATTAACTGAATAATAATCATTAAAGGAGGTACTTAGGCAATTATAAATTGACCAAAGTTTATTATTCATGAATATAAAGTAACGAACAAGACAAGTTGGAATTGAGGTAAGGGATCTGACTCCTCTCTTTCTTTTAAAGTACACTCTTTTATGTCATTTTTTTAAAGCTCATATTTCTTGTTATTGGGATATTCTTTTGTATTTATCTTACTGTAATTTTTATTTTCATATGATGAGAGAACCTATTCTCTCTCATCAATCCATTTTGGAAGTTTTAAGTGGCGCTGTTAGGCTGCCGAGTTTTCGTAAGAGATTTTTCATGTCACTTTTATTCCCGTGAGATTTATGATACATTTTCCACAATTTCCATTGAGTGGTGTATGGACTTCCCATTATTTTACTCATTGTGTAATATAAATTCATTTATGAGTATTTACATCAATGTTGTATTGTCATTCTTTCACGGGGCGTATGTTTCAAAAGATACTCATATCGGTAAGGGAACCTTTCACCCTCCTCTTTTTGAAAGACATCTTTTGTTATGTCTTTTAATTCACATACTATTATGTTGGGATATGTTCTTATATATCCTTATTGATTTAAATTTTATGTCCATGTGATGAGATACCCTTTTTATCTCTCATCAACTAATTTTATGAATTTTGTAGTGACGCTGTTAGGCTGTCAAATTTTTGCAAGGGAACTTCTTAACCCAAATTTGATTCTTTGGGATAAACATGTACTCCTTGAATATGTCGTTCTATGAATATGTGTGAATAACATCTAATTGTTTTACACATAATATCCACTTATATTTGGTGTATTCATTTGTCACACATAATTATGTAATTGAATTGTCCTTAAACCAAGGATACCGTCTTTGTAAGGGAATTCGTCTCAATCTCCTTTCATTGAAGCATATTTTGTTTTATACACAACTTTCTTTTATACGGTGTATAAAACCCTTTGAACATTGTGTTTATCCAAAAGGAATCTTTTTTATACGAAAAATTTTACAAAACGACAAAAGGAAATGTTTCTCTCATACGTATGCGGCGACAATGACTTCTCCGCCGCTGTGACCATTATTTGAGTTTAGGCTTCCACTAAAAACCGTACATTCTTTTTAAAAGAAAAATAAATTCCATGATTTACTTTTTTTTATTTTGGTATTGAAAATGGTTTTCATAAGGTTTTTTATATCAATGTGTTTTATTGATATCTTGTGATTGAAATGTGGAAATGTTATGTTTACTTTATGCATGTTTTATGTGATAAAATTATGTTATGGTTCTTGGGAATTGTTATGAAGACGGGTGGTTCCGTGATAAACTAAGGGCGGGTGAGCCCGATATAACTCTCCAATGCATTGGGTAACGCGAAAGAGTGAAAAGTTAAGGTTTCTCCGAAGAGATTTAGGGAATATACTGTGGTGGGTATTCCAAACGTAACCAAGAGGGTTACTCCCTATGTAAGAATGTTATGAATGCCTCAAGTTACCTTTTATGTCTTATGATTCCTATGATTTATTCATGATTTGATGAGGTATGTTAAAGTTCCTATGTTTTATGGGTAATGTATGATTTCATTCTTATGTATATATGAACTGATGTTTCCTTTCCATATTTTTTATAACCCTTACTGAGCTTTTTATGTTCATCCCACGTTTTTTTAAATGTTTTTCACAGGTCAAGGGAAAGGTATATGATATGATGATAGTGTCAAGGAAGTTTCAAGAAAGAATCCATGCTTTATTTTTAAATATTTTTCCGTTGATGGAAAAAAATGAATACTGTCTTTTATGTAACCACATTGTTTAAATGTGGAATGTAACGCAATTTTCATGATCTAATTCTCTAATACTCTAAACCTAAAAAGATCCTCAATGTGTAATCATGTAATAACTCAAGATTAAGTAAGTTTTAAGGCTAGGGCCTTATAGTTTGTATCAGAGGTCGGTTTAGATAGCTTTAGTGGTTAGGGTACTCTTTAAGCATAAGTGACATTACCATAATGGTTATGATTTCAGAAAGAGTCCTAGTTTTAGATAAAGTGAATTAGTAAGTATATATTAGTGTTTATCTTCCTCATTAGTACATGATGGTTTTGTTGATATACTCACACTGACCTTTTTGGTTTTAGTAAATGGCTGGATCTAGCAGGCACCAAAGTAACAGTGGATGTGAAGGAAACTTTGACAGTTTTTTGAGAAAGCAACTGAATGATATGGGAGCTTCAATTAGAACTCTTGTTTTTATCCTCAACCAACTATATGGAGTCATGATTGACCACCTAAACCTTGGTGATTTCTCTAAGGCATCATATATGCGTGAAACAAATCCCTAGGGAACTACAGGTAATAATCATAAAGGTATGTGTGTTCAAAAACCTGTGTCAAAGATGTGGAAAGAAACACCTAGGAAAATGTTTCAAAGGGACAGAAATATGCTATAGATGTGGAAATGAAGGTCATAAAGCAAGAACCTACCATGGAAAATGGAAGAATCCAGTTGACTTGAGGAAAGGGAAAGAAGTTCTTTCTGAGGGATCAATTGAATGTTTTAAATGTGGTGTGCATGTTCATTATGAAAACACATGTCCAATGAAGATGTTTTGTGAATGAGATCACCAAGATTGTACAAATATTCATTTACCAATACCTAATGCCAATCCAATTGAGGATGAAGAAACTGACAATGACCAATCAATTGTATGGATTATTTCATAACTTTGTTTTTCCTATTTTGGAATCATAGGATATGATTCATGATTTTTTTGTAGGAAAGAAGTATTTCAGAATAAGTTGGAAAATAATGGTTAATGGATCATGAAGAATGTTGAGTGAGTAAGAAGTCAACATATAAGGTCTTCAAGAGTTATGATGAAATTCTTAAGAGTATGAAGTCTCTTTTGATGATGGGGTTTCATTAGAAGACTTTTTATAGTGTGTGTAACCCTGATGATTAATATATGAAAATTTTATTCAAGGAATAGTTATCTGTTATTTTTTGGACATAGTTATAAAGAACCATTTGGGTTTATATGATCCTTACTTTTGAGGTAAATATGGGTTACTATATGTTATGATGGATGTGAAAGGCATGAGATAAAATTAAGGTTAAATTATGTTATGGTTATTTTTGATGATTTTATCTCTTTTTTGGGAATGATTTGAGAATTATATAGTTTTGGAAAAAGGACAACACGCAAACCGTGTGACAACCCGTCGCACCGGACAAAGCTGTGGGAATCGAACCCACAACCAAAGTGCGACTGGTATTTATCGCCTACCACTGGACTACGTGAAGTCCCTGGTTAGATTGACTAATTTTATTTATTTAGATGATTTTAGGAATCAAGATTAATTAATTTTGGGTTATCTATGGATATGATTAACCTATCATGGAGGATATGTGATTAGGGTAATTACTTTTCAATATGAGAATTTAAGAGAAACTGATGTTATTTGGAGATAAAAGTTAATTTGTACCTTGGAAGACTTTGTGATTAAATCCTTCAAATATTTAGGTTTCAATATTATTTTCTTTTACTTTGAAGAAATTTATGGACAAATTGTTTATCGAATGGTCCTCGTTGAACATTGGGTTTTGTTGGACAAATTTTGGAGATTAAGAATAGATTTTATTTTTATAAAGGGTTATCCTTTTCTGGATTATCTGATCTTGTACTAACCTTTTTGTTTTCGGTTTTGGTTAATGTCTAAAGACATGGGATGTATATAGTTCTCTTTTGTGGATTAGGTGATTATCTAGAAGTTTATTATAGTACTGTTAATGTGAACAAGTCTTCTTAAATACTCGTGTTTTGGAGAAAATAGGAGTTTGTGTAAGGAATCTAAAAAATGTTTAAAGTAAACATGATAAGTGATTATGTTTACTTATGAATAAATTCCTCTATAAAAAGTAACTTAAAACAAAAATGTTGTCTATTAACTTTTCCTACTGGGGATTCGAATACCGTTTAACTCATCACAAGTTTGTGATTTTCTTATGGTTAACTTTCTCCTAAACATGATTTCTGTCACTCTCCATCAGAACATGACCCTATGTTTTCTCCTCCATGTCCATGTTTTCCTACATGGAATCCTACTATGGGTTAACTCGGGTGACCTCTGTACTTATCTTTATTTATTTTAAAGTGATTGTTTTACTGACTCTTGTTCCGATGTGGGACTTTCAAGGATGTATCCAAGCTCAATTTTAAAATTCCAAGGACGCAATTCCCAAAAGGGGGAAGGATGTAACACCCAAGGTAAATAAATAATATGAAATTTTTATATTTATCCATATTTGTGAATAAAATATTAATATTACTTTAAAGGGGATGCTATGCTCGATGGCGTACCAAACACGCAACAGCAAGTTTCTTGGGAATCTTACGTTGCACTCTAAAAATAAAATAATATTATTTTAAATAGTAGTTAACGCCTAGCCGTTGTAATGGCGGGAATGAACATAACTAACAAAAAAATTATTATATATGTTTGTCAAATATTTTTAATTTTAACAATAAATGTTAGAGGACAAAAAATGCAAATGAATCCAATTTTAAGCGTAAACATTCTAATATTCATTAAAAGGTTGATTAACCGCCTTTTGATGGAGACTCTCTTTTAAATCCACTTTTTGAAAATTTTATGTGTTATATTTGACAAAATAAAATTCTTCTTTATAATCGAGACATCAAAATTTACTTTGTGTAAATTTTTGGTATTTTTCCGAAAAAGTTCAATTTTTAATGAATAGTGAAAAATGTTGTATTTTAATTCAAAACCTATTTTAATATAATTTATTTATATGATTAGGTTATATTTTGAATTGGTTTTAAAGTTAAATTAAAATATATTTTTACCATTTAATCCAATAGTGGTCGTTGGAATTAATTTCACTTTGAAATCGGATTTAAACTAGTGTCAATCTTTTGATACATTTGTTTTCATAAAAACACGCTATTTGTTTTGACAACGGGAATTCATTATTAAATTAATTAATGCAACTTATATGTTTTGAATTTTTTAAAACAGATATCATTTTTTAATTCTGAATATCAAATATATCTTAGGGTGAACTTTTAGTAATTTTATGAAAAACATCAATTTTTGATGAATAGTGAAACCACTAAGTGGTACTTATAAAAACGGATTTTTCCGTTTAAATGAAATTTTGCCATCTTTGTGTTTTGAATTTCAAAAATCCGACATACATGGTTGTCATTAAGAAGTAAAATGTGGTTCAATGGGATTAAAATAATTTTTTCGTGAATAGTAAGTTATTAAGTTTTTATTCGCGATTAGAGGTAATTAGTGTAGTTTAAGGTAAGAATAATGTTTTAATAAAATTAAATGACCTATACACTTGTCCTACCCTCATTGGATGTGTCATGGCCGACCAAGACAATACATGGGTCAACTTGGGGACCCCATGGAGCCACATTGGTTGGAAAATGACATAAATATCTTTTTATTTAATGTTAAAGTAAAAATGACACAAACCTAATATGTTTTACTAAAATAATTTTTACATGGGGTTATAAAAGTCATATTTTTAACTATAAATAATCCATGGGAAGCTAGAAATATTTCCTAAATCATATTATTTTATTTTATAATATTTATACATTAAATAAATTAAATTATTTATGACATCATGATGATGCAGCGATGACCTCATTATTTAACAATTTAAATAAAATGAAAAGATAATGTAAAATATAAGACCTAAACATGCCCAAAACCTATTGGATGGGTGGATTTAGAACCCATATCACCTTATCCTCGAAACACATCAATGTGGGACCATTAAAATCAGAAACTCATTCTAAAATAAAGTAACATTTCTTTACTTTTCAAGAGTGCCCCTCCTCTCCTCTTATAAAAGACCCCCACATCTACCTCCTTACCCACACATCCAAAGCCATTGGCTCGGCCAAAACCTGCCCATTTTGTCTCTCCACATCCCTCTATAACTCCTTCAAGCCTAACATTGGGCAGTAGTTTTCCCAAGGAAGCCTTTGAGCTCAAACCAAAGGGAGTTACCCGATTTTACGGTAATGTCTTCACTTGTGTCTTTTTGTTTTATTTTGCTTCTCCAACCCCATAAACTCTTTTTATTCATTTCTTTTGTAACAACACAATTATCTTCAATATACTAGGATGTTTTTATAATAAGGATTCGAGCTACACTTACACACAACTTAGTCTAATGGTTAAAGAACATACTGTTTCTGTGGTTGGCAATTTTCTGCCTGACGAAACGATGATTGTTCAATATTCTTTTAACACCTTTAAAGGTGGCCATTATGATGTCACTGTATTTTATATATGATATATATGGTATTTATGTTTACTATATGCTTATGTATTTTATATTTAAACCATACCTTTATTCTTTTCATGTTTTTTAAATGCGATAATTTCATATGAGGAAGTGTGGACTACCGCCCCTCAAGTGATGTGACTCGTACATGCAATACATGGAACGTATAAAAAATGAAATTAATGAAAATATGTGACCTATATAACATATATATTATAATTTAATTATAATATATATATATTTATCATTTATTTTTAATTCCGTTTATATGACAAAAAAAATGAAAGTAGCGTTCATGCGTACGAACGGCCTACCGTCTCCATGAACGGTGCTTTTCATTTTTTATCTCCAAATGATATGGAATAGTATAAATTAATATTTACTGGATATATATGATATTTTAATCATTAATACTATTCTGGAAATTATTTACTTAAAACTACATGGACAATCCTTTTTCAAACATGTTCATTTTTGACTCATGTACCAAACATCGACAAGAACTTCTGATATGAACTAACATTATTAAAAAATTATTATAACATTATAATATGTTATATTACCTGAATAATAATATTTAAAGGAGGTACATAAGCAATTATAAATTTTCCAATGTTTATTATTCAGGAATATAAAGAAACGAACAAGACAAGTTGGACTTGAGGTAAGGGATCAAACTCCTCTGTTTCTTCTAAAGTACACTCTTTTATGTCATTCCTTTTAAAGCTCATATTTCATGTTATTGGGATATTATTTTATATTAATCTTACAGTAATTTTTATGTTCATATGATTAGAGACCTTATTATCTCTCATCAATCCATTTTGTATGTTTTATGTGGCGTCGTTAGGCTACCGTGTTTTCGTAAGAGATTTTTCATCTCACTTTTATTCTCGTGAGATTTTTTCTACATTTGCCACAATTTCCTTTTAGTGGTGTATGTACTATACATTATTTTACTCATTGTGTAATATACTTTCATTTATGAGTATTTACATCAATGTTGTATTGTCCTTCTTTCACGGGGCGTATTTTTCGAAAGATACCCATGTCGGTAAGGGAACCTTTCACCTTTTTCTTTTTAAAGGACTTCTTTTGTTATGTCTTTTAATTCACATACTATTATGTTGGGATATGTTCTTATATATCCTTATTGATTTAAATTTTATGTCTATGTGATGAGATACCCTTTTTATCTATCATCAACTCATTTTCTGATATTGTAGTGACGACGTTAGGCTGTCAAATATTTGCAAGGGAACTTCTTAACCCAAATTTGATTCTTTGGGATAAACATGTACTCCTTGAATATGTCGTTCTATGAATATGTGTGAATAACCTATGATTGTTTTACACTTAATATACACTTATATTTGGTGTATTTGTTTGTCACACATAATTATGTAATTGATTTGTCCTTAAACCAAGGATACCGTCTTTGTAAGGGACTTCGTCTCAATCTCCTTTCATTGAGGCATATTTTGTTTTATACACAACTTTATTTTATACGGTGTATAAACCCCTTTTACTCTTATGTTTATCCAAAAGGAATCTTTGTTATACGAATCATCTTACAAAATGAAAAAAGGGAATGTTTTTGTCATACGTATGCGGTGACAATGACTTCTCCGCCACCGTGACCATTATTTGAGTTTCGTCTTCCTCTACAAGCCATACCTTCTTTTTAAAAGAAAAATAAATTCCATGTTTTACTTTTCATTTATTTTGGTATTGAAAACGGTTTTCATAAGGATTTTTATATCAATGTGTTTTATTGATATCGTGTGATTGAAATGTGGAAATGTTATGTTTCCTTTATGCATGTTTTATGTGATACGATTGTGTTATGGTTCATGGGAATTGTTATGAAGACGGGTGGTTCCGTGATAAAGTAAGGGCGGGTGAGCCCGATATAGCACTCCAATGCATTGGGTAATGCGATGGAGTGAAACGTTAAGGTTTCTCCGAAGAGATTTAGGGAATATACTGTGGTGGATATTCCAAAAGTAACCAAGAGGGTTACTCCCTATGTAAGAATGTTATGAATGCCTCAAGTTACCTTTTATGTCTTATGATTCCTATGATTTATTCATGATTTGATGAGGTATGTTAAAGTGCCTATGTTTTATGGGTAAAGTATGATTTCATTCTTATGTATATATGAACTCATGTTTCCTTTCCATATTATTTTTATAACCCTTACTGAGCTTTTTATGCTCATCCCATTTTTTTAAATGTTTTTCACAGGTCAAGGGAAAGGTACATGATATGATGATAGTGTCAAGGAAGTTTCAAGAAAGAATCCATGATTTATTTTTAAATATGTTTCTGTTGATGGAAAAAAATGAATACTATCTTTGATGTAACCACTTTGTTTAAATGTGGAATGTAATGCAAGTTTCATGATCTAATTTTCTAAAACTCTAATCCTGAAAAGATCATCAATGTGTAATCTTGTAATAACTCAAGATTAAGTAAGGTTTAAGGCTGGGGCCTTATATTAATACTTTTGTATAAGTTTATTTAGGAAAGAATAATCATTGTGAATAAAATATAATCTTCATTGATCTCCTTGGATGAAATTAAGACATTTATTATTATTTTTTATAGAAGAGTTAAAAGTGTTATATTCAAATTTTAATGACTAAATTTATTTAATATAGGTTTTTACATAATATAAAATATACTAAAAATATTCATTATTAATATAAAAATATTTCCAACAAAATGGAAGATTATTTATTATTTTTAGACATTATGTAATTAAATTTATTTATGACACAATGAGGTTGTATTAATTACTTTATTAATGAAAGATTAAAATAATTGATATTATAAATATACAAATAAATGTAAATTGATTATTTTTATGCATTAAAGACATTCTCTAGGTTAATATTACATTTTTGGGTTGATTAAATAATTTTCTTTCTATATGATAATGTTTTTGTTACTTAAAAAAACAAAATACAAAATAGTGTCAAAATTGACAAAAATGAGTTTAAAAAATTACTATATTATTAAATGATATAATATTCCAAAAACTATAAGGATTATAAATATGAATTATATAATATTATATATATTAATAGTGTACTATTTGCGGTTATCTTGTATTTTTTTAGTATGTTTATTAACAATTTTTATTATTATTGAAGAATGCATGGTAAAATTTAAACTATTTAATTAAGAGTTAAATCTAATCAATAATGTTAATATGGAGACATAAAACAATCTCAACCTTATTTTGTGGGAGTTTTTTGACCCATCCACACCATATTCTTGAAATAAATCCTTTTGGAGCCATTAGAAACCTAATATGATTATATAATATATTAATTTTTCCTGCTTTTCCAAAAGTGACCCTCACCTCTCTTATAAAAGGGCACATTCCCTTCTCTCATAATCACACCTCCAAAGCCATTTGGCTTGGACAAAACCTACTAAAATATCCTCTGAACAACCCTCACTTAATTATATAGTCCATACATTGATGAGAAGTCAACCTAAGGATCCCTTTTGATCAAATCAAAAGAAAACACCCAAAGAAGAGGTAATAATTTCATGCCCTCTTCCACAGTTCTTTTCTTCTTCCACTTACTCTTTATTTGTTGTTTCCATACCAAAATAATAAATCCAGTACCATATAGATTCTATTATGTAATTATATATATGTAACAACCATATTCATTATTATATTCATCTTATGAATGAAAAATCCACTATATATGCGTATGTACGGCTTATCGTCTCCACGTCATGGTGTAGTTTGTTATTCAAAACTTCCTTATTCGTATGGGTGTTATAATGAGTATAATTGATGTTAATAAAAAATATAACATGGTAATAATTATATATATATTACATACTATCCTATTACATCCAATTTCACCATCAATAGAATGATATTATCAGTTCTGCGCACATACCAATTACTGTCTCCACGAACGTGATGAGATTCATTCCTCAATTGTAACCAATCAAGAATAAATATCATTTTATGATTAAAAATAATTTTTTTGAACTTAATATAATTCTGGATAAGAATCAAATACATCATATCTATAAAAGTCATGACATAAATAACAAAAACATATAAAGGAAAACAAATCGGTTAACACCCGGAACCATGATACTACTAAAATATTACTATAAAAACAATATTAGAATATCATATGTGATATCATATTTATGTATGTGGTTTTTATATAATTCATTAAAAATTATTTAACTATTATAACATAGGTTAATGTATTATCAACCAATGAAAATTACAAGGAACATGTTAATTTTAAAATCTCATTATTATCTGAGGTTGTTTAAACGTGAGTATCAACTACGACCTCTTTATCATCAACATCCATGTTTCATAAATTTTATTTCCAAACATATTTAATATTCTATGGATAATGTTATTTATTCCATTGTTTTAATTTTCTTAAAATTGTATTAAAGTAATATTTCTGTCATTTTCCAAACAAGGTACTTTATGACCTTTTCGAAAAATTAAGGTAATAAGGTTTTTTAACATATACTACAGGTGCAGATATTTTCCGTTGTTATAACACCTTTGAATCATACCTTACAAAATTATAAGAATATTTTCAAAATAAATGTTTTATATTATAATTATGTTGTTTTTAAATGATTTTAAAATAGAAAGCGATATTTCTCTCAAATATTTCTGATTCCAAATATGTCAACATAATTTGATGAATTTTACACCTATTTGAAGTTGATTTATTGTGACACAATCTCACATATTGTATTGAAGGTTTTGGGATATTTTTGTATGTGGATGTATTATATTTATACCATTCATGGTTTATTTTTAATGTATTAATATTTCATTTTCACATTTTAATATTAATGATTATGTTATGTTTCATCCTTTTTCATATGAGAAATTCATTAGACTTAGTAAGTGACGGTTGGAGCCTGCTATAGCTCCTTGATACATCGGTAGGTCTAATGATAAAAACTAGTGTCTTGGCACAAGGCCATGACAAAATATTTTATTAGTCTCTCAATGAGGCCTTGACTGTGAGGTAATGATGTACTACATTATATATTCCATGATTATGAAATTTTATATTGATATTACATGTGATAATATGACTAGAAGAATATCCATGTGAATAAGTAAATGAAATTATTTTATTTATCATCTCCATATTATAATGATGTTTAGGTTTAAAAGGCATGTGTTTTAGTTTTATACATTTCCTTATGTGTTTATTCTTATTTATTACAATTTTTGTTATATTTTTATCTTTACTAAGAATCTGAGCTCACCCCTTTCTATGTTTTATTTTTCCCAGATTGCGAAGAAGTATGTTATGAATGACATGTAAGGATATTCTATTGGATATGAAAATTTTAAAAGGAGTCACAATGTTTTTGGTTTTCATTTCATAATTTAGTGTAAAATCTATCTATATATCTAGTACGTCCAAGGCTACTAAACTGATCGGTTTTTCGAGATTTGATACTTTTTGATCATTCCAATATTATGTAATAATGCACCAACATGGGGTAACTAGGGTCGGGGAATTACAGTCGGTTTTAGAGGAATTTTAGTACAAAACATGGAAACTAGATTTTCAAAAACTCAGATTAGAGAACATTACCCTAATATAAACCATGAGGATTGGAATTGATGAACTTATTAGAATTTTAGTAATTGAGAGATTTTGTGAGTTTTCCAAGTAATACAGCCCTGTCAAGATACGAGAAAGTAGAGGAGGCTCTAGAACAGATATACAAAAGAGTGAAAAATCAACAAGGAATTCGATCTCGACCAAGGGTATCCTTGTATAGGACAATGGTTCAGGAAACACTCTTGGTTACAACACTCCCACGGGATTTTCTTAGGATAATTCACTTTTTCATTACAAACCATTATGAAGGATTAATGATCATATACCACATCAAAGAAAACATTTTTATCATTATAAATTATATGCATAACATGATCCAATTATGTATGGTATTTTACTAGTTTGGAATTATGTGTTGTGATTCATAAAATTATATAGTGAATGAAATTGTTTATAAATGGATTCTAGTGGAATGAATGGAAAATGTATCAATTCATGTAATCTATGTAGTTATTTCCCTCTAACTAAAGTCAATTATAGTGGAGTTGGTGATACAATTAGTTCTGAACAACATACAACCATACTGGGACAACTCACTCAGGTTATGAATAATAACCTTACTAGTATGAATCAACCTGATCCACAACATAGAGGATAAATTTTAGACTAATTTATGTGGAATAAACGACCAACATTAAATGGGTCGAAAAATAAATTTGTATATGAGAAATGAATATGTTGGTTAAAGAAAATATTCCATGCATTGGGGTGTAAATAAAGACAAAATGTTGTTACGGCAGTTTATGGCCTCATAGGAGAAGCAGATCAATGGTGGTCATTAATTAAAAACACAAAATAGGATGAAAAAGTATCAAATATAGAATGTTGGTAGTTTATAGATATTTTCTTAGAAAAATACTTTCCTCGTGACCATCGAGAGGATATGAAAAGACAATTTCTGATTCTGAGGAAAAAGGGGGATGAGAATGTCACAAAGTATGTGGCTAACTTTACCAGGTTAGCAAGGCATGAAGATGATTAGATACATAACCCGTGGAGTAATATTTATCAATTCTCTGATAGGTTTAAACCACTTCTCGATCGATCATTAGTCTCACAATACTTCTCATTGTACAAAGATATTGTCTCATGTTCTATCATGAATGAAAAGAAAATCTCTATGTCTTACGACTTTAATGAAAAGCATGAGAAGAAGAGATATGTGGAACACTATGGAATTGGAAATAAGGGCAAAATAGAAATGTTGAATTTCCATCATGTAGTAAATGTTGGAAAAAACACCCTGGTACTTGCCTAAAGGGAATGGGAGTCCGTTACATGTTTGGTGAAAAATGTCACCAAGCTTGTGATTTCGAGGGAAAGAAAGTGGATGCCAATTTTGAATGATATAATTGTAGAGAAATGGGGAATTAAAAATTCGAATTTCCTACGCATCAGCAAAACATACCTCAAAAAAGGACAAGGGGGAATGGCCAAGCTTATGTGATCACTACTACAGAGGTTGAAGCTTTGAATTACATGGTGGTAATTAATTTAATGGTTTCCTAAAATATAGAAAATGTTTTATTTTATTCTATATCATTTCATTATTTCATATCTTCCGAGTTTTCTATTAAAATTAGATATTTTCAATTTTATTTAACAGGGTAGTTTTCAGTCAATAATCTTATGGGATGTATCATTACAATAATGTTGTGTGAATCAGTTCCCATTAGGTCATATAAACATGCTTTATTTGCTTATCTCATCGTCATAAGC
The DNA here is from genome assembly GCA_963277665.1 of Viscum album. Taxonomy (NCBI): domain Eukaryota; kingdom Viridiplantae; phylum Streptophyta; class Magnoliopsida; order Santalales; family Viscaceae; genus Viscum; species Viscum album. Next base: position 55,614,066 of record OY728156.1, read on the forward strand.
ATGATTGAACATGATATAATACTTGGAATGGATTGGAATTCAGGCCATAATGATAAAATTTATTGTAAGAACAAAGAGGTTACAATTTTTAATGATGATAAGGAATACCATATCTGTAGAGAAGATGTGTCACTATTTGATTATTATCTAGATCCATCTCTTGTATCTATATTGAATTGAATTATTGTGGAGGAATAGATTGAAATATATATGGGCGAGGAAAAGAATGTTCAAATAGAGGATGTACCTATTATGAAAGAATATGTTGATTTGATTCTTGAGGATTTACCTGGACATCCTCTAGAACAAGAAATGTAGTTTTCCATTGATTTAATTCCTGATTCGCGGATAATATCGAAGACCCTTTATATAATATCCATTGTAGAATCAGTGGAACTAATGAAACATCTAGAGTATTTGAGTAATAAAAGATTTATTCACCCTAGTGATTCTTTATAGGGGACTTGTTCTTTTTGTTGAGAATAAAGATAGATCAATGAGGATGTGAAATTACTACTAAAAGATCAATTCTTTAACAATAAGGGAAATGTATCCCCTAACTCTCATTGTTGATTTATTCGAACAATTTCATCTAGTTCAATATTTTCAAAAGATTGAACTTCGATCTAGATATCATTAGTTGTGTGTAAAGAAGGAAGACATTCCAAAAACAACAATTTTAACCAGGTATGGGCATAATGAGTTCACAGTAATGCCTTTTGGGCTCACTAATGAACCCTATGTTTTCATGGATGTAATGAAAAGAGATTTCAAGGAATATCATGATGACATTATAGTGGTATGTATTGATGATATCTTGGTATAATACAAAATCTATTAACATAATTAAAATCACTTTCACACTATTCTGAGAACCCTCAAGTGACATGAATTATGTGGGATGTTTAGAAAGTGTGAATTCTGGTTATAGGAAATTTCTTTTCATAGCCATGTTGTCTCTATGAACGGAATCTCTGTTGATCCTTCCAATACAAAGGCAATCCATGAATGGATAGCACTAACATGTATAGCTGAGGAATGCCGTTTTATTGGGTTACCAGGTTATTATTGTTATTTCGTCCAGAATTTTCCCCGATTGGCCAACCCATTAACCAAGCTCACACATAAATGGTTTAACAATGTTTGGGAAAAAGTGTTTGAAGATTGTTTTGAATAATTGAATAAATGATTAGTCAATGCTATTATCTTGAATCTACCATTGGGGAATGATGGGTTTGTTATTTGTAGTGATGCTTCAAAGAAAGGACATGGTTGTGTCCTTATGCAGAATGATGGAGTTATTGCCTATGCATCCCGATAACTAAAAATTCATGTAAAAAACTATCCCACTCATGATCATGAGTAAGGAGTTGTAATCATTTTTTTGATGATATGGAGATATTATCTCAATGGTGAAAAATGTTAGACACATACTAATCTCATGAGTTTGATGTATATTTTTTCATATAGGGAACTCAAAATTAGGAAAATTTTGTGTCTTGAACCAATCAAGGATTATGTTTTCACTATACAGTACCACCCAGGGAATGCAAATAAGGTGGGAGATGATTTGAGCCGAAAAAAATCATGGTGTTTTGAACTAGATGATAGTTAAAAGGGATAATATTATCATGGATCTAGTAATGATGGATATGGGAATAATCAAGCAAGGTGAAAAATCAATAAATTTTCAAATTTTTACCAATCCATATTCACTATAAAGAATAAAATGTTTTCATACTGATGATGAGGATGTTCAAATAAAAATTAAATATGTGAATGATGAAATATTTATTGACTTCGTATATGAAGATAGAATTATAAAATTCGAGAAGAGACTTATTTCTCCTCGCATACCTGATCTAAAATGGTATTTTTGGATGATCCTAATTGCTTCAAATTATCTATACACTATGGTATCACTAATTTGTATAGATATTTGAAGGATCATTTTTGGTGGAAGACATGAAGTGGGATATTTCTGATTTTGTGTCAATATGTATTGTTTTTCAGCAGGTGATGGCTGGAGGAAAACATCCTAGAAGATTCATGCAACCTGTTCCTATACCTGTGTGTAAATGATCTGATATTACAATGGTATTTGACATGGGAATACCAAAGACTCCTAGATGTAATGATGCAATATGGGTCATTGTTGATCATCTTACCAAGTCCACACATTTTCTTTCTATAAGATAAGATTTACAACTGGAACATTTAAAAAGTATATATATCAATGATTTTTTATGACTTCATAGTGTACCCATCTCGATTGTTTCTGATTGTGATCCCCACATTACATCAAGATTTTGGAAAAGTATCCAGAATGCCCGGGATGTTGAACTTTATTTCAGAACTACCTACCACCCTCAAAAAGATGGAAAATCAGAATAGACTATTCAAACCTTAGAATACATGTTGAGATTTTTCCACATGACTTTCACGGTATGTGGGAATAGTATTTACCTCTTGTAGTATTTTACTTTAACAATAGCTTACATTCAAGTATTCAGAAGTCACCATATGAAGCATTATATGGAAGGATATATCGCACACCAACTTGTAGGGATGGTGTTGGTGAAAGAAAACTCGTAGGCCTAGATCATGTTGAGGAAACAACAAAAACGGTGAACAATATCCACACCCACATCAAAAAATCTCAACGTAGGAAAAAGAGAAATGTTCATAACCAAAGGAAGGATTTGGTATTTCAAGTGGGAGATCATGTTTTCATAAATGTATCTCCATGGAATGGTGTCATGCGATTCAATAAGAAGGGTAAATTATTTCCTAGGTACATTGGACCATATAAAATTCTAGAATGAATTGGAGTTGTATCTTACCATTTGCAAATACCTTCCAGTCTCTCCAAAGATCATGATGTGTTCCATGTATCACTGGTGTGAAAATACATGCCTGACATAATGCATGTACTCACCCATAATGGGATAGAACTGAAAACTGATCTTTCTTGTTTTCAAGAGCCTCTCAATATTCTTGATACTAGAGAACATGTGTTGAGAAATCAGACGACTCGTCTGGTAAATATTATATGGGGAACCCATAAGAGGGAATAAGCAACGTGGGAAATTGAGGAACTTATGATGAAGAACCACCTGATTCTTTTTATGTACTAGTATTCTATAAATTTTAGGGTATAAATTATTTTAATCAGGGAAGATTGTAACATCCCAAGCATACATGGTACCTTTCTCTTTGACTAATACAATAGATTGTGTCGTACGCAACTTTGAGTTCTAGCAAACCAAGACGTATCAAACTAGTCTTTATGAATAGTAATACCAACTTTTTGATATTTTATAAATTTTATTTTTCAAAATAAACTTTATTTTTGGATTCAGATGTCAAAATTATCTTTGGGTGAATTTTTGGCATTTTTTCGAAAACATCTCATTTTTGATGAATAGTGAAGACCATTGCATTATTGTTTAAAACCGGCTTCTTATTTAAATAAAAATTTATTTTATATAACTTTAGTTTAAGTCAAAATAGATACATAATACCTATATTAGTTCAATGTAATTCGGTAGAGTCATTTTATAACAAGATTAGATGTATAATGTTTTATTAAACGGTTTAACGTCTTTTACCCACCTTATAGACACATTTAAAAATTATCATAAAACATAATTTTAATGCTTCTGTGAATTAAATTCTAAAAATATAAGAGACACTATTGACATAGTTAGTTAATATGTGGTTCAATAACATGAAAATAATTATTGGTGAATATTATCTTTTTAATTTCATTTACCATGGTGAAAATTACACCTGGTTATTAAAGGTAAAACTGATATTATAATTTCCCTAACACATGTTATAATTTGATTAGATTTGTGTATTTCAAAAAAATCAACATTAAGAATAAAATATAATCTACTTTGATCCACTTGGATTAGATTAGGAAATTTATTATTATTTTATTTAAAGAAGAGTTAAAAGTGTTAAATTCAAATTTTAATAACTAAAACAATTATAATATAAGGTTATTCATAAGATAAATTCTTCTATAAATATTAATTCGATATATAAAAATATTTAGTACATTATTTTATTTTATATATTATTTTTAGACATTAAATAATTAAAATTATTTATGACATAATGATTATGCAATAATTATTTTAGTAGTGAAATATTAATATAATTGATATTATAAATTTCCAAATAAAAGTAAATTGAGACTTTTTATTCATTGAAGTAATTTCATAGTTTAATATGATAGGTTAGGGTTGATTAATTTATTTTTCCAAAGTGATATAGTTGTTATGACTTTCAAAAAGACAAAACACCAAATAGTGTAAAAATTGAAATAAATGAGTTTTTAAATAAAATAATATATCATTAAATAATATAATGTTCCTAAAAATCTAGGGTTCATCCAAAGGAAGTATATAATGTTATAAATATCAATAATTTACCACTTGGGGTTCCCATTTCATTTTATCGTATGTTTATTAACCATTTATTATAATAATACAAGAATACATGGTAAAAGTTAAACTATATAACTAAGAGTTAAATCTAAAAGATAAGTTTATTATGGTGGAATTAACCTATCTAAAACCCATTATTTGAGATTTTGTGACCCATACCCACCTTATCCATGAAATAAATCTTTTTTGGAGTCATTAGAAACCGAATAATATTGTATAACATATTAATATTTCAATCTTTTCCTAAAGTGACCCTCACCTCTCTTATAAACGGGTAATTTCCCTTCTCTCAAAATCACTCCTCCAAATCCATTTGGCATAACCAAAACATAATATAATATCCTTCCAACAAACCTCATTTCACCTTATAGGCCTTACTTTGATCAGAATTCAATCCTATAGAGACATTTTGATCTAATCAAAAGGAAGCACCCAAATAAGAGGAAATAATTTTATCACCTCTTTCAAAGTCCCTTTCATATTCTACTTCTTATTTCTTTGTTTTTTCCATATCAAAATAAAAACTCTAGTAACTTATATATAATGTGATGTTATTTTAATTATGGTACTACCATATTCATTATTTTATCCATCCTATTAATGATAGAGTCATCGTACATGCATATGTACGACTTACCATCTGCACGACATGGTGTAGTTTGTTATTCAAAACTTCTTCTATTGGATGGGTGTAATAATAAGTAAAAATTATGTTAATAATATATATTACATGTTAATTATTATGTATGTATGACTTACCATCCAATTACATATGATTTCACCATCAATAGAATGGTATTGTCGCTCATGTGTACGTGTAAATTACCCTCTCGACGAACTCAGTGAGATTTCTTCCCCATCGTAACCATTCATGAATAATTTTTATATTATGTTTAAAAATAATTTTTAAGAACTTAATATCATTCTGGATATGAATAAAATACATTTTATACATAAAAAACATGACTGACATAACAAAACAAAAAAAGTAAAAAGAATCAGTTAACTTCCAATAAAATGATACTACTGAAATATTTTTAACAAATCAATATTAGAAGATCATATATGATATAATATTTATATATTTCATACTTGTATAATTTAATAACAATTAAATAACCATTATACAAGAGGTTAACATACCCTGTTCCCTATAAAAATACAATATAAGGATTAATTTTACAATTTTTTTATTAACTGAGGTTGTTTATACATGAGTATCTACTGGAACCTCAATCATCCACATCCATGTTTCTTAAAAATGTATTTCAATTTTGTTTAAAATTTACAATACAATTGGTTAATTTATTTTATACCCTTGTTATAATTTTTATAAAAAAATTTATTGGAATCTTTCCGTCGTTTTCCAAACAAGGAACTTTGTGACCTTATAGACAAATTAGTGTAATAATGTTTTTTTAACTTATACAATGGGAAAAGATATTTTCTGTTGTTAATACACCTTCAATGATTATATTACAATCTTATAAGAATATTTCCAAAATAAAATTTTCCTTTAATAATTAGGTAACTTTTTAATGAGATCAAAATAGAAAGAGACATTTCTCTCAAATAGTTTTTATTTCATCTATGTCAACTTCCTTTGATGGATTTTACACTTGATTGAAGTTGATTTATTATGATACAATCATCTATATGGTATTGACGGTTTTGTGATATTTTTGAATGTGGATGTGTTATTTTTATACCATTAATGGTTTATTGTTAATGAATTAACATTTCATATGCTAGTTTTAAAATGATTGTTTATTTCATATTTCATCATATTCATATGAGAAATGAATTGGACTTAGTAAGTGACGGTTAGAGCCCGCTATAGCTCATCGATGCATCGATAGGTCATTTGAGACAAACTAGTATCTCGACACAAGTTTATGACAAAATAATATTTTTATTCTTGGAACGAAGCCTTGACTATGTGGTTATGATGTCCAATATTATGGATCTATAGTAATGAAATTATTTATTAATATTACATGTAATTATTCGACTAGTAGAAAATCCATTTGAATAAGTAAATGAAAATATTTGAATTATCTTTTCCATATTATAGAGACTTTTATGTTTAAAAGTTTTTTTAGTCTTATACATTGCCTTAAATTTTTATCCTTATTTATGATTGTTTCTGCTATATTGTTATCCTTACTGAGGATCTGATCTCACCCCGTTATATGTTATATTTTATCCACGGTACGATGAAGTATATTATGAATGAACTATAGAGATAATATGCAGGATATGAATGTTTTCAAAGGAGACAAAAATGGTTTTTTTTAATTTAATAATGTAATGTAAAACCTATGTATGTATCTAGTAATTCTGAGGCTACATAACTGGCCATACATTCATTATTTGAACACTTGTGATCCTGCTAATGTTATGTAATAATGCACCAACTCTGAGTAACTAGGGTCGGTGAGTTACCTGAATAATGGGGCATAAAAAATTTGTAGGGAATTTTATTATATTATAGTGATGATATAGAAGTTTAGTCTCCTAGTATTAACTATGAAATTTAGATTATTATATTATTAGTGATATTTTCAATATTTATTATTGAGTGATATTTATCAATGACTTTATATAATATTAAAAAATTTATGTAGTTTATGTGTAATAACTAAGGATTATTCTTCATTGGATTACATTAGTGGTATAATGACATATATTATATGGTATTAATGGCATTGAAAAGTGATTTTATGAAAATGTTATATTTTTTGGGATAACTATTAGAGAACACATTATTGAGGAATGTATAAATTTTAATTTTAATATACATAAGATAATGAGATAATAATGGTTGGTTTTATTTTAAAATCACATGGAAGATAGTAAATAATATATTTTGTACTGGTATTTGATTCAAACTATTTTTATATATGATGTCTCATTTTCCGGATTATGACATACAATGACTACTATGTGACCATATGAAATTGATAATTATATGATCTGAGTGTTAACGATACAATGAATTTTAATAGGAATAAATGATCTGGTTTTCGTTTAATGACTAAGAAATTAAAATATGTTTTGGGAAATTTATGTAATTATGAGAATATAAATAATTTATATACATACATGGGAATAATAATGTTTGAATAACTATTTTTAGGTAGGATAAGATTGATTCTGAGATATTTTATTTTAATGATTATTTAGTTCTGAATAATTTAGGAAAGTTCATTGTAATTTGGGAACACTATTTTAAGGATTTGGTTTATAAGTAATAGATAATCCAACTCAATGTAACGTACGTTGAATTAATTATGATATATGTTAAACTGTGTGTGATATAGTTTAAAATAATTGAAAATAAAGTTACCAAGAATGATAATCATCAATATCATATGAGATATAGGAAATAATGGAATTCATAATCCCCTCCTACTAGTGTGAGTTAGTCGTGAAATGAAAGAGATAAAGTAACACTTATACTCTAGTGAAGAGTTTTGGATATCTTATCTGATTCATATTCTAAAAACCCTTGTTTATCCTAGTGGTTTTCAATGAAAATTAAATCACTACCCTATTGATTTAATTATCAATGGAAGCATCCAGTACAAATATTATTTTCTATTAATTTTATGACAAGGGAGGTGTGAATCTTATTAATTATCAATTAGATGGAAGAAATATAATTTTGATAATGGATTTAAAATTTCAATGTATACTCTCAATTAACTCGAATTTAATTTTTTTTTTCATTTTCATGATAAAACACTTTGAGGGAATGTGGATAACCCTAAAAAACATTGAAAACATGATGGGGATTGTTTTTACATGGCAATAAAAACATAAGGTGTTTCTGTCTACTATCTAATGTTGGATCTATATGATTTTTAAATTATTCCACCCAAGATATTTATGAATAATCTTCTTAAAATATGATTCCATCATGTCCCAGCACTTAATGAATTAATCAACATTGATATTCACATCAATGAAGTTCCAATGTAGAGTGGGAATCTGATAATTTCCCCATTCTGGATGTTCCATGGTTCCAGATGCTGTATATTTTTTCTTCATTCAACTTTGGTCTTCCATTGGATCTTTGGTTAAGATATTATCTTCCACCATCATTCTCATATAACGTATACAGAATATTTTTCTCATGGGCTTGGAATCCACTGTTTTCACCAATATTCCACTTACCCCTCCTATTATTTGATTTTTATAATTTTCTTCTTTTTTCTTGGATGTCTATTTCCGGATCCACGCCTCTGCATATAACATGAAGGACTTCATTCTAAATAGAGGTCTCAACAAGAAATTTGTTTTTAGAATGATTCTCATTTCAATGATGTAGCTCTTTTCTGGTAATCTCATTGGAGACGATATTATTTGAATGTCCTCAAAAGGAAGACTGGGATAAAATCCCACCTTTTGAACAATTTTTTTTTGATCATGTACTCATCAATTTCAGAAAATATGAATAATATTTATGAGTCGTAGTCTTTCTCACTACATTGAAAAGATTATCACCAACTTAAATAACCTTTTATTCACTTCCGTCAAAATAATTTGGGAATTTATTTTATGTATGCCCCTCCTCTTTATACTCTGATGATAACTGAGAAGCCTGAGTTGTTTTGCCTAATTTTTTGGAAATTGGCCCTACTATTGTAACACACCAGGTAAATAAAGAATATGAAATTTTCATATTTATCCATATTTGTGAATAAAATATTAATATTACTTTAAAGGGGACACTATGCTCGATGGCATACCTAATACGCAACAACAAGTATCTTGGGAATCTTGCATTGCACTCTAATAACAATATAATATTATTTTAAATGGTAGTTAACGCCTAGCCATTGTAATGGCGGGAATGAACGGAACTAACTACAAAATGATTATATATGTTTTTCAAATATTTTTACTTTTATCCAATAAATGTTAGAGGCTTAAAATTATATGAATCCAATTTTAAGCGTAAATATTCTAATATTCTTTAAAAGGTCGATTAACAACCTTTTGATGGAGAACGCTTTTTAAATCCACTTTTTGACATTTTCATATGTTATATTGGACCAAATAAAATTCTTCTTTATAATCGAGACATCAAAATTTACATTGTGTAAATTTTTGGTATTTTTCCGATAAAGTTCATTTTTAATGAATAGTGAAAAATGTTGTATTTTAATTCAAAACCTCTTTTTAATATAATTTATTTATATGATTAGATTATCTTTTGAATAGGTTTTAATGTCCACGTATAATATATTTTTACCATTTATTCCAATAGTGGTCATTGGAATTAATTTAACTTTGAAATTGGACTTAAACTAGTGTTAATCTTTTAATAGATATTGTTTCTTAAAAACACGCTATTTGTTTTGACAGCGGGAATTAATTATTAAATTAATTAATGCAACCTATATGTTTTTATTTTTTTAAAATAGACATCATTTTTGAATTCGGAATATCAAATATATCTTAGGGTGAATTTTTTTCATTTTTCTGAAAAACATCCATTTTTGATGAACAGTGAAACCACTAAGTGATAGTTAAAGAAACTGATTTTTCGTTTAAATGAAACATTTCCACTTATGTGATTTGATTTTCAAAAATCCTACATACATGGTTTTCATTAATAAGTAAAATGTGGTTTAATGAGATTAAAATAATTTTTGGTAATTAGTAATTTTTAAGGATTATTAATCGCGATGAAAGGTAATTAGTGTAATTTAAGGTAATAATAATGTTTTAATAACATGAAATGACCTAGACACATATCCTAAACCAATATTATGTGTCATGGAATACCAGGAAAATCCATGGGTCAACTTGGGGACCCCATGGAGCCACTTTGTTATGAAAATGACATAAATAACTTTTTATTTTAAGATAAAATTAAAATGTCACAAACATGTGTTGTTTAAATAAAATAAATTACATGGGGTTATACAAGTCATAATTTTGACTATAAATATTCAATAGATATCTAAAAATATTTCATACAACATGATATTTTTTTTATAAATTTTAGACACTATATAAATTAAATTATTTATGACACCATGATGATGCAACGATTACCTCATTATTTAACAATTTAAATAAAATGAAAAGACAATGTAAAATCTAAGACCTAAACTTGTCAAAAACCTATTGGATGGGTTTATTTAGAATCCTTATCACCTTATCCTAGAAATATATCCTTTTGGGACCTTTAAAATCTGAAAAGCATTATATAATAAAGTAATATTTTTTAACGTTCCAAGAGTGCCCCTCCTCCCCTCTTACAAAAGGCCCCCACCTCTACCACTTTACCCACACCTCTCAATCCTTTGGATAGGCCAAAACATGCCCATTTCATCTCTACACATACCTCTCTTCATCATTGAAGCCTTTCATTGGGCATAATCCTTTCCAAGGAAACCTTGGAGCGCAAATCAAAGAGAGTTTCCTGATTTAAAGGTAGTGTCCGCTCTTGTGTTCTAATGTTTTATTTTTCTTCTCCAACCCTATAAACACTTTTTATTCCCTTATTTTGTAACAACAACAATATCTTTAATATACTAGGATTTTGTTATGTGAAGTATTAGAGCTACACTTACTCACACCTTCGTCTAATTGTTAAAGAACATATTGTTTCTGTGGATGGTGAATTACAGTCTCACGAAATGATGATTGTTCAATATTCTTTTAACACCTTCAAAGGTGTCCATTAAGATGTCACTATATTTATATATGATATATAATATTTTTATGTTTTACTTAAGGTTCTGTATTTTTCTTTTATGGCATAACTTTATGGTTTCCATTATAGGTAAATGTGATATCTTCCTTTTAGGAAATGCGGACTACCGCCCCCTCAAAGTGATTTGATTCGTTAATGCCATATGTGGGATACATGAAGGATGGAATAAATGGTATTAAATATGATATCCTATTGGAATTATAATATACCATTATATCATTATTATTTCATTCCATTGAATACAAAAAAAAATGAAAGTAGCGTTAATGCGTACGTACGACTTACCGTCTCCATGAATGGTACATTTCATTTCTTATCTCCAAATGTTATGTACTATTATAAGTACATATATATAATGTATATATATGTAATATATTACAACTAAATTATGGATATAATTCTGGAATTAATATATATATTTCTCTCATTTTTGTTTTAATTCCATTAATATGTCAAAAAATGAAAGTAGCGTCCATGCGTACGTACGACCTACCGTCTCCATGAACAGTGCTTTTAATTTTTTATCTCCAAATGTTATGGAATAGTATAAAATGAATATATACAGGATATATATGATATTTAAAACATCAATACTATTCTGGATATGATGTACCTATAACTACATGGAAAATTATTTTCCAACAAGTTCAATTTTTACTCATGTACCGAACATCGACTGAAACGTCTGATATGAACTCACATTATTAACCAATTATTATAACATTATAATATGCAATATGAACTGAATAATAATCTTTAAATGAGGTCCTTAAGTAATTATAAATTCACCAAATTTTATTATTCAGGAGATTAAAGAATGATCGAGTCTTGTCGGATACGAGGTAAGGGATCTTACCCCTCACTTTCTTTTTAAGTACTCTCCTTTATGTCACTTCGTTTAAGCACCTCTTTGTTAAGTTGGGGGATGTTATTTTATTTTACTATTTCTATAAATTTTATTTTAATATGATGAGAGACCCTATTTGATCTCATCAATACATTTTGGAAGTTTTAAGTGGTGTCGTTAGGCTGCTGAGTTTTCGTAAGGGATTTTTCATCTCACTTTTATTCCAGTGAGATTTATGCTACATTTTCCACCATTTCCTTTGAGTGGTGTATGTACTTCCCATTATTAAACACTTTTTGTAATATAATTACATTTATGGGTATTTACATATTCATTGTATGACACTTCTTCAATGGGGTGTACGTTTTGAAAGTTACCCAATTCGGTAAGGGAACCTTTCACCCTCCTCTTTTTAAAAGTCTTCTGTTGTTATGTCTTTTAATTCACATAATATTATGTTGGGATATGTTATTATATATCCTTATTGATGTAAATTTTGTGTCCAAGTGATGAGATAACCTTTTTATCTCTCATAAACTCATTTTCTGAATTTTGATGTGATGTCGTTAGGCTGTCGAATTTTACCAAGGGAACTTTTTAACCCAATTTCGATTTCTTTGGGTTCAACGTGTAGTTATTGAATATGTCATCCATTGAATACGTGTGAATGACCTTTTATTGTTTCACACATAATATAAACTTATATTGGGTGTATTTATATTTGTCACACATAATTTTGAGACTGATTTATCCTTAATTTAAGGATACCTTCTTCATAAGGGATTTCATCACATTTTATATTTATATTGAGACTTCATTGTTGTTAGGAAACAATTCACTCTTATATGGTGTATATACTGTCCTTTGGAATTGTATATCATGAATCCATTTATTCTCATGATATTATAAAGTTCTGATTAAATGTTATTCCTCAATTATTGTATTCAATTGTCTCTAATTTTGGTAAAAACCCTTTAACCAAAATATCGCTTTAAATGTTATAATGATTTGTTCTTATTAATATCTTTTTGTTCAAAATGGTTTTAAGGATTTATTTATATAGATATTAATGGTTTAAAATTTTAAAAGCTTCAAGGTGGTATGTGATACTTTGATTCAAAAATCCCTTTAATAAATGTTTTAAATGGTTTTGAAAATGGTTTTTTTGAATGGATTCATTATTTCAACATCCTAAAATGTTATATTGTGATTGAAATGTGGAAATGTTATGTTTCATTTATGCATGTTTTATGTGATACATTTATGTTATGGTTCTTGGGAATTGTTATGAAAACGGGTGGTTCCGTGATAATCTAAGGGCGGGTGAGCCCGATATAGCTCTTCAATGCATTGGGTAACGCGAAGGGGTAAAACATTATGGTTTCTCCAAAGAGATTTAGGGAATATACTGTGATGGGTATTATAAACATAACCAAGAGGGTTACTCCCTACGTAAGAATGTTAGGAATGCATCAAGTTACCCTTCTGCCTTATGATTTCTATGTTTTATTCATGATTTTATTAGTTATATTAAAGTGCTTATGTTTTATGAGTAAATTATGATTTCATTGATTCTTATGTATACATGTACTCATGTTTCCTTTTCGTATTTTTATATCGCTTAATAAGCTTTTTATGATCATACCATGTTTTTGAAATGTTTTACACAGGGCTTAAAGATGAATAGGGTCAAGGATGAGATCAAGGAATGACATGCTATCTAAAACATGGAACTATGCATGTTTCTTTTAAGAGTTTTTTTATGGAAACTTAGTAGAAGTGTCTGCTTTTTAATCTTTTGAGATGTAATAGTTATGTCCTAATTCTCTAAAACTATAAACCTGAAAATATCCTCAATGTGAATTATTAATTTAATTCAATATTAAGTAAGTTTTAAGGCCGGGGCCTTATAGTTGGTATCAGTGGTTGGTTTAGATAACATTAGAGGTTAGGGTATTCTCTAAGAATAAGTGCCATTACCATAATGGTTAGGATTTCAGAAAGTGTCCTAGTTTTAGATACAGTGAATGAGTAAGTATATCTTAGTGTTTGTCTTCCTCATTAGTACATGATGGTTTTGTTGATATACTCCCACTAACTTTTTTGTTTTTAGTAAATGGATGAATCTAGCAGGCACCAAAGTGACAATGGGTTTGAAGGAAACTATGGTGGTTCTCTGATTAAGAGACTGGATGAAATGGGGGATTCAATGAGGAATCTCGTGGTTGTTCTAAACCAATTATCAAGGAGTCATGATCAAACACTTGAACCTTGATATGTTTTGTAATGAATCATGTACGAGATGACCAATCGATGTGGAAGTTCAGGTAATAATTATAAAGGTAACCATTAGGGTTTATATGATCCTTATATTTTAGGAAATTATGGGTTACTCTACGATGTGATGGAAAATGAAAGTCATGAGATAATATTGAGGTTAAAATATGTTATGATTATTATTGAAGATTTTATCACGTTTTGGGGAATGTTTTAAGAATTATATAGTTTTGGAAAAAAAGGACAACACGCAGACCGTGTGACAACCCATCGCATCCGACAAAGCTGCGGGAATCGAACCCCCAAGCAAAGTGAGACTGGTATTTATCGCCTACCACTGGACTACGTGACATCCCTGGTTAGTTTGACTCATTATTTTTAGTTATATGATTTTAGGAATCTAGAGTATGTTTATTTTGGGTTATCTATGGGAATGATTAACCTATCATAGGGGATATGTGATTAGGTTAATTACTTTTCAATATGAGAATTTAATAGCAACTGATGTTATTTGGAGATAAAAGTTAATTTTTACTTTGGAAGACTTTGTGATTAAATCCTTTAAATATTTGGGTTTCAATATTATTTTGGGTTACGTTGAATAATTTTATGCACAATTGTTTATCAAATGGTATTCGTTGAACATTGGGGTTTTTTTGGACAAATTTTGGAGATTAGGAATAGATTTTCTTTTTATAAAGGATTATAATTTTTTGGATTATCTGATCTCATAAAAACAATTTTTGTTTTGGTTTTTTTCTAAAGACATGGAAAATATATAGTTCTCTTTTGTGGATTAGGTGATTCTCAAGAAGTTGATTATAGTACTCTTAATTCGAACAAATATTCCTAAATACTCGTCTTTTAGAGAAAATATGAGTTTGATTAAAGAATCTTGTAAATGTTTAATGTCTACGTGACAAGTAAGTATGTTTCATTATGATTTATTTAAGCTCAAAAAAAAATTCACCAATGAGGAGTAACATAAAACAAAAATCTTGTCTGTTAACTTTTCCTACTGGGGAATCGAATACCGTTTAACCCACCACAAGTTTTTGATTTTATTATGGTTAACTTTCTCCTAGACATGTTTACTATCACTCTCCCTCAGAACATGACCCTTTGTTTTTTCTTCCATGTCCATGTTTTATTACATGGAATCCTAGTATGGGTTGACTAGGGTGACATTTTTAATTCTCTTTCTTTTTTTAAGTGATAGTTTTACTGACTCTTGTTCCGATGTGGGATTTTCAATGAAGTTTTCGAGCCCAATTTTAAAAATTGTGAGGACGAAATTCCCAAAAGGGGGGAATGATATAACACCCCAGGTAAATAAAAATATGAAATTTTCATATTTATCCATATTTGGGAATAAAATATTAACATTACTTTAAAGGAGACGCTATGCTCGATGGCGTACCCAATACGAAACAACGAGTTTCTTGGGAATCATGTGTTGCACTCTAATAATAATATGATATTATTTTAAATGGTAGTTAACGCCTAGCCATTGTAATGGCGGGAATGAACGAAACTAACTAAAAAAGGATTATATATGTTTGTCAAATATTTTTACTTTTATCCAATAAATGTTAGAGGCTTAAAATGTGAATGAATCCAATTTTAAGAGCAAATATTCTAATATTCTTTAAAAGGTCGATTAACCACCTTTTGATGGCGACCGATTTTTAAATCCACTTTTTTATTTTTTTCGTAGGTTATATTGGAACAAATAAAATTATTCTTTAGAATTGGGACATGAAAATTTACATTGTGTATATTATTTGTTTTTTTCCGATAAAGTTCATTTTTTAATGAATAGTGAAAAATTTTGTATTTTAATTGAAAACATCATTTTAATATATTTTATATATGTGATTAGATTATCTTTTTAATTGGATTTAAAGTCCAATTATAATATATTTTTACCATTTAATCCAGTAGTGGACATTGGAATTATTTTCACTTTGAAATTGGACTTAAACTAGTGTCAAACTTTTAATAGATATTGTTTTTTAAAAACACGTTATTTGTTTTGATAGCGCGAATTAATTATTAAATTAATTAATTCAACTTATATGTTATGAATTTTTTAAAATAGAAATCATTTTTGAATTTGGAATATCAAATATAGCTTAAGGTGAATTTTTGGCATTTTTCTGAAAAACGTCAATTTTTGATGAATAGTAAAACCACTAAGTGGTAGTTAAAGAAAATGATTATTCTTTTAAATGAAACTTTTCCACTTCTGTCATTTGATTTTCAAAAAGCCAACATACATGGTTGTCATTAATAAGTAAAATGTGGTTCAATGAGATTAAAATAATTTTTGGTGAATAGTAATTTTTAAGTTTTATTAATCGCGATTAAAGGCAATTAGTGTAATTTAAGGTAAAAATATTGTTTTAATAATATGAAATGACCTAGACACATGTCCTACCCCCATTGGATGTTTCATGGCCGACCAAGACAATCTATGGGTCAACTTTGGGTCACCATGGAGCAACTTTGGTAGGAAAATGACATAAATAACTTTTTATTTAAAGTTAAAATTAAAATGTCACAAACATGTGTTGTTTTAATAAAAAAAATTAAATGGGGTTATAAAAGTCACATTTTTTACTATAAATATTAATTAGAAATACAAAAATATTTCCTACATCATGTTATTTTTTTATAAATTTTAGACACTAAATAAATTAAATTATTTATGACACCATGATGATGCAGTGATTACCTCAATATTTAACAATTTAAATAAAATTAAAAGATAATGTACAATATAAGACCTAAAATTGTCACAAACCTATTGGATGGGTGTATTTAGAGTCCTTATCACCTTATCCTAGAAATATATCCTTTTGGGGCCTTTAAAATCCAAAAATCATTATATTATAAAGTAATATTTTATAACATTCCAAGAGTGCCCCTCCCCTCCTCTTATAAAAGCCCCCCCCCTACCACCTTACCCACACCTCTCAAGCCTTTGGCTCGGTCAAACCATGCCCATTTCATCTCTCCACATCCCTCTCTTCATCATTGAAGCCTCACTTTGGGCAGATTCCTTTCCAAGGAAGCCTTTGAGCGCAAATCAAAGAGAGTTACCCGATTTAAAGGTAGTGTCCTCTCTTGGGTTCTTATGTTTTATTTTTCTTCTCCAACACTCTAAACACTTTTCATTCCTTTATTTTGTAACAAAAAAGTATATTCAATAATAAAGGATTTTTTTATGTGAATGATTCCAGCTACACTTACACACACCTTCGTCTAATGGTTAAATAACATACTGTTTCTATGGATGGCGAATTACTGCCTCACGAAACGATGATTGTTCAATATTAATTTAACACCTTTAAAGGTGGCCATTAAGATGTCACTATATTTATATATGATATATAATATTTTTATGTTTTCATTATGCTTATTTATTTATAATATATGGCATACCTTTATGGTTTCCATTATGGGTAAATGTGATATCTTCATTTTCGGAAGTGTGGACTAATGCCCCCTCAAAGTGATTTGATTCGTTAATTCCATATGTGGGATGCATAAAGGATGGAATTAATGGTATTAAATATGATATCCTACTGTAATTATGATATAAATTTATATCATTATTATTTCATTCCATTGAATACAAAAAATATATATATAATGAAAGTAGCGTTCATTCGTACGTACGGCTTACCGTCTCCATGAACGGTACATTTCTTTTCTTATCTCCAAATGTTATGTACTATTATAAGTACATATATATAATAGATATATTTGTAATATATTACATCTAAATGATG
The DNA here is from genome assembly GCA_963277665.1 of Viscum album. Lineage (NCBI taxonomy): Eukaryota > Viridiplantae > Streptophyta > Magnoliopsida > Santalales > Viscaceae > Viscum > Viscum album. The sequence goes on from OY728156.1 coordinate 55,632,177, forward strand.
GATATCATTCTAGAATTATAATATATATTTCTCTCATTTTTGTTTTATTTCCATTAATATGACAAAAATTGAAAGTAGCGTTCATGCGTACGTACGGCCTACCGTCTCCATGAACGGTGCTTTTAATTTTTTATCTCCAAATGTTATGGAATAGTATAAAATGAATATATACGGGATATATATTATATTTAAAACATCACTTTAATTCTAGATATGATGTACCTATAACTACATGGAAATTTATTTTCCAACAGGTTCAATTTTTACTCATGTACCGAACATCGACAAAAACGTATGATATGAACTCATTTTATTAACCAACTATTATAACATTATAATATGTTATATGAACTGAATAATAATCTTTAAAGGAGGTCCTTAAAAAACTATAAATTGACCAAATTTTATTATTCATGTGATTAAAGAACGATCGAGTCATGTCGGACACGAGGTAAGGGATCTTACCCCTCCATTTCTTTTTAAGTAATATCCTTTATGTCACTTCATTTAAGAACCTATTTGTTTTGTTGGCGGATGTTATTTTATATTCCTCTTGCTGTAAATTTTATTTTAATATGATGAGAGACCCTATTTGAACTCATCAATCCATTTTTTATGTTTTAAGTGGCGCCGTTAGGCTACCCAGTTTTCATAAGGGATATTTCATCTCGCTTTTATTCCCGTGATATTTATGCTACATTTGCCACCATTTACTTTGAGTGGTGAATATACTGACCATTATTAGACTCCTTTTGTAATATAATTCCATTTATGGGTATTTAAATATTCATTTTATGACACTTCTTCAATAGGGTGTATGTTTCGAATGTTACCCAAGTCGGTAAGGGAACCTTTCACCCTCCTCTTTTTAAAAGACTTCTTTTGTTATGTCTTTTAATTCACATACTATTATGTTGGGATATGTTCTTCTATATCATTATTGATTTAAATTTTATCTCCAAGTGATGAGATACCCTTTTTATATCTTATCAACTCATTTTCTGAATTATTTAGTGACGCCTTTAGGCTGTTGAATTTTACCAAGGGATCTATTTAACCCAATTTCAATTTCTTTGGGTTCAACAAGTAGTTATTGAATATATCATCCTATGAATATGTGTGAATGACATTTTATTATTTTACACTTAATATCCACTTATATTGGGTGTATTTATATTTGTCACACATAATTTTGACATTGATTTATCCTTAATTTAAGGATACCTTCTTTATAAGGGATTTCATCACATTTTACATTTCTATTGAGACTTCATTGTTGTTATGCACCAATTCCCTCTTATATGGTGTATATACTATCCATCAGAATATTATATCAAGAATCCATTTATTCTCATGATATTATAAAGTTCTGATTAAATGTTCTTCCTCAATTATTGTATTCAAGTGTCTCTAATTTTGGTAAAAGACCTTTAACCAAAATATCGCTTTAAATGTTTTAAAGATTTGTTCTTATTAATATCCATATTTTAAATATGGTTTTAAGGATTTATTTATATGGATATTAAATGTTTAAAATGTTAAAATCTTCAAGGTGGTCTGGGACAATTTGATTCAAAAATATCTTTATTAAATGTTTTAAATGGTTTTGAAAATGGTTTTTTTGAATGGATTCATTATTTCAACATCATAAAATGTTATATTGTGATTGAAATGTAGAAATGTTATGTTTCATTTATGAATTTTAATGTGATACATTTATGTCATGGTTCTTTGGCATTGTTATGAAAATGGGTGGTTTCATGATAAACTAAGGGCAGGTGAGCCCGATATATCTCTCCAATGCATTGGGTAACGCGAAGGGGTTAAACGTTAAAGTTTATCTGAAGAGATTTAGGGAATATAATGTGATGGGTATTCCAAACATAACCAAGAGGGTTACTCCCTATGTAAGAATGTTAGGAATGCCTAATTTACCTTTATGCCTTATGATTTCTATGTTTTATTCATGATTTTATGAGGTATGTTAAAGTGATTATATTTTATGAGTAAAGTATGATTTAATTGATTCTTATGTATACATGTACTCATGTTTCCTTTCCATATTTTTATATCCCTTACTGAGCTTTTTATGCTCATCCCATGTTTTTTAAATGTTTTACACAGGACTTAATGATGAATAGGGTCAAGGATGGGATCAAGGAAAGATATGATATCTAGAACATGGAACTAAACATGTTTCTTTTAAGAGTCTTTTTATGGAAACTTAGTAGAAGTGTCTACTTTGTAATCTTTTGAAATGTAATAGTTATGTCCTAATTCTCTAAAACTCTAAACCTGAAAATATCCTCAATGTGAATTATTCATTTAATTCAATATTAAGTGAGCTTTAAGGCCGGGGCCTTATATCTATGGATGGATCCACCTTATTAGCCTTTTAGTGTCTAACTTGTTTCTATAAACCCAATCATCTGTATCATATAATCAAATTTATAAAATTAAGTATATCATCAATATTGGGAATATATATCTATCTATTTAGAGAGGATACTGGTAATCTGCATTGGACCATTGACCAGACCCCTAGATGGCTTAGTGCCCCTGAGAGTATGAACTAATAAGACCACTTGAATAAACTCATAGAACACTTTTTAAATGTGCTGATTGATAATATCATTCAAGATTTTTGTCACATATATATTCTATATACAAATCAAATATTCCTTTAAAATCTAAATAAAACACATCTATATAAGATCTCATAGGTTTGGGACCCATGTAGTCATCATCAAAAATCATTAATTAAGGTTTAAAAGATGAGACAACAAAACCAGGAATATATATTTATTAGAGGGGACCTAGATGTCAAAAGTAAAAGTATAAATCCATATATTATTGAAAATGAACCCACTATATGATATGGTATTAATTTTTTATCTCAATCCACATGGAATCAAAATGAGTCTTGGAAAATTATCAATAGGATTGATGGATTTTGAAATAAAAGGAGGATAAGCAATCATACTGAGAGTGGAACTATCAGAGGATCTCATCTCAAATGAACGTAGAAAGTCCAATGAAAGAGAGATAACTGAATACCATTGTAGGATATTCTGATATCAGACTATATAGAGATAAAAACTAGATTTATCTCAATGTGAATTATAATATTATGTGGATCCAGGAGACCTATGATAGAGTGATGTTAAATTTCCCATGAATCATAGATTAATTTTTCAACGAAGTCATCTAAAGGATTATCCCAACCAAAGTGAGCCACCAGGGAGAGCCTATGTAGCTCTAAATCATTAATGAACTACCACATAGAGATCAAATGTTTGGTTAATACCTAAGTGAAAGAGAGAAAAATTGGTCTATATGGATTACATGTAATGGCGATAAAAAGGATTAACTAGTAAGTGGAGTGAATGGAAGGGGTAAATACAAGAATGACAAACACCACCTCCTCTCATAGAGAGGAGATATAGTTGTTAAGGAAATAGAAATATGGCTATCGAAAACCAAGAAACAGTATCTCATGGTGAATCCCCAATCCTAGGAACATATACTTTTACATGCAAAACACATAGTCTCTCTATTCTGTAAATCATGGTTAAATTTCCCACATCATCATATTTATTGGATAAAAGAATTGGGAATAGAAAACAATAAACCACCACTAGTGAGAGATATTAATGTCCCTGTAATGATAAATAAAAACAATAGATCATCAATATTATAAAAAATCGTTCCACCACCATTGTTTATAAACCCTGATTTAATAGGGGCTGTTAAAATAAAATTTTAAATAGTGGAAGTATAATAGATTCACAATCCACTAATGGGTGTGAAACATGACTTGACAATGAGGTAGAAAAGGGGGAGGCCAGCCAATAATCTTGAGGCTAGGAGATATCCAACAATAATGTTGGATTCCGCCGAGAATACAACCATTTGAAGCATGCTGGGTAAATAGTTTGGTTCTTGGAAGGACATGATTGGGCATATGAAGACCTACCTATAAGAGTCTTTTGGGATGTAAATCTTCATCCATCAATTAATCAGGTTGTCTTTCCAGAGTGTGATGTTCAAGGAATAGTGAAAACGTTATGGGTAGAGGTGGGTGAAAATCTATTGAAGTTGTTAGCATAAGCAATTGAAATTTGGGAAGGGGTATAGGCTAATGTGGTTCAGGATGAAACTCTCAAAAGTTAAGTAAGTGGTATAAACCTGGATCTTAACATTCATTTTTAAGGTGGATTATAATTATTCATATACTTCATCATTCAAATTCAACTTCCCCTTTGTACTGAAAATCTTATGAAACATTGTGGATGAGAGACAAATGCATGTGTTATATTAATGCATCATCATGCATCCTAATTTCCAAAACAGGGAATCAAATTTCACACCAAACACTTATAATATATTATTATTTTTGAATATACACTGAAGGATAAATAAAATAGGTCTTAACACCCAAATATAAGTGGTATCTTTCCCAAATATTTAGAAATAAACTCAATATGGGGATATGCTTAAAGCTGAGTATCCCATCCATCCATATATTATTATTATTGAAACACGAATTATTTTATATCATATGGATACCCTAAGATATTATTTCTGGGACAAAATTAAAATTATGAGGACACATTTTATTTAATATGGAGAAGGTTACACTATGAGATCTTAATATCTGATTATCTTTTAATAATTCATTTTTTTCGATAACATGAACTACAAACACGACCAAACATTATTGAAACTACAACATATTTAAAGAATATATAAATTATTAATTATTCCCATGAAAAGGTAGCAATTTAATTACAGTGATTGTACACCAGTAACTAATTTATGACTAATATGTATATAAAAAAGGACACGTTTAATACGAATTAAATTTAATACATTATCATAAAATTATTAATAAAGTAATTTATATTTTTGAGAATAATTTCATAGAAAATTTATTATAGAATATCTATTAAAAATTTATAGAATCATATGATTAATGATAAATTATGTTATATTTTAAAAATTTGTTAACCTCAATTTAGGTTTTAAATTTTATGAAATAATAAATACAAAATTCAAAATGTAATTTTCTAATAAATAAAGAATGTCTTTATTATTTTTTATTTTATTAAAAAGATAATGTAATATATTATGGAATTTCAAAATAATAAAAATAAGAATCATTTAAAATTTCTTCATATTTAATTTCACTTATTATGAATTTTTTTAAAGGGATGGATTTTCGTCGGAAATATGGTTTTAATGAAACATGTAATTTCCATGATTTTATCCAGATATGTGAATTTTTTTTGTGATTAAAAAATATTTTAGGTGATAAATTAATAATTTATGGAATAACATTATTTATTTTAAAATATTCTCTCAGCTTATAAGTCTTATGTCCAAAACATTTAGAATAATTGAAATGATTCTTTAATAAAAATATATATTCCTTCATTTGTTTGAATCAATTATTTTCAAAGGAGATTCAATTTTGTCATTCCATTAATGCCACATATCATTTTATGTTTTTTATAATGGAAAATTTATCTCATTAAAATTAGTATCCATGATAATTTTATATTATATATAAATTTATTGTATATAATGTTATTTCTTTTAAAAAAATTGTTATGAAATTAGTTGAATTTAGTTTAAAACAAAAATTTTGTACAATTAGAATATATATTTTAAAAAATAATTCTTTAATGTGATATTTAATGTATCAAATTATTTAAAATTTTTAATATTAACAATTTTCATTAAAATTAATTACAAAGGTTGTAAATTAATTTCAACGGTAAATTTAAATGGTGTAAAATATAAAAAGTTTTAAAAAACAATTAAAACACATATAGTTGTCTAACAAATGAGTCCATGAGGTGAGTTTATAAATAAAATCATTTTACAGAGCATTTTTTTCTATTTTTTGTCATTTTTCACTCGAATAGTAATGTAACATTATAAAAAATTTAATGATTTCACACAAAAATACCCTTCCCATCACAAAGAAAAGGGTAACATATATTCCAAATCATGATGCACATTTATATTAAATTTCATTTTGAAAATATGAATATATTCCCCTCATTGAACCATACCATTTTTTAAAGCTTCAATACAACAATATTTAACATAATGCCTTCATTTCTAAAGACACTACAAAGGAAAACTAAAGTCCCTAATATGAGTATTATCAATTACTTTGATTTTATCTATAATTATCTTATTTGATATTTATTATTAATAGACTAATATAATAATATTACTATTATTTATATAATTAAATTTTACAATATTAAAGGTATTATGTTTTTTTATTCACTTTCCTCGTCCTTTATGTAAATAAAAATTATTTTTTATGCATTGTGATGACTACTACCTCCACAACTCAACATGCCTCCCAAGGACAGATATATTAATGGTATAAAATGATAAATATAGTTTTTATGAAATCATTTAATCTTGGGTATGAATTATTAGTGTTTCTAATAATTATATTATCAATAAAATATCATTGTTAATTTCATCATTTAAAACTTGAGTACAAAGAGTATAATTTTTTATTAAAATTGTGTAATATTTACATTTCCATTAGATTTTCATCAAAATGCTTAATATTATAATATATCAAAGTTCAAAACATTATATAAAATTATTATGCTTTTTTTATTAGGATATAACAAATAAAATATCTCATAATCATCTATTTTTCATAGTGGGATTGTGTTTGGGCCGGTTTAACAACATACATGGACAATACTATATATTTATGTCATGGATGGACGTGATAACATAATAGATGGAATAATTTTATATTAATATTAAATTTTTTACAATTTTTATTTTTAAAATGTTATATTATAATTTATTTAATCATTTATAAAAACACTCATCGATTGTTTAGAATCAATAAAATATGATTCTCATCAATTTCATCTTCAAGGAAAATTCCCACAACACCTTTGGAATGAGTTTGGAACATCATAAATAAATAAAAACGTCTCCAAATGATATTTTAATGAATTATCAATTTTTTTACCAGTATAAATAAAGAAATAATTTTCCTCAATTATGAAACTAGTATAAGGGATCAAAACATTAAACACCATATATGGAAAATCAGAAGAATCCATATAGGGAATATATATTTTTTAAAAATATGAATAAAAATTCATATGCATAAGGTTTTAAATTAAGTTATTATGATGGATATGGTTGTGATAAATGAGTTTAAGCTATGTTTGTGAAATTATGGGAAATATTTAATTGTTTTTTTCAAATTATTCTTCTTTCAGACACACTTTAAAATATGCACTAAATTTAATCTATAGGGGTTGTGTACTTCCAATTTTTTAAATCATATTAGGTATTATATTTTAATCATGGTATTTGAGGTTCATTTACATATAACATCTTTCAAGGGTTTTTTATTTGAATGTATATAATGTTTTAAGGGTTTTATTGGTCTCAATTATGATTCATGAAGGTAAAATAAATTTTTTGAACCTTTTTTTCATAGTGTATTCACTTCCCATGGATTTTTTTTATTTCATAGAATATACAAGCAAAATAAATATCTATTATTCCTATGGATATTTATTTTGTGTTTCTCTAATCTTAATATTTTTTGTAACTCAATTTTTTACACTTAGTTATTATTGTTCCTTTTAAATTATATCATATATGTTTGGTATATTATACCATTTGATTGTATTATATGTCATTAGATAGTTCTTTATTGTAATATAAATATAAATCACAAAATCCTTTTGATATGTATTTCACATTTAGTGGGTTATGTTCTTCTGAAACCATCCAACTTCATTCTATGGATGACATATAATCATATTACTCGTGTGTTGACAAATGTGTATATGCATTACTCTATCTTGTGTGAACATATACTTTCAAAACAATTTAGATTGGATAATCCTCACCTAGTAATATTTTTATATTATTTTTATGGAAAAAATTATTGGCATTATTTATGATTAATGACTATTAATTTATGTTGATTATAAATTTAGTTTTGGTACTTCTCATTATACTGATATCCATGTTTTATTTAATAAGATCTTCATCAAGGAATGTTATAAAAAGTATTGATAACTATTATGTTAAATGAAGTTGACATAACTAGATGATGGTTTGGCATAATAAATTGCAATCCACATGATGCATCGACCGGTATCATGAGACAAAACATGCATGGGTATTTTGTGCATGTAAAACCAATTTAGAAAAATTCCTAGAATACATCATCGACAATATGTAATATGTCTTAAAATAAGTCATTGATAAAAGGTGTGTGATTTCTATAATTATGTTTTCTATATGTATGATATTAGAATTATTTATATACACTTTTTCATTTATTATTATGGATATTAAAAAATTTAAATTTCAAAATGATTATGGATTCATATTTTTTACATATTCCTTCCATAATATGTATTCTATGTTTATGCCATGATTACTTCAGCCATATGTTTCACATTAAATGTGTTTGAGCTGGCCACATTATTATGTTTCAGTTTACATTGGTATGAAGAAAATTAAAACATGTGATATATGAATAAAGATATGACATGTGGAAGAATTTATGAAAGATTTTTGATACCCACAATAATTTATGTATTTTTTATATATAATGAAAAAAATTTCATTAGTTGATAAAGACATAGGTATTATTACATTATGATGCGTCTAAATAATAATAAATTATACATATATTATGGTATTTTGGATTTACAATTTTTTAAAATAGTAATTTATTTTATTAAAATACAGTGTTATTTCCTGTATTTTATAGCTATTATGAAATAATGAATGTAATGTTTTTATCTGTGAGCATCAAATCCGGGACTGTAGGTCATAGTCATGACCTTTTAGATAGATCATTATGTATATAAATTCATTTATATCTTCTTTCCAAATATCCTGTAGCCTCTAAGTTTTCTATAAGACCATCCTAGGAATGAATAATGTGTAATCAAAAGTGGGATTCAAAATCATATGTATAAATCTTATCTGAGAAAATTAATCTTATTTCATTTTCTACCTCACTCAATTATATTATTAATACGAAATTATTATAATATTAAAATCATACATATATTTTAACATTAATATATGTTTTTTCTCACACCTTATTTCATTATTTTTTTCCTGTGTAAAATGAGAATATCACTCATACATACATACAATAAATTGTGTCCATGTGTTGGTGTAATTCATATTTCATCACCACAATACAATGATCATTATATAACTATATGAATAATTATATATAATATTTAAAACATAATTATTATTCCTCTAATATAATATATCATCTATATTCTTACCCTTGCTTCCTTAAGAAAATGAAATCCACACTATTGCATATGTGTGTACTACCACATCCATAAAGATATACGATTTTTTCTACTAAAAAAATTCATTGTTTTTAATAAATTCAATATAATGGTGAGAAATTATATTCATTACATTATTAAAATTATGTATATGATGAAACCATTTTATAAATCCTTTAACCATGAGTAATACATCGTTGCAATTTTGGAAAAATTGACCAAACCACCTTATGTTGTCGATGTAAGCAAGAAATATTAAATTAATGGATTAATTTTTTTGAAAAAGTAAAATATTAAATGAAAAATATATATGATAATAGGTAAATATACATGTATTTAATAAATATAATATAATTATACATGAGGATCTAACATTTATGACCAAGAGCATAATAATCACAAGCTATTTATTTTATAATCCCTTATAATTGTTTTATAATCTATATTGATATTTTATTTTGGAAAGTTAATTTATCCAAATATAATAAAAATAAAATATTTTGTTATAATCCTATTATTATTGGGTTTGATATTGTAATTTACCATTTCCTCAAATTATAGATAACGAATCGGTAATTACATTACATGTAAGGGACATTATTTTGAATTAATTATGGATCTAATTTTCTACTTCCAACTATATTTATTCTAGGTAATGTTTCTTCTAAATTTTTCAAAGATAAAATAATTATTTATATTAATTTTCAACCTATTTTAATTTCTTTATTATCTTTAAAAATTAGTATTCTTTTAATTTTTCAAACATGTTACATTTATACATTTAACTAAAAGTGTGAAAATAATATTTCTTTTTACATTTTCCAAAAAAATGGATTACTACCCATCATAAACATTATTTTCATTGAATATTCATTAACTGGTTTCAATTATTATTTTTAAGGAAAATATTTCTCCCAATATATTGTGAATTTTTATTTTAAATATCTTAAATATAAAAGGGAATTATTTTCCTAAATCTTTTAAAATAATTCTTGAAATGACCGGTAGCATAATTTTTATAATGATGTTAAAAGGCATTAATGAATTAATTGCCTGTTATTTTTTACTTTAATATATAATTAAAAAAATTACCTTATTAAAAACTATCATTTCTGATGAATCATGGTATTATTTCATCATTTAATAATTTATAGCTTTGTGATCATTATCATTTTTATGATTGTATTCCCCTTCAGTATCTGTTATTTAAGTAGAACTTATATTGTCCTATGTGTAAATATTTTATGTATCATGGATTTATTTGGAATCATTTAAAACACATTTATGATTTATAATCCATATATAATTTCTATATATTATATTAGGTGATGTAATTTTATTAATAATTTTATTTCGTTGAATGGTTGAATATTTTGTTTTACTAATTAAAATTGAATAAATATTGATTTATATGGTATTTTGAGAATAATTTTTTTAATTAATATATTTGAAAAAATGGCGTTAAAGAGATAAATGGGACCTGATTATATATTTCCATTTGATGCATCGATAGGTCTACAAAGAACAATTCATTGGTCACATCAGTTGGATAATTTTTTTATACAAAAAATTACTTTCAATGTGTCTTGGACAAGGCATTAACAATAAAATTACTAATATCATAGTTGAGGACTAAATGTTTAAATCATAAATAGATGAATTTATTCATTTCTAATATTTGTAATTTAGTTTTTATTATACTTATGATTAGTGTTTTCATATTTTTAATGGATTAACTTTGAACCTAATATGATGATTGAATGTAATGTGTTTTGATTATTCACTCTACCACATTAATTATATTTTGTTTAGTCATGATATATTCTATTGTATAATACCCACACAAAGTAGTTTATATCACCGATTATTTGTTTTCCTTTCCCTTGTATTTGAAAAAAACACACAAGTATTGATTTTTAATGATGAATGAATGTTTTATATGATAGATTTTATATTTTCAATACTTTTTTTCAAATATTGTTTTCCACGTCTTCTCAATTAAACGATCCCACATGGTGTGATACCTTGAATCTTCTACCGATGAAATAAGTAATAATTTATTATAGGTTAAAATATTTATCACTTCTTAATGGGAATTATAGGATGTTTAGATGGATTCTTTGGAGATAAATTTTACATAAATATAGCTAAAATGATCATTATGATAATCCCATGGAGTATTTGTGATCATTTTTATGGTTTTCTGTTCCATTATTCAACATTCCTAATGAATTTGGGATAAATATTTGATTACCATAATTTATGGTTTTTTCTTATTGAATGGAATGGATTAAATACTTGTGGTAAATGTTGACATTATTTGATATAACATCCAATACAATTGGTTTAAGATATGAGAAGATTATGGATATATTAGGGAAAATGACTCATGTTATGATTAATATATATTAATGTATTAAACTACTAAATATGAGGAATATAGTGTGAGGGATCATATAACTATTCCCAACAAAATATCATTATTTATGAAAAGTAATTTTAACATATGTTGATTTCATAACAATAAGCTAAAAATAGATTTACATGAATACTAAAGTGAAAAAGACCCTGTACTGAAAAATATTAAACACCAACATATCAATGATATGGGAAGAATAATTAGGGTAAATTCTAAATGAGAATGGAAGTTTGATACATTTTTGGGAAAGTGGGTGGGAATCTCATAATTTCTATGTTAATAAAGAATAAATTATTTTCAAAATAATTAACAATATATGGATGGGTCATTAAGAAACCAAATTTCATAATCATTAAGGATTACCCAAATAATTATATTATGGTATGTATTAATGATATTTTAATATAATCTAAAAATTATGAATAACATGTGAATCAATAGTCAACCCCTCATGAATAATTTATCATAAAATAAGATACATGATAATTTTAGTATGTGTGAATGTTTTTAAGGATATTTCAGTTATTTTAAATAATACTTCCCTGTATATATTATTTATTTGTATTTATAATACAAACAAGAATAAATGTGTATCCCTCGTGGATGATTGTATCCTCTATGGATTTTAATTCAAGGTATATATAGTTAAATTGAATAAGATAAGATTATGAAGTAATTTTATATTGGAATTAGAATTAAGGGAATGCAAGTATTAATCAAATAATATTCTATTATATTTAAAATTTAGAAAATTTGAATTTTGGAAACATTTGTTTAATGGTATAAATCACCCTAAATGTAATATTCATGAAAACATGAAGTTATTGGACATATTTATTGAATAAAATATAAATAAACTATATATTTATTTTGAGATATTTAAAGGTGATCCATGGTTTATTTTATTTTATTTTTAGTTTGTTTTGAAATATGTAAATATGGTACATATATTTTTGGGTAAAAATTAATATTTATAGATAAAAATTTTTAGATGATTCTGGAAGAACAATTTTTGAAACCATTCTTATTTTTAGGATAAAATATAATAAATCCTGTTTGAGGTGTTTTAAATTGATCATTAGATACTATTAATATTTTGTATATTAATTGTAATAATGGTTAATTCATATTGGTGACTATTTTAGCTTATATTAACTATTTTGGTTTTATATAAGTGGGAGAACAACTCATATTTTTGGATATTATTACTTAATAAATGTTTATCAATTTCTTCACCTAAGAATATTTCATCATTATCATGATGATTCACATTAAACGATGAAATCACTCCTAAGCAATGAGAAAAATCAATTATATAAATTTTGCATATTTTTTCTATACCAATGATAAATGATTTTGTCAAAATCAAAAAATAACATTGATAAATATATCTAGTTTTATGTTGAACGTAACACTCAACTACCAATGAAAATTTTCTGAATCACATTTTCATGTATTATTCTTCTAGAGGAACAATAAATTTTTTTTACTATATTTAACATATAAATAAACAATCATGATAAAATCAATATCTCATTTTTTTAAAATGAGAGGATATATTTTGATTTGAAAATTATAAATAAAATTTACTAGAAAAATTATTATTTGGAGTGATGAAAGTAATATAAAAATATTTTAGTCAATATTTTCTTTTAATATATATCTTTGTTTGATAGTGTACACTAAAAGAAATATCATGATTAAAAAAATCTTGATATATTATTTAAATAAGTTAGTAATAACAAAGGTTATGGGATGGAATGTATGTATAAGAATGAAAAAATAATGAAATATATGTAATGGATTTTGTAATTAATAAAAATAATTTATTAAAACAATTAATATTATAGTAATATATATGTTTTACATGCAAAATAATAAAAAAATTCTTTTAATTATTTTAAAATAATTTTCATAAAAAATAGTTTGTAGACATTTTAGAAAAAGCTAAATTGAATAATTTTTACAATTATTATATTACATATGAAAAAATTAAATTAATTTTGGAAAACATCATATAAAATTTATTTTATGTAAAATTTTAGGGATTTTTCTAAATTTATTAATTTTTGGGTGAATTGTAAAAATACCAATTTTAGAAAAAACAATCATTTAAATTAATTAATATAAGTAATTTAAATGTCCCATGTTTTCTTATTTTATTTTCAAGTATAATGATATACATTTGATTAAAAATAATATAATTAATTCAATATTGATTATCATTATATTTTATGTTTTAATAAGTTCATTTTTTTTCATTAAACAAATTTATTTTAAAAATAGTTTTTAATGAACATTTTATACTTATATAAAAGGAATTTCAAAAATTACAAGGTATTGAATCATGAAATATTGATTTCTCATTTTGAATCATTAAGGTAATAATTTCTAAAAAATATAATTTTAGTTACTACCATAATAAATGGTAACAATGATAAAAATTTATCTGCACAATAATGAAAAAATGGGTAAATTGAAGATAAAATGATGTGTAATTTTTCAAAATATATCAATGAATTTTATTTTTTAAATTTAGAAATATAAATTCTACCACTAACATCCTATCATTTAAAATAGGGAATTTTGGTGCCACTACCCTTTGATTATGTCCCTTATATTATTTTAAATTGATAAATATTTAAAAAATGTCAATTTTTTAATTATAATATCCATAATATGTTTGATATATTCATGTTCATAAATGTATATTTTTAATATGAATATATTATTTTAATGATATTGTTTTATATTATGTTTTTAGGAATTATATTTTCCTTAATCACTTATACAACACTGACATAATGATTTTGAAATTAGTAGAAAAATATAAAATCGTATTTCCAAAACATTAAAAGTAATATATTATGGATAAATTATTATTACCATAATGATTTATAGATAATTAAAATTTATATGTGATGTGGAAATCATTTTTTTTAAATTGTATTTTTTTATTTATGCCTTTGAAATCAATATATGTGATTAGCCATCACAATGTTCATAAATTGTATTTTATTTTTAAAAAATATATGAAAATGTAAAAATAATAAAAATCCACCATTTAGTAAATTTAATATGAAATTATTTATTTTATAATGATTGTTTTATATATTTGAAACATTTATTTTTTAAATTATATTCATTACTCATAATGTGTGAAACAAATATTACCTTGATTAAGTTTAAATTGGGTTAACAAGCGGGTTAGGCCAGAATATATGGTATAATATAATATATAAACAATATTAACATTTGTTATCGGGTTATATTTCACTCTTATCCATTACATAATCTATTATAATTTATATTGAATTATTTTGAAATGGGATAGAGACATATTATGTTTTAATATTTCAATTACATATATGATTGTCTCTAACATCAAATATAAAAGAGAAACTCATCTCCAAACTTTTAAAAAAACACTAGATTATTTATCATGACCAATACCTAAAAAAATTTATAAATTCATTCATGAAATACTACATATTCTTTTTTCCGCCATTCCATCATAGGAATGGTTAACGTCTTAGCCAATAAAGGATTCCCATGAAGGGTTATAAATCATAATATGTTATTTTATTTTATCACCTCATCTAAATCCTTCAATTTGATCCTAAACAATATGATATAAAAAATTAACTTAATTTTAAATAAAATATATTATTTTTATTTCAAAACCATCATTAATAGTCATTTATATTCTATGGAAAATGAAAACATTACATTGGAATAAGTACAACCTTCTTTCTCTACATAGTTATATAATTTATGTTTTATCATTACATTAAATTGAGGGTAAAAAATATTTAATCATTTAATATAGTATATATTTTAAATTTAATAATATAATATATATTATATATTATTAACTTTACATCCATCGGTAAATGATAATGTTGATTGTGGATATGTGTGGGCTTCCACCCACATAATGCGATGATATTATTTTTTTATATTACCTCCTGGAATGATTTATTGTAAAATACTATTTAATGAAGAATAATTTTATTCATTAAATTTTTATAATTAGTAAGATGATTAAACTATTTCAAAATTCTATTATCCATTTAAAATATATCAAATTAATTTTGGATAAATTGTCTGAACTAAATTATGTGGTCAATTAAGCAAGAACCATTCAATTAATGATTTAAAAATAATTATAAAAGGGCCATGAAAATTGTAATATATATTAAAATTGTTCCTATGAAAATATTTATTAAATATAAATTCAATAATCATGCTTATCAAACACATGCTACTAAGCCATGTCCAAAGGAAAGTGATTTTTTACAATTTCATTTCATTCCATGTTTTTTTATTTCTATATTTTCTATTAATAAATTATATGATCATAATGACTTAAACCATATATATTTTCTTATTATGATTTAATAACATGGTATTTCAGTTTTAATTTTCATCTATTAAATTTTTTCATTGGTAATTAAAAATTATGTTACATGTAAGGTACCCCCTTTTAAATAAATTCATGTTTTAATATTTTCTCTCTAATATTTTTTCTTCCCTTTCATAGTTCTCTTAAATGTTAGATGAATATACATATATAAAATAAATTTAAAATTTGAATAAAATTTAAAGTATATTTAACTTTTATTACAATAATTTAAAATTATTCTTCTTATCAATTACCAAACGATGTATAATAATACTTTTTTCTGAAGGAGTGAATAAAATCATTGTTTTATAGTTTAATATATAAACATAATATCCCACTATCATAATTATTATATTAATTGATGCCTTATTTACAAGATTAAATTGTTATTTGAATCTAAAATCTTTTAGAAACGATTTTGTGATTTTTTAAATGTAATCATTCTATAACTATATTATATTCACAATGGAATGAATAAATGTTCTCAACTATTTATATCTTTAATGGTAAAAAATGATAGAAAGCATTTAAAGAATGTTTTTTAATATATTCCTTCCATTTTCCAACATACATTTCAATATAATTTCTTATATTTTAAACCTTCCATTATGACTAATTGATGGTCATTGTTCAACATCTATTAATTTATGATTTTGGGTTTATTAAATTTCTCATGATCACATTCCCTATCACACTTCATCATTTTAATGGACCTTATTTTCACATATATGGATAAATCATATTTATTATGGATTTATACCCCAACATTTACACCACTTTGATGTCTTCCAAACCATATTCAATTTTTAAATACAATATTAATTGATGGAATCTAATTAAGTGGTTCATTCTATTAACACTGGAAACATTTTTTATTCATATTTATATATCAATAAATATTTATTTATATGTCATTGAGAGATTTAATTTTATTTATCATTAATTATATGAGTAATTCATATAAATGTAAAATTTATGGGTGGTTATAATAATATATACACCCATAAATTAATCAATATTTCTCATTATATCAAGCGGGTTGTCACATTAGTTGGATAATTGATGAAACCATCCCATACAATTATGATATCCTATATAGGGGTTGATTATAATATTCTAGATATCATGGAAAAATAATTGATTATAAGGGCTTTAATGGTTATATTTATGCATTTCATTAATGAATCAATAAATTTTCATTATCTGTTTTATTTGTATATTGATATTATCCACAGATGTACATTTAACATTGGGTTTTCATTAAATGGATTGTGATTTTGATTATCCACTCTATCATATTAATTATACCTGATTGAATAAAGATATATTATATTTTATGAAACATTTAATATGAATCATAGATCCCCAATTATTTATTTTAATTTCCCTTTGAGATGGGGAATGAATATATTAATGTTTTCCATGTTTGCAAAAAAAACCCATGATATATTTTTAATTTCCAATTTAATATGGATGTCATTTTTGTATCATTTTTTCTAAGACTACTAAATTGATCAATATTGTATGGTTTGATCAATTGTTTATTTTAAAAATGAAATAATAATAACTTACTATGGGTTACTACATTCGTGGATACTAAAAAATATCATTTCATATTTTAATATGATGTATAATTAATTATATCATTCCTAAATGTTTTTTTATTGAGTGAATATTAATTTCCAAAAATGATCATAAGTTTCCATTAATTTGAATTACATTAACTATAATACAATTTAAAATCATATTTTTTTACATTATGTTTAATTTTTTTAATTTTTATATCTTTCAATTTTATCAAATCAAACTATATCCCCCATAGTGGGATTCCAAATATTATATAAATTGGTGATTCTTGTGGTATGATTTTTCCCAAATAAATTCAAGGTGAATAATTAATCTACATAATTAATTTATGTTAATATCTAACTGTAAAATATTGACCTTCTTGAATATATGTTTTCTTGAAGTTATGCCATCTAAAAAAACCAGTGTTTGAGAAACTAATGTACACAATGTTATTAAAATCAAAGAAGTTACTCCACTAACTGAGATAGAAACCGATCATAAATTAAAAATAATAAAAATAATAAAATAAAAAACTATATTAATAGTAAATATATAAATACACATATAAAGAATATAATCACTAAAATATATAAAAATTGAATTACGTATTCTATTCCCAATGAAATTGGAGGTTTCGCAACAAGTTCCATGTTAAATTTCTTCCACACTAATAGCGTATTAAATATATCCTAGATCAAAAATTTTAAATTGATCAATAATAAACTCTTTGAAAAACCTATCAAAATATAACAGTCTCTATAAAGACTTATTTTACAACCCCATTTAAAATATCTGACACTATAACAAAGATCCTCTTGGATCAGGATGATCAACAACAATTTTCAAGTAAGGCACTGTTAAACATCAATGTTTTAAAGATATAGTTTCCTTGTTTTTAAAAATATTTTATCACATTAGATTGGAAGAAACGATTAAAAATTATAACTTATATTTTTTTAACATGAAATCATTATAACCGAGAGATAAAAAACATATTGAATAAGATAATAATTGAAAACTAAAAAATTATTAATGTAATTGACAAAATTAAGTAAGAATTCAAAAAACTATATATTAAACCACTGTATAACATTTTCAATTTCTCAATGCCTCAGATCAATTTATAAAAATCATCATAATGAAATCGAATGGTAAAATATGAGATATGTGGGTATTTTTATAAAATAATATGAATAGTGTATCTCTTCCATTGAAAAATTCAATGAATATTGTCCACATTAAATAAATTAGTTCTATAATTCAGCTCAATAGAAAATAAAAATAAAAATCTACAATCTATATAAAAAACATTAAAATCCTTTTGTTCGGTCAAAATAAACATGGAGAGTATTGTGTTTATCAATGAAAAGATATGTTAGAATTATTCTGAACCAATAATCTCTATCATTTTTATTATGACAAGAAATGAATTGAGAGATACATTTGAGTTAATATAAAAATATAAAATTTAGGTAACTTTTAATGAAACTCACTTTGACTGATTATAACATCAGGAAAAATATAATAGCCCTGCTTTAAAAAATATATTAAAAATACATCCATAACAAAAATCAACCGATTAAAAAAGAAAAAAGATACCATTTATTTCATTATTCCAAAAATCTCGAAATATTCCAAATATTTAAAATTAGAAATTGAAAATTTTAAAAATGAACATAAAGATTTAAGAACTAAAAACATGTAAAATAGTTAATCCAATTATCTAGAGAAAATAAATAAAATATATTAAAATGAAGGAAAGTATGAAATTCTATATAAAAATTATTTATATTACTCTCCCTTAATATATAAATTGAATGCTTGGATTACATATCTTGGTATTAGCTAAAACATTTATTGAATTATCATTGGAATCATCATGCTCCCACTTTGATTAATTTTTCCTCCTTTTAACATCGAAAACATTCGGGTTTTATAAGAAAATATAATTTTTTTTACCAAAAATAGAATGATTTAATAATTTATCCCTATTTAGAAAAAAAATTAATAAGGATAAATATATAATAATAAAGAAGTTTTTTTTAAATCATTCATAAGATACAATAAAACAATTCATCAACAATACAATAAATAATCAATACAATTTATTTTAATAAAACATGAAAAATACATAATAATTATAAACTAATTATTTTTTGTGGGATTTAGTGAATAATTTCTCATGTTTCACTAATGTTATAACTTGGTTATTTATGTTCTTTTATTTTTCATTCGACTACATTTTTTATTCCCCTAATTTGTTTACTGTGATTCTATATAGTTTATTAGATTCCTCTAAATAATTAATAAATGTTGAAATATTTTATTGTAATCTATAAATTTCAAAATCTTAACCTTTTATTAAATTTTATTATTTATTTGATATTATACAATTAAATCTCACATATATATTTTCAATTAAATAGACGACCATTCAATTCAAAATGTTGACATGGAATCTAATTGTGAGATATAGAGTTTTATGAATCTACAATTATAAAAAATTGATAATGTTATCGAATATTAGTGGAGAATATTTTCATCCCTTTCTATCATTATTCATGCTTACAATACTTTGTTATCATAAAAAACCTCATCTTGGTCACACTTTATTTCGAATAAATCTTCTAGATGTTATTTCCAATCATTTGATAAAATAAAAATATCAATGCAATAATTATATTTAAATTAGTTCAATTTTATTATATGAATTATATTTTACATATTAATTTCATGATATTTCACTACTTTTTCACTTATATGCTCAAATGACTTCCCCTGGTCAATAACATATTAATAAAAAGATAACATCATTTTTATAGCTTTATCAAAATTATATTATTTATTATTCTATTGTAAATTTTCCAATGAACATTGAAAATATTTTGAACTAAAATATGATGAATAAGCCATAAATTATAATAAGATTGTAGGTCCATCTAGGATAAATTTTTCATAAGTGTCATATATGATAACTTCTTTTATAGGTTTTATAGATTCGTTGTCTTTATCATTATTTTTAATTGGGATGGTGTAAAATGGATTATGATGAATATTTTTCATCAACCTCAATGATAATTATATATATGTTTTCAATCATATCATCAAATAAGCACATATTTTTTATTGATGTGTCTTATTCATCAATATGTTAGTCTCTGATAATTAATGACGGTGTAACAAAATTTTCATTCTCAAATTCTGACATAACTCTAACTTAGCCTCTCATAACTTCTTATTATTATAATATTCCAGTTGTGAAATAAATTTTAAATTGTATAATAAAATATAATACTTCATTGATTTATTATCTTTATGTAACTATCAAATCTCAATAGTTTCATTTCTCACTCTGTAACATTTTTTTGATTTTTTTATATTTTAATCTAATGTATGAGTATATTTCTTCTTCTTATATTTTTTATTTATTAATTAAATGTTTACCTTTTAAATCTATTAAAAATAGTTTCTTGCATAATTTATCTTATTATTCATTAACATAATGGCTAAATTCTAATTTTTTTTACCTTTCAGTAAAAATTTTATAAATTGAATTGTAATCTAGATTCAAAATCGAAATTTTCTCATCATTATGTGGAAGCGATGAGGCTCATATTTTTCATAAATTTTATATACTAAATGTATATTTTAAACCCCATAAATAAATTTATTTACGTTTAATTTTGAGTATTTAAGGGGTTTTAATGTTTTCCAAATAATTTATAAATTTATCTAATTGTTTATTTTTATTAGATTGAATTATTTTTGTATTTTAGATAAAAAACTTTAAACATATCAACAAAGAAAATTAACAAAAAAATGTAAATAATTAAGGGGATAAATTTCATTCCACTGAACTATATTACTAATCTAATAGAAAAATGAAGTAAATATATAGTTCATAAATTGGTAAATGAAATCTAAACATTATTCTTATGAAATATTAAAATGGGACCATATAGGATAAATGGAAATATTAAATCATCAAATTGTTTTTATGGAGAAAAGGAAGTGTCTAAGGATCTTTTTATTTTATTAATACATCTAAGGATCTGGGATCCTTCAAGGAAATAAATGCATTTGAAATAATAAAATAATAATCTCAAGAGTCTACTAAGATAGAAATAATGGTTTCTATTATCCAATAATAATATTTCTATATATATCCAATAAATAAAATATTTGTGCAAAATGGAAAAGGAATATGAATAAAACTTTTTAAAATACCCCATACCAAGATTCATCCATTTAATTGGCTATAAATGTGAAAAATTTTGATTAAACTTTTTTAGTGAAAATTTTCCACCGCCTTTTATTATAAATTTTTACATCAACACCAATTAGATGTGTAAGTCATTTAGATATAAATATTGTTATGAATACTAAGTATCTTAGTACGGGTTATGATTCAGTTATTTTCTTCAAATTATATATATATATATATATCATGTTTTCCTTTACAATTATTCATTTTAATTCTATTTTATTTTATACCAATATTTATTTAACTCCATGAAAATATTGAAATGACTTTAATTTTTCGTTGAAATAAATTATTAGTGTATTATTTAGCTACTCTGATTATGAATATATCATTAAATTTTTCATAGAATTTAAATATTATTTAAATAAATATTTGTGAACGGGTTATTTCCCATTCCCTAATATTATTTTATTATCCTCATTAAACTATATTCCTCTCATTTTCCTTCATATTGATGCAAATATAGGGTGGGTGTAGAATTTTTTTTGTGATGTAGGGGTAGTTGTCCTAATTATAGATTCATGGTGTGGGGTAATAATAATTTACTGGTTGGTTTTTGAGTGATAGGTTTGATCTCAATATTTGGTAGAATATTAATATTATAATCTATTTGATAATTATAGAATAAATGTGAACTCCCAAGGATAACCACCATTTCTCACTAATTTTTTTATTTTTATTTAAATTTTAAATTAATTAATATATATATCATATTAATTTTTCAATCCCCATTATATTTGTAGTATATTTTGCTATTATATTCTATTTATAAATAGTGGAAGTATAAATTCATTGTGTGTCGGTGGTCTCCTTAGGATATCAACATTCGGTGTGCACTTTACAATATTCCTTGCTAAATAGGAAATTATTAATTTCAGATTCCTAATTAACCCATTCTTAAATTTTTTTAATAGTTTTCTTAGAGAAACATAAATCACTCATTATTTATTTTTACTTTTTACCTACTTTTCAGCCTTTTAAATTTAAAAAATATCTATAAAAATTGGAATTATCATTTTCATTATCCCTTTCCATTAGTAAAAATGTAAATATATTTTTAATGAAATGATTATGTGTATATAAATCCAACAGGGGAAAGAATATATTTATGGATATCATCATTGAAAAAATTAATACTTTGATAAACTAATTTTTGAATCATTTCCCATGGATATCAATGAATTCATACACTACATTCCAGAGTTACATAAAGATATGATGGGGAATGAAAATTAATTATCTCTCCCATATCCCTTTATATGATTTTAAAGAAAAAACCACTTTGTTGTGGGGAGGTAAACATAAAGAATAATTAGGAAAACATGACATCAATCAAAAAAGACCATCCAATGATAAAAAAACCATAAAAAAGTAGAACAAGAATATAATGAACCCGCACATCCTTGGATTTTATTCACTGCACTGAAAAATATTTACAGGGAATGAAAATTGATTATCCTTATTACATTAATATAATACAAAATGGAGGTGGGAATTAAAATTTATAACCCTTATTTACAAAGAAATTCTATCAATCCTCATGGAGGCCTTGAAAAAGAAACAAAACATGAGGCTAATCATTTTGGGGGTGTGGATTTCACATTATATTCTATTTTATATTATTTTATAATGTTATAAATGAAAATTCACATCCTATGTTTTTGTAGATAAAGTAGGAACTTTTTTTCTTGACAGAGTGATAATGATGAGGATTACTTGTCAACCACTAACAAAAATACAGTGGTAGAATTTAATGATGAATAAATTCCTTATGATTTTTAAGCTAAATAATGAATAATATTTTATAATAATGTCTCAAGATAATTCATATAGAAATTATTATAATTTTAATATTTATCATCTATATATTTTATACTATTTTTCTCATTATTTTAGCATTGAATAAAAACATTTGGAACCATCCCTAGATTTTACCAAATAAATGACCCATTAGGCAGTGTTTTTATACTAAAAAGTGTTCATGGATCCAATAGCGATGATGGAACCTCTTATAAATAAACATGAATATATAATAGTATAGGAAAAAAGAAATTTAACAAAGGGTAACCTTTATTTATCTACCCCCAGACACAATTAATTTATGTTCCTATTGAAGGGGTGGGAAAATATTTTATTTATTTTAGGGTTTTCCATTATTTGTTTCTAGTACTAGACACCAATATTATTCAAACATTTTTTATCACCTCAATGAATCCTCATTCACCATTAGATTTAGGATAAAGTGTTAAAACATTCTATCTTGGGGTTGAAAAAATGTATCTCCCAGATGGGGGTAAATCCATGTTCTATTCATTTTCTTCATTACCATTTCTCATTCATTTTAATTATTTTCCATTCATAAAATGTTATTATTTTATATTAATTTAATGTTGTTTAAAATGATAGTATCTTGAAGATTATCATGATATTGTCACTTATAATTATATTCAAGTTATTTCTTTTATTCTCATTAGTTTTATTAACCTAAACATTTTAATCCCATATTTACTAAAATTGATAGGTAACCTGATTCAATGTTTCGAGGATGTAAACATGTTTTTTAATATTTAGGTTTTTTAGTTTTCCTCATATTTTTTATAAAATTATATACGAATTTTTTTATATTTCATAGTGTCTTTTGGAATCTTAGTATAAATAAAATACATTGTGAAATTAAAACCATCTAGAAATTTTTTGAACATATCATGATTTGAAAATTTATGTATTTAAATAATTACTGATGGACTTTTGTTTACTAATTTCTATTGTTTAAATTTTTTATATTACATTTATTGTGAAAATCATGTGCACTTGAACTGTAAAAAATGAAAAAAAAAATTAAACTGTTATATTTCAAAACCTTTTTCCCTTTTTCTATTCATTTCTATTTTTCCTGAGAGTCTGTAGTCATTTTATGTTTTCCTAAGAATAATATTTTTCTCTTTTTTTATATGAGGATTATTTAATATTGCTTACATTCTAGAATCATTTATTTTTCTGTCCATATTGATATATTGATACCTTCAATTTACATCTACCATGACCTTCCCTTAGAATGTGTGAATTTTCTTTGTATATTATAGAACCATTACAATCAACTTATCCCTTACCATTCTTTTCTAGAAGTAAAATTATTTATTATTATTTATATGAAGTGCGAAGATATTTTTTTTTGTGATGTTGGTTTGAGAAAAAAAATTAATGCAACGAGACTGATATTTTGAAGTATTATGTTTTATAAGGAAATTTATTTTTTTATATGATGGGTGACTCCTTTTGAGTATTGATCCCAAACAATTTCATCTAAAAGTGTTTAAATATAAAAATGTGTGTTATTGAAAAATTATTTAGGGTTGGTGGATGCTCAGGGTGTCTGGGCGAGTTTTAGAGTAGGAAAGGTGGTTGATGGTATTGAAAAGTAGCACAATTTATCATTCATTGCGTGATAAATTGTGCATGACTTGTAAATTCATGGAAGTGGGAGAACCCCATCTTTAGCTGGCTCTTGATACAAACCATTGTTTCTGGATGTGAACTATTGGATCAAAATGTGATCCATTGGATTAAAATTTTAATTATTAATATTTATATTTTAAACAAAAATGGTACTTATCCCCCTTTGGATGTGGTCAAGTAAGAGCATGTGCAGGAGGCTTAGATTATCAAATATCCCCTTCCTTATTATCCCACTTGAGGTTGGATAGTTTTTTATGATTCATGTTGATTTTTTTCATTACCATTTATTTCCGCCATATTTGGTTCTATTTTGTTTGAATTAAGTTATTTATAAATTATTTTGGAGATAGGGTGTGGAATGGAATCTACAATAGCACAATGGAATTGACCATACATGTTGTGCATTTTTTTCTACATTCATTGATGACGTATAAAGATTTTTTCTACTTTTATCCAATCGTTTTTTATAAATCTCTGTCATTGTGTGGTTTTATTTAATATTTTATAAGATTATAAATGAAATTGGAAATTAGATCTTGTATAATATTTCGGGGAAATGGGTGGCTTATGTCTTGGAGTGTGGGGAAGTGGATCACACCCCGTCGCTTAAGAATTCAAAAACTGCATGGCTCCTAATTTATTTTTAGAATTTATAAATATTTAATTATTTTTTAATTATTTTTTATAATTTGTTATAATTTATTATTATAGATATTCTGAGTGAGGTTGGTGTCATGGAGTGTGTATGTGGCTCAGTGGGTTTGATGAGGCTCAACATAGCTAAATTAGGCAGTAATTGTTTGTCCCAGGTAGGTGGCCCTGTGATATTAATTCATATAACTTTCAATATGTGATCAATAATGCATATATAAATTTAGGTGTCTATGAATGGGTAAGAAGTCTCATTAAATTCACTATGAAATATGATGTGGTGGATTTTATGCTCCTAGGATGATAAAAAGTTCTCTTTATCACCTTGGGTAATTGCGGAATAGAAAAAAAAACATTGTCTCAAAGGGAATGGGGCCTAGGTTAAAATGAAAAGAGACCAATAAGAGGTATTTGGATGTTATATGTAATGTGGGTTAAAATGGGTTCAGTTCATAGTTTCAGTGGGTATGAATTTCTATCATGTGCACAAGTGGTGATAGTAGAGAAAATTATATGTATTCTGAGAGACTAGTTACTCCCTTCTGATGTTGGAGGAGAGTCTCAGTGAGTTATTTTATTGGGTTATGTCCTTTGGAACATGAAAAATTTTATATAGAGGGTTTTTCTCTCATTTATGGGCTAGGAAATCCCCATATTAATATTTTATATGGTACCCAATAATGGTAATATGCTTTGATGGGGATTTGGGATGAGTTTTCCAAGGGGACATATAGTGAGATGGTTTAAGGAAGTACCCTCATAACAAGAAATAGGGTGATGAGGGATATGTACATGGAAAATCCCCAAAAAAATATTCCATGTTCTAAGTGAGACTTAATGTCATTGTGGCACCATGGGGTGATTATTTTGGTTTTGTATCGATATGTAGAGACTAATGAGTGTCTAAGGTACTCTAGTAGATTCCCCATTGAGTGAGTTTTTTTATTTGTATTAATAGAGTCTAGATGATGAATTGTTCTATATATGAGAATTTTAATGTAGTGTTATGGTATTTGGGTCTTATTTTGAAATGTTCTATTCATATGTGAAAAATTCATCCAAAGGGGTGGAATGTCTGGAGTAATGGTGTCACACTCTGTTTTTCATGTTAATGTTTGGATCTTGTTTGTTGAATTAATAATATTTTTCATGCGTTTTGGGTGAGATTAATGTTTAGGTTTAATGTCCCAACCATGTCTAATCATCCTACCATGGGATAGATATATATTGTTATAGAGTTTTTGGAGAAAAGGGTGTTTACATCATGATCTGTACCAAACATTGAGCCCAGTTCCCAATTTATAAAAAAAAATTTCTATCCTAACTACTTATTTTTTTCAACATTTTTCACTAATATAACTTACAAATTGGCCAAATATGACCTATTAAAACCTTTATATCCATTTATATGCCTTATGAACTCCTAATCATGGTGGATTTTTTTTATTTATTTAGGTCTTCGGCCAGCCGGTGACCCCATTTACAGTTTTAAAAATATATTTTGTTTCATTTATATAATATTCAATTTTCAGTATTTTTTTACCATTATAAATCTCAACATAGGACCAAAAACCTATAAAACCCCCATTTTTCATTTCACCTTTTTAGAACTCATATTAATCAGGGATTATGGATAATATCTTCATAGTTTCTCAAATCCTTAATATTTGAAGAAGTAATTTGATTGTTTCATAAATCATTATTTTTTAACTCTTTTTTGCACAAATAATCTTTCCATGGGTCTTAAATGACTATGGAACCTCTACCTTTAGTTACATTACGTTCCATATCCTAAAAAGTTTTGGATCTCATGGAAGATGAAAATGTCTCAACTTATCATGGTGAGTTTCTTTCTCCTTTCTCCACCTTCATCATTCTCTTTCAATTTTTTGTTGTCTCTACCTTCTTCCCTAGTAATTGAAGCCATAGTACTCTGTTATCCAAAGATTTTTAAGTATTTTTCCTCATTTCCTGGCTGGTATTAAAAGGTTTAGGGTTCATAAACCATTAAAATGTGAAATCGGGTGTGTGTTTCCATTCCTCATTGGTTTTGAGATAGGTTCCCTCGAACACTTGAATTTATTTTTTAAATTTCATTTTTTTATATTGTCACAAAATTTTATACATTTTTAGTATTCCTATAAATAATATGGATGATCTATTTGGTGTGAAATATGATTATTTATTCCTTCTATTGGGTAAATTGATGTTGTTTTATATAAACATGCACACCCCATGTGTAAAAAAATGTTCATCAGTTTTTTCATATTTTTTTGATGTTTATGACCAGGTGTAACCACAATAATAAGTGTTTGGAATGAAAATTTGGGTTTATACCCTTTGAATGTTAAATATATTTTTTTATTAAATGTTGTGCTCCTTGTTTACGAGAAATTGCCATGTTGGATTTTGTGTGTTCAAGATGTTATAAAATTATAGGTTTACCTTATGAAAATATTTGAAGAATGTGAATCAAGGTTGTTTTTGGGTTCTTTATGTAGGTTATAATACGGTTTTGGGATTTATATTAAAATGAGTATTGTATTTAAGGGTTATTTGGAATGTGTTTCTAATGGAAGTCATGTTTGCAATCTTTATAGAAATGTGTGTGTTGTGAATGTGTAACAATAATTTTTAAGGGGTTCCTGTAATTGTTTTGTTTCTTAAAATGGATTATTTACCCATATTTATGAGTGGTTGAATTTTACCTTTTTTATAATAGTTGTTTTCATGATGTAATATTTTAGGCGTGTTTAGAATTATTCTTATAGAGATGTTTTTCTTCTATATTTTATGTTGTATCATTTGGAGTCATTTAATGATTCATGAATTTTATTTACTATGTGGTTTATGGGATGAAAAATATGTTTTATATGTTATTGGTTGGTTTTTGGTCCTAAAAGTGCATTTTTTTTATAGATATTTTTGTGAAAATGCCCATTTTAATTATTGAAATTTCTTTATGAATAGATGGTGTTGTTTATTGATCCGTGAAAGAAATGTGAACCATGTTTGCAGGATATTATATTTGTTTTTGATTTCGTAATTGTATATTAATTTTCATTGTTTATTGATAACATGTGGAACCTCATTTAGCACAAAGAGATAAACTCTGGTATCTTGGTGGACGAACGTGTACTAGTATGCTAGTGATCGAGAGTGGTTTTGACCCTGTTTGACATGTCAATTTTGACATTGAGAAAACTATAATGAAATAATGGTGATAATTGGGAACCACTAGGTTATGGGTATGGTCCCTACTAGTGGCTCATCAATGACAATAGATATTTTTATAGTTACATTTACTCTATGATAGGTGGTACATGGGGATCACCACAAACTAGTTCTTATTGTTGTTCCCGTGATTAGTTCCCATTGTATATATTGTATCACCATTGGAATAAGGTGTATTTGGATGAGAAATTTTGTGGCATTAGTTTTTTTTAAACTATACTTTCATTAAATAACCCCTATTGATAATTATTTTCATTTTTATGTTCAATATCATTGTAAATTGTTCTAGAATTCTTGTGTATAAAAATTGCATGATTCTTTATGATAAAATCTATAACATGGAAACATGTTTGTAAAACATTCTTTTATATATTTTATATCTAACATGAAATTTATTTTTTTATTTAATTTTAATGTGCATTGAGAGTA
Source organism: Viscum album (assembly GCA_963277665.1). Classification (NCBI taxonomy): domain Eukaryota; kingdom Viridiplantae; phylum Streptophyta; class Magnoliopsida; order Santalales; family Viscaceae; genus Viscum; species Viscum album. The sequence continues at coordinate 55,661,942 of OY728156.1, forward strand.
TAATATCAGGTTATCCTACTGTGTTTTAATATTGATTTATATAGTTTTATTTTTTATCCCATGTTCCAGTTATAGATTGATTTCGGTCACCTTAAGTGACATGGGATAAATGTTTTGGAGAGTTATCAGATAGGTCACATGATTTTATTTGGTTATAAGGTCTGGATGTTTTATTTATATTGTTCTATTGTACATTCATTTTTTTCGTATAAATAATGTTGGTTTAATTTTTATATAAATGTGTATTGAGCTGTCCATTATTTCTGTTATTTTCCATGTTGTTTATATTTGGGTGAACTTATTACATTGTATACTCTATTGATTCCCTCAGTGATTCCCTCCATTCCAAGAGGATCAAAAATGCCTTTCGGGACTTGTCGTGGAGTGGCATGAGTGACCGCTTCTGGGATGACTTGGGATGGTTCATGAAAATTAGCCTCTTTTTGAATGAGATTGAATTGGAAATAATCCCATGAGTGATATGGAAATCCATTTTATTGCATGGATCAGGTAAATCCATGATTTATTTGGTGGTATTGTTATTTTTTTCTTTACCCATGAGTTAGGTGGTTGTACCAATAAAAATATATTTCATCCATGAGTGATAAATACTAATATAAAATGATGGGACATCCATGAGTGACATGGTTGGATCCAATAAATTGAAATTATAATTCCATGAATGAGATGGTTTTTGTGGATGGATTTGATGTAAAACATGATGATGGTATTTGATGATTGATATGGAACCCTACATGGAATATTCTCTAACATGGGATAAAGAGACCAGCATAATTGGGATTGGGATTGTGTTGGAATATGATGTTCCTAATGTATGAAAATTACCCTGAGTGAGGATTTGTGTTCAACCCTAATTAATTTGTGTGATTAGTGGAGGATACCGGGATCAATCCCTACCCTATGTATTCATGTAAGTGATGAGTTGTTTGGTACAAGTTGATGAGTTGATTTTGACATAAAAACGAATATGAAAGTGCTAGTTTTTTGGGTCACCTTGTTAACACTCGAAAACCTAAAGGGTGATTGTATCCCATTAAGAGTTACAGTAGTCTTCTGAGGTCATGATGACTCGATGATCATGATAAATTACTTATTTATTCTCCTCACTTATTCCCAAACAAATTAATGTGTATATTAGGTGTTTTTGGTGATACCCTACTGTTTTATTATCATGTAATTCATAGTAAACTTAGTGAATGTGAAGTACTTATGTATACATTAAATTTTAGAGCACAAAATGGGAAATGAACCAATATAGAGTAGATTTTGGATATTTATTGATTTTTTGTGCCCATGGTTGGATGTAATGAATGTGTTCAATAGATATATTGTACATATTTTTTTAGTTTTGATTGAACATTAAGGTGATTAGTGTTTTATATTTATTAAAATATTTTTAGTTAACTTATAAGTTTAGATGTTAGGTTTTTATTCAATAATAATTATTTTATAAAGGTTTAAATATTTCTATTTATTGTTTCAGTTCAATTTTTGAGAATAATATCCCTTTATTTGGATTAGGCACTCAACTATAGTCTTTAGCATCATTCATATTGGTAGGTACAATTGATTCCGTGTGGTAACCTTGTCCAGGGAACTACGTAGTGGACCTAGTTCTTGGTTGAACATTTGAGAAGAGATTGATAGTGTTTCCATCTTTATTACTACCTTGGATGATAAATATAGTTATTGGAAATATATATGTGTTTCTAATTTTTAATTAAAAATTTGGGATTGTTGTCTACCTCTCTTTGATGACCAAAATATACCTATCCTCCATTGAATGCACAAATTTTTGTAGAAATTCCAATTCTTATAAAGGATAAAAATATATTAAAAAAGGGTAATATTGATGAATAGTTTTTTTAAATAAATTATCACGTTTGATCCTACTGGGGAACAAAAAAATTTGTATATAGGTGAATCATTTTCATGGTTACTGAAGATAACACCATTATTTAGAGAATCTATATTATTACAATTAAATATATTTAGTGTTTAACATTATATATTCCACCTATGATATTTTTACATTACAAATAATCCAAACCTCAACCATAAAAAAACATATTTAATGTCCCCGATGAATAATTCATTTGTGAATTTGTGATGTCGAGATACATGGAGGACATAAATTTTTTTCATATCATTAATGCCTTTAAAATTATAAAATGTAAATATCAAAAATCATTAGAGAAAATGATATATAATTTTGGAGAGGTAATTATAACAAGACCCTAGGGATTAATATATTATAAAATATAATTTTAATATAATAATTTTAAATTATGGAATTTTTAGCCTTGAATAAAGTATGAAATATTATTTTGGAATAATAATTAAGTGGTGTTTCAATTTATACCATTAAATTTTTAATTTGACAATAGTTTATGTGATTTTGGGGAGTAATATAATTTAATATGGTGGAATGATAATGATCATATTTTTATATTTTAAATTATGTAATTATATGTTTAAAAACCCCCAAAAAAATTATTTAAGGGTAATTTACACATGTTTATGTTTCTGAAGGATTTACCATAATTGATAATATAGTCTAAATATTGATTTTTATATATATTTATTTAGTATTATATGTACGACATAAATATTTTTAAAATAATTATTATTGTAAAATTACTATTTTTTGAACGAAATATATTAGTTCATATATTTCATTCAACTAGACCGAGAGCTTTATCCATTAAAAAAAGTCCAAAATATTAATCGTAATTTTGGGCCCCAAAATATTTCCACTATTCTAAGGACTATTAAATATTGGAATATATCTCATATGAGGCCAAACTAAATAAGAAAAAAAAATTATGTAAAAAATGAGTCAAAGAATAATTTTATTCGACTATGGACTGTAGATACTTAGACACCATCATGGTCATATATTAATGGTAAATTAGGAAAGGGGGATTTCCAGAGTCCTCCAAAGAAATATATAATTGATATAGTAATTTGGAAATAAATTTGTTTAGAAATTTCTAATGACGATAAAATAGTTTAGACCACCATTAACGATTGATGAGAAAAAGTTTTTATATGATCAAATTTTAATATTAATCTATTAAATAGTCCAATTACATGACACAAATTGGATAAAAAATGTTGTTTGAAAATGTTCCATAACTCATGCCTATAAATTTTTAATTCATACATTTATAAAAATATATTTAATTATTCATTTAGTTAATTAATATTAAAATATATGTTTTTTTAATCTTTTATAATAATATTCTAATTTATCAATATATATTTGACTAGTTTTATATTCCTATATTCCGTGTTTTTTTTGTTTCCTCCCCACCATGCTTTTTTAACTCCATGAAAATAGAGATCTATCATTGTATTTTGTTATATAAAATTTAGTGGGAGGTAAACATAAGTTTTTATACATATATTTTTAAATATTTTTTAGTCTAGGATTTCAAATAATTTTTAAATTTTTTTAAGGGTATGGGTACACCCCAATTTCACTACTATTTATTTTTTCATTCAATTTAACTTTATTTGTTTCCTTTGTTTTCCTAATGTTGAATGGCAAGGGTTGGTGTACCATTGTGATTATTATATGAGGGAGATTATCCAACATGTATAAGGTAAATGTAGGGTAATAAAAAATTCAAATTATAGTGTTTTGAGTAATATTATTTTTCTCATCATTGGGTAAAATATTAAGATTACATGTTAATGAAAAATGATAACATTGTTCGAAAATCCCTAAAGAAACAGTATTTTTTCACTAACATAATTGTTTTTTGTTCTTTAAAATTTTTTATTCTTGAATTAATTTATAAATATATATCATGTTTGTTATTTATACCACTATTTTATTTGTAGTTTTCACTATCTTCTAGTAATAACTTGTGATAATTGAATTAAATGAGTGTGATTATCCTCATTGGGAGATCTATATACGATGTTAACATTACTACATTCATAGATAATAATTATTTATTGATTAGGGATTCCAAAAATATATATATCTTATTATTAACAACATTAATCCACAGTGGGTTTCTAAAATCCTTTACCATTTCCTTCCCTAGTTTTTTAGTGTAATCTAATTCAGTAATATGGAATATTATAGTCTCTTCAGCATAACCATTCTAATGAAGTCTACCTTAATTTCATTCCGGATTATTTTTAAAACATAGAACATAATTTTTTTTCAATTAATTCTATAACAAATAATTTATGGTTTTTTATTTTTTATTTCACTCCCATACTCAAAATTAATAATTCTTTAATGCAGTAAAAACGATTCTTTCTTAAGGATACATGTGGTTCCTCTTATAAACATTATCTTTTGATTGGATTAGGGTCTCCTTAACCTCGTTCTTGTTTAAATGTTTGGAGGACATATTATGTTTCTAAGATATAATAAATGAATAATTTTACATATTTGGTTGATAACTTCACTAAAATTATACTAGATTATAACAAATTGAGCCTTTATGGATGTAAACAATGCTTTTATAGGCTAATGAACATCATTAAATATATATATAGAGAAAAATTTGTGAATGATATGGGGTAGAATGTTTTTTATCCCCATTAAAGAGTTATATTATCCCATACATAGATTATAATATCTCTTTTCAGTAATTAATCATGATAGTCTTACCAACTCATATTTATAGTCATTTTAGGAATAACTTCCATTCATGTGATTTCATGGGATGATATCATTTCAAAAATGTAATATAAAATTAATAATATGATATTTGATCCACAAAATTTGAAAAAAATACACAGTTAATTAATATAAATATCATTATGTTTCAATATTATTTAAATAGAAGCCTTCCTCATATATTGGTATCATTATAATTAAATAGACCAACTAATTCATGATAATTAAAGTATATATTTTGAAAATTTGAAAGAATGTATAGTTACCTATGAAGGATTGTAGAATTATAGAAAACATTAACTAAAAAATATAATTCATCATTATGTACCAAAATAAATGTAAATATATATAAACCTATCAAAAGTTATCATTTAATTCTTGGATAATCTATTTTTTATGAGGATTGATAAAAAATATATATTAAAATCACTCTTTATCTTTTAAGAAACTCTTAGTATAATATTAACATCTTTATAAAATAGATAACCAAAAATTCCTTTAATCAAGGATCTAAAAAATATATGGGAAACATTATGCATTTACATTTTAAAAAATAATATGTATAAAGGAATTTAAACAATTATAATATTGAATTTAAAATTATATAAAAATAAATATATATGATAAAATAATGTATAAGAGTAAAAACTAATCATATAAAATTATAATATTGAATATTGTTATGTATTCAAAAAATAAAAAGAAGAAAACATAAATGTAAATTTTACCATGTATTTGTTATTTTAGCTTCTGGTACAGATATTATTCCAAAGAATTAGAATTTATGTTGCCAATGTCCAGATCTACATTAGTTAAGAGATATTTGAAAAAATAAAAATGGGAGCCCAAATCATTCAAACAATCATATAATCATCTATCTCTTGATATGTAGAGATAAAATCCATATAATCTTTAATGGATGTCAATTTATCAAAGTATTAGTGGATCTTACAGTGTAGACCACATGGATTATTAAAAAAAATTCCCACAGTGCGACATAATGATATTTGAGTGGATGTGTGCTTTTCAAGTGGATTTACAACAATATCAGTATATTGATCTCGTTATGTTAAGCTACATATAAAACAAAACGTAATTGTTCAATTTAGTTTTTATAATATAAATAATTTCATTTCTTTAGACATTAACTCATAATTTATTTTATCTTCTATAAATGAAACAAAAAATATTAGTTTTATTCTCAATGTTTTTCTTCAAAATATTACATTTTTTCTCATGATATTCTAATGTATATTTGAATATATAGATTTTATACAAAAATATATAATAAATACATTAAATAACTACTCCTTTATTTTAAAAAACCAAAATTATATTTTATTTATAGCACTAAATTTTTCTTCCAAAAATGTCTTTAAAATCAACAATGTTCTCATATATTTTTTCTAATGATTGAGGTTTCAATTATTTATACATTTCATTTAATTAATATAGATGACCACATCTCAATGAAATATTTTATGATGTGACCAGAAATCCCATACCCAAAAATCATATTTAATTTTAAGAAATATTTGGTTAGAAACTAATTACATTATATATGTCATCACAATATTCTAAAGAACTACCAAATGTAAATAGATATTCACTTACATGAAAATTGTCTTTATTAGATATGAGATATAACATTTATTTTCTTTGGAAATGATATCTTATATATTTTCAATTATCTACATCCATGAACAAACATGCGAAATATGATGAGGATTATTATATTCATAACATAAATTTTTTATGAATCCTTCATCTGAATTGTATTCTTCTAATTTTTTATACATATGGTAATATTTCAAGAAATTACTCATTCATAACATCTCAATTTTCATTTGTTATAACAAACCACCCATATGTTTTGGACAAATATCATGTCTATATACATTATAATTATTGTTCATGCTAATAAGATTTAGAGTGTTAACATTATATATTATTCCATTGGAAGTTAAAATGAAAGTAACTCTATGGTTAATATTTTCCATAGTTTTAGCCCATATAATTATATTCCTACATAACATGAGAGTTCCAATTAAATCATTCAATCTAATATTAGCAGTATTTTTAGTATCATCAATAGTTATTATATTGGATTCAAACATTTATTGTAAAATTCCAAGGATCTATTTAGGATGTTGACTATCTATAATTGAAATTTCACTTATTGATTTTAATATATTAAAAATGATTAAAAAACATCATGCACTTGGGTAATTGGTTCTACTTTTTGGAAGTCAAGTAATTGATATTTAATTACTAACATGGCTATCTTTATTTATAATCATATAAAAGTTACTGAGTGTTTTACATCTAATCTATTCAAAAAATAAACATTATATTTTACAAAAGGAATATTTATTATAGATATTCCATTGAATTTAATAATGTATAGTATTACTAACTATAAATTTCAACTACAGCCCTTCCATTTAAGAATGAGTAAAATTATAAATTAGTTTTCAGATTTTTTTATGCTATGGTAACCATGAGAAAATTATCAAGACTACTGTGTGTCAAATATATTACTATTGGATATCTAATATACTCATATTTAGATCCATCATAAACTAAGAGAAGATTTTAATTTATATTATGAAATATTCATGATGTTATAACACATACCAAAATGATTGTTCCTCTACTATATAGTTTCTCTATTTGAACTGTACTTATGATTTATGAATGATAAAAAAATATAAACCCATGTGCATAATAATTCTTGAACTCCATGTATTTTCCTATATAATAAAAGTATATAATCTTCATCGTGGGGAATTATTAAAGAATAAATATCAAATTTCAATTCATTCATTATATAATATAAGTCATCTACATTTTTAAAACACTAAAAGTTTAGGTTATAAAATGTAATGTATGAGTTGAAATATGCTATCATAAGTTAATAAACTATCAAAGATAAACTATAATTAGATGTAAAAAAAATAAAAAAAAATAACATGATACAAAGTATCATGAAAAAATTTAAATAATCATATAAATGTTATTATATACAATAGTTCCAATCAAAAGAAAAAATTCAGTATGATCCCAATGTAGTAGGATATTCAGTAAGAAATACCAAGGTGTAAATGTTACATACCAAAACATTCTTTGATCATTTCCCAATTTGCAATTATAGATTCTTCACATAAAAAATCTTTTAAAAATACATTATAAGATACAAGTATACACAAAAAAAATAATACAAACTCACCACTAAGGGGTAGTTATATCATGAATATCTTCATTAACCAAAATAATTGAAAACAAGTTGACATTTTGAAATTTTCAAGCGTCATATCCCAGAACAAATATATTTCTATCCCCAATTTTATTTTCATATAGCTTCTGATGTTATGATTAAAAATATTAACAAATAGATTTTTCAATGAAATCCCTAAAAAACAATTGATCTTTGGAACACAAAATGAATATGATTACAATAAATAACTCTCAATATATTAATATAATGTAAAAATAAAATATAAAATAGAGAAAAGTGTAAATTTACACCACTTTATCTAATATTTATTTCCCAAATCCCTATTTTAATTTACATATTCCCCAAAAAAATCTTCAATTTAAATATCTGATACCCTTAGGTTTGATTTTAAAAACATAAGATGAAACTCTATATACTACTGAAATGTTTTGTGCAACATATCATTGGTCAAGAAATTTTAGGGATCATATTTTGGCCATTGGATCATAGATAAACAAAATTTATAATATACCTAAAAACCCATAGAAATTTCTTATTATCTCAAACTCAACCTGAATTATAATTTTTTTTCAGAATACTGAAATGAAATATTCCTTTTGACTCAATAAGAAAGACCCATGTTTACATTCTAAAAATCTATACTATGGAATTGATAAATTATTAAAATGAATTTTAGTATTTATTTATATTATAAACATTATTAAATTACAAATATCTATTCAATTGAGTGTACTCCACATCTTTAAATCTTATACACCAATTTCCTCAATGCTTCATCCAAATGGTAGTAAGTAGACTGTGGTCATTACCCTTAACACCCACCTTTCTCTATTTTCCAATTATAATTATTATGATTCAATGATAATTAAAAGTTTGACCAATTTGGGTTTGACTAACACATTGAACCATGGTTTCATATTAACTCATATAATTTAAGTTGATTAGTGACTTAATATTTAAATTGAGGAATTTTGTTAAATAATAGATAAATATTAATATATTATTCTTCACTTTATCGTTAAAATTTATATGGAACAAATGTGAAATATATTATATATGTAATAAAAATAATTCCACATATGTATTCTTTTATAATTTCAATTTTTTACCCTTTATATAAATTTTAATTAAACTATTTGAAAACATACATAAAAATTTATGTATATCATATAAAAAATTATACTCATTTTAATTTTATCTTATTAAAAAATAATTTTTATTCATATTTTTTATTACCATGTGACCACACTCATAAATTGACCATGCATGAATTGAAAACATTCATCATGTGTGTATTTGTTTTTTCCTAATCATATTTATTACTATATTATATGTCATCTTATATAAGAATAAATCCAAAAATAAATAACCATGAATAAAAAAATATATAAAGAATATATTAATAAAAAGACATTAATAAAATTTTGATAATTCAAATAGATAATTGTTCATCTGAGGTCCTAGTGGAATTCATATTGTAATTTTGAGGCTTAAATTATAGTTTCGTATCATCATGACACATATTTTCCACATTTAGATCCAGGACAATTCTCCTCATGAATCGCGTCATTGCTGGATCCATCAATAATATATGTATAGTATAACACAGGAGAGGGGACTTCGAAACAATAAATTTAATTTAAAGGAAAATAAATGGGGATAAAAAATCCTTTATTCATATGTAGTATAAATGAATTATTTCAAGATTGAATGTTTAAATAATAAATATATAATTTCTAAAAAATAAATATATTATTCGAAACTAAATTAAATATGTAATCATCATAACATACATGGTACAATATAAACTCATTATCAATATAAATGAAATCATATTTCATAATAAAGAGTAATGTATAAAATGATATAATCAAGGAAAATTTAAATTAATTAAATTCCATTTCAATAGTTTTAATTTATTAATGATATGTCCCACATCCCCCAAAAATACTAATTTGAAATATATATATTATTAATTTTTGTGAACTAGTTATATATATATTTCTAGTTTTTACAAACCCAATATAGGTTATTAAATTCCATAGTATCCTCTGGTCAGTCAACCCTTCCATCACGGGGATAAAGTTTCACCTCATTCATAGGGGATGAAAATCATGGCATGGTAGTCATCACCGCCATTTTTTTGTGAGAAATTACATTAATAAACTAAAAATATAAAAATTCAAACAACCAAATGCATAAATCTAGGTCAACACACATAGTCAATCACATGCACCATTAATTTTTTTTAAAATGATCAAAAAAACATTCATTTTTCAATCATTTTACATAATCTTTATTTTCATTATATGTAACTCTAAACGAATTTTTATAATAATTATTTATTATTAACTTCTAACATAAATAGATGATAATAATAATAATAGTTTCACCTAATTAAATTAATAATAACAATAATAATACATACTATAACTCAAAATAGATAAATATTATTAATAATAATAATCATAATAATCTTCATCATCATCATCTTCTTCTTCTTCATAACAAACAACCAACATATAATAAATCATTGGGTGACTATATCTCGTCCATTTAACATTTTATCATTATGTCTTAATTTCCATCGAGACAGTATAAACTTCGTATACATATAATATTTCAAAATCTATTTAAATTTTAATTTTAATAATTGAATGACCCCATCAATACCACTGGACGGAACACAAAAATTTATGAAAAAAATATTTCAACATTTTCACATAAAATGCATCTTGAAATAACATGTTAGAAGTGTCTTTTCATAGATCATACTATAAATGTCATGTAATTAATAAAACCATAAATATATTAAATGCAAATGGAGCCTTTATTTATTCAATACAATAAATTTGGTTATACTCAATGTCGATAATATAAATATAATCCTTCCCATTTAGATTCATTTTATTTTAAATGATTGTATAAAAATTTAATCCCCCAGTTATATCCACACATTGACTATAAATATCTCATAATGCCTATATCCTACCACTATGTATTATCAAGATTAATCAAATAACTAGCATTGTTCTTTTAACAAAGAAGAAAATAACATCATATATTCATAAATAGAAGGATGAGAGAACTATATATATATCATGATATTAGGATAATAATTTATATTTCCATTATTGGTGTTTTTTTAATGAAAATTAAATCCATTCCCTAGAAAAAACATAAATTCAAAAAAAAATCTAGATTTTTCTAAAATTTCCCTTTTATTTTATTTAAACACGTTAACACCCCATGAAACAAATTCAAAAAATAGAATCTTTTTTTATTTGACTATAGAAAATGATATGTAATATATCATCAAATATATATATATATATATATTATTTTTATAATTTATAATAATTTTCCAAACAAAATTATCATGATTCACATCATCGAGAAAAATAATATAACATTTATAATAAATATTGATTAATTTAATATATATTCTATTCAAACAAAAAATGAAAAATATTCATTTATTAATTCAATTATTATGTCATAAATAAGTGAAATCTTATTTGTGAAATAAATATGTATTTATGAGCTTTTTATTACACATAGCCTGTTTCCCTTAATGTTCCTTTCTTACTATCATCGGGTAGGACATATATAATGTCTAATATAAATGCATAGAAACAAAACCAAAAAACCTCAAGAGAAAATAAAAAGATGTAGTAAAAATAACTAAAAGCTTTTATGAATTATCATCGTGCAATATATAATCACTTTGTGAACCACTAAAACATTAATTTGATTGTATATTTTATTTATAACCAGTCATATATAATTTTTCTATGACATTCCAAAAAAACACATCAAAAAATACAAAATCCATGGATATAAACTATAATCATCAATTTCAGTTAAATAACATAAGATATATTCTTCCATTAACATGAAATAGAAAAATGATTTTATTACTATTTTATTAATTTTACAAATTTATTAACACTATCAATGTATTCTAAATATATGTGAGTATATGTCATCATGGTTTTCATCTATACATCAATTCATGATATATATTATTTGAATTAATAATTACATACATCTATTGACTATTAAAATGATTAGGATATATTAATATCAAATTACACGTGATTTTTGTTTAATTATTATTGTTGGTTTAGTCACCATGACTTCCATTCTAAACAACCACTATATGTAAACATTATGAAAATAAATTAAATTATTTTATAAGCCTCCAACACTTGATAATAAATCATCATCGATATGATTTTTTTATTAATCATTATCATAGAACATATCCTAAATAATATATTCATACCATCTCTAGGTTTCCATTATAATGGGGATTTTCTATAAATTATTAATGTAATGAATATTTTATAGACATTTCCATATTAATTGTTATATAAATAAATAATAAGCATGTGATAAAAATAATATGTGTATAAAAACATTCTAATGTAATAAAGAGTAAAAAATTCAGATCGCAACAGGGAACCGAATTCAAAAGGCGGTGTGATATCCTTATCATATATTGCAATAAACATACTGTATTAAATCTTTTAACCAATATAAAATTCCATTTATCATCATCATCACATTATTATATATATAAACTGATGAATCATAAACTGTGTGAATCATAACAGTCATACTAATTTATCCAAACTATATCTTAATTTATAAATGATTTTATCTTATAATATAATAGAAAATACATTGAAAATTCACATACATTATTTAGTTTAATGAAATATTGAAATATTTTATCGCATTACAAATATTCAAAATAGAAACAGTTACTAATATACCATTCTATAAACTTATATATATATATATATTACTTCCTACCGAAAATTTTCATTCTTTTATAACTATATAATTTATAAATTATAAATGTAGTATCATATACCTATAAATATTGTATACATTATTCTCTATTTATTTTAACTAACATGTAATCTCAATAAAATTTATCAATAACCCTTTATGTAACAAAAAAGAATATTGTCAATTAAATTCTATTTCATGTAATAATTCTATATATAAATCACATGGATAATACAATACAAACATTATAAATGATGGCTGAATGCTATAAGTGGTATTAATAAAAGAAAAAGTATCATTACTAAGAATATGGAAATGTAAAACCCCATGATTTCATAGTGTGTTATCTCTTTAATGTAATTCAATATCTTAAGCTACATGCAACACCGAGTTCATGCGCACCAGAGCTTACCAAACTTATAGTTCAATAACCCGTAATGAATAGTATTAACCCCATTTTGAATTATATATATATCATATATAATTTTAAAATTCATATTTTTTGAATATTATAAATAATATATGGACAAATTTAATTTTTAGATAAAAGATGAATTTTACAAACAATTCAGTTTTTCCAGCTTATAATTAAGAATCATTTTTAAATCCAAAATTTGACACTTTTATATTTTAAATTTGGCGATATGCAATTATATTTTACAAGTGGGATATAAAAATTTATTTTGGATAAATTTTTGGTACTTTTCTCATAACTTATATATTTCGAAGATTAGTAAGAAATAATAAATTTTAATTGAAAAAAACGTTTTTATGACAAATACTTTATAGCATTAAATTATGAATTTTTGTGGTTTAAAATTATAATTATATTATATTATTATCATTTAATATATTTTCGGTTATTATAAGTAATTTTGAATTTAAATTTGATATAAAAACATGTCAATATTTTGATAGATTTTACTTTTTAAACCCGGTTTTTTGGTTTTGACAATGTAAATTAATTTTAAATATATTAATTCAATGTATATGTTTTTAATTTGTTAAAATAGGCTTCATTTTTTAATTCGGAATATTAAATTATATTAGGGTGAATTTTGGGTATTTTTATTCAATCTTTCAATTTTTTATGAATACTGAAAAACAATGCGTGATTGTTTAAAAACTACTTTTTATTTAAAGAATAATTTATTTTATTTTAATATTTTTAAGAATAAATAGATACATAATAACTATATAAGTTAAATTTAATTCATCAGATTCATTTTGTAATAAGATTATATATATAAAATTTTACTGGAATTTTTACCGTCTTTTACCCACCTTCTAGGCACTTTTAAAAATTTGCGTAAAATGGAATTTTACCACTTTTGTGAATTGAATTTAAAATATATGAGAGACACGGTTGATATAAGTAAGTAAAATGTTGTTCAATAGGATGAAAGTAATTTTTTCTGAATAGTAACTTTTGAATATTATTTACCACGGTTCAAATTAAATAGTGTAATTAAAGGTAAAAATGAAATTATTATAACCATAAAACATGTCCCGATTCTATTGGATAAGTTTTTTCAACCAAAATCAACCATATGAATAAAATATGAATCTATTGGATCCACATGGATTAGATTAGGACCATTAGTATTATTTTATTTTAAGAAGTGTTAATAGTGTAAAATTAAATATTTAAAAACTAACTATTTTTAATATAGGGTTGGAAATTATATAAATTTGACTATAAATATTCATTAAAAAGATAAAATGTTTTCGTACATCATGGTATTTTATTTATAATTTTTAGACATTAAATAATAAAATTTATTTACGACACACTAATGATGCAGTAATTGTTTTATTAATGAAGGATTAAAATAATTGATGTTATAAATATTAAAATAAATGTAAAATGAGACTTTTGATGCATTCCAAGAATTTTATAGTTTAAGAAGAAATTTTAGGGTTGATTAGATGAGTTTATTTTAATTAATAATGTTTTTATGACTTTCACAAAAACAAAATACTAAATAGTGTAAAAATTTACATTAATGATATTTTAAAACGAATATTATTTTATTTAATGATAAAATACTCAAAAAAGTATAAGGTTTGGAAAAGGACTTATATAATATTTGAGATATCAATAAATAACCACATGGGGTTCTATTAGCGTTTTATAGTATGTTTATCAACCATTTATTATAATAATACAAGGGGACATGGTAAAAGTAAATGATTTAACTAAGAGTTAAATCTAAAAGATTGGATTAATATGGTAACCAAAATATGTCTAAAACATATTTTTCCAGATGATTTCAACACATCACCACCTTATATTTGAAATAAATCAATTTGGAACCCATAAAAACAGAAAATTATTTTATAATAAAATATTATTTTAAAATTTTTCTAAAGTGACCCTGACATATCATATAAATGGGTACTTACTCTTCTATAAAAATCACAATTCCAAAGCCATTTGAATCAAAAAAAACCAGCCCAATTATCTACCAAACATTTGTCACTTATACCTACAGTCATTCTTTTGAGCATAAAGCCAACCAATGGAGCCCTTTTGTTCTAATCAAAAGGAAACACCCAAAGAAGAAAAACAATTTTATCACCACTTTCAAAGTTATTTTCTTCATCCAAATTTAATTTATTTGTTATATTAATAAAAAAATTAACTGCATAAATTTCTACCTAATTTCATGTTATTATAAATATGTTACAACCATATTAATTATTCTAACCATCCAATGAAGGATAAGGTCACCATGTGTGTGTACGTACGGCTTATCGTCTCTACACTATGGTGTAATTTTTTTTTCAAGACTATGCTATTTGGATGGATATAATGATAAGTAATATGTATATAAATAATAAAAATTACATACAAATTTATATGTATAAATAATATACCATCAAATTATAAATATTTTAATCGTTAAAAAAGGATATTGTCGCTTGTCTGTATGTACGCCTTATCGTCTCCACGACATGATGAAATTACTTTTCAGATTCACCATAAAAAAATGAATATAAAAATATGTATTATTAATAATTATGTAATATATGACATAATAATTCAATTGGAGGTATATATATATTTATGTACATACTTATATCTTTTTCACTTACTTCTATTCAATACGATATGAAAATGGAAACAACGTTTTTGCGTACGTATGACCTACCTCTCTATAAATATTTTTTTTTCCATTTCATATATTTCTATATTATAAATATTTATATTCTAAATATATATGATATATAAATAATTTTTTTTATTCTGGATGTATTTAAATCATGATCTAAATGATACGATCAAGAATAAGTTGTTAAAACACATACAATAAAGAAAATAATTATTACCCAAAATGTTAATATATCATGGAAATCATTACTAAATGGGTAGTATAAAGTCATAAATGAATCATGTATGATATAATAAATATAAATATATTTCTAATATAATTTAATAACATAAAATGGTAATTATATGTGTTGTTAAACCTACCCTCGACCAAAGGAGAGTTCAAGGTAAGGGTTAAATCCTCAATCTCATTATTATTTGAGATTTTTTATGTGTAAGTATTTGCAAGGACATATTTATTATGTATATCCATGTTTTATAAAAGACATTTAAAAATGATTCTTTTAAGGTAATATTTGACTGAAACATCATTTTAAATGTTTTAAATATTTATTCTTCTACTTCTTTCTCATTAATGGCCTTGTTTTCAAAATGGTTTTAAGGATTCATTTATATGAACATGAATATTATAAAATGTTAATTAGAATCAAAAGTTTCAAAGTTGTATTGGATACTTTGATTCAAAAGTATCTTTTAAATTACATAATTTATAAATGTGTAACTTTTAAATGATTTCAGAAAAGGTATGTTTTTTTCAATAAGTTTTACTAATCCTTTTCAACAATGTCTACATCCTTTACAATATATTATTCTTGATTAATGTTGATTTATTATATTACAATCTATCATATTGTGTTGAATGAGTTATAATATGTTTGACTGTGGATGTTCTATTTTTATAACCTTCATGGTTATTGGTTAAAGTATTGACATTTCATATGCTAGTTTTAATATGAATTTTAATGTTATGTTTCAATATTTTTATATGAGGAATGCAATGGACTTATTAAGTGAGGTGGGGAATGCTTCAGCCCCTCAATGCATCTGTAGTTCTCATGAGACAAATTAGTGTATCGGAAAAAGGCATTGAAAAAAATTTTATGTGTAATTTTGGCACGATACCTTGACTATATGTTAATGACGTCCGACATTAGGCATTACCTCATAGTGAAATTAATTATTGCATGTGATTATTTAACTAGAAGAATATTCATGTGCATATTTATATTGTAATTTGTGATTTATTTTTTCTATATTATGTTCAAGTTTATGATTAAATGGATATTGTTTTTTACACATATTTACTTAAATGTTTATAGCTTTCTCTAAATTATTTACCCGTACTGAGAATCTATGCTTAGCCCATTATTATGTTTTTTTTCAAGGATTCCATGAAGTGTATTGTGATTGTTATGCAGGGTTAAGCTAAGAGAATAATGGAATTATCAATGGATTATTTATGTTTTGTTTTTGTTTTAAAGTATAGTGTATATTTCATGCGTGTAATCTATTTTCAAAGACTGCTAAATTGATTTTTCCATCAGGACTTGATTCCTTGTAATCATGAAAATGTTTTAAAATAATGCATTGAATCTTGGTAACTAGGGTCGGGGTGTTACAATTGGTGAAATTGGATGTTTAAAAACTACATTGGAGATAAATTTAGATAAAATAATATTTTAAAACATTACCCTAAGATAGACTTTAAGGATTAGTATAGATGGAATTCTTAGAATTTTTGTAATGTAGAGATTTTGGGAATTTTCCAAGAAATACATCCTTTTCTGGATATAAGAATGTAGAGGCCGCTCTAGCATAGATGTGCCTAAGAGTGAAAACTCTGACAGAGAGTTTTGGGCATGACCTGGGGTATCAAGGTACACAAAAATGGGCCGTGTATCACTTTTAGTTATGACACTCTTGAGGGATATGCTTCAGATAATTCACATTTTCTTTACAAACCATTATAAAAGATTTAAGAATAAATAAGTCTCAATGAAAATATTTTTATGATTATAGATAATATGTATAAACATTTCTATTTATGTTATGTATTTTACAAGTTTGTAATTATGAATTTAAATTAATAAAATAACCTAGTTTATGCCATTATTTTGAAATGGTGCCTCGTATAAGGAATGAGAACTCTAGCAATACGCATAATCCAAAATGTAAGAAGTATTGTATCTTGCATTATCATAAGCCATAATTTAGTAGGGAAATTTTCTCCCATGTATTCTCATCAAATGAGGAAATAATATCATGTGTTAATAAGATAAGTAAATAATTTTCTATGTCCTAAGGAATTGAATGGATGTTAAAGAAAAAAGGATTATAGAGTGAAATATGGATAAATGGAAGAAGGGAATGAAGTATTTTCCAATATGTGATAACTATAGAAAGATTCACCTTGGTAAATTCTTGAAGGCAATGAGTGTTTATTGTAAGTATGAAAAAATGGACACCATGTACTTGATTTCAATGGTAAGAAAAAGGTTTCAAATGTATAGTACTTCGTCTGCAAGGATTTGGCACACTACATGAATCAATGTTTTAATCATCAAAGTATACTAAAAATGATGTTGTTGGATAATAATCAAGTTATGATACTACCATAAATGAAGTGGATCAGCTAGTGTTATTATGTTGTTATAAAAGAATTATGTCATTTGACTATTTTATCAATGATTTAATGGTTATAAGAATCATCGAGTATATAAGGATATAACTATAGTACCCTTTCATTAAGGATTTGTGATAGTTTGGTACCATGAAATGTGACTCAATAGAAAGTTAATTTTTTAATAAAATACATTTTTTAAGGAAATATAAACATTAATATGGTTATGAAAATAATGTATTGATTTTGGAATAAGAGATGATTGATTTTGATAAAGTATATTAGATATTATTGACATCCCTGGAATTGATTAATTGTTTGTTTATTCTATAATTGATTGAGTATTTGAAAATTTTCAGATTCAATGAGTATACCCAGTAATATATAATAATCAAGGGAGAATGAAGGTTTTAAATATGGTTCAATGGTAATTCAGTGTGTTTCCAAGATTTAAGAGAATACATGGTAAATGTATTCATGTGTAATTATGTGAAAAAAACGATTTTAATTATGTTTACCTTTCTTGTAAATTTTGGAATATGGGTTTGGACAAATTTATTTTGGTTAAGTCTATCGTTTTTAATGGATTAAGTTGGACATCGGTAACTATTGTTTAAGGTTTAAAAATTTCTTAATATTGTTTTTGGACTGTTGTAAAAAGGACAACCCAGAGGGCGGGTGATAACCCGTTGCATCAGGCAAGGCAATGCGACATTAACCCACAACCGATGGTCGACAAGGGTGCATCATCTACGAATGGCCTACATGATGCCCTGGTTTTTTTAATTTAGATTTTTAAAAATTGTTCTAATAGATGATTTATAAATTCATTTTTTAACCCTATATGATTATGATAATAGAATATTTTTGTGTTCAATTATTATTTGGAATGAAATATGATTTGGTGGTAGAAATTATTTGAAGGATAGAACTGTATTTGTTAATTTTTTTCTCTTTATCTATGAATAAATT
Organism: Viscum album; assembly: GCA_963277665.1. Lineage (NCBI taxonomy): Eukaryota > Viridiplantae > Streptophyta > Magnoliopsida > Santalales > Viscaceae > Viscum > Viscum album. The sequence continues at coordinate 55,681,353 of OY728156.1, forward strand.
AATTCATAAACATTACGGAAGGGAACATTAAACCAAAAAATGTGTTATCTTAATAACATATTTTTTGTTGAACTGATGATATTCTAATCCATCAATGATTTATGGCTTAGAGTCCTTCAATATTACATTTATTATTCACATGATTGTGAACGATGACCTTAGTCACTCCCTATGAATATTTATTTTTTTCCTCTAATTATGTGTCTCCAATTTCCTCCAATGTTCTCCTATTCATGATCATAATTTGGTGGCGACATTTTCATTTCCCTTCCCCTCTTATTAAGACTAAATTTTATTAACCCTATTTTAGATGAGGGTTTTCCACAAAGGTATTTTCTATTTTCAACCATTTATTGTTGAAAAACAAATTCAAATTGTGAGGACAAAATTTATTTAAGGAGGGTAGAATATAAAAACCCATGATTTCATTGTATGTTATCTCTTCAAAGCAATAATATAGCTTGCGCTACACGAAACACCGAGTTCGAGCACACCACGACTTACCTAAATAGTCGTTAATTTAGTGGTTATTAATAGTATTTACCAAATTTTTAGTTTTATATATATACTATATAACATTATCACTCAAAAATTTTGTTTCTTAGACATAATATAAGGACAAATTCAATTTTCCGATAAAAGAAGTATTTTTAAAAAAATGTTGTTTCCCATCTTTTAATAGCGTACAACTTTTAAATCTAATATTTGACACTATTATATATTAAATTTAGTGAAATTATAATCTTCTATAGATGAAAGTCATAAAAATTTAATTTGGATAAAATTTTGGTACTTTTTTGATAACTTCTATATTTTGATGAATAGTGAAAATAATAAATTTTAATTGAAATTTTTTTTAAATCAAATTACTTATAGTGTTAAAATATAAATATTTGTTTTTTAAATATAATTTGTTATACTTTTATCATTTAATATAATTTAGGTCAATTTAAGTAATTTTACATTTAAATTAGACAGAAACACATGTCAATATTTTAATAGTTTTTACATTTTAAAAACCTGTTTTTTGGTATGGAAAATTAAAATTAATTAAAATTAAATAAATAATCTTATATGTTTTTAATTTCTTAAAATATATATCATTTTTGAATTCATAATTTAAAAATTAACTAAGCATGATTTTTTGGTATGTTTCTGTAAACATTCAATTTTTTATGAATAGTTAAAACACTACATTATTGCATAAAACCAACTTTTTTATTATAATAATTATTTATTTTATTTAAATATATTTAAAGTAAAAATAGATAAATAAAACCTATATAATTCCAATGTAATTTATTTGAGTCATTTTATAATTAGATTAGATATATAAAATTTTATTAAACTTTTTAATGTCTTTTGCCCACCTTCTAAGAAAATTTGAAAATTTGCATAAAACCGAATTTTGTTGCTACTGTGAATTTTATTTCAAAAATCTGAGAGATAGTTGATATCAATAAGTAAACTGTGATTCATTAGGATAAAAATAATTTTTTATCAAAAGTAACTTTTGAATTTTATTTACCACAATTAAATTTAAATAGAATAACTAAAGGAAAAAATGTTGTTATAATTACCCTAACGCATGTCCTAATTCTATTGGATAAGTTTTTTTCATCGAAAATCAACCATAGGTATAAAATATTAACCTCTATTATCCACATTGATTAGATTTAGACATTTATTATTATTTTATTTAAAGAAGAGTTAAAAGTGTAAAATTCAAAGTTTAATAACTAATACATTTATAATATACGGTTATACATCATATAAATTTGACTATAAATATTAATTAGAACGATAAAAATATTTCATAAAACATAGTATTTTATTTATAATTATCATACATTAAATAATTAAATTTATTTATGACTCAATGATGATGTCGTATTTACTTTATTAATGAAGGATTAATATAATTGATATTAAAAATATCAAAACAAAAGTAGAATGAGACTCTTCATGTATTGAACTAATTTTATAGGTTAATATGACATGTAAGAGTTAATTTAATGATTTTTTTAGAAGTAATAATGTTATTATGACTTTTAGAATAACCAAATACTATATAGTGTCTAAATTGACACAAAAGAGTTTTTGAAACAAATAATATTTAATTAAATGATAAAGAACTCCTAAATATAAAAGGTTTGGCAAAAGGACATCTATAATATTATATCTATCAATTATTAACATTTTGGGGTATATTGAATTTTTATAGTAAGTTAATTAACCATTTATTATAACTATACAAGAGGACACGGTAAAAGATAAACTATTTAACTACGAGTTTAATCTAAAAGATAGGGTTAATATAGGGACACAAACTCTTCTAAAACCTATTTTTTTAAATAATTTAGACCCATAATTACCATATCTACTAAATAAATCAATTTGGAGCCATTATAAACTGAAAATGATATTAATATAAAATAATATTTCAAGATTTTTCTGAAATGACCCTGATCTCTGTAATAAAATGGTACTTCCCCTTCTCTCAAAATCAAACCTCCAAAGCTATTTTTCCCAGCCAACCCATGACCAAATTTCCTTCCAACATCCCTCATGTCAACCTATATGACTTTCCTTTAAAATAATCCCAATATATGGTTCCATTTTGTTTAATTCAAAAGGAAACACCCAAAGAAGTAGTAAAAAATTAATAGCCTCTTTCAAAGTTCTTTTCTTCTTCCTCTTTCTTGTTATTTTTTCTATCCATTCCAAAATAATATCTATATTACCTTCTATATGTTTTGATTTTATTATAATTATGGTACAACCAAATTCATTATACTATACATTCCTTGATTGATAATGTCACCATGTGTGTGTACGTACGACTTACCGTATCCACACCGTGCTGTAATTAGTTATTCAACACTATGTTACCTGGTTGGATATAATGTTGAGTAATATGTATAAAAATAATTAAAATAACATGTTAATTTCTCTGAAAAATTAATATACCATCCAATTCCAACATTTTTAATTTTTATAAAATTGATATTGTCGCTCGTGTGCACTTACGAGTTACCAACTCCATGACTCGATGATATTCATTTCCACATTCACCATTCAATGAGGATTATAAAAATATATATTTTTAATAAGTATTTAATATATGAAAAAATGCCACTAGAGATATATATATGTGTGTGTGTGTATGTATTTATATATGTATATATGTACATACATATATCATAGTCACATACTTCTATTCTATACGATATGAAAACCGAAACAACGTTTATGTGCATGTATGTCCTACTGTCTCCATAAATGGTGTTTTCCATTTCATATATCATTCTATTATAATTTTTTATATTCTAAATATATATGATATATAAATCATGATTTATATTCTGGATTTATTTAAATCATGATCAAAATGATAAAATCAATAATAACAAGATAAAACACGTACGATAAAGAAAATGATTATTACCAAAAATGTTAATTTTAAATGAAAATCATTATAAAATTGGTAATATATAGTCAAATATAAATCATGTATGATATAATAAATATGAATATGGTTTTGGTATAATTTAATAATATACTATGGTCATTATATATGAGTTTAAACGTACCCTCGACCAAAGGAAAGTACAGGGTACATGTTAATTACCCAATCTCATTATTATCCAAGATTGTTTATGTTTAAGTATTTGATGGGACATATTTATTATCTATTAACATGTTTCATAAAAGACATTTCAAAATGATTCTTTTAATTTACTCATTAAATAAAACATCATTTTAAATTTTTTAAATTTTTATTAAATATTTATTCTTCTAAATCATTATCATTAATGTCCATGTTTTTTTAATTGTTATAAGGATTTAATTGTATGAACATGATTGATTTAAAATGTTAATTAATTTTCAAATATTCAAAGTGGTATGAGACACTTTTATTCAAAAATATCTTTTAAATGACTTCCTTTATAAATGTGGGATTTTAAATGATTTCACAAAATGGTATATTTCTCTCAAAATGTTTTACTGATCATTTTCAACTATTTGAAAATCCTTTAGTATATATTATTCATGATTAAGGTTGATTTATTATAATTAAATCTCTTATATGTTATTGAATGAGTTATGATATGTTAGACTGGGGATGTTCTTTTTTTATTCCCTACATCGTTTGTGGTTGATGTATTGACATTTTTTATTCTAGTTTTAATATAAATGTCTATGTTATGTTTCAAAATTTTCATATGAAAAATGTAGTGGACTTATAAGTGACAGGTGTGGCCTTCTACAACCCCTCGATGCATCTGTGGGTCTCCTAAGACAAATTACTGTCTTTTCACAAGGCATTCACAAAATTTTATTTTTAGACAAGGCACGAGGCCTTGACTATACAGTAATAATTTTCAGCATTAGGTATTCCCTCATTTTGAAATTAATTATTCCATGTGAATATTAGACTAGTAAGAGATTCATGTACATTTTTAGATGCTAATGGGTGATTTATTTTCTCTATATTATGTTCATTATGATATCTAAAAGGCTTTTGTTTTTATTACCCTTCTTGCCTTAAAATTTTATAGCTTCCGCTAAATTATTCAATCTTACTATGCTTCAGAGCTCAACCATTTATTATGTTTTGTTTTAACTGGATTTTAATAAGTGTATTATGTCTGATATGTAGGGTTAAGATAAGGAAATAATGTTGTTCTCAACATATTATTTATGTTGTGTTTTTTATTTTAATGTGTAATGTAACAGTCCGGTATTTAATCTATTTTCCAAGACTGTTAAATTGATCGGTCCTTCAGGACATGAGTCCTTGTAATCATCACAATGTTATAAAATAATGCACCGCCTGTGGGTAACAAGTGTCAAGGAATTAGAGGTAGCATGACCCTTAGAATAGTATCTGACCATTAGGAAATATAATTTGGAAATAAAATAATAACCCCTTTTATGAAAGTATAAATAAAGTATAGCTATACTATAAATCATAATATGATATAATTATATTATAGTATATGTAAATAAATATTTTCAAATTTATTTATTATGTGTTGGTATTTTTAAAAAAGAGAAATTATTATTTATAATTTTATAATTAATATTATAATTTAAAAAAAATTCATTTTCATAAAATAGATTCATACTTTTTCATTTTTTAACTGGTGATTATAAGATAAATTTACGAGTCCTTAATTAATTTTTTAATGTCTAATAAAATTAGATATAATTATAAAATTAGTATTTTCCAAGTAAATGACAATTTTATGTGAACATTAAATTTTTCATATTAAAAATATATTTTCATAAAATAAAGTTATTTTTTAAATTCAAAATGTAAAAAACTTTTATGGTTAAATTTTGATATTTTTTCTAAAATACATGAATTTTTTGTGGATAGAGATATAAGATAATTTATGATAAATACTAAATACATGAATTATTTTGTCATAGATGATGTATGTATAATGTAAGCCAAAAATATTAATAATTATTCATTATTTTATTATATTTTTTAAAAGCTTCATATTATTCATAGTATTTATAAAAAATTATAGTTTAATGATTAAAAAATGAGAAAACACCCCTCTTATCCCTTATATGTAGCTCACACCACCACCTCTTCTCCTCACAACTCCGAAGCATTGACACTTAGAAAAATTCCACATAATTCACATAAAATTTCTCTACCCCAAATCTAGAATACGTTGTTCACATTAAAATATGAAAAACATTCCCCTAACGATGTTCTCAAGGAGAAATTCAAGATGTAAAATCCTCTAACTTTTCCTTTCAATTTTCATTTCAATTTTCATTTATTTTCTTATCATCACATGAACACCACTTATCTATGTTCTATGATAACTCTATTATATTTCATATACTTTAATTCAGTTAGGTTAATAGAATAATTTATCATCATGTCACTTTCATTTTCGTCTTTCCACTAAAAATGAAAATTTCTTCTATTGTGTGACAATTTTCCAACACCATAGATGATGTGTTTTAATTACCCTTCACCACCTTCAAAGATGGTCGTAAAAACAATATAATGGCTGAAATAATTAAATTGTATTTTCTATCCTTTTTCTTGTTTTTGAACTAACATATATTCACTATAATAAAGAATGAAACAAAACAAGTTTGTGATTATCAAAAAATCACCGTCATAATCAAAAATATTACCATTGAAATATTATCTAATGATTCATCCTCATACCATATAACCAAATGATATATATATCCATTGAAAATTAAGGATGATTATTAATAACCTATAATTTCAATTCATGAGAATTACTCTATTTTACATTAACTTCTATAATCATAGAAAAGTATATTGATCATGAAAAAAAAGAAAACATACACTCTTAAATGAAAAAATTAAACTATATAACTCATTGAATATTCTATAAATTAATTTAATTCTATAATAAATAAAATTAAGGTAAAATTGAATTTATTTTTGAATTAATTATCTGAATTTTATTATCTAGAATATGAATTTGAATAATGCATTATTACATGAGGTAACAGGATTCTTGAGCACAACACTCTTCCTTTAGGGTTTTAGCTCTATTATACTTTTTCAGCAAGTATTCTCATTTAATATACTTAATATATAATTTAATTTTTCTTTCCTTCTATTTTATAAGATATACATACTTCCAATCAGATTTTATGGATGTGAAAATTGTTTTCCAAAATAACTATTCATTCTAAAAAATATCTTTTACTCCCCATGAGATTGTTTCTTCATCACTCAAGATTTATGATTTTTATACAATGTATGTTTTACCCTATTTTTTTGGAACCCCAATGTTTATTCATGAATATATAAATGAAACATATCCCTTTTCATAAGTTACTTTCTGTCCAATGTTGATATATATTCCATGTCACATGCATTATTGTTTATATATTTTGATGTGACGGTTGTTCCCAAAATTATATAGTACATCAAAATGTATGGATGTGACAGGTGATCCAAAAATTATACAAAAATCCAATTCAGTGGGTAATGTAATTATTCTCATGATTTGAAGTGAAATATTTATGAACATGATGGTATCCATATTCATTACTATAAGTGTTAGTTGATAACAAATACATGGTGCTTCGTTTTAAGGAATTTACACACTCTGTACCTTTTTCTAATGATTACTCTCATGATTATGATGTTACATGGATGATTAATCTCACCAATGTAATATTTATCCATGTTTTATCTAATTTTTCTCCTTTTATCTCACCCATTTCCTTAATGTATATCAATAGCGGAATACATGAACAAAGTATAATTTGAAGGCCAATAAGAATAATGGGATGAAGGAAATATAAATTTTCATGTTGTTTTTGTATAATTTACGTATAAGTATAATTTTACCCTGGAACTAAATAATTGAACCTAGATTTGTAACAATATAATGTTTTCTATCATTAAAAATATGTAATAGACAAGTTATAACAACATGGGTCATTATTGATGGTATCATAGTATTGCATACTTAATTTGGGAATTAAGATTACAAAACCCTTGTGAGTACCATTAATATGATACAAAATATAATAGGCACCCAAGAATATTTATCTCAAAAAAAGATAAACATGAGAGAATAGAATATATTACATTAGAGATAATTGAAAAAGGAATAAACTATTCATGAATTCTGGAAATATATTTTGTTGAAAGATTTTCTATTTTAGGTGATTGTGGGAACCAAAAGAAATCCTAACAACAAATAATATAAGGTAGATTGTAGTGATTGGCCGAATGATATCCCCAAAGCCATTGGAGGCAGGGTTCCAAATTTCAAGGTGATGATTACCCAAATGGTTGAGGTATTGAACAATAACATGAATAACACTGAACATACACCTTGACCTAAGACAGAGTAACTAGCTATTAGTATTTTATATAGCAGTAACCATCAACATTTATTGTATCTTCTGATCCATTATCCCTGGAAGAGTAGTTCAAATCGATGGGGAAGATCTTTTTTTATTCTTTTCTATTCTATGATAGATACGGTGACTTTGGTTTGTTATCTTCAAGCTAGAGGGTAAGATCAATGGTAGGAATTTACTAAAAAATACTATTCATTAGGATCAAATTGCAGTGATTGAGTGGGAATACAATATAATAATGATTATTACAAAGTATTTTTAACTAAATCTTCATATAATGATGAAATAATAATTCATAGAGCTGATGAAAAAAGAAGGTGAATATAGAATGGACTAAGAAGAAACGTTCACAAGTATTACAATGTACACTTCAGGTTTTGTAAAAAAAAATTGATAGAAAAATTGATATACTCATCAATGGTTTAAAACAACCCCATTAAAAGGCTCTATTAATTTGATAAATTTGGATTTATAAAGATGTTATTATATGTTATCTCAATGTAGAGATGGATATTGACATATGGACCCATAGATATAGTGAGAAAAACATTAAATATGGAGTTTCAAGATATTGGATATAATGAGAAAGGTTAAAATAAATTTGAACCACCCACATTTCAAAAATGTTGGAAGAATCATCATGGGAACGACCTCAATGGGACAAGGAAATTTTAGAAGCATGGTTGAGAAGGCCATGCCCATGAATTTTAAAAAGATGTGATGAATCTACAAAATGTGGTGGTTTAAAGGGGATAAACACTCATGGTTCAATAATTCAATTCTAGGGGATATGAGCACTAGGAAAACTAGTGCACTAAACCTCAATCCCTTATGTTTAAGAAGCACCATTATCCCCTATAGACATAAGTGCAAGGGGATGATTTTACCATCAATAATGTTGAAGTACATCTTGAAAATTATATGGTGATAAGTACTATATTTATTTATTTAAGAATAGTTAATATACTATTTTATTCTCTTTCTACACATTTTTATTATCTTGAAATTTCAGTAGAACTATTCAAACACCACAAAAAAATATGAATGTTAAGTAATATGTATGAAAAAAAATAAGAAAATTATTTAATAAAATGTATATAACTCCTCCCCATTATTTATTTGGAATTAACCTTCCATAATGTCTTCTTATACTTCCCTTGAAAGAGTTTGATGGTATTTTGGTCATGTATTTTCTTTCATTTTTTAAAGCCAAAATGAACTATCAAGAATGGGAGATCACTCATCACATCCTGAAGATTCCTAAAATTATATAAATGTGTATGGAAGAGGATAGACCTCTATCAGAATAATTTTATCAATTTTGGATATTAGATCCTTATTAAAAATCATATCTATCTTAAAATATTGGTTAAAATAAGAGAATCGTGATTGGATAAATGTCCATTGTAAGTGACTACACTGATTTCTTCCATGTCTAAGCATTCATTATTCCACATAACTGAGAAGTCTATTTATCAACTAAAATTGTTCTACATATCTTCTTATTTAAATGACACCTTATAAAATGAAAACCATTTATATTGAGGATTTAATGATGTAGTTATAATAAAATTAGTACAAGGGTTTTATACAATCAAGTGCTTCACTATGGGGTGCACCATTACTCGTTATCAAGAATAATGATGTATTAATGTTCGTATGTATTGATTATCATGAGAACAAAAAATCACAATAAAGAACAAGTTACCCTTCAATGTATTGATTACATTTTCAATCAAGTAAGTATGGCCATGTATTTCATTAAGGGGGACCTTGTTTTGAGATATCACAAATTAATGGTGAGGAAGAAATATATTCGTGAGACTGCATTTCAAAGGTGTTATAAACACTATAAGTTCAAATTAATTCACATTGGAATCACTAATTCACCAAAAATATTCATGGACCAAATGAATAGAGTCTTTAATGATTACCGAAAAAAATGTGGTACTATTTATCAATGATATTCTGATATACTCCAAGTGCAAGGAGGAACATGAAGAGAATATGAATATTGGGCTAAATACATTGAGAATGGAAAAATTTTATAGAAATTACACTAAATGTGAGTTCTAAATTGAGGAAGTATCATTCATCTTTAATTCTATCACTAACAAGGGGATATATTTCACCCTTAAAAAAGACAATTAAATAATTGATTTAGCCAATATCTATTATAGAGATACATTGTTTCTGTAGTCTAGCTGGGTATTACCAAAAAGTTGTGAAGAAATTGTCATGACTTTAAAACCCCCTAACCAAGATAATATGGTATAGTGAAATTTTTTTCTGGACTTGTGAATTTGAATAATGTTCAAGGAGTTAAAAAATATCTAATCACCACGATGATACTCATACCTAAAACAAGTAGTGAACTCTTCATTATATACAAAAATGATTAAAATAATGTATTAAGAGGTTTACTGATGAAAAATGATAAATTTATTGTCTATGCATCAAGGTAGTTTAAAATACATGATCAAAACTATCCAATGCATGATCTTAAGTGGAAAGCTGTGATATTTGTGTTGAAAATATGGCATCAATATCTCTATGGGGAGAAGTGTGAAATATATACTATTTATAATATCCTCAAATATAAATTCACATAAAATGAGATTAATTTACCCCAGTGTATATTTATAGATCTCATCAATGATTATGACTGGTCAATCCACTATAATCCTAGAAAGTAAACTATTTTGGTTGGTGAACTAAGTAGCAAGGATGCTAAAATATTACCATTGTTGATAATTGAGATGGGTCATGTATTCTAATATTTTAAAAGGATAATCATGGGAATTAATAAAAATGTAACATTATCTATAATTTCCCAAATGATAACTCAACTATCCTATTTGAAGATAATAATTAATTTATAATTAAATGATGTGGAAATTCAGAAGAAGGTGGAAACAATGACAAATGGGAAGTCCTCATAGATTAAAAATGATGATAAATGAATTGTAAGATTTGGGTCATGATTATATGTACCATATGATATAGATATAAATGTGGAGCTTCTTAATGACACACATATCTCAACCTTATCTATTCACCAAATTATCATAAATATATATCACTATATTGAAAATTATTTTTGGTGGGACTATATGAAGAAGGAGAACACTGAATATACATCAAAGTGCCAGGTATGTCATCCAGTGAAGGCTAAAAAACAAAATTATAGGGGTATTATGCATCAATCACCCATACCAAAATAGAAATGACAAACTACCCCCATGAAAATTATCATCGGACATCCAAATACATCCATATGAAATAATGTTATATGTGTTATTTTGGATCATCTTAAAAAGACGTCTCACATTATAGAAATTTTATAGGACTTTTCACTGATCAAATTACGTGGATATTAATTAGAGAATTTTTAATGCCTAAATAGTACAAATATTGATTGTATTTGATTGAGATCCTAGATTTACATAAAAATTCAGGAAAAGAATCCAATATGACCTAAAACATAACAGAACTTCAATCGATCTCATCATCTTCAAACCGATGGACAACCAGAGAAGACTATTTAGACACTAGAAGTTATGTTGAAAGCATGTTTTATAGACTTCAAAAATGTATGAGAACAACATCTACCTATGGTTTAGTTCTCTTACAGCAACTGTTTCCACCTGAGCATCTATGATGGATCCATATTAATCACATTAAATTAAAAGATGCAGAACACGAATATGTAGGATGGGGGATGTGAATGGAAACTGCTAGGACATGAATTGTTCATGGAAATTGTGGAAAAGGTGAAAAATATTCGACCAGACATCAACTCTACACAAATTAAATAGAATATCTATAATGATAATCATCGAAAAGGACATGATTTTAAAGTAGTAAGTATGATATGTCTCCATGTGTCTCCATAGAATAAGATCATTATATTAGAGAAGAAAGGAAAGCTGAGTCACAGGTACATCAGCCCCTTTGAGAATCATGATCATGTCGATGTTGTGGCATATTTTATGACATTTCCACCTACCATGTCTCATATATAAAATGTATTACATGTATACCGTTTTAAAGAAGTACATACCAGATTCCCCACATGTATAAAATTTATAGGTGGTACTGTTGGAAAATGATCTCTCTTATGAGGAGCATCCTATGAAGATCTTGGACCGTACAGATAAAGAACTACGCAATAAGACTACTTACATACTCAATGTACTATTGTTGAAACATAATAATTAAGATGCAACATGTGAATGATTTGAAGCGATTAAGGAGAATTTCCCTCACTTTCTTTCACTATACTATATAAAACAAATTTGTGGGTGAAATTTCTTATGAGGGAAGAATGTAACAACCCAAAATTTTATCAATAAAATTTACCTTCTTATAATTGTTTTTTATAGTATAAATCACATAAAATCTCATAATAAATATAAAAAAACTTATATAAATGATGAATTATGAAATAAAAGATTTTGTAGATGTTAAGTAACCAATACAGATGAAATAGTAACTCAAACCTTAGATTAGTAAAATGAACACTAGGAATAGTAATTTGGAAAATAGAATTTTAACTTCATATGAGAATGTATAAAACGAATTTGGGCATATATTTAATGATAATATAATGTAATTATATCATAGTATATGTAAATAAATATTTTGAAAAATATTAATTAAGTATTGGTATTTTTATAAATCCTAAATATTTATTTTTAATTTTATAATTAATATAAGTATTTAAAAAAATTATTTTCGTACTTTAGATTCATAAATTATCTTTCTATTTTATTATTATAATTAAATAATCTGTTGAGACCTTTATTAATTTTTCAATGTTTTATAAAATCAGATATTATTTTTAAATTAGTATATTTTATGTAAATGATGATTTTACCTAAAAATGAAATTTCACATATTTATAAAACTATTTTCATGAAATGTATTTTAATTTTGAATTCTTCACACACAAAAATAGTCGCGATTAATTTTTTTTATTTTCAAAAATACATGAATTTTTTATGAATAATGAAATATGAAAATTTATGATAAACAATAATTACATGAATTATGGATTCATAGATGATACGTGGCTCATTTAAGAAACAAATATCAAACTTTATTTAATTATTTTAATATATTTTGTGATAAACATAAAATTACTCATAGAAATGAGCCGAAATAATAAAATAATTAATAAAATAATGAGACAACATGCTTATACTTCCTTATAAATACCCATCCATCACCACCTATTCGCCTTATACTAATTCTACTCAACCCACTTCCCCATCCACTAAACCAAGTCCATAATCCATTGGTTTTATTAAAATAATAAACCATTTTCTCTTACGTGGTTCTCATGGAGGAGAAATTCAAGAGGTAAAATCCTCTTTTTTCCATTCAAATTTCCTTCCTATTTAAATTATTTTGATTCTATATTCTCATTTACTGTTATTCTAGTGGAATTATAAATCAATTATATTTAGTATACTTTAGTTTTGTTGTTTTATTGGAATAATTCATCTTCAAGTCTCTTATATTCTCTTTCACCCTATAAATCAAAACACCATCTACGGTGTGTCGATTTACCTCTACTATGGATGATTCATTTTAATTATCCTTAACTACCTTCAAATATGACCACAAAAAATTATAATTATTGAAAAAATATTTTAACGTTTATTTTAGATATTTTTTTGTTCTTGAACTAACATATATTCACAATAATAAATAATAAAACAAAAATACATTGTGATGATTTAATTACAGTTGTAATAAGTTAAACAGTAATCACTATTGTCTCATTTAAATATTCATCCTAATTACATATAATACAATTATATATATAGAAATTTAAAATTTTATATTATCATTAAAAATCTATTATATATATTCTACGGAATTTAACCATTTATACTTGAACTTCTATAATCATAAAAAAAATAACTAATCATGAAAATAAAGAAAAATAAATGTCTTTAATGATGAAATCAAACTATATAACTCATCTACAATATTATAAGCAACATTAATAAAACTATTATGATTCATATTATTTTATAATAAGTTATTTATTTTTATAATTTGTAAATTAAATTTTAGTATTTTTGATATTGAAGTGAATAAATAATTCGAACATAATTTAAGGGGATTCTCTAACCCAACACTCTTCCTTTAGATTTTTTATGTCATTCATTCCATTTTCAGTGTTTATGTTATTTTAATATAAATAAAACACCCTTAACTTTTATTGTTGGGTATATAATGGATTTCAATATGATTTTATGAAAACTAAAGATTCTTTTTCCAAAATAACAGTTCCTTTTAAAAACACATATTTTACTCATCATGATATTATTTATTATTCAATCAATATTTTTGATTATTATACCAACAAATGTTTTTTCCTAATTATTTTGGAAACCCAAATTTTTATACATTTTTTTTAAAACCCATTCCATTCCAGGAATTAATTTATGTCCAAGATTGACATATTTTATATGTGGCATGCATGATTATTTAAATGTTATGATTTTAAGTATGAAAATGGAATTATATAGTGTATAAAAATGTAATGATGCGACTAGTGTGACTAGAATTTTATAGTTATCCAATTACTTGGGTAATGTGATAAATCTCATGAGTTAAAGTGAAATATACATGAACAAGATGATATATTGTTTCACAACTATGTTTAGTAGATGAAAACTAAGACATGATGTTTCATTTTTATTCATTTCCATATTCTATACTATTATCAAATGTTTCTTTTCATGGTTATGAATTTATTATAATGATTATTATCAACCATCATATAATGATTCATGTTCAATCCATTTATTAGGATTTTAGGTCTCCCATTTCATTGATTTATATCCTCTGGTGGTTACATTTACTAAAGAGAATGTAAAGGACACTATAAATCTAGAGAATAAAGAATTAATTAACATTTATGTTTTATTTTGTAAAATTTATGCATTAGCCTAATTTTCTCAAGACACTAAACTACCTGATCCTAGATTTGAAACGCTATTATGTTATATATCATTAATATGATGTAATAGTTGTGAAAGAAAAACTTGAGTCATTATATATTAATAATCTCCAAAAATTCTATTATATGGAAATATTTCCCTTCCTTCATAATATAACTTTATGGTTTCAAGAACACTTAAAAGCTACTCTGAGAAAAAATTGTGTACTTTCAAAAAATATTTTTCTCTTTCAATTTAAACTTTTTCACTCATATACAATAAAAAAACACCAATATATATATATCACAAACCTAGTACATTTTTTATCAACACGTTGATAAAATAGTTTATAGACATATATAACTCATTATCATTTTTGTAACATTTATGACCTATTGTAAAAATATATATTCTAAAGAAAAAACAACCCTCAATAAGAACATTCAGTCTCTTCATGTTATTAACATAAAAAATCATTATGATTTATTAATAAAAAACTAAACATCCCCAATTTATATTATATATAAATGATTCCTCTAAACTATAAGTGAATCAGACTATGGTTTTCATAAGAATATAGATTCATTTTATAAATAACATCAACACATATTAACAATGCAATGAATTTATTAAACACAATTATATTATTAAGAACAACACATATGTTTCTATACATGTTTAAATATTACATATGTTAGTATTCTATTATTCGTATGTTGTTCTAAAGTTTGTGTTCAAAGATAATTATATCAATTTTTGTAAACCATAATAATTTTTTTGTATGATTCTGTTTTAAATTAATTTAATACTCATATTAAATTATATCTGACTAAATTTTTGACCCCACTAAAAAATAAATCATATCCATTAGTGGGTCTATATAGATATATCATAGTTTAATAACATTAGTTTGGGATGAACCTAATAAAATAGATATTTAGGATTTATTGTTTGATAATAATATCACATTAAACTATTTGATGATTGAGCATAAAACTTATTCCATAATTATTTACATGTATAATCTCTACATAATTCATATTATATATTTATCATGTGTTTCCTAGAAATGTGAAACTGAATGAAATCACAATAAATGAGGAACATAACTCCTAGGTACCCATTATTAATTTATTACATTATAAATTAAAATAATGGGTAAAGAATATTTTATAGAACCAACCTGGTTGGTTGATTGATGTATTTAAATGCGGTCCATTTAGATAGAATCTAACACTTAACAACTATTTAGGTATAAATACAACAATGTTAACTCGTATATTACATATATTCATGTTTTTTTGTAATGGTTTTATTTTTTAATGAAAATTTATTCCACCAAATAAATATGTTAAATCCATATTGATGGGTAAAGTTTTACATAACTCATCAATATAATTGAGTTAATGTACATATAAACTAAATCAATTGTAATATAGAGCATATAAACCATAAAATTCATCTATAACAATTTAGATAAGTAATTTAACACTAGAATATAATTCCTACATTGATAATAATATAAAAATTATTCCTAATATTAATAAAGAAGCGAATTAAAATAATAATTTTATATTGAATATATTTAAATGTGGGATAAACATGTTATGAATAATTAAAAAATAAATTAAAAACACATTATAATGTTTTTTTGAGTAAATATGAACAATTAATATTTATTTAATATATACACTTTATTTTATAATTTATATGAATTTAATATGAACTCCAATATATTTAATAAATACTTTACAGTTAATATTTATTTTATTATTAAATAATAATAATTACATAAATTATGTAACCCCGAACATTAATCACAAATCGTTTAAATATGGTTAACGTGTAATTATTTTATATTTTCATTTACAATCTAATCATAAATCAATATAGGTACTGATATTTCACCTCATTTTATACATTTAAATGTACTAGAAAACATGAATAATTCTACCATAACAGTTTAATATGGTTTAAAAAATCCATAAAATTGAGCATAAGAATTTTTAGCCCTAACCAGTAAGCGATTTTAACAAATTTACGAAAAAATTGCATTAAAATTGTAAATATAAAACTTGTTAATATGAAAATGGGAATATTTTTTTGTTAATATGATCAAAATATAATCTAAAATAATTATAAAACAATTTTCAGGTTTTTCATACCATCTTGGACTGGCTATGTTGGCCAAGTCATTTTTCATAGCATTTACTTTTAGGTGGAGCATCAAATCCCTACAAAATATATATGGAATCTATTTTAGTGATTCTTATTGACATGGATCCTCCAACCATGTTACACAATACAATTTATCATTACATGGTTGATTGAATTACAGTACTCATTTTTTTCTAATTTTTCTAAATTCCCATTACAATTGATTAATATGTACTCTGACATGGACTATCTTTTGAATGATCAAAAAACTTTTTTCTCATACACTTATGTCATGGAACTCTAAAAACAAGATTAAAATGTTCATTTTTTTATATTTTTCACCATGGATCCCATTAAAAGAGTTTTTAAATTTTAATTATTTAACTAAAAACATATCCAATCATTGATAAAAATATCTTATAATAACCTTGAATTAAATGTACTGGATAACTATCATTTAATACACAATACAAAAAAAAAGAGAACCATAATCTATAAAACCCATGGATTAATTATGAAATTATAATGAATAATAAAATAAATAAAGAATATTTTACCTTTCCCCATTTATGATTTTCCTTCCAAAGGAGCACCACATGATATTTAATGACATAAAAAAATAAGTTAAAGAACACATTCCTCCATGGTGTCCTGGGCCTACCTGAATCTTTAGACTCTTTAGAAGGATCTCCCTTATTCCATAGTTTAAAAGAACCTTATGTTATACTTACTTTGAGAAATAATTGCTAAAAATCATTGAATTTTATTTGTTATAATCATTTAATCTCCTATTATGATCATCTAAAGGTCGTGTGTAAGAATAATATGACTCTAAAATTTATTCATAAGTAATTGGATATTTTTAGAATACAAAAAAGAATATTTGAACTATTTTAAAGGATGTTTTTATTTTTTCACATTTATAGTATAATATTTAACTAATCATATAAGATAAAAAACTCACCCACTTCATTATCATGTGATATGTAACCAAGTATAGTAGTTGTTATAGAATATTTTTGTTGATTGCATCATGTTATTGAATCATAGAAAAACTATAATCTTTATTCCATCATGGAATAGTTTATTACAATATATTTAAGTGTAGATACAAAATGATCCTAGTTTATTCTATCCCTTTTGTGTATATTTATATCAAATATCCTAAAAAATTATTTAATAAAATATTTTTTAATTATTGATAGAATAAAATTTAGTGGTTTTTTATACCATTATAAAAAAATTAAAAATTTAAAAAACTAATACATGAACAATGTGATTAAATGACATTGAATCTCAGATGAATTGAGGTTCATGCTCTTAGAAGTAGTGGGTGAATATGTTAAATGGGTTTTATCATAATGGATGATAATTTATACAAAATTTCTCTTTACATTTTTTTTACTATAACACATTTGATATTATCAATGCTTCCTCACTACTTATCAACATGATCAACTCTTTAAATGAGATCCCCTAAGATCATTGTAATTAATCTAAATTTATCAATTTATAAATACATCCATTGGAGCTTATAATGTTTGTTAAAATTTAATTATGCATTATTTTCCTATTACATTACTTGAGGCCCCCAAAATTTTTATCCACTCTTTTAACCATTATAGATGACATGGATTTATCATGGTGATAATTATTATCACACGCATTTGATACTAATTTTGTGATTTGATTATTTGATTACTTGTGAAATAAATATTGAAATTAAATAATAATGATGAGCTATAAAAAATTATATTTTTTGTTCTTTGCCTAATCCTCATTGTTCATATTCTCTGATCTTATTTTTCAGGATCTCTAATGAATACACGTTATAATAGCCTAATAAAAGTGAATTTTTATAATCATGTCCTTATTGGGTTATGAGTTTATTGAATTCAAAGATAATATTTCATTTATAATCATCATATATATTTAATAATTAAAAATAAAAATATATGACTATGATGATTAAAGTTTCATCTCAAATATTTAATCATATTTTTCGTATGCTATATATTTATTCTATGTTCTATGGAAGGATTATTTTCAGAATTATATGTAAATTCAAAAATACTTATTTTCCATGATTATATGTAATTTGGATTCCATTTCATCTACAGACTGAATCATCATGATTCTCTATAAATAGATGACTGATGATGATCCTAACATACTAATTTTACCTTCACTGATCACTACATATATTATTGATGTATTTTTTACATTAAACTTATACATATTATTTTTATTTTTTTAACCAATTATACATTATTAGTAATTATTTTAATACAATAAGTGTATCATCAATTAATTATAATATTTACTTGTTCTAGTGTGATTTATTTCTCTAATATTTCATCCATTTATTTCATTGGTAATTTAAATATTTAATTATCATTTAAACACATATCAATAATTTAATAAATTTAATATTTGATCACACATGAGGATTTATTATATAAAAATACTTATTTTTTATGATCATTAACACCATTCATTTTCAAAAATTGTAATTTTATTTCTTTAGAGGGTGACAAAACTCTAACTCCCTTTTGAGGATCATTAGGCCTGTATATTTAGTTTGATGTTGAAATATAAATTAATATATTGTGATCATTAAAACCTATGACAAGGGGGGATTGAGGGAGATTTCATCAAGAGTATAACATCAATTAACCAACTTTTAAAATATAAATATATATATATAAATATTAATGAATATATCAAAAAATATGGTTTCTTAATTATTTTTTATTAAAAATTATATATCAATTGAACTATGATTATAGATTTGGATTACACATCAAGTATTATTTTAAATAAACTCCCCCATATGATAGTATACAAAATGATTAATATACAAATATGAATTCCATTATTTGAAAATGATTTAATGAATTATTAGGGTAACTATATTCCCAATTTATAAATTTAAATGGTGAAAAGTACTTGAAAAATCCTGAATATTTATCCCCATTTGAAAAAATATTGTAATTAAATACATATGAGCTAAAAACAACCTTTATAAATTTACATAAGAACCAATGAATGAGCATGTTCTAATATTCATTCATTATGGGATATTTTTTAACATGATTTAAAAAATTATATATTTGAAAAAATAGATAATCATATTTGAAATGATAAATAACTATAATGATATTTTAATTGGATTTAAAAGGATATATTACTATTATGTATGATATAATGTTTTTATTTACCATTATTATTAATAATTTTAACTATATTACAATTTGAATAATATAAACTAATATTTATTATCATGAAAATAAGTAATTGGGTATCAAATTCATCCTTGATTCTTATAATTTTGATTTCATATTTTTATAAAAAGAGTTTTTAGATAATTTGAAGATACCAAATTTTATCATATTTTAATGTGATTATGTTTTTCTAGAAATGCTGATTTTTTTTCCAAAAAATACTTACATCAATGTTATTATAAAGTCAAATTTATTGGATAATAAATGAGAAATATATTG
This sequence comes from Viscum album, assembly GCA_963277665.1. Taxonomy (NCBI): domain Eukaryota; kingdom Viridiplantae; phylum Streptophyta; class Magnoliopsida; order Santalales; family Viscaceae; genus Viscum; species Viscum album. The sequence goes on from OY728156.1 coordinate 55,701,865, forward strand.
TGAAAATATTTCTATTTAATAGTTAGGATTAAAAATATTAAAAATTGTGTATTAAAAAAATTAATTATTTATTTTATCATCATCATCATTGTCTTTCTGTATGATTCATTCATTCAGTTTTACCTTAAATCATGCATCTATTCATCATCCACCTAATTATTACCAATATTTATGTACTTTTTTTATTCATAGGAACATTCACATAGAACTATACCCTCTCCAAATTCAGAGAAAGTTATCCAGAGTAGGAACGGACACATATTCATTCAAACTGTTTTATATGTATTTAAATAAAACTAATGAAAAAATATAAATGTTTATAAAAAATGATAAATATGGTGTGAAAATAAATCCCATTTTTAAATCTAATTAATGTTATTGATAATTGAGATAGAGATAAATGGAGAAAGTGACAATTCTATAACAATTTTGGGGAACTTGAAAAGAAGTAAGATTTCAATGAATATAACCATGTGATAAAGACTCTTATTATTTAACGACTTATAATAGATTATTTATATTTATAAAATAACAAATAACTAGATGAGGAAAATAAAAGTTCCCTAAATGATATGAGAAACAAATAAATCATCAATTATTTTATGGTGAATGTAAGCATTCATCACATTGACTAAAATTTATAAATATTAAACTAATTTTTTCTTCAGAATATAAGTAAAATATAAATTTTTCCATCTCAATACCACCTCATTATTATTTGAGTTTCAATTAAATTTAATAGAATTGAACTTTTTGTATTTACAAGGATAATGTGTTGTAACTGATATATTTTATTTTCTCAATGAACATTTATGGTGAGTGTTAAATAATATATATTTTTTAATTCAGATTTTATTCAACTAGGAATATGTATAATGTGTTACCTTTTGAGTCTATATATTTTTTATTCTTTTTATAAGGAATTATTCTCATCTTCCATTTATTTTCATTCCATAAAGATATGATATACTCATAGAAATTATTTATACATCCTTTAAAGTAAGAAATAATATATTTTTATTGATGAGGAATATAATATACAATAATTATCTATAAATATTACATTTCATTCATTAATTTAGTTGGAGTCAACATTTTCTATATTACTTTCTATATGAGATTTAATTTAAATAATTGTCAGGAGAAATTTATATATGTCATATGTATATATGTTATATTCCTTATAAGTATTGAGGATTAACCAATGTAGTTAATATTAAATGAGATGATATTAGATCGATTTACTAATTTTTTGAATCTATTTATTATTATAGTTTATGATACGTTTCTGTTGACTATTCATGTTATAACTCTAATAATTGAGTATGGTTATTTATCTTGGGGAATATGGATAAATAGAATTATTATTATTATTAATACTATTAATCTTTTATAAATGAATCTAATAGAATAGATATACATTATAGAATTCTCAATATCTATATATAAATTTAACTATTTGAGGTATTTTTTATGACCTTTTTTAAATTATAATGAATTAATCAGTGAAATAATTTTTTTATATTTCATTTCTTATGTATTATTAATTTTGAAATAATGAACTACCATATTTATTTAATTATTAATAATCATTACAATTTTTTGTAGATTATGCAGTCTTCATTTTGTATGATAGAACATTAAAAAATTCATATAATAGTTTTTTTCATACATTTCATTACTGTATTGATTAATGTGTTGTTTCACATCTATTATTATTTAATTTTATATAAAATAAATGTTAGAATTAGGATTACAGATTTCATAGATTTCATCATTAATTAAAATTGATTAAACCTGTTTCTAAATATCATTAATCATCCCCATATATGGAATATTAGTTAAATGTTTATTTATATTAATCATAAAATTTTCCTCACGACTAAAAGTGACTATCTATTTCAAAAAAAGAAATTAACGTCTAAGAAAAACAATCAAACTAGAATGACATCAAAATATAAGACTCATTTCATGATGTAATTATAATAAGTAATGTTTATTCTATTTAATAAAAATAGATAAAAATATGGATTCAGAAATTATTTTAAAAGAGGATTGTGCAATAATTTTTTATTATTAGATATGGAATATATTATTTTAAATTTATTTTCCAATGGGATATTTTCTCCCAATATTTTAATGCAAAAAATATATAATTTGTTAAGAGTAGTATTCAATACTAATTTCAAATCCATGTAAGGAAAAATATATAGATCATATTTGAAAGCATAAATTCAATATGTTTTGAAATTATTTGAAAAATAATCCTTCTAAAACATCCAGATAAATATAAATAAAAAGATATAAAATATTATTATACACAAGAGAAGAAAATTGAAACTAAAAAATATTTATGGATAAGCTTAGACACTATAGAAAAATGGATAACTAGGATATGAATTTTTAAATAATTGATATTTGCCTATTGATTCTTAATGTTCTATTTAATAGATGGATTTCGAAATATGATAAGGCAATTTAAAATTGTGTAGAACAATGTTAAACATTAGATGATAACATGTGAGGATTAATAGGCATACTCATCATATGTTTTCATTATTATAAAAATACATTGAGGAATATAGATAGTTATAGAAAACATAATGAAGATAAATAAAAAATAGGTAAATTTCTAGAAGTAATAAACACTATAAATTTATAAAATCAGTGGGATAATAAATCATTATGCACTAATTTTATATTAAATGCATGTTCATATCCCTATTTTAGAAAAAAACTAAAAATGGTGGACGAAATTACAGCATAATACAAAAAACCCTGATTGCAAAAAAAGACCCACTATTTTAATAATTTTAACATGTCCATATCACTATGATGATTTAATATATAATTGGGTTTAGATATTTTATAATACAATTTTATTAAGATTTTATAAATTTTTAAATACCAATCCTCATAACACTACGATCTTATATTGATATATTATAATTCCATATACAATGAAATTAATTGATCATATATCATTTATTTATTTATATAATATAATAATGGTGTTCCTTATACATTTTTTGAAATGATTAATGAATTAGAAAAAGATAATACATATATTTGGTTATGGAAAAGAGAAGAAATCCAAGAAGTAATGGGGTTCATCTCAAAAGGAGAGAGTATTGAATATCAAATGAAGAATCTTGATTCCTCATCATTTCTTCATAATACACATTTGTAAAATTTATTGGACTTTACCTTATACAATATTATCAATGGTTGTTCATAAATAAAATATATAATCCACTTTACTAGTGATATTTCCATCATAAAAATATAACCACTGGAGTTTCTTTTCGAGCTTCTTGTAAGTTTATATCTAATTTGACAATTAAAGTCTTCATAATTTTATCTATGATAAAAAATTATCTATAGCACCATAACTAGTGGGCCTTTATCATAATTATCAATATTCCAATTTTTATTTTATACTTACATCTATATAATTTTTTTAAATTATCTCATTTTTAAAATATCTTTTTAGGAGAATAATGTTGAGAAAAACAATTAAATAGTAAATTTTCTTTGTCCAAATATCATATTACATATATCTAGATTTTAGAAGTAATTATCTCTCTATTTTTCTAGTTCTCATGTCCTAAAAAGAATTAATTAAGAGCCTCTAGAACCATTATCCTAGATTATATGATTAAAACTCATAAAATTCAACAGTAGACACGATACACATCTGATATTACAATATCTCAGTCATATTTTAAATCTGATTACCTTTTATTTTAGTGTTTTAGTGAATTTGAAAAAACATTTACCTAATAAATCATATTTCTTCCCATAAAATGGCAATTATTTTTCCCACAATTCAATAAAAGAATAAATAATTATTTATACTTGAATTTCACCCATAAATTTTAGCATAAGATACTCTTCTAGGTTTTTCTTACTTTATGCATTCTTTCATATCCTCTAAAAGTGGAAACAAATGAAGGGGTGTTATAAAACACATTGTAAGTGTATATATAATAATAACTCCTAAAATTAGAGACTTGATACAGAAAATGATAACATAATGTGTATAATAATATACATGGAGGAATGGAAAAAAATATGATATCATTTGTAACTTGATTACACAATGACCATAAAATAAGATGACATCAAATGAAATGTATAAGCTATATAAAATGACCACATAAGCTTATGTAAAGGCTCAATGCCTTTATATCATAGCATAATTGTATTGTTTAACATTTTATGCACCATAGTTGGCTTGGAAAACTACCAATTATACATGATATATCCTCATATAGAAACACCTAAAATTGAATTTGAATGTTTTATATGTATCACCCTTAGTTTTTTTTAAAATTTTTTTTCCTAACTAATTTAATATTTTGAAATTTTTTATTTCACACATTAAAAAATATATATTGTGTTATATTAAAGCACCATGTTATTATTTCTTTATACACAACACCAATTTGAGATTGCTCTACAAACAACTGTTCGATTAGTTTACAGTACATGAAACAGTATGGTTTGGTTGTTTTACACAAAATGTTCAGTTACTTTAATAATATTCATGACATGAAACACTATGTTTCTATGGTTTGACCTTGTATATTGAATGAATTATTTGGTTATTAATAAATTACTATTGAAATTAATATCCAATTGAATATGATTTAAGTTATTTAATGAAAAAAATTAGACCCACAGTGGTGTTTACTATTAATAAATTAAATTAATAACTGTTACTGAGAAATATTAATAAAATTTATATATTATAAATAAAATACATTTATTTAATAAGTTAGATATGCCTAAAATAAGATATTATCCAATTTTATTTAAAAAAATATATATTTATCTAAAAGGTTATTTCGCCTTATAATGGTGGAATTGATTTAAGTTATTTAATGAAAATGTACTCTCCATTTACTGGTATCCCTTCTTCATATATTCCTCAATTTGGGCATAAATACAACTATGTAAACCCTTTGGTGAAAACTAAAATGATTTTCTCAAAGAATAGGCAACATCTTTCCTCATGGAGTTTTATTTTATTTCATTGTACACCCCATAAATTATTCTTATATAAAACTTATATAATTACCACACCATCTTATATACAACTAGATTTTGTTATGTTACGTATTATTCCTATAATCACACACACATCAATCAAATAGGACACACAATCATCAGTCGTGTGTACAAAAAACTACAACTTCACACACTGATGTCGTTGCTTCTTCCATTACCACCAATTATGGTTGGGAAATAATGATATAACATATGTTTTTATAATATTTATATAATAATATTATTTATTTAATCTTCTTCTAAATATCTTCTAAAACAATCTTTCATGCTTCCCATTTTTTGGTAATGTGATAACTTTGAATGTGGATGTGTGGACTACCTCCTCCTTAAAGTGATGTTATTAATTCAAACTAAATATGGAAAGTATTAAAGACGGTTTTAATAAAAATATGAGTTATATATGACATAATAATTATAAAATATATTTCATATATATTTATATATATATTTTACTTTTCTTTCATTAAAATATGAAATGAATATGGAAACAACGTTCATTCGTACGTACAATCTACCGTATCCATGAACAATGTATTTTATTTCACATTTATATATTTTATAGGTTATTATAAATATGTATATACTAAATATGTATGAAATTTATATATTTTTTTTAATTAGGGAAATATGTAATTAATGATCTATGTAACAGGATGAAGAATAAAATAACAAAATTTCTACTAAAAAAATATTATGACCCTAAATGTATCATTATCAAGAAATTGTTAAAAAATGGGTAATATATCATCATAATAAAATCATATATGGTATGGTATATAATAATAAATTTATTTTTTTATTTATAAGAAACTTATAAATATTATATATGAGGTTTTATCATGTCTTAAGGTTGTCAAGACTTAAGGTATGAGTTATCTCGTCTCACTTTTATTTCTGTAAGATATATGTTATATTCAACAGTTATACATATTTTGTGGTGTATATACTTCCCAATGAAATTTTTTTATCGTGATTTTAATTTATATAATGATACTAAAATATTAAATTTATTTATTCATTCACAGATATCATGACATAAATTTTACTCAAGTTGTAAGGGCATTTTTAGTCTCACTTTTGTTTCCTCAAAACTTATTCAATATTCACCACTAGTTTTTCTTGTGAGGTGTATATACTACCCCTGAATGTATTATAATACTTCTATACATATATTTTTTATTTTTTATATATCCATTTTATGATATATATTTTATGGTTCATTATGGTTCAATAGTTACCAAATTGATAAGGTAATTTTGTCTCAATTTGGATTCTATGAGAACAATGTTTGGTTATGAACCAATATTGTTTTCTGAGGTGTATATAGACACATTTGATATATTATATCCTGAATTTTTTTATTTTCTTATTATATTTAGATTCTGATAATTTTATTATTTCATGGGGATATTGTTTCAATGTTACCAATGCAGTAACTTTTTCTTACTAGAGTCCCATCGTTTGTTGGTATTATTTAAGAATATTATTCCATTGATGAAATCCTATGATCTATCACTCAAGAACACAAATTATTTTTTTTATCCTAGGGTTATTCAGGATATATTCATCTATGGGTACAATTTTTCGTCTCTTTGGTACTTAAGTTAATCATTAATGTTTATTTTATGAAAATATTACCTTATTTATAAATTCGGTCAGATATCTCGTTTAGTCAAAAACTATGTTTTTTTTAAAAAAAATTATGTTTTTAAATGTCAATTTAAGTTCATTTTCAACGAAAAATGTTTTAAAAATTATTATATGTTTTTAAAATATAATAAATTGGTTTTAAAACCAAAATTTATATGTTTTCAATGCTATTTTCAAATAAAAATTCGTTCAAACATGTTTTATGTATAACAAATTGTTTTTAATGATTTGTAAAACATCATTCACATGATTTAAAAGGATATATTATATCAAATGGATTTCAATTATTTTATAAATTCCAAAATATTTTTTCATATCTATTTTAATCGAAAAATGTTTTCAAAAATGGTTTATGTTTACAAATTATTTTAAATGTATTTTAAAGATTCTTTTAAATGTTTCCAATAATGTTTTTTAATGAAATTGATTTTCATTATTTCCAAGATTCTTTTATGAGTTTTAAAATAAATATTAAAAATAATGTTTTTCTAAATGTTTTATGTTCTAAAAATCATTTTTGAAGGTGAAAAATATATTTTCAATGAGAAGTGTTACAAATTATTATTAATGATTAATTTATAAGTTTCTAATGTGTTGACAAAACAAAATTATTTATTTTTTAAAAAATAAATTTTAATGAATGTTTATTTAGCTTAATAAATTCTCCAAGTGATCTTTCCAAAACCTTCTCCATATAAGATGATATCATTTCATATATTTTTTGACTAAATACAGATATGATCCATGGAAAAAAATTATTATTCATTCTTTGAATGGATTATTATTAATATGAAAATCCATTTATGAAACATATTTATCACCCATAGGTTATACTATGTTAAGTGTTTGTGAAACTAGTTTCCTTTCAAAGTTCATTCTATGATGAAATGATTATCAAAATTATCTATATTCTATATCTTATCATATTATGTTTATGAAAACCGTATTTTTATGGGTTATCATGTAAAGGGTATTTTTTATTAAAATACTTTTTTGAAAGAAATATATAAAAAACATCTAGGTGTTTTTTTTGGAAAATGGGTATGGAGGATGGGAGAAGTAAATTCACCATTCCTTTTAAGGAAAAATATGGCAACAACGCCGCCTCCTTCTTCCCGAAAACACAAATTTTTTGTACTATTTTAAATATTCTTTTTTACATATTTAATTTAATTTTATTTTATTTTTTTGTTGTTATATATATATATAATAAAACACAAGTTTTTAGTAGAATTTATCGGCTATTTAATATCCAATAGTACTGACATTACAACATTATATATTATGATAGAAACCCTCACTAAGGTATCCTTTTTATAAGAGGGCTTTCCATGAAATCATTTTGCATTATCTGATGTGAGATTCAGGTTCTCCCTTTTCTACGTAGAACATTATGCATTTTTGATGTCAGGTTCTGATTCGTGTATGTGGATTTGAAATAATATAGAATATTGAATATAAGAACAATATAAATGTAACATTAATCATGATTTAAAAATATAATAAGCATTTAAAAAATAATAATTTCATAAAAAATGTTGATAAAAAATATTTTATAATCTTTCAAAACCACCAAATTGAAACATAAAATTTATTCATGTATATGACTTTAAAAGACTGTGAAATATATACTGTGAGATGAATATAAATGAAATATTAAACATGGATTAATCATATATTATATTGTTAAAAAATATTGTAGAAAATATTCATGAAAAATTATTTGTAAACTTTCAGAACCACCAACAAGAAACATAAAAATGTTTAAAGTATGTGAGTTCGAATGTATATAAAATATAAACTATAAGAATAATATAAATGAGAATTAAATCGTGAATTAAAAATATAATAAATAGTTGAAAATAAAAACAATTTCATAAATTTTTTTGATGAAAAATCATTTATAAGATTTCAAATACTCCTACTAGAAACATAAAAATGTTTCATGTACATGATTCTGAAAGCCTATAAAATATAAACTATAATACAAACATAAATGAATCTTAAAATATGGATAAAAACATAATGAATTATTTAATTAGATAATTAGTAAAATAATTATTAATTATATAATAATTCATTATTAATTATTAATTATAAATAATTAATTAGTTAATGAGTAATATAATTATTAATTTTATAATATCTAATTAGTTAATTAGTAATATAATTATAAATTATATTTATTCATTTTAATTAATAATTAGAAACTATTTAAAATTATTATATAGTAACTATATAGTTAATTTGTAAAATAATTATTAACTACAGAAAAGTAAATTAGTAAATTAGTAATATAATTATAAATTATAATTGTAAATTATAATGCTTATTTTGTAATTATTAAAAATTATTAAATAATAATATAATTTTTACTTCATAATATGTTTATTGTTTATAATTATTTGTTAATATTACAAATTATTAATTATTAATTATTCATTATTCATTATTCATTATTCATTATTCATTAGAAATATAATTATAAATTATATAATTATAAATTATAAAATAATTAGTTAGTTAATTAGTAATTATTAATAATTAGTTATATAATATTTAATTAATTGATTATTAATATAATTGATAAACATATAATATATAATTAGATATATAGTAATATAGTTATTAATTATATAATAATTAAATAGTTAATTTGTAATATAATTATTAATTATATATTTAGTAATTAGTTATTTTGTAATTATTAATTATTAATTATTTAATAATTAATTAGTTCATTAGTAATATAATTAATAATTATACAATAGTGAATTAGTTAATTTTTTTGGGAAATATAGAGCTGAGGAACTTTTTAATATTCTTTAATTAGTAATATAATGTTAAATTATAACTATTTATTATAATTATTAATGATTAATAATTAATGATTAATGTATAATAATTATTAGTTAATTACTAATATAGTAATTCATTATAATTATTCATTTTTATTATTAAATATTTATTAAAAATTAATATATATATATATATATAGGTAAATAATAAAATAATTATTAATTATATAATTACACATTAAACAATAAGTAGTTATTTAATTATTAATTATTAATTTCACAATAATTATTTAATTTATTGTTAATATTATTATTAATTATATAGTAATGAATGAATTAATAAATAATATTATTTTTAATTTTACAATGATTAATTTTTTAATTAGTAATATAATAATTAATTATAATGAATAATTATATTACTAATTAACTAAATAATTCTTAGGTAAAGAATAAAGAATAATTATAATTTATAATTATATTACTTATTAACTAATTAGTTATAATATTATACATTATAAATAATGAATAGTGAATAATTATAATTAATAATTTTATTACTAATAAACTAATTCATTATTATATAATAAATAACTATAATACTAATTAACTAATTAATTATTAGGTAATTAAAAATTATATTACTAATTAACGATTTAATTATTATATAATTAATGTTTAAATAATTAATATATATTAATAATTATTTATTATATAGTTAATAATGATATTACTCATAAAAAACTAATTATATAAATAATAAGAACGTAATTAATTGTTGATAATTATATTACATAATAACTAATTAATTATTATATAATTAATAATTATATAATAAATAATTATATTACTATTTAAGTAATTAATTATTAACTATTTATTAAATGTTTAATCCATGTTACATTTTTCATTTATGTTGGACTTATAGGTTATATTTTATAGACATTCAATGTCACGTACTTGAAACATTTTTATGTTTCATGTAATTGCCTTTGAAGGCCGATAAATTATTTTACATCAACATTTTATTGAATTTTTTTTATTCTCAACTATATTTAATATGTTAAATCCATGTTTTATGATTTATTTATATTGGTATTATTGTTTATATTTTATAGGTATTGAATGTCACTTACATGAAACAATTTTATTTCTCAGGTAGGTTCTTTTGAAAGCATATAAATTATTTTTCATCAACATTTTTTATGAAATTAATTTTATATTCAGGTATTTATTATATTTATAATCCATGTTTTATGTTTCATTTATGTTTGTCTTGTAGTTTATATTTTATAGGCTTTCAATGTCACATTATTGAAATATTTTTATCTTTCATGTAGGTGTCTCTTATAACTTATATATTATTTTGCATCAACATTTTTACGAAATTATTTTTATTTTTAAAAATTTATTATATGTTTAATCAATGTTTTTTGTTTCATTTATATTTGTCTTATAGTTTATTTTTTATATTCTTTTAAATCCACGTACATGGAATATTTATGAACCCCACAACAAAAATACAGAATGTTCTTCAGAGTGAAGGGAGAACTAGAATCCCACATCAGAAATGAAGAATGATTTCCAAGGTATTCCCTCTTATTAAATGGAGCCCCGGGTTAGATATTTTTTCAGAATATAGACTACTACAATGGTATTAATTTTAGATATTAAATAGTAAATAAATTTTTCTGAAACATTTTATTTTGTCATATATATATACAAAACAAAAAAAACCAAATATAATTAAAATTAAATAATTTTAAAATACCAAACACAATAAATTTATTTTTTTTGGGTCTTACAAGAATTTCAGAAGTTTCTCTACCACCTTCAAATCCAAATCTAATATATGTAGTAGCACTATTTCTTTTAGTGTGAATTTTTTTAAAAAAATAGCCATACTGATTATTTTTAAAAACATAGAAAAAATATTATAAAAAATTCTATTATGAGTGTTTTATTATCATGTAGCACACGTATATTTGACTTCATTGTGTGAATGGTAGGACCTATTTCTCCCTCAAATTCATTGGGTAATGGTAAATGTTCTATGAGATCAAAGGGCACACATGAGGGAATCAATAACCAGTAACTAGAAGGTATATAAGAGGAAATCCCTTGCCCTTAACAAGAGTGTATTGTGGATGGAATCCTAATAATGTAATAATAGGTTATATGGGAAATAATCTAAATATATTAAAAGGATGATAAATATAAAGGAAACCAAATTCCAAAAAAAAAAGTTACACTAGAGAGAATCCATGGACCGTAATAAGAGGGTACATGGGAGGGGATCCAAAGTCCAAAACAAGATGGTACAAGAGAGGTAATATTCTCATAAATTTATGGTCTTTTGTTATTATATATCTCCCATGTTTACCCCTGCTAGGAATCTGATCACACCACTTTATTGTGTTTCCTTTTCCAAGGATATTAGAAAGGATGTATGTAGCATAACTAAAGGATAAGATCATTATGGGAGACATTGATTATCATTCACCAAGATAGACTATTACATGTGAAGTTTGAAAATATACTAATATATTAGGGTACTTGGTCATTTACTTTTTTAATGTTTTGAATATTAATTTAAACTGATGTAATATCCATTTATAATAACCCAAAGCGTATAAGTAATAAAAGGAAATGTTTTTTGAAAAATTAGAAACTAGAATGAGAAACAATCAGTGATATCCCATGTATTTTTCTAAGGTTATGTCTAGGGATGTCTCTATAGATTAGGCTAAGGATGAGTCAATGTCTAAGAAAATATCCTGGAATTTTGGTAATCTATTGGGAGTTTAGTTCTACAGAAACACATCCCAATATGGATTCAATAAATGGATGTGGAACTAGAACCAATGTACGTAGAGGTTACAATATAGAAAACACTATATTGAGATTGACTCGATTGGAAACCGGTCCATGCAAGTAGGACTTACTACATACCTAGTTTCACAATAACAAGGGATATTGTTTTTAAATTCACAAACTCATAAGTATTGTAAATCATAATTAAAATAAAATATAGATATTAAAAATCAAGGATAATCCTAAGGGAAATAGAAAAAACAATTATGTCTCATGATTTAAGTCATATTATAATTGATTTTTCATGATTATTTGGTTTTACAGTATAATTAGTGTTTCTCACTCTATGTTTTTGGTATTGTAGAATTTATGGGGCTTGAAGGAGAAATATTAATGAGGATTGAAATGAAATAGTCAATGATTTTCCTCCTAATAAAATAATTATTATGAGAGGTAAAATTATAATCTGTTTATCTTTGCTCACACAACTTTCTCAAGGTTTGAATCTTGGTGAAAATATGAATGATTAGAGAGGGGAATAATGCTTTGTTAAGTCCTTCATGAAGGGGAACCCACAATATTTTTAGGGTTTCATTGGTCAATTAGTCAATGAAAATAGATCGGTACTAGAAAATATATATTTTATATTCTCTAGTGTTTAGAGCATGAAAAGATCATTTATGTTATCTATCATATTGAAGGTGTGGTGGATAAATGGTAGATTATGGTCATGAATATGATGATACAAGATGAAATTGAATCAATGTATTCGGATGAGTTCAAGAACATATTTTTCAATATGTAAATTATTCAAAATCTTCATACAAAGATGGAAAAAAATCTAGATCTTATGAATAATGTTGATGTATCATTTTGTGCCTACAAAGAAATTTTTATAATCCTTGGAAGGTACTATTTACAAATTATCATCCAACATGAAAGAAAAACTGATCAGTTCGTTTTTGGAATGAAACCCAACATTCAAAAGGCCTTGTCTATAATAGAAATTATCCGTTATTAAGATGATGTTCGACGTGATATCAAGGCTGTAAATGTTTGTTGGATTTTCAAATCAATGTTTTATTTTTTTAAATAATGTTATGCTGGAGTAAATATAAAATTATAAGAACCATATAGAAATGAAAATGAACATTTAATTATGAAAAATGTGTGATAAGAAACATAGAGGTAATTATCAAAATTAGATTACTAATCATTTTATGCGTGGCATGGATGGTTATCAAGTGGAAGAATATTAAATTAATGGTAATAATTATGTTAATGATATGAATAATGATAAAACCCCATAGAGAGAACCTCCCACACTTCATTGTTTTGATTTCATGGAGTTTGGACATTATACTATCATATTCCCAAATCCAAGGACTAATATAGAATATAAACCACAAAAAACCTCTAAATAAAAATGAAAAAACTGAACGATTATGCTCTCATAATGTATAAAGTGAACCATGATAATTATTGAATACTTATACTCCTCCCCTTAGTTGAAAATTTATTGTTTGATTTTATATGACTGAGCCCTATTAATATAAAATTGTAGCGAAATTTCATGTGATTTTCTACTTCCATTTGGGAATAATGAATTCCCATTTTTTATCAGTTCTTGGATGAACCCAAGCATCAAATAAAACTTTTTTCATCTAAGATAAGAGATTATATAAGGAATTATGAATAATTTAATTTTTCAATATATTATTACTATAATTCATGTTATTACCATTTTTTATGAGAATACATGTTGAAGATATTCGTATATTTGGTTTTTGGTAATGAAGAATTAATATATTCTATGTGGGGGATAAATGGTAGTCATTTTTTTTAAATATAGTGTTTTTATTTATAATCTTTTGGAATTTCATCATTTAGAATAGTTACAATGAGAACCATTTTTATAATGGTTTATGTTAAAATTAGAATGATATTTTAGAGATTGAAGTTTTGTCTATCTAAAATATGATTTATTCATGTTGTATAACTTGTGTAAACCATTTTTTGTGATAAAGACAGATGGGATGACCTGTAATTCTATTTATGGATCTCATGATATTCAAATTCATGAGGAATTAAAAATACACCCCCATATGTAGCAATAAAAGATTATGTCGAAATAGGTCAATGAACAAAAAAGTGTAAGATTATGATAAAATAAGGTTAGTATAATTTCTCTAGAAAAATATTCCAATTTAGGAAATGGGTATTGAAATAAAATATTGTCCCCATATCATAATTTTTCATGATACCCATGACATTTTTCATGTTTCTTGGGGTTATGGAATTATAATTGTTAACATTCTCTTAAACATGTTCTCTACCATTATTCATCAGAACAATATAGCTATATTTATCTACAATTTACATGTTTTCACATGTCACCTTTGTTTTCTTATGTGAAAACCTAGTTATGAGGTACATTGGGTAACCTTTATGTTGACAACTTTCTCTTTTTTATGAATGTTTTAGTATTTATTACTATGATTTTAGTTTTCATGAAAGAATATTTAATGTATTAAAACATTGATAAGACAGATGAATTTTGAGGGATGAAATCATTTTAAGGGGTGTAAAAATTAAGGGACCTAGATTTTGTGAAATTTTTTCGACTTAATTTATACTTTTTATCATTTTACATTTCACATAACACCGAATGCATCTTGTGTTATAGAAATTTACCAAGATATTATTTCTTTTCATCCAACACCAAGCCAATATTTTATTTCATGAAATTCATGTATTATATTACATTATATCTAACACTATTTTTTCCTTGTGTTATACAAAATTTCGAGTTCCTTTTAAAATGTTCATGACACTCAAGACCGAGTTTTACCCAACAATAATATACTACTAATATTGTTATTAAAATTTTATTATAGCTATGACTTATTTTTTTTAATAGAATCTATGTATTTTATTAACTAAATTGTGAAAAATATTCATTACCCAAATATATGAAATGAATTATTTGTTCATTAATTAAATATAAATTAAAATAAAAAATCATATATAAATCATCTGATTTGAAGAAAAACTTTTTTTATTCCCAAAGAGGCATTTTATATTAATAAATTAAATTAATCATTATTAGTGAGAGTTATTAATTTAATAAATACATTATAAAATCATAAAAATAATTTCATTAATACATTAAGGTTTATAGACATAATTTAATAACAAATCCAATTTCATATATAAAAACATATATTTTTCTAAAAGGTGGTTTTTCCGCCTTTTAATAGAATACTGATACGAAAACTTTTTTTTTGACACTTATATAATTTTTATTGCACAAAATAGAATTTATTTTTGGAATTATAATATCAAATATTATGTGGGGATAATTTTTTTCTGAGATGATTCGTTTTTTGATGAATAGTGAACAATATTAAATATTAATGTAATACTCTGTATTAGCATAATTTATCATTATAGACAATGATATTTTAATTTATTAATGTATATTTATATAAAATTGAAATATATTAATAAAATTCTGTTAAATTAAATAAATTTAACCACAAATTGGATATAACTACATTTCAACCATTTGAATATTTTCATTTTAAAAACTCATTGGTTCATCCCTACTATGTGAATAATTTTCAATTAATGTTGCAACCATTGTTTTTATAAATTAAAAAATTTATTACATATTTGGGGTTAGTATAATTTATAAATTCTATTATGGTCAACATATTTATTTGGTCAACAACATTTGTGAATGTAATTAATATAAATTACAGTGATTTAAGAAAAAATGAGTTTACTTAGTGGATAAACATTAATATTAAAAGTAAAATTGACTAATAAATATATTCTAAATCCATTTTTAGAAAAATGACTCCCATATAATCAATTTTATAAAATTTTGACATTTATTATAGGCACACTAGGTAAGGAACGACCTCTCAATAGTGTTTACCATTTTTTATTTACAAGAATTTCATTTCTCCTTCACTATAAAAGGGAAATAAACCCCCTCACATCATCATTCCCCATAATCCATTTCTCATAGACAAACCCTACAAAAATATCCTTAAAAATACATCACTTTATCTTAGGGTCATAAATTTGGGTATAAATCCAACCAACAAATCCATTTGGTGAAAACCAAAAGGAGTTACCCAAAGAAGAGGTAGCATCCTTCTATAAGGGAATTTTTTTATTATCCACCAAATAATTGTTATTATATAACGATTATATAATATCCAAAATATACTAAATATAATGTTATTTTTTTGTTAGGGTTTATTCCTAAAATCACACAAACATCCATCAAATTGGATACACAGTTATCATTTTTGTGTGCAGTAGATTACGGTATCACGAACTAATATCATTCAATATTCTTTTACAAAATTTCAATGAAATTAAATAATGACGTAAATAATTATTTTATATTATATTTATTATATTTATGTTGTTTTTACTCATTTTGCATTATTATATTATAGATACCTTTATACTTTATGTTTTTTGGGAATACAATAACTTCATCTGTGGACCTGTAGACTACCACCACCTCAATGCAATGTGATTCTTTCCAGATTTACATGGAATGTATTAAGTACGGGTTTAATAAATATATGTCAATTATATTATATAATAATTCAAAATCAAATATTGTATATACATATATATTGTTTACTATTATTTTATTAAAAATACTACATGAATTAGAAATAAAAATCATGCGTATGTATTACATAGGTCTCCTTGTATAGTTTATTTCATTCCATTATCATATATTTTAGTTATTTCTATTAATACAATAATACTGAATGTATATGATATTTTAATCAGGTTTTGAATTCTAAAAATAGGTAAATTGGGATCAAATTAATGGGATCAGGAATAGCAATTCAACATATATATATATGAAAAAATAGGTTATTACCTCAAATGTATGTTTAGAATGAAATTGTTATACACTAGTTTTTTTATGTCAATATAAATGGTTATTTATTATATTAATAATAAAAAATATATTTTTTACATAAGATTTTTTTGTGTGTATAATTAAATAAAGATTCATGGACAGGGTTATCATGTATCTCTATTCTTCTATTGACATATATGTTATATTCACTAATAATTATTATTGAGCGAGGGATATTCAACCCTCTGACATGTTATGCAATTAGATAAATTTATTTAATTATATTAAAATTTTAAATTGATATTATTCTCTCAAGGATATCACTATTAAAAATTCACTCAAGTATTAAGGTTATTTTTAGTCTCACATTTATTCATGTTAAATATATGCCATATTCAACACTTGTATCATTTTTTTGGTGTATATACTATCCATTAATTTAGTGTGTGATTATTCGAAATAAATTTATGTGTATTTAAATATCCATTATATGATCTATATTTTATGGTGTTTTATGGTTAAAAAGATACCAAATTGGTATGGTTATTTTGTATCAATTTTCCTTCTTTAAGACACAGGTTTTGTTATGAAACTATATTATTTTATAATGTGTATTTAAATCAATTTGAAATTTTATATACTGAATATATTTATTTGCATGATATTTTATTTTTAATGAAATTTTATTATTTCATGGGGACTTTGATTCAAAGTTACCAAATTGGTTATATTTTCTTGCTAAAATCCCATCATTTATCAATATTGTTTATAATTATGACTCATTGATGAAATATTATGGTCTATCATTCACGAAATATCATGAATATTATTTTACTATTCTTATTCATGATATCTTTGTGTATTTTAACAAAAAAAATTCTCTTTGGTAATTATGATAATTAATAATGTTTTTTTAATAAAATATGACCTTATTTATGTAACGCCCTGACCCTAGTTACCTAGAGTTGGTGCAATATTACATAACAATGGCATGATCACCAAAGAAAAAGTCTCGAAAGAACGATTAGTTTAGTATCCTTGGAAGTACTAGATACATTCATAAAGTTTACATTACAACATAAAATTGCAAAATACAACAACATTGTTTCCATAAAAAACACTGAGATCCCCTAGACTATCTCTGCAGGATAGTCATAATATACTTTTTCGCATCCTAGGAAAAATAAAACATAGAAAGGGGTGAACTCAGATGCTCAGTAAAGATAACAATATAACAGAACCTTTCTTAAATAAGAATAAAAAATTAAGTAAATATATATAACTAAAACAAAATCCCTTTCAACATAAACTTAATCATAATATGGAAAACATAAATCAATATAATTTCATTTATATACTCACATGGATATTCTACTAGTAGAATAATCAAATACAATATCAATAGCCACTTTCATAGTGATGGAATGCATAATCCCATATTCTCATAACCACATAGTCAAGGCATTGTGACAAGACTACAAATAATAATTGGTCAAGGCATTGTGCCAAGACATAGGTTTGTCTCATGAGACCTACCGATGCCTCGAGGAGCTATAGCGGGCTCCAACCGTCACTTACAATGTCCAATGCATTCATCATATGAAAAGGATGAAACATAACATAAACATTTGTTTTAAAACTAGCGTAAGAGATGTTAATACATTATCCATAATCCATGAATGGTATGAAATAACACATCCATATTCAAACATATCACGAAACCTTCAATTCAATATGGATGTTTTGTATCATAATAAATCAACTTCAAACAAATTTAAAATCCCTCAAAGGATGTTGACATAGATGAAATCAAAAACTTTTTAGAGAAATATCTCATTCTGTTTTCAAATCATATAAAGCTTAAATAATTATAATAGAAAACATTTATATTATAAAATACTCTTGTAATCTTTTAAGGGATGCTTTGACGTTGTTACAACAGCGTAAAATAGCTACACCCACTGTATATGTTAAAAAATAGTATTATATTAAATTGGTCAAAAAGGTCAAAAAGTACCTTGTTTGGAAAATGAAGAAAAGATTCCTTTATAAACAGCATATAAAATTCAAAAAATGGTATAAATTACTTTAACCCATAGTCTATAAAATATTAAGAATGTTTTGAAATATATTTTTTAGAATCATGGATGTGGATGATAACGAGATCCCAGTATATAATTAGATATAAACAACCTTGGATAATGAAGAGATTGTTAAATTAACCCTTAACTTGTAATTTTACATGGTTGAGGGTAGGTTAACCTTCTGTATAATGATAAAATAATTTTTATTAAATTATAAAAAATCATATATATTAATATGATATCATATATGATCTTTTAAAATTTCTTTGTTAATAATATCTTATCATTATCATCATTTCGTGTGTTAACTGATTCATTTTCCTTTATATGATTTGTTACAAAAGTAATTTCTGTTATGTACATGATGTATCTTATTTATATTCAGAATGATATTATGTCTTTAAAATTATTTTAAATCATCTAATGAAAATTAGTCTTGAATGGATACGATGGGGGATGAATCTCATCGCCTTCGTAAAGACGGTAATCCGTACATACGCATGAGAGAAAATATCATTCTTTTGATAATAAAATAATATATAATTGGATGGTATATCATATATAAATAATCATTATCATGTTATATTTATTATTTACATCAATTAAAAATCATTATTACACCCATCCAAATAATAATGTATTGATTAACAATTACACCCCGACGAGGAGACGGTAAGTCGTATGTACACACGTATGGTGACATGTAATTCAAAGGATGGATAAAATAATTAACATGGTTGTACCATATTTATAATAACATCATAGTATGTATAAGATACTGGAGTTATTTTTTTAGAATTGAAACAACAAAAAATGAGGAAGTGGAACATGAAGGGACTTGAAATAGGTGATGAAATATTTATCTCTTCCTCGGGTTCTTCCTTTTGATTTGATCAAAAGGGATCCATAGATTGGATTTATGACTAAAGGAAGGACACTAGGATGAATGGAGGATAGTTGAAAGGGTACTTGGGAAGGGGTTTTCTAAGCCAAATGACATTGGATTTGTTTAATAGAGAGAAGGGGGAGTGCCCTTTTATAAGAGGGGTGAGGGGCACCTTAGAAAAAGTTTGAGATATTATTTATAATAAAACCATTTTCGGTTTCTAATGGTTCCAAAGTAGATTATTTAAATTCTAAGGTGGGTATGGGTCTCAAAACACTAAACCAATAGGTTTTATTCATGGTTGAGTCACTATATTATCCTTATATTTTAGATTTAACTCTTTGTTAAATAGTATGACATTTACCACGTCTCTTTGTATTTTTATATTATATGGTTAATAAACATAATATATATTTCTAAGAGAACCCTAAGTGGTTAATTACTAATACACCTACTATTATATATGTCTTTTGGCTGGACCATAGATGTTTAGGAATAGAATATCAATCAATAATATAAAATTTGTTTTAAAAACTCTTGTATGTACATTTTGACACTATTTGGTGTTTTGTTTCTTCTAACTTCATAACATCATTATTACTTAGAAAAAAATTCATCTAACCAGCCCTAATATGTCATATTATCCAATAAAATTAGTTTAATTCAGAAAACGTCTCAAAGTACATTTATTTGGATATTTTAAATATCAATTATTTTCATATTTCATTAATTAGGTAATTAATGCATCATTATTGTGTCATAAATAAATTAAATTATTTAATGTCAAAAAAATATAAATAAAATAAAATCATTTTGGAAATCATTTTATATTTCTATTGAATATTTACAGTTGAATTTATCATATGTGTATCCCTATATTAAAATTGTTTTCTTATTAAACATTGATTTTAACTCTCTTAAATCTTATTTGAATTAAATAATAATAAATGTCATAATATAATCCATATGGGCTAAAGAGGTTAATATTCCATTCTTAAGGTTATTTTTGGTCTAATTATATTTATCCAATAGAATTAGTACACATGTTATGGTAATAATAATATCATTTTTATCCTTAATTATCCTATTTACTTTTAAACGTGGTAAATAAAAGTAAAAAGATACTACTCACAAATAAATTATTTATATCTTATTGAACCACATTTTACTCCTTGATATTAACCATGTCTCTTTATTTTAGAAATTCAATTCACAGATGTGAGAAAATTATGTTTTATGTAAATTTGAAAATGCTCTTAGAATGTGGGTAAAAGAAGGTAAAAGGTTCAATAAAATTATTATATATCTAAAATTAATATAAAATGACTCAAATGAATTACATTTAACACATATTGGTATTATGTATCTATTTTTACATAAAATAAATTTAAATAAAATAAATATCATTTTAAATAAAAATTCGGTTTTAAACTATAACCCAGTTTTTTTCACTATTTATCAAAAATTGAATGTTTTCAGAAAAATACCAAAAATTCACCCTAAGATAATTTTGATATTCCGAATCCAAAAATGAAGTCCATTTTGAATGATAAAATTTTTAAAATTTTAAAAAGTGGGTATTACTATTCAGAATGACTAGTATGATTGGTTGTGGTGTGTTAGAACTCGAAGTAGCACACAACACACGCTACAGTATTATTCAAAAATGTGTGTATTGTGGAAGCTTGGGGTGTTACATTCTCCCCTCATTCAAATAATTTCATCCTCAAAATTTCTATAATATTACAGCATAAAATGACTCAGTGGTTCTCCATCATAAGTTCCTCGGGTTCCCACGTTGCCTCTTCCATCTTATGGTTTCTCTATAGAAATTTTAGCAGATGAGTCATCTAGTTTCTCAACACCTGTTCTCTTGTATCAAGAACCTTGACAGGCTCTTTGCAATAAGACAAATCAGTTTCCAGTTCTAATTCCTCATAAGTGAGTACATGTGTTGGTTCAGACATGTATTTTCCCAACAGTTATACGTGGAATAAATCATGAACTTTGGAAGGACTTGGCGACATTTCCAAATGGTAAGCTACATCCCCAATTCATTATAGAATTTCAAATGGTCTGATGTACCTTGGACTCAATTTTCCCATATAATCAAAACGTATAACACCCTTCAATGGAGATACTTTCAAGAAAACATGATCTCTTACCTGAAATTCCAAATCCATCTTTTTAGTTATCAACATAGCTCTTCTGTCTACTTGAGATTCTTTGTTGTGGTTTTGTATTACCACCACCTTTTCCATTGTTTCGTCCACATGTTCTGGGCCTACGTGTTTGCTTTCACCAACATCTTCCCAACAGGTTGGTGTGCGACATCTCTTTCTGTATAATGCTTCATATGGTGCCATCTAAATACTATAATAGAATATACTGTTATAGGAAAATGCTACCAGAGGTAAATAATGATCTCACATACATTGAATCTCAAGTGATCATGAACTCAACATGTATTCTAATGTTTGAATAGTCCGTTCTGATTTTCAATCAGTTTTGGGGTGGTAGGTAGTTCCCAATCAGAGTTTAGTATCCAGGGCATTCTGATGACTTTTCTAGAATCTTGATGTAAAACGTGAATCACGATCAGAAACAATCGATTGTGGTACTCCATTAAGTCTTACAACTTCATTAATATATAGTCTTTCTAAACGTTCATGTGGTAAATCTTCCCTTATAGAAATAAAAAGTGCTTCCATGGTAAGACGATAAACAATGACCCATATTGCATCGTTCCTTCTAGGAGTCTTTGGTATCCCCATGACAATGTCCATCATAATATTATCCCATTTACACTCAGGTATGGGAAGAGGTTGAAAGACTCATCCTGGCGGTTGCCTTGCATCTTTCACTTGTTGAAAAACCATACATCTTGTCACAAAATCAGCAATATCCCACATGATGTTGTCCCACAATAAATGATCCTTCAAATCATTATACATTGTGGTTCTCCTAGGGTGTATATAGAAATTGGAAGTATGAGAATCATCCAACAATTCCATTTTTAGATCAGGTGTATCGGGGACACAAAGTCTCTTCCCAAATTTAAAAATTCCATCATCATATACGATGTTACTCAATCTTCTGTTATTCACTGCTTTAATATTCTTTTGAAACACTTCATCACCGGTCTAAAAACTCTTTATCCATTATATTAAAGACGTTTTGGCATCCATTTGAAAAACTATTATTGATCCACCATCTAGGTTTATTCTCATATCCATCTTTACCAGATCCATGAGAATAGGATCCCTTTCAACTCTCATCTTGTTCAAAAATACATGATATTTTCTTCTCAAAGTATCTTCCACCTTATTTTCCTTCCCCATGTGGTAGTGTATTGTGAAATAATAATCCTTGTATAGTTCATGCCATCTCCTTATCCTCAAGCTGAGTTCGTTCTGTGAGAAAATATATATCAAACTCTTGTGATTAGTATAAGTCTCACATTTTTCACCATAGAGATAGTGTTTCAAAATCATCAATGAAAATATTACAGCTAATTACTCAAGATAATGAGTAAGATAGTTTTTTTCATGAATTTTTAGTTGTCATGATGCACAGTAAATAACCCTATCATTCTACATATGGACACAACCAAGTCCTTTCTTTGATGCATCACTATCAATAACAAAACCATCATTCCCCGATGGTAGAGTCATGATAGTAGTATTGACTAATCTTCTCTTCAGTTCATCAAATAATTCTTTACACTCTTTTTTCCAAAAAAACGTTTAACCCATTTATGTGTGAGATTGGTTAATGGGTTAGCCAATCGGGAAAAATTTTGGGCGAAATGCCGATAATAACCTACTAAACCAATAAAAATCTGAACCTCATTTATATTCATCGGTGATAGAAATTCATGGATTTCCTTGGTCATAGAAGGTTCAATAGAGATTCCATCCTTAGAGACATCATGGTCAAGAATGGAAATATCATAAATTCAGAATTCAAACTTGTTAAACTTCCCATAAAATTCGTGTATTCTAAGAGACATCAGGATAATGCGCAAGTGATTTTCATGATCTTCGTATCTTTTGGAGTATACCAAGATATCATCAATAAATACCACTACAATGTCATCAAGATATTCCTTGGAAACTATATTCATTAGATCCATGAATACAGATGGCACATTTTTCAATCCAAAAGGCATTACTGTAAACTCTTAATGCCCATACCTGGTTCAAAATGCTATTTTCGGAATGTATTCCTTCTTCACACACAACTGATGATATCCAAGTAGAATTTCAATCTTTGAAAAGTATTGAGCTTCATGAAGTTGGTCGAATAAATCATCAATGCGAGGCATGGGATACTTTTTCTTTATTATTATAGCATTGATCTCCCTATAGTCAATGCACAACCTCATAGATCCATATTTCTTCATAAAAAATGACAGGGGCCCCCCATGGAGAAACACTAGGGCGAATAAATCCATTATTACTCAATTCCTCAAGTTGCTTCTTTAGTTCCACAAATTTAAAAATGCCTATTCTATAAGGGGCCTTCGATATGGGCCTTGATCCAGGAATTAAATTAATGGAAAACTCAATTTATCTGTCTGGAGGATGTCTAGGTAAATCATTTGGAAACACATCCACATATTCTTTCACAATTGGTACATCCTATATTTGGACATTATTTTCCTCACCTATAGTTATTTCATTCTCTCCCTCCCTAATAATTTAATTTATTTGAGCTATTGGGGTTTGATCTAGATAATAATTAGGTGGTGAAAATTTTTCTCTAAAGATAAGGCGTTCTTTATCATCATCATCAAAATTAGTAACCTCTTTCTTCTTACAATAAATATTTTCATCATGGTCTGAATGACAATCCGTAACGAGCATTATATCAAATTTAATCATGGGTATAACTATGAGATCAATATGTAAATAACATTTATACACCTTATTGGGAACTTATTCACAAAACATTATTGCAATGAAACTTCCCTTTAGAGTTTTGACAGACAACTCCCTTGTTAAATAACATTAGAAATATCTATATTTCTTAGCAAAAATTGAAGATCTGAAACAATGCGATGATATACAATAAAATAAATCATTTTATAAAATTGAGGAAACCATTAAATTACCATCCACTACATCTTTCAAAGATTCAACCTCAAATGTAGTGATATAATAAGCATGGCCTTGATCCCTTGACCTTTTCTGAGGTAAGATTCTCTAACACTTAGAAAATTCATTGACATAATACCACCTTTCTCTACAATTGTTTCATTAAACATCGAAGGGCTTTTTCTTCCCCATACAATCACGATCATGGTGGCATTTTTCACCACACTTGTAAAAAACTCTCATTCGCTTCAGGAAAGTACCTGGGTGTTTCTTCCCACATTTATTGTAGTATGGATATTGAAATTTTCCCTTCTTCCCTTTTTTCCATTTCCGAAGTGTTCAATAGATCTCTTATTCTCTTGCTTTTCTTTAAATTCGTATGACTTAGAGAATTCTTTATCTGTATTGGTAGCACATGAGACAATATCTTCATACGACGAGAATGATTTTGAGAATAATGATCGATGAAAAAATGGTTTTAACCCATCAAAGGAACGATACATCTTTCTTCTTAGGTGACATATATAATCTGCAGCATGCCTCGACAACCTTGTAATGTTAGCTTCATACATTGTGACATTATCATCATCCTTTTGCGTCATAATCAGAAATTGTATTTCCAAATCTGCTCGATGGTCACAAGGAATCTATTTTTCTATGAAAACCTCTTTAAAATCCCTCCATTCCATGTTTTATACATCATCATCTTCCTTTTTTTCAATCAATGACCACTATTGATCAGCATCTCTAGTGAGGGGGTAAACTACCATGAAAACTTTTTCCATTCCAATACTCCCCAATACATTGAATATTTTCTCTATGGAATTTATCCATTTAGCAGCTACTAGTGGATTTGTACCCCCATTGAATTTTTGTGGTCGTTGCCTCATGAAGCGATCTATCATTGATCCTCCACATTGCGGATCAAGGTGATCCATACGGGTAAGGGTATTATTCATAACCTGAGTGAGTTGTCCCAAAATGGTGATAAGATGATCATCCCCAGTTGTATCACCAGCTCCAAAATAATTATATTTACTAGGATTGAAATCCTTACATGTAGTGTGTGCATTTATTGAGTTTCCATTCCATCCACTAGGCACTATTTATAAACAATGGCATAAAGTAGATTAGTTTATGAATCAAAATTCAATTTTCAAACCTGTAAAACACTTAACATCTATTAAACATTTTATGGATATTATCCATAATCATAAAAAAAATTATTTGAGGATGTATATACTCTTAAACCCTTCATAATGGTTTTAAATAAAATGAAAATTATCCTAAACATATCCCTAGGGAGTGTCGTAACAAAGAGTGCAGCAAGGCCCGTTGTCGTGCACCAGTTCCCATTCAAGTCAAACTCAATGTGGTATTTTCTAGTTTTACCCCTTGGTACATCTGTGCCAGAGCTGCCTCTACCTACTCGTATCTTGACAGGGATTTACTCCTTATAAAACTCACCAAATATCTGAAATACCAAAATTTTAGGAAGTTCTTCTATACAAATCCTCAATGTCTATCTTCGGGTATTGTGATCTATTCAGTGTTTATCAAAATATAGATTCCAAGGCTTGTACTAAAATTCCTCTGATACCAACTATAACGGCCTGACCCTAGTTACCCAAAGTCGGTGCATTATTACATAACATTGGCATGATCACAAAAGATCATGTCCTGAAAGACTAATTAGTTTAGTTTCCTTGGAAGTACTAGATACATTCATAAGGTTTAAATTAGATCATAAAATCGAAAACTACAACAAAAATGTTTCCATAGACAACACTTAGATCTCATAGACTATCCATGCAGGTTAGTCATAATATACTTCTTCACATCTTAGGGAAAATAAAACATAGAAAGGGTTGAGCTCATATGATCAGTAAGGATAACAATATTGAAGAAAGATTCATAAATAAGTATAAACATTGAAGGCAATGTATAGAACTAAAAGAAAATCCTTTTCAACATAATCATCATTATAATATAGAAAATATAAATCAAAATAATTCCATTTACTTACTCACATAGATATTCAAATTTTTGAATAATCAATGCAATATCAATAGCGACTTTCATAATGATCGATTGCATAATGCCAGACTTTCATAACAACATAGTCAAGGACTTGTGCCAATTCTAAAAATAAGATTTTGTCAAGGACATATGACAAGACACTAGTTTCTATAAGCAGTCCTACTGACACATCAAAGAGCTATTTCGGGCTCCACCCGTAACATACTGTGTGCAAGGCATTCCATATATGAAAAGTTTGAAACATAACATAAAAATTCTTATTAAAATTAGCATACGAGATGTCAATACATTATCTATAAACCATGAATGGTATAAAATAACATATACATTTTAAAACATATCACAAAATCTTCAATAAAATATGGATGTTTTGTATCATAATAAATCAACTTCAAACAAATTTAAAATCCATCAAAGGATGTTATCATAGATTAAATCAAAACTTTTTTAGAGAAATATCTCTTTCTATATTTAAATCATTTAATGGTCACGTAATTAAAAAAGAAAACATTTATATTTAAACATATTATTATAATATTTTATTATAAGCTTATATGTTGTTACAACGGCGTATAATAGCCTCACCCACCGTATAGTTAAAAAACATTTATAACCTTAATTTGTCGAAAAGGTCAAAAAGTACCTTATTTGGAAAATGACGGAAATATTATTTAATAAGAATATCATAAAAGTCAAACAATGGTATACATTACATTAACACGTATTCTATAAAATAGTAAGAATGTTTTGAAATAATTTTTTAAAAAATATGGATGTGGATGATAAAGAGATCCCAGTAGATAATTACATATAAAAAACCCCAAATAATGAAGAGATTGTAGAATTAACCCTTACCGTGTACTTATCCTTTGTCGAGGGTATGTTAACGTCCTGTATAATTGTGAAATAAATGTTACTAAATTATACAAGAATCATATATATTAATATGATATCATATATGATCATTTAACATTACTTTGTTAATAATATCTATGTATCATCGTCATTTCTGGTGTTAACTGATTTGTTTTCCTTTATATGATTTGTTACGTATATAATGTATGTTTTGGATATGATATTTCTTATTCATATTCAGAATTATATTAATTATTTAAAAATTATTTTCAATTATCTAATGAAAATTAGTCTTGAATGGATTCGATGGGAAATGAATCTCATCGCGTTCGTGGAGACGGTAATCTGTACGTACGCAAGAGCGGAAATATCATTTTTTTATATTAAAATAATATATGATTGGATGGTATAACATATATAAATAATAATTATCATGTTATATTTATTATTTACATCAATTACACATCAATATTACCCCCATAAAAATAATAAGTAATGAATAAAAATTACACCACGACGTGGAGACGGTAAGCCGTACGTACACACGTATGATGACATGTCATTCAACGGATGGATAGAATAATGAATATTGTTGTACCATATTAGTAATAACATCACAATATGTAGATGATGCTGGATATATTATTTTATAATGGAAAAAACAATGAAATAGGAAGTGGAATAAGAAAGGAACATGAAATAGATGACGGAATATTTACCTTTTCTCTGGGTTCTTTTTTTTTTGATTTGATCAAAAGGACTCCATAGGATGAATTAATGACTAAAGTAATGCATCTAGAATTAATGGAGGATAGTTGAGAGGGTATTTTTACAGGGTTTGGCTGAGCCAAATGGCTTTTAAGGTGTCAATTAGAGAGAAGGAGGAGTTCCCTTTTATGAGAGGGGTGTGGGGAACCTTAGGAAAAGCTAACATTTTATTTTATAATACAATCATTTTGGGTTTCTAATGCCTCCACGGTGGATTATTTAAAGGATAAGGTGGGTATGGGCCTCAAAACACTCAACCAATAGGATTTAGATAGGTTTTGATCACTATATTAACCATATCCTTTAGATTTTACACTTAGTTAAACAGTTTGACATTTACCATGTCTCATTGAATTTTTTTATATTGTTAAAAAAATTAATATATACTTTAAATAAACCCCAAGTTGTTCATTAATGATAAAAATATCATTATATAATTACTTTTTGTTAACCATAGATTTTTAGGACTAGAATATCAATTAATAATATAATATTTGTTTTAAAAACCCTTTTAAGTCAATTTTGACACTATTTGGTATTTTGTGTTTTCTAAATTCATAACATTATTACATCGAACAAAAATTTATATAACCAAACCTAATATGTCATATTAACCTATAAAATTACTGGAATTCATAAAAAGTCTCAAATTACATTTATATGGATATTTATAAAATCAATTATTTTAATATTTCATTAATTAGGTAATTACTGCATCATCATTGTGTCATAAATAAATTAAATTATTTAATGTCTAAAAAATATAATTAAAATACCATTATCTAGGAAATATATTTAGATTTCTAATTATTTTTTATAGTCAAATCTATCTTATGTGTATCCCTATAATAAAAATTATTTAGTTATTGAACATTGATTTTAACTCTTTTAACTCTTCTTTGAATAAAATAATAATAAATGTCTTAATCTATTCCAAATGGACCAAAAAGGTTCATATGTTTTTCCTAGGGTTGTTATTTGTCGAATTATACTTATCAAATATGATTAGGACATGTGTTAGTGTAATAATAAAAACATTTTTACCCTTAATTACCCTATTTACTTTTAACCATGGTAAATAAAAGTAAAACGTTACTATTCACCAGAAATTATTGTAACCTTATTAAACCACATTTTACTCCTTGATATTAACCATTTATCTCAAATTTTTGAAATTAAACTCACAAATGAGGTAAAATTATGTTTTATGTAACATTACAAATGTTCCTAGGAGGTGGGTAAAAGACAGTAAAAAGTTCAATAAAATTTTTATATATCTAAAATATTATAAAATGACTGCAATGAATTAAATCAAACATATATATGTATGATGTATCTATTTTTACCTAAAATAAATTTAAATAAAATAATTAATTATTTATATAAAAATTTGGTTTTAAACTATAACTTAGTGTTTTCACTATTCAACAAAAATTGAAAGTTTTTAGAAAAATACCAAAACTTCACCCTAATCTAATTTCGATATTTTGAATCAAAAAATGAAGTCCATTTTGAATGATATAATTTATAAAATTTTAAAAAGTGGGTATTACTATTCATAATGGCTAGTTTGATTGGTTGTGGTGTGTTAGAACTTGAAGTTGCGTACAACACACGCTACTGTATTATTCAAAGAGAAGTGTACCGTGGAAGCTTACGGTGTTACAATTTCTCTCTTCGGTCGAAAATAAGTTTATTCAAAAATAATGTTTTCTTAAAATGGTTTTTAATGAAATAATAATAAAAATTAATGGAAAATTATTATCAAAATTTTATATGTTTAAAAAATATTTGAATTTTTTTAATCGTCATTTTTACTTTTTCAATTCTTTTTTATAGAAAAATGTTCTCAAAAATGTTTTATATATAAAAAATTGTTTTAAATTATTTTCAAAAAATACTTTTATATTTATTCAAAGAATATTTTCAAAGAAACCTATTTAAATGATTTAAAATATTTCATTATCATTTATAAAATATAATTTAAAAGAAAAAAATTTTAAAAAAATTTATATTTAAAAATTGTTTTAAAATATATTTAAAAACGACATTACTTGTTTACAAAGTTTATTTTCCAAGAAAAGTATTACAATGGTATTAATATGTCTTTAATATTTTTTCAATGATATTGTCAAGGAAAGTTTCTTTCATCTTTTATTATGTTATAAAAACTATTTTTCTTGTTGAAAAGTATATTTTGTTCAAAAATTTAAATTTATTTTCATGATAAAATCATATGTTTTCAATGTTTTTTTTATGATAATTATTTTAAAAATGATTTATTTTTTAAATATTAGTTTTCAAATAAAGGTTATTTACATTAATAAATTCTCCACGTGATATTTGAAAATATTGTTCTATATAATATAATATCATTTCATATATTTTATGATTTACTATGGATATAATCCAAGGAAATCATTATTGTTATTTTTTAAATGCTTTATGATTAAGATGAAATGATTTTTACTAAACCCATTTCTCTTCTAAAGGTTATAACATGATATATGTTTATGAAACCCATTTCTTTTCATGGGTTGTTCTACGATAAAATGACTATGAAACATGTCTATTCTCAATAGGTTATGATATGATTAAATATCCATGGTATCCATTTTATATCATTGTTTATGATAGTAAGTTTATGAAACCCGACTCTTTTATTGGATCATGATATGATGATAATTTATTATCTTATGGAATAGGTTTTTATTATTTAATAATGTGATGGATGGGACCTATATCTCTCTCCAATTCATTTGGTAATGGAAAATGTTATATAATAACAAAGGGAACACATGAGAGAATAAAAATCCCATTACAAGAGGGTATATGGGAGGGCATCGCAATCCCATAAAATGAGGTTATATAGGGGAGAATATCGGCCCCATAAAATGTGCATATACAGAAGGGTGTATGAAGACTACAACAAGAGACTACACAAGAGTTCACTGCATTCCCATAAAAATATGTTAAAAGGTAAGGAATCCCAATCATATAATAAATTGGTTAATTGGAGGAAAACCCAATAAAAACGAGACTGTACATTGGGGGTCATCCTAAGCCCAAAGAAGGTACACGGGTTTGTATCCCAAGCCTAACATGTTAAGATGGTATTGGTAGGTAGCCTTAACAAAATATTTTCTATGATTTTGGGTATTCCACAAGTAACATAACATAATACATTGATATTATTTCATGTCTTATGATCTCGATTAACGTATGATTAATATCTTCTGAACACTTAACCATTATGCCATGACTCTTGGTTATGATCCTTGATATTTAGGTTATGATCATATAATGTTTTGATCGTGTTCTAATACACTTATTCTCATGTTATTCTAACATATCTCTCTTTGTTTCCCGTATTCAAAATATCAGGTAACCAATTTAATATTTTTCCCTTCCCCATTTTATAATGAATGGTTTTATATAGGAGAACTAAAGGGGAGATATTTAGGTGAGGAGTTGATGATCATTCAGCAAGATAGAAGATAATGTTTCTAGGCTTCCAAAGACACTAAAATAGTTTAATCATTGGGCAAGAAATATTTACTGTGATGAATATTCATCTAAAAATATGTAATATTCGTTTTTGAAAAGGAAAGGTCGCTGTATTATAATTATGGTCCCACCATTCACATAATGAAAATGATACATATGTGTGCCAAATGGTTTCAACCAACTTATCATAATTATTTCAGGAAATATAATGGGTTTTATATCCTTTTGATGTCGATAACATATGAAACATTAATAAATACATTAATATTCAGAACATGATAAACATATCGGAAATAAATCAGTTTCCAATTATATTATGAATTATTTTTGGTAAATAGAACCCAAGAAATATGAATACACAAATAAAATTTACACCATATAGTAAATGAATATATTTTTTAAACAATAATTTCACCAATCAATAAATTTATTAGGAATCTATATGAACACCCTACAACCATTTAATGGAATATATAGAATTCATAGTGGAATGTCATTAGATAAACATCAACCATATACATGTGGGTCATTATCAATGAAACAAATTGTGATGGATCACCCCATTTATATGTAATAAGATATCATAATATATCTTGATAAAGAGTGTGAATAAAATCAATAGAATAATACCCCTAATCAATATTATGTCATAGATGAAAAATAGTGTAAGACGTATTCTGAGAATTAGTTTGAAATAAATAATTTCTGTTATCATTTGAGAAAAATTAAAAAAGAAATATTTTAATAAACCAGAAGAAAAAATATTATCTTTTTATCTTGAAATAATAGAGAGTAAGTCACATACAAAATGAAAAATATGATGTAAGGATATATTAAAAAAAGTCTAAAATTTATTACATTTGGTCAAAAATGACACATATAAAAGTATTTAAAATATTTCATTTTAATTTTTCTTATTAAATATATTTTTGATGAAAAATTCATTTTTATGTTTTTTTATGATGTAATTTTAGAAAGATATAAAACATTACATTACATGAATTCATTTTTATTAATAAAAATGAAAAAAAAATAAATGAGAAAAAAACAATTTATTGGAACCCATATAGTAAAAATGGTGATAAAACATTTCTTTGATAATAGGTGAAGAGGTATATTAAGATAAAATGAAACAATATTGAAAATAAAATTGAAAGGTAAGACAAGAATAGAAAATAATGTTGTGTTATTTAGTTGAGAATAATTACATTCAGCAAATAATTTTGACTGTGAACATGATTCCATAGAGAGAAAAATATTATTAAAAGTGATTAATATAATAAAATATAAATTAAATTAGTCATATTAAAATGGAATGTTTGGATAGAGGTGTCTTGTGTGATCAATTTCAAGAAGAAAACACACGACATATGGAAAAGGAACATGAGTTGATCACAGTGTAAATTTTTATCCAAAAATCAGGAAAGAGATTGGTATATTAAATAAAACTAGCATAACATGAATAAAATAAATATCTTGATATAATAAAAATAAAAATAATATACACTATATAAATTAAAATTGGTACATAATGTAAATCATACCTCAAAGATGTTAATTTCATATTAAATTCTATTATGACTAAATAATAATCTATGAAAAAAACAACGACAGTATGTATGGATGATGTTTACGTCCAAATACTATGAATAATTAGAAATACATAATATTAATTATATATTTAGAATTATATAATGACTAAAAATTAAGTATTTATTATTAAAACACTTTTGAGGAAAAATTGAGAATCTATAAATGAATTCATGACTAAAAACAACAAGACCACCATGGTACAAATGATTAAGGCCAAAAAACATCACTCTATCATAGAAGATCCCCTACAAAGCATAAAAAACAATAATATAATGTTTTTACTCCTACTATGCGGAAATCTATACCATGCATGAATTCATGGGCCTAGAACCAATGGAAAAGCCATACCCTCTCAAACATATAATTACAGAGTGAAGACATAGTGAATTCCCTCTACTCTAAACCTCAACTAAAGTAGCCCCATGAGTGATAGATACAGTGACCCTCAAACCTCAAACTACAGGGACACAAGAATTCACAATACTCAGAATACATTACCCAAATTCATCGCAATCAACTGTATAAAACCATTAGAATCTCATCCAACCATACTATAAAATATTCACCAAACAGATCAAACAACATTCACACTCCACTGTTGTAGGGATACAAAAACCAAAAGAAATCATCATCCTTCCTTGGAACCATGCCGAAACCACCACATCAGAGTAGAGCAATCACAAAACACAAATCAAGATCTAAACCACAAATTCAAAATTGCATCCAAATTGGACAACAAGAAACCAAAAATGCAGACCATGAAAGAATAAAACCCCTCACAAACTAGAAACACAAACCCGTCAAAACTTTCATTCCAAAACACTATGATAAAATCCTCTCAACACAACCATATAATGTGATATTGTGACCACATCCACACCATAGCAGCAAAAAATAAATCTGTGGAACCGTACCACCATTAAATCCTTGTCCACTCGAAGGGTACGACATGAGGAAGGTCGGCCAACAGTTGTCAATCGGTTTGATATGAAACCTCCATAAGAGACACCGCATGCCACAAACCCACCACCCCAAATAATTGAAAAGAATACAAGCTGAAATGGTGAAGAAGAAGACCGCGATTGGGAGAAAACCCTTGCAAGGATCCCCTTATGGGTGCATCTTTCCTTCCTATTGTGTATATTTGGATGTATATACACCATTTAAAAGTAATTATTTATATTAAATATCATGTGTTCTAAATAAAGGAGTCTTGAGATGATTCCCTTTCTAGTCTCTGAAAGCAATTTTTTTGAACCTAACAACTAGAATTGTAAAATGATGTTTAATAAAATCCATAATTGTAAACTTCTTCATATATGAATTATTTCAAATGATCAACTTGTCATTATATGTTTCTTATTTATTAAATAAGTTCATATTCTTCAAGTTACAAATGATTTTTTGGTTTATTTTTATATAAATCAATTGTAATTTTGACAATGGATAGGATTATTTTTAAAAATAATTTACAAACCTATTTAAAAAATAGAGTTATACGAACTGTTTTATACATAAAAACCAATTTTAATGTTATACTTATCATGTGGTCCGGGGAAACATGAATTTCATAGATTTGGTAGTCCTCACACAAGCATGATGACATTTTCATTTTTATAACTAAATTTGATGGGTGAATGTGGAAGGTAAGTTGAAATTTAGGAATAAAAATACACTCTATATTTCATATTAATTTTGAAATAACATCATTAATTGTAACAATATGAAACATCATGCTTGTTACCTTATAGAATTATTTTTATAGAGGCTTACAGTGTAATTCACTTGGATTATATATAGGTATAGTTGGTACTAAAGTAAAATCCTTCTACATGGATTTATGGTGAATATAGCTATTGGATGTTCTTCTGGAGTCGATTATTCCACATGGGGAGGCGAGTTGCATTGTAGGGTTCCCAATGAATTTTATTATAGATCTAATTAGAATAATGGAATAAATATAGTGTGGATGACATTGGTACATCAAAAGAAAATTAAAAAAAGAATAGAGTAACCATCATTTCCATATATATAAATAAATGTTTATTTTGGAGGTTCTACAATTTTGAGCGTAGCTATGTTGTGGATATGGGATGTGTAAAATCCCCTTCTCTGTTTATGGGTCCTACAGTGTAGCAGTTCTCTTTGATCCGTGTTAATTTAACCAATTTTATAGATCTACATCATGGAGATAATAATAGATCACAAAGATGCATATACAAATAGGGTTGTGGCATGTTGAGGGGTCATCTTCTTTAGTCCCTTCATTTTTTGGTAGTTATATTTCAGGTCCTGGGGTCTATATAGTGGATTTTTATTCATTTTTAGTTTTACTATTTAAATACCTATAGAACTAATTTCATTTCCCAATTTCTTCCAATTTTAATGTGACCCATGTGTGTCATAAATATTCTTTTGAACTTCTATTAATCAGTATTCAACCCTGATCATGGGATATCGATCGGTGGAGGTTTTTGTGTTTTAATCCTTACTTTCCCCTATCTTTTCTCAATTTTTCATTTCTATGAAGGGTTTATATTAGGATAATAATTGGTTTCGATGTAATTTTTATCGGTGAGGGTTATGGTTATTCAGTTCTAGTCTAGTTAAGGTGTTTCTTTGTGGTTCTATAGGATTTCTTACACATATTTCAACCTTTTTAGGGAATGGGAATGACCATTTTCTGTTATAGGATGCTTTATTTTTCGTATAATTCTTCAATAAGTTAGGTGAAATGAGTTTTATATATTTTTATAAGTTGATATAAACTATATTAATAATAATATGGAATTGGAATTCATAAAATAGAAATGTGAAGGGGAATGAAATCACATGCTTTATTGATTTTCATTTTATTGATTTTGGAATTGTAAAATATCTACAAAATGATGAAATTCATGGTTATTGGGAGATTGGTTTGTGCTAGTATTTTTTTTTATTTTGGGAACATCATTGTGGGTTAGGTTTTATCAATAGAAAAGTAAATTTTATAACCATTTATATATAGTTAATCAAAGGTTTTTCAAATTATATTTTTGGATAGTGTGAGAAATCCTTTCAATAAAGTAATGAAATATGAGGAAAATCACCTTGAAAATTCTATAAATGGATGTTAATAAATAATGTGTAAATATGTAATAGTTTAATATGTGGATTTGATGTGAGTTTGTGTTGTGTAGCTATGGTAAATATGATGAGATATTAATTGTATGTGGATAACATGATGATATGTGTTTTGTACCTGGATAATGTGATGAGTAATTTATGGTATATGGTTATTCTGATGGGATTTAGTGGGTATGTAAAATTGAGTAAATGTTGGGATCATCGAAAGGGAAAGGGAGGTATTTTTTTGTGTTGTGGTGTGTTGTTCTAGTTTCCCAGGAATTAATTAATTTTTTATTGAAAGAGTACTTTGAAATGGGTCTGGTGGTTAAATGGTGTTAATGATTAATTTGATATATGAGGGTTCTGTAAAGAAAATTGGTTGGTAATGTGAAATATATAAAACGAATTAAAATTATAATGAAGGTGAAATATTTTTAATGTCTTATTTCATGATGTGTAGTTTTCTGAATATTGTGGATGAATCGAAACCCGGAGTGTTGTGTGGATTGGTGGTGATGTTGCGAGTTGGTTAGATCTTTTGTTGTTAACATTTTGTTTAAGATTTTCTTGTGCCAGTATTTATTTATACATTTTTCGTTCATTGTGATTTCTATATTAATCCCACCCATGTCAACCACCTCATGCTGTAAAATATATTTTTTGGTAGTTTTTTTCTCAACATCTTCATTACGAGGAGAGATGGATAAATACAATCTCTTTCTTGATCTATATTCCGAGAGAGTTATATATGTTTTGGATTTAATTTCTAGATGTCAAAAAGAGAAATAGTAAGGATTTCATGATTAGTTGATGATGTTGATATAGTGGGGATCATGCTTGGTATGAGGAGATAATGAGGTTATTTTTCTTTTGTGATCATGATGCCCTACTATTCTAGATATGGTTCTTAAATGATATACTAGGATTAAATGGTTTTGAGTGATGTTATTACATAAACAATGTTTTTTTGAGTGATATATGATTTGATTTATCACCCTCGTGTCCTAAAGCGGGATGTGATGTGATGTAATGGCCCATGTTTCTTCGGGTGACAAGTGGTGTGATGGATAATAGCAAGTGGGGTGCTTGGAATGATGTGATGTTTAGAAGATATGGGATCACCTAGACATATAATGATGGGGTTTTGGAGTTTAAAATGAGTGGGATTGTGGTGTGGGGTACCCTTTTTTATATTATTCTTATTATGATACAATAATTGGATAAATTATTTCATAAGTGATTTTCGGTGATGATGGGTTTTGTTAGTTGAGTTGTTTTGGTGTCTTTGATTCAAATGTTTACTCACTGGTTCATTGGTATACTTCTTTAAAATGTTCAAGAGAGACCTTGGGTATCTTACTAAGTCTACTATTATTCATACTTCATGTGTATAAATACTATTTCTTAGTTTTCTAATAGTTTTTCAAAGAACGATTCGGAAATTATTATCATAGACCTTAGGATATTTGTTGGGTCACTTCCTTATCTTTTATTTTGTGTCTTTATTTTGAGATTGCGATATTTTTTTTAAATTATTCATGAATTTTGTGATGTATTTTGGTTAAACTATTTTATATTATATCAGGGGGATTTGTTACTATTAATATCTTATCTCATTATCCAATATTTTAAAAAAGGTAATTCCTTCCATATGTTATATTTTTTAGCCTCGGTGCTCGTCACCATCCCAAGGCATACTTGTGGTAGGTATCCAACATATTTATCCTAATTTATTCCCTGAAATACTATAATCAATACATTTAGGGGAACTGGGTGATGATAATTAATGTATAATTTGAAATTACTGAGAAAACATGTGCAGATTTGAGTTGGTCCCTTTAAGTGTTACATGTGTTGGTAAGGCAAGAATGTATATTAATGTATGTTTGTGACCTACGATAAGGAAGAGTAGATATAAAATTTTATTTTAGGGTCCCAATGATCTGAATAAAGGGCTTGAGCCTATTGAAAGTCTATTTAAGGTTGAAATTTGTATAGGGTAGTGACATAGTTGAGTTACATTTGTAATGACCGACTTGTGTTATTTTTTGAAATATGTGGTATTTTAAATGTTAAAATGGGTGAATTTAAATAATACATAATAAAATTATATACTAATGGGATTATTAAATCCTTATATCCCACTTGTTAATGGATCCAATAATCGTCCTCATGTGGTTTAATCCAAGGAATTTTAATTTGTTGATTTGGTTGGTGGTTGATCTTTTTAATGTGGGTGACTGGTGTAAAATAATGTTTAACACTTTTGAGAAGATATAATTGGGGATATGTGATGGTACTATCACTAATATGTAATGTGATAGATGGATAGTGGAGCTCAATATCATCTTTAGTTTTATTTGGGCCCTACTGGATTATTGGTCCTTATTTAGAAGATTGCCAAATGGGAGGGGATTCACACCAATGGTGGAAACCATATCTTTTTTAGTGGATGGATGTAGTTGTTTTTTGGGATGACATAGAAAAAGAGTTTCTCGAAATTTTTCTTTAATATACCATGAAATAAGTGAAGCAGTAAGAGATTCTCTCTCTTCAGTGGAGGAATATGTTTGTACTGAATCATGGAATCATGTTCAATGCCATTTTATGTTTTACGATAGATAATATTCCTAACGATGAGTCTCAAGATTAATTTCATGAGAAGTTACTCTAAAAATATATCTAATTATTAGTCACTCCTATTATGTTTTTAACATATCTAAATATTCCAAAGGTACAAGTGAATGAGTATATGCTCTGGTGAGGATATCCTCCATGATTTGGGGGTCTAATAGGGCTCCTCCAGAGGAAAAGTTATGAGCAGTAAGACACAATAGCTTGGTCCATAAAGGTTTTGAATAGTAGGGAGTCCACATCAGTAGCCTCTCTAATATCCATATGGGTTCGATAATTTCTATTCATTTTCAGCGGTATTTAAGATTGTGTGATTTTTCTATGGGGATCATGATCAACCTTATAATTAGATCTCTGTGGTTCTTCATGCATGGTTTGGAGGAGGTGTTCTAGTTCAACATCACTCATAGGATTAGATACTAGATAGATATTTATAGTAGTAGGATAATATAGATTATTTTACATTAACAAAAAATGGGGAATATAGAGTTTGACCTTAGGATGTTTCACATCTTCTATGAACTCATCTTGAGCACAACCAAAGAGGTGGATATTAGTCATGATGCGATGAATTTGGGAATTTTTAGTATCATGTAGTAGATGAGGAAGAACCATAGGATCAAAAAGTCATTAGAATAATGATTATATATTTTTATACACTTGGTTTTTTTTTTGATTGATTTCATATATTTACAAAACGTTGTTCCATCCACTCTAGTATGTTGTAGAGACCCAGAGCTTGACATACATGGACATTACATTACATTAGCAGAGTACTTAATACATAAAAAAATAGACACACAAGGACTGTAATAGTTTAATGTCTTTGGAAACTTGGAACGTAATCTTCTAATCGTGGTGAAAGATCTTAAACATCTCCCATAAAGATCTTCCCCTTTTTTTCTTACCAAAAACCTTTCTTTATATCCTGGGGAAAATAAAACATAAAAATGGTGAGCTAAAATGCTCAGTAAGGGTAAGCATGGATTAAATATAACATACCATATATATTTGAACTTAAAAACAAGAACATAATGTTTAAACATCAAAAGCTTGAGAAATGACATAATATATGGAAGTACATAAGGCAGAGATCATAAAGAAACATTATGAATGATAAAATAGAATGGGAATAAAACATGTAATTGTGGCAACCATTAAGAACATGATATGACTTCCATAGTAGCCAAGGAATTGCTGCCAAGACCATCATAGTGGACAAAGTCCCTTTCTGAATCGAGTTCACTCCTCATTCCAGTCCTGTATTACTGAACCGGTTTAACTTTCTGTTCCAGCCATGTCTATATCATGAGATATAAATCATTAACCAATGCATTGGAGGGAGACATAGGTCCCACCCATCTCATAATGAAATCATTCTTACTTGTGCCATAAAATAAACATACATCATTCATAATAACCCAATAAATAGAATGGGTTTCATAAACATCATCCCATAATCACATAATCCATATAAAAGAAATGGATATAATTTCATAATAAGAAAAGTTAAACCATGTAAATCATAGAGACATTATACTTGAAACATACACATATGAAAAATGTCATATTAGATGGAAAAATGTTTTGATAAAACACTTGAAATGAATTCTTGAGGAAAATATCCCTTCTTCTTCAAAATCAATTTCTTTTCACAAAATGTCATGCTATTTTAAAAGAAAGAGATTTTGTTGAAAATAGTCATGAAATCTTTTGGAAGAAGATTCATTAAAATAAGGCTTTATAAAACTGTAAAAATATTTGTTCATGCCGTATAAGTTAAAAAAACATTCTTCGCATACTTTTGCCGGAAAAGTCAAAAAAGTACCTCGTAACGTAAAACAAAAGAATGATTCCTTACATACCATGTAGTAAAAGTCAAAAATGGGTAAAAAGGAATTTAAACATACATGAAAAAACTTTTATAAAACATGAACATGGATTATAGAAATAACCCCAGTAAATACTGATGAATAAGAAATCTCGGATAAAAATGAGATTTTCAAAATTATCCCTTACCTTAGGTCTGATATGCTTCGTACGTATCTGAACCTCCTCTTCTTTGAAGCGCCTCTTTGAGACCTCCTCTTAGGGCACTAAAATTGGTCTTTGAAGAAGACCAGGACCTCTAGGATGTTTCTAGGGAAGTGTAGAAGAGAAATTGGCAGGGGTTGGCCGAGCTTGAAGGCTCAAAGTTGTGTGAGGAAGAGAGGGAGGAGGTGCCCTTTTGTAAGGGATGAGAGGGGCACCTTTGGAATTCTTAAAAATATTAATTTATAATAAATCTAACCCCACTTAAAAACCTCCAAAAATGACTCATATTCGAATATTATATGAGATAGGGTTGTAATCTCATCAACCAATCAAATTTAGACATGTTTGGATCTTATTTTAAACCGTATCATTTTGATTTATCCTTATTTAATCTATTTAAGTTTATTTGTGGTAATAAAATTCTAAATTTTAAATTATAAAAAATAATTACTTATTTGTTGTTAATATTCCATAATTGTTTAATTTATAAAATTATAGACCATATAAATTTAAATTTATAATTTTTAAATATTTTTGTGATTTTTAAACAATTTTATAATATGTTATTTTTATAAAATAACAATAGTGTCAATTTTGACACTATTCATTTATTTGAATTTAAATAAAATATATACAGAAGATTTGTTCGAACTAAAAGCTTTAATAGATTTATAAAAGGTCATATGTATCTATAAAGTTAATGGATCACATTAAATAGTTCATATAATATTTATTTTATTATTTTTAAAACCATTTATTTGGTTTATCTCTTAATAAAATAATTACTACAACATTTTTTTATAACTATATAATATACTGATTTTTTGCATAAAAATTAAAAATAAAATCCTATAATGAATATAAATTTATTACCTTTCATAATAATACTTTTACTCAAATTTATCATCTTAAAATCACAATATGTAAATTGTTATATTTATTAAATTATGAAGGTGACAACTTTGGTATCATTTAAAATAAAATAATATAAGTGTCATAGTCAATTTTATAATACTCTAAACAGTTATATATTATGTAATTGGATGATTAAGGTGTAGATATACACTAAAAATAAGTTTTTTTTATGTTTTGTGGCCCTTTTAATGGGTTTTATTATTTCAATAAAAACAATATTACTGAGTTTTCACTTAATAAATAATTTCTACATCATTAATGTATCACCATTAATGACAATTATTTAATCCCTAAAAATTCTAAATAAATTATAATGATGTAGATAGATTTATTATATTTCTGGAGACTATTCATGTTCGAATTTTTATCATGTTTATCACTGAATTAAAATTATTATACTTATAAGATTTAAGAGAGTGACATGTTGTCACTTTCTTTGGTTTTAATAATAATTAAATTATTTTCATGGTCAAAAGTCCATAAAATGAATCTAATCCGACACTTAGGATATATGGGTCTACTTTTAGCCATCCAATAGAATTTTTTCATGTGTTAGGGTAATTTTATAATATTATATTTACCCTTTATTACCCGATTTACCTTTAACTATGGTAAATTAAATTTACCATAGTTACTATTCATAATTCCCAAAAATAAAAAGTAGCTTATTAACATAATTTGGACCCACTGATTCCAAATATGGAATCCATTTTTTCAAATTCAATACAAAAATTATGCAGAAATTAAATTAAAATTAATCCAGTTGTCGAAAAAAACGGGTTTTTCTTTAAAACATTGCAAAAAATTTAATTGATTTAACTTACGAATTTAATGTAAAATCAATGCTAATGACATACATTATATTAAATGGTAAAAATATATTCTATTTATAGTTTAAATCCATTCAAT
The DNA here is from genome assembly GCA_963277665.1 of Viscum album. Taxonomy (NCBI): domain Eukaryota; kingdom Viridiplantae; phylum Streptophyta; class Magnoliopsida; order Santalales; family Viscaceae; genus Viscum; species Viscum album. Next base: position 55,745,532 of record OY728156.1, read on the forward strand.
ATTATAATTTAACAATATAAATTATTGCAATGAAAAAAGTTGTTTTTAATTAAAATATAGCGGGTTTTTACTATTCATCAAAATATGAAAGTTACTAGAATAATATGATAAATTCATCCAAAGTAAATTTTTTTTTCTTTATTCCAAAGAAATTTTTATTTTGTCAAATTGAACTTATAAACATGTCAAAAACTGCATTTAATGTGGGTGCGCCATCAAAAGGCGGCAAAACTGCTTTTTTTTAAAAATACTTATTTTATGCAAAACATTTATTTTGTTCTTATACCATGTACTAGAAAATGTGTAAGATGAATAATAATGTTATAAAATTCAAAATTTAGTTAATACTATTCATAACAGCTAGTTCATAATAATATTATAATAATATATCGTTATTTAGTAAAACCCAGTATTGCGTACAACACACGCTATCGAGGAAGGTTGCGATTGCGTGTAATGCAAGCCAAGTCAGGGTTGGATGTTGTGCAAGAATCCTTCGTTTTTTCGTATATTATAATCCAACCGTATTTCATTTATACATTGAATATATATATATATATACTCAATGTTGTGTAGAATAAATATTATCAAAATTGTGTGTAACACGATCCAAGAATAGTGTTGCGTATACTGCAAGCTAATACGGTGTTGCGTATAGTGCATGGTAATCTTGGTATATCATACAACACATAACATTAATGAAATTAAAAGTATATTTTCATAAAATCTCAGGGTGTTACATTCTGCCCCCTTAAAATGAATTTTGCCCTCGAAATTCGTCGGGGTTATAAATGGTTTACTACTTGAAAGTTTGTTTAATAGAAACCCACATCGTAAAAAGGAATACCAAAACATGGATTTAAAAACAAAAGTATGAAATGTAACGGTTACCCAAATTAACTCATCACTGGGTTTCCACGTAGGAGAACAGAGGTGAAAATATGGATATGGAAGAAAAATATAACCACCAAGTTCTGATGGAGAGTGGTAGAGAACATGGCTATGAAAAAGCCATCAATCACAAAGCTATTGATTTGTGATGATCTAAGGTACCATCTGATTCATCGGATATAAGGGAACTTGGAAAACATTTTTGGTTTTCATGATCATTTCCCTAAATTTGATAAATTAAAAGAAATACTTGCATGATTTTGGTACAATATCACTGCTGTTCGTGAATTGAAAAATTTCCACTTCATCCGTTAAATAAATTAAGTTGAATTTGTTATTCGTCATGTGTTAGCAGATCATGTGATAGAATGATGGGTCATTCCATCTCATTCAAACAAAATGTTAGCAAAAGTTATAAGTCCATCTTATGGTTAGATTAATCGTATATAGTTCCAAAAATGAACTTATACTTCATATATCATACCACTTAATAAAATAAAACTAGTTTCTACTAACCAGGGACTTCATGTAGGCCAGTGGTAGGCGATAAAGGCCAGTCTCACTTCGGTTGTGGGTTCGATTCCCACAGCCTTGTATGACACGATGGGTTGTCGCCCGTCCTGCAGGTTGTACTTTTTCTAAAACTACATTACTATAACATCCCATCAATAATATCAAAAAAAAGTTATATCCTTAAACAATAATAACTTATGTCCAAAATAATTCATTCCAATCTTTAGGCTTATCTAAAATACTTCGGTCCAAGATCATAGTATAAAGAAAACGATTACTTGAAATGACATCAACCAAGCATGTGAATACCATCATTTATCCCCCATATATCTTGTTGGTCAGATTCCAATCATGTGAATACCTTAATAATGTATTCTCTTGAAGAATGAATACACATTGAACCATAGTGAAAACATGAATGCTGTCAAAAGTTAACTCTTTCCACATACCAAAACCCCAAAATTTCTATATAATCAAACCATAATATCACTTAGTCCTTATATCAGTCATGAGCTCATGAATACAATCAAACATTTAATTTTCTCCTTATCCCTTCATTATGTGCATATCATCTACATACCAAAAATATCTGAATAAACTTTCATGGATACCAGTACTATTAATCATACACTTTCAAAACTCAAGGAAAGACAACAGTGTAACAATCCTTAGATGTCTCTTTATTCCATAGTACCATGAGATTACTTATACAACATTACAATTGATAAACATGTAATAATTCCACTACCTTCTTAAAACATTGACCAAGCTTCAACAATTCTTTCATCTCACATATCATTTGTAGTCTCTTCATCATCATCAACATAAATACTACTCATACGGCTGTACTGATTCTCTTCATGAGACTTTCCCTTAGGGAATTGGTTTGTATAATGCCCGTACATTCCACATTTAAAACATTTAACCATTGTTGATGTCGATGCAGTACCATTATCCTCATCCATGGTGTTAAATGAACCATTTCCTTTGCACTTACTGGATTTGTGTCCTTCTTTTCCACACCAAAAGCATCTTCCAGTTCCTTTAAAACAATCTCTCTGATGCCTCTTCCCACATGATTTACATGAGGGAAATTGAACTTTCTTTCCTCTATGATCATCATGAAACTCCATCTTTCTCTTATTATCTGAGTCGGGAAACTTACCAAAGATGAGATTATTGATCATATTATGAGATTTCTGATTAGGAAAAATAACGATGTTTGGCCTTCCAAATCCCGTTTCATTTGGTTTCTCATGAAGAATATCATTCCATTGTCCGTCACATCCTCCATTATCGTGAATCTTCCTGTTTCCAGCCATTTTCTAAAACCCAAAAAGAATAGTGTGAGAGGAAAAAATCATGCTAGGGAAAACAACATAGTAAAGGGGAAGTAACCTCAATATCTAGAATCTTTGGTTAAATTCTATGATCGTCACCGTTGTTCTAGGACTATATCTTATACGTATACGTCTCATTAGGGATATACCTAGACATACCTCAGAAATATCTCTAGGGATCTCAGTAACGTTTTTGTATCCTAGTTTCCAAAGGTTGACTAAACCTTTCCTCTGATACCAACTATAGAGGCCAAAATCTTGACGTACTTGGACATTACATTACTTTATCAGAATACTTAATACATAACAAAAATATACACACAAGGACCGTAATAGTTTAGTGTCTTTGGAAACATGGAACGTAATCTTCTCATCGTGGGGAAAGATCTTCAACATCTCCCATAAAGATCTTCCCCTTTTTTTCTTACCTAAAACCTATCTTTATATCCTGGGGAAAAGAAAACATAAAAAGGGTGAGCTCAAATGCTCAGTAAGGGTAAGCATGGATAAAATAAAACATAACATATACATTTGAACATAAAAACATTAACATAATGTTTAAACATCAAAATCTTGAGAAATAACATAATACATGGAAGTACGTAAGGCATAGATCATAAAGAAACATTAAGAATGATAAAATAGCATGGGAATAAAACATGTATTTCTGGAAACCATTAAGCACATGATATGATTCCCATAGTAGCCAAGGCATTGCTTCCAAGACCATATTAGTGGGCAAAGTCCCTTTCTGAATCGATTTCACTCCTCGTTCCAGTCTTATATTACTGAACCGGTTTAACTTTCCATTCCATCCATGTCTATCTCATGAGATATAAAACATTACCAAATGCATTATAGGGAGATATAGGTCCCACCCATCTCATAATTAAAGCATTCTTACTTGTACCACAAAATAAACATACATCATTCATAATAACCCAATAAATATAATGGGTTTCATAAACATCATCCCATAATCACATAATCCATATAAAAGAAATGGATATCATTTCATAATAAGAAAAGTTAAACCATGTAAATCATAGAGGCCTTATACATGAAACATACACATATGAAATAATGTCATCTTAGATGGAAAAAGGATTTGATAAAACACTTGAAATGAATTCTTGAGGAAAATATCCTTTCTTTTTGAAAATCAATTTCTTTTCACAAAACGTCATGCTATTTTAAAACAAAGAGATTTTGTTGAAAATAGTCATGAAATATTTTAGAGGAAGCTTCATGAAAATAAGGCCTTATAAAACCGTAAAAAAAATCTGTTCGTGCCGTATAAGTTAAAAAAACATTCTTCTCTTACTTTTTCCGGAAAAGTCAAAAATGTACCTCGTAACGTAAAACAAAAGAAATATTCCTTACATACCATGTAGTAAAAGTCAAAAATGGGTAAAAAGGACTTTAAACATACATGAAGACACTTTTATAAAACATGTACATGGATGATAGAAATAACCCCAATAAATACTGAAGAATAAGAAATCTCAAATAAAAATGAGATTTTCAAAATTATCCCTTGCCTTAGGTCCGATATGCTTCGTATGTATCCGAACATCCTCTTCTTTGAAGCGCCACTTTGAGACCTCCTCTTAGGGCACTAAAATTGGTCTTTGAAGAAGATCAGGACCTCTAGGATGTTTCTAGGGAAGTGGAGAAGAGAAAGTGTCTGGGGTTGGCCAAGATTGAAGGCTCAATGTGGTGTGAGAAGAGAGGGAGGATGTGCCCTTTTATATGGGAGGAGAGGGGAACCTTTGGAATTCTTAAAAATATTTATTTATAATAAATCTAACCGCACTTAAAAACATCCAAAAATGACTCATATTCGAAGATTATATGATATAGGGTTTTAATCTCATCAACCAATCAAATTTAGACATGTTTGGATCTTATTTTAAACATTATCATTTTGATTTATCCTTATTTAATCTATTTAAGTTTATTTGTGGTAATAAAATTCAAAATTTTAATTTATAACAAATAATTAAGTATTTGTTGTGAATATTCCATAATTGTTTACTTTATAACATTATAGACCATATAAATTTAAATTTATAATTTTTAAATATTTTTGTGATTTTTAAACAATTTTATAATATGTTATTTTTATTAAATAACAATAGTGTCAATTTTGACACTATTCATTTATTTGAATTTAAAAAGAATATATACAGAATATATGTTCGAACTAAAAGCTTTAATAGATTTTTAAAAGGTAATATGTATCTATAAAATTAGTGGATCACATTAAATAGTTCATATAATATTTATTTTATTATTTTTAAAACCATTTATTTGGTTTATCTCTTAATAAAATAATTACTACAACATTTTTGTATAAATATTTAATACACTTATTTGTTGCATAAAAAGTAAAAAAAATTCCTATGATGAAGATAAATCTATTACCTTTCACAATAATACATTTACTCTAATTTATCATCTTAAAATCACAATATTTAAACTGTTATATTTATTAAATTATGACGGTGACAACTTTGGCATCATTTAAAATAAGATAATTTAAGTGTCATAGTCAATTTTATAAAACTCCAAACGGTTATATATTATGTAATTGGATTATTAAGGTGTATATATACACTAAAAATAAGTTTTTTTCAGGTTTTTGGGCCTTTTAATGGGTTTTATTATTTCAATAAAAACGATATTACTGATTTTTCACTTAATAAATAATTTCTGCATCATTAATGTATCACCATTAATGACAATTATTTAATCTCTAAAAATTCCAAATAAATTATCATAATGTAGATAATTTTATTATCTTTTTGGAGACTATTCATGTTCTATGTTTTATGATGTTTATTACTGAATTAAAATTATTATACTTATAAGATTTAAGAGAGTGACATGTTGTCACTTTCATTGGTTTTAATAATAATTAAATTATTTTCCAGGTCAAAAGCCCATAAAATGAATCTAATCCTACCATTATGTTATATGGGTCTACATTTATCCATCCAATAGAATTTTGGAATGTGTTAGGGTAATTTTATAATATTATATTTACCCTTAATTAATCGATTTACCTTTAACTATGGTAAATAAAATTTACTGTAGTTACTATTCATACTTCTCAAAAATAAAAAGTAGCTTATTGACATAATTTGTACCAACTGATTCCAAATATGGAATCCATTTTCCAAATTCAATATACAAAAGTTGCAGAAATTTAATTAAAATTAATCTCGTTGTCGAAAGAAAACGAGTTTTTCTTTAAAACGTTGCAAAAAATTGAATTGATTTATCCTACGAATTTAATGTAAAATCAATGCTAATGACATACATTATATTAAATGGTAAAAATATATTATATTTATAGTTTAAACCCATTCAATTTTATAATTTAACCATATAAATTATTGCGATGAAAAAAGTTGTTTTTAATTAAAATATAGCGTGTTTTTACTATTCATCAAAATATGAAAGTTACCAGAATAATATGAGAAATTCATCCAAAGTTAATTTTTATTTCTTGATTCCAAAGAAGAATTTTATTTTTTCAAATTGAACATATAAACATGTCAAAAACTAGATTTAATGTGGGTGCGCCATCAAAATGCGGCAAAACTGCATTTTTTTAAAAATACTTATTTTACGCAAAAATTTTATTTTGTTCTTATACCATGTTCTAGAAAATGTGTAAGATGAATAATAATCTTATAAAATTCAAAATTTAGTTAATACTATTAATAACGGCTTGTTCAAAATAATATTACAATAATATATCGTTGTTTAGTAAAACCTGGTATTGCGTACAACGCACGCTATCGAGGAAGGTCGCGATTGCGTGTAATGCAAGCCAAGTCAGGGTTGCGTGTTGTGCAATAATCCTTCGTTGTTTCATATAATAGAATCCAACCATATTTTATTTATACATTTAATATATATATATATATATACACTCAATGTTTCATATAATAACTATTATCAAAATTTTGTGTAACATGATCCAAGAATAGTGTCGCGTATACTACAAGCTAATACGGTGTTGCGTATAGAGAAAGTTAATCTTGGTGTATCATACAACACAATACATTAATGAAATTAAAAGAATATTTTTCATAAATTCTCGGGGTGTTACATATGTGCTCTATGAAAATACATATAGAAGAATCCCAAGACTTTCGTGTTGACTATTTCATTTGGAGGGGAAATATTCCTGTTTAATGTGTGTTCAGGGTGTAGAATAATGGTGGGGACACAAAACACATGGGGGATATTTTATTTCTATGGATTAATTCATATGATGTCATCATTAACTTCGACTAGTTGTATTACATGAATTCTATTATTGAATACTTTCAATGGAGAGTCATGTTCCCATACATGGAAGTCCAACATGTGGAATTCAATAGAGGGAATAGTTTTCCATTGAGAAGAATACACGTTGAGCCCCTTCTTTACCTATTGGAGGAGTTTTATTTGGAATCAATAAAAGCAAGATTGTTTCAATGTCCCATAGATGTTATGGATGTTATATATGCTTTACACCATGAGGTTATTATTAAACCAATCTAAATCATATGCATTTTAGGATATACATACATCCTGATGCTTTAAAAAAAATTATTTCTCCAAATTATATACCACATTTAGTGTCATGGATTTTGAGTATTAAGATAGATGATCTTATTTATAAGGGTTTTGTCTATACTTGTTTATTTCCATGGGAAATTATAGGGTTATTATCCAACAATAAGATTATAGTCTGAGGTAGCTAACATACACCTAGTGGTTGAATAATGTGACGACCAAGAATCATTAATTATTCTAAGGGGAGGTGATATTTTTTACTAGTTAAAAGAATAATGTTGGTTTAATAAGACCAATTTCTATTCTGGATATCAATAATGAGTTTAGTGGAGGATAATGTTAATAATAATGAATTTAGATGCAGTTAATTGAACTTTAAGTTCATGGTCAGTTATTTTGGTATCATGAATGCACCAGCTGTTCTTATGGGGATCATCAACTCTATGCTCATTGAATTCATGGTCCAATTATTATTCATTCTCATTGATGACATATTGATCGACTTGATGTTAAAGGATGACCATTTTAATTATATAAAAGATATCATGAATGTTATTTTATGCCACATGCTCTATATAATGTTTTCCACATTTATCTATAGGACCCTTTAGGTGAGTTTATTTGGGAACATATTATCCCAACACTGTTTGCCAACGAACCATTGAAATTTGAGGTAGTGTTTTCTTGGGTAACACTCATAAAAGTGGAAGACATATGGAATATCCAATTTTTTATGGTCTATTACTATATGTTCATATTTTATACCACACGGATTCTATCCTATAATATGTGTTTGTCCTAGATGGAACATGTTTTATTTATACTGATCAGTTTCATGTTATGTTCGACTACGTAAATTGATTATTGATTGGTCCTCTAGTGCATTAGTTTCTAGATTAAATGATGATGTTTGAGGTATTTTTTGAGGATTCCCTTTTGGGATTGGGATGAATCTTGATTCACCAGAAATAAGTGATATCATTTGAATCTGTGTAGTTAATGTCACATGAGCGTAAATATACCACCTATGATATCGAGTTATTAGTGATTTTGTTTCGTTGAATTTGTGGATTCATTAGCTCATTGGAGAGTACTTTTTGGTGTTTATTGATCATAAAATAATTATATATACCTTTTATAAGATTAATATGAATCACGTCTAACATAGGTAGATGATTTTTTTTCTAGTAACGTGACATTGAAATATTTGAAACCTCATGAATGAGAAATTTTGTGTTCAGAAATTTTGTCCATAAGTCACCAAAATTTATTTTCCAATAGTCTAGAGGTTCTCTAAATGTGATGTAGTAGTTGGAATCACATCACCTAGTTTCAAAAGATCAAGTTGATAGTGATTTATTATTCTAAATGGTAGGTAATATTTTATTCATGTGGCCAGTGGAGGAGTCACAATGGTGAGACTTTTAGGTAGTGGTCATGCATGATCATGATGGCCATGGTGATGCTCAAGAGGAATTTTTTGATGATGGTTAGAACCTGATGTTTTTGTAAAGGATTATATTTCATATAGTGGTAATGCAAAAAAGATTCCATTGTATGTTTCTAAAATCAATATTGGTTTTACACCCAATAGTTTCTAACAAGTTCCATGTGTTGAAGAAATAATTTTGGTTTTCCATATTCAAATGGTTAGTGGAAGATTTTATGGAGTGATTTCTAGTTTAACAACATTTAAATGATGGTAATCATGTTCATGGAGGTTTCTTAGAACTCTTGGTTGTTCTCAAGTTGATTTGGGATTCAATATCATTGTAATTTATCATTTTATTACCCCAAGATCAATGAGATTATGATAATATTTGGGTAATCATGGATCATTTGATTAAATATTATCACTTCTGAGAGATCAATCATTTTGGAATTTGAGATATCCTAGTATGTAGTTATATGGATGATGTTTTTCAGGTGTGTGGACTACCATTGTTCACATATACTGATCACATTAATCCTTTTACCACGTTAGTTTGGGGGGATTAAAACATGCTTTTGTAACTCATGTATGCCTCATAACTGCTTTTCACACTCATATGGATGTATAGATGGAGGGGACCATCCAAAAAATGGAGGATATATTGAGGGAATTCATCATATACATTAGTAGATATTGGGGAATACACATGCCTTTGAGAGATTTTTCATACAACATAGACTATATGTTTTCCATTGGAAAACTACAATTTTATGTTTTGTAAATGTATCCATTAAAATATTCATTGTGTAATTATTAGGATGGGTAGTCATTATTTCTTGGTCCTGATGTGCTGTAGATAATTAGAAAGAAGGTTGAGGTTATTTTTTAGAGTATTAAGATAAAACTAGATAATAATAAGTCTTTTATCGATCGTATGAGGACCCTAGGTGTTTCATGTTAGAGACTACATGTTTTTAAGTGATTATCCTAAAGATGGGTAGGAAATATTTATTAAAGTAGTATGAAACCACCCTAGTTTGTTAGGAATTTTTAGGTATTATAAGGTTTTCCAGAGGATTATTATCATTTGAAAATCATATCATGTCTGTAGAGTATTCAAAAAATATTCCACATCTCACAGCTATATCAAATACATCATGATGAATAACAAGTAATTTATTGGAGATTAATTGATATTGAGAATGAAATTATGTTCATCGAGTGGCCACTGAATATCTAGGATCATTAGGATAAGGTTTGGTATGGATAGAAAATTCGTTTTGATCATGTGTTTTATAGTCATAGTGATATAGGTAATAGTACTTGGGAGTAGGAGATGAATATTTATTCAGAGTTCCCGGAGTTGATTTGTGTTTTTCATGGATATATTTCTCTTTAATTATTTTATGTTATGGTACTAATATTTTATGATATATTTTCTTTCATTAATTACGTGATATGTTCTTAAAACAAAAACCATATCGATAACATAAAACATTAATCCGTATCAATAATCTTATAATGTTGACCAGAAGAAAACACGAGGGTGATTCAATGCCACCAAAAGATGATAATAACATGAAATTGGAGAGGTACGTCCATGATTTTTGTGTTTGGGGATTTGTTTGTGATGGTTATTGTAAACTTTGGTTTTGGAATTTTAGAGTAGTTATGGTGATGTTTATTATTAAGGGATAAAAGTGGATTGAGGTTGGTATGATGATGGGGTATTGTGAGATTTTTTGTGAACATTCTTGGTTATGTTATATTCATATTTCTAGTTGTTATGATTTTCTTGTAATGATGTTATTGGGAGGTACCTCTTTGTATAGATGTTAGGAATACTATTACATTTTAATTCTAGTTTTGTTTTTATTTTTGAGGATGCAAAGACTTTTAAGGGTTTCTAATGTAATAGTAAGGACCATCCGACCCATTATAGTGTATGAAGTCAAAATGTAGGAGGTATATAATGGAATTACCAACAATATTGTTGTGGGTAAGAGGTGATAACTAATAATATAGTTGTATAGATGTCTATATTGTGGATCCTAGGGAAGTACCATAAGGTTGGACACTCTGGATTGGAGAGATTGGTAGTGATGTGGGTTTCCAATGGAAGGTTTTTTGGGATAAAATATCAATATTGTCATCGATAAGGTGAGGAGAAAGGGGATGGGCTGTAATAATACTTACTATGTCAGTGATTATTAAGATACATAGTAAATTTTATTTAAGGTGGATATTTTTAGTTCTAATATTTTAATGGTAACTTAACCTTGGAGACGTGATACAACGTAGTTCCCCTTCTAGGTTTCAGGTCCTACAGTGTGAAGGTCTGTGAGGCAAAATTGTGTCTTCCCCAATTTTATAACTATTTCTAATAGAGATATATGTGGATCTCAAAGACAAAATGGACAATATATTTATTTAATAATGATGTGACTTTCCCGTTAGTCTGTTTGGTTATATATTGTTATGCAACATTTTCTAAGGGGTTTCACTGTGGTACATTTTTTTCAGTCCTTCTATAAATTCTTAAATCCCCTCAGATACAAACACTTTTCCATCCACAACATCCATTCTTGGGAGACCCTTGTACATCCAAAAAAGTCCTTAAAACACCGAATAATTATACTTCAAATGCAATATTGTGGTATTGATCCATGAAGGATTTGTGAGTTTCCTCATTGACTTCCCATTTTTCACCCTATTTTTTGTATGGAAGTGATTTTTGTTAGTGGAATCATTCATTTTGATGTTTTTTCATAATATAGTTATGTGGTTGTTTAGTTATAGGCATGTAAGGATTTCCTCATTCATTTTTGTTCTCATTGGCGGCCTTCCACTTATTACAAACTTGTTCGGAAAATAAAAAAAAATATTATATTATGGTGGGGGATCCTTTTTTGCATCTCGATGTATCATACTAGAGGGGTTCATGATTTTCAAATCATTTTTAAATATTATATGCACTAGCTTAATGAAGATAATGAATTAAAATTGTGATAATCCAAAGGGGGGAGGGTAATGAAATCACATGCTTTACAACTTTTGAAATAATTAATATTGGAATTTTATGGGCTTGATGCCTTTCTAAAAATCATGGTCGTTGGAGAATTTTTTTATTCTGTTCTTGCAGTGATTATGGAAACAAACTTTTGTGTTGTTTTATATACATATAATTTTAAATTTGAAAACCATATATTTTTGGATAATAAATTTTTTTCCATAGTATATTTATGTCTCTAGAGATAATTTAGCTGATTAACGATATAAAAGGCTTTCTAATGTCCCTTGATAAATCTAAAAATGGAATTTGAATTAATTATGTCTCAACTTGTGAAATTGTGATATGTGATTTTGATGTTCTTTTTTGTTTGGTGTTCGTGGACAATGTATTGAGATGTGGTCTGACTTTGTTGAATTTAATGAGATGTTGTTGGTATGATGTGAATGTGAAGATATTTCATTCTTACATTGAAATTTTGATGATATGTGTTGGTGACAAAAAATAGTTGAAGTGTGGGGATCATTAGAATTGGAAAGGGAGGTTGGTATTTTTGTTTTAGTGTGTTCTACTTGTTTATTAGTTAGTAATAGAATCAACTAATTTATTAATGAACAAATTGATTCAAATGTGTTATGTTGATAAATGTGTTTAATATTAAATAAGAGATATAATGGTTGGATAATAAAATTTATTTGTTAATGTTAAATATAAAAAATGCAATAAATTTAGAAATAATATGTAATACATATTTTGAATTTTGACTTCTATTTGGGTGTTATGCATAATGGGGTGTCAGTATAAGTGTGTGTGTTTTGTGGCTTGGTGGTAAAATTTTGAGCTAGTTAGTAATTTGGTTCTGAACCCATAATGTTGTCTTTATGTGGAAATGTATATATTTACCATGTTTGTTTATTGTGATTTTCAAAGACACTCCACCCATTTTTATCACATTATGAGGAAAACTATATTTTTTAGGGGTGTTTTCCCAACATCTCAATAGTGAGGATAGATCTATAGCTACCCACCCTTCCCCCACCCTCTATTCCAGGTGAGTTAGTTATGCATGAGATGTGATGAATAAAAGAAAATATTTCACTAGTGATGATTGATTGACATGTTGATGAGGTGGATACAGTAGGGGTCATGAATTTATGGAGGAGTATAAGTGGTTGATGAACTTTATTTTCCAGATACCCTACAATTTTGTTGGTGGTTATGATATGATAGACCAGGTGTCTACAATTGAGATGTGATATGATTTGATATCCCATGTTTTTATAGGTTGTATGTGACATGAGGTCATTTACCATATGTATTCAAGTAACATGTGTTGCAATGTTATGGCCCAGATTAAATCATAAAATATGTGATGTGATATATAGTTAGAAATTGTTTTCTTGGGATTAAATGATATTCAAAAGAGAAGGGAGTGCTATGATGAATGATGTTGGGGTGTGAGACGTGAGACTTAGTCAAAAAGTAGTGTTAGGTACCCTTTTATCTATATGATTATTATTGTGTTACTATAATTGTATGATTTATTTGGTGATTGGTCCCTAGTAGGGATTGGTTTTGTTAGTAAAATTGCTTAGGTGTTGTTGGTCATGTAGATTCCTCACTAGTGCATTACGATTCATCTTTCACGTGAACATGAGATACTTTCGGTATCCTATTGATTATGATTGTATCATCATTCCATGTATATTCAAACTATTTTTCATGTCTTTCATTTTAATTCATGGATCTTACTAGACATTACTATCTCATTCTTTTGGATAGTTGATATGTCACTACCATATCTTTTAAATTCTATATTTATTTACATAGACTTCTATTTGATTAGTTTATTCACGAATAATGAGATAATATTTTTGTTAACTAAATTAATATTATATAATGTGGTTGAATTATCTTTGATATCATATCTCTCTATCCAATATTATTTTAGGGTAATTGATTCAATATGTGAGATTTTTAAACCCTCGGTGCTACTCACCAGCATGAGGACTACATGAGGTTAGACTCAAGGTTCATTATCATTCTATCTTAATTTAAATATTTTTAGGTGTACCTTCAGATGAGGGTATTCTAAAATTAATAATATAAATTATTTGTGGGGATGAAGAACTAAAAGCATCGCATCATGGGGGTTCTAATCTATTTAAATATAAAAAAATTATTCATGTTTTCATTTGTATATGGATGAGAATAAATAACGTTTGTTCAATTATAATAATATAATATAAAATTAGTAATAATTGGGAAATTATTATTTTAATATGGTTATTGTTGGTTTTCATATTAAATAATATGAATGAAACGTTCAGAATGATGTGTTACTAATAATGACGCATTGAACACCACCATGGCGAATGCTATAGATTTGAAAAATATAGAAAATTTTTTTGGATACTAGAAGAAATTGTGCATGTAAATCACTCTAAGGGGAGGTATGTAGGTATGTGTTCAAGGAAATGTTAAAATATTAGTGTATTATTGAAAGGTTGAATTTGACGCCTCTTTTATAACTGTGGAATAAGGACTTTTCCATGGGAAATAATTGTAAGTACATTTTAGGAATTTATGTGCATGAAATTCAGGTAAATTAGGTGTGGTAGGGATTCTGAGATATGTAAGAATGAATTTTCATCCTAAAAATGACTAATACAGGTTATAATGGTCTTGTAAAATTATGAAAATTCGAGCCACCTTAGATTTTTCTTTTATACAATTATTACTCTTAATTAAACATTAATAATATAAATTATTTTATTAATATAAATGTAAGGGGATATATCCCACCAAATATTCATATGATGAATAAAAATTTTCTTCCATATATTATACTACTTTTCCAAATGTTGAGAAGAATTTTTTTAAAATTAAACACACAATCAACTTAAGAATGTTTTTTTAAAATAAAAGACTGCATTTAAACATTAAACATGTGTATAATATAAATCAATGGTAGTTCTTAATTTTCATGATAGAAATTTATTTATAATAAAAAAAATCATGTTTTCTGACATTAAACTCTTGAAATAATTGAATTTTATTAAAATAACATTTATTTAAAAGAAAATTTGTAATTAAAAATATTTATCAAATTAAATTTTCACTTTAGTACTAAAAATTTAGTCAATGGGATTTATAATATAAGCTACTTTATTAAATTTATAATGTTATTGCGTATTTTAATATTTGTTTGGTTGAATGGTTTAAAAGCCTTATAGGTCATTATTATAAAATAGAATCTCTGGAAAATTATATTTTCCATAAAAATCACATTTCTTAATAATAATAACTATATTTTGAAAATGTAAAAAATTTATACTATGTAAATACTTAGAAAATAATTTATAGAACAGTGTAAAAAACTAATTATTTTAAAAAATATTTACTTAAATATTAATTGAAAATTGTAAAAATATGGATCAAACACATCCATTTTCTTATTCAGGATCCCCCCTTCTGGTTAAATCTAGGGTAGGATATTCTTTTCTATCCCACCTCTTGGTTGCTATCAAGTATTTGGGAATTAAGATATTTCAAGTGGTCACTCCACCATATGTGATTATTTTTTTTAATATTTGTATGGTCATTCACTCAAACCAACTCTATGGGAATCTTCATCAACACACTACTAGAAGGTATTTTTCAGAATTATATCTTTACATTTCATCATTACTATGATATAATCTATGTTTCGTGTCTACGATTTCTATGATCGATTTTAGATCCATCCCTCGATGTATTCCTAAGTCAACAATTGACAGTTCTATCACATGGATCTCAATCAATTTTATTCTATTGAGGGATGGTAGTCTATGAATAAAAGAATAATTACAGAAGGGTGTTATGGTCAGCATGACCATCCATTTCTTATGGTGGTGATAGTGCCTTGGCATTGAAATTTGTGTGAGAATGGAAGGGTCATGGTGGTGTCTGTTGACGGTGTCGATGGGAATTTTATAGAGAATTTTGATTTTTAAATAGTGTTCAAGGTAGTCAATGATTTGGATTGATCAATCTATACTGATGGAATGTAGCGATGGTAGTTAGATTCATACCATAGGATACTAATCCCTACATGAATGGTAATACATATTAGGGTTTTCAAAACCCTTGGGACATTGAATCTTTTATATATACTTTGACAACTATGGTTTGGGCTATCGCCTTCAGGAAACCATATTATATTTCCATTATTCCACTAGACCTCCAATTCATCACCAATGTGTATAATGTTTCATTAAATGGAATACA
The DNA here is from genome assembly GCA_963277665.1 of Viscum album. NCBI lineage: Eukaryota > Viridiplantae > Streptophyta > Magnoliopsida > Santalales > Viscaceae > Viscum > Viscum album. The sequence goes on from OY728156.1 coordinate 55,761,562, forward strand.
AAATTTGATTGGTTAAAATGGATGGGTGTGTTGGAAAGAATTATCTGATGGGTGGACTCAATTATTTGGATAAACATGTTGACACTTATCATCAAGAAATCCATCCTCTTGTTCTATCTATGTGTTATGGAAAGGTTTCGTACAATATTAATTTTTATATATTGGTACCTTTCTTAGGATGCATATAAATTTATCTGTTTTATAAGTGAGGTCCACATAATCATTACTAGGTCTACGGATTTAAAGAGAGATGGGTGTTCTGGAACCTCTCATCCAGTACTCCCCACACCATTGATGAAGTGTTTCACGTCAATGATGCATCAATACATGCATTATAGAATTTTTTATGACATGGGAAGTTGGAAATTTTATACATGGATAATGTTGAAATGATTACTGAGAGGGGGAGGCATGATTATTGACTCGCAATAGGGAATGACGCCGACTACTCACTCATGGCCTTTGAGCCATGTTCAGGCCTATATGATCTGAGAACATTATGAAAAGTAACTTTTCTATGATTGAAAACTAGTGTTTTCTGATCATGTATGGGATACCACTCAATATATTTAAAAAGTGGGAATTTTTTCTTCATAAAAGTTTCCTCAATCCTAGCATGTTAAAAAACATTAAGGGTTCTCAATACTATATTAAAAAATTATTATAATTAGCATAATATTAATATATTAGATTAAATTTTGATGAAAATTATTAATATTCAGTTATTATGAATACGATCATCTAAAATAAATGAAATATGTATATATTTAAATCTAAGGCCCTTATATTCTCCCATAAAAAAACCACAACATCTAAATTTTTTTATTATTCTATTATAATGAAAATATCTAAAGGAATATGTTAATCCTAAATGATGATATAGTCCATAAAGAGATTTTAATCTCAAAATCTTAGGTGGGATTAGGAAAAACACCTATACCATAATCACATATATGATTCTGAACCACTAATACCAAATATGAATCCTTATCAAACTATATATTTGAGTAGTCATTTTGATATATACCATTCATATAATCAATTATATGAACCTATTTTAAACCAAATAGTAAAACAAAAATGTTTATAATATAATCCAAAAAATAATATTAAAATATCATATAAAAAAGAGCACTATATCAATAGATTTCATCACCTATGACACATTTAATTCAATGTTGATACATTAGTCCCAATGTATAAATCGAATTTATAAAAATGGAATAAGTAACTGTAAAATGTTTTATATACCATAACAAAAGAATTTCATATTTTCAATCTAAATAATCTATTTTCGTCTTTTGATTAGTTTCTCTAACCTAACTAGTATCTTTTTTAATAGAATATCTTCAAATAATTTTAAATGGATTTTATAGATAATTTAAATTAACCAATGTCTTTTCATTGGGATTTTCTATCTTGTTGATCATTTAGGGACCGTTAATTGTGCTCTAGAATGATGAGTGAGATATACTGAACCACCTCTTTTCTAATTTTTACCCCAAGGTGAATCTATGATGAAACCACACCCACGTTATAGTATCCAAACATGGATTTAATTTCTTGTGAAATAACAAAATACATTCCTTTCCATATTTTCATGAGGTTCTCATAAACATGGACTTATACTTATAGTCATAAACAATTGTCTCTTATCAAAATGCATAATAAACATAAAATATTCAACAATTCAAACAAAAATTAATATCTCCTCTATTTAATTTGAGACAATCATTATCTAATAAACCCTTGAAATTATTTTAAAATCCTGAATCATAATTAACAATTGATATACTAAACTTTAATTTTATCTAAGAACTCCTTTGATACTAATTGTACCACCCTCAAAACAATTCTCACATATCTGGTGTTGAAGAATCCTCACATAAAAAGATGGTTTTGACAAATAGTTATGAATATAATATGAATATATTATTTTAAATATGTAGACCCTTTATATTACACATTTATAAGACTTGTAAAAATACATAGTTAATAATTTTAAAGTTTTATAAACAAATGGAAATTATATTTTTTACTATATAATATATTAATAAATCCCTAATAATTCATCAAAATATCCCATAAATTATTCATTCATGATACTATTAATTTCTATGAAATCCATATATTTTCTATTATAACATGGGAAACATTAATCATAATAAGGTGTCAACAAAAATTATCTGTATGTTTAAAAATGATAATAATTCATCCCATGAGACCTGTGGGTCATAACATAATATCCAGACGAGGATAATAAAAATCATGGTGTATGAAATAAATATAAAATATCATTTGAACATGTATTAAAAAAGGACCATTATATAAGAGCATTTCCACATATGATATTTTGACACTACATAAATTTGAAATCATAACTATAATTCAAGGATACATTCATTGTTAACATAACATTTTTTTCTATTCTAACAACACAAACACTATATCTAGCTATGATAACATTATATAAACCATTATATATCATTAAAAGGGAAATTAACTAATGAATTATAAGGATATATAATTATGAGACCCCCTCACACACAATTAAATTCATACATATGTGTTCTACATTGTATTAAACATGATATCATGTTAAAATATGTAAATAAAATTTTCTTAAAACCATTTTCAAGTGTTTCCCAAAGGAAGAATTTACAATTCCATTAATAGAAATTTAATGATAATAACATAGAAAATAAATATAAATAAAATCAATTTAAGAGTTATTATTGGTAAATGACACAAAATATTTTTTATTAATAATATGTTATTTCAAAAATATAAAAATGGATATATAATTTAAAAAACAATTTTTTCAATAAATCAATTTATTTTCTATCTATGTAAAAACTATTCAATAAGGTAACAAAACATTGGGTATTAACTAAAGAATTTAATTGTATAAAAATTTTTCCTATAAAAGTTGATGAGCAGGAAAGTCAAAATAGGCGATGTATCATCCCATATATGAAAAATATAATATCATAATCAGTCTATATAAAAAAAGTGTTTGGTATCACTTTATTCATACTCGTAATCAAGGATACAACAATTTTTAATAACACTATATTAATTATTATGAAAATTACTTTGAAATTAATTATATAAAATATCATCTAAAAACATTGTAAAAAATTATTTTATTAAACTGTAAGAATAAGAGATTAATTTTAAATAATTATAGAATACAGAGGAAGCCTATAAGAAAGAAAAAAATCACATGGAATGTTATATTCAAATGGAATCATTTATATGGTATTTCATTTTGTAAACAATTTCCCATATGGATACATTTAAAATAATTAATTTAATGAATATAATTATAAAATCCACGGTAGTTTTAAAAACCAATTTTAAAAAAATATTTAAATAATGAATTTTGGGACATTTTAAAATGTAACATTAGAAGAATAAATTTGTGAATAAAAATTAAGGAAAAAAACCATTAATGTCCATTAAAACCATTTAGTGAAACCCAAATACTAAAAATTATTATAAAACCATTAAATTATTATAGTTTAAGAGAAGTATAACGGTTATTTTAAATATTATTTAGGATTCATTCTATAGGTAAATCATGTATATGGAAAATAAAGTGTTTTCTGCCATGGTAAGAATCATTCCTTTTAGTGGAACATTTTCTATTGAACATTATCCTCAGAAGAGAAACATTTTAATTAAATTCATATGTGTTGCAAACTGAAAAGTATTTTAGTAATATTTAAAATGATGTGGTTTGATAATGGAGGCCTCTACAACCCATGTCTATATGAAATTTCATTACTACTTGAAAAATAACTTCATTTGAGATTTCAGTAAGTTTTAATCCAGAACCATTTAATTAGAATGATATTCGTAATGAACCTTGGGTAAAATGAATAAAATATATATCATGATAACATAAAAATTTTGATTATTATAAACTATATAAATTTTTATATGGTGTGTAATGTAAAATCGGCCTCAATAAATGGTGTTTGAGATGAAAATACCTTATTTATTAAGAACATTATAATAAAAAAACTAAATAGAGATAGAATTAGTATTTAAAAAATATTAATAAAAGAAAATAAACTATTTTAAATTTATAATTAGTTGTATATGTATCATTTAAAATAAAATGTTTTCATAAATGAACTCGTGTCCTAATGAAATGATTTTTTTATATAAAACCCTAACATGTTTCTAAAATCATTCTACACATTCAATTAGCATCCTAAATATTCAAATAATGTTCATTACAAAAATTAATAATAACTATATTCATTTTATATTAGTTTCACATGGTGTTATTATCAATATACGTTACATACTTATTAAATTATTTCCAATTATGTTGGCTACTCAAGGTGGTTAAAATGTTTTTTATGTGAACCTATTAGCATGTTGATCATGGTAAAGATTATTTTTAGAAATTAACAAAAAAAATAAATATAAATATAGTAATAAGTATCATATTTATAGATAAAAAATTTAATTTTATCCATGTCAGATGGTCCATGAAAAAGTCATTTTATTCAATGAAGAGGTAGCATGCACATTCACATGAAGACATTTTCATTTTCCTTAATAAATGGGAAGTTAAAGATGGATAATAATTCATAATTATAAAAACATAAAAAATCATATAAATCATATTTATTCATAAATAACATCATTAATAGCTTCCATTGGTCGTTGTTGTGTAAAATAGAAGAATGGATTCGTGGAGGTGGTAATCTGTGTGGAGGCACTAATGAAAAATCTAATTTTTTATATTTGATATAAGAGAATATATAATTGTCTTGAAATTCTTATTATTACATATAACCACACTGATTATTATTTTTTTATTATTATAAAATGGGTATGGTTGAATTATAAAGAAATTATAAAAATGTAAATGTTAAGAAATATGTGATACCTATGTAGAGACCTTGAACATCCTCTTGATGAAGGACTTATTATTGGTAAAATTGTTCAAAATTTTGGGGACCAGGGGGATTTGTATTGGATTAAAAGGAGAATTTTTTTACATGTTTTCAAGGATATTTGGAAATATTGGTGGATTATAAAATTTTTTGTAGTGATTCCCCTTTTAGAAGTGATGAAGAAGGATTTTTTATGGAAAATAATGTTAAGTAAGGGGTATGAATTGACGTTCAAGCATGTGATGTGAGTAAGGTGTGGATAGTATTTTGAGAAATTTTGGTAGGATTTGAACACCTAAGTAAGATATTATATACAGTCTAAGTTTTATCCTATCATAGGAAAATTCAACCCACTATAGATTATTCATTTTAACATTCATTAATCCAAATTAAATATTAATAATATAAATAATTGTTTTAATAAAAATATAAGACGAACCATAACAAAAAATTTAAATCTGGGAAATGAAAATTTACCTTACACATAATCTAAAACATTTTATTAAAATTAAATAAATTATATTAAATTAACACACATGACACATAATTTTTTTTTAAATAAATGAGTTATTTAAACATTAATCTTACTTAAATTATAGTTTTTGTTCATTAATTATACTTAATGTAATTTATTTATTATAAAAAATTAATTTTGGGTGACATTAAAATTAATACATAACATAATATTTCCAAAATAATTATTAATTAAAGTAAAATACTTAGAATGGATTACATTAATAACGTATACATTTACATTAGTTATCAAAATGTTGGTAATGGGTTTTCAAAGTTCAAATAATATTTTAAAATGGATTATGTCATTAATTTTTTTATAGATTTATCACTTAATAGTTTTTATGATAGTATAATAAATTATGAGAAATATATATTTTCATTAAAATTATAATCTTCATAAAATAAACATTTTTGACTACCAGTTGATATTTTTAGATAAATTTCAAAAAAATCATACAATGTAATTTTTGATATTATAAATTCATAAGTAATGTTAATTTTATCAAAATTAATTATAAAATAATTCATTTTACTATTAATGGAATCTACATAATATATGGATAAAAACATTTCTTAACTAATGGGAGTTTTAATTATTACAAATTTTAATACAATTTCAAAAAAAATTCAAATTGAAACAATTTCAATTTATTAAATCATATATTGACTTATAATAATATTTTATTGTTGAAAAACATATTTGATTAATGTATCATAATTTTCATTTTTTTGTGTCTGAATAATGTAATCAAATTTAAAGGAAAAATATATACTGATCTATTGGGTTGTTTCATCCCCCCAACAAATTGTGCCCTGTAAATTTTTAATTATATCATACTAATTAACATATATAATAGAATTTTTTAATCATAAATCAATATATAATCATTAATGGGAAACCAATATCACAGTCTTAGTTAATATTATCAAATTAACATATAATATAATGAAATACTATTATTCTCAACCACTAATACTAAATATAAATCATCATCTAATAATATGTTTTTGTTGTTTTTAGATGTGTAAATTTTATATCTTCTATTCTAATATATTGTTTTTTAAAAATACTAATCCAAAAATTATGTTTATAATATAAACCATAATTATTTTAAAAGATCTTTTTAATATGAAAACTCAATCATAATATGCCTTCACCTACGATACCTTCATTTAAATAATGATACATTTGGTCAAACATATACATGTTAATCTATAACAAAGAAAAATTAATCCAAATATTACATATAAAACATAACAAAAAAATTATCTATTTTCAATATAAATTATCAATGGTTGTATTCCAATTACGTTATCTAATAATAGTATTTAACTGACAAAAAAGCATAAATTTAAATCCTTCAAAATTGTTTATAAGGAAAATCTAAATTAAACCAAGAATATTTTATGAGAGTGTCCATATTGGTGTGCAGTTTGGGCCCATTCACCATGCACCAGAATGATGACATTGATAAACAAGAATAACTCTTTTAAGGTTTTAAACCAATATGAATATGTTCCAAAAAACACATCCATTGTAAAGTATCCATAAATGGCTGTAATTGTTGGGATACCTGCACAATCTATAATTTACAAATAAATACAAAGCTTATACTATTCCTATTCATATATAGGGTTGTTAGTAATGTTATCTTCTCCCAACCCAGAATCACCAAAATATATTCAACATTTCCAACATAATGGTTTATATAGACCCATGAAACTAAGAAAATCCTTAACTCATCAACCCTATATTTCATTCTTAAAACATAAATTATCATTAAATAATAACTTCATGACCTCTAATTTTAACTAAATACTCATTTGATATCAAGTGTAGTGTACCAAGACCAGTGATCCTAGTTCTATATTTGAAAACTCATTACATGAAATAGTTATATTCTTACGCATCTTAGAGTAATATATCCTTATCACATTTGAAATCTAACATCCTTTTAATTTAAAATATCTAATAGTTATTAAAAATCATTAAATAAAAAATTTCATCTGTTCTCATAAAATAAATATTATTTTTTTCATGACACAAGATGATAATAAATTCATATTGGATCATCATTATCAAAAATAAATTTATTTCAAATGATACTTATTTAGGCATATCATAAATAATATTATATCATAACATGGTTAAAGAGAAAAAATAAGGGGTGATATAAAATTCTCAATAAGGCTAAACATAATAATAAATAATAAAATGAGGGATGTGAGGCCTAACGTTATAATATAATGAGGATAATCATAGACATGGAGGTATGTGATAAAGAGAAGATATATTATGTACATTAATTAATTAATGATCATAAAATAAAATCATGGAATCAATGTAAATTCTGTAACTACTTAAATTAACATCATAAGAATAAGTTAAGTCTCTCTACCTTGTTAAAATAACAAAATTGTAAATATGAGCTTCCCAAAACCATTTTTTCCAAGTCAAACTTCCCAATAACTATGATTCTAATGGCCTGGACATTTTTATATAAAATTACCATTCAAAATGAATAAAATAATTATTGAATAATACAAGTATAGAAAACACATTCAATAGTTTGGTTATTTTTTAACAATATATAATATTTCCAATCATAATTAAAAGTCCATTACAGATATTAACCATTGATAATATTATTGTTGTATTGTTATAATTTATATTAGTAAATTATGGATTATGATAATGTATAATTGACATAGATGAAACATGTGAGGATTTGGGGAAATAGGATTGTATATATGATGCCAATTTTTCAAAATTTCCAAGGGATATAGAATGAAGGGTACTTTCTATTGGACAATCCTAAATCATTATTCCACAACTAATACTAGATTGAAACCATTAATTATTGAGTTTCAATCTTACTGAGATCATAGATCAAACCACATTCATCGAACAACCCATAGAAATGTTCCACTATCACACACCTTACCCTTAGAGAGTATGTTGGTGTAATAAAGGTTCATGTGTGCATTCTGTATTAGTATAATTTTTTATATTTTAATTTAAGTAAAATAATTTATTTATTTATCCTTATTTATTATTAAATTATAAATAATGTTATGATGATTTTGAGAAAATATATATTTGTATGTAATGAAAATAACATTTAATCTTGGGTGATACATGGTTTCAATAAATAATATTTATTATAAATTCGCTAATTTTTTAAATATATGTTATTTTAATATAGTTTTCTTATTAAAAAATATTTATTTTAATATAAATAATAATGTAATGTAATGTAATACAATTCAATATTAATAAGGGACATAATGTTATTAGTGTTGTAAAAATTGTATTTTACATTAAATATGTGGTTTTTTTTACAAGTGAAATTTTATTTAGTTTTAAAATTATTTATCTAAAATAAATTTAATTTTTAAAAAAAATTGTATTAAAATTAAGAAATGTTGTATTTTTATAATTTTCTAATACTTCGAATTTTTTTAGATAAAAAATAAGTATTTTATAAATTCATGGTCTATAATTTTTCATCATAATATCCCTAAATGTGTATAATAAATTTAATAAAAGTAATTTAATAAAAAATATTGATTTACCTTTTAAAATAATTTTCTATATTATGTCATTTTCTTATATTAATAAACCATTATTGAATCCAATGAAATCAATATTATATGTTCTATTATTAAAATAAATTCGTTATGAACATAACCTAATTCAATGTCACCAAGGATATTTTTTAATATTTTAGGTCTCTATACCTAAACGATATTTGAATCCACTATTCTATGGTATATAACATTAATAAAAACCCAAGGGATAGTTTTTTGTTTTAATTATTTTATTATATATAGTCCCAAAACTATGTTAAGAAATTAATAAAGAATTCCCTTCCATTTTCCTATAAATACCCAACTATCCTCCAACTAATATTCACTAAAATACCATTTAACAAGAATTTTATCTCCCTATGACTCTTTAAATACCTCTCAATGTGTTCCCAAGATCTTAAGAAGCTCCTCCATTGTATTTAGAAGAAACCTATCAAGGTAAAGGATTATCTTATCATCTTTTTTATTTATGTATGTTATTTATACTAATCCATATGATTTCCAATTTTTCATATTGTAATGTGTTATTTCAAACACCATTCGACTCTATATCATTACATAATAATGAGGGAGTACCTTCCAATCATACCAAACCTATATGTGATCCTCTATATGAACTAGTTATACATCCAAAATTGTCCAATAACTTTTTTGTGAAAAATATTGTTTTTGTATTACCCATCATCATTTATACTCAAGGGTATTCACCTACTTTTTACTATAATTTATGGATGGGTGAAATTTATTTTTGTGACCCTCACAATATAATATTGTTTTTAAATGTGATGAATGAATGTTTTTATATTTAATGATATAATTGGCAGAGAAATTCATGTTCATAATAGGAATTTTATTGGTCTAACGTGAATTGTGTATCATTATAACGCATAAGGTAATTTTTTAATATCATACGATACCATGAATAGTTAGATGGTGGTTATAATAAAGAAAATTTGTTATGATGTTTCTGTAGTTATCCTTGATATACTCCAATGATTCCATGATATAGGTTGTATCATCATTCATGTGTTTCCTTGATATTATCATCTAATATAATTCATCGATGGTCATGTTTATGATTCTCACACCTTTATTCTTCCATGATATACCTCTTTAACAACATTTATTACATTCATCATGTAATTATTTTATTATCCCCTCATTGATATTTATATCTCACCCCATTTTTATTTATGTCATTAAGTTATCCTATAAATTATTAGAAGTTTAAAGGAAAAAATAGTCATATTATTGAGTTTTTATATAATTTCATGGTATCATTGTTTCATGTTATGGTGATGTGTACATAATTTATAAATACAATAGGCCACTTGATCTACAATATTTTTATTATGTGTGACATTATGTAATAAATCATGTGATAACATGTTTAAAATATTTGGGTTGTCATAGATTCTATTAGATGAAGGTATTGATATATTTTGGGATTACGATTAAGAAATATTAGGAAAATACTTCAGCATAAGACTAAAAAAAGGAGAAAACCCTTCAAATATGGAAAATTATTATGTGAGTGGTTTCCAATTAACAAGATCCATGATTGGATACTATATGTTGATGTGTGACCAGAATAGTTTTAACTCGGGGTATGATCCATGAAAAGGGTGTATTTGGAATAATCCTGATATCAATGGTTCATAATAAATTTTTATTACTAACATTGGGATTCACACTCGCATAGGATATGCTTTGGTAAATTCACAAGCTCTTTAAAGTACATTATAAAAGGAAAAAAACCCAATAACATATTATATTATGAAATAGACCCTTGATTAATGAGATTGGAACATAGAAATTCAATGGTTTTGGAATATATGTAATTTATGTGTAAAAACATTATTTTTCCTAGTTTACCTATTTTTATTGTTAATTGATTGAAAAATAAAATCCTTATATCTATGTCAGATGATGTAAATTATTTAAACTATGGAATCCTTCCTTTTCATTACAAAACATTTTATTTCATTTTACAAATATAGTTACTTTTAAAGTTTAGTTTCATTGAAATAAGATACATAATACATGAAATATAAAATATTATTATATTCTAATTGAAATGATTTTTCATTAGTTCATCATAGGTACATTTACTTCATCTCATAACCTGGGAAATACATTAAATGAAAGGGTGAGCATAAGTCTCAATAATGGTACGTAAGGGAAGCATTTTACAATCTATCTCAATGAATATAAATATGAACATGATTTATAATTATAAGGCTTGATAAAGATGAATATCAGAATAAGAATAACTTGAATCATAACATGGAAATGTGTCTAAAAAATATAATCGATACAGTTATAAGAGTGTCAGCAAGGTTTTTTTTACCGTGGTGTCATAAAAAATACCATGGTTATTCACTAAGGTATCATAAAACATGTCATCTATAGATATAAAATTCATTACCAAATTAATTGGATCACTATCAATGATAAATGTTCATATGTAATAATTAATTTGAGATACATATATCATAAAAATTTCATTAATAACATGGGGAAAATAAAATATACGAGTTTCATATAAAAAATCAATGTGTTTTAAGAAATGCTTAATGACAAAATCATTATGCCATTTTTAACCCATAGAAATTGAATGTGGGATTAATATATTTCAATAGAATAAAAAAATAAATAATATTTACAACTACATGAATATGCCTCGAAAATAAATAGTTTTGGTTATTTATTAAAATATAATAAGAGAGAAATTCTTGAGTAGAAAATAGAAATTTTCTAAAGTAAATCTTACTTCATAACGTGTACAATGATTGGTTTTAGAAATGGTAAAATTATTGGAGATAAGTGTATCCCAATTATAAAAGACTATAATTATAGTAAATGAATAATGTAATGTGGACAAAAGAACTTAGTTTGGAAATTGGCAGACATACCACATAAAAATGGAACTTGAATGGAAAAGATATGTTGATATTTCCCTTAAAGTGAATACTTAACACTAAAACAAGAAAATTGGGACATTGAGAGATTCAATAATCCTTGAGAGGGAAAAATATTAATGTTTTGTAGAAGATGGATTTTGAGTAAATTTTTATGGGTTAATGGGTGGTTATTTATAAAAAAATGTTGGGGGATTTGTTTATTAATTTCCAAATACAGGCCTTGGAATCATAGGTTGTGGAAATTGAAAAAATGAGGCTTACCATTTGTTTTCCCCATGGTTTTGGAAATTTAGGACATAGTTTATGTTATATTAACCAACAAGAGGTTACCAGTATTTGATATTTCATATTCTATAATGGAAAATTGAAGTTTCCACAAAATCATATTTTTAATGTTAAAGTTTAAATTTTAGAATTTAGAAATTAAATTTTATCTTCATAAACACAAAAATATATATATAAATACATGATAATAATAAAATAAAATATTTTATGTCTTTTGTTGGGGTCAATTATTAAATCATTATGAAATCATTATGAAATCATTAAACATACCAGAAAAACTCAATGTATATTTTTATTATTCACAAAGAATAATGTATTTTTGAAAATGCTTATAAATTAAAACTAACATAATTTTGATATTGTTATTTCAAAAATGATATTTACATTATCATAATAATTCTATAAATATGATAATTATAACTTTTACAAAAGAAATACTTATTTATTAAAAATAAAAGCGGATTGAAAATGCATAGTAAAATTTATGACACATTAAAAGGAAAATTTATATTTATATTTAAATAATAATTTTATTTTAATAATATTTAATAAATTAATTGTTAGTAATAATATGGTTGTTTATTATTAGTATATATATTTTTCTAGAAAGTAAAAGTATTATCCAATTTATATAAGTAATCAAAATTTTCATAATATTTTCTTTCGAAGAACTATTCATAAAACAGAACTGATTGAATTAATATTTTATTTATAAAATTAAATTACAATTTAAGTTTCTATTTCCATAAAACATAACCCCTTATAAAATCCATATATGAACTAACAGTATGGTATGCAATTCTGGTTTTTAATGGGGTGTCTCAATAAATATCTCATATGTGGTAATTTTCAGTATCTTAAACATCCTTCATTAAAAATTTCATTCAAACCTATCTTGTTGAAGCTTATATTGGGCTTGCTCATGGGAGAAACCTAGTGATGATACCACCATCCCATGTTTTGATAAATAGGAATCACATGACAAGACTCTATTGGTTGTGTCTATTTCTTCTCCTCTCGAAATTAAATTTCCTTTAACATTTTTTCTAATTAACACTAATTATAAATTTAACATTATTTCCAATAGTATAGTTTCTAATGGACATATTGGTCAAGGTTCATATTTGACCAATTTTAATATTTTATTGGTGTCCTGATAGTTATATTTCGTTTTATACTAGCATTATTAATAAACAGATATGGTTTTCCTACGTAAAATAAATAATATAACACATTTTGATATAAAAAAATATAAATTAAAAATTACATTTCAATACATTCTTCCCCCTTAAGAAATTTTTTCCTCAAAATCTCACCAATGTATCTCAGTTTGGAAAACATGTTGGTACTTCTAACAGACTTTTTCCCTATGGTTCAATGTCACTGCATCATATATATGGTTGCTCCACACCACTTAAATGGGGTGGGTAGTGTTGTCGCATAGAAAATTGTCTATATGGTCCAATATCTCCACCGATAGATCCCCATACCAGAGGTCACGTTTTAACATTACCACATCACTATTTCGTACATGTTAAAGGTTAGGTATGTAATTACTTATGAGAGATACATGGAATACATCATGAAATTGACATATATTTTTTAGAAGTTGAATATGATAAGACACTACTAGAATGCGATCAAAGAAAACATAATGGAAAATTTACATGGGGCTAGGCTTCCCTTTTTCTCAAACCACATGACTCTCTTCAATGGTTATTTTTGAATGAATCCTTTATCGCAAGCATCAAACTCCAAGTCCATTTGATGGTTCATCGTATCTCTCTTATCCTGACGTTTAACGACATTAATGTATTGTTGGATGGAATGAACCTTTTATGTCATCTATTTTAATAGATTTTGGAAAGAATCCTTCTTTGACCAATATATTCCCATCCTGTAGGATTTCTACATCACCTTGCATATAGAGCTTCATAAGTTACCATTTGAATACTCTGTTGGAAGCTGCTGTGGTGTGAGAAATAAACTAGTGGGATTTATTGATCATGTCCACCTTAAATTACATTGTTCCTATTATCAAAATTTCATCGAGCGTATAAATAGATGGTTGTTATTTTCCATTAGTTTGGGGGTGATAAGATATACTGAAATTCAATTTATTATTCATATCATGTTGACAAATTCCCCAGAATTTAGATATGAACCATCGATCATTATAAATAATTATTGGAAGTGGTACCCCTTGAAACATCAAAGTCCATAGTGAGTCTGTCTATAATAAAACATAAAACATTATTTATTTTGGAATTTTTTGAAGACCACTTACAATGTCCGTAGTTATTTTGTCCCACTTCTATATTGGAATGGTTTGTTGTTGTAATACCCCTTTAAGATATTATCACTCCACCTTCACTAATTTTCACATAATGATTCTTATAGTGTAGTCGAAAAAATCGCTTGTCATGTTATCCCACAAATAACGATCATGATAGTCTTTATACGTTTTTGTCCTTCAGGATGTATATATAATGTTGTGATATGAGCTTCATCAGTCAACTCCTACTTTATTTCCAGAAAAATGGGAATATAGATTTCAATTATGTTAATTACCAATAAAATTATATCATTTTTAAATCTAGTTTAATACCCCTAGAACTTAAAAAGTTTTGCGTATTCAAAAAATGAAAATAAAACTGAATTTTTTGTGAAGGAAAGATAAATTTTTAATAGAAAATATTGGAGCTTAATAGGTATAAAATGTCATTTTATAAAATTGTAAAATGATATTAAACTAGTTTCTAACATTCATAAAATAATTTGATTATATTAAAGGGGTAATATAATGTGGAAAAAAACATTGTTTAGAAATATTTTACATACCACATGAAGAGGGAAATTACATGGAAATGTGAAGTTGTTATTTCCCTCATCTTGAAGATATATTCCTAAAACATGAGGATTGGGACCGTGGGGGATTGATAAAACCTTGTACAGACTCATTATGAGGTAATAAAACTTATAATTGTGGAGGATGGATTGGGAGAAAAATTTTAAAGAAAAATATTTGGGTACATATAGAAACAAAGGACGATTTGTTTATTAATTTCCAAATATAGATCATGGAAACTTAGGTTATTGAAAACCAAAAACCATGGTACTTCCCATAGTTTTTCACCTATTTTTGGACCTTTCAGATATTTTTTATATTATTTTAATCCGAAATAGTTGAACAACCATTTATATTACATATTTTTTCATGGAAAATAAATGATTTTACCAAATAATATTTTTAACGTTAAGGTTTCCACATTAGAATTAGAAAAGAAATATATAGGATTAGAAGTTTATTAAAATAATAAAAAATAATGTATATTAATAAAATAACATATTTTTGGTCTTAGATTTTTGATAATTAATTGTTAAATCATTATTACATATTTATGAAATCATTAAACATGCTGAAAATCTGACACTTTATTATTACTATTCGAAAAAAATAATGTATTTTAGAAAATTTTCATAAAATCACCCATAACCCATTTTGATGTGATTATTTAAAAATGATTTTTATTTTAAAAGAATTATTATCTAAATATAAGTATTATATCGTTCAAATATAGAAAATATTAATTATTAAAAATAAAACACGATTAAAAATGTATAGTAAAGTTGATGAAACATTAAAAGAATATTTTGTCAATTTTTAAAAATAAAAGCATTTTATAATATTATTTAATTAAAATATGGATTATTCAAAATATATTACCTTATTAATAATATTTATATATTTTCATGAAATTACAATTTTTTTTCTGAAAAATCTTTTTATCAAATTCGTCATGTTATTTTATTAAAAAAAATATATTCTTAAAGAAGAACTAATAGAATATAAATTTTATTTATAAAAATGAATTACAAATTAAGTAGTTATTTCCTTGACACATAACCCCTTTAAACACCCATATATAACATGATAATAAGATATCCTATTTTGATAGATTAATGGGGAATCTCAATTAACATCGCTTGAGTGATAATTTACACTAACTTGAACTTCCCCCATATGCGATTATGTTCTAACCTCACTTATTGAAGCTCCAGATGGTATTGTTTGATGGTGAACCCCAATGATGCAAATTCCCTCCCATGTTTTGAAAAATGGTTTTTGTAAAACACGACTGTACTGGTTGAGACCATTTCATATCCTTTCTTCAATAATTTTACTTCTTCATTTCTACATATAAATGTTAATTATAATATTAAAATTTTAAATAAGTGTATAGTTTACGATATTCATATTTATTAATAGTCATATTGAACGAAAGATATATTTGACCAATGGTCATATAATGGTTGAGTCTCTATAGTGACATTTTCTATTTTTCTCACTTCACTAATAATGATATATGGTTTTATTGAGTAAAATAATAAATAACACACATTGTCTTAAGAAAAAAATTGAAATTACAAACTCTATTTCATTACATGGATCATTATAAAATAGTGAATAGAAGGCTTATCATCCATGGTTGTATACATTATTTTATACCACTCTATTTTTTTTTAATTTTTCAACCACCACATCAAAACATGGATATTTGACCTATCAGTGAAATTTTAAAAGGGGAAATTACTGCATATATTCTTTTATAAATTCTTTCTTATAAATACCGGTGATATTAATTTCTTATATAACCTTGTAATAATCCATTTTGAATAATTTTACACTATTATGGTTATGTATTTTTATTCCCTGTATAGAGCCAAAATTATTTTTTGTGAGAAGGAAATTACCCTATCTATCATAAAAAATCTCTTATTATATGCATTGTTAAAGGAGGATAATGAATCTCCATTGGAATCATCATCTAAAATATGTATATTATTAACTTATGACAAATAATATCTAGTTCAAATATTTGATAATAAATAAAATATTATCATTATTGACATGCCCATTATGAATGAATATGTTGATATGTTTCTTGATTAATTGTCTACTCTTCACTTAAATCATGTGTTTGATTTCATAATCAAAGCCTTACCTAATAATTTTCCAATATCTTTGAGGTCATAAAAAGTATCCAATATTGAATGTATGGATTTAAAAGGAAACTATATAAAACTTTGAAAAGTGTATTTTATTATCATGTGTTCCAGCATGAGGAGTACAGACCGTCTTCAATAATAATAAGAATGGGTTAATTATTCTGGACATTGGTTATCACGAGATTAAATAAAATCAAAACAACTAACATGTTTTATATTCCATAGATAGATGACTCTTTTGATTAGGTATGTGTATCCTAGTATTTTTCTATGGTTGATCCTCATTCTGGATCTTATCAGGTAAATGTGAAGGAGGCAGATATCCCCACGATAGATTTTCATAAAAATTACATGCACTATAACATCATATTGATTTAATTTGGAGTTACTACTAATCTAGATATATTCATTGAAATAATTAATATATATTTTAGGGATTACCTTAACAAATTTTTGGTATTAATTATAGAGGATATTATTATCTACTCTATATGCAAGCCAACATATTAAGAATTTTTTTTACTGTAATGATGACCATGAAAATGAAAAATTTATTTGCAATGTATATGAAAATTTATTTTTACATGGAGAAGGAAATAGAACAATGTAATTTCATCACCATCTGAAGGATATATATGGATCCATTTAAAATAGAGGCAATTAATTTATGGGAAAATAAAATATATGCGATTGGGATCTATAGTATCCTTGGATTACCCAATTATTATCTTAAATTAAAGATAAAATAAACATGATTTTCCAGACTGTGAACCTAAATAAAATGGAAACGTGTGATGTTTTCCTAGACAGATTAATGGAAATGGGTCATTAAGTAGTCAAATAAGGGGTAAATCATGGCACTTATGCTCTTATTACCATCTTGTGGGTAAGGATTTCCAATATATAGTGATTCATCTAAAATAGAATTGGGATGTGTACTCATTCAAGATGAAAATGTGATAGCCTATTCCTCAAACTAATTAATGGAAGATTAATAAAACTACAAAGAACATAATTTAAAAATGGATTATATGGTGATCACATTAATAATTTTCTGAAATTATCTTTATAATGAAAAGTGTTATATATATATAGATAATAAAATCATTATGTATATATTCAAACAAAATGATACCAATATTCACCACCATAAGTGGTTATATATGTCTATGGATTATAATTTTTTAATCCATTATCATCTATGTAAGGTAAAAAAATGGTGATTTCTCTAAAAATAAATGAAACCACAACCCTATCAATGATGAAGATTGAAAGGGTTTGTTATTATTATATATGAAAATTGATGTACATGGGAAGCATAAAAGAAAAGTCATCATTCCTTTCTATGATAACATCTCAACCATCAATTTTTTAAAGGATCATATTTGCCAAATAAGTAGATGATGAACTACAAGGAATGTTAGAAAATATTACAGAGTTTATCTTTACTAATGATAGATTCATAAGGTTTCAAACCCAGATATGTGTCCCACAAAACCCAGGACTGAAGAAGAAAATTTTTAAGGATATGCGTAGATTATTCATTATATATTCATCAAGTAATACCTTAAATTAATATAGTCTTTATGATAAAAATTTGGTGACATAATAAGTAGAGGTATGTTGTATAATTTCTATTTTATTGACTAGTTTTACAATATTTCAAGGATGAATGAAAATATTCTATGTGAATGATTCAAACATTTACCATTAAAAATATGGAAATGGGAAAAACATAATGATGTATTTCATCAAAGTACATTGCATGACATTTAAAGGAAATAACTCTTTATTTCGTTTGATGATCACTATAAAAAGTTTGTTCATTTAATTAATACCATGTAATATTTCTATCATGAAATAAATTCCATGATATATTTATATATATATAAGAGAAGTAGTGGGACATCATAGATTTACACTCTCAATTATATCTTATTGAGATCATAAATTTACCATTACATTCTAGAGATGTATTCATAAATTTTTGGATACAAAGATGAGTTTATGGACATCGTAACACACATTGATGGATGGTTAGATTAAATAAATATTCAAAATCATGAGGATTTTTCTGATTATGTTCAACAGATTATAAAGAATAATAATATTATTGCCTTCCCCTAGTGCAGTTATCTTATAAAAATAGTTTTAATTATAGTATTAAAATGTATTATTAAGTGGCTTTGTATGTGAATATTTGTGATACTCCAACTTATTGTGATGTTTTTAGAGTCAAGAAGGTGATGTTATGTGATCTAATCAAGGAAATGATAAAGATGAATCATTTAATTTAGTTCTATTTTAAATCTGTGAACAGATGATTGAAAATAAATGAAGATAAATGTCCATAGATATGGATATTGAGGTTTGAGATAATTTGTTATTTTATATATTTTCATGAAATATATACATGATCTTTTGAAAAAAGGGAAAAAAATTCTTAGATCCATCTACCCCTTTGCGATACTTGATCACATGAGAGTTTTGTACTATCAATTATAAATCCCAAATAACATATCTTATATACATGATATCTTCCATGTATCTATATTAATGAAGAAAATATTATTCCCCTCATTTGAACTAAATCTAAAGGTGGTGTATTTGGAGAAATATCACTCATAAAGGGTGTTGCTAGTGATGATCTTAGATTAAAGAGACAAATTTTTATGAAACCACACAACTCATTGTGTTTATGTTTTTTGGTGGAACCAAAATTTTGAAGAGGTGACACAGTACCTAGAAGGGGTGATGAAATAGAAGTACAATCATCTATTTTACTATATGAAATAAAATATTTAGGGGGAAATTTTTGATATGGAGAATAATGTAATGACTCCAATGTTTAGAATTTTAATTTAATTTTTAAATGAAAAAAATCTTTATTATGTAATGTAGTTATAGAAAACAAATACACTAATATATTAACTATGGATTGTTAGATAATATTGAAATTAAATTTTAGTTGTTGTTAATTATCTTAACCATTGATAATATAATTATTACATGGTGACTATTAATATTACTATATTTTGGGTCAAGATATAGTTCTATTGACATAGTTGAAGGAATTGATAGCCTCAATATGTGAGATCATACCTTGTGAACCCCATTAATCAGAAAATAAAAGGGGGATGCAATCAATAATAATTTCCCACAGAAGATACAAATGTGAGATTCGACAACTAATAATAGAGTTTGATTATTTATAGGATACGTTGAAGCGAATAAAGATCAACACCCAAACCATATAATCTGAACCACCCAGTGAGTATAACACTATCTCAAACCTTACCATTATGGTTTATTTTAGTGTAATAAGGGGGATTGTATCTATAACACAATAGTATGAATTCATATATATTTTTAAAATAAAATAATGATTATATTTTTTCCTTTTTTGATAATATTATAATTATTTTTATAATGAAATTGACAAAAAATATATTTTGATATGATGAAATTACAATGATTTTTTTTAAACATATAAATATAATTTAAAAACTATTTCGATTATTTCAAGACATTACGAAAAACAACATTAATGAAATTTTCATCCTAAATAAGAATTATTTAAGTATAAATGATAATACAATATAATGAATCCCAATGTAATTTTTATAATGTTATAAAAGAGTTTACAATTGAAAATTAGTATATCCCTTTAATATAGATTTTTATTTAAATTAAAATATATAATATTTAGAAAATATCATATAAAATAAATAGTATTTTTGAAATAAATATGTGAAAATTATACAGTGGTAATTTTAGAATGATTTTTTGTGCAAACACTGCTTTTTTGGTAAAAACAAAATTTAGTATTGATATACATTTTGTATTATAACATCATATTTGCCCAAAATTGATATAATAAATTCTATAAAAGGTATACCTGACATAATATAGATTTTTCTAAGAAATAATGTGTTTAAAATTTATTTCATTAATTTTATAAACCATTAATGAATCCACTAAAAGCTATGGTTTATTTTAATGTTTTTAATCATTTATTTTTGAACATGAATCTATTCCACATCACTAATGGTATTATCTTTATATTATAAGTCTTAAATGACCTGATCCTAGTTACCCAGAGTCGGTGTAATGTTACCAATCATTGGAATGATCACAAGGGATCAAATCCCAAAGGACTGGTCAGTTTAGTAGCCTTTTATGTACTAGATACAAAAATAAGTTTTACATTATGTTATAAAATGAAAAACTACAACATTGTGTCTCCTTTTAGCACATTCGTCTCCATTTGACTATTCTTGGTGGTCATTCATAATAAACTTCATCGCATCAGGGAAATAAATTAAACATAGAAAAGGGTGACCTCAAGTGATTAGTAAGGATAACAATATAGAGAAAACATTCATAAATAATCAAAGACATTTAACTCAATTTATAAGAATAAAAGACAAGACATTTAAACATAAACTTCAGAATAATATCTCAAAGATAAATCATAGAATTCCATTTTATTATTCACATGGATATTCTAGTATTCATATAATCACATGTAATGTCAGAAGCCAATTTCATAATGTTGAAATTCATAATGACTAACATCATAACAACATAGTGAATCCTCATGCCAAGACTAAAATATGATTTTTTCAAGGCCTTGATCCAAGACACTAGTTTTTCCCATGAGACCTACTGATGCATCAAGGATCTATAGTGGGCTCCACCTATCACATACTATGTGTAATGCATTCCTCATATAAAAAAGGGTGAGATATTACATAATCATTCGTATTAAAACTATCATACAAAAAACCTAATACTTTAACCATAAAAAAACGAATGGTACAAAAATAACACATCTATAGTCAAACATATCACAAAACATTCAATAAAAATATGGAAGACTGTATCATAATAAAAAAACATCAAACAAGTTTAAAATCTATCAAAGGATATTAAATTTGATGAAATAAAATATATCTATGAGATATAGCGTTTTCAATTTTGAAATCAGTTAAAAGTCACATAATTATAAAAGTAAACATTTATTTTGAATATATTCTTATAAACATGTAAGGGATGATTCTAAGTTGTTATAACAGCAGAAAATATCTGCACTCACCGTATAAGTTAAAAAACATTCTTTCTTTAATTTTGTCGAAATGCTCATAAAGGGCCTTGTTTGGAAAATTACGGAATGATTTATTTATAAAAATTGTCTAAAATGAAAAAAGGGTATAAATGATATTAAACCGTAGTTTTTTAAATAGTGATATTTTTTTAAAATACATTTTTATGAAACATAGATTTTGATGGATAAGAAGTCCCAATAGATATTTACATAGAAATAACCTTGTATAAATAAAGATATTGTATAATTAACCCTTACCTTGTAGTTTCATTTGGTATAGGGTTTGTTTAACCTCATGTATAATGACCAAAGAAAGTTATTAAATTATAACATAACTATATTAATATTTATTTTATCAATCATGAGTCAGTAATAACTTTATACTACCCATTTAATAATGATTTCCATGTTAAATTAACATTTCAGATAATAATCTTTTTCTATATCGTATGTGTTATAACTTGTTATTCTTGATCGTATCATTTACATCATAAATCAAATACATATATTATATAAAACATGATTTACATATAATATCTATTTATAATATAAATATGTATAATCTATAGATATGTGAAATTTAGAACACTGTTTATGGATATTGTAGGTCTTACATATGCATAAACACTGTTTCCATTTTCATATCATATTTAAAATAAGTAAGTGAATAATATATATATAAGTACATATATATATATATCAAGTAGAATTATTATGTCATATATTACAAAATTATTTCTAATATTTTTTTTATAATCATCGTTGAATGGTGAACCTGAAAATGAATCTAATCACGCCGTGGAGACGGTAAGTCGTACGTACACACGAGTGATTATATCATTCCCTTAATGATTTAAATGCGTGAAATTGGATGGTATATTAATTATAAAGGGAAATTATAATGTTATTTTCATTATTTATATACATATTACTAATTTTCTATCCATCCAAATAATATAGCGTTGAATATAAAATTACACCATGGCGTGGAGACGGTAATCCGTATGTACGCATGCATGGTGACATTATCATTCATAGTATTGATAGAATAATGAGTGTGGTTGTAAAATATTTATAATAACATCATGTTATGTAGAAGGTACTGTATTTATTATTTTTGTATGGAAATAACAAAGAAAGAGAATGTGGAAGAATAAAAGAACTCTGAAAGAGGTGATAAAATAATTACCTCTTCTTTGGTTGTTTGCTTTTTATTTAAAAAAATTGCTCCATAGGATGGATTTCTGAATAAGGGATGGCCTCTAGGTTGAAGTGAGGGAAGATGGGAGGAGATTTGGGTTGGGGTTGGCTGAGACAACTGGCTATGGAGGTGTGATTTTGGGAGAAGGGAAGAACCCTTTTATAAAAAAGGTGATTGTCTGTTTTAGAAATGTTTATAATATTATTTTTTATAAAATCATTTTCGGTTTCTAATGGCTCCAAAATAACTTATATCAAGGATGTGGTAGGGATGGGTAGAAGTTTTATAATCTCATAGATTTTAGACAAGTTATTTCACCATAATATTTCTGTATTTTATAATTATCTTTTAGTTAAATAGTTTAACTTTTACCATGTCCTCTTATATTATTATAATAAATGATATGTAAACATACTATAAAAGGCCAGGAGAACCCCAAGTGTCATAATTGAATTTAATTTTATAATATATAAAAATTATAAATAAAATACCAATATGTAAGAAATATTTTTAGCTTTCTAATGAATATTTAAATTCAAATTTATCTTATGTATAGTTTTATATTAAAAATGGTTTAGTTATTAAATTTTGAATTTAACACTTTTAACTCTTCTTTAGATAAAATAATAATAAATGTCCAAATATAATCTAATTGAACTTAAATAATCATATTTTATTTCTATGGTTGGTTTTGGTCGAAATAAATTTATCCAACTGAATTAGGAAATGTGTTAGGGTAATTCTAATATCATATTTATATTTAATTACCCTGTTTACTTTTAACCATGGTATGTAAAAGTCATAATTTACAATTAAAAATATTATTTTTATCTTATTGAACCAAAATTTAATTATTTATGTCGACTTTATCTCTTGAATCTTTGAAATTTAATTCACAGAAACAGTAATGTAACGTTTTATGCAAATGTGCCAAGAATGTGGGTAAAAGACGTTAAAATGTTCAGCAAAATTTTATATATCTATTTTTTTATAAAATAAATCTAATGAATTTAATTGAATATATATATAAGTATTATATATCTATTTTGAAAAAAAAATTGAATAAAATAAATTATTATATAAATAAAAAATCGGTATTAAACAATAACATAGTGTTTTTCACTATTCATCAATAATTGAATGTTATTAGAAAAATACCAACATTTCACCCAAAGATATTTTTTACATTACGAATTCAAAAATGAATTATATTTCAGCAAATTCAAAACATAGATGTTTCAATAATTAATTTAAAATTAATTCCTGTTGTCAAAACCCAAAAGTGGGGTTTTAAGAAGTAAAAACTATCAAATGATTGATAGGTGTTTTGTAAAATTTTAATTTGAAATTATTTTTAATGACATAAATTATATTAAATGATAAAAATATAATTTAATTATAATTAAAATCCATTAAAATTCAAAATTTAACACTATAAATTATTTCATTTAAAAACGTTGTTTTCAATTAAAATTTAGTATTTTTCAATATTCATCAAAATATGAAAGTTATCAGAAAAGTACCAAAAAATTATCCCAAATTAATTATTTTGTCCCAACTCTAAAAAGGAATTTATTTTCATTAAATTTAATATATAAAAGTCTCAAATATTGGTTTTAAAATTGTTTTTCCATTAAAAGGTCGTAAATTTGCGTTTTTTTGAAAATACTTATTTTATTTAAAAAATGAATTTATTAGTATATAATGTCTAAGAAACACATAATATGGATTCTGAAATTATATGGAGTATATAAAATGAAAATTTTAGTTAATACAATTCATAAATTCTTTTTGAACCGCTAGTTTGGTATGTCGTGGTGCTCTCGAACTCAGTGTTACATGTTGCACAAATTATTGAATAACATTGAAGAGATATAGTACTGTGAAATATTAGGGTATTACATTCTAACCTCCTTCAATAAATTAAATCCTCTCAATTTTAAATTGTTCTTCAAATATGTAATGTTAAAAATATAAAAATAATTCTGTGGAAACCCACATTATAAATTGGGTAAAAAATCTTAATAAGAGGGAAAGGGAAATGAAAAAGTCACCAAAAAATTATGATCATGATTATGAGAAAATTCGTGGAAATTATAGACACATAATTGGAGGAAAACATAAATATTTATAGGGAGTGATTGAGGTCATCAATCAAAAACAAGTGTAAAATTGAGTGCCTCAAAGAATTCAATGTATAATGATTTAAAATATCATCGGCTCAAAAAAACATAAGGTATTAGTAAAACATATTTTTTGTTTTAAGATCTCATCTCGAAAGTTTATGAATTAATTTATTAATCGAATAAGACGAAATAAATATTTGACACGTATAGTTTCATCCTTCAACTAATTACTACCACAAACTCATCTTTCACTCCAAAAGATAATAGAATTTAAAAATATTGTATTTATCCTAATTGTATAGGGTTAAAAAATAATTCATTTATAATTCATTTGTCAGACAATTTAAAAATATACATTATACAAACATGGACATCATGTAGGCCAGTGGTAGGTGAAGCACCCTTGTCGCTCTTCAGTTTCAGGTTCATGTCTTGTGGCATTTCCAGATGTGACAGGTTGTCGCCCGACCTCTCGGTTTCCCTTTTTATAAGAATAAAATTATAATCGTATGAAATGATTTAACCTTAACAATAGTATTAAATGTCAAGCTTAATCCATTCTAACATTTAGGCATATCCAAAATAATTCTGTCCAAACTCACCGTTCAAAATTTATAAGGAAGGTAAACATAATGTATATCTTTTTTTCCGCCAAATAATGTGTGAATACATTCATCATGTATTCTTTTAAAACATGGTAACAGACTGAATTACCCTAAAACCTTATTGATTACAATCATCATACCTTATTCCTTATAGAATACAGGATATACTCCTTATATCCAAAATTGTTATAAACTTTAACAATATTGGAATAAAAAACAATTAATTAGTTTCAAAGTAATCAATAATATCGAATATAATTTATCCAAATTAATCATATATTATTCCAAATTCACTAAATCAGTATCAAAATCACATTATGGTTTATCTTTCCTTAAACGATGTATTTTCCACAAAGTTCAACTTTTTATTGAGTGACTTTTATTTGAACCATATAATCTCAAATCTTCAATGAAATAGTACTGCAGTATATTCCTTATTTGTTTTTATAATTCACATAACCATAACATCATTGATACACCACTCAAATGAAATAAGTCATTAATGACAAAATAATAACAGTAGTCATTCCACTTCATCTTTGTAAGTATCATAACATGATTAATATCGAATAGCATCATTTGGGCTATACTATGATGATTTGGATATTCCTTCGCGTAGTGTCCCAACTCATTGCAGATGAAGCATTGTACATTTGAAACCTTTTTTTACCCTTGAAATCATGTACTTGGTGTCATTTTTCTCCAAATCTATAACAAACTCCCATTCCATTCAAGAATTTACCAAGGTGTTATATCCACAGTTATCCTGTATTGGAAAATCTTTCATTCCCCTCTTCTCTTTATCTATATTAAAATCTACCATTCTTTTCATCTTTTTCATCCCTTAAAATCCATATGACATAGAGAATTATTTAGTTATCTTATTAAAACAAGATACTATTTATTCATATGATGAGAATATGTGGGATAATATTTCCCTTCTATATGTTAGCATAATACTATTAATGATATGATACATATTACTCATTGGATCATGCATATAGCAGGAGATACCATTCCTTCTACTGGGTGCAATTTCTAAACAATGGCATACACTAGGTTGGTTTAAGAATTTCCATGCATAATTCCAAACTTGTAAAATACATAATGTAAATTGAAAAGATTATGCATATAATCAATAATCATAAAAAAATTGTTTTCTTTGTGGAAATATTTACTCCTAATTCATTAAAAATGTATTGAAAAGAAAATTTGAATTATCCTATGCATATCCCTCGGGTGTTTCGTAACCAATAGTGAGACAAGGCATGTTTTTGTGTACCAGGATACCCCGTGTCAAGTACGAAACACCTTGTCGGTGTTTTTTTCTCCTAGGTACATGTATGCCAATATGGCATCTACCTTCTTGTATCTAGATAGGGATGAATGTATTGGAAAATACACAAAATCTCTACATTAATAATATTCAATGATGTTTTTCAATTCTAATCTTATATGTCTATCTTAGGGTAATAATCTCTAATTAATGTTTCTCTAAATCTAGTTTAGAAGGATTCTATTAAAATTCCTTTGATAACAACTGTAATGCCCCGACCCTAGTTAACCAATGTTCGTGAAATATTACCTAAAATTAGTATCATCACAAGGTATAAAATCTTGAATGATAGATTAGTTTAGTAACATTGGATGTTCTAGAGACAAACATAAGTTTTACAATAATTTATTAAATAACAAACTACAATATTGTGTATCTTTATAACACATTAATAATTCTTAGAAAATCCATTAAGGTCAGTCGTAATATACCTCTCTACATTCTTGGAAAAATAAAACATAGAAAGGGGTGATCTTAGATACATAGTAAGGAGAACAATATAGCGGAAACATTCATAAATAAGTATAAACATTTTAGGGAATTTATAAGACTGAATCACATGCCTTTTAAACATAATATTCAGCATAATTTGGAAAAGATAAATCAAATTATTCAATTTAGATAATGACATGGATATTCTTCTAATTTTATAATCACATTTAATATCAATAGACAATTTTATAATGATGGAATGCATAATGTCAAACATCATAACCACATAGTCAAGGAATTGTGCCAAGACTACCAATAAGATTTTGTCAAGGACTTGTTCCAAGAAACTAGATTGTATCATGAGACCTTCCGATGTATCAATGAGATATAGCAGGCTCCACCCGTCACATACTAAGTCCAATACATTCTTTATATGAAGCGGTTGAGACAAAACATAAGCATTCGTATTAAAACTAGCATACGAAAAAGCTAATACATTAACCATTTAACCAGGAATGGTATAAAAAAAATAGATACAAAATCACACATATCACAAAAACATTAATTAAAAACAGAATATTTTAATTATAATAAATCAACTTCAAACTAATGGAAAATCCATAAAAAGATGTTGACATAGATGCAATCAAAACTATTTGAGATAGATATCTCTTTCTATTTTGAAATCATATAAATGTCACATATTGCAAAAGAAAACTATTATTTTGAAAATATCTTTATAAGATATTAAGGGAATAATCTAAGGAGTTATAATGGCACAAAATAGCCACACTCACCATATAGGTTAAGAAAACATTATTTCCTTAATTTTGTTGAAAAGGTCATAATGGACCTTTTTTTGGAAAACGACAGAAAGATTCCATTATAAATTTTTTATAATAAATAAAAATGGGTATAAATTATGTTAACCAATATATAGTAAATATAAAAGAAAATTTGAAATATATTTTTAATAAACAAGGATATGGATGAATATGAAGGCTCAGTAGATACTTATATATAAAGAACATAATAAAAATAAAGTTATTGTAAAATTAACCTTTACCTTGCACTTTCCTTTGGTCGAGGGTAAGGTTAACCTCTTGTATAAAGACCATAGTATGTTATTAAATTATACCAACACCATATTAATATTTATTATATCATACATGATTCATTTATGAAATTATACTACCCATTTAATAATGATTTCCATGTTAATTTATCATTTCAGGTAATCATCGCTTTCTTTATCGTATGTGTTTAAACATGATATAATTGATCATATCATTGAGATAATGATTTAAATACTTCATGAATATAAAAACAGATTTATATAAAATATATATTTAGAATATAAATATATAAAATAGATATATATAATTATATATAATGGAAAACCCGTTTTTGGAGAAAGTAGGTCATTTGTACGTATAAACACTGTTTCCTTTTCCATATCGTATTGAACAGAAGTAAGTGAATAAGATACATGTAAGTACATATATGTATATATCCAGTATCATTATAAATTCCTATATTAAAATATTATTAATAATATATATTTTTATAATCATTATTGAATGGTGAACCTGTATATGAATCTCATCACGTCGGAAAGATGGTAAGCCGTACACACACACGAGCAATGATATCATTTCATTAATGACTAAAAAGTGTGGAATTGGATGGTATATTAACATTAATGATAAATTAGATTGTTATTCTCATTATTTAAATAAATATTACTTGTCATTATATCCATCCAAATAACATAGTGTTGAATAACAAATTACACCATGACGTGGAGACGGTAAGCCGTATATACACACGCATGGTGAAAATATCATTCATAGGATGGATATTATAATGATTATGGTTTTACAATATTTATAATAACATAATAGTATTTAGAAGGTATTGGAGTTATTATTTTTGTATTTAACTATAAAATAATGAGAAAATGGAAGAAGAAAACAACATTAAAAAAGGTGATAAAATAATTACCTCTTCTTTGCGTGTGTCATTTTGATTTTAACAAAAGGGAGATATAGGTTGGAATTTTGCTGAAGGGAATGACTCTAGGTTGATGTGATGGTAGTTGGGATAATATATGGGTATGGGATTTCTGATCCAAATGGATTTGGAGGTGTGATGTTAAGAGAAGGGAAATTACCCTTTTATAAGAGATGTGAAGTTCACTTTTGGAAAAATTTGAAATATTAGTTTATTATATAATAATTTTAAGTTTCTAATGGCTCAAAATTGATTTATATCGATTATAAGGTGGTAATGGGTCTAAATAATCTCAACCAACAGGTTTTATACATGTTTTCGTCACCATATTAACCCTTTCTTTTATATTTAACTATTAGTTAAATAGTTTATCTTTTACCATGTCTTCTTGTATTATTATAATAAATGGTTAATAAATGTACAATAAATTGAAAAGGGAACCTATTGTGGATAATTACTGATATATATAAAATTATATTAGTACTTTGGCTGAACATTAGATTTTTATAAATATTATATCAATTAATAAAATAGTATTTGTTTTAAAAACTCATTTATGTCAACTTTGACACTATTTACTATTTTGTTTTTGATAATGACATATCAACTTTATCAATTCAAAATAAAATTATTTAATAAAAACTAAGATTACATATTAACCTATAAAATTCTTCGATTCCATAAAATCCCATAAAATTACATTAATTTTTATATATATAATATCAATTATTTAAAATATTCATTGTTAATGTATTTACTCCATCATTATTCTATCAGAAATAAAATTTAATTATTTATTCTCAAAAAAATTATAAAAAAACTCCATTATGTAGAAAATCTATTTACCTTTCTAATTTATAATTATAGTCAAATTTATCTTATGTATAACCTTATATTAAAAATGGTTTAGTTATTAAACTTTGATTTTAACACTTTTTACACTTCTTTATAGAAAACAATAATAAATGCCCTAATCAAATCCATGTAAACTAAAAGGATCATATTTTATGCATAAGGATGGTTTTTGTCAAAATAAATTTATCCAATAGAATTATGACATGTGTAAGGGTAATTATAATATCACTTTTACCTTTAATTACCCAATTTACATTTAACTATGGTAAATAAAAATCAAAAATTACTATTCACAAAAAATTATTTTCATCTTATCGAACCCCATTTTACATATTGATATCAAACATGTCCTTAGAATTTTTCAAATTTAATTTAAAAAAACGATAAAATTACGTTTTATGAAAATTTGCAAATGTGCCTAGAAGGTTGGTAAAAGGCGTTAAGAAGTTCAATAAAATTTTATACATCTAATTTTTTTATAAAATGACTCCAATGAATTACATTGAACTTATGTAGGTATTATAAATATATTTTGACATAAAATAAATTTAAATAAAATAAAAAATTATTAAAATAAAATTTAGGTTTTAAATAATAATGGGGTGTTTTCACTATTCATCAAAAAATGAATGCTTTTAGAAAAAAAACCAAAAATTCACTTTGAGGTAATTTTGATATTCCAAATTCAAGGATGAATTATATTTTTCCAAATCCAAAAAATATGTGTTTCATGAATTAATTTAAAATTAATTCTCGTTGTCAAAACCATAAAGCGTGTTTTTAAAAAGTAAAAACTATTAAAAGGTCAACATGTTTTTATGTCAAATTTAAATGTGAAATTACATATAATGACTTAAAATGTATTAAATGATAAAAATATAATCTAACTAAACTTAAAATTAATTCAAATTCATAAATTAATACTATATATTTTTTCAATTAGAAAAGTTGTTTTCAATTAAAATTTATTATTTTTTACTATTCATCAAAATATGAAAGTAATCCAAAAATTACCAAAAAAATATACAAACTTAAATTTTTTTTCTTGATTCTAAATTATAATTTAATTTCATTATATTGAATATATAAATGTGTTATATATTTGTTTTAAAAAGGATTCTCTATTAAAAGGTGGTAAAATTACATTATTTTTAAAATACTTCATTTATCTGAAAAAATGAATATGTTCTTATATTATGTATAAGAAACACATAATATGGATTCTAAAATTATATGGAGTATATAAAATTCAAAATTCAGTTAATACTATTCATAACCGCATTTTGAATGGCTAGTTTGTCAAGTCGTGGTGCGCTCGAACTTGGTGTAGCGTGTAGTGCAAGATATTGAAGTACCTTGAAGATATTAAATTCTATGAAAGCTTGGGGTTTTACAAGGTTACAACGATAATAAAATATTTAAAACTCATCCTTTTTGTAGGAAAATTTTTGTGAAAATACTTCAAATGTTTTTTGGTTTTTATTATTTTATCGTGTGGATTCTAAAAACCATATTTTCAAATACATAAATAATTTCCATGTTATTTTTTTATAAATACCCACCAACCTCTAACTCCTATTCTATAAAAAAACATTTAGCATGAATTTAATCTCACTAATCTTCTTTAAATTCCTTACTTGGTGTTCCCAATAAATTAATAAGCTCATCTATGGATATTAGAAGAGACCCCTCAAGTTAATAGATTATCTAATCATCCTATTTATTTATGTACTTTATTAGTAATAACACATTTCATTTTCCCATTTTTCCTGTTTTAATATTCTTTTACACATCCCATTAATTTTATTATCATTCCTTATTAATAACAAAACACCATTCACACTCATTAAACCCATTCATAAACCATTATTTACACTCTTTAAGCGACCTAAATTATACCATTATTTTCCATGCCCAATATTTTCCTTGTGAATAACAATCACCATTTCAGCTGAATAATATTCACATAGTTTTATACAACATTAATTGAATTAATAATTCTATATATGTGACCCACACTCCTTAGTATTCATATTTAATGTGATGGAAGATATTATTATTTTGTATTGTTTTTTCACACACATTTTCAAGTATATAACATGAATGTTAAGGGTATTTCTAGAATCATATACCCCTCCAATTCATTGGATAATATTTTCATCTCACGAGATACCATGTATGGTTCATAATAGATTATCAAAATACCACTATCTTATCATTTCGTGGTGGTTATCCTTGACATATGGAGATGAAGACTTATTTTATGATATTTTTAATTTTCTATATTTCCTTGATGTTAAAATATTATATCATGATTCCATGTTCATTTTATTTATTATCACCTCTTTATTTTTCATTAAATCATTATTAAATAACTTATATTTCTTTTATTATGTTATTATTTTATTATTTCCATACAAGGATTTATTACTCACTCATTTACAGTGTATGCCTTTATGTTATTTCGTGCAGTATTGGGATATCAATGAAATAAAATATAATGTTATAGATTTTTTATACAATGTTTTCGTATATGTTTTTACTTTTTTGTGGTATATACCAAATAAAAAAACTACGAATATTGATCTTATGAATTTTTTATTATGTATATATTTATATAATAAATCATGTGATATGGTTTAAAATATATATTTGATTTCATAATTATATCTCATGATATTTAAATATTACACAATGCCATGGATGGATATATATTTCCAATACCACCCACACATAAGGAAAATCATTCATATGGGTAAAAATGAATTCATGTACTATAACATAAAAACATAAAAAATAAAAAAATTATACATTCTAGAAGTTTACATAAGAAACCATTTATAATTCATCTAATAAAAATGTAATGATAAGCCCATGAAAAAATGGGTATTCTTGATTTTAATAATTTTTCTATGTAAATAAAACTCAATATAGATAATTATACATATGATATTTATATCATATATGAAATGGATATGATTTAGACATTAATTTCTTTAATAAATTGATGTTTTAATCATCCAAGTGAACAAACTTAATTCATTTAATAGAACACAAGGAGTTCATAAAGGAAAGAGATTATATGAATATAATGTATATACAATTGGATTATTATGTAAAAAAAGAAGTGATGGAT
Organism: Viscum album; assembly: GCA_963277665.1. Classification (NCBI taxonomy): domain Eukaryota; kingdom Viridiplantae; phylum Streptophyta; class Magnoliopsida; order Santalales; family Viscaceae; genus Viscum; species Viscum album. Next base: position 55,795,615 of record OY728156.1, read on the forward strand.
TGAACAATATAATTAAAATATAAGATCATATTTAATCAACATAAAGAAGGTGGATGGTATTATTTTATGAATATTCCAAATCATGAATAGGAAACAAATAAAGAACACACTAAGATTAATTGGTAATATAAATTTAAAAATATTAACTCTTTTATAAATTGAAAAAAAATTAAAATTATTTTTTAAATAAACCATAATTATGAGAATTTATTTATTAGAAAACATAAAATCAGAGAGGATAAGTCTCCTAAAAAATAAAAAAAGGCGACTAAAATATACTTTAACATTGAAATGTGAAAATGATATTCATTTTTTAAAAAATGACTCATATTGAAAAATTTAAAAACATATCATTTTAAAAATATTTTTTAGGCAATACAATGTAGATGATAAATATATTTTAAAAATATATTGGAAAGAATTATTTTTTGAAGATTTTAAAACATTACATTAATGTAACTCATTTTTGAATAACAATCACATTTTAAAAATTCAAATTCCATTAAACTATTTTTGGGAAACCCACATAATAAATATTGTGATAAAATATTTCATTGATAAGAGGTTAAGTTATGTTTTAAGGTCTCCTACACCAATATATAAAAGGATTTTTGAATGTAAAACAATGACAATGAATAAAATTATTTGTGTTATTATATTTTGAAACATAAAATTTAGTATGGAATTATGGAAGAGAACATCATATCCCAAAGAGAATAATTTTAATACAATGGATTAATGTACCCAAATAGAAATCAAATCAACATATTCAAAAAGAATTTGTTAGATATAAGAGACTTGAATGATCAATTTCAAGATGAAAATTTATGACTCATGAAAATAAAAACACGGGTTGTGGCTTGAAAAATTTATTAACCAAAACCCTTGAATAAAAAAGTGATTTAAAATTAATCTAAATTACTAGAAATTAATGTTATATCTTGATATCATAAAAAAATCAGAATATACATCATATAAATTAAATTTCTGTGAATAATGTTAATGGTGCTTCAATGAATGGAGTTTGAGATGAAAATCACTTATATCTTAAGAAAAATAAATTTAAACATAATTGAAATAAATAGAGATTAAATTTTTATGTTTAAATACCCTGAATAAGATAAATATAATATATTATATTCCCCTTTTTTATTATATACACTATTGAAATGAAATTATGTTTATAAAGCGACATGGGTCTATAAAAATGTGTTTTAAGATGAAACCCTTACCATTTACAAAAATCATTATAAATATTCAGTTAGCTTTCTGATATTCCATATTAATGTTATTAAACAATCGATAAGAAAATTATTAAACTATTATAAAATTCCCAATTTCTACATACCATTATAATTTTTTTATATTATATCATTTCCACTTATGTCAGTTATTCATGGTTGTTAGGTTGATTTTTATGTGAATCTCCTGTTATATTATAAATTGTTAAGTTTCTTTTTAAAATAGATTAAAATCATCCATAATATCAATATCTGTATAAAAGATTATATATCCAATAAATTTTCTTATATTATCCACGATGGATTCCTATTTGAAATGAAACACGTTGTTCATGCATACGGTTGTCCACACACACGCATGGAGATGTTTAAATTTTTCTCAATGAACTAGAGGGGTTAAGGTGGGAAGTATGTGATAACATAAGAACCATTAATATGTTATATAATGAATATTTATTCTACAATAGAATCATTAAGACCATACATGATATGTTTTAATGAAAAAAATGAAATTATCACTTTGTGGAGTTGGTAATCCACACAGTCACACACACCAATGACAATTATTGTTATTATAACATATAGAATAGAATAAATAATGATTGTACAATTATTATAATAAACAAATAACAATATAATGTTTTTGTAGTTATTATAATACAAATTTATTGGTTTATTTTATAATTTAAATTATAAAAAATAAATGTTATGAAACATGTGATACATACATTGAGAACTTTAACTTCATATTGATATTGGTCTATGATTTTTGTGAATTATGATAATTTGTGGTCACCAAGAACCTAAATTCATGTATATTCCTCTAAATATATTATATATTTTTATGGTTTAAAGGAAAATATTTAAATAGTAGTGGAGTATTGAAAGTATGAATGTGATACCCCTTTTAAAAGTGATAAACCATGTAAAATAATGTTAAGTACGATGTAATAATAGAAGTGACAATAGATACATAGCTCCCAGTAAAATATTGGAAACTATATTTTCCTCAAAACATATTTATATGGTACATGACTCATTTATTTCATGAAATAAAACGTATTTCCATAGTTTGAATATTTAAAAAACATATTATTTCCATATAAAATATAGAATTTTATGTGATTGGCCAATTTTCATAAAAAAAAGAAATTATTCTTGAAAATATACAACCGGTGGTCGTGGGAGCATGTCCATCATATTTTTACAAATATCATTCAAAAACTTTTATAATAGATAAAATAATATTATTCATATAATATTCTCAATATATATTCTACAATATTATTAATATACACATGCATTAATTAAGTTAATGTTTGATTGATATATTCATCCAAATTAAAAATATTGATATAAAAACTCATAAAATAATAATTAAAAGGTAATTTTCCACATTTATCAAACATCACCTTTATATTTTACTCCAATAAATTTATAATATTTATATAGATTACTGTTGTTATCATATACCATTCATGAATATATTTTTAACTCATTTTTACATGACATGAAAATACCATGTAATTGTACAATCTCTTAATGTATAACAAATAATCCCTTCATGTTGAAATAATTTCCTTCATTATTGATAACTATATGATTTAATGGCATCATTTAGGAACTATAGAAATAATTTTTGGACATTTCTACCAAATTTGATTCTTCTATTTTGAATTTTTACAGACTTAAAAATTCGATATTATAACAGACCCATGATGTCACATACGATAGTTTATCTATTATAAAAAATTTAATAATATTAGATAAATTAATCTTAATCACATTCACATTGATAGAATATTTCAATATAATTCATTAAATGAATTAGACACCCATAAAAACAATAATGAATCCTTATGCGAGTGAATTATTTATTCTTCAATGAATAAGGAGTAACCTATTCAAAAACAATAATGTGTATAAATTATATAGGGTAAAATTTATCAAAAATATTTATTTTCTATTATATCATATCGATTCTAATGTTACTAATCATTGTAGTTAACAACATTATAAATCCCCATTTTAATGATTAATCTCAAGGATATTATGGATGATTATGTTATGATTTAAATACAATCAAGGCATTTATTAGATGTGTTTCATATTTGGCATTCGTTTAATAATAAATTTTACTAAATGTTCTTCCCTAAAAATTATGAACCCTTTTAAATTAATCATATCAATTTTCTTTCCATGATCATCATTTTACTAAAAAATAATTCCTAATTTTTTTTAACACATCTCTTATCAGAGCATTGGACATTTACCTAATCATTATATAGACAAACTCAACACCATTTCACTAGTATCCAAACATATAAGGGTTACCATTTATGTGTAATCAAAATCATTCAGTGTAATATTAATACATTACTTTTAGTTTTACCAATTTTCACAATTACTTATATAGGATAGTCCATGGGAACCCAAAATTATAAGAACGTACTAGGTTAAATAATTGTAGACTTCATATGTGATTATTTTTAAAGGAATATTACACATATTAGTTTTTAAAAAGACATTTATTATCACTATATTATATATATTATTCCCTTTTAGAAAAATACAATCCTCTTGAGATCTATTTAACAATCCTATTTCATAGATTAAAAATATTATTCCAACCATATTGATGTTTAACTCTTCAAAAATTCAAATCCTATGATACTAACCAAAATAAAAAATCCAACTAAATTCCTAAATATAAAAAATCATCCCATGGGTAAGTTATATTAAACCATTTTCATAATAAGTATTTTAATTATATTAAAAAATAATCCAGTTGGATTTTTTTCTTATGCCACAAATATTCATTCACTAATTTTCTAGAAATGTTATAATCCTCTGAGAGAGTGATTAGTCTGACCCAATGTCCCTTTACCCATGGACACATTACTCATGATAGACTTAGTTCCATAAATTTTATATTACCTGATATTTATAAATTATAATTAACTCTTTAATTTAACCTCATAGACTACTTCAAGCTAAATTCAAGGTAAAAGTAAACTAAATTATTTATTATAATAATAATGTAACTATGAAGCTACATGTATGGAAATCTAGAAATAGTTTAACAATATAAAATAAATCATACATACAAAGAAAAAACAAAAATACATTAAATTAATTATAAAGGGTTATATAAATATGAAAATAATTCATGAATTTAATCATGAGATAAATTTCTCATCGAATATTCATAAATAAAAATGTATAAAATGATATAATTTTACTATTCATTATGAATAATTTCATAGTAAGTAATTATTAAACATATTTATTTATTTATCCAAAATGAAAACCATTTATATAAATCATTGTGTGGAGTTTTAATCCGAAAATAAGATATTATATGAAATATAAATATTTTATATTTCAATTTTTTTATGTAAGGAATATCTAAAATATATATATCATATATTTAATATAATTTAATCCTTTATAAACATCATTATCAAATACACTATTAATATATAATAAATAATTTCTCAAATAATGAATTCAATTTGAGATATTCTAATTAATCAATATCAAAAATTCATAATATTTATATAATATATTATATATTATTAATTCCTTTCTAAGTAATTTAAAAATATTTTAGTAATTTTCCTTCAAATTTCTATTTAATCACTTTAGTTCTAAATTATAAGTTATTCTATATAATTTGAAAAAATATAATTTAAAATTATTATTTAATATTAGAGACTATTATTTGATAAATGTTTAAAAACATTTAATTATTTAATTATTAAAAAATTTAGCTAATTAATTCATAAATAAAATTATAAATTAATAAGTATCCATTAATAATGTTTATAAATTATAAAAAATTATATTGTATATAATTTCAAAAATACTGAACTTTATGAAAATCAATTTTCCTACGAACAAATGATTTAATAAAATACAATATATTTTATAAAATGATATAATGCACCTCATGTATATAAAGATGTATTTGGTGGGTTACGTAATATTAAAACATGGAAAAAAGAAATAATATATACATATATACCCCGTGGGTATTATGAATAGGTGTTTATTAGACTATATAAATATTAAGTAATGAACACTAATTTTTTTTTGAGATTATCCAATGAATAATACTATGAAATTTAGTTTATGTTGGGATAAATTTTATGTGGTTTTATTGTGTAACCACTAACTAGTTCATCTCATATCTGTAGACATCTCGTCATATATTATAGGGAACAATGTAAGAATAAATTAGTTTTTGGGTGGTATATGAGTAGTATTAATCTATATTGGCATATGATATGGCGCACATAGCAGAAAAATGTATTTTGACATTAACTCAAGGTGTTATTATCTATATAGATTTAAATTCATGTAGTATAAATAGCCACATATTATGATATTACATTATGTAAGATTATATAACTATATTATCATATTTACCTATTATCATCAAAATAACATTATATGATATGATTCTATGTTTTAAATCATTTCTTCCGGACTATTGTGTGCTCTGAATAGCCATATCATACATTATAATACACCAAAACACAAAATTTTAAACTATTTCGTAGACTATTATATCCCATATTGTTTTATGTGAAGAATAATATATAGTATCAATTAATATTTGTTTTAAATACTATCCATTATAATATTAATAGGATATAATAGTTTATTTATATTAAAAAATGATTTTTAGAAACAAAATACATTGATTTCTTTTATAAAACTTTTGGGTCTTATAACTTATTTTAATGCATAAACTATATAGTGGAATGAATTATAAAATCACTAACCTATATTATCTATACGTGAATCCAAAATCTCATAAAACCATAAATGACGTAAACTATTATTTACCTTACAATAATTGATCATTATTGTTCTTATAACTAGTCAATTCATGATGATGACCACCAAAAGGTTGCTAAAATATGTCCATCCTCTTTGGTGTATCTATTTTTTTAATGAATAATCCTTCTTATAGAGGGGAATCTCCAGAATCACTAGACATGTAAGTTCCCCACATGTAAAAGGATGAAGGGGAGATACATTTAGTTAACAAGGTATTTGGAAAAGGTTTATATACACTTCAACACCCACATAAATGGTAGTGGACTAAATATATTAGTATTGGGTAATTCTTGATCCTTTTCATTGATTTTACTCCTTTTTTGTACCATTTGTGCAATTCATTTTTTTAATGTTTCATTACCTAAATAAAAATAAATTTATTATAATTTTATTATATAAAATCTTAACATAATGATAGCATGTGTGAAGTACAAGTGAAATATTAACATCTAATAATACACACCCCTCGAAACTATATTATATCACACAATATGATATTATTAAGAAACTTACAAGAAATCAATTTTCTAGATATTATGATATACCTAATAAAAGGGATATTAGATGAATTATAATAATTAATATCATACTATATAACATATACATATCACACACTATAATATAGCTGACATGGATTTTTTTAAGGAACATATCTATCAATTGGAACATGTAATGGTAAGTATTTATAGGGTATGTTTGGGAAACATGGTCATCATATTTTTTAAATAATAGATGGTTTTGGTTATCAAGGATAGTAACATGTTATAGAGGTATTTGAGGTGGATATGATGGATGGATATGTGGCTTCTATATGTACATTACTATGTATTATTATTTATTTTTCATTTTCTATAGATATTATATAGTCACATTAATTTATTACAATGATACTAGTTATGTATCTTCATTTTCTTATGTTTTATAATGCGATACATTTTTTTCACTAACTAGTGGTAATAATAGTATATCTAATGAATTTTTGAAAATGATTCTTTATTTCGGGATGTTATTGAATGACGTGATATATTTTATTTTTTGAGATAAATTTTAATGATGTCTTAAATAGAATGGATTAGATAAAATTATTTTATGTTTACATAAATTTATTATTATGAAAGGGTATAAAATTTAGTCTTCATGGGAAATGATTAATGTTTATTTGAAATTGATATAATTTGTGATGTGTTATTTAGTATAAGATAGGATATTTCTAGGAGAGGATATTACTGATTATTATAAATGAATCTGGTTCCAAGATTTAGTTTTAAAAGGTTACCCACTAGTTACACACAGATGTTATGAAATGTTATGTAATGATAGAGTTAAAGATTAGAGATTGAAATTTCCAATGTTTGCTTCCAAGAAAATAAATCTCTAAAAATTAAAAATATTGATTAATGGGTTTTTGCCGGTAAATTTTTATTATATCAATTTATTATTTAAAAAATTATCACACACAAAAACACACACACACAAATACAAATATAAATATAAATATAGATATATATTACATGTCTTTGTATTTGGGATACTTTGAATGGTTTTGGATAAGTTTTATTAATTTAATAGGTGTTTTCAAGGGTTAATAAGAGGATATTTTGACCACCATGTTATGACATGGGCCACAAACATTAGATGTGGGAGTATGGGTCCCTAAAGTTTTTTTCATATTTCCACAATATTTTAAAGAGTTATTTTATATAATTCAGGATAGACTATTCATAAAAATAAATACATGATAACATTATTTATTTAATCATTTTAATTTTAGGAATATATTTCTTGATAAATATAAATTAATAACTAATGTTTTTTTTTGTTTGTGAATTGTAGGCGAAATGAGAGGTTTGATGTTTTTTATTATGTACCCTCAAGAGACAAATATGATTTATTTTAATAATAAGGGTATATATTTGCCTAAATTATGTGATATTATTGTGTTAATGACGTAGATTATTTATCATATGGAAACTAATCATTATTTTTCAATTAGAGAGTAATGATAACTATAACACCATGAATGAATTAAACAACAGTTCATGGGATGAACTTAATTTATTATTATCTTTTAGGTGATATATATGATGGAAAAAAGAATATATTCCCAATTTGATGAATATTTTTATGAAAAAAATTTATGATATAGATTTCATTAATGTCCCTTTTTATGACAGGCATTGGAGATATTTATTACGTAGAATTAACTCAGATGACATTTATACATATTAAAATGGGTTGATGGGTTCAACTAGATGAAATTAGAATCGTGGTCGGACAAACTGATATATCCTCATATGTATATTTTAATAAATCAATCATAAATGTGGGGTTCAATATTATCTTCCTTGAAGTTTAATACAAAAATTGTTGGGTTAAAAATAAGTATTAATAATGATTCACACTCTTTGGGTAGTAATTTATCTAATTTATTCGAGGTAGAACTATAACATCCTGACCTAACCAATCACCCCTTAACCATTCTCATGCAATTTTTGGATGCTACAAGTCCTCTTGTGTAGCCCCTGGATAACCAAAGAGTGGAAATAAATACAAAGTGAAAATTAAATTCCATTAGGAGATGTTTTCCCTCTAACATCACACACTCATCATATCGAAACTCTATAAAAAACTATCATGCTGTATTTTTATTTTGGAAATACCCAACACATATAGTTTATATAAAACAATATAATATGAAAATAATAAAAAATATATGAAAATAATTTAAAATATTCCACACATCTAAGAAAAAAATACTTTTGAAAAGGTATGTATAAATCAAAAATTAAATCATGGTATGACAACATAATATGAATCCTATATAATCATAATTAATAAAATTCTTCTGCATCACCCCAAAAAACTTTAAGAAAACTAATACATGAAAATTATTTCTAAATCCAAAACATCATTTTTCAATGCTACAATCCATTTATATTGAATAAATATGTCTCTGCTTCACTTTTATTTGTTATATAAAATCTATACAACCACTATGTCTCGTGCTTAAAGGTTGAATGAAAAAATACATTATGACACTCCCCGATACATCTCATATACACTCTGAATGTGAAAATTATGTAATATTTAAAATATTTTTATAAAACATGTTAAATTACCATGATAATTATAAATAACAATAAAATTATTTTATATTTCAATAATAACCATGATTTTAAATAAACTATAACTAGGAACATCTCATTTTTCATCCCATCAAATTCACTATCCATAAAAAACATTCATTTTCCAAAACCTGAGGCATCTATTATACCATTATTTATATCCATTACGTACGTCAGAATCTTAAATTCTCTAACCACCCTACTACCTCTTTATCATATTAAAAATGACACTATATAGAATAAATAATTTCAACAATCCTTGAAAAACTAGTTGATTATCCTATAATATTGTAAGAAATATCAATCTCATTTATAATATTTAACCAAAAAATATATTCTAATTATTTAATGATCATATAGATGAATGACATTATATAGTCTTTTTGAAATTATATTAAAATTTATTCATTACAAGGTGAATGAAAAATTATAGAACCAATGTGATAATGGAAAGAGTACTTTGGAGTGTTTTGTTTCATAAAAATATTTTCCAGGTTGATCAGAGGAGTTTTAAGATGTCATAATATGATTTATAAAAAATGTAATCATAGTATTGGTATTAATGTATGTTTTTTATAGGGAATTATTATCCACTTTTTGGCATATTTTAAGCAAAAAAACATGAGGTTTTGGAGATGATACATGAATTATTGGAGGAAATGGGAAGAAACCCAGTTTGTTAAACATAAATCCCATTTAATAAATAACATGAAAAATGTGGTCATGACCATGACACGTGTATTCATGTACAATGCATATATAAGGTTTATGTGGTACATTAAAAAATAATGCATTCATAATGTAATACATTTTGGTGCAACGTGAGATTATAGTATATGGTGGTGGACTGATTATTTTTGGAAAATTATGAAGTAAACTATGTTTTCATGCAGTGAATTCCATGATATGAAAAGGGGGTATACAAGGTCACAGTGGATAAGAACATGCAACTTCAAAGAGAAGGTGAGTAAGTAGTCCATATAGTATATTGTAGATGGTATATACTGAAGGGTTCAAAACTAAATACAATGATTAAAATGATTTATGGATTTTCATATATATACAAATTTAATCTCCTCATTAATCATCTACATGATTATTAGGTAAATCTACATAGTCATAAAAAGATTGCTGAAGGTAATAATCTATGATGTTTGAACCACATTTTTAATATATAATCTATGTGTTTGATTGTGTGGAATTAAAATGGAGTGTATTGTCTAGTGAGTTTTTTTATGCATAGTAGGAATCCAGATCATGAAAATAATCTATAAAAATGATTACATGTTTTGAAATTGGTGATACACAGTGAGGGCTATATATTACATGATGTAGAGGGATTCACATGGTTACAACTTGTATGAAATATTCAGGTAGTTATTTATCCATTAGTAACATTGTTTGGTATTATTAAAGTCTCTGTAGATCACTAGATCATTATATTTAGGCTATCAAGCTGTAAAGAAAATAATACATATATGAAAATGTGGAAGAGATGTTGAGGTAATTAAAATGAGGAACACTTCATCCAAATTCATAATAAATGGGGAATCAACATAGGTGATCCATTAGAGGATGTGAATTATACATAAATAAAATTTGTTACTAGAATATAATAACTATGACACACCTTTAAAATCCAAATAATCTAGTGAATAATAGTGGATTTTGGTATGACTAACAAACTGTCAACGTATGAATCATGTACTTTCCCTTTGTGGTGAAAAAAGTTAAATTGTTCTGCTATATTTTACATCTATTTTTTTAGGAAATTTTAATTCTAATAAAATAGGTTTATTGAGTTCATTAATAAAAGAAAAAATATTCCATCCAAAGTAAAATTAAATGTTAACATCACGACTCAGCCCTCCGCTCTCATGGCATCTAGGGGTACAACAACTGGTATCAAAGCATATGTTTCAAGTGTTAAAAATGTCATCTAAATTTACATGATATGTAAGATTTATATAAGTTAAATTTTATTTCATTTCATTGATGATTTGTACTATAAAATTTAGAAAAATGATATCTCATCTTCGATCACTTATGCATGTAGTATTTTCAATAATTTATCATGGGATAGAGATCAATGATTAAACAAGGCAGGCCCAGACATAATCTAATGGTAAATGGTTGGATGTTGAATAAAATGATCAAAATACATTATATATACCTCGATCCCATTAAATATATATATATATGAAATTCATTATTTTCACTAGTGCAATGTTATTGTGGAATAAAGTGATATAAAGGTAATGGTGGTCAAGCTGCATTTCCATAAAAATAGATTATATGATTTGAACATTCTTCTATATAGTAATACTGATTATTTATTTAAAAGAGTCAGTAATTATATTATTGATAATAGTGGTCTTTAAGAGATACATAAAAGTCATAAATATTTTTAATGGATATTTTAATGGTTTCCACTTCTATAGATCCCAAAAGTATCTCCACCAAAAAAGTTGTATTTTTTTGAAACACTCATTATATTATTATTTTAGAAATTTTAAAGCATATGAAATTTAATTAATTCAAGAAATGACATCATGTCATGTATAAAGAAGAGGTAATTATAAAACCCAGATAGTATTGATAACACTAATGGTAATAATATTGTAGATGATCTGGATAATGAACATCTCTATCTTATAACAATAAAATTAAGGAGTTTAAATGGTATATTCAAAGGAATGATACCTTTGATTTGTTATTGATTTATTAATGTTTTTCATATTGAATTAAGGTTATCGAATAGATTTTATAATTAGTAAGGTCATGTAGATGTTTTACATGAGATACAAGAAGCATCCCTCAAAAAGGAGACTATAAATCATGGAATATATCTAAATATTAATTTTAGAGGATGATATCTTGGAGAAAATTATAACATTAAAATGATGACTATTTGATTTTATTTGATACTAAATCTATGTATTATATGAAATATTTCATGATGTATATTATTTTAAAAAAATATTATGAAAGGAAAAATTCAATTAACCTAGAGGTGTTTTCAAGCTAAATATAAAACTTCATTGATCCCTTGAATAACACAATAGTTAAAGAATGAATAATAGAAAGATAAATTAATTTGGAAATATTATACAGATTATTTTTATTAGCATGATGAAAAGATTAACTAACTATAATAGTAAAAGTAATACATTCCTATTAATTATATTTGATCAGCTGAAATAGTGAATATTGTACAATGAGTAATGAAAAATATAAGGGCTTCAATGTACATAATTCCTTACATCATGAAAGAATTAAGATGGTTTAGTCATTAGAATAATTGGTGTTTCATTTATAAATAAAAATTTGAATAGAATGAAAACATATAATTCATTCCAAAATAATAACATTAGATTGATATTTAATATTGAATAAACAAAAAATGATCATGGAAGAATCTAACGGTTTCAATAACATTATGAATTAATTGAGACCCATATATTTGAGTAAAATTAGAATTTGTTGTGATGTAGAGATATCAAAATGAGTAATATTTATATATCTGATCAACAGAAACTAAATCTATAGTGATTATAGCATCCAACCTAATTCATTTAATACTCAATCATTTATCACACCAAAAAAAAGTAAATCAAAGTGAAAAAACTAATCGGTCCCCAGAAACTGATTAAAGATTGAGGTGATATATAGTAATTATTTATTCTCGCATGGTATATCTTTTTGTAGTGGAAGTAATATAATTGAATCAGAAAACACCAAGATGTCACAAAAAGAAAGTGAATCCATAACTATCAATTAATAAAATAATAATTTTTATATATATCATTATAAATTGTTTAAAATTTTTTATAATAATTGATTAAATGACACCAAATTCTGAGGATAAAAAATGGATTCCAGTAAACCTAATTAATTTTTTATTTATCATAGATACATCATGATTGAAGAATGATATGATTTTGATTTTACATCCAGCCAAAATGTGAAAAATAAGTATTTTTCTTATTAGTCATGTCAACCAATGATCTAAAGGAATAAATATAATATTACTAATAAATGAATATTTTTAGAAATAGATCTCAAAAAAAGAATGAAATTATCTCCAATATTCTCGATAGTGTGTTCATCTCACAAAAAAGTAAAAGTAAATATCTAAAAATACCTTAATTGAAGATTTTATGGAATTTATTTTTTTGGAAATTATGTAATCTTAATGATAAAGAGTAGTAAAAATATTCATTTGGATGGTTATGAGATAATGTGTATTGGGTTTCTCATTGTGGATGGATTATGAAAACATTTTATAATTATGATTCAACCTTACGACCCTAGACATATGGTTATATTTAACTATAATGGGTTTATAATTCAAATGTATATATAGAAAATATCATATGAATGGAAGAGAATCTAATGATCATCTATACATGGGGGGACAGTCTTTTATATTCATAAATCCATTATATGGATGAAATAACTAATGGAATCATAGGAAAATTTTCATAGACCAACCAAACATGGAGAAAATACATAAGATAAATTTTCTAGTGGGAGTACCTTTTCTAAATAATTATCATGAAATGAAATGTGATACTTTTTTCAAGGGAAAGTGGTTTGTAATCATTATCGGCTCAATAATTTGAGGAAATATAGTCTTCTCTATTTAGTCATCATATACATACTTTGTCTGATGAATATATCTTGAATATATATAAATATACTTCATTATTTTTATTAATGACTATAGAAGATTGGAATTCACCACTTCTAAGTCATTGATGAACAATAACAGTACATACTATAGAAAATAAATATGATAATGGAAGTTAATCCAAACAATATAGTTGGACATAGATCTAAATGACATAATCCATGAAAATGGGAAATAAATATCACACAAATCTACTATCAATAATATATCCAACGTCATTTGAATAAGTGTTGAATGATAAATAATTATTTAAATACATAAATAAATATAATTAGATAAAATTGAAAAATATTGGAATTGGTAACCTATTGAATATGTTGAAAATCGTAATACAATTCAATGAAATTAGATAAACCTGATTTTTTTTACAATTATGGAAATCTAAATAGAAATATGTAATGATTTATTTGTAAAAAATATAATCATTTTAAATGTGTTTGTGTCGAAGAATTATTTTCATAGTGGTACAATTTTAGTTAATCATGCTCTTTTATAATACAAAAATTCATATATAATATAATTTTTATCCAAAGAATATCAAAATTCTATTATGAAATGAAATTGTTGAAGAAAGATAATATGTTGAAAAGGAAGTTGGATTTCAAATTAGAAATTAAAAAACTCATTGTTTGAAGCTAGAAAAGATCTATATAGTCTAAATAATCCACCACTATCATGGTCAACTTGGATGATTTTTTTATTTTATGAAGCTACATTTATAAGGGGAAAGTATTGATCAGTATCTATAGAGGATTATATCCAAGGAAATCTATTTTATGTTGAATTTTATGTGAATGATGTAATCATTTATGTAAATAAGATAAAATATATGGAAAAGTTTTTCACCACAAGAAATAATAATTTGAAATTTCTATGATTGTTGAACTTATAAGAATTCTTGGGCTACATGTGGTAAGAAATAAGCCATATAGTTATTTATTTTAAGAATATTATATAAGTGAGATATTGAATAATTTCAACATTCATGATTCAAACCCTATATTGAATCCAATATTGGTTATAATAGTTATTAGGAAGCAAGAGGATAGAAAATATATGGATCCATCTATGTATGGTAGGATAATTGGAAACATCATGTATATTACTACAACATGACCAAATAATTTCGTCATAACATGTTTACTATCTTGTTACCAGATTGATCAAAAAGAAAATTATGTCACAAAAATTAAGATAATAATAACTCATATCCAAAGTGCACAAAATTTTAGTTATTTCATTGATGTATAAAAATCCCTTCAATTATATTTGTTTTATAATGATGATTGATCTGGAGATGTGGTGTAATTAAAATATACAAATAGTGGTGCATTATTTACCAGTAGCATGTGTGATAGTTGGATGAAAAAAAATTAAAAATGATCATTTGTTATTCAATAAGAAGAATAAATATATCATTGACTAATAAAAGATTCATTTTTGTAATTAAAAAATAATTTGATGATATTTTGAAAAATGTGAAGTACATAGGGGTGATTTATTTGGATAATAAGAGTTCAACAAAACCCACCAAAAATATCGTACAATACTGCCAAATGAAATAAATGAATATTTGGAATCACTTTATCAGGGGAAAGGTTTAAAAATATGTTTTTGGATTGGAGAATGGTGGGTCTAATGGTAATGTGGTTGATGTCAGGACTAAACAATATTCCATTATTGTGTTTGAAAATCACTGGTTGAACCTCAATATATAACCACCTCCCTCATCCTATGGAGGAATGTAAATAATCCAACACTATATATATTTAATTTTTTATAATTTTTATTTAATGGTATATAATTATGGTAATGATATAATCCATGGTGTATTTGGGATCCAAACATATCATATTACCCATTCTCTTTGGTTTTATAGTCTCTTGGGGAGTCAGGACTGTGGAATTGGGAAATAGTGTTCCAAAGGGGGAAAATGTAAAATTTTTTCTAACTTGTGGTATCATATCATGACACTATCTTATTGATGGGGATTTTATAGTGTAGGATGTGAACTGAAATGCTTCTGAATGAGATGCATGCACACATGAATACGATTCACGAATCATATATATAAATATATATAATAATATATATAGTGTACATTTAATTCATGCTTATTATGAATGTGTTTTTTCATGATTATTATCAATGAACTATATATATTATTCATCTCTCCTTGAATGGTTTTAATTTATTTCAAACCAAAATTAGGACCAGTTATGGAATACACATTCATTGAAGATGTTCAATGTATGAATAGTAACATGATATAACATATGGGTTCTATGATATGATTCCAAGGTTATTATGATATATTCATTAGTTATTATTTCATGAGGATCATCATTATAAATTTAAATAAGATGATGATAACCCCTTTTGTATTATGTGTTACACTTTTGAGATTCTTTCAAACCAATATTCTTCCAAAAATGTTGTTCATTACTCTCAACAAATGAAATAACACCCATTTAGTTTTCCTTTACCATTTTTATAAAATCAAGGATCTCATGGTTGGTGAATTCCCACATAAGAAGAATTATTTTTTTCATATCTCCTACTGATATCTTTCAATATTTAGAATTCATAGAGATTAATATAGTTTTTTATACTGCAGATTTATAGGTACTCTATTATAGACTATTTTATATTTTTGAATTCGTGTAATTTATTATACTATGTTTCTGGGTTTTAATCTACTATCAATGATAATTTTATGATAATATGAAACCAAAAAAATTTATATAATTTTGGTTCTTTCTTAATCATACATGATGTTATCACTGGTTTTGAAAAAATGTATCTGGAAATATAGAGCATCATTTTCATAAAATAGATGCACATAAAAAAACATTATGTCAACTACACAATGGTAAATTTGATTTACCCTTATGTAGGTAGGATATGTAAAGGTTATAAAATTTCATAAAGAAATATATGTAATATAAATCAATGTATTTTCATTATATAGGGAGGTTCCTTTAAGATATTTTAATATAAGATAGTGTCTTAATTTACACATTTTTTTGAATGTTGTGTAATGTAATATCGATAACCATAAATTTGAGAATACTTCATGTAAAGGTAATATCCTCGATACCCTTATTACGTTCATTATATTTTATTTTAATAATGGTAAATATTAACTTATCTTTATGAAAGAGCATCAAATTGGCCTTATGTGGGGGTCATTCCCTTCTGTAGAGAGTATATGTAAAGATATAGAGTAGTTTTCCTTATAATTATTTTATGTGTTGAAGGGAGGATACTATTTAGATGAATAGGAATAATATTCATGGGGAATTAAGAAATATAACAACAGTATATATTTTATTTTTTAATTAGTAAAAAAACATGATGTAATGAATATATTTATTTACAATCTACCTCAAGTCTAAATAGATTGTTGATATAGTATATTTTTTATCATTGCCATTGGAATGGAAGATATGAATAGGATTAACCACATCATGTAATATATATATATATATATTTTGGGATTTAATATTAATTAATTATTTCGAATTTATTAATCATTAATTTTTTTTTTTCAAATCATTTAATGAATAAAGTAACTATTTTTAATAAAAAATTATATGTATACATGTTATTCATAATCATCCTAAAAATAACATTGATAATTATTAAATAGTTATTTTAAAGAAATTTATCTTCAATTTGGTTATTATAATCCTTACATTATTTACCTAAATTTCATTGTTGAAGATAAAACCATTTAAAGGTAAAAGGAGTTGTTTTTCAAAAAATTATATTTATGTGAGAAATTTGATTCTATAATAATAAATTAAATATATCCGTATTGACTATTTTTTTAAATATAATTTATATATTATATATTAATTCACATATTTTATCATTTTATATTTTTTTTCAGGTCATGGAATGGAAGTAAATTCTTTTTTATGCTTACAGATGTATTTTTTTTCTAATAATCGGTTTTAATGGAATTTAGCATATTTATTTTAAATTTAATTTTTTATACATATAGTATTTGAATTTGAAAAAACTAATAAATAAATTTCAGTCTAAATTGACCAGTCATTAAATGATCCTACATTAAATTTATTTCACTATGAACTGTTAAAATAATGAAAAAGTGGAACCAAGTTTAATGATAAAACATGATTTTTTATGATGGTTAAACCAAGTGATAAGGGATATATTTCCACAAAAATATATATAATTATTATTTTATTTATATATTTATAACATATATTACCATAAAAAATTATTATTATTCATTTAAAACAATTATACATGATAATTACAATAATTATATTATAATGTTTTAAGTAATTTCATTTGTCTCTTATCTCTCACTTATAAAAGGGAAGATCCTCTTCACCATTAAAAAAAATGTCCATAATTTTATCTCAATAAATAAATATTCTTAATACCTTTCTATATTCCTTTTCGTCAACTTATATCCCTTTATATTCTATTAATACCCATTTCATAAGGATTAATATGGAATCCAAATGATCTTTCTCAAAGAAGTGGTGTAATTATTAACTAAACTCTTTCAAATTTAATTCTTCATCTAGAAAATCTAAACCTATTTTATTATTAATATAATAAATAAAATAGTATCATATATATAATGATATTTTTCATGATGATCTCAAAACATTTTTCTACATCATTACCATTAATTGGGAAATAATATTATCACTTGAAAGTATATGTGGACTACTGCCTCCAGGTAGCAATATAATTCACATTCCATCACTTCCCCAAATGTAAAAATATAATGATAGTTTATATATATATATATATATATATTAATGAAATAATTATGATTTTTGTAAAAATATATTAATTAAATTTACTTCTACATTTTGGTTAGAAAATTTAGGCTTTGTTCACATGTATGTACCACCTGTAGTCTCCATGAATAGTTAAATTCAATTTTATATCACTAACATGTATGGATGATTATAAATATCTGTATAATAAATATATATGATATATATATAAATAATTGTTAAAATTATTGATATGATGTAAGAGTCATCAAATTAAAATGACAAGAACGTCTATGTAGAAAAGTTTTGGGAAAACAAAATTGTTAACACGCAGAAATGATAATATTGATTATTAATTATTAATAAATTGGTTTTGAAATGTAATAAATGACTATATATGTTATTATAATTTTTTATATATTTTGTTTAAATTAGTACTATATATTTAAATTTGTCATATAACAGTTTAAATATCATACAATGAATGTTAGAATTGAGGTTATGGTTTTTATATTATAATCACTTTTTAACTATGATTGTTTATAAAAATATTTTCAACGTTCATAATAGATGATATATCTCTCGAAAATACAATTAAATTACTTATAATATGGTTATTTATAAAAATTAAAGGTTTTAAAATCATTTTATTATATTTGTATACAAAAAATCCTGACAGATTTTTTTTTGAGTAAACTAACATTACTTTTCAATACAATAGTAAATCTATTTATTCCATGTATATATTTTATATTAAATAATTAAATAATATTTTTAATATTATCCAATTATTGTTTTAAAAAATTTACATTGTTTGGATATATTAATTTCTTTTAAATTAATGTTCTTGTAATTTTCAAAATGGGGTGCTTTTTACAACGGTGTGAATCAAGTCATTATTTTAACATGAAACACATGAAAGACCCATCACCCCTTATGATTTCTATTTGTTATGAATCATACATTATGAATTTCCTTGTTTAATTTCATGTAAAATTTATTCATTAATAATTATAAAATTTTATATTGTTAATAAGTGCTTTAAAAATGGAATATATAATATCCTCTTGAAATATTAAAATTGTACTTTAATGAAAATTTTCATTTATGATAACATCCTTTAATGTTCTGTATGCTTCACTATGGATATGATACAATAATACAACCGTTGTTTCTGTGGATTATCATCATTATTTTTATGAAATATATATCAAAACCAACTTTCTATTCATTCGGTTTAGTTATAATTAAATTGAAAATCATTTCATGATCTCTTATCATATACATAAAATGACTATAATTACATTGATGATGGATCCATTATAGATCTCTAGTGATGTGGATAAATATTAATATTTTATTATCTCAATGGGTACATGAGTGGCTATACCAAGCCTAAATCTAAGGACTCAGCCTTAATACATTACATAATATTGAATTAAATGAATAATTCGCATTGGGGATCTTTTCAGGTTAATAGTTTTTGAGGGTTAGCCAATAACTATTACATTACATCTCAAAAATATCAAAGTAGAAACTTCTACTCAGTTTACATTTTTTCAAAAAATAAAATCTTTTGAAAAAGGAGTCATGTCAAGTACCATGATTTTTACAGCTTGACTCTTCCACCATCCCATCAATGACCGTACTCATTTTTATGTTTTGTGAAAAACATTTCAAAACATGGGATAAGAATAAGAAACTTAGTGAGGGTTATAAAATAAAGAAATAAAACATTATATCATCATTGCATACATAACATAATCTCTTTAATATACCTCATGAAATCATAAGATTTACATAGTAAACACAAATCATAATGGAAACCTGTGGAATCCATAACATACTGACATTGTAGTTATCACTGCTACATAGGGAGTTTCATTTGGAATACCCATCACTTTATATTCCCTAAATATCTTAGGAGAAACTTTCATTTTCACCTCTGTCATGTTACCCAATTCATTGGATAGCTATCTCGAGCTCACCAACCCTAGTTTTATCACAGAACCACATATACACGTAACAATTCCCATGAACGATAACATATTCATAACTCATAAAAACATAAGGGAATGATAACCTTTCCTCACATCAATCAAAATATATCATTTAAATTTATTGACATAAAAATACATTATAAAAATAATGTTCAATACCAAAATATGGAAAATAGTATATTGTATTTATTTTCCATTTAAAAACATTACAACTTGTAATGTAAGCCAAAGATCAAATAGTAATTATGGTGGCACAAAGGACATTGTCAACACGTTTGTTAAGAAGAAATATTCTGTTTTTTCAATTATTAAATCGATTCATAGAAAAAGAATCCCTTTGAATGAAATGAAATTTCAATGTTGTTTATACATCATATAAAACAATGTTGTGTATAAAACAATATATTCCTCAATTAAATGAGTCAGAGACGAAGTACCTTACCTCATGTCTAACATGAATTGTTCATTCTTTAATCTCTAGAATAATAAAATAATGATAATTTATAATTTCTTAAGATCCTTTTTTATATTTATTATATCTTTTATATTAATTATTACCGTGTTATAAACATCATGTAATCATTTATGTTAATAGTGGTCGTTTTGTCGATATTAGGTACTTGAGTCAAAAATGAACTTCTTATATTTACAAGTTTTCTATGTGGTCAAAATTCCATTGTCTCTAGAATGATATTAAAGATTTAAATATAATATATATCTTATATATCCATTATAAATTTGTATTAATAATATTACATAACATTTGGAGGTAAGAAATTAAATGCACCATTCATTGAGATGGTAATTCGTACGTACACATGAACGCAACATTCATTTCCATTTCATATTTAATGGAATTAAAACATAATGATACATATGTATATTATAATTCTTGTATAATATAATATATAATATCATTAACTCCATCCTTTATACATTAATCACATGGCATTGACGAGTCATAACACTTTGAGTGGGCGGTAGTCCGCACTTCCTAATATGAAATTATCACATTTACGGATAATGGAAACCATAAATGTATGATTGAAATGAAAAATACAGAATCATAAAGAAAAAATAAACATAATTTTTATCATATATAAATACATTTCCATCATAATGGCCCCCGTGATAGGATGTATGAGATAATTGAACAATCATCGTTTAGTAAGATGTTAGTTTTCCATCCACAGAAACAGTATGTTCTTTACCCATTAGATGGAGGTGCGCGTATGTTTAGTTCGAATAATTCTCATAACAACATCCTATTATATTGATGATACTGGTTATATTGTAATATAATGGAAAAAAACATATTTAAGGTGATGGAGAAATAAAATAAAACAAAAGTACATAAGAGAAGACGTTGCCTTTAAATCGGGTAACTCCCTTTGGTTTGAACCCAAAAGGTTTTGTTTAAGTTCCTTCTTGCCTATAATAAAGATTATAAGGGGAGGAGAGGGATTTATGGAGCTTAATTGGGAAGAGGATGGATGATACATGGGGCTTGGGAGGTGTGAGGAATGGGTTAGAGGTGAGGGCTTTCTATAAGGTGGTGGAGGGGCTCTTTAGGAATGACTAAAAAATATTATTTCATTATATAATGATTTTCAGTATATAAAGAAACAAAACATATTAATATATCAAATAAGAGGACTCATGGTAGAAATAAAATCATCCAAAATGAATTGGACAGGTTTTGGATATTATTTTAATCGTTATAATTTTATTTATTTAAATCATTCATTAATTTTGTAAACACTAGATCATTATTGGGTCATAAATATTTTCATTTATTTATTTTATATAAATTATAAAGAAACCTTGATATACAAAATATTAATAGCTTGAAAAATAATATTTATTATTTAAATTATATCTTATATAACCTTATGTAATAATTAATTTACAAAAAGGTATTAGTTTATGTCATTTTTGTCTTGACTTTATGTTAAATAAAATAAAGTGTCAATATCACTCCCATGTAGCACCATGGGGTCCCAAAATAAACCTAATGTTTCTTATGTTTAGAATTGTATCAACCAAGTTGATTATGACACATTTTAGAGAAGTTTTATTTTATTATAGTAATATTTGTATTCCCATATTTAGCAGATTTACCCTTTAACCATAGTAAATAAAATATTTACTGAAATAAATATTCATAATGTATAAAAATATAAAGATACCCATTTAAAAAATTTGGACTTCCTAATTCCAAATATGGGATTAATTTTTTAAAATTAAAAACACATAAGTTTATGAAATTAATTTAAAATTAATTCCTACCTTCAAAACTAAAAGTGTATTTTTAATAAATAACTATAAACAATTTAACACTTGTTTATTTCCAATTTCAATGTGAAATTACCTCCAATTACAAAAATTGTATTAAATGGTAAAAATATATTCTAATTACAGATTAAAACCAATTAAAAATATAATCTAACCATATAAATAAAATTGATTGAAAGGCAGTTTTGAATTAAAATAATGTATTTTTCACTATTCATTAAAAATGGAATTTATCAGAAAAATACCAAAATTTCATCCAATGTAAATTTTGATATCCCGATTCCAAAGAAATATTATATTTTATGTAATAGAACATAAATAATTGACCAAAACAAGATTTAAGTGGGTTCACCATTAAAAGGCGGCAAATCGACCTTTTAATGAATATTATTGAATTTATGCTTAAAATTAGATTAATTCACATTTTAAGCCTCTAAATTTTATTGGATAAATTTAAATACATTTAATAAACATGTATAACCATATTTAGTTAGTTATGATCATTCCCTCCAATACCATGGCTAGGCGTTAACAACCATTTAAATTAATAATATTATATTATTATTTTGGAACGTAAAATTTCAAAGAATCTCATTGTTGCGTATCAGGTATGCCATCACACATAGAAACCCCATTAAGGTAAAATTAATATTTAATTCAAAAAATTTTAATTAAAATGAAAATGTATTATTTATATATTTATACGTGATGTTACCTCCTTCCCCCCTATTAGAAATTTCTTCTTTGAAATTTTATTCACTTATCAAAAAATGGGGGTATTTATCCCTCATAGCATTTTCATATTCCAACATTCCCCCTTCATCTATATGGTTTTTTCAAAAACATTTACCTGATAAATTAATTTATTCTACAACACTTCCTCTCTTCGATCATGAATATGGACTGGATGTTCTTCATAAGAGAGATTCTCTTCCTACTAAACTACCTCTAGGCTCAAAACATTAGATGGATCCGGCATATACATTCTCAACATTGAAACATGAAAAACATTGTGTACATGGGATAAACATGGATGTAAATCCAATCTATATGAAATTGATCCAACATTCTAAAGGATTTCATAAGGTCTGATGAACCTCAAACTCAACTTTCCCTTCATACCAAAATTCATCACACTTCTCCATGGAGAGACTTTGAGAAATACGTGATCAACTACCTCAAAAAAATGATCCTTCCTCTGATTACTCGCATAACATTTCTGACTGCTCTGAGCTATTCTAATGTGCTTCTGAATCAACTGAAATTTTCTATCATTTCATCTACCAATTCTGGTCCCCTCAATTTTTTTTCACCTACTTCCTCCCAAAAAGCTGGTGTTTGACACTGCATCCCATATAATGCCTCAAATGGAGCCTTCTATATACTGGAATGAAAAAAATTATTATATGAAAATTCATCTAAATAAAGATGTCTGTCGCCAATTCCCTAGTAATCTATTGAGAAAACACTTAATATATCCTCTAAGTTCTGAATTTTTCATTCTGACTGCCCATCTTATTGTGGTTGAAAAGTTGTAGTAAAATTTAATTCACTACCCAATGACATCTGAAGTCCCTTCCAAATGTTTTAAGAAAACATAGGATAATGATCAGATACAATGGAGAGAGGAACACCATGAAACCATGATATATCTTTAATATACTACATAGAATGTTGATCTAGATACAAAGTATCTCGAATAAGAAGAAATGAGATGATTTAGTCAATTGATAAACAATAATTTTGATTGCAATATTACCTCAAGATGTCTTCAGTAATCCCAAAATGAAGTCCATGGATATATTTTCCCATTTTCACTCTGGAACCAGTAAAGACTGAAGAATCCATTTTGGTAACTGCTTATTTGATTTAACCTACTAACTATTCAAACACATCAGAGTAAAATCAAAAATATCTCTTTGCATTCCATCCCACCAGTAATACTCCCAAAGATCTTTGTACATCTTAGTACTTCCCAAATAAAATTAAAACAGGGAATTATGAGCATCACATAACAACTCATTATTCAACTATGAATCACATGGAACACATAATCTCTATTTAAATATCAAAATACATTAATTATCTACTTTAAATTCAGAAAACATACCGTTCTAAACCAACTCTACATTTTTCTGTAACTCATGGTCTTCCTTCTGCTCTAGCTTCATTCTGTCTGATAGAAATGATTTTACTAACACCTGAAACAAAATAGAAGAATTTATTTCACTATCAACTTCTATTCCAATGTTCATCAAATCAAAAATTAACGGATCTCGTTTGAAATGTAGAATCATTAATAAAGCATTACTTTTTTTGACACAAAGATTCAGCCAATTTATTTTCTTTTCCCTAATGGTAATGGATTGTGCAATCATAATCCTTGATTAATTCCAACCATATCCTCTATCTCATGTTAAATTCTTTCTAAGTGAATATATACTTCCAACTTTTGTGGTCAGTATATATTTCACATTTTACTCCATAAAATTGATGCCTCAAAATTAACAAAGAAAAAACAATAGAAGATGATTCAAAATCATTTTTAGGTTAATTTAACTCATGAGGTTTCAAGTTACGTGAATTATAGACATTTAACTGATCATTCTGCATAAGGAAACAACCATGTCCTTTCGTTGAAGCATCATTATAGATAACAAACTCACCATTTCTGGATGGTAGTGGAAAAACATGAGCATTCACCAATCGTCTTTTAAATTATTGAAAACAATCATCCCATTATTTTGTTCAAATGATCTTAACACCTTTTTGAGTTTACTTTGACAGTGGGCTAGATAAACAAGAAAAATTTTGAACAACCCTACGAAAATAACTTTCCAAACAAAGAAAACTATAGATCTCAGTTTTTTTGTGGTTCTTGGTCATTCTTCAACAACATTTGTTTTAGTAGCATCAATAGTTATGACATATTATTTAAATAATGTTACCATGTAATGAAATTTGATTTAACAAAAACTCACATTTGAAAAAGTTCCCTAATAGTTTATTTTCGTTTAAAGTTTCCATCAAAAACCTTGAATGACCATCATGCTCCTCATTACTTTTAGAATAGACCTGAATATCATCAATTTACACAACCAAAAACTTATCCATGTACTCAAAGAAAATTATATCCATAAGATCCACGAATACAGAAGGTGTATTGGTTAAACCAAAAGGCATAACTAGAAATTCATAATGACCACATATATTATAAAACACGGTCTTTGGAATTTCTTCTTCCTTTACTTTCATGTAATGGTACCCAGACCTCAATTCAATCTTCGAAAAATAATGAGCTCCCTGGCACTGATCAAAAATAATAATCCATATAGAGAAAAGGATATGTATTCTTAACAGTGATGTTATTCTATGATCTATAATCAATGCAATGTCTCCTTGAACCATCTTTATTTTTAGAAAACAAGAAAAGAACACCCCATCGTGATGTTCTAGGTCGAATGAATCATTTATCTATTAACTCCTGCAATTGTTTCTTTTACTATAAAATATCAATTTGAGCCATTCGACAATGGGGTTTTGAAATTGGATTAATATCAGGAACTAAGTCAACTGAAAATTCTACTTCCCAATCAAGTATGATACTAGGAAAATGATCAGGAAAAACATCAAGTGACTCATTTACCACTGGGACAACATTAATCTGAATAGTTCGTTTATTTTTAATAATATGTTCTAGGTAACATTCATTTCCATAATTTACTTGTTTATAAGCTTCTTGTTATGTTATCAAAATTATGGGCTCATTCTTGTACACAAACTAATAATATTTCTAAAAAGAAACCACTTTAGCTCTGTAGTCAATCATAGAATGTATAAAAAGAAATCCAATGCATACCCAAAATAACATCAAACACTACTAGAGGAAAAACAATAAGGTTTGTTGGTAGATTCTTTCTGAACAAAAAGGCAATAAGGATCATATAATTTCTTTTTGTTTCAACATTTCCCCCATGTTTTTAACCATATGTTCAAGATTATTATCATGAATTGGAATTACCAGTATATTAAAAAATATCGTAGAAATAAATGAATGTATATACCTCAAATCAAACAACACAAGGGCATAATCTGGGCAAACAAATAGTCTACATGATAATACTTCATTTGATGGACCAACATCAGCTGACGTAGTTGTAAAGGACTTCCCCACCCCTTTTTGATTGTAATCTAGCTGCTTTCCCCAAGTTGAGTTCTTCATTGTCCAGTCATTGGCATAATGACACATTTTATTACACATAAAACATTTTACTGATTGTAAATCAGATTTTGTCTTACCATTACCCTGATCTTTTTCAATGCAATTATGAGCCCTATGTCCCATTTACCACATTGGTAGCACTTATCCAAATTGAAAATACATTCCCCAGAATTCTTTTTATATTTTTTTTAAA
This sequence comes from Viscum album, assembly GCA_963277665.1. Lineage (NCBI taxonomy): Eukaryota > Viridiplantae > Streptophyta > Magnoliopsida > Santalales > Viscaceae > Viscum > Viscum album. The sequence goes on from OY728156.1 coordinate 55,822,998, forward strand.
AACCTGAAATCATATGTTTCTTACCATTATAATTTTTTGAAGAGTTTTGCCCTTTTTCCTTCCACCTTGACCTCTTATTATGTTGATTGTCAAAGAAGACCTGATCATCGGAAAACTCCATTTCAACCTTCCTCGCACATCGAAAATGTTTTTCATAACTCTTGATCTCACAAGAAGATAAAGCCCATCGATACATTGCCTTTAATCCTAAGTAAAATGGTTGATTTTACAATCAATATCCCATAGGAAATTTAGAGCATACTTTTCAAGTAGAGTGAATTTTTCATCATATGCATTAACTGAGTCATCCTTCTACCTAAATTCCAGGAATTTATTTTCCATCGTAAGACGAACCACCTTAGGAAAATATTTCCCGTGAAACACGCCTTTGAATTAATCCCAATCAAGATCATCAATATCCTCACTATCCCTAATACTTTTCACCATTGACCACCACTGATCAACTTCACCTTCAATATTATAAACAACGAGACTATCCTTTTGATGTTATGAACACCCCATAACATCAAAAATATTTCCTGGTTCATTAATACACCCTTCTACTAGCACAGGGTCAGATGATCTTCATAATAATGGAGGATGTTGCCTCATGAAATGCTCCACTACTAACATGTTACTATGTGGTTGATCTGGCTGATCTTGTCCATGGATACCACTACCATTTATAGCATGATTCAATTGTGCCGTCACTACAACAAACAGTTTTTTTTCAATTCTGACCATCTGAGGTTGCTGATTTGGATGGTTGTATTCCTCCTGATGTCGTCCCAACATAGTTGCCATGTTTCCTCTGTGGAAAACCATTATTAACACAGAAATATCTTTGCTGAAGAAACATGGTAATCTGTAAATGATATATCAATTTAATATTACCACAAGTTGATTTATGGAAACAAATTTTACAATATCCTAACTTCTAAAGTTTTCTAAACCAACCTCTAATAACAACTATAAGGACCTGACCTTAAAACATTACATAATCTTGAATTAAATGAATATTTCACATTAAGGATCTTTTCAGGATTAGATATTTAGAGTGTTAGGCCATAACTATTACATTACATCTCAATAATTTCAATGTAGACACTTCTAATTAGCATCCATTTTTTCCTAAAATAAAAAATGTTGAAAAAAAGAGTCATGTCTAGTCCCATGATTTAGACACCTTAAATTTTCCTTGATCCCATCATTAACCCTATTCATATATAAGTCATGTGAGGAGCATTTCAAAACATGGGATGAGCATAAAAATCTCATTAAGGGTTATAAAATAAAGAAATAAAACATTAGTTAATCATTGTATACATAACATAAGCTCGTTAACATACCTCATGAAATCATAAGATTTACATATTAAACAAAAATCATAAAGGTAAGTTTTGGCATCGATAACGTACTTACATTGTAGCCATCACATCAACATAGGGACTTACATTTGGAATAACCATCACCGTATATTCCCTAAATATCTTAGGATAAACATTCACATTTTCCTCCATCACGTTACCTAATGGATTGGAGAGCTATCTCGGGCTCACCCACCCTAGGTTTATTACTGATCCACCTATATACGTATTAGTTCCCATGAACCATAACATATTCATAGCACATAAAACAATGATAATGGGAAAATTACATTTCCACATTTCAATAATCATATTTCATTAAAATATATTGACATAACAAATCCATTATAAAAACTATTTTCAATACCACAATACATAAAAGAATATATGGTATTTATTTTCCTTCTGATAACATTACAACTTGTTCAGGAATCCAAAGATCAAATAATAATCACGATGGCGGAAATGTCATTATCAACACGTATGTTAAAAAGAAAATTTATATTTATTTTAAATTTAGTAAAATGATTCATTAAAAAATAGTGCCTTTGAATGAAATGAAATTTCAAAGTAGTTTATTCAGAATCTAAAAAATGTTCTTTATAAAACAAAATATTCCTTAATAAAAGGAGATTGTGATGATGTCCCTTACTGTGTGTCCGACATGACCTGTTCGTTCTTGAATATCATGAATAATAAAATATTTTTAATTTATATATGCTTAATAAAGTTTTTCATGATTATTATTCAATTTATATCACTTATTACAATGTTATAAACATTTTTTAATCTTTTAAGTTAAAATAGTCATTTTGTCGATATTTGGTACTTGATTCAAAAATGAACTTCTTATATTTACAAGATGTCTATGTGGTCAAATTTCCATTTTCTACAAAATGATATTAATGATTTAGATATAATATATATCTTATATATCTAGTATATATCTGTATTTATAACAGTACATAACATTTGGAGGTATGAAATTAAATGCACCGTTCATGGAGATGGTAAGTCGTACGTATGCATGAACACTACTATAATTTATATTTCATGTTTAATGGAATTAAAACATAATTATACATAGGTACACTATAATTCAATTATAATATCTTATATAATATCATTAAATCCATAATTTATATGTCCCACATATGGCATTAATGAGTCATATCACTTTGACTGGGTGGTAGTCTGCACTTCCTAAAATAAAATTATCGCATTTCCCATAATGGGAACAATAATGGTAGGATATAAATTCTAAATACAAACTCATAAAGAAGAAATAAACATAATATGTATCATATATAAATACATTTATATCATAATGGCCACCATTAGTGGTCGTAGGAGATAACTGAACTATCATCGTTTTTTGAGCCGTTAGTCTTCCATCCATAGAAAGAGTGTGCTATTTACCAATTAGATGGATGTTTGAGTAATTGTAGCCAAAATAATTTTCATAAAAACATCTTATTATATTTAGGATACTTTTCTTGTTATAAAATAAATTAATAAAAAGAGTTTAAGGGGTTGGATAAATAAAACAAAACAAATGTACATAAGAGAATATGTTACCTTTAAATCGGGTAACTCCTTATGTTTTGATCCAAAAGGGTTTGTTGAAGTTCCTTATACCTATGTTATGGATTCCAAAAGGAGTAGAGGGATATATGGAGATTAATTGAGAAGTGTTTGGATGATCCAAGGGGCTTGAGAGGTCTGAGGAATCGGTTAGAGGAGAGATCATTTTATAAGGTGGGGGAGGGTATCTTAAATAAAGAGGGAAAATATTATTTTATTATATAATGATTTTCAGTTTCTAATGATCCAAAACATATTAAATTATAATAAAAAATGACTCATGGATGAAATAATCTTATTCAATATGAATTGGACACATTTTGGATATTATTTTAATATTTATAATTTTATTTATATAAATCATCCATTAATGATGTTAACCCAACATCAATATTGTGTCATAAATATTTTAATTTATTTGATTTCTCAATATTTTTAAAAAAAATCCATGATATAGTAAATTGTTTTATATTTACAAAAAATATTAGTAATCAAATAATAACTTATATAACTCTACGTAAAAACTAATTTACAAAAAGATATTTTTTATGTCATTTTTGCCTATACTTTAAGTTAAATAAAATAAACTGTCATTATTACTCTCCAGTGGACCCATGGGGTACCAAAATTGGCGCAAAGATTATCGTGGTTGGTAGTGTATCAAGAAATAGGATTATGACACATGTTAGGGTGATTATATATTATTATAGTAATATTGGATTACCCTTATTTTTCAGATTTACCCTTTAACCATTGTAAATAACTTGTGTATTGATGTAAATATTCATAATGTCTAAAAATAAAAGTTACCTATTTACATAATTTGGACCTCTGGATTCTAAATATTTAATCTATTTTTTCAAATTCGAAACACAGATGTGGAATTAATTAATTTAGAATTAATTCCAACAGTCAAAACAAAAAACCTATTTTTAAGAAATAACTATCAAAAGATTGACACTTGTTTATGTCCAATTTCAATGTGAAATTATATCCAATGACCAACATTGGATTTAATGGTAAAAATATATTCTAATTACACTTCAAAACCAATTAAAAAGATAATCTAATCATATAAATAAATCATATTAAAAGTATGTTTTGATATAAAATACGGTATTTTTTACAATTCATTAAAAATGATCTTTATTAGAAAAATACCAAATGTTCATCCCAATTAAATTTTGATGTCACGATTCTAAATAAGAATTTTATTTTGTCAAATAGAATATATAAAAGTATCCAAAACTATGTTTAAAGAGGATTCTCTATTAAAAGGCGGTAAATTGACATTTCAAAGAATATTAAAGTATTTATGCCTAAAATTAGTTTAATTCCCATTTTAAGACTCTAACTTTTATTGGATAAATGTAAAAACATTTAACATACATGTATAATAATATTATAGTTATGTATGTTCATTATTATTAATATAATGACTAGGAGTTAACTACCATTTAAAATAATAAATTTATATTATTATTCTGCAATGTATGATTTCAAAGAAAACTGATGTGGCATATTGGCTACACCATCAAACATACAAAACCCCTTTAAAGTAAAATTGATATTTAATTCACAAAATATTAATAAAATGAAAATTTATTATTTCATTATTTACCTAGGATGTTACACTTAATTTAGATATATTGGATGTTTTCCCAAACCCGACATAGGTACACAAGTGGTTAGCCCAAGCCTAACCTCAGATGAATATCATCATTGGTAGAATTGACATAAAAACTTTATAATAATAATTATGAATCTCTTTTGATACATTAAAAATTATTGTTTTTATGATCTCATAGAATTTTTTCTTGGATTCATTTATGATTCTTGTCTTATGAAATTCTTTTATTTAATCCATCACTTCTGATTATGGCTTATGAATTGATAGGAATATTTTTCAAATTGTCATTTCAGTTTATCAAACACTTATGGTTATATTATTCGTGGGTCATTATTGATATATCGATTGTATAACCCTAATGGGTTTTATAGATCAGCCATTAATAATTTGACTATTTAAAATGATATGGAGCATGGTTTTATGTATGATATTTCTAAGAAGAATGATTTTTGTCAAGAACATAGTGGGAAATGAAATGGATCTTTTATTGTCACGAACCATCCCCCGGGGCCCGCATCGTGACTACCCCAAGCCCGCCTTCCATAGGCCAGGGGCTGGGGACTAGCACTAAAGGCGTAACTCCCTAAAAACTGGGAAGGCATTCCCATTATAAAATGTAAACATGCACAACTAGAGTAAAAGAAAAAGAAAACACAATGTAAAGAAATATAAAAAGTGTTGTGAAAGTAGAAGGGGTCCAGAAATACAAGCCCAATAGAAAGGTACAGCTATAACTGAACGAAAAGTACAACTGAAAAGACAAACATCTGAATGATGAAGCAGCTCATGGATCGTCCTCCAGGTTCCTACCAGAAGGGTAGGTACATATGTCCTCCACAGCAATCCGCATCTATTGGTCCGCTACGTATACTGTCACACCGAGTTTCCACCTCCGGGTACCGTCTAGTCCTAATACACTCTGCCTCATTCAATGTTGTCTGTCGTCTGCATCCAACACAAAGAGGTGCGGGCATAGCCCATGTAGGGGTGAGTATAACGATACTCAGTAGGGATCCCGAAACCCTCAAGGTCTCACTAAATACAACAAGGATAAACATCAAAGAACGATCTCAAAAGATAACCTTTACTTAGGTACATTCCCATACATATACCTAAGTTATCAAGTAACCCATCTCTATCATGAGGAAAACTCAAAGGTCATTTACTCAGCTCAAACCCGGGTTTTCATTATCGAAACCACAACTGCTGGAGAACTCCTCCACTATTGAGTACATTTCCTTTTTCGCAAATCTGAGGTGCTACTCACTAACCGTAGACTACTGAGGTACTCCTCTTGTCGAGTATCGCGGGTCTACTACCCATCCGGGAGCTCCGTCCGTTGTGGGTTCGCCGCCAAACTGGGTGCTCCCCCTAAGAGCCGTCAGAGGTACTCCTCCTGTCAAGTATCACGGGACTGCTTCCAAACCAGCTGCTCCATCCTCCATGGTTCTTCCGTCAAACAGGGCGCTCCATCCACTGGGCTAGTCGAATCACTCCTAGTTGAATCGGTAAAGCAGTTGTCAGGTCTATAGCTACTAAGTCTCTGCACTCTTTTTGCTCATCTCTGGGAGGATCCACTCCACTAGCTACTGGTAGATACTCAAAGTGTCACGAAGTCTCATTTGTAAGTATTTCAAATGACCGCCTCTTCATAGGGGTCTCAAGAAAATAGACGGTGTGTCAATCAGACGCCCGGTCTGTGTGTTATTGGCTTTTCCGTTCTAGGGGCCCAGTTGGTTCTTAAGCTAAAACCAACCCAACCATAATCCAATCTCATCTTTATCCCACGTGGAGTATTCCAAAAGAACTTTCTCAACAAAAAAACCAACATAGCTGATGACATGTCATTCATACATTCGTTCCTTATGTTATAAGCATTTCTGCTCCGAGGGCCCGATTGGTTTTGGTTTCGAACCAACATGGTTGTTTTTTCAAACTCGTCCAAAACTCAATTAGGGTATCACAAAAGGACCGTTCTGTCATGAGGATCCCAGTGTCGTAGACGCGGCATCAATAGGACGTGTGGTCTTCGAGTTATACACCTTTAAGTGAAAATGGACCCGGCCTGTTAAACCCAGTGGGCTGGCGGGTCGGGTCAACCCGGTTATGGCGGCTCCGACCCGGCCGCGGTTCAGACCAGCCTAGTGAATCACACGGTCCTGCCGGAGGGACGTGGCCTGGTCCAAAGGGGCACGGCTCAGCACGACACGACTTTTATGGCGCAACACAGCTAGCCGCGGCTTGGCCGACTGGCCACGGCTCAGGCGACTGGTCGAGTTGTCCAAGTGGGGGGGCACGACTCCGCGCATTCCCAAACTGGAATCACCATGTGGCGCCGCCCTCCCAACCGGCCGACCGAAGCCGGCAAGCCTTCCTAGTGTAAGCGGCCCGCTCGGGCGGGCTGCGGTCCTGCTGCGCGACACCTTCGGGTGCGGCGGTTCCTTCACCCGGCCAGCCGATGAGCCGGCCGGTTCGCCTCTGAAGCGGCCCGTGGAGCTCGGGCCGCGGTCCTCAATTTTATGGTGCCCCCTGTGGCACCACAGTCTTCCTTCATCCCGGCTGGATACAGCTACCCGGTTCTTCTTCGGCCGATTGGCCTGCGGTTGAGGGCTGCAGTTCCACTCCACGCGACCGGCATACGGCCGCCGCTTCATCCTGTCGCCACAACCCTTTCTGTCACTGTCCCTATGAAAAATAAAAATGTGGATCAACAGAGGGTCATCGGGTCGTGTTCGATCGGCCCACGCCCTCCGCGTTTTGGGGTACCATACGGCCGAAGATTAAGCATGGTTTCGCGAAGAATGATGAAATTTTTTTTCAAATAAAATTTTTGCAAACCACCCTACCTCAAATAATGGTTCACTCGTAGACGATCCGCAGAAGACGAGCTTTGCGGTGGTCGGGCGTCATGGTGTGGCGACGTCAAATCGTTGACGTCGGGGAAGAAGGAATCGTTGATGGAGCATCGTCGGCATTCCTTGCGGGTAGCTCCTTCTCCTTTGGTTTGGCTGAAGATCGATGGAGGTAATCGATGTCCCTTGGCGGTTCTTTGTTGGAAGGATGGTGTTATTCATTGAGAGAAGAACATTAATCTCTATATCCTCTCAAGTCCCAACAAATATTTTCCAACCAAAACAATAAAAAGGATTTCCCCTCTTTTTAAAATAATTTCCAACCAATTCAAAACAATTTAAAAATGTATTGTTGACGCATATATTAATTAATTATGATATTAATTAATTCATTAGATGGGGTGGCACAATCAATGGGTGGAAGGTGGAGAGGCTTTAAATAATAATTGAGGGGTATTTTTCAACTTAATGAAGAGGAGTGTTAATGGATGGTTTAAGGGGAGTTATGGGGAGATGAATGGTTTGGGGTTCGTGTAGGCCCCACCCCAAAGATATCCTCTCATGGGAGGTTATGTGGGTATGGACCTCACCTCTAACTCCCCTTGGGAGGAAATAACTAACATAGATAAATAAAAATGTGATCCATAAATTTTAATTATTTTATTCAGATTCCGCAATAATTTACTCTCAACCTACTTAAAACACAACTTCGGTAAATGTCCCTCTTAAGCGAATACCAGCGCTACGTGTTTATCGCTGCCCTCAGATTTCAATTCTGAGCACCGGTTCAAAAGATAGAAAAACCCGCTTGTCCGTTCACTGAATGTACCAGAACAAAAATTTAGAAAATTATTCCGGGCACACCGGTTCACAGAATCAGGTTCCGTCAGAAACTACGTACTCATAAAATTCCAAAGAATTTAAGAACTAATTGTCTTCGAAATTTCCGGGTCTTTACATATATGTACTATTTTTTATGTATCCATGTTTCCAGAGACACTAAATCATTATGGTTCTAACATGGATCAATATAATATTCTATAAATATCCAATGAATAATATATAATATTTATGTATCGAATATTTTAGTTTATTGATTTTTTATTTGATGAACGTTTAGTTATTTTTTGAATATTTAATGAGGAATCCTTACTGAGATCACTTAATATAAAACTAGATATAAGGGAACATAATATTTAATGGTACAAAATGTATTGTGGTTTTACTAGAAAATATAACCCCCCAAGATACCATAATGTGGATATTTTTTTATTATAGATTCATCATCATGTAAAAAATCTGAAAGGGTAACATTGGATATTAAGACAACTCCCATTGAGGGGTGATGAGTGGATCTAAGATTACACCCGTGGATAGACACACTAAAAGTAATATACTTGGAATCATTCACATTTTCATTATAAACCATTATGAAGGATTTTAATAGATGATGATTATGGATTATATAGTTTAAAACTATGGTGAAAACGATTGAAAATAATGTTCTATGTTTTAGACATACTATAAATTATTTATCAAGATTATATTGTTTCTCACTACGAATATTGTTTCTCACATGATGATTTTTTTCTTTTAGTAAATGAATGAGGCAAAAAGAAACATTAATAATGATAAATTTCATTTTAAATGAAATGATTTTCCTCATAAAAAATCAAAACGAATTGGGATATATATAACTAAAAATCATTTTTATGATTAAAAAAAGTTCTCACGTCACGAATCATGAAGAGATACCAAATGAGAAAAGGGGGGAACAAAATTTGTTGATTCCTTCATGTGGAAACATCATTCATATTTTACTACATCCACTGATTGATTAATTTTTTAGAAATAGATTTGTACCACTGAAATATTATATTTTATTATATAGTTCAAAATACTTGATTTTTGTTGGTTATTTTTTATATGTAAGGAAAAGAAAACCAATTATGATAAAATATAAAAAACATAAATACACAAGAATAAAATGACTCTATGGAGTGGGAGGAGTTTAGAATGTTATATTTCAAAGATTGGGTGACATGTATTCTACATACAAAATAGAGAAATAATTCCATGAGCTATAACAAAAGGATATTGAATACATTAGTATATATGAAAAAAACAATACATGTCATTACACATATTATTTTATCATCCATACTAATATAAATATTGATCAATTAATTAAAAATATATAACCATTTTAGTGAATGGTGTACCCATAAGACTTCAGTAGACATGAATTTTTTTTAATAAAAAACTAATAAACTATAAATAGTAGAATTGTCAAACTGTATCTCTTTAAAATTCCACTACCATGTCATTGAAATTTTATGATATCACCTGATCATATTGAGTGATACGCCTAAAAAAATTATCACATTCTATAGATTCTACACACCATACAATATTATATTTTTATAATATTCACTAATATATAGGCCAAAAAAATCATTTATTAAAAGTATTTCATGAATACCTTCTTCAAATTCCCTCATAAATCTACATAACATTTTTCTGTGTCTCTATATATTGTATCACATATCATAAAATATGAAATCATATCCAAAAATCAATTTGTTTATCATCCGAAACACATTTGGAATGTTATCATCAAAATCGATGGGTAATCCATCATATGTAATTTTTTGTGGCTTCTCAACCCACAAATATTATGTATAAAATATTTGAAAACATTTAGGGAATCTCTCTTAGTCAAACTCAATCCCTATTTATCCAACCACAAATTATGACCCCATGACTATTTGTATATTTCATAAAAAATGTTAATTTTTACATTCTTAAATGTAATCAATGAGTTTCCTTTGGAATAAAATTTGTGTTACTCAATATATAGTGATATTTGGTGGGATCTCCATCAAACACGTATGCCTCTAGAATTTTTTCCACTAGATAAATCTTTTAATAGAATGAATTTTAATATAATACCTTAATCCAAGATATCATGTAACCATGGGTCTAGGAGTATTTTAATCACATATATCCACTCAAATGTTCTCTATTATATAATTATAGACTATCCAGGTTGAGGAATACATCATAAGTAATCAGCCATTATAGATGGAAACATCATATTCCACTCAACTGAATAGATTAGCACTTTATATGTACTATTTAAGTGTGGTCATAAACATAATGGCCTATCTCTGTTAACGGGAAACTTGTAATATATTTCGTATGTGAGTGAAAATCCCATATTATTTAAGCATAAACAAATGACATGATCTATAATATACTCAACCACAACCAAGTTTTATAATATCTTAAGATATCACAAGAAATTTATCACATTATGAAGGTATTAATGGAAGGTATCACTAAATTATTTGATATTATGGACTCCAAATATAAATTATTCACCTATATTAAAAGGAATACATAGTTTATGAAACACCATGTGACTTATTTCATTTGTTATCCGTCAAAAAAACAAGTGGGTGCCTCCTGAGTATATTTTTCATCCTAATACAATAATAGCTCTCACACTAACTGTAAAATTTCATCCAAATCAATGATAGACATTGATAAAATTCCGTTCTGGATAACAAAAAATTTAAATGTTGAGTGTTCAATTATCATTTAATATTATGATATATATATAGAAAATTAAAAATAGTTTTGTAGTGGGAATTTACTTCAATATAGTATGATTCAATTTATATTCATAAAATCCATAATAAATAGAAAAAAAATACGCATAAGTACATTTCTAACATATAATATAGGATATACTACCAAATTATCCATATGATTTCTACACATTCAGGTGTTTTTTAAATGTATTACTTCATCATGTAATTCCTAATGCGTCTCTATGGGACCATATTGTAAACCCATCATAGTAATATTTTTAGTTAGTAAAATCAATGAAGAAAAATATATTTAATAATGGTGATTCATAGAAATAATGTTCATAATGTTTAACTCCTTCATCATATTTTGACGCCATAGCTTCATAACATCCAATGCTATGATGCTAGTATTTTCGGTAGTCTACTTATAACACTATCTGAGTACATCATCATCACCATTAATCGAACCATTTCCTTAAAAAAAATCATTCATATCCTTCTGATGACTAGTGTAAAACATTATAATAAACATTTACAAAATCATCCTATGATCTAATAGGATATAATGTTATATTAAGATTATTATGATAGTTAAAGGTAACTATTTACATTCTCATTTAAAATTATTCATTAAAATTAATTTAAGATATTCGGTGATATTTTCATTGAATAATAATTGTATAATATTTTATTTATTCAAATTGAACTTATATATGTCAAATAATACTACCACTATCCAATTAAACAATATAATAACATAATAAATTAATGAAAATATTCACAAAAACTTATGCGTTTTTTCAATAACACTTATGTACATTTATTAGGGAATATTTAACAAACAAAATATTATATCCATATAATATTTGTTATTCTACGTTTTTGGGGAAGAATATTATTCTTTATAAAATGCCACTAAAGATAAATGGGTAAAACTCCCCATATTTAAACAATCATCTAGACAAACACATTTATCCTAGAAAAAACTATTTTAACGCACAAGTTTGTTGTAAAAGTTTATTAAATATAAGCCACTTGCAACGTCTCATACAACATATAAATAATTATTTATTCATTAACATCATTCCTCTACATATTATAGAAAAGTGATGACCGTAAAAATACTTTATTAAGATCCGTTTAATCCTGATATATTATTTTTCATTCTATTCTATAAATAATCAACCCTTCACATCATTATATTGAATGGAAAATATTGGAAATATAATTTTATTTCCTTGATTTTAACCTCCCATGAATAGAAAAATACTCTATTTACATGGGTTATGGTTATGGTTTTATGTTATGTCCACTAGCATCAGGTATATGGACCATTCACACATGGATGTAGTCATTAAAAAAATTCATGTTAGTTTCACTGGTAAACATTGTCTATAGATGTATCCCTGAGGTAACACAATTATGACTATGGCTATAAGAATTGTAGCCATGGAAATAAAATTAGTGATAGGGATATAGGGTTTGATCATGGTTGTAACCCAATGATATCCCAAGGGATATTGACATTGGGGCAATAGTCATATACATTCGGATGAAAAAATATACAGACCATGTTTTGTTCCACGTACTACATCCTTTTATTTAAAACATATTTCCAATCATCTAGAATTATTTTTTGATATATAGAAAAAAAAAAGATATATGTATCTAAAAAATAAATAATTATAATTATAATTATTACATTAATTATTAATTTTTTCACTTTTTTATTCTATGAGAAATTATTCTCATGGTTGTAGTATGTATATTGCCATAGGTATCGATATTCATGGTATTAGGGTTATCATAGATGTCATATTTCAATGAAGCATTTTTCCCGTTGTGGTAATGGTTCCACGAGATTCCTAAATAGATTTGAATTTGTTATTATTTATGTAGCATCATCCAACGTACCCCTCATATCCAGGGGAATATATTTATATAGTTTTAATCAAAATAGAGGATTATTTACAACCATGAGAATTAGTTCCCATGGTTATTGTCTTATCCTCATAGATCCTTCCTAATTCCCACATCTTTCTCATGTTTTAAATGTATTTATCATCTTAAAATTATACCATGATAATAGATTTTCATAGTTATAATTCTATCCATGTATGGCCTATAATGTTTCTATAGAAATAATTGAGTTAATGCCTTATGAAAATTCCTCATGAAAAAATTCATATGGTACAATGAAATATAAGAACATAGTAAATCAATTATCATAGTTATTTACAAACCAATGAAATCTATAAATATTACACTAGATATAAACTTATGGTCCCATGATATTCTTCTAGCAGTTTCTTGTACTAATAGAAAACATGTAATGTAATCTTTTGGTATTTCATCCCCTTAAAAAAATGAATTCTTTTCCTTTACATTAATACATGAAATTAATATTTGATGATTTTTAAAAAATTAATTTATATATCATTGAAAATAATTTCCGATATAATCAATACCCATCCTTTGTAACACATATTTTAGTTTTTAATGGACTTATATGGATATATGGTGAAGCAATTTTTGACTTCCTAATTAACTTTTATTATTCGATATAGAATTATTTCCCTCTTGTATGATCAACATGGTACCAAAACAAAGAAATTAGATTCTTTGTTCATATATCCAATACATTTTAAAAATATTTATTACACTTTTATAGAACTCATTAATGATGATGTAAAATTTTGAAACATTACTATAGAATTAATTATGCATCCAACTTAAGCAATAAATAATTATTTATTTAGTCAGTTTATGATTTTCATAAGAATATTGATTCATGGATTGAAAAATGTCAAAATTTTGATTCTTTATAAGTGTTTTCTTTGACTCATAGAATTTTCCATTCATATGAATGTTACCTATGTTTTTTAATATACAATGAAATTCCATACATTAAGCCATTAATATTGTAATGATTGTTACAAACTCATTTTTAATAACGATGAGGTTATTTATTTAAATAAAATCATAGATAAATTTGTAACATTTTTTTATTCATTTAATAATTAATTTTATTAAATGTTATTACAATAAAATGATGTCCCCCTTTATTCTCAACATGTCCATTGGTGGGAGAAGATATATATTTTATCACCCCATGAGTTTGTTTCTTTATTCAACTCACAATATAGTTTTTTAGTAATAGAATAATCCCAATAATGACATATATGTCTCATAAATAGTTGATTATTCAATCCTTTTATGAATACATTATATTGATAAGCTACAAACTATTTCTCATGTATCCTAATTCCTAGGGATTCACAATAATGTGTAACCAAAATCTTATATAAATGATTAAATACAAAACACATATGGCTTCTAATTTTCACCATGCCTTATAAAATATAATCTATGGCCACCTAGATTTGGCTGAACTGTCCCAACATAATGATATAGTTCTTATAAATTGATTTCTTTTGAATAAATAAAACATTAATTGATTTTTTCGAAGGGGTTTTATTATCTCGCCTTCTTATCTCATGTTATTCCCCTAACATATATTCATAATTCTATATATTTTTCTAAGAATAATATTATATCCACTAAATTATTATACTCAAAAAACATTAATGAGTAACACTTAACATAAATCATGGATGACAAGATAGAGATAAGATGTGAATAAAATTAAAATAGTTATCATACAAATAATTTAATTCCTTGGATGCATGTGTGGTACCATATAAGTAATTTAACCAACATTATACTAATTAAAATATCACATTTCATACTATAATAATTATATCTATTAATGAATTATGGATGAACATTTAAATAAATTAATAATTCACATATTGTTACACGAGATAAATAATATTTGAAAAACTCACAATTTATAATTAATTATAATCATTTTATAATTTAAAAAACCTAATGGTCACTCCATATATTTGAATATAAACTTGTTATATTTATTTTCTGTATGAACTCTATTATATTATTCATTATTTGTAAATTATATTAAAAATATATGATATTATAGGAAATATAAATATTTTATATTTAAATTCTATTATTAAAAAATCTTAATTATCAAAATATTACATTATTGTTATTTAAACTCTGTCCATAAAAAATATTAAACATCATTTTGACATAGATTAATAAATATATCTAATAATGGATTTTAATTTGATCAATTGAAATTAATAATTATAAACTATTCATAATTTAAAAGATAAAATCTTTTATATTATTCCTTATTTTATAAATTTAATCCCTTTATAAATATTCCTTATAATTTCATTAAAATCATTTCATATCTAAATTTTAAATTTTAAAACTGAAGGTTCTATTTAGTTATGAAAATTCAGTTGAATTTTAATTATTTATTTCTCAAGTGTGGTTTTTTATAATTATAGTTAGGATTGAAATTCAATGAGATTGGGGATATTTAGAAGAAGTTTATGGATGTATATAGAGGCCTGGATGGGTTTTTATGATCTTGGGTATGCAATGGAGTAAGGATGGGAAGACCTATAGTTCTATTTTCAACAGGTTATCCACCTCTAAGAGCACCCTATTGTGGAGTATGTTGTGATGCAGGGATTCACTCCTATGAGATCATGGTTCTTAGTTGTTTTAGGCGGTCTCCCAGATTGTTGAGATTGTGGAACTTGGGTATTATACCTATCAAAAATTGTAAGAGTTATGTACATATTTCTATTTGCATTGAGTGGAGGAATACTATAAGGGTAGAGCATATATTATATGAAATTCACCAGGGAGGGATGACAAGGGAATGGTGAGAAATGACCAGAATATTTATAATAGTTCATGGATGGGGAATAAAGCCTTATAGAGGAACCTGTCTAAAATTGGGATGTTTAAATGGACTTGGTGGAGCCGTTGGATCCTTGAAATGATGAGGAAAACTCCACCACATCATGGATCCTAGCTGTAGTGAATGGGAGTACTACATGATTAAATGTAAATACATAGGTGGGATTTTATATTATGGAATGAATATTAGAAATATGTGGATGCCTATGAATTGTATCTACCCCATGTTGGATATAACCATTTCATGGTGCACTTGCTTTTTAATATGAATTAAATACACATCATTAAAATTTTATTTTAAAACAATCCACCATATAACTCTTTATTCCCTAATGCATAGTAGATCCATGAGGGATTACTCCCCCCTTTCCCATTAAATCTTCATTGCCTTATGGTATTTTTAAATTTGTGATGAATCATGGTGATGTATCTTTTCTCACCATAGGTCTTCTTATTCCTTATTCTAGATGGATTTTCATTGTATCTAAATTAGGGACAATTTATGATTCTACTAGTCCATGGTAGAACCATCCCAATATTACTTCCCTTTTATGTGTGATTGATGAAGGATCTCCCAAGAGGTAATCACATTCAATTGAATTCTATTTCATTAATGCTACATTTTTTGGTGAATATATAAATGTTTTTTATTAAATTAAATTATATTTCTACCAAACCAGTGTACCATGAGAGTGATTTTTTATGGTGGTTAAAGGAGTTCCTTATTGACCACATGTATTGGTTTATTCTTTTTTTAGTGTGACAGTGTCATTGGATGAGTTAGTAGGTATTTATGAATTTTTTAATTAAATTAAAATTTTAGATAAAAATAGTGTATTTAAATAGTAATAGATATAATTGAACTAAATAAATCATTTTAAATCATTTATAATTAATTAATATATTTTATGGATTGATATAGTGCCTCATATAGATTCAAAATATTTGGTTTTCCTTGGATGATATTAGGAGGGATTTTTAAATCTATATTTGAATCAAACAGCTTCATTTGAGGTAGTTAGTACCTACACATTCCATTTTTTGTAATAATATTTTGATATGTAACAAATGTTATGTGGTTTAAACACAAATTGTTATAAATTTTTTTTAAAAAAAATTATGA
Source organism: Viscum album (assembly GCA_963277665.1). Classification (NCBI taxonomy): domain Eukaryota; kingdom Viridiplantae; phylum Streptophyta; class Magnoliopsida; order Santalales; family Viscaceae; genus Viscum; species Viscum album. Next base: position 55,839,950 of record OY728156.1, read on the forward strand.
AAAATATAAATTCTTGTAGACTAAACAAACTACCAAGGGAAATGATGAATCATTGTTCTCTAGAATAATACCTAGGCTATTTCTTACTGAGGCCAGGATTGTGATTTTGGTCATGAGATAAATAGTCTTAAATGGGTGATACATAATGTTATCTTAATAAACATGGATATGTTCTTTAGATCCCTTGAGTTTGGACGGGTAATGTATTTGGATTATTAGAAAAAGTATACCATGATATTGTTTGGAGATACATTTAATACTTTGGGATATTTAATAGGAAGTGAGGGGTGTGTATTTATTCCCCTAGCATGTGAGTACCCAAGAGGGTATTCCCCATGTAATGTGGGAATATATATATATATATATATATATATATATATATATTGGTTTGGAATGTTAAGATCGTCACTAATTAATTAAAAATAAAAATGGTCTTTATGTAATCACTTTAGAGAGATGTTGTATAACACTACATATAAGTCCTATTAAGATGTTCTAAAATCATGATAATTTCATCAGACATTATATCATATAAATGATCAGTGTTTTCTATGCAATGAGATTGAGTTCATGGAACCCATGTGGAGTATAACGATAATAATTCACCTTGGGGACAGTGGTTATAATTATTATAATTACGTCAGATGATATACTATATAAATGATCAGTATGACCTAGGAAATTAGATTTATTTCACAAAAACCATATGGGGTATAAAAATAATTATTGACTTATAGGACCCTGGTGGGTTATCTAGAGATATGTTGACCATAAATAGGTTGCATGCGATATTGATGGGATAAAATTTTTAGTGTCACCATATTACCCAAATTAATTGTGTGAGCCTGATATGTTAATATTGATGATGCAAGGTATTTCATGTGAATTTTCATTATCTACTATCATTTTGAAATTATATTATAAATGGTCATACTAGGCTCTAGAATCTATAAATAAAGGTCTATTGTATGCTGAATTCCTTTTTGGTTATCTATGATTTATAATTAATCCATAATGTGATGGAATTCATATGATATATCCCATTATTTTTTTGTATTCATCATTTTTAGAACATCTTGGGAAATTTTGTTTGATTATATTATGATTCCTATTAATTTATAAATCCTTAGTAAATATCCTTTTAGTTGTTTTAAAAAACTATCTAGAATGTGTAGGATATTACCTATGATTTATCAATGGATCTCGATGACAATGGAATTCCAAAGACATTGTCAGGATCCAATGAGTATTCCTCATTTATATGAATAGAATAGGGCCATCCCCATAAGAATAACTTGTATACATAGTATGATCTAGATTTCCCTTGTTTAACCACCTATGGTATATGTTCTATTGTATTTTCATTAGTCATGGTACTTATTCGCATGGTAATGGGAAATGCTCAGTGAAACTATAGAACTAGATGAGGAAGGTATAATATTTCATGATTTTCATATAATAACATAATAATCGGTCGTGGATATTCTATTTCTACACCTATATTGTATTTATTAATATATATAATAAAATCAAATGAAATTGAACTGAATTTACTGGTTATATACATAGACTTATTGGATGTTCCATAAATTTACGAAAATTTTAATCGTGTGTCCATGGAATTTGGGTACCTATGAAGACTTCATTTATAGTTTTCCTAGGTTGGGTAGAGTCCCTGAGTTTTTGTATTTAGAAGGATATCTCATACATAATTTATAGGTGAGATGATGTAAGGCTTCAAGATGGTTGTAGGGAATAACTTTTATTTTATATCCTTAACATACATTCTATATGTGATAGATCTAGTTGGTGTACAGTTAATTTATACTACAATGACATTGTGTGTGTATGAATCTTTGATTTTGCATTACATTTGGTATATCAATGTATTTTAAATTGTTCTCATGTACTCAAATTTGATATTATTCATGTTGTTTTTCTATTTTCACTTCTTCTCACTCTGATAAGAGGGTATAGTCTCCCCTTATTAATAACTTAGACCCTTGATACTAAATGAAATCTTCCAGAAAATAGGGATGTGTTCTAAAGGACTTGTGGTTATAACCATTCCTAAATCAAATCCATCAGTCTAGGTTAGTGGGATGGTAGAAATTGGTAACATATATTTTTTTATATTGTTTATTTATATTACATAAAATTGATATTGGAATGTTTTAAAGATTTTATGGATATCATAAAGAATATTCATAAAAACCTTTTTACATATAAGGTCAATGTTAATAGGGGTTTATTACTGATGCTCTTGGAAGCTATTTTTATGGTTTTATTATTTCACTTAGTGTTCCACACTTTTATTTATGGTTTATGGTTTTTTATATTGTCTACTAAAATGAGGCATGTGTACATGTTTCATTCTTATCACATATAACACACTCAGAGTTTATGTTCTTATGTGTGATTAATATAACTATTGATTGAGTTTTTAGTTTAATGTGTCAATAGAATATTATGAGGTTTTTCTAGTATAAATTATTAGTACATTATACTCCACTGAATCATAATATATTTTCTTCAGATATAATATTTCGATTATTCTATAGAGGGGTGTTCCATGATGAAAAATAGAAAATCCCATTTTAAGGGATATATAGTGAACCAAAATGGGTTGATATAGGAATTTAATTTCTTAATATTTCCCTACAGGGGAAAATAAATTTTAATAATAAAAGGTTCCCCAATATTTTATATTGTCTTTTCCCAAATAGATTCATAGTGGGATTTTACATAAATGAACTATCTATCAATGACATACTCATCACAAATCATTTGAGTTTGATGTCATCATATGTATGTGTGAATGTATATATATACATGTATACGTATATAATGATAAATGAGATTGTGATCTTCATGGGTTAGTCTTGCACGTATGTTCATGGTAAGGATTAGTTTTTAGTAGGATGATGGCATGGAATGTGACACCTAAGGCGTATATATTGTGGTATAGAAGAACCCTATATTTGGTGTTTTAGGAATGTGAGTTTTTGTGATATAGTTGAGATGGGATTATAAAGGTATTTTCCATGAGTTGTTTCCTATATGATATATGTCTTATTAGATAAAAGAATGGGCATAAAAACACAGATATATGACTAAAGATATTTTTATACTAAACAACATATATTAAGAATACTTAAGATATGGGTAAGCCCAAAAAACATGTTTCATTAGATATGGGATGCATGGATAAATGATGGGAATTTTGAGATTGGTGCATGTGAGTTTCCATCAGGTAAATGGTATTAGTGTAAATATTCCTTCATATATTTTAATGAAAATAATATAATGTGCTTAAGGAATTAAGGTAAGGTTTTGAGGAAAATAATAGTACAATGTAAGACATTTTTTGATTAATTATCATAAATGAGAAAGATAATCATTATCCAATATAGTATTATAACATATGGATATAGAACTGGTAGGCATTATTGTTTTCGGAATGATCCCCATGTTTGTAAGAGATCATGTGATAAAATGTGTTTTATTTGAAGTGCAAAATTTAGATGATGATAAAAATATGTAGTTCATTGTAGATGTTACTAAATAGTGGTGGGTATTGGCCTTCTTTTATTCATTTGAGCCTAGATTTTATAATCATTGTGTTATGGGACAATGAATCAAGTTATCAATGTAAATATTATTGTATAATACAACCATTTAATTAAAATGAATTTTAGATATCTTAGTTATAAGACATGTGTTAGTGGAGGACTAATGTTGTTACAAAATGATTGGGGGATTTAATTGTAGGGGATGGATGAAAATGGGGAATTTCCCTTCACGGTAAAAGAGACATAAAAAAATTGATTGCTTGTGGTGGAATGTCCAATAATGGAATAATCCTAGTTAGGCTGACATGATGAATGAGAATAGATCAAGAGGATAAACTTGTGATAAATCATGAATACAATTTTGAGATGGTAATATTGGTATAGTATGAGTAAATCCATCTATTAGAGAGTTAAACATATGTTGTTAGAGGGTCTGGTCCTCATTATACATTGAAATTAAATGGGATTCATGGATGGTGTTCTTGGTGAGTTCGGAATGGTTGGGGATTAGTGTTTTGTATTTGACTCTAATGTATCACTGGGATGGATAATCCCAATCATTGTGTCTGTTAATGAAGAGAGTGTGGGATTTTGATGTCAAACCCTTTTTTTGGTATTATCATGGATGTGATTATTCCATTTATGGGATAATCATGTTTTAATTTTGATATCAATGTGTAGAAAGACCAAATTTCATATAGTTCCTTTCTCAATTCCATATTTTGGATAAAAATATGATGTTGGATAGTGTTCATGCATTTGAATCAATCATTAAAGATTTTATATATGGTTTAAGGGTTAGTCATATTGAGAGTATCTTGATGTTCAAGGTGAGGGAATGGTGGTTACTATGTTGGTTGTGTACTCAACCGTGTTTTTGAACCAAATATTTGATTTGATCTTTATTGTGGTTGTTGAAAAATAATTTTATTACTTTTGTAGTCTACGAAACATTATCATATGATTTGATTATGGACCATTGGGAATGGGTTAATATTTTCAATAATTATTTTCTGGAGGAGTACTAACTAGTGAATTTCATTTTTAATTAGGTTTGGTTAGAAGGAAACCAAATAGAATAGGTTATTATAATATATGAAATTTTTTTTATCTATAATTATATGGATCCAGATCAACTAAAATACATATTTATGAGTTGATGTTTAGTTTGGTTATAATGATGATTTTGTTGATTAATTGGTTTATGGAATCATGGCTTCCTAAACAGGACAGGAATGTGTAAGCTCCATCATAGTGTTTCAGTGATGGTTACAAGAAGTGGGTAAGGTTATAAAGGATAGTTTTCCTCATGTTTAGTGTTCTGTAGTAGAATATTAGATGTCATTATAGAGTAGAACATAATTAATTGGGAATAAATTGATGACTTGGATATTTTGGAAACAATGTATATGGACAGTTGGGTCTTGTCTGTGATGTGAAGCTATATATTGAGGAAGCTATATGTCCTTAGGTACCTTTGAAGACATAAATTTCATATGATTTATGGTATTTTTAGGGAGAAATTTCTTTGATAGAATGTTTTTTATATCAAATTCCATGAGTTTGAAAATATTCAAAATAATTTCATGGACAATGACCAAGTCCTGGAGGGTGTTTTGATTGTTAAGGTGAGTGGTGGAGTGAGTCTTGGAAGACGTGTAATGGATTTTACATCAAGTGATCAGCCTAGTGAAGAACCATGGAATTTATCTCTCCAGAGTGGAGTTTTCCACTCCTAGTAGAGCATCATTCCAAGGTGTTTGGGAGGGAATATTAAAAGAGAGAGTTTGTGGTGCCTTGGAATTTTCCATATTGAAATAATTATGTTAAAACATTTATTTAGTGTATATGTTTAAGTTCATTAAAGTGATAGTAGATCCTCAATGTAATGTACATCATTTTTCTAGGGTGAATATTGTTTGGGTATAAATATCCAATGTGTTGGGCATGGTTTCTAGTCTTTGTGTGGTCCATTAGAGTGTCACGTTTTAGAAATTGGGAGACTATAATTGTCTTAGTAGATCCAATGGTGCCTTGAAATGTAAATGGTTACTAAACCACAATGTGTAGATTGGTAGTGGTGTGATGGATTAATCTCTATTTAAAATGGAATTTAGGGATGGGTATTAGTCTAATAGAGGGATTTTTAGGCCTATGTTGCTACATAAGGGATATGTGACATGGCATGGTAAATACCAATACATTAATAGAAACATTTATTTAGTCAATAGTAGAGAAATATTTTAGTTTCTCCCTTAGTATTTAAATCATATACCACTCCTCCTCCCTAATTTCTCACTTGTGGTTAAACTGGGAGGCTTTCCACCCTCCTTCCTCATTTATTCCCCCTTGGGGTCTGTTTATTTTTTGAAATTTTGATAATTATTCAAGGTGAAATGTCATATCTACCATGTAATATTCTTTTTTTCCTTCCTCGTTTCTAATTTTAATTACATATATATTATATTTCATTAAGGATTCTACTAGAAAATGGTGGAATCATCCTGATTTATGGGGATTTCTGTTTGATAAATTGACAATGTCTCAAGAGGTCTCCTGATGAGTAATAATGAATTTATGCCTATTTTAATTACATTTTAAAATGAGTTATAAATTTTGTAATTAATTATAAATGGTTATAATTTAATCTCAAAATTAATTATAAATAATTTATAAATAATTACATGAGGATTGGCCAAGGTTAGGGCCTCATATGGTTGGTGATGGTTGGTCTGACTTGGATGAACATGGAAATGAGATGAGGGGTTGTGATTGAATGGAAATATCATGGTATGAGGTTTATGGTATCTTTGTATTCACCTTTTTGGTAAATTATTTTTGTTATGTGGCATTTTCTATGCGGTATCTCTCTTGAAGTTAATTTGCCTTTTAATTTAAAAAATCCTCATCACAAAAATATAAATACATATGGAATGAAAAAAAATTCCAAGGGCCATGTCATAACCTTTTCCACAGGATTTATGAATCGTCTTCTGATTGTCACAGATATTATTATAATTGTGTTTTTTGAGATGTTCATTCCTAGTGGGGTGAGATGTAATGTGATCATAGAGTACCTAGGTAGGTTCCCAAAGATCGTTTGAGTTGGTATGAATAATATATTGCTAAAATATTCTCATGTATTCCTTAATACTATTGTGAGATATGTTGTTTCCATTAGGACTCTTGATTAGAGAGTGGTGTGGTTATTATTTTCCCTTATAATGTCAGTACTATGGAGGTTATTCTCTATGAAGGGTGGTTATAACTATATTGTTTGGGATTTTGATGGATGACCTATGATGAATTTTTTAATTTAAATTGGAATTGTTCTATTTCCCTAGAGTGATGTCATATATCATTTATTAGGAGGCCTATAGAGTAATGTTATTATTTGAATGATTTATAATTACAGTTTTCCCTATTAGTGATGTTTCTGACATCGATGATGAGTTTGTGATCAAGGAAATATTATGTGATATCTAGGTTTTAATGTGATATTGGGGACCTAGGTTTGTGTCCCCATAATTTGTTAACCCTATTGAGGGTGCATGTGGATTTGGGAACAAATAAATTTTAGTGTCATATTAGAATATAAATATATCATTCAAACCAAATATTTTTATAGTGAAAAAAAATTTCCACACAATTCAGAGTGATACATCTGTTATGTCAAACATGTTTTAGAAGATGACTGACCCATTTTTAAAATGTTCTTGAAAATATATTCAAGAGGGACATGCTAGCCTCAAATATTTAAACATAATTTCCTATTAAATAAAAAATTCTAGAGGATACCTATGGTTTTGAAGTTATTCTCGATGAACTGATATTATTAAGAGATGTCCAAAGACTCAGATTTATAACTTCATGTTTAAAATTCCTTCTCTAATCCCATTAGAATCAATTTTGATGCATATTCATTTACAATTCCATGGAAAATCTCCTTGTATTCAACTGATATTTTTATCTATAATGTATGGGATAGTACATGATATTTTTTAATGGATCCTTATGACTTTGGGATGATATGAACATTACTATGATTCAATTATTATGCCTCAATTATATGAAATTATGAGGGACAGATCGTACCATGGTTCAATATTTTATTTCACCCTTATACCAATGTATTAATCTACTATTGTATTGAAAATTACAGGTATAATAACATATTTTAATCAATGTTTGATTCAATTATTTTGTTTTTAACACTTTTATAAAGGTAAATGATACTTTTTTTATAATTATACTGTAGGTGGAGTAGATTTGGGGGACCCGTGATGTAGTCCAAGATAAATGGGAAAATCTACACATGATCCAAGCACATCGGTAAACTCAAACAGATGCTGCTTGAAAACCGTGAATTCAAATGGGCTGAAAAATTGTGGGTTATTTGAAAATTTAATGAGATACATTTCATCTTAATGAATTGAATCCCAATTAATTCATTATGAGGCCCATACAGACATATCTTTCCAATAAAGTCGATCAGCATGGGTTCAAAACATTGCCACTGTATTATGGAAATATCATTTATTATATTATATATCTAGTGGAAAATTATGACATAGAGGTTGAAATGATGTCGTTAAACAATGTTTTTGTTTTTTCAAAAGTTATTTATGAATGTGTGATCGGCCAAAACCATGGACCAAGAAGATTTTTGAAATCAGGGTTCCCAAAACCACTTCCCAGTTTGCCTTTAAATTTGCACCATGGGCATCTCATTTTGTAGTTCAACCAAGAGACTAGGTTCTACCATTTTGGAGTGAAAATGGTGTCTCCCCGTCATTCTTATAAGTTCTTGAGGCCATGGGAATTGCTACTTCAACATCTTATTCTTCCTCTCCACCCATGGGTTTCTAAACCCCTTGTGATCACCTGGGGGGAATGTGATGTAATCCCGAGCTGCTTGTTTTTATTATTTTTAATGAACTTTTTAATTCCAGGTTATATGTTGTTTTTCTTCACCATAATTTTTTATTTAATTGAATTACATACTGTTATGTTATAATCATACTCAAATGATCATATTTTGGGGTACACTTTCATGTGATGTTTCACCCACCATTCATCCCATTATTTCCCTCATTCAATTGAGGTGTTTTTATTGTTCATATTAGTTAATTGAACTCGCATAAGAACTATCAAGGACACGTATATATATTTCATCATATCACAAATAAATAACATACAAACTATGAGATCACATTGAGTTCTACATGTGTTTCCTTGGTGAGTCTCGGTTATGAAGTCGAACACAAATCACCCAATCATCGGCGGTGCCCGGTGAATCATTCTGTGTTCTTGACTGAACCCTAGGAGTAACGTTAGTATAAAATCAGTAACATCTATTTCTAGGTGTTAAAACTAGGGATTAAAATATCATCACACTATATCATGAAGTGATGAAAGATGAACATCATGAGAGTATCTCGGATTGATAACGCATAATTAATTCTGTTAATTTTTTTTTGCGCATTCATTTCCTATTTCCATATTCAATCATAAACCAACATGTTTTACAAAACCTAATTCCCATTATACATTCATGATCAAACCTCTATTTTTAAATAAATGATCTATTTCTCCATTGAGAAAAACCTAGGGTTTCTACTATACTGCAGAAATTATACTTGAAAATAAACATCTAATTTGACGAACATGACAACATGATAAAATATTGGCACTATTTATAGGGAGAAAATATAATTTATTTTCGTTATTTCATTTTATTTATTTATTTTACTTTTTAAGCAGTACTCCTTTAAATTCCCCACCAACATTTGATTGTTTTTGTTTAGTTTTTTGTTTCTTTATTTGGTTGTTTTGAGTGTTCTGCCTGAATGGCCCAAAGGGATAAAAATTTTATTTATTTCTTTTGGATAATCTATATGGCCTCGGCCTTAAACCTTACTTAATATTGAATTAAATGAATAATTCATGTTGAGGATATTTTTAGGTTTATAGTTTTAGAGAATTAGGACAGAACTATTACATCTCAAAAGATTACAAACTAGGCATGACTACTAAGTTTCCCTAGAATAAAAATGCTTAAAAAGAAACATGTCTAGTTCCATGTTTTATGTAGCATGACTATCCCTTGATCCCTTACTTGACCCTATTCCATATTATGTCCTGTGAGAAAAATTTCAAAAAAAACATGGGGTGAGCATAAAATGATCAGTAAGGGATACACAATGAATGCAAACTGTTAGTTTATCAAAACAACAAGTAAACCATGTATACTTTATCAAAGTAAAACTTTTCACATTTATGAAGTAGTAAAAACTCTTCACTGAGTAAATGGTCGTTATGTACCATTTTGTAACCAAAATATTATCATAAAACCCATATAAAGATCACACAAGATATAAAGGAAACTTGGGACATAAACATACTTAAATGGAATAACCATACAGTCGACTTCCACACATATCACATAATGGAATAGCCATACAGCCGACCTCCATACCCAATGCATTGGAGTTTATAACATAACCACCCGTCCTAGTATTCACGGCACCACCCATCATTTGGTTTATCACATAACCACCCGTCAAATGTCCAAGTACCATTATAAAAATCATGAGACATAAAACAAATATAATAGAAAGAAAAAATTTCCACACTTTGATCACAATATATCACTTAAATATATTGACATAACAAATCCATTATAAAAACCATTTTCAATACCAAAATACATAAAATATTATATGGTATTTATTTCATTTTAAAAAACATTACGTCTTTTTTAGGAAGCCAAAGACCAAATAATACTCGCGACGGCGGAAAAGGTCGTTGTCACCATGTATGTTAAAAGAAACATTCCTTTTTTTTGTTTAGTAAAATGCTTCGTAGAAAAAGATTCCTTTTGTATAAAAGTAAAATTCAAAGGGGTTTATACACCATATAAAAGAAAGTTTTGTATAAAAAAAAATATGCCTCAATGAAAGGAGATTGAGGCGAAGTCCCTTACCTCGGGTCCGACATGACTCGATCGTTCTTTAACGTCCCGAATAATAAACATGAGTTAATTTATACTTTCATAAGAACCCTTTTCATGTTCATTTTTAATTTTATATCACTTATTAACATGTTATAAAAATTATGTAATCATTTAATTTAATAATGTTTGTTTTGTCGATATTTGGTTCTTAAGTCAAAAGTGGACTTATTACAATTACATGTTGTTCGTGTGGTCAAAGGTTCATTATATCCAGAATGACATTCATGATTTGGATATCATATATATCATATATATCCAGAATATACATGTATTTATTGTATTTAATAATCATTTAGAGGTATGAATTGAAATACAATGTTCATGGAGACGGTAAGTTGTACGTACGCATGAATGCTACTTTCATTTATATGTCATATTAATGGAATGAAAACTAAATGAGAGATATTTATATTTTAATTCCATAGTTATAATCATCATTTAGATGTAACATAAATCATATATATCCATTATAAATATGTAATTATAACAGTACATTACAATTGGGGTTAAGAAATGAAATGCATCGTTCATGGAGACAGTAAGCCGTACGTACGCATGAACGCTACTTACATTTCAATCTCATACATTAATCGAAAGAAAAAATATTGATATAAAGTTATATTATAATATCAGTATAAAATCATATATAATAACATTAACTCCATCCTTTATATGTCCGACATATGGAATTAACGAATCAAATCACATTGAGGGGGCGGTAGTCCACACTTCCTAAAATGAAGATATCGCGTATACCCATAATGGAAGCCATAAAGGTATGCCATAAATAAAAAACAAAGAAGATTAAGGAGAACATAATAATATAATATATCATATATAAATATAGTGAAATCTTAATGGCCACCTTTGAAGGTGTTAGAAGAATATTGAACAATCATCATTTCGTGAGGCAAAAATTCACCATCCACAGAAACAGTATGTTTTTTAACCATTAGATGTAGGTGTGTGTAAGTTTAGCTAGAATTATTCTTATAAAAACATCCTAGTATATTGAAGATACTTAATTTGTTACAAAATAAATTAATAAAAAGAGTTTAGGGGGTTGGAGAAGCAAAATAAAACAAAATAACACAAGTGAAGACATTACCCTAGAATCGGCTAACTCTTTTTTATTTGAGCTCAAAGGCTTCCTTGGGAAGACTTATGCCCAAAGTGAGGCTTCTAGGAGTAAGAGATGGGTGTTTTGAGATAAAATGGGCCGGGGTTGCCCGAGTCAAATGTAAAGACCCGGAAATTTCAAGGAAAATTTTTTATTAATTTTCTTTGGAATTTTACAAGAACACAGTTTCTAACGGCGCCTGATTCCGAGGCCCGGTGTGCCCGGAATTAATTTCTGAAGTTTGGCTCGGGTACGTTCAGTGAACGAGCGAGCGGGAATTTCTATCTTTTGAAACAGTGATCGGAATTGAAATCCGATTGCACCGATGAACTCGCAACGCCGGTAATTGCTTAAGGTAACCTTTACCGTAGTTGTGTTTGTGCGGGAGAAGAAGTTAATTTTTGGGGTTTAATTAAACAAAGTGAATAAAATTGTTAAATCAATTTTATTTCATGTTAAGTTGTTAACTTCTCCCATGGGAAGTTGGTGGTGGGCCCACATCCATCCAACTTTTCATGTGTGGATATTTGAAAGGGTGGGGCCCACACGAACCCCTCCCCACCTCTTCAAATTCCTTAACTTTCCTAACCCCTCTAAACCCCCCCATTTAATCTCCCTTTAACTCTTGAACTTCTCCCCCTCTTAAGTGCATGCCAACACATTTTAAATTAATGAAGTTATTTGAATTTTGGAATTTGAAAAGCTTGGCATGTGTTAATAAAATAATGGGAGGGATTATTTTATTAGGTTTCTTGGTTAAGTGAGATTGGGAGCCTTGGAAGAAAAATCTTAGGAAATCCTGAGTCCTTCTTTATCTACGACGAAGAACACGAAGAACGTCTCTACCGCTACTGAAGCACGACGATGCCATCTTCTTCATCATTCTTCAACCGAGGCAAGGAAAGGGAAGCGACGCCCGTGACATCTCCCACGACCTTCATCCGCGTCAAAGGAGAAGACGTCGCCTGCGAAGAACGTCGTCAACGAAGACGTCACCTCCGAACGCTCGTCCATTAACGACGAGTACCCTTATTCCTTCCGACGCATGAGCGTGAAAATTGAGAGTGTGTGACGAACACGACAATCGAGTAATCGATATCCGCCCTTTTTCCAAGATCATCAACGAACAACAATTACGAGGTAGGGGTTTATTTATTTAATTGTTCATGAATACAAACTTGGTGATAATCGTGGATTAAAACCCTTTTTGATTCGAATAACGCGAGGGGGTCGGACCGCACAAACACGGGCGAACCTCCTCCTTTTCTTCATGATGGTTTCTTGAGGTTGATATGAGAAGGCGTGGTTCCGTCGAACCACGCGGGTATCTTGCGTCAAGTATTGCGCGGCACCGTCGCGCCATGCCGTGGAAAGAAATCCAAGAACGTGACGTCGTCACGTCGCGTCGAAAGAAGTCGAAGGCGCCGCGGCCGGAGAAGGGCCGCGGCGGAGGGGAGCGGTGCTGTCGCATCGCACCGGACGGCATAGGCCGCGGCCAGTTCCGGGCCGTGGAGGAGCAAGATGACCGGCGACCAGCACCGGGCCGCCGGTGTCGGCGAAGGTAGGACCGGCTGTCGCCGTTCCTTGCTGGCGGAACCGGCCGGCCAGTGCGGGCCGGCCGGGAAGAGGAGACCGGGGGAATTAATTCCCCCGGCCAGGTCTTCAAGCGGCCCCAATTAAGGGGCCGCGGTTTCACAAAGGGGGGGGGGCATTGCCCCCCGCGCACGACACACATACGGCGCCCAGGCCGCGCCGCCGTGTCGGCCCGCGCCGTCGCGCCGGACCGCGCCGCCGCTCCGCCATCTGGGCCGGATTTTCCGAGCCAGGCTGGATCGTCGGGTCGGGTCACCGCCCGGGCCGGGTCGACCCGGTTCGGCCGACACAGGGGGGTCGGGCCGGGTCGGCCCGGGGCCAGACCCCCCAGTTTCGGACCACTTTTGTTCAAATGCCCGTATCTTGGGCTATGGGCCTCAAAATGACTCGCGGTTAGCTGCAAAGTGATCCATGGATCGAGACGGTCGTTTCGGTATATCGCACTGAAAGATTCGGATTACTTTGAGTTCGGCCGGGTTGGTTCGTACACGAAACCAACCGGGCCCTCGGAGCGGAAACGCTCATATTTTGAGCTACGGACGTCCGATTGACGTGCCGTCAGCTTTGTTGAGTTCCTCTTAGTGAGACGGATCTTTTGGAATACTCCGCCCGAGTTTTGGATGCAGATGATTAGTGTCCGGGTTGGATCACACCGAAATCCAACCGGGCCCCTCGAACGAAAAAGCCAATAACTCTCAGACCGGGCATCCGATTGACGCGCCGTCTGTTGCGTTGAGTTCCTGTTGACGATACGGAACTTTTGGCATCCTCCACCCGAGATTTGGATGCAGATGAATAGTGTCCAGGTTGGATCGCACCGAAATCCAACCGCGCCCCTGGAACGGAAAAGCTGATACTTTTCTGACAGAACATCCGTTTGACGAATCGTCAGCAGCGCTGGTGATCTCATTGAGAAACGGTTCCTATGAATATACCCTATGAGAGTTCGGGGTACAGTTGAGATATGGCCGGGTTTGGTTCGCTCACGAAACCAACCGGGCCCCTGGGACGAAAAGGCTAATAACTCACAGACTGGGTGTCCGATTGACGCGCCATCTGTTGCGTTGAGACCCCTATGATGAGGTGGTCCATTGAGATACTTCTTCGTGGGACTTTGAGATACTTGAAGTATCGACCTGTAGCTCGTGGAGCAAACCCTCCCAGTGACGAACGTGTGGAGTACGGAGACTGTGTAGCTGGCTGAGACCTGACGACTGCTTGACCGACTCGACTTGGAGTGAGTCGACTAGCCCAGTGGACGGAGCACTACTTTCTGAGGTGCAGACCCATGGCGGACGGAGCACTACCTGTGTGACAGTGCAGACCCGCGGTACTCGTCCGGAGAGTACCTCAGCAGGCTACTAGGGGGTGTGCACTACTGTGTTTGGGTGACATACCTCGGCGGGAAGCACTACTGTGTCTGTGTGGCTGACCCGCGGTACTCAACAGGAGGAGTAATTCAGAAGTCTTAGGTTAGTGAGAAGTACCTCGGAGTCATGACAGGACCACTGTACACTCTAGAGATGGAGCTCTTTAGCAGTTACGGTTTCGATAATGAAAATCATGGTTTGAGCTGAGACTTTTGACCATGTGTTTACCTCATGATTGAGATGGGTCACTTGCTAACTTAGGTATATGTATGGGCATATACCTGGGTAGTGGTTATCCGTTGATTTCACAATCCTTGTGTTTCCTCCTAATTGAGATGGGTTACTTGGTAACTTACGTATATGTATGGGCATATACCTAAGTAAAGGTTATCTGTTGAGATCTTCTTTGTAGTTATCCTTGTTGTTTTCGTGAGACCTTGAGAGTCTCGGGGTCCCTACTGAGTATCGTTATACTCACCCCTGCACGGGCTATGCCCACACCTCGTTGTGTTGGTTGCAGACGACGGGCAGTGCTGACGGAGGCCGAGTGTTCGAGGACGAGTCGGTACCCGGAGGTGGACTACACGACGATTCCATACCCGAAGGTGGACTACACGACGAGACGACTCAAAGAGGAGGTTGACGAACGAGAGCATGGAGGAGGCTATCTGTACCTACCCTTTAGGTAGGATCCGTGGTGGACGACCAGGAGCTGCGCTATCTGTACCTACCCTTCAGGTAGGACCCGAGGAGGACGACCCAGGAGGTGCTTCCTTCTTCCGGCTATTTTTCTTTTTGCTATTGTACCTTGTTCAGTTGTAGTTGTACTTTCTTTTGGGTTTGTATTATGGCCCTTTTACTTTTCAGCATTTCTTTTGTACATAGTCTTTTGCTTCCGCTTGTACTCTGTGGTGCTTGTTTTCTTTAATAAAGGCAATGCCTTCCCAGTTACTTGGATTTTACACCTTTGGTGCTAGTCGCCAGCCCCTGGCCTATGGAAGGTGGGCTTGGGGTAGTCACGGCATGGGCCCCGAGGACGGGTCGTGACAAATTGGTATCAGAGGAGTCGGTTCTACCGCAGAAATTATAACTCTGATATTTTCTTTCTGTGAAGCAATAGTGTTAAGGGTACTGAGTGTGGTCTTCAGTTCAGGGAGTCCAGTGTTAGTGAGGGCGGCCGGCGTATCTATACACCAGGACCCTGACAACTGATTTCCGACTTTGTGCACGAAAACACTGATTGTGTGTGTGTTTTCAAAGGTTTTACCTTAAAACAGCAAAAACCAGGTCAGCTCACCAGGTATAAACGTTTGACCGTATCACGATGTTTCTTTCAGGATGCCTTTTCACGGGCGACCAGCTAGAGCCCAGAGAGATGTGTGTGCTGACAGCCTGTCGAGCGACGAGGCTTCGGTATAGGGCTCTCTTGCAGTTGAGGCACCAGCGGTACTGCTACCCGTTGGGCCACCGATGCCACCAGCCCCAGCAGTAGGCGATGCACGACGCTTGAGCGCGCTGCACGAGTTCCAGCGCCAGAGGCCACCCAGGTTCCGGGGAGAGATGGACCCGCAGGCGGCTGAGGTTTGGCTGGAGGCAGTGGTGAGAGTCTTCAGGTTAGTGGGGACTCCTGAAGACTTCATAGTGATCTTTGCTACCATCCTCCTTCAGGCAGCAACAGGTAGGTGGTGGAGCCACTTGTTTCAGTTTTGCGACGAGATGAACTTAGCTTGTAAATACTCCGAGACCTTCTTCAGGGTGGAGTTTGTGCCAGTAGCTCTACAACTCGAGCGTGTACAGGAGCTTCTGCCTTTGCCGTGTGTTTTTCGATCAGTAGCTGAGTCATCTGTGGGCAGTAGACAGATGATGCAGAGGTCCAGGAGGACCAGACTAGCAGTTAGACGATCTCAGGTTTTAGGACCGGTGGTGCGGGGCACCCGGGGTGGGAACAGAGCTAGGCGTGCCAGAAGCAGGTTGTGTTTCTCATGCGGCGGAAAGGGTCACCTGGCATGTGACTGTCCGAATCCTCGTACGGTTGATCAGCGGGTGTTGGAGGAGCCACTAAGGCAGAAGCAGTGGTTGGTGCATGAGAAACAGTCGAGCAGTGGACAAGGCAGTAGAGCTCCAAGAGCAGGTGGCCAGGAGAGGAACTAGTGGATACGTCCTTCGTACTTCTAGTTCCATGTTTCTTTTGTATTCGTGTATTTGTACTATGAGCTGCAATAATAAAAAGACACTTATCTTTGTTTGCTTTCCTGTCATTTTTGTTTGGTTGATGCTGAGTGGTCCCGGTTAAAACTGTTGACTTGACCCTCACTTTCGAGATTTCTACTAGAGGGGACCCAGTGACCTCACACTGATGCCGACAGTGTGACTCGACCCTTGGAGGCGAGAGTGACAGTTGGATATCTTAGTAGTTACGTCGAGGCCTTACGACGTCATCCATGGAATGAATGCATCATTCATGTCAGGATTGACTGTATTAGACAACGAATGTGGTTCATCCAGGGGATGAGACCGGGATTCTCTTATCAGAAAATAATAAATCATAGCAGCTCTTGTGAGACTAATGGAGGTCCAGGACATCAAAGAGAGGATGAAGACTGCACAGTGCAGTAAGAAACAGGAAACCGGTGCCAGTCTTAGAGACTCGGGCATGTTAAAGAAGAGGAAGATTAAAGGAGAGATGAGTCTACGAAGAAGCAGATGTGGAGGCAGAGCTAGGAGAGCAGCATGAGATGGTGTACATCCTAACATTGTACAACCACCCGCCTTAGTTATTCCTACCAGGCTCAGGAAGCTGGAGGGCGTAGGAAGAGTGCGGCTGCATGCGGTCAAAGAGTGTGACCCAATGGCTCTAGAAATGATTCAAGGGACAGTCTGTGTCCACTACTAGCTGCTGTAGTAACGGATGTCGATGAGAATCATTCCTTCCTTTCAAAAATCTTGTTCCAGACCTAGAGTTTCCGGTAACCCGTGGACTTGACCCTCACGTCTGGAGATACCTTGGGAGGAGACTCGATAATCACACTTACGCCGACGGTGTGGTCAGAACCTCGAGGAGAGAGTTCCGTTTGGAATCTCTTAGTGACAGCGTCGAGGCCTTACGATGTTAGTTTGAGTATGGAATGGGCAATAACTGTTCATACTCAAATTGACGGTTTTAGGCAAATGTCGGGATGAGTTTTCGTTGGTCGGCGAAAAGGAAACCCCAGGCTGCACGGGATAAACTCTTTCATAAGAGGGTGCGACCGATCACACTTGAGTCGGCCAACCTTACCCTCATAGCGGAATTCGTTTCGAGTTCCAGTTCTAACAGAAAATGGAGACCTCTAGAGTTCGAGGATGACGATCACGTCCTTATACAGGTCTCACCTCGACGAGGTTTACAGAGATGTGGCCAAGGCGGAAAGTTATCTCCGAGGTTCAGCGGACCTTCTTAGGTCCTCAGCTGGGTAGGAGGGGTGGTTTACCGCTTGACCAATTCACCGCAGTTGAACTAGGTGCACGATGACTTCCACGTATCTCAACTGAGGAGATACGTGATCTACCCTTCGCATATCATCGACCATGAGGAGCTGGACGATGGTGATGGGGTGTCTTTCACGGAGGTTCCAGTGGGGATCGAGGATCGACAGGAGATGATCCTACGAGGACGATCGATTCCTCGGGTGCACTTTCTTTGGCAGTACGGAACCTCCAGGTAAGCACATGGGAGTGGATGGCTCAGATGCGTGCTCGGTACAGCTTTTGTGACCCTAGTGTGTGTTGAAGCTTTACGGGGACGTAAAGCCCTGAGGTGGGAGTAATGTAAAGACCCGGAAATTTCAAGGAAATTTTTTTCTTAATTTCCTTTGGAATTTTACAAGAACGTAGTTTCTGACGGCGCCTGATTCTGAGGCCCGGTATGCCCGGAATTAATTTCCGAAGTTTGGCTCGGGTACGTTCAGTGAACGAGCGAGCGGGAATTTCTATCTTTTGAACCGGTGCTCGGAATTGAAATCTGATTGCACCGATGAACTCGCAACGCCAGTAATCGCTTAAGGGAACCTTTACCGCAGGCGCGTTTGTGTGGGAGAAGAAGTTAATTTTTGGGGTTTAATTAAACAAAGTGAATAAAATTGATAAATCAATTTTATTTCATGTTAAGTTGTTAACTTCTCCCATAGGATGTTGGTGGTGGGCCCACATCCATCCAACTTCTCATGTGTGGATATTTGAAAGGGTGGGGCCCACACGAACCCCTCCCCACCTCTTCAAATTCCTTAACTTTCCTAACCCCTCTAAACCCCCCATTTAATCTCCCTTTAACTCTTGAACTTCTCCCCCTCTTAAGTGCATGCCAACACATTTTAAATTAATGAAGTTATTTGAATTTTGGAATTTGAAAAGCATGGCATGTGTTAATAAAATAATGGGAGGGATTATTATTTTAGGTTGCTTGGTTAAGTGAGATTGGGAGCCTTGGAAGAAAAATCTTAGGAAATCCTGAGTCTTTCTTTCTCTACGACGAAGAACACGAAGAACGTCTCTTCCGCCGCAGAATCACGACGATGCCATCTTCTTCATCGTTCTTCAACCGAGGCAAGGAAAGGGAAGCGACGCCCGTGACATCTCCAACGACCTTCATCCGCGTCAAAGGAGAATATGTCGCCTGCAAAGAACGTCGTCAACGACGACTTCACCTCTGAACGCTCATCCACCAACGAAGAGTACCCTTCTTCCTTCCGACGCATGAGCGTGAGAATTGAGAGTGTGTGATGAACACGACAATCGAGGAATCGATATCCGCCCTTTTTCCATGATCGTCAACAAAATACAATTACGAGGTAGGGGTTTATTTATTTAATTGATCGTGAATAAAAACATGGTGATAATCGTGGATTAAAACCCTTTTTGATTCGAATAATGCGTGGGGGTCAGACCGCACAAACACGGTCGACCCTCCTTTTTTTTCGTGATAGTTTCTTGAGGTTGATACGAGAATGCGTGGTGTCGTCGCACCACGCGGGTATCTTGCGGAAAGTATTGCGCGGCGCCGTCACGCCGTGCCGTGGAAAGAAATCCAAGAACGCGACGTCGTCGCGTCGCGTCGAAAGAATTCGAAGGCGCCGCTGCCGGAGCGGGGCCGCAACGGAGTGGAGCGGTGCCGTCGCATCGCGCCGGATGGCATAGGCCGCGGCCGGTTCTGGGCCGCGGCAGAGCAAGATGACCGGCGGCCGGCACCGGGCCACCGGTGTCGGCGAAGGAAGGACCGGCCGTCGCCGGTCCTTAATGGCGGAACTGGCCGGCCAGTGTGGGCCGGCCGGGCAGTGGAGACCGGGGGAATTAATTCCCCCCGGCCGGGTCTTCAAGCGGCCCCAATTAAGGGGCTGCGGTTTCACAAGGGGGGGGGGGGCTTTGCCCCCCGCGCGCGGCACACATGCAGCGCCCAGGCCGTGCCGCCGTGCCGGCCCGCGCCGCCGCGCTGGACTGGATTTTCCGATCCGGGTCGGGTCATCAGTCCGGGTCGCCGCCCAGGTCGTCGGGCCGGGTCGACCCGGTTCGGCCGACCCAGGGGGGGTCGGGCCGGGTCCGCCCGGGCCCAGACCCCCCAGTTTCGGACCACTTTTGTTCAAATTCCCGTATCTTGGGCTACGGGCCTCCAAACGACATTCCTTCAGTGGAAACGCGATCCTTGGATCGAGACAGTCGTTTCGGTATATCGTACTCAAGGTTTCGGATTAATTTGAGTTCGGCCGGGTTGGTTTGTACACGAAACCAACCGGGCCCTCGGAGCGGAAATGCTCATATTTTGAGCTACGAACGTCCGATTGATGTGCCATCACCTTTGTTGAGTTCCTCTTAGTGAGACGGATCTTTTGGCATACTCCGCCTGAGGTTTGGATGCAGATGAATAGTGGCCGGGTTGGATCGCATCGAAATCCAACCGGGCCCCTGGAACGAAAAGGCCAATAACTCTCAGGCCGGGCGTCCGATTGACGTGCCATCTCTTGCGTTGAGTTCCTGTTGACGATATGGAACTTTTGGAATCCTCCACCTGCGATTTGGATGCAGATGAATAGTGGTCGGGTTGGATCGCACCGAAATCCAATCAGTTCCCTGGAACGGAAAAGATGATACTTTTCTGACCGAACGTCCGTTTGATGAATCATCAGCGGCGTTGGTGATCTCGTTGAGAAACGGTCCCTATGAATATACCCTATGAGAGTTCGGGGGTACAGTTGAGATACAGCCGGGTTTGGTTCGCTCACGAAACCAACCGGGCCCCTGGGATGAAAAGGCTAATAACTCATAGACCGGGAGTCCGATTGACGCGTCGTCTGTTGCGTTGAGACCCCTATGATGAGGCGGTCCATTGAGATACTTCTTCGTGGGACTTTGAGATACTTGGAGTATCGACCTATAGCTCGTGGAGCGGACCCTCCCAGTGACGAGCGTACAGAGTATGGAGACCGTGTAGCTGGCTGAGACCTGACGACTACTTGATCGACTTGACTTGGAGTGATTCGACTAGCCCAGTGGACGGAGAACTACTTTCTGAGGTACAAACCCATGGCAGACGGGCACTACCTGTGTGACAGTGCAGACCCGCGGTACTCGTCCGGAGAGTACCTCAGTAGGCTACTAGGGGGTGTGCACTACTGTTTTTGAGTGACATACCTCGGGGGGAAGCACTACTGTGTCTGGGTGGCTGACCCGCGGTACTCGACAGGAGGAGTAATTCAGCAGTCATAGGTTAGTGAGCAGTACCTCGGAGTCGTGACAGGACCACTGGACACTCCAGAGACGGAGCTCTTCAGCAGTTACAGTTTCGATAATGAAAATCCTGGTTTGAGCTGAGACTTTTGACCTTGTGTTTACCTCATGATTGAGATGGTTCACTTGCTAACTTAGGTATATGTATGGGCATATACCTGGGTAGTGGTTATCCGTTGATTTCACAATCCTTGTGTTTCCTCATAATTGAGATGGGTTACTTGATAACTTAGGTATATGTATGGGCATATACCTAAGTAAAGGTTCTCTGTTGAGATCTTTTTTGTGGTTATCCTTGTTGTTTTAGTGAGACCTTGAGGGTCTCGGGGTCCCTACTGAGTATCGTTATACTCACCCCTGCATGGGCTATGCCCGCACCTCGTTGTGTTGGTTGCAGACGACGGGCAGTGCTGACAGAGGCCGAGTGTTCGAGGACGAGTCGGTACTCGGAGGTGGACTACACGACGAGTCAGTACCTGGAGGTGGACTAGAATATGAGACGACTCACATAGGAGGTTGACGGACGAGAGCGTGGAGGAGGCTATATGTACCTACCCTTCAGGTAGGATCCGTGGTGGACGACCAGGAACTGCGCTATCTGTACCTACCCTTCAGGTAGGACCCGAGGAGGATGACCCAGGAGCTTCTTCCTTCTTCCAGCTGTTTGTATTTTTGATGTTGTACCTTGTCTAGTTGTAGTTGTACTTTCTTTTGGGTTTGTATTCTGTCCCTTTTACTTTTCAACATTTCTTTTGTACTTAGTGTTTTGCTTCCGCTTGTACTCTGTGGTGCTTGTTTTCTTTAATAAAGGCAATGCCTTCCCAGTTATCGGGATTTTACGCCTTTGGTGTTAGTCGCCAGCCCCTGGCCTATGGAAGGCGGGCTTGGGGTAGTCACGGCATGGGCCCCGAGGACGGGTCGTGACACCAAAGGCTTGACAGGTGTGGGTAAAGAGGTAGAGGTGGGGGCCTTTTATAAGAGGAGAGGAGGGGCACTCTTGGAAAGTTATAAAAGTTTACTTTATTATAAAATGATTTTCGGATTTTAGAGTTCCCACATTGATATAATTAGAGGATAAGGTGATAAGGGTTCTAAATATACTCATAAAATAGGTTTTTAAATTGTCTAGGTCTTAGATTTTACATTATCATTTCATTTTATTTAAATCGTTAAATAATGAGGTAATCGCTGCATCATCATGATGTCATAAATAATTTAATTTATTTAATATCTAAAAATCATAAAAAAACTATCATGATGTATGAACTATTATTAGATTTCTAATGAATATTTATAGTCAAAAATAGGACTTGTATAACCCCACTTAAAAACTATTTTAGTAAAACAACTCATGTTTGTGACATTTTTATTTTAACTTTAAATAAAAAGATATTACTGTCATTTTCCTACCAATGTGGCTCTATGGGATCCCCAAGTTGACCCATGGATTTTCTTTGTCGGCCATGACACATAAAAGAATGGTAGGAAATGTTTCTAGGTCCTTTCATATTATTAAAACATCATTTTTTACCTTAAACTACACTAATTACCTCTAATCGCGATTAAAAACATAAAAGTTACTGTTCACCAAAAAATTATTTTAATCCCATTGAACCACATTTTACATCATAATGCCAACCATGTATGTAGGATTTTTGAAATTCAAAACAGAAACGTGGTAAATTTTCATTTAAACGAAAAATCAGTATTTAAGTACCACTTAGTGGTTTCACTATTCACCAAAAATTGATGTTTTTCAGAAAAATACCAAAACATCACCCTAAGCATTATTTGATATTCCAAATTCAGAAATGATATCTATTTTACAAAATTCAAAACATATAAGTTGCATTAATTAATTTAATAATAAATTCCCGCTGTCAGAGCAAATAGCGGGTTTTTATGGAACAATAAGTATCAAAAGATTGACACTAGTTTAAGTCCAATTTCAAAGTGAAATTAATTCCAATGACCAATATTGGATTAAATAGTAAAAATATATTCTAATTCAACTCTAAAACCAATTCAAAAGATAATCTAATCATATAAATAAATTATATTAAAAAAAGGTTTTGAGTTAAAATACAACATTTTTAACTATTCATTAAAAATGAAATTTATCGGAATAATACAAAAAATTTACACAAAGTAAAATTTAATGTCTCGATTATAAAGAAGAGTTTTATTTGGTCCAATAGAATGTATAATAGTGATCAACACTATATTTAACTACGGTTCGCCATCAAAAGGTGATAAGTGAACCTTTAGTGAAAATTAGGGTATATATCCCTAAAATTGAATTCTTTCTGTATTTTATGCCTTTATCATTTATTGGATAAATGTAAAAAATTTTAAAAAAACATATATAATCATATTTTAGTTATTTATATCCATTCTCTCCAATACAATGGCTATGTGTTAACTACCATTTAAAATAATATTATTTTATTACTAGTGTGCAATGTAAGATTTCAAAGAAACTCATTGTTGCGTATCGGGTACGCTATCGAACATAGAAACCCATTTAAAGTAAAATTAATATTTAATTTATAATAATTAATAAAAATAAAAATGATTTATTCTTTATTTACCTGCGGTGTTACATCCTTCCCCCTATTGGGAATTGATTCCTCACAAGTTTATTCACTTATCAAAACAAGTGGGGGGTTTTATCCCTCATAGCATTTTCATATTCCCACGTTGCCTCTTCAACCATATGGTTTTCCAAAAAACCATTACCTGGTGAATTAACTTATTTCGCAACACATTCTTTCTTCGGTAAAGAATATGGACTGGTTGTTCTTCATACGAGAGATTCTCTTCCAACTGAACTACCTCCGGCCTCAAAACATCAGATAGATCTGGCATATACTTTTTCAACATCGAAACATGAAAAACATTGTGTACCTGAGATAAACTCGGAGGTAATTCCACAATGTATGCAACTAATCCAACTCTCTCCAGAATTTCATATGGTCCAATAAACCATGGACTCATATTTCCTTTCTTACCAAATCACATCACACTTTTCCATGGAGAAACCTTGAGAATAACATGATCACCTACCTTGAAAGATAGATCCTTCCTCTGGTTATCTGCATAACATTTCTATCTGCTCTGAGCTGTTCTCATGTGTTTCTGAATCAACTGAACTTTTTCTGCCATCTCTTCTACCAATTCTGGTCCTATCAGCTTCCTTTCACATACTTCATCCCACAAAGCTAGAGTTCAACCCCACTTCCCATATAATGCCTCAAAAGGATCCATCTGTATACTGGAATGAAAACTGTTATTATATGAAAACTCAACCAAAGAAAGATGTTGGTCCCAACTTCCCTGATAATACATAGAGAAAGCTCATAGCATATCCTCCAAGGTCAGAATTGTTCGTTCTGACTGCCCATCTGATTGCGGATGAAAAGATGTACTAAAATTTAATTCTGTAACCAACGACTTCTGAAGGACTTTCCAAATGTTAGAAGTAAACCTAGGATCACGATCAAATAAAATGGATAGGGGAACTCCATGCAACCTGACTATCTCTTTAAGATACAATCGAGAAAGTTGATCTAGAGATAATGTATCTCGAATAGGAAGGAAATTAGCATATTTAGTCAAGCGATCAACAATAACCCAGATTGCATTATTACCTCGAGATTTCCTCGGTAATCCCACAACAAAGTCCATGGATACATTTTACCATTTCCACTCTAGCACCGGTAACGTCTGAAGCATCCCTTTCGGTAACTGCCGATCTTCTTTAACCTGCTGACAAGTCAAAAACCTTACAGTAAAATCAGCAATATCTCTTTTCATTCCATCCCACCAGAAATACTCCCACAGATCTCTGTACATCTTAGTACTGCCAGGATGAACTGAAAACGGGGAGCAATGAGCCTCACATAACAACTCACCTTTCAACTGTGAATCACAAGGCACACATAATCTCTTCCCAAACCTCAAAACACTATCATTATCACTATTGAATTTAGGCAACTTACCCTTCTAAACCAGCTCTACCTTTTTCTGCAATTCACTGTCTTGCTTCTGTGCTTGCTTGATTCTGTCTGATATAGAATATTTCACAGATACCTGCAATGAACCGAAGGACATCCTGCACCAACAACTTCTATTCCAAATTTCATTAAATCAAAAACCAAAGTATCTCATTCCAAACGTAGCATGGTTAATGTAGCATTACTTTTTTTGGCTCAAAGCATCATCCACTTTATTTGCTTTTCCCGGATGGTAATGAATTGTACAATCATAATCCTTGATTAATTCTATCCATCTATTCTATCTCATGTTCAATTCCTTCTGAGTGAATATATACTTTAAACTTTTTTGATTGGTATATATTTCACACTTTACTCCATACAAATGATGCCTCCAAATTTTTAGAGCAAAAACAACAGCAGCTAATTCCAAATCATGTGTAGGGTAATTTACCTTATGAGTTTTCAATTGACGTAAAGCATATGCAATTACCTGATCATTATGCAAAGGATATATCCAAGTCCTTTCAATTAAGCATCACAATAGATAACAAACTCACCATTCCTGGAAGGAAGTGCCAAAACTGGAGAATTCACCAATATTTTTTTCAACTCCTGAAAACAATCATCACATTCTTTTGTCCAGATAAACTTATCACCCTTCTGAGTTATCTTAGTCATTGGACTAGATAATCGTGAAAAATTTTCAACAAACCTTCGGTAGTAACCTGACAAGCCAAGGAAACTATGGATCTCGGTTACATTTTTGGGTATTTTCTATTATTCAACAGCTTTTGTTTTAGCAGGATCGACAGTTATGCCATTTTTTGAAACAATGTGACCAGGGAAAGAAATTTGTTGTAACCAAAACTCACCCTTGCTGAATTTTCAATACATTTTCTTTACTTTTAAGGTTTGCAAGACAACCCTTAAATTACATTCATGCTCCTATTTACTTTTAGAAAACACCAAAATATCATCAAAAAACACAACCACCATTTTTCACCTAATTCAACTGAGTCATCACTGCATTAAGCTACTCAATTCTGATTCCGACCATCTCTGGTTGCTGATTCGGAAATCCATTCTCCTCTATATGACTTCCCAGAAAAGTTTCTCTATTTCTTTTATGAAAAATCATTCTTAACACAGATATATCTCAGACGAAGCAACATGTTAATCTTTAAATGATATATCATTTCAATTTAACCATAAAAAAATATTTTTGGCTAATAATTTAATAGAATTAAAACTCCTAATGTTATCTAAACCAACCTCTGATACCAACTATAAGTCCCAGACCTTCAAACTTACATAATATTGAATTAAATGAATAATTCACGTTGAGGATCTTTTCAAGTTTAGAGTTTTAGAGAATTAGGACAAAACTATTACATCTCAAAAGATTACAAAGTAGACACTTCTACTAAGTTTCCATAGAATAAAAACTCTTAAAAATAAACATATCTTGTTCCATGTTTTATGTAGCATGAAATTCCCTTGATCCCATACTTGAACCAATTCCACATTAAGTCATGTAAAAAATATTTCAAAAAAACATGGGGTGAGCATAAGAAGCTCAGTAAGGGATACACAAAGAATGAAAACTGTAAGTTTATCAAAACAACAAGTAAACCATGCATACTTTACCAAAGTAATACTTTTCACCTTTATGAAGTAGTAAAAAATCTTCACTGAATAAAAGATCATTACTTACCCTTTTGTAACCAAAATATTACCACAAAAAAATATAAATATCACATAACATATAAAAGTAACTTGGGACATAAACATACATAAATGGAATAACCATACGGTCAACTTCCACACATATCACCTAATGGAATAGTTATACGGCCGACTTCCATACCCCATTCATTGGAGGTTATAACGTAACCACCTGTCCTAGTATTCACGGAACCACCCGTCATATGGTTTATCACGTAACAACCCATCAAATGTCCAAGTACCATTATAAAAATCATAATACATAAAACAAATATAATGCAAACAAAATATTTCCACACATTGATCACAATATATCACATAAATATATTGACATAAAAAATCCATTATAAAACCCATTTTCAAAACCAAAATACATAAAAGAGTTAAGGTATTTATTTCATTTTAAAAAACATTACGGCTTGTTCCAGATGCCAAAGACCAAATAATACTCGCGGCGGTGGAAAAGGTCGTTGTCACCACGTACTTTAAAAGAAACATTACTTTTTGTCGTTTAGTAAAACACTTCGTAGAAAAAGATTCATTTTGTATAAAAGTAAATTTCAATGGGTTTTATACACCGTATAAAATAATTTTGTTTATAAAATGAAATATGCCTCAATGAAAGGAGATTGAGACGAAGTCCCTTACCTCGGGTCCGACTTGACTCGATCGTTCTATAACGTCCTGGATAATAAACTTGAGGTATATTCTACTTGATTAAGAACATTTTTCAAGTTCATTATTACTTTTATATAACTTATTACCATGTTATAAACATTATGTAATCATTTAAGTTAATAATTTTTGTCTTGTCGATATTTGGTTCTTAAGTCGAAAATGGACTTCTTACAATTACATGTTGTTCGTGTGGTCAAAGGTTCATTATATCCAGAATGATATTCATGATTTGGATATCATATCTATAATATATATCCAGAATATACATGTATTTATAGTATTTCATAATCATTTAGAGGTATGAAATAAAATGCACCGTTCTTGGAGACAGTAAGTCGTACGTACGCATGAACGCTACTTTCATTTCTATGTCATATTAATGGAATTAACACTAAATGAGAGATGTGTATATTTTAATTTCAGAATTATATTCATCATTTATATGTAACATACATCATATATATCCATTATAAATATGTACTTTTAATAGTACATTACATTTGGGGTTAAGAAATGAAATGCACCGTTCATAGAGACGGTAAGCTGTACGTATGTATGAACACTACATTCATTCATATCTCATAATTTAATCGAAATAAACAATAATGATATAAAGGTATATTATAATTCTAGTATAAAATCATATATAATAACTTTAGCTCCATCCTTTATACGTCTCGCGTATGGAATTAACGAATCAAATCACTTTGAGGGGGCGGTAGTCCGCACTTCCTAAAATGAAGATATCGCATATACCGATAATGGAAGCCATAAAGGTATGTCATAAATGAAGAATACAGAAGCTTAAGGAGAACGTAAAAATATTATATATCATATATAAATATAGTAAAATCTTAATGGTCATCTTTGAAGGTGTTAGAATAATATTCGACAATCATCGTTTCATGAGAAAGAAATTCGCCATCCACAGAAACAATATGTTCTTTATCCATTAGATATAGGTGTGTGTAGGTGTAGCTCTAATGCTTCTTATAACAACATCATATTATATTGAAGATACTGTAGTTGTTACAAAATAAATGAATAAAAAGATTTAAGGGGTTGGAGAAGCAAAATAAAACAAAAGAACACAAGTGAAGACATTACCTTAAAATTGGGTAACTCTTTTTGATTTGAGCTCAAAGGATTCCTTGGGAATAATTCTGCCCAAAGTGAGGCTTATAGAAGTATGATAGGGTTGTGGAGAGACAAAATGGGTAGGGGTTGGCCGATCCAAATGCTTGAGAGGTGTGGCTTAGGAGGTAGAGGTGGGAGCCTTTTATAAGAGGAGAGGAGGGGCACTCTTGGAAAGTTATAAAAGATTACTTTATTATAAAATGATTTTTGGATTTTAATGGTCCCACATTGATATAATTCGAGGATAAGGTGAAAAGGGTTCTAAATATACTCATAAAATAGGGTTTTCACATGTGTAGGTTTTATATTTTACATTATCATTTCATTTTATTTAAATCGTTAAATAATGAGGTAATCGCTCCATCGTCATGATGTCATATATAATTTAATTTATTTAATGTCTAAAAATTATAAAAAAATATCATGATGTTGGAAATATTTTTATATTTCTAATGAAAATTTATAGTCAAAATATTACTTGTATAACCCCACTTAAAAATTGTTTTAGTAAAACAACTCATGTTTGTGACATTTTTATTTTAACTTTAAATAAAAAGATATTAATGTTATTTTCCTACCAAATTGGCTCCATGGGGTCCCCATGATGACCCATGGATTTTCTTGGTCAGACATGACACATACAAGAAGGGTAGGACATGTGTCTAGGTCATTTCATATTATTAAAACATTATTTGTACCTTAAACTACACTAATTACCTCTAATCGCGATTAAAAACATAAAAGTTACTATTCACCAAAAATTTATTTTAATCCCATTGAACAGCATATTACTTATTAATGACAACCATGTATGTCGGATTTTTGAAGTTCAAAACACAAAGGTGGTAAAATTTCATTTAAACGAAAAATCAGTATTTAAGTACCACTTAGTGGTTTCACTATTCATCAAAAATTGATGTTTTTCAGAAAAATACCAAAACATCACCCTAAGCATTATTTGTTATTCCGAATTCAAAAATGATGTCCACTTTACAAGATTCATAACAGATAAGTTGAAATAATTAATTTAATAATTAATTCCCACTTTCAGAGCAAATAGCGTGTTTTTATGAAACAATAAGTATCAAAAGATTGACACTGATTTAAGTCCAATTTCAAAGTGAAATTAATTCCAACGACCACTATTGGATTAAATGGTAAAAATATATTCTAATTCAACTATAAAACCAATTCAATAGATAATATAATCATAAAAATAAATTAGATTAAAAAGTGATTTTGAATTAAAAGACAACAGTTTTCACTATTCATTAAAAAATGAACTTTATCGGAAAAA
Source organism: Viscum album (assembly GCA_963277665.1). Taxonomy (NCBI): domain Eukaryota; kingdom Viridiplantae; phylum Streptophyta; class Magnoliopsida; order Santalales; family Viscaceae; genus Viscum; species Viscum album. The sequence continues at coordinate 55,870,211 of OY728156.1, forward strand.
TACCAAAAATTTACAGAAAGTAAATTTTGATGTCCCGATTCTAAAGTAGAGTTTTATTTGGTCCAATAGATTGTATAAAAGATTCCAAAACTATATTTAATGACAGTTCTCCATCAAAAGGAAATAAGTGAACCTTTAGTGAAAATTAGGGTATATATGCCTAAAATTGAATTCTTTCTGTATTTTATGCCTTTATCTTTTATTGGATAAATGTAAAAACATTTAAAAAACATATATAATCATATTTTAGTTATTTCTATCCATTCCCGCTAATACAACAGCTATGTGTTAACTACCATTTAAAATAATATTATTTTATTACTATTCTACAATGTAAGATTTCAAAGAAACTCATTGTTGTGTATCGGGTACGCTATCTAACATAGAAACCCCTTTAAAGAAAAATTAATATTTAATTTATAAATTTTAACAAAAAAATCATTATTCTTTATTTACCTGGGGTGTTACATCTTTCCCCCCTTTCAGATTCCCACGTTGCCTCTTCAACCATATGGTTTTCCAAAAAACCGTTACCTAGTTAATTACCTTATTTCGCAACACTTTCTCTCTTCGGTCAAGAATCTGGACTGGTTGTTCTTCATAAGAGAGATTCTCTTCCAACAGAACTACCTCCGGCCTCAAAACATGAGATGGATCTGGCACATTCTTTCTCAACATCGAAACATGAAAAACATTGTGTACTTGAGATAAAATTGGAGGTAATTACACTTTGTATGCAACTGATCCAGCCCTCTCCAGAATTTCATATGGTCCAATGATCCATGGACTCAGCTTTCCTTTCTTACCAAATCGCATCACACTTTTCCATGGAGAAACCATGAGAAAAACATGATAACCTACCTCGAAAGATAGATCCTTCCTCCGGTTATCTGCATAACATTTCATTCTTCTCTGAGCTGTTATCATGTGTTTCTGAATCAACTGAACTTTTTCTTCCATATCATCTACCAATTATGGTGCTATCAGCTTCCTTTAACATACTTCATCCCAAAAAGCTGGAGTTCGACCCTGCTTCCCATATAATGCCTCAAAAGGAGCCATCTGTATACTGGAATGAAAACTGTTATTATATGAAAACTCAACCAAAGAAATATGTTGGTCCCAACTTCCCTGATAATCCATAGATCAAGCTCGTAGCATATCCTCCAAGGTTTGAATTGTTCGTTTTGACTGCCCATCTGATTGCAGATGAAAATTTATACTAAAATTTAATTCAGTACCCAACGACTTCTGAAGGCCTTTCCAAAAGATAGAAGTTAACCTGGGATCACGATCAGATACAACAGAGAGGGGAACTCCATTCAACCCGACTATCTCTTTAAGATACAATTGAGAAAGTTGATCTAGAGAGAATGTCTCTCTAATAGAAAGGAAATAAGCATATTTAGTCAAGAGATCAACAATAAACAAGATTGCATTATTACCTCGAGATTTCCTCTGTAATCCCACAAAAAAGTCCATAGATACATTTTCCCATTTCCACTCTGGCACCAGTAAAGTATGAATCATCCCTTTCGATAACTGCTGATCTGCTTTAACCTACTGACAAGTCAAAAACTTTACAGTAAAATCCGCAATATCTCTTTTCATTTCATCCCACCAGTAATACTCCCGCAGATCTCTGTACATCTTAGTACTGCCAGGATGAAATGAAAACAGGGAACAATGAGCCTCACATAACAACTCACCTTTCAACTATGAATCACAAGGCACACACAATCTCTTCACAAACCTCAAAACATAATCATTATCACGGTTGAATTCAGGCAACATACCCTTCTGAACCAGCTCTACCTTTTTCTGCAATTCACTTTCTTGTTTCTGTGCTTGCTTGATTCTGTCTGATATCGAAGATTTCACTGATACCTACAACGAAACCGAAGGACATCCTGGACCAACAACTTCTTTTCCAAATTTCATCAAATCAAAATCCAAATTATCTCATTCCAAACGTAACATGGTTAATGAATCATTACATTTTCGACTCAAAGCATCATCCACTATATTTTCTTTTCCCGGATGGTAAAGAATTGTACAATCATAATCCTTGATTAATTTTATCCATCTATTCTGTCTCATGTTCAATTCTTTCTGAGTGAATATATACTTTAAACTTTTGTGATTGGTATATATTTCACACTTTACTCCATACAAATGATGCCTCCAAATTTTTAGAGAAAAAACTACAGCAGCTAATTCCAAATCATGTGTAGGGTAATTTACCTCATGAGTTTCCAATTAACGTGAAGCATATGCAATTACTTGATCATTCTGCATAAGGACACAACCAAGTCCATTCAATGAACCATCTCTGTAGATAACAAACTCACCATTCCTGGAAGGAAGTTCCAAAATTGGAGCACTCACCAATATTTTTTTCAACTCCTGAAAACAATCATCACATTCTTTTGTCCAGATAAACTTAACACCCTTCCGAGTTAGCTTAGTCATTGGACTAGAAAATCGTGGAAAATTTTAAACAAACCTTCGGTAGTAACCTGCCAAACCAACGAAACTACGGATCTCAGTTACATTTGTGGGTCTTTTCCATTTTTAAAAAACTTTTGTTTTAGCAGGATCGACAGTTATGCCATTTTTTGAAACAATGTGACCAGGGAAAGAAATTTGTTGTAACCAAAACTCACCCATGCTGAATTTTCCATACAGTTTATTTTCTTTAATGGTTTGCAAGATAACCCTTAAATGACATCCATTCTCCTCTTTACTTTTAGAAAACACCAAAATATCATTAATAAACACAACCACCATTTATCACCTGATTCAACCAAGTCATCACTACAGTAAGCTGCTCAATTCTAATTCTGACCATCTCTAGTTGCTGATTCGGAAAGTCATTCTCCTCTATATGACTTCCCAGAAAAGTTTCACTATTTCTTTTATGAAAAATCATTCTTAACACAAATATATCTCTGATGAAGCAACATAGTAATCTTTAAATGCTATATCATTTCAATTTGACCATAAAAAATATTTTTGGCTAATCTTTTAATAGAATTCTAACTCCTAAAGTTATCTAAACGGACCTCTGATACCAACTATAAAGCCCTGACCTTAAACCTTACATAATATTAAATTAAATGAATAATTCATGTTGAGGATCTTTTCAGGTTTAGAGTTTTAGAGAATTAGGACATAACTATTACATCTCAAAAGATTACAAAGTAGAAACTTCTACTAAGTTTCCATAGAATAAAAACTATTAAAAAGAAACATGTATAGTTCTATGTTTTATGTAGCATGACATTCCCTTGATCCCATCCTTGACCCAATTCCACATTAAGTCATGTGAAAAACATTTCAAAAAAACTTGGGGTGAGCATAAAAAGCTCAGTAAGGGATACACAAAGAATGAAAACTGTAAGTTTATCAAAACAACAAGTAAACCTTGTGTACTTTATCAAAGTAATATTTTCACCTTTATGTAGTAGTAAAAAATCATCACTGAATAAAAGATCATTACATAACCTTTTTCAACCAAAATATTACCATAAAAACCATATAAAAATCAAATAACATATAAAGGTAACTCGGGACAAAAACATACTTAAATGGAATAACCATACGGTCAACTTCCACACATATCACTTAATATAATATCCATACAGTAGACTTCCATACCCAATGCATTGGAGTTTATAACGTAACCACCTATCCTAGTATTCACGGCACCACCCGTCATATGGTTTATCACGTAACCACCCATCAAATGTCCAAGTACCATTTTAAAAATAATTAGACATAAATCATATATAATGGAAAGAAAACATTTCCACACTTTGATCACAATATATCACTTAAATATATTGACATAACAAATCCATTATAAACCCAATTTTCAATACCAAAATACATAAAAGAGTATATTTTATTTATTTCATTTTAAAAAACATTACGGCTTGTTCAGGAAGCCAAACACCAAAAAATACTCGCGGTGGCGGAAAAGGTCGTTGTCACCACGTACATTAAAAGAAACATTCTTTATTGTCATTTAGTAAAATGCTTCATAGAAAAATATTCATTTTGTATAAAAGTAAATTTAAAAGGGGTTTATACACCGTATAAAAGAATGTTGTGTATAAAATGAAATATGCCTCAATGAAAGGAGATTGAGACGAAGTCCCTTACCTTGGGTCCGACTTGACTCGATCGTTCTTTAACGTCCTGGATAATAAACTTGAGTAAATTTCTACTTTATTAGGAACATTTTTCAAGTTAATTATAACATTTATATCACTTATTACCATGTTATAAACATTATGTAATCATTTGTGTTAATAATGTTTGTTTTGTTGATATTTGGTTCTTAAGTCGAAAATGGACTTCTTACAATTACATGTTGTTCGTGCGGTCAAAGGTTCATTATATCCAGAATGATATTCTTGATTTTGATATCATATATATCATATATATCCAGAATATACATGTATTTATAGTATTAAATAATCATTTAGAGGTATGAAATGAAATGCACCATTCTTGGAGACGGTAAGCTGTATGTACGCATGAACGCTACTTTCATTTCTATGTCATATTAATGAAATTAAAACTAAATGAGAGATGTGTATTTTTTAATTCCAGAATTATATTCATAATTTAGATGTAACATACATCATATATATCCATTATAAATATGTACTTTTAATAATACATTATATTTGGGGTTAATAAATGAAATGCACCGTTCATGAAGACGGTAAGTCGTATGTATGCATGAACGCTACTTTCATTTTCTATCTTATACTTTAATAGAAAGAAACAATAATGATATAAAGGTATATTATAATTCCAGTATAACATCATATATAATAACATTAACTTCCTCATTCATACGTCCCACATATGGAAATAACGAATCAAATCACTTTGAGTGGGCGGTAGTCCGCACTTCCAAAAATGAAGATAACGTGTATACCCAGAATGGAAGCCATAAAGTTATGCAATAAATGAAAAATACAGAACATAAGATGAACATAAAAATATTATATATCATATATAAATATAATGAAATCTTAATGGCCACCTTTGAAGGTGTTAGAATAATATTCAACAATCATCGTTTCGTGAGGCAGAAATTCGCCATCCACATAAACAGTATGTTCTTTATCCATTAAATGTAGGTGTGTGTAGGTGTAGCTCAGATTCTTCTTATAACAACATCCTTGTTTATTTAAGATACTGTAGTTGTTACAAAATAAATGAATATAAAGAGTTTAGGGGGTTGGAGAAGCAAAATTAAACAAAAGAACACAAGTGAAGACATTACCTTAAAATTGGGTAACTCTTTTTGATTTTAGCTCAAAGGCTTCATTGGGAAGGCTTCTGCCCAATGTGAGGCTTCTAGGAGTAAGAAAGGAATGTGGTGAGACAAAATGGGCTGGGTTTGGCCGATCCAAAGGCTTGAGAGGTGTGGGTAAGGAGGTAGAGGTAGGGGCCTTTTATAAGAGGAGAGGAGGGGTACTCTTGGAAAGTTATAAAAGTTTACTTTATTATAAAATGTTTTTCAGATTTTAAAGGTCCCACATTTATATAATTCGAGGATAATGTGACAAGGGTTTGAAATATATTCATAAAATAGGGTTTTGACATATGTATGTTTTATATGTTACATTATCTTTTCATTTTATTTAAATAGTTAAATAATGAGGTAATCGCTGCATCATCATGATATCATAAATATTTTAATTTATTTAATGTCTAAAAATTATAAATAAAATATCATGGTGTAGGAAAACTTTTTAGATTTCTAATGAATATTTATAGTCAAAAATATGACTTGTATAACCCCACTTAAATTTTTTTTAGTAAAACAACTCATGTTTGTGACATTTTTCTTTTACCTTTAAATAAAAAGATATTAATGTCATTTTCCTACAAAATTGGCTCCATGGGGTCCCCAAGTTGACCCATGGATTGTCTTGGTCTGCCATGACACATACAAGAAGGGTAGGACATATGTCTAGGACATTTAATATTATTAAAACATTATTTTTACCTTAAACTACACTAATTACCTCTAATCGCGATTAAAAACGTAAAAGTTACTATTCACCAAAATTTAATTTTAATCCCATTGAACCAAATTTTACATCATAATGACAACCATGTATGTCGGATTTTTGAAATTCAAAACACAAAGGTGGTAAAACTTCATTTAAACGAAAAATCAGTATTTATGTACCACTTAGTGGTTTCACTATTCATAAAAAATTGATGTTTTTCAGAAAAATACCAAAACTTCACCCAATGCTTTATTTGATATTCTGAATTAAAAAATGATTTCTATTTTAAAAAATTCAAAACAGATAAGTCGCAATAATTAATTTAATAATTAATTCCCATTGTCATAGCAAATAGCGTGTTTTTATGAAACAATAAGTATCGAAAGATTGACACTAGTTTAAGTCCAATATCAAAGTGAAATTAATTTCAACGAACACTATTGGATTAAATGGTAAAAATATATTCTAATTCAACTCTAAAACCAATTCAATATATAATCTAATCATATAAATAAATTACATTAAAAAGAGGTTTTGAGTTAAAATACAACATTTTTTACTATTCATTAAAAATGAACTTTATCCGAAAAATACCCAAAATTTACACAAAGTAAATTTTGATTACCAGATTCTAAAGAAGAGTTTTATTTCATACAATAGAATGTATAAAAGTGACCAAAACTATATTTAATGACGGTTCACCATCAAAAGGTGATAAGTGAACCATTAGTGAAAATTAGCGTATATATGCCTAAAATTGAATTCTTTCTGTATTTTAAGTCTTTATCTTTTATTGGATAAATGTAAAAACATTTAAAAAACATATATAATCATATTTTAGTTATTTCTATCCATTCCCGCCAATACAACGGCTATGTGTTAACTACCATTTAAAATAATATTGTTTTATTATTATTGTGCAATGTAAGATTTCAAAGAAACTCATTGTTGCGTATCGGGTACGCTATCTAACATAGCAAACCCTCTAATGTAAAATTAATATTTAATTTATAAATATTAATAAAAAAATGCTTTATTATTTATTTACCTGGGGTGTTACATCCTTCCCCCCTTTTGGGAATTGCGTCTTCACAAGTTTATTCGCTTATCAAAACAAGTGGGGGTTTTTATCCCTCATAGCATTTTCAGATTCCAACATTGCCTCTTCAACCATATGGTTTTCCAAAAAACCTTTACCTGGTGAATTATCTTATTTTGCAACACTTGATCGCTTCGGTCAAGAATATGGACTGGTTGTTCTTCATAAGAGAGATTCTCTTCTAACAGAACTACCTCCGGCCTCAAACCATGAGATGGATCTGGTATATATTTTCTCAACATCGAAACATGAAAAACATTGTGTACCTGAGATAAACTCGGAAGTAATTCCACACTGTATATAACTGATCCGACCTTCTCTAGAATTTCATATGGTCCAATGAACCATGGACTCAACTTTCCTTTCTTACCAAATTGCATCACACTTTTCCATGGAGAAACCTTGTGAAAAACATGATCACCTACCTCGAAAGATAAATCCTTCCTCCTGTTATCTGCATAACATTTCTGTCTACTCTGAGCTGTTCTCATGTGTTTCTGAATCAACTGAACTTTTTCTGCCATATCTTCTACCAATTCTGGTCCTATCACCTTCCTTTCACCTACTTCATCCCAAAAAGTCGGAGTTCGACCCCGCTTCCCATATAATACCTCAAAAGTATCCATCTGTATACTGGAATAAAAACTATTATTATATGAAAACTCAACCAAAGAAATATTTTATTCCCAACATCCCTGATAATCCATAGAGCAAGCTCGTAGAATATCCTCCAAGATCTGAATTGTTTGTTCTGACTGCCCATCTTATTGCGGATGAAAAGCTGTACTAAAATTTAATTTCGTACCCAATGACTTCTGAAGGCCTTTCCAAAAGTTAGAAGTAAACCTGGTATCATGATCAGATACAACAGAGAGGGGAACTCCATGCAACCTTACTATCTCTTTAAGATACAATCGAGAAATTTGATATAGAGAGAATGTATCTCTAATAGGAAGGAAATGAGCATATTTTTTCAAGCGATCAACAATAACCCATATTGCATTATTACCTCGAGATGTCCTCGGTAATCCCACGACAAAGTCCATGGATACATTTTCTCATTTCCACTCTGGCACCGGTAAAGTCTGAAGAATCCCTTTCGGTAACTTTCGATCTGCTTTAACCTGCTAACAAGTCAAAAACTTTACAGTAAAATCAGCAATATCTCTTTTCATTCCATCCCACCTGTAATACTCCCTCAAATCTCTGGACATCTTAGTACTGCCAGGATGAACTGAAAATGGGGAACAATGAGCCTCACATAACAACTCACCTTTCAACTATGAATCACAAGGCACACACAATATATTCCCAAACCTCAAAACATAATCATTATCACTGTTGAATTCAGGAAACATACCCTTCTGAACCAGCTCTACCTTTTTCTGCAATTCACTGTCTTGCTTCTGTGCTTGCTTGATGCTGTCTGATATATAATATTTCACTGATACCTGCAACGAAACCGAAGGACATCCTGTAGAAAAAACTTCTATTCCAAAGTTCATCAAATCAAAAAACAAAATATCTCATTCCAAACGTAGCATGGTTAATGAAGCATTACTTTTTCGACTCAAAGCATCAGCCACTTTATTTGCTTTTCCTGGATGGTAATGAATTGTACGACCATAATCCTTGATTAATTATAGCCATCGCTTCTGTCTCATGTTTAATTTTTTCTGAGTGAATATATACTTTAAACTTTTTTGATTGGTATATATTTCACACTTTACTCCATACAAATGATGCCTCCAAATTTTTAGAGCAAAAACAACAGCAGCTAATTCCAAATCATGTGTAGGGTAATTTACTTCATGAGTTTTCAATTGACGTGAAGCATATGCAATTACCTGATCATTCTGCATAAGGACACAGCCAAGTCCTTTCAATGAAGAAAAACTTTAGATAACAAACTCAACATTCCTGGAAGGAAGTGCCAAAACTGGAGCATTCAACAATATTTTTTTCAACTCCTGAAAACAATCATCACATTTTTTTTTCCAGATAAACATAACACCCTTCTGAGTTAGCTTAGTCATTGGACTAGAAAATCATGAAAAAATTTCAAAAAACCTTTCGTAGTAACCTGCCAAACCACGGAAACTATAGATCTCGGTTACATTTGTGGGTCTTGTCCATTCTTCAACAACTATTGTTTAGCAGGATCGACAATTATGCCATTTTTTGAAACAATGTGACCATGGAAAGAAATTTTTTGTAACCAAAACTCACCCTTGCTGATTTTTCCATACAGTTTATTTTCTTTTAAGGTTTGCAAGATAACCCTTAAATGACATTCATACTCCTCTTTAATTTTAGAAAACACCAAAATATCATCAACAAACACAACCACCATTTATCACCTAATTCAACTGAGTCATCACTGTAGTAAGCTGCTCAATTCTGATTCCGACCATCTCTGGTTGCTGATTCGGAAAGTCATTCTCCTCTATATGACTTCCCAGAAAAGTTGCTCTATTTCTTTTCTGGAAAATCATTCTTAACACAGATATATCTCGGACGAAGCAACATGGTAACCTATAAATGCTATATCATTTCAATTTGACCATAAAAAATATTTTTGTCTAATCATTTAATAGAATTATAACTCCTAAAGTTATCTAAACTGACGTATGATACCAACTATAAGGCCCTGACCTTAAACGTTACATAATATTGAATTTAATGAATAATTCATGTTGAGAATATTTTCAGGTTTAGAGTTTTAGAGAATTTGGACATAACTATTGCATCTCAAAAGATTACAAAGTAGACACTTCTACTAAGTTTCCATAGAATAAAAACTCTTAAAAAGAAACATGTCAAGATACATGTTTTATGTAACATGACATTCCCTTGATCCCATCCACGAACCAATTCCACATTATTTCATGTGAAAAACATTTCAAAAAAACTTGGGGTGAGCATAAAAAGCTCAATAAGGAATACACAAAGAATGAAAACTGTATGTTTATCATAACAACTTGTAAACCATGTATACATTATCAAAGTAATACTTTTCACCATTATGAAGTAGTAAAAAATATTCCCTGAATAAAAGTTCATTACTTACCCTTTTGTAACCAAAATATTACCATAAAAACCATATAAAGATCACATAACATATAAAGGTAACATGGGACAAAAACATACTTAAATGGAATAACCATATGGTCAACTACCACACATATCACTTAATGGAATAGCCATACTACCGACTTCCATACCAATGCATTGGATGTTATAACATAACCACCTGTCCTGGTATTCATGGCACCACCCGTCATATGGTTTGTCATGTAACCACAGATCAAATGTCCAAGTACCATTAGAAAAATCATAAGACATAAAACAAATATAATGTAAAGAAAACATTTACACACTTTGATCACAATATATCACTTAAATATATTGACTTAAAAAATCCATTATAAAACCCATTTTCAATACCAAAATACATAAAAGAGTGTATGGTATTTATTTCATTTTAAAAATCATTACGGCTTGTTCAGGAATCCAAATACTAAATAATACTCGCAGCGGCGGAAAAGTTCGTTGTCACCACGTACGTTAAAAGAAACATTCCTTTTTTTCGTTCAGTAAAATGATTCTTAGAAAAAGATTCATTTTTTATAAAAGTAAATTTCAAAGGGGTTATACATCGTATAAAAGAATTTTGTGTATAAAAGGAAATATGCCTCAATGAAAGGAGATTGAGACGAATTCTCTTACCTCAGGTCCGACTTGACTCGATCGTTCTTTAACGTCCTGGATAATAAACTTGAGTTAATTTCTAATTTCTTAAGACCACTTTTCAAGTTCATTATTACATTTATATCACTTATTACCATGTTGTAAACATTATGTAATCATTTATGTTAATAATGATTGTTTTGTCGATATTTGGTTCTTAAGTCGAAAGTGGACTTCGTACAATTACATGTTGTTCGTGTGGTCAAAGGTTCATTATATCCAGAATGATATTCATGATTTGGATATCATATATATCATATATATCGAGAATATACATGTATTTATAGTATTTCATAATCATTTACAGGTATGAAATGAAATGCACCGTTCTTGGAGATGGTAAGTCATACGTACGTATGAACGCTACTTTCATTTCTATGTCATATTAATGGAATTAAAACAAAATGAGAGATGTGTATATTTTAATTCAAGAATTATATTCATCATTTATATGTAACATAAATCATATATATCCATTATAAATATGTACTTTTAATAGTACATTACAATTGGGGTTAAGAATTGAAATGCACCTTTCATGGAGACGGTAAGTCGTACGTATGTATGAACTCTATTTTCATCTATATCTCATACTTTAATCGAAAGAAACAATAATGATATAAAGGTATATTATAATTACAGAATAACATAATATATAATAACTTTAACTCCATCCTTTATACGTCCCACATATGGAATTAACGAATAAAATCACTTTGAGGGGGCGGTAGTCCGCACTTCCTAAAATGAAGATATCACGTATACCCATAATGGAAGCCATAAAGGTATGCCATAAATGAAAAATACAGAAGATTAAGGAGAACATATAAATATTATATATAATATATAAATATAGTGAAATATTAATGGCCACCTTTGAAGGTGTTAGAATAATATTAAACAATCATCGTTTCGTGATGCAGAAATTCGCCATCCACAGAAACAATATGTTCTTTATCCATTAGATGTAGGTGTGTGTAGGTGTATCTCGAAATCTTCTTAAAACAACATCCTAGTATACTGAAGATACTGTAGTTTTTACAAAATAAATGAATAAAAATATTTTAGGGGGTTTGAGAAGCAAATTAAAACAAAAGAACACAAGTGAATACATTACCTTAAAATTGGGTAACTCTTTTTGATTTGAACTCAAAGGATTCCTTGGAAAGACTTCGGCCCAAAGTGAGGCTTCTAGGAGTATGAAATGGATTTGGATAGACTAAATGGGCAGGGGTAGGCCGAGCCAAAGGCTTGAGAGGTGTGGGTAAGGAGGTAGAGGTGGGGGCCTTTTATAAGAGGTGAGGAGGGTCACTCTTGGAAAGCAATAAAAGTTTACTTTATTATAAAATGATTTTCGGATTTTAAAGGTCCCACATTGATATAATTATAGGATAAGGTGACACGTGTTAGAAATATACTCAGCAAATAGGGTTTTGACATGTGTAGGTTTTATATTTTACATTATCTTTTCATTTTATTTAAATCGTTAAATAATGAGGTAATCGATGCATCATCATGATGTCATAAATAATTTAATTTATTTAATGTCTAAAAATTATAAAAAAAAATCATGATGTATGAAATATTTTTATATGTATAATTAATATTTATAGTCAAAACTATAACTTGTATAACCCTACTTAAAAATTGTTTTAGTAAAATAACTTATGTTTGTGACATTTTTATTTTAACTTTAAATAAAAAGATATTAATGTCATTTTCCTACCAAATTGGCTCCATGGGGTCCCCAAGCTGACCCATGGATTGTCTTGGTCTTCCATGACACATAAAATAAGGGTAGGACATGTGTCTAGGTCATTTCATATTATTAAAACATTATTTTTACCCTAAACTACACTAATTACCTCTAAGCGCGATTAAAAACTTAACAGTTACTATTCACCAAAAATTTATTTTAATCTCATTGAACCACATTTTACTTCTTAATAACATACATTTATGTCCGGTTTTTGAAATTTAAAACACAAAGGTGGTAAAATTTCATTTAAACGAAAAATCAGTATTTAAGTACCACTTAGTGGTTTCACTATTCATCAAAAATAGAAGTTTTTCAAAAAAAACCAAAACTTCACCCTTAGCTTTATTTGATATTACGAATTCAAAAATGATGTCTATTTTAAAAAATTCAAAACAGATAAGTTGCAATAATTTGTTTAATAATTAATTCCCACTGTCAGAGCAAATAGCGTGTTTTTATGAAACAGTAAGTATCAAAACATTGACACTACTTTAAGTCCAATATCAAAGTGAAATTAATTTCAATGACCACTATTTGATTAAATGGTAAAAATATATTCTAATTCAACTATAAAACCAATTCAATAGATAATCTAATCATATAAATAAATTAGACTAAAAAGAGGTTTTGAATTAAAATACAACATTTTTCACTATTCATTAAAAATGAACTTTATCGGAAAAATACCAAAAATTTACACAAAGTAAATTTTGATGTCCCGATTCTAAAAAAGAGTTTTATTTGGTCCAATAGAATGTATAAAAGTGACCAAAACTATATTTAATGACAGTTCTCCATCAAAAGGGGATAAGTGAACCTTTAGTGAAAATTAGGGTATATATGCCCAAAATTGAATTCTTTCCTTATTTTAAGCCTTTATCTTTTATTGGTTAAACGTAAAAACATTTAAAAAACATATATAATCATATTTTAGTTATTTATATCCATTCCCGCCAATAAAACGGCTATGTGTTAACTACCATTTAAAATAATATTATTTTATTACTAGTGTGCAATGTATGATTTCAAAGAAACTCATTGTTGCATATCAGGTACGCTATATAATATAACAACCCCTTTAAAGTAAAATTAATATTTAATTTATAAATATTAATGAAAAAATTTTCTATTATTTATTTACCTGGGGTGTTACATCCTTCCCCCCTTTTGGGAATTGCATCCTCGCAAGTTTATTCACTTATCAAAACAAGTGTGGGTTTTTATCCCTCATAGCATTTTTAGATTCCCACATTGACTCTTCAACCATATGGTTTTCCACAAAACCTTTACCTGGTGAATTACCTTATTTTGCAACACTTTCTTTCTTCGGTCAAGAATCTGGACTGGTTGTTCTTCATAAGAGAGATTCTCTTCCAACAGAACTACCTCCGGGCTCAAAACATGAGATGGATCTGGAATATACTTTCTCAACATAGAAACATGAAAAACATTGTGTATCTGAGATAAACTCGGAGGTAATTCCACTTTGTATGAAACTGATCTAACTCTCTCTAGAATTTCATATGGTTCAATGAACCTTGGACACAGCTTTCCTTTCTTACCAAATTGCATCACATTTATCCATGGAGAAATCTTGAGAAAAACATGATCACTTACCTCGAAAGATAGATCCTTCCTCCGGTTATGCGCATAACTTTTCTATCTACTCTGAGTTGTTCTCATGTGTTTCTGAATCAACTGAACTTTTTCTACCATATCTTCTACCAATTCTGGTCCTATCAACTTCCTTTCACCTACTTCATCCCAAAAAGCTGGAGTTCGACCCTGCTTCCCATATAATGCCTCAAAAGAAGCCATTTGTATACTGGAATGAAAACTGTTATTATATGAAAACTCAACCAAAGAAATATGTTGGTCCCAACTTCCATGATAATCTATAGAGAAAGCTCATAGCATATCCTCCAAGGTCGTAATTGTTCTTTCTGACTGCCCATCTGATTGCGGATGAAAAGTTGTACTAAAATTTAAATCTATACCCAACGACTTCTGAAGGCCTTTCCAAAAGTTAGAAGTAAACCTGGGATCACGATCAGATACAATGGAGAGCATAACTCCATGCAACCTAACTATCTCTTTAAGATACAATCCAAAAAGTTGATCTAGAGAGAATGTATCTCGAATAGGTAGGAAATGAGCAGATTTGGTCAAGTGTTCAACAATAACCCAGATTGCATTATTAAATCGAGATGTCCTCGGTAATCCCACAACAAAGTCCATGGATAAATTTTCCCATTTCCACTCTGGCACCGGTAAAAGCTGAAATAACCCTTTCGGTAATTTCCGCTCTACTTTAACCTACTGACAAGTCAAACACTTTACAGTAAAATCAACAATATATCTTTTTATTCCATCCCACCAGTAATACTCCCGCAGATCTCTGTACATCTTAGTACTACCAGGATGAACTGAAAACGGGGAACAATGAGCCTGACATAACAACTCACCTTTCAACTGTGAATCACAAGGCACACACAATATCTTCTCAAACCTCAAAACACAATCATTATCACTATTTAATTCAGGAAACTTACCCTTCTGAACCAGCTCTACCTTTTTCTGCAATTCACTGTCTTGCTTCTGTGCTTTCTTGATTCTGTCTGATATAGAAGATTTCAATGATACCTACAACAAAACTGAAATAAATCCTGCACCAAAAACTTCTATGCCAAAGTTCATCAAATCAAAAACCAAAGTATCTCATTCCAAAAATATCATGGTTAATGAAGCATTACTTTTTCGACTCAAAGCATCAGCCACTTTATTTGTTTTTTCCGGATGGTAATGAATTGTACAATCATAATCCTTGATTAATTCTAGCCATCTCCTCTTTCTCATGTTCAATTCTTTCTGAGTGAATATATACATTAAACTTTTGTGATCGGTATATATTTCACAATTTACTCCATACAAATGATGCCTCCAAATTTTTAGAGCAAAAACAACAGCAGCTAATTCCAAATCATGTGTAGGGTAATTTACCTCATGAGTATTCAATTGACGTGAAGCATATGCAATTACGTGATCATTCTGCATAAGGACACAACCAAGTCATTTCAATGAAGCATCACTGTTGATAAAAACTCACCATTCCTAGAAGGAAGTGCCAAAACTGAAGCATTCGCCAATCTTTTCTTCAACTCCTAAAGACAATCATCACAATCTTTTGTCCAGATAAACTTAACACCCTTCCGAGTTAGCTTAGTCATTGGACTAGATAATCATGATAAATTTTCAACAAACCTTAGGTAGTAACCTGCCAAACCAAGGAAACTACGGATCTCGGATACATTTGTGGGTCTTTCCCATTCTTCAACAACATTTGTTTTAGCAGGATCGACAGTTATGCCATTTTTTGAAACAATGTGAACAAGGAACGAAATTTTTTGTAACCAAAACTCACCCTTGATGAATTTTCAATACAGTTTCTTTTCGTTTAAGGTTTCCATGATAACCCTTAAATGAAATCAATGCTCCTATTTACTTTTAGAAAACACCAAAATACCATCAATAAACACAACCACCATTTATTACCTGATTCAACTGAGTCATCACTGTAGTAAGATGCTCAATTCTGATTCCGACCATCTCTGGTTGTTGATGCAGAAAGTAATTCTCCTCTATATTCCTTCCCAGAAAATTTGCTCTATTTCTTTTATGGAAAATCATTATTAACACAGATATATCTCGGAATAAGAAACATGGTAATCTTTAAATGCAATATCAATTCAATTTGACCATAAAAAATATTTTTAGATAATCATTTAATAGAATTCTTACTCTTAAAGTTATCTAAACCGTCCTCTGATACCAACAATAAGGCCCCAACCTTAAACCATACTTAATATTGAATTAAATGAATAATTCACGTTGAGGATCTTTCTAGGTTTAGAGTTTTAGAGAATTAGGACATAACTATTACATCTCAAAAGATAACAAAGTAAACACTTCTACTAAGTTTCTATAGAATAAAAACTCTTAAAAAGAAACATGTCTAGTTACATGTTTTATGTAGCATGACTTTCCTTTAATCACATCCTTGACCCAATTCCACATTAATTACTAGGAAAAACATTTCAAAAAAACATGGGGTGAGCATAAAAATCTCAGTAAGGGATACACAAAGAATGAAAACTGTTAGTTTATCAAATCAACAAGTAAATCATGTATACTTTATCAAAGTAATACTTTTCACCTTTATGAAGTACTAAAAACTCTTCACTGAATAAAAGATCATTACTTACCCTTTTGTAACCAAAATATTACAATAAAAACTATATAAAGATCACATAACATATAAATGTTACTTGGGACATAAACATACTTAAATGGAATAACCATACGGTCGACTTCCACACATATCACTTAATGGAATAGCCATATGGCCGACTTCCATACCCAATTCATTGGAGGTTATAACGTAACCACCCGTCCTAGTATACACGGAACCACCTTTCATAAGGTTTATCACATAACCACCTGTCAAATATCTAAGTACCATTATAAAAATCATAAGACATAAAACAAATATAACGGAAAGGAAACATTTCCACACTTTGATCACAATATATCACTAAAATATATTGACATAACAAATCCATTATAAAACCCATTTTCAATACCAAAATACATAAAAGAGTATGTGGTATTTATTTCATTTTAAAAAACATTACGGCTTGTTTAGGAAGCCAAAGACCAAATAATACTCACGGCGGCGGAAAAGGTCGTTGTCACCACGTACATTAAAAAACATTCCTTTTTTTCTTCTAGTAAAACACTTCATAGAAAAAGGTACCTTCTGTATAAAAGTATAATTCAAACGGGTTTATACAACTTATAAAATAATGTTGTGTATAAAACGAAATATGCCTCAATGAAAGGAGATTGAGTGAAGTCCCTTACCTCAGGTCCGACTTGACTCGATCGTTCATTAACGTCCTGAATAATAAACATTATTTAATTTATAATTTCTTAAGAACCTTTTTCAAGTTCATTATTACTTTTATATTACTTATTACCATGTTATAAACATTATGTAATCATTTACGTTAATAATTTTTGTTTTGTCGATATTTGGTTCTCAAGTCGAAAGTGGACTTCTTACAATTACATGTTGTTCGTGTGGTCAACGGTTCATTATATCCAGAATGATATTCATGATTTGGATATCATATATATCATATA
This sequence comes from Viscum album, assembly GCA_963277665.1. Taxonomy (NCBI): domain Eukaryota; kingdom Viridiplantae; phylum Streptophyta; class Magnoliopsida; order Santalales; family Viscaceae; genus Viscum; species Viscum album. The sequence goes on from OY728156.1 coordinate 55,888,062, forward strand.
TATCCAGAATATACATTTATTTATAGTATTTCATAATCATTTATATGTAAGAAATGAAATGCACTGTTCATGGCGACGGTAAGCCGTACGTACGCATGAACGCTACTTTCATTTCTATGTCATATTAATGGAATTAAAACTAAATGAGAGATATGTATATTTTAATTCCAGAATTATATTCATCATTTAGATGTACCATAAATCATATATATCGATTATAAATATGTACTTATAATATTACATTACATTTGGGGTTAAAAAATGAAAAGCACCGTTCATGGAGACGGTAAGCCGTACGTACGCATGAACGCTACTTTAATTTCTATCTCAGACTTTAATCAAAAGAAACATTAATGATATAAAGTTATATTATAATTCAAGTATAAAATCATATATAATAACTTTAATTCCATCCTTTATACATCCCAAATATGTAATTAACGAATCAAATCACTTTTAGGGGGAGGTTGTCCGCACTTCCTAAAATGAAGATATCGCGTATACCCATAATGGAAGCCATAAAGGTATGCCATAAATGAAAATTAAAGAATATTAAGAAGAAAATAAACATATTATATATCATATATAAATATAGTGAAATCTTAATGGCCACCTTTGAAGGTGTTAGACGAATATTGAACAATCATCATTTCGTGAGGCAGAAATTCGCAATCCACAGAAACAGAATGTTCATTAACCATTAGATGTAGGTGTGTGTAATTTTATCTCTAATTATTCTTATAACAACATCCTAGTATATTTAAGATAAGGTATTTGTTACAAAATAAATGAATAAAAAGAGTTTAGGGGGTTGGAGAAGCAAAATAAAATAAAAGAACACAAGTGAAGACATTACCTTAAAATCGGGTAACTCTTTTTGATTTGAGCTCAAAGGCTTACTTGGGATGACTTATGCCCAAATTTATTCTTCTAGGAGTAAGAGAGGGATGTTGAGAGACAAAATTGGCATGGTTTGGCCGAGACAGAGTCTTGAGAGGTGTGGGTAAAGTGGTAGAGGTGGGGGCCTTTTAAAAGAGGAGAGGAGGGGTACTCTTGCAATGTTATAAAATTTTACATTATTATAAAATGTTTTTTCGGATTTTAAAGGTCCCAAATTGATATAATTAGAGGATAAGGTGATAATGGTTCTAAATATACTAATCAAATAGGTTTTTGACATGTGCAGGGCTTATATTTTACATTATCTTTTCATTTTATTTAAATCATTAAATAATGAGGTAATCGCTGCATCAGCATGATGTCATAAATAATTTTATTTATTTAATGTCTAAAAATTATGAAACAAATATCATGATGTAGGAAATATTTTTATTGTTCTAATTAATATTTATAGTAAAAAATATGACTTTTCTAACCCCACTTAAAAATTGATTTAGTAAAACAACTCATGTTTGTGACATTTTTATTTTAACTTTAAATAAAAAAATATTAATTTCATTTTACTACCAAAGTAGCTCCATGGGGTCCCCAAGTTGACCCATGGATTTTATTGGTCGGCCATGACACATCCAAGAAGGGTAGGACGTGTGTATTGGTCATTTCTTATTATTATAACATTATTTTTTCCTTAAACTACACTAATTACGTCTAATCGCGATTAAAAACATAAAAGTTACTATTCACCAAAAAATAATTTTAATCCCATTGAACCAAATTTTACTTCTGAATGACAGCCATGTATGTTGGATTTTTTAAATTCAAAACAAAAAGGTGGTAAAATTTCATTTAAACGAAAAATTAGTATTTAAGTACCACTTAGTGGTTTCACTATTCGTCAAAAATTGACGTTTTTCAGAAAATACCAACACCTCACCCTAAGATTTATTTGATATTCCGAATTCAAAAATGATGTATATTTTAATAAATTCAAAACAGATAAGTTTCATTAATTAATTTAATAATTAATTTCCGCTATCAGAGCAAATAGCGTGTTTTTATGAAACAATAAGTATCAAAAGATTGACACCAGTTTAAGTCCAATTTCAAAGTGAAATTAATTTCAATGACCACTATTGGATTAAATGGTAAAAATATATTCTAATTCAACTCTAAAACCATTTCAAAAGATAATATAATCATATAAATAAATTATATTAAAAAGTGGTTTTGAATTAAAATACAACATTTTTCACTATTCATTAAAAAATGAACATTTTCGGAAAAATACAAAAAATTTACACAACATAAATTTTGATGTCCCGATTCTAAATAAGAGTTTTCTTTGGTCCAATAGAATGTATAAAAGTGACCAAAACTGTATTTAATGACGGTTCTCCATCAAAAGGCGATAAATTAACCTTTAGTGAAAATTAGGGTATATATGCCTAAAAATGAATGTTTTCCGTATGTTAAGCCTTTATCTTTTATTGGATAAATGTAAAAACATTTAAAAAAACATATATAATCATATTTTAGTTATTTCTATCCATTCCTGCCAATACAACGGCTATGTGTTAACTACCATTTAAAATAATATTATTTTATTACTAGTGTGTAATGTAATATTTCGAAGAAACACATTGTTGCGTATCAGGTACGCTATCGAACATAGAAACCCATTTAAAGTAAAATTAATATTTAATTTATAAATATTAATAAAAATGAAAATGATTTATTCTTTATTTACCTGGGGTGTTACATAATCCCCCATTTAAGGGTAAAGGGGGGAAACATCATATAACTTCAAAGACTTAAAACAAATTACAAATCCAAAATCAAGTCAGCCAAATACAGACTACTTGGAATTGCTCCTCCCTAGCGTGAAAATTTTTATGGAAAACCTCCATCATCACATGGCTGCTCGACTAGCTATCCCATGTAGAAGTACATGAGCCTGGTATCGATAGCAATATCATAACCTCTCGTTCTTCCAAATCTGGATAGCCATGCAGGATGAATTCTACCTGCTCTGAATCTTCATCTGAAGCAGTTCCTTGTAGTTAGTATGCCATATTCCACATCCAAAAACAAAATAATCCATCAAAATCACACTTCATTCCACACACTATACAACATTTCCGCCAAGGAAAACCATCAAAAAAATTCAAAGCACTCTATCTCTCTCTCTTATTATTCTCCATATCTCTCTCTATAATTCTTTATTATATCATTATATTATACTTTCACCCTTATTATGTTATTTTATCCCCATTCAATAAAAAATAAACAAAAAAACAAACTTTACAACTCATTTTCATGGCCTGACCAGAAAAAGAAAAATTTCTTGACTTTGACCTTAAAATTGAAAAGACACTTCACTCACAAATCAGTGAATATATAGTAGTTCAATAAAGTAACATTGATTGTAAAGACCCATAAATTCCATGTCATTTTTTTAACATATTGAAATTTTATGAGTCTGTGAAAATTGACGGCGCGTGATTCTGAGGCTCGGTGTGCCTGATATGAATTTCTGATCTTTTTTGGGGGTATGTTCAGTAAACGTCCAAGCAAGCTTTTATAACTTTTGAACAGGTGTGCTGAATTGAAATCCAAGAGTACCGTCGAACTCGTAGCATTGGTATTCGCTTAAGGATACCTTCACCTAGACCACAGCGGGTCGAGGGTGAATGTTAGTATTTCAATTTTCGTTGGAAAATAATAATAAAATTATTTATACATTTTATTTTTATTCTTGAACACCCTCAACATGGTTTATGGTGGTGGGGAGCACCGATCCCAAAACCACTTAATTTTAATTTAATGGTGGGGACCAGCCGAACCCAATAAACACATCCTTTAATATAGAGATAACTCATGAAATCCCCTTTAATGTGAGATAACATTTGGTATCCTCCCACATTAATGGAGCCAACCTCATCATAATCAATGAAATATATTTAATTTTTGGAAAAAAATTATATTGATGAAACACGACATATTGGATACTTTTCTTTTTGGGTGGAATTCAGAGAAAGGATTGGAAGAGGAGAACCTTGGAGGAATTCTTCTTCTCCAATGATGAAAGTTTCTCCAACGAAGAACGCTGATGTTCTCCAAAATCTTCAACTTCTTCCTCAATATATCCACCAATGTGGGACGTCTTCAATCGATGATTTTCCTTCCCTCCACATCGACGTCAACAAAAAAATGAGGTAGGGGTGTGTTTTAAGTTGATCAATGTTCATTTTTCCCCTCACATTGAATCATTTCTATTTGTTCCACTTGCTACTGCTCTAATGTGGAGGGTGCAGGCCAAACAAACATTTCCTGATCCCAACACTATTATTCATGAATTGGTTGTTTTTTGTGATAGAATATGGCATCTCTGTGCCACGACAACGAAATAAGAGCGGCCGGTCGGACTGGTCGCCCGTGAAGGTAAAGGTCGCGACCGCGCCACACGTAGAGGACAGCTGGCCTGCCCTGCCACCCCATGGATACCCCACCGGACTGCGGCCTCGGAACTGCTTCTCTCCGTCCTGCGACCTCTATGGCCCCCACGACCTCTGCCGCCCCACGGCCCCCATAGCCTCCATCACAATGCGGCCCATGCGGCCTCCTCCACCCTGCAGGTTCTGCGGCCGCCCCACTACACTGGATGGGCTACCCGTAGGCTAGACCCAGCGGTCATGCCAGGTCGACCCGGACTGGGTTGACAAAGGTCGGGTCAGGCCGGGTCGGTCCAACTAGGTCGGACTGGACCGTAACCAGTTCCGACCCATTTCTGCTCTTTTGGCCATAACATTGGAACTAAGTGTCTGTTTGACGAACCCTCTACGACGCTAGAAGACTTCGAACGTGATTGTCCCTTTGGTATACCCCACTAGATATTTGGATAATGTTGGGGTACGGTTGAGTCAGATCAAGCATGAATGCAACCGCACCCTTAGGATTAAAAGGATAATAACTTAGAGACCGTGCGTCCATTTGACGCACCGTCTATTGCGTTGAGAGCCCGATAACATGGCGGTATACATTGTCAGGGGACTTTGTGGCAGTTGATGTATCATCCAATGGATTGAGGAGAAGACCCTCTCGGAGATAAGAGAGCTTTGTGCGAGAACCCTGTAGCTGGCTGTGGAGATGTACTAGGATCATGTGTGTGTCTAACGACGTACAAGAGATGTAATAAGATCAAGTATGGGTTTGACGATAAAGAGGATATGTACTAGGATCTTATGTGGGTATGACGATGTACTAAAGATATACTAGGATCATGTGTGGGTCTGACGACGTACTAGATATGTATTAGGATCCTGTGTGGGTCTGATGATGTAATGGGGTTGTACTAGGATCCTATGTGGGACTAACGATGTACTAGAGATGTACTAGAATACTGTGTGGTTTTGATGATGTACTGGAGATGTACTAGGATCATGCGCATGTCTAACGACGTACTAAAGATGTACTAGGATCCTATGTGGGCCTGATGACAAACTGGAGATGTACAAGGATACTGTGTGGGTCTGACGACGTACTGGATATGTACTAGGATCTTGTGTGGGTCTGACGACGCACTGGAGATTTACGAGGATCCTGTGTGGGTCTGAAAACGAACTAGAAATTTACTATGATCCAATGTGGGTATGGATAAGTACTGGAGATGAACTAGGATCCAGTGTGGGTCAGACGCTGCACTGGAGATATACTAGGTTTATGTGTGGGTCTAACGACGTACTTGAGATGTACTAGGATCCTGTGTGGGTCTGATGATGTACAAAAGATGTACTAGGATTTTGTGTGGGTACGACGCCATAATGGAGATGAAAAAGGATCCAGTGTGAGTCTGACGATGTACTCGATATGTACTACAATCTTGTGTGGGACTAATGATGTACTGGATATGAACTAGGATCTTGTCTGGGTCTGACGACGTAATGTAGATGTACTAGGATCTTTAGTGTGACTCACGACGTATTAGAGATGTACTAGGATATTATGTGGGTCTGATGATGTACTGGAGATGTACTAGGATCCTGTGTGGGTTAGACGACATACTGAAGATGTACTAGGATCTTGTGTGGGTATGACAATGTAGTAGGATCATGTGTGGGTCTGACGACGTACCGACGTTGTAATAATATCTTGTGTGGGTCAGACGATGTACTACGATCTTTTTTGGGTCTGATGATGATTGAGGATCCTTCGTGGGTCTTCCTATTAATAGAGTAAGATGAATTAGTAGTTATATATAGTCATCTCTACTATTGTACCTATGTTATACCTGGTGTGAGTTGAGTCTATACCTTGTGGTATTTTCCTTCATGGTAATACCTTGGTGGTATTCATCTCTATGGCGTACCATTGGGGTACTTACCATTGTGGTGTTCCTTCCTTTGTCGAAGAGTTTATCTTTGGGCATTGAGTTGGACTCTATGTCTTCCTCATGATTGAGATGGGTATACTTGAGAACATAGGTATATGTATGGTCATATACCTAGGTATGGTTGATCATTGACTTCATGCTTGGTGGTTTATCCTTTGGGGGTTTTGTGACACCTTGAGAGTCTTAGGGTCCCTACTGAGTATTGTTATACTCACCTCTACCTGGGTATGCCCACACCTTATTGTGTTTTGTGAAAACAACGGACTACTTTGATCGAGGCTGCTGTTACCAGGGCTAGACGGGGCCTCGAGGTGGACCATACGACGTGTCGGTATGCAGAGGAGATGGGAGGACATGGAGTGGTGAAGAGGTGATTCGTACCTACCATTCAGGTAGGAATGCTGGAGGATGACCTAGTAGCTGTCTTTCTTTTTCTTCAATTGTATTGTATTTCATTTGTACTTGAACCTTTAGAGTTGGGATTGTATCTTGAACCCTTTTACTTTCAGCACTCATTTTTCTATATTGGTGTCTTATGTTCGTATCATTCTATGTGCTTGGTTGTGTGTGTTTACAGGTTTTAAAGGCAATGCCTTCCCAGTTTTAAGTAATACTCCTTTTGGTGCTAGTCTCCAGCCCCTAGCCTATGGAGGGAAGGATTGGTTTTGTCATGGCACTGGCCCTGGGGGATGGGTCCTGATATTGAAAAACCCCTTGAGGAACATATAGTGGTCCTAAACCACTCAAAACATGATCTCAATAAACCTAAGTAAACATGTATTTAATTAATTCATCATTAAAAGAACCGACACCCCAGATGTGGAGTACCATCCTGCGTACATCCAATATCATGAGGAAGTGACCAACATTGAGAAAATATAAGGCCTCATCCACCGACGTCCTAAATTTCATGGTCTTCCTAGTGAGGACCCTCACAATCATCTCAATGATCTTCACATTGTGTGCTCCACCATAAAACCCCAAAATGTCACTGAGGATCTAATTATGTTTAGGGCCTTCCCTTTCTCCCATGATGTTATAGAAAAATATTGGTTATACTATTTTCCTACCATGATTGGGGGCTGGAATGACCTTAAAAGTCAATTTTTAGAGAAGTTCATCCCTACATTCCGAACTACATCAATTAAGCATGAAATATGTGGAATTAGGCAATCACAAGAGAGATATTTCATGAATATTGGGAGAGATTCAAAAGACATTGCTCAAGATACCCCCACAACCAGATTAGTGAACAACTATTAATCCAATACTTGTATGAGGGACTTATCCCTATAGATCATGGAATGAATGATGCTCCAACTCGTGGTTCCTTAGTTGATAAAACCTTTTCTACTGCAAGTGAAATTATAGAAAACATAGATCAAAATGCACAACAATTTGGTTCACGAACTATTTCCCCAACACGATGAGTTCATGAGGTAATCCATTCATCCCTAGAACAAAAGGTATATAACAATATTGATGAGATTCATACCCTTCTAAGGAAATTAGCTCAAGCACATGGTAGCTCACAATCTCTTCATGTTCCATTACATTGTGGTATTTTTACTGAAAATACTCATTTTTCGAAACATTGCCCACAACTTCAAGATTCACCCGAGCCTTCTGCAGTTGTGTCCCAGGGCATCTGTTCCATCAAGCACCTCCCATCAAGAATGATCTATTCATGCCAAATCCAAACCACGGGTGGCATGCACAACCCTAGTACCGATAAGGAGGAGACACAAGCTACCACAAGAATAATTGGTATCAATAAGGACATGGAAGGAAACCATCTAATCCATAATCTTCTCAAAATAATCCTCATCCTCATCCCAAATGTGAACCAAGCCTCGAGGTAATGGGGACGCAAATGGAATCCCAAATCCTCCAGTTCCAACAAACCACACAATCAGTTATTCAAGGCCTACGAACTCAAGTGGGGAATTAGCAAACACCATCAGTGAGCTTAAGATGCAAGGTTCTAGACAACTACCATCCTAACCCATTTCCAATCCAATGGACAAAGGTAATGTATGTGCAGTTACACTTCATAGTGGTAAAGAAGTCTCCACTTCTACTGATTCTACACAACATGTATATCCCCCTCTTGAAAAATCTCATTCCAAAAAATAAAAAATGTCTAGTAATGAAAAACAAGACAAAAATGGTTATCGAGTTATCATTGATGATTAAAATGAACAATCCATTCCTCTTCATTTCTCCCAAATACTATCTAAATATGAAAATAATTTTCATAATGGGATTGGTAAAGAAATAATGGATACATTTTAAAAGATTCATGTTAACATTCCTCTATTAGATGTAGTTAAAAAAGTACCTCGATATGCCAAATTTCTTACAGAGCTTCGCATCTAAAGAAAAAGACTAAATAGGAATGAGAGATTCAACTTGAGAAGGAATGTCTCGGCCTTTATTCAAATAGAAATGACAACCAAATTCAAGGATCTAGGCACATACATGATACTATGTGACATAGGGGATACCTTCTTTTCTGATGCTATTTTAGATTTAGGTTCTTCCATTAATGTAATGCCTCACTCCTAGTACACTTCTCTATAGGATGGAGAGCTTCATCCAAGGTAATTTTCATACAACATGCCAAATAAAGTACTATACATCCAATAGGAGTGATTGAGGATGTCCTTGTATGAGGGAAAAATATCATCTTCCATACTGATTTCTACATTATTGAGATTAAAGAAACATGATCCCTAGGACATGGTACTCTCATACATGGGAGGCCATTCATAAAAACAACAAATATGATCATTAATGTTCCCAATGGTATGTTTTCCATGGAGTACAAGGGATAAAAGATACTTTTTAACATCCTTGAGACTATAAAACACCCAATTGAAGAGCACTCCACTGTTCATGTATATTTGATGGAAGTGCTCTTAAATGATGAACACACACACAATTCTATCACCTTCCCATACTCTGATTCATTTTCCTCTTCTTCAACCTTGGTTGATTTGAGTTTTGAGTCATGTTTTGAGTGTTGAGTGAGTTATTAAAAGTGTAAATTTTGTGCTTTAATATATGAGTGTGTTTATTCTGAGGTACCCATGATTGTCGATGATTCAGAAAATATAATTTTAATAGATTCTCTATCTGTAGAGAATAAAACTGAGTAGATAGATAGTTTAATGGACCTCACTCCCCCTAAATTCCCTACCTTAGTCCAAAAACCCCATGTGTTGGAATTAAAACCACTTCAATATTTTTAAATATGCCTATCTTGAGGGTATTTACCAATTTCGCATCATTATTTCCAATAACATGTCTCCACAATAGAAATCAAACCTTGTTAATCTTTTGAGAGTGTAAAAATGAAATAGAATGGACATTAGATGATATTCTAGAGATTTTCCCGTATAATTTTTTCACCACATACGATTGGATGATGAGGCCAAGCCCGTATGACAATCTCAACGCTGATGGAGTCCCGCTCTCCTTGAAATGGTAAAATTAGAAGTTAGTAAATTACATGATGAAGAGATCATTTATCCTATATCTGATAGTAAATGGGTTAGCCCATGAAAATTGTTCCTAAAAATATTAATAATAGTAATTTCAAATTGAAGGAATAAATTGGTTCCCACCCCTGTGAAAAACAGTTGGGGAGTTTGTATTGACTATTGTGAACTGAATCAGGCCACGTGGAAGGGCTAATTTCCTCTAATTTTCATTGATCAAATTTTAGAATTATTGGATGTTAAGTCCCATTATTGTTTCGTTGAGGGATATTTGGGTTCTTTACAAAACATTATACCCCCTTTGGATCAATAAAAGAAAACATTTACTTGTCCATTCATCATATTTACATACAGAATGATGCCTTTTTGTCTATGTAATGCTCTCGGTACTTTTCAGAGATGTATGTTGAGTATTCTTTTTGTGTACCTAGAAAATTTGATGGAAGTTTTTATGGATTATTTTACAGTTTATGGAACATCATTAGATGATTTTATGGCTCACCTAGGTTCAATCCTGCGTCATTGCATAGAAAAATATATGGTTTTATATTATGAGAAAATCATTTCCTGGTTGAATGGGGGATAGTTCATGGGAATGTTATTTCCAAAGAGGGAATACATGTAGATAAATCAGAAACAAATTAATTTTAACCCTTCCAAATCCAAAATTTGTTCATGAGGTGTGATATTTGTTCAGTCATGTTGGTTTTTACTATCGATTCATTAATGACTTCAGTAAGATCTCATATCCCTTATCATAGTTATGGAAAAAGGATTCTTAATTTTGTTTGATAAAATATGTGAGGATGAATTCGATTCATTAAAAATCTGTCCCACATCACATCCCATCAACCAACCACCAATTTGGGATCTCCCATTAGAACTTATGTGTGATGCCTCTAACTTTACTATTGGGGTGGTTTTATAACAAAGGATTCAGAAGGCTCCTCGTGTCATTTAATATGCCTCACATACCCTGGACCTGGCCCAGGTGAACTTCAAAACCACTAAAAAATAACATCATTATATTGTGTTTTCCTTGGAAAATTTTCTTTGATATATTTTTCAGTCAAAAATCATTGTTTTCTCTGATCATGATTCCCTTTGTTTCCTCTTAAAGAAATCTGAAGCCATGCCCCGCCTAATTCAGTGGATGATCCTCCTCCAAGAGATTGACCATCAGATTTGTGATAAGAGAGGATTGTAATGGTGTAGCTTATCACATTAGTATGATTTTCCCACCATTAGACCACCATGTTGACTCACCCCTCCACATTAGAGAATACATCCCCCATTAGAACCTTTGTGATGTTGTGGACCTTACCCCGCAGGTATGTGGACATTGTGTAATTTATACCATCATTTAGGGTCCCCACTGATTTCATCACATCACAATCCTAGAGACAAAAGCATGATTCTAGGTTGTACATTTGGGATGACCCATAATATTTGAGAATTTGTGGTGACCAAGTGGTTCATTACTGTGTCCCTAACCACGAGTTCACATCTTTTTTGATATTCTTCCACACATTGGCATGTGGGGGCCACTTTGGCTTTCAATATATAGCTCGAAAGGTCCTTGACATAGGACTTTATTTTCCAACATTTTTATAGGGATGCCCATTGGGGTTTTCATTAATGTAGATATTGTAAATTTATAGGGAATATCTCAAAAAGAAATCAACTGTCCCAACAGCCCATGTTGTTTTATGAAATTTTTGATTCAAGGGGCATTTAATTCATGGGACCTTTTCCAAATTAATTTGGCTTTTTTACATCTAATTGGCTATTGACTATTTATCTAAATGGGGAGAAGCATGTTCCACCAAGACTGATGACTCTTGAGTGGTTGTCGACATTATGAGATCCCAAATTTTAAGTAGGTTTTGTTTAACGAGATTCATCATTAGGGATCTGAGTTCATAATTATGCAATCAGAACATAAAAAAATTTCTTCATAAGTATGGGGTTGATCATAAAAGATCCACTATATATAAACCCAAAACTAGTTGATAAATAGAAATCTCATATAGGGATGTTAATAGAATCTTGGAAAAAATAGTATAACCCTATAGAAAAGATTGTATTTTACGCTTAGATGATGCACTTTTGGAGAACCGTACAGCTTTTAAAACCCCAATCAAAATGTCACTATACAACATTGTCTTTAGAGAGGCTTGTAACCTCCTATTGGAGGTACAAAACTATACATATTGGGATGTTAAAAATTGAAATATGAATTTTTCATATGAAGGTGAGCATAGAAAGTTTCAGATTCAAGAGTTAGAAGAAATTAAATGTAATGCATATGAGAAATCTTAGATATATAAAGATAATAAAAAGGAAATCCAGGATAGCCGAATTCATAAGTAGAAGTTTCATATTGGTGGGAAGGATCTCATATAAAATTATAGGCTAAATCACCACCCAGTTAGTCTTTGTTCCCGATGGCTTAGTCCTTATTCTGTTAATAATGTTTACCCTTTTGGTGCCATATAGGTTTTTCATGAGAAGAGTGGACACATGATTACAATAAATTGGTAGAGGCTCAAACAATTCAATGATGATTTTCGAAACAATATTGTAAAGGAAATCCAACAGATATATGCCACAAATGTCACCACTTAGCAGGTTGTACCTTCTCCCTACATTTATATACATGTCTATTTATTTAAAAAAATTCATTAGGGAAATGTAAATTTTAGGTGTTGAGGAGGGTGACATGTCATAGTTATGATTAAAATAAAAAAATGGTATTTCATTTGTGATTTTTTCCCTTATTTTGTGTTTTAATATAAAAAATGATCTTAAAAAGAATATAAAATTCATTTTTCATTATTGAGTCGATTTTGTGGAAAATACCATTGTTTTTGGAAAAATGTTTTTAAAATGAATGTTGATATGGAATAATTTTCTATGATTTGTATTTTTAAACCATTATTAGGTTTTAATGGATTTTTGAATCCCATTCCCCATTAGCACTGACCAGTATTTTAATCCCTTACATGAGAGACATTCTAATCCCTTTATTTCATATTCTTCTTTTTAATCACATTCATGAGAGTCTCTGTTCATGTAGAGAAACAAAAAATTTCCTTGATTTGGTTTTAAGCCATAAGATTCATGTATACTATATTCAGGACAGAGGAAATCATTTATTGAAAAAACTATTTGTACAATTATCCTATATTTTTTCCACCATTACATTTTATCCTTTTTAAGCCATAGAGAAGAAGAAATTCATGTTAGGTAGCCACATTACAAGATAATTTTTCCATACCTACCCATCTCTTTTTTATATTCTTGTTTAGTTTCACCAAATTTGGGTGATAGGGTGTTTCCTTGGGAATTCTGGGGAAAGACCCATTGTTATGGGTTGATAGAAAGGGTGCCTACATTTTCCTTGTACAATTGGTTCACAATCTATATTACATAATTGTTTTGTACATGTGTCCCTCTTTATATCTAAAAAACTAAGAATAATATAGTTCTTTACAACTGAAAAAACACAGAATGAAAAATTAAATTAAAAAATATATAAATGGAGAAAACATGATTTTTACACATTATTATTCACTTCTTGGTTGTGACCCAAAAAATGGACAACAGGGAGAGTGAGTTGGACATGATACAATTTGTGAGGTGTTGAGTGTGTACATTCATTATGGACACTTGGTGGATTTTGAGATGTCTTGTACATAAGAGATTAAAAAATCCTCTTCAGCCTCAGTTTTTTAAACATTAAATCCTACCAACCCTTGAACCTCAGTATAACCAGTTGGAAGACCGCTTATGTAAAACTATATTTTTTACCGGTAGAGAAATGAGAATCATGGAAAGCATGTGGTAACGTCACAAGAACTCTCTAAAATGATCAAAAATCCACTTTCATATATTTCATTGAGTGGAGAGGTAATATTTTGATGTGAGGTAGGTTGAGACATGTTGCAGGGGTGAACAAAAAATGTTCAACAAATTTGAATTTGAGAAAATAAAAATGATAGAAATATTGACTCCATAAAATAGACATGATTAATTTTATTTCAAAATAATCGTGGATGTTTCCAAACCATTGATTTAGGAATCGAACATGATTAGGATATTATAATTTTCTCAAGAGAGAAAATGTTTAGGTGTGGGGGTGTGGTCGTACCACGATTCATTATTTTATTTTACCTATACATCAAGGTATTAAACTGGTTTTGTATTGAAAATTATAAGCATAATAACAAATTTGACACCATTATTGTTTACATTATTTTGTTTATAACAATGTTCAAATGGGAAATCTTACTTTTTTGATAATTATATTGTAGGTTTAGGTGATTTAGAAGACCCATGATAATGTCCATGAAGAATGAGCCAATAAGCACATGATCCAAGAACACCAGTTGAATAAAATGCATGCTTCTTATAAACCGTGCATTCAAGTGGGATTAACATTTGTGGGATGGTCCTAAAATTAATGATATACATTACATATGAATGAAACGAAGCCCAATTCAACCATTTAGACACCCATACAGACTAATTTTCCAATAAAGTGGATTTGCACTAGGTCAGAACATTTCCTCTGTATTCTGGAAATATCTTTTATTGTTTTCAATATATGACACCAACTTTTACCTGGAGGTTGGAAAGGTGTCAGGAAACAACTTTTTCATTTTGTATAATGTGATTAAGGACTGACTGACTTGCTAAAAACATGGACCAAATGGATTCATGAAATCAGGGTTCCCAAAACCACTTACCACTTTGCCTATAAATTGGCACCTTGGGAACCCCATTTGGTAGTTCGATCAAAGTTAAAGGGTTCTTCCATTTTGAAGTCACAAAGGTGTATTCCCAACACTATTAGAAATTTTGGAGGTTATATGATGTGTTACTTCATCTTCTTATTCTTCCTCCCCTCCCATGGGATTGTAAACCCCTTTTGATCACCCAGGGAAGAACATGATATAATACTAAGAATCATGTTTGTATTATTATGAATGATCATTTTAATTAAATGTTGTATGTGGTTTTAATTCATCCTATATTTTAATTTAATTGAGTTATGCACTGATATGTTATACTCAAACATAAATTATCATGTTTGCGGGAACCCTTTCATGTGACGTTTCACACACTGTTCATCCCTTTTTTTCCCTCATTCAATTACGGTCTTTGTGTGGTTCATATTGGTCAATTGAACTCTCATAATAACTATCAATGCAATGTACGTTTTTTTCATTATATAAAAGATAAAAAAATAGGCCAACCTTGATAGCACTTCAAGTTGTTTGTGTGCTGCCTCAGTGAGTTTCCATTATGAAGTTGAACACAAATCACCCAATCATCGGCGATGTACGGGGAATCATTGCGTGTTTTTTACTGAACCATTTGATTCATCCTTGTATAAAATCAATAAAATTATCATTATAGATGTTACAAACCTCGTATTATGATGTAATTACCCTATATCATGAAGTGATAAAGGATGAACATCATGAGAGTACCCAAGGTTGATCATGCTTAATTAATTATGTTAATTTCTATTTTGTTTTATCTATTTCATTTCCTATTATCTTATTCAATAATTAATACCCCATGTTTTACAAAACCTTATTCCCCTAATATGTTCATAGTCAAACTGGTCTTTTTAAATTAATTATCTAAGGCTCCGTCAAGAGATGACCTTGGGTTGCTGGTATACTATAGAAATTCTAGTTTAAAATAATCATCTAATTTGACGTGATCGACATTGAGATCAGGGAATTACCACTAATAAACAGTAGAAAACCATTTTATATGGTTTTTGGGACTTCTTTTGTCTAGCATGGTAATGTGATGTTATCGAAGACACATCATCCTGGTGGAAATTTGTATAACTGATCTCGAGTTTAATCATAGAACCATAGAATTTACTGAGGATGGTAGATTTTTTAATATGAATTTCATTTATTTATTTACACAAGAATATCACATAAAATTTCTTTACATATAAATAATTATGTATGAGACTTCTTTTATGGTCCTCTACTATGTTTTACTCACAGTCTAATTGGTTGTCCATGTAACATTGTTACCACAGAATACTATACTGATAAATGTTTTAGATTGGGAACAGTTCTAAAATAAATTTACTGAGTGTGCTTCCAGTAAATCAGCTTAGACACATGTTGAGTTGAGGATGGGGGATAGTGGTAGAGCCACTCTTTTATTATATTTTCTTTATTTACAATGTATAAGTGATTTATCCAATTGGTGATTTGTTGATGTAAGATGGAATGATCATGTGTTTGTATGATTGTATATGTGTTCATTAAATTTTAGAGGATTGTATTTTTTATTTTTAATTCAAACTCTAGTTAGATAATATTATTGTTATCTAGTTATTTAAACTTTTTTCTAACTCTCAAATGAGGGTATTATTTCCCCATGGTACCACGAGAAACCCTTTTTACTAGTATGTGGCATCTACTATATGGAGAGTTTTTAGTGTTCCAACATGAAAAGTTAATTTTATAATTAATTTTTTTTGAAATTATATATCATTCACATTTATAGATTTATATTTTAAATAAATCTAATTTTATTAGTAATTACTCATTAAATGTTAATTATAAAAATTATTGTCTAACCATGGTATGTGTATTTTGGTTATGATTATGAGATATTTATGTTCCTACAGAATTATAAATCTATTTACATATAGTATATAAATTAATTTTTATGTATAAACAAAATAATTATCTTATAATCTCATATTTTTATGTTGTTTTGAATTATATTACATATACGATAAAAGAGACGTTATTCATCTATCAATTCACAACAACTAGCCCTCATATGTATAATTAAATATGATTCTCCCCACATTAACTTTTTTGTGTCACTACACACTATGTAAAACTCCAATTATTTTTAAATCACTTTTTTCCATTTCTATGAACTTTCTTTACTGATAGCATGCACTATGATGAATTTATTTGTCATTGATGTTAAAAATTTTACATGTGTGTGTATGTATATTAATGTGTGATCAGTAACCCAGCCTCTTTAATTTTTCTTGCTGCATGAGTCCATTTGAATACAGGTATGTTCATATGTGTATATATTTTCTATGAATAAACGTGCCTATTTCTTCACACATTTACTAACATTCTCATCTTTGACCATGTGATAACATGGTGCGTGTAGGAATTTTGATTTTAGTCTATGTGTTGTTAATTTGTTTTCTGGTTCATGAATACATTATCTTCATCATCTGATTGTGTATGTATATATGTGAATATAAGCATATATATGAAACATTGTATTTACATGAAATATGGAATGTATTTATGTACATATATTCTATCATTGTTATATATATATATATATATCATTCTATGATGCATGAATATGTGTTATAGAGTCTAATAATGAATTCTTCCAACCATGTTGTAATATGACCATGAAAATATCTGACCTTCAAGAAGCACGATGATAATGAATTTTTACCATTTAGAATTCAACCATGATCATGTAGTCATGTTTTATGTGTGTGTTTTATAATAAAATTAAAAATTTATAGGTTAAAATTATATTTTTTTTCCAAAAAGGGGGAAGGCCCACTACCACCTTTTGACTTAACTAAAAGATTGTAGGGGCCCTACCGCCTACCAAAAAATAAAAATTATTTATTCAAGGTATTATATTTATAAATATATTGGTTTTTATATTGTTATTTATATTTATATTTTTAGAAATCACTTATATAGTGTTTTATTCTAAATTTTCTTCTCTTAAATAGAATTTTTTTTTCATTATTATACAACTGTATTATTTTTATTCAATATAAATATATAATTTATATATATATATATATATTGTTTTTTATAATTATTGGAGTATTTTATTTTAATATTTAAACTCATTTGTTTCAAAAAATCACATAAGAAATCAACATGTTACATGAGTGAAGAACATGTGAACTTTGCATATTTTATACATTCATCGTTTCTTGCTCGAAAACTTTTTATATTATTTTCAGGACTATTATAATCTTATATTTCTCCATTTTGGATTGTGTAATTAAGTATAATATATTGAATTAGAATATACTAGTAAAAGGTGGATCATCAGTAGAAAGTATTAATTTTAGTAGGGTTTAATATCACGTGATATTTTGAATCTTTAATTTTCCAACGTCATCAATTATTTATTGAAAATTAATTTCAGTATTGTTTTAACCCATTAAAATGGTATTTATAATTATTTTACATTCCTTTCATTTGAAATTATATATTATATGATTGAAATTATTTATTTTAACAACTTTATTCATGTTTCAGATATGTTTTAAATTGTATTTAGCTAGTTTTTATATTTTATATTTTAAAAGATTTTAATGCTTTGTACTTGAAATTTAATAATTGTTCTTATGGTTCAACTAGTCGACTTTGAAAGCATATAAAATATAAAATGTGAATAAAATATAATAAAATGAATCAGTGGATAAAAATCAAAAAAATTATTGATACTAAAAATAATTTATTCATTTTAATAGATATAAATCCCAGATATGAATGTGTATAATAAATTTATACGGTGCTGTTCGATCCCACATGGCTATGTAATAATATAACACCCACATCAAGATCATTAAGATTCATTCTAGGGAGGAGTTTAATGAGTTGTAGAGGGTTGATCCTCGGACACTGTAATATTGACCATTGCATTATCTTCTAATGTGTTAGTTGGAGGACGTGTCAATGGGATGTTACAATGTTCTCCGGATCCTTCTCCCACTAGGGTAGTAAAAGGACCTTTCACCATATTAGGTTGCCATAGAAGATAGGAAGTATGTAGAACCCAAGATGGAGAAAACAGTGGATATCCAATCAAGAAAGATGGATCCCATTCCTCTTGATGCACATTCACTATATGTTCAATCTTGAATTCAAGAGGGATGTCTTATGCCTGTGAAACTGTTGAGGGAAAACAACCAGAACGATGGGCTCTACATTATTTTTTTCATGGATCCTTAAAATTATAAACTGTTGGAGGGGGTTCTTGAGTAGGAACCTCAACTCTTTGGTGTGGATGATCGAAGATGCTCTTATTAATTGTATGATAACATGGAATCATCTCTAACACTTTAACAAGGATCTATACCAGTCTAGCACCCCCCATCATCCCAATCAGACTTGCAGATAATCTTTTTCTCTCTAGTCCTCTATTAACAGAAAAAAATTAATTAGAAAAAATAACAAAAAAATGTCAATTTATGGACTTACCATATCAGGAAGCCCTCTTCCTTGTTGAGTGAGATAAAATATAGACATTATTCTATACCATGGCTCATACTTGAATTTCTATGAATGATTAAATCACATCCTAGGTACACCCTAGATACAAATTGCTTCTCATATACCCCATAGGTTGAGATACTAGGAATTGTTTTGGTTTCATTTATAATCGTACCTCTTTTTAGCTTCATGTCATGAATCTTCCATGTCTGTCTCAGTAGAAATGTAATGTGATGAAAACAAACAAATTAGTTATTGAATCCATCAGGAAGGGGCCAATAAATAATATGAAACTGAATGAGTGGCACTGTATCTGTAGCATCATGAAGTCCAAGAGTGCAGTATAATGGATACTGATCAAATAAATAATATATTGTAATCAGTGAAATCTGAAATGACATGTGATATTTGTTAAAATATCCATAATAAAAACCAAAAAAGTATCTATTATTAAATTTATTAGACAATAATAGATTTCATAAATTAACCCTATCAAGAAGATGACTATCCAGCTTTAGATTTTATGAACCAATATTGTGTGTCCGAACACTGAGAACGTTGTCTTTCTAACTACACTTATAAAATAAATATCAAAAGAAACTTATAATAAGAAATTAAATTAAATATTTCTTAATAGAATAATAAATAGATAGATATGAGGGATCATAAAAATGACCACGTACATCATCATAAAGCACCTATATAGGAAATTAATAACCATCGTGATTAAGGAAATGTGAAAAGATGTGCTCACATGCCCACATTTGAATAAGGTTAATGCATCCCTCAAGATTCATATGCTCTCTATGGAATGTCATACACAATGCTCTATATATTTAAACCATGTAGGAAGTTCCCCATATTTATAACCTAGCCCAAAAAGATCGCTCTAGTATCCCCAGATATATCATGTGCACATGATTACCCAAGTGATCATCACACAAGTTCCCTCAAAAAATTTGTAATATATATACAAGAGCATGATGCATCAATGTCATCTCGATAGTGTCTTCAGGTAAATATAAAACTTTGACTCAATCCACCCCATATATATAGATCCACTAACTATAGTAGAAGCATCAACCGAAATGTCAAAACCTATGAATCAATGAACAAGGTCAGGATAGTATTCATGGGTGGGTCTAATAATGGAATACCCATGGATATAAATAATGATATGGATTTCCACATCCTCAAGGGTGGTGGTCATCTATATCTAAATAAGTTAGAATATTTGTGTCTCTCATATCCACATTTCTTGGAGGGAATCATACTGGTGATGATAAAAAAATGTTAAATACAATACTACAAGGCCTTAGAAGCCTGTATGGAACAGTTAAGAGAAAATGGTTGGGGGAGGGAGCTTGTGATGAAAACAGTGTGTTAGATGCTCCTTGACTTGTCTAACCTCAAAACTCTCTATCACAAATTGGGAAACATGCATATATGCTCATTGAGTAGTATATAATCCCATATCTATATGTAAAAACATGAAATAAGTCTCAATTATAAAATTTAAATGTAATGTTATGGTTAGTAAAATGTTATAACATGTAGAATTAAAGACATTTTATGGTTATTCACATAGTTTTATGAGGTTTTTTTACCAAAATGAAAGGGAATGTCTTCATGTTTCATAAAAAATATTTCTAATGACTCTTGAGTTATGTTTCTACCTATTAAAATAATTTTTTGTAAGATATAGATTTTATATTTATATATAAAATAATTTTGTCTTTGTTAAATAAATAATTATTATAAAATGTTGTGATATTTTATTTATATATGATTTCCCACACGATGGCTTGTTAAATTTTTATTTTCTCAAAGGCTTGATTTTTTATTTAGTTATGGGAAGACTTAACATGTGTTAATGTCACCTCAAATGAAATTATTGTATCCCTATTAATGTAAATATTAATGGAATATTATAATTTTATTGTAAAATTATTTGGAGATGTCAAACATTTAAACAAAAAAAGATCAAATATCAAAAACATATAATTAATAATAAGAAAATATCACATTGGATAAAATACATCATTGTGGCTGAGTGTGTGAACTCAATCCATCAATGTTAGGGAATCTTTTCTGCTTTTTACCACCTTGATGAAATATACTGCATCTCAAACTTTTCCATTGTTCTTGAGACCATTCCATCCCATTTCACATCTTGGTGGACTTTGGTCTCCTTTGTTTATGCAACCTATTGATGATAGGTATCACTATTGGAAGGTCATCGAGCATGTGGAAATATTGAATCTCCACAATCGGAATTCATGGAGCAATATAATAGTTAGCAATAGTGTCCACATTGTAGATATTATAAACATATTTTTCCCATGATATTTTCATAAAGGAACATGTTTGGATAGTGTGTGCGTGAAATGAATTTAATTCTTTGATGTTTCCACATATACATTTCCTTGCTTCGAGTAATACTGCCATTTTTTCACCGACACTATTTTTGATGGGGTATGAACAATATTTAACTTAAAATCAAGAGTATTTTAAAAAGAAATGGTAAACAAAAGATTCTTCAATTTCCTTTTTAATAAATCATTTAATTTTCTATCTGTACCATATCCCCTTCTAAATCCCGACTGATGCTAGTTTGTTTTCTATCAATGAAGTACATCACACAATGATATAATGTCTCCTGAACAAGTTCAGTTATAGGTAACTTTCACATACCCTTTATGATGCTATTGATGAACTCCACATTGTTTTTGGTCATGTTTCCATACCACATCCCCCCATTATATGCAAATATCCATTTTTATTTTGGAATCAACATTATATAATCATACAGGTCTAGATTATCCTTGATAATTTGTTGAAAATTTGTCTAAAATAACTGTTGATATGACTCATATGCTACACATAAGTGATCATATTTTATACCAATTGAAATTATATTTACATTGATAATTTCAAAAACAACAAAGACAGTGCATGTCAAGCCCTAATATTTCCTTCATGATTGATTATTTAATAAATTTTTTTCACATATTTCTAGAAATGTGTCTGATTCAGTACCAATGATGTGAATTTGGGGATCTCCATGTATCATGGTCTATATAGAATCCCGCCTTTTTATGAAATAAACTTTAATTACATTTTACAAAACCGAGGATCTTTAGGGTTTAGTGTCTTGGAAACCAGGAACTTAAAACATGAAAACATAAAACATTCTTCTTAAACACATGAAGGCTTCTCCTCATGTTCATCCTAGGTTCTTTACTGCATCTCATAACCTGGGGACATACATCAAAAGAAAGGGTGAGCAGAAGGCCCAGTGATGGAAATAAGAGAAACATTTTACATGTGAACTTGAGATACTTCAATAAGGCCATGAAAAGAACTTTAAGGCATGAGAAAGAAATCGTGGGGCATATCATAATAAAAATAACATTTTCATAACTTGAAGATGTGGCTACATCATTTAAAATAGACAATCATGAACATATCACCATGGTCCATCCCCAAGGAGTCATTTGAAAATTACCAAGGTTATTCACCAAGATATCATGAAAATTGTAATCTCTAGTGGTTACATCATTACCCAATGCATTGGAGTGCTATCAGGGCGCACCCTTAAATTTGCCTTTATTATCATGTGATCCACATATATTATCATCAAACATTTCATAAATAACCCATATATCATAAAATAAATGGGTTTCGTTTCATAATCATAACGTTTTAAAAAAAACTTCTTTAAAGACATGATCTTTACGTCACTTTAAAACCCACAGAAAAAGAAAGGTGGGTCTCATGTATGTAAATCCCAGAATTTA
Source organism: Viscum album (assembly GCA_963277665.1). Lineage (NCBI taxonomy): Eukaryota > Viridiplantae > Streptophyta > Magnoliopsida > Santalales > Viscaceae > Viscum > Viscum album. Next base: position 55,910,929 of record OY728156.1, read on the forward strand.
AAATAGAACATTTTGGTATATATGTGAATACCCCTTTAGAAGAAAGATATTTGAGTGTTCACTTAATAATATAAAAGAACTTTAGAAAAAGAGAGAGACATTTTGAGACAGAAATTCTGCAGCATAACAGCTATGTTACGAGGTTTTAGAAGACATTATAAAGAGAGGGAAAATGGGTCAAACATTCATAAAGGACCCACAAAACAGTATATGGAAAGAATAATAAGGATACATGATCATGGTAATTAAATTTCAAGGACATACCATTTGAAATGAAAAACATGGAAGGAAGACAAAAATTAGATTTCTCTTATGAAAGTTCGGCAGCCTAACGACGTTACTTAAACTTCAACAAAAATGATTTGAAAAGATCAAATAGGGTCTCTTATCATGTGAACCAAAGAGTTCCTTATGATAGATATAGAGATAATTCCCCAACATAATTAAAAAGGATCTTTAATGAATTGACATGAAAGTAGAACATCAAAACGAGAAGGGTGAAGAACCACTTAAAAATTCGGTAGCCTAACGGCGCCACTTAAAACTTCAAAATACTGAATTGAAGAGATCAAATGGGTTCTATCATCATATGAACATAAGAGTCCAGTATGATAGATATAGAGATAAAACCCCAACATAACAATATGGAACATGAATGAATTGACATGAAAGTAGAACTTCAAAACGAGAAGGGTAAAGAACCACTTAAAAATTCGGCAGCCTAACGGCGCCACTTAAAACTTCAAAATACTGAATTGAAGAGATCAAATGGGGTCTCTCATCATATGATCATAAAATATCAGTATGATAAATTTAGAGATCAAACCCCAACATAATAAAAAGGAACTTGAAATACTTTACATGAAAATAGATATTGAAAAATGAGAAGGGAGAAAGAATCTGTTACAAAAATTTCAGCAGCCTAACGGCGCCACTTAAAACTTCATAAAACGAAATAATGAGAGTAAGAGGGGATCTCTCATTATATGAAAATGAAATGGGTAGTAAGAGGAGTATAAAATAACATCCTCCAACATAAGAACATGGATCATAAAAGGAATGACATAAAAGAGATTACTTGAAATGAAAGAGAGAGGTCGGATCCCTTACCTTAAAACGTAACTCTTAAAACTCAAAGGTTTGGGCCTTGAGGGCTTGGGGGAACCTTGGGAGGACTCCTTGGGAGGTAATGAGACCATAAATTCGTTGGGGGAGAGTGGGGAGTCGAAATGGATGAGAGGATGGTTTGGTATTTATAGGGAATGTGAGGGGACAATGCATTAATGGCCATGGGACACCTCAAAAGTGCTTTTCTCAAAACCATGTGCTCTCCCTTGGCATTTACCATGGAGATAGGCCACATGGGGCCCCCAAAACAATAATTCATCAACTTTGTCCGGACATCCCTTAAAATATCTCATTACATCATCATGACATAGTTATGAGATCATTAAACATATACTGAAACCCTAAAACTGTATTTTTACTATTCACTGAAAATTCAACTTTCTCAGAAAAATCCCAAAATTTCACCTTAATCAAATAACAATGCTCTGATTTCAAAAATGAACTCCATTTTATAGAAATAATTTTCTAAATATTTTTAATTTTATTTTTATATAAATACACTATTCACCGAAAATTCATTTTTTCAGAAAAATCCCCAAAAATTACCATAACATAATATCGACGCTCTGAGTTCAAAAATGAAATCCATTTTATAAAAATAATTTTCTAAATATTTTTAATTAAATTTTTAATTAAAAAACACTAATCTCCTGAAAAAAACTAATACTTGAATAATAATTTATGAAACCGTTATTTAACCATTTTATTGAATCACATTACATAATCAAGGTGCCTAGATTATTTTAAAACTTTCTTTATGTGAGATTACAAATCCATTTGGTCATATTACTAATCCTAATCATAAAATCACTATTCATAAATTACTATTCATCAAAAATCAAGTTGATCTTATTAGACTCCAAATTTCGTACTGAACATAATTGTAGAAGACCATTTTTTGAAAATAATTACACATTTTTAATTATTTAAGGTTTACATAAACATTTTTAAAATATCCTTTTTCTAAAATTCATCAAAATATGCATACTATATTTATCCGGTGATTTGAAAATTCATAAACATCATCATAAGAAGAAATCCCAATTTTTATTTAAAACAATGGATTACACAAGGCAGTTACAGTCTTCTTGCATATCCCCTTATCACACCAGCATATGACCTAAGTGTAAGGTGTGCTAAGGTGAGAGAATCTGAGGGAGGCTCGGCCAACATTGCACGAGTAGTAAATTCTATCAGTTTGAACTTCTCGAATAGGCGATCCCGTTCTAGCTTCACATGATGAAGTTCAGCTTGGGTTTGGTCCAGAGCAAAGCCTAATGGTGCTACCTCTTTCCCAAGTTCTGTTAGATGGGCTTCGATCGGTCCAAGACTACTAGGTGAGGCCATCGAATCTTCTTTCTATAATAATCAACCAAGATTACTTATATTTAGAGACAATAATCAAAAACTTTTGTTCATAGTGGTCATATTGACCGATAGTCATATAACAGTCAAAACCCAATGGTCTCATTTTAATTATAATCATGTTTATCAAATGATAAAAATCTGTTGAGAAAAAAATAAAAAAAATAAAATAACACACAAAATTAGGAAACTAGATTTATTCAAAATTTCGGGTCGTTACAATCTTCCCCCCTTAAGAAATTGCGTCCTCGCAATTTTTAAAATTGGGTCTTGAAATTTCATTGAAAGTCCCACATCGAAAAAGGAGTCAGTAAAACTATTACTTTAAAAGAATGAAAGGGAAGTACAAAGGTCACCCAAGTTAACCCACACTAGGATTCCATGTAGGAAAACATGGACATGGAGGAGAAAACAAAGGGTCATGTTCTGAGGGAGAGTGATAGAAAACATGATTAGGAGAAAGTTAACCATAAGAAAATCCCAAACTTATGATGTGTGTAAACGGTCTTTGATTACCTAGTCGGAAACGTAAACCAACAACGTTTTTGTTTTATGTTCCTTTTCATAATTTTGAGGAATTCATTTACTAAATAGAACAAAAACATAAGAAAATATACCTACATTCATGTAGAGTTTCATACTTTAATAAGTTTCTACCAAAACTAACCCTTTCACCAAATGATGAGTATTCAAAACTACTTGGTCTTATCAAAACACAAGAATCATCTTATAGAGAATCACATAATCCACAAAAGATTAACTATCTATTTCTTCTATCATTAAACATTATCCCAAAAACAGAAAGGGTAAGGTAAAACAACTCTTCAAAAAGAAAGAATCCCATAGGAAGGGAAACTATTTTTAAATCTTCAAAGTTCCATGGTACTACCCAAAGTTCATCATAGACCATCCCATAAATAACAGTCCTTAAAATTCCTCAAAACAAACCAAACTAATATTGAAACCCAAATACAAGAGGGATTTGATAACATAGTCTTCCAAAATAAACTTTATTGTTCATCTCCAAACAACATCAACCACTCCTAAAATTTATAACAAAAGTAGCTAACCTAAACATATTTTACCCAAGATAGGTTAATCATTTCCATAAGTAACCAAAATTACTATAAGTCCACCTTAAATTCATTAATTCTTCAAAATATAAGTGAACCTTACTCCTCAATGAAAATACCGTTGTAATCTATTTACCTCGATCATATAGGGTCCCCAAAATAGTGAACGCCTTCCAAAATAAAAATCATATTTTAATCCCCTAATCATCTCTTTCATATTAATCCAGCAATCGTCACATTTCCTATGACATTGGTTGTTGGGACATGTTCTTCCATTTCCCACCATTAACTAGGAATAGAAAGTATAATTAGGGGCTTAAATACTTAGCTAATAATCATGAAATGGAACTTAAAGCATATAAGGATAACTTGTAGAAGAAAAGTATACCCTAACTTGTGATCCCCTAGGTTCCCATCTAGGTTATCCATGATCATATATTCTTATGTGAACCTTTATTTAATTTTATCTTTGTTCCTTTAACAATGGTTCATACTAAGCTTATGAATTTACCAAAGCATATCCACCGGGAGTGTCGTAACCAAGAGTGCACCAAGGCCCGTTGGCGTGTACCAGTTCCCGTTCGAGTCTAGCTCAAAGCGGTGTTTTTGGGTTTTACCCCTATGTACATCTGTGCCAGAGCCACCTCTACCTGCTCGTATCCAGATAGGGATGTATTTGCTTGGCGACCCATTACTCAATACTCGCCAAAATACCAGGAAGATTTCCTATATATAAACTTTTCTATAGGATTCTTCCTAAAGTATTCATATCCTAATTTCCACAAATAACTAAACCATCCTTTGATACCAACTATAGTATCCTGCCTTTTTATTAAATAAACTTTAATTACATTTTACAAAACCGAGGATCTTTAGGGTTTAGTGTCTTGGAAACCAGGAACTTAAAACATGAAAACATAAAACATTCTTCTTAAACACTTGAAGGCTTCTCCTCATGTTCATCCTAGGTTCATTACTGCATCTCATAACCTGGGGACATACATCAAAAGAAAGGGTGAGCAGAAGGCCCAGTGATGGAAATAAGAGAAACATTTTACATGTGAACTTGAGATACTTCAATAAGGCCATGAAAAGAACTTTAAGGCATGAGAAAGAAATCGTGGGGCATATCATAATAAAAATAACATTTTCATAACTTGAAGATGTGGATACATCATTTAAAATAGACAATCATGAACATATCACCAAGGTCCATCCCCAAGGTGTCATTTGAAAATTACAAAGGTTATTCACCAAGGTATCGTGAAAATTGTAATCTCTAGTGGTTACATCATTACCCAATGCATTGGAGCGCTATCAGGGAGCACCCTTAAATTTTGCTTTATTATCATGTGAGCCACATATATTATCATCAAACATTTCATAAATAACCCATATATCATAAAATAAATGGGTTTCATTTCATAATCATAACGTTTTAAAAAAAACTTCTTTAAAGACATGATCTTTACGTCACTTTAAAACCCACGGAAAAAGAAAGGTGGGTCTCATGTATGTAAAAACCATAATTTAAAATAGAACATTTTGGTATATATGTGAATACCCCTTTAGAATAAAGATCTTTGAGTATTCACTTAATAATATAAAATAACTTTAGAAAAAGAGAGAGACATTTTGAGACGGAAATTCTGCAGCATAACAGCTATGTTACGAGGTTTTAGAAGACATTAAAAAGAGAGGGAAAATGGGTCAAACATTCATAAAGGACCCACAAAACAGTAGATGGACAGAATAATAAGGATACATGATCATGGCAATTAAATTTCAAGGACATACCATCTGAAATGAAAAACATGGAAGGAAGACAAAAATTAGATTTCTCTTATGAAAGTTCGGCAGCCTAACGGCGTTACTTAAACTTCAACAAAAATGATTTGAAAAGATCAAATAGGGCCTCTCATCATGTGAAAATAAGAGTTCAGTATGATTGATATAGAGATAATTCACCAACATAATTAAAAAGTAACTTGAAAGAATTGACATGAAAGTAGAACTTCAAAATGAGAAGGGTGAAGAACCACTTAAAAATTCGGCAGCCTAACGGTGCCACTTAAAATTTCAAAATAATGAATTGAAGAGATCAAATGGGGTCTCTCATAATATGAACATAAGATTCCAGTATGATAGATATAGAGATCAAACCCCAACATAACAAAATGGATCTTGAAAGAATTGACATGAAAGTAGAACTTCAAAACAAGAAGGGTGAAGAACCACTTAAAAATTCGGCAGCCTAACGGCGCCACTTAAAATTTCAAAATACTGAATTGAAGAGATAAAATGGGGTCTCTCATCATATGATCATAAAATATCAGTATGATAAATTTAGAGATCATACCCCAACATAATAAAAAGGAACTTGAAATACTTTACATGAAAATAGATTTTGAAAAATGAGAAGGGAGAAAGAATCCGTTACAAAAATTTCGGCAGCCTGACAGTGCCACTTAAAACATCATAAAACGAAATAATGAGTGTAAGAGGGGATCTCTCATTATATGAACATGAAAAGGGCAGTAATAGGAGTATAAAATAACATCCTCCAACATTAGAACATGGATCATAAAAGGAATGACATAAAAGAGATTACTTGAAATGAAAGAGAGAGGTCAGATCCCTTACCTTAAAACGTAACTCTTAAAACTCAAAGGTTTGGGCCTTGAGGGCTTGGGGGAACCTTGGGAGGACTCCATGGGAGGTAATGAGACCATAAATTCGTTGGGGGATAGCGGGGAGTCGAAATGGATGAGAGGATGGCTTGGTATTTATAGGGAAAGTGAGGGGACAAGGCATTAATGGCCATGGGACACCTCAAAAGTGCTTTTCTCAAAACCATGTGCTCTCCCTTGGAATTTACCATGGAGTTAGGCTACATGGGGCCCCCAAAACAATAATTCATCACCTTTGGCAAGCCATCTCTTAAAATATCTCATTACATCATCATGACATAGTTATGAGATCATTAAACATACCGAAACCCTAAAACTGTATTTTTACTATTCACTGAAAATTCAACTTTCTCAGAAAAATCCCAAAATTTCACCTTAATCAAATATCAATGCTCTGATTTCAAAAATGAACTCCATTTTATAAAAATAATTTTCTAAATAATTTTAATTTTATTTTTAAATAAATACACTATTCACCGAAAATTCATTTTTTCAGAAAAATCCCCAAAACTTACCATAACATAATATCGACGCTCTGAGTTCAAAAATGAAATCCATTTTATAAAAATAATTTTCTAAATATTTTTAATTAAATTTTTAAATAAAAAACACTATTCACCCGAAAAAAACTAATACATGAATAATAATTTATGAAACCGTTATTTAACCATTTTATTGAATCACATTACTTAATCAAGGTGCCTAGATTATTTGAAAACTTTATTTAAGTGAGATTACTAATCCATTTGGTCATATTAATAATCCTAATCATAAAATCACTATTCATAAATTACTATTCATCAAAAATCAAGTTGATCTTATTAGACTCCAAATTTCGTACTGAACATAATTGCAGAAGACCATTTTTTGAAAATAATTACACATTTTTAATTATTTAAGGTTTACATAAACATTTTTAAAATATCCTTTTTCTAAAATTCATCAAAATATGCATACTATATTTATCCGGTCATTTGAAAATTCATAAACATCATCATAAGAAGAAATTCCAATTTTTATTTAAAACAAAGGATTACACAAGGCAGTTACGGTCTTCTTACATAGCCCCTTATCACACCAGCATAGGACCTAAGTGTAAGGTGTGCTAAGGTGAGAGAATCTGAGGGAGGCTCGGCCAACATTGCACGAGTAGTAAATTCTATCAGTTTGAACTTCTCGCGAAGGCGATCCCGTTCTAGCTTCACACGATGAAGTTTATCTTGGGTTTGGTCCAGAGCAAAGCCTAATGGTGCTACCTCCTTCCCAAGTTCTGTTAGACGGGCTTCGATCGGTCTAAGACTACTATGTGAGGCCATCGAATCTTCTTTCTATAATTATCAACCAAGATTACTTATATTTAGAGACAATAATCAAAAAAATTTGTTCATAGTGGTCATATTGACCGATGGTCATATAATAGTCAATACCCAATGGTATCATTTTAATTATAATCATGTTTATCAAATGATAAAATTTTCTTGAGTAACAAATAAAAAAAATAACACACAAAATTAGGAAACAAGATTTATTCAAAATTTCGGGTCGTTACAGTCTAAATTGATTTCCTCATTTATTTCCCTATGTCAATTTGATATCTAATAGAAACCCCAAATATTGTTAAAATGGTTGCTGATACATTTTAAAAACATATTCCATTATTTATAATATTTCTTATCCATAATAGAAAATGAAACTGGAAGAGGTGAATACTTTCCATATTAGGTTTCTACAATTAAGAATATGCCATTGTATTTTCTTTATAGAAACAATCCGCCAATCTGTATGAACTATTTACTAAATCAAAATGTTGACATACATGGGATAAAATATGATAACATTGAACAAGATATTAATTAAGTTGGTTATCTTGAGACACATGTTTTATGAATGTGTAATACTACATGGTATTTGTGTCTTATTATGTAAATTAACTGTAGAAACACTCGATATGGGTCAACCCAATCATCATATACCTTAAAAATTGTCTTTCAATTTATCCATCCATTATTTATTATTAGAAATTTGATTATTGAAATATTTTTGTATCTTATCTATCATACGGGATATAGGAACATATTAGCATGTCCTAATAATATCGAAAATAATGGATGACACAAATTCAACATTTAATGACGTATGATCTTCTGTCAGGTTTGGCTCAGCATAGGTATGAGTTACCCCAATCATTGTGTTTCTACAACCTCAAAATTCTATAGCCATAATATCCCTCATGAAGATTCTACAATCATCACCATACTTGTCAAACCATATGATGTATTTTTACATCCAAATTCATAAACTATATATCGACATTATCTCTCAAAGTGAAATCACATTAGAAATTTATTTAATGAATCTTGTCTAGGATGATTCATTACCGTATATATGGTTTTTTTCTATGTCACAAAAACTATATGGTACTACTCCAGGAAACTCAGTTGCAGGTGTGAGAACATTACTGTCAAATTTAAGAACACATTCAATTACTTCTGACCAAGATATGTAGAATTTTGGATGATTTATTATTAGTTGAGGCTATTGTACAACTAATATATTTCTAGAAACATCGCCTCTTACTTTTTATACTCCCTTATCATAATCACTATTATCACTATTTATTAAATCATTAAAAATACTAATTGTAATTTTATTTTACTAGTATATATTTGAAATCAACTAGTTTTTCCTCTTCCACATTATATGGAATAGCCTCAATTTATTCGGGTGGACATTCACCCAATCTTGTAAGCCTACACCTTCATACAATAAGATGTTATTATTGTGTAGTAGAAACATCAAAATATAACTCCCCCATGCTACCATAAATCTACTGGGAAAATAAATTTATTTCTTGGAACCACTACACATTAGCAACCAATGTACAATATAGATGACATGATGTAGCTAGAAATTGCAAATTTCTATATCTCATAGACATGATCTATTGATTAGGTAAAAAATTTAAGAAACAAAAACTAATTTATTGAATTTCATTAAGGGTTTCAGAATTATATTTAGTAACCAATATTATTGGTTGTGTACTATAATAATCTCATTGGTCAGTTTGAATAACCTCCCCATAGCAGTACAGATAAGAAAACATGAAACTCTACATAAAAAAATTAATATGATCAGCATTATGATAGTGTGAATAATATACACAATGATGGTTGACCATATAATAATAGTTAAACTGAAATTTTTGAATGTATATTTGTAACCTAAAATATGATAATAATGTTTCATTAAATTAATGTTAATTAGAATATAAGACATGGATGTTTTTGAAACTGATATAAAAATTAAGAGATAACAAAAAATAGGTGTATTTATCATTGATAAAATAATAATTATGGTCATATAAAGTGAAATGGAGAAGTTCAAACACATTAAATAACACATTAATTCATTAATACATAGAATAAATATCTTGAATTTTTCAACATAACATTGTTTGGATGTGATGAACCAGACATCAGAAGTGAGGTAAATTATGTCTTTTTTTATGTAAAATCTTAATAACATCTTTCGAAGGGATGTACTTAACATATGAACTTTCAAAATCATTTATCCTTCTAATTAAATTTCATAGATGTTATATTAGAAGTCATTACATGTCCAAAAACATTTCAAAATTAATAAGTTAATTCATAAACTAAGAAGATGTTATTAAACAACCAATATAAAATAAGGTAGATTCTAACTCACATCCAAAGTCAAGTTCATCTCATCCAAACCATGTTCTATTGCAAACATTAAATTTATTTTTTGTATGTTTTAATGAATTCATGTGTTATTCAATTATTTTTCTTCTCCATTTCACTTTATATGATCATAATTTTTATTTCATTAATGAATAATAAACTGATTTGTTGTTTACTATTCATTTTACCTTGGTTTTCAAAAAATTATCTACATACTATTGATGATGTTGTTTGAGCATATAATCATTATGATAATAAAATTTTATAACATATCCTTATATCATAAAATACAATACTAATATCTCATAGTATATTTTTAAATCATCGTAATGTTTTTTTAGGTTTATAAAGAACATATGAATCATATAAAACATATCCCCTAGGAGTGTCAAACTAAGCGTGCAACAAGGCCCATTTTTTGAACCCAGTTACCCTAAGATAGGAATGGGACACCTAGTTAGAGTTTTTACACCTAGGTACATCTGTGACAGAGCCACATCCACTTGTAGTATCTAGATTGAGATTCAGTTGTATTGATAACCACATAATCTATATTCTAGAAAATAGTTTTAACATTTTCTTATATCCTAAAACATGAAACTAATAAATAAATAACCAATAGTAAATAATTACCTAAACATAATTTAATCATTATTTAACCAGTTGTTAATTATTAGTTAATCATTTATTAAAAACTATTTAATGAAGACTTAATCATTCTTTAACTATATCTTAATCATTGTTTAATTTTCTATTAATCAGTCTTTAGTCCTCCCTTAATTATTCTTTAATCATACCTTAATTATTCATTAATCATATAGAAATCGAGGTTGAAAAGACCCATCTATCAAGGTAATATATCAAAAAACATTCTATTAAATATGTTTCATTGTTTGATATCCATGTATTTCCTGATAAAATTTTGGAAATTAGAGGCCTACTGTAAAGATATCTCTAGATATGTGAATCATTGGAATGACAAAACATCATCAGACCAGTTGTCCTTTCAAAATTAGATCTCACATCTTCCAACAACCCACCAAAACTTCTCCATGGAATCCTTTAAATTGTGGATAATGTATATGGTGAGCCTTTACAGGTTCCACCCAATATCATACCAATCCTCCCATCTGTTACCATACTAAAATTTCATGAGCTTTCACCTAAGGGATTTTTCATTCGTGATATCCAACACTGATTTATCCTTCATAGCCCGTGTGGCTTTAGATAGGTCATGCAGATTGATACCACATTTTGTAACTGGCATTGCTAGTATCTTCTAGGATAAATGGTGATAGCATACAAAGTTATTTGTATCTCACATAAATTTATACATTATTTTCTCAAGGTGATCAACATTACATTTTATAATTTTAATTATAAGGAGAAAATGCATAGTCTTGGAAGAAAGAACAACATTAATCAAGGTAATGTAGCCAACAAAAGTGATGAACTTGTTTTTTTAATTGATAATATGACCCATAACTATATTTGACATGCTATTAATCAATATTTTAATAGTTCATCAATTAAAAATGGGAGTACTAAGGTACACCATTAGAAGATGTTTTTTTGGAATTCCCAGTCTTCGTTGACTATATCTACACCATCTTTTTGGGAACCTGTTGAAGACAATAAAATTTCTCTTACCCATGTTTATATTCATCCAACTGATCTTCCCATATATCTTTATAATTTTATTCCATACATTGATCTATATCTACCTTCCATTAATAAATAAAATAACAACTTCAGCAAACATAAAATGATTGATGAGCCTATCTCTTTGTCGGTTCTTATAGGACTTAATCGACCCCTCCACCAAGATGCATTTCATACTTATGTTAATCCCTTCAAGGAAAATGATAAATAAATTTAGAGAGACTGGGAAGAACTTCCGCAGACCACAAACGGTTTTATAAAATATAATTGTTCTCCCATAGAGATATATGGATATCCATGGTATGGAGTAACACATAAAAATAATATGAAAAACATATTCTTTGAATTTCATTTCCCTCATAACCATGATGAAAAAACACCATTGAAAAATTCTGTATGAATTGTCTATATTAGTTTTTATAATGATATTCAATCCAATTGTATTCTTATTTGTGTTATCCACCATCTCTTGAGTAATCCCCATCATCCCTTGTATACATATACCAGGGAAGAATTAATGATGTTTATATGACACAACATTCAGTATAATACTCTTGAGTCTCTTATTCATCTTATTAGAATGAATTTTATACCAGAACAATCAAAGAAAAATTAGAAGTTATTTTCTAAAAGGATTTGGACTCTGATCATTCATCCTGAGGAGCACTCTAGATGCACACACAACTATTAGGAGAGCTCCCCCTTTGAATAAATATAAAACTATGTCACTAGTTTTATCTTAGATATTTTCCAAATCCTCCATATGAAAATACCCAACATTGTGGTACTATATACAGGCGTTGACCACCTTTAAACTGAACACATCCTCATTTATCTCCACCCCATATTGTAGGGCCTCCATGAAATCATTATCTAAATCTTAATCCTACATATGGATGCACTTCTTGAACATGGCCTCTCCACTAGCCTCTAGGTTTCGTTCAAGGACACTTCATGCCCCCAATAGTATATTTTTAAAGTGTTCCTAGGCCATGTGACCCACCACCTCGATTTCATTAGTGTATGACCCATCATGTAGCTTCAGATTGACACCCCTTCTAACATTCCATTCATTGACGCCAGCATAAAAAATATCCTTTTATCCCCCTCTCATTTACACATTTATTGGGATTTTTTCCATAATACTCTCTCAACATTTATCATCATCTCATATTGATTCCATTTTTTAACACTAAGTTAGCAAAGGAATCATCATCCCATGTCTCTTGGAGCCTTGACATGAGCCTCTCAATTTCTTCTAGAACCTACCCATGATTTTCATTAAGAGTCTGAATGTCCTCACTCTAATAATATATATCAATTTTAAGATGCCTTAGAATCCTTGATAAACCAATCTAGAAAGCCCATTCCGTAAGCTGATTCATGGAAGAGATACAACTATGTAGTAAGCCCTCCTTTATTGACCAAAAACTGGAATAATCAAAATTATCAGGATTTCATGGATCCATCATTATACTAACCCCCACAGGAGAGTGGGTAGATAATGATCTTGTGACATCTCTCACTGAGGTGTTCCAGAAAGAATCTAGGTTTTTCAAGTAACCATGAAATATATCCTTTCCTTCCAAATAATGATATTACCATTCCTATTATTACACCAAGTAAATATTTTATCGAACAACCATAATCCAATAGACCTTTTGACACCATGAAACCTATAAAATACTACATAGATGTGAACGGTTATGACAAACCACCCTTATTCTCTCTCATACACGCAATAATGTTGAAATATCCTCCAAAAACCCAAGCCCGCTTTCCTAGGTCATAGCTACCTAACATCCTCTATAGTTCTAGTCTCTCAATAGATTCACAGTTAGCTAAATCAAATGAAAAAATAAACCTGGACATATCCATACTCACCATGGTAATAACATGATGTGTAGAGGCATTAATAAAACATACTGAAACACCCTACATTTAAAAGATTAAAATAGTATTATTTTAAGGACTGGTATGAAAAGATTCTATGAATCCCAAATTTTTTTCAAAAACCTTTATATTCTCTTTATTTTTATGAGGCTCAATAATATATAGAACAAAAACCATTAACTATCACACCTCATTAGTCTGAGGCCCAAAAGTAAAATTTAATTTAATGAGACTAGACCCCATACAAGAGATGATAGTCCACCATCAATGGGGTCATTTGGGAACCCAGAATAGGTAGCCACTACTCTCAAGACTGTAGCTGTAAACGCATCACACCATGTTCTAGCATTCCAACAACATCTTCAAAAATCATTCGAATGGCCCTTCAAACAACACTTTGAGTTGAACATGGGGTGATATTTGAAGAATGTTCTTTAACACCAACACAAACACTAACTATCTTTATTGATAATTTTTTATATTAACTGCCCCAATATGTCCATTTCAACAGATATTTTGGGAGTCGTGGTTGATTAAAAGTGTCTTGTTTCACCATCCATGCAAAGTAAGACCCCCAATGCATACCCATAGATTGGAAAAATGTTGTATTCTAATGACGTGAGGCAAACTTGAGACCCTCTCCTACACTATTTCATATATTTATTCCATCCCCGAATGAGTTTCCCAAAACCATCGTGAAAGAGAAAATCTCCTCAAGGAAAATTTTCTACCCTCCTGAGACCAGGCCATAATAAAGTCAACCTAAGTGAAATAAATTATGTAGAAGGAAAACCTAGAAAAGACTAACACCACTCAATGCTGTCACAAAAACCACGATCAAAAATAAATCTTGAATAAATCATGGGGTCACTTGTCATGGATGAAAGAATCCACATAGGTCCATTGATGATACTCTTATGCCTCCCTCATCTCCTCTAATGATAAGTCAACAATAAGGAATTGGTCGACGTGATTTTCACACCAGGGGCCCCCACTATTAGAGGAAGTTAGGGATTCTTGTGGAAATAGCAACACGGATTTCGAAGGAAATAGTTGGGAATCAGCGAGAGTGTTCACATGAGAAGCCATTTATAACTCCTTTCTATGTTGTGTATGCATTTTGTGAGGATCTTTTTATTCTAAAATTATGAAATTTTAGTAAACTGTGTGTTTATTTATTTTTTATTAACTATTTTTTGTTCTGTAATACACATAAATATTATAACAAACATATTGTTAGTTTTAATGAGGATTATTTAGGAATTATAAAGAACTAAAATTACAAAATAAATATACAAAATTTTTAAATAGGTAAAGCTTTATTTCTGTATTTTTAACATTTATAACTATTGATTATCATTGATGATTTTAGGAAACTATTAAACAATGACAATTAAAGAAGGAAATTGTTGGTGTTTGGTGATTTGTATATAAATAATGATCAAGGCATGTAGGGTGTTATATATAATAGATAGTTGATATATCGGACTAAATAGTTGATATCATTTCAATTAATGCTTCACTGGTGAAAATGATAATGAATTTCAATGTTGGATTCATTGGTGTTGATGTGGTCATTTTCCATGAGCTACATCCACTTTCATATATTTTACTCTCCAGTAATCCTCATATGAAAAAAATATTCATTTTCAAATATTAACATTATTTATTTGTAATAATAAGAATATTTTTATGGTTTTCCTAATGAAATCCATACATTTAATAAATAATATTACATGTATTTATATGAATATTCATTTTATAAATGAGTGATCCAAATGAAAATCATATAGGTCTTGTGAAATTTGAAACGTGTATACATAAATAATTGGTTCATTACTAAAATACATCATCTCCCACTTTATTAATCCTAATGACAACCCCTATTATACATATCATAATTAATATCATTCTACATAACCATGAAAAATTAAACATAATAAAGTGTGAGATCATATTTTCAGTAAGGGTATACATGAGAGATATCAATGATCACAAAGTCATAAAAAGGGTATAAGGGAAATACCACATGAGATTACCATTTGAGAATCATACCCTATATATCATAGATAATAATCTAGAGTCTGGGAAAAATGTTTTTCTAATTTTATAGAACATGAATAAAAAACAAAAAATGATCCATTAGTGTATATCATCAACATAATATATATGTTTTTGGAATATATAAAGGCATAGAAAATCATTTCCTTAGTAGTAAAGGGTCAAGAAAAATACTATTATAGTAGATTGGTTTCACTCCCAAGACTATCATATTTGAAAATTTAGCTTTCTGAATTGAGATTACTCCACATTCTATCAATGTCTATCTCATGAGATATATACCTATACCCAGTGCAATAGTGGTCTATATAATTTAAGTCCCACCAATAATATAATTACTATTATATATATGTATTACATAATATCAAAATAAATCAACATATAATGACCCATGAAACGAAAATTGGATTCATAAACATTCCACCATATAATAACCCATCGAAAAGTCAAAAATATCCAAAAAATTATCATTTTATCAAAGAATAATACATGGAAGATTTCAAAAAAATCATTCCATTATAATCATATTATTTATAAAAATAATAAGTATTATATCATTTAGTAGTTTACCTACTAAATACTACATTATATCAAACCATGTCATCATAGATGAGAACATACTTTGAAATATCAAATTGATAATTTCCCGAGGAAGACACCCATTTCACATTGAAATTACATATTAAAACATTAAAATTTACATCCTTTTTATTGAAATTTTATTAATAGAAAAAAAAAACATTTTAAAAATGTATGGTATGTTCTAAATACTTTAATGATCATGAGGGTGGGAAATTATGTTCATATCAAATTAGTAAAATGAAAACATTCCATTCACACTTCTATAAAAAACCCAAAAGTACCTTGTTTGGAAAATGAATATAAGATTTATTTCAAACGATTATTTATAAAGTAAATCATATGTAAAAAATTAATTTAAACAATCGTAATATAAAAGTAATGAAAATCATGATAAAATTTTTAGAAAAACATTAATGTGGATGAAAAGAGTATTTCTGACATAAGTATGAAATAAATTTTGTTTTCCTCAAAATTGTAATTTCAGTATATCAATTACATAATGTGAGGAAAATGATTATAAAACGTGAATTCTTAGGAAATCAATATATTATAATAAATTTATGTTTTTCCATTGAGTTTTATCATAATATTTCATCATTAGATAATCATAAATAATCCTTATAAATAATGAGATTTTAACATAAAAATATTACATTGACTTCCATATTCATTGAAATATATCTATCCAAACATATAATAAATTTATTTTTATTATGATTATATTAAAATTTCATTTTAATTTTTATAAAATCAAATATTATCCCATTATAATATTTCAACACAAATTTATAAAAAAATCATTATTAAAATCATCTTTTTCAGGTGTTAACTATTTCATTTTTCTGAATTTCAGTTCAGTAGTTTCTGGTTTATGATCATTGATCATGGTTTCATAATGCTTTGTAAATTTAATAAGGATTATAATGTAATATATAATATATATATATATTCATATATAAATGTAATAGCTAGAAAAATTAGTGGCATTATTCCTAAAGATAGTAGGTCGAACATATACATCATTGATGTTTCCTATTTTAGATTAATGGAATAAAATAATAGAAAATAATAATTCATGTTCATGGTATCATTATCATATCACATAAATTATACATATTGATAAAATATTTTCCTATTACAATCCATGTATATCAGAAATAGAAAATGAATCACATCGCTTCAGGGAGGTGGTAGTCCACATGTACACATTATAAGCATTATCATTTTCTAATGGATTGGAATGCAAGAAAAAATATTTAATATTATAATTATAGAAGAATAACTATTTCATAAATACCATATATGAACATTAATCACATAGTATAAAAAATCTATAAAATATTGTCCTGAAAAATGAACCATTTCACTACATAGAAATGGTAAGTTATACGTACACACAAGTGATACGTTCACATCCTATTTGATGGATAATTAGATTGATAATGATTTTTTCATATACATAATTAAATTTAAGAATATGTCAGATAAATAATTTATTATTATTATTTTAAAAAATATCATAGTTTTATTGTTGGAAAATATGAATTTAAAAATGAATCTGATTGATTAAGACGATTAAATAATATTTGAATGTACTTATATATATTTCCTCTTAAGGTCCCTAGGGTTGTTATTATAGAGATACCAGTACCTCTAAAAGGTTTCTATGGAGGTATAAAATTTAATTTGGATGGTTTTGGATGAGCGATGTGTCTCAATTTGGAGTAAATAAGTGAAAAGCGGGGTATCCTTTAATAAGGTAGGTAGAAGAAACATTTGAAATTTCATAAAATATAAAAACATAGTTATGTAATTATAAAAAAAATGACTTCAATTGAATAGATATATGAAGATAATGTAGTATTTGGTTAAAACCAATCAATTAATAAAATTTTAAAAGGATTAATTAGGGTTTTAAATCACACCGTTCAGTTTAACGCCTTAGTTATCCTATTTTAACCATAATTTTAGTAACATGTTCTTTCCCACATAAAACATTTTAATTTCACTTATCAGGTGAAAATTGGATCATAAAATGAGAATATATGACATTTTGGACCATATATTAACCAAATTTCTTTATTTTCACGATCTTTATGAATTTTTAATAATTTAATATAATATTTTTTCCATAAAATAACAGTAATCACATTTTCGACATTAATTATTTAATTTGAATATAAAGTCACCAAAAATAATATTATATTCTAATATAATCCTTTTACACATCACTAATATGATATATATATCTACATAATTAACGGAACATAAACAATCAGTCAAATTAATTTACTTTTATTTTTTAAAACCTATTTGTTTTAGTTTTCTATTAATTGATGAAATATTGGGTTATCACGGCCCAAGAATTTAATAGAATTATATAATTACTAAACATTGTAAATAAATTACAGTAATGATATTAATATAATTAATTGAAAAATTAAAAAAATTATTCATTCAAAACATTATTTTTTCATTATGTGAACATAGAAGTGATATTTAAATTTTTTAGACTGACATTTGGTATTCTTATTTTCATTGAATATTATATAAGATGTTTTAGTGGAAAAGGGTCCCATAAATAATTAATTTTCTACATATGTTTCTAAGGATTAAATTCCAATAATCAAATAACAATTTTGATGATAATTGTGATCTCATCATTTAGTTTTAACCAAGGTTAGATTGATTTACCCTTTAATGGGGAAATAAATTTTATCATGGTTACTATTCTGAATGACTAAAATCAAAAGGGTTCTATTTAAGAAATTTGGACCTCCAAATTACAAATATGAATTATATTTTTTTCAATTCAGTTTATATAATTTCAATAAATACATATTAAAATTAGTTTGTAAAATGTGACCAATCCTATTTTTTAGATAAAACATTTTAAGCATAAAAGTATACTTATTTATATCATATGGATGTATGAAAATTCAGATGAATGTTAAAAAAATATAATATATAATATATTATTTTCACAAAAATTATTCTCCAATAGTGATTAATTTAATTTATAATTATAAAGACACGTTGATAACATAAAAATTGTTTATAAGAAAAACAACACACTTATTTTAAAATAATTATTTATTTGTAGATTTAATTAATTGTAAAAAAATGATTTCATTTTATACATATGTAAATCATAGGTTTTTTTTGTAATTAAGTAATTATTATTCCTAAATTATAATCAAAATACTTGGTGATAAATGTCCCAAAAAAGAGGATATCCATATTTCATTATATCATTGTTTTCCAAAGTAGATTATTCAAATTTATAGTTCCTCTAAACAATATTAATAAGGTGGGTATACTTGTTTTGTAAGATATTATAATTAGAATCCGTGATTTCTCTATGTTTTAACTCATAGGAAGGATCATGATCCTCTAGTATAATCTCTGATTTTGGTATATGTGAGGGATCAGATATGTACTTCATAATGGTAGATACATGTAACTCATCATAAACATTAGAAAGGTTTAATGTGAGTTACATGTGACTCACTACATTCCCTACCCAATCAAGAATTTTTAAGGAAAAATATACATATAAAATAGCTTCCCTTTCATTCTGAATCTCAAAACCATATTCCATAGAGAAAGTTACAAAAAACACATTATTTCTATCATTGAACACTATATCTCACCGTTGATTGTCATCATATCATTTCGGTCACCTCTGTGCTACCATGATGTGCTGGTAAATGGCTACAATTTTCTATGTTGTTTCATGTCGTGGTTCAATGTCTTGTATATTCCATTATCCATCATCATCCCAACATTTTGGGGTTTTACACTTATTTATATAAATTTCTTCATAAGGACCCATGTAAATGACCGATTGAAAGTTATTGTTGAAAAAAATTGAATTGATGATGGTGTTGAACCCAGATACATTTGAAATACAAAGAACATGATATATACATGTATTATATATTTTGAATTATTCTATCAGAAGTAATACTTTTTGAGGATGATATGTCATACTAAAACTCAACTACATATCCTAATTATATTGAAGGCTTGTTAAAACATAGAGGTAAATGTGGGATTCTCATAAGATACAATATAATGTGTCACTCTGAGAAATAATACCACTTACATAATGTATATTCTAGAAATATTATAATAAACTAAATATTATTTAATTATAGTAAAGAGTTCTGAATTAATGATGTGATAAACAATAACCCAAATAGTATTATTCTCCTTAGAATCATTAGGGAGTCTAACGATGAAATCCATGGTGATATTTTCCTATTTTCATTTATTTATAGTGAACAGTTGTAAGGTTAACTTAGAATATTGTCTCGTAAATTTGTCTTGTTGACATACCAAGCAACGAGATATATAATCTATAATATATTTCATCATGGTTACCATTCATAAATACTCATTCATATCACTAAATGTATTTTTAAATCAACAATAAATAGTGAATGCTAAACTATGAGCCTCCTCAAAAAAACTATTCTTCAAATATGGTATGTATTAAACACAAAAATAGTTTATAATCATTATTATTAAATAACAATCATGGTTTAACTAAGAAATATTTATAACAATATTCTACAGTTCTATATCTTTTTTTTACACATATATTATCATAACATGGATAGATAACTAAACACTCATATGATTAAGATAATATTTATCACCTTTATATAAGATTTCAAGACCAATCATTTAAAAATATAGATATATTAGACCCTTTTTGTCTTTATCATTGTTAATATAACATGATCTGTTCGACTCAAATCATCTTAAAAATTGTTCACATTCCGTGGGTGATAATGCATTGAGTAGTCTTAATCATTAATCAACTCTAACTATCCTATCAACCTCATATTCAAATTTTTTTGAATGAATATTTACCTTAATATTTTATTATCTATATATATATATAATAGTTTTTTTCCATAATGATAATTATTTGATATCATTAATGTAAAAATTTATATTCCTAAATCAAAATTATGATTTGGATAATTTTTCTCATGATACATTAATTTTGATGAGGCATAAGCTGTAACCATACCATTCTACCTGTGAATGATTTCAAATACCTTATTTTATTTATAATTATGGATTAAAAACCCTTATCTACTATATGGTAAAGTAATTATATGAATAATGACTAATCATTTCTTCTTTTTCTTGATTTTTTTCTCAGGTTCATCTTCCCAAACGAATTGTTCTCATTTATGAGTTAACATAGTGAGTGGATTAGGCAGTCTTGATAAATTCTCTATGATGAGTCGATAATATATAGAAAATACAAGGAAACTATGAAAATTAGTCGAAGTGATTGGTATGGTCCAATGTTATAAAAATTTCATCTCTGATAAATAAATTTAAATTCTCTCAGTTGAGATTATATAACCAAATAAATAATCCTACTATCACTGAAATTTACATTCTGTAAATTTTTCATATAGATTAGTCTTCTATAGTGTATTAATTACAGTCCAAAAATATTTTTATTCCCCGTACATTATTAATGAATATATATGAGTATAATGTATAAATTCTACCAAAATCCAATCAACATAGTATCTAAAGAATTTATTCATTAAATATATGAATATAATATTGGAAATAATATGACTAAATTTAATAAATATATCATCCAAGAATCCAAAACATTTATGGAATATTTTGTTTTGTATATCCTCATTCTCGACCTTAAATTGATGATACCCAAAATTGATAATCCTTCATGAAAATGTATTGAGCTCTGGATAGTTGATCAAATACTTCATCAATATGGGGAAGTATATACTTTCTCTTGATAGTGATCTAGTCGAGTTACTAATAATCAATGTAGAGTTGTATTGATATATCTTACTTTTTAACCAAATTAATAGGTTCACACCGAGGTGACACACTTTTCCTAATGAAACCCATGTTATGATTCTTCAATAATTTTTACTCCAAATCTTGCAAATCCATTGGGTCCATCGTATATGGATTCAATAAAATAGGTGTAGCATCATGTATTATTTCTATTGAGAAAAAAACACCATGATTCATTCCAAGAAAAGAAATATCATCTATAAACACATGAAAAACTCTTGAAAAATAGGTATTTTATCTATGCTGTGTTTCACCCAAACCATATATGATTAAAACCTCTTTTCAATAGAAATGAAGACCCATTCAATGGAAAAAATTTCTAGTGTATGTTAATTTTTTTACAACACTAGAAATGACAATTGTATGGTTCATAATACTTAATTTGACATCCCTTGATCAAAAATATATGCAGGATTTATATTAATAAACCCAATACATTACCAAAAAAACATTAAATTCAACTATAGAGAGAATAATGATATTTTCAGGAAGTAAATTTTCCTAAATATCAATCAGGGAAGAATCATAGGATTGATATATGTTCATTATACCATTAGGGGTTCTCACTTCTAATTCAATATCTAATCATTGTTGTTTTACTATTATACCCTTATAAAGTTTCTCAAATTTAATTGAATGGGTAGATATATAATCCAATAAAAAATTAAATATTCTATATTGGATGTTATGTATATATTTTACCTCTACTTTATCATTATTCGCATTACCAATAATGATCATATTATATTTTAAATTTTTATATGGGTTAAGAGGTTAATATAATTGATAATCATAATTAACCTTTCGGTTTGAGCAGTAGTCATTAGAATTCCTATATTTCATAAATTTAAATCACTAGAGTATGGTTTTTGTATGTTGTTGAGATTTTCATAGTTCATTTTATTAAATAGTCTTATACCATTACATTGTCATTTAATTATCCAGTGAAGTTCCATTCCAAACGTATACATTTTACAAGTCCCCATAATAAAATTTCTCCCATGTTTCATTCCTCACTTGGAGGATCCCATATCAGGAAGTCAATCTAAACACCATTTGGGGAGCATGTATCAGGTAGTCAAACTATAAAAAAATCATGGAAAATCAAAATATTTTAAATAAATTCAAAATCAAATTTCTCATTTTGACATTTCCATATGACTTTTCCATTACAAATATAATTCATGGTATCCATAAAATTAATTCCATTCGAAATCATCATTTAATTTAAGAAATATTCTTCAAGTATAAATATAAAATCAATTTCTTCACATTAGTTTTCGAATAATTCCTTAACCTTTCTCAAATTTAAGGAATAATTAAAATTCCATAGAAATTGAGCGGGTTAAAAATTTCTATGAAGATCTTAGAATAAAAATTTCTATGAAGATCTTAGAATAAAAATACAACAATTTTAGAATGAAGATATTAAGTAATTTAAAAAATTATTCACAATAAATAATGAAATATATGGTTTCAATTGAATATAAGTCTTATGGAACAAACTACAATTAATCACATGATCAACGTGAAAACCTGCAACATGATCAATAACAAAGAATGGGGTGATGGAGATCAAGATTCACATACTAGAATAATGATCTAACAAAATAGATATTATACCCATCAATATCATCATGATTTTTCACTATATAAGGAGGAGGGAAAATGATATTGGAAGAAAAACACATTAGAGAATATCAATTTACATGAATCAGATCAATCATGACAAACCATGCTCCAGACATCCATAAGTATGGGTTTGAGTAGAAAAACATCATCTTTAGATTCATCGGTAGAAAATAATTACATTAGCGTTGAGTGGGGGATGATTAGGGTTTATATAGGGCGTCCATGAATTTTAAAATTAAAAAATGACTAAAATATCATATATGTGATCAACCATGCTTTAATGTTCATTGAGAAGGGGTTTGATGAGAAAAACCACACCACATTAGAGCCATCAATAAAAAAGAATAAATTTGGGTTGAGTTGTAGTATATTAGGGGTTAAATCAGGGGTCGTAGTATTTTAAAATTAAAAATCATAGGGATAAAATCACATTTTCATGGTTTGTGGGAGGGGGATAGATTTTTATACTCACAGTGCTTCCTAACAGCATGCCTCTAATTATTGGGTTGCACGGTTTCTACTAGGTTGGTGCACGGTTTGGGTTACCATGAGCCAAACATAAAAATCCCAATATCCATAAGTGGCATCATTTGTATGGTTTAGCCACATTATTTGGACAAACCATGTTCCTCCCTCCAATGCACCAACATATTGTGCACAATTTTCTAGTCCGAACTATAATGTTTTCTCTAAATATGGGACTAGCATAGAATACCCCATGGGTATTTATAATTCTCAATATTTAATCTAAAAAGAACCTAAAATAATTCTCAAAAAATGTAAATCTAAAATGAAGTTCATGACGTACCATTAATAAGGTAATGAGATGTTACATACTCCAAACCAAAAACACTTTTTGTCCATATAAATACTTTCAAAAAGTTTCAATGTCAAAGAGATGAGGCCACTACTGTCTCATTAATGTCTCATGATCTCAAGTATCATGTGAATGAGAATCATGTTTCTATATCAAATTGACCAAATGTATCATCCTCCATCAATGTACCTTTAGTATCATAATCATAAAACAAGACTGGATGATTAGTCATGGATTAATCAGTCTCAATATCATGGTCAACAATGATTAAAACATGAGAAGTGTCATAAAGATACCTTCAAAGATGTAAACCTTGAAATAAATTGTGGATATATCTAAACTAGAGTCAGAGTTTTAAATGGTAATAAAATTTCCACACCTTCTCAAATATCGATAAAGGGCATGCAAACATCATTAAAGTCTCTCCCTATTTACCGAATATTTGTGACAAAAAATGGTGAAAATATCAAGAACACCTTGTCGCCAACTGAAAACCCCAACGATCATTGATGTCGATCAGCATAGGAAATATACCGACTCTATTTCGTAAACATTCTCCAATTAATCAACTAACTCATTATGATCATATATTAGAAAAAACATGGTCCAACACAATAATATTCAATAGTATATTAGCAAACAAAATAGATTTACATAGTTGTCCCTAGAAGGCCTCATAAATAGCCAAGGTAATTTTATACTTGTAATTGTTATTCTAATAAAATTTAGTCAGTACCAATTGTGTTTCCCACAATCCACAAATTTTGAGAATGTAACACCCCAAGATTTTATATTACGTTATTTATTCAAAGTATTTCAATAACTTGCATTAGACGCAACACCGAGTTCTAGCGCACCATGACTTACCAAACTAGCTGTTCAAATGCAGTTATGAATAGTATTAACTGAACATTGAACTTTATATAATCCTTATAATTTTAGAATCCATATTATATGTTTCTTAGACATAATGTAAGAACAAATACAATTTTTCAGATAAAAGAAGTTTTTTTCAAAAAATTCATTTTCCACCCTATTAATGGAAAAGCCTTTTTAAATCCAATATCTGAAACATTTATATATTCAATTTGACAAAATAAACCACTTCTTTAGAATTGGGACATACGAATTTAGTTTCAATAATGTATTGGTGTTTTTCTGATAACTTTCATATTTGGGTGAATAGTGAAAAATACTATATTTTAACGAAAAACAACTTTTTTAATCAAAATAAATTATAGTGTAAAATTATAAATTTCAACGGTTTGAAATTATAAATAGATTATATTTTTACCATTTAATCCAATTATGGTTATTTTAAGTAATTTTACTTTGAAATAGGACATAAACAAATGTCAAACTTTTGAAAGTTATTATTTCTTAAAAATATGCCATTTGGTATTGACTGTGGGAATTAATTTTAAATTAATAAATGAAACTTCTATGTTTTGAATTTGGTAAGATAGACTTCATTATTGAATTCAGAATATCAAAATTATCTTAGGGAATATTTTTGTTATTTTTCTGAAAACATTTAATTTTTAATGTATAGTGAAAAACACTAAGATATTGTTTAAAACCAGATTTTTATTTAAAGAATTATTTATTTTACTTAAATTTATTTTAGGTCAAAATAGATACATAATACCTATATTATTTCAATTTAATTCATTGGAGTCAGTTTCTAATAATTTTAGATATATAAAAATTTTAAAGAACTTTTCACCTTCTTTTACCCACCTCCTAGAAGAATTTTTAAATTCACATAAAACAAAATTTTACCGCTTCGGTGAGTTGAATTTCGAAAATACAAAAGTCACAGTTAATATCATAGAGTAAAATTTGGCTCAATATGATAAAAATAATTTTTGATGAATAGTATCTTTTTTATTTTATTAAACACGGTTAAAACTAAATAGGGTAATTAAGGGTAAAAATGATATTATTATTACCCTAAAACATGTCCTAATTCTATTGGATAAGTGTAATTCGACCACAAAAAACCTTCGGAATAAAATATTACCCTTTAGGTCCACTTGTATTAGATTAGGACACTTATTATTATTTAATTTAAAGAAGAGTTCAAAGTGTAAAATTCAATGTTTATTAACTAAACCATTTTCAATATAGGGTTATACATAAGATAAATTCGACTATAATTATTCATTAGAAATATAAAAATATTTCCTATATCATGGGATTTTATTTATAATTTTTAGTCATTAAATAATTAAATTTATTTATGACACAATGCTGATGCAGTAATTACCTTATTAATCAATGAATCAAATAAATTATATTATAAATATTAAAATAAATATAATTTCAATGTTTTTATGAAATCCACGAATTTTCTAGGTGACTATGACATTTTAGGGTTGATTAAATGTATCTTGTTCGAAGTAATCAAGTTGTGGTGACTTTCACAGAAACAAAATACCAAATAGTTTCAAAATTGACATAAATTAACATTGAAAACAAATACTATATTTTTGGTTGATATAATATTCCTAAAAATGTAAGGTTCGGCCAAAGGGCTTAAATAATATTATATATGTCATTAATGAGCAACTTGAGGTTCTATTTTAATTTTAGAGTATGTTTATTAACCATATATTTTATGAATACAACAAGACACATTAAAACATAAACTATTTAATTAAGAGATAAATCTAAATGATAAGGTTAAAATGGTGACCTAAAATTGTCTAAAACATATTGTTTGAGAGGATATCGACACATAACCACCTATGAAACTAAATAAATTCTTTTGGAACCATTATAAACCGAATATGATTGTATAATAAATTAATACTTTAATATTTTTTTTAAAAGACCCTCACCCCTCTTATAAAAGGGAACTTAACCTTCTCTTAATATCACACCTTGAAAGCCTTTTTTCTCGGCTAAACCTTTCCCAAATATATTTCCAACTTCCATCACTTCAACTAAGAGGCCTTATTTTGATCAGAAAGCCAACCTAAGGAGCCCTTTTTATCAAGTCAAAGGGAAGAACCCGAAGAAGAGGTAATGATTTCACCACCCTCTTTCACATTTTCCACATCTTCATTATTTTTTATTTCCATTCTAAAATAATAAATCCAGTATATTCTATATACTGTGATTTTATTATAAATATTTCACAACTATATTCATTTTTCTATCCATCTGATTAAAGATAAATGTCACCTTACGTGCGTACGTACGGCTTATCGTCTCCATATCGTGGTGTAATTTGTTATTCAACACTATGTTATTTAGATGGATATAATGATGAGTAATATGTATATAAATAATGAAAATAACATGATAATGTCTCAGTAAATGTAATATACCATCCGATTCCACACCTTTAAGGAAGTGATATTGGCACTCGTGCGTACGTACGGATTACCGTCTCCACGACGCGATGAGATTCATTTCCACATTCACCATTCATCGACGATTATAAAAATATATATTACTAATATGTTTGTAATATGTGAAATAGTAATTCAACTGGGGGTATATATATTTATATAAATATATTTATATGTACTTACATATATTTTATTCACTTAGTTCCATTCCATACGTTATGAAAACAAAAACTGAGTTTATGCATACGTATGGACTACCGTCTCCATAAACGGTGTTTTCCATTTCATATATATGTCTATTGTACATATTTATTTTCTAAATATATATGATATATAAATCTTTTTTTATATTAAGGAATTATTTAAATCATGATCTAATTGATACAATCACGAGTAACAAGTTAAAACACGTACGATAAAGAAATCGATTATTACCCAAAATGATAATTTCACATGGAAATTACTATTAAATTGGTAGTATAAAGACATAAATGAATGATGTATGATATAATGAATATTAATATGGTTCTGGTATAATTTAATAACATACTATGGTCTTCATACAAGAAGATAAATTTACCCTCGACTAATGGAAAGTGTAAGGTAAGGAGTTTTCTTCTCACTAATTTTTCTCGTGAGATTCGTGCTATATTAACACTATTAACTTTTGTGTGGTGTATGTACTGCCCATAATTGTATTCTTTGTGTAATAAACTTTAATTTATGTGTATTTAAATATTCATTTTATGATAACTCTTTCATGGGGTGTATGTTTCGTATGTTTCCAAATTGGTAAGGGTTAATTTCAAAATCTCTTTTTTATCCGATGTTGTTTTTACGTAAATATATAATGGGACGTATTTATTATCCATGTCCATGTTTCATGAAAGTGTTTCCAAAGGTATTATTTTAATTCACTTTTTTACAAAAACATCATTTCAAATGTTTTAAATATTTATTCCTCTAAATCTTTCTCATTAATGTCCATGTATTTAATATGGGTTTTAAGGATTTATTTATATAGACATGAATGTTTTTAAAATTTTAATTCCTTTAAAAAGATTCAAAGTGCTATGGGACACTTTGAATTAAAAATTTCATTAAATTTATTTCTTTCTAAATTTTTTGACTGTTAAATGATTTCAAGAAAAAGGGATATTTCTCTCAAAGAGTTTTACAAATCATTTTCACCTATGTCAACATCCTTTGACTGATTTTAAACTTGTTTGAAGAAAATTTTTTATGATACAAATATTCCATATTGTATTTAAGGTTTTGGGATATGTTTAGCTATGGATGTGTTATTTTTATACCATTCATGGTTTAGGCATAATGTTTGGACATTTCATAAGCTAGTTTTAATACGAATGTCTATGTTATGTTTAATCCTTTTCATATAAGGAATGCATTGGACATAATAAGTGATGGGCGGAGCCCGCTATAGGTCCTCGATGCATCGGTAGGTCTCATGAGACAAACTAGTGTCTTGGAACAAGGCCTTGACAAAATCTTATTTGTAGTCTTGGAACAAAGCCTTGACTATGTGCTTATGATAGTATGGCATTATGATTTCCATCAATATGAGAGTGGTTAGTGATATTCCATGTGATTATTTTACTAGTAGATTAACCATGTGAATAAGTAAATGGAATTACTTCATTATATTTTTTCCATATTATGATGAAGTTCATGTTTAAAATGATTTTTTAGTTATATATTTCCTTAAATGTTTATGATTATTGATGACAGTTTCTATTGTATTGTTATCCTTACTGAGCATCTGAGGTCACCCCTTTCTATGTTTTATTTTTCCCAGGATTCAAAGAAGTGTATTGTGATTGATATGTAGGGTTATGCCAAAGGGATAATGGCATTCATAAAGGATTATTTATTTTGTTTTGTATATTATAAAGTGTAATGTAACATTCATGTATGTAATCTATTTTCCAGGACTGCTAAACCGATCGGTCCTTCGGGACTTGATTCCTTGTAATAATGCCAATGTATTAAAATAATTCACCAACTCTGGGTAAATGGGGTCAGGGAGTTACAGAGAATGAATGAAAATAACCTATCCCTAAGGTTATGTATTTATATTTCCACCTAACCATCCCTTTGTAGTGGATATTTTATGCTCAATTGCACATAAGATTTTAGTGCCTCACGGAGGACCCTAAAATAGAGAGATGTTACATGGGGATCCAATCATGGACTATAGAATAAGGAACTTCGTGTAATTTTAAAATCTCTATCAAATAAAGATATACCAATTCCTAAACATAGGTTATATACATAAAAGGTATAAATATATCCAATTTTTTCATCCTTTCAATTATAACTCAACTACATTCTTTCACCAAGGTGTATACAGAAACCGATCAACAAATTATATAAGGATCTCAGATCACTTTAATATTGGAAGTGGATGTGTTATAAGAAACTTTTATTGTCTCGAGTCCTTGAAATTAACCCATTGGAAGGTGTAACAATGATAAAAAAAGGTATGTTACATATTGTCCCATTCCTGGACACCGTAACCATCACTGAGTATCATAGAACATTTTTGTGGAACCAGGTGCACCACCTAATCAAAATTATGAAAATTTACCATCCTATCCTTTCTGAAAAAAAATTCACATCAAAATGGTTTCGGAAACAAAGGATACCCACTAGAGACAACATCCATTATTATATGGTCTCCCAACCATAATAAGACTCTATAATGCTATGGAATCATCATCAATAATTTATTACTAAAAAATTATTAAAGGAGGAAAATATTTCAACTAAACAGTTTCCAATACAACCTATACTTATTCCTCCATGGCTCCCAAATGGAACTAAGAAAAATGAGCCATCGAATTATACACTTTTTATGATTGTTTCAAGGAATGGATTTGAATATTACAAAGATAGTATATGATCCAATTCATACCGGTCCCACAAAATTATTAAGAAAAAATTCTAATAATGTAATGAAGTACAAGGAAACTTACCATCATAGGAGTGAATCCCTCCCCTCATGTCCTCATCCTCCATTGGCGCATAGTAGTGTGGGATTCAGAAGGACCACATCGATCTCATAAAAATGATTTATAATTAGATAAATAATCTTCCTCTTGATTCATTTCTCTTTAGGAATGTGAAGTATTTATGTTAAAAGACATGACATGTTGGATGCACTCAATCAAACGAGGAAGATGTTTCCTAGGAACATCCCTCATTTCATCCCTTAAAACCCTAATAACATATTCTAAATTAGATTCAATCCATACAAATTGATAATTATTTTGAACAACATGTTTTAAACCATAAATTATAACCCACAATTCAGCTTCATAAGTAATTTCAATTCTAATATAATGGTCGATAATCCTTCAACAAAGCCACATTAGGTGTGGAAAACACCCCCACAACCTGAAGAACCGGACATTCTAGTGGTCGCACCATCAACATTGACCATAATACATGATATTATCAGAGGAATACAAATAATATATTTAGAAAAAATTTGTTTCCTAGATTTTCATGAGACCCCAACCACTCTCACGATATTTAGATCATCCATGGTATTATTCATAGATCCCATTTTAAACATAGATGCAATGTATATCTCCATGTGAATATCAAGATTCCGAACCTATATAGAGGGAGTTACATCAGAAGAGATGATCTCACTCCTCTCATTCCATATTAAATGGATGGATATTTTTGTATCATCTCCCAATAGATTATACATTTTTTCACTGTGACCGATTTTTCAGAGCATGTCCATAGATGAGCAACATCCATATTCGTGTTAATGTAGATTCCAAATAGGTGACTTATATAAGACTAGAGGTTATGAGAAAATTTTAAGTTATTGAATATGTTTTTCATATCCTATTCATACCTAAAACAAAAATTACATTCTAAAGAAAAACAATAACAAACACATTTCAATTGATCATGCATTGGAATTGTTTATCTCCATATTCTCTAAATGAGAAGGAACCACAAAGGCTAGAGAAAATTAACCTTAAATTTTAATAAACATGTTATTGGTGGTGTTGGGTATTTCACAATGAATTATATAATAATAAAGTTTATTAAATTTATCATTCCTATTTGTACATCAGATTAGAAAATCCTTGTCCATGAAAGTATAAATCTGGATCAAAATGTTATTTTTAAAAGGGATAATTCTAAGAAGGCTGGGTTTACCATTTAAGAGATTATAATTGAACATATTATCTTAATCCATTGGAAAAAAGATAATATCTTGTAGGGTTCTTTATAACCATAATGTAGTAAAAATATTATGATCATATCGCATGCTCACCACACATCTTGTGTTTTTTTGACGTCATGAAAAGAAATCCAAATTGAAACCCAAAGAGATGAAGAGTGGTAATTCCGATAGCCTGATATATTCCTCTAAAAGAACCCACTATATAAGAATCCACAATAGAATTAATTATGATTAAATATGTTATATGTAAATTTCATAAATATATTTAGTCCATTGATTCAATGTTGTCACATAACTACAGGCTTGATACAATCCTTTCATGACACTGTAATCAATTTCCTCTCATGCACTAACCTAGTCCAAATTAGGTTACTTATAATTCCCTTTAAATCATTTATTATACTTCGTATCCACCTATAGATAGATAAAAAATAATATAACGTAGATTAAATTACAAAATTTTCAAGAAAAACACTTCTTACCAAGGACGTAGATTTTCGTTTCTAATTAGCTAATGTTTTAATGATAAAAGAGTAGATATATTCAAAATATCTTTACCTAAATTTTCCCATGAATAGAGGAAGACCATGTTAATAAAATGTAATATACCATTTTTTGTCCCCAAGCCTTATAGTGCTCCATTTTTCTTACCAGCCATAATTCCCTCACCAAAAACAATGAAATAGTTATTTCAACTTATGGACAGACCGTAAAGTTAATCATAGTGATAAAACATAGCCTTCACAACATCAATAGTTTTCTTGGAATCCTGACCATGAAGAATAATATCATATACACAAAGAATATGGGAAGGAGAAATGTTATTTATTCCAGATTTTATACGTCGATAAATGCCAAGTTGAATAAGATCATTAATAAATCATCATATATAATCATCAGTGATGGAATAATGTTGTACTAAAAGTGGTTCCTCTATCTAAAACCTCTAATACATTGACAAAATATCCTTGGTGAACTAGTAATTAGAACTTTCAGCATTGCCTATGTATTTTTGATGACTTAGATAAACAAATCTAAAAACCCTATTTTTTTTATAAACATTAATAATAAAGAACTATCTCAATGTTTCAAAATCCCTTAATATGTAAATCGTGACAAAAAGGTACCCTTATTTTATTTTCCATTTAATCAAGGTAATACTTTGTAGTTACATGAATAAGTAGGTTTTTTAATCTACGTAGTAAAAACCTAAACTGATGAAAGGTAATGTTCTCCTTGATAAATTTTCCTATCATAGTCATGATTAATTTTCAAATGATATTGGGTATATTATTCCGAATATAAACCAATTTGAAATCCATTAGGTCAATCACACCTTACTTGTCATAATTGAAGCAATGATGTGTGAATTTATTCCATGGGGCATAAATGCATTAGTGAAATATATATATAATGTTATTAGTCACATCATAATGAAATATATCCCATAAAAACATGAATTATTTATCTAAAAAAACATTCTAGTCCGGCCAAATCATCTTTGTTGAGAGAGAAAAGAGCCACTTTGACATCATCCTTCAATGGATCCATAATTAACTCTTAATTTTGATGCACCTCTATATAGAGGGTTATGTTTTCTATCATCATTTCTATTCTATTCCATCAATCATTAGATTATAAACATTATAAATAATACACTATAGTCTTGGAAATGTCATTCTCAAAAGTATGAAGGTGACCCTCAATACTCATATTAGTATTCCTTGATCAAACTCTCGTTTCCTTTTGCAATCAGTGAAAGAATATAGAATTTTTTTTACCTTCCTTGAATGATCTAACATAAAATTGGAATCTTTTAATCCTTTCCATCAGAGTGAGAAGTTCATCTATCTTATTGTGAGCCTGAATTTATATACTATATAAGATATGTTCAACGTTATTAACAATTTTAAAATTATCAAGACTTTTTTCATCTTCCTTTATGTCAAGATATAGTTTAGAGAACTATTTTATACTCCATTTTCATAAAAATCCTTTAGTATACCTTAATTTTTCTTTAAGTATGTAAATCCTACTTATATGGAGGTTACATCTCTAAACCTCTATAACAACTTCCCATCATTCAGGACTAACAATCCATCAATTATTGAAATTAAATGGTCGGGGTACATACCTTGTAATCTGATTAGAGATTTCATTTAAAATAGGATTATGATCAGAATTCTTTTATAGGAGTGTGATGTCTGTGACACCATTTCCAACACAAATATCTTTCATTTGATCAAAGAATATATCAATAATATTTTCATGTCTTCCATTCAAGGTGTACCTATTTCATGTAATATCTGTTCTTGAAATAAGTACATCGAAAAGAATACATTTATCATTGAAGGAAGATAATTACAAAGATTATACAATATTGATGTTGAGCCTATCTTTTTCATCATTTTTCATAATAATATTAAAATCACATAGAATCACCCATTTCTAATATATGTCATCACTTTGGGCCTCAAGGTCCTTCTAGACTCTCTTCATTATATATATTAACATGAAGCATAAACAAATTAGATGAAAAAATTACCACCTAAGGTTTTGAAACACATAAATACACTCTATGTATTTCAATTAACGGTCAAAATCTTGATTCACTCATGCAATATAATCTATAATATATCAATGTAGAATCAAGTATATTTTGGGAGAGAAACCTGTAACAAAGGGATGCCCACAATAAATCATTTTGGTTCACAAATGACATTTTATGCAAAACAATCACAATAAGCATTGGTTTATAGGACATAATATAATGTCTAAGGGCCTCGGTTGTCAGGGAATTCCCTATCCCTTGATAATTATCTAGAGTACCCCCATTGTTATAGGTCATGTCTTCTTGTCAGAGGCCACTCATTTTTTTCAAAATTACCTATGTTACAACCTTTCTTCTACTCTTATTTTTATTTCCTCCCTTTGGGTTATTTTCTAATTTTATGTCCTCATTCACATCTGATTATACATTAGTCTAGACATCATTTTTTGTGAGGATCGTCTGAAGGATGATTATTTTTAGTGTCATCAAGCTGGAAAATACAACCCTGTGGAGTGTATTTTTCACTCGATTCCATTTGTTGATGACTTAAGATAGAAGTGACCCATCTCCTGGTAGTCCTGGAGGAGGTGACTTGGGTATATTTACCATCCATGACATCTTCTTCACCCTACTATGTTGGTTTTCCTGATACATTACCTTCTTTCCTGGAAAATTATATCTTGCTGCAGGTGCCTCTTTCTGGTGATATTGTCCCTTTTCATTATTATCATCAGGAAAACACTCAAAATTAAATTTGTGGTCCAGAGGGTTAACATGATTCACAATAGATTGGTATTTACCAAAATCATGACCATGAGGGATGGCTGATTTTGTGTGTACATTCAAAATATATCTGCAATGGTCCTAAATAGTTTCCCCTTATTTATCTTCATTCACCCATGGTGTAGGAAATGTCAAAATTATAAGAATTAGAAATGACATTTCTCATTCTCGTGGTATAATAAATGCTGAAACTAGAAGACTGTTGGTACTCCAGAAAATGAACATATCATAGGGTCAAATATTTTTTTGGAGAGTATATATTTCATGTTTGTGTGCTCTTAATATAAAATAATCCTTTCACTAAAAATGAAATTACACTAACAATTTATAGCATAAATAAAATATTTCAGTTTTATATCATGGGTTGTATAATTCTTCTTGTGTAGTTTATGTTCTCATGATTTATATGCTACCATGTGATCACCCTATATAATATTTAAACCCAAAATCAACCCTGATGTGTCATAGAAGAACACATATCCCAATATATCCTATGTAAGATTCAACATAAGAACATATGTCAAAATATATTTTAACACATCAAAATGACATTAGAATTATTCATTACTTATGAAATTCAATTTTTTATGAGTGATAGAGGTCATTGGAGTAGACAACATCAATAAATCATTAAAAACTATTGGTAATACCCCTCCAATCCTAATAATCTCAGCATCATAAAAAACATGGTTTATCCCTTGTAATAAAATCTTTATCCTTCTAATGATCAACTAGGATTCTATGTTATGAGAATACGTGTCCCATGTCCCTCACATCCTATATTGAGAAATTACATATTTAATGAATTTGGTAAAGTTTGTTTTCTCTCTTGATTTATAGTATTTCTCTCATATGATTCAAATGATCCAAATCACTTTTTTAATATATTAAAATATCATCCAAATATATCCATGGATGAATGAAAGTAATCATGTTATATAATATTCATGAAATCCTAAAAACTATAGGAGAACTGGTTAGGCCAAAGTGAATAACAAAATAATCAAAATGATAATACATAATCCTAAAACTAGACTTCATATTGTTAGATTTTTTAATTCTAAAATAGTGATAACCAGACTGAAGATCAATCCTAAATAATTCCTTTTTTCCCACTCAACTGGTTCAAAATATCCTCAATGCATTGTAATATATAGTTGTTCATTACCGTAACTAGGTTGAGTTCATAGTAATAAAAAAATCCAAATTATTCCATCGGCTTTTCTCTCAAATAAAATATTTCCTCCCAAGGTGAAACATCAAGTGCAGAAATCATTTCTCAAGCTGGTACTAAACCAAAAGATAACGTTACCTCCCTTATTGGAGGAAGACTATAAAAATCAGAAGGAAACACATTTTCAATATCAATGATGATTAATGGAAGATAATCACTTATATATTCTCTATCTAAGTAAAAAATTAAAATATAATATCTTCCATCCCAACTCTAGAAAACATTTTCCATCTATATTCATCCTCAAGTCCTATTTTCCCTAAAATAAATCCAACACCCCATCATGTCTAGTAAAGGAGACCCATTAACGATAACTATCAATTCAAGACATATTTTCAATCTGATAATCCATCCATATGATGATGTCATCAGGATTCATGTTGAGATCCCAGAACTTCAAGGTATGTTAAAACTCTAATTAGGAGAAAACACACGTATGATATTGAAGACATTATTCTCCCCTAGTGCTGAGGGGAATATTAGTGCCCATCACATAAGATAAAATATATTTAAAAATATTT
The DNA here is from genome assembly GCA_963277665.1 of Viscum album. Lineage (NCBI taxonomy): Eukaryota > Viridiplantae > Streptophyta > Magnoliopsida > Santalales > Viscaceae > Viscum > Viscum album. Next base: position 55,948,077 of record OY728156.1, read on the forward strand.
AGAACCTAAAAAATTGAATTTTTATAATTTTTTTACGTTCACTAATACAAAATAATGAAGTCACAAATAATGAAATTACTGTGATGGTACCTCTCACGATCGTTGGACCCGCATCTAAATCCTCTAGATACTCTTACATAGTGTGAGGATGCTTTGTTCCAGATGCCTTTCATTGGGACTCCTTAGATCACAAAGAAGATAATTTCAGTGAAGTACTATTAGTTTAAGATGATTAAATTCCACTACATGTAGAAGAAAATTTATTTCATAAATTCACCATGTGGCATGAAAGAAAACATGAAATATAAATCTTTGGTGTCTCGGTGCAAACCCATTTTGAATGCCTAGCCCAACCACGCTAAAATAAATTCATAGGGACTCTTATTTGAAAATTTTGTGGTCTAGAAGACACATTATAAGAATATCCACTATTAATTTAATAACACATTCTATATAACATAATGGAACTCACTAAACATCTATTGGGATATAAGGGAACTTATTTAAACAATGAATTTTCAGTCAGGTCTATCTCATCCATCAACACTGTATCAAGTATGCTATTCTAAAAAGTGAGCATGAAAATGATTACTTGGGATTAGATGTTATGTTGAATACCATCACAAATATATGAACCTTTATTTGTTCATTCGTTGAAACTTCAGGATAAAACATAATGATTATAGATAAAGTATTATCGGTTTGTTTCATGGTCTTTTCACCCTAATAGATGTCAAGAAACTCTGACGACATTACCATGATAATAGATTTAGGAAATATTTTATTAGTGAATATAAATCTAATGTCATTCCACTCCAATACACCATGATTCTTAATTTTCACTATTTAATCCCACCATATCTTTCAAGACCTTCTAGTTTGAATCTTGCACAATGTACATTAATTGAATATAGCATTTCCTGGTACTCAAAAAGGAACTCGATCCTTTTCAAGCAACACTCATCCTCTTGATGATCACTAGTGACATGAAAAAAATTTGTATTCTAGTGAAGTCACACTTGAGAAAAGTTATGGCATTTTTCTCTTTGAACATCCATGATTAGATTCTTAATGGGATTGGTTGTTACTTATTATCCTAGATCTTAGACAACACACACTACAATATCAAAATGAATTTAGTACACCCGTGGATTTTTTATTTTTTGTTCCCTAGAAGTGTCCTTGGGGGGAATTTTAAAATTTATTCAACCATATGTGATGCTATATAATAGAAATAGGAAAGACAAAGAAAATTAGTGATACTACACATATCGAGGATATATAAACACCAATTTCACACCTAAGGTTTTCATGAATTATTTTTCGAATAAATTAATGTTATTCAGTGGAATGAATTGAAATATATGAAAAGTTAATTTTTCTGTATACACAATAGACATATATTATTAAAATAAAAACAACACTGATTTTGGGATACAGTATATGAAGAACAATGTTTGACTTGTGTCACACATAATACTAAGTTATTTAGAAAGCATTCACTATAGGTAAGACCAGGTTTTACCAAACTATGATATGCCATTAATATTATTATGAAATATTAATATAGTTATCACCTTATTTTTGTAATGGAAGTTATTAATAATATTAATTAAATTATTAATATATTGTTTTTACATGTATATAATATGAATTATTTTGTGGCCAGTTAATTAAATATAAATAAAAACCCCTTGAAAATATAGGAAATCATTTACTTAAATATGTTCTAATAAATTAATAAACATCATTTGATGAAATATATTAATTAAGAATATATATATATTATCTTCAACAAACTATTTAATTTTAAATTTATTTTTTTTTCTAGAAAAAGGTAAGAATAGATCCAAATTTACACATTATGAAATGTATTTTTCCAAAAGATATTTTTACAATATTTTAATTGAGAAAAAAAATTATTTTTATTTTAGGAAAATATATAAATTATAAATGAAAAATAACATCTTTTTACATGTTATAACATTAAATTTAGATAAGATTAATTTTTGGTATTTTTCTATGAAGTTTCATTTTTTCATGAATAATAAAAAACATTGAATATTAATTGAAATATGAATTTCCAAATAGATTATTTATATATTACTATTATGTTTTAAACCGTTTTTAATGGATTATTATTTAAATAAAAAATCAAAAAACTCAATTTAGGATATTATAATCAATTTAATTTTGAAATTGGATACAATAACTATGAAAACATTTGAACTTTTTCACATTAAGTATTATTGTTTCGACCCTTATACACGATTAATATAAAATTAAATTCTTTATAATATTTTATTGAAATATAGAAATATGAACTCAAATTTTATAATCAGCATAATATATAAATTATTGTAAGTAAAAATTATTTTTTGACACAAAATATTTCTGAATATAATTAAAAGTATTTACAACGATTAAGTTAAAAAGAATTTTACATAGTGGTTAATTTTAAACATAAGGGACCAAATGACTATAAAACATGTTTGAACCCCATTAAAAGAAAATATTTATACAATACACTATATTTTTTTATATTTAACTTTATATTAGGCACAATTGTTATGGGATACCTACTAATTGTGTTTACCTTTAGGGTATTTACAAATTCCAGACTCACCTCCTTTATAAAAGTCAACAAACCCTCCCCTCCATCATATACTATAAATATTATTGGATAATAAAAACTCTAAACAAATAAACTCTATAAATACCTCTCTCATAACTCAATCCTCACTTTGGTTGGAAATAATATCCATGGTTATCATTGGTGAAAACAAAAAGTAGTTATATACAGAATATGCAACGTTCATCAACATGTATTTTTTTGTTTTGTGTTTTTTCCACCCAATTCAGTTATTATTATATAATGAATATATAATAAAATATGTATCCAAAATATTATGGTATGTTATTATGTTAATGTTAAAACCTACACCTTCACAAACTTCAATATAACTGGATATGGAATCAATGTTTTTATGTTGGATGGACTGCCGCCTGGTGAACTGACGTCTTTCATTCTTCCATTACATCATTTAAAGGTTAGTAAAAATGATGGATTTATAAGTTATATATTATATATATTATATTTAATATTTATGTATGATAATTTAATTTTTACAAATCATATACAGTCATTCTTTCCTTTTTGGTAATATTTTAACATCTTTTGTGGACTTGTGGACTACCACATCCTCAAGGCGATGTTATTCATTCATGATTTATATAAAATGTATTAATAATGGGTTTATTCAAAGTTTTTGATATTTATTAAATAATAAATCTACTTGAATGAATATATATATACATATATATCATTTAATTTTTTTCAGTTCAATTTGACAATAAAAGCGAAACATTGTTTATTCGTACATATAACGTATATTTTCCATGAAATATTTTTTTCTCTTTATATTTATATGTTTAATATATTTATAAAAATATATGTATAAGTAATATATATTAAATAAATAACATGGTTTATATTCTTTAAATGATTAAATCATGATCGAAGATAGATGACCAATAATATAAAGTGATAACAAAAATGAAATACAAAGTGGTTTTTACCTAGGACGTAACTTTAACATGGAATTGATAATAAATGGGTCATATAAAGTCAAAATAAATTCATATACAGTATTATATATATGAATATTATTATTTGGTAGATATTTAATAATTTAATTTTTATTATACAAGAGGTTTTCACAAATATGAAGTAAGTCAATAGTGAAGGTAAAGTAATTTCTAGTCTCACTTTTATTTATGTGAGACTTCTGCCATATTCAACACACACTTCCATTGTTTGGTGTATATACATACCATTAAAATTATATATCATTTATATAACTTATATAATTATATTATATGTTTCACCTGATTTTATTACATCATGTATCTCAGGATTCAAAAGTTACTCAAGTCGTAAATGATTTATGTCTTTATTTTATTTTCGGTGAGATATAAGCAATGTCCACAACCAATTTCTTCTATGGGGTGTATATAATATTCATGAATCTAATTTATTTTTATTATACATATTATTATTGTTATTTAAACATAAATTTTAGGATAACACTTTCATGGGTTTTGTGGTTCAAAATTGACTCAATCAGTAATGTAATTTTTCCCTAAGTTATATTCATTGAGGCACATGTTATGTTATACACCAATATTATTATAAATGGTATGTATAGTAGACTTTTATATGTTGTATCATAAAAATTCTTATTTTTAGGATATTTAAAGTCTAATTTAATTCTATTTTATTATGTGTAATATAAGTCAATCTTAATAGAGTGGTAAGAGTTGTTGCTATAATCTCATCGTTTATTGGGATTGTTTACAATTGTGATTTCCTTGATGAAATCCTATGATCCATTTCTAAATAAATCTCTTTAATTCTCATATAATATTGTTATTAATGATTTAATCAGGTAGTTTCACCATTTATCCACTTCTTTGTAGTTAAATAATTTGGAATACGTTTTTCTGAAAATCCAATGTTATTTATCATTTTATTCAAGAATATGCTTTATTCATAAATTGTTTTCCAAAAATGATTTGATAAATGTTTTTAGAAGGTATTTTAAACTCATTTTCAAGGAAAAAGATTTTTATAATGTTTTATTTTATAATATGGTATAAAATATTCATATTTTATCATGTTTATTTTCAAAGAAACAGTTTTCAATATGTTTTATGTTTTAAAAACCATGTCTAAAGTTGAAAGGGTATTTTCCTCAAGAAAGGATACAAATTAAATTGAAATTTTTTCCCATCTAATATGAATAAAATTTACATTACCTATTACTTACTAGTTATATAATCCAACTATACCATTCATAATCACTCTATTAATGGTTTTTGTTTTCATTAAATGATGTTTTTGAAAACCTATTTCTCATCAACATGTTATTCCAGGAATAAATCACTCTTAAACCCTCCTCATTTAATGGGTTATGTAATACTTATTTTGAAAACTATACCTCTTACATATGTTATAATATTATTATATTTTTATTGTCCCCATTTAATTTCATTTGTTATGATATGATTAATTTTTATGATCCTGTGGAACAAATAAATATGGGTTTCGTTATATGATTAGTGGGATGTATAACTCCCTCTAATGCATTGGGTGATGAAAAATGTTATATGACCTCATACGGTACATGGATTTTATCCCACTCCCGAAAAAAGTGGGTACACAGGTTGTATCCCATGCCTAAAAACAAGAAGGTACGTGAGCTTTATCCCAAGTATAAAAACAAGAGAGTACACATGTTTTATCCCATGCCTAAAAATTAGTGGGTACAAGTGTTGAAGACCATGATTGAAAACAAGATGTTATACTAGTTGTATCCCATGACCAAAAATAAGAGGGTGGAAGGGTTATATCCAAATCCAGAAAACTAGAGAATTAAAAGATTGTATACTATGCAGAAAAACAAGAGGGAACACAAGTTTTAGTGGAATCCAAAAAACAAGAAGTCAGAAGGGTTTTTAGCACATCATATAAGAATGTACCTTAGTGATTATACCAATCCTACAATGTTATGAATGAATTTATATATATCCTTGAAATAATATTTTCAAGGATTATGTTAATTCCACAATTCAATGTCTTATTCCAATTCTATTCTCATATGTTATTATTTTCTAATGTTCACATTATGCTTACATATATACTTGTTTTACCCTTGATGTGCATCTGAGCATCCCCATTCTTATGTTTCCATTCTCTAGTTTTGAAGAAAGGTTTTATTTTGAATTATTAAAATTGAAGATATTTATGGGTGATGTTGAAGATCATTCAACAAATTAAAATAATGTGTTCTTATTTCTCAAAAATCTAAACTATTACTGTCTATGGGAAATAAGTTTTATGATTCACTAAATATTCGTCTAAAATGATGTAACAACCATGTATGTTAAGCCTGTGTCACTATATTTGTTGTCAATGGAATTGTTTAGAAAAATTTTGCAAACACTGATGCAAAAACATTAGTGAGATCCATATTGGTATTTTTATAGATATGACTTAAGATGTCTCTAAGGATAAGTCTAAGAATGGTTCAAAGATTAGTAAAATGTCCTAGAATTTTGGTAAATGAGTGAGGGAGTAGTTTCAAATCAATTATATCCTTCTCTTGATTCAATACATGGATGTTTCTCTACCATCAATGTACACAGGCGTAATGACTTAAAAAACACAAGATTTAGAAAAACTCAATTTAGAACTGGTGCATGACAACGAGCCTTGATAGACACATTTCTTGAAACTACTATGGGATATTATTTTTAAATTCACAGAATATTTATGAACCATGATGAAGGATTTAAATAAATGAACTAGAATATAACTAATGTTTCATAAAAATATTCATGATTCATATATCAAATTCATAATTATTATTTTTTGTGATCTGATTAGTGTTTATCACACAATGCTTACAGTTTTTAGTCAATGACATAAACACAAAGTAATTATGTTAGTTTTGAATTCAATGGACCTTGAAATGTTTTTCCTATTGAGATACTAAAAATTATGAGAAATGGAATAAATATTATTGTTTCTATACTCACATAAATTTTCCAATATATGATTTATGATGGACATCCAAATGATAATAGGATGGAACAACATTTTTTGGGTCCTCAATGAGGCAAAATCCACCTTATTTTATGGGTTTCAATGGTCTTTTTGTTTCTGATAAATGGATTAGTACCACCAAAAATATATTTTCCATTCATCAGTGTTTAATGAATGAAAATTTAATTTTGGCTATTTATAATTTGGTAGGTTAAGTGGATCAGTTGTTTAACCTTAGTAAAAACATGTGGGAATTTAAAAAAATTGAATCTCTGAAATGTGAAGTGTTTAATGGGATATTTATCATTAAATAATTTACATTTAATATGAAAAAAATATGATAAAGTAATTCCAAGAGGTTAAATAAATGTTAATGAATGTATTAGTGCTTATGAAGAAACATTAACAATAATTTTGATTTATTCTTTAGTTAGAATTATTCATCCTTAATGTAAATATGACTGATTCTTTAATGGATTTAAACCAAATATCCAAAGGTAGTAATCTAAAAGGGAATTTGGATTCTATAAAAATATTGTTCGATGTATATTAAGTGTAAATTGATGTTGGAGTTGTGTATCATTATCAAGGTTTTTATTAGAAGAGTAAAATATAATTCAGTGAAAAATCTATGAACTATAGAGAGAAGAATAGGAGCTCTCATTTTAGCATAATGTCTGGGATGAAACATTTATGGAGATTTCATAATGGGACTAGTAAATTTTTTACGTGTGGAAAAAAGGTCATTGATATGATGAATTACAAATTGACTGGATAAAGACAGTTACTGATGAAAATAATGAGAAATCCCCATTTAATGAACCACTCATGCATCAGTGTTTCAATTGAAAAGATTTTTTTTATTATGTTAAATGTACCCAAACGCAATGGTTAATAAGAGTGATCAATGAAAACAGCCTCTAAAAAATGGAGAAAATGTAAATATTATACAAATTCAATAGAGGTTATGAATCTTGATAATTGAGGCACTCTATATTGGGGAATTTCATGTGATATTTTTTAAAAATAAGCTATATGAAAAAATTTATCTTCATCTTTTAGTAGAACACATGATTTATGCTTTGATTATCACTATATTAATAGATTCTAGAACAATGTTAATATTTTATCAGTATAAGGAGGACCTACGATTCCAATGAATTTTTTTAGTATAATATAAGAGATTATTTAATGAATAAAGTTTAAATTAATGTTTTTAAGGGGTGTGAGGTTAACAATTTATGGAATGGATTATGTCGAAAATAGATTGAATTTTTAGAAATTAATGTATCAATTATCTATATGGTTATTTATTTATATTGGATAACCTATTATAAACACTTTTTAGGATAATGGATGATAGGCAGAATGAATTATTTATTTATTTGTGGGTATTATAATCCATTAGTTGTTTGGGGATAACATATTTACCTTCATTTTGTAGAGTAAGAGATAATATGTAAATTGATAAAGAAGAAAAGTGTGATACTGTTGATATGAAATGGAATGAAATAAAGTAAGTATATATTCCTGTGGAATATTCGTCATCATTAATATGAGGGTATTGAAATAACATGTTTTCTCGATATCATAATTTTTAATGATATCAATGACATTTTTCAAGACTCTTGGATTTATAGATTATTGATCATTAACTTTCTCCTTAACATATTTTGTATCACTCTCTATCAGTATTTGAGAATTATTTTTCTTTTCCGTGTCCATGTTTTCACATTCCACCAATGTAATCTAATGTGACTAACATAGTTTTGAGTTACATTGGATAACCATTATGTATCCATTGTTATTTTTAAATAATATTTTAGTATTCATTAATTAAATATGTTTTTCTGAGAATGAAACATTAATTTATTAATCATTATATTAACTAGATAAATTTCAAGGGATATATAATTTTTAGAGTTGTAAAATGTGACACCATGAGTTTTAATGAATAGTTTTTTTCGAATAAAATAATATTCAATGATAAATTCCATTGAACACTACCCCATGATAATATTTAATTTTAGAAAATAGTAAGATAAGATAAAAATACATGAAATACTTAGTATATTCTAAAATACAACAACATTATGTTTGATTGTGTTACACACAATACCATGTTCCTTCGACAGTTTGCGTCACACACAAGACTTATTTTTTCCAAATAAAATTTACTATTTATATTATTTTTAAAATATTATTATATTCATCACCTAGAAATTTTAGTAGTATTAATGGATAATATTATTTTACCTATTAAAATATTTTTGACACATGTATATAACATGAATTCATTGGTTACCAAGGAACTATAAATGAAAATAACAACTATTGGAAAAAATTAGAAATAATTTACAGAAAATTTATTTTTATAATTTAATTAAACCAATTTTTATTTATTAATATAATTATATATATATATTATATTCAAACAACTATTTAATGGAAATATTATATTTTTTCTAAAAAAATATTAGAATATATCCAGTTTTACTCAAAAAGAGATGTATGATTCTAAAGTGTAATTTTACCACCTTTTAATGGTGAACCTATTTTAAATATAATTTTTGTATTATCTATAAATTATATTTTAAAATATGAACATCAATATTTAATTTTTTTCAATATTAAATTATAGTTATCTTTCGGTATTTTTCTAGGAAGCAAAATATTTCGATGAATAGTTCAAAACATTAAATTTTAATTTTATATTTCATTTTAATATAATTTATTTATATAATTAAATTATATTTTAATTTGTTTTAAATTATAATGAGTTCTATAATACATAAATATATACAATTTAGTTTATCACAATAAATATCACATTGAAATTGGAAATATAATCATTTTAGATGTTTGAACATTATTACTTTAATAACTAATTGTTTTCCTCATATACAAGATTAATTTTAAAATACATTATGCCAAAAATTTGAATGGAATTATTAAAAAGGATTTAATAATTATAATTATAATAATTTATAGTTTCTATTCTGGTAAAATATGTTTTTGAACAAAAATATAATTGAATGTGATAAAAATCAATTACAGTGATTAAGGTAAAAATGAGTTTACAGAGTAGTTTAGCATTAAACAGAAGTGTCCAAATGACCGAGATACTTGTAAAAACCCAATATTATATCCATATTTAGACCATATACCATATATTATTGATGTTATATCATTATTTAAGTCACATGTTGAAATGTATTCCACCCTAGAGTGTTTACCTTTTTGGTATTTATAAATTTTCCACTCACCTCCCTTATAAAAGGACACCAACCCTCCCCCTCTCTTCAGACCTATAATGCCGCTTGGATCACTAAAAAATCCAAAATAATCTACAAAAATCACTTATATCCTAAAATAATCCAAAATTTTGTAATAAATCAAACTAATTACGTTATTTGGTGGATACCAAAAGGAGTTACGAGAAAAAGAGGCATCATTCATCAACATGCATTTTATTATGTTTCCTTATCCAACATCTACAGTTATTCTAATATAATGATTATAAAATAAACTATTTATACTCAATTAAAATATATATTTATAGGAATTTTTCCCTACAACTTTAGACACTTTTATCAAATGGGATAGACATTCATTGTTTGTGTATACATTGGACTACCACCTGGCAAACTGGTTTCATTTGTTCTTCCTTTACCATATTTAAAGGTTGTTATTATTTATAAAATAATAATTTATATATTAGTTATATTATATTAGTGATTAATTTATAATTATTTAATTATTACCTGAAACATACCTTCATTTTTTCTATTCGGTGGGAATATAATAACATCGTTTGTGGATGTGTGGGCAACCGCTTCCTCAAAGTGATGTGATTCGTTGACGCATTACAAGGAAGGTATTATGGATAGTTTTATTAAAATTATGAGATATTTAGGATATAAAAACAAAAATTATTTATAATATATTATATATATATATATATCATATACATTTCATTCTTTTAATATGATATGAAAATGTAAATGTTGTTCATGCGTACATACGACCTACCGTCTTTATGACTAGTGTATTTAGTTTAAAATTTTTATATTTTATAGAATATTATAAATACATGTAAAATTAATATATATGATATATATATATATATCTCATTTTTAAAATTATTTAAATTAATAATTAATGATAAAATTTATTTAAACAATAATAAAAAGTCCTAACAATATGAAATACAAAGGAGTTAATACCCGAAATGTAAAATTAACATGAAATTGTTTAGAAAAATTTAATATAATGACATAATAAAATAAAATATGGCCTGATATATGTTAAGTTGTATAATTTTTATAATTATAGTAAACTTATATTTATTATACTATTGTTTTGAACGTGCACGAAAGAAATCAATACTTAAGGTAGGGGGATTTATAGTCCCACATTTATTTCTTGGAGACTCATTCCATATTCACAAGTAGTTTCATTTTTGTGGGGTATATAAAACCATATAAAATAATTTAAAATTAATTAAATTTATTCAATTATATTATTTTTTTCAATTCAGTTTATTCTTTCAGGGGTCTTGTCATTCAGATTCTACTCAAGAAGTAATGGATTTATGACTCACATTTATTTTCGGGCGACAAAAGCCATGTTCACATACTATTCTATATATGGGCTATATATACTACACTTAAATGTAAATTATGATTCTTGTATATAAATATTATATTATTTACACAAACATTTTAGGATATTACTTTTTTGTGGTTTGTGGGTCAAAAGCTACTAAATCGGTGTGATAATTTTGTCTCAATTTTCCTTCTTTGAGACCTATGTTATGTTATAAAGATATATTCATTTATAAGTTATATGTACTACAATTGGACCTATTGTATCAGGGATATATTTATTTTCATGGAATCATGAGATTCATTTAATTTTATTATCTCATTAGTATTATAATTCAATGTTTCCAAATTGAAAAGCATTTATTGCTATAATCTCATCATTTATTAGGATTGCTTACGATTATTCTTCCATTGATGAAATCATATAATCTGTCTCCCAAGGAATCTCATTACATTAATTATTCTCTATTGAATCATGATATCATCATTTGATGGTACATTTTTCCAATTATTATTACATAATACAATTAAGAAATTGGTTTTATCGAAATAAGACATTATTTCACTATTCGGTCGAAAGTAGATTTATTCAGAAACCATGTTTAACCAAGATGTTTTAAAAAAATTTACATTATATTTTTATCAAAATTAAAATTTGAAGTATTTTCAAAAATATAATTTTTTAAAAAGTAGTTAAAATTTTTTTATATATTTTTTCATGATTTATTTAATGAAAATAATTTTCATTATGTTTTTTTAAATTACTTTTGTAATTAAAAATGGTATTTTCCTCATGAAATGTTTTAAATGATATTTCAAAATAATTTTCCACCTAAGATATATTCCTTTGATTTTTCCTATGTCATACTGATGTTATGATCCAAGGATACCATTCATATACATTTTTTAATGGATATCTATTGATGGAATAATGATTATGAAAAACTATTTATCATCCACAAGTTATAACTAGAATAAATTCCATTGAAACATCTATATTTCCATTGGTTATTATACTGTAATTATAAAAACGATATCTTTTATATAGTTTATGATATGATGAAATTTTTATGATACCCGTTTAATTTCATAGGTTATGATATGATTAATTTTTAAGATCTTATTGAACACATAAATATGGTTTTCATTATGTGAAGGGTGGGACCAATATATTCTTTCAATGATTTGGGTAGTGATAAATTTTATATGAGCTCCGGTCATACACAAGTTGCAGCACAATCCATAAATAATATAGTATATGTGTATACCCCAATCCTTAAAAAAAGTGGGTACACAGGTTTTATCATATGAATGAAAATAATAGGGTACACGGGTTGTAGTCCAATATAAAAACCAAGAGGGTACATAGGTTGTATCCCATATCAGAAAACCAGAGGGTACATGGGTTGTAGACAATGCCTAAAAACAACATGCTACATAAGTAGTAGCCCATGCAAAAAACAATAGGGTCTACTATTTATAACTGAATCCCGAAGTTAATAGGTACATGGGTTGTATCCCAAGCCTGGATAAAATAGATAACATAGGATATATCACATTCTAGGTAAAAGAAAGAACATTCTATGTTATATCATGTACAAATAATGTAAAATGAAGATTAAGACAATCCTAACATGTTTTGATGTTCTTGATACATATCATTGACATAATGTTATCTATACTTATATATATGCCATAATTCTATGTTTTTTCCTTTAATATTCTCTTATTGACTATTTGTTGACTTCCTAAGGATTAATGTCTCATTAATTTTAAATATATATTCCAATAATCAGGATTATGGGTTTTGTTTTTATTTGTATTCTCATAAAATTCCATGCTAATGCTATCGTGCCATTTTGTTCATGTTATGATTTTTTATCTCATTTATTTACCTATAATAGGAATCACATCTCACCATTTATCATGTTTCCTTCCCTTTGGTAACAAAGAAAATTTTTATGAGGGATTACAAAAGGGGAGGATATTTATGAGGGATGCTGAAGATCTTTCATTATATTATAATAATGTGTTCCATTTTTTAAAAACACTAAACTATTTTGATCCCCAGGCATGTAATTTTATAATATAATGAATATTCATCTTAAATGATTTACTATCCATGTATGCTAATTCTGGGGATCTATAACCAATTCTATCGAGATGAATATATTAATTGGATATCCAAATAATCCAAAAAGCTATATAATTTTAAAAAAACAAGATCTAAACATTCCTCAAGTCACATTTTCCAAACACTCGTAGAGATTTAAGTCTCAAAACTTTGAGAGATGGAAGGAAAATCACTCAAAGATATATATTATGTACCAAAAGTACCATATTCTATCTACCATGGCTTTCTAACTACATATCGTCATTATAGAAATATTCAAAACATCGCACATCACATCCCATTTTTTCATAAACAAACCTAGACGGCATATTACCCAAATATCGAAGCCATCTCTGACGTTGTCCTCCGGGAATACCCAGTAACTATAATTTAGTGACTATCACCTAATTTGATACAAGTAATTGAAGAGAATTATTTTTCCAAAAAAATAACGAAAATAATGTACGCATAGAGGTATGATCAACATGCCTCAACAAGAAGGTAACATAAACAAATAGGTAAAACAAACCCAGAATAGTAAATCATAAATGTATCCTAAATATTCTATGTTAAAAACTCACAAAATCGATGAAATAAAATGAAATCATCCCAACCAGTCACCTCCAGCCTGCTGGTCCAATGGATCAAGAACATCTACCTCCCCCATGTAAAAATTTTCTATTTCATATACCTAGTAAAAGATAATCTAAAACTCTTGAAAGAACAGTCTGAGAAAAACAACATAATATAGTCTCACTAAAGGATACATATAGGATAATTTAATAATAAACCAATTATTATATATATTTCAAAAAATGTTTAATAGAAAATCATTTTCATTTTTTCAACAAAACATGACTTCAATGAAAATGATTGAAGATATCTCAAGAAACAGAGTTAAATGAACATTTTATATAAAATGGTTTTTATAAAACTATTTTCTTGTGTAAAACTACTCTATAATAAAAGATCATGGATGAAAATACATATATTTTCATCCATATATCAAATCCCCATTAGAAGAAACCAATTTGGGAAATCAAGATACATCCCATTAGGGAATCCCATTTTGGAAAGTATATCTAAAACCCAGTAATGGAATACATATCAGGTAGTTAATATACACCCCATTGGGGGATGTCATATCGTTTAATCAATATACACATTATTTTAGGAGCCCATACCGATTAGTAAATCTAACAATCAAACATGGAAAAACTAAATAATTTATGTTAATTCAAATTAAAATTTCCCAATTTTAGTTTTCTACACATCTATTTCATTCCAAACCAAATTCACAATTTTTTCCCAATTTCATTCCTGTAACACCCCGAGATTTTATGAAAAATATTATTTTCATTAATGTCTTGTGTTGTACGCTACACCAAAAGGATCTTGCACAACACGCATCCTTGACTTGCCTTGCATTACATACAATCGCGACCTTCCTCGATAGCGTGTGTAGTACGCAATACCGAGTTTCACTAAACAACGATATGCTATTAAAATATTATTAAAACTAGGCGTTATGAATAGTAATAACCACTTTTTGAAATTTGGTAAATTTTATTTTTTTCAAAATGGACTTCATTTTTGGAATCAGAATATCGAAATTAGCTTAGGGTAAAATATTGGTACTTTTCGAATAACTTTCATATTCTGATGAATAGTGAAAATTACTAAATTTTAATTAAAAACAACTTTTTTAATTGAAATAATTAATAGTGATAAATTTTTAATTTGAGTGGTTTTAAAGTATAATTAGAATATATTTTTACAATTTAATACAATGTTGGTCATTGGATGTAATTTCACATTTAAACCAGTTATAAACAAGTGTCAATCTTTTGATAGTTATTATCTCTTAAAAACACGGCTTTTATTTTGACGATGAGAATTAATTTTTAATTTAATTAATGAAACTGATATGTTTTTAATTTGGTAAAATAGAAATCATTTTTGAGTTCATAATATCAAATATAGCTTAGGCCTAATTTTTGGTATTTTTCTGAAAACTTTCAATTTTTGATGAATAGTGAAACCACTATGTGGTAGTTAAAAAAACTGAATTTTTCATAAAACATAATTTTACCGCTTCTGTGAGGGGAATTTCATAAATCCGAGAAACACGGTTGATGTCAGTATATAAAATGTGGTTCAATGAGATGAAAATAATTTTTGGTGAATAGTAACTTTTTACTTTTAATTACCACGGTTAGAAGTAAATTGGGTAATTAAGGGTAAAAATGATATTATTATTACCCTAACACATGTCCTAATTCTATTGGATAATTGTAATTCGACCAAAAACAATCTTAGGAATAAAATATGACCATTTAGGCCCACATGAATTAGATTAGGACATTTATTATTATTTAATTCAAAGAAGAGTTAAAAGAGTTAAAATCAAAGTTTATTTAATAAAACATTTTTAATATAGGGTGATACATAAGATAAATTCGACTATAAATATTCATTAGAAAGATAAAACGATTTCCTACAGAATGGTATTTTATTTGTAATTTTTAGACATTAGATAATTTAATTTATTTATGACACAACAATGATGCAGTAATTATCTTATTAATGAAATATTGACATAATGGATGTTATAAATACTCAAATAAATATAATTTTAGACTTTTTATGAATTCAACTAATTTTATAGGTTAATATGACATGTTATTAGTGATTTAATTAACTTTTTTCGAACTTATCATTCTGTTAGGAGTTTCACAAAAATCATTTACTAAATAGTGTCAAAATTGACATAAAATAGTTTTTAAAACGAATATTATATTATTAATTGTTATGTTATTCCTAAAAATCTAAGGTTCGAAAAAATGACTTAGATAAGGTTATATATATTAATAATAAACAATTTGGGGTTCTTTTGGCTTCTTATAGTATGTTTATTAACCTTATAATGTAAGAACATAAGAAGACACGGTAAAAGTAAAATTATTTAACTTAATGTTAAATCTAAATGATAAGGTTAAAATAGGAACCTAAACTTGTCTAAATTCTATTGTATGAGAGTATTTAGACCCATCCCCACATTATCCTCGAAATAAATAAATTTGGAGCTATTTAAAACCGAACATGACTTTATAATAAAATAATATTTTTATTTATTCCAAAGGTGCCCCTCTCCTCCCTTATATAAGGACACCTCCTCCCTCTCTTCCTCACACAACATTGAGCCTTCAATCTAGGAAAACCCCTGCCAAAATCTCTTCTCCACTTCCCTAGAAACATCCTAGGGGTTCTGGTCTTCATCAAAGACCAATTTTAGTGCCCTTAGAGGAGGTCTCAAAGAGGCGCTTCAAAGAAGAGGTAATTTCCGTTACCAATTCTTTCACCTTTATTTCTTCTTCCACTTCTTCTTCTTAGGTTGTTTCATTATGAAGTAATAACTTCAGTATCACTCATATACTGATATGTTATTATAAGTATGAAACAATCCTAATTCACCATCTATCCATCCTACGGAAAACGAAATCACCGCGCGTGCGTACGTACGGAATACCGTCTCCACGCCGTGGTGTAATCTGTTTTTCCACCAACACCTTACATGTATGGGTATTATGGTGTAAAGAATAACTATACATAGTTATTATAACATCATAATTATTCTGATATATTGTATGAACCACTCCAATTCAATTCAATAATTATGGAAATGATATCATCGCTCGTGCGTACGTACGGACTACCGTCTCCACGACGGGATGAGATTCATTCTCCATGTTAACCATTTAAGAATGATTATAAAGTATATATAAGCAATAATAATGAAATATATGACATTGTAAAGCTACTGTATTTATGTGTATATATATTTATGTCATCTACTTAATTCCACTCAATTCAATAAGGAAACTAAAATAGCGTTCATGCGTACGTACGACCTACCGTCTCCATGAACAATGTTTTTCATTCCATTTATCGATCCATTATATATATGTATATTATGAATATATATTATATATAAATCATGTTTTATATTCTGTAATTATGTAATAATGATCTAAGTAATCATATGAATAATTACAAGTTAAAACACGAACGAAAAATGAGATGATTTTACCCAAAATGCTACTTTAACATGAATTTACAAAAGAACGGGTAAGATAAAGTCATAACTGAACCATATATGATATAATAACAATGAATATGATTCTTTAACAAGTCAATGACATTATTTAAATCATTATACAGGAGTTTCGGACACTTACGAAGCAAATTGGACCTAAGGTAAGGAAAATATCACAATCTCATTTTTATCCGAGATTGTTTATACTTTAGTATTTACTGTGGTGTATTTTATCATCCACATCCATGTTTCCTCAATATGTAATATTATTTCCATTCACCTAAAATTTTTTAAATCCTATTTTACCCTTTGGTGAGTTTTTAGTAAAAGATATGAAAGGTATCTTTTGTCGTTTTTCGTACGAGGTACTTTTCTGACTTTTCCGACAAAAGTACGCGAAGAATGTTTTTTTAACTTATACGGCATGAATGGATTTTTAAAACATTATTTCCAAGAATATTCCTTTACAAGTTTTCAAGTTTATTTTTAATCAACATATTTTAGTTTAAAGTTGTATGACATGTTAAGAAATGAAAAGAAAATTTAAGAAGAAAGGATATTTTCCTCAAGAATGGAGTTCAAGTGTTTTATCAAAATTATTTTCCATCTAAGATAATAAAGGGTTATGTTTTTATCCC
This sequence comes from Viscum album, assembly GCA_963277665.1. Classification (NCBI taxonomy): domain Eukaryota; kingdom Viridiplantae; phylum Streptophyta; class Magnoliopsida; order Santalales; family Viscaceae; genus Viscum; species Viscum album. Next base: position 55,966,138 of record OY728156.1, read on the forward strand.
TATTATTACATTGATTTGATTATTTTGTGATGGAATTATTTTTATGAATTCCATTATCTTATATTAATTGTTTTATGAGGTCATGATGTTTAAGATTCCGATTTGTATTACATGGGTTATGCAATGATGTATGATTAATGATTTTGTGGCACACATAAGAATGGTATCATTATGAGATGGGTGGGACCTATATCTCCCTCCAATGCATTGGGTAATGATTTTATATCTCATGAGATAGACATGGCTGGAATGGTTGGTTATACCGGTTCAGTGAAACAGGACTGAAACGAGGGTGACTCGGTTCAGAAAGGGACTTTGTCCACTAAGATAGTCTTGGAAATGATTCTTGACTAACAAGAAATGATTCTCTATGATTATGTGTGTATGCCACAAAGTTTCATGTATTAAGTTATGATTATTGTGACTACGTTTCACTGCCATGATTTATGCCATGTTATGAAATTATGATCTCTTTTACAGGTTAAGATTTCCAATAGTTATGTGCTTATGTATATGATGTGATTGATATTTCTTTTGTTTAACCTCACTGAGCATTTGAGCTCACCCTTTCATGTTTTCTTTTCCCCAGGATATAAGGAAAGGTTTTAGGTATAATAAAAAGGAAGATCTTTATGGGAGATGTTGAAGATATTTCACCAGGATTAGAGGATTATATTCCGAGTTTCCAAAGACACTAAAATATTACGATCCTTGTGTGTGTGTTTTTGTTATGTGCTAAGTATTCCGCAAATGTAATGTAATGTCCATGTACATCAAGCTTCGGGTCTCTACAGTTGGTATCAGAGGAAAGGTTTATTCAACCTTTGGAAACTAGGATGCGTAAAGATTAGTGAGATCCCTAGAGATATTTTCTAAGGTATGTCTAGGGATTTCCCTATAGATAAGTATACATATTGGATACAGTCCTAGAACTACGGTAACGATCATAGATTTTAACATAAGATGTTAGATATTGAGGATACTCCCCCTTTACTATGTTGTTTTCTCTAGCATGATTTTCGCCTCTCACAAGATTCTTTTTTTGTTTTAGTTAATGGAGTGAACCAGAAGGAATTCGGTTAAAATTGAATCCAATGGACAAATTGGTGACTATGAGAAAAAAAATTGTGTAATTCCTAGAGAGAAATATATTGTGATTATGCCGAATCAGTCATCTCGATATATGATTAATAAGGTGAAATTTAGTGGTATCCCCAATTCATCAAAGAAGAGGAAGATAAACTATTATGCATGTTCGCATGTTGAGGAGCATAAAGAAAGGAAGATTGAGATTTCTAAAGAAGGGAAGAAGAACCTTGAGGAATATCTCAAATGGAGGGACCGATGTTTTCTGTGTGGAGAAATGGGTCATAGAGTGACAGACTGTTATGGAGTTCAATGTCTTATTTGTGGAGAATATGGGCATTACCCAACTCAATGCCCTGACCTAAAAAGTTACTTCTAAATCAAGGAAGGACTTATTCCAGGACAATCATTGAATTGGATGGAATGAAGTGTTTATGTACTGGTATTCAAGAATAATGTTGTTGAGGTACTTTTATGGTGTATTGAAATATTTATGTAATGGTCTATTGTGGTTTTCAATAATTTTAAGGTACCGAAAACCATGAAAAGTGATTCAAATACTTTGGAAAGTAGATGATATGCGCATAATGAAGGGATAAGGAGAAAATGAAATGTTTGACAGTATTCATAAGCTCATGATTGACATAAGGACTATTGATATCATGGTTAGAATATATAGAATTTTGAGGATTTTGGTATATGGAAAGAGTTAACTTTTAACAGCATTCATGCTTTCACTAAGTTTCAATGGGTATTCAAGAGAATACATGATTAAGGCCTTTGACTGTTTGGAATGTGACCAACAAGACATATCTTATGATATATGGGGATCAATGATGGTATTAATTCTCTGGTAATTGTTTTCACTATATTATGAGAGTGGACTGCAGTATTATGGATAAGCCTAAAGACTAGAATGGATTATGTTGGACATAAGTTAGTATTGTTTAAGGGTAGATGTTTTTTTCGATATTATTGATGGGATGTTATAGTAATATAGTTTTAGAAAAAAGAGACAACCTGCAGGACGGGCGACAGCCCATCGCGTCGGACAAGGTCGTAGGAATAGAACCCACAACCGAAGAGCAACTGGCCTTTATCGCCTACCACTGGCCTACAGGAAGTCCCTATTCAGTAGAAACTAGTTTTATTATATTAAGAAGTATGATATATGAAGTATAAGTCCATTTTAGGAACCATATATGATTAATCTCACTATAGATGGACTTATGTATTTTTTGATAAATTTTCTATCCTTTTGTTTGAGACAGATGGAATGACCCATCATTCAATCACATGATCTGCTAACACATCAGGAATGACAAATTCAACTTCATTTATTTAAGAGATGAAGTGTAAATTGTTCAAGGCACGAACAACGGTGAGATTGTACCAAAATAAAGTAAGGATTTATTCTAATTCAAATTCATCAACTTTAGGGAAACGATCTTGAAAACCAAAAATGTTGTCCTAGTGCTCTTATATCTGATTAATCAGATGGTACCTTATATCGTCACAAATTTATGGATTTGTGATTGTTGGATTTTCCATAGCAATGTTCTCTACCACTCTCCATCAGAACATGATGGCTAGATTTCTCTTCCATATCCATATTTTCACCTATGTGGAAACCCAGCGATTAGTTTATTTGGGTAACCGTTACGTTTCATACTTTTGTTTTAAAATAATGGTTTTGGTATTCCTTTTTACGATGTGGGTTTCTATTAAAGAATCTTTCATGTAGAAAACCATTTATAACCCCGACGAATTTCGAGGGCGAAATTCATTTTAAGGGGGGTAGAATTTAACACCCCGAGATTTTATGAAAAATATTATTTTCATTAATGTCTTTTGTTGTACGCTACACCAAAAGTATCTTGCACAACACACATCCTTGACATTCCTTGCATTACACGCAATCACGACCTTCCTTGATAGCGTGTGTAGTACGCAATACCGAGTTTCACTAAACAACGATATGCTATTAAAATATTATTAAAACTAGCCGTTATGAATAGTAATAACCACTTTTTGAAATTTTGCGAATTTTATTTTTCAAAATGTACTTCATTTTTGGAATCAGAATATCGAAATTAGCTTAGGGTGAAATTTTGGTACTTTTCGGGTAACTTTCACATTCTGATGAATAGTGAAAATTACTAAATTTTAATTAAAAACAACTTTTTTAATTGATATAATTAATAGTGATAAATTTTTAATTTTAGTGGTTTTAAAGTATATTTAGAATATATTTTTACAATTTAATACAATGTTGGTCATTGGATGTAATTTCACATTTAAACCAGTTATAAACAAGTGTCAATCATTTGATAGTTATTATCTCTTAAAAACACGCCTTTTGTTTTGACGACGGGAATTAATTTTTAAATTAATTAATGCAACTGATATGTTTTGAATTTGGTAAAATAGAAATCATTTTTGAGTTCATAATATCAAATATATCTTAGGCCTAATTTTTGGTATTTTTCTGAAAACTTCCAATTTTTGATGAATAGTGAAACCACTAAGTGGTAGTTAAAAAAACTGAATTTTTCATAAAACTTAATTTTACCGCTTCTGTGAGTGGAATTTCAAAAATCCGAGAGACACGGTTGATGTCAGTAAGTAAAATGTGGTTCAATGAGATGAAAATAATTTTTGGTGAATAGTAACTTTTTACTTTTATTTACCACGGTTAAAAGTAAAAAGGGTAATTAAGGGTAAAAATGATATTATTATTACCCTAAAACATGTCCTAATTCTATTGGATAAGTGTAATTCGACCAAAAACAAACATAGGAATAAAATATGACAATTTAGGCCCACTTTAATTAGATTAGGACATTTATTATTTTTTAATTCAAAGAAGAGTTAAAAGAGTTAAAATCAAAGTTTATTTAATAAAAAAAAATTAATATAGGGTTATACATAAGATAAATTAGACTATAATTATTCATTAGAAATATAAAATGATTTCCTACATAATGGTATTTTATTTGTAATTTTTAGACATTAAATAATTTAATTTATTTATGAGACAACGATGATGCAGTAGTTATCTTATTAATGAAATATTGACATAATTGATGTTATAAATACTCAAATAAATATAATTTGAGACTTTTTATGAATTAAACTAATTTTATAGGTTAATATGACATGTTAGTATTGATTTAATTAACTTTTTTCGAACTTATCATTCTGTTAGGATTTTCACAAAAATCAATTACTAAATAGTGTCAAAATTGACATAAAATAGTTTTTAAAACAAATATTATATTATTAATTGTTATGTTATTCCTAAAAATCTACGGTTCGGCCAAATGACTTAGATAAGGTTATATATATTAATAATAAACAATTTGGGGTTCGTTTGGCCTCTTATAGTAATTTTATTAACCTTATAGTGTAAGAACACAAGAAGACACGGTAAAACTAAAATTATTTAACTTAATGTTAAATCTAAATGATAAGGATAAAATAAGAACGTAAACTTGTCTAAATTCTATTTTATGAGAGGATTTCAACCCATCCCTACCATAGCCTCGAAATAAATCAATTTGGAGCTATTTAAAACCGATCTCGACTTTATAATAAAATAATATTTTTAGTTATTCCAAAGGTGCCCCTCTCCTCCCTTATATAAGGACACCTCCTCCCTCTCTTCCTCACACAACATTGAGCCTTCAAGCTCGGCCAACCCCTGCCAAAATCTCTTCTCCAGATCCCTAGAAACATCCTAGAGGTTCTGGTCTTCCTCAAAGACCAATTTTAGTGCCCTAAGAGGAGGTCTCAACGATGCGCTTCAAAGAAGAGGTAATTTCCGTTACCAATTATTTCACCATTATTTCTTCTTCCACTTCTTCTTCTTAGGTTGTTTCATTATGAAGTAATAACATCAGTATCACTCATATAATGATATGTTATTATAAGTATGAAACAATCCTAATTCACCATCTATCCATCCTACGGAAAACAAAATCACCGCGCATGCGTACGTACGAAATATCATCTCCACGCCGTGGTGTAATCTGTTTTTCCACCAACACCTTACATGGATGGGTATTATGGTGTAAAGAATAACTATACATAGTTATTATAACTTCATAATTATTCTGATATATTTTATCATCCACTCCAATTCAATTAAATAATTATGGAAATGATATCATCGCTCGTGCGTACGTACGGACTACCGTCTCCATGACGCGATGAGATTCATTCTCCATGTTAACCATTTAAGAATGATTATAAAGTATATATAAGCAATAATAATGAAATATATGACATTATAAAGCTACATTATTTATGTGTATATATATGTATGTCATCTACTTAATTCCACTCAATTCAATAAGGAAACGAAAACAGCGTTCATGCGTACGTACGACCTACTGTCTCCATGAACGGTGTATTTCTTTCCATTTATTGATCCATTATATATATGTATATTCTGAATATATATTATATATAAATCATGTTTTATATTCTATAATTAAGTAATAATGATCTATGTAATCATATGAATAATTACAAGTTAAAACACGAATGAAAAATGAGACGATTTTACCCAAAATGCTACTTTAACATGAATTTACAAAAGAACGGGTAATATAAAGTCATAAGTGAACCATATATGATATAATAACAACGAATATGATTCTTTAATAAGTCAATGACATTATTTAAATCATTATACAGAAGGTTTGGACACTTACGAAGCAAATCGGACCTAAGGTAAGGGAAATAACACAATATCATTTTTATCCGAGATTGTTTATACATTAGTATTTACTATGGTGTATTTTATCATCAACATCCATGTTTCCTCAATATATAATATTATTTCCATTCACCTAAAAATGTTTAAATCCTATTTTACCCTTTGGTGAGTTTTTAGTAAAAGATATGAAAGGAATCTTGTGTCGTTTTTCGTACGAGGTACTTTTTTGACTTTTCCGACAAAAGTACGAGAAGAATGTTTTTTTAACTTATACGGAATGAATGGATTTTTAAAAAATTGTTTCCAAGAAGCTTTATTTACAAGTTTTCATGTTTATTTTTAATCAACTTCTTTTAGTTTAAAGTTGTATGACATGTTAAGAAAGGAAAAATGTTTTTTAAGAAGAAAGGATATTTTCTCTAAGAATGGAGTTCAAGTGTTTTATCAAAATTATTTTCCATCTAAGATAATAAAGGGTTCTGTTTTTATCCCTATTATTATATTAATTTGATTATGTTGTGATGGAATTATTTTTATGAATTCCTTTATCTTATATGAATTGTTTTATGAGGTCATGATGTTTAAGATTCCCATTTGTATTACATGGGTTATGCAATGATGTATGATTTATGATTTTGTGGCACACATAAGAATGGTATCATTATGAGATTGGTGGGACCAATATCTCCCTCCAATGCATTGGGTAAAGATTTTATATCTCATGAGATAGACATGGCTGGAATGGTTGGTTATACCGGTTCAGTGAAACAGGACTGAAACGAGGGTGACTCGGTTCAGAAAGGGACTTTGTCCACTAAGATAGTCTTGGAAATGAGTCTTGACTAACAAGAAATGATTCTCTATGATTATGTGTGTATGCCACATATTTTCATGTATTAAGTTATGATTATTGTGATTAGGTTTTACTGCCATGATTTATCCCATGTTATGAAATTATGATCTCTTTTACAGGTTAAGATTTCCAAAAGTTATGTGCTTATGTATATGATGTGATTGATATTTCTTTTGTTTACCCTCAATGAGCATTTGAGCTCATCCTTTCATGTTTTCATTTCCCCAGGATATAAGGAAAGGTTTTAGGTATAATAAAAATGAAGATCTTTATGGGAGATGTTGAAGATCTTTCACCAGGATTAGAGGATTATATTCCGAGTTTCCAAAGACACTAAACTATTACGATCCTTGTGTGTCTGTTTTTGTTATGTGCTAAGTATTCCACAAATGTAATGTAATGTCCATGTACATCAAGCTTCGGGTCTCTACAATTCCCTTTCAAATAATCTTTCAATTTAACCCGTTTTCTTCAAGTATTAATATCAAATCAATTTCATGAAATCTTTTTTTAAATAAATCAATCGATTTTATCAAATTTACACAAAATATAACATTCCTTTGAAATTTTAGTATTTTTTAAAATCTATAAAAATATAAAATCAATATAAAATCATTTAAAATACAATTTAGATCATTTAATAACTTATTTCAATTCAATAATGTAATATTATATTTATATTGATTAGATAATTCTTATGGAACCACCTACCATCAACACATGGTGAATGGAAACATGTACAATGAGGTCACCAATATTGAATAACGTAAAGGATAACATGAAACAATTCATAGAATTATGATCAATCAAAAGAAATATTAGATTCATCAATATCAGATCATAAGTAAATCTATAAGAATGATATAAGAGGATATTGGTAGAAAATGACATTAGAGAAGTTCTAATGACCCAAATATGATCAGACGAGATATAAAATTCATAGATCCACCAAGATAAGGGGTTTGAGTAACCAAAATAAACTCTTCGTATCATTAAAGACCATGGAATACAATTTTTTTAGTGGGTAACGATTAGGGGTTAAACCGGGGGTCCTAGGATCATATAAATATAAATAAGGGATAAAAATCCCATGTGCATGATTTTATTGAAGGGGTTTCAATTTTATACTAATTTTTCACCCAAACCATGAAACCCGACTACTTAGGGCACATGGTTTCTATTGATACAAAACATGGTTTGGTTAAATGTACACTAATCGTTAAAAACCCACTATCTATAGGTCACACAATTTGGAGGGGTAGTCCATATGGTTTGGATAAACCTTGTACCTCCCTCTAGTGCACCATCACCGGCCACATGCTTTTCTATTCCAAACCACATGTTTTTACATTACTATGTAGTAACAAATTAATCTCCCTTGGTCCTCCTAAATTATTAAAACATCCCCCAAAACAAGACCCGATCAAATTAAAAAAACAATATGGCCAAATACCTTCTTGTAAAAAGGGAACGACATGTTATAATTTATTTTGAATTACATATTTATTTTTTTCAAATCTATGAGATGGATATAAGACTCTAAAATGAACTTCTACCATGGTATCACATCAAAAGATTTATTAATATATAATAATGTTATTATTGGTTTCACTGTCTATTTCTGTGACTATGAATTTAATTTTACATTATTAAGTCCTTTAGATAAAACAAACTCTATGTGATTTAATTTCTTTTGAAAAGATTCCAATTTTTGGTGATAATTGTAATAATAATTCAATATATAGAATTACATTTCAATACTCCTGAAAAAAATATATTTATGTTAGATTTAATTTTTCATTGTATCATATAAATGAAAGAGATATTAGTTTAGAATTTGTTCCACATGATTTTGTTTTATATTTTTACTAAGCTATTAAATCCATTATTATATTAATTTCTATATAGTTTTTCTATATACATCTTTCAAAATATGTTCATATGTGTAATGATATTAATTTATATATTTTCATTATATTTTTCTATTTTATGTTGTAAATATTATTAAATAACTTTTTTTATAAAAATATTATCACATTTTTCTGTTTTTTAATAACATTTAATATTTAATTTTTAATAACTATAGAGTTGTGGGTTTTATTGTTTTATTATATTTATTACATTCATTTATATAGGGAGATTTTAATATATATATTTTAGGGTAATTTATATAAAATGGGGAAAACATTTTATGGGGAAATTTTTTTAGTGTCCAAAATTTTTATTCTTTATTAATTTTATAAACGAGATTTTTTTTGTGAAAATATAAAAAAATAGTTTTTTAATTTTTTAAAAATGAAATACTTTCAGTCTTTGAATGATCAAAATTTATTTTATATTTATTTTACTCTGTTTTTTAATTATAAAATATCATATTTATACATTTATAATATAACTATTTCAGAGTTCTGTTAATAAATCAGGATTTAATGTTAATTTTATAATTATCATCTAATGAAAATATATGTATTCTGATCGTAATAGTGAAATATTTAAGTCCCTATAGAAATATAAATACACATACATCCACTATATAGATTATGTTTTGTTGTTAAAATAAATATTTTATTTTATTTTATTTTTTTAGTTGTTTTCTTTTATCATCCATGTGTGAAATAAGGCGTTCTCGTATCTCATCAGTGTCATGAAATCTTGTTTCCTTTCACATAATCTCATATGTGTCACTAAACACTACATAAATATTCAGTTTTCCTATTTATCATTTTTCTATCTCTTGTGTGTTTTATCTTGGCGTTGTCTTCTCACTATGTGTTAATTTTACAATTCACGCAACAACAATTTTCACTATATATGGGGATTTCAATTAAGGAATGATTAGAAACAAAGTCTCAGTGATATTTTTTACTACATGAGATTATGTAAATACTTGTATATGCATCCATGTATATATCTTCTATAAAGGTCCTATTCAGTTCAACCATGTTTTTAATGTTATTCAAATCATCGACAATGAGAATAAGAGGTGTTCACATTACTTGAGATCATAGCCAATGCATTCTATATTGTTCTTCTATGCTTCATGTACTAACCATTTTGAGCAACGAAACATGCATTTATATATTTTATCATATATATATATATAACCCTGTGTATATATGACACAATCCATATGTATATATATATATATATAGATTCTATCATGTGTGTGTGTTTATCCTTCCATGATGTGTGAATCAAAGAGAAATTATAACCATGAATACACACAAAACTGAAGATGTTTGATTATGATTATGTCCCACCTTGAGGATTCTACCCCTAAAGGGTATGACCTATAGCAGTTTGTTAGTCCATGAAAGAGTGTGACCATACAATCTATGTTTCTTTGTCCATGATTATATTTTGTACGAGTATTTTCTTCTAAAATATATATATAATATTTTATTGAGCTTTGATGTATTTCTTTTTTACCCAAGCAGAAACAAATATAATTATCTAATTATTTTAAAAAATAAAGGTATAAATATCTATAAGAAAAGACATAAATACTATATATTTTACATTTATTATATAATTTTTTTTATAGGATACATATTTCAATTTTCTATGATATTATATAATTTTTTAATTACTGAATATTCATGTCATTTTATTAATTTTTTAATTTTTTAATTACTCATGTTTTAAATATATATAATTATAACTTTTGATAAGAACATTATGAGAAGTTTTTTTATTAAAAATAATATTCAATATACATTTTACAATGGTGTAAGTTATTTATGTTTTGTAACACTAACACATATAATTTTTATTCAATTTATTTTAACTATTATATTATTATGGAATTAAGATGTATATTCTAACAAGTATATTGTAAATTTTTTTAAGAAAGATTATAATGGAGTTAGATCGTGGAAATTGTATATTTTAAAAAAATTATGAATGTAATTCATTGTTTTGGTATTTTTAAGACATAAAACTGTTGAATGGTTTTGTGGAGTTTTGGAAAATCTAACACATTGAGAATCAAAAGAAGGATACATATGAATATTTTTTATGTCAATATTAATAATGAATAAGGTAATAAGTTTGATATAAATAATATATTGTTAATAGATCACACTAAAGGGTTTAGTTATTTTATGATTATTTTACCATTGGTGAAATCACCAAGGGACATCAACATTAAATTTGTTGGTGTTGAAGTTATCGAGGATCCCAAATCTACGTATAGGATGATATATTTTATTTTCTATTGTTCATTATTTCTATCAGGATTTATTTGATAAATATTTTCATCATTAGTTTTAAATTTAATGTATTGTTTTATATATTTTTATATAAAAAACTTGTCATTCTTTGGTTATTATAACCACCAAAATGACAGTTGTTTGTTTTTGAATCTTTTATATTAATGATTGGTTGTGACTCTAGGGAGTGTAAAAGTTAGAGTATAGTAAATAGGTTATCACAATTTTGAAATTGATGTTTTTGGGTTATCAATCTTATCGATTAGTAGATAAGGTTAAAGAGTAAACATAGGTTCATACTAATTTGAACAACAATAAGATTATTGTGTTCATATTTTATTTTTGAAGTATATTATTTTAAATAATCTCAATAGACTCTACTACAGTTTCTTACAACATATATAATTTATTTTAAAAAGATGTTATTTACAATTTTCGATGGACGACCACCCTCTTGTCAATGTTTTTCATCTCGTGGTGGAAAATTGGATGTGCACCTGGTTTGATGTTGAACACCAGTATAGGCATTGAATTAGTTTTCATGTGTTTCTTAATGTTACAGTGTCTTCCATATAACTTTTGAAAAATATTATTATTATAATTCTGTTTTTATTTAATAAATGTATCTTAAACATGTCAGTAATTAATTATAAACAATTTAAAATTAAATAATTCTTAGTCTTTTTTTTGAATAAAAAATTTCCATTATAGCATTTTCAATAATTCATAGAAAAGTAACAATTTTATACTTCAATACCTAATTTAAATATTGATAAATTATATATTCCCATAAACATTTTTTAATAGACATTCCTAAATCGTAAACAATGAATTTTTATACAACCAATGCTATCAATAATCTTTTATGATTGATAATAGGGATTTTATAGGATTAGAGAAGTGTTGAGAAGCCACACATAATATTATCATTGTGCATCAGGGTTTGCATATTATTAACTAGTGTATATTATATACATGGATTCAATGAATTATGATATAGGGATCTATATCACATTAAAATATATGTTAAATGACCATTATATCTATAGAATTGTAGCATTTGGCTATCGTAAATAAGGATTACTATGTTCAGCAATGTTACATAGGAATCAATTGGAAATAAAATGGGTTGTGTTGGAAAAATCGACATAAGATAAATATTCAATAGTTTATTTTTCCCTTGGGTATTATTTCTGAAATAACTATCATTGGTGTATGAAATAATAGATTATGTTGGTTAAATCCATGTTGGATTCCATAAATTAAATTATTCTTCTACATAGAAATAAATCGTTCAACACCTTGGATATTTCCACACATAATATACAATATATTAAATTTATTATTTGATTCTCTTTTTAATAACATGGAGTAGTGCTATCAAAATATAAAACTTGTTATATCATATTCTTCAATTCCCAAAAAATAATGGAAATAAACTATATCAAAACCTTTGATATCCTATATAATATTATGAACCGAAAGCCAAATGAATTTTCATAATACTAAAATATTAATTAAAATATAATTCAAAAAATTATATTATATATTATTCATAGAAATATTCTTAAGGATCGTATTTTTGGGAACATCTCTCTCAAAGGGAATTTCTTAGAGAACATTCTTTGTAGAAAATTAAATGTTGCTGATGACAGAGTTGGTGGTTGGGTTGTCAACATGTCGAGCTTATATCTATATTAAATAAATTACTATTATGCTTAATTATTGTAAATATTAGTCTTTTGTAACTATTAATGAGCATTTTGAGCATCATTAAACTAATGTTGTTTCAAGAATGGTGGATGTATCTAGGTAGAACAGAGATGTTTGGCCCGATGAAATATACTGATTGGTCTGATTGAAAGCTCTACCCAGCTAAAGGAGCATGAAAAAAGATTTATTCATGTACTACAACCGAGTCTAGGGGTTGTGGTGTAGGGGATAGTGTAAAGGGATTTTTGAAAAGGTTATTTATTCAGAAATGAAAGCTATCCCTTTTATGGAAAAATCTATATTATGGTTTATGGACAGACCAAATCCTATAATTTTTCAATTTTTAAAGGAATAATAATCTTTTTATATAATGATGTTATGAAAAATGTTATTTCTAGGTTATTTAGGTCACTAATCCATTCATTTATATTATGTTAATTATTTTTTATTTATATTTTATCGATCTATGACATAATACTTCTCATTCAATCATTATCAAAAGTGACATTTTGGGACCTAAAATATAATACAAACAAAATTATCTTTATTTATTATTTTATGTGTTTTATTGGTATAAGGGGTCATTAATCTCATTGTGTCAGAGATTATGAAATGGTACTTTCCATCCAATTTATATATTTTCTATGTTTGATTTCCAATTCAAATTAATTTTAATGGGTTGTTATTCATTTAAATTATATATGAGAGCTATCCATTTGGATACATGACTTTAATGAAATCATTAATTCCCACTAATTAGAAATGCAATGATAAGTTTTATGTAAATTAGTGAATATTTTCTAATGATATTCCTAAAACATAATCCATGACTTGATATAAATCAACTACTATCAATAATTATTTACCATTGATAATAGGGATTTTAAAGGATTCACCAAGACTTCATATGATAAAAATAATACTATCATTTGGTATCTGGGTCTAAGTAGAATTTTCTAATGACTGTCATAAACAAGGACACCATGAATTGTTATATATGCACCTGTATCACATTGAAAGCATTAAAAAATTTCATTCATAGCAATAACCTTATATCATTTAGAAACAATAATTATCTAATATGACCATCACTCCTTTAATGAGTGTAGAATTATAGGATTGGGTCTATCTAGGATCCGCTAATATATAGTTGGTTATATAATAGCTAGGCATAATTTCTTTACCAGGAACTAGCTCATACATCTCTTTTCGGGCTTCACTATCCTTTATACACATAACTCCATAATAAACTATTTTATTTGAATAATACATTTATCATGATCATTTGGTTGGGAAGATCATTAAATCCAGACGATATCATCCTTGCAATGCGGCCTAACATATTCTTTACCTATTGATACATTCTCCTTTATTAAAACTACATTTGTGTTATAATGCGCAACAAGACCATTAATAGAAACAACAACTCATTCTCACAATCATTAGGTATTATAATTCTAATGAAGGATGAGGTAACTACTACATTTTTATAGCACCACCATCACATATGGAATCAGTATAATTTCCCTTCTTATGAAGATAATTCTTAGGGAAACGTCCCTTGAAAGAGTAGTTACCATAAATAATATCCTTAATACAAATTTCATGTGGCTACCCAAAATATATACAATGTGACCGATAATATTAGAAACACTAATACATAATATTAATAATATATAATTGAAAAATAATTATTATTAGTAATGTATGAATTAAAAATAATTAATAGAATAAAAAATAATATCTGAAAAAATAATGTAAATATTAATTATTATTATATGATTAATTATTAATTATATAATTATAAATGTAGTTAATGGTATATATTATTCCATTATAAATTTATTATAATAATATTTATATAATTTACATAATTTTAATGTTAATTATATAACTATTTAAAAATTTAGTAATATATATTATTTTATTATTAATAATTAGTTGTATTTTTAATATAATTATTAATTATATGATTTATAATATAACATCCAATACATGAGTAATTAATTAATATTTCTATTATAATTAGTTATTTATTATATAATTAAGAGAAATTGAACATTTTAATTTATAAAACATCATTTAGGTAGAAACTAATTACGTCATAATAATTATAATCTTCTACTTATTAATTCTGTTAACTAATGATAAAATGAAGTATTTTAAATAATGTGAAATTGATAATTTAAATAACATATAAAATCAATATCAGTTAAATTATTTTAAACAGTTGTATATGCATTACTCTGGTCTGCATCGGTTTATCAATTGTTCCTATGCGCGACAACATTGATAATTGATAATGAACCCATCTTGTTTCTATTGGTGTGTCTAGATTGAAATACACACCACATGTGTTCAATCTATTATAACTCTCCCCACATCATCCTCTATGACTGGTGGTGGATTAAATGTATCCACAATCATTCCCTATCACGGATGTGAGGAATGTGGATATGGGCTAGAAACCTCCCCCACATGCGAGGAATGTGATTGTTGTGTAGTGGGTATCTACTCATTAGGAACAAATTTAAAATCAAACACACTTCAGTCACCCACTATGACTATAACATAATCATATTTGACAAGTTAAAATGTTTTATAATCAATAGTAATTGCATGTTAAACCACTCTATGCATAGTTAGTTTTTATGGATCATCATAATTTGATGTAGAGAATAATTTGATGGATCATGCAAGAAATCCTTTTCATGTTCCACATCATCATGATGCAGATCCATTATAATTTCAACACCATCTGACATATCAATATAAAGTTCATCTTACTCATCATCATATGTTAAATTGACTAAAATACCATGAATATTCACATCAATGAGATGAAGAAAATTTTATTTATTCCATGAAAATAGGCCCAGTCAAATGTTCATACTTATATGGGATCACATAATTTAATTTGGTGATTTGTATGAGTATCCTACAAAATAAAGTGTATAGTTAACAAATATTAATAAAATATTGTTCAACAGTGGAAGAATGGTTTATTACAAACTGATGATAGACATATTTCAGTAGAATAAGATATAAAATTAAGATCATATGATTATATTGTTTAAAACAAAATAAATATAATAGTTTCATGAATAACATGTCTACCCCTCATAAATATTATTTGAGATATCTATCCCACACCTAAAAATATTTTTCATGATATGACATCTAGTTAAAGGTTCTCTTGCCTAATGATTTTAAAAAAAAATGATGAAAATTTACTAAGTTTTATATGGATAGGTTGATGGATGCTTAAATACAACATTACTCGATCAACATAGTTCTAAAAACAGTTTGAAAATGAAAAAGTGGAATGATTTTTAATTTAATTCCATTCCACTTTTTGAGTAGAGAAATTCCAAGAGAAATTGGCGTTTTAGTTTGGGGATATTTCATTTTGATTACTACGATTTGCATCACTAATATAATAGTTTTAGAATTATATAATTTTAATTTTCGATATGGTGTATGTAATTATAGGTTCCATAGTGATTGGGTGATTATAATGAGATCCATGTTAACTTTCATAGGTGTTTAGATTATTTTTATGAGGTTTCATGATTTAGTGGGAACGGTTTGTGAGAACCCCTTAACATTTTGAGCGTGATATATTTTTTAAATTAATTTTTTATGCTAAAATATGTCTATCAATGTTTGTTAATGGTTAATGTTTAACCATTTTGTTATTAGAGGAATCTATGTGTGCTGGGCATGGGTCTGGTGCTCAGTACACGGTTTTTGGAAACCAATGTAAAATATTACAAAGTGAGATAGTTTCTATCCTCATGGTTGGATAACGGTTTGGAAACCAGTGTTTTCCAAACATACGGGAAGAGTGTACATAGAAAATTTGAACATCATGTTTGGAACATGGTTTGGAATATCATAAATTTATACCATGAATCTTATTAAAAAGTATAAAATTATAGTTTTTCCCACTTATTCATAAAACCCATGCCCCTTTTCCTCCCTAATTTCATGAAATTTTTCTATCCAACCTCCTCCCTTTTATTCTATTTAGTTAAGCATGATCCATGATGAGTATATAGAATTTTTATGTTTTTTTGGCATTATTTAATCAATTTTGATAATCATCCTTCCCTTCCATTCATGATATTAAGTCATCCAGGTTTAGGTGTATAATAATGATGTCCCCAGATGATTTTAAAATCACGTAAGAATGATGCTCCTTTTGATTGGCCTTTATAGTATATTCCCCGAGATATTATCTGGAAGCTTTCCCATGTCATTCTGATTGAGTCATGTCATTTTTTCTTTGTTAATTATGTTAAAAAAATCAAATTTCTTATGTAATTGGTTTTTTTCTGAGGGATTTTTTATAGGGTGGTGTCAAGAGCATTCCACAAGTATTTTTCTAGACTTTTATTATAGTTTTAGTGTGTTGGAGTGTGTGGTGATAGTTAAGGAAATTTATCCATTTTGAATTAGTTTTATTAATCATTTATATTTGTTGAAACTATTTATAATTGATTTATTAATTATAATTTGATCAAGTTTTTTTAATTGGATGCTTTGTTAAGAGTAAGGTCCTCACGGTGAAGGGTGGTGGTTATAGAGACTTGTATGATCTCAATCAACAACATCTATGATAGGGAATGAAAATGGAACAACTTTGATTAAGGTAGGTAATCCCTTGACATGACAGTATGGTAAATGATTTTGTCTAATTATGTGGTCATGTTATATACAGTCTCACCACCAAGGTGGTTTGAACTATTTAATTTACAAAAATTGATTAATAAAAAATACTTCTATTAAAATAAAAAACTTTACAAGGACCATGATGGACCCCTTAGAAAGAAATTTATTTTTCATGCCTATCAATTTATGATGTCTTGATTATAAATGTGTTACATTGTTATTTAAGGACCATGAATAGTACACAATAAATTTTATAAAAATAATGTGATTGTGTGGCCCTGATGATAGGTTATTTTGAATGATTCTAGATAGATATGATTAATGAGTTGAGATGTATAGACAATGGATTAGGCATATGAGAACATTGAAATGTCTTAATGAATTTGGGATACTAAGATAATCATGAGGTTATTACCCCCCAACATTGATATGTGAATATATTGGTGAGTAAACCAGGAGTAAATGATAGAAATGTTGGGTATGGGTTCATACCACGAATTTATTGAGTTTTGTTATAGAATAGGTTCCCTTAAATAAGAGTGATTCATGTATGGCTTCACTAGAGTTGCTATTATGGTCGCATTATTATTATTATGAGGATGAGGGACACAATTTCCTAAATGTTTAAGGTGATGACCCATGTGATTAGATTAAGATGAATAATACCACGTGGTGTATCCATTAATGTGTGACATCTGGGACCCTAGTATAACCCTCGTAACATTATTTTCCATAGAGAAGGAAAGTGTAGTTGAGTTAGGATGTTAATACAAGGCCTAACCCTACCAATGGTAAAATTTTAAACAAGTAAAATGATTCTTTAATTTAAGTGAAAATATAAATGAATTTCATGAGGTTAAAAAGATAAGGGATACCCTCGGGATGTGTATAATTATTTATAAGTATAGTTATGGGTTGGGTATATGACTACCAGATGTATGGTGCATCCACACATTGGGGATGTGATCCCCCGCACGGCTTGGGATTCTTTGCACGTTATCTATGGATCCAAAGGTTGGGCATCTGAACCACCACCCCAAAAATTTAGATATAATAGAATGACTTGATTATGACTTATGTAATGATTCTTTATTTACGTTGGGTCATTCTTAAGACTAATATCAATAATATACTAATCTGGGTTATCTCTTACATGTTTATATTCTAAATAATAGGGTTGGTCAACCCTCTAGTATTTATCTTCTGTAGACTATGATTGTTCAAACCATGGGAATTTCTAATTTATATACTTGGGTCTTTCATCCCAGGTTTTTATCTTCTAAGTACCATGTGGGTCATCCCCACAGTATTTATTTCACATATATTTTGATGATTCAGAACATTGGTTGGTCACATTGTTTTGAATTTTTAGAAGACATGTGTAGAAACACTTCAACACTATCAAAGGAACTTAATGTATCAAATACTGGTTCTAGGGTTGAACATGGGGCCATTTTGGGGTTACTTGTGGTTTTCATGTTTATTTTACGTGCTCATAGGCATTTTAGAATTTGATAAATCATGTAAACCAAGCCTTAGGTGTTACCAAGAAAACCAATGGATGAGAGTGTCTATTTAATGATTTTTTTGTGTTTATTTATTTATCTAGAAATGTTCCATGAATATTTACACTTCATTTATTTGTCATTTATGCGATTGTGTTGGTGGTTCCTTAGGAAGGGGTACTCACCTCATACTTAGGTGTCCATAACATATATGAATCCGAGACGATCTCACTTAGTTATATGTTCAGGTAAAGTGGAGGCATGAGGTTGATTTATTGAGTAGGATAGATCAAATAAGTTTAGGAGACTAGGATATAGTATTTTTAGGGACACAGTTGATCATATTTTATATAATTATTTTTTTCCTTCATATTTTTGAATGTCTTAGTGGGTGATTGGTCCCTGAATGAAAAACAAAAACATGTGTCTCTATGTTTAATCCATTCATTTCTAGATGTTATTATCATGCATAATCTATTTGTTATATTTTTCAAATATTTTTATTTACCTATTACTGTTAACTCTGATATGGGGGAACAAACTCTTAATTGTACAATATTAGTCCCTTACTACTAATCGATTGCCTCTAGTTCACAAGAAGGAACACCAGAAGTCCAATAGCCCTCAATCTATTAACTATTCATAGTGAAATAGAACTGGATGTGACAAATTTGTATTAGAGAATTTATGAAACTAATATCACATAGAGTATAAATTTTTTTCCCTTTATAATTGGGATGATGGTGGGTTGGAGATATATAGATGTGTTAAACATTATGATGGATACCCAACTATTTCATCGTGAAAACTATTTCTGGTTGAAGTTCAGATTTTTGAGGATATCATATTGATGCTCTTGATGTTTGATGGTGTAGTTGTATAAGATTTAGCCTAATAAAGAAAACAAGGATTGTTGAAATTATCATATATTAGGGATTTGACACCTGGCCCATAGTGGAAATATGCATATTCTTGAATCATATTCAACACATATGATTCCCATTATAAATTTTTTACTTTTTATGACTAAATTAACCATATGGTAAAGATTTTTAAATTATCAAAAATAGCCATAATATTCTTTTACCACATAGGTTCTTTGTCGAATTCTACTAAATTTCACCACTATGGTTACTTCTCTGGTCATTGGTTATGTTGATCTATTACATAATGCACATTGATAGTGGTGATATAATCCCTCAGTGCCCTGAAAGTGCAGTTAACCTAGTAGGTCAATAAAGTCATATGACACCATAGGATGGACCTATTATGGGTGATTTTTATCACAATATATTTTTTCAAAAAAATATTGGGCTTGTTATTTAAAATTTTATAATAAAATATTTTTATATATATATTCAAATCAAATTCTGAATAACTGACCCATGTGACTATGATTACATGTCAATGATCATGGTGGGAGTTTGATGTATATATTAAAGGATTAAATAGTGTTCGTATAGAGGGTGAATCTCATATGAGAGGACCCAGTAAGGATCATATTATGATATTGATTTTTGAAGGGTATTCCCATATAAGAATACCTAATGGAAATATGTGCCCTGGAAAAATGAGGACAAGGAATCTGATTATTAGATACATGAAAACTCTAGAGATGGTGCATAGAATATGATTGGTCATGTTATAATAACATAGGAATAATTATGTGTTGTTTTGAGTTATGTATTTCATGACATGTGGTCGATGAGTTTAGAGAGAGGGCCTACAAATTTTATTGGTTCATCAATATAGTGATTTGGGTTATTTTATTGAGAAATGGGATGTTCTTTTCTAATATTAATGAGTTATGTTATACTAGGAGAACCTTTATGGGTGTTTTCGTTGTCCTGTGAATTCCCTTGGAAAAAATCATGAGCAGAGGGTTTGGGTTTGAGGTTTCCACAATAGATGTGCAAAAAATATTGGATATTGGCATGGTAGTTCATTAGATGATACTAAATGTGAAAACACATTGATGTTTTTTATCAAACCAATAAATTGAGGGTATAATCAATAGAATTCATAAACCTATGTATATTGAGTGAAATTATATTAGAATTATTTTATCATGGATAGATTCATCTATTTTCAGAACTACACAAGGATAGTGGATAATCTTCAGATAATCCTTTTCATATGATGAAATGTTGATTTTAAATAGGATCATCAAAGGTTTCTATATTTAGTTGAGACTAACATGTCAATTATCCTAGTTGGTTTGTTAGTTGTATATGATAGGATATGATGAGATGTGTCTCATGGGAGTGTGAGTGGAGTTATGTGATTCGGTGGTATTAGAGCGTACACCCATTAAATTTATATGAGATCAAGGAAGCCTAATCTAGGTATTAATATTTCTATAAAATTTTAAATTAGTGAGAAACCATATTTAGAAAATTGTTAAATGGATTCCTTGAAATGCATTGCGAATAGTTTTCTTGGTGTTTTACTGAAATAGTAAACATCACTCTCTGGTAAAGGATGGATTGGATATGTATATGGTAAAATGGAATGGTCAATATGAATAGATGATAATATATCAGGTGGATGATTATTGTTGGTTGGAGTGAGAGGCTTGTGGTGATAAAAACAATGGAGGTTACACTGAGTTTGCTTTATAGGGGATGAATAATAGTGGGTAGATCTTCATTGACTAGATAAATGTGATACCCTAAATGTGAATGATATTTTTGTGGTTGTTGTAGATGCCAATTTTTATCGAAGAATGGTTAGTATTTTAAATTTTTAATTACACTCATTGATTATAGAAACAATTACAAATTGTATATACATGTGTTAATAGATAAAACATGTGTCTCAGATGTATGATCCCATATCGGTAGGGTAATTGGAATAATAGTACATGTTTCTAGGAAATCATTATGGATTTGGATGGTGACAATCTAGGGAATATAATTTATTTAGTCCAATTGAAAATATCATATGAGGATTCAGATATGATTTTTTATGGATATAGTGTGTCATAAATTTGTTGATGGTAAAATTAACAAGATTTAGTGGGTTTCAAATTAATTTCCCACTTATTCTTAGAAAAGAGCATCGTGGAAGATTTGTTTGTTCAGTGTTCTGATCATTTCATTTCCTTAGACGTCTAGTTTTGACATTATTATATGATATTTATATTATAAAAAAATCCCATCATGGGTTAAGGCATCATGATTGGCAATTGAAATAGCATATCATAGGCCGATGAAAATAATTTTTTTATTGGGATGGAAATATAATCTTTGACTAGAGTTTTATGTAATTTTTGATATTGTCTATTTTAAATTGTATCGGGATAACTATTTTGGGTATGATGGAGGTGTTTCAATAATTTTACACAACTATAAACGTAAAATTTAGTGAATTCATTCCATGTTCATGAATGGTGGGGACACATCTAATTTTGTTTGGAACCAAGTATGAGAAGAAATACTTAGTTTTTACTGATGTTTTTATATGTGATTGGTAATATTGAGATGGAAATAGAACTGAGCAGGCTATTGGACCACTGAAAACGAGTTCATTTGGAAACTTAATTGTTTGGAAGAATATTGGATCAATATTATCCCTTTGATTTTTGGAAATAATGGGATAAATCATGATCAACATTTTAAGCTTATTGATGACACCACATTGTATTAGATTAGATGACTGTGGGTATGAACCATTATATTCATTCGGTAGTCAATACAAGTGTTTTCATGATTTTTTTCATAGTATGCACACTATGATACAATTTTCACATTGGTACTATGTTTAGATTTTGGAAATAAAACATGGTGAGTTGATAAATAATGGAACACCCAATTTCATTTTCAGTGATGGTTGATTGGTCAACATGTCTTCTCAAGGATGAGAATTTTTATATTGGGGAGGATGTAAAACCCCATCACTTTTCACTTGTTAAATTATAGGGGGATATGAATTTTAATTTGGTGGATAGTTCTTTGTGTGAAATAGGATTCAGATTTACAATACGAGTGATTTATAATTGAGGTATGAATATATAGATATGGTTTGAGGCATGATATGTTCCCTGGGTTATCAATATATTCATATGTTATTTATGTTATTTTTTGGGATTTTTTGGAGGATTATAGAGGGGGTACATGATTAAATTTTCATTGTTAGGGAAAAAACCCAAAAATCCAAATTTTCAATTGGTATTTAGATTAATTATTATTACTTATGTCTAGTTGTCACTATATGTTGTGAGTTTGTGTTAACTATTTTGTTTTATAGGAAACTATGTGGGATTGTCTTAGGCCTATGAAATGGCATGTGGTCTGTGCATTGTTTTAAACAACCCCAACGAAATATTCTAAACTTGAATAATTTTTGATCTCAATGGTTTTCAAATGGTTTATAAAAATGTGTGGCTCGACCATATGAGAGGTATTTATGAGGATAGTTTAAATAGAATGGTTAGAATATGGAATGGTATAACTTATATCCATATCATAAAAATAATTAAAATATGGAAAATTACAATTTTTACACATGGATTCTTTATATCCCAACCCCATTATCCTCTCCCTTAATATGTGCAAGGGATAACAAACCTTGTCCCCTTTCACCTCTTAGGTTCACCTTGATCATGTGTGTGTCATTGGAATTTGTCTTTTTTTTTTGGAATGATTTCATATCTTTTTTATCAGTTCCATTGATTCCCTTCTTCTTTTAAGAATCTTGGACTTCCTAGATTTGGGATTTGATTATGATTTCACATAAGGATGGTGAAAGAATCTATGAATGTTGGAGACATTTCTCAGTCCATGTAGTGGATATCCCATGTGGGTATCTCCACGTTTTTTTGTGGTCTGTAACCATATGTTATTAGAATGTGTTTTTAATTAAATTAAAATAAATATCTTATAGTTTTTTTAATTGTTAGATACTTCGACTTGGGTAGTGTTGTGAGCTCTCCATAGGGTGTTATCATGCCATTGGTAATGGTTTTGGTGTGGAGGAGGTACCTAGTTTTTGTTTACAAAATTATGCATATTTGAATTAATATTTTTAATTAGATATAATTTATTAAAATTATTTTTTATTTTATTAATTAGTTGTGATTTGATTCTATTTAACTAAATTTAATTAATATTTTTGATTTAGGTTGTTATGGTGAATATTAATGGTTGGATGGCCATGGATGAGTTAGGGGAGAGTTGTTGGGTTTTGTAATTAAAAGTGAAAAACTCTAATCGAGTTCGGTGGTCCATTACCATGTCCCTATGATAAATGATTTTTTCTATTTATGTTGAAAAGTAATTGGATGTCTCACCACCAATAATGGTTGATCTATTTAATTTATATAAATTATTTAATTAGGAATGAATAACAATAATTAAAATGCAAAAATTTACATGGTATATAATCGATCCTTGTTCACTACTTAGATATGAATCAACCAAAGATGTATTTGTCCAATATTATTAATATGTTACTTTTTTATCTACACATCTCTTGGGGAATACTGTAAATGATATAAAATTAACGAGATGTAGTGGAACTTATGATAGGTTAATTTAGAGGCCTCTATGTATAGTTGAGTGGAGAGTTGAGATGGATGTCTTAAGGATTGTCCATTTGAATAAATTAAATCATCATAAATAATTTAGGATGTTATGATTATTATGGGTTAGTCCCCCCCCCCTTCCCACTAAGATGTGAAAAACATTGTGGGTATATGATAAGGTATTAATGGATAGTTTAGGTATATCATCCATCATAGGGTGGATTAAGTATTGATATGGGATAATTTACCTCAAATGAGAGTAATTATGATATTTTTTTTCCCTAAAAGATCATTTATGTGGTATTATTATTATTAGGAGGATGAGGGGTGTTATATGCTCTAAGTGGTACCTGAATACCCATATGATTAGATAATAATAATAGAACCCATGAGGAGTATAGAAACATATATGACATAGGGGACCCTAGATCATGACCCTAAAATATTACTAACCCAAGGGAGGGGTATTGTAAGGTATCATGGATTCCGGTTCTAGGAATAACCCTTAAATTGGTAAAATTGAAAAAACATGTGATTTTGTAATAATTTAATTGATATTTTTTACATATTTCATGATGTTTTGGGGATTTAGGATCCCCTAGGTGTGTATATTACATTATCTATGTGGTCTTATGTAGGGGATGTAACCCACCAAGTGTATGATAGATCCACAAGAAGGGAATACAGCTCCTGTATGACTTATGATGCATTGGATGCGTTGCAAGGATCCATGGGTGTAGAATGTAATCCTCTCTATATATTTGTGTACAATGGACCCAATAAATTTGTAGTTGACTACTATGAATTTATGTTTGGTGGAGAATTCACCATGTTCTTCTCATATGTATATTAGGGTGGGCTATACATTGGGTAGTTAACTTCTATATACTGAGGTGGGTCAACCCTTTGGTATTCATATCCTATATATAGTGTGGGTTATCCCCATTGTTATTATCTCATGTATATCTGGGTGAGTCAGACCCTCAGGTGATCAGAATGACTTGCACAATTACATGATGTTCTCAACAAAACATTCTGTTTTGATGAAGCTGGTATAGTATCATATACTGGTTCCATTTTAAGAAATGATCCCCAAGTTTTTTTACTTATTAGTGTCATGATTATGTTAAATGATCAAAGAAAATTTGACCTTAGGTTTCCCCAATTAATCCAAGGGATGATAGTTTATATTTATTTATTATTTAACAGTTATTTATTTAATTGACCAGGTCACATGCACATATAAACTACATTTACCAATTATGTATAAAAACATGTTAGTGGTGTCCTAATATGTTTTACTGACATCCTACTTGAGAGACCATGGAACATGAGTATCAGAGTAGATCTCACTTGGATGTAGGTTCAGGTGGATCTAAGTCCTTAAGTTATATGATCGTGTGGGAAGCTCAAGAGGGTTCTGGAAACAAGGATGGGGAATGACGCTTAGATATATAGAATCCCCTTATACTTATTTTTTTTCTTTTATTTCACACATGTTATTGGACTAGTGAAAGATCAGTACTTGTATTCTAATAGGATCACATGTTTATATGTTGACTATATTCATTTACACTTATTATTACCTTTAATAAATTGATTGTCATATTTTGGATATTTTATAGTTCTTTAAAATCTATTTCACAATATAATGTGGGGTATAATATATTCAATGCACCTTCTTAAACTACCTACTCATAGTAGGAAAACCCTGGCGTGTGAGGAGGAGTACCTGAGGAATCATCCCCCTTGATCTAATTACTACTTTTAGTGAACTAAGCTGATATGTGACACTTGTGCTGGCAAAAAGTATCACAGATAATTAAGGTGAGAGGATATTGATGATATTCCAAACCTAAAATGTCTATGAGACCTATAATATCAAAAAATTAAAATGAAATTACTAAGTGAAATGATATAAAATAGAAAATAATATTTTATGTATATAATTTAAATTTATGTACAACTTCTGGTTGAATACCTTCCAGTATAGGTCTATAAATGTGAACATCATGTATAATTTTTTCTGAATTCTGATTGCCCTAGATCCACATGGAGATATATTTTTAATGGTAATATTTTAATAATATAAACTAAAATGTATTATTTTAAATAATGAAAAAAAAATCATATCAGCATCTATGTGGGGAGTCTAGTAAAAAGTGATAAGGAAATCGTACATTTACATGTGTAGAAAAGTGAGACATTATATCCCAAAAACACACACACACACACATATATATGTATAAAAATTTTATATCATCCATATTATTGATATGACATGCACTGAATAGTACTCTATATGAATAATAAATAAGTACATACCCTCATTTGCACATACCTATCTTGTCCATGTCCTCATTTAATATTAATTAAAAAATTTCAAAAAATATATTAGAATGATAGAAAAATATCATTGTATCAATATGTCTCATAATTTATCCATGTGAAAATATCAGCATAGTGATATTGTCAGCATCATCAGCTAAAAAATTGATGTTCACATTTATACATGGCATGCAAAAGAGACTCTTGAGGATATTCATTCTCTCTCTAAAATATTAATTCATTTAATTATTCAGATTAAATAAAACAAAACACCATGAAATTCGAGTATCACAACCACACCCTCCATTTTAGGATATTTATTTCATGGGGGTTTAGGGTTCATAAAGTTATCAACTCGGTAAAGAAATGTTTTCTCAATTATTCTACTTTGAGACACATGTTTTTTTATTCACTTGTATTCATTTAGAAGGTGTATGTATTGAAATTTTATGTATTATATAATGAATATAATTCATTTAATTATATTTTAATCCTCAATTAATGTTATTGTTTCAGGGGGATTGTGATTCAGAGTTACCAAAGTGGTAATAGTTTTTTGATACAATATCATCTTTTATCAGTATTTCTTATTATTATGCTTCCATTGATGAAATATTGTAACTCATATATCCATAAAACTAATTAATTTTATTATAAACAAATTTATTCGTGATACCATCTTATGTTGTTACTATTTTTCTACTATTTGGAACATAATATGATTGAGAAAAATGTTTTATGAAATTTTGAACTTATTTCTCTCATCGTTCAGACAAAAGTTTTATTAAAAAACATTATGAAAATGATTATAAATGATCAATTAATTAAAATTTCAAGGAAAATAATTTTAAAAAAATTAATTTTCTAAATTTGTTTAAAATGGTTTTAAAATATTCATTTTTATGATTTCATGGTTATATTACTAGAAAAAATTAAAATTGATTTATGATTTAAAAAAAGTTTTTCAATGTTGAATGGAAATTATCCTAAGAAATGTTTTAATTGTTTTTCAATTTTAATTCATATTATTACAATGTTTTTTAGATAAATGGATTTTGAAAATATTTTATGTATTAAAAATTTATTTTCGAGGAAACGTTATTTTCATTAATAAATTATCCAACTAATCATTTAAATTCCTTCCCACTATAATATGTCAACATTTTATATATATTATTATTTTATTGACATATTATCCAAGGAAACCATTATTATTCTTTTTTTCAATGGTTTATTTTTAAGATGGTAACTTGTTTATGAAACTCGTTTCTCATCCATGGGTCCTACATAGATTTGATTCTTATGAAGCCCACATCCATTCCTGGGTTATTATATAATGAAATTTTTATGAAACCAATAAATATTACATATGTTATTATATATTGAAAATTTTATGATATGAATTTAATTACATGGGATTTTAAATGATCTTTATGAAACCCATTTATTTTCTTGGTCCATGATATGAAAAAAGTTTTGTTATCTTTCGGCACATGTCTGTAGGGTTTCTTTTCGTGACATGTGGGACCTATATATCTTTCCAATTCATTTGGAAAGGGTAAGTGTAATTGAGCTAAATTGGTACATGGAAGGGTATCCAAATCTCGTAACAAGAGGGTAAAATGGAGGGCATCCCACGACCATAATGATAGGGTATACGGTAGGGAATCCCAAGAGTGTAACATGTGGGTATACGAGAGGGGATCCCAATCCCATATTAAGTGGTTTCACAGGAGGGCATACAATATCTATAACAAGAAGGTACGTGGGAGGGATCCAAATCCCATAATAAGATGTCAAACATGATGGCATCCCAAGACAAAAACAAGACGGTACATGGGTGTTCGTCCCATTCAAGAATAACGTACACATGTGATTATCCCAAGAATAACATGTTTAGAGGGTCTTGGTAGGTAGCCTTTGCCTAGTATTTTCTTTTATTATGTTTTTTCCACAATCTCATGTCTTATTCCCTTATTATGATATCATGTATTATGGCCTTGATTTAATTGTGATTCAAGTCTTAGGAACTTCAAATATTTATTACAGGAATCTTGATTATTATCTTTGTAACACCCAGAGATTTTATGAGAAGTGTTATTTTTAATTTATTTGATGTCTTCTGTTGTATACTACACCAAGATTATCTTGCGCTATACGCAACACCGTTTTAGCTTGCAGTATACGCAACACTATTCTTGGATCGTGTTACACAAAATTTCAAGTTTGTTTGATTTTATTGTACGCAACATTGAGTATATATATATATATATTAAATCAATAAATGAAATATTGTTGGATTCTATTATACGCAACGACAAAAGAATATTTCACTACACAAAACCCTGACTTGGATTGCATTACACGCAATCGCGACCATCCCTGATAGCGTGTGTTGTACGCAATACGGAGTTTCACTAAACAACAACATTTTATATAAACTAGCCATTATGAATAGTAATACCCACTTTTTGAAATTTTAATTTTCAAAATGGACTTCATTTTTGGATTCGGAATATAGAAATTAGCCTCGGGTAAATTTTTGGTATTTTTCTGAAAACGTTCAATTTTTCATGATTAGTGAAAACACTGGGTTACTATTTAAAAACCGACATTTTATATAAATAATTAATTATTTTATTTAAATTATTTTAGGTAAAAATTGATACATAATACCTATATAAGTTAAATGTAATTTATTGAAGTCATTTTATAATAATTTTAGACATATAAAAATTTTATTGAACATTTCACCGTCTTTTACCCACCTCCTAGGAGTGTTTAAATATTTATATAAAACATAATTTTACTACTTCTCTGAGTGTAATTTCAAATTTCCGAGAGATACAATTAATATCAAGGAGTACAATGTGGTTCAATAAGATAAAAATAATTTTTGTTGAATAGTAACTTTTTACTTACCACAATTAAAAGTAAATATGGTAATTAAGGGTAAAAATTATATTATTATTACCCTAACACATTTCATAATTCTATTGGATAAGTTTAATTCAAAAAAACAATCTTAGAAATAAAATATTATCATTTAGGTCTACTTGGATTATATTAGGGCATTTATTATTATTTTCTTTAAAGAAAAATTAAAATAGTTAAAATCAACGTTTAATAACTAAAACATTCTAAATATAGAGTTATACATAAGATAAATTCTACTATAAATATTCCTTATAAATAAAAATATATTTTCTACATAATGGTATTTTATTTATAAATTTTAGAAATTAAATAATTTAATTTATTTGTGACACAATGATGATGCAGTAATTACATTTTTAAGGAAATTTTAACATAATTGATGTTATAAATACCCAAATAAATGTAATTTTATACTGTTTATGAATAAAACTAATTTTAAAGGTTAATAAGACATGTTATTATTGATTTAATTAACTTCATTCGAACTAATAATGCTGTTATGATTTTCACAAAAATCATGTACCAAATAGTGTCAAAATTGACATAAAATAGTTTTTAAAACAAATATTATATTATTAATCGTTATTTTTTTCCTAAATATCTAAGGTTCATCCAAATGACTTAACTAAAGATATATATATTAATAATGAACCACTTGGGGTTCGTTTGTCTTGTTATAGTAAGTTTATTAACCATATAGTGTAAAAAACAAAAAGACACGGTAAAAGTTAAATTATTTAACTTAGAGTTAAATCTAAATGATAAGGATAAAATAGTAACCTATAATTGTCTAAAACCAATTGGTTGAGAGGATTTCAAACCATCCCCACCTTATCTTCTAAATAAATCAATTTGGATCTATTAAATACTGATTATGACTTTATTATAAAATAATATTTTATGTTTTCCTAAGGTGCCCCTCTCCTCCCATATAAAAAGGGAATCCCTTCCCTCTTCACTTAAAACCCTTTTTATCCTTGAAACTCATCAAACCCCTGAGTATTACTATTCTACACATCCCTAGAAAATTTTTTGAGGTTTATGTCTTCTCGAAATACCAACTCTACTTCCTTAAGAGATGGCTTAAAGGAGGTGCGTCGAAGAAGAGGTAATCTCTTCTTACGATAATATCAAGTTTCGTTCTTCTTCTACTTCTTCTTATTTAGTTGTATCATAATAATGCAATAACATCAGTATTACATATATACTGATATGTTATTATAGATATGAAACAACCCTATTTCACCTTCTATCTATCCTACGGAAAACGAAATCATCATGCGTGCGTACGTACAGAATACTGTCTCCAAGTCGTGGTGTAATCTATTTTCGATCACCACCTTACATGGATGGGTATAATGGTGTAAATAAATAACTATATATGATTATAATAAATTGATATTGATTCAGAAATATTATACCTACATTTCAATACAATTCCACGATCATGGTAATGATATCATCGCTCGTCCGTACGTACGGACTACCGTCTCCACGATGCGATGGGAATCCTTCTCCATGTTAACCATTCAGGAATGATTATAAAGTATATATAATAAGTTATCATGAAATGTATGAAATAATAATGATACTGGATTTATTTATATATATATGTATTTCATCTACTTAATTCCATTCAATTCAATAATCAATGGAAAAAAGCATTCATGCGTACGTACGACCTACCGTCTCCATGAACGGTGTATTTTATTCCATTTATCGATCAATCATATATATATGTATATGATGAATATATATTATATATAAATCATGTTTTACATTCTCGAATAATGTTAATCAGGATATATGTAATAATATCAAGAACAACAAGTCCAAACATGTATGATAAATAAAACGATTTTACCCAAAACGCTGCTTTAACATGGAACTTAAAATAGAACGGGTAATATAAAGTCATAATTGAACCATATATGATATCAATAAAATGAATATGATTTTTTAATAAGTCAATGAAATTATCTAAATAATTATACAGGAGGTTCGGATACGTACGAAGCATATCAGACCTAAGGCAAGGGATAATTTTTCCAATCTTCTTCTTGTCCGAGATTGTTTATTCGTAAGTATTTACTGGGGTTATGTTTATTATACATGTACATATGTTCTCAAAATGTTTTCATAAAATTTTTAATTTTCTTCCATGTATGTTTAAATAAATTCAAATCCTTATTTTTATTATTACTACATCGTATGGAAGTAATTTTTCTTTTGATTATAATACGAGGTACTTTTTGACTTTTCCGACAAAAGTACAAGAAGAATGTTATTTTTAACTTATATGGCGTGAACAGATTTTTATGGTCTAATAATGCCTCATTTTCATGAATCTTACTCTACAATATTTGATGACTATTTTGAACAAAATACTTTTCTTTTAAAATTTCATAGAAATTTGTGAAAAGAAAAAGATTTTGAAGAAGAAAGGATATTTTCCTCAAGAATTCATTTCAAGTGTTTTATCAAAACCATTTTCCATCTAAGATGAAATTATTTTATATGTGCATGTTTCATGTATAATTTCTCTACGAATTACATGGTTTCACTTTTCTTATGATGAAATATCCATTTGTTTTATATGGATCATGAGATGATGGGAGGATGTTTATGAAACCCATTTTATTCTTTGGGTTAGGATGAATGTTTTAAGTTTATTTTGTGGAACAATTAAGAATGATTTCATTATGAGATGGGTGGGACCTATTTATACCTTCAATAAATTGGGTAATGATTTATATCTCATGAGATAGATATGGCTGGAATGGTATGTTAATCCGTTTCAGTAATATGGTACTGGAACGAGGAGTAAACTCGATTCAGAAAGGGACATTGTCCACTAAGATGGTCTTGGCAGTAATGCCTTGGCTACTACGGAAATCATATCATGTTATTAATGGTTTCCACAATCACATGCTTTATTACCATGCTATTTTATCATGATTTATGTTCCTTTATGATATATGCCTCACTTACTTCCAAGATTTATGTCTTTGCTCAAGATTTTGAAGTTTAGATTTTATGTTCATGTCTTTGCATTCAAATGTTTATGGATTCTTTTATGTTATCTATGTTTACCCATACTAAGAATTTGAGCACACCCTTTTTATGTTTTCTTTTCCCCAGGATATAAAGAAATGTTTGAGGTAAGAAAACCAAAAGGGGAAGATCATTATGGGAGATTTTGATGATCTTTCACTATGATTAGAAGCTTACGTTCTGAGTTTCCAAAGACACTAAACTAATAAGGTCATTGGGCGTCTGTTTTTGTCTTGTATTAAGCATTCCAAAAAAGTATTGTAATGTCCATTTACGTCAATATTTGGGTTTCTACAGTTGGTATCAGAGCAAAGGTTTAGTTAACCTTTGGAAACCATGATGCGAAAACTTTAATGAAATCCCTAGAGATATTTCTAAGGTATGTCTAGGGATGTCCCTAAGTATAAGTATACATATAGGCTATAGTCCTAGAATTATGATAACAATATTAGAATTAAACCTAAGCTGTTAGATATTGAAGGTACTCCCCCTTTATTATGTTGTTTTCCTAGCATGATTTTTGCCTCTCACAATATTCGTTTTGGGTTTTAGAAAATGGCTAGAAACAGGAAGATTCACGATAATGGAGGATATGATGGAATATGGAATGATATTCTTAATGAGAACCCAAATTTAAAGGGATTTGGAAGTCCAAACATTGTTATTATGCCTAATAATAAATTTTATAATATGATCAATAATATCAACTTTGGTAAGTTTCCCGACTCAGCTAATAAGAGAATGATGGAGTTTCATGATGATCATAGAGGAATGAAAGTTCAATTTCCCTCATGTAAATCATGTGGGATGAGGAATCAGGGAGATTGTTTCAAAGGAACTGGAAGATGATTTGGGTGTGAAAAAGAAGGACACAAAGCCAGTAAGTGAAACGGAAAAGGTTTAGTTAACACCATGGAGAAGGATAATGGTATTGCAACGACATCAACAATGACTAGATGTTTTAAATGTTGAATGTATGGGAATTATGAAAACCAATTCCCTAAAGTAAAAAATCTTGAAGAGAATCAGCATGGTCATATGGGTAGTATTTATTTGGATGATGATGAAGATACTACAAATGAAATATGAGATGAATGAAATGATGAAGCTCAGTCAGTGGTTTAAGAGGTTTATGTAATTATTGTAGGTTTATCATGAAAAATGTACGGTACTATGGAATAAAAAATATTCTAAGGATTGTTACACTATTGTTATTCCTAAAGTATTTGAATGTATATGTTTAATGGTACGGGTAACCATGAAAGGTTATTCAGATATTTTTGAAAAGAATATGATATGCGCATAATTAATGGATAAGGAGAAAATAATATGTTTGATAGTATTCATGAGCTCATGATTGATATAAGGACTAAGTTATATAATGGTTAGAGTATATAGAATTTTTGGGATTTTGGTATGTCGAAAGTGTTATCTTTTAACTACATTCATGTTTTCACTAAGGTTCAATGGATATTAATTTTTCATGAAAATACATGATTAAGGCCTTCTAATGTTTGGAATGTGACCAAAAAGAAATATCTTATGATATATGGGGATAAATGATGGTATTCACATGCTTGGTTAATGACATTTCTAGTAATCATATTATTTATACTATGATTTTGGACAGATGTATTTTGGATAAGTCTAAAGACTATAATGGATTATGTCGGACATCAGATAATGTTGTTTTAGGATAGATCTTTTTTTATAATAGTATTGTTTTAGAAAAAGGACAACCTGTAAGACAGGTGAAAACCCATTGCGTCAGACAAGGTTGCGGGAATCGAACCCACAACTGAAGTGTGACAGGCCTTTATCGCCTACCGTTGGCCTACAGGCTGTCCCTGGTTAATAGATAATTGTTTTATTATTAAGCGGTATGATATATGCAGTATAAGTCCATTCTTGGAGCCATATACGTTTAATATCGCCATATATGGACTTATGTATATTGAATAACTTCTTCCAACCTTTCATTTGAGAATGATGGAATGACCCGTCATTCTATGACATGATCTGCTATCAATTCACGAAAGACAAATTCAACATCATTTCATTAAGAGATGAAGTTTAAATTGTTCAAGGCACAAACAACAGTAAGATTGTGCCAAAAATCAAGTAACTATTTCTATTAATTTAACAATTATTCAACTTTTGGGAAATGATATTGAAAACCCAAATATTTTTCATAGTACCCTTATATCCGTTGAATCAAATGGTACCTTAGATCATCACAAATTTATGGCTTTTTGATTGTTGGATTTTTCATAGCCATGTTCTCTACCACTCTCCATCAGAACATGAAGGTTAGATTTCTCTTCCATATCCATATTTTCACCTATGTTATCCTGTGTGGAAACCCAGTGATTATTTAATTTGGGTAACCGTTATGTTTCATACATTATTTTTTTAAAGATAAGTTTTGGTATTCTTTTTTACAATGTGGGTTCCTATTAGAACTTTCGATTAGTAAACCATTTATAACTTCGACGAATTTTGAGGGCAAAATTCATTTTATGGGGGTAGAATGTAACACCCTATGATTTTATGAGAAGTATTCTTTTTAATTTATTTGATGTATTGTTTTTCATGCTACACCAATATTATCTTGCGCTATACGCAACATAGTTTTAGCTTGAAGTATACGCAACACTATTCTTGGATCTTGTTACACACAATTTCATGTTATTTTGAAGTTATTATACTCAACATTGAGTGTGTGTATATATATATATATATTCAATGAATAAATGGAATATGTATGGATTCTATTATATGAAACAATAAAAGAATCTTGCACTACATTCAACCCTGACTTTTCTTTCATTACACGTAATTGTGACCTTCCCGGATAGCCTGTGTTGTACCCAATACCATGTTTCACTAAACAACAACATGTTATATAAACTAGCCGTTATGAATAGTAATACACACAATTTGAAATTTTATTTTTCAAAATGGACTTCATTTTTGGATTCATAATATCGAAATTAGCCTATGGTGAATTTTTTTTATTTTTCCGAAAACTTTCAATTTTTGATGAATAGTGAAAACACTGGGTTACTATTTAAAAACCGACTATTTATATAAATAAATATTTAATTAATTTAAATTTATTTTAGGTTAAAATTGATACATAATAGCTATATAAGTTTAATGTAGTTCATTAGAGTCATTTTATTATAATTTTAGACATATAAAAATTTTATTGAACTTTTTACCGTCTTTTACCCATATCCTAGGAGAGTTTTAAATTTTAAATAAAACATAATTTTTCTGCTTCTGTGAGTGTAATTTAGAAAATCTGAGAGACACGAACAGTATAAAGGAGTAAAATGTGGTTCAATAAGATAAAAATAATTTTTGGTGAATAGTAACTTTTTTACTTACCACGGTTAAAAATAAATAGGGTAATTAAGTGTAAAAATGATATTATTATTAACCTAAAACATGTTGTAATTCCATTGGATAAGTGTAATTCGACCAAAAACAACCTTATAAATAAAAAATTATCATTTAGGTCCACTTGGATTAGATTAGGACATTTATTATTATTTTATTTAAAGAATAATTAAAATAGTTTAAATCAATGTTTAATAACTAAAACATTTTTAATATAGGGTTATACATAAGATAAATTCAACTATAAATATTAATTATAAATCTAAAAATATTTCCTACATAATTGTATTTTATTTATAATTTTTAGACCTTGAATAATTTTTTTTATTTATGACACAATGATGATGCGGTAATTACCTTATTAAGGAAATATTAACATAATTGATGTTATAAATACCCAAATAAATGTAATTTTAGACTTTTTATAAATTCAAAAACTTTTAGAGGTTAATATGACATGTTAGTATTGATTTAATTTAATTTTTTAGAACTAATAATTCGGTTATGATTTCCATAAAAATCATGTACCAAATAGTGTCAAAATTGACATAAAATAGTTTTTAAAAATAATATTATTTTATTAATTGTTATTTTATTCCTAATAATATAACATTCTGCCAGATGACTTATATAAGGATGTATATATTAATGATTAACCACTTGGGGTTCTTTTGGCTTGTTGTAGTATGTTTATTAACCATATAGTGAAAGAAAACAAAAAGACAAGGTAAAAGTTAAATTATTTAACATAGAGTTAAATCTAAATGATAAGGATAAAATAGAATCCTAAACTTGTCTAAAAACAATTGGTTGAGATTATTTCTACCCATACCCACATTATATTAGAAATAAATAAATTTAGAGCTATTAAAACAGAATATGACTTTATTATAAAATAATATTTTAAGTTTTCCTAAGGTGCCCCTCTACTCCCTTATAAAAAGGGCACCCCTTCTCTCTTCACTTAAAACCCTTTTGGTCCTTGATTCTCAGACAAACCCTACCAATTTATCTTCTACACTTCTCTATAAACATTCTTGGAGGTTATGGTCTTCTCAAAAGGCCAACTCTACATCCTTAAGAGAAGTCTTAAAGGAGGTGCGTCGAAGAAGAGGTAATCTCTTCTTCCGATTCTCTAAAGTTTCTTTCTTCTTCCACTTATTCTTATTTAGCTGTATCATTATAAATTAATAACATAAGTATTAAATATATACTAATATGTTATTATAAATATTAAACAACCCTATTTCACCTTTTATCCATACTAAGGAAAACGAAATCACCGCGCGTGTGTACGTATGAAATATCGTCTCCACGCCGTGGTGTAATCTGTTTTTGACCACCACCGTATTTGGATGGGTATAATGGTGTAAATAAATTAATATATATGGTTATTGTAAAGTGATATTGATTCTTAAATATTATACATACACATTAATACAATTCCATGATCATGGGAATAATATCATCACTCGTGCGTACGTACGGACTACCGTCTCCACGACGCTATGAGATTCATTCTCCATGTTAACCATTCATGAATGATTATAAAGTATATATAATTAGTATTCAGGAAATATATGAAATAATAATGATAATAGATTTATTTTTATATATATATGTATTTCATCTACTTAATTCCATTCAATTCAATAAGAAAACGAAAACAGTGTTCATGCGTACGTACGGCCTACCGTCTCCATGAACGGTGTATTTCATTCCATTTATCGATCTATCATATATATATGTATATTCTGAATATATATTATTTATAAATAATGTTTTACATTTTTGAATTATGTAAATCTGGATATAATTACTTATATCAAGAACAACAATTCCAAACATGTATGATAAATAAAACGATTTTACCCAAAACGCTGCTTTAACATGGAACTTACAAAAGAACGGGTAATATATAATAATAAATGAACCTTATATTATAACATAACAATGAATATGATTCTGTAATAAGTAAATGACATTATTTATATCATTATACAGGATGTTCGAATATGTACAAAGCATATCGGACGTAAGGAAAGGGATAATTTTTCAAATCTCATTCCTGTCAGAGATTATTTATTCGTAAGTATTTACTGAGGTCATGTTTATTATCCATGTCCATATGTTCTCAAAATGTTTTCATAAAATGTATAAATTTCTTCCATTTATATTTAAAGTCATTCTTACACTTCTTTTTAATTTTACCCCATCGTATGGAAGGAATTTTTCTTTTGTTTACCATACGAGGTACTTTTTGACTTTTCTGAAAAAATTATGAGAAGAATGTTATTTTTAACTTATATGGAGTGAACGGATTTTTCATAACGCCTCATTTTCATGAATCTTATTCTATAAGATTTTATGACTATTTTGAACAAAATACTTTTCTTTTAAAATTGCAGGGAATTTTATGAAAAGAAAATGATTTCGAAGAAGAAAGGATATTTTCCTCAAGAATTCATTTCAAGTGTTTTATCAAAACCATTTTCCATCTAAGATGACATTATTTCATATGTGTATGTTTCAAGTATAATGTATCTATGATTTACATGGTTTAACTTTTCTTGTGATGAAATACCCATTTTTTTTATATGGATTATCTGATGATGGGATGATGTTTATGAAACCCATTTTATTCTTTGGGTTATGATGAATGTTTTAAGTTTATTTTGTGGCACGAGTAAGAATGATTTCATTATGAGATAGGTGGGACATATATCTCCCTCCAATGCATTGGGTAATGATTTAATTATCATGATATATACATGGCTGGAATGGTAAGTTAATCTGGTTCAGTAATATAGGAATGGAACGAGGAGTGAACTCGAATCAAAAAGGGACTTTGTCCACTATGATGGTATTGGCAGCAATGCCTTGGCTACTATGGAAATCATATCATGTGCTTAATGGTTGGCACAATCACATGTTTTATTATCATTATATTTTATCATGATTGATGTTCCTTTATGATATGTGCCTTATGTACTTCCATGATTTATGTCTTTGCTCAAGATTTTGATGTTTAGATTTTATATTCAAGTTTTTGCATTCAAATTCTTATGGATTGATTTATGTTCTCTATGTTTACCCTTTCTGAGCTTTTGAGCTCACCATTTTTATGTTTTCATTTCCATAGGATATAAAGAAAGGTTTTAGGTAATAAAACCAAAATGTGAAGATCATTATGGGAGATTTTTAAGATCTTTCACCATGATTAGCATCTTACGTTCCATGTTTCCAAATACACGAAACTAATACAATCTTTGGGCATCTGTTTTTTTTATTGTATTAAGTATTCCGAAAAATTATTTTAATGTTCATGTACGTCAAGATTTGGGTCTCTACATTCTTTGATATGTATCGTATGACATTCTAATGTTTTGATCATGTTCTCATACCCTTATTATAATGTTATTCTTACATATCTCCCTTTTTTACCCTCACTCTGTTTTTGAGGTCACTCATATCTTATTTTTCTTTTTTCCAGGTTTTGAGGAATTATTTTAAGTATTAGTAGTAAAGGGAGAGATATTTATGGAAGATTTTGATGATCTTTCCACCAACATAGAAGATTAATTTCCATGTTTTCATACACATTAAACTATTACTATCCTTAGGAATGAATTTTTTTAATGTACTTAATATTAATAAAATATGATGTAATATCCATGTATTCTCTTCTTGGGTCACTATATTTGGTATCAATGGAAAGGTTTAGTCATCATTTGGAAACTAGGTTGATAAAAATTTAGTGAGATATCTAGGGATATTTCTATGGATATGTATAGGGATGTCTCTGGATAAGCAAAATGTGTCCTAGTTTTAATATAAGGTGTCATAATATGGACATCTTATAATTAATTTTTCATGTTTATCTGGTTTTCTTCTATGATAAGTGTTTCTCACACAATGCATTGTATTATTAGTCAAAAGTGGGAAGAAGTAGGCATTGGGTTAACATTTAATTTTTCAGATGTGGAAAGTATGGGAATTATAAAAATCAATTTTTTAAGTGGAAATAAGAAGATGAGAATAAAGAAGGTTGTACATGTATTAGTTTTACTACTTCATATAAAGAGACTGAATATGACATGTGATTGTTATTGCATGATCTAATATTATTGTTTACATTAAAGTTAAGAAGAAATATTATATTGAGGATGAGGAACCTAAATACATGATTTATATTTAATATTCTGTTAAATTGATATTAAGGAATAAGATGATGAATTCTAAGTAATGGATTAATAATAATTTTGGGTGGTTGAGGGATATATCTATTGGAATTTAGTAATTATGTTATATGAATCATGAAGTATTTGTTTTCCCATATGAATTTCAAAGGATATATCTAATGTAAGAAATGATAGTGAAAATTTATTTAATGGAAATGTGATATTTTGTTTAAGGAAAGGTAACCTTTAATGAATCCCAGATGTGTAGAAAATCGTGTTTAGCTTGAATAATGAGATTATTGATTTGGATAATGTAAATTATATATTATTTATTAACATGGAACTTATTATTTATTCTTTTACATAGTGGAATATGTTATCACAGATGTAGTTTACAACATATTTTTGGATTTAAATAATATATCTAATAATATTTAAATTAAGTAAACATGCATGTTTTCAATAATTATAAATGGTAATTTACGCTATTATAATGATTAAATAGAATGCCAGATCATTTTATTCACATGTTTGGTATTTAAAAAATAATAGCCACTTTTTGATATATGGGTGATCAATGTTAAACTGATTTTGTGAAATTCAGTGACCTTATTTCTAAATTTTTGGAATTTTATCTTTTGGAAGGGTTTTAAGGTTAACCAGTTATGGTATGGTTTCGTTTAATCCTTAGATGAGGAATTAAATATTAATATATTTTCTATAATTTTTGGATTTATACGTATTGGATAACATGTAAAAACCATATTTCTTGATTAACGATAGATGGAATGACATATCATTATATTTATTTATTAAACATTCTTCTAATGATTCTGGGATGACAAATTGACATCCATTTCATTGAATTATATATGAAGTGAAAATTGATCAATCCACAAAAAGGGTGAGATTATGAGGAAATAAAGCAAGTATATATTCTCACGAAAATTTATAAAAATACGTAAAGGGACTTGAAATACATTTTTTACCTATTATCATCATTTTATAACACTGATGGCCTCCTTCATGCCTATATGGATTTTGGTTTTGTGGTTTCTAACTTTCTCTAAATCACCCACTATCTTGAGATCAGTGATATTTATCACTCTATATAATTATTTACTAGTTTATTCCATATTGAATTCTTTATCTATGTTTTTCTATATGAAAACCTTGTTCTGGGATACATTGGATAACTGTTATGTTTCCATATTTTATATTTAAAGGATGTGTTTTTATTCTTTATTAACAAAGCGCGTTTCTGTGAATTGAAAAATCGTGTGTTTAACCATTAATTTACAAGATGAATTTTGAGGATAAAATTCATTTTATGATAGGTATAATGTCACAACGCAAAATTTTTTGATGTATTTTGTTTCAATTTAATTTAGTCTTTTATATATTTTTTATTTCATTCATTACTAAATAATGATTCTATAATATAAAGTCTCTATGTTATTCATGTATTTTACGCAACAAATAGTTAATATTTCACTACTTGTAACAAATATATTATCCTTTTTTGGATGTAACACTGTTTTTTATTTGTTCTAGACACAATCTAAAGTCCATTTGATAACTTTTTTCAAATGTAATACATTGATTTACCTAACTAAAATGTACTATTTATATAATTATTAATATATTATTATAGTAATCACCTTGCCATTGGAATGGTGGTTATGAATAGGATTAATTAAATTAAGAAAATCTAGTTTATGCATGTATATTAAAAGAAATATTTTTTGTGACCAATTAAATTGAAATTTAAATTAAACCCTTTTTAATATACAAGAGATATTTGGAAAGAAAACTATAATTTTGCAATCAAACACGTTCTACCACAAAAAAAATTAACTAAACCCCAATTTTTTAAATGAATGTAGTTATATATATATATATACATGTATTTAATAAACTATTTAATACTCACTTTATGTGTTTTCTAGACATGTGATAAAAATAAAACCAATTTATGCATAGTGATGTATATTGTTCTAAAAAGTAATATTCCCGCCATCTAATGTCGTTCCTATTTTAAATATAATTTTTAAAAATTCTATAAATAACATTTTATAAAATATTAATATTTATTGAATTGTGTATTTAAAAACTATCATAGTGTGATTTTGATTTTATTTCTAAAAAATGATTCCTTTTTGATGAATAGAGAAATACACTGAATTTTAGTATAAAACTACAATATCATATAAATTATTTATATATTTAAATTATATTTTAATTTAATTTTTTAGTATTTTTAGATCAATTATTCATATATTAACTCATTTTTTAAAAATTTAATCAATTTCCATTTGAATTTAATATAAAAACATTCTAACATTTTGAACATTTTATCTTTAAAAACGTGTTATCTTGTCTGGTCAACGAGATTAATTTTAAATTAACTTCATCCAAATATATTTTTTAAAATTTTAAAAATTGATTCCATATTATTAATAAAATAATTTATAATTCCTAATATGGGAATCATAGGTTTTTTAACAAAAATATTACTAAACAAAATTACAATTGATAACATCTATTAAGTTAAAATACAAGTTTACTTAGTGGTTAAACTCTAACATAAGAGGCCAAATAACCTTTAATCATGTAAAAAATAAAATTTCGTGATATATTTAGAATATATACTCACTTATCTAAAAATTGACTATTATTTGATGGACATGATGTAATGTACACCTCTCAATAGTTATTAACTTTTTATATTTTCGAGAACGCCATTCCTCCTCCACTATAAAAGGGAACTCAAACCCCTAACTTATTCACACCTATAAATAAATTTTTATCATAAAAATCATAATAAATAATCCCAAAAAATCTAATCTCATATGAGAAGCCTCCCTTCGGGAATAAAGAAAAACAGATTATTCCTTTAGTGTAAACTAATAAGAATTACCCAAAATAGAGGAACATCCTTCAACAAACACTTTTTTTATTTCTTTTTCCATCCCATAAATTATTATTATTACATGACTCTATAATAAAATAGTTATAATAAATATACATATATTTTTTATGTTAAGGGTTATACCTAAATTTATATAGGCTTCCATCAAATGGGATACACAATCATCGTTCGTGTGTATGGTGGACTACTGCCTCACGAATCAGTGGTGTTCGTTCTACAACGACTACATTTAATGGTTGGGAATAATAATTTATTGATTTTTTGATATTATATATATTATATTTATGATATATTTATTCTTATTTATTTATTGTATTACAGATACCTTGATGCTTTCCATTTAGGGAGCATATGATAACATTATATGTGGACGTGTGGACTACTGCCTCGCCGAAGCGATGTTATTCTTTCTCTCTTTACAAGGAATGGAATAAAGATGGGTTTAGTAAATTATATGATATATATTAAATAATAATGGTATTTTAATGATAATATATATGTACATATATGAAATTAATTTCTTTCATTCAATATGACATTAAAACAGAAACAACGTTCGTGTGTGTGTAAGACCTACTGTCTCCATGAATGGTGTATTCCTTTTAATAGTTCAATTTTGGACAGATTATTATAAATACATATATACATAATAAATATGATATTTATATCATTTTTAAATTTTCTATATAATTAAATTTCTATCTATTAATGAGAATCAATAATAACATGTCAAAATATATACGAATAATAATGTGATTATTACCCAAAAAGTAAAATTAACATCAATATGTTAATAAAAAGATAATTTAAATTCTTCATAATATAATAAATAGTATGATATATATTAATATAGATATATAGTAGATTTATCATAAACTGATTTTTATTATACTACTATTTTGAACATTTAGGAATAATGTCAAAACATAAGGTATGAGTTTTCTCATCTCACATTGATTTCTATGAGATATATGATATATTCACCGCTTATTATTTTTTTGGTGTATATGATTAATATGGAAATTTTATATAATTAAAATAATTTATTTAATTATATTTAATTTTTTATTGATTGTATTCTTTCACAGGTCTCGTTATTTTTATGTTACTCAAGTAGTAAAGTGGATTTTTAGTCTCACATTTATTTTTCTGAGACCTATGCATTATTCATCACATGTTTAATTTTTGTGATGTATAAAATTCCCATTAATTTACTATATTATTATTATACTTAAATTTATGGCTATTTAAATATCCATTTTATGATATGTATTTCATGGTGTTTTACAGTTTAAAATATACCAAATCTGTAAGGTATTTTTTTCTCAATTTTGTTTCATTGAGACACATGTTTTTTTTTTGAACATTTATTATTTTATGAGTTGTTTATACATATATATTACATGTTATTTAGTAAATTTACTTATTATCAATATATTTTAAGAATCAATTATTTTTAATATTTTTTGGGGATTATGATTCCATGTTGCCAAATTGAAAACAATTTAATGTTATAATCCCATCATTTCATATGAATGTTTATGATTATTATTCCATTGATGAAATATTACGATTAATATATCCATAAATCTCACTATTTGTATTATACTATGGTTATTACTTATATCTTTATGTATTGGGACCATTTTTATAATTGATGTTACTTAAAATAGTTAAAATATGTTTTTAGGAAAATATGTCATTATTTCTCTCATCGATCAGAAATTAGTTTTATTAAAAGAACACATTTTATAAAAAATCATATTTTAAAAGGATATTTCA
Organism: Viscum album; assembly: GCA_963277665.1. Taxonomy (NCBI): domain Eukaryota; kingdom Viridiplantae; phylum Streptophyta; class Magnoliopsida; order Santalales; family Viscaceae; genus Viscum; species Viscum album. The sequence continues at coordinate 56,011,046 of OY728156.1, forward strand.
ATATCATTATAAAGGAAAAGATTTTATATTTTTTTATGTTTTAAAATATGGTTAAAATGGTTTTAAAATAATCCTTTATATGTTTTCATTATATTTTTCAAAGATAAATGTTTTCAGAATGTTTTTTCAGTTATAAATTTTTTTCCATTTAGGAAAAAATGTCATCCACAATAAATTATTTAATTTTTTTTAATATTACATCATATGTTCATAAATTTGTTTTCAATGAAAAATAATTGGAAAAATTTTATATCTCAAAAAGTGTTTTTCAAATAAATTTTATTTATCTTAACAGATGCTCCATGTGATCCTTCGATATCCTTCTATATCTATGATGAAATTTTCTATATAGTTTATGATTGAAGGGGTATATTATATAAGGATTTCATTATTATTCTTTATTATAATTTTTTTGTTTATGGTTACATCTTGATTATGAAACCCATTTCACATCCATGGTTTATACCATGATAAAATTATTTTGATACACTCTTCCTTTCATGGTTTATTATATGACGAAAAGGTTCTAAAACCTATATATTATCCAATTTTTATGATTTTTTTTAAATCTTTATGATAACAATTTAGTTTAAAGGGTTATGACTTGATTTTTATGAAACCCGTAACATTTTTTGGGCCTTGATCTGATGGTTTTTATGACATTGTAAAAGATGTATGTATAATTTCATTATGTTTTTGGTGAGAGTTATGTCTCCTTAAACTGAATTCGGTAAGGGTAAAAGTTCAATGATCCCAATGTTTACATGAGAGGGAATCCAAATCCCATCAAAAGAGGATATAAGAGAAGGATACACAATCTGATAATAAGAAGGAATACAGAAGGTCATTCCATGAACGTAACAACAGGGTATACGATAGGTAATTTGAAGACTATGACAATAGGCTGCATGAGAGGGAAATTGATCCCATAACATGGGGTAATCAAGAGGTTATACCCAAAACATAATAAGAGGGAACACTGGAGGGAATACCATGCCTTAAATAAGATTAAACATAGGATTTCATCCCAATATTGAAGATGGTACATGGGTGATTATCTCAAACCTAACATGCAATGAGGGTCTTGATGGGCATCCTTGATTTAGGAATTTATATACTTATGTGTATTCCAAAAATCCATGTATTATTCATATGTTTTCCTATTCGAGATTACACTCTTATTTACCTTATGATTGATGTCTTATGGAAAACCCATATTTATTACATGACTATTTATTATGATCTCTAATATAAAGGATAATACCTTATAATGTTTTGATCATGTTCTCATGCCCATTATGGACATGTTATCCTTACATATCTCCCTTTATTACCCTTATAGGGCATCTGATCTTACTACTTTCTTATTTTTTCTATCCCCATTTAATATGGAACTTTTTATATATCATTGCTAAAGGGGATGATCTTTATGGGAGATGTTGAAGATATTTAGACAAGATAGGCGATTATGTTTTTATGTTTCTAGAGACACAAAACAATTATGGTCCTCAGGATTGTAATTTTTTAATGTGTTGAATTTTAATCTAAAATGATGTAATATCCATTTATGGTAATCCTGGGTCACTATAATACCAAATAATATAATTAATAATTTTAATAATAGAAATAAATTCCCCTAAAAAAATGGTATAAAATACATGGAGGAGAATAAGACAATTGATGGCGTATATTTTATAGAAATTAGAGCCCATGTGGCATGAACGATTTTCATGTCTCTTATGTACAGACTGAAAGAATGTGTGAATATGGTTCATGCATCCACCGAGGAGATAAAAGACTCATGAACCTCATTGACGCTTCATTCCAAAATGTGTTACATATTACCTAAAAATTTGATTTATTTTAATTTAAATTAATCAATTTTTGATTTTTGGGATTTTTTGGGGCCCCTAAATTTATCATGAACTTTTATTTACTACCCTAATATGAGAATCTTTTAAATGACATGAAATAACAAGTAGATGAATTATTCCCAAATGGAGTGATGAATATAAAATCAGATCACAATGGGAAAATTATTTCTCACACATCTATAGATATATATCATTTAAAAACATTTCCCAATATGGTTATATACTGGTGAGAAATTCTAATCATGACTATCCCATGTATTTTATCTATTTTTGTAGAAAAGGTTTCTTCACTATTAATATCTTTTAAAGTACTCATTGGAACTATTTATTTAATTAAAAAATTTCAATTTTAAGCATTAATTTATAACGGTGTGTATGATATCAAAATCATTTATTTTACAGTTCATAGAGAGAAAATGGTATTAGGTATAATAAAAATTAATGGATGTTTTTCATGGAGGAGTTTTTCCACAAGATTACAGTAGTTTTAATATGATTTTTGATGCTGTTCAAAATATTTTACAGTGAGGGTAAATTCCCATCCTCATTCCATGCTATCTTGTGATCTATTTCATCCCCATTTAGATGTTCCATTTTGAATTACACCCCTTATCAAGACCATCCTCTCTTTCCCAAATTTCCCTCACCCTATCACACAACCATCATCATGACCCCAAATGTATTGAACCAATATCATGAACAAACTAATCACTCCTATATTTTTCATCAATAGTCAATGCAATTGGGTTTTTGAGTTGTAATGAGTGGCTATATGGAAATATATGCTTCCATTTATTATATAAGGACTCACAGCCTCCCTTTTTTAATAAATAGTTAAATTGAAGACCAAAATGAGAGAATCTAGGAACACATAGCACATTTAGAATTTATAAATCCTCAAAATAATATATTTCATGTGATTTATTTAATCATATAATTAGAGGATAAGTGATGAAAATGACTATTTAATTGACCTTTAAGGGTAAATCATTATGAGAAAACAAGGAACATATGTTCCTTCTATTAAGAATAGTTCCCAAACCTCATCTATAGAGAGACATCATTTGGTCATGGAATATAAATATATATTTATGACCATTTTATGTCTTTGTAGATCCACACCTGGGGCATTCTAAATTGAATCCAGGTCAAGGACATCATAATATACAATTTTTTATAATTCCTCTCAATATTGTTCTATATATAATGTTCGAGGACCTAAATGGGTGATAATTAACCATGGAAACCTACATGGGTTTCTATTTACCCAAGTCGCCTAACATGGCACCCAATTGACTAGGTCACCTACCTAGATAGACATTCACCCATGTCTCCCATTTTTTAATGACAATGGTTATATGCCACTATTCCCATAATCCTTCTATTTATAGATGATTTCTTATAAAAACATGGTAAATAATATGTGGAATCAACCCCAACACATGTGATGAATATTTATCATATGTTACAGTATCAATCCTTCATCATGATTCCTTTATATTCACCCCTGAACCACTTCAATAGTTTTTGTTAAAATGTGATCTATTTAAGTGGAGAAAAACAATAATAGGTTCATGATACAACAAAATCATAACCTTGACTTGAGAATTAACTCAAGCAAGATACTCCACTTGGTTCCAAATTTTAATTGAGTTTATATCCACTTATTCTTTTCCTCAAATATATTTAGTCAATAATAATTACTCAGTTTAAAAAAAAATTATGAACCAGTGTGGAGAAAAAGTGTCTAGTGGGTGAAGATAATGGAGAAGGTTGAAAAGGGTGGTGCTAGATTAATGATAATAACTTATGAGATATATAGGAGGCTGAAGAAGATGGAGGTCTTCCACCTTCAAGTGATATTCAATATGAAAACAAAAAACCCCCCAATTTAAATTCAGAAATAAAAAAATATTAAATGAGGATAATAATAATTATTATAATAATTATATTTTATTAACTAAAAATAAAAATAATTATTATATCTAATTAAATATGATTAAAATAAAATATAAATACTATTACTTAAAATAAAAATGTAATTAAAAAATAAGTGAATTTTCCAACTATAACTATACATATAATATTATTATAATTATAAATTCTATTATAAGATACAAATAATGATAAAATATTAATAATTATACTATTATACATCATAATATATAAAACTATTACATAAAATTGATATATCCTAATAAAAAATGTAAAAATATAATTATCAAAATAATTAAGAAATAACTAAAATAATAAAATACTAAAAACCCATTATAAAACACTAAACATGAATAACATAATTATTAAAATTTGAATATAAAATATATTCTATTTTTATTCTTTTGGAAAAAAATATCCCACACATTTAATTTTTCTCATCTAGAAAAAAATTAGAATAAACACAAAACATTACATGGATATATCCAAACATTACAATTAATTTTTCAAAATATTTTAATCAATGAATTCAAAAAATAAAACACATCGTTTAACATAAAAAAATTATGAAATATTTTCTCTTCAATTTTCATTCCATCTAAATCAATTTCCTTCACACGTGCATCATTTGACCTACCTGGTAGTCACTCTAATCACTCAAGTTAATTTTAATCAAATTTACACTGAATTCTTGAAAACATGAGTCATTATCTTATGGTTTCGATTAATTTCATATCCCAATTAGAAGATTTGAAAATATTATACCAATATAAAAGACTTCAAATTATGTTCAAATGTTATTTAAAACTGTGGAATGTTTGTTCTTAAAAAAACGCATCATTTTTTTTAAATAGTGTTGAATATTAATATACTTTCATGATAAATTTCATATCCAGTGTCCTCCTAAAAACCATTATCCAAAAAAAAAATTCCTCCTAGGAAAAAAGGGACAATAACATTGAGAATATGAACAAGTATACACAACATACACCAAATTAAATAGGTAAATATACCATGAAGGATTTTCTTTAAAATCCTATGATCAAAATTTATTATTTTATCCTATAAATTTTTTTTACAAATAGATCATATGTTTTTGAAACTTTATGGCAGTGGGTCATATAAAAACTCTCTCTCTCTCTAAAATTAATGTATTTTCACTTTTATCAGTATCATATTAGGTTAGGGTTGCCATATAATAACCATTATTATACATGATGTTTGAATAAAAAATAATATATACTCACTTAGATCAAATATTTATAATGAATGAGAATAATTTGAAAAGAAACACATATAATATGGAGATATTATTGGGACCAAAATAATTATATGAATTCTATAAGAGTGGTTAATCAGGGCTCACAACTCATAAAAATATTTTTCTCATATTCCCTTTCCCATTAAGATATTATTACTTTAGTGGAAGCAACATGATCAATATTTCATTCTCTTTTTATAGATCACAGTGACCACTAAAAAAGAAAAACAAATTAAAGCATAGTAACCCAATATTGTTTTATATGGTCTTCCACTGAGGGATAATCTGACGATCATACACAATTCATTTTATAAATGAACTCGAATTCACTAATGAACACTATTCGATTGATAAAACTCTTAGGACAAAGTAACACCATTCCAAGGAGAATTGTGTTTAGTGTTTTATTAATGAATCTTTATTTATCAATAGGATACTACCACTTCTTCTCCTATATTATCTTAATATGTGATAAAAAGGAATGTTTATGAACATGGGGTCAGTTTAAAATTTTGAATGAAATGATGTACTCGTAAAATTAATCTTGTGACTCTAGTTTGAATATACCTCTTGAATTGTTGCTTAGTTATTTACCACATTCGAAAATCCATCAATCATCCAAGGTCTGACATGAATGGATTTTTATGTGAGTGTTAATCAATAAATTTTACCCAAGAAAATAATCATAACTTCCACCTACAATTAAAGATAATTCAACATTGTAATTATGTTATTTCACTCAATCTTCAATATCATGAAATCATATTGGACCTCCTACTTATTATTCTTCTTCGATCCAAGAAACAGATATGTAAATTAAACACATGACAACCCATAATCATCAATTATTTCTTCCAAATCCAGTTATTTGATTATGTTTATCATGAACTATTCTATAATAATATTACAAACAATATTTATAAAATTTTCCAATAATATTACACTAGATTCAGATTTTATTGATTGATTATACTTCTCCATATTCATGCCATGTATCCCATACTTTTATAAGTGGATAAATTATTCCAAATTATTTATTCACTTCTCAGAAATTCTAACCTATATATTCTCATTTTTAAATAAAAATTAAGTATTCATGATATTTAAGAAATAAACACATCACAACATAATTCTCATCTCTACGATGTGACATGCATATATCTCCAGAAACATTGTGAAATGATCAGCTTCATTGTGGTTTCATTATCACTCATATACTATATCCAAAAATTATATAAAATAAATTTTAAATTTCAACTTTTTTTGTGGTCTAATCTTATAAATATCATTGAAAATTTTCTTATTTGGATCCCATTATATCAAGACTAATTTCATCATGGTAAAAGACTTTTCATCCTTAGAGATAATAAATTTATTACAATTTTCCATAATTCCATACCGCATAGTGAAACAATGTTGTTGTGGCCCATACCATCCCAATATTTAGCCATTTGTGGTGTGATCTTCCAACAATGGTTAAATATTCATTAAATATCATATGTCTATCATGTGTGTATTTCTAAGATCATCTAACTATGGCATGGATTGTACTTATAACTTTTTACAAAAACATTATTTTTAACCTTAAATATATTCAATTGATGAACAATCACTTATTTAATGGTATAAAATTTCCAAATCTATATTGTATTAATACCAAATATCTTTTATTACGTCTCAATGGTAAACCATCTATAGATTTTATACATTAAAAACTATTATTTCTTGATATCCCTTTATAGTGTTGTCATATGTCCTAACCCGACCCAATACGGGACTCGAGCTGTAACTACCCTATGATTTCCTTCATAGGCTAGTGTATAATGACATGTGTTGAAGGAATAACTAAATAAGGGAGTCATTTTCCAAAAAATCATATGCACACATAGTTGAATCAATTAAAAAGTGAATAGAAAAATAAAAAAAGTTGCAACACTTTTATGAAGTAAACAAAACATTAATGTACATCTGGACACTAAAAAATTATAGTATTTTATACATAAAAGTAATGTAAAAAATGCACGACCAACAAGAAATGTGTCTCAACGTGATAGAATAAAGGAATGGTTAAATATATGAGAGAGCCTTGCTCATGAATCCCATGCTAAGACCACTTTATGTGGTCCAAGAACCCAGTATACCTATTCACCTATGAATTAATGGTCGACTTGTCTATTTTCTGTATAATAAAATAATGGTGTGAAAATCCCATGTAGGGGAGACTATATGAAAACCCATTAAGACACCCTAAAAACTGAAGGATGAATAGTAACATAAATAATAGAAGAGGAAATTAATTTATAGAACCATGTACAATGAACGATTATAGCTCAACCCAACCAATAGTGATTGTATGATTTTTGAAACATAAAGGGTCAAACGGGGTGATTAGATGAACTAATCATTGAGTCTTCGACACATATATAAGGATAGTATAATCATTCAACCATGAGAATCTAAAAATGGAAATCACATTGAATACACTATGCATCTTCATATCTCTTGGAAGTATAGTGTTGGATCATTATAATGATGTAGATGCGCAAAGTACAAGAAGGGGGTGAATTGTATACTTTAAAAAAAATTCCATTGGAAATTTTATAGATGGTAATGTTTAAAAATGTTAAACACAGTACCTTCACAAGACCTCTTTGATTCCAGAAATATGGTTCTAGAAATGAAACTTAATAAATGTTTACAAGAACTAAGATTCTAACTTAAAGCATATAGAATCATACAAATTAGAGTATACAATTATAAGAATGTATAAGATAGTTATAATTTCCCTAATAGTTAAAATGAAAAGGAAATAAAACTTGAAAAAATACAAGTAATAAGTAGTAAATCTTTTAACCCAAAGATAAGGGTATCCAATAACCTTGGATAAAGGTCCCTTGATTTATACTTTCAAGAAATTATATTTTACACAAACCACGGTAAGCCCTTAATATGAATATCGGAGTCTGTATTTCAATCCCCACAAGCCCTCAAACTTCAAGGTAGTCATCACCTATGTCTTCCTATCCCCGAAAGCCCTCAATTGTACACAACAACAATCGAAGTTGAATGAAAAAATCCTGAACAAGATGATCATTATTCACTAAGCATGAGAGTCTCTCTCTATAAATCACATCAGTAGTGTGTAAATCTAGATTCGTAGAATAGTATTGATCTCTTTCAAATGAGCTCCTATTTATAGGCACATCTTCAACGGTCATCTCCCTCCTCCAAAAGTCATATTTTTCTTTGAATTTAATAGGGACCTGTACATGTGTCACTCAAACAACGATTGGTTAAAAACAGAATGCACGATATCATATTATAATAAAGTAAGAAAAAATATGGTTTCTTGATCAAGTCCATTTTTCAAAGTCTATGGAAATAAAAGTTCAAAGTCTAACCAAAAAACATACGGTGTCTATATTACATGAATATTCATATTATATCTTCATAATAATTCAGATCTTGAATTCTATAGAATTTGGAGTATGAATTTCACGGAATTTTAGAGTCTGAATTCATATGATTTCAGAGACTGAATTCATAGAATTCAGAGTCTGAACTCAGAATGTTCAGAGTGTGAATTCAGAGATTTCGGAGTCTGAACATAGAATGTTCATAGTAATAATTTAGAGAATTCTATGTCTGATCTTAGATTGTTCGGAGTCTGAATTCCGAGAATTCGAAGTCTGTGGTCAGAAAGTTCAGAGTCTAAATTCAGAAAATTCGGAGTCTAAACTCCGAATGACCGTAGTCGGAATTTAGAGAATTTGGAGTCTGGACATAGAATGTTTGGAGTCTGAATTCATAGAATTCAGATCTTGAAAACAGAATGCTCTATATCTATATATTTATATGACATCTATGTTTTAGATATGAAACCAAATTTTATAGATATAAATAAAATGATTTAGGTTTTGAGAAATTATGATGTGAACAATGAAAGCATGATAAGGATAAATTTTCCATGGTGAAGGAAAATTTTCCTTATTAAGATAAAACATAAGGGGAATATAAATATGCTTTCATATAGAGTGTTTGTGAATTTAAAAACATGAATGAATATAATTCTCATCAGGAAACCTTATTGACTCACCAATATCCCCCTTTTTGTAAGGCCCAAACATCCTTACAAAAAACAATATAAGGACTTAGAAAATATTTTTATGGAATTTGAAAATAAAACATATCTCCCTTAATGCATGGGCTATGATGAATACGACTAACTTCTCCATAAGATTTGGATACACTAAGGATCATATTCTTGAATTATAGATTGAGACATAGCATTTTATTGCATAAGAAAATATTTTGGATAAGAAATTATCCATATATGAACTCCCCCTTAAGGAAATTTCTTTTATACTTAGTATTGTTTTTAACATTCCTTTCTCCCCCTTTGTGATTTTCAAAAAGGAATATAGGGAATGGAAAAGAAAACATGGTGCCTAAAATATTTGTACTAAACAAACAAATTTATAAAGTGAAACCCAAAATTTCATTAGGATTGGAAAAATTATACGAGGAAGAAATGAAACAAAAGATCGAAATTGAACAATATTATCCTTCCTTCTCCTCTGGAATCAACTTCTTTACTATGGTTTTGAGCTTCTTGAGTTCCTTGTGATCCTCCTCGGCATGTTTGAGAATCTAATCTTGATCTTTTGTTTTCTTCTCTAAGGATTTGATTTTTCCTTCTTGAGCCTTAATATATTCTTCCTGAAACATTAGAATTTCTTCTTTCGTTACTAGTATCTCTTCAATCTCAATCATGATATCCCTTTCCCTCTTCCAACACTGAGAAATTGAATATAATTTCCCATTCAGATCTTTCATTTATTGCTTTCTAGTATTTTCTTCAAGTGATATCTTTTCTTCAAATGGATTGGTGAGATCTTTGAACATTCTATAGTTGGTTTCAAATGCATCCTTGACATTATCATAACACTCATCTAGAATTATAATGGCTTCCACAGTTTTCATTCACCAGCTAGTCATCCTCTTGAAAGAACTTTTGTGGGCTTTATAGTTTATAAAAAATAATTTGAAATTATCATCAAGTTTGAGAAACTTATCCATCACCATGGATACTGAATGCAATTTTTTATTTAATGAATGCTAAAGAATCTGGCATCAAGAGTCAATGATTGGAAATTGAGAGATAGTTCCAACAAGATTCTTCAAAGGCTGGACTACAAAATCATGTCTAGGAGTGAAATATTCTGAAATAGAGATTTTTCTTGGTGATGATTCTTTCTCTAACTCATCATGTTTCCTCTTCGATAAAGTACCAACTTTTTTCTTCATCACTACGGATTTTATAGGTGTATCAACTACCACATATTTTTACATGTCAACATTCAGAATGAATTCATTTTGATTGGGTGGTTTGTGTTCACTATTAGATAGTTACATAGTTTTAACTTCATCTGCCTCTTCCTTCTCAGCTCCTGCCTCAGCATCCTCGGGATGAATGAAATCATGGGTGGAGCTATCATCTTCAGACACTTCCTTCACATCTTCCCCAATTTTCTCATCTTTCCCGGGGTAGCATGTTTTTAAGACTCGTCTTCAGTGGTTCGGAATGAAAATTTTCTAGAAGGGCTTTCATTCACATGAAAGTCTTCAGCTTTATTTATCAATTATTTGGTTTCACCAATTCCTTCTTATTATTCTTCTATGTGTTATTCATGGACTTTTTCAAGAGTCACAAACTTCATTCCCAGTGTCTCTGGTAAAGGTTCTATCAGAAAGGATTCTGGTACCAGAATATTCTCAAATACTATTTTAGAAACCATCAGATGTGAATGGAATATATCTGCCTCAGACAACATTTTCTTCTACTTATTCTCTTTCCCTTTCTTCCTAAGATCTTCTGTTGCCTTTTGCCTCAAACATTTTTCCTCAGCAAGGACCAGGCCAAACTTAGGCTCATCTTCTTTCTGATTTTTTTATCTTCCCACCACTTTTCTACTACTTCATCAAGATTATCTTTTTCTTATTTGGGTGCACTAAATAAATTTTGTTAGCTTCTAGGGTTTTTTCCATATCTTCTACCTCATTCACCGTCCTCTTCATTCCACCCTTTTTAGAGGTTTTATGCACATCTGGTTTCTTTAATATAGTTTAAAATTACTCTTTACGAAAATCATGGAATTTTTTAGATTCTTTGGAAAACCCAATTTTCATTATTCTTAATGTATCATCACTCAACAACCTGACTTTGAAATTCCTCTACATAAACTACAATGAATTTTGTAATATTCTAAACACCGAACAGTAATATTTGATAGAATGGCTAGATACATAATAATATGAGATTTCAGATTCCCATTCTTAATATTCCCAATCGTAATCAAAATGTACTTAACCAAATTTATCATCCTTATATTCACCATGAAATCCAAAATATAGATGTCACTATTCTTTAGAGTATCCTTATCAACTTTTCTCGGAATAATGAATCCTTGAGCATTAGGTAGTTTGTGAGTAGAGAACCCAGCTTCCCCCTCGTAAGGAATACCATCCAAGCTTGCAACCTTGGTGTAAGAAACTGAATATGTCTTTCTAAAACACATGAAAGAAAAATTACTCATGCCATCTTCCATAAAGAATGTTACTGACTCATAGAACTCTACTAATAACTCCGGATATAACAAATCATGTTCTTTTGGTTTTGAAATACATACACCCTCCCAGCCATTGAGTATGATATTCATGAAAATGATAGAGACATGTTTGTCAAAATACTTTGGATCAGCTAACAATTCTCTATATATCTGCCATTCAGATATTGGTTTGAGATTCAACATTTCTATCTGGTAAGAGACTTTGGAAGACATTCGGACGTAAGGAAAATATGAGAAGTTCAGAATGGGCTTTTGTATGAATTGTAGAGCTTCATCACGCAAGATCTTTGAGTCTGTTGTGGGACAACCATTGGGGGATCCTCTATATAGATATTGAGGTGACATGTCAACTATTATGATTGATCCAACAGTTGAAAGTATCTCAAGATGATATAACGGTTGAGATAATAGCTACGAAATGAAATTTAATAGATTCGAATCATCTGAGGTTTTTAGAAAAAACAACCAGATTTATGGAAAAGTGTATGTGAAAAATTTAAAACCAAAATAATATACTAACAAGTAAAAGATGATTAAAAAATTTAAAAAGGAAACAAACATTTCATATTTCTAGGAATATTATTCATAATGAACAAATTTATTCTTGAAGAACTTTAGATTCCAAAAATTTTGAATATGAAAAACCCCATTAAAAAAATTGTACGAAAATATTCATTAAGAAAGATTTTAATTATGAAAATCTACATTACAATAAATTTAAGTACAAAAATCATCATTACGAAAATTTTGACTACAAAAAAAAGGACTACAAAGTTTTTTTAGACTTTTATAAATTATTAAAACCTAACAATCAAATGTACCCCCCCCCCTATAAAAAGTGTTCTTTACTGTATTGAGATTGGTTTCAATAGAACATTAAAAATGGAGATTACCTTATGATTATCTTTCTTAATTTCTTTTTAATGTATTAAAATCTATCTGATGGTAATGATTTTGTGAAAGTATTAGCATGTTGATCTTGTGTTCTGATAAATTGAAGAATGATATCTCCTTTTTGTGTGTGATCTCTAAGAATGTGATGCATAATATCTATGTGTTTTGCACAAGATTTATGTACAGGATTTTATCTTTGGAAAATGGAACTAGTATTATAACACAAAATTCCAATTTTGGTAAAACACATACCATAGTCTGTGAGGAAGTGTTGTATTCACAACACTTGATAACAACAACATCCAACTGCTACATATTTTTCTTTAGCTGTGGAAAGTGCTACTGAGTGTTGAATATTGCAATACCAAGAATCTAATGAATATCTTATGAAATGAAATGTTATGTATGTACTTTTCCTATCTATTCTATATCCACTAATGTCAGTATCCGAAAAACATTTTAATACAAATCATTTCCAGAAGTGTAAAAGTGTCCTAAATCCATGTTTCCCTTTATGTAGTGAAAAATTCTTTTTACTGCCATTAAATGAGATTCCCTAGGATTAGATTGATATCATGTACATAAGCATACTAAAAACATTAAGCCTGGATGACTAGATTTCAAGTAATGTAGACTTCCTATCATACCACTAAAATAAGTTTCATATATGGGTTTCCTAGAATCATCAAGATCAAGTGAATTTGAGGATCCAATGCGAGTATTTATACTCTTAGTATTGTAATATCCATACTTTTTAAGAAGATATTTAATATAATTATGTTGGGATATATATATTTTTCTAATTTTTTAGAAATTTGAAAACCAAGGAATAATGTTATCTTGCCCATCATACACATTTCAATCTCATATTTCATTAGATCTACAAAAGATTCCGCTAATGATTGCTGAATTGAAAGAAATATAATGTAATCAACATAAATTTGAATAATCAAAACAATTTTTTATCATTCCTTATAGATAGGTTTGTATCAAAATTAACCATAACATAATTATTTTGAAGCAAAAATCATCTAAGTCAATCAAACCAAGCTCTAGGGGATTTCTTAAGTCCATACAAAACATTGGTATGTTTGAAAACATGTTCAGGATGTTTTGTATCTTCAAACCAAGGAGGTTGTTCAGCAAAAACTAACTCTTGAACAAAACTATTAAGGAAATAACATTTAATATCCATTTGAAAATGTTTGAAATTGAATAATTCTACAAAGGCAAGTAGAATACTGACAGATTCATGTCTAGCTACTGAGGCAAAGGTTTCTTCGTAGTCTATTTCTTTTTCTTGATTATATACTTTTGAAACCAATCTAGCTTCATTTCTTACAATGATTACATTTTCATCACATTTATTCTTGAAGACCCATTTTACTCTGATTATAGATGTTTCCTTACATCTTTCAACCATGGTCTAGACATTATTACTCTAAAATTCATTTAGCTCATCTTGCATAGCTTTTATCCAATCATCATCGCCTAAAGCTTGATCAGTGATTTTGGTTCTAATTGTGAAAGGAATGCTAGATGTTCTAATTTATTTCTTAAGGAACTTCAAATCCTTACTGTTTGATTTACATCACCAATAATACTATCATTGGGATGATTATTTAGACACAACTGATTTTGGTTTTGTAAAACATGTTCGTCAATATATGGTAAGAAGTCTTGTGCGGTAAATGCTTCAAAAATAATTTATTAAAAATTTTCTTTACCAAAAGTATCTTTTATCAAGGGTTGATAATCTGTTTTTGGAAACACTTCTGAAGATGTAGGTTGCGGTTGTTTAAAAACAATAGGATCAGTTTCTTCAAATTTGACATGTATTGTTTCTTCAACATTACTTGTATTTTTATTGAAAACTCTTTATTCCTTAGAAGTTGTGGAGTATCCTAAGAAAATTCCTTCATCGGATTTTGGTGTGAATGTGTGTAGATTATATTTAGTACTCAGAATGAATACCTTACAACAAAAAACCTTGAAGTAGGAATGTCTTGGTTTTTTACCAATCCATAACTCATAAATAATTTTATTAAGAAAAGTCTTAATCAAAACACGATTTATAGTATATCAAGTAGTACATACAGCTTCAGCCCAAAAATGTTTGGCTACCAAATATTCACTCAACATGGTTCTTGTTATCTCTTGAAGAATTCTATTTTTTATTTCAATAACACTATTTTCATGAGGTGTTCGTGGTGCTGAGAAGTTATGTGTAATGCCTTTTCTACTACAAAATGTTTCCAAATCATAATTTTTAAATTCACCTCCATGATCACTATGGATAGTTATCAATGTAATGTTTTTATCATTTTTAAATTGGGCTCTAAATGTTTTGAAACAATGAAAAAGCTTCAGATTTCTTTGTTAGAAAATAGACCCATATAAATATAGTGTAATCATCAACTTAGATAAATACATAATATTTCTCTACAATGCTTCCAGTTTGTGTTGGACCAAAAAGATCAATATGCACCAACTGTAAAGCATCAGTGGTTGATACTTCACCAACTGATTTAAAATGTGGTTTATGTTGCTTTCCATATTGACAAGGAATAAAAACTTTTTAAGAATCAAATCTAATCTCTGGTATATCCTTAAATAGTCTTTTCTTAGAGTGTTTTCATAGGTTCCTAAGGTTATAGTGTCCTAACCTTATATGACACAACCATGAATGACCTTCCATTGAACTAAGGCAAGGTAGATCATGGCTTATACGGTCTTCAAAGTCTAATGTGTAAACATTCTCTTGCATATTGGTATAAAGAATAAACTATTCTGTGGAATTGTGTACTAGGAACATATAATTCCTAGAATTCACAACGTAAAATTCCTCAATTAATTGACTTATGCTAATGAGGTTGTGCTTAAGACCCTTAAAAAATAAAACATTTGAAATCAAATTTTTTCCAAGAAGAACAATGTTACATATACCAATAATTCCTACATTATCATAATCTCCGAAAATACTTTTCCTTCGTTAGTCTTGATAATATCTTCAAAGATGTTTATGTTACCAGTCATATTTCGGGAACATCCACTATCCATGTACCATATGTTGTTGTTGGTACTGTCATTATTTTCAAAAAAGCTATAGAGTTAGACATTGGGAACCCAAATGTTCTTGGATCTGAAAACATCAGAAAGTAAAATTTTAGGAATCCACATTTTCAATGAAAAATAATCCTTCTGAAAACCTAAAGACTGAGTTTTGGTTGAGGAACAATTTTTTTCTCTATTCCTACCACACATACACTTAGTGTGTAATAAAGCACTTTGAGGAACAATATAATTGTTACTAAAAATCAGTTTTTAACTTGTATAACCAAAACCAGAATTATTCATTAGAGGTCGAATTTGGGAATACATCTTATCAATGTTTTCCTTACCTAAGGTAATGTTTTAAAAACTATTCCTCAAAGGAAATATTTCTAACTTTAGTCTAATAACTATTTTATTATCCTCAAAAACATTTGCTTTAGCACTAGAGTTAGCCTCGAAAGCAATTTTCTTAGAAATTATTTTTTCTAGATCCTTTGAATGTTTATCCTTCTCAGAATTAAATTCTTCAGGGTTTTTTGAAATAATATCAAAATAAAGGGTTTTATTTTCAATATCATTAGAATGATTTGATATTACATTAGTAAAAATATAAATTCTAGAATATTCTTTATCAAGATTTTTCTTTACTTTAGAATTTTAATTCTCAAGGAGCTTAGGAAACCAAGAAATTTCTTCATATGTTGGTAAAGTATTATCTTAATCAGAAAAAAGATTATTAAATTGAGGATTCATAGTATTTACTATCATTATAATTATAATTCAATGATATAATGGTCATGAATTCATCATTTTGTACCTTATCCATTAAACAATTATTTTCAATAGTTAACTTGGAAAGTAATCCAAGATTCATCTGACCATAAGATTTGTACTCTGATGATTCGTCAGAAGAGTCTCCACCACTGGCACTCCAGGTGTTAGTAGATTTCAAAACATTATTTGATTTAGATTTATAGTACATATTTCTATTTCTTTCATAATGCTTTTCCTTTCTATCATTTCTCTTATTTATAGGACTATTTGGCCTTATATGTCTAGCTCTTTTGCATTCATAACATTTGACATGATATTCTTTCTTGTTATTACATTCTTTCTTCTTACATCTATACTGGAATTCATTCATCTCAACTATCTTTTTTGTACTTCGAGAAAGATTAGCTAGTTCATTCTCAAAATGTTCACTTTCACTGGATTCAGATAAAACAGTGACCTTCATAGATTTAGATCTTCTAACTCTCTCAGCAGTGTTGGCTTTCATATGATTTGAAGTTTTTGTAAAAGAAAAACTTTTATTCCCATTATTTTTCTTAATATTGTTATAATCTCTCTTCATTCTAGTCACGTGTATAAGATGGGTTCCAAATATCTCATCAAGAGTGATCTGTGAGACTTTCGTATTCTCATCTATAGCTATCCTATTGGATTTCCACTCATTAGGCATGATCTCTATAATATTTTCTTCAAGTTCCTCATCATCCAAACCTTTTTCAACCATGGATTGTAAGTTTTTGATAATAGTCATAAATATCTATTGTAATTTACATATAGGTTCTCCATAAGGAAAGAAAAAACCATGGTACTTAGCTCTAAGCATAGCTCTTCTAGTTTCAATAACATTATATGTACCCAAATGAGTTACTTCAAGATTCTTAAAAATAAAATTTGCAGCTTCAGAAGAAGAAATTTGGTTATATATTTTCCAAGTCATAGAAAAATGAAAAGAATTACATAACTAATAATTCAGTCGATAGTCATGCTTTTCCTGGTTGGTGAATGTACTGGATTCCTTGACAATAATTTTATATCCTCCAGTAATCCTAACAAAATTTTCTAATCCAGTATTGATAAAAAAAGTCGTCATATGATCTCTCCAATATTCATAATCATTCCCATCAAATATAGGTGGTCTAGAATGATTTATATTATCAATGGAATCAACATTCATTCTTTCCATCTCAATGTAAATATCACTCCACATAAACTTGTTATTAGTAAACATTTGTAAACAAGGAAGAATATCCTAATCTAGGAGAAAAAAGTTGTGAACAATGAAAACTGAGCAAGAAAACTTATGTGTGAATATAATTATTTCAGAAACCTCCTTTAACACCAATTTTTGGATCTAAATAATGATGTAGATGCTCAAAGTATGGGAGGGGGAGGGGTGAATTGTATAGATTAAAAAACTTCTTTGGAACTTTTACATATGGTAATGTTTAACAAAGTTAAATAAGGTACATTCACAAGACCTCTTTGATTCCGGAAATAAGGTTCCAGAAATGAAACCTACGAAAAGTTTACAAGAACAATGATTCTTCCATAAAGGATATAGAATCTTAAAAATCAGAGTATACAAGTATAAGAATGTATAAGATAGTTATACTTTCTTTAACAGTCAAAATGCATAGGAAAACAAACTTCAAACAATACAAGTAACAAGTACTAAATATTTTAATTCAAAGAGAAGGGTATCCAACAACATTGGATTAAGGGCCCTTGATTTATAATTTTAAGAAAGTCTACCTTAACCAAACCAGGGTAATCCCTCGATATGTATATCGGAGTTTGTCTTGTTATCGCTGTAAGCCCTTGAAATTCAAGGTAGTTGTCACCTTCGTCTTCCTATCCCAAGAAGCCCTCGATTGTACACAACAACTCTTGGAGTTAGATGAAGCAATCTGGAACAAGAAGTTCAGTACTTACTCAGAATGAGAGTCTCTCCCTAGAAATCACATCATCTACGTGTAATCTCTATAATCTTTGAACAATATTGAGTTCATTCAAATGACCTTTTATTTATATGCCCATCTTCAATGGTCAGCTCCCTCCTCCAACGGTCATATTTTTCCTTCAATTTTGGAGGGACCTTTACACGTTTCACTCAAACAACGGTTGGTTAAAAATAGAATGCACGATATAATTTTATAACAAGGTAAAGGGAAAATATGGTTTTTTGATCAAATCCATTTTTTAAAGTCTGAGGAAATAAAAGTTTGGATTCTAACCCAAAACCATTTGGTGTCTATATTACATGAATATTCGGATTCTATTTTCAAAAGAACTGATAACCTGAATTATAAAGAATTCAAGAGTATGAATTTCAATGAAATTCAGAGTCTGAATTCATAAGAATTCGGAGTCTGAATTCATATAATTTGGAGTCTTAACTCAAAGTGTTTGGAGTCTGAATTTTGAGAATTTGAATTCTGAACTCAGAATGTTCGGAGTCTGATCATAGAGAATTTGGAGTCTGAACTCAGAATGTTCAGAGTCTGAACTCAGAATGTTCAGAGTACGAGTTCAGAGAATTTGGATTCTGAATATAGAATGTTGGGATTCTGAATTCACAAAATTCAGAGTCAAAACTCAGAATTTTCGGAGTCTGAATTTAGAGCATTCTGAACCTGAATTCGGATCCTGAAAACAGAATGCTCTATATCTATGTATTTATAAGATTATGAGGCTTTAGATATGAAACTAAAATTTATACATTGAAATAAAATGAGTTAGGTTTGGAGAAATTATTATACGAATAAGGAAAACATGACGAGGATACATTTTTCTTGGGGAAGGAAAATTTTCCTTATTAAGATAAAACATAGGGGAAAAGAAATTTTCCTTATGATATAGTGTTTGAGATTTTCAAAACATGAAGGAATGGAAACTTCCTAATAAAACCTTATTGAATCAACATATAGTAACAAAATACAAGCCGTGGATACCAAAAAATGCTATATATATGCCATGTAAAAGAAGGCCAAACCAAAAGATTGAGGGGATCTGTATCTCATCGCTCATCCCAATAAAAATAGTATCCAACAATTCCAAACGTCCATCAATAATTCTTTGAATGTCACATATCTTCCATAATCACAAAATTATAAGGAACACATTCACCTCACCTCAACTGTATTCACTTTGTGCGGACCAAAATCACCCTCACATCTTTGGTCATGTCTCAAAAATGAATCTATGTGGGGATATTGTACCTCTTCTTTATGATTCCAAAGCTACATCAAGCCACATCTTGTCACTATGATGCACAATCTAGGGGCCAGAATTTCAATATATAGGACTCATTCCATGTTCAAATATGAGGGTTCCACCATAATGGTCGAGGAACCATGCGCATTTCAGGTGGAGGGATTCACTCTAGGTCATCGAGGACCCATACCCAGCCCCATATGAGGATTCCACTTCGAAATTCAAGGACCTAGGCATAGCATAACTGGAGGGTTACACTATAAAAGTCATCGAGGATGCATTCCATTCCCAACTAGATGTTACCAACCGAGAGTATTCCAAGAGTGATTCTTCATAACCACTACCATCATCGAACATCATCTTAAAAGATTCAATACCCAGGGTATTACACATCATTTTTCTAAATCCAAAAATTGAGGAACATTCACTTTTTATGTAGAATAAATTTCATGATAGCCTACTCACATTCCAAACTATGTGTTCAAATGAGGAAGATAAAAACATTCAATTTTTTCTCAAATAATCTTAAGGGGTACATTGAGTTTATGATTATCAAAATGAAGCGTGGTCCCACTATTTCCAATGTATGTGTTCCTAGCCAACACGTGGCTTCATCCAATGTAGTAATACACATCATGTAGGTGGACTACATAGTGTTTCATAGCTTACCACGAAAGGGGTTGTGTTCTTGTCACATTGTATGTGTACCAGACCATATTTACCTCCACACGGGTTCCTGTTCATACAAACCATCACATGGGTTGTCCAATTATGTAAGGGGTACACTACATCTGTGGGGGGATGCATGTTGTTTTCTAATTAGGTTTTCTCAAAGCATATTCACTCTCGCAGAAGTGGATACACTATATGTGTTCCTTCATAAGCAAAGAATGTTTTTGGGCTTGTGATAGAAATCTTGGATCCAGATTACATGCCTCAATATGTCCAAACTACTTCATGTTTCACATTGAATCAATCTAAAAACATTTTATATAGCCATATATTGTGGATCATATCCATCAATCACCAAAAAATGTCATCTAATTGATCATTAGATTTTCTTCATATGTTCCTCATGACGTCACACCTCTGTTTGATGAGATTTTAATATATAGTCACCAAATAGATCATCCTTACCTCCTAATGATCCCATATCTATACTCAATTTGTTAAACTGTTCTTGTTTTGTTGGTCCTCTATGAATCCATGGGCCTGATCCAGCTGAGTACCTCTTATAAAGGACGAACTACGACCCCAATGATCTAACCTGGGAAAACACGATATAGATTATTGAGAAGGGAAAAAAATTAATTGTTCGAGTATAACAATTATTGACAAACAAATCAAGAATGGTGATTCCAAATTAGAATAAAATTGAAGAAAAAATATTTTTTTACATGAGAACATTCAAAGATTTCAACCAGAACACTGATCGAAGAATGAAGATTGATATACTCAATACATTTAACCAATGGTGTAAATACACAAAATAATGAGTCCAAACTCAATTATGGATCAATCACTACTGAATAATGTGTCCACAAATTATTTGAAGAAATCCACTACATTTTTTGTTTCAGTATTTGATCTGATACAAAGGTCCATCATCTTTTGAAGAAAATTATCAATGATACGAAGGAGAGAAATCATGTCGACAATTTTAGGATTATGAGGACAACACTATCCAAGTTTATATGGTATTAAATTTATTAATTCTTATTTTAACTTAAACAATTAAATTAATTAAATTAATTAATTAATATAATACACTATGAAAAAACCGCCTATAATTGAGGGATCTGAACACCCTGCACCGACCCATTTTATGTTGTGCCTAGGATAAAAACCACATTTTAGAATCAAGCATGGTATCAAATTTTTTAACTTAGAATACATCTAAGATTAATCAAATTTTATTTAATAAGTTGTGATCGTGCATTAACAAATATATTTAATATTTTTATAACATTAATTTTGGGGATTCGAGGCTTCAGAATCGCATACCATCGCAGTACCTTGGTCTATAAGTAAATATAATAATATTTAAAAAGATTACAAGGGAAAAATGGGTCACAAAATTATTCCATTCATTAAACTTTTCCTCACAAAAATAAATAACAAAAAAATTAAGGTTATAGTGCCCATAATTGTCTCTCCCACTCCCAGAAGCACATCTTCATGTTTCTGTTCTGTCATATCATGTGAACCAAAGGGATGGTCTATCCACCCAGAGACCTCTCTTATAGGTCCTTTATTACCAATGGGTTCTCCAAACAATGTGCCTCTATCCTCGATGTCCATCTCACTTCAGTCGATGGAATTCATGGGGGTCATTTCCATATTTTCTCAGTAGGGACATGAGGAAGAAGTCGTGCACCAAATATATCAATGGAATTAGGGAAAGGTAGTAAAAAAACTCATTATCCATTTTCATGGTCTCGAATAGCCCAATGCACCTCAGGGATATCATTCCTCCATATATAAACCTCTAAAATCTATATTGAGTTGATATTATCAAGAAGGTGTTTTCTCTTTCTTGAACACTAAGTTCCTCCTATAGCATTCTATGTAAGATTTCTCTATGATTTGGGTCATCTTCTTCTGCTCACAAATGACCTATACCTTTTCTGTTGTCATCTGTACCATCACTCGGCCCACCAGAGATGGCTTACCATTTTTTTCCAGCACAAGGGTGACATGAATTTTCTCCCATAAAATTACTAAAAAGTAACCAATATGATGGATTTTTTGGATCTATTTTTTTATGAATACTCTACAAAGGGCTGGTGACACTCCAAACTCTGTCCAGTGTATAACATGAAAGCCCTAAACATATCCTTTAGCACATAGATAGATCTTCTGGTCAACCCATCATTTTGGGGGTGAAATGGTGTTCCCATTATCATGTGTATCCTGAATGACTCCTACAGTCCTCTCCAAAATCATTATGTAACCCATTGTGAATGAAGAAAAATTATTGAGGGAACACTATAAAGGCGAATGATCACCAACACACATAGATACCCACAAAATATCCACTAATCATTTATCTTTGATAGAATGTCATTGAATCAACATTGTAATTAGGTCCACTATCACCAATATGACTTCATGAATATTTTCTATCCATGGATGTCTTGCGATAACCTCCATGCATATGGAATCCCATTTCTACTCTCTGGTCTCAAGGGTTGAAATATAATTGCGGAATCTTTGTACTTGAACTTCTCTTACTAATAAGTGATTCACCATGAGATATACCCAGTTAGGCTTTGTCGCATTAGGGGCCACAAAAATTTAAACTAAATGTCTTTTTACATATTCCCAATAATGGTATGTACATATATGGTAGAAGTGTCAAACTCTCACATCATTGCCTCATGCAATGTGACTAAAACCATTGTTCACCTCTAGAACAAGATGACGTAAGTCCCCCTTCAAAATATCCATATGGTGAGTCACATGTTTATATCTAATCACATAATATACCATATTCTATTACCCCCAGATGGTACTATCTCACATGCTCATGCTGTGAAGGATTCAATAGTGTCAATTGAAGAAAAACTATACCCACCAGATCCACAAGGGCCAATTTATGGGAATCTAACTGCTCTGAATCCTCATGCACAAAGTGATCCAAGGACATCCTGTTAAGGAAATATTCTACAATGTTTCCCTTCAATGGAATATAAACTATCTTGATGTCATAGTCCTGTATGAACTAAAACTATTTCCATTGTCTTCGGTTCAATTCGTTCTACATGAAGAGGTACTTGACACTCTAGTGGTTAGACTAAACCAAAAACACTATCATAGAAGATAGTGCCTCGACATCCTCATGGAAAAGGATACTTCTGCCAAATCTTGGTTATGAGATTCATAGTTCTACTCATGGGTTATCAACTACCTCAACTCGTATGAGATAATTTCATATCAATGCATCAAAAGGCATCCAATACTCACTCATGAGGTATCACAATACACTACGAACTCCACACCATCCTCTTATAGTCTCAACACTAGATAACTCGTCAAAATTTTCCTAAACAACTCAAAATATATGTGGAACTAATCAAACTAGGTAAACAATAGCCTTTTCCCCATCAGGGAATTCAAAGGTGATGTGATTCTGGACAAGTCAACCAAAAACCTCTTGTAGTACCCTTCCAAACAAAGAAAGATCCACACTTATAACATGTTCTAGGGTGGATCCAAAGAATGTAATACATCATACAATTCTGGATACATATAGAAACCATTCATTGTAATTAAATTACCTATAATGTGAATCTCATGTATCCAAATGAATCAATTCAAGAGATATCTTTTAATTTGGTGCTCTCGAAACAAGTCCAGTTCCATGCTCAAGTGCTCTACATTCTCCTACTCTAATGTAGAGTAAAAATGTATGTTGTCAATCAAGAAAACAAAAAACTAGTTCATTTATCGCTAGAATATATAGTTTATAAAATCCATAAATAGAGTGGGGGAACTATTAACTCCAATGGGAATCATTTGGAACTCATAGTCATTATAGAGACATCAGAATTCTAAAATGAGAATATCACCCTCATAAAACCTCAACTAATTATATCTAGACCTATGATAAACCTTCAAGAACCATATTGAATCTCACAACTAGAGCTTCCCAAGTGGAAAAGGTGGTATTTAACCTATGAAAAGGGGTACTTTTTATTTATCATTACTTAGTTTAGATGACGATAACCCTCAAAAGTCATAATCTGTCGTTCAACTTCTTCATGAATAGAACTACAGCTGCCTAGGGGGAATATTGGGTATAAAGAAAAAATTACCAAAATGGTTACCAAACTATAAATACAACTCTTAAATCTTGATAGGTTACACCTGATATGTTGTAGAATATATCACGGTGGTTCCAAGATGCATTTCAATGTAAAACTCTATATCCTTCCTTAAAGGTAGTCATAGAATATCCTCAGAGATGATATCCATATAAACCAACATATGAAATAGAACATATATTTCTAATGATCATAGTGAACCAAGAGATATACTCTCTAACTAATTGGTGATGGGTTGGAGACTCTTGTCAACATATCCCACTCACCCCTCAATCAGATATCTTTCACTATAAAAGGATAATCTAGTCCCATTAGTGAATTTCCATATGAAATTTCTTCTATGATTTTCAATCTGGGCTTAGACCACGGTAAGACAATAGATTCCCAATATTACATCATATTTTATTATTATTATGACCAATATGTCCCTTGTTAACCTCTCTCCAACATGTGATATCTTCAACTATAGAATATCAAATATATAGAAGAAGCATGTAGTTTCGGAACCTCAAGACAGAGTTATTGTGCCAGAACCTCAATTGGTAGATCCATATCTCACCCCATGAGTAGGTAGAAAAATGAATAATTGAAACCAATGTATACTAATACTAAAACAAGAGTATAATAAACACCAATCAAATATATTATAATTATAAGCACTGTAGGGTCACATACATCCAAATCATGCAGCTGTCTGTGACCCTAGCTTCCAGTTCCCTGAGCCTCAAATAGGCCACCTAGTGGTGCTGGTAGAAGGATCATATAGCTTCATCCTCCACTAATAGATCTTCCTTATCCTATACTTGGTTTCCTCCCTAGGGTCCATCCTTTCAAAACTAAGGAGATCCTTGATCACGGCGTTGCCACTACCAAGGAAGTACATCATCTATATACTAAGGATGCTCTCTACATCTAGTCGAGAGGTCTCATGACATGTAAACTTATCCATCATTAGTAATGATCCTACAGTTTTTGGGATTCCATAGTTCCAAATGCCTCCTCTGACATTGCGCACGAGTCTGATCATTGAAGGATCTGTTGTGCCATGGTCTTTGCACTTGGTGATTACTAGCTGCTTCAGATGACATAGATATGTGGAACCAACTACCAGCCTCAGCAGTGTAGAAAATATCTAATATATATATATATATATATATATATCACTAGAATCCTCTCTAGAACCCCAAAATATGTCAAAATACAAAAGGGAACAATGTTGGCCCAAATATCTCAGCATAGTCCCTCCTCAAACTTTTGTGCTGAGAAGTATTCATCCTAAATCTTGTCACGATAGTATAGATTATGTTTACTGAACCACTCTTCATACTCATTCACTATCATCCCACTCTAATACAACTCTTGTTTTTCTTCGATATAGAATGATCATAAGAATGATGGGTAGTTATCCTCAATGAATAGTTATTGTATGTTAGTTCATGTTAGTGTCAAATCACCATTCATATTTATTACATGGAACCACCAACCAGCTAAGCAATGGAAAAAGATAACAAATGGTTTGACCACTTGATCTATCATGGTCAAAATAATCTTCAATATACGGGGAATCAACTCTGTCCAATCATTGGATGCTAGAGGATCTGGATCTCCATAGAACTTTTGTGGTCACTGATACTGGAACTTGCAGTCCATGCTATGATTGTGTGTGTCCTCAAACTACTCTAATAGAAAGATGTTCTACTTGATAAAGGAGGTGATGCTACCTACACTCCTAGAGGAAGGGTATAAAATGATGGAACCTATAGTGAGGCATCATTTCTTAATGGATCCTCATCACAAACCAGAGCTAGTGTCATTACTGGAAGTCATTGTACATGAATCCTAAAAATTGTCGAGGAGTACTACCATCATATGATCATATATATAATAAGAACAATGTGTATTTAAACCAATAAGGATAGTAAAATACTAAATATTAAATCATGCATGTACCATTAATACCCATAAAAAATGTATTAACACGCCGATTCGACAAGAATTTAGTCAAGGTTGTGGTGATTGGATACGTCGGCCGCCACACCATCACTAAACTTCATGACCTGAGATCTGCACTCAAGAATCATTGACATTGTTTCCCTAAATCCCAACCAAAACCACTATTGAGAGACTTCCAATCAACATAAAACGAAATCAACTTTCTCTGATACAAATATTTCCTGACTTAAACAATGTTGAGGCACAATTTGAAACTTCCCCTAAGCCACATCCATAGGCTAGGGTTGGGGTAAAGCAAAGATGACATAACTAACTCATGGAGTCATTCTCTTAAGAACCTATACACAAACTCACAAAACACAATGAAAAAGTGTATAGGGAAAGAGGAAAATATTAAACATTTCTATAATGTAAAACAACCGTGCATGAACCTCTAGATAATAAATAATAAAGTAATATATACTGAAAAGTAAAGGGGAAAATACACAACAAAACATAAATGTGTCCCAAACTGATAAAAAACTCTGAAATGTAAACAACAGGGAGAGCCTAGATCCTAAATCATATGTTACAACTGCTATACATGGTCTAAGAATCTAGTATCACTTCGATGAAATTTATTATTGGTCAACTCTTTGATCACTTTCATAAGACACCAAGTGTGTGGGAGAATACCATGCGGGGTGAGAAAAATCATACCGAGTAGGACACCATTAAAAACTATAGAATTATAAATAATAGATACAATGGAAGAGGAAAACATTATATAGAATAAGGTAAAATGAACATGCATTGATTTACTCAATCAAAAATTGAATGCATGATCATCCCATCAAAAGGTGTTAAACACGGTGAGTAGATGAACTACCCATTGATTCTTCACCACTAACAGTAGGAGATTAGACTCATCAAACCATGTGAATCTAAACACAGAAAAAATGGAATTCCCAACATGTATTCACCTCTACATGGAGACGGGTATCCAAATACAAGGTGATTATGAAGAATAATTATATATATATATATATATAATATCAATCAATGAATCCCAAAACGAGTGAGTGAGAAGATTTCCATCTCACAAATCTATCCAAGAAGAAGAGTTTCCATTATTTCTAAAAGTACCTCAATGATTCTTATCATCTCAGGCATATAAAATAATCCCACAAGTCTAAGGTATTCATTCACCTCATCATGGAAATATCCACTTTTAATGTAACTAACTCATCCTCATGTGTTTGGTCATGTCTGAAAACCATGTCTTAGATGGAAAAGCGTCTCTCTTTCTCGTGAGTCCAAAACTACGTCAATACACAACTCGTCGTTGTGTTGCATAGTTGAGGGGCCAAAGTTTCTAGACAGATGAATTATACCTTGGTATGATAAGGGATTTCACTCTAATAGTCTTGGACCCATTTCCAGACCCGTCTCGAGGGTTCCACTATAGATCATCGAGGTCCAATGACATACCCCGGTGGTGGGTTTAACTCTGAAAGTAAACACACATTCCTAACGTGGATGGAGGGTTCCACTTTAGGTGTTTATATAGGTCCATGTCCATCCCAAATAGAGGGTTTTACAATGAAAGTCAACAAGGACCCATTCCTAGCTTGGCTGGAGTGTTACACTTTAGAAAAGCCTTTGGTGATCCTGCCTAACCAAAACCATCATCGGACATCATATCAAAATTTTTGATGTCAGAGGAATTCAAATAATATCTTTAAAGACAAAAATAAATGAAACAGTCACAATTTATGTGAAATAAACTCATTATAGGATACTCATAAGAAATATTTCTTATTCAAAAGAATGAGATATAGAGGTTTGATGTTTTATTAGAAGATCTCAAGGGGTGAATAGTGAGTTAGGGGACCTACATGGTGTATGGTCCTACTATATTACCCATTCATTTTCTTTGACCACATAATGTCTACATCACAAGTTTTAGTACATGAATTTTAGGTGTCATACTCGACATGTCTTATCTAACCAGTACTGGGGTTCATGTTTTGCTTGTTGTGTCCATGTATCGATGTTCATAGGCATGTACCAAACATTGTATACCTCTACACAGGTTCCCATCCATGTGACCCATTACAAGGGTGTTTCAACTGAAAATGGGATACACGACGTTTGAGGGGGACTATACAATATTTCATCCTTATGATCTATCTAACCCTATTCGATGTTAGGGATGGGGCTACATGCCTTGTGTTCATCCTTGAACAAGATATGTAGTCGGGATTTTGATAGAAATCTCAGATCATGCTTCCATTCTTTAATTTTACCAAAACACATCGTGCTTCACTAGTAATATATCAGAAAACCTTAGACCAGGCTATGGATTGTGGATCTAAATTTTTCTCTATGGAAAATATCCTCTGAAAGGACATAGGGGTTTCATCATCTATTTTTCACATAGCCACACCTCTATTATTAATGACCATAATCAATGATTATCAAATCGATCATCCTCGCCTCATAATGATACATGATATATACTTAGTTTGACAAAATAGTCTTGTTTCATTGTTCATTGGTGAATTTGGTGGCCCGATCGAGCTCGACACAACCCTGAAAATTCAAAACAGTATAGTGAGGATCCAGTTGATGATATATAAGTCTAATATTATGTTGAAAGGAAAATAAAAAAGGGTAATTTATTGAGTCTAATCATTCTTGTCCAACTAATCAATAATGTTGTTTCAAGATTAGAAAAAATATGAAAATAAAATAATTTCTATATATAGGAACATGAACATGCTTCGTCAAGAATTCATATCAAAGAATGTAGATAGATCTAGAAAAAACATTTAATAAAAGTCATAAAAACACTAAATTAAAATTCCAACCTCAATTATGGATTGATGTCTAATGAAGAATGTACCTACCAAGGATTTGAAGGATGTTGTTTCATTCACTACATTTGGTTTTGATCTGTTCCAGAGTTCCATCACCATTCAAGGAGAATTGTCAACAGAAGGAAGGACAGAGATCTCACCAGCAATTTTATGATTATGAGGCTAACCATGAAAACTTTTCCATGATATTACATTCATAAAATTTCAATTTAGGTAACCCAATTCAATTAATTATATTATTTAATTAAATTAATCCAAAGAACATACAACCAATGAGTGAGGGATCTGAACTCCCTTTGCTGACCCATTTAATGTCATGACTAGGGTAAACACCATGTAAAAAACTCAACCATGGTTTTGGATTTTTGATCCAAGAAACTATTCATAATTTATCTCATTTTATTTAAGAGTTTGTGCACCTACAATACAAAATTTACTTAATATTTTTTTAAAAATTAATTTCTGGAATACCATGTTATTGAATCTCACATCATTTCTGTACTTAGCTAAGAATGTATATATCGAAATATTTATAAGTATTACAAGCCCAAAAGTGGATCGATACATTATGTCATTTATGTGGTAAAATTTTATCAATATGTATATATTTTTCTTATAATTAATTCATTTAGTCATCCATATCCTTCTTAATGAAGTGGTGTATATTCTAAGTATGTGATAATCTCTAATGTATTCATACATAGCCTCTGGAAGCATAAGATAAGCATATATAGATCCTTTTCATGTATCATATTTATCAAATGTAGAACTTGTTTGTCATGTAATAGTTATTATTGCACTATTATTTTCATTCCCTTCACAAAACTTCAAATATCCATCGAAAAACTTTTCAATCAATTCCCATACATCCTCAAATGCTGAAATTGACTAGAATATGATAAGTAAATTATATAACTCATTCCCCAATTCCATATTACTCAACCTTCTTCAACACATAATATCATTATTTCACGATCGTGATATCTAGAAGCATCAAGGTTTTTTTATTCATTGTCACCATTGTATTAAAAATAATGTGCATTTATTGCTTCTTTAGAAGATGTGGCATGGTTATCCTCAAAAATAATTTCATTGTATATCATGTCCAGGAATCCTCAACATCCAAAATTTAGTTTCCATGAGTATGGTTTCCATACTATTCTTCATTCATTTAAACATGTATTATAATGAAATCCTCCATGTACTTTTAAATAAATACAATCACTATTGGAAATATATCCAATAAATAACCTTCTAATTGCAACATATCTCCCTACAGATTTTGTACATAATAAAACTCTAAATCATACTCCACCTTTTAACTATGAATTATTAAAAAAAATCATGTATTAATGGTGAATTGTGATCACTCCACTATTGTTAATGAAATGTATAGGGTCTTCATATCATCGTATTTACCATTCAATTTTATACCCATTTCCAATAGAAATGCATGGTGATTTCAACTCTAGTATTCTGCCCACGTTTCATTAGAAATATTTTTTTTCTATTATCTCTTTAAAGGTATTATT
This sequence comes from Viscum album, assembly GCA_963277665.1. NCBI lineage: Eukaryota > Viridiplantae > Streptophyta > Magnoliopsida > Santalales > Viscaceae > Viscum > Viscum album. The sequence goes on from OY728156.1 coordinate 56,041,870, forward strand.
GGGAATATATAATTCACTTAATTACCTAAAATATAGATCTATAGATTATTTCACATCCTGGTATTATAAAATTCTTCATATCTTATTTGATGTTGGACTCATTCAACCTCTTCAAAAAAAATTAGGTATTTATTTTGTGGAACCATTTACCCCCTTTAATGAAATAATTTATCTCTCACTAACTTATTGATAAAACCATTGGTTCATTTACCATTGATGTAACACTAGACTTTTTACTTCATCCTTGATAACACATGTTTATCAAACTAATTCCATATTTTTTAGCTTTACACACCACTTCCTTTCCAAAGAAAGAGTTTACAAAAATATTTTACAAAAAAATTTATCATTGGGAAATAAGTCAATATTAAATTCCATAATCCCAATGGTTAAAAAATAGTTTATTGAAAAATCATATATGTAAATAAAATCAAATTTTGTCTTCTAACTTAACTACATTCAAAAAGTTGTTCAACATACGTATTTTATTACAGTATCAGTTCCTTATATGTTTTTAATCACATTAACAAGAGTTCATAAATGAATTTTTATTAAATTACTTAGTATTTGATGTTCTTGAAAAACATTCGGTAACACTTAATGTAAAATATATTCATTTATTCTTGAGGCTTATCGTTTTCCATATGAGACTAAAAAAATTAAAAAACTCCTCCCCAACCCCCCCGAATGCCTTTAGTTCTTGATTCTTTGTATTGAGATAATTTTCATCATTGGAAATTTTTTTTGTTATCATAATTTCCTCAATGAAAATTGTGGTGTCCTATAAAAAATCATATTATAACATATTATTTATCTTATAAATAAATAAAAAATTATTTTTAAGAATGTTGATTATTTTTACTTGGAGGTTTCTTCTCCTTCATTTACAGATCACAATAATTTTCGGGAAAACACTATATATATCAAATAAGGATTCCAAGTCACATTAATTAAAATGTAGTCTCAAAATAATTTGAACCTATACATCATTGAATTTATTTATAAATTAAGATTTAAAATCCATGGTTGTGTCTCAAAATAACTTGTTTCATCAATTCATTTTATGTATAATCACCAAAAGGGTTGTTTTTATACCATAATCATTTACCAGTTCCATATAATATTTGTAATAGTCATGTGAATAAAAAGAGGGTTAAATTATAAACATCCACAAATAGAGGATTTTGGATGGTCATGTAATAGCAACCCTTTAGTTGAAACTCACTTATTAGGAATTCTAGTGGTTATTCATGCTACACCACTTGTGCAATCCTTACTAGAGATATTAAAATAAAAATTTTGTATCTTATTTGTCTTGGTATTTACTTCTGTTATGTGACTACTGAAAATTATTTACTTTTCTTCTAATAATGATTTATTTTTGAATCCTTCTTCATTCTTTCTCCACTGTTAGAAGGATCCTCAACTAATCTTAGCCTCCTTCCGTGAGGTGCATTTTTTGAAACCACATAGGTATTCTCAATGAAACTCCTCTTCTATATCCATAACATTTAAATTAAACATATTATTTATTAATGTATCATTCTTTACATTCTCATATATATTTCCCATAGCTAGAGTAAATTACATATTTTTCATTTCATTTTATTTCTTTCTCCCTATTTTTTTTGAGTAAATCGTCATAGATATTTTAGACACCTAATATTGAATTGCATAATTTTTTTCTTATATTGTTGTAAATTCATTTTATTCCACAATAATTTTTATTTCATTATTAAAATGTGTCTCATTTATCATTAGAATGTATTATTTTCATCTAAATATTATATATTCTATTTAAATATATAACCTATCAATATTAGTATGGTTCGCACAAATGAATTATATCCAAATAAATTCATACATAATTTTCTCATTTCCCAATTATGGTGTCGAAAAATCATATTTTCTTACATCATTGAGTCTACGGGATTCTAGACACACACCCATGGTGTCTTCTATGATTTAGAAATAGTAGAAATTTTTAACATCATTAAATTAAGATATTTTACATCTATATTTTTAATGAATCATCCACATACACAGTAATTCTATATTTTCTAATTTTTGGACAGAGTAGGTTGATGATTCCACCTTCATCTATCATCCTTTTTCTATTTTATCTGACACCAGATTCTATTTTCATAGGGTAATGCTATATTTATTTCAATTTCTTATTTTTTTGTCCTATCTCATGATTTATTTTCCCATGTCAATTAATTTTCACAATCACTTTTACAAATTATCATTATATGTTCATTCATTGTTATCTCATAATACATCAACAACATGTTCCCCAATTATAAATCAATAATGGAGACACAGTCCACTTTATTGAAATTTCACCACAAATCCAAATATTCAAGTAAGGATTGGATCTTATCTTGATAACTACATGAATTGCCTCTATATTGGTATATTTATGTAGTTTTAGTTTAATAAATTATATAAACACTTCTAAAATCTATATGTGAAAATTTTAATTTAAATATTTGTAATTATATTGAAAAATCTTGTAATCATTATAATTAATATGAAAAATCATAATATTAATTTGAGTGTTTTAATTTTGTTGATGTATTCTTAAAACTTCTCTTCTTATTTGATTTTTACATTAGGATTTATTCATGAGATAGGTTATCTATATTAACATCATGATGAGATTTATATTCATCACATGAGGTTGCCTCCACATTTCTCTTTTTTGCATCTAGTTTTCCTAGATTTCTTTTAAAAGAACCAAAATATTATATGAACTAGTTTAATTAATGGATTTCATGATGACCATAATGGATATCTCAATGTATTGAAATATTTTATTTCTATGTATTACAGAAAAATTCATTGTTCTATTCATGTCAGTACCTCAGTGGACATATTTCATCATTTTATAAACATAACTCTATAAAAAACCAATACATATCCTTTTTTCATAAAATAAAATATAGTATCATAGAAACCATATGCCTCATCATTGAATCCATGTGCACAAAAAATCCAAAACAATTTGATGACTGAAACTCATGTCAGGTCCATTGGGATTTAATAGCATTTTTAGTACTAAATTGACTACAAGAACAATATGATTAAGCTGAATCATGTTACGCACCATATAAAACCATTATTCTTCAATTTTACCTTGTTGATATATATCATATTTCATTTTATAAGAAAGATGTTCAATATCACATTTTCATTACACTTATCACATTGAATATTAAATATGAAGGTATAATATAAATTAAAATCACACAAAATAATTTTACATGGTTCACCACTATAGGGTGATCCAATGGGAATGGACTTGGAAATGTACTATTATACCAGAATCGACTATCATGAATTATTTAGTGGATATATATATTAGGTCACTATCACTCTATTCCATGGTGCACATCCTTCGTAGATTTAAGAAATATTAACTGTCAATACAGGGGACACTCCCTTTTCTTCTCCACATAAAATTATTTCAATGGGTGACAATTTAGTTTATAAATATGAGGGTATATTAAATATTTTATAAACACCACAAAATCTTAGTAAAAAACTGATGATATTTAAATGAAATTCTATTTTTAAACGAGTGAAATATTTATATAGAAATGTAGTTATAGAAAACACATGCATTACTTTGGTTATTTTATATCATTATAATTTATATCTTGTTGTATTTAAAAGACCATTGAGAATCAGAACTACTGATAATATAGCCATTAAACAATAAAAATTATTGATATTATATATTAATGGTTGGGGTAAAATCCCATTGATATGAATAAATGTGGTGATGAACTCATTATGCAGTATTGTACACTATGAATCCCATTTATTGGGAGATTCATTAGGAGAATGAATAACTTGGGGTTTCCCTTGTCTTAGAAAAATTGATGATTCAACAACATAAGAAAAGTTAAAAACACTTATTATAGAAGCTCAAGATTATCGAGATAATTAAAAAAAATAGTATTTTTCAGTAATTTAAATATAAATGATCATATAATTTTATGAAGTAAAATTTAATTTTAATAATGTTAATAAACTGAAATAATTAAAACAAATAGTATTGTTCAGAAATTAGGGATTTTTTTTAAAATTTTATCATCTTTTCATTACATTTTTTTATCAAATAAATATTATTTTTTAAATTTTATCATCAAAATAATTCAACGGGGAATAATTCATAATTTTTTAATATGGTCAATTTATTGTAAAAATATAAATAATGTATAAATATTTGGTATTTAGGATAACTTTATAAAATCCATTCATTTATGTAAGAAAAACTAAAAAAGATAATCCAACACATTAATTATAGCTTCCCATTTAATTAATTTGTTTTATGTTATTTTATTAATTGAATAAACCCTTAATGAATCTTAAAAAACCTACATTATGTTTTAAGGTTTCCAAAATTTATTCTATATAATCATTGCTCGCTTACACCTCACCGAGTAGGTTATTTAAATTTTCCTTCTTTTTCTGTATATGCAAAATGTAAAACTACTCATATTTATAATAAACCATGGGAGAATCCATGGTATATGTTTTTTTGGTTTTTTTATTTTAACATATAGAGTCTAAAACTTACACTATTATAGATATTATCTTTAAAAACAAGGAAAAAGTATTTTAACATTTCCAAAAAAAGATGCTAATCTTAGTGCTGTTAACAGGCGTCCCCTTTGTTAGTATAGAAAAGGAATTGATAATGGCCACATATACTACATTGTAGTATTTATATAATTGAAAATTGAAAAAACCTTTTATAACATGCTCACAGAATATTTTATTTAATTGAGAAAAAATTTAAATCACAAATTCAAAAAAACACTACAATATATATTTCTATTAATGTTTTATATAATTACATTTAAAAATACTATACACAAAAAAATTTAAATATTTACATTTCATTGGATTTACACCCATAATACCTTATAAAAATGGTCTTCCCGTGGTATCTATTCATAAAAATTCACCCAAACCCAAGCATAAGAATCTACCTATATAAAAAAAATTATTTTTTAAATATTATAAAGAGATAATTAAAAACATAATATGATGGAATACATTAAAATAACATCAACTGCAAATAAAAATACACACGTGGAGTTATACTAGTAACAGTATGCATTGTATTCTAGTGTGATTGATTCTGACACATCAGAAATAATGTATAGATCATTGTTCAAATGTATCAAAACAATTATAATGTGTTGTCTAGGTTTGGAGTAAGTTAATATTTTGTTTTTAATTTAGATTATTTAAATTTTAAATAATGAAAAATTTAGAGTTATACCTATCACACAATGCTTGAGATTGAGGTGTGGTTGATTTATATACATAAACAATTATTTAGGGGTCATTTACATACTGTATCAAAACAATATGAATGAAATTTTTATTTTTAGTATGTAATTTGTGTTTTTTACTAAAATTACATTTCAAATTGGAATCACAAACGTTGAGTCATATAGGCTACATCATGACCCATTTTAACATGATACTACTTACAATATTTCAAAAATGACTTATGAATTTATATCTAAAATTATCAAGACAACCAGAGTAAATTTTCATTTCTTTTTTTGAGTAACACATGTTTTTAACTAAAATGTTAGTTTCAAATTGATAATTGGAACTTTGAATCATATTGTTCAAATTATTCATCAAATTGAGGTGATGGTGATTTCTATAAATCAAAAACTAATCGGGGAATGTTTCTCTAGAATATCAAAATAGTCCAAATGTATTTGCTTATTTTTTAGTACATGACTTGTTCATTTTGTTAGATTTAATGTCAATTAAAAATAAAAAGGCCCACATAGAGTCATACCGATCACACTGTGTGTCACATTGAGGTGATGTTGATTCCTACATGTCCAAATGACTTCTGGAACATTTTTATATATAAGAATATAATCCAAATTAATTTGTTTAGGTTTTCTATCAGTTCTACTTTTTACTAAAATTGATGTCAATTGTAAATAATAAGACATAATTGGAGTCATAATGGTAAATAAATATCGTTAATGACTAATGAATCATTTTTTTATCTATAAAAACAATATGACTATGTTTTCTCAGTTTAGAGTTGGTTTTTATCCTTTTACAAAAAATGAAGTAAATTTTATATAAAAAGATACAATTTGAGTCATACCGATCATAATGTGCATTGGATTTTGGTGTGGAAGATTCATACATGTCTAAAATGACTCACATATTATTTTCCTAAAGTATCAAACCAATCCAAATGTTTTGCTCCGTTTTCAGTTCATCAGTTGTTCCTTTTGGTAAAATTATTTATTATATAAAATAAAAAGACACACACAGAATCATTTGGGTCACCCCATGTGTCAGAATGCGTAATTTTCAATTCCTACTTGTGAGAAATCCATTATGGATCATTTTGAAAATATATCAATAAAATAAAAATGAATATTATTCATTTTTTGTTGGACAACTTCCCTTTTTACAAAAAAATTATGTCAATTTTAAATAAAAAGAATAACTTTGAGTCATATTAGCCACATCATTTATCATATTGAGGTGAGGTTGATTAATATTCATTACAAATGACATATGGATAGTTTTCCTAAATTATAAAAAAATGCATTTTTTTGGTTTTGAGTTTGTCAGTAGGCCATTTTACTAAAATTGATGTCAATTTTAATTAAAAAGACACACATAGAGTCATACCAGTCACATCATGCATCAAATTTAGGTGGAGATGATTTTTACACATCCTAAAATACTCATATATCGTAGTGTTAAAATATAAAAATAATCAAAATGTGTTTTCTCATTTTTCAGTATGACACATAGTCCTTTTTCTAAAATAAATGTCAATTTAAAATAAAAATTCACGTTCGAGACATATCGGTCACACTGTGTGTTCAATTGAGGTGTGGTAGATTCCTACATATCAAAAATGATATATATATCATTTTCCAAAAGTATTAAAACATTCATAATAAATATTCTTGGTTTTGAGTAGGCCAGTTTTCCTTTTCACTAAAATTGATTTAAATTTTAAATAAAAATACACACATGGAGTAATACCGGTCACACCAGGACTCATATTAAGGTTTGGATAATTCCTATACATCCCTAATGACTCATGGGTAACTTTTCTAAAGTATCAAAATTATCTGAATGTGCTTTATTTGTTTTCAATACATCCCTTTTTCCTTTTTCTAAAATTAATGTCTATTTAAAATAAAAAGACACACATGGAGTCATATCAGTCACACCATGTGTTATATTAAGGTAAAAATAATTCCTATATGTCAAATATTAATTTTGGATTGTTTTATTAACGTATAAAAACAACCTAATGTAATATTTATGTTTTTGAGTATGTCAATTGTCCTTTAAAAAATGATAATAATTTTTTTTTAAAAAGGGCGCACTTTGTGTCATACTGGCAACAAAATTATTAATATTTAGATGATGATAATTTCTTCACATCAAAAATGAATCATGGATAATTTACCAATAGTATTAAAACAATCCAAATGTTTTTCCTCCTTTATTAGAACATCACTTGTTTCTTTTACAAAAAGTGATGTCAATTTTAAATAAAAAGATTCACCTGGAGTCAATCAAGTTAGATTGTGCTTCGTATTGAGGTGAGGTTGATCCCTACATGTCCAAAAGGAATCATGGATTATTTTACTAATGTATCAAAACAATCTGAATTTGTTTTCGTCAATTTAATCAGGTCAATTTTTTTACAAAAATTTATGTAAATTATAAATTAAAGAGACACACTTAGAGTCATACTAGTCAAAAATAGCCTCATATTGAGGTTATGATTATTCATACATGTTCCAAATGAGACATGGATTATTGAAATAAATTATAAAAATAATTCATATGTGATTGTTGGTTTTATGTATGTCACATGTTTCATTTGATAAAATTGATGTCAATTTTAAATAAAAAGAATCACCTGGAGTCATACAAGTCACATTGTGTGTCATATTGAGGCGAGGTTGATTCATACACATCATAATTGACTGATTGATCATTTTCATAATTATGAAAATAATAAAAATCCATTTTATTGGGTTTTAGTTGGTAAAGTTTCATTTTTACTAAAATTGTTGTCATGTTATAAGAAAAAATAGACACTCGGGGTTAGACCAGAAAAACCGTGCCTTGGAAAGAGGTGATAATGAATCATACACATCCTAAATTAAACATGGGTAATTCACCAAAAGTATAAAAGCAATATGAATGAACATTCTTGGTTATCTGTATGTCACTTGTTCTTTATTATTAAAATTGATGTCAATTTTAAATAAAAAAGATGCACTTGGAGTCATACCGATTATAGGGAGTGTCAGATTTGCATTTGGATAATTCATAAATATCCAATATGGCTCATGGATCATTATACTAAAATTATGAAGACAATATGAATTCATTATCATGGTTTTGAGTATATCTATTGTCATTTTTATTGAAATTGAGGTAATTTTTAAATAAAAAGATGCATAAAGAATCATACCCATCACAACATGGCTTTTATTGCGTTGAATATGATTTTAACACATCCCAAATGACATTATGGATTATTGAACCAATGTATAAAAATAATTTTTATTTTTTTTCTTTGTTTTTAGTACATCACATGTTCCTTTTACAAAAATTGATTTCATTTTTAAATTAAAATAAGAACCTAGATTCACACCTATCCCACCATGCTTTATAATGTGGTGATACTGATTTCTAGACATCCCAAATGTCTCATGGAACATTTTAATAATGTATAAAAACAATATGATTGTGTTTTATCAGTTTTCAATACATCACGCCACTTTTTTACTAAAATTTCATTTTAAAGTGGAAACACACACATTTTCTCATACCAATCACATCATGTATCAATTGGACATGAGACTAATTCCAACACATAAAAAATAATATCTGAATTGATTTCTGAAATTATCATGAAGATATGTGAGGGTTTTTTAAATGTTTACAAAGGGAAACATTTTGATCTAAAATACCGATTTTAAAGTGATAAAATAATCATTCATTAATTTTGGTGACATCATGAATCAGATTGAGGTTAGTAAAATTCCCACACTTCTCAAATGAATTATGGATTATTTTAACAATGTATAAAAAAATATGAATACTTTTGTTTAGATTTTATTATACCAATTTTCAATTTTAGTAAAAGTATTATAAATTTTAACAAAAGTCACACCTGGAGTCATACCGGTAATCATGTAACACCCCAAGAATTTAAAAATAGATTTATTATATAATTCATAGATTACAGAGTCTCTAAAAAAATCTCTTTGTTATAACAAAGTCATGTAATCATAACTTTGTCACTTTTGTGAGGTGAATCTCGAAAATCTGACATACACAGTTGGGATGAGTATGATATTTGGAGTTTGATAAGAAAAATGTAATTTTTTTTTGAATTGTAACCTACCCATATGAACACTAAAATATCCTAATGTATAATTATATACCCTAATTAATATTAAACATACATAGGAAAGTATATAAATAATATTCATGTAGGAGTAATATATACCACTATTTTTTGAATAGGTAAATCAATGTTTTAAAACTATTTTTTAAAATAAATTATAATTTTAATTAAGTATTAAATTAATAATATTTAAAAAATTATTTATGAAAAAAGGACATTATTTTGAGATTCTACACGTCAAAAAATAGTTTGGGTGAATTTTGGGGATTTTTTTAATATACTTTAATTTTTTATGAATAATGAAATATGGTAAAATACCTTATATAAAAATTATATGTTAACTACATTATTTATTACATCACAAGTGATTTAAGCCCACTTGATTCGAAATAACATAAATTTATCACTATTATTGGTCATGGAATCATCACTATTTCTGGTTTTGAGGGATATTATTAAACTAATGATTAAAACATTATGAAAACTCTCCTCTCATCCACTATAAAACCCCAAATCACTCCCTCTCCACTTCACTTCTCTCAAGACTTGAACCTTCTCCAAATTCTATCCAAATATTCTACCAAAATATTATCCCACATCCATCCAGACTTTTTCTCATTAAAAGACCAAAACGTCTCCCTTAAACAGGCGCTCAAAAATGTTTGGTTCAAGAGGAAAATTCCTCTTTTCAATTCGTTGTCTTTCTTTTCATGTTCATTTCTGTTGTTTTTCTATTACTAAATCTACATATCCCAATGTTGTGATGACTCTATTACCTCATATTTAATGGAATTTCATCATGATAGTGTAATAAGTTATCATCATATCTTCCTTTTAGCTTCTTTTATACTAGTAGCGAGAAGACCATCCGAGATGTGTCAATTTACCACATTTAAGGACAATGGGCTTTCGATTTCTATTATCATTCTAAACTATGATCATAGAAATATTATTTTAATTTTTGAAACAGATAATTATATATGTTATCTAATCTATGTGAGGTTATGTAATATATTTGTACAAATGTTATTAAGTTATAAAGAAAAAAGTGTTCATTGTTATCAAAACCCACAAATTAACGGAAATAGTTATCATTAACGTTCTATATAATAATTCATCCTCATTCAATGTAACAAAATTATATATATGACCACTAATGCTTATATATGATCATAAATAATATTCTAATTTCATTCGCGATATCTACACCCATTCCACGTGATCTATGAAAAAGTGGACCGATTATAATAATAAAAAAATGAACACTATTGAACGACGAAATTAAATATAATAACTTATCATGAAATGAAATAAATGATCTAAAAAGAGTTATGATAAATAAATAAATTTCTAATTGGTTCTTATATAAGTTATTGTTAAGTTTAATTTTTTATTCCATGACCTTAGGTTCAAGATCGGAACACATTCAGACTTAATGTAAGGGGTTTCTTTGTCTCACTTCTATTTTTGTAATGTTTCCCGTATTCACTAATTATACTTGTGTATGGTGTATGTATAATTCCAATTTATGTATCATATAATGAATGTATTTTTTATGGTATACTTAATGTATAATTTTAATATTATTAATTTTGGGTCATACTAATCAGTTGACTAAGAAGTGGTAATTGTTTTTTCACCCGAACCTCCATTTTCATTCAGGTTACATTTATTATCTCATTACCTCAATGAAACTCATGTGTATTATTATTTAATCCTCATAAATTATCTGGGGGTGTTATATTTATGTTCACTAATCATAATAATTCTTTATTTTATGGATAGTTACATGTTTTAAAAGGAACATTCAAAATTTTTCCGAAATACAAACCCGATTCAAGGGATATTTTCAAATTCATACCCATTTTCAAGTGTACAAAAAAACTTTTTAAATCCACCAATAGTTTTATAAAAAAATTAATTTTATTAGGAAAAATTATCATGGATAATTTATATATTTAATATAAAAAATGTTCCGTTATACTTTAAAATTCTTTTTAATATTTTCCTTAAAAATCTCTAAAATGTTTTATTTTAAAAGAATCATAAGAACCCTTTTTACATGATTTCACTTCAGTGTGATTTAATTTATGCCTAAAATATAATTTTAATGTCCTAGTATTTTATTTTATGGGATATTAATGTTTAAAATATGATTTCTTGGAAAATATAATTGATTTAAAAAGGGAATATTCTTTCAAAAGTAAAATGGATTTTTTACATCTCTCGTTAAATTTTAAGAAATATATGTTGTGTTGACAATATATTTATTTCCTGTGGTGTATGTACATCCCATTGTTATAACTTATCGAGTGTATCCTTTTTCTTATGATATTCTAAGGGATTGAGAATTGAATGTTTCAAGGTGGTATGGGACACTTTATAATGTTTAAGGATTATTTCTTCAATAATTTTTCAATAGTCTCATTTAAAAATATATTTGTCTATGTAAACATAATTTTTTAGTGTTGTAAATAATTGAAGATTATCTATTATGATATCATCTACAATATGTTTTTGAAGGGTTTCTGGTTATTCTGAATTTGGATGTTCTATTTTGATATCATTCGCCATATTTTTCCGAATGGAGAGTGTATGTATTCAATGATTGGGGAATGTTATTTACATTTCATATGTTAGTTTCAATATGAATTTATATGTTGATTATTTTCACCCCATTTATATGAATAATTCATTGGACATAGTAAGTATCAGGTGGGGCCTATTATGCCCCCTCGGTGCATCGGTAGGTCTAATGAGGAAAACTACGGTATTAGCACATGCTCTTGACAAAATGATTATTTATGGTCATGGAACATGGCCTTGACGGTATGGTTATGTTGTCCCGCATTATGCATTCCCACATTATGAAAATAGAATTTATGGTTCAGGTGTTTTCTCAACTAGTATAATACAAATGATTATGTATTATTATGACATTACATACATAGCTCTTATTCATGCCATAATGTGTTCATGTTTTATTAAAGGCACATGTTTTTATGTATTCAACATTCCTAATGTTTATGTTATGATATCTTATACTGTATTAATTACCCTTACTGAGTGTTTGAGGTCACCCATTTCATTTGTTTTTCCTTACCTAGGTTAAGAAGAATATATCATTTATTGAGTTTTCAAGGATGTAGTTGATTAGTTATTGTTATGTATCATAATTTGTTTCATTTCAAAATGTAAAATGGGTTCCATGTATCTATCTAGTTTATTCAAGACTAATAAAATGATCGGTCCTTCAGGATGCTTATTCTATATTTATATACCTATGTAATCAAATTAGGCACCGACTATAGGCAACTAGGGTCGGGTCCGTATAGTTTGTATCAAAGGAAGTTTAGTAGAAACCGTGAAATGTAGATTTAGAGAATGTAGATTAGTAAAGAGTACCTAAGATAGTATTTGAGGATAAACATACATGAACGTCCAAGTATTATGGATATGAATAGATTGTGTGGATCATTCAAGAAATAAATCTATTTCTGGATATGAGTAAGTAGAGGCATCTCTGGTACATATGTATCTAAAGGTTAAACCCCAAAACAACGCTTTGAACTACACTCAAATGGTAACGAGTGAATGAAAATGGGCCTTGCTACACTCTTGCTTACGACACTCCTAGGGTATATGCTTAGGATACTTCACATTTTATTTACCCACCATTATAAAAGATTTATTCCCCCAAAGTGACCAATGTATATGGTTCTAGCATTTATGATTCATAAATTTATGTCATGTGTTATACCATGCGCAGAGATATTGATAGTTTATAATCTTATGAGCAAATATATAATATGTAATTAATTAGAAATGGAACCTAGAAGATGGAATGAGAAATTCACCAATACAAGTGATGTGATGAGTAACAAGGATCATATCCCTAATGGTCTTAATCCATCATTTCAAAGGATGATTGTCTCCCAAGTATCCTCATCATATGAGGAAATAATATCATGTGTTATCAAGGTATGTAATTAATTCTTTGAGTCTTATGGGACTTAAGGGAAGAAGTGGATTAAGAGGATGGTATAGAAATACAGGGTAAATGGAATAAGGGAAAGAAGATTTTTCATACATGTGATTACTGGGGAATGAATCTGCGTGGTAAATGTTTAAGGGGAATGGTTGTTTTCTATAAGTGTGGAGAAAAAGGACACCAAGTTCATGATTCAAGGGGTAAAAAAGGTTTCCAATGTACAATGCTTCAACTACAAGTAGGTGGGATACTCTGTGAATTAATGTCCCAAGCGTCAATGTAATATACCCCAAATGATGATTTTTGATAATGATCAAGTTATGATGCTACAACAGGTGAAGTAGAATAATTATTATTCCTAGTGAAAAATATTTCCATTTAAATTTATTGTCAGTAATATACTGCTTATATGAACTATGGATTGTAATACAGTACTACTTCATTAAGGATTTGAGGTCTTATGATAAAGGGAACAAAGGAAAATTGATTTAGTAGAAAGATAACCTTTTTAGAAAAATATTTGATTGGGGGAAAGACAGCCCTAAATATATATCTGTTGATGAGATTAAGATAACAAAATGACTGATTCGGATAAGTTCTAACTATCTTGGAATTGATTTTTGACTTCTCGTTATGTGGTATATGCTATCATCTATAGACTTTACAACACATTTGTATTTAAGGAATATATCCAATATCATGTATCATACTTAAGGAATACAATGGAATGAAGGTTTTTAATATTTTTTTCAGTAATTCACGTTATTACCATATTTAATGAGGATACATGATAGAAGTTATTCAAATGTTTAGAATGTGAATTTTAGTACTACATCTTGTTGATTAAGGGTTAATTATACCTTCCTATTGGAAATTTAGAGGACTTAATTATAATGTTTTGAATTGTTATATTTTGGAATTTTTTTAAACATTTATGGAATGGTTTAAGTTTATCATTGTATGAGATTTTAAAAAAAATGTATCACTTCACCAAATTGCATAACCCATGCGATGTGATGAGGTATGGAAAGTTACACTATAATAAAAGGATGAGTTTATAAAAAAAGTGTATATTTATAATCTTATATAGTGGAATAATTCCTCAAATTAAAGAAAATAGTCTTAAATAACATTTTTTCATGTTATCAAAATCATTAATAATATATATGAATTTAGTAGTAATCAACATTCATCTGAACATGTCCTCTATCAAGTTCCATCAGAACATCATAGTTATATTTTCCCCCATGTCAAGTTTTTTTACTTCTAACTAATGTCACCTCATTTGAAATCATAATTTTTGCGGTGACCACCTCATCTCTATTAACATTTTTTAAGAAGATACATTCATAAAACTATCTCCGATGTACATTTCCATAAGTCAATTTGCAATTACCAACCATTAACTTTCAATGTTCAATTTCAAATTTCGAAGACAACATTTTGTAATGAGGGGATAATGTAACACCCCAAGAATTCAGAAATAGATTGATTATAGAATTCATGGATCATTGGTAAGAAATTTTTTTATTAATATTTTAATGGAAAACAAGACTGATCAAAGACAGCCCTTCAAGGGGGGCGAAAGTGGTGCATGCCTAGAGCATCCCCTTGAACCATACATAAACACTCTAGGGGAAGAGAATGAAGACTATCATAAACTAAAAGAGTGTCCTCCTGCCTACCCAAACGAGCCAGTGAGTCAGCTGCAAAGTTCGATTCCCTCCAGTTATGATTAATTAACCTTCTTAGACTTTTTTGCGTCTTGCACCTTCGAATAATGTAATTCCTCTCCCAAGAAATCCCATAACTTCCCTGTACAGCCCTAACCAGGACCTCTGAATCTGATTCCACCTCTATCACCTTCAAGCCCATCCTCTTACAAATCATAATGCCAGAAAGGAGAGCCCAAGCCTCTGCCCCCAGGGAGTTACCAGGACCATAAAATGCACTAAAGGCAATGTACACCGAGCCCCAACAGTCTCGAGGTAAACCTCCTTCCCTCATCACTCCCTCCATGCAAGACCCATCGATATTCAGTTTCAACCCTTGTCTAGGTGGCTGCCACTTTACCCAAAAACCATCCCTCCTTTGAAGCAAGCATGGTCTCTTAAGGAAGTTACAAAGCAACACCGAATTAATAGTGATATACCCTAATGAATAGTAATCATACTTTTTATATTATATGAATAATATTCAAGTTGGAGTACGATATACCTATGTTTTGGAATAGGTAAATAAATGTTTTAAAACTGTTTTTATAATAAATTATTACTTTAATAAAATATTAAATTAAAAATATTTAGAATATTTTTTTTGAGAAAAGGAAATCAATTTGGGATTCTAGATGTTTATAAATGATTGGGGTGATTTTTTGGGATTTTATTGAAACACATTAATTTTTATGAATAGTGAAATACGGTAAACTATCATATATACAAATTTTCAGTTAAATACACTATTTATGACATAACTAGTGATGTAATCCAAAATGGTTCTAAATCACATGCATTTATCACTATTCGTAGTCATCGAATCCTTACTATTTCTGGTCTTGAGGGAAATTAATATTCTATTGATTAAAAAATAATGAGGACTCTCCTCTCCTCCATTATAAAACCCCCTCTCACTCCCTAATATCTTCACTCCTCTCAAGCCTTGTGCCTTCTACCAATTCTGTAAAAATATCTTCCCATCTTCCTCAACCACATACAGCAAGCCTTGGTCACAAAAAAAGTCCCAAACGTACCCCATAATGAGGCTCTAAAGGAAGTTTGGTTCAAGAGGTAAATTCCTCTTTTCAATTCGGTGTCTTTCCTTTCATGTTCATTTTTTTAGTTTTCTAATATAAATTATCCTTATCTAAATGTTGTGATCACTTTAGTATGTTACACGTACTAGAATATTTTCATGATAGTTGAATAATTTATCATCATCTCTTCCATTTACCTTCTTTTATACTAGTAGCAAGAACACCATCTGAGATGTGTTAATTTACCACATTCAAGGATGATGGGATTTAAATTTATATTATCATTATCAATTATGGTCATGAAACCATTTTTATTATGTTGGAACCAGATTATTATATATGTAATTTTCCCAATGTATGGTTTTTAAGCCCTTTGTACAGATGTTATTTTGTTATAATGAAAATTGAGTACGTTGTAATCAAAACCCAAAAATTAACTGAAATAGTTATCATTAAATTTATATATAATAATTCACCATCATGCCATGTAACCAAATTATATAAATGAAAAATAACATCTATATATGAATATAAATAATATTATAATTCAATTCGAGAGATTTACATCAATTCTTCATGAACTAAGAACTTGTGAACTGACTTTGAAAAAAAAATGAATACTACATAACAACGAAATTAAAAATAATAACTTATCAAGAAGGTAATAAATTAACTAAACATATTTATGATAATCCAAATAAATGTATAATATGTTCTGAAATAACTTATTAATAATTTTAATATCATATTCCAGGACATTTTGTTTAATAGAGGAACACATTCAGACTTAAGGTATGGGGTTTTTTTATCTCACTTCCATTTTTGTGAGGGTTCCCATATTCACTACTAATACACTTTTATGGATTATGTATAATTAACAGTGATGATAAATATAATTAATATCTTTATTTTCATGGTATTAAATGTATAGTCTTTATATTATTAATTTTGGGCCATACAAATCTATTGACTAAAAAGTGGTAAGGGTTTTTCCACTCAATCCTCCATTTTCATTTAGGTTACTTTTATTGTATAATTATCTCATCGAAACTCTTGTGTATTATTATATACTCCTCATAAATTCTGTGTGGGTGATATATATATATTCTTGAACCATAATAATTCTTTATTTTTTGGATAGTTACATGTTTTAAAAGTAACATTCTAAATTGTTTTCTAAATACAATCCAGATTGAAGGGATATTTTCAAATTCTTACCCGTTTTCAAGTGTAACCAAATTTTTTTAAGACACCATTAGTTTTATAAAAACACCAAATTTATCAAAAAAATGATCTTGGATAATTTCTGTATTTATGGGAACAAATGTGGCTTTTCACATTAATATATTCTTTAATACATTCCTTAAAATTCTATAAAATATTTTATTTATAAGCAATCTGAATAACTCTTTTTACATGATTTCACTTCAGTGGGACCTAATTTATGCCTAAAATACAATTTCAATGTCTTAGTATTTTTATGAGATATTCAGTTTTAATTTATTATTTCATGTAAAATATAAATGGTTTTCTAAAATGAATTTTCTTTCAAAAGTAAAAATTATTTTTCTCATCTCTTGTTAACTTTTATGAGATATATGTTTTGTTCACCATGTATTTATTTATTATGGTGTATATAATACCCTTTGGTATATCATATCGATAGTCTCATTTTTCACATGATATTCTATGGGATAATTCTTTGAATGTTTCAATGTGGTATGGGACACTTTGTAATGTTTAAGGATTTTTTCAACAATATTTAGATAATTGTCTCATTTATAAATATTTTCATCTATGTCAACATACATTGTTGAATTTTGTACTTGATTGAGTTTTATCTATTATGATATCATCTAAAATATTTTTTTAATGGTTTCTGGTTATTCTGACTATGGATGTTCAATTTTGATATCATTCGTCTTATTATATCGAATGGTTACTGTTTATATTCCATGATTTTTGAATGTTATTTAAATTTCATATGATAGCTTCAATATGAATGTATATGATGATTATGTTCACCCATTAGATATGAGGAATGAAATGGACATATTAAGTGTTGTGTGGGGTCCACTATAGCCCCTCTGTGCATCGGTAGGTCTTATGAGGAAAACTATGGTCTTGGCACAATGCCTAGAAAAAATGATTATTTATGTTTATGGCACGAGCCCTTGACTATATGGTTATGTTGTCCAGCATTATGAATTCCCTCATTATGAAAATAGAATTCATGGTTCATGTGGTTATTTGACTAGTATAATACCCATGATTATGTGTTATCATGGCATTAATTACTTAGCTCTTATTCCTCCCATAATGTGTTCATGTTTTGTTAAAGGAACATATTTTTATGTATTCAACACACCTAATATTTAAGTTATAATATCATCTACTATATTTCTTACCCTAACTGAGCATTTTATCTCACCCCTTTTATTTCTTTTTCCTTCCCTAGGTTAAGAAGATTAGATCATTTATTGAGTTTTCAAGAATGCATTTTATTAGATTTGGTTATGTGTCATATTTTGTTTCATTTTAAAATGTATAATGGGTTTCATATATATATATAGTTTCTTGAAGAAAAATAAACTGATCTGTCCTTCAGGATGCTTATTCTTTATATATATACAAAAGTAATCAAATAAGGCATAGACTCGAGGAAAACGGGGTCAGTTCTATTACAAAACCTGTGACAGATTGTGGTGTCATGAATTCCTACACAACCCATTGACTCAATGAAATTCTAACATCCAATTTTACCATGATTTACATTGTCTTTAATTTTTGAAAATCCAATAATTCTTATTGATTCAAGAATGGTTTTTTAGCTAAGAATATTAATTCAATATATATTATTGGTATCTCTACAAATTAAAGTAATTAAAAATGTGTTGTCCTTAGAAGAAATGAATATGATATCTCTTCTAGAACTTCTAGTTGATAATTGAAATCAAAATTTTTCTTCCCAAAATATATGTTAAAACATCTAAATAATTACTAGTTAAATATTATAGGGTAAATAAAATAAAAATAGTAAATAAAATGTTGACAAAATTGATTAAATAAGTAGTAGGAATTAACCTTTTCATGATGGTTGTATACATTATTGATAAATAAATATGAAAGGAATACACATGTATAGGAAATAAATTCTTATGTGAGTAATATAAAATAGAAATAAAATAATCATAACTATGAAACAATTCATTACTTCTATAGAAGTCAAATTATCGGGTTATTTGGGTATATTTTACGATCAGGTTTGATGCCCATTCATTTCAATAAAAATGTATATCATCTTTTTAATATGATTTTTTATATACATAGTATTAATATAAAAATATATATACACAATTAATTAATAAATATTTTAAATATAATATTATTATCATTGAAAATACCTCTTTAGGGATTCATTTTTGTCAATTGAATATGATCTGTCTCATAAATTAAAAATCAAAATAACCACAATATTTTGTATTTTATTTTTTAGGACACTACAAAAACGTTGTGAAATATAATTAATTTTCATTTATATGTTTTTGGATAGTGAAATATTATTTTATATACATTAATACATATCATTTTGAGAACTTTTTAGGGTCCGTATGAACAATACATGTCCTCATGCCAAGATTTTCCTGATATTTATACACCACCATATCATAACTGAATCCTCATTAAAAACTAACACAAATCATACAACCTGAGTTTTTTTTCTAAAAAAATTGGTTGTACTATATTAAAAATTGACAAACCCGATCATGTGTTGTATGTTTTTTGGGAATCCATGCAATGAATCCCTGAAATAAATCATTGAAGTAACCAAATTGACCATAATGAGAATCCAATGTTTTCTAAAAACCCTAAAAGGAATAAGCAATGAATGAAAGAAAAATATATTTTATATAATAAAACTTTCAATCTTTAACCCTGAATTTTTTCACTTAAGAAGGATTTTTCTTCCGCATATTTTCAATTAAACATTTGTTCTACGTTTGAAACTGTTTATTCCATTTTGTGGATAATTTTTTTTTGTTGATGAGGCGTGAGGAATAACAAGTTATAATTTTTTCAATGGGAAATCCCTTCAATTTTTTTTGACATATATTCCAACTTAATATTAAATGTATATAATTATAATTAAAAAATTATAGAAGCTTTTGGGAAATTAAATCCTGAAAACATTCCACATGCATACATTTAATATAGATTCTCCAAACCATTCATAGTTGAGGATTTCATTAACATTCTATAAAGAAACTTAGTCAGTGCCTTCCTATCCATGCATTTTTCTTGAAAATAAACTATATGAATACTACCTATTTGTAAATATGTATCTGCCTAAACCATCAATTTAATAAATGTGAATATTAAATGGGTTGGGTAATGGTTATTTCAGAATATATGTTCGATCAGTTGGTTGATCCTTCAGATGGTTCTGAGTCGACCTTTAATTTCACCCATTTCCCTTTGTTCCTCTATAATACCATTCATAGGTTTATTTATTTTATATTAATTGTTAAAATTTTAGCATGAAAAGTTAATTTGAAATGAATACCATCTTATTAACATGTATTTTTACAAGATCTGATGACCATGTGATGAATGTTCCAACATCTTGGGCGACCATATGAATATCTTCTTCATAGTTTGGAATAGGTAGCTTAGTGATCGTCTTCTGAGAAACACTAATTTTCACTTTCAAATAACTAATTGGAAGTGATATGTTTTTTTGTCTTTCATCATGGATATTGAAAACCATAGACATCACTACAGGGCGATGGGTGGGTGTTGATATATATTAAACATAGTCATTTTCATCCAAAAAATATCATTACAAGAAAGGGATCAGTGTTTTTATAATGCACATTTCATAGTAACAATTATTATAATATTGATTATTAAACTAAGAAAATATTTGGGGGGGGGGGTAGATTACTTCAAATCTAGTGAGGGGGGGCATATTCATTCAATAATTGATATTGTGTTGTTTCTTCTCTTTTCTTCCTCCCATAACATTTCATATAAACTCAATATACCAAGGAAGATTTTATTCAAGGGAAGGTAATATTTATTTCATCGATGTCCTTTATTTATCTGTACCCTTCTCGTTTTTTTCAAATTATGTTCATCCTGTCACCCCAAAAAATAAACCTCTGATGAAACCATACTATTTTGGCTACTTCCTGGCTGTCGAGAGAATGTTTTCATCCAGTACAGGCATTGATGACTTATATGATTATGTAAGATAGAAAATATAAGAAAATAAGTAATCATTGTTATGTAGTATATATTTAATGTAACCCCAATTTTTATTATGTCATACAGGCACATTTTTCTCACAAATTGTTTTGGTTTTAATCTATTAGTATCCCATATTTATTTACCCATTACTCATTTTATAACACATGGAATGAGATGGAACTAGATTTGGATTTAGATTCATAAATCTTCATTTAAATAGAATATTATAATTATGATGTTCTTTCTTGTCACATAAATGCTTTATGGTAGATTTAAAATAGTTTCCAAATTTTTCCAGGTGAAGCTTACCCCATCCATGATTTAATATAGGGGTACATTTGTTTGCTTCTTGTTCATTATTTTTAGCACACAGTTGTTGCTTAAAAAAATTATCAATAAAAGTGAAGTATACACATATTGTAAAAAAGGTATTATTAATGAAAATGTACTTGAAACAACATCTCCACACAATGGCTAGTGAATGAATCATAGGCTTCTTGGGTTATCAGGAGTTCATAGATAAGTGGCTGGGGTAGGGTTATTTTCCCATCATTATTTTCAAGATGACATCTCATCAGAATTATGACAAATCCTCTATAAATCAATTGAGAAAAAATTAATACATATTTAATGTGGGATTCATAAACTATAAATATACACTACAATGGATGAATACGAGTAAATAATTGATTCATTTATATTTTTTTGTAAAATAATGATATAATATTTTAAATTCATTGTAATATCATTACACATCAGTGTCCTAAGGGTGGGAACAATATGGTTTCATGAATCTACATCAATCAGCATGCTATGACGAATGATTAGATTAATGTAAATACTTATCATGGACATATTGGGGTTAACATTTGGGCCATGTGCATTCCATCTGACATCAAATTTGGGGCCTTTTATTTTAACCTTATTTATTTTTTCTAACATCAATAAACTAAGGAACTCCTTTTTTATCTAGATCATTGGTCCTTCATCTTCCACTGTTTCCTCATATTAAACATCATAAATATATTTTTCCCCTGTAGTTGTAAAATCAGCAAGTGCAGAAGGTCATTGTACATTTACACTGGGAGTAACAACATGTTGAGAAACTAATTGTGTTTCTGGAGCAGTAGAATCCAAATGTGAAAAAGGTCATTGTTCCTCTGCTATGGGAGCAGTAGTATCATGAGGGACTTTTTTTCCTTAGGATAATGAGAACCAACATGTTCATAATCCATTTTATATAGAATTGGTTTCTCATTTAATATATATTAAATGAATGCATCAATGAATTGATGAAAACATGAGGTAAGATAATGTATATCATAACCAAAATATATCCACATTCGTGAACTCTATTTGTTTTAATTGTTAAAGGGATTTAAACCCTCTATCTTGAATCCAAATAACTTCAATATTATCTCCTCTGACATAAAAAACATTTTTTACATTGGTACCACTCAGAAGTGATTTTAATGTCCTAGTGAAAGGGTCATCCCCGGTTGAATTTTTATCTGACCCTTCGGTGGTTTTGGTCAATTACAAAATAATTTACAACCTTTAGTTTACATGATCTAGAACATTAAATACTTGAATTTATTATGATTCCATTTTAAATGGTTTTTCTTTTTACCCTTCCTTACCAAAATCGACATTCAGGAATCCCAATTCATCTATTTTAATATCACTTCTATTATCAACCCACTTTCATTGAAAACTAGGCACTTAAAATGTAATATAATCCAACTCCCATATTTTTATGTTGATAAAAAGTATGAAATATTCATGTAAAATAGATTTCCAACCATTTTACTATAAATGCACATCTTTTTAACCACAACTATAACTCCAAAATTGTTTATGGTACTATATTTATCAAGTTCATTTGAGTAGAATATAAAACCATTAATTACGTAACCATATTAAGATAATTTACTAACATAATCGTCCATTTACTGTGAGTTCTACTTTGAAAACCAAAAGGATTCCCTCCATCTTTAGATAATGCAATATGATGGTTTCTC
Organism: Viscum album; assembly: GCA_963277665.1. NCBI lineage: Eukaryota > Viridiplantae > Streptophyta > Magnoliopsida > Santalales > Viscaceae > Viscum > Viscum album. The sequence continues at coordinate 56,065,341 of OY728156.1, forward strand.
ACCTAATTTCCAAATTCTGGATAGTCATTATCAATTCTCTTTCACTAAGGATATTCTTTCGGGTGATATATTTTCCCATATATATTTCTTATATTTTTGTTCTATATCAATTTCCCAACAGTCTTCTCACATCCATAATGGCACCAAAAAAATGGAATGATTGGAATATATCAAAAAAATCGTAAGATTGGATTCATATTTTATGTATCGTATAAAACAACAGTATGTGGATTTTATAATTTATTTGTTGTCCTTTTGAAATTGTATAATAAAATTAAAGAAATTGGGCATTCTTTCAGATATCATTCTTACCGAGCATATAACTTTTTTTTCCTCCTATGTTCGGCTTGGGAGGTCATTTTCTATTTTGAGAATGTCATTCAAGATATAATGTAGTTTTATAAAACTGTAATCCCACCATCCATTTCAAATTTTACAATTATAAGTTTTATTATGGTTGAAAATGTTTTATATGTAGTGAAACCAGTATACAATGGTATCTTTTCAAAACTATTTAACTTCTTAAAAAATTTTGGGAAATCAAAATGTTCATATTGAACAATATTTTTCATTTCCTCAATATGATCTTCATCATTAGTCACATATGTAATATCATCCTTGATACAATCTACATCTTTGAACACACTTATAATCATATTAGATGATCAATAAAATACAATGATATATTATCTACTATCTATATTTTCAATTTCTTATTTTTATTCTATCATTTAAAACTTCGATATATTTTTTATAGATCAAGTGGTCTTCCATCTATTTTAGACTAACTAGTATTTAACAACAACATTATAAACACATAAAAATTATTATTAGAGGGTCATGTGAATGCTCTTTAACAAACTTGGTGAACAAATTCCATCCATCTTCATCATATTTTTTATATGATTTTCATCCATCCATTATTTATTCATTTCCTACATTTTTGAATTAGTAAAATTAATATTTATCAAAATGAACACAAAAATGATGTTCAATTAAAATATCTCCCAAAATATTTTAGTGATTGTACTATACAGAAAAATGAGGGTATTTTATTCAATTACAATAAGTTTAAAATTTTTTATGGTTCAATATTAAAATAATAATTTACTATTATTATTTTTTTAAGACATTTTATTCAATTATTGAAATTGATTTAATGGTGTTTAATCATTCAAAATGACCAATTTTTGTAGATAATAATTGTTAGTCATTTGTAAGTTCATGAATATAGACTTTTATAGTGATACATATCACTCATGATATATATATATATATATCAATATATATGAATAATAATAACCTTTATTTGAGATTATTATATGGATTTTAGTGGGATTTCATTTGCATGTGGGATAATTGAAGATATTGCTGGACTATCAAAAATATTTTTATTTAGAACTCTTTATAATAGAAATCACTTAAAAACCCTAAACCACTATAATATCATCAACCACACCACCCAAAAATAATAATCACATCAGACTACTAAGTATTTTCCATCTTTTGAAATTTCTAAATACGACTAAACTATTTCAGAATGTCATGAGGATCTTGGTCACCATTAAAATGTAAGGATGATGATTCAATGATTCATATGGTGAAAAAATCATTCCTCTAACACTCCATTTAGATTTATGGAAAATCTAAACACTAGAAAAAAGTATTAAAATAAAAAGAGGATATTCTCTTAGTCATCTCTCTACAATGGACATTTCTATACCATATCAAGAAATTTTGTTTAGGTGAAATAAACTAAAATGAAACATGAATCTATCTCGTTCATGTTTTAAAATATCCTGAAATTAAAATTTCCCAGTGAACAACAAGGGTTTAGATCCCATAGCACTATCCCCATGAGAAACACTACAACATTATTTTCCTTTAACAGCTTTTTTAGTGGCGGGTTTTTAAAAACATCTTTTAAACTTGTTTTTTACATTCACGACCCCTATCCCCCCAGACTCCTCCATATCCCACGAAACCCTTGATCCCCGACCACCACGACCCCCCAACCCTATGCACAACCCTGACGACCCCCACGACCCCTAGGACTCTAGCGAGCCCAGCGTCCCTCAGAGACCAACACGACCCTGGAAAACTTGAGACCCCATCCGGACCAATACGACCCCTAGAGGCCCTTGGATACCTTGACACTGGTGACCCCAGTGACCCCCGCGACCCCCAAAGCTGTAGACGCATATCTCTGCCTCACATCACGCCAAGCCACTCATCGCTACTGGTCAGTACCATTTTCGCCCCTATTTTCATTTATTTATATCTTTTTAGTGAGGTTGTGGTTTGATTTTGGGTTTGTTTGGTTGAATATTGGGAAAATTCCAATACACCGCATTAATTATAGCATCCCTTAAATTAAAATATCGATGTAACTGGAAGGCTCTTCAACCAGTGACACATTTTTCACAAAATCATGAAAAGAAGATATTTCATGAACATGGGTTTGTCAAATATAGAGTGTTAATATTGTTTCAGATCAAAATAGCGCTAGAAATGGTGCTTGGTTGTAGTGGAATCACTGTTCCATTTTAACATTTTCAGGCTAAAAGGATATGAACTGGAGATGGTCTTCATTATTTTTTTTCAATATTGATAGTCGTTTTATGATCTTGTATTTATAGGTTATCATTGTGGTGTGATTGTGGTTTTACACATGATTCAGGAGGTTTCCATTTTTATAGCAAGTGATTCCATTATTTAACATTATTAATTGTATTTAATATGTCATATGTTCTTTTTAATTGTGTTTTATGAATTTTTTGAATGGAGTGTAATATTTTTTCAAAGGGTTTATATGTACGTATGGGTTGAAATATGATTTTGAAAATTAAATTGGTTAGGTTTCATGTGTGGCTTATTTTTAAAGTTTTCTCAATGTGTTCCATGAATTATGAAAATATGAGTAATTAGAGTTGGATTATTGTGTATTTAATAAAGGATAATAGGTTATTTCATGATATGAGGTAATGATATCTTCTCTACTATGTTATGAGAATCATTTGTTAATTAATACATCAATATATTAGTGGAAACATATTGTGATATCTAATCCACTATGTTAGGATTTTCTATGATTACTTATATGTAACAATTTTATGTCACACTCTTTAATGTCTACGTTATGATCAATTGATCATCATTTTATATTATGTTTCTGTAATCATAAACAATGGTATATGTTTGGTAATTTGAGATTACATGCCCTTATTTCATGATATGTGATCAACTCTCTTAAATCCATAACCTTTTTAATAAGTTATTTGTTACGCGCTCTTGTTTATCATATACTTATGATATAAACATTAATGGTATATTTATAAGTATTGTGGATTCAATATTTTATTTGATTTCCCTATAACTATAGATTTAATAGGTTATCCCATTTTCTATAATTGATAAAAAATAGATGAAAATAGAGAAGGTATATTGAAAACAATAATTTTTAGTGCTATTCCATGAACTATTTTGGGAAATTTAATATACATTAATTCATTTATCATAGTAATTTAAAGTTTCCATTGAGTCTAAAAAAAAATACCCTTATATAATCCTTGGATTAATCTTCCCTAGTTATTAATAATTTCACCTAATGATTCATAACAAGTTCTAAATCTTGTTTCCCCAAGTATTTTCTACAGTATTGAGTCAAATTTAAGGTAAGAGTTTATTTACATCTCAAATTCCAAACATCTATTCTATTATTATATGACTTATTAAGACCATACATTAGTGAAATCGAAGTTATGGAATCATTTGTTTATCCATATTTTTTGATGTAGCATGACATACAAAAAATAAAAGTGATGGGATCGTTGTTCTCCTCTTCTTTTATGGATATTTTTTATTTGAATGCTTTTGTTTTCTAGTGTGTGGGTTCATTATTTACGATGTATTTATATAGAAAAACCTTTTTTAGCATATTATTATTATTTCAATGGGTATATATGAATCTCATTCCAACTTTTGTAATAGTTATGTTTTTTAATTTTTTTATATTATATAGGAACATTTTGATCTACATGGAAAAAAGTTGGATCACATTACAAAGGGACACACCTCAGTATTCTAAGGGATTAAAAGATTTTTTAGATATTAAAATTTTCAATTGCTCTGTTAAGGGTAGAATAAGATGTCCATGTTCAAATTGTAAATTTAGAATATGGTTAAATAGAATTGATTTTTATGAACATTTACATTGATGCATTTACCTGCTCAAGTTTTTGTGTTGGATTTGGTAGGGAGAATAGATGTTAAAAAAATTTGAGCACTGATTTCAGTCTACTAAAAGAGCTCCCATCTTTCTCGACAATGAAAAATTAAATACATAACATTATAACTACTGCATTCATCTTTACAAGACACCAATATCAATATCAAAACATATCAGAACAACCAGATGAGGGTTCTATAAATACAAATGTGACAAGTGATTTTTTTGATACTACAGGAAAAACAGATCAAGATTGTAAAATATCATTGGATCCTCCTATTGATTATGCAAAGAATAATGTAAGGGAAAAGATCACTATAGAAAATACATTTCATAGTTTAGTTTATAATCGAAATATAGAGTTAAATGGTGCATGTTTGAAATATTCAAATCATTAATTTTTTCTGAAGTGATACCACATCAAATGCCTATGTGGGATTTCTAATAATGCAATGTCCATGATATTGTAATTTTTGTGTGATGAATTTCCTGAAGCAATCCTTTATAAGACGTTTTATGATATGAAAAATTTTGATAAGAGGGTATGTCTGAATTATAAAAAAATACATGTGTGTCCCAATGATTGTATTCTTTGTTGGCGAGAAGATTCAAGTAGACTTGATTATAAAAAATGTTCCTCTTCTAGATGGAATTCAATGGGTGATTTTGTATGTTTGAATCAATAATCTACCATGAAGAAGAAGAAATGTAACACACCTATAAATAATTTTTTCATTACTTTCCAATAATGAATCTTTTGAAAAGATTATTCATGTCATCGAAAACCACCAAACACATGATGTGGAATTCTTTAGATAATAACAATGATGGGTTAATGCGACATTCACGAGATTCACAATTATGGAAGAAATTTGATTTATTACATCTATAATTATTAGATAATACTAGTAATGTTCGATTGGGAATGGCAGCCGATTGATTCAACCCATTTGCATCTTTGAGTACTAGTTATAGCATTTGGCCAGTTGTTTTGATCCCTTACAATCTGCCTCCATGGATGTGTATTCAAAAAATGTCTTTTATAATTTTAATGATTATTCCTATAAACCAAATTCCTGTAAATAATATTGATGTATACTTGCAGCGTTTAATTGAATTATTACCAGAGTTATGGAGCAACGATATTGATACATATGATGATTCTTCTTAAATAATGTTCAAAATGCATGATTCTCTAATGTGGACCATTAGTGACATACCTGGACTTGGGAATTAATCGGTTAGGAACACTTTCAGTGTTTGGGTTTTTCTTGTTTGTAAAATTGATTTTGAGCCCAAGCATCAACCACATAGTATAAAATGGTTCTTCTTGTTCCATCAATGATTTCTCGATGCATCTCATAGATTTCAGCTGAAAAGATCAAAATTCAACTGTTCCACTAATCTTAGACCATATCCAATTTTGTTAACCGAATATGAAATATTGCCACAACATGGAAATGTTAAAATAGAATTTGGGTGCATTATTCAAATATTAGTGGGAAACGCGTTCGCAGTGAACCGTCATGTGATATAAGAATGAAACATTGGAAGAAAAATTATATTACTGAAACATATGTATTAGAAATTTAATTTGTTGTTATATAGTCTTGATGTGATTTATATTGAGAATAATGTTTTTGAAAATTTTATATTCACATTTCATAATGATCATTGTCATTCGAAGTATCGTTTTAATGCTCTAAGCAACTAACAAGTAATGAATATAAAACACGATCACTATCCAGATGGGAATGGAATGTATGCTCTCGAAATTTTCCAATGAAAAATAGGGATAATGATACATACCTTTGAATTTTAATGCATACAATGCTATCTTAAGGGTATTCAAGTAACAAATCAAGGTATGTTGAATTAAAGAATCATAGGTTACATAGATTGAAATGTCACGATTCACATATTTTCATATAGCATTTACTACCATTGGAATTGTGTATATTATTACTTGAAAAACTTATTGATGTTTTACTCCAATTCTATAGATTTTTCAGAAAACTATGTGACAAATATATATATCCATTACAGCTAGACAAACATTAAGAAATGACCGTACTGATACTTTGTGTAATGAATATGATCTTTCCTCTATCATTTTTTACTATCATGATGCATTTAACAATGCGTTTGGTTAAGGAAGCTAAATTAAGAGGGAACATACATTATCGATGGAAGTATCCAATTGAGAGGTAATATATTTATATTTTTTTAGTTAAGTAAAAAATTATCGGCACTTAATTAAATGCATAATTATGTTTTTTTATTTTATATCATAGAAATCGTGGGCATTTGATGTCATACGTGAGAATTAAATCTCAAATTGATGGATATATTGCTAATGTATATTGAACATATGAGTCTATAACCTTTTGTTCTAGATACTTGGATGTTATTAAGACAAGATTTAATCTATTTGATATATTGATGTCACATCAACTAAATCAGATATACGTGGGAAATAAAAAATATTTCCTACTATTGGCCAATTAGTTGGGAGGAGCACAAATGTTACACTAGCAGAAATGGAATTATTTTGGGCACCTAGATATGTGCAGTTGTTTAGTGAAATTGAGAATCCATTTATTGAATAGTTTAAGATTAAAAAAATAGAAGAATTAGAAGTTGAACACGAAATGAGAAAGATATAACAAATTTTATTAATAAATATCTTGTAGAATCGTTTCCACGATGTGAAATTCATTTATATTGTAATAAATATGGATATTTGGTTAACACATATTTTTTGTAAATAAAATAATTTTTTTAGATCATGAATAATGATAATAGGATATTTTTGTCACATGATTTGATTTTTCTTTCTCATGGTCCTCTAAATATAGTTAGATATTGCGATTCTTACAATGTGGATGGATTTATATTTCATAAATTCTATCAAGAAGGGCATGTGAAAACATATAATAGTTGTATATTTAAATTTTCTTGAAGTAGAATACTACGGAAATAGGTCTGGTATTATTGAATTATACCACCGCAGAAATTTATTTGTTGTTTTATTCAAATTCAATTAGGTCAATATTTTGAGAGGTGTTAAACGAGATTCCTAGAAATTTACTTCTTTGGACATCTCTCTCTTGATTGATATTAGTGATCATGAAATAAACGATCCAAATATATTATCATTGCAAGAGAATATGATATATTATGCAAATGATATTGTGGATAAAGGGTGTAGTTTAGAGTCTCGCGTAAAACAAATTGATTTTTATGATATGGGAGATTAAGTATAAGATTAGACCTATGACACTGAATCTCACCAACAACAATATTTGAACATATTTTCCCATAATGATATTGAAAATATTAGTTAAGAAATGATTGATGAATTGGAATAAGTAATAGAGTAGGAAACTAACATTATTTAAGTGGAAAATGATTGTATGTATAGTTAGGCATTAATTTTTCAACAAATTATTTCATTTGTGCATTCATTCATTCACATTGTTATGTATATATTGTTTTTCAGTAGTATGCATCTTTTATAATTTTTCAATTGTTTATGAACAAATTTTTTGAAATATATTTTCTTAAATTAATTTTATATTATTAAATATTTAGAATGTGAAGGAGGAAGTGCCATACTATTTCATCGACCACACCAACAATGACAACACATTTTTCTCTTTCCCTTCAACATCGGAGCCACCATATGCATTCCTTTCGACACCAAATTTCCTTGAACCATATGTTACAACCTATATGAGCATCCTTTCATCATATCAGTAATCACCTCCATATTCAGGAGCCTCATCAGTGAAGGAGTGGCACACCACTTCAAGTTCATCCCAGGTATACTAGAAGGTTATTGTCATGGGTTCAAATTTTAATATGAATTATCTTATTTAAAACTCTTAATACTAAAATTTTGTTCATTAAATAGGAAAACAATGTAACTATGGAGGAAAATATAAAAATTTCATATGTATGGAATCTGGACTAAGAGAATATTTGTGTCCTATTTGTTTCATATGGGGTCCCTACAGATGATGTTGTAGTATTAATTGGCCAGGTTCATGGTCAGCTTTCCATAGAGCCAATTTCCCTTCCATTTTTGCATGATGATTGGAGGCGTAGGCATCAAAAGTGAAAAAATACTGTTTTTGATTCCCAAATAAATGTAATTTTAATACATTATGGTATAATTTAATGTCATTATGTAATTAAATTATAATATTTTCAAAATAAATTTCTGTGTACATATGTTTTAACACTATACAGTTGCTAATGTGCAAGCATGAAAGTGGACATTGAAAAATCTGGGAACAAATGGAAAGACTTAAAATGGATATTATGGAGAAATTTTAACGATACTTCATTAACAACCCAACATATGTTTGACAAGCTACCTAATGGGGTACCCAAATAGTAATGGAATGTTTTTGTTGACATACATCATGATGGGAAGTAGATGGTATTTAAATATATATTATTATATTAATCTAATTTTACATTAAAAAATATTTGTGATGAAGAAATGACATTGAATACATTTCTATTAAATTTAAATTTTTATATTTTAGGATCTTTCAAGGAACAATTCATCAAGCTGGGATATGCAAGTTAAACCTCACACTATGGGGTCAAAGAGTTTTTATTGAATCTGATATACTATGTTAATTTTTTCAGTAGTTTAAATATTTATAAGAAAATATTATTTGTTTAATATATTAAATTTTTTATTTATTATTTTTTAATGTAGTCACAGTGTTTAGAACACCCATCATCTTAAACAGAAGTGTGGTTGAAAGTTCACAAAAAAAATCTGATGTCTGTTTTATTAATGAGCATGCCAAAGATGATGGGGTATTAAATCATTTTTCATTATAACAACCTATTATTAGTTGTCACTATATTAATATATATTTCTTTTTATATGACTGATTATTTATTTGTGGGTAAAAATTAATGAAATATGGGATTCCAATCCTACGAAGTCCTACTTTGTTACCCATGAAGACCTAGTTGCTAATGTTCTTGGGAAGGAAATCCTGGTGGAGTGCACGAGATGGGTTGGGGACCCATACCATCTAAGTAAATTGGAAGGCCACTGAGGATTTAAATTTCATATACTCTTATTAGAAGTCAACCCATACCCCGAGTTACTCAGAGAGAGATTGTTTCTCTACGAAACACAGTTTAAAAATAGCGGACTCAAATAACCTCTTTGATAAAATTGGGGATTGATTTATACAAAAGATGAATGGATCAACCCCTGGTTGTATTGCATCGACTAGTGGTGAGAAATTATATCACAAAAATTCAATATCGTTTAGTTTTAAAACATTTCATATTTTTATGTTCAAACATCAATATACAACAATATTTAATTTTCCATATAATGTTTATACAAGTGATAGAAAGAAGTAGAAATGGAGGTGGATAGGGTGATGAGCTATGTTCATCATTGGACAGTGATTTCTGGTATTGTTGATATGTTGTAAAAAGCATGTATCATTCAGTTTGAATATGTATCATGTGTGGCATAGAGTTGTCACTTAACCTTTTCATGACCTAGCATTTTCAACATTTCTCGTGTTTCCTTTTATGTATTATAAACCAATATTCCAAAGAAACTAGGAATTTATGATCCTAATGTGGTATTAATGAATATTTATATTTATGAATAATATATGAATTAAAACTAGATAGTTATTGGATACTTCAATACCATCCTTAGTCCAGATGAAAATCAGGGACCACACTTTTCTCAAATTGTTGTAGATGATTTCTCTTGCTACATAGATCAGTGTAACCTAACTGAAGTTACTATTAATATAATTTAATACACATGGTGAAGGTTATCTATAAATGGAATATAGTAATGTAAACTCTATAGATGTTTCTTTGAGATCAATTACAGGAGTTCCCCCCACTTAAATATCTAGGTTTACACTTTGAAAGTTCATCTCGGATCACAACCCTCTTATTGTTGATCTTTAAGAGAGTACCAAGAGGTAAAAACAGATTCCCATAAAATTTAAAAATTTATTGGTTACGATTCCTGGAGGTAGTTAAGTGGTCATCAATCGCAGGAATAACACTATTCAGGGTCTTACTCTACCTACATATGAAACACATCACTAACCTCTCCCCTATCTATTCATGATTATTAAACAAGTTAAAAAAGTCAAGAAGAAATTCTCGAAGAAGAGTTACATAATTGATGTTTAATATCAGAATACTTACTTGATAGATAGTATGAGGGGGTGATCATAGCCATAAGAACCTTCACTTGGCTAGTAAGCTGGGTTTTTGTTAACAATGAATTGATCAGATCGACATGCTTCATTACATTCCAAACTGCCTCATCATGGTTAATGTGAAAGCCTAATGGGGCATGTACTTTCCCGATGATATGCATCCAATCTATTTTGAGTTGTATCAATATCCCATGGAGATTAGTGAAAATTCTATGGATGGCCCCATATCCTATGATTTGATTGAACTGACATCGCTAAGGATATCTACATGGCATAACACTTTCCCTGAATGAATGAAAAATAAACGTATAGACTAAAAAATAGGGTTCTACTTCATCATACCTTCACATTCCCAAGAAGATCATCTATATGATGATCTCCCTACGTCTCCCAATTGTTCAATTTCATCAATTTCTTACACAACTGATACATATTAGCCCACTAGGATGACTCTGCCTCTATAATGAGTTCCACCTGCTTATCTCCCTTGATCATACTGTTGTGGGGACACTCTATCCTCATCCTATGTAGTCTGTCCCTTCAGCATCTATCTTAATAAACATGTTATCCCTACACTATGTGTACTCACGGATAAGCTTGTAGGTATACGTTGGTGGTAGAATCTAATCTCTCCCTTTTCCCATCCTTATTCATGAATATGTGCCAGATTATCCTCACGAATGATGGTTGGAATTTGTAACACACACCATTGTACACATTTGGAGTATGTAACAACATGCACTTGAACTAAATTTTCAACCTGATGTGGATTGTATATATGACATCTCAGCTTGCAATATTCTCTCACCACTAGTAACCCACCTCGTGAGGACACGAAGTAAGACCGTTTCTTGGTTGTCCCCTTAACATCATCAGCCACCATCCCAATTGGTAGGGGGAATGGAGGGATCATGATTCATTCTCTTGACCTGACCATTTTCATCACACTTATAAGGTATGAAATGAGAGGGAACCATCGGGGAATGTTCGAAATTGTTGAATGGAAATTGGTACATGGTGGACATATGTGGTCTCAATAATCATATACCCCATGTGTGATGCTACATAGAAATATAAAAAGATAAAGGGAATTCATACATGGAGTAGAGTCTGCCCATGGATGATCTAATATTGCACATTGTATAACTCCTCCAATATAGGATCATTTAGATTGAAGGGCTACCCTGTATCAAACATCACCACCTTAATGATGGTCCTTGACCACACCCCCATGTGTGCATCCTTCACTGGAATAATCCAACTATTGTTCATCATGGAAATTAACCACGTAAGACTAAAAATTGGATAATTAGACATTATTTTATATCCCCACATCATCTACTATCTCATCAGTAGAATATTTATATACATTTTCTCTTTCCCCATTCAAATACATATATGAATGTGTTCTACCACCCTAATAGATTTTCATCTAGCTCGTTCCGGGAGTAGTTCAACTACTTCATGAATGAATTGTCCTTTACTCATTTCTTGTTGAATTGGTCCCTTTCACCAAACATGGAAATGGTCACAAAAGATTTGGATTTCATTCCTAGTCCTACCACACCTTCTCTATATAGAAGAACTCATCATATATCACACCTTGAATCTAGATCCCAAAAAATTGGTAAATATCCCATTGTTAGAAAAGGAATAAGTTATGGCTTTATTGGTACATGTCCCTTATGACTTTATAAATGAAAATACATGGTAACTTCGTCCATGGAATGAGATTTTTCTTGTATAACTCTTATAGTGAAATATTTATACCATAATGTGGTATCCTATAATATCATATTTCTTCAGCCTTCTATATTCTTAATCTCTATTATGGGTTTCTTAATTGTATAAGTGTGTGGATTTTTTAAAGATTTTTCTTATGAAAATGTTTGTTTCCTTGTATACATTCAGATGTTGGATGTATGTGCTTGTGAAATTGGAAGATTTGTTTCAAGGAAATGGAGTTGGGGTTTCAGAATCAGCTGTGTTTTTTGTATAAATGTACCTTAAGATGTGTTTTAAACTCATGTTATCTAAATTGATCTCAATTATCGGCGATTTTAGCCACCCCTGAAATTTAGTGTCTTACTAATGGCGACGATTAAAACTATTACTACATAAAATAATTTAGTGTCAAATAAAACCACCACATGATATTTTTCATTTTCCTTTACCATTTAACGATGGTTAGTCATCGGTTTACTGGTGATTTTCTGTGAAAAGGGGAGTTTCTTTTCACAGTGGTTTAATGCGCCTCAAAAAAACATTTTTTCTAGGAAATCCTACTTTGAACCCCCGACCAACTGCGGCAAATGTGATCACTATGATGGTTACTAGAAACTGCCATGAAATTGAAGAAACTATTGCGTATTGTATACTGCCACAAAAACTAGCAGCCGTTTTTGGAAACCACCGCCATATCCAAAAAAACCAGTGCTATATGGAAATTTTCTTATAGAGATATGACACAAAATATGTTTTCTATATTTTCATTTCCATAAAAATATAACCCCTATCCTAGGAGGGTTGAAATATTTTTTCAAATACATTCACACATATAGTGAAATCCAAAATATTAAAACGGTAATCCATATTTTCCTATAGAATAGTTAAAAAAATTCTAAAATGATCTCTACTTTTTCAAAATTAAATCAACCACATATCAAATATTTTATATTAAATTAATTTATTTTTATATGGAAATATTGATACAATGTTTTTGAAATTATTTCTTATCTCAAAATCCCCTTTTGATTTCAATACCAATATTTCGATGTTTAGGTGAAAAGAGAATAGACCCAAATTTATAACATTTAAAAATAATTAAAATAATTTCCATTCCATCATAAATTTGGTTTTAAAATAATCTTGTTGAATAGAATATATGTTTCATTAAAGAAAATTATTTTCAAAACAAAAAATATGATTTTATGTTTTAAAGATAAATAAAATGAATATGGAACAATGAAATTAATGATCCCTCAAATGTTTCTTTGTATAAATCACATGATTTTAATACAAAATAATTATACCATATATGAAATAATATAGGAATTAAAAATAATTGAATAAATTCATAAGAAGATAAAATTTCCAAATAATACATGAACAACAAGATTAATCATTAACGAATAATTGAATTATTATAATATAACAAATCTAATGAATACAGACTATAATAAAAATATTACGTCAAATAAAATTCATTTACTGATTAGAATTACATAAAGAAGTGGGTGTTGTGTCTCATAATAAAGGGATTCCTATTTCATTATCAATATATAACCAAATTCCATTGTTCTAGGTTGGGGTTCAATTGTAGTAATCATTCAACTGTTAGCCTCAACCAATTTTTTAAAAAAAATATAGAATCTCTTTTAAAACCACATAAACTTACACTACTTATAATTCATCAACCAAATTAGTTCAATACACATTTTATGGACATGAACAGATGAAATGGAATCTAAATGAATTAATATCGACTGATTCCAATAGATCTGAAGCAGTGGTGCCAAGAAAATGAAGACAATGAAAGAAGTAAAACACATGCAATGAATATAGTTAGGTTATCTAAGAGAAAGTGAAACACAAGTAGGGGTTATGATTGAAGAAATTGGTGAAAAAAATATAATACCATATATTTCGTGGTCCGGAAATAGAATTAGGTTCCAACGGAGGGGTAGCCGTGGCAGTCAAGAAGACGTTCTAAGAAGAAGTAGTGGTGGGGTGGTGAAGGGGGTAGTAGAGGAGGTGGGGGCTGCAGACATGCTGGCAGTGGCACTGAAAGTGGTACAGGAGATATGGGGGCAGAAGCAGAGGTGGAAGGGGCAGTATATGTGGCATTGGGGGAAGCGGATGTGGCAGTAGGGGAAATAGAGGTGGGTACATTAGAGGTTGGGGCAACGAACATAGTGGAGAGGGCAGTGGAGGCGACGACAGAGGTATGGTTCCCTGAAAGCATGAGTCACAAGTGAAGAAAACATTCTATTAGTTTTCTATTTATAAAACGACAATTGGATTTTATAAGAACTTTTTAAAAAGCAATGATATCGGAGGTTATTATGAGTTCTAGAAAAAATGACTTTATCATCTTTTTTTGCACTGATAAAGCTAATCGATTATCAGTGCTAAAAACTACAGATAAAGACCTAATTCTAATAAATTATTTAAAATTATAAAATTATCATATATATATTTAATTTATTTATAATTATAATTATAATTTAATATATATTTATTTAAATGGATATAAAATTATAATAATGCTATATAATTAAAATTATAATTTTATAATAATTTAAATAAATAAATATTTATTTTTAGTTTTAATTATAAATTATTATGTATTTATTTATAGTTATAAGTATAAATAAATATATATTTTTATAAATTATTATATAATTATATTTAATATGTGTAATTAAATCTATTATTATAAATTTATTTAAATAAATAATTATTTATTTACAATTATAACTATAAATAGAAATTTAATTATTTAAATAAATATAAAATTATAATAAATATTTAATTAAAAATATAATTTTATAATTATATATGATAAATATATTAATTATATATAATTATAAAATTATAAATATAAAAAATATATTTATTAAAAAAAATTAATTATTTAAGTAAATATATAAAATTTTATAATTATATATATTACAAAATATATAAATACATGTATATGTTTATATAGTTATATATTTATATTTATATAATTATATATAATTATATAAATATAAAAAAATATTTATGATAATATTTATTAATATTATATAATTATAAATAAATATTTATTGACATACAAAATTATAACGTTATAATAATTCTATTTGTAATTTTATTATATATATATATATATATTTATTTATTTATAAATATAATAACTATATTTATTATAATATTATAATTATTTAAACAAATATTTATTTATTTATTCTTATAAATATAAATTAATGATTATTTATATATATTTATGGACTAATAGTAAATATATTTTTTATATTTATAGTTTTATAATTATATATATTAATGATATATATTATAATTTTTTTAATTATATATATATATATTATTTATAAATGTAATTATAAATACTTTTATAAATTTATAAATACTATAAATATATTTATTATAAATATATAATTATTTAAATATATATATATATATATAAAATTATTTTTTTAAATAAATATTTTTATAAGAATTTGTTTATAATTATAAATTTATATTTATATTCATATTTATTTATTAATAAATAAATATATTTATTTATAAAATTATCATAAATGTATTTATTTTAATTTTATAATTATTCAAGTCGATATATATATATTTAGAATAATAATTATAAATATTTATTTATTTAAAAATATTTATTGATATAATTACAATTTTATAATTTTAAATATAATAAATATATATTATTTATTAATATTGACTGTAATTTTATAAGTATGCATTAAAACATAATAAGTTCATGTTTATAACATGAATGAAACATACGAGTATCAAATTATAAATGAACATTTATAATGAAAACATATACATTCACATGATATCATAATATTGGTAATCCAATCATTTGGAACATAACTCACAATCACTTCCCCAAATATACTTTAATGTCATATAACATCTATGATAATAACATATCAATATAATAACATAAATATATATATTGATTATTTATAAACTCATAAATACTTATTCAAAACAATATATATTCATTTAAAATATAAAAATATATATATATTCAAATATATCATATGTATATTAATTATAAAAAAGCGTTCTTAATTAATGATTAGAAATAAACATTATTTTCGAATATATGTATATTAATTATATATATTAATAATAGTTTCTGTTAAAAACACTTATCAATGTTAATAATAGCAGTGATATATTTATCCTTCATAGGTGCTAAAAAATCATAGATAAAAGATACACCTTTTTCACCATTTTTTTAGCATTGAAAAATGTGACCATTATCCTAACTATTCGGTAGCACCAATAAAGGTGTGGCTTTTACCATCCCTTTATTTTTGTCACTGATAAAAGTTGGTGCATCACTTTCCATAATGCATGGTAGAGTTATCTTTGGAAATTAATAAATAATTCCTCTGTCATTTTATTTATAAAACCATCCAACCTCTCATTCCTTATCACTCAAGACACTTTGATCAAGATGATTCTATACCCTTATTTATCTAGAGTCCTACCAATGTTATCCCATTATTTTAATGTTCAACATTGATATTTTAGAAGTTCCCTCTCATAGTAATGGGTTTTTCCTATTATTCATCATTAAAGTAATTTCATTGTTTTTAGCCTTTGTGACTCAAATAATTATGTTCTCATGTTTAAATAAATATCCCATTAACATCCTTTTTGTATTTTAAAAAAGAAATAATCTTTATCCCCTATCATTACATCCTCTACCAAAGTTGTTACTACTTCAGAAAAATGGATCATCTCATCCTACTATTTAATCAAGTAATATTTTTGTATTATTCCTTTTGGTTTCAAATTTTTTGAACTATAATATTTTTTGAAATATTAATATTACATTACTTATTATTTCCCAATAATTAAGGACACTATTATAAACTCACTAAACCCCTCCATGTTTTTATATACTCCCATTATACTTCTAAAATTATCCTATTTTTTTCCTTCCAAGCATTTTAATAGTTAATACCCATCCTCTTACCACAAATGGGTAATATCATTGAGTTTCATATCATTGATTGATTGGTGTATTTATGTTTATTTTACCCACACCCTCAATGATGATAATAAATGTCATAAAAATACATCCTTATGTTTTTTGATCAATGTGGTACACTTATGAATCTACATTATTTGAATGTGATGGGTAGGTCTGAAATTATGTATCCCTCCATGGATTGGGTGATATTTTTTCTCCTTAGATACCATGTTTGGTGCATATGATATTATCATAATAATACCATGTTATTATGTCTACATAGTTATCCACTATTTTTTTTATGATGTCTTATTTTATGTTATAGTCACACTCCAAATTTTCTTTCATATTATCATCATATATCATTCTTGAATGTTTATGTTTATGATTACCTTCCCTCACACGTTATCAAGATATTTTTGTTGATTCACATGTAATATATTTCATTATTAGTTTATTTGATTATTCCCTTACTATTATTTATAGATAAATCGTTTCTTATGTTCATTCCCACATTAACCATTTTAAATTTTGAAGGGACAGGGAATTTTAATCCATGTTTTGGAGTTTTAAAATAATGAAGGTGTACTGATTTTTCAATTTATTCTTTTATTTACTAATACTAATAATAAAAATATGCCTCACAATCCTATGGGATTTTATTTTCTGTATCTTTATGTAACATGTCATCCATTATGGTGTACTAAAATCTGGGTTTTTTATAGTTTCTATCAATGTAATGTCTAGTTATTTTAAGGAATTATTATTAGAAAACCCTTGTAAAGTTCTCGTCGATAAGTCTAACCATCATTAAAAATCCCAAATTTTTTATTATTTATAAAATATGTGTATTCCAAGAAATAGAAATCCCACTCTAGATACTACATGTGGATGAGGATGTAGTAAATTATTACTTTAGGGAATTAACTCTAAATATGGTGAATTTGGATTTACTTGATCATCACATGGTGCATGAAAATGAGGTCTTTTAGAAACCCTAGTCTATTACTCCTACGTGATATTCATTTTAAAATTCAATATATCCTAACAAAACATTAATATAGGAATAAAAATACTAATAATATTTTATGTTAGGAGCTAGATCACTGTAAACATAGATTTAAAACATAAAAGTCATAGTTTAAGTAATATATAATATTTATGAATTATCTATTTTATATTAATGGATTTATATATATGTTTTTAATTTATATATACATTATTATCAATAATTTTACCCTATTAGTTTTCAGTGTTAATAAATAAGATTAACCATTTCAACAACCATTTTCAGGGGAAATGAAATTACTACCTAGATGAGATTACCCACCAGATGGGTGTAAGAGTTAGGAACATCACAAAAAGATTATAAATTAAAAAAAATTAATATAAACTAGTTTATGAGGACAACCAACACCCAAAAAGAATGAAAATGTTATAATAGATACTTATATATGAAATTGACTCCAAATTATATTCTAAATTCAATTCCCTCAGAAAAAGAAAAATGGATCAATACCAGTAAAAAAATATTTTGTACTTTTATAATCACTAAAAATAGATGATCCTGATGTTACTTTATATTAAGGTGGGAGAAGTAGATCAATAGTGGATGTTGATGTAAATTAGGATTCCCTACCTAGAGATAAAATTTATGGAGTATATAGAATTCAAGAAAAATGTTTTTTGATAAATAATCCCTTGAATTCTCTAACTTAAAATAAAGAGGGATTCTCTTATCCATATGAAAAAATAAGACAATTTCACTAGAGCATACCTGGAAAAATCACAATAATTTCACGATACACATCCTCTTTATTCATTGACCCAAAATGTAATGCTTAAATATTCTTTTTTGGGATAAATCGGTGTTTATGAAAATCCTAGGTGATTCTAGACATTGAAATTTATGAATAATATTTTTGGTGTGCTCTCAATGTAAAAATGAAGATCATGGAATTTTAAGTGTGTAAAACCCTAGAGATAGGAAGTGGATGATGTATTATAATTATAGAAATTTGATGGAGAAATTCCATGGTGGAAATAATGTAAAACATTAAATTTTGAAAATTGTAGGAGGAAGAATCCTGAAAATTACTTGAAGTGTAAAACGAAATACATTAAGTGAGGGATGGAAGTGGACCTAGATAATTAATTTTTATGGGAGAAACCCACCAATGTATTGGATGAAATTAATACTCTGGATAATCCTTTGTCTTAAATAAAATATTTCAACTACCAGGAATGATAACACTATGTTAATAAATTCTCATTGCCAATGATTATTGGTGATCATTGACGAAAACAAAATTCAATGTTTGGAGATAATAGGTGATATTATGTCATCCCAAATACTAAGGTGGATCATGAAAATATTTTGTTATGTGTATGATAATTATTTATTCATGGATATTTAATGTATAATTTTATTTTGGTTTTATATATTATTTCATATCGCACATTTTTAGTGGAAATATTCAAAGTTCCCTCTAATCACGGTTGTCTAGTTATTGATAAAGATAAAAAATTGTCCAATTATAACATCTCAAGCATATAAATAACCCCTTCCAAAATTTGTGTGAAGAATTTCCTAGAAAACCATTTGATACTCCCTTTATAGTTTTTTGATGCTATTATGGGTATGGATTGGATTCATTGTATTGAGACGGCATAATATTCAAAAAAAAATTAAACAATCTTTTATATCACAAATCACTATCTGATTCTGTACAACTAAAAGGAGAATAAAGAATATTATTTAGTATAATAATTAAAATAATGGAAATTATTACCTTATAATAAATAATATATACATGAAATGATTGAGACTAAGGAAATAATCATCATTGATGGCATGGAAATTATAGGGAAATTCATTGATTTGTTTCATGAATAATTGTTTAGTATTCCTTCTAGCTAATATGTGGAGTTAAAAATTCATCTAATATATATATATTTTCCAATATACAAGACTCTATATATAATTGTTTCATTGTGAAAAAGAGAAAAATAAGAAACTGCATGATAATCTGGATAAAGGGTTTATACGCCAAAGTGCTTCACCATGGGGTGCACTTGTCCTTACTGTTATCAAGAATAATGACTCAATACACCTCTGCATTGACTATAATGAGCATAATAAGATCATGATAACAAAAAAAGATCATATTACACATATTTATTACATGGTAAATCATCTATGTGGAGCACAATATGGTAGATCTTCAGTTGGGATATTATATGCAAGTGTGAAGTGTGAGGATATCCCCAAGACTATTTTCATACATAGTTGGGGAAATATGTGTTCATTTATATTTAGAATAAATAATAACCCATACATCTTCAAGAACATAATGAATATATCCTTTAGGTATTATGAAGAATTTTTTTTGTCCTCTTTTTAGATGATACACTTATATACTCAAAAATATTTAAGGAAAATGACACGTATTTTAATTTTTTTAATAAATAAGTTTTATAAATAAATGTTTTATGAAATTTATAGAAAATTTGAGTAATTGATTTGTAACGTAACATTCATGGGGAATGTTATAACTTGGATATATATATATATGAATCCTAAAAAAATATAGGATATTCAATACTGGATAAGACCAATATCTATGATGACAAATAATTTTTTCCATGGATTACTTTCATAATGTACTCAATTTATGAGAAAATAATCATGATTTTCAAGCCCACTAAACAGGGTAAATTATAAGGGAGTCATGTCATCATGTATTTATTAATGTGATGGGATCCTTAATGAGTTAATGAAAATGATATCTACTACACATGTCCATATATTTCCCACTTGTGGGGAAGGATTTCTGTTCAACACTGATGAATCCAAAAATGGATTCAATTATATACCTATGAAAGATGAAAAATTTATAGCCTATTACCCACAAATATTATATATCCATAAGAAAGATTACTCAAAACATGATCTATAATTGGATGTATTGATCGTTATTTAATGATTTTGGGACCTTATCTATACAGAGATATGTGTACCATATGTACGAATACTAAAATAAAAAAGTATATATTCATAAAAATGGATCCTAATATCCCCCAAAAATGGTGGATAGATATGATCAAGGGTTAAGATCATTCAATTCATTACTATACTGGAAAGGTGAACAAAGTGAAAGATTCTCTAACTATATTTCATCTCTCAACCCTATCCATGATGATGAGTTAAGCGGATCCAATCATCATTGACATTAAAAGAATACAAATAATAATCAAATAAGGAAATTTATCAGACCTTTGTAAAATAACTTTCTAACCATCCTTTCCAATGATCTTCAATGAGGCCTAGATTTATGATGAGTTGCTACGGAAAATGGTAGTGAATATTACAATGTTCATTATACATAATGATGGACTAATAAGGTTTTGAACTTGGTCATGTGTCCTATAAAAATAAAATTTGAAAAGAAATATTCTAGATGATTCGCATAGCTCAACCATTAGCATTCATCTAGGAATCACCATGATTTATAGAGATATAAATAAAAAATATGATGGGGTAACAAGAAGAAAGATATTTCAGAATTCGTATCTCAATGTTTGGTATGTAAACAAGTCATGGATAGAAGATATAATTAAAATAATATGACAAAACATCTACCCATATAAGAATGGAAATTGGAAAACATAACAATGTATTTCATCATAGAACTCCACATAACATCTATATTATATAATGGAATTAGTTTACTATTTTATATACTTATAAATTTAGTGAATTTAATTTCCATAAAATATTATTTCTCTAATGATCAACTCAATAATATATACATATATAATATAATTTGTAAGAAAACATGATTAAAAAACTCCATTATATATGTCAATTCATTGAGGTTTACTTAGAGGATAGGGAGATTCCTTCAAGAAGAAGTTAATATGGAGCTTTGTTTCAGTACTTATTGTCACCCTCTAATGGAGGGTTAGTTGAAGAGAACCCTTAAAACTCAACATGATATACAAAGATCTTATTTAAAAAATATCAAAGGATGGCAGGATCAATAACTTCCACTAGTTGGGTTCTCTTATTTTTTTTAATTATAGATTTCAAGTGAAGCCTTATGAGGCTCTATACGGGAAGAACTATCAGACTGTGATGTGTTAGGATTATGTTGGAGAGAGGAAGCTAATGGGATATGATCTTGTCAGAGAGATAACAGACAAGGTTCAAATAATTCCAAATAATATGAAATAATAACAGAAACAATAGAAAATATATGCATAAGATATTTGATATCTTCTATAGTATTAGGTTAGAGATAAACTATACTTTTATATATTCCCATGTAAAAAATAATGATTATTGGACGAAATTGAAGTCTTAGTAAAAGGTACATCCACATCTTCGAGATCCATGATCACATTGAAGTTGTATCATATCAACTAGAACTCCCACCAACCCTATATCAACTGAATAATATATTTCATGTATAAAACAACCTACCATTTTATAATATACTTCTCTTTATATAATTGGAATAATTTGACACCTCCCGTTATACATAACAATGTGTTTAAACAAACCATGATATACAATCAAAATATTATTATTTTATAGTCATCACCTAGGCATTGGATTGAAGGGTATAAATATGACTAACCAAATTATGAAAATGGTATGGTTACATATGTATAAAATTATTTTAATAGTTATCAATTAATTAGAAATTAAAAAAATTATTTAAAAGTTAAAAAATATGTTTTTATGAAGAACAATTTTTATGCGTGAAACATATTTCTATATTAGTAAATTAAATTTATCTGTATTAATTCATTATTTTATTGAAATTTATAAATTATATATTCAACAGCATATTTTAAAATCCTTTTAATATATTTATTTCTAGACAAGATATAGGATGAAAACATTTTTCTTCTTAAAATACATTTACCAAAAATGTGGTTTTCATTATGTTTTGCACAATTATTTTAAAAATTAATTTCTTCCAATTATATGAATTGACCATTGAAAATTTGATTTCATACAAGTAATCAGGATTTCCATATTTTAAATTATCCCATTTTATTTTTAGTCATTATGTATAGTGCCCATGGTAAAATTTATCTCCTCATTAATTGATAAGTCGTGTTAGTATGGGCTAAAACTAGATATCAAGGTCATCATTTTTCATATAATTTCATAATTGTGGAAAAACATTAGACCCTTATCACCTTAGGATCTAAATTTTTTATTTAATTATTTTTTCCCTGAAAATGACCTATATAATATTTAAGTCAACAAATGTTACTAATGACACTATCATAGTTGTAAATATATATTTAGTGTCAACATAGGGAAAAAATAATTTTATGAAAAAAATAAATGACTAATTTGTTTATAATGAATTTTTTTCAATGATGGTAATTTATTTGTAATTTTTATAGATTAAATATTTAATTTAAATTATTCAGTAACAATAATAGATTATTTATTCAATGAAATAATGAAAACGATTTTAAAATTATTTCATTAAATATAATTTTACTGATTTGGAGTGATCAAAAAATTATACAGAAAAATATAACAAATTAGTTTTTTGAAAAAAAGACTATATTCTTATTCCATAATTTTAATTATGAAATTTACGTTGAATATAATGAATAGTATCACAATTGGATGTAGTTATATTTTATTATAAAATTTATTAAAGTATTTATAAATCTATTTTTTCATGAAAAAATAGGGTGGATAATAAATGTTCTAATATTTCATCTCTGTTATATTTATGATTCATTTTTTACATTATATATAAAATTATAACCCTTTTATAGTGAAAATTTTCTTACAGTGGTTCTGGATAAAATCCGTTAACTAAGGGTATAAACCAAATGATAAGGTTTAAAACGCCATATTGACATATCAAAATATTATTTGATGATCTGATTTTAAACCCATAATATCTTATCATAAAATCCATATCCATTTATGAAAATTTGAATATATCATGAGTATATTATATTTTAATTTTTTATGAAATCCAAAGAGTTTCCCTTCCCTCAATAATAAAACTACACCCCTCGTTGCGTATGTATGAATTATCATCCCCAGGTAATGATACAATTCATTTTCATCATTATATTTCATGAATGGTAATTGCTATCGTTTCAATGTTTATTTAGGATTTTTTTGAAATAATTATTATTATGTAACGATAGTATCATATCTAACTTCTTACATTTGAATATATTAGAATATGATAGCATCCCACGTCTGTACATGTGGACTACCACATCCCACAATCATTATGAAACATTTATCATCACCGCATTACATAGATTGTAATAGGTATATATTTTATGAATATATATAATGAAAATGATATAATAATTATCATTTAATGGTGAATTTTTGTTTAAATTTTTTCCATCCATTTAAAAATTAAAACAACATTTAGGTATACTTATGGTTATCGTCTCCATGAATGGTGTTATTCATATTTATATATCAAAATTTTATTGATTACACTTAATATGTGTAAAATTAATATATAATATATTC
The DNA here is from genome assembly GCA_963277665.1 of Viscum album. Taxonomy (NCBI): domain Eukaryota; kingdom Viridiplantae; phylum Streptophyta; class Magnoliopsida; order Santalales; family Viscaceae; genus Viscum; species Viscum album. The sequence continues at coordinate 56,090,069 of OY728156.1, forward strand.
TTATCATGATTAAAATAAGGTATATAATGGAACATAAAATAGTGTAAAATAACCAAAACTACCAAACCGAAACATACATGAAAAAAAAATAGATATCACTTGGAACATTGATTTTGGTAAATATTTTTCAATAAAGAGATGATAAAATATTATAATTAAATCATATAAGGTATAATATATATGAGTATATCTTTATAAAATATGTATAATAAATATATTTTTTTTATATAGGATGTTAAAATGGGTATGATGAAAGAAGCTACTTGAGGTAAGGTATATATGCTTTAATACAATTTTAATCAGGGTTTTTATGCTAGAATTTCCATAGATGAAATTATATAATTCTTATCTAATTCATCTCTTGAATTTTTATTATTCTGAATTTATTTTTTACAATACATGTTTTCATTTAATTTTTTCCACTTCATGTTCTCAATATATTTAATGAATTTTTTTAAAGGAAACAAGACATTATTTCTCTCTTCTTTTAAAAATACTTATTCACTTATATCCATTTATTAATATGTGTTTTCAACAACTATTTTAATATTTCCTTATGATATTTAAAATTCATTTTTACACAGGATTTTATTTTTATAAAATGATCAAAAAAGTATTCTTTTCATTTTCCAAATGTGCTTCTTTTTTACTTTTTCAATAGAATTTTACATTGAATGTTTTATTTTAAAATATAATCAATGCAATAAATTTATCACCATCATGACGGCTCAATGATTTGATTATTCCATTACAGGTTTTCAAGGATTTTTTATTTACAATTTTTTCCTTTGTTTTGTGTTTTTTTAATAAGTGATTTTTAATTTGAAAATACTATTTTATCCATGAAATACACCATTTCTATATGAAAAATAATATTCATATATAACAAAATCCACCAGTGATAAATAATGTTTAAATATATATATGATCCAGTTATTCAATCCCCATTACATCTCTAGTTGGTTTATGAATGTTATGATGAGATGCTTACATGACATTTTTATTTTTCAAGTGTTATGCTATGATGATATTATTAAATGATAAAAAAACATGTTTTCATTTAATGGGTTATGATATGAAGTTATGATGAATGTTTTATGATATTAGGGATTACATATGTATGTTTTCATAAATGGATCGGTTGGCCTAGAATTATAAATCCCTCTAATGTGTTGGGTGAGGTTTTGTATCTGATGAGATTACTAGGAGAAACATGTCGATGTGATTGATATATTATGGGAAACAAGAAGATGTGATTGATTGACTTCTAGAAACAAGATGATACTCTCTATGTAATTTTGGAAACAAGTTTATAGACATAAGATATTATGATTTTATGGTCTTGGTAGTTAAACATGATATATGAAATGGTTTATATACACATGATGGTTCCACACATTTATGAAATGAACTTATTGTTAGTGATTGATTTTTGTGGATTTCTCACTCTTGTGATTCAATTCAATTGAAATGATAAAAGATTATTCCATTAATCTTGTTTACGATCTTTGATATATTAGTTATAAACATTGTATGTTATGGTCATGACATCATACCCTTACTCTCATTTCATAATTTCATATGATCATTGATTGATATATTCCATTTTTACCCTTATCGATCATTTATACTATCTTTTTCTATATTTTTCATATGGAAAATATATTATATGTACTAAATGGGGTGATCTTTCTGGGAGATGTTGAAGAAATTTTAGGATATAATTTTTTATTTTGTATCCAAAGTTTATAAACCTTTATAGTCCTTGGACATTATTTTTGAAATGTATTGAATATTCATTAAAAAATATGTTTCATTTAAGTATGATAATTATGGCCTTTACAGTTTCTATCTGAGTATTTTTTTAGTAAATATTTGGATATTTGAGTTAAAATGATTAATGATAACAAAATGGTGATAATAAAATTAATATAATAACACCGAAATGTTTTCATAATTACTAGGGATATCATACGTTAAACATAAGGTCACATTGATTGAGAAGAAGGTGTCATGATTTCGATATCATTTGAATTATAATTCCAGATTATAGAAAAGTTCATTATGATTATCATATCTTGATTCTTGAAATTTATGTTTTTTTATTTTTCAATGTCTGGAACAAGAAGATATCATGCTAACAATGAATGTGATGTAAAATTTATTGAAATTTTCACCCAAGAAAGAAGTTGTTATGGGAGCCAAAATACAGAATCATTATTCTAAAACTAAAAAGCATTCTCCTGCTATAAATTATGTTGTGATTATAAATGAGTATATATTTTAACAACAAACCATTGAGACTTTCGTGAGGAAACATCAACATTCTTATAGTGGGTCATACTTGTGGAAGAATGATGGATCAGTACCACTGGGAAAATATTTTTTTCTCAACTACCCTAAACATGAAAAATTTTCCTTATCCATTTATAATTTGAAATACACATAAGTTAAATAGTATAATATTATTTAAAATAAGATACCATAAGAATAAATTGACTCCCTATAATTTTTTTAGCTAAGGAGAATATTTTTTAATATGAAATCCCCTAAAAAATTTATGTTCAAATATAAATATGTAATTCCATGATGTGAAGTAAAAGGATGGATAATCCATTGTTACATTTTTGTAAAATTTTACCATTATTGTATGGTATTTCTCTAGATCAATCGTTGACCATAAATGATTTTTTCTTGTGATTCATTTGTGTCTTAAGACAATTTTATCGATGGGAATTGAGAATATGTTGCATTAGTAGATTTGAATAAATCATTAGATGTGTACTAAAGGTGGAAATGAAAATTAGTTATTCCAACTTTTAAAATTGTTTTTATAATAAAATGATGATAAATTCTCATTAATACTCAAATAAATCACAGATTGGAATGAAATCACATCCTTTTTATGCTAATAATGTTTGAATAAATATGAAGTGAATTCCTTGAATAGAACATAAATTAACATTTAATTTTGAATAGTGAGACATAAATCCAATTTATTTCAAAAGGGGATGAATAGGGTAATTAATGAAATTGATAGAATAAATACTCCAACTAATTAACCACCCATGCTCAATTATTCTAATTCAATAAATATTTTAATTATGCCAACCATTGCATGAATTCAATGTTCATTTATGATCACCCAAAACAACCTCTTAATATCAATGAAAAATTGAGATAACATGAAATCATGTATGATGATGTGGTTTATAATATTGATGTGGTGATAGTTAAACATACCATCCACATTAGAAGATATAATGTTCTATCTGAAAATGTTTTATCACACTAATTTATATATGATTATATATCTAAGGGTATCAATATTCCACCCCAAATGTTATAATTTTAATTAATATAAAATCCCAAATGGTATGATGGTCTCATCTCAAGTCCTTTGTTCATTTTTAGTTGAATATAGTGGGAATGTGAATCCATAAAATCTAATTACTCTCCCTTTAGTTGAATTTGATTTTATCTTAGGCATGTATGGTCTTTATTTATAAAATTCCCACATCAAAATTTTATGAAGGTATGTTAAGTTTGATAATCACGCCAAACATGTGATTTTTTTAGTGTGATGGTGATTATGAAATTATAATACAAATTACATATATCTGGGGGTATTAATTACTATCCATGAATGAAATTTATCTCATATGGTTGGAGTGAAAATAAATATTACAGCAATTGATATTATTCGGGAGTCTTTTGATGAACTACTATAATAATTTATTGGCCTTCCTCTGAATCGAAAATTTGGGTTTTATTAAAACTCTTAAATAGTTATATGCCTATTTCCATAACTCTATATAGAATTTCTATTATTTATTTGTAGTAATTTAAGGAGAAACTCTAAGATAATAAAAAATGGATAAATATGGCCCAATGTGTTTACTTGGGGTGGCACTATTCATTTTGTTAAGAAGAAAGATGAATCAATGTGACTCCATATTGATTATCAAGTACCTAATAAGATCTTAATCAAGAATAAGTATCCTATAACACATAATAATTACTAGTTTGATAGAAGTAATAGATTTTAATACATTTCAATTATTTTCTTTCATTTTGGATATCATCTATAAGAACCTGGTTCTTTCATGATGTATGGATCCTTTACATTCCATTTATACTCAGTTTAAATCTATAAATATGACCTAGTACAAATTATATTGGATGTAATAGAAGATTTAGGGGTGTCTGGGGTAGTATCGGATCCTAGAACCCATTTTTTGGTGAAAATTGAATGGAACACGGTTAGTAGAAACTATGTAGGGAATGCCACATAGTTACATAAAATCATGCTATAATGGACAGTGGGAAGATACAAACCATAAAATTAGGAAAACAATGTGATATGAGGTGAATTACTGTGAGGGAATGTTTGATATTTTGAAAGTGGACTGAGACACCATTTGTGTATTGTTAGTAAAATTGTGTGAGAAAATTGTGCAAATATCATATTTCTTATACTACAGGGTGCACGATTAGTGTATAGTTTGTACAACTATGTATCTAAACCGTGCGGCACAGGAATTGTTGGGAATTTAACAAAATTACCCTAATTAAATCTTATTTCAACCTATTTTTCTAACTTCTCCTCCCTCATTGAAATTCCACCATTTGAGATCCCTTCACTATGACTATTTTAGTAATTAAATGATCTTCTCCTTCCAATCATGGAATTGGGATTTTTTGGTCAGGTTGGATCCACATCAGTATGATATTAATTCATTTTGTGTCTTTCCATGTTCTTCTTTTTATCAGTTATTCTATTTATATGAAATCTAATATTCCCGTATTTATATGTTCTTCATTCATTCTTAAATTCTCTCCCAATCTATGTCAAATTAGGATATTACATTAGATGAGATATCAACTACGAACCTAGGGCATGTGGTCCCATGGGTTTACTTGAAATTCAAATTGTTTATATATGAATTTTTGTTTTGTTCCCAATTCTCAATGAAAAACCCTTAAAATGAATTTTAATCCTTGAATTTAATTGGTAGGTACAACCAATTAAATTAATATGGCCCATTAATAAATGTTAAGTGGTTATTAATCTTGATGTTGATCCACCCCATTGGGCGGTATGTTAAGAAGAATGAACACCATATGAGTCTTGGAGTATTGGATACCATTCGGGTGTGCATTTATCCCATTTTCTTCATTTGTTTAATAATGAATTTTCATTTGTATTTTTATTGAAATGTAAATTGTAATAGATGTTTATAATGTAAAGGGATGGTTTCGACAAAACCCTATGTTATGAAATGAAATTGAATTCATAATATTTTGTTACCATTTTATGATGAAATTCCCACATGAGTTGATTATAAACTAGGCCTTCTAAACATAGAGATGACTTGAGTAACCTTTTGAGGTGAGGTTGTATTGAATTTTATAAGGCGATTACCTTGATATAATTATACTCTTTTAAATGAAAGCTTATATTCTTTTAGGGACACATGGGTTCATATACGGATTCCATGGATAGACTCATTTGTATTATACCTTGATTATACTCGAGTGACAATTGGATTCCTTATATAGACTCCCAATGATGTACTCATATTGGTTTACTATTATTTGTCAAGTGATACTAGGACTCCTTATGGTTAGTTGAGGGCACACTCAGAGGTTATTTGATCATATATGCAATGGGTGACACATGAGATCCCATATTGGACTACTAAGGATGGAATTGAGTGGCTATGATGTTATACGACACCTAGAGTGATACTTGAGTTCTTATGCGGATCCCCATGGATTGTATTGTAGGGGGTTTGGTTATTATACACACAATGGAATACCATGACTCCAAATGAGGAATTCCAAGGATAGGATAGGTTATGAATTTAATAGTGAATGAAATGGTTTATATGATGCATATTCCAATCGAATGAACAAGATTTGATTCTATCATTATTTTACACTTTAGGGGTGGTTTTTTAAGGACTTATTTGAATATATCACTATGGGTGATGTTGGGATTCAAGCTAGGTCTTGATAATTCTTAATTAGACTTGGTTGGCTAATTAAATGAACTTCTTTCTAAATGATATATGCCTAATTGTTAATTAATAGGATTACATTAAAAAATAATTCGATGAAATGTATTAGTTATTAAATAAAAACTGGGACCTTATTATATTTCTACATTCAGTACTTCTTTTCATATTACATAAATTCATTCACACTGTTATTTATTATTATTGTAATAGACTAGATGACACTAGACCTTGGGTGGTTTATTATTGATTTTCTATCTCAACCATGTTCAGGACACCTTGTGTACTTGAATAGAATATATGATGGAATGAATAGATAAGGTAAAGATCACTTATATTGGTTCTTGATTGATTTTTAGAAGTATGGGACCATGGGATCATGTCGAGGTTCATAATTCTATTTGGATGCATTTTTCCAATTGTGTACATTTGATACATGTTTTATATAGTACTACTGTATAATTACTTTGGATGATTTATTAGACATATGAAAGGTACAATCATCAACATATGTATTTCAGATTCCTTCTAGTAATGATAATTTTTATATATCTTAGTTTTTTTATTGTCTATATGATTTACTTCTTCTGATACTTATCGATGATTATTTTTTTAATGTATTACACTCTGGTGATGAGGGTATAGTCTCCCCACTAACACATCTTGTCACAATTAGCACGTCGGTAGACTATAGAATTTGAGGAGATACACTTTAGGCAATTTTACTAGCCACAATAGTGGAACCTTCAGTTGAATCCGTGTAAAAGACAATACAATATGGTAACAGAGGAATTATTTTTTAGTTTTTCATTAATATTTTTGAGAAAAAAGTAAGGGTTACAAATGAATAAAAATTTGGTAATCATACGTGCCTAGACATAGCTAAGTCACATTCAGAAAAATCCAAAATACCTCATATAAAATTAATGTTTTCTATATTTTTGAAATTTCAGTTTATTTGATTCAACCATTGTTGATGCACATTATTTTTTATGATGTTATTGATACAATTTTTTACTCTATTTAGTTTTCACCCAATGATGTGAGGATATTCTTTTTGAAGAATCATTTTAGGCACTCTAAATGAATCATATAACATGTATTATGTCATGACATTTATGATGAATTACATGTTGTTTGTTGTTGTGATAGGTGTCATGATATATACATATATATAATATATATCTACAGTTTTGATGGGTATTCTGGGATGTGTAATGTTGTGAATAAGGTGGACACCAATCATTGGTTCAAGAAGATTATGGTCCTTCATGGATCAGAATAAGGAAAACATTTTGGATTATCCTTTTTAAATGAATTATGAAATAAGTGAAATGATGAAATTAAATATAAAATGAGTATGAAAATGAATCTAAAACTACAATTTCTTATAAGTGAGAACATGAGCAAAAAAAGATATTATTAGTATGTAGTATGTAGTATTCAATTATTTTATATGACATGTAAATTTCATATAACTTACCCAAGGAGATGGAAGATAGGTGTGTTCTTACATCACAGTTTTTATACCTACACTATTTCTGAATCTAAAATTTTGATCTACGAACATCAATAATGTTCATTATCTAATGCGTGTACTTGGTATTTGTATACATATGGCACCACAAAGTACTCTAGTCATGCACCAGGAGGGTGGTAGTGATCATGCACCATAGGTGGTGGGATTGGGGATACCATAGGATATTATAATCATTCTAGCTGAGGAACCAATAGTTTTACTTGACTGATGGGTTGGGGAAAAATTCCCTGATGGATTTATGCGATTTATGGGGATGATTAAGAGAACACTGTTATCTACTTGAAATATGGAAGAGTTTATGTGCGAGTTCTAGAATATGCATCCATTAACATTTTTTAAGGATGATGGGCCGAAATATAACGATTCAGGGATAAAAGAAATAATATATATATTCGATCATATAGATTATCCTCTTGAGAGGGGGAGAAAATCGCTACATATATGTTGTGGGATTATTGCAAGAGACGATGGGATGTAATTACCTATAAGAATCCACATTGGGTGATGGATCCAAGGGATTATAATTCTCTCTTACATAACTACTTCTATCTTTAAATGTTGTGGGATGATAGACCTTGAGAGTTCTTGCACATGGAGTAGGGTGTGTTATTAGTTATGTATTATTCCGATTGTTTGCAATGCTCTAGTGCATCAAAGCTATTCTTATAGGTTAAAGATATCTAATTATAAGTGACTGGCGGATGGCATCTGGTAAGACATTTGATCATAGCTAAATATATTTTGGATGAATAATGTTTCTAGAATAGGAATCATGTGCTTATCAAATAGAGTTACCTGGCATAGGATAGGGGTACGAGAAAGGGCGCTACAACATCTAGATCTAGTACCACATCAACTGATATTAGGAATCGTGATTTGGATCATACATATGGTGATATTAGTAGAAATAGAATATTATAAGGTTGTAAGGAGAGGTTTTTCTGAAGAGGTATACCAAGACATATGAGGCCATAGTGTACAAAAGACACCATTGACTGATGATCATGCTAAAATGTAGGGCGTGTATAGTTCTTTTATATGAATATTAAATTGGAAGCCATTTTGAGATAGTCAGAACCGACTCCACATAAAGGAGTTATGAAATTATATTCTCATCTGGCAGGAAGATGGAGTATAGCTAGTTGACCAGGACGAGTTTCTGGTCGTGGGTTTGTTGGTCGTGGAAGTGAAATTCAAAACCTTGTATTGTAATGACTGTAAATTGAATCTTCTCATGGTATCTATGCTATAAAATAGTGTTGTAGATCAGTCCCGATATATGTAGTGAAACCATCCCTTGATGAGGAGGATCCTAGAGCTTCAACTATGATAGGTACTAATCTAGTAGCCTCTTCATTATATTCATCTATTTTCGTTATCGGGGATTCTCATATATTTTTATATGTTCCTATTATAGATATCATATAACTTTTTGTGTTCACCTCTGATGTTTCTATGAATATTGAAAATATGTTCGGGAATATAACAAATGTTTTACATTAGTGTTGGGAGAGCACCTTGATATTGGATGATGTCACTTCGTATGGGAACAATTTTTACTTGAGATGAAAGGTTTTGAAATCATTATCAAGATTCATTGGTTGCTTCAATTTAATGATTTTGTTATTTTCTAATTTCATAGGTAAACCTTTACATGGCCAGAGGATGGAATGCTTATTCAAAAAGTTTAATGTATGTCTATGAACTCCAAGCTAGAGCTGAGCACCGTGGGAAGGGTGGAATGACAACCCACTTTTAGATTTTATATCTACATGATTAGGGAACCTATAATATTTATTTCCCCCCAAGGGATGACAATTTCAAGGACATTTTTTAGATGAAATCTTAGGATTACCTCTAGTGAGTGTGGTGGAATTCTCTATCGTTCTAGTGCCAGGACATGCACTTGTTATAAAAACCCAAACTTTTATAAATTAAATTACCCTTGAAATTTAATTAAATGTCTTATAATGTATTATGGTTTTTTGAAAAAACATTCATTTATTAGGGATTATTATATCTTATTAGTTTTAAATGACATTTACGCATCACTATAGTTGGAAATATATCATTTGACCTGTGATCACATGATTTGTATAAATATAGGTTTTAAAAAATCCAATTCAGAAATTAAAAGTATGTCATGACCTCCACTAGAAGGATCAAACATTATTTAGCCGATTTACTAGAGATTATAAAGGAGATAACATTACTATGATTTTCCATAGACTATTCCCATCATGACATCTAATAACATAAACAATAGCTAATCTGTTTATGAGAGATGTTCAAGATCATAAGCTGACGACCTAAAAAATGTAAGTCGAACCACCCTAAGAAAGACTCACTAGCATGCACCACACTCTTTGTGAATTTGTAGGTATATTATAGAGATATTTATAAAGTCATAGAAATATGATAACGTGCATTTTTTTATAAAATAATGAATATATATTTATCCCATTACTATTACTTTATAAATGTGATTTATTTTCATAAAGTCAAGAAGAGGTGGTGTTTTGGGTATATTAAAATTTAAATAATGAAATTATGTTCATAAATTAATATATTTTTTAAATATATAATACTTCAGTAAAATATTAATATAAAATAATTTTTATTAAATATAAATGATCCAATTATTTTTTTGAAGTCAAATAATACTTTTCTAATGGTTTGAAAACTCTTATTTTCAAAAAACCAATCATCTCATATAGTTGATATTATATTAAACGTTTAAATTAACATATTTATAAAATTATTTAAATAAAATGAATAATATTTTAATAAAAACCTAGAAATTATAAAAAAGTGATATTTTTCATAATTTTCTAAGATAATGGAATTTTTTGTTATAAATTAAATACCATATTAATATACATTGTGTATTAGACATCACAATGAACCAAAAGTGATGTAATAAATACTATAAAAAATATCCATGCCCAAAACATTTTTTATCATTAAAATAATGATATTTTATATTTATATTATTTATTTTATATAGCCAGTATGAATCATACAAAACCATTATTATATTCAAAGGTTTTAAAATTATTTCTTTCAGAGCGTTACTCACCATGACACGAGAAAGGGAATGGATTTCTTTATTTAAGAAATTTGACTTATAAAATGTTGAAAAGAAATCCAATTTTATAAAAACCATTGGTAAACACCATGGGATATTTTGTGGCTTTAGTAATATTATTAGGTAATCTCTGAAAACAAAATAATAATGAAATCCACCACATTTTTTATATAAACGCACTAATGCTCTCATTTATCTTCACTTAATATATATGGATCACATCCATACTCTAAACTAAAATAGTTAAAATCTTGTCAATGAGTCCCCCAACTATTAAGAAACCCTCCCAAGAATATGGACTCACACACAAATGTAACAGATTTCCCCCCTTATCATTTCAATTCAAGCAACTCTTTTATGGTATGTCTTTAATTTTTTTTTCATGTTGGTATATCTTATTCTATATCCCCCATACTAACCTTATTATTTATAAATGGTGATGGATTAATTTCACTATCATTAACCCATTTCATGAACCCTTATTTACCATCATTACCATAGTAAAATTTAGTAACATATCCTCACATTCTCTTCTTTTTCATGTTTCCTTATAATTTTATGCCTTTTATTTTAAATTCCTTATATTGGGATATGTCTTTCCAAATACCCATTAATTCGCATTTTATATCCAAATGAGGATATACCCCTATCTCATTTATATAGTCATTTCATGAATTTTAATGTTACACTGTTATGCTAACAAAAGTTCACCATAATTTTCCATGCCAAAATATTTTTATAGTTAATATCATACCCATTTCAAATAATGATTTTTTAAATTTATACAATTATAATTATTTTAATGGGACAAAAATGTATTTATTCTATACTTGTTGATTTGGAATAAAATATTATGATTAAGGACTCTATAATGTATTATATATGTGGGAAACATAAGTATGAAAATGAAATGAAGGTTACATGTGAGCCTAGAATTATATTACACTCCAATGAATTGAGTAATGATTAGTATCCTGATACATCATTTTGGGAAATAGAGTGAACACAATTCTTTTTTGGGTTTTTTTACATCCTGATTTCTTGGTAGTTATAATTTAAATAGGTTTATGATGTAGTGTTTTATATTTTTTTCACATTTCCCATGTTTCATTATGATTATCATGATATATCACATCCCATTGTTCATGTTCATGAATATTACTCCCTTTAATATACCTATTTTATGACATGTATTATTATATTCATGTTATTCTATGTTTATTTCCTTATTAGGATTTTTAGCTCACCCATTTCTTATATATGTACCACGGATATCCCATACAGTTTTATGTGTGAGAATGTTAAGAGAGTTTTTGATAAATATATTTATTCATGTTTTAAATTGATATATAATGTAACAAATTCTAAAAGATACTATAATTATTGGGATTTTGGGTTTTATTAAGCATAATATTATGTAATATATCATGAATTAATGTGTACTAACGAGTAATGTTGATACAGTTGGTATCAAATGGAATGCTTAGTTATTTATGGGATTTTGATTCGAAAACACTAGAAAACTACCTAGGGATTAGACTAAGTAAAAGAAAACATACAAATTTTTTTTATGTATATAGTGAGTGGTTTATCTAGACAATAAATCCCTATATAGATATTATAAGTGGATGTTTTTTTGGCACATATTTACCTATGGGTAACAACCTGACAGGGTGTGTTGAGCGTAACATTGTGTAACTTGGTACACGAAAATAGGTTTAAATACAGACATAGTGTTACAGTCACATAGACTATTCATTAGTAAATTAAAAATAAAATTATGAACCATTATTAAGGGAAAAATGACCATAAAAAATATGTTAAGAAATAGATCATGGATATCATAGATTGAATCATAGAAATTAATAAGTTATAGAAATGCATGTAACTTATAAGTTATCACTTTAATGTTATTGGATTCCCATTATTGTGTTTAATAGTTTAAAAATAATCATCCTTAATTTTCACTTCATTTTATAAATTAGAAATAAATTGAAGGAATAGTAAATAATCAATGTAATAGGATATGTGATGACTTCCCCAATGAGATGCCCAACCTGATGGGAGTATAAATCATGAAAATTTTGATAGTACCTTCTAAGATAACTCGTGTCCAGAATAAAAACATGTTTCAGGAGGAGCATCCAAATTCCCCAAAGATAGAAGATGATGTGATTGGGATATTTAGGTGTCAAATGCCTGTAGATTTTAATGGATCATTTCATACCTTAATAAAAAAATGGATTAAATCCATTGAAATGATCTTATACATCCTTCAGTGATTGAAACATGAGATGGTTATACTATATGTTTATTGTATGGAGGGAAAATCTGATCAGTGGTGGATATTAATCTATAATATAATTCATGAAAAAGATATCAAAGTGATTGGTTATAAGGAATTACATATTTTTATATATAAATATTTTCCTTTCAGTATCTATCATAAAATGGAGAGTGATTTACCTTCCATCATGTTGAATAAAGAATAATATATCAGGGCGTATGTGGAAAATGTCACAATACATTCACGATACCCCTCTAGCATTATTGTTACCCCCATATGCAAGGTTGGCCATGTCTTTGGTGGGAAAAAACAATGTATATAAAAATACATGGAGATTTTAGACTTTGATAGGTATGTATATATTATTTTAGGTTCCCATTAAGTCGAGATAGAGATCATTGAATCTCAAGGGTAACATGAGGATAGGCTACAGAATGTGATGTTTAATTATAGTGGTCAGATGGAGAAATAAAACACTTCCATGAAATTTTAACAACCCAATTATCAAGGATGGGGAAATAAGAACCTCGTAAATGGCCTATGGGGGAGTGGAAATGATTTAGGCATGGGAAAGAAGGGAACAAACATACTAATTTCTAAAAGGATAATCCAACTTATGTGACATAGGAAAATAATTCTCTAGTCAAATCTCAATGAATTGTATAATTATACCACTGAAAGGAACCAAGGAACATTGAAAAGTAATTCACTAATCCAAGTGTTTTCATACACATCTTACAACACCCAAAGTAGCAAGGTTGATCTTTTTCCATCACAACAACTATTATGGATCCTGAAAATGATGTAGTGGCAGTTACACTGGGTATTCCTTGAATAATGAAAATAATTTCTTATTCTAAATCAATGCATTATTTTACATAAATAATGATTACTAGAACTATTTATAAACCACCGCATATCATGGAAGTAGAGATGCCGATGAAAATGAAAATTGGGGAAACTAATCCATCCCAAGTACATAACTCATATGTTTCACAATTTGTTGGATGAACTTCTCAGTGAACATTATCATACTCCCTTTGGTGAAATTTTCTGAAATTTTTTGTACGGTTTATGTTTTCATATATAGAGCCAACAAAAAGTTCCATGAGATGTATATCACTCACTGTATTACTAATTGACCCCAAATTCTATATAAGAGTAAGAAGAAGGATGGATCATAATTAGAACTAAAATACCATACATGGATATTATTTCCCTATGAGAAAGAGTATCTAGATCAAATGATTGATTATGTGGTAAGAAATATCCTTGAAGACATGACTATTGTGAGAGAGTACACTGATGTGTTTCCTAAAAAATTTCTTCGACTTCCTCCTATCCATGAGGTTTAAATTTCAATTGAGAATATATATGGGGAATTTAAATTATCCAATACTCTATATAGAATAGTTTTTTTGTAACAAGAGGATATGCATAAACAACTATAAGAGAATCTAGATACAGGGTTTCTATTATTGGGTTCTTCATCGTGGTGTACACTAGTCCTCTTCATCATGAATGAGGACAGGTTACTACACCTCTGAATTGATTATCATGATATCTCAAAGATCATGATAAAGGAAAAGTATATTCTTTCATAGATTATTGAATTATTCAATCACCTACATGGAGGAAAATACTTCTCGAAGGTGGATCTATGGTCAGGTTTTTTTTTCTGAACCAGGGAAATGAAGTAGAATATCCCCGAGACTAATTTGTGTACAAGGTATTGACACTATTTTTTCATATTAATTCCATTCGGACTCCCTAATGGTCCAAATATCTTCATGAACATGTTGATCATGGAATATATAGATTACATCCACAAAATTGTGGTATTCCTTATAGGGTATATTATAATATTATAAAAGAACATGGATGAGAAATAGTATCATCTGATCACTATGCTAAAGGACATACGAATGGACAAAATTTATTCCTAATAAATAAATGTGACACATAGATTGAAGGAAATCTATTTCTTAGGGATTATCATCCAAATAAATAGGATATATGTGGACCATTCAACAAAAAGAACTGAATGATGGAGGTGGCCAAAATTTATTACATATATATATAGTATCTATGGATAAGCTACATATTATCACTGATTTGAGAAAAATTTCACATGATTATAAAAACCTCTAACCATGATAACTAAGAGGGGAGTCATGATTTCCTAGAATTGTGAATGTGAAGATAGCTTCCATGAGAAAAAATAAGGTTTATCACTACACCTGTGTTGAAACTTTGTAGAGACCCGAAGCTTGACGTACATTGAAATTACATTACATTTGCGGAATACATAGTACATAACAAAAACACACACACAAGGATCATAATAGTTTAGTGTCTTTGGAAACTCAGAATATAATCTTCTAATCCTAGTGAAAGATCTTCAACATCTCCCATAAAGATCTTCTTTTTTATACATAAAACCTTTCTTTATATCCTGGGGAAAAGAAAACATAAAATTGTGAGCTCAAATGCTCAGTAAGGGTAAACAAAAGAAATATCAATCACATCATATACATAAGCACATAACTTTTGGAAATCATAACCTGTAAAAGAGATTATAATTTCATAACCTGGGCTTACTCATGGCAGTGAAATGTAATCACAATAATCATAACATAAAACATGAAACTTTGTGGCATACACACATAATCATAAAGAATCATTTCTTGTTAGTCAAGACTCATTGCCAAGACTATCTTAGTGGACAAAGTCCCTTTCTGAACCGAGTCACCCTCGTTTCAGTCCTATTTCACTGAACCGGTATAACCTACCATTCCAGCCATGTCTATCTCATGAGATATAAAATCTTTACCCAATGCATTGGAAAAAGATATAGGTCCCACCCATCTCATAATGATACCATTCTTATGTGTGCCACAAAATCTTAAATCATACATCATTGCATAACCCATGTAATAAAAATGGGATTCTTAAACAACATGACATCATAAAACAATTCATATAAGATAAAGGATTTCATAAAAATAATTCCATCACAACATAATAAAATAAATGTAATAACAGGGATAGAAAAAGAACCCTATATTATCTTAGATGGAAAATAATTCTGATAAAACACTTGAACTCCATTCTTGAGGAAAATATCATTTCTACTTCAAAAACATTTATCCTTTCATAACATGTCATACAATTTTAAACTAAAAGAAGTTGATTAAAAATAAACTTGAAAACTTGTGAAGGAAGCTTCTTGGAAATAAGGTTTTAAAAATCCATTCATGCCGTATAAGTTAAAAAAACATTCTTCTCATACTTTTGTCGGAAAAGTCAAAAAGTACCTCGTACGAAAAACGACAAAAGATTCCTTTCATATCTTTTAAAAAAACTTAACGAAGGGTAAAATTGGATATAAACTATTGTAGAAGGATGGAAATAATATTATATATTGAGGTAACATGGATGTGGATGATAAAATACACCCCAGTAATTACCAATGTAAAAACAATCTCGGATAAAAGTGAGATTGTGATATTTCCCTTACCTTAGGTCTGATTTGCTTCGTAAGTGTCTAAACCTCCTCTCCTTTGGAACGCCTCTTTGAGACCTCCTCTTAGGGCAATAAAATTGGTCTTTGAGGAAGAAAATAACCTCTAGGATGTTTCTAGGGAATTGGAGA
The DNA here is from genome assembly GCA_963277665.1 of Viscum album. Classification (NCBI taxonomy): domain Eukaryota; kingdom Viridiplantae; phylum Streptophyta; class Magnoliopsida; order Santalales; family Viscaceae; genus Viscum; species Viscum album. The sequence continues at coordinate 56,106,659 of OY728156.1, forward strand.
AGAGATTTTGGCAGGGGTTGGCCGAGCATGAAGGCTCAAAGATGTGTGAGGAAGAGAGGGAGGAGGTGCCCTTTTATAAGGGAGGAGAGGGGCTCCTTTGGAAAAACTAAAAATATTATTCTATTATAAAGTCAAGTTCGGTTTTAAATAGCTCCAAATTGATTTATTTCGAGTCTAAGGTAGGTATGGGTCGAAATAATCTCATCCAATAGAATTTAGACGAGTTTAGGTTCACATTTTAACCTTATCATTTAGATTTAACATTAAGTTAAATAATTTTACTTTTACCGTGTCTTCTTGTGTTCTTACACTATAAGGTTAATAAACTTACTATAAGAAGCCAAACGAACCCCAAGTTGTTTATTATTAATATATATAACCTTATCTAAGTCATTTGGCCGATCCTTAGATTTTTAGGAATAAAATAACAATTAATAATATAATATTTTTTTTAAAACTATTTTATGTCATTTTTGACACGATTTAGTAATTGATTTTTGTGAAAATCATAACAGAATGATAAGTTCGAAAAAAGTTAATTACATCAATACTAACATGTCATATTAACCTATAAAATTAGTGGAATTCATAAAAAGTCTCAAATTACATTTATTTGGGAATTTATAACATCAATTATGTCAATATTTCATTAATAAGACAATTACTGCATCATCTTTGTGTCATAATAAATGATAATCATTTAATGCCTAAAAATTATAAATAAATTCTTATGATGTAGATAATTGTATTAGATTTCTGGAGACTATTCATGTTCGAAGTTTCATGATGTTTTTCACTAGATTAAAATTATTAAACTTATATGATTTAAGAAAGTGACATTATGTCACATTCTTTGGTTTTAATAATAATTAAATTATTTTCATTGACAAAATTTATTTAAATGAATATAATCCGACCCTAAGGTGATATGGGTCGACTTTTAGTCATCCAATAGGATTTTGACATTTCTGGGGTATTTTTAAAATATTATATTTACCCTTAATTACCCGATTTACCTTTAACTATGGTAAATAAAATTTACCGTAGTTACTATTCATAATTCCCAAAAATAATAAGTAGCCTATTAACATAATTTTGACCCACTGATTCCAAATATGGAATCCATTTTTTAAAATTCAATACACAGAAGTTGCAGAAATTAAATTAAAATTAATCCCGTTGTCGAATAAAAACGAGTTCTTGTTTAAAACATTGCAAAAGATTGAATTGATTTAACCTATGAATTCAAGGTAAAATCAATGCTAATGACATACATTATATTAAATGGAAAAAATATATTCTATTTATACTTTAAAACCATTCAATATAATAATTTAACCACAGAAGATATTACGATGAAAAAATTTGTTTTTAATTAAAATATAGCGTGTTTTTACTATTCATTAAAATGTGAAAGTTACTAGAATAATATGAAAAATTTATCCAAAGTAAATTTTTATTTCTTGATTCCAAAGAAGAATTTTATTTTGTCAAATTGAACTTATAAACATGTCAAAAACTAGATTTAAAGTTGGTGCGCCATCAAAAGGCGGTAAAGCTGCATTTTTTGAAAAATACTTATTTTACCTGAAAATTTTATTTTGTTCTTATACCATGTTCTAGAAATGTGTAAGATGAATAATAATGTTATAAAATTCAAAATTTAGTAAATACTATTCATAAAGGCTAGTTCATGACAATATTATAATAATATAACATTGTTTAATAAAACCCGGTATTGCGTACAACACACGCTATCGAGGAAGGTCGCGATTGTGTGTAATGAAAGCCAAGTCAGGGTTGCGTGTTGTGAAATAATCATTCGTTGTTTCGTATAACAGAATCCAACCATATTTCATTTATACATTGAATATATATATATATACTCAATGTTGCGTAGAATAGCTATTATCAAAATTGTGTGTAACACGATTCAAGAATAGTGTTGCGTATACTACAAGCTAATACGGTGTTGCGTATAGCGCAAGGTAATCTTGGTGTATAATATAACACAAGACATTAATGAAAATAATATTTTCATTAAATCTCGGGGTGTTACATTCTACCCCCCTTAAAATGAATTTCGCCGTCGAAATTCGTCGGGGTTATAAATGGTTTACTATTTGAAAGTTTCTTTGATAGAAACCCACATCATAAAAAGGAATACCAAAACTTATCTTTAAAAGCTAAAGTATAATACGTAATGGTTACCCAAGTTAACTAATCACTCGGTATCCATATAGGAGAACATAGGTGAAAATATGGACATGGAAGAGAAATATAACCATCATGTTCTGATGGAGAGTGGTAGAGGACATGGCTATGAAAAAGCCAACAATCACAAAGCCATAAATTTGTGATGATCTAGGGTACCATCTGATTCATCGGATATAAGATCACTAGGACAATATTTTTGGTTTTCAATATCATTTCCCTAAAGTTGAAAATTTTGAATTAGAAGAATTACTTACTTGATTTTGGTACAATCTCACTGTTGTTCCTACTTTGAACAGTTTCCACTTCATCTCTTAATGAAATGAAGTGTTATAAGATCATATGATAGAATGATGGGTCATTCCATCTATTTCAAACAAAAGGTTAGCAATAGTTATCAAATATTCATAAGTCCGTCTTTTGTGAGGTTGAACTTATACTTCATATATCATAGCTCTTAATAAAATAAAACTAGTTTCTACTAGCCAGGGACTTCCTGTAGGCCAGTGGTAGGCGATAAAGGCCAGTCGCACTTCGGTTGTAGATTCGATTCCCACAGCCTTGTCCGACGCGATGGGCTGTCGCCCGTCCAGCAGGTTGACCTTTTTCTAAAACTACATTACTATAACATCCCATCAATAATATCAAAAAAAAGTTCTATCCTTAAACAATACTAACTTATGTCCAACATAATCCATTCCAATCTTTAGGCTTATCTAAAATACTTAGGTCCACTCTCATAACATAGTGAAAATGATTACCAGAGATTTAATACCATCGTTGATCCCCATATATCATAAGATATGTTTTTTTGGTCACATTCCAAACATTCAAAGTCCTTAATCATGTATTCTCTTGAATACCCATTGAACCTTAGTGAAAACATGAATGCAGTTAAAAGTTAACACCTTCCACATACCAAAATCCTCAAAATTCTATATACTCAAACCATGATATCACTTAGTCCTCATATCAATCATGAGCTAATGAATACTGTTAAACAATTTGTTTTCTCGTTTTCCCTTCATTATGCGCATATCATCTTATTTCCAAAAATATCTCAATCACTTTGAATACCACATTAGACCAATACAAATATTCCAATACTTTATGATACAACATTATTTTGGAATCCCATTACATAAACACTTAATCATTCCACCACATCATTGTCATATTCAACATCGCCAATGGTGATCGCATGTGACTTCCCTTTGTCCTTTGCCATAAGTGGTTGCTCATGTCGATCATCACTAACCCTTGGATTAGGGCATTTATTAGCATAATGACCCATTTCCTTGCACTTGAAGCATTGAAGTGTTGGTGGTGCATTCTCTGCAGTGTTTGCTTTATTCACATCATTAGAAACCCTTTGTCCATTACTTCGACACTCAGCTGCTCGATGACCTTCTTTTCCAAACTTAAAACATTTTCTAGTCCCTTTAAGACAATCTCCACCATGCTTCTTTCCACACTTTGTGCATAAGGAAACATTCATCTTCTTTTCACCATTATTTTGAGATTTCTCCTTGAACTCCATCTTTCGTTTCTTTTCAAAACCATGAGATGGATATGTAACACCAACTTCCATTTCTACCTTCATAGCACAACGCACAATTTCTTCATAGTTACTGAAGTCTCTTATAGCTAATGCCCTTCAAAGACTTGGTTTTAAGCCACTGAAAAATCGATCAACTTTACTTTCAGGTTGGATGATAATGCCAGATGCATACCTTGCAAGTCTTGTAAAATTCACTTCGTATATACCAACAGATTCATCATCCTTCTGCTTCAGCTCAAGAAACTCCTTTTCCATCATTGTTCGAAGAATATGAGGGAAGTACTTACTGAAAAACAAGTTCTTGAACTCGCCCCATTCCATGGACTCAATTTCATCTCTTGGCCTCGTATTCTTGATAAGATTCCAACATTGATCAGCTTCACCTTCCAAACGATATACTGCTAAGATGACTTTATCATGTTCATAACATTGAAGAACTGAAAATATCTTTTCAGTGGTACTGATCCATTGTTCAGAAACAAGTGGATCGGAAGTCCCACTGAAAGAAGGTGGATGTTGCCTCATGAAGGGCTCAATAGAATATTGTTCCCTTCTCTGCTCATTTGGAAGTCCAGAATGATTCATAGCTTCTGTAAGTATAGCAATAAGATTTTGCACTCCATCTCCCATAACATTTGTTTGTTCAGGAGGGCAATCATTACATTGTCCATTTCATTGATCAACACGGTTCCTTCGGGTTCCAGCCATCGTCTAAAACCCAAAAAGAATAGTGTGAGAGGCAAAAATCATAATAAAGGGGGAGTAACGTCAATATCTAACTTCTTAGGTTAAATTCTATGATCATTACCGTAGTTATAGGACTATATCCTATACGTATACTTATCCTTAGGGACATCCCTAGACATACCTTATAAATATCTCTAGGGATCTCACCAAAGTTCTCGCATCCTAGTTTCCAAAGGTTGACTAAACCTTTCCTCTGATACCAACTGTAGAGACCCGAAGCTTGACATACATTGACATTACATTACATTTGAGGAATACTTAGTACATAACAAAAACACACACACAAGGATCGTAATAGTTTAGTGTCTTTGGAAACTCGGAATATAATCTTCTAATCCTGGTGAAAGATCTTCAACATCTCCCATAACGATCTTCTTTTTTTATATCTAAAACCTTTCTTTATATCCAAGGGAAAATAAATCATAAAAGGGTGAGATCAAATTCTCAGTAAGGGTAAACAAAAGAAATATCAATCACATCATATACATAAGCACATAACTTTTGGAAATCTTAACCTGTAAAAGAGATCATAATTTCATAACCTGGGATAACTCATGGTAGTGAAATGTAATCACAATAATCATAACATAAAACATGAAACTTTTTGGAATACACACATAATCATAAAGAATCATTTCTTGTTAGTCAAGACTCATTTCCAAGACTATCTTAGTGGACAAAGTCCCTTTCTGAACCGAGTCACCCTCGTTTCAGTCCTGTTTCACTGAACCGGTATAACCTACCGTTCCAGCCATGTCTATCTCATGAGATATAAAATCTTTACCCAATTCATTGGAGGGAGATATAGGTCCCACCCATATCATAATGATACCATTCTTATGTGTGCCACAAAATCTGAAATCATACATCATTGCATAACCCATGTAATAAAAATGGGATTCTTAAACAACATGACATCATAAAACAATTCATATAAGATAAAGGATTTCATAAAAATAATTCCATCACAAAATAATAAAATCAATGTAATAATAGGGATAGAAATAGAACCCTATATTATCTTAGATGGAAAGTAATTTTGATAAAACACTTGAACTCCATTCTTGAGTAAAATATCCTTTCTACTTCAAAAACATTTATCCTTTCATAACATGTCATACAATTTTAAACTAAAAGAAGTTGATTAAAAATAAACTTGAAAACTTGTGAAGGAAGTTTCTTGGAAATAAGGTTTTAAAAATCCATTCATGCCGTATAAGTTAGAAAACATTCTTCTCATACTTTTGTCGGAAAAGTCAAAAAGTACCACGTACGAAAAACGACAAAAGATTCCTTTCATATCTTTTAAAAAAAACTTACCGAATGGTAAAATTGGATATAAAATATTGTAGAAGGATGGAAATAATATTACATATTGAGGGAACATGGATGTGAATGATAAAATACACCCCAGTAATTACCAAAGTAAAAACAATCTTGGATAAAAGTGAGATTGTGATATTTCACTTACCTTAGGTCTGATTTGCTTCGTAAGTGTCTGAACCTCCTCTTCTTTGAAACGCCTTTTTGAGACCTCCTCTTAGGGCACTAAAATTGGTCTTTAAGGAAGACCAGAACCTCTAGGATGTTTCTAAGGAAGTGGAGAAGAGATTTTGGTAGGGTTTGGCCGATCATGAAGGCTCAAAGTTGTGTGAGGAAGAGAGGGAGGAGGTGCCCTTTTATAAGGGAGGAGAGGGGCTCCTTTGGAAAAACTAAAAATATTATTTTATTATAAAGTCACGTTCGGTTCTAAATAGCTCCAAATTAATTTATTTCGAGGCTAAGGTGGGGATGGGTCAAAATACTCTCATCCAATAGAATTTATGCAGGTTTAGGTTCCTATTCTAACCTTATCATTTAGATTTAACATTAAGTTAAATAATTTTACTTTTACTGTGTCTTCTTGTGTTCTTACACTACAAGGTTAATAAACTTACTATAAGAAGCCAAAATAACCCTGAGTTGTTTATTATTAATATATATAACCTTATCTAAGTCATTTGGCCGAACCATAGATTTTTAGAAATAAAATAACAATTAATAATATAATATTTGTTTTAAAAACTATTTTATGTCAATTTTGACACTATTTAGTAATTGATTTTTGTAAAAATCATAACAGAATGATAAGTTCTAAAAAAGTTAATTAAATCAATAATAACATGTCATATTAACCTAGAAAATTAGTGTAATTCATAAAAAGTCTCAAATTATATTTATTTGGAATTTATAACATCAATTATGTCAATATTTCATTAATAAGACAATTACTGCATCATCATTGTGTCATAATAAATGATAATTATTTAATCCCTAAAAATTATAAATAAATTCCTATGATGTAGATAATTGTATTATATTTCTGTAGACTACTCATGTTCGAAGTTTCATGAAGTTTATCACTAGATTAAAATTATTTTACTTATATGATTTCAGAAAGTGACATGTTGTCACATTCTTTGGTTTTAATAATAATTAAATTATTTTCATTGACAAAATTTATTTAAATGAATCTAATCTGACCCCTAGGTGATATGGGTCTACTTTTAGTCATCCAATAGGATTTTGACATTTGTTAGGGTAATTTTAAAATATTATATTTACCCTTAATTACCCGATTTACCTTTAACTATGGTAAATAAAATTTACCGTAGTTACTATTCATAATTCCCAAAAATAAAAAGTAGCCTATTAACATAATTTGGACCCACTGATTCCAAATATGGAATCCATTTTTTAAAATTCAATACACATAAGTTTCAGAAATTAAATTAAAATTAATCCCGTTGTCGAATAAAAACGAGTTTTTGTTTAAAACATTGCAAAAGATTGAATTGATTTAACCTACGAATTCAAGGTAAAATCAATGCTAATGACATACATTATATTAAATGGTAAAAATATATTATATTTATACTTTAAAACCATTCAATATTATAATTTAACCACATAAGATATTACGATGAAAAAAGTTGTTTTTAATTAAAATATAGCGTGTTTTTACTATTCATTAAAATGTGAAAGTTACCAGAAAAATATGAAAAATTTATCCAAAGTAAATTTTTATTTCTTGATTCCAAAGAAGAATTTTATTTTGTCAAATTAAACTTATAAACATGTCAAAAACTAGATTCAAAGTGGGTGCGCCATCAAAAGGCGGCAAAACTGCATTTTTTTAAAAATACTTATTTTACCCGAAAAAATTATTTTGTTCTTATAACATGTTCTAGAAATGTGTAAGATGAATAATAATGTTATAAAATTCAAAATTTAGTTAATACCATTCATAACGGCTAGTTCATGACAATATTATAATAATATAACATTGTTTATTAAAACCCGGTATTGCGTACAACACACGATATCGAGGAAGGTCGCGATTGCGTGTAATGCAAGCCAAGTCAGGGTTGCGTGTTGTGAAAGAATCCTTTGTTGTTTCGTATAACAGAATCCAACCATATTTCATTTATACATTGAATATATATATTTATATACTCAATGTTGCGTAGAATAACTATTATCAAAATTGTGTGTAACACGATCCAAGAATAGTGATACGTAGACTACAAGCTAATACAGTGTTGCGTATAGCGGAAGGTAATATTGGTGTAGAATACAACACAAGACATTAATGAAAATAATCTTTTTCCTAAAATCTCGTGGTGTTACACACTTCCCACATGTGGTGACATTTTTGTGGTATTCAATGATGATTTAATATAGTGCTTTCCCTCTGTGTAAATTCAAAATGAAACAAATAATAGCTTACGCTTCGAAGCAGTAGAATGTTCATGAACCAAATTACCAAATGTATTATTTGGAGTTAAATATAGTGATATTTTCCATATAAATATTATGTCATTATCTATTTTTAATGAATTATTAAATATATACGGATAAAATAAATACATGAGTATAAATTCCCACAGAATGAGTTGAATATGCCCTGATGAACAAGGCTAGAGATGATTAAAGACTACAACTACTCAATTCACTATCATCTAAGGAATGAAAATGAATTAGAAGACACTCAATGTAGAATGGATACAAGAACATTATCATTGATGAAAATTGAGAGGGATAATATCTTGTTAGATTTCAAAAGAATGGAACTGGGAATCATAAAGTACGAAACAATAGAAATTAATTTCACAAAATATTTCTTAACTATTACCTAGGGAGAAGATAAATTGTCATCAGGGAAATGATGTAGGAATTTAAAAGAAAGAGGAAACTATAGAAAAAGATAAATCATAAAATATTAATTTCAAATAAGTAGGAGATGTGATATTTTTCTAAACACTATGTGTACCATAAAATATAGAATTAAAGAAATAGTATTTGAGTGATTCATACAACTCAGCCATCACCGTCCACCCAATAAGAACAAATATATATATCGAGATCTCTAAGAATTCTATTAGTGGGACAATGTGATGAAGGAGATTGTGGTGTATACATATATATGTATTGTTTTTCATCATGTGAAAGAGGAAAATAAAAATTACAAGGGGATGATGTAACCATTACCCATTACTAAAAATAAAATGGAAAACATCACCTTGGACTTTGTCAGCAAAATTCTAAAGGTATCCATGGTAAATAATGATATATGTGTTTTTGTGGATCATCTTTCAAAGAATGCTCACTTAAATATGATTCAAGAGGATTTCTCACATGATCGACCGACACGTATATAAATCAGATAAGCGTTTAGTCCGCCAAGATTAAAACTATTTATTGTATCTGATCGAGATATGAGATTCACCCCCAAATTCATGAAAAAATTTCAACATGATCTAAACACTGAGTTGAACATTATCATGGATTATCACCCTCAAATTAATCACCAATATTAGTGTACTATACAATCAATTGAGTACATGATGAGATCTTGATCAATTTACATTAAATGATGATAAGATCAACATCTTCCTCTGGTCGAGTTCTTGTATAATAATAGTTTCTCCTCAAATATCTAAATGGATCCCTATGAATCCCGTTATTGGGAGAGGTGTAGAAAACCTATATTTTTGGATGAAAATGGGAACACAAACGTATATGTATTGAAATTTTTGAGGAAATTGTGGAAATTTAAAGACTATTCAGCAGCACATCAAGGATTCGTAGTGCTGATAGAATTGATATGCTGACAATCATCAATGAGACCTTGTGTTTGATGTTGGAGACCTGGCATTCCCCCACATATCTCCATAAAATAATGAGAAGAGATTTGGGAAGAAGGTAAATATTAATATACTACACATTATCGCATTTTATATCGTTGATCTCATTAGAGTGGTGACCTACCGACTATCAATTCCACCTAACATATCAAAATTACATGATGTATTACATGTATGCCTCTAGAGAAAGTACCAACTAGACTCTTCAAAGGTACTCAATCCATAGTTGTTACCATTATTTAATGTCCTTTCCTATGAGAATCATCCATTTAATATCATATATTGCAGAAAAAATGTTCTATAAAATAATATAATGAACCTTATCAAAGTGTTGTGAAATAGCCATTAGCTTGAAGAAGCGATGTGGGAGCTTGGGGAAGTTATGAAATAGAGTTATCCACATCTATTAGTTTATTGGAAAATAAAATATCAAGGAAAAGTTTCTTAAGAGGGGGTGATTGTAATGAATCAAACTATTATAAATACAATACCCCCCTAAAATTTAATTGAATGTCGTATTATGTTGTATGGTTATAGAAAACACATGATCGTCTTTGGTTTTATTATATCCTATCCATTTTAAAAGACTGTTATGAATCATTAATATTAGGGATATATCATTTGAGTTGTGTTCACATGATTTGTATAAATATATGGGTTTAACAAATCTAATTTAAACATAAAAAAAATTTATGACCTTAACTAGTAAGATCATACAATATGAATCCCATTTTTTAGAGCTTCTATGGTTAATATAATCACTAGAATTTTTACTTATTCAATCCCAATATGAGATCCAATTACTCAACCATGAGAAAACCCATTTATGGGATATTTTAAAGATCATCAAGGTCATGGTCCACACCATTTACGTCGAACCACCCCATGAATGTCTCACCATTGAACACCTTACTACTAGTGTATTTGTGGGTGTATTAAAGAGATATATATCATCTCCCAAGAAATATCAGTATGATCATTATTTTTTAAAAAATAATATATATTTTCACATTGTAATTGATATTTATTTTGATAAAGTGAAATGCAATTGGTTTTTTGGGTAATATTCAAATTCAATTAAGAAAATTATTTTTATAAGTTAATGGAATTTTAAGGTGAATAATAATTTAATAAAATATTATGGTTAAATAATATTTATTAAATATAAATTATCTTATAATTTTCATGAAGTCAAATGTAATCATTATAAGGGTTCAAAATCAGTCATTGTCAAAAAAACACAACATTTATTAATAAATTATGATTTTATCTTAAATGAAAAAAATCCAAATATGTAAAAAATAATTTGGAAAAAATAATTATCATTTATCAAATTAGAATATTTAAATTATCCAATTGTGATTTTCTAATAATTTTCTGATACATTCGAATATTCCGGTAAAAATTAAATAACATATAAATATACATTGCATGTTATGATATCATAATGACAAAAAAGAGATGTAATAAATATAATAACAGATATCAATGACCAAATATATGTTTTCTATATATAATAATGATATTTTACATTTATTTTAATTATTTTATAAATTAATTATGAATCCTCCAAAACCGTTAATAAATTATACGGTTTCAAAATAATTTCATAAAGAGTGTGACCTGCCTTAACATAAGAAATATAATTATTTTAAAAAATTCAGATGTTATCATTATAAAAAAATGAGAAACAATCTAATTTGATTTAATACAACGAATAAACAAAGGTATTTTTTTGGTTTTGGTTATTTTATTATGTAGAGTCCAATAACTAAAATAAATAAATCACCAACATTTCCTTTAAAAAACTACCCATGCTCAAATTTCTCATCACCAGAACACTTTTTATCATGTACATAATCCAAAATTCACTTTCTAGATTCCTATAAAGGAACCAAAATCTTCCAATAATCCCATACCTATCATTGAATGTCACACACTCATGAAACGGATTTCTCTATTTTAATTTCAATTCAAGAACTAATTTAATAATATGTATCTAAATTTTAATATCTACAATGTTGGGATATGTTATATTATATCCCCCTTATTTGACCCATTATTCCTAAATTGTGAGAAAACCCATAAAAATTTTTGTACACCTATTACCATGTCGAAATGAAGTAAGAAATCCACACCATCTATTTTTTTTCATGTTCCATTATTACATTATAAATTTAATGTTCAATTATTTATATTGGGATATGTCTTTATATATCCCTATTACATCCAATATTATTTCCAAATTATGTTATAACTCTTTATCTCTCATCAACCCATTTTATTTTTTTTATGTGACATTATTTTGCTGCTAAAATTTCAACACTGTTTTCTATTCCAAACCAATTATCTAGTGAATAACACAACAATTTCCTATCAATAGTTTTCAAATTTATTCAATTATACTTACATGAAATGGGAATTAAATGTATTTATTCTAAATCTCTTGATTTTGGAATAAAATAAGATGATGAATTACTCCATGTTGTAGTATTTATGTGGCACACATAAGCTTGAGAATAAACTGAAAGTTACTGGTTCACTAAAAATTATACAATGCTCCAATGAATTGGGTAATTATTAGTATCACAATACATCATATTTTAATATAGAGTTAACCTTATTCCTTTAGGTAAATTTATTAATCATGAGGTAAGGGTAGTTTTCCTTGACAAATTTTTTTATATCATGTTTTTTGTTGTTTCCAAATTTCCCATGGTTTTTTTATTATAATGATATATCATGACTTATTGTTAATGCTCATGATACTTAATACTTTTGATTTTTCTATTTTATAAAATTTATTTTTATCTTCATGTTATTCCATTTTTATTCTCTTCTTAGGCTTTCAATCATGCTTCTATCTTATGTATGACTCTAGGATAACACATGTAGTTTAATGTCCAAGAACATTAATAACATTTTCAATAAAGATGTTATTATAAATGTTTAAATTTTTTTGTAATATAAATAATTCCAAAAAACACAATAAATCATAATATTTTGGGTAGTATTAAGAGTATTATTTTTTAATAAATCATTATTTAATATATACTAAATAGTAGGGTTGTTATATGAGTATTCATTCCTCTTTACATGATGGATAGTACTAAGATACATGACCTCAATAGGTAGGTAGAGGATTTAGAGACAAATTTTTTAATCCAACCCAGTACTTCCTTCTGGGTTTTCTAGAAATTTTTCTAAAAAATAATAATAGGTCCCTCATGATATTGATGGATTTTCAAAAATTGAACCATCTGATGGTTATGAACTGGTATCCTATTCCGATGATAGAGGATCTCTTTTACCATATTTGAGGATATCATGTATTCTTGAAAATTGTTTCAAGATCAGATTATCATAAGGTGTGTGTTATAGAATTATTCATTCCTCGCACAACCTTTCTATAAGGTAAGCTCTATATGAGTATTTTGATATCTTTCTTAGTCCCATAAAACTCTAGTTGTCTTCATGGAACTATTGAACTGAGTCCTTCATCCTTATATAGACTCACTTGTTGTTGTATTCATTGATGATATCATGATTTATTCCAAAAATTGACATGAACATTCCAAAAACCATGAGATAATATTGGATACACTCAAATAAAAACAATTATATGATAATACCACAACATTATAGTTCTCGATGGATCAGGTTCAAATACTTGGCCATATTATCTCAGAGACAAGAGTATCAGTTAACCCAGATAATACAAGAGCTGTAGTTTCCTAGGAGAATCCCAAGAATGTATTTGATGTGGGGAGTCTCTTAGGTATATCTAGATATTACATGAGTCTAATACTGGGATTTTCATGCTTATAATAATCGCTTATGATCATTAATATGTTAGTTGTTTTTTTATGGTCATATTCTAATACTTGAATGGCCCGAAGGCCTTCCATTTTTATTTTATTGTGGATAAACCTCCTTTTAAGGGTTTAAGGGGAACCCGTACATGACCCTTAGGTCCAGGGCACAAAGCCTGACATGACCTACAATAAAGGACCCGAAGGCCCAAAGGCATATATGCCCATAACATGACCCGTAGGCCCAACCCACTAGAACTGCCCCTCCCCCGCTTCTGCATCATTGATCTCCTAGATCCCCACTATGCATTTTTGATTGGCTGGAATTGGACCATACAATGATGCATGGTGCCTGGTCCTAGTGGCAGTTTCCATACTCTCTCATTCTTCCAATACGGTTAGCTATGCTTCTAGTGACTACTAATCTTATGGCTCTGATCGTCTTCTAGGGCATGCTCTGTGTGAACAAGGTTACTCTATGGTCTCTGTGGCCTGAAAACCATGTGACCTGAAGGATTTGATGAATTGAATTCCATTGATACAAGTAGGCCCAAATCAGTGGCTCGAAAGCCCAAATCGGTTGAATTGTTATGGATGCCACAGTACCAAACAGTGCATAATACAGTATTGCTATAGTACCCCTTAGATTCGCCTCCACCCGGTTTTGATCCTGGGTTTGTTGGATGTCATGAAAGATCTCTTACCACTTGGGTACATGCTTGTTGGATCCATATTGTTATGAGACAGCCTTTTAAGAGCTGAAAGATAGATTGAATTTAGTGATGACGCTGATTTTCCATGATCATGGTTGTAGATACCAAGTTTACTTTAATTCATTAGGTATCAGGATAGGATCAGTATTTATAAAATTGGATAGAGTCATGAAATATGGGTCACAGTAGTTAAGGCCGCATGAGGGAAATTAACTAACAAATGATCTCACCTTAGTTGTAGTTGTTCATTCATTTCATTGTGGGATACAATACTTTCTTGGAGATCATTTTGTGGTGTACAAAGATCAAAAATGATTCTGGTACAAATTTACACTACATGATATGAATCTATGGCATCTATTGTTGGTTGAAAACCTATAGTCATTCAAAATTGATCCTTTCTACAAACCAAGAAAGGGTAGTATAGTTGTTGATTTACTGATCAGGAGAACTCAGATAAATTAATTTTTTCAAACCAGTAGCGAGTGGAAACTCATGGTGTTGTTCTCTGATATGGACATTGAGGTGAAAGAAAGTAAGTAGAAAACATATATTTCATCCTTGATTTTACCTAAACCATTTTGTATAGAGTATGTATGAGGAAGCTATCATGTTATGAGGGCCTAGTATTATGGGAGAGTGTGGATAGTGGGGACCCTCATCTTGGTTAGACCATAGGTGAGAACGATATCATGTGTATACATTGTCACTTATGTGTTTTAGTTGAAAAAAATTAGGAGATGACATGGAGTATTCATGGGTTATCTTGGGATGTTAATCCTATTGTCACGAGGATGTATCAGGATGTACAATTCCAATACTTGTGGTCGGTTATGAAAATAGATGCACCTATTTTTTTTATGAGATGTTTTAACTGTCAGAAGGTCAAGGCGGGACCCCAGTGTGTAGCCATACTTTTATAAAAGTTTCCTATTCATGGGTGGAAATGGAATGTTGTTATTATGGATTTTATGAAATGATTACTATGGTTTCTTTAAGGTGATCATGTTATATGGGTTTTTGTTGATTGGATCATGAATGTTGAACATTTACTTATGATCAAGGAAGCCTTTTTCCAAGCATGGTCATTAGGGGATATATTATTATTAGGTAATAGGACTTCATGGGGACACGTGCACTATCATTTGAGATAGGGATTCTCAGTTTATGTCTCATACCTGGTAGAGTTTCTCGAGGTTTTTGGATAAATAGGTGCTTTTGAGAACATTAGTCTACTCTCAGATAATGGCCAGTTAGATAATACAATACTAAACTATGAGGATATTCTATGAGCATATGTTATGGACATTGGGGATCTTTATAGATGCATATACTTCTAGTAGAATTTTATAATAACAATATATTTTATTTGACTATTCAAATGTTACCTTGTGAGGAATTGTACAAAAGGCCCTGATAATCATCCATGTGTTGGTTATAGATTTGATATGAAACTATAGTCGGAATTAATTATTTTTAGGAGACTAAGGAGATGGTTCAGTTCATTCAGGCATATATGGATACTATGAAATCTTGAAATAAATCATATGGAAATCGCTACAAATGACCTACAATGTTTGAGTAAGGGGATTGGTACATTTTATGTGTCTCACCAAGGGTGAGACATAGAAGGATCAAGAGATAGTATATAATTCTCCAAAATATGATGGGTCGTTCAATATTCTGGATAGGGTCAGGATGGTAGCCAATCGATTATGGTTACCTCAAATTTATTGGTCCATTCATGACATCTTATACATATCTTAGTAGGGCACCTATCATTCAGACTTGTCTGATGCCTTTCATCTTGAGGAGGTTGACATATAAGTAGATTCATCCTTTGGGGAGAATATGATACATATTATGGATCGTAGCATGAAGTTTCTCTAAGGTCGGTCAGCTCTAGTATGAGAGATATGGTACCACAGATGAATACAATTTAGTACCTAGGAGATGGAGGAATATATATGAACAAAGCGGTCAGATTTGTTCATGGTTATTGCTTCACACCCTATGAAAGGAATTTTGGGGATGAATTGCTTTATTCGTGAAATTTTGTAAGAAAATGATTCTTTATTTAGGTATAAATCAATTAATTTCCATTTATTCATAGTTTAAATTTTAAAATATAACCTAATATGAATTCTGTTTGTTGTCAAAATGGTTTTTGTGGGTGTCAAGGGGGGCTATTTTTTATCTCAGAACCAAGATAATGGGTAAAAATTTATTGGTTCACAGTTAGTTGAAAACATGCCGGGAAGGAAACCCAAAATATTCAATTCATGAAAATCTATATTGTGGTAAGCTATTGGCTGGACTATTAGACAAATAGTATGTAATGAGGAACACAGTTATGCGGGAATGACTTCAAATTTGACAGGGGACTAAAAAACAGTATTCTCACGGCTAGTCAGACTACGTGAGAAAAATATGTGAATTTCCCCTTTCCTATAGTAAAGGGCACACTATTGGAACACAGTATATCCAACAATCTGGTCAAACCATGCAACCTAGTAATTCTTGGGAATTTTAAAATATGAAACTAATTAAATCTTATTTCAACATAATTTTATCAATACTCCTCTTGCGCAACAATAAAATCATTTGAAATACTATCTTTGTGATGATTATATGTATTAAAGGATCTTCACTTTCTGAGGTCGAAATTGATAATTGTTCATCTCATTAGATTTGTATCAGTAATATCTGAATTTCTTTTGTGTTTTCCCTCTTTGTTATTAGTATTGTTTGTGATATTTTAGTGCAATATTATATTCCTTATTTATATGTTCTTCTTAGACTCTTTTATTTTCTCTCGATCTAAGTCAAATAAAGAGATGATATTGGATGAGATATCTGCTACGAAAAAATTGTGGTTGGTCTCATTATTTTTATTGAAAGTCAAAGTGTTTATATATTTTATTGTTTTTCAGGACCAATTCTTGGAGTGCTCCCTTGAATTGAATTTTAATCATTGAATTGAATTTATAGTTATCACATATGCAATCAATGACGCATATTTATTAATGCTAAATGGTTAAAAATATTGAATTGGAACCACACCTTTGGGTGCAGTGTTATGTAAATGGACCACCATCAGTGGAATTGAAATTTTGATAGCATTTTGGTGTGAATTGTTTCCATTAGATTGGGTTTTATAATAATTAATTTTCAATTTAATTTTAATTGAATTGTAAACAAAATTTTATGTTGACTAATGGAAAGGGATGGGATGGCCCTAAACCTAGGATATGATAAGAAATTTAAATATTAAGATTGAATTTCCTTTTCATGATGAAATGACCATGTGAGTTAATTAATGACTATGCCTTTTATGATTACCCATGAATTGTGAAACCTTTTGAGGTGTAGTACAATTGAATTGAATAAGGGCATGAAAATGATATTAATAATTGTTATTGAATTATTGTTTATATGCATTGGTGGAAACATTGGTTCATATATGAATTCCATGGATAAACTAATTTGGATCCTACCTTGATTATGGTGGAGTAACACTTGGGATCCTTATATAGGATGCCATGGAAAGACACAAGGGGTGACTATTATATGTCAAGTGATACATGGACTCCTAATGGTTCACCATTGGTGGACTTAGAGGGAAGATGATCTTATATTCCATGGGGTATACCTGGGATCCCTTGGTGGACCACCAAGGACAGACAAATGTTCATATGATGTTATACCACACCTAGACATATACATGGATTCTTGTGAGGATCCATGTGGATGGGTTTGTAGGTTGTTGGTTTAAATTATTCATGTAGGGAAACGTAGATTCAAAAAGGTTAATTCCAAGGGTGGGATCATGTTCTATATTTAATACTAAATGACATGGTTTATATGATGCATCTACCAAGAACATGCACAAACCAAGATCCAAGATTTATTTTAAAAATTACGATTGGTATATTAATGCATAATTTGAACAGATAACTACTGTAATGCCTCTTATTTTTGATATATTATATCCAAATATTATGTTGAATTATTTCAAGACCAATGTTTGTGATGACGTGTGATTTTTTGGTCTTGAGTTCCTATAATAAATGAATGAAATAAATTAATCTTTTAAATAGTGTGCATGAGCTGATTTCTTGAGAAAGTGGAACAAATTTTAAAAGGGTGACCAAATCAGAAATACAAGCTCACCGTTTCTTTTAGAGAAGCAACTTTTCCTTAGGTGAGCAGGTCCTAACATCAAATGACATAGGTTAGCAAAAAAAAGTTAATTTCTATACATTTTAATGGAAATAAAAAAACAATTGATTTTATACTAGGCATTTTAATTAATTCAATGACCCATTTATTGGGTTTCAATAACTAGAATCCTAGGGTTAGGCTCATAATCCAGAAAAACATACCTTGAATTCTCTGAGTAATGGATATAAACCATCCTTAGATGAACCTTGATGAATGATAATGAGCGATAATTAATGGATCGTTGAATAGTGAGATCGAATCCTGACTGATGATCACACTCCATCTTGGTCGATGATCGATGTAGGGGATATTATTTTTATTTATCTTTTCGCCATTACAAGACTAAATGATGAACATAGATCAACCCATGAACAAGTTGACCCACAGATCATTCGTTCTGGTGGGAGGGACATTTATTGGGTTTATTTTTGGGGAATGGTTCCATGTTTGAAATGATTCATATTTCTGATTTTCATTGTCTGATACTTTTTATAGGAGCGGGTCAATTCCATGAAGAACAATGGAAGAATTTCCTTCCTAGATTTTCTATTTTAAATTTCTTCCCCCTTTTTGACCCCATGTTCTTCACGTTCTTCGCAAAGTTATGAACAACGGATCGTTGCGTGTATTATTCATGAATCAATGATCCCAAATAAGAGATCATACATCATGAAGACCCAGTGGGGGTTCTATGTCTTCGGAGGAAGACTAATCGACATGGATTGGAGGATATTTATCTTCAACAGTACTTCATACAGACGATTGGAACACATTTTTGGAGCTGAGCGTACATATGAATCTTACAAATCGGCGTTTCCATGATAGGAAGACCCATGATCATGAGTTTTTAATAGATTGAATGTCCATTTAAAATGATAAATGATCACTGGAGGCGTGCGGGGAAAGAAAATAATTTATAAAAAATCACGAAGAACACTTCGTGTGGGGCCAACTCTACATTGGCTAGTGTTTCTCGATGAAGGTAGTGATGATATAGCATGTGAAAACTGTCACACGATATGTGGGTCCTGGCACAGGACGCATCATGTAACTTGGTTGATACATGGTCATGGGTTGGGGTACAAAGTTGTACTCTACCACCTGGCAAGACCATGCTGGTTTCACGGGTTACCCATTATACCGTTACACGATTTGGCATACACAGGGCGGGGTCGTGTATGGGAACATGGCTAGCGTACATGGTGTGGACACCGTATCATTGAACATAGCATGTGAACATCACTACACTCAATATATGTAATTTTTACACAACATTTCATCCCACTCAGGCCAATGCATACAAGAAGTACCTGATGTCAAGGGACACAATGTGTGACTTTTCTACATGCAATGTACTCTCTTTTATATGGATTTATCTCCTTGTACATTATTCCCTGGACATGTTTAATTTGGGTTAGTGCCTCTATACCCGTTTCCTTGATGGACGGCGCGAGATCCTATTCCCCTAAGTAACCCTAGGTAGAGTCTGGTATCCACATGAACAATCATACAAGACGTAGATACATTAATTACCAGGTGAATCTTGATGATTCCAGGTATACACCAAGGCCCTTGAAGTGATCCTCGTCAGTGTATTGTGATATTTCTCCACTCAGCTGTGAGCTTTCTCTGAATGAGTGAATCCATTCTCTCTTTAAATCTATTTGTGCTTTTATCTCTCTTGTGACAATTCCTGACAGACATATTTCTTGTACAAACATCGTCAGAGTTATCAGACTCATGGATTGAGTTCCCCCAGACATGTTCTTCATGAAAAATTCGATCTAAATCCTTTGCATGGGTATGCAGTCATTGTGACGTACCTAGAGTCTACAAGTATGAGTTTCAAGTACATCTGGATATGTTTCTAATGTTATTTTTTCTGTATACATATGATTTATAGATATGAATATTTTGTTACTTTTATTATTTATTTGTGATTTTTGGGGTCGTGTACTATTTATTATTATACTCACCCCTATATAGGATTTTCCCGCTTGTGTCATGTCTTATGGAGATGAGCAGCCTTTTGATGGAGTCTAGTGCTGACTAGGACTAGACTGAACATTGTGATCTTACATAAATTATGAGATGTTTCCAAGTCAATGATTATCCGTCCCAGTACCTATTTCATTCTTAATGGATGGACATTGTAGTTTTCAGACTTCTTCTTTTGGTGGGCCTGTATTTTTTCCTAGTTTACATTCCGTACATTACTCTTCATTGTAATCAATTGGTTGGGATTGGTTGAATGAATGCATTTGTTTCTCTAGTGTTTTTCCATTTCAGTATTTTAGGGATTGTAAATGTGTGCATGTGTATACGTTCTTTAGAGATGCCTTCCATATTAGTGATATTCCTACTCAATGCTAGTCACCATCCTCTAGCCTATTGGAGGTGGCCATGTGGAGTCGTGGGATGTGCCCGACTCGGACGGGTTGTGACAGAGTGATATCAGTGCTTGGTCAGTTATAATTTAGGACCAAAAGTATATGATATTATTTTGGGGAAATAGTGTATGTATTTCGAGCTTGGTTATCAGGGCAGAGACTGCACTTTTGGTATGGGCAGCCAACAAATCTTTACATTAAGACTCCAATAACATACTTTTCGACTCGGTACATGAGAACACTATTTACAGAGAAAAATATTGGTACATGAATCATATAATAATGGATTGTTTTATCCATGTATTTTAGTGTCAGATATCCATATATACTCTTTAACCACGATACATCTTCTTTCCTTACATGATGCATCTATGACGTATACCATCTAGGATTCAACAACTCGATCAAGAGGATGACTACCGCTATGACAAGGCATCAATTTATGGGCCAGTTCCCCATGAGTGTCCTCTAGGTGGTGCACATGTTATACCACCACCAGTGGTGAAGCATGTGGTACTTATGTTACCATATAAGAGGAGTGAAGGATGAGCATGATCTAAGAGTTTTAGAGACATAGATCATTCAGGTTTCATAGAATTACCGACCCTCAGGTGGCTGAGGACTATCCTGAGGTGCTTACCAGAGTTTTCCATCTAGTTAGGACACTGGACAACTAGATGGGGATCTTAGAAATGATCCTTCATTATGATTAGTCATGAAGATGTTGGAGATTGACCATCCAGAATCCCGATGAGGATACTCTTTCATTAATGGGGTTTGATTGACTCTTTACAGAATATTTCACTTTAGTTACTATGAGAGATGTGCTTATCTAGGAGATTTTTCATCTCTTGTGGGGAAATTTAATGATGGATGCCTATTCATTTAGGTTCACTAACTTCTCCTATTACTCAATGGATATGGTAAAGGGTATGTATTTCAGATCATGGACCTTCTAGAAAGGACTACGACATGAAATATGAACTCGTTTCATGTCTCTATGAATTTTGACTTATGAAGGAGTGATTGAGCGAGCTTTGGTGGTCGATAGCTTCTAGGCTGAGCTGAGATAGCCTATGGTAGTTAGTAAGAGGCAGACAGGTATATATACTACATATGTAAGGATCCGGCATCAGTCATAGAGATTGTGGTGTGGGATACATCACAAGATAACCCTACACTAGGGATTTATAGTACATATCTCTCTGGTAGGATTGTGTAAGCCCAAAAAGACGTGATTATACTTGTGCTATAGAATGGTACATCGTGATAGGGATTTAACAACTTGTCTAATTCTTAATAGGGATGTCATAGATGGACCAACGAGGAAGAGGCAGAGACTAGAGTATGTACACCCACCAGGCGGTGGATGTGGAAGAGGGCAGGGAGTACTGAAAAAGGTGGAAAATTCTTTGACCTACTTCCACTACCACCATAAGGAGGTATGCACCCGGAACAGACAACTAGAGGACATGGGTGGGGGATAGTACATGCGGTTGAGGCATATATCCCTGAGACTATCAGGATGATCTAATGTATGATCTATTTCTTTTCTACCATAGATACTTTACTTATAGACACAGGTTCTAGTATTTATATCCTCTCCGCATGTCTTATTCAAAACACTGAGATTTCGATGGAGCTACTAACTCAGCCCTTACCCTTGGAGACACCTACGGGATGAATTTCGATGATCACACTTCTTTTTTAATAGTGTGATATTTCCCTTGGATGTGAGTGTTTTGGTTGAATCCTCTTGGTGGTAACATCAAGACCTTGTGATGTCATTCTCAATATGGATTGGTTATCCTTAGTCCAATCCCAAATTGACTGCTCCAGGATAAGTGTGTGATGTGTCCACAATGATGGAACGATATTTTACATTGTTGTGGAAAAGGAAACCCAGGAAGCACATAATGGGATCATGCATAGGAGGGTACATCTGATCACTCATGAGTTGGGTAGCCTTACCCTAGGTGCAGCAAATGTTGTGAGCTTTCAGTTCCATGTTGTAGTGGTAGAGTATAATGAAGTCTTTCAAGAAGACGTTCCAGGATTACCTCCCCACTGGGAAATAAACTTCTTCCATTGACATACACCTCGAGACAACATCGATATCTTCACCATCACAAAGGATGGCTCCCCCAGATCATTGTGAGCCGGGTTTGTAGGTGGTGGATTAGCAGAAGAAGGGATTTCTAATACCTAGTGTTTCACCCCGGGCGGGCCAAGTTTTTTTTTCTAAGAAGGGATATGGGAGTCTGAGGTTATGTGTCAATTACCTGCGCCTGAACCAGGTAATGGTGAAGAATAAGTATCCATGACTAGGGATTAGTGACCTCTTCGATCTTCTAAGATGGGAATGGCGGTTTTCGAAGGTTTTCCTTCTTTCGGGTTACCACTAGTTATGAGTTTGAGATGAGGATATAT
The DNA here is from genome assembly GCA_963277665.1 of Viscum album. Classification (NCBI taxonomy): domain Eukaryota; kingdom Viridiplantae; phylum Streptophyta; class Magnoliopsida; order Santalales; family Viscaceae; genus Viscum; species Viscum album. The sequence continues at coordinate 56,129,936 of OY728156.1, forward strand.
TGAATATGACTTTTTGATGTTGTTATAGTCACTATGAGTACATAGTGATGCCTTTAGGCATGAAGAATTCCCATGGAGTGTTTATGAGACATTGGAACTAGATATTCAATCTCTATATAAAATGGTTCGTAATCTTGTTGATCGATGCCATCCCTGCAAACTCGATGTTAGAGGAGGAGAATTCGAGAAATCTAGGGATGATTCTAGACAAACTTCGAGTGCACCTACATTATGGAAAGCTCTCTATGTGAACGTTATAGATACACGAGGTCCAATTTCTGGGAAATTTCATCTTTTTAGATGTAGTAGCAGTGGAAATTTCTTAGGCTGTGTAGGTCTTAACATAGGATCCACCCTAGAGTGTGATAGGTGTGCATAGCTTCTATGGGTTGGTAGGATACTACCAGAGATTTATCACTAATTTCTTCTATATATCAAAACCAATGAAAACCTTTAACATCAAGGGGAATCCTTTTTTGTGAAGAGAAGTGTTATAATTCTTTCCAATGGTTGAGGCAGAGTCTGATGAGCACAATGACCAAGATATTTCTTGAAGAGGGTGTCGAGTACGACGTTTTCTATGAAACATCAGGGACAAGGATTAGTTGTTCCCTAATGTAAAGACATTTTTTGATTTCTTATGTTTCATTCCAGAAATGGATAAGTGATCTAAACTAAATGAACCATGATATTATGTTGGAATCAATAGTCATTGTGTTGAATATTTGGTGACACTACCTTATGTGAAAATAGTTTATCATCTACTCTGACCATAAGAGCCTCATGTACATATTCTACAAAAAGGATTTGAATATGAGGTAGATAAAATAGATAGAGTTATTCCAAGATTATGACATTGAGATCACCAATACTCTTGGAATGGGGAATAAAGTAGATTATTATCTCAATCAGAAATCGAGCTCACAGCTAAAGAGAGAGGAATCTGAGCAGTTTTCCTTGCTATAGTTATTATTGTTTGATGAAGATGATGTAGCTCATCACTTATTTTTTACCCCCCCAAATAATGTAGTGGCTTAAGGAGGTGGATATATGGGATATTGATTTCAAGGAATTATGTTCTTAGTTATCTACAAGACATGTTTTTTATCTATATTCCCATGGTGGGGAGAACATCATCCTTTTCAGAGGGCACATATTTGTGTCACTGGTGTTGTGGGATGATTTTATAAATGTGTATCATACATCCCCCTTGGAGGTATGTTATGGAGTGTAAAATATGTACTAGGACCTCTTGGGTTAGTTCTGGTGGATAAAAATAAAGAACCTAGTAGCATATTTTGTTTTTTAGTACCTTATGTGCCATTAGGTGAAGGCTGAGAACCAGGTTCCCGCAAAGTTATCTCACCCCTAGAATTTTCAAAGTGGTAGTGGTATTGAATATAGATGGAATCAATGACATGGTGACATAAAATATAGAGGACATGATTCCATTGGTTTTAATGTTAACTAACTCGCCAAGATGGACCACTTTATATGTATGAGAGAATAGAGTTTCGTAGAGAGATTGGGACGCCTCTATGTGCAGGATATAGTTCGGATTCAAGTAGTCCTGTCAATGATAGTCATATATCATGATGATAATTTCATAACCCTATTGGGGATGGGAATATAGGTGGCATTTGAGACTCCTCTATAGTTGAGAACAATGTTCCATTGCCAGAAAGATGGTCAGATAGATAGAACCATTAAAGTTATGTAAGATATGTTGCAGCCATGTATACTGGATTTTGGTCACATTTGGGAGGACTAGCTACCACTGGTTGAGTTTGCGTACAAAAATATCTACCACTCCACCATCAATATGACATAGTTTGAGTCTTCATATGGGTGAACATGTCGGTCACCACTTTTCTTGGCTGACCTGGGAGAGTTAGCACTCATGGGTCCAGAGATGGTATGTGATACCCCCAAGAAGATATGTATCATTCAAGAGTGAAAGTATACTACACATAGCATGAATAAGTCGTATAATGATATAGGGAAGGGACTTATGGAGTTTGAAGAGGGAGAAAATGTGTTCCTTCACATCTCACCTCAACGAGGGTTGTAGAGATTTTTCCAGGGAGGCATGTTGTCTCTAAGGTTCATCATTATCTTTCAGATAATACAATGAGTTGGAGAGGTGTCATACCACCAATCTCTACCTCCGAAATTTCACTGGATACATGATGTCATAAACATGCTGCTGGTGATGAGGTACGTGCATAACCAATCACACGTCATCGATTAGGGCATGTTGGGCATCGATGATAGAGAAAACATCACACAATACATAGTGGAGTATTATGATCTTTATGATAGGATCCTTATTGGCCTAGTGATTCCCTTGGTGCATGTATGGTGGCCACACATGAACCATTATGAGTGCACGTGGGAGCATGAGCCTCATATTCATGCACAATACCCAAATTAGATTGAGTATATTTTGTTTTGGATTTTGAAGGATGTAAAAATCTTTATTTTGGGGAGAATTTAATGTCTTGGACTTTCTAGGTATTATTTCCAAATATTATGTGAAATTATTTTACGACTAATATTTTTTAAGGCATTCTATTTCGAGGCCCGTAGAGCCGGGAATAAATATTTGAAAAAGATTAAACTTTTAATAAATAAACATGAGATGTTGTCTATAGAATATATAATATATTTTAAATGGGTTCCCAAATCGGAAATATTAGTGCATCGTTGCGTTTAGAGCAACGACTTTACCTTAGGTAGGGTCAAATATCGACCCGTGTGGGCTAGCTGGAAAAGTTAATATCTAGACGTTTTAAAGGAAATTAAATAAATTAACAATTTATTTTATTTTAGTTGGAAAAATTAACACAATGAAATATTAGTTGTTTTTAAATAACTAGGTTACCAGGGTTAGGATCATAAACCTATAAAACGAATATTAAACACTATAGAGTTTTGGAGAGGAGCCATCCAAGGAGTAATCTCGACAAACAATGACAAGTGGTGATGCATGGATTGTTGCACCGCGTGATCGAATCATGACTGATGACCACTCTCCCTCGTCATCCATGATCGAGGTAGGTTTTTTTTTATTTTACATTACTCGTTCATTGACTAAAAAATGAACATAGATCAACCCATGAACTGGTTGACCTACAGATCATTTGTTCTTATGGGAGATTCTTTTATCGGGATTATTTTTTGCGAATAGATCCATTTTTATATGATTCAAATTTATTATTTTCTCTGTTTGATCCTCATTACGGGAGAAGATCAACACTGTGAAAAATTAAGGTGGATGTTCGTTCCTCAATTTTCAATTTGTATTTTCCTCCCACTTTTCATCCATGTGTACGTAACTTTTTTTATGGGGTTATGAACAACAGATATTTGCACGTCCATTTAATGACTCAACGATCAGAAATTGGACATACAACATCGTGATGACCTAGTAGAGGTGAGATGAGGTTCATAGACTACAAATCGAAAGAGATCATAATATATTTTTGTTCAACCATTTTTTGTGTAGATGATCAAAGCACTTTTTTGAAGGTGATTGGACGCCCAAAACATACCAAATTGGAATATCAAGGATGGTAAGAACCAAAATATTGAGTTTAGATGATATTGAACTACCAAATCAATGGATAAAGGATCACCAGAGGCACACTAAGGATGAACAACGATTTTGGATAATCTTGAAGAGCATGACAAGTTCATCAAAGAACACGGCATGTGGGGACAACTCTACGACATCTAGTATTTTGAGATGCTGGAAGTGATGACACTGTATGTGAAAAATGTCACACAGTTTGTGGGTCCTTATATAGGAGTCGACATGTATCTCAAATAGTACATGGACACGCGATGGAGTACCAGACAAGTACTCCACCACATGGAAAGAACAGGCCTATTACGTGGGGTACCTCGTGTACTGGTACACGGGTTGGCATACACGGGTTGAAGCCTTGTTTGGAAACGTGGTCAGTGTACACGAAGTGGACCCCAAATAATTGGACACGGCATGTAACCATCATTACATGCCGTGTATGAAATTTTTTCACGACCTGTCTTCTGTATCAGGTCATTTCACACGGGTAGTACCCAAAGTCATGGGACATAACAAGTGACCTTTCTACACATCGTGTACTATCATAAACATTGATTGATCTACTTTTAAAACATTATTTGGAAATGTTTTATTTTGGTTAGTTCCCAATTTTCTCATTCCTTGGATGGCCAGGTATCATTTCCATCCACAATAGTATGACCCTTCATTAGAACATTCTAGATAAAGTTATAATCCATCCGAGAGGCCCAGATCCATATCCATTACCCATTCTAGACCCTAGGTAGAGTCAGGTATTAACATGAACAATACTATATGAATATGATACCTTAATTAACAAGTTTATATGGATGAGTATTGGTATACGTCAAGTCCCTGACAGTGACCCTCATCATTGTATTGGGATCTTTCCTGACATGGGAGTGAGTTCACCTTAATGGTGTGTATATATTATGTCTTCATATCTATCAGTGTGTCTGTCTATCTTGTGAAACATCCAAAAAACGTACATCTCATATGTACATTACCAGATCTATCAGACTCGTGGAGTGAGTTTAACCCGGGGAGTGCTGCGTGGAATCATTGAACCAAATTTCTATAATGGGTATACGGTCGTTGTGACATACCTCTAGACTACTGGTCTAGGTTTCGAGTATATCAAGATATATTTCTACATTCATATGTTTTGTATACATATATGTTGTAGATAAAAATTTACCTCTACTTTTTGTATTTATTTGTAAATTTTGGGGTCCTCTACTGAGTATTGTTATACTCATCCCACCACAGCTATTCCCACACATTTCATGTCTTTTGTATATGGTCGGCTTTTTGACAGAGTCTAGGGTAGACTAGGACAAGACAGATCGTTGAAAGATTCCTTACATGCAAAGGTGTTCCTACGACTATGAGAAGTATTCCCTATACCTATTTATTTCTTACAGGTTGGACATTTTAGTTTTCAAGCTCTATCTTTTGGTGGGCTTGTTTTTTTGACCACTTTAAATTCCACACATTACTTTTCATTGTACATTGATGTTTGGATTTAGTTGTATTGATGAATTTTTATCCTTAGTGTTGTTTATATTATAGTATTTTTGGTCTCATAGATGTGTGGATGTATCATGGTTCTTAGGAAATGCCTCCCTTGTTAGTGATATGACTACTCGGTGCTAGTCACGAACCCCTAGCCTATTAGAGTTGAGATTGAGGAGTCGTGGAACGGGACCCACATGGACTGGTTATGACAACTATAGAGGATGTTTGGATTCATTCCAGGTACCTTGAAATACTAATTAAATAATTTTGGGTAATTAAATAATTTTTTTATAAATGAAATAGGATTGAACGTTAATTTAGAGTCATACATTATATACAAAATTAATTAAATGAATATGTTGTTTAATATAAAATAGTACATTATTGGATGCTTTCATTTAGTAATTCCTTTCATATTACATTACTAGCTTCAAAATGTTGTCTTTATATATATTCATTGATAGGATGGATCTTGAACATGGGTGGTTGTCTATAGGGATTATATCTCACTCCCTATTCAGGACTCCTCGGGTACCCAAATACACTATATTATTGCATGTATGGTTATGATAAAGCACACTATTATAGGTTCCTCATTTCTTATTAGGAAAAGGGGATATTGGGACTTAGACGAGGTTTGGGATTCTAGTTGGATATATTTTTTCCTTTTTTATATTTGATGCATGTATTGTATAATATTATTGTGTACCTATTTTAGAAGATTTATTATACATATGACTTGTATCAACATCATCATCTGTATATGATATTCCTTCTGGTATTGGTTATTTATATTTTTATTGGGTATTATATATTGTTTTTATTAATTACCTCTTTTTCTAATTATCAGATATTTTATTTCCACTATGATACAATCTCGTGTTCATGACATAGTCTCCCCACTAACAAAATGAGGCGCTCACTTCTAGTCAGCAGTCTCGAGAATTTGGGGATATGCACCTGAGGTCATGTGTCTAATAGGGCTCAGGGAATGTTCAATGTCACCATGTTTGGAATGATACATCATTATTTGCGGTTAATTAAAGAGTATATACCCAAGAAAACAAGATAGTTAATATATGGACACTATGAATTTCTTCTGATTCCCCTTTGTCTTACTAATTCCACATCAATTTTCCTGGATTTAATGAATATAGTCCCTATAGATTACCATGAGCAGTTTCTCATAGACTTCATATATGATATTATTATATATTCAAAGCTAATTTAAGAGTATGAAGATCATTTTATAATTTTAATGAAGAACCTAGAGTAGTATAATCTCCCGGAAAAATTAAAAACTGTGAATTTTTCCTTCAAAATGTATAATTATTGTGTTATATAGTCTAATGTAAGTGTAAATCTGTTAATCCTTGAAAGGAAGATGATATTGTATATTGGACCATTACAACCACTATGACATTGGATTTTTTTGGTTGGTTAGGATATTATTGGTTTTCTATGGAGAATTTAACAATATTATCTAATCTACTCACCAAGATGACATATAAGGGATATATGTTTTTTTGGATTGTCAAATATGATTAATATTTTAAGGAACATAAGAGATATTTAGTCTGAGTACCAGTTCTTACATTACCCAACATTGGATAATGGATTATACTATATAGTAATGCATAAAATAACATAATTTGATAAAATATCATAAAAATGGTATGGTGAATGATTATCCACCATTTGAATGGAAGGTTTCTAAGAAAAATTACATAACTCATGATATGGAGTCAACTATAATATCTTTTAATAAATATATATATGAAGTATATATGTGTATAAAGTTTTGACATATATATTGGAAATTCATTCTCTATGTGTATATTAAAATAAAAATATTTTAATTTAAACCCAGTAATATGGTTGAATCTGAATAAATATTAATCTTACTCAATAAATTACAACCCTGGGAAAGTGAAAAGGAGGTAGATGCTCTTCGATAAATGTAATATTCTTCCACATCTATGATGATGAACAAAAAAGATCAAATATTCATGTATATGAAAATGATGGATCATGAATTGTCTAAGGGAGGGGAGAACTATTATCTTTCTCAAATGAGTATTGAACCATCTATTTCTGAGAGGAATAAAGTGCATAGAAGGAAGATGAAGTTATATATAATAAGGTGAAAATGTTCCCATGTTTAACATTTATATTGATGGAATGATAAATATCTAGAATAATTTATATGTTTATTCCATAAAAGATTTTATAAAAGTGATGTTAGATGAGGCCCATAGTTCAACATTCTCCATTAATCTAAGAAGTAAGAATATTTATATATTTTTTAATGAGTATTTACTATGGGATAGCTTGATGATATATATTTTAGAGTATGTATTATAATACATTGTATTTTTTCATGTTATGGTTGATAGTTAGATCTCCATGTGGATATTAAAATCCTTACCCATACCTAAATATAAATGGAAAAAATCACATTGGATTCTATCATTAGACTCCCAATAAAATTATAATAACACCTTTTAAATTTTTTTGTAGTCAATCATCTTATAATGTCATCACACTTCATTATCATAAATGATGTCTTTATCCTTTATCATATTTAAATAATATAAAATAGTTAAGTGGTAATTTTTTATGGCGTACCCCATTCTATTGTATATAATTATGATTTGAGATTTAATTTGATTTTCATATAGAGTGTTTAGTAATATTTTGATATAGGGTTATATTTTTTATCTCTTACCGTACTGAAATAAATTATTAGTATGATATGACCACTAATAATGTAAAGGATATGTTATGATATTTTTATATGTATTTCAAAAATATTTTTTGTAAACACCTTCTTTAGGTTGTGTTTTCTTGTATCAATATCATTCATTGTAAATTTTATATGGATCCCTATGAATACCTATATATAAATAATTATAAAACTCCAACCAATTGGGATGACGTTAGGGATATAAAGCAATTCAAACCAGATATAACAAAGGGAATGGCATGTAATGTTAGATTTATTAAACATCGCATCGAGGGTGTTCATAGTATACAAAAAACTTATTTTGATAATCAATAATGTGATCTAGAATTTTATGATAGTGAGAAGGGGTTTCAATTACTTTTTACACGGGAGATGTTTATGAGATTTAAAAAGAATGTAAAATTGATCCATATATATTATTAGATTCATGATTCATGATCGATTTGGTATGGTACCTTATCTCTTATAGATTCCACTGAACTGATACCATGTTCATGACATGTTCCATGTATCTCTCCTAATAATGCACATACCTGATCCTTATCATGCAATGAACTCATTTTTTAACATTAAAGAATGATATTTCTTATGAGTAGAAACTATTAGAAATAATGTATAATAGAGATATTGTGTTAAGGAACAATACTACTCATCTAGTTACTTTTCTCTAGAGAAATAATAAATTTAATGAAGCACCATTTGAATATAAGTATGGGGAGAAATAAAGATATCTTTATTTATTTTTATTAGAGTGATGATTTTAAAGGGATAAATTCATTTTAAGTATGTCTGAATGTAACACCCTATACATTTAGAATTTATTTCCCTTTATGTTATTTGAATTACTAGATATCTTTCATTACATTCAACATCGAGTTTAAATGAACCATGATATAAAATTTAAATGTTATAATTTTAGATTTATGAAATAGAAATTGGATTGGAAGGTATCAATAAACTAAATAAATTAGGAAAAATGTATTTTGCCAAATTTATAGAATTAATTTATTGAGTTTTAATGAATTACAAAAAAAATCATTTCAAAATTAATAAAATATGTTTTTTAAATATTATGAATCCATTGAATTTTTATCTTATTAAATTAAATTAATAACTATTGGATTATTATTTAAATTAAATTGATATAGTCTATTCATAACCAAATGTTATAACATTCATTAAATATTGTTTTCCTTTCCATGAGATAGAAATAAACCAACTCTCTTTCCTTAAATGTATTTTTATAAAAATAATTTACCACCACATTTTTCATACCTATATTTAAAATTAATTTATTCTAATTATAGAAATTCAATATTAAAAATTGAATTCCATATTTTGAATCAATATTCACATATTGGTAAATATTCCTCTTTTCTTTTTATCTATTTGGAATGCTAACCGTGGAAAAAATAATCACACCAAAAAAGGGTAAATTTGGTAAATCATTGTTAGAAACTATGTTTCAAGGTAGTCATTCTAAAGATAAATTCATATTGGATGAATAAAATTTGAACCCTCACTTTATAGGCTTGAAATATGTTTTTTCAGTGGACAATTATCCACCAAAATTCCCTTAATATTTTTTTAAAAAATTTAAGTTCAAAACATTCAGTCACTTAGTTTTAAATATATTTTCTGTTTTTATATAGATAAAAAAATATGAATGAAAATAAATAAGTATTATTTAACTGATGAAATTATCTTCATTATGGAAAAATGGTTCTAATTTATAGTGTTTAAATAAATTCTTGATGTTAAGGAACTATTTATTCAATAAATTTTAAGACATATAAAAAAATTAAAAATATTAAATACATGGAAATTTTATTGAGTATTTGTTTCCAAAATTTTTTAGATATAAATGACATATTGATTTTAATAAAATGGATTGTATTCAAATTAAAACTTTTTCTTGATGTCATTTAAGTCAAATAAAATAAATAGTGTGAAAATTGATATTAATGATATTTTATCAAAATAAAATATTATTAAATTATTTTAAAATGATAAAAATATTAAAATTGGAGAAGGATGATAATATATGATAGAATATTTCTTCTATTTTTGATTTATTATATAATTTTTAAATTTTATATAAATTATTTCCCTTCAAGATTGAAAAATATGTCACCATAGTTAAGGTTAAAATAAGTTAACTAAGGTTGTATACCAAAATATAATATATGAAAAACAACATAGACAAATCAAAATTTAATTGGTTGATGGTACATCAACAAAATAATTTCTTATCATAAAGTAACATTCCATATTAAATAATTTTGATACACAATGACTATAATATTTTAATCTTTTATGGAATCCCATTTGAATTCATTTCCCATATTATAAATGATAACTCCTCGTTTCCCTTAATCAAACACCATTGTGGATTATATATTGACAATACCATGAGAAAAATAATTTTCCACTCACCCAGAATAAATATATAGATTCTTGGCATCCAAAAATATCAACCATGTGTTCCTAAATATAAGATCTAAAGTATATTTTTCAAAGAATAATTAATATCCCTAACCAATCACTTCATTTTTAAAATTTTAATTTTCATAATTGAAATATTAAATATTCCATAGAAATTAATATATTAATTATCCCTAATATACATAAAGAATACTAATATTATAAAAAAATGCATCACCTATTTATATAAAGTGGTCAATGAATGTTTTTCTTGTGCACATATACATCATACTATCTCCACATAGCCATACAATTCATTTTACACCACTATCATTCATGGATGGTTATTATTATGGGATTAAATATTATATATGATATTTATGAAAAAAAATAATTCCTATTTAATGATAATATCATATCTAATTTATAACATTCCAAACCATTCGAAAATGATAATTCTAGTCATGGGTATGTATGGACTACCACCTCTGCGAAGCGATGTGATTCATTTTTCATATAATATTCTCATGGATGGTAACATTGATAGATATGCGGAATATATTTGATTTATATTATATAATTATTATTATTTAATGTGGAATTGTTATTTATATTTTTATTATTCCATCTTCCAAAAATAAAAAAATAATGTTCGTACATACATACAATCATTTGTTTCCATGAATATTTCAATTCATTTTTTATATCTCAATTTTATGGATGAATAAAAATATCTATATAATTAATATAAATTAGAATTATATAACTATTAACATTATTTTTATTTTTTATCCCTGATCAATGTGTAAGGACCAAAACTACTAAATCAATATTAACATGAAACTTGAATAATATATCACCAGGAAAATTGACATTAATCAGGAATTGACAAACATGTGATAAAAGGTTATAAGTAAATAATATAAGGTATGATATATATGATTATATATATTTATAATATATATATATATATATAATTCTATATTAATTAAACATGAGGATAAACTATGTGCGAAGAAAGGATAGACAAGGGCTAATGGATTTATATTTGAATCTTATTTTAATTTAGATTATTTATTTTTAAATTTCAATTGAAAAAATTATATGAATCATAAAATATAAATCCATTTAATTTTTTTACCAAATATTTATTTGTATATATTTCATGTTTTGTATTCATTTTCCTCACATTATCTACATAATAGACCTAAATAATATTTTTCATGGAAACTGAATTTATTTCTTTGTATGGTCAAAATATCATTTCCTTGCATACCAATTTTTTTAAATGTGGTATCAATAAAATTTTTAATTTTTACATATGATTTTTTAAATTCATTATTAACTATGAATGATTTTTGGAAAATTTATTATAAGGGAACCCCTTGTTGTATTCCAAACGAAGTACATGGTAAAAACAAATACAAAAGCATTAATGGACTGTTTTATTTTATGTTATATAGTATTATTGGAATTTCCAACCACCATGACCTCTCAACAATTTAAATTATCCTTTAAATATTTTCCAGGTTATTTTTAATGAATTTTTTTCTATAATATTTGTGAAATTGTAATATTTTATATAATTTATTTTCAAGGATAAATGATATTTTATTCCTGAACAATACCAGTTATTCTTTTTAATGAATTATTATATAGTTTGATAATAATTTTTTTACACAATATATGATCCAATGATATTATCCTTAAATTTTCTCTTGATGGTCTATTATTATGAGGATAAAATGTTTATAAAACCTATTTATTTTTAATGGTTTATTCTATGGTGAGATTTTCAAATGTTTATGAAACTTTTTTTCTTTTCATGTGTCAGGATATGATGGTATGGTCAATTTTTATGATCATTTGGCACACACATATTCATTTTAATTATCTTATTTGTTGACCAAGAATTATATATCCCTCCAAAACATTGGAATATTTTTTATATCTCACAAAATTATTAAAGGAAATAACATGGTGTATTTTTTTAATTATGGGAAAAACATTAATGTGATTGAAACATTATGGGAAACATGTTGATGTTCTTGATCTATTAGAAGAATCATGTATTTTGGTTTGAACCCTTTTGCTAATCAAGTTAATTTGATAGATCTGATATCGGGATCATGTGTTGATTCCTGATCCATTATAATCTGATAGCCTTTGTAATTGACCTTGAAATATGAATTGAATTATATGACTATACTATTTATATACTTATATTAGAAATTAATGGACGCATCATAATACATATATAATGATTTCTCACTCCAATGATTCATGTATCTTAAAAATGATAAAGCTTTATCCAATGACTTTTTATTATGATACTAGAGAGATTGGATATGAACAATTTTAGTTTGTATTTATAATATAATATTATTATTCATTTCTTACACATTAATATGATTGTTTATATATATATCTCTCTCTCATCTTTACCCTTACTAAGAATCTATTCTCTCACTTTCTTATGTATCTATCTCTAGGTAATAATGAATTTTCTTATGTACGGTTTGTCTAAAAAGAGAAATAATGGGGATATAATTTTGTGACATGCTTAAGATCAATCTTAAAATAGAAATATCGTGTATTTATTCTCCATATAAAATAAACATTTACTATCCCCAGGCTAGTATTAGTGAGATGAATTGAATATTCATCTAAAAAGATTTAATATTTTTGTATGAAAAGTCTTGGTATTTACAATGTATCCATCTTGATGATGTAAATACAAAACACCTCTTGAGGGGATTGATATTTCATAAATGGAAGAGCCAATGAAGATATTAGGTCATAGGGAAGAGGTTCTATGAAACATGATAACTCACATAGTCAAAGTCTTGTGGTGGAACAACAATTATGAGGATGCAACATGGGAACTGAAAGAGGAAATGACACAGAAGTACCCTTTTCTATTATAATGTATGGAATGAAATTTTGTGGGTTATAATTTTTATGGGTGGAATAATGTAACAAATATAGCATTTATAAATGATATTCCCTTTTAAAATGAGTAAATTACATAGTATCAAATTTAGTTATATAAAACAGATCCACTAATAGGATTAGTTTGGACTCCTATAATTTATATCCTGTTATATTTAGATGACTATTATGAATAATATTTATAATATAGTCATTTTATAGTGACCATTATGATTATTGAATATTATGTTTTATGATAAAATCCCATTGAATGATACGAGAGAAGAAATGTCCCAGAATAGTGGGATCGTACATTATCAATACCTTTTATCATAGTATTAATGGTTCATGGAATCACATATATTTTCCCATGAAAAAAAATATGTCAAGATTAAACAACTAAATATTTATTGAAACAGTTAATGGGATAATTCCAAAGATTATCATGATCATGGACAAAACCATGTTATCCAAACCACCCCAAGAATGTATCACCATCAAAAAACATACCCTTAGGGAGAACACATGTGAAATAATGTGTTATGTATCTTGACCCTGGTATTTTGAATATTATAATTTATTTTCATAAAATGAATTATTATATTTATCACTATTATTGTGGAATTATAAATGATTAAATAATGAGTTTAATAAAAATTTGATTTTGATATTTTAAATGTATAATTGTATTATTGTGATATATATAGTTTCAATCAATACATTCTTTCTATGCAATTCAATATTTTTTAAAATATATATTATTTTAAAAATATAAATTTATTAAATAATATATATTTAAATATAAATTATAATATAATTTTATAAAGTCAAATTTAATTTTTATAATGGTCAAAATACACTTATCGTCATAAAAACTGTACTTTCCAATAAATGGTGATTTTGGATTAAAAGTTTATATTGTTATATTTAGAAAGTAATTATGATAAAATAAATATTATTTTTAAAATATTCACATCCAAATTATCCAACGGTGAATCATTATAATTTCTTAAGGCATCATATGTTTGTGGTTAAAATTAAATACGGTACAAATATTGGGAATTTATTATGACAAAATAATGCCCAAATGTGATATAATAAATACTATAAAGATTTTACCTGACAAAAATAATAATTCCTCTTTAATTTAATATAATTTAAAGTTAAATAATTAATTTTATAAACTGTTAATGAATCCTCCAATACCTATGTTGTGTTTTTTGGTTTTAAAATTAATTCTTTATATACATGACTCAATTCTTTATCACAAAGGTTATTATTTTAATAATCATCGTTTTTATCCTTATTGATATATAAAACCATTCCACTTTGGAAGAAACTATTGGAAACCCCAATCTAAGGTTTTTTTGTTTAATTTTTCAAACAGAGTCCACAAAATATGTTATGAAATTAATAAATAATTATCCCCTCTTTTGATATAAAAACCTCCCATCCCCCAATTACACATAATAAATAACCATTTTATTGTTAGTATATATAACTATTACTTATGTAGAGACCTTATAATGTATTACTAATTTATTAAGAACCTCTTCCAAATATGTTTGAAGCAGTCTCTCAATGTAAGGGATTCTCGTCCTCTTCTTCTCCAATAATGTACTTCCATTGTATTTTTTCATTGTGAAGAAATTTATTAATTTTTTATAAGACTATTAATATAACTTTAGTATAATTTTATTTTATAAAAATGAGATAATATTTATCGCTTCCCATTATAAATGTTACCAATGTCGTTAATATGTTGATGTAAGTGATCCTTTTCACTTCCTCTTTATTCATGTTCATTATTTGTATTATGTCCTTTGATTTCATGTTATTCTTATTGGAATATGGTTTTTAACATATATAAGTTATTAGTTGTAATTTAAATGTAATTATATACCACCTTCCATTCATAGTAAACCCTTCTATGTATCATTAATTTCCCGTGTTATGCTGTCAAAATTATCCTATAATTTTCCAGGACAAACAATTGTGTAGTGAATACCCATATCCGTCTCCACTCAATGGTATTCAAATAGATATACTTAAACATAATTTATTTGGGACTTCCATGTGTTTTACCCACACCACTTAATTATGGTATTAAAAGTGATGAATGAAATACTTATGTTGTATGATCTATATTGAATACTTGTACATTTACATGATATGAATGTGATGGTTGGGCCCAGAATTATATATCCATTTGATGCATTTGGTTATATTATTCTATCATGAGATTTCATATATGGTTAATTAGATGATATCATAAACCCATTATATTATGATATCATGGAAATTATCTTTGACTTATGTTTTTGATTTCATATTTTATATTGTTTATATAATACCATGTTCCACTTATGTTATCATATTATATCATGATTCAATGATAATGGGTTTTATTCCCATACATATTATGTTACGTTTATCAGACTCTTTAACCACATGTTCTAAATTATCATATTCTATGAATTTATTTTTTTCATACTAGGCTTAAAAGATCACCCTTTTTAAAGTATGTTCCCATATTATATCATGATGTTTTTGAAGAGAAATGGAATTTTAAGGGCCTGATATTGAGATTTTATATAATTTTAATATACCCATGTTTCATGTTTCAAGATATTTACCTAATTTTCGAAATACATATGGGTTTCAGATCAGCTATGTTGTATTATGTGTACTTTTAAATAATAAATAATTAATTATGTTGCTTTAAAATATGAGTCCTCATACTCATTCAGATCATCATTTGATTAGGTTTCTATTATAAATCCATAATTGATCCCCTATGAGAGTACATGTTTTATTATTCTTTAATCCATCATTGATTAATGATAATAAATACTCAATGTAAGTGTTAATAAATTTTTCCCTTATAATCATAGTTGAAACAGTTCTTCATATAGATAAATATAATTCCACTGTGAAATTATATTATTATTAACCATTATGAAAACCTAGATTTAATGGAAGAGAGCCATATATTTGTTTATATCATTAAGAACTAGATATGTAAATGGAGCCAATGACTCTCCATTTTTCCTTTGTATATTCCTTCAAGTACATTTATTTAATTTTATTCTTAAGTCTATGTTATCTAAATCAAATATAAGTTGGTTTTATAAAGTATTATAACTATCCAACCATTGATATATATGTTGGTATTAATTATATTTATCTATGACTATTCCATGAATACCACTCATATATAAGTGGTAAAATTATTTAAAATTATCAAGCAATATATCGAAAAAATAATAGTTATATTTTCACTTTCCATTCATAATAATTAATATATTCTTGAAATAACCAAATCATTGTGTGATATTCCTCAATATGGTTTAACATACCCTAACTTTAGCCATGTGTAATGTCTCAAGTTTAGATTCCATCCAATAGTTCCCCAATCCAAGTTGGCCATGTGTCATCAAGTGCATCTCCCCAAACGTTAGAGGATACCGACTACCAGTGAGGGACAAGGTGATGATAGTGGGGAGACAATTCCCTCGTTGACATAGTTCAACATAGGGGAAATAAAATTTATATACCGGAAGTAGTAAACTATATAATAGAAATGATTAGTAGAACACTAATAAAACAAATAACAAGATGTCATATCATATACAAAATGATGAATGTCACATGTTTCTAAGAAAACATCCAAACTATTCACAAGGATATCATATACAATAGAATATCCAATGAGAAAAATAAAAAAATTATTCCAAAAACTTTTCAATCCGAGTTTTGGTTCTATGCTATTCTTCTAGAAATCAATATATTACGTACTATTAATACGGAAATTCCCTTATCGACACCTTCTTAAATATAATATATTTAGGCCCAAATCACGGCCCATAAAAGGTGTGAGACTAAATCCATGTAGGAAACCACCCATAGTCTATTCTAATATATTAGTTATTATATTTCACATGCATTTTATATTAGTGAAAGAAAAAATCTAGGAAGTACTCAATGGTAAACTATCCTATAAGTACAGGTTCTTATTTCATGTGCAATTAGTAATTAAATTAACAATTAAATTTCAATTAATCGTATATGTCTCTTGATCTGGTCTAAGCCTGAAAATCCCTTGTATATAAGTAATCACCAATAATTCCTTATAAGGAAATATAAACAAGAAGATGAAAAGACTAAATCCAAGCTTGTTCTTTGACATGGCAGACACAACATGAACCATTTAAAATATATAATATAACCTGTCCCCATCGATGAATGTACTTGACATGAATTCAAGTACACTATAGTTGAAATCCACCACCAACCTTCAAGACCATCTTGAGGAAACTCATAGGAGCCTGGTATCACTCAAGGTGAGGTATAATCCCTTCTCAACTAAGGCCATCCTTGGTGGTCGTATAAGGAGCCCCATGTATGACTCATGATTTAATCCATAGCTATTAATCACATCCATCGTTTCCATGAGAGAGTGAATCACCTCCACATTATCAAGAATAATATTTTAAAAAGTTCAGATATTAAACATATAAAATAATTTCTTCCACTCCCCTTCGGAAAAACCATGGGAAAAACCTTGGGATGGTTTGTGGTTTTACTTAGTTAAATGTGTGGTGTCCAAAACCTAAATAATAATGAATTATCTGCCTTTTCCTATATAAAATCAACCAAGATAATACATATCTTAATAAAACCTTTGGAAAACGTCCCTAGTCTTTCCTCCTCTCTCTAATATCCTCCCCAGGCTCCCCAATTTCCCTAAGAGCCTCTCTCAAGCCCCTTTTAATCCTTTGGGAACACATGTCTAGATAATGGATTTCTTCCTCTATCATTTTTTCCATGTTCCTATATATTTATATACCCATTAATTTCAATTAAAATTGTTGGGGTATGATTTCAAACGTCCCCTATACTTCCCTTCTTATGTTTTAATGATGAGAGTCCCCTTTATCGCTCATTAATGCCTCCCAGGTACACCTGTTTCAATGCCAAAATTCCGTAATGGATTTTCCCCTCCTCATTTACATTCAATCAATTCTTTTTTTATTAATAAAAACACCATTATATATTTTTGGACATATATCTTTATTACCCCCTTAATATCCATTTAATATACATATGATAAGTTTCCCATTTATCACTCATCAACCATTTTTATAAATTCTTATGTCACGATGTTATGCTACCAAAATTGGATTGTGATTTTTCTAATACAATGTCATTGTGTATTGAATACCATTCCCATTTTTCTATAAAATCCATTCAACATTATTCACATTTACTTATTGATTATAGAGTTTAATTTATGAATTCCAGATTCCTTTCTCAGGTAATAACTGATTTTGTTTTATGAATCCATGTTATATGATCCACATGTCACACTTATGCATTAAATGAAATCACTAATAAGGGTGTTACCAAATAGCACTCCAATACATTAGGTAAATAATAGTATCATTATATGTCATGTGCAGTGCGGGTTTACGCATGCTCCAGGTGCAATGATCCTTTCCTCTGGCTAATAACATTTAAAATGTTGTTTCCATAGTTCCGTGTTATTATAATCATTCTAAATCCTGGCTTTAGGTTCATGTTTCTTCTATGATCTATTGATATTCTTATTTCCTAACATGTACTTTATTCTTAATGTTATGCCATGTTTACTCCCTTAATAGGCTTTATACATCATCCTATTATATGCATGTCCTCAGGATATTTCATGTAATACTAAGTATGATGGAATGTGTGTGGTCATGTATAATAATATTTCAATAGGGATTTGTACTTCATGTTTTATGTTTTTATGTAATGTTCCTAAGCCTAAAAGAAACTGTAACTCTTGATCTTCTATGTTGTATTAAGTGACGATTTTATGTAATAAATTATATTTAAGTTTGAAATAAAGAGTGGGTTTTTTATAGTTGATATCATAGTATATGTTTAGTTATTTTTGGGATTAGGATTAGAAAATCCAGGTGAACCCCTTTGGGATAACATTATGTATAAAAAAAACATTCCTAAATTTTTATGAGTATTGAGTAAATGGTTTATCCGGAAAACACATCCATGTCTGGATACAAGCAGGTAGAGGCAGCTCTGGCACAGATGTATCTAGGGGTAAAACCCAAATACACTACATTGAGCTAGACTCAAACGGGAACTAGAGTACGACTACAGGACTTGCTTCACTCATGGTTACAAGAATCTTAGGGGATATACTTTGGTAAATTCATAATCTTAGTATGAAATATTATTAAGGGAATAAAAAATTTCCCCTGTGAATATATGTTGGGATGTATATCATGTATAACATAGATTTATTCCTATAAATTCATGTGTTAATGAAAATAAAATTATTTTATAAGTCATAAATTTTTTAATTTGGATTACCCTTTATGTGTTACACCTAAATTTCCTTTTATTCAAACTAATGGATGGTAATAAAATGACACGAGCTAACAACTGATGTAAACATCAATGTGATGATTGTTCTAATGAGATGCCCAATCTGATGAGTGTGGGAAACTAAAACATTGTCATGAGACTCTCTCAGTTAACACATGTTTTGAATAGAAACATGGGTCAAGAGTAACATTCACCCCCCTAGAAAGAACAAGCCTCAATCGAGTTCTTCAAGAGATAATGGACTCCAATATTTAATGGATCATCTGATCCCTTAATTGTATAATAATGGATCACTCCATTGAGAAGATCTTCTACATACATAAATTTTCTAAACAAGAAATGGTACTTTTGTTTTCTTATCATATGGAGGGTGAAGATGATAAATGGTGGACATTCATAAAAAATACGAAGCCTAATGAGGATATCGAGGCATTGGAATAGAAGGATTTCTGGAAAATGTTTTTCAATTAATATTTTCTTCTATGCCTCCTATGTAAATTGGAAAGGTACGTCCTTTACTGTAAGCATAAAGAAAATGAATCCATCACATAATACGAGGAAACCATCACAAGTCTTGTACTATATGCCTCTGGATTTTTTGTTACCCCCGAATGCATGGTTGACCACTTTTTGGTTGGATGAAACCAAGCCTACAAAAATACTTAGTGATCTGTGCCTTTGAAATCTTTGAGGAAATTGATTGATGTGTCCTCAAAGTATAAATTGAGATCAAAGAATCTCAAATGTATCATGGGGATAAGAAGCGTAATGAGGAATTTAATCCTTTCTGTCTGATGGATAAATCCAACAATTATTAGAAAATACACCACCCCACTTGAAAAAGGTTTGAAAAAAGCACCCCATACGTTGCCTGAAGGGGATGATTAAATTCCTTATTTGTGGAAGAGAGTGTTACCTAGCCATTAACTTCTGATAAGAAAACCCCACTACTGTGATAGAAGAGAGTAACACTCTATTTTACCATCAATGCATTTTTCATTAATTCAACTGCGTAGACCCATGTTACATTTCAAACTAGTACACTAAGATAAGGGATTTTGAAGGCAACCATCAACCTCTAAGGAAACAGGGCTGATTTTTTTTAATCACAGCCGCTGAAGTAAACCCCTAAAATTAAGTGGTGATAGGTAATCTATGTATTCATCCAAGAATAGAGAATGATCTTTTTGATTCAGGTTCTAAGTATTATTTAAAATCCCTAAATTTTAGTAGAACAATCCCAACACCACCATAAATAATGGAAGTAAAGATTTCGATGAGGACGGTTAATGAGGCAAACATTGCATCCCTTGAATAATACTCCACCCATGTCATAATTTGTGGATCAAACATACCAGAGAACCATAAAAGACTCCATCTTGTAGAATTTGATGCAATTATTGGAATATATTGGATTTCGTTTTATAAAGCGAACATAAATTTCTATGATAGATAAATCACTCTCTATATGGAGAATCGACCCCTAATTATGTGAATTGTCATGGAACGGCATGAATATTCATTAGAACCATCATCTCAAGTGTGCATATTACTTCCCTGTGAGCACATGTATCTTGCTCAGATGATTAAGTCTAAGGAACCAACCATCCTTGATGACATCCCAATAGTGAGGGAATTCGCTGAAGTTTTTCATTAAGAATTTCATGGTCTTTCTCCAGGAAGAAATTTGGAAATATCAATTAATATTATACCTTGGTAATTACAAATATCCAAGACTACGTATATAATAGTTGTTATGGATCTTCCAGAGTGGATGAAATAACTATAGGGGAATCTAGATAAAGGTTTTATACATCTCAGTGCATCACCATGGGGTGCACCAGTTATCCTTGTCAAGAATAAGGATGGGTCAATGCACAGTTTCATTTATTATCATGAGATTAAAAAAATTATGATAAAGAACAAGTATTATCTGCCACAATTTGATGAATATTTCAATCAGCTACATGGAGCACAATAATTTACCAATGTGTATTTGTAGTAAGGATATTACAATGTAAGGGTAAAGAAGGAGGATATCCCCATGACTGCTTTTCATACAAGATATGGGCACTATGAATTCATTGTAATGCCTTTCATACTCACTAATTCTCCAACAGTCTTCATGTACTTGATGAATAGTGTCTTTAGATATTACCTTGACAAATTTGTCGTAGTATTTATATAAGATATTCTAATATACTCCAAAAAAACAAGGAAGAGAATGAGGAGCATTTGAGAAATATACTAGAGACCATACACATGGAAAAAGCTCTATGAAAAGTTCCATGATTGTGAGTTCTTGTTGAATGAGGTCTCATTCATGGGTTATTTCATCTCATGAAATTGGATATCTGTGGATCCCTCCATGAAAGATGAAATTAAGGGATGAACGAGGCCAACATCAGTAACAAATATTTGTATCTTCCTGAGGTTAGCGGGATATTATTTCTGATTTGTGAGAAATATTTCCCAATTGTCCAACCCTCTTACCATGATATCTCATAAAGGAGTAATGATTGCTTGGAGTAATGAATGAAAAGATAGATTCAATGAGTTTAAAAGGAGGCTTATCACTGTGCTGATGCTCACACTACCCCCTATGTTGAGAAATTTTTGTGGTATTTAGTGATCCTCCAAAAAAGATAATAGGCTTTGTGTTGATGAAAAATGATAGAGTCATTTCCTATTCTTCAATATAATTTAATGTTCATGAGAAAAAATATCTAAAACATGATCTTGGGTTAGCTACAGTGATCTTATCGATAACAAATTGTTGACATTACCTCTTTGGGAGAAGTGTGAAATATACATGGCTTAAAAAGCATCAAGTATATATTCCCACAGAAAGAGTTGAATATGCACCAATGAAGTTGGATAGATATGATAAAAGACAATTACTACTCAATCCATTACCACTCTGGAAATGTGAACAAGGTGGCAGATTATTTAAATCGAAAGGACCCAGAAATTATTTCATTGATGATAATTTAAAAGGATCCAATATTCTTATATTTGATGAAGATGGATATGTGAATCATAAATAAGGGAATATCATCAATCATTTCAACAAATTATTTCTCAACTGTCACATTTAGAATGGTCAATAGATTCCCAAAATAATGATGTGGAAATTTGGATGAAAGTAGAAACTACCAGAAAAGGGAAATCCTAGGAGTTCAATGTTAATGAAGAATGAATTGTTAGATTTGGGTCAAGAATATGTTTTCCATAAAATTCAGAGATTATGAAGAATATTTTTAATGAAACACATAGTTCTAATTTCTATATTCACATGGTAAATAAGAATATGTATTGAGATCTCTGAGAGCTTTATTGGTGAGATATCTTGAATAAGGAGATCGGTGAGTATACATAAAAGTTCATTGTATGTAAAAATGTGTAGGCTGAGAGGAAGAATTCTAAGGGGATGTTTCCACCATTACCTATACCAACATGGAAATGGGAGAACATCACCATGGACTATTTCAATGGACTTCCAAGTATAGCTAAAGTAAATAATGTTATTTTGTTTTTTGTGGACCTTCTTACAAAGACTACAAAATTCATAGCATTTCAAGAATATTTCTCATTGGATCTACTAGAATATAGATATATTTTTGAAGATGTTACACTACATGAAGTACAACTATTTATTGTATCCAACCAAGATCCAAGATTAAACTCTATGTTCTAGAAGAGTCTTCAACATGCTATGAATACTGAGATGAACATCAGTGTGGCCTATCATCTTAAAATTTATGGCCAATATGAGAAGACTATCCAAACATTTGGGGACATGTTGAATGTCAGATCAATGGACATCAAAGGATAATGGGATCAACATCTTCCTCTGGTTGAACTCTCTTACAATAACAGTTTTAACTCAATCATCAAAATTTCTCTTTTTGAAGCCCTATATGGGAGAAGGTGAAGAACACCAGCATGGTGGGATGAAATTGGCCAGCGAGAACTCCTAGTTCTTGAAATTGTCTATGAAATGGTGGAGAAGGTTATGACCATCTAATATCAAAATAATGCATCTTAGAGTTGACCAAAGAGCTATTCTAATAATCATCAATGATACCTAGAGTTTGATGTTGGATACATGTTATTCCTCCCTATACCACCATGGATTAGAATTAGGAGATTTGGGAATAAGGGAATGATTAGTCCAAGGTTCCTCGACCCTTTTGAGATCCTAGATCACATTAGAGATGTGTCCAATTGACTAGAACTCATACCGAACCTATCAAAAGTACATGATGTATTTCATGTATCACTATTGAGGATGTATATTCCAATCCTATTACATGTACTCAATCCAGAGGTGGTACAAATGGAAAATGATATCTCTTATGAAGGGAATTCGGGGAAGATATTAGATTGTATGGAAAAAGCTTTACTAAATAAGGCAATGCCCCTTGTTCAGGTGTTGAGGCGAAACCACATGTTTGAAGAAGAAATGTGGGAATCTAATGAATTGTTGAATCATAGTTACTCTCATAAATTTTAGTGTGGGAAAAGAAAATTTCTTTAGGGGGAAGCTTGTAATAGACCAAATTTATATTAATGAAAATTTCTCATGATCTAATTAACATTCCAATTATGTAAACTGGTTATATAACATATGCACTTCTTTGATTTTATGTTTTTTGATTTTAAAATATCGTAACAAATTATTACCATTGCTAATTTATCCCTTGAAAAGTGACCACATGATTTCTATAAATATAGGGCTTTAACAAATCCCATTTACTCATAAAAAGGAAGTGATGGCCTCATTTAGTAGAATTTATCCTTAAAGAGTCAATTTGTTGGAGCTCAGAAAGGATGTAGCGTCACTGGACATCTCTTTAGACCAAGGCCAATCCTAGATTCAACACATTAAGCTTGAACGAAACCACCTACGAGATAAGTGGAAGATTATAGAGATTAGAACCTGATCAATTTTATTTTAGACACACCAAGAGTCTGTCACCATCTCACACCTTACCCTTATATCTTATGTGGGTGTTATAAGGGGTTATGTAACAAGACACTAGAATTATTATTAGGTGCATTACTTTTTTATATAATAATAAATATACATTAATTTTATTATTGTCACTTTGAGCATAAATAATATCATCATAGTTAATATTTATATTAAATTAAAAAATATATTTTGAAGAATTAATGTATTTTTTGAATAGAATAATATATTAATAAATTATTATTAGTTTATTGATTTTTATTAAATATAAATGACAGTTTATGTTTTTATAAATACAATTGTAATATTTATTACGGTTTGAAAGTTTTTTTTAAAACCCATGAATTTTTAAAAAATATCAGTTTTAATTTTAAAATTAACAAATCACATATTTAGAAGATTATTTCTATAAAATAACTAATATTTTTGGAATCATGACTGGTAAATTATACAATGGTGAATTTTTAATAATTTTCTGAGACAATAGAATTTTTGTGTAAAAATCAAATATTGTTTAAATATATAATGTGATTTATGGCATCATAATGAAACAATAGTGATGTAATAAAATACTATAAAAACTATGTTCATCCAATAATTTTTTTTACCTTTACCATAATATGATTTTATATTTGTTTTATTATTTTTATGGAGCCTTAGTGGACCCAACAAGACATATAAAACAAGATAACATTTAAAATTACTTCCTTGAGAGTGTGACTCACCTCCATGTAAGCAAGCCTAGTATTTTTATAATTTAGGACATTTTACTTATAAAATAAAATTTTCAACTCCCATTTGGATAAAACCAAGGATATGTTTGTGGTTTTGATTAGTTTAATGTGTGGTGTCAAAAACCTAAATAATAATGAATTCCCTATATTTCCCAATATTATCCCACCAAAGCTCCCACTTCTCTTCACTAAAAACCTATTAAGAATAACCCTACTATTCCTTCAAATCTCTATTATCCTCCCAAGTCTCCCCATGCTCCCATCAATTGCAATGCCCCAACCCTGGTTACCCAGAGTCGGTGAATTATTACATAACATTGTCCTGATCACAAAAGATCAAGTCTCGAAAGACTGATTAGTTTATTATCCTTGGAAATAGTAGATACATTAAAAAAATTTACATTACATTATAAAATGAAAAACTAAAACAACATTGTCTCCAAAGGCCACACTCATATCCATTAGACTATCCCTACAGGTTAGTCAAAGTATACTTCTGCGCATCCCGGGGAAAATGATACATAGAAAGGGGTGAGCCTAGATTCTCCGTGAGGATAACAATATAGCGGAAACTTTCATAAATTAGCATAAACATTCAAGGCACTTTTTAAGACTAATACAAAAGCCTTTTAAACATGAAATTTAGCATAATATGGAGAAGAAAAGAATCCATTTAATTATTCACATTGATATTATACTAGTCGAATGACCACATGGAAATTCAATAGCCGCTTTCATAATGACAGAATGAATAATCTCAGATTTTAATTTCTCTGTCATGGCCTCATGCTAGGACCTACGGGTTAACTATAACCAGACCCCAACCTGGAGTGTCTCTGTAACCAGACCCCATCCAAGAGTGCCTTTATAACTGGAATCCAACCCGGAGAGCCTCTGTAACCAGACTCCAACCCTAAGGGCTTACTTTTACCGGTCCCCAACCCTGAACATACTAGTCTGACACATTTATCATAAAGAGAGGTTGAAATATAACTTAAACATACTTATTAAAACTTTCATTCAAAATGTTAATACATTAACCATAATTCATGAATGACATAAAAATAACTCATCCATATTCAAACATATCACAAATCCTTAAATAAAATATGGAATATTTTTATCATAATAAATCAACTTCAAACAGGTGTAAAATTTAACAAAGGATGTCGACATAGATGAAATCAAAACTATTTGAGAGAAATATCTCTTTCTATTTTAAAATCATTAAAGATTCGTATAATTTATAAGGGAATTAATTTAAATGATAGTTTTGAATCAAAGTGTCCCATACCTCTTTGAAACGTTTTAAAGGAATTAATATTTTAAAACATTCATGTCTATATAAATAAATCCTTAAACCCATTTTGAAAACATGGACATTAATGAGAAAGGTTTAGATGAATAAATCATTGTAACATTTAAAATAAATTTTTAGTGAAAAATTCCCTTAAAATAATCTCTTTGAAAACTATTTTATGAATCATTAACATGAATAATAAATATTTCCTAGTAGATACTTATGTAAAAAACAACCCCAGATGATAAAAAGATTGGGAAATTAACCCTTACTAATTTGGTAACTCGCGAAACAAACACCCCATGAAATAAATATTATTAAATGAATTTGTAAATAAAAATTGA
Organism: Viscum album; assembly: GCA_963277665.1. Taxonomy (NCBI): domain Eukaryota; kingdom Viridiplantae; phylum Streptophyta; class Magnoliopsida; order Santalales; family Viscaceae; genus Viscum; species Viscum album. Next base: position 56,156,869 of record OY728156.1, read on the forward strand.
TTAGATTATATGACAAAAGGAATTAAATCATGGCCAGCACATACACCACACAAAAGGAAATAGTGGAAATACATCGTGAATCTTACGGAAAGGAGTTAGATGAAATCCCCTTAACTCATTGTAATCAATCGAGTTGTATGAATAAAAGTTTATAACCACCAAATAATGCAAATAATACCAAAAATACAAAGAGAATCATGATAATATATATCAAATGGAAGTACACAATACACCACATGTAATAATTATGTGGTGAACAATGGGAATCTCACGGAATTAAATTTGAGATATGAACCCCCTTACCACAAGTCCGGCATGTCTTGTATGTTCCTTGTTCTTCCTAAACAATAAACATAAGTTAATTTTTAATTTATTAAGAAAATTATTAATTTTGTTACCTTTTATATAACTTATTACCTTGATATAACAATTATTTAATTATTTGAGTTTATATTGGATATTTTATCGATGTTTGGAACTTGAGTAAAAAATGACCTTGTTATAATTACAATTTTTCCTTGTGGTAAAAATTACATTATCTCTAGAATGATATAAATAATTTAGATATAATATATATTATATAACCATTATATATATGTATTTATAACAATACATAACATTTGGAGATAAGAAATGAAATGCACCGTTCTTGGAGACTGTAAGCCATTTGTACACCTCAACACTAATTTAATTTCTATTTTGTATTTTATTGGAATTAAAACATAATGATAAATAGGTATATTATAATTCCAGTAAAATATCATATATAATATCATTAACTACATCTTTTATACATCCCACTTAAGGAATTAATGAGTCATGTCACTTTGAGGGGGTTGTAGTTCACACTCCATCAAATGAAATTATCGCGTTTAACCCATAATGGAAACCATAAAGGATTGATATAAATGGAAAATAAATTAGCATAAATATAAAATAAACATAATATATATCATATATAAATATATTTCCATCTTAATGCCCACCATGAGAGGCGGAAGGATATAATTGAACAATCATCATTTCGTGAGGCGTTAGTTTTCCATCGAGAGAAACAATATGTTATTTACCCATTAGATGGAGGTGTGAGTATGTGTAGTTCAAATACCTCTAATAACAACATCCTAGAATATTGAGGATACTATTCATGGTATAAAATAAAGGAATAAAAAGTGTTTAGGAGTTGGATAAGTAAAATAATATAAAAGAAGTTTAGAGAAGCCATTACCATTAATTTAGGTAACTCCCTATTGTTTGAACCAATCAGACTTCTTGAAGTGACTTCTCCCTCAGGTAAGGATTGTATACGAAAGATAGAAATCTTTAGAGATTATTTTTTAGGGTTTTGATGAGCCAAGGGGCTTGAGAGGTGTGAGGAATGAGTTAAAAGTGGTGTCCTTTTATAAGGGAGAGGAGGGGCTCTTTTGGAATGTTTGAAAATGTTATTTTATTATAAACTTATCTTTGGTATCAAAAAGTAAAAAATTATAAAATTAAAATATAATATGACTCATGTTATAAATAAAATCATTAAATAATAATTGGGTAGGTTTTAGATATTTGTTTAATATTAATAATCTTATTTATTTAAATCATTTATTAATGAGGTGAATACTACATCATTAATATTGTGTCATAAAAAATGTAATTTATTTGATGTCTAAAAATTGTAAAAAAAATACAATAATGTAAGAAATATTTTTATCCTTCCAATGAATTTTTATAGTTGAGAACGTGACATATATAACCCCATATAAAAACTGATATACTAAAATATATTAGTTAATGACATTTTTGCCTTTACTTTAAGTAAATTCAAATAAAGTGTCATTATAACTCATAAGTGGCTCAATGGGGCCCCAAAATAGACCCAAGGATTCCCATGGTTGGTAATGACTCATCCAATAAGGTTAGGACAATATTTAAGGTAATTTTTGTATTATTATAATATTCTTTTTACCTAAATTACCCTTTTACATTTAATCGCAGAAAATAATAGTCAAAAGTTACTATTCAAAAAATAATAATTTTAGCTTATTCAACCACAATTTACATAATAATAACAACCAAGGATGTTGTATTTTCAAAATAATTAACAGAAGCGGTAAAATTTCTTTTAAATGAAGAGGTCAATTTTTTATTTACTACTATGTGGTTTTACTATTCATCAAAAATTTATGTTTTTCAGAAAAATACAAAATCAATTTTGACTAAGCAATATTATATATTCTAAATTAATTATTTATATTTATTTTAAGAAATTAAAAAAATTAAATATGTATTAATTAATTTAAAATTAATTTCCGTTGTCAAAACAAATAGTGTGTTTGTACGAAACAATAATTATCAAAGGATTGACAGTTGTTTATGTATAATTTCAGTGTAAAAATAATTCCAACGACAAAAATTGGATTAAATGGTAAAAATATAATATAATTATACTTTCAAACAATTAAAATGTATAATTGAACACTATAAATAATTCTGATTAAAAAAGTAGTTTTCAATTAAAACATTGTATTTCTCACTATTAATCAAAATATGAAAGTTATCAGAAAAGTACCAAAAATTTATACAATCTAAATTTTTATGTCTAAATTATAAATAAAAATTTAATTTCATTAAATTGAATGTATAAATGTGTCAAATATTGATTTCAATAAAAGGTTCTCCATTAAAAGGCGGTGAAATTGGATTTTTTGAACAATACTTATTTTATCTGAATAAATGAATTTGTTCTTATAATATGTCTAAGAAACACATAATATGAATGTTAAAATTATATATAGTATATAAGATTCAAAATTCAATTAATACCATTCATAACCTCTTTTTGAACAGTTAGTGTGGTAAGTTGTGGTGCTCTCGAACTCGGTGTTGTGTTTAGTGAAAGCTATTGAATTACATTAATGAGATAGCATACTATGAAATAGAGGGGTGTAACATTTTCCCCTAATTCAATAAATTGTGTCCTCGCAATTTGTAATCTTTCTTCAAAAATAAATTGTTAAAAATAAAAAATTAGCTTTGTGGAAAACCCACAATGGAAATTGGGTTAGAGAAATTTTGTATTAATAAAAGGGAAAGGGAAATGAAGAAGCCACCAAAAAATTATGATCTCAATTAAGAGAACATTGCTGGAAATTAGTAATATAATTGGAGGAGAAACAGAAATATTCCTAGGGAGTGATTTTGGTCATCAATTACAAACAAGTGTAAAATTGAATGCCTTAAATCCATCAATCTATGATGATTTAAAATATCATCAGTTCAAATAAACATAAGGTATTATGATAAAACATTTTTTGAATTAATATCCCTTACCTACAGGTTAATAATTAGTTTCTTCAATGAATAATATATATATATATATATATGACAAGTATAGTTTAATCATTCTACTAATTTCTTCCACAAAGTCATCTTTCACTCCAAAAGATAATAGTACTAAAAAGTATTTTATTTAGCCTAATCGTATATGATTCCATATAATAACATATACCGTTTAAATGAAGAAAAATATTTTTTAATAACTAGGGACTTCTTGTAGGCTAGTGGTAGGTAATAAATCCTTTTCACAGATTGGTGGTGGGTTCGATTCCCGTAGCTTTGTCCGACACGACAGGTTATAACCCGAGCAGCTGGTTGTCCTTTTCATAAAACTATAGTATTATAATATTTAAAATATAATATTAAGAAATTTTTTAACCTTAAAAAATACTTTCCAAAGTTAGAAATAATATTTTCCAACCTTTATATTTATCCAAAAAACCGCTTTCCAGACTCTTTCTAAAAGGTCTCTAAATTCCAAAATCAAATGTAACATCAGATTCCCCAAACAAATTAAAGTTTCTCTTAATGTCACATAATTGAAATAGGATTACCTTCATAATATTAAAACCTCACTGAATAAAACAAGTACTGCAGTACAATCCTTATATATATCACATTATTCTTATATCTAGAATATAATTCCTGAGTCCAAAAACACAAATACGTTAATTATTCCACTTCAACTGTATTAAAAACATAATCATGGCCTTTATCCCTTGTCCTTTTCTAAGGTATGTTTCCATGGTGCGTAGGACATTCATTTTCATAATTCCCCATCTCTCGATGATTTTAGCATTCAATATTGACATCAACTTTCTTTCCCTTGCAATCACGAGCTTGGCGGGATTTTTCACCACACTTGTAACAGACTCTCATTTATTTTAGGAAAATACCAGGGAGTTTCTTCCAACAAATATCACCAAATGAAAAATCATTATTTAACTTTTTCCCTTTATCTATCTCTTGATCCATTTTTATCTTCTTCTGTTCTTTACATTATTGTCATAAGATTTGGATAATTTCTTATATTTATTGATAGCACATTAGCCAATATCTTAGTACGGTGAGAAGGATTGTGAGACTAATGCTCTCAAGAGAAATATTTTTAAGCCATCAAAGAATTGATCAATCATACTCCTTAGGTTATGTATATAATCTGTTGCATGCCTTGTTAACCTTGTAAAGTTACCCTCATACTTTTCGACAATCTAATTATCTTTTTTCCTCAGACTCAAAAATTGTATTTCCATCTCTACTCGATGGTCACAAGGAAAGTTTTTGTTCTAAGAAAATATCATTAAACTCCCTCCATTCCATACTTGATACTTATTCATCATCCTTTTTGTTTTTAATCAGTGTCCACCATTGATCAGAATCTTCAGTGAGGTGATAAACTACCATGTCGACTTTTTCTCTTTCGATACTCCCCAAAGCATGAAATATTTTCTCTATGAAACTTATCCATTGCTCAGCTACCAATTGATTTATACTCCCATTTAATGTTGGTGGTGGTTTCCTCATTAAGCTGTACAACATTGATCCTCTGTGTTGTAGATTAGTGTGCTCCATACGGATAAGGTTATTATTAATAACCTGAGTGAGTTGTCCCAGTATGGTGATAAGTTGATCAGCACAAGTTTCATCAGTAGCGCCACTATAATTATCTTCAGTAGGAGGAAAATCCCTACATGGATGATGTGTGTTGATAAGGTTTCTATTCCTTCTACTATGAACCATCTCTAAAAAAATGCCTTACGCTAGATTATTTTATGAATCGAAATACATAATTCTAAATATGTCAAACACTTAACATAAACCGAGCAGTTTAAGGATATAATCCAAAATCATAAAAAAAATCATGGAGGAATCATATAGTCATAATTCCTTCATAATTTTTTTTAAGGAAAATAAGAATTATCCTAAGCATATCCCAGGGGAGTGTCATAAGAAAGAGTGCAGTAAGGCCTATTTTCATGCAGTAGTTCTTGTTCGAGTCTACCTAAAAGTGTTGTTTTTAGGTTTTACCCCTAGGAACATCTGTTCCAGAGCTGCCTCTACCTGATCATATCCTGATAGGGATGTATTTCTTGGAAAACAAACAAAATCCCTATAATAAAAATATTATTGGATGTTATTCTATACTAATCCTCAAAGTCCATCTTAGGGTATTGTGCTATAATCAGAGTTTATCTAAATCTAGTTTCCAAGGTTTTTACTAAACATCCTCTAATACCAACTATAACACCCCAACCCTAGTTACCCGGAGTCGGTGCATTATTACATAACATTGGTATGATCACAAAATATCATGTCTCGAAAGAATTATTAGTTTAGTAGCATTAGAAATACTAGATACATTTACAAGTTTTACATTATATTATAAAATGAAAAACTACAACAACATTATCTCCATAGGCCACACTCATATATCATATACTATCCCAGGAGGTCAGTCATAATATACATCTTCACATCCTCAAAAAAATAAAACATAGAAATGGGTGAGCTCAATTGCTCAGTAAGGATAACAATATAAAGAAAAATTTCACAAATAATCATAAACCTTAGGCAATGTATAAGACTAATAAAAAATCCATTAAAAATTGAAATTTAGCATAATATAGAAAATTTAAAATAAAATAATTCCATTTACATATTCACATGGATATTCTACTAGTCGAATAACCACATGAAATATCAATAACCACTTTTATAATGAAGAAATGCATATTGTCAGACTTAAATTTATGTGTTAAGGCCTCGTGCCAGGACTGAGGGTTTAACGGTAACCAGACCCAAACCCAGAGAGCCTCTGTAACCGGACTCGAATCTGGAGAGCCTCTGTAACTATACTCTAACCCGTAGAGCCTCTATAACCAGACTCCAACTCAGAGAGCCTCTGTAAACGTACACCATCCCAAAGGGCTTACTTTTTATGGTCGCCGTCTCGTAACATACTAGTCCAACACATTCATCTGAAGAAGAGGTTTCAATATAACATAAACATTCATATTTAAACTAGCATATGAAATTTAAATACGTTAACCATAAACCACGAATGGCATAAAAATAACTCATCCATAGTAAAACATATCACAAAACCATAAATAAAATACGGAATGTTTTTATCATAATAAATAAACTTCAAACAAATGTAAAATTTATCAAAGAATGTTGACATAGATGAAATAAAAAATATTTTAGATAAATATATCTTTCTATTTTGAAATCATTTAATAGTCACATAATTTATAAAGGATGTCATTTAAAAGATAGTTTTGAATTAAAGTGTCCCATAAAACATTGAAACTTTTGAATGAAATTAACATTTTAAAACACTCATCTCCATATAAATAAATTCTTAATAGCATTTTGAAAAATGGACATTAATGAGAAAGGATTAGAAGAATAAATCATTAATACATTTAAAATGATGATTTAGTAAAAAAAATCCATTAAAAGGAAACCTTTTGAAAACTATTTTATGAAATATGGACATGGATAATAAATATGTCCCAGTAGATACATAAAAACAAACTCATATAATAAATAGATTATAAAATTAACCCTTACTTATTTGGTAACATACGAAATATACACCCCATGAAATAAGGATTATTCAATAAAGTTATAAATACTCATTGATTAAATTATATTACACAAGTAATTAAATCATGGAATGTACATACACCACAAATAAGTAATTAATGGCAATACAGTGTGAATCTTACTAGAATAAGAAGTGAGATGAAATCCCCTTACCACATTGTAATCAATCGAGTCCTATGAACAAAAATTAATAACCACCAAATCATTCATTGAATAACATTAATATAAATAGCATAATGATAATATATATCAAATGGAAGTACAAAATACACCACATGTAATAAACAAGTGGCGAACAATTGAAATCTCAGAGAATTAATTGTTAGATAAGAAACCCCTTACCTCAAGTACGACTTGTCATGTATGATCTGTGTTCTCCCTGAAAAATAAAATTAAGATAATTTCAGCTTGATTATTTAATTTTTTAATATTTATTATAACTTTTATATCACTTATTACCTTTCTATAAAAATTAGTTAATTATTTGAGTTCTTATCAGATATTCTATCGATGTTCAGATCTGGAGTCAAAAATAAAATTCTCATAATTACAAATTTTCCATACGGTCAAAAGTATATTATCTACAAAATGATATAAATGAATTATATATCATATATATATATTATATATTAAGTATATATGTGTATTTATAACTATACATAACATTTGGAGATATGAAATGAAATGCATCATTCAGGGAGACGATAAGTCGTACGTATGCCTGAATACTACTTTAATTTCTATTTTGTATTTTCATGGAATTAAAACATAATTATAGATAGTTATATTATAATTCCAATATAAAATAATATATAATATCATTAATTACACCCTTTATACATCCCACGTAAGGCAATAATGAGTCATATCACATTGAGGGGGTGGTAGTCCGCACTTCCTCAAATGAAATTATCTCATTTTACCTATAATGAAAACCATAAAATATTGATATTAATGGAAAATGAATAATCCTAAATAAAACATAAACATTATATATATAATATATAAAAATAGTTCTATCTTAATGGCCACCATTAGAGGTGGTAGGATATAATTTAACAATCATCGTTTCGTGAGGCGTTAGTATCCCATAAACGAAAACAGTATGTTCGTTACCCATTAGATGGAGTTGTTTGTAAATGTAGTTCAAATATTTCTCATAAAAAAATCCTAGTATATTGAGGATACTATTGTTGTTATAAAATAATGTAATAAAAATATTTTAGTGGATGGAGAATTAAAAAAAATAAAAGAAGTTAAGATAAACCATTACCTTTAATTTGGGTAACTCTCTTTGGTTTGAACGAAACAAACTTTTTGTTGTGACTTCTTCTTAAGGTACGACTTCTAAGTGGAAGATATGGATCTTGAGAGCTAATTTGGGTATGTTTTTTAATAAGACAAGGGTCTTTAGAGGTGTGAGGAATGAGTTAGATGTGGTGTCATTTTACTAGGGAGAGGAGGGGCACTTTAGAAACGTTTGAAAATGTTATTTTATTATAAACTTATCTTTGGTTTCAAAAGGTTAAAAACTCATTAAATTAGAATAAATATTTGGCTCATGTTAGAAATAAAATCAATAAATAAAAATTTTACTGGTTTTGGATATTTTTTATTATTAATAATCTTATTTATTTAAATCATTTATTAATGAGGTTAATACTGCATCATTCTTCTGTCATACATAATTTAATTTATTTGATGTCTAAAAATTATAAAAAATATACTATAATTTAGGAAATATTTCTAAATTTGCCATGAATATTTATAGTCGAATATATGACTTATATAACCCCATATAAATATTTATATACTTAATGATATTTGTTAATGTCATTTTTCCTTTAATTTATGTTAATTAAAAGAAAGTGTCACTATCACTCTTAATGGGCTAAATGGGGTCCCAAAATCGACCCAAGGATCCCCATTATCTGTCATGACTCATAAAATAAGGTTAGGACAAGTGTTAAGGTACTTTTATATTATTATAATATTCGTTTTACCATAAATTACCCTATTTACATTTAACCGTGGTAAATAAAAGTCAAAAGTTACTATTCACCAAAAAATATTTTTACCTTATTGAACAACATTTTACATACTAATAACAACCATGTATGTAGTATTTTCTAAATTTAATTAATAGAAGTGTTAAAATTTCATTTAAATGAATGTCATTTTTAACTACTATTATGTGGTTTTAGTAGTCATCAAAAATTTATGTTTTTCATAAAAATTCCACAAAATTCAGCCTATGCTATATTTGATATTAAAAATTCATAAATGATTTCTAATTTATGAAATTCAAAACATAGAATTTGTATTAATTAATTTAAAATTAATTCTTGTTGTCAAAACAAATACCATGTTTTTAAGAAACAATTTCTATCAAAAGATTGTCACTTGTTTATGTATAATTTCAAAGTGAAATAAATTCCAATGACTAAAATTGGATTAAATTGTAAAAATACAATCTAATTATACTTCCAAACCATTCAAATGTATATTTTAACACTATAAATTATTTATATTAAAAAAGTTGTTTTCAAGTAAAACATAGTATTTTTCACTATTCATAAAAATATGAAAGATATCAAAAAATAACCAAAAATTTATCGAAACTAAATTTTTATATCCTTATTCTAAAAAAGAATTTAATTTCATTAAATTGAATATATAAAAGTGTCAAACATAGGTTTTAAAAAAAATATGCCATTAAAAGGGTGTAAAATTGCATTTTTTTTAAAATACTTCTTTTAACTGAAAAAATGATTTTGATTTTATACTATGTCTAAGAAACAGATTATATGAATGTTAAAATTATATAGAGTATATAAGACTCAAAATGCAGTTAATACTATTCATTGCTGCTTTTTGAATGGTTAGTGTGGTACGTTGTTGTGCGCTCGAACTCAGTGTTGTGTGTAGTGCAAGCTATTGAATTACTTGAATGAGATAATGTACTATGAAATCTTGGGATGTTACAGGAATACCCTCTCAATCCCTTCCCAAGCCTTCAGGATCACACTTCCATGGAAATTATTTTTCCTCTCTCATTTTTTTGTCCATGTTTTTTAATGTTTCTATAGCCATTTATTTTCAATTTAAAATGTTGGGGTTTGATATTGAACACCCCTAATACATTACTCTTTATGTTTGAATGATTATAGATCCCTTTATCATTCATTAATGCATCCTTAGTAAACATGATATTGAGCCGAAATTCTATAATGGATTTGTATCTCCACATTTAAATTCCAATTTTTTTTTATAAATCTAAATTCCATTAAATATGTTTAAAAATGAATCTATATGACCCCCATTACATTCCATTTAGTGTACATATGATGAGAAACCCCTTTATCACTCATCAACCATTTTTACGAATTATTATGTCACACCATCATGTGGCCAAAATAGCACTGTGAGTTTCCATGACATAGTGATTATGTAGTGAATACCATGCCCATTTCACTATCAATGGTATTCACATATATGCACATTCACATAATTATTATATTATTTAATTTATTAATTCCACATTTAATTATCATGGAATAAATGATAATGTTTTATGAATCTATGTTATATGATCAATGTGGCAGATTTATTGATTAATTTTAATGATTAAGAAGGGTGTTCCCTGATTGTGCTCCAATGAAATGGGTAAAGACTAGTATCAAGATATGTCACATGCAATGAGGGTTTACTCATGCTCCATGTGTAATGATCCAAGGCTCATTCTAATATCATGTTAAATGTTGTTTCCAAATTTCCATGTCATGATAACCATTATATATCATTCCTTTATGTTCATGTTTCTCTTATTATCCATTGATATTCCTATATCATATCTTTTAATATACTCTTCACATTATGCATTTTTTACTCCCTGACATTGATTTATTGCTCTCCCTTTTTTATGCAAGTCCTCAGGTTATCCCATGAAATGATGTTTATAAAGGAATGTGTTTGGTCATGTAAAACATGTTTTTAATAATGATGTGTATTTCATGTTTTAATTTGTTATGTAATGTTCCTAAGCCCCAAATACACTAGACCTCTCTATCATCTATGTTTTATCATGTGATGATTTTATGTAAAAAATTGCATTTATGTGTGAAATAAAGAGCATGGTTGTTATACCCTTATCCAACAGGAATCCATTTAACAACATATAACAATCTATTTAAATAAAAATACATTTTATCTAACCCATTAATGGGATTCAGGGCATACAACAAGGGTATCCTAGGCCCAACGACCATAAATGGTTAAAAATGGGAACTCACCCATGGGTGGCCCTTATTCTTGGTATTAAACCAGTTATAATCTTTGAAACACTTAATTAAATACATAAAAATTGAAAAGAAACTATAGGTAGAATTTATAAATCATGGCGACACCCCAAAAAATGGGCACATGATGCTCTTTCATATTAAAATACATGAAAATCAGCGAAGGGCAAGAGACAACCTACCACATGATCGTGCTATATATCTCATCCAGTATTCAGATCTATTTTTCCATGGTTTGGGAGAAATCATATGAACTGATGAGGAATGAGATATTAATTCATATGAACCTAAATCAAAATAGTGCAATCGATAAGAATAATAATTGAATATGGATAAAAAGGAATCGATGCATTACCATTACAGATCTAAGGGGATGAACATACGTCAAAAAGACAATGGATGGAGAACAAGGATCAAAGGGAATAATTTTTGACTAAGAGAAGATCTGTATTGAGAGGGAGTTGTTTTTCATGGAATATAAAATGAATAAATGTTAATAATATATTTTATTTAAATTAATATATCTAAAAAACTAACCATTAAGGTCACATGGTTTCTTTTAATATTTTCCAAAAAATTGTTGAAATCAAACGAGGGTCACTCTATGTCTAGGGAATAGTGAATGGTTACCCCAAATTGTTTGAAAAACTATGAGAAACCCATGTGAACACCATTTTCAGGGTTTTATAAAACTATAGACATGTTTGCATGGCTGTGCACCCCAGTTTGCATGGTTTTCACTGATCGTGCAACCTCCTCTATTCACAAAAAACATTGGTTCTAGGCTCTAGAGTAGCCCTAAAAAACCCAAAGAACTCCATGAACCAAACATACATCCACATTAGGCTATATTTAAGTAATTAAAAGAGGAATAAATGGAAAAATCTGGATCCATATCTCAATGAAGAATCGGGTTCTTACAAACTTACCCCCTTAAAGCAATGCAACCTTGAATTTCCCTTCCACCGGTGGTGTAGATGTATCAAAAAACAACTCCAGCCATTTCAACCAAATATCACCCTCCCTCACCTAGGTCTCATAATGCTCTCATAAATGATGCTATAACACCCATACTAATGGAATATACCTACCATGGAGAACCATTGTGCATTGATCTACAATATGTGTAGGTTGCACCTCAAGTGACACATCTACTTGTAATTCAACACCCTAGGGATGAAAAATGTGAGACATGTATGAATTTTATCTTCATTAATGAGAAGCACAGATGAAATCATGAATATCCTAATACATATGAGGTAACTGCAACCAATAGGAAACCAACCCAACCCTTTCTGAAATCTCAAATGATCTGACATATCTCTGTGATAGCTTACCCTATCTCCTAATCCTCTTATATCCTAGCCTTGGGGAAACATATAGAAAAACCTGATTTCTAACATATAACTCTAGATGTTTTCTATTATGACTAATGTTCAACTGTTTATGAGACTGTGTAGTATCCATCCACTTCCGAATCAACGTCACCTTCTTAGTGGTCTCATCGACAAGATGAGTTCCTGATATAGCTACCTCTCCTTCCTCCTTCCAACCCAAGGGTGATCGTTATGGCCTACCATAAAAATTCTCAAATAGAACCATATAAATAGTATCTAGAAATCTATTCTTATAGGTAAACTCAGCCATAGTTTTTTTTCACAAGAACCCCCACAATCTTCGATGTATGCCCGAAGCTTCTCCTCCACCACCCAAATTTTATACTATAACTGGCCATCAATCTAGGGGTGGTAATTCATGCATTGAAGCACCTATGTAACCAGCTCCCTTTGTAACACTTTCCTTAAATAACAAGTAATCCATGTTTCCCTAAGTGAAATATTAGATCATGGAACCCCGTGAAAATGTATAATCTCATAGTTGTAGAACCACCCAAGCTCGTCAACACTTATGGCTACCTTGATAAGTATAAAATTTAAAAACATTGTGAGCCTATCAACAAAAACCCAAATGGAATCATTACCTTGAAGTTACCATGTTAAAACAATCACAAAACCTATCAAAACATCAATCCATTTCCACTTAAGAATGGGTAGCTGCTATAAAAGTCGGGCTGGTTGCTGGTGTTCTACCTTCTCCTATAGATAGGTGGAACACCTCATGATGAAACCATATACACCTCTATTCATAACTAGCCATCAATACTAATGATGTGAATCCTAATACATCTTGGTGACACCAGAATGAATCTCCAAAACAGATGCCTGATAATACAACATTATCTCATTGGGCATGTCTGCTGAAACCCATACACGACCATGTAATCACAGAACATAATATGCGCCTACGGTCCAACCCGATGGAGGGTCCTTACCTAACACAATCTTTTTAAAACAAGGCCTTTATAAGAATATAGATTCCCCATCCTAACATTGTCCGGTAGGGTAGATGTAAGAACTAAGGATGAAATAAATTTATGTTCCTGACTGTCGTGCACCTCCAAATGTATCTCAAAGAACAAGTCCATATGCTACCACTTTCCACTAGCCTATTATAATTCTTTCATATATGTCATCCTTCAAAAATCATTGGCCACTTCATTGCACTTCCCAGGTATGTAGATAATCTCAGAGTAGAAAGACTGGAGTTATTTAACCAACCATCACTGCCTCAGATTCACATCACACTGAGTAAAAATATACTTCAGGATTTTGTGGTCTGTGTAATCCACAAAAAAATATCCTAGAAAGAACTATGTTCAACAATGTAATACATGATAAACTGCAGCTAATTTCAGATCATCAATCTATAAATTTCTCTCGTGTGGCCTCAACTATTTAGACCTATAAGCAATGACTTATTCGCCTTGCATAAGCACTGCTCCTAGCCCGATACCTATGGAATCATAGTAAATGGTTTCACTCCTTCCCAGCTCTATAAAAATCAATATTGTTGCCAAATTCAATCTCCCATTAAGCTCCTAAAAGTTCTTCTCTTAGGAATCTGTCCAAATATACCTCACATAATTTTTTTAGGCCAGTCAATGACCATCTAATTTTGAGAAGTCATGTATGAAGCACATAAGGAAACCATAGATCCCTGGATAAATATGAATCTCAAAGCAATTATTGTGCTATACTAAGGAAACTACAACTCTAACCATAATTGGGTCCACCAATACTTTTATCTCTGAGATGATGTCACCAAGGATGTGAATCTAATCCATATAGAAGTGACACTTTGTGAAATTAGTTTATAACTGATACTCATTCATTGTACTCAAAATGATCATAATATTTGTGGAATGGTCGTGTCAATTATGAGAATACACCAAGACACCGGTACAAAAAATCCACAACCAAAGAGTCAAGTTAAGTATATAACTCTCAGTTCATCAACTCAAAGAAAAATTATGGCACTTTTTTGTGAAAAAACAACATGACCAAGTACTCATACAAACGATACCTACACCAAAAGGCGGTGTGAGGTATAACCGATGATCTAACATTTCACATGATGATAATTGAATCTTAGGTCGATATTTCAGATAGCATGAGCTCCTCAAAGCTACCTGAAGATTTCATCTATCCTTAGTAAATGATACCGATTCTAAATCGCCAGCTGGTTTCGTTCCTGATAATCCAAGTATAACCTAATGATATCATAATCCTCTTTCCCAAAAGGATAATAAAACCACATAGAGAATTAATGGGTCTGAGTTAACCGTTATCCTCCAAATCCTCTAAAATACCTCTTGAGCGCTTGTAACTCCGTAATAGCCATCATGTAAGGAGGAATGGATACCTATGATGATCTTGACATTAGCTCAATAGAAAACACTACCTCCCTCACTAGTGGAAAACTGGAAAAGTTTTCCCAGAAGATGACCCAAAAATGATCAACCACTGGACGGAAAAATATCAGACCTATTCGATATTCATCCAGATAAAGACACAAAGTTTGGGATTTCATTCCAACCAACCCACGATGCTCATGTATAGATAAACATTCCTATGAAACCAATATAACATTATGATCAAACGGTCCACTCTATGGTGTGGTGAAACTCCCCCTATGGTGATAGAAATCAATAAAATCCTAAAATAAAACTAACCAGTACATTCTGAGAATGAAATGAAAACCTATCATATCTGGGAAAAATATATCATGTGATAAGTGATACACCCAACCTCAAGGGGGAACTCCTTGCACTGACACACTGTTGACGCTCCTTTTCATCACAAAGACTAATGAGTGAAAAATGGAAATATTTTAGTCCAAAGTGATTCATCCTTTGAGGAAACATCAAAAATCTACAATGGAATGAAGAAGGATTTCTTCCCACTTGGATCGCGCAAGTTCTATCATGGTCGTGCAGGTATACTTGTGCGCCGCATAACTGTCACGCAGGTGACATGCGCACCCTCATTGATTTTCACTCAGGGTCTTCCCTGTCCTATAAATACCCCTTGAGGGCCCCCCATTTTGAGATGAAAAATCCAGAAAATCAGATCTGAGCTCCCAGCGCCCTAGTCTCTTATCAAAGCCTTCCGAATACTTCTAAGGTAATTTCATACCTAGAATGGAAGTTATAAAAAGAGGGAACAAGGCCTATGTGTTGAAATTCATCAACACCTGCAAGCCTAAGTGTCTAAACATTCAGGGAATTGAAGACACTTGTGCACTGCCTTATCCCTTCAACAGAACTTGCGCGCCCCTCATTTAAAAGTCTTTAGGGATAACACTACGAGATTGAGCCAAATCTATCCCAAGTATTACCCTAAGGGTTAGTCTTCGTGCAAGTACCCATGGGTTATGCAAGTACACTTGTGCGACCAAGACTTGCGCACCCACACAGGACTTGTGTGCCTATGCAGGACCTGCGCACCTACGCAGGACTTGCACGCCTCTCTCTGTTTGGGTTCCCCTCCTGCCTATTCACTGGAATTCGTCAAATATATCTCTTCTTTTTAAGATTTATCCTTCAAAACCATCTTCAAATCCATTTATGTTATGGTTCCTTTGTTGGCGTCCTTATCTGAAATGAATTCTGTGGCACAATTCTCAAAACTACGTTATTTACATATCTTTATGTCACTAAGGTTAGAGATTTCATTCATTCAACCTCATCCTTTAAAAGATGAAAGGATCTTTAATATGGGCCGCCTTTTAAAAATTAATTCCCAAGTCCACTAACCTAGGACTCCATTTCAAGAGTAATCCGTAGTCCTTAATTTTGGCCATCCTCTTCAAGAGTAAGCCCCAACCATAATTCTTTTAATATGGGAATCCTCCCTAGGAGGAAGCCCCATGTACTCTATCATGGGCCTTCTTTTCAAGATTAATCCCCAGTTCTTAGTTATGGGCATCCTCCTCAGGAGTAAGCCCCAACCAAAATTCTTTTAATATAGGAATCCTCCTTAGGAGTAAGCCCCAAGTTCCCAAAATCCTTAACTTGGGCTTCCTTTTCCGAACTAATCCCCAGTCATAATTTAACGTAACTAATCTTATTTTACTTTTGATTTAGGATTCCTTATCAAGACTAAAACCCAATCATAAGTCCTATCTAATTTTGGCATCCTTCACAGGATTAAGTCCTATGTTAACTATCCAAATCTCCATAAAGAACATATACCTTTATGGACCTTGTTCCCGGGTTTCTTCCCTGAAGAAAATCCTAATCTTCATCTGTCTGGGCTACCATACATACATAAGCCCCACATTATTTCTTATAATTGCATCATTCATGGCACAATTTCCTAGTTTTACCAATACCTCTTGTTTCTCACACCGAGCATGACTCATGTGATCTTAGAGTGTAAAAGTAATTATGACATCTTTCTTTGAGACATAAATCATGCATAAACCCCATACTTATTTATTCAAACTATGTGGGTTCTGATTCATTTTCAAAACAAAGGATATGCAGGTAGCCCATCTGCGAGTACGATCCCAAATTTGAAATAATTTATGTCCTTATGAATGACAATAAACTTCAAGTGCCCCGCTGAGTGGAATTAAAACCAGTATGGTTATGATCATGACAAAATATATATCTATATAATGTGTCGAAGGATACAATTGACTATGAATCACTAACAAAGATAGATGATTCTCTATCGATTAATAACCTCTAATACATATAAAAGATTCTCTAAATCTCATACATATCAATAATTGATTGCCAGATCTAAGGAAAGAACATTTTCATACATGGTAGTGTAATAAGGATTCACAAACATAAATTAAATATATAAAGAGGGTTCCGGAGTAGAAAATAATTCCCCCCAAAAAGGTGTGATGGGTCCGACCTCCCATCCTCTCGACCAATGAAAATTCATAAGCCTCATCGGTCCACAACTAATGAGCACCTACCTTTGGAAAGTAGGTCCAAATGGATATAGAATCATTGGATGATTTCGGTTCTATGAAAAAACACATTAGAAATCGATTGGAATGTTTGAACCTTAAACTAAGGAGGTCATCTCCAATTGCAGAGGAAACAAAAAATGGTGAACACGACGTAATTCCTTAACCAAGTTAAAATGATGTTTTACTTATTTTGTTAGGCCCCTATTTAAACTCAATGAGAGGGCCAACAAAGAAATCAATAAAGAATGTGCTAATCTAAAAGATGTAGTGGCCGAACATATCTTGATTATGTCTGTTATATCAAATAGGCACTCTTTTCCAAGATCATATGTATTAAAAAAATGGCTTCTCTAAAGTCCACGCATATGAATGCTTCTGCTGTAAATGCATATGATGTGAATGAATCTACAGATACTCCTGTTGGATCGTCGTTCACTCTGAAGACGGCATCACCTACTCAGAGACTTCAACGTTGGGTTTCAAATGTGCTGGTTAAGGATTACTGTCAAAACGGTATTATTCTAACTCTGGAGGCCACCCGACAAGCCCTCCAAGTCAATAATTCACCCTGGTCATCCGTACAGTGATGACCAGCGACCAAGAAGCAGGTGGTTCCAACCACCATTTCCAACTATTTCAGGTTGTTATCCCCGGAATGCAACAACCATTCTCTCCCATATTCCGAGGAGGTGAACAAGAAGGCCACTCAATGCCTTAATTCAACAAAACTGGAGTCCATGCCGAGGGCTCCCACCAACAATCGCTGCCAGACTCGTGCGACAGTGCACCCTCAACATGATGAGGGTATCCTCTACAGGCATTCGACTCAGGTTCCTCAAACCCGAGCAGGCAAGATGAAAAAATAGAGGCGAAGACCGGTCAACGGTGTGCAGATTCTTATCTCTTCCATTTTCGGAGAAGTCCACCAACCTAACTTGGTGGCAAGCAACGAGCGGGAAAAAACCACCATCCATTTTAATTCTACTGTCCAACAAACATGTTTGGTAGCAACATCCCAATCTCGCAAGGAAATTCTGGCAGATTACTATAGATAGGAACATACACCTGTTTATAAGTCATCAGCTAGTCAGTAGGCTCGTCTCACTATATACAATGAAGCCTGCCAACCCGATGTGTTGACAACTAGTAAACATACACATACACCTGCTTACACTCATCAATCCTGCTAGCAGCCTCGTCTGTCAGTATTGAATGAAGCTCGTCAACCATGTTCGGCGGAGTGCAATCAGCAGGCACATACACCTTCTAGTATTGTTCAAGCCTACCAATAGTCTCATTCGGTAGCACCCAGAGAATTCAGTCGGAAAGCTCCAGCGACAAACAGGAGGCAGACTCAACTCTCTTCCTCCATTCATGAGTACGGTTAGAATTCACTAGTAGGAAAAGGAGGACAGGAGCAGGAACACACCCATATTCCAAGAATAAAATGGACGTATATTCCCGTTCTGGCAGCAAAATTCACCATGAATATTCTGTTAATGGAGAAAGATCAGAAGCAAATCCCTGCTCATATTCTGGATGCCTGCCAGAATATTATAACAGCTTCAGTAGCATCATAGGGAAAGAAATGAAAATATATCCCTACCAGTGGAGTGACACATCAACAGATCACTCCAGAATAGACACACACCTCTGTTCCAGTCCAAGAGGGTTATGGGGTATACTCCCCCATATCATACGGACAACCATGTCAGGAACATACATCTGATTTGAGTGGAGATAATCAGCCTAACCTGATCATTTCTTTTGATCAGGCACATACACCTACCCATAATGACCACTTTCATCAACAAGTGGTTCCTAAAGTGAGTAAAAAGGCATTTATGAAGAATACTCAGCTATCACAGTCAAGAAATCAAGCGCCAATCTATAACAAGGCATTGCTTAATGCTGGAGTTCTTGATGCAGTCAGAAAATTATCTATTGCAACTCAAGATTCTACTCTCTCAGTTCCCAATAGTGGGAACATTAATTCCCAAGGTCTGCATTAGACACTTCCTCATGAAGGCTTGCTTCATGACAGCTTGGTCGATCGTGATGTATCATCTTTATATAAGAGTCACGATTACCCTCTATGTGGCCAGAAGACCAAGGAGAAAAATGATTCTCCTTTTTCTATAACACACCATGGTGGTCCTCTCCATGATGATGAATTTATATGTGAATGTCCTCTCCTCATTAGTAATTCGCATTTCCTATAAAATGATCCAATGGAAAATGTAGTGACGAGAAATCCCTCTTATCTTGAGGCACTTGCAAATGTGAATCCAGTCATATATGATGCTTTACCAATAGCAGGTGAAATACTTTCTCAATCAGAACATAGACCGGGGTGTAGGACATTCTCCGAACCACCCCTGAGTCATGCATCTTCTAGTTTTATAAGTGAATTCTCTACCGATCTTGTTGAATCTGATGAGGAAATAAAAAAGAACCAGCATTGGTCTAAACAAGTAGAAGAATCTTCATAAAATGATAAGAAGGAAGTACTGAATATGAGAAAACAACTGGAAAAAGGTGAGTTTATAGTTATGTTTTGGCCTTTGGATGACTCTCTGTATGATATTCCAGAAATGTTGATGGAAGATGGAATTCATGACATTCGAATCAACATAAAGAAAACTCTTTGTCATTTGAAAAGGAAAATATTATCATATGATGAATATGAAAATCATGTCAAGATAATAGATGGTTATAATGCCAAATTGATTTGGCATGTCTCTCAGTTTCTCGATATCCGAAGGCTCAGAAGCAGCAGAGAGCCCTTCGGCGTTCATGCCTTGGCGCACTAAGAAGATTGATCCAGTTAATTGACAATGCCCCATCTGATATTCATATCAGGGGATGGGGTGTTCATAGGGAACTACATTTTACTGTACTCTCAAGTCAGCAAAGCCCTCCGAAAACGGTTTCATGCAATGTTATTTCCCATGGCCGGCCACAACCAATCGGCTTTGTTTGTAATCAAAGGCTTGCTCAGGAACATGCCTCAACTAGTTCTTCTCAAAATCAGTAATACAGAGAATAGATTGTTGAATTACTCCTTCATCAAGAGAACGAGAATAATGAACATGACTCTCATTTGGAGCATGCACATTATCATGTGATAGAAGTGTCAGAAATCATCCAACAGTCTTTTGAGCCAGGTGATTAGAGTGGATATAGGTTGATGCATCCAGCCAATTTCCGGACTAAAGTCTACAAAATCAAGAGAGATTTCAAGAAAGTCTCAGATGTAGTAGCTCAAGAACCACCCCAGCTTGCCAGACTGGGGAATCTTTTAACCCAACCCTCAGAATCAAAAAATAGGATTCGATAAGTTGAGAAGAAACAACAGGAACAACCCAAGTCCACCGGACTGAGGACTTTTTCAAATCCTCAATCTCTTCCTCAGAGAAAATCAGTCTTCTCTAGATTAGGGAAGAAGCCCAAATAGTAACGAAGAGACAAATTATCAGGAGATTCTCTCCAAATTACGGTTCGTCACGAATTTCTTGAAAGATCAAATCATCCAAGGACAGTGTCTCAACAAGGACATGGAAGAAGACAAAATCGCAGAAATTCCAATAATAGAGATGCAATGCATTATGCATCAATTAATGTCATAAATGCCATTTTTGCTGATCCACCAGATGAGGCTCACTCAGAGGGATCAGCTAAGGAAGTTCATGCTCAAGAGGTTGTATGCACAGACAAAAATGAAGAAGGTTTGCATACACGAAATCAAATAATTACCCAGAATCTAGGTAATTCTTCAAGTAAACCACTTCCCCCTCTCCTAAAGGTGTCCAATAAGTGGAAGGGAAAGAATCAGGTTGCATAACCTTACCCCATAGAAGGCCAATCGCTCTCACTAGAGAAAAAATTCGCACAACAAGAGGAAAAAATGAAGGAATTGAAGATGTTGAACGTAGAACTACTTCATGGTATTCTTCCTCCTAAGCGTGCTGGAGTTAGTCATCCAAGGGAATTTTTTTCGTCTATAGAGAAGGATCAAGAATATCCTCATCTACCAGTACACCCTCACAGGTCTATTCTTACAGGGTCATGTGCAACAACAACCAGCAATACTACCATCAATGGTAGCCCCGGTTGCTACACCTATCCAAGATCCAGGTATTGCACTTGCATAGGTCCAAGCTCAACTAGATGTTTCTCAAAAGGTAATGACTACCATTGGGACATTAAAAGCTCGGTTGGAAGCTATGGAAGGAGAGCATGCACTGGTTCAACAGTAGAAGATTGCTTACCCTGAATTGGTAGACACAATTCCTCCCCCATCAAATTTTGCAAGTACCACATTCCCAATATTTAATGGTTCGGGAGACCCAGAGAAAAAATTAACACATTTTGTTTCTCGTTGTGATCCAATGATGGGAACCCCTCAGCAAAAAGATGCAGTTAAACTCATATGTTTTTAACAGTCATTAAAAGGGCCTCCTTTTGTTTGATATACAAGCTTTCAATCCTGGTCAAATACCGGGTGGGTGGATCTCCGTCAACAATTCCTAATTCAATTCATATCAACATTGCCAAAGCCAACCATTTTTTATCTTCAATACTATAATAAATGGGAGAATAAAAGGGTTTCATATTTCATTGCTCGTTGTAAGGGATTAACATAATCCCTGATCATAACACTACCTCAAGATGAATTGTTGCCAATCTATGTAGAGAATTTGCGTGATGAATTACGCACGTCGTTGATCCCTGTGAAATACACAGGAGGGTATCAAGACCTTACTTCAATCGCTCAACAGATTTGAGACTCTCTTATAAAGACTAAGGATAATGCTTGTGTAATTCCATCAGTTCCAGGAAAGAGAATGGGTTAAGTAGAGACTACTACAGTTATGCTTAATCAAGCACATGTACCTGCTTCTACTTCAAGACCTTCATCTTCTCGACGGCCTCCACCTCCTGAGCATCAACAAAATAGGCCCTTTCATCAAGATAATCAAAGAGATCAAAGACGAAAACAACTTGAGTATATAATGAGTAAATTATAGTCTTTTCGAAATGAACAAGTACCTGGTTACTTCATTTCGGCTCTGGAAAAAAAATTGGTTCAATTGTCAAGGCTCAAGAGGCCGAACAAGGAAGGAGATGAAGATTTTCCCAACTATTTCCCATTTCATCAGATGTTGGGGCATCCTATTCAAGAGTGTTTTGTCTTCAAATACCTCCCAAAAAAATGGTGGAATCAGGAAAAGTAAAATTGAAAGGTTCTTCATCTTAGGTAGCATGTGTTACTACTACAAATCCATAGGATGAAAGCCAGTGGCAAGAAGTCAAGAACAAAAATGCGCAGAAATCTGATGATTGGATAGTTAGAAAAATAATCAAATGAACTCATTGCATTTTGCGAACACAATTGAAGTAACCAATTGTGCCTTCTTCCATGAATGCCACATCAAAACCCACTTCATGAGAGGGAAAATACTCAAATAAACGACATAATTCAATGAAAGAAGAGAAATTAGAAGAAGATGAGATTGTGTAAAAGCCCAAATTGTCTTTGACTCTGGAATATTTTATGCCATCTACTTCGAAGTTATGGGAACCGACCCACCAAACGACACAACCTATGTTGGATAATCAAGAAGAGTCTTCATCAGATGAAGATTTTATCTTTGGTCTTATTAATATGATTCATTTAACAGATCCTTATGCCAGTCACAATTTCGATTTTGATGAGCCTGATTTCCCTGTATCAAACAGAAGAATTAGAGGGAGTTTCAGAGGTCTGGGATACAGAGGAAGATGTGGATATCCCAGAAACAACTATTCCAATTATACCCCTACTAGAACTGTGTTTGCAGCAAAAACTCGTGGCAGAGACCTTCAACGGGCTCAACAAGAAAAAGAAAACTCTTCCACCAATAGTAGACTCAGTCCTGGCATAGTTATTTTGGAGGATTGGTTAGAGATTCCACCTTCTTCCTCTAAGCAAGTAAATAGACCTATACTGTCTAATCTTCTAAAGCCAAGAGTATTGCCAAGTCCTACCCCAATACAAGATGCATCTACTTCCAAAGCATCATATTCTAAGGTACCTACAAAACCACATGTTCCTATTGGGAAACTCATACCTTGGGATCAAATGTATGAATTATTGAAACACTTGGCCCATGTGCCGACCAAGTTATCAATTTTGGATGCATTAAATTTATCAAAGAATCTTCGGGAGGCCCTCATCAAGGCATTGTCACGTCCTCAGGAATTTGAAACTGAAATTGCAGCAGATGAAGTCTTCCATGTAGAGAATAATCCTACAGAATGCCTTGCAGTGATATCTTTCACAGATGAAGATGAATATGATGTCGTGCATGGACATATTAGACCTTTTTATTTATCTGGAAAGGTCAATGGTGTAGACATACGAAGAGAATTCATTGATAATGGTTCAAGAGTCAACCTTATCCCCATTCGTACGCTTCGTCGATTGGGCCTCACAGAATATGATTTATCTCCTTCTACTTGGATGTCACAAGGATATGATAAAAATGAACAAGAACCATTGGTCGAGATTACACTCAGAACTCAGTTTGGAGATCTTGCATCCAATTCATATTTTATGGTTGTTGATCATGACACAGTCTTCAACATCTTTCTTGGAAGACCCTGGCTACATCAACATGCGGCTATCCATTCATCATACCATTAACATATTAAATATTGTTTAAGTGGTAAAATTAGGTAATTTTATGGTGATAAATCCCCCTTCCAAACATGTTAATCTCAATACATTGAGGCGGAATTCAATCACATGAAGGGTAAGGAGAAATCCATAGCAAGGGAGGTTACCAAGGTTAATGCTCCATTTGGTTTGGAAAAGATTCCAGTAAATCCATTTACACATGTTAGTATAGATTTTGTGTTGCCTACCAGTCAAATTGACAGGATAGACCCAAATCAAAATACTCTTATGGAAACCTCCATAATACCAATTACAGTAATTAAGCCAGACAACATGGGAGAAATTGGTGATTCACCAAACAATGATGAAAGCTCAAATGGGGATGTCATCATTTCATCTACTAAAATCCAAGAAAGTCTATACATTGCCAACCAGGCCAGAAGAAGTTATAGCAATGTCAGAGGTGAATGATTATATCGATTCTCAATCCATCATCTCCTCTTTATTACGCAAGAAAGACCCATCATCGTCAATTGGTTCCGAAATGGAAGCTTCTTCTTTAAGATGTTCAAATTTTAACATCTCTTATGATCATGAAAATATTAATTCACCATCTAATATACAAGTAGAAACAGAATAAATAACACATGTTAAAGAAGAAGAGGAAGATCTCAGGGATGCTCCTCCAGCATTTGAAGAGGGTATCTCTACCACTGTGGGTGAACTCAGAGAAATAAATCTGTGTATAAAAGTAGATCCACGCCCCACATTAACTAGTTCGGCCATGACTTTTGGAGAGAAAGAGATGTATATTTCATTTTTAAAGAAAAATAGAGATATATTTTCTTGGAACTATACAGAGATGGAAGAGCTGGATCCTTATGTTTCTATGCATCATTTGGCTTTACCAGAAGAACATCGAGGATTTAAGAAAGCCCCAAGAAGAACACATCCAACCTATAATTCCAAAATTGAAGCTGAATTGGATGATCTTATCAAAGATAACTTCATCAGATAAGTTCAATATCTCAAGTGGTTAGCTAATATTGTCCCTATGAAAAAGAAGAACAGACAAATTATAGTTCTCATTGATTTTAGAGATCTTAATCGGCATTTTCCTTAAGATGATTTTCTAGTTCCGATTAGAGAACTCTAAATTGATGAAATAGCTGGATATGAAGAACTTTCCTTCTTGGATGGATATTCTAGATATAATCAAATCTGAATGTCTCCAGAAGATGAAGAATCTATAGCTTTTAGAGCCCCTTGGGGTGTGTTTTTCTATTTTTTAATGCCCTTTGTCCTGAAAGAATGCAGGCACAACATATCAGTGTGTCATGCATCGTATCTTCAAACACTTTTTAGGGAAGTTTGTTGAAAGTTATGTGGAAGATTTTGTGGTTAAATCTAGGCAACGTTATAATCACTTTGTTGATTTGGAAATCATATTCCACAAACTTAGGAAATATAATTTGAAGATGGACCCATTAAAATTTGATTTTGGGGTAACCTCAGGAAAATTTAACAGCTTTATTGTACGCCATCATGGTATTGATGTCGATCCAAAATGACAAAGTCAATCCTTGCTATGTCACCTCCTCGGGATTTGAAATAATTGAGAGGACTTTAAGGACTCTTATCCTATATTCGGAGTTTCATCACCAATTTAGTAGGAAAGAGTTTACCCTTCACTAAATTGATGAAGAAGGGAGTCACATACTATTGGACTGAAGAATGTCAAGAACCATTCGATATTATCAAGAAATATCTCTTGGGTCCATCGGTATTAATGCCAACTGTTGAAGGGAGACCACTTATCCTCTATGTGACAACTTTAGATTGAGCATAGGGTTCCTTTATTGCTCAGAAGAATGATGTTGGGAATGAAAATAGCCTCTACTATCTCAGTCAGACTATGACTGAAGCAGAAACTCGATATTCAAATATTGAGAAGTGCTTCCTAGCATTAATCTTTGCAGTTCAAAAGTTGAGACACTAGCTGAAACATCATGAGGACCAATTGGTATCTCGCAATAACCATTCAAACTCATCCTTATCCATCCAATGCTTATAGGACGTCTGGCAAGGTGGGCAGTTATTTTGCAGCAATTTGATATTCAGTATGTGTCTCAAAAGGCAATAAATGGACAAGCTCTAGCTGATTTACTTGCTGAAAATCCTTCAGTAGAAGATACATCTTTAGATATTGAACATCCTGATGAGGAATTATTTTCTATTCAACATAGTCTTCAAACATGGGAAATGTACTTTGATGGTGCTTCCAGAAGTCCAATAGAGTTGAAAATGGAAGATACTAAATTCAACAAAGTTGGGTTAGGAATTGTACTCATTTCCCCAGAAAAGGAAGTGCTACCTTATTCCTTCTCGTTTTTGAGAGGCTGGACAAATAAGGAAGTAGAATACCAAGCTCTTATCGCAAGATTATAGTTGGCGCTTCAAGCACAAGTGAATCACATAAAGGTTAAAGGTCATTCAGACCTGGTAATCAAACAAGTCAATGGGGATTATGCAATCAGAAAAGAAGAATTAATCCCTTTGCATGATTACGTTAGAGAGTTAATGGAGGAATTTCCTTCACCACCAACATTTTCTTATATCTCGAGATCACAATATGCCCAAGCGGATGCACTAGCTAATATAGCCACAACTCTGGCAGATCCAAATCCAGATGATACAATCATCAGTATTGCCCACCATCATACAATTTCACCTTATTATCAAACTACAATAGAGTAAATCAATGAAATTAGTCCCATTCTTGAACCATATGGTCATACTACAGGATGGATGACACATATCAAGGAATACCTTAAAAATGGAACACTTCTACCTGATAGAGCTGGGAAGGAACAAATCTGGAAATGTGTGGTCAATTTTATTCTTTATGATAGCCCGGATAACCTAGAGAAAATTCTCTACAAAAGAGGTTTTTATGGATTTATCTTCATATGCATTGATGGTGAAGAGACAATGGATGTCATTAAAAAGTGCATGCAGGAGTCTTCGGTGCCCACCAGTCTGGACATAGACTATCTAATCAATTTCGAAGGCTTGGATACTTTTGGCCATCAATGATAAAATATTGTGTTGATTTCACAAGGAAGTTTCATTCTTTCCAAGTACATGCCAACTTCATTCATCGACCCCCAGAGTTTCTTCATACAGCAATCTACTCATGGAATTTTCCATATTTGGAATGGATGTAGTGGGACATTATCCTTTGTCTACATCCAAGAAGTTTACGTATATTCTTACTGCTACTGACTTATTTTCCAAATGGTCAAAGGCAATACCCCTCAAAGAAGTCATTTCTAAAATCATTGTTAGATTCATCAAGTCTAACATAATTACCAGACTTGGTGTCCCTCATTCCATATTGACGGTCAAAGGAACCATCTTCTGTTCATCCGAGGTGAAGAAGTTGTATCAAGAATACAACATCAAATCCAATCATTCATCTCGATATCATGTAGCGGGCAATGGCCAGATATAAGCTTTCAAGAAGACTCTTTCAAACATACTGCAAAATTGGGTGGATAAAGATAAGATATCATGGCTTGATAAAATCTTTCATGCTTTATGGGCTTATTGGACAACCACCCGCACTACAACGCGGTCAACTCCATATTCATTGGTATGTGGAACATAAGTAGTCTTGCCCATTGAGGTTCAATTAATCTTGCTCAGAGTAGCCATTTGTGATTAGTCATCTACAGATGAACAATCTCAAAAGCAATTGGATGAATTTGAACAGTTAGATGAGAAAAGATTGTGCACCCTACACCACATGGAAGTCTATCAGAATCGAATCGCACAAGAATTCAACAGAAAAAATCGTCTTTGTTCATTCATTCAGGGAGAATTGTTATTGGTTCTTAGAACTCCAATGATACCAGAAAAAAAACCTCCCAAGTTGGGGACAAAATGGGAAGGACCTTATTCAATACATAAGGTCTACTCCAATTGAGCTTATTCTTTAATCTCAATGGATGGAGAACTCATCAACATTCCAACCAATGCCAGATTTATGAAGAAGTATTTTTTATAAACATGAAATACATAAACCGGTCCATGCATATGACCTTATAAAATTTGCATCCTTATCATCCAACATGGCATTAATCTTTTCCATCATCCAACATGATGTTAAACTGTATAGTCCCTTACGTCCAGAAAGACGTTAAGCTGTGCCATCATCCAACATGACGTTGAACTATGAAAAAGTCCCTATTACATCCTACATGACATTAAAATGTGTCTCTTTTTTCCTTACTGCGTGATATTAAACTGCACAGTCCCCCTTTTGTCCAACATGACGTTAAACTGTATTGTCCTCATCGTCTTAGCTACATGACGTTAAACTGTACAACACCTTTATTGTCCAACATGACATAAAACTGTGTTCATGTCCAACATGACGTTAAACTGTGTCCATTTATTCGTCCTACATGACATAAAACTGAACAAAGTCCCTTAATACGTCCTACATGACGTTAAAATGTATTTTTTCCCTACTACATGACATTAAACTATATAGCACCAATAGTCCTCACTGTAAGACATTAAACTACATAGTCCCTTCATATGTCCTAAATGACTTTAAACTGTGCATCATTTAGGTTGTTGCTACCTCTTGTTTCTCACACCGAGTATGACTCACGTGAGATTAGAGTAATACATCAACCATAACACCCTCTCTAGTCAGCTAACCATGTGTAAGTCATGACACCATTTTCTAGGTCGTTGTTCTCAAAAACAATTTGATCCCCAGTTCATTCTTCAATTGAACAATGTGGAATTTTATCCTTGCCTTCTAGGCTAGGTATGTAGGCAACCTCCCAAGGTTCAATCCCAAAACCAATCTCTTCACATCGGTTCACCTCCCATCTCATATGATGTTGATCTATGAAGCAGCCCCAGAACCATTACTTTTTACATTGCTTCACAACATGTCCATGCATATGACCTTAAACTATTCGCACGTTTGTCCTATACGACAAATAAACTACAACATTCTTTGACACCCTCACCTGAGAGGGAATCATTATTTACATTGATCTCTGATCATGTTATATTCTAAAAACTATGTTCATACATGGCAATGCCTGACCCTTTTATCTTGGGTCAAACCGTCATTGCACTAAATTCCCCTTTTCACCCTTCATATGTATGAATCAAATCTGTATAGAGGGTATTTCTATAACTACGTGGGCCTGATTCCCATCCTTATGGGATATGTAGGAATGTTCGAGTGTCCCTCGAACCAAGCCCCATGTCCTTGGGCCTAACCCCAAATTCCACTTTCTGTCCCATGGTTGAAAAGTCCCTATGAAGACACACACTGTGTATTCATAATAATGGTCTAGGCTCTATGACCCTAAACTAAGATTTCCTACACTTTCATCCCACATTATGTTAAACTGTATTTCCTGAACTACGTATGGATTGATTCCCATCCTTATGGGATACGTACTGAAGTCCAACATTTCAATTCAGGACCCAGCCACAACATTATTGTGGATAGCATTGAACTATGTATCTCTTTCATGCATTGGACAATACCCATTTTCATGTGTCATAATCTTAATCTTAAATACTTCCAGATCTCCATAACCCTTTTCTTGACTTCTGGACACAAAATATCCAATTTCTGAGAATTCATTTGCCTGACTATGCAGCATGTTCCCTCAGGTGGTCGTTCCTAAACAGTCTACATAATAGACTTTTCATCCAAAAGATGATATTATTTGACTATGAATCCAATGCCCTTAGGTGGCCCTACATAATTCAACCCACTAACGGGTTTGTTAAATAATGGTAACATCATTCTTGGGAAGAAAACCTCTTTTTCCTTATTGGTCTTATCGACAATATGTAAGGATCAACAGAAAATAGTCATCTTTAACATATATGTCCCATGTTCTTTTTCATGATATGAATGTATTCATGTATATGGTTTCTATTTCTCTTCCCTACGTTTGGGTCAGACCTTCGTAGGAGTGACATTCATCCACTTCTTAGAGGATCTTGTTTGAAAATATCTTCTCTATATTCAAGTACCTCTCTCCATACAGAAAACTCTATGATTTGGAAAACTTGAATCCCCATAAACTTCCACTGGATTTTTAGCAGCATAAAAGTAAATTAATGAGAGTTCTTTTTTCTGACTATGTAGCACGTTCCCTTTTGCGGCCTTGTACAAGTAGTCTACATAACAGACCTGTCAACCAAAAGATACTATTATTTGACTATGCAGCCAATTCCCTTAGGTGGCCCTGCATAATTCAACCCCCTAGAGGGTTTGTTAAATAGTTGTAACATCATTCATGGGAACTACTTCTTCTAATTCCTTTTATCTGTTTTTCATATCATTCCTCAGATTCAAAATTTCATAAGTCGTCGTTTACAAATTTTCCCGCATACTTGAACACGGTAATATGTTTTTAGATAAATTATCAAGGAATTGAGTCAATCTTAATCCATTCGGTCAAAGCTATTTAGATCCTAAACATTATCCTTTTTATAGTCCGACATGAATGAATTTATACTTCCATATTTCTTATTTATTCTCACCTCTGATTCAAATCCTATTTTCTCTCCGGATCCAACTATGAGGGGGGACTTTTGTTGATGCTCGATTCCGTCACAGAGTCTAATGACTGAAAAATGGAAATACCTTACTCTAATGTGATTCATCCTTTGATGAAACATTTAAAATCCACAAAGGCATGAAGAGGGATTTCTTCCCACTTGGGTCATGCATGTTTCATCATGGTTGCGCCAGTATACTTGTGTGTCGCATAATGTTCACGTAGGTGACCTGCGCGCATTCTTTGATTTTTCCTCATGGTCTTCCCTAGCCTATAAATACCCCTTGTGGGCCCCACATTTCGAGATGAAAAATCCAGAAACTCATTTTTGAGCTTCCAGTGTTGTAGTCTCTTCTCAAAGCCTTAAGAACACTTCTAAGGTAATTTATTACCTAGAATGGAAGGTCTAAAGAGAGGGAATAGGGCCTAAGTGTTGAAATTCATCAACACCTACATGCCTAAGTGTATAACCCTTCAAGGAATTGAAAACACTTGCGTGCCACCATATCCCTTCAACAGAACATCCACGCCCCTCATTTAAAAGTCTTTAGGGATAACACTAAGGGATTGCGCCAAAGCTCTCCCAAGTATTACCCTAAGGGTTAACCGTCGTGCAAGTACCCATGTGTCGCACAAGTAAACTTGCGAGACCAGGACTTGTGATCCCACGCAGGACTTGCACACCTCTCTCTTTATGGGTTCCCCTCCTACCTATTAACTGGATTTCTTCAAATCCATCTCCCCTTTTCAAGATTTCTCCTTCAAAACTTTCTTCAAATCCATTTATTGTATGGTTCCTTTGTTGGATTCCTTATCTGAAAGAAATTCCGTGGAACATTTCTCAAAACCTAGTGATTTACATATCTTTATGTCACTAAGGTTATAGATTTTATTCAATCAACCTCATCCTTTAAAAGATGAGAGGATCATTAATATTGCCCCCTTTTCAGGAGTAAATCCCAATCTCAAAATCCCAAATATGGGCATCCTCCTTAGGGGCAAGCCCCAAGTCCCCTATCATGGGCCTCCTTTTCAGGAGTAAGCCCCAGTCCTTAATTTTGGGAATCCTCCTCAAGAGTAATCCACAACCATATTTATTTTAATATGGGCATCATACTTAGGATTAAGCCCCATGTCTCCTAACATGGGCCTCCTTTTCAAGAGTAATCCCCAGTCTTTAATTTTGGGCATCCTCCTCAGGAGTAAGCCCCAACTAGAATTCTTTTAATATGGGCATCCAACTTATGAGTAAGCCCCAAGTTCCAAAAATCCTTAACCAGGGATTCCTTTTCAGGAGTAAGCCCCAGTCATAATTTCTCTTAACTGGTATTAATTTACTTTTGATTTAGGCTTCCTTCTCAGGAGTAAAACCCAATCATAAGTCCTCTCTAATTTACGCATCCTTCTCAGGATTAAGTCCTAAGTTATGTATCCAAATCTCCATAAGGCACATATACCTTTATGGACCTTGTTCTCGAATTTCTTCCCTGATGTAAATCCTAATCCACATCTATCGAGGCAGTCATATATACATAAGACCTACATTATTTCATATAATTGCATATTTCACGGAACAATTGTCTGGTTTTACCAATACCTCTTATTCCTCACACCGAGCATGACTCACATGATCTCAGAGTGTAAAAGTAATTATGACAACTTTCTTTGAGCCATAAATCATGCATAAACCCCCATACATCTTTATTCGAACTTCGTGGGTTATGATTCTTTTTCAAAACAAAGGATACGTAGGTAGCCCATTTTTCAATATGATCACAACCCTGAAATAATCTATGTCCTTCTGAATGACAATAAACTTCATGTGCCCTGTTGAGTGGCTTTAAAACTAGTATGGTTATCATAATGACCAAGAGATATCTATATAATGTGTCGAAGGATACCATTGACTAATAATCTCCAAAAAATATAGATGATTCTCTATCAATGAAGAACTGCGAATACATATAAAAGATTCTCTAAATCTCATACATATCAATCATTGATTTCCAGATCTAAGGAAATCTCATTTTCCTACTTGGAAGTGTAATAAGGATTCATGAACATAACTTAAATATATAAAGAGAGTCCCGGAGTAGTCAATATTTCCCCCCTAAAAAGGTGTGATGAGTCTGACCTCCCCTCCTCTCGACCAATGCAAATTCTTAAGCCTCATCAGTCCACAACTAATGAGCACCTACCTTTAGAAAGTAGGTCCAAATGAATATAGAATCATTGGATGTATCCAGATCTATGAAAAAACTCGTTAGAAATCGATTGGAATGTTTGAACCTTAAACGAAGGAGGTCATCCCCATTTCCAGAGGAAACACCCACACATTCTGTTTTAATCCATAATGGAGTGTCTAACATAATGGTGTCATTATATGAAAATAAAATAGAACCCAAGGCTCTAGAAAATTGGGATATATATAAAACTATATGAATCCCATGTATCAAATAGTATAGAATCTAAAACAGATGCCTCAAGAATAGTAACATTGATAGTAGAAGTTCAGGGATCCTACTCCTATTGGTTCTGTTGCACTGCAAATTTCTAGCATGTAATATGGCGCTGAAACAATTCTTGGATACCTTGAGCTGATCGACCCTCATATCTCTATAAACCTGGGGTCTAGATGACCCTCACCAAGACCACCAACTAATTCTGAATGGCCTGATGCATTCGAGTTCCTTGATTGATGAGAAGTTGTAGACCCGACTATTAAAAGTAGTAGTAGTGCGTACCCTCTCTCATTAGGCACTTCTAGAAAATACCTACAAATCACTGACGGTGGACCATCTTGCTAAAAAATAGACACCCGACTAGGTCCTATGAGCACTGTGGCCTCGTATGCCTCAACCTACAATAATGATAACATATCACATGGTTAATAGTATAGATTTTTTTACTGCTCACATCACTGTTGGGAAACTCTATACAAAACTTCTTATTGTTGGTCGAGATAGTAATTGATCTAAGTGCTAATCTTTCCAAGATCAAACCTCTAAATTCCCTCATGTTTGGATCTGTGATCAGCACCTAATTCACTATTACAGAAATGGTATTCAACCTGAAAATGATTACCTGTGATCATATGTAATTCTTTAGTAATTAGT
Organism: Viscum album; assembly: GCA_963277665.1. NCBI lineage: Eukaryota > Viridiplantae > Streptophyta > Magnoliopsida > Santalales > Viscaceae > Viscum > Viscum album. The sequence goes on from OY728156.1 coordinate 56,190,827, forward strand.
CAATCCTTCTAGCCATCAAAAAATCATCACCCACCAGAATAGGTGTGAATCACTAGAGCTCAGTAAAATCGGATGAGTAGTCCATCACTGACAATGAACCCTACTTCATATGCCTAAACTCTGGGTTTTTATTGTCCCTCAGAATATTGGGATTGTAATAGTTATAGAAGACTCTGAAAAAGTCTCCCCATTCTATATCATGATGATGCGATTCTTGAGTATTCATGTCCCACCATCTGTTGGTGGAATCATGTAACATATACTTCATGAGTATCCCATGTACTACCAAATTTGTGGAATGATCGTCACCAACCTCTTGGTGTATAGTCAAAGGTTTTCATGGTGCCACAACACTAAAAGGTTAGGCACAAACCTTAGTTCTAGATCAATTTCAAAGTCACGGCTCAAGAATGTAGAATAAAACAGGACATGAAAAACCATCCTCTAAATAGTCATCCATATGCCTACCCCATGGGTAAGGTATATGTGTAAAACAATGAGAACAAGTACTGATCCCACTACTAAGGTTGGGTCTGGTTATGTTCTCTATTAAAATCAATTTTAGTTCACTTGTATTCCACATTCACTCAATGTTTTAAGGATATTAAACAATAAAAACTCGTATTTTCACTCATTTCAATATTATCCCATCCCTTTCTAAAAAGTAGTCCAACTATATACTGAATTCCATCCCACGGGACCCCATACTCCCCTAAAATAAAAGCATAGGATCCATGTGTAAAACATAGTTGAACAATTAAATATGATTCAGAAAATGGTCCACCCTATTCTGATCCAATAGGGACTATACACCTTAGGTACCAAAGATTGTATTCCGTCCAATTTGATCTAAAACATTTACCAATACACCTATCATAATATAAGTCATATCTATCACAATACCCATCACAACGACACACAATAAGAAATTCTCTTATATGGCATGGAAAGAATGCAAGGAATGTGGTTCCTAATAAGTTCATGTATAATGAATGAGATGGAATACCCTCATCTCATAGAATTTTAAGACAATAGAACCAAAATATTATCAACGAAAATATCACAATACAAGTGTGTCGACCTATGGTGAGATCAAATCAATTGTAATAGATCAAAATCCAAAATCCAAAATTCAATTTGAATGAATTTGGATTTTACTTGTATGTGGTGTAGATACTCCTAGGAATAACTTATTAAAAAATTCTAATTCCTTCCTATAGCAATCTATCTATTCCAAATAGTATATACATCCAGAGAAGACTACTCTTATACAATTTTTTTAACTTCACAGGCATGGATTCCAGCTAACAGTGATCCAATATTAGTTAGCCACATGGCCTCAAGAACATCTTCCCAAGTTATAGAGTGTAATAACTAGCAATGAGTTCTAAGGTGATGATGTTATGGAAACTATTCCCTCATTGTCAGAGTATAAAACAATGGAAATAACATTCATATAGAGGAATCAAAATCAATACAACAGAAGTGAACATCAGAATACTGATAATAAAAATAACCATATATCATATCATATACAAAATGATGCATGTCACATGTTTCTATGAAATCATCCACACAAGTCACAAGGAAATAGTATAATTTACATGGTCTAAATGGTATAAAAAGAACAAAATTATTCCAACAGCCTCACAACCCTAGGCTTGGTCACATTCTCTTTTAATCCAAATCATAATATCATGTACCAATATGAGGGTTCTTGACCTTATCGAAACTTTCCTAAATATAATATGTTTGGGCCCATAGCATTAACCAAGAAGGGTGTGAGAATATGTCCTAGTAGGCAACCACCCATCGTCAATTCCAATCTATCAGTGAGTATATACAATAGGGAGTGTTTAATAGTGAAAGAAAAATTCTAGGAATTACTCAAATATAAACAGTGGTACATGTAATGGTTTCTATTTCATGTTCAATTATACATTAAATTAATAATTTAATTTAATTGACTGTTATAAGTCTGTAGTTTTGGAATAAGCCTGAAAATTCACCATTTATCAATAAGCACAACTGAGGCCTCATAAGGGGAAATAAGCAAGAAGAAGAAAAGACAGAATCCAAGCTTGTGTGTTTGCTTTCAAGAAGAATCACAAACCATTTCAAATATATAATATAACCAGAGTACATCCATGAATTTAATAAAATGAAATTCAAGTATCAATCTAGGGGAAATCCACCAACACCCTACAATCCCTTCCCGACGAACCTCACAGGAGCCCGATATCACTCAATGAGTGGTATAAGTCCATGTCAACTGAGATCATCCTTTCTAGTCCTATAGGGATCCCCATGTGTCACTCATGATATAATCCCTACCCTTTTATCCAGTCCAAGAAATCCTATAAATATCATTTATTCACTCAAAATTTAGTACATAGCCTCTATTAGCCCATCCATGTAGTCCATGGTTTAATCACGACTTAATATTAATTAATAAACCCATTGATCTTGTCTAAGGCAATCTAAATAATCCAAGGTTCACTCAAGTGATCAGGGTAAGATTGAAATATAAGCCAGTCAATGGAAATTTAAATATAATACATGATCCAAAAAATACTATATTCCATTTAACCATAACATTTTAATTTAATAACTCAACAACATGATGGGTTCAAAACCATAAGCATTCCACAACTCACAACATAGGGTGTCTCAAGCTTGCACAAACCTCTAAGGATTTTCATATCATTAATCACATGGGGGAATTTCATATAATATTCCTATCATGAAATATAATCCATTTTGAGGATGAAACATATCCTATCTCACTTGGGTAGGTTTATAGTTGGAACAAAACACTCTAAACCTGTGTTATCAAATGTATGCATAACTTGGGTCAATGGTCAATTCAATTTCTCATATCCTTAGCCAATAGGAAATAATTTAACAACATGGAAAAATAAATTAAAATTAAAATTAATTTTAATTAACCCATAAATGGGATCCCAAGCCTACCACAGGGGAATCCAAGGCCCAACGTCCATAAACAGATCAAAATGGGAACTCACCAATGGGGTGGCCCTTATTCAAGATATTAGACAAATAAAAGGGTTTGAAACCCCTGATTAAATACCTAAACAATGATATAAAACAATAGGTAGAATTTATAAATCAAGGAGACACACCAAAAATTGGTGCATGATACTCCGAAATATATAAAAAACTTAACAATTAGTGAAGTCATGTGACCATATAACATATACTCATGCTAGATAGGTCATCTAGTATTATGCTCTGATTCACCCAAGATTGAGAGAAATATAAATAATGGATGAAGAATGGGATATTAGTTCCTTTGAGCCTAAATCCAAATAGTGAAATTGATAATAAGAAAAATCAAATATAGATAAAAAGGAATTGGGGCATTACTATTGCGAATCCATCGATATGAAAGTCAGTCACAATAGAAAATCGACGGAGAATTGGGATCAAAGGGAAGAATATGTTTTTAAGGGGAGAATCCAATAGTGAGGGATATATTTTCAATGGAAGAGAAACCTAAAAAAGATTTTTAAGATATTTTATTATAATTAAAATATCAAAAAAATCAAATGGGGTCTCATGGTTTCTGCGCACTGTTATAGAGCATGATTTCCAATCGAGTTTGGAAACTGTCTCAGGCTAACTTTATGTCTGCGTCATAGCGCACAGTTACCCTGCTTAGTTTGAAAATCCATTTGATAAAAATGTGAATGCCAGTGTCGTGGTCTGCTAAAACTGAAGACCTGTTCGCACAGTCGTGCATACTAGCCCATGTGGTTTTCACTAATCGTGTGGCCTCTTCTTCCCACCCATAACATGGGATCTGGGCTCTAGACTAGCCCCGAACAACCTAGATACATCCATGAACCCAACGAGCAACCACATTATTCCGTATTTATGAAATGAAATAAAGAATAGATAGAAAACTCATGATCTATACATCAAATAGGAATCAAGTTCATACACCATGCAGCATAGTGATATCATTTACTAACGATTGGTGATCTATAAAACATCGGATCCATACTATACAGTTTAATATCTTTTAAAATTCTTCCAATGATCATGGTTTCCATTTCTAAATCTTTTTGAATCCTATATGATCTTGAGAACACCAGGGGTTGGTAATATTTAACCGGATTCAAGTCTCTACATATTTAATAAACATAAATCTCTAACATTATTACTATGTACCATTCACCATGATTAAACCACTATATTATGGTCCATTCCATCATAGTTTTCATCCAAATAAATTATGAATTTATAACTATGGTTTGATCATCCAAGAATATCATATTCTAACCCCATATGTATTTTTCAATTATCTTACAATGTTTTTTATTTTCTATTAAATTTTTAATTCATTATAATTTTTTACCTTTTGTAGCATCAGTTATGGTGTGGTCCCATATATTACAGCAAATCAATTCGAAATACTTCACAAATATGGCTTTCTTGGGACCAAAATAGTTTACATTCTTTTGATTTATACGTATTCAATGTATTCTGACATGATATCCCATTACTTTATTAATGATTCCTTCTTATTGCAATAATTTATTCAACTTCATGTATTCATCTTTTTAAAAAATAATTTATTTTTCAAAATCATCCCTAACAGAACAGTGTTTATTCTCATGACATGAGTTAATATTGTGTAATCTTCTATAGCCTCCAATTGGTCATGTTAATACTATGTATAACCTATTCATATCAAAGATTAATATGATACAGATTTAGATTGTGAAGTGATAAATATCATATCACAGTGATACAACTCTCCTTCTAAGAACTTCTCCAATACATTTAATATCCATTACATCCATGCTCAAACAACATCAAATACCTCAATGGTCTAGAATAAGAAATGTTCAGCATATCTTATATCCACCAATTTTATATTCAATATTATACTACAAATTATAATCTCTTAAGGTTATTAACATCATATTTACATGTATAAAAGAGTATTAATTCATAATCACCATTATATATCCCTATTTTTGGATTCAATTCATTATCACTAGATATAACATGATCACCCTCAAACTCTATATATATTTATTTCATGTTCATGCATCCACAACAACCCAAATGTGGTTCCCATGTGCATGGTAATTAACCACTTCTTTAACTATGACATCATGAATTATAATGTAATCCTTCTTGAATCTATAAAAAATCCCACAATTATTGTAAAAAAAATCCCACTAATTACATATAAGATTCAATATACATAATAGTTATACATGCTATTAAAATAACTCATTATCCATTGAACAACCCTATCTATAAAAGAATCACACCCATACACAAAAATTGAAATTAATCATTTAAATATTAAATATACTGGTAGATAAACATATCATCTATGGGATCATCCAAGGAAACATCTCCAATATTTCTAAAGTGTACACACCTTATAAAATATAAAGTTGTCTTTGTAGGTTAAAGGGGACAAATAAAACAAGACAAATGTCTTTATCAAATGAATGATAATTTTGTAATGCTTATCTTTTTTATATAAAAACATTGAATGATATATAATATATAAAAATAATAGATTCCATTAATATAAAGTGAAATATAATGTTATTTAAAAAGGTTCTAGATTTTTAACATATATTGATATATATTATTAGATACCACTAATGATAATATGTTCAAATAATTATCTAAAAAATAAATATGTATTGAAAACAATATTATTGAATGATAGGGGTTTTTATGTTATTATGTTATTTATTATTGATTATTTTAAAATGATATTAATTAATTATATTATGTCATTTTTATTACATCCAAATATAATATAATACAAAATAATTAATCCTTCCTAGATTTGTTGAGTTTTAGCTTGGGTAGGCTGCCTATATCCATTAATGATACAAAAATTATGTAACCTATAAAATCAAACAAAGACAGTGTGTGTCTGTATCATATCAATTAAATAACACAGTAATCAAACACGAATTTTCAAGATATGAAATATATATGATGAATTCTTGTCCAATTAAATATTTTAAGAAAATATTTATATGTAATTTCATTCTTTTTAATTATTTAAATACTAAATTAAATAAAACAAAAAGTATTGATATAAAAACTAAGCGATGGTGGCATTCATCCCACTTAGGGATAATATAAATTTATCATCATCTAAATATTTTTGAAACCCTTACATGATATAATAGAAATTTATACCATGTTATATCATTATATATACAAATTATGTGCATTTCTATGGAGAACGTCGTTATCCTACACATAGCTTAATATTTTAGTTAAAACATCTTAGTGAAATTGATGGTTGGAATGAAAGAAAATGTTACCCATAATAAATATACAGAATTTACCTCATTTGAATAAAAAATCTACAAATATATGTTATTGGATATAGGGTATTATCATGGCATTAATGATGACTAAATGTTTTAATGCGTATAAGAGAATAAATTTCCATATAAAATTTAATTATTTATTATCTTGATTCCATCACACAATTTAATGAATTTTATAGTGAAATCATGAATTTTAGTTCTTTTCATCATTTACAACAATCATCAGTAACTTCAATTGTTTCGAAAATAATTTAGTCTCTATAATTTCATAGTATCTACATATATATTGAGTACTTTTATTACATACGAGTATTTCAAGTGAAGTTAGATGAGAGCCTGAGATCATCCCATTCATGAAAATAAATCTCTATAAAACTATAAAATAATACTCTTGTATGGTCAATGATAATAAAAGTAAGGCAATTTAATAAGGCTTTATTTATGACATGTATATTGAAAACCATTAAGGTGACATTGATAGTAACAATTAGAGGTGTTTTTGGAAATAAGATGGAAAAGAGAATTGAGTGAGTATTTTTAATAGTATAAAAAAGTAAAAATATAGGGAAACAGGCTAGGAAAAAATATATCAAGGAGAGTTTTATTAAATTATCTTCCTGAAAATATGCCAATTTTTAAAGTGGTTTCATTGACTCATGGAATCTAGTATGTAATGCAAAAATAAACTGTCATCCATTTTCTAATGTTCTTTCAACTAGTCCCAAAAAACAATCAATAAATTTATCATTGTAACATCCTAGGTTAATAAAGAGTAGTACACTTTTATTTTTATTAATATTTGTGAATTAAATATTAACTTTACTTTAAAAGGGATGTTATGTTCGACAAAATAGCTAACATGCATGAACTGGTTTCTTTGGAATATTGTGTTGCACACAACATTGAGTTATATTAAAAAAAAATATAATATTTTTATTTTAAATGGTAGTTAATGCATAGTCGTTTTATTAGAGGGAATGAACATGAATAACTAAAATATGATGACACAAGTTTTATAATTGTTTTTACATTTATCCAATATAATTTAGACGCTTCAAATGTGAATGAATCTAATTTTTATTCATAAATACTCTAATATTCTTTAAAAGGACGATTCACCTCCTTTTGATGGAGAACCATTTTTAAATCTAGTTTTTTCACTTTGATATGTTCTGTTTGACAAATTAATATTATTCTTTGGAATAGGACAACAAAATTTACTTCGGATGTTATTTTGATATTTTTCTGATAATGTTCATTTAATAATGAATAGTGAAAAATACTGCATTTTAATTCAAAATATACTTTTTATCTAATTTATTTATATAGTAAGATTATTTTCTTAAATGGTTTTAAAATATAATTAAATTATATTTTTACCATTTAATCCAATTTTGGTCATTATAAGTAATTTCACATTAAAATTGGACATAAACAATTGACATTCTTTTGATAGTTATAATTTCTTAAAAACACGATTTTTATTTTGACATCATGGATTAATTTTAAAAAAATTTATGCCTCTTATTTTTTTTTGAATTTGGAAAAATGGATTCCATATTTGGAATCAGGAGGTCCAAATTGTTTAAATAGGTAACTTTTATTTTTAGACATTATGAATATTTACTTCGGTAAATATTTTATTTATCAAGGTTAAAAGGAAAATATGGTAAAAAATTGTAAAAAATATTATTATAATAATATAATAATAACCTAACATGTTTCCTATTCTTATTTTTTGATACATGTCCGACCATTGACATCCTTGGGTTGATTTTGAGACCCCATCGATCCACATGGGAGTGATAATGACACATTATATTAATTAATCTAATGTAAGGACAAAAATGACATAAACATATATCATTTAGTAAATAAATTTTTTACATAGGGTTATATAAGTTATCTCTTATACTTTAAACATTTATTCGAATCAAAGAAAATTTCTTACATCATGGTAATTATTTTATAATTTTTATAAATCAAATAAATAAAATTACCTATGACATAATAATGATGTTGTGATTACCTTATTAATGAATGATTTAAATAAATGGGATTATAAAATTTAAAAAACAATCCAAAAACTATCCAACTTTTATTGGATGATGTTAATTCAAACAATATTCATATTTACTTTAAATTTAATGAGTTTTAGACCTTTTTAAACTTAATATTGATTATAATAAAATAATATTTCCAAACATTCCTAAAGAGATGATTCTCTCCATTATAAAAATCCATCACCTCTAACCAATTCCTAACACATCCCAAGCCCTTGGATCATCCAACCTATACCCAATTAAACTTTATAAATCCATATCATCCTCTTATAATCCATACCAAATACAGAAGGCACTTCATGGGATCCTTCTATTTTAAACCAAAGGGAGTTAACTGATTTAAATGTAACATCTTATTTTATGGTCTTTTCTTTTATTATAATTATCCAACCCCATAAACTCTTATTATTAATTTATTTAAAAAAACCCAGTATCCAAAATATAATATATTGTTATTATGATAAGTACTCGAACTACAATTCTACACACCTCCTTCTAATGGATACAAACAAGATGTTTCTATGGACAGCGAACTACGGCCTCATGGAATGATGATTGTTCAAATATATCCAACCACCTCTCATGGTTGATATTATGATGGAAATTTATTTATATATGAAAAATATTAGGTTTATGTATTTAATATTCTTCCCTATTTTTCATTTATACCATACAATTATGGTTTCCATAATGGTTAGTGCGATAATTTTATTTGAGGAAGTGCGGACTACCTCCCCCTCATTGTGATATGACACGTTCATACCATAAATGGAACATATAAACAATGGTATTAAAGAACATAAATAATGTATATAAAATATGATATTATATAGTAATAATAATATACCTATGTATCATTTGGTTTTAGTTCATTTAAAAAAATGAAAATGGAAGTAGCGTTCATGCGTACGTATGACTTTCCATCCCCATGAATGGTGCATTTCATTTTCATATATCCAAATTATATGGAATCTTCTAAATACATATATAATTTATATATATGATATATATGATATATAAATTATTAATATCATTCTAGAGATAAAGGAATTTCAACCACATGGACAATTTATAATTATAACAAGTTCATTTTTAACCCATGTTCTGAACATTGACAAAATATCCGATATGAACTCAAATAATTAAATAATAGTTATAGCATGGTAATAAGAGATATAAAAGGAGTAATTAACTTCAAAAAATTATCTTATGAAATTAGTAATTAATTTATGTTTATTATTCAAGAAATTAATGAACAAATGGGTCAAATCGAACATGGGGTAAAAATTTTTTATCTCACTATTTATTCCTATGAAACTAATGCTATATCTGCCACTATTTTATTTTGTGTGCTGTATATAATTCCCATGATTGTATTATTTATATAATAAAATTTAATTTATGGGTATTTACATATTTATTGTATGATCCTTCTTTCATTTTTTGTATTTTTCATATGTTATCAAATCGGAAAGTGAACCATTCATCATCCTCCCTGAGTAAAATATTTATTTTATGTTATGTATTTTAACTTCAATTTCTTATGTGGGGATATGTTATAATATATCCTTATTGTAGTACATTTTATTTCCATGTGATGAGATACCTTTTTCTCTATCATCATCTCATTTTCTTAATTTTAATGTGACGTCGTTAGGCTGTCGAATTTCTTTAAGGGAATTTCATAAACCAATTTCCATTCGTTGGGTTGATCTTATACTTCATATTTATATCAGGCTATGATTATATGATAAATTAATATTGATATCTTATCATTTATTTATAATTTATCTATGTGTACTTATAGTGAATACACAGATTTGATATATTTTATTTACAAAATGATCTTTGTAAGGGACTTCTTCACAATCTCTTTTCTCTGAGGCGTGTTTTGATAATATAAACCTCATTATTTTATACATTATAAAATAAACCCCGATGACTTTTAATTTCAATCAAATTAAAAAAAATTATACAAAACGTTTTACAAAATGACAAAACAATTTTTTTAACAATTGCGGCAACAATGACCTCTCAACCGTCGTAATCGTTAATTGCCTTCTACTATAAGCCTTAATGTTTTTAAATATTAAAAGAAGTACCATATTCTGTTTTTGGGTGTTTTAGTAATGACATATTTTTTTGAAATGAATTGATTATTTCAATATCTTGAAATGATTAGTTGTGATGGAAAATGAAATGTTATTAATGAAATGTTTATATTTTCCATATTTTATGTGTTATGTTTTTATAATTGTACTTGGGCATTTGACGCGTGGATACGTGATAAACCAAATGATGGGTGGTGCCATAATAAAAACGGATGGGTGGTTACATTATAACCTCCAATGCATTGGGAATGGAAGTCGGTCGTATGGCTATTATATTTAGTTATATGTGTTGAAGTCGATCGTATGGATATTTTATTTATGTATATTATGTGTTTTTACTATGGATTTTATGGAAATGTTTTTTTACAAAAAGGTAAGAAATGATCTTTTATTCAGTGAAGAGTATTTACTACTTTATAAAGGTGAAAAGTATTACTTATGATAACGTATTCATGGTTTACTTGTTGTTTTGAAAAACTAACATTTTTTCTTCTTTGTGTATCCCTTACCGATCTTTTTATACTTATACCATGTTTTGAAATGTTTTTCAAAGGAAACAATGATGAATAGGGTCAAGGATGGAATCAATGAAAATTCATTCTATCAAAAACATGGAACTGGACATGTTTCTTTTTTGAGAGTTTATTTCATGAAAAAATGGAAACTGAGTAGAAGTGCCTACATGTCATATTCAAATTTGTGTGTATATGTTATGGAATAATTATATAAAACAATACACATGGAAATATCCTCAATGAAAATTATTAATTTAATTTAAGATTATGTAAAGTTTATGGTTGGGTCCTTGTAGTTGGTATCTGAGATCGGATTAGAAAACTTCAGTGATTATGAGTTTTCTTTAAACACATGGTTAGTACGTATGTCTATTATTTCTGTTAAATAATTGTTTTATTACTTATTCAGGTCAAGGAATGTCAGTTACAGATGGAAGGAGCAGGATCTCAAACAAAATTCCTATCTCTTACTAATGACATGATTACAATAATTATTTCAAAGTCATGTTCAGATGATTGTGAATATTTTTCTAACATACAACTCACTTGCAAGCAATTTTTTGAGATATCAAACACTTCTACTATACCTTGATATCATCGTGGATCATGAGTTTTATTTAATTAAGTCTTACTTTCACAATATAATAATTTATCAAGAACGGTAAATATTATCAATGAATTTTTTAATATTTTACCTTATCCCAAAATTTGGAAGAATATTGTGATTTTGAAAATGGGGATGAAGAAGGATACCCTTTCACAACCTATTTATATTTTCTTTTAAAATATAATCTCATATAATATACTTATGGTATTTTAAAATCACCATTGATTGAATTTTTCAACTCCTATTTGGTCCGACAATTTTATAAAAATCATATTTTATTAGATGTTTTGAAATTATATGGCATATATGATTATTTTTAGAAACTATAGTTCTACAAACACCCATATGACCCATGTTGTACAAGGTGTATTTTGATGAATTAAGAATGTGATTTTGATGTATATCTAAATCATTTTTTAATGCATGGACCTTCAACCTATGTGAAAGTGATGAGGATGAATCCATATGGACCCCATGATCTAGGTATGTCGTTCATTATTTTGGGAGTACTTTTATTTTATCATATGGAGGTGATAAAAATGAAAATATATAATATTTTGAGGTCTTAATGTATTGGGATGAATGTGAAAGGTAAAATAATTTTTTTTAGTTTTAAAAATGTTACGGTTAATTTGAGTTTTGTAAAAATGACCACCCATAAGATGGTTGAAAAAACTGTTGTGTCCGGCAAAGCCATAGTATTCGAACCCACAATCAAAAGACCATAGGGCCGCATCGCGTACCACTGTCCCACCTGAAGACACTAGTTAGTATGACTTATTATTTTATGTTAAATGAATTTATGGATCATGAATAAGTTGATTTTGGGAATTTTTTTTATAAAATGTATTTCTTAAATATAGGAATCTAATTTGGTGATTAAGTGAAAAATGTTATTTTGGAATATGTTTTATCTTTTGTAACATTATATGCTTAAGAGAAATAAAATAATATGGGGTATCATTTGTGGAATAAGAATTTATTTTTTTTTGAAATAATCTGGGTTTTATATTGGACATATAGAGATTTGGGTTATTTATGTAAATGATTAATCTATCATAGCGAATACATGATATGGTTAATTAATCTTCAGTATGATACATTAAGAGTAGTCTATGTTATTTATAGATAAATTTTATGAATTTTCATGGAATATTGTGTGATCTAATCCTTCTGAGTTTGGTGATTCAATCTTATTTTTATTATTTTGATGAATTTTAATGACAAATGTTTATTGAATGGTCTTTCTTGATCATTTTTACTTTTAATGACTTCTAGTGTTTAAGAGTTTTATTTATTTTTATAAAGGATTATCCTTTTTGAGGATTATATAATCTCATACTAACAATTTTCTATTTTGATTAATGTCTAAATATTGGGGATATTTATATTTCGTCTTTTAGGGATTATGTTATTCTCTATATGTTTATTCTAGTGATTTAGGTGTCACCATGTCATCTTGAATACTCATTGTTTGGAGAAAAGATTATTTTTTGGTAAAAAAATTTTAAAGGATAAAAATGTGTTTGAAAAGTTAGTATATTTCAGTATGTTATTATTCAATATCATTAATAAATTCCCCAACATTACTAAATTAATCTTAAAACCAAAAATTATTTCGTTTACGTTTCTTACTGGGAAACCAAATACCATTTAACCTATCACAATTTTCTGGTTTCCTGGTGGTTAACTATTCCATAATCATGTTTTCTATCACTCTTCATCAGAACATGACACTTAGATTCACCTTCATATGTCTGTTTTCATAAAATAATAGTAGGATTTATCATGAGTGAAAATTTTAGTTATATTTCTTTATTTTAATTTGATTTTTTTATTTACTATTCACTGATGTGGGTATTTTAATGATGTTTCTGAGCCCAATTTAAAAATTGTGAGGATGCAATATCCAAAATGGGAGTAGGAAGTAACATCTTCGGTAAATAAAGAGTATGAAATTTTTGAACTTATTAATATTTTTGAATTAAAATTTATTTTTACTTTAAATGAGATTCTATTTTTGATGGAATACCTTATAGGGAACAACGAGTTTCTTCGAAATATTACGCTCTACGGAATGTTGAGTTATATGGAAAAATATTTATATAATATATTTTTTAAAATGGTAGTTAACATGAAGCTATTGTAATGGTGGGGATGAATTGAACTAACTAAAATATGATTCCACATGTTTTTAAAGGTTTTTACATTTATCTAATAATTTTTAGAGGCTTAAAATGTGAATGAACCCAATTTTATGCATAAATACACTAATATTTTTTAAAAGGTCGATTTACCACCTTTTGATGGTAAAACATTTTCAATAGAGTTTTTTAACCTTTATATTTTCTATTAGACTAAATAATATTATTATTTGTAATCGGGCCATCAAAATTTACTTTGGATGAAATTTTTTTATTTTTCATATAATGTTCATTATTTAATGAATAGTAAAAAATACTCCATTTTTATTCAAAACTTCTTTTTTATATAATTTATTTTTAGGGTTAAATAATAATATTAAATGGTTTTAAAGTGTAATTAGATTATATTTTTACCATTTAATCCTATATTGGACATTATAAGTAATTTTACTTTGAAATTGGACATAATCAAAAGTTAATGTTTTGATTGTTATTATTTCTTAAAAACACGCATTTTTGTTTTGACAGTGTGAATTAATTTTAAATTAATTCTTGAGACTTCTATGTTTTGAATCTATAAAATAGATTCTATATTTTTAATCATTATGCCCAAATTTTTTAAATAGGTAACTTTTTTTATATTTATTTTTAATATATACATAGGGAAATATTTTATTTACAAAGGTTAAAAGGTAAATCTAGTAAATAATGGTAAAAAAATATTATTATAATAATATTAAATTACCGAAAAGGTGTTATATTCCTATTGGTTGATATATTTCTGACCATTGGTATCATTGGGTCTATTTCGGGACCCCATGGAGCCACATGTGAGTGTTAATGACACTTTATATTAATTAATTTAATGTATGGACAAAGAATGCATAAACATTTATCTTTTAGTAAATAAATTCTTTCATGGGGTCATATAAGTTATATATTAGACTATAAACATTAGTTAGAAGGATAATATGATTTCCAATATCATGTTATTTTATTTATAATTTTGAGACCTCAAATAAATAAAATTATTTATGACAAAAAACGATGCAGTGATTACCTTATTAATGAATGGTTTAAATAAATGAGAATATAAAATTTAAAAAACTACCCAAAAACATTACAATTTTTTATGGATAATTTTATATCGAACAAGAGTCATATTATCTTTGAATTTAATGAGTTTCAATCCTTTTGAAACCGAAAATGTTTTTATAATAAAATAACATTTTCAAAACATTCCTAAAGAGCCCCTCCTCTCCCTTATAAAAATCCATCACCTCTAACCCATTACTCACACATCTCAAGCCCCATGACACGTCCAAAATATATTTAAATAACATCCCAACATCTCTATATTTCTCCTAGAAGCCTTACCTTAGGTATAAGGCCCTTCAAGGAATCCATTTGGTTTAAACCAAACGGAGTTACCCGATTTAAAGGCAACATCTTCTCTTAAGTTCTTTTCTTATATTTTACTTCTCCAACCCCCTAGAAATATTTATTTATTTCTTTTATAAAAAGACCAATATCCTTAATATACTAGGTTGTTTTTATGATAATTATTCTAACTATACATCCACACACCTCCATCTAATTGATACGAACATATGGTTTATGTGGACGGCAAACTACTGCATCACGAAATTATGATTGTTCAAATATCTACAACTGCCTCGCATGAAGGCCATTATGATGGAAATGTTTTATTATATGATATATATTATTTTTATTTTATCCCAATTCTTCTTTATTTTTAATTTATAGCATACCATTATGGTTTACTTAATGGGTAAATTCGATAATTTTCTTTGAGAAAGGGCGGACTACCGCCCCCTCAATGTGATCTGACATGTTCATAAAATGCACAGAACATATAATGGATAGTTTTAATGAACATATATAATTTATGTAAAATATTATATTATAATTTTATAACAATATAAATATTTATAATTTGGTTTTCATTCCTTTTTAAATGAAAAAAATGAAATGGAAGTACTGTTCATGCGTATGTACAACTTACCGTCTCCATGAACGGCACATTCCATTTTCATATATCCAAATGATATGGAATATTATAAATACATATATACTGGATATATGTTATATATATGATATATAAATCATGAATATCATTCTTTATATAATGTAATTTCAACCACATGGACAATTTATAATTATAACAAGTTCATTTTTATCTCATTTTCAGAACATCGACATAATATCCGATATGAACTAAAATAATTAAATAATTATTATAGTAAGGTAATAATTTATTTAATATATATAATAAAAATTAAATAAGTTATTATTGATTTTTAAATGAACTTATGTTTGTTATTTATTAAATTAAAGATGATTGGGTCAAGTCAAACATGAGTTAATGGGTTTTCATCTCACTTTTTATTCTCGTGAGTTTCATGCTATCCTTCCTCTATTTCATTTTTTTGTTGTGTATGAACTGCCCATGATTGTATTATTTATGTAATATAATTTTATTGATGGGTATTTAAATTTTCATTGATTTAACTTTCTTTCATGTGGTGTATGTCTCAGAAGTAACAAAATCGGTAAAGGAACATTTCACCCTCCTCTTTTAGTAGAAGACTTATTTTAAGTTATGTCTTTAAATTCAATATACTATGTTGGGATATACTATTATATGTGCTTATTGTTTTAAATTTTATTTTCATGTGATTAGAGACTCTTTTTTCTCTCGTTGTCTCATTTTCAAAATTTTAATGTGACACTGTTAGGCTGTTAAATTTTTGTAAGGGGACTTCTAAACCGAATTTCTATTCTTTGTGTTGATCTTATACTTCTTGTTTATTTCGTGTTATGATTATGTGAGAAATTAATTTTGATATCTTATCTTTTATTTTTAATTTCTTTATGTGTAATTATATTTAATACACACATTTAATCCAACTTATTTACAATATTATCATTGTAAGGGACTTCGTCTCAATATCCTTTCATTGAGGCGTGTTTTGATAATATAAACCTCTTTATTTTAAACGGTATAAAATAAATCCCTTTGAAATTTAATTTCCTTCAAATTGAATCTCTTTTCTACGAAACATTTTACTAAAATAAAATGGAATCATTATAATGTTTGCGTTGACAATTTCATCTCCATCGTCATAATCATCAGTTGGCTTTCTCTATAAGCCTTAATGTTTTTTAAAGGAAAAGAAAAACCACATTCTGTTTTTGGGTGTTTTGGTATTGGAAATTTCTTTTTAAATGGAATGATTAATTCAATATCTTGAAATGATTTCTTGTGATTAATTGTGAAATGTTATTAGTGAATTGTTTATATTTTCAATATTTTATGTGGTATGATTCAACAATGGTACATGGACATTTGATGGTTGATTACGTGATAAACAAAATGAAGGGTGGTTCCATGATAAACCATGGTTGGTGGATATGTTATAACCTCCAATGAATTTGGTATGGAAGCCTTCTGTATGTCTATTCTAGTTAGTGATATATGTGGATGTCGATTTTATGGTAAATCCATTTGAGTATGTCTATGTCCCAAGTAACCTTTATATGTTATGTGTTCTCTCTATGGGTTTTATGAAAATAATTTTGTTAAAAAAAGGGTAATCAATGATATTTTATTTAGTGAATAGTATTTACAACATCATAAATAGGAAATGTATTACTTATGATAATGTATTTCTGGTTTACATGTTGTTTTGAAAAACTAACAGTTTTATTTATTTGTATATCCCTTACAAAGATTTTTATTCTAATCCCATGTTTTGAAATGTTTTTCATAGGACAAAAGTCAAGGATGGGATCAAGGAAAAGTGATGTTGTCTAAAACATAGAAATAGACATGTTTTTTTATTAAGTGTTTTTATTTTATTAAAAAATGGAAACTGAGTAAAAGTGTCCATATTTAATAATCAAATTGTTATGTATATGTTATGAACAAATTTATTAATGATCTAAACCTGAAAATATATTCAATGTGAATTACTAAATTAATTTATTATTATATAATGTTTAATGTCGTGTACATAAAATTATTGTGGGTAAAATAGTTAAAAATAATATGAAATTTTATTTTATTCTTCAAATAAATTATTAAAAATAAATCTATAAATTGAAATAAACAATTCATAGGGAGAACGAATATTATTATTGAAGGAATAAAATATTAGAATGAATGTATTAAAAAAATAATTTCCCCAAATTGAATTTAAGCATAAAAAATGTTTTAATGTTCATGATATGGTTTGAAATGATAAAATAGAAAATATATTAGAAAAATAATAAGGTAGAAAATATTTTAGTCATTAATGATAACCTAAATTTTTTATAATTTATCATCCACTATTGTTACACTTGAAGCTCTATATCTGGCTTCCAGAATACCATACTCTATTCGCTAACAATTAGTTTGTGTCCCAATATGTTAGTTAGTTGATCAATTAATGAATATATGTCCCTTGAAAATGAATAATCCATTCGAATATAAGAGGGACCCAAACTCTTTCCAAATTCACATAAATACTTAGATTCTCTACTGAACTAAACATGTGGTTCGTAATGAAATTAATTATCTTATTCACTGTGACATAAGCAACACCTCAATAGGTTTGTTTTTACTCATTGTAAATATTTCAATTACTCCATACATTTTGCAGCTAGATTCATTTCCCTAATTAAATTTTTCTTTCAATATATTATTCATACTATCCAATAGCTATCTAGGTACTCCCCTCATCAACTACTACCCCCTTTTCCATGATTTTGAGTTTCCTAAAATTAAGGCTCCACATGTATTTTAATTTGTATTAATCACTTCAGAGAATTTATGAATCCTCATGTTTGGAATAATCAAAGACATTCTATAGTTATCCTCATGTGTTAAACATTTAGTCTTACACACTGTGAAATAACCTTTTCAAAAATGGTAAAATCCAAATTATTTTCATGTGTGAGAAGAATAACTAATATGTAGTTGCATAATTATCATTACATTGGTTAAAATTTTCAAATACATAGGTGCATAATGACCATTACCTATGTGAAAAGGGATCCTTTTGTATATATATATTGACTAGAACATGATGGATTATGGAACATTATATATCGATCCCTGATGAAAATAATACTACATATCAACCTTTTAACATACCAAAGGACTATTAAATTCCATGAAATTTCATTAAATTTACCTTTATATAGAAAAACACTCTAAAAATTAGTAATTTTTTAGACTCTTATATGACTTCCAAACATTAGTGACCACCCAAATGTGATTGTTTCCTCACATTGGTATATGAAAGTATAAAGAATACTTGCATGATTTGTGATAATTATCAAGAAAATATATAATATAAACATTTATAATTGAACGATCAATGGATTTATTGATATTATAATAATTTTAAAGTTGTTTTAATAAGAAATTTAATATATATAAACATGGTTTATTTAAATAATTGTCTCTGAACATTAAAAACCTTCAAAAACACAGTAAAATATTATTTCAATGAACATTGTACCAAACTATTGAATTATTGTTCATTGAAACCATATAAATAAAATAATATTACCATTGGTAATTTTAGCTGCCATATGATAAATTTTCAAATAAATATACCATGATATTTTTTCCCAATGAAAATTTGTTATGAAACTAAATATTTCTAATTAATATAAATTTAAATGAAAAATTCATAATAATTTAATATGTATGATGTGGAAAACATGCATTAAAATAGATCCATATAATATTTCCCAACATAAAATTTTCCCACACATAAGATATTGATAGTACTTAAGAAATTAATTGAAAACATCCAATGAATGGAAATTCATCTAAGAAATAAATGATTACAATTAAAAAAATTATGTTAAAATTTATTTTCCTAATTGAATTACTCAAGTGAATAATTATTGAGTTATTTATCTAAAATAAATTGATTTGGTATCAAATTGGTTTTGGGATTTGAAAATAGGACTAAACATGAAAAATAAAGATATAAGCTGAGCCAACATTTTTCTATATTAAAATGATTCTCACGAATTATCTTTTATTCCAAGATTAAATACACACATAATTTAGTATATCAATATAATCAATTAGAAATAGATTCATGATTGATAAATAATTAAAATTGTAGTGAAAATAAACTTATCAAATATTTTTGACACGCATATCTCAATTATGATTACATAATAATTTAGATAACAATTTAATGAATATTTAAATACTATAAATCCAATGAAAAAGACTAAATTCTATTTATATTCTAAAATAGACACCCAAATTTTCACGAAAATCAATTATTTTAAATAGGGTAATGAAAAATTCTTTCCAGTTGAATCCATAGAGAAATATAAATGATCAAAAAACTAAAATTACTAAAAGAATATCCAAACGTCATAAACATATTCAAACACTAAATATATAAAATGATGATTAAACTAATTAATTTTAGAATAAAATTATAGTACCTTGAAGTTTACATAATGAAATATAATATAACAAAATTTAAACCCAAAAAAACCTTCTTTAAACTTAATTTCTTCCAAAACATTTAACATAATCATTAGATAATATTTAAACAATTTTATGATCAAAATAGTTGTCAAATTAGGTAGTTCAAATTCATTAAAATGGGTAATAATAAAATCGCAATAATGAGTATTGAACAAATTCACAACCAGAATCTAAATTATAATTTAATATTTACATGGTCTTTGGTTGTGGATATAAAAATTCAATGTTTATGTTTGATGATTAAAGTAAAATTTTATGAAATGATTCTAGTAAGTAGTGAATACATTCAAAACAACAAAACGAATTTTCAAAACAACTCAAATAAATTTTTTTCGTTCTAATAAAATAATTCATTTTTTATCATAATAATTTTAAATAAAATAGATTTTTTAAATAATAAGACCCATAATTTATAAAACATATTTTGAAGGATACTGGTTAAAAATTTAAGAAATTTATCTCTATAGATACATTACTGTTGTAAAAAAATTAAACCAATTTTAAACTAACTGTTCATCTTAAACCCAAAAAAACGAAGGTGGTATGTAATCATATTTATTAAATTTATAAGAAAAATAGAATATAAATAATAAAATAAATTGTCATGACTCGTCCCCCGGGGCCCTTTTCGTGACTACCCCATGCCCGCCTTCCATAGCCCAGGGGCTAGTGACTAGACCCCAAGGGGTATTCCCTAAAACTGGGAAGTCATTTCCTTTATAACCTGTAAGCACAGGCAACCAAGCACACAGTAAGATACAAACTCAAGTAAAGTGAATGGTAAACAGAGTGAGTGAAGTATGTAAAAGGGGCCAGAATACAAGCCAAACTGGAAGGTACAAGAAAAAATAGATAATATAATACAATTGAAGAAAAAAATAAGCAGCTACTGGGCCATCCTCTGAGGTTCCTTCCCATACGGTAGGTACAGATCGCCTCCTCATCACTCCACATCCACCAATCTCCTCTACGTTCTAACACACCTTAAGGTCCACCTCTGGGCCCTGTCTAGTCTTGACACACTCAGCCTCGATCAGTGATGTCCATCATATGCACCCAACACAACAAGGTGTGGGCATAACCCATGCAGTGGTGAGTATATCGATACTCAGTAGTGACCCTGATACCCTCAAGGTCTCACAAAATCCACAAAGGATAAACCACGAGAATGAATTCTACTATCAAACCTACTTAGTTATATGCCCATATATATACATAAGTTATCGTGTAAACCCATCTCAATCATGAGGAAAACATAGAGTCCAACTCCAATGCTCCAAGATCAACTGTTCCACAAAGGAATAAAACCCACGAAGGCAAGTACCACATGGGTACGCCACACAAAAAATACCACCAAGGTATTACCACGAAGATAGTTCCACATAGGTACATCCACAATTCAAACCTGGTATATCTTAGGTAAATTTGTATATATTATTCGATGTAACTACTAAATCATGATACTTTGTTAAGAGGCAGACCCACATAGGATCACTCGGTGATGACCCACACAGGATAGCTCGGTGTTGACCCATAGAGGATTGTTAGGTGTTGAACCACACAGGATCGCTAGGTTCGGACACACACAGGATCTCTAGGTGCTAACCAACATAGGATCACTCGGTGCTGACCCACATAGGGTCACCCTTCATTCTTCACGTCACACCCATCTATGGGGTTCCTGCACTATGATCACTTGTCTTTGGGAGGGTCTGATCCACAAGCCACCGGTCGATACTCCAACTTCCACGAAGTCTCACGAAGAAGTATCTCAATGGTATACTATGTCATAGGGGTCTCAACACAATATATGGTGCGTTAATCGGACGCTCGGTCTGTAAGTTACTATCCTTTTTGTCCTGAGGGCATGGTTGGATTTGTGCTCGATTCAAACCGACCATACTCTAACATTACCCAAAACATCATTGAGGTATACTCAATGGGACTATGTCTCTCCAAGTTTTCCATTGCCGATGATGGTTCTTCAAATGGACGTCTAGTTCCAAAGTTATGGACTAACCAACGTAAATGAGTCGTAGTGGGTCTTGGTCCAGTCTGACCCGGTTGGACCGACCCGACCCAACCCGGCCTAGGCCAACCCGGTTTGGGTCGACCCCGCCCGACCCGCTGGGTCCGGCCCGGCCGGCACTAGGCGGCCTGGTATGGTGGTGCAGAGGCTGCGGGGTTTTGAAGGTGGCGAGGTCACTGGGTGGCACGATGGGGTCGTGGGGAATTGTGGCGGGTTCATGGGGTATTAAGGCAAGGTCACGATGCAACAAAAAAGGGTCACGGGGCGTCAAGGTGGGGCCGTAGGGAGACGCGGTGCGGCAGGGCCACGGGGTAGTGGAGCCATGGGGCAGCAGGACCGTGGGATGGGGAGGTGGGGTCGTGAGTGGTGGATCTGTGGGGAAGTGGGGTGGAAGAGGCCATGGGGTGGTGCGGGACATAGACGATGGAAGCTGCGGGCAGGGGTGGTCATTGACGGTGGTGGCTGCGAGTAGCGGCGTTGCACCATAGCCTTCATCGTGGTCGGCGGTGGTGTCTGCTGTTGTTCTCGAGGTCCCCTGGTGCCAAATGATGGCATCTATCGTCGTCACCATCGTGAATAACAAACCAAAAAAGAAGAACAACAGAGTGGTCAAGCCATGTTTCTTTGGACCTCTCCCTCCATGTTAGGGTGGTAGGAAGCGACTAAAAATAATTATGAATCGAGAATGTCTAATTAAACAATTTCATATGAATTGTGGATCAACTCATTTTGGTTGATCTGTGTTCACCATGCTTTCCAAGAATGAGGAATTTAATGAATTCAATAACAACCCGAACCTTGAATGTTTGTTGACGGAGGTAGCGAGGTAGGAGACGATGTCATTGGGGATAGATGGACGTTGGCGACATCGGCATTTCCACAAATGGGGTTTTTTTCATCATTTGAAATGTTCCTTGTTGGCGTTCTTCATTGGAGAGATCTCTCCCAATAGTTCTTATCTCCCCAATTCCACCAAAATAAATGTAATCCCCATAATATAACAAGTTATCTATTATGATTGTTGGTATAAATTGGAAATATCATAATTTGTTAATTGATGGGTTGGATTAATAAATGAAAGGGTAGAGTTGTCATAATTAATAGGGGGAGCTCCAGAGGATTCTTCCCATTAAGAGGGAGTTCAAAGGGGTTCAAGGGGTTTTAAGTCTCAGGTGGTCCCCACCACCATATCCTTTGTTGAGAAGTTTGAGTATTGGTGGTCCCCACCATTAAAACATTCACATGGATAGTTTCAACAAAAAAAATAAAAATGGTACACATTTTTATTTTATATTTTTCATTCACAAAAAACACAAAACTATTTTTCACTCTCAACCCACTACGGTCGAGGTGAAGGTCTACTTAAAAGAATACAGACGCTACGAGTTTAAAGGTGCCCTCATATTTCAATTTTGACCACAGGTTCAGAAGATACAGAAACCCTCTCATACGTTTACTGAACATACCCAAAAAAAAGTTCATAAATTCATTCCGGGAACATCAGGCCTTGGAATCATGCACCGTCATTTTTGGAGGACTGATAAAAATCCAATTTAATTTCAAAAAAAATACTTGTAATTTATGTGTATTTACATTCTCTCCACCTCAGGGATTTACATCCCCGTAATGCACAACTCAAAACTAGGAAAACATGTGGGGGTACTGAGCATGAATATGAGCCTCCCGATCCCTTGTTCTCTCCTGGAGGTTCCCATGTTGCCGATGAACGCACACCAAAGGTATCGAACACCCATGAAGGACCCACTCCTATCGATCCTCAATCTAAACTGGATCCTCCATAAAATTCACCCCATCATCGACGTCAAGCTCATCATGGTCGATGATGTGAGAAGGGTCGTGCACATATATCCTTAGCTGGGATACGTGGAATACGTCATGCACCAAGAGCATCTGAGTGGGAGTGAAAGGTGATAAGACACCTCTCAAACTATTTTGAGGACCTGAAAAGGTCTGATGAACCTCAATGATAACTTGTGGCCTCGACCAAATCTCCATAAATCTCATCGGGGTGAGACCCATAGAATGATGTGGTCATCATCCTTGAACTCTAGAGGTCTCTGTCTCCTGTCAGCATAAGACTGCTGGCTACTCTGTGAAGTCTTCATCCACTCCAGGATGATCTCCACTTTCTCTGTGGTAGCCCAGAACATTTCTAGTCCCACAAGTGCTGATTCCCCTCAGTCAATCCAGCACAAAGTTGATCTACATGTTCTCCAATTCAACGCCTCAAAAGGTGTCATCCCAATGGTGGAGTGATATCAATTCTTGTATGAAAACTTCATAATAGGCAGGTGATCCTTCCATCTGTGACTGAAGTTGAGAACTCAAGCACGTAATATGTTCTCAAGGGTCTGAATAGTTAGATTCGTATGACCATATTTCTGAGGATGGAAGGCGGTGCTCAAACGAAGCTGCGTCTTGAAAGCCTCCTGCAACCCCTTCCATAGCCAAGAAGTGAAACATGTATCATGATCAGATAAAATCGTCAAGGTTACTCCATGTAACCGCACAGTCTTCTATACATAGAGGAATCCAAATATCAATACGGATCTCTGCCCTCTGATCGGTATGATGTGGGCTGACATGGTGAGTCGATCGACAATCACCCAAATCGAGTCATGATCCCTAGATGTATGTTGAAGTCCTATCAGAAAGTTGAGGTATATCACATCCCTCTTCCACTCTGTGACCTCTAATGGATGATCCAAGCCTGCTAGTACCTGATGCTCCACCTTCAGTTGCTGACAAGTGTGGCATAAAGAGATAAACTCTACTACATGTTTATTCATTCCCACCCACCAGTGCTGTTGTTGGAGATCCTGGTACATATCTTCAACTCCTCGATGTTCTTCTAGAGGGGATTTGTGGAACTCCCTCAAGACATCCTCCTCAAGTGACACTGGTACCATGGTACACCATCTGAAGAAGATAATGTGATCCCTACCATCATAAAATCAATCAGTTCCCTATCCTATGGATATCTGAGCACGTCGTGTCTCATAGTTAACATCCCCACACTGCACCTCCCCGACTCACAGAAGAAGTGGGGGAGTGACTGTAAGATACAGAATTAAAGCTGCTCCATCGTTATCCACAAAGGATATTTGTAAAGTGGCCAGCTGCTCTGTCTCCTCTCCTAACTATTATATACCAGATTTCCAGATGAGTTCATCTTCTACAACTTTCCCCTATTAGGAGTATAGAATATCTCAAAGGAATAGTTTTAGAGGAACTCAATCCAATGTTGTTGTCTCAGGTTTAGGTACTTCTAAGAGAAGATATACATGAAACTCTTGTGATTAGAGTACACTACAAAATGCTCTCCCATCAGGTAATGTTGCCACATCATCAAGGTTATGAACATTGTTGATAACTCCAGGCCATGTGTAGAATAGTTCTTCTCATGTTGTCTCAGTTGTCATGAAATATATGTGATCATTTCATGCTCCTGCATCAGGACACATCCGAGCTCGGTCCCTGATGCATCGTAGTAGACTACGTACCATACGCCCTCTTCCGGAAGGCTCAATATGTGGGCACTAACCAGCCTCTGCCTCATCTCCTGAAAACTCTACTGGCATCTCACCGTCCACATGAAGGGTTGCCCCTTCTTTGTCAACACTAAAAGTGGTGTTACAACTATGGAGAATTTTGGCACAAATCTGCAGTAGTATCCAGCGAAAATTAGAAAACTCTCAACCTCATTCAAACTCCTCGGTGGCTCTCAAGCAGTTACAACCTCAATCTTCGCTGGATCCTCCATAACTCCAGCCTCCGATATGACATGTCCCATAAAGGGAACCTCTTGAATCCAGAAAAAGAACTTCGGGAGATTACCATAAAGGTTTTACACTCTGAGTGTGTCCATTACTACCCACAAATGATAACTATGATCCTTTTCAGTAGTCATGTAGATCAGAATGTCATTGATGAAGACTACTACAAAGAGATCATGGTATGGTTGAAAGATAATGTTTGTGAGTCCCATGAACATTTTTGGAGCATTGGTTATGCCGAATGGCATAACCAAAAACTCATAGTGGCCACACTGAAATCATAAAACCATCTCTTGCACATCCTTGTCTCGTACTATGAGCTAGTTATAGCCTAATCTGATGTCAGCCTTCAAGAACCACCGTGAACCCTTCAGCTAGTCAAAGAGGTCGTCAATACTCTGAAGTGGGTACTTTTTCTTTACAGTCACCTAGTCCAGGCACTGATAGTTGAAAAAATTATCAAGCTGCCATCCTCCATCTTGGCAAATTGAATCGGGGCTACCCAATGAGAAACATTGAGCTGGATGCACCCATTCCCTTGTAAGTCCTCCAGTAGTACCTGTATCTCCAGAAGCTCCGCAGGATCCATCTGATATGTTGGTTTAGATATCGGTGTCTTCCTGGGGTACAATTCAATGTAAATGTTCACCTCTCTACGAGGTGGTAGACCCGGTACATCCTCAGGAAAGACATCTGCATACTGGTCCACCTGTACAGGATAACTCAGACTCTCCACATTAACTTCTATGAGGGTAAGTCTAGCCAACTAATGAGTGATCGGCTGCACCCTCCGCTGGTTAAGTCCATCCTGTGCGGAAAAGGCTCCCTTCTCACTGGTGAAGGTAAAACTGGTCCCATCCATGTAGAAACAATGCACTTTGTGCCTAATACAGTCAATCTGAGCATGGACTGTAGATAACCAGTTTATACCATAGATGGCGTCTAAGGCCTCGATGCTGCTACTAAGAGATCCCACATGAAGCTCTCTCCTCCCAAAGTAATCTCACACTACCTAAATGAGTACATAATAGTCAAATATGCTCCCATAAGATACTTTAGCAGTTGAGATCGATCCAAAAGATAATTTGGAATCATCGAGCTCTAAATGAGGGTTGGGGCAATAGAAGAATGACTTCCACATGTGTCCACAATTACTGCATTAAGTTTGAGTAGACATAGACCATACATCATTTCATCTCCGGAGCATCGTGATTGTTGGCCTCAGCTACCTGGAGCTGGGCTCTCCCGTGTCCACCTGCTCCCTGCTATTGTGGTGGACCTCATAGTGGTGATGGCTGTAATATCTCAAAGTTTCTCCCACCACCAGCTGCACAGCCAACTCTACTGCCATATCCTCATACGTCTTCCAGACCTCCTTGTTCGAATCTCTATCTTTGTCAGAGTGGTCCTTTGACCATCATCTGATCATTTGTATGGAGGGTTAGATAGTCACGAGCCATGTGACCCTGCCTTCCGCATTTGTAACACTACCCGCTCATGGAATGACTGGCTATGCCTCATGTTCCCCACAAAAACTACCCTGAATCCTGCGGTCATCCATCTGTAGGTCTGGTCCTCTTAGAACACTACAACATATGTCTGCTCCCAGCTACAGAAGACTCCGATATGTGATGACTGGTGGTGGGTGTCGCTGATGGTGACTGCTCATCAAAGAAACTCTCCACTAAAAGGTCTCTCACTAACACCCCAACTTGCATCGAGATGCTGAGTGAAATCGTCGAAGACTTGATCTCCCACCTGATTCCCTTCTCGAAGTTCCAGGCCCTGAATATTAGTTCCCACACCATATCTTTAGATTAGCATGACAGGGAAGTGAGCCTCGCTGAGTACTGAGCCACAGTCATACTGCCATGCTACAGATGAAGTATCTTCAGAATGCGCACTATGCAAATAGTCGATGTGACAATCTTCGGTCGAAATAGGGTCTCGATGTCTGTCCAGAGAAGCATCAACTCATCAGGAGCCTAGAGCATCATGTTATATCTTCTGCCTGCCGCTTTCTGTAGATGACTGGCATCTAGGATCACGATGAGATCGCAGGGTGTCCCTACTACTTGGAAGACTCTCACCACGACCTCCACCGAGTCCTCAGATGCATGTTGATCCGTCTCAACCCTAAACCTAGGTGGCCTCTAGCACTGGAACTCGTGTAACGCACTCAATAATCATGCACCCTTGGCTACTAGGGCTGGTGGCATCGGTGGCCCAATGGTTAATGGTACCACTGATGCCTCTACTAGAATAGGGCCCTACAACGAGGCCTCGTCGCTCGGTGGGCTATCAGTGTGTACTACTCTCAGAACCCTAGCTGGATGTCTGCTTGGAGGTATCTTGAAATGAAACTGGTGTACGACGGTCAATAAGTTATACCAGGTGAGCTTACTCAAATATATCATAATGGAAACAATTGGAAAAACACACGAAAACATTGTTTTCATGAACTAAGTCAGAAATCAGATGTCATGGTCCAAGTGTATGGATACATCGGGCGCCACACCAACACTGGATTCCCTAAATTGATAACTACACTCATTACACATAACACTATTTCCATTAAAAAGAAAAATTAAATCCATATGTTCTATGGTAGAATGACTCCTATGATACCAATTTGACATGACCCATCCTCGGGGCTTGTGTCATGACTACCTCAAGCCCTCCTTCCACATGCAAGGGGATGGCGACTAGCACCGAAGGCGTAATCCCTGAAACTAGAAAGGCATTGACTTTATAACCTATAATCACATGCAACCAAGCACACAAAAAGATACACACTCAAGTAAACTGAATAGTAAATAATGTGAGTGAATTAAGTAAAAGCGGAAAGAATACAAGCCCAACTGGAAAGTAGAAGTAAAAAAGGAATGTAAAATACAACTGAAGAAAAAGGGAAGTAGGTACTATGTCATCCTAAGAGGTTCCTACCTAAAGGGTAGGTCCTGGTGGCCACCTCGGCACTCCTCGTCCGCCCGTCACCTCTGTGTTCCAACACGCCTTAAGGTCCACCTTCGAGCCCTGTCTTGTCCTGGAACCCTGTGCCTTGATCAGCATTGTCCACCGCCTGCACCAATCACAATAAGGTGTGGGCATAACCCGTGTAGAGGTGAGTATAATGATACTCAGTAGGGGCCCTGAGACCCTCAAGGTCACACAAAATCCACAAATGATAAACCACAATCATGAATCAACTGTCAAACCTACATAGGTATATGCCCATACATATACCTATGTTATCAAGTAAACCCATATCAATCATAAGGAAACATAGAGTCCAACTACAAAGCCCTAAGCTCAATTGTTCCACAAAAGAAGAAAAACCACGAAGGAAAGTACCACATTGGTACACCACCTAGAAAATACAACCAATGTATTACCACAAAGAAAGTACCACACATGTATATACTCAGCTCATACTAGGTATAACTTAGGTAAAATAGTAGAGATGATTAGATGCAACTAACGAATCATTTTACTCTGTTAAGAGGCAGACCTACAAAGGATCGCTCAGTGCTGGGCCACACAAGATAGCTAGGTGCTGACCCACATAGGATCACTATGTGCTGACCCAAACAGGATTGCTAGTTGCCGACCCGCACAGGATCACTCAGTGCTGACCCACACATGATCGCTCATCATTCTTTACATCATAGCCAGCTACAGGGTTCTCATACTACGCTCTCTTGTCTCCAAGAGGCTAACTCCACAATACATTGGCCAATACTTCAAATTCCCCTAAGTCTCATGATGAAGTATCTTAAAGGACTTCCACATCATAGGGGTTTCAATGCAATATACCAAAAATCAATCGGGCACCTGGTCTGTATGTTATTAGCCTTTTTTCCCGAGGGCATGTTTGGATTCATGCTTGATCCAACCCGACAATATTCCAACATTACCCAATACTCCATTTTGGTATACACAAAGGGACTGTCTTGCTCCAAGGTTTCCAGCGCCACTGATGGTTCGTCAAACGGACATCTGATGTCAAAGTTATGTTCAAATGAACGTAAATTGGTCGTAGTTGGTCATCAATCACAAACACGTGAATTGAAAATTGAGGGCCCCAAAGACATAAATCATTGATGATTTATATAAACTAAGACATCACATAGGCCAGTAGTAGGTGATGCACCATTTTCGCCCTTCAGTTGTAGGTTCAAGTCTAACGACCTTTCAGAACGCGATAGGTTGTCACTCGACCTCCAGTTTTTCCTTATTATAACAATCAAGAAATAATCTTAAGAAATATTGTAACGTTAAACAAAAGAATCAAATTTACAACAATATCCATTACAACATTTATAGTTATACCAAATACATCGGTCCAAAATCTCTCTAAATGGTCTCTAAATTCCCAAATCAATTATATCATCAGATTCCCCAAACAACTTGAAGTTTCTCTTATTGTCACATACTGAAATTTTAATTACCTTCAACAAATTAAAATCATAATGAAAACAAAAAGTACTGCAGTACAATCCTTATATATATCAAAATTTTCTTATGACCAAAATCTAATTCTTTAATCCAAAAATTCAAATAAATTTATTATTCCACATCAACTGTAGTAAAAACATAAGCTTGTCCTTGTTCCCTTGGCCTTTTCTGAGGTAAATTTTCTTGGCGCTAAAGATATTCATTGGATAATAGCCCATTTCTCCACAATTATAGCATTGATCATTAACAGCCTCATTCTTTCCCTTTTAATCAAGATCCTGGTGGCCTTTTTCTCCACATTTGTATCAAACTCCCATCCCTTTTATTAATTTATAAGGGGTTTCATTCCCATAATTATAACATAAGAACAAATCCTTCTTTCACCTTTTCCCTATATCTGTCACTTGCTCCACCATTCTCTTCTTCTCTTGATTTACATTAGTGTCATAAGTCTTAGAGAATTTCTTTTCTTTCTGGATAGCACATAAGACTATATCTTCATACATCGGGAAGGATTGCGAGACTAATTCTTGACATAGAAACGGTTTTAACCCATAAAATATTATATCAATATTACACCATTGGTTACATATATAATCTATTTAATGTCTTTATAACCATGTAAAGATAGCCTCATACATTGTGGCATTCTTGTACTCCTTTTTCCTCATACATAGAAATTGCCTATCTATATCCACTCGATGGTCATGATGAAATCATTTTTCTATGAAAATCTCATTAAAATAACTCCAGTCCATATTTGATACTTCTTCATCCTACTTTTTGTATTGAATTAATGACCACCATTTTTATGCATCTCTTGTGAGGCGAAAAAATTTCTTCAAAATTTTTTCCTTTTTGCTACTCCCCAAAGCATGAAATATTTTCTCTAAGGAACATATGGATTACTCATCAACATGTGGATTTCTAGTCCCATTGAATGTTGGTGGCTGTTGACTTGTGAATTAGTCTAACATTGATCCTCAAAATTTTGGATCATGATGCCCCATACAGGTAAGGTTATTATTCATAACTTGAGGGAGTTGTCCTCCTGTGGTGATAAGCTGATCAACACCAGTTGCATCACCATCTCCACTATAATTATATTTAGTAGGAGAGAAACCCCTACATGGACAATGTGTGTTGATATAGTTTCCATTCCTTCCACTAGGCTCCATTTCTATATAATGGCATATACTAGATTAGTTTATGAATTGAAATACATAATTCCAAAATTATAAAACACTTAAAATAAATTGAACAGTTTATAGATATAATCCATAATCATAAAAATGTTTTCTTTGAGAAGGTATATACTCATAAAATTTTCATAATGTTTTGTTAAGAAAATGTGAATTATCCTAAGAATATCGTTTGGGAGTGTCGTAACCAAGAGTGCAGTAAGGCCCATTGTTGTGTACCAAGATACCTAGGTCAAGACTGATACACTTTTTCAGAGTTTTCAGTCCTGGGTACATTTGTTCTAGAGCCAACTCTACCTGCTCGTATGTAGACATGGATGTATTGGATGGAAAAATAACAAAATCTCTACATTACCAAAATTTTAAAAGGTTCTTCAATACTAATTCTAAAAGTCTATCTTAGGGTAATGTTCTCTAATTGATGTTTTTCTAAAACTAGTTTCCAAGGATTGTACTAAACTTCTTCTGATACCAACGGTAATTCCTCGACCCTAGTTACCCAGAGTCGGTGCATTATTATATAACATTAGCATGATCTAAAAGGATCAAATCCCAGAATACTAATTAGTTTAGTATCTGTGTAAGTACTAGATACAAAAATAAGTTTTTAATTACATTATGAAATGGAAAACTACAACATTGTGTCTCCTTTTAACTCATTCATATCCCTTATACTATCCATTCATGTCAGTCATAATATAATTTTTCACATCATAAGAAAAATAAAACATAGAAAGTGGTGAGCTTAGATGCTTACTAAGGATTACAATATAGCAGAAACATTCATAAATAAGAAGAAAAATTTAAGTCAATGTATAAGACTAAAAAATAGGCCTTTTAAACATAAAATTCAGCATAATATGGAAAAGATCAATCAAATAATGTCATTTTCCAATTCAAATGGATAATATACTAGTCTAATAGTCACAGGTAATATCAATATCTAATTTCATAATGATGGAATGCATAATGTCGGATATCCTAACCACATAGTGAAGGCCTTGTGCAATGACTACAGATAATATTTTGTCACGGAATTTTTCTAAGACACTAGTTTGACTCTTGATATCTACCGATGCATCAAGGATCTACAGCTGGCTCCATCATTCACTTACTAAGTCCAATGCACTTCT
The DNA here is from genome assembly GCA_963277665.1 of Viscum album. Lineage (NCBI taxonomy): Eukaryota > Viridiplantae > Streptophyta > Magnoliopsida > Santalales > Viscaceae > Viscum > Viscum album. Next base: position 56,223,762 of record OY728156.1, read on the forward strand.
CATATGAAATGGTTGAGACATAACATAAACTTTTGTACTAAAACAAGGATACAAAAAAATATTAATTTAACCATAAAACATTAATTTTATATAAATAACACATCCACATTCAAACATATCATGAAAACATCAATACAGTATGGAATATTGTATCATAATAAATCAACTTCAAACAACTGTAAAATCCATCAAAGGATGTTGACATATATGAAATCAAAACTATTTGAGAGAAATATATCTTTCAATTTTGAAATAATTTAAATGTCACATATTTATAAAATAAAACAATTATTTTGAAAATATTTTTATAAAATTTTATGGGAGGATTCTATGGTGTTATAATGGTGAAAAATAGATGCACTCACCATATAAGATAAAAAACATTCTTTCCTTAATTTTGTCGAAAATGTTATGATGGCCCTAGTTTGGAAAATGATAGAAATATTCCATTATAAACATTTTATAAAAAAAGTGAAAAATGGTATAAATAAATTTAATCCATATCCTAGTAAATTGTAAAAATGTTTTGAAATAAATTTTTAAGAAACACGGTTGTGGATGATTAAGAAGACCCAATATATACTTACATATAAACAACCTTAGAAAAATAAAGATATTGACCTTGTTCTTTTCCTTGGTCGAGGGAATTTTATAATATTTTATTATAGTAAAATCATTGTTATTAAATTATAAAATATCCATATTCATAATAATGATATCATATATGATCTTTTAATATTTCTTTGTTGATAATATTTCAGTAGTATCACTGTTTCGGGTGTGAACTGATTCGTTTTACTTTATATGCCTTATTAATTAATACATGTTTGTTATGGATATGATGTATTTGATTAATATAAAATATTATATTATGTTCTGAAACATTATTTTTAATCATAAAATAAAAATTATTCCTGAATGGTTTTGATGGGGAATGAATTTCATCGCGTTCATAGTTACAGTAATCCGTACGTACGCACAAAAAACAATACCATTCTTTTTTTGGTGAAATCATATGTAATTGGACGGTATATCATATATAAATAATCCTTAACATGATATATTTATTATTTACATCAATTATACTCATTATAATTCCCATCCAAATAATTAGGTGTTAAATAAAAAATTACACCACAACGTGGAGACTGTAAGCCGTACATATGAAAGTATGGAGAATTTTATATTTATAGGACATATATAATAATGAATATGGTTTAACCATATTTATAATATCATTAAAGAACATATAAGGTACTGAAGTTCTTATTTTGGTGTGGATACAACAATGAAATTGGAAGTGGAAGAAGAAATGAACATTGAAAGAGGTGATGAAATTATTACCTCGTCTTCGGGTGCTTTCTTTTGATTTGATCAAAAGGGATCCTTAGGTTGGATTCTGATCAAAGTAAAGAATATAGATTTATGTTAGGGTATTTTGGAGGATATTTTATTATGGTTTTTCCGAGACATATGGATTTGGAGGTGTGATTTTCGGGGAAGGGGAAGTACACATTTATAAGAGAGGTTAGGTTCAAGTTAGAAAAAACATGAAATATTATTTTATTACACAATTATAGTTTGTTTATAACGGTTAAAAGATGATATATTTCTTGGATAAGGTGGGAATGGGTCGATAACCTCTCAACTAATAGGTTTTAAACAGGTTTAGGTCAGCATATTTATATTATATTTTAGATTTAACTCTTAGTTAAATAGTTCAACTTTTACAATGTATTCTTGTATTATTATAATAAATGGTTATTAAATAAACTATAAAAAGCCATGAAAACTCAAAGTAGTTCATTATTGATATATATAACATTATCAATGTCCTTTTAAATAAATTTAGATTTTATGAAATATTATATCTATTAATAATATAATATCTGTTTTAAAAACATGTGTATGCCAATTTAGACACAATTTGGTATTTTGTTTTTGGGAAAGTCATAACAACATTATCACTTCGAAAAAAAATTACTTAATAAACCCTAAAATGACATATTAACCTAAAAAAATTAGTTCAATTCATTAGAAGACTCAATTCACCTTTATTTGGATATTTATAATATCAATTATGTTAATCTTTAATTAATATGGTAATTACAGCATCATTATTGTGTCATAAATAAATTTATTTATTTAATGTATAAAAATTATTAATAAAATACCATTATTTGGTAAATATTATTAGATTTTTAATTACTATGCATTGTCAAAATTATCTTCTGTGTAACCCTATATTAAAATTTTTGGTTATTAAACATTGAATTAAACACTTTTAACTCTTCGTTAAATAAAATAATAATAAATATCCGAATCTTAACCAAGTGTACCAAAAGGATCGTATTTTTTTGCTAAGGATTATTTTGGTAGAAATAAACTTATCAAATAGAAATAGGACTTGTGTTATGGTAATTATAATATCATTTTTACCTTTAATTACCCTATTTACATTTAACCATGTTAAATAAAATTCAAAACTTACTATTCATAAAAAAATTATTTTAAATTATTGAACCACATTATACATATTCATTTCAACTGTGTCTATTGTATTTTTGAATTTCAATTCACAGAAGTGGTAAAATTACGTTTTATGCAAATTTGCTAACGTGCCTAGAAGGTGTGTAAAATAGGTTAAAGTTCAATAATGTTTATATATCTAATATTATTATAAAATGACTCCAATTAATTTCATTGAAAATATATTAGTATTATGTATCAATTTTTTCTGAAAATAAATTTAAATAAAATAATGAATTATTTAAATAAAATTTTGGTTTTAAACAACAACGGAGTGTTTTTCAATATTCATCAAAAATAGAAAGTTTTCAATAAAATACCAAAAATTCACCATAAGATAATTTTGATATTCTGAATCCAAAAATGTAGTCCATTTTGAAAAACAAAATTTATAAAAATTTAGAAATTGAGTATTACAATTCATAATAGCTAGTTTGATTGGTCGTGGTGTGTTGGAACTCGAAGTTGCGTACAACGCAAGCTATTTCCTTATTCAAAGAAAAGTGTATCGTGGAATATTGATGTGTTATAATGAACATAAGATCTGGTATTGACAGACCTTTCTATTGTAAAATTGATATATTCATGGCACCAAAATAGCTAAAGAAATATCCTCATTCATTTGTATCACCATGAGTCATATGGGGATGTAACATCCCAAGTAAGTAATGAATAATAGATATTTTTATCTATGTCTATTAATGATTAAGATAGTGTTTTAGAGGCTTAAAATGAATATAAATCCAATCTTAAGCATGGAATACACTAATATTCTTAAAAGATTGTTTTACTGCCTTTTGATGGAAAACAATTTTTAAATCTATCTTTTGAAAACATTATAAGCTATGTTTGTCAAGATAAATTTATTCTTTATGATTGGGACATCAAAATTTACTTTGTGTGAATTTTTGGTATTTTTCAGACAATGTCCATTTTTTAATGAATAGTGAAAAATGCTGCATTTTATATCAAAACTGCTTTTTAATCTAATTTATTTATATGATTAGATTATCTTTTGAATCGTTATTAATGTGTAATCTGAATATATTTTTACCATTTAATCCAATTTTGGTCATTGGAATCAATTTCACTTTGAAATTAGACTTAAACTGGTGTCAATCTTTTGATACTTATTATTTTATAAAAACACGCTATTTGCTCTGACAGCGGGAATTAGTTATTAAATTAATTAATTTGACTTATATGTATTGAATTTTGTAAAATAGACTTCATTTTTGAATTCGGAATATCAAATATAGCTTAGGGTGAATTTTTGGTAATATTCTGAAAAACTTCAATTTTTGATGAATAGTGAAACCACTAAGTGGTAGTTAAAGAAACTGATTTTTCGTTTAAATGAAACTTTGCCCCTTTTGTGTTGTGAATTTCAAAAATCCGACATTCATGGTTTTCATTAAGAATTAAAATGCGGTTCAATGGGATTAAAATATTTTTTTTTGGTGAATAGTAACTTATTATGTTTTTAATGGCGATTAGTGGTAATTAGGGTAGTTTAAGGTATAAATAATGCTTTAATAATATGAAATGACCTAGACACATGTCCCAACCTTATTGGTTATGTCATGGCCGACCAATACAAGCCATGGGTCAACTTGGGGACCCCATGGAGACACTTTGGTTGGGAAATGACATAAATAACTTTTTATTAAATGTTAAAGTAAAAATGACACAAACAAGAGATGTTTTACTAAAACAATTTTTACATGGGGTTCTAATGATCAGATTTTTGATTATAAATAGTCATTGAAAAGATAAAAATATTTCCCACATCATAGTATTTTTTTTATAATATGTAGACTTTAAATAAATTGAATTATTTATGACATCATGATGATGCGGCGATGACCTCATTATTTAACGATTTAAATAAAATGGAAAGATAATGAAAAAATATAAAACCTACACATGGGAAAAACCAATTGGATGAGTGGATTTCGAACCCTTATCACCTTATCCAAGAATTATATCAATGTGGGACCTTTTAAAACCGAAACACATTTTCAAATAAAGTAATATTTCCTTACTTTCCAAAAGTGCCCCTCCTCTCCTCTTATAAAAGGCCCCCACCTCTACCTCATTTCACACACTCCTCAAGCCTTTGGCTCGGCCAAAACCTGCCCATTTACTCTCTCCACATCCCTCTCCTCATCCTAGAGGATTACCTTTGGGCATAATCCTTTCAAAAGAAGCCTTTAGGCTCAAATCAAAAGGAGTTACACTTTTAAAGGTAATTCATTCTCTCATGTTCATTTGTTTTATTTTGCTTCTCCAACCCCCTAAACTCTTTTTATTTACTTCTTTTGTAACAATAACAGTATCTTCAATATACTATGATGTTGTTATAATATTTATTTGAGCTACACTCTCACAAAACTACATCAAATGGTTAAAGAACATACGGTTTCTGTGGATGGCGAAATTCTGCCTCCTGAAACTATGATTGTTCAATACTCATTTAACACCTTCAAAGGTGGCCATTATGATGTCACTATTATTATATATGATATATAATATGTTTATGTTTTCCTTAATCTTCTGTTTTTTTTTCATTTTGGGCATACCTTTATGGTTTCCATTATGGGTAAACACGATATCTTCATTTTAGGAAGTGCAGACTACCGCCCCCTGAAAGTGATTTGATTCGTTAATACCATATGTGGGTTTTGTAAAGGATAAAGTTAATGATATTATATATGTTATTATACTGGGATTGTAATATACTCTTATATCATTATTTTTCCATTCCAGAAAATACGAAATAGAAATGAAAGTAGCGTTAATGCGTACGTACGGCTTACCGTCTCCATGAACGGTGCATTTCATTTCTTACCTCTAAATGTGATGTAATATTATAAATACACGTATATGATGAATATATATGATATATATGTTATCCAAATCATTACTATCATTCTGGATATAACGAAACTTTGACCAAATTAACAACATGTAAGTGTAAGAAGTCTATTTTTGACTTAAGAACCAAATACCAACAAAATGAACATTATTAACTTAAATGATTACATGATGTTCATAACATGGTATAAAAGGAATAATGAACGTGAAAAAAATTCTTAAGCATGTAGATATTAACTCAAGTTTATTATTCAGGAGATTAAAGAATGGTCGGGTCAAGTCGGATACGAGGTATGGGACATCGTCTCAATCTCCTTTCATTGAGGCATATTTTGTTTTATACACAAACTTCTTTTATACGGTGTATAAACCCATTTGACTTTTATGTTTATTCAAAAAGAATATTTTTTATACGAAGCGTTTACTAAACCACAAAAGGGAATGTTTTTGTCGTACGTATGCGGCGACAACGACTTCTCTGCCGTCGTGATCGTTATTTGAGTTTCGGCTTCCTCTACAATCCATGCCATTTTTTAAACGAAAAATAAATACCATGTTTTACTTTGGTATTGAAAATGGTTTTCATAATGTTTTTATTATATCAATGTGTTGTATTGATATCTCGTGATTGATATGTGGAAATGTTATGATTCATTTATGCATGTTTTATGTGATATGATTATGTTATGGTTCTTGGGCATTATTATGAAGACGGGTGGTTCCGTGATAAACTAAGGGCGGGTGAGCCCGTTATAGCTCTCCAATGCATTGGGTAACGCAAAGGAGTGAAACGTTAAGGTTTCTCCGAAGAGATTTAGTGAATATACTGTGATGGGTATTCCAAACGTAACCAAGAGGGTTACTCCCTATGTAAGAATGTTAAGAATGCCTCAAGTTACCTTTATGTCTTATGATTTCTATGATTTATTCATGATTTGATGAGGTATGTTAAAGTGCTTATGTTTTATGGGTAAAGTATGATCTCATCCTTATGTATATATGTACCCATGTTTCCTTTCCATATTTTTATATCCCTTACTGAGCTTTTTATGCTCATCCCAATTTTTTTTGAAATGTTTTTCACAGGTCAAGGGAAAGGTACATGATATGATTAAAGTGTCAAGGAAGTGTCAAGAATGAATCCATGTTTTATTTTAAATATTTTTCCATTGATGGGATTGAAGAATACTATCTTTATGTAACCACTTTGTTTATATGCAAAATGTAATGAATGTTTTATGATCTAATTCTCTAAAACTCTAAACCCGAAAAGATCCTCAATGTGTAATCTTGTAATAACTCAAGATTAAGTAAGGTTTAAGGCTGGGGCCTTATAGTTGGTATCAATGGTCGGTTTAGATAACTTTAGGAGTTATAATTCTATTAAATGATTATCCAAAATATTTTTTTTTGAAATGATATAGCATTTAAAGATTACCATGTTGCTTCATCTAAGACATGTTTGTTCAGAATGGTTTTCTGCAGAGGAAACAGGGAAGCAGTGCTAGGAAGGCATACAAAAGGAAATAACCTTCCGAATCAGCATCCCGAGATGGTCGGAATTGGAACTGAACAGTTTGTTGCAGTAATGGCGCAGTTGACTCAAGCGATAAATGGTGGTGTTATCCATGCACGAGATCAGCCAGATCAACCGCAGAGGAACATATCAGTGGTGGAACATTTCATGAGGCAACATCCACCATCATTCAGAGGATCATCTGACCCTGTGCTAGCTGAAGGGTGGATTAAAGCACTGGAGAAGATTTTTAATGTCATGGGGTGTTCAGACAATCAAAAGGTTATTCTTGATATTTACCGTTTGGAGGGTGAAGCAGATCAGTGGTGGTCCATTGTTAAAAATATCCGGGATGCCGATGAGATTGATGTTCTTGACTGGGATGAATTCAAAGGTATGTTTCTTGAGAAGTATATTCCTAAGGCTATTCGACTTCGGATGGAAAAACAATTCTTGGAATTGAGGCAAGAGGAAGACTCAGTGGATACCTATGAAGAAAGGTTCACTCGATTAGCAAGGTATGCTCCAAATTTTATCCGAGACCTTGATAGTAAAATCAATTGTTTTTACTCAGGATTAAAGCCAAAATATCAAAGGGCATTAGCTTCTAATGAGTTTAAAAGTTATGAAAAGCTTGTTTGATGTGCTGAGAAGGTGGAAATGGAGTTTTCTGATGACCAAGTGTTCTATAACAACCAGCAAAAGAAGAGACCGAGGTGGCAGGAGAAAGGTAAGAATTCTTCAAAAAAGATTGATGGTAAGAGAACTAAGTTTCCAGTTTGTGATAAATGTGGCAAGAGGCATGCTGGGGAATGTCTTCTGAATTATGGAATGTGCTACCGATGTGGTAAGATGGGACATAAGGCTCGTGATTGCACTGAAAAGGATCAAGGTGAATGTAAGAACAAATTTTATTTACAGTTAGTGAAATGTTATAAGTGCAATGAGATGGGTCACTATGCAAACGAGTGTCCGACAAAGAGCTTGAGTGATGGGAAGCAGTTAGACTACAAGCAGAAAGGGGTGGTGAAATCCTTTGCAACTACTTCAGTAGATGTCGGGCCATCAAATGAAGTTGTATCAGGTACTTTGTTTGTTTTTTCAGATTATGCCAGTGTGTTGTTTGATTCGGGTTCTACACATTATTTCATCTCTGAAACCTTTTCTAGTAAAATGGGAATACCATCTCAAAAAATGACTCCTGAACTTTTGGTAAAAACACCTGGGGATAATGTTGAGGAAAAAAGAATTTATAATAATCTTCCTATCCTTATCTGTGGAAAGAACCTAATTGCAAGCCTTATTGTTCTACCTCTAGTAGAGTTTGATGTTATCCTGGGTATGGATTGGCTCTCTATTTACCATGCTAAGAATGAATGTAGAGCTAAAGAAGTTTCTTTTCAGAAAGACTTTTAGTTTGTTTACAAGAATGAACCCTTACTTTTGATTACATATCAAGAGGCCGAGATACTTGTAAAAGATGGAAATGAATGTTACCTTGCACACGTCGTTGAAAATAAAGGAACTGTTCAGATTAATGATGTGGCAGTGGTAAATGAGTATCCTGACATTTTTCCTGATGAGTTTCCTGGAATAATAACAGATCGGGAAGTTGAGTTTACTGTTGACTTAGTTCCTGATGCTAAGCCAATTTCAAAACCCCCTTATCGAATGGCACAAATTGAACTTTTAGAGTTGAATGAGCAATTGCAAGATTTATTAGAGAAAGGTTTCATTAGACCTAGCACATCACCATGGGGTGCTCTTGTTTTATTTGTTAAAAAGAAAGATGGTTCTATGAGACTTTGCATTGATTATAGAGCCTTGAATAACATCACTGTTAAGAACAAATATCCTTTGCCTCATATCGATGATTTATTTGATCAGCTCCAGGGAGCTCAGTTTTTTTCAACGATTGACCTAAGATCGGGGTACCATCAGCTAAAGGTAAAGGAGGCAGATATTCCGAAGACTGCATTCTGTACGAGATATGGCCATTATGAATTTGTAGTAATGCCTTTTGGGCTAACCTATGCACCTGCTGTATTCATGGACTTAATGAATAGAATTTTCCATGAGTTCTTGGATAAGTTTGTGGTGGTTTTCATTGATGATATTTTGGTGTTTTCTAAAAGTAAAGAGGAGCATGAAAGACATTTAAGGGTTATCTTGAAAACCTTAAAATAAAAGAAATTTTATGGGAAATTCATCAAGTGTGAGTTTTGGTTGCAACAAATTTCTTTCCTTGGTCACATTTTTTCTAAAGATGGAATAACTGTTGATCCTGCAAAAACAAAACTTGTGGAAGAATGGCCAAGACCCACAAATGTAACCGAGATTTGTAGCTTCCTTGGTTTGGCGGGATATTACCGACGGTTTGTTAGAAATTTTTCACGGTTATCTAGTCCAATGACTAAGCTAACTCGGAAGGGTGTTAAGTTTATCTGGACAAAAGAATGTGATGATTGTTTTCAGGAATTGAAAAGAAGATTGGTGAATGCTCCAGTTTTGGCACTACCTTCCAGGAATGGTGAGTTTGTTATATACAGTGATGCTTCATTGAAAGGACTTGGTTGCGTCCTAATGCAGAATGATCAGGTAATTTCTTATGCTTCACGACAGTTGAAAACTCATGAGGTAAATTACCCTACACATGATTTGGAATTAGCTGCTGTTGTTTTTGCTTTAAAATTTGAGGCATCGTTTGTATGGAGTAAAGTGTGAAATATATACCGATCACAAAAGTTTAAAGTATATATTCACTCAGAAAGAGTTAAACATGAGACAAAGGAGATGGCTAGAATTAATCAAGGATTATGATTGTACAATTCATTACCATCCGGGAAAAACAAATAAAGTAGCTGATGCTTTGAGTCGAAAAAGTAATGATTCATTAACAATGTTGCGGTTGGAACGTGATCCTTTGGTTAACGATTTGATGAACTTTGGCACAGAAGTTGTTGGTGCAGGAAGTCCTTCTGTTTTGTTTCAGGTATCAGTGAGATCTTCTCTATCAGATAGAATCAAGCAAGCACAGAACCAAGACAGTGAGTTGCAGAAAAAGGTAGAGCTGGTTCAGAAAGGTAAGTTGCCTGAATTCAACATTGATAATGATTGTGTTTTGAGATTTGGGAAGAGTTGGTGTGTGCCTTGTGATTCAAATTTGAAGAGAGAGTTGTTATGTGAAGCTCATAGTTCTCCGTTTTCAGTTCATCCGGGAAGTACTAAGATGTATAGAGATCTGCGGGAGTATTACTGGTCGGATGGAATGAAAAGAGATATTGCTGATTTTACTGTGAAGTGTTTGACTTGTCAGCAGGTTCAAGCAGAGCGGCAGTTACCAAAAGGGATGCTTCAGCCTTTACCAGTTCCAGAGTGGAAATGGGAGAATATATCCGTGGACTTTGTTGTTGGATTACCGAAGACATCTCGAGGTAATAATGCAATCTGGGTTATTGTTGATCGCTTGACCAAATCTTCTCATTTCCTTGATATAGGAGATACTTTCTCTCTTGATCAACTTTATCATTTGTATCTTAAAGAGATAGTCATGTTACATGGAGTTCCTCTCTCCATTGTATCGGATCGTGATCCCAGGTTTACTTCTAACTTTTGGAAAGGCCTTCAGAAGTCGTTGGGTACTGAATTAAATTTTAGTACAACTTTTCATCCTCAATCAGATGGGCAGTCAGAACGAACAATTCAGACATTGGAGGATATGCTACGAGCTTGTTCTATGGATTATCAGGGAAGTTGGGACCAACATCTTTCTTTGGTTGAATTTTCATATAATAACAGTTTCCATTCCAGTATACAGATGGCACCATTTCAGGCATTATATGGGAAGCGGTGTCGAACTCCAGCTTTCTGGGATGAAGTGGGTGAAATGAAGTTGATGGGACTAGAATTGCTAGAAGAGATGGCAGAAAAAGTTCAGCTGATTCAGAAACACATGAGAACAGCTCAGAGGAGGCAGAAGAGTTATGCGGATAACCGAAGGAAGGATCTATCTTTCGAGGTAGGTGATCATGTTTTTCTCAAGGTTTCTACATGGAAAAGTGTGATGAGATTTGGTAAGAAAGGAAAGCTAAGTCCAAGGTTTATTGGACCATACGAAATTCTGGAGAGTGTTGGATCAGTTGCATACCGAGTGGCTTTACCTCCGATTTTATCTCAGGTACACAATGTTTTTCACGTTTCGATGGTGAGAAAGTATATGCCAGATCCATCTCGTATTTTGAGTCCAGAGGTAGTTCAGCTGGAAGAGAACCTATCTTATGAGGAACAACCGGTCCAGATTCTTGACCACAGGGAGCAAGTGTTACGGAATAAGGTGATTAAGCAGGTAAAGGTTTTGTGGAAAAACCACATGATTGAAGAGGCAACATGGGAATCTAAAAATGCAATGAGGGATAAGTACCCCCATTTATTCGATAAGTAAATAAATTGCGGGGACGCAATTTTCTAAAGGGGGGAAGGATGTAACATCCCAAGTAAATAATGAATAATAGATATTTTTATCTATGTCTATTAATGATTAAGATAGTGTTTTAGAGGCTTAAAATGAAAATAAATCCAATCTTAAGCATGTAATATACTAATATTCTTAAAAGATTGTTTTACTGCCTTTTGATGGAAAACCATTTTTAAATCTATCTTTTGAAAACTTTATAAGCTATGTTTGTCAAGATAAACTTATTCTTTATGATTGGGACATCAAAATTTACTTTTTGTGAATTTTTGGTATTTTTCAGACAATGTTCATTTTTTAATGAATAGTGAAAAATACTGCATTTTACATCAAAACTGCTTTTTAATCTAATTTATTTATATGATTAGATTATATTTTGAATCGGTATTAATGTGTAATCTGAATATATTTTTACCATTTAATCCAATGGTGGTCATTGGAATCAATTTCACTTTGAAATTAGACTTAAACTGGTGTCAATCTTTTGATGCCTATTATTTTGTAAAAACACGCTATTTGCTCTGACAGCGGGAATTAATTATTAAATTAATTAATTTGACTTATATGTATTGAATTTTGTAAAATAGTCTTCATTTTTGAATTCGGAATATCAAATATAGCTTAGGGTGAATTTTTGGTAATTTTCTGAAAAACTTCAATTTTTGATGAATAGTGAAACCACTAAGTGGTAGTTAAAGAAACTGATTTTTCGTTTAAATGAATCTTTGCCACTTTTGTGTTGTGAATTTCAAAAATCTGACATTCATGGTTGTCATTAAGAAGTAAAATGTGGTTCAATGGGATTAAAATATTTTTTTGGTGAATAGTAACTTATTAAGTTTTTAATCGCGATTAGTGGTAATTAGGGTAGTTTAAGGTATAAATAATGCTTTAATAATATGAAATGACCTAGAAACATGTCCCAACCTTATTGGTTGTGTCATGGCCGACCAATACAAGCCATGGGTCAACTTGGGGACCCCATGGAGACACTTTGGTTGGGAAATGACATAAATAACTTTTTATTAAATGTTAAAGTAAAAATGACACAAACAAGAGATGTTTTACTAAAACAATTTTTACATGGGGTCATAAAGATCAGATTTTTGATTATAAATAGTCATTGGAAAGCTAAAAAGATTTACTACATCATAGTATTTTTTTATAATATGTAGACTTTAAATAAATTGAATTATTTATGACATCATGATGATGCGGCGATGACCTCATTATTTAACGATTTAAATAAAATGGAAAGATAATGAAAAAATCTAAAACCTACACATGGACAAAACCAATTGGATGAGTGGATTTCGAACCCTTATCACCTTATCCACGAATTATATCAATGTGGGACCTTTTAAAACCGAAACACATTTTCAAATAAAGTAATATTTCCTTACATTCCAAAAGTGCCCCTCCTCTCCTCTTATAAAAGGCCCCCACCTCTACCTCATTTCACACACTCCTCAAGCCTTTGGCTCGGACAAACCCTGCCCATTTACTCTCTCCACATCCCTCTCCTCATCCTAGAGGATTACCTTTGGGCAGAATCCTTTCAAAAGAAGCCTTTAGGCTCAAATCAAAAGAAGTTACACTTTTAAAGGTAATTCATTCTCTCATGTTCATTTGTTTTATTTTGCTTCTCCAACCCCCTAAAATCTTTTTATTTACTTCTTTTGTAAAACCACCAGTATATTCAATATACTATGATGTTGTTATAATATTTATTTGAGCTACACTCTCACACAACTACATCAAATGGTTAAAGAACATACGGTTTCCGTGGATGGCGAAATTCTGCCTCCCGAAACGATGATTGTTCAATACTCATTTAACACCTTCAAAGGTGGCCATTATGATGTCACTATTATTATATATGATATATAATATGTTTATGTTTTCCTTAAGCTTCTATTTTTTTCATTTTGGGCATACCTTTATGGTTTCCATTATGGTTAAACACGATATCTTCATTTTAGGAAGTGCGGACTACCGCCCCCTGAAAGTGATTTGATTCGTTAATACCATATGTGGGTTTTGTAAAGGATAAAGTTAATGATATTATATATGTTATTATACTGGAATTATAATATACTCTTATATCATTATGATTACATTCAAGAAAATATGAAATAGAAATGGAAGTAGCGTTCATGCGTACGTACGGCTTACCGTCTCCATGAACGGTGCATTTCATTTCTTACCTCTAAATGTGATGTAATATTATAAATAAATGTATATGATGAATATATATGATATATATGTTATCCAAATCATTAATATCATTCTGGATATAACGAACCTTTGACCAAATTAACAACATGTATGTGTAAGAAGTCTATTTTTGACTTAAGAACCAAATACCGACAAAATGAACATTATTAACTTAAATGATTACATGATGTTCATAACATGTTATAAAAGGAATAATGAACATGATAAAGATTATTAAGCAAGTAGAGATTAACTCATGTTTATTATTCAGGAGATTAAAGAACGGTCGGGTCAAGTCGGATACGAGGTATGGGACTTCGTCTCAATCTCCTTTCATTGAGGCATATTTTGTTTTATACACAACCTTCTTTTATACGGTGTATAAAACCCTTTGACTTTTACGTTTATTCAAAAAGAATCTTTTTTGTACGAAGCGTTTACTAAATGACAAAAGGGAATGTTTTTTTCGTACGTATGCGGCGACAACGACTTCTCTGCCGTCGTGATCGTTATTTGAGTTTCGGCTTCCTCTACAAGCCATACCTTTTTTTTTGAAACGAAAAATAAATACCATGTTTTACTTTGGTATTGAAAATGGTTTTCATAATGTTTTTATTATATCAATGTGTTGTATTGCTATCACGTGATTGAAATGTGGAAATGTTATGTTTCCTTTATGCATGTTTTATGTGATATGATTATGTTATGGTTCTTGGGAATTATTATGAAGATGGGTGGATCCGTGATAAACTAAGGGCGGGTGAGCCCGTTATAGCTCTCCAATGCATTGGGTAACGCGAAGGAGTGAAACGTTAAGGTTTATCCGAAGAGATTTAGGGAATATACTGTGATGGGTATTCCAAACGTAACCAAGAGGGTTTCTCCCTATGTAAGAATGTTAAGAATGCCTCAAGTTACCTTTATGTCTTATGATTTCTATGATTTATTCATGATTTGATGAGGTATGTTAAAGTGCTTACGTTTTATGGGTAAAGTATGATCTCATCCTTATGTATATATGTACCCATGTTTCCTTTCCATATTTTTATATCCCTTACTGAGCTTTTTATGCTCATCCCAAGTTTTTTTGAAATGTTTTTCACAGTTCAAGGGAAAGGTACATGATATGATGATAGTGTCAAGGAAGTGTCAAGAATGAATCCATGTTTTATTTTAAATATTTTTCCATTGATGGGAATGAAGAATACTATCTTTATGTAACCACTTTGTTTATATGTGGAATGTAATGAAAGTTTTATGATCTAATTTTATAAAACTCTAAACCCGAAAAGATCTTCAATGTGTAATCTTGTAATAACTCAATATTAAGTAAGGTTTAAGGTTGGGGCCTTATAGGGAAAATAAAACCCCCCAGTCTGGTCTTGTTCCTCCTCAAATCATCATCTTTCACCATAAATCCTCAAATTGAAACCATCATTGCATGTCATAAAAGCATTATAGATCTATTTCATTCGATAATAATCCTACAATGATCAAAATATGGAGCAACATTCATATAACGTGCCAATGTATATAACCATGATGAATTCATAATGAAAAAAGTGAGAAAACCATAATAAAATACATGTGAGGAATAAACCTCATCATATTTTGCATTTTTCTCAATCCATTTTTGTATAATTTGGAAATGAAGATGTTTAGGAAAATAAGAAACAAAAATTCAATCCATCAATTTGAAGATATATTATCGCTGCATGAATAAGTTCTTGTTCATGGAATTGACCCATATTCAATCGTGTTTATGAAAATTATGTAAATAATAAATAAACAACATACCTATAATTTTGATCAATCACTAATTAATAATGGTCTTGTGTTTATATTTCTTGGGTGATATATGGACTCCAATGGTGCATTGATCCACGATCCTGATCTGATTTGGCGGAAACATCCATGAATGATCTCTAGTGTCCATCTATGTATCCATGGTATATAATTAAAGCCTATAAAATTCATATAACCTTATATTTATAAAATATATTGGTATCTATGACAAAGAAATAAAATGAAATAAAATATTTATTAATTTTATTAATTTTCTTGAGTGAAAATGTTTTTCACAAATGCCTCATATCGACAATTGTTATGTCATGAATTGGGTAAAACCCATGTTATGAACTCAATAGTGTCCTATGATTTCATGTTTGGGGATCATTCAATATTTATTCCACTTTTTTAGGAAATCTACACGCATGTGATATTTAATATATTTAATATACTTAAAAAATAAATTCTGCGAGCACTAATTCTCAAAATCTTATTCCATCTCAGCACTAGGTTCTATTAATAATCAGTATAATATCTAAACATAATGCATGAAAAATCATAGTCATTACACCCCTCCAAATTTTGGGAAATTATTTATGAAAATAGGTAAATATTCTCAATATACGAGGTTACTTATCTCGTATCTGGGTCTCTTTATACCAGGTGCTCCCAAGAATATTCATGTGCTTCCACAAGACAGACACTAGAGAAATCGATCACCCATGAGGGATCCTATTCAATAGACCGTCTCTCTCCATCATGTAATAATCAATGGTACCACAATCATCAATTTCCATCTCACCCCAGTTGATAACAAGTGATGGGTCATGCATGTACCTCCCCAATTATGGTACATACAAGTCGTTATGTACCCAGTCCAACAATGGAGTTAGACCAAAGTGGTATGGAACTGCATCAACTCTATACTGTATATGGAAAGGGCTAATTAATCTTGGATAAAAAAATTGTTCATGTAAAATGTCTACCATCCATGTTATGGTGATAACATCTGGAACATATAGTCACTCTCATTAAAATCCATAGGTCTATGTTGTATGTCCACATATATTTTATATGGGCTTTGTGTAGTACTCATCTGATCTTAAAAAATATGATCCATCTTTATTTGAGGTCACAGTAACTTTGGGATCCTGAGTGCTGACTCACCTTGAAGAGTCCAAAAATAGTGGTGAATTTTAGGGATTCCTGTAAATGGACTCAAATTGTGATAAAAAAATTCAGGAATGGTATCTATTATTGTTCAAAAACTCCACCAATTACTGATGATCCTCCCAACTATGTTCATAATCCATCATAAAATTATGAAACATGTATTCCTAGACCTAAATGGTCTACTCAGTCTTATTTTCATTTTGGGGTAGAACTTTGTTCCTAAGAGTAGAGGAGTATCAAAGGCCTCCTACAATCCTCACCACAATCATGATGTGAAGTGACCATCATCATATGAAATGATATTCAAGGGATCTCTTCAGATCCTGACTAAGTCATGCATGTACAATCATCACAAGATCTCTAATTAAATCTTCTAGAGAATGTCTAGGAATCGAACTGACATGGTGAATTGGTCTATGATCACCCATGTAGAATTATGTCCCTCATCACCTCCCCTCGCAACTCCAATGGTGCCATCATTAATTTTCTAAAAAGTATAATGTTCCCCCCAGATTTATAACATCCCTTAAGAGTATTTTCAATGGATATCTTAGTACATAAGGTAACACAGTCGGTATCCGCACATTGAGAATCCCCGAGACACTATAAAAGTGGAGGGGTGGAAATTGTCAACTGAAGATATGAAGCACCATACTTTTCTACTAAGGACATATACAATGAGATAAATTCATGGACACCTCATCCAATAATATTAAACATGATCTCATGCTGAGAAACATTTACACCATGTTCCCTTTTCCATGTGTATAGAAAATTTCAATTTCATAATCCTGGAGAAACTCTAGCCATCACCTCTATCTCTAGTTACAATCCTTATAAGAGAAGATAGAAATGACACTCTTTAGTTTAGATTATAGGATAAATGATTTTCCCATCACGTAGTTTAATGAAATAATTAGTTGAAAGACAAATGTTTCTAACTGAAGATCAGGGGTCATGTAGTTCTTCTCATATGGCCTTGACTTACAAGAACCATAGTAAATCACTTCTTGTCTATTAATCAAAAAACAACCAATCTTCATCCCTAATTCATCACATTATACTATCTACTCAACACCCTCATTAAGGAATCCCGATATGGGAGGGCTCGTCAGCCCCTCCGCCGACTCCTGAATGTACATCATGTGCCCTTAATTATATATAAATGGATTCCCCTTCGAGTTCAAATTTTTCAAGGTTGATTCCACTTTAGAAAAACTAAGCATAAACCTACCATAATACCCTTGTAACCCATGGAAACTTTTTACCTCAGTAAAACTCATGGGTTGTTCACAAGATAGAACTACATAAACTATCTTTGATTCAACCTCCACTCCCACCTCTAAGATGATTTTTCAAAGTAGGTGGACCTCTCAAATACAAAATATTACTCTTTGAGATCTTCCATTAGTGCAGATACTATCAGAGGGTGTCTCAGAACATCCTCAATTATCTCGTTTTTTTCTCTCCAGACAAAAAGTACACTATGACATATTTGATGAAGACCACGATAAACTTGTCTTTGAATGGTTGGAATATCCGGTTTATGAGTGCCATGAATAATTATGGGGAGTTCATCACACTGAAGTGAATAAAAAGGACCATATTGTGACTGTAATGACACTTAAATTATGTCTTTGATATATCCTCATCACATTCTCTCAGGTGGTGATAGCCTAATTTGAGAAGAAAATTTTAGAACCACCATTCCTATCTCAACTGATCAAAGAGATTGACAATCTTCATTAGTGGATATTTATTCTATATGGTCACTTGGTTAAAGCAACATAAATTCATCGAAAACCGCAAACTCTTATCCAAATTCTTATAGAACAATACTGAGGATGCCTTGGGGGAAATAATGGGTCTCACAATTATACTCACATATAAGGCCTCCAACTACACCCTCAGCTCAGAAACCACTTTGAGGGCCAAATGATATGCTAGTGTTGATATAATAGTAGTCTCATGGTGTAATTCAATGTCGAAATCAAGTTCATGATGGGTAGGTAATCCTGGAATGACTACATGGAATACATTATCATACTCTTCCACGACAATTAGAAACTGGTAGACCAGAAACTCCTCTCATCTAAGAGAAATTCTTGTAAACTTGTGAGTAATCAACTTCACTCCTCTACACCAAAGATTATCTTGCTCTGCTGTGGTTTCCTTTTCACCTACAAAAGAAAAACTCATCCATAAAATTGGTCAAACTAAATCCTCCACAAACAAAAGTTGATCTAGTAATGATTTTGGATAGCTACTCCATAACTATGATGAAAAAATAAGTTCCCGTTATTGTTATAATGAAATCCCAAAAAAACACTTTCCTACAATTATTATATCTCATTTTAGTTAGAAGATCACAATTGACGAGTCAATGCATGTTAGAGTATCTAACTGCAAGGGTTGTGCCAAATGCTCAACAGGAGCCTCTATGTCATGAATTAGAAAAGTGGATAGAATAGAATGAATTGGATATGTTTATGTTAATAATATAACTACGGTGTAAAATTCACAGATAATAACTTGTATCTTCCATCCATCCTCATGATCTTGGCCCTCCAAAGACTTCTACTGGCCTCATCCCTAACCAACAGCTCCCAGATCCTAGTGTGGACCACCTAGTGATGGTGGTGGAAGTAGGTAATAAATATAACCACATTCTCAATCTTAGCCAAAACATATTCCATGCTGACCTCCATATGTACTACCCTACTTCTTCCATTACCACTACCTCATTAGTCCATAGATTATGTCTCAATTCACTTTGCAATGGGTAAGAAAATTCAAATACTGACTTCCCCAAACATTGTAGGAGAAATCCCACCTATCTATCATTGGGTTTGAGCCATCCAATGCGACATGAACAACTAAAACTATGTCCTAGGATCACAACCTAATTCGTATTATAGTCATAGATACCTATAACTATTTCCATATACCAGATTCAAAGGTTTCAAGTCTTGGGTTCCCCCTACCAGCACTCACTATTAGTGCCTTATCTTCTAAGAATCCCTCCAACCCCAAGTCTCATTCAAGAACAATAGCATAGGTGGGAATGTAGAGGAATATAATAACATCCCAAATATATTAATGTAATCCCTTATTAAAGGTATATTCTCTGAAAAATGGATCCTGAACTATATCCATATAGAATCAGGAGATTTCACTAAACCTCAACAAATACAATCCCATGGTCATACTACCCTACTGTATATACATAAACTCTTATATGTACACTGATCTCAAAGTGGAAAAAGAAAACTCTAGCCTAAAGAGTTGATCAAAGTCAAATTAAAATATAGATATATTTCTATGTTATTGAGTCACTAAACTCCACCGTCACCTATTATATCCCTAAATAATACTCTCTGTGAGGACTAGACTCTAGTTTGAAGGCATCCTCACAATGTGGAAAACTTGAGAAATTGCCTTTAGCTAGTCCTCATCAACCTGAGTGTCTATCATGCTCGAAAACCTAGAAGTTAACTAAATATTGAACTCATGGAATATAATTATCTTGATTAATCAAAAAACATTTCTGCAATGAAAAATAACTACTCAATGAATGGTGGCATAAGTGGTAGACCACATGGGGTGTTATCTCTGATTCATGAAATTTTACTGAAGCCACATCATTGTGTGGATCATCCTACTGATCACGTGGTAAAATCATTGATGGATATATTTGATGAGTCGTATTGAAATAAAAAAGATGTACCATGATCAAATAATATATTTGGGGAAATGAATCATGATTTAAAATAAAACCACAAACCATTATTATCTGATGCATGTACCAGTGTGGAAATTTAAACTAATGTCTACATAGACTGAGTTGAAAGGAATATGATCAGAGTCTTGGCGTCTACATATTTCAGCCACTACACCAACACAAGAGTCCATGGCCTACAAATAGAACTCAAAACACCTAACAATATATCCCCAATCCAATCTCACATACTATGGTTCTAATGTATTACTAACATCTTTAATTCCACACACTCATCACCCGGAACATTGGTGTCTGGAACCTGACTACCCCAAGCCATTCTCTAATAGGTCAGGGGATAGTAACCAACATCTAGTTGGAATATCCCACACAAGGGATACATTATCAAAAAGTAACTATATGAGAAAACATATCTATAAACCCCTAAAATTATAGACTATAAAACAATTGATTCCAATGAATTCATAGAACAAATATACAAAAAAAATTAAAACGGTAAATAACTAAAATTTAAAAAGGGTAAAAATAAAATACCAACCAAAAACTACAGAGAGTCCAACCTACTCCAAGGGTGATGAGTAAAATAAAACACAACCACCTATAATACACCTCATTCTATCAAGATTAAGCAATGTACACATTATCCCTATCAACCAGGGATGCTATAGAATTTTCCATTATCTACAAAGGATATAGCACATGCAGAGAGAGCCCATGTAGGGGTGAGTATAAAAATACCAAATATGAATCCCCAAAAAAACTAAACACTAAGCGTCACCAATTGTTATCTAAAAAAAATGATATATCAATCAATTTATAATAAGAAAAGAAATCAGATATACTTATGAAAGACACTACGCCAACAAGTGTTCAAACCCAAATTTTCACCCACAAGATTGTATTTGATGAAATCATCATTTTGTGTTAATACAAACCATGAGCCATGCTAACACGGGATACACTCATCCAATAGGTCATAATCATTTGTTCTTTCCCATGAAATATTATAGGTATCACAATACGCTGATACTGAGAGATGCGGTCATTCCCAGTACCATTGGGGGAACACAAACCTAATATAGATCAACCAGTTACATACGGAATTGTATGAAAACTATACCATAAACCCTACAAATATGGGCTTCCAGATTGTGGATATATTCCCTGCATAAGGAGTTCACCTTTATTCCACAAACTCCACCTAGGGTTGAAATATGATAGAGGATCACACTACAGTCTCACGAAGAGACACCATTAACACTATCTGATACTCCTCCTCTAGAGGGGACCATAATTCTAGGATGTGGAAATAATTATAAAATGCATCCTCAATGGATAATGTACCAAAAGAACACACTCATGTATGAATAGTCTATACTAGGTAAATAAAGGGCTACATACTCCCTAAAAGGGTGTACATGTCATGTCCGACCAACACCGGATATTACTTTGTGGCCTCATATGTCATGTAAATATCTATTTATAAAAATTTTAGTAGTTGTACACTATATTTAAAGATCTATTGAATACTTTCATGTATCATATTCTTATACCCATGTATCGTGGTCCATTTTAATAAACCACCATGTGTACACCTGGTTGTGCCTATGTATTTTTCCTATTTATGCATGTGTATCCTATGAGAAACAATATAGGTTTCCATGTATGTGTCACATGGCGTGTGAAAGAGCCACATAGTGTGTTATCTTTTTCTACCCTATGGAATCCCTACTACCACACAGAGGGTCCTACATGGCATGTGATCCTAGAGAATATTTCAGGTAACATAGGATGGAATAGAACCTCTACCTTGATAACATGTATCCTAGATATTCTTCCAATAGAATCAATCACACCTAATATCATAGTCTCATGTATTTATCATCCTTTTCATCAGACACTAACTAGATTTCATCCACCAAAACAGATCAGGAAAAATCATCTGATGTCCACATCATTGTGTGTTTCTCTGGAAAATAAAATTTTATTTTCCTGGTGTCATTCCTTCTTGAATAATCTTTCTTCTTCATCAATACTGAAATCATAACCTCCAATGCAATATGTTCTCATGGTATTGATTCATTACACCAAATAATTTTCATTCCACAATCAAGATATCAACTAATCACCAAACCACGTGACAAAGTAAATACACACGATGAATGCATGAATAAACATGGGAGGAAACCCTAAAACACCAATTTTGAGGAACAGAAATTGGTCTTTGTTCATTCAACCACGATCCATTTTTGTAGAATTAAAAATGAACAGGTTCAATAAAAAAATAATACCATAAATTTTAAAAAAAAACCACGAATTTTTGAATCAAATCATTTTTTGTGGAATTGATCAATAGTTGACTCGGATTAAGAAAGAAGATGAAAATAACCTATAAACAACCTCCCAAGACTTTGTATCAATAGATAATGAAGAACAATCATGCATTTACATAGGTTGTGGGATCCATAAACTATAATGATGTAATGATCCTTGATCCTAATCTTATCCATTTTCATCTTCCAATAATTCTCTCCTAGAGTCGTCTAGGTCTCTAGGTTTTAGAGCCCAACCATATGAAGATCACATAATCCTACATTTATAGAATATCTCGATTTTCTCATCAAAACAAATAATATAAATTTAATTATTTATTTATGATTCATATTTGTTCCCATGATAACGTTTTCAAAAATACCTTATGCCAATAATGGTTATGTCACACATAGGGTAATAAATATTTTTTGAACTCAATAGTGACCTTATATTTCTTATATGTGCCCCCATTCAGTAATTATTAACAGTTTTCAGGAATCATACATGCCCATGATATTTATTTTTTTGATATATTTAAAAAATAATTTTGGGAACATCGGGCATTAGAATATCATTTTGTCTCAATGCATGTATTTCAAAATAATCCATATAATTTACGAAAATATTACTCGGAAAATCATTGTCACTGCATCATCTGTGGGTTTAAAATTAAATTAAACCACCCCAATTCTATGCATGGAATTTGAAAAATGAATTTCATATTTGGAATCAGCATAATTAATATCATATAACTATGTAAAAATTCTATTTTATCATAATTAATAGTAAAAATTGTAACATTTATTTACAGCGATTAATGTAACAAGGGGTTTATTGAGGTCAAACTAAAATGATAAGGTAAAAAATTATGAAAAACCTATCCAAATAGTATTTTATAGTTTTATATATGCCTTATAACTACTATTGTTTTGAAATGATAAATTATTGTTCCTTTTTTACTGAGAAATAAATGGGTAGAATTCTTTCATTTCCATAAATCCTAGTGTTTTGTCTCCTCCACATAAAAATATAAACCTTGTTATTCTTCTTTCCAAATAAAAAAACAAATTATATTATATAATAAATAAAAATATATAACTACATCCCTTAAATCATCATATATTCCTTGAATGGTCAAAATTACAGCCTTGGAAGGCTGTTGTTGAAAACAAAAATAAGTTTTTGGGAGAAGATGTAACATACATAACTGAGCATTTTATTTTATTTCATCTTCCTCATTCTTAAAATATTTTTCAACCATGATGATATAGTAACCCCAGTACATTGAATTTACTTAGATATTTTAATGTTAGGTTCTTGAACTACATCTATCTCCTCCTCCCTCATGTGGGAAATGAAACCGTTGATCTTGTTTATGGTGGACTACCACTTCACAAACCGTTGAAATTATTTTTCCATCACCAATTCTTACGTCGATATATAATGATGTATAAAAGTATTATATTTTATATTTTGGATTTAATAAAATTTCATGAATTATAATATAATATATTCCTTCTTACATTTCATTTTTTTGAGAACCAATAATATTGTTCTTATGTACGACATAATACTACCTCGTGAAGTGATGTGATTCGTTTTTCACTAATGAAATATAAGGAAAGTAATAATGATATATATAATAAATATTTGTGATATATATTCCATAAAAACATTATTTATGGGCAATATATTACTTTCCTTTCATTCAATTTATCTTCTAATAGATTAAAGCAGCGTACATGTGTACATACCACCGATTTTCTCTATAAACAGTGTATTTAATTTAATATATCGACTTTTATAGATTACTATACATACATATATACTGAATATAAATTATATTAATATCAATTTTAATTTTTTTTAAATTATAGAATAATAATCGATGTAAAATTATTGAAAATATAAAACCAAAACATACAAGAAAAATGAGTTATTTATTACCCCAAAAATTGGCGTCCTAGCATAGTGGTAATGGATTACCCATAATATCAAATAAAACTAGGTTTCATAACCTAATTTACCAATATTTTCATATTTATTCATGAAATTTTGGTGTTTTAGGTTTTTGGTGCGCCATCCAGGAGATCCTCACGATAGGGTACGAGTGGAGGCGAAAGGGTGTGTGGGGGAGGCTAGAGACTGTAGAGAGCGGGGGTAATTCAATAGATACATGGATTGGGGATAGTGATCCATTTTATTGGGATTAATTGTATATGAAAACATTATGACATAGATAATCCGTGATAGTGTGGTCGATTCAGTCAAATCAGTGGAAAGCATTAAGGGGATTCAATGAGATTTTTCAGAGAGGGCAATGGTCAGGTCAGGCGATAACATGAAGAAAGTTGCAACGATGTGGTCAGTTCATCCACTTGGGTGGTAGGAATCATGATGGCACAACGAGATTATGAATTAATTGAATAAAACAAAATAATTTTGATCAAATCCAAGGCACATTCCCAAACAACATCATCGAAAGGGGAAATCACTATAAATGCTCCCATATACAGATGATTCAGAGGGTTTGTCATTTCCATCAGTACCTCAACCATGTAGTAATTACTTGGGATTTCTTGCTGATAAGATTTCCATGTTTATTTCTATGGATAATAAAATAATTAGTATCAGCTAGGGTGGGTATTTCGGTTTGGAATTTTCTCCCTTCGCCTAAAATAGCCATGTATTAAGTCTTAGTGACTCTAGTTATATGAAATTTGTAGAGTTTATCCCTAAAAATATAAGAGGAGACTAAAAAATAAAGAAATATATTAAAAGAATTCATTTTTTTGGCATTACCCAAAATGGTATTTTTACATAAAATTATTGACAAATATGTAATATGAACTCTTAACTAAATACCATATGGTATGATAAATGTAACACCCTAATATTTCATGAGAAATATTCAATTTAATTTAATTGATTTCATGTGTTTTATGATACAAAAAATTAACTTGTTCTATACGAAACACCGTATTAGCTTTTATTATATGCAAACACTATTCTTGGCTTGTGTTGCATGAAAGAGCCACCTTCTTCAATAGTGTCTGTTGTACGCAATACCGAGTTTCACTAATCAACGATATATTTTTATAATAGTATTATGAACTAGCCATTATGAATAGTATTAACCAAATTTTTATTTTTATAACATTATCATTCATCTTACACATTTTCTAGATCATGGTATGAGAACAAAATAAATTTTTCGGGTAAAATAAGTATTTTTCAAAAAATATAGTTTTTCTACCATTTGACGGCACACCGATTTTAAATCTAATTTTTAACAAGTTTATATGTGGGATTTTACAAAATAAACTTATTTTATGAATCAGGATATAAAAATATACATTGGATAAAGTTTTGATATTTTTCTGATAACGTTCATATTTTGATAAATAGTAAAAATACGCTAAATTTTAAATAGAAACAAATTTTTTCATCAAGATAATTTATATGGTTAAATTATAATATTTAATGTTTTTAATGTATAAATAGAATATATTTTTACCAGTTAATATAATTTAAGTCATTATAATTAATTTTACACTGAATTCATAGGTAAAAACATTTCAATATTTTGCAATGTTTTAACTTTTAAAACCCGTTTTCTCAATAGTGGGATTAATTTTAAATTAAATAATTCCAATTCAGTATATTGAATTTGGAAAAATGGATTCTATATGTGGAATCATTATATCCAAATTATGCTAATTTACAACTTTTTATTTTTAGGGATTATGAAATGTATCTACTGTAAATTTTATTTACCACAGTTAAAGGTAAATCATGAAATTAAGGGTAAAAATAATATTATAAAATTACCCTAACACATATATTAATATAATTGGACGATTATATTTCGTCCTAAAATATACATGGGTCGAAATGGTATCTTTTGGAACCCACTTGTTTGTGATTAAGACCATTAATTTATTTTATTCAATGAAAGTGAATTATGTCTCACTCAAACATTAATAATTAACGTATTTTTAATATAATGTAATACAGAATATAAATTTGATTAAAAATACTCATTTGAAAGTTATGTTTTTTTCTCTGTTGTGGTAATTTATTTGTAATTTTAATGAAATATTTAATTACCTTAATAGCTTATACGTTAATGAAGCAGAAATTATCTATCTAGAGAAAAATCAATAATATGGTTTTATTAAAATAATAATACCCATAAAAGACCTAAAAACATTCCCAAAACTTATTGGTAGAGTATATAGATACCTTAAGCATCCAAGGGTAGAATGTTGAACCATTTGGAGCCTTATATAACAGATTATGACATTTATATTATTTTATTTTAAATGATGTTAAAGTTATCACCTTCATAATTTAATAAACATAACATTTTAAAAATTGTGGGTTTTAAAATATAAATTTGACTAAAAGTATTCTCATGAAATATATTTGATTTATATTCATCATATTATTTTATTTTTAATTTTATGAAACAAAATATGTATATTAAATAATTATACAAAAATGTTGTTGTAGTTATTTTTTAGAAGAAATATCAAATTACCGATTTTAAAGGTATTAAAATAAATATTATATGAACTAATTAGCGTTCAACACATATTTTATAGATGAATATGACATGTTAGGAACCAATTAAATATTTTGGTTCGAATATATTCTCCATGTGTATTTTATTTAAATTTAAATAAATGAATAGTTTCAAAATTTACAATATTGGTATTTTATAAAAATAACAAATTATTAAATTATTTAAAAATCACAAAAATATTTTAAAATTACAAATTTAAAATTATATGGTCTAAATGGTTATAAAGTATCCAATTATGCTAAATTGACAACATATAATTATGTATTTATTACAATTTAAAATTTAGAATATTATTACCACAAATAATTTTAAATAGATTAAATAAGGATAAATCAAAATGATAAGGTTTAAAATTAACTTAAAACATGTCTAAATTTTATTTTATGATTATATTACAACCTTATCTCATCTAATATTTGAATTGAGTCATTTGTGGATGTTTTTATATAGGGATTGAATTTAATATAAATTAATCATTTATAGGGTTCTAAATGTTCCCCTCTCCTCTCTTATTAAAGGGAACCTCCTCCATCTCCACTACGCACCATTTGTGAGCTTTAAAATTCTTACAATCCATTCATATTTCACTTATACACTTTCCTAGAATCCTACTAGAGGTATTGGTCTTCTTCAACGACCATCTTTTGTTCCCTAATAGGAGGTTATGTGGAGGCATGTCGAAGAAGAGGTAATATCATTTACCGATTATTTCAAACTTATTTCTTCCGCTAATTTCTCTATATGAGTTATTCCATTTTTAAGTAATAACTCCAGTATATTTTGTATACTGATATGTTATTATGAATATGAAATAACCATATTCTACCTTCTATCTTTCCTATGAGGAAAATAAAATCACCGCGCGTGTGTACATACGACTTACCGTCTCTACGCCATGGTGTAATCTTTTATTTCATACCTCACATACATGGATGAGTATAAGGAAGGAATATATATATATATATATATAATTATTTTAAAGGGATATTTATTCCAAAATATTATACACCATACACTTCAATACAATTCCACAATCATGGGAATGATATCATTGCTTGTGCGTACGTACGGCTTATCATCACCATGACGAGATGAGACTCATTTTTCATGTTAACCCTTAAAGAATGAGTATAAAGTATATATAATAAGAAATCATGAAATATATGAAATAATAATTTTACTATATTTATGTATATATATATGTCATTTACTTCCATTCAATTTAATAAGGAAATGAAAACAGCGTTCGTGTGTACGTACAACCGACCGTCTCCATGAATGATGTATTTCATTCCATTTATCGATCTTATATATATATATATATTCTGAATATATATTATATATAAATCATGTTTTACATTCTTAAAGTAAACAATCATGATATAAGTAATCATATGAATAATTACAAGTTAAAACACGTACGATAAATGAAACGATTTTATCTAAAACGCTACTTTATCATGGAATAGGCAAATGTGTGGGTAATATAAACTTGTAAGTTAATAATATATGATATCATAAATATTATTATGGTTATTATAAAAGTTAATATTTTGTTTAAAACCACTATACATGAGTCTCAAACACATACAGAATAAATTCGACATAAGGTAAGGGATTATTTCATCTCACTTTTATTTCTGTGAGTCATATGACTTAATCACCATAAATTTATTTTTTATGGTGTTTATTAAACCCATTAATGTTTTATGATTTTTATTATGAAGGATATGATATTTAAATATGCATTTAATTTTCTATATGACACGTATGACTTCACCGATCATAAATGTCATGGGATAATTATTCCAATCTTGTTCTTATCTGAGATTGTTTATTTGTAAGTATTTACTGTGGTTGTGTTTATCATCAATGTCCATGATTTCTCAAAATGTTTTCATAAAATGTTTACTATTATTAAATTTATTTTTAAATTAATTTCTACCCTCTTTTGAAATTTTCACATGGTATGGAAGGAATTTTTCATTTGATTACCATACAATGTACTTTTTGTCTTTTCCAGCAAAAGTACGAGGATAATTTTTTTTAACTTATATGGCATGAATGAATTTTTACAGTTTCATAACACCTTATTTTCATGAACATTCCTCTGCATGATTTCATGATTACTTTCAACAAAATCATTTTAATTTAAAATTACATGGATTTTTGTGAAAATAAAGTGATTTAGAAGAAGAAAGTATATTTTTTTCAAGAAATAATTTCAAGTCTTTTATCAAAACTATTTCTCATATAAGATAAAATTATATAGTATGATTATGTCTCAATTATAATGTCCCTATTATTTACATGTTTTAATTTTTATTATTATTAAATGATATCCATTTATTTTATATGGATTATGTCATTATGGGATGATGTTAATGACACCCATTTTATTCGTTGGGTTATGATGAATGATTTATGTTTATTTTGTGGCACACTTGAAAATTATTTCATTATGAGATGGGTGGGAACTATATCTCCCTCCAGTGAATTGTGTAATGATTTATAACTCATGAGATAAACATGGATGGAATGGAAAGTAAATCTAGTTCAGTAATACAGGGCTGGAATATAAAGTAAACCTGGTTCAGTAATAGAATTTTCCCACTACGATAGTCTTGGATTAAATGCCTTGGATACTATAAAAATCATATCATGTTCTAAATGGTTTTCAAAAATTACATGTTCTATTCTCATGATATTTTATCATGATTGATGTTTTTTATGTTCTACACCTTACATACTGCCAATATTAATTTCACAAATCAAGATTTTGTTGTTTAAACTTTATGTTCATGTTTTATTAAGTTCAAATTCATATGGTTTGTTTTATTTTCTCCATGAATACCCTTACTGAAAATTTGAGCTCACCTTTTATATGTTCTATTTTCCCCAGGATATAAAGAATGGTTTTAGATAAGAAAACAAAAAGGGAATATCTTAATTGAAGATGTAGAAGATATTTCACCATGGTTAGAAGATTATGTTCTGAGTTTCCAAATACACTAAACTATTACGGTCCTTGGGTGTCTGTGTTTGTTATGTATTATGTATTCCACAAATGTAATGTAATGTCCATGTATTTTATGCTTTGGTACTCTATAGTTGGTATCAGAGGAAAGGTTTATTTAACTATTATAAACTATAATGCAAAAACTTTAGTGAGATCCCTAGAGATATTTATAATGTATGTATAGGGATGTTCTTAAAGATAAGTATAAGTATTGGTTATAGTCTTAGAATTTTGATAACGATCATGAATAACCTATGATTAAACCGAATATGTTATAGATTGAAATTACTCCCATTTATTATGTTGTTTTCCTAGTATGACTTTTTCCTCTCATGATATTATTTTAGGGTTTTAGATAATGGAGGGAACCCAATGGAACCGTGTTAATGATCAAGGAATTGTGAAATGAAATGATTGTCCTTATAAACAAATGTTATGGGAAATGGAGATAAAAATATTATTTCTATACATAAAAAATCTACGAATCATTCTAGACTTTCAAATGAGCAGAGAAAGGAACAATATTCGGTTGAGTCCTTCATAAGGCAACATCCACCTTCTTTTAGTGGGTCTTCTTATCCACTTGTTGCTGAACAATGGATCGGTACCATTGAAAAGATATTTTCCATACTTCTCTATTCAAGACATGAAAAACACATTTTGGTTGTTTACCATTTTGAAGGTGAAGCAGACCAGTGGTGGACCCAAATTAAGAATACAAGGCCCCAAGATGAAATTGAATCCATTGAATGAGGCAAGTTCAAGAACTTGTTTTTCAATAAGTACTTCCCTTGTATTCTTCGAAAAAATATGGAAATGGTGTTCTGTGAATTTAAGAAAAAGGATGATGAATCTGTTGGTATATACAAGGAGAATTTCACAAAGATTGCAAGGTATGCATCTGGAATTATCATCCGACCTGAAAGTAAAGTTGATCGATTCATCAGTGGCATAAAACCAAGTCTTCCAAGGGCATTATCTATAAAACGCTTCAGTAGATATGATGAAATTTTTCATTGTTCTATCAAGGTAGAACTGCAATTTGGTGTTATATATCCATCTCATGGTTTTGATAAGAAACGAAAGATGGATTTCAAGGAATATTCTCAAAACAACGATGAAAATAAGACTAATGTTTCTTTATGCTCAAAGTTTGGAAAGAATCATAGTGGAGATTGTATTAATGGTACTAGAAAAGGAAATATGTGTGGAAAAGAAGGTCATAGAGCAGGTGATTGTCAGTGTAATGGGAAAAAGGTATATAATGATGTGAATAGAGAAAATACTATAGAGAACGTACGACTAACAATTAAATGCTACAAGTGCAAGAAAGTGGGGTATTGTTCTAACCAATGCCATAATCCAGGGGTTAATGATAATCGAACACAACAACCTCTTAAGGAAAGGGAAAAGGGTAGTCACGTGAGATAACTATTGGTGGTTTTGAATATGACAAAAAATTGGTGGAATGATTATGTCTATAAGTAACGCGATTCAAAAATATTGTTGTGGAATCTCATTTATAGTATTATGGAATATTGGAATATCTATGTATTGGTTTATTGTGGTTTTCAATAATTATATGATATTGATAACCATGAAAAGTAATTGAAATATTTTTTGGAAAGAAGATGGTATGCGTATAAGGAAGGGATATGGATAAAATAATATTTTTGATAGTAATAATGAGCTCATGACTAATATAAGGACAATGTTACATCATGGTTTGAGTATATAGAAATTTTAGTATTTTTTATGTGGAAATAATTAACTTTTGACAGCATTCATGTATTCACTAAGGTTCTATGGTAATTCATGTTTCAAGAATATACATGATTAAAGATATTCAAATGTTTGGAATATGACCAACTCGATATATATTATGATATATGGGGGATAAATGATTGTAATCAAATGCTTTGTATTTGAACTCTCTAGTAATCTTTTTATTTATATTATGAGATTGGACAAAAGTATTTCGAATAAACCTAAATATTGGAATGGATTAAGTTAGACATCAGATAGTATTGTTTAAGGATATATCTTTGTGAATTTTTTATGAAATTTTATAATAGTATAGTTTTAAAAAATGGCAACCCTTAGGTTGAGAGACAACCCGTTGCGTCGGACTAGGATGCATGAATTGAACCCACAACCGATGTGTGACATGCCTTTATCGCCTACCACTAGCCAACAGAAAGTCCCTTATTAGCAAAAATTAGTTTTATTTTATTAAGCAGTATGATAGTTGAAATATAAGTTCATTTTTTGAATCCTATATGGTTAATCTCACCATAGATGGACTTATGTATATTTGAAAACTTCTGCTAACCTTTTTTCGAGACAAATGGAATGACCCATCATTCTATCACATGATCTGCTAACACTTCACGAATGAAAAATTCAACTTCTTTTCTTTCAATAAGAGATGATGTGGAAATTGTTCATGGAATGACAAACAATAATATTACACTGAAATTGAGTATGTATTTATCCTTATGAAAAAAAATCAACATTAGGGAAATGATCTTGAAAACCAAAAACGTTGTCCTATTACCCTCATATATGCTGAATTAGATGGTATCTTAGATAATCTAAAATTTACGGCTTTTTGATTTTTGGGTTTTTCATATCCTTGTTCTCTACCACTCTTCATCAGAACTTTATGGTCAGATTTCTCTTTTATATCCATATTTTCCACTATATTTTCCTATGTGGAAACCCAGTGATGAGTTAACTTGGTTAACCGTTACGTTTCATATTTTAGTTTTTAAAATTAGGTTTTCGTATTTCTTTTTACGATGTGGATTTCTATGAAAGAAACTTTCAAGTAGTAAACCATTTATAACCCTGACGAATTTCGAGGGAAAAATTCATTTTAAGGGTTGTAGAATTTAACACCCTGAGATTTTATGAGAAATTTTATATTTAATTTCATTGATTTCTTGTGTTGTACGCTACACCAAAATTAACTTGTGTTACACGCAACACCGTATTAGCATGTATTATATGAAAACACTATTCTAAGCTTGTATTGCACGTAAGAGCGACCTTCCTCAATAGTGTGGGTTGTACGCAATACCGATTTTCACTAAACAATAATATATTGTTTTAATATTATTATGAACTAGACTTTATGAAGAGTATTAACCACATTTTGAATTTTATAACATTATCAGTCAACTTAATTATTTTCATGATCATGGTATTAGAACAAAATAATTTTTTCGAGTAAACTAAGTATTTTTTAAAAAATGTTGTTTTCTGCATTTTGATGACGCACCCGTTTAAAATATAATTTTTAACATGTTTATAAGTTAAATTATACAAGATAAGCATAATCTTGTGAATCAGGATATAAAAAGTTACATTGGATAATGTTTTGATATTTTTCGGATAATGTTCATATTTTGAGGAATAGTAAAAATACGCTAAATTTTATTTAAAACCCACTTTTTCTTCAAGATAATTTATATGGATAAATTATAATATTGAATGATTTAAATTATAAAAGGAAAATAATATTACCATTTAATATAATTTAAGTCTTTAGCATTAATTTTACATTGAATTCATAGGTAAAAAGATTTCAATCTTTTCCAATGTTTTATCTTTTAAAACCCATTTTCTCAATAGCAGGATTAATTTTAAATTAAATAATGCCACTTATGTCTATTGAATTTGGAAAAATGGATTCCATATTTTGAATCAGTATGTACAAATTATGTTAATAGGCTACTTTTAATTTTTTGGAATTATGAATAGTAACTACTGTAAATTTTATTTACCACAGTTGAAGGTAAATCAAGAAATTAAGGTTAAAAATGATATTATAAAATAACCCTAACACATATATTAATAAAATTGGATGATTATAATTAGTCCTAAAATATAATTGGGTCGAAATTATATCTTTTGGAACCCACTTCGATGTGATTAAGACCTTTAATTTATTTTATTCAAAGAATGTGAAATATGTCTCACTCAAAATTTAATAATTAAATTATTTTTCATATAAGAATATACATAATATTAATTTGAATATAAATGCTAATTTTAAATTTAAAATAGTTTTCTTTGTTATGGTAATTTATTTGTAATTTTTTAAAAAAATATTTATATACCTTAATAGCTTATACATTAATGATGCAGAAATTATTTATCTACTGAAAAATCATTAATATAATTTTTATTAAAATAATAATAAACATACAAAGACCAAAACACTGTACCAAAACTTATTTTTCAAGTATATCTACACCATAATCATCCAAGAGTCGACTTGTGGATGATTTGGAGCCTTATAAAACAGATTATGACATTTATATTATTTTATTTTAAATGATGTCAAAGTTGTCACCATCATAATTTAAAAAACATAACATTTTAAAAGTTCGGTGTTTTGATGAATAAAAGTATTATTATGAAATATATTTTATTTATATTCATCATTGTGTTTTATTTTTAATTTTTATGAAATATATATGTATATTAAATAATTATACAATAATGTTGTTGTAATTATTTTATTTAGAGAAATATTAAAGAAATGATTTTAAAAGTATTAAAATAAATATTATATGAACTAATTAGTGTGCTGCACAAATTTTATAGATGAATATGACATGTTAGGAACCTATTAAATATTTAGTTTCAAATATATTCTCTGTGTGAATTTTATTTAAATTCAAATAAATGAATAGTGTCAAAATGTACATTATTGGTATTTTATAAAATGAACATTTTATTAAATTATTTAAAAATAACAAAAATATTGAAAAATTAATTTTTTTTATTATATGGTATAAATGGTTATAAAGTATCCAATAATGGAAAATTGACAACACATAATTATGTATTGATTACAAATTATCATTTTGAATGTTATTACCACAAATAAAATTAAATAGATTAAATAAGGATAAATCAAAATGATGATGTTTAAAATAGACATAAAACATGTCTACATTTTATGGGATGGTTATATTACAACCCTATATCATCCTATCTTTTAATTGAGTCATTTTTGGAGGTTTTTATGTGGGTCTTGAATTTATTATAAATTAATATTTTTTAGGTTTCCAAAGGTGCCCCTCTCCTCCCTTATAAAAGGGGACCTCCTCCCTCTCCACTTAACACCATTCATGAGCTTTAAAATTAGTCCAAACCCTGCCCATTTCACTTCTCCACTTCCCTAGAAACCTATTATAGGTTCTTGTCTTCTTCAAATACAAACTTTTGTTCCCTAAGAAGAGGTCAAGGGGAGGGGCGTCGAAGAAGAGGTAAAATCATTTACCAATTCTTTGAAACTTATTTCTTCTCCTACTTCTTCTATATGAGTTATTTCATTATTAAGTAATAAATACATTATAACGTGTATAAAAATATGTTTTTATCAATATGGAAAAACCGTATTCTATATTCTATCAATCCTATGAAAAAAAAAATCACCACGCATTCGTACGTACGGCTTACCATATCCACGTCGTGGTGTAATATTTTATTTCATCACTAACATACTTGGATGGGTATAAGGATGGAAGAAATAACTATATATGATTATTTTAAAGTGATATTTATTCTAAGTTATTATACATCATACACTTCAATACAATTCCACAGTCATGGGAATGATATCATCGCTCGTGCGTACGTACGGCTTACCCTCTCAACGATGCGATGAGACTCATTCTCAATGTTAACAATTCAAGAATGATTATAAAGTATATATAATAAGTAATCATGAAATATATGAAATAATAATGCTATAGTATTTATGTATATATATATGTCATTTACTTCCATTCTATTTAATAAGAAAACGAAAACAGCGTTCATGCATACGTACGACCTACCATCTCCATGAACGGTGTATTTCATTCCATTTATCGATGCATTATATATATATATATTCTGATAATATATTATATATAAATCATGTATTACATTCTATAAGTAATTAATCATGATCTAATTAATAATATGAATAATTACACGTCAAAACACGTACGATAAGTGAAATGATTTTAACCAAAACGTAGTTTTAACATGGAATTGAAAAATGACCGAGTAATATAATCTCATAAGTGAATCATATATGATAACATAATTATTATTATGGATCGGATACAAGTTAATAATATTTTTAAAATCACTATAATAGATTCTCAAACACATATAGAAGAAATTGGACCTAATTTAAGGGATTATTTCATCTCTTTTTTATTTCTCTGAGACATATGCCTTAATCACCATCTATTTCATTTGTATGCTGTTTATTCTTCCCATGAATGTTTTATTTTTTTCAATTATGAAGGTTATGATATTTAAATATGCATGTAATTTTCTATATGACATGTATGATATCACCGATCTTAAATGGAAAGGGATAATTATTCCAATAACGTTCTTATCCGATACTGTTTACTTGTAAGTATTTTCTAGGGTTATGTTTATCATCCATGTCAATGTTTTCTCAAAATGTATTCATTAAATGTTTAATATTATTCCATGTATGTTTCAAGTCATTTATAACATTTTTTTGTCTTTTTCCACATTGAATGGATGGAGTATTTCTTTTGTTTACCATACGAGGAACTTTTTGACTTTTTCGGCAAAAGTACGAAGAGAATTTTCGTTAACTTATATGGCATGAAAAAAATTTACAGTTTCATAATGCATTATTTTCATGAAGCTTCCCCTACATGATTTCATGATTATTTTCAACAAAATCCTTTGCTTTTATAATTACGTGGCATTTTTTAAAAATAATGTTATTTTGAAGAAGAAATTATATTTTCCTAAAGAATTAATTTCAAGTGTTTTATGAAAACTATATCCCATATAAGATGACATTATTTATTATGATTATGTTTCAAGTGTATTGTTACTATTATTTACATGTTTCTATTTTTTTATGATGAAATGATTTCAATTTATTTTATATGGACTATGTCATGATGGGATGATGTTTATGAAACCCATTTTATTTATTGGCTTATGACGAATGATTTATGTTTATTATGTGGCACACTTAAGAATGATTTCATTATGAGATGGGTGGGACCTATATCTCCCTCCAATGCATTGGGTAATGATATATATCTCTTGAGATAAACATGGCTGGAAGGACAAGTAAATATGGTTTCGTAATACATGGATGGAACGGCAAGTAAACCTGTTTCTGTAATGGACTTTTTTCCACTATAATATTCTTGGCAGCAATGCCTTGGCTACTATGGAAATAATATCATGTTATTAATGGTTTGACACAATTAAATGTTTTATCCCAATGCTATTTTATCCTAATTTATGTTCTTTTATGATCTATGCCTTACGTACTGCCAAAATTTATTTCACAAAAAATGATTTTGATGTTTAAAAATTATGTTCATGTTTTTTATGTTCAAATGTATACGGTTTGTTTTATTTTCTCCTTACATACCCTTACTAAGCATTTGAGCTCACCCTTTATATGCTTTCTTTTCCCCATGATATAAAGAAAAGTTTTAGGTAAGAAAACAAAAGAGGAATATCTTTATAGGAGATGTTGAAGATATTTCACCATGACTAGAAGATTATGTTCCATTTTTCCAAAGACACTAAACTACTATGGTCTTTGGGTGTCTGTTTATGTTATGTATTAATTATTCTGGAAAAGTAATGAAATTTCCATGTATTTCATGATTTGGTTCTCTATAATAAATATGATTATGCTTCCTTAATATATATATATAATATCATAAATTTATTCTTTTGGATGATTTAACATGTATGAAGGAAGTCCAGACCTAAGGTAAGGGTTTTTTGTCTCAAATTTCCTTCTTTGGTTCATATGTTATGTTATATAAGTTTATTATTCTATGAGTTTTATATATTACCCTTTGAATTTTTATATCTTGTTTTTTCATATTTTCATGACATTAAAAGTTATCTATGACGTTATTATTTAATGGGGCCTCTGATTTAAATGATACAATATTGGTAATGATTTGATTTTACAATCTCATTATTTATGATAATTGTTTGTGATTAAAAATTCTATGATCAAATATTTTTATATATTACTTAAAATCATCCAGGTTTATATTCTCCCATTGTTATTTCAATAAAATACATTTTTTTATTTCAATTTTCCTCTCTTTATGTACTAGATTGGCCAAAATAATATTTTTAGGCAAAATTGATTTTATTACTCCCTCCACTCGAAAATCATTTTTCTTTCATAGGCATTTTTTATAAAAAACTCAAGAAATTTTAAGATTCCACAAAGGGTGTATTTAATTTTTTTTACCATTTTTGAATATTTATTAACAAAATTAAAAGAGATATTCACATCATTTTCCAAACCAAATTCATTTGGCTTTTAGCATAAATGTGAAAGGAAATTTTTTAACATGTATAAAAAGAATGTAATTTCACACCACCATGACCATTTTCTTCCTTGAAGATTACATTATATGTTTTCAAGGTTATTATAAATTAATATTATTTTCAAATTTAGTTTTAATTTTTAATTTTAAACATTCTATTTTAAATGAAAGGTTATTTTACTCAATAAAGGTTAGAAGTGGTCTTTAAAATTAATTTTTATATAAGATGACATCCTTTGATGTTAATCATTCATGGTTGGTGATATGATACAATGATAAAATTCCTATTTTTTCTCGAAATGGTTAATTATTATGATGAAAATATTTTTATGAAACTATGTTCTCTTCCATGGGTTATACTATTTGAAAATGAAACCCTAATCTCTTTCCATTGATTATGCTATGATGAAATTATTAAAGTATTATGAAACCTATTTCATTTCTACATGATATCCTATGAGAAAACATATATGAAATATATTTCTTTTCCTTGGTTTGGATAAGATTAATGTTTTATGATATTTTGGCACACATTCGTATGATTTACATAACATGTCTTGTAGAAGATATATCTCCCTTCAATGAATTAGGTAATGATTTAATTCTCATGAGATAATGTATAATAAAATGGGGAGTGAACCATGTTCAGTAATGCAATTTTTCCTCTATTATATTCTTTGTAATGATACTTTACTACTATGATGGTTTGGGTGGGTGAAACCATTCCACTATGATATACTTGTAACTTGAATTAAATACTATGGAGATGATTTTATATACTTAATTTTATGACACTATTCCATGTATTATTCCATTATTATGCTCTAATGTATCCTGTAATTTGATTCCATTGTAATTTATGTCTAATGAACTACCATTATTTTTTACATAGCCCAATATTATGATCTTTAAAATATGTAGTAATCTATTCAAATGTTATTCTAATGTTTTTATTATATTTGTTTCATTTTTTGTTAATTTATCTCCCTTATCTACCCTTATTGAGAAACTGATCTCACCCTATCTTATGTTTCCCAATCCAAGGTTATAAAGAAATGTCTTATGTATAATATTTATAAAAAGGGTGATAGTTCTGAAGAAAATAGTTTGAGATGATGTAGTTCATCTTTGAACTAGTTTTTATTCTTCCATGTTTCAAAAAGAATATTTCATTTATGATCCTATTGAGTTTTTTTGTAATGTAATGAATATTCATAAAAATGGCATAAGATCTATGTATGATAAAACAAGGTCATTATTGTTCGTATTAAATTGTGGTTTTATTAAACCATATTAAACTGTGAAGAGTTACCATTACAGTAAATCATTTGTAAATTTCTATGTATACGGTAACTTCTATAATTTTTATAAGAGATTATGCGGGTTACATACAAATAAATCCCAAAATATAAAAAAAGTGCATGTAGTTCTATAATAAATGTACCTATGTGAAAAAATTCTGAATAAGTTGTTTTACCCTTGAATCGAGTGTTAACTGGTAAAAGAAAATGGCCCTTACTACACCCCTTGTTTGACACTCCTGGGAGATATTCTTTGATTAATTTACATTTTATTTACAAAACATCATAAATAATTTTAGTAGATGATAATCATGAAAATTCTAGGTTATACCTAACGTGTTGTGGATTTTAAATAATGTGTCTTAATTTAGACATCCTTTAATTTATTTCTCATGTAACAGTTTTTTTCACTATGGTTATTATTAAACACACTATAATTATTGGTAATAGTCGATTGATTGAACCTGAAGGAATCAGGTTAATATATAATGTAAGGGAATATTAAATGATTTTACTAATATTAACAGAAATTTTATGGGTGAATGAATATGATATTTCATTATTATTCGTAAACAACATTCTCGTGCTATTAATCATGACAAACATTCTTATGATTAAAAAAATGAATAACATTATGTTGAGTCCTTTATAAGAAAATGTACTCTATATTTTTGTTTTTATAATAATATTCTCGTCGTTGAGAAATATATTAATACCATAGAAACAATATTTTCCAATATTTATTGTTTAGAACCTGAAATATTAATTTTGGTTCTCCATTGTTTGTAACGTTAATAAGATCAATGGTGGAATTTAATCAAGAAAACTAGGAAATTAGATTAAATAGAATCCATGAAATGGGATGAGTCAAAAATATTACTTTTCAATTATTACTTTTTCAAATTCTTCATATAAAATTGGAGAAATAATTCCCTGAGCTATAATAGAAGGATGATGTATCTGTTGGTAGATATAAGAAAACATTATAAATACTTGTGTGGTATGCTTCTAGAATTACCATCACACATGAATGTATATATGATCAATTAATTAGTGGATTAAAACCATGTCTTAGAAAGGTGTTATCCATAAGGGAATTTAGTATTTATGAATAATTCATTTGATGTTCTCTAAAGGTTGAAATGTATATTTTATTTTCCCATTAATCACATTGTTTCGATAAGAAAATAAACTGGGGGTTTCATGGACAACACTAAGAACCTTGGAAATAAGAACATGATCTTCCTTCATGACTGATATGTGGTAAGGAACATAGAGGTAACTTTATTAATGTTACTAGTAATATTTTTAAATATAGAAGGGAAGGTAAGTATGAAAATTAACTGTGAAGTGATGGGAATAAGGTAATTAATTATTTGAATAGAGAGAATGTATCATACAATGAACCACACACACTCTTGTTTTTAAAAGGTAATACGTATTATAACTATGATTTCTAGTTTTTAAATCTAATAGTTAATGATGATAGTTATCGACATCTTCCTAATCGAAGGGATAGGGGGAAATCTCATGTGATCAGTATTTCGGATTAGGGGTGTGATGCTGATATAGTGAAAGGTGTACATATCATCTAATCTAGAATTAGTAGTATCTTATTTGACCATATATATTCTCCCTTTTTATATCTAATGTTCTATAAGGGGTCAATGACGAAACCCTCGTGGTTAGATATATAATTAGTAGTGAAAAATTATAATGGTATGATGAAAACAACTCAAGTATATTATTCCTCCCCAATTGATCATTGGGGTAATG
Source organism: Viscum album (assembly GCA_963277665.1). NCBI lineage: Eukaryota > Viridiplantae > Streptophyta > Magnoliopsida > Santalales > Viscaceae > Viscum > Viscum album. The sequence continues at coordinate 56,265,441 of OY728156.1, forward strand.
TGCTACCTAGAAATCATCTCATTATTCCTTTGGATCAATTTTATGTTATCTTATTTATGGTTTTACTTTCTCTACATAAACCCCACATCAATTTTCAATGAAGGGAATTCATGTTTGATATTCAAAACCAACCGTTGATCATCTAGCAATGAAATGATAAATTTTAACCTCTAATGGAAATTATATCATCTCTATGGGTTTTTAATTCCAAGGAAAAGGGGCATTAAACTTAGACTCCTGGAGAGAACTCAACATTGAAGATAAACCTATTGTGTGGTAGTTTTTTATGTCTTTTCAAAATAGATTCCTAGTCATTCACTGAATCATGAGGTGGCATTTAAAATATAACTCATGCCTTGTTCCACACCTATTTGAGTGACTCCTAAGAGAATGTCTCTTATTTGGATCCAAAAATTGAAGAATAAACTATAATAGAATATTGATAAGGGATTCATTTAGCCACTTGTTTCACCTTGGGGTGCACCCATTCCCATTGTTTAAAATAAATATGAAATTATGAACCTTTTTATTTGTTATCAGAGATGACCAATATCAATATCAATAATAATTATCCTCAACAACATATTGATGGCTTTTTTGATCAACTAATCGTAACTCAATAATTTTCTATAACAGACCATTTTATTGGATATCATCAATTTAATTTCATGAAAGAGGATATAACTAATAAAAAATTTCATTCAAGGGATGAAAACTATGATTATATAGTGACCCCATTTTGTTTTACTAATTCCCATGTAATCATCAATAATTTAATGAATATGGACTTTTGAGATTAGCTTAATGACTTTTTAGTATTCTTTATTGAAAATATTTTTATCTAATTAGAGTGAAAGGAAAGGAATGATAATAACTGAAGAATTATGCTGAATACCTAGAGTTAGAAGAAGTTATATGAAAAATTTACAAATTGTGAAATTTTGAAAAAAAATAAATTTTGGTGCATATATTCTCAATCGAGGTTATATCATTAGATCCAACAATTTTGAATCACCTTGAATCATGGGCCATACCAACCACAGTGATTTATTTTTTATTTTTTTTTTGGTGTTGATGGGTATTATAAAAAATTTTAAGATTAGTTTTTACAAATATCGATTCTACTCATAAATTTAAGTTAGAAATGATCCATTTTCCTTTCAATAGATGAATTCGAGTAAAATTTCAAGTAAATTAATATAAGATTATCCAACACACATAGGATTTAATTTAACTATAGTATATATTGATATTTAATCATTGGTGATGAATATACGAAGTGATGTGGATGATTAATTATTTAGAATGACATGGTTGTAGCTTATGCGTCACAAAAATTTAATGATCACAATAAAAATTACCCAAATCATGACTTTGATTCAATTGTGGTGAGTTTTTCATTGAATATAATGATGAATTATCATTATTAGAATATATATATATATTGAATAGAAAATATTTAACCATATATTCACACTAATGGATTTTAACATGAACCATAAGATATGGTAAGAGCTAATTAAATACTATGAATACACTATACATTTATCACCCTGGGAAAGACAACATGGTAGTTCATGCATGGAGTTTAATGTATTATTATAGCCTATCCATGATGAGGATCACAGAAGATCAAATATTTATGGATTTTAAAAACATTATTTGGAAATCTGGATGGAAAGGGATAAATAATATCCTTCTCAAATTAATGTTTAACAAACTGTACACATGAAGTTTAAAGACATAAAAAAATTATATTGACGTAGAAGATGGTGTGAAATGTTCATGAGATTAACAATGATTATGATACAATGATATGGTTTTGTAACCCTGTATTAACTTCATACTATGTTTTAAGAATGATTTTTTATATGAGTTTTTAGTTCTTCATTTACTATTCATCCTGAAGAAAAAATATTTATATATATATGGATGTGTATTTAATGTGGGATGGAATAAAGAGAGATATCCCAGATTTTGTATATCTATGAATATATTCATATAACGTTAAATTTGTATACAAAATTATAATGGGATGCTACATACATTACTCATAACCTAATGGAAATGGGAAAACATCAACTTGTATTTTTTCATCGGACTCCCCAAAACATCGAAATGAAATAATGAAATATGGGTAACATTCAATCACCTTTCTAAGTCACCACACTTCATCACTATCAGATAATATTTCTATTTGGATAAGATTTACAAGATATACATTATGTAAGTTTTATGTTTTTATAGATTTCCACAATTCAATTTCTCTGATATTGATCCCATGATATCCATAGTGTTCTGGAGAAGCCATTAAATTCTCACGATATAGAGTTTATTATCAGCACTTCATATCAGCCTAAATAAGATGATCGGTATGATATAATAATTCAAACCTTATATGATATTTTAGAATCTTATTATTTGGATTTAAAATGTGGTTCAGATCAACACATTTCTCTAGTTTCGTTTTTATACACCAATATCTTTCGTATAATTAAGGAGTTGTGTCTATATGAGTCCCTCTATTGATATAACTGTAGAGATCCAAAATGAAGCAATTGATTTGTAGAAAGAAAACTATTAGGACATAATATATCTAAATAAATGGAAAATAATGTTAAACTCATCAAAAAACACTTATGGGTGTCACAAAGTCGACATAAAGTTATGAAAATAATCATTGATGTGATCTAGAATATGGAGTCAGTGATATGGTGGATAATAATATTAATTCATGAATTAATGTAAAGAAAATAGGAAAGAAAATTGAAATTAATCAATTGGTATATCATTCCCTTTTAATTTTTTGATCATATCACTATGGTTTCATATCTGTTAGCACTTCCTAGAAGCCTCTCTCAAGTCTATGATGGGTTCCAGGTATCTCTCATAAGGTAGTAATTTAATAAACCATAAAATATACGAAAATCAAAGGTCATACTATTGGAGCATAATATTTCTTATGAGTAACAATTAGTAGATATTTTTTCTTAAACAACTAATGTTTTAAGAAATATTACTACCCATGTGGATAATGATTTTTTGAGAAACAACATAGTAAAGATGTTGCATGGGAACCTATAGATGTAATGTGGCATAAGTATGCTTTATTTTTTTCTACCAAAGAGATAATTTTTTAAGAAAAAATTTATTTTAAGGGGGTTATACTATATAACCACTGGATTTTATAAAATATTATTTTCTCTTAATTTTATTTTCTTCTATAGCTTTCACTACAAAAAACACTAAGATCAAAGGAAATGTAATATACTATTTATATTGATATTTAACATTCTTATTATGACCTAGTTGTTAAACATTATAGTGTTAATAGAAATGAAAACATTTTAAATGTTTATTATAATGGTTTTATACAAATAAATCATAATTAAAATAAAACTACAATTTTTTTTATGAAGTGTTTATATATTTTGAAAATATTATTTTCTCAAAGAAAAACACTTTCATTTATTTTTGTGACAATATAATAAAATTTATTTTTAAAACATTTATAATTTTTATTTTAGAAAATTAATATTATTTATTGATTCATCTTTTCAAAATTATCATAGAGTATGTTTATTGGGGTTTTCTGGTGAGATTTGTATTTTACTTAATAGTGAAAAATAATGGTTTATAATGAAAAATTAACTTTTTCATTGTATTTATATGGTTGAATCTTATTTTAAAATGATTAAATAATAAAATTTGTATAATTATGTTATAGATAATTGAATATATTTCATTGGAATAAACATCATATTAACTTTTGACATTAAAATCTTTAAAACGTTTTAAACATTTCTCTTTGGAAAACAGCTTCATCATCAAGTATGTAGTTTTAATTTAAAATTAGTATTTAAAAATTTAATGCATTGAATTATTATGAAATAATTACATATTTTCAATTACCATAATTATTATTATCTAGAAATTTCATCTTAATTATTGACCATAATAAAAAGTAAAAACATCAAAAATTATTTAACATAGTTGAGGTAAAACTATTTTCTCAGGGGGTAAAAAACAGAAGAGTTAAAAATGCCAAAAAACATGTCATATTCATATTTTCAATTCATATATTGACATTATATATTTCCAGTTTCTAAAAATATCATTTTTTTGGCCTTTTGGCCGGAGAAAAATGGTTTTTGAATTCTATGTTTTAGAAAATCCATGTGTGTCTTCTCCCCCACTTATAAAAGGCCACTGACAATCAACTTCTTTAGAAAACATCCAAAACCCATTGGTTCACCTGTTATATACCCAAAAAATTTCATATTTATAATACCACATCCTAGAATACTATTTTGGTCATAAATACAACATTAGAATGTTTTTGGAGCAAGCCAAAATAAGTTTTCCAATGAAGAGGTCACATCGTTAACCGATAATTTTATTTTATTTATTCTTCCACTTAATTTTTTTAATTATGATATAATAAATAAATAAATTTGATATAATGAGATGATTTTATATTACGTTGAATACATACAACCATTTCCTCCTTCCTCAAATGTGAAACACAATTGTTGATCGTGTATACAGTGGACTATATCCTCATAAACCGACAAAATTCACTTATTATCGCCTATTATCACATATGAGTATAGTGATTTTTCAAATGATTATATACAATATATATATATATAATGAAAATAATTCATTAATTATATTATTTTATATACCATATTACTTTCAGTTTCACATAGAATATGATAATATTGTTCGTGTGTATGGACGACTATCACCCAATAAAGCGATGTTGTAACACCCTAGGCTTCCACAATACACTTCTCTTTGAAATAATACAGTAGCGTGTGTTGTACGCAACTTCAAGTTCTAACACACACCACAACCAATCAAACTAGTCATTATGAATAGAAATACCCACTTTTTTAAATTTTATAAATTTTATCATTCAAAATGGACTTCATTTCTGGAATCGGAATATCTAAATTAGATTAGGTTGAATTTTTGGTATTTTTCTGAAAACATTCAATTTTTGATGAATAGTGAAAAAACACCGAGTTATAGTTTAAAACCGATTTTTTTAAAAAATTATTTATTTTATTTATATTTATTTTAGGTAAAAATAGATATGTAATACCTATATATGATCAATGTAATTCATTGGAGTCAGTTTATAATAATTTTAGACATATAAAAACTTTATTGAACTTTTCACCGTCTTTTACCCATCTCCTAGGAGAATTTGAAAATTCACATAAAACATAATTTTACCACTTCTGTGAGTGAAATTTCGAACATCTGAGAGACACGGTTAATATCAAGGAGTAAAATGTGGTTCAATAATATAATAATAGTTTTTTATGAATAGAAAGTTTTTACTTTTATTCGCCACGGATAAAAGTAAATAGGGTAATTAAGGGTAAAAATGATATTAATAATACCATAACACATGTCATAATTCTATTGGACAAGTTTATCTCAACCAAAAACAACATTAGGAATAAAATCCTATCATTTAGGTCCACTTGGATTATATTATGACATTTATTATTATTTAATTCAAAGAAGAGTTAAAAGAGTTAAAATCAATGATTAATTACTAAAGCATTTTTAATATAGGGTTATACAAAATATAAATTCGATTGTAAATATTAATTAAAATCTAAAACGATTTCCTACCTAATGATATTTTATTTATCTTTTCTATACATTAAATAAGTTAATTTATTTATGACACAATGGTGATGCAGTATTTACCTAATTAATGAAATATTAAAATAATTGATATTATAAATAGCCAAATAAAAGAAATTTGAGACTTTTTAAGAATTAAACTAATTTTATAGGTTAATATGACATGTTATTGTTTATTTAATTATGTTATTTTAGAATTAATCATGCTGTTATGATTTTCAAAAAAATCAAATACCAAATTGTGTCAAAATTGACATAAAAGAGTTCTTAAAACAAATATTATATTATTAAATGATATGAAATTCCTAAAAATCTATGGTTCGGCCAAGAAACTTATATAATGATAGGTGTATCATTAGTCGGACACTTGGGGGTATCTTGGATGTATATAGTAATTTTATTAACAATATAATATAAAAATACATAGTGACATGGTATGTGTCAAACTAATTAACTAAGAGTTAAAACTAAATGATAAAGTTAATATAATGAACAAAACATGTCTAAAAGCTATTGGATGAATGGTTTTATACCTATCCCAATCTTAAAATTTAAATAATTTACTTTGGATCAATTAGAAACCGAATATGAATTTATTATAAAATAATATTTCTAACTTTTTCAAAGGTGCCCCTCACCCTTCTTATAAAAGGACACTCCCACTTCTCACTAATTCACACATTCAATGCCTTTTGGCTAGGCCAACCCCTGCCCAAATACTCTCTAAAATTACCTCTCTTCAACCTAGATGCCTTAATTTGATCATAAATCCATCCTAAAGATCCTTTTTGATCAAATCAAAGGGAAGAACCCGAAGAAGAGGTAATGTTTTCACCACCCTCTTTAAAGTTCCTTTCTTCTTCAACTTTTTCATTCTTTGTTATTTCCATTATAAAATAATAAATCAAGTATATTCTATATACTGTTATGTTATTATAAATATGGTACAACCATATTTTGTATTCTATCCATCCTTTGAATGACATGTCACCATACGTGCGTACGTACGGATTACCGTCTCCACGTCGTTGTATAATTGTTATTAAATATATTATTATTTGGATGGGTAGAATAATGATGTGTAATTAATGTAAATAATAGATATAGCATGATAATAATTTTGTATATATTATATACCATCCAATTATATATTATTTTAATATCAAAAGAATAATATTGTCGCTCGTGCGTACGTACGGACTACCGTCTCCACGAACGAGATAAGATTCATTCCCCATCATATCCATTCAAGACTAATTCTCATTTGGTGATTAAAAGTAATGTTTAAGAACATTATATCATTATGGATATGAATAATATACAACCATTCCATAACAAATAGCACATATGTAAAAAAAATATAAAAGAAAATGAGAAAGTTAACACCCGAAACGATGATAATACTAAAATATTATTAATAAAGCATTATTATGAGAATATATATGATATAATAATTATGTATACAGTTCTTATATAATTTAATAACAATGTTTTAACTATTATACAAGAGGTTAACATACCATCGACAAAGGAAAAGGACAATGTAAAGAACCGTAAAATTCAAGGGAAATTTTTTCTTAATTTTCATTGGGATTTTACAAAAACGTAGTTTCTGACGGCACCTGATTCTGAGGCCCGGTGTGCCCGGAATTGTGTTTTGAAGTTTAGCTCGGGTACGTTCAGTGAACGAATGAGCAGGTTTTCCTAACATTTGAACCGGTTCTCGGAATTGAAATATGAGGGCACCGATGAAACCACAACGCCAGTAATTCCTTTGGAGTACCTTTTCTGAAGGTGCATTTTCTCGGGAGGAGTTTTTAAATTTGTGGTTTTTTGAGGAATAAATAAAATTATATTACAATTTTATTTATTTTCCTCTAGGTAGTTATATCCTAAGTAAAGAAGTTGGGGGTGGGACCCACATTTATTTAACCAACCATGAGAGGATAAAGGTGGGGTGGGGCCCCCACGAGCCCAACCCCTCACATTCCTAACTCCTCAACCCCCCCCCATTTATTATTGCCAACTTATCACCTCATTTAATTTTGACAAGTTAAGTTTAATTAAATGAGTGAACATAATTTTGAATGTTCAAATTTTAAAAAGTATTGGAAAAGGAAATAAAATAACGATAAAGCCTCATTTTATTGTGGTGACTTCGTTGTGTTGAGGGAGGGAGCGTTATTCACATATTAGAAGAACTTCATCTTCCCGGTGAAGAACTTTTCTACCTTGACGAAGAACGATATCACACCCTTTTTCCGAAGAACGACGACGCGCCATCCTTCGTTCTTCTTCCCGCGTCAAAGGAAGGGATACGCCTTTCCACCAAAAACAATCTCCGTCAACGTGTATGGAGCCGCACCCCACGACGTCGCTTTCCACGACACTCTTCGAACATCAACTTGTTATCAAGGTAGGGGTTAATTGTTTTTGCGCATTAATTATTTCTTTTACGTTCATAGACTTCTATTTGAGCCGCATGTTATCGTAATAATGGGAGGTGGTCGGACCGCACGAACATGGATGACCCTCCTCCCCCCTTGATGTTATGCATGATGCGGCATGAGCAAAGGCAGCGCAGTGCAACAATACTGCTTGAAAACAAGTGGAACACAGCGAAGAAGTGCGGCGCCGTCGCGCCTCGCCGTTGAGGCCAAATGAAGCCCTGGTCGGAGTCAGGCCTCGGCGAATGGGGCACGGCGCCGTCGCGCTGCGCCAGAGAACCTCAACGAAACTGCGGGTAGAGATGGGCCGCAGTGGAGGGGCGTGGCGCCGTCGCGCCGCGCCGGTCGAACAAGGTCGCGGATCAAAGCCATGGCGGTGCAAGACGGGGTGGCCGAAACTGCCAGTACCTCGGAGGGCGGGACCGCAGTGGTCTCGCGGCAGCAGCATTGGCCGGCCGGACCGGGCCGGCCGTTTCAGGGGGAGATCAAGGGTCGTAACCCCTGGATGTCCAAAATGAGCATCCCCACGTGGGGGGTCGCCGTTCAATCAAGGGAGGAAGCCGCCCTCCCTTTCCGCAACGGCACGGCCAACAGTGCTTGCCGTGCGAGGTACGCCCACGCGGGGCCAACCTGCCGCACCGGGCCGGGCCACCCAGGCTGGGCCGTGCCGCGCTGGGCCACGCCCTAAGTGGCCAGACCCGGACCTAGTTCGAGTCGCCCAGTTTGGGGCGACCCAGGGGGTCTCGGGCCGGGTCGGTCCTGGCCCAAAACCCCCTAAAACCGAACAGGTTCGTTCTTTTGCACATATCATGGGCTGTGGACCTCTGATCGACGCACCATCAGTTGCGATGCGATACTTTGATTGAGGCGGTCATTTCGGTATATTACACTCAAGGTTTCGGAGAACTTTGTATATGGCCGGATTGGTTCGAACACGAAACCAACCGGGCCCTCGGAGCGGAAATGCTTATAACTTGAACTCCGGACGTCCGATTGACGTGTCGTTGACGTGTCATTGACTTTGTTGGATTACTCTAAGTGAGACAGACCTTTTGACATACTCCTCTCAAGGTTTGGACGTAGTTGGAGTATAGTCGAGTTGGTTTTGACTTAAAACCCAACCAGGCCCCTGGAATGAATAGGCAAATAAGTCTCAGACCGGGCATCTGAATGACGCACCGTCTGTCACGTAGAGTTCCTCTTGTCGAGAAGGAACCTTGGGATACATCAACTATGGAAAAAATTTCATTTGATGTATCGAACCCCTTTGGATAGTGGAGAGTACCCTCCCAGAATCGAGCATGCTATGTGTGGGAACCATAGAGCTGGCTGCGACTGCGATGGCGATGAAGACTGCACTGAAATCCTATGTGGGTTCGACAGCGATGAAGACTGTACTGAAATCCTCAATGGGTTCGACTGCAATGAAGACTGCACTAAAATCCTCCATGGGTTCGACAACGATGAAGACCGTACTAAAATCCTCTGTGGGTTTGATGGAGATGACTACTATTCTTGTATCCTACGTGGGTCCGACAGTACTACTATTGTTTTATCCTATGAGGGTTTGGAAATGTTTGACTCTGTACTTGTATCCAACATGGGTCCCAACTTAGATGAATCAGTGGCTACATCTGATCATCTCTATCACCTTACGAAGTAGTATACCTCTGTGAGTTGAATCTTGACTTTCAATTATTATCTACCATATGATTGACTTGCTTTCCTATGTGGATTGGGTTGTGCTTTACTGTGTGGATTGGGTTGTACTATCTTGTGTGGACGTGATCGAACATGGGCTCGGATGTTGGAGATGAACGGGAATTGATGACTTAGGTATATGTATGGGCATATACCTAAGTAGTGTTGGATGTTACTTTGTGATTGTAACTTTCCTTTGTGGATTATATTTTGTGGATTTGGGGAGACTTTCGGGGGTCTTGGGGTCCCTACTGATTAGTGTATACTCACCCCTTCATGGGCTATGCCCTCACTACTTTGTGTTGGATGCAGACGATGGACAGCGCTGATCGTGGTTGAGGCTTGTAGAGAAAGTCAGTACCTGGAGATGGACCACTGGGCGGGACGTACACGGAGCGGACGGTTGGACCCGAGAAGCTGAGGAGACTATCTGTACCCCCCCCCCCTTCAGGTGGGACTTCTAGTGGACGGCTCGACGTTGCTGCTTTACTATCAGTTGTTTTACATTCTTTCCAGTTGTACTTTACTTTCAGTTTGGGTTTTTATCCTGGCCCATTTACTTTCTGCACTTACTATTGTACCCAGTTTTACTTAGTGTTTACTTTTGCTTGCTTACTCTGTGGTGTTTGCATGCCTTATAAAGTCAATGCCTTCCCCTTTTTTCGGGATTTACGTCTTGGTGCTAGTCACTAGCCCATGGCCTATGTGAGGCGGGCTTGGGGTAGTCAACGCATGGGTCCCGAGGACGGGTCATGACAAATTGGTATCAGAGGAGTTCGGTTCTACCGAAGAACTCAGGACTCCGATCATTCTTCTATGTGAATCAATAGTGTTAAGGGTATTGATTGTGGTTATCATTCCAGGGAGTCCAGTGTTGGTGCAGTGGCCAATGTATCCATACACCAGGACCCTGACCTCTGATTTCCAACTCAATGCACGAAAACATTGATTGCATGTGTGTTTCAAAGGGTTTATTTGTGATTACATTGTGTCATCTCACTAGGTATATTGTTTGACCGTGGCGCACCTGTTTCTTTTTAGGATGGCCCCAAGATGGCAGCTAGCTAGGGTTCTGAGCTTTTTGCGATACGATATCCCACCGAGCGATGAGGCCTCGGTGTAGGGCCTTTTGACAGTGGAGGCATCGGCGGTACCTCTACCCGCCGAGCCACCGAAGCTACCAGCCCCAGCCGCTGATAGTGAACGTCGCCTTAGTGGAATACATGAGTTTCAATGTCATATGACGCCCAGGTTCCGCGGGGAGATGAACCCTCAGGCAGCCGAGGATTGGCTGGACGCGGTTGTGTGATTTTTCATGTGAGTGGGGACACCAGCTGACCTCATGGTGATCCTCACAGTGAGCCTCCTGCACGCGGCATCAGGCAGATGGTGAAGCTTGATGCTCCAGGTGCACAACGAGGCATAAATCCTCTGGATGGACATTGAGAGCCTCTTCAACTCAGAGTTCGTCCCAGCCACCCTCCGTGCGGTGCGCATCCTGGAGCTTCTACAGCTGTGGCAGGGCAGCATGACGGTCGCCCACTACTCAGCGAGATTTACCGATCTCTCGCGCTATTCGACGGACATGGTATGGGAGTCATTCTTCCGGGCCAGGACCTTCGAGCAGGGACTGAGGCATGATATCAGGACATCAATGATATCCCTCAGCATTCTGACACAGGAAGGAGTACTGGAGGGAGATCTTCTCAAAGAGAGCTTTCTTGCTGAGCCTATGCCAACAGCGACACCTACCGTAGGGCAGCACGTAGTAGAGTCGTCTGCAGCTGGCAGTCAACGGATGTCACAGGGGTCCAGGAGGACCGGACCATCAGGTAGACGACCTCAGGACACTAGCTCAGAGGTGCGGGGAACACGGCTTAGAGCCATCCTTCCTAGGAGCAGGTGGTGCTACGCATGTGCCGAGTAGGGCCACATGGCTCGTGACTGCCCGACCCGCCGTGCAGAGGAGTAGCAGACAGTTGAGGGGCCACCCAGGCAGAGGCATAGGGTCGACCGTGCCAGTCCGCCGAGAGCCGGTGGACAAGGCAGGGGAGCTGGCCGAGTAGCAGGTGGTGGTCGAGGCTTTGAGGCTTTTCCACCACCACCACCAGGAGGTCCACCCCAACCATAGGGAGCTGGCGGGCAGAGACAGGATCAGCTTCAGGTAGCAGAGGCCTACGAACACGGTGCGCCAGAGATGATTTGAGGTACTATATGTGTCTACTCCACCCTTGATGTAGTTCTTATAGACATAGGAGCGAGTCATTCTTTTATTGATGCTGCCCTTGTTCGGAGCTCGGAGATTCCGACGGAGCTGTTGGCTCGATCCTTACAGCTAAAGACTCATATGGGAGCAGACTCGACAATTACGCACTGGTTTCGGCAGTGTGAGCTTACTCTAGGAAGCGAGAGCTTCGGCTGGTATCTTCTTGTAGCAGCGTCGAGGCCTTACGATGTCATGTTGGGAATGTATTGGTTATCTACAGTCCATGCTCAGATCGACTGTATTAGGAGCAAGGTGTGGTGTGTTCGCACCGATGGGAGCAGGTTAACCTTCACTGGTGAGAATGGTGCCTTTGCAGCATAGGATGGACTCACTTAGAGGAGAGGATAGCCTATCACTAATCATTTGTCTAGCCTCATCCTAGGAGCAGTTGACATGAGGAGTCCTAGTTTTCCTGTAGTAGTGGATCATTATGCAGACGTTTTCCCTGACGATGTTCTAGGACTACCTCCTCGTAGAGAGGTAGACTATTATATTGACATGTACCCCGGGACAACCTCGATATCCACTCCAGCATATCGGATGGCTCCCACTGAGCTTCGAGATCGATAGGTACAGCTAAAGGACTTGCAGGGAAAGGGATTCACCCGACCCAGTGTTTCACTATGGGCTTCCCCGATATTGTTCGTCAAGAAGGCGGGCGGGAGCTTGCGAATGTGTGTCGACTATTATCGCCTGAACCAGGTGACCGTGAAGAACATCTATCCGCTACCGAGGATTGACGACCTATTAGATCAGCTCAAGGGAGCACGGTGGTTCTCAAAGATAGACCTAAGGTCAGGCTATCATCAGCTCAGAGTTCGAGACGAGGACATGCAGAAGACGACCTTCAGATGTTGGTATGGCCACTAAGAGTTATTGGTTATGCCCTTCGACGTAACCAATGCTCTAGAAGTGTTCATGGGTCTCATGAACAAGATCTTTCAGCCATACCTCGATCGATTTGTCGTGGTCTTCATCGACAGCATTTTCATATACTCGACCAAAGAGGAGGAGCACGCCTACCACTTGCGGGTTGTTCTAGATACAATCCGAGAGCACCCGCTTTATGGTAAGCTCTCGAAGTGTCAGTTATGGATACGCGAGGTCCACTTCTTGGGACACGTCATCTCTGAGGCGGGTGTTGTTGCGGATCCTGTGAAGATCGAGGTAGTGCTAGCTTGGGAGCCACCCAGGAGCGTGACAGAGGTGTGGAGTTTCTTGGGTCTAGCTGGGTACTACTAGAGATTTGTGACCATGTTTTCCAGAGTTTCAGCACCACTATCACCTTTGACAAAGAAGGGGAAACCCTTCATGTGGTTAGATGGATGTCAGTAGAGCATCCAAGAACTAAGACAGAGATTGACCAGCGCACCTATCTTGAGGCTACCAGAGGAGAGAGTAGGGTACGTAGTCTACTGCGATGCATCAGATACCAGACTCGGATGTGTTCTAATGTAGGAGCAGGCTATGATCGCCTATAGATCACATCAGTTGAGGCAGCATGAGAAGAACTACACTACCAATGGCCTGGATTTACAGCAGTGGTCTTTGCTCTGAAAATGTGGCGACAGTATCTGATGGGCGAGCAGTTTACAATCTACTCTGACCACCAGAGTCTCAGGTACATCTTCTCGGCGAAGGACCTGAATCTGAGACAACGGTGATGGCTCGAGTTCCTCCAGGACTATAACTTTGAGATGGTCTATAATCCTGGGAAGGGAAACGTAGTAGTCGATGCTCTCAGCAAGAGGACAGGCATCCAGGTACTCGGGTAGGCGACATAGTCGCTAGCCGCATTGCAGATATCCTTCGTGGATAGAGATGGAGCAGCATTTCTTCAGTCACTCATAGTCACTCCTCTACTACTACAGCGGGTCAGAGAGGCACAGCGTGGGGACACTGACTGTGAGATGCGGCCTATGCAGATATACTCAGGGCAGGCACTTGATGGATTCTCTGTAGGAGGAGAGCACATCAACCTCTTTAGAGGACGTAACATGGTACCAGCTGATTAACAGGTGGAGGTGCTGAGGGAGTTTCACACTTCCCCTTTAGCGGTACATCCCGGAGTGCAGAAGATGTACCAGGATCTTAGACGACAACACTGGTGGACGGGTATGAAGAAGGTTGTAGCTGAGTTCGTTTCTCGATGCCTCACCAGTCAGCAGGTGAAGGCAGAGCACCAGGTACCAGCAGCCGTTGTACAGCCCTTGGAGGTCCCAGAGTGGAAGTGGGACGGGATATCTATGGATTTTCTTATTGGAATTCCACATACTTATAGAGGTCACGACTCCATTTGGGTGATTGTCAACCGACTCACCAAGTCGGCTCACTTTTTACCCATCAGAGAACACAACTCAATGGAGATATTGGGACACCTCTACATTCAGGAGATCATACGCCTCATGTTGTGACATCATCTATCATCTCCGATCGAGATGCTCGCTTTACTTCCTGTATTTGGAAGGGGTTGCAGGAGGCATTCGAGACGCAGCTACGTCTGAGCACTGCCTTTCACCATTAGAAAGATGGTCAAATAGAGAAGACCATTCAGAATCTCGAGGACATGGTCTGTGCATGTGTCCTCGATTTTGGTCACAGTTGGGAGGACCATATATCCTTGGTGGAGTTCGCGTACAACAACAGCTACCACTCCACCATCGGGATGGCACCATACGAGGAATTGTACGACTGGCCATGCAGATCACCTCTGTGCTAGACAGACTCTGGGGAGTTAGTAATTATGGGACTGGAGATGGTCCAGGCCATGACAAAGAAGGTCCAGGTCATCCAAGAGCGGATGAGGATAGATCAGAGCCGGCAGAAGTCTTATTCTAACAGGAGGCGGAGGCCATTGGAGTTCGAGGATGGCGCCCACGTCTTCTTGCGGGTATCACCTTGACATGGATTACAGAGATTTGGCCGGGGCGTCAAGTTATCTCTACACTTCATTGGACTATTACAGGTCCTCAGAAGGATAGTAGAGGTGGCTTATCACTTGCCTCTACCACCTCAGTTGCACCTGGTGCACGACGTCTTCCACGTATCTCAATTGAGGAGATATGTTCATGACCCGACGCATATCATCGACCATGGGGAGTTGGACATTGACGATGGGGCGACTTTTGCGGAGGTCCTGGGGGTGATTGAGGATCGATAGGAGAGGGTCCTACATGGACAGTTGATACCTCTAGTGTGCATCAGATGGCTGCACGGGAACCTCCGGGAGAGCACTTGGGAGCGGAAGGCTCAGATGCGTGCTCAGTACCCCCATTTGTTCCCCTAATATATGATGTATCTGTACGGGGACATAAAGCCCTGAGGTGGGAGTAATTTAATGACCTATAAAATTCAAGGGAAATTTTTTCTTAATTTTCTTTGTGATTTTACAAGAACGTAGTTTCTGACGGCACCTGATTTCGAGGGCCGGTGTGCCTGGAATCATGTTTCGAAGCATAGCTCGGGTACGTTCAGTGAACGAACGAGCGGGTTTTCCTAACTTTTGAACAGCTTCTTGGAATTGAAATCGGAGGGCACCGATGAAACCAAAGCACCGGTAATTTCTTAGGAGCACCTTTTCCAAAGGGGCGTTTTCTTGGGAGGAGTTGTTAAATTTGTGGTTTTAGTGAGGAATAAATAAAATTATATTACAATTTTATTTATTTTCCTCTAGGTAGTTATATCCTAAGTAAGGAAGTTGGAGGTGGGACCCAGATGTTGTTAACCAACCCTGAGAGGATAAAGGTGGGTTGGGGCCCACACGAGCCCAACCCCTGACATTCCTAACTCCTCAAACCCCCCCACCCCATTTATTATTGCCAACTTATCTCCTCAATTAATTTTGACATGTTAAGTTTAATTAAATTAGTGAACTTAATTTTGAATGTAAAAATTTTAAAAAGTATTAGCAAAGAAAATAAAATAACGCTAAAGCCTTATTTTATTTTGGTGACTTCGTTGTGTTGAGGGAGGGAGTGTTCTTCACATTTTGGAAGAACATCATCTTCCCAGCAAAGAAATTTTCTACCTCGACGAAGAATGCTGTCGTGCCCTTTTTCCGAAGAATGACGACGTGCCATCTTTCGTTCTTCTTCCTGAGCCAAAGGAAGAGAGTCTTCATTCCACCTCAGACAATCTCCGTCAACGTGTACGGAGCCTCACCCCACGACAACACTTTCCGTGACGCTCTTCGAATATCAACTCGTTATCAAGGTCGGGGTAAATTGTTTTTGCCTGTGAATTATTTCATTGCCATTCATCGACTTCTATTTAGGCCGCCTATTATCGCAATAACGAGAGGTGTTCGGACCGCATGAACACGACCGACCCTCCTCCCCCCTTGATGTTATGCTTGATGCGGCACGAGCAAAGGTAGCACGGTGCAACGACACCATGCGAAAACAAGTGGAACACGGCGAAGAAGCGTGGCGTCGCCGCGCTGCGCTGCTCCGTTGAGGCCAAAAGAAGCCCCGGCTGGAGTCGGGCCACGACGAAGGGGGTGCGGCGCCATCGTGCCGCGCCGAAGAACCTCAAAGAAACCGCGGCCGGAGCGGGGCCGCGGTGGAGGGCGCGGGGCCGCCGCGCCGCGCCGGTCGAACAAAGTCGCGGCGGTGCAAGACGGGGCGGCCGGAACCACCAGCCGCCGGCACCTCGCAGGGCGGGACCGCAACGGTCCCGCGGCGGCAATACCAGACAGCCGAACCGTGACGGCGGTTTTAGGGGGAGACCGGAGGTCGTAACCCTCGACTGGCCAGAAGGAGCAGTCCCACGTGGGAGTCGTAGTTCTATCAAGGGAGGAAACCCCCCCCCCCTTTCCGCAACGGCACGACCAGATGTTCTGGCCATGCGGGGAGCACTCACGCCGGGCCACCCGGCCACCCAGGCTGAACCGGCCGCACCGGCTTGGGCCGCCCAGGCCGGGTCGGGCCGCGCCGGTGGGGTCAGGCCGCGCCGGTTGGGCCGGGCGATGCTGGTTGGGCCGGACCGCGCTTTCCGGGCCGGGCCGCACCCTAACTAGCCAGACGGGACCCGGTTCGGGCCGCCCCATGGTGGGTCGCGGGCCGGGTCGGTCCGGGCCCAAAACCCCCAAAAACCGGACAGGTTCGTTCATTTGCCTATATATTGGGATACAGACCTCCGATCGACGCACCTTCAAATGATATTCGATCCATGGATCGAGAAGGTCATTTAGGTATATTACACTCAAGGTTTCAGAGAAGTTTTTGTATGGCCGGGTTGGTTCGAACACGAAACCAATTGGGCCCTCGGAGTGGAAACGCTTATAACTTGAGCTCCGGACATCCGATTGACGTGCCGTTGACTTTGTTGGATTCCTCTTAGTGAGGTAGACCATTTGACTTACTCCGCTCGAGGTTTGTACATAGTTGGATTACGGTTGTGTTGGTTTGGACTTAAAAACCAACCGGGCCCCTGGAACGAAAAAACCAATAACTCTCAGACCAGGCGTCTGTTTGACGTGCAGTTTGTCACGTTGACTTCCTCTTGTCGAGACGGAACCTTGGGATACATCAATTCCGGACAACGTGTCAGTTGATGTATCAACCCCCTTTGGCTCGTGGAGCAGACCCTCCCGGAATCGAGCATAATGTGTGTGGGAACCCTAGAGTTGGCTGTGACATCAACGACGATGAAGACTGCAATGAAATCATAAGTGGGTTTGGAAGCGATGAAGACTGTACTGAAATCCTCCATGGGTTCGATAGAAATGAATACTTTACTGAAATCGTCTGTGGGTTCGGCAGCGATAAAGACCATAATAAAATCTTCCGTGGGTTCGACGGTGATTACTACTGTTCTTGTATCCTAAGTGGGTCCAGCAGTATTTGACTCTGTACTTGTATCCTACGTCGGTCCGGCAGAGTAGCTGGTCTTGTATCCTACGTGGGTCCGACATCTTAGCTAGTCTAGTATCCTACGTGGGTCCCAGCTTAGATGAATTAGTGGCTACATCTGATCATCTCTATCACCTTATGAAGAAGTAGACCTATATGAGCTGAGTCTTGACTTTCAATCATTATCTTCGATATGATTGACTTGCTTTCCTATGTGGATTTAGTTCTGCTTTCCTGTGTGGATTGGGTTGTACTATCATGTGTGGGCGTGATCGAACATGGGCTCGGATGTTGGAGTTGAACGGGAATTGATGACTTAGGTATATGTATGGGCATATACCTAAGTAGTTTTATATGTTACTTCATGATTGTAACTTTCCTTTGTTGATTCTGGGAGACCATTGGGGGTCTCGGGGTCCCTATTGAGTAGCATATACTCACCCCTGCACGTCCTATGCCTGTGCTACGTTGTGTTGGATGCAGACGACGGACATCGCTGATAGTGGTTGAGGCCTGTGAAGCAAGTCGGTACCTGGAGGTGGACCACTGGGTGGGACGTACACGGAGCGAACAGTTGGACCCGAGGAGCTGAGGAGAATGTTTGTACCCACCCTTCAGGTGGTACTTCCAGTGGACAGCTCGACGTTACTGCTTTACTTTCATTTGTTGTACTTTCTTTCCAGCTGTAATTTACTTTTAGTTTGGGTTTTTATCCTGGCCCATTTACTTTCTGCACTTACTATTTTACCCAGTTTACTTAGTGTTTACTTCTGCTTGCTTACTCTATGAATTTTTTTTACTTTATTAAGGAAATGCCTTCCCCTTTTTTCGGGACTTACACCTTAGTGCTAGTCACCATCCCCTGGCCTATGCGAGGCGGGATTGGGGTAGTCCTGGCACGAGTCCCAAGGATGGGTCATGACATACAAGGTAAGGGTTTATTTCACAATCTCTTCATTATCTGAGGTTTTTTATACGTAATTATCTAATGGGACCTCTTTATCATCCACATCCATGTTTCAAATAGTTTTTATTTCATCTATGCCCACATCCTTTGATAGAATTTAAGCTTATTTGAAGTTGATTTATTATGATACAAAACTTCTATATTGTATTGATGGTTTTGTGATATGTTTGACTGTGGATGTGTTATTTTTATACCATTCATGGTGTATGGATAATGTCTTTACATTTCGTATGCTAGTTTTAATACGAAATTTTATGTTATGTTTAAACCTATTTATATGGGGAATGAATTAGACTTAATAAGTGACGGGTGGGCCTTCTATTTCTCCTCAATGCATCAGTATGTCTCATGAGACAAACTAGTGTCCTGGCACAAGGCCTTGATAAAATCTTATTTGTAGTCTTTGCATGAGGCCTTGTCTACGTGGTTATGATAGTCTGGCATTATGAATTCCATCGTTATAAAGGTGGTTATTGATATTCCATGTGATTATTCGACTAGTAGAAAATCAATGTCAATAAGTAAATGGAATTATTTCATTTTATCTTTTCCATATTATGCTAATGTTCAAGTTTAAAAGGCTTTTGTTTTAGTTATACGTTGCCTTAAATGTTTATGATTATTTATGAATGTTTCCTCTATATTGTTATCCTTACTGAACATCTGATCTCACCCCTTTCAATGTTTTATTTTTTCATGGATGTGAAGAAGTAATTTACGAATGACCTGCAGGGATAGTATGAGGGGATATTAAGACAAGATTTTTTTGTAGTAGTTTTCACTTTATGATGTAATGTAAACTTTATGAATGTATCTATTTATTCCAAGGATATTAAACTAATCAGTCTTTCGAGTCTTTATCTTTTGTGATCATGCCAATATTTTGTAATAATGGACCGACTCTGGGTAACTTCGGTCGGGGAATTACAGTTGTTATCAGAGGAAGTTTAGTACAAACCTTGAAACTAGATTTAGATAAACTCTTATTAAGCACATAGCCCTAATATAGACTTTGACGATTTATATAGAATAACATCCTATAATTTTGGTATTGTATAGATTTTTGAATGTTTTCTGAGCAATACATACCCGTCTGAATGTGAGAAGGTAGAGGCGGCTCTGGCACAAATGTACCTAGGGGTAAAACCCGAAAACACCGCATTGAGCTAGACTTGAATGGGAACTGGTGCACGACAACGGGCCTTGCTGCACTCTGGGTTACGACGACTCCCAGGGGATATGATTAGGATAATTCTAATTTTATTTACAAATCATTAAGAAGGGCTTATGAGTATATACTTCCTCAATGAAAACATTTTTATGATTATGGATTATATCCATAAACTGTTCAATTTATGTTAAGTGTCTTAAAATTATGGAATTATATATTTTGAATCATAAACTGATCTAGTTTATGCCACTGTTTAGAAATGGATCCAAGTGGAAGGAATGGAAACTGTATCAATGCATGCACTCCAGGAATGGATTTAACTCCTACTCAAGATAATTATAGTGGAGCTGGTGATGCAACTGGCGCTGATTAGCTAATCACCATACTGAGAAAACTCACTCAGGTTATGAATAATAATCTTACCCTTATGGAGCACCCTGATCTGCACCATGGAGGATCCATTTTAGATCGCATCATGAGGCAACAACCACCAAATTTCAATGGGAGTAAAAATCCCTTGGTTGGGGAGCAATGGATAAATTCTCTAGATAAAATATTTCATTCTTTGGGGAGTAGTGAAAGGGAAAAAGTTATCACGGCAGTTTACCTCCTCATTGTAGATACTGATCAATGGTGGTCATTGATTCAAAACACGAAGGAAGATGACGAAGTATCAAATATGGAATGGAGGGAGTTCAAATAGCTTTTATTAGAAAAACACTTTCCCCGTGACCATCGAGCAGATATGGAAAGGCAATTTATGAGTCTAAGACAAAAGGAGGACGAGAATGTCAAAAAGGATGAGGCTAACATTACAAGGTTATCAAGGTAAGCTGGAGATTATATACGTAACCCAAGAAGTAAGATTTATCAATTCTTTGATGGGTTAAAACCATTTCTTTGTCGAGCATTAGTGTCACAATCCTTCTCGTCATACGAAGATATTGTCTCATGTGCTGTCAAGATAGAAAAAGAATTCTCTATGTCTTATGACGTTAAAGAAAAGCCAGAGAAGAAGATATTTTCTAACCACTCTAGGAATGGGAATAAGGGGAAGAAGGGAAAAGCTGAATATCCATCCTATACTAAATTTGAGAAGAAACACTCTGGTACATGCTTGAAAGGAATGGGAGTCTGTTACAAGTGTGGTGAAAAAGGCCACCAAGATCGTGATTGCAATGGGAAGAAAGAAGCTGCCGATGTTCAATGCTACAACTGCAAGAAGATGGGACATTATTCAAATGAATGTCCTAAGCGTCAAGGGAATATAACATAGAAAAGACCAAGGGATCAAGGCCAAGAATATGCTAACACTACTGGTGAGGTAGAAGCTCTGAAAGATGTGGTGGCAGGTAATTTAATTGTTTCCTGAAGTTTAGAAAATGAATTATTTGATTCTATATCATCTCATTGTTTCATATCTTCCAAATTATCTAAGAAAATTAGATATTTGCAATTTGATTTAACAAGGGAGTTGTCAGTTAAAACTTCTAAGGGAAGTATCATTGCTAAAAAATTCTGTGGATCCGTTTCCATTAGGGTATATAAATGTTATTTATCATCAGATCTCATCGTCATACCCCTGATTGAATTTGATATAATCCTTAGTATGGATTGGCTTTTGGTCCATGATGCGAAGATTTATTGTAAGAAGAAGGAGGTTACAATTTTTGATTATGATGATAAGGGACACCTTATTTTTAGAGCAGAATTGTCACCACAAAATTCTTACCTAGATCCACCCCCAGTAGCTCAACTAAATTCAATTATTGGGGGGGGAAGAGAATGAAATAACTATGGTTAAGGAAAGAAATTTTCTAATAGAGGATGTCCCTATTGTGAGAGAATATGTTGATGTGTTTCCATAATATTTACCTAGACATCCCCATAAAAAAAATTGAGTTTTCTATTGATTTAATTCCTGGTTTAAGGCCTATATCGAAGACCCCTTATAGAATGGCCACTATAGAATTAGATGAACTAAATAAACAACTAGATAAATTTAGTAATAAGGGATTTATTCTCCCTAGTGTTTCTCCATGGTGATCCCCTGTCCTTTTTGTTAATAAGAAAGATGGATCTATGAGGTTATGTATCGACTATAGGGAATTCAATCGTATAACAATAAAGAACAAGTATCCCCTACCTCACATTGATGATTTATTTGAACAACTGCATGGAGATCTATACTTTTCAAAGATTTACCTTCGATATGGATACCATCAGTTGTGTGTGAAGAAGGAAGGCATTACGAAGACATCATTTAGAACCAGGTACGGGCATTAAGAGTTTACATTAATGCCTTTTGGACTAACTAATGCACCCTATATATTCATGGATCTAATGAATAGAGTTTTCAAGGAATATCTCGATGAATTTGTGGTGGTATTTATTGATGATATCTTGTTATACTTCAAAAGCTACGAAGATCATGAAAATCACTTGCACATTATCCTGAAGACTCTGAGAAGAGATGAATTATATATGAAGTTTAGAAAGTGTGAATTCTTGATTCAGGAGATTTCTTTTCTTGGTCATATTGTCTCTAAAGATGAAATCTCTTTTGATCCTTCTAAGACCAAGGAAATCCATGAATGGCATGCACTGACGATTATAACTGAGGTACGCAGTTTTATTGGTTTAGCAGGTTATTATCGACATTTCATCCAGAATTTTTCCCATATGGATAACCCATTAACAAATCTCACACGTAAAGGGGTTAAATTAATTTGGAAAAAAGAGTTTGAAAAATGTTTTGAAGAACTAAGGAGAAGATTAGTAAATTCTCCTATATTGACACTACCATTGGGGAATGATGGGTTCGTTATTTATAGTGATGCATCGAAGAAAGGACTTGGTTGTTTCCTTATGTAGAATGATAGGGTTATTGCCTATGCATCATGACAGTTGAAAATTAATGAGCAAAAATATACTACTCATGATCTTGAGTTAGCAGATGTGATCATTGCTTTGATAATATGGAGACACTACCTCTATGGTAAAAAATGTGAGATTTATACTGATCACAAGAGTTTGAAGTATATTTTCTCACAAAAATAACTCAACATGAGGCAAAGGAGATGACTTGAATTACTCAAGGATTATGATTGCACGATACACTACCACCAAGGGAAGGAAACTAAGGTGGCAGATGCTATGAGCAGAAAAGAACATGGAATTTTGTACAAGATGAGAATTCAAAGGGATCCTGTTTTCATGGATCTAGTAACGTTGGATATGGGAATCACCATGGAAGGTGAAACATAAATGCTTTTTCAAATGGATTCCAAACCATCTTTACTAGAAAGGTTTAAGAGTTCTTAGAATAATGATGAATAATTACAAAAGAATATTAAAGTAGTGAATGATGGGAGATTGAGTGACTTTGTGTATGAAGATGGAATTTTGAAATTCGGGAAGAGACATTGTGTTCCCGATATACCTGATCTTAAAAGGGAATTGTTGGCTGATGCTCATAGTTCCAAATTCTATATACACCCTGGGAGCACCAAAATTTATAGGTATTTGAAGTAACATTTTTGGTGGGACAACATGAAGATGGAGATTGCTGATTTTGTGTCACGATGTATGGTTTTTCAACAACTGAAAGCTGGAAGGCAACATCCTGGGAGACTCATGCAACCTCTTCACATACCTGAGTGGAAATGGGATAATATCATGACAGAATTTTTCATGGTACTACAAAAGACTCCTAGAAGGAATGATGAAATATGGGTCATTGTTTATCATCTTACCAAGTCAGCACATTTTCATGCTATAGGGGAAGATTTTCCACTTGAACGGCTAGCAAGACTATATATTAATGAATTTGTGAGACATCATGGTTCACCACTAATGATTGATTCTGATCGTGCTCCCCATTTTACTTCATGATTTTGGAAGAGTCTTTAGAAGGCCTTAGATACTGAACTTCGTTTGAGCACTGCCTACCACCCTCAAACAGATGGATAATCAGAATTGACTATTCAAACCTTAGAAAAAATGTTGAGATCATGCTCACATAACTTTCAGGGTATGTGGGATCAATACTTACCTCTGGTGGAATTTTATTATAACAATTGCTTCCATTAAAGTATTCAGATGGCACCATATGAAGTGTTGTACGAAAAGAGATGTCATACACCATCTAGTTGGGATGACGTTGGGGAAATAAAACTCGCAGGCCCAGAACTGGTGGAGGAAATGATGGAAAAGCTGAAGGTAATCCAAAACCACATCAAAGAATCTCAAAGTAGGTAGAAGTTCTATGCCGATAACCGAAGGAAGGATTTGGAATTTCAGGTAGGAGATCATGTTTTCTTGAAGGTATCTCCATGGAAGGGAGTTATATGTTTCGGTAAGAAGGGTATGTTGAGTCCTAGGTACATCGGACCTTTTGAAATTATAAAATGAATCGGTGTTGTAGCTTACCGTTTGGCAATGCCTCAAAATCTCTCCAACGTTCACGATGTGTTCGACGTATCACTGTTGAGAAAAATACATGACTGACCCAAGCATGTACTTACCTACGATGAATTAGAACTGGAACCTTATCTGTCTTATTGCAAAGAGCACCTCAGGATTCTTGATACCAGAGAACAAGTGCTGAGAAACTGGACGACTTTCCTAGTAAAAGTTCTATGGAGTAACCATAAGATAGAATAGGCAACGTGGGAACCTGAGGAAATTATGATGAAGAACCACCCAAGTCATTTCATGTGGTAGTATTCTAGAAATTTCGAGGATGAAATTATTTGAAGGAGGGGAGAATGTAACATCCCAAGCTTCCACGATACGCTTCTCTTTGAATAATACGGTAGCGTGTGTTGTACACAACTTCGAGTTCTAACAGACACCACAACCAATCAAACTAGTCGTTAAGAATAGTAATACCCACTTTTTGAAATTTTATAAATTTTATCATTCAAAATTGACTTCATTTTTGAATTCGGAACATCGAAAATAGAATATGGTGAATTTTTGGTATTTTTATGAAAACATTCAATTTTTGATGAATAGTGAAAAAACACAGAGTTATAGTTTAAAACCGAATTTTAATTTAAATAATTATTTATTTTATATAAATTTAATTTAGGTCAAAATAGATACGTAATACCTCTATAATTTAAATGTGTTTCATTGTATTTAGTTTATAATAATTTTATACGTATAAAAATTTTATTGAACTTTTCACCGTCTTTTACCCATCTCCTACGAGAATATACAAATTCACATAAACATAATTTTACCGCTTCTATGAGTGGAATTTCGAAAATCTGAGAGACATGGTTAATATAAAGGAGTAAAATGTGGTTCAAGAAGTTAAAAATAATTTTTGGTGAATAATAACTTTTTACATTTATTTACCACGGTTAAAAGTAAATTGGGTAATTAAGGGTAAAAATGATATTAATATTACCCTAACACATGTCCTAATTATATTGGACAAGTGTATCTAGACCAAAAAAAACATTAGGAATAAAATATTATCATTTAGGTCCACTTGGATTAGATTAGAACATTTATTATTATTTAATTCAAAGAAGAGTTAAAAGAGCTAAAATCAAGGTTTAATTACTAAAACATTTTTAAAATAGGGTTATACATAAGATAAATTTGATTGTAAATATTAATTAGAAAGCTAATAAGATTTTCTACATAATTATATTTTATATATAATTTTTAGACATTAAATTAT
This sequence comes from Viscum album, assembly GCA_963277665.1. Classification (NCBI taxonomy): domain Eukaryota; kingdom Viridiplantae; phylum Streptophyta; class Magnoliopsida; order Santalales; family Viscaceae; genus Viscum; species Viscum album. Next base: position 56,291,210 of record OY728156.1, read on the forward strand.
TTAATATAGTAATGACACAATGGTGATGCAGCAATTACATAATTAATGAAATATTAAAATAATTGATATTATAAATATCCGAATAAATGTAATTTGAGACTTTTTATGTATTAAAATAATATTATAGTTTAATATGACATGTTAGTATTGATTTAATAATGTTATTTATATGTAATCATTTTATTATGAGTTTCAAAAAATCAAATACCAAATAATGTCAAAATTGACATAACAGAGTTTTTAAAACAAATATTATATTATTAATTGATATTAAATTATTAAAAATATAAGGTTAGGCCGAGAGACTTATATAATGATAGTTGTATCATTAATGGACCACATGGGGGTATCTTAGATATATATAGTGATTATATTATCTATATAATATAAAAAAAAGTTACATGGTAGGGGTCAAACAAATTAACTAAGAGTTAGAACTAAAAAGATAAGGTTAATATAATGACCCAAACCTATCTAAAATCTATTGGTTGAATGGATTTAGACCTATCCCCACTGTAAAATTTAAATAATCTACTCTGGAGCCATTATAAACTGAATATGAATTTAGTATAAAATACAATTTCTTACTTTTCCAAAGGTGCCCCTCACCCCTCTTATAAAAGGGAAATCCCCCTTCTAACTAATTAAAACATTCAAAGCCTTTTGGCTCGGCCAAAACCTGCCCAAATACTCTCTCAACTTTCCTCTCTTAAACCTAGAGGCCTTAGTTTTATCATAAATCCATTCTTAAGAAGTCCTTTTGATCAAATCAAAAGGAAGAACCTGAAGAAGAGGTAATGTTTTCACCACCCTCTTTCAAGTTCCATTTTTCTTCAACTTTTTATTTCTTTGTCATTTCCTTTATAAAATAATAACTATATTATCTTATATATACTGTGATTTTATTATAAATATGGTACAACCATATTCATTATTCTATCCATCCTTTGAATGACATGTCACCATACGTGTGTACGTACGGCTTACCGTCTCCACGCTGTGGTGTAACTGTTATTCAATATATTATAATTTGGATGGGTATAATAATGATGTGTAATTCATGTAAATAATAAATATAACATGAAAATGATTCTGTATATATGATATTCCATCCAATTATATATTTTTCTAATATCTAAAGAATGATATTGTCGCTCGTGTGTACGTACGGACTACCGTCTCCACGAACGTGATGAGATTCATTACCCATCGTATCCATTCAAGACTAATTCTCATTTGATGGTTAAAAGTAATTTTTAAGAACATTATATCATTATGGATATAAATAATATAAAACCTATACATAAAAAACACTACTTATGTAAAAATAATATAAAAGAAAACAAGTAATTTAACACCTGAAACGACGATAATACTAAAATATTATTAACAAAACATTATTATAAGATCATATATGATATCATAATTATGTGTATGGTTCTTCTATAATTTAATAAAAAAAATTTAAACTATTATACTTGAGGTTAAATACCATCGAATAAGTAAATGTACAAGGTAAGGGTTTATTTCACAATCTCTTCCTTATCCGAGGTTGTTTATATGTAATTATCTAATGGGACGTCTTTATCATCCACATCCATGTTTTTTAAAAATGTATTTCGAATCATTCTTACTATTTTACAGACTATGATTTAATGTCATTTATACCCTTTTTTGAATTTTTATAAGAAGTTTATAATGGAATCATTCTTTCTTTTTCCAAACAAGGTCCTTTTTAACCTTTTCTATAGAATTAAGGTAAGAATGTCTTTTTTAACTTATACGATGGGTTCGGCTATTTTCCGCCGTTATAAAATTGTCAAATCTTCCCTTACAAGCTTATATGAATATTTTCAAAGTAAATATTTTATTTTATAATTATGTTACTTTTAAATTATTTAAAAAAAGATATTTCTCTCAAATAGTTTTGATTTCTTCTATTTCAACATCCATCTATGGATTTTAAGTTTATTTGAAGTTGATTTAGTATAATAAAAAACTTCTATATTGTATTGATGGTTTTGTGATATGTTTGACTGTGGATGTGTTATTTTTATACAATTCATGGTTTATGGAGAAATTATTGTCATTTCGTATGCTATTTTTAATATGAATGTTTTTGTTATGTTTAAACCTATTCATATGAGGAATGCATTGGACTTAATAAGTGACGGGTGGAGCCCGCAATAGCTCCTCGATGCATCGGTAGGTCTCATGAGACAAACTACTATCTTGGCATAAGGCTTTGACAATGTCTTATTTGTAGTCTTGGAACGGGGCCTTGGATACATGGTTATGATAGTCTGACATTATGCATTCCATCATTATGAAAGTGGTTATTGATATTGCATGTGATTATTCGACTAGTAGAATATCTATCTGAATATGTAAATGGCATTATTTCATTTTATCTTTTCAATATTATGCTGAAGTTAAAATTTAAAAGGCTTTTGTTTTATTTATACATTGCCTTAAATGTTTATTCTTATTTATGAACGTTTTCTCTATATTGTTATCTTCCCAGAGCATCACCGCTCACCCATTTCAATTTTTTTTTATTTTTCCCAGGATGTGAAGAAGTAATTTATGAATGACCTGCAGGGATAGTATGAGAGGATATGAAGACAAGATGTTGTTGTAGTAGTTTTACTTTATGATGTAATGTAAACATTATGAATGTATCTAGTTATTACAAGGCTACTAAACTAATCGGTCCTTCAGGACTTCATCTTTTGTGATCATTCCAATATTATGTAATAATGCACTGACTCTGGGTAACTAGGGTCGGGGCGTTACAAATGTAGTTATTTTCTCAATAATTCTTCACATATAAGGAATTAGGGGTAAAATTAATTAAAATATGTGATATATATAAAATAAAAATTATTCTTTAAATGTAATATATTATTTTACATTCTTTCATTTCACTCTTTAAAATATGGAAATAACATTTATGCATGCATACATTATAGAGTCTCCATGAACGATGTTTTCTATTTTATATCTAAAACTTTTATGAATTACTATAAATGCATATATAATGAATATATATGAAATTTATATCATATATAACATGATATCGATTATTTAACCATGATTAAAATAAAAATTATCAATAATACAAAACCGAAACATACAGAAAATACGTTGCAGTTAATACCTAAAACACGATTTTAACAAGGAATTATTGATAAAAAGGTAATGAAAAGGAAATAGTAAATCATATATCATATTATAAATATGATTATGGTTCATTAATATATTTATTACATAATTATATTTATTTTACTGAATGTTTAAACTTTAATGAATAAATTCAAGACTTAAGGTAGGGTATTTTTTTCTCAAACTACCATCTTTGGGACATATTTTATTTTAAACATGTATCATCATTTATGAGGTGTATTCACTACCCCATTAACATGTAATATAATGAATATAATTATTTTTATGATATTAAAATTATCATTTGAGGTTATTATTTATTGATCCATATGATTCAAAATATATGAATGTGTTAAAGGTTTGATGTTACTATCTCATTATTTATCAGGATTGTTTATGATTATGATTTATATGATGAAATATTCGGATCTTTTTCTCAGTAGAATCAGGAATTTTCATATCCTCTTATTATTTCATGAACATATATGTTTTATTTCATTTTACAATAATTATTTACTCAACATACCAATATTGTTTTTTAATGAAAATTATCTTTATTCATCTCTTAAGTTAAGAAACCCATTTTATTCATATAAATGTTTTCTAAAAATATTCTAACTAAGGTTTTTCATTACCAAAATTATTTTTTTAAAAACATCTACCCATTCATGACATTTTATAAATATTTTTAAATGCAATGTTAATTTTTATTTGAAAACACAGCCCATTTGGAATTTTCTAAATAATTGAATGGAATATTTTTTTAATGAGTATGTCACGAATTAAATTTCATTTGATTATAAAAATTATTTTATTTTAATATTAAATTATATGTTTTTGAATTTATTTTCAATGAAAATTATTTCCACAGTATTAAATGAATTTATAATTATAAAATTATTATTTTCAAATCAAGGATATTTACCTCCAGAAATGATACAAGTGATGTTTCAAAATTCATTTTACATATAAGATGAAATCCTTTGATGTTACTCATGATTTAATTGGCATATAAACCCATGATACCATTTTTATTATTTCTATTAATTTTTTTATGATTATGATGAGAATATTTTAATGATACATGGTTTCTTCGATGGGTTATTCCATGATAAAATAAAACCCACATCTCTTTCCATGGGTTATGCTAGGATGTAATAATAAAATCATTATGAAACCACTTTCTTTTATATTTTTTATTATATGTTTAAATGATTATGAAATATATTTTTTTTATGGGATTTGAAATGAAAAATAAATTATGATCAACTGGAACACATTTTAATTAATTTAATTATGTGAAGGGTGTGACCAATATATCCCCTGATTCTTTAGGTAATTTTTTAAATGTCATTAGAAAATATGTCTAGACTCCATATTAAACATAGATCTGTAAGGAAATTTTTATATAATGACATTATTCAGAGTAAAACATCAATACTATGATGTTTTATGTAGTTAACTCATTCCACTGTTATAGACTTGGAAATGATCATTGACTAATATGGAAATGAAATTCTATGATTATTTTTATTCTAAAATTGCATGTATTATTCTGTTGTTATGATATCATAGATCATATTCATTAATTCACTTGTGATTCATATCTTATGATATATAAATCTTTATACCATTTCCCAGGATTGTGATATTTGATATGAATGGTTTGGTTTTCAAATGTTATATTCATGTTTTCATATTCATCATGTCATGTTGTACTTTCATATCTCCAATTTTTACCCATATGTAGAACATAATCCCACACTCTCTTATGTTTTTTCATAGGTTATATAGAAATTTATTATGTATGATTTGTTTAATAAGGGTCATAGTTATGAAGTACATAGTCAGAGATGATTTAGATCACCTAAGAAGTAATTATTTAGTTGTCCAAGGTTACAAATTCTCTATACCGAAAAGATCCATAGGTGTGTGTTTATATAACATAATGAATGTGAATAAGTATTGATTTCATATTTTTTTTATTAAAATCTTGGTTCATTACCATAATGAATCATGCATTCATAATCCTTGATCAGTTCCAACCATCTTATTTTCCTCGTGTTCAACTCTTTCTAATTGAATATATAGTTCACAGTTTTACGATCATTATTTATTTCATACTTTACTCCTTTAAAATTATTAATACAATTTTTTTAGAAATAAATTACATAAAATAATTTTAGATCATGGGTAGGATAATTTAACTCTTTAGGTTTTAGTTTTCATGAATCATAAGAATCTATCTAAACATTTTGCATCAAGACGCAACCATGCCTTTTTAATGGATCATCAATGAAGATGAAACATTCACAATATCTAGAGGGTCTGACTAATATAGGGAGTTTACTAATCTTATTTTTCATATACTAAAAACAACAGTCACATTATTTCATCCAGATGGAATTAACTACTATTTGAGTTGTCTCAGTTAGTGAGGTAGATAACAAAATAATGTTTCCCTTAAACTATTATTAGTAACTCAATAATCTATGAAATTGATAAATATCATTGAAATTTTTAGGTAATAAAAAATATTCAACAACTTTTTTTGAGAAAGGCCAACAATTATTCCATCCATATAAACAATATTCCCATGGATGTAAATTTAGTACTACCAAAATCCACACATACTAAATTTTTCATATATCATCATTCATTTTAAAGACGGAAACAAAATCCTTATCTGTGTTTTATAATACTCATGATGTTTATAATATACTAAAATATCATCAACAAATAGAACCAAAAACATATTCATGAACTAATTTAAAGAACTATTTATAATTCCCATAAATACAGATGATATATTAGAAAACCCAATGGAAATAAATACATACTCATAGTGTATGTATGTAGTCTAAAACATAGTTTTTGAGATATATTCCTCCTTAAACAAAAATTAATGGTATCCTTAGTTGAGATATATATCTGAGAAATTGAGAACTATATGGAGATGATCAACCAAATCATCAAGATAATTCAAAAGATACTTTTTTAAAACAGTGATGTAATTTAAAACACTATAACTAATGAATATCCTCATGAAATGGACATTAATTTTTAAGAATATAATAGGATCACCACATGGTTTTGAACTAGTATGAAATAAACATTTATAAAGAAATTTTTATAATTATTTTTTAATAAAAAATGATTAACATGAGCCATTCATTAATGTTTTTTGAAATAGGCTTTTCAAATGTCCCTAATTTAACTATAAATTAAAGCTCTTTATCAGGAATTACACAGAGAAAATCATCAGAAAATACATCCACATATTCATATACTACTACTAAATATCTAATTTGAACAATTTCATTATTTTAAAAATGTGATATGGGTAACATTCAGTTTCATCTTTAATAAATCTTCTAACTTCATTAGAGTTTATCAAATGTATAAAATCATTTAATAAAGCAGTGTTATATTTGGATTATAAATTAGTAATATATAATAAAATATATTACATATAACTAATAAATTAAAACTCAACTATGGAAATATAAACCTGATTTTTAGGAATAACCATCCATTTAATAACTATAACTATATTAATGTAAATATTGGTTTCCTTAATATTTACAACATTAGATTTCAAAAAAATTATATCTTTTTTTCGTGTGTTGATATTTCCATATTTTATGAACGAATTAAAAAATAATGTTATGTTAAGATTCAAATTCAAATATATTTCAAATTAATAATTATCTTACTTGTCACATTGTTATAAGATAACCCAAAATCAACCGTATTAGTAGAAACTGAATTTTTCACCCAAGTTTTCCTTCAATCTTGTAGATTTACACCCTATGTTACTTACCATGAAAACACATTTTTATAGTTCCCAAACTCCATAAAATTAGAAAATATAGCCATTTATTGGATATCTATTTATCTTTGTTTTTGAATTATTCATGATTCATTTCATTGTAGTCATGGGTTATAGGACTAGGCTTACAACATCAGAATCCCATCATGGATTTAAAAATACATTTCCTAGAGTTTTTTTACCACACCAATCACAAACTAGAAACATTATTTTCATTCCATTAAATATCATTGATGGGTTATTTTTTATTTCATGCCACCCAAAAAAGTCTCTCTGCTTAATTTTATAGATTAACAGATCATCATTAAACTTCATTTATTCCCACTCAACACATCAAACATCGTTCCCATAATATTTTAATTTTTCAGAATCCATTTCATTTTGATATCATGGATTCAATACATAGTAAAAATGCTTAATTTTACTATCTATATCCCTACAAAACATTTATATGTACCCTGAAAATTAGGTAATTTTTTATTCTTATATAGTCATTTAGTATTTATCCATTAATCCAAATTACAAGAATTATTTCACTATCCTAAGATGAAAAACCATAGGAATATTTTTATAAATTAGAATATTCTAAAATACATGTTATTCCAATGAATCAATCTACTCCCTTTCATTAACATTCATACCCATTGACCACAGATGGTCAACTTCCCCTTTAAATTGGTAAATAAAACGTATTTTATTTTTTTGTGATATAAGAAACCCATGACTCTTAATATATTTTCCAAAATAATTAATCCATCCCTAAACTATAATTGGGTCATAATATCCACTAAATTATGAGGAATTTTGCCTTAAAATATTCTCCGCTATAATATTATTTCTATTTTGTAGATTTGGCTACTCTCATACCTAGATACCACCACCATTATTAGCCCATATAAACAGAGAAATTACAGAATAAGCTACTTGGTTCCAATTCCAACAATCCCTAAATATTGACTTCGATGAATATCATCCTCTTAGGTATTTACTAATACAACATTCCTATTCCCTATGAGGAAAAAAATTCTCAAAATGAAAAAAATATACCAAGAAACAAAATAATCCTAAAATTTTAGATCCTAATAACCTTTAATTAGAAGCTATTTTAGTAATTTACTTATATTATCCAAACCACTAAAATTATCAAATACATTCTATCATTCCAACTATAAGTACATAGATATTAATAATACATTTTCTGGTTTCTTTATAAAATAAATCACATACTTGAATTCACATGTATCATTTATGTTTATATTGTTTCATAATTAGGTTATAAATGTAACATAAAACCCTAAAAATTACAAAATTGAAAATTCTATTTAGTATCCATTTTCCTAAATATATAAATTATTTGAAATGAATCCTTTTATATTTTCCTGAATAATCTTCATAAATATCAACATGAGCCCATATTTTTTTACCCATTATTAAAACATTATAATAAAAAATTCAAGAATATGGGATGTGAATAAAAAACTAATTAAGGGGCATGGAAGAGAGAAAAACGAAACATGATAGTTCAGGAATACGTATAAAAATATTCCTTTTTAAAAATATTATTTGGGCTAAAAAAATTTCAATCTCAGGAAATCTACATTTCTCCCAAAATAATTTCATAAAACATTTCATGAGAAATATTTAATGAAAAATAAAAAACAAAAAGGTTTATTTTATGATATGAAAAACACATGAAAAAACTATCACAATGCTTTCCTTTCGACCCTTAAAAAGTAGTATATATTTCCTTTAATAATTATATTGATAGGTTACCATGAGAAATCATATAATTTAAATGAAAACACATTGAAAGAAAATATTTTTCATGTATTTAATGTGGGACATTATTTTTGTTATCACATCTGTAAATGAAATTAAAAATATAGTCAATTTACATACAGAATGAATTAGAGGGATAACATGGAACTAATTTGTATGTTCCCATATTTTTTTATGTCCCTAATTGAGTTTTGGTTGAACCCCTTTTAGTTTGGTTGTAAATATTTTAATCCATTTTTGTAAAACCTTTTCTTTCAGTGATAGAGATCTTTTTTGGAGAAAAATGATATAATTTTTGGGATCTAGGTTATATTAATTAATGTAGTCCATGTATAAATATAGAAATTTCTAAATAGGATGTCCTTTGGGGTTTCGAGTTTGTATGTGGGTTTTTTTATTTGTATTTTTATATAATGTTATTTGTGGAAACATTCACATAACAAACTGGTCAAACCACATGATCAAATTTATGAGGAAATTTCATGAACCATTACAATGAGTGAAAAGATTACACACCATTAAAATGGTTCACATTGTGAAATTTCTCAATCGATGTTAATTTAACCTGAGGCCTCATGGTTTTAAGAATAAATAATAAATCAGGAATGTCGTGTCATGACTGATTTTCCTTATTAGGAACATTACATTGATCTTAGGATAAAAGTATGTGGTCTAGAAAAATTACTTACGGATTTTTAAATTTTTTTTAAGTGTGTGGAATACTATGTGACCATGTCGACACAATATATTCATTAACTAGTGGAATATTTGGTGATGATAAACATATGATTAGACTATTTCTTAGATCACTTTTTATCCATAATTATGGAGATATGGCTTACAGCCACGAGTATTTTGGGCCTACCCTTGAGAGATAATGAACTAGCCATTTTTTGATAAACATGAATTACAATGACATGAGACCTTACATGATTGCTTTTGATATGGTGAGATTGTAAAATTGATTACTTGTTTCTTGAAATGACTAAAAATATTTTACGATTATGTGACTATATTGAAACACATATATAAAGGGATAGACCCAGTTATGCTCAAATGCTTATATAAGGTGATTATCCTGGCTATACTGAAATGATTACATATAGGGATTTTATGAGATATGACCAAATTCATACATAGGAGAATTTTTGTGGTAATTCTGTAATGATTATACATATATAATTTTCAAGTTATGTGTTATTCCATGTACATGTGGTTACGATTGGCATGGTATTGCTACATTATCAGAGATTGTATGAAATGGTGTCAAATACAGATGTATATTATTTATTATTAATTTATTAGTTAATACCAATTTTTTTTACCTTAATATACTATTTTACTATTTTTTAGACACGGTGTTGTGGACCTACTAAGTTTTACTCACAACTTATTTGATTCCCCATTTGGTACCCAAGAAGATTTCAAAGATGTAGGTTTGTACATTAGAAAAGGAACGTGTTTTTTATTTTTGTTTACTAGATGGGATAGAGAATAAAGATGAGACTGACATGGGGATTGAGAATAGGGTATTTAGTGTCTAATTTGAGTTTATTTAGTCATTCATATGTTTTAAATTTATCTCTACATTGAGATAAATTTTTGCCTATCATTACATTATTATTCTTATTATTAGATAGATTAGTTTCCTTCCCTATTTGGTTTATATATTGTAATATTATTTCTCCCACTATTTTAGCTACTCTGATATTTATTCTGATATTATTATAACTCTATATCATGGTTTATGGTCTCTACACTATTCTTTTAACACATTCATTGACAGTCTTTGCCTTTATGATAAAGCGAGGCACACCTGAGGTCTAGTAACCAACCCTATTTGGAAATGTGAGAGGGTTCTAGATCCAAGACATTAAAGAGTGGTATAACAACTTCCATAGTTTCTTTTATGTTGATTTACTATTCAGGAAACGAAAATAAGGATATTAGGAATGTACAAGGGCATGGTAATGATAATGTTAATGGGTGTAGATATCCCATTTATGGGGGAATAGCTAATTACACATATATGTGATTGTTTTTCCTGACGTTCAATTTTTACTGTTGATATTAATTCAAATATGATGATTCACATGTTCTTTGAAGTTATTGGTTCATGATATTTATTATTATTTCCTATTATGGCTTGACATGAGTATACATGCATCCTGATAAGAATATATGTATATATATATATGTGCATTGTTCATGACCAAGACATATTTATTTAATTATATATATTTTTCAATATAAACTATTAAATTATTCTTCTATTATATTTGATGAAATTTGATTAATTGTATTGTTATTTCTTGTAAATTTTTTTTATCCATTTTTACAGAGATCACGAGCCATTGGATCTCTATGTTTTTTACATGAAGAAGATAAACATGATATTATTCTATTTTCTAAATTGGTTTTTTATTGTAGGGAAAAGTCATCCTCATTACCATTCTATTAACTATCAAGAGAGTAAAAATTAAAATTATCCTAACGAATACAAACTGGAGAAACCTATATATCTTGAGAACAATATGGATGTTGAACTTTTTGACATATTTGTTACGGTCGTGTGGCCCATGGAATGGGTTATTTTTGTCACATTAACTTCTATATATGAGATAATGGGAGTGGTTAATTTACAACATCCATCAACGTTCCCAAGGGATTGGAGACTATACGAAACAGAGTTCAAGGTCTATTCAGTTGAGAGGATGTTCATGCACCTATAGACACCAATACATATGTGGGTGAATCTTGATACATACAATCATTCAGTATGAACCATGTCATGGTATGAATCGTTATATGATGTTTGGTAGAAAGATAAGATATCCTAGATATAATTTGAGAATGTATTTTTTAGAAACTTCTATACTTAGACTATGGGGAATTATAATCCTCACAATCTTATATAATTGATGAAATATGGGATTTTAGTGATGGATAATTATAAATGATTCCATGATCTTTGGTATTTTTCACAATCTTTCATAGCTAACAAGATTCACAGTGTGAGGATTTTCTCAGGATGGGCTTCACTATGAGATCAGGGCATAGGTGAATTTATTACACTAGAGTAGCAATTATGATATGATGAACTAGAATTTTATCACATAATTGAATTTGAGAGAGGGCCCAAGTATCATCCATGATAAATTGGTGGGGACAATTTTTATCTAGTATTCCAATTGTTGGAATTGTAGTTAAGAAAGTAATCACCAAGGAAATAGTGGGAAGAGAAAATAGGGAAGTGGTATGACATATCGAGACCATGTATATATATATATGTCTATATGTGTTCTATTTTTGGCTGCGATTGGACTTAGAGATAGTATGCTACTTTGGAGTGTAGTAATTATTGTAGTTTTTCCACCTAAAGACAGTTTTTATGGGCATATTGTAAGAGACGAGTGGTAGTGGAAAAAGACATTACCAGAGTATGGGTAGTTCTTAGTTACCCCTCACCAAATTCATAGTTGTACATACACTAGAAATTTTGGTCAAGGAAGGAGATGTGGTAGCCATGTTCCAGATTAGTAGTATCATCAAGAGGGAGTAGAACTGTTTAGTTCGACTAGATCTTAGAGTAGATGGAATAGTCAATTACACATTGGGCAGTCTACTCAGTTTAAATTCGATATAGGAACTTCTAAAACTAGAGGTATAATTACTATATCATTTATCCATTACTATATTTTTTTGTCATGTGATTATTAAATTAATTTATATATTCATATATTTAAAATCTATTGGGAATGTATGTGAATGGCTTCGATGGTTTCCGGACCAACAAAAAACCATTGGGATTTTAGTCAGAGAATATCAAACGTTGCAAGTACTGTTCTCTAGAAATTGGTGATTATCATTTCTTTAGGGAATTATTTGAGCTAGAAATGATAGGTTTCAAATTAATTCTATGTATGTATTTTTTATTTCTATACTATGATCACATTGACGATTACCATATGAGAGTTTCCTTTCTATATCTAGAAATATGTAGCTAGTTTCACCATGGTGAGTGAGATATGTAGGCTGGTTTTGAATGTTCAATTTAGTGAATATATGATTGTCTCATGACTCATATATTATGAATTTATCTATAAATTGCTGGAATACATTAGGATTACATTCCTCTAGTTTTTTACCATTTTGGGTATATTTTTTCTAAATAGATCAAACACTTACTAACCAAGAGTAAGATTGAGTTCATGATCAAGTTAGAAAAAGGATCAGAGCCAGTTTCTATTCCACCATACTAGATGGTCTAAACATAAATTTTAGAATCTAATAGTAAGTATGATGATCTTGAAGATACAATATTCATAAGACTGAGTAAATAACATTTGTATTCCCCAATAATTTTCTCTATGAAGGAATATGGGATGTTACACTTGTGTGTGGACAATCAGAGATTGAACCACATGATGACCATGATCTGGTATCCCCTTCCATACTTCAATGATCTCTTTTATTAGATAAGTGGTGTATGGATTTTCACTTAAATTAACATAATATCAGTGTACAATCAGTTTATATTGAATACATCTGAGAAACATCAGAATTATTTTAAGAGAATTTATGGCTTATACAAGAGAAATGGGATCTTATTCAGTCCAAAAAATGCACTAGTAATATTCATTGAAATGATGAACTAGATTTTATACCCTTTACTAAATAATTTTTTAGTTGTTTTTTATTATATCTAAATATACTCTATGAATGATTAATATCTTACCCAACATCATGAAATCCACTTGATTACATTAAGAGTGAAAAAAATTTCTTCTAATGTAATCATATGTATTTTATGGAATGAAAATTCCACTTCGAGTTCCATGATATCTCATATTAAAATTGGATGAATGAACCATGAGGGTTGTTAATTTATTACCGTTGAATCAGCATAATAATTTCTTGATAATTCAGCATTATATTTTTACAGGATTGTATCATTATAATTTTATCTAGTAATTATCCCATATAATATCAATGTTTTCCTATCCAACCATGAATGGGGAAAGGATTGTATGGATGATGACTATGAGTGTGTTTTATAGAAGTTTAAGGAAAAGATAAACTCAACACTCATTCTCACTTTCACTATTATGGGCAATGATTTTACCATGTACTGTGATGCATCCAAATTTTTATTTGGAAATTTTCAAATGAATTAGTATTGAGTGGTTAATTATGCCTCTTGATAGATGAGACTACATGGGAGGAATTACCCAACTCATTATCTAGGGATATATATAGTTATACATTCCCTTAGATGCTGGAGACACAATATTTTAGGTGATAGGACTGGGGTGTTCACGTATCACATGATCCCCATGCACATATTTTCTCAGTGGGACCTACAAATTCAGTAGAGGAGGTCAGAATTGTATCTATAGTATTTTTACTTTTAGTGTTCCTATACAATGGGTAATGGAAATATTATTACTAAATCCTTGTGAAGGATAATTTAGAAAGAGTTAGTTCAGGAGTCTTTCAATGATTAGTGGATGATGGAACTCTACATAGATGTGCATGGAAATGGTCATGAGTCTCAGGGACATGTATATTTAACCATGAAATTTATTTTCCCATTATTTTAGACTAGATAATGGTTGATACAATATTAGTTCTATAGTTCCTTGCTCTAAGAGAAAACTTATATGGTCTAAATCCACCATCATGATTGTCTCTTGGTAGAAGATATTATCATGTATTTTTATAGATGGTAATGGGTTATTGTGGGTTTTCGTGGGGATCTAATGAGGGAGTTTCATGATACAACATGGTTTGTACACATAGGTCAGAGATATATGTATCATGATATAAAAATTAATAACTGGTGGCCAAGAAAGAAGAAAGTTATATACGTATTTATGGTCATTTACTTCACCAATCAGCAACTGATGAACGAGCATCAGAGACTTAATGGGTTATTGTATCCTCTTCGCATTATGGACTGAAAATGGGATTATTCTACTATAATTCATAATGGGATCATCCCTGCTTTCTAAACAAAACGTTTTATGGGTGATCATTGATCAATTGAAAAATGTGTACCACTTATTTCCCATCAATTTTTGATGATCTGTGATGTATTTCTACAGGGATGATAGTTTAACATCATACTATTCAGAGGAATATTTTTCTAGATATATATCTTTATTTCATGTCTTGGTTCTAGAAGGGTCTTTATATGTCTATAGTATCGCATGATATAATCATTATATCTTATCATCATCATAATGATGGGAAATATAAACAAATCATTACGATTATAGAGGATATGTTATGAACATGGGCTCTAGATTTTTTTTGTTCTTGGGAGAAGTATATGGAACTCATAGAGGTTTCATTTAATAATATATTCTATGAATGGATCTATATGATTCGAATCAAGGAAATGTATGAAATTCCATGTTATATTCATCTTTAATGGTTAAAGGTAGGTGAGTCAGTTCTTGTTTGACATAGTATCATGCATGAGACATTTTGGTAGGTTCAATTGATCCAGAAGTAGTTGTAGATTATTTAGTGAAGGAAGAAATGATAAACATACCAGAGAGGAAGACCTATAGTGTTTGTGGGGGGTCATCTTATTTTACACCCGGTTCACCTAGACCGAAAAAAATTCATATAAGGATAAAGGTAAATCTATTGCCCTGGTTTTTTGGTCGTTCAAGATTTTGGAAAGGTTAGGTCTAGTGGTGTACTGATTGTCCATTCCAATGCACTACAATTCCATGAATGATGTGTTTCACATATCATAGCCTCATAAATGTCATCTAGAACTTTCTCACATTATATATGTTCATGATGTTGATCTTGGTGTAGATTCTACCATTGAAGAGAATCTAATACAAATTATGAAATGTTTTTTGAAGTATTTTGATGGAATGTTTATACCTCATGTACATGTGTTGTAGAGTATGTGGATATTTTAGAGGATACTTATGATATGAACATTACAGTGTTAGAACAGTGGACATACATGTTTTCTAATAACCCATGGTTATTTATGGATCATCTTATGGATGAGCTTTTATATGGCGTGGATTTTGTAGGATCCAATAATTTCATGGCACTACCCTCTTTGAGTTCTAGTTGAACCTATTTTAATTTTGTTTCTACATATTTTAGTACATGGTGGTCAAATATTTTATTTGGGGAAGGAGATATTTTTTATTGAATGTGACCTAAAGATTGAGGTTGTGTCTTGTTTTAATTAGTGGAGTCCATGAATAAATGTGTAAATGGTTTAAGAGGATGTACTTTAGGGGATGGGTTGACCAAGATATTTATCTTTAATTGTTTTTTTCAGAATCCTAATTATAGACACATTCATGAAAAAGACATGTTACATGACATGAATTCTTTCCCAAGTAGAATCCTTGAAATGGTATAAAATTTATAATCATTAAACATTATGAAACTATTTAACATCATGAAAATGGCCGATCGATGGTAATTTAACCCAAGTCAGTATGTTTTTTTGGCATATATTGTAAATCGTGAAATTTAAATTGTGAAAGTTATTCACATCAAAAAAATTTCAGGACTATTGGTTTTAACCATTCCGATCATATAATTTATTTTCATTTGTTTTCTACCCCCTCTCTCAAACCCTAGGGACTCCCCAAGTGATTTTTTGGTGATATCTTCCCTTACAGACATCTCAGTCTAGAATTTTATCTATGATGACATCCTTCACATTGGTTTTATACATTATTATTATATCCTTCATTATAGCAGTGTGATCTATAGACTGTCCACGTTTGGTAATGAACTGACTATTTTCCTAATACATGAATTAGCAAGACATGAGACATTATTCCAATTTTCCTGATAGGATCCCTTTTTAAAATGGATTAATATTTTCTTTAAATACCAATATATATATATATATATGATAAAATAATGTTGAAATTGGTATATAAATTAATTTTTCCAATTATACTAAAATGAGTTTATAAAGGGCTTGGCCTAATTATATTGAATTGTTTATATAGAAGACATGGCCTAGTTATACTGAAAGGATTATATAAGGGCAGTTTCTAGGTTAGGATGAAATTCTTGTATAGAGGTAACTTACCAGTTATGTATTATTCATTATACATGTGGTTATAATTGGAATTGTGATTCTATTTGATCAAAGATATTCTAGAATTTTCGTGAAGCGAGTTAATTGTTATAGCATATCAATTGATTAATAAATACCCTTATTTATCACAATTATACCATGAACATAATTTTAGACTATTTTTGTTTCGACATGGTGTTTTTACCCTTATATGTATTAGTCACACCATATTTGGGCCACTAATTGGAACAAGATAAGATTACATGGATATAGGTTTGAAAAAATGAAGAAGAACTTGGCCTTTATTATTTTTTAGTGGATGGGATTAAGCTTAGAGATGAGACCAACATGGGGATCGAGACTAGGGTATTTGAAGTATTCATTGTGTTTATTTAGTCATTCATCTATATTACATCTATCTTGACTATTTTCTACATTCCAATATATCATAAAATTAGTATTTATATTATTTGAATGACTAGTTTGCTTCACTATTTGGGTTTTCTTATAATTTTGTAATGTCTCTGCCATTTCCATTACTCTAAAATTTATTCTATTATTATTACAACTCTATAATAGTAGGAATAGTCTCACCATATAGATATTTACACCCATATTACTAATTCGAAGCTTCTTGTGCATTGGGAGGCATGCTTGAGGTCTAGTAACCATCCCAGTATGGCCTCATGAGAGAGTGGCAGATCAGGGGGACATTACAATCCTATCATTGGTTTGTAATGAAACCACCCATCATTAGATTATAACAGAACCACCCATCGTTGGATTATAATGGAACCACTCATCATGATAAAAATTCCAAAAACTTTAACAAAATCATAACATATAAAATCTTGTAATATTCTACATTACACTAATTATAATATTTGTAACACCCATAAGATGACATTTCCAGATATTGAAATTTCTATTCCATTTTAAAACATGTTTTTGAAAATAACTAGAATACTGGAAAAGTGATTTTTACTTGAAAAACATGGTTTATTATAAATGTATTAAGATATCAAATAATAGTTGTGGTATTAATAAATATGATTATTTCTGTATACGTTAAAATATAATATTCATTTCGATATTTTTCATGAAATTCAAAACATTCTATATAAAATATTTAAATAATGATTCTTATGAAATATTTTGAATGTATGTAAAAGGTGACATAATATTTCATTTTTAATTAATTTATTTCCATATAAATATATTGATAAAATAATATTAAAAAATATACACATTAACGTAAAAGAGTTGGAAGGGAATATTTAAAGGAGTCTTTTTTAAAAGTCAATTACCAAGACTCAGACTAGTCATGTACATTATTTATCGAAATAAATAATATTTATTTATTATTTAATTATAGAATAATATTTTATTATTTGTTTATTCTATTTACCTTGTTATAAAAAATAACTTAATCAATTTAGTTCACATTGGATGTTTTTGTGATATTTGGATCATATATTCAATATGAATTCTGTTTGTTGACTATGGTCAATGATTAATTTATTACATAATCTCTAGAATAAAAATAATTATAGAATTATCATTTTAAAATATAAATTATACTTTTAAAACCAACCATGATATAATTTAATAAAAAATTATCAAAATTAAAATCATGGATATGGAGGGTTGTATGTATGCATGAGTAACATTTCAATTAAATGACTAGTATGTAAAGAAGTTATGTATTTTTAAGCATTAAAAAATGATCATAACATCATAAATAAAATATTACTTCTTTAAATTTACATTTATATTTCACCCATGATATATGGTTACAAAACATTAATCACATCACTTCTTAGTAGTGGTAGTCCACACAATGCATAAACGAAATTATCATTCATTAATTTATTTAAATGTAAGAATATATGTGATACATTATATTTTTTAAAATGAAAATATATCATAAATATTATATATATATATATATATATTAAATTCATCATTATAACCAACTATAAGAGGTGTTTATGAAAAAATATTGCATCAGTGAGCAAGGCGGTATTACATTATACAAACGAATGATTATTTTATTTCTAATTTGATGGAAGATGAGATGAATATATGTCATGTCAACAACATAAATACATATTAGTAAATGGATTGTATTTTAGTTATTTTTTAACAATAATTAAAATTATTTTAAGGAGGATTAAGATAAAATATAATGAAAATTTTTGATTAAGAATGATACATATTTTGAGACAACCTTTTGAGGTTTACACAAAATGATATCTATGGTAGGTTTTTCAAGACAAAAGGCCTCTAGGACATGGGTATAGATTTAATGAAGATAATTTTTTGGTAATTGATGAACCAAAATAATTTTTAAGTGGGAATAAAATATGATAGGGTGTTTCTTTTTATAAGATAGGGGAGGGGCACTCATGGTACTTATAGTATTCGATTAATAAAAATTAATTTTCATTTACTAATTTCTCCAAAATTAAATTATTAAATTATAATATGAGGATAAGTCAAAATAATATCATAAAATAAAAATGGTAAAATTATAGAATATTTTTTCACCCATACCATTTTTTACACGTGTTAGCCCTTTTTGACAATTACTGCGGTATTAAAAATTTTACATTTTAGTGGTCCATAAAGTTACTATAAGAGGTAAAAAGGTCCATAAATTGAAAAAAAATGATTTTATAAACCATATCCCATTATAATTTATGAATATAACTTTATTAATAATGTTTAATAATGTAATAATACATTATTTATTATAAAATATCATTAAAGTAAATTTTAACACTATTTATTTAATATGAATTCAAAATCATCAATGTAAAGATTAATTTGGAATCTATTAAGAGAAAAAAATAAATGTGTTACATTAGTATTTTAGGTAAATTATATTTGTTAATGAATCTAGATGAATGTGTCTCAGTATATTATGTTTTTTCTGAAGATGATATTTAATGTGGCGTAGTTTTTTAGTGTTTTCTATATTTTTTGGCCCCAAAATAGAAGTTTTTATAAGTAAGTGGAAGGTTTTCTGAAATGGTGTTCATGGAAAATAGTTCATGGACAATGATACACATTTGTCATATTAAAAATCGTGGAATTCATGGACCAATGTTCATGAACCACAAAGCATGGAATATGCAAAATATGGTCAACATATTGTGAAGTACAATTCATGGAACGCGAATCATGGAGTTTAAAGAATGCAGTTCACAGACCGTGAATCATAGTTCATGGGTTCTGAATAATTTTCATGGTATAATAATAATTTTAGTAATTGAATAAATAATTTCTGGATCAGAAAATGGGTTTTTTTAGTGAATGACATCGACCGCCACAAAGGACTAAGGCACTCTATGGACCGCATAACAGTTCATAGTAAAATATATACTACATCATTGTTTGGGGTATTTTTGATTATTATGATTTATGGTATTGTTTTTGTTTATAATGGAAGTTAATTATATCATTAATGTGATTTAATTTCATTAAATATTATCTCTACGAGAATTTGGGAAAGTTTGAACAAATTCACGTGGAAGGATTCCTTGATGGTGGAAGTAGTTCACATTGGATCATTTCCATGAAAGCGATAATTCATGAGGATAGTTCATGAAATGGGATTATCTGTTTTGGCGGTCTCAAAAGAAAGGGGGCCATATAGGAAAGTATTTTATTAATTAATCATCCATGTGTGAATCAAGGGAAATTCATGAAGAAATATTTGACTGGAAAGCACTCACACCATGCGGTGTAATGCATCTCATAGAGTATTCACGGTAGTTCTTAGAGGATGAAAAAAAGTATTTAGAAATTGAAGGGCATTTTATAAAGGGAATAAAACTGTTCATGAAATTAATTATTTCCAATTGACAGTATGAGGAAATGTGGATTTCATCTACCGGGTGAAAACATGATTTTAACAAAGCATCTACCTACAATTGAAAATGCATTATTTTTTGTTTAGGGGGGGACTTAAAAATCCATAATATATTTTTAGATCCTTTATAGAGAAGTGCAAAATGAAATAGGAAAATTTGGATCCTTTCCAATGATAGTGAGACATCGAAAATGAGTAAGAGAGTGTCCCTTGTCAAAGTATTGAGATGACCCTAAACATTGTAAAGGCAGTGAGTCTGGACATTGAATTCATCTATCATGAACAATATATTTTGGTAGTAAGCCTTAGTGGATTTAATACATCATCAAATTTACAGTGTATGTTTCTTGGATGTATCCTTTTGAGCGTGAAACAAGTAAAATTGTTGTGTCTCATGCATTATTTCTTTTCTATTTATACATTTTAATGGAAAAGGATCAGAATAGTGTTTTTTTATTAACTAATGAAAATCCAAAGGGGGAATTTGTTTCATTATATCATATCATGATTCCCCCCCTCCTCATTGAATATTTAATGATGGTGGGATAACAATGGGTATCAAAGCTAAAGGATTAAATTTTGTGGTTCTCACTCAGTTGAAGAAATTGATGTTTTTAATCACAATGGGATTCCAATTTTTGGCCAATTTTTTTCTAGATACATTTTAATCAAATGAAAAACTTATTCAATCATTCGGTATGGATTTATTTATATATTAAATGCATGTAATTTCTTTTTGTATGGATAGTATGTTTTTATCATAAGCCGAGCATATATAATTGGATACTTAAGAAAACGAAATCTAGGATTTAGGGGGATCCCTATCCATGGAATTCTATAAAAAAGAGATTTCATGTATTTTATCACATGAAACGTCGTAAAAGTATTTAATATTTTTGAGGGTGAATCATAAGTGAGCGAAGAAAAACATCAGGATAAATGGAACATTTAAAAGGATCTAATAAATAACCCTAATGAATCTTTGGATGCGTGGTTGGATCTGGTGAATGTTGTTTTAGAATACATGCGTGGTCTTAGAAAATTATTGGACATATAAATATATTTGAGAGAATCTTGATTAAACATCCACCAAAATTTAATCGAAATGTTTCTATGTTATTGGATAATGATCCAAATAAGTTTAAATGTGATAGTTTTCACAGTACTCTTGTCACATAGGAGATGAAAAATGATGATAACATTACTCTAGAAAAGTGGATGTCTATAGAAGTAGAATTCAAGGCTAGAAAGAAGCTAACCATTTAAGATAGTTAGGAGGAAGAAACTATTAATTATGTAATATTATTTATTATCTCAAATTTGAAAATTTGGATGATGGATTTTTGAAGGAAAACATTGACTTCCATTATTGTGATATGGAATTATTTGAAATAATACAAAAAATATACCTAATAAGTTTCTAGATGATGATTAATACAATGATGAAATTATTGAGTAGAAGTATTCATCCAATGTGAAATATAGAAGTACCAAAAGAAATTTCCTCAAAAAGAAGAATATGATTTCAGTAGTAGTTGATAGATAAAAATAACTTGTGGTTGAAGAATTATAGAACTATAAGGATCATGAAGCATATACTATGGTGAAAGTTTTCAGAAATTTCCAAATATGGAAGAATATGGATAATAAAAAGGGATATTTTGAAGGGCGAGTTTACCTTTAGATCAATTTAGAAGCTACACATGAATATCCGTATATTTAGAGAGAGAAATAAAGAAATAAAATACGGTGGTTAATGATGAAAAACTCTATATGAAAGAGCTGGAATAAGACAAGTATGAGCTCGAGGCTTAAATTGTAAGGATTAAATCATTAATGCTAGAGAACTCAGAAAAGGCTATTAAGAAAAAAATAAAAATCGACGATCCAAAAATAGAGGATAATAGTTTGAATAATACAAGAAAATATCCAATCAATTTTATTGAATAACATTGAAGAGGAAGTTGTCAGTATTCAAAGGAAAGTGAAAGATCTTGAGAAACTATTGATTCTATGAAAGCATGATACAAAAGAGAAAAATAAAAAATATAATTCAATGTTCTAGAGAGACAGAAAAAGGATTTTAAATAAAAAACGGTTTATGAAAATGTTTCTGCTAGTATGGCGTTTGATAGCAAACATAAAGTAGTAATGGTTGAATTTAGGTCAAAATAATATATGATGAGGATGTAGATTGATTTTGGTACAAATAAGAACCATAAGAATCATAGAACCCAATAAAAACATAGTGGTGCCATAATGAGTCATATGAATACTTCCTGGATTTTCTATAATTTTTGTAGAATGATAGGACACTAAAAAAATTCACATTCTATAACTAATAGGTAACAAAGGGAAACAGACCAGTTGAGGAAACCATACGAAGCTCAATTCTACAAGACATCATTCAATGGTCACTATTTCAGATGTGTAGAATTCATAAACATTTTATGATATTGACCATAATAAATGCCTAAAAATGTTCCGAATCATATTGAATGTGGTCTTAAATAGGAACTCAATTATCATCAAATGAGAAAAAAACACAAAATCTATTTTCATCATTACAAGATGAAGGTGGTCCATCATGCTCCAATAATCATCAAGAATATCATACAAAGACATGTATATGAAAGAAAATGTATGAATAGGTAGTGGTTAGAGAGATTACATTCAAATCACTAGATCACAAACCAATAGAGATAGTTGAGAGTGGATACACCTCATATATGATAATAAATAAGGAACTTGTGATAGGAATTAGGTACAATATGAACGTTATTTTAAAACTTGGTAATGATGTACTACTGGAAAAATGACATATACCTACATTTCAAAATTGTGAGTATAGCACCAAAAAATGAGGGTATAGTCTATACCCACATTTTTGGGAACTGTGGGAATATAGGGCATCAATATAGCTCAATTTCTTATACCCATGGTTTTTCAAACTGTATGTATAACTTTTTTCCATCACATCCTAGCCACATGACACCACATAGCCTTATACCCATGTTTTTTAACCGTGGGTAAAATTAATAAAACAAAATGAGGAGAGGGAGTTTCAAACATGTGACCACCTCATCTACAACGTAGTGTCTCACTAACCTATCAGCTCAATATATATATATATATATATGTGTGTGTGCATAAATATATTAATCTGAAGTGGTTGTATAGAATGAATCCCATCAATGTGTTTTGAACATGACACTTACATTTCATACACACAACGCCTCACCACTCCAGTTACTAATCCTATGATAATATATAAATATATTTTCATAAATATATTAATAATACACATCTATAAAAAATTGACACCCTCATGTTTTGAACAATCAACCTCAACTCCATTACTGAACCCCCTACCACTAAACCAAATATACTTATTTTATATATATATATATTACCTTATATATATTTTTTTATAAAATATTGATGTATATAAAATGCTTTGCATGGGTTTGGAACCTGTGATGCTATTAAACCGCTAAAATCCCTTACAACTACACCAAATTCACTAATATTTATATGAATATATAGTATCTCATATATTTTTTCGTAGAACATGGGCATAAAAAAAATAGCGAGAGAGTTTCGAACCTGTTATGCTTCTAGGACAATGAACTCCCTTACCACTATAGCAACGAAAATTTTGTTTAAATATATATATATTATATTATATTTCTTGCACACACAAAACTTAAGGGACACTATGTAAGAACCCGGTTTTTGCTGTGAAAGTATTTGGAAAATACTTGATATTATTCCAGAGCAGCGCCTTCAGACGGCGTGCGATTCCGAGCCCCGGTGTGGCTGGAATTAAATTTTCAGTGCGTTCACACTGGGCATGCAAAATAAATGGGATAACTCCTAAACAGTGATCCAGATCAGAGATCCGAGTGTACGGATGGGTCCGGAATGGGGTATTTACCCTGGGAACGACATAAAACTTGTCGGCGCATGACGTTTGGACCCCTCGCCCTCTTTCGAAACGTTAAACAGATAATTAAATTAATTAATTAATTCGTCTAATGGTGAAACGTTAGTATCTATTAAATGGCTGCTCGGATGGTAAAATTGAGGGCAATATTGAGTTTGGAATGTTTTGTTTACCCTAGGTGGGGTGTAATCTTCGCGGGCGTGGGCCGTTTGGGAAAAATGGCCCCAGGGGTGTTTTCATAATTTAGTGGTTTTGGGCCTCAGCATTATAAATTTCAGAAAAAACCTCGGAATCAAATTCTGAGACCACCGTTGTGCTCTAGAGGAGGTTTTTACCCTAGGGTAGGTTTAATTTTGGCCTCACCAAAGGTTTCGGATGCGAGGAAAATTATGGGTTGAAATTAATTAAAATCCTTTTTTTATATAAACCCTTCTTCTTCCCATCCCCTCTCTTGTTCTCCCTTGGCGGAACCTCCCTCAAACCTCACTCTCCTCCTCCAGCTCCGGCGAGGCGCGGTAACTCCTATGGTCCACCCTTGAAGCGTCGGGCGAGCCCAATGAGATAGGAGGTTTTTGTTTGCGTTTTAATTTCCGAACCTTCATTCAATCTCAATTACATGTGTCTATTGTTGTTTGATCATCGAATCAAAGCCCATGTATGCGTGGAACATTTTATGAGCTTTCCATCGCACTCTCCGGAATTGGAATCCGAATTTGGAGGAGGCCACAACGGTCGTCGAATTTTGCGGGTTTCGTGGCTTTCCGGAGGGTTTCTGGCTGTACGGGGAGGCGGCAGGCCGAGGCGGTAGCGCGCAGGGGCATGGGTCGGGCACAGCAAGGCGCGGGCGAGCGAGGGCTGCCGGGGGCTTCGGGGTCGGCCGGGGCTCACGAACATCGAGCGGCGCCAGGCTGAGCCACGAGGAGGAGGTCGGCTGTGGGCCGAGAGCACTAGGGAGGGGACCACCGAGGTCGCGCTGTGACCCCGCGGGGAGACAGGGACCCGCTGATGGCGGGGCTCCGTGTGGACGCAACCGGCCAGCTGGCCGGTCGGTGGAGGAGGCCGCGCAGGCACGCGGGCCTCACGGGAGGCGGTGGTCCGTGGTGCAATGGCCCGTGGGTTCGGCTGGATCGGGCCCAGTGGCTGGGCCGCGGTTTTGCGGGCCGGCCGGACCGGGCCGGCCCGAGCGTGGCGGACCGGCCGGACCGGGCCGGTCCGGCCCATGGGTAATCACCCTTAAAATTTTGGACGCCCGTATTTTGAACTACGGGCGTCCATTTTGTGCGTCGTCTGTGGCGGCGCGAACCTGACGTCGAGGTGGACTTTTTTGAGATGGTTTCAGGAATTTTTAATTCTCGAAACGAGGGGCCTCGGAGGTGCAACACATCTTTAAGTGAAGTGACATTTTCTTCAGGGGATCTTGTTTTGGACATCACAGATGCGTCCAACGTCTGTTTTGAGCGCTGTTAGTGGCGTTGGAACCCTGGCACTGAGGCGTGGCTTTCCAGGGTGGTTTCAGGCGTTGAAGCTGGAGTTGAGGCGTGGGCCCCACGACCCGTCTTTTGATCTGCGAGCAGCGTTTAGTGACTTTCTCATCGGGCGTCTGTTCGTGGGCATGTGAGCGGTCGATTCTGGATGCTTTTCCGAGGGGATTGCAATGGTGCAATCTGCCCACTCTAATCCGGCATGATGGTGCGGGCCCCACGAGGGCAGTTTGGGTGTTGACGTTGATTTTATATCTCTATCACCGGGAGACCATTTTGGACAAGTGAATAGTCAACCTCATGTACTTTTTCGAGAGGATCACAACCGTGCGATCTGTTTGTTGTGTTTCGGGACCGAGTTTCAGGTCCTACGAAGCGCCGCTCGTGTGCGGTGCGCCGGAATGCATCTTCTTCTCCGGATATCTGTTCCACTCAAGTGAACATTCCTTTTAACGTTTTTTCCCGAGGGGATCGCAATGGTGCGATGCACCAAACTGTTTTCAGGGTCGAGGCTCGGGATCAGGAGACGTTGTTCGGGCGCGTAAGGCGGTGTTGGTGACTTTTCTGTCGGATATCCGTTTGAGTCGAGTAATTAGTCGATCTCACATGTTTTTCCATGAGGATTACAATGGTGAAATATGTTCAGGCGAATGGAGCCTCTTACACAATATTATTAAATATGAAATCATTAAAGGTGCTCCGGTGGTGGTTCTTCCTACCATGTTTGTAGCAGACCCTTGGCGTGTGATCGCGCACTCTAGGGGAGAGAGATTTAAATGATTCATAAGATGTTGTTGTACGTGCCTGGGCCTTTGATTTTGAGTTGTTATGTTCACGCCTTCGCGTTGACTGATGGGTGATGTGTGCACATTAGCCTTTGGGCTGGAGACGTGAAATAATTTGGGAGTATAGGGGAACTATGGGAGGTACATGTGGTTGTTTGTACCTAAGAATGTTTGTGCGCTTGGTTGAGGTTGAGATGGGGCCACACGTCTTGTGGGCCCCATGTGCGTTTCGTGTTATGCTTTACGTACTTTTGACCGCTCGCGACGTAGAGGGTTCCTCTGTTCTTGTTTGGTGACTAGCAGGGTTGAGTTTCCCACGGTCTTGTTCTCGCTTGTTTACCAGCATGGTTGAGTTTTCCCCCAGGTTCTGTTCTTGTTTGGTTGGTAGATATGGTTTGGTTCCTCTGTTTCTTCGGCTGAGAGGGGTTTCAGTACCGTTCCCTTTCACCGGACTGCGGCACCATTTAGAACTATAGTTGTTCGTACAATGTGGGTGTTTTCCCCACTTTGTGGGATGAATTTTCTCAGTCCGCATCTAAAGTGACTCAGCGGATTGGAGCGTGATCACCTTGATAGGCCTGAGGAGTTTCTCTCATTGCTTTGTCTTCCCTGGTAGAGTTCTTGTGGATTTAGTGTGACCAACACATTACGTGGGCACCGATCCTCTACCCAGGAGGTAGTTTCTGGCAGGGCTAAGGTTGTTTCGAGCAGGGCTCACCAGTTGTACCATCTAGTAGGGATGGCCAGAGCAGTTCCTGGTTTACCTTCAGCGGGGTGGGGTAGTGGCCCCTAATGCTGGGCTTACCCTCATCTGGGCTGGGTAGTGGTCCCCGATGTCGGGCTTACCTCCAGCTGGGATGTGCAGTGGTCCCTGATGTCATGCTTACCTCTAGCTAGGCTGGGTAGTGGTCCCTGATTTTGGGTTACCTCCAGCTGGGCTGGGCAGTGGTCCCTTCGACGACTTTAGCCAGGTCGCCCTCCAGTGGATTGCCCTTTTCGGGATTAGGCAGTGTGGCACGCGTCGACTCTTGTTGGGTCTCCCTATAGTGGGAACCTGTTGACTTCTAGGGACCTCCAGCGGGGCTGGTTAGGGGGTCTCATGTCGACTCTAAGTAGACCTCTCGACTGTGGGGTAGTGACATGGTGTGGTTTGACGTTCTCCTAGATCTCTCAAGTATGAGGGGCGATTTTCCCCCAGCAAGACGCGTCCTTGTGATGCGACCTAAAACCGTGTGGGCGAGTCAGTGCCGCCAAAAGTGGATAGTGTCAAGGTGTGGTGGTTTGAGCCCTTTGACTTTTAGTTCGGGGAAGACGTGTGGGATGCTAGGCATCGATGGTGTTTACTTCTGGGACTGTTGGCTACTCACTTTTTTTAGGCTGATCTACGGGATTTAGATCCCCTTACGACCTTGTTTAGGCTTCAATATTGAGCACATGTATTTGTATATACCTTGTTCTAGAACCCACATCTTGGGTTTTGTTACTCTCCTTCCAGGAGAGGCGAAGACGTGCGGGGTATTCCATGTGCTTTCCGTGTGTAGCTTCTCATGGTCGGATGAGTCTACTCTCATGCTATAGGTAGCGAAGACTCGACGGGAAGTTCATCTTCTCAGCATTTCCAGCTCCTTGTGTCTGGACGAGTCTACCTCCTTTACTCTTATTGGGTTGAGCTGGACTCTCTACTGTGACTCTTACTGCACTTTCAGTTGTACTTCTCTACTTTTCTGGTTCCCTCTACTGCCCACCCATCGGTACCTCCTTTGTTGCTCCCTCGAGCCTTCGGGGTATCCTACTGAGTATTTTTATACTCACCCCTACTTGGGATTTGCCCGCACTTGGTGTGCCCTTGCAGACGATGGACAGGTTGGCCGTGACTTCAGTGGAGCATAGGATTTCGGGGGCTTGGACAGCTTTCGGTGGTCGTAGTCAGGTTCTAAGTGGTGGACCCTTCCAACTATTTTCATTTTTTGTTTACCTATTGCCGGGTTATGGCACTTTTCTGGTTGGGTGCGTTTTTTTCCCTTTTCTTTTTGAGTTACTTTTAGCACTTTCTTTGTACAATATCGGTCGATGCACATATGTGGTTTATTTATAGTAGTTGGTATTTTTCTTTTTTACTCTGCACTTTTTCATTAGGTGTGTTGCATGTGTGTGTATAGGTTCTTAGGGAAAGGCCTCCCCGAGTTATTGTGCCTTCAGCGCTGGTCGCCAGCCCCTAGCCTATGGAGGCGGGCTTGGGGTAGTTGCGGCACGAGCCCGAGTAGGTTCGGTTCCTGAAAAAGTGGTATCATAGGTGGTTCGTTCCTTGGGATATTGTGCGGATATCCCTAAAAGAGGAATTGGTTGGGATTTAGGGAAACAGTGATAATGTGTCTCGAGAGCGGCTCTCAGGCCAATGAGCCGAGTGATGGTGCGGAGACCGATGTATCCATTCACCAGGACCTTTATAATCATCTTGTCGACTCGGCATGCTGAGACACTTGTTGTAGGGAAAATTGGTTTTTTCATCACATAGGATTGATTCTTTGACTGTCCTTCTTGAGTCAGCTCCCCATCATTTTTATCGATATATACATATATGCTCATTTGACCGCGGCACTCCTTGATAATATTAAGGATGTCTCCACGAAGACAGCCAATGAAGATACCAGCTTTGGTGTGTGACGATGACCCTATGAGGTACGAGGCCTCAGTTCAGGACCCATCATGCGAGCCCCTTTCTCCGGGTGGTCCGGTAGTAGCACCCCCATCTGTTGAGCAGCAGACAGCTTCAGCAGAGCAGATGGGGCTTGAGCGCCGGTTGAGAGTGCTCCGTGAGTTCCAGTAACAGAGACCGTTGAGGTTCAGTAGTGAGCCAGACCCTCAGGCAGCAGAGGTTTGGCTAGAGGCAGTGGTTCTCCTTTTCAGGATTGTGCAGACGCTGACAGATCAGAGAGTGACTTTGGCTGCCAACCTTTTTCATGGAGCAGCTTGGCGTTGGTGGAGTCCGGTGACTCAGTTTCTAAACGAGTCGTCACTTTCGTGGGGCGAAATTCCGTTGTTGTTCCGTGAGGAGTTTTTTCCCTCTTTCATGCACTTCGTTCGGATTCAGGAGCTCCTACAGTTTCAGCAGGGAGGGATTTCAGTGGCTGAGTACGTGGCTAGTTTCGCAGACAGTGCACACTTTTACCCAGACATGGTCCTTGACGACAACATCCGAGCACAGAAGTTTGATCTGGGTCTCCTCCGAGGGATTCGTGATATCATAGTACCCTTGGGAATTTACACATATGTAGGGGTTAAAGAGTAGGCTTTGGTGACAGAGATATTCTTGTCACGTTCTAGAGTTGGTGGTGGCAGTACACACGTCTGAGCCGAGACGTATTCTACAGCTAGCGGGTGTTGGCAAGCAGAACCTCAACGCAGATGGCTTTCTGAAAACCAGGCTCAGGGGCGTGGTCGTACACCATAGTGGTGCCGAAGGGCACCAGTGCGGCCCGAAGAGATTCGGTGTTATGCTAGCAATGGACGAGGTCCACTGGCCCGGGACTGCCCGACCATGCATGTAGAGAGCTTCGGGCAGGCAGCAGGTGCACCACCACGATGGAGGCAGCGCCATGATTGGAGTAGTATCTAGAGAGGTGGTGCTATAAGAGGAGCAGGAGGAGCTGGTAGTGGGGGATGACATTACGAGGTCTTCTCATCACCACTAGGCGGTCTACGATAGGCTCCAGGAGCTGACAGTTAGGACCGCGGACAGCCGCGAGCTTTGGATGTCTACGACCCTGCAGAGCCTGAGGTGATAAGAGGTATGCTCTACATCTCTTCTACTTCTTGTAGTAGAATTTTTAGGCTATGTGTGTGGAATTCTTTCCTCCCTGCTCCTTGCTTGAGGTGTTACCATGGTGGCGCGGGGCGTCGGTGTAACCCTGTGTTGGTATGATAAAAGTCGGGGGACCTTTTTCTTTAGTCGATGGTGTCCACTACATCACTTTCTGAGCGTGTAAGAGAGTCTTGGTTGTGAGACATCGACTGCGAAGTATTGCGTGACCAGATATCCTTGGGTGTTTCACCATATGGATATTCTTAAGGAGGGAATCACTGGGCCTTGTTCCAGGTGCGGGCGGTGACTCCAGTCGCGATGTGCTATGTGGATGTTCAGTCGGGGAGGTGAGCTACCCCTGAGAGCCTTCGGGCCGTTTGAGACCGTGAAAAGCATTGGAGAGGTTCCCTACCGCCTTTCCCAAACCCCAATGACTGGAGTGGGTGCACGATGTCTCCTGCATGGCTTACCTGAAGAGAAGTGTGTGTGCTCCTAGGAACGACATCGAAAAGGGCCGACCTCACGTGAACAGATCAAATCCTTTGGTCTGTGTGCGGTGACGCAGGACTGTGCAAGAGTTCTTCCAGGTACGGAAGAGCCAGGTGTGGGCTTAGTACCATGAGTTGTTCTCTGGTTTTTATTTTAGGGTAAAAAAATATTGAAGGAGGGAATGATGTAAGAAACAGGTTTTTTCTATGAAAGAAGTTGGAAAATTCTTGATATTATTCCAGAGCAGCACCTTCAGACGGCGTGCGATTCCGAGCCCTGGTGTGGCCAGAATTAATTTTTCAGTGCGTTCACAATGGGCATGCCAAATAAATGGGACAACTCCTAAACAGTGATCCTGATTAGAGATTTGAGTGTATGGATGTGTCTAGAATGGGGCGTTTACCATGGGAACGACATAAAACTTGTCGGCGCAGGACATTTGGACCCCTGGCCCGCTTTCGAAACGTTAAACAGATAATTAATTTAATTAATTAATTCGTATGATGGTGAAACGCTAGTATCTCTTAAAAGGTGGCTCGTATGTGAAAACCGAGGGCACCAATGAGTTCGGAGTGTGCCGTTTACCTTAGGTGGGTTGTAATCTTCACCGGCGCGGGCCGTTTGTGAAAAATGGCCCGAGGGGAGTTTTCATAATTTGGCAGCTTTGGGCTTTCAGATTTATAACGTTCAAACAGAAGCTCGGAATCAAATTCTGAGACCACCGTTGTACTCGAGAGGAGGGTTTTACCCTAGGGGAGGTTTAATTTTTTCCTGGCCAAAGGATCCGGATGCGAGGAAAATTATGGGTTTAAATTAATTAAAATCCTTTTTTTATTTAAACCCTTATTCTTCCCCTCCCCTCCCTTGTTCTCCCCTGGAAAAACCTCCCTCGAACCTCCCTCTCCTCCTCCAGCTCCGGCGAGCCAGCTTTGGTGAGGCAAGGAAACTCCGGTGGTCTGTCTGTGAAGCGTCGGGTGAAGCCCAATGAGGTAGGAGGTTTTGATTTGCGTTTTAATTTCCGAACCTTACTTCAAGATCAATTATATGCATCGATTATTGTTTGATCTTCGAATCAAAGCCAATTTATGTTTGGTACGTTTTATGATCTTTCCATCGCACTCTTCGGAATTTAAATCAGAATTCGGATGAGGCCGCAATGGTTCATTGAAGTTTGCAGGTTTCGTGGTTTTCCGGCGGGTTTCTGGAAGTCTGGGGAGGCGGCAGGCCAAGGTGGCAGCGCGCAGGGGCTTCGGTCGGGCGCAGCACGACACGGGTGAGCAAGGGCTGCCGGGGGCTTCGGGGTCGGCCGGGGCTCGCGGATGACGAGCGGCGTGAGGTGGAGGCGCGAGAAGGAGGTTGGCCGCAGGCCGAAAGCGCCGGCGAGGGGACAACCAGGGTCACGTTGTGACCCCGCGGGGAGACCGGGACCCGCTGATGGCGGGTCTCCGCGTGGACGCGACAGGCCAACAGGCCGGTCGGGGGAGGAGGCCGCGCAGGCGCGCGGGCCTCATGGGAGGCGGTGGGCCGCGGTGCGGCAGCCCGCGGGTTCAGCGGGACTGGGCCCAGCGGGTGGGTCGCGGTTCCGCGGGCCGTCGGGAGCGGGCCGGCCGGAGCGGGGCGGACCGGGCCAGTCCGGCCCAGGGGCAATCCCCCTTAAAATTTTGGAGGCCCGTATTTTTAGCTACGGGCATCCGTTTTGCGCGCAGTTTGCGGCGGCACTGACCGGACGTCAAGGAGGACTTTTTGAGATGGTTTCAAGAATTTTTAATTCCCGAAACGAGGGTCCTCGGAGGCGCGACATGTCTTTAAGTGATGTGACGATTTCTTCGGGGGATCTTGTTTTGGCCGGCGCAGACGCGTCCGATGTCTGTTTTGAGCGTTGTTCGTGGAGTTGGAACCCTGGAACTGAGACGGATCTTTCTAGGGTGGTTTTAGGCGTTGAAGCCGAATTTGAGGTGTGGGCCCCATGACCCGTCTTTTCAGCTGCGAGCATCGTTTAGCGACTTTCTCGTTGGGAGTCCGATCGGGGTGTTCGAGTAGTCGATTTTGGATGCTTTTCTGAGGGGATTGCAATGGTGCAATCTGTCCGCTCTAATTCGACACGATGGTGTAGGCCCCACGAGGTCTGTTTGGGCGATGACGGTGATTTTCCATCTCTATCACCGGTTGACCGTTTCGAACAAGTGAATAGTCCATCTTGTGTTCTCTTTTGAGAGGATAGCAACAGTGCGATCTGATCGTTGTGTTTAGGGACCGGGGTGAGGGTCCCATGAAGCGTCGCTCATGTGCAGTGTGCCAGAATGCATCTTTTTCTATGGATATCCATTCCACTCATGTGAGAAGTCCTTTTGACGTGTTTTCCCGAAGGGATCACAATGGTGCGATGCGCCCGACTATTTTTGGGGCCGATGCTCAGGATCACGGGATGCCGTTCGAGCGTGTAAGGTTGTGTTGATAACTTTTCTATCTGATTTCTATTTGAGGTGAGTAAGTAGTCGATCTCACATGTTTCTTCATGAGGATTACAATGGTGTAATATATTCACCCAAATGGAGCCTCTTACGCGATATTGTTAAATATGGAAGCATGAATGGTGCTTCGGTGGTGGTTTATCCTACCATGTTTGTAGAGGACCCTTGGTGTGTGATCATGCTCTCTTGGGGAGAGTTATGTAAATGATTCATAAGATGTGGTTGGTTGTGCCTGGGCGATTGAGTTGGTGTTTTTATGTTCATGCCTTCGCGTTGAATTTTGGGTTCAGTGTGCACATTAGTCCTTGGACTGGAGACGTGATATACTCTTGGAGTATACGGGAATGCTGGGAGGTACATGTGGTTGTTTTTACCTGAGAACATTTGTGCGCTTGGTTGAGGTTGAGATGGGGCCACACGTAGTGTCGGCCCCACGTTTTTGTCATGTTCTGATTTACGTACTTTTGACCTCTCGTGACGTAGAGGGTTCCTCAATTCTTGTTTGTTGACCAGCAGGGTTGAGTTTCCCCTGGTCCTATTCTCACTTGTCGACCAGCAGGGTTGAGTTTTCCCCCTTGTTCTGTTCTTGTTTGGCTGGCAGAGATGGTTTGGTTCCTCTGTTTCTTCGGCTGAGAGGTTTTTCAGTATCATGCCCTTTCACCAGACTGCGGCACCGTGTACAACTACAGGTGTTCATACAGTGTTTGTGTTTTCCCCACTTTCTGGGATGAGTTGTCTTAGTCCGCATCGATAGTGACTCAGCGGATTGAAGCGTGATCACCTTGAGAGGCATGTAGAGTTTCTCCCGTTTCTTTGTGTTCCCTGGTAGAGTTCTTGTGGATTTGGTGTGACCAACACATAACGAGAGCACTGATCATCTACCCAGTAGTTTGTTTCTGGCAGGGCTGAGGTTGTTTCGAGCAGGGCTCGCATGTGGTACCATCCAGCAGGGATGGCCAGAGCAGTTCCGGGTTTACCTCCATCGGGGTTGGGCAGTGGTCCTCGATGTCGGGCTTACCTCCAGCTGGGCTGGGCAGTGGTCCCCAATGTCGGGCTTACCTCCAGTTGGGCTGGGCAGTGGTCCCTGATGATGGGTTAACTCCATCTGGGCTAGGTAGTGGTCCGGTCGCCGACTTTATCTAGGGCGCCCTCCAGTGGATTACCCTTTTACGGGACTGGGATGTGTGGCACCTGTCGACTCTTGACGTGTCTCCCTATAGTGGGAACCCGTTTACTTCAGGGACCCTCCAGAAGGGCTGGGAAGGGGGTCGCCTGTCGATTCTGAGTAGACCTCTTGACTGCTGGATAGTGACATGGTGTGGTTTTACATTCCCCAGAGCTCTCAAGTATGAGGGGCGCTTTTCCCCCACTGAGATGCATCCTTGTGACGCAACCTAAAACCGTGCGAGCGAGTCAGTGCCGCTCAAATCGGATTGTGTCGAGGTGTGGTGGTTTGAGCCCCGTGACTTGTAGTTCGGGGCAGACGTGCGGGATGTTGGGAATCGATGGTGTTTACTTCTGGGACTGTTGGCTACTCACTTTTCTTGTGGTGAGCTACGGGATGGAGATCTCCTTACAACCATGTTCGGTATTCTTGATTGAGCACATGTATTTTTATATACTTCGTTCCAGTACCCACTTCTTGGGTTTGGTTACTCTCTTTCCAGGAGAGGGGAAGACGCGCGGGGGATGCCACGAGCTTTCTGTGTCTAGCTTCTCGTGGTTGGACGAGTATACTCTCCTGCTATAGGTAGTGAAGACTCGATGGGAAGTTCATCTTCTCACTATTTCCAGCTCCTTGTGTCTGGATGATTTACCTCCTTTACTCTTGTTGGGTTGATCTGGACTCTCTACTATTACTCTTACTGCACTTTCTGTTGTACTCCTCTACCTTTCATGTTCTCCCTTCTTCTCACCCTTCGGTGCCTCATTTGTTTCTCCCTCGAGCCTTCGGGGTATCCTACTAAGTATTTTTATACTCACGCCTGCTTGGGCATTGCCCGCACTTGGCGTGCCCTTGCAGATAACGGACATGTTGGTCACGACTCCAGTGGAGCATAAGAGTTCAGGAGCATGGACCGCTTGCAGTGGTTGTAGTCAGGTTCCAGGTGGGGGACCCTTCCAGATGTTTTCTTTTTTTGTTTACCTATTGCCAGGTTGTGGCACTTTTCTGGTTGGGCG
The DNA here is from genome assembly GCA_963277665.1 of Viscum album. Lineage (NCBI taxonomy): Eukaryota > Viridiplantae > Streptophyta > Magnoliopsida > Santalales > Viscaceae > Viscum > Viscum album. The sequence goes on from OY728156.1 coordinate 56,327,098, forward strand.
CGTGTTTTGACCCTTTTCTTTTTCTGTTACTTTCAGCACTTGCATTATACTGTAGAGGTCGATGCACAGCTGTGGTTTATTTATAGGAGTTGGTACTTTGATTTTCTTTTTTACTCTGCACTTTTTCATTGAGTGTGTTGCGTGTGTGTACATGTACTTAGGCAAAGGCCACCCCGAGTTATTGTGCCTTCCGCACTAGTCGCCAGCCCCTGGCCTATGAACGCGGGCTTGGGGTAGTTGCGGCTCGAGCCCGGGTAGGGTCGGGTCGTGACACACTATACTCACGATTTTCATGAACTGTGGGTATAATATTATATAACGAATGTTTTACCCAATATTCATGAAAACCATGGTTATAGATGTCACCAATACCCATGGTTTAGTGTGAACTGGGTGTATAGGTTTTCCCACAACATTCCTGTGCAATTTTCTGTATTCTTGCACATAAGTTTGTACCCTATACCCACGGTTTAGAAAGAACCATGGTTATAGGCCAATAAATGTCACATATACCAACACTTCATGAAAACTGTGTGCCTAAACCCATTTTCTAGTTGAGATGAAGACCTGCTAATTATTTTCATATAAAAATCCATGATTGGGGGAAAATACATGATACTTTATGATACCATTTTCATTAAAGGTCTCATTAAAAATGTATTCAGTGTAACTCAACTATGTGACTCAAGGCATGCCATAACATATTCAAATTAATTATGAATCATTGAAGAAATAAATGGTGATTTTTTTGTTGGGAAATCATATGATGGAGAATATCTACCTCATAATTGAACAAGGTAATATGTGTTTTGTGTCCAAAAAATAAGAGAGGAAGGTATTCCATAAAAACATTGTTAATTTGCGCCAAATGTCATTGGAGGAACATCTAAAATGTGATGCATCTATAGACCTCCCAAGGTTATCATTTTATCATACCCATACATGTAATGGTTTCCAATAAGGGAATATAAACTGAATAAAATATGAGGCAAAAGAGAGAAAGAAAAAAGTCCTTGAGATGGAACATACTGATGTGTGCATACCTGTTTTACAAACATATATTTTTGAGATGAGATATTATTTTCTTTTCACTGATGATTTTAGTAGAATAGAATGAGTTTCGGTCATCACTCACAAGTCTAAGATGTTCATCTTCATAACTACTTATAAAAAAGAAGTTGAAAAAATCTAGGTCAAATCATTCAGAAGATCCAAAGGGACAATTGGATAGAGATAAAAAATATCCAAGTATATGATTATCTCTAGAAACAAATGATAAGGCACTATGTTTTAGCAGTAAGAACTCACAATAAAAATAAAGTAGTTTATTGAAGAATGCCAATTATAAAAAACATGGCAAGAATAATTCTCATTGAAAATAATTTTAGAGTGATGTTTTGGAAAGAAGAGGTGATAAAATGATTCTACACATAATATAGAGTTTTATAATGACTTAAATAAGATATGAATCTATATGAAATATAGTGTTGTAAGAATCCAATGATAAAGTACTTTAGAGTCTTCATAAGTAAGTGTTTCATTCTTAGTAAAGAGAAACATATGAAGTTTGAACCCCCATAGAGATGAACGGATATTTCATGGATACTCGAAGAAAATAAAATCATATAAATTATTCAATAATATTCTATGAAAGTTTTGTTAAAGAAATTAATTAACAATAATAGAGAATGAGAAAAATATTTAAAAAATACATCATCATTCTTAGGATAGTGATGAATCCATAAGTAGACTGGGGGATGAACCAGTTCAATAGGATGATTTAGAAGAAGATTAAGATAATTAAACTGATGATCATAAACTAGTATTTTTAAAAATGTTGAATAGAAGGGCTGAAATTTATAGATATAAAATATTCAGAGATTAGACAGTTCCAATGCAGACAATAAAGAAAAAGAATCTACAAAAAGTATTATTATTAACTAAGGTAGAGCCTAAATTTTTTCCATATGTAGCTAGAGATAAAATCTTGGAAGAGGCTATGAATTAAATGATTGAAAAAATTGAGAATGATCAGTCATTGGATATTGTTTTTATACAAACACATAAAAATATCATTTGGACGAAATGGGTCATTCACGAAAAGATAAATGAAGGTGGCACAATGATTCAAAACAAATAATGATTTGTTTTCAATGTTTAATCAATAAGAGATGGTATTGATGTTGTTGAAAATTTTTTCTCTTATTGTGAGGCTAGAAAAAATCATATTATTCTTGTCTATATCAGTGATAAAAAACGTTCAGTGTTTTCCAAATGGACATCATGTTAGAATTTAGGAATGGGATTCTGGAAGAATAATTTATTTTTGAGTAGCTATATGGTTTTCTCTGTCATAAATATTATAACATATGTTTTTTAGGAGGATGACACTATATGGGTTGAACCAAGCCCCAAGAGAATCGTATTCCTGAAAATATCTGTTTTGAAGATGGGTAATCTTTAGAATGGTGTATTTGATTACAATATATATGTACATAATGAGAGAAGTTAAATGATGATGGGGATGGAATTTTTCAATGGAATAATATTTTTTGGATTAGATAATTCAAAAATAAATTAGTTCCTGGAATTTGTAAAAATTGAATTCTAAAAGTAAATGATAAGTGACGCCACTATTTTTATTTCTTTATTGGTGACACAAGGAAAGAACACAACATTTATTTAGAAATATAAATATAAAAATAATTTTTATTAGAATATTTGGAATGGATAATTACAATGAGATGACAACTATGTTAGCTGCTGAAATGAAACTGCCTGAGGATTATGAAGGAAATGCAGTTAGTGACACATAATACAGGAAAACCATTGGATGCCTATTTTATATGAATGGGTAATGTTTGAATATTATTTTTCCACATGACTAGAAGCATTGTATATAGTCAATTCCATGAAAATACACATTATTTTTCTTAAAATAATAAATCAATATATCAAAGGAACAATTGATTTTGGTTTTTTTACAATAAATAATATTATCAATAGTTATTAGGATATAGAGAATCATGTTGATATAGATAAATAAATATTTGAATATAAATGTTAGGTGGAGCATTATATCCTGGGAGATTGTATTTTTCTTGTAGAACAATATTTCATTTCATTTCGAACCACATAATCTTAATATATTATTGATACTCAAGAAAACATATAATTATATGGATGAAGTAACATCATGATGTTATTGGAGTTGAAGTGAATTCTTTGATCAAAAACTATTGTGATTATTCAAGTGCTATTAGTCTCATAAGAATCAATTCTATAACTAAAGGAAGAAGAAAATTGAACTAAATTATCCTTATATTATGGAAAATTTTGAGAAACGTCTTGTGACGAAGGATTATGTTGCTATAGAAATATGGGTTGTATAAATTATGAAAATATTGTTAGTCAAAAACGTAATTGAATGAAATCGACTGTATATTAGAGATAAGTCCAGTCCTTGTCGTTGAAAAATTTTGGATGTTGGACACCCTATCCCTGAGGTACGATGTGTTTTTCCCTGATATGATAATATTTGTTCTTTAACCTATTACATAGCGCAAAAATGTGACCATAATGTTTGTTGACAAAGGGGTGTAAATTATTGCTACAAAAGGGTCGAAAATGTATTAATCAATATAGGGGGAAATATTAATAGGGTGACCAATGATGTAGGGGGTTGAAAATCCCATGATGATAAATCTGTTTAATCAAAGGATATATATCCCGATAGATGGAGTTCATGATGAATGTAGTTGAGTGAATATGGAATTTTGTGTTTTATTGATGAACATTTCATGATAATATAGTTTCTCATGCCAAGAATAGATAATGGCGGATTAATGTGTATAATGAGTAAATATTTTATCATTATATGAAGCACTAGAAGTGATTTTTTTATTATAGAATACAGAAAGAGAATTAATGATGTATTGAACTGTGAAGAGTTTTCGACAAACCCAGATTGCGAGATTTTTGGGAGAAAATCCAACAATGTATCAACTTATTTTTTTTTTGGGTGATCTTTTTTATTGAAAAATCCAAATGACTTATTTTTATAATGGTGTGTGTGTCGAAATAAAATATATTTTGTGACACAGTTTCCCAATGTTTTTCATATTTTTGGACATCTAAATCATGAGTTTTTTTCAGGTTAAAGGAATGTTTTCCGCAAGACTTCACAAACCACATTTCATTGGCCATGAAGCAGAGTTCACAAAATGAAAATCATGGTGTTTGTGGACCATTGTTCACAAAACATATTTCCTTGAACACAAAGCAAATAGTTTATGGAATACAGTTTAAAGACCACAATGCATATTTCATGTACTAAAATACATAGTTCGTAGACCACAAAGAATTGAGTTTATGAAACACAATTCACTGACAGTGAATCATAGTATGAGGACTAAAAACCATGGTTGTAGGAGGCTCATCATTTGAAGAATTGATGCATAGATTTTAGGATCCAAAAAGGATTTTTTTTATGATGAAATCAGCCACCAAAAAGGACTAAAGCATATTGTGGAAAGCGAAGAAGTTCGTAGTGTAGGATGTGTCGCGTCAGACATTTGGGATTTGTAATTACTTTGGATATTTTGGATTTATTTTCCTATATATGGGACCATAGTTATATCATTAATGTGAGATAATTTCGTTATATATCTTCTCTTGAAGATTTCAAGGATGTTCAAAGTAGTTCGTGTGGGAGGATTCAATGATGGAGGATGTATTTCATGGGGTATAAATTCAGTAATGGAGAAAGTTAAGAAGAATATTTTATTCAACGACAAATAACTTTCACTATATTGTACAATGTTGTTCGTAATGGGTTATAACAGTTTGAAGAGGATAGAATAATTTTCACAGTAAGTTCAAGGATTCTCCTAGAGGAACAAAAATAATTCATTAAATCAATTTATTCAAACCAGCAGTATACATAAATGTGTATTTCATCTACCAGGTTGAAAAATAAATTGATTATAGCATGTACCTACAATTTATTATGCATTCATTGTTGATAATGAAAGGTCATACATGTCCATGTACTCTTTAGGGATCCTTTCCAGAGTAGTGAGAAATGGAATAGGATGAAGGGGATCCATTACACTAGTAGTGGTCCATTGAAAGATAGTTAGGGTGTGTCCCTTGGTAAAACAATAACTTAACCCAAAACATTGTAAATGCAGTGAGCCTTGTTATAGTAGTTATATAGTCTGAACATTGTATTTTTTAGCAATCCTTAGTGGTTTTGGTACATTCAAAAATTGTAATTTTATTCTCCTTGGACACGTCCTAATGATGATGAACCAAGTATAATTGTTGTTTGTCATGTATTATTTCATTTTTGTTCATTAATTACTAATGTAAATGGTGAGAATTGTTTTTTGTTTATAGATGAAACAAGTTCCAAATGGGATGTTATTTTAATATATGATACACTGATTCATCCCCCCTCATAGGGTATTTATCCAATTTGAGAAAACATAATATAAACCATTTCAAACCCAAAATATGTTATAATTATATAATTTTTAACAAAAAAATCATTTTAATTATATTTCTTTTGATATTTTTGATGTCAATTATTTTATTTCACTATTTTTTGAATAAATTTTATGTTAGCATTGAATAATAATTTATCATTATTATATAATAAAATAAATTAAATAAATTTCCATCATAAATATAATTTAATTATACTAAAATTAACTCTTAATGTTCAATAAAAACATATTTTTTTCCTTTTCTGAACATATAATAATAATATAAAATCCAGAGGGTGATATTCTGTTTTTTCGTTTCATAAAAATTTATATCAGTCATATTCACATAAAATTTCCCAATAAAAAACTCCCATAGACAATAAGTTGATAAGAAAAATTTCATTCATCTAGTAAGATTTATTATGAAAACTTGTGGCCTTCTCATTTCGTTTTATCCTAAGATAACCCAATTTACCATTTTCTCTTTAAGATAATGTTTTACTATTTTTACTGTTTGTTATGAAAAAAATTATGTCAAAATTTTTAAATAATAATTATTTAGACGATTTAAAATATGGAATATATTGTATCAAATTCAATATATAGAAGTGGTATAAATTCATTTTATATATATCTCTTAAAACATGAGGAAAATTGGTTTTTTCCAGAAATAATTTCTTTTTTAAAGGTATTTTGATGCTAAGATCATTTATACTAATAATTGTTGTCTATTTTATTAAATTATTTCTAAATTAATTTGATATATATCAATTCAGTGTCAAATTAAAAATATTATTGGGATATTTTAATTTAAATAAAATTAAAATTTTACTAAAAAAATATTTTTAACTATTATTTAGAAATAAATATTTTTACAAAAATAGAAAAAAAATAATTTTTTTTGAAAAACAGTAGATGATAAATTAAAAAATATACATCATTTTTTGAAAAGAAAATTAAAAAATATAAAAAAAATTATATGATATAAAACAATATAAAATATGAAAAATTAAATTTGTTAAAAATATTAAAAAACATTTTTAACTGAGAATTTCCTAAAAATCTTATAATGAAATAACTCTATAAAATATATTTAATTAATATTAGAAAATTATTTTTCTTAACATTAACAGGGTTGTACATTTATGAGATTTAGAAATAATGGAATGTTGATTCTTAGATAAATTGGACCCTTTGATATTGTTGATTTCACCAAGAAGGTAAATTATTGTATGAAACAACAAACAAATCATTTTCAAGTTTATCATATTTTATTTGAATATATCCTAAGAAACTACATAGGTGACCATTCACATGTGATAGATTTGGATTTCATAAAACTGGATAATTTTCAATCTTATGAGGGAAATATTTTGGGGATTCTTGATTTTAGATGGAAAATGCATTGAAATAATTCCACTCACCTAGTCAATGTTTTATGGTGAAATCATAAATTACATAATGCTACATGGGAACTCGATGATATGATAAAGCTAAATAACACTGTTTTTTATATCATATTGATGTAATTTTTATGTAAAAAATTAATATAAGTTTCTATAATGTAACAACCTTATATTTTATGATATATATTTCTTTTAAAAAGCATTATATTTTTATCACTTTATTTACACACATTTGTAAGATTAAATGAACTGTGATATAGTAATGAAATATTATTATTTAATGAGTGACTTATATCCATTTCATTGGATATCTAGGACCACACCAAAAAAAATAAACTATGTAAACTATTTTTTTCACATGTATTAAATGGAATCATTTTTTATCAATTCACTAATAATGAATATAAAATCATTTAATGCAAAAGGAATGTTTTTTATAAAAAAATAAATCATGCATTTAGTGTATTTTTGTCACAATAAATCAAATAAATAAATGTTTATGAATGATTATAATAATATTTGAAGCTAATACATAAGATAAAATGTTCTAACATTCATCAATTTGTGTTTACTAGACCTTTGATATAAATAAATCAATTAGTATTCGTAAAACACATTATTTAATAATTTTTTTTTTCATTTCAAATACTTAATTTAAAATAGATTTTTAAAACTTATAGTAATTTATTATTGAAAAATTAATTACATGTCGGGAATTATGTTGTTAATATTTGTTAAATATTTTTATTTATTTCTCTTCATTATGAAATGTGACCGAGCTAAATATTTGTATCCTTGGTAAAGGTAAAACATGTAAAATTAGGTTCGAACGTTTGGATAAGGCATTAAAATATCTATCACTTTAAATTTTCTTTTTAAGTTAGTTTATTTTATCCTTAATCATCCACGTTTCAATAATATACAATCTTTTTTCTATTTTTATATTATTAGGAAAATTATATTAATTTAAGAAAATCATTAATATCAAGTGTCTCTATCTTTATTATAATTTCATTTATATTTTTTAGTAAAGGTAAAAGGTAATAAAATAATATAAAAGTTTATTTCAAAAATTAATAATTTTTTTAATGATATTAATTCATTAGAAAATTTTAATTATGATTTAATTACCTTAAATTTTTAGGCAATGACGATATAGTGCTTTTATAGGAGGTAGAAAAATCGAGCTAAATGAGTTTAGAAAAAAAATAAAAATGTTTTGTATTTATTAAGATAATTCATGAATTTTATATCATATTATAAGGTATAAATTATGGTACATGTGTTTATATATTAAATAAATAGTTTTTTTCATGTCATTTATGTTTAATTAATTGAATAGTCCCCAAAAGAGTCTTTAAATATATTTTATGATTATTAATATTTTAAAATATTTATTGAAAAATAGTGAAAATTATAGGAGGAAATTTGTGATTGAAAATGGACATAAATTTTATCCATGAACTTCCTTTGAGCCACTTTTCCCCATAGACGAAAATTTATGACCCTTAATAGCTAAAAAATGTGTTACCATGTATACGATTAAAAAGGGTTATTGAGGGGTTAAAAAAAATATATGCTATAAAATTCATCATAAATATGTATAAATCATATTTGTTAACGACATTTCTACATTATAATGTCCTAAATTTAAAATTATATCTATTTATTTACACTTCACAAGATTATTATATATGTTATATATAAATATTTCTAAGTACATCCATGTGTGTCATTTCTCTCAATTATAAAATGGAACCTATTATTCTTCTTTTTTCACTGGGGTTCATCATTTTATATATAATAAGAAAAACCCAAATACCATATTCTATTCCTTATCCATTTCATATATGTTATTTTTTTCAATATACCATCATTTCACATCTTAAGTGGTAAGCCATAGGATGTTTCTCAATGATGAGGTACAACTCTTATCTGAGTAATTTCAATTTTAATACATTTTCAACCTCCTATAAATATATAGTATCAATTTTAAAATAATTAAATTTTTATAATAAATATACTAAATTTATATTATGATTATATAATAACCATTATCCAACTAAGTTCCATCAAATGGGATATAAATGTACTGATCATGCATATATGTGGACTACCACATCGACATAGTAATGTGATTCATTTTCCATCACCAGATCACATTGACGGTTGTACATATTTATTTACTAAATATTTATTATACTATTATATTATTATATTATTATCATATTATTTTTTTATTTATATAAATATTAATTATTATTTATCTTTATTTAATTATATCTATCTAAAAATGGAAACATCACTCGTTCGTACATATGGACTACCAAACCTTGAAGTGATATAATTCATCATTCATCTCAGTTTTAAATGAATACATATAAAATAATATAATTAATAGATATTATACTCAATAGATTATTTCATTTTATATATCATTTAATCTTGATCAAATTACATGGACCGACACTAACAAAATAAAACATGCATGAAAAATAACACATTTATCACCTGTAACAGTTATTTTAATAAGTAACTTTTAATATTTTTGTGACAATATATTGTAACAAAATATTATATGATTTGATATGTATGAGTATGATTCTGGAATATATTTATAATAAATATATATTTTTTATTCAGGAGGTTCAAATGTGTATGAAGAAAGATCATACTTGAGGTAAGGGTTTCTTTCCTCAATTTTATTTCTATGAGACATATGCCATATTAAAAATATTAATTATTTTTTAGTGTATATTTTACACCATGAATATATTATATAATGCTTCTCATGAAAATTATGTGTATTTAACAATCCAAATATGTTTCTCCATATCATGATGTTTTGACTAATATACCAAAGTGATAAGTGTCTATGTTACAATCTAATTTTTTTTTGTACTAAATTTACATTGAGGGATATTTTATATATATCATCCTTTAATGACCAAATATTTTATTCTCATTTTTTATAAATGTAATTTTCAATTATTAGTTCTATTTTTTCTCTCTTTTCAATGGAAAATGGCCAAGATGATGTTTTCAAAAACAATTCTAACATCAATTCATACATAGTTGACAAAATTTCTTATTCTATATCGATGATATTCAAAACTGTTTTATAATTGTTGATATTTATAATTTAAATGTTTTAGAAAGGTCATTTTCACTACCATTGAATTAATTTACATGGACTTGAAATTGAATGTTTCTAATGTTTTAAAAAAATCATTATTATCTTTTTAAAAAACTGTAAAATGAATGATTTATTTTAATGTATAATTAATTAATATATTTTATGATCATCTTCATTATTATTTTAATTAAATATTACTTTAAAAATTTACAAGTTTATTTTAAAATACAAATATTTTATTAGTATTTTATTTATTTTTATTTAAAATGTTATCAAAGAGAAATGATATTTTCCCATGAATTTAAAGAAATACTCCAAGAATATTTGAATGAAATTTTCTATATATGTCATCAAAATTTATGAATTATTATTATTATTTGATGTTATTTTTTATACCATCAAATTTCATTAGATGGATTATTATAAATATAATTTTATAAACCAAATTCGTTTACCCATTGTTAATATTGTTTTGTTGTGATATTAATGAAACCTATTTCTTTTCTATGGGTTATGATATATTGAAGTTATGAATTAATTATTATCGTGTGGAAGAGATATGAATTATTTTCATTACATTATGGGTGGTTTTATTATATCCCTCAAATTCATTGGGTAATGCCTTTTATATTATGATATAATTATGTGAAAAGAGTTGATTTTATCATTCTAATATGGAAAATAAGATGAGATTTCTAATCAACTATTAAAAATAAATAGATGGTGATTCCTGGTCCACAATGATATGAGAAAATGGTTATGATGTTTGATGCTTTATGATTTTATGGCCTTGTTAGTTAAATTTAATATAGATTCTATGCCTGTGATGGTTCCACACTCTTATGAAATGTAGATATTCATATGATTTGTACTCATGGATCATGATTTATATATTGATAATTCCCAAATATTGTGTCATGCTAATGATTATTGTCTTAATACCTAATTATGAGCTTTTAATTTGAGGGTATTATTTTCAATTAATAATATCTTGTTCTCATACCCTTCTACTAATGAAATGCGTAAATATGACCACTAATTTATATCTAACATGTTTATGCTTTCTGAGAATCTCATCTAAACCCATCTAATATATTAATTATTCCCTTTGGTCATGATGAATTGTACAAATAATATTGTGTTATAAGGGATCCTTATATAATGAATGATTATAGAGATCATTAATATTATACAAAAATAATATCATCATGTATCATTTCACAATGTACACAAAACCATTTCTTCTCTAAGAAATGTTTATTTGCGAGATATATTAAATATTTATTAATGATATGTAATATCTCTAGAATTTATTCATTGGTATTGTCAAGCGCTTCATCTATAATTGTGTGATAGATAGCTACACTATTCATAAAGAATACATTTCCTAAAAATTGAACCACTCTAATTCATAAATGACACTTTGAGACTCTAAAATATAACTGATTCTCATAGAGTAAGTTGAAGACTATGCTAAATTTTTTGATGTGCTCATCCTATAATATAATGTAAATGATAATTTCATCGACAAATAAAATGATTATTTTATTCATGAAAATTGAAATATATGGTTTATTAGTCACATGAAAATACTGGGGGAATTCGACAAATTAAATGGTGTCACCAAGATCTCATAATACCCATGGTGATAGAAAAATTCCATTTTTTTACTGTTATACAAATCAGCCTGCAAATTGTTGTATTCAGAAAATAGATCAATTTTCAAGAACCAAATCACTCCTTTTAGTGGTTTATGGAGTCCATCGATCCTTAGAAATGGGTACTTCTTTATGATCATCACATAAGTTTGGATAATATAATCAATGAATATAAACAATATCCAATAAACCATCATAGAAAAAACACATGATCCACCCAAGGCGAACACACCAAATCAGATAAATTTTTTTAATTAGAGGTCCTCCAAATTAACTATCTACTCATAGATCTTAGTATGGGAGATCTGATTTTTTATAGAAGATATATATTTGGTCCAGGAGTGAATGTCAATAAAAACTTTCATCTCTTGACATGAAGGTAATATAAAATCCACTTTATAGAATACATCTATGTATTTCTCTAATACCTCTAAATTCAATGTGTCTAAATAGGTCTCTATACAATGGTAATGAATTTATAACAAAATGAAGCTAAGTTGTAGCATCCTACTATTTCACCTCACTCATTTTTCCTGCAGGTCCTTTTAACCATTGAAGGATAATCATATCCCATTTGTTTTTAGGAGACCAACTCTCTTATAATGATACTATATCAATGAATTTACTATGGAAAACCAATAAATACCAAGGATGAAATCATATGGATCCATTGAAAAATAAAAAAGTTCCAAAAGACGTTCTCCCCATCTAGCATCAAATAACACTCTCAAAATAAGTGTGATATAAAATAATCACTCCTCATATGATTATTTGTAGACAATTGAGGGGATAAAGGCTCCCTAATACTTCGATGATGTCGAATAGGGGATAATGTGATGAAGGAATGACTAGTGCCAGTGTCAAGAAGTATTGATTCTAATGTAAATAGTTATGGATCATCCCTTGAATAATCCCACTAACAACCTTTCCATATCCCAATATATCATATAGTTAACCATTCAAAAAAACCCTTCTTCTATGAGAATAGTGTTGACCACCTTTTGGAGGAGGTGAAATTAGTTCATAGTATTATCCACTTCTACAATATTTTTCTTATATGGATATTTCCCCCTCTATCGGCATTTCCCCATTGAGATCTACCATAACCACCACTTGGAGATACATTATAGAAAAACAGACTCTTAAAAAAGGGTTTATCCTAAATATTTCCACCATATACAGTGTTCCAAATCAAATAGTGAAGATCCAACTATCCCCATCCATCTCAATCATAACAATCATTGGATCTTTTGGTATTAAATACCTTACCAGATTCTGGTGCTACTAATCCATGAGACTGAGAGAGCTATCATCAGGACCTCATACACCAATAAAAAGATATATGAAGTTTATTAGATGTAGTATAAGTTTCTAGTCCATGGTTTTCAATTCCAGGTCTAGCTTTTCAAAACTCATTTTCTAGTAATCTATCTATCACCAAGGACCCCTATCGCAGTCCAACTTATATGGGAATACACAGGGAGGCCCAACTAACTCATATATCCCTATGGAGGGCATGTCCAAACATTAATAATGGGATGTATCTACCTTGAACAGAATCAAGATAGTAGTTTGTGAGGTTGGTTAACCATTTTGAATAATTTGAGACATTCATATCACACTAATGAGACTCTATAAGCACCTAAATCACCGTAGAGTTCCGTGTTGAATGATAGTACCCATTGGGGAATAAGATAGAACACTGCCCCCCTTAGAGTATGACCTCATTATTGGTCTCAGAACCAAAAATAAATCAGCACTATACTACACAATGAAGAGGAATATTCAAAAGTGTAACTATATGATCAATCATGTTCTGCAAAAGATGGAAAAATTATCCCATCATATCAAAACAATAGTCAAATGCTGAATGTTCCAACTCTCCATGTAACATTGGTGGTATCTAAAGCGAAATATTATGAAACACACTCATCCCATGTATATCATTATATTGGCCTAATAGAAAAATATTCCACTCCACCAAAATATGTTCATCCACCTGAACTACTATAGGAGGGTCTATATGTAACTCCATAGGTGGAAGAACTTCTCTCCACTCATGTGGATGAAACACCTCATGATCATTCCCCCGTACTAAAGCCTCAACAGTCAACTAGTCATTTTCATGACCCTATACTAGATTTATAGATATATCTAATCATAGATCCATCCCACAATATTACCAGGCATACAACGGCTAAATAAGCCTATATTGGTTGATTAATCAAGACGTATGTGGAAGTAAAGGGACTACAATTATATGATGAATTTACCAATTGTTTCACAATAAAAAATGTCTTCTTATACCATGTTGACATATTGGTTATCAAATTATTGGTGTATGGATATTTAATTTGTTTCAAAATTAATCGATTCACTATCCATAAATATAAAATTGGGAAAATTTAACATTTTTTACCTATGTTCCCAAAAATAGTCCACAAAATCCATCTATCCCTAAACACGTTCACTTGGATAGTCCTTTTATGATATAACTCTTTGACAACCCATCTCCCCAACAGTCCAATTGGTCAAGTGTTAAGATGAGAGTGACACCCTAAGTCATCCTTTAATAGACTATAGGATAGATATTATCTGCGAATAGTGATATCACTCATGTAGTAGGCCATATCCTGAGGAACCTATTCAAAAGAACACATATGTCTACATCACAACCATTTTGGATAAAGAAAACTTTAATAATGTAACAGTACACAATTTCATCTAATAAAATCTAGAATAACGAGAGATAAACAATATAAAATTTCTACACATGAACACTAAAACAAAGAAACTATTAAGCTCTATGTTTCCCAGTACCTCTATGATTCACTAAAACTGGGACTTTGAAGGCCACATTATAACTAATATCATCTTAAAAATATGTGAAACAAGTTATAAAATCCTATGAAAGGGTGACTATATACATACCATGTTGGAAACCTCAAAATATAATGAGGTTATTAACATATATAAATAGATATCTTAAATCACAAGATAAACAAGGTTGGAAAAACCCAAAAATAAATATGCTCAAAGAATTAACCGACTTATGATAGAAATGAATATCTTGATCTTCACAACAAACTAATTATAATTTGTCTCTTCAAATCTATAAGATCTATTAATGTCCAAATTTTTGTAACCCATTCTAATCCACACCATATCGTCTACAGAGAACCCATGCCTCATTAATGGAATGTTATGGAAAAGGGGGTGCTGACCCCATGAGGGAAGAGGACCAATTCCTCACCTACGATTAAAGAAAGGGATGTTTCAGTAGCCACTTAGACGACCCATGCCCTAGGGTTAGTATGGAAGGATTCCAATACTACCCAAACAAAAGATTTGTCATACCCATACCCTAACATAATCATTATTTCATGGAGATTTCAGTCCTATATGTCACTTCAAATATCACACTAGATTCTCCACATCATCAAACTATGATATAATATTCAATATGATAGTTTCACCTTATGTTTTATCGCTAATTTTGATTCAATGGCCACCAACACATAATATATGTAATTTATACTTCTCAATGAATACTTTAAGGGCTAGTTAGAAGTATATAAGAAGTATATGGTATAGGTATATCATTCAAATATAGTTACCAAGTGTTTTCATTTGGGTACATGAGGTGTACTCCCGGGTCGTTCCATGGCCTTATCAAACTGCTTGACCTGGAATGTGAAAATTCCATATACACAAAATGTTTCTCAATGCACATAGTGTGTGGGACCACCCAAAATATATGTATTTTACTCCTCATATATGTTTTTGATGTTCATGTAGGGTCACATGGATTGTGGGCCTTCTATTTGATCATGCGACATTAATCTCATCTTGAATCCTGGAACATCATTAAAAGCATACTATATGGGATGTGTCATTCTAGAATATATGGTGTGTTATAAAGAATTTCATATTATGTTCATACAGTTAATGAAACATGTGATTTCTTTATATCCCATTGAATATATTCCCTAAAGCCTCTTCTAAGGAATCAATATATCATGAAGCATTTTTTATCAATCTATGACCTTCGAGTGCGGATAATAATGGTTTCCATCAACTTTTGTGAGGTCCATTGTTCTATATATCACAATACAAGGGTTAAATAACCAATAATCCATCTCATATCCATAAAATACCCTCAAAAACTAGTATATATCACATTATTAATTATACTATTCAAATAAAGATGGAAATTTTTGTTTGATCATTCCTCGAACCTTACTAGTAGTCTAATCTCCATGAACCCATTGTATAATGAGGATCACAGAGTGAATGGGGGTAAAGGGCCCCTTCAAAAAGGTAATTTCATCAATGGAAGTTTTAAACATTACCACAGATCACAATTTTTTAAATAAATATAAAATTGTAAATCTCTAACACAATAGATTAAATCTAGGGTCAAAGAAAATTTTAATTATTTAAGGATATTCATTATTAATGTTTAAGTAATATTTTGATGTAGATAAATTATCCCTTAATGAAATATCAAATAATGGTAAAATATTTAAAAAATTAAAAACAAATTACCTCATTATTGGATTCATTTATATAAGATAATGGTTATGAGTTCTATTGAATCTAACCATCGATCCATGATTTTCTCCATATTTTCAATCATGGATTCTTTTAACATATCCTCTCATTCTCTTTCAGTATATAATGGTTATATATATATACCTAGATAGTATATATAAATGAGATTAAATATACTGTAAGCAAGTTGTAATAATTAATTAATCATTTAATAAACTATTATACATAATTATTGAATATAATATATGATATTTATTTAAACAAAGATCTGGTGTGAAATAACCCTAAGTCATTCCTTTGTTAAAAACCATTTCCTTGATGCAATAGTAGAGTCTGTTTCCCCATTAGATACATTATTCAATTGGAGACCCATTATTTCTATAAATATTCATGATCATGTTTTAATTTATTTATTATTCAATATATATGAATTATAGGGTCATTCATCACCCATAATATTGAGTCAATAAGGGTTCCTTATGAATTTTCCATTACTCTATGTTTTGAAAATCCAAAACACATATTCTTAATGAAAATCATCTTTCTTTATTGATTATTTTTTAATTAAAATTTTCATTATCTAAGAAAAGTATTGTCTTTATCATGGTTTTTAATATCTTATTCATTGTATTATCCAAACCACGTTTTTAAGTCAATAATTTAGATCCTTTTCAAAAACCTTAGAATCTTCAAGTTTCTTAAACTAACAAGTCTTGGTATTTTTAGACTCTACAATATATGATTTCAGACATTGAATTTTCTGAAAGTTAGACTCCAAATTCTCTAAAATTCAGACTCTGAATTCCTACGAATTCTATTTCTGAAATCTATAGAATTTGGAATTCGAATTACTAGTAAAATAGAATCTAAATAAACATTTTATTCTTAATTCGACTGTCAATAAATTTAGATTCTGAATTTATTTTTTTAGATTTTTATTGTTCAGTTTTGGGTAATATACCATACATTCCGTACATTTTATTGATTTTTGAAGCATGACAATGTTCTCTAATATTTTCCTACATAAAAAAATTTCATAAAATGTTTTTATTACTAACATTTGGTTGAGTGAAACGTGTATAGGTACTCTTTAGATACAAGGATAAATATGACCACCGGGCCGACTATTGATGTTTTTCCTATATATATGAGATCAATTGAACAAGATAAATATCATTTTATTATCTTAGAGACTACATGACGTGAATTGATTTAATGAGAGACAAAAAAATCTCATGTCTTTGTGAGAATCTGATTGTTTCTTTGTACAATCGAGGGCTTCTAGGGATAGGATAACAGAAGCACCGACTACCATAAAGTTGGATGGATTGTAGTGATAGCAATATAGACTTCGATATTTTTATCAAGGGCTTACCCCAATAAGGTTAATACATATATTATTGAATGTATAAATCAAGGAAACTTTATCAAAGGTTGTTAGATACCCTACTCAATGGGTGAAAAGATATTCTATTTATTACTTGTTTTTGTCATATGTTTTTATTATGCTATATTTTGTTAAATATATAATGTATAACTTTTCTATACATTATTATTATTCTATACTGTGATAAAAATGATTCTATACACATTATGGTAGAATATTTCATTAATATAAGCTTTTTTATATTTTCTGTACGTGTAAATTGTTTATGGTTAGGTTTATAATAATTAGACATGGTCCCTTCCAATTATCCCTTTATTTAAGAACCAAAGAGGGTTTGTGAATTTTCCTTTATTAACATTGTTAAATACATATTTCATTAAGGTTAAAATAGAATGTTTTTATACTTACAATTCCCCCCTCTTGTAATTGAGCATCTACATATTCTATTTCGATCTTTCAATTGGTATCATAGGTCTCTGAAATAATTATACTTACATATAAGTATTCTTACTCGTGTATTTTACCATGACCTAAATTTTATGGGTTAACTTTTCTAACTTGTGATTTGCATATTGATTTTTATCCTTATATGTAAACATTTATGATCAAGAAGTATTGTGGAATGTATTTTTCGTAATGAATGGAAATAATGAATATTGGTTCCATAGAAAAACTAAATCCTACCAGACACCTTATCTTTGATGGTAATGATTATGAGTACTAGATAGATAAGACAATGGCTTTCATCATTAACACATGAGTGAAAAACATCGTTATGCTCAATGGGGATTACAAAATTCTAGATAAGAAAGTCATAACCTTCACCAACCAATAGAAACTAAAATATCAACTAAATTAAAATGTATACAACACATTTTTGTGATTTATGACAATAAATATATATATTTAGATATCTTCTTTTGAAGCTTCCATCTGCATTTGGAAGAAATAAGAAGTTACACATTTTTGATCTTCTAATGTAATAGAAACTAGAAGAGCTATGTATAGAGATTAATATCATGTATTCTTATTTACTTCTGAAGAGCCTATTTCCAAAGTACAAAAAATATTTATGACCATTGTCAATAGGACTCAATCAATGGGAGTCAAAGGTCTTGATGATGACGTTATTTTGGATAAGATAATTGAAATCCTTCCCAATGAGTCAGAATCCAAAATAACATCTATTTATGATAATAGATAAGTATCTAACATTACTCATTATGATTTATTTGTTACACTTATGTAGAATTAAACAATGGACAAAAAGAGATGCTTCTTTAAGAAAATATAATGGTAATGGAATTTTGGATTTCACTACTACATCTAATGTCAAGACTCCAGAAAAGGTAACTAGAAAAAAATCTATAAAAGTTGTTGTTATAACTAAATCTTGAGAATGATATCATTCTACGAATGATTTATCGAATTATTCTCTAAGGATGAGTGGTATTTAGGGAAACAATTATTTTCAGTAAGATATATGAAGAAAGATAAAAAGGACAAGAAAGATTCTGAAGTAATATTTTTACGATTGCAAAAGGTATGGATATGTCTAACCTAATTGTCCTATTCATAAAAAAATATATGAATGAAAATCAGTATGAATGAAATATAAAAAAAGTATTAAAAATAAAAGGCTACAAATTTCTTAAAATAAAATGACTCTTGGAGAATCAGTGGTGGAGAATCTTGAAATAAAAATTCAAAATATGAATCTTCTGGTCATAAGAATATTGGTCTTATATCTAGATTACCCATTAAAAATTATTATCTTAAGTCTATGGTACAAAATTATGACTCCTTAAACAATTTTTATTTAAATGAAAAATTTCCTAATGAAGAATACTATGAATTTTTAGATGAATAATCATATTAATTAGGAGATAACAATTTACATTCATTTAAATAAGTTTCAATATTTTGAAAATTACTTGGAAATGAAAATTTTAAGATAAAGAATATGTTAGAGAAGGAAAATTATAGAATTTCGGTTTTAACAAAAGAAGTATCAGATATTTGCAAGGATCATGATAAAAAAATATTTTATTTTGAAAGTGTTTCATAAAACCTTAATGAAGTTAATCTTCAAGAGGATAGACTGTCCGAGGATCTTAAAAATTTTATTTCTAAATAAAACTATTTTGAGAATAAATAATTCCCTAAAACTAATAACATTGAAGATAATAATGTAGACATTATACAAAAATACAATTTTTTAATGAAACTTTTATCAAATTTTGTTTCTTGAAGGGAATAATTTGATAAAATGTATTCAAAACTTCATCCTCTATGGAATAGTTCTAGATTTGGTTACACATATTAAAAACTAGTTTTAGTAATAATTATATTGTTGCCCAAATTGATCCTTTTTTCACCAAATGTCGATGTTTAACACATTGAGAGAAAAATTGTTCATTAAATATAACTTAATCTTTAGGATTTCCTAAATCATACATTTCTATGAAAATGAGGATTCCTATTATTTTGTTTTTTGAAATTTATTGATCTAAAGATGTTTGGATTCAGAATGTATAACTATTTTATTTTCAAAAAATTTAAAAAAGTACCAGAAACAATACATGGTACATGGATAGTGTATGTTCCCAGAATATTACTGGTAACAAAAACATCTTAAAAATATTATCAAGTAAAAATGTGGAAAAGTCATATTCATAAATAATGATCATAGAGAATGTTTTGGTGTAGGTAAAATTGTTATTCTTGTAAAAGATTTAATTTGAAATGTTTTATTTTTTAGGGTTCTGAATAATAACCTCATTAGCATAATCAAATTATATGTTGATGGTTAGAATTTTAATTTTAGGAATGATAAATTTCTAGTACACAATTCCATGGAATAATTTATCCTCACTTCCCATTGGAATGAGAATTTTAATACACTAAACATAGAAGACATTATGATCCACGACCTACCTTGAATTATCATAATAAGGATCAATATTGGCTACGGAATTGAAGACTAGGACACTATAATCATAAGAACCTATGAAAAATATCATGAAAAGACTTGTTAAGGATCAATTGGAGCATAGATTTTATTCTTCAGAAGTTTGTGAACCTTGTCTGTTTTGAATGAAAAATAATTCATGCTTTAAATTAGTTGATGAAGTCTCAACAAATGATCCATTACATTTAGTGAATGTGGATCTCTTTGATCCTACACAAACTGATGTATTGGAGTCGAATATTATGAATTTTTTTAGTTAATTATTACATCAGATTTACGTGGGTTTATTGGTATTTTCATTGAAATCTGATGCCTTTTATAATTTTAAAACATTTAGTTCCCATGTTAAAATTGTGAAAAACCATATATTGATAACTATTAAAAGTGATCATGGATGAGTATTTAAAAATTCATATTTTGAATCCTTTTGTAGTAATAATAGAATTAATCATAACTTATCATCCCCAACAACTCCTCAAGATAATTGTGTTGTTGAATGAATAAATTTAATTTTTCAAGAGATAACAGGAACCATGTTGAGAGAATATTAAATTGCTAAACACATTTCAATTGAAGATATTAGTACTAATTTTTATACTATAAATAGATTTTTAATTAGAACATTATTTAATAAAACACCTAATGAAATGTAAACTAATGGAAAACCTATAATTTATTACATCAATTATTTGGATGAAATATATTCATCCTGAATAATAAATATAACTTAAATAAAATCACACCCAAATACAATGAATGGGTTTTTCATAGGCTATTACACGACTTATAAGGCCTATATATATATTTTTGTAAAAATTCTTATTTGTTTGAAAAAACAATGCATGTTAAATTTCAATAAACTGATCCTTTTGTTTTTTGAAAACCCCAACCTGCATCTTTAAATGTGTTTAAATAAACTGATTATCAAACCTCGATAGGAGATTCTTCCAATATGAAAAATACTCAAGAAAATGTACCTGTAAAATGTCCCCCAGATGAGTTTTCTAATGACCCAAACATTCATTAATGTAATTTTACTTGAACTAATTAAATGTTTATTATGGATATATAAAATGTGATCTTCATTGATTTTATGTATCTGGATTTTAAAATGACATTATGTATTGTGACCGTTGCTAATATAGTTGTAACTTCCTGGTTTCGGAAGCCACCTAGAGACGCCCCATACCCGGTTAGTCACATGGCCTAAAATGAATTTCCCCAAATTCCAGAGGCTGTCGACTAGCAGCGAGGGCCTTGGGTGTGATAGTGGGGAAACTATTACCTCATTGGAAGAGTACACAGTGGAAGTAAACAAACACATACAAGATCGGATGTAGTAATAATATCATACCATTAATAAACTGTGAAAAACTGGTAGAATAAATCGGAGCGCATATATAAAATGACGCATGATACATATGTCTAGGAAAACAGTGAAACAAAGCACAATTCTGAAATATAGATCTAATTAATGTACAAAATAAAAATAGTAATTAGCTCCCCAGCATCGCAAGCCTAAGCTTGGTCATGTGCTCTCGAGCTCAACAACATGTCAAGTACCTTAAGATGAAGGGCGATTGGCCTTGTCTATACCTGCAACTATATAATCATTTTGGGCCCAAAAGCATGGACCAAAAAGGGTGTGAGACTAATCCCAGTAAGAAAACACCATAAAATTTGTTCCTAATTATCAATGAGTGTATGGCAGGTAAAAGTGCAAGAAATAGAAAATAAGATGTACTCAATAGTAAACAATCCACAGTTTCAATATCAAGCAACAAATAAACATGAATATAAACATAAATAGGTAACCCTCTGTGAATAACACTTAGTCTAACCCCTCTAGCCCCACCTAACAAGTACAAGAAAGCCGCTAATACAATGTTAACCCTCTGTGTAGTACACTGAGTGTATCCCCTCTAGATCATCTTAAGCATAGACTCTATGAGGAAGCTCTTATCGTCAATTCCCCCTATAGTCTCGTATCGGTATCTAAGGGCACTCTAGGGAAGCACTTACATCACATTCTCTCTGTGGCCCACGTCGAGGAACTACATACACTCTGAGGAAGCACTCAACATCAATTCCCTATATGGTCTCGCATCGTATGTAAAATAGAAACTCTAGAGAAGCCCTCAATTTCCATTATCCCTATGGTCTATACACCAAGTTCTCATGGCCCTGTGTAAGTCAAGAAAGTGTAGTAGTGTGTATAATCCAAGGAATTATCAATAACTACTTGGAAATCATTCTACCACATAACAATATAACAGAACAACAGTCACAACACCCTACAATACTAGGCATGGGAAAGTAAACAGCTGCCTAACAGGCAATCTAGACCCAAAAGTCAAAACTGGAAAAAAATTCATGGGAAACATAGCAAATGCATAGAAATTTACTCAATTCAGAATCAATTATCATCTACTCAAACATACAAGCATATAATGCAAACAATAGGGATAATGCGGTAAACGCACAATACCCTGTTCATGGGTATTGGAAAATTTTCACATAAAACTCAAGGATATTCAACAGAAAGACACAAACAACCTACCTCGATGTTAGGAGATCGCTATATGTGAACCTCGAGTCTTGAATCACCTTAGAATGCTGATGATATATAATAAGGTCTTAAATGTTCAATTGATGAAAAATTCAGAAAAAAGGAGGAATCATGAGACGAATCTCAAGCAGAAGAGACAACATACTGTCACGATCCCAATGCAATCGACGGAGGTCGAATCAGAGATCTGACAGTGGATCAGGGTCCTAGTTAAGGATCATGGCTCAACGAGAGATTTCTTTCAAATGAGAACTAGATGAAGCACTTTCTAGCGATTCGATGCGATCTCGGTCCATTTAATGAAAAAAACAAAATACACGGCGTGTACATTGGAAGTACACAACATGTACTCTCATTTTATGTACTCTGATTTAGGTGGCCTCCATGTCACGCCTCACACAGCCATGTGTGTGGCAATGACAAGGCCAGCACACTTCCTCCTGTGGTGAAGAAGTAAATGGCATGTACTCATAAAGTACATGGTGTGTATTTAAAAAATTTCCAAAAAATACCCTTTTTCTAAAAAACTGCCAGAAGATAAAAACATACCTAAAAAAGAAGATCCAGTTTTTTTCAATCATCCCCCCTTAAGAATATTTTCTTCGAATTTCACTAGAAAGGCGGCGTAGAATAAGGAACCCCGAATAGATCCAGCCACTATAATGGTACATCGGCCATCCTCCCCCAAGTCTTATCATGTACTCGCACATGCTGCCAAAGCATCTATACTAGAGAGACAGATTGTCCATAGAGATCCTTCTCACTTCGATCAACAATCCAGATATGATGCTCCTTAAACTATGTATCCACTTCCATCTCAACCTCCTCGGGTTGGAAAATATGAGATGAGTTTGAGAAGTAACATCGAAGCTAAGAAATGTGGAAAATGTCGTGCATAGACCGGTACCTCAGAGGTAACTTCAACTGATAAGTAACCGACTCAACTCTCTCCAACAACTCAAAAATAACGACGTACCTTGGAGAAGCTTACCATGTCTCCTAATCGTCATGTTCCCCAACTTCAGTGTGACACACATGAAAAACTGATCCCTGACCTCGAACTCCAGAGGTCTTCTCTGCTGATCATCAAAATAATTCTGTCGAGACTGTGCAATATTCATCCTCTTCTGAATCAACTCAATTTTCTCCGTGGTATCCTCAACAAGACGATCTCCCAGCAAAGCTGCCTCTGCCGCCTCCATCCAACATAATGGTGATCGATATAGACTACCGTAAAAAGTCTCAAAAGGTATCATCTGAATAGTTTCTTGAAAATTGTTATTATAGGAAAACTCCAAAAGATGTATATGCTTCTCCCAAGAACCACCAAAATCCAAAATGCATGCTTGGAGCATGTCCTCAAGCACCTATATCTTACACTCAGACATGCCATCTGTCTGGGAGTGGTAAGTTGTACTCAAAAGTACCTATGTACCCAATGCCTTCTGAATCCCTTACCAGACCTGAGATGTAAAATGGGAATCCCTGTCTGAAACAATGGAGTGTGGGACTCCATGCAGATGTAAAATCTCTAGGATGTACAACTGTCCTAGCTCATCAACATTTAAGGTCTCATTGATCGTCAAGAAATGTACAACCTTTGTGAGTCTGTCAATGACAACCCAATTGAATCATTCACTCGAGGAAACCTCAGCAACCATTTTAGGAAATCCATCGCGACATCATTCCACTTCCACTCTAGACTAGGAAACTATTGAAAAATCCCTGCTGGTCACAGATGCTCCGCCTACATCTACTGACTGGTGGAACACCTCATGAAAAAACATTCAACATCTCTCTTCATACATGGCCACCAATGTTGGCAGTGTAGATCACGATACATTTTGGTGACACAATGATGAACATCCCAAACCAAGGAATGAAAATCCCACATCAGCTCCTCACGTATATCTGCTAGCACCCAAATGCACCCCTGGAACCGCAAGATCTCATCAGGGACTATTGTATATCCAGGAATAAGGTCCTCTCCTAACACACTCCCTCATATGACAAGGTATTATGAATCTGATTGGCACCTCATTCGTACTCGTTCATGAAGGGTAGAGGTAACAGTCATTGAAGAAAGAAAAGTCGACCTCTACCTGTCGAGCCCCTCCAAATGCATCTTAGTGAACATATCCATATGCTTCCACTCACTGCTGGCCTTCTGAACTGCCTGTATCTAAGTCCTCTTGCTCAACATGTCAGACAGCACGTTGCCTTTCCCAGGCGTATAGGCAAGATCAATGTCCAAGGACTAAAGGTACTCAACCCCCTATGTTGTCTCAAATTCAGATCACACTGAGTGAAAATTTACATGAGACTATTGTGGTTGGTGATAAACAAAAAATCCCCTCCCAGAAGATATTGTCTTTAACAACGTAAGGTATGAACAACCACATCCAGCTCATGATCGTGCATCGGGTAGTTCCTCTCATGTGATCGCAACTGCTGAGACCCATACGAAACAACTGCTTCCGCCTGCATAAGCACACCTCCCAACCAGATACATGAAGCATCAAAAAACATAGTATACCTTTTGCCCTGCTCTGGAAAGAATAATATCGATGCTGAAGTTAACCTCCTCTTCAGCTCATGAATGGCTGGCTCACAAGAATATGACCACAAGAACTTCGCAACCTTCATAGTCAGAGTCGTCAGTGGTGCTGCTAAGTGTGATAATTCCTATATAAAATGTCTGTAGTATCCAGACAGTCCTATAAATATCAGTATCTCAAAGACGTTCTTCGACTGCTCCCAGGAGACTACTGCACTCACTTTCTCTAGGTCTACTCACACTCATGTCTCTGAGATATCATTACCCACGATAATGAATATGATTCATCCAAAAGTGGAATTTTTAAAGCCTAGCATATAGATGATGCTATATTAGTGTACTAAAAATGATTTCAAGATGTGTGGCATGGTCATGTCGAGTGTGAGAGTAAACCAAGATATCATCCACGAAAACCACCATGAAGGAATCCAAGTATGGATGTAACACTTGATTCATCAGTGCCATAACAATTGTTGGCGTATTTGTGAGACTAAATGACATAACCATATACTTGTATAGAACATATATTCTCCGAAAGGATGTAAGAGGTATATCAGATGGTCTAATGTGCAACTATTGATAACCGCACTTCAATTCAATCTTCAAGAACACCCAGGATCCTCGAAGATGATCATAATGATCACCAATACATGGAAAAGGATATCAGTTCTTGACCATAAATTGGTTTATTTTTCGATAATCTGAGCAAACCCTGAGGGTACCATCTTCCATCTTCGCAAACAAGACAGGCGAACCCCAATGAGAAGTATTTAGTCGGATGAAACCTTTTCCCTGCAACTCTTCTAACTGCTTCATGATCTCATGTAACTCTGGTGTAGCCCTCCTATAAGGTGGAATGCACACCGGTGCTGCTCCTGACACAAGATCAGTAGAAAAGTCCACCTCACGCTTTGGAGACAAACCAGCAACGTTTTCTGGAAAGATATCCCTGAGACGATCCACCACTGGAGGAAAGTCATACTGAGAAGTCCCTCGATCATCCAAATATAAACAAGAAATCATGGATGTTACTCCTCCTAACCCATGATTCACTGGACCCGATCTTCTCTTCTAGACACCCCACTCACCATAATAAAGATAAGACCCACCCTCTGGTGATATGAAACTCAACCTACGATGATAACAGTCAACAACTACCTAGAAGGAAATGAGCCAGTACATTCAGAGAATGACATCATAGCATGTCATATCTAAAACATAGAGTTACCATAAAAAGTGACACCCACCAACCATTAGAGGGAACTCCTTACATTAATGTACACTTGCCGTTCTAGTCCCTAATGAAGTGTCTAGTTTCAAGATATCCGCAAAAGAAAATAAGCAGAGCCCCAAGATCTCCAAAACCGCAAAAAATATAAAGGTATGCGAAGCCCCTGTATCAAAAAGAGAAGAAGATAAAAATGAGGAAACTAAAATCATACATTGAACTATTGATGGTTCGGGATCCTTCCCCTGCTAGGTCCACTCCACTGCAAAGGAATGGAATGCACCACGACCCTGTGACCTTGCCTGACCACTCTAAGCTGATCCACTCTGTTGTCGCTGAATGACTGGTGACTGAACACCTTGTCAACGCCCTCCACCTCGGCCTGAATATCCAGAAGAACTCCAGTTATCTGACTGGTGAGAAACTGGCAGTGCTGCTCTGGAACACGTAGTCATAGAAGAACATCTGTCACCAGCTGCTGGTGAGAATATCTGACAGGGGCACTTAAGGTGACCCGTATTTCCACATGATCGGCACACCAATGGGTCTTTCTGGAAATGTGGCCTCGTAGGCATGCTCATTACGCACTAGTAGCACACCACCAAGATACCTGAAGATGTGTCTTGCCTACTTGGATCACTATGAAAGGACTCCCTGCGGTGATTCCTACAATCACTAGGATGGACGCTAACTCCAGATGCCGAGCCACCCTGGCTCAAAACTGTGGAGTCCCTCTGATTGTGCTTCATGATTATCACCTGGTTGACTGTAGAAGTGATAGAAGTCAACCAGAATATGTTCACCTCTGGTCTAATGTCTTACCTCATACCATCCTTGAACATCTTTCCCATGAATAACTGATCACCTCCTGGAATAGGTGTAAATCACTACATCTTGGTAAATCAGGAGGAATACTCCTTCACAAAAAGATTACCCTCCTCCAAACTCATAAATTCTTGGGCTCGATCGGTCCTCAAGGCCTCTGGATAGAGTTAGTCATAGAAGATGCACTGAAACTCATCCCACGCCATAACCTGCTGGCATCCCACCTATGAGATCACATCCCACCACCTCTTGGCAGTATCCTGAAGAATATAGGTAGTGAGATTTATCCTCTTATCTAGAGGTGTCTCTAGATGCTCAAATATCGTTAGCAAGGATTCTAGACATCACTCTATAGTCTGAGGCCCTCTTTCCCTAGAGAAAGTGGGAGGATACTGCTGTTGGAATACCCATGTCAAATTTTCAATCAATGGGGCAGGAGGCGGTGTTTCCTGGAAATTTTGCATTAATATCATAAAACCTTCCCTGAACTATGCATCAGCACTGGTATCATGAATAACTGCTAGTTCCAAGACTGGCACAATAGGAGGATCAGCAGGAAGTCCCCGGTCAGCCATATCTGGCATCTGATCACTTCCCTTTAATTGGAGGACAACCAGAGGACGTCTCGGTGGCATGAATCTGAAAGGTCAAATGCACACCATTTATCAAGATTTATAGGGACTAATAACTTAAAACGTAATAAGGTAAAAGGAGTAATAAAGCAGTCATGTTTTACAAAACATGACTACTGTGCGTGTACAAACCCTACATGGTGTGCTCCCATAAGTCATTCACATGGGTGTGTAAATTTTACTTCCTAGGTTGTGTATCAACCCGCACACATGACGTGTTGTCTTAAAACACAGCTTGTACCTGAATCCTTTTCCCCTGCTCAATTCCTTATATATGGTTAATCCACACAACTCTCCTATAACAAGAATACACATCATGTTCAATATAGACATAGCGTGTACTACACATGATTCACCTGGCCCGTGTTGTTAATCACACAACCTGACACCTGTCTCATAATACATGGCGTGTTCTAGGAGGACAGAGTGTGTACGTGAGAGGATAAAATTGACCTTTGTTTGTTAGTTACACTGGTAGACACAGGGTCAACATAAAACGACATGTTCAACTGGAACACGAAATGTTCCAACTAGACCTTCCCCATCTCATGTCTCTGCCCACACGACCTAGGACACGATTAGGGATTACACGACGTATACATATATTACACAAAGTTTACATAAGAAAAATAGTTTCTTCCTGAACAGAAGAACACATGGCGTGTACTTAACATTACACAACGTCTATTCTTGGTTTTCCAGACACTAAGCCCCAAAAACTACTCCGGAACCCAGGAAAACACTAAAAAGAACATTGAATGTCCCAAATTTTGATCATTGAGGGCCCATACTCCCCAAAAATCAAATATTAAATTCTTACACATGTTATAAACAAGAAAAAACAAGGAAATAATACACCATGTTCCGATCCATGAGGGCCCATAACACCTTAGAAACCAAAATTTGGCATTAATTTTAACAAAACCATACACCAACGATACCCTATCAACAACGGGTATTTGTTCAAGGAAACTGTCACAACAACATGAAAATTTTAAAAACATCTATCACAACAAAATAAAATCGATATTACATCCTAGATGGCATGGAAAGAATGCATGATATGTGATTACTATAAAGTTCCTATATGATGAATGAGATGGAATACCTTTATCTCATCAGGTTGCAACAGAAATAGGACCCCAATAACATCAACAACAACAGCACGGATCATGTGAATCAATCATGGTGAAATCAAATAAAATGTAATAATTGAAAAAACCCGAAAAATTGCAATCAAATGATGTACATTGGATTTTCCCTGTACACGGGTTACCTACTCCTGGGCATAACTTATTACCAAGTACCAATTCTGTCCTACCCCTATATATATAATCCAAAAAGTAATTCAAGGAGAAAATAATCCCTCTAATACCACTTTGTAACGTCCCGGTTTCAGAATCCACCCAGAGGCGCCCCATTCCTGGTTGGTCACATGGCCTCAAGAACATTTCCCCGAATTCCAGAGGCCTCCGACTATCAGTGAGGGCCTTCGGTGTGATAGAGGGTAAACTATGACTTCATTGGAAGAGTACACAGTGGAATTAAACAAATACATACAATAGTGGAAGATGTAAAAATATCATACAAAAAATAAACAGTGGAAACTGATCGAATAAACTGCAGCACTTATAAAAAATGATGCATGATACATATGTCTAGGAAAACAAATAAACAAAGCACAATGCTTACATATAGTGTTAAACCAAGTAGAAAAGAAAAACAGTAATCAGCTCATCCGGATCGCAAGCCTATGCTTGGTCTCGTGCTCTCTAGCTCCACAACATGTTATGTACCTGAAGTAGAAGGACACTTTCCCTTGTCTATACCTGCAACAATATAATATTTTTTGGGCCAAAAAGCATATCCCAAACAGGATGTGAGACAAATCACAGTAGGACACCACCACGAAGACTGTGCCTAACATTCAATGAGTGTATAGTAGGTAACAGTGCAGGAAAATAAACAGAAAGTACTCAATAGTAAAAAATCCCCAGTTTCAATATCATGAAACAACTAAACAAGAAGATAAACATAAACATGTAACCCTATGGTAAGAACACCCATTCTAACCCCTCCAGTCCCACCTAACAAGTACAATAAAGCAGGTAACACAAAGGCAACCATATGGGCAGTACACTCAGTCTAACCCATCTGGTTCAGTTTAAGCATATACTCTTTGAAAAAGAACTCATCGTCAATTCTCCCTATAATCTCGTATCGGTTTCTAATGGTGTTATAGGGAAGAAAATATGTCACATTCCCTATTTCTCCTGTGTCGAGGAACTACAGACACTCTGAGGATGCAGTCAATGTAAAATCCAATTGAACCAGACAAAGGAAGAGATGGTCTCATCCAGTCGACTTTCCCAATACGAAACCATTTTTTCCAAGCTCGGAAAGGAGGTGGAATAATTTGGATCTTATCGTGACCAAGACCAAGACGATCTTGAAAACATTAAGCTTGAGCGAAACCGACAATGAGAGAAGAGGAAGTTAATAGAGATTACCACCTGAGAGATGTTATCTGAGCCACCCTAAGTGTTTGTCAACGTCGCACACCTTACCCTTTGCTCTTATGCAGATGTTTTAAGGGGTTATGTAACAAGAATCTAGAACTATTACAATTTACATTATTTTTATATAAGTAATGTCCTTTTATTTTATTATTGATAATTTTTAAATAGTTTTTAAAGTGCAAATGTTATTTTTATTTAATATTCAACTAAGAAATATATTTTGATGAATTAATGGATTTTTTAATTAAATAATATTTTAATAAAATATTATTATGGTTATTAAATTAATTTTTATTAAATATAACTTATCATATTATTTTATCAATGCAGTTTAAATTTTTATTAAGTTTTGATATATTTTTTTATCAAAACCCATGAATTTTCGGTAAATCTTGGTTTTTATTTTAAAAGTAAAAATTCACATATTAATAAAATTATTTAGATAAAATATTTATTATTTTTGGAAAAGGGATGTTGAAATTATCCTATGGTTAATTTTCTATAATTTTCTGAGAAAGTCAAATTTTATGGGTAAAAATTAAATACAGTTAAAATATATAATGTGTTTTATGACATAATAATGACCCAATAGTGCTATAATAAAATAATAAAAACATTATGATAGGCCAATATATGATTTACCATTAAAATAATGTGATTTTGGGTTTGTTTGATTTATTTTAGAAAGCATTAGTGGACCCTTCAAGGCTTATAAAACTTTTTGTCCTTTTAAATTGATTTCCTGGAGAGTGTGACTCACCTCCATATAAACAACCCTATTATTTTAAGAAGTTCGGACATTGGCCTTATAAAATATTTTATTCCAATACCCTTTGGAAAAATCCATGGGAAAAAATCATGGATTGTTTCTTGGTTTTGATTAGTTTAATGTGAGGTGTCCCAAAACTAAATAATAAAGAATTCCCTCACCTTTACTATATAATCACACCCAATCTCCCACTTCCTCTTCACTCAAATACATTGGAGTTCGACCAACCCATTACCTAATATCTCTATAATCCTCCCAAGGTTCCCCAAGATCCCTATAATCCTTTCTCAATCCTCTCCCAAGCCATTGGGGTCACACGTCCATTTAAGGGATTTTTACCATTCTCTTTTAATCCAAGTTTCTAAATATGGTTATAACCTATTATTTTCAATTCAAAATGTTTGGGTATGATTTCTCACCCTCCCCATACATCCCTATATATGTTTTGATAATGGGATACCATATTATATCTCATTACTTCCTCTCATGTACACCTGTTACCATGTCAAAATTCCGCGAGGGATTTCTCTCCCCACTTTTACATCCAAGTAATTATTTTTTCTAATGCATCTAAATTCCATTAAAATTGTTGGTACATGTATATATACGACCCTTTACTATCCATTTCATGTATATATTATGAGACACCCTTTTATCTCCCATCAACCATTTTCATGAATCCTTATGCCACATTGTTATGATGCCGAAATTGCTATGTGTTTTTCCAAGCCGAGAACATTTTGTAGTAAATACCATACCTCTGTCTCTATCAAGGGTATTAACCTTTATGCACATATACATATTTAATGGTACATTCATTATTTATTTCAAATTACTTAATTTTGGAATAACCTATGATGTGGATTGATTCAGTGTTATATGATCCATGTTGCACACTTATGAATGAAATGAAATGTTTAAGAAAGGTGTGCCTTAATGGCACTCCAATGAATTTGGTAAAGAATAGTATCATGATACATCATGTGAAATGGGTGTTGTATCATTAAATTCATTTGATATGAGGTTCTACTAATGCTTCATGTGAAATGAGGGTTTACTCATGATCTATGTGCAATGAGCCTTGAATCATGCCCATTCCATGTAAAGTGTTGTTTCCACATTTCCAGTTTATGATTATCAAGCTTCATCAGGGCTATATGTTCATGATTCTCTTGTTCTACATTGATATTCCTATTGTATAACATGTATTTCATTCATCATGTTATTCAATTTTTATTCCATTATTGGGCTTTATATCTCACCCTTTTCTTATGCATGTCCTCAGGTTATCCCATGTATTGCTACGTACGAGGGAATGTAGTGGTCATGTAAAGTATGTTTTCAACAAAGATGTTGTCTTTTATATGTTCTAAGCTATTATGTAATGTTCCTAAGCCCATAAGACAGTATACCTCTTGATCTTTAATGTTGTATCATGTGAAAATTTTATATAATAAATCATGTAATAGTTTTTAATAAAAAATAGGGTTGTTATAGTTGGTATCCAAGGATAGGTTTATTTATTTTTGGGATTTGGATTAGAAAACCCTATTGAAGACTTAGAGGAAATAATAATTATAATAAAAACATCCCTAAGTATTTGTATGTATTGATTAATTGATTTATCAAGAAAATACATCCATGTCTTGATACGAGTAGGTAGAGGCGGCTCTGGTATAGTTGTATCCTAGGGGTAAATCCCGAAAACACCGCTTTGTGCTAGACTCAAATGAGAATATGTGCACAAAAATAGGCCTTTTTGCACTATTGGCTATGTCACTATAGGGAGATATGCTTTGGTAAATTAACAAGATTAGTATGAACCTTTATTAAGTGAATGAAAAAAATGACCCTAAGAATATATATTACAATGTAGATCATGAATAGAATAGATAGAAACATGTGGACTAATATGTTATAGAAATGAAAGTAATTTATAAGTCTTCAGTTTTGTACTTGGATTACCGTTAATGTGTTACCCCTAACTTTGCTTTTATTCCAGCCAATGGCTAGTAATAGTAGGACCCAGGGTAACAACCGATGTGAAGATCAATGTGATGACTGTGTTAATGAGATGCTGAATCTAATGGAAGAGAGAATCACGGACTTTTTCAAGCTTCTCTCTCAGTTATCTCAATATTTTAATAGAAACATAGGTCAGGAGGAACGTTCAACCCCCCACCCCAATAGAAAGAATAAGTTGCTAGCAAGAGAATCATAATACAAAGGCCTCCCACTTTTCATGTATCTTTTGATCAATCACTCTCCGAATAATGGATCAACTATATTGAAAAGATATTCAACATCCTTCAATGTTCAGAACAAAAGAAGTTTCTTATGGCTGCTTATCGTATGGAGAGTGAAGCTTATCAATTGTTCATATTGATCAAAAATATAAAGCCTGAGGAGGAGATCGAGGCGTTGGAATGGATGAATTTCTGAAATATGTTTTTTAATAAATATTTTATGTGCACCCTCCAAATTTTTATGGAAAGGGACTTCCTTGCCCTCATTCAAAAAGATGACGAATCTGTTAGAGCGTATGAGGAAAACATCACAAGGGTTGCACGATATGCCTCCGACTTTGTCGTTACCCCTGAATGTAAGGTTGGCCACTTCTTTGGTGGGATGAAATCTAGCCTATGGAAAGTGCTGGCGATCTATGCCTTAGACAGCTATGAAGAAATCGTTTGATGGGCCCTCAAGGTCAAAATGGAGATCGGAGAATCTCAGGGGTATCATAGGGAAAATATTTCCCTAGTTATTATTATTAATTTCCTATTTATATGATATTATAATTATGAATATTCTCATTCTTGTTCAATTGATTCATGTACCCTATTCCTCCCCTTACTAGCCTTTTAAATCACCCCTTGATTTTATGTATATCCTTATGAGACTATATGTAAAAATAAGTTAATTCAATATATATAAAATTTGATAATAATATGTTTTAGAATGATTATGTTATATAATTTACAATGGATGTATGAGACTAATTTTCCCAAACACACTAAAACTATGGATCATGGATTGTCTGTATGTTATGTTTTTTATCATAAAGGCAATATAATGGACATTTATGGAAATTATGGACCCTATAGTTGATATTAGATAATAATTTATTTAATTTTGCGATTAGGATTAGAAAAAATTTGATAATACCATATGTATAAGACTATTTATAGGTAAACATCCTAGAAGAATTGTTTTCAAAAAAGTCTGAACATATGGGTAACATAAGATATACCTTTAGAATTAATTTTCACATTATAGTAAATTATTTATTTACAATTTGTTGACATAAAATTTTTTAAACACATTCTATTGTATAATAATGTGTGAATCATGGTAAATCATACCAAAAAACTATGTGACAGACAATGAAAATATTATCAGAATGACAACCCCAATACCATTATAGGTGGAGTTAAAAACATCACGGAGTTATGTGCCAAGTTATCTCCAGCTATGAATAATAACCTAAAAAATTTGGAACATCTTATTTTACCCCAGAATGATAAACTAGTTACTATTTTTTATGTGTAAACAACCTCCTATGTTTGGTGGCTATTCATATCCACTTTCTTTAGATCTCATTCATTAACTAAATAGAGAATATCATTTCTTTACTATAATTTCTATATAAAGAGAATGTGACATTGTTCATCAATAATTTTTATGGGGAGGCCAATAAATGGTGGTAATTGATTAATAATACAAAAATGAATTATAAAATGGATGATATCAAATGGGAATAATTTAATAATGAATTTGTTAACAACTATTTCACTTGAACCCTTTGGTCATAGACAGAGATATTATTCTTATATCTTAAAATAGAGAGAGAATCATTCATGACATATGAGGAAAGAAACACAAGGCCTAAAAGGTATTCCATTGGATTATAATCAACATTTTTATAAAAATATATTTATTATTTAGTAGTTTAAAAATATACTTTAAAAATTACAAATAATACTTTGGGAGTCATGAAGAAGTAGTTTGATGTGCTCTAAAGTTTGAGATAGAGTATGGTGAATGGTCTAATGGATATAAAGATATGTATATTATAATAGTTTTCCATGCTAATTTGTCAAATGAGAAAAGTTGGAAAGAGGATATAACCACTCACATGTCAATGATTTTGGAAGAAGCATCATGGGAATTTCCTCAATGCGATAGGTAAGTGCTTCAAGTTTGGGAGATAATTCCAAATTGAATATGAATGTCTAAGAGACAAAAATAATATTGACATCATGATGGATAAAAAAGGAAAATATTAAGGAACAATCCATCATTCAATTTTTAAATAGTTGGGAGAAATTCAAATTTTAA
The DNA here is from genome assembly GCA_963277665.1 of Viscum album. Taxonomy (NCBI): domain Eukaryota; kingdom Viridiplantae; phylum Streptophyta; class Magnoliopsida; order Santalales; family Viscaceae; genus Viscum; species Viscum album. The sequence goes on from OY728156.1 coordinate 56,363,136, forward strand.
TGATGGATCACTGAACAACTAGTCTTTAAGGAAAATCAGCATTAGCAACCAAAAAATTGAATAGACTAAGAGAAAGCATATTCTATCACTACTACTGATGCGGATCATGAAAATGAATCCTTACAAGGTAAACTTACTATTCAACAAATAGTTGAATTTATCTTCATTACCATTCTATTCATTCATATATATCATCAACTTTTTCTAGAACTATTGAATCGAAGCCCTGATACCTTGAACAAGTGATATTTGTAAAAACAACTAGAGGTGTGATCGTCAAAACCCAAGTGTTGGAATCTTTTAAAATTTTTGTATGTGGTAATATACTTCTAGAATATATTGTAATACATCATTTGGTAGAATTATAGGTTATAATGGGAAATGATTTCCTCTCGTTATATAGAGAAAGCATTAACTATTAGAAAAATCAAGTATCTTTTTATATCAAGAACCATTAAATGCTCATATAAAAATGTAAATAAAATCATGAATCCTCATTAGATAATCCCTTTATGTTGTGGGTAATAATTCACTATGATGATTAATATCATATGTAAATGGTTGAGTCAAAGAAAATAATTTACCTAGAGAAAATTACTATTAATAGAGAATACACTGATGCATTTATGAAATATTTTCTTCGAAATCCACCAAACCATCTGGTATACTTCTTAATAGGACTTGAACCTAGAGACAATCTTGTCTCCAAATCCCTCTACTAGGTATCCCCAATTGAACTAGAGAAGTTAAAGATGTTTATTAATGTCAATATGGAAAAGGTTTCATACTCCCTTGGGAATCACAATGCGGTGTTCCCATTATCTTCTAATGAAAAAATATAGAAAAATGTTGTTATATTTAGATTCCCAAGAGCTCAATAAGATCACCATAAAGATAATGATTCCTATTCTATGTATTTATGAAATATTTTATCAATTACGACCATACTATTACATCTTAAAGCTATATCGTCATTATAGATATCATTAACTGAAGGTAATGTGGGATGATATTTAGAAGACAACCATCTGTACATGTTATGGGCAGTATATGTTAATATTTATTCCATTGGTAATTTATAATTCACGTGAAATCATTATGTATCCAGTGAATAGTGTCTTTAGAGAAAACATTTATAAACTTTTGGTAGTTATTATAAATGATATTATTATTTAATCCAATATCATGGAGGAACATGAATAGAATTTAATAATTTTTCTATTGACATATTGAAGGATAAAATTTATTATAATTTCTATACTTGTGACTTTTGGATCATCAACTCAATTATTTTGGGGAGATTGATAACATGTGAGGGAATTTATAATGACTAATCAATGATAAATGAAATTCAAAAATAGAATAGATGAACATTTTTTAAGTAAATATATGGTTTTCCTTCCATAGTAGGACACTAATTACATTTTTTGAGATATTTATCAATATTTAATAGCATACTAACTAAGTTATAATTGAAATTTTTAAAGCGTTTATAGATTGAATATTGTGAGGGTTGATTTATGGATCCCAATACGAGGACAATCACTACACTTTTAATCACACTCTCACCATGTAGATAATGTTCTGTGATATACAGTGATGCATAAAATAATGTATTGGGTTGTGTACTCATACATAATTAAAAAGTAATAAACTACACCAAATGAAATTTTACGACTCATGAGAATAAATTACTGACACGTTATATTTAGTCCACATTTATTATCTTCCCCATAAATATTTAGTGTCATACCTCTGTGGTGATATGTGTGAAATATATATAGTTTCCGAGAGTCTATAGTATATATTCATTTATAAAGTTCTCAACAGGAATCATGGAATATGGTCATAGCAAATCACAGACTATTATTGATCTATACACCACCATACTAAAAAGGTGAACATGGAAACTAATGAACTTAATAGAAAATAACCTACTACTCTATCGATTATACGTATTGAAAAAACCATTTTTTTATATGAAATGAAGGGATATGGAAATTATAATGTAAGGGAATATATAATACAATTAAAAAATTATTTTCAAACCTACTATCCAAGAGATGATTAAGGATATGATAATGGATTTTTGGGAGATTCATATGATGGAGAATTAATTTATGGAAGGAAATATTCATTAATTATTTTTCAACTAAGAAGGTTACAATTTTTTTAAAATATGATTTATTTACCATCATCACATGAGATAATGAAGGAGCAATTTGATAGTGCATATAACTGGTCATTTTCCAACCATCCTAGAAGCACCAATATGTAATATAATTTTCATGAAAAATTCTGGTGGGGAAACATAAATAATTATATCTAAGCATATGGAATTTTTTTTGGAATGTTAGAGAGATAAATAATTAAGATAGATGTCCAATTGGATGGTTAAACCAATTAATATACCAATGTGGTAATGGGGGAACATCATGATGTATATTATAACTAGTATCTCAAAGACATACGATGGAAAAAAATAAAATATAGGTTATGGTGGATAGACTCACCAAGACATCCCACTTCATTACTATTTGGGAATATTTATTACTTTTATAACATTCCCCGATATATGTAATGAAAGTGGTGATGATACATGGGGTACTATTACTGATCATCTCTGATCGTGATCCAAGACATACTTCTAAATTCTATTGATGTATTTAACATGATCTGAATACAGAATTGGAATTCTTCATAACCTATCACCCCCAAACTGATTTTTAAAATAAAAGGAATATTTAGACACTTGATGACATTGTAAGAGAATTACCAATGTAATATAACAAAATACGGGTTCAACATCTTCAATTAGATGAGTTTTTATAAAATAATAGCTTCCATTGTAGTATTAAAAATGGATTTATATAATGCTCTATATGGTACGTAATATAAAAATACTACTTGATGGGATGATGTTTTTGAATAAAATATACATATAATTGATGTTGTGAAAGAGATGACAATGATATTTCAATATAACCAAAAAATATATAAAATATTCTCATATTTTGTAGAAGAGATATGCGAATAATAGTCATTGGGATGCAGAGTTTGAATTTGGATAGAAAATATTCCTAAAAATGTCACCATGTAAGATATACAAGAAGTTTGAATGTTTTGTGAAGCTTATAAAAGGGTGAAATTTTTCCATTGAGATACTTTATTGAAAAATAGTTATGTCCTATCGGCTATCACTTCATCAAAATATGGCTCAAGTTTATGATGAGGTCCACCTATCTCTATTGAGTAAGTATATACTCAAACCCTCATTTGCACTGAATACAAATGTGGTATAACTAGATAATGACCTCTCATATGAGGAGAATATTATGAATATATTAAACTATAGATATTGTATTCTACAAAACAATCCAACTCACCTCTTTGTAGTGTTATGGAAAGAAACATAAACCTTAAGATATTTCATGGGGAATAGAGGAAACAATAAAATATATTTACCATCACTTATTATCAACATTGAAAATGAGTTGATATTTTTTAGATGAAATTTATATAATTGGGTAAGAATGTAAAACCCTAGAGCTTATAAATAATATTTTTTACTTCAAATAAATTTGTGTTATATAGTATTGTTCATAAGAATCACATAAAAAAATAGAAAGGAAATTATTTAATTTATCATCATCGTTACATTTACAATCAACTAAACCCATGAAATTGTGAAACATTAAAATGGAATAAAAAATTTAAATTTATAAAATAAAACTCAAGAAAAAATGGATCACTCTAATTTGCTAGAATCATCACCCCTCAAATAAAACAATAGAAATGATACAATATATTTTTAATCTATTTGAAAATTTATAAAATTGAAATATTCAACAATAAAGTTAATTCACGTGAATAACATATAATGTAATGAAATATTATGTTTAGGAGGTAATATTATTATTTATTAGTAATATGGTTTTGAAATAGTAACATAACCATTGGGAACAATAATATGATGGTTGGTAATAAAAACAAGATAGTTGGAACAGTAATCTAACCTCAAAATTATGAAATAAAATATTAATAATATTTATCACATTTAATTTAATTAAATTTTAAAATAAAATTTAATAAAATAAATATCATTATTAAAAACTCAAAGAAAATATATGGGCATTTTTAATTAATTATTTCTTCATTTATTTTAAAAATAACTTAATTGTTTACATTAAAATTTAATATAACCTATGTTAGAAATTTATTTTGAAAAGTTTAATATAATTTCTAAAATCATCACATCTAATTATCAAAGATTTATTTTTTGATAATTTTTTGAAATACATTAATTTTCATTTGAATATTAAGAGTACTATTTTTTGTTATTAGAGTATTTTAAATTATATAATTCCAAATGTAATAATTAATTAAACAATTATAGAAATGTTAAATCGACATGGAAAATAATAAATATAAAAATTAATAATAAAAATAAAATAAACATTTTTTTTCAATTCAAATACTCATTTTCAAAAGTCTAAATAAAAAAATATGTTCAAAGAATAAATTGTTTTTGTTTATTCCAAATTACTTTTTAATAAATTTCTGAATTATATTTCCAACAGATTTAGAGTCAAAAAAATTAATATTATTTACATATTATTTGCATTTTCCAAAAAATCTCTATTACCTGGTTTACCTTTGATATCGTATTTTACTTAATATTTTATTTTAATAATAGTCTCCTAATATATAAATAAACCCCCTCCCTCTCCTTTGAAACCAACTTCAAATCCACTATCCAAATCCCGATATCTACCCAAAAACCTTTTCTTAATTCCCTTAGAATACTTCAGTTTGTTCTAGATTAATCATAATCTTATATTTCAATATGTTAAGGGTTGTATAAAATAATCGACTACAACATAGAGGTAATGTATTTTCATCCTTTTATTCCATCATCCTTTTCAAGTTTCATGTCCTCATATTTTCTAATTAATACCACACTAAAAAAATTTAAACTATGTAAAAATAATATTTATAATGTTAATATACTATTAGAATTTTATTTTTCTTAGTAATCATATATTATACCTCTTATTAATTATCTTTGGGAAATGTCTGGTTAACAGTTGGTTAACTACCAATGATGATGTTTCTCATTCTATTATTATCACCAAATATATTGTTATATTTATCAAATTGTTTACGATATATATATATATATATTATGATTCTAGAATTAGTTAAACTAATGAATAAATTAACATGAATAAGAATAGGGAAATAAACTAAAAAGATGTAATTTTAAATGAAAATATGATATCAAAAAGTTTACACATTAAACAAGGGAATTTGAGAATACAATTAAATAATTATAATTAATAAATAGAAAAAATAGAAATAATTGACTTCATGTTTATGTTTTATTAATCCCATATTTATTATTAAGGCGACAAAAAAGTGATATAATAAATGAAGAATAATGGTAAAGGGATTCTCAATCCCAAACTCAACATATTAGGTTATCAGCGATATCACATTGATTTAAGTGTGAATTTTCGTATAATATCCAAAATATTTCATGGGAATTTTTTGGGATAAATATGTTTCTACCATTCCAAAATGTTTTCCAACCCATATATAATTATATTTCAAATAGACTCAAATTACAAAAACATCTCTTGAATACTATTGAGTTGTTTCCCATTTCAAATAAGAAAATTTTCTTTTAGGGTAATGTAATATCTCATCTATTTATTTTGGAATCCAAAATATCTTTTCATAATGTATGATATTCAAAATATTTTATGAAACTCTTTCTTTTCCATGGGTTATTCCATAACTAAGAGTGTAAAGCATCCATGTGGCATACATGTCTATGATCATTTTGTGATCTGTTAGGTGGGACACAAATTATACATTCCTCCAATGCATTGGGTTATATGATATAGCATAGAAGATAATATTTATTATACCTGAAAACTATTCTATCAGTGTTCCCCATGATGATGTTATTATTTATTCACATATATAATACATTTACATGATTAAATCTTTATTCACATCTATGTGTGATATCATCCAACAATGTTATGATGTTTGATTACTTGGGATATAACACATTAAGGGCATTTATAAAATTCATTGTTCATGATTTTTATAAATTTCATATTATTATGATATTGTTATTATTATGGTCACCCATGTTCTATTGATTCGTGTCCTTTATCCCTTCCCTTACTATGATTTTACCTCACCCCATTCTTTGATAAATATCCTCCGATGGCTAAATGAAGTAAATAGATAGTATGATATAGAAAAGTATATATAATAATAATTTTTAAAATTACTATATTTTATTATATATAATTCATGTATCCACCCAGTTTCTCTAAGACACTAATCCTTTGGATCGTGGATTATATCAGTATTATGTTGTTTATAAAAAATTGATGTAATAGTCATGAAATGAAAATTTGTTCTATTATAAATTCCAATAACTATAGATGGATAGAGAGGTTATTGTTTGTAAATGTGTTATGTTGACCATTCCATTATAAACTACAAGGAATCTAGTATTTTCTAGCATAGAAACATCTCCTCAGATACTAATATTTTCATAGTTCTTTTTCGCAAGTCAATCCCTATAGAATATCACTTAATTCTATACATATTCAATGAAATAGAACCATAAATTTAGTAAAAAATATATATATTAAATAGGTTTATAAAATAAATAAACCTAGTGGTTATAGGTTTTGTTGGGTTTCATTTTAAATGGGGTGAGTTAGTGTCGAGACTACACAGTGGGAGAGATTGGTTTTGGGTTTTTCTAGGACATGGTTTATAGTGGTGATGTCTAATGTTTTTGGAATATGATAAAAGGTATGGTAAAAAATGGATGAAAAAAATGGAAGAAGTTAAAGAGGATAATACATATATAATGAGGATGGACTAGAGGGTAGAGGTATTACTTCCTCATTGGATGACACCATCTCCTCTAGTTAGTCCACACCAGCCAACCACCATCATCATCATCATTATACATTATCTTCCACCACCTTCATACTAATATATAATCAAGTTTTTATGATCTTATATGATTCCTCATCAGTTAGTGAACAATAAAAAACCCAAAACTGTAACATACCAGGTAAATAAAGAATAAAGAATTTTCATATTTATTAATATTTACGAATTAAATATTAATTTTAAGTAAAAGGGGTTTCTACGTTCGATAGCGTACTCGATACGCAACGATGAGTTTCTTTGAAAACTTACGTTGCACACAAGTAATAAAATAATATTATTTTAAATGTTAGTTAACGAGTAGCCATTGTACTGGCGGGAATGGATAGAAATAACTAAAATATTATTATATATGTTTTTAAATGTTTTTACATTTACCCAATAAAAGATAAAGGCTTAAAATACGGAAAGAGTTCAATTTTAGGCATTTATACCCTAATTTTCACGAAAGGTCCACTTATCACCTTTTGACGGAGAACCGTCATTAAATATAGTTTTGATCGATCTTATAAATTCTATTGGACCAAATATAACTCTTCTTTAGAATCGGTACATCAAAATTTACTTTGTGTAAATTTTTGGTACCTTTCTGATAAAGTTCATTTTTTTAATTAATAGTGTAAAATGTTGTATTTTAAATCAAAACCTCTTTTTAATCTAATTTATTTATATGATTAGATTATCTTTTGAATTGGTTTTAAAGTGAAATTAGAAAATATTTTTACCATTAAATCCAATAGTGGTCGTTCGAATTAAATTCACTTTGAAATCGGACTTAAACTAGTGTCAATCTTTTGATACTTATTATTTCATAAAAACACGCTATTTGCTCTGACATCGGGAATTAATTATTAAATTAATTAATGTGACTTATATGTTTTGAATTTTGTAATATAGACTTCATTTTTGAATTCAGAATATCAAATATATCTTAGGGTGAATTTTTGGTAATTTTCTGAAAAACTTCAATTTTTTATGAATAGTGAAACCACTAAGTGGTACTTATAAAGACTGATTTTCTGTTTAAATGAAATTTTTCCATCATTGTGTTTTTAATTTCAAAAATCCGACATATATGGTTGTCATTAAGAAGTAAAATGTGGTTCAATGAGATTATAATAATTTTTTGGTAAATAGTAACTTATTAAGTTCTTAATCGCAATTCGTGGTAATTAGTGTAGTTTAAGGTAAAAATAATGCTTTAATAAAATAAGATGAGCTTGACACATGTCCCAACCTTATTGGTTGTGTCATGGCCGACCAAGAAAAGCCATGGGTCAACATGGGGACCCCATGGAGACAATTTGGTTGGGAAATGACATAAATAACTTTTTATTTAATGTAAAAGTAAAAATGACACAAACATAATATGTTTTACAAAAAAAAAATTTACATGGGGTTATAAAGATCAGATTTTTGATTATAAATAGTCATTGGAAAGATAAAAAGATTTCCTACATCATAGTATTTTTTTAATATTTTTTAGACATTAAATAAATTAAATTATTTATGACATAATAATGATGCAGCGATGACATCATTATTTGACGATTTAAATAAAATGGAAAGATAATGTAAAATCTATGAACTACACATGTCGAAAACCAATTGGATGAGTGGATTTCGAACCCTTATCACCTTATCCACTAATTATTTCAATTTGTGACCTCTTAAAACCGAAAAACATTTTCAAATAAAGTAATATTTCTTTACTTTCCAAAAGTGCCCCTCCTCTCCTCTTATAAAAGGCCCCCACCTCTACCTCATTTCACACACTCCTCAAGCCTTTGGCTCGGCCAACCCCTGCCCATTAACTCTCTCCACATCCCTCTCATCATCCTAGAGGATTCCCTTTGGGCATAATCCTTTCAAAGGAAGCCTTTAGGCTCAAATCAAAAGGAGTTACACTTTTAAAGGTAATTCATTCTCTCTTGTTCATTTGTTTTATTTTGCTTCTCCAACCCTCTAAAATCTTTTTATTTACTTCTTTTGTAACAAAACCAGTATCTTCAATATACAAGGATGTTGTTATAAGATTTATTCGAGCTACACTCTCACACAACTACATCAAATTGTTAAAGAACATACGGTTTCCGTGGATGGAGAAATTCTGCCTCCCGAAACGATGATTGTTCAATACTCATTTAACACCTTCAAAGGTGGCCATTATGATGTCACTATTTTTATATATGATATATAATATGTTTATTTTTTCTTTAAGCTTCTGTATTTTTCATTTTGGGCATACTTTTATGGTTTCCATTATGGGTAAACACGATATCTTCATTTAAGGAAGTGCGGACTACCGCCCCCTCAAATTGATGTGATTCGTTAATGCCATATGTGGGACGTGTAAAGGATGGATTTAAAGTTATTATATATGATGTTATACTGGAATTATAATATACCTCTATATCATTATTATTTCTTTCCATTAAAGTATGATATAGAAATGAAAGTAGCGTTCATGCGTACGTACGGCTTACTGTCTCCATGAACGGTGCATTTCATTTCTTATCCCCAAAATGTAATGTACTATTAAAAGTACATGTATATAATGGATATATTTAATTAATTATATATCTAAATGATGAATATAATTATGGAATTAAAATATACATACCTCTCATTTAGTTTTAATTCCATTAATATGACAAAGAAATGAAAGTAGCGTTCATGCGTACGTACGGCTTACCGTCTCCATGAACGGTGCATTTCATTTCTTAACTCTAAATGATTATGTAATATTATAAATACATGTATATGATGGATATATATGATACATATTATATCCAAATCGGGAATTTCATTCTGGATATAAAGAACCTTTTACCACACGAACAACATGTAATTGTAAGAAGTTCACTTTCGACTTAAGAACCAAATATTGAGAAAACAAACATTATTAACTTAAATGGTTACATAATGTTTATAACATAGAAATAAGTGATATAGAAGGAATAATGAACTTTAAAAAGGTTCTCAATCGAGTATAAATTAACTCAAGATTATTATTCAGGACGTTAAAGAACGATCGAGTCAAGTCGGACCCGAGGTAAGGGAACTTCTTAACCCAATTTCCATTATTTGGGTTAATCTCCTATTTTCAAATTATGTCATGATATTATTATGTCTTATTTTGTATTTTTACTTTCTTTATGTGTACCTATAGTGAATACACATAATAGATCTATTTTATTTTAAAATTTATCTTTTTAAGGGACTTCGTCTCAATCTCCTTTCATTAAGGCATATTTCGTTTTATACACAACTTTCTTTTATACGGTGTATAAACCCCTTTGACTTTTACTTTAATACAAAAGGAATCTTTTTCTACGAAGTGTTTTACTAAACGACAAAAAGGAATGTTTTTTTAACGTACGCGGTGACAACGACCTTTTCTACCGCCGCGAGTATTATTTGGTCTTTGTATTTCTCAACAAGCTGTAATGTTTTTAGAATAAAATAAATACCATATACTCTTTTATGTATTTTGGTATTGGAAATGGTTTTGAAAAAGGATTCTATTATTTCAATATATTTATGATATATTGTGATTGAAATGTTGAAATGTTATCATTCCTTTATATTGGTTTTATGTTTTATGATTTTATATTGGTACTTGGACATTTTAACGGGTGGTTACGTTATAAACCATATGACGGGTGGTGCCGTGAATACCAGGACGGGTGGTTACGTTATAACCTCCAATGCATTGGGTATGGAAGTCGGCCGTATGGCTATTCCATTTAGTATGTATGGAAATTGGCCATATGGCTATTCCATTAAGTGATATTTGTGGACGTCGACCGTATGGTTATTCCACTTAAGTATGTTTATGTCCCAAGTTACCTTTATAAATGTTATGTGTTCTTTTTATGGATTTTATGGTAATCCTTTGCTTACAAAAAGGTAAGTAATGATACTTTATTCAGTGAAGAGTTTTTTACAACTTCATGAAGGTGAAGGTATTAATTTGATAGAGTATACATGGTTTACTTGATTTTGAAAAACTAACAGTTTTCATTCTTTGTGTATCCCTTACTGAGCTTTTTATGCTCACCCCAAGTTTTTTTGAAATGTTTTTCACAGGACTTAATGTGGAATAAGGTCAAGGATGGGATCAAGGGAATGTCATGCTATATAAAACATGGAACTAGACACGTTTCTTTTTAAGAGTTTTTTTTATTATGGAAACTTAGTATAAGTGACTACTTTGTAATCTTTTGAGATGTAATAGTTATGTTCTAATTCTCTAAAACTCTAAACCTGAAAAGATCCTCAACGTGAATTATTCTTTTAATTCAATATTAAGTAAGGTTTAAGGTCGGGGCCTTATAGTTGGTATCAGAGGTTGGTTTAGACAACTTTAGGAGTTAGAAAATTGTTAAATTATAATATGATTGAAATGATATAGCATTTACGGATTACCATGTTGCTTCGCCTAAGATATTTTTGTGTTCAGAATGGTTTTCCGCAGAGGAAACAAAGCAGCTATGTTGGCACGACATCAGGAGAAAGATAACCTTCCAAATCAGCAACCTAAGATGGCCAAAATCGTAACTGAACAGTTTGTTGCAGTGATGGAACAGTTAACTCAGGCTATAAATGGTGGTGGTATCCATGCACGAGATCAGCCAGATCAACCGCAGAGGAACATGTCAGTGGTGGAACATTTCATGAGGCAACATCCCCCATCATTCAGAGGATCATCTGACCCTGTGCAAGCTGAAGGGTGGATTAAAGCACTGGAGAAGATTTTTGATGTCATGGGGTGTTCAGAACATCAAAAGGTTAGTCTTGCTGTTTACCGTTTTGAAGGTGAAGCTGATCAGTGGTGGTCGATGGTGAAAAATATAAGGGATAGTGATGAGATTGAGGATCTTCACTGGGAAGGATTCAAAGGTATGTTTCTTGAGAAATATTTTCCTAAGGTAGTTCCTCTTAGGATGGAAAAACAGTTCCTAGAATTGAGGCAGGAGGATGATTCAGTGGCTGCTTATGAAGAAAAGTTCACTCGATTGGCAAGGTATGCTCCAAACTTCATACGAGATCTTGATAGTAAAATAAGCCGTTTTTACTCAGGGTTAAAGCCAAAGTATCTAAGGGCTTTAGCTTCTCGTGAGTTCAAAAGTTATGAAAAACTTTTTCGATGTGCGGAGAAGGTGGAAATGGAGTTTGCCGATGATCAGGTGTTCTATGACAAACAACAGAATAAGAGGTCTAGTTGGCAGGAAAAGGGGAAGAATTCATCAAAGAAGCAAGAGGTAAGAAAACCAAATATCCATCCTGTGAGAAGTGTGGTAAAATGCATCCTGGAGAATGTTTATCCAAGTCTGGTAAGTGCTTTCGGTGTGGTAAGTCTGGTCATATTGCTCGTAACTATAAGGAAGATGATCAAGCAGGAAATGAAAATCCAACGGTAAGATGTTTTAAGTGTAATGAAATGGGTCATTATGAAAACGAGTGTCCAACGAAGAACTCAACTGGGGGAATGCAGCCAGACTACAAGCAGAAAGGGGTGGTGAAATCCTTTGCAACAACTTCAGTAGATGTTGGGCTATCGAATGAAGTGGTATCAGCTCCAAGGAGCTCAGTATTTTTCAAAGATTGACTTGAGGTTGGGGTACCATCAGTTGAAAGTAAAAGAAGCAGACGTTCCGAAGATTGCGTTCCGTACTAGATATAGCCATTATGAATTTGTAGTTATGCCTTTTGGGTTAACCAATGCACATGCTGTATTCATGGACCTCATGAATAAAATTTTCCATGAGATCTTGGATAAGTTTGTGTTTGTGTTTTGAGGTTTGGGAAGAGGTTATGTGTTCCTTGTGATTCACAGTTGAAGAATGAGTTGTTATGTGAGGCTCATAGTTCTCTGTTTTCAGTTCATCCGGGCAGTACTAAGATGTATAGAGATATGCAGGAGTATTACTGGTGGGATGGAATGAAAAGAGACATTGCTGATTTTACTGTGAAGTGTTTGACATGTAAACAGGTTAAAGCAGAGCGGCAGTTACCGAAAGGGATGCTTCAGCCTTTACCAGTGCCAGAGTGGAAATGGGAAACCATATCCATGGACTTTGTTGTGGGATTACTGAGGACATCTCGAGGTAATAATGCAATCTGGGTTATTGTTGATCGCTTGACCAAATCTGCTCATTTCCTTTCTATACGAGATACTTTCTTTCTAGATCAACTTTCCCGTTTGTATCTTAAAGAGATAGTCAGGTTACATGGAGTTCCTCTCTCCATTGTATCTGATCGTGATCCCAGGTTCACATCTAACTTTTGGAAAGGCCTTCAGAAGTCGTTGGGTACTGAATTAAATTTTAGTATAGCTTTTCATCCTCAATCAGATGGGCAGTCAGAACGAACAATTCAGACCTTGGAGGATATGCTACGAGCTTGTTCGATGGATTATCAGGGAAGTTGGGAACAACATCTTTCTTTGGTTGAGTTTCTTGTAATAACAGTTTTCATTCCAGTATACAGATGGCACCATTTGAGGCATTATATGGGAAGCGGTGTGGAACTCCAACATTTTGGTATGAAGTGGGTGAAAGGAAGCTGATGGGACCAGAATTGGTAGAAGAGATGGCAGAAAAAGTTCAGTTGATTCAGAAGCACATGAGAACAGCTCAGAGCAGGCAGAAGAGTTATGCGGATAACCGGAGGAAGGATCTATCTTTCGAGGTAGGTAATCATGTTTTTCTCAAGGTTTGTCCTTGGAAAAGTGTGATGAGATTTGGTAAGAAAGGAAAGCTGAGTCCAAGTTTTATTGGACCATATGAAATTCTGGAGAGAGTTGGATCAGTTGCATACCGGGTGGCTTTACCTCCGAGTTTATCTCAGGTACACAATGATTTTCATGTTTCAATGTTGAGGAAGTATATGCCAGATCCATCTCATGTTTTGAGCCCAGATGTAGTTCAGCTGGAAGAGAACCTATCTTATGAGGAACAACCGGTCCAGATTCTTGACCATAGGGAGCAAGTGTTACGGAATAAGGTCATTCTCCAGGTAAAGGTTTTGTGGAAAAACCATGTGATTGAAGAGGAAACATGGGAATCTGAAAATGCTATTAGGGATAAATACCCCCACTTATTTTGATAAGTGAATAAAATTGCGAGGATGCAATTCCCAAAAAGGGGGGAAGGATGTAACATCCCAGGTAAATAAAGAATAAATAATTTTCATATTTATTAATATTTATGAATTAAATATTAATTTTAATTAAAAGGGGTTTCTACGTTCGATAGTGTACTCGATACGCAACGATGAGTTTCTTTGAAAACTTACGTTGCACACAAGTAATAAAATAATATTATTTTAAATGTTAGTTAACGAGTAGCCGTTGTACTGGCGGGAATGGATATAAATAACTAAAATATGATTATATATGTTTTTAAGTGTTTTTACATTTACCCAATAAAAGATAAAGGCTTAAAATACGGAAAGAGTTCAATTTTAGGCATTTATACCCTAATTTTCACGAAAGGTCCACTTATCACCTTTTGATGGAAAACCGTCATTAAATATAATTTTGATCGATATTATAAATTCTATTGGACCAAATATAACTCTTCTTTAGAATAGGGACATCAAAATTTACTTTGTGTAAATTTTTGGTACCTTTTTGATAAAGTTCATTTTTTTAATGAATAGTGTAAAATGTTGTATTTTAATTCAAAAACCTCTTTTTAATCTAATTTATTTATATGATTAGATTATCTTTTTAATTGGTTTTAAAGTGAAATTAGAAAATATTTTTACCATTAAATCCAATAGTGGTCGTTGGAATTAATTTCACTTTGAAATCGGACTTAAACTAGTGTCAATCTTTTGATACTTATTGTTTCATAAAAACACGCTATTTGCTCTGACATCGGGAATTAATTATTAAATTAATTAATGTGACTTATATGTTTTGAATTTTGTAAAATAGACTTCATTTTTGAATTCAGAATATCAAATATAGCTTAGGGTGAATTTTTGGTAATTTTCTGAAAAACTTCAATTTTTGATGAATAGTGAAACCACTAAGTGGTACTTATAAAGACTGATTTTCCGTTTAAATGAAATTTTTCCATCATTGTGTTTTGAATTTCAAAAATCCGACATACATGGTTGTCATTAAGAAGTAAAATATGGTTCAATGGGATTATAATAATTTTTTTGTGAATAGTAACTTATTAAGTTCTTAATCGCAATTAGTGGTAATTAGTGTAGTTTAAGGTAAAAATAATGCTTTAATAAAATAAGATAAGCTTGAAACATGTCCCAACCTTATTGGTTGTGTCATGGCCGACCAAGACAAGCCATGGGTCAACTTGGGGACCCCATGGAGACACTTTGGTTGGGAAATGACATAAATAACTTTTTATTTAATGTAAAAGTAAAAATGACACAAACATAATATGTTTTACAAAAACAATTTTTACATGTGGTTATAAAGATCAGATTTTTGATTATAAATAGTCATTGGAAAGATAAAAAGAGTTCCTAAATCATAGTATTTTTTTTATAATTTCTAGACATTAAATATATTAAATTATTTATGACATAATAATTGATGCAGCGATGGCATCATTATTTGACGATTTAAATAAAATCGAAAGATAATGTAAAATATATGAACTACACATGTCCAAAACCAATTGGATGAGTGGATTTCGAACCCTTATCACCTTATCCACGAATTATATCAATGTGGGACCTTTTAAAATCGAAACACATTTTCAAATAAAGTAATATTTCTTTACTTTCCAAAAGTGCCCCTCCTCTCCTCTTATAAAAGGCCCCCACCTCTACCTCATTTCACACACTCCTCAAGCCTTTGGCTCGGCAACCCCTGCCCATTTACTCTCTCCACATCCCTCTTCTCATCCTAGAGGATTTTCTTTGGTCAGAATCCTTTCAAAGGAAGCCTTTAGGATCAAATCAAAAGGAGTTACACTTTTAAAGGCAATTCATTCTCTCTTGTTCATTTGTTTTATTTTTCTTCTCCAACCCTCTAAAATCTTTTTACTTACTTCTTTTGTAACAAAAACAGTATCTTCAATATACTAGGATGTTGTTATAAGAGTTATTCGAGCTACACTCTCACACAACTACATCAAATGGTTAAATAACATACGGTTTCTGTGGATGGCCAAATTCTGCCTCCCGAAACGATGATTGTTCAATACTCATTTAACACCTTCAAAGGTGGCCATTATGATGTCACTATTTTTATATATGATATATAATATGTTTATTTTTTCTTTAAGCTTCTGTATTTTTCATTTTGGGCATACTTTTAGGGTTTCCATTATGGGTAAACACGATATCTTCATTTAAGGAAGTGCGGACTACCGCCCCCTCAAAGTGATGTGATTCGTTAATGCCATATGTGGGACGTGTAAAGGATGGATTTAAAGTTATTATATATGATGTTATACTGGAATTATAATATAACTCTATATCATTATTATTTCTTTCCATTAAAGTATGATATAGAAATGAAAGTAGCGTTCATGCGTACGTACGGCTTACCGTCTCCATGAACGGTGCATTTCATTTCTTATCCCCAAAATGTAATGTACTATTAAAAGTACATGTATATAATGGATATATATAATTAATGATATATCTAAATGATGAATATAATTCTGGAATTAAAATATACATACCTCTAATTTAGTTTTAATTCCATTAATATGACAAAGAAATGAAAGTAGCGTTCATGCGTACGTACGGCTTACCATCTCCATGAACGGTGCATTTCATTTCTTAACTCTAACTGATTATGTAATATTATAAATACATGTATATGCTGGATATATATGATACATATTATATCCAAATCGGGAATTTCATTCTGGATATAAATAACCTTTGACCACACGAACAACATGTAATTGTAAGAAGTTCACTTTCGACTTAAGAACCAAATATTGAGAAAACAAACATTATTAAATTAAATGGTTACATAATGTTTATAACATGGCAATAAGTGATATAAAAGGAATAATGAACTTTAAAAAGGTTCTTAATCGAGTATAAATTAACTCAATCTTATTATTCAGGACGTTAAAGAACGATCGAGTCAAGTCGGACCCGAGGTAACGGAACTTCTTAACCCAATTTCCATTCTTTGGGTTAATCTCCTATTTTCAAATTATGTCATGATATTATTATGTCTTATTTTGTATTTTTACTTTCTTTATGTGTACCTATAGTGAATACACATAATAGATCTATTTTATTTTCAAAATGATCTTTTTAAGGAACTTCGTCTCAATCTCCTTTCATTGAGGCATATTTCGTTTTATACACAACTTTCTTTTATACAGTGTATAAACCCCTTTGACTTTTACTTTTATACAAAAGGAATCTTTTTCTACGAATCGTTTTACTAAACGACAAAAAGGAATGTTTTTTTAACGTACACGGTGACAACGACCTTTTCTACCGCCGCGAGTATTATTTGGTCTTTGGATTTCTCAACAAGCTGTAATGTTTTTAGAATAAAATAAATACCATATACTCTTTTATGTATTTTGGTATTGGAAATGGTTTTGAAAAAGGATTCTATTATTTCAATATATTTATGATATATTGTGATTGAAATGTGGAAATGTTATCATTCCTTTATATTGGTTTTATGTTTTATGATTTTATATTGGTACTTGGACATTTTAACGGGTGGTTACGTTATAAACCATATGACGGGTGGTGCCGTGAATACCAGGACGGGTGGTTACGTTATAACCTCCAATGCATTGGGTATGGAAGTTGGCCGTATGGATATTCCATTAAGTATGTATGAAAATTGGCCATATGGCTATTCCATTAAGTGATATGTGTGTAAGTCGACCGTATGGTTATTCCACTTAAGTATGTTTATGTCCCAAGTTACCTTTATAAATGTTATGTGTTCTTTTTATGGATTTTATGGTAATCCTTTGGTTACAAAAAGGTAAGTAATGATACTTTATTCAGTGAATAGTTTTTTACAACTTCATGAAGGTGAAGGTATTAATTTGATAGAGTATACATGGTTTACTTGATTTTGAAAAACTAACAGTTTTCATTCTTTGTGTATCCCTTACTGAGCTTTTTATGCTCACCCCAAGTTTTTTTGAAATGTTTTTCACCGGACTTAATGTGGAATAAGGTCAAGGATGGGATCAAGGGAATGTCATGCTATATAAAACATGGAACTAGACACGTTTCTTTTTATGAGTTTTTTTATTATGGAAACTTAGTATAAATGACTAATTTGTAATCTTTTGAGATGTAATAGTTATGTTCTAATTCACTAAAACTATAAACCTAAAAAGATCCTCAACGTGAATTATTCTTTTAATTCAATATTAAGTAAGGTTTAAGGCCGGGGCCTTATAAAAACCCTCCCCTTTTTTCGTTCAGTTGCAATGCAGCCTCCCTCTATTCACAGAGAAACCCTATCGACCCTACCACCACTACTATAATAGTGGTTGTTTTAAAAAAATTATATGTTAGGTACATTTTGATTACCCATTCAATTTTATATAAATTAGATAATATTAATTATATATTAGATAAAACATTAATGTATTAATGATTTTAAGATTTATTACTTTTATATATGGTCTTGTGATAGATAAAACTATAATGGTATTAATCTAATTATAAACTCTAATTTCTAACCCATAGCTACTAGATTTAAGTATATTAGTCATTATGTAACTTCTATGACATTATATGGGATTTATTATTTATAGTTATATAATTACCCTGGTAAATTGATATATATGTTATTAAACATATTATTAAGTTATTTTATATTATATTATATCATTACACCAAATTTCACGAATATGGCTTTATGGAAATTTGATTATCCAAATTTTTCATAACATTTTCAATAACTATACGATTTTTTAAGTTTATTACATGATAGTAATCCTTTTATTATATTGATTTGTTTCACATTAGGTTATAAAAAATCATTTTTTGAAACATGAACATAAATTCTTAGTTTGAATAATTCTTTGAACATATTTTAATTATCATTTGTAAACATAAATATTTTCTAATTCAATACATTATAATTTTTTCATTTATAAATCATATACTATTCATGTAATTTCAATATTTATTTAAAATAGTATTTCAATAATTATTATTTAAACATTACTAACACAAAGAATTATATTTAATATCAGAACCCAATGTGGGCAGTGAAAAGTAGATATCATTTCCCACATAAATGTTGAAGAAGGTTATAATGAGTGTTTTATTCCCATTTAAGAGGATTAAAAACACCCAAAATCCAATTTTATGTGTGTCATGTTCTTAGAGAGTGTAAATAAAATAAGTTTGATCATGTTACATGCTCAAATAGTCAAATAATCCAACAAGACCATGAACTCCAATATTTCCCCACATACATACCTAATGTACCAACAATAGGGGGTATAATTTTTATCAATAATTTTGAAATATAATATTATAAAATATGGGTTGTGAAGTCTAAAAATTAAATAAACATAACCCAATTTATGGATTATAAAAATCATTATTTTTAGGGAGCTAAACTGTTATGTTGATGCAATCTATAACATTAACTGTATTTTTTTATCTAGTGAACGAATAATCAAGTATATTATACATTTTTCATTTCCACTGCTACTCACAATTATAAAATAATAGGTCTTAAATATCAATTCAAAAATGAAAATTGGAAACTATTGGATTCATTCACACCTATAATTTTCTCTTCTTATATGTTCATATGCATCAATAATAATACACATTTATTATTTGGAATTTTTAATTTCAACTAATATCATCCATTTTTATTCTAGAATAGTTACGTTTATTAAAGAATAAAAATTTGATTCATAGTAATAATAATTATATAATCACCATTAATAGAAAGTTTTATCCACATTGATTACATGCACAAACTGTGGTAATTAAAACCATATTCATAAAAATCTACCTAATCATATTGGTTTGAGAAAAAAAAATTCAGCCACATAGAAATTGATCTGGGAGGGTTCAAAGAATGAGATAGAGTCTTTGGATGGAAAATTAAATTTTAATTAATTGAAAATTAATTATGAACAAGTAGATATACATGCAAAATTACATTTCATGTGGCAGATATCTGTGAAACCATATGAAAACGAATGCGAGATATGTTTATTTAAAGGTGAAGAATAATATTTTAAAGGGGCTATCCATTCTATTAAATAGTAGGATTATATGGTCTTATGGATGATTTAATATGACACTAGAGCAATATTTACATTGTAGAACTGATACTACATATGAACATAGATAGTTAGGTGGAGTTACATTGATATTCCATGTGATCATTGATATTTCATCTCCCTTGATCTTATTTCTATATCGTATTATTTTTTTCCTCTCGAGTTTTTCTTCATGAATTTATGGTATTTTATATTAAATGAGATTTTATTTCGTTAACATTTTGTTAATGTTATGCATTATGAAACTTACTTATAAACATGAATATTGTTTTAATGATTAGATGGTAGATGTATAATTTGTGAGAATAAAGTAATGACGGTTTATTTTTTTACAAGGAATTGGGGATTCAAATTTTTGTTTTAGATAGAGTATTATGATTGTAGGAATATTACAATGGATAATCCTATACTCTGTACATAATTAAATTCACAATTATTTTTATTAATGGTTGTTTAGTGTATTAAAAACATGAACAAGTGTGGTTTAAAACTGTACCAACTATAGTTTGAAACCATAATATTAAACACCAAATGTAAAATTTACAATATAAAAACATA
Source organism: Viscum album (assembly GCA_963277665.1). Taxonomy (NCBI): domain Eukaryota; kingdom Viridiplantae; phylum Streptophyta; class Magnoliopsida; order Santalales; family Viscaceae; genus Viscum; species Viscum album. The sequence goes on from OY728156.1 coordinate 56,383,928, forward strand.
ATACCACAGAAGGTAAAATAATTTAATCTAAATATGGAGTTATATGTTACCTTATATGGACATTCATCTTCCATAGAAATTACTTGTTATGCCTTCAAGGAGTGTCTATTAGTTGATAATGGTGGCTAATTATTACCTTACAGTACAAAAAATAGTACATTAGAGGGGGTTATTTGGAGGGGGTTATGCACATCCCCACTAAATTCATTTTCAGTAACATTAGAGGGGGTTATGCACAACCCTATTTATTCATTGAATATATAGGGGGTTATAAACCCCCTATAAATTCATTTTTTCTAAAAATTAAAGAGGGATTATGTATATCAATTTCTAATCATAGAATTTATAGGAAGTTATAAAGCCCCTAAATTACATAAATTAGAAGGGGTTTTGAACCCCTTGTGAGTTTTTGACATTATTTTTCTAATATGTAGTTTCATTTTATAGGGGGTTCAAATCCCCATATAATATATGAAATTGGAGGGGGTTCCAAATCCCCTATAATGTCTTAAATTATAGGGGGTTCACCACCCCACTCAAATTTCATAAATTATAGGGGGTTTAAACACCCTCTTTAATGTATTCAAATTAGAGGGGGTACAAAACCCTCTCTAATATCAATAAATTACAGGGGGATAAAAACCCCATATAATTATGTAAATTTTGAGCGGTTTCAACCCCCCCTGATATCTTTAATTTAAGGGTGGTTCAAAACCCCCCTCAAAATTAAGGGATTCAGGGGTTTTTGAACCCCCACTATTTAAAAAAACAAATCTTCCATAATATATAATTATTTATATATAATTAAAATGAATATATAAATGTATTTAAACATATTTAATGAACATATTATATAAAATATTTACATGTACACATAAATCTAATTGTATAGTACTATGTAAATTAATATATATTAGTTCGTATAAATTTATTTTATATAATATTAATTATTTATAATTTAAAATCATAATCATATTATAAAAATATAAATATAAACATTATTTATCTAAAAATTAAATCATACAAAAATCAAGGATTGTAGTTTTCATAAATTATATTATAATAAAAATAAATATATTTTTATATTAAAGGTTTATGCCTTTATATTATATATAATTAATATTATATGACATATAATTTATATAAATAATTTTATATTAATGTATATTTTTTAAAATAATAGTATAAATTATTTAACATAATAATAAATATATGTATTGAAATACATTTTATAAATATTTTTATTAATGGTGTTTCATATAATATTAATTATATATAATATAAAATTGAATTTCATATAATATTGAGTATATTTTTTATAAATTTTATTTCATATAATAACGATTATATATAATATAAAATTGTATTTCATATAATATGGATTATATATAATATACATTTTAATTATATATAATATATTATTAGTTATATATAATATAATATTAACAACATATAATGTTAATATTTGTATAAATTGTATATCATATAATGATAAAACTATATTAATTTTATATAATATCATATAGTTTATACAAATAATTATATTTATTGATTTAAAAAATAATAAATTTATGTATTAAAAGACATTATAAAAATATATATCTAAAGAACTTATATAAATATATTAGGTAAATACTTATATATATATTCCTTAAATATATATATATATATTTATTTATGTATGTATATAATAAATTTACGTAAATATATAATATAAATGTACTTATTATAATATATATTTGATATAGATCATATAATAAATGTATGGTATTTATAAATCAAACATATAATTTTTATTGATTAAAAAATAGAATTTACAATAATTAAAATAATTAATAATTTTATTGTTATCATACACACAAAGAAAAACATATATAAGTAAAATATATACATATATACTAATATAGTATATTTTTTGTGATATAAAAATATAGAATATATAATACATATAACATCATCTACAAATAAATATAGTAAATAATATATTTTTATATTTATTTAAATGTACGTAAATATATTGGGAAAATAATATTTATTATAATAAACCGTAAAATATATATAAATACTATAATGTTTAATATATATCTAATAATGTTAGTTGGAGTGGTCCACAGGAGGAATTCTGGCAGAGTTTAACGTGGGGTGGTGCAGATTCGATTCCATGATCCTTCATTTTCTGTGGGCATGGGAATTATAGAGGACGCAGGATGGGGGTGAGAAAATGAGGCAGGCTCGGGGCATAGTGTGAAGGCGGGGTACTCAGGGCTAGGGAGCGCATTGCATAGGCAGGAACAAGAGGAGGGTTGGGAAACAGTGATGAGGTGGGAACTAGGGGGATGGTGTAGGAACCATTGGGAGAGCGAACTGGATATGGCATGGGAGAGAGGGAGAACCATGGATGGGTGGGTCATTAAAAAATGTTAAAATATTTTGGGGAGGTTGTCGAAACCACCCCTAAAGTAACTCCTTTATTAGGGGTTGTTTGAACTGCCCCTAAATCATTCCTACCAGTGGCAGTTGTTGTGGTACTTGTGAGTTTATATCAAAATTAGAGGTGGTTTAAACCCCCTCTAATGTAACTACTGCTAAATTGACCATGGCTATAGTAGCGCTTACTCAAAACTGCCACTAAAGGAAGTAGGTGTCCATATTCACAACAGTTCCTCACAACCACCACTAATGTACGTCTAAGGGGTTATAACCCCTTTTAATTTCAAAACTAACCCCCTCTAATATGTTTGTTTTTTAGTTTTATCATAATAAGTTTGAAGATATAAGTATATTTGAATGATTTTATTTTCCCTTACATGTTTTTTCCATTATATTAAGATAGAAAATCCTGGTAATGAACATTATAGTTGGTAATATTCTTTGTGTGTTCCCATATATATTGAAAACATTCCCTTCCAACTTATTTTGACTATTTTCATATTGAATGCAAAAAATATCAGGTCTATATAAACTATGGTAATATCACTCGTTACACCCAGATACTAATGAAATACTGACTCGGGAAACATATGGGGGAATATATATGTTAAACTGTGAATTTGAACCAAGTATATTTTTATGATGTTTAAAATGAAATGTTATTTAATTACTTATAATTTTGAGGTGAATCATGAAATAAAAATAGAAAAAAATTTATAATTATAAAAATTAGAAAAATAATTATACCAAAAAAATCATAAAGGATTTATGGTATGTATTTAAATCATTATACTCAATAAAAGTAATATTAACAATATTACATGTTATATCATGTTTCATTTTATTCCATTTGGTTATTTACTTCATTTTTCATATTTTTTATTGGAAATTGAAATCCTTAAAATGAATGATAAATGTGAGACATTTTTTTTACAATTATAGAGTTCCCATACATCCATTTTAGTTTTTTTATATATTTGAGGAAAAAACTCCATTCTATAGATGAATTTTACAATATAACAAGATTTATCATATTATAATTGAATATTGTATGAATTTATGCGATAAAAGTGGATCGATCAAATACGAAAACCCAACATTCATAAATTGATATAATCATACAATATAATAAGGCTGAGAGTATTTCTATATTAGTATAGTAAAAGAGTTCCCATGAAATATTAGAGAAGAATTATCTTATTTAAAAAAAATTGAAGTGTGAGAGAGTGATATGGTTAAAACCATAGCACATTATCGTACCATGGAAGAGGATAAATATATTGGCGAAGTATGTGTATTTTCTATAAATGAAGTGGTGTAATACTATAAATCCCATGAAACACATGATAAGGATACCCCAAATATTTTACCACCCACCATGTACATGTATTGAATAATATATATATAAAAGTGTGCAGATTGTATGTTATATTTAATTGTATATGGGGAACTAAAGGAGACAGTTGTGGAATTTGGACTTGATTTTGATTTCATGTAAACTATGATGTACACTTTTGAAATGTACATCATGATATGTGATATAAAAACCAATTTTCAGTTGATCCTTCTCAATAAGACACATATACATTCATAATGGGATAGTTTTTAGTGAATCCTTGTTAATGAGTATAAAACTAAATCATGTTTAATGTCTCTACAAAAACGAAAAAGTAGAGGAGACCTGATTCACTTCCAGATGGGGAGATGGAATTTTTATATTGGGGTATTTTTTAATTAACTTAAATTTATTCATTAAATTTATAAATTTTTATTTAAAATATACGTATGAGGAATCCTCACATTTTTTCCATCAGTTTTTTTGGAATAGGTAGTATGGGTACTTAATCAAACTATGTTACATTTACTAACCAGAAGACATGTTACATTAGAATAACCTAATTTCCTAAATTATATATCATATTTTGAGGAAATTAATAAAAATGGAATGGTTGTATTAACATTATAATACAATATATATTTGATTAAGAAATATAAATTATTTATTTTATGAGTTTTTTTAAAGAGAACTACTTTCTAATTTCATTCCAAGTTCTTAAATTGATGTGGGAATTACATAAAGTTATTCTTGAATTTTTAAAATACCATTTTATGTTTATAAAATGTGGATTATATAGTTTTTATGTGTGTGTGTAAATATTATATAAAAACAATAAACCATTAATAAGATTAAAAATTAGTTTGATAAATGGTAACCTAATATTCTTTTTTTCCTAGTTATCAGTACTAACCCCAGAGGATACCGTATGATTGGAATTCCATTGTTCCAAACCAAAGCAACCAATAATTGAATAAATTATTGGTATGAATTGGATTAAAAATATTAAAACATGTGGAGTGTGTATCCCCCACTATTGTAAATAATGGATTATGAATGATTATAATTTAAATAATGAATAATTATAATCTCACATATAATTTTACTATTTAATTTTGATATAATTGAGTTAATTAGCATGAACTAGATCATTCAATTCAATTGATTATGGTTAAATTAAAATAACATTATTATTGTTGTCTTAATAGTCCACATAATCTTACATAATTTAAGGACCATGTAATTATTTTATTTAAATATTTCATTGATAGATTTCCTTTAAGAAAATTTAGAGATTAAGGCTTCAGGACAATTTTATTTTTTTATAAGGTGGTATATGATCTGAATAAAGTCATCCTAATTTTTCCAATCAATTAATGAATTTTTATATGGATTTCATAGTTAAAAACCATGCATTATATTATTTTTTTTAAAAAAATTTGTTTATAGACTAATATTTGGAAAAATAGTACTTAAGTGGTTAGTTCAAGTTAAATTTTTGAATACAGAAAATTTTCACATTTTAACATACATCATTCATATATAAAAAATATTATTGATTATTTTCCTCATATATCATTTGTATTTTTTGAAAAATTAAATATTATTAAAAATTTATTTTTTACTTTACTAAGACAAAAAATTCAATTTAATAAGGTAAGAAACTATAGATAGTGTCAGGATTTGAATATTTCTCACCATAATATTAAAATGGGTGAATAGATATTTGACTAAACATGTAATAATATATGATATATACAAGAATTTATGATCATGTTCATAGGGGGAAAAGAGAGAAACAACAAAAGGATTCCATCTCTTTTATATGCTCATACGGTGGTAGAATCCAGTGAAACCTACAATAGAACTCAATAAGGATTCATCTAACCAGAATTTTCATACATAAATTACTTGAATGACATCAAAATATATGGTTTCCATGCTAATATTCAAAAAACAAATATTCTTATAAAATGTGAGCTGTGAATTTTACATAGACGATGAACTAAACCCAGTATATAAATGTTTGTTAATATAGTTTTTCAAAATTTAATCTTTTTATTCAATTTTTTTAAGTATAAAAATTAATATTTATATCCATTAAATACAAAATAAAATCCATAATTTAATTCCCATTACAAGTTCTTCAAAAAATAAATTAAATCATTGTTTTTTATCACACAATAGGTAGATATTGGATTTTCAAAGAACATTCATCCACACCCAAGATAGAGTCAGGTCATGTTTTTAATCTATGTCACATAGAATACTCTCTATATATTCTCAATTATCAATTGGAATATAACAAAACAACCTGGATTAATGAGTAATTTTACCCAAGAAGCTTTTTTTACATTCCAAATTTCAACAAAATAAAAAAAAATATCATTCTTAACTAAAAGGATTAAAACCAATGGATTATGAAGAAGAAGAAAGAGTATATATCCATCACGAATATAGTTCCATGTAAAAATAAAAATAACAAAATTTTACAATCCCAATAATAAAATGAGTCTCCAAGTGACTATCTGTCATCACTAAATTTTCCCACTACGAAGGCGATGAAAAAAAGAGAAGATATATAACTACAATATGACCTTCCATTTTTTAGTCCTGCATAACCACATCTAAAAACTAACAAAGAAAAAACAAAGGTGTGAGAAACAATCACAATTGTATTCCACCAAATAAACTGTAATTATACTAACACAATTAAACCATTATTCCTTGACTTATAATAAAGAAAAACTTATAATGAATTTTTGAATGATATTTTTTTTAAAACACTATTTTATTTTCATAACAGAATTTCATAATCACATAAAATAGGGAATATGAAATGTATTATTGAAAAAACATGAATACCCAAAAAACAACATTGATAGATATTCATAAGATAAATATGTTAGAAATGAACCACATAATATACCATTTTGTGTTAAAAATCATTAACGGAAAAATACATGTTTAGGATTTTGACTATGTGAATACATACTTAGACATAAAAAAAGAACTAATTCATATATCTGGTAACCCAAAATGATATTTAGTATAATAATGGTATATTGATATCAAAATATTTATTGGAATAACACAATCTAAAGGGACTTCTCCTTTTACAGATGTTCAGATGTTTCCAATCTGATATGTTATCAAATTACTATTTAAAACCATTCTCACAATTTTTAAATAATTTTCATGTAAAATCATAATTGTTTCTATTTTTGAAATCATGGTTTACATCAAAACAACGTATAATATATTTTATCAAACACCATGTCGGTAAAAATCCATTTTTAATGAAAATCTACATAAAACAAGAAACTATTGAAAAAAATACACATCAATATCTAGTCAATCATTTCCATAAATAAAACCAAAGGAAATGTGAATGAAAATACGTAAAAAATGAATTAAAACATTAAATAGAGAAACCTACCACCATATTTTATGGGAAATAGATTCAATCGAAAATAATGATTGAGAAGGAATAGATCGGGTCCTCACACACTATTTAGGAATAAATACCAACCAACATAGTTTTTATCATCTATTCTCACATCAAAGAATCAACAGTTTCGACCAAAATATCATTTTATAGGTGATGGAGAAGCACATACCTCATAAAGTTGATGCTCCGAACCCAATCCCACCATGATATATATCATGAAATTAAAGAAAAGACCTAGATGCACAAAAAACCCCAAAAACATGATAATAAGGACCTAGGGATTAGGGAAGGTAAAAAAATGAGTAACAAGATTTCTAGACATGAAATATGCAAAAAGACACTTAGAAGGGTTATTATACAATGTGAATTCCGGACACATGGAAAGTATTCCATATATTTCATTAACAAAAAACATGTCACCTTGGGCTAAAAATATTGGGGAAAAAATCACACTATGAAATGGATTCACAATTAAAACATTTTTATAATTATGAACAGAAGTCATTGCACCAACCTAGTGAAAGGTTCATGTCAAGATCCTATTTCACAACATAAACAAATTTTTTTACTAGTATGTATACAAGACCATGCAGAAACTCCCATAATTTTTTATATTACCCTATATTTATAATTATAAATCATAATCATAAGAACAAGAAAATATGTATAACATGTATATTACACAACACATCATCGTAGGACTTTATGTCCTAATAAAATGATCATGATTCAAATTTTACAAGAATAATGGGCCAATGATAACTCAATAACAATTCCCACTCCTACGATTCATATCTATTTCATTTTCACTTATATTTTACATAGAGAAAAACGGTTTATTAACCTCAAAGTTCCCAATATTGGAAATCCATATTCTGAATTGTTCTCTAAAATACAAATGTTTTGGGATCTAGATCAACATCCTCCTATTCAATCACACAGGACGGATCTGGTTGATACATCCTCATCTAGAAAAAATGGAACATTTTTTGAACTGACCTCAGTATAAATGGAAATTATAACTGATAGTCGACCTATATAAGTCATCCAATTATCACAAAGGGACTAATAGCCCTCATTGTCAAAATACCCTTGTTACATGACTGAAAATTTTCCATATGAGGTTAAACTCAAAGAATGACCTAATAAACAACCCCAAACTCTATTTGATATTGAGGGTAGACCATATTATATCTATGTTAATTGTTTTCATGAAAAATATTCTCTGGGTCCTCTTTCCTTTTCCATCATCTTCTAAACAAGTCTGAGACTATCCAAGGACTAATATCCCAACTCTTTATCAAAAAATAAATATCTACATGGTCCCTAATGCAATGATTCAAATGGTTCCTTCTTAATCAACCCAAGATATCTATTTTTAAAGGAAAACTCTACCACTGGAGGATACCTCTTCTAAGAACCACAATAATTAGGCACACGTGCATGGTGAATATCTTGATGAACCTGAATAACCCTCAGTATAATCCCATCCATATAAAAATTGTATTTCATGATTAATTTCATCCGAGAAATGATCAACTCAAGTAAAAAATTACAAAACATATATGTGAACCTCAGGTCCATATACCAATGATTAAATTCACATAAAACTCGTCCAATTTCCATAATAAAATGGTTATTTTTTGCAACAAACTAGTAGGTATCTGGCGATCTTCTATAATTCTATAATATGTAAGGCATCATGAGACAAAATTTAGAATAAACCTCCTCATCCCCTCCCACTAATTCCAACATCTCAAAAAAAGATATTTCAGAGAATCCGAAGGGTGAATTAACCAACTAGAACAATTTTTACTATCCATAATCTAATGACTCTTTGATATATGAATTAAAAACATGTATCAGCAAGAAAAGTTCCAATAGGGTACCCAAACCAATCACTTAAGGTGTTCCCACCAATTATGATTTAACTAAATCGATAGAAAATGTAATATGACACCATATCATGCCAAAATTCCTCATAAAATGATTATTTTTCTATTACAAAAGTTACTAACACCTACCCAATATCTTCTTCAACATTCATGTTAATCATAGAAAATAGACCAAGTAGATAACATTTATCCACTGATTTCTTTAAGGATAGTGTTGGTAATTTCCTAATCAATTATTTTGCCACCACATTCCCATTCCCTAGGGTATAATAAATATCATAATATAAATTCTAGAGATACTAAACCTATTGTCTCTATCCTATGTTCATACCCCTGTGAGTTTAAATATACTTTAGTATCATTTGATTAGAATATACCATAACTCACTCCCTAATGATATTTTTATTCCATGTTTTTAGTTCATGGGAAACTACAACCAACCCAAGATCATGGGAAGGGTATTTCATCTAATTAGGGAATATATGGTGAGATCCAAATTCCACCATTTTTCTTACATCATGAAAACCACCTAAACAATTCCAAAATCATCATAGAGAATATCATAACCCAGTACTGATTTATATAGAATGAAAATTGGATCAAAATTAAACCTTACATATGTACCTCCAAATATATCCATCATTTATCATTACACTATATCATTACACACTCATGGGTTAAATTTTTCATCAGATATGTGAGCTTGGAATAGTTTTAAACAACCATCCTTTAGTAATCAGTCAATCCATTTAAACTATAGACAATGAAATTATTTATGTGATTTTTCCAATACATTACCACTTGTAACATATCAAGAGCCTCTAAAACATTCCTCTCATTTATAAATTTGAAAAAAAATCTCACTTCATAGATTCAAAACTCACAATAGGAATGATTACCAAACATGATTTTTTCATAAAAAACTCTAAGGATGATATCTTAATGATCCAAGTGACCATCCTCTAACCAAGAGTATATTAAATTTTCATCCAAAAAATATCCAAAAAATATTTTATGGACCAATAAAAAATATTTTTCATCAATGAAATAAAAAATTCATGAATATTAGTGAGACCAAATGGAATTAATAAGAACACAAATTTCCCAAACCGGCCCCTGAATGTTGTCTTAGGTATATCCTATTTATAGACACTGACCTGAATATATCCCAACCAAATGTCAATATTTGAAAACCAAACATCACATTATAGTTTATCATAGATACCATCAATTCATGGAGTGGTATACCTTTTCTTAATTTTTTATGATTCAAAATTAGATATTCAATGCATAGTGTGATCCACCCATATAACATATGAGAAAAAAGATAGGTGAATCCCAAAGTGACATGCTATGATAAATAAACACTATATCCTCATGGTCTGCAAGATAAACCTAAATTTCATTTAACAAAATAGTTATCATGTGATTATATGGAAATTATATATGAATAATACCAAGGAGTAGGTCAAGAGTGAACTAAAACTATAACTATGGTGAAAGACCATAAAATCATTAGGAAATTTATTTGGGTACACAATCACCACTACAATAATTAAAATACTCTACTGTGATCCAATAAAATCATGGAAAACATCATAAATCTAATAGGAGATCATTCCAACCAATGGAATAACATGCCCCAATCATCTTGTTATAGAGTCTCACTCACATTGAAATATATAAGAGACTCTATCAGAAGATAAAAAATGAAATTGATGGTAGTAGTAGAAAATTAAGTCTATAATGATTATCCTAAAATAAATTCCATTTATATGATTATATACATGAATATTGAGAATGATAAATTCCCATTACACTCCAATTTATGATATCATCATCTGACACATGATATATCGAAAACATTTTTCAAATCTCTTTCCCAAATACATGGAAAGATCAACCATGAAAAGAATAATTTCATGTAAAAATACCAATAAATAAATAAATATTGATTATATATAATAATTATTAACTCTTGTATCAAATAATGCTATCACCGTAGAGGGATAAATAAACATTTTACCTCTAATAGTAGTCTGGCATGCCTTAAATTTCTGTTGTGCATAGTGCAATGCATAGAGAAGTCTGGTATTAGATCTTACCTAGTCTTTAAAAAAAATTAGAATCCCCCATGCCATAAAAATGATTCACATAACCCCCAAAGCATCTAAATAAACATAAAATCCGTCATGAGAGAGAATCCTTCATTTCAACCTTGGGACATTATTATAAAAAATGCCTTAGAATACTGTATTTTTCATAATAGTGACATGTTCGGGGTGCTTCCATACAGTTATCTAGGGTCTGAAAAATCATTTCCCTTTATTACCAAACAATCTATAGTTACCCTTATAAATCTCCTATAACCTATCCTGAATAAAACTATGCACTTTTTTCTTTCCATATTACACACTCCTGTATATAACTTCCACAACTGAAACTCCACCCAAACCAATTTCCCCAAATATTTCTTCATAATTTGTAGCTACCTTATTAACTACCTATAAAATGTTGATATTTCACTATATAACGAAAATTTACTTTATATCATCCCTTAGAACCATATCAAAACATAACACCTTATGTTAATCATAAAAATTATATTATCTGCTATGTTCCCCAACTTAAAAAAACTGGTGGTGTAACCAAAAACTGTATTCTCCCTGAGGACTAACATCAAAAATTCCTAGGACATCTGCAAAGAACAGTTTCTAGATATTAATTCATGTTGAATATTTTCATTACAGAAGTCTATGTATGATTTTTCTACCACATATCTTGTATGATAGAGTCCCACTATTCCTATCTTCGTACATAAATCATATAATTTGAAGAGCTAGCCTTACAGTCCTTAGGTTTTTTTAAAAAATGCGAGATCCTTTTAATCTTATCAAGGAATTCCTTAGATTCGTCATGAATTTTGTCACAATGTAATATTATTGGAATATTCTTAGTAAACTCTAAACCATGATCCACTACTCATCTCTAGTTCCCAACACACACCTAAACCAAATTCTAAATAGTTAAAACAATTTATTCCCCTAGGAAGGGTAAAATAAGGGATTTTCTTAAGAAACATTACTCACAAATTCCTCTCTAGTATTAATAATAGATATTATATGACTTATTGTTTAATAAGAACTAGAAAATAACAAATTTGTTTATGGGAAAAATCAAAAATCAAAAGGCCATCTTCTAATATCCACATTAATAACAATAAACCATATAAATTTAAATCAATTATGGATACTATGAACAAAAAAAACCACCATAAAATGGAACAAATAAATTTAAAAAAATTAAAATTCAGTTCAGTCAAATATCCTTAAACCTGAATTCTCATGATTTGAAAAAATCATTTTCCATCCATGGATAAACATGTTTAGAAAGAGGTGTGAACTAGCCAGGCTTACTCATGAACATATTATCCAATTTATGACAATCCTACTCTTGTAGACCAAATATCCTATATCATACCCAATAAGTTTCATAAAAACTATGGATGGCTATTTCCCTATAATACCATTCAATAATGAGATATCTTGGGTCCATTATTCATGTAATGAAAGAAGGTCCTCCACATTGTGTTGTGAAACAAAATAAAACAAAAAGTCATATGAATAATGGAACGGTGGGAATCCAATAGAATACAATGTGGAATAAATATTATATATCCATGAGTCATGAAACATTATTCCCAGTGGGATAAATAAAAAATTATCTAATATAATAATGAAATGAGTCTCCTTGTGACAATCCATCACCCCTAAGCTATATCACTATAATGTAAATGAAAAATAATAGATTCCAGTGAACAACAGAGCACCCATACCGTTAATTGACTCCTAAAAAACCCCATCTACAAAAACCAAAAAAAATTACAGAGTGATTAAAAATCCAAGAATAATTTCACCAAAAAAATATGTATATATTTTAAATACCTAAATATTTTAGTCAATATTTTATAAAAAAAGTACATTTAATGATGAATTATTTAATGTGAACCCATTTTGTAACAAAACATTGTGTTTTTATAAAATATATTCAATTTCACATCAATAAAATAATATGAAATGTGTGGGTGAGATGTCCTGATTATAGAGGGAAAAAACCATGGATGGACTATAAGATAAGTATGTGAGAAACCAACAATTAAATATTCCCTCGTCTTTAAACCCAAAAATAAATGACAGAAAAACAATTTTGGGATCTAGAATATAAAATATGTACTCTTATAAAAAAATAAAAACACCAATTCTTCATGAATATGAAACCATATGATATCAAGCCTCATCATGGTTTGCTGATATTAAAACCAATAATAGAATTTACAACAATTAAGTTACATGTCCATTTCCTAATTCCCCAAAAGTTTCTCGATGATCTCTGTTTTCCGAAAATCATTTCAAATTAATTATTACTATTAATAAAATATTTTCATAGTGAAGCATATCCCCTTCCATGTTGAAACCCCAATTTTGAATCAATACGACATTTAATTAATTTCATTAAACATATAGTGTTAAAAAAATTCATTTTTAAATAAAAACCCCATTAAAAACATGAATATCATAAAAAAATCCACATTTAAAACCAATAAATAATTCACAGAAATCATGCCAATTTAATTTTACAAGAACGTAAGTAATTCGTAAATTAAAACCTTGGAATAATGACAGATAATTCATGATTAGAGGGAAACTAGTATATTTTAAAAAAGTTATTTGGGATAAGTAGATTGTGTCCTCACACACTGGAATGGGACATTGATTTAATAAAGGGGGTCCTATCATCTATTATCACATATTACAATTCATTTCCATAACCCAAAAGGGTTTTTGGAGAATAATTATTAGAACGGAACTCGTGAAACCCATGAGTTGCCCCAAAACCCACCATGCCATAGATCACGCAACAAGATGAGGACCCTCAATGAACAAAAACCACCCAAAATGCACCTAGAGATACCTATTATTTATTTAAGGAAAACAAAAAATATCATTTGAGGAGTTGAGAGTGTTTAACTCATTAAAATTTACTAGCTCGGTAAATTATACAATGTGAATCCTGGACTCACGATATGTATTCCCTAGTATAAAATTACACTGAAAAACATGACGCCCAGGGTTAAAAATCTCTAGAAATGAAATCATGATGTGAAATGGATTCATTCATTAAAGAATTTTCATATCTTGAACTCATGTCCCAACATCATCCTAGAGATATGTTAACATTGTAAACTTGTTTTGAAGCAAGCCCCCTGCCAATATACTATAGAAACTACTTGAAATTCTAAAACACCCTTGGATCTTGAATTACAACTCGTAAACATAAATTGATTTTATACCATTAGATATGTTCTTAAATGAATCCTCAAAATTCATCAACATGTATTTAAAAATGGATCAGATGATTTCATAATATTTAATTTATACTTGGGATTAATAATGATATTATCTCAACCGATTGAAAATTTGATCCATATGGATTCATATACATCACTTGGTCACCAATTGAATATTCAAAAATAAATATCATAACAAAAATATTAAAAGATAAAATTAAACTAACCATATGAAAATAAACATTATATAAAGGGGGAATAATGATATCACAGGATTGGGCATTGAAATTCATGATTAATCAAGAAGGAAGTGTCTGCTATCCACATGGTGAGATTATATGCATATACCATGAAGTTAATTAAGATACAAAATATATGTGGAAAATAGGAATTCTTATATTTATAGGATAAGAGGGAAAATAAGAATGTGTAATTAACTTTATGGAAGAAGAAGAGAGAATGAGTTTTTGGTGGATTTGACTGGTGACCAAAAGGATATTTCCAAGGGGAATGGACACTAGAGGTTTTAATAAAAATAAATGGGTATATGGTCATAGTATTAATCAAATCCATAGTATTACATATCTATTTCCATTTTTTGTTTCGGATTATCATGTTTTTCTATTTTTGTTATTTATGTATATGTGTGATTTTATTTTAAATTTAATTTAAAATAAATCAATTTTTCTTAATGTTAAATGTTTTAATTTCAAAATAAAATTCCAATATCTATTTAGATAATTTATATTGAATTTAAAATGTGTTTGAATTATTTAATAATGAATAAAAATTATAAAAAAAATCAGGATTCAAACATTTCCACTAGATAATGTTTTGTGAATGATTATTAAATACTAATTTTGAACATACATAATGCACATGTGGGAGGTAATTATTTCTCATATTGAGGGGAGTGTAGTATATTCATATCCTCAAAACAATATATTGAAAACCATATTGTATAAGGCCTATAAAATTAGAACTGGAAACCCATACCAAGATATGTAGTTGAAATATACAATATCATTGAAGGTAAAATCATTTATTATACGAAATGATTGTTAGGAAACCATATAAGGTCAAAAAAATAATTATAAAGTATTACGTATATCATTAATAAATATCTCTGCGTAGATATTGGTTGTTTTTTATTACCCTAAAATGATAATTAAGAAGAAATTATATATATTATTTATTTTATTTTCCCTAGAAATTGATTGTTACTCCAATAAAGGTGAACATATAGATTATCAAATTTGATATTAGATATCTTATTTATAATTTTCTATCTATCTCATATGAATACAATTCCATACAATTATTATTAACATCCTATAAAAATCGTCCGAGTTTAATTGTATGCAAAAGCATATCCCAATGGATATATGACTCGTCACATATAGGTAATTAAGCTATAGTGACCATGTACACGTGTAAGAGAATTTGTGGATCAAATTACACATTTATGAAATGAAAATTCATATATCTACATCAAATTATTTGACTACCATCAGAATACATGGATTTTTAGTTATAATATCATTTGAGGGTTCTCCATAAAGCTAAAGTTTTATAACGAATTACCCCTACCAAAGTAATAATACATTGGGAGTGAGATGAGGAACAATTTTATGAATTTTTTGGTATCTAGGAAGATATTATAAATACATACCCTTATAATATATTTATAATAATTTTATGTTGGGTAAATATTTATAATAACTTATTGATGGATTTAATTATGATAAATGATTTTATTTGATATAAAATTAAATCTAAATGTGAATTTTGATATTTATGTGTTTTTCTAATGGGTTTGGTTTAAAATATTAGTTTTTACATGGAAAACTATTTTGGGAATTTCATAAATTCTTGCTCACATTCTATGAGAATATTAATTTGTATTATTTCACACCCCTATATGTATATTAGAGGATTTATACTCTTGTATTCTCAAAAATAAATGGTTGTAATTTAGAGATTCATAAGAATTATAAGAGCTAGTTGCAATAAATAATCCGAAAAACACATATGTCACTCAGGTTGAATTTTTTTCTTATATTTTGGAATTTTATTCCTACCAATGAATATTTTAATGTTAATTATTGTATTACGTTTTATCATGGATATGTATATCAATCATTCATGTTTTCATTCACAATTATTGACATTTATTTGTTATTTAGTGGATTGGTTTTCATTATTAGAATGTAATGATTTATCGTTAGTGGTAATGCCTCCAGTTTTAAATGTTTATATCACAACAATAGTTACTTGCATCTAGACTAGTCTTGGATAAGATACTAATAAAAATTTCAATTTGAGTTTTTCTTTTTAATGGATGTTTCATGTACTATAGTAATTGAATGTGAAGAATAGTTCTTTATGTGTTCTTAAATGTAAATTAGGACTACACCATTAGATTTTAATTTTTTTCATTGGGTCTCTGTTTTGTGAATTTATAGATTTTATATGGAATTTTAGAGGAATTTAATAATGATGAATGGTTTGTGTCAATTTTTTCTAAAACATACGTTGTTAAAATATTGACCAGATATGTCAATATGTGTTATTTCAAAAATTATAAATAATGAACATAAAATTAAATATAGTGTAAACAATACTGTATCATTTGGAAATTCCCAAAGATCACTATTTAGAACCCCAAATCATTATTAATCAACATATTTGGTTTTTTGAAACACATTTGGGTGACTTAGGTACTCGCTCAAATGGATGAACATGTCATTATTATTGGTTGATTGGATCATTACTGGATTGATGGTAATATTCCAAAATTTATTTATATATGATTACTACCTTCTCTCATAGGAGAATCTATTTTATGGGGGATTATATCAACAAATTTTGACTATAAAAATTGATTTGGTGTAATTAATTTTAAATTTTAAAAGATCCTTTCAAATTTTGGGATTGTATGGATTTGAAAATACAACATGGAAAATCAAGATTTTGATGATATCAATATCAAATATTGAATCATGTAAAACGATTCAAACATCTCTATATTTTAAATATTGAGAATTTATATAATATAGTTGATGTAGTTTTGAGAATATTCAATGTTTTATATAAAAATTAATAAAAGAAGTTATTTAATTAATGGAAATATCTGAAATATTGAAATTTTATCAACAAGTAATATTTGAAAGTACAAAATTTATGTGAATCATGAGAGATCATGATGGGAATCAAAAAATGTTGCGAATGGGGGAGAAATAGAATTAAATTTTTTATAGTTACTTATTAGGTGATGTTATGTGATGCATGAGATTCTTGATATTGTTTTAAAATTTTAAAAACATTGATAATTGTTGAGTTATAATAAGATTGGAATGGTTAGGTGAGAGAGGATATGTCATTATGTGGCAATGGGACGTTAGGAGAAATTTTTTTTGGGACTATGTAATAGTTTTGTTAAATTTACTAAGAGAATGTGGAATGTATATATATATATATATGAGGATTCATGTTTTCATTATCATCTTTTTGGGGATTTTGGTTAAATAATGTGCATGATGTGGTAATTTTTAATATATACTCATTTATATGATATTGATGTATATTATAGGAACTTTATTACTGATATTAGACATGATAATTATGTAATGGTTGGAAAGATATTTTATTCTCTAATGATTATATAAATTTGTGGGGAAAGGTATTATTTGTATTTGATACCTAAATGTCAATTGGTATTATGATCCTTATAAATTAACTTTGTATGGGTGAATAAATGAATAATTTTCTATTACCCTCATGAAATTGAAAAATTATACCATCAGTAGAATTTAGTGACATCTTAATTATTATTCACTTTTTAGAACGTACTGAAACATAAACATTGTTGAAAAATATATTTGGCATGGTTCTTTATTCAAAATTAATGGAATAATCCCCGTTATGATCAAAAAAAAAATTAAAGATCTCACAATCCATTAATCATCACAAATAACAATGAGCTGGTATTATCCATTAACATGTGTTACATTAAAATACCTCCCAACTGATAAATCATTCTTCCATAAAATCAATCAAAATATCTTCAAATTAATCCATAATAATAATGATATACTATTAATAATAAAGATCACTTTACTATATATGGGTTCTTCCTCTTATTCATTTCCCCATACAGTAGTTTTGTTATCAAATAGAAATGGATCACAGTCTTTGACATCCCAACACATTTATCATTTATTTATAAAAAAAATATTTTTGAATGAGTACGCTATAAACATTAATCAATAAGATCATTCTTAGAAAATCCCTTCCATACCATTATATCCTTCATCTACAACTTGAGTATCCTCAAACATCATGTCTATGTCTTCCAACATCAAGATATGGTTGCATCAAGTCCATCTAAATGTAGTCTTTCTATTATGTCTATCCTTATTACTTTTCTTTTTATATATACCTCCAAATACATATAACACTTCCATTTTATACAATTACAACACCTCAATACATATTTCACTGAAATATGAATTAAAAATTGAATTCCAATAAACAACTTCTAATTCAATCATCTACCACATATATTTGATCCAATAGATAAAACCAATTCATTTAATAGTTCTTGATATACTTTAGATAATAGAGATTTGGTTTTTAGTTTCCCTTGATTCATTCACTCGGAAACATGAATAAAATAAGCTAAAATTTTACCTTAACACACAATATAGAATATTTAAGTTTTTCAGAGTGTAGCTATTGTGTTTATGGAATAACCATCAAACAAAATCTATATATAGGAACATTGAGATTTTATGAACCCAAGAATTATGTCATATTATTATATTCATTTTATGAAGGACCAATTCAAGTATCATCATATTTATCAAAAAAATCAATACAATATCACATTCATAGTATTTTGAGTAATTTATATCTCACTATAATTTACAAAGACATTAGAACCATTATCATACTATAATATAGGATTTCAAACAAATAAATTATTCATAAATTAGATTTATATTACTCATAAAAAACATTATAATCATCACAGTAAATCTAATATAGGTATAAAAAAATTGATATACTCTTACATAACCTTTTTTATTTAGATATAATCTTGTATAAGCATCATATTCAACTTTTTATTCATTTTCTGTTGATTGATACATTGATTTCATCTTACATAAAAATTGTTCTTTCTATGTTAATATTAAAAAACCACTTGAAATTATAGTTTTCACAAACATTAAATTTTATATATTTTATTAACTCACATATAGAAACTTAACCTATTCTCGATATTTCTTATTCCTTTGTAAAACTTCTTAGAACATATAAATAGATTTTACATTACATATTACCTATGAATTCACACCATTTTGAATATATTTTGTGTTTTGAAAATGATTGAAAAGTACATTAACAGAAAAAGCTATATTCTAAAAAAATAACATCTTTATTTCACGTCACATATTCTTAAATAATATCATCTTTTCAAAAATCTCAAATCATTAACAAAAACACCTTTATGGAATCCTTTATTCTCAAAAAAATTCCAAATAACAATAATCTCCATCTTTGAATTTTGTTTTATAATATAAAATATAAATCATCCTCAATTTATAAATGAATCATCATTAAATCAGTATAAGATTATGTGAGATAATTAAATTTAAGAAACATGTATTGAAAATAATAAATTAAAATATGACCATTATGATATATGAAAATCACATCCTAATAATTTCTTCCACATATCTTCTGATATTTCTCTTCTAAAAACTATTTATTCACATGTTCTAACCTATATATCATCAAAAAAATTCTAAAAACATATTTGAGTTGTTCAAAAACGCATAACCACATACATTGGTAATTAATACAACTATACCCACACAACCTCATGTTTATGCAGAACTCTTTGATTTGTCCTATGAAAGACTCCCCCAAAAATATATATTTTCATTTTATAAGTGGTTTATACACTATTTGGAATGAAAAAATTGAAATATATTTTTTTAGTTTTCCTTTTTTCAATACAACATCAAAATATTAAGTGAGAGGGGGGAAAACTCATCATACCATAGACTTGAGAATAATAAGTTTTAATGTTCCATCAATATCTATAACTTTTGAACTGGTTCCTTTTCTGATGATTTCATAAACACATTTACTATTGTATGATTTTTGGAAAAAGGAACCACATTTAACACTCCATTCTCAAATATTTTATTTATAATTTATAAGTAAATATATATGTACATTTTTCATTAATATTAAACTGGGATAATAATAATATAGTTCCCCCTTGATAATCACAATATAACTACACTGGTAATTTCACAAAGACTTCGAGGTATTCAAACAATGTTCATCTAAATCTATTGATTATTTTATGAAGATTTAGTAACAAAATATTCTTCTTTTGTACATAATGTAATAATAAATTTCTTCATTATGTGAGAAGACATATATATATATAACTAAAGAATAACATTCAACTAGATTTATACTTTCTATCATCAACGCTTCCAACCCAAACCTCATCAGTGAGTCTATATACAATAATATTTACTTAATTTTTATATTTATGTAGAAAGAATACAGTATAACTGTTATACATTAGAATCCTCTTCACTATAATTACCTGATCCTTTGGTGATCTTTGATACCCTTTTCATAACATTATAACATATATGAGACTCCATATTGATGTATTCAAGTAGAGTAAACGTATAATGAGTTTTCTAAACTCTATTTGATTCAACTATTTTATTTCTATCATATATAAAATGTTATATCACCACTGATATTGAATAATAAACTCCATTTATATCTTCTTTACGAATGTTGATCAATTTTTATGGAACATATTTCTACATAGAAAGAAAAATAAAAACAATATCTTAATAAAATTGATGACCCAAGAAAAAAAATAACCCTCAACCATAACACCTAAAAATATATTTCATTTTAGTTTCAATGATTTCAAAAAAATGATATTTATTACCAAAATGTTTTAATAACCAATGTATAAAACAAGAATTGGTTATTAATTAATACTTTCATTTATATAATGGATATTATCCACTCTTTTTTGTGAAAGTAAATTCATAAACATGAATCAAGAAAACAATAGAATCCCTACAGAGATAATGTTAACCCATATAATTCCTTCATCAATTGAAAAAATATTACTTCATCTTATATTAGAAATAATCATCCTGGATTCTAAATGAACCATTTCTCATCAACCTAACTTTTTTGGAAGACTAAGTTGATATCCATTTGAATGATCTAGTTTTATATAAAGAAGTAATATAAAGAAAAATATTTATTATATCAAAACAATCCCTTAGATCACATGTATTGTTATGTACTATCCCTTTAACCAATGAATAACTTTTTGGAATTATTCTACCTTCATTCTCAATAACATCACTATTTCCTTTCAGCATATTATAGAGCATTCACTTTTTTCCAATGAAATTTTTTCTATTAGTTTAGTAATAATCCATCATGTGTTATTCTAATTAATATAATCAAATTATTTATTAATATAATCCAACCATTATTGATACATAAATGTGTAACTAATTATTTTCGGTTCAACCTCATAAAGAAATTCGGTATTTCTCTTAGTCTTAATATTTTTTGTTGTTTAAAAAAAATTTCATCATTTTTTTTAAGTTATCAACATCTTAATAATTTATTAACCTCAAATTAAATAGAATATTCTATTATTTATTACATGATATATCTAAATTATATCTTTATTAATGGGTAACACTTAAAACATCGGTATTTACACAATTTTCAATGGGCATTCCTAATTTTTAAGTGGCATATTCATTATAATCATAAAATAAATTTCATTATACATTATTATTTGATTAGTGTTATTAGTACTTTAGATTACCACTAGAAACAATATTTTAATGTTCCTTGTTATATCAATTCTGCCTCCTTTATCTGGTATAATCAACCTGAAAAAAATACATTGAAACAATTTATCTCAATTTTTCTAATGTTTTCTCTCTTCAATTTGATAACACAAAGGCCACCAATGATACCCAAGTACATTTAGTTAGGAACATTCCTAAAATATATCTCATATAGATATATATTTGAGTTAATTATATATATATATATATCATTTTTTTAAAATACCATTTCCCAATAAATATTTCCAAAAAAATCATGATGTGTTTTTTATCTACCAAAATTGTTTTATCCATCTTAATCAAGATTATATTATTATAGTCAGCAACTACTTTTTTTGGTTATATATTAATCTAAAAAAATGTTAAATACCATGATTTTCAATGTAAGCTTCATATTTTCAATATGGGTACTCAACTCCATTATCCATTCAGATTAGCTTAAATGAGAAACCACACATTTTTTTAAATGCCCAATAAAATTATTAAATATATATAAGGCCTTTTATTTTGTATTTATGGGAATTTTTCATGTGATAAATGTAAATTCCTCGACAAAACATATAAGTACATAATTTTATTTGTTTATTATTTACTGATAATACTATACATATTTAAATTCATAGGATCTACTTGGCGACCATTTTTAACCTCCACCTTTATATTTGGAGAATCGATTATATCCCACTTTTCGAAAGTGGAAAAAACAAATACATTTACCTAAATAATATTTAAAAAATGCAAACATTTTTCCCTTTCGTAGGTTGTTCTTTGTTCATTTTTCATGTTTTCCAAGACTTTGATGTCAATACTCATCCTCTTTCTTCATGCTGAAGTTGTGTAAGTTTTATACACCACCTATATAAAACAAGTTAATTCTTATTGATTATTCTATTACAACCACATAAAAATCCCTTTTCGTATTTAAAAAGAATATATCCCTTGAAAATACTATTGTATTCCCTATAACACATAATTGATAATCTTGGAGAAATTTATGTTCCAACCCGTAAATATAATGTCTTTTCTTTCATTTTCTCATGTTCTCTCCAATATTTTTTGAATTAACACATTGGATTTTGATTGATGAATTATTTATAAATGAAATATAACATTCAATAAATATTTTTAAAATATATAATAATAATAATCATATCACCTATCATGTGTAAAGAAAATCAATAGTTTTAAATACATGAATCGTCCTTTTTTGAAACATTCAATTACACAACAATAATAAGTAATATTTCCTTACCTTTATCATTTAACATATAAATCAATTTGAAATTAAAATTAATAATCATTTCTTCCACCAAGAGCCATTTTTTTATTGTACAAATGTTTTTCATATAGTTTATAGAAAATTTCACAAAATCTATAATGGATTCCCCTTCTTTATGTTAAAAAAATATACTCTCATGTAAAATTATTTTCATTTAGTTTTTAATTACCTATAAATTATATCCTTCCTAATATTATATTTTTTTTAAAACCTATTATTAAACCAACATCTTATTTTCCTTATTTCTAAAACCAATAGATCACCAAAAATATCAAAAAATGTGTAATATATGCTATAACCAATAAACTATCAAAATTGTATCGTTGGTTTTCTATCAGTCATTTGGCCTCTAATTTCACCACTTTTATTTGATCCAAAATTATAGGGAACTAAAATCACATTACATTGAACACTAAAATTATTCTTTTAATTATTCTATCTACCATTATATATTTTTTCCAAATAGTAATATTTATAATTTATCATTTTCTAGAATATCAATTCATTTACAACTATATTAATTTTAACTTCCATTATATTTAAATTACTAATATCTTATATAAATCCATGAACAACTTACCATATTGCATAATTAAATTAATAATGAAAACAACAATCACACATCTTTTAGGCTTAAAAAATTTCATTATTCCCTTTCTATTAACCTCCCAATTTTTTAATATACCTCTTGATGTTTACCTTGAATATGTCTTCGTTATTTTTAGCATAAAATATATTTTTTAAAAAATTTCAATATTTCCTTCCACCTTTTCCAATTTCTATTCCATTTAATCTTTTAAATTATTTTCTTCAGCATGTAAAAAAATTAATTTATTTGTTACCTTTGAAAACATTAAATATTTTCCAATATTGGAAAATCAAAATTAATAGATATTAGAGAGTGTTTTTTTAAAAAATTTATTCACTTCCTCTTGATTTTATAAATTAAAAATAAACTCTTTAAAATCATACATTTTCATAAACTGTATCGTAGTTTAGTTTTCTAATCTACATTAGCATCTTGATTACTATTGAACTCATTCCTGTCCTGATTAAGGGCAAAAAAATTAAATTTCCCTTTACATAAAATATCTTATGAATTTTTATCATTACTAACATATATATAATCTAACATAGATAATAATTTTTTTAAAATACGTAAAAAATATTTCTTTTTCCATTAAAGAAAAATTTTTAATTTTTAAATTCAGATCATTTATTCCCTGAGGATCTTATTTATAACATGAATTCATCATCATATTATAATTCCCTAAAATGTAGAAAACTAATAGAATAATTTCAAATATAAAAAAATTTCATAGAATTTATTAGTATATTTTTTTGGTATTTTCATTTTCATTCAATCACACTTCTTGATATAAATAAAAACAACTTGTAAATGTTTTTCTCAATATCTTAATCATCCTATGAATTTATATATAATTACATGATATATTTAAATATTTCCCCCACATTTATAGAATTTAATGATATTTACTTCCCAATATTTCTTTTTTTATTAATAGTACTTCCATTTATCATTTCATGCAAAATTAATATGTAATTTAAATAATTTAATAGAATATTTTCCAGATCATGATCTTCAAGTACTAAAAACATCCCATAAAATCTATATGTTAATATAAAATATAACTTGAACAAATTAAGAATATTTTTAGACCTTGACTAAAACCTATAATGGTTCTATTAAATTCATCAACTCTCATGAGTATTCCATCAATATATTCATATTTTTACATATAAAGATCTTCATATTTCCATCACTATATATATCATTTACTTTGGTGTTTCCTTTTTAAATTTTATGTAACATATCACATATTCCTTTCACAATCTTAATTCCCATGAGTTTGATAAACACATTCTATAGTACTGGTTAAAAAATTAAATTATAAGCTCAAAAATCATCCACAATTTTATATAAATACACCAATATCAACATAGTATTTAAAACATGAAGAAAAATATATATTTGTTTTCACTCCAAAAATAACCTAACCAATGGATATAATGAATAAAATACATTTATCATTCAACAGATGATATTTCATATAAAAAAATAAAAAATTCCTAAATTTTTATTCAATTAATGTGATATATTATGGTCACATATTTACAAAGAAAAATTTATTTGAAATAAAGAATAAAATAAAATCTAAAATTTGTAGAAATTATTAATGGAATGCTAGAATAATGCACTAATTGGAATTATTTGATACGTAAATTTAAATGGGAATTAGTGTAAGTTAAACTCCCTTTTTAATGATCACAAAATCATGATTCTAATAATATTTATGAATTTCATGTTTTCTATAAATATTCCATTAATTTGAGATTGCTGGAGAATTTTCCTAAGTATGATTTACCAATAGTTATATTTAAGGAAGAGACACTTTTGAGACTGACATCACCTACTTGAGTCGATGTTCTCCACAACGCACTACCAATAGTGAAATAATTCTATGTCAAACACATTGTTAGATGACCTATTTCTAGAGTCAATAATTCATAATGAATGAGATAATACTAGGATGTCTTCCCTCCATAATATAATTTTGGATATATATGAGATACCTCAAGATGAGGCTCCCCCAAACTAGAAACCACTAATTGAGACACTATAATAAAAGATGGATTTTTGAAAATTCTAATACACAACCAGTGTCATACCACCATGATGTGAGACCATTATCCCAAGAAGTCATCCATATGAGACACTTATATAGTAATACACAATCAATATATTCCTTATAATTATTTTTTAATAAAATTATTCAAATTTCCACATTATTTAATTTAATGAAATTTCTTATTTTATTGATTGAATCAAAAAAATTTGACATAGTGCACTGATGTGAGTTACAGATGTGATGTATGATGAAGTATACACCATCGGGATATTCCGGTTTCTGGTGATAAAAGGAGAACCAGACACACTCATGCACATAGTGAGCGATATACAATAGTGAATGATGGAAACTTGTAGAAATATGAGAGCTCAAATTTACTGAACAACCATAGAGTTGAACATTATTGAGAAAAAAAAGAGCTCACCTTTGAAAAACACTCAACTCTGAATCCTAGATACATCATCACATCTAGTGCATTTTTCTACACAATAAAATGATTTGAAGACACTCAATTCTTGAAAAACAATTCATGAGATACCAAATCTAGATTTTCTGAAAATTAAATCATTATTTTCAATAGACCAAAAATTTATAACCTCTACACTTTTATATTTCTCTATTTTGTTTAACTATACTATATTTTGAGTAGTGTGCGTGTGTATTCAATTTTACCACACAAATGTGGTCTTATTATATAGAACTGGAATATAATTACATATATTCTTATTATTTATTTCATGTACTCTATATATAACATTGTTATAGGTTCTTTTGTAGACTGTTTATTTTTAATCCCACGTATAACTATGGTAGAGGTCATGTGTGTTCTAGAAAGTTTGTAAACAGTTTTAAAATCATTTCCAGGTTGTGGATCATCTAGTTTATTTTATATAAATTATTTAGTTGTAGATAATCAACCGGTGGAATTGATTAAGTGTGGAATTTATATTGAACCTCATGTATTCAATGTTTTTGTTGTGTGTATTAATATTTTTTTATTATATTTTTAATTTAAAATTGAAAATTGTTTTACTGTAAACAAAATATATACTTTGATTGTTTATCTCAATTTGAGTTCATTTAGTATTTTGATCAAGTGAATTTATTTTGAAGGATATAAAAATATTATATATTATTCATCTGAGGCTGAATCAATCTTTAGATAAATCATTATAATGATTAAGATCTATATCCTAGTACATATTCAGATAAATTGTGTTGTATTTAAACATTTTGGGGATTTAAAAGTAATCCATATTAAACATAAATTTATATTGGGTAATTATTTCACCACCCTATTAATATATACACTCTGACCATCATTTGGTATTAAAAGAATTTAGTTATTTGGAATTAATGTTATTAAATCATTTTAACTATGATTTTAGATAATCTATAAAGATATTAAAAATCACTAAATTATAAATTTAGTTTTTAAAAGTATAATCGTAAAAAAGTTTCTTCAACTTACAAGCCTCCCTTTTCCAATGGTACAAATTATGCTCAATAAAAAAATTAAAATGAGAACAAATACAAAAATAATTGCTCTGATATTTGGTCTTCTATAGAAGATTAATATATCATTCCTGATATTTCTTGTAACACATCGGATGAAACAACATAGTTATCTTAAAATAATAAATGTAAACCCTAAAGAGATGAGTTATAATAATTATAGTATTAATTATCATTACTTTGAAATGAATCTTGGTGATGTTATTTCTGACATGTACCTCATGTCTAATGAAATTTCCAACACATTTATCCGTTTTGGAAAAAGTGTATCATACAAGGATAAAATCACGTGACTACTAATATGACCACCAGAAAGATGGAGGGGCACATAATATTCAATCAAAGAATCATGTGACAAAGGCAAACTATTAGTTTATAAGTTGATTGGAAGTCTCCAAATGTATGAAGATGAACTATAGATAAACCATAAAGAATATGAATATCCTAAGAAAATGTCTCTAGATTTCAAGACTACTAAATATATATAATAAGAAAATAGATAGAGAAAGTATAAGCTATAGATTCAAGTGATATTGAATCTTCATCAGATTGTGGTGAGAGGATGGATCACCTAGCCTGTAGATTTACGAATTGTTATAGGAATAAATATTGTTCTTTAGAAAATTAAAATATAAGATAAATAATGAAAATATGAGAAATTTTAAGAAATAATCGAAGAAGGATGATGATCCAAAATAATTAGTGTGCTATGAATATAAGAGGAAGGTACATATAAAATCTAACTGCCCAATGATCAATTATAAAAAAATAAGAGGAAAAGGGAATAATATACAAAAAGCCTATGAAGTCCACCTAAAAAGATTGTGAAGATATCTCCAATGATTCAAACTCTTCACATAAATATAATCATGACAGAGTAAATATGTGTTTCATAACTAAATTTGGTGAGTTATCTCCCTTACCTATTATTTCTAATATTCTTCTTGTGCATAATTTTTATAATTCTAACAATGAAAAAAATTATGATAGAAATATTTCAAGTGATAAATTATTTGAATATTTTTACATATTAGAGGACACAATTAATGAGCTAAATATTAAATAAATAATTTTAAAGAGACAACATCGTCAAAATACAAATACAAAACTTAACTATCTATAGAAAAAAGAAAAATTCTCAACTGGTCAAATAAAACATGAAACACAAACTATACAATAAGAAACAATTGAAATATCTTGAAAATTATAAAAATGGAAGAGAGATAGTAACAAAAAACATGGTTATGAAATTTTCTCCAAAGTATGTTATTCTAATTGGATATCATCCTAGATAGAGGAAAATAATATATTACTTTTCTTCTTAAATCCAAACAAGGGAGTTCTTCTAAAAACTATTTTTCTAATGGGTACAATATTGTAATTATTTATAAATGTTTAGAATGTATCTATAGGAAACCCATAAAAATATGGGTTCCCAAATCCTTTATTACTAACATTTCGGGACCCAAACAGATTTGGGAATCAAAATCATTCCTTGTTTACAATTTCTTTTGTAGGAAATGATTTTTAATAACTCTCGTAGGAGTCTATGGTACATGTAAAACTATTTTTCAAGACATATAACTATAGATTATTCATGATTCGAGAGACCAATAAAGATTGATGGTTTCTATATCACCTTTGGTGACAATGTTAATGGAAATATCATCGACCCATGATAGATTGGTAAAAAAATTCAGTTGGAATTTTTAAATTTATATTTGTTGATGGTTTAAATTTTAATCATCTTATCAATTCTTACTAAAGTAATTATGGTTTTTTTAAATTTGTTAAATATTCTTGCAATGTTTATGATTCTTAAAATACATTATTTTTTACTTCTTTGAGAAATGATAATGTATATGCTGATGATTTAAATTATTTAGTCTCTCAATAAATTTTATGCTTATGAGCCATTTACAATGAATATTTTCATTGTAATAGGAGAACAGTTCATTGAAATATTTACACACATAAGAATAAAACTACAAAATAGTTAGTTTGGGATCTAACTAATCTTGGGTTCTCAAAAGATAAATTTTATAACCCCTATCAAAAAGGGAAACAACACAATGTTTTGTTTAAATTAAATAATTATGTGTAAAATTCTAAACCACTTGATTTGGTTCATATGAATATGTTTGGATTTTAAGAACCCATTTCTTACTTGGAGGTACGAGTTTCTTTCATTATTTTTCTTTTTATTTTTTTGAGAATAAAACTGAATATAAGATATGTTGCATAATTTTCTTATCACACGGGTTGATTCAATGTTATACGCCATGTAATCCTGTGTACATACTATGTAGGTTGGATGTGTATGAAGGAGATAGAAGGTGATTAGTCATGTTGACATGTAAAGGAGGGAAAAAACTACATGCCATATACATTATTGTAAAGGTCATATAGTCATGTATGTAGGCCCTAGAATGTATGTCGGTGTAATTCAGTCACAACAGGAATAGAAAAATGATATACACAGCATGTATAAGGATATACACATCTTGTAATTTGTGATTTTTTCTTAAAATGTGATGTATTCTTGTTTGTCTATATTTGGACAGAAGGCCCACCCAAGGAACTCAAGAGGGGTGTTGATAATTCAACCTCTCCCAGGTAGATCATACGAACTCCAAATCAATCACCATCAATATCATTTGAACACAATAGATAAGATATTGATTTCTATTGAGATATTAATGGTAATTTTAGTTCTCAACTATGTTATTTTAGGTTTAGTAAATATCATTTATTCATAAATCAATATCTTTCTATCTTTAATTTGAAGACGATGATGGATGAGGAGTACTACGATGAGGTATGTGCTCTCGTTCCACTCTTTAATTGTTGATATGTTTATATATGTCGTTGGGCTACATGTCAATTTTATGGTGTTTCCTTGGATGTAAATTTATTTTTATAATTAATTAATATTTTTCTTGAAGTGATTTCAAATATATAAATCATTTTTATCTTCATTATTTGGTTAAGGGCTGCCATAGTGGTGTGTTTCCCACAGATAATTTGTTTGGTCGTTTTGACCTAAGATGTCATTGGGAATGCCTTTCTTTACCTTTTAGGGTTGTATAAAATTGGTTTTGTTTACCCTCTAGAATAAAAATTACATTATAATTGTATGTATTTTTTGTTATGTTTGAGGGATTCTATTTGCCCCTTTTTTCATATGTGTTTTTACATGTTTAGGAAAGGTGGAATGTTTTATTAAACATTAAGGAGTAAATAGTAAATACAGTTGGGTGATACATTGGAAAAACTTAGAACAATGTGAATGGACTAGCATGGGTATTGTACCTTGCTCCTTGGCTGATATATGGGTTCATCTTAGAAGGACATGGGCAGAATCAATATGCTTTTGAGTTATATGTCATTAGTGAAACTTGGGCTCCCAAGTAGGACCGTCGAGGATAGACTTATTTGACATAATCATGTATTACACATAGAGTGATACGTTGGGCTTCCTGGTAGGTCCACTGATTATGTACTCCCATGAACTTATACCAACATCAAGAGTGACACTCGGGGCCCCATATTAGGACCACTGAGCACATAATCGTAGGATGTGCGGAGAATTACAGATGATGTGATACTTTAATTACTTCATAGAAATCCCATGTATGGAGTAAGGTTATACCTAAATGACGGAATAGAATTAATTATGATATTTCTTCCAAGGAAAATAACATGATTTTATTCAGACAACACTTGTAAGATGTTCTTCTGAGTCTTTTGTAGTTCCTACTTTTCTACATGGAATGTTGCGCTTAAGGCTAATTCGGAGACATAAATACATCAGGTAAATGAACATATAATGAACGTAGTAAGCTCTATAAATGAATGCTTGTACATGTAGAATTTTTTACTTATGTGTACCTCCTATTTTACTGTATTTAATTACTAAACAAAACTATTATATATACCCACTTGCATATTGCTATAGACCATAGGTGGTTGCCTATTGGGATTTATTTTTCAAACCATGTTTGGGTAATGTTTTTGGGCTGAAACAAACTATATTGATAGAGGTGTTGATATGGGAAAGACTATTTATATAGGTACATGATTGCTGCATAGGAGGAGAGTAAGGGACCAAGCCAAGACATTCGATGCTACATTGTTTAATTTTTTATTTTTATACAATATTATTTTATTCTACTTGATTTCATTCTATCCTATTTTCACAAACTTCTTACAACATGTAACATGCTACATCATTATTATACGTTATTCTTTTCAGTTATCATTACCTTAAAGTCTTCTGTTGTTTACTTCAGTTTTTTGTTGTTTACTTCTTCTAATATGTTTTTTATTTATTCCGATGTGTTACACTTTTCCAATGTAAAAATAGTTTCCCCACTATCACACAGTAAGACCTCACTAGTAGTCGGTAGCCTCTGGAATATGTTGAAACCTGCTTGAGGCCATGTGGCCAACTGGGTACGGGGCACCAGTTGAGTGGCTTCCAAACCTGGGACGTTACAAAGTGGTATAAGAGAATTTATTTACTATTATTTCATTCTATTTTGAAACAGTAGACTTGAAAAGGAAGGATATGGAAATTTTTTATCTAGCTGTGCCTATGAGTAGCTACCTGTTTACAAGGAAAATCTAAATTTCTGCAAATTAAATTTTTCTTTTGGATTTGAGATATTAGAGTTCATTAGATTTCACCATTGGGTGAAAAACATGTTTTCTGCTATTATTATTTAAATTATTGTGGCTTTCTTTTGTTTCAATCATATGAGATGGGGGTATTCCATATCATGCATCATATATAAACTTGTTAGAATCACATACTAGACATTATGCCATTCCATCTAGGATTTATTAGCTATTTAATGTTGTTGTGATAGTTGATGTGATAGATATGTATGTTTTTATCTTAATTGGGTGATGTAAATAATGGTGTGACATCATCATTCAATCCATAAGGTGTATGGGCCCTTATGAATAGGGAAATGAGGCACTGATGGAATGTAGATGTTGAATGAACTTTTAACAGATATGGTTTTAATTGTATGAACGTGTTATTGAATTTTATTTAATTGCTATGCTTGGGTGCCAAACATTGATTATTGGTAAGTATGGGCACTCACAGATTATAATTTTGAATCCAATTAATAGGTTTTCTGGATGAACAAGGGTTGTATACGAATTTTTTTGTTTCTATCATAAAAAATCATTATATACAGTGTTTATTTTAGACTAACACTCCAAGTGTTCTTATAGTTTTGGGGAGATGATGTTCCAATTTTTAAAATGAACACGCCATTGACCTCGTGTGCATGACTTGTAGTATCTAACCTTGTAAGGGGTCATGTCAGAGGAAACACATGCTGTTGAGTTTAGATTAGAACATGTTTTGTACTCATGGTACATGCTGTGTAGCCTACAAAGTAAGAACACATTTGGACCTAGCCGTGTAGGAGTACAAGGCCCAGAGGGAAGACCTAAGTGCACTCCATGTTTATTTCTAACAGGTAGTGTACTTATGACATTTTCAGGACAAAAAATGTAGAGTTTCATGCCAATGTGCAATTTAAGGGCACACGCCAAGTGTCATACGGGCACGCCAGGGATCTAGGGTAAATACATGCTCAGGTCGGTGACATAACATGAGCGTGTGAAAACATAATGGCGCATGCTATCTATCATGCATATACTCAATATAGACTGTTTTTGAGATTTTGTTTGGATTTTCCTTATTTTTTTCATGGCATAATTAAATATAAAACCTAGAAAATGAGTTTCGAACTGAGGTGGGTTCTTGAACATGTAGATTGATGGTGTCATGTTGATAATGAGAGGTACGCCTGGAGAGTTAAAGTGATCATACTCTAGAGAAGGTACACGATGGGCTACCGATGGACCCTCTAGTTGTGTCGGCTGCAACACCAGCTATTATACTAGACACAGGTGCAGATGCTCAATTCTTTGAAGGTTTTTTGAGGTTTTTGTAGACCTTTCAGGGAGCACCACGGGCTTCCACATCTATGGAGAGATACACATATATTACAGCAGCTGCATCCACCATCTTTTTCAACGGATGACGGACCACCGGCTGTGAAATCTTCTCTAGAATCAGTGCTGAATATCTTTGACTATCTAGATATTCCTATTGAGAGTAGGGTCAAGATTGAGACATATATGTTGCATGATTCTTCCCATAGTTAGTGGGATGTTATCCCTCAAGTAGGGAATCATTGGGATATGGAATGGGAATACTATCAGGTGTCCTTCTATGATTATTATTTCCCCAAGATGATGAGGGACGACCGAGCCTGGGTGTTCATTATCATGGAGCAGGGCACACTATTAGTTATGGACTATTTTACACTGTTTAATATGCTTCAGTGTTTTCCACCTATTATGATGGGTGATAACATGTTGAAATGTAGATGATTTTAGGATGGTCTCTTGTTTGACAACTGATCACCGGTTAATTTCATCAGGTATTTTTTGGTCTCTACTATCATTAATCAGGCGCTGATAAACGAGCCCAACCTGTGGGAAGCTAGTGGTGCGAGCTAGAGCAGTCCAACATTGATTTATGGTATGTTCTCAATCAGAATGAAGAAGCGTTGTCTATATTTTTCTCAAACTGATAGTATTATTAATAAACTTTTTTCGGTAAATAGGTTTGGTGCTACCAGTTCGGTAGGCTAGGGCATATGAGTTCCCTGTGCCCAAAGGACAAAGTTCAGTGCCAAGATGGCACCAAGATGGTGTATCTACAGTGCTTCTGGATTATGTTTCCACCAGTGTCTAGTGAGAGCGGTTTTTTATAGACACAATGTGCTGGAGCATGGTCACTAGGTTTTCACCAGTGTGGAAACTAGAATATGTCGGGGTGTTTAGGACAAGCCGGTAGTCGTGGCCATTGTAGCTAGACACTAGGATCTCAGCGACAATAAGGATGGTCAGCATAGGGTATCCATGCAGTTTCAAAGGATTTGGTACATGTCAGGCTTATGTATTTCTATGCACCCAATATTATTAGGATCCCGAACCATCTAATGTTAGAGTTTCTTTTCTAGTAGCCTTAGTTTTATCTTCCGCACATTTTTTATACTAGTGCTATGAATAAATTTATATATATGGTTGTTGTGGAAATCCTTGGTCTCTATGTTTATACTTATTGTGATGTTATGATTCTTGACACCTTGTTTGGGATTAGAACAGAAAATTTGTATCAGTGAAAGGAGTTCCCCCTTGAGATTGGTGGGTGTCACATTCTTTGTAACCTCTATTTCTTAGAGATAACGGGAATTGATTTAATTCTATCAATGGATTGGTTGGTTCCATTTCGAGTATTTTTTAATTTCTATCACCATATTGAGTGTTTTGCATCACTATAGAGAAAAGAGTTTCTATATAAGGGTGAATGTGATGTTCTTGCAGGCCGAGTTGGACGCGAGAATCATGGGCTAGGCGGGATGACAACCCAGATTGGTAGTTTATATCTGGATGATTAGGGAACATGTCTAAATTTTTTTTCCAATGGTTGATTCATTCACTGACCTTTTCATAGATGACTTCAAAAGATTTCTTCTAGACATAGAGGTGGAGTTTTCTATCGAGATAGTTTCAAGAGCTACACTAGTATCCATTACACCTTACAATATGGCTACGATAGAGATTCAAGAGCTCAAGATATTATTGGATGATCTGTAAGCTAAATCTTTTATTGGACCCAATAATTCTCCTAGGGTTTCACCAGTCCTTTTCATGAAAAAAGGTAGATGATACCCTTAGGCTATGACTTTACTATCGAAAACTGAACCAGTTGACTATTGAAAACTAATATCCTTTTCCACGAAAAGATGAAATGTTTGATAAACATAGAGGAGATAGAGTGCTCCCAAAGATTGAACTCAGTTTGGGGTATTACTAGGTGCATGCTCGATTGGCAGACATAAATCATAAAAAATTTCATTGGAGGTATGGTCTCTATGAGTACATGGTTATGTCTTTTGGTTTCATGAATGCACTTGATGTTTTCCTGGTGATGATGAACTGAGTGTTCCATCCTTTCCTATATTATTTTTTGGAATTTTTCATGGATGATATCATGGTGTATTATGTCAATAAACATGACCATGTCAAACACCTTGAGATTATTTTGATTATAATAAGAGTGAATCAGTTATATGCTAAGAAAGAAAAATTCCAC
Organism: Viscum album; assembly: GCA_963277665.1. Classification (NCBI taxonomy): domain Eukaryota; kingdom Viridiplantae; phylum Streptophyta; class Magnoliopsida; order Santalales; family Viscaceae; genus Viscum; species Viscum album. Next base: position 56,419,951 of record OY728156.1, read on the forward strand.
TTCTATATGGATCAAAATTCTTTTTTAGGTCACATCATCTTAGATATTGGAGTATAAGTCGACTCAGTGAAGCTGAAATACATAGTGAAATTGGAGAAAACAAAGAATGATTTTTATTTACAAAGATTCTTTGGGATAGCTTATTACTAATGGTGATTTATACATGACTTATAATGCTTGTAGTGTCGATGGTGGGCTAGATCAAGAAATGTGTGAAGTTTGAGTGGCCATATTCTTGTAACACATCCTTTCATAAGTTGAAGGGACATTTGAATTTAGTGTTGATACATATATTTCCAATACCAATAAATAGTTACACTGTGTACTTTGGTGCATCAGGTATTGGTCAAGGAGAAGTAATTGTGCAGGGGGTCGAGTTGTGGTGTGTGAGTCTCTACAGTTGATTCCACATGAGAGAAATTACATGACCCGTGATCTCTAGTTAGATGTAGTTTTTAATGATTTGTGATGTTGGATATATTTTTTATTTAGAGAAAATTTTATGGGGTACATGAACCATAGAAGTATTAAATTCATCTTTACACAGTGTTATTTGAATATGAGACATCAAAGGTGGGTGGAATATCTTCAATCATTTTATATTGAGCTTGCCTATATGCATGGAAAATAAATTTTAGTGGCTGGAGAACTGAGCAAGAGGACTCAGATATAATAATTCTAGGTGGCCATTGGTGAGTGGTAGCAAATGGATTTGTTATATGTGGTGAATTTAGATGTGTACGAAAGTTAGGGGAATATTTATCTTTTATCGATGGTTGTTACCTCTACCCTACTAGACATAGTGAGGATAAGGAAACTATTAGAATCGGAAGGCCTTGTTCTACGGAAGATTGTTGCTGGTGAGAACCCTCCTCCTAGATAGAAGATAGGTGATGATGAAGTTTTGTGTATCCATGGACGTGTGTGGTTTCTAGGGATATACACGAGGAGATAACTTGGGAGTTTCATGCTTTAGCTTGAGTATTCCATCTAGAAGTCACCAAGATGTATCATAATTTACACGGTCAGTACTGGTGGATGAGTAAGAAGTGGGATGTAGCTAATTTTGTTATGAGGTATTCCACTGGTCAGTAGGTGAAGGAGGAACATCAGCTGCTGGCTGAGTTTTTACATAAACTAAACATTCATAATTAAAAATGGGAGATGTCGCGATGGATTTCATCTCGGTGTTACTGAGGTCTACAAGAGGGAAATGATGTTTTGTGGGTCGTAGTAGAAAGGCTTACGATGAACAATCTCTTCCTTCCAATAAAGGAGATATTCGGTGTTGATGGGATCAAAAATATGTATATCTAAGAGGTAGTATGACTTCATGGAGTTCCTTGTTCTATCATTTTGTATATGCCTTTCTACATTACATCTCATTTCATGAAGTGTTATCAGGGTGTGCTGGGAACACAGGTTTTTCTGAGCATAGCATACCACTCATAGGTTGATGTTCTGTCACAGCATACGATATAGGTTCTAGAAGACAGGTTTTATAGATGGTTCCAAGATTTTGGGGGCTCTTGGGAGATGTAAATTACCATAACCAAGTTCGCCTTCAATAAAAATTTTCTGGAAACGATACAGATGGTAACTTGTGAGGCTTTATATGTTAGGATATTTCATTCACCTCTATGTTGTTTATATGTAGGTGAGGCCTCCTTTCTAGGAAAATGTCTCTTGCAAGAGACATCTGAAAAGGCCAACTTAATTCATATATGGATGGCTACTGTGTAGTCTGGTCAAGAATCATATGTTGATCAACATATTCATCCTTTGGAGTTCTAGGTTAGGGTTCGACTTTTCGTTCGAGTCAAAGGAGGATGGGACATAAGAGGATCCTGAGACAGGGTATGATTTCATAGAGATATGTCAAGGCGTTTGAGATACTTGAGCGAGTTGGGTCGATTGGATATCGTTTACAGTTACCATAGAGGTACTTATCTATGCATGACATCATCCATATATATCATCTACATCGATATCACTCAAGAACAATCTCAATTTTTTCATCCCGATGAGGTTTATATTCAGGTTGACGTATCCTTTGAGGAGCATCTGATTTGTACAGTTGGCATGAGAATGAATGTTCTCCGAGACCGATCAGTTCCTATGATACGGGTGCTATGGAAATATTGTCGAGTATAAAATGAGACTTGGGAGATGGAGGCCGACGTATGTGTTCTGTGGTCGGATTTATAATCAGATATTTATTCACCACCATTGGAAAGGAAATTTAGGGATGAGTTTCATTAATGGGGGATTTTTATGAACCCATCACTTACATATAGATACAGTTTTCATTCATTCTTTTTTTCTTTGAGAGTTTTTGGGGAAAGGGAAAACTATATTAGTACTGGAATTATACTATCAAACTAAATTATTCTAGGTTACACGCCATGTAATCTTAAGTACATGAGGTGTAGGATGGTTGTGTGTGAAGTGGATGCATAGTGTGTAGTCATGTCATAATGTAAAAGGGGAAAAACCAACACACGCTTTGTACATTATAGTACATGCCATGTAGTCGTGTCGATAGCCCTTAGAAGGTAAGTCAGTGAATGTTTTCCAACAAATAGATATTAAAATGATAAAAACACCATGTATATGGACTTACAAAATTTGTACATTGAGAATTTGAATAAAATGGGATGTATCTTTGTTCTTCTATCATTTAGCCACAAGTATCACCTGTTTAACTCATGAGGATCAATAGAACTTCACCCACTCCTTGTTTAATCATCCGAAGATTGAATCAATCACTTTTAGTTTTGTTTGATCCCAATCAGTATGTTCTCGATTAATCATTATCCATTATTGGTTATTTTTGTTCTCAAATATGTTATTTATGGTCGATTAAATATCATTTTTTCTTAGATCTCTACAATACATGCATGAATTGGAAGTTAAAGATGGACGAGGAGAGTCGTACAATGATGAGTTTTGGGGGGTCTCATGCCTGTAATTTATTGTTGGGATGTTTATATGTTCCATTGTGTCATGCTCCCATTATAGGGTGTTTCATTGAAAGAAAATTTAACTCTATTATTACCTAATGTGGTTCTAGATATGAATTCAATGAATTAAATCACTTTAATCATTGTTTTTGGTAAAGGGCCACCTCCAGGGTGCTTTTCCCATGGATAATTTGTTTGGATGTTTCGTCCTAGGGCGTCAATGGGCATGCCTTAATTTCCATTTAAGGGTTATTTAAAAATAATGTTGATTACTGTATGAAATCACAATTGTGTTAGAATTGTAATTATTTTTATTTATGGAATTGGGATTGTGTTTTCCCCTTTTCCCAAGCAGTGTTTTTACTTGTTTAAGAAGGATGGAATGTTTTATTTAATATTAATGAGTAAATGGTTAATAGAGTTGGGTGACACATGAGTTCATCTTAGAAAATCATGAAAAGACTCTCATGGCTATTTTACCTTTCACATTGGGTGATACATGGGATCAGCTTAGAACACCATGGATGGACTCGACAGGCTATTGATTTAATTTTATTAGTGACACTTGGGATTCCTAGTAGGACTAATAGGGATGGAATAAATTGACATAATATTATATTATACATAGAGTGATTACATGGGATCCCTAGTAGGACAACTGGGGATGAACCCACATGAAAATATACCATCATCGAGAGTGACACTCGGTGAATACTAGTATGACCACTCAGGACAAACTTGTAGGATGTCGGTAGAATTACACCTATAGTGAAACTTGGTTTCCATCTTAGGAATAACAATATTGGACTCAGGTTATACTTAAATGATGGAATGGAATGAATTGTGAATTGACTACCATGGTAAAGAACATTCTTAGATTCAGACTTCACTTACTTGTTAGAAAGTCTTCTTAGACATCTGTTTTTTGTTGCATTGCAATGGTGAATGTCAGGAATAAGCCGAATTACGAGCCTTAAAAACATCAGGTTAATCGATTTCAAATGAACATACTAAACTGTAATGATTAATTCCATTACATGTAGGATTTTTTACTTCTATGTACCTCTTAGATTGCTGCATTTCATTACTATACACAACTTCTACATATACTCACTGAAAATTGGCATAGACCATAGGTGGCTACCGAGTAGGATTTATTTCTAACACCCTACTTAGGTCATGTTTTTTGGCCCAAAAAGACTATATAGTTGCAGGTGTTGATAGAGGAAAGGCTCCATATTCAGTTACATGATTGTTACCTAGGAGCATAAGAGAAATGAACCAATCCAAGGCTTGAAAGGCTACTATTTTTCATTTGGTATTGTGATACATTTGTATTTTTTTAATATATTGTAGTTTGTCTTATTATATCTTCTTCCTTAGAACATGTTACATGTTGTATCATTTGTATCTGATATTCCTTCTAGTTATATTTACCTTGTATCTTTCTATTGTATAATTTAGTTTCATGTATTTTAATACTTACAATATAATTATTATTTTTTCCTTTTCGTAACACTCTAAAAATGAGGGCATAGTTTCCCAACTAACAAACCCTAGGCCCTTACTACAAGTCAGTGACATTTGGTGTTTGGGGAAATATGTAGGAGGCCAATAGGACAACCAGGTACAGGGAACCAGTTGAGTGGATTCTAGACCAGGGATGTTACATGGACCATCTAGAGTTACATATCCTTATAGGAAGTTCTATGTTTATGTTCTCAGAGTTGATTTCTCTTAATATTCGTTGGTATATTTTCTAACTCACAAAAGTGAGGCTTGCTTATACATTACCAAGTATGATATATCTGCAGAAAATATATGTGATATTAGGATTATGATCATAATAAATGACCATGTTCATGATTTGAAAATTAATATTTTGAATCATTTTTATCAAATAATAGATACATGAATTACATCCCTTATTTTAAGACCCATCACGAAAATAGAGTTGTAAAAAAATCAAATATTATATTACAAGAGAATCTCATACTATGTTGAATGAGTATGACATACCTATCTATTTCTAGAAAAAATATTTCAATATGGTCTGCTATATCATAAATATAGTTTGGATAAGACCTATCATTAATAATACACCAAATCAACATTGGGAAAATAGGAAATGTAACGTTAATTATTTTAGTGTTTTTGGTGGCAATTACTTTATTTTTAACACTAAGGATAATTTCCAAAAATGTTCTTCAAAAGGAGATGAAGAAACTTTTCATGGTTATTCGATCTCTAGAAAATCAGAAGGATGTTTAATATGAAGGAAACTATTTTTGAAGAATCATTTTATGAAAATTTGATAAAACTGATCCACATGAACCTAATACCTCCTTAAAAAACCTTGGGAATTATTTTTCTTCAGTGAAGTTAAATTATAAACATTTATATTCTTCTGTAAATCAAGAAAAAAATCATCCATATTTAATGAATATTTAAAACTATTTGATCCTAATATTGTGGAATCTAATGTGGTGAGTCCATATTTTTCTAGAGCTATTTGAACCATTGAGTATCATCCTTTTATTGTTGTTGTAAAATATGTAAATAGAGGAACAACAACTAGATCTTCTATAATAAATTAGGTTGAACATCAATTATTCTTATCTCATCTTGAACCTATTAACATCAAGGAAGTAGTTAGCGATGAATTTAGGGAAATATCATTGAAATAATAATAGAATCATTTGGAAATAAAAAAATTATGATAACATGCAGATAGACCCAAGGGCACTTTGACTATTTGAACTATATTAGTGTTTAGGAACAATGTTGTCGAGTTAGGAACTATAGTTACAAAAAAGTCTAAACATGTTGAAAAATTATATAGTCCATAGGATGGAAAAGGAATTGTGTAAATCATTGAAATTGTATCTAGATTTGTGTCAATAAGATTGCATATTGCTTATTCAACACATCTAGATTTTATGATTTCTCAAATTGATGTCAAGAGATCATTATTGAATGGTTTTATAGTTGAGGATGTTTTTATTAAGCAACACCAATGTTTTCAAAATATAAATTTTTCAAATCATTCTTTTAAATTAACAAAAATATTTATTTGGTTTGAATTAAGATCCTAGATCTTGGTGTTATTATATTGTAAGTTTTATTATTTAAAAATAATTTAAAAGGAAAAGATGACCCTACTATTTTTATTAAAAATAATTTCAAAATATGTTTTAGTAGTCCAATTATATTTTGATGATATTATGTTCAGATATTCATGAAATTATTTAGGTTTTAATTTTCTAAAATAATGTGAAATGTGTTTGAAATTATTTTAATGGTTAAACTCAAATAACTTTTTGGATTTCAAATAATTAAAAAATAATAAATGAATTTTTTAAAATAATAGTAATTATACTAATGATATTATTAAAATCCTTAAAATATATAGAACTAAAAGTATTTATTCTCTTATGAGTACTACCTATAAATTGGATGTTGATGAATCTGGGAAACCAATTGATTAAACTTGTTACAGAGGTTTGATTGTATGTCTTCTCTAGTTAACTGATAACTGACTATATATTATGTTTAGCTTGTGTATCTATTATCATTTTCAAAAAAACCCAAAAGAGTCACATATACAATTTTATTAAATAATTTTCAAATACCTCAATAATACGAACAATTTAGGATTGATACACCCTTAAGGAAAAGCAATTGATTTAGTGAGTTACTCTGGTGTTGATTTTGGTGGAAATAAGATAGATAGAAAAATACCCTCTTGAAATTGTGTCTTTTTGGTCCAGTCTCTAGTTTCATGGTGTAGTATGAATCAAAATTTTTTAGTATTATCAGTTGTTGAAGTTGAATGCATTGCTGCATGTAGTCGTTGTGCACAAATGTTTTGGATGAAACACACTTCACTGTAATATGGATATTTATTTTTACATGTCCTCATAAAATATGAAAACACAAGTGCAGTAAATATATCTAATAATCTAGTTTCACAGTCTAGAACAAGGAAATTTGTTATAAGAAATCACTTTTTGATTGATAATGTTCAAAATGTTGATAACACTCTTGGGTTTATTAGTACAAAACATCAGTTGGATAATATACTCAAAAATATTATGAATTTGGAGAGAATAAGTTGTATATAATAATCATTGAATGATTAATTTTGGTTAAGTTTAATTTTCTTTGACACACTATTGTGGTTGAAAAAACATTGTGATGACACACTGTTTTGGTTGACACACTGTTTTGGTGAACACACAGTTGTGGTTACCATACCATTGTGTTGACACACTGTTTTAATTAAAATACCATTGTGGAGATACACCATTGTCTTTTAATTATGTTACTCTTTAAGAATTTTAAATTTTTTCTATTTATAAATATTTTTGAACCGTCATGTTTATATTTTTATATTTCATTTTCATTACTTGATATAAGAGTTTTCTCAAATTTGAATATAATTTTTTCACAATTATTTTAATTTTTCGTATACCTAAATCATAGATGTTACAAAAATTAATCTATATCTATTAAAAAACACATCTAACCGATTGTTTATAGTCTCATTCTCAGCGCTACATATATTCTCACAAACCTCAGACCTTCTACATTTCTCTTACCCTTCGACCAATCAAACCGAACAGATGTTCGTACTAAGGATGAAGTTCCCTTACAAGTGTTCTCTATGTGAGTTGAAATCAGCTATGAAGAATAGAAAGAAATGAGTGTTTTTCTCTCCAATCGAACCAGTTAATCATAATCATGCCAATATAGTTATAGTAGCTGAAAGATAAGTTGAATCAGTGTTCTAATTGTATAGAAACTTTCTGTTGCAGTTATAACACCAGAACCAAGGATATTAAGAGGGGTTCTCTTAAATCAAGAGACACATCTACCATAAACTGATTTATGTGTTATATCAACATGTAAAATTTTAATTTGATCAAGATGGTGTTAATTTCATTTGAATTCATATCAAAGGACACTGAATTGGTTTTTCATTGAATAAATGGACAAATTTTTGGATGTACCTCATGAAGGAATATATGAGGATTACCAAGGAAATATTCCTAAATATAATGTGGTATTTTTAATGAAGAGGAATTTTCAAAACTATTATGAAATATAATAACTAGTAGAATTTTTTCCATAGATCATGATGGGGAATATTGGCTCCTATTTAGGTTTTTTCAGCACATGTTATTCCCATGAATGGGTAACTTCACCACTCTAAGGTACCAAGATGTTTATATTCTATATAAAATTAAAAAATGACATATGATAAATTTATATATATATATATATCTTATATTTTATGGAATTTATCATTTCTTAAAGTGATGTATATATTTTATTTTTGATAGTATCTATTTTTTAATCCATATATATTTGATACAAGATACATTCCATTGATAATTACTATTTTTTTTATTCTTTGATACCATATAAACATTTTGTGAGTGTTGTGTATTGATTTATGTACCTTTCATGACCTAATTTTACACTTCCAATGTACATTGATTCTATGATTCATGATCATATAAAAGGGTAGATTGTTGAACTCTTTATTTTATGATCAAAATATCAGGATTCTATTGATATTAATGTATGTCATGTTTTCGGTATATAATCCATTAATTTGAGACAAGTGATAATTTTTTACAAGTATGAGTCATTTTCAGTTACCAATAAAGACATGACACCATTGAGACTGACATCTACAACTTGAGTCACCATTTTCCATGACTCACCACCTGCATGTAAATATCTATAAGAATAATACACCATCAGATGGCATACCTCCTGAGTTCAAAATTGGTAACTTATGAGACACTATTAGGATTTTATTCCAATAGAATATAAATTTGATTTGTATGAGATACCTTTATATGAGGCACTACCAAAAGAGACACCATCGGTTCAGACACCACTAGTGAAGTGGAAATTTGGTTATATCTAAGACCCCACTAGTGTCACACATCCCTGATATGACATAATTATTTTAAGACACCATCCACATGAGACATCACCCAAATAACCGACTGGAACAATTTCCCATATTCTTAATTTCGAATATATATTTTTCAAAATGAATATAACATAAAATATAATTCCATTTGTTATTTTAATTAGTTTGTCTTAAATGTTTTATAGAGTTCATCAATGTTATTTTCATATGTTCAATATGAGGAAAGAGAGAGCATCGGGATATTTCTGCTACTGATGATAAACATTGTGGCAGAGTCACTCGTGCACATAGTGAGCTTGGTAAAATAGTGGATGAAGAGGCCTAATAGTGAGCCCAGATCTTGAACATACAAAAAAACAAAGAGATGAACCTTATTTTAAACAATATGATATCATGTTATATGAACACTCAATTGGAAAACACTAAATTCATCCTAACTATAGTGCTCTCCTCTAATACAGAACATGAATCTACAATACTCTGATCATTATATGTTTTTTAAGAGATCCCTACTCAATTTTCACCACAAATCAAATCAACTGTCACAAGCTGTGTTTCAACATACTGAGTATCTCTAAACTCTAAACAATAATATTTCTCTATTATGTTAATATTTATTACTCTTTGAAGAGTGTGTGTGCATACTCAGTTTTATCACATTCACATTGTCTCCTATGATAATCTGGAAGAAACTTAGATATCTTCTTATCTTATCATACTTTTACTCCCATGACTAAGAGTGGTAGAGGTTGTTGTGTAGCCTGTTTATTCATAATTTTATGTATAACAATGGAATAGGTTGTGTGTGACATGGAAGGTTTGTAAACTATTTCAAAAGCCGAACAGATATATGGATCATATTTTTTATATTGTATAAATTTATTTATGGTTGGTGATCACTAAGTAGATTGGACTGTGTTTCAACTTGAGATTAAAAAGTGTGTATTTTTTCTTTCCACTTTATGCATTAATATTTTTAATTATATTTATGATTTAAAAATAAAATTGTTTATACTATAAGAAAAATATATATTTTAATAGTTAATCTCAATTTGGTTTCATATAGTATTTTTAATGGGTAAATTTATTTTATAGGGTCTAGTAATATTATATATTATTCATCCAATTTCAAATAAATATTTAGAAAAATATTTAACATGATTTTTATCTACCTCATACTACATATTATGATAAACTGGGTTGTATTTAATCATTTTTTGGATTTCAAAAAAAATCAATTATAACCAGAAAAAACAATTTGGTACTCAATTTACCCCCATATTGAGATAATCACTCTGAACAACCGGTTCCTTATGTGTCAGTTGAGAGGGAGGCTAAATCATTGTGTAGTTTTATTTTACATTATACCAATTAATAACATTAGTCACTTATTATTGTATGTATAAGGCCCCAGCCTTAAACCTTACTTAATTATTGAATTAAATGAATAATTCACATTGAGGATCTTTTCAGGTTTAGAGTTTTAGAGAATTAGGTCAAAACTATTACATCTCAAAAGATTAGATAGTAGACACTTCTACTAGGTTTCCATAACATTAAAAAAAACTTAAAAAGAAACATGTCTAGTTCCATGTTTTAGATAGCACGTCTTTCTTGGATCCCATCCATGACCCTATTCATCTTTATGTCCTGTGGAAAACATTTAAAAAACATGGGATGAGAATAAAAATCCCAGTAAAGGATACACAAAGAAGGAAAACTGTTAGTTTTTCCAAAACAACACGTAAACCATGAGTACTTTACCAAAGTAATACTTTTCACCTGTATGAAGTAGTAAAAACTCTTCACTGAATAAAAGACCATTACTTACCCTTTTGTAACCAAAAAATTATCATAAAACCCATGTAAAGAACACATAACATATAAAGGTAACTTGGGACATAAACATACTTAAAAGGTATAACCATACGGTCGACTTCCACACATACTTAAATGAATAGCCATACGACCGACTTCCATACCCAATGCATTGGAGGTTATAACGTAACCACCCGTCCTGGTATTCACGGCACCACCCGTCATATGGTTTATCACGTAACCACCTATAAAATTTCCAAGTACAATCATTACACACAAAATATTTAAAATATAAACATTTCAATAAAAACATTTCAGTTCCAATCATAATAAGTAATTCCAAGAGATTGAATTAATCAATCTACTTTCGAAAACCATTTAAAAGAGATTTTTGAATCAAGGTGTCCCATACCACTTTGAAGCTTTTAATGGAATTATAATTTTAAAACATTAATGTCCATATAAATAAATAATGAAAACCATTTTGGAAACATTGACATTAAAGATCAAGATTTAGAATAATGAATCATTATATCATTTAAAATGATATTTTTGTTAAAGAGTTTTTAACAAAATGAGAGACTCTTGAATACAAATAATCGTGAAATAACATTCAATCCGAGATTTATAATATCATGAGAATAAAGGGATTCATGATATAATATGGCAAAGGATAGTATACACACCAAATAAGAGTGAATTGGTTCATAACAACAATGAAGTCTCAATGGAAATGTAAATTGAGATGAAATCCATTATAAAGAGGGTATCATTAAACTAAGGATAAATCTATCACATAATTATGTGTGAGAAATAAAAATACACCCAATATAAGTGGATATTAAGTGTGAAACAATCTAAGGTCATTCACATGTATTCATAGGATTACATGTTCAAGAAGTAAAAGTTGAACCCAAAGAAATCGAAATTGGGTTAAGATGTTCCCTTGTAAAAATTCGACAGCCTAACGGCGTCACTTCAAAATTCAGAAAATTAGTCGATGAGACAGTAAATGGTATCTCATCACTTGGACATAAACTTTCCATCAATAAGGATATATAAGAACATATCCCAACATAATAAGATGTAAATTAAAATACATAACAAAATATGTCTTTTAAAAAGAGGAGGGTGAAAGGTCCCCTTCTCGAGTTGGGTAACTATCGAAACGTACACCCCATGGAAGAAGAGTCGTACAATGAAGATGTAAATACCCATAAATGAAATTATACTACAAAAAGTGTATAATAATGGGCAGTACATACACCAATCAAAGGAAATTGTGGAAAATGTAGCATAAATGTCACGGGAATAAATGTGAGATGAAAAATCCCTTACGAAAACTCGGCAGCCTAATGGCGCCACTTAAAGCTTCCAAAAAAGGATTTATGAGATCAAATAGGGTCTCTCATTATAATAACATAAAAAGTACAGAATGAGGAATATAAAAGAACATACCCATACATATGAAATATGAGCTTAATAGAAATGACATAAAAGAGAGTACTTAAAAAGAAAGAGAGAGGTTGGATCTCTTACGAAAATTCGGCAGCCTAACGGCGCCACTCCAAACTTCCAAAATGGATTGATGAGAGAGAATAGGGTCTCTCGTCATATGAACATAAAAATTACAGTAAGAGTGATATAAAATAACATCCCAATAACAAGAAAGATGAGCTTTAAAAGGAGCGACATAATAGAGTGTACTTAAAAAGAAAGAGATGAGTAGGATCCCTTACCTCATGTCCAACTTGCCTTGTTCGTTTCATTATATTCCTGAATAATAAACTTTGGTCAACTTATAATTTCTTAAGGACATCCTATAAAGATTATTGTTCAGTTCATATCACGCATTTTAATGTTATAATAATTGGTAAATAATATGAGTTCATATCAGATGTTTTTGTCAATGTTTGGTACATGAGTCAAAAATGAACTTGTTTGAAAAATGATTGTCCATGTAGTTATAAGTAAATAATTTCCAAAATAGTTTTAATGATTAAAATATCATATATATCCAGTAAATATTAATTTTATACTATTCCATATCATTTGGAGATAAAAAACGAAAAGCACCGTTCATGGAGACGGTAGGCCGTACATATGCATGAATGCTAATTTCATTTTTTCTTTGTCATATTAATGGAATTAAAACAAACTGATATATATATATATATATATATGTTATAATTAAAGAATGATATATATAATTAAGATGTAATATATTACATATATATCCATTATATATATGTACTTATAATAGTACTTAACATTTGGAGATAAGAAATGAAATGTACCGTTCATGGAGACGGTAAGCTGTACGTACTCATGAACGCTACTTTCATTTCTTTTTTTTTGTATTAAATGGAATGAAATAATAAATATATAAAGTTATATTATAATTACAGTAGGATAACATATGTAATACCATTAATTACAAACATTATACGTCCCATATATGGCATTAACGAATCAAATCACTTTGAGGGGGTGGTAGTCCGCACTTCCTAAAATGAAGATATCGTGTTTACCCATAATGGAAACCATAAATGTATGCCATAAATGAAAAATAAAGAAGCATAAGGAAAAAATAATCATATTATATATCATATATAAATATAGTGATATCTTAATGGCCACCTTTGAAGGTGTTAAAAAAATATTGAACAATCATCATTTCATGAGGTAGTAATTCACCATCCACAGAAACAGTATTTTCTTAAACCATTAGACGAAGATGTGTGTATGTGTACCTCAAATCCTTCACATAACAACATCCTAGTATATATTTCATACTTTTTTTGTTACAAAAGAAAATAATAAAAAGGGTTTTGGGGGATGGATAAGCAAAATAAAACAAAAGAACACAAGGGAAGACATTGCCTTTAAATTGGGTAACTTCCTTTGATTTGAGCTCAAAGGCATCCGTGGAAAGGATTCTGCCCAAAGTGAGGATTCAATGATGAAGATAGGGATGTGGAGAGATGAAATGGGCCGGGTTTGGATGAGCCAAAGAATTGAGATGTGTGAGTAAGGTGGTAGAGGTGGGGGACTTTTATAAGAGGAGAGGAGGGGCACTCTTGGAAAGTTACAAAATGTTACTTTATGTTCAAATGATTTTCAGATTTTAAACGTCCCACATTGATGTATTTCGAGGATAAGGTAATATGGTTTCAAAATCCACCCATCCAATAGGTTTGTGACAAGTTTAGGTCTTAGATTTTACATTATCTTTTCATTTTATTTAAATCGTTAAATAATGTGGTAATCGCTGCATCATCATGGTGTCATAAATAATTTAATTTATTTAGTGTCTAAAAATTATAAAAAAAATATCATGATGTAGTAAATTTTGTTAGATTGTTAATGGATATTTATAGTAAAAAATATGACTTTTATAACCCCATATAAAAATGATTTAGTAAAATAACACATGTTTGTGACATTTTAATTTTAACATTAAATAAAAAGGTATTAATGTCATTTTCCAACCAAAGTGGATCCATGGGGTCCCCAAGTTGACCCATGGATTGTTTTGGTCGGCCATGAAACATCGAATAAGTGTGGGACATGTTTCAATCTCATCTCATATTATTAAAACATTATTTTTACCTTAAACTACACTAATTACCTCTAATCACGATTAAAAACATAAATGTTACTATTCACTAAAAAATTATTTTAATTCCATTGAACCTCATTTTACTTCTTAATGACAACCATGTATGTCGGATTTTTGAAATTCAAAACACAGAGGTGGTAAAATGTCATTTAAACAGAAAATCAGTTTTTATAAGTACCACTTAGTGGTTTCACTATTCATCAAAAATTGATGTTCTTCAGAAAAATACCAAAACATCACCCTAAGCTATATTTGATATTTCAAATACAAAAATGAATTATATTTTACAAAATTCAAAATTTAAAAGTTGCATTAATTAATTTCAAAATTAATTCCCGCTGTCAGAGAAAATAGCGTGTTTTTATGAAACAATAAGTATCAAAAGATTGACACTAGTTTAAGTCTGATTTCAAAGTGAAATTAATTCCAATGATCACAATTGGATTAAATGGTAAAAATATATTCTAATTGAAATTTAAAACCAATTCAAAATATAATCTAATCATATAAATAAATTATATTAAAAGGTGGTTTGAAATAAAATACAATATTTTTCACTATTCATTAAAAATGAACTTTATCGGAAAAATACCAAAAAATTACACAAATTAATTTTGATGTCCCGATTCTAAAGAAGAATATTATTTTGTCAAACATAACACATAATATTTTCATAAAGTGAATTTAAAAGAGGTTTTCCATCAAAAGGCAGCTAATCGACCTTTTAAAGAATATTATAATGTTTACATATAAAAATGGATTCATTCACTTTTTTAATCCCCTAACATTTATTATAAAGAGTAAAAAATAATTGACAAACATATATAATCATTTTTTAGTTTGTTTTGTTCATTCCCACCATTACAATGGTTAGGCGTTAACTACCATTTAAAATAATATTATTTTATTATTAGAGTGCAACGTAAGATTTCAAAGGAACTCGTTGTTGTGTATTGGGTAAGCCATCGAGCATAGCGTTCCATTTAAATTAATATTGAAAATATATTCAAAAATAGGGATAAATATAAAAATGTCATATTCTTTATTTACCTGGGGTGTTACATTCTTCCTCCCTTTTGGGAATTGCGTCCTCGCAATTTCAAAATTGGGCTCGGAAACATCCTTGAATATCCCACATCGAAATAAGAGTCGGTAAAACAATCACTTTAAAAGAATGGGTGAGAAGTACAAATGTCACCCGAGTTAACCCATACTAGGATTCCAAATATGAAAATATGGATATGGAGGAGAAAAAAAAGGTCATTTTCTGATGGAGAGTGTAGAGACCCGTAGCCTGACGTACATGGACATTACATTACATTTGCGGAATACTTAGTACATAACAAAAACACACACACAAGGATCGTAATAGTTTAGTGTCTTTGGAAACTCGGAATGTAATCTTCTAATCGTGGTGAAAGATCTTCAATATCTCCCATAAAGATCTTCCTTTTTTTTACCTAAAACCTTTCTTTATATCCTGGGGAAAAGAAAACATAAAAGGGTGAGCTCAAATGCTCAGTAAGGGTAAACAAAGGAAATATCAATCACATAATTTTCATAAGAACATAACATTTTTTTGGAAATCTTAACCTGCAAAAGAGAGCATAATTTCATAACATGGGATAAATCATAATAGTGAAATGAAATCATAACATAATACATTACTCATTGTGGCATACACACATAATCATAGAGAATCATTTCTTGTTAGTCAAGACTCATTGCCAAGACTATCTTAATGAACAAAGTCCCTTTCTGAATCGAGTAATCCTCGTTTCAGTCCTGTTTCACTGAACCGGTATAACCTACCATTCCAGCCATGTCTATCTCATGAGATATAAAATCTTTACCCAATGCATTGGAGGGAGATATAGGTCCCACCCATCTCTTAATGAATCCTTTCTTATGTGTGCCACAAAATCATAAATCATACATCATTTCATAACCCATGTAATAAAAATGGGATTCTTAAACAACATGACATCATAAAACCATTCATATAAGATAAAGGAATTCATAAACATAATTCCATCACAACATAGTCAAATCGATGTAAAAATATGGATAGAAACAGCACCCTTTATTATCTTAGATGGAAAATAATTTTGATAAAACACTTGAAATGAATTCTTGAGGAAAATATCCTTTCTTCTTCAAAATCAATTTCTTTTCACAAAACATCATACAATTTTAAAAGAAAGAGATTTTATTAAAAATAGTCATGAAATATTTTGGAGGAAGGTTCATGAAAATAAGGCTTTATAAAACCGTAAAAATCCGTTCGTGCCGTATAAGTTAAAAAAAACATTCTTCGTACTTTTGTCGGAAAAGTCAAAAAGTACCTCGTACGG
Organism: Viscum album; assembly: GCA_963277665.1. Taxonomy (NCBI): domain Eukaryota; kingdom Viridiplantae; phylum Streptophyta; class Magnoliopsida; order Santalales; family Viscaceae; genus Viscum; species Viscum album. The sequence goes on from OY728156.1 coordinate 56,436,658, forward strand.
AAAAACGACAAAAGATTCCTTTCATATTCTTTACTAAAAACTCACCTAAGGGTAAAATTGGATTTAAACTATTGCAAGTGGATGGAAACAATATTACATATTGAGGGAACATGGATGTGGATGATAAAATACACCCCAGTAAATACTTACGAATAAACAATCTCGAATAAAAATGAGATTGTGATATTTTCCCTTACCTTAGGTCCGACTTGCTTTGTAAGTGTCCGAACCTCCTGTATAATGATTTAAATCATGTTATTGACTTATTACAGAATCATATTCATTGTTATGATATCATATATGGTTCACTTATGACATTATATTACCCGTTCTTTTGTAAATTCCATGTTAAAGAAGCGTTTTGGGTAAAATCGTTTCATTTATCGTAGGTGTTTTGACTTGTTGTTCTTGACATCATTATTACTTATATCATGATTTACTTACTTCCAGAATATAAAATATGATTTATATATCATATATATTCAGTATATATATATATATATAATAGGTAGATAAATAAAATGAAAAACACCGTTCATGGAGACGGTAGTCCGTACGTACGCATGAACGCTGTTTATCCTTTCCTTATTGTCTTGAAATGGAAGTAAGTAGATGACATACATATGTATATATATACATAAATCCAGTAGCTTTATAATGTCATATATTTCATTGTTATTTCTTATATATACATTATAATCATTCTTAAATGGTTAACATGGAGAATGAATCTCATCGCGTCGTGGAGACGGTATTCCGTACGTACGCACGAGTGATGATATCAGTTCTATAAATATTGAATTGAATTGGAGTGGCTTATACAATATATCAGAATCAATATGATGTTGTAATAACTATTTATAGTTATTCTTTACACCATTATACCCATCCATGTAAGGTGGTGGTGGAAAATAGATTACACCACGGCGTGGAGACGGTATTCCGTACGTACGCACGCGCGGTGATTTCTTTTTCCGTAGGATGGATAGATGGTGAAATAGGGTTGTTTCATACTTATAATAACATATCAGTATATGAGTGATACTGATGTTATTACTTCATAATGAAACAACCTAAGAAGAAGAAGTGGAAGAAGAAATAAAGATGAAAGAATTGGTAACGGTAATTACCTCTTCTTTGAAGCGCCTTTTGGAGACCTCCTCTTAGGGAACTAAAATTGGTCTTTTAGTAAGACCAGAACCTCTAGGATGTTGCTAGGGAAGTGGAGAAGAGATTTTGGCAGGGGTTGGCCGAGCTTGAGTGCTCAAATTGGTGTGAGGAGGAGGGGGAGGAGGTGTCCTTTTATAAGGGAGGAGATGGGCACCTTAGGAATACCTCAAAATATTATTTTATATTAAAGTCAAAATCCGTTTATAATGGTTCAAAAGGGTCTTATTTCGAAGCTAAAGTGGGGATGGGTCGAAATCCTATCAACCAATAGGATTTAGACAAGTTTAGGGTATTATTTTAACCTTATCAATTAGATTTAACTCTAAGTTAAATAATTTAACTTTTACCATGTCTTTTTGTTTTCTTTCACTATATGGTTAATAAACTTACTATAACATGCCAAACGAACCCCAAATTGTATATTATTAATACATATATCCTTATCTAAGTCATTTGGCCGAACCTTAGATTTTTAGGAATAAAATAACAATTAATAATATAATATTTGATTTAAAAACTATTTTGTGTCATTTTTGACACTATTTGATATATGATTTTTGTGAAAGTCATAACAGAATTATATGTTCGAACCAAGTTGATTAAATCAACACTAATATATCATAGTAACCTAGAAAATTAGTGGAATTCATAAAAAGTCTCAAATTACATTTATTTTGGTGTTTATAACATCAATTATGTCAATATTTCATTAACAAGATAATTACTGCATCATCTTTGTGTCATAAATAAATTAATTTATTTGATGTCTAAAAATTACAAATAAAATACCATCATGTAGTAAATCTTTTTAGCTTTCTAATGAATATTTACAATCGAATTTATCTTATGTATAACCCCATATTATAAATGATTTACTTATTAAACTTTGATTTTAACTATTTTAACCCTTCTTTAAATAAATTAATAATAAATGTCCTAATCTAATCCAAGTGGGCCTAAATGGTCATATTTTATTCCTAAGATTGTTTTTGGTCGAATTACACTTTTCCAATAGAATTAGGTCATGTGTTAGGGTAATATTAATATCATATTTACCCTTAGTTACCCAATTTACTATTAACCGCGGTAAAAAGAGTAAAAAGTTACTATTCACCAAAAAATTATTTTCATCTCATTGAACCACATTTTAGTCCTTGATATTAACTGTGTCTCTTGGATTTTTGAAATTCCATTCACAGAAGCGGTAAAATTAAGTTTTATGTAAAATTCAGTTTTTAACCTACCACTTAGTGGTTTCACTATTCATCAAAAATTTAAAGTTTTCAGAAAAGTACCAAAATTTCACCCTAGGCTGTAATTGATATTCCGAATTCAAAAATGATTTCTATTTTACAAAATTCCAAACATATGAGTTGCATTAATTAGTTTTATAATTAATTTCCGCTGTTACAACAAGTAGCGTGTTTTTAAGAGATAATAACTATCAAAAGATTGACACTTGTTTATAACTGGTTTAAATGTGAAATTACATCCAATGACCAACATTGTATTAAATTGTAAAAATATATTCTAAATATACTTTACAACCACTCAAATTAATGATTTATCACTATTAATTATTTCGATTAAAAAAGTTGTTTTTAATTATAATTTAGTAATTTTCACTATTCATCAGAATATGAAAGTTATCCGAAACTACCAAAATTTCACCTTAGGCTAAATTCGATACTCCGAATCCAAAAATGAAGTTCATTTTGAAAAATAAGATTTATAGAATTTTAAAAAGTGGTTATTACTATTCATAACGGCTAGTTTTAATAATATTTTAATAGCATATCGTTGTTTAATGAAACTCAGTATTGCGTATTACACACGCTATCGAGGAAGGTCGCGATTGCGTGTAATGCAAGGCAGGTCAAGGATGTGTGTTGTGCAAGCTCCTTTTGGTGTAGCGTACAACACAAGACATTAGTGAAATAAAAAAGAATATTTTTCATAAAATCTCGAGCTGTTACATTCTACCCCCCTTAAAATGAATTTCGCCCTCGAAATTCGTCGGGGTTATAAATGGTTTACTATTCGAAAGTTTCTTTAATAGAATCACACATCGTAAAAAGGAATACAAAAACTTGGCTTTAAAAACTAAAGTATGAAATGTAACGATTACCCAAATAAACTAATCGCTGGGTTTCCACATAGGTAAAAATGTGGATATGGAAGAGAAATCTAACCATCATGTTCTGATGGAGAGTGGTAGAGAACATGGCTATGGAAAAGCCAGTAATCACAAATCCATAAATTTGTGACGATCTAAGGTACCATCTGATTCATCAGGTATAATATCACTAGGACAACATTTTTGGTTTTCAAGATCATTTCCCTAAAGTTGAAAATTTGAATTAGAATAAATACTTACTTTATTTTGATACAATATCACTGTTGTTCATGCCTTGAACAATTTCCACTTCATCTCTTAAATAAATGAAGTTGAATTTGTTATTCGTGAAGTGTTAGCAGATCATGTGATAGAATGACGGGTCATTCCATCTGTCTCAAACAAAAGGTAATCAAAAGTTATTAAATATACATAAGTCATTCTATAGTAAGATTAATCATATATAGTTCCTAAATGGACTTATACTTCATATATCATACTGCTTAATATAATAAAACTAGTTTCTACTAAACAGGGACTTCCTGTAGGTCAGTGGTAGGCGATAAAGGCCAGTCGCACTTCGGTTGTGGGTTCGATTCCCACAGCCTTGTCTGAAGCGATGGGCTGTCGCCCATCCTGCAGGTTGTCCTTTTTTCTAAAACTACGTTACTATAACATCCCATCAATAATATCGAAAATATTCTATCCTTAAACAATACTAACTTATGTCCAACATAATCCAGTCTAATCTTTAGGCTTATACATAATACTGCAGTCCACTCTCATAATATAGTGACAACGATTACCAGAGATTTAATACTGTCGTTGATCCCCACATATCATAAGATATGTCTTGTTGGTCACATTCCAAACATTCAAAGTCCTTAATCGTGTATTCTCTTGAATACCTTAGTGAAAACATGAGTGCAGTTAAAAGTTAACACTTTCCACATACCAAAATCCTCAAAATTCTATATACTCAAACCATGATATCACTTAGTCCTTATATCAATCATGAGCTCATGAATACTATCAAACATTTAATTTTCTCCTTATCCCTTCATTATGCGCATATCATTTACATTCCAAAAATATCTGAATAACCATTCATGGATACTGGTAACATTAATCACACACTTTCAAAACACAAGGAAAGACAACAGTGTAACAATCCATAGATGTCTCTTTATTCCAAAATTACACATGATAAACATGTAATCATTCCACTACATTCTCAAACCATTGACCGAGCTTCAAAAATTCTTTCATCTCACATATCATTTGTAGTCTCTTCATCATCATCCACATAAATACTACCCATATGACCATACTGATTCTCTTCATGAGTCTTTCCCTTAGGGCATTTGTTTGCATAATGCCCATACATTCCACATTTAAAACACTTAACCATTTTTGATGTCGTATCAATACCATTATCCTCATCCATGGTGTTAACCGACCCTTTTCCTTTGCACTTACTTGCTTTGTGTCCTTCTTTTTTACACCCAAAGCATCTTCCAGTTCCCTTGAAACATTATCCTTGATGCCTCTTCCCACATGATTTACATAGGGGAAATTGAACTTTCTTTCCTCTATGATCATCATGGAACTCCATCTTTCTCTTATTAGTCGAGTCAGGAAACTTACCAAATTTTACTTTATTGATCATATTATGAGATTTCTGATTCGGCATAATAATGATCTTTGGACTTCCAAATCCCATTTCATTTGGTTGCTCATGAAGAATATCATTCCATTGTCCATCATATCCTCCATTATCGTGAATCATCTTGTTTCCAGCCATTTTCTAAAACCCAAAATGAATAGTGTGAGAGGCAAAAATCATGCTAGGGGAAACAACATAATAAAGGGGAATTACCTTCAATATCTAACATCTTAGGTTTAATTCTATGATCGTTAGCGTAGTTCTAGTACTATAACTTATACGTCTACTTATCCTTAGGGACATCCCTAGACATACCGTAGAAATATCTCTAGGGATCTCACTAACGTTTTCGCATCCTAGTTTCCAAAGGTTGACTAAACCTTTCCTCTGATACCAACTGTAGCGACCCGTAGCCTGACGTACATGGACATTACATTACATTTGCGGAATACTTAGTACATAACAAAAACACACACACAAGGATCGTAATAGTTTAGTGTCTTTGGAAACTAGGAATGTAATCTTCTAATCGTGGTGAATGATCTTCAATATCTCCCATAAAGATCTTCCTTTTTTTTACCTAAAACCTTTCTTTATATCCTGGGGAAAAGAAAACATAAAAGGGTGAGCTCAAATGCTCATTAAGGGTAAACAAAGGAAATATCAATCACATAATTTTCATAAGAACATAACATTTTTTTGGAAATCTTAACCTGCAAAAGAGAGCATAATTTCATAACATGGGATAAATCATAATAGTGAAATGAAATCATAACATAATACATTACTCATTGTGGCATACACACATAATCATAGAGAATCATTTCTTGTTAGTCAAGACTCATTGCCAAGACTATCTTAGTGGACAAAGTCCCTTTCTGAATCGAGTAATCCTCATTTCAGTCCTGTTTCACTAAACCGGTATAACCTACCATTCCAGCCATGTCTATCTCATGAGATATAAAATCTTTACCCAATGCATTGGAGGGAGATATAGGTCCCACCCATCTCTTAATGAATCCTTTCTTATGTGTGCCACAAAATCAAAAATCATACATCATTTCATAACCCATGTAATAAAAATGGGATTCTTAAACAACATGACATCATAAAACCATTCATATAAGATAAAGGAATTCATAAACATAATTCCATCACAACATAGTCAAATAGATGTAAAAATATGGATAGAAACAGCACCCTTTATTATCTTAGATGGAAAATAATTTTGATAAAACACTTGAAATGAATTCTTGAGGAAAATATCCTTTCTTCTTCAAAATCAATTTCTTTTCACAAAACATCATACAATTTTAAAAGAAAGAGATTTTATTAAAAATAGTCATGAAATATTTTGGAGGAAGGTTCATGAAAATAAGGCTTTATAAAACCGTAAAAATCCGTTCGTGCCGTATAAGTTAAAAAAAACATTCTTCGTACTTTTGTCGGAAAAGTCAAAAAGTACCTCGTACGGAAAAACGACAAAAGATTCCTTTCATATTCTTTACTAAAAACTCACCTAAGGGTAAAATTGGATTTAAACTATTGCAAGTGGATGGAAACAATATTACATATTGAGGGAACATTGATGTGGATGATAAAATACACCCCAGTAAATACTTACGAATAAACAATCTCGAATAAAAATGAGATTGTGATATTATCCCTTACCTTAGGTCCGACTTGCTTTGTAAGTGTCCGAACCTCCTGTATAATGATTTAAATCATGTTATTGACTTATTACAGAATCATATTCATTGTTACGATATCATATATGGTTCACTTATGACATTATATTACCCGTTCTTTTGTAAATTCCATGTTAAAGAAGCGTTTTGGGTAAAATCGTTTCATTTATCGTAGGTGTTTTGACTTGTTGTTCTTGACATCATTATTACTTATATCATGATTTACTTACTTCCAGAATATAAAATATGATTTATATATCATATATATTCAGTATATATATATATATAATAGGTAGTTAAATAAAATGAAAAACACCGTTCATGGTGACGGTAGTCCGTACGTACGCATGAACGCTGTTTTCCTTTCCTTATTGTCTTGAAATGGAAGTAAGTAGATGACATACATATGTATATATATACATAAATCCAGTAGCTTTATAATGTCATATATTTCATTATTATTTCTTATATATACATTATAATCATTCTTAAATGGTTAACATGGAGAATGAATCTCATCGCGTCGTGGAGACGGTATTCCGTACGTACGCACGAGCGATGATATCATTTATATAAATATTGAATTGAATTGGAGTGGCATATACAATATATCAGAATCAATATGATGTTGTAATAACTATTTATAGTTATTCTTTACACCATTATACCCATCCATGTAAGGTGGTGGTGGAAAATAGATTACACCACGGCGTGGAGACGGTATTCCGTACGTACGCACGCGCGGTGATTTCTTTTTCCGTAGGATGGATAGATGGTGAAATAGGGTTGTTTCATACTTATAATAACATATCAGTATATGAGTGATACTGATGTTATTACTTCATAATGAAACAACCTAAGAAGAAGAAGTGGAAGAAGAAATAAAGATGAAAGAATTGGTAACGGTAATTACCTCTTCTTTGAAGCGCCTTTTGGAGACCTCCTCTTAGGGAACTAAAATTGGTCTTTGAGTAAGACCAGAACCACTAGGATGTTGCTAGGGAAGTGGAGAAGAGATTTTGTCAGGGTTTGGCCGAGCTTGAGTGCTCAAATAGGTGTGAGGAGGAGGGGGAGGAGGTGTCCTTTTATAAGGGAGGAGAGGGGCACCTTAGGAATACCTCAAAATATTATTTTATATTAAAGTAAAAATCGGTTTATAATGGTTCCAAAGGGTCTTATTTCGAAGCTAAAGTGGGGATGGGTCGAAATCCTATCAACCAATAGGATTTAGACAAGTTTAGGGTATTATTTTAACCTTATCAATTAGATTTCACTCTAAGTTAAATAATTTAACTTTTACCGTGTCTTTTTGTTTTCTTTCACTATATGGTTAATAAACTTACTATAACATGCCAAACGAACCCCAAATTGTATATTATTAATACATATATCCTTATCTAAGTCATTTGGCCGAACCTTAGATTTTTAGGAATAAAATAACAATTAATAATATAATATTTTATTTAAAAACTATTTTGTGTCAATTTTGACACTATTTGATATATGATTTTTGTGAAAGTCATAACAGAATTATATGTTCGAACCAAGTTGATTAAATCAACACCAATATATCATAGTAACCTAGAAAATTAGTGGAATTCATAAAAAGTCTCAAATTACATTTATTTTGGTGTTTATAACATCAATTATGTCAATATTTCATTAACAAGATAATTACTCCATCATCTTTGTGTCATAAATAAATTAATGTATTTGATGTCTAAAAATTACAAATAAAATACCATCATGTATTAAATCTTTTTATATTTCTAATGAATATTTACAATCGAATTTATCTTATGTATAACCCCATATTATAAATGATTTACTTATTAAACTTTGATTTTAACTATTTTAACCCTTCTTTAAATAAATTAATAATAAATGTCCTAATCTAATCCAAGTGGGCCTAAATGGTCATATTTTATTCCTAAGATTGTTTTTGGTCGAATTACACTTTTCCAATAGAATTAGGACACGTGTTAGGGTAATATTAATATCATATTTACCCTTAGTTACCCAATTTACTATTAACCGCGGTAAAAAGAGTAAAAAGTTACTATTCACCAAAAAATTATTTTCATCTCATTGAACCACATTTTAGTCCTTGATATTAACCGTGTCTCTCGGATTATCGAAATTCCATTCACAGAAGCGGTAAAATTAAGTTTTATGTAAAATTCAGTTTTTAACCTACCACTTAGTGGTTTCACTATTCATCAAAAATTGAAAGTTTTCAGAAAAGTACCAAAATTTCACCCTAGGCTGTAATTGATATTCCGAATTCAAAAATGATTTCTATTTTACAAAATTCCAAACATATAAGTTGCATTAATTAATTTTATAATTAATTTCCGCTGTTACAACAAATAGCGTGTTTTTAAGAGATAATAACTATCAAAAGATTGACACTTGTTTATAACTGGTTTAAATGTGAAATTACATCCAATGACCAACATTGTATTAAATTGTAAAAATATATTCTAAATATACTTTACAACCACTCAAATTAATGATTTATCACTATTAATTATTTCGATTAAAAAAGTTGTTTTTAATTATAATTTAGTAATTTTCACTATTCATCAGAATATGAAAGTTATCCGAAAAGTACCAAAATTTCACCTTAGGCTAAATTCGATACTCCGAATCCAAAAATGAAGTTCATTTTGAAAAATAAGATTTATAGAATTTTAAAAAGTGGTTATTACTATTCATAACGGCTAGTTTTAATAATATTTTAATAGCATATCGTTGTTTAATGAAACTCAGTATTGCGTATTACACACGCTATCGAGGAAGGTCGCGATTGCGTGTAATGCAAGGCAAGTCAAGGATGTGTGTTGTGCAAGCTCCTTTTGGTGTAGCGTACAACACAAGACATTAGTGAAATAAAAAAGAATATTTTTCATAAAATCTCGGGCTGTTACAGAGAGTGATAGTAAACATGTATATGAGAAAGTTAACCACAAGAAAATCACAAACTTGTGATGGGTGAAACGGTATTCGATTCCCCAGTATGAAATGTTAACAGACAACATTTTTGTTTTAAGTTACTCTTCATTGAGGAATTTATTTTTTGAGCTTAACTAAATCATAATGTAACAGACTTACTTGTCACGTAGACTTTCAACTTTTACTAGATTCCTTAATCAAACTCATATTTTCTCCAAAAGACGAGTTTTTAGGAAGACTTGTTCGCATTAAGAGTACTATAATCAACTTCCTGAGAATCACCAAATCCACAAAAGAGAACTATATATTTCCCATTTTTTTAGACAAAATCCAAAAACAAAATTGTTAGTATAAAATCAGATAATCCACAAAAGTATAATCCTTTATAAAATGAAAATCTATTCGTAATCTCCAAAATTTGTCCAAAAAACCCCAAAGTTCAATGAAGACCATTCGATAAACAATTGCCCATGAAATTCTTCAAAGTAACCCACACTAATATGGAAACCCAAATATTTGATGGATTTAATCACATAGTCTTCCAAGGTACAAATTAACTTTTATCTCCAAATAACATCAGGTGCTCTTAAATTATCATATTTAAAAGTAATTAACCTAATCACATATCCTCCATGATAGGTTCATCATTTCCATATATAACCCAAAATAAACATACTCTTGATTCCTAAAATCATCTAACTAAAATGAATTAGTCAATCTAACCAGGGATTTCGCGTAGTCCAGTGGTAGGTGATAAATACCAGTTGCACTTTGGTTGTGGGTTCGATTCCCGCAGCTTTGTCCGACGCGATGGGTTGTCACACAGTCTGCGTGTTGTCCTTTTTCCAAAACAAAAAAAATTCTTAAATCATTCCCCAAAACGAGATAAAATCTTCAAAAATAATCATAACATATTTTAACCAAAATTTTATCTCATGCCTTTCATCTTCCATCATAATATATAACAACCCATAATTACCTCAAAAGTAAGGATCATATAAACCCTAATGTTTACCTTTATAATTATTACCTGAACTTCCACATCGATTGGTCATCTCGTACATGATGCATTACAGAACATACCAAGCTACAAGTGGTTGATCATGACTCCTTGATAGTTGGTTTAGAACAACCACGAGTTTCCTCATTGAATCCCCCATTTTATGTAGTATCTTAATCAGAGAACCACCACAGTTTCCTTCAAACCTATTGTCACTTTGGTGTCTACTAGATCCATCCATTCACTAAAAACAGAAATGTCAGTGTGAGTATATAAAAAAACCATCATGTACTAATGAAGAAGATAAACACTAAGATATACGTACTCATTCACTTTATCTAAAAATAGGACTCATTCTGAAATTCTAACCATTATGGTAATGTCACTTATGATTAAAGAATACGCTAACCTATAAAGTTATCTAAACCGACCTCTGATACCAACTATAAGGCCTCGGCCTTAAGCCTTACTTAATTATTGAATTAAATGAATACTTCACATTGAGGATCTTTTCAAGTTTATAGTTTTAGAGAATTAGGTCAAAACTATTACATCTCAAACGATTATATAGTAGACACTTCTACTAGGTTTCCATAACATAAAAAATACTTAAAAAGAAACATTTCTAGTTCCATATTTTAGATATCATGTATTTCCTTGATCCCATTATTGACCCTATTCATCTTTAAGTCCTGTGGAAAACACTTCAAAAACTTGGGATGAGCATAAAAATCCCAGTAAAGGATACACAAAGAAGGAAAACTGTTAGTTTTTCCAAAACAACAAATAAACCATGAGTACTTTACCAAAGTAATACTTTTCACCATTATGAAGTAGTAAAAACTCTTCACTGAATAAAAGACCATTACTTTCCCTTTTATAACCAAAATATTATCATAAAACCCATGTAAAGAACACATAACATATAAAGGTAACTTGGGACATAAACATACTTAAATGGAATAACCATACGGTTGAATTCCACACATACTTAATGGAATAGCCATACGACCGACTTCCATACCAAATGCATTGGAGGTTATAACGTAACCACCCGTCCTGATATTCACGGCACCACCCGTCATATGGATTATCACGTAACCACTTGTAAAATGTCCAAGTACCATCATTACACACAAAATATTTAAAATATAAACATTTCAATAACAACATTTCATTTTAAATCACAATAAGTAATTCCAAGATATTGAATTAATCAATCTACTTTCAAAAACCATTTAAAAGAGATTTTTGAATCAAGGTGTCTCATACCATTTTGAAGCTTTTAATGGAATTATAATTTTAAAACATTAATGTCCATATAAATAAATACTGAAAACCATTTTGGAAACATGGACATTAAAGATCAAGATTTAGAATAATGAATCTTTAAAACATTTAAAATGATATTTTTGTTAAAGAGTTTTTAACAAAATGAGAGACTCTTGAATACAAATAATCGCGGAATAAAATTCAATCCAAGATTTATAATATCATGAGAATAAAGGGATTGATGATATAACATGTCAAAGGACAGTATACACACCAAATAAGAGTTAATTAGTTCATAACAACAACGAAGTCTCAATGGAAATGGAAATTGAGATGAAATCCATTATAAAGAGGGTATCCTTAAACTTAGGATACATCTATCACATAATTATGTGTGAGAAATAAAAATACACCCAATATAAGTGGATATTAAGTGTGAAACAATCTAAGGTCATTCACACATATTCATAGGATTACATGTTCATGAAGTACAAGTTGAACCCAAAGAAATCGAAATTTGGTTAAGATGTTCCCTTGTAAAAATTCGACAACCTAACGGCGTCACTTCAAAATTCAGAAAATTAGTCGATGAGAGAGTGAATGGTATCTCATCACTTGAAAATAAAATTTACATCAATAAGGATATATAAGAACATATCCCAACTTAATAAGATGTAAATTAAAAGACATAACAAAAGAAGTCTTTTAAAAAGAGGAGGGTTAAAGGTCCCCTTACCGAGTTGGGTAACTTTCGAAACGTACACCCCATGGAAGAAGAGTCATACAATGAAGATGTAAATACCCATAAATGAAATTATACTACACAAAGTGTATAATAATGGGCAGTACATACACCACTAAAAGGAAACTGTAGCAAATGTAGCATAAATGTCACGGGAATAAATGTGAGATGAAAAATCCCTTATGAAAACTCGGCAGCCTAACATCGCCACTTAAAGCTTCTAAAAATGGATTTATGAGATAAAATAGGGTCTCTAATCATATGAACATAAAAACAACAGAATGAGGAATATAAAATAACATCCCCAAACATATGAAATATGATCTTAAAAGAAATGACATAAAAGAGAGTTCTTAAAAAGAAAGAGAGAGGTTGGATCTCTTACGAAAATTCGGCAGCCTAACGGCGCCACTCCAAACTTACAAAATGGATTGATGAGAGATAATAGGGTCTCTCATCATATGAACATAAAAATTACAGTAAGATTAATATAAAAGAACAACCCAATAACAAGAAATATGAGCAATAAAAGGAGCGACATAAAAGAGTGTACTTAAAAAGAACGAGAGGACTAGGATCCCTTACGTCGTGTCCAACTTGTCTTGTTCGTTTCTTTATATTCCTAAATAATAAACTTTGGTCAATTTATAATTTCATAAGGACCTCCTATAAATATTATTGTTCAGTTCATATCACATATTTTAATGTTATAATAATTTGTTAATAATATGACTTCATATCAGACGTTTTTGTCGATGTTTGGTACATGAGTCAAAAATGAACTTGTTGGAAAAATGATTGTCCATGTAGTTATAAGTAAATAATTTCAAAAAAAGTATTAATGATTAAAATATCACATATATCCAGTACATATTCATTTTATACTATTCCATATCATTTGGAGATAAAAAACGAAAAGCACCATTCATGGAGACGGTAGGCCGTACGTACACATGAACGCTACTTTCAATTTTTCTTTTTCATATTAATGGAATTAAAACAAAATGAGATATATATATATATATATATATATATATGTTATAATTAAAGAAGATGTAATATATTACATATATATCCATTATATATATATATATATATGTACTTATAATAGTACATAACATTTGGAGATAAGAAATGAAATGTACCGTTCATGGAGACGGTAAGCCGTACGTACGCATGAACGCTACTTTCATTTCTTTTTTTTTTTGTATTAAATGGAATGAAATAATAAAGATATAAAAGTATATTATAATTACAGTAGGATAAAATATTTAATACCATTAATTCCATACTTTATACGTCCCACATATGGCATTAATGAATCAAATCACTTTGAAGGGGCGGTAGTCCGCATTTCCTAAAATGAAGATATCGCGTTTACCCATAATTGAAACCATAAAGGTATGACATAAATAAAAAATACAGAAGCCTAAGGAAAACATAAAAATATTATATATCATATATAAATATAGTGACATCTTAATGGCCACCTTTGAAGGTGTTAAAATAATATTGAACAATCATCGTTTCGTGAGACAATAATTCACAATCCACAGAAACAGTATTATCTTTAACCATTAGATGAAGGTGTGTGTAATTGTAGCTCAAATAATTCACATAACAACATCCTAGTATATTTATGACACTGGTTTTGTTATAAAATAAAAGAATAAAAATGTTTTAGGGGGTTGGATAAGAAAAATAAAACAAAAGAACACAAGGAAAGACATTACCTTTAAATCGGGTAACTACCTTTGATTTGAGCTCAAAATATTCCTTGGAAAGGATTATGCCCAAAGTGAGGATTCAATGATTAAGATAAGGATGTGGAGAGATGTAATGGGTAGGGTTTGGCTGAGACAAAGGCTTGAGAGGTGTGTGTAAGGTGGTAGAAGTGGGGGCCTTTTATAAGAGAAGAGGATGGGCACTGTTGGAAAGTTACAAAATGTTACTTTTTTTTCAAATGATTTTCGGATTTTAAACGTCCCACATTGATGTATTTCTAAGATAAGGTGATAAGGTTTTAAAATCCACCCATACAATAGGTTTGTGACAATTTTAGGTCTTATATTTTACATTATCTTTTCATTTTATTTAAATCGTTAAATAATGAGGTAATCGCTGCATCGTCATGGTGTCATAAATAATTTAATTTATATAGTGTCTAAAAATGATAAAATAAATATCATGATGTAGTAAATATTTTTATATTTCTATTGAATATTTATAGTAAAAAATATGACTTTTATAACCCCATATAAAAATGTTTTAGTAAAATAACACATGTTTGTGACATTTTAATTTTAACATTAAATAAAAAGGTATTAATGTCATTTTCCAACCAATGTGGCTCCATGGGGTCTCCAAGTTGACCCATGGATTTTTTTGGTTGTCCATGACACATAAAATAAGGGTAGGACATGTGTCATGCTCATCTCATATTATTAAACAGTTATTTTTACCTTAAACTACACTAATTACCTCTAATCGCGATTAAAAACATAAAAGTTAATATTCACCAAAAAATTATTTTAATTCCATTGAGCCAAATTTTACTTCTTAATGACAACAATGTATGTCGGATTTTTGAAATTCAAAACACAGAGGTTGTAAAAATTCATTTAAACGGAAAATCAGTTTTTATAAGTACCACATAGTGGTTTCACTATTCATCAAAAATTGAAGATATTCTGAAAAATACCAAAACATCACCCTAAGATATATTTGATATTTGAAATTCAAAAATGAAGTATATTTTACAAAATTAAAAATATATAAGTTTCATTAATTAATTTAAAAATTAATTCCCGCTGTCAGAGCAAATAGCGTGTTTTTATGAAACAATAAGTATCAAAAGATTGACACTAGTTTAAATCCGATTTCAAAGTGAAATTAATTCCAATGACCACAATTGGATTAAATGGTAAAAAATTATTCTAATTGAACTTTAAAACCAATTCAAAATATAATCTAATCATATAAATAAATTAGATTAAAAAGATGTTTTGAATTAAAATACAACATTTTTCACTATTCATTAAAAAATGAACTTTATCGAAAAAATACCAAAAATTTACACAAAGTAAATATTGATGTCCCAATTCTAAAGAATAATATTATTTTGTCAAACATAACACATAAAAGTTTCAAAAAGTGGATTTAAAAGAGGTTCTCCATCAAAAGGCGGTTAATCGACCTTTTATAGAATATTAGAATGTTTACGCTTAAAAATAGATTCATTCGCATTTTTAATCCTCTATCATTTATTGTAAAGGGTAAAAAATATTTGACAAACATATATAATAATTTTGTAGTTAGTTCTGTTCATTCTCGCCATTACAACGGTTAGGCCTTTACTACCATTTAAAATAATATTATTTTATTATTAGAGTGCGGCGTAAGATTTCAAAGGAACTCGTTGTTGTGCATTGGGCAAGCCATCGAGCATAGCGTTCCCTTTAAATTAATATTGACACATTATTCAAAAATAGGGATAAATATAAAAATTTCATACTCTTTATTTACCTGGGGTGTTACAGTATGTCACATCTTTATAACCTTTCACTTTACATCAAATTATTGAAATACAAACATTGTGGGAATAATGAATTTAAAAGGTTTAGAAAAATATCATTAAACTTTGCATGATTTAAAAAACCAGAGATCACAATGTCAACTTATCATCATGGATTATAATGAGAAGGTATTATCATTGAAATCGTGTTATATTCAATTTCCTCTTAAATATTGTAGTGTAATCATGAATAATTAAAAAACATTAAACGAGATAATAAAAATAATATTAAATATCTTATAACAGCTACCCATTTGTTTTATATGTGTACCAAATCCTATTATATTATACACGTGATAATATTTCCAACATTAAAATAGTTTTCATAATCTTTGATATCCCATACTACACCAAAATCGGTGTTTAGAGACGGTTAATTAGAGGTGGATTCTCGAACTACAAAAAAATAAAACTAAACATTTTAGTTGTGGGGTTTTTAAATATGTTTCTAAATAATAAAAAAATGAAAATAAAATCTATTATTCCCTTGAACCCTCTCCCCACATTTCCTTCACCCTCATTCCCTTCCCCTCACCACCTCAATTATTTCCCCAACCATCTTCACGCATGCCAATATCATCGACCTCCCAGTCACCCTCGCTCTGTTTCCACTGAAATATCCCTAATCCCAAATTATCACAACACATTATGGTCCCCTTTTTCTCTTTTTTCTTCTAGATACATTCTTTTACACTTCAAGTTCATAAATTACCCACCTGTCTCTCTACCAAAACGTCCCCTACCATCGCACCAATCATTATCCCTCTTTTGTTCCAATTACTATAGACTTTATCACACCATAGATGAAAATATGTTAATCTATTTCCTATAGTAAATCACAATTCAATTTAATTTTTTTTTTAATTTTTAATCATCTTCACTATTTTTGGGTATTTTAAAGAATGTTATGAAAATTTAATCAAATAATTCATTATATATGATATGTGTTTAATGTGGTTTTAAATTATTGTGATTATTATACTTATAATGAACTTCACATATTCACTCAATTAAAATTCATCACATTATTTTTTTACATAGAGAAACCTGAGTTATTTATTTTTGATAAAGTTGTCATGAAAAAAAAATTAACTCATCACATGTGAATACTGTTATAATCAAATTTCAAACAATTTTTTACAATTATGTTTATATAATGTTACACGTATAAAATAAAATGAAAAATTATTCTTATATTATATATTTCTATAAATATATAACAATTTTGGACTATTTTATTTTATTATTTTTTCTTCAATAAAACAAAAATGGAATTTAGAATGATTTTCAATATAGATATCTTCAATAATGTCAATAATTTATCATAAAATGGGTGGAAATTATAATTTAATACAAATAATAGAATGGAATGATATTTAATTCTAAGGGAAGATATTTTATGTTTTAAAATGTATTTAATTAGCTATCATGTTACATGAATCTTATAATAAAATTTTCATGATTATGGAATCATATGATAAAATAGATGATTCAATCAACATTTTTTTCTTTATGAATTTATAATTGTTTTTTAAATGACATAAAATATCTTATGTGTTTTAATTTCACTAAATTATTTGTAATAACATTGTGATATATATAAATAGTTGTGATCACATTACCTTTAAAAATGCCTCAGTATGATAAGGGTTAGGGAGTGTTTCTAGATTTTTCAAATTCTAATCAATTTGTCTATGTGAAAATAACATATCTGTGCCGAAAATTTAAACATACTTGATGGATAAAGATATATGATGTTTTTGAACACTTTATTATGAATAAATATCCATCTTAATTGGTTTATTTAATTTTTCATATAGAATCAAATGTTATAAAATGTGTGAGTATAGTTTTTATTCAATTGAATGTGGTTCCAACTTACTAGAAAATTGAAAATTAAATTAAGATCATTATAAATTTTACTTTTAGTAGTACAATAAAAAATTTATAATATAAAACAATATTAGTACAACCATTTATGGGTGGTAAAAATAGAAATTTGAAAATGATTTTTCGGGACCATAGGAAAAACAAATTAAGATTGTAACATGTCATTATATCCTCCTCATAATACTACATAGTCTACTGTAATTGAAAACATTATTGAGTAGAAAAATTCACTTTATGATTTATTTGATGATGTAAATGAATAGATTTATATATTATTTATGAAAAATTCAAAACATTATTTTATAATAATTTTTTATCTTATGAAATTCCAATAATGAATTATAAATATGGTGACAGCCATGATATTGGAATTTTTCTGTCACACATTTCATGAGGCTAATATCCCTATGTAATATTATGATATTAAAAAATTTGATAACAAGCTTGTCAAATTGTAAAAAAAAATTGATTTCTCTCCCAGTGTTTGTATTCATTATTAGGTTGGGTGTTCAAGTAGATATGAGTGAAAAAAAATCATCATCCAAATTGATTTTAATGGGTACTGTTTGAAGTCTAACCGATCATACTACTATGAAGAAGCTGAAAATGAAAATTCCCGAAAATGTATTTCATTACATAGCTTTAAAGCCTCAATTACAATTATTATTCATGTCATAAAAAATAGGTGATCATAAGAAATTGAATTCCAAAGATAATAAAAATGATGGGTCAATTCCACATCCAAGAGATTTAATATCATGGGAGAAATTTAATTGATTACATATCTATTTATTATATGATCCTTGAAATGGGTGACTGGGATTAAATTTCAATAGATTCATCCCATTAATGACATTATGTACAAGTTATAAATTTTTTTGATTGTTTTTATCCCTTACAATATACCTCCATGGATAGGTATGAAACCGAATTCCTTTATTATTTTGATAATTATTCATAGAAAATAAATACCTTGAAATGATATTGATGTATTCTTTTAGTATATAAGTGTGAGATTATAGAATTAACTGAAAAATAATTTAGGGAAATGTTTTTATTTTTCTATATATATGTTCAAAATTCACTATTCTCTAATATAGACCATTAGTTAATTCCACATATATATGAACTTATACAGTTTTCAAACTTAAATGAGTTTATCATATCATTCTTGTAAATTTGAATTTTATCCTAATCAATATCTGTCATTAAAAATGTTTCTTCTTTTGTCATAAATGACTTCCTGAAAGATCTCCTTGATTCTAGTTGAATAAAAAAAATTAAATCAGTCCATTGATCATAGACCACCTTTAAATATTATGATTTTTTCCCAAACATTGGTAAAGCTAGCGAATGTTGGAATAGAATTTGGGAAGGTGAATCATTTGAATGATAGTGTTAAAAGAGTTTCAGGTTCAAAATTAGTTGAAATTAGAATAAACATATTGATTGAATAATATATATTCATTATGATTTTATATTGTAAATTATATTAGTATGTAATAATATTGATGTTATGAAATTCGAAAATAATATTTTTTCCAATTTGATATTCCCATTAATTAATGATCATTGAAAACCGAAGGAATGTCTTAATGATCATAGGTATGTATTAAAAAAATATAAGTCATGGTCTATGGCTAGAGAAAAATATAATGTATTATGCACCGATGTTTTTATTGAAAAATTAGGATAAAGATATATTAATTTGAATTTTAAAACATCTTAACGTATTTGATGGTAATTCAAGTAACATATCTAGGTGTGTCGACATAAACCATGAAAGGTTATATTGATTGACACATCATGATTCGCATATTTTGTTACATTAGTTACATCCATTCGAATTATATACATTTATTCATGAAAATGATAATGTACATGTACCCTATTTCTAGAAATTCCTCAAAGGAAAATATTTGAAAACTCTATAACCAACTAGGATTAACTGCCTTCTGTATATATTTTTACTGACAGATTATATAACTGATATTATTATTCCTCCATCATTTTATTTTAATATCATACAATTAACTTTGAAGTATTGGATCATACTTGATGGAAATAATAACTAAAGGGGCTGAATAGTAGATTTAAAATTAAATAATAATTAATTTTTTATGAATATTTGAAGAAACAGTGAGTGGTTTGTACAAGAATAGTAGTTTGATAGAAATAAAAGATATGAGAACATTGATTTTATTGTGGTTCAGATCACCAAGATCCTAGTCCACTCATTATCCTTCTCTACTATGCAAGATTAATGATACCAATAAGGAAACTCAAATTTAAATGGCTCGGAACATATTATAGACTCTACCTTTTAATAAATACCTCATGGAAGAATCTAGACAATTGAACATATTATTTAAACTAGAATATGTATTTACTTATATTCATGAGTTACACCTCAAACGTCCTATTAAGTGGTGTAATGCCCAAAAAATGATGTTCTATTGATGGGAAAATAATAAACTAGATAGGAATAGATTACTAATAGAGCACATAAAGAATAATATGATGAAAAATAAATATAATGAAAAATCTGTTGAAAGATATGATATTAAGGAATATGTTGTTCGATGACCATGATAACTATAGTATTAGAGGATGGTATTGTATTAGTTGATTTGTGGTCATAGAAAAGAAAAATTAATGTAATGGGAATAATTTCATCATTTATCAACAAGATCATTCTTGTCATTGTAATTTAGAAATTAATCAATAGGTGAAGAAGAAGTAATTGCATTGTATACCATGATCACACATTATAAAAAAATCACCATCAACAATCGTTGATATCTTGGAATTGTTGTTTCCATTAAATACCAAAACTATGATAAATAATAATATAAAAATAATTTCACTTCTGAAAGAAATTTCTTATTCATGGTAGGTAGTTATTATTCATGGTAGATTAAATATCATTAATCATTACTTGATATCACAATATAAGTTGATCCATGGTACGTAAAAATTTTCATTTAGGGTAGGATGAATCCACTACATAGTGCCTTTATCTATTTCTCCGATGTTAACTTACAAAAAGTGCATTGAAAGTACACTAATTATTTCAAAAAATAATAATTCACCCACTATATGAAAATCAGGTGAGCATGGCAGATTGAATTCAACTTCATGGTATTTTTATGAAAACACATATAACTAAATACTCACATGGAGTGAAGTGTCTATAATTGTTCATGGGCGTGATTCATTATTCTTCATCAACCCTTAAAGATTTAATGTTTTATATGGACTGAGTGGACTTGTTTTGTGTGTGTATAATATTGGTACGCCTAGTATGCTGATTAGTGGAGTCGAAACAATGTCCCTGTGGATTGACTGTGTGCACAAATAAATCTATTGGTAAATATTTAATAAAGGACGTTTGTGATCATAAGGAAAAGAAGGACAACATATTGAATTGTATTGAAGAGTCAAGAAACTTCAATGCTGTGGTGTTTATTTTCATGAGTAGGATTTTTTCATTACCCAAGAGGTATCATGTGTGAAAGAGTTTATTGAAAAGGAACGGTTGAAAATTAATGGAATATCATTTCTTGTGTCACATGGGAGAAGAAGCATAGTTTGTTTATATATATTATAGGTTATATATATATATATAATTATTATATATATAATTATTATAAAAATGTAGTTAGAAATCAATTTAAAAAAAATATTTTAGTTCTATAACTTTTAAAACTGAATAAACATAACTAAAAATTACACATTATTTGATACTATATAATCATATTAATATAAACCTAAGTAGATTAAAAAAATATAAAAAATATTTTCAATTATCCCCACATGTAATTATATAATTGTTATAAAAAATATAAACAATTTAACATATATCAATTAATATTATGAAAAAATAAATGTTTTTTTTGATGTTATGTAAATAGGAGGAAAATATAATTTATAAAAATAAAAATAATAAATATTAACATACATGTTCAACCAATAATAATATTTCCGTTTATAAATTGATAATTTTAGAATTTATTTATATTTTAAAAACATTCTCCCACCTTTTGAAATGTATAAATAATATATTAAAAATAAATATAAAAAATATTCTCCCTCTTAAACAGTATTAACTACTTATAATTATCAAAGAATAATTAAAAAAACATTAACTTTCAGTTACATTAAACAACATATCTGAATATAAAATAGAGATATTTTATAACAACATAGTATTTATACTGAATACAAATCTTAAACTTCAGGGATACCCAGTTTAAACTTCATTTTCTAAAATTTGGAAGAATATATAGGTTTAGAGAAAATTTTAGCATTTTTATTCCATTTGGAAACAATTCGACACATATATCACCTTTATTTACATGATCCCTTGAAATATGAAATCTAAATACTATATTTTTTATCTCTAAATTTTTGAGAATGGTTTTTAGAATTTGAAATTTCACAAGTGTTATAACATAAAAGATTAATTTTATTAAAACTAATATTAAAATCATTTTATCTATGTGATTTGTGAATAATAACTACTAAAAACATATTCAGATTCAACTATATATATTCTTAATGGTAGTTGTTTCATTTAATCCCATGAAATTAAAGTTTTTCCCAGAAAATAAAACATTCTGATTGTGATTTTCTAGCCAATCCTATTAAATCAAAATTCATAATCATAATAAAAAAATAAAATATGATTTGATTAATATAAACTTCTTCTTACAATTACCTTAATATATCAAATATAACTTTAAGTATCTTTAAGATTAATTTCATTCAGGTTGGACTAAAATAATTTACATAAATAGATTGAGAACATTATTTCATTTCTATATGTAGTGAGATACAATAAAAATCTTTATACCTACATATAGATTCATATATATTGTATTTCTTGATTTATCAAAGTATAATTTGGAATTTCTATGAATTAATGATTTAATAATCTTACTAGAATCAATAAAAAACCTATTAAGAACTTATTTAGTGTACATTTCCAATGAACCTATACCCAATTAGAACAGGCTCCTTCTTGGCATCCACAAGACCCGAATCGATTTCGGGCAAGGAAAATTTCCCAGGTACTGGGAAAGCACTATAGTATGGCACTGTAGAGGTACGATAGCAATGGAAGCACTGTAGTGGTGGTGGTACTGTAGTGGTTATTGTAGCGGTCGTGGTATAATAATAGGCACTGTATGAGACTGGGTAATGTAACTGTATTATTTAGTCGATGTCTCATTGGGATGATATTTGAGATTTCATACCCCTGGGCCATTGGGCATTGTAATGGGTATCCACGTACCCAGTCAGAAGAGTTATTTTCTTCTCAATAATAATAAAATGATTCTTTGGACCCATCATTTTAAAAAAATTATTTATTATACAATGACTGATTTAAAAATGTACCATATTTCCTAGGAATAATTTTCAAACCAATATAAAAATTCAATTCAAAAACTAATATCATTTAAAAATCACTTATCATTAGTTTTGTAAAACAATTTCATAGTGAATTATTTTTTCAAAAAAATATTATATCATCAACATAAATTTGTATAATAAGTATACCATCTAAAACACTCTTTATAATAAATGTTGGAAAACCCATTCCTTTAAAAAACTAATTCTAAATTATATATTGTGTTATTCTTTCATACCAAACCATAGGAGACTTAATATGACTATATAAATATTTATTATGTTTATAATCATGACTTTTATATTTTCATTTTAAAATCTATGGTTTGTTTAGCATAATATACCTCAGAAATTATTCGAATAAATAATGGACATTTTACATCTAATTGAAATAATTATATATTTTAAAAATAAAAAATTGTAAGTGATCTTTTAATATCTTCCATCCTAGATACATGATAAAAAGAATCACAATGTCAATTCCCTCATCCTTGGAAAATCCTTGAGCCAATAGTTTCTCTTTATTTCAGACCAATTTTCATATTTAACATTATTATTTGGAAAAACCCACTTATATCCAATTATATGATTATATTTTGGAAAAAAAATTAACAGAATTTTTTTCTTTTTAAATAATTTAATTCATCATGAAAATAATTAATACAATTTGACTTTATTAAATAATTATCAATGTTAATAAGAAAAATCAACAATAAAATAAATGTTTTCACAATAAAATAAAATATATTTTTCGGTTTCTATACCATATTCAACACTTACAATCTTCATGATTAGATTGATAAGACATATTCCCCCCATAAACTGATGCATTATAATTTTCTTGTTCATTTAATACACTAAAATTAAATTCTTTAAAATCATCATCAATATTTTGTAAATTAGAATTCTTATTTTTATTAACATTTTCATTAAAAATAACATGAAAAAATTCATCAACAACTAATTTTCTCTAATTGAAAACCTTAAATAATTTTCTAGAATTGTAATATTCTAAATTATATTCCTTTATCAGTTTTATTAAAAAATTTATTCTAATTATCTTCTTTATTTAAGATAAGGAATTTTCAACAAAATAACATAAAATATAAAACATTAGGATTAAACCAATTTCACATTTTATAAGGGATCTTATTTAAAAATAATTTAACAGATATTTAATTTAAAACATAAAAATCAATATTTGAAGCTTCTACCCAAAAATATCTAGGAACATTAAATTCAAAATTCATTAATCTATCTGTTACTTTTATAAATTTATTCTTTCATTCAAGAAAACTATTTTATTATGGTTCCCTATGGGATGAAAAATAATATCAAATTATAAATTAACAATTTCACCACCATTATAACTTCTAATAGATATAATTTATAAATTATTTATCTTATGAATAAGTGTATAGAAATAATATAATATAGTTATGTTTTCAATATAATATTGTAAGATATAAATCTAGATATATCTTCTAAAATCAACTACAATTAAAAAAGATACTTCTTACCACAAAAACATATATTCATTATAGGTATTTATAAGTCAATATGTTATTATTTTAATAATGTAGTAGTACTAACATCATTTATATATTTATTCCTTTCTTTGTGTTTCATACCCTTTAAACAAGAATCAGAAATAAAGTTCATACGGGTGGCTAATTGGTGAAATTGCAGAATATCTTCATGATTTTATAGTCTGTGCAACGTTCATAATTTTTCATGCCTATACTCATATTACACATACATTTATATTTTTTTGTTATATCATAAAATTCAAATGCATAATCTTTCTTTATTTTATATTAGAAAATATATCAGATTTATTTTTTGAAACTGTACATTTATCATTTTCCAAAATAAAATTAAATCCACCATAAAAAATCTAATACATGCTTATTCTATTGTATTTTAAACAATTGAAAAATATTAATCTTTAAATAATATAAGTTTTAAAAAAACCAAACATCACATATACCATTATTATGCAATTTAGATAAGTATCTGAATGTGACAAGGATACCATAACATGAATTAATGGATGGAAATTTAGTATTATCACTTTTCATGTGCTTGGAGCAGCCATTGAGTAATTCCCATTAGTCTTTGAGCCTATTATGGATTATTTACTTTAATTCATGAATCAATCATAAGGATGTATTACCTATGATAGCACAGTAACAACATTATTAGTGGAAGAAAGTTTTGGAAAAAAAATTTGTTTAAAAATTTTATTTGTCGATGTTATGAAAATGAATCACTATAAATGAATGTTTCTAGTATGTCCAGATTATTATATAAATTTAAGTGAAAATGCATTAGTATAATTACCTTTTATTTTAAAAATAAATTATTTTACTCTATAAATACATCCTTTTGAACTTTTATCAATGGTAGTTTTATTCAACATAGGTATTAAATAATTTTAACTAAAACCATTATTGGTAGTATTTAGTTTAATCATTTACATCATTTTATTATATTGTTATTTTCCTTCAAAAAATGTGAATAGATTCTCGTTAATATTGATGAAATACATTTTTAAATTCAAAATTTCTTTTTGAATAATCTTTAAATATGTATACACTATAAATTAGAGATATAAGCTCTGTTTCACAGTTTATTACATTCTTTCTTAGGTTTCTAACAACCATTCTAAACATTAACAAAATAATCCAAAATAAACTTAGATCATCCATCTCTATATTTTCCATTCATTTGTATATTTTTTCTGGTTTGTGATATTCATCCATTATTTTTAACATCTTAGAATTTTATTCTAGGAAATAAAAGAATTGAAATTGTTACATTCCTTTTTCGTTTTCTCATATTATTTAACCAAATTAATATTTTTTTATATTAGTGAATTTTCTAGACTATCGTTAATAAATCACTCCATAATTCTTAATATTATTTATCATTTTTTAATTTATATGTTTTAAGAATCATATTTATAATTTGTATCTAAATCAATTTAACATACGTTTTTAGATAAATAATAGTGATCTATATTAAAATGAGTAATTAATTATGGGAAAAGAGAATTAGTTACCTCAAACTGAATATCAAAGAGAGTAAGGTTAGATTTCTCATATTCACTTCCAGGTTCACCATATAAGTCATAACTATCTGAGTAGTCCCAACATCTAATAAAATATTTCTTTTCTTTCCCCCTTTTCATTCTATTTTATTTTGATGTTTGTGTTTGGGGTAGTCAATCCTAATGTTACCTTTCTTCTAAAACTCACAAGAGGTTCATTTTGAAAAATTGTTGTTATTGCTATAAATAATTTTCTTATAATGACCATTTATCTTTATTAGGAATTGTCTCCAACCACCATTGTTTTAATGAACATGAAAACATATTGATAATGTAAGGAATACCATTTTCATCATCTTTCAACTCAAATTCATATGTGTTAGATATCTCATTGATATATGAATTAAAATCTATACGCATTCTCTTGGATGACACCTCATCTATTTTTTTCAACTCTGTATCATACATAATCGAATTGAATTTTAATTCTTCTCTGTTATAATCCAAAAAATTCATACACTCATGAATTTACACATTTTATTTGATCCGTTTTTTTTGGAATAGAACTTGGTACTCATTCAAATTGATTTGGGTGGTCAAATACATATCCATGAAAAATAATTCCATTTTTAGTACTTATATATTAGTTGAAACTCTATTTTACTAACTATTCATCTCCCATCTAGAATCCCTAGTATTATACTTGTAATATTATTATCTTCGTATTCTTGATAAATTTAGTCTCATATTGATTCTCTTAAAGTATTATCCATATATCATGGACTATCTTACAAGTTTCATCATGGATATAGACACATCTACTTTAATAAAAAAACAAAATATGTTTAATATTAACGTTAAAAACATATTTTACCATGTAATTACATCTCCATATCATCAGGGGGAGGATATTATGGCTTCCCTATGACAGTATAATGATTCATACATAACTATTTCAAGTTTGATTCCATTTATTCTTGCTTGTATCCATTGTAACTTCAATCAAATAATGGGGTTTTGGGGACTCCATACATCATTTTCATTGAAACATTACATATTATAGAACTACAATTTTAATTCATTGGATATTAGGTCTAACATGAGTTGGTTGTCCAAGAATTAAAAATAAATAATATAAGAAATAAATTTTTAGTGACCAGCCTATGGTAAAATTTATTGGATCATACATGAGGATATAACAATAGCATAGGTTTTTAATAGTTGATTAAAAATTTAATGAAGAAAATAAATTGGAGATTTATTAATAATAGAAAAATCAATGAGTACTTTGCTTAAGAAGACTAGTGAGGTGGAGATAAAAGAGAATAACACAATGATTTTTATGTTGTTTAGTTAACCATGATCCTTGTACACTCATCAACCTTATCTAGTTGGTGAGATGATATTTACCCACAAAGAATATCAATTTTAAATGTGTGAGAACATAGTTAATAATCACTAATTTAAAAATACCTAGAAGAGATAAAGAATTTTTACAGGAGTATTTGACATAGCAGATGTTCTAACATTTGTTTATTAGTCACAAACAAGATATCCTTTTATGGTGGAATAACTAAATAAAAAACCTACTTTTCATGGGAAAATCATAAACCATACATGAACATAATCCAAAAATATTACTAAAATAATAATTTAATGGAAATTAAAAAACCAAACAATCTGAAAGATCTGATGTTGAGGACAGTGACGTTAAATGACCTCATTCACTTATATATTAGATGATAGTATAGTAGATGTCACGTTTTGATCATAGAATGGAAAATGAAATAAATAGGATGAAAATATTATTGTATCAGGAAGATCATTCTTGTAACATGAATTTATAGTTTTATTAAAAGTCAAATGAAAAACATTTTCACTACATTCCATGATAACTATTTAACAATGAATATCCACTTCATATCTTTGATCTATAAGAATGGGTGTTTCAAATTAATACCACACATGAGATCAAAAATAATATTTATTTTATTTCATGATTGAATCAAACATCATACTCATGTTATATTGTTCATATTCAAAGCAGGTTCAATTTCATTCATGGTAACAAGACATCACAATTTGATTTGATCCAGGGAATGTATAAAATTGCGGACAGGGTAGGAAGAGTTCACAATAATATAACCTCAACTATTAAAGTCATGGTAACTTTCCAATATAAAATATTAATTACATTACATATTTCATGGAAACTATAAATATCTACTCATGTTATATACTTAAAATAATTCATAGTAAGTTGATTCCAAATTCATGTTCTATTTACTAATGCTCGTGGTAACTAAAAACATACATGTTGCGATGTTCCCAATGTATAATCATGGGTGTGCTGCTGGAGTAGCTATTCTCCCATAGAGATTCAAGATACGATGATAAATTCTGGGATCTGATTTTGGTGATGGAGAATTTTAGATGCCAGGTATGTTGATCAGTGGAATAGAACCAGTGTTACCTTGATCGGATAAAGAGCCTACGTAATGATTTTGGGGAATCATGAATACTCGATTATAGTGATAGTGTGGAAAATAAGGACAGTGTATTTAAGTATATTGAATATTCCTGATGCTTCAATGGTGTGGTTCATATTTTCATGATCATGTGTGGCCCATGCCCAATGTGGTGTCATGTGTGAATCAGCTTCTAGTGAAGGAAATGATAAAAATCCAAAGATGTGTGCTTCTTCTGTTGCATAGTAGAATAATAAAATCATTAATATATATACAGACACAAAAATTTTATTTTATATATATAAATAAGTTAATATTCAAATATATATTTTTATAATATGAAATTTGGATAAAAAAATAAATTTTTCAAGAATAAAAATATATTTTGGAACTATAATTAAAATAATTTAATTACCAAAATTAAAAATATCACATTAAATAATACTTTAGAAACATATAATATCTTAACTTAATTGGATTACAATATGACTAAAAATATTTTCAATTATTAACATATGTATTTATATAATTGTTTTAAATCATTTCAAATAATGTAATATTTATCGATTAATGTTAGGAAAATTCAAATGTTTAAACATATATTATTTAATTAAATTGGATGAAATTCCACTTTAGTACAAAAAATTAAAATATTATCATACATGTTTGAACATTATTTTGTTCATGGGACAAAAATATGAGGACCTATGAATTATTGAATCATATATTCAATTGAGAGGTATGTTATTTATATGTTTATAATCATAAGTAAACCATTCCTGACACTAAATTAAATATGTAAATATGTTTATTAAATTTATTTCAAAAATTCCTTAGTTATTTATAATTATATGTGAAAAATAAATCTTAATATGACTTCTCTATATCTAGAAAATAGTTACTAGATGAGTGTATTACATTTTTTTAATATTCTTGGATGATATTGAGACAATATTCAATCGAGTTTGATGAGTTGAAAACATATCTAATCAATATCAACTACATATGAAATAGAAAATATTTCCTACTATTGGATGATCATTTATGTGGATCTCAAATATTAAACTGTTAGAAAAGAAATTATTATAAGAACGTAGATATGTGATGCGCAATGGTGAGATTACATATTCATTTGTTGAGGAGACTAGGATTCAACCAAAGAGGCTCACTAAAAGTTGACCAGAAAATGAGAAATACATAATCGAATATACCAATGAAGATATTATATAATGGTTTGGATATCATGTAAGATCAAATGTAATAAAATAAAAAGTTATATTATGTTAAAATTTATTTATAAAATATAGTAATGTAAATTAATTTTTTTAGATAATGAATACTAAAACATGGTATGAGTTTTCAGAATATTTGAAGAATATAGTTCTGGGTTCTCCAAAATAGGATAGAAATATCTATACATACAATTTAAATGGATTCAAATTTAATACATTCCATTGGGAGGATGGTTTAAGAGCACAGAGTTGTGGTATATTTAAACATTCTGAAATTTTATACTACGAAATAATGGAAGGTATTATCCTATTAAATTGCCTCTTCAATTTTTTAGTTGATTTATTCAAATTCGTGTGAGGACATATTACCATTGGTATTAAAAGTTTTTCCTTGCAATTTAAATAAATTATCTTATCTCACATGATGGATATCTATGACCATGAAATTCATAATCTACATATCTCTCAATGCAAGAGAAAATAGTTATTAAATGGAAGATAACAGGGATCACAAATGGAGTG
Source organism: Viscum album (assembly GCA_963277665.1). Taxonomy (NCBI): domain Eukaryota; kingdom Viridiplantae; phylum Streptophyta; class Magnoliopsida; order Santalales; family Viscaceae; genus Viscum; species Viscum album. The sequence goes on from OY728156.1 coordinate 56,467,417, forward strand.
TATTTCATCACATTAAATAATTATACATTTAAGATATGGGAGATGAAGTTTAAGATTGATACTATGAAACTAAATTCTATCAATATGAAGAAATTGAGATATTTTTACAACAAGATATTGAAAATATTAGTCTTCAATGGTTTATGAAGTAGAAAATGTAATGATAGAGTAGGATAATGACATGGTTAAAGAAAAGAACTGATTATATATGCATTAATACATTAACAAATCAAATAACAATGTTATATATTATTATCTTCAATAATTGTGGATATGTAATCATATTTAAAATTATTTTTATACATTAGTAATTTAAATTTCAAAAATTAAATGTTATATTTTTTAAGTGCAGTCATTTATTTACATAACTATGTATTTTATTCATTTTAGCATTGATTAATTATTATCATTTAAAAATTTATTATTCTTTATGAATCATCCAAAATAAATGTTCTGATGTTTTTTAAGGGTTTAATTCATATAAATGCCAAATAATAAGTGATTAATTAATCGTTGTTTACTCAAAGTTTATGTTTACATATACATATATAAGTTAGTATTTTTACCTAATGATCTCTTGGGTTTACTCCATATGTCATCTTGGATTCCCTCTATATAATTCCCATCAATATATGGAACATTTATTCCTAATTTAGTAGGATTATTATGTGATTTCTCTACTGTTTTGGATCAAGTGGTAACTCATGTTTATTCTTGTAGATATTAGAGGGTTATATTTATAGGTACAAAATTAAATGTGAATAATGATATTGCACTTTTTTATTATAAAAATACTTTATATTAATATATGGAAACATAGTTATTGTTGAGGGAAATATTAATAGTCAAAATGTGTGTAATATGAAGGTATTAAAGATAGTTTTCCCCATTGACTATTATGGGTCACTATAGATAATATTTTAGGAATATTTGGAATGATTCTAGTCCAGTTTGCAGATAATCTAGTTACAATTCTGATAATATATTATGATTAGAGGTATAATCCTCATTATTGGAAGAATGAGGTATTTTATCCAAATATAATTTTAATTTTAATACATTACTATAAATATAATATTATTTTCTAATTAAATTATAATATTTAAAATATAAATCTATTTGTATAAGTGTTATTACAATTTACCATCACTGATATTATAGAGTTAATTAGAATGTTAAAATTTTTTGGTACGAAATTGTAATATTTTAAATGAATTTTATGTAATTTATTAAATGAGACAACATTTACCACTCATTGGTGGTGTAAAAAGGTACCATACGGTGCACCTAGAGAGTAGTGAAATGGGTTTTTTGTTATCCATGTCCCTGCGAAGCACAAGTTATTGATGAATATGTTATTACAATAATATCATTTTACATATATACATGAATATGAAAAGGATATTTCATTAAATAAATTAATATTAAATTAAATGTTATTTATTTGAATAATATTCCACAAAAAATACATCATTTCGAGTGAAACAAATAATCCTTAAAACTACATATTCAAAAAAAAATCCTGAAAACATCTACTACTGTAATATTATCATTAGTTAAACTATTTATATGATAATTTTATCTATTCCAAATAATAAATTCTTTATTCCACTATATTTAATGTGGAAAAAAAATTTAGTCAACCAAGTATCAATGATTGAACTTTTCGTTGGACAATAATAAGAAATTGGATAAGAGTAATGAAAATTATACTACCCAATAAGATGGGAATGAATTATTATTTTCATTGTAATGGTTCACAAAACAACATCAATAATATACAAACTTATTAAATGAATGATGTCATTAAAATTTCAATTTATTAACAATAAATGATATTTACCAAAATTTATGTGTTATATTATATACAAAACATCAGTTCATAAAAATTTAGATATCAATAATGAATATAATCTTATTTTGATAACTAGTATTGTCTTCAACACATATCATTTCTATTAGGCTCTCACATTATTGTCAGTTGGCACTTTATTAATATTTTTCACATAAATGTTTATTTCTATATTATGTTTAGGTATAAATGAAACAAAATTGGGATTCTATTCTCATGTTGTCATTCCAAGTCTTCCCAAATGATCCTGGTTATTAGATCCTAGGGAAGGAGCTTCTCGGTCACATGCGCTCGAAGGGTTTGGGACCATTATAATTTTAGATATTTCAAAGGTCACCACGGATTGAAGTATCATCTACTCAAGGTTGTAGTTACAACATATCTCTAAATTTTTATTGGATGTTTCATGAAAAAAAATTAATCAATAGGGGAATAATCTAGAAAATGTGGACTCATATACACCTATAGAATGATAATTCCATTGATCTATTGACATAATTGGTTAAATTATATCAAAAAATTGGTTGATGACTCCACTGTGAAATTACATTGAGGGATTATTTCAATTATCTATTAAATCACAATTCATTATAACAATTTAGTGAACAAAATTTTTATTGATTTTCTGTTTAAATTTAAACATCGCTATTTAATTTCCTAGAAAATTTTCATACATGTTTTATGGGATGGGAGTTGAAATAAAGAAAAAGGTAGAGATGATCCTAATTCATCATGTAGTGATAGAGATGAACGTTGGAATAAGTGGTGGTATTTTGTGGCTACACTCATGATAGTATAAAATAATTATATTGTGACTGAGGAAACATTTTTTTGTTTGGATTAATTTATCTATTTATAAACATAGCACATCCATTCATTTATTTTGGGATTATGTCTCACCTATATGTAATCTTGTGTTGATTTTAGTTGACCCATGATTTTTCATGATTGAATTGGGTCTGCATCTTTAATGATATATTTTATTCATACCTCTTATAGGTGGTATTAATGCATTTTTTGGGTGATTGTTATAGAGTTAATTATTAAGTGGTCTTATATAGGATTATATATATATATTTATTTATGGTAGGGGATATTTGTATTTCTCTTACATTACTTTAAATTTATATACCTAGTTGATTTTTTATTATTTATTCTAGTGTTTCCCTTATACACTTCATTATGAGGATATTTTGTTCTAATATATAAATTATTTGATATAAATTCTTCCATTATAGTTAGATGAATTTTTTTCCCTTTACCTATGAAAATGGATGAGAATAATATTGATAATGCTAGAGTTGTCATGGAATTACTGATGGATATTTTTTTCCTCTTATATGATTGTTTTTTATATGGATGTTTTTTCATTACTTTATTCTACATAAACTTATATGATTAAGTTATGTTCTTATATCATAATATTTGGGAAAAGTGTTGTAAAATATATAAAAATGGGGTTGGTTTTATACTATTAAAGTGTTGTTGTATTGGTATAGTGGATGTTTTTGGTGATGGGTGATTTATGTGAGGGTGAAATTCTTGGGTAATTTTTCTAAATGTTATATTAGGGTTGGGATAATTAGAGTATGATTACTATGATGAAAGAAGATATTTTAGTAGGATTGTTTTACGAGGGAGACATTGATTGTACCATATAGTGACAAGGTTAGGAAGTATGTTTTGGGTGCATAAGTGTATTATTTTTATCCATTGTTTCTTTCTTTATCATTTTTATTCTCGTTAGAATGGGGATTTTATGTATTTTTTAAAATAATATTGTGGTTTTGGTAGAAGTATTATTATATTTTAATGAGGTGTGGAAAATTTTAAGGATTCATGGAGGTATGGATGATGAGATTATGGGGGTTTTTTATTATTTTCTTGTTATATGGAATCATTATTTTGGACAAAATTAATACATTAATTTATTTCAGGTTATTTTACATTTGTGGATGTTTAGTTATTTTTTGTTAATGATGTGATAATGGTTTATGAGGGTGTGTGCTGTAAAGGTAAAATATGTGTACAATGAATATGTATACGTGGTGATGTTGTGAAATGTACAAATGTGGGGTTCGATATCTATGGTGGGTTATGTGATTATGTGGTTATAGGAAACCATCTGAGAATGTGGTAATATTTTGAAATATGTTTATATATATATTGAGAGGATGTGGAATCCTGGTGAGGTTGTTTTTTGTGATATGATGGATAGATTGTTGTAAGGATATGTGGTGGCTTTCCATTGTAGTTGTTTTTTATTGTGTTCTATGTTAGATAGAAAGTGGGTGTCCTACCATGGTTGACCTCAAATGTAGATTTATAGGGACTTCTATGCTGATAGGTAATATCAACGTTTATTTTACAAGAACATATATATTTTTTTAGTGGTGGAAATTGGTGTTTTGATATGGTATTTCATTTTTTTTATTTGGTCTTTATTTATGATATTTCGAAGGAATTGTTATTATATTATATTATGTATTCTTATTGATTGATTTCATGTTATTTCTGGTTGGGGAATTATGTTTATGTTTATACTCATTCATTTAATGTGTTTGTGGTTAAGGCGATATCATGTTTTTTATTGAGGGTGTTGTGGTTAAGGGTTATTATTTTTTAGATATTTTTTATATTTTTTGTATATTCCTTAGGGGTTTTATATTTTATAGGTTTTATTTTTTAACCGCGGATATATATTGTTAGATTAAATTTAAAAAATATATGTCAAAATAAATATATATGTTGTTTGAACTGTAGCTAAAAAAATGACATGTATGAAAAATGAAAACACTGCTAAAAATTAAAATAACCACCAGTGAATAATATTTCATGTAACATCCCACAAACCTCCACTAAATTGGTGAAAAAGATATTAGTTGATCATTGATTAAAACCGTATTAGTTGTTGAAAAAAAACTATCTTATAATGAATTTGTGGTTGGTTTAAACCACTTCTAAAAAACCACTTTTGGTTCTTAGATTTATTATATTTCTACCATTATGTTCATTTCTTTACTTATTAATGTTAATTAAATAGAAATAAATTTACTTTAATCAATAAAAAAATAATTAAATCATAATATATACTATAAAATACATTAACCTCAATAAGAGCATCCTTAGACCTCACATCCAAGTATTCGTAAACGAGTATATGACTTTATCAAGTTTCTATGAACTTATTCATTATCATGGGTGTCCTTTTATACCGATTCTTCTATTACACACATCCAAATTCATGAAATTATTCTTTTTCATGTTATAGAATTACCACACAGCTTTTCTCCCAAAAAATGGAAAGTTAAATTTAAATTTAATTACCAACTTCATCTTTAGACTTTCACACTAATATTTAACAAATTGGCTAAAAATCATTAACATCATCACAATTGGCGTACATTAGAGTCTAAAAGGATTTATTTTGAGTAGATCAGGAGTCATTCATTGATTTACATATAAATATTCTCTTGAAACTAGAATTTAACACATGTTACCACATTAGAAGTTCCGTCATGATGTAACCAGTATGTGTTTCCTCAACATTCCAATTAACTATACTCTGTTGGACCCAAAGATTATAATAGATAAATCCATACTGTATTTTGTGTTTATCTTGACTGTACAATGGGATTTATTAATGTCTCTTCAAGGTAATTTTTATTATGGTGAATATGAATTCATGGTTGATGGTGGTATCTTTTCCCAGTGTTGCCAATTTTTTGAGCCCAAAATTCAAACGAAGGTAAAATCATCACAAAATGTGGATTTCTAGGACTTACTCATCAAAAATAATGTACTAAAATTTACTTATTTTTTATGGTACTTTTTTGAAGGTTCGGAGTTCGTGAAGGCCTGTGTTATCATGATGGTTTAAATTTTCAAAAATGCATGATGGAGTGACATTGAATATACAAAATTAAAACAAGCTCATTAAATGGGTAAAATATCACTGGAGATTCTGAAATACAAGGAACAATGAAAAAAAATTAGAGGTTTGAGAAGATTATTCTATTGAAATGTAGATTTGTGAAGGACTGATTTTATAAAGAGGTTGACATGCACACACATCATTTGACACAAAGAAAGTTTGAGAAAAGGGTGAATCTATCAAAATTCATGATATTTGGAAGCTTTTTGAATCCTAAAATATATGTTATAAGAAGAAATTTAAAAATGTTATTTAATTGTTGACAATTCTTATGGACTTTTATAAAAGGGAGTTTCATTAAGACTGGGAGTTTTCTGGCGATATATGGTTTCCTGAATGATGTGAGCTTCATGGAGGTTAGGGTATTTAAAAAAGTTGTGTCTTTGTGAATGCATGAATTTCATTGAAACATAAATGGGGATTCATGAAATATATGAGCCTCAAAAATAGTATTGTTGAAAATATTTTTTATGTTAATATTTTTTTTAAAATACATCAATTGAGAACTATAGTGTAATCAGAGTCTCATGCTAACTAGGTACAAAGAGTTAAATTTCCAATATTCTGAGTTGAACTTCATGTTGTTAAACTGAGGAATAACTCACCCAATATAGTCACCTAGGGAGTGTTTATGGAACTATTCTAAAGGAGGCAGCATGGTATCCCAAAAATTTCAGTAAAGGCATTGTTCCTAGAATAGATTGATTGTGTCTAATAATCCATAAATAGAAATAACTAGTGAATCTTATTGAATTTTGATATAAATGACACAATATGTGCATATGCTCCTTGGAATACCCCTTAGTGGTCAACTAATTAAAATTGTTGTGTTTTCTATCTATATGTGACTGTTTAGTAACTCCGTGATTCTATCACACATGTTTTAAATGTTTCTACTAATATGTGAACACGATTCATGTATTTAAAAGAAAAATTTGTCTCCATGTTTCACCCCTCTCCTCTCCGAGTTCTCTTTGGTCCTATAAATGGTATTATATCCCATATCTTAAGTGATTAATTTTTACTCTCTTGGGTTCATAGAGAATATTGTAAATTTTAGTATATTTCCCCTCATTGATGAAAGAAACATCTTTATTTTAAAGAATATGATGTGATCTTAACTGATATCCTTTTGGATCGGATTTATTTTTTATAATGTTTGAGGGATTTATCTCACAGATGAAACAGGTCATTATATAACTAAAATTGATAAGAAGATTCATAATAAAAATAAAAAACTCAAAATTCCCTTACAGAAACCCATTTTGATCAAATATATTTGAAAGAGATGAGTTTTATTATAGCCAATTCCATTTGGGAGAAACTAGAAAACATATTTGAAGGAAATAAAAAATAAAATTACTTCAAATATCTAGTCTTGCACAATCAGTTTGATGATCTAAAGATGCATTCAAATAAAAATGATAATAGTTTTATTAATTGCATTGATGATGTTTTTCGATCTATTTGGGGAATAGGGGATGAAATTAAGTACATTTAAATTGTGAATAAAATCTAGAGAAGGCTCTCACTTCTATATAATACAAAATGTATCAAACGTTAAGGAAATATATGATTACAATATTTCTCTCCATGACCTTGTAAGAAGTTTGGTGGATTATGAAATGAGATTTAGAGTAGAAGATGTGTCAACATGAGTATGTAAGGAGATGGAATTAAAATCCATGGAAAACAAGATATTTTTATAGTTTTTAATGATGGAGAAGATTAAATCCTTGCCTTTTTCCACATGAAATTTTGGATATTAAAAGTAATATTTGAAGGAAAGGTTATTTTTGCTTATTTTTTATGGGGTAGAGATGGTCACATTTACACTTGAATCTCAAAGATGTTTGAGGATTTATAAATTGAAGTGGGAATCATATAGAATCCTTATAAAAGATTCCCAAAAATGTATAATTCAAATCAATAAAGAAATTACTAATAAAATATTCATTTGAAAAGAAGAATAAGATGATAAGGAATTTATGGAGGATGTAGACCGAGAGTTTTACTCTAATCCTAATGTATCAATGATGGATAAAATTTAAAACAAGAAACCTATAAGATAAAAAAATATTGATTTGATTGATGTTGTTAATATCAAGGAGTAATTTATGGTCTCTTTATGATATTGAAATTCAATGAATTAATAATAGATAGATGAGAGATGTTATAAAAGATTCATCAGAGAATATTGATCAAATTGACTAATAATTTGATTGATTAATAATAGATGAATAATAAAATTTAATAACTCTTGAATTCAGATAAGATGTTTTGAAGATTATGCTCAACATTTTTGACAAATAAATTTTCATTAATTACTTTACTTCGATACTGGAGTAGAAGGCTTTGTTATTTAAGGTAAATGAAGAATAATTTGTTACACTAATGAGTTAACTAGAATCTGAATCAAAATCAAGGCAAATAAGTAATACATTATAGATTCAAAGATTCCTAGATACATAGATGTTATAAAAATCAAAATTTGGTTTTGATGTATTAAAGATGTCATTGAATGATGAGATTTCCACGTGAATAGGAAAATTTTAATTGGATATGATTTTAAAACATTAATATTTGGAAACAGGATGAGCTAAAATGAATTGAAGCAGAATGCTGGAAATAGCACAAAAGAACATGATATCCTAATAAATAAAACTTCATACAATATTAAAAAGAGAGACTAATATAATACTCAAGTATCTAGAATGTATTGCCTATCAAATACCATTATTAATCAAGGTGACATGTAGAGGAATATAAGTGAGAAATTTTTTACACATATGATGTGTTAATTCTATTGATTTCTAGGCAATACCATGTTTCACTTTGGAGAGACAAGGATATATATGAATAAGATTGTTCCTACAATTTAAAAAATTAGAATGAGACTATATCCATAATAATATGAAAGAAATAATTTCTAAGGATATTTTTCCCACTATTATAACTATGTCGATAATGATATTTATTATTCATAGAGGAATGGTGGGAACAATAACAACAAGAATCTGTGGCAAATCAATACCCATCAACCAATAATAATTACCCTTGAAAATAATATTTCTCATCTTGAAGAATATAGTGTGTATGATGAACCCATGGTTATTTAAAATATATCAAAAAAATTCATATTTTACCTCCAATCAATCATGTATATCATGGAAGGAAAAAAACAAAACCAAGAATTCCTATCATGCATAAATAAATCCAAAACCTAAAAAAAATAGTGGAACATGGATTCTTGATAATTTATTCTTATTCCATAAGATATGAAATTATTTTAAAATATTATTAAATGGGTTGATGGAATAGTGATGATTGGAAATTATGGTTCATTAAGGATCAAAAGATGTGGAAATATATTAATGGAAAATAATGATCTATAGAAAACTGATGTTATCTACATAGACAGTTTGTATCATGATCTACTGAGTGTGAGTAAACTCTTAGAATCAATATTTATAGTAACATTTAATCATAACGGGTTCACTATCAATGGAATGACATGTAATTATCTCATAAAAGTATTCAGAATATATGAAATTTATATCAGGTTTATAGTAAATAGAACATTTTGTACTTAAAATTTGATGAAGAAAATAGCTTTCGGTAATGAAGGTTTTGTCAAATTAATCAATAGTGTGTTGAACTTATATCTGTGATTATGATATTTTTTGAAATTAGAAATCTAAATCATGATTAATAAAATACATTTTATTCATGAATGTGAGTAAATAAAGACATAAGATAATATCCTCTGATGGAAAAAAGTGCATTGAATCTTCTTGATCCTTTCCATACAAACATATGAGGTCAAATGAATGTGGATGGAAGAAAAGAAGAGGGGTAAATTAATAATTTTATTGATGATTATTATAGATTATTTTTTTAATTTTTATATAGAATAAATTAAAAGTTCTTCAATGTATGATATGGTATCATCAAAAGGATGAGAATGAAACATTTCTCACAATCAAGATTCTATGATCTGATAATGAAGGAGAATATACATCCAATGAATATTATATTTACCTAAAAAACATGGGATGGATCATTAGGTATGTTTAGTGAGGACCCCAAAACATAATGGAATTGTAGAACATAGATGTAAATCGGTGAACAATATGGAATTAACTGTATTGATTTAGGGTCAGTTTTCTCCTCATTATTGGGAAGAGACAATTTTGGTAGGTATGTATAATCAAAATTGATAGGGATTTTATGGAAGAAACCAAGAAACCATATGTTATGTAGTATAGAATGAATCCCTCTCTAAAGTGCTTTCATGTTACTCAAAGTAAATTTTTCATCCATAAATAAAAGGAGATCAATGAATGTTTCCTGATGTTGCAGATGAGGGAATATTCCATGGATATTCAATGAAGTGTAAATCTGAAAAAAGATATTTTAGTCAAAAAATAATTATTTTGAAAAAAATAATGTTAAGATCGTTGAGGGTAAACCCATCAATAATAAGAGGAACTCATATGTTTGTATGATTAAAGATTAAGAAGAAAGTGTACAAGGGATGATTCAAATGAAATAATAGTGGAAGTCTTGATAAAATTCAAGGATCGCAAAATGATGATGATTACAAATAACAATCTAAAGTGGAATCCTTTGTAGAAGAAACATCATCCTAACCACGTACGAGAAATTAAATAACATAAATTGATCAACCCAACATCATTGGGGATTGGAATGCTCTTACAGAGGCAAAAATAATGCAAAATTTAGTATATCATACCATCCTATCAATTGTGCAACCAACCTAATTTTAAAAATTAGTGATTGATAAATAATGGGTATGGAAATGAATTAATAACTATATCATATTGAAAAGAACCAAACATGGGATATTGTCAAGAAACTAAAAAATAAAAATGTTATGGAAGGAAACTATATTATAATAAAAATCAACATGCATGGAAATATGATCAGAAACATGTCACAAATGTTCTGTAAAGGATATATATTAAAGTAATGCATTGATGTTAAAAGAAAAATTTCACTAGAAGCTAGAATGGATTTGATCAGGATCTTCTTTTCGATGGGAATTCCAATAGGGTATGAATTTTTTCATATGGATGTCATAAAAGAATTCTTAAGCAGGGTTCTTGAAGAAGTGATATAAAATGATAAACCAATGGTATTTGCAATTGGAATAGAAGATAATAGGTTTTGTATATTAAAGATAGCTCTCAATGGTCTGAATCAGGAACCACAGGAATATTATTCTCAATAGGATGCTTATCATAATACGCTTGAATTTAAAAAATTAGGTTCTAGTCATAATCTCAATGTAATTAATGTTCAAAAAGATCAATTAAAGGTTTTTTTGTATGTGGATGATGTTCTTTATTTGCGGACCCATGTAGTGATCAATGGATGAATTTTCTAAAAACAAGAAAAAAATATTTACATATCTAGGATTGGTGAACTTAAATACTTTTTGGTACTGTATATTGTTCAAGAGAAGTATTATACCTTCATTTCTCAGGAAAATATGAAACGTATATATTTTATAGATTCAACATGCATGACTCCAATCCAATGTTGACTCCAATTGCGGTTAGGGAAAAACATGGAAAGGGTGTTAAATCTATGTATCCAATCATGCATAGTAGAATCACTAGAACCATATTATACATGACTATAATAGTATAATATATCATATTTTCAACAAGAATAGTAGCCCACATTCAATGTAATCTGAAGGAGGAAAATTTTACACTAGTTAAAATAATAATGATGTATATTCAATGTACACTCAACATTAGACTATAATTAGTAAAAAGATTAGATAATTAATTATCATCATTTTATGATGCTGACTGTGATGGGGATGTAGTGGATATATTATATTCCATTGGTGGTAAATTCTTAAATGGAGACAAATGTGGGGGCTAGATGACCATAAACTAAAAATAAATTATTTTAGTAGTAATGAAACAGAGTACATCACTGTTAGAAAGGAATGAACTCAACTATTATGGATGAAGAAGTAACATATTGATATTGGAGATGAGATGAAACATCTGACGTATATACATTTTGATAATAATAGTTTGATCGATCTTGTGAAAGAAAATCAGTTGTACACTCTCATAAAAAACATATATAAATCGTATAACACAAAATATTGAAAATTTTGAATAATATTTTATTCAAAAGGACTATTTTGTAACTAATTCTGATGTTGTAAACATAATGACTAAGCCTTTGGTAACACAAATTTTTAGGAAACATTGGTTGGACTTCTGTGTTCATCCACCTCCCATCACATGGGGATGTTCCGGTTGTTCCCCTCTCCACATTTTTGTTTACTATTTTAATCTATTTATGGATGTGATGTAGGTTTTTGATGGAAATAAAATATAGGGGTAGTTTTTTACAAATGAAAGTAAAAAATATAGGTTCTTTGGGATTATTTCCAAAGAGGTAGATAAGTGGAATTCAATTATTATAGACTATTGTAGGTTTTCAGGGTTGGTTAGTGGTTTATCTAGGAATGGAATTCTCTTTTTCCACTATCATTTTCTACAGCAATATTTTCTCATGTATAATTAGATTAATGGATGAGATATTTATTTCTAATTGTTATTTTTATAAAAGATGTTTCTTTATTGAATTTTTCAACAGATTTCTAACAAACCAAAATAGGGATATTGTTAGAATCAGGGATGTTCATAACTGAAAACAGAGTGTATATTGTGTTTTTTTCTATCCAATCTATGGGTTGTCATTGATTTTTCATGTCAAATGATATTACATTTTAGATAGAATCGGTTTTTTAGTAGCATATTTTTCTAGTGTTTGAAAAATCTGTGAGCCGAGAATTTAGAGGAAGGGACAAGATTTATGGAATGTAGATTTGCTGAATCTACACATCAATAATATGGTAAAATAATGAATTTTATGAATATTATTGTTTCAAGAAGATATGTATCATTATAAATGCATCAGGTATCATGTAGGTTTGATGGTTTTCAAATGCATGATTGGGTGATAATGAATACACAAAATCAAGTGAATCTCTACAAACGGGAAAATTTTCACATGATCTTCACAAATATTATGAGCATGATGAACATGAATTTGGAACTATTCGAAAATATCTTTGGGAAAATAGGACATCATGAATGGATGTGTCTATAAATATGAATCTACAAACACATCATTTAACATGAAAAAATTATGAGAAAAGGCTTAATCACATTGAATTTATGAAGGCTGTGAGGTTCATGTTTGATGAATTCTATTAGATCTTTGTCATTTAAAGAAGACTAGTTAAGACATGACTATTTCTAAGGCTTCTAAAAAATGAGTTTCACATAAACATGGTGTTTTAAAATCGCATAGGGTTCCAAAAATGTTTTGGGATTCACCAAGGTTGGATGTTTCATTATGGTGTGTGGCTCTGTGAATACTAGAATTTTTTGAAATGTACAGGGGGTTTCATGAATGTTGGGAGCTGCATGGAAATTAATTTTTAACATCAGGTTTAAGTTAAAATTACTTTCAAGTTCATTAACTCAAGACTATGGTGCAAAATGAGTCTCATTCTAATCAGTGAAAAATTCTTAAATGGCCAATCTTCTATGTCGACCTTTGGTAATGGAATTTAGAAGGGGAGAGTTGAAATAACTGTCATGAGTGATGTTGTGTGTTATCTCTATAATTCTTATAATTTTTTTATCAGTAAAAAATGTAATAGTTTTTATATTCTATACTACACAATAACTAGTAAATCATAGAGGATTTAGGTAATACTGACACATTATCGGTGCATTCTCCTTGGACTAGAACATAGTGGTGAACCATGTAAAACTGATGAATTATCTCTATGAATGTGTGTTAGAACCTGAAAACTCATCCATTTAATTCACTGAATGCTTCCATATATTCTCTCAGAGCGTATTTCATTCTGTACGCTTCAATTTGACAGGTCGTGGAGCCCAAACAATTTTACGGATATGAAGATATGGTTGTTCAGAGTCAGGCTGCTGGAAATGGACATTCAGGATGATTTTGGGGCAAAGTATGATTCTGCATGCAAGAAGTGAATTCTTACACGAAATAATAATGGTTTTGTGTCCAAGAAGTGAAATCTTGCATGAAATAATGGTTTTTTTTTCACCCAAGTAATGAATCTTTTGTGCAACAGTAAAATCTTGTGCGCGACTAGTCTTACAAAGATTTTACGCATCTGTTGAGATGTCGTCTTCTGCCCAGGCCTCCCAAAAAAACGTCTATGGAAGGTGCACGCATGTTTTGAGAGGTGCTCGCCAGAATAGCATTTGCGAGAAAGATTATTAGGTGCCCTAGGAGACGTCAAATGCCCCTTTGCGCACGCGCCTACTGTAGTTCGCACAGAAGTTTACGTGCAATGCCTCGCACAGAAAACAACTTGGGCGTGTGGAATCTTACCCACAACCACTCCCAGGTTCACTGATATATACATGTGCAGCCCCCACACCTCAAGGAAGTGCTTCGGAGGTCGGTTGACACTCTGTTGCGTGTAAGACCGCCTCTTCTGCACCTGCACAGAATAATGGAATCCTCTATGTGAGAACATGCGTGACAGGTCCCATAAGGGTCCGCTATCGTGTGGGCCCACAGTGGATTGATCCTCACTTAGCATATATTTTTCCTATGTCATGTGCACACAAGATTATGTTCCTTAATGAAAATCTTCCAATCTATCATGCAAGACATTAATCATGAGCGCAATAGTTCCAAGGTGCTGAATCTTGCGCGCACCTTCGACGCAACCCTTCCATCTTGTGTGCAACCCACCCCTTTTGCATGAAAAACTACCCTCTTGTGTGAAACCCTTCCATCTTGTGCACATACCATAACTCTGGTGTGAAATAATTCCAATCATGTGCCCTATAAATCAATCTTGCACATAAGACTTCAATCTTGCATGCAACAGTACCAAGGTGATGAATCATGCGTGTACCTATGCCGCATGTCCAATCATGGACACAATAGTATGAAGGTTATGAATCTTGTGCACACCTATGCCACAGACCTTCCATCATGTGATCAACCCTCCCCTTTTGTGGGAAACCCTTCCCACTTGCGCCCAACCCTTCCGTCTTGAATGCAGACCTTCCCACTTACATGCAACCCTTCCATCATGTGCGCAAACCTTCCCTCTTGCGTGCAATCCTTCCAAATCTTGAGCGTTTTACTTCAATATTGCATGAAAGACACCAATCATGTGTGTAATAGTACCAAGGTTCTAAATCTTGCATGCACCTATGCCACACATTTCAATATTTCACTTAGTCCATCGAGATTCTCGTCATCACCCCCCCCCCCCTGAGTGCCTTGAGTGGAACCATTCCTCAATCAACTGATCTGAACCCCGTCACTTGACTCCTATTCCAGGTTGGACCCAAATGGGATGCCATTGCATAAGTCCCAACAACAACCATTACTAGGATATGTATGCCTAATAGACCTCTCTACATGACTATATACTATAGTACTATCTATTTGACAAACATAGGGTTCCTCTTGCACTAAATGGGAGATTCCTTATGCTCTAAGCATAATATTCCAACTGTCCACTCTACATGACTATAAACGACAACAGGCCATATCATTCAATACTAGGATGCCTCTTGTTCCAAATAAGAGATTCCTTATGTGACAAGCATAAGATTCCTCATGCCATTATTACAGTGGAATAATTTCAAGAGCATCAGAATCTGTTCAAACCTTCCATCACTCCACCTCATGTTTTGTGTGTCCTTCTTTCGGATCTTCATCCTCTTCCATGTCTGATGGTAGCCCCTAATGTCCTTGTCCCATGCTCTAATGGCTCAACTACCATCTTGGGCCAACGCCCTGGTAGAATTTTGACGACACTTTGAGTGAGGTCTTATGTTTTTAACACAGTCAACGATCGACCCTCATTTGTTTTTCCCCATTTTAGGAGAACACGATATGGATGTTGTGTTCCGAACACAGTAAACAGCTATCCTTTATCGTCATTCCACCCTCACCACATTCTGAATGCTGGGCATGTGATTCACACTTTTCATTCCACTTTGTTCGGGCTGATTTCAGTGCCCTCAGTGTTATCCTTCTTGTGCACTAGCACATAGGTGTAGGCCTCAATCATATGCCTCAAATCACTAGTGAGTTGGAATGCCCTCATGGCCAGACATGAAGAAGACACCCAGGAAGCTTCTTTGTGTAATCCCCATTCACCATTTCTTCTCCATAGCATCACATGGGCAACCTTCACACATAAACACCATTCACCATTTCCGCTCCATAGCAGCAACATGGAGGCATCCACACGTAAGCCCCATTCACCATTTTTGGTCTATATAAGTACCCAGGAAGCTTCCACCCATAAGCCCCAATCACTATTGATGGTCCATAGCAGTACCCAGGCAGCTTCCACGTGTATGCCCCCATCACCATTGTCGCTCCATAGTGGCACCCAGGCCTCTTCCACACGTTATCACCATTCACCATTGTCCCTCCTAAGGATCACTCGAGAAACTTCTTTGTGTAAGCCCAACTCATCACCCTTCATGGATGCACCTTTGTGCTTTGATTGTTAGTTTCTTGCTACCTCTTGTCTCTTAAACCAAGCACGACTCACGTGGGCTTAGATTATTAAGCATCGACCATGACATCCTCTCTGGGCCGCCTTAGAGTGTATGCTCTTTAAAAACACTCCTTCTGAACCACAAAAAAATTGATCCATGCCATGGAAAGGTACATAGAAATCCTCCCTGAGGTTTAAGGCCAAAAAAATGGTTCTGATCCCCTTCATGTTAGTTTACACCCTTTTGAACGACATGGACTTTGATCCTTTTCGTGGAAAGGTATGTAGTAAGCATACATGGGTTTCAAGAACAACAACCATTTGACCCGACCATATTTACATCAGTTCACCAAACACAACATGAACTATGTGGACATTGATCCTTGCCAAGGCAAGGTATGTAGAAAGCCTCCCCAAGGATCAATCCCAACACTTATCGGACCTAACCTTCTTCACGTTGGTTCACCAAACACCCCCTGAACTACGTGAACTCAGATCATTACCAAGTAAAGGTACATAAAAAGCCTCCCAGATGTTCAAGACCAACACCAATTGGTTCAGACCCCCTTTACGTCGGTCCAAACCCATCCTCCATGACTTTATACTCTACGCCCTACATCCCCGCATGACACTAAACTCTCACCCCATCTAGTGGTAAGCTGTTTTCAATCCCCTATCCAGTGGTAAGACGTTATCTAGATGTTAAACTCTTTGAATACCCCATGTTAATCATGGGATGATGAAGAAAACCTTAAAGACACACTTATTGCATATGATACCCCGGGACTGGCGCGGGATGCCTTGGGTTCTACACCCTTGAGATGCCTTCTTATGAGGAAGAATATTGGTTCCCCAATGTCCACGCGTCTAGAGATGCCCCGACATTTCTGATGTTCTCATCCACTCCAACTGAAGGTTCCTACCCAGTCAAGACCCTATGGAATGTCCCGACGGACGTAGTGTAATTAACCAGTGTCCACAAAGATGTGGCACCTGAAATGAGATTCACAAACCATGACTTAATCTTTAAGGGAGACTCAGATGAGGTAATGTGTTCGGAAGAGAAATCCACGGAAAGAAGAAACACCATCTCATCATCCCCTTTTGATCAAAGAGAAAATGTCCTTGAATAAGGAACAGATGCCACCCGCCTTTGGGAACCAAGAATGCGGGGCAACAAACAACGTCTTCATCCTTGAAAAAAAGGATGTGTCCACCTGAGAGAAAGCATCAAAAACAAAAATGGTGAACCCGATGTGAATATCTTCTGCATCAATATTGAGTAGACCAAATATTTTGGGAAAATTATGCATCACTCATGTGAATCCCCTCTCCTTCATATTTGAGAGGATGAGTACCAACAGTTTTGTAAAGACTATGGTCCATAAGTTCCTCACCAACCCCACCACCTCAAGAGGCCGCACAGGGGAAATCCACCCCTGACTCCATCAGCTCTATGTCGACTGCTCCGCCTTAAGAGTCTGTGTAGGTGGCATCTGCCACCCGACTCCATCGAATCCTCACTGACACCGCCGATTGATGAGGTTGCAAAGGGGGAATCCACCCCCGACCACTTTGGCTCCATTCCAACTCCGTCACCTTAATAGGATACGTAGGTGTCATCCAACGCTCACCTCCTTTTGCTCCTCGCCGACTCTTCCCCCATAAGAGGCTTCGTATGTGGCATCCTCCACCAGACCCATCAGTACCTTGCTAACCCCGCCACGTCAACTGTCCCCATAGGGGGAATCCACCTGAGACACATTTGGCTCCATGCTGACTCTGTTGCCTTAGGAAGCTGTGCAGGTGGCATCCACCACCTGAATCTTTTGGCTCCTCGCAGATGCTACCGTCTGAAGAGGTCGCGCAGGTGGCATCCGCCACCCGACACCATCATCTCCTCGCCGACCCTGCCACCTCAAGAGGCCACATAGGGGCATCCACCCCTGACTCCATTGGATCCACGCCGACTATGCCACCTTAAGAGGTTGCACAGAGGACATCTACCCCTCACTCCTTCAGCTCCATGCCAACTCTTCTGCCTTAAGAGGCTGCGTATGTGGAATTCACCACCATACTCTTTCGGCTCCTCACCGACTCCGCCGCTATAAGAGGCCGTGCAGGTGGCATCCACTACCCGACTCCACTAGCTCCACGCTTACCCAGCCATCTCAAGAGGCCACACTGTGGAAATCCACCCCCCGAATCTTTTAGCTCCACACCAAATATGCCGCCTTAAGAGGCCGCGTAGGTTGCATCTGCCACCCAACTCCATTGGCTCCTCGCCGACTCTGCCACCTAAAGAGGCCAACCACATGACATCCTCCACCCGACTATAGTGGTCCTTGCCGACCCCACCACCTCAAGAGGCTGCACGGGGTGTATCCACCCTTGACTCATTCGGTTCCACACTGACTCCACCACAAAAAGGCTATGCAAGTGGCATCTACCACTAGAATCCATCAGCTCCATACAGACTCCATGACTTAGAGAGGTTGTGCGGGTGGCATCAACCACCCGACTCCATCGGCCCCTCGCCGACCCTGCCGCCTCAAGAGGTCGTGCAGGTGGCAGCCACCACTGGACTTCATCAGCTCCTCACCGACCCTACCGCCTCAAGAGGTCGTGCAGTTGGCATCTTCCACCCACCTCCAACGGGTCCTCGCTGACCCCGCTTCCTTAATAGGCCACCCAGGGGGCATCCACCCCAACTCCTTCAGCTCTTCCCAGACTCCTCCGCCATAAGAGGCTGCGAATGTGGAATCCACCCCAACTCGTTTGGCTCCTCATCGACTCCTATTCCATAAGAGGCCGCGCAAGGGGCATTCACCCAATGTCCTTCGGCTCCTTGCTGACTTCGCCACCTGAAGAGGTCGTGGGGCATCTGCCCCAACTCGTTCGGCTCCTTGATAACTCTGTCGACCTCATGGGCCATGTAGGTGGCATCGACCCCTTACTTCGACATCTCCTTGCAGACTCCACCGCCCTCATAGGGAATGTCAGGTGAATCCACCCCCATCCAATGGTCCCTTTTGAAAAGCACCATCAGCCACCGCATATGTCATCCTCGCCCTACTACCGTTCGACAAAGAGGTCATCCCCATCCCTAAAATCAACCATCATGGAGTTCATCCCTATGCATCAACCATGTTGTCTTCCATTCTGAGACAATTCTCTAGGCTTCCCCGCTTTTCGGGCTCTATGTCCTTCATCATGCGGAAACTCTAGGATTCCACACCATTTGGGCTCCACTGACTCGTCATAATGACGTCCAGGCTTCCACACCTTCTGGATTCCACAACCCCTTCGCACCGATGTCGTGGATTCTACACCTTTAACGGTCTATGGACCTCATCGTACAGACGTCCAGGCTTCCACGCCTTCCGGGCTCTGTTACCCCCATTGTACCGATTCTCCAGTCTTCCATGTCATTCGGTATCCATCGCCCCTGTCGTACGGACGTCCAAGCTTCCACACCTTCTGGGATTTTTCCCCCGTCATACTGGCCTCTTTGATTCCACTCCTTCTGGGCTCCATCGCCCAATCATACCGACGTCCAGGCTTCCTCGCCTTCTGGTATCCACCGCCCATGTCGTACCGACAACCAGTCTTCCATGCCTTCTCGGATCCATCTCCCTATCATACCGATGTACATGCATCCATGCCTTCTAGGATCCACTTCCCCTATCATACTGACATCCATGATTCGATGCCATTCGGTCTCCAGTTCCCCCATAATACCAGCATCTAGGCTTGCATGCCTAACGGGCTCCACCGCCCCCATCGTACTGACATCTAGGGTTCCACGCCTTCCGGCCTCCATCACCCCTTTCGTATAGACGTTCTAGGATTCCCCACCTTTTGGGCTCTATAACCCAATCATACTAATAACCCTTCCGACACTCTATGTCATCCCAACTACCACATTGCATCAACCACAGAGTTCCTCCCTATGGCCTTACACCAGATTCTGGAAATTTCATTCTGAGGTATCCTAACTTATGCCCAGAGACCTTCCATGCATACTATTGGGAACATATAAGAAAAATCCCATCATATAGATTCCCCCCCACATACCAACCCACCAGACTAGGGTATATAAGACCATCCCTCTACCCACACAATATTTGTGGTTTCACATCCTAGTTGCATGACATTAAGCTACGTAACAGCCACATCCCAGTTGCATGAAGTTGATTTTCATAACGACCGCGTCCTCTTTGGATGACATTAATCTTCATAACAACCATCATCTTGGTCAGATGACGTTAAAATAAGAGACTATGTCTATGTCACATGACGAAAAACTATACAAAAGTTTGGTCAAAGCTATGAGACCTAAAATTTTAGAAACCATGGTCAAAGCTATGTGACCTTAAATGCCATCCATCACTTGTCCTATCTACACGACGTTAAACTATGCACCGGGTCTGAACTCTGTGACCTTAAAATAAGAACCATTGGTCAAAGCTCTAAGACCATAAACTAAGATCTCTTCCATAACAACGTGTGGCTTGATTACTATCCTCATGGGATACGTAGGAACGCTTGTGCACTTTGCCTTGGGGCCAGACTCACTTTCATATTTGGTCCCTCGACCTAAAATCTCTCCAAGGAACATGTGGTGTCCTAAACTCCATGTCCTCATTCATCGTGTAACATCCCAAAATGATAAAGGGTTAAATGACTAAATGATCAGACTCATGTCAACAAGGTGCACCTTCCTTTTTGGGAGCCTATCTGATTAGAACTCCACAGTTAAGCGTGCTTGGCCTGGAGTAGTGATCAGGATGAGTGACCTTATGGGATGTTTCTTAGGGTGTGTGTGAGTGAGGACAAAGCACACTAGAAATGACAAGTGTTGGCATGTGGGGAATATCATTAGTCTGACCCGTTCAGACATGTGGGTGGAGCCTAGGGTGGGCCCACGTGTCTGCGGGGAAACTGGTGCTACCTAGTGGGCCAGGACCCGACGACCATGTTATGGCGGGGTGGTTGTGCTTTCACCGGGACACGGTTGTCACATTTGGTATCAGTGGAGGAACCCACCCTTAAGTGCGGTGCACTGCCTGGGTTGAGATGTAGGGCCCACAACGAGGGCCTTGTGCTCTAAAGGGGGGGTGATTGTAGCATCCCCAAATGATAAAGGGTTAAATGACTAAATTATAAGACTCATGTCAACAAGGTACACCTCCCTTTTCGAGATCCTATCTGATTAGAAATCCACCATTAAGCGTGCTTGGCCTGGAGTTGTGATCAGGATGGGTGACCTTCTGGGAAGTTTCTCAGAGTGTGTGTGAGTGAGGACAAAGCACACTGAAAAGGACAAGTGTTGGCCGGTGGGGACTATCATTTGTCAGATGACCCGTTCAGGCATGTCGGTGCGGTGCACTGCCTGGGTTGAGATGTAGGTCCCACAATGAGGGTGTTGTGCTCTAAAGGGGGGGTGATTGTAACATCCCCAAATGATAAAGGGTTAAATGACTAAATGATAAGACACACGTCAACAAGGTGCACCTTCCTTTTCGGAAGCCTATCTGATTAGAACTCCACAGTTAAGCGTGCTTGACCTGGAGTAGTGATCTGGATGGGTGACCTTCTAGGAAGTTTCTCTAGGTGTGTGTGAGTGAGGACAAAGCACACTGGAAAAGACAAGTGTTGGCATGTGGGGACTATCATCAGTCAGATGACCCGTTCATGCATGTGGGTGGATCGTGGGGTGGGTCCCACATGTCTTCGGGGGAAATGGTGGTACCTGGGGGCTAGGACCCAATAGCCATGTTAAGGCCAGGTGTCTGTGCTGTCACTATGGCCGATTTGTCACCCACAACGAGGGCGTTGTGCTTTAAAGGGGGGGGGGGTGATTGTAACATCCCCAAATGATAAAAGGTTAAATGATTAATGATAAGACACATGTCAACAAGGTTCACCTTTAATTTTGGGAGCCTATCTGATTAGAACTCCACAGTTAAGTGTGCTTGGCCTGGAGTAGTGATCTGGATGGGTGACCTTCTGGGAAGTTTTTCTGAGTGTGTATTAGTGAGGAAAAAGCACACTTGAAAGGAAGTGTTGGCATGTGGGGACTATCATCAGTCAGATGACCCCTTCAGGCATGTGGGTGGACCGTGGGGTGGGCCCCACATGTCTACGGGGCAACTGGTGGTACCTGGTGGGCTAGGACCCGGCGACCATGTTAAGGCCGGGTGTCTGTTCTGTCACTGTGGCCCATTTGTCACCCACAATGAGGGTGTTGTGCTCTAAAGGGGGGGGGGGTGATTGTAACATCCCCAAATGAGAAAGGGTTAAGTGACTAAATGATAAGACTCATGTCAACAAGGTGCACCTCCCTTTTTGGGAGCTTATCTGATTAGAACTCCACAGTTAAGCGTGTTTGGCCTAGAGTTGTGATCAGGATATGTGACCTTCTGGGAAGTTTCTATGGTTGTGTGTGAGTGAGGACAAAGCACACTGTAAAGAAAAAGTGTTGGCCTGGGTGACCTTCTGGGAAGTTTCTTTGTGTTATCACTGTGGCCCATTTGTCACCCACAACGAAGGTGTTGTGCTCTAAAGGGGGGGTGATTGTAACGTCCCCAAATGATAAAGGGTTAAATGACTAAATGATAAGGCTTATGTCAACAATGTGCACCTCTTTTTTCGGGAGCCTATCTGATTAGAACACCACAATTAAGTGTGCTTGGCCTGGAGTTGTGATCAGGATGAGTGACCTTCTGGGAAGTTTTTCTAGGTGTGTGTGAGTGAGGACAAAGCACACTGGAAAGGACAAGTGTTGGCCTGTGACAACTATCATTAGTCAGATGGCCCGTTCAGGCATGTGGGTGGACCGTGGGGTGGGACCCATGTGTCTTCGGGGCAACTGGTGGTACCTGGTGGGCTAGGACCTGACAACCATGTTTAGGCGGGGTGTATGTGATGTCATTGTGGCCCATTTTTCACACACCAAGTGTCTCCTTCATTCCCCACCATACCTATAATGAGTTCTATGACCCTAAACTATTATCTACCCATGGAAATTTTGAGTCTTGTTTGGTCACTTCGCCACCCTGCGTACAGTCCATTAGACCATGACACCCTAAGTGGACCATCCTCCAATCATTAAGTTGGAAGCATGAAACTACAAGACCCTTTTTCTTGGAGAGGTAATCGACTCCCTTTAGCTGTTGTGTCTTGTTGTTGTGCTCAGATGCATTGTGGCAGTTCTAGAAGTGTGGAATTTTCAGAGATAATTTCCCTCATTCCATGTCCACGCTTTGTGAGCATGTCATTTTCATCCTCATCCTCTTCCATGTTTGAAGGGACTCCCTTTATGGCCTGGTCTCTTGCCACACTGGCTTACCAACCATTATGGGCCAACATACTCAAGGGTTTCAAACAATAAATCGATTCAAGTCTCACATAGTGAATATGGTCATCGATCAATGATCATTTATTATTCCCTTTCAGGCCACACGATATGGATGATGTGTTTCGAACATGGTCAATTGTTATCCTCTATCACCATGCAAATCTTTCCATGCTTTGAATGTTGGCTACATGATTCACATTATTTTCCACCACATCATTTACATATAGAATTTCGACACTCCTGTCACTATCCCTCAGTGCACATTTTCACTTTATGGGAAAAATCAGCGATAAGGCATCATTTGGGGCTCCACACTAACATACCTTTGGCATGCATTTTAGTTATTTCAAAAAAACCTCTTCTGCCCTTGTTTCCCACACCGAGTTTAACTCACAAGGGATTAGTAATTGAATTGAGGTATGCTCCTACTTGGATGGATTCGACATCTCTTTGGTCTGAGCTCTAAGAACATAAACTACGATCACTTACAAAACTACGTGTGGCTTGATTCTCATCCTCATGGGATATGAAGGAACACTCGTGATCTTTTCCTCAATCCCATCCTAACTTTTATTTTCGGTCCCTTGACCTAAAATCTCCCCAAGGAACACACAATGATCTAGAATCCAAGCCCACATTCCCCACATGTCTCCTACATTCCCTACCATACCTGTTCTCACTCCAAGACCACAATCCCTACATGTTCTGAATTCTTCACTCAGACTTCCCATCATATTTAGGATTAAAATATTTGCTAAAATTTCACTCAGTACCAAACACCTTCTAATGTCGTTTCTAAAAATCCAATTTTGACCTGAGATAATGATCTGATACAGTCGTTACGGGACTCCATGTAACGTAATTATATCCTCTATATAAAGTCAAACAATTTTATCTAAATACATTTTATTTATAATGGGAGGTGAATTTTTAGATTTATTTAATTGATAAACCATAACCCAAATCACATAATTACCTCAAGTAGTCATAGTAAATACTACCATAAAATCCATTGACTGCTTTTCCCATTTTCACTCCGGCATGAGGAAATGTTGAAGCCTTCCATTTGGTAAATATAACATTTATATAACATTATATATTGTAAAACCCATCATGGTGATGTTAGAATTAACCATTTTCATTCAATCACACAATAAATACTCCTGGATGTCTATGTACATCTTAGTGCTTCCCAAATAAATAGAAAATAGATAACTGTGATCTTCACTCAATAAATCATTCCTATATAGGGAAACACATGGAACACATAATTTTTTAATAAAATTGTAAGACACCTTCTTCTTCAATGTTAAAATATGAAAACATGCCCTTCTCAAAATATTCTACATATTCAGGAATAGATTGATCCTCCCTCTAATCATAAATAATTCTTTTTGAAAAGTTGACTGCATGGAAACCTGAAACACAATATAGGATGTCTTCCATCCACAACT
This sequence comes from Viscum album, assembly GCA_963277665.1. Lineage (NCBI taxonomy): Eukaryota > Viridiplantae > Streptophyta > Magnoliopsida > Santalales > Viscaceae > Viscum > Viscum album. Next base: position 56,492,605 of record OY728156.1, read on the forward strand.
TCTAGGCCCAAATTCATCAAATTATTAACTAAATGGACGCATTCCAAATATATCATGGTTAAAATTGAATTAATTTTTGAACTCAAATAATCAAACCCATTTTTGATTTTGCTTTAAGGTTATAAATTGTGAAATCATAATCCTTAACAAGTTATATCCCTTTACTCTGTCATAGGTTCAATTTTTTTAGTGAATATATACATAAATATTTTTTATCAGTATATATTTTATACTTTATCAATAAAAATGTTTCCTCTAAATTATTAAGTCAAAAAACATAATAGATAATTCCAAATCAGGTGAAGGGTAATTCAATTCATGGGGATTCTACTAATATGAATCATAATAATTACCTGATTATTTTTATTTTTTATAAAACCATGTCATTTTAATGATGTATCATTATAGATGAAAAATTCACCATTTCTAAAAGATATATCCAAAACTAGATCAATCACCAATCTCCGTTTTCGTTAATGAAAACAATAATCATATTTTTTCCAATTGGTGTTATCTCCATTAAGAGATTACATAGTTCATGTTATAGGAAAATGAGAAAAAATATCAACAAATAATTGGTAGTAACCTAATAATCCTTGTAAACGATATATCTCTAGGGAATGAAATTTATTGGAACCAAAATTTACACATTCTAAATTTAAGATTCTTTTTTTTAAGGATTGTATAGAAACCATAATGTGTCTTTCATTTTCAACTTCACATTTTGAATATTTGAAAATGTCATCAATAAACTCAAACATTTCAAATAAATCTTGAAAATTTATATTAATAAGGTCCATAAATTTATAAAGTGAATTAAATAACCCAAACAAAATACAAAACCCTAGTACCCAAATCTAGTATAAAATGTAGTCTTCATAATTTATGCTTCCATCACTTTCAAATGATGACATGGTGACCTTAGGTCAAGCTTTGAAAAATACTTTTCTCCCGTGATTTGATCAACCATGTCAATGATATGAGGAAATTGATTCTTTTTATAAATAGTGATTTTCATAATGGATATATAATAAATTAAATGTATCATTAAATAATATTTATTTTTAACAAACAATACAAGAGAACCCCATGGTGATGTTCTAGGTTGAATGAATTCTTTATCTAATATTTCCTGAAATTAATTTTTCAATTATAAAATTTCCACATGATAAAATCGACAGCGGGATTTCGAAATCCTATTTTCATTAAGATCTATATGAAAAGTAAAATCTTCCTCTCAATTAAGCATAACACCCAGATAATTATCTGAAAAAACTTTGTATATTCAATTACAACTGAAATATCACTAATTTGAAATTTTTTGTTATTTTGAACAATATTGAAAATGTAACATTCACTTATATCTCAAATATATTTATCAACTTATTGTTAAGTTTTAAACATCATAAAATCCATGAACATAACATATTTATCTCTACAGTCCATCTTATCATGAAAAACTAATTATTAATCTATAGCAAGAATGATATCAGACACTAATATGGCCAACTAAACCAGATTTTCTAGAAAGACCATTAATATTAAAATAATATAATGATTAATATAAAACTTGGTTTCTTTAATACTTACACAAATTTTTATCAACAAAAGTTCAAGATTAATTTCATTTTGTGATATTACTAGTTTACATGAAAATTTATCAGAAATGAATGAATGTGATGATACAGATTAAAATAGGGTATTGGCATAATTTTAATATAAAATTAAGATACATGACACACACAATGTTATACTATTACCGAAAAAAGGGTATGTAAGAGGTTATCACAAACCCAATAGTGTGTAAACAGCAGAAACCTAGGGTTCTCTTGATAGAGAGGTGTCAGTTTCTCTACCTCTCATCGTATGGTTACCCTAGGTAGAAAGACTGAGGGGAGAGGCTTCTGTGGTTCTCTGTCAGTCCTGTTTCCCTCCCCATTTACCTTTTCTCTCTAAATATTCCCATACATTCAATCCTTTCTCATCTCAACATGATTTTAATTGGTGGTATCTTTTTTAGTGAATTCTCCAACGAGATTTTTTGATGATTATGATGAAGTTAATTTGCTACTAAATAACCTAGCTACTCCAACCTTCTCTGACCTCATGTTCCTCCATGCCTACACTTTTATGATCTCTAGTGGTGGAAACAATGTTTTTTTTTTGGTTTTTTGGATCAACGTTTTGTGTGTTTTCAGGTTCTCCCAGGAAGTCTTCTTTTTTTGGATTTTTTTTGTCTCGTTGATGACTCAATCATCTAAAGTACTCAACCTCTCAAATACTTGCATTAACCCCAAATTAGTCTACTCCACTGCTAGCCAGATCTGGAGCGATGGTAACTATTATGTTTTGTTATGAGGTATTATGATACTATTATTTTTCTGAGAGTGAATTTTGTTTATTTTATGAGGTGATGATAATCTGGATCTCTTATTCTCTGATGATGCTGTCTTTTAGATGTTTCAATAGCAAAAAAATTTGATTTTTTTTGTTTTTCATGTCTTGTTTGGTCTTTACATATAAAAGTCATTAGTGATTTTTTTTATTTCCTCTAGGCGAGCGATCTGTTTGTGATTTCTCTCATCAATGAGGTTCTATGACTATGATGTTTTTTGTTATTTCGATGGCAGTGATGGAGTTATATGGTGGTGAAATGTTAGAATCATAGTGAATGTAGACAGTGAGGTTGACAATTTTAATGTTTCTTCTACAATCTAATTTCTCTAGTCATCATCTACATTGGTGATCGGAAGTGATGTCGAGGGTGGTTTACCTATAGAGATGATGGAAATGGTAGGTGATATAGCCCTTGATGATGTAGGTGACCCACAGATTGAGGCCTCAAGTTTTGTATTGTGTTTTCAAATTTTAAATTCTATATATGGTACTATGTATCTTTGGAATAATGCTTTGGGTACTGCTCAAATTTAAAGGGGATATTTTGAAACTCAAGAAATATAAATTTCATTTAAAAATAACTATCACCACTTAATTTAATCGGCCAATATCAAATTTAGCAGTAGAAATTCACATTCATACACATATATGTTTCTGATCATGATGATTTTCATTATGTGAAGCAATCTTTAGACACATGTTAGTATAATTAACCAACTAATTGAAACTGAAACAACTCTCTATTGTATAGATATCATTAAAACCATTAATTTGTTATTTAGGACACGTTTCTATACATTCATGAACCATGCAAACAAACTGACCACACCAAAAAAGTCTTCTCATGTCCTCTCAGAATATCCTTGAAATGTAATTTTACACAGTTTGGCAATTTTGGGCACATACCTACATAATTATAAGTAGTTTGTTTCTTTTTTACCTTCCACATTGACTTATTCATAAATTTATCACCACAAGGCAATTACATGTTACAATAATCCATATCAAATGTTTCAGCATAATAAACAATTTTATCAATGTTTTAAAATTACCTTATCAGAAAATATCATTGTATAATTGGTTTCAGTCCAAGGTAAAATATTTAAAATTTAATATCAGTTTATTGAATAATGATTTTCACATACCTTGAAAATATATTGATGTTTAATTCATATGAATCCACCAAATTCTCATATTTTTTCCAAAATTCTATTAATTTATTTCCTTCTAGAGTTGAAAAACCTTATCAAAATAATTTTGAAGAAAAATATCTTTAAATGATTACCAATACAGGGAATCGATATCAAATTTATGTCTTTTATTCTTAACCAAATACCACCATCGATCAACTTTACCTTAAAAATGATAAAATTTATGTGTTCTTTTTTAATGTTCCAAACATCTCATGACATCAAATATCTTCTTCATCGCATTGATCTATATTTTAGAAACCGTAGGGTCATATGACCCACTATATGATGGGGTTTTACCTCATTAAATTCACTACTATAGGCATGTTTCTTCATGGTATATTAGGTTTCTTTCTAGAATGGATACCCCCACAGAATATATATTGAATCCTCTAGGCCATCACTAGAACAAAATGATTTCTTCCAATTATTTCTATCTCAAGATGATCATTTTGAAGGAATTTTTCTTCCTAGTTCTTTCCCAATATAGCTTACTTATACCTAGGTTGAAATAATTTTGAACTGACATTTTATAAACAATAAAAAATATTAAAATTAAAATTCTATTTTAACTAGTCTATAATGTAAAATATTTCATGTTACTATTATTAACATTACCCTAACCTCTTAAGTTATATAAACCAACACATGATACTAACTATAATGAAAAAATCCCTAATATTTACCAATTTCTTTATTTTTATGTCAATAATAAATTATATTTAATTTTAGAATCATTTCAGGTTTATAGATTTAGAGATTCGGCCCATAACTCATACATAAAAAACATAAAATTAAAATTTGAAACTTTTTAATTGAATATATTTTCTATAATATGAAACATTTCAAAATAAATATAGATTAATTTTCTGGGAAACACTTCATGAAATTCGTCTTGACATATTCCTTTCCCTTACCCATCCATAAATACAATGAAAAATTTATAAAAACATTGATTGTGAAAAAAACTATTAGTAAGAGATTTAGATAGAACAAAAATGATACTATAGTGAAATCATTAAAACCCATTGAATTTTTTCAAAAGATGTATCTTTTTACCATGAAATGGAATTTTCATTCAAATGAAAATATCATTTACTCCTCTTTTTAGAAATATATATTTTCCCAATAACTTAGTAGAAATCATAGAATTATCATAGTGGTTACTTGGTACATCATATCATATAATCATCACAAAATATATATAGAACCATTACAAATAAGAATAACCATACGAACAACATCCAATATAATTCTCAGATGAACATACTTATTACCCAGTGAATTGTATCTCTGTTTAGGAAAACATATAGTCTAATATATACCAGGATCACCAGGGGTTATCTAGGTTCACCCATAACATATAATATAAAACATCTACGACCTAAATAAAACATATTATCATTTAAAAAATACTATTAAACTCGTATTCAATACACATTCATATATAAAAATAGAGTTTTTTAAAGACCATTTTTAATAAAAAAACAAATTTATTTTAAAAACACCATTTTCAATACCAAAATACCCAAACGATGGAATCAAGCTTTTCCATTTAATAAAACATATATTCTATAAAATTAATCTATAAATCAAATAACTTTTATGGTGGCAGGAAATGTTTTTGTTGTCATTCTATTTAAAATACATAAAAATATTTCTTTTGGAAACCATTGAAAAAAATAAAATAGTAATAAAATAGTAATAAAAATTTTATCTCCATATAAAAAAATTAAAAAAATTTAAATATTTGAACATGGAATAGAAAGGGAGTTTAAAGGAAAAATTTAAATAAAGATTTATTTAGAAGAAAATTCAATTATTATTTGGAAATATTTAAATTACAATCTGCATGAAATGATATAATTAAAAAAAATTATATAAATTATAATAGGTATATTCATGATATAATATATTAAATTGGATTTATATACACCTCATAAAATAATATAAGTGAAAAATATAAAAAATGACTCAATGAAGGGAAATTGAGATGATATCCCTTTACTGGTGTTTTAATTGTCATGTGTGTATTTATCTTATAGAATAAAAAATTATGTTTATTATTAAATTACATGAATTAAATCAAGTTTATTATTTATATTTTCACTTATTACGATGATATATTCAATTACTTAATCAATAAAATTTTCACCAGATTTTATGAAACTATTCATCCTATGTCTCATAAATGAATCTGGTAGGTTAACTATGGTCGAAGAGTTCATTATATTAAAATATAAAGAATAATAATAAAATAATTATCATATTTATATATCAATTATTATTTTAATGCCAATATTTAATGAAGTTTATGAAAAATTAACTAACATTTGTGATCATGGGGATGGTTGGACGTATGTACCCATGAGTTACATTTCCATTTTTCAATGGTAATAATGGAATATAGGTAAGTAAAATTTATCTTAAAAGATTGATCAAAATATCATAAATAACATATTATTTAATAATATATACTTATTTATATAATTATTTTTGTTTGATTAGGAAAAAAATAATCGCATTGCTTCAAGGAGTCGGCAGTCCACACACACAAGAACAATGTTATCTTTTTTTAGTGTGTGAAAACGTTAGAATTATAATGATATATTATCTTTTTATAATGATAAATATTAATCCAATAACATTATAGTTTTATGTATATAACATATATTTATTATGTTTTCCCTTATTATCTTCCATGTAACATGTCAGTGAAAATAAATCAAATCACTTCACAAGGTTGTAGTCTTCCAAACACACGAACGACAAAATCATATCCTATACAGAATGAAATGTAAAAATAGAGAGATATATATATATGATATCATTTCTCCATAGTTATATCTATATCATAATTACAATATATAAACATTATATTCATCATCATACCCAATAATGATAGGTGGTAATGGAAAAACAGAAGGCATTGATTCATGAGGTGATAGTTCGCCATACACACAAATGATGATTTTATTGGATATTTGATGGATGTGTGTGTGGTTTCAAGTTGTACACATAACATAACAATATATAAGTATAATTAATATACTTATGTTATTATATAATCATGGTATATGAATAATATATTGTGGTGGAGGAATAAATAAAACAAAAACTATCGTTGATGAATGTTGCCTCTTTTTCTGGTATCTTCTTTTGGGGTGCACTAATGGGCCTCTTTAGTGGTATTTATGCCCAAATTAAGGATTATAGTTTGAGAGTAGGAAATTTTAGAAGTTATTCTCCTAGGTTTTTTCTTAACATTTTGGTTTTCAAGATGTAATGTGAGTATGAGTGTGTCTATCCTTTTATAAGTGAGGTGGGTGGCACACATGTGATTTTTTTGAAAGAGTGAACTCCACCAAAAATTGATTCATTTAACCAAGACAAGATAATAATAATTTTACTATAATATATGCTATAAGATCTAAATATGACCATAATATTGGGTATGGACATGATTTTTTCCATTTTACACCTTATATTATAAGATTATCATCTTTGTAAACTCGTTTTTTTTCTCTTACAGTTGTAATTAATTTTATCTGTTATAACAAATAATTATTGAAAAAATGTTGTAGGCCTTATTATAAATTATAAATTATTATTATTTTAAATCTGTATTCCACTTTTTCAAATTCAAATCTTGTATTTTAGAAATATTTAATTTAATACTAATCGCGTTTAAGTAGGCATAATGCGAGTTTTTAGGAATAATTTTTTTTTGAGAAAAAGATGATTCTATATATACTATATAAAAAATAGTAATAATTATATGAATATGTTAATATTTAATGATATATTATATATAGTTTTTTTATAATATTCCCCGTTATGGATTATTTTAATTAATTAAAATATAGAAACATTATTCATTTTAAAAGCGTTTTTTGAAAAACCCCATTTTTAAACAAAAATACTTACTCTAAAAACCAATATAATGTTGACAGAAAAATAAATATGTTGATTTAATATAAAAAATTAATACTTATGTTAATTGAAATCATATAAATAGTATTTAGACTTTTAAATATGTTAATTTATAAAATAGAAAATATTTTATATAAAAATCATTATTTTACACTATTCATCAAAAAATGAAACAGTTAAGAAAAATCTAAAAAAAACTACCCATAAGATAAATTTTGAAATTATTCTTTCAAAAATGATATAAATTTTTTCGAAATAAAAATCTAAAATTTATAATGTAATCTTTTAAACGAATCATAATAAGAAAATTGTTTAAATGAATATATTACACTTTTTATTTAAAAATTACTTAATATAGAAATTTATTTAATTTTAAAAACATGAATGTGATTTATTATATATTTAACTATGTTTTAACAGAAATATCAATCGTACATAAGCTAGTATATTAAAATTTATTCAAATTTCTAAATTAAATTCAACTAAATTGATAGCATAATATTTTAGTGAGTTTAAATGTAATTCAGGTGTTGAAAAGTGTTTTAACCACAAAATAGAACCCCAATGCTATAAAAGTTACACATATCACATTCACATTTCATATTCCAAAATTACCTATTTTATTTATAAATCTACTCAATTTTATTTAAAACCTCTAATGGACCATTAAATCTCAAATAACAACTTAGTTATAACACTTTTATAAGGTACGATGTAATGTAGGAGGTATTCATTGATATGTGGAATTCCCAAAAATATATTTTTGTTATTGATTTTGGTATAGTATTAGGATATTTTAATTGTATTTTTATGACCCTTGAATGTAAATATTTTTATGATGGATTCAAGGGTGGATAAGTTTAATGGTAATAGATATACCATAAATAGACTACTGTATAACGAATTGTGTTGGGTGATGTGTGGTTTTTGTTGTGATATACATATGGTGATATAGAGGTTGTGATGTTAATATTTTATTTAGATGATGTAACTATATTTATATTATGTGAAATTTTTTGTGTTGATGGTTTGGAGGGTTAAATTTCTCGAGGTTTTCACATGATATTTTTATCTCTTGATTATTATGATAAATTGGTTATTTTTTATAAATTTCATTCTATAATGAATTGTTGTGTGTATTTACATGAAAAATGATAGATTATATGAAAAATTTAGTAGGTATAAATTTATAATCACCAGATTATTAACTATTTCATAGACTTATAAGACTGTGTTTAGGGTAGTATTGGGGGACAACATTTCGATCATTGGGTTATCAAGTTGGTATTAAGAGGATTCAAGTGGTTTCCTTTCACTTTTTTATTAGAGGATCATTTCCTAATGAGTGTTTATATATAAATTCCTATGTTTGTTTGAGATGATTAGGTTGATGTTTTGTTTAATGGTGGTTGTGGTATTGTTTTAGATAAATTAGTTTAATTCTTCTAATAATAATAATTTCGTATAACATCAATTTTCCCTCTTTCATTCATTTTTATCTCTCTCTTCTCATTTCCCTCTAAATTTGGGGTTCTTAGGGACTCCCAATGATGGAGGGATGTTGATGAGTAAAATGACCATGATTTCTAGGTTGTATACTTTTTGAATTAATATAGTCAGGGTATAAATATGTCAAAAAGTTCATCGGGTTCATCATGAGTTTATAGAACAACATATATGGTTTTTCTTCATTCTTCATAGTATAGGATATTCACTTACTGTAGTTATTTTTCACATAATGAATGGTTACACATTGTGTATTAGTTTTTAGGAAAATTTCATGAATTGGTTCAAGCCATAAAAATTTTCACACTATAAATTGGTTTCACATTATAAATTGGTGGATGTTTGGATTTTAATCCGAGGTGGAATATTTTTTGCATAATTTGTAAATTTTGAAATTCATTTCATGAAATAATTTAATGTCATGAATGATTCATAATTAATGATTATTAGGACATTTATGGGTGATTAATAGTTCATTTTATGTGTATCATATCCCTCAATACCTAAGATTGATCCTATGTGATTTTAGGGATCTACGAACCTTCTAAATCAATTGTTTAGTGATTGATCATCATGGTTGTTGTAGTTGGTCACTCTAGGTAATATATTCTTATTATTATTCATTTTCATTGGTCACAGTAGCACTTTTATTCTTTGTTTATGGATCCTTTGATTTGTGATGATCATATTCCTAATCCTTTTAGGATCTATTGGGTGATATTCTTCTAGATTTTTACCATCATGTTGGTTGTGGTTATCATTCATGAAGTTAGAGGTATTTTTTTGGTTCTTCCTCTTCATCGATGACATTTTATTTTGAATTAATTATGATGTTTATGGATTAATATTATGGCTGCCATTTTTTTATATTCATTATTTTGGGTTGGTGGATCCCATTGGGGGCGCGTGTGACCCAAGATTAAGGTAGGTGTTTCCATATCAATCCCATGTTGGAAGCACTACATTACTATCTTTTTAATAAATTGTTTTATAATTGATCTATAATGATTGATTTTTTTTTGTTTTGAAATGAGTTTTTTTCAATAGTGTTCTCCTCTTGTTTTGGTAAATGAAGGATATTTTAAATGAATTTTGAAATTTTTGTTTGAAATGTGTTTCAAAGAATGGTTTTGATGAATTGTTTTCGAAAATGTGACATAATTAAATCCTTGGGTACTTTGGTGGAAGGTTTATTAATATTACTCATATATTGATACTATCAAGGGTTTCATTAAATGTTTGTTCCAATAGTCCCTATGATCATCGTTCTAGAGACTTTTTAGACATGTTGGGAGGTTCAATTGTTGTTGTGTTCCTCTAATATCAAAATTTGATGCATATATCTAGATACTTGATGCATGTATATATATGTTTGGGTATGAGTTTCCTAGATATCCTTAAATTATGTGATTCTTGGAGAGATGATACATGGGATTTTTGTATTGAAATTCGTTGGATATGATTTCATATGAGATATATTTTTTTATTAGAATTGTTTTGATATATTTTATATGACGTCAAACTATTTTTCTGGGATTATTTTGAAATGTAGAAAAATAGATAAATTTTTTACCATAGTTTTAATATATATACTATTTAATAGATTATCAATCTTTATTTTTTATAATTTTTTAGATGTTCAAATTATTGTCTAGAGACTTTTTATGGAACACTAGTGTGGGATCCTCACGACCTAGTTTTTCTTACACCTTCGGCACACATTCTGTGATGTGTAGGTCTTATAGTGTATTTTTATGTAGGGGAAAAGAGAAGAACCACAATGAGCTGATGAGGTTTCTATAAACTGTATTTGGGTAGATTTTGGTGAGATAGTGGGATTATGACCATGCTAGAATATAGAGAAGCTGTTTTGATCCCAATTTTCATTTACTATTGGACTTATATCTGGGAGATCTATTTGTTAATTGTGAGTTTCATGGACTTTTCTATTTATTTTTTGATATGAAATAGATTTTATTTTTATTTTTTCACTATTCATTCTATAATGTGTATATATTTGTCATTTTTTATACTTTAGGTTGGTGTAAATCATTCCCTTTATTTTTTGTTGATTCTTGAGGGCTAGTCGCCAACCCATGGGGAAAGGGAACACCCATTGGGTATATGATGGCTCGGTTCGAGTACCTGTTTGGGAGGGTAAATTGGTTGGGTTCTTCTTATTTGTTTGGTATCAAAGGGAGTTTGACCTTATTTTAGGATGTTGGTATACTAGATATTGGATTCTTAGGACCTGAGAGTTAGATTAAAGGGACTACCTCACCAGCTCTTATCCGGACAAAACTAAAGTATCCATTGTCTGTTGGGATGTTTGTATCCTATTTTGAGTTCTTGATCGTAGTCTCAATATTTTTGTATGGTTTTCTAGATTGAAATAATATTATCCTATTGTATACTCATTATTATATAAAGGTGGTTATTATTACGCCATTGATATTTTTTATTTGGATTCCTCAAGAGGGTTCAGAAGATAATCTTCAAGGGAATCCACCTCAATATCAAAATATTATCGATGATATATTTTGGGAAATTCATTTTTAGAACAATATGAACCGCAAGTACAGAATGAAGCTCTTGAGTGTCAAATAGGAGATGGAAGCGAATGGGATCAATCATGGGAGTTCTTAATTGGTAATTAATCATCCCTTTTGGGTATTAATGAACCTTATGAGGTAGAGGAAATGATGGATAATATTGATCATTTATTTTTGTTCCTATATACAACTATAAATTTTAAGGTGATGTTCACGATGTTTAAACTAGAGGGTCCCAATAATCAATTGTGGGATTCTGTAGTACTGGATGGTAAACACATAGGATTGTATTGGAAGGGTTTCATGACACAATTTTTTCCAATTTTTTGTTTAGATTCGCTTATAATGGTGAAGTCGATGTTGTTTATATCCTTATAGTAGTAATAGGGTTTTGTGTCGATATACACCAATAAATTCATAGATATAGGTCATTATCTCTATAAGTATTAATGAATGATTATATGAAGGTTCATAAGTACCTATAGGGTTTAACACTAGATATCATATCGTAGGTATTTATGCTGAAGCTTTAGACCCATCTAGAGATAGTAGGCAATGCAATGATAGAATAGATGTATATCGGAGGAATGGTTGGTTATTATAGCCCTTCTCTTTTATCCATTGGTAGCATTGGAGGCATGCATGGGAGGAAGTGGGAGTGTCATGATCATATAAAAAGTGGTGCGGTAGTTCTTACAAGAGGTACTACTCTTCAATATCAATTAAAGCTAGTTCTGTGACCCATAAATTATATTAGTGAGACAAGGTAAGACACAACCAGCGTTTTTGCACCCCAATTGTGAATATGTGTAACAGTCATGGATTAAATGGTCATATATAGTGTTTCTATCAGACTATGTCATTAATCATTATTTTCAAGGATTTTTAGCTTTAAAAAATATTGTCGTACAGTCATATACAACAAGGACTATAGGGATCTAAACATAATCCCCATGAGTGAAGCATTTTAAAGTAGTGGATGAGTTTTCAGTGGTTGTAGAAACAATTTTATTAGTAGTTAGAGGTACCATATTTTATACATCTTTAGTGGAGAATGATTTATTTTATATATGTTCCTCCCATTTATGTATATCACCTCATTTTATGGATATGGTTAAACATCTAATGGAACTCATATCCTTTTTTATAGAGTTATTGAAACCGCTTAGAAGGAGGAATGAGATGGGGTTTCAAAGTTCTTCTCATTTTTTATCGATAGATGATACAATTTTTATCTAGGATTTCATCATTTGTGATATGGATTTATTTGATTTTATCATAATGGTGGATTGAATTATTAATCATCGTCCTGAGGTTTATTTTTCGCTTTGGCATGTTTTTTTGTTTCTAATGGGATCCCTTAGGTGTTTTAGGGAGATTGGGATCTAATATCAGGTCATGCGAGACCATACTACATATTTCTCAAGAGTTTTATATCTATTATAGTAGTTTATCTTTTTTATGTATCTTTCTTTTTACATCTCACCACTATTTTTTTCTATTTGATGTATTTTTACCAGATGACTTCTCTAGGCTTACCCCATAGAGGTCGGTAATGTTGTCAATTCATCTAGTTCAAGGAACGCATCCATATTCAATACATTATTATCGTTTGGATCTTCTGGAGATAAAAGAGAAAATATTCATTCGAATGGTCTGATAGAATGATTTTTTTTCTTATTTTTTCCCCTTGGTAAAAACTTATTCTCATTTTTAAGAAAGCATATAGATCAATCTAATTATTTGTGGACTATCATAAGTTAAATAGTGTAATTGTTAAGAATAGTTATCATTTACCAATGTGGATGACTGGAATAACCATTAAAATTTGTAATAGTGGTTTTAAAATATTGATATTCGGTAAATTTATCATTATCTTATAGTTCAAAAGTCTGATATATATAAGATGGATTTCAGGAGATGGTATTGCCATTATAAATATCTTGTTATGACTTTTAGTCTATCTAACAGTCTATCAGTTTTCGTGGCATTGGTGAATTAGATCTTCCTGGATAAATTTGACACTTTTTTCATATTTATTTGATTGATATTTTAGTTTATTCAAAACCTGTGTCCGAGCGCATGCCCTATTTCAGTTTGGTTCTATAAATCCTAATGAGTATTATTTTGTCTAGGATGAATTCAAAATGAAGTATCTGTATTAAATAAGTAATGCTCATTGGGTCTATGCTTCTTGTACATGAAATATTAGTTGATCCTAAGTAGTTGAGTGTATTCTTATCATGGGATGTACCATGTGAGGTCTTTGATATTTAGTGTTTTATTATTATTACTAGATATTATCGCCGTTTCTAAATAATTTCATAAATTTGGCATCAATGTTTTTACTCATACCTAAAAATGGATGGAACTCATATCATATGTAATTTTTTGGTCTTCTTTTGATGAGATGAAATGAATTTTGACTTCAACTTATATTTTGATCTTACGTTTCCCTGATATGGGAAATATGGATTTCTATGTGGAAACCTTTGATTGTACAGTTTTAATGAATATGAAGAAAAATCATTTCTTGGCTTATAAATCTCTATGTATTCAAACACATGGGAATAAATCCCTTCATAATGATTTGTAGATTTCCATTGTTATGAATCTACTTAAATATTGGATAAACAATCATTTTTTGTAGAGGATAATGGTCCTTTTAGAATATAAGAGTCTGAGCTATATCTTTAATAAAAAATTATTGAATCCAAATAGTGGAATATGTTGGAATACCATTAGACATATGACATATTTATTTCGTTCACCCCATAAATGGATAATTTCATAGAATATTCTCTCATTATGAAATTACCAACGCATGATATTATGGAATCGAAGGAGGAGTGGAACCATATAATAATTTTATATTATTTTAATATGGATTTAATTAATTATGTTTTAAGTAAGATTATAACAACTATTCAGTTATCATCACTTCTCTTAGAGTCTATTATTGAAGATCCACAATAACATGACCAGTTTTCGGAAATTTGATAAACTATATATGGTGGGAAAGACCGTTTCAGGTTGGTCTCTCTATTCAGACTGTATTCTCTATTTTGGTTATCAATTTTTATCCCATAATATATGATGAGATAAATATTTTTTTACTATCATATTTATTCATGAGATACTCATTCCGACACTAAAAAAATGTATTATAACATACAATCGTGATTCCGGTGTATGTGTATGAAGCATTACATTTCAGATTTTGTTTCTTTCTATTACACCATACATCAGATAATGTAAAATAATTTGAAACCTAATAGTTTCATCCACCCCCCTTATGATTATGGTTTGGAGATGGGATAAGGTGTTTATTGACATTGTTTTTATATTAACATGGACTCCATAAGGAAGGAATGGACTCTGGATGGTGATTGATCGATTGAAAAAATGCATCACACATAATTCTAATTTGGGACACAACTAAAGTTGAAGACCTTGGTATGCAGTATATATAATAGATTTTGAGATTACATGGGGTTCCCTCTACCATTACTCCAAATATGGATCCATGTTTTACCTCATGATTCTAGATGAGTATCTAAGATGTAATGTGTACTTGGTTTTGGTTGAGTAAAACATACCATCTACTAATAGGAATCCAACAAATATGTGTTATTTAGATCCTGGATGATATTATCATTGACTAAGTCCTATATTTTGGAATATATGGGGATGGAAATCTGGAACTAGTTGTGTTTTCTTATTACAATAGTTATCAATTGTCAATCGGAATGAATCCTTTATAAGCATTTTTTGGTGACCCTTGTAGGGTAAAACGTTTTTCAGATGTGGTAAGAAATTCCTCTCTTGTTGGACCATCTCTTATTTAGGTCATGTTATTGAGGATTAATAATATACATCAATATTAGGCCATATATCTGTGTCAAGAAAATTGTAGGTGGATCACTATCATCATTCGTCGGGGTATTTCATTTTTGATATGTTTTTTTATATTTTCTCATTATTTAGGTCACCATTGGCTTGAAAATATTAAAATTTGGCTATGAGATATGTTTGAATATTTTACTTCACAATGTGGATTCGAAAGGTTGATTAACAGTTGGAATTTCAGATTTAATTGATCGGTACTCAATATTTTCTCCACATAACTCTGCTTTTGATGTTCGATCCTAATCCATCTTCTATTCTATGTTAGGAAGAGATCATTATATATCCAAAAGATTTTACTGTATAAATACTAGTGATTATCATTTAATCTCAAGTAAATTACTTATTTTGGAAGTTTATTCTATTAGTCAAATTATTGTAGTGACATAGATCAGATTCTATTGAGAACTGGGAGAATGAGTTATTGATGAGGGAGTATTGGTCTCACCTCATTCAATGAACCATTCATCCACATGGAATCCTGAGGAAGGAAATTAATATGGTGTGGAATTTGAAACATTTTTCTACCCTCTTTTAGTAAATTTTTACCCTCTCTTCTCGTTTCCCCTGGTATTTGGGAGCATTTTTATGATTCTCAGGTATAGAGAGCTTTTACTAGGAAAGAATTCCAATTGTTTGAGGATGTATATTTGTTGAATTAATAAAATCTACGTATACATGTTTCAAAGGACTTTTGGTGTTATTCACTAGATTTGATGACAGATGATATTTTTTGGGATCTTTATTTAGAGTCCAGGCTCTTCATTGCATGTAGTAAATTTCCTTACAGCGAAAGGTTAAACATCATGTATTGGATTATATGACTCTATTTTGAAAATAATCAAGGTTTGAATGAGTTACATGTATTAAATCAATATCACATCATTAATTGGCTGATGTTTGGTTTCCTATTCCAAGGTGATTCATTTTCACTGTCCGATGTTAATTGAGAATTTCTTGTCACAAAACCATTTTACATTATGAATGCTTCGACAATACTGATTTTTAAGTAAAAATATGGGTGATTAAATTTTCATTCTTTGTGGAACTTCTCCATTCAGACCTAGAAAATCTCCCATGAAAATTTAGGGATCTTTTCTCCTTCTAGATTATTTATTTCATTATTAATCATCACAGTTATTATGGTTTCTCTTTTCGTATGGTGATCAATCTACTTATTCATTGTCGTTGGTCATGGTAGAAATATTTTGCATCATTTATGGATCATGTGATAAATGATGATAATATTTATGATACTTTCAAGATCCATTGTGTTATCTTTTTCTAGTGGTTTACCTTCATCATGGTTGTGGAGTGGCACAAATTTTCCTTGAAGTATATTATCATATATCCTCTCCACCAACCTATTTTTATATTTAATTGATTTTTTAGAGGTTGGGATTAAATATATGGCCTATGTTGTTCTTTTCATTCATTCATGTCGGTTTATGCCACTGCTAGCATTTGCAACCTAAGTTTGAGGTATGTATTTTCATATCTAGCATCTGTTGGATGAACTGTATTTCTCTTGCTCTTATAAAATATTATATAAATGAATTTCAATGATTTGATTATGTGTGTGGAAATTATATTTTCAAAAAATATGGGATTCCCTTGTATCGGTAGAAGAAAAGGTATTTTAAAATTATTTTGAAATGGTTTAGGAAATTGTTTTCCATGAATCATTCGATGATGTTTTTTCTTTGAAAATGATGCACATGGGAAGCTTCGGGTACTTCGGTGGTAGGTGTATCCAAAATTCTTGTAATTTGATATTGTCAAGGGGTTCACTCCTGGAGAGATTATCTGATCATTAGGTCCATTTTTATAGATACAATTTATAACTTTTTTGAGGATCACATGCTGGGGAGTTCCTCTGTTGGCCAGATTTGACGCATATATCATGATTCATTATGTGAATGATTGTATAATATTAGGTACAAGTGTCCCAACTAGGATAACCTAGTGTAATCCTTGGTTTGATGTTACATGTAATTATTGTTTGGAAATATTTGTATTTGAAATAATATGTGATACATGTTTTTATTTGTCTATTTTGATAAATGTGATATGATTTGGAATATTTTGAACTCGATTATTTGGAAATATAGAAAAATGGAAATGTGTTCTTACCATGGTTTTCATATAAGAAAATTCAACTAATTAACCATCCTTTTTTTTTTGTTTAATGTTGATAGTTTTCATAATGTTATAAAGAGTCTCTTTATGGAACATTAGGGTAGGATCCTACTTATATTATTTAGCTCATAAATTGTGCACCCCATTGGTGTTGTGTAGACCATGTTGTTTTTTTAATATAGGTAAATTCAAGGTTCCATAGTGAGGTAGATAGGTTTTTATTAGATGTATATGGGTAACTAGTGCTAAGATGGTGGATATTTTCTAATACTATCAATTGGAGTATCTATTTTGGTCTTATCTATCATTTTTTGTTGGATTTTTATCCTAGATATCATTTATAAAATACTATGTTATATAAATTCTATTGTTTAATTTTTGATATTCCATTTATTTACTCATCCATTTATTTTTTCTATAATTTGTGTGTGTATGTTATTTTATATGCTTCAGGTTGTGAAACATTATTCCAACTATTTGTTGTTGATGTTTGGGTGCACTTCTTCAGCCTTTGGGGATCAGAAATTTCATCTGTTTATGTGATGGGTTGTGTTGGGTTCAGTTTGAGAGTGTATTTGGGCCGGGATTGTTGAACAACGTTTTAGTCAGCACCCTATATCGTATTAGAGATTACCATATAAGGTCACTCTAAATATCATTTACAACATGTTAAATATTTTGGTGGGGTCTAAATTTTTCAAAATTTTATCAATAAGATTGTTCTATGATATATTTTTGTGTAATAAATATTGATTTTTTCATGGGTTGATAGAGCTAAAAATATTATATCAACATAGTATATGATGTTGGTTAATGATATCGGTAATAGATGCAGATAGAAATTATGATTTTATTTATAGTCTAATATTACATATGAATAATAAAAAGAGTAATAGTATACCATTAGTAAAGTATTAATATAAGTGTTGATTCATGTATAATATATTTTCATGTCAATAGGATTATTCATATCCCAAAAATTAATGTGCTTATAATTTCTGGCTAATAATTCTAGATTGTTCTCTAGGAAAATTTCACAAGTATATATGTATATGAAAATTATATTGTTATAATAAATATACAATATCATGATATAATCCAAATGGTAAGGGGAAACCCCATTTTAAATTTCTTTTATTTATTTAATATTATTGTAGAGTGATATGAACTTTTATACATTTTCCATATTGAATTATTATTTTCTCGGTAAATTTCCATTAATTGGATGTTTTGATAGAAATAAATAGAAGAAACCATCATCTATATTTATTGTTATGTGAATTTTTTTTTTTTTCATTCATGGTTGGGTTTGCATGGGTAGATCAGAGTTCGCTTGAAACAATAAATGATTGAGAGAAACTATGTGAGAATCATTTTTACCTTTGTGGTTTTCGGACATGGATATCGTACATAGTTTGTTAACCCATGATGAAAGTGCTTGACACTATTTTATATTGTTATAGAGGTATTTTCCATGTTTGGTATGCATTATTTCAAACTGTTTAGTCAATATGTGTGACTTTGTTAATGGTATCTAATAAATCTCTCAAGTTTGGTAGATATTTTTTTTAAATTGTGGGGCCAAACCATTCATGTTACTCATATATAACTTTCAGGGTTTTAAATAATACCCCTAGCCTATTTTTTAGGGGTTTCCACATCATTAAACCTTCACATCCATTTGAATAGGTGAAGTAATGTGTGATTATTATATAACATCCCTCTAATCTCTAAATTTGAGCCTCCAAACTCTAATTGTATGTTTTTCCACCAAGGTAAACCCTCTACAACATCATCACACACCTATCATTATTTGTCTCTAAATTTTTCATCCACCCAAAACCTAATTGGGATGCATGGTTGAGATGAGTTATTTGAGTGATCATAATGTGTATATTTTGGAAATTTCAGGTTGTATGGGTTTTCTTATACATTCTTTGAGTATTCAAATTCAATGTTGAAGCATTCCATATCATTTTAAATTTATTTTCAATTTCAAAATGTGGTTATTTTTATGATATTATTTTATTTTTCATGTCATTGTTTACTTGAAATTTAATAATTCATATTTTTCTCACTATACAGTGTTGATAAAATGGGTTGAAAATGGTTTGAAGTGAATAATCAATTGGTATAAAGTTTGGCATGGCCTATAAATTGAAACATGAAATTCAATGTACTGATAAAAATTTGTGAGAGTGTTTTTTGAATAAAATATTGGGTATTAAAATTATTTGACCCCACATATGTCATGGGATAAATTAACGAGTTCATGTTAGAAATGATTATGGTATTTTATAAAAATGGGAGTCGGTTCTTCAGGATAGATTTTAAGGTGGGTTTCAAGTGCAATGATTTTTTTTGTAATATTTTATAAATTTGATTGATAATGATGATCAGTGTCCTGAGTATATTTATGTAAGGATCATTTTTATCATTAAAATGGTATTGAAATGTATGGGGTGTGTATAACCCCATTTAGGAGAATGTTCATGGTTATCTTTAGTGGGTGTTACTTTATGTATAATTATATTGGGTGATGGGGTAAGGAAACATTTATTTCAATGGAGTTAGTGGTGATAGTGGACCAATATTCATGTTTCTGAGGAACATGTATAATTTTATTTATTCTCACTATAACTATAATTTTGTTATGGTAACCTGGGTAACTATGTAGGATGTTCATATTAATGAAAGACTAGATACCAACACACTACTAGTGTTCTATCCAGTGTGAAATATGACTAGATCGGGTGCACCGCCAGTGTGATGAGTGTAGGCTAGTCAATAAAACTGTTTATATACCCCATCGTATGTCAATTGGTTGTTTCAGGTTTGGTAATGTTTTAGAATATCTGAGATTATGACATTAGGTAGAACTTATGATACCTCTTGTTTGGTATGTGGATTTTAGGTTATTTCTAAAGGTTTTATTAATATAATTTTTTTTTATGTGGTTGTCGAACCTTTCATGATTCATTAAATATAATTTATTTCCTCCATGTGTTATTTAGTTCCATTCAATTTCCCTTTTAATTCTATAGTGTGAGTTTGTTTTCAAGTGGATTATGGAAAATGGTTTTGAAGGAATGTTTGAGAGGTGAAATGTGTTATTTTATATGGGGGTGTGATTTATAAGGAACTGTTTTCCTATTTTCTTCTCCACATTAATATACATAAAAAAGATATTATTTCACGTAATTGTCTTGTATATGGTATTTATTTATTCATATTTATAAACATATAAAAAACTAACTTTTCTTTTTTTTCAATCTTCCAAAAATTAAAAAAATTTAAATAATTTCACAAACTCTTTGGTGAAATCATACTTGGAATTGTTTACTCAAACAATCTATAAAAAATTAGGTGTATGTTTTCATTCATTTTTTAAATTTAGGATCCGTTGATTTTTTCTTTAGGTCATTATTTTTTTTCATGTTATCCAGTTGATGTAACAAGATGTGGTGACTAGACACGGGTCACAAGGCGTTATTTGGTTGTCCACCAATATTTATTTTTATTGTGGGTTGTATATATATAACCTTATTTTTTGGATTTTTTTTGTTTCTATGTTACTTTTACTCATTGACATTTTTTGGGACACGCATCATGGTTTCATGGTTTATTTATTTCTTCTATGATACTCAGATTCGACTTCTCCCTTTTTATTGTTAGGAAATATTAAACACAGGTGGTTTTATGATAAATGGTCAATAGTTTCATGGTTTTGTGGTTTTATTTCTCTATTATACGTCATAGGGAAATCAAGGCAGAAAAAAATTCCATTTTTGATAACAAAATAACAGTATATTTAATTATTTTATCTTTATTTCCAAAAATGAGAGATTAAACAATTTTAATTATCTTATTAGTCTCACACTATTTTATCAAGTTATAATAGAACTCATAATTATACAAGGTGATTCCTATTTTTGAAACATTATACTATCTTGGATCATTATTTCCATTATCATAATATATAATTTGGATAGATATATTATTTGTTGGTATTTGGGTAGGTAGTGTTTAAAATGATTAACTCATAGATTCTAAATTCATAAATTGGAATACCCATTCCATGAATCCTAACATGTAATCCCTTAGTAAATGAATCTATGTTCCACCATGTCCATATTTTCAGATCGTCCCTTTATAAAGACTTATTTATGATGAAAAAAACAGTCGTTATAATTCCAATTTAATTGAAAACACTGTAAAATTGTTTGAAATTTACTTTAAACTATGATTTTGTTCATAAATTATATAATGGAAGGATTTTAAATTATTATATAATTTATTTATTCAATTTTGTAAATTTCATTTTTTAACCATTAGATATCTTTTTAATAATGTGGATTTTATATAATTTTTAACTATTTCATGATAAAACAATTTACCCAAATTCAAATTATTTTATATTATCATGATCCTCTTCTTATCTTATTTAGTTTATGTGATTAATTTTAACAACATATAAATATAAATTACACAAATTATAATCATTAACTTTGAAAAAATGAAACAAATAATGGTATCTGATCATGAGTTTTCTAATGATTGATTTATCATGTGGATGATAAATCAACTTATAACCAAGGGGAAAACTCATTGAATCGAGCATGCGTTGAGTTTTAGAATTACAATATCATGTTTTTTTGTAATTTTATTTTGTTTCACTTTAACTATGGTTTTGACCCACCCCACATCATTATATTTCTACCATTTACATGTATTTCTCATGCTCAGGTGAGGGGAACTACGAGTTTGGGATACATAAAAACATCAATGGACACACATGTCCTACATAATAAACTCCAGTTGGATGATTCATAAGAAATTATATTTAATTTAATAAAAAATCATCACATGTAATAACCACTTGATAATATTATATTATTTATAAATCCAATTCATGTATTGGGTTATCATGCTCACGATGAATCATATACAAATAATGACATCGTATTAATACATTCCCATATAAATTTAAATCACTTTTTTAATTCAGATAAATTTCTCTACAAATATTTATTAATGATGTCATTTATTGATAAATTCTATGTATTAATTATTAAATCTAGTAGTCCTACAGATACGTAATATTCCCACTATATACAATTTTAAATAAATTAATTTAATTAATATTATATTAAATTAATTAAGGACATGGTGTGAAATTAGAGGAAAATTTTCATTTTCCCTTATAAACTACCTGATTTATTTTTATTTCCTTATCATATATTTTCTATTCACATGGAATATACTATATATGATGCATCATGTAATTACACATAATCTAGTTTTTTATTTTAATCCAAGAATATAGCTCAACATGTGTGATAGATGATACACATTAATCAATAAGACATTAACCACTTTTGGTTCCCATGTGACATACACGATGTGTAAGAATTATAAATTCAAAAAAAATTCTTAAATTTTAAGAAAAAATAAATATGAAATTATTATTTTTTAAATTATTTTACATGTTTTATAAACCAGTACATACCATATAGTTTGGATTATTTCCAAAATTAATTTTTTTGCAGTTAATTTTCAGAGTGCATTTCAAATACAAGTTTTTACTTTATGTAAATGGGTGTGACTTAAAAGTTGTTTACTTATTTTTTGGTCAATAATCATTACACATAATTGGAACGAATATTTAATGTGTGCAGAATAGTAACATGTTTAATTGAATTTATGGAAACTACATGCCATTTAATGATGGATATACTATAACCACGGAGATTCAAAATTGTCATTTTAACTTTTATCTACATGAATATATAATACAATAAAAACATTATATTTCATG
Organism: Viscum album; assembly: GCA_963277665.1. NCBI lineage: Eukaryota > Viridiplantae > Streptophyta > Magnoliopsida > Santalales > Viscaceae > Viscum > Viscum album. The sequence continues at coordinate 56,516,046 of OY728156.1, forward strand.
TCTTATAAATTCTAACATGATAGGTTTATTATCAATTAAAAAGTTAATATATCAAAATTTTCAAATAATGGATTTTTAAAATTTTCCTTAAAAAATATGAATTTATAAATAATTGAATAAGTATTATTTAGATAATAATCCTATTATTTATAATTATTCATTATAATACATTGAAAAATATTAAATTTATTATTTATTTTATATAAACAAAGACAATTTCACAATAAGGTAAAAAATGATATTTTCATAACACGATTATTAGTGAATAATGACCTTCCATTATAATTAATTAAAATATTATATAATGTTTAATCATTAAAATAATATTTATAGAATATATATATCTATCTTATTTTTAATTTATCTAATTTTTAATACAAGATATATTGATAATTTAACATCATCTTATGCTTTAATAATTCATTTTCCTAAACAAAAAAATATTAATCAGATTTTTTGGGTTTGTTTTTTAAATTAATTTCTTCCAATAATATAAGTTAATTTTTTTACAAAGGTTCTCATATTTTAAATCTGAAGGAGAATTTTTTTCAAATGGGCTCCTTTTCTTTTTGGACATTATGAACAATATAGGTGGTAAAAATTCTGAACCTAGTAAAGGGTAGAATGAGAAAAATAATGTTAAAAATGAATAATAAGGATTAAAATCATCTATAAAATTAAATACTCTACATTGTATGAGAGTAATTCTACCACCCCGTTATATATTCTAAATTATGGAATCATGGTTCCATTTGTCTTGGATAAATAATTTATATTTTTTTACGTAAAGGAAAATTCCAAAAATTTTCTCTCTTGATTTTAATTTCACTTATTTGATCACATAGAGATAATAAGTTATCACTAATGATTATAAAATTATTTTTTGAAAATAATTTATTTAATTTTATGATGTTAATTTATTTCTAAATTTTATTGATGTAATAATTACCTTAAATTATTATAGACGCAGACGCAGTAGTTGTGCAAGCTATAGAAAAACTGAAAGTCAATTATTTCAAAAACTAAATAAGTATCATTTTATGGATAAATTATTATTTCAGAGAAATTTTGAGGTTATTACTTATTTATATTTATTGATTACTATTTTTTTAAATTCCATTCCTACCTTGGTGTCTTTAATTTTTAAAGAGTAGAATAGTTTTTAAAATGACTTTAATGTTATTTTCTATTAAATAATATACTATTATATAATTTTAAATAAAAAAATTGATATAGGATAATAGGTATGATATATGACAAAAAATACCATCCCATATCTTTTTGTGATCCATTTTTCATCTTTCATTTAAATTTATAGCTCTTTAAAAATTAAAACGTTGTTATTGTGGTTAAGGATTAAATTGGATAACGAAAGGGTCAAACAAAAATATGTGGATTAAAATTCAATAAAACCTAATCCTTAATTTAATGGTTGACCATTCCAAATAATATCCTGGAAATATTTTCCACTTACTACCACTTCGAATTCAAAATTAATTTATTATATTTAAATCTTTTAGGAAATTCCAAGTGTGTTATTTCCATCACTATTTTAGGACACCACAACTACTATATTATTCACACCTCATTTAGAAAATTATGTCAAAAAAAAGCTACCATAAAATATCCCAAAAAACCTTGAAAATGTTTTAGATAACCTCATTTTCTCAAAAGTCCATCTCAATGCTCATTAAGTGTTTATCTAAAGGATATTCTGCAAAGAAGAGGAAATATTCTTAACTAACTCTTTTCAACTTCATTTCATTCCTACAACCTATATATTTCATTTTAACATAATAATATAATAATAAAATTATGATCGTATTACTGGAATATTTTTATATTTATGTTATTATCCTCTTTATGTAACTCTTTCGGCTAATGGAAAATGGAAACATCACATAGGCCTACATACTACCACCTCATAAGTTGATATATATTATTTTTTGTCACGAACTCACACGGATAGTACTTATTGGTGAATTTAAATAAATAAAAAGATTTTTATGATATAATTTTCATTATAAAATCACAATAAACCACTATCCACTTTTCCCACAAATCTGTTGAAAAGTGATAGTGTCACTCGTGTTTGTGTGTGTGGACCACCACCTCAATGAAGAAATGTGATTAATTTTTCATTACCACATTACATGGATTGATATAATAATGTATATAATGAAAAATATCATATTTATATCCTTAATTTAATTCATTAGTTGACTAAAATATAATCCTTTCACAAGAACATGAAAATTTGAGAAAAAACATGCATGAGAAAAAAATGTTTACTCCCTGTGATTTATTTTAAAACTATTTGGTAATGATAGGATAAAGAGTATAAATAAAAATTAATATAAATATTAATGTGGTTGTTTTGTAAATTAACAAAAAGATTAATACTATTATAGAGGTGATTATATCATATTAAATTGAGTGTATGTGTGATGCAATGAGTTTCTGTATAAATTTCAACCTCATTAACACATATTTAGTATTAGGCACCTATATTAATTTAGGTGATGTCTATACTACCAATTTATTTTTTTGACATGGATATATATTTATTAATGGTAATTAATGTTTCAATTCACGTTTACACTTTGCAGGTGTTATAATTATAAAGTTACCAGATGTATTTATTTATTTTTACAATATGATTTTGGGATTTCATATATTTTTTTGAAACGATTATTGTCATATATCCCTCCTAAACACCATATATATTATTTTTCCATAGATATTTATGAATTTTCAATGTTCTATTTCAAATATTATATTATTCAGATAATTTATGAATGAAGATAAATGTTTAAAGAATATATAATCTTATTACTCTTCTTGATCAGGAATATTCTACTTCCATATCTATATTTTTTCAAAAAAGAATTAAAATATAATTTCTTTTATAATTTAATGATTTATTAATGATGTAATATATCATCATCAACTATCATTACTCAAATTGAAAAGAATATTTTCAATATGTTTCTTTTTAAATTTGTTTTCAAAAATTCAAAAGGAATGTTTCATTTAAATTTATATGGTATTAATGGATTCTCCCATGTCCATGCCCATTTTATTATATTTAACGTAATCTAAATGTTTCTAATGGTTTTGAAATAGAAATTCATTAAGGAAAGTTTATTTTAAATTTTTTCTATGTTGTTGTTATCTATTTTAAAAATTACTTAATTTTATTTAAAACACTATATTTCTGATGAATATTTAGTCATATTTTATATATAATTTTTTTGTAATTTAACACACTTTTAAAACCTATACTTTTATATAATAATATTTAATCAAAAAATGCATTTATTTTCCATCTCCATATTATTTTTTTCATAGTAATTTATTTTGTATAATGTGTATCCCATTTATACATGTTATGTTTTACAATTACAGTTATTTGTTTACTATTTAATTCTTGATATTCCATATTCTTCACTCAATAGAGATATTTATTTATAATGAATATTTTTTATAAAATAAATTAATAATTAAATATATGAATAATTGAATTGTAAAAATAATATATATGTGTCCAAATAATTGATATCCCCAACATAAATCCACTTGGTTCAAGAGAAAAACTAGTTAGATATCCTTATTAAATTATATTGGGTGTATATATAACAATATTTTAATGTATCTTGGAAGAAGTCCTTGACCATGTTGTCTAGAATTATAAATATATTTCATTAAAAATTCATCTATTTTCATAAATGATATTTCAACATTTATATTCTCTATGTATGAATTTCATTCTCAGGTTACTGATTATGTGGGATGTATATTAATTTATCTACCTTGATATATTGATAATTCATTATTTACACATGAATGTTCCTATTCTATGAAAAACCTTATTGATCATTTAGTCTCACTCTTATTTTGTTTTCCTTCTCAAATGATAAAAAGAAGGAATATCTGAATTAGTTACATTGATGAATAATATTTACTTTTTCTATGTTGTGTATTTTATTTCAATGGTAAAATTGGAATCATGTATGTGTTTGTATCTTCAAGACGGCCTAACTAATTGATCCTTGATGATGTGACCACTTTTATCTTATTCCAATGTAATAAATTAGATACTGACTTTAAATTTTTTTTTTCTGAATTGCTCTCTGTAATTTATATCATAAGTTTTATTTTAGAATCCACCGGAACTATATTTTTGAAATTTTTAATTATAGAACAAAACCCTATAAAAGACTATAAGGAGAAATGTGTGTATAAAACTATAAAATGTTTTGGTAAAGTGTAGATTGTGTGTTTTTTCTAAAAAACATTCTTTTATATATACTAGAATGTGGATACAGTTGTGTCATAGACTCTCCAGTGGTATCTATACTCTATGGGGTGGCATCTATTTTAACTTAATCATCATCGGTGCACGATGAGTGGGACTAAGATAACATGCTAGAATATAATCATTGTGGATTATTATTTGGTATATTAACATGTTAATTATTATCCATTATTAAATATTTGAATATTAATTTATTATTTTAGGATATTAAAAAAGAGTCCATGTTTCTGACTCTTAGATTAACACACAATAAATTTTTTAATTTATTTTTAGTGTTACCCCAAATTAAGAATGATATAATATTATTTAAAATTCATAATGTTTTGACATAAATTAAAATATTCATTCTTTAGAAATGGGATCTTGAATAAGGAATGGTATGAATTCTCATGGCCAATGACGATATTTCCTTAATAACCAAACCCATATAACTTGTGTTTTAGTTGAGATGATCATGGACACATTAGTGTAGCTAACACAAGTTAGGAATAATAACAATTATCATATAAAGAAACATGAAGTTCCATGACATGATACACTTATATTGAATCGTTTAATTTGATAGAATCATCCTCCATTTCTAGAAACTACAATCCCACTAGTTGTTGAGAAATTAATTATATCCCTCGGAATGATATTTCTTGCCGGAGGATGTAATTAAATGGAAACTTTTATACATGTAAATAATTTTCATGTAGTATATATTGATCCATGGTTTTATTTTATCAAAAATACTAAAAAAGATGTATATTTAGAACAATTATACTGTAGAGCTTTTAATGTAACATTCATCATCAAATATTTCCCTCATGTTCAACGAACTAGAATAAAGGCAAAGTCCATCAAATTAAATCAAAAGGAATAAAAATATTTATAAAGTATTAGAATACCTTTACAACAATATCAAGTAATTATTTTCATTTCATATCTAATTGGGAAATAAAAAATGACTAGTCATTTTAAGGGATTAAACCAGACTCCAAAGGGAAATGGTTTCGTAAATTTTTTCCCTATATGATGAATTTGAATTATGTTCCATAGAAATAGAGAAATAATTGTATTTTTCCAATATAATTAATTTTAATCAAATGAAGTGTAAAAAGGATCACCAAGATATATAGAATTAATCAAAGATGAAAGAGTGAATGCCTAATTTTTTATCAATTGGATATTATGGAATGAAAAATCATTAAATATACATGAAGGGATTTGGAGTTTGGTACATGCACATCTCTAAGGATCATCAAGATATTAAATGAAATTGAATTAAAGAGACCAATTTCATCTTGTTATTATACATTTAATTAATTGGCGAATTATTTAATCAAATATTCAATGAATTATGTAAACATTACATAGAAGATTCAAATGGTATTATACCACAATTTTGTGATCACTACAGCTGAGGATGAAGATCCTAATAATATTTTGGCTGGTACATTAATCATAGCCTTAAATTTAGAAAATTATATATTTTATTCTGTATATTCACACTCATTTTTATCTTCCTTATTTTATAAAAAAATGGGCATTTTTCTAGCGCGTTAGGAAGTAGTTTTTGGGTGAAGATACTTAGTGGAAATATTTCCTAAAAAGGTTGTGTCATTTAATTAACATTATGACACATGGACATACCTTATTTGTACTCGTGATTAATATACATAGGGTGTAAGTTTATATAATCCAATATATGGGTTGGAATTAAAATTATATTGAAAAAAGTTTATCCAATGATAATGATATTTTTATTTAATATGGAGATGATAAATCAATTATATTTTTAGGGGAAACTCTATCATCTATGTCGTGTATGGATCCTCATCCAGTATATCTTTTGAATGAAATGCATTCCAATGAATATCAAACCCAATATATGGATCGGAATATTAATAATCAAATTTATGATAGAACTATTATAGAAGAAAGAATTGATGTGGTACCTATGAAATTAATTTGACATCCCTTTTATGTGAATTTAAATTTTCTATTTATCTAATCAATGATGAAAGTCCATTATAAATTAATCGTTATAAAATATTCATCATGGAATTATTGTATCTAAAAAAAATTATAAAAGCGGTATGATAAATTTTTCTAGAACCCTAATTATTACATTGGGGACCCCCTATTATGTTCGTTAAGAATAAATATAGGTTGAAGGGTTTTCATATTGATTATTAGGATATAAATTTTATTACTATAATGAACAAGTATCATCATCCAGACATTATTGAATTGTTCAATCACTATAAATCATATAAATATATTTCAACAATTGAACTTCATTCTGGGTGTCAAAAACTATGAGTAATGTTGTAATATATTATAAATACAACATTTAATATGAGTTATAAACATTATTGTATTATAGTAACGACCCATTGATTGACTAATGAACACTATTGTTTTATGGATATTATGAATATATTATTCAAGTAATATCTTGATAATTTTCTTGTGGTATTTATTAATAATTTCATGGTGTACTATAATAGGTTTAAGGATTATCTGAACCAATTGTTAATCATTATGGGGACTCTTGGAGAAAAATTGTTATTTGGGAAATTCAAAAGGTGTTAATTTTGGATTTTAAGAGTGTAATTTATTTATCATATTTTCTCTAAGGATGGAATCACAATTGATCATGTAATTAAAAAGGTAGTTAAATAATGGCATACCCTGATAAACATAACTGAGGATTGTAGTTTCATTGGTTTGGTATATTTGTACCAAATATTTTTGGAATTGTAAACTCGTTAACCATGTTAACACATAATTGGGTTAGGCCTATAGGAAAAAATAAATTTAAATAACGTTTTAAATAATTAAATATAAGATTCATGAATTCAAAAAAATTTCATCTACAATAAGGAAGGGTATTATTTGTGATATATATTGATGAATCCAAAAAATGAATTTTTGGTTTCATTATGTTGAATGATAATGTTAATGAATATTTTAATGTCCGACCAGGCTCACCACTAAACTGACAGCCGGACCAGTTGTTCACATAGACTCAAGCGTATTTTTGGAAACAACGGAGGCTATCAACTAGGAGTGAGGGCCTTGGAAGTTTTTTTTGGGAAATTATGCCCTCATTGGTAGACTATAAGATATAGGAACACAAAATAATACAGTAGCAGAAACTGTAAATAGTACAAAAATGAAACAAAAAAAGCAGGAGTTTAATAGATGAATATCCAGGTATCAGACCATATAAATGATTATTGAAGCATGTTATATGTTCCATGAATTCATCCAAAACAAGATACACTACAATTAGATACAAATAAAATACAAGTGCAGAAATATAAATATAACTCAGAAGAATCACAAGCCTCAACATTATCTCATGCTCTCTTTCTCCTATGAAGCAATCAAGTACCTATATAAGTGCTCTTTCCCTTTTCGATCCCTACAATCATATATTCTATTTGGGACCAAAGGTTTTACCCAAACATGGTGTGAGATTAATCCCAGTAGGCAACCATCAAATATATGTACCTAATAGTCAGTGAATATATGCAATAGTAGTAAGTAAAATAGTAACTAGGAAGTGAAAAACTAAACAATCCATTTGTTATGTTTATGTTTTCTATCACATTATTTTAATTATGTACAACTATCTTGGGATTCAACCTTAGCCTACCAATCCCATGTATAGAATTAAACAAATTTGATGTCTTAGAAGATCATCTGGATAAAAAGTTAAGACTGATTATAAGCATGTGATTTGTCTTGGCAGACGCATCATAAGTCATTCCATGTCATTTAATAAGTTTATTTAACTTTACAATGGTCTTGATGTCCATCCTAGGCCTGTCTACCCCCCGTACAAATGTAACCGTCAACTCATGACATAACCATTTCGCATATAACCATATCATCATTTCAGAATTTAATACTTTGTTCAGTTACCAATAGGTCCCATCCTAGGTATCCCTCATTAGAATAATTATTATCTCTTCATTTAAAAAGAATACTCATTAAGACCAACCACCAAAACTATATCTCACTCATGGACCTTAAGTAATTAACCTATTGAGTATATCTATTGCCTTCTAACCAAGAATAAGGTTCACCAAATATAAAAAAGAATTAATTAGTCAAATGAGCCTGACCTTGTCTTTTTAATGATAAAATGGATCACCCATGTCTAATTAACTATTCTAATCATTTATCATTTCATTTAAAAAACAAAACCTGTGAATTAAACTATCACGTGTCTTTAAACATAAAAACTCATGTGGGAAATTCATATAGTGGCAACAACATCAAAATTAAACTATTTCATGGGTTTAATCATAAAAACTCATGTGGGTATGCCCTCTAACAATATTTCAGTCTATATAACCCCAAAAAAGGAAAACACTAACATGAATTAAGGTATTTTTTCTTAACGAATAACCAGGTGATGCACACCCATGGGGTTTCCCTAAATCAAACGATCCGTAGTCTCATGCTTCAATTTCATAAAATAAAATATATAAATATCATTAGTTATCAACGGCTTCAATTATAGAGAAAAAAACACCCAAACAATATCAAATTCAATTTTTCCACACATAATATACACGAAATTTATCGAAATGCACAAAACCACCTCCCTCAATGCCATATGAGCGATATAAATTGATGTCGCCCTTGAATTGGACTAGAACACCGTAGATATAAAAACAAGGTAAATAATTGAACCTTTAAAAACATATTCAAGAGGAAAAATCATCAATAACCCCTCAAGTAAAAGATATCTTTTACTGAGTGAAATACAACGAGACTGACGACACATAAATCGGGTTTCAGATGAAGAAATAAGAGAAGAATCAAATCTCTTGGATCCTGGTTCTTCACTCGGTGGTTGTTCAGTTTAGTAGAATAGAAAATGATGTTACGTATCATTTTATGACGATATTTATTCATACACATCACTATACACATTGTTTATATAATTTTACTCTTAATAAATTCTCCGACATATAGTACACATCCCGCGTTGACCTTGCCGAACTGACTACACGACATGTACATGGAAGTACATGGCCTGTAGTGGAGTTTTATTCTCTTCCGGGAAAACAATGTCTCACTCCAGGTATCCCCAACGTACATGGCCAGACCACACAGTGTGTACATAGGATTACATGGTATGTTCTAATAAAACATAACATTTTTCCAATTTTCCTTACCTACTCAAAAATAACACAATGAAAAATAAAAAAAAATTATACCTTGAAATAAGAACTCGGTTGTAACAAACTCCCCCCTTGAAGAAATTCATCCTCAAATTTCCCATCCAAGGGTGGTTAATGAATATTGGAGAATAACTCTAGCAGCTAAGTACATACGTCAGCCTCTATCTCCCAAGTCTCGTCTTGTACTCGATCATGCTTCCAAAGAACCTATACAAGAAGAATTGACTGACCTCAGAGAACCATCATGCTCCAATCAAAAATTTGAATTGGATGTTCCTCAATGGATGCATCAACCTGATTATCAACCACCTCAGGCTGAAATATGTGAGACAAGTTTGAGTGATAGTGGGACAGTTGAGATATGTGGAAGACATCGTGCATGGATCAGGACGTCTGAGGCAACTGTAACTAATAGGCAACTGACCCGACACATTCTAGAATCTTGAATGCTCCGACATATCCTGGTGAAAGCTAACCCTGTGTCTTGATTCTCTTGGTTCCCAATAATGGTGTGACATGTAGGAAAACTTAGTCCTCGACCGCAAACGCAGTGATACATCTATGGATATAGACATAAGATTTATGATGAGATTGTATAGTTTCCATATTTCTTGGAATCAAGTGAACCTGCCTAGTAGTCTCCTGGACAAGAAGAGGCCCTTGTATAGCAGCATCTTCTACCTTTAGCTAACATAGGGGTGATCAACATGTCATTCCATAAAAATCTTCATATGGCGCCATCTGGATAGTATCATGCAAGCTATTACTATATGCGAACTCAACTAGTGGTATATGCTTCTCTAGATATACCCTATTGTCTAGGACATTGGAACAAAACATGTCCTTTAGAACTGGTATCATACGCTCTGACTGGCCATCGATCTGAGGGTGCAATACTATGCTTAGAAGCAGCTGTGTATCTAGTGCACTCTGAAAACACTGCCAGAAATGAGACATAAAGTGGGAATCCCACTCTAAAATGATAGATTGTGTAACCCCATGAATTTTTACAACCTATTGAATATATAGAAATCCAATAACATCTACACAAGAGGTCTCCTTCATTTGCAAAAACTGAGCAGCATTCATAAGCTTGGAAACTACAACCCACATAACATCATTTCCTCTAGGCGATCTTGGTAACCCCATCACGAAATCTGTCACGCCATCATCCAATTTACAATAAGGAATGGATAGATGTTGTAAAAGTACTTCTGGTCACTGATGTTCCGCCTTCACCTACTATCATGTGGAACAACTTGTAACTAAACCATCTAAATCTCGCTTCATTATCGGCCACTAGTACAGACAGCGCAAGTCGTGGTACATCTTGGTAACTCTGAGATGTGATGCCTACGTTGAAGCATGAAACCCACACATCAACTCCCCACGTATGTACCTTAGAACCGACACACATTCATGGAAATCCAAAACTTCATCCTTGCTTATCGTCCATCTAGGATTTTGGTCCTCACTAGACACTCACTCCCATAAAACTAGGCCCTCAAAATTTGACAGCTTCCTCGTCCTCACTCTATCTAGTAGGGTAAATGTAACTTCTAAATATGAATGATAAGTCTATTCCTGACTGTTGTGCACCTCTAAAAGAATCTCATAGAACAAAGGGATATTTTTCCACTCACCTCTCACATCATGTACTGCATGTACCTGATTCATCTTGCTCAATGCATCAGCCGCATAATTACCTTTTCCAAGCGTATTGTTAATCTCAATGAAAAATGAATGAAGTCATTAAACCCACCATCTCTGTCACATATTAAAATCATGCTGAGTGAGTATTTATTTAAGTCTGTTTTGGTCTGTGTACAACTCAAAACTCTATACCAATAAATAATTTTATCATCAACCCAAATCCTGAACAACTACAGCCAACTTGAGATCATGCGTTATGTAATTTCTCTCATGTGTACTCAACTGTCGGGACCTGTATGAATCAACTCAATCTTCGAGATTAAGAACTACTCCCAACCCAATACCTGATGCATCATAGTACACAGATTAACTCTCTAATAGATCAAGAAATATCATTATCAGATCTGAAGTCAAATGTCCCTTCAACTACTGAAAGGCATATTTACAAGAGTATAACCACTCCGACTTCACACCTTTCTTGGTCAAGCACATAATTGTTTCTTCTAAGAGTGATAAGTCCAGTAAAATTCATATAGAGGCCGGATAGTCCCATGATACTATGCACCTCAAAAACATTCTTGGGATTCTCCCAGGAAAATACTGATATGTCCTTCTCTTGGTCCACTAATACCCTAGTCTCTAGAATGTCGTGACCCTATAAGTTAATCTAATCCATATAGAAGTGGTATTTGGAATTCTTTTCATATAAATGATCCTCTCTTAGTGTTTTCAAAATGATCTCAATGTGTTTGGCAGGGTCATTTCGATTATGATAATACACTAAGATATCGTCCATGAAAACCACCAAAAATGTTTATAGGTAATGATAGAACACTCGGTTCTTCAGTGCCACGAAAACTACTGGTGCATTCATGAGGCCAAATAGCATAACCAAGTAATCATAAAGGACATACAAGCTATAAATGGTTGTATGAGGTATGTATACTGATCAAAAACGTATATGGTGATATCCTGACCATAATTCAATTTTTGAGGACACTCAGGCACCATGAAGATGATAAAATAGCTCACCAATTCATGGAAAGGGAGATAGATTTTTAATCATCATCTAGTTAAGTTTTCTATAGTCCACACAAATCCTAAAAGTATCATCCACCATTTTCCAGAAGAGGACCAATGAACCCTATGAATAATTACTGGTTCAGATAAAACCCTTATCTTCTAGATCATCTAATTGCCTCTTGACCTATTTCAACTCCGTTAAAGCCATCATGTGTGGATGAATGGATACCTGTAAACCGCTTCGGACTAGCTCTATAAGGAAATCAACCTCTCTAACCAAAGTTAAACATGAGAAGTTATCTTGGAAAAAATTTATGAAATAATCAACCACTAGAAGAAAAAATTCCATACATGTTCCCAAATCATCCAAATATAAACTCACAATCTTTTTTTTCATCCCACCGAGACCACGATGCTCTGGTCTAGCTTGGCTTTCCTAGACATCATGTTCAACCTTGTGTAGAAAATTCATGCCCTCTGGTGAGGTAAAACTCACCCTATAGTGATAGTAGTCAATGAAATCCTGATAGGATACCTGCCACTCCATTTTTAGGATGACTCTAGACCCCGTCATCTCTAATATGTTGTGATCCAAAAATAATTGACATACACCACTCTCAAGGGTCCTCTCCTTGCAATGATGTGAACCTATTGTTTTAATACCTAATGGAGTGTCTGGAATCCTAGTGTTCTCAGATGTATAAACACCAAGACCAAAGCTACCCGAAATTGGTATAGATATAAAACTGTAAGAATATTCATTATTAAAAAGTGCAAAAGATAAAATAGAGGTGACAAGAACAGTACATATGAAAGTAGAAGGTTCGGGATCCTACTAATGTTTAGTCTATTTCACTGCATATGTCTAACCTATACTGCTGCCCTGTAACCCATCCTAGATACAATGACCTGACCCTCCCTACTATCACTGAGATCCTGGGGTCAGGATACTATGTCCACGGCCAACAACATTGCTTACATGCCCCCAAGGTATTTTATTTTCCAGACTGGTGTGAAGCTACTGACCCTGGTCCTGCATGTGGAGTCTGTATACAAGCACTCTCACTAACCACTAGTGGAAATGTTCTGCATAAGAATTTTAGATAGCTTATATTTCCACATTCTTAGCACTCAACTCGGTCCTTTGGGAACTGTAGTTTGGTATGCCTATATCTTCCACACTGATAGCACCTCACATGGATACCAAAAGGTACATCAGGACTACTCATATTCATGTGACAAAACACCATATGATACTTCTTTCTTCTAGTCGAGAGAGTAACATATCTCGATGCCGAACCACCCTAGCTCGCACACCTTATTTCTATCTAGGTTTACCTCTCTAAACAGCACCTGATTCACAATGGAATTTATAGGAGGATACCTGAAAACATTCACCAAATCTCAGGTGTCTTATTTTAGACCATCCTCAAAGCGCATATTGCTCAATGCCTCGTCACCTATTAGAATTGGTGTGAATTTCTGAATCTCTGTAAAGGGAGCATAATAGTCCATCACTGAAATATTACCCTACTCCATATTCATGAATCTTAGGGCTCGATCATCCCTAAGGGTCTTATAAAAAGAAGTATTCGTAGATAACTGTCTAGAAGTCTCCTAGTTCCATGTACCGATGGTGCTCAGTCTGCGTGATAACATTCCACAATATCATGGTGGAATCTCATAGCATATAATTCGCGACCTTGACCCCCCTCTCAAGAGGCGTCTCCAGTTGCTTGATGATGTCACAACTGATTCCATCTATGATTCTGAAGCCTGTGGTCTGCCATCTCTTGAAAAATATAGACAAATGTTGCTGCTGAAATATATGTGTTAGCTTTGTCGTAGATGTGGTAGCATGCTATGCTCCTTAAAAGTAATACATAAACAACAAAAAAACCTTCTCAGAACTAGGCATATGCACCCACATCCTGTATAATTTCTAGTGTCGTAGTTGGCACAATTGGAAGATCCATCAGTATCCCATAGCCTACCACATCCGGTGTATACTCACCACCACTCTCCTGGAGCACTGCTCGATGTCATCATGGTGGCAGTGATCTATAATTTCAATCACACGCACCATAGAAAATGTTTCACAAAGAGAAAACTACAACTCACAAGTGAAAATCAGGACAGATAAGGGAAACCACTCATGTTTTTTAAAAAATTGGAGTACACGGCGTGTATTACTCCTTACACAGTGTGTTCTCCAAGGCCTTTACATGGGCGTGTAATTATTCCCAACATGGCCACGTAACACCCCATGTACACAACATTCTCTCCAAAATACGTGGCATGAACATGAGTTTTATTCCTTCCTATGTACTTGTACACAACTAGAACTACACGGTTCATCTAGTGTAAAACTACGTGGCGTGTTCAATCTAGACACGGTGTGTACATCAATACTTTCATCCACCTGTGTCATTAGTCACACAGCCAGATACATGGTCGACATCACCATATATCGTACTAAAATTACACGGAATGTCTTACTCAATGCTAAAAAACATGTGTTCCCTCCTCACATGGAAGATTACACGGTCAAGGACTAAACAGAGTCTACCCGGGGTACATAACATATGATTCTTAAAACATGAAACACATTATTACCCAATGAGTATGAAGACACAGTGTGTTAGGCTAGACTACTTGTCATGTATACTGGGTTTTTGAAGACAAAAACTTCATATTTCCCCCAAAAACCCATGTTCTCCATATAACCAACCAATGAGATACAAAATTTGGATCTGTGAGGGCCCATACTCCCCATAAATCAAGGTTTGGCACACTATCAGAATATATTGTGATACAGTTATAGATTTAAACTGAATCAGGATCTGCAAAATTATGGTCTAAGTGGTCACAGACACATATGGACCCAAATTTTGGCATTCATTCAATCCAAACCATATCACGTACCAATAAACCGATTAGAAAATTAGGCATATCAATCACAACATCTATCACAATAGCATGTGATAACTAATGAATCTTGGATATAATGGAATAATGCATGGCATGTGATTGTAACAAGTGTCAATATGATTCCTTAAATAGAACACCCTCGTCTCATTATATAGAAGCTAAAGTAGAACCCACAATAGAATCAATAGTAATAGTTGAAATCAAGTGTCACCAAACTGTGATATCCATACATCTGGAAAACCAATAAAATCAAAATTCATTTGAGGTAATTCTTATATTCCCTATACATGTTTTAGATACTCTCAGTCACAATTTATTACCCAATCTATTTTTCCATTCTATATAGTCTATTGACTACAAATTTTATGTAAATGTAGAAAGAAATTCCCTTTGATACCACTTTGTAACATCCCAACCCGACTCACCACTAAACCGACAGATGGATCGGTTGGTCACATGGCCTTTAGCGCATTTTCCCAAATTCCAGAGGCTACCAAGAAGAAGCGAGGGGCTTGGGTGTGATAGTAGGGAAAGTATGCCTTTATTGAACGAGTATAACACAACGAAATACAAAAAAATATTAGTGGAAGTAGTAAATAGTACGCGACTAAAAAAATTGCGAGAGTTTGATGAATAAATATCTACGTCTCAAACCATAAAAATTATATGGAAGCATGTTACATGTTCTAAGAAAGTATCCAAAATTGGATACACTACAATTAGATAAAAATAAAATACAAGTACATAAACAAAAATAAAACTCAGAAGCTTCGGAAGCCTTGGCTTGGTCCCATGCTTTCTTGCTCCTATGTAGCAATTAAGTACATGTATAAAGACACATTCCCTTGTCTGCACCTCCAATTATATAATCTTTTTGGGCCCAAAATCATGACCCATATAGGGTGTGAGACTAATCGAAGTAGGAAACCACCAAATATCTATGATTAACTGTTAGTGAATATATGCAATAGTAGTAAGGAAAAATGTAAAAAATAATTTTTTAAGAAACTATCCATTTGGTATGATTATGTTCTTTATCAATTATATTTCATTTAAGTACAACTATATTAGGATTCGACCTTAGCCTTCCAATCCCCTGTATAAAAGTAAATATAATAGATGTCTCAGAAGATCATCTATATAATGATGGAAGATCCATTCCAAGATTCTTCTTTGGCTTGTAAGATGAATCATAAGTCATTAAATTTATTTTTAACATGTTTTGTGACCTTTACAATGGTCTCGAAGTCTGGCCTAGGCCCATCGACCCCCAGTACCAACGTAAATATCAACTCATAACATAAAAATTTCAAATTTAAGTATATCAGCATTTAATAATTTGTTAATTTTCCAAGAATTACCATCCTAGGTATCCCTCAAATGACCAAAGATTCACTATCCATTTACAAAGAAGACTCAGTATGTTTGACCACACAAACTATGGCTCACTCAGGACCCTTAAGTAATTATACACTTGAGTACGTCTATTTCCTTTTAACTGAGACAATGGTTCACCCAAGGTATGAAATATTTAGTTACTTGATCTCGACCTTGTCTTTTAACCGAGACTATGGCTCTCTCATGGATAATTACCTATTTTAATCATTTATCAATTCATTTAAAAAACAACACATGTAAATTAAACTATCACATGGATTTAAACATAACTACTCATGTGGGAAATTAACATAGTAGAGACCACTTCAAAATTAAACTAGTGTATGGTTTTAATTAGAAAAACACACATGGGAATGTCATATAACAATATGATTTTCTAATAAATACAAAAAAAAATCATTCCCAAGCCTCAAAGGCATTATTGACAAATGGATAACCACAAGAAACACACCCATGGGGTGTCCCTAAATCAATCAATCATCAATCACATGCTTTGATTTCATATAACCAAATTCCTAAACATAATTAAGTATAAAAAATTTAAAATTATACAGAAAAACAATACCCAAAATGGTCTCATAACAAATTTTCACACATAATCAACATGACATTTAACGAAATGCACAAGAATACCTACCTCGACATTGGACGACTGATATAAACCGAAAATGACCATATAATCGTCCAAGAACAGAGAAATATAAGAAATGAAGAAAATAATACATCAATTATTAACATTCTCAGGATTCAAAATCATCAATAAATAATGAAGGATAAGATATATCTTACTATGAGGAATCCGACGAGACTGATGACACTTGAATTGGGTTCCAGACGACAAAACGGGAGAAGAATCAACTCCTATAGCTCCTTGTCCTTTACCCGATGAATATTCTTTCCAGGAGAAGAGAAAACGAAGCTACTGACCAATTAAATGAGAGATTTAGTAGTACACAGAATGTAAGTTGGTATAAACTTTCTTATTAATAAATTCAATGAATTACTTTAGATTTTCTGCCCCGACCTTGCCGACATAAATACACGGCGTGTACTAGGAAGCACACGATTTGTAGTGAAGTTTTCTACTCTTCATGGCCAACAAAATAACACACCTTGTATCCCCATCCTTCACAGCCATACCACATGGAGTGTATATAAGATTACATGGAATTTTCTACTAAAACATTACATTTTCCCAGTTCTCCTTATTATCTCAAAAACAACACAATGGAAAAGAAAATAAAAAAAATTGCCACTCAAAAAGAGAATTGGGTTCTTGAAAATATACATCCAGGTAGTTAAAGACTCTTAAAATCAAATATCCAACTTGTGACCTTTATTTGAATGTTTTAATATATTATTTTAATATATGGATGAATTATATCTAGAGTGAATGTTGTCAGATATACACATATCTTAATAGTAAGAAATAAATCATTCCACCGAAAGATATTAATCTGAGGAAAATTTGATGGCTCAAGCTACTCAGGTGTTAGGATTTCACAAAATAATAACACCTTATGAAGGAAAAAATTGTGGTTTATGAATTTGGTAAGAAATATCATGAATTATTAAATAAAATGAGGATGATCAAGGATCATATTTTAATGGATTTAGTAGATAAGGATATGGAAATTATTTGGGATGGTAAAATATCACACCTTTTCCAAATTATATATAATACATAGTTAGTAGATATGTCAAAAATTTCTTATCCTGATGATCGGAATATTCAAAATAAAATTAAAGTCATTAATTTTGAGAAATTAGAAAACATTATTTATGGAGATGGTGTTATGATATTTGGAAAGAGTATTTGTGTTCCATCTATACCATAATTGTAAATGTAATTATTAGATAATTATCATAGATAAAATTTACATAAAAACATTGTTTGAATGATGATATATAGGGATATTAATGAAATTTTTTGTCGGATAATATGATGTGGAGAATTACTAATTATGTATTAATATTCTTGGTTTTTAAATAGGTAAAGGATGACATTCAATATCTTAATGGTTTAAGGAGACCTTACCCTTTTTCTATTTGGAAATGAGATGATATAACAAAGTAAGTTGTAATTGAATTTCCAAGTTATCCTAAAAACAATGATACCATAGGGGGTATTATTGATCACCTTACCAAATCTACATGACTCCTCACTAGAATAAAAGAATTACCACTTTATTATTTTACAAAAATATATATTAATGAAGTTATAAGACTTCATGGTGAGATAATTTCAATTCTTTATAATCAAGATATATGATTTACAGTGAAATAATTTATAAGTATTCTGACATATTTTCATATTGAGCTTTATTTTTTCAGCACATATTGTCCTCAAACTAATAAATAACTAAATATAACCATTAAAAATTAAATGAAACATGGATTTCATAATCACATGACATTCCAGGTTTATGTGATCCATTTTGATAATTGGAATATATATCACCTTAAAGTTAAATCCATTGATGTATACAAATGAAATTATATGAAGCATTATTTGGAAGGATATATCGTACTACATCATATTGCGATGAAATTAGAGAAAATAAATATTGTAATCCCATAACATTGGGGGAGACAAAGAGGACGTTTAGAGATATTAACACCCATATTAAAGAATATCAAATCCTAAAAAAGATTTATGTTGATAACTGAATGAAATATTTGGAATTTCGATATGGATATTGGGTTTTATAGATAGAATTTTTAAGGAATGATGTTAAAAGGATTGATATGAAATGAAAATTGATACTTAGGTAAATTAGACATTTATAAATTATGGAAACAATTGGTTTTTTTGAATTCCAATTATTATTTCCATCGTGACTCTATAATGTACATAATGTGTTCCACATCTCATTATTGATGGTGTAAATTCCAATCCCAATACATGTTTTGACCTCTTCAAAAATTGTATTGGAACATAATTTATCATACTATGAAGAACCTATAGAGTTTATTTACACTATTGAATAAGTGTTTTGGAATCCATAGTCTAGACATGGAAAGGTAATTTAGTGAAATCCTAAAATATGGGAATGAACACAGGAACCAAAGGAAGTGATGAAGAATAATCAAAATCATTGTTTTACAAATTAATAACGATGAAAAATGTTAGGAAGAAATTTTTTTGGGGAAGAATATATCACATAAGTATAAATTATAATAAATGAAAAATTTATCTTACTGAAAAAATAATAAAATACACATATTAATATTTCATGGAATATTAATTATAATTTTATATGTTGAATATTAATTTTTAACTTACTATGTCAAAATAATACTTGGATGAATTTTTGAAATTATCTATTAGAAATATACATTTATGAATAAAAAAAGAAAATATTTATCTAATTATCCTTTTATGAATAATAATATATTAAAATATATATTAATATATTTATTATAATTTTTATATAAATTAAGATATGATTATTTGTAGGTGAAAAGGGATATTTTTTAGAAATTTTTTTTTAATTGCATAATGTTATTATATTTTAATTAATTAAAATTATCTATAATTTGGAATAATTTATTTATAATTTATAGATTATATATCTATATATATGAATTCAAATCCATATAATTGTTAATACTAGTCATAGAGTTAATCTAAGATCATGTTATGCTTTAAAATTCATTTTTCTATAAACCCATTTTTCATCACATTTAGTTTTTTATTATTAAATTTATTTATTCACACATAAAAATTGAATTTTATAAAAGGGATTAAATATTTTTAATCTACATATTAAAATTTCACAAATATTTTCCTATTATTTTAGAAATGATGAATAATAACTCTGGTAAAATGTATTGCCTAGGTAAAGGGTAAAATGGGATAAATAAGGTTAACAATATACAATAAGGCATAAAAATCATCCATATAATTTCTTATATGTCATTTTAAGAGTTTAATTATTCCAAAACATTTAAATATTAGAACTTATGGAACTTTTTCCATTTACATAGATAAATAACTAAATATTATTTTATATAAAGAAAAATTCTAAAATATCACTCTCTTGATTTTAAATTCACTTATATTTTCACTTAGGGATATGAAAATTTTATGAATTAATATAAATGTTTCATGAAATTAATTATTTTATTTTTAATATTGTTATATTTTTTAAAATTTTATTTATGATATAATTTACATAAATGTTTACAGAACACTTAATTAGTGCTTGTGAAAGTACTAGAAAGATCAAATTTAATGATTTTCAAAACGTAAATTGATACAATTTTTTGATTTATTTTGGTGTCACTCATGTTTTATGGTCATTATGTATAATTAATGGTGAAATAATTTATATTCAAATTCTATTTATATATTGAGGTATATAAAATAAAAATATGTGAATAGTTCTTAAAATGAATGTAAAGGTATTTATATTAAATACTATATAATTTAATGATTCAAAAAACATAAAAAATTAAATTAAGAAATATAACCAATATGTTGTTAAAAATATAATATTTCTTCTTTATAAATTTTTTTGACTTGGATGTATATTAACACCCCTTTAATATTGAAAATTTTGTGCTCAAATTTAATGTTCAATTTGGTTAATGAAATGATAAAACCAAAATATAACACTTGAAATTATATAGAACCATATAAAAAAATTTATTTGTGATCCTTAACCAACCATATCCTTGAAATTTTTTCCACTTGGTTCTACTTTCACATGAAAAATAATTTATTGTATTTAAATATTTTATG
The DNA here is from genome assembly GCA_963277665.1 of Viscum album. Taxonomy (NCBI): domain Eukaryota; kingdom Viridiplantae; phylum Streptophyta; class Magnoliopsida; order Santalales; family Viscaceae; genus Viscum; species Viscum album. Next base: position 56,537,305 of record OY728156.1, read on the forward strand.
TAATTCAAAGTGTTCCATTTCCTTATCTTTAACATCAACCCACATATCATCTATTATTCAAACTACCTTAAGAAACATTGAAAAAAATCCATTGAGAAATATATCCACCTAATACTTTGATACATTCTAGAGGTTTTTTATAAAAATAAAATCCTAAGGGTCCTTAACAAAAGATCTAAATGAGGTTCTACAAGGAATATGTAATCATCTTAGCTTACTATATTCAATTTCTATTACTCTTCTACTTCCTATAAATATTTTTTTCACATAATAATATAATAAATAAAATATCCTTATATCAATATAATGTTATTGTCCTTACAATATTTCTCTTTTTCATTCACTCTTCTAAATAATAGAAAAATTGAAACATTGCTCATTTGTACTTATGGACTACTAACTCTTGAGTTCATATATTTATTTTTTCATTAGTTCCTCTCATGGATTTAATCTATATGTGGATTTAAAGAAACAAAATAATATTTATGAGATAATTTTCAATTTGAAATTATAAAATAATACTTATCTATTTTCCCTTATGTCCATTGAAAAATGACAATACCTCTCATTCAGACATAGGGACTACTAACTACATTGACCGATGTGATTCCCATTTCATTAAAAAATACAAGGATTTTTCAAAAAATTACCTATATAATAAATATTATATTTATTACATTAATATTATTATATATATTATGAAACTATAACCTATTCACAATTACATAATCCTCTATAATTAAACATTCATGAGAAAACTATGGTGTTAACTCATAATGGTTGATTTTCACTAGATATGGTAATGAATTGATTATAATAAAATTTATCAATTAATATAAATATGAATATAGTTATGTTAATAGTTTATAATAAGTATAAAACCTTTATATATATGGTTAAATCATGTTCAACTGAATAGAAACTTGAGATATGAATTTCTCATGTCAATATCGACATTATTGAGAGATAAGAATTATTAAATGCCTATTTTCTTTTTTGTGGTGTTCAAACTACTCTTATTTTTAATTAAAATGAAAATAAATTTATTAATTTTATTGAAGATATCAATTCACTTTTACTCTTTTATGGGGTCATAATTCAAAATTTACCTAAGAATTATGAATTTGTTTTTACAATATTATTTTTGGGATTTCCAAAATTATCATTTATGGAATATTATCATATAACCTTCATACAACCCATGTTTTCTATTATCCACTTGATATTTAATTAATTTTCATGTTTTTGTTTTGTTTTTCATCTCTTTGACACTTATGTATTGACAATATAATTTTAAAAGAAAGTTAAGAAATTTTTTCTTGATTGGTAATATTATTATTTTATATCCATATTTTTTAAAAATAATTTTACAAAAAAAACCTTATTATTTATTAAATAATTTATTCGAAACATGATATTTCATATTCAACTTTATTTACAATATTTTAAGTGAATATTTTTGATAGTTTCATTTTATAATTTCTTTTAAAAAGTAAGAAGAAATATTTATATTTAATTTATAAAACATTAACATACTTCCCAATAAACATATCTATTTTTTATATTTAGATTATTTTAATTTTTTATCATAAATTAAAAATGAAAAATATTTAATAAAAATTTATTTTAAATATTATTATTTGTTTTTTATCTAATATCTTAAGGACTTGATTTTATTACACAACTTATAATTTTGATGAATCGATGGCCATATTTTATAAAATATTAATTTTATGGTCATTTACTTCCAAATAAAAACAAAACTTCTGGAAATCATATTTCATCAAAAAACAAATTTATCTTTTATATTCTTATTCTTTCTATTAAGTATATGCTAATCCTCTACACCATATAACCTTTCTAAATATGTTGTTTACAATAAATTTTATTTGATTCACTTGGGAAATATTAATATTTTGTATTGTTCACCCAATATAGATATTTATTAATATGTAATATTTTTTACTAATAAAAATAAATATTAAATATAGAGGAATGAATCAGACAAGATCTTCTGGGTGTTTCTAGGTAATAGATAGGCCATTGATGCATCAATATGTGTTTTCAAACAAACTATTTGGAATTCCTTATTAAAAGGGTGTTAGTGTATACCTACCCATATTTGAATGTACCTTATAATATGTCCTCGATCAATATTTTCATTATTAGGTATTTACATTATTAATATGTTATTTATTCATATACATTAAACTACTAAATTAATATTGTCCATGATTTCTTTTTATTCTCAACTAATTGATTAATTGTAATGAGTTTTATGTTATCTACCAAACCATATTCATAATTCCTTATTTTTGAATGATATATTATATTGTACACAGCCCTTACTAAGAATTAAATATTAAATTTATTTTCATCCATTCATCGTAATATGTATAAGGAATCATTTATTGTGTTTCACATATATTGAATATTTTTTATTACTGTGTTATATTTTTGATTTCTAAGGTAATATGGGAATTAGTTATGTATATAGTTATTAAAGAATACTAAATTGATCGTCCCATGGTTATGTGATCCCTTTTATATTATTCCAATGTAATAAATTAAACACTCGATCTTGGATTTTTGTGTTATGGTCATTATAGTTTACAAAAGAAAATGTTTAGAAGAAAACTTTTGAACTCTATTATGGAAAACATAAAATAGACATCACAACCTTATGATAGACTATATAGATAAGTCTAAAATTTGATAATATCATAATTTTTTTCAAGGAAGAGATTTTGTGGTTTCTTTATCAAAAACATCATTCTCTAGACAGTAGAAAGTGGATATAGTTGTGGAACAGAACCAAATAGTTGTGACAACTATGAATGGGTCAGAGTGGGTATTAACATGATCATCACTGGTGCATAATGAGTGGTATTAAGACTATTTCCCTGGATATTCACTCATGGGGATATTATTTGGTAGATTCACATTCTCATTAAAAACCATTATTAAATATCTAAAAATATTTTAATAATTTGAGGATATTTTCAATGAAACTATGTTTTTGATTTTGATATTAGCTATGTATAAATTTTACATTTATGTTAACTATTACATTTGATTTAGAAGTATAAATAATGATTGAAAATTCAATATTTTATGGTATATTTGAATTTATTATGTTATTTAGAAATGTTGCCACCCAGAAGGAATTATATCAATACTCTTTTCCAATGTATATATTTCCCTAAAGAGGAATGAAATACAATTGGTTTTGGATATGAGTAGATAATATCCATATTGGGATATCTATCCCATGTTATAAATAATAACCATTCAAATATTAAGAAAGATGATGTTACATGATATTATGATCCTATATTAAATGGTATTATTTTATAGAATCCTCCATATTTTAGTGTGACTACTAATTCACTCTTAGATAAGGAATGAGTTTTTTCCCTTGAAAAGATATTTCTAGACTTCCATACAATGAAAGGTAAAATTATGTAATTATTGTATATTTTATTATATTTTATGGTTATCCATGGATTTTATTGATCAATATTAGTGGGGACAAAGAAGAAACTGAAAAATTTTGAATGGAGAGATTTTAATGTAACATTATTTATCAAATAGTTCCCTCACAGGAACCATTATAAAATGATGAGAATGTTCCTCATATTAAATAAAATTGAGGAGTAAATAGTTTCTGAGTATAATGATACCTATATAATATTAATATGGTATTTTAGGATTTCATATGTAATCTAGAGTGAAAAATATTTCATTTCATTGAAGGGAATATGACATACACTAATGAGAACTAGTTTCTCTAGTAATTTCATCAAATGATGACATTGTATTATGTTTTATAAAACATGAGAATGAATTTTTAAGATCCTATATCACGAATTAAAATCCATGTAATAGGTTAGTATTTCACCAATAAAAAGTTGAAAAATCATCAAATAATAAATAATGAAGTAATTTACATAATGTGAAAATTATGGAAATAAATAACCAAGAAAATGATTGATGTGAATGGGATTTTTTAACAAGTAGAGAAATATTTTTCAACCAAATATTCAATGCATGGTAATGAAATAGATCACTATTATCTAGTTCTAACACTGTAAAAAAATTGTACATTTTTAAACAATTGTATTATTCATCATGGGAAACTACCATATAAGATGCCAAGGGGAGAATCCCAAACATATGTGATCACTACAACTGGTGTTGAAAATCATATATATTTGGTGGAAGCTATATAAATCATTGAGAACAATTTATCTAATACATTAATTTTTTTGGATCATCATCTTCTTTTATATCATACTTATTTTACATGAAAATTAAATATCTCCTTGGAAATTTAAGAAGGGATCTTTGATTCAATAATACATACAAGAATTTTTCTATTGTAATGATGTGTCAGCCAATTTCCATTATAACACCAAAACATTTCATGTTTTTAGTTTTTATTACTATAATTTTAGTTCACCTTCACATAGTAATTGGTATGGATTGGATTTTAAATTATTATGAAGGAATATATTCCCAATATTAGGGATTTTGATTCTTGATAGAAATGTAAAATACCTTATCTTTACTAGGGATAAATATCATTTACCATATGTCTAGATCCATATATTTTAGTTATTCTAAATGAGTATATTGAGTGAAAAAAGAAAATATTAAATATGTGGGTGGGAAAAGTATATTTATTATTGAATTAATCTTACAGTATATGAATAAATTGATGTGTTTACTAATGAATTAATTAAAAATCGACTACAGTGTGATGTTTATTTTTAAATATATTTATCCCCTCATATAAGATAAATATCAAAGGATTCCTATAGAATGGGAAATGTGGAATTAGTATAATTGAATAAATAACTATAAGAGATGTGTGATAACATAATAGTATAACTAGTGTATTACCATGGGGATCCAATATTAATTTTTTTAAGATGTAAGATAGATCATTGTTGTTATAAAATGATTATATTTAAATTATTGATATTAATAGAATTAATAATCATCATATTCCCAATATTGATGACTTTTTTGATCTATATAAATGAAGCTCAAAATTTTTTAATGAATCCCCTATGTTTTGGTTTTCATAAATTATGAGTAATGAAGTAATATTTTCCCAATACAATATCTTGTATGAGGTATGGTCAATATGAGTTTACAAAAATTTCTTTTGGATTGAATAATGTGGTCTCTATTTTTATAGATTTGTTGAAAAATGAATTCAAGGAATATCTAGATATTTTTTGTGGTATATATTAATTATATCACGGTATCTTCTAAAATCTACAAGGACCATGAGAACCACTTGTGAATCATGATTGAGACTATTGGTGGAAAGAGTTATATGTGAAATTCTTCATCTGTAAATTTTCACTTCCAATAGTTTATATTCATCGGTATATTGTATCTAAGTATAGAATATCAACTTATCCTCTTAATTAAATGGTTGTCAGTGAATGTCTTATACCATTGAAAATAACCATGGAATGTTGTTTTCTATGTTTTATAGGCTACTAACAATGATTTTTTTTCCAAATTTGGCCTGATTAGTTAACCCATTATACGGGATAAAATGTAATACAATTATTTTCATATTGGTAAATGAATGTGAAGAATGTTTTGATAAATTGAAGTATTGGTTGGGAAATTCTTCAAAATTGAATATACCACTAGGAAGGGATTTATTTGTGATATATGGTGATACACCAAATAAATGAATCAATTGTGTACTTATATATAATGATAAATCTATTACCTATGTAGAAAAGTTGTTAAATACACTTTAATAGACATATTGAATACCTGATTATCTGTTGATGATCATAATAATTTCTTTGATGTTATGGAGATATAATCTCTATGCTGAAATATGTTAGATATACATGGATTATAAAAGTTTCTAATATATAATTTAATATAAATATCTCAACATGTGGAATATCTAATGGCCCAAGTTACTCATATATTTATATTTCACAATATAGTTCCATAGAAGGGAAGGAAAACATGGTAGATTATTCATTAAGTACGAATGGTCTTAGAGTCCCGACTAATATGAGGATTAATAAGGATTATATATTCAAAAATATGTTAATGGTGTATATGTGAATTACAAGGGAAATTTAAAAAGCACAACTTTTCAAAATTATTCTAAAACTATATTTATTAGAAATGATAAAATATTCTAATCCTGATGATGAGAATTTTTAGTAAAAAATTGAATCCATGAATGATGGGAAATTATTGGACATCATTTTCGGTGATGGTGTTAGGAAATATTATAAAATAATATCTTCTCCATATATAGGTATGCTAAAAACGAATTTTTTAGAAGATATTTACAGATAAAATTTCTTTATACACTACGGTTTCAACAAAATATATTGGGATATGAAGTAAAATTTTCTGGTGGGATAATAAGAAGTAGGGAATTGAAAATTAACTATCATGATTCTTGGTTTTCAGTTGGTAATTTTTGATAGCCAATATCTTAATAGACTCATGAAAAAGTTACATATTCTTATGTGGAAATATTATGATATCACTATGGAATAGTTCATTTTATTTCCAAATACTTCAATTAATATTGATTCTATATGGGTTATTATTGACCAGCTTACCAAATCCATAAGTTTTCATAATATAATATAATATTTACCAATTGAGTGTCAGGAACGACTCTCTATTAACGATGTTATAATAATTCACAATGTACATATTTTAGATACATCTATCTATGATTAATATTTTTCATCAAAATTATGGAAATGTATCCAGAAGGATCTTGATACTGAGATTCATTGAATCACCAATTATCATCATAAAACTAATGAACTATTTGAAATTACTATCCAAATATTATAGGACATGTCGATGTAATGATCACTTGACTCACTAGGTTTGTGGGACAATTATTTACATTTATTGGTGTTTTCTTGTAACAATATGTTTCATTCAATTATTGAAATCAGATCATATGATGCATTATATGGAAATACATATTCTAATACAAACTATTTGGATGAACTTTGTGACAGGAAGATTGTAATCCTATAAATTATTAAGAATAAAATGAAAAAGGAAATGACTATTCAGATCCATATTTAATATGATCAATGATGGAAAATGATCAATATCGATAATCAATGTAAATATTGTCAATTTCTAATTGGACATTGTGTTTTAATGAATTTATTTTAAGGATGTGTATTAAAAGATTCATCAAGAAAGGAAAATGTGCCTTATATTAATCAGACCATTTAAAATTATAGAAATTACAAGGCCTATCGATTACCATTTGTTAATGCTACCAAGCCTCTATAAAGTATATGATCTGTTCCATATATCAACATTAAGAAATCATATGAAAGACCTATTACATGTGCTCATATTTGAATAAATAGAATTAGAACCAAATATATCATACTATAAAAAACTAATATGGATTCAAAAACCTATGGAAAATGTTTTTCAGAATAATGTCACTCAAATTTTGGTTTTATATTATGGAATTAAAAAAATAGGGGAAACAATATGGGAACCTGACGATGTTATGAAGAAGGAACACCCTCATTTTTTATAAAGTAATATCCAAGAAACATTTGAGGAAAAAAAATTAATTCTGGGACGGATATAACAACCAAGATTCAATTATAATACCTAAAAATTATATCTTAATAAAATTATTTTATAATATACATTATAATCTTTAAGGGAACCATTTTTTTAATAAAATTATTTCAATATATGCATTGAATGAAAATTTTAAATTATCCCTTAGAAATATGATTGTATGAATAATTAAAAATGTTTTGTATATTGATAATACTTTTATTTATAATATTTTTTTTATAATTTGAATAATTATTCACAATTTGAATAACGATTTGAAATAAATAAATATAATGTCACTTAAAATTAAAAAAAATGATATTTTTCAGAGAACCTTTTTTATTGCACACTGATTTTGATTTTTATTTTATAAAAATATACTTATGTGAAGAATAATTTAAATAAAATGAATCAATTATATATATATATATATAATTGTTTTTTCATATAATTTCTCTACTAGTCATAGAGTTCATCTAATATCATTTTATGCATGAAAATTATTTTTCATCAAAAACAAATTTCATCATGTTTTGTGGGATTACATTTAAATTAACTATTTCCAATTATTTAAATTGTATTTGAAAAAATAGATTTCACATCTTGAATCTGGAAGTTCAAAATTGTAATATAGTTACCTTTTATTTATAAAAAATATGTATAGTAACTGTGGTAATATTTATCACATTAGTAAAGGGTAAAATGTGATATACATGGTTAAAACAAAAGAATAAGACTTCAAAATCATCCATACAATTTTCTATAATTAATTAGATAGGTTTAATTTTACCAAAACATCATATATAATTACATATGGCATCTTGGTGTAATTTTTACTTGATAGAGACCTATATATTATTTTATGTAAATGATAATTCAAAAATTCCAATTTTTTCCTTTTATTTTTTATTATATGTTCACATAGGGATAATAAGATGTTATGAATTATTATTAAAAATTATTTTTAGCATAATTAATTTATTCTTATGATGGTAAATTATTTTTAATTTTTATTGATGGTGTATTTACCTCAAATTCCAACACGATGCTAACATAATGTTTCTAAAAGTATTAAAAAATCAAAGAACATGATTTTAAAAACATCAAAGGTAATTTTTATTGGATTATTTATGGTTTAATTTGAATTTTAAGGATAATAATAATCTATAATTTATGGTTAAAGAGTTTATAATCTAATTAAATTATTATATTAGTGTCTTAAAAGTAAATATATGTGAATAGTTAATTATATTACAATAATGGAATTTATATAAAATAATATTATGTTAATTGATTTTTAAGTAATAAAAATATTGATATGGTACAATAGATATGATATAATGTCTAAAATTTCATCCCTTTTCTTGTTTTGACCAGAATTTGACCTAGAATGTAAATTTATAGCCCTTTAAAAAAGAAATTGATTACTATAGTTAATTCTTACATTGGTTAAAAACGTTTAATATTAAATATAAGGTTTAAAATAAAACATAAACCTATATGAATATTATTTTTTGAATGGATTTAAAACATACCATGTATTATTTTCTAAATTGATTCCACTTGGTTCCACTTTTACAAGAACAATAATTATTTATGTTATAGTCATCTAATTAATTCTACATGAGTCATTTCCATCACCATAAAAGAAAAAATATATATTATAGTAATCTCACAACCATGTGAAACTTATATTATCAAATCCATTACATAATATCCCCAAAAAATTCATTTGATACGTTCTATTGGATCTTGTTTTCTCTAAAAACTAATCACGCGGTCATTAATTCTAGATCTTATGGAGGTTTGAAAAAGAAGATGTAGTCATCTTAAAGGAAAAATATAGAATTTGTTTCTTCTGTTTCGCCATATAATTATAGGGTTATTTTCTAGGTTTTTCTTCTTAAAATATTATTAAATAGTTTATTTGTGGGGTTGTTGTATTTTTATGAGTCAAATACTTAATTAACCTTTTTTATCAGTTATATTATATTACGTTTAAATTAAAAAAAATTCAACCATTGTGTTTTTAATTTAAATGCTTAATTATTAATAATTATTTTAATTAATTACCTTAGTGATGTATTATTTATTGAATTCTCTAATCATTTGTTTTTTTAAATAATTTAATATAGAATTTTTTAATTCATTTACTTTCTATAAATAATATAATAATTAATTACATTGATTTACAGACATAACCATTATTTTATTTTTTATGATTGTTAATTAATTAATTAATTAATTTGTAATGAAATTTAGAATTAATTAATTATTTAATAATATTTTTTATACTAATTGTTTATGTTTAAATGTCATTTTGAGTTGAAAATGATATTGTCTAATATTTTTTGCGTAATTTATTTATTATATTTTATCTGTATTTTTTTGAGTGAGTTAAACCTTGAATCTTGTTAATTGTTAATGTAAAATGATTTAAATAAATCTTGGAGTAACCTAAAGACATTGATGAGTGACCACATTCCAAAATTTATGCATCTTATTCATTTGTAAATTTTAATAATGGATAATCATTCAATCGTGCGTAGTAAAAATTTCCAAAATGTAGGAAAATGGACACATGAGTAAATTCCATCAAATGTATGAATTTTTTACTTATAAAATGCATTGATCATAAAGAAACCATCAACCCCAAAAATAACTATCTTTAAAATAGCATCGACTATGAAGATATCTATCAATCATATCACAGAGATGAAGGTCATGAGCTTTGGTAATGACAAATAGTTTATAAATAATATTTCCAACATAAAATAACTGAATGTTATATTATATATTAATATATATAGGAAACCCAAAATAAAATTACTCAGATAATGAAAATAATTAAATCAAACAATAACTAAACCCAATAAAATTCAAACTATTGAAAATATGGATCACTCTAAACTGCTAGAATCATCCCTTCCATTAAGATCAATATAGAGAAGAAAAAAACATTATTAAACCAATATAAATTATAGAAAATACAAATTTATAAACATGATAAAAACTTAATTGAATAATGAATGATTGAATCAATATGTGTTTATAGGAGGTAATGTAACCGTTTGAAAATTAACCAGACCATTTGGAATAGTAACATGATCATTGGATTAGTAATTTTACCACAAAATAATAAATTGTGATATAAATAATATTTATCACAATTAATTTCTGTAAATATATATATAATATAATGCTAAAAAAAGAAATCATGGTTAAAAAATTCATAGAAAATATAAGCACATTTTTAATAATCTGTATTTTTATGTATTTTTTAAAAATCACAATTGTTATATTTAAATTTTAAATTTCCATTGATATAAATTTATTTTTATCACATACATATTATTTTAGAAATAATAATTTAGTTATTTTAAAAGGGTTAGTTTTTGGTAGTTGTTTGAAATACATCAATTTTCATGTTCAGAGTAAATATACAGTTTTTCACATAATGACAGTATCTCAAATTACATAATTCATGATATAATAACATCCTAATCATTTATTAAATTTTTTTAATCCATGTTATATTTAATTTCACAAATGATTCATTATAATATAATAAACTCAATTTACAAACATAAAAAACACATTCCAAAACCTAATGTCAAAAGTGATTCCTTAAAATAACAATTTGTTTTTGTTCATCTCCCTTTACAATAATATAATGATTTATAATTATAAGGTGTATTTTAAATTCATAAAGCAATTATATTATGTTTATAAATAATTTATATTTTCATAAAATCACAATTTATTTTTTTAAATTTCATATATTATTTTTTTTAATATTTTATTATAAAAATAACCCTCTCCTCAAGTATAAATAACCACACACTCTCTCTCCATTGCAATCCACTCAATCCACAAATTAAAATATAAAAAGTATACCAAAACCCAACCTATTAATCCCATTATAACACTTTAGTACATTATAGATAAATCCAACTCCAATAACTATGGTAGTTACAATGTCGTATAGGAGAAGTTACTCCATGGGGAGAGTGCGTCTCTATTAACTCGTCCCCCTTTTCATCTTCTCCTTCCTCATTCTCCCAATTTCATTAAAACCAATATTCTATAAAATTAATTATGTGGTAATTTATAATTATTTTAGTTATGTTAAATGGTATTAATTATCTTATTTATGAAAATATATTTGTTCTATTATCATATTCCCACCAGTTTGACAACATCCTTCTAAAGGTCGGTTATCTACCTATGGATACATTTCCAAGAAAATTATTATAACCCAATTCATTGATATATTTAATTAATTATATATTATATATATATAATTAATTATATTTACTATAATCTTATGGAGTTAATTATAAATTTCTACAAATGATATTAAATGAAAATAGAGAAATCATTGTGAACCAGGATATTTTTTAAGAAAATCAAGACATCAAATAGGTTCTATTTTAGAAATATAAATTAATAAATCTCATTAAAATATTATCATTGCCAATTAGTTGTGTAAATTAATATATTTATCTTCTAGATCAGTATTTCAATAAATATGTTCTTATTATTCAGGAGGCGGAAAAGAGATGAAATAAGGTTGGAATTAAGTTAAGTGTCTTCTGGAACCCAACTCCTTTTGCTTGGGTTATCCATATTTCAATTAAATTTATATATATATATATATATATATTATTATAATGATTTTAAAATATTATTTCATTATTATTAGATTTTATTATTAGGTTTAAACATGTTTCCAACTTCATTTTATGAAAAATTCAATGATTTTCTAAATGAACTCTTCCTTCCAAAACATATCACTGTATCTTCTTGGGTTTTTTATTCTTCAATCATGCAGGATTATTCCTATAACAATTATTTTTTAAAATATTCATTTGTAAAACCATAGTTTATTCATGTGATAATTATTGATGAAATTATTATGAAACCCATTGAATTATATGTTTTATTTAATTACAATGATTGAAATATGTTCTATGTTGCATGCATGATTATGTAAATATTATGATGTGATAGGTGGGACCAAAATTATATATCCCTCTAATTATTTGGATAATGTGTTGTATCTCATGATATAATTCATATTATTCATGACAATGATTCTTGATTTTTTCATGATATTGTGTTTTGATTATTTACATATGTTGTTCATGAACATGATTCTATCTTTTTTCACAATTACGTGTGGTAATTGGCCACTAAGACATGATTTTTTTTTATATTTTTTAATTCCTATATTCCATGAATTTATCATTTGGTTCTTTAATGTTGTTGATGATATTGCAAGGTATATTATTTTAGGATGATGATTATGCTCATCAATTTTATATTGATCCATGCCCCTTATTCATCATCTTATTGGTATTTTATCTCCTCAATTACATTGATGTATATCCTCTGGTGATTACATGTACTAGGAAGAAGGAGAGGGACATAAAAAATATATAGAAAATTTTATTAAATAATTATTATGTATTATTTTATAAATGTTATGTATAATCTTACTTTTCACAAGATGAAAAACCTTATACATACTGAATTTGTATCCCTATTATTTTGTTTATCTTATAATGAGGAAATAGTTAATTAATAATATTTAGGGTTTCTATTGTCAATATTTGATCCTTGTTTAGTTAATTTGGGAATTAGGATTAGAGAAATTTAGTGAAAACATCTAGGATATGAACAATTATTTGTAAACATTCAATAAGATTTTTTTTAGAAAAAGGATAAACATAGGGATCCCGTAAGATGTTACTTTAGAGTAAATTTTCTGAAATAATAATTTATTTATTCATGATTTTTTGAATTATTTTTTTTCCAAAAAAATTATATTTTAGAAAATAGTGGGAACCAAGTGAAACCATATCATCAACCCATCTTATGGATAATGCCACAACTATCCATATGACATCCCTAGTTCCACTGATAGTGGATTTCAAAACATCATAGAATTTATTACCCCATAGTCGTATGTTATGAATAATAACCTGGACCATATGAAATTTCCACCATAAGCATGGAAGGATAAACTACCCATTTATTCCTTTATAAATCCATCACTACTGAAATTTATTTGATCTTCTTGTCAAAATGTCATAGAATAGTGGGTTAAATCAATGGAAAATATCTTTTTAGTTCTCCACTTTTATGAGAAGAATAAGGTGATTCTATCCATTTGTCATTTAAGTGGACAAGCTGATCAATGTTTGGAATTTATAATGGAAAATGAAATCAGGGATGAATAGATGTGATAGATTTCACAGAATTTAAGAAAATATTTCTTAACAAGTATTTCACTAGAAATATTCAAAGACAGATAGAGATAATAGTCATATAGCTGAACAAAAAGGAAGGTGAATCTATCACATCTTATGAATCAAACCTTACAAGGAATTCCTGATACAGAATTAGTTTTTCTATCAATATTTATATAAAAATAGATTTATTATTTAGTGTTTTAAGACCAAAATTTTGAATGTCTCTAGCTAAATGATATTTTTGGAGTTAATAATAAGTTGATTGAGGTGGTCGTAATGTAAAGATCTAGTCTAGATAATGGTCCAAAGATTATGGAGATAAAAAAAGAAGTATGGATTTTTAACCATGATTTTGAAATGAAAATAGATTAAAGAGGATCAAAATAACCATATGTCAAAATTTGGGGGAAAAAATCATGAGAATTGTCTCAAATAGATGGGGAAATGATTCATGTGCAGGAGAGAATGACACCAATTTCATAAATATCAAAGTGACATGAGGGACCTAGCCAACATGATAGAGGAATGAAGGACACCTCTTAATGGGCCACCCATGGTCCAATGATTCAACAATAATGATTAAGGGAACAATATAAGAAAGAGAAATAAACCTGGATTCCATGAAAGTAATCAGTATCAACATCCAAAAAATACAAAAGAGGAAGGGAATGGTTATTCCATCACCACTACTGAAGTGGAACATGAAAATTATTTCTTACAAGTTACTATTTCTATTCACTCAAGTAAAGAATATTTTTTATTTGATTATAGTCATACACATTCCCTTATATAAAGAAATTTTAATAGAACTATTGAAATGAATCCCCGATACCTTAAAGTGGATATATCTGTAAATAAACCATGTTGTGAAATAATTTCAACCTATGTGTTGGAAACTTCTATGATAAGCGTCTATTGGAATATTATTCCATAAAATCATATAATACTTCCCTTGGTGTCATTTTTATTTCATGTAGGGCATGAATTGGAACTTTTTATATAAAGAACACATAAGTTGTCAGAAAAAAGATATATATTTTCTTATTCTAAACAATCCAATGAACTTCTAAAAATTTACATAAAATAATTAATCTCAATTTGAAAATTCGATAATGGTATGGGTGTTGATGCCCTATGAAAAATAATGCCTTACACAAATGGTTGAGTAAAAGGACGGTATCAACTTGAAGGAAATGCACATTGTGAGGTAATATATTGTTGTATTTCATAAATAGTCACTCGGAATTCCCCATATTGTTTGGTATGGTTGTTAATAGGGATCATACTGAGAGACACTCCAATCTGAAATTTCCCATAGAGGATATCCCTCATCGAGTTTGAGTAGTTGAATAAAAATCTGCAAGATAATTTGGCTATAGGGTTCATATGCCATAGTGAATTATCTTAAGGTTATCCAATGTAATTTTTCAATAATAAGGATGAATCAATGTAGATGTGTATTGATTACCAAGATATCAAATAGATCATTATAAGAACAAGTATCCTTTTTCAAGGAATGATAATGTTTTTGATCAACATTTAGGATCTCAGTACATCTCAAATGTAGATCTATATTCAAGATATCATCAATAAAAGATGGATATGTAATATATTCAAAATACTAATTTCTATACAATGTATGGAAATTATGAGTTCACAGTGATTCCCTTTGGAATAACTAATACCCCTGCAATATTCAGGGATTTAATGAATATTTTCTTTAGAAACCACCTATAAATGTTGTTGCTAGTTTCTACCAGTGATATTCAAATTGACTCTAAAATGAAGGTTGTACGGGAAAAAAAATTATATAATATGCATCAAATAAAAAATAAGTATAAAATGTTTTCTAAGCTCAGCATGTGTGACTTTTTTATGTAGAAATTCGTGTTCTTGGGGCACGTGATCACATGTGAGGGAATAAATTTGGACCATTCAACAAAAAAATGATTTAGAAATGGTCCAGACCAACTAGTGTTGTGTATGATTGTAGTTTTCTTGGGTTAAGTTGGTTATACTGACAATTTTTTTTAAATTTCACAATATTTTAAAGCCAAATTACTAATGGGACAAAAAAATTGGTCAATTATTAATGGATGGAAGAATTTGATTAAAGATTCAAAGAGATTAATAAAAGTTTAATCACTATTCTTGTAATCACATTTCCAATAGGTATAAATAGTTATATGATATAAAATGATGCCTAAAATAAATTATTTTATTGCTCACTCATGAACAATGATAGTGTGATAGCCTATGTTTCACTGTAGTTGATTATCCATGACCAAAAATACCAAACACATGATCTAGTATTACCAATTTTGATCTTCACGTTAATATTTGGTGGCACAATCCCTATAGTGAAATGTCTTATATACATACCTATAATAATATTCTAATGTATATATAAACATAGAATGACATGAAAATGTGGTAATGTAGATGGTAAGATATATACATGGATTTTGATTTGATTATTCACTACCATCTTGTAAAGGCGAACAAGGTAGCTGATTCTCTTAGCATAAAATAACCTAATACTTTGTCCTTAATGTTGATTGAGAAAGAAATTATAGTCATGAATATTAAATGGATTTATTTTTAAATCATAATGGTAGGGAAGGCATCCTACCATTCCCAAATAATTTCCCAACCATTATTTCAAGAGAAGATCAAGGTATCATAAAAAGATGATTTGGATCATAAAATGAATGTGAAATCAATAAAATAAAGTATGCTACAAGAGTTCCACATTAATGATGATGGTTTTATTCATTTTGGGAAGAGGATTTGTGTTCCTTCATCACTTGAGATAAAGAATGAACTAGTAGATAATTCACATATCTCACCTTTCTATATCCATCATATAAGTTCCAAGATGTATTGTAATATTTGAGAGCACTTTCAGTGGGACAATATTATGAAAGATTTTGGGGATTATATCTCATACTGTTTGGTACATCATCTTGCTAAATCAGAGTGAAAGAATCCCTAATTAATCATGAAACCATTTCCTATACCCATGTGGAAATGTGATAATAACACTATTCAAATTGTCACTGGTATTCTGAATACATCCAATGGAAACAATGTGATATGAGATATAGTGGATTGACTCACCAGGACTACCTAATTAATAGTTATTCTAAAAAATTTATCTCTTGAACAAATTTATATTTTATATGTTAAGAAAGTGGTAAGGATATATGGGGTAACAATTTTGACTGTCTATTTTTGTGATCCCATGATCATATATAATTTTAGGAGAATTATTCAACATTAATTGAGTAATGAATAAATTTTTTTTGTATAGACTATCATCCCCTAACATATATACAATATTAAGGGACTATTAGGACACTTAATGACATGATTGGATCATGAATAATTTAATATAATGGATTATATGATCAATATAACCCACTAGTAGAATTATCATACAACAACCGCTTCCACCCAAGTATTAAAATAGATCCATATGAAGCATTATATGGAAGTAATGTAGAACTCCAAATTGTTATGATGAATTTGATGATCGAAATCTACTTGGACCTGACTTTGTGGAAGAGATTCTGGAGAATCTTAAATCCATCAAACTATATATGAATGATTCTTATAGTGAGAAAAAAAAAGTTATGTTAACAAAAATGATAGGGGTTGTGTGTTTTTTGTGGGATAAATAGTTTTAATTTGAATAAAATATTAGAGGGGTCAATGTTGTTTGGGGGAAAATTTAAACATTAACCAAGGTACATTGGCCCATTTGAGATTCTTAATCACATGGGAGAAGTGGATTATTAGACTCCACTTAAACCAAGTATGGCTCATGTTTATGATGTGATCCACGTATAAATCTAGAGAAAGTACATAGAGGATCCCTCAAATGTACTGATTCAAGAGGTAGTATAATAGGATAATTTCCTTTCATATGAGGAGAATCTGATGAAGATCTTTGACTATAGAGAAAATATTTTAGAAAACAAGAAAAATCACCTTATAAAAGTGTTGTGGATAAATCATAAGTATAAATAGGTGACATGGGACCTAGTGAAAACAATAAAATGGATGTACCCACTCTAATTATCAACCAATAATATGAGTGGAAATTTCAAGGATAAAATTTCTAAATGGGGGAAGAATGTAATAATCTAGTGTTTATAAATGATATTCGCTACTTGAAAAAAATTGTATAATATTATAAATTATTATACATAGAGAAAGAAAAATGAATTTATTCCAATGATTAAAATCATTAAATTATTTAAAAACAAAACATAATAATATTAAATATATCAAAAGAGGCTAATAAATATAAAACAGAGAAGCTAAATTATGAAAATATGGAACACATAAAACATCTAGAGTCATCCCTCTCATGAATATAATTATAGAAAAGAAAAAAATTTTAGTATTCAAATAAAATTATAAATATAGAAATGTATAAAATTGTGAAAAAATTGTGTTAATAATGAATTAACTAATAGGGATATAATTATAGGAGGAAATTTTACCATTTGGATAATAACATAAACGTTGAGAATATTACCACGATTATTGGGAATTGTAACCTAACATTTTGAAAGAAAATTTTTCCTAAAAATAATATTTTTTCATAAAAAATATTATTTATCATGACTAATTTATTATATAAATATTATAATTTCAAAAATTAAATTTTATGATTATAAAACTAAAAGATTATTTAAGCACATTTTTAATAAACTGTATAATAAGGTATTTAGTAAAAATCATAGTTTTCATATTAAAAATAAAAATTTTCAATGATATAATTTTTTAAATAAATTGAAAATAATTTTATATATCATTCAATAAAAATTATAATGGGGTGATTTTTTGGTAATATTCTGGAATACTTCAATTTTTAGGTGAATAGAAAAAATATGGTTTTTCACATAACTTGTGTATCTCAAATTACATATTCCGGATTTAATAATGATAGAATATTTTATAGTACTCAATATTTTTATATGTTATATTTAATATCCTAAATTATTCATTAATATAAAATAATATCAACTTCAAATATAAAAAAAACATTCTAAAATATAAATTCAAAAGTGATTTCTTAAACTAAAAATTCATGTTTTCCAATTTCTTTTTAAATAAACATATAAATTGGAATTATAAATCGGATTTAAATTAATAAAAAATTTATATTATATTTATATATGTTTTATATTTTAAAAAACTCCCAATTTCAATCATTACCATTGATATATTATTTTATTTATCATTTTATTCTAAAAATATGTCTCTCCTCATGTACAAAAAATCTCACTCCCTCACCTTGGAAAAAAACTCATCCCACCCATTAAAAAGACAAATATATACCTATAAACTCCCTATAAAGACACTAATAACATGGGTTGCATCATATCGGGGAAATAATATGAACTTATCAATTCAACAAGTACTCTATGCCATTATTAAATTAAATTCATGATGAACAATAAAAATATGTAATATGATATTTAATTTAATAATTAATACATCAAATATTGAGGTAATCAATGTACAAAGAGATGGTTCTAGGGACCCCACTTAATGAACAACCACTTGGACTAGACCCAACTACTTATTACGTCAATCCGCTAAACCTCATATGATAATCATGTTTCTATTGAGTCAAGGATTTATTCAAGGGGTCTTCTATGTTGTATTATACGGAAATAATACTCATTTCATCCTCACCTATCTGAGAAAAATTAATCAAGATATGATACATCTGATGTATGTCCTTTATAAGCTGATGTGACCATGGATCTTTTAAGAAAGGAACCTCTGCAATATTATTACAATATTGTAAGATATGATATTTACTGATAAGTACCACAATATTATCATGGATGAAATTTTTCACCAAAACAGTTTCTTAAGCTACCACAGATGCTAAAATATACTCGAACTCTTCTATAGAATCATTAATCATATCCTGCTTTGAGCTCTTCCATCTCATAGTACCTTTATTCAAAGTTAATATGTATCCCATTTGTGACTTCATGTCATATTGATCTATTTGGAAACTAAAATCTAAAAATCATCTAATGATTAGTTCCTCATATCCTTTATAAACAAAGAACATGTCCTTAGTATGCATCAGATACATAAGGATAGTCTTGACTCCCATCAAATGGCAGACACATGGGTCATCTATATATCTTCCAACTACACATAATGTGTAGGAGATATCATGCATATTAAATTTCATTGAATACATGACTAAACAATTATCTTATGCATATAAAATCTGTTCCATTAAAATTATCTCCCCATTGGTATGAGGAATAATTTTCATTAAATGATGAATTCCATGTAATGTTGGAAATAGTCCCCTCTTGGATTCTCCCATACATAATCTCTTCGGTATCTTGTCGATGTATGTACTTTGAATTTGGAGAGAAACCTCTTAGATATATCATTATAGATCTTGATACCTATATTATTTATAACATCTCCCATGACATTCATAGAACGTCATTTATTCAACCATTTTTTAACATACTATAATACCGTTATTTCATTTCCAATAAGTAATATCTCAATAAAATATACAATTAAAAAAATAACTACACACCCTCTAAATAGTTTTAGATATAAGGCTCAAATTATTTCTTTATAAATCCAAATTATGATATGGCATTCTGAAAATTAATCTTCCATGAACTCGATTATGGCATTAACCTACAAAGGAATTTTTGAAACATGCATATTTTATTGGCATAATTGTAAGCCACAAACCCTTTAGGTAGTGTCATGTTGACATCTTTTTGAAGGTTCCCATTAATAAAGACTATTTTTACATCCATTATCCAAATCTAAAAGCCATGGTTATTTAAAATGGCATGTAAAATTCTAATGGATTTTATCACTGAAACTGGTGAAAAGTTTACATCATATTAAATGTGTTAACAATGTTTGAACCATTTTTTTACCATTCAGAAATTATAGGTACTTACATTTCCATCTGTATCCTTTTTTTTGTATACCCAATTGAATCCAACAGGCTCTACATCCACAAGAAGATCTACCAAAATCCAAACATGGCTTTGGTACATGGAATATATTTCATAATTTAAGGATTCGTTCCACATAGAATCATTTGTTCCACTTACTTATTCCATATAGGTTAGATGATCAATATAATCAAATAATAATGAGCCACCATCCTTAGTAACTAGAAAACCATACCATTATATTTCTCTAACCTCTCTAGTACTCCTATGCAGTACTTCTGTCTCTTGAAATGTTTCTTCTTCCATGTGGCTTTGTTGAATCTAATCTTGTAACAACTATTGTGTGCCTTGTGCCTCAACTTCATTGAA
The DNA here is from genome assembly GCA_963277665.1 of Viscum album. NCBI lineage: Eukaryota > Viridiplantae > Streptophyta > Magnoliopsida > Santalales > Viscaceae > Viscum > Viscum album. Next base: position 56,558,519 of record OY728156.1, read on the forward strand.
TTTTATCTCTCCAATAATTTCACTTTTCGAGATGTGATCCTTGTGAAGGAATTTGGGGTTTCTTTCCACTATAACATTTTTGATTGAGGGGTCATATATGTAAAATTCCCTTGTTTCATTATGGAATCCTATAATGGTACACATTGTGCTTCTAGGTGCATGTTTTTTTACCCTAAGACACCTTAAAAATTATTCTCCTCCTCACACATGTAAATTTGATAACATAGTTTTTATTATACGCCAAATTTCATATAGAATAAAATTTATTGATTTAGATAGTACAAAGATTAATATGTGATCTATTTTTTGTAACACATATCCCTACATGGATAATGGGAGAATCTCATGACTCATTATTGATCTCAAAATGTCCCACAAGGTTTGGTTTATCCTTTTTATTAATCCAGTATACTATGGCGTGTATATATTACTTATCTTGTATAGGATATCAAAATCTCGTAATTAATCAATGAATTCTTGAGTAATTAATTATCTACCACAGTCTTTCTAGGGTTTCGTAATATTCCTACAAAGCTGGTTTACAACATATTTCTTGTATTCCTTGAATTTATCAAATGAATATAAAGTATTCCTCATTAATTAAATATGTCAATATCTACTGAAATAATCATTAAATTTTATGTTGTATGAGTATCCAATAATTGTTTCAATGGTAAATCGTTCACACAAATTGTTATGAACTAATTCAAAAATCTCTTTATCCCATTCACTAGTCCCACAAAATTGGCCTTTGGTTGTTATTCCTTGAAAACCACTCTAACTTACACCAAGAGTTTTTAGTTTTAAAGAATCTATATATCCTTCTTGATTTTATTTTTTAAAACATTTTTCATCATACATGACGGAGATGGTGTTGCCAAAGTTTGGTGTGGCATGATTCATGCGATTTAACTTCTTTATCGACTTCAATTACTTGGTTTATGTAATCCAACATATAAAGACCTTTATAAAAATAAATTTCCTTAAAAAATATATCCTGATCTAAGAATAAAAATTTATTTTAAAATTTGAAAATGAATCCTTCCATTTCTAGTTTGGATACAGAAATAATTTTTTTGGTATCTAAAGGCACATAATAACAACCCATTAAAACCAAGATCATTCTGGTCAGAAATGTGAGGTGACTGTCCTTGATAGCTACAATATCATGATTATCTCTATTGGAAGCTTTAATTTCTACCTCAACTTAGTCAATTTTTATGAATATATTTTGTTATTATATTTGAATACATATATGAAAACTAAAATCCATATCCAATAACATATTTGAATAAATAGATAAATTTCACACGATCACAATTGAACATGAAGCTTCGTATTTCTTATTTAGTTGGGTGTATCTTTTTAAGTGGTATATTTTACCATATTTGAAACAAAAAACATCAAGTTCCCTTGATTCACCATTGATCTTCATGTTCTTTTAAGTCGTGGAGAATCTTTTGGATTAATGATCATTGATTTCCCTTTCAATTTTTTAATCTTAAGGGCAGATGGATTTTTATGATTCATATATTTCTCTACTTGGAGAAGGAGGATAAGAAGATACCTAAGAAACATCTCAATGTTTGTCATATTAAAATACAAAACAAAACTTGAGAAGTTTTTAGGAAATAATGTTTGAATGAAATCGTTGCCTAGTTCTTCGGGCTATTTAAACACAAGAACATCTAGGTGCTCAATGTAGCTAATGAGCCTGACTATGTGAGGCCCTTCTAGGGATCCTTATACATGATTACTATTAAACGACACCGTTGAAATCTCAAAATATTTTTTTCTAGCTCTATATTTTTAAAGACTATAGAGTTTCTCAATATTATTATATGTATCCATGTTTTTGAGATACTTCATGAATTCAATAGACATATATGAATGAATCAAACATTGAATGTCGAAAACATTTTTTATATGATTTTCTAAGACTAGGAACTCTTCATCACTCACCTCTTCAGAAGGAGAATTAGGCATCGATGATTTTAACATGTAATATTTCCATTCAAGTAATAGAATGACCCGAAGGTTTTTAATCACCCCTAGAAGTTTCTATTAGATAAGAGATTGGCATTATCCAATATTGATCATAGTTATAGTGTAGATGATGATGTTTCAATTTAATTATACAACTAAAAGAGAACATTATTCGCACTTTTCATGATTACAAATTTTGTGAGAAAAAATAAATTAAATGATTTATTAAATCTCCCACTATTTTATCAAATCCCAATAGTCTTTTCCATAGAACATGACATGACAATTTACTAATACATTCTAGTGGAAAGGATCCATATTCCTCATTGAATAACCCCAACAAGGGTTGGTCAATCTATTTGGAACGTATTTATTTAGGCATTCTTTTCCAATAACAGGATTGCAGTTCCTTGATACAATGAGTGGACTCCCCAATCCAGAAATCGTAACATCGATTTTCGCAACACTTGCCTCTATATTACACCAAGTATAGAAAGTTATACTCTGCTTAATGTAAAATGGTTAACTCAAACCAAAACCTTCATAATAACACCCATTATAAAAATATGTGTCCCATAATGGGTTGGTAAAACAGATAGTTTTATTTAGTTTGGTTCATAGTCATGTAACGAAATGCTTAGTTTGAATTAATATTACATTGAGGGATTTTATTTTATTGCACAAAATTTATTATCTTGTTTTATCCTTTGTATGACATGTTAATATTTTTGTGGATGTTTTCATAATTAAATAATAATGTTGGGATAAATCATTTATGCATAATCAATTTTATTTAATTTCTATCATTTCATATTAATTCATTCATTTATGTGATTATAGTATTGAATCAATAAATATAATTTTAATACATTAGATAGAAACTAAATATATAATTAAATGACCTGATCATAAGCTTATATAATATTTTATTTAATAAGAATAAATTAAATCAACCAATGACCTAGGGGGAATAACTCCTTATTCAAGGCCTGACATGAAATATAGTATTCTGCATTCCCACCTATGTATCACTGAGTTGGCACCATTATGGTTAAATCTTGAAGAATATCCATGCACCTTGGGATGCTCCAATAATTACAAATATTTATTACAAACACTCATGTGAGGGGAACCAAAGGTTTGGTTAAAGGGAATTACATAAATATCCATGGACAAGCATGTCCTATATAATAATGGATGGAGTGATGACTCAGATTCCATCTTTTAATTTAATATTAAACAATTGAAAACACATGAAATAAATTCCAACACATACATAGGTCTTGGTCAATCTCATGATCGGTAGTACATGAAATGAATAAACAAAATGTAACGAGCTGGAATTGATTACATTATTTGTTCATTATTATTAATATGAATGTTCTCGTACTAATTAATTAATAAAATAATTAATTCCATTTCATCTTAACAATCAACAAAACATGATTGGAGATTCACATCAATTTGGAATTTGTGGAAAGGAAATAGTAGAACCATTAATGATATATTTATTACGTTAAATTAATTTATTATTTATATGTTTTAAACCCCATTATTAAATTGTAAAATAGAAAATGGTGTGAAAATAAATAAAATAAGGTTTTAATACAAAAAATTCTCAAAAAAAATATAATTTTTATTTTTTTTCACATGCCTAGGGATTTTGTGTGTTAACACTTCCAGACTACACTGCGTGTAAATTCTAACTAAACACCATGTATTTGATTCCCCACAGACTAGGTTGGCCTAGTCAATATGCGGTTTTCAATAAATTCACCGCATGTTTTTAATTACCCAGAGAATCTATATACAATGAAAATTGGTATAAAACATGTTCGCTGACCACACACCTTGTATCTTATCTGTAAAAACCATGGATTTTAAACTTTATGATGGTATCCCCTATCATTCATCATTTGTTGTTAAATCTCTATGAAAATTAAATACTAAAAAATTTGATAAATATGTCAATAACATGTAAATTTAAATTAGAATAAAGAATAACTAACATAAAAAGAAAATATTACCATGATGGAGCATACATAAACAATAAAACAAATAATTATTAATTTAAATGTGTCACCTGTTATACCACTTGTTTATTTATGGCACAATATATGTGTTGTAGTAGTGGGTGATATATTGAAATCTATTTTTTAATCATTTCATGAAACCAACAGTAATGATCATGCACGTCAAATTTAGAAAAATTTTATTTTATAAATTAAATAAATAAATACACGGTCTTATGAAATTTCATCGTTGATGACTATTGATCATCTGAAAATGCCCTTCCAGATTTCATTCATTGATTTTATGAGGATCTGATGGTAGAATCCATCTAGTGGTGATACACATGTGATCCAATGGTCTCTGAGCAATTCCACTCATTCTCTAGGTTCAAGTATGGAAGATCGAATGTCTTGTGATGTTCATTTATGAATGCTCATTCTTTGGTATTGAATGAATTATATATTGTGTTTCTCATACATGATAGAGAGATAGAAAGATGAGTCAAGAGATAATTTTTTTGGCAACAATTCTCTATTCCAAAACAAGGAATTGGGTTCAAATGAATTACATAGTAGACATAACCATCTATTTATTTAGATGGTATTTTGGTTGAAAAATTAAATTCCATATCATCAATTAATGATAATTATAACCATTAATGAAATCTCATGCAACTTAATAAAACAAATATTATTTTTATTTTTATTTTTCATCCCAACATACACAAAATGTATAAATGTTATTATTGGCTCATATATAATTATTTTATCACCTAACATAGTCCCGATCCATTGAAACTCCTCTTGAATTTATTGAACATCTGAATAGATAATTTATTCTCTTAAATAAATATTTTCTTCACACTGTATTAAATAAATATTTAATAAAAATTCAATAAAATAAATAAATAAATTTATTCACAATCCCATGAATAAATATTTATAAAATTTATGAGATAAATATAACATGAATAAAATTTTCCCCATGACTTGAGAATGATATTTATTCCACTAAATTCATATAGTATTTAATCATGACAAACAAAAAAACAATGTGTCACCCTCGAGGATTATTTCTCATTAACATTTGGTAGGCTTCCCTAAAGAGAAAGATTATAGTCTAGTAATGGGTGAAGGGGACTAAGATAAAGAACCTAAATTCGTAATGATGAAAAACACATATGAACGTTCATTATGTAATATAATCTCTTTATCACAATATCTCATCAAGAAAGATTCCTGACGGTTCATCAACCTATATGCTCAATATACCATTCATTGACTATCTTAAATAAACACATCCTTACACCATGACCATAAAATTGAGGGTGATAGTTATATTTCAATAAAAGGGTTGAGATATGAACATCCATACAGATGTAAGGGACAAATCCTTCTTTAACTTATCCATTAATAACATTTCTTTCATGACTCACCCAATTGACCCTACTTCCTACAAACATATGGCGTGAAATTTTTTCAGAAAAAATCTAAGCATGAATGTTGTGACATGCATTAATTATAATCCTAGTTTCTAATGTCCATTACACATGATCACATATAAAAATATTTTATGACACGAAAACATGTGGAATTCATATTGGTGGGTCTATTCATATAATATCCCATCTCAGAGATTACCAGGTGTGAACATCATGAGAATAAGTCACATCTACTTATGAGTACTCACACCTAACTGTCTATATATGATGTTTCCCAACATACCATGTTATCTAAACACACAAAAAAATATTAAGTATATTTTCATTCAACTTAAAAGATCTCATCAAAGTGGGTAAATACTATGACCATATCGATTCAAAAAATAATCTATGACATTATTACATTAATTTAATGTCGAACTATGAACAATATGTAATGAGATGTTTAAATTAATATTTAATACATAATATATTCATTCAATAAATGTACAAAAAATTGGTTATAGGACACAAAATATAACTCTATGGAGAATGTGAGGGCCACTAAGAAAATAGAGATTAAGTAGTTAAATAATGTTTCTGTTTTATTATGAAGTAGTTATGTAGAAGACAAATTTTTCCAGGACACTAAACTTTTTAGATGCTGGATTTCTGTCTATATTATGTTGTTTATTTTAAATTGATGTAATAGTTATGTAAAAAATGAATAGTCTCCATATATACACTTTTTTCTTTTCTACTTTAATAGTAATGAGTCCCATATTTAATCTTACAACATAAGTATATGGACCCACCAATTCTGATGTCTAAAAAATTGGTTTCCTCGAACGTTCTATGAAAATTAATTAAAATCTTAATTTTCTGCCAGATTGAAGATCAATGATGAAATCATAATGATAGAGCACAGTTTATATGAGAAATGAATATTACTAATGCACCAATGATAGAAATCTAAGTGAGAGGACCGACCAGAATCTCCTTCGATGAGGATGAATGTCTAATCCACCATTGTATGACTGGTCGACATTGGTTAGTTCAAGTGGTGGGCTATAGGTGAAAAATTATTATGCATCGAGCACACCATTCACATAGATCTGAGCTTGAGGACAACCTGTGATTATAAACAAGAATCAAATTCATGTTTCTGTAGAGAACACATGGAATTTATGATGATTTATCCTTTGAGATCCCACAGAGCTCATGGAAAATGATGAACTCATCCACTGGTGAAGGAAAATAGTTATGAATGGATTTTTGATTCAACCTCATAAGATATTCAGTGTTTGTTATGTAATTATATAATGGTGTGACAAAATACTGATGTTTAATTAGGTATTTTTTTGATGTCCCATTATGTTTAAAATTCATTTCCACCCAATATCATACTAGGTGAGGTTGGTGCTGCATTACATTGAATTTGTTATGCACCATGGCCAAATAGACGGTTTTTGCTAACTCAAATATGTATGTGTCGAGCCACCAATTTTTGATATGCTATGTAAAAACTATTCTATAAATTTAAAGAATATTATATAGTCACACTTCTTCATTATAGAGTGTTTTGTTGTAATTTTTAGTTCAGTCATTGTTTTTTTTAAATATAAGAGGTTTAAAATGGGTTTGGTAATTTATTGATAGTAATTTTGAATATTTAAAATTAATTTAGGATTATTTAAAATTGAATTATTTGAGGTTGATTTAATTAATTATACAAAATCAGTATTATTGAATTCAATTTTTTTTAAATTGAAATCATGTGAAACTTATTAGACATTATACAATATATTACACGTATGTGTAAACATGGATATTTATATGCATTATGTTGCAATTAAATGGTTTAAAATCTTTTTGTTACAAATTTTATATGTATATATCATATATTTTCATATATATATATATATGTACTTGTTTCATAGACACATTTTACATATATATGTATGTAAATTTATATCTATGTGTTCTTGTTTATGTATATTTGAATTTTTTATACATATAAAGTCGTATATATTTTTTTATACACACACACACACACATGTGTGTGTGTGTGTCTATGTGTCTGTGTGTGTGATTATAAACATATATATATATTTTGTATTCATTTAACTATATATATGGTTTAGTTTAAGTTTAATATATATATATATATCATGATTTTTGAATTTATAAAAATTGATAAACAATATATATATATATCGTGTGTGTGAGAGTAATTTAAATATAAATAGCATTTAAAAAATAGAAGTGAGAATGACAGAAATTAAATTAAACCTGTGAAATAATTGAATAATAATATAAATATGGAAGAAATTGGGTGGGTGAGGCCTTGATGGATTTTGGATCATTAAAAACAAAGAGAAAGTGAGTTTATATGGGAAATGAGAGTGGATCATATAAGGTGAAAAAGAAAAAACATGTTAAATAAAATATGGGAAATAAATTGTAGAGACAATGGGATAAATGGGAAATGAGAAACAAAAATAAAATAAAGAAAAAATGGGGGATATAGAATTGGGTGGAATATAGAAAATGTGTTAGTTGTAAGGATATTGAATAAATAAATTAATTAAGAGGAATAATTAAATTAAAAGAATAATTAAGGGGGAATAGAGAGAGATTGATGAGCTCGGGGAATAGAAAACAAATAATGTCAGGAAAATGTGTGAAATTAATTGAAATAATGATAATAATTAAATAGACATAAAAAAATTATGAGTGTTTACTGGATGTTTTAGGATTTTAACATGATAATAGAGAGGAATACAAGAGATTGGTGCGGCGGGCGATGTAAAAAACGGGAAAATAGTACATCATATTTCATAATCATTTTCTCTACAATATCTCAATAAATATTAATCAGAATGAAATTCCATCTGTTTTATTGGATTCATCTTCATGAGTTAAATGTAAGTTCCTAGTTTTATCAAAATCACCAAGTTATAATTTCTAGATATAATTATATCTAAATTATTATGTTTAAATTATTGATGATGGACAATCAGTAGATTAAGGATCTATATTGTACCTTGCGAACAATGTTTCTCATATTTTTTGGTACTAAAAACCAATTATGGGGATCATTCTTATTTCATATATTATTATCGGGATGGAGGGGTAATTATTTAGTTTATTCATTTAGAAGATGGTATGAATAGGATTAATAATGATAAATAATTGTTAAATTGGAATTTATGGGGAATAATTGAATTTGAAATATATTTTATATGATTTCTTCATGTTTTTGAAACAATTTCCCTATAATTTGTTATCACATATGTATATAGTTATAATACTTATTATAATACGTTGGGTCGCTTTTTATAATTAAAATATTATCTTGTAGAGAGAATAATAATCACACAATATTAATTAATATTATTTTCCATAAACGGCGATATCTATAATGGGTTTTCTTATTTTTAAATATTATTTAAAGTATTACATGGTCAAGATAGCTTGTTGAAAATCATTGATATTGGGAGACATTTTTTTAGATAATTTTATTTGTGTTGTAGAACCTTGTTTGGTTTTATTGTTTGGAATAACATTGAAGAGAATTTTATAATCACTAATATCCATCTAATAAAATGGGTTCCCTAGAATATTATTGTCTTTATTGATAATTCCATCAAGTAAAGAAATGGAATTGATTAAATATATCTTACTAAAATTAAAAAATGTCATGTTTTATGTGATACAGATGTGAAAAGGGGGATGAATTGTTTTTCTGTGTGTATGTTTTGTTGTGGTATATTCATGGGTAGTATTGAAATTAAATGTTAACACTGGAAATATAAATAAATGTGTTCTAGAAATAAAATTAATTGGTATATATGTAATCAGGAAAATGTATTAGTTTATAGTGGTGGATCATATTAGCATTTGGTGTGTGGTGTGGTGTATTTAGAGGTTGTTGTAAAAATGTCAATTTTGTGAGTTGGAAAGTGATTATTTTGGACCCAAAGGTCAGGCTTGTGTGTAGTTATATATATACCATTTATATTATTTTTTATTTATATATAAAACCCACCTATGTTGAACACTATGTTATGAAACCCATATATATATATATATATATGGGGGAAATTTATGGACATCCTGGTGGTGAGGATTAATGGACGGCTACCCCCATTCTTCATCTCTCTTGTAGATGATAGAGACATGCACGGGATGTGAAGGCTAGAAGTCAGAAGTTATATTATTGAGATGTATTGTTATGTGGTGTGATGGAATTGGTGTCCACATAAGGTATGTGTGTTTATGAGATGTCTTATGGTCGGTTTCTTGTATGGTAGGAGTAGGTCATGTGGTTCATGTGGTTCATGTTCATGATACCATGTTACCCTCATTACTATTATGGGTGATATGTGATGTGATGGCTCATGTGTCTTTGAAAAATGAGTGATGTGATTTCCCATGTGTCTATGGGAGAGATGTGATATTATGTCAATGTGGTGTGGGGTGGTTATGTAGTTTTTTGTTGTTCAGAAGTTATGCAAGAACAAAGTAGTACGATATTTGTGTGAGAGAGTGGAAAATCAATGGGATAAAGGTGTTGGTTACCCTAATATCGATATGATTCATGATATTTTATTATATAAGGATTTAATTTTTTAGTGAGTGTCCCATAGTGAGTATGGGCTTGGTTAGTTGACTATTGTAAGTCATGTTTGTTTCTGTTGTTTTCTCATGGCTGCATTAGATTGATCTTTTCACATGTGCAAGAGAGACTTTGGATGTCTTACTGAGTATTCTAGTATACTCACCCCATGTATATATAAACTTATATTCAGGATTCTTCGAGGACATTCTAGATTGTTCTGGATATTTCACGCTCAGACCATTGGAGTAATTTTTGTGTCACTTCCTTAGAATTTATTTTGTGAAATCATTTAGATATGATTATTTGTATTTGTAATATTAATATATGCATTATGATATGGTTTTGGTTTCCTTTTTATATTATGTCATAGATTTGATTGATCAATGACATCCAATATCATAATAGTAGTCATTATAGATTGAAATTTCACCCTTTTGTGAGATTTTTATACCCCCTATACTAGTCTCCGACATGGGTCCTACTTTAGGCTAGACTCCGGGGGGGTTATTATCTATTTTATCTCATTTCTAGAGTACTAAAAGAACCTTTAAGGTGAAGGGGGTCATGATAGAGTGTAGTTTGAATTGATTATTGATAGATATTAATTAGTTTAGAGTTAAAAACAATCAGTATTGAATACATTAGTAGGGAGACCATTTTTTTACCCTAATGAAAGACATAAGATAGTGATTACCTTCTAGGACACATGTTTATAGGGACCCTATGATCTGATGTAAGGACTCTAAGACAACAAAATTATAATGTGGGGTGGAACTACATAAAGTTTAGTGGTCTTGTATAAGTACATGCATCATGATTTATTTCACATTTGATTGAACAATTTTGTTTATGGATGTTATGGAAATTAATTAAATAAATCATAAAAATTTATATTTATCTCTCTAAAATTTCCCATGCTATGTTTTCATATGAATAGTTATTGTTTGATTAATTTTAAATATAAACTAAAATAAAATTGTAATATTATTTTTATCAAGACAGATTTTTTTGATTCAAACCATTTTTATGCTTGAATGATCTTTTTTATTTTCTGTTATAGCATGATTCATAGTGAATTAAATTTTTTTTCCTTTCATAAAATGTTAAATATTACATATTGACTTCATAATTTTATATTTTTTTCTAGAGCATGATTAGTGTAATTTTTTGAATTATTGTTTAATTTTAAAAACACATATAAATAATTTTATCCTTATTAGATTTCAGAAAAACATTATATAATGAATTTATTTTAAATCGTCCTTATATGATTAAGGTTCCCATGAGAGTTAATATTTCTTCTACTGCATTCCATTTTTAATTTATCATCATCATGTGTTTTGTAATTATTTTAAAACATTGTTTTTTACATTTCAATTCTGATTTTCATTAAAATGACAATATAAATTATTTATTATTTGTTTGAAATTGGTAACCAGGACATGAATAACTTGATTCTTATTTTGGCATATATTTAATTTGGTGGTATTGATGTAACCATATATTGTAATATTATGTTAGGGTCGAAATTCTTGTGACATTTATCTCTAAAAGTTGGAAAATGGTAAGCATGATCTTTTGTATCTTGTTGAGACTTAAAACTATTTCAAATATTAAACCTATTCATTTAACACTGCTGATAATTTTTAAGGTTGAAATAAATTTTCTTACATGTTAATTCATCAGTATTTTATTATAGGAATGATTCTTAAAATTGAAAAAATTGTTGTAAATAGGTAAATTATAGAATATGAGACATGAGTATGTAACTTGTTTAACATTTTATATTAAATGTTTAATTAGAATAATGTTACCCACATTGCACTATATAATCATTTTTCCTAAGAAATTAAATAATTAAAGAATTTATAGTCCATACATTAAAAAGTATGAAACACATAATAAAACTTGTGCAGTTTAATTTTTTTTACATAGAATGTTTTATTTCGAGAATCCTGGAAACAAGTTGTTTATGAAATTGGGAATGTGAATTGTGAACAAAAACATATCATATTAAGTTTTCCAAATTAATTTGGATGTGTATTTCCACAGTAACAAGAAGAACCAACAATGTCTTGATTAATCAAATTAAACATGGTGGTGAGATAATGTGTGTGCAATTTCATATCTAACTAGGAAACATGTTTGAGATATTTAAATTCAAGACATGGTGTGTCATTATAAATTACTTAGAAATGTTCATTTTTGTTTGTGGTATGATTATTTTTTGTTTCAATTAAGTGTTGATATATCGTTCTGAAAATAATGGTTTATGGAAACCATTCATGCACTATGATATTATTGGATTATGAGACTATTCATGGGATTTATCAGTCCCCCCCCCCAATGTATTGAATGTATTGTCACTAATATAGGGCTAATAAACTAATCTCTCATTGAAATTTTGATAGTGTGAGAGAATACCCATGCTAAATAATGGGTGTTATAATGTAATCCCCTTCATGATTGTAGAGTTCAGAATGCATCAATACTATGTGTGGTTTTTCATGTTGGGTTGTATTGTGTGATGCGTGATTAAAAAAATCATTCATATTAATTGGTTGAAACCCAAATAATAATATATATCTGAAATTTTTTTACATGATTAAAATCAGGCATGAATGTATGTTTTAACCATAAAAGAATAATATGTTGACATGAAATATGGAATTCCATGATATGTGTGCTTGGGGATTTAATGTATGTTGATAGTGGTGATCGTTGGTTGGGGAAGTGTGGAGGGTGAAATGGTGATCTTGGTAATGTGAAAATGTTGGTTTCTTTCAGATGCTAAAGAGGTGAGGGGATATGGTTGTGTGAAATTAATTGTGGATGTTTTTGTTAGTTGGTAATTGTGGATAATGGTTGTGTTTTAATGTGGCGGTGATGTGTGGTGGCTAAGATATGTGTTTTTTGTGGTGAGATAGTTTTTGATCTGTTTTTTGTGATTTTATTTATAGAATATCTCTCGTCCCATGAAAAGATCAATCACATAAACTAGGTAATAAATGAAAATGTTTTTTGGTAAAATAAAAAAAATTATACAGATATTCTTTCCTACCACACATAAATATTATTATTTAGTGATGGGAATGATTGAATACTATCTTGCTGGATGGTTTTTTCTGATTAATCTTTTTTTGATCGAACATGTTATGGAATCAAACATTTAAATAGAGGAGACTTTTTTTCATCAACACAATTTATATTTTAACATATATTAAAACTGTATTAGTGAGACAGTTATGCCTATACCAGATAATATCCTGGCATGGTGGATGTGTCCCATTGATTTTCATACTTATGAAAGCTCTTTCAATGTTAATATGAGTACATCTGTTGGTCAGGAAATTTTTTATAAATATTTTTCATGGGTATGATTCAAGTAAATAATGTTTTTTAACAAATGCAGAAAAAAATTAAAGCTACATAAAATGGATTGTTTGAACCATCAATTTTTTTATTTACATTTCATGTCATATTTAAAATTTTATAATTTTAACAACTTATTTCAAATGAAAGGTTATGTATGGTGATAAACTATGATATTTAATTTTTTTAAAAAAATTATTTTCTAATGATTTACAATAGAATTATATTTAGTTATAATAATTATTTGATGTATAATTTTGATGGAAAGATGTCGGTGTGAAATGTTTTACGATTTTAGTGGTTATATTTTGAAATTAAAATAATGTGTTTTTTAATGAAAAATTAAATATTTATTTTGAAATGAAATGAATTAAATTACGGAATAATGATTTCTTTCAGAGGATATTAGAATACTTAATAGGGTTTTGAACAAATAATGAAATATAATGAAAATGGATTTGGTGAATTTTATTTCTATTCAGATAAAAAATATTTATTTTATGAGGGGTGATTTTGAAATGACTAAACATATTTTCAAAAATAAAACAATGATTTGGTTTTAATCTTGGAGTTGGATACTTTAATTATTAATGTTGAATTGAGTTAAAAATATTGTGACTGACATGATTGGTTGATATTTTTTTTGTTGGATTTTTTTGTGCATTCTTTTTCACTATTCTTAGGAATGGGTGGCCAATTCATGCATAATATTCCATATTGTTTAATCTTTTTTTATTGGGATGAATTATTTGATCTCATGTTGATATGTGAGATGTGTTTCCTCCCATTATAGATTGATTTATTAATTTCACTACTAATGTTTGAATTTTATCCCCTCATTATGATCATTTAACATGTTGTGTAGCTTCACACATGTTTTCCTTATTTATTTTTTTGTTAAAAATATATCGAGAACCATTAGAGGTGTCTTGAGGGTTTGTTGTCTAGACCACCATTATCTTTACCTTCTGATTTTTATTTAATTATCGAGGACAAGAATTTTCTGATAGGTATCTAGTATAATGATCTATAATATTCTTGAGTATTCTTTTTTCATTATAGGGTGCTTCATAGTGATTATTATGTTTTTTCATATTTGAAAAATAATTAAAAATGTTTAAATTTGGTTTTGATAATTTTTTGGTAGTACTTTTGATATTTTGAAATATATTTTGTATCTATTTAAAGTGATTTATTTTGGGTAGATTTATTGAAATATTATTAGTTTATGATTATTGAATTTAATTTTGATTTAGAAATTCTTAATTAGGTACAATACATTAAACATTATAAAACATATTACATAACTGTATTCATGTGTACATTTACATGCATCATGTTATAATTAAATGTTTCAAAATGTTACTGTTATAGATGTTATATACCTATAAACACACTCACACACTAAATTTTTATATAAATTCACATGGTACTATGTGATGGACTGGGTTTCTTTAGGAAAGATGTGATGTGATGTTTTTGTGTTGTGGGGTGGGGGTGCAGTTCTTTGTTATGCGAAAGAGATGGGGCTTTGAAGACATACGCTGTTGGGTTGTGAGAATAGAAAATCATTGAGAAATAAGTGTGGGGTACCCATTATCTATATGATTCATATTATGTTATTATACATAGATTACATTATTTAGTGATAATTCTATAGTGAGGAATGTATTTGTTAGATAATATGTTTAGGTGTGGTTCGGTTATGTTGTTTTCTCACTGGTGCATTAGTATGTACTTTTCACATGTGCATGAGAAACATTGGATATCTATATCAGTATAATTATATTCTCATACCATGTATATATAAACTAATTTTAATGTTTGTAGAGGTATAACACGAACAATGATAGACATTACTTTCTCTAACCTTTGGAGTTGTTTTCGTGTTAGAACCATAATTTTTATTTCATAAATTTGATTTGGATAGATTTATTTGTATCTATTTTAATTATTTATTATTTATGTGATGGATTTTGTTTTCTTTTTGATTTAGGTCATGGATTTGATGGACATATGATATCTTGTCCCTTGATCCTATTTATTATAATGGGTATCACCTACCATTTGTGTCAATTTTGTACCCTCAGTGCATGTCACTAACTGA
The DNA here is from genome assembly GCA_963277665.1 of Viscum album. Lineage (NCBI taxonomy): Eukaryota > Viridiplantae > Streptophyta > Magnoliopsida > Santalales > Viscaceae > Viscum > Viscum album. Next base: position 56,574,041 of record OY728156.1, read on the forward strand.
TTGCATATTGTTGGTAGGAATCAGGAATCATTATTTCCCTTATATAATTTCCATCCAAAGAGGGGTACCTTTGTGGGGTAAGGTGTCGAGACATGTTTTCAATGATTTAAAAAAATTCCATATTTGATCCACTGCCAGACATAAAAACACCAATTCCGGAGATGAATTAACAGTTGTTGTGATGGGAAAAATTATGTAAAGATATAAAAAATTAAATTTGAGTTTCAGATTTCATTTCATGAATATCTCAAAAAATTACATGAATAATTTAAAGGCCCATGTTAAATGGAGGTAGTGAGGCCATGTTATGATGAATCATGTTTGAATTGCATTCTTTTCAAAATAACAAGCTAATTCGAATTAAATTTATGGAGCTCTAATTTTACAATAAGGAAATCAAAAACATATAAATTCAATCTCGATCAAATGTAGAGATTTTGAATGATCCATGAGTTTACTATTGTCTCGAATTATTTTTTCATGGAAGTGAGATCAGGTTTTGTTGCTTTCAGGGCCAATAATCCCACACGCAATGTGTTTAATTATATTGAGGAGTGTTACAAATGTGGGTTGTGGTTAAATTTTTATAGTGAAGGTGTACAACATGGACTTCAAGGAAGGAGGCATCCATCCGATCACTATGATCAAGCACTAGAGATATGAATAAACTTTTTCATTAAAATTAATAAGAGTCAATATGTCTGAAGCGGATAAGAATTAAACTGGTCTTAATCTATTGATCATAAATCATTCAGCAGATAATTGACCTAGAGAATATACCACATAGGAGATAATTTATTTGGATATTTTCAGAAGTATAATATTTTAGGATATGAATATGGACCTTCTTATTTATTTTTATCATCTTTATAATTTGTCATTCTGTAATTTCATAATGATATTTGGATAAAACACTTTCATGGGGAAGTAAAGGTTGACCTGATTTATCATTTCACCCTTCCTATGATTATTTCAAAATTGTAATCAAAATATCATTCTTAAAAATTGAATGATTTTATCTAGTGATTAAATGCAAAATCATAAAAATATTTATGAATCATTTTGACCAAGATTTTGATTACATGTTTTCAAATAATGGATCAATTAAAAAGTCAAAAAATAATAAATACATTAACCGGAAAATAAAAATATTCTTTATGATTCATTATTATTAATACACTTCTTTTTTTCATTACCTCATTTTCATCATTTATTCAAAAATTAATCACCAATAATTTGTTTCTTCTTAAATGATCAATATCATAAAAACTGTTAAATCATGCGTGTTTTTTTGTTTTATTTATCTTATTTTCTCTAGCTACCCCCTCCATTACATTTCCTTTTGGCATGATACTATATCATTATTATTTCTAGATATTTTTAGGAATGTAATTATATATTATTAATGGTAAATAATTTTTAATTTTTGAAATAATTTCTAGGAAAGTATTGTACATTGTGTAAAATTATATAAAAAATTAAACAAATTAACAAAAAAAATAGTAAACAAGAAAATATAAAAAAATATATACTATCATCAATATCCAAAATAAAATCCAAATATTGAATTTGATAGTATAAGTTATTCAGTGCATGAATATGATTTCTAAATCACTGAATCCAATCCCATAAAACAATAAATTAAAAAAATAAGGTTTCTTAGAAATGAATAATGTAAAATGGAAACTCGAAGGGAGAGAGATTGAGAAATAGAGATATTTTGAAGATAGTCAACCCTAAATATTACAGGAAAATATTGAATGGCCTAGGACGATGTAGTGTCAAATCTATCACGTGTTAAGCAATCCTTCTTCTAATAGATGTACACCTAGGGGATATAACTATGAGTTAAAAAAATTATACCTTTTAATTAATCATATATAAAATGTAAATCAAATTGAGGATTAGTTATCCATATTTAGGTATTTTTACAATATAGTACAACAACATCCACTGTAAGGGATTAGTAGGAATGAGATGAAAATGAGAGTTTCCCGTTCCTTCTAAATAATATATGCATGGAATTGGTTTACGGCCCTTGATAAAAATATCTCTGAAACAAAGGGAAAATTTATAACTCTTTTATTATGATATTCTATCTTAAGATATTCAAGGATTAATTAAAAAACAAGATCACTATTTTAACTTAGTAATATGGAGTGAATTTTCTCGAATCATGGGTTAGGATTATGGTTCTAATTTTTTATTTTCATGATCACCGAATTCCTTCACACCTACTGATAGATGGTTTCAATTAAATTTCATCACCTACTAGTCAAAATATGGTTGACCAATATAGTGGAGGAATTCACCCTAATAAAACCAATCAATATTATAGAATCATTTTCACCACTTTGGAGCTTCATTCCGAATACAATTATTCAAGGGGGTGCTTGAATAGAATATGGAATGGTATTAGCCTGGGTCTAGATATGAATGTTCATTTTTCTAAAATTAATGACAAAATACATTCCCTAATGAGTCAAAATATAATTAAATATTCTATTCATGTTGTCTTTTTGAACCAGGACCAATGACTGAGATAATAGTTTCAAAAGCATGGACTATTTAGATGCACACATTCATGTTGTCCCAAATTTGAAAAGATCGATGAAACTCTAGATGATGTCAATTTTTATATATATGGATACAGGGAACAAGCTATAGATCAGTGGTTTTAAAAAAATTATAACCCATGCTATAATCACCACCCAAATTTATCTTGTATTGAATATGGAATGACTATATAGTATCCTATTTTCTTTGGATTTCCAAACCAATAAAAAATTGAAATTTTAAAATCAAGCTAAGGATGAAACATCTAATTCTCAAGATGAGTTTAAAGGTGTGTCTCAATAATTGATAAGGAATCATTGTAACATCCAAGGTAAATAAAGAATATTACATTTTCAGATTTATTAATATTTTTGAATAAAATATTAATATTAATTTAAAGGGAACGCTATGCTCGATGGCGTATCCAATACGCAACAACGAGTTTCTTTGAAATCTTATGTTGCACTCTAATATTAAAATAATATTATTTTAAATGGTAGTTAACGCCTATTCGTTGTAATAACAGTAATGATCAAAAATAACTACAAAATTATAATATATGTTTTTCAAATATTTTTACATTTATCCAATAAATGTTAGAGGCTTAAAATGAGAATGAATCCAATTTTAAGCGTAAATATTCTAATATTCCTTAAATGGTCGATTAACCGCCTTCTGATGGAGAACCCTTTTTAAATCCACTTGTTGAAAATTTTATATGTTATATTGGACTAAATAAAATCCTTCTTTATAATCGGGATATCAAATTTTACATTGTGTAGGTTTTTGTTATTTTTTTGATAAAGACCATTTTTAATGAATAAGTGAAAAATGTTGTATTTTAATTCAAAACCACTTTTTAATCTAATTTATTTATATGATTAGATCATCTTTTAATTTTTTTTAAAGTGAAATTAGAATATAATTTTACCATTTAATCCAATGGTGGTCATTGGAATTAATTTTACTTTAAAATTGGACTTAAACTAGTGGCAATCTTTTAATAGTCATTTTTTCTTAAAAACACGCTATTTGTTTTGACTGCAGGAAATAATTATTAAATTAATTAATGAAACTTAAATTTTTTTTAAATTTTGTAAAATAGAAATCATTTTTGAATTCGGAATATCAAATATAGCTTAGGGTGAATTTTTGGTATTTTTCTGAAAAACTTCAATTTTTGATGAATAGTGGAACCACTAAGTGGTAGTTAAAAAACTGATTTTTCATTTAAATGAAACTTTAACACTTCTGTGATTTGAATTTAAAAAATCTGAAATACATGTTTGTCATTAGGATGTAAAATGTGGTTCAATGGGATTAAAATAATTTTTTGGTGAATAGTAACTTTTATGTTTTACTAATCGCGGTTAAAGGTAATTAGTTTAATTTGAGGTAAAGATAATGCTATAATAATATGAAATGACCGTGAAACATGTCCTAACATAATCGAATGAGTCCTGGACGACCAAGAAAATCCATGGGTCAACTTTGGGACCCCATAGAGACACTTTGGTAGGAAAATGACCTTAATAACATTTTATTTAAAGTTAAAATAAAACTGTTACAAAAATGTATTGATTTACTAAAACAATTTTTACATAGGGTTATGCAATTCATATTTTTTATTATAAATATAAACTATAAATATAAAAAGATTTCATACATCATGATATTTTTTTTAATTTTTATTCATTAAATAAATAAATTTATTGATGACACCATGATGATGTAGTGATTACCTCATTAATGAACGATTTAAATAAAATGAGAAGATAAGGTAAAATATAATACTTAAACCTCTCAAAAACCTATTGGATTTGTGTATTTATAACCCTTATCACCTTATCCTAAAAATATATAATTTTGGGACCATTAATATCCGAAAATAATTTTATAATAATGTAACTTTTCCAGACATTCCAAGAGTGCCCCTCCTTCCTCTTATAAAAGGCCCCCACCTCTACCCCCTTACTGACACCTCTGAAGCTTTTGGCTTGACCAAAATCTGCTCCTTTTATCTCTCCACATCCCTCTCTTCATCATATAATCCTTACCTTAGGCACAAAGCTCTTCAAGAAACCATTTTGGTTCAAACCAAAGGGAGTTACATGATTTAAAGGTAACCTCCTCTATTATGTTCTTTTGTTTTATTTTGCTTCTCCAACCCCCTAATATCTTTTTATTCTTTTCTTTTGTATCAAAAACAGTATCTTCAATATATTACGATGATTTTTATGAGAAGTATTCGATCTAAACTTACACACACCTCCGTGTAATGGTTAAAGAACATACTATTTCTGTGGATGGTGAATTACTACCTCACGAAATGATAATTGTTCTATCTTATCCTACCACCTCTCATGGTGGCCATTATGATGGAACTATATTTTTTTATGATATATATTATATTTATTTCCTCTCTATGCCTCTTTATTTTACATTTATAACATTCCTTTATTCTTTTCATGTTGTGAAAATGTGATAATTTCATTTGAGGATGTGTGGACTACCGCCCCCTCAAGTGATGTGACTCGTTCATGCAATACATGGAATGTATAAAGAATGAAATTAATGGACTTCTGTGACTTATATAACATATATATTATACTGGAATTATCATATATATATATATATATATATCTCTTTTTGTTTTAATTTCATTAAATACGAAATAGAAATGAAAGTAGCGTTCATGCGTACGTACGGTTTACCGCCTCCATGAATGGTGCATTTCATTTCTTACCTCTAAATGTTATGTAATATTATAAATTCTAGAATTTACTGGATATATATGATATCTATGATATCTAAATCATGAATATAATTCCTGATATAATGTATATTTTACCTCATTAACAACTTGTAATTATAAGATGTTTTTTTGACTCAAGTACCAATGATCGACAAAATGACTATTATTAACTTAAATAATTACATAATGTTCATAAAATGGTAATAAATGATATAAAAAGAATAATTCACTTAAAAATGGTTCTTAATCATGTATAAATTAACTCTTTTTTATTATTTAGGAGATTAAATAACGATCGAGTCAAGTCGGACATGAGGTAAGGGATCCTACCTCTCTTTTTCATTTTAAATACTCTATTTTATGTCATTTATTTTAAGCTCGTCATTATTATGTCTGGGGATGTTCTTTTATATTCCTCATTATTTAATTTTTATGTTAATATTATGATAGACCTTATTTGATCTCATAAATCCATTTTTGGAAGTTATAAGTGGCGTTGTTAGGCTGCCTAGTTTTCGTAAGGGATTTTTTATCTCACTTTTATTCCCGTGAGATTTATGCTACATTTTCCACCATTTCTTTTGAGTGGTGTATGTACTTCCCATTATTATACTCCTTTTTAATATGCTTTCATTTATGAGTATTTACATCAATTTTGTATAGTCTTTATTTCATGGGGTGTACATTTCTAAAGTTACCCCCAAGTCAGTAAGGGAACCTTTCACCCTCTTATTTTTAAAAGACTTGTTTTTGTTTTGTCTTTTAAATTACGTCTTATTATGTTGGGATATGTTATTATATATCCTTATTGCTTTAAATTTTATTTCCAAGTGATGAGATACCCTTTATCTATCTCATCAACTCTTTTTCTAAAATTTTATGTGACATCGTTATGTTATCGATTTTTTTACAAGGGAACTTCTTAACAAAATTCCAATTCATTGGGTTAAACCTCTACTTCTTGATTATGTCGTGCTATGAATATGTGTGGATGACATATAATTCTTTTACTCTGAGTGTCCACATATATTTAGTGTATTTCTATTTGGCACACTTAATTATGTAATTTCTTTATCCCTTCTCTAATGGCATGATCCTTGATTGGGATTACATATCAATTTCTTCTCATTGAGACATTTCTTAATGATATACACTTTTATTCCTTTATAAAGTGTATATACAGCCCCTTTTACTTTCCATATCTATATTATGTCTATACTAAAGTCAATTAAATGTTTTGAAAATAGTCTACTTTCATGTGGATTATAATTTAAACGTTCAAAATGGAAAATGACTCTTTTATTAAAACATTATTTTAATTGGTTTAAAAGATTTATTATTTTAATCATTTATCATCCATGTCCATTTTTTAAAAATGGTTTTAAGGATTTATTTTTATAAACATGAATGTTTTAAAATCCTTTACAAAGTTTCTAAGTGGTATGGGACACTTTGATTCTAATATCATTTTTAAATGTCTTCTTTTAATATTTTCAAAGTATAAAGGGATTTTTCTCTCATAGAGTTTTAATGATTTTATTAGATGTTTTTATTTATGATAATATCATGATGTGATATCTTGTGATTAAAATGATGAAATTTTATGTTTCATTTATGCATGTTTTAAGTGTTATGATTATATTATGGTTCTTGGTCAATGTTTATGAAATCGGGTGGTTCCGTGAAAACTATGGGTGGGTGAGCCCGATATAGCTCTCCAATGAATTGGGTAACACGAAGGAGTTAAACGGTAAGGTTTATCCAAAGAGATTTAGGGAATATACTGTGATGGGTTTTCCAAACGTAACCACGAGGGTTACTCCCTACGTAAGAATGTTATGAATGCCTCAAGTTACCGTTACGTGTTTTGATTTCTATGAGTTACTCCTAAATATTGTGATATAATGAGATATGTTAAAGTGATTTTGTTTTATGAGAAAAGTATCATTTCATTTATTCTTATGTATACATGGACTAATGTTTTCTCTCCGTATTATTATAACCCTTACTGATCTTTTTATGCTCATCCCATGTTTTTTGAAATGTTTTTCACAGGACATAAAGTGTAATATGGTCAAGGATGGGATCAAGGAAATGTTATGCTGTCTAAAACAAGGAACTAGACATGACTCTTTTGTTCATGAGTTTATATTTTGTGAAAAAAATGGAAACTGAGTAGATGTGCATACTTTGTAATCATTGAGATTTAATAGTTATGTTCTAATTCTCTAAAACTCTAAACCTTAAAAGATCCTCAATGTGAATTATTCATTTAATTCAAGATTATGTAATGTTTTAAGTTTATGGTCTTATAGTTGGCTTCATAGGACGGTTTAGATAACTTTAGTTGTTAGGGTATTCTTTAAGCATAAGTGACATTACCATAATGGCCAGGATTTCAGAAAGAGTCATAGTTTTTAGATAAAGTTAATGAGTAAGTATATCTTAGTGTTTATCTTCCTCATTAGTATATGATAATTTTGTTGATATACTCACACTGAATTTTTTTTTGTTTTAGTAAATGGATGGATCTAGCAGGCACCAAAGTGACAATGGGTTTGAAGGAAACTGTGGTGGTTCTCTGATTAAGAGACTGGATGAAATGGGCGATTCAATGAGGAATCTCATGGTTATTCTAAACCAACTATCAAGGAGTCATGAGTAACCACTTGAACCTTGGTGAGTTCTCTGATGCATCATGTACGAGAGAACCAAATCGATGTGGAAGTTCATGTAATAAATATAAAGGTAACCATTAGGGTTTATATGATCCTTACATTTGAGGTAATTATGGGTTATTATATGTTATGATGGAAAATGAACGACATGATATTAACATGTGGTTAAATTATGTTATGGTTATTTTTGAAGATTTTATCACTTTTTGGAGAATGTTATATGAATTATGTAGTTTTGGAAAAAGGACAACATGTTGACCGTGTGACAACCCATTGCGTCAGACAAAGCTGCGTGAATCGAACCCACAACCAAAGTGCGACTGGTATTTATCGCCTACCACTGGACTACATGAAGTCCCTGGTTAGTTTGACTAATTATTATTTTTTATATGATCTTATGAATCCAGAATAAGTTGATTTTGGGTTATCTATGGAAATTATTAACCTATCATGGAGGATATGTTATTAGGTTAATTACTTTTTAGTATGATACTTTAAGAGTAACTGATGATTGGAGATAAATATTATGGTTTATCTTGGAAGACTATGTGATTAAATCCTTCAGATATTTGGGTTTTAATCTTAGTTTCGATTAATTTGAAGAATTTTATGGAGATATTTTTATTGAATGGTCTTTGTTGGACTTTGGGTATTGTTTGAAAATTTTTAGAGATTAAGAATAGATTTTTTTATAAAAGATTATCTGTTTTGGTGATTATCTGATCTTGTACTAACCCTTTTTGTTTCGGTATAGAGACATGGGAAATATATAGTTATCTTTTGTGGATTAGGTGATTCTCTAGAAGTTAATTATAGCACTCTTAATGTGAGAAAGTCATCCTAAATACTTGTCTTTTTGAGAAAAAAATTAGTTTGTGTAAGAAATCCAGTAAGAGATGAAAGTATACACGACAAGTATGTATGTTTCCTTGTGAATTAGTTAAGCTCATAAATAAATTCCTCAATGAAAAGTAACTTAAAACTAAAATTTTGTCTATTAACTTTTCCTATTGGGGATTCAAATATCGTTTAACCCATCACAAGTTTGTAATTTTCTTGGGGTTAACTTTCTCCTAATCATGTTTTCTATCACTCTCCATCAGAACATGAACCATTGATTTCTCTTCCATTTCCATGTTTTCCTACATGGTATCCTAGTATGGGTTAACTCAGTTGACCTTTGTACTTCCGATTCATTCTTTTAAAGTGATAGTTTAATTGACTCCTTTTCCGATGTGGGGCTTTCAATAATGTTTCTGAGCCCATTTTTTTTTAAATTGCAAGGACGCAATTCCCAAAAGGGGGGAAGTTTGTAACATCCCAGGTAAATAAAGAATATTACATTTTCATATTTATTAATATTTGTGAATAAAATGTTAATATTAATTTAAAGGGAATGCTATGCTCAATGGCGTACCCAATACACAACAACAAGTTTCGTGGAAATATTATGTTACACTCTAATAATAAAATAATATTATTTTAAATGGTAGTTAATAACTAGTCGTTGTAATGGAAGGAATGAACATAACTAACTACAAAATGATTATATATGTTTATCAAATATTTTTACTTTTATCCAAAAAATGTTAGAGTCTTAAAATGCGAATGAATCCAATTTTAAGCATAAACATTCTAATATTCATTAAAACGTCGATTAACCACCTTTTGATGGAGAACCCTTTTTAAATCCACTTGTTGAAAATTTTATATGATATATGGGACTAAATAAAATCCTTCTTTATAATCGGGATATAAAAATTTACTTTGTGTAGGTTTTTGTTATTTTTTTTGATAATGTCCAATTTTAATGAATAAGTGAAAAATGTTGTATTTTAATTCAAAACATATACTTAATAAAATTTATTTATATGATTAGATCATATTTTTAATTGGTTTTACAGTGCAATTAGAATATATTTTTACCATTTAATCCAATGGTGGTCATTGGAATTATATTTACTTTGAAATTTGACTTATACTAGTGTCAATATTTTAATAGACATTGTTTCTTAAAAACACGCTATTTGTTTTGACAGCGGGAAATAATTATTAAATTAATTAGTGCAACATATATTTTTCGAATTTTGTAAAATAGAAATCATTTTTGAATTCGGAATACCAAATATAGCTTAGGGTGAATTTTTGGTATTTTTATGAAAAACTTCAATCTTTGATGAATAGTGAAACCACTGAGTAGTAGTAAAAAAACTGATTTTTCAAATAAATGAAACATTAACACTTCTGTGATTTGAATTTCAAAAATCTGACATACATGTTTGTCATTAGGATGTATAATGTGGTTGAATGGGATTAAAATAATTTTTTGTTTAATAGTAATTTTTATGTTTTATTAATCACGATTAAAGGTAATTAGTGTAATTTAAGGTAAAGATAATGCTATATTAATATGAAATGACCTTGACACATGTCCAACCATTATTGGATGAGTCTTGACCGACCATGAAAATCTATGGGTCAACTTGGGGACCCCATGGAGACACGTTGGTAGGAAAATGACATTAATAACTTTTTATTTAAAGTTAAAATAAAATTGTCACAAACATGTATTGTTTTACTAAAACAATTTTTAAATGGTTTTATACAAGTCATATTTTTTATTATAAATATTCATTATAAATATAAAAAGATGTTATAAATCCTGATTTTTTTTATAATTTTGTGACATTAAATAAATAAATTTATTTATGACACCATTATGATGAAGTGATTAACTCATTAATGAACGATTTAAATAAAATGAGAAGATAAGGTAAAATCTAAGACTCACAGTTGTCAAAAACCTTTTGGATGGGTGGATTTAGAACTATTATATCCTTATCCTCAAAATATATAATTGTGGGACCTTTAATATCCGAAAATCATTTTATAATAAAGTTACATTTCAAGACATTCCAAGAGTGCCCCTCCTTCCTCTTATTAAAGGCCCCCACATCTACCCCCTTACCCACACCTCTCAGGCCTTTGGCTCGACCAAAATTTGATCATTTTATCTCTCCAAATCCCTATATTCATAATATAAGCCTTACCTTAGACATAAATCTCTTCAAGAAACCCTTTTGGTTCAAACCAAAGGGAGTTACTCGATTTAATGGTAATGTCCCCTCTTATGTTCTTTTGTTTTATTTTTCTTCTCCAACCCCCTAAACACTTTTTATTCCTTTCTTTTGTAACAACAGAAGTATAGTCAATATACTAGGATGTTGTTATGAGAATTATTTGAGATACACTTTCACACAACGTTGTCTAATGGTTAAAAAACATATTGTTTCTGTGGATGGTGAATTACTGCCTCACGAAACAATGATTTGTATATATTCTCCCACCACCTCTCATGGTGGCCATTATTATGGAACTATATTTATTTATGATATATATTATATTTATTTCCTCTATACTCTTCTGTATGTTACATTTAAATCATACCTTTATTCATTTCATGTTGTGAAAATGTGATAATTTCATTTGAGAAAGTGTGGACTACCGCCCCCTCATGTGATGTGACTCGTTCACGCAATACATGGAATGTATAAAGAATGAAATTAATGAACTTACGTGACATATATAAAATAAATATTATAATGTAATTATAATATATATATATCTCATTTAGTTTTAATTTCATTAAATACGAAATAGAAATGAATATAGAGTTCATGCGTACGTACAACTTACCGTCTCCATGAACAGTGCATTTCATTTCTTACTTCTAAATGTTATGTAATATTATAAATTCAAGTATTTACTGGATATATATGATATATATGATATCTACATCATGAATATAATTCTACATATAATGGATATTTTACCACATCAACAACTTGTAATTATAAGAAGTTTATTTTTGACTCAAGTACCAATGATCAACAAAACGACCGTTATTAACTTCAATAATTACATAATGTTCATAAAATGGTAATAAATGATATAAAAGGAATAATTAACTTAAAAAGGTTCTTAAGAAATTATAAAATGACTCTATTTTATTATTAATGATATTAAATAATGATTGAGTCATGTCAGACATGAGGTAACGGATCCTACCTCTCTTTTTCATTTTAAGTACTCTCTTTTATGTCATTTCTTTTAAGCTCATATTTATTATGTTTGTGGATGATGTTTTATATTCCTAATTATGTAATTTTTATGTTCATATTATGAGATACCCTATTTTATCTCATAAATCCTTTTTTGGAAGTTTTAAGTGGCGTTGTTAGGCTGCCGAGTTTTCGCAAGGCATTTTCATCTCACTTTTATTCCTGTGAGATTTATGCTACATTTTCCACCATTTCTTTTGAGTGGTATATGTACTTCCCAATATTATACTCTTTTTTTAATATAATTTCGTTTATTAATATTTACATCAATGTTGTATATTCCTTATTTCATGGGGTGTACGTTTCGAAAGTTACCTAAGTCAGTAAGGGAACCTTTCACCCTCTTATTTTAAAAAGACTTCTTTTTTGTTTTGTCTTTTAAATTACATATTATTATGTTGGGATATGTTCTTATATATCCTTATTGCTGTAAATTTTATATCCATGTGATGAGATAACCTTTATCTATCTCATCAACTCTTTTTCTAAAATTTGATGTGATGCAGTTAGGCTATCGATTTGTTTGCAAGGGAACTTCTTAAACCAATTCCAATTTTTTGGGTTAAACCTCTACTTCTTGATTATGTCTTGATATGAATATGTGTGGATGGAATATTATTTTTTTAAACTATGTATCCACTTATATTTAGTATATTTATATTTTTCACACATAATTATTTCATTTCTTTATCCTTGCTCTAATGGCATGATCCTTGATTGGGATTACATCTCAATTTCTTCTCATTGAGACATTTATTAATGATATACACTTTTATTCTTTTATAAAGTGTATATACTGCCCCATTGACATTCCATATCCATATTATGTCTATAATAAAGGCAATTAAATGATTTTAAAATGGACTACTTTCATGTGGCTGATAATTTAAATGTTCAAAATAGAAAAGTACTCTTTTTTAAAACATTATTTTAATTAGTTTAAAAGATTTATTCATTTAAACATTTATCATCCATGTCCAAGATTTAAAAATGGTTTTAAGGATTTATTTATATGGACATGAATGTTGTAATACCCTTTAAAAAATTTCAAAGTGGTATGGGACACTTTAATTCTAAAATCTATTTTAAAGGTATTCTTTTAATATTTTCAAATTATAAAGGGATTTTTGTCCCATAGAGTTTTAATGATTTTAATAGATGTTTTAATTTATGATAATATCATGATGTGATCTCTTGTGATTGAGATGTGGAAATTTTATGTTTCTTTTATGCATGTTTTATGTGATATTATTATGTTATGGTTTGTGGGCAATGTTTATGAAATCGGGTAGTTGCTTGATAAACTAAGGGTGGGTGAGCCCGATATAGCTCTCCAATGCATTGGGTACCATGAAGGTGTTAAACGGTAAGGTTTCTCCGAAAAGATTTAGGGAATATACTATGATTGGTATTTCAAATGTAACCATGGGGGTTACTCCCTACGTAAAATGTTATGAATGCCTCAATTTACCTTTATATCTAATGATTTCTATGAGTTATTCCTAAATCTTATGATTTAATAAGGTATGTTAAAATGCTTATGTTTTATGAGTAAAGTATGATTTCATTTATTATTATGTATACATGGACTAATGTTTTCTCTCTGTATTGTTATAACCCTTACTGAGCTTTTTATGCTCATCCAAATTTATTTGAAATGATTTTAACAGGACATAAAGTGGAATAGGGTCAAGGATGGGATCAAGGAAATGTTATGCTGTCTAAAACAAGGAACTAAACATAACTCTTTTGTTCAAGAGTTTTTATACTATGAAAAAAATGGAAACTGAGTATATGTGCCGACTTTGTAATCTTTGATATGTAATATTTATGTCCTAATTCCTTAAAACTCTAAACCTGAAATGATCCTCAATGTGAATTATTCATTTAAATCAAGATTATGTAATGTTTTCAGGCCAGGGTCTTATAATCATGATTCACAAAAATCTCAACATGATTCAATTGAGACCCAAAATTACTCTAGAGAATATAATTTAGAACTACAAATTTCTTAATTAGTAAGATACATTACCTAAAAGTATAAATGAATGATTTCATGTACCACTAAGATGAATCCTATGGAGAGTTCTAGGGATAAGGTTACTAGGATTGTCTTAAAAAATCAATAGGATGTTGTAGTTGACTATAAGAGTGTGAAAAAAATGAAAGAATCTGGGAACCCAAATCAATAAAAAAACCAATCATAAACTATGTAAGGAACTACTATAACATAATATAGTCAAGATGAACCACATAAAATTAAATAATTAAACCTCTATGGAATGAAAGAAAATTAAATGGAATTAAAATTTTGTGCACAAAATTGTGGGAATACCTAGTATTATTATGAATTTTTCCATATCCATCGATTTCCCTCAATGGTTGAAAAAAAAAATAACAGACAAATGTTACATCAATACCTTAGGATGTTCAAAAATCTCCAAATGAAATTTCATTTAATCCTAGATTTAATTAATATTCCATTTTACATGAAATCTCTCTAGAAAAGTTTCTCAAATTACAAAAAACTCAAAGAGATTGAAAATTATATCCTCAATAAAGACTTTACTTTTTTCCTTCAAAAGAAGATTCCCCCCTAACCTAAATATCTAGTGGGTTTAACCACTGTACTTTAGGGAAAATATTTCAATTGAATTGTATTTTTTATCTCTATTAAACCATTAAACTACACCCTTTATCACTATTTGAAGAATTTTATATTAAGTGATTTGAAACCCACCTCTTCGATTTTACAGATAACTAACATATATTTCACACACACATAGAGAGAGTTGATGAATAGTTAGTTAGAGATTGTATGTTTTTTTACCTGAACATTTTTTTTCTAGACATGGAGTGTGATGAAGGGTTTCCCATAATTATTGGTAGGACCTTCATAGCCATAGGTGGAGATGTTATAATTATGGAGAAAGGTGGTTTGAATTTCATGTTTAGTGAGAAAATTGAAGAGTTTCATGTGTTTTAAAATGTAAAATAACCAAAATTTTGAATAAAATGTTCTACAATTTTGATGGTAGAAGATGCTAACTCCCTAAAATATGGAAAAAAATTTGTTAAACCATCTTTAGCTAATTGAGATAATGTGGAGGCTGAGAATAACATTCCTCGACATTTTTAAATTGTTAAATGTGAAAATATGGGTAATTTTATAGATCTAGATAGTATCTCTATTCTTAATCTAGAAATATATCATGAAGATTTATTTTCTTTTATAATACATATTTAATATATAAAAGAATATAAAACTGATTTCCCAAGTGAAATAAAAGTTAAAAAAATTTATATGTTTGTGGGAGTGTTTTTAAAAAAATAATGATATTGATTTGACAAATTTTTTGAAATATGATATACAAATTAATTAATGTGGGATGTACAACATTAGAGGTAGTGTAGAAAAAAACTGTCCCAAAATTTAAAATCTATCTACTTTTCAAGCTCATTTTAGGTAACATAATAGATATCCTGGACACTTAAGGCCTAAGAGTTTTACTTATAGATACCAAGAACCCACATTGCATCTGATGCCTATTCTATTACGCATTAAATATTCATTCTTTTGTGATAATTAAACACTTACATTTATAATTTTTACTGAATTAAATGTAATTCAGAAGAAAAAACTATTTGGTGTTCAAAATAAAATAATAACTAAAGTATGTTGGTTCATAAATTTCATAAAATAGATTTTCCATTCATTTTATATGAATTTTATTCCTATGGAACTAGAATATATAACAATAGTTGGTTTTCAAAGGATATTGAAACCAAACATGATATAATATGTGATTGAAGAGGTAACTGTTATGTTTGATGATTGGATTATCCAACCCATTTCAAATTGTGCTTATTTTGGTTCAGTCAATGTAGTCCCAAATAATGGAGGATTCATTGTTTTGACTGATAAAAATAATGAAGCAATACATGTTAGAAATTTGATAATTGGTTTTTAAATTCTGTTACCCAATCAATTTTCCCCCTTTTTAAAATGCAGCATAATGATGACTATGAGGATTCTCATTAGTAGTTTTCAAACTATTTTCTAAAACTATTACATTGTTAATTTGTATTTGTTAAAGTTTAAACTATATTTTGGGAATTTAACTGAGTATAAAATATTAAATAGTACTAAATCAAATTAATAATAGAAACTAAACATATATATTAGAATATGGAATCATTATTAATGAAAAAAATTAAAGATGGCAGTGGTGGAAAATATTTTATCCTCATACCGTCTCTTTATCATTTTTGAAAAAATTTCATCCAATTAAATTATTATATTTTTACATCAATACCTCAATTTATACACCTATAATTCCTAGAAACTATAAATAAACTGCAAATATTGGTTTTCATATTATTGTGAATGTGATTTGATTTATAAAGGTCCTCTAAGAAATTGAAACTAATTGAACATAATGCACTCAATGGGGATACCTCATCCAAAGATAAAACGACACGAAAACTATTTTACTGTCACAAGTTAGTAAAAAATCAAGAAAAATTATCAGAAATTGAATCCCAAAAATAAAGTGTCATTGTTATTTTAATATCAAAATTTCATTGTTAATTAAAAAGAAAATAGTTTAAAGTTAAATGTACATACACAAAAAGAAATACCATTGGATCTCTACTTCCCACCCCCACATGGATTTGAGCCATTAATGTATTCATATATTCATGAAAAAATTACCCTTCTTCATAATTTCATCTCTATCACAATGCCATATATCCTACCAACCATAATTTAAAATTATATTTATGGCATGAATTTATAATAAATGGGGGTGGGATATTAGTTTTCTTGATTGATTCCTCCGAATGTTTTCCCAATTTTGGAACTCTAACTAGAAAAATAATGGAAATGTACCTTCATAAATGTTTTTCAAGCGTTATATTTCGTTCTTCTGTTAAATTGATAAACTATTTTTACATGTGGAATAAAAGTTATAATCTAATTACTGATGTTCACTTTTTTTGTTCAATGTGTCTCTTCACCTTCCCCCACTTTCATGTCCCAATGACCAGCATAATAAAAGAATTTTAAATTAGTACATTATTTTGAAAATTAACATTAATTACTTTGTCATTTTTAGAAAGAATCACCTAAATTGGTAGTATATTGTCTGTGATATTCACCATTTACTAAAGCGTTATATATTCTCTCTAAAAAAATTACATATTGATTGATTTTTTTGGGCCTCCAAATGGTCAATTCGGCACTTGGCATTGTTGGAACATACAAATCACACAATAAAAAGGTTACAATAAAATAAGAATTTCTAAAATTGTATCTGATATATAAATGGTATTCACAAAGTACATAAGTGATAAAAATAGATAAAATTCACGAATTAGGGATTTTCACAATTAGGCTCAAAACTTGTCAAAATTCAGAAAATGAATCAATTTCAAATAAAATAAAAACCTAATTGAGGTTTAAATCATTGAAATAAATGTGAAAAAGTTAAAAATATCATCTCTATTAATTAAACCATACCTAAGGCATGGTCTTTGAGACAAGTGAGCATTTAAAATAAATTTCAAAAAAAATTGAATGAATATTTAAATGAAAATCACGATGCTCAAAATCTAGTCATTAAAATTATCATCCCACTTATATAATTTAATGTTAAAAATTCCCTATTATTATCATTCATGGAAATCAAATATCATTCATTCCATGATGAAAAAGGGATTCATACCTCACTTATTTTTCTCAAAGCATGATTTTAATTTCAAAAAATGTTTTCCTCTTTCAAATAAATGGGAGGGTTACTATAAGCATAAATTTTTTCTATATATCTACCCATTTAAGTAAAAAAATTATTTCAATAAAGATACATTTTAAATATTATATTTATTTTTTATAGTCGGTGGTTAAAAATTGTGAAACATTATGATGCAGAAATAGATGTTTGGCACTTTGTGAAATAAAAATTGCATGACTCTAGTTGAAAATAATTTTTTTTCTTCCCCTGTATTTTCACAAAACTAACCCCTTTTTTATGATAATTTACATGATATAGACAATAATTATAATGAATTATTTTCTCTAATTTTATCCACTTTTCCATTTTTTAGAGCTCTATAAAGGCACAATTTGTTTTTTATTTTTTCCTTTTTTTTGAGGAATATGAACTAAAACTTTTATATAATGAATTAATATAAATTCATAACCTTAATTTTTGGATGATCAATGAGTTAAGAATATAGTACCAATTAATAATTCATCATCAAATCCAATTTTTTATTCAGATTTTATTATATTATTCACTATTTTATAATTTTTTTATTTTTTTCATATTTTTATTTTTACCTTTTTTAAGAGAACTGGATGATAAAAATACACAATAACGAAATAATTTCCCATTTACAATACTATATTTCTCTCCTTCCAAAAATTATGGCACACACCACAAAGCACCTAAAAATGAAACACATCCTAGTGAAAAAACACGAACGATCCCCCCAACTCCATCATGGAATACTTAATAAATAATACAAAGAGTGAGGGTTGGTAAGGATAATCATATTTTGAAGTGGCATGAACAAATAATGAAATTCATTGAATATAAGGTCTATTGATAGGAAATTTCAAAATAGTATCTCTCAAATTAAAATGTTTATAAGAAGTAAAACAAATTCCTCAATGATGTAAAACACATTCTATGAAGTCCAAATATTTGGATAAGAAAAAAACATGATCTTAATCTCATACAATATCATGGTTTTTTATCAGGAAAGTGTGGGTATTAAAAAGAATATGTAAAAATTATTCAGAATACCACGCATGATAGAAAAAATATTTTGAGTCATTGTTTCATGGGAATGGATTTAAAAAAAATATCAAAATAACAAGAATTCATGAAAATCCATTTCATGAAAAAAATGTTCCCACATTAAAATTAATAAAAAACCAATTTCATCAAAAAACATTTCAATTATATCAAAATAAAATTAAGTGTGAAAATGATAAGAATATTCATTTCTATTCAATGTTCCTAAAAAGATAATAAAATGTAGAAGATATACACAAAAACAACAATTCAGTAGGTTGAAACTCCCCCCATATTTAAAATCACTCCCATTTATTTCAGTACAGAAAATTGTAAATTAGGGTATAAACCCCAAAGAGGTGGAATGAAAATGTAACGCCCCGACCCAGAAGCCCAGATTTGGTGCATTATTACGTATCATTAGCATTATTACAAAAGATCAATTCTCGAAAGACCGATTATTTTAGTAGTCATGGAAGTACTAGTTACATTAATAAGGTTTACATTACATCATAAAATGTAAAACTAAAAAAACATTGTTTCTATAGACAACACTAAGATCTCATAGTCTATCCCAGCAGGTCAGTCATAATATACTTCTTTGCATCCTGGGAAAAATAAAAAATAGAAAGGGGTAAGTTCAAATGCTCAATAAGGATAAAAATATAGCAGAAACATTCATAAATAAGCATAAACATTTAAGGCAATGTATAGAACTAAAACAAAATCCTTTTCAACATAAAATTCGTCATAATATGGAAAATATAAATCAAAATAATTCCATTTAGTTACTCACAAGGATATTCTACCAGTTTGTCTCATTAGACATACTGATACATCGAGGAGATATACTGGGCTCCACCCATAACTTACTAAGTCCAATGAATTCCTCCTATGAAATGATTGAAACATAACATACACATTTTAATTGAAACTATCATAAGAAATGTCAATAATTTTTACACAAACCATGAATGGTATAAAAATAGCACATCCACAGTCAAAAATAACTCATTCAATACAATATGGAAGACTTTATTGTAACAGATTAACCCCAATCGATAATAATGAAGGATATTTACATTGATGAAAATAATCATCAAAAATATTTCAGAGATATATCCCCCTTTTTCTTGAAAACAATTAAAAGTCGCACTATTTGTCAAGAAGCCGTTTAAAATAGATTTTTGAATAATATTTTCCCAAAAAACATTGAAACTTGTAAAAGGAATTTTAATTTTAAAACATTAATTCCCATCTAAATAAATCCTTAAAACCATTTTTTAAACATGGACATTAATGAGAATGATATAGAATAATAAATCCTTAATAAAATTTAAATGATATTTTAGTTAGAGTTACTAACCAAAAGAGATACACTTGAATACAAATTATTGAGGTAATCAAAAATTTATAATATCATGAGGATAAAGGTATTTGTGATATACTATGTCAATGTACACTATATACACCATATAAAAGTGAATTGGTGTATAACAACAATGAAGTCTCAATGAAATGTAAATTGAGATGAAATATATTTTAAATACTATATACTTAGGTTAAGTAAAAATAAATGATATAATTCTATGTGAAAAATATTAATACCCTCAATATGATTGGATATTCAGTGTTAATAAATAAGAGGATATTCACACGCATTTTTGTAAAAACAACACCAATTAATTGGATGTTTAACTCAATAAACGTATATTGAGTTAAAATTACCATTTTAAAGATCATATCGATGACTTAAGAATTTATAAATGGAGTTATTATGTGAATAAAAAGTATATCCCCAGAAAGGGTAGTGTAAATTACTACATATATAACAAATAGTGATTCTACACATAATCATGGAGTAAAATAATCAATGAAGTATGCGTAAAACAGAATGAGTGGAAATTGAAATTCACTTTCCAATTTGGTAACATAAAAAACATACATCCAATGAAAGAAGAATCATAAAATAAAGATGTAAATACCCATAAATTAAAGTATATTACACAAACAATACAATCATTGGGCTTTACATACACCACACAAAAGAAAATAGTGCAAATATAGCATGAATCTCACGATAATAGTAAGTGAAATGAAAACTCTTTACCATGTTGTAATAAATCTATTCATGTGACCAAAAGTTAATAAACACCATATGAATCAAATAATACCATGAATATAAGGACAATCATGATAATATATATCAAATGGTAGTAAAAAATACACCACATTCAATAAATAAGTAGCGTAAAATGGAAATCTCACAGAATTAAAAGTGAGATAAGAAACCCCTTACTTTGTAAATTTCCATGGTCGATGGTAGGTTAACCTAATGTATAATGGTGAAATAATTTTCATTAAATTATAAAAGAAACATATACATTAATATGATATCATATATGATCTTTTAATATTTTTTTGTTAATAATATTTTAGTATTATCGTCATTTCAGGTGTTAATTGATTCATTTTCCCTTATATGATTTGTTTGATAAGTAGTGTATGTTATGAATAGGATTTATCTTATTAAAATTAATATTTATATTAAGTCATTAAAAATTATTTTTAATCATCTAATGAAAATTATTCTTGAATGGATTACGATGGGGAACGAATCTCATTGTGTTCGTGGAGACGGTAATTCGTACGTATGCACGAGAGACAATATCATTCTTTTGATATTAAAATAATATATAACAGTATGTTATATCATATATAAATAATCATTATCATGTTATATTTATTATTTACATCAATTAAACATCATTATTATACCATCCAAATAATAATGTATTGAATCACAATTACACCACAACGTGGAGACGGTAAGTCGTATGTACGCACGTATGGTTACATGTCAATAAAATGATTGAATGAATGATGAATATATATGTACCATAATTATAATAACATCACAATGTATAGAATATACATGAGTTTTTATTTTAGAATGTAAACAACAAAGAAAGAGGAAGTGGAAGAAGAAAGGAACTTGAAAGAGGTGATGAAATATTTACCACTTTTCTGGGTTCTTCCTTTGGATTTCATAAAAAATGATACATACGTTGACTTTCTGACTAAATAAATTCCTCTAGAATGAATTTAGTAAAGTTAAGAGGGTATTTGGGAAGATTCGGGCCATGAAAAAAGGCTTTGAAGGAGTGAATTTGAGGGAAGTGGGAGTTCTCTTTTATAAGAGGGGTGTGGGGCATCTTAGGAAAAGCTAGAAATATTATATTATAATATAATAATTTTCGGTTTCTAATGGCTTCAAAGTATATTATTTAAAGGCTAAGGTGGGGATGGGTCAAAAACACTCAACCAATAGGTTTTATATAGTAATGAGTCACTATATAATCCTTATCTTTTAGATTTAACTCTTAGTTAAATAGTTTGACGTTAACCATCTCTCTTTGTATTTTTATATTATATGGTTAATAAACTTACTATATACTTCCAAGAGAACCCTAAGTGGTTAATTAATGAGACACATATCATTATATATTTATTTTTTCCGAAAAATATATTTTTAGAAATAGAATATTAACAAATAATATAATATATTTTTTAAAAACTCTTTTATGTCAATTTTGACACTATTTGTTTTTTTTTTGCTAAATTTATAACAGCATTATTACATCAGAAAACATTCATCTAACCAACCCTAAAGTTTCATATTATCCTATAAAATTAGTTTAATTGATAAAATGTCTCATATTACATTTATTTGGATATTTATAATATCAATTACTTTAATATTTCATTAATTATGTAATTACTACATCATCATTGTGTCATAGATTAATTAAATTATTTAAAGTCTAAAAAATATAAATAAAATTCCATTATGTAGGAAATCTTTTTATCTTCATAATGCATATTTATAGTCGAATTTATCTTATTTTTTATCCCTATATTGAAAATGTTTTAGTTATTAAACATTGATTTTAACTCTTTTAACTCTTCTTTGAATTTTTTTTGAAAGAGAACACTTCTTTGAATTAAATAATAATGAATGTCCTAATCTAATCCAAGTGGACCAAAAAAGATCATATTTTATTCCAAATATTTTTTTTGTCTAATTATACTTATCTAATAGAATTAGGACATGTTTTAGGGTAATAATATTTTCATTTTTTCATTTAATTACCCTATTTACATTTAACCTTGGTAAATAAAAGATAAAAATTACTATTCAAAAAAATTATTTTTTTCTTATTGAACTGCATTTTACTCCTTCATATTTACCTAGTCTCTTTTATTTCCAAAATTCCAGTCACAGAAGCGGTAAAATTATTTTTTATGTAAATTTTTAAATGCTCTTAGGAGGTGGGTAAAAGACGTTGAAAAGTTAAATAAAATTTTATATATAAAATATTATTAAAAAATGAATCCAATGAATTACATTAAATAGATATAGGTATTATGAATCTATTTTGACAAAAAATAAACTTAAATAAAAAAATTAATTATTTAAAAAAATATGGTTTTAAACTATAACTTAGTGTTTTTCACTATCCATAAATAATTGAATGATTTCAGAAAATTGCCAAAAATTCAGCCTAAGCTAATTTCGATATTCGGAATCCAAAAATGAAGTCCATTTTGAATTATAAAATTTATAAATTACAAAAAGGGGATATTATTATTCATAACAGCTAGTTTTATTGGTCGTAGTGTGTTAGAATCTCTATGTTGCGTACATTTCAAGCTATTAAATTATTCAAAGGGAAACGTATAGTGGATGCTTGGGGTGTTAACTTATTCCTCCCTTTTGGAAATTTAGTCATCAAAATTTTTAAAATTAGGCTTTGGAACATAATTGAAAGTCCCACATTGGAAAAAGAGCCAATAAAACTATCATTTTATCATAAAGAAAGAGAATACAAAGGTCACCTGAGATAACCCATACTATAATTCCATGTAGGAAAACATGGATATAAAATAAAAACTATGTGTCAAGTTCTGATGGAGAGGGATAGAAAACATGATCTGGAAAATGTCAGCAACAAGAAAACCACAATCTTTTGATGGGATAAACGGTCATTAGTTTCCCAGTAGGAAAATTAAATGGACAACGTTTTTTTGTTTGAAGTTAAATTTCATAAATATAGGGAATTTATTTATGATATTTACTAAGAACATAAATATATATATACTTATTTTATATGTAGAGTTTCATTCTTTATTAAATTTCTGCCACTACCTAATTATTTTTCAAACGATGTGTATTCAAGGTGACATGGTCACACCGGAAGAGCTAGAATCAACTTCTAGAGAAACACATGATCCACAAAGGATAAAACATATATTTTCCTTATCTTTAAGGATTAATCAAAACCAAAATGGTTAGTACAAGATTAGATGTTCCCCAAAAATGATATTCCTTTAGAGAAAGAAACGTTAATCTTAATTTCTAATATTAAACCAACAATACCCCAAAGTTAAATAAATACCATTCAATAAAAAATTTCCTTTAAAATCCTTCAATATATTCCAAACTAATGTTGAAACCCAAAACATAGAAGAATTTGGTTATGTAGTCTTCCACCTTAAATTGTATCTCCAAATGACATCGACTACTCTTAAAGTCACATATTTAAAAGTAATTAACCTAATAAAAAATTATCTATTATAGGTTAATAATTTCCATAAATAACCCAAATCACTATAAATACACAATAACAACATCGATAAAAATCCAACATTACTTCTCAGATGAAATCCCACAGTATTCTTTTTTCCTTAGGCATATAGTGTTTCCAACAGAGCGAACGTCTTCAAAAATAACATTTTTCACTTAATCACCGAATCATTTTCCTATACTAAGGGTCTTCATTTGATAAGACATAAGAACACAAATCAACTTATTATTGATCAATAAAATTATTTAACTAATAATAATTAGTCACACTAACCAGGGACATTACGTAGTCCAGTGGTAGGTGATAAATCCCAATCGCACTCTGGTTGTGGGTTCGATTCACACAGCTTTGTCCGATGTGGCGGGTTGTCACATGGTATGTGTGTTCCTTTTTCAAAAACAATATTTTATAACATTACCAAAATGAGATAAATTATTCTAAATAACCATAACATAATATAACCATATATTTTATCTCATAGCTTGTATTTTCATCCCAAAAATATAATAAATGGTAATTTCCTCAAACCCAATGATCATATAAAACCAAATGGTTATTTATAACTCTATCCAAAAGGGGAAAGATAATTCTTTCTCAGATATCATTTTCACCTAACAAACTGTTGGGTAACAAATACAAAAATAAAAGTAGTGACTTTATATGATGATATGAGAATAGTGAAAGGTATTACTCATCAAACATTTAAAGAGGCGTGCTATGCTTTAGGACTACTTCCAGATGACGCTACATTTGTTGAATCTCTAAGGGAGGTGTTAGCCTGGGGAATGTGACATTGTTTATAGAGGTTGTTCGCAAGAATTTTATTTTCAATTAACATATCTCACCCAGACATTGTATGACATCAAACCTGTGACTTTCATAGTGAGTATATTCTGTATGGACAATGAAGAAGGCTAGAAATGTCAGGTATTTCTGTATGTTTATCATTATATTTTAAAAGAGAAAATATTGTTGTTTAGTTAAATTTTCTTATGAACAAAAATAATATCAACATAATTAATTCATATGATCATATAATTAAATGACTCCTCAGCTGACTACTGTATTATTATATATTATACTCTTTTTAGAGTATTGTTCTCTTTAATCAACTCTTTTTTTTACTTCAAGATTGCATGTTGGTTACTATATTCTCTTTGAACAGACCATTCTACATTTTCTATGATATCTTTTAATTATTCTACATTATTTTAATGATCAGATAAAGTTTATTTTACACTTCTCTGAAACTATATGATTAATTTTTGTAGATTTGACATTGACAGATCATCAGAGTCATATGAATGCTCTCCTAGAAATTGAGAAGATTTTATAGAGCAATGGTAATTCTATTCAGTTTTATCCTCCTATGCCAGTTCCAAATTCTACAATTGACAGTCATCCAAATTATTTAGTTGTATAAGAACTACATTAAAATAGGGAGTTACTTAAAAAATGATATAGAAATAAATAGAATATGATTACAAATGAACAAAAACATGTGATGGATGTCATTATGTCTTCATTGTCTTCCAATTTGGGAGGTTTCTCCTTCTTACATGGATATGGAGGCTTGAGTAAAACCTTTATTTGGAATATTCTAACAGCTTTGCTGAGATCAAAGGGCTCTATTGTTCTAGCTGTTTCTTCGAGTGGAATAGCATCATTACTACTTCCAGGGGACAAACTGCACATTCTAAATTTCATATTCCAATTTCTATTACTGAGCAGTCACTTTGCAATTTTCAGCAAGGTAGTCATATTGTGGAACTTATACAATTGATAAAACATATTATTTTCGGATGAGGCGTCCATGGATCATATGTACTACTTTGAAGCTATCGACCATACTCAAAGAGATATCATGACAGTAAGAAATGTTAATTCTCCCAATTTTCCTTTTAGTGGTCTAATAGTTGTATTGGGGGGAGATTTTAGATAAATACTACCGGTAATACTCGGTGGTAAGAGAAGTGACATTTTATTTTCAAGTATTAAGTCTTCATATCTATGGCAACATTTTCAGGTCTTAACTCAAAAATGGAACATGAGATTGCATTCGGTTGCATCCATAAATAATTCAGAGGTTGTCTATGAGTTTGAAAGATGGACCATGGCAATTGGAGAAGGTAGAGTTGGAGAACCGATTGATGGTGAATCAGTCATCCAAATTCCATCTAAGTATCTTCTTACCAACTCTGAAAATGCTTTGGATGCAATTATTGACCATACATATCCTAATTTCACTGCCAATTATAGGGATGTCTCCAATCTGAAAGACCTTGCAGTTTTAGCTCCAACACGTGGTGTTGTTCAACAAGTAAACGATTACATGTTGTCTCACACTGACTATGATAAGAGAGATTACTATAGTTCAGATTTTTTTTTGCAATGCCATCTTTGATACTAATCGGGCAGAAAACATATACACCTCTGAAATGTTGAATGGAATCAATATCTCTGGGTTGGGTGCCCACAAATTTACACTACAGATTGATGTTCCCAATATGTTACGTAGAAATGTTGATCAATCTGTTGGTTTATGTAACTGTACTCGTATGATTGTTACACATTTAGGTTATCATGTGATTGGAGTAAAAATTTTGAGTTGTTGTAATTCGGGGTATTCGACTTTCATTCCAAGACTAACTATGCCACACTCTGATGGTAGATGGCCATTCGAATTACAGAGAGTGCAATATCCTTTAACAGTTTTATATGCAAGGACTATTAATAAATTTCAAGGCCAATAATTGTCTTCTGTTGGGTTATATCTTCAAAAGCATGTATTCTCTCATGGTCAATTGTATGTTGTGGTTTCTAGGGTTACATCACCAAATGGTTTGAAAATATTAATACAGGATAACACAAACATGTTTACTGGGTTTAAACATAATATTGTGTATAACGAAATATTTGATGACCTTTCTTAGGTATCAATTAAAATAATCTATTTATATTTTACTATGTATTGCCTATGCATGTTGTGTATTTGATGTCTTCTTTACGTGATTACTATGATTATATTTTCAATATTAAATGTAATAGTACAGAAAATAAAAATTTCAAAATAAATAACACTATTGGATGAGATTACACCATAGGACGATGAGACACTATGGATTTAATTTTGTTTACTAAATATGTGGTGCAATTCAATGACCAAATCTTATAATGATGACTACGGTGTTAATCTAATACTATGCGACAAAGAAGTAATTTTACGTTACGTAAACAACTTTTGATTTATTTCTATATTGTTCAGTTATGTTCTGTACATCTTTTAACATTTACACATGTTGTATCTATATGTCCTCTATCATTAGTCTTCATTACATACTAACATACATTTCAATATACATTATTTAGGGAACTAAGATTCAATGTACAATATGTACCTGTGAGCTTATCTCAAAGTAAAAACATTATTTGCGTAAAGGAATGTGTTATATGATACATAACATCCAAATAGCTTCAAACCAAGGAAATTACATTGGATGTAGTCATCTCTGCAGAATCATGTTTACATCCACGACATTTATTCGACCATGTGAGGCAAACATACCAATTTTTAGTTTCAACTTTACTTCATGTGATGTGATTATTCAAAGGAGGATTTTAGAGGAACAATTAATAGGTATATTTCATTAACAACTGTTAGTTAGTATTATTTGTAGTTGACCTCAATAAAATTATGAATACAATAATATCTTTATTTTCCTTAATTTTTTCTAAATATGTTTATTTTGGTTATTTATTTTGTAGAAATTATTGGCATCTACATTACACACATCCAGGGCAATCTATGGGACATTCCAACATTCGGATGCAGTTTCTTCTAGAGGATGATTGGTCATTAATTTTTTACTCTTTATATATTAAAATTTAGCCAAAAAAATTTATTCCTTACTATTTCTTTATTTCCTTACATAGGTATGCATCTTACCCATAAATAATGGGGAGAATTTGTGAATGAAATGAAAAGTTATTTGGAAAATAAAAAAGATTCATCATCCATAATTATATTACAACATGTATGTTTGAAGTGACTAAGAAGTATGGTTTCTAACTACATTAATCATTTTGAGATCTTAGTAAATCACTTTTCTTTTGAATAGGTTTCTTTTAAAGCTTAATTAGTTTAAATCATTTCAATTGTTTCAAACTTCTTACAACGAATGTTATTTTGACTAATACTATTAATGTTGCAAAAAATATGTACAAACTAGATAAACTAGAAGTAAATAGATTCAGAATCAGGTGAACTTGGAACTAATCGAGATTTAGTAAATTTACATTTTCTCCATTTTACATCTAAAATCTAATACAGAATGGTTTTTAATATTTTTTTAAGTCTTTTAATGTATATTTTCTAGTTTTGGGTTGGCAGTTTAATCAAAGTTGAATACTCAACCACTGATAACTAGAAACCCTTCTATGGATTTACCATATTGGAACAACAGGAAAACAATTTCAGATGTCAAAAACTGTACAGAGGTAATAATAAGCGATATGAATGTTGAAAATTCAATAATCACTATTTTGAATTGTTCAATTATGTCACTACCTAATCAGTATATTATTTCGTACACAATATTTTATAGCCTACATGATGCATACTTGCTGTAAAATAAATTCAAAGCACATACAGTTGGTTTTATGAGTCATGCATTTCTTGTATGAAGAATATACACCTTTCAGATGAAATATTTTTCTACCAAAACTATAAAGTATCTATTCATAGAACTACTCCCAGGTTACTTTCATTTAAATTATTAAATTTCTTATTATCAATACCTTAATTTAGAACTAATAAATTTAAATACTTATTGGTACTAACAGTGTAGTCATCATTTTATATTCAAAAGATTTAGAGTGAAACTAAAGGTTACTGATAATACAGACTCCTTTTCAATAGTTTTGTTTGAAAAACAAGTCATGCAATTCATACACAAGACAGCTGATGACTTCAGAGCTATGCGGATATAGGTAAAACCAACTATATCTATCATGTCAACAAAATTTAAAATTATTATTCCTAACATTGAATTTTGTTTCATAATTTGATAATCAGGACGATGACGAATATGGATTTCCTCCTAAACTGAACATTTTCAAATCAAAGACAGTGCTCTTATCAATTGAAATATCAAATTTAAATATGCGAAATCATCATCGTTCAATAGAAAAAAACACATAAAAGGTAATTTTCATTAGTGAAAATGAAAACTACATATAGAAATTCAATGACAGAATTGCATACTATTAGGTAATAGCTAATATCTATTCCAAAATTCATTTATTTTTTAAACCTTCAAAGCATTAATCCTATTGTAGTTTTTTTGAAATATGATCAAAGAATTGGATTTACTGATTTAAGTAGTAAGATTGAACAAAATAAGGTACAATATTTTAAATTCTCTTAATTCTTTTTCCCTGTCAGTAAATAACAACGTACTTAACTATTGTTATTAACGTTCCATTGTAGGATCATCAGACTGTTGAATCTTTTGAACCCAGTGCAAAGCCTCAATCCAGATTTGTAACAACATCTTCAATTATTTCAACAGTTCAGGTAAATATATGTCATCTTACATAAAATACGTTTAGTACTTTCCTTTATCATTATAAAGATTTTCAATCGAGCAGTGGGTTATTGTATTTTGTTTCGGATAATATTTACTTTCAATTACCGAGAAATCTATTGACTGACTTCGATGATGAGGATGTAGTAAAGAAGAATGTGTCAGTGATTAGTAACTCCACACCACCATCAAATGATTCCACTGAAGTTCATATTTTCATAAAAGATAACCTAAAAGAAAAAATAGACAAAGTTGACTGAAGGTTTGTCTTACGGTACGTATGCATTTTAGAAACACGATTTCATATATCTCTTAATTTCAAATGTCATGTTACAAAATATTTATCCACTACTATGTCTTCTTATAATGTAGTTTACTAATGCACTAATTATATTTCAAATTCATAAATTCTGTAATGTTGATGGAAAAATTATTTGTCTTCCATTAAAACATATTTCGACATGTTGAAATCATATGTTCTCTTTGAATAACCATATCTTGAATGTTTATTAATGATGTCAATATTCAAGGTTAAAATTGACCCTATAAAATGCACAAAACATTCTTCTTTATCTATATTTCATACAAAGTGTTAATGTGTTATCATGTCCTTTTCCAATGACTCATTATTTTAGTAGGTTTATTATAATTTTTTAATTTTGTACGTTATTCATGGAGGATTCTTTTCATGGTCTAAGGTTTTATTATAAAGTTGGATGGTTTTAATGGTGGACATTTTTTTTATAATTGGTTTTTCATGCTAGACTCATTCATTTATGGACGTTTTGTTGTACTTTACGATTTCCATTTTGCTGGATGGACATAGGTTTGGACCATACTCATTTGATTTCAATGTTTTCCCTTCTATTTATGAATAATAATATACTGTTTAGTATGACCCAAAACAGTTGTACTATTCCTGTTATGGAATAATTATAATGTTTCCCTTCTTCATTGATGGACGTTTTGTTGTAATTGACACGGTTTTGTTTGTCACTATGTTTCACTACTAAAACACTATGATGACAACATCCAGGATAGGGGTTATAGTGTTAAAAATATTGAACAAAATTCTTGATGGATATTATTTAAATGGATTTCATTCACATTGTCTCATATATTATTATAGTATTTTCTATTATTTTTATGTTATTTTATAAACCAGAACCATCTATTGGATAACTCATCCTTTTCTTTGAAACAGCTTATTTTCTCAAAGACATAGTTTTATAAAATTTCAAAATATTTATACTGAAACCCTTTTCAAATTCAAAGATATTCCATGGAAATGAATTTTTCAATCACTCAAAATTTCTTCCATATCCATCTTTTGGGACTGTTTTCTATGACCAGGGTCTCTTTTTTATATAAGATTTCATTTTTAGATAAGGGTGTTGTTTTTCTCTCAAGTGGCTTAAAGCACAATGGATTTTCAAGCTTCTGGGTTGTGAGTTAATGGATATGAAATGTCTTCTTGTGCTAGTAGGTCCCTAAGGGCTTTACAGGATTTTCTATGAACTGTATTTCTAAATATTTGTCAATACATTTGGGGTTTTACCTCCATGATGATGTGTTACATGAATTAATTTTTTTAATGGTTTACTGGATATCTTATCTTGCTTGAACTTGATAGTGGATTTTTCACCTTGTTCAGTGATCTGCATTGAGGTCTTGATGCTATCATGGACTTTCTGCCCTGTTTGTTTGATGGTAGGATTTTTTTCTCTTTCCTAGGCTACATTCTCCACTGGAATTCCCAATATTTTATTATTATCAATTTGAAATCTCTATGGCAGTGCATGGATGTCTTCTTGATGTTTCAGTTTTGAAGAATGGACAGGCTTGAAATGGTCGACCAGCTGCTATACTGGCTTCCTGGAATTCATTTCCCACTGATATGACCTCCATTTTCAGTTTCACTTATTCCTTCTTGTAGTGAAAGACCATCATTGAGTAGTGCATGACCTGCGAGTATAAGTAGTTTTTATAGTATGCATTCCCTTCACTCCTGACTATGTGATTTTAATACACTTATTCATTAATACAAATGATTTAGTACCATGTGAACAATTATATTATTTAATATTCATTAATAATAATCATATGAGTTGTTTATTTATTTTTTCCAACAGGTGTTATTCTCTTGATGGTCAGGTTAAATGATTTGTGGGAAAGGTATTATTTTAAATGTGTATTTTTCATATTCATGTTATTATATGAATATTCCTAATCTATTTAGATTTATTGGGTTATGAAAATTATCTATATTATGTAGATTCACACCACATAAGCATCATATGAACATATCATATACATAACATCCATTATTAATATCTGTTGTATAGAATATTTGTCTCTTGCCATTTGTTTCCCGGGTCTTTAGTAAATAACCCTTCGCATGAGCCAGATCTTTCCATTTATTTTTTTGTGGCAATGATTTTTATAATTTAGTTGATTGACATTAATCTCCTTCAATCGTTGTATTTTTTGGGAAATATTTTTTTTAACTGGATGTTCTTATATCATACCTCAGTCGTTAAACACCTTTTTCTAGGTGCAACAATTTCATCTATCTTCACCCCCTAACTGTTCAATACCTCACTCGCATGCCAACACATACAACCAGACTCACATGATAAAAGATATGTTTACATGGAAGGCTATGATTGGTACGTTTATTAGTGATTTTATAGGCATATGTGGTTTGCTAGAATCAGCTCTATCTGTGGTAATGCAAGCATTGTCCAAAATAGTAGTTTCTACATTTTTATTCACCCTGTTTTTGGTTAACTATAATTATATTGTTTTATTTTATTATTTTTCTAATTTTAGGTGGAAAGGATTCGTTATTAAATATGGTAAAATATTTATCCTCATCATATTTACAATTATAGTTTATAACATGCAAGATTTATTATTCTTATCTTGCCTTTTCCCATCTACAGTTCATTAACAGTGATACTCCATAACATGTTGTTTTTCTTTTTTTACATGACAACTTATATTTTTATCCTCTAAATTCTACCATTACTTATGATACTCATGAAACCATTTTTATATGTAGATGGAAGTTATGTCGTAGCACCTTAATTAGAAATCAATTCGTATAAAACAAGATGAGGTTGTTCCTTCTCTGATGACCACACCTGCAAATGGACTGGGGTTGAATTGCTGGAACTATCCAGCTATGGACTGGTTAAAAACAGTACATGTTCGGGCATTGAAAACTGAAAATTAGTTTCCCTTTTATTTTCTTTTATTTTCTTTAGTTATTTTACTATTTAATAACATTTTTCTTCTGTTTTCTGGGCAAGAAAAAAGCTGGACAACACCCCATGCACCGGTTGAAGTTTGAATCATTCTATTATTGGATGCATAAACAAACATCCAAGTCCGTATGTTTTCAAATTTATTTCTCATGATGCGCTATTGTTTTCAAATTCACATGATGCACAACATTGTTTTCAAGTGGGAAAACATGCACTACTTTATCAAGTGGGAAAATAGAATAACTTTTTCAAACATGCACTACTTTCTCATTCAAAACAAAGTACTACATCGAGGTTTGTATGTTTTCAAATGTAGTGCATCATTATTTTAATAACATTTTCCACTATTTTTGTCCAAAAAAATTATGTTTTCCACTTTTTTAGCCAGATTCTCTCCCTATCATTAAATTCACATGATGCACTACTGTTTTTAATGTTCTCCTGGTCGATTACTTCCTATGATGCACTACAATTTTTTCATTGACAAATTATGTTGATCATATCGGTGGAAGAAATGGGCTATGTAAAATCAAACGGCCTTCAATCTTAACAGCCATTATAGGTAGAGGATTACCTATCTTTTCACATGTTGATCATATTAGTCGAAAAATGAGATTCATTACACATATTGATTTCTCATATGTTTCCATCATTCATTGAATAGGTTGTGTTTTACAAAACATTGAAAATGTTTTGAGAATATATGTTATATGTACAATGAAGAAGGAATCAAATATAAGGTACATGTATTTTTACCCCATATACATGCATGCATGATAATAGAATATTCCCTCTTTTGAATACATTGTTTATGTTGATGATTTTTTTGAATATATGCATTCTGTTTACATCCCTAATAACACCACCTTTTCCAACTTATGTTGTATGAAATTATTTTAATATATCATTTTTCCTAATAAATACCTCCTTGAAATACTTCTAAATCATTTATTAATTTCTCTTTGATTATCTATTTTTTCAATAACAACCACTACCCATCCATGGAATATAGAAGTGGTCCAATTAGAATGTTTGATGCAGAAGATGGGGAATGAGTAATAGATTTTTCCAATTCATAATAACTATGAACAACCAATTCTGTCGAAGCTGGGGAAGAAGTAGTAGGGTTTCACGGGTCCTGATAACTAAGAACATTCATTATTACAGGAATATAAAAACCAAAATCATAACACAATGAATCAAAAACCATAGTAACCAAAAAACATGGTAATTTATGGGAACCTGAAATCTAACAGTATCCCCTTTTCCTGAATTGAAAACATATATAGTGGATAGTGATGAGAAATCCCTCACCCTATCCATGTACTAATAACTAGAATGAAAAATAGGCTCGATACAATAACCACAAATAGGACATCCTCTTGATTTATGAGCCACTATGGGAATAGGAGACCAGGTTATAGTTCATAGATCCACATTAGACATGGTATAATTGGATCTCGTACACTATAATTTATCTGAGAAATAGACATAACACAATATACTATACTTGAATAAGGCTCCATCATCAGTGAAATGATCATATCATCAATGGGTTTTGAAATGAAATAGACCTGATCTTGTGATTTATTTCATTCAAGACTTGAATTTTAAGATAATTCAAATTACTCAGATCCTGTGATTTATTTTGTGTATAATATCCAAAGAACATAAACTAAGATATCTTTATTCGTCTAATAGAGTTCTTGGATAATATTAATATGAACCGTTGATATTAGATAACAATGTTTAGTTTTTTTAGGTTAATTGGACGGATTATGAGTCACTCGACTTGGCATCCAGTGCCTGATTTTCATGGGTTCTTAATTACCCTTTCTGGCATTCTTGGATAAGGAATTCTTGTGCTATTTTTAGTGTTTAATTAACCACTTTGGAATTTTTATTCTACCTTATTCCAAAAATCTCCACAAAGGTGCGATGTTTTCTCTTCCCATTTATCTTTATTTGGTTATTCATTTTAAAAATCCATTATTATATGAAAATTTGTAATCTTTAGAGTATATTTTGGTTATTTCTATTCTGTATACAATATATTTTCACATGAATATTTCATATCCTTCACATTCATATTACATATTCATTTTTTAAAAATATACCCCTTTTAAATTTTATCAATACCATAATTAAAACAGAAGGTTATTTGTTACATTTTCATTACATAATTTGTATTCTAGCTCCCTCAATCCTTCAATGCATTGTTTTTTATTGGTTCTACTCTTTGAAAACATTTTCTATTGTTTTCTATTAGTTCTATTATAACATGTCCATGAATATTTTTAATCTATATAGTATATTTTGGATATTCTTATTTTGTAAACTATACATTTTCACATTAATATTTCTTTTCCATCACATGCATATTACATATTCAACCTTGAAAATATACCACTTTTAACTTTTATCTATATTATAATTAAAACTGAAGGTTATTTGTTACATTTTCATTACATAATATGTATTTCAGCTCCCTCAATCCTTCAACGCATGGTTTTTGATTGGTTCTACTCATTGAAAAGTTTTTAAATGTTTTGTATTAGTTCTATTATAACATGTCCATGATAGAAAATATATATGCATGTAATGGTGTCATAATTGCTGTAATACTCCCAATATTTGATGTATAGATTTGGAGGCTTTGATCCACCCTGTTTTTTGATATTTTGGACCCAAAGTGCATGTTTCATAACAAGAATTTTTGTTACTACCCAACATGATGTCTCACGAGCTGAAGGTTGTACCGGTGGTGGTGGATTTTTTTTTCAATGCACTGTGTAACATAGATTTATTTCATTATTCAATTATTGTTCTCAATCAGATGACAATCTATTTTGTATTGTCCCCCATCCTTTTGCTATAATTAATGTCACTTATAGTACATATATGTTGTAAACATTAAAAAATTGAATGGGTATTAATTTTTTTTACTATATCGATTGTTTCATAATAGTTTCTCCAAAAATATTTCAAAAATATTTACCAAATATTTGTGACATAAATAAATTCAATATTAATGTTAATTATTATCATTGTAATATAATATTTTCTTATTGAAATCCACATTTATTTTTTAGTGCCCTACATTCTTATTAAAATAAGATTTTAATTTATAGTGGCATGCGAATGCACGGGCGAGTACTAATTATTATTCATGATGGCTAGTTTTATTGGTCACGGTGTGATAGAATATAGAAGTTGTGTATAATGAAAGCTATTACATTATTCAATGAGAAATTTACCATGGAATCTTGGGGTGTTAAATTTTCCCCACCATTTGGAAATAGCGTCCTCGCAATTTTTAAAATTAGTCTTGGGAACATAATTAAAACCCCCACATTGGAAAAAGAGTCAATAAAACTATCACTTTAAAAGAAAGAAAGAAAGAGAATTATAAAGGTCACCTGAGATAACCCATACTAGGATTTCATGTAGAAAAACATGGATATGGAAGATAAACTAAGTATCAAGTTATGATGGATAGGAATTGAAAACATGATCAGGGGAAATTTAACAAGAAGAAAACCACAAGATTGTGATGGGACAAACGGTCATTATATTCCCACTAGGGAAATTAAATAGACATCATTTTCTTTTGTTTTAAGTTAAATTTCTTAAATATGAAGAATTTATTTATGAGATTGACTAAGAACTTAAAGAGATATACTTACTTTATATGTTCAGTTGCATTCATTATGAAAATTCTACCACTAACTTATTTTTTTCAAACGATGAGTATTCAAGATGACTTGGTCACACCGGAAGAGATAGAATCAAGTTCTTGAGAATATCATGATCCAAAAAGGATAAACTATATATTTTCCTTGTCTTTAGATATTTATCAAAACCAAAACGGTTAGTACAAGATTAAATGGTCCCCCAAAAGGATATTCCTTTAGAGAAACAAAGATTAATATTAATTTCTAATATTAAACCAACAATACCCCAAAGTTAAATAAATACCATTCAATAAACAATTTTCAGTGAAATCATTCAGTATAATACATACTAATATTGAAACACAAAACATTGAATAATTTGGTTATGTAGTCTTCTATATTAAATTGTATCTCCAAATGACATCGACTACTCTTAAAGTCACATACTTAAAAGTAATTAACCTAATCACATATTATATATTATAGGTTAATCATTTCCTTAAATAAACCAAATCACTATAAATACACAATAAAAACACAGATAAAAATCCAACACTACTCTTCAAATGAAATCCCATAGTATTATATTTTCTTTAGGCATATAGTGTTCCCAACAGAGCCAATGTCTTCCAAAATAACATTTATCACTTAATCACCAAATCATTTTCCTATACTAAGGGTATTCATTTCATAAGACATAATATCCCAAATCAACTTATTATTTATCAATAAAATCATCTAACTAAAAATAATTAGTCATAGTAACCAAGGACTTCACGTTGTCCAGTGGTAGGTGATAAATCCCAATTGCACTCTGGTTGTGGGTTCGATTCCCACAGCTTTGTCTAATGCGGCGGGTTTCCACAAGGTCTTCATGTTTTCCTTTTCCAAAAAACTATATTTTATAAAATTAAAAAAATAAGATAAATTCCTCAAATTAACCATTAAATAATTTAACCACAAATTTTATCTCATACCTTGCATTTTCATTCCAAAATATAATAATTGGTAATTGCCTCAAACCTAAAGATGATATAAAACCAAATGGTTATTTATAACTCTATCAAGAAGAGAAAAGATAATTCTTCCTCAAATATCATTTTCACATGACAAACTATAGGGTTAAAAATAGAAGAAAAAATTATTCCAAAGTAATCCCATCATCAAGGAGCACTAACACATTTAAAAATTTCACTAACCATTTATTCCCACATAGCATCTTCTTTGACCAAGAAAATATCCTATAGGATATGTCATTCACTTGGGTAATGGCCAGGTCCCCTAAATTTATGGAAAATGACTATAAATGGATTCTCAAGACCATTTTTTTTCTTCCATATTACTCATTATTTTTCCTCGGTAATTCTTTACTTTATGTCCTTCTTTCCCAAACGTGAAGAATTTATTGTTTCCATTGAGACACTTTCGTGGGTGTCTCCTTCAACACTTCTTTCATGATGTAAATTGAGGATTCATTTCTCTATGGTCACCACTGTTGGATATCTTATCATTCATAACATTTATCTTATTTTTTGAGTGTGAGAGTTGGTTAATATATATAAGTTGTTGATGATATTTTTGTAAAAATGATTTGACATGAACATGATATATTATACACCTATCATCATTCCCTTCTGTTGATCATTTCCACCATCATTCCCATGTTTTACATCATGCTCATAGTTACTATGATTCCTTGGAATCCATCCATTGACTAAAACCAGAAAACATTGTGTGAGTATACGTAGTCATAAAATCATTTAGAAAAAATCATGACACCATATTTTCAATTTAAAACACCTTAAAATTAACCAAGGTCATTTATTCTCATCTTATATTAAAAATATTAAAATCGGTTTGTAATGAAAATGTAAATTATCCAAAGCATATCCCCTAGGAGTGTCCTAACTAAGAGTTCCGCAAGGCCCGTTGTCGTGTAACAGTTCTCGTTCGAGTCTAGCTCAAGGAGGTGTTTTCGGGTTTTACCCCTACATACATCTTTTACAGAGCCTCCTCTACCTGCTTGTATCCAGAAAGGGATGTATTTCTTGGAAAACTCACAAAATCTCTACAATACTAAAATTTTAGGAAGTTCCTATATACTAGTACTCAATGTCTATCATAGGGCTATGTGCTCTAATACGAGTTTATCTAAATATTGTTTCTAAAGATTGTATTAAACTTCCTCTCATACCAACTATAACTCCCTAACCCCCAAAGCCCAGAGTTGGTGCATTATTACATATAATTGGAATGATCACAAAAGATCAAGTCTCAAAAGATGGATTAGTTTAGTAGCCTTGTAAGTACTAGATATATTCATAAGGTTTACATTACTTCATAAAATGGAAAACTACAACAACAGTGTTTCCATAGACAGCACTGAGATCCCACAGTCTATCCCTACGGGTCAGTCATAATATACTTCTACGCATCCTGTGAAAAATAAAACATAGAATGGGGTGAGCTCGGATTCTCAGTAAGGATAATAATATAGAGTAAACTTTCATAAATAAGCATAAACATTTAAGGGAACATATATAACTAAAACAAAATCCATTTCATCATAAACTTCATCATAGTATGGAAAATATAATTCAAAACAATGCCATTTACTTACTTGAATGGATATTCTACTAGAATAATAATCACATGAAATATCAATATCCACTTTCATAATGATGGAATGCATAATTCCAGATTTCAAAACCACACAGTCATGGCCTCGTGCCAAGACTACAAATATGATTTTGTCAAGTCCTTATGACAAGACACTAGTTTGTCTAATGAGACCTAAAAATGCATCAAAGAGCTATAGTGGCCTCCACCCATCACCTACAAAGTCTAATACATTCCTCCTTTGAATAGTTTGAAACATAACATAAACATTCGTATTGAAACTTTTATAAGAAATGTCAAAACATTATCCAAAAACCATGAATGGTATAAAAATTGCTCATCCACAGTCAAAAAAAACTCATTGAATACAATATGGAAGATTTTATTGTAACAAATTAACCTAAATCGAGAATAATGAATTATATTTACATAGATGAAAATAATCGTCAAAACTATTTAAGAGAAATATCCCCCTTTTCTTGAAAACATTTAAAAGTCACACTATTTGTCAAGAAGCTGTTTAAAAATAGATTTTTGAATCAAAGTGTCCCATACCACATTGAAACTTTTGAAAGGAATTTAAATTTTAAAATATTAATGTCTATATAAATAAATCCGTAAAACCATTTTTAAAACGTGGACATTAATGAGAATGATTTCGAGTAATAAATATTTAAAACATTGTTAATGATATTTTTGTTAGAGTTCCTAACCAAAAAAGACACACTTGAATACAAATAACTGAGGTAATCAAAAATTATAATATTATGAGAATAAAGGTATTCATGATATACTATCTCAATGTACATGATATACACCATATAAAAGTGAATTGGTGTATAAAAACAATGAAGTCTCAATGAAATGTAAATTGAGATGAAATCTCTTATAAAGACTGTAACCTTAGGTTAAGGATAAATCAACAACACAATTATGTGTCAAAAATATAAATACACTCAATATTATTTGATATTATGTGTAAACAAATAATAGAACATTCACACAAATTCGTGTAAAAACAACACCAATGAATTGGATGTTTAACTCAATAAATGGAGATTGAGTCAAAATTACCCTTATCAAGCTCATATCAATGACTTGAGAATTTATCAATGGTGTGATTATGTGTATCAAAATTATATAAATATAAAGGGTAGTGTAAATAACTACATAAATAATAAACAGTGATTCCACTCATAATATTGGAGAAAAATAATCAATGTAGTATGTGTAAAACTAAATGAGTGGAAATTGAAATTTGAAATTCCCTTACCAATTTGAAAACTTACGAAACATACATCACATAAAATAAGGATCATAAAATAAAGATGTAAATACAAATAAATTAAATTATATTTCACAAATAATACAATCATTGGGTTTTACTTACAACACATAAAAGAAAATAGTGGCAATATAGCATGAATCTCATGGGAATAGTAAGTGAGAAAAAAACTCCTTACCATGTTATAATCCATCTAGTCATGTGAAAAAAATGTAATAACCCCCAAATAAATCACATAATACCATGAATATAAGTATAATCATGATAATATATATCAAATGGAAGTACACAATACACCACATGTAATAAATAAGTGGCGAACAATGAAAATCTCAGTGAATTAAAAGTGAGATAAGAAACCCCTTACTTTGTACGATTCCTTGGTCAATGGTAGTTTAACCTCCTTTATAATGGTGAAATAATTTTTATTAAATTATAAAATAATCATATACATTAATATGATATCATATATGATCTTTTAATATTTATTTGTTAATAATATTTTAGTATTATCGTCGTTTCCGGTGTTAACTGATTCATTTTCTTTTAAAATATTTGTTTCGTAAGTAGTGTTTTTTATTAATTAGATGTATATTATTCATATTGAGAATGATATTAAGTATTTAAACAATATTTTTAATCATCTAATGAATATTAGTCTCGAATGGATTACGATGGAGAATTAATCACATCGCATATGTGGAGACATTAATCCGTACGTACGCACATGCGACAATATCATTCTTTCGTTATTAAAATAAAATATAATTGGATGGTATATCATATTTACAGAATCATTATCATTTTATATTTTTTATTTACATAAATTACACATCATTATTATACACATCCAAATAATAATGTATTGAATAACAATTACACCACGACGTGGAGACAGTAAGCCCTACGTACACACGTATGGTGACATTTCATTCAAAGGATGGATAGAATATTGAATATGGTTGTACCATAATTTTAATAACATCACAGTGTATAGAATATACTGGAGTTATTATTGTATAATGAAAGCAACAAAGAAAGAGGGAGTGGAAGAAGAAATGAACTTGAAAGAAATGATGGAATATTTACCTCTTCTTCGGGTTATTTCTTTTGATTTGATCAAATTGGCTCATTAAGTTGGCTTTATAACGAAAGGAAGGCTGCTAAGATTAAGGGAGAATAGTTGAGAGGGTATTCTAGCAGATTTTGGCCGAGAAAAAAAGGCTTTGAAGGTGTGAATTTGAGGTAAGGGGGAGTTCCCTTTTATAAGAGGGGTGAGGGGAACCATAGGAAAGGCTAGAAATATTATTTTATAATAAAAGAAATTTCTGTTTCTAATAGATAAAAAGTTGATTTTTTAAAGTCTATGGTGTGGAAGTTTCGAAAACCACTCAACCAATAGGTTTTGGACAGATTTGGGTCACTATATTAACCTTATCTTTTAGATTTAACTCTTCAT
Organism: Viscum album; assembly: GCA_963277665.1. Classification (NCBI taxonomy): domain Eukaryota; kingdom Viridiplantae; phylum Streptophyta; class Magnoliopsida; order Santalales; family Viscaceae; genus Viscum; species Viscum album. The sequence goes on from OY728156.1 coordinate 56,616,490, forward strand.
TAAATAATTTTACATTTACCATGTCTCTTTGTATTTGTATATTATATGGCTAATAAACATACTATATACTTCCAAGAGAACCCCAAGTGGTTCATTAATGATAAATCTATTATTATATAAGTCTTTTTGCTGAAAATTAGATTTTTAGGAATAGAATATCGATTAATAATATAATATTTGTTTTAAAAATTGTTTTATGTAAATTTTGGCACTATTTGGTATTTTGTTTTTTTAATTCATAACAGCATTATTACATCAAAAAAAATTCATCTAACCCGCCCTAATGTGTAATATTAACCTATATAGTTATTTTAATTCATAAAAAGTCTCAAATTACATTTATTTGGATATTTATAATATCAATTATTTTAAAATTTTATTAATTAGGTAATTACTACATCATCATTGTGTCCTAAATAAATTAAATTACATATAGTATAAAAAATATAAATAAAATACCATTATATAGGAAATCGTTTTATATTTCTAATGAATATTTATAGTCAAATTTATCTTATGTCTAACCCTATATTAAAAATGTTTTAGTTATTATACATTGATTTTAACTCTTTTAACTCTTCTTTGAATTAAATAATAATAAATGTCCTAATCTAATCCATGTGGACCAAAGAGGTTCATATTTTATTCCTAAGGTTTTTTTGGTCGAATTATACTTATCCAGTAGAACTAGGACATGTGTTAGGGTAATAATAGTATCATTTTTACCTTTAATTACCCTATTTACTTGTAACCGTGGTAAATTAAAGTTAAAAACAACTATTATTTTTATATTAATGAACCAAATTTTACAACTTGATATTAACTATGTCTCTATGATTTTTGAAATTCAACTCACAAATGTGGTAAAATTATGTTTTATGTAAATTTGCAAATGCTCCTAGGAGGTGGGTAAAAGACTGTGAAAAGTATAATAAATTTTTATATATCCAATATTATTAAAAAATGACTCCAAAGAATTATATTGAACATATATAAGTATTATGAATCTATTTTGACCTAAAATTAATATAAATAAAATAATTAATTATTTAAATAAAAATTCGGTTTTAAATTATAACTCAGTGTTTTTCACTATTCATCAAAAATTGAATGTTTTCAAAAAATACCTAAATTTCACCCTAAGATAATTTCGATATTCCGAATCCATAAATGAATTCCATTTTGAAATATAAATTTTATAAAATTTCAAAAAGTGGGTATTACTATTCAAAACGGGTATTTTGATTGGTCGCGGTGTGATAGAATCTCGAAGTTGTGTATGATGCATGATATTACATTATTCAAAGGGAAGTGTACTGTGGAAGATTGGGGTGTTACAGAAAATACCAGATATTATTTTTGTTTTGAAATATTGAGTTCATATCATAGTCTACCAATCAGGAATATAATGAAATAATAAAAAATAATGAAAATAAATTTGAAAGGGGAAAATGATAGATCATCGTCTGGACTCCCCCCCCATCCATGTGGGTGAAAGATTTTTATTTACCCTAGTCAAGTTGTTGAAGTAATTTAACCTCAATCTAAATATTGATGTAGTTTATAACTGGTAAACCACCTGAACATGTTTCTTCTAGTTCTCTTCATCACACACTGGCCATGTAGGAACCCAAGGGTAACGTACATTATCACCCTCACCATGAAAATGTAATTCAACCTGTATGGTGGGAGAAGGAAGAACATGTCCCCCTCTTCATTGGATGTGACTTATTAGATTTTTATTTTTCATCCAAGACCATCTTATATTAAATTATATTATAAATATCATCACATGTAAATTTAGAAAACAAATTGAATAATATTAAATCATGATGAATAAACAATGAAATCATCTCATTTGAGTGAAAGTAGTTTGAACATTGACATCTTTAAGAAACTCCATTGAGAATTCATTCACAAAAGGTTATTCTTCATCATCATTCAATGTAAGGTAGAGATATATAGGTTAGGATTCATATTATAATAATATAATTGTATTATTTACATTTTATGCTTCAAAAAAATAGGATTGATGTTTTTCTAAATCATGGTGATCTCCCCAAATTTTATCATCTAGAATGTTTTCTTTAGAAACATCTACATGTAATGGATAAGATATTTGATTGGATCAAGAAGTATCATCTTTATGTCTTATTTACATTCATTGAAATTAAATTTTATGTGAAATTGGAATTTTATTTTCATCTGAATTTTTCTTTCTTTCCATCCATATATTATTAACTTCTTTAACTTCGGCAACCAGCGATGCTATGATATTTCCAAATTTTATAGTAATTTGAAAATTCTCTAGTATTATCATGATATCGTCACCAATTTGAATCATCAATGTCAATTCCCTAATATATAATCTATTAATTTTCCATTTGTATGAGAAATCACTAAATTAATCCATGACATAAGAAAATAATGATATTAAATGAAGCACTTTTTTGATTTTCAATTTTTAGGTTTTTTTGGGTTTGTAATGAAAACAAGTGCAGGAAATACTTAGATATCCCTAGAAATTGATGCAAATTTACAAGGAAGGGGTTTTCTATAAACCACTAATCAGTTAAATTATTATTATTCTATTATTGAACCATTGTTTAACAACTTAGGGTTGATCATAAAGAGGTCGATGACACACATTGAATTTTATTTTGTCACTATTAATATCCTAAATAATAGAAAACTAATAAACCAACATAAATGGGGGTTGGTATTATGAAATTTTATTAATATTTTTATTTTATTTATATATATATTAAAATTAAAAGCACATATAAAACTAGAAATAAATGAAACCGTGAATTCTATATAAGCAACTCATTACACACAATAGTTTATAGTGGTGTCATCATTTTTTTCAATATATTTTCCTCAATAGCTTACTCATTGAAGATATAAATACCATTCAATTTACGACCTTTCATTCAAATGGCATCACCATAAACTGATACCTATTTATAAATGAGTAATGTATTTTTCTTTAATAACTAATCCTTACAACACCATTTGAATAAAATAGAATCCAACGACATGTAAAATGTATGAATGTGGAGGAAGATAAAATTAGATGAGAAAGCCTAGAGATTGATCACCCTAGTAATGTAAAGAAGTACTAAAATATTTGAATAAAATGAGGGTTTTTCTTATGAAAAACGTCTAATATATATATATATATATATATTAAAATAAAAACACAAAGCAAAAATGAAAAAATGAATTAAGTAGAGGAAAACCATTACCCTTTTGTTTTTGTAGTGGGTTCATCATTTTTATTCAAAATATATTCCTCAATATCATACTCAATGAAGATAACCAAACCATTCAATCTACAACCTCTCATTAAAATGGTATACATAGATACCTATACGTAAAGGTGTAATATATTTAACAGTAATAACTAATTCAAACTACACAGTTTGAATAACATAGATACTAAAAAAGTGTAAAATTATTGAACAATGAGGAATAAGAAATTAGTTGAAAAAGAGATGAGATCGTTTTACGTAGTCATTTTATGAGCTACTAAAATATAAGAATAAAACATGATACTACATTAATTAGAAATAAATAAAACATCCCAGCAACAATTTGGACAAGTTCACATCACATATACCCCGCATTAACATGGTCATTAGGTCCTGGCCTTTCAGGTACCACTAGTTTCCTATCAGACATGTGGTCCCTACCGAGGGGCCCACCCACATCCCCGAACAAGTCATATGACTAATGATTATCTGAACGGGCCAATAAATTTCTTTCTACTGTGCTTTGACCTCACTAACATACATCCTAAGAAATATTCCAGAAGTTCACTCATCTTGATCACTAATCCATGCCACACATGCTTAATTTTTGAGTTCTAATTAATTTGGATCCTGAAAATAATCTTTCACCTTGTTGAGATGAGTTATATCATTTAGTCATTCAACACCTTTTCATTCTATGGTGTTACATTAACTCCCACCCCCTTAGTGCATAATGTCCTCATTGTGGACCCTTTATCTCAACCCATACTATGCATCATACTTAAGGCTGTGTTACTCTTATGATATCAAATGTAACAATTGGGCACCTTCGAATGCACATAACACCCACCATAACATGGGTGTTGGGTCCGAGACCACCAGGTACCACTAGTTTCCTTGCAGACATGTGGTCCCCACCCTAGGTCCCACAAACATGCCAGAACATGTCATCTAACTAAAAAATATCCCCGCATGTAATCACATGTTCATTCCAGTGTGTTATCCCTCACTCACACACACCATGGGAAACCTCCCAGAAGGTCACTTATGAAGATCACTACTCCAGGCCATGCATGCTTAACTATGTAGTTCTAATTGGGTATGATTCTGAAAACCAAGGGGATCATTGTTGACATGAGTTATATTATTTAGTCATTTAACCCTTCATCACTATGAGGTGTTACAACCACCACATCACCCTAGAAAAGGAAAGTGTTGGTTCTCCAAAAACATGGAGTTAAAAGAAACACAATAGATGAAACATAAAATAGAGTGAAAAGGACATTGTAGGAAATATAAAAAAGATATAACAATATATATTAAAAATATTAATATCTATTATAGAAACTAAACTCCATATTATTCCTCATTAAATTGGTTATCTTTAATTATGGAAGAGGAGGAGAAAATTTAAAGGTAAGGAATTTATAAATTTTGGCTACAAAATGTGTTCATAGAACGATTGAGAATATTTGACACATTAAATGGAAAAATGGAGAAATGGTTTATTCTAAATAATTATATCAATTAATTTTGAGTGAAACCTCTATTTTTTACATTATTTTCCCCTAGATGAAGGAGTTATTGATGATTACTTTGACAAATTTATTCTTTACGATTAACAATTATAAATCAAATTTGTCATATTCTATTTCATTTATGGACTTGAAAAATAAAGATTTATTTGTTGGAGTAGTCAAATAAGTTTTTTCCCTTGAATTAAAATATCTCAATATTGAATTTTATCTTCTTTTGGACGAACCTAGTTGAGGTATTGGCCCATTTTTAAAACTATCTAAATTTATTCATAGATTTTTTTGGCCAGATTTGTAAGCTATTTTAGGGCCCACAAATTAAGGATTGAGATTTAAAAAAGATTATATGAAATGAATATCATTATTTATATAATCCTAATAAAAAGAATTTTTAAATTTAAATTATTTTTGAAAAGGTTATATCCAAAATACATTGAAAATTTTACAAATTTTAAATCCAAAATTTGTCCATTTCTCAAATTAAGCTCAAAATAATACTAAAATTGTAAAGTAGGATAATATCCTAAACCATGTAACACTATATATGGTATGATAAAAATAATTTCCTTTGGTCAATTTAGTTAGGATTAGAAAATATTAGCTTCATATAAAGGAATTCAAATGAAATATTTTTATAAATTATAAGAAGCTCCATTATTCCAACATAAAAGAAAATTTTCCCATGCCATTTATATGCCTGAGCGGCTGGTATGGAATGATTAATTATATTTTATTGAGGGATATTTTGGTAACAACGATATTATTATATCCCCAAAGGATCTGTATAACATCACTCTTACATGACCATTTGGGGCATTTTGTTAACGGTGAATGCCATATGGCTTTTGTGGGGCCCCACACACAATGAAATGTGCATGATAGGAATATTTTAAGTCATTAATAAGAGTGTAAATTTGATTTTTGTGGATGATTTTTAAATTTTAGTAAATAATTTTTAAATATTCTTATAGAATTTGGGACTTTTATAGAATTATTCATGAAGACCAACTTAGTTCTTAAAATGGTGAAATGTTATTTTGTAGTCATTGAAGGAATAAGAAGGAAAAATAAGGTTTTCAAGAGGTGTTTAATGGTTGATATTTCTATGATTTAGTTCATTCAAAATTTCTCCCCTCCAATTAATTATGATGGTTTTAGAATCTTTCTAAGACATGTTAGTCATTACCAAATGTTTATCAAAGGCTTTTTAAAAATTTAATAACCATTTCTTTCACTACTAGCATATTATGTGCCTTTCCTGTTTGATCAAAAAAAATGTAATATTTCAATTTAATTGCGAAGAAGATCACATATTCTTCTCTCAACACTTTACTATATTGGAAACAAAAATTTGATCTTATATATGATTCTAGTGATATGGTTGTTGGAGTTTTTTCATGTAAAAAGAGTTCAAATAAATATCTTGTGTTGTATTATTCTAGAAAGATTATACATAATGCTCAGAGGAATTACACCACTACATAACATGAGATATTATATATTTATTTCTTCTCAATAGATTTTTAGTGAGTACCTATTGGGTTACAAATACATAGTTTTTATAGACCACGTTGCATTGAAATATTTACTTTCAAAGAAGGAGTCCAAACCAACAGTCATTAGGTGGATAATTTTTCAACCGGAGTTTGATTAACAGATTGGAGATAAGTAGGGTATTGAGAATGTTGTTTCAGATAAATTTTTCTGGTTTCGTGTACTTAGTGTGATGATTCAAGGGAGATTAATTCTTTCTTTATTATTGATAAGTCACTCACTATTTTAGAATAAAAGTAATCATAGTTTATATATTATTATCATTTTTTGGAAGCGTGTATCATCCCTAATGATATTTAATATAATCAAATGATGAATTTTTTTCGATGAATTTATGTAATGTTATTGCAATGAACCTTTTCTCGTTATAATGTATGTGGAAAAAATCTTTAGGCGGTGTTTTCCGAATAATGAATGACACCTATTTTGGAGAGATGTCTCTCTGCACATTGTGGGGGACATCAGGGAGGGGGGAACACATACAAAAGACCTTAAATATGAATTTTATTGGCCATTTTGTTTAATTATTCTAGCAATTTAGTGGTTGGTTGTGATAGGTTTCATAGTTTAGGTAATGTTGTAATGATTTAGTTTTTTTCTTGGAATGGTATTTTAGATGTTGATTTGTTTTTATTTTTGGGTATTAAACTTCATGGGACTATTTCGATCGTCTCATGGGAACGAGTAAAAAATAGATCGTAAATATTATGATTATATATGTGTTGATATAGTGATATTACCCAGTAGTAAAACTAACAGTATTATTAAATTCACAAAAAAGAACATATAATCAAGATATGGAGTGCTAATTGATTTCATAAATTTAAAAAAAAAATTGATGGATGTATGAGTGTTCCCATAGAACAATAACTACTTATAATCCATAATCGAGTAGAGAAATAGAAATTTAAAATTTGGAATTAAAATTACTTTTAGTGAAATCTATTTCAGAATCTAGGAAGGACTTGTCATTAAAAAATTATGAGGAATTCTGGGAATATAAAACTAAATTTAAACTCCCATAAGGATGCCTACATATAGAAATATTTTTTGAAAAACATGTTATTTTACTATATAGCTCGACAAAAGTATTTATGGGTTATGAATGCCTTGAACATTGATTTTACAATTTTCAGAGAAAGAAAGCTTCTTAAGTTGAGTGATCTTGAAATGATTACAATAGATTTCTATGATAATTCTAGGATTTGTTTCCAGAGGACTCAATATTTTCATGAATATTTGATATAAATTATATACTATAATGTTTTTCAAAAGGTTCTTATTTATGATTCTAGACATACACTTTTTTAGGGTAATCTCAAATCATGTGCTCTAGACATTTAACCATTCTTTATGTACTTATGAATGCATGGGTTGAGTAAGTTGGAGAACAAAAATGTACATTCATAGTTAATAGACAAATAATCAAACATTAATATTAGGGGACTCCATAGGGATTGGATTTCATGTCATTATTTGAATATTGAGAAAGCCTTGATTGTTGGTGTAGACTTTAAAACTAGTGATATATGAGAGGATTCCCATCATTTTCATTACTTTCTCTTTTACTTTTTATATAAATAAATTGTTATCTCTTTGTTCCTATATCAAAAAATTAAAAGAGCCTCTATTGGATCCTCCCACTCATCTTTTGTATCTTTTTTTGGAAAATGTATGATTTACTGAATGTATGGAGAGGATTTAATGTGTATAGTCATGTGAAAATAATAAGACGGTGTAGTTGAATGTGAAATTTTATTACCAACTGTGGAGTCATTTTGATCATCAACAACAGGTAAATGATTATAATTTGAGAAACCCAGATAAAACATTCCTAAAAATTAACATTTGTTTATCTTAATTATTAGAAACTATTTTTATCATTCCTTTTTATATGAACATTAACTTTTAATAAAAAGAACTCATTAAATGATCATAATGGTGGTTACAAATTTTTTATACAACAATAAAAAAATGATCATCCATTTTAAAGGGTGTAACTGTTGTAATTTCATTACATTAATTATTCAATTTAGTTACTTATTATTACTAGTATTCTTTAAAAAATTATTATCTTGAGGTACTTCTGAATTTATTTCATGTAATTGTAAAATTTGGATATATTTTTGATTGAAATAATATTTTCACTACCTGCTCTATTATCATCTCATTTGAAAATCTTTCTTGAATAAACATGTGTCATGAAAAGAGATATTTTTTTTATTTCAAAAATCTATTATAAAATGGTATTTAGGGGAATTTTTTACATGTTTTTCTTTATGTTTTAATGTAGTTGATATATTTCTATTAGCTTTCCTTTTAACTGCATAAAATAAAACATTTTCTCTTCTAAATTTATAATTTTTTTGAATTATTATTTTTATATATTTCAAAAACATTGAGATTAAATTATGAGGGAATTGTTGATTTTTAAGTGTAGGGGATTTTTATTTAATGTGATAAATTTTATTTCCATATGGTTACCTTCAAAAAACCCCAAATATTTTTTAAAACTTCCTTTCTATCTTGCATCAATTTAGGTTGTGTGAAAAAAAAACATCATTATTTTCTATATAGGTGACTATTTATTTCTAAATTTAGGGGTTTAACTAATTTTAAGATTTTTGTTATAGTGTTATTGTTGAGTGATATGTCATTATATTTTATTGATTTTCTTTTATGAACTGAGAAATGTGGAAGGATAAGACATATTTTAGTGAAGTTGAGATTTTAACTTGAGAACAATAAAATTTTAACTTGATTCTAGGTGAAACCCCTTTTTGAACAAACACCTCAGGGATGCAACTCAAAATATAATAATATAATTAATTCATAAATAGATTAAAGTGGAAAATTGAGATCTTATTGTAAATATATGAGACTATACGCACTGGGTGTGTGTGTAAGGCCATCATACAATTAAAATTTGTTCATTTCCAAAGTGATCTACACATACATGGCTGGGAAATACTAAAAAAAATTCAATAAGTTTCTTTATAGTAAAAAATGAGTTCATTAACATGAGGAGAATTATGAACCCATCTAGAGAAGAGGAAAATTGACTAATAAAAAATCTTCTATGTTGTATCAATGAAGTGAAAAATGAATATTTCAATTTTTTAATGTATGAGAGTCTGATAATTGAATGTTTCTTTTCTTAATGTTTTAATCCCACTTTTATATTATATGTTTTACGATTGGAATTGGAACCAAATTTTATATAGAATGTGGTATTGAATAAAGTTCACATATAAGGCCAGGTTATTTTTATAAAAGGAGTAAATTTTTATATCCATTGACTCTTGATTAAATTTGATCCTTTACAAGATGAAAATAGTTATTTTAATTTTTATGTGTCAATAAATAAAATGCATTGAATTTATTAGAATTTAAATTGATTATGTGGGGGTAATTTTATGTGGAATTTAATTCATGGTTTATTAACATCCATTTCAGTGTAGTTTTTATACTTTAACCATACAATAGTATTAAATAGAATACTTATTGGGATATGTTTATTTTGTGTGTAAAATTATTATTTAATCATTTTTTTGTTAAGATTTACCTTTATATTTTATATTATTAACTATGCTGATCATTGAACTATTTACTAATTTGTTGAATTCCTAATAATTGTATTAATTATTTAATTATCTTATGTAATATTTATTTCTTTATTTAATAATTTGTTCTCATATTTTACTTAGTATTGAATTGTATAGTTAATTTCCCTCTCCATAATATTCAAATAAATAATTACATTAATATATAGTTTTATCCTTTTGAATGTTTTTATCATTCACTGTTTTTAATTAATTTTTTTATTTTTTAATCAAACATGGATTTAATTATTCATTTCGTATTACTTTTTATACTTTATTGATTAAATATAACATTCAAAATGAGTCTTTATTTATGTTTTCAAATTTTTTATTTTTTTAAATTATTTTATTTATCATATTTAATTTCTATTTTTTCAGTGTACATTCAGTCTAAAAGAATGGTATTTAGAAAAATAGTGTGACTGTAATACATCATGGAGTGACCACATGACAACATAGAGTGACCACATGACTGGAAATAAGATTATTTGGGATTTTGGAATTTTAAAAATGGAAAATCCTTCAACTGCACAGGGTCCAAATTAAAAAATAATAATCAAATAACTGCATTATTAAATTAAATCATCCATGTAAACCTGTAATGGTAATGGGTATCAATCATAAACATAATATCAATCGCATGACTCAAAATATAGAAACTTTATTTAAATATAATTATTTCCATAGACTGCATCACAATAAAGTTATCCAGAGATCTTCTACTTTTCGTCACACAGCTTCTATGCTAAGGAGTCTCATGTTTAACATTCCAAACCAAGGAAAAGAACTTGCCACATCAAATGTTTTAAAAATCATTTTTCTATATCGATGTTTGCGAATGAATTTCTAACCAAAAATTTCACATAGATTGACAGTAGAGGAGAAAATCATGAATCTTGAGAACAATTGAAATGGGAAATATAGATTAACGAAGAAAGAATATTCAAGACATTGATTTTAGATAAGATGAGTTCAAACCCTTTTCCACTATTTACAAATAATTCCATATCTAATCCACTAAAAGTTAAAGAGTCTCCCATTCCCAAAAAAATGTGACTTCTAGATTTCTAGAATAAATTTTGTGAATATAATAAAATAATTCCCTATTTTAGTGAGCCTTGTCAGTAATTTTAGAAATACAAATTGAATCATTCAATTTCATGTGTGAATTGGAGGGAGTGGGACCAAATTATGAAGAATCAAGTCCGACATACTTTCACATTAAAATAATATGATGATTTAAATTAAATTCTTATAGTACTAAATTTTTCATTGAGAAATTGAAAATGAGGATGTCAAGCTTCAAAAAAATAGTGATTCATGATGATTTCATAGTTTGATAGAGTCTGGACTGATTGTTATAAGGGTGTTTGAGAGATATTTGTAACTTTCTGGGTATCAATCCCATGTGCGAGGAGTGTAATTTTTTGGAGTAATGTTTTTAATGTTATCTAAGGATATATTCCTTGTAGAATTATGTGATAGAGGTTTACGAGTAGACACCAAAAGCTCGTACTGAGGATGCGTGTGGAATTTTCTATTAAAAAGAAGAAGAGTCCAAAATTTTGATGTGGTGGAGAACAAACTAGTCCTGATACATCAACAATCATACCATCATCAGAACACTAATATGGTGACGATATATAAGAGGGGGTAAGGGATTTGGATATTTTCTAGGAGTGATGAATTTTATTATATGACTCATATCCTTCTTTATTTGTCTCATGTTATGTATTTTCATGTTTTTTAATTTCATAATGATTTTTTGCTAGATCTCGTGTATGAAGATTTTTTGGTTTTTCATCATTATAATTTTACCCTTTTTTATAATCATTTAATATTATTTATCAACACCCTTATAGAAATTGAATGAGTTTTGTGGGAGATGAACTACAAAATTATCCAATTAAAGGTGAATCCGCTCACCCAAGATTTTGACTAAAAGTTTTAGAATGTTGATTAAATATAATATTAAAAAAACATTAATTGGAAAATTATTGTTTCTCTTGTTCTATATTCATATTCATAATCTTCTTAGTCTTCATTCTAGTATTAATTCATATGTTGAAAAAATCATCAGCACTAATTTTTTGCTTCACAAATTTTCAGTATCATCATAGTTGATAATTCATGCATGTTTTTTATTTTTTTGATTTAATTTTTTTGATATTATCTAGACCTTCACCCACTATTTCCTTCCCTATGGACATGATACCCTTTATAACTAACCTTTAGTAGTTATAAGGAATTTAATTTATGCTACCCAATGACCTATCATATCAACCAACACATTTCGTGTTTATTTCCTCTTCCACCTCATCTAAATATTATTTTACCATCACACTATAATAAATAAATTATTAATATCTTCATATAATGTTATTATGCAAATTGTGTTTCCATTTCCTCATAGACTCAACCATAAAATGTAAATGGAAACAACGCCCATTCGTATATGTGGACTACCACCATACAAGTCAATGTATTTCAGTTTTCAACACTACCTAAATTTTATGGTAAATGTATGTGGATTTAAATAAATAACATGCTATTAATGATTTAATTTTCATTAAAAAATTATGAAATAATACTTACCGTTTTCAAACATATTTTAAGGAAAATGGTATTGGCATTCGTGTGTATATATAGACTACCAAGTACACAATGCAATGTGATGATCATTTTCTTGCCAAATTATATGGTTGGTTTTAAAATTTTATTTAATGAATATACATGATATTTATAACATGAATATAATTATATATTTTATGAAATTGTACCCTATTCCCATGAATTGTAACTTATGCAATGATACATGCTAGAGAAAACTAAAATGTTAACACTCGATGATTTATATTATCGGGAATTAGAAATTAATATGTGATGAGAATATATATCAATTGAGATATATATTAGTTTGATTATAGAATTAATTAGTAACATGTTTTAAACTGTTATACTATAGGCTAAATCATGGCCAACTAATGGAAGTGTGAGGTAAGAAGTTTCATGTGAATTTCTACGTCATTGAGACATGTTTTGTACTGGGAATTTGTTTTCTTATTTTGGGGTATATAATTCTCCATAGTTATTTTTAACCTAAATATATATTTATTCATGGTATTTAATGGATAAATTCATGTCTACTCTATCATGAGGTTTCAATAAAAAAGATACCAAATATGTATGATTTTTTTTCAAAATCTCCATTTTTGCGAATCATTAAATTTTCATTAAATAAAAATTATATTTTATCCATAATCATACCAATATTTAATATTATCATATTTATATTTATATTATCTCCATATTTTCATTCATTTTTATATCTATTTTAAACTATAATCAAGAAAATATATATTTACATGAAAAATTGATCATATTTATCTTCTTCGTCTGGAATATGTATCTTCCATATATTCATTTTTGGAAAATTATTTTAAAAATTAATTTCTATTTAATGAAATAATTTACGAATATAATTATATATCATATTTAAATTTTTTTATGGTGTGTAATGATTCATTCCCAAAGGTTCATTTTTTAATTTAATTTAAAAAAGTTAAAATGAATGTTTCTCTTTTATATATTTTATATTAACTAATTTTTCCACTACCATATCCATTTGACACTATTTAGATTATTCTTCTTATTTCACTTGGTTTTATTGAGAAAATTATTTAATGAAACTAAATTTTAATTTTTTTTCTTCTACTGTATTATTTTATTAAAAAGACATGATTTTATTACAAAACCAATATTTCTAATGAATCGATGTTCATATATTATCTCATATTAAAATTATATCCAATAAATTTCTCTTAGAAATCACTTAATTGTGTTTATCTTTCAAAAAATTTAAATTTAAATCACATTTAAATATCCTTTTTATCATGGATAATCTTATTTCCTAAATCAAATACAGTTTCTACATTTACTGTTTTACTATAGAAGTTATTATATTAACAAGGGAAAGATTTATATTTCTTATTATTTACTCAATAAAAATATTTTTTAATAAGTAATATTTTTTATGAATTAAATTAATCATTCAATATATGATGAATGCATTGGACATGTAGTTATGGTTGGGGTTAGGTTCCAGTTATCCCTGTGATTGATCAACAGGTCTCATGAGACAATCTAGTTTTCTAACCTTATTAAAATGTTTTTAGTGTATTCCTACATATATTTAAATGTATTTTAGAAAAAGGACATGATCAATACATATGATATTATGTTTTACCTTTGTTGTGAATTAATTTACTACTATCCATGTGACTACTATATTGATATTATCTATGAATGGAATTCATGATCATGTTTGTGATGAAATTGATTGTGTTTTGATTTATTTGACTTACCACATTGATTATTCAATATTTAATCATGTTTGATTCTATTATACGAAACCCATAATATGTGTTCGATCTTACCCTTGTTTTATTTTCAATTCCCATGATATGAAAATTAAATATTTGAATGATTATTAGTGATTCAGAATATTTACTTTTACAATATTTTATATATTATTTCAAACGTAATATGGGAATAATGTGTGTATTAGGATCAATAAGACTACTAAACTTCTCTATACTTGGTGATGTGAACAATTATATATTATTCCAATGTAATAATGTATACACCAAATCATAGTTACTAGTGTTATGGTTATTGTGCATACTATTTTTCATTGTTGGAAGTTAGTTCATGATGATAAATTAATTACTCTGTGTGTGTTTTAATTAAAAAATACATTTTTTAACAAACCATTGCAACATTGTGTGGGTTACATTGTATATACAACAGTTACACATCATGTAACCTTTAAAATAATTTGTCAATAGGGTGGTCAATATGTAGTGTAATCACACACCATGTTATGAACCCCAACTAAGCATGTCACGATTATCCTAACCACATACAAGTGTGATTGACCAAGAATACATGTAATATAATTGGGCCACATTTCGTTTCATCTAGTCATTCTACCAAAATCATAAAAACCACCTGATGGATTCCATATATGGTCTTCACATGTTCGTGGAATATTCTCTGTCATATGATAACGAAAAAAATCATTTTTTTGACTTAATGGATTAATAAAGAAAAAATAAATTAAAAAATAACAAAATAGTTTTGATATAGATAAATAGAATATAATATAATAAATTTTAACATGAACTGGTTGATGGAACTTGAATGTTTTAGGTATACTAGACGTTCTTGATTAATACATACCCAACTAGGATTTTTCTTATTCAATGAATAATCCAAAACAACATTACGAAGAATCTTCATGTATAATGAATTTATCAAAAGAATGTATACAATGAATCCTAGAACAAATAATATATTATCATTCACATGGATTGTATAATTAATTTAATAAAAAAAATTACCCCACTATTGAAGTAATTTGTTATATGAAGAAGGTGATCATTCAATTACATCTTGTTAATGTTATATAGTATTACATTTATTTGGATGGAAATTTGAATCCCTCTCGTAGTGGCCCATACAAGCTCAACGGTATCTCAACAATTCTAGTGGAAATCTGGGTGCTAGCAAGATTCCCCACGTCTTGAATTTTTCAACATAATCGCAACAAAATCCTATGGGATCAAGAATTTTTTCTCTCTTGTTATCCCGATTATGAAAGGGAGGAAGGAGGTAGAAAATTACCTTATTATTTAGAGGAAACCTAGAGTTTTTCTACATAGATATAATTCTATTTTTTGGAAATCCATCTCTATAATCAAAAATTATTTCGCCCAATAAATTAATAGACACTATAACATATATAAGATGGTAATATGTAAAGCTCGGTTTTAATTTTGAAAACTGAAAATATCACCTTCATTAATTATGAATCTAATATTTTCCCAAATACAAAAAATATTATTATTATTATTTTGGTTTGTGTTAGCTTTCAAAAGTAAATATCAATTTATAAAATAATTTATACTTCATTTAATTATTTATTTGTATTTGAGTTTATATCACTTGCATTACATGGATATTATCCCAACCTGTCCACCTTCATCGACATTTACCAAAACTCAAATAATAATTTTTATTCATTCCATAAATAAATAAAAATTATATTCATGTTCTTATGATTGACTGTATATTTTATTATTCACTTAAATAAATAAATTTTCATTTATTAAAAAAATATTTTTTTATATTGTGAATTAATCTGTAGATAAATTTATATTCCATTCAATGGACTTGAGTATAAATATTTAATTAATATTAAACTAAAATTTAAATATGGTGATTGAATATTTGCAATGAACAAATCTATAGTTGATAATATTCTTTAGCCTATAAAATAAAATTTTGATAAATTGTTAGATTCTAATAGAAATCGATGGATAAAATAATTTTGTCTCCCTCTTTCCCTCTTTCTCACTGTTATTGGGTGGGATTTCCTAATGTCTAAGATCAATGTCTAGAAACATGTATGGGAACCCATTGTGAAACAAGCCAATATCTCAATGAAAACAATTATTTATGAATGCCACTATGTAATAAAATATTTTTTATCGATATCACTAATAAATAAGGTTTCCAAATCATGTTGTTAACTTGTGTTAATTTTTATTTATTTATTTTTCTTCATGAAATTATATGTTCTACAACATTTCCGTCGAATTTTTTTTGAAATTTCCATTCCATGAAAATGTCTTAACATGTAAAATTACATAAAATAGATTTCCCAAATCCTATAATGATTTATTCATATTGTAATATCCCTTATGAAAAGACCAATGTATCATATTTTTCGATGTGAACTTGTCATCATGGGTTTCATCAACACATTAATTTACATCACTCATGATATGCATTAACAAAAACCAAATGTCTAAGAATAATTAGAAAATATTACATATATTAATATATTAATATACAATGACACATAAACATGTGAAATTAATATATTCAGGTAATCCTTAAACTATCCCCTCTTGGAGATAACAAACTATGAATGAAAGGATATTAAGTCTCATGCTCTTATGAGAATCATGAAACTGGAATTCCAGCACACAATGTGTCCCATCAGAACCTTTTCTCCTAAACATAGAACATAATGTTATGAATATAATTAGATCATGTTAAGGTTATTAACATAGAGGGGAACTGCTATGACCATACAATGTAATAGATACTCTAGGATCTTATCACATTAATGCTATATAGAATAAAATTCACCATGTGATAAAGTATTTATTAATATTCATGACAATAAATATATCATTAATATAATGTAATAATTAGTTTGTTCTACTTCACTAAATTTCAAAAAACAATAAATAAAAATATTATTATATAATAATAGAAAATATATTTCACTCATACTAGATATTGATCATTTTAAGAGATAATTTCACCAAAATTATAACAAAAATGACCAAAATAATAACTGAATATTCAAAATTGTTTCAGTTAAGTTTTTATTTAAAAAACATAAAAATTTATACAAAATCAAAATTATTTATGTATATATACACACTAATGTTCGAGAGTGTATAATTATTGTAGCAGGCACTGTTGCAGGTACTACTCGGTACTATAACAGCTGACACTATTCGTCTATCTAGGCCTTTGGACCACCAATTTGTTCATCGGGTCATGAAAGGCCTTTGGCCCACCCAAGGCCTTTAGTCTAGTTGACTCTCAAGGCCTTCGGCCCACCTAAATGCCTTTAGAACACCCCAAGGCCTTCGGCCCACATGAAAAAATGTAGATGCAACTAGTCAGATTACAAGGGGCAAGGCACCATATGAGGATTCAAAGAATGTGCATTTACTAGAGTAGAGAAAACATGATTTAGAAGATTGGGAGGGAATGAAATTGTCATTGGTACAAGGAATGTGTAGCTTTGCATAGGATAGCTTCCTGATTAGCCTTGATAAGGACATGTTATGATATTATTACATTTCCTAGGGAGGGGATATTCCAATTTTTCCTGTATGGATGATTTCATCTAAGACCTATAGGTCAATTAATTTTCACATAAAACATAGGGCCTTTTAAGGGTTCCCCCTAACCTTTGAGAGGGGGATTTTCAAATATATATAAACAATTGAATTCCTTCAGGCCATTCAGGAAGGTATATATATATATAATGAATTTGAAAAGGATTTTAGGGTTCAAATAACATACCACAATTTGGTGATATTTCAATGAGAATTATTTGAAATAAAATAAAATTGTAGGCTATAGATGTTGGGATAACCTTCCAAGTGACATTCTAAGACATGGTATTATTAATTTTTAGTGTTATATGAATCTCGAAGTGGTGGGTTCATGGTTGGAGGGAGAGGATAGTTTTATGGGGGATTGTGACTAGTTTTTTGTAAGGATAAGGATGAATGAGATGTGTGATGATGGGGGTGATGAAAGGTGTGGGGGTGATGGGGATTTAAATGAACTGAGGGTTGAGTAATATAGGGAATAATTATATGGGGGAGGGTAGGGGATGGGGTGAGAGAACATGATGGGGAAGGAAATACTTTTTAATTTTTAGTATTTTATTAGTAGTGACCACATATTAAACACTAATGATAATCATTAGTGATTGATTCTGGAAATCTATCAACTATGAAAAATATTATATTTTCATATAGTGGTTTCCTTTAAAAAAATTATTTATTACTAATCATTATGATTTGATCATATAATTCCCTATCCACAGATAATAATTTTATTATTATTTTATATTTTCGAGACATCGGGATTTAATTAATGAATAAAATATTAATTACCTAAATAAAATATAATTAAATAAAAAAAATAAAAAAATGAGTAACCAATATGTTTTTATTGTTCACTGTTATGTGAAACCATAATTTTTCAAATTTTTGTTTTCTCACTGGTTGGTGTGTTTACTATTGTGTGCACAGTCATCTAATGGTCATAGTTTGACATTTATGATTAGAGGAGGTTAATGGATAGCTTGAAAAAAATGACATATACTATAGTAACTAAAAATGATAAATCATATAATTGTGTCAAATGGGGAATATTTCTTCCACTTAATTTACTATTTATCAATTTTTACTAATTTTTTGGGTTTTATTTTTTTGATGTTATACATTATGAATAGAATCTATCTATCCTCTATGGAATGTAGTGCATGGAATTTTAGATTGGCTAGGATTTCATGGGATGAATAAAAGACTTATTTCATTGATAATAACATGTGTTGTGATCTTAACGCTATGATTATTAAAATATAATAATACATCCTGGATATTTATTTCTAGTCCAAGAAAAATCATGTTTTACCAATTCACGGTCAAATGATTATTTATAGTTAGGGGTTTATATTTTCCAACATGACCACTTCCAAATTATTCAATACACAAAGGCCTCTGATGTTTATTATACATATTATTATATCATTTAATTATGTAATAAATAAAAATACTATATATTTTTAATTTCAAAATATTAATATTCTTAATCATTATCATATTGTAATGAGTGAAATTTTGATCATCCATTCAATTAACCTTAGGGTTTGAAAAAAACATTATTATAATGTTGCACCAAGTCATGTGATAACCACCTATGGGTTTCATGAAAAATAGATCATGATTTTTATCACATAATAAATATTAAAATAGAAAGGAATTAAACAAATATATGTTAGTCATGTAGTATATCCTTTGTGTTTATTTTTGGAAAAAAAATACAAAATACTTTTAAAATATTTTAATGGGTATCCTTAAAATATATTATTGATTTTAATAACCTTAATTGTAATATTGAATTTTTGGATCTCAAATTCATTCATAGAATTTTTCATAAATTTAGAAAGTTACATTCCACTAATTATATTCACATATATTCATGTAAAATTATCAATAAGTGAGTGCAATTCCATTTAATGAATTTTAGCTTTTAATATAGATACGAACATTATAAATATTTTTTTTAAATTATGTGGAATTTATATAAGAAATATTTATCAAGTGGATGTCTAAGAACCTTTCAATTCATCTCGATGATCTAGGAAGTGTTATTGGTGTCCTATTGAGTATATTGTTTGAGATCATAAATGATTTTACCAAGGATAATCTTTAAATTACTCTATTAAACATAATATGAAATAATCATTTTATTGATCATGACTAGTGATAATTGAATTTTGAATTGAATTTTGAATTGAATTTATGGATATTAATGATGTTTGGATAAGTAATATTAGTATTGGTGAAAAGGGATTTCCATTAATATAATTAGATATTATTTAACAATAATTATTAGATATAGTTGAATTAATGATAATGGGTGTCCATGGTTGAGGGTTAAGGGGGTGTATGCCACTCAAGATAAGAAGACCTTTCTATTATTGTTGTATGTGTTGATCATTAAAAGATTCCACAAATCATACTAAACATATTTTGGGTAAAATTAAAATTTATAAATATATAAAAAAAAATATCCAAAAATATTTCATAAACCATAATCTATTCTAATAATAGTTGTAAAATCCCATCCAATTTATTTTTTTATAAAACAAACATTATTTTAAAGATCAACGTGATATATAAAATAATCCTTAACAAATAATTATATTAATAAATTTAGGTTACATGAGCAGTACACACAAAATTATTGCATCCTTTTAGATCAATATTCATTAAATATCACAATAACACAAGCCTCAGAACTCTATTGTTTTAGCACCATTGAAGACTACATTATTATTAAATTTATTGTTTCAATTATATTTTATAAATTTTATAAATTTATTTTCATATATTACTCTTATTAGACACATCTTAGGTTATTCATTTCTTCCCAACATTGGTATATAGTAACATTAGAAAGGGCGGGCTTAAAATCTGAATAAGGGTAAGTATGAAAGACATAAATAAAATATCATTACTATGAATTATATAATCATAAGGGTGTGAGAAATTGATCAGAACATATGAAAATCATACTCAGTCATTCTTAGATCATAAATCATGAACCGTGGAATAAAAATATTCGTAACGAAAAACATGATTCACAAGAGTGCGCAATAATCAATAGTAAATCATGATCCCTAAAAGCATATCATAAGAATATAAACATGTTATTGGATTTTGTGACATTTTAATATGTATAGAAAATCATATCATTAGTTAATTATCACTACCAAGACCATTATAACATAGTGGATAATGTCCCATAGTGGATTGGGTTAACATTTTATTCAATATTCAACTATGGTAGACAGAGCCCCATATTGTATTTGGTTCACTGCTCATTCCATTTTCATCCATAGTGGATAAGTTCCCATATTTGATTGGGATTAATCTCCATTCCCTTTCATGTTATATTATTACATATCAATATCTTTCCAATGTATTGAAGGTTTATATAATTATGATCCCACACATCACATATTGGAAACCTTACTTAATTGTGTTATAGCATCATAAAAACCTTAATCATTACATCATAGATTAATTAAACCATGTAACAAATTGAGTTTCCTGAAATCCTCATTAAAACATAATCACCATGATCCATCGAGAAAAAGAAAGTGGATAGTATCATTATATAATATCCCTAGTGAAGCATTAAATTCCTAACAACATATTGACATAGATGAAATATAATATTAAAAATGAATTTAAAATATAATTTATAAAATATGAGAAAACATCCTATTATTTTGGTAAAATTAAAAAAAAAACAAAAAATGGAATATGAATTTACTTTTAAAACATTGGATTCATGTAAAGGAATATTATAAATGAATGTGGTCATGATAGTTGAAAAATCTATTATTTTTATAAGCTTAAAAAAAGAGATTCATTTCATAATTTTATAAAAATTAATTTAATACATTTATATAAATCATTGTAATGATTATTTTTATAGACCATAACAAAAAAATTCAAATGTTATTGAAAATGAATTTCCACAATAATTTAATAATACAAAAGAACATTCAGAATTTTTTTAGATAATATGGATATGGGGGAAAATGATTCCCAACTAAAATTAGAATTTTTGAGAACCAACGAATGAAAAATATATAGAATAATTTCAAACTGCATAACTGAATAGAAGAGAATAAAATATATTGAATTTTAGATAAATAAAGATAGCATATTATTTCCATAATGCAGATTCAAACATCAATTGTCCCGATTATAAATGAGGCACCAACATAAATCATTTCTTCACATTCTTATATTCGTTGTACATAATCTTTCCACATATATAATAAATTTAGTTATATATATATATATATATATTATAACTATATTCATAATATTCTTATATATATTATTGATTAATTAGTTCAAGTCAATAATTTATTAATAATTATCGACTAAAATAAATATTATGGGTGTTAACTATTTCATTTTCCAGACATATTTCTATTTTTATATTTCATTTCCTACACTAGATTATAGTTTCTTCATCCCAATAATCTTGAACATGCCATTTATATCATATTAATTCAATATAAATTTTTTTTTATTTTTTTTAATTTAGTGATAAGAATAATCATCAATTATGGATAATATTATTTTATCTTACCCACGTATGGTGATCTCAAAAGAATGATCACTGATTACAGATTGAGTATAACTTTAATTCTAATCATGATATTAAATTTTTTCCATTTAATATTCTTGATAAAGATGAATTCAAATAGTAAAAAAATTCAACTTTATATCATAAAACCATCAAAATCATCAACTTAATTTTTAAACGTATTGATCATGAATATTAGTAATGTTTTCTTAACATAGTTTGAATATCATGTATATTGGGTATAAAAATGAAATATTCGGTATGATAACTATCCAGTGACATGTTCAACCAAATTAGATCAGTTAATTCTTCAGATAATTTTATATATTCTCTTTTGAAATTAGATTATTTAATGTTAATTATGTGATGTTTTATTTTAACCAATAAATACATATTATTTTATATAAAAAATACAAGTGGGTGAAATTTATCATGATCCATACACTCAGAAATAAAGATATAATGTTTCATTAGGATAAATCATAGTTAATTTTATTCTTAGATGATTGATGATTGGTTAACAGGGTAATATAATAAAATATATGATACCAAATAAAGCGTTTATATATTTCTATATAGTGATAAATCATTAATAAACACAATTTTCATGTTATGGGATATAAATTGAGTTATTCTTCTTGATAAATTTCTATCCAAGAATAAATTTGAATATTCTTTGCTAATAATTTAAAATATTATGATTTATTTTTGTATCTATGATAAGCTTTCTATGTACTATCCCACTAAAATTATTAATTCTGTTATTTATTTTTTATATTGAGAAATTGTATTTTGATATAGTTCTTATTATTTAATTCATTTGTTCTACTTAGTTGAAACATAATAGTGATAATATGAATCCTTTTGTGGTAATTTTAATGTGTATTTTCTTGGATAACCGATAAATATCTTAGTATTTTATTGGTATTAGAAGTGATTTCATTGTACAATTGATGATTCTATAAAACGAGGATGATATTATAATTTTTTATGTCATTCATTATTCATTGTATAAACCCTTAATAGGTCTGGGAAAAGTTTAATATGAACTTGTTTAGTTTGAATGGACATTTACCATGATCAAATGTGGTGCAAGAACTATATAGAACCGATATTATGATAGCATCATATATGATAGCTACGGAAGAATAAAATAAAATATAATTCCCCGACACTAGTTACCCAGAGTCGGTGCATTATTACATAACATTCGCAAGATCACAAAAGTTATGGTCTCGAAAGACTGATTAGTTTAGTAGCCTTGGAAGTATTAGATACATTCATAAGGTATTAATTACATCATAAAATGGAATACTAAAACAACATTGTTTCCAAATACCACACTAAGATCCCAGATACTATCACTGCAGGTAATTAATAATATAATTCTTCGCATGTTGGGAAAAATAAAACATGGAAAGGGGTGAGCTCAGATGCTCAGTAAGAACAACAATATAGCGGAAACATTCGTAAATAAGAATCAACATTTAAGGAAATGTATAACTAAATCCAAATCCTTTTAAACTTGAACTTCAACATAATATGGAAAAAATAAAATGAAATAATTCCATTTACTTATTCACATTGATATTCTACTAGTCAAATAATCACATGAAATATCAATAACCACTTTCATAATTATGGAATGCATAATGCCAAACTTTCATAACCACATAGTCAAGGTCTTATGCCAGGACTACAAATAATATTTTTTCAAAGCCTTGTTCCAAGACACTAGATTGTCTCATTAGACCTACCGATGCATCGAGGAGCTATAGAGGGCTCCACCAGTCACTTACAATGTCCAATGCATTCCTCATATGAATAGGTTTAAAATAATATAAACATTCATATTAAAAATAGCATACTAAATATACATACTTTATCCATAAACCATGAATGGTATAAAAAAACACATCCATAGTCAAACATATCACAAATCTATCAATACAATATGGATGTTTTGTATCATAATAAATCCACTTCAAATAAGATTAAAATTTATCAAAGGATGTTGACATAGATGAAATGAAAACTATTTGAGGGAAATATCTCTTTTTTGAAATCATTTAAAAGTCACATAATTATAAAAGAAAATATTTACATTTAAAATATTCTTATAAGATTTTAAGGGAAGAATTGATGATTTTATAATAGCATAAAATAACTTCACCCTCCATATAAGTTAAAACAAGACATTCTTACCTTAATTTTGTCGAAAAGGTTAAAAAGGACCTTGTTT
The DNA here is from genome assembly GCA_963277665.1 of Viscum album. Classification (NCBI taxonomy): domain Eukaryota; kingdom Viridiplantae; phylum Streptophyta; class Magnoliopsida; order Santalales; family Viscaceae; genus Viscum; species Viscum album. Next base: position 56,641,235 of record OY728156.1, read on the forward strand.
GAAAAACGATGGAACGATTACTTTATAAACATCGTATAAAAAGTCAAAAAATGTATAAATTACTTTAACCAATATTCTATAAAATAGTAAGAATGTTTTGAAATAAATTTCTAAGAAATATTGATGTGGATGATAAAGCTTCTAATAGATAATTACGTATATACAACCTTGGATAATGAAGAGATTGTCAAATAGACCCTTACCTTGTACTTTTCCTTGACCGAGTGTATATTAAACTACTGCATAATAGTTAAATAATTGTTATTAAATTATTCAATAATCATATACATAAATATTATATCATATATGATCTTCTAATATTTCTTTTTAACAATATTTTAGTATTATCGTCGTTTCGGGTGTTCACTTACTCGTTTTATTTTATAAGTTTTATTACATAAGCCGTGTTTGTTATGGAAAGGTTGTATATTATTAATATCCAGGATTATATCAAGTCCTTAAACCTTATTTTTAATCATAAAATGAAAATTATTCTTGATTGGATACGACGGGAAAAGAATCTCGTCGCGTTCGTGGAGACAGTAATCTGTACGTACGCACAAGTGACAATATCATTCTTTTGATATTAAAATATTATATAATTGGATGGTACGTCATATATACAGAACAATTATCCTGTTATATCTATTATTGAAATCAATTATACATCATTATTATACGCATCCAAATAATAATTTTTTGAACAACAACTACACCACAACGTGGAGACGGTAAGCTGTACGTACGCACGTTTGGTGACATGTCATTCAAAGGATGGATAGAATAAAGAATATGGTTCTAACATATTTATAATAACATCACAGTATATAGTAGATACTAGAGTTATTGTTTTATAATGGAAACAACAAGGAAATAAGAAGTGGAAGAAGAATAGAACCTGAAAGAGGTGATGAAATATTTACCTCTTCTTTAGGTTCGTCCTTTTGATTTGATAAAAAGGGCTCCATAAGTAGGATTTATGACCAAAGGAAGGCCTCTAGGATTAAGTGATTTATTTTTAGAGGATATATTTCCAGGGGATGGATGAGACAAAAGGCTTTGAATGTGTGAATTTGAGAGAAGGGGAAGTGCCCTTTTATAAGAGGGGTGAGGGGCACCTTAGGAAAAACGCAAAATGTTATTTTATAATAAATTAATATTCTATTTATAATTGCTACAAAATGACTTATTTCGATGATAGGGTGGGGATGGGTCAAAATAATGTCATCAAATAGATTTCATACCAGTTTATGTCACCCTATTAACCTTACCCTTTATATTTAACTCTTAGTTATCTATTTTGACATTTACCATGTCTCTTTGTATTTTTACATTATATTATTAATAAACATTCTATAACAAGTAATGTGAACCCAAGTAGTTAATTATAATAATATATAACTATATCTGAGTCATTTGGCTGATCCTTAGATATTTAGGAATATAATATCAATTAATAGTATAATATTTGTTTTAAAAACTCTTTTATGTAAATTTTGTCACTGTTTGGTATTTTGTTTTTGTTAAATTACTAACAGCATTATTACTCCAAAAAAATTATTTAATCAACCCAAACATGTCATAGAAACATATAAAATTATTATAATTCATTTTAAGTCTCAAATTACATTTATTGTTGTATTTAAAATATCAATTTTTTTAATATTTCATTAACATGGTAATTACTGCATCACCATTGTGTCATAAATAAATTAATTTACTTAATGTCTAAAAATTATAAACAAAATACCAATATGTAGAAAATATTTTTATATTTCTAATGAATATTTATAATCGAATTTATCTTATGTATAACTATATATTAAAAATAATTAATTTATTAAACATTGATTTTAACTCTTTTAACTCGTCTTTAAATAAAATAATAAATAATGTTATAATCTAATACAAGTGGACCAAAAGGAACATATATTATTCCTATGGTAGTTTTTGGTCTAATTATACTTATCCAATAGAATTAGGAAATGTTTTAGTGTAATATTAATATCATTTTTACCTTTTATTACCATATTTACTTTTAACCGTGGTAAATAAAAATAAAAAGTTACTATTCACAAAAATTTATTTTCATCTTATTGAACCACATTTTGTTAAGTCAAAAGTCTTCTTTTGGCTTTTACATCATGTTTTGGAAATCACAAATATATTCTCTGTCATGTTTTGGAAATCTCAAATGTATTCTATCATATGTTTATAAATAACAAATTGTCTTTTATCATGTTTATCGTATCGTACGATGTTGATCGTACCGACCAAAATGTATCGTACTGACTCTGTCAAACGTATCGTACTGACTCTGTCAAACGTATCGTACTGACTCTGTCAATCGTATCGTACTGACTTTGCTATTCAGATAATCATTATTTGTTTTGGTACTTTGTCAAAAACTCTCTCTGCATATGAATCGTACTCATGTTTTACATTTCTATATATCTCTTATCCTAACGAAACGATGTCGTTGAGTTATATACTAATCAAAACGATGTCGTGCTTTCTGTTTCAATATGACCGTTGGAGGCAATATGACCGTTGGAACCCGAGGCCTATAAATAGGAGGTCATTTGAAGCTGAGAAGATACTGATGAACGAAGAGACTGTGAACTACGAAGATTTTAGAGAGAGACACTATGACTTCTCTCATCAGCCTTGTGCGTCCGATCATCGTATCGAGGGCTTTCAAGTAATTGAAAGACAGAGGTGCCGATTACCTACAAAATCGAGGGCTGCCGGGGATAGGCAGACAGACGAGCCGATCATCGTATAGAGGGCTGCCGGGGATAGGCAGACAGACGAGCCGATCATCGTATCGAGGGCTGCCGGGGATAGGCAGACAGACGTGTCGATCATCGTATCGAGGGCTCACCAAGGTGTTGGTGAGACAGACCTTTTATCCTAGGTGAAAGGATAACCCTTCTCTTTGGGTTAAAAGAATTGTATTACTTTTACATTTCCGCTGTTGTATTAGAAAGGGATTTGTATTGTTTCCTTTCTTTACTTATTCAATTGTAATTGTTTCAATTACAATCATTCTAATACATTTTGTATTGATTGGTTCTATACGCTTTAAGGTAGAATCATTCACATTTGTATTACACTGATTATTGTGTTCACCTTGAATACAATTGTTTTGCTTTACAATAGTATTACAATACATCATACCTTTTACTTTCAATACAATTGTGGGTGTTTGTATTTGTATTAGTTTAAGTTCTTTTTAACTAATCTCTTTGTTACTAAAACTCAAGGTTTTTAAACCTACAATTCACCCCCCCCCCTCTTGTATTGATCCATCTAATAGACTTTTATATCGACTATTCGATCCAACAATTGGTATCAAAGGAGGTTTTCCACTAATTTGTATTACTAGCTTTATTTCTTATTATTTCTTAAATACTTACTACACTAACGTGTGGAGTGGAAAAGTTGTTTTTGTTATATTAGATGGCAGGAATGAATATCGGATCAATAGATAATCTGAATCCTTCTAGACCACCAATCTTTGATGGAAATGATTATGAGTATTGGAGAGATCGTATGAAGACTTTCGTCATCAATACTGGTGTAGACAATTTTATTATGCTTACTGGGGGTTACAAAATTCCTGACAAAGAAGTTAGTACTTTCACCAATCAAGAGAAGCAAGAATATCAACTGAATTACAAGGTACGCAATACTTTATTATGTTCTATGACCAGGAATATATATAGCCAGATATCTTCATGTGAAGCAGCTAACTGTATTTGGAAGAAATTAGAAGTCACTCATTTTGGTTCATCCAAAGTTATAGAAACAAGGAGAGAAATGCTTCGAGCAGAGTATCATGGATTTGTTTTTCCTTATGGAGAGCCGGTATGTAAAGTGCAACAAAGGTTTATGACAATTGTCAACAGCTTACAATCTATGGGAGAAAAAGGTCTTGATGATGAAGCTCTTGTTGATAAGATTATAGATATTATGCCAAATGAATGGGAGTCAAAAAGAACAGCTATTGATGAAAATAGAAAAGTTTCCCAGATTACTCTTGATGAACTCTTTGGAACTCTTCTACAGCACGAGACAAGAATGAAAAGAGATGCTGATTTCAATAAGAAGAAGAATGGGAATGGAAGTGTAGCTTTTGCATCTAAAGCTAAAACACCTGAAAGGGTTACAAGGTCTAAATCCAAGAAAGTTGTTGTTTCTGATTCAAGTGATTGTAATCTTTCAGACAATGAGTTAGCTAATCTTGCTCGGAGGATGAACAAGATTGTGGGAAAGAAAGATTTTCAATATAGATTCAAAAAGAAAGACAGGAAAGATAGGAAAGATTCAGAGGTAACTTGTTATGAATGCAAGAAAGCAGGACATATAAGGCCTGATTGTCCTTTACTGAAGAGGAAAGATAGAAAAGAGAAACACTCTGAAAGAAACAAGAAAAGGTTTTATAAGACAAAGAAAGTCTTAAAAGCAAATGATACATGGAGTGCAAGTGGTAGTGATTCCTCAGATGATTCTTCAGAATATGAGATGTCAGGACAAAGGAATATTGGACTTCTAGCCAGACTACCAATTGAAGATCATTGTCTCATGGCTAAGGTACATAATGCTGAAGCTGTCACAAATGTCTCTTTAAATGCAAATTATGTTGATAATAAATATTATGAATCTTCAAATGATGAACCCTCATCATCAGAAGATGATACTTTACCTTCTTTTGAAGAAGTCTCTAGATTTGCTAAGTTACTTGAAAATGAAAATTCTAAACTCAAAAAGAGATTTGAAAAAGCAAATTCTAGAATTTCTATTTTGACTAAAGAAGTATCAGATCTTTCTAAAGATCTTGATGGGAAAACTTCTGATTTTGAAATTATTTTGAAAACCCTTGAGAAAGTCAAATCTGAAAAAGATAAACTTTCTAAGGATCTTGAAACTGCTATTTCAAAGAAAAACTTTTTAGAGTCTAACTCTAGTTCCAATTCGAATGTTTTAGAAAACAAGAATTTGGTTTTAAAACTAAAGTCAGATATTTTATCCTTGAAAAAGTGCTTGTCAAATTTTACTCATGGAAAAGAAAACTTTGATAGGATGTACTCTCAAATAAGGCCTTTGAGAAATCGTTCTGGTCTTGGTTATACTTATTCCAAACCTGTTTTTAGTAATAACTATTTTGTTCCTCAAAAAACCATTTTCTGTTCCAAGTATCAATGTGGTGGACATTAGAGAAGAGATTGTTCTCTTAACAAAACTCAATCCTTAGGATTTCATAAAGCTCATTTTGCAAAACAAATGTGGATTCCTAAAATTCTTTTATCTAATCCTTCTGGATCCAAACAAGTTTGGATTCCGAAAATCTAATTGTTTCTTTTTCAGGAAAACGAGAAGTGTATCAATAAGAACATTTGGTACATGGATAGTGGTTGCTCTCGACATATGACTGGAAACAAAGATTTCTTTGAAAAGGTTATCAAAACAAAAGGTGGAAAAGTTACCTTCGGAGATAATGCTCAAGGAACCGATAGATTTGAATTTATAAAACAGAAGCTAGGAATGATTACAATAAAATAATCATTCATATCTACTTCCTGTTTTACATCTCTCCTAATAGTAAGAAACTCCTCGTAGAAAGGGGGAGGACATTTATTTATGTCTTTATGTTTCTGATCTTTAAATATTTACTCTCTTTATATATGTTTCTTTCTGTTTATCGTATTGACAGTTTTATTGTTTCATTTTAAGTTTTCCTGTTTATCGTATTGACCATTTCAGTTTTTCTGTTTATTGTATTGAAATTCTTTCCCATCGTATCGTTCAAAAATTTTGTATCGTCCGATGATGGTATTGAAATTCTTTTCCATCGTACCATTCAATAGTTTTTGAATCGACCGATGATGGTATTGAAATTCTTTTCCATCATACCATTCAATAGTTTTTGAATCGACCGATGATGGTATTCAAATTCTTTTCCATCGTACCATTCAATAGTTTTTGAATCGACCGATGATAGTATTCAAATTCTTTTCCATCGTATCATTCAATATTTTTTTTATCGACCGATGATAGTATTGATATTGTTTTCCATCGTACTGTCGGTTAATGGTAACAACTATTTTCCATCGTACGGTCCGACCATAGTAATGACTTTGTTTTCCATCGGCATCATGTTTTTTTTCTTCCTACGATTGCGTTTACTTTTGATTCATACCAAAACCAGCAATCACCTTTTGTTCTCCGACAGGTATCTTTTTCAATTTTTATTTTATTTTCTTTCTTTGTTTTAATCCTAACCATTGATCTGGTATTATATAATCTCGACCGTAGAAGTTCAACAGTCATCTCTTTATTGCCTATAAATACCCCCTCCCCTCCCCAAACCCACATTGATTGTCCAGGAATTGAGGCGAAGCTCTGCTCCCCCAGCTATAAACAATCGTACGATCTTCTCAAACGGCATCATCTTTATGTCTCAATCCTCTGCCAACACTCCCGCTGAAATGTCTTCAAAGACCTTTACAGAGAAAGACTTTCACAGAGAAAGGTTAGTATCCCGAGAGTTTTTCGATATGTACGATTCTACAATCAAGAGGATTATTTTGTTTCAAGGATGGGAACATCTCTGTGTGGAAAATCCTGATACTCAAGATCCAGTTCTTTTTGATGAAGTTTGTCAATTTTACAAAACCGTGTCTTTCGACAAAGATATGACTATAAACTTCGCTGTGTACGATAGAAAATTATCCATGTCTGTGAAACAAGCGGCACACTTTCTGAATGTTTCTATAGAAGGGGATTCATTCTGTCCATCTCACAAACCAGAGGAAGTTGGTACGTTTAATAGAGAGAGTGCTGAAAAATCTTTGTTTGTTGTTAATGAGGGAAAGAGGAAAGTTTATCATCTTTCACCGGACAATCGGTTTGTTACCTTATGGATGAAAGGTTTTCTTGTTCCAAGGAAAGGGGATAGAGAAACTCTTAAAGTTTCTGATGTCTTTATGCTCGATTATCTTGTGAATATGAGGAAAGTGAATCTCATGGGATATATTTTTGAAACCATCAAGAATGTCAAGAAAGGAGGGATTAAATCCCAGATAATAATGTATCCAGCCATCCTTACGAAATTCATTCTTGAAAGTATGAAGTTTTGTAACATTCCTTTGAAAGGAGAACCTATGGATTTGTCGCCGTCTTTGATTAATAAGAGTACGATGAAAAAGCTGAATGTTTGTTTTGATTCAAATTCAAAACTTTTTGTCAGAGATGTAGAAGCTGAATTTCCTGAAAATCAATCGGCACCTATGCCAGCCAAGGACAATCAATCCGCCGGTGTTACTCGAAAGTCTGATCCGCAGACTAGTTCAAAGCCGAAGAAGAAGCCGAGGTACAGTAAGGAAGTTTTAGCCAAATGGAGAAAGGACAAGGAACAGAGAAAAGAGGGTGATCCGAAGTTTGGACTTGACCCTGCTGAGGCCTTTGCAGAAAGGATAAGGGTATAAGAAACCCTTCAAGCTGAAAAGAAAAAGAAGACTCTTTTGAAAAGAAAGGCTCAGGATTTTGATGTCTCCAAAGTCTTGAAAGCAGTTGAAGACGCTAGTGCTCAACTAACTGTGGAAGTGCATCAAGAACCCATCGTACAGAGTTTGCCTGAGAAAGAAAAAGGAAAACAAGTGATAGAAGAAGTGGAAGTAGAAGAAGGAGATTTTCTGTTAGAATTTCTTCAAAGTTCAAAGAAAAGTAGAGAGGAATCGCTTCAAAAGCTGAGCGAAGGTGTTCAACAAACTCCTCATGCCGATCAGGAAAGATCTCCGGATAGAATGTCATCTCGAGAAAAGCAAGGTGATCAATCCTCTCATTCTGATAAAGTAGTTTTCATTAGTGACAAAGTGGAAGATGAAAGAAAACAGAAAGAAAAAGCGAAAGGGAAACAGCCAGTTGTTGATTCAAGCAGATCGTATGAACTATCATCGTACGATGATGATACCGATTCAGAGCATACAATCTCTCTCAAGAAGAGTGATTACATTGTTCATGTTTTGAGAAGAATGGAGAAAACTATTCCTTATTTCCCGAGGCTGGAAGGGAAGATTGATTTTATTACTGAAAATCAGAGAAAGAAGTTTGGATCTGTGAAAGAGTTGAGGAAGAAAGTTTTGTCTGTAGAAGCCGATTTAAAAGTTCTTTCAGAAAGCTCAGTTGCTCATAATAAGGCATGTAATAAGATGACTAAGTGGTCGTACAAAACAGAGAGCTCAATCAATGATCATGAAATAGCTATTGAAGATATAAGGAGGTTATCAAATGAGCTAGCAGTTGCTTTCAACAAGCTTGATAAAGAAACGGTTGAAAGGCTGAACCTTTTATCTTCTCAAAGAGCCGATGTTCCTTCAGTGAAAGATTTGCAAGAGAGGATGAATGTTTTCCAATCAGAATTCTCGAAGGTTTCATCTTTCAAAGATGAAATGGTTTTACTGAAGAATCAAAATTCCGAGTTGTCCAAGGATAACAAGACTCTGCAAAACAGAATTGATACCCTTGAAGAAGTAATCAGAGTACAGGAGGAGACCATCAGAAATCAAGATCAGATTTTTGCGGATCAACAGGAGCTTCTCAAAACTCAGGGTGAATCAATTTCTGAAGACAAGAAGGAGATCAAGAAGATGAAAGCTGTGCTTCATGAGCTTATAAAGAAAGAGAAGGAAAGAGAAAACAAATGATTGTTGTATTTGTTTCTTTTGGAACTTGTTTGTTTTGTAATAACTCTTATAATCCTTTCTCTTTTATCCATTGTCTTGTATTACTTCACTAACTCTTCCATATAATTCGAGATTCCTCCTTTCTTTTTGTAAATCACAAAGGGGGAGAATATTTACAAAGCAAAGTTTGTTTTACAAAGGGGGAGAATGCATTACAATACTCTTAAGGAAAATCTATGAATACAATCCTTAGGAAAGTCAATACCTAAGGGGGAGTTAGTTGTATTCAATTTCTTATTCAGAAGAGTTTTCAATAACTCAGGGGGAGATAAGTATTTCTTGTTTCATTTACTTTGTGTGTTTGTGCTTTCCAAAAAGGGGGAGATTGTTAAGTCAAAAGACTTCTTTTGGCTTTTACATCATGTTTTGGAAATCACAAATATATTCTCTGTCATGTTTTGGAAATCTCAAATGTATTCTATCATATGTTTATAAATAACAAATTGTCTTTTATCATGTTTATCGTATCGTACGATGTTGATCGTACCGACCAAAATGTATCGTACTGACTCTGTCAAACGTATCGTACTGACTCTGTCAAACGTATCGTACTGACTCTGTCAATCGTATCGTACTGACTTTGCTATTCAGATAATCATTATTTGTTTTGGTACTTTGTCAAAAACTCTCTCTGCATATGAATCGTACTCATGTTTTACATTTCTATATATCTCTTATCCTAACGAAACGATGTCGTTGAGTTATATACTAATCAAAATGATGTCGTGCTTTCTGTTTCAATATGACCGTTGGAGGCAATATGACCGTTGGAACCCGAGGCCTATAAATAGGAGGTCATTTGAAGCTGAGAAGATACTGATGAACGAAGAGACTGTGAACTCCGAAGATTTTAGAGAGAGACACTGTGACTTCTCTCATCAGCCTTGTGCGTCCGATCATCGTATCGAGGGCTTTCAAGTAATTGAAAGACAGAGGTGCCGATTACCTGCAAAATCGAGGGCTTCCGGGGATAGGCAGACAGACGAGCCGATCATCGTATCGAGGGCTGCCGGGGATAGGCAGACAGACGAGCCGATCATCGTATCGAGGGATGCCGGGGATAGGCAGACAGACGTGCCGATCATCGTATCGAGGGCTCACCAAGGTGTTGGTGAGACAGACCTTTTATCCTAGGTGAAAGGATAACCCTTCTCTTTGGGTTAAAAGAATTGTATTACTTTTACATTTCCGCTGTTGTATTAGAAAGGGATTTGTATTGTTTCCTTTCTTTACTTATTCAATTGTAATTGTTTCAATTACAATCATTTTAATACATTTTGTATTGATTGGTTCTATACGCTTTAAGGTAGAATCATTCACATTTGTATTACACTGATTATTGTGTTCACCTTGAATACAATTGTTTTGCTTTACAATAGTATTACAATACATCATACCTTTTACTTTCAATACAATTGTGGGTGTTTGTATTTGTATTAGTTTAAGTTCTTTTTAACTAATCTCTTTGTTACTAAAACTCAAGGTTTTTAAACCTACAATTCACCCCCCCCCCTCTTGTATTGTTCCATCTAATAGACTTTTATATCGACTATTCGATCCAACACATTTTACTTACTGATATAAACTGTATCTCTCCGTTTTTTTGAAATTCAACTCAGAGAAGTGGTAAAATTAATTTTTATGCAAATTTTCCAAAGCTCCTAGGAGGTGGATATAAGACGGTAAAAATTTCAATAGAATTTTTATATTTCTAAACTTATAATAAAATGACTCCAAAGAATTAAATTTAACATATATAGGTATTATGTTCAATTTTTAGCTAAAATAAATTTAAATAAAATAACTAATTATTTAAATAAAAAATCGGTTTTATCCAATAACTCGGTGTTTTTCACTATTCATCAAAAATTGAATGTTTTCAGAAAATTACCAAAAATTCACCCTAAGCTAATTTCGATATTTTGAATCCAAAAATGAAGTACATTTTAAACGATTAAATTTATAGAATTTTAAAAAGTGGGTATTACTATTCATAATTTCTAGTTTGATTGGTTGTGGTGTGTTAGAACGCAAAGTTCTGTACAATGCAAACTATTTCATTATTCAAAGAGAAGCGTACCATGGATGCTTGGGGTTTAATATTCTCTAATCATTCAAATAAATTTGTCCTCACAATTTCTTTAATATTAATGAATAAAAATAATCGAGTGCTTCTTCATCATAAGTTCCTTGGGTTCCCACATTGCCTCTTCCATCTTATGGTTTCTCCATATAACTTTTACCAGATGAGCCGTTTTCTTTTTCAACACTTGTTCTCTGGTATCAAGAATCATGATGGGATTTTCTCAATAAGACAGATCAGGTTTCAGTTCTAATTTCTCATAGGTGATTACATGCGTTCAGTCAGGCATTTATTTTCTCAACAATGATACGTGGAACACATTGTGAACTTTGGAGAGACTTGGCGTCATTTCCAAACGGTAAGCTACAACCCCAATTTGTTCTAGAATATTGAAAGGTCCAATGTACCTAGGACTCAATTTACCATTCTTACAGAAACGTATAACACCCTTCCATGGATATACCTTCAATAAAACATGATCTCCTACCTAAAATTCCAAATCCTTCATTCGGTTATCGGCATAGATCTTATGCCTACATTGAGATGCTTTGATGTGGGTTTGGATTACGTTCCCCTCTGCCATCATTTCCTCAATATGTTCTGGGCCTACAAGTTTTCTTTCACCAACATCATCTAAACAGGTTGGTGTGCGACATCTCCTTCCGTATAACACTTTATATGGTTCCATATGAATAATTTAATGGAAACTATTGTTATAAGATAATTCTACAAAATGTAAATATTGATCTCACTTACCCTGAAAGTCAAGTGAGCAGGATCTCAACATGTCTTCTATGATTTTAATAGTTTATTCTGATTGTCCATCTATTTGAGGGTGGCATGTAGTACTCCAACGAAGTTCTGTATTCAAGGATTTTTGAATACTTTTCCAAAATCATGAAGTAAAACATGTAACATGATCTAAAACAGTCGATAGGGGTACCCCATGTAGTCTCAAAACATCATTAATATTTAGTCTTGCTAGACGTTCAAGTGGTAGATCTTATCTTATAGCCAGAAAATGTGCTGACTTGGTAAGACGATCAACAATGACCCATATTGCATCATTCCTTCTAGGATTATTTGGTAGTCCCATGAAATTTTTTTTCATAATATTATCCCATTTCCACTCAGCTATGGGATGTGGTTTCATAACTCCTCTAGGCTATTTCCTTCCAGCTTTCACTTATTGAAAAACTATACACCTTGACACAAAATCAGCAATCTCCCTCTTCATGTTGTCCCACCAAAAACTTTCCTTCAAATCTGTATACATCTTAGTGCTACCAATGTGTATAGAGAAATTGGAACTATGAGCATCATCCAACAATTAACTTTTTAGATCAGGTATGTTGGGAACACAAAGTCTATTCCCAAATTTCAAAATTTTATATTCATACACAATGTCACTCAATCTCCCATCATTCACAGCTTTAATCTTCTTTGGAAACTCTTAATCATCGGTCTGAGAACTCTTTATCCTTTCTAGTAAGGATGGTTTGGCAACCATTTAAAAAATTATCGATGTTCCACCTTCCATGGTAATTCCCATATTCATCTTCACTAGATCAATGAAAATAGCATCCCTTTCAACTCTCATATTGTGCAAAACACCATGATCCTTTATGCTCAAAGCATCTGGCAGCCTATTTTCATTCCAAGGGTGGTAATGTAAGGTGAAATCATAATACTTGAGTATTTCAAGCCTTATCCTTTGCCTTATATTGAGTTATTTCTGTGAGAAAATATACTTCAAACTCTTGTGAACAGTATATGTCTCACATTTTATCACCATAGAGATAATGTCTCAATAACATCAAAGAATGTGTTATAGCTACTAACTCAAGATCATGAGTGATATTGGTTTGCTCATGAATTTTTAGTTTTTGTGATGCATAGGCAATAACCATATCATTCTGCATAAGGACACAACCAATTCCTTTCTTTGAAGGATCACTATAAATAAAAACCCATCATTCCCTAATGGTAGAGTAATGATTGGAGAATTGACTAATATTCTCATCATTTCTTCAAAACATTCATCACACTCTTTTTTCCAAAAAAAATAACCTCTTTATGTATGATCTTCGTTAATGGGTTAGGCAATCCGGAAAAATTCTGGATGAAACATTGATAATAACCTACGAAACCAATAAAACAATGTACCTCGGTTATAATCATTAGTGTTGGACATTTCTGGATTGCCCTTATCTTGGATGGATCAAAAGAGATTCCATCCTTAGAGACAATATGGCCAATAAAAGAAATCCCTTGAAGCCAGAATTCACACATGCTAAACATCCCATATAATTCATTTCTTCACAGAGTCTTTAAGATAACGTGCATGTTCTTTTCATGATCTTCATAGATTTTGGAGTATAACAAGATATTATCAATATATACCTCTACAAAGTCATCAAGATATTCCTTGAAAACTCTGTTCATTAGATCCATGAAAACAGAGGGTGCATTAGTCAGCCCAAAAGGCATTACTGTAAACTCATAATGCATGTACCTGGTTCGAAATGTTGTTTTCAGAATGTATTCCCTCTTTATAGACAACTAATGATATCTAGATCAAAGGTAAATCTTTGAAAAGTTTTTAGATCTAGGATTTTGGTTGAATAAATCATCAATGTGAGGTCGGAAATACTTGTTCTTTATTGTTATAGCATTGATCTCCCTGTAGTCAATGCACAACCTCGTAGATCTATATTTCTTCTTAACAAAAAAAATAGGGGCTCCCCGTGGAGAAACACTAGGGCAAATAAATCCCCTATTACTCAATTCCTCTAGTTGTTTCTTTAGTTCCACTAATTCCACAGTGGCCATTCTATAAGGGTTCTTCGATATAGGCCTTGAACCAAGAATTATGTCAATGGAAAACTCAATTTCTCATTCTAGAGGATGTCCAGGTAAATCATCTATAAAAACATCAACATATTCTTGCACAATAGGTACATACTCTATTTGAACATTCCTTTCTTCATCCATAGTTATTTCATTCTCTTCCTCCCCAATAATTGAATTTTGTTGAGCTACAAGGGGTAAATATATATAAAAATTAGTTGGTGATGTTTCTACTCTAAAGATAAGATACTCATTATCATCAAAATAAATTGTAACCTCCTTCTTCTTACAATAAATTTTTGCATCATGGTCGGAAAGAAAATCCATTCTGAGGATTATATCAAATTCCATCATGGTAATGATGTTGAGATCAGCAGATAAATAACGTTTATATGCCTTAACGGGAACTGATTCACAGAACTTTGTTGCAATGATACATCCATTAAGAGTTTTTAATGACAACTACCTTGATGAATCAAATTGGAAATATTGAATTTTCTTAACAAACTGGGAAGATATGAAACAATGTGATGATCCAAAAATCAAATAAAGCATTGGATAAACATGAGAAAACCATTAGATTACCTGCCACCATGTCTTTCGGAGCATCAACCTCAGTAGTAGTGAACGCATAAGCTTGGCCTTGATCCCATGTACATTTTTAGGTATGTTTCCCTGACTCTTAGAATATTCATTTTCTTAATGTTCCCTTTCTCTACAATTGTAGCATTCAACATCGACAGTCTCTTTCTTCACCTTGCAATCATGAGCTCGGTGGCCTTTTTCACCACACTTGTAACGGGCTCCCATTCCCTTCAAGAAAGTACTGAGGTTTTTCTTCCCACATTTACTATAGGATGGATATTCATCTATTCCCTTATTCCCCTAATTTCCATTTCCAGAGTGATCAGAAGATCTATTCTTCTCTTTCTTTGCATTAAAGTCTTGAGACTTAGAGAATTCTTTTTCTGTCTTGATATCACAAGAGACAATATCTTTGTGTGACAAGAAGGATTGTGAGACTAATGCTCAACGGAGAAATGGATTAAACCGATAAAGGAAACAATCAATCTTACTTCTTGGGTTACGTATATAATCTGCAGCATGCCTTGTTATCCTTGTAATGTTAGACTCATACTTTGCAACATTCTCTTCCACTTTTTTCCTCAGACTCAGAAATTGTCTTCCCATATCTGCTGGATGGTCATGAGGAATGTATTTTTCTAATAAAAGCTCTTTAAACTCCCTTAATTACATATTTTATACTACATCGTCTTCCTTTGTGTTTTTAATCAATGACCACCATTGATCAACATCTCCAGTGAGGTGTTAAACTGCCATGACAACATTTTCCCTTTCATTACTCCCAATGGCATGTAATATTTTCTCTAAGGAATTTATCCATTTCTCAGATACTAGTGGATTTGTACCCGAATTGAATGTTGGTGGTTGTTTCCTCATTAACTGATCTAACATTTATCCTCCACATTGTTGATCATGGTGATCTATACAGGTAATGTTATTATTAAAAACCTGAGTGAGTTGTCACAGTATGGTGATAAGCTGATCATCACCAGTTTTATCACCAGCTCCACTATAAATATCTTGAGTAGGAGAGAAATCCATACATGGATTGCGTGCATTGATATGGTTTCCATTACTTCCACTAGGCTCCATTTCTAAATAATGGCATAATCTAGAGTAGTTTATGAATTGAAATACATTATTCCAATTGTGAAAAACACATAACATAAATTGACTAATTTAGGGATATAATACATAATCATAAAACTTTTTTCTTTGTGGAATTATTTACTCATAAACACTTCATTATGGTTTGTAAGGAAAATGAGAATCATCCTTAAAATATCCCCTAGGAGTGTCGTAACCAATAGTGCAACAGGGCCCGTTGTCGTGCACCAGTTCCCATTCAAGTCTTGCTCAAAGCGGTGTTTTTGGGTTTTACCACTAGATACATTTGTGCCAAATCTGCCTCTACCAGCTCATATCCAAACTAGGATGTCTTTCTCAAATAACTCACAAAATCCCTACATTACCAAAATTCTAGGAAGTTCTTCTATACTAATCCTCAACGTCTATCTTATTGTAATGTTCTCTAATCAGAGATTATCTAAATCTACCTTCCATGGTTTGTAGTAAACTTCCTCTGATACCAATTGTAACCCTCCGACCCCAGTTACCCAGAGTGGGTGCATTATTATATAACATTGGAATGATCACAAAAGATCAATTCTCTAAATACCGATTAGTTTAGTAGCCTTGGAAGTACTAGATACATTTATATGGTTTTAATTACATCATAAAATGGAAAACTACAACAACATTGTTTCCAATGAAAACACTGAGATCCCATAGACTATCCATGTAGGTCAGTCATAATATACTTCTTTGCATCCTGGGAAAAATAAAACATGGAAATGGGTGAGCTCAGATGCTCATTATGGATAACAATATAGAAAAAACTTTCCTAAATCAGCATAAACATATAAGGTAATGTATAACTAAAACAAAAGCCTTTTAAAATTGAACTTCAGCATAATATGGAAATAATAAAATGGAATAATTCCATTTAATTATTCACATGGATATTCTAAAAGTCTAATAATCAAATTCAATATCAATATCCAATTTCATAATGATGGAATACAGAATGCCATTCTTTCATAACCACATAGTCAAAGCCTTGTGCCAAGACTACAAATAAGATTTTGTCACAACATTGTTCCAAGACACTATTTTATCTCATGAGACCTACCGATTCATCATGGAGCTATTGCGGGCTCCACCCATCACTTACAAAGTCCAATGCATTCCTCATATGAACAGGTTTAAACATAACATAAACATTCATATTAAAACTCGCATACGAAATGTCAATAATTTCCTCCATAGACCATGAATGGTATAAAAATAACACATCCACAATCAAACAAATCACAAATCCTTCAATACAATATGGAAGGTTTGTATTATAATAAATCAACTTCAAGTAACCTTAAAATCCATCAATGGATGTTGACATAGATGAAATCAAAACTATTTGAGAGAAATATCTCTTTTATTTAAATCATTTAAAATTCACATAATTATAAAAGAAAACATTTAAGATGAAAATATTCTAATAATATTGTCAGGGAAGCTTCGATGATTGTATAACGGCGGAAAATCTCTGCACCCGCCGTATAAGTAACAAAAAGACATTATTACGTTAATTTTGTCGAAAAGGTTAAAAAGGACCTTGTTTGGAAAATGACGGAATGATTCCTTTATAAACATCATATAAAAAGTAAAACAAGCGTATAAATGAATCTAAATCATAGTTTATAAAATAGTAAAAATGTTTTGAAATACATTTTTAAGAAACATGGATGTGGATGATAAAGAGGTCCCAGTAGATAGTTACGTATAAACAACCTCGGATAATGAAGAGATTGTAAAATAAACCCTTACATCATACATTTCCTTGATCGAGGGTAGGATAAACTCCTTTATAATAGTTAAATAATTTTTATTAAATTAAACAAGAATCATATACATAAATATGATATCATATATGATCTTCTAATATTGCTTTGTTAATAATATTTTAGTATTATCGTCGTTTCGTGTGTTCACTTACTCATTTTATTTTATATATTTTGCTAAATAAGTCGTGTTTTTTATGGATATATTGTATATTATTCATATCCAGAATGATATCATGTACTTAAACATTATTTTTAATCATCAAATGAATATTAGTCTTCAATGGATACAATGGGGAATGAATCTCATCGCGTTCGTGGAGACGGTAATCTGTACGTACACACGAGTGACAATATCATTGTTTTGATATTGAAATATTATATAATTTGATGGTATATCATATATACAGAATCATTATCCTGATATATCTATTATTTACATCAATTAAACATCATTATTTTACCCATGAAAATAATAATGTATTGAATAACAACTACACCACAACGTGGAGACGGTAAGATGTACATACGCACGTATGGTGACATGTCATTCAAATGATGGATAGAATAATTAATATGGTTGTACCATATTTATAATAAAATTATATTATATATGAAATACTAGAGTTATTATTTTATAATGGAAACAACAATTAAAAAAGAAGTGGAAGAAGAAAAGAACTTCAAAGAGGTGATGAAATGTTTACCTCTTCTACAGGTTCTTCCTTTTCATTTGATCAAAAGGGCTCTTTAAGATGGATTTATGACTATAGGAAGGCCTCTACGATGAATTTAAGGAAGATGGGTGGTTATTTCGGTAGGGGTTGGCCGAGCCAAATGGCTTTGAAGGTGTGAATTTGAAAGAAGGGGAAGTTCCCTTTTATAACTGGGTTGAGGGGCACCATAGGAAAAACATAAATTATTATTTTATAATAAATTCATATTCGATTTATAATAGCTACAATGTGACTTATTTCGAGGATAGGGTGTTTATGGGTCGAAATCCTTTTAGCCAACAGATTTTAGATAGGTTTAGGTCACCATATTAAACTTATCATTTATATTTAACTCTTAGTTAAATATTTTGATATTTGCAATGTCTCTTTGTATTTTTATATTATATGGTTAATAAACATTCTATAATAAGATGATCGAACCCAATATGGTTTAGTATTAATATATATAACCTTATCTAAGTCATCTGGCCGAAACTTAGATTTTTTGGAATAGAATATCAATTAATAATATAATATTTGTTTTAAAAACTCTTTTATGTCAATTTTAACACTATTTGGCATTTTGTTTTTGTTAAAATTAATAACAAAATTATTACTTCGAAATAAATTTATTTAATCAACCCTAACATTTCATAGTAACCATGAAAATTAGTGTAATTTATTAAAAGTCTCAAATTACTTTTATTTGGGTATTTAAAATATCAATTATTTTAATATTTTATTAATAAGGTAATTGCTGCATCACCATTGTGTCATAAATATATTTATTTATTTAATGTCTAAATATTTTAAATAGAATACCAATATATAGTAAATAGTTTTATATTTATAATGATAATTTATAATCGAATTTATCTTATGTATAACTCTATATTAAAAATGTTTCATTTATTAAACTTTGATTTTAATTCATTTAACTCTTCTTTAAATAAAATAATAATAAATGACCTAATCTAATACAAGTGGACCTAAAGGATCATATTTTATTACTGAGGTTGTTTTTGGTCTAATTATAGTTATCCAATAAAATTTTTTACATGTGTTAGGGTAATATTAATATCATTTTTACCTTTAATTACCCTATTTACTTTTAACTGTAGTAAATAAAACTAAGAAGTTACTATTCACCAAAAATTATTTTATTCTTATTGAACCACATTTTTCTTAATAATATCAATCATGTCTCTCGGTTTTTTTGAAATTCAACTCACAGAAGTGGTAAAATTATGTTTTATTCAAATTTGCAAAAGCTCCTACGAGGTGGTTTAAAGACAGTAAAAAGTTCAATAAAAATTTTATATATCTAAAAATATTATAAAACGACTCCAATGAATTACATTGAACTTATATAGGTATTATGTGTCTATTTTTACCTAAAATAAATTTAAATAAAATAAACAATTATTTAAATAAAAATTTGGTTTTAACAAATAACTCAGTGTTTTTACTATTCATCAAGAACTGAATGTTTTCAGAAAAACACCAAAAATTCACTCTAAGCTAATTTCAATATTCAAAATCCAAAAATGAAGTCCAATTTTAAGGATAAAATATGTAAAATTTTAAAAAGTTGTTATTACTATTCATAATAGCTAGTTTGATTGGTTGTGGTGTGTTAGAACTCGAAGTTGCTTAAAATTCAAGCCATTGAATTATTCAAAGAGAAGCGTAACGTGGATGATTGGGGTGTTACATAAAATATAGAATATGTGTTATTTCTTATTGAGTCATTTTCTATAAAATATTGAAATATATTCCCTAAATAGTAACCAATAAATTCTTATCTTTATACTCTCTATTGAATTTTCATCCCTATAAAAAACTATTTTGCACATTATATTACTAGGATATTGTGGGTGTGGAATATTAACTAACATATTATCACATATTGATCAATATTATATGTTAGAGTTGATGTGAAAATGTCTTTTGAGTTCATGTCATACTGAATGGTCATATAAGTTCACCGTTATAATGGGAACTGAGATGTTTTATTATAGTATTCTTGAAAATATGTTTTGTAAATGGATAATATCATTTTATATGGAAATAAATTAAATAATATATCATTTTTGGAGACTCATAGGACTTTTAGACACTAGGGAAATGTTTAATCCCCTGTAAATCTCGTGAAATGAGGTTATAAGAACACAACTAACCAATAGAAAATTTTCATTTATATGCATCATTGGATATTTCTATCTGTTATTGTATATAATGGTCCTTATACTTCATTATTATTATTAATTTACATTTTGAGTCATGTTCTCTGATTTACTAACGAAAAAAATGATGAAAAATGTTTACAGGATGTTTTTATGTTGTATTGAATCTCTCCAATTCAAAACATGCCTTTTAAAATATTTTCATCATAATATTTTATATTAGTATCATCAAAGGATCTCTTGAGGTTTATTCTTTATTATATAGTTACATAATAAGTGAATTACATAAGGCAAAAATGATCAAAAAAATTATTTAATCCATTAAAAATAGTGATTTGTTATTCCTTATTAGGTCACCTTACTAAAAGTAATTTATTTGGGAAATGAACCAATAAAAAAGGGTGTACACAAAGCCTTGTAAGGGATAAACATAGAAAGTGGAACATGAAAAATTAACAAGGACAATACATGAGTCACAAAAATTAGATAATAATAAAATACGCATGATTTATAACTTGGAAATATTGATACATGATAAAAAATTTATATTCATAATCACATCACCATGTTTTATCACTAAGTTGCAATAAGTCATAATTACAAGGGTGATTCACTATGGTATCATAAAACATGTCTTCTTTTGAGATTAATACTATACCAAATCAGTTGTAGAACTATTAGGGTGGAACCTTTATATGTACTTATTCATTTAATCCTCATGTATCAGAATATATTATTTCATTAATAACCTTGGTTGAATATAGATCAGATCTCATATAATATTATTATGTACATAACTAATTAAGGAAATTAACATTACAACATTTTTAAGCCCTGGAAAGGGAACACTAGTTTCTCAATTGTAAACCATTGAATAAATATATTATATTTAAATCATAGAGAAAATGCATGTTTATGTAAGAGGGTAGGTATTCACAATATAATAATTTCTCACGAAAATGATATAAATTCAACATATTAATTTGACTGTATAACATATATAAATCATGGGTCCAAGAAAGGGTAAAATTTGATGGAAAAAGGCTTCCCTTTAATAATTGTTTTTATATAATGGTATGATAAAATGTGGAATATAAGAAATTATATTTATAATTATAATACATTCAAAAAACGTGGCACTTGAATGGAATTAATAAAAGGAGAATTCCATAACCGTAAGAAGTTGGTTCCTAAAACATGAGGATAACACCATCAGGATTTAAGGAAATATTTTAGGGACACCATGGGAGGTAAATTCACCTGAACATCATGGATTATGAATTATTATTCTAGATGAATGGGGGGGAGGTTGGGTATTTGTACTATAGGAGGGTGGAATTCATTATTAATCTCTTAATTAACGTTTTAGAATCAATATGAACAACATAATACAAGCCACAAAGTTCCCCATGGTTTTTTTACCATGGTTTCAGAAAAAGAAAGGTGGTATTCAATATTTTAAAATTCCTTAAACCAAACATCTTAAAATAATTCTATTTATGATGTGGATGTGAGTTAAGATTATATAGAATTGATTTTAAATCATTAAAATATAATACATGTTTTGGAGGATTCATTATGTGTTTATTATATAACACAAATAACCTCAAAATATATTATTTTAAATACTAAAAATGGTTTTAGTTGTGAATACCCATTATATTATTGACTACATTACTTTACATATTTTATGATTTCATGATCCATATCATATATATATACTGTATTTAGTTTTTACACAAAAATATGACTATCTTAGAAAACTATGAAAAAAATAACAATTGGAAAATTTTGATATACCGATTTTCAAAATAAATATTAATTATACCAAAAAATTCATTAGATATGAAAATTTATAATTATAAATTAAAAATACCTATTTATTGAGAAATATGGTTTTTTTCAATGATAATAGTTTTTGACCCTTCAAATGTAACATATGACATCATAATATTATATTGTCATTTATATTTATAATAATGTTTTTTGATAATAAAAAATTATTTGAATAAAAGTTATTTTAAAAATTCTTAAATTATTATATGGGTCTTAATTGTGACTTTATATTTCCAGAAAATATTTTTTTGATTCATTTGTATCAAAATATAATTTTAATAAATATCACTATATAATCATTTAAAAATTAATAATGAAACAGAATAAATATAATAATTATTTTATTAAATATTAAAATATAAAAAAATCATATTACTATGGTCTACATAACAACCCCTTATTACAACATTGTATGCTTTAAGAGTACATTCTACGATGGTGGTAGATTTATGGGGTTTTTTGGATAACATTGACAGAGTAGTGATATCCACTTACATTAATGTATCTCCTTGTCGATTTCATTCAAGACTCACTTATTGAATCATTTATTGATCTTGGTCATGGTAAAACCCCAATATCAATACATGCTTCCAATTTTTTGAAAACTTTTCACCAAAGGGCATAGATCTAATAGACGAGTCTATTGTTTGTCCTTTATGATTCAACTATTAGTTTTCATTACCCTTCATTAAAACTAATTTGAATTGGAAAGATATTACCATTGTTTATAAATCCCAAAATTAGTGTTAAACAATGGAAATATTTCTTTCACTCTTATTAACTAATGGTCTTATTGACCAATAGTTATGTAATTATCAGGTCCTAATGTTAAATTTTCCATTATATATATATATAATTCACCATTATTTAAGATTTATGTAACAACCTATCTTTTCAAAACGGGGAAAATAAATTTTCCGATTTAATTCCCATTTTCCTCTTAGTAAATGTTCCATAGGGATTAAAGTATGTAAAATGCTTGTTTGTGGCATGTTCAGAGCCCAGAGTTTAGGAAATCGAGGAGGAAGACAAAGCCATACTGTTAAAACATGATTAGTGATAACTTTGTGGCACAAATGTGAAGGTAACTCATTAAACATCAGGGGATGAAATGGTTTTCTAAAACTATACAATCATGGATTGATCCTTGTACAGGTACTGGATGGGTTGATCAATTGGATTTTCATATGACTTGCACATGGTCAGTCAAACATTGAACCTTCTCATATAGGTGGATTTCATAGATAGTGGTTGGAATACAGTTGGTGAAACATTTTTAAAATGTGTGGTTAACCTGTATAAACCAGTTTTTAGGGGGATTTATTGTGTTTCCAAATATTTATTTAACATAATTCTTTATTTTCCTTTCTTCTCTATGATAAAATCCCCTAATTTCTTCTCCTATGGAGTTCTCCCAAGTCCGAGCTAGGATTATTTATTTATCCCTCATATGATCTCCAATTTTATCATCATCGGTCATGTTGGATCTGTAATTGTATTCTCTATAAAACTAATGCTTCATAATTTAGTTTATATTCCCATATCTCGAACTATTTTTGTGAGATCCCATTTTCATAATTTTTATTGAATCTTTTTTACTTTGGAATTTACTTTTGTTCATCATTGAATCAAAGGACAACACTAGATGGTTGGTTGTCCATGCACCTATGTTGGGTGGTTGTCTCTACGGAAAGATATTCATGTTGATGGTGATCACCCAAATTATGATAAAAAAAGGTGTAACAATAAATGGGTAGTCTACCAATTTTATTATTTGATGGAGATTCCCCAATTAGAAGATTTCACATCATGTCCACCCTTATTGTTTCATCTAGGAAATTCATAACCGAGGATATGGTGTGGAATGATGATTGGATTTTGAGGTATAATTTTTTAATAATCATTCACTTTGATTTGAAAATTCATTTTTATCTTTCATAGAAAATCCCATGGGTTCCAACATCAATAACAGGGTGCATAGATACCTTCCAAAGGAATGTTCTTCAGGGTATCAGACCTATTAGACTATATGAAATGATGTTTGACATAAGGATTGGTGGTCAGGATCATCACACCATTTGGTGGTAAATGATTCCTTCAATGGGACTCCCTTAAAGATTTATGATATATTCTTTAATCTCTTACAAATCTTGATACAGAACCGATTACCCTAAAAATGGTCATTAGTTAAAACATTTTCTATATAAAGGGGAATCCTTTAATGACTATATGTGTTTTTATCTGAGGTTATTCATCCATTTCACATAAATAATATCTTATTATATATTGATGTGTATATAGCTGGGAAATTTATAATATGATTCCATGTAGGGATAAATTATAATATGTCAAGGTTAGTACTAATCCATTATTATGCTTCATACATATCCTGTTTATAGTAGGAAGAATAACACATATAGTTTGTTAATCTCAAGCAGTTTAATATCATTCATAGAGAAAATATACGAAGGCACAAAAGCACCAGGTTTTTGAGATCTATTCTCAACGACACATCCTACATATCTAGGTTATGGCTGTATTTAGATTCATCACAGTTTATCATTCCCCTAGTACTGGCCCCAAGGTGGATACACTTATATGAGGTAGTCATATCATTCCAATAATCAGGGCATACACACTAAGGTTTCCCTATATGATGTAGATTAATGATGTGAATACTATGACCATTTAAACTCCATGTTACCATGTGATCCATGCACAATGTGATAAATAAAGGATATAAATTAATAAGTCACACTGTATATGGATGTGGTACATATTTTCTTGGAAAAACCATTGGATTTTTACTATTGGGATTGTGCCTTAGGAAGGTGTATTACATATCCTTGTAATTTCAAGAATCAATATTCTCTTAGTTTAGTTGTGATTCTCAGTCAAATTGTGAATGAAGGATAAATACCCACCCGTGGAAGAGATTAGATCCCGATGGTTGAAATGTTATATATATAACGGGACTTACACTAAAGTGTTTACATATTTGAGCTCAGGCCATTGAAAGGAATACTGCAAGTCATGTTTTTATAGGAATCAATGTTCTCAGAGTCCGGTTAATAAATACTTGTGCTAATTCCATAGGAAGACATCCTGCATAACCTAGTTATTGGAGGAAGTAGATCTCTCATAGTTATGTTGATCGGGCCTCACACACTAGTGTTTCTTTAGTGTTGAGGTTGTCATAACTTTTCGTTTATTAGTTCTTATACACTATGTATTCTCTATTATCTAGGTAGTCTTATAATTTCACTTATATAGGATTAAACACTAATATTACCATAGTATTGATGCAATAAAATAATTCCACATATCGGGACATACAAACTATGGTTACCCTAGAATAGTGACTGGAATAATTTATTATGTCATATAGATCCTTCGTGACAAGGCCTGGTTATTTTTCTAGCTTGCTTTACTGTCTACCATTCATATCTTGATCATCTTCCTGACATATTTGGGGATACATGAACATTCTTAGATTTATGGATTACATGTCAAAAAAAATGCATGATCCAGTTGACTCATTTGAACGAAATTGCATATTCTATATTTACTGTCTAAATACCATCACATGATCAAGGATGACTTGTCTGGAGGACATCAAAAGTATTTCATAAATTTACTATAGTACATCAAAGTATCTTGAATAAATTTTCCTTGTGGCCATCACTATATATCATCTGAAATACATGGAGTGTGTTATATGATGTGAGTTTCCATAATTAGAGGGTGTGGCATGATCCAGATGAAATTCAAGGAGGGTGTCACATGATCAGGAATGACCTGTCTGGAAGTCGTCACATGATCTAGATGACATTTCCTAGTGTCATCATGAAACCAGACTAACATGCTTAGAGGGTTCCATGAGATCTGGATAACATTTCTAGAGGGTGTCATGAGATACAGTTGACAAATCCTTATGCCATCGCGAGACCCAACTAAAAAGTTTCAGTTCCTCTATATGAGGTGGGTGAAATGTCTATAGGATATCATGTGGTTTCAATGTCTAACTCAAAGGGTTACTCAAACCATGGGGGTATTCCTAGTGGGTGTTTGTGACTTGAATTTACATGCCCACGGGAAAATTTATGCTAAAAATGGTGTGTCACGATGATGTTGTAGGACCTGGGAAACATGTAATAATGTTTTCATATGATCTAAATTATCCATGAAAAGTTCATTTGAATCAGTGTCTATGTTAATCCCAAATTTCTCCCATCATACTTTGTCTAAATTCACGTTTTTATAGAATATTTGAATTAGATTTCTTCAATTATAGATTATTTAGGTCTCGTGTGACCCAAAAGGTATACGATATGTCCCTTGCATCGTCTGGAGGACAATATTAAAGGAATACATGTGATCTAATGTGATCATGTGGAGGGAATATGCATGTTTAAATATTCCACTAGATCGTTACCTAGTGTAAGAACCTGAAATTGTGATATCAGTCACTCCATAAAGTCCACTCTGATGCATGGGTTTACAAGTTCATGGATCCAAGGATTCCATTGTTCATGATGATGTGGGGGATTTATCAGCCCCTCTTCCCCAATTATAGGCCACATTGTGGGGTGTGTTTCATTAAGATCTAAGTTGTAGTAGGTAGAGTGCTTTTATGTAACATAAATTATTAAATCCTTCCACTAGTGCCACATAATTCCCAGTGACTAAAATACCATCTTGTAAACTTTTCAATTGTTGTATTTTTTCCAATCAAAGTGGTATTTTGTATTCATTAATATACTCCAAGGGGGTTGTACAATGTTAGGAAAACATGTCCAAAATCATTTGTGAGAGCACGAGTCTTATTCAAAATATTATTTCATGATCGTTGACTAATTTTCTAGGACTATCTTCAAGATAGATGTGGATTCTAGGGGGGGGGCCTTAATATGATCAAAATTTCATATTGTGGTTTGAAATAAAGTGATAAATCCTGATCTCTTTGGGCATATAACTCTAATTTTATAAGATCATTGTACATACCTTTCAAAAAAATTTCCCATTATTTTCTTTTTTGTTTCCTTTTGTATTTTACTATAATAGGGTCTCTCACAAGTTTGTATGATTGTTGTCAAGGGAAATCACTCTCCCCCTCGGTGATGCATCATGTGACCAACATAGGGTCCCAATGTGATGTTCGATCATTTATCTTGTAAAATTATTCTGTTTTTCTTTGGTGTCAGTGGGGGAGAAAAATACAACTTGAACGTGTCTAAAACCTTTCAAGTGATGAGGGTGACATTTCAGTGGGATTCGGATTAATGTGGTGGAGATGTCATAAGGGATTTTGTGGTGTCTTACGAGATGCATGTACCTGTAACAATATTATTAGGATCGTAAATCGACTCTCCTTTTTAATATTTTAATACCAATTTTACAAGTATTTTTTGATGCTTTTCATGTGCCTATCTACTAAAAAGTCGCGTGAGTTGGGGGGACCATAGTTGACAATAATCACATAATCAATGGGCGTATTAAGAACATTATAGAGAAAAAAGTCTTTTTAATGGGACATTATGGGATCTGATGTTGGTCTCTCTCTAGGAATGACCCACTCGAATGTCTTATTGAGGGTCACAATATTGTGGGTTCTTTGGAGGTTCATGTGATCGATGAAATTAGGACACCTTATTCTTTTTTTTAGGAATATAATACATCTAACTCAATTATTTATTCCCTTATGTATATTATAATTCTCATTTGGTGGGAATCAACTAATTCCCCCCAAGGAGGAAAATCATCGAGGACAGGGGATCGGTTCTGATGAAATTAAATGTCTACCTAAGGCTTTGACTCTATCTCTCATTGGTGTCTTGGATGAATCTGGGCCTTTTTAGTGACATTTGGTATTCTATGGAAGAACCTATAAATTTGGGAAAAGAGGTAAACTCTGTCACTGGATACCAAAATCCTAGATCACATACAATATTACTCCATTTCATGACCCTTTTTCAATAACTCCATCAATAAATAATAGTGATTTATCTTAATTGGACCATTTTACATGAAATTATTCAGAAGTATTTCATTTACATGCACTTTTTCAAAATCTCAAGGATTCCATCATTAGTAATTTGTTGAACCTGGCTATGTGGACGTATGGTTGCGTTTGATGTTTTCTCAGGATCTTCTCACTTGATTGTATGAAAAATTAAAAAATTATGTGGATCATGTGACCATGTCAATTTTGTACGATCACAAGTCTCATGTCTATTTTCATGTTATCATTATTTTATTTGTGTTTATGTGGTTTGTGAGATATTTTATTAGTTAGGTGATTTATTAATCCTTTATGTGATTAAATCCATTTCATTATTCATGAGATGCACATGATGGGACTATAATTATGCATTTATATTGATCATATTTTTAATCCATTGTTCTCACATTTTCCACTTAATTTTTTGAATATTGCTTCCATCTCTCATTATACTTCCTTATACATTAGATAACCAATGGGATATTATTTATATGAATCGTAATACCTACCCTCATAATTTCATGAACTCGAATAATGAGGTTCTGAAAAATGTTCTCTCGTTCTTGCCCCATAATTATCCTTTATCACATCAACATCCTCTATATGATTTTGGCCTACTAGATGGAATTTTAATCCATTATCTAGAGTATAATATGTTTAAATATTGCATCTCAAATTCCCTTTATTGCATTTAGATGTATTTTTCTATATATGGTCAATTGTTCATAGAATCATCCCAAGGGTTGTCTTATATGTTGGAGAACTCCCCTATGGGTCCAGATGACTGTAGTTTTGCCCACATCCCCATTTCTAAAAGCTATTCGAGCAGATTTGTCTCTTAATTAAATAAATCAGGTTGTAGATGAATTTTTTAATTGGATTTTTTCCTGGTGGAAACTTCTCTATGGAATTCAAATGGATATTCCAGCTCAGGGAGAGTTTCCTAGATTTTTTTATCAAACTATACATTTTACATCTCTAAGAAAAAGTATGGGTTTTCCAATTCATCATTTATAGTCGGTCTAATATTCTCATAGAATTAGTGAGTCTTTGGTTCCCTAGAACAATCTCATTTCATGTGTCCCATAGAAAGGTAGGAATCAACTTCTAGGATATTTATCAAATAGGTGGGATATTTCCTCTTTGGGAGATGTATAATCGGTTCCTTCCTACCTCAAAAGTTTGGGAAAACCATTTGAATGCTATGTTCTTGGAAAGGGATATGGCCAACATCATGAAGTAAAAGTTATGAAAGGATATGAATATGCATTGACTCATCTTATTTAATGATGGATCACAATTTTCCTTTATCACACTAGGGCATGAGCAACAACTATTTTCCCTCATATGTTCCCTTCTAGGTCGGTTCCTGATAGCTCCAGTTCATACTAGGCCATCTTGGAAGATGTATATCATGCCACATGGGGATACCAAGTGAGTCTAGAATTATCCCTGATTATTATGGTGGATGGATTCAATGGCATGTTTCTGAACAAAAATATTTTCAAAGTTTGGGATGTGTTCTCATGGAGATCAGTCACTATGTTGGAGATGGAAGCTCAATTAGCAGAGGGAAGGCATCTCAATCTAGTGGTGCTGATTATTAAATTCATTTACCAACTATTGTTTCACATTCTGAATGGAAGAATCCCCTAGATTATTATTTTTCCATTCTAGTTTTTATTAGGCCTGATAAGGGAGAATTTTCACATAAATGAATAAAACAATTGGACCAGGATCCCAGGTTCTTAATTTAAACCCATGTTTTTTTAACATATCCAGAAATGAGTCCATGTCATTATTCCCTAATGAGGACACTGATGTGTTGAGATGAACCAATCCCTTTGATTTCACCCCTACCCTGCCCCAATCTGGAGAATTTATAACAACGGAAATTGAAATCTTACTGAAAGGTTATATAGAATATCACTTTGTGATATGGTTCTTGATTCTAGTATGGAAGAATTTATCTTTTACAATCCATATTGTAATGAACCATATTTTAACAAGCATACAAATCATCAATTATTTCTCTTCGAATGCTTTTCTTAGTCTTGGTACATGTTCACTCTAACCTAAAGAGGGCTCTAAGGGAATTTAGGACATGTTTGTATCCTAGAGTTCCAAAAAAAATTCAAATAAGGTAGGTATCATGATTAATGAATGGTTATTATAAACCATGTGGTGTAACCATGAAGGGTCTCGTTAAGCATTAGATGGAAGCATGGTTTATCTGCAACTGTGAGACCCTAGGTGCACGCCCTTACAGTCCATCTGCAATGTTTTAAAGAGACATTTTCATGGTTTTGACATGGTTAGGGAAATTTGTGCACCGTAGTTGAGTGGGGTCCTCCTTTCCCTCTTCTTCTCCAATGGATGAGTATCCCTCCTCATTGCGTTGTCTCTCCTACTCCATATCCTAGATTTCTCAATAACTCAACAATCTGAGGTACAAATCATGTGTCGGCATAGGCATCAGATCTATCTCAAAAAAATCTACATTCCTCTTCCTTCTTATATAAGTTTATCTGTAAATGTGTTTTTCCATATATGTTCAATATCAATTTCATTATTTTTAGTTCATTGGACTGTTTTTTTTTGTTTCTCCCAATCTGTATAGAATTATATGCTACTGTCATTCTTGGAGTTATCGACAACCATAAGGATGGTGGTCACACCACTTTTCACAAAATATTTTGGGTTTTCCTAGTCATGTTTTCATGTGGCACACCAAACGTCACTACATTTCACCTTAAAATTGATTTCTAAATTCTAATTTTTTTTATAAACATTGTTACACTCCTGATGGTCATTGTTTATTTATTTGAGGATAGCAACCTTGAAAAAGGAAACCCCGTTGGCGTGCCATCATTAAATAAACCATTATAAATGAATGATTAAATATTTTAAATGCCTTCAAATAATTCATCTTTTATTATAAATGTAATTTACTCTATTATGTAATTTCATATTGATCCCATGGTATCTTATATGTGCATATCCAAACTAATAAATGAAATTTCCATTGTGGGTAATTTCCCAATTGACAATAGTAACTAATATGTTCTTCCTTGAATCGTATAAATTGGTTATATATATATTGAAATATTAAATGACTTATATAATTTTAATTGATTATAACATTGTTTTTTTCCATGCAAAAATTACTTAGATTGATCAATGGATTGGGTGGAAAGTCAAAACCTCTTTTATGTCTTAATTAATTATGAATTGTATTGTCGGTGGATATATTTGTGCATGATAAATATAATGAATAAGAAGTAATTCCTCATGGATATAATTATAAATATAATTATACCTTTTATATAGGATTTCGAATGATGGTATGGGTTCTGTTGGGAAATACTATTCACTCTCTATTTCTTCGGGTGTTGAGTATAACATCTCACACAATTGACTCCATCTGGATGGCTGTCATGAAACACCACATTATTTGTTTAGGGTATTTCAATAATGACAAACCCATCACTTCATGTGTTTATCAGGATGTATCACACTCATATTGATATATAGTGAAAGAACCATTTTTCTCAAGCTTATGGGATCATTTAGAATTGCTATTGATGACTGACTTGCGCCCCATCCCATCAAGCATCTGGTATTCTAGGTATACAAGCACATACATCAGCATGTAATCGGTCCATATAGGTGGGTAAATTATATAAATACACTATATATATATATATATATATATATAATTATATATATAGTTACATAACATACATTCATTCCAGCCTGACCTGATGCATGTAAGGATGCCAGGTGTCCTATGTGAACGTAAGTGGGTATATTTTTTTCAATTTTGTCTATTATTTTATTTATTCATCAAAATTTCATTTTCTATGTACACTTCTCGGATTACTTCTAGACACTATTGGTGGTGACCTACTGAGATTTTATCTCAGACACTAATCGGTCCTCCTTTGGTTCCAAAATATATTACTTGTCATTATGGATGGATTAAGTAATGTATCCTACTATAAATAATTGATATGATTTACTTGTAGAACTAATATAAGGGAAGATGACTCTGCATATGATTGAGGTGATGTTAGAGAATCCTTAAGTATTTTGGTAGATTTTGTATAGAATTATTGAATATTTTTGTTTCTTGTTCCCCTTTAATACATCAGCATGTCATTCATTCGTATATATGACACCACCAAGATAATTTTTATGTTATTATACATTTTTTTATTTATTGAATCCTCCACCCATGTTTACTATTCATTTTATATTCGTCTTTCAATTACAGTAGGATAGTGGGATAGTCATTATTGTGTCTCCTTATATCATGCTTCTACTATTTCCTATTTTTTATTATACCTATTGTTCCACTGTGATAATAGGGTATAGTCTCCCCACCATCCAACCTTTACACCATTTCATCTAGTCGGTATCCTCTACTGTATGGGGAGGCGTTCTTGATGAAATTTGATCAACCATCTCCGAGAACATGTTATGTGGTCCCTAGGTCAGGACATTACAATGTGGTATCATAGAACTTTTTATTTCCTTTGTATTATTGTTTGGGTGTAAGGCAAGAGACTATGAGTTAATGGGATTTGAAATTGACCTTATACATGGACGTAGCTGACCCATGTATACGGGAAACCAAAATTACCTTGGTTGGTGATTGTATTTATTGATTATACCATTTATAGTTGACACAACTTCATCATTATTTCACTCACATGTATTTTGATGTTATCCGTATTGGTATTATTGAAATTATATTTCATTACCATTGTCCAATAAAATGAGGGTGATGCATTACATTCATCATTATAGGCACAATATGAATAATATTATAGAAATTTTTCCATGTTAAATCTAATTTTAGTCTGAATTTTTCTATTTCATATTATTGGTGCCTTTATTATTATGTGGAAATGTGGTGACATTCGTTGTAAGACCAAGAAAACATAATTTACACTTAAAGTGTCTACCTTAACCTAATGGTTTTTTTCAATAATGGGTTAACACAAATACCTTATTTTGTTATTTATGGCACAAGAAGCCATAGAAAATAGGTTGCATTGGTATAAACATGTTATGGTATGGGTTAAGTGGAAGACATATTTTCGATCATAATAATTATGGGCCATTATGGATTGGAAATAGTGATCCATCTAATTCGACCTTATAAAGGGATTTAATTATTTTAACAAGAAAACATTTAAAATTAATATAAATTTTAAAGTGATAGATTCTATATTATATATGTGAATCCAAAACCTTGACTCGAACATTTCCATAGTAGTGAGTAATTGGTTTGTCTCTTACTTTTTTAAGTCCTTGTGTTATCTTTCTCTATTAATCAATCATTTATTTTGTAGAAGGACGATGGGTATGGTCTATCTATTGGATGGTTATGAGTATATCTTAGTTTTATATCTAAAATATTCAAAAATGCTAAAATATACTCTGATGTTTGTGATTTGATTTTTAGTACTATGTTGTAACAATGTATTCCAATCACATTCCCAAAAGGCAGTGATAACCATAAACTGGAGGTGGTGGGCTCTGATCCACTGGCGTCCTCTCATTTAGTTCCCATTATAGAACCACTTAATATCCCTAACGTGGAACTAAAAGATAGTTCTGAGAGGGAATTCTACATATGTTGTAGAATATTAAAGGTGTTGTTCAACCTACCACAATTATAGAAAAGTTAACTTATGAGTTCCAGTAGAGGCATCCTAACACCTTTTCGGGGGATGATAGACCACACGTTGTTAATTCATAGAAAAAATATATTCTATCTATATCCAATCATCTAGATATGCCTCTAAGAAAAGGTTTAATCTTGCACATTACATGATACATGATTCTCCCAAGCGATGGTGGGATGTTATTGCCTAGGAAAATCAACATCAAAATATGTTATAGGAAGATTTACTTACTATATTCTATGACTACATCATTCCCCTGAATCATAAGTTTGGAAGAGCTAGAGTGATTATGAACCTACATTAATAAGTTGTTTCTGTTATGGAATACTCTTCCATTTTTAGTGAGCTATAGCTTTTCTCTCATACTCTAGTGGTTGGTGATCTTATGACCTCTATGTGATTTGAGTATGGGCCGATATACACCATATTGACATAGTTCAATAAGTTTTTATGGACGAACATCTATGATATAGTCAAAAAATCCATTATTATAGAGTAGAATATAAGGAAAGATGATGGTGTGAGTTAGGGCAGTTTGGAAACTAAATCTATCAGTGGATCTTCTAGCATACGTAAACATCAATTCTAGGTTTCCCATGGACGTATCAGTAGTTAATCTCTTCTTAATGAAATTTTCATGATTTGTCACTTGTGTGGTAAGCCGATACATAGAAAACTCAGTGATTCTGATATCCAGTGTGATACATAGGCTACGACCGGAAGGGATGTGTCTATAATTTCATCAAAACATTCTATAAATGACTACCGACCATGGATATTTTCATACACCAGTTTATGTAGTAGGGCCAGTATGATCAATCCATGAAATCTGTAGGAGTACCAATAGTTTCTCTGTCTAAGGTGGCGATAGAGGTAGTGGTATTCAAACTTATGATTCTCTGTGCTAGTAGAGTAGGCTTACACAGGGTTGTCAAGAAGTGACTCATGTTTATAGAACATTCCAATTACATCTAGTCCAGTCTATACCTTAGGAGTATAGTTTCATACCCTCTAAAGTTCTAGGTACTTTTCTAGTAGCATCCACTTTTGTGTGTGATTTATTTCACATAGGTACATATTCGTCTTTTATATATGAGGATAACACAATGAATATAGAACTAAAATTCTAACACTATTATGTCCTTATGATGATTGACACCCCATTAGGTATCTGATCATGTGGAATTATTCATTGAATGAAATGTCCCATTGAGAAGGGTGGATGCCTCTTTATATGGGATCCTTTCATCCTTAAAATAATAGGATTTGATGTGATCATAGGATGGACTTCATAGTTCCCTCCCAAGGACATATAAACATTTATCATCAGATGGTGAAATTTGCATAAATAGATGTAGGTAGACATGTGCATAAGGGATAATGGCATATATAAGATATGTGATTTTGACCCGAGTAGTAGAGGCTCAGTAGTGTGACAAATTATATCCCTAGTGTTTTCCTATATGACCAAGGGTTATGACTCACTGTTTTCCTTCTATTATGGACAATTTTAGTGATTTCTTTTATGATGACTTATTTAGTCTACCTCAAGTATGATAGGTAAAAATTACTATTGAGATTATTCTAAGATCATCACTGGTGGATATTCCTCCTTATAGGATGGAACCTATGGAGATTCTATAGATCAATAATATGTTTTAGGATCTAGATACTAATGGATTTATATTCCCCATCACTTATACTTGGAGGTTTTGGGTTATATTTTCCATGATGAAATATGAAACGCTTATACTTTTCATGGATTATCGTCGATTGGACAAATTTAAAATAAATAATCATTATCCATATCCTTAAATAGACGACCTATTTGATCATCTTTAAGGAGTGGGATTTTTTTCAAAGATAGATATGAGGTTGGTATATCTTCAAGACCATGTTATATCCTCAAACATAACTGGAAAAAAATTTATGAGCACCTAAGGACAGTATTTTTACATGGTCATGTCATTTGGTCTTATTAATTCCCCTGTAGTTTTTATGGTTGTGATGAATCAGGTATTCCACAGATATTTGGATTCATTCATGGTATTATTTATTGATGATGTCATATTTTATTTGTGATCGAAAAATGAAAATTTCATCTATCCTTAGACTATACGGAATAAACTAAGAGAGCATTTTCCATATCCTAATCTTAGTAAATGAAAATTTCTTAATGAGAAATTATAATTCATGTGTCAAATTATCTAGATGTTTAGAGTTTTATAATACCCATATAAAGTTACAAATGTAGTTTCCTAGGAGAAACCTAAGAAAATAATTGACATAAAGAGTTTCATGGGTCTAGCTGGGTATTATATATTCTTCATACAATGTTGATTATGTATTATAGCACAACATTCATGAATGAATATGATAGAATGGAAATTAATTTTTCCAAAAAATTGTAATGTTTATTTTAGTACTTGTAATGAAAATTGACTTTATCACAGATAAAGATTCCTCCAAGGCTTGGAAAGAGTAATATGTTTTACTTTGACACATTAGGTATTTGTATTAGAGTTTTTATAATGAAGGATGATTGATTAATCATTTATGGGTATCCTCATTTGAGGCCTCATTAGTGTAATTACCCATCAAATGACCTAGAGTTTTTTTGTAGATCATGACATGCCTTGTTAGAGAAGTTAACTATTTGGGGAGAACATTGTGGTGTTATGAAATAAAAAAGCCTCGGGTACATCTTTAAATATGGATATCTAAATATAAAAAAGCATATGTGGGTTGAGTATCTGTAGTCGTTTAATTATGAGCTTTCATACACACTTTATAACTAAAATTATATGGCTCATGCTCTAATTTGGAAGACTTAAACATGTGAAATTCATAAGGGAAATGGAGAATGGAAGCTCATGGCCTAATTCTCAGATTTTTACACTGTATTTTAGGAGGATCAAGGTTATATTATCCATACAACCATATAAGATATTTATACTCTTATATAATGTGTAATAATTAGAAAACTATCTGATACCTAGAGCCTTTTAATGTTGTAATAAATCTCAGATAATGATGCATCTTCATGTTC
Source organism: Viscum album (assembly GCA_963277665.1). Lineage (NCBI taxonomy): Eukaryota > Viridiplantae > Streptophyta > Magnoliopsida > Santalales > Viscaceae > Viscum > Viscum album. Next base: position 56,677,884 of record OY728156.1, read on the forward strand.
GATTGTGTGTAGGGATGATACATTATTATTTCATCGATGTGTATGGATACCAGAAGACATTAGAGAGGATATGATGTTCAAATTACATGCCTTTGTACAAGAATTTCATCCCAGTTCTACCTAGACGTGTCCGAAACTACGACATTATTATTGGTTGGTGGTATAAAATGTGTGATTTTTGGCTTTAACACTCTGGGTTCCGCCTTTCAATAGGTGAAGGTGGAACATCCAGGACCATCATGGATTTTATGACCATTGTAAATGGGATGATGTTCCTATGGACTTGATTACTATTTTACCCATATCACCTCATGTAAATGATATATTATGGGTTTTCATTAACCATTTGATGAAGGCCACACATTTCTTACTTGTGAGAGAGAGATTCATGCTATTAAATATATGGGAGCTATACATTAGGGATGTTTTATGTCCACATGTAGCTCATTGTTCTATCATTTTTTACAGTGATTCTCACATTACATCACAGTTATGGAAGTGGTTGTAGAAGGTCTGTGGAAAATTAGTTATTCTATGCATGGAATATCTCCCTTAGATCGATGGATAAATGAAACATAAGGTTTAGGTACTCGGTGACATGATCCATGCATATGTCCTAATCTTCAGGAGTTCTTGGGAAAAACTGATTCTACTTGTTGAATTTTCTTATAATATAAACTACTACGCTACCATAGAGAGGTATATTTATGAATCCTTATATAGTATGGAGTTCCATCCACTTTTGTTCTAGCCAGAACTATGGGAGGCATATTTGTTTGGACAGTGTCTTGTTAAAGAGACAGTAGAGACGATCCAGTTGATCAGAAATCTTATGATGATAGCTAAGTATTGACAACAGTTATATGCCAGCAGATTTGAAAAACTTCTTGAGTTAAATGTTAGAGGTCATGTGTTCTTGAAAGACTAACCTATGTTGGTCCATATACATAATCAAATGTAGGGTAACCTCTCACTTAAGAACTTTGGATGCTTCAATGTTGTGAAATAGATCTGACTAGTGGAATTCAAGATAGAATTTCCTCAAATATACCAGTTTATACATGATGACTTTCACTTATATAAGCTTCGAATATATCATCTTGACCGATCACATGACTTTAATCCTAATGAGTTTGAGTTGGATGCTGATTTTTTCCTTTGATGAGTATCCTATTCATATTGATAATCGTACCGTGAAGACACTTCAATGTAGGTTAGTTCTTTTGGTATGGGTGATATAGAATCATGACCAATTACAAGTTAAGACTAACGAGTGGGAAACTGATATGCATGTTCATTGTCTAGATATTATGGGGGCGATACCTCTTTACCCTCATAAGGAAATATCTTGGATGAGTTTATTTTCAAATGGGAGGTAGTAGCAACCGGTATTTTAATGATGGTATGACTCATTCATTTATCATTTAAAATCCTTTTTTAATATTAGAAAATGTTCACCACAGCATAAAGAATATCCTAGTGGCCTTCAAAGTTCATTCATAACATAGAGTTTTGGAAAATGGGAATACAAGGTAGGACTCATGGTTTCCTCATAATTAGTAGAAACTGTGTTGGGGTAACCATGAAATGCCCCTTTGATACAGAAATGTCATTTTCCCTATTGATTCATCTTATAATTTATTTTCCCCCTCCTTTTTTCCAGTAGATTTTCAGAAATCCACTTCCCATTTTATCTCCTCCTCCGTACTCTATGACTCTCAAGGACTATTTTATCTTATCTCCAAGTAAAGTGAAATTAGAAGAATATGATCTGTCTTAATATGATCAATATTATTGTTCTTTATTATCGGATTTTATCTTCAATTAATTCTTTTATTTAGCAAAATTACCATTTTCCTTATTTTTTTTATTTTTTTACTGTCTCTTTAATTACTCCCAATGTAATAAAAATTAAAGGTATCCATCAGATGAGGAACCATCAATAACACTTTTTTAGGTGGTGTTATCATTTTCCTCAATGGTTTTGGTGTTTTCATAGACACTCAATTATGATCTACTCTGTGATTCACTGATCATCATCTAAAAATTTATTTCCACATTCTAAATTGATATATGCACCTTGTTATACTCCTAAGTATATTTGTTTTGTAATTTTCGGATTCCAACATCGACCACAAACATCCATTGGTGTTTGTCAGATTGAGTTTCCCATATAATATATAATGATTAAATTCCCTAAACTCCTTATGAAAATTAGTCTTTGATTATAAATGGAATTTACTATATTATATAATTTTTTATTGAACCCAAGGAACCTATTACATTCTTGGACCAACTTTTAAATGGAACTTAACTTGTAGGTAATTTCCCAATAGACAGTGACACATTATAAGGGTTTCATTAATGTTTATAAATTGATTTTCCACGTATTTATTAACCCAATGACTTGTGTAATTGGAACGTCTATTTTTATGGTGGTCTTCCATAATAATGTAATATAAATGGTTAAATATATTAGGTGTCATGGACACATCTCTGTTATGTCTTAATTAATAATGAATTGAAATTCCCTTTGCTATATTTTTGATAGATAAAAATAAAGAATGATAATAAATTCCACATGGATATTATTATAAATAACACCAATAATTTCATGTATGTTTTTTAATGATGGAAATGTTTATATTTTACAAGATTATTTACACTCTCTTAGATCTAATATTGAGAAAGGTAATTCACACTATTGACTCTATTTGGATGGTGGGAATGACATACGACATCCCTTATTTTGGGTGCTGTCATGATGGAACACACACACAGACCATCTTAACGGATGATAATTAAGTCTCTCACTAATCTTGAGATGTAGATAATGTACTAGTTTTTTGATCTTATAAACTCATATAGAATCGTTTTGGATGACAGGGTTACACCCCAGTCCATCTAGGAACAAATATTCTAGGTATATTCCCACTTACATCCCCATTTACATGGTTCATATAAGAGTATGAAATATATAAGTAAACTATGTATAAATTATTAATACATATATAGTTAATAATATGATATTTATTTGGGCATGATATGAAGCATTTAGAGATTCTAGGTGTCCTATAAGAACCTATGTGGGTTGGTATTTGTTTATTCTTATATTTTTATTTCATTAATTCCATCACATGTTTGTTTCTATGTACACCATTTGGATTACTTCTAAACATAATCATAGGTCTCCTAATATGATTTTATCTCACACCCAATGCGTTCCACCTTGGATACCTGAGATGATTACTTATATATACATATGGATAAGTTAATGAATCCTACAACAGTGGATTCATATGCATTACTTATAGATGGAGCGTAAGAGTATAGAAAATAGCATATGTTCGAGAAGCTAGTGGATTATCCTTTTTTCATTTTTTAGTTTTGTATACCATGAATGTATATGTTAGTTACCTATTCCCCTTTTGCACATATCCATGCCATGAATTTATGTCTATGACACTATATAGAAGATTTTGATATAATTATACAGTTATTCAATTATTTACACATCCTCACTTATTTACTATATTTTTCATATTTATATCATTTCTATAGTGTGTTAACAGTTTGTTCATTATTATTCCTGATTATATAATTCATATTCTTTTGTTTATTTACTATTATATCCATCATGACACTCTCATAAGAGGGTAACATATCCCCACCATACCACCTCTACACCCATGTTTCTAGTTAGAAGCCTCTGGCATACAAGGAGGCATGCATGAGGTCAAGAGAACTACAGGCTTGGGGCATAAATTATGTAGACCCTAGGTCAAGATGATACACATATACCACTTATCAGTTCAGTCACCAATTCATATATATCCAAATGTTCTCCCATATCCTTTTTGATGGCGTGCGGTGGGAGTGACATTCCTGAATTATCTGCCAATATTGGCAGATACTGGTGAATGAAGATACCAATGAAGAGATATTTCTTCCACCTATTAGTGCCTCCATCTATCTATCATTTGATTCTTTTCATTCTTTTGTTGATTCCTACAAGAGGGGTATGATGAATGGATTAGTTCTTCATGTGTAAAAATGTTTTCCTCACCACCCACTCAGTACATAGAAACTACGGAGTTAATTCAAGACTTGGAAAAAGCTTTGAGAAAGCACTCTCATCCTAGAGATGGTTATCCCATCATCAAGGATTAATATATTGAGGAATCTATCACTTTATCAAAATAAATGGATGATGCACCTTTTTAGTAAATAATATATGGGGATTCCTCTTTACTGTCCTCCTCAACTCAACCAGTTATTCCAAATTTTGATGTACCTACTCCCTAATCCATATAATATCAGACAAAATGTATGATGATCATTAAATATATTCACACCCATATTAATGACGCTCCTATGGGAACATTTCATGACTAAGATGAATTCCATTAGCATCTATTTTATGAGCCATAGTTAGGAATCTTTGATAACAGATAAATATGAAATCATGCGACAAATTTTCCCTATTATACAATAATCATATATCAATGGGAGGGGTTTTCATTACCTTGAGGATCATAATTCCACATCCAAATTTATTTATATAGATTCAAAAGAAATTTAACAGAGCTGTTAGTTTATATCTGAGAAAAATACCCAAATGGAATTTTGACCGAGCAGAAACAGAGATATAATGAGATATTGTCTTTCTCAATGTCTAATATTCAAATATCATCTTCCTCATTAGACACCATTTAGAAAATATATGAGGTGTTTTCTGTATTAGTATAGGCCCTTTATTATGAGTTAGGAGTAGAATAATCATGGTAGGTTTAATTTCAACATTCAGTCGATGTTTCTCACTGGACTCTTGCCAACCAAGGAAGCTTAGCCGCATGAATTCTATATTAGTTAGAGTGTTGTTTTTTATTTTGTTTCTATATAATCTTTATAAGTAATTCAATATATGAATATTCTTCCCTTTGTATTCTATCAATGAATGGATCTTCCAAACTTCATATGATGTTATACAACATTATTTTATTCATTATGTTCATGATAAATAGATGGTGTGATGCTTCATGAATCATCATAGATACCCATCGTTTTCATTGTATAAAAAATAAATGAATGTCTATATTTAATTTTTTAAATCACAAGACATTATTTCTAAGAAATTATCATGAAATCCCACTAATATGATGTTACTCTCTGACATATCTACTCCACTTATCTTGAGGTTTCCTAATTCATAAGAGGATGATTTGGGTAAAATATATGTTCTGGAGGGAGTTCTCCCATTGTATTTCATAAGTATATTAACATTGGGAGTATTTCATAATTTCTTAAGGATATAGGTTGGGCCTCACAATGTTATTTTCATTCATACAGACTAAATAACTAATGTGGGGTGGTTTTGGGGTCTTCTCGTTTAATCTTTTTATTGCGGTAGTTTAGGGTATTTTATCTTGGACTTTTTATCACTATAGTTCATGTTATTTTATCTATTTCCTTATATTGATGTAGTTTAGTGTATTTTAGTTGTCACTTTTTATTATTTTATTTCTAGGCCATTTATCTCATACATTTTGTCATTTTAGTTATAGGTATTTTGGATCGGACATTGATATTCCATTAAATTTAAAAGACTTGTTGGAAGGAATTTATTGATGATTATGGAATATAGTATAGACATGATAGGAATGACCCAAAGAAACTGAGGAATTTGACTTCTAAAATGGATTTTCCAAGTCTTAAGAAGATTAAGGCTACTTTTTTTCAAGGAGGATATGCATTTCTATGGTAGGTCAAAGCCTTTTTGCACGGACAACATTTTCAAATAGAGGTGTCCTAATGAACTCTAGTTGTGGGGCATGGCAAAACAATATTTTATTTACCTAAGAATAGTATATAAGTTTATCCTAGGTAATCTATTGAAGAGGAGTGCACACAAAACATGGCTGTCACCTTTTTTATGTTTTCTAAAAAGGGTTGGATTTAATTAATTTGATTTACTATGATATAAACAAACTACATGAATTTATTGGTTCTAATAAATGATAAATATGGTGATTGGATTGGGTTCAACTAGATCTAGTGATGTGCCATCATGGTTTCTAAATTTTAAATATTCTTCTTCTATTAACTGGAAAGAAAGAGATTCATCTACTGATTCCTCTCTCTCCCTTGGTCATATAGATGTGATGATAATTTTTCTATCCAAAGCCATAGATTTTTCTATCCTCATTCCAATGTTTTTAGGGTTGCAGAAGGTTTCTTGATTAATTTGAGCAATCCCTGACCCGTAATTTTTTCCCCTAATAATCCAATATTCCATCATACAATCCTACACACATGCTTGACTACCATATAGCACTCACCACCAAGCCCTAATCATGTTCCACTGTATACATATTAGAATTTGGTGGAGGGAGATGTGATCATCAACAAATGTAATTTATAAAAACAGAATCAAAAACCTAAAACAACTGCATTCAGAATTTAAAACTGAATTAATAATTGAATCTAGAATAAGTAAGAAGAAAGAATTTTATTAATTTTAGGCAAGAGAACTCAAGAACAAAATAGTTCTATCCTACCCTCTTCCCAATATGTCATATGAAACTAACCCTCCATGGATGGGGTAATCGACATGATGTGGGAGAAGTGAATCATTTTAAAGTAAGGAAAAGAAAAAAAAGATTGATGTTGAAGGAGATGGCCCATGAGTGTCCCTTGGATTTATCCTATCTCCAAGTGTGGTGTTGAACTCTCTATTCTTCATTTTTGAGCTTATCTATATATAGGATATGGGTTTCCATCCTTCGGTCTTCAAATTTATGATCTTCATAATTTCTCATTATTATTTACTCTAGATTCTTTCCACTGAATGATTGGCCAATAAATGGTCGTATTTTGGAATAGTTTCATCATGAATGATCATAAAATATAGTATTTACGTTTTATCCAAAAATTGAATATTCATCCTCCCTCTGTACCATGAAATATGGGCAATTAAATTTGAGTATTTATTCTGGAGGAATGTTTTATATTTTCCGACCACAAAATTTGAGCATCCATGGTCCGCCTTAATGAAGATAAATCTTCATAATCAACAAAATTCGAACAACGCATTTAATTATATTTCCATTACAATATTAATAACCCATATTGGATGTGTTTTGACTGATTTATGTCCAATTAATTATGGTGGGGTCCACGCGGTCATCCACAATAATTTTCAAACATGATTGAGTTTTTCAGACCCTTTGATTGCCGAATTAAATCATGGTTCAGAAACAAAAGGTGAAGAAAATAAATATATGAACCCAATAAATATATAAATCACATCAATGGGAGTTATATTTTAAATTATATGGGTGAATTACCAATGTGATTAAAATATGTCAATATTTCCAAATAAAAAAAAATTTATAATTAAGCTCAAAACCCCTACAAATCCAAAATTGGTTTAAATATCAAAAATTGATAAATTATTATTGATTTAATTATTTAATTTCATATAAAAAATCAAGATAATATTATCTCTATCATATCCACACTCTTATCAATATGTTATGGAAGACTTATGTGTGTAATATTATTTGAGGGTAAAATTATAGGGATGATAGGTCCACCTAGATAATTGGAATGTGGTGATGTTAGTAAAAACCCTATGGTCTTGTTGATTAATATGGAATGGGTAATACATGTTAGGGATGATGTATAACACCATGAGGCTCCAGGTTCCATCATTGTGCTACCAAGGCTTAGAATGATCAGAGTTCCTTTATAGAAAGGTGGGGATGCATGTAGTTGGTTGGTAAAATTATTTATGCATCGATATAATAGTCAAATATAGGGTTTCCTTCTTTTTTCTGAGGTCTATGATGTATTTTTAAGGAATAAAAATTATGATAATTAATTTGGGTATGGAATATAATCTATCTAGAAGGGTCATAGAGACCTATATAAATTTATCCCTTAAATTGTGAATCTTGGGGCCCATTCCTTGTGGTATAATGTCACAAGGTGAGGGAAATAAAATGGTTCTCTAATGGAGATTGACATTCCTACTCTATTAAGGGGTACAAAACACATATATGTAACATAGAGGATATCAAATCATCTTTAATAGTTTGGTTATTGGGATTATAAATCATGGTCAAATTGTTTTAGTTCATGAGAATGGTATTGAAAAATCCTATCAGGAATAGACGAAAAAACACTAAGGAGATGAGTTCTATCATTTTGGAACTAAATATCATAAGGACCAAAAATAGTTTTTGAAGAATAACACATTTTTTTGATTACCATAGGTGTACATGCAGGATCCAATGGTTTACATACATAGTCAAACAAAGGGTCCATTGAAGACATGTATCCTTTTCTGAGGGCCAATAAAGATTTATAGTGACCTAGGTCACTAAAACCACTATGTGTGATTCATTTAATATTTAATATTCATGAATGGTTCGTAAACCCTAAAGGTTGTGTCTGTGACTAATCGATGCATTATCACAGTGGGGTGATGTTAAAAACCAATACTCTAACTTTTCCCTGGATCAGAGGCTCTAGAAATCATAGATTGTGTATTACTAGAGCTACAATGTAATCTCTATGATATTTATTACTTATTTCTTTATGCATTAAGTTTTTCCTAAAATCTAGAGATGGATAGTTTAATGGGATAATATTTGAATTTTCTCATTCCACGCATTTCGGGTTTTCAATAAATCATTTTTTGACTCTTTATCTGGTTATAAAAGGTTTTTTCTATTTAGGCCATTAAAGGATCGATTTTATGGTCATAATTTTTTTTAATGTCTTTGTTTTTTAATAGAATGATGCACATAAACATAATATGAGGAGTTTGTAACAAAAATGTCCAATTAGTATACCCAGGGTTAGAAGAATTTTAATATCTTTCTGAGCGAGTGATGAAAATTTTATAATTCATGTCTTGAGGTCTTGATTTCATGATTAGTGATATGAGAAAATAATGTTAGGGATGGCCCATAACACCCTCTTGTACTTCGTAACACCATGGTGACGATAGGATCACAATGATAAAAAATCTATTCTTAGAGGGAAAAATATGTCTCTGGTTTGTAGGTCTAAGAACATATACATTGATATCATGCTCAAATATTGAGAACTATTTTCCTTTCATGGGCCATGAATGTTTTTCAATAACATAAGGTTCTCAAGACATGAAGTGTGATTTATAAATTGAGTTTCATAAATGATAGAGGAATGACCTAGTATTTTCGATTATCGGGGTAATCCTCTAGTGGTCATTTGGTATGGAATGATGATGAGTGATGGCATGCACATTATAACATGATGTATTGGGTATGTATTTTTCATGTAGTTTTATGGTTATGTGGCTAATGTATTTTTGTATCTTGGAAGTTTAATATCATGTGTCAAGGATGTGGGGATAGATGTGGATAAATGCACATTATTTATTATGAGATCAAGAAGTCCTTACACATATTTGACTCATATGTATAAAAAATGTGCATGTATGAATCAGAGCTTATGTAGTTGAGGGTGAATTTTTATTGGTTTTATATATAGACTCTGGATTTGAGGTTCAAGTTAAACTATTAAATCTTGTGATGAATGGAATTTAATAGTATGTATTTCTTTATTGAAAAACACTCTACACATGTCTTTCCCATATAAATTGTGGGGAATTGTTCCTATTGAATGTTATAGGTTATTGAAGAATTGGGGAACATGGAATCACTTTGCATCCTATGATAGCATGAATTAATCCAAACGTAGTTTATGAGAAACCATGTAGTTTAACGTCATGTAGAAAAGATATATTTATCCCATAATTATATGGGAATGTTGTGGATTGGCCTTGGAATAATGGTTTGGGTGTAACTATGTGTCCTGTGATGGAAGGAATCAAGTTATATGTAGTTCTTAAATGGAAAACTATTTACACAGGTCTATCCTTCACAAATTGAGGGGGAACAGTTTCAGTTTATTATTGTATCTAGACCCATGATTTTAGATTTGGGTGTCACTACATATCATGTGATGGTAGAAAAAAATCCACACATTGTTCTTGAATGGAGGTGCGGTGGGAGGCCAAACCCAACAATAGTGGTCACCTAAGGTGAGGCCCAAAAGACTATCCAGTTTTATGTCCTGCAAGAGATAGTAACCATGTAGCTTAAAATAATTTGGCATGGACTCATGGTGTGTCTTTTATGGTCTTTCATTTAGTACCCTAAAAACCAAGCCATGAACTAATATTCCTTGTTCATGTTAGGGGAGCCTATAATGGAGTTCATAATCTCATATGATCTACGATCAGTGTGAGAAAGAAGGAAAGGAAATGGTTCCTTAAAAATGGAGAAAATTTTAGAAATTATAAGGGAATTTTGTAACATGTATTGTATGGGCAAGGATGTGGGATCAAGACATCCCTACATACCACATTAGAATGAGATTCATGATTTATGTAGTTATAGAAACCCATACAGTACAATATCATCTAGAAAGGACATCATCTATATAGTTTAAACGTCTTGAGGTAATGACATGGGTGACTAAATGTGAAAGAAGAGTAATGTACTGACATGGACCAATAATAGAGGTCTGGGAATTACTAGGTATCATATAGTTTTAGTAATCAATACACACAATGTTCTTGGATGAAAATATTCTTTATGTAGATCTGACTGTCACATATGTACATGGGATTTTCACCCTTTTGTCACATATATATATATATATATATCTTGTTCAGTGAATCATTGATGGGGTGATGAATCCTGTGTAGTTTAACATCATTAGGTTGACATATCTTCTGTGATGTTTAAATTTAAGTGGTTAGGAAATGTAATATACAGTTTAACGTCATGTGATAAGGATGTCATATGTGGAGTAGTTTAGTGTCATTATTCCAGGACTTCTTCTATGTAGCTTAATTCATGATATCAAGATGCGAGATACTATTCACATTAATATCTATATTTAATGATCATATATTCTTAATGATAGAGATATAATGTATTTCATGAAAACACTTGTAGTGGTGGGGTAAGTGACTCATTCCCTATCCATTGTGGCTAGTGAGTAAGCTCCATTGTGATAGACCTTAGGATTGATATAAGGCCCTATCCCATTTGGGTTCCAGTTTTGGAGGCTCCTTATTAGGGTTCTAAGAACCAATACTATTTCTCCTTGAATGAACGAATAGAGGTAAACCCTTTTATTAATGGCTTATTCTATTCCATTATAATGAACATTATGGATTTGAAATGTACGCAACCTATTCTCAACAAGATGATACACCTCATCAAACTATTTTTCAAATTTCTCATCTCTAATAGTTGACCAAAAATATAAATTTAGAGTAAGGGTAGCTATAATTCTGTGGTTAACACTTCCTTGGTCCCTTATAATAATGAATATGGTGTTTCTTGTGTGGTAGTACACATTGTGGTATGGTAGGCCCATAAATCATGATGTAGATTTTCCAGAAATGAATTGTTGTCTTTATCTACCATCTTGTGGATTATATTATTTACATTCTAATTAAAGGAATATATTTTTCCATTTCTAATTCATGATATTGGGATGAATGATTTGACTCGATTTTGAATTCCTGGTACAATTTCTCTAACTCTATGGAACAAATGTCTGTGTTGTTTTCCATCATTATTTTGTGAGCGAATATGAACATACTGAAAATATGTGATTTTACAAACATGATAATTTTATTATTCCAAAATTTTATTTGGGGTACTTTATTATCTTTTTAAGAAATAATTCAATAACAATAATGATGTAATTGAACATTTAGTCATCGTGGGGGGTGGGGGATATAGCCCCACAACATCCATTCCCACACGATGAATGACAATGAATATTTATTTTTATATAGAAATTATGAGGGACGGTGGATGAAGCTTTCATGGATCTGGAAAGCATGGAATTTATTGTTGAATTCCAAATTTTCATTAATCATTTTTTCCAGTAGTAATCCATCCTCCTGACATGGTGGGATAGCTTGGTCCCCGATTGATGATCCCCAAAGGAGCCTATGTGGTATTCTTCCATGTTGGAAAGAATTTATCTTTTTGTTATGCATTTAAAGAGGATACCAAAAAATCCTCACTTATAGAGGGATTTTTTCACATTTGGACCATCCCTCAAGGTGAATTTTGTTTCTAAATTTGTAATAAATTCCATTTCAGCTCGATTTGTTGGTAGGGACCCATTATGGAGATAATCAATTATTGGATCCATCTATTCATGGGTCGATACTGGTTGATCACACATTGGGGTATTACTAAACTAATAAGTTTCTTCAATGTCATTAAAAGTGATTGATTAGACCATTTTTTTGAGGGTGAAGTGAAGGGTTTGTTCCCACTAAATTGGTTCGACCAGGGTTGTGGCATCATTTTCCAATGCATCGACATAAGCATTTTGTTATTGGAGAATGTAACGACCCAAACATTCTTTGATGAAAATTACTCTTGATCTAATTAATTGTATTATTATGGTTTTATAAATCGTGATCGTCATTGGTTTTATGTTTTTGGATTTTAAAATATTGTTAGAAATTGTGACTGTTTCTAATATTGCAGTTGAACAGTGATCACATTATTAGTATAAATATATGGCTTTAACATATCCATTTTACTCAGAAAAAGGAAGTAATGAACTCATCTAGTAGGCTTTACATATACAAAGATCATTTTTCGAAGCTCAGAAAGGAGGTGGGGTCGTTGGGATTCTCTCTTGAACAAGCCCAATCAGAGCTGGAACACGTTAGGCTTGAGCAGAAACAACTATGGGAGAAGTGGAAGTTAACTAAGATTACGACCAGAGCATTGTTATCTGAGCCACCCCAAAAGTCTGTCACCATCATACACCATACCCATAGGTCTTATACGGGTGTGATAATGGGTTATGTAACAAGACCTTATCACTATGAATATCTGCATTATTTTTATATATAATAATGAATATACATTCATTTTATTATTGTTACTTTGTAAATAGTTTTTAAATCACAAATATTATTTTTAGTTAATATTCAATTGAGAAAACTATTTTTATGAATTAATGGATTTATGAATAAAATATCATTTTAATAAAATATTATTATTATTATTAAATATAAATTATCGTATAATTTTATGAGTGTAATTGTAAATTTTATTAAGGTTTTAAAGCTATTTTTTGTCAAAACGCATTAATTTTTATAAATGTCAATTTTTATTTTAAAAGTAAAAAATTCACATATTTATAAAATTATTTAGATAAAATGAATATTATTTTTGGAATCCGGAAGTCAAAATTATGTAATTTCTAGTTTTTCATAATTTTCCGAGACAGTCGAATTTTTGGGTAAAAATAAAATACCGTTTAAATTTATAATGTGTTTTATGACATCATAATGACCTAATAGTTATGTAAAAAATACTATAAACATTATATTCATCCAATATATGTTTTTGCAACAAAATATATTGAATTTGGATTTTATTTAGTTATTTACAAAGCATTAGTGGACCCTCCATGACTTATAAAACATTTTAACTTTTTAAATTCTTTTCCTTGAGAGTGTGACTCACCTCCACATAAGAAACTATATTATTTTAAAAAGTTCGATCATTGGCCTCATAAAATATTATCTTCAACTCCCCTTTGGAAAAACCATGGTAAAAACAATGGTCTGGTTTGTGTAGTTGATTAGTTTGATGTGTGGTGTCCCAAACCTAAATAATAAATAGTTCCCTCGCATTTTCTATATAAACCCAACCATGCTCCCACTTCCTCTTAAAACAAAACATTTTTAGTTAGTCCAACCTCTCACTTCCTCTTGATAGAATCCCCCCAAGGTTCCCCAAGATCTTATGAAGCCTCTCTCAAGCTTATCCCAAGCCTTTGGAAGCACACATCCATGTAACGAATTTCTTCCATTATAATTTTTGTCCAATTTTATTTATGTTTTTTTGCCCTTCTTTTTTCAATTATAAATGTTAGGGTATGATTTAGAACCTCCCCCATATTTCCCTTTTTATGTTTGGAATATGGGATACACATTTCTCTCACATTAATTTCTCCCATGCACACCTATTACCAAGCCGAAATGCTATGAGGGATTTCTCTCTCATCTTTTACATCCATGTAATTATATTGTATTGTGAATCTAAATTCCATTACGTTTGTTGTGACATGTATCTATATGAACCTTATACAGTACATTTCATGTACATAATATGATACACCATTTTAGTTCCCATCAACCATTTTCATGAATCCTTATTTCACGATGTTATGTTGCCGAAATTGCATTGTGTTTTTCCAAGACAAGATCATTGTGTAGTGAATACCATACCCATGTCTCTATCAAGGGCATTCACCTTTATGCACATATACATATTTAATGGTAATTTCATGTATTTATTCCTCATTAATTAATCATGGAATAACTTATGATGTTTATTGATTCCATATTATATGATCCATGTGGAACACTTATGCATGAAATGAAATGTTTAAGAAAGGTGTGCCCTGATAGTGCTCTAATGCATTGGGTAAAGTATTGTATCATGAAACGTCATGTGAAATAGGTGTTAAATCAGGATAATTCATGTGCCACTAGTTATTAATCATGCTTCATTTGCGATGAGGGTTTACTCATGCTCTATGTGCCATGATCCTTGGCTCATGGTAATTCCATGTTAAGTGTTGTTGCCAAATTACCATGTTATGGTTGTCATGCTTTATCATGACATTATGTTCGGGTTTCTATTGTGCTCCATTAATATTCCTATTTTCTAACATGTTTTTTATTCCACATGTTATTATATTTTTATTCTCTTACTAGGCTTTATAGCTCACCCTTTTCTTATACATGTCCTCAGGTTATCCCATGCAATGCTATGTAAGAGGGAATGTAGTGGTCACGTAAAGGTTGTTTTCAATAAAGATGTTGTATTTAATGTTTTAAGCTGTTATGTAATGATCATAATCAACAAATACATTATAACACTTTACCTTCTATGTGGTATGAAGTGAATTTAATGTAATAAATAATGTTTATGTTTATAATAAAACCAAGGTTGTTATAGTTGGTATCATAGGATAGGTTTAGTTTTTTTCGGATTAGGATTAGAAGCCCCTAGTGAATACTTAAAGACAAGAATAATTATAATAAAAACATCCATATGTTTTTGTGATAATTTGTTATGTGGTTTATCATGAAAATACCTCACTATCTGGATATGATAAGGTTGATGCAGTTTTGGCACAAATTTATCCAAGGGGTAAAACCTGAAAACACCGCTTTGAGGTAGACTCGAATGGAAAATGCTGCATGAAAATGGGACTTCATACACTCTTTTTTATGATACTCTCGAGGGAAATACATTGGTAAATTCACTATCTTCGTATAAACAATTATTAAGGTAATTCTCTTAAGAATATATGTTAGAATGTAGATCCAAAAAAATAGATTTAATCCTATGGATTCATAATTTATGGAAATAAAATTTATTAATATGTCATCAGTTTTGTCTTTGGATTACCCTTTATGTGTTACCCCTAATTTTCCTTTCATTATGGAATAACAAATCATTAGACATAATGTACTTTT
The DNA here is from genome assembly GCA_963277665.1 of Viscum album. Taxonomy (NCBI): domain Eukaryota; kingdom Viridiplantae; phylum Streptophyta; class Magnoliopsida; order Santalales; family Viscaceae; genus Viscum; species Viscum album. Next base: position 56,693,482 of record OY728156.1, read on the forward strand.
AAATCAAATTTTTACCATGTCTAGAGGGTATCTGAAAATTTGATATGTTTCATCAGCAGGATATAGGAGAGTTTCGAGATGGAATGGGAAGAACCTCATACCACACTCTTATCTCTTCTTGAGGACTAACTAGATATAATTATTGTGAATTCAATCTCGCATAACATCAAAACCTTTTCCAATTTCCAACTTTCTTGCATGACGCTTTACGACATATCAAACACCTCTTCCATACCCTGAAATCATCATGGATCATGGCACACCTATGATCAAATATTAAGATGCCAACTCTACCACCTTTCAAGATGAGGGAGTAAGAATCATCATATTTTTTAATATTTAACCCTATCCAGAGAGTATGATGCACTATTTTATTATAGAATAGGTGCCGAAGAAGGAGACCTCTGAGAAACCTATATATATATATAGTCTTATCTTCCAATTTTTTTGAAACATAGACAATATATTAAAAGAACCACATATCAAAAATTTCAAATCTGACTCTGTCAGACTATTTTATAAAAATAGGGTACCTGGTGATGTTTTGAAACTATACATTAGAAACAATTTTTTTAAAAAAATTGCATCATATTTTCCATCAGTAAGATCCATGTTGCACGGACTGCGTCTGGACTAAGGTTGTGGAAGACTTTGACTGCGCATTAAATTATTATTGCACTATGTGGACCCTAGCTCTATATGATTGAAGTGATAATGATGGTTAGTGAATGTAAAGACCCGTAAAATTCAAGGGAAATCTTTTCTTAATTTTCTTTGGGATTTTACAAGAATGCAGTTTCTGACGGCGCCTGATTCTGAGGCCCGGTGTGCCCAAAATCAATTTCCGAAGTTTAGCTCGGGTACGTTCAGTGAACGAATGAGCGGGTTTTTATATCTTTTGAACCGGTACTCAGAATTGAAATTCGAGGACACCGATGAACTCACAGCGCCGATATTTGCTTAAGAGGACTTTTACCATAGGTGCGTTTTCTTGGGAGGAGAAGTTAAATTTTGGGGTTTAAGGAAGAAATAAATAAAATTGTGAACAATTTTATTTTTGTTAACAGAGGGAGTTAAATTCTACCATGGGAAGTTTTTGGTGGGACCGACAACCACCCAACATCCCATGTGTGGATATGTGGGAGGTGGGGCCCACATGAGACCCTAACCCCCCTTGATCTTCCCATAACCCCCTTGACCTCCCATCACTCACTTCCATCTTAAATTTTGTAACTCCACTTTAACTTGTGTAACTCTCCCCTCTCTCCTCTTTAATTTTTCCAAAACACATCTTAAATTAATTGATTAAACCTCTTCAATTAATTTAACTAAGTGTTTGAATTTTTTGAAAAAAGTTTGAATGCATGGAAAAATAATAAAATAAGGAGAGGCCTTATTTTAGTTTTGTGAGTTTTGTTGTGTGAGAGAATTTGGGAGACAGCTCTTCCCTCTTGTGAAAAACATCATCTCCAAACGAAGGACGACCTTCCGACTTGGCGAAGAATGCTCTACGTTTTCTCCAATACTTTTTCTTCCTCTTCTGTGACATGGAAGGAGACGCTGACCATGGAGACCGATGCCAATAACAACATTCTCCTTTTTCTTCCGACGTTGACGGAAGTGATACCTTTCTTCCGCGACACCCGACTACCCCGACGTTCGACTACCACGACGTTCGACTTCCGCGACTCGACGACGTGCGATGTCAATTTCAAGGTAGGGAAATTTATTTGGTGTTCTATTATCTTTTGAGAAAAGAACGACGAGTGTGGACCAACCATTTCCAGGTTGATCCGCGGAATCGTTCGTTCATGCAGGTTGATGTTGAGGTTTATTGATTTTTCCGTGAAATATTTCTTTTCCGTACATCGACTTTTATTCGATGTCTGCTTTCTATCATTATAACGAGAGGAGGTCGGACGACACAAACAAGGCCGACCCTCCTCCCCCTTGTTGTTGATTATGTTTCGGTTCGGAAGATGACGACATCGCGTAGGAACCTGGAGGGATGCGGCAACGGTGCGTGGCGCCGTCACGTCGCACCGTCAAGGCCGAAAAAAAGTGTGGTCGTAGTCAGGGCCGCGAAGGCGAATGGAAGACTCCGCAGTTGTTTTTTTTGACGTGCAGATCGTCGGGCATTGTCGGAACGGGCCGGAGAGACTATTTGATGTTTCCGCAGTGAAGAACTGGACCCGAGATGAGCATCGGCACAGGCGGAATTGAAAATGGACCACCGGAGCAACTCCGGTGGCCCGCAGACAACACCGGCGGTGCGGGTCTCCGGCACGGCGGTACCGGCGGCCGGAGGTGGTGGTCGGCATCGGCCGGTTGCTCGGAGGCAGCGGCGAGCCGGTGGATCCCGCGGCCGCGCGGGATCCAGGGGGGACGCGGCGCGCGCCGCGTCCGCGGAGCACCGGCTCACTGGCCGAGCCGGAGAGCCACCCGGCCGAGTCGGGCCGGGTCGCACCCAGACCGGGCCGGGCCGCGCCGGCCAGGCCGGGTCACGCCCAGTCGGGTCGACCCGGTTCGGGCCGACCCAGGGTGGGTTGGGCCGGGTAGGTACGTGCCCAGACCCCCCGTTTTCGGACCTTTTCGGTATTTTGCCCATATCCAGGGCTACGGACCTCCGATCGATGCACCGTCAGCGGTGATGCGATCCTTGGACTGAGAAGGTAGTTTTGAAATGTTGCACTCATGGTTTTGGAATACTTTGGGTTTGTCTGTGTTGGTTCGTACATGAAACCAACCGGGCCCTCGGAGCGGAAACACACGTAACATGAGCTCCGGACGTCCGATTGACGTGTCGTAGACATTGTTGGATTCCTCTTGATGAGACGTAACTTTTGGCTTACTCCGCTTGAGGTTTTGATGTCGTTGGAGTGCGGTCGGGTTGGTTCGCTCACGAAACCAACTGGGCCCCTGGAACGAAAAAGCCAATAACTCACAGATCGGGTGTCTGATTGACACGCCGTCTGTCTCGTTGATTTCCTCTTTATGAGATGGACATTTTGGAATAATTTTCATGTGTTTAGAATGAAGTTGGATAGTGGACAGGTTGGATTGCACCTGAAATCCAACGGGGCCCCAGAACGGAAAAACTGATATCTTTCAGACCGGACGTCTGTTTGACGAACCGTCAGCAGCGTTGGTGATCATGTGGAGAAACGGTCCCTTTGAGTATACCCTATGAGAGTTCGAGGTACAGTTGAGATATAGCCGTGTTGGTTTGCACACGAAACCAACCGGGCCCGGGGACGAAAAGGCTAGTAACTCACAGACCGGGCGTCTGATTGACACGTCGTCTGTCGCATTGAGACCCCTATGATGAGGCGGTTCTTTGAGATAATTCATCATGGGACTTTGAGATACTTGGAGTATCTACTAGTAGCTCGTGGATCGGACCCTCCCGGAGATGAGAATATGGAGCACGAAGACCGTGTTGCTGGATGTGACATAATGACTGCTTGTCCGATTCGATTCGGAGTGACTAGCATAGCCCAGTGGGGAGCACTACTTTGTGAGGTGGCAGACCCATGGAAGTGGAGCACTACTGTGTGAGGTGGAAGACCCGCGTTACTCGAAAGGAGGATTACCTCAGCAGTCATAGGTTGGTGAGAAATACCTCGGAGACGTGATAGGATCACTGTACTCCCAGAGACGGAGCTCTTTAGCAGTTACGGTTTCGATAATGAAAATCCTGGTTTGAGCTGAGTCTATGACCTTTGTGTTTTCCTAATGATTGAGATGGGTCACTTGATAACTTAGGTATATGTATGGGCATATACCTGGGTAGAGGTTATCCGTTGATTTCATAATCCTTGTGTTTCCTCATGATTGATATGGGTTACTTGATAACTTGGGTATATGTATGGGAATGTACCAAAGTAGAGGTTATCTGTTGAGATCTTCTTGTGATTATCCTTGTTGGTTTTAGTGAGACCTTGAGGGTCTCGGGGTCCCTACTGAGTATCGTTATACTCACCCCTGCACGGGCTATGCCCGCACCTCATTGTGTTGGTTGCAGACGACGGGCAATGCTGGTTGAAGCCGAGTGTTTGAGGACTGGACGGTACCCAGAGGTGGACTTCACGGCAAGACGACACTTGGGAGGTTGACGGATGAGTGCGTTGTGGAGGCTATCTGTACCTACCATTCAGGTAGGATTCGTGGTGGACGATCAAGGGGTTGCGCTATCTGTACCTACCCTTCATGTAGGATCCGAGGAGGACGACCCAGGAGCTTCTTCCTTTCATCCAGCTGTTGTCTTTTCCGTTGTACTTCCTTTACGTTGCAGTTGTAAATTCAGTTGGGTTTGTATTCTGGCCCATATACTTTTGAGCACTTCCTTTTGTACTTAGTGTTTTACTTCAGCTTGTACTCTATGGTGTTTTGTTTACTTTTATAATGGAAATTCCTTCCATTTATCGGGATTTAAGCCTTTTGTGCTAGTCGCCAGCCCCTTGCCTATGGAATGCAGGCTTGGGGTAGTAACGGAACAGGTCCCGAGGACAGGTCGTGAAAAATTGGTATCAGAGGAGTCAGTTCTACAGCAGAACTTATAACTCTAATATTTCATTTTGTGAAGAAATAGTGTTAAGGGTACGGAGTGTGGTCTTCAGTTCAGGGAGTCCAGTGTTGGTGCGGGTGGCCGACGTATCCATACACCAGCACCCTGACAACTGATTTCCGACTTTGTGCACGAAAACACTGATTGCGTGTGTGTTTCCAGAAGTTTTTAAAAGTTAGCTCAAAATAGGTCATCTCACCAGGTATAAATAGTTTGACCGTGTCATGTTTGTTTCTTTCAGGATGCCTCCCCGCGGACGACCAGCTAGAGCCCCGAGAGTTGTTCGTACTGACATCCCACCGAGCGACGTTGCCTCAGTACATGGCCTTATCCCAGTTGAGGCACCGGTGGAGGAACCAGTGGTACTACTACCCGTTGGGCCACCGATTCCACCAGCCCCAGCAGCAGAGGGTGCACGTCGCATGAGCGCACTGCACGAGTTCCAGTGCCAGAGGCCACTCAGGTTCAGGGGAGAGACGGACCCACAGGCGGCTGAGGATTGGCTGGAGGCTGTGGTGAGAGTCTTCAGGCTAGTGGGGATGCCAGCAGATTTTATGGTGATCCATGCTGCCAGCCTACTTCAGGTAGCAGCAGGCAGATGGTGGAGCCTGATGCTCCAGATGCATGACGAGGCGACACTTCTATGGACAGACTTCGAGATCCTGTTCCGGGAAGAGTTTGTTCTAGCCACCCTTCGAGCGGTGCGTATACATGTGCTACTTTAGCTGCGGTAGGGCAGCATGATAGTGGCGCAGTCTTCAGCGAGGTTAACAGACCTCTCGCGCTACTCCACAGATATGGTACGGGACCAGTTCTTTAGGGCCCGAACCTTCGAGCAGGGACTCAGCTGAGAGATTAGAGATTCTGTTGTTTCTCACAGCATTCCGACGCAGAGAGGGGTGTTGGAGCGAGCCCTCTTAGTGGAGAGTTTCCTTGCTGAGTAGTCTCCAGCAGTAGGACCCACCACTAGCTGGCATGCGGCAGAGTCTTCTGTAGCAGGCAGTAGATAGATGACGTAGAGGTCCAAGAGGACCAGACCTACAGGTGGTCGACCGCGTGACTCAGGGTCGGTAGTGCGAGGCACCAAGGGGAATGACATAGCCAGACCTACCATGCAGTGTTACTCCTGCGGCGGGACTGGTCACATGGCACGTGACTGTCCGACCCGCCATGTAGATGACCGGCAGTTAAATGAAGAACCTCCCAGGTAGAGGCAGAGGTTCGATCAAGGCAGACCACTAGGAGCTGAAGGTCGAGGGAGGGGAGCTGGTCGTGCAGCTGGAGGTGGACGACGCTTCGAGGTGTTGCCACCACCACCACCAGGAGGTCCACCGCGACCGTAGAGAACAGGTGGACATGGGAGAGCTCAGCTTCAGGCTGCAGAAGCTTACGACTACGGAGCTCCGGAAGCAAGTGGATAGGAACGGAACCAGTGGTGTATATCTTGTTTCATGTTGTTATTGTTACATTTGTGTCTTTGTACCATGAGCTGCAATAATATAAAGACACTTACCTTTATAAATTTTGCTTTCCTGTCCTTTTGTTTGGTTGGTACTGAGTGGTCCCGGTTAAGACTTTTGACTTGACCCTAACTTTTGAGATTTCAACTGGAAGAGACCCAGTGACCTCACACTGATGCCGACAGTGTGACTCGACCCTTGGAGGCGAGAGTGACAATTGGATCTCTTGGTAGTAACGTCGAGGCCTTACGACGTCGTCCATGGCATGCATACACCATTCATGTCCGGATAGACTGTATTAGGCCAAGAACATGGTTCATCCAGGGGATGAGACCAGATTTCTCTTATCAGCAAAGAAGAAATCATAACAGCTCTTGTGGGACCAGAGATGGTCCAGGCCACGACAGAGTAGGTCCAGGTCATCCAAGAGCAGATGAGGACAGCACAGGGCCGACAGAAGCCTTATGCTGATAGGAATTGGAGACCTCTAGAGTTCGAGGATGACGATCACGTCCATATACAGGTTTCACCCCGATGAGGTTTACGGAGATGTGGGCAAGGCGGCATGTTATCTTCGAGGTTTAGTGGACCTTCTTAGGTCCTCATCTTGGTAGGAATAGTGGTTTACCGCTTGACGCATCCACCTCAGTTGCACCTGCTGCACGATGACTTCCACGTATCTCAACTGAGGAGATACGTGCGTGATCCTTCACATATCATCGACCTCAGGGAGTTGGATGTCGATGATAGGGCGACATATGCGGAGGTTCCAGTGGGGATCAAGGATCGATAGGAGTGGATCCTATGAGGACAGACAATTCCTCGATTGCGCTTTCTCTGGTAGTATGGGAACCTCTAGGTGATCACAGGGGAGCGGAAGGCTCAGATGCATGCTCAGTACCGCTTTTGTATCCCTAGTTTGTGTTAAAGCTTTACGAGGACATAAAGCCCTGAGGTGGGAGTAATGTAAAGACCCTTAAAATTCAAGGGACATTTTTTCTTAATTTTTTTTAGGATTTTACAAGAACGCGGTTTCTGACGGTGCCTGATTCTGAGGCCCGGTGTGCCCGAAATAAATTTCTGAAGTTTAGCTCGGGTACGTTCAGTGAACGAACAAGCAGGTTTTTCTATCTTTTGAACAGGTACTCGGAATTGAAATCCGAGGACACTGATGAACTCGCAGAGCCGGTATTTATTTAAGGGGACTTTTACCATAGGTGCGTTTTCTTGGGAGGAGAATTTATATTTTGGGGATTATGGAAGAAATAAATAAAATTGTGAACAATTTTATTTTTGTTACGAAAGGGAGTTAAATTCAACCATGAGAAGTTGTTGGTGGGACCCACAACCACCCAACTTTCCATGTGTGGATATGTGGGAGATGGGGCCCACAAGAGACCCTAACCCCCCTTGATCTTCCCATAACCCCCTTGACCTCCCATAACTCACTTCCCTCTTAAATTTTGTAACACCACTTTAACTTGTGTAACTCTCCCCTCTCTCCTCTTTAATTTTGCCAAAACACATCTTAATTTAATTGATTAAACCTCTTCAATTAATTTAACTAAGTGTTTGATTTTTTTTAAAAAAGTTTGAATGCATGGACAAATAATAAAATATGGAGATGCCTTATTTTATTTTTGTGAGTTTTGTTGTGTGAGAGAATTTGAGAGAGAGCTCTTCCCTCATCTGAAGTACATCATCTCCAAACGAAGGATGACCTTCCGACTCGGTGAAGAACGCTTTACGTTTTCTCCAATCCTTTTTCTACCTCTTCCGCGACAAGGAAGGAGACTCCGATCGTGGAGACCGACGCCAACAACAACATTCTCCTTTGTCTTCTGATGTTGGCGGAAGCGATACCTTTCTTCCACGACACCCGACTACCCCGACGTTCGACTACCGCAACGTTCGACTTCTGCCACTCGACAACGTGTGACGTAAATTTAGAGGTAGGGAAATTTATTTGGTGTTCTCTTATCTTTTGAGAAACGAACAACGAGCATGGACCAACCATTTCCAGGTTGATCCGCGGAATCGTTCGTTCATGCAGGTTGATGTTGAGGTTTATTGATTTTCCATGAAATATTTCATTGTCGTACGTCGACTTCTATTCGATGGCCGCTTGCTATCATTATAACGGGTGGACGTCGGACCGCACAAACACGGCCGAACCTCCTCCCCCTTGTTGTTGATTATATTGCGGTTCAGAAGATGGTGGCACGGTGCGACGACACCGCGTGGGAACCTGGAGTGATACGGCAAGGATGCGCGGCGCCGTCGCGCCGTGCCATCAAGGCCGAACAAAAGTGTGGTCGTAGTCGGGGACACGAAGGCGACCGGAAGACTCCGCAGTTGTTTCTTTTGACGTGCAGATCGCCGGGTATTGTCGGAACGGGCCGCAGAGACGATTTGATGTTTCCGCAGGGAAGAACGGGACCCGGGATGAGCATCGGCGCAGGCGGAATTGAAAACGGACCAACGGAACAACTCCGGTGGCCCGCGGAAACCGCCGGCGGCGCGGGCGGCCAGAGGAGGTGGTGCCCTGGCGCGCCGCCGGGAGAAACCGCCATGGATAAAGCCACTGCGGCATGCTGGCGGATCCCGCGGCCGCCCGGGATCCAGGGGTGACACGGCACGCGTCGCGTCCGCGGAGCACCGGCTCGCTGGCCGAGCCAGCGAGCCTCCCGGCTGAGCCATGCCGACTTGGGCGGACCGGGCTGGGTCGTGCCCATACCGGGCCCGGCCGCGCCGGCCGCGCCGGGTCGTGCCCAGTCAGTTCGACCCAGTTCGGGCCGACCCAGGGGGCTTGGGCCGGGTCGGTACGGGCCCAGACCTCCCGTTTTCGGACCTCTTCAGTATTTTGCCCATATCCCGGGTTACAGACCTCCGATCGACGCTGCGTCAGCGGAGATGCGATCCTTGGACCGAGACGGTCGTTTTGACATATCTCACTCAAGGTTTCAGAATACTTTGGGTTCGGCCGTGTTGGTTCGTACACGAAACCAACCGGGCCCTCGGAGCAGAAACGCTCGTAACTTGAGCTCTGGACGTCCGATTGACGTGATGTCGACTTTGTTGGATTTCTTTTGATGAGAAGGAACTTTTGGCTTACTCCGCTCGAGGTTTGGATGCCGTCAGAGTGCGGTCGGGTTGGTTCGCTCACGAAACCAACCGGGCCCCTGGAACGAAAATGCCAATAACTCACAGACCGGGTGTCCGATTGACACGCCGTCTGTCTCGTTGATTTCCTATTGATGAGACAGAACATTTGGCATACTTCGCTTGAGTTTTTGATGCAGTTGGATAGTGTCTGGGTTGGATTGCACCCGAAATCCAACCGGGCCCCCGGAAGGGAAAAGATAATATCTTTCAGACCGAACGTCTGTTTGACGAACCGTCAGCGGCGTTGGTGATCACGTGGAGAAAATGTCCCTTTGAGTATACCCTATGAGAGTTCGGTGTACAGTTGAGATATAGCTGTGTTGGTTCGCACACGAAACCAACCGGGCCCTGGGGACGAAAATACTAGTAACTCACAGACCGGGCGTCCGATTGACACGTCGTCTGTCGCATTGAGACCCGTATGATGAGGCGGTTATTTGAGATACTTCTTAGTGGGACTTTGAGATACTTGTAGTATCTACTAGTAGCTCGTGGAGCGGACCCTCTCGGAGACGAGCGTACGGAGTACATAGACCATGTAGCTGGCTGTGACCTGATGAATGCTTGTCCGATTCGATTCGTAGTGACTAGCATAGCCCAGTGGGGAGCACTACTTTGTGAGGTGGCAGACCCATGGCGGAGGAGCACTACTGTGTGAGGTGGTAGACCCGCGGTACTCGACAGGAGGAGTACCACTGTAGGCTATGAGGGGGAGCACTACTGTGTGAGGTGGCAAACCCATGGCGTAGGAGCACTACTATGTGAGGTGGCAGACCCGCGGTACTCAACAGTATGAGTACCTCAGCAGTTATAGGTTGGTGATCCGTACCTCGGAGACGTGACAGGATCACTGTACTCCCAGAGACGGAGCTCTTTAGAAGATACGATTTCGATAATTAAAATCCAGGTTTGAGCTGAGTCTATGACCTTTGTGTTTTCCTCATGATTGAGATGGGTCACTTGATAACTTAGGTATATGTATGGGAATAAACCTGGGTAGAGGCTATTCGTTGATTTCATAATCCTTGTGTTTCCTCATGATTGAGGTTGGTTACTTGATAACTTGGGTATATGTATGGGCATGTACCCATGTAGAGGTTATCGTTTAAGATCTTCTTGTGATTATCCAGGTTGGTTTTAGTGAGACCTTGAGGGTCTCGGGGTCCCTACTGAGTATCGTTATACTCACCCCTGCACGGGCTATGCCCGCACCTCATTGTGTTGGTTGCAGATGACGGGCAATGCTGGTTGAAGCTGAGTGTTCGAGGACTGGACGGTACCTGGAGGTGGACTTCACAGCAAGACGACGCTCGGGAGGTTGACAGGCGAGAGCGTTGTGGAGGCTATCTGTACCTACCCTTCAGGTAGGATCCGTGGTGGATGATCCAGGAGCTGCGCTATCTATACCTACCCTTCAGGTAGGATCCGAGGAGGACGACCCAGGAGCTGCTTCCTTTCTTCCAGCTGTTGTCTTTTCCGTTGTACTTCCTTTCAGTTGTAGTTGTACTTTCAGTTCGGTTTGTATTCTGTCCAATATACTTTTCTGCACTTTCTTTTGTACTTAGTGTTTTACTTCCTCTTGTACTCTGTGGTGTTTTGTTTACTTTTATAAATGCAATGCCTTCCAGTTATCGGGATTTACGCCTTTGGTGCTAGTCGCCAGCCCCTGGCCTATGGAAGGCGGGCTTGGGGTAGTCACAACAAGGGCCCTGAGGATGGGTCGTGACAGGGAATGCTTAATGGTGATGGGTAAGAAACCATGAAGTCATGTTTAAATTTCAGAATTCTTTTTATAAGCAATCAAATTTCAAGGATGCAATTTTAATTAAAGGGATGGTTGTAACGTCCCAAACTTTCATTAATGAAAATTCCCCTTGATCTAATTAAATGTCTTATAATGGTTATATAATATGTGAACTTATTTGATTTTAGGTTTCTGGATTTTATAATAGTATTTATAATTGTGACCATTGCTAATATAGTCATTGAACAGTGATCACATTATTAGAATAAATATAGGGCTTTAAAAAATCCAATTTACTCAAACAAAGGAAGTGATGGCCTCATCCAGTAGAATTTCCCCATACGAAGTCCAATTGTCAGAGCTTGGAATAGAGGTGGACTCATTGGGAATCTCTCTTGACCAAGCCAATATGATATTCAATACATTAATCTTGAGTGGAACTGAATATGGGAGAAGTAGAAGTTAATCGAGATTACAACCCGAACGATGTTCTCCGAGCCACCCCAAGAGTCTGTCGCCATCGCACACCTTACCCTTCGATCTTATGTGGGTGTTATATGGGTTTATGTAACAAGACCTTATCACTATGAATATGTAAATTATTTTTGTATATAATAATGAATATACATTCATTTTATTATAGTTACTCTGTAAATAGCTTTTAAAGAACAAATAGTATTTTTAGTTAATATTCAACTAAAAAATTTATTCTGATGAATTAATTGATTTTTTAATTAAATAATATTTTAATAAACTATTAATATTAATATTAAATTATTTTTTATTAAATTTAAGTTATTTTATAATTTTATGAATGTAATTGTAATTTTTATTAAGGTTTGAAAGCATTTGTTTTTCAAAACCCATGAATTTTCGATAAAAGTCAGTTTTTATTTTAAAAGTAAAAATACACGTATCAAAAAACTAATTTTGATAAAAAATAATATTATTTTTGGAATCTGGATGTCAAAATTATCTAATGGTGAATTTTTCATAATTATCTGAGACGGTCAAATTTTTGGGTAAAAATTAAATACCTTTTAAATAAATAATGTGTTATAAGACATCATAATGACCCAATAGTGATGTAATAAAATACTATGAACATTATGTTCTCCCGATATATGTTTTAAAATTAAAATAGTGTGATTTTATATCAGTTTAATTTATTTTACAAAGCTTTAATGGTCCCTCAAAGACATATAAAACATTTTGTCTTTTTAAATTGTTTTCCTTGAGAGTGTGACTCACCTCCACATAAATAGCCCTATTATTTAAAGATGTTCGGCCATTGGACTCATAAAATATTTTATTCCACTCCCCAATGGAAAACACCATGGGCAAAACCCTGGTATGGTTTTTGGGTTTGATTAGTTTAATGTGTGGTGTCCCAAACCTAAATAATAAAGAACTCACTCTTCTTTCCTTTATAAACGCACCCAATCCCCCACTTCTTCTTCACTAAAATAATTATGGAGTTCATCCTCCCTCTGGCCTCCTATCTCTATAATTCTCCCAGGTCACCCCAAGCTCCCAAGAAACCTCTCTTAATCTTCTCCCAAGCCTTTGGAAGCACACTTCCAAGTAAGGGATTCCTTCCATTTTCATTTTTTTCCAATTTTTGTTAAGTTGTTATGCCATTTTGTTTTCAATTAAAAATGTGGGGTATGATTTCTAAACTCCCCCATATCTCCTTCTTTACTTTTTGATTGTGTAAGTCCCCTTTTTCTCTAATTAATGGCTCCCATGTACACCAGTTACCATGCTGAAATTCTGTAAGGGATTTCTCTCCCCTCTTTAACATCCAAGTAATTATTTTGTATTATGCATCTAAATTCCATTACATTTATTGAGGAATGTATCTATATGACCCCCCTTACTTTCCATTTCATGTAAATATGATGAGACACCTTTTTCAATATCATCAACCATTTTCATGAATCATTATGCCACGCCGTTATGCTTCTAAAATTGCACCGCGTTTTTTCAAGCCAGTATCATTTAGTAGTGAATACCATACCCCTATCTCTATAAAGGGTATTCGCCTTTATGATCATATACATATTGAATGGTCGTTTCATATATTTATTCCAAATTACATAATCATGAAATAACTTATGATGCTGATTAATTCCATGTTATATGATCCATGTGGCACAGTTATGCATGAAATGAAATGTTTAAGAAGGGTACACCCTGATAGCGCTCCAATGCATTGGGTAAAATATTGTATCATGATACTTCATGTGCACTGGGTTCTGACACATTATAATTCATGTCCAACAAGGTTTTACTCATTCTTTATGTTCAACTAGGGTTTACTATTGCTTCATGTGCAATGATCCTTGGCTTATGCTAATTCCATGATAAGTGTTGTTGCCACATTTCCATGTTATGATTATAATGCTTTATCATGCCCTTATGTTCATGTTTCTCTTGTGCTCTATTAATATGCCTACTGTCTAACATGTATTTTTTTTCTTCATGTTATTCCATGTTTATTCTCTTACTCAGCTTTATATCTTACTCTATTCTTATTAATGTCCTTAGGTTATCAAATGCAATGCTAAGTACGAGGGAATGTAGTGGTCGTGTAAATGATGTTTTCAATAATGATGTTGTATTTCATGTTTTAGGTTGTTATGTAATGATACTAAGCCCCAAATACACTAGACCTCTCGATCTTATATATTTTATCAAATGATGTTTATGTCAAAAATTCTGTTTATGTTTGTAATAAAAGGATGGTTGTTGTAGGGAATATGTTGCAATGTGGTCTCAAAAGGGAACTCTTCCATTAATCCCATAACATAGTCTGTGAGAGGGGTCAGTTATTCATTCTTATTGGAATATTCTCCATTGATCTGCATTATCACTAGCTCTGAATTAAATTTGATATTTATGTATGCTATTTACAACTATCGGGATAGTTCTAAAACATCAATAAGGGCTTGGTATTCGGCATCATACTTTGTGTATCTTTAAGATAGTGAGAAAGAGTAGGTTATAAATTCATTATTTTGATATGAAAACACAATCCCTAATCCAACCCAATTGAACATTAGATTTTCCATTCTTTTTTCAAGTGTAATTGGGAAGGATCAATTAAAATACATCTCCCAGGTCTGAGGAGTGTCATGGCCATAAAAACCTCCTCTTCCAGAATCTCACTATCCACCAGTGTAATTTTTGGGGTAGGAATGTACCATGAGAAAATCAGCTAGGGCCTACCCTTTCACTAAATTCTATGATAGAGACTTGTTTTCATACTGTTGTAGAATATCCACACATTAATCCATGCACCCATTCAGTACGGTATCACAATGGATGTACATGAGTGGATCTATATGAGTGTCCAAAAGGATTTCATGGTGGTATATGTAATGCCTCAGAATTATAATTTTAATGACGTGTGGAAGGAAGTTATTCTAGACATCTGCGTATCAGGTCTTGGTATAGATCATTATCTAGAAGAGCTAGTAAGGAATTTTATTATTCCCCACCTAATTATTCTATGTGTGGAGAGTGCCAAAAACATTTATAGGGTAGAAATATATAAGATGAGGGTATTTCCATCCAACAATGGAATTAGGACTTGTGGGTGCAGAAGATACTACATGAGACTCTCAAAGGCGTGTTGGCAGTTATCATCCCATCAATAGTATATTCCCTTCTTCATTATCTTAGTAAAGGAGAAAAATTTTCTAGACAACAAGGCAATGAAAAGTCGAATGTAGGTGTGTTTCCCTTGGAACCCTCTTAGTTTTTTTTTGAGATTTTCAAGTGTTGAAATTCTTATAGAAGCACTAGTCAATTCTTTGTGGACAATAATTACATGGAGTCATACGAAAAAGACACAGAAATACTATAATGTGACCCCAAATAAACATTTTGTAAGATTCATCTTCATATTATGATGTCCCATCCTATTAAAAAAGTTTTTCAAATCAATAAATTTATCACACCACTATTGATATTTGACCATCAGGCAATTGACATAATATTTAGTTATCTATCCCAAGAATAACTTAATGATATCTTAAATTTCACATTGATATGTGGAACCAATGTTATTTAATCCAAAGAGAGTGAAATGATGGAAAAAATATCCATTGAGTACTCAAATGGCAGTGGCTTCACCCTATTCAGGGCCATCATTATCTAATTTTACATTGAATACACATCCATGAAGGATAAGACCAAAAATGTGTCAGTTGCATTAATCAACTATTCTATTATCAGAAATTTAAATTTATACATTTGAAGAGTATCATTCAAGGTCCTTAAAATTGATGCAGACTATAGTAAAAAAAATTTATTCTTGATAGTGATGATATTGGAAATCCTTCGTGGGTATTTCACTTCTCGAAGAAAGGAGGATTTGATCAACTTGTCAACTTCTGTCTCTATATTTGTAGCATGATAGGGGTGAATCCACTTTGATAGCTTCTTGATACCTTGATGGTCATCATTTAATCCTATATGGTGTTTAGAAAAATCTAGATTCAGGAAGGTAATTTTTATATATTTACAAGAGAATGTGTATCTGTGTATATTTACAAATTAGATATACATCTCATGATCCTCGAGAGGAATGGTGGTACTGATAAATATAGTTTGTGGATTTTATTATATTAATATATATATCTACCCAACCACATTAATTGTTTGGGATATTCCTTCCATGAAGGTAAGAGTGGTTTTCCTAAGGCCATCCTCCTCTACGTGCACCCTTGAGTCTGTAGAGGCATTTTTAGAAAAAGATGGAAATATGATGGCATCTTTATCAGAATTGATATGAGAGTGTATGTGGGAAGATACATTGTCATCCCATATATTCATATTGATTGTATAAGGATTATAGAGATATTTTTATTATACAGAATCACTGGGGATAGAAGGGTCCTGGACATCTATGATTAAGTTTATTACTTCAACTAGATTTAGTGGGATGACAAAGTCATTGTCGAACATATTCTAGTGATTTTGCAAAGATTTCCCCATTACATTGGGGGATACAACCTATATATCATCATTCACTATTATGTGGGTTCCATCACCGTTATAGAAACCAACATTACCATATGAATCTTCACAATCCTCAAAGTGGGGACTATCACCATGTAATATTTATACCTTTCCATCGATATGGTATTTCAATCACTAATGGAATATTAAGGGAACTGGTACATGGATATAGAGCTAGCACCTTCTGAGAAAGAAATTTTATAAGGTGTGTTTATGGATAACCATAAGATGTGCACTATATGTGACCAACCCAATCCAAGTTTGAACTTTGGTTTTTTTTCAAGATGTTTTTTCTCACACTTTTCTTACCCATGAATCGCTAACTTTGTGGGATACAAATCCCCCTTTCTATACCCTAATGGTAGGATGGTTAGAATTAGGATTATGTTGATCCTAGAACAAATTTCAATAAGATTACTTGGTATTTTGATATTATTGAGTCACCATGATACATATTAGGGCCTAATGTATCCTTGGATAAACTCTTCTAGATATTGGTCTATGAATGAGATGGGACATGGAATTATGCTGGAATGGTCTCCCCTTGATATACCTCAACTAAAGTAACACATTTCCTAAACTCTTATGTGATTTTTAGGGCTTCAACGAGTGACATACTGAGTTCTTTTGAAATACATAACAAAACATGAATTTAGAGCATTGTTCGGAAACCCAATAACTATTTCGGAATTCATAATTTTTTTCTAGAGTTTGGTGATTTTGAATATGTGGTTTCTTCTTTATTGTTTTGATCATGAGTTGGGTAATTTTAGGTAAATGGACCTAGTTCTTGTTCATAATTCAAGAGACTATGCATCCAGTGGAGTAGTTCATGATTGCCTTCCATGTTGAATGGGATGATCAAATAATCTCAACCCCTCTAGGCATTCATACAAGATAACTAGGAACAGAAAACCTGTAGAGACCCGAAGCTTGACGTACAATGACATTACATTACATTTGCGGAATACTTAGTACAAAACAAAAACACACACGCAAGGATCGTAATAGTTTAGTGTCTTTGGAAACTCGGAATATAATCTTCTAATCCCTGGTGAAAGATCTTCAAAATCTCCCATAAAGATCTTCTTCTTTTTTATACCTAAAACCTTTCTTTATATCCTGGGGAAAAAAACATAAAAGGGTGAGCTCAAATGCTCAGTAAGGGTAAACAAAAGAAATATCAATCACATCATATACATAAGCACATAACTTTGGGTAATCTTATCCTGCAAAAGAGATCATAATTTCATAACATGGGATAAATCATGGCAGTGAAATGTAATCACAATAATCATAACTTAAAACATGAAACTTTTTGGCATTCACACATAATCATAGAGAATCATTTCTTGTTAGTCAAGACTCATTGCCAAGACTATCTTAGTGGACAAAGTCCCTTTCTGAATCGAGTAACCCTCGTTTCAGTCCTGTTTCACTGAACCGGTATAACCTACCATTCCAGCCATGTCTATCTCATGAGATATAAAATCTTTACCCAATACATTGGAGGGAGATATAGGTCCCACCCATCTCATAATGATACCATTCTTATGTGTGCCACAAGATCTTAAAACATACATCATTGCATAACCCATGTAAATAAAAATGGGAATCTTAAACATTGTGACATCATAAAACAATTCATATAAGATAAAGGAATTCATAAAAAATATTTCCATCACAACATAATCAAATCCATGTAATAATAGGGATAGAAACAGAACCCTTTATTATCTTAGATGGAAAATAAGTTTGACAAAACACTTGAAATGAATTCTTGAGGAAAATATCCTTTCTTCTTCAAAATCAATTTCTTTTCACAAAACGTCATGAAATTTTAAAAGAAAGAGATTTTATTGAAAATAGTCATGAAATCTTTTGAAGGAAGCTTCATGAAAATAAGGCTTTATAAAACCGTAAAAATCCATTCGTGCCGTATAAGTTAAAAAAACATTCTTCTCGTACTTTTTTCGGAAAAGTCAAAAAGTACCTCGTACGAAAACGACAAAAGATTCCTTTCATATCTTTTACAAAAAACTCACCGAAGGGCAAAATTGGATATAAACTATTGTAGAATGATGGAAATAATATTAAATATTTAGGGAACATGGATGTGGATGATAAAATACACCCCAGTAATTACCAAAGTAAAAACAATCTCGGATAAAAGTGAGATTGTGATATTTCCCTTACCTTAGGTCCGACTTGCTTTGTAAGTGTCCGAACCTCCTCTTCTTTGAAACGCCTCATTGAATCCTCCACTTAGGGAACTAAGATTGGTCTTTGAAGAAGACCAGGACCTCTAGGATTATTCTAGGGAAGTGGAGATGTGATTTTGGCAGGGGTTGGCCGAGCTTGAGTGCTCAAATTGGTGTGAGGAGGAGGGGGAGGAGGTGCCCTTTTATAAGGGAGGAGAGGGGCACCTTAGGAATATCTCAAAATATTATTTTATATTAAATTCAAAATCGGTTTATAATGGTTCCAAAGGGTCTTATTTCGAAGCTAAAGTGGGGATGGGTCGAAATCCTATCAACCAATAGGATTTAGACAAGTTTAGGTTATTATTTTAACCTTATCAATTAGATTTAACTCTAAGTTAAATAATTTAACTTTTACCGTGTCTTTTTGTTTTCTTACACTATATGGTTAATAAACTTACTATAACATGCCAAACGAACCCCAAATTGTTTATTATTAATATATATATCCTTATCTAAGTCATTTGGCAGAACATTAGATTTTTAGGAATAAAATAACAATTAATAATATAATATTTGATTTAAAAACTATTTTGTGTCAATTTTGACACTATTTGATATATGATTTTTGTGAAAGTATTAACAGAATTATATGTTCAAAACAAGTTGATTAAATCAACACTAATATATCATAGTAACCTATAAAATTAGTTGAATTCATAAAAAGTCTCAAATTACATTTATTTGAGCATTTATAACATCAATTATGTTAACATTTCCTTAAAAGGGTAATTACTGCATCATCGTTGTGTTGTAAATAAATTAATTTATTTAATGTCTAAAAATTATAAATAAAATATCATTATGTAGGAAATCATTTTAGCTTTCTAATGAATATTTATAGTCGAATTTATCTTATGTATAACCCCATATTAAAAATGTTTTAATTATTAATCTTTGATTTTAACTATTTTAACTATTCATTAAATAAAATAATATTAAATGTTATAATCTAATCCAAGTGGACCTAAATGGTCATATTATATTCATAAGGTTGTTTTTGGTCGAATTACACTTATCCAATAGAATTAGGACATGTGTTAGGGTAATAGTAATATCATATTTACCCTTAGTTACCCTATTTACTATTAACCGTGGTAAAAAAAGGTAAAAAGTTACTATTCACCAAAAATTATTTTCATCTCATTGAACCACATTTCAGTCCTTGATATTAACCGTGTCTGTCAGATTTTTGAAATTCCATTCACAGAGGTGGTAAAATTACGTTTTATGCAAAATTCAGTTTTTAACCTACCACTTAGTGGTTTCACTATTCATCAAAAATTGAAAGTTTTCAGAAAAATACCAAAAATTAGGCCTAAGCTATATTTGATATTATGAACTCAAAAATGATTTCTATTTTACCAAATTCAAAACATATCAGTTGCATTAATTAATTTAAAAATTAATTCCCGTCGTCTAAACAAAAGGCGTGTTTTTAAGAGATAATAACTATCAAAAGATTGACACTTGTTTATAACTGGTTTAAATGTGAAATTACATCCAATGACCAACATTGTATTAAATTTTAAAAATATATTCTAAATATACTTTAAAACCCCTCAAATTAATATTTTATCACTATTAATTATTTTGATTGAAAAAGTTGTTTTTAATTAAAATTTAGTAATTTTCACTATTCATCAAAATATGAAAGTTATCCGAAAATCACCAAAATTTCAACCTAAGCTAATTTCGATATTACGAATCCATAAATGATGTCCATTTTGAAAAATAAAATTTACAAAATTTCAAAAAGTGGTTATTACTATTCATAATGGCTAGTTTTAATAATATCTTAATAGCATATCGTTGTTTAGCGAAACTTGGTGTTGCGTACAACACACGCTATCGTGGAAGGTTGCGATTGCGTGTAATGGAAGGAAAGTCATGGATGCGTGTTGTGAAAGCTTCTTTTGGTGTAGCGTACAACACAAGACATTAATGAAATTAAAAAGAATATTTTTCATAAAATCTCGGGGTGTTACATTCTACCCCCCTTAAAATGAATTTCGCCCCCGAAATTCGTCGGGGTTATAAATGGTTTACTATTCTAAATTTTCTTTGATAGAATCCCACATCGTAAAAAGGAATACCAAAACATGGCTTTAAAAACTAAAGTATTAAATGTAACGATTACCCAAATAAACTAATCACTGGGTTTCCACATAGGTGAAAATATGGATATGGAAGAGAAATCTAACCATCATGTTCTGATGGAGAGTGGTAGAGAACATGGCTATGGAAAAGCTAGCAATCACAAATCCATAAATTTGTGACTATCTAAGGTACCATCTGATTAATCAGATATAAGAGCACTAGGACAACATTTTTGGTTTTCAAGATCGTTTCCCTAAAGTTGAAGAAATTTAATTAGAATAAATACTTACTTTATTTTGGTACAATCTCACTGTTGTTCGTGCCTTGAACAATTTCCACTTCATCTCTTAAATAAATGAAGTTGAATTTGTCATTCGTGAAGTGTTAGCAGATCATGTGATAGAATGACGGGTCATTCCATCTGTCTTAAACAAAAGTTTAGCAAAAGTTATTAAATATACATAAGTCATTCTATAGTGAGATTAATCATATATGGTTCCTAAAATGGACTTATACTTCATATATCATACTGCTTAATATAATAAAACTAGTTTCTACTAAACAGGGACTTCCTGTAGGCCAGTGGTAGGCGATAAAGGCCAGTCGCATTTCGGTTGTGGGTTCGATTCCCACAGCCTTGTCCGATGCGATGGGTTATCGCCCGTCCTGCAGGTTGTCCTTTTTCTAAAACTATATTACTATAACATCCCATCAATAATATCGAAAAAAAACTTCTATCCTTAAACAATACTAACTTATGTCCAACATAATCCATTCCAATCTTTAGGCTTACCCATAATACTGCAGTCCACTCTCATAATATAGTGAAAACAATTACCAGAGATTTAATACCATCGTTGATCCCTATATATCATAAGATATGTCTTTTTGGTCACATTCCAAACATTCAAAGGCCTTAATCACGTATTCTCTTGAATACCCATTGAACCTTAGTGAAAACATGAATGCAGTTAAAAGTTAACTCTTTCCACATACCAAAATACAAAAATTCTATATACTCAAACCATGATATAACCTTCTCCTTATATCAGTCATGAGCTCATGAATACAATCAAATAACTCATTATCTTATTATTCCTTCATTATGCGCATATCATCTACTTTCCAAAAAATATATGAATAACATTTCATGGTTACTAGTACCATTAATCATACACTTTAAAAACTTAGGAAAGACAATAGTGTAACAATCCTTAGATGTCTCTTTATTCCATAGTACCATGAGATTACTTATACAACATTACACTTGATAAACATGTAATCATTCCACTACCTTATTAAACCATTGACCGAGCTTGAACAATTATTTCATCTCACATATCATTTGTAGTCTCTTCATCATCATCAACATAAATACTTCCCATATGACCATACTGATTCTCTTCATGAGACTTTCCCTTAGGTCATTGGTTTGTATAATGCCCGTACATTCCACATTTAAAACATTTAACCATTGTTGATGTCGTAGCAATACCATTATCCTTATCCATGGTGTTAACTGAACCTTTTCCTTTGCACTTATTGCTTTGTGTCCTTCTTTTCCACACCCAAAGCATCTTCCAGTTCCTTTGAAACATTCTCCTTGATGCCTCTTCCCACATGATTTACATAGGGAAAATTGAACTTTCTTTCCTCTATGATCATCATGAAACTCCAACTTTCTCTTATTAGCCGAGTTAGGAAACTTACCAAATTTTACTTTATTGATCATATTATGAGATTTCTGATTCGGCATAATAATGATGTTTGGACTTCCAAATCCCATTTCATTTGATTGCTTATGAAGAATATCATTCCATTGTCCATCATATCCTCCATTATCGTGAATCATCTTGTTTCCAGCCATTTTCTAAAACCCAAAAAGAATAGTGTGAGAGGCAAAAATCATAATAAAGGGAGAGTAACATCAATATCTAACATCTTTGGTTTAATCTAATATCGTTACCATAGTTCTAGGACTATATCCTATACGTATACTTATCCTTAGGGACATTCCTAGACATACCTTAGAAATATCTCTAGGGATCTCACTAACGTTTTCGCGTCCTAGTTTCCAAAGGTTGACTAAACCTTTCCTCTGATACCAACTGTAGAGACCCGAAGCTTGACGTACATTGACATTACATTACATTTGCGGAATACTTAGTACATAACAAAAACACACACACGCAAGGATCGTAATAGTTTAGTGTCTTTGGAAACTTGGAATATAATCTTCTAATCCCTGGTGAAAGATCTTCAAAATCTCCCATAAAGATCTTCTTCTTTTTTATACCTAAAACCTTTCTTTATATCCTGGGGAAAAAACATAAAAGGGTGAGCTCAAATGCTCAGTAAGGGTAAACAAAAGAAATTTCAATCACATCATATACATAAGCACATAACTTTGGGTAATCTTATCCTGCAAAAGAGATCATAATTTAATAACATGGGATAAATCATGGCAGTGAAATGTAATCACAATAATCATAACTTAAAACATGAAACTTTGTGTCATTCACACATAATCATAGAGAATCATTTCTTGTTAATCAAGACTCATTGCCAAGACTATCTTAGTGGACAAAGTCCCTTTCTGAATCGAGTAACCCTCGTTTCAGTCCTGTTTCACTGAACCGGTATAACCTACCATTCCAGCCATGTCTATCTCATGAGATATAAAATCTTTACCCAATGCATTGGAGGGAGATATAGGTCCCACCCATCTTATAATGATACCATTCTTATGTGTGCCACAAAATCATAAAACATACATCATTGCATAACCCATGTAAATAAAAATGGGAATCTTAAACATTGTGACATCATAAAACAATTCATATAAGATAAAGGAATTCATAAAAAATATTTCCATCACAACATAATCAATTCCATGTAATAATAGGGATAGAAACAGAACCCTTTATTATCTTAGATGGAAAATAAGTTTGACAAAACACTTGAAATGAATTCTTGAGGAAAATATCCTTTCTTCTTCAAAATCAATTTCTTTTCACAAAACGTCATGAAATTTTAAAAGAAAGAGATTTTATTGAAAATAGTCATGAAATCTTTTGAAGGAAGCTTCATGAAAATAAGGCTTTATAAAACCGTAAAAATCCGTTCGTGCTGTATAAGTTAAAAAAACATTCTTCTCATACTTTTGTCGAAAAAGTCAAAAAGTACCTCGTACGAAAACGACAAAAGATTCCTTTCATATCTTTTACAAAAAACTCACCGAAGGGTAAAATTGGATATAAACTATTGTAGAAGGATGGAAATAATATTAAATATTTAGGGAACATGGATGTGGATGATAAAATACACCCCAGTAATTACCAATGTAAAAAAAATCTCAGATAAAAGTGAGATTGTGATATTTCCCTTACCTTAGGTCCGACTTGCTTTGTAAGTGTCCGAACCTCCTCTTCTTTGAAACGCCTCTTTGAATCCTCCACTTAGGGAACTAAGATTGGTCTTTGAAGAAGACCAGGACCTCTAGGATTATTCTAGGGAAGTGGAGAAGTGATTTTGGCAGGGGTTGGCCGAGCTTGAGTGCTCAAATTGGTGTGAGGAGGAGGGGGAGGAGGTGCCCTTTTATAAGGGAGGAGAGGGGCACCTTAGGAATATCTCAAAATATTATTTTATATTAAATTAAAAATCGGTTTATAATGGTTCCAAAGGGTCTTATTTCAAAGCTAAAGTGGGGATGGGTCGAAATCCTATCAACCAATAGGATTTAGACAAGTTTAGGTTATTATTTTAACCTTATCAATTAGATTTAACTCTAAGTTAAATAATTTAACTTTTACAGTGTCTTTTTGTTTTCTTACACTATATGGTTAATAAACTTACTATAACATGCCAAACGAACCCCAAATTGTTTATTATTAATATATATATCCTTATCTAAGTCATTTGGCCGAACCTTAGATTTTTAGGAATAAAATAACAATTAATAATATAATATTTGATTTAAAAACTATTTTGTGTCAATTTTGACACTATTTTATATATGATTTTTGTGAAAGTCATAACAGAATTATATGTTCAAAACAAGTTGATTAAATCAACACTAATATATCATAGTAACCTATAAAATTAGTTGAATTCATAAAAAGTCTCAAATTACATTTATTTGAGCATTTATAACATCAATTATGTTAACATTTCATTAAAAGGGTAATTACTGCATCATCGTTGTGTCGTAAATAAATTAATTTATTTAATGTCTAAAAATTATAAATAAAATATCATTATGTAGGAAATCTTTTTAGCTTTCTAATGATTATTTATAGTCGAATTTATCTTATGTATAACCCCATATTAAAAATGTTTTAATTATTAATCTTTGATTTTAACTATTTTAACTATTCATTAAATAAAATAATATTAAATGTCATAATCTAATCCAAGTGGACCTAAATGGTCATATTATATTCATAAGGTTGTTTTTGGTCGAATTACACTTATCTAATAGAATTAGGACATGTGTTAGGGTAATAGTAATATCATTTTTACCCCTAGTTGCCCTATTTACTATTAACCGTGGTAAAAAAAGATAAAAAGTTACTATTCACCAAAAATTATTTTCATCTCATTGAACCACATTTTAGTCCTTGATATTAACCGTGTCTGTCGGATTTTTGAAATTCCATTCACAGAGGCGGTAAAATTAAGTTTTATGCAAAATTCAGTTTTTAACCTACCACTTAGTGGTTTCACTATTCATCAAAAATTGAAAGTTTTCAGAAAAATACCAAAAATTAGGCCTAATCTATATTTGATATTATGAACTCAAAAATGATTTCTATTTTACCAAATTCAAAACATATCAGTTGCATTAATTAATTTAAAAATTAATTCCTGTCGTCTAAACAAAAGGCGTGTTTTTAAGAGATAATAACTATCAAAAGATTGACACTTGTTTATAACTGGTTTAAATGTGAAATTACATCCAATGACCAACATTGTATTAAATTTTAAAAATATATTCTAAATACACTTTAAAACCCCTCAAATTAATATTTTATCACTATTAATTATTTCGATTGAAAAAGTTGTTTTTAATTAAAATTTAGTAATTTTCACTATTCATCAAAATATGAAAGTTATCCGAAAATCACCAAAATTTCAACCTAAGCTAATTTCGATATTCCGAATCAAAAAATGATGTCCATTTTGAAAAATAAAATTTACAAAATTTCAAAAAGTGGTTATTACTATTCATAACGGCTAGTTTAAATAATATCTTAATAGCATATCGTTGTTTAGCGAAACTTGGTGTTGCGTACAACACACGCTATCGTGGAAGGTCGCGATTGCGTGTAATGGAAGGAAAGTCAAGGATGCGTGTTGTGAAAGCTTCTTTTGGTGTAGCGTACAACACAAGACATTAATGAAATTAAAAAGAATATTTTTCATAAAATCTCGGGGTGTTACAAAACCATAGGAGGGTTTTTGGTAACCTCTAGGTCTCTCTTTGGGATTCTAGACTACTTTACCTTGAGTATCTGCTACATATATGTCCTCTATAGTGATTTGAATGAAATATTGGGTTCGACCATTCCCGTACTATCCTATGTATCCTCGATTGCTACAAATACAACCTCTTGTTCCCTGTTTAGGTGCGGGGAAGTCATAATCAAATGCATATTATTCATAGGGTATGGTTTCTTCCAAGTGTATCTTATTAATAGACCAATAGATGATATCCTCATCTGCTGGTGGTTGTATTTTTTGTGGCATTTACCATGCTTTAGATGTTGTATGGAAGAAATACGCAAGATTCATAACATGAATTTGAGTAGAATATGACCCTTCCTTTTCTATATCATCTTATTTCTGATGATTAAATCCACTTTTACAATACATATCGTAGGTCACCTATATGGGTGCAGAAACTACCCTGGATTTAAAAATATGTTCTCTCTGGGTGGAATGAGCTGGGAAAAAGGTCTTTCAAGTCATCTAGATTTTGAACATCTACCTATTTATGGCTAGATATTTTTACCAATAAAATTATTCTTATGATTAGGAAATGGTTATGTAGGTCTCCTATTATAGGGTGTTATCAGACACTGTCTATCTAGAATTGACAATGATTTGGCGGATATCATTGAAGATGAATCAATACATCATATTGTGACCCATCTTTCATTGGAAAGGGCAGTATCCATGATGATCGGTGAGTTTAAACTCAATAGTTTTCTTAGGTTTTGGAAGATATATTGGGTTAATTCCCATGGATACAAAGAAATAACTAGGGACTTTCTCCTTTTATACGGCTTATAATTTATTCATCTATTCATCAAATATCGAGTCACCTTAATCTCTTTTAGATTCTTGATGAGGGTGATTTTCTAGTTAATACTCGGAAGGTGTTGCTCGGTTGATTGAGACCTAAAAAGGTACTTGAATGGGAACTAATACTAATGTTTGGGAAATAGTGACAATATGTTCCTTACTAATCCATTTCCATTGTGTTTAAGGGACGATTCGTGACTTATCTCAGGTTCATTGAATGGAATCTTATATATGTTTTGTAGTTTTTTTCTATCTCAAATAACATGTCTGGATAATTCATTGGGATCATTGGTGTCTGCATCTCATCCCAGATATTTTCATCACTGAGTTCTAATAGTTTTTATTACAATATATGAATATAGAGTGAATACGTTAAAACCATCCATAATGATATGATGTCAGAAACCATTTCATTTTCATGTTGGTTATAGTTCTTTGGGTCGAAATTTTCAGTGTTCCTCATCATGGATCTAAACTAGTAAAGGAATTAATGATGAAGGTCTTCCCATCCTCCAAATGATGAAATGAGAAGGATATTGTTCCAAACAAAGGATGGCCCTACCCAAATCTGTAAAAAACATATCTGCATTGTCATATCCACATGATCTTGACGTACCATCATTAGACAAAATCAGGATATGAATTTTGTGAGATATTGTTCCCAGTCTCCCACACTATCAAAGGTATAGATTGTAAGATATCTAAAATTGGCTGTATGTAATGTGAATCCACCTATTCGGGATATGGATTCCTCTTTGGTTGCAATAGTGTGCATCACCCTTCCATGGCTTCCATTTGGGTAGACTAGGATTATATGGTGTTGAAAAATTATAGAGGTACTACATTTTGTTCCATATCATGTTTGTATGGGGAGAGAGAGTCTTAGAGAGTAGTCCTTATTATCATCTCTCATGGATTCTGAACCCATTAAAATACTCAGTGATCAACCATGTGAGGGAGATTTTATCACCATAATAGAGGTATATTGAGATTATCTTTGACTTTTTCATTTATGTAGACATGTTTTCTAGATTTGGAGTCAGTCTGGCCCTCAGAAGACACACTTATAGTTGAATCAGCATATGGAGGAAAATATTCATCTATAAATGACGATTCTACCTATTGGGAATGTTTCCCATGAGTAGATCCTAATTGAATTTTTGTTGATATTGAATAGTATTCTCATATCGTAACAACATATAAATAATGGATGTATTTTCAGTTCTTCTGGGTGGTGATTGGGATGTAGAAACACCATTCCATTTCTCTTTATTAGTGTTTCAAGTTATAGGAAAAATTCCATATTAGGAGGAGTCCGATTTTGAGGTATCATCTAGTTTCGGGTACGTATACCCTCAGTGGGTGCATCCATATCCTCCTCTCATGGATTTTTTTTACATTGTGTCCCTATGTATTGGTTTCTTGATCTACATTTTTTGTTGTGTTAATGATGACAAAATTTATAGAGGTATATCGAGTAATGGTTTTTGTACCATTACATTCAATGAAACATGATTATTTTGTACGACTCACATTTGGCTCATTCCTTGAACCCTTGGTTGTATTAGATCATTTTACCTTACGACCAATGTGGAGTTTTATTTCATTCATTTTTCTCTCCTCCCATCTTGGCGTATGAGTAGATACCTTGATGTATTTTTTTGTTCATAACTATTGAATGAGCCCTGAATAAGGGAGGTTTCTTCTATAGAGGGATGGACAAATGTAATATCTATAGTATATGTCTATCTCCCAACCTGGAGAAGACTGATTCACTATAAAAAAATGATGACAAGGAAAATTACGCAACCACAATGGGGTGGAGATATTCAGGGCTTCCATTGAAATTAGTTAATCCTATGCTTAAAGATTCAGATATTTTGGTAAAGGGTTTGATGAATCCTGTAATGTACATTGAGAAATAAATTCCCCCAACCTAACGGGATTGGTCTGATCTAAAACCATCTTTGATTTCCCCATGAACCAATCAAGGGATAATGAACCTGGTGATGATGATTGAGATGAATAATCCTCAGCCTAATGGTTTTGGGATTATTTACGACTCCTACAATAATGTCTTGAATCATTTTGGGTATTGAAAATATAAGGGGAATAGGTGGTGGAAGGTAGTCCACTAGCCTTATTGATTGGGTTATCTTCTAGACATCTTCTACAATAGCTACTGTTGTGACATGTATGATGTGGAATATAGTTTTCATCATGTAAGAGCTGGGTTAATGGGTATCCCATAATGGGAGTCTGTTTCTATGGGATGTTGTTGATTTGGTCGCATCATTGACCTCTAAGGCTGATATTCGTTCCTGATGGTTTATATCCCATGTTTAATCAATAGTGGGGCATAATCTCCCTCTGTTTTTGATGTATTATCACCATTTAAATGGTGAAATTCTATTGTACTGGTCAACATGACTGCATATTTCCCAATCCTCTAAATTCATCAGAGGCTATGAAATTATAGGACATCGTACCTCATGGGTTCTATTATTCTACGAATGTAGTGAAATTTAAATATCGATATTTCACCCATAAATGGATACATATATCTAGTGATTCTATGCAAAAACATTAAGTAGATAATTTACGTGATGTGAAAAAAATCATAGGTTTTTTATACTCCCCCTTTCCTAGGTTTTGGGCTATGGAATATGTGGCCATATCATGCTCAAACTATTCTTTATTTATGATTTAAAAATTATAATCACATCCTGGATAAATGAGATGTTTATCGATTATTTTATAATGATTTTACCGTATATTTTAGTGTAGATAAATCATGAAATCCTTTTCTATCTCATATAGGATCTCTTAAAAAGAAGTGGGAAGTATCCAAAACTTGGTGGGAGGTTGCTTGAGGATATCTCTCTACATATGTCAATTTTAGCTTCCTATTCATCAGAATTACATTCCTATATCTGGTCAAAACAAATAATGTGCTTCTTGGGTTTTCATATAGACTATAGTAGAGTGCTACTAGAAGTTGATTGGGAACTATTTATGGATTACCCTGATGTTTCGAGAACCACTCTATATTATTGTGACTAGGATTTTGAACAACTATCAATACAGTGGTGTCTGGTAAATGGGTGTATTTTCATTTTCATGAGAGATATGACCAATGGGAGGTTTTCCTTGACATATTTCATAAGTATATCCCCTAATATCGATGTCCACACTACCAAAAGGAGTAAAATCATGGTAATGTTCACATTATGCTTCAGTTAAATAGTTGATGAACACGTATTTTGCTGAGAATCTATATCGAACAACCTCAAGGACACTAGAATTGAGCATAATAGGAATATGAGACTTCTATGTTTTGTCATGAATATATCAACCTATATTTTTAGATTGTTCTAGGTTTTGAGCATGTTGTATGAAAACTACAAGATTTTTTTATAATCATATAGTGCTATGGGAATACGATCCCACTACAATAAAGATTTTGGATTATTTCAAGGAGCTTCACTTATAAGAATTTTAACATCTCATGGAGAGTTTGTTGTTATTACATGGATAACCTCAATTTGAATGGTGATATGAACCCTATCATATGATGTTGGTGTATTCAACTAGTGTTTTCTGAAAGAATATGATTCTCCCATGAGTAATGCGTCTCTCTAACATGGTGATCCCTCTTTGGAGTGGGAATATGATACCTCACTGAATATGAATTCATCATTTGAATATTTTTATGGTCTTATAACATGTGATAAGGGTTATGAACTTCTTCGTGTGTAGTCTCAAAATTATGTTGATGCAGTTATTCATCGATAGAAGTAGGGATATGGGCCTAGATTTCATATTATATTAGAATATTCTAGGTAGATAAACTAAAAATAATATGATAATGCCATGAGGAATGTTCCACTATCATATGGTGATCCCCATCCAAAATGTGGATATAATCCCAATCTTGGACCTTTGGATTATGTTGTTGGACTTCTTCAACCAAAGTATCATCCTGTCTTAAGGTATGTGCCACTCCCACTTAGTGATCCCCAACAAGAATAGAGATATAAGCCTGATCCCGAGCCTGTGGAATATTTCCCCCAAAATATTTTATAGGAATGTTGCCCTAAAATGAGGAATCTTCCACTCCCACTTGGTGAGGCCTGATTGGAATAGGAATATGATCCTAGAGTTATGCCTCATCCCTTACCAGAATATATCGATAATCCTCCAGGAAGGGATCAAGAATGTGAACATTCTCTAGAAATGTTTTTTCCATAATGATCAGAGTGTTGTGTTTGCATAGCTAGATGAGTAGTAATTTGTGCATGTCCAAATATCTAAAACTATGCTGGAATATTTTAATAGAGTTATAAAGTTGTTTATAAGATGTAATGACACTTTATAAAAGTGTGAGAAAGGTTGTAATCCTTCAAATATTATTTCTCTACTATTTACTGTTAGATATTATCAATTCAAGTGGTAATATAATCTCACTTATGTTCTCCTTGTGCCAACAGAATATGTCGATGGACTTTAGGAACAGTGGTAGGGATATGCACTTCCCCCATGCTTGATACATGAATACTCCGACAGAATTGTTCCAAGTGATATAGGATATTATTCTTGTCACTAGATACTTTCATAATATGCCGGTAGACATTATTAGTAAGAGTGGGGAAACGATCCCACTCATGATTATATAAATACTTCCATGTATGATGTTTCGTCTTTATTTCTAATGCATGGGTATCATTGGTGGAAGTACGTTGGGTGGTAACCCCAGAAAGTGACTGGTGGGATGACATTGCTGATGAAAGTGGAAAGTATCCCACATCATTGTCATCTGATGTGGAAGGGATTCATAGTTTAATCCTTCTCCCAGCTTCATCATAAACTGAAGGTGGGGACCGTCATGCTTTAGGATAATCTTATGAAATAGTTGGCTATTTAAATGAGTGACACTAGATTTAATGTATCTTTCTATGTATGGTGATGACCACTCTACGTAATCTTTTGGTAACACTCATGGGTATCCTCATCGGTGGGGATCATATCATGTTGATGGTAGTCACGGGAAATTAAATTTTCCATATGATGTTGGGGGTGTCAAAAATGTGAGGTCCCTATAAGGCCCACATGGGTTTTAGGAGAAAATATTTTTTTAGAACAAACTCTGGATGAATAAATTTCATATCCAGGTTCTGTATGCAAGAGAAACATCTTAATACTTAATGGAAATAGTAAACAATGTCACCGATTAGTTTATCACTATAGGAATGATGTTTTATCAATCATATATGCATGGGTAACATAATATTCCAATTATTTTAAATTCATCCATTATGATCTTATATAAATTTAAAATGATTCTGGTCTTATTTCATAAGAACCCCAACAACAGAGGATCAAATATAAGATTCATGTCAAGTCATGCCTATAATATGGTAAATTGTTCAATCTGTTATTTGATAGATTTATGTAGGTTTCACCAATGTTTTTTTGGACCAAAAAATATGCATGTTGATGGTGATCACACACATGAAGAGAAAAAAATTTCTTATCAGAACTATTAACTCTACACTTTTTATCTTGAATATAATATTTCATAGTTAAATTATTTCATTTGAGGTCCACCAGTTTAGTTTTGTTTGGAAAAGACAAAATTCGGCTTGTAGTTTTTCTTGATGACTGATTTTAGGGGGTTCGTTGATTTTCACAATCATTCATGTTGGTTTGACTATTCATTTTTACTTTTCATTAAAACCCCCAAATGTTCTGAGATTAAAAAATTAATATATAGCTGATTTGCAAAGAAATACAACCAATTGGGGTTTCAGATGTAATGGATCTTTGGAACTCACACTAGTCGAGATGATGGGAGTTCAGACTAATCACATTCTTTGGGGGGGAATTGTTTCCTACCCTGGTACTCTCTTATAATTGTAAGATATGTTTGTTCATATCTTCCTAATCCCAATATTAATGGGTTATCCTAATAAAATTATCATTGGTTAGCCCATTTTATATTTAAAGAAAATTCTTTTTGTGTGTCCATATATTGGTTTCTGAGCATCTTCATCCATTTTATGTAATGGATCGAGGATTATACATTGTATCATATATAGCCAGACACATCAGAATTTCTTTTCCACGTAATGATATCTTTTAATATTTTGAGGATGGGATTGATCTCTTTTTTGGCATCATGCGTATCTGGTTTATGGAAAGAATCAAAACCCACAAAAGTTTTTATTCAATTAAATTAAACATCATGTAGAGAGGACATATATGTGGGATCATAATAATTGGGTATTTGAGATTAACACTCATGGATACATCATACATATCCAGGTTTTAGTTGGAATTAGATTCATCATAGTTTGATCACGCCATTGGAATTGACAATGAGGTGGATACCATATATGAGGTAGTCATATCAAGCCACTAATCGAGCCTCACACCCTAAGGATTCCCGGGATGGTGGAGATTCATGATGCCAATGATATGACCATTGCAATTCCTTAAGACAATGTAATCAATTATTTCTGTGATAAAAGAGTTGATATCAAGTAATCCATCTCACTCTATAGTGATATGGGACATATGGGTTAGGATAGCCCTTGGGATGTTTAATATAGATCATGAGCCTTATGAGTATTTCCTACATATCATAGTTCTTATAGGAATCACATTTCTCGTAGTTCAGTTGGGGTTATTAGTACATTGGTGGATGGGTGATAAAGATAGTTTCCTAAGATACATTGTGTCCAGATTGTTGAAATGTGAGAGACATTGTGGGGACATACACAAAAGATGCTATTTATTTGAGATCAGTCTTTAGAAAAGAATCCTACATATATTAGTTATTGTAGTAATTTGAGATCTAATAGTTCAGTTGATAAATAATAAATATCATTCCATGGGATGGTATCATACATATCCTTGTTATTTCATAAATCATTGTTCTCATAGTCTAGTAGATCAAGGATTTCACACAAGGGTTGACCTAGGGTTGAGGCAGTCATATCATGACATTGATCAGAGATCAAACAGTGAAGCTTCCCCTGTGTTGAGGTAGTCATATCATGCCACTGATTGGGGAATACAAACTGATATTTTACAAGTACATAGGAACTCATATCATTCCACTAATCAGGGCTTTCACACCGTGGTTTACCTAATTTAGAGATTGGACAATGTTATCACTTCATGGGGCTCCTTCTTGACATGGCCTGTTTGTCTTCCTTGCACGATTGATTGTCTACCTAACATGTATTGATTGTATTCATGGTATATTTAAGGATCTCAGGATGTGTCTAGTTATATGGAAGAAATTTCCAAATAAAATTTCATGATCCACTTAACTTTTCTGAAGGATGTCACATAATATGAAATACATGTATGAAGACAATCACAGGATCAAGGTTTACTTTTCTAAAGGAAATTGAAAGACTTATCTTACTTTTTCTGGTGGGAACCACCTGATCTCATATAGAATTCTTGGAGGGTGTTGTGATATCTCAGCTAATATACATGAAGGGTGGAGCATGATCCATATATCATGCTTGGTGGGTGTTGAATGATCTAGGATGTCCTATTTGGAGTTCATCACAAGATTTAGTTGGTAGGTCCTAGTTTCTTTATGAATCTCTTCACACATTCTTGTAGGGTGTGGAGAGTATTGTTGACTTGTCCATAGGATGTCATAACACCCAGTTGACATTCCATTATTCCATCTCAAGACCCACATGACATGAATTGATTCCATCATATGATGTGAGAGACAAATATAGAGTACATCACAAGACCTAAATGGAAATCTTAGAGGGTGTTTTGTGACCTGTGGGATATTCCTTGAGGGTGTTCATGGCAGAATATTACTTGTCCATGGGACACAACCTGATCCAAATAGTATTCCGTGAGGACGTCATATGACTTGTGTGAAATATCCTAGGGCTATGGAATGTTCAAGATGAGTGATGAAAAAATAATTAGGATCAAAACATAAGTTATTCAATTTATTATCCTATCTTTATTAGTCATTATTCCAGTTTTTATTACATATAGACCTTATATTTTATTAGTGTTTTCTAGTTTAGGTCATTCATGACTCGAAATGTATGTATCATGTCTTTATTATTATCTAGAAGACATTCTAGATGTCCTTAACATAATATCAAGAAATCATGTCGAGTTCCTATTAATTCTTAGCAATCACATTGTCCATCCCAAATATATTTAAGTGTTATAATACCTTATGATCTCAAGATCAGTCGCATCAAGAAGTTTGATATGATTTATGGTTTTTTTGGTCCATTGATCTAATTATTATTTATTAATTATGGGATATGGGATTCATAGTGTAATACCCCAAGCTTCCACGATATGTTTCCCTTTTAATATTGCAATAGCTTTCATTGTACGCAACTTCGAGATTCTAACACACCACGACCAATCAAACTAGCAATTATGAATAGTAATACCCACTTTTTTAAAAACATTAAATTCTATATTTCAAAATAGACTTCATTTTTTGGATTGATAATATCGAAATTAGCTTAGGGTGAATTTTTGGTATCTTTCTGAAAACATTCAATTTCCGACGAAGAGTGAAAAAAATGAGTTATTATTTAAAACCGACTTTTTATTTAAATAATGATTTATTTTAGTTATATTTATTTTAGGTCAAAATAGATACATTATATATATATATGTTCAATTTAATTCATTGGAGTCATTTTATAGTTAGTTTAGATATATAAAAATTTTATTGAACTTTTTACCGTCTTTGACCCACCTCCTAGTAGAATTTGCAAATTTGCAAAAAAACATAATTTTACCTCTTCTGTGAGTTGAATTTCATAAATTTTATGGAAACAGTTAATATAAATAAATAAAGTGTTGTTCAATAAGATGAAAATAATTTTAATGAATAGTATCTTTTTATATTTTTTTACCACGGTTAAATGTAAATAGTGTATTTAAAGGTAAAATGATACCATAATTTCCCTAAAACATATCCTAACTCTATTGGATAAGTGTAATTAGATCAAAAACTAAAATATGAATAAAATATGATCCTTTAGGTCTACATGGATTATTTTAGGACATTTATTATTATTTTATTTAAAGAAGAGTTAAAAGAGATAAAATCAAAGATTAATAAGTAAACCATTTTTATATAAAGTTATACATAAGCTAAATTAGAATATAAATATTAATTAGAAAGATAAAAATACTTCTTAAATAATGGAATTTTATTTATAATTATTATACATTAAATAAATAAATTTCTTTATGACACAATGATGATGTAGTAATTACCTTGTTAATGAATGATTAAAATAATTAATATAATAAATATCCAAATAAATCTAATTTGAGACTTTTAATGAATTACACTAATTTTCTAGGTTAATATGAGAAGTTAGGGATCAGTAAATAAATTATTTTTAATGTAATTCTATTATGAATTTAACAAAAATATAATACCAAATAGTGTCAAAATTGACATAAAATCGTTTTTTTTATATTATATTATTAATTGATATTCAATTCCTAAAAATCTAAGGTTTGACCAAAGGGAATAAATATTATTATATATGTCATTAATGAATTACCTAAGTTTATCTTGGAAGTTTATTATATGTTTATATACCATATAATATAAAAATATAAAGAGACATGGTAAATGTGAAACTATTTAACTAAGAGTTATATATATAAGATAAGGTTAATATGGGAACCCAAACATGTCATAAACTATTGGTTGAGTGGTTTTAGACCCATACCCACCTTATCCTTGATATAATTTATTTTTTAGCCATTAGAAACCGAAAATTATTTTATTATAAAATAATATTTCAATCTTTTCTTAACGTGCCCCTCACCCCTCTTATAAAAGAGTACATCACCTTCGCTCAAATTCACATCATGAAATCCATTTGGCTCAGCCAAACCCTACCCAAATAACCTCTATTATATCATACTTTCATCAAGGATTCCTTCCTTTAGTCAAAAGGCCATCCCAATGATCCCTTTTGATCAAATTAAAAGGAAAAACCCGAAGAAGAGGTAAATATTTCATCACCTCTTTCATGATCTTTTCTTCTTCCACTTCCACATTCTTTATTGTTTCCATTATTAAATAATAACTCCAATATCTTATATATACTATGATTTTATTATAAAAATTTTACAACCATATTCATTATTCAATCCATCCTATAAATGAAAAACCCACCATCTGTGCGTGCGTATGGATGAGTGTCTCCACGTCATGGTGTGGTTTGTTATTCAAATACCCCATCATTTGGATGTGTATAATAATGAGTATAAATTATTTAAATAATAAATATAACATGATAATGATTCTGTATACAATCCAATTATATATTATTTTAATATCAAAATAATGATATTGTCCATCATGTGTACTTACAGATTAACGTCTCCACAATCGTGGGGAGATTCATTTCCCATCGTATCCATTCATGAATAATTTTTATTTGATGAATAAAAATAATGTTTAAAGACATAATATCATTCTGAATATGAATAAAATACATCCTATTTATAACAAACATTACTTACATGATAAATAATATAAAGAAAAATGAATCTGTAAACACCTGAAATGATAATACTTCTGAAATATCCTTATAAAAGAAATATTAGAAGATCATATATGATATCATATTTATGTATATTTTTCTGTATAATTTTATAACAATGATTTATCTATTATACTGCAGGTTAATGTACACTCATCCATGTAATTGTACATGGTAAGGGTTAATTTCACAATCTCATTATTATCTGAGGTTGTTTTTACATAAGTATCTACTGGAACCTCTTTATCATCCACATCCATGTTTCATAAAAATGTATTCCAAAACATTTTAACTATTCTCTAGACTATGGGTTAACGTAATTATTACCCTTTTTTGAATTTTTATAAAATGGTTTGAAAGAAATCTTTCCGTCTTTTTTAAAACAAGGTACCTTATGACCTTTTCGACAAAATTAAGGTAAGAATTTTTTTAACTTATAGAGTGGGTGCGACTATTTTTCACTGTTATAACATCATCAAAGCTTACCTTACAAGATTATCAGAATAGTTTCAAAATAAATGTTTTATTTTATAATTATATGACTGTTAAATGATTCCTAAATATAAAGAGATATTTCTCTAAAAAAAGTAATGATTTTGTCTATGTCAGCATACTTTGATCGATTTTAAGATTATTTGAGGTTGATTTATTATAAAACAAAACATCTATATTGTATTGAAGGTTTTGGGACATGTTTGACAATGAATGTGTTATTTTTACACCATTCATGGTTTATGGATAAATTATTGACATTTAGTATGCTAGTTTTAATATGAATGTTTATGTTATGGTTAAAAATTTCCATATGAGGAATGTATTGGGCATAGTAAGTGACAGTTGGATCCCTCTATAGCTCCCCAATGCATCAGTAGGCCTCAAGAGACAAACTAGTGTTTTGGCACAAGGCCTTGACACATTTTTTTTTCTTGGCACAAGGCCTTGAATATGTGGTTATGAAGTCTCACATTATGCATTCCATCATTATGAAAGTGGATATTGATATTGCATGTGATTATTATACTAGTAGAATATCCATGTGAATACGTAAATGGAATTTTTTTGATTTTATATTTTCTATATTAAGCTGAATTTCATTTTTAAAAGACTTTTGTTTTTTATCATACATTTCCTTCAATGTTTATGCTTATTTATGAATGTTTCCGCTATATTTTTATCCTTACTGAGCATCTGATCTCACCCCTTTCTATGTTTTATGTTTCCCATGATGAAAAGAAGTATATTATGACTAGAATGTAGGGATAGTATAAGGGATATGAGTGTGGCTAGTGGAGACTATGTTGTAGTTGTTTTTCATTTTATAATGCAATGTAATTCTTATAAATGTATCTAGT
Organism: Viscum album; assembly: GCA_963277665.1. Classification (NCBI taxonomy): domain Eukaryota; kingdom Viridiplantae; phylum Streptophyta; class Magnoliopsida; order Santalales; family Viscaceae; genus Viscum; species Viscum album. Next base: position 56,732,051 of record OY728156.1, read on the forward strand.
ATTTCCAATGATACTAAACTATTCGGTCTTTCGAGACATGATATTTTGTGATCATTCCATTGTTATGTAATAATTCACCGACTCAGGGTAACTAAGGTCTGGGCGTTATAGTTGGTATTATAGGAAATTTAGTACAAACCATGGAAGCTAGATTTAGAAAAACTCTGATTAGAGAACATTATCAAAAGATTGACATTGAGGATTAGTATAGAAACCATCCTATAATATTAGTATTGTATATATTTTGTGAGTTTTCCAAGAAATTAATAACTTTTTGGATATGGGCAGGTAGAGGCGGCTTTAGAACAGATGTACCTAGGGGTAAAACCCTAAAACAACGCTTTGAGCTAGACTTGAAGGGGAACTAGTGCAAGACAACGGGCCTTGCTGCACTCTAGGTTACGAAACTCCTAGAAGATATACTTAGGATAATTATCATTTTATTTACAAACCATTACGAAGGGTTTATGAGTATATACATCCACAAAGAAATCATTTTTATGATTATGGATTATATCCATACATTGTTCAATTTATGTTAACTATTTTAAAAGATTGGAATTATGTATTGTGATTCATATGCTAATATAGTGTATTACATTGTTTAGAAATGGAACATAGTGGAAGGAATGGAAAATTTATCAATGCACGTAATCCATGTAGGGATTTCCCTCCTACTCATGATAATTATATAGGATATGGTGATGAACTAGTGTTGATCAGCTTATCACCATAGAAAAGAAACTCACTTAGGTTATTAATAATAACCTTACCTATATGGAGAACCCTGATCCACAACGTAGAGGATCAATGTTAGACCTCTTAATGAAGAAACAACCATCAAAATTCTATGGGACTACAAATCCATTTTTAGATGAGAAGTGGATAAGTTCCTAAGAGAAAATATTACATGCTTTGGGGAGTAGCGAAAGGGAAAAATAACTAATGGAAGTTTATCCCCTAACTAGAGATGTATATCAGCAGTGGTCATTGATTAAAAACACAATAAAAGATGAAAAAGTATCAAATAAGAAATGGAGGGAGTTTAAATATATTTTCTTAGAAAAATATTTTCTTCTTGACCATCGAGCAGATATGGAAAAAAAATTCAGTCTGAGACAAAAGGAGGATGAGAATATCGCAAAATAGGAGTCTAACTTTACATGGTTAGGAAGGCATGCATTAGATTATATACGTAACCCAAGAAGTAATATATATAGTTTATTTAATGGGTTAAAACCATTTCTCTTTTCAACATTAGTCTCACAATCCTTATCATCATACAAATATATTTCATTATGTTCTATCAAGACAGAAAATAAATTATCTAAGTCTTATGAAATTAAATGTAAAGAAGGAGAAGAAGAGATCTGTTGAACACTTTGGAAATAGAAATAAGAGGAAGAAGGGAAAAGTTGAATACCCATCCTATAGTAAATGTGGGAAGAAACACCCTGTTACATTCCAGAAGGGAATGGTAGTTTGTTACATGTGTTGTGAAAAATGCCACCAAGCTCGTGATTGCAAGGGGAAGAAATAGTATGTCAATGTTCAATGCTACAATTTTACATAAAGGGGTAATTATTCCAATTAATGATTTAAGCTCCAAGTAAACATACCATAGAAAAGGAAATGGGAACAAGGCCATGATTATGCTATCACTACTACTGAGGATGAAGCTATGAAAGACGTGGTGGTGGGTAATTTAATGGTTTACTCAAGTTCAAGAAATGCTTTATTTGATTCTAGATCATTGCATTGTTTCATATATTCACAGTTTTCTAAGAAAATTAGATATTTTCAATTCGACATAATAAGGGACTTTTCAGTCAAAACACCTGAGGGAAGTATCATTGCAACAATGTTTTGTGAATCAGTTCCCATTAGGGAATATAAATGTTGTTTATCTTCTAATATCATTATCATACCACTGATTGAATTTGATATAATCCTTGGTATGGATTGGATTTCGGAAAATGATGCGAAAATTTATTGTAAGAAGAAAGAGGTTACAATTCTCGATGATGATAAGGAGTGCCTTATATTTAGAGAAGAAATGTCACCACCTAATTCTTATCTACATACACCCCTATAGATCAACAAAATTCAATTATTTGGGAGGAGGAGAATAAAATAACTGTGGGTGGGGAAAGAAATGTTCAAATAGAGGAAGTACCTATTGTGCATGAATATGTTGATGTGTTTCCAGAAGATTTACATGGACATCCTCCAGAATTAGAAATTGATTTTCCATTGATTTAATTCCTCGTTCAAGGCCCATATTGAAGATCCCTTATAGAATGGCCTCTGTCGAATTAGTTGAAATAAAGAAACAATAAGAAGAATTGAGTAACAAGGGATTTATTCTCCCTAGTGATTCTCCATGGGGAGACCCTATTCATTTTGTTATGAATAAAGATGGATCTATGAGATTGTGCAATGAATACAGGGAAATCAATGTTGTAACAATAATGAACAAGTATTCCCTACCTTGCATTGATGATTTATTGGACAAACTTCATGGAGCTAAATATTTTTCAAAGATTGACATTCGATCTGGATATCATCAGTTGTGTGTGAGGAAGGAATACATTCTGAAAATAGCATTTCGAACTAGGTATGGGCATTATGAGTTTACAGTAATGCCTTTTTGGTTGACTAATGCACCCTCTGTCTTCATTGATCTAATGAACGGAGTTTTCAAGGAATATCTTGGTAACTTTTTAGTGTTATTTATTGATGATATCTTTGTATACTCCAAAATCTACTATGATCATGAAAATTACTTGCGCGTTATTCTAAAGACTCTTAGACGAAATTAATATCATTGGAAATTTATAAAGTGTGAATTCTGCATTCATGAGATTTCTTTTTATGGACATATTATTTCTATGTATGGAATATAGGTTGATCCTTCAATGACTAAGGCAATTCAATAATGTCCTTCACCAACGAGTATAACTGAGGTATGCAGTTTTACTAGTTTAGCAGGTTATTATCGATGTTTCATCAAGAATTTTTTCCAGTTGGCGAACCCATTAACAAATCTCACACATAAAGGGGTTAAATTTGTTTGTACAAAAGAGTGAGTATAATTTTTTTGAATAATTGAAGAGAATATTATTCAATGCTCTTATCTTGACTCTACCATCGTGGAATGATGGATTTGTTTATATAGTGATGCTTCAAAGAAAGGAATTGGTTGTGTTCTTATGAAGAATGGTAGATTTATTTCCAATGCACCACTGAAGCTTAAAATTCATGGGAAAAACTATCCTACGCAAGATCTTGAGTTTTCACCTATAATCTTTGCATTGAAGATATGGATTCATTATATCTATGGTGAAAAATGTGAGATATATACTGTTCACAAGAGTTTGATGTATATTTTCTCACAGAAAGAACTCAACAATAGGAAAAGGATATGGCTTAAACTATTCAAGGATTATGATTGAACTAGACAATACCACCTGGGGAAGCCAATAAGGTGGAATATTCATTGAGTAGAAAGAATCATGGATTTCTGAATCAGATGAGAATTGAAAAGGATCCTATTTTCATGGATCTAGTACAGATGGATAAGTTAATAATCCTAAAAGGTCAAAAATAAATTATTTTGAAAATGGTTTCCAAACCATCTTTAATAGAAAGTATAAAAAGATCTTAGACTAATGATGAGGAGTTTAAAAAGAAAATTAAAGTTGTGAATGATGAGAGATTGAGTGACTTCGTATATGAAGATGGGATTTTGAAATTTGGGAAGAGAATTTGTGTTCCTAATTTACCTGATCTAAAAAGAGAATTATTTGGTGATTCTCATAGCACCAATTTATCTATACACCCTGGTATCACTATGATGTATACAGATTTCAAGGAAAATTTTTTGTGGGGCATCATGATGAGGGAGATTTCTGATTTTGTGTCAAGATGTATGGTTTTTCAACATGTGAAAGAAAGACGGCAACAGCCTGGATGAGTCATGCCAAAACTTCCCATACCTGAGTGCAAATGGGGTAATATTACGAGGGACGTTGTTATGGGGACAAATTATAATCATAGAAGGAATGAATTCATATGGGTCATTGTTGATCGTCTAACCATGCCAGCACATTTTATTACTATAAAGGAATATTTACCACTTGAACGTCTAAAAATACTATATATTAATGAAGTTTTAAGACTCTGTGTAGTACCCTTATCGATTGTTTCTGACTGTGATCCCCATTTTAAATCAAGATTATGGAAAAGTCTCTAGAAATCCATGGATACTGAACTTATTTTGAGCACTACCTATCACCCTCAAACTGATGGAAAATCCTAATAGACTACTCAAACCATAGAAGGCATGTTGAGATATTTCTCACATGACATTCAAGGTATGTGTGATAAATATTTACCTCTAGTAGAATTTTTCTATAATAATTTCTTTCATTCGTGTATTCGGATGGAACCATATAAAGCGTTATATGCTAAGAGATATTGAACACCAACTAGTTGAGATGATGTTAGTGAAATAAAACTCGTAAGCCCAGAACATGTTGAGTAAATTATAGAAAATGTGAAGTTTATACAGACCCACATCAAAGTAGTACAAAGTAGACAGAAGATCTATGCCAAAAACTGAATGAAGGATTTTTAATTTCAGGTAGGAGATCATGTTTTCATGAAGTTATCTCTATGTAAGGTAGTTATATGATTCGTTAAGAAGGGTATATTGAGTCCCAGGTACATCGGACCTTTGAAAATTCTAGAATGAATTGGGGATGTAACTTACCATTTGGAAATTCCACCATGTCTCTCTAAAGTTCACGTTGTGTTCCACGTATTATTGTTGAGAAAGTACATTTCTAACTTGACGCATGTACTCACCTATGAGGAAATTGAAATGGAACCTGATCATTCTTATTTTGAAGTTCCTATCAAAATTCTTGATAGCAGTGAACAAGTTTTGAGAAACCGGACGACTCACCTGGCAAAAGTTCTACGGAGAATCCATAAGATGGAAGAGGCAACGTGGGAAACCGAGGAACTTATGATGAAGAACCATTGGGATCGCTTTATGTAGTAATATTCTAGATATTTTTAGGATGAAATTATTTTAAGGAGGGAAGAATTTAACACCCCATGCTTCCATGGTACGTTTCCCTTGGAATAATGCAATATCTTGCATTGTACGCAACATCGAGATTCTAACACACCGCGACCAATCAAGCTATCCATTATGAATAGTAATAACCACTTTTTGAAATTTTATAAATTTAATCACTCAAAATAGACTTCATTTTTGGATTAGGAATATCAAAATTAGCATAGGGTGAATTTTTTCTATTTTTCTAAAAACATTCAATTTTTCATCAATCGTGAAAACACTGAGTTATTGTTTAAAACAGATTTTTTATTTAAATAAATATATTTTGATTTAAATTTGTTTTAGGTCAAAATAGATACATACTTCGTATATAAGTTCAATTTAATTCATTGGAGTCATTTTATAATGAGTTTAGATATATAAAAATTTTATTCATCTTTTTACCGTCTTTTACCGACCTCCTAGGAAAATTTGAAAATATGCAGAAAACATAATTTTAACTCTTATGTGAGTTGAATTTCAAAAATCAAAGACACACTATTAATATCAGTATGTAAAATGTTGTTCAATAAGATGAAAATAATTTTTTGTGAATAGTAACTTTATACTTTTATTTACCACGGTTAAAACTAAATAGGGTAATTAAGGGTAAAAATTATATCATAATTACCTTAACACATGCCTTAATTCTATTTTATAAGTGTAATTCGACAAATAACAACCTTAGGAAAAAATATGATCCTTTAGGTTCACTTTGATTAGATTATGACATTTATTATTATTTTATTTAAAAAATAGTTGAAAGAGTTAAAATCAAAGTTTAATAACTAAGCTATTTTTATTATAGGATTATACATATAATAAATTCAACTATATATATTCATTAGATATATAAATTGATTTCATAAATAATGTTATTTTATTTATTATTTTTATACATTAAATAATTAAATTTATTTATGAGACAATGATGATGCAGTAATAACCTTATTAATGAATGATTAAAATAATGGATATTATAAATTGCCAAATAAATTTAATTTGAGTCTTTTAATTAATTAAAATAATTTACTAGGTTAATATGAAATGTTATGGTTGAATAAATGAATTATGTTCGAAGTAATAATGTTGTTATGAATTTAACCAAAACAGAATACCAAATAGTGTCAAAGTTGACCTAAAAGTGTTTTTAAAACAAATATTATATTATTAATTGGTATTCTATTGCTAAAAACCTAAGTTTAGGCCAAAAGACTTAAATAATATTATATATATCATTAATGAACCACTTTTTTTTCTCTTGGATGTTTATAGTAATTTATTAACCATATAATATAAGAATACAACGAGACATGGCAAATGTCAATCTATTTATCTTAGAGTTAAATCTAAAAGATATGGTTAACATAGTGACTCAAACCAATCTAAGATATATTGGTTGGGTGGTTTTCGACCCATAACCACCTTATACTTGATATAAATCATTTTGTATCAATTAGAATCCTAAAATGATTTTATTATAAAATAATATTTCAATCTTTTCCTATGGTGCCCCTTCACCCCTCTTATAAAATGGCACTTCCCTTTATCTCAAATTCACACCATAAATGCCATTTGGATCTACCAACCCCTGCCCAAATAACTTCTCGAATTTACTTTCATTATCCTAGATTCCTCATTTTAGTCATAAAGCCATCCTATGGAGCTCTTTTGATCAAATCAAATGGAAGAAACTGAAGAAGAGGTAAATATTTCATCACCTCTTTCAAGTTCTTTTCTTCTTCCACATCCACATTATTTATTTTTTCCATTCTAAAATAATAACTCCAATTTCTTCTATATACTGTGGTGTTATTATAAAAATCGTAAAACCATATTCATTTTTCAATTCATCATATAAATTACAATGTCACCATACTTGTGTGCGTACAGATTACCGTCTCCAGATCGTGGTGTAATTTGTTATTCAAATACTTCAACATTTGTATGGCTATAGTAATGAGTATAAATTATGTAAATAATAAATATAAGATGATAATTATTCTTTATACCATCCAGTTATATATTTTTTTAATATCAAAAGAATGATATTTTCGCTCGTGCGTACGTACGTATTACCGTCTCCATGAACGCGATGAGATTCATTCCCCATCATATCCATTCAAGATTAATTTTCATTTGATGATTAAAAATAATGTTTAAAAACGTTATATCATTCTGAATACGAATAAGTTACATCTTATCCATAACAAAAATTACTTACGTAACAAATCATATAACAGAAAATGAATCTGTTAACACCTGAAAGGATGATACTACTGAAATATCATTAACAAAGAAATATTAGAAGATCATATATTATATCATATTTATGTCTATAGTTATTTTATAATTTTTTAACAATGATTTAACTATTATAAAAAATATTAACATTGCATCGACCAAGGAAAAGTACAAGGTAAGTGTTAATTTCACAATCTCTTTATTATTTGAGGTTGTTTTTATTTAAGTATCTACTGGAACCTCTTTATCATCCACATCGATGTTTCTTAAAAATATAATCCAGTGTTTTTTACTATTTAAAAGAATATGGTTTAAAGTCATTTATACTCTTGTTTTACTTTTTATAAAATGGTCTAAAAGAAATATTTCTATCATTTTCCAAACAAGGTACCTAATGACCGTTTCGACAAAATTAATGTAAGAATATTTTTTATCTTATTCGGCAGGTGCAGATATTTTTCACCATTATAACATCGTCGAATCTTTCCATACATGACTATAAGAATATTATAAAAATAAATGGTTTCTTATATAATTATATGACCTTTTAATTATTTCAAAATAGAAATAGATATTTCTCTATAAAATGTTTTTATTTCATCTATGTCAACATCCTTTGATGGATTTTATGTTTATATGAAGTTGATTTATTATGATACAAAACATCTATATTTAATTGAAGGTTTTTTGATATGTTAGACTATGGATGTGATATTTTTACACCATTCATAGTTTATCGATAATGTATTGATAATTCATATGCTAGTTTTAATATGAATGTTTATGTTATGTTTAAACCTTTTCTTATGAGGAATGCATTGGACATAGTAAGTGACAGGTGGAGCCTGCTATAGCTCCTCGATGCATCTGTAGGTCTCATGAGACAAACTACTCTCTTGTAACAATTCCTTGAAAAAATATTATCTTTAGTCTTGGAATAAGGCCTTGACTATGTGGTTATGAATATTGGGATTATTCATTCCATCAATATGAAAGTGGCTATTGATATTGCATGGGATTATTCAACTATTAGAGTATCCATGTGAATAAGTAAATGGAATTATTTGATATTATCTTTTCCATATTATTCTGAATATAAAGTTTAAATGCTTTTTTCTTCTTACATTGCCTAAAATTATTATGCTTATTTATGAAAGTTTCTACTATATTGTTATCATTACTGAGCATCTGAGCTCACCCCTTTCTATGTTTTATTTTTCCTAGGGTGAGAAGAAGTATATTATGAATGAACTGTAAGGATAGTATAATGTATATGTGTATGGTCTATGGAGACTACATTTTTTTAGTTTTTCATTTTATAATGTAATTTAAAACTTATGAATGTATCTAGTATTTCCATGGCTACTAAACTAATTGATCTTTCAAGAATTGATCTTTTGTGATCATGCCAGTGTTATGTAATAATTCACTAACTATGGGTAAATAGGGTATAGGTGTTACACATAGGACTCTACACTACAATTATAAGCCACATTTTGTGGTGAGTATCAATAAAATCTAGGATGAATTTAGTTGAGGTATTTTATTTCACACACATCACAAAATCTAGTAGTAGATGCCACATGATTTTTAGAGACCGCCATATTGTCCCATCAGTGACCCATTTACTTGATTTTGGATAATTAATGGAGTATTTTCTAATATTGTATACATGATAATGAATTTTTAATGTTTCAGTCCATGATGTAATAATCATTTAATTGTGTTAGGAAAAATTATAAAAGGATTTTGTGTGATCATAAATGGCTTGTCTAAGACCTTTAACAACATAAATTTGGATTTTTAGGGGGTGTTGCAGTATCAAGATGACTGTTCAATGTGGGGCCTCATGTGATCAATTTTGATCTCATGGGGAATATAAATTGGATTAGAAATGATCAACATATATTCCCATTAAAAGAATCTACATTTATTTCCCTATTTTATTTCATTGTTTATTTTACAAGGGATAATGATCTCGTGTGTTCTTACAAGTGTTGTTGATGATAATCAATCTACCCATTAGTGATGAATCATGAGAAAAAAAAGCATCTTAATCTAATGTAAAATTATTTATCATGGATTGTCCAACAATATTTATATGGAGCTGAAGGTGGATCACAAGTCTACCTTGACATGTCTGAAACCATGCACATGGTAAGGGAGATATGTCAGCAGGATCTTGTGTGACAAGGAATAAATATCTTTAGGGATTTAACAATGTATTGAAAACTAAATGGGTGAATTACAAGATGAATATGACCATTAAATTCCCCCACATTTTTCTTATTTTAATCCCTATTTTACATGTATTTTTTCAGATGGTTGTTAAGAGAATTCTAGCTGGCAAGTCATGTGACATTATGTGACCTTATCCAGTTACATCCTAATAATCAGTTAATGTCTTGGCCACATTCATTAGAACCCGGACTTGTGAAAGAGGCTTTAGGTTATCTAAATTAGGTTTCATTATTTGTAAAGAATGCCTATAGGTGGGGCTATGGGTCTTGTGATCATTTGTTCATTGGAGGTTCATGTGATCTGAAAACTTTTGCTACCTTCTTCTTCCCTTCATTTGTTCATAAAGTAATACATATGCCTTGGTTATTTCTTCCCCTGTGTATTTTTGGATTATCAATTGTTAGGCCTCAATTGTGGTCTACCAATTTTCATTAAAATCTCAGGTGTTTTCATATTTTTCTGGGTTGTGCTACACACCATACATTCCCACATATTGACATAAAATTAGATAAAATTATTTCAATAATTATTCAATGTATAATTACTCTCACGGAAAATATTTATTGGTCGGAGGATTCCAAGCTTGTTTTTTCACCCCTTTGGGTGGGTTAAATTGAATACCCTATTTTATAAAATGGTTAAATTGATCCAATCACTGTTTAAGTGGTATGGCCTAACTAATTAAAGGAGTTAAATTTCTTATTGATTAAATAGTTTAATTTAATTGAATGGACGTGGGTGAAATGGACACACCACATATTGTATACTTATGATAAAAAATTATATGAATTTGACACCCATGGTTATATTGGGTTAGTTGATTACAAATAAGTTTGAGGGGATGACTCATGTTTATTATTATTATGAGTATTCAATTTATATTGGAAGCTAAAAAAATAATTAAGGGTTTGGTTGGGAATGGTGTTTCATGTTCACTTTCAATGGTAGATGGGAATAATTTCTCACACTATTAACTATATTTTGATGATGGGCATGGTGCTCTTTATTCCGTTGTATTAGGTGATGGGAAGGATGACTAACCCCATCATCTCGAGTGATGGAAATTATGTCTTACATTCATATGAGATTTTGAGATTTTAGACTTTTTGGAGACTATAACTCATTCAACAAGTTATGGATGCATGAGTTACACCACATGTCCACCTTGCCCTTAGTATCCATGTATATGCCTATAATTTTCCTCATTTTCATAGTGAATATACATGTATACATATTATATATATATATATTTGATTATCTATATATTTTCTAAATTGATCAGACGTAATTCAACCTATGATGAGGTAAGTAAGTTTGTCAGGTGTCCAATCGGAACCAGATCCAAATCGTTTTTATTTTTCCATTATTTTTTATTATTCTTTGTAAATACAAAATAAAATGTTATTTAATCTGACTAGAATATTTTATGACATAATTGGTGGTTTTCTATCATGTTTATATCACACCCCCATTGATCCACATTTGTTACCCGATTAGAATTCATGACTACGAGTGTGGAAACATGAATGTTCCCTTTCAAATATGCTTGGTCTATTTTACATATAGCATAGATCATGGAAGAAGAGGATCAAATGTGTTATCATGATTTTTTAGGAGATTTATTTTACTGTTTTTTAATTTTTTTTATATCATGTTGTATATGCCTATACACTATTTCCCTTTTTTGTGCATCATCATTCTAGGACATCATATGTATATGACTCAGCCTGTAACTTGATTATTATTACTGTGTAGATGTTTCCTTTTCCATTATGAAGTTATATATATGTATTATCAAGATTCCACTATTTCTAATCTTGTTATGTCTATTTTTCTACTCTGATATGATGATATATTCTCCCCAATCACCACATTTGAACCTCTATTCTATTTAATTGCCTCTAAATTGTAGACGGGTTCACTTAATTCCACTTGTCTCATCAGCTCGATGAACCCTTTATGTGGATCCCATTTTGGGATGATACAATGTTGTATTAGATCCTTTATTTTTCCTTTTTATTGTATTTTTATAAAATAAGAGACTATGGGGTAATGGAATTTTCAAATTAGCTTGTTTGAAGGAGTATCTGACACAAATCCCAAATTTATATTGTACGGGTTATTGTTGTTCCGGTTTTTTCCTTTTACAGTTGCAATGATTTCATCTCTGGGTGATGAAAATGTTTTTTCGTGTTATTAACATTGATATTATTATTATTGGGGACTTTTTCCCTTGTCATACTAAGGTAAGGAGTTATCATCTATTGCATTTTTAATAGAACATTAGGACTAATATTTCATGCATTTTCTCATGCCGCATTTACAGTCTACATTCATTTCCTATTACATATATCTTCGTGACTTTTTATTTAAGGAAATTTTCTAATGTTTCTTGTTAGGATAAATTAATTGGATTATTTAATGTTACTACATTGATATAGTTGGTGTTTCCACCCATATATTGATGATGATGCATTAAATAACCCATTTATGATATTTTGACCACGAAACCATTGGTTCTATGGACATAAACATTAATTATTGGATTCCTGGAATTCCAATTTCAATTTGATAATCATTTAATTAAATTAATTTGAACCTCTAGTTCATGTAATCAAATAACTTTATATGACATGTTACATTAAGATATTGGTTGTAAAGGGAATTTCAATGTTACATGACATTCTAATTACCATTTATAATGGATACAACCTTTATAAATTGGGAATGGTGATATACTTAACTGGGGCGTGTTATATATATATAATGCTATAAACTAAACTGAGACATTACTTTTAAATGAAATGTTTACTGTTAAATGGGATGCCAATTTCAATGTAAAAGATTTTTTCCTCTATACCATGTAATTGACACTCCAAATATCAAATAATGTGTCATGTTATATTCCACATAAAACCAGACTTAGCATTAGTAGTGGGTAGTTGGGAGTGTCTCTTACATTCTATTTGTTTGTTATGGTTTTTTCTTATCACATAGAACAATATATTTGAGTAGGAAAAGATTTTGTCTCTTTTCAATGGATGGATTTGTACATATCTTAACAATAATATCAAATCTACTAAAATGATAAATTCTTTACTAAGGTGTGCATTTTTTATTTTTGAATAATTCCTCCATAATGACATCAAGTCGTATGCCATGAAGATGGAGAAGACCATGCCACAGAGTTGGTGGGATAGGATTCATAAAAATTACCTCTTATATTTCAACCCGAGCCACCACCTATTCTTCCAAATTTGGTCATTGATTCCATTTTAATGATGGTTTTTAATATGATTCAGTCTATACATGGAGTTGGTCAACCTTCCCCGACTATGGTAGAGTTGACTCGGGAGTTTCCACTGTAGAAACCTACCACAATTTTTGGGGATGGCGGACTACACACTTCTATGTCATAGCCTTGGTCCATGCTTTATATTATCAAGCATCTGGTGATGTTTCCATAGATTATGGTCAAGATAACTTCTTATTTGATAAGTGGTTTTATCCATCAATGGTGTGATATCATTAACCCGAAATACCATCATCATGACATGATCTGAAGGGATTTTTGGAAAATCTACTATGATTACATATTTCCATATACATTGAGGTCTAACTGATATAGAGAGTTCATGAAAATGAGGTAGGGATCTAGGATTTTGATGGAATATTCCACTCGTTTTTAGAATTTTTAGATATTTACTTTGAATTTATTTGGAGATTATATTATGATTGGGAGGTAATTTTTAGGATGGGGGAGGGGGTATACCCCATTTGTTCATAGATGAATGTTTTTTTATTTGAAACTATTTAATAAATAGTCACCTGGGATCTAATTACTATGTGGAAATTAATTAATACCAAATATGTGAGACAAGGTGGTTCAACACTAATACCTTGTAGAGGTTCTTCAAAAATATAGAAGAATGCCTTCATGTTTTCTCAATTGTGAATTAGTAGTCATAAATATCAATATGAAAGCTTCCTTATATGTACCTAGTGCTGAATTATGGGACACCCAATACCCCAGGGTATGCAAAACTCAATGGAATAATGAGGCTGTAGTGGGATGAAGAATATCCTTCACTTCTGCAAAACTCTTCAATTAGTTCCTAGTTATAAAGGGTATAAAAATATTCCATGTTCAAGAGGGGGGCCATCAGTATATCTTTATCTAGGTAGTAAGAAAATCCTCAGCCACTCAGGCAAAGGTGGTGGTCTAGGACGAGTGATTCAAACTCAGGATTCATTGTTCCATTAGAGTGGGCTTTATCAAGGAAGTGAGGTTGTGACTCAAGGATGTTGTACGAGCTAGTTAAATGTATCAAAACCTATGATGGAGGATCAGAGTGTCATACCTTACACTATTCTTGGTATTATATTAGTATCCTCTACATAAGTGTCTTCTATCTTTGACATATTCATTTCATAAACTTTTATATCTATTAATATTACAGAGAGTATGGGCCTCAATAGAGAGAAATTCTATGGTGTCATGTCACTCAATACCCCCATTGGTTATGCCATAAAATTTTGTTCATCGATGTATGTATTTCCCCTAGAGATAGGAGGATATATGTTTAGGTTGAATCTCTCCATCCTTTACATGACATGGTTTGATGTAATTCTCAAGATGGACTGGTTAATTTCGTATTGATAACATATTTATTTTTATCACCATAGGGTGTTTTTTCATCACCATAGTGTTGTAGGCACGTAAATAATAGAGAATGGGATGCCCATGAGTCTTAAAATGCACATTAGCATTAGGGGTTTGGGTGAGTGATAACCTAGATCTTCAATCTATTCTTCGAGGACCAGGAATTATGACCTACTATTTTACCTAATGTGGTGGATCACTTCATGTAAGTCTTAACTAAATACATTTCATGGTTATCCACTCATGAGTGGGGTTTAATTAACTATTGATATAGTTTAAGGAGTGGAAGCAGTGTCTATTCCTCCATAATGGATGGAACCTATGGAGATTTTGGAGCTCAAGATGCATTTTAAAGACCTAGAGACTAAAGAATTTATATGCACCCAACACTTATCCATTGTTATCACTAGTCCTTATATACAAGGTGGGGGATGATACCCTCAGTATTTCATGGATTACTGATGGTTGAACCATATTATTGTTAATAAATGATATCTACAACCTCGAATTGAAAACTTCTTTGATCATATCTGAGGGGAATTGGGTTTTTTCATTGATTGATTTGAGGTTAAGGTATCATCATATATGGATTAGATCCTCTAAAATTACTCACATATATTTGTGAAGAATTTTTATTCATTATGAGCATTTTTTAAATTTGTTTGGTCTCATAAACATAGTAGTAGTATTTATGTCTCTCATGAATCGGGATTTTCAATCATATCTAGATTCATTCATGGTCGTTTTTTGGGATGCAATCTTAATGAATTATATCTCCCATCACGACCATTATGAACATATTGAGAACGTGTTTAATAAACCGAGAGAGAAATAGATTTATGAAAATCTCACACAAATCCACTTCTTGACCGATAAATTCTACATCTCGAGTAATATCAACTCAAAGTCATTAGTATTGATAGATAGAGAGAAGTATATAGTTGTAGTTTCATGGGATGATCCCAAGAATATCTTTTATATATGTAGTTTCATGGGGATACAAAGGTACTATAGAGGATTCTTCATAGATGTATCTTTTATAGCAGGGCCTCTTACGTGCTTGACTATGAAGGCTGGAAAATTCATATGGTCAAAATAATGTGAGACAACCTTTTATGAGTTGGAAGGTTGGTTGAATTTAGCACTGATCATGATGCTTCTAGATCCTAACATGAGATACCTAATTTTTAATGACACACTATATATTGAGATGGGGGTCATTTTGAGACAGGGTGACCAATTAATATTGTATAGGTCTTGTTTGTTGAGGCCTTATGTGTGGAATAACAAAAGGCATGACCTCAAGCTATAGGCAGTGGTTCATGGCTTATATTGTTGGAGTAATTATTTAAATTGGGTAAATTCTGGTTATTTTCATTTCCTAAAATCCTCATGTATATATTTAATCAGCGTGATCTGAATATTAGGAACAATAGATGGGTTGAATACCTACAATCCATTAATTTTACACATTTCTATAAACCTATTAATGGAAATGTGGTAGCCGGTTATTTGAGATATAAGACTCATACATAAGTTTTTCGAGAGGCTATTGGTGAGTGGATTCTATTAAAAATGTTTTCATAGATGCTTGTTGAGGATCAAAAGTATCATGGGAAGACAATCATCACATATTTAGCAGGGACCATTACCCTTCTAGAATGGGTTAGAATGAGGAAACACTCATATCCCGGGGACATTGTTCTAAGGGAACGTATCTCACTTGATGATTCATCTTCTGGTTGGGATGTTGAAGAGTATAAGAACATAAACATATATGGTCATGTCTTGGTCCCAGATGATATTTGAGAGGATAAGATGATGGAATTTCATACCTCGGTTTGATCAGCTCATTTGAGTGTCCCCAAGACGTGTTGAGACATATGTCACCAGTATTGGTGGCCTAGAATGAAATGGGAGATTTCTGCCATTATCACTTGGTGTTCAACCTATAAACATG
The DNA here is from genome assembly GCA_963277665.1 of Viscum album. Lineage (NCBI taxonomy): Eukaryota > Viridiplantae > Streptophyta > Magnoliopsida > Santalales > Viscaceae > Viscum > Viscum album. Next base: position 56,748,287 of record OY728156.1, read on the forward strand.
TTAAGGAGGAACATCAACAACCATAATGACTTTTACAACCATTTTACATTACTAAGTGGATGTTGGATGACGAATGAATGGAATTAGTTATATATTTTCCATGATGACCTCGATGAAATGATAAAATTTGGGTAATAATTAACTGTTTGACAATGTTATCAAACTTTATACATATTTGACACACCTTATCGGTGGATGAGATAATGAGGTTATGTATTAAAGAGGCCATAATTCATCATGGAGATCCAAATTCTACCAAATTTTTCAAGGATTCCAATTTCATGTCATACTTATGGAAGGGGATATATAATTCCTTGTATACATAAGTTCTTCTGACCATGTACTATCTCCCTCAGACCAAGGGATAGAACGAGAGAATGATTCATGTGTTAGAAGAGCACAAGACCCACAACCCGGTTGGTGAGGAAATAGCATGTGAATACCAAAGTCCTGAGATCAAATCTAGGTAAAGAAATATGTCTGGGTTACTGTACCACTATAGTATGTACTATAGCAGGTATTGTAGTATCAAGTGATCAGTTCTATAGCTATTGGAAAATATCCACTTGTTTGTACTTTCGGGCCCCAGGTTTGGGTCTTGGGGCCTTCAAGTCTTTCAGACCACCCATGACCTTCGATCTAGTATGCTTTTAAAACACATCAAGGCCTTCGGGCCACCTCAAGACCTTTATGCCAACAAATTATTTTGGGCCTCATGAGATTGTGAATAATTGATCAAACAAACACTAAAACGAGCAGGATATAATAGAATATTCAGAGTAAAATGTATTCACCAGAGCAGAGCTAAAAAATTTGAAACAATGGGAGGATATGAACATTTCCATCGAGACTAGCTTTTGCATGCAGGGGAAGCCTAGAAAAAAATGAAAATTTAGAGAGCTAACAATGATGTAGATACTAAGTAGGATCCATTCCATGTAGTTCTAGTCTAGATTATTTTCTTTATGACCTTAGGGACATGTAATTTCATGAATCGTACAGGCCGTGTAAGGGTTCCCTTGTAACCCTTAAAAGGGCGATTATCAAAATGAATTAAATTAGAAGACCTTTGGGCCATTAAGAGGTGTTAGAAAAAATACTTCATTCATGTATTGTTTATTTGGGGGGTACTTTGGAGGAAGACTTACCCATGGTTCAGTTTAAAAACATAAATTTTTATCATGATGTGGTCCAGATGGATAATTATAATGCTTTATATTGATGGCCATGTATATCATGTATGTTCTAGTTAGAGGTAGGAGAGGATTCATTTCTTGGACCATATCTCATTCAGAAGACTTCAGAGTATGTATAATTAGTCCAGAACTATATATTGAAATCTTAGTCTAGGCATCCGTCTTAATCTAATCTCTATCGACAACCTATTTTTTCAGGTTGGGGTATGGTTTTCTAATTATTTTCACCCCAGTCAGGACTTCAATAGATTATGAATCTCGTTAATATTTGACCTCAAATTTTCATAACCATTTATTTTTTGGAGTGAATCATGCCCCCAGCTTACCAGATAGAACTTCCTCAGGGACACTGGCCTTTGAATTATTTTTTTCATGTGACATATCTCCATCGATATAATCCATACCCAAAACATTTTTTCTATCCTGACGAGGTTGTGTTATATGTGTGTGCTTATTTTTAGAATTACCTAGTGTTAATCATGGATTAGAAAATAAGGAAACTCCACAGTAGGTCCAATACTTTCGGCTACGTGCTCTGGAAGCATGATAGAGTACAGGATGAGACCTGGGAGTGGGAAGCTGACATTAAAGCCTAGTGGCTAAATCATTTTTAAATCATTCCTCTTTACCCTTGGAAGGACAACTCGAGGACATGTATCTTTAAGGAGTGTATGTTGAAACAACTAGCATTTTTAAAATAGAAACATATCATTTTTTACTATTTAATTCCCTTGGAAAGAATTTATTAAGACATAATGGAGGTCTCAGGAGCCACATGGGATCTTTTATTGCTTGGAGTTCTAGAAATTACAAAGGTATACTAAGAATCGTGGTTAGTAAATAGTTATGTCTAATCATGTGACTCAACCATGTATGGAACATAGTGAATATTATGGGCCAAATTGTTTTTATGCAACCATATGATTCATGTTTCATCCCAGAACAGGTATTATAGTCGTTGATATAGTGTCTTTTAACATATTTTTCACACAGTTAGTCAAATGAGGCACCTCGCCCATGCCGGTGGAGTTGTTGGACATTTGTTGGAGCATGATTGGAACATAGTTTTTCTAACCATGTGTCCCAACATTATGACTCGGTTTTAAATGGGTATTTTATGATTCAACTAATGAAATTTTTTTGAACCATTTTTTTGTTTTCCCTTCATTCTAGTGGAAAACTTCCTCATTTTTTATAACATGGAGTTCTTTTTATCATAACCGCATCTTCTCTATTTCTCCCCCATCCAAATTCCAATAAAATCTTTGTCAGTCATGTTGGATCTTCAATGTCAATATCTATAATCCACATTCTTCCTATCATATTTTATATTCCCATATATATCACTACTTTAACACGAGCTCATTTTCCCTATTTTCCAATAATTTGTCTTTTTTTCTTCCATTATTCTTTGAATTAATGGCCGACACTAGACAAGTGGTCATCTGCGGTCCTATGGTAGGTGGTCTAGAAATTTTCCCTAAAAAATAATATTTTTGGTATAGTATTGTCATTGTGACACATGTTGTGAATTAATCTGTTTTACCTTATAATTTATTAAACCTATTTAAATAATGATTCAATGTTAAATTACTCTTATAGACCATATATATTAATTGGAAGAAGTAGACCTTGTTGTTTCCCCATACATTTGTTTGTTCTAAATTGAATATCCTTTTTATGTGAATGTTAAATTGAACCAACAATAGTCAAAGTGGTCTGGCATAACTATTTATTTCAATTTCGTTGCTTATAAATTAAATTGGTTAATTTAATTGATTGGGAATTGGTGGAAATTCTACTCTACATGTTGTATACATATGACTATAAATTATTTTGATGTGACACCCATGATTATAATGGGTTAATTGATTATAAATGCATTAGAGGTTATCCATAATTTTTATAATTTTTATGAGTATTCCATAGATATTTTGTGTTGAACAATGGTTTAGGGTTCTATTGGGAATATTGTTCCATGCACCCTTTCATTGGGTGATGGGCATCACATCTCACACCATTTACCATATTTGGAAAATGGGCATGGAACTCTACATTCCCTTTTATCAGGTGTTGGGAATGATGACACAACCCACCATTATGAGTGATATTCACGATGTCTAACATTTATATCGGGGTTAGGGATTGTACCATTGTTTGAGACCATAGATCATTTGACTAATTCTTGTTTCTTATGTTACGTCACAGGTCAAGCAAGTTCATAACATTCATTTATATTCCCATAGATGTCCTCAAATATATTTTTCATATATATGTATACACATTATATATATATATATGATTAATTATATATATAGTTAATTGATCCAAATTATTTATGCTTATACAAAAGTAGGAAAGTCTTCCAGGTGTCATATTAGAACTAGAGTTGACATATTTTTATATGTCCATCATTTTTTTTATTCTTTGTACATACACATTTCTATTATATGTAAACACAATGGATTGTTTATAAATGATTTTCTGGTGGCTTGCTGGGTTAATCTCACGCCCTACTCGACCTTCAGTTGGTACAATGTTGACATCAAAAATAAGGGTGTGTACAAGGGAAAACACCCTACCATGGGTACTTAATCCATTTTACTTATACCATAGAGAATGGGTATAGATGACCGAGCATATGATTGTGATGATAATGGAACATTCCCTTTTTATTTTTTATTTTTATATAGCATGTTTTATGTGCATGTACATTTTATCCCTTATATCCCATTTTGGTACATCATCAGTCTATGAGATCAGATTGTTTATGAAATAGCTTATCGATAGATTATTATTACTGCATGTATATTTAATTTTCCTTTATAATGTCAGTAATCAGTTATATAATTATTGCAATATTTATAATCTTGGTATATCTGTTGGTCCACTCTAATATGAGGGTATAGTCTCCCCATTGTACCACCATGGACCCTTGCTTGTATTTGGAAGCCTCTAGCATTCTTGGGAGGCATGTATTAGGCCATGTGACCCACTAGCTCGAGGAACTCATTATGTGGCTCTCAGGTAAGGACATTACAATTTAATACATTATTTCTAATTTTTTTACAATAACTTTGATAATCTCAATTATATTCCCAACATTTCTTTTTCTTCAAATAGTTTTCAGGGTAGATTCAAACTTCTTAAGAGTGTTTGATCATATAGAGTATATTGTTTCATATTAATATTATTTGGTGTTCGTATCCTAATATTATTATAAGTTGTAGTAATTGGTATTATTACATGACATGTAATATTTATCTTCATTTTTTTAATAGTATTTATAGGTGGTTCTATAATGAAATAAAAAAAAGATAATTATTATGAAAAAGATAACTTTTATAAATAATAGAATAAAATTTCAGGTTGATACATTATCCTCCCCAAGAAATCCAGTATTCAAAATTTAACTCTTTCCTCAAAACAAAGAAGGATTTTTATCCTTTATATCTTCCTTAGGTTCCCAGTTAGACCCTTCAAATTTATTATTTATCTATATAACATTCACAAGTCATGTTTTTTTATTCCTCAATACTTATCCCCTCTATAATGGATCAGTATTTACTCAACTTCATATACAAATTTCATCTTACTAATCTACACATTTAGTATCAAATACATGTGTTGGTTCAGACATATACTTTTTCAGTAAAGAAACATGAAATACATCATTGACATGAGAAACATTTGGCATTAGTTATAATTGATAAACATCCTCTCCTACAAAATCGAGAATTTAAAATGGCCCAATGTACCCTGAACTCAGTTACCCCTTATTTCCGTGCCTCATAACCCCTTTATTTGTTGATATATTTAATAATATAAGACTCCCAATAGGAAACACTATGTCCTTTCTTCTTTTTTCAGCATAACATTTTTGATATTGATAGATCTTGATGTGTTTCTATATAAATTGTATCTTTTCTGTGGTATCCCACAAAATTTATGTAACAATAGTTTACCTTGTCCAACATTATCATATCACTTTGGAGTCATACACGTTTTTATATATAGAGCTTCAAAATGATAAATTTGAATGCTTGAGTATAAATAATTGATTTAGGAGAATTTAGATAGTTGAAGATTTTGTCCCAAATCCATTAAAAATCATGTGATTGATCCAAAAAAAATGTCTTCTGATGTCATAACAGTCCTCTTAGACTACCCATCAATTTGAGGATGATTGATTTTTCTCATGATGATTTTGGAATTCATACCCTTTTGATGTATCCTCAAGAATTTTAATGAATATCTATGATCTCTGTTGAAACAAATTGATAGTGATACTCAATAATGTCTCACTACCTCATGAATATAGAGGTCAGCTAGTAAATCTATATAGAAATTCTTTATTATAGAAATGAAATCAGTTAAAATTTTTAATCTATCAATAATAACCCATTTATAATTTTTTCCCGTTTAATTGTCTATAAGGCCTTGGGAAAAGTCCATTATGATTTTATCCTACATCAATATAACAATTGGTAGTGGTTATAATACACCGTTATAAATTTTTATTTGTACCTTCACTTCCTAAAACATTAAGAAAATTATAGTATAATTGTGAATATCCCATCTCATTTATCCCTCAAATAGGATCATGAACGTCCTTATACATCATAAGTATTATGGGATGTTTAGAGATTTTAGAGATATGGGATTCTTCCATTAGATACTTCTTTACCCCCAAAATAAATGGAATGCATAGAATTGTACCAAATTTCAATACACCTTCTAGAAAAATGTTGAATCCTATAAAAGATTCAACTTTCAATGACACTATAATCTTCTCCATAAATGGTTCTTCTTTTTGAACATTCTTGGTCAACTCTAGTAATGATAGATGATAAGTCGTTTGGGATTGGACTGATGGTATCCCATACATTATGATTCTCATGGATAACTTTAATAGGTCCTTGATCAGTGGATATCCTTCGATCATCATCATTTCATGAACACTAAGATCTTTAGTACCCAATTCATCCAGAAATTTGTTTTATCTTTTGGGGTTGTAATTAATTGAACAATCATATTCTTTAAGAAACTCTAACCATATCCTCTATCTCATGTTATATTAATTTTTTTATAATATATTATTCAAAATATGGTATTCTCTATATATATCACACTTTTCCCCATAAAGTTATTATCTTCATATCCTATGATAAAATATGAATGCAGATAACTCCAGGTTATGAGTATGACAATTCTTCACATGAGACTTGAGATTTAAAGATGAATAGTTGATCACCTAGACATTTTTATAAGAACACATCCTATCACTTTCATATATGCATCTATATAGATTAAAAACCATATCAGGATGATTTTATAGTTAGCATATGCTCTCTAAACATACTCTAAATATGTTCATCGAACCCTTCTTCACACGGCTTATCATGTTAACCATAACTTCTTTTCGAGTTAACCTATATAGTGAATTATAAAACTATGTAATGTTTTTCATAAACCTTATATATTATCCTACTAGATGATGTAAACTATGAATATCGATTAAATTTCTTGGAAATCAACACTCATCCACAACCTTTAACATGGAAGGATCAACTGAGGTTATTTCATAGGTCATAATGTACCCCAAGAATGATATTTCTATAAGTATAACTAAATTTTACCAAATATACTAAACAATGTATCATTCATCATTGTTTGTAAAATAACCCTTATGTTATCCTCATTCTCCGCATGTCTTTTATAATGTGTCATAATATATTGAATAATTACCACCATAAATTTATGAATGTAAGGTTTAATGATTCAATTCATAAATTCTAAAAATATAGAAGGAGAATTATTCAATAATAGGGGAATGAAAACAAACTCATAATTCACATATATTTTGGAATGTAGTCTATGGTATATCATTTTTCCTCACCCTTAACTAATGATACCCCAATATTAGGTCAGTCTTAGAAAAGAAATATGTCCTTCAAAATTGGTCAAAAAAATCACCAATCCATGGAAGAGGTATTCTTTCTTCATTGTGATCCCATTAAGTTATCAATAATAAATTAATAACTACATTGATCCATCCATATTATTTTCTAAGAGAATAGGTAATCCCTAAGGGGACCCACTTGGCCAAATAAAACCTTATCAAAAAATATCATAAAGATGCTTCTTTGATTACAATTATTTTATATATTACATTCGATAAGGGTTATTTTATATTGGATTGGGTCAAGATAATAGTCTAATAAAGAACTCTACCTATCATTTGGGAAGTGGCCTAGGTAACATTCAAATGATACATCAGTGTATTCCTAAAAAATGGAGACATTTTCCACCATTATACGTTCATTTTTTCTCCCACCTCACTACTAATTTCCATAATGAAGGTTATGTGATGTGATTCTAGATAAATATCGGGCCATTTTTTTGTTATATTTGAAAATAATTATTTATCTTCTATTTAAGGCTATGGATATCTCCTTACTTGTAACATTACTCTTCTAATTATACTTTGAGAGAAAATATATCTCTAATATAGTGTCAAATTATACCATGGGAATGACTATTAGATTTTTTACTCTCCAATAATGATATAATAGTTCCTATACTCCTTTGACAATACAATAGTTCCTCTTGGAGTTTTGACTAAAAAATATGTATCTTATAATTCTGGGTTTGGTTCTATATTCATTACAAACTTGGATGAAACAATAGAAGTCATATCTTCGGAGTGAAATGAAATATATGCTATATTTTGTTGCAAAAATAGTGTACCTTCAACCAAATCGTTTGGATGCCTTAATTAAGCCATCATGATTGTAAATACAGGAAATTTCTCTCTTTTCCAATGTTGATATTGGTGGTTTCCATCCATTATCTTCTGTTTTTTCATTGATTTGAATATTCCGCAAGCTTACCATACATGAATCATTTATCTTTGAGTCATTCTGGTACCATATTTCTTTTATTGGATGCATTTAGATGTTTAGTATTCACCTCACTATGATAGATTCAAGATATAGGGATATATCTATTCACTTGTTGAACATTTCACTCCCTAGTAAGTTGTTCATTGAATGTTTCATCCCACATTTGTAGTACTTGTGCAACTCCATTTTCATTCAACATTTTCCAAAATCAAACATCTTCCATGTGTTATTCTTAACATATATTTTGTTATCATTAAACATAAATGATAAAATAGTTTTTCTAAACTTCATTGAAACGGTCATAAATCTCTACAATAATTACTCATTGATTTTATAGTATCAATTTTATAGATTCCTTTAAATATGAGGTCTTAGTACTCTAAAAAACCTATCAACTATTCCCTTAGGATCTATAATAAAACAAAAGGTTTGTTGGTAATGTCCTAAAAATTTCATTTTATATCTTCCCATTGATTCATTTTCCTTATACTTCATCTCTATTAATTCCTTCTCCAATTTTTCACACCAGAAGGGGGAAAGAATTATTGAATAATTTTTCTTGAAATCTTCGAACTCCATCACATCAGTCACTTCTCTTGGATTTGTGGTCTTAGTGAGTGTCCTCCACTAATTAGTTTCTCCTTCTAGAAGATATAAGACCATGATGACTTTCCATAACTCTAAATAATGGAGTAAAAAAACTGTTTTTATATAGGAAATCCATTTTTTGGAAATTAATGGATCAACAGATCCACTAAAATAGGGTGGTCATTGAAGTAAGAAGGATTTAACTACATGTTTTTTCCTTTAAGATGAATCTACCGATCAACATGATTGTTGTTGTTATTCATATACTAAAATAGATGATTATTCATCCTCTTTAATTTTTCCATTCTATCATCCTTTATGTTAGGATGTCCATTAATGAATTGTATGTAGCAGTCATCATTTTTTGTAGTTCCTACTATTATTGGAAATTTTTTTTAAAAAAAGAACATTGTGTGAAATAAATATCTTTTAAGAATCATGTAATTTTATGGAGGGTTTATGTCCTAAGACAAGATGTTAAAATATGTTATTATTTTAAATTACTCTAAGGTCAATTATATTATATATATATATATATTATAATTTTTCATAAAAATAATGCAATTCACCCAAAAATATCCCCCCAGTAGTGTCAACTATGATTAAAGAAAGGCCTATTTTCCTACACATGGAGATAATAGAGTCAAATCCCAATTTTTTGGCTTATTAACCATTGTAATAACTATGTCTAAGTCCACAACCACATATAATATCCATATTGGTATTTCATTTCTTAGAAACCACTTGCTCACCAAAATTTTATGACGTCATACTCTATTTATAAATTTCGCTAGGTTTTATACTAGGGTTTTTATAATTACCATTACAAAAAATTACTAAACCATACATTTGAGTCCAACTATGAAATCATTATTTTCATAAATACATTTCATATAACATAATTACTTAACAAGATATTACATTAATAACATTGAAGTATCTTTTGAGGTATACAGTCTGGGAAACTAGGTATATAATACATGAATTACATTAGAAAAAGAACTATAATAAAGAATAATTAATCATTTTTCACGACTAATTTGTTACTGCATCCATGGTTTCCTCACTATATATAATTTCCTAGGGATATACATCAATATAAAAGTGTGATCATTGATCATAAAAAAGATCATCATAAGAAATGTGACAAGAAGGATGATCATTTATAATAAATGAGACATAAAATGATAGAAGATTAATAATTACATGATACATAACATGGACATGTGGATACAAAATAAAATGAGTCATTGATAATAATATCACCAAGATAAATCACCAAGGTGTCTTAAATCATAATTATTGATCTCTCAAAAATCATTTCATCTATTAAGATTATTTATTTACCCAATAACATAGAGGACTATTGGGGTGTACACTTTCTATGTTTTAATTCATGTGAACCACTTAGATCTTAAATAAATATTTCACCAACAACCAATTGATAATAAAAAATGAGTTTCATATAATATCATTGAATATATTATTACTTACAGACTAAAACATATATCATTTTAACGAAAAAATGGAATATTGGTTTTATATTCATTATTCCCAATATTAATACATTATATTTAACCTTTAATGTATATCCATGGGTGATAAAGGTGTTTAGGTATTCAAAGTATTAAAACTTCTCATGAAAAAGAGTGAAATTCATGAAATGAATTCAACAGCGTGACTAGTTTAAAATGTTGACTATTTAATGGGTAAAATGTGAAGGGGTTATGGTTTATCTTCGACAAAAGAATTTTTTTTAGTAATTTTAAGATAAAAAATAGAATGAAAATATATTATTTGAACATTTTTAGGTCACATAGAAAATGTGGTAACTGAATGTAAATAAGAAGAGTAAAATTTCATTACCTATAAGAGTTGCTTCCTATAACAAGATGATGGAACCATGAGGACATAAGGACACCTTGGAGGGACCCTTTGGGAGGTAAAATTACCCATAAATAAAGAATATTAATTCTGAGTAGATTGGTATTGGGGATGGGCTGGTATTTATATTAAAATATGAAGAGTTCTTTATTAATATATTTTTTTAGTTTATTCAATCAATATGAGTAAAATAATACAAAAAAGAAAAAATAACATGGTTTTCCATAGGTTTCTACCAAATAGGGGGTGTTTCCAACATTTTATATGTACAAGAACCAAAATACTTATAATAATACCCTTGGTTATGTGGAAGTGGGTCATTTTTATAATGAATTGATTTTAAAACAATAAAATGTAATATATGATTAAGAGGATTCATTACTAGTTTATAAAACTAATTAAAAATCCAAAAACAAATTACTTTAAAGAATATTGTTTTTTGGTCATTTATACTCGGTATAGTATTTATTACATCCCTTTTTGGATTTTGTATGTCATAATACATACAATAATTTTCTACCTTATTTAATAATTACACATTTTTTTGTAGAAAATTACGGACAAAAAATTGGAAAATAATAACATGATAATTTAAAAAAACAGTAATTTTATCAAAATAATTCTGTAAAAATGAAAAGTTACAATTAAAACTTAAAATTACTTATTTATTGAAAATTTTGAGTATTTTTAGTGATAGGAGTTTAAGACCCATTATATCTTACTTAAGTCTTCATAAATGTATATAATAATTTATATTTAAATAAATATTATTTGGTAGAAATATTTTATTAAAATCTATTATTTTTAAAAGTTATTTTTTTATTAAAAGAGATTCTCAATTTAATCTAAATGTTCCAAAAAATACAAATTTTTATTTCTTAATATCAAAAAATAATTTTAATCAAACACTTTATATAATCATTTATAATGTAACAAGAAAATTGAATAAATGGAAAATATATTTTATTAAGAAGAAAAATAAAAAATTGAATAAATTGTTTCAAGATAGAGAATCCCTTATTACACTAATGTATACCCTAAGGATAAGGCATGTGATTGTGGTAGATTCAAGGGGCTGTTCATCTAATATTGACCAAGTGGTCATATCCACTAACTTGAACTTATCTCTTAGTAAATTTCATTCAAGACTCACTTGTTGAAACTCGGTTTGGGATTAGTCAAAGGATGACCCCAGTGACACTACCTTATTCTTATGTTCTTACAATTTTATATCCAAAGGAATACATATACTTGTTGATGCCCTCAATTCTTTTTTCTAGAACAACTATTACTTGTCCTTAAAATTATTTAAAACTTGTTATAACTATAAATTTTTTGAAAATGTTCATAAATACCAATATTCATTTATACCAATGGTAAAAGTTTCAAATGCTCATATTGACCAACAATCATATTGAATAACGGTCACATTGACTGATAATCATATTTACCTATAGTCAGGTAACAGTTTGGTCCATATGATTACATTAAAAATTTATAATCTATTTATACTTCACCATTAATCAACCATTTCTACTTGATTCCCAATGGTCATAACAATTCATTTTATATTTCCAATTATATACCTAACATTTCTTTATTTTAACAATTTTCAAGGTTGGTTTAGTCTTCATAGGAGAGTTCGATCCTATTGGTTACTCCATTTCATGGTTGATATTGTTGGGTTATTATTTAAATGTTCTATTATTAATTTTAGTAATTGGTATTATTAAATGAATTATAATATTTGTTTTTTATTTTTTTAAATTGTATTTCTATGAACATAAATAGTTTAATTTAATTAGATATTCAACATGAAAAATATAAATTAAGATATTTTATTAATCAGATATTTTTTTTTGATGTTACATGTTGGGTGAATCATGAGTTATATGTGGTTATTTTCATTATGACATTTAAATCCATTCAATATCTGTTCCTTGTCAAGATACTATATGAGAACCATGGAATTTATGTGTGATATCCAAAACCCATTAATGAAGTCACCAATAGGGTTTTATAATAACTATATTGACAATCACAATTAAATTATATAAGAATTTAACATGTTAAATAAATATTATTTTTAAATGTTCTTTTAATAATTATTCACATGTAGTTCATCACAGAAATCCAATCGCCAGTTATTCGAATGTATATTATTTGAGTTCAATATTAAATAATTATTTATTTTCAAAGTAGTTAATTATGTAATTATATAAATATAATATTTATTTATTCCGATATATTTGTAAGGTAAGGCATACATATTTATTTGTTTATATGAATATGTAATAACTAATTATCTTTTATTTTAGTAAATATAATATTTTATTTGTTATTTGTGAATAATGAAGTGATATTTTATTATTAAAAAAATAGTGATTATTCATAAGTCGGTAAATATTGAGGTGTATGGATAACATGGATTAGTGGTAGACTGTGAGATATAATATTAAATATAATTTTCGATAAATATTAAATCTTTTATTCAAGAAAATAATATTTATTTAATCCATGAGTTTATTTTATGTCTAGTAAATAATAATAATTCTATTATTATATAGACATGGGGTTCAATAGAGATTATGAAAATTATAAGGGACCTTTTTCAATTATTATTTACAAAACCCATGACAATTTAAATTCAGTAATGATATTTACTAAAGATCTATCCATTCTAAACATTGGAAAAAATTAAACTCGTCACATAATTCCCTAATGTATTGGAGAGATTTTATCCTAAAGTTCTCTCATGAATAGAGAGTGACCAGCCTTCACCACCATCTCAACTATAGAGGGATCAAATAGAGTCTTTCATTACAAATAGATTCTCTAAGAAATTAAAGATGAATAACACAAGTATCAGGATCATCTGTGTTAGAACGCGAGTATTTTTATGGTGGAATTCAGTGGTTTATGATGCATTTGAAGACCATCACTATAGAGATTCAACCCTAGGATCATGTGATTCAATGATAGTTTGACGAGACCAGTCTACTTAATCAATAATTATTAAATCATGAAAAGATGAGGTATTTCAATATCTATCTATAAATTAATTATAAATTTTGTGTGATGGACCGACCATATTGGCCTTGATGTTTTTCAGTGAATATATCCTCAAATTAATTATTTGGGTTATAAAAATATACACCATGTATATCATGGCATATTCATTGATTATGAAAAAAATATGTTTTCTGTTATCTAAGGGTTGTTCTGCTATTCCTAAAACCATCAAGTGTTATCCATGTACACAAATTAACAATTTATAATTCTCTATTAATTAGTTGTTTTTTACATGCATTTTCTAATGATTTTTAATTTATGAATTATTCATTTTTTAAATATTAATATTTATGTTTTATCATTCAATTTAATATTCATGATTTTATAACCATGAACTGGTTAAAAATACATAAAAAAAATTAACGATTCCACCATGAGGTGCCATGTATTCTAGACAGATAACATAATACTGCATGATCTGTAGCCCATTGATACATATCATGTTCACATGTACACTACATAAGGATGAATGCTAAGAATCCTGGGTCATCGCATAGTAACTTCAGAAAAATCATAAAATTAACACCATGTCTTCACCAACCAAGCTGGCACATGGCATGACAGACAACACATCATGTGACCCACATACACATCTTTTGAACCATGTACACATCATGTTGTTCATACATGTTTTTGTGGAAATTTACAAATGAAATATTTTTCATATATTTATTATGTTACATGTTACAATTAAAAATATGAAAAATATTAATTAATGATCATGACATGGTGGCCGTGTAATTAATACGCACGCAATATTTTTAATACAAATTATGTGGTGGTAATTTAATTAATTTTCATGAAATGTAATTCACAAAATGTTTAATTGAATAACATATAATGTTTAATTAATTCAAAGGTGGCATGTAGTTAATTCATTCATAATTTTGAGTTTATTCACATGTGGTGTATTTAACTCAATTTTTTTTAATTAATTAACTATAAAATTGTTTATTTAATTCACACATGATGTAATTAATTCCCATGAGGGGTATTATTAATACACTCACGGAACTATTAATACACAAGGTGTAATTAATTTTTCTATGTGATGTACAGGTCATTCTAGTTTCCACAAATATAAATTAATTTAGGCCAAAATAAAATTACTTACAGTATTAATTAGTTCTGCACAGCATGTAGAAATGGTTTAATGAATAATAAATTAATAATTAATTATGCATTTATCTTATAACCACACTCTATGATTCTTTCATGTTAATACTATATACCTATTTAATAAAAATAAAAAAAAGCATTTTATGGATGATTTAATTTTGATGACTGTTTGGATAAGATAAAATTAATTTATAAATTAATTTATGAAACTATAAATTGGATTAATTCAAAATTATTTTATCTTAATTAAATAATTAATTGATATTCTTTCTTGATAATGTGAAAATGTATATTTATTTCACATATGTAGTTTATCATGAGCCTTGAAGGTTAATGTTATGGGATTTTTATTTTAATTTATTATAATTTAATTGTTTAAAAATGGTTTTTTAAATTTAATGATGGTATACACATGACCCCCTCATCTCATTATATAAGGGTTATGTCTGCCCATGGATTTTTTTTATGTAAACCCCTTTAACCAATCCTTTTGTTCCCTTGACCAATGTGTGAGTAATGCTTATACAACAGATGGAGATCCTCGGTGAGTTGATGTAGTTTAAGATGAAGTTGAGGTGAAACCAATTCATTAGTTATATAGGTGTATAGGTGGAATATTACAACTAAAACCCATGAATAATCAAGTAATTATTCCCTTAGGGTTAAATTTAGTTAATAATATACCAAAAAAACTAATAATTGGACATATCTCTAGACTACAACACTATATTAATTTATTTCAAATATTTTTAGGGTCAGTTATTTATTGTAATGGAATAAACTCACATTAAATAAATTAATCAACAATCATGAAATACCTAATTAAATTAAATGGGTATTTTATAATTTTATTATTGAATTTTTATTTAGAAAAGTTAAATCAAAGTAATTTTAATATTCATGTGATAAGAAAAATCTATAAATTAACATATAATAGAAAAATCCCTCATACCATAATATTGTGTTGGTATATCCTTTTATTACATGATTTTGAATGGAAAAACAAGACGATAGTGTTTAATCCCGCCCTTCTGGGACACTACCATTTAATAGCGTGTTTTTAAGATGGTTTTTGTATTGAATCAGTTGAATTCAAATCATGATAAGTATAATTCAATAGATGTAGATTAAATTTGGAGGTATGTGTTGAGGAAATAAAAACAAATTATTACTGGGACTAGGGAGTCCACTCAACAAACTAAGTATATACAAGTAAATGTTGTTGGAAAAGACATGAATAACTAAATACCTTTGATTAATTGACCAGAACCTTGCATGGGTTATGCGAAGGGGAATATATATCTTTTACACTGGAATGTTTATATTATAGGTTATTTTAAATAAAAAATTGTGTAATGACCAGGACCTGGCCAACCACCCGAACAATTCCGAACGGGTCGGGTGTCACTACCTTAGGCGCACCTCCCCTGAACGCCAAAAGCTGCCGACTAGCAGGGAGGGTCTGTTAGGTATAGTGGGGAGGCTATACCCTCTCGGAGGATCATAATAAGGGTACTGGTCTGAGTATAACAGTAATAGTGCAGTGGAATAAGACTCAGCAGACTCAGACCAGACCCGCATAGCAGAAGCACATTCAATAACAATAAACAGCGGAAGCAGTAAATATACACAACAGCAGTGAAAGTAAACACAACAGATTTCTGAAAATATTTAACTACTATTGAACAGTAAAACATGTATCCAAAGCAGGTCATACACAACTGAAGATAAAAAGGGAGCCAATGGCTAACCAATAGTAGCTACAACCAGTAAGCATGCCGATACAGAAAAGTAAACAAAACAAAGTAAACCTAGCTACGTATGACCTCAAGGTCCGTACCATCTCCATGCAATAACTAACGCAGCCCAGCTCTGGAAGCTGGCCTCTTTTCTGCACGAAAATCCATAAATCCTACACGCATCCCGAAGGGACCGTGCAGGGTGTGAGACAAATCTCAGTAGGATACCACCCAATGGTGCGTACCAAATATTTGTGTTTAAGCAGTCATGTGTTACAAGGAAAGTAGTAAACAGTACTATGCACAAGTAAACACAAACTACACTAGTGTCAACGACCACCATGGAGTATCACCTGCTTCGGTCAATGTAACACCCCGAGATTTTATGAAAAATATTATTTTTAATGTCTTGTGTTGTACGCTACACCAAAATTATCTTGTGATATACGCAACACCGTATTTTCTTGCAGTATACACAACACTATTCTTGGCTCGTGTTACACACAATTTCAAGTTCGTTTTGTAGAAACTATTCTACGCAACATTATGTATAGATTTTGTTTAATGTATAAATGAAATAAGTTTTGATTATACGCAACACCAAACATAGATTCCACTATACGAAGCCCTGACTTGGCTTCCATTACACACAATAAAGACCTTCCTCGATAGCATGTGTAGTATGCAATACCGAGTTTCACTAAACGAGATATTATTATAATATTATTATGAACTAGTAGTTATGAATAGTAATACCAACTTTTTGAAATTTTATAAATTTATCTTTCAAAATGGTCATCATTTTTGGATTCGGAATATCAAAATTAGCTTAGGGTGAAATTTTGGTACTTGTCGGATAACTTTCATATTCTGATGAATAGTGAAAATTACTAAATTTTAATTAAAAAAAACTTTTTTAATCGAAATAATTAATAGTGATAAATAATTAATTTGCGTGGTTTTAAAGTATATTTAGAATATATTTTTACCATTTAATACAATGTAGTTCATTGGATGTAATTTCACATTTAAACCAGACATAAACAAGGGTCAATCTTTTGATAGTTATTATCTCTTAAAAACACGCTATTTGTTTTGACGATGGGAATTAATTTTTAAATTAATTAATGCAACTGATATGTTTTGAATTTGGTAAAATAGACATCATTCTTGAATTCATGATATCAAATATATCTTAGGCCTAATTTTTGGTATTTTTCTGGAAACATTCATTTTTTTGATGAATAGTGAAACCACAAAGTGGTAGTTAAAAAACCGAATTTTTAATAAAACATAATTTTACCGCTTCTGTTAGTGGAATTTCGAAAATCCGAGAGACACGATTAATATGAAGGATTAAAATTTGGTTCAATGAGATGAAAATATTTTTTGGTGAATAGTAACTTTTAACTTTTATTTACCACGGTTAAAAGTAAATATGATAATTATGTGTAAAAATGATATTATTATTACCCTAACACAAGTCCTAATTCTGTTGGATAGGAGTAATTCGACCAAATACAACCTTAGGAATAAAATATGACCATTTAGGCCCACTTGGATTAGATTAGGACATTTAATATTAATTTATTTAAAGAAGGGTTAAAATAGTTAAAATCAATGTTTAATAAGTAAATCATTTTTAATATAAGGTTATACATAAGATAAATTCGAATATAAATATTCATTAAAAATATAAAAGTATTTCCTACATAATGGTATTTTATTTATAATTTTTAGACATTAAATAATTTAATTTATTTATGACATAATGATGATGCAGTAATTATCTTACTAATGAAATATTGACATAATTGATGTTATAAATACCCAAATAAATGTAATTTGAGACTTTTTATAAATTCCACTAATTTTCTAGGTAAATATGACATTTTAGTATTGATTAGTAAACTTTTTTCGAACTAATCATTCTGTTATGATTTTCACAAAAATCAATTACCAAATAGTGTCAAAATTGACATTAAATATTTTTTAAAACAAATATTATAAATTGTTATTTTATTCCTAAAAATCTATGGTTTGGCCAAATGACTTAAATAAGGTTATATATATTAATAATAAACAACTTGGGGTTTTTTTGTCTTGTTATAGTAAGTTTATTAACCATATAGTGTAAGAAAACAAGAAGACACTGTAAAAGTTAAATTATCTAACTTAAAGTTAAATCTAAATGTTAAGGTTAATATAGAGAACTAAACTTGTCTAAATTCTATTGGATTAGATGATTTAGACCCATCTCAACCTTAGAATATAAATAACTCATTTGGAGCTTTTAAAAACCGAATATGACTTTATAATAAAATAATAGTTTTAGTTATTCCAAAGGTGCCCCTCTCCTCCCTAATAAAAGGGCACCTCCTCCCTCTCTTCCTCACACCACTTTGAGGCATCAAGCTCGGCCACCCCTACCAAATTCTATTATAAACTTCCCTAGAAACATACTAGAGGTCCTGGTCTTCTTCAAAGTCCAATTTTAGTGCCCTAAGAGGAGGTCTCAAAGAGGCGCTTCAAAGAAAAGGTAATGTCAGTTGCCGATTCTTTCAACTTTATTTCTTCTTCCACTTCTTCTTCTTTAGTTGTTTCATTATGAAGTAATAACATTAGTATCACTCATATACTGATATGTTATTATAAGCATGATAATACCATATTTCACAATCAATCCATCATACGGAAAAAGAAATCACCGCGCGTGCGTACGTACGAAATATCGTCTCCACGCCGTGGTGTAACTATTTTCCACCACCACCTTAGTTGGATGGGAATAATGGTGAAATTAATGAATATATATGATTATTGTAAATTGATATTGATTCTGTAATATTATACATACACTATAATAAAATTCTACCATCATGGGAATGATATCATCGCTCGTGTGTACGTACGGAATACCGTCTCCACGACGCGATGAGATTCACTCTTCATGATAACCATTAAAGAATGATTATAAAGTATATATAATAAGTAATCATGAAATATATGACATAATAGTGCTACTGGATTTATGTATATATATATTTATGTCATCTACTTAATTCCATTCAATTCAATAAGGAAACAAAAACAGCGCTCATGTGTACGTACGACCTACCATCTCCATGAACGGTGTATTTCTTTCCATTAATCTATCCATTATATATATGTATATTCTGAATATATATTATATATAAATCATGTTTTAAATTCTGGATTTAAGTAATCATGATCTAAGTAATCATATTAATAATTACAAGTTAAAACACGAACGACAAATGAGACGATTTTCCCCAAAACGCTACTTTAACATGAATTTACAAAGAACGGGTAATATAAAGTCATAAGTGAACCATATATGATATAATAACAATGAATATGATTCTGTAATAAGTCAATGACATTATTTAAATCATTATACAGGATGTTTGGATACATACAAAGCATATCAGACCTAAGGTAA
The DNA here is from genome assembly GCA_963277665.1 of Viscum album. Lineage (NCBI taxonomy): Eukaryota > Viridiplantae > Streptophyta > Magnoliopsida > Santalales > Viscaceae > Viscum > Viscum album. The sequence continues at coordinate 56,768,250 of OY728156.1, forward strand.
GGGATAACTATTCCAGTCTCGTTCTTATCCGAGATTGTTTATTCGTAAGTATTTACTGGGGTTGTTGTTATCATCCATTTCCATGTTTCCTAAAAATGGTTTCATGTATGTTTAATGTCCTTTTTACCCATTTTGACTTTTACCCAATGGTTTGGAAGGAATCTTTCTTTTATTTACCCTACAAGGTACTTTTTGACTTTTTCGACAAAAGTACGAGAAGAATGTTTTTTAAACATATAAGGCAGGAAAGGATTTTTACGGTTTTATAAAGCCTTGTTTCCATTAAGATTCCTCCAAAATATTTCATGAATATTTTCAAAAAAATCCTTTTCTTTTAAAATTGCACGAAATTTTGTGAAAAGAAAATTATTTTGAAGAAAAAAGGATATTTTTCTCAAGAATTCATTTCAAGTGTTTTATCAAAACCAATTTTCATCTAAGATGACATTATTTCATATGTGTATGTTTCATGTATAATGTCTATATGATTTACATGGTTTCACTTCCCTTATTATGAAATGATATCTATTTCTTTTATATGGATTACGTAATGATGGGATGATGTTTATGAAACCCATTTTATTTATTGTGTTTTTATGAATGATGTATGTTTATTTTGTGGCACAAGTAAGAATGATTTCATTGTGAGTTGGGTGGGACCTATATCTCTCTCCAATGCATTGGGTAAAGATTTATATCTCATGATATAGACATGGATGGAACGGTAAGTTAATCTGGTTCAGTGTTACAGGACTGAAACGAGGAGTGAACTCGATTCAGAATGGGACTTTGTCCACCAAGATGGTCTTAGCAGCAATGCCTTGGATACTATGGAAATCATAACATGTTCTGAATGGTTTCCACAATTACATATTTTATTCCCATTATAATTTATCCTGGTTTATGTTCCATTATGATATATTCCTTACGTACTTCCACGATTTATGTCTTTGCTCAAGATTTTGATGTTTAAATTTCATGTTCAAGTTTTTTCTTTCAAATGTTTATGGATTGTTTTATCTTCCCTATGTTTGACCTTACTGAGCATTTAAGATCACCCTTTTTATGTTTTAATTTCCCCAGGAAATAAAGAAAGGTTTTAGGTAAGGAAAAAAAAGGGGATGATCGTTATGGGAGTTGTTGAAGATATTTCAACATGATTAGAAGTTTGTATTCCAAGTTTCCAAAGACACTATAATATTACGATCCTTGTGTGTCTGTTTTTGTTATGTATTAAGTATTCCGAAAAAGTAATGTAATGTCCATGTACGTCAAGCTTCGGGTCTCTACAGTTGGTATCAGAGGAAAGGTTTAGTCATCCTTTGGAAACTAGGATGCGATAACTTTAGTGAGATCCCTAGAGATATTTCAAGGGTATGTCTAGGGATGTCCTTAAGGTTATGTATAAGTATAGGTTATAGTCCTAGAATTACAGTAATGATCTTAGAATTAAACCTAAGATGTTAGATATTGAAGTTACTCCCCCTTTTTTATGTTGTTTTCCCTAGCATGATTTTTTCCTATCACACTATTCTTTTTGGGTTTTAGATGATGGCTGGAACCCGAAGGAACCGTGTTGATCAATGTAATGGACAATGCAATGATTTTCCTCCTGAACAAAAAATTTTTATGGTAGATGGAGTGAAAAATCATATTGCTATTCTTACAAAAGATAAGAATCATTCTGGACTTCCAAATGAGCATAGAAGGGAACAACATTCTGTTGAGTCCTTCATGAGGCAACGTCCACCATATTTCAGTGGGTCTTCTGATCCACTTGTTGCTGAACATTGGATCAGTACCACTGGAAAGATATTTTCAGTTCTTCAATGTTCTGAACATGATAAAGTCATCTTAGCATTATATCGTTTGGAAGGTGAAGACGATCAATGGTGGAATCTTATCCAGAATACAAGGCCAAGAGATGAAATTGAGTCCATGGAATGGGACGAGTTCAAGAACCTGTTTTTAAATAATTACTTCCCTCGTATTCTTCGAACAAAGATGGAGAATGAGTTTCTTGAAATAATGAAAAAAGATGATGAATCTATTTGTATATACGAAGCGAATTTTACAAGGCTTGCAAGGTATCCATCTGGATTTATCATCCAACCTGAAAGTAAAGATGATAGATTCTTCAGTGGCTTAAAACCAAATATTCGAAGGGCATTAGCTATAAAAGACATCAGTAGCTATAAAAAAATTTTGCGTTGTGTTATCAAGGTAGAAATGGAAGTTGGTGTTACTTATCCATCTCATGGTTTTGACAAGAAACAAAAGATGGAGTTCAAGGAGAAATATCAGAATAATTGTGAAAATAAGATGAATGTTTCCTTATGCTCAAAGTGTGGAAAGAAGCATGGTGGAGATTGTCTTAAAGGGACTAGAAAATGTTTTAAGTGTGGAAAAGATGGTCATCAATCAACTGAGTGTCGAAGTAATGGAAAAAGGGTTTCTAATGATGTGAATAAAGAAAAGACTGCCGAGAACACACCACCAACACTTCAATGCTTCAAATTCAAGGAAATGGGGCATTATGCTAATAAATGCCCTAATCCAAGGGTTAGTGATGATTGACATGAGCAACCACTTAAGGGAAAGGACAAAGGGAAGTCACATGCGATCACTATTGGCGATTATGAAATATGACAACGATGTGGTTGAATGTTTAAGTGTTTATGTAATGGGATTCCAAAATAATGTTGTATATAGTATCATAGAATATTGGAATATTTATGTATTGGTCTATTTTGGTCGTTAATAATTTTATGGTACCGGTAACCATAGAAAGTGATTGAGATATTTTTTGGAAAAAAGATGATATGCGCATAATGAAGGGATAAAGAGAAAATGAAATGTTTGACAGTATTCATGAGCTCATGACTGATATAAGGAAATAGTTATATCATGGTTTGAGTATATAGAATTCTGGGGTTTTGGTATGTGGAAAGAGTTAACTTTTGACAGCACTCATGTTATCACTAAGATTCAATGGGTATTCATTTTTCAAGAGAATACATGATTAAGGCCTTCGAATGTTTGGAATGTGACCAAAAAGGCATATCTTATGATATATGGGGATCAACGATGGAATTAACATGCTTGTTATATGAAATCTCATGTAATCATTTTCACTATAATATGAGAGTGGACTGCAGTATTATGGATAAGCCTAAAGATTGGAATGGATAATATTGGACATAAGTTAGTATTGTTTAAGGATAGAAGTTTTTTTGATATTATTGATGGGATGTTATAGTAATTTAGTTATAGAAAAAGGACAACCTACAGGATGGGCGATATCCCATCGCGTCAGAAAAGGCTATGGGAATCGAACCCACAGCCGAAGTGAGACTTGCCTTTATCGCCTACCACTGGCCTACAGGAAGTCCCTATTTAGTATAAAATAGTTTTATTGTATTAAGTAGTATGATATATGAAGTATAAGTCCATTTTAGGAACCATATATGATTAATCTCACTATAGATGGACTTATGTATTTTGGATAACTTTTATAACCTTTTCTTTGAGACATATGGAATGACCCATCATTATATCGCATGATCTGTTAACACTTCATGAATGACAAATTAAACTTCATTTATTTAAGAGATGAAGTGGAAATTGTCCAAAGAACGACCAACGGTGAGACTGTACCGAAATCACGAAAGTATTTCTTCTAATTCCAATTTCATCATCTTTAGGGAAATGATCTTGAAAACCAAAAGTGTTGTCCTAGTGCCCTTATATCCGATGAATCAGATGGTACCTTAGATCATCACAAATCTATGGCTTTGTGATTGATGAATTTTTCATAGCCATGTTCTCTACCACTCTCCAATAGAACATGAGGGTCAGATTTCTCCTCCATATCCATATTTTCACCTATGTTCTCCTATGTGGAAACCCAGTGATGAGTTATTTGGGTATCTGTTATGATTCTAAAATTCCTTTTTTAAATGAAGTTTTAGTATTCCTTTTTATGATGTGGGTTTCTACGAAAGAAACTCTCGTGTAATAAACCATTTATAACCCCGATGAATTTCGAGGGCGAAATTCATTTTAAGGGGGGTAGAATGTAACACCCCGAGATTTTATGAAAAATATTCTTTTTAATGTCTTGTGTTGTAAGGTATACAAAAAATTAGCTTTTGATATACACAACACCGTATTTTCTTTCAGTATACGCAACACTATTCTTGGCTTGCGTTACACACAATTTCAAGTTCGTTTTGTAGAAACTATTCTACACAACATTATGTATAGATTTTGTTTAATGTATAAATGAAATAAGTTTTGATTATACACAACACCAAACAGAGCTTTCACTACACGCAACCCTGACTTGGCTTCCACTACACATAATAAAGACCTTCCTCGATAGCGTGTGTAGTACGCAATACCGAGTTTCATTAAACGAGATATTATTATAATATTATTATGAACTAGCCATTATTAATAGTAATACCCACTTTTTGAAATTTTATAAATTTTACCTTTCAAAATGGTCTTCATTTTTGGATTCGGAATATCAAAATTATCTTAGGGTGAAATTTTGGTACTTTTCTGATAACTTTCATATTCTGATGAATAGTGAAAATTACTAAATTTTAATTAAAAACAACTTTTTTAATCGAAATAATTGATAGTGATAAATAATTAATTTGAGTGGGTTTAAAGTATATTTAGAATATATTTTTACCATTTAATACAATGTTGTTCATTGGATGTAATTTCACATTTAAACCAGACATAAACAAGTGTCAATCTTTTGATAGTTATTTTCTCTTAAAAACACGCTATTTGTTTTGACAACAGAAATTAATTTTTAAATTAATTAATGCAACTGATATGTTTTTAATTTGATAAAATATACATCATTTTTGAATTCATAATATAAAATATAGCTTAGACCTAATTTTTGGTATTTTTCTGGAAACAATCATTTTTATGATGAATAATGAAACCACTAAGTGATAGTTAAAAAACTGAATTTTTCATAAAACATAATTTTACCGCTTCTGTGAGTGGAATTTTGAAAATCCTAGAGACATGGTTAATATCAAGGATTAAAATTTGGTTCAATGAGATGAAAATAGTTTTTGGTTAATAGTAACTTTTTACTTTTATTTACCTCGGTTAAAAGTAAATAGGATAATTAAGGGTAAAACTGATATTATTATTACCCTAACACATGTCCTAATTCTATTGAATAGAAGGAATTCGTCCAAAAACAACCTTAGGAATAAAATATGACAATTTAGTCCCACTTGGATTAGATTAGGACATTTAATATTAATTTATTTAATGAAGGGTTAAAATAGTTAAAATCAATGTTTAATAAGTAAATCATTTTTAATATAGGGTTATACATAAGATAAACTAGACTATAAATATTAATTATAAATCTAAAAATATTTCCTACATAATGGTATTTTATTTATAATTTTTAGACATTAAATAATTTAATTTATTTGTGACACAAAGATGATGCATTAATTATCTTATTAATGAAATATTGACATAATTGATGTTATAAATACCCAAATAAATGTTATTTGAGACTTTTAATGAATTATAATAATTTTCTAGGTTAATATTACATGTTATTATGATTTAGTTAACTTTTTTAGAACTAATAATTTTGTTATGATTTTCACAAAAATCAATTACCAAATAGTATCAAAATTGACATAAAGTAGTTTTTTTTAAAATATTATAAATTGTTATTTTATTCCTAAAAATCTAAGGTTCTGCCAAATGACTTAGATAAGGTTATATATATTAATAATAAACAACATGGTGTTCGTTTGGATTTTTATAGTATGTTTATTAACCTTATAGTGTAAGAAAACAAGAAGACATGGTAAAAGTTAAATTATCTAACTTAAAGTTAAATCTAAATGATATGGTTAAAATAGAAACCTAAACATGTCTAAATTATATTGGATTATAGTATTTCAATGCATCCCCACCTTAGCTTGGAAATAACTCAATTTGGATCTATTAAAAACCTAATATGACTTTATAATAAAATAATAGTTTTAGTTATTCCAAAGGTGCCCCTCTCCTCCCTTATAAATGGTCACCTCCAACCTCTCTTCATCACACCACTTTGTGCCTTAAAGCTCATCCAACCCCTGAAAAATTATCTTATCCACTTCTTTAAAAATATCCTAGAGGTCCTGGTCTTCTTCAAAGACCAATTTCAGTGCCCTAAGAGGAGGCCTCAACGAGGCGCTTCAAAGAAGAGGTAATGTCTGTTACCGATTCTTTCAACTTTATTTCTTCTTCCACTTCTTCTTATTTAGTTGTTTCATTATGAAGTAATAACATAATTATCACTCATATATTAATATGTTATTATATGTATGAAACAACCATATTTAACCATCTATCCATCCTACGGAAAACGAAATCACCGCGTGTGCGTACGTACGGAATACCGTCTCCACGCCGTGGTGTAATATGTTTTCCACCCCCACCTTACTTGGATGGGTATAATGGTGAAAGTAATGAATATATATGATTATTGTAAAGTGATATTGATTTTTTAATATTATACATACTCTTTAATACAATTCTACGATCATGGGAATGATATCATCGCTCGTGTGTACGTACGGAATACCGTCTCCACGACGCGATGAGATTCACTCTCCAGGATAACCATTCAAGAATGATTATAAAGTATATATAATAAATTATCATGAAATATATGACATAATAATGCTACTGTATTTATATATATATATATATATTTATTTCATCTACTTAATTCCATTCAATTCAATAAGGAAACGAAAACAGCGTTCATGCATTCGTACGGCCAACCATCTCCATGAGCAGTTTATTTCTTTCAATTTATAGATCCATTATATATATGTATATTCTGAATATATATTATATATAAATCATGTTTTACATTCTGTATTTAAGTAATCATGATCCAATTAAGCATATGAATAATTAAAAGTTAAAACACGAACGACAAATGAGACGATTTTACCCAAAATGCTAATTTAACATGAATTTACAAAGAAGGGGTAATATAAAGTCATAAGTGAACCATATATGATATAATAACAATGAATATGATTCTGTAATAATTCAATGACATTATATAAGTCATTATACATGAGGTTTGGATACGTACGAAGCTAATCGGACCTAAGGTAAGGGATAACTATTCCAGTCTCGTTCTTACCCGAGATTGTTTATTCATAAGTATTTACTGGGGTTATTGTTATCATCCATGTCCACATTTCCTAAAAAGGGTTTCATGTATGTTTAAATTCCTTTTACCCATTTTTACTTTTACCCAATGGTATGGAAGGAATCTTTCTTTTATTTACCCTACAAAGTACTTTTTGACTTTTTCCACAAAAGTACGAGAAGAATGTTTTTTAAACCTATACGGCATGAAAGGATTTTTATTGTTTTATAAAGCCTTGATTTCATGAAGCTTCCTCTAAAATATTTCATGACTATTTTCAAAAAAATAATTTTCTTTTAAAATTGCACGACATTTTGTGAAAAGAAAATGATTTTGAAGAAAAAAGGATATTTTCCTCAAGAATTCATTTCAAGTGTTTTATCAAAACAATTTCTCATCTAAGATGACATTATTTCATATGTGTATGTTTCAAGTATAATGTCTCTATTATTTACATGGTTTCAATTCTCTTATTATGAAATGATATACATTTCTTTTATATGGATTATGTGATGATGGGATGATGTTTTTGAAACCCATTTTATTTATTGGGTTTTTATGAATGATGTATGTTTATTTTGTGGCACAAGTCCGAATGATTTCATTATGAGATGGGTGGGACCTATATCTCCATCCAATGAATTGGGTAAAGATTTATATCTCATGATATAGAAATGGATGGAATGGTAAGTTAATCCGATTCAGTGTTACAGGACTGAAACAAGGAGTGAACTCGATTCAGAAAGGGACTTTGTCCACTAAGATTGTCTTGGAAGCAATGCCTTGGCTACTATGGAAATCATAACATGTGCTGAATAGTTTCCACAATTACATGTTTTATTCCCATTATATTTTATCCTGGTTGATGTTCCATTATGATATATGCCTTACGTACTTCCAAGATTTATGTCTTTGCTCAATATTTTGATGTTTAAATTTCATGTTCATGTTTTTGCTTTCAAATGTTTATGGATTGTTTTATGTTATCTATGTTTGCCCTTACTGAGAATTTGATCTCACCCTTTTTATGTTTTAATTTCCCTAGGAAATAAAGAAAGGTTTTAGGTAAGGAAACAAAAAGGGGAAGATCGTTATGGGAGTTGTTAAAGATCTTTCAACATGATTAGAAGTTTATATTCCATGTTTCCAAAGACAGTAAAATATTATGATCCTTGTGTGTCTGTTTTTGTTATGTATTAAGTATTCCGAAAAAGGAATGTAATGTCCATGTACGTCAAGATTCGGGTCTCTGCAGTCAATGCCGGAATCTCTGTCGTGTAACCCAGCACCACGTGCCACCTGACACCTCTTGTCTCAAGTACCGACCTTCCGAAGTCATGACCAAGAATAGTAACCCGACACCATGTGCCTCCTGACACCTCGTGTATCATGTACCAATGCCCCGAAGGCACTCCCAAGAATAGTAACCTAGCACCATGTGCCTCCTGACACCTCGTGTCTCAAGTACCGACATCTCGAAGGAAGGCCCAAAAATAGTAACACGGCACCTTGTGCCTCCTGACACCTCGTTATTCAAGTACCGACGTCCCGAAGGCACACCCATTATCTGAAGGCTCCTCACCTTCCACTTGGATTTCTATGGTTAGCACCCCCAACCAAAATACCTAACCGCAACTACGGGGGCCTCTACCCACATGAGTGGTCAGAACCACCTCATCACAGAGTATCTCTATGTTCACACTAATCAAGTCACGGGTGAGCGGTAATCACCAAAATAGTCATAAGCCACCAACACGTCTGACACCTCGTGTCATTGTGACCACGTTGCTAAAGTCTGATAGCCTCGCCATCAAAGTAACTCAGGCCATGACCAACCTGGCAGTTGTACTGCCATAAGACGACGTCCATGACACCCAATCTCTTGGTCAAAACCAACCAAAGTAACCCGGGCAAATCCCCAACCTGTGATCAACATCACTCAAGCATAACCGGGCCAAGCCCATCACAACCCACAAGGGTCCAGCAGACGTAAATCAGAAATTGCATATATAACATATTTAAACAGAAAACATAAACCGGAAAAACAAACTAAACAGTTGAATTTCACTATGCACGGTGTTGTCCCAAACCAGCACTGAGGTCTTAAATGCCTCTAACAATTTATATCAGGCTTTAATAAATTAAACTAACAGTTTAACATAGTAATAATTCAATTGAAACCATTTTGGCATTCCCCGACCAAAATTCCCCGACGAGCAACAACCCCTCACCTGGCCCTGCTCATGCAAACTGGTAATTGGGCATACCCAAAAGCATCCCAGAGGTCCCATATGCAATACAGTACGAAGAAGAAGATAAAACGGGTCCCTCTGAAATTACCCGAAAATGCACCGAAGGTCGCGTTACCCAAACAACCACGAAAACCCAGAATAAGGTATACACCACCTACCTGAGACACACACGATGCTACTCCTTCGGTAACACCCACCAATTCGGTCTAAAACGTGGTAAATCTACAAAAATATTCAATATCGATCAAATTCCTATAACTCATTCTAAAACAAAAATCAGACAAAACGGCCAAAGTGGAATCGAGGCCTTACCGAGGGGGTTCCAACGCACTAATCAGAGCTCGAATCGGGTCTGATACGTATGATCGGGAGGAGAAAAGGTGTTCGGCCGGACTGGTTCACGTATCTGGGCGGAGGGTATGAGGTTCTCCCTCAATACAAGGATAATGCCCATTTTAAGAAAAAAAAATACACGGCGTGTACTTTAGGACTACACGCCGTGTATAGTTCACTTAACAGTTCATAAGACGGTAGGATTCTACAGAATTACTTTCCGAACCTGCCGAAATGAGTACATGGCGTGTACCTAGGGGTACATGGCGTGTACTTGGTTCCTCTTAATTTCCCCGCCGATGTACTCACATGCAATGTGATTCAATTATACACGGCTAGACTACACGGCATGTCCAAAGGGAACACGGCATGCCCTTGGTTTTACCTGGCCAACAAGCCTACAAGCCATGTATGGCCTCACACGGTCGGGGGTTTACACAGCGTGTTCAAAACGGCACGCCGTGTAGTTGAAAATACCACACGGTCATCACACGGCATGTACTCAGTGAGCACACGACCGGTCACTCGCCTACACATACACGGCATGTACTTAAAGTACACGGCGTGTAGTATGGAAATTTCCAGAAACATCCCATTTAATCTAGTTTTCTCAGAAACAAGTCAAAAATTTAAACAGGGTCGGGATTTTGACCTGTTCTAAAAACCCGGGTTCTTACAAACTCCCCACCTTAACGTAGCTCGTCCTCGAGCTACCGAACAAAACCTGGAGATAGCACCGAACACGCCCATCCTCGTTAAAAAACCCGGAATAACCCGGTCTCAAGGTTATGTCTAAATTCTTCAAGGGGAACCCCAACATAGGAATTACCTACTCGTTCTCAACCAACAAAACGTAAAACAAAATTTTTTTTTACTAACCTATTTCCCGGATGCGTAGTCCTCCCGTGATGCATCCTCAGCCCCGCACCTCATTGGTGCTCCTGTGTCGCTTCTGACACCCAACGTAGCCCGCACCACATCGGTGCCTGCCTCTACGAGGTCCTGGTGCCTAACACCTAAAGTAGCTTGCATCTTCGATGCCCTGATGCCTAGGGAACCTCATGTAACCCACATCCTCGATTCCCCGATGCCCATGACACCTCAAGTTACCCGCATCCTCGAGGCCCCGATGCCCACGACACCTCAAGTAACCCGCATCCTCGAAGCTCTGATGCTACACACCTCGTACATACATATATATATCACACAGCTGATATGGTGCCAATCCAACTGACTAGCATCTAGTAAGTCCACATAGGTAAAGTGCACCTCATGCACTCAAAATAGACATTCCTCTACAGGTCATGCCAAAAAGGAAACATGGAGATCACGACCACACCGCGGTGTACCTCTAACCGCCGTCGGCTCTCCAGCCTGCTTAGCCTCTGGCAGCTCCACGGCTTGCACCTGGTCTAAAACACGGGTGCCTGACGGCTGACCTCCTTGTGATGCTGCTCCAGTCACCGGCCACTAACCAATCAGCTGGGTCCCACCGTCTCTGTCACGACTTCCGCGCACAGCTGAACCTCGAATACCCTCTCCAGGTACCGAACCTGAACCAACTCCAGACGATACAGTCTGTCCTGGTCCCTGCCTGCCGGCTATCTGAGAAGGATACCTGCAAAACCTCTCCAGATGACCGTCCTGGCCACATGCCCAGCACTCCTTTGGAGGCCTATCGCACTGTGCCCGAAAATGTACCAGTTTTCCACAGTGGAAGAAAATCACCGAAGAACTACCAGGAGGTCGTATAGCTGAATCCCTGGCCTGAATTCCCTCCTAGAACTCATCCCGTCCTCGTTTCATACTATCTGAGCCATCAACTGAAGCTGTCGTCCTACCCAAGTGAGATTTCTCCCTTTCATTGACCTCGGCTATGAGCGCCTGATTCATCGCCTCAGAGAAATAACCGAGCCTGAATATGTTCACCTGGACCAGAATGGCATGTCATAAGCTATCCTCAAAGCACCGTACCCTTTCTGTGTCATCTCTCAACATACCAGGTGCAAAATAAGATAACTCTGTGAAGGTAGCTGCGTAGTCCATGACGGCCTTCTCTCCCTAATGAAGACTCAAGAACTCCCGATCTCTCTCCACCCTCAGTGTCTTCAGATAAAAGGTCTCGAAAAACCAGTCCTCGAAGTCTTTCCATGCCAGTCCCTCGTGCCTAAGAGCATGTACCTGTACATCCCATCAACGCTTTTATGGTCCTCTCAGCATGTATGTCGGTAGCTTGACCCTCCACCCAGGAGGCGTCTCGAGTTGTTCGAAGATCATCTGCATACTCTCTATCCAGTTCTCATCCACCTGCGAACCTCCCTCTCCCTGAAAAAGTGGCGGGTGCTGCAATTGGAACTCTCACATCAGATACGCCATAGAAGGCTCTGTACCTTGCATTCCTATATCAATCCCCTGCAAGATGCGTACCAGGCTCGCTCATAGCTGCTCGTCGAGCCACGGCCCGAACGACGCCAAATCCGTATAGCGGAAGCTCAATCTATAACAATAAACAGTAGAAGTAGTAAATATAAACAATAGTAGAGGAAGTAAACAAAACAGCATGCTGAAAACATTTAACTACTACTGAATAGTAAAACATGCATCCAAAGCAGGTCATACACAACATAAGATACAAAGGGCGCCAATGGCTAACCAACAGTAGCTACAACTAGTAAGCATGCCGATATAGAAAAGTAATCAAAACAATGTAAACCCAGCTAGGTATGTCCTCAAGGTCCATACCATCTCTATGCAATAACTAACGCATCCCAGCTCCTGAAGCTAACCTCTTTCCTGCACGTAAATCCATATAGTCTACACGCATCCTGAAGGTCCCGTGTAGGGTGTGAGACAAATCTCAGTAGGATACCACCCAATGATGGGTACCAAATATATGTGTTTAAGTAGTCATGCGTTACAAGGAAACCAGTAAACAGTACCATGCACAAGTAAACACAAACTCCACTGGTGCTCAACAGCCACCATGGAGTATCACCTGCTTCGGCCAATGCCAGAATCTCTGTCATGTAACCTAGAACCACGTACCACCTGACACCTCATGTCTCAAGTACCGATTTCCCAAAGGCACGCCCAAGAATAGTAACATGACACCATGTTCCTCCTGACACCTCGTATCTCAAGTACCGACGTCCCGATGGCATGCCCAAGAATAGTAACCCGGTACCATGTTCCTCCTGACACCTCGTGTCTCAAGTACCGATGTCCTGAAGGCACACCCAAAAATAGTAACCTGGCACCGTGTGCCTCCTGACACCTCATGTCTTAAGTACCGACATCCCAAAGGCACGCCCATTCCATGAAGGCTCCTCACCTCCCACATGGCTTTCTACGGGAAGCACCCCCAAACAAAATACCTAACCACAACTACGAGGGCTTCTACCAACACGAGTTGTCAAATCCACCTCATCACAGAGTATCTATATGTGCAAAATACTAAAGTCTCGGGTGAGAAGTAATCATAAAAATATTCCTAATACACCAAGATGCATGACACCATGTGTCCCTGCAACCACGTCGCTAAAGTTCGGAGGCCTCGCCATCCAAGTAACTCGGGCCATGCCCAACCTGACAGTCGTACTGCCTCCAGCCGATGTCCATGATGCCCAACCCCATGGTTAAAACCACACAAAGTAACCCAGGAAAAGCCCCAACCTGTGATTAGCATCACTCAATCATAACCGGGCCAAGCCCATCACAACCCACAACTGTCCAACAGACGCAATTCAGCAATTGCATATATAACATATTTAAACAAAAAACATAACTCGGCAAAACAAACTAAATAGTTTAATTGCACTATGAAAGGTGTTGTCCCATACCAGCACTGAGGTCTTAAATTCCTTTAACAAGTTATATCAGGCTTTAATAAATTAAACTAACAGTTTAACACATTAATAATTCAATTGAAACCATTTTGGCATTCCTTGGCCAAAATGCCCCGACGAGCAACGACCCCTCACCCGGCCCTACTCACGCAAACTGGTAACCGGGCATACAAAAAAGAATCCCAGAGGTTCCATAAGCAATACAATACGAAGAAGAAGATAAAACGGGTCCCTCTCAAAATACCTGAAAACGCACCGAAGGTCGCGTTACCCAAAAAACAATGAAAACAATAAATAAGGTATGCACCACCTACCTGAGAATCGCACGATGCTAATCCTCTGGTAACACCAGCCAATTTGGTTTAAAATGCGGTAAATCTACAAAAGATTCAATACCGTTCAAACTCCTATAACTCGCTCTAAAACAAAAATCAGACAAAACAGCCAAAGATGAATGGAGGCCATATTGAGGGGTTACAACGCACTAATTAGAGCTCGAATCGGGTCTCAGACGGGCGATCAGAAAGAGAAAAGGGATTCGGACGGCCTGGTTCACGTATCCGGGTGGAGGGTATGAGGTTCTTCCTCAATACGAGGCTACTACCCGTTTTAAGCGAAAAGAAGAAAGTGCACGGCATGTACTTTAGGACTACACGCCGTGTATAGTTCATTTAACTGTGCATAAGATGGCATGATTTTTCCGACTTACTTTCTGAACCTTCCGACATGAGCACACGGCGTGTACCTAGTGGTACACGGTGTGTACTTGGTTCCTCTTCCTTTCCCCGCCCACGTACTCACACACCATGTGTTTCCCTTATACACAGCTTGACTACAAGGTGTGTCCAAAGGGAACACGGCGTGCCCCTGGTTCTACCAGGCCAAAAGGCCTACACGCCATGTATGGCCTCACACGGTCATGGGTATACATGAAGTGTTCAAAATGACACACCATGAAGTAAGAAACTACCACACGGTCATCAAAAGGCATGTACTCGGCGAGTACACAGCCAGTCACTCGCCTACACATACAAGGTGTGTACTTAATGTACATGGTGTGTTGTTTGTAAATTTCTAGATACTTCCCATTTAATCCAGTTTCCTTGAAAACAAGTCAAAAATTTAAACAGGGTTGGGATTTTGACCCATTCTACAAACCCAGGTTCTTACAAATGGTGATGAAGGATAGATTTTGATAATATAGTGGAGGAATGATAAAAATCATAAATCAAAGTTATTACGTAATATATTTTAGGAATTAAGAAGAAACTTAAATATAATTTTAATTGATGTTGAACATGTCAAAAATATCATTGTATCATGGTTAATTTATAGTAAACAGTCCACATACTCACTAGTGTAACATCCGTAAAATTAAATTTATTTAATTTTGAGCCTTGTGATGGTTTTCTTTTGAGTTCAATTAGTGTTGGAGGGTTACTCAATGTACAAGGTAGAGTTTGGGAATTTTTATATGCACCATAGGTTGGACCACATGATTATAGAGTCTGTGTCTTATTTAGAGTTCATCTTAAAGAAATAGGGATACCAAAATTTCTAATGGTTTGGTGTGGTCTCAGGTGAGAGGCACTAGGAGCCTCCCTATGAACCAAATCCAAAATGGCCTCACCACACCATGGTATAAGGTGTTGGAGGTTAAATAACCCTAAAAATACTCTAATAACAAAGTGGGTCACTGTGGTGGATATAATAGGATTTCAATTATCAAATCGACCTTAGTCATTGGGTCATTATCGTGACATGGTGAAAGCTGATTGGTTTTTCCAAATATCCATATAGCCCACTGTACATAATGGGATTGTAAATTTGAAAATTGTAACCATATTCCATTAATTTGGGTGTTATTGAAATGGTTTTTCCTGAATATCTCCTTTTATAACCCTTACTATTACTCTTCTCAAAATGTATGGAAATCCAAATAAAATGGAGGGTGATGTTTTGGGATGATTTTTTCCCATATCCTGAGCTTGAAAATTAGGTGATTTTAAAAAGGCATCATAGTTGAAATCAATTCTTTCAAATGGATTTCAAAATTATATTTTCTGTGAATGAATATGTATTTACCATTATAGGTGGATCACATTGGTTATAATTAGTTTTAAATCATGAATCATGGATGGATCTTTGAATTCAAATCATATCACCTAAGTATGGACATCCTTATCACATGGTCCTTTATAAAAATTTCCTTTAAATGTGTGTGCATGCATGCGTGGAGAGACATTAGAACCATTTTTTGAGATGGTATGCTTACTCTTTTAATATAGTGTTCATTTGTGGTCTATGAGACCCATGAAATATGTCCCATGATTGTTCCCTTCAATGTCATTCCCTATTTATTGTGAATTCATAGCTTCTACAGGTTTGTATCAATTATCAAATTGAAAAGTGGGATCATCGACCCTTAGTTTTTCCCTAGAGAGAGGGAAAGCATTAAGTAGTGAGAAATTTGATAGTGAAGATGATTGGACTTTGAGACATGCCATGGGTAAATGGTATTATGGTGTGACATGAGACAAAGGATGGGGTATATTGACCAATTTTCCTGATCGAGTTAATGTAGTGGAATAATGGCCTTGTTTCCTGACCTGAGGTTTATATGAGTGTATGGTGACCTTATAACTCCACCAAGAAGAGGTAGTGGTAGTATTTCCTTTTTCTTGACTTTGGTAATGATTGGTTTTGGGAATTTATCAAATACATGTGTTGGACTTATATCCTGATTGAATGTGTGATGATGTATATGATATTCCTTTTGGTATGGAGGTATAACAGGTTCGGTTGGGACTCATGGAATTATAGTTATTGCATGATCACACGACATATTGTTGGTTTCATATTATGGTATTTAAATTACTTCATGAAATAAACCATTATATACATGACCACTTAATGTTAATAAAAAAATGGTGGTGTCCCAATGGGTTTATAGTCCCATATTGCATGTGAAATTTCAATGAACTTATAGATTTCTTAGACAAGGGTCCATCTAAGAGAAAAGGACATGTATCAGGGATCTATGTAGGTTGATATTGTTGGAAATATTTGATCTAAAGATTTAGATCTAACTATTTACATCATTTTTTAGTTTATTTTGATGATTATCATAGATTGGATTACCAACCACATAGGAGGCCATTTATTTTATATTGTAAAAACATGATTCCATTTATTATATAAAAATTGTATTCCCTAAGTTAATATTTGTCCATTATGGGATTATTATTTAAAAATTATTGCGATTATAGTGTTTGGACATTGTTATTGAGGGTATAATATTCATATGGTACCATTTTGGACATATCTCATATTTATAAACCTCATGAATATGTTGAGTCATGCATGAGGTGATGTATAGCTCTGTCCGAAATTGGTCAATTTGGGTGGGGAGACAAAAATTAGTATCATGGTCTTGTTTCCCAATTCATTTCATTTATAATATTGTTGGAACTGAAATTCTTCCCTCTCAGGGAATAAATTCTTGGACTTTTTCATGTTAAATCATAGCTCAATAGGGCCACAAATCCCTCCAAACTGTCCCAAAGGTAACCTTTGCAAAGTGCACCACATGGTCAGCCCACGTTCGCAAGGAAATACACTATGGTCATCTTTCGGTTGTCACAGACATGTGGAGTGTATGATTCCTTCAAACAGAGCAGTCCTCTCCACGACTTCATTGGCCTCTGTGGGCCGCTCTATAAGGCTACTTCAGTAATCCTCTTTGAGGCGTCATGCACCCTATGTGAGGATGACACATTCCAACGGAGCCCCATCTATCCACGACATCAATCCTCTTAGTGGAAATTTTTGTGACTCTGTCTGACCTCTATTACCAATAAATTGAGGGATCACCTCCCCCCCGAAAACATTTATTACTCCACCCTTTCAACATATGAGCATCCATTTCACAATGATTTTTGTTAAACCTACAATTGGATTTCCAAAGATACATGTACTTTTCAAGTTGTACCTTTTTGTTTTCCTCATATCCTCATTTTATGGTGGGGATTCCCATCAAGAATTCATATAACATTCCTACTCGAGGGGTCCCTCCAGGGTGATCAAGGTTTCACAAAGTGTATAGCCTTCGAAAAGAACTCTCTAATAAAGTGTTGTGCGTTGAGGCGAAGCTAGGATCCATTAAAGGATCTGCTTTGCAATGACCCCTTCCTTTTCAAAAACTCTTCCCTTGGAAATGGATTTCCTCATCGCGAATCACCCAAGATTTACGAAGAACCTTTCCTTTGAAAGTTCTCTAGCTTTTCACACCCTTCTTCCATGCTTTCCTCAAAGTTATTAAGAAGTGATTCTAGGGTCCCTCTAGTGGTGTTGTACGTTGCATTTCATTTCCTAATGCTTCCTCGCATAGGCATGCTAACATATATTCTTTCATCACATAGCCATGCTAATGTGATCCTTTAAATGTATCACCCCATAACCCTATCACCATGGCAGTTTTGGTGCCTTCCCTTAACCATGGGTTAATGTTTGATGGTTATGTAAGTCCTAAGGGTGAGGATTGAATCCTCTCTATCTGAGCTGCAGGATGTTGAACATTCAAGAACCCATATCCATGACATAACATCTTAAATGTGGTGGTCGCTTTTATGGTTGTTCAAAGATGATCTATGAGGGGATGGGAACAGGTTCCATTCAACTCTCTCTTTCCCTCTGATCTTTTTCACCATGCACCCCTAGGGAAGTCTCCAAAATATGTCAAACACCCTCCGGTGGGATGATTTAGGTATGATGGCCATATCAACCTCATACGTCTGGACATCCTCCTTTCTCATTTGGCATACCTCTTGAATTATGTCCCAAAATCCATCTCCCTGGGATTCCAACCATGCATAATCCCCATTCCATTCTTCGCAGACACACCTTTTGTGATGTGATCATCATGTCTTTCATTGCAACTTTTTCTCATACTAAGCATTACTCACATGGGATTAGAGTAATAATCGACCATGAAACCCTCTATGAGATTCCTTTGTGTGTAAATCCCATCCCATGTCCCACCAAACTAAACAAACATTGAGCATATCTCCTTCCAATGAATGTACGTAGGAAGCCTCCCCAAGGTTCAATCCTGTCACCCATCAGTACTTACCACTTCACATTGGTTTAACCACATCCCACATGACGTTAAATTGTATTAAGCATTCATCCCACTTGATGTTAAGCTATGTATTTTTAAACTATGTTTGTTTTGTTCCATATCTTCTAGACATGGTATATAGGAAGCCTCCCTAAGGTTAAACTACACACACTATTAAAACTTGGCATCCCCTTTATTGGAACCCTCTTCTTTAGTCCACCCCTTAGTGGTGTCAGACCACTTATTGGGTAGCTAACCATGCATAGGCCCTTCCCTCAATCCATAATTATCTGACCTAGTATTCACTCTTGGGATGGGACGCTAACCACAGGTAAGAACCAACATGTCTCTGGGTCATTGCCCTATATGTACAGCCCGATTTTATGCCCCATCATGAACTATGTGGAATTTGATTCCATGCCATAGGGATATGTAGGAAACCTCTCTAAGATTCAATCCCATCACTCATTTCCCAACCTAGCCTCTCCATTTATCCTTTATGTTTTGGTAATTTCCTTCCCTAACCCAATGTCTCTAATTAATTCAGGTCTCATCCATGCATCCATTACCTCAGGCTGCCTCTTCAGGTGTCCCATTGCCACACCGAACTACATAGACATTGATTCCCTACAATCGGGATATGTAAGAAGCCTATTTGAGGTTAAATCCCAACATCACCACCATAATCAAGTCAGTTTAGTCCCATTCACTTTGTTCAACCACCCATCATCCATTAGGATTCCAACATGGGCTCCCACACACATGTGGGATCATGAAACATCCTCATGAAGATAACCATGAATAAGCCATGCACTATCCATATCCATCCAACAAAGAGTTTCCCTATTGTGATGGGACACTAACCCCACATAAGCCCTATCATGTCATTGGGTTGTTGACCATTGTGTGCTCCCTAATCGCATGACTCACCCTCAAAAACTACATAGGTTTTGATCCCTGTCACATTGATAGGGTACATAGGAGGCCTCAACGAGGTTTAATACCAATTAATGGTAAACCACTGTGTCTCTTTGTCGGGACCCAAACATCCTTGAATCCATACTCATTGGGTGTTTTGATCCACCCATCCAGTAAACCTCCCATGTGATCCATATTTAGAATGTACCCATCTAATCCACTCTCATCATTCTTACGATCAATATGATCCATCTTCAGTAGACGTTAAAACCATTGATTACACTATTTAAAATATGGGAAGTCGAGGAACACCTTAGAGACACGCCTATGGAATAAAATTTTCCACAAAAAATGTGGAATTCCTAGTTCTTTTGCATCCTTGAGAAACCCTATCATGAGGGAAAAAATGTTGGTGTACCATGCTTGCGATGTCCAATGTGACTTCTCCCCTGAACAAACATTTCTTCCTTGAAAAGACCCCTTGGAATTTCTAGATAGAAGTAGTTTAATTAACTAGCATCCACAATGATATGGAACCAGGAATGAGATTACATAAAATCTTAAATCTATGAGGGAGACCCGGACTTGGTGAAAAATTCTGAGATGGAATCCATGGATATAGAGACTAAAATCCAGTCATCCCAGTTCTATGAATGAGAAAACATCATTGAATACGCAATGGATGTATCCCTCCTATAAAAAAAGGTAATACAGGGCAACAACCAGTGCATCACAACACGACAATGCACACCCTGACCAAAGCGTCGGAAATAGAAAGGGTAATCCTAGAGAAAATCTTCTCCTCAATATGGAGATTATTGGAATTCATGAAATCAGTAGATTAGTGTGTCATCAGATCTAGAAATCCGATTCTAGGTCACGTTAAGAAAATAGTACACCTATCTAGAATCTCAAAAATACTTGGGGTAGTTAATTGATGAGAATTTTGGTCTTCGTTGTTGTCAGCATGAATATTTCTATCCAAACACAGAAGATTGAACAAAGGTGTGGAACTTTGCATTGATTTCCTATTTTAAAATTAATGAGGGAATTTTACTGTATTAATGGAACTGAGCTCAAGATATAGGAAACATATCTTCTCCATTCTATGGATGCATGGAAGGGGAAATAGCAATGTGGCAATTCCCACATCTTAATCTCCTTTGTGATGTCCCCCACACGCACAACTATTGGGTTCCCACACACCCACTCACCCTATTAATTTTTTAGAGGATATTGATTGATATTTTCGTTCAACGATATGAATTGGAATTGGGGATTCTGATGAGGGTCTTGGCCCGCTATAACATGGAGGCCTCATTGCCTTGTCAACACTATCGCCCCAAGGTCCGTGCAGGGAGTCGATTCCCCACACTCAAACATTTAATAGCTTTGGGATCCTATCCCTAGAGCACTCCTATGACTCGCTCAGTTATGCTGATGATGTAAGGGATGTGCCTGTCCACCCGGACAAAACTATTGTTGAGGAGCCACCGAGGAGGGATCCCCCTCGGCCGTATTGGCATTTCCATATAGTCCAATGGACCAAAGAGCAGGTGGTCCATACCCATTCATAGTCATCTCTAGTTTTTATAACCCGATGTCAATGTCGGGGGCATGCTCATGAGAATTCATACTACGGTGAATCATCATTACTAGATTTAGTGGCCCATGCCACCACCAGAATGATCTATTACCCACTATCATCATTGGGAAGGGGAAACTTTTGGTGACCAAGCTGGGGAACTTCCAAGCCCTGACAAAGATGATGCAGCAGTCACACTGTAAGCATGTTAAACTATCTCTCCCCATTACTATGACAAGAATAAGTCTTCACATGATAGACCATGACAGTGATGCTCAGTATAGAGGCCCTCCCCATACCACCATCATTACCCAAGAAGAGATCATCCCCCATCTTGTTTAAACTTTGAACAACGTTTTTTCATCATTCCTTCAAAAATAGGTATGAATGTTTTATTCAAATACCAGCTTCTCAAGGTGAGGTTTTCCTTGACCAGTCACCCAACAACATGGAGGCCCTACCCATGTTGTCAACGACTCTGATAGAGGTACTACCCTTGAAAATAATCGGAAAAGTGGATGTCCTCCCCACTTCATCAACAGCAAACATAGGGGGCTCATCTCATGTCTTGTATAATCAGTACAAAGGCCCTCTTCAAACTGTTCCATTCAGGGCCGGACAACGCGATGTTCCTCCATGAACTATAGATGAACACCATGGAGGGCCTCCCCATGTGTTTACTAGATCCAATGAATGCCATCTCCAATTCATCACTATCAAACATGCAGGTCCACCCAATGTTCCATTCATCATTTCTCTAGGTTCCCCTCGCACCCAGCTCCTCAAAGCATATGTCCTCCCCGCATTAGCAACAGACGACATGAATTCCCTCCTCATATACCATCTAGTGTGGGTGGATGTCCTCCCCACTCTTATTACAATATGAAAGAAGGACATACCCATGTTAAAAACCAATCCTCTCATGAAAAGCCACCCAAGGGTAGGAGAGAGGTTCACTGCCAGCGAAAGAAGAATCCTGAGATTCTTCAAACCTCAATCAATTCCATTTGATTTACTAATTCTAAATCAGAGTGTGATTCGAAGATAGAATCATCACCCCTTTCTTTTGTGTAAGGTTCTGGGTTAAGAATAAGGCATATAATCCTCTTCCCTCTAAAAAGATAGGTTTACTGGATCCCTATTTCCCTCCAAGGATACATTCACAAGGAAGAATATTTGGCCCCTTTCCAGGACATGGCCATGCAATCCTCTATATTGTCAACATGATCATTATCCACCTCAACAATAGATACTAGAGTGTTATTTTGAGGACCAATAGAGTACGAGAAACATCATGAAATACAACCAATGACCAGAACCCCTATGTAAAAAGAAGTCGACATTAGTCCATCTTAAAAGGACATGGTGGAGTAATCAGTTCATTCTTCCGAATATAGCCAAAGATTTGGCAGCTTTTCATCTCGCATGCCTTACTCTCCACCGGCCAGTCTACCACCAAAAAGGTTAGCATCAGTGGAGTTACCATTCCAACAACCACCTCCAGTAAAAAGTGGGGAAATAAAGGACAAGAACCTAAGCCTATGATGAGAATCTTATGGGACATTATTGTAATGTATTAGTTCTAAAAGATGTTCAATCCCATTGAAACCACAAATTTCATCATTCCAGAGTCCCTTACCCAGGATGAGGTTTTGTGCCTTTTCATGACCTTATGGACGATGCATTTCTCTATCCTTCATCAATTCTTAACATATCCAAATAGTTGGGAACACTTCAATGACACAAGCTTGTAATGCCGCATGGTCGATATTGTTGCTCTCCCCATGGATCAACACCATAAGTCACCCAGTTATCATTAGAACCTCTAGTAATGATGTGTATAGATCATTACAGTCTTCCGCAGAATTATTATTTAGGTTCCCCCCCACATCCAAATATGTGGTTCGAGGCTTTATGTTTCCCTTCATTTTAGTCATATCCAGTGCCAACCCGACATTTCGGGTGATATTGAGGATATGCCTCCAGGTAAAATCAAAATTATCATGGCCGACCTATCAGAGAATGAAACCAAGATAAGAATCATTGAAGAGAACATATCCCCATGGTGGTGACACACCAATTGAATCCTTTTGGAAGGGTAACTTCCCTATAGAGAAATTTATTGTTCCTTCCTGAACCTTCGAAGCAATTGTCCTTTTTTCGAGACCTCAATAAGTGTAAAGGCCATGATGGGACCATCAAATCGTATGTCCCATCAAGCATAGTGAAAAATACGGAAGATGACTATGAAATGGATGTGTTGCATCAATAGCTCACAGAACATAAAAAGTTGGTGGATGAACATCTTGTAGAACATATTGTGGAACAATGACAAGATTATGCTAATCCAGAACCTAGAAAATAGAGGTAGGTACATCCTCCCCCAGTATGTTTCCTCCTGGTGTCCTCAAACATCCTGCCCTAATAAAAAGAGTAGAGGCCAGAGTGTATGGAATGAGGGTGTGATATGGATCACCTAATCCACCTAATATGCATGATAAACCTCATCGATACCCAAATCAGGTTCCCCCAGCTTTTCCATATGTCATTCCCACATCATCCCCGCAAGTCATCCCACTAGCCCCTCTATGAGCCGTTGGGCATGCTTAACATGTTGAGGAACATTCCAATCCATTGGTGGTAATAAATAGTCATAAAGATTATAATCCTCTTATAGATTATTTAATGGATATTCTTATTTCTCTCTTAGAGTGCATATAATCTCAATTTGTGGAAATCTTGCCTGATGGTAACCCATATTCATCAAGGTTGAACAATATTCCACCATCCCGGGTTTCAGGAATCTTACATTCTCCACCTTTAATACGACATTACAACAACTGCATCATTTGGAACACTTTATTTCAAGGTTTTAACCCATTCTAGAAAAACCAGCATAAAAAGAGGCCACCAAGATCAGGTGTTTCATGTGGAAAATATAAGGGCTCACATTTTTTAAGTAGATCCATTTACTTATTATTTCAGTAGCCAGTTGGGAGGAACCTCATAAGATGATTATCTTCCAATTCAGTTCCACCACCCTAAAAAAATCATTTCTAACCTACCTCAATGCCATAAGAGGCCTAATGAGAACATCGTAGACTTTGTTTCTTGGTGGAAGGGCCACACATATTCCCTTTATATACCACTAACATAAGAGTAACTGATGAAGATGTGGATGGGAAATGTGAAGACTAAACTGGTCACTTATCTCATTGCATAGAACGTCCCAGATGGGTTTCAGGATATCTCTAATAAAGGTCAATTATTAGAAGAGGCCTTGAAACAAGCCAAGAAGGAACGACCATTTCATCCAATAGTTCTAACAAGAAGATCCTCTGAGATTGAGCCCACCGCAATACCAAAAATAGTGGCCCTCAGGTAGCTGGAATTGTTCTCAGTAGAGACACCTATACAGTATCGCCGATATCCACCACCCCAGGTGTAGACTTTGGGTCAGCAACACCCACAAAAGAATAAAATGGAAACCCCATGTAATGTGCTGTTGTCTCCTAGGAGAGATAATCATGTTCCACATCCTTAAAAGGCTCTGCCCGCTCCTCGTTAGGGGCATACTGCTAGAACTCCTTTCTCGGATCACAGAAATTAGTCTTAATCTTTTATTGAGGCTTATGTCCTTGGTTATTTCTGAAGCACCATGATCAAGGGAATCATATAGTTTTTTAATGAAAGAATCCTTAAGAGGAATATCTCACTGATCGCCCTATTTACTGCCCCTATCACAATTTCCTTCGGAACACACTCAAGTAGTTCTATGTGATTGAAGACTGGATCTAGGAACAGGTTGATAAAAATATAGTTAGGTTGGTCCCATCCCCATCACATGTGGCATGTATGTTGATAAATCCAGACATTGATAGATAGGGTGGATGGAAAAAGGCTTCTAACTATAGGTTTGAAAAATGTGATGACCGGCTAGCTTGTAAGGAAATTTGTTATGATAATGGAAATATCTGTTCCCTTTTGAATCAACACTAGCCTTCAGAATTCAGCATGCAACCTATATCCATTTCTTCTACATTATAATCTCCACCTTCTACTTCCTATAAAGGGAATGAATTGATGACTTAAGGGAAATCCAAGTACCCCATCGATGCCATCATCATCCTGTACACTTGAGATTTCTTGCCCTCAAAGATCGATATTGCCTCTAGAATCCATCCAGTGATGGAATATTTTTCAACTGGTGATTAGTGGGTAAAAATATGTGAATAGAATTGTACAGGTAAACCCTTACATGGTTCCAGATGATGAAGAGCACCAGCTGACCCTCCCAACATACCTAGCTGAAACCAGCATCAATGGAGCTGTGGGTATGAAAATCACCAAAATGTATTGTTCAGTGTGTCCAGAAAAGCATTAAACCCCTTAGAGACTAAAAAGAATGCCTAGGAAAAATCTCATCGTGAGAAAAATTCTCATCTCATTTCACCATATCCACCTCCACCACCATTTTTGCAACATGATCAGGCGGATTCACCTTGATCATGCTATGTTTAGACATGTTCTATCATGGATAGACCTCATTCATTAGGACCTAAACTGGTAGTCACTCCACATGGTTCAACTAGTGAGAAATGGTACATTCAACCAACAAAGATCATCAAACCTCTTTCCCCAGAGAAACCTCATGTCAGTAGAAGTGTACACCTGGAACTGAAGTATGATATCCTCAAGAATCATACCATATTTCCTATGAATATCTATATTCTCATGTATATCATCTTGTATGTGGATATGCATGATTCTCTTATGAATAATTTATGAATCCCCCTCCATTTTTGTATAGAGTTAGTATCCACAAATGTCTTCCATGCCGAGATAGTTGAGAAAGTGGAATATCATGCCATTGTATCTTTCTATATAAAAGATGAGGATTCTCTTATACATGGGAAAATACTCCCACTATACACCACTGCTCATTTCAAGGGTGTGGAGGTCTACCGTTGTCTTTTCGACACATGTTCTGGGACCAACCTTATCACAACCCGGCTGATCCACAAGATGGGATTGTCTGATGCATATCAGAGTCCCTCTAACCAGAATATTCATGGTTATGACATGATGGAGAAGAAACCAGTTTGAAAAATTCACATGAAGACCCAGTTCAGTGTCTTAGATTCCAACACTAATTTCATGGTTCTCTCACAAGACACCACTTACAACGTGTTGATCAATAGTCCATGGATCCACCTGCACATGGAAGTCCCTTTATCATAACACCAAAGCGTTATGTAATCTATTAATGGTTGAGTAGGCATACTCAAAGATTTTTACCCTCCCTTTTTCTCTTATAAATCCTACTACATGGATGCTCAATATTACAAGAGAAATGAAAATCTGATTTATGTTAATGTGGTTAAACATGCTACGGCTGTGAATGATCCATGAATAGTGCTGGATAACCACTATGTTTTTCCAATTCAAAAATTGGAGGCCATGACCTCGGAAAATGGGATATTCTTTGTTTTCTCTAAAACAAGGGGAAGCACATTCCAAAGTAAAAGGAATTTCGGAATATCACCTCGTATTCCTACAAAAATTAGGCTCAGGTGATCACATTTCCCTCTAATCATATATGGTATCGAGATGTCTTCTCTATTGGAAAAATGATATGTTTTACATATATGTTTTTCTAAGCTAGTATAAACAAGCTCAATCTAATGTGCCAATACTGCTTTGATATTATCAAATCTGGTTCCCTAGGACGGAGGCCAGATTGGACTAGGTCGATGACTTATTTTTCGATGGTTTCAGTAGTGCAAGAGTCCCCTGATGATGTTTCCACTATCGCCAAGGCTTCCACCAGTTTCCATTCAGGATCTATTGACTCGATTGAGTTACCACCTGCCGATTATCCACTCCATATGCTTGAAGAAGACAATTTTTATGATTCCCCTCCCACAATCGAAGAATATGTCTCCAATGTGGTCAATTAATTGGTATAGGTGAACATCAGTACCGAGATAGACTAGACACTAGCATTGATTAGTGTCAAAATTCTTGCAGAATAGCAACAGAAGTACATTGATTTTCTAAGGTTGTATCATGATGTATTTTCATGGAGTTATGAGGAGATTTCGAGTTTAGATCCTAAGGTCACCATCCACCATCTCGGTCTCCCAAAAAATCTCCATGGTTTAGAAGCCTCCGAGAATGATGAACCATTATCATGGTGTGAGGGTTGAGGTTGATATTGATAAGCTCATAAAATCCAACTTTCTCGAGGAAGTCAAGTAACCAAAATGGTTTGCTAAAATTTTTTCCATCAAAATGAAGAATGGATAGATCAGAGTATGCATTAACTTCTGGGATCTCAATTTCTGTTATATGAAGGATGATTTTCCCCTTCCTATGACCTAACTATTGATTGAAGCAAACACTGGGTTCTAGGATCTCTCTTTCATGGATCAGTGTTTGGGATATAATCAAATCTAAATGGCTGACAAAAATGAATAATCTACCACATTCATGACACCATGAGTAAATTTCTCCTAAAATGTAATGCCTTTCGGTCAAAATAATGTTGGTGCTACCTATCAGCATCCATGTACCGCATATTCGAGACAATCCTCTAGGCATTGGTGGAATAATACATGGATGTCCTAGTGGTTAAATCCCATCAGTGTTCGTATCATCATAGGGATCTTGAAAAAGTTTTCGTCTTCCTCTATTGCTTTTATATGAAGATGAACCCCTGTATGTGTGCCTTTGGAGTCACCTCTAGAAATATTCTTGGCTTTTTTATCAAATATATAGGCATTGAGATCAATCTGGAAAAGATCATGTTCATTAGTCAGATGGATCCCTTGAGTAGAAATCGAGATCTATAAGGATTTCATGTCCACATATCCTACATGTACTAATTCATAACAATTATGTATAGAAAGTTTAATCACTTTTAATACCTCATGAAGAAATGTGTCGATTATCCATGGGATTTGGAGTGTCAGAATGATTTTAGGAAATCATGCATTACCTACTATAGCCTCTCATTCTAATGCCTCTCATTTAAAAAAAATCACTTGTCCTTTATGTGAATACTCTAGAATGGTATCGTGGCACCCTTATCACCATGAACAACAATGAGGGGATAGAGAAAATTTTATACAATCTTAACCACATGCACCTCGATAAGGAGACAAAATATTCCTCTGTTGAGAAGATCTGCCTTGCGCTAGTATTCACAGTGTTGAAACTGTGACATTACATGCATCACTATGAGATATAGCTAGTGTATTGAGTGGATATGTTTATGTTCATTCTTAATCATCCCATATTGAAGTTCCTTCTAGTTTGGTGGGTATTGATCCTTCAATAGTTCAAAATAATGTTTTTCCCAGAAGTCTATCAAGGGATATGCATTGGAAAACATTCGGGCTTCCCATCTAGCCCCCACAGAGGAGTATCTAGATTTTGATTTTCTAGATGAGGTGATCCTTTCAAGGGATAAATTCATTCCCTGTTGGAAAATGCACATTGATGGTGCTTCCAAAATCCATTATAGAAAAAGACTCAATAATCATGAACACAACAGAGTGGTCCTGGGTAACATCTTCATCACAACTGCACCGACTATCCTACCCCCTTTGTTCCTATTGTCGGAATGTTGCGAAAACAATAAGGAAGAGTATCTGGCTCTTATCACTAGCCATGAGCTAGACCAAAAGATTGATGTTCTCTACCTGCATGTGAATGGGGACACTGAGTTAGTCATTATGTAGATCAATAGCGACTACGTTGTCAGGAAACTAGATCACTTTCCTTTTTGACAGCTTACTCTCCAGCTGATTGCCTGGTCCTTTTCATAGCCAGAAGATACCCTTGTCCCAATCACAGTATGGCCCAACCAATGCCTTGCCCATCCAGGACATATCTCTTGTAGAGCCTAACCAAGATTATTTGATTATCCAAGTGGCATATCTAAGAGTCATTGATCCCATCACTTTGAATAATGATGATAGCCCACAGGTAATCCACCATAAATCTAGGGCCTCCACATCGGGACATTCATGTCCTCATGTCGTGGTGTTGGAAGGGACCCATGACTAGATGACTCCCTTTATTGAGTATCTCCTGCACGATAATCTCCCAGAAGAACGAGCAGAATGTGGGCGTTTCTATCCGCGCGTATTGTAGTTTACCCACGAGAGTGGCCACATTCATGAGATGATCCTATAAAGATACAGGTTTGATGGGATTCTCTTCCATTTCATTTTAGGAGGCGTGATCCCTCAGGTTGTGTTGGAGGTTCAACTTGTTCTAGTGGGGCCCACCTGGAAGGGTCGAATCATTCTTATCAAATCTGAAGACTATGATATTATTGGCCCACCATAATCTATGACTAAATTTTGTTTACCGAGAGGTTACATGAATTCTACATCCGTGAAAATATTGTACATTGGATGCCAAATCCTCTCTATACTACCTATTATTCTTATCACATTTCATTATGGGGACTCGATGATATGGGACCATATCCACCAAAAATAGCTCGCCAATGTATGTTCACCCTAACCACTATAGATTTATTTTCCATGTGGGTGGGGGTAATTCTGCTCAAGGGTGTCAAAGACCATACTATCATCGAATTCATGAGCCCCAATTTCATCCACTGATTCAGATTCCCACACACCATTCTCATCGATAATGGTACCATCTTCTGAGCATCTGAGCTAATGAAATACTGTTCTAAGTACAACATCCAATATAATCATACATCTCTTTATCATGCACACGAATATGGAAAAATCTAGGCATTTAATAACCCCTCTATAACATCTTGTAAAATATTGTTCATCAGAAAAAGAAGATTTGGCTAAAAAAACTCCCAACATTGTCTGGTATTACCCGACGATGAATTGTAATTCACTCAAGCGACTCATTAGAACTTGTTTTATTTTAAAAAGGTAGTCCTCCACATCGAGATCTAGTATCCCATGTTACACATATCCATCTACGATCTGCAGGCACCATAAAATGTAGCCAAAAAAATTCAGGTTGAACTGGAGGCCCTTGATGAGAACAGACTCCATGCCTAGCACAATATGGTCATGCATCAGAAAAAGATATCCAGGGATTTCAACATGAAATTCCATCGACGTTCATTCATTCAATGTGATACTGTAGAGTCCATAAGAACACAAATGTTACCTAGAAGGAAAATTCCATCATTGGAGACCAAATGGGAAGGATCATATAACATTCACAAGGTTTTCCCCAATAAAGAAAACTTTCTATTCACCATAGACAGTGAGCATATTTCTCCTCCCAAAGATGCTAAATTCCACGAGTATTATGTCATTTATGAGTACCTACCTCCTTCTTTACAGTAAAACATTAAACCGTGTGATCCATCTAGGCTGAAGAACATAAAACTACCCAAAATTCAACCCGTGTGATGATAAACTGCATACCGGTCTGGGTTCAATTACCTTAAACTAAGACCCCTTTAATTATGCATGGCGTCAAACTGTATTATCATCTTGAAATATGTTAAACTACCTATCCTCATCCAACAAGACATTAAATTGTAAACAGTATGCGGTCTATGACCATAAACTATGATCCCCTCGTCCTTACTACATGACGATAAACCTCACGGATTTCAAGAATTACATATGGCTTGATTCCCTTCCTTATAGGGTATATAGGAATGTCTAGATCATTTTATATGTGTTCCAACATCATGTCCCGTGGACATTCTGGCCTCTTGGCCCATGATCCCTCAAAGGACTTTGTGATGTGGTAGAGACTCTTTGTCCTCATTCACGTACGGTTAGTTTTTCCACACCACTCATATCCACTTGAGACACTTATCCATCATCCTTGTCATATGGAGTAAAACTACACAGAATTTCAATGAACTATGTGTATCTTGGTTAACATCCTCATGCGATATGTAGGAACTAAAAAAAAATTTCTTCAGGTCTAGACCTGGTTCATCCATTCTTCCTCTCAAATACATTGCTTGTGTTCTCTCATGGAATTATGAATGGTGTGGTGTATGTGGGCCTATGTCATCATTCATTAAATGTTATTTTCCACTCTATACACAATCTTGTTCAAGATACCCCTTTACTATATCCATACCACATGACATTAAACTGCATGGTGTTTTTATAACTACTTGTGGATTGATTACCATCATCCTGGGATATATAGGGACACCTATAAATTTCATCTTTGGGTCAAGCCCTAGTTTTTTAGAAATGTTCTCCTCCTTCTGGACAATCGGCCTATGTTCTCTGAGTGTGTGTGGTGTGGTGTGGACTTATGCTCTCGTTCACACCGAGTTTCCATAACCACACCACATATCTCTCTCGAGAAAGATCTCCATTATCATTTCCTCAACTCATCTCCTCGAGTCATCTACTCTAAATGGGTCCCCTAGACTCATTTCTGAGATTCACCAACATGCTTAGATGCATTGTGGTTTAGGACCAAGAGTGTTTTAATATATTTGGACATTATTTCATTCATTTCCATGATTCAAGTCTTCTATTATTTAGTTTTCCATTGTCTTTCACATCTGAAAGGACCCTGAGATGGTATCGATGCCCAGCCTTATGGCATGCATACCGGTTTGGGGAAATGTCTTGAAGGATTTTAGAGACATTATGTGATAGGTTTTTTGGTTCGAGTATTTTCAGTGTTCAACCCTCAATTGTTGTTCCCATTTCTGGCTAACCCGATACAGGTACAGTGATTTGAACACAGTTAATAGTTATCCTCCGTCATTGTTCAAACCCCATTGAACCCCAAATATTCGTCTCCCAATTCACATCCCTTTCAACTCCATCGCGTTCAAGTGGAATTTAGACACACTTTGTTTTACCCTTCAAAGTGATTTTAAACATTAATAGGATGATTCAATGTCATGGTGTCATCCTTGAACCAATACCCTTTTCCCTAATTGAGTATTCTATATATTTTGAAGATATTCCCAACTCTTGTTTCCCATAATGAGTGTAGCTCACGTGGGAAGAGAGACTTTTTCAATGTTTATTCCCGCTTGGAAGAATCTCATTTCATTCATTCGGATCTCTAAGACCATAATCAATGACACCATCATCCTTAAAGCATGATGTTAAACTGTAAGAATTTTGAGAACTATGTATGTCTTTATTCCGATCCTTATGGGATATATAGGAATTCCCCGACATTTCATCTTTGGGTCCATCTCAGGCTCCACTAATTATCACTTCTTGTAAGACTTTTGGCCCTTATTCGTATTGTATTTTTTGGTGTGGTGTATGTGGGATTATGTACTCATTTACATTGGGTCTATAATATCCTCACCATGTACTACCCCTTATTATCTAATATGTATTATCAATAGCCTTACTGCGTGAAGTTAAACTGTATGGCATATATAAAACTACGTATGTCATGATTTCCAATCCCATGGGATTTGTATGAATTCATGTACTTGTCATCATCAGGTATAGAACCATGTCATTTGATCTTTTTTATCATGTTTTCCTAAGGAACCCTCCCCCTAGGGTTCCATGCGGCGTGGCATGGACTAATGTTCTCATTTACATTGGGTATGCATTATGATGCTATGCACATTCCCTACAGAACCTCACTGTTCTGTGTGTGTCCAAGACACATGACATTGATCTATGCTTTAGGTTCCCACATACCATTAAATTATTGGGTATTTTCCACATGTTGTTAATATTCATGTGTTGGGAATATCATATGACCTTAAACTACGACACTATCATCCAAGATGCATTATGGAAAACAGTAACACATTGTGTAATACTTGCTTGTGGGGACAACATGTTTGGTATTAGTCTTCCACCATGCCATTTTTCAATGCCTACATGTGGTTTGATTCCTGTGGTGACACTTGAATTCTCTGTC
Organism: Viscum album; assembly: GCA_963277665.1. Taxonomy (NCBI): domain Eukaryota; kingdom Viridiplantae; phylum Streptophyta; class Magnoliopsida; order Santalales; family Viscaceae; genus Viscum; species Viscum album. The sequence continues at coordinate 56,801,413 of OY728156.1, forward strand.
ATGGGATTGGTTCTTAAAAAACACACACACCCATACGAAAAAACAATCAAGATCCATCAAATGCCACTTATTTTGGTGCATGGTCTAGACCTGCACGATAATATTTTCCCTCGCATTAGTACCCTACCATGTCATTTTCAAGAACTATGAATGGCTAGATTCCCATCCTCATGGGATATGTATGAACAACTAGACATTTCAACCTCGAGTCCTGCCCTAGGGTCATCAAACCATTTTTCATTCTTGTATGGACATCTCAACCTCTATTATGCCTCATCAACATGCTCAGATTCACAATGGTTTATGTCTTAGAGTGTTGGATTACACATAAACATGATATCATTCATTTCCATGCTTCACATGTCCTTTTATTTGGGTTTCCATTAACTTTGACATATAGAAGGACCCCAAGACGGCATGGTTGCTCGGCCTTAGGGTTCTCCGACCACTCTAGGCCAACATCCCGAATGATTATGAATAGCATTATAAGGCAGGTTTCACATTTCGAATTCTATCCGTGGTCAACCCTTAGATGGTAGGTCCCATTGTAGGTCGCACGATTTGGATGCTGTGATTTGAACATGGTCATCAATTTTCCTTCATTGTTACACCACCTCCATTATGTCTAAAATGTTATTCATGTGATTTACATCCCTTTCAACTCCATCTTGTTCAAATGGAAATTTTTCACCCTTGGTGTTATCCCTTAGTTGATTTTTTTTTGCGTTTAAAGGATGAATCCACATCTTGGTGTCATATTCAACTCCACACCATCTCCCCTGGGTATATATTCCATGTGTTACAAATATCTTCTCTACCCTAGTTTCCCACATCGAGATAAACTCACATGGGATTAGGGATTTGGGTAAGGTTTGTGAATACATCCAAAAAACCACACTTTATCTAGTCTTAGCTCCATGAACTAAAACATGGAGATTCAGTCTTCTAGTCTGGGAATCATGACATTAAACTACATGTGTTATTATGGAAATTATTGGTGCGGTTCAGACTATTTTTTCCACATTCCCGTCGGGTCACATTATGGAACCATGTCACATATTTTCTCCTTGGTTATATTCCCATTTTTGGACCAAGATCTATGACCATAAAATAAGATCTCTTAGGTCCCTATAATATGGTTCTAAACTACATATTTTGTGCCCAGGTTGTGTAATGATAAATTTATTAGCTATTCGATGTCTTAACTCAAGAATACATTTCCCATTTTGGTATTTTATTACTTCCATACCACATTCAAGAACTATGTATGGTTGGTTCTAGTCATTATGCGATATTTAGTGACACCCAGACTTCCTATCTATGGTCTAGTTGAAACTACTTTCATCTTTACTATCCCCTTCATGCCTGGGATCTCCTATGAAGTACGTGGAATGGTTCAGACTTCTATGGTCCTCATTAATGTCAGGTTTATAATAACAAAATTGTGTACTTCTTATGATGTTAAAACTCCCTATGTTCAACCACCATGACACTTAAACCACATGGGTAATGTTCATGCATCACAAATTCCTACATTTGGGTTTTCATATTACTTCACATCTGAAGGGATCATATAACGGTATGGATTCTAGGACTCAGTTCTCTTCTACCTTTCTGGGAAAACCACCTGACAAGTTTTGAACCACAATTTGAGGAAATTCCTGTATAGTGAATATGGTCAGCATCCAATGCTGGTTTTTTTGTTCCCATTCTATTCTTAAACAAAATGAATGTTGTGTTTAAGAAACAGTGAACCGTTATCCTTTATCCTCGCGTCTCTTTCACAACATTAGAAATATCAAATGATGTCAATCACATATTTAATCCCCCTTTCCATTTTACGGATCCTCGACACCTTTAGTGTTGTAACTCTGCACATTCGGAAGCATCTAGTATGAATGTTAGTTCATCGTGGGTTTTCTGCACCTGAAGTTTCTTCTCACTGTTTCATTCTCTCATTAGATGGAGAAGGCATGAAAAAGCTATTTTTTTCCTATACCGAGCATGGCTCATGTAGGCTTAGGGGCTTTGGTAAGGTAATATCCATATATGAAACTATGTGGCCCATATGTCTTTCCAAAAACCATGATGCTAACATCTTTAACATATGACACTAAAATACATGCTTATCTTCCACATCTATGCAACGTAAATTTTTAGACCACCCCAGCTCCTCACTAAATAGGTTTCACCAATATGTAGGCTCAATCTCGATTCATATCGCTATTCTCACCTTGTGTTCATTCATCACAGTGGCATAACGTCAAAAGTGTTGGACTTTATTTATCCTACTCGTTCACTAGAGAATCTTGGGAAAGTTAATTTTGGTGATTTATATAATCTTATTCTTTAAACATGGCCCCTTTCTCTTCCAGAAAACTCAGAAAGGCCATTTAGATCTTGGATTTCCAATTATTGGTTGACACTCTCATATTCAATCGGAATAATTTTGTGGCCATATTTTTTTCTCATAAAAGGCATGACTTATGTGAGATCATGGAAGGATCAATGGATATTTCATTAACAAGATTGATATGTAATAATCAATGAAACAAATGGGGGGTTTTCATACTACCAAAGAAAACAAGAAAATATGAGGGTATGTTTGTGAATTATAGAAACTTACAACCCCCATGGACTGTCCCCTCAAATAGATTTATTATCCTCCTCAATGGAGCATTTCATCTCCACCACACTATGGTGTGTGTCCTCCAGAATTTTCATTCATCTGTTGAGCTCCCTCTTTTATTCGTTGGCCGTGAGGAAAATTTCATCGGCCCCGATGCATGCTTGGTATTCATTATCTTAGACATTAGACTTATATCATGATGATTGACACATATTATCCTTTCCTTCTATCAGTTGTTCCTTTAATCGAGATATGATTTCTGATTGGGCGTTAATGTAGGCAGAATATTCAGCCACCCACACCCTTAAACACCAGGCTTTTTTCTCATGATCTTAGAGTTTCTGGGTATTGATGGCCTTCCTCCACTCCCAACCAACACTGACTCAACACCCATAATCCTTCATATTATTATCATGTTAATATCAAGTGATCATGTGCGGGCGTCAGTCATATACTCCTCTAGCACATAGTTCTTGCAGCCGAGGATGATGTTTTCCCATCTGACATACCCATTGCGATTGTGGGGTGTTATCAATAAAGAACATAACCAATTTCAATGACCGAAAATTGATGGCCTTTAAATCCTATTAATTAGATGTAGTATCATCTTGGTTCTCTAGGTTAGTATGTTCATATTCCCAAAATTCATCCAAGAGTTCAGTAAAAGGATCTTCCTTAGGCTAGTCTTCATCGATGGATTCTAATTCAATGATGTTTGCTCGGTCAAAGGTAGACTGTGTTCTACAGGCAGTATAACTCGTCGCCACTAGACACTAAGAAAAATAATTGCTTGGTTAGTATGGTCACTCAAGTATATATGGATCAACAAACCTATTTGGACCAGATCCTCTAGAGTTCTATACATTTTCACCAGCAACGTGTGTACCATCTTGGATACTATGTAGGCAAGGGTCACATTATCCAATTTGTATAACTAGAGAACTAGTATATTAATGAATCATGTGACTTACCATGGTTAGCCACTTGATATCTCCCCGGGTCTATCATTGACAGAAGGCCAAGATGCGGCCCCCATATACGATTGTTGGCTCTGAAGATTCCGAGGAGAATACCCCTACTCCACTAGCAATATTTTATTCCACAACCACTCTCTCTCTTACTATAGGTCACCGTGATTGGTTCTTTATTCCTATCGTGCCATCGTCCTCATTATTGGGAGTGTTTGATTGAAGATTCTCCTATACAAATAAGTGTCGATTGGGAAACCAAAATAAGGTAAGAAGGTAACTATCACGATGAAGTGGTGTGGGAACTCACTTTAAGGGTTGTAGTGAATTTGACCAAGGAAATTCCCCCCAAGGACACTATTTCAACTTCATCAATAGAGGATCTCTTGGAATTCCCCTCTATTTCTCGGAGAAAATTTCCCCCATTTAATACTTACCCCCATGATTTGTCAGCATGAGCGGGCAATGGAAAGCGCTCCACTAGTTGAGCCACCATCAATTCTGTATGAGTGGTCATGTTCAACAACACCCTTACCTGGTGTGTCATTGGTCGCATGTCTCTATGGGGATATATAACATCCTCCAGATCCATCAAAAAATTTAACACCTTTTCATGGGTATCATTGATTCCGCCCTTCGCAAATAGATGTTCTCTTCATGCAATACCATGCATGTTAACATTTGAATGTAGGCCATTAATACTGAGTTATTGTTTTCTCTTTTACCAATCTTTCTTGTCCCCCTGAATGATGACATCTGAAGGAATTGTTACCATGAACAGTTTATTACCTAGAACTTGAGGGGGCCCTGTAAAACCAACGAGATGATTCGCCTTTCTCATGGTCCCTCCCAGGTGGAGCCACCAGGACCATCACTGCCATCTCTCACTCATCAATTCCCACCAGCACTGGTATAGGGTCTGTTGATTTTTGGTATACCACACCTATTGTTATGGCCCCATTTCCTTGATGCATGTTCTCACCACCTTCTTAGAATCCCCCCATCTTCACAGTTTGACATCAATGTGTAGGGATCACCTTATAACCCCAATTAGTCAGTCACATTAGCATCTCTCCAGGGTAGGAAACCTCCCAGTACAGTGCATACTTGGGAACAATTCAAAATTCATAATTAGATTGACTCAACTCAGTCCACATATGTCCATCATATTTTCTTAACATCAGCCATAGTTGACGCAACAGGCATGGATCTTTCTCATGGAACACATTTGTACACACCTATAGAGTCTATCCTTGTATCCAACAGAATTGTCACGTGAACCATTATGGGGTATATGGTCCACATATAGGTTCATAGTCTACTCGTGACTCAAAAAAACCACTATGGAAGGACATCAGATATGAACATTTCTCTATAGTATTTGTGGCATCAACAGTATTTGACTTCAGTTGGAAAATGGAATGGGTGGAAGATGAATTGTTCTGTCCACCCAATCTTACCTAGCATGATCACTTAATCTAGATTCAATGTGACACTCCCTGAAATATTCAAAATTACCAGCCGACAATGTATCTCAGGCGGAGTAATGCAGTTATGATATACATTCCCCCCCATGTGTGCCTCAATCCAACTATACCAAAAGAGAAAAAACCCGCACACCCGTAGAGGCCTCATTCCCTCACTAATGGGCTGGAGAAAATGGTATAATGTTTTTTGAACCGGTATGCCTATGTTGATGTGGTTCCGCCAGCAAGTTGAGCAGTCTTGATAAATGTCCTTGGCCACACCCACATGTGTGAATCTATGATCCGTAATATCCCCCAACAAATCATCACTGAGATGAATCTGGCCAGCCTGACTATCAGTTGCTTCTTAGTCTTGGCACTATACCCCCACAATTTCCACTATATATTCTCCAGGATCCCCCTATATTAACCTTTTTTACCCTATGACTCTCCTCATGTACATATGTGGGGTCTTTCCGGTAGTTTATCCTCATCATGAAAGAATTTAAGAAAATAGTTGAACCACTACTTAATGTCTATGTATCAGGTGTTTTCCGTATCCTCATCTATTCATCTGAATAGTCTAATCAATGCCTTCGCCAAAAGTGGAATCTGCTCCATATCTGCCCAGACGTTCATGGTCAGTAGGAAATCGTCATTCAAACCTCCTAGGATTGGGATGTTGAAAATTGGATGAAGGTCCCATAGGATGATTCCAACCTCTTATGATGAAAATGGAATTTATTGGTATCCAGAAACCCCCAAACGTTGTAATTTTTTTATAAACTCCATTTTATAAGAGACCCTAAATTGGGACGCCCAGAACACTTCATATAAGCCAACCCACCTCAGTACATTCTCGAACTCTTCACAAGACACACACATCAAGTAGAGCCAGGCCCAATAATATGTGATGTTTTCACCCTGGCATAACTCCCATCTTGTGATACACTCTTTATCTAGATTCCCAAGACCTTCCTTGATAATCGTCTTATACATAGGTGGAGACGTATCATTTTCCAATGCCTTGTTGTCGATGTTGTTGACATGATTTTAAAGGAAATGTGTTGTGATCAGGATTTGATCTTTCCAAATGTAGCCATACGTAACCTTGTACCATTGGTATTTCTAAGGGTGCTCCAAAACCATTATGCTGACCCATCCTTGCTAGTTTCTAGGATGGAGAAACAATCCCATAAAACAAATCCATACAATGGAAGGCGCATGAATAGTGTGTATTCCCTATGAACATCTGTCAGCCTCATCATCAATGATTGGTGATCAGAAGTACTCTAGATGTAATCTCATATTATTATGTTTTTTTCCATTGCCTCCCACTGATTAGTGTTGGAATGAGCTTCTCTCTTAACCTCTTAAGCAACCATTTGTTGAAAGACTTCGAAACTTTTTCAGGTTAGGGCACGAAGGTTGAATTGAAAATCATTCATGACGACCATTTGAAAATATTTTTTAAGAGGAGGGTTGCAAACAACCTACCCTCTATGAAGTAGCCTTAACATTGGGATACATCGCAAAAGAAGTAGCAGATTTTGATGCTTCAGTTCATTATGAGAATTTCGGAGGCACTGGAAAGATAAATTTGTTTCACTAAAGGTATTTGCGGAGTGGATCATTTCACAAATATAAAACACTATCACAATCATTCGTGAAGATCCAGAAGTGGAAAAATGAATTTAGGCCTCATTTATAGGTTTGGTCGGCACCGACTTCATAGAAACCGGCGTATGGTCTTCAAAGTGAACTGTAGAGGCTCTTCGTGGTACCTACTTCCCACACTCAGGGGTTCCTCTCTGTGAGGGATGCTCCATGGCTCAGCTTCAATAAGGCGTGTGCGACACGAATCCATGCTCACCTCAGCGTCTTAGTTGCGTGATCCACCGTATGATCGATTTACATGGAATCTTTAGAATCATACCATCATAATTTGGTCAAATTTTCAGTCAGGTCCAATTTTGAGGGGGGAAATTTTTAGGCACCAAAATTCATCCAGGTTTGGGAGAGAACTCTCAGACATTATTAAGTTTAATCAGAGCTCAAATGGGACCTAAATCCCACCAAAATTTTCCAAATTTAACCATTATGAATCCATATATATGGTCGGACCGCCTTCGCGAGGACCTCCTCCGTGATAGTCTCCAAAAAATCATGGAAACTTAGTGGGTATTACACCTTCTGACGGAGAAGTCCTATCTAAGGAAACATTTGCCTCCATGGACTGTACTGTGCGACCACTTCGGCGATCCTCTCGGCGGTACCCACCCCATGTGTGAGGTCGACACATTCTAATAGAGCTTCGTCTCTCTGCAACATCACTCTTCTCCGAAATGAGTTCTATGACTCCCAATGAAAACTTTTTCCTATAAATAGAGGGTTCACCCCCCCCCCCTGAAATCACTATTACTTCACACTTTCAACATTCGAGCTTTTAATTCTTAATGATATTGGTGAAACCTAAAAATGGATCTCCAATGGTACTTGACCTCTATGAACCATGCCTCTTTGTGTTCTTCACATCGTCCAACTATGGTGGGGATGCCCTTCGTGAAGGAATATGACCTTTGAAAAAGAGGGATCCCTCTAGGGTTCTCAAGGAATCAAAATGCATAGAGACTTAGAATATCATTCTCCAAAGAATGTGTTGTGTGTTGAGGTAGAGCTCTGATCCATTAAATGATCCCCTTTATGTAGAACCTATTCTTTTTGAATGACCCTACTTTTTGTGGACACGTCCTTTCATGAAGGTTGTCCTCCTCTGGAATAACACAAGATTCAGGAAGATCCTTTCCGTCACAAGATCTTCAGCATTGAACACCCATCCTCGATGTGGCCCTCCAGGTTCATACGAAGTGATTTCACGGTCCCTAGAGTGGTTCTTCATAATTCATTTCTTTGTTTCATGCTTCTTTTCATAGAAATGCTAATGACTATTTCTTCTTCACATAGCCACAAAAACATTATCAAGTAAATGGATCACACCATAAACTCAGCACCACGGCATTGTAGGTTCCTTCCCATCACCATGGGTTAAAGAACACCAGTTATGTATGTCCTAGAAGTGAGAAGTGAATCCTCACTATCTGAGTTGTTAGATATTAAACTACCAAGCACCTGTATCCTTGACAGAAGATGTTAAATAGTGATAGATGCATGTGTTAGGTCCAAGAGGATCAGATAGGGTATGGTCATGGGTTCCCTTCCACTATCTCTTTGTCTCTATGTTTTTTACCCTTTCACACCTCATGCAGTCTCCATATAAAACCAATCACCCTCTGGTGGAATGATTCTGGTATGAAAGTCATATCCCCCTCATATGTCTAGACATACTACTTTTTCATTGGGACTCCCACATAGATTAAGTCGCAATCTACATCTACATGGGTTTCTAACCATACATAATCCCTATTTCATACCTAACAGACACACCTTTCACAACGTGATTTCCGGGTTTGTTTTGCATCTTGTTTCTCACACCGAAAATGACTCATGTGGAATTAGAGTAAACATCAACCATGGAAACTTATTTGGGCCACATAAGTGTGTACGATCTATCCCTCATACCACCAAACTGTGTGGATGTTGATCATTTACCTTTATAGGAAACATACGTAGGAATCCTCCTCGAAGTTCAAGCACAACACCCAAAGGTACCGACCACTTCATGTCGTATAACCCTCTTCCCACATGATGTTAAACTCTATTCCCCTATCATACTTCAGGATGTTAAAATGTGTGTTATCAAAATACATGTCTTTTCCTCCATGTCTCATAGATAGGGTATTTAGGAATTGTCCCTGAGGTTAAACCCCAGAGACTTGTAAGATTTTCCGTCCACCTTGTTGGGACCCAAATCCTTGGTCCACCCCTTAGTGGTGTCATAATTGTTATTAGGAATCTAACCATGTATAATACATACCCGGAATCCCTACTACACCAACCAAGAGTATGCCTTTTGTGATGGGTTACTAACCATTTGTAATCCCCAGCATGTCCTTGGGTCATTGTCCATTATGTACACCGTAATTCTATGCCTCATCCTAGACTATGTGGTCATTGATTCCCTTCCACAAGGATACATAGGAATCTTCTCTAAGGATTAATCTCATCACTCATGTCCCATCCTAGGCTCTACCTTGAGCTTTTTGGTTATATGATGGTCATGACCCAACCTAGAGTTTTTAATTCCTTCATGTCCCATCCACGTGTCCATTCCCCAGGATCGCCTCCTCAAGTGTCCCATCTCCCTACTGAACTATGTCAGCTTTAATTCTATACAAAGAGGATATGTAGGTTGCATCTCTAAGGTTCAATCCTGACATCACCATCATCTCCACATCGGTTCATTCCCATTCACTTCGTTCAACCATGCATCATCTATCACGATTCCTACCCGGACCACCACACCCTGGTGGGATCACACCACTACCTCTGGTAGATGACCATGAATAAGCCATGCACTATCCATATCCATCCAACCTAGAGTGTCCATCTTGAAACGGGCTGGTAACACCGCATAAGCCCCAACATGTCTTCATCTTTTTGTATGTTATGTCCACCCTGATCCTATGATTCACCCTCTCAAACTATATGGGTTTTGATACCTGTCTCCTAGACATGGTATATAGGAGGCCTCCACGATGTTCAATCATAGCCAATGGTAAACCATGATGTCACCTTTGTTGGGACCCATCATCCTCATATCCGTCTTAGGGGGGTGTTTCGATCCACCCATCTAGTAAACCTTCCAGGTTATACCTCTTAGGGATGTACCCATCTGATCAACTCTCATCACTGTTCCAATAAGTATGATCTATGTCTTTTAGACATTAAAGTCATATAATATTCCCTGTTAAACATAATAAGCATAGAAACACCATAGACACATTCCTCTATCATAAACTTCCCCACACTCGATGTGGGATAAATTAAGATTCAGTACCTTTGAGAAGGCCCATAATAAGAGAAATAAATCCATGTGTACCCGTGTTTTAGCATCCAGACACACCAAGTATGTGCAACGTCACCACTACCTTGACCGAAGGTTTCTTCCCAGACCCGACCTCTTGGAATGTCCTAACAGAAGTATTGTAATTAACTTACATCCACAATGATATCACACTGATAATGAGATTCATGAAAATCATTAATCTATGAGGGAGACTTGAACCAGGTGATGAATTCTGAAGAGGAATCCATAGAAGGATATATAGACATCCCATCATCCCATTTTGATCAAGGTGAAAACAACTCTAAATAAATGATGGATGCTACCTGCATTTGGAAAGTTGGAATGTGGGGCAACAACCAGTTCATCATAGCGTGATGACATGCACCTTAGAAAAATCGTCAAAAAAGACTATGTGTAGGGAAATTTAAAAATGTTATATGTGGTTTAGAACTTAGGTTTTCGAGTCACATTAGTTATTTTTCAGCTTCTATATAACAATAAATTAATTCACTGATGATGGGATTTCTTTTATAAGTTTTACTATAACAGTTTTATGATGAAACTATGTATTTTTTGTTGTTATTGATTAATGTATTTGGTTATTTTAAAGTATCATAACCTAACATGTATGTTCACATTTTAGTAATATGATATCTTTCCAAACATTGTATTTTAATTAACCAAATTCCATTTTTAATTTGTGATACTGGATTCTATGAAATATTTTTACATTCATTTTAATTAATTGAAAAGAACATTATATGTTTATATATATATGTCTATGACTAACATGAATACATTGGAGTATTATGTTAGTCCAAGGGTAGTGATGAGGGGGTTATACATTATGGATATATGTGGCTCCCTATGATAGAAATTCTAGTAGAACTCTATTATGTGCAACTATGAACTTCTTCACCATATGCGATAAATTATAGGTATTTCTATCTATTCCTTTGGAATTGTAGATAATCCAACATATGATATGCCTCATGAGACCAACTATTTAAGCATGTTACAACTCCCCTACATTAGAGAATTTTCCCATCTTATCACTTTATGTGGAGGAGGATGCAGTTGAGATTGCACCCACACCAATGGTTTAGGTAGAAGAACAACTTTTGCCTATATTCTTTTTAATGGTTCATATTTAAGGTGGAGTATCTCAAAAGATGATGGTTGAATATTTTCAAGATTTCTACCTTCAACATAACTGATAATTTCAGGGTAATCGAGGTCCCTAGGATTATATGTTTGTATTGATACCTATTTCCCTAGGTAAAATCAAGACCACTGAGTTGGGGGGGGGGGCTGAATTAGTGGGTCCTTTTATTTTGAAAAAAATTATTCTTTAAATACATTAGTAAACATTATTGACCTCAAAATCATGTTATGGTTATGAAAAACTACATTATAACTTCTCAACCTTTAATTTCTATGAAAAAGAGATAAATATAATTATTAACATGATATTCTCAATGTTCGATACCATTACCTAGTCCTTACCCAGTTACATAGTCCACCTAACATAGATTCTTCCACAAACATCTTTTCAAAGTAAAAAAAGTAACATGAAGTGAAAAATTATAAAATAACAATATAAACTAACCTAATTTAATTTTTTATCCCCCAAATTATCCATTTCACTATCAAATTTCCCATAGATGGTAATACACCCAAACAAGACAAGACATTTTATCGACTAGTGAGCATCAATGGTTAGAAGATTCATTTTTATTCATCACTTATAATATACATGAGAAAGTAATCACTTACTCAAAAAGTAAGTTGTATAAAAATTTACCTACTTATAATCTTCAAGAACATAGAAAATTCCCTAAGGAACTACCCTATGGTTGATGGTATCTATATAATTATACTCATTTATATTCTCCCTTTTCTCTTCTTTATTACATTGAGTATGTTCTAAATTGGTAGTTCAAGATTTTTCTGTCCTATAGAACTCATTCAAATGAACCGTGCTCTAATGGATGTAACTCTGATGGGCTCACTCTAATGGACTTCCTCTGTTGATCAGATTGAAACTCACTCTGACGGATTATTTTTTATGTAACGTACTCTTCTTCAACCTGAAAAAAAAATTTAGCTTATGAACTCAATGCATGAAAAACAAATGTCTATGAAATATGTGCATGTTATCCTTTCATGTTTTATCACACCATTGAAATGGAATAAGCTCTATTTTTATAGGCACCCAATAAAGGTAAATCATGAAAATCAATTTTCATTATCACTAAGATAAATTTACAATCCAAAATTTCTGTTAAATAAAAATCTTCAATATTGTATTCTTAACCCCATCTAAATAATTATCAGTGCTTTTCCAATCTTAAAACTTCTTCATATTTACAAAAACAATTATATGAGTCTTCATTATGATTTTCCATTCCGATTATTCATTATAATGAAGGAATATAATTGATTCTTCATTATTTCGCTCCATACCAAATGATCTTATATAAAAACCAGATAACTACTCATTTTGATTAAAACACATGTAATGCTAAAGATGGTCCATTATGATAACCTATTGTAATGACTGAAATTTTTCTCATACTGATGCTTTGTAATAACTCTTAAATGTATAACATATAAAACTATTGTAAAATTTATTCAATGTATTTCTCATTTAATTATATTCTTAAGACAGATCATCCTACATATGATTACCATAACGGTGTTAGCCTAATGGATTGGTCTCTACATCACTCTGTTGAACATTGTCAATACTAGTATGACGAGTCTTCACATCTTCTAGAGAAACAATAGATACTTTTTTTCTTTTTCACTTGACCTAATTATAGGAGAACAAAGTATGAAAACTTATTTTCATGAATCAATTGAAAAACAATTCATCCTTTATCAAATATTCTACCTTCTATATAACCATTTATCTGATTCCTTAATGATACCAACTATTTATAAACATAATCAGTGTCAGGATCCAGTATTATGGATCCTTGTAATATTAATGATCTTCCACCTTCTATGTATGGTTTTCCTCACACTGATGATAGAAAATAAGAATACATCACCTCATATTAGCCATTATTTCAATAAATTTTGCTTGTATCAATATTTCGTCAAGATTTAGGATTACAATTTGGATTGGCATAAAATCATCTGAATTAAAATAAGATGTAATGTAAATTCATTATCTTTCCATAAACTTTTTTATTTTCCAATCGAACCTCAATATGATTGGAAGCACCAACACTCCGCGTTTCAATCATAAGTCTAAAATCAAAATATTTTTAGATAAGATAAGTTTTATGAAATGTGTAATAGAAAAGTATTATTTTTTTCATCGTATCCATTCAAACACCGAAACAATTTCTCATTACAATCACCCCATTCATTCTAATAATAATACAATTTACAATAAATTCTAACATACTATCAACATCCTAATACAATAGACCATATTAACTCATGCCTATGTGATAGATCTGATAGTCAGGATCTAATTGGCATGCCAATGTTTATGGATCATATTGACAACTTCAATCCAGATTTCCATTACCTTATTCAATATTCTTTATTTCTTCATGATAATTAAAATATTCATCTAGTGACCACAAATACTACCAAAACTCAACTAGGGTCCAACAATCACCCCAATTGTTTTTCTTTTCAATACAAACAAAAAAAATTCAATATAATACTAATTGGATTCATTTATTCTCCCCAAATATCTAATCTCACATCGTTTTTTATATTTCTAACCCTTATTGATAATCAAATTCAATGGTGTCATCATGAAAAGTTCCACCTTATTAAAATTGATCACATTTCAAATGGTTATAATGATTCAACTTCATATTATTCTTTAATGGAATAAAATTATCACAACATTTTCATAAATAATATACATTAACTAAACAACTCTATGTCTATGTGGGTGACCAAAGTGTAGAAAAAAGAGTGAATAATCAAGATTTTAAATGTGTTACATTTTACAATATTCATGCAATACCCTTTTCATGTTTCCATAAACATTTTCATTTCCTGGGGAGATCAGGAAATTATTTTTTTAGAATTAAAGTAACCATATACCATATCAAAAAACAAATTAAAATGTTCTGGTGAATAAACCAATATTTCAAAAAAGAAGATGTTTTGTAACCTCATTACTTTCATTTGCAAGAATTGTAATTGACTCCATAATATTATATTACTTATTTCAACTCATTAAATTACCTACAATTTAGTACGAATTAATTTTTTTTTGGAATAACGAGGAACCAAAGGGGTTACCAAGAAGAATTTTTCAGACATAGAGTCCTCTCTCAACCTTTCATTTTTCATTTTCTTCATCATTTAATTTTTATTGCATGTATTTTATTCCATATATTTATACTTTTTAGATTTTTAACAATTGTATTTTCATCTACATATTCTTCTGATAAGGATATCAACATCATTTCTTATTTTTCAATCATTTTGTTATAGTTATTTTTTCAAAACTCTTTAAGTCCTTCCTTTTATTCTGGACTGATAATCCAAAAACATTTAGTAACATTCCCTTCTGGAAAACAAGTTTTTCATATTTTCTAAATATTAAAACCACAATTTATTGATATATTGTTATCAACATTTATAACATATCCAGAAACATTTTTCTCCCCTTTTTAATCAGTTTATTTTTATTCTATTTGTAACTTTATAGCCATGTCAAATTGTTATGGCCAAATAAATAAGCAATATTTACTTTTCAGACTCAACATGGCTGTTTTTTTATAAATTTTTAACATAATCTACTATCTTAATAAAATAAATTTCATTTTTAGGATACACATATTTTTTATGAACAATTTATCTTCTTTTGTCGTCATATCACCCTATTGATTCATACATGTTTCACGGTAGAGACATATTGTACCAGTATAAAAAAACTAGCTGTCTAAATATTCCAAAAAACAAACAGTGACCTATGAATCCATTTTTTTTGTACTATTAGTGAACCTGTATATAACATTGTTATTGTTGTTTATTCATAAATAAATAACTACTTTTTATTAGAGGATACTTTCTTGAAGGATTATTATCTTTCATGGTGAAACATTTTCTCTCACAAACCTTCTTTTGTAAGAATTTTTTTCACCTTCATTAGAAGATTCACCTTATTTATAAGTTTCACCTAAAACATAAACATCCTAGGTGATGTTTTCTCTCATATTTCTCATCTCAGTTAATGTTTTTTGTAAAATTGATTAGGTTTCAAAAAAACACATCTTTTTTTCATACATGCTACATTTCCGGAAATCTATGATATTTTTTTTCAGATTCATCTATCGTCAAATTATTTTGTTTAATTTATTCATCAGGTTTAAATTCTATCTTGTTTAGATTCTCATTGCTAGATGTAAACTCTTTATAACATTTTAGTATTATTTCAATCTCACTATTCTGAAATGTTTTTTCTGTAATATTATTTTTGATTTTTTTTCATTCTTGAGTTGATTATTTTTTTCATGTGCATTGTCTAAATTTCTTTTGATAATGCATTCAATTTACGACAAATAATTGTAATAATCATCAATAATTTACTAATCACTTCCATTTCATACTTTTGAAATAAATTTGGGTTGTTGATCAATTTTATCACTGGATGAGGAATAATCTACCTTTATTCTACATAGACATCTTTTCTTCTTCATTCCTTAAGAAATGATTTCTTTATGTTTATTCAACATTGATTTTCAAAATTTGACATTATCCTTCTCAAACTCAAATTCTGAAACATTCCCAATAGGACAATTATTTGAAAAATGTCATTTATCTTTACAACTTCTACATTTAAATTTTTTTATTTTACATGTTCCCTTACTGTATTTCATATAATAGAGGGAAATTATGGTATTGACATCTTCAGGTCTTCCCCACCTTCTGAATCACTTGATTCTTCTTTATATTATCTATCATTGTTTTTCCATTTTTAAAAAGATTTTATGGCCATTTTTTGATCAAAATATTCTTTAATTTTCATAACCTTTTCTCATCTCATTCCATAAGTAACAAGAGTACTCTAAATATCATACAAGGATAGTGTTTTAGGAACTATATCATCTAAAGAAGAAACATTGACCTCAAATGTATTAGGAAGAATTATTAAGATCTTATCAATAATAGTTGATTCATCCAATTTCTCACAGAGGCATTTTATAGTGAGAACAATATCATTTATCCTCATAAATAAGTCACCAATATATTCATACTCAACCATTTTTAGATCTTCAAACATCATACTCCAATGTTTTATGTTTTTCTTCTTGACTTTTATATTTCTTTCATAACAGATTTTAAACTTATCCCAGATACCATTGGAAGTCACACTTATAGTTAGTATTAAATACACACTTTTTGTTAGTCATGAGAGTAAAGAATTTTTAGCTCTTTCATCATTCTGATGTTTTCTATTATCAGCTGCAGTAAGAAAAGTATTCTCAGTATGAAGAAGAAATCCATCTGTAAAAGCTTCCAAAACATCATATCTAAAAGACATAAGATATAGAACCATTTTATCATTCCATATATGATAGTTATTAGCATTGATAATTAAAATCCTCTTATAGTCCATGAAATTCAACTTTCCTATTATTAGATAAGGATAATTCAGAGGGATCCTAGGCACTTACGACAATTTTTGTTCCCATGTTGGATCAACACCACTAAGAGGGGGATAAATTCTTTCATTTTTTATAATAATGTTTTATTTAGTCTAATTATTAACATTTCATAACCTCTAAATCTTGTTATGGTTACGATCCAATTAATTATAACTTCCTAACTTCACAATTCATATGAAAAAAATTAGATGTTAAAACATGATATTTACAATGTTTAATAGAAAGTACAACTCTTTCCCTCATTGGATAGTCTCACCAACATGGACTCTTACACATAATTATTTCTTAAATACAAAGGGATATGAAGTGAAAAATTCTATAATCCCATAATAATTATTAATTACATTGTTGTTTATAACCCTATACTATCCTTTTATGTATCCAAATTCACACATTTGGTTATAATCCCAAGAAATAAATAAATTTCCACAATTATTAAGAATATATAATTACAAGATTTACCATTATTCTTTGTTTATGATCCACATCAAAAAATATTCACATCCTTCACAAGTAGGTGGGATTATAATTTACCTGCATAAAATATTCATGAAGATCAATAATTCTCTATGTATATTTTTAGTGTTTAAAATTATTCCAAAATATCATTCTAGAATTTTGATTAGAAAAATATAATATGGTCTTCCTCAGTCTGACACACATATTATAATGGGCTCTGTTTAATTGTACTTGATATGATTCTCTTTCTTCTCTTCCTTATTCATGTGAGTAAGAACTCAATTGGTAGCTTACAATTTCTCTATTTGATGGAACTCAGTCTGATGAACCTTACTTCAATGTATGGTTCTCCAATGGGATCACTCCTATAGACGTTCTCCATTTATAATATTTAACCTCACACTAATGGGATTGTTCTTATGGAATGTCTACAGCTTCAACCATAAAAAATCAGGTTGGGAACTCAAACCTGACAAACAAATGGTGTAGTTCTCAGTGCATGGTATCACATCATGTTTTAAAACCCCATATAAACAGTCTGAGCTATCCTTTTATAAGAACCCCATAACTGTAATAGTGGGAAAAATAAATTTCTCTTTCCACTCATGGAAATTCCTAATCCCAAATTACTCATGCATTTAATTCTTTTATATTGAATTTTTGAACTCTTCATTATACTTATAGAAGAATTTACAAAATTCAGACATCCTTGAGTTTAAACACATTTATTCAGTATGATTATTCATTACAATTAACCATTCTAATTATTCATTATGATGAAGGCATAGTATATATATTTAATTATGTCTCTCCTTAACAAATAATCATATATGAAAACCAGATGTCTTCTCATTACAATGAAAACACATCTACTACTGAATAGGGATCGTTAGGATAACATCTTGAAAACACTGAAAGTATTCCAATGTAAATGCTCCGTAAAAACTCTCAAATTTCAGACATTAAAATCAATTTGGAAGTATATTTAATGTATTTATCATTATCATCTATTACTCAAACTGATGGCATTTCATCTGATTACCAAATTTGTTTCAATCTTATGGATCGGTCTCTATATCACTCAATTTAACATTATCAACATCAGTCTGATGAGTCGTCACCTCTTCTTGAAAAAAAATGATACTTTTTTCTTTTTTCTCTTGACCTAGTTGTAAGAGAACAATGAATTAATTCTTGTTTTCTAAACTATATTGAGATACTATTCATCCCTTCTAAAATTATTATTTATCAAATAGAAATCAATATGTGATATCTCTAAGATACATACTATTTATATACTTAATCAATTTCATAATCCAATAATATGGATCAGTGGCATACTGATGATCTTCATCCTTCTATATCCAGTTTTCCTCACACTGATGATAAATATTAAGAATACTACACATGGTATCCTCTTTTATTCTATATACTCTATATTGTATCATGAATTCCTCCTGATTCATTAATATAATTAATATTGGAATAGAATTGTCTGACATAAAATGGGATGTATTGCAACATCTATTGTTTTCTATCAACATCATTCTTTTCCAATCGAACCATAATATGATTGGAAGCACTAACACTCCACCTATCCTTTAGAAGTCTAACATCACATGTTTTTCAGATATCATATGATACATGAAATATGAAATAGAAAATCAGAGAATGGTTTACATAAAATCCATTCATACACCGAAATAATTCTTTATAATGATAACCAAATTCATTATAGACTCAATACTGTTTACAATAGCTTCTGAATAATGGTCTAAATCCCAATCTGATGGATCATATTGACTCATAATGATTTTATGGACCTGATAATCTCAATCTGATTGACATGTTGATGATTCTGAGTCTGATTGAAACCATAAATTTAGAATTCAATTACCTTTTATCAACCATCTTTCTTTCTAAATCCTAACTAACATAATGGTCTATTCAAAAAAAGCACAACTAAATCTCAACTGGGGTCCATCAATATCATTAAATGTATATTGGTTCTATTATATACTCTAGATTATTGGAACATTAAGATGTTTACCTTCATACTTTATGGACCCATGAGGGGATGGTGGAGCCTGATGATCCTAGTAGGGATATGTTAATTTCTAACATGGGAAACCTCAGAGTATCTTTTTTTGGAGTGTTTTTCTAGGATACAAAAATATTGGATTGTGATAAGGGTATTACAAATATTTTTTATGGAAAATATACAATATATTTATATTTTAATTGAATCATGGATTTTCTTCACTTAGCTCATCTATTGGGTGAGAATGAGGGACAAAAGGCCAAAATTCACAAGATAAAACATAGAATATATATAACATACCATTTTAAAAGTATAACCTAATGATGTATCCTTGGTAGTTATGTGAAGATTGGGTTATCAAAAAGGGTTTGGAAGAGGATAGACTAGAAAGATTTGATTCTTCTAATTTTTCACTCAAGATCAGGACTAGAAGCGTGAAGTGGCTACCACTTTATGTAATTGGAATAGGTAGGTAGTGGATGTGTGGAAAGGTAGCAATAGAGTGTTTGAGTGGAGTAGTATTTATTCATCACCCTCTATGGAAATAGTTGAATCCATGTACTTAAAATGTGAAGAATGAATACAATATCTTAGGATTTTTCGAGGATCTTAGAACATGTTTGATTGATGTGTCAATATATCATCATCATTTTTTATAGTTCCATGGAAGGGTTTCGAAAGAGGCTTGGGGAGGATTTAGGATATGATTCATGGGACTGATATGTTATCTCAATTGTAGACCCATATTATATATGGGTAGGAGAATTATCTAAACTAGGTGTATTAGGGATAGAGGCATGGGATCGATATTGGAAGAACGTATGTCATGGACTAGGTTTTGGATAGTTCAATATAAATACCATCAATAATTAGTAGTGTTTTTTTGTTTATATCCAATATTTATACTAATTTTTTTATATTCGATCTTTTCATTGTTTAATATTTCTAATAAAGTAGTTTTTGGGTAATATATACTAGTTAAGTGGTCTTTTAAATTGTATTATCTTGACACATCTATGGGGAAGATTGTAATCCATCTCCTGATATGTTTCGAGCACCCTATATTAGTTTTTAGTAATTTAATTTTTTGTAATTTAAAGAACCTTTAGATGACTATATTTAAAGTGATTATTGGTAGTGACTAGTTAACTAGTTATCCATCACACAATGAATGTTATAGTAGATGATTATCCTTCACTAGGCCTAAGGGTGAGAATCCTATTTTGACTAGTGAATGGGATGTTGGAGTAGTCAGGAATAGACTAGACCTAAGATAGATTGTAGCAACTACAAAATAAGTATTATGAATGTTTCTTTTAGTTGATTGTGAAGTAGATCCCTCTTATATTCTTAGAGTAGAGGATCAGAACCCGGATGACTTTCGTGATGATTTATACAAAATTACACCTAATATGGGAATTGAGTTACGGATAAAACACATTTCATGAGTGTATCTTATATTTATCCCTCCATTTTTTATAGAACTATCTGATTTGAAGGAAATTAAGGTGAAGATTAATTATTTAGTGTCGAAGGGATATATCAGACTGAGAACATCAACATTGGGTGATCTAGTCTTATTCATGATGAATGATGATGGAAGAATTCAATTGTGTGTGGAATATAATAAGATGAATTAGTTCATGGTGAAGAGAAAGAACCTATTTTTACGAGTGATGATTTTTTTGATTAGTTTAGCGGAGATCAATGGTTCTCTATGATTGAATTAGAGTAATTCTACAACAATTATTGGGTCATATAATAGGATATAACTAGAAAATTTTTAAAAGTATGTATGGAATTTATTTGCATATTTTCAAGAATTTCAGGAATAAAAATGATCCAATGTTGTTCATTTGTTTCATGAACAAAATTTTACTTCTATATCTTGGTTATATTGTTTTTGTATTAATTGATGATATCCTAATATACAAATAAACCCTAAAGTTGCATGAAAATAACCTTGATATTGTTTTGAGTGCACTAAGAATTCATCATGTTTATTCCAATATATTGAACTGTTTCTTTTTAATCCAAGAGTTCCACCTACTTGGGTATGTGATTTAAAAGGTGTGAATCCAATGTTATCCCAATACGGTAGTGATAGTGTTGTCCTTGGAACACCCTAAAAACATGTTAGATGTCAAAATTTTCATAATATTCATCAGGTACTATAGAGAATTTGTTTAAGACATATCCCATATAAAAGAAACTATGACTAGGATTTGTAAGATGGGATTGAATATTTTTTAGATAGATTAATGTGAAGAGTACTTCGTAGCGATAAATATAATATTGACATCAGCTCGAATTTTGGTTTTAAATGAGCCTAGGATGGGACATGTGGTTTTGTGTAATTTGTTATGTGATGGATTTGTTGTTATTTTGATGCGGAGAGATTATGTATATTTTTAGGGGTATTTTTATCTATGACTACAGAAGAGGAAGTACCCTTCATATGACTTATATTAGGAAGCTATGGTCTTTTCCTTGATTTTTTTGAGCCATTATATATTTGGTGAGAAGTTTTTCAACTACATATACCAAGATATCTAAATTTATATTATTATAGATTATCCTATTGGAAATATTCATGAGATTAGACAATGATCATAGAAAGGGGGATGATGATTTATTATATTATATTCTAAATGGTTTATGGGTTCCTATAATGGTCCAGTGGTGGTGAAATTTTCCCCCTTAGTTGTCTTGTATAACTTGGTGGACTAAGTGAAATCCATCCAATAGTCAGAATCTACGTTCCTAGTGACGTGAGAGTGGTTAGTGAGGAATGACCCCATTCCGAGTTCATCTATATATGTAGATGATTTTATCTACATTAATAGGATATTTATGGTTATTAATTCAATTTGGGATGATATTATGAGGGAAACTAATACATTATAGTGGGTAAAGTAACAAATATCTATGAATATGTATCATGATATTAGATGATATTTTTGGTGGTCAGGTATGAAGATGGACATCATCGTTTTTATCTCTCACTGTCTTACCTATCATAGGATTATGTAAAAGAATCACAAACTAGATGGATTGCTTTGGGATCTTCGAGTGTTGGTATGGATGTGGTATAGTGGTTTGATTTACTTTTTTGTGGTACTTCCAGGGACCATGAGAGTTTGAGATGATGTGTCTATTGGGTTTGACTAGATAATAAAGGTATTATTATTATTATTGATCCAAGAGATTAATTCCATAGTTGAGTATGTAATACTCTATATTCAAGAGAAATCATATCTGCATGGAGATCCTAAGAGCATATTATCTGATCAAGGATCTTTCTTCACATCATGATTTTTACAAGGTATTCATATCTTAATGGGGACTTTGTTGAAGATGATCATAAACTATGATTCATATACTAATGGCATGTCAACGTCCATGACCTGTATTTTTTAGGAAATGATTTTTTCAAGCATCATGGATTTTTGAGTGTCATGGGATGATGATATGGACTCATAAAAGTTTTCTTTAAATCTTTTTTATCCATCATCAATTCATATTAAACGATTCATTAATCTTTATGGTCATTTGTGTCATTCACTATTGTGTTGGCATGAGGAAGGTGAGGAAGCTGTTATTGGATTGAGTTTGGTGTATGATAACTCTGATCAGTTATAGTTGATTCAGAAGTAGTTAGTAACCACTCAAAGTAGGAAGTTATTTTATTCTAACCAGAGGAGACAGAAATTGGAGTTTATTGTGGGTCAATGATTTTTTTGTGGGTTTCACCTCTGTTAGAGAAATGATGTTTATTGAAGCAGGAGATGTTGTTGTCATAGGTTTTGGGATTGATTGAGATCATAGATCATATGAAAATACTATATTACAAATGATATCTCCCTACATGGAATCTAGAAATTCATAATGTGTTTTATGTATCTCAATTTTGGAGGTATGATCATGATTCTATGCATATAATAGATAGTGAGGACATTGAGTTGGAACCAAATACATGATTTTTATATTGACCGATACAAATTATAGACTAGAGGGAGAAAGTTATAATGGAGATCTAGTACCACTTTTCATGTTTTATGGAAATAAAAAATAATATAACATTATACTTGTGAGTGATAATTAGATACATGGACTCAATGTCATGATTAGTTTTGGTAGACCTCTAGAGACACTTATTGTAGATGAGATGTCATTATAGGGGTTATATTTCTAACATTTTTTAATTTAATGGTACACAATTTTGATCCTTATAATGGATTAATATTTTATATGGGAAGTGAAAGGGGTTTAAATTGTGGAAAAGATGATTTTGGGAATTTTTAGGTGCACCACGGCCAGTAGTACATCATTTTTGAAGCTGGGTTGTGTAGAGAGTATTCTTTTTTTGAAATCTGGAGGACAACATACCCAATATGTGGGTGTGATCCTAAACATGGGGAAATAGGATCCTCAATGTATACCATGGCTAGAATGGTCTAACAATGGTGTGGTATAAGGTTTTTTAGGCTAAAAATAGACGATTAGTTTCTATTATTTCATAGTGGGTCACCATGTTAGATCTATTTGGATTACAATGATTGAAACTGAGAGGACCAGTTTGGGACATGGTTAACACTGAGAGGGGGGTGAATTGGTGTTTTTAACATTTGAAACCAATTTATTCATTTTATCCATGTACCTATTGACTTGTTAGGATCTTGATTCTCTTATTCTTTTTTCCCTATCGCATGAAATTAATATGAAAGAAGTAAAAATATGCACATGATATTTTTACAAGGTTCACCATTCAATAAGAGCAGCTACGTCCGTTCAGTGTATGGTAAGGACCAGTGAACAAATTCTTCAATATAATGTAGTAACATTTACTTTGGTAGACTAGGAAAACAGTCCATTGGTCATTGTGGCTCCCTAAACATGGAAGAGGAAAGGAAAAAATCGCTTCCCATTGTTTCTACCTACACTCAGAGGGGAAGGTAAGCAATGCTCTTCCAACTTTAAACAAGTAGGATATACCCTTACACTCACTAGTACTTTATACTAATAGTGTATAATGTATCTTGCAGCCTCACGATGGTTCTTTATATAACCTCTGAATACAGTCTCTTACATCCTCTAGTTGGTTCGTGATATTTCCTATAAAGATAGTTGTATCTCTGTTAATAGAGTTTGCAACACCAAAATAATATGTCACCTATTGAGACCTATTGTATTATACAGTGATACATTGTTCTTCCACAACCTTCTTCTTCTCCTTGTGACATACTTAGCAGAATTCAAGTAACAACCTCTTCTTTATTTGCAGCAAACTTGTTTGTTTCACACTCTTCTTATTCTATTCTACAATGCAAAACCATTGTCATTGAAACCTTCCCTTCTTCATATTATATCTTTTAGTGAAGAAACACCTGCAATGAACTCTTCTTCGTCTTCTTATTAGAATAACAATTTCTCTATGTGATTTTTAATTAAATAAAGTCCAGATCAACATAGAATCATCACAGTTGACCAGAAACTGGTAAGAACTTCTAGCACAACTCACAGCTTGAACACTAATCCCTACTTGTGCGCCAACATTTTTGTGCACCTCCTGTCTTGAATGACACAATCTACATGCACACCATAATTTTGAATAACTCAAAACGTGCGCGCCACTTTTGAAATATACATAACAAACTTTTGGCACACAAATCCCTACTTGTGCACTTATTATAACTTTTGCGCCCCTTTTGCTTGTGTGCCACTCTGCTTCGGTACCTCCCTACATTATTTCCACTTGAATAACTCTTGAATTGAATGAAAATTTATAATATCCACCAATTTATACTACATGTAGGATCAGAGCACAAATTATAGCTTAATTTTTGAGCTTTAAAAAATGAAGAGTGCAACCCTCTATTTATAGGCATTTTGGTGACCGTGTGTATGAGGCATGCAACTTAGCTTCCATGATGCACAATCACATGCATGCCACTCCATCACGTGCATTCCACTTCATCACATTCCTGAAACTCTATCACTTACTTTACACAATCCCTCCTTTATCATATATTGATGTGATGATGTGAAAAAATGACTTGCAGCCAAAAAATAATTGCGTGCGACATATAATTGCGTTCCACTTTTTGACTTGCACGCCAATCTTTAACGCACTTTCCACATTCTTTTCTTTGACATATTTTGATGTGTTGATCATGGAATATGACTTGCACTCCACACTTTCGCGCCACATATACTTGGGTTCCAATTTCTTGACTTGCACCCCACTTTTTTTCCTTTTTCAAAAAACGCATTTTTACTCTCCTATCCATTATAGGACATTCATCACAAGTTCTCCAAACATATGATATTTTTTAAATTCAAATCAGGGAAGCATCGTCATAGTTTTGTCTATTCTTGTAGTTCCATGCCCATTCACTATTTCTTATCTTCTCTTCATCTTCAACAATCAACCTTCTTTCTTCTTATACTCTTTGGAATATGAATTCCAAAGTACTTATTCATCTTCACATTAAATCCTAAATTAATTTTTTTAGTGTTAATTTCAAAAAACATAAATCATCTCCCTTCATCGAAAAGTGGAGGCTTCAAGCTTCTTCAAACACCTTCTATGTTCTAGACAGTGTATGACCTTTGATCCATGCATTTTGAAATTTAAGAAAAGTGAAATGACCATATAATTTCAAGGAAATGTGTAATGAATGACCCTTATAGAATGAAAATCTCTTCCACACATTCTATTCTTCATCCCCCATCATTCTATACTTAAAATCCTCATTCTTCTTCAATCATCTTCAGATAGATGATACTTCACCATTATGCTCTAATCATACCCAAATGGATGATACTTCTCCATTCATCATTGTTATAAACATTGTGTCACCTTTGGCACAAGATTTTTGATCTAAGGATTAATTCATTAATCGTCTAAAACGCATTCTCTATTAACTATGGAGTTATTCTTCAACTCCTTCTTCATGTTGACCTTTATTGAAAACTATTGAAAACAAATACAACATTCATACACAAAGTGGTTTCAACAATCTCCCCCTTTAAATTTTTTTGTCAATACCTTTAAATATCCTAAGATGAATGTTTCAATGTCCAAATGAGAATCTTCTCACTCCCCTTTTCTTCTTTCTCTCGTGTTTACTTTTAAAATTTTCATTTTACATTATCTCTCCCTTATTGAAAAGAAATACAAATTTCATGGTAGAGAGGGCATCAATCCTTACATATGTAGTCTGTCGTTAATCATTTAACTCTATATATAAAAGAGTAAATATCGATGTAGAAAACAAGTGTATTTCATTTAGACAATAAATATATCAATTATCCACTAATCATGATACCTCATGAGATGAGATCTCATAAGATTATCTTCAAGGGTTTTCCACTTTCATTCTAGAACTATGATATTGAATGTGATAAGAAATAATCAATCCTGAAATTCCTACACTCACTTCATGAAATGGATCGAAAAAATTCAAGTGAAATTGGCATGATAAGTGTCCTTGGGGTACTTTTATTCTTCTTACGTCATTGATTTATCTAGTTACTCCCCCATTGTAAAAATTTCATTATTTCGAGAAACCAAGGATGAGAGATTATGAAACAAAATACCATTTCCAATGAAATTCCATTAAAAATTTCTAGATTAATGGAATTTGATACCTAATGAAGTGGATAATGATTAAAAAAATAACTCTAGAAACTTATTCGTATGTCCCCCCCTTAAGGGAAAACTCCTCCTCATCTTCATCAATGGTGATCCCTCATAATATTAATATTTGAATATCAATTGGTGGATCTTATAAAAATGATATATTCTTCATCTTTTATATCATGATATGGTAGTAAACACTAAATCATAGGTTTTACCCCTAGGAGATTACATTAACTTCAATTCCCTATATTATAAGAACAAATACAATACACAAAAATTTAAGGGAATAAATTGGATCCTCTTTACTTCATCAATGTGAACAGGAAGGCTGGGATGGTTTTCTTTTCCTAGATGCTCCATTTTCTCCACTCCACATATAGGTACATATAATATTCAATTCTGATTGTGGTTGTGTGGATCTCAATAAATCTTCCATTTGTTTGTGTGTTTATATTCTTTCTTCAAAAGATTTGCAAGCATTACAATCTCCTTGTTCAATTTTCATCCTTTTGATAAATTCTTCTTGAGATGGATTATGTTCAATGAAATTTTTAATAGTGTGACAAACCTTATAGCACCTCACACACAGAACATCTTGAACATGAGGGTTTTCTTTTGTTTGAATTCTATTTTTCATCTATTCTTTATCATATGGAATCTTCTTATCACTTTTTGTACAAGCATGTCTATGTATCTTTCCCCTTTCCCATTCCTTCCAAATCTTTAGGCCAGATAACCTATATGTCTTTAAGAACTATGGAAACTTGTTTCTCATTTACACATGGCTTCTTCATAGTGTCATCCTTCTTGATTTTTCTTTTGGATGCACTACCCCTGAACTTCATGGATTTAGAATATAAGGAATTCTAAATTTTCCTTCCTGTAATGTTCTTAAGAGAATTTGATTTTTAAAAATAATTCCGATTACATGCCAAGATAGTTTCTTCATTCTTATCCATATTCTGTGGTTTTCTATTCTTATTAACATTTAATATATTCTGAGATAACCATGCACCATTATTTTGACCAATCCCATTACATACATCATAGATGTTGTCTAGAATTCTAAATCTGTTTGTAGTAAAAAGATGTTTCTAGATATGAGGATGTTGCTTCTTATTTTCTATATTTCTCCCCCTTGATATGGTATTTATCTATTCTTTTACATTTAAGGTATTTTACCAATAATCCAGCTCACAATTCCCAAATCCATTGCAGCACTAGAATTAACCCACAAATCATGACTTCTTCATATCTTCTTTATTAGATTGTTGAGCCTTCTTCTTGGTGTGTTGTGCTCTATCTGGGGAAATGTATTCGATATTTTTCTTCCTATCCACCTTATCCATGGTGGTAGTAATATCATCCCATTTCCTCATCCATACCTTTGTAGAGTATTTATTCCAACCTATACTTTTTATATAAATAGTTTTAGAAAAATTATTACAAGTTGTCTTGGATAATACTTTCACTTTCTTAGCTTCTTCTGATAGATCAATGGAGTAAATACACGATATTCTTATCACATGTTAGAGGAATTTTTATAGTAGAATTCTCTAGTGAGAATTGAGTAATAGAACAAACAGTTTTCTTCTTTTTTGGATACTCAATTTGTATCTTTTCAATATTGGTCAACTGAGCTTCCAAATCTAGAAATATCATATTGAGGATGACTCTTTTGTCTTAAATCATAGTCATCATATCATCACAATACTTCTTCAAAATATCAAATTCCTCTTCATGCATATTTACTTTTATTTATTATAATGAGTCTTGTTCGATGACGTTCTTGAAATTTTCTTCCAGTAATAACTTTTTGAATTTAGTGATCCTTTTCAACTGATCGTCAAGTGCATGGATCATCTCATCCAGAGTCATAATTCCTCCTCAAATTCTTCTAGCCATTTTGAGTAACTAAGTTCAAATTTCTCTTTGTTTCTTAAAATGGTCCATCTTTTCTACAGAGATTAAGGCATTCAAGAATATCTTCATGCAATCCCTTCTCCAAAAAATCATTTTCTTCTTCCAACTGGGTGACATACTCCTACATACAATGAAATACACCACAATAAAGGGATGCACTTTATTCAGAAATATCATATAGAGTAGCTCATAATCTATCAACTAATAAATAATGAGAGTTGTTAGACTGATCATCACCACTTGTGCTATAATTTTCATCATGAGAAGTGTTTTCAAATGTACTAACACATATCTCTCTATCACTAGAGGTATGATGGTTTTACATATTCTTGGTGAAAAGATGATCCCCCATATCATTAATTTCCTTGTCTAATATGTCCTCATTATCATAAAGGAATGGAGATACACATACTTCCTCCTATTTAGATAATAGAGACTTATTGTTCATATTTATCTTCTCTTTCTTTTTCCGATTCATCATGGTCTTGGTAGATAAAGAATTCTGCTAAGAGATAATTGACTCTTCATCAATAGTGCACATCATTGTTGACTTAGGTTGGAATATCATGTCTTACAAAAGGATATATTCAATGAAGAGAATCCAACATAGGTGAACCTCCCTTGGATACCAATTTAGAGAAACAATTTGAGATGTGCCTAGCCCTAAGGGGGGGGGGGTGAATCTGTGTTGGGTACATTTTAAACCAGTTTATTCTTTTTATCCGTTCACCTATTGACCTATTAGGATATTTATTCTCTTATTTTCTTTTCCCTATCACATGATACTAATTTGAAAGTAGTAAAAATATGCCAATGGTATTTTTACAAGGTTCACCACTCAATAAGAGCAGTTACGTGCTTTCCGTGTACGGTAATGACCAGTGCATAGATTCTCCCCTATAATGTAGTAACTATTGTAGTGGTTGACTAGGAAATAATTTTTCTAATTAGTGTGGCTCCCTACACATGGATGAGGGAAAGAAATAATTGCTTTCCATTGTTTCTCTCTACACTCATTGGGGGGAAGGGAAACCATCCTCTTCCAACATGAAATGAGTATGATATACCCTTTAACTCACTAGTTCTTTATACTTCCAGTATAGATAGACTCCTGCAGCCTCTAGATGTTTCATTATACTATCTCTGAATAGAGTATCTTGCAAACTCTATTATGTTCTTTATAATGCATCTGAATACATTCTTCTCTCTATTAAAAGAGTTTTCAACACCAAAAAATCTTCCTCTTTTTAAGACCTGTTGGATACTACAATGATAATTTTTTCTTCCACAACCTTCTTCTTCTTATTATTACATAATTAAAAGCATTAAATTAGCAAAAATATTCTTTCCTTAAAGCAAACCTATAAGAAGGACACTATTTTTCTACTACTTCTTCAATGAAAAACCATCTTCATTGAAACATGCTCTTCATCACACATTCTCTTTCAGTTCAAAACCAACGGCACTGAACTATTATTATTCTTCTTTCTAGAATCACAATTTCTCTTTTTGATTGTTAAATAAATGAATTCCAGCTCAAGTTAGAATCATCACAACTGACCATAAGTTGTTAAGAACTTCAAGAAAAACTAAAATATTGCACGCCAATATCTAATTACTAACCACCCTGCTTGCACACATCCTTGCTTTTGTGCCACCAACAAATTGTGTGCCACAATTTTTCAAAACAAAAAACTTGCATGCCAATTATGGTTTATACAATACACACTTATTTCTCACAACTCCTTCTTGCATGCCTCTTACAACTTGTGTGCCACTTCTACCTGTGTGCCACAATTCTTGCACACCTCCCCACTTGGGAACCTCTTGAATAACTCCCAAATTGCATGGAACTTCAGCTTACGTGCCACTTTATACTACATGAGCGATCATAGCTCAAATTTTCTACATATTGATCTTTAATAAATGAAGAGGGTATCCATATATTTATTGGTATTTTGGTGACCCTACATGAGAAGCATGAAACTCAACTTTTTCATCGCTCCATCACATGATCGCCAATCCATCACTTGTGTGCCACTTCATCACATGTGCGCTACTCCATCACTTATGAACCTCTTTCCTTCCATCATCATATTTTGATGTGTTGATCTTAAAAAATTTCTTACACACAGCATATATGTGTGCACCACTTATACATTCACACCACACTTGCTCGCCACATATACTGGTGTGCCACTTTCATGACTTGTTCGCCACTTTTTTTTTCATTTTGAAAACACTTATTTACTACCCTTAAACATCGTGAGTATTTAATTACAAGTTCTCCAAACTTATGATATTTGTGAAAGAAAAATCACCATAGCATCGTCACAGTTTTACTCATTTTCATAGTGCCAAAACATTCACTACATCCTATATTCTCTTTATCTTCAAAAATCATCCTTTCTTATTCTTATACTCTTTGGAATATGAATTCCATATTGCTTGTTCATCCTCAATATAAATCATCTATTACTTTTTGGAGTGATAATTACAAAAACATTAATCATCTCTCTTTATCCAAATGTCAACGCTTGAGGCTTCTTCAAACACCTTAAATGTGGTAGAAAATATATCACATTGGATTCATGAATTTTGAACATTAATAATAGTTAAATGATTATATAATTTCAAGGAAATGTTTAATGGATAACCATCATAGAATTCCCAGAACTTCCACAATCTCTCTTCTTCTTCAACCATCATTCTTAACATAAATACCTCATTATTATTCAAGTGTATTTAAATTGATTATACTTCATCATTCTGATCCAATAATCCTCAAATGGATGATAATTGTCCATTATTATTTTTTGTAGACAATGTGTCACCTTTGACACATGTTCATCGATCATAGGATCCGTTCAAAAATCATCTTAATTTCATTATCGCTTAACTATCAAGTTTTTCTTCATATGATTATTCTTTTTGACCTGTATTGGAAACATTATACAAAAAATACAATCTTCATAAACAATGTGGTACCTACATAAACCACCATGATAGTGGTTGGTCTCATTATACTAAGGGTACCAATGATTATTTATTGAAACTATAGAATCAGTCAACAAAATTCTAGCGATTAGTGAGTTTCAAAAGGGACACCATATATAATTAATTGGGGAGTTATGATTTGGTTTTGACATAATATTTACCTTGAAAACCCTTGTTCTTATTTATCTCTAGTGCGATGATGAAAATGATGAATCTATGTTCATGTTTTTAGATCCTTCCCTCTTGTATCACGAGCATAAAAATATACAGATTTTAGAAAATATATTCTGGGTGAAATTAATTTTTTTAATTGTTATGTGAATGATCCATTCCTTGAAAAAATCTAGATCTATTGTTTTTAGTGGATTATATTTGTGATCAGTGGAATGCAGGCACAGTTTAGTGAAACTCTTAGAAATTGACATCAGCACATTTGAGGTAGGAGTTCCTTACCACATAGAGCATTTGTTAAAATTTTATTGGCATGATAAGAATGTTTCTCCATAATTTTGATGTTTTTGGAACCATTATATGATATTGAATATTTTTTATATTAATTTAGTGTGAATGTACAACCAGTGAGACACATTCATTATGTTCTATAATTTTTATGTTTTATGATATACACTGTTATATGCATATTCTTAGCACATGGAGGTTTATATTATGTATCAAAGTAATGAGTGGGATCATCATGTATTGGTTAAACCAAAGATGTTATGAATGTGCTTTTACTAAATGTTAGAATTGTGATGATGGGATATGGATTGACCTAGTAGAGGTAGGGTTATGATAATCATCTAAACCATCTTGAAGTTATACTTTGAGTAATATGGACATAATGATGGACCTAGTAGAGTTAGGTTAATGAAAACCTTATGGACTGGCCCAAGGATGATATAGGGGATTGACAACCTTGTTGTCTAACTCTGGAATTGATTTTCTATGGGAATTAATAAAAAATATGTATTTCCTATGTACCATGATCCAATGTTTGAAGATATGTGTGACATTGCATTTGGTAGGGAGAAAAAACATATACGTTTTGGGATTTTAAATGTATGGTTACCATACAATAGACATGTATATGATTAGTTTCTTATTTTTGAATTTAATTTACATCATGGAATACACCATTATATAAATGATAACATAGTGTTTAGGATGAATATGTTGTTCCATAATGGTATAGTAATCACACTCAACATGGGAATCTGAAGGCATGTTTTGATTTAATCACTATGTATTTATTTGATTAAAAGATCCCTATATCATGGATTTGAGAAAGTGGATATTTGTAGAGGGATTAAATGTTGATGAATACATCATACTATTTTTGAAGTGTTTTAGTTTATTTTCTCTATTATTATACTTTTTTTAATATACAACATTTAGGGTCTTTTGGATTAAGTTATATGACTTTGATGTCCTTTACTATCACATAAAGATATTATCTTAGTTTACACTATATTACTCAAGGGTTTTTATTTACACCTATTTGTTATTTTGGTGTATGGACTTTTTTAGCAATGGTGTGGTCTCCCAAAATCATCATTATGGCCCTTTATACTGGACAGAACACTCTTTCATATAGAGAGGCACACATTAGGTCATGTAGCAATATATCCTAGATCAATTAATTCAATTTGTAGAATTATAACCACCATGAATTTCGAGATTATAAAAGTTATTTCATACACTGAACTAGTACAATAAATTTTTATCTATATGATAAAAATCCCTAAACTTGTTTTAGAACGTCATAATGATAGAAAAAGAAAAAAGGACACTTGCGTGAGATATATGGGGATTCTTCAATAGCCTGTTTTGTAGGATTACTAGTTATGTTTGGAGAATTGATAATGAAATATAAGGACATTAGTTCCTATAACATGATTTCTCATCACCTATCTCATTGTAAAGAGAAATAAAGGCTTTAGATAAATGATATTTTCCTAATATTGTATTTTTGTAAACTTGAATATGGTATATAACAATTGATCTAGTCTTCTATATACTGAATCACATTTTCCAGGTAGTGAATTTTTGGCTTCTATATGGATATGAAATTAAAAACTAATCTCAAATTAGAATTATTACATTGTAGTTTTTCCATATGTATCCATTGGAGAAAGGCTTATGAATATTTTGAAAAAAATAACTAGGTAAATAAGGGTTATGGGGAAATGAGTTCCAAAAACCTTATGGTGACAAACATTGAATGAAAGTTTGAAAAATACGCTAATTTTTTTAGTAAATTGTTCTTTTTTAAATTCATTAAAATATTCAATAATACATACAGGCAATACAACGAAATTGATTTTTTTTGCTTCTTGTGTGGGAAATATGGTCTTTTAAATGAATATTGTAAAAAATTAATGTATACATAGGGAGTAGAATCAACATTAAATATATTCATCATGGATTATAAGGAATCTATTTTACTTATTGGGAATTGAATACATTATTTTATTCAAAATATTCTAAAATGAAAAAGACATTACTAGAATGATGATATATTCTCATGTGATCTGAGGAAGGGTGATTTTTATGTCAATCAAGAGAATCCCTTAACAGCATGAAGTAAATTTAAATTTCCCCAGATGATAAAAATGAAGATTCCTATTTCATTAATGTGAATTGATGAAATTTTTATTTCACATTAGAAACATTATAGTTGAACTAGTTTTTATGTTAAATTTTACCTGTACATTTATATCATTATTATCTTGGACATAATGATACATTATTAATTTTGATATTAATGTTTTATAGAATTTTAGTATTAATTAACAACTCAGTAATACTAGAAATATTGATGTCATTTGTTTGTAATATATGATGAATATAAATTATATGATTCATACCCACCTATTTAAAGATAATTATTTATCATATAAAACAATATGGTTTTTCTCAGACATATTCTGAGAAGATTATTTAATCTCTTTGAAGATAAAAATACATTAGATATTTTAAACATGAATACTTTCTAATTTTAAGATAAATAATTCTTTAGAAAATAAG
The DNA here is from genome assembly GCA_963277665.1 of Viscum album. Lineage (NCBI taxonomy): Eukaryota > Viridiplantae > Streptophyta > Magnoliopsida > Santalales > Viscaceae > Viscum > Viscum album. The sequence goes on from OY728156.1 coordinate 56,836,184, forward strand.
GTATTCTACAAAGAATTCATAATTTATTTTTCTACTTGCAATGAAAAATTCCAAGTTGAAATGATATGTAAATTAAAATACATTGTTTTTTACCTTTATATAATTTTAAAAGTGATAGATAAATGTAATGAACTCACTTATTAAAAGTTATTTGATCCTTCAGTCTAGTATGTCAGATAATAAATTAAAAAATATTCATTTTACATTGAAAGCAGAGCGATGCTTTTCCAATACTCACAATACCTTATCAAATTATAAATAATGTGACAATAAATGTTAGAAAGATGAGGATTAGTATGTTTGTAAAAAATCTTCCAAGATTCCATTTATAGATATTTTTTGCAAATATGAGCAAACAAATTAACCATATGCTTACTAAATTGAATAGTAGATATCATATATGTTATAATAGGAAGAAAGTCAAAAATGTCACTCTCTCCAATTGTTTTTATGGGATCTTTATGAAAAGAATCAAACATCTTCAAATGTCAATTTAAAAAAACACAATGTTCAAATTAGTTAATAAACATATTGCTACTAAAGATATTATCAAACCAATTATTGAAATGGTATTATATCATACTAGAAATATTTCTATGATTGTTGCACATATCTATTGATGCAGCGAGAGTAATAAAGACATCAATTAAATAATGGATCTATATTGACAAGTTGGAATTTGAAAATTATCTCTATAGGGTTTTAGTTATTGTAACTTTCCTATAATCACATACTATATAAGAATTTTAAAACCGTTGTATTTGTTTTATATTCACCATGGTGGGTGATATATATTTCTGAATATGAATATTAATTAATAAAGGAAGAAGTATTATACATATATGTATAATTGATAAGTTATTAATAATTCAAATATGAATTAGTTATACCAAAATCCGTTCTGTATACTGGTAGTTGATGTAAAATTTTTGGTGGGATTTCTATAGAAACAACATATGAACAATAAAAGCAAGGTACCGATAATGATTTACTAGTTATATCACACCATAATCCTTAAATACATTTGAATTATACTCTTCAATGATACTATGATCAGTATGTTAGGCAGTTGAATTCTTAGAAACATATATTGGAGGTTACGTTTTAGTACATGTTTATATAATGTGACAAGAGAGGTTTGCAATATCAAACAAATATAATATGGAATATAGGTTTCAAGGCTCTATTTATTGGTTAAAACAAGTTTAATGATCCATGAGTATTCATTTGTTGTGAAAAATTTTAAGGTGTATATAATTGCATAGTTGGAATGATATACTTTTCTATGATATATATATGTTTAATGACATATTGAAAATAGTATTATAGTATTTGGGTTATATAAATATTAAAAATTTAACTAATGATGATATAAGTATCATCCTATTTTCTATGGTTCATGATATACTTGTGTAGATCATGGTTTTTCATAATATAATGAAAAGTAAATAATTGACATGGTATTGAAAAATATAATATGGAAAAATACAACCAAATTATTCCAGTGTCACGCAGTATTTAGTGATGAATAAATTACATTTTCCTATGATTACTTTGAAAATATATCACACATTTTATGAGTTGTACATAGTTTTTTTTTCTTCTTTTATATTCATAAAAAATATATTTTGAATATATTAGAATACTAGGATAACTACATTGACTATAATTAAGAAATATCCAATAGTGCTTCAGAAAGAAAAAACTAGATCTGTTCCTCTTAATTGAATAAATCGGAATATTAATTTTCTAGGATATAAAACTAGTTTTCCTTTAGATGAGTTTATCTTGTATCATTGTAATACTTAAGAAATAAAAAATGGTTACGTATATTGTACCCATTATTTTTCAAATCTATATTAGATAGATTATTCTACGGCTTCTTTCAAAGCATAAGAATAATGTTTAGTGACATTTGTTCAAGATATTGTAGTTATTTCTAGATAGTAAAGTTCAATCATATAATGATGAACTTGTATCAATGGTATTATCCAAAATTGGGATAGAAAACATAGAATAGTATATATTCTTGGTCATATCATCTCTTAAGTTATTTTATAAGTGATATTATGATAATGTACAAAGATCAGACATATGTAGTGTTGTGGGCTCAATGTCTATATCCATATCGTAACAGGAGAATATTTATCATGTGAGGATAACTTGTTGAGTAGTTAGCAGTTGGATCTAGTATAAGTGAGAGTATATAAATGTTGGTTCCCTTGAACAACCTGTTTTTCATGTCATATATTCAAAATATTCCCTATGATTAATATTAATAAATAACATATCACCTCTTGATCATTTTAATTTAATGAAATTAATGTGATATTTCCATTAGAGTAAATGTCTCACTGAAAAGCCATATAAGTTCCCCACTATGATGAGAACCATGTAGTGATTTGAAAATATTCTAATATATATTAGAAGGTTAGATGATATCATTTAATTGGAAAAAAATTATAGTATATCATTTGTGGAGATTCATGAAACATTGATACATTATCTTAGGGTTTATGCCACTACTAATCATAAGAAAATAGGTTATGAGAAAATGATCCAATAGTAGGAAAACTTATTTATATATTTAATTTTATATTTCTATATTAAAGAAATGGTAATGGTCATTAAACAATAATATTATTATTAATTAATATTATGAGTCATGTACATTAATAGACTGGGAAAAAAATAAAGAGAATTTTTTATGGAAATTAGTGTATGTTGGGTGCACCATGAGTTATATGAATTAATTAATAATTTAGGAAAGGATTTGTCACTTAATAATTTATAATATTTTATTATCTAACTACCATCAATGATAAGTTAACACTCAGATTATTTCTATGTCCATAATAGTATTTTTTGAAATTTTATTTTCAAAATTTCAATAAAAGAGACATTAAGAACATAGGTTTTTGACACTAGCATGAAACTAGATTAATTGAAGATATGGAGATAATGGAATTATATTAAAGAGTGTAAATTTTTTGTGGTTATTTTAATAGATGAATTTAACTTCATTATTTATGTGTGTCATGGTGTGTTTCAATATTATGACATCAGAATTAATGAGTAACAGCATAATGAAACATAAAAAAAGGGCATATAGGGCCACACAATAACTGTGTTCAAAACCATACATTAATTATATATAAATTTTACATGGAGAATAAATAATATACCCATGCGTGGTTGAATAATTAACGAGGTGTATTCTTTCACACATATTCAATAATCAAATATTTGAAAAAATATTTAGTGACATGATTAATAAATAAATATTTTCCCCTTGTAATATTTTATTTAATAACATTAATGTACAATTTATTAGTTAAATTTTATTTAAAAGGTAAGAAATATTTATTTAAATAGTTTTGAAAAAAATTAATAAAGATAGTTTTTAATTTTAGTAAATATAATATTTATATATTTTTTGTTGAATAATTCACTGATACTTATTTATTTATTAAATATTAATTTTTCAAATCCTAATAAATATAGAGGTGGATGATGAAAAACATTAAATTGATTGAAATGAAATGTTATATTAAATATTATTTTATAATAATAATTAAATATTATTTTAAAATAGATATTAAATTATTTATTCAAAAAATAATATTTATTTTACCCATGAATTTAGAACATGTCAATTAAACAATAATAATTCTATCACTATTTTGAAATGGGAATAACTAGAGATTAAGAAAGTAATAATGTCCATTGATTATTTATTATTTTGTGACCATTGATATATTTATACACATTAAAAAAATTACCTAAAGTTCCTGATATTCTTATCATTGGTAATAATGAAACTATTGAGATAATTCTCGCAATCCCTAGAGATTTTCCCCATGAAACTCTCAAGAATGGAGAGCATTCCATGCCCACCTCCCACTCAATTTTTGAAAGACCAATAAAATAACATCTATAAAAAGTGATTTTCAATGTGATAAATAATGAATAACATATGCATTAGGATATTTCATGCTATCACTGGGGGATTTCTACACTAATGATTGGATGTTTATAATACATATGTGTATTACCACTAGATAGATTCTACCCTTGGATCTATTTATGCAATAATGGTAATATAAGAGTGGTGTGTCAATTCAACAATGTAAAGAAGAAATAAAATAATTTGTAATTCAAAATTTATCTATAAGTTAATTATAAATCTTATGTTAAAATCCTTCTTTATTGATTTTGGAATTTATTTATCATTAATCCTTGATTTAATTTTTTTTCCATTACATTATTCATCATCTATATCTTAGATTATTCAATTATTACAATAGGAATGCAAGTGGTCAATGTCCCAATAGAATTTATACTTCACCCCTAAAAAACACAATACATTGGATGTTTGATTCACTAACCACTTTGAAAGGATTTTTATTCTCCTAAAATATTCTTGTGAATCATCTTAAAAATGTATATGAATAATAGAAATGGGATTTGATTTTAAATTCCAAAAAATTTGATTCATTAACATTTGGTTTAATCTTTTTTATATAGGTTTCCTATGGTATTCCAATGGTTGAGTTTACACTCAATAATTTTACAAATTATTTACACATTAATAAAAATTTAATACAAACTCTATTAACTAATAAACACCATGTGAATCCCACAATTTCACTCATATAACAATTTTTTGTTTTTGTTTATTGTTTGGTTTTTTGTGGTGTTTATGGGTGTTGTGGGTTTATAAAGATGATTTTGGGTAAGCAATGATTAGGAGTATGGTTAACACTCTATTTTCCAACCTGTTTGGTTAACCATTCAATGGTTCGTGGTTGGAGAACAATGTTATTTTTCACAGTTTGATCGTGGTTTTCAAAAACATGAAAATCCCGTGAAAACCATCCAGCCTATTTTTGGGGAGGTCATAGATTTTGTAAAGTTGTTCCATGGTTTTTCACAATGTTCTTCCTAATCATGTGGTATATCCAACAAGCTAATTTTTTTACCTTTTACAAATATTCCATTATCTATGTTTTAACCAGTTGGCCTCATTTTCCCTACTTCTTATGTGCATCCCCTCTCCCTTGATGTTAGGACTTCCTCCTCTCATTTTTGGTATATTCTCTATAGATCATTGTCACTTTGTCTTCAGGTAAGTCATTTTCCGTGTATTTTATTCATTTTTACCAATTATCATTATAATTTTTTTATTTCAATGGATGTGTAGAACCCTGTATGGTGTGTTATATGAACCTAGGGATTGCAATGGGTATTTCTGTCTAATTAATAATGTATTATATGTATTAGGTATTCTCTTTTCTATCATGGGAGGTTATCATCAGAGGTAGTGAGTTTGGAACCAATTATTCTGTTATAGTCTCTTTTTAAGGTTGTTTTCCATGTCTGGCATTAATATTCTATATTAACATCAATATTGACCATATCCTTACATACACTGAAATTACATCACTTTTATAGAATACATAATATATTACGAAAACAAACTCTCAACAAATATATTAGTTTGGTGCCTTTATAATTATGGAAATGTAAAGCTTGGTACACATGTGAGTTATATTATCTCCCACTATATTACCTAAGACTAGAATCTCTCTTAGATACATCCTCATAATACATATCTTTATAACCTGAAGAAGGGAAACATAAAATAGGGTTAGATCATATGCTCAATAAGGGTAAATAGCAGAGATATGCTAGAATAAACATGAGAATAATGGTATATAAACATGATAATATCATTCTAAGATCGTACCCTACATATCAAATATCAGAAGAAAAAATCTGATGGCATAAATATTAGAAGTTTATAGGACATGAATCATAAAGGATTGGAGAGAAAAATCCATGAATGCATAACATAAGAACTAGATATATAATTGAGGTATACATATAAAAATGTATTATCATTCCTTATAAGTCATGGTAAGTTTCCAAAACATATTAGGTCACATAATGGGGACTACACCTACTAGGCGAGAGAGACCTCTATCAATAGTCATAGGTATTTTCTTATAAGGGATCGAGTATCCCCATCTTAACAAAGTGGATCAGGATTTTCCGTCTCTCAAGAGTGGATGAGGTTTCCCCATATTCCCATCATGGATCTAGTTTCCCCAAAATCCCATAGTGGTTTTAGTTTCCCAATATTCTCATAGTGGATTGGGTTTCTCCATCATCTATAGTGAATTAAGATTTTTGACATGATTCTCATTTATTATATAATGATATATAAATATGTACCCATAAATTTGTGGGTGATATAGGTCCCATATATATCATGAAAAAATTATACATAGATGTACTAAAAGATCATAAGAAATCATATCCCAACATATTAATTGAAATGGGTATCAAAAAAATATAATTGTTTGATAACCTAATGTAAAGTGATAGGTTTTAGAATCATTTCATCATTGAATGACCATGAATGGAAGAAATATTCATAAGTATATAACCCGTTAATGTATAATGGTTTTTGTAAAAATATTACCCCTAAAAGGTAATGGGTTTTATAAACATATAACAAATTAATGAGAAATATGTTTCATAAGCATCGTGTCATAAAAACCTAAACCATTCAGAGAAAAATGAAAATAGAACCATTGGATCATTTACCAATAAAGGCAAGTGTAACACCAATAGATCTCATAATACATTGGAAGTAATTTTGAAATATCTTATAAAAAATTTGAATGAGAAAATTATCCTTTCCTCTCTCAAAAATACTATTTAAAACATACAATATCTTGAAACTCATTTTCATCAAAATAATCTTAAAAACATATAAATGAATCAAGAGAAAAATATCCAAACATTTTTCTTTGAAAAATTATAAAGAAACCTTGAAATCATTTTTAAAACTATTTTCCATGAAAACGTAAAAAAAATAATATCAAAAATGTTTTGAAAACAAATTCATTTAAAATTCATTGAAATCATATAAAGAAATGTTAAATATTTTTTAGAAATAAGTTTCCATGAAAACATATAAAAGAAGCATGAATTTTTTTAAAAACCATTATCATTGAAAATAATATGAATAATTATATATAATAAATGAAAACATTTTGAAAACCATTATCCTTAAAACTTATAACTGACATTTTAAGAACTTTTTGAAAACTTTTTTCTTTGAATTTTTTTTAAAACATATAAATAATTCTTGAAATAAATATAAAAAACCTTTTACATTGAAAATTTACTAAATAATATTGAAAATATAAATTAAATACCTTTTTTATACTAAAAACATTGAAAAATTATAAATATTTATTGAATTAATTTTTTGAGAACATGGTTTTGAATGATCATAGATTTCTGGCAGAATAGTGAGGTAAAGTAAGACATTATAAAAAAAATTATTAATTATATTTAGTCCCAAATACTAGAATAGTGTAACTAATACATTTTTATATAATTAATAATGAGAGTATAATAAAATTCATTAGTTTTACTGTGATATGGATCATAATATTTTCTCAGTGGAAGTATAATCCTATACAATCTCGATAAATGATGACATTGTTTTAATAAACTCTTTTTACTAGGTAACAATGAATTACAATACACATGTAAAAAATGAAATTATATAAAGATTATAATATTATGAAAATAATTATTTTGATTATATAAAATTTCCATGAGATTTATATACATCTCATAAAAGAATATAGTTGCATAACATGTAATGTGACTCAAAGAAAGAAAATTGATACAAAATTACATTACTGGTTTACTAACTTATAAAACATAGAAACCATTAAATAAATATAATAAAAATGATATTTAAATACCCATAAATTCAATTATAAGAATCATATAATACATCCATAGGTAGTAAACACACCACTTATAATAAGTTGGCCATGAACATGGATTTTGTCTCATGGAAAATAAAAGTGAGATGAGAAAACACATTACATAAGTATTGAATGTCATAGTAATCCAAAAACAATCCTATATAATAAATATATTATTATTATTATTATAAAAAAGAAAAATATTATTACTTTTAATACCATATAATATTTTTTATGACTTTATATTACTTTTTTTTAACAACTCAATGTTCATATTATGTTTTTGGTAATTATCACTTTTTTCTCGTGTGTTTTGATTTGTTAAATTTTTTAGTCCTTGTAGTTATATAATGATATACATAAAATTAACCATTATATAATTATAATATATATTTACTTTATATGTATCTAAATTAATCTAAAAAAATAAAAAAATTATATAATATACAATGTTCATGGTGATGGTAGGTCATACGTACACATCAACAATGATTATGTTTTACTGTCGTATTGAAAAAAATAAATTAAATGAAATATAAGTATAGATATATATAATATCATTACATTATAATTATTATGTTATATATATTATATACCTTTACTAAACCCATCCTTATTTCATTCGATGTAAAGTGTTAATGAACAACATCATATTCCCAAAAAATGGATAGTATGATGTTATGCTTTATATAATAATTCCAAAATAATGAAGATATCCTAAATATAATATATATTATATAATAACATATTTTTCATCATAATTCCCAAAAATTGTAGGTGTTAAAAGAAAAATTAACAACATAGTTTCGTGAGGTGGCAGTTCATCGTACATAAGAACGATAACTTTATTACCCATTAGATGGAATTGTTTGTATGTGTAGTTTGAATCCATATATTAAAAAATATAATCATATTTATTGTACTTAGGATTTTATATAAACTTTAAATAAAAATATTTTACAGTTGTAAAATGAAAATAATACAAAGGGGATTTAAGAAATAATTTTACCTCTTCTTTGGGTATCATATTTTGGTTTTCACTATAGGGCTTATTTGGATTGATTTATTCCAAAAGGGAGGATTATAAAACTAATTGAGGGTATTTCGGATATTATTTTATAATATTTTGGGTGATATAAATTACATTAGATGTGTGACTATGTGGGAGGGGTGAGTGCCTTTTTATAGTGGAGGAGTGGTGGTATTCTTATAAATTTTTTGAAATGGCAATTCCACCCCTATTTTTTCCATGTGATGTGGCCAAAAAAATGATCCTAATTAATGAAAAGGAAATATAGAGTCGAAATTTTGACATAAAATGGATTTTGGAAAAGTTTCTAGGTCCTTTTAGGTCTCTAGTTTTACGGATATAGTCCTTTATTAATCTTATTTTCTCTTAATCATTGTAATTAATTTTAATCACAGAAAATAATATTTTGTGTGAAAAATAAGTAGATATTATTAAAAATTAAAAATAATTATACCAAAATATGGAATCGATTTTTCCAAATTTAAATCATATATGTGGAAAAAATAAATTAAAAATTAATCACCCAGATGTGCGACGACATCGGGTTTCTAAGCAAAAAGTCCAAAAGTTTGAAATGTTCATATATCAAATTTAAATGTCATATTGGTTTCAATTACATAAATTGTATTAATTAATTTAAAATTTATATAATTAAACATTAAAATAAAACTAAAACACCATAAAATGATTTAAATAAATTAGATGAAAAAGAAATTTTGAATTAAAATTCATTATTTTTCACTATTAATCACAAAATTATATCACATTGAAAAATACCAAAAATTTACCGTAAGATAATTTTTATGTTTATCTTTCAAAAATGAAGTTTATTTTGACATATAAAATAAAAAAAATTGAAATTTATATTTAAAATTGGGTCCCCATTAAAAAAGAGGTAAAATTACTTCTTTGAAGAATACATATTTTTATTCATAAAATTGTATTTATTTGTATCTTGTACCAATAAAATATTTGGGATGTGTATAAAATTATTTATTTAATATATAATATTTAAATTTTATTGAAAAAATTAATCAAAATTGGTTTGTTTAATTTAGTGAGATAACATTGTGTTTGTACATAGAAAAATAGTTTTCTTAGAAAAGTAATTTCCTTACATCCAAAAAGTTATTACATTCTCATATAGTAATTTATAAATAAAGGAACCAATATAAATGCGTAAATAAAAATTTAATAATTTATTTAAACATGTTTGTAACATCCATTCCAATAGTTATGTGGTAGCTATAATAATATTTTAAAATTTATATTAATAGTATATTATAGTTTGGTAAAAAATCAACCATGCGTGTAACGCAAGCTATCAAAGGTACTTGGTGTTGTTAGTAATTCAAAAAACATTGTGTTTTGGTTATCGTGATATTATATAAGTGTTTCCTATAATAAACCCATGCAAAAAATAATAATTAAAATATGAAACCCTATCTTTAGTGTAGCATGAAAGGAAAAATGTCAGAAATATTTAATTAATTCAAAAAGAAATATTTCACAAAATCTCAAGGTGTTACATTCTTCCCCCTTAAAAATAATTTTACCCTCAAAATTAATTAGTGTTATTATATGTTTAATACTTGAATGTTACTTTCATATAAACCACATCATAGAAAATATTACTAAAACATTCATTGCAATGGGAATGTTGAAAACAAAAAGGTTACCAAAAGTAACTCGTAAATATATTCCCAAGTAAGAGAATACCGATGGGAAGTGAAAAAATGTACATGGAATATTGATATAACTATCATGTTTGGATGGATAGTGATAGAGAACATTGATAAGAAAATGTTTACAATCACAAGTCCATAAATATGCCATAATCTAAGGGGCCATTTGATTCATCAGAAAAGATTTTACTTGGATAACCTTTTGGGTTTCAGGTTCATTTCACTAGAGTTGAACAAATTAAATGATATGATATACCTACAGGATTCAGTAAAATATCACCCTTTGTTGATCCTTGATCAATTTAGAACTCACCACTTTCTTCAAAAGGAAGGTGAATTGTTTCAATCCTGAAGTACTAATAGATCATTACATCCATGATAACCAATTAGATATATCATCTGTTACCATCATCATAAAGTATTTAGGATAAGTTATCCAATATGAATATGTACTCATGTGGTGAGATAAAACATAACTCTCACAAAATTTATCTAAATATTAACTTAAAATTTCGAAAAACAATTAATCTTATAACACTTCTAATAGATGAAAATAAAAAACTGTTGAACGAAGGTCATCAAATCAGCTTTAAATTGAACCCCAATATATGAAAATGTGTATCTTAGTTTTAATAATAATAACATGTTAATATGATCATCTTATATCCTCTTGAAACATTTTAATAACCTGAATTACCATAAATCGTTTACAAAAACATGAATTCTTCCATATTGAAAAGATTTCTTGTAATATTCCTTAAATATAATAAGTTTTAAATTTCATCCATGATAACATAAAACACATTTTTTTAAAATCATTCAACTATTTTTAGGTCATTGTTTCTATCCAATTTACTTTATCCAATCAAGTATCTATTTATCCATGTTAAACACAATTCTCTCTATATATTAAAGAAAATAAGGTTTAACTTACCTCAATCAAAATATATCCTTTTAATTGTATCAATTTTATATGACTTCATCACCATTCAATATATCCTTCTAAATATTTAATAAAAACATATACTTAAAATACTTCCATATTTCATTATTCATATAACATAATCATTTAATTCCAAACCATAAATACATCATTCGTCCAAATTTATTATTAAACCATTTCCCATTTTATGTCAACATATTCCTTAATATTCATTTATTATTATTTTAAATATGAATCATTTATTAAGGTTCATCAACCTCAATTTAATCATTCTTATTACGTTTAATGTAAATAATATAAGAAGAACATACCCTTCCATTCAGAAGACATTTAGAGTCTCTTTAACATTAATAATATAATAAATACTCGTAAATATGTACTAATTATTTTCTTAATATTTTCAGTTAAGAAATCAATTTTCACAATTCCAATACTTTAAAAATATAAAACATTCATTATTAACTAATTTCCATCTTGTTCCCTCCATTTACTATAATAAAAAATCATAGTGTGAGTACATTTGTCATAATGGAAAACCACATAATAAAAAAAATCACATATAGGTTTTCTACACCATGGATCCTAATTATTTAATCTATTAAACCTAAGGTATATCCTAGGGTATTAATAGTAATATTCTAGTTAAATACATCATGATGGTTTGTAATATTTTTTAATTCCAAAATCATATCCCCCTGGAGTGTCAAACATGGCATGTATCAGGGCATGTTGTTATGTAACAAGTTATGCTCGAGTCCGGACCGATGCACCTTTTTGATGTTATTACCCCGAGGTACATCCATTCTTGGTCCACATCCACTTTTAATATCTATAATGGGATGTAATTATTGGAAACCACTCGCTCAATATATTACTAAAATTCCAGGGCATTTTCCTATACCTTAACTATTACTTAAACTTATTCTTAGATATATCCCAAGACATATCATTAGAATTATCCCAAGGTATCCCACTAATGTTTTCTCATCCATGATTATAAATATTTAATAATAATTATCTTTGATTCTGACAATATAGATCATTTCTGTTTTTAAATTAAAAATAAAAAACTTCTGTTGAATGCTTAATAACATAAAAAAATAGATTCCCTCAAACCATACTAGTTTAGTGCCATTGAAAACCTATAAATATAAACACTAGAACATGACTGAGAAAATATATCTCTAATTAGGTTCTCCAAGATTGTAACCCCTCTTATACATGTTATACTTAATGAATATCTTCTTAACCTGGGAATGAAAACATAAAAGGGATGAGATAGTAGTTTCAGTAATTGTAAACAAGGGAGATATGTCATCAAAAACTTGGTCATAATGGTATGAGAATGTGATAATAACATTATAATATCGTACAATTAATATCATATATCATAAATTAAAATCATGGAAAAATATTGGTATTTTATTAGACATGAACCATAACGGAATCAGGGGAATGTGATATGAAATCCTAACATAAGAATCATAAATGTAATTGTAAAAGACACATAAACATGTAATATCATTCCCAAAAATTCATGGTGTATTGCAAAACATTATTAGGGCACATAATAAGGACAAAACCAATTGGGCGGGACACACCACTATCCTCATCCACAGTACAATCTTTGTAAGGGATTGGGTTTCCCCATCTTCCCAAATTGGATCATGTTTTCCCATCACCCCATAGTGTATTAGGTATCCACAACTTCCCATAGTAGATCGGGTTCTATCATTATAACAAAGTTGATAGGGTTTCCCCATCGTCGTATAGTGTATTAGGTTTCCCAATCATCCATATTAAATTATGCCAGTCGACATAAATCCTATCAATATCTCATAAGATAAAAATATTTATCCAATTCATTAGTGGGGATATATGTCCCCCACATCTCATAGTAAAATAATACATACATGTGCCACTATGTAATAAAAAATCATATCATTACCCATTAAATTACAAGTGTATAATAAATATGTATTCATATCATAACCTATTGAAAATATATAGGTTTATATTCATTTCATCAAAGAATAACCTATTAAAAGAGTAGGGTTTCATATGAATATATCCCATGAAAGGGAAATGGGTTTCATAAAAATATAATCATGAATAAGAATTTGGTTTTAAAAATATATAACCTTATAAATAGAAACTAGATTCATAAACATCATTGCATAATTACATAAAATAATCAGATATTGAATATGAATACAACCATTGTATAATTTACCTATAAATTCATGACAAACACCAATAGATGTCATATTAGAAAAAAATAATTTTGAAATAAATTTTGTAAAAAATATTGAAGATATTATACTTTATTTTTTTGAAATAGTCTTTATAAATAATCAAACCTGTTTGAAGACATTTTTATTAAAACAAATTTGAATTCTTATAAAATAATATTTGAAAAAATTTGATTTTTTACTAAAACTTATAATGAAAGTTTGAAAAAAACAAAAACAATTTACTTTGAAAACTGATAAAAGAATCATGAAAGTGTTCTGAAAAAAAAACCTCTTTTAAAATTATTTAAAATCTTATAAAAAATATTGAAAAAAGATTGAAAATAGTTCTTCATGAAAACATATAAATTAATATTGAAATTTTTTTGAAAACCATTTTATTTGAAAATAATTTTAAAAGTTATGAAGAATTATTAAAAAAATTTGATAATCTTTTTCATTAAAAATACTTTGAAAAATTATAAAGAATTATTAAATATTGATTGAAAATATTTTTCATTAAAAATGTATTATTGACTCTGGAAAAAAAATTTAAATCCTTTTTCATTTATGATACATTTATAACATATAAATTATACATGATATCATATTTATAAAATATTTTATTGAAATAACGCGTAATTCCGGCCGCAGAGAGAGGTAAAGTATAAATTTAAAAAAAAAACATTCATAATTATCATAACTAAAAAAGAGTGAAAAATGGTACTAATAAATTAATAAAAAAGTAATAACTATATTATAATAAAATTCATTATGGTTCTTGATATATGAATCATAATATTTCATCAAAGGAAGTATAATAACAAAAAATAATCATAAATGATGAGATCGTTTCAATAAACTCTAACCATTTGGTAACATTGAATTATAAGACCCATGGAATATAATGATTTTAATTGATGATTAAAATATCATTAATATAAAGAGTTTCAAGATATAACATTTAAAATGGCAGTATATACCCTTTGTAAAATAATTAAGTGGTGTAACATGGCTTGTGTCTCAATGAACAAAAATTGAGACACAATTACTTTACCAATTTGGAAACTTTTGAAACATAGACTATATGAAAGACATAAAATAAAATATAGATATATAAATAACCATTAATTTACATATAATAATCATAAAATAAACATATGGGTATTAAAAAAATCACATATAATATATTGGTGGTTAACAAGGCTTGTGTCTCATAGAAAACAAAAGTGAGACGAGAGAACCCTTGCGTTAAGTCTCCACTAAAATAGTACTCCTTAAAAACTATTATATATTAAATAAATGTTTTTATAAATCTACCAAAAAAATAAATTCATACATATAATACTATATATTATTTTATTATGACATTATATTACCCGTTTATTAACAAGTCAATCTTAATGTTATTTTTTGGGTAATAATGGTTTTGTTTTTCTCTTTTGTTTAGTTTTTAAATATTTTTTGGTACTCGTAGTTATATCATGCTCTAAAGAATATAAAAATTATATAATTATCATATATATTTATTATATAATTATTTATATTAATCTATAAAAGACACAAATCTGAAATGAGTTACAATGTTCATGGAGATGGTCGGTCGTATGTACACATGAAAGTTGTTTCCATTTTACTATAATATTGAATGAAAGAAATTAAATATAATATAACTATATATATAATAAATAAACTATAATTATTATTCCATATATATAATATAATTTTACAAACACATCCTTTATAAATTCCATGTAAAGTGTGAAAGAATAACTTTATTTTAGAAGGTAATAGTCCAAACTTCCACAAACGAATATATCAGACTTATACAAAAACTAAAATCATGAATGCTTGTTTTTTATAAAAACTAAAAAAGAATAAAGACATAAAAAATATCATATATATCAGATAAAAATACAGTTTCCATCATAATTCCCATCCATGAGAGGTGTTAACAGAAAAACAAAAAATATCATTTCATAAGGTGGTAGTTCGTTGTACACAAGAATAGTAAGTTCTCAATTATATAGAAATTTGTTTAAGTGTTGGATTAAAACATTGAAGAAAAATATATAAATATATTAAGGATACTATTTATAATATATAATCTGGGAATAAGAATATTTTAGGGGGGGTGGAAATAAAAAAATGATCTTGAAGAAGGATGTTACCTCTTCCTCCAGTTACTCATTTTAGTTTTCACCCAAAGAATTCATTGGATGGATTAATCCCCAAATTAAGGCATATATAACTAAGGGATTAAATTTTGGAGAATTTATATTCCGGTTTTGGGTGAGACAATATGTTTTAATGTTGTGAATATTTCAGAGGGGTGAGAACCTTTTTATAGCGGAGGAGGAGTGGTGTTATTCTATTTTTGTGAAAAGGGAATTACACCTACTTTTTCCCATGAAATGTGAAAAAAATAATGGTAATAAATCAAGAAAATGTATTATATGGTATATATATGGACATATAATGTCTTTCTTTACAAGTTTCCAGGTCATTTTGGGCTTTAAGATTAGGGTTAAGTCCTTTATAAATAAAATTCTTACTTTAATCACTATAATTAAAATTAATCACTTTCAATAATATTTTTTGAAAAAAAATGAAATTATTATCCATTATTAATTATTTTGGTTTAAAATATGGAAATAATTTTTTCAAATTCAAATCATAGATTTTTCATAAATTAAATTAATATTAGCCTCGTAGGCGTGCCATGACAGCGAGTTTTTTAGTCAAAAGTCCCAAAAGATTGAAATTTTTTTATATCCAATTTCAATGTGAAATTGGTTGCAATTAAATAAATTTTTTTTAATATGTGTAAACTATATCCAATTAATATTAAAAACCAAAAAATATATAAATTGAACTTTTAAATAAATTAGAAGAAAAATAATATTGGAATTAAAATTCAATATTTTTCAATATTCACCAAAAAAAGAATCTTTGAAAAAAGAACCAAAAAAGAACCCCAATATAATTATTATGTTACTATTTCAAAGGATAATATTATTTTTAAATATAAAATTTATAAATGTGCCAAAAATATGATTTAAAATTGATTCTCCAATAAAATGTGGTAAATTTACTATTTAGAAAATACATCATTTTATTCATAAAATTGGATTTCCTCTTATCATATATCTATCAAATGAATTGGATGAGTATAAGAAATATTGATTGGATATATAATAAAAATTTATTGAAAACATTAATCAAAAAATGGTTTGTTTAAATTATTCACGGCAAATTTTGTTTATACCTAGAAAAATAAATTCCTGGAATATAATTTATTTATATTAAATTATCATTAAATTAACTTATAGTAATTAATAACCATATGATTAATTTTAAATACATGTTTAAATAATAGTTTTACAATTTATTTAATATTATTTTAATCTTCCATTCTAATGTCTAGGTCATAAGTATAATAATATTTTAATAATCATATAAATATAATATTGTAGTTTGGTAAAAAAATGGCCTTACATGTGACATATGAAATCGAAGGACCTTGGAATTGTTAGTAATTAAATTCAAACATAGTGTTCTGTGTACCTCAATATAATCTATGTTTTTCATTTAGTGGATGTATGAAAATCATAGTGATTCTTTATATAAAAAAACTATACTATTTTTTTGTTGAAATGGAAAATATCAACAAGATTAAATTAATTCGAAAAAAATATTTCAAAAAATATCGAGGTGTTACACCATTGGTTTATTTCTATATAATTTTCAATTAATGTACTTAATGTTGATTTTTATATAAATTTTCATTTGTTCACTTTTTTGTATTTGAAATTTTTTGTTTTAAATGAGTTTTTCAAATGGGGGTGTCTTGAATGCACTCCAAATGTGTGATAAAATGGATAAAATGGATTTTATGATTTCAAATATATTTATAAATATATTTTAGAAATGTTTTTACATTGTTCAAATGTGACTTATATTATAAGAATGTTGTTTTATTTACCTGTCGTGTGCAATGACTTTTGATGGGTGGAACTTGTGGTGTGATTGTGATTGGGATTGAGACACGCATGAGTATACATAGACTTGGATCTATAGTTGTTCGAGGGACCCTGAGATAATTTGGTATGAATATAAAGAGAGATTATTTTGGTTTTACAAGGTACCATGAGTTCCATTAGTGGTAAGATCATTAGAGGTTACACTTTTTTGGCCATAACACCACAAGGTCACCTAGAGCTGGGGCCAGGGAAGACATCAATAGAATCAATATTATTAATCCATCTAGAAACCATTATTTTGGTCACACTCACATTTAAAACATATAGTTAGTGTCCTTGGAACACTTTACTAATGTCGTGGTGATCGTTACTCTATTATTCATTTTCTTGGTGCATAGTTGGATGTGATATCATGTGTTATGGACATTTCCATTTATTTTCTTATATGATCATTACGTTAACGATCAAAATAATTATGATTTGTTAGTTATATTGGGATGGTTTTACTATGATTCCTTTTTTAAATTTGAGTCATGTTAGTAACTACTATGTAAAATTGATGTTTTTGGAAGGAATCCATGAGGATTTCAAAGTATAGTTTAAAATAATGGTTTTAATGTGCCATAGATTTGAAAAATAGTTTTTAAATTATTTTATTGGTATGAATGGTTTTAAAAATCCATAAATATATTAATGGTCATATTCTAGTAGGATTTTTTCTTATATTATACATATATCTTAAGGAATATGTATACTTTGTTTTGTATGACACATAAAAAGGAAAGAGCACTATGTTCATTTCTTGATCGTTATGATTTTTATTGCGCATTTTTTATTAAAGAGACATAGTGTCACTAAGTTGGGTAATGTGGAGTAATTTCTATGTTTTTGGTACCTTTGGGGTATATATATAATCCACGTTCTATTATGTTCCCAGTATTTCATCTTTTTAGATTTTACTTGTGATACCATGTATATTTTTTGTTATCGAACTTTTGGTATATGATATGTTGTGTTTATATGGTACCCAAAAAGCCTATATAGTATTTCTGTAGAAGTGTAATTATATATGTATATTCATTGATGATATTTTTGTGTATATCCTATTTCATGGATGGTTTATTCCATCTTTTTATGGGGGAAACTATTCCCATGTGGATATTTTTTATTCTTATTTCCATAACCAATCATATGGTGATTGTGAACATGCTTCAGGACATGTGGCATGATGTCTCAGGTAATAGGTTAGGAAAACCAAGTTGTGTTCATTATAAAATTGTATCAATGAAAATATTTTATTTAGGATTCAGTGGTGAAGTAGATATAGGACAGTAGGGACTCACGACGTTAGAGCATATGGGTTTTTGGTTAACTCTAATTGATGTTGAAAAACAAGTTTAAATGGGTTCTTTGTAATTGTTCATACATTTTGATCCCATTTATGGGGTTTCTTAATGATATTTTGATGTATTTACCTATTAGTGTTGATCCTATATGTGATCGAGGTGTTGTTTTGAGTCTCGAAGTGAAATGGGGAAGTACGAAGGAGGTGCACGGTTAAGGAATATAATTATTACTAACCATGCATAGCCCTTTAGACTCATATGTATATTCGTGTGACTATAAAATCATTAGAACACAGGTTTCCCAATCGTATGGCTAAATCGTGTATAGTGGTAAATGCTAAAAAAATTAATTTTTTCAAACCTTTTTTGTATTACAATTAATGATAGTGTTTATTTTTGGGAACACTGATAAGGGTTTATATATGGTTGTATGATGGTTTTTGATATTAATATTTTTTGGATTAAGCAGGGAATATGTGACTTGTAGAAAATGCCTCCCAAAGGGACCTCATATTGGCTTATATTGGGTGATACAGAGAATACCCCAAAGGAAACTATTCATCTTAAACCATCTCGAGTGGATTATTTGTGTCATTGGATCCAATCTTTGGGTTAGAATGGTTTTTAGGAGTCGATAAGGTTCATGGAACATGCCCATGTGTTTGCTGTGATGAATCTTCCTATTTTACATGGAGACCAATGTCCTAATTTTCCTGAAGATTGGATAGATCAAATTGAGTGAATCACTTTTTTTATGACCTAAGAGTCCAATAATATATGATTCACCACTTTTGTACTAGAAGGAATGGGAATTAAATGGTGGGAATCAGTGATGAAAATTAGTTTCATGAGGATATCACATGGACTATGATCATATAAAACTAGAATAGGAGATTCTTTCCAAATACCGTGAGAGAGTAAAAGGACCATGGTTTCGTAAAGTTTGTCTGAGGATACCATTTGGAGATGGATTATTCCACATGGATTACTATGTTGGTTCATGTTTCTCTGAATGTCCTTGTAAACGACTACCTCAATTATTGACATATTGAGATGGGATTAACATAAAAAATAAATTTTTTTCTTCCCAGTTTAAAAACATACTAAAACCTGGTTAGTAAAGTAGCCATGGATGAGGCTTATCTTATTAGAACGATAAGACTCAATGGTGTTACATTAGTTTTTTTTCATCCATTTTAATTCTTCAAGTTATAAGAGTATGTGGGAAGAGTCTCATAAAGGTAGTGTAAACAGTGTTCAGTAGTCTTCAGGTACATCATTAGTGACTTCTAAAAGGCTTAAGCTGGATTTCATCTATCAATTTTGGAAGGGATTTCACACAAATACGAAATTCCTAGATACTATAAGGGAATAAAACCATTGTGGATTCTTGGAAAATCATTATGAATTTTATCATTCATTTCATAGGGGATTTCTCTAGCCCCCTCAATCAGGAAGGGTAATTTGGTATAGTCAGATGACACTAATAGTGTAAGATCACACCCTCATGAGGTTGAATATTCTCCCTAGAAGATTAATGCTCACAATAGGGTAGATTCTACTCTTATTTATTCATTTTAAGTAATTATAGTGGACTACTATTTTGATATGGGCTCTGTGAGAGGTATGCTATTTATTTTATCTTGTATGGAATATTTTCATTTTGATTTGGGCATGTCCCATTATTTTATCTTGATCATATTTTCTAGTGATTTTGTTATGGGTGTGGACTTGATACATTTTTACTGATATTCCTACCCTAATGGGTATCAATAAGGAGCATGGGATTATGTTTCCATAATTATGTGTGTTCATTATAGACGTGGAATTCATTTTGGACTTCCTAATTTAAGATATTTAATTTTTTACCTTATCACCAACAAGTATTGGTTGATCATATTCAAGGAATAGAATGAATATTATTTCCAAAGCTTCCATTTCCATACCCATAAAGGGAGAATTCACATATTTTAGGTTGAGTAAGAATAAATATTGGGGAGGGTTGGACCAATATCTTTTGATTTTTTTATAATCTCATGTCATTGTTTAGATTTATTTTCTATTCCATAGAATCGATTATTATTGGTTGACTTCGAGTTTTCTTGAATGGGTAACAAATTTTCATTATGGAGATTTTTTTGGGTTTCTTCCCCAGTGAGAGGTTGATATTACCATCGATCATTTCCTGGGTTTGATCCCCATATGTTTCCTAACATACCGGATGGCATATATCTAGATGAATGTGATAAAATCTTAGCTAGATGATCTAAAGGGTAAAAGATATATCTATTCATGCATTCTACTATGGTATTTTATAGTTATATTGAAAAAAATGTAGATATAATACTTAAAATTTTCATCATAGATATTATGCTTAATCAGATGACAGTTAAGAAAAAAATCAATTTTCACATAATTGATGATCACTTCGATCATTTCATAGCAGCATGTTGGTTTTAAAATATTATCTTGAGAACCAAGTACCACTAGTTGAGATTCTTGGAATAATATTCCCCCAATGAATTCATTTTCAATGTCAGTGTGGAAATTATGAGAGTTTTTTATTCCTTCTAAAATTACCAATGATATTGATCATTATAGCATTGTTGAACTGGATAAGAACCCATATTTTGAACCCCATAATTGTAATTTTTTTTGATGACATTTTGGTGTATTCTAATACAAATGTGGATCATAGATACCATCTATAATTAATTTTGTTTGTTTTGAGGGAGAACCAACTATATTTCAAACTATCCAAATTATGGATTTGGATACAATAATTGATATGCATATTCCATGTGATTTATCGGAGAGGTTTTTTAATGTGTCCCAAAAATTTTTAAGAAGTCATGTATTGGGAGGGTCAAATAAATGTGTTTAAAACCAAAATCTTCTTGGAATTTTTCAATTATTATAGATAAATTAATCGATATTTTCCATTTTTATCTTATCCCTTCATATTTTTGAAATGTAAAGGGGTAAATTTTGAATGGGATGAAGTGTGTAAATATTATGATGACTTTTTGAAATGCTGTTTGAAATTCACACATGTATTGGTTCTACCCAATTATGGGAGAGCCAATGTAGTGTATTTTTGTTCTTTAGGTGTTGGAATAGGGTGTCTCTTTATGAAATATAACAATGTGGGGGATGATTCTTCATAGAAACTATGCCTACTTGAATTGAATTACTGTAGCCATGACTTTGAATTAGAAGCCTCGATTCATGAACAAAATAAATGGTGAAATTACCTTTTCAGGGAGTGTTTTATAGTACTTTAGAATAATAAAATCATGAACTATATCTTTACCCGGAGGTACATAAAGATTTGATAGAGATGTTTGGAATAATACTTTAAGATAATTGACATTTTCATTTCTTAAAAACTTGGGTAGGGGAACATAGTCACTAACACATTGATCGGGTAGCTTTTATTGATGGTTGTTTAAGAGACATTAGATGAGTAGGACCAGATGGGTTAGTTTATTAACCTATGTATAGAGGTGTGTAAATACAAAGGGGATTTTATTTTGTTCATTTTCTAGGACACACCCTCTCTCGTCGATCTAGTTATAATTGAGAAGGTATCAGTACCCTAGTTCTACTATATTTTTTGTGTTCTAAATGATGGTGAGACCATCGATGATTAATCATGGTCTCCTGATGGTTCACTCCTCTTTTTAAAATAATTAGTGTTTCATTTGAGTTTGAGGATAGAGGTGATCCATGATGTTTATAGATCTAGTTGGTCTATGAACTATGGGGTGACAAAGATGTTTTATACCTTGAGGGATAGGTATTGGTTTCCCAGGACGATACATGCCCTAGAAACGTTTTTTCATGATATTTGACCAACACTAGATTCCATATTGACCATTAGAGAACATATGGAATGTTTTATCCACATCTTATCATAGATTAGAAGAAGGATGAGATATTGATTTATTTTAGGGTCTTTCAACCTCATACACTTAGTATAAAATATTCCATATGCATGACTAATAATTGTTTTTTGAAATCAGACCTCTTTTATTCTCATTAAGAAGTCAATGATTGTAGACGAACATAGAAACCTATATGTTTGAGAGGTTGTTAGGATTCATGGGGGACATAAATGATATTTTTATATAGTTACTCCTATTTAACATAAATGTTTTAGAAGGAAATATGTGTGCCTTTGGAAACTGAGAAGATGTTGAGAATAGCATGTTAGCCGTTGATAAATTGTCATTCGGAGTAGACCACCCAGACTCTCAAGGAATATTTATGAGCATATGTGCATGATTGCATAATTTTATGCGAAGGCACCCTATCATTATCTATGTTTTAATATAATAATATTCATAAATACTTCACCAATATAGACCCATTTGAGGTGTTTCTCTACCATTCGTTTCTATTTTTGGTAGAGGTAGGTGATAATTCTTTACTAGGACCGACTCTCATCCAAGAGATGACAGAGATAGTATGGACGATTTATAAAATCTTAATAAGAACTCAGAGTTTTCATAGGTTATACACCAATTGACATCATCTTCTATTGGAGTTTCAAGTGAGTGTTCAGTTCATTATTCATGTATATATTTTGCAGGGGCATCATTTCATGGGAAAGAAATGAAATAGGGTGTCATGTTATGTCAACCAGTTTTGACTAAGGGAAATTCTTGGGAAGGTATCCTATTTTTTGTTTTTTCCAACACTATTGAAAAAAATCATTGACATAATTCATGTCTCCCTATTAAAAACAATACCATCTGGAACAAACTCATTTGTTTCAGTGGGATGATACATAGTTTGAGACTGATTCCATCATTGTGATGAATCATATACATATCCAAGATTATCAGAATAATGTGCTCTATAATAATTCTATCACATAGGTATTTTTTATCCAGATAGATAGAGGAAATATCCATAAAACATGGGAGTGGGATGCTATATTGATATAGAAGTGGCATCAACTATTTTCTTTTTAGGATTCCTAAATACTTTATGGGGGATAAAAGTTTAATAGTGGGGAGTTGGTGTACCCCATTGGGTCATTGGTACATCCTTTTCTTGTTTTTATTTAATATTTATTTTTTTGGGTTTTTTTGGTGTTGGGTTTTGAAAGCCCTATTTTTGGGTAAGGAATACCTAAGAAAATAGTTAAGGCATGGTTTCCCTAAAAAATCATCTAACCATGTGAAGGCTGGTGGTTGGAGGATAGTGTACATTTTCACAGTTTGAGAATTGTTTTTCCAAACAATAAAAGACCAAGAAAAAAATGTTCCCTATTTTAGGACAGGCATTACTCCCACATGATTGGTTCATAGTTCTCCTACTAGTGTGGACAAAATATTTGGTTTGTCGAACACTTTAAAATTTGTTCTTTTAACTAAAATGACCCTGTCTAATTTTTTACTCAATTGGACACATTTATACTCACATTCATTTACCTCCAATATCTATTTGTTTTAATGTTTCCTACTCTCCTTAATTATTGTATTCTCCATGGATTTATGATTCTTTCTCTTGAAGAGAGTCTATTTCACTGATTTTTCTTAATGGTTTTCCCCTAAATATTTTTCTTCTTCCATTTATATAGATGTGTGCAATCCTAGATGGTGGTTTGAAAAAAAACAATTTTTTAATGGAGAGTTTGGTTTTATTTATTGATTCTTATGTTTTGGTGTCCTTATCCTTCCTATTCATTGTGGTTATCATTAGATGAGATGAATTTTGAAATATTTCTTAGGTAGGTGTATCTATATAATGGGGTTTCTCAAGAATACCTTTAAATTATAATTTTCCATTGAATTATAATACATTATTTTTCAAATTAAATGAAATTTGGTTTATTTTTATACCATGTTTTATGTGTTCAATGATTTGGTTTGTAAATTATTTGTTTAAAGTGAGTTTTCCAAATGGGTGTGGTTTGAGTGAACTACAAATGTTTGACATAATAGATTAAAGGAGTTCAGTGATTTCAAAAAGACATCTGATGATATTTTTCATTTTTTACCTAATAAAATGTGGTTTAAAAAATTGGGCATGTTGTTTTATTAACATGGTTATAAAATGGTGTTTAATGTATGGAACTTGTGATTTGATTATGATTAAAATTTATTAGGACATATATATTATTGCGGTGTGAGTGGGGTATTTCTATGGGACCATGATAGAATTTGGTAGGAAGAATAAGAGAGATTTTCTTGGCATTCCAAGGGAGAATGGGAGAATTAGGATAGAATACCCTGAGAGATTCAACTTATTCGGCTAAAAGATTGTGAGAGATAATAGAGTTGAGCATGGGGAATACAATGAGATCTTCCAATTTTTATTTCAATTTTTAAAACATTATTTTTGTATCACTCACAATATACCGTTATTTTTAGATCCCTTTGTGAAATTTGCTCAATACAGGTTGGTAATTATGATTTTCTCCATTATGTTTAGTCACATATTTGATGTCATATCATGTGTTCTTCCCATTTCAATTTATATAGTTATATTATTATGATGTGCATGATCACCCTAGTTTTTCTTGTTTGGGCATATTGAGCATGTTGTGTCACATGGACTTTTTTTATATATTTGATCCATGTTAGTTATTGTTTGGAAAACATGTTTTATTTTGGAAGGAATCAATGGTTATCTCAAAAGAATGATTTAAAGTAATAGGTTTCAAAAGATATTAGTTTTGGAAATGTTTTTAGAACTTGTTTATTGTGTTTTATGGTTTTAAAAATCAATAAATAAATTCATGGTGGTATCCTACTAGGATTTGTGCCTCAGACCCTATATATTTATTTGGGAATATATAGACCATGTTTTGAAGGGAATAGGATAAGTTGGGGGAACTGTGTTCATTAGTGGCTCAAATTGAATATTGTTGTCTGTTTTCTATGGAAGAGTCTTGACCTCATCAGGTGGGCTCGTATAGAGTCATTTTTATGCTTTTGGTAACTTTGGCATGTATTTATTATTATTTTTAAGTCTTGTTCCCATTATTTAGAGTTTTTAGCTTTAAATTTTGCTACCATGTATTTGTAATATTATATATTTGTGTATATTTGATGTATATTGTTGTTATGATACCTGTTTAGTATTTTTGTACTTTTATAGATGTTTATTTATGTCATTTTTTCCGTTTATGATATTGGCATCATAATCCCATTTTATGTTTGGGTAATGCCGATTTCTAAAGGCTGAAACCATTTCTAATAAGTTATTTTTTTTCTTGGTTCTTTTCGTCATCTCGTGGTGATTAGAAATATGGTTTTGGCCATATGGCGTGCTAATCTGGGTGATGGGTCTAGTTGACTTGGTTTAATATATTACAAACCATACATGGATACTTCATGATTAAATATTCATTGAAATGTGTTTAAAACAGATTAATCTTATTTTAATGATGCTAATTTGAATGGTCTATAGCGTTATACAGATGAAATGATGTTTTAGTGTTTGATACCCCTTATTAAATGCATATCAATCCAAGAAATATGCCTATATCACATCAAGAGATAATTTCCCAAAAAATTATATATCCTTAATTGATATAATTATAATTTAATTAACGTCGCTATATCATATATGTTGATATATCCATCCTATAAGTCACGATAAAGATTTAGTGAACACATAAATAATTTAATCACTAATTTTTACTAAGAAATATTTGTATTTATGAATATTTAAACTTATGTCACATTATATATAAAAACATGTGAATCTATATCCAAAGCACATCTTAGATAATCTATCAATAAAATTCATCACTAATATAAAAATAATTATAAATTTAAAAATACATATTCATACAACTTTTTTGCATGACCCTATGAACCTTTCTATAATTTTCAATGATTATTAATTCCCAATTCTTGTCCATAATCAAGGAGTGGCCTTTAGAAATGTATCAGCACAGATCTAGATAAAATATATCTAGCATCAAACCTTTTAAATAAAAATATCTGCATACAATATTATTCCATATATATCTCATATATTATGCATAATCTGAGAATCGTTTTATCTGATACATTGAGATCAATCATGAGACTTAGATCATGTCAATATCATATATATAAACTAATAAATTTAAATTATATTCCTAAATACTAGTCAGTATTGATGAATATGTCATATTGGATATATCTATGTGATTACATTTCCTGTTATTCTTATAATAAAATTTGTACATCACATAACTTTCAACTAGATAAAGACAAAAACATCCAAAATATTTCACATTTTGTTCCTATATATTAAACAAGTCATATAGAATAAAAAATATTATCTAGGATAATTAAACCCCATAAATTATTAAAAACATATCCAACCGCCTCTAAATTAGCTTAGAATCATTTTTGGTGTAATAAAAGTGTCAGATTATGAAGGTTTACATGCATATTTTCTTTTTAACGATATGTTATGGGAATTATTTATAAACATGTTATCTAGAAATAACAATGACAGTTTATATGAATTTATATATGGTATACATAGTTTTTCATAAAAAAAATAATGTCACAGTTTTTTGTAATTTAGGAACTCTGATTATCTATAGGAAACCCAAATCATGTTTATCTTAACATATCTTCATAGATGATGTATTTTCATAATGAGTGTTGACCATATATAGCTTATAGAAATATACATAGGGGTAATTTATCAGTCTACTTTCAATACATATATAACATATATGTTTGATTGAAATTTTGAATATTAATTTCCGTATCATGATACATTATTATATTATCACCCTCATTTATGAATAAATTGAAAAAACCACACATAAAAATCATATCCAGTCTATCCTAAAATGTTGGATCCTTATACAATCATATATTTTATAAATTTTATTGTCTTTATTAATACATGTTATATCACCAAGTATCATTTATTACTAACCAATTCTTCCATGAAAAAAATATTCCATACTGCTAAAATATTTAGTGATATAAAATATTTGAAGGAATAATATTTTGGAATTTATATGATAATGGTTCATCATTCTAATATTAAAAAATTTAAATTTAAATCCAAATATCATTACCTGAAAATATCCAAAATTATAATTTATTTAACACTTTAAACTTAAAATGGAATTTAATTAGAATTTTTTAAAGAATAATATGAAAATACTCTTTATATGAGATAATTTGTCATAATTAATAATATAATTCATATTTTTAACTATTCACTTTAATAATTTGTTTCCCACATACTAATCAAGTAGATAAAATTTTTTCATAGTGACATTCACATTTTATTAAATTAGTATATCAAAAATAAACATTTATAGGATTTTTTTGAATTCAAATTTATTGGTCTAATATTAAATACCACTAGTCACATAGATAATATATTCTATAAAAAAATATTATTTTTGAAACTAAAAAACTTTTTTAACCTAAATAATATCATCCATGATTTCATTTATAGAATTTTCAATAAAATAACGAACCCATAAAATTTTATAACATATTACAATGAATAAAACATATATCTACATTAATAATTAAAAAATAAAATATAAAATATAATTTAAAATATTAAACATTTTTCATTCAGAATTTTTTATTTTTATTTTTATCTTATCAAAAAAATATAAATAATTTAGCCCTTATCTAACTTTTCACACTATATTATAGAATTTATTATATGTCCATGAACCAATTGATTCATATAATACATTATTTCATTATAAATACCATTTTTTATATATAAAACATTATTATTTTTTCATAAAATATATAAATAATATAAAAGTATATATATAAATGAATATGTATATATCGTTATAAGAGGAAATGTATCTTTCTTTAAAGTATCAATTTTTATTACAATCTTAAATATTAACCTCTATCTCCCTTAATTAATAAATAACAATATATGAACACATTTACATATACATTATAGAAAGAAATAGTATTATTTAATTATTTAATGTTTTTTTGGATTTAAATGGGAAGAATATTGGGTGAAAATATGGGTTCTCTTTATTTTGTTGAATGTTTTAAGAGAGTGATTATTCCTGTGTATTAAAATATTGTTAATGTTTATAGTTGTTGTGATGCTTATAAAATAATAAATTATGTTATTTATGGGTTGAAGGTTGTGGAAAATTGGTCTTGTCTACAAGAGACCACCATATATTCAATATAACTCCATCAATTACCTATTAAGTTCGGTATTGGGATTATACCAATATATTAACCAAAATTTATAATATTAGATATAAAACTAGAAAATAATTACAATATTTCTTGAATGGATTTAATTTCCATACATTCCCATTTACATGTATTATTATATAATTAACAAAACATTAACATTAAAAAAGATTACACTTTCAAATAGTGTATATTTTTTACAGAAAAACAATTTCTTATAATTAAAACTAGGTTTCTTTCATGACAGATTTGATTCATTCAAGACGGGTGTTCATAACTAAAATATTTAACTTTATAGAGTTCAAAAACATCCTTAAATAATATAAAACCATTTGAAAATAGGATATATGGTATATAAATCTCAATCCGGGATATAAAAAAATTAATCCTATTAGTCTATAAGAAAACATGAAAACCCTATATAATGTTTTTTAGATAATAAAATTTTTACTCAAATAATCGCTTATTAAACCAACATCATTTTCCATGTATTTTCATAAAACATATCATAATAAAATAAAAAAAGGGAAAAAATATTCATAAATTTTACATGATACATCATATTAATATCACTCTTATAAGAACCCTTATAACAACCATTACAGTAGAATAACCTACCTAGTCATTTCTAGCATATTTTTTCTAGAGAATAAATAGTTACCTAATAGAATACGTGCCTACAAGAAACACCCCATAATAATATATAATATAGAAGAACAAAAAAAGAATAAAACACATAGGGTCTTTCACTTTAATCTTAATACAATTTGAACCCACAAGCATAAGAACTAGTTGTTATCATATAAAACTATTTAAAAATTATTTTATTTGATAAATTTTGAAAATTTAATAAATTTAAAAAATTAGATTTTTTTTAAATTTTTTAAACAATTAAGGATTCCAAATTATGTTTAATTATTAATAATACATAGGCCTTGTTAAATTGTGTTATTATGGTAAATATTTAATAATTTATTTTAAGAAATTTAAAAGTAATGTTAATTTTAGCCTATTTATAAAATGTAAAAAAGATTCATTTTTAAACCTCAATAATGAAATCAAAATATAATAGAAAATAAAATTAAGAAAATAATTTTTTAGCGAAAAATATTCTTAAAACATTATGGACAAGGAAGATAAAAAGTTGAAAGGAAAAAATCAAAACATTTAAAATATAGTTAAAAATAAAAAACACATTTTTTGAGTCTTAACTCACATCATACAACCTATATCATACTAAGTAATAAAATTATGTTAATTACATACTATATGAAGAACAATTTTCATATGAATTCCCATATTATAATTCCTTTTGTTTCATTTACTAATGTGTTTCTTTTATATAGTAAATCTATATAGTTCAAGTTGGACTTTTTGGGGCCGTTTAGTAAATAATATTGAAAATTATTTCATTATCATATTAACAATAACTAATATTTTTTATAAAGATCCATAATTTAAATATTTTTTAATTTAATGGTATCATATAATTCAAAAAACAATGATATTTAATATGTTATAAAATAGTTTGTTTTCTGTGAATTTTTTTCACTACTGTTTGTTAATAGTTTAAAATAACATAGTTTGTTCATTATTAATTTTATCTTTATGAAAGATATTTCATTAGTGTATAGGTTTAATGAATATATAATATTTTTTTGTTATTTTTATGGACACCCGTGCTTATTTTACATATTAAAATAATTTTGGTTTTCATAATCATTTGTGATATAAAAATTATATTATCGTTTAAATAGGTGGAACCCCCGATTAAAAAAGAACCTGTTATAACAAATGAATGAGTAAGATGATATAATAGTATAGTAATAAAATCACATTTAAATAAGCCTGATGGATAATAATTTTTTTTATTAAATTGTTAAATCAATTTAATTACTAGGTATATTAAAATTAAAAATAAAATATATTGATAAGGAGTTATCACTTACCAAGTGTGTCAGTATGCTCGTTTTAGGTGGTAAAATATTAAAAGACCAATTATTAGTAATTTTTTTATAAAATGACTATTTTATCTTAGTAAAACCTTAATAATTTTATAAATATTATATTAATTTATTCCATTCATTTTTTGATCCTTCTATTAATGGTGGTGGTGAAAAATATAACACGCAGTTCATAGAGGTGGTTGCCCGCACGTAACACGGGTCATGTTCTCAAATCACAATTGATATAAAGAATGAATATAATTATTTTTCTATAAAAATTATAATATTTTATTCTAATAAAGATACTTATGTAATTATATTATTATTACTATATCATATTTGGTTTATGAGGAATATTACATCAACATAATGAACATGATTTGGAATAGTAGCTCTTACTTGGAAATGATCCTTTAGGACTCTCCATATGCATTCGTATATTCAGTTTTTGGATATAAAAGAACATGTATGAAATAGAAATGATAGTTGGGTAAGTTTTTACCATTTAATTAACAATATATAGTTCTCATGTGTGGGGATAATCGAGGTGGTGAAGGGATACTGTTATAAGTGATATGATTGAAACTCTTATAAATACCTGTATTTATTTATAATAATAAATGTTGTACATAATTAAATATTTAATAAATTAAAAAATATATAAGACAGGGAGTGTTGATGACACACTCAATAATTCAGTTGGAATATGGTTTTATTTCATTATCTTTTAGTTTAACATGTTCAAAACAATTTTAACCTTTATTTTGGTGAGAAATATTTTTACAATTGTAAATTTTTTATATGAATAAACATTTAATGGAAAGTATTTTTAAAATTCAAATATTATGATTACAAATATATAAAAAGTTGGAGTGATTAAAATTTTAGATGTGTTAATAATTATTTTTAATAAAATTATGATTAACGCAATGAAAAAACATTTTTAGAGAAGTTCCTTTCAATAATAAAAATGAATTTTCACAAAAATCATGTCTAGTATTGATTAAAACCAAATATATTAGTTTATTAATAAATAATGGTTTTTTTAGTGAATATAAAACCACTCAAAAACCTAATGGGACCTTATGAATATTTAATCAAACTAAATGTTATGTTATCCAACAAAAAACTATTTTCAAATATTAACAAAAAAAACTCTTCATGAAGAAATTAGAAAAATTAACCCTAAGATAATTTTTAAATTATGATATGAAATTTGTTTTCCATTTTATAAATTTAATGTTCTAATATTTATAAATTTTATTTATTAAAAAAACTGTATAACACATAGAAATCAATTTAGTTATGATAAAAAAATACATTCTTTTACAAATTAAAAGTGTATATTTTTGTTTCATAACTTAGTATAATTGTTTATACTATTTTAATAATAACAAATAATAAAATAGAAATGTTGATTCATTAGAAAAAAAAATCATCATATTTAGTTCACTTAATGAAATTTTTTTCACATAATTGTATTCATAGATAAAAAAGTGGTGATATTTTTCACTCAAATATCTTTTTGGTTTTCATATTCCTTATTCAACCATTTGATTATTACACAATATTTTAACAAAGTGAGTCACTTTAATTCTAAACACAATATATCTAGGATTAAGAATATAAATTTGTTTGTCAATATAGGAAATATTTCCCTTTAACTATACCTCTTCATGGATTAATACATGAGATTCACCAGGAACATACTTACTCAAAAATAATACATAAGAACATACACTATGATTCTTAAAATGGTGTTATCTATATACATGAATGAAAAATATTATAATAATAAAATTTCACTTATAAATGGTGTTGATTCAAATTTCATGATATTATAATGAGAAACTGAAAATCTGAACCTCTAAATTTTAAAATTTCCTCTATGATTCTCCATATACTGGACAATGAAAACTATATTGAATCATAACTCAGTATCTCGATCAAATACTATAGGGAGAGATTCTCTATGTAACCAGACTATATATTTAACATAAATTCAAGATAAACTATCCAATGGAATATCATTTAATATATGAAAAAATTGAGAATAATTATTAAAAAGACAAACAATTACCCACATTGAATTCTTTCCCAAAGATTTATTTTGTAATTATACCATGAAATACATAGATATATACTCCACTTTCTATTCTAGAGTTTCCAGTGAATCATTAACTATCTTCATTACATTCTAGAAATCAAACATTTCTTGGTATAATCAAAATGTATTTCTATATTCCATCAAAACAAAAATATTCATAAAAACAAAATACATATTATTACTACTACAATTAACAAAATACATAGAGGTGTGAGTCTCAATCAGTAATTACTTATTTTATTAAGAGTCACCCTTATAAAATAACCCATTTATAAATCATATAAGACCTTATTTTTCATAATAAAACTCATGAATCATTCCATTATTAACCAGTTCTATCATATATGGAAAACAATGATTGGCCATCTGAGCATATTTTATTTTTTTAACAAGGATGATTATTCTATTTCTTTATCCAAAAGATATTTGGATTCTGGATAAAAAAAATTCATACTCAACATTAATAAAATCATTAATAATTGGATTATATTCCAAAAATAAAATGTTCTACGATGTATTATCCGTTCAACTCAAATCGTATGATTCCTTTTGTCAATACCTCGATGATATTGAATCATAAAATCATAATATTTTATCAGTTCTA
Source organism: Viscum album (assembly GCA_963277665.1). NCBI lineage: Eukaryota > Viridiplantae > Streptophyta > Magnoliopsida > Santalales > Viscaceae > Viscum > Viscum album. The sequence continues at coordinate 56,870,024 of OY728156.1, forward strand.
GCCATTTTCATTTCCTCATGGTCAACTATTTTTGAGTGAATATATACTTATGTTATTAGGTTCAGTATATATGGTGGCATGAAAAAAGTGTTGTTACTTAAATACAGTCATCCAAGTTAGATCTTTATGGTTTTCCCACAAAAAACAATGAGGATTCCTAGAATAGTGGGATTATAGGTTTTTGTTCCTAAGGTGGTGAAAAAACATGTGAAACCTAAGTAATAAATACTAGAGTTTATTCCACATTTTGTTTGTTTTTTATTAGTTAAGATAATCAAATTTAATTTAAAAATAGTACGGGTAAGAGATCAATTTCTTGTCTATTGTTCAAAAGATGTGATTATGTCTAACTAAGGTAGATATAATAACCTATGCTATAATGTGGGTCATGTGTCCCTAATTGAATTTTTTTCCAAATAATCAGATCTATATTGATTAGAAACAACTATTTGGTCTAGATAAAATCATAAATTTACCTTTATTAAGAAAAAATATTTGAGTGAAAAACAATTTAATGTTATTCGTCCTAACACGTTTTGATATAATTAGATTTCAGTCCCCCAGGCTATCCTCTTGACCAGGATCACTCAAAAAAATGAAAAATAATTAATTATTAATCTAATTCCTTGATAATGAGATTACCTAAATTTTAAATAATGATTCATTACTTTTCTACTACACCTGCTATTGATACCAAAACATAAGCGACTTAGCCATACATGGAAGGAGTAGAATTATTATATGAAAAAATAGTGAAATTAAAATAATCATTATAGAAATTTAATGTTCGAAAGATACAATTTGAATAGAGAATTTTAATTTAACGATGAATATGAACATTCCATGGTAATTATATTTAAAAAGATATTTTTAATCTATGATGAACAGTAGAATACTTCGATGTTCGAGAGAAAAAAAATAGAGAAAAATAAATATGATAGATAATTTGAAAGGATGTTCCTCCCTCTAAGGTTTGAGGTTTCTTTAATTGAATACGAGATTAACTCATGACATAAATGAAATTTACATCATGAGTAGTATAAAGATAATTTCCCTAATAGTTTATTCCCAAAATTTTAAATTCATTAACTATGGTTTTATGAAATGAATGAGAGATTCAAATTATTTAGTGTCTTTGATCTCTCATAATTCATAGCCTATATTTCATTCATTATATATTTGGGGACTTCATGGATGTTTATCAAAAACATAATATCTATCAATTATTCTAGTGAATGGAATTCAAATCGTTATATTTCATTTCCCTAGTGTTTCACACCTTAAATATGTCCAAAAAATGGGTTTAATGTGATATATAATCCATATCATACAAGTACAAGACACTGAATACCCTTACGTGAGCACTATTGAGTACCTTCTCAACACAACCAACCTTTCATTAATACCTTTACATGAACTTTATGTACCTTTAAATGAGCCTTTAGTGACCTTACACAATACCGGAGACCCTTCTTTGATAAAAAATCTTAATTTCAAAAGATTATTCATCCTATATTGAGAAATAAATGCCATTAATTATGTACTCAAACTATGAAGCTTGCTATAATTTTAGAACATTATTTAAACTATAAAATCTATTTTTTTCTACAAAAATCAACCACACTTCATGATATTATAGAATAAAATATCTATAATCCTTGGTGAATTAGGTTCATAATGTATATATAGTTTCAATATATGAAATTACCCTACACATGAACAAATCCTTCTTCTTTGGAAAAAAACATTTCAACAAGAATACCAAAATAATTTTTTTAGTATGAAACTCTAATTTGAACCATGAAAATAAAACCAGGATTTTATAGGAAGGTGTTAGGACTCCGAAATTATCCTCTCTAATAAAATTAGTCACCCCTCATGTGTATTTATCAAAATTCGATTCCTCATCTCTTTGATTGGTGATTCTCAAATGTTTCTTAGATACCATGCCTATGATGTGATTTTCCTCAGTGTGAATTTTCCTTCCTCAATAAAAGTAAAATAAAAAATTAATTTATTCTCTAACACTGAATACATGTTCATATCTATAGGCATGTATTGGATTTATCACTTCTACTTGTAGAAAAAATAACATAAAAATCATAATGGATTTACATTATGGATCAAATAAATATGAGGGGGATAGTAGGTGGGTAGATAATAAAAATAAATTTCAAAAGGTTGGAAAAATGTAAATCAACACCCATTATAATCATTAATATTATGATGAAAAACCACCCCAAAAAATTAATGTCTCTTTACTCACCAAATCTCAATGTTTGTTCATGAATATGTGATGATAACATAAAAAAGGTAACTTGTTTCATTCCTTTCACTTTCAGTATTTTTTTCACATTTTCATGATCAATAAAGATCTCAAATGAACCATATATCCCTATATGATTTTTAGTATAATCATTAGTATAAAAGTGGTAAAATTTGATCCTCCTAATACCCAAACCATTTTTAAATAAAACCGTGTAATTGAAAATGTATATCTGAAGAAATCGTGAACCAAATCCTGAATGTTTGGTAAATGTCTCACCACAATTTATATCTATAGTAATCATATCATTTATATAATAGATGAAATTTCCCGAAAAATATTCAATTAAATGAAATGAAATAAACTATATAGTAGTGTATTAATGGATAAAATTGTCCTGAAATGTGACTCAATAATAAAAAAGTCATTCACTGGAAACTACAAGCTATGTAGGATTCATGTTATATATGGTTCATGGAAAATGGGATCAACAATTATTGGGCCTCAATCATTTATAAAAATCATATATCCATTCATTTCTTTGATAAGATATGAATTATTTTTTGGATTGTTTTACAATCTACAAGTAACTCAATAGAAATATTCCCATAAAAAATCGGAGAGAAGTGGGTCCAAAATCATCTCAATAATGATACTAAATATGAATAGTTAAATCACTCGGGGCATGGACACATGTAAGAGGATAGTAAATTACTAATTTCATTAATTTAGAATCATATATAAAATTCTAAACACATAAATCATGATAAATTATAAAAATTAATAAATAATTTATTTTTCCAGTTTTTATCTAAACATTTTCTTTTATCAGGATTTTTGTAATGAGATTTCATGTTAATGATTTTTTCCAAATATATATTTCCCCGAGATTAATGATAAAATGTAAAAATTCAATAGAAAATTTATTAAAGCTTAATATTATACCCCATTAAAATAAAATAAAATTTACATTGATGTGTTTTAATGTTTAGGTTATATATATGGAAACGACGTATATAAAATATTTCATAGAAATAATAAAAGGTAAATGAAATTGAGAGATCCGTAGATGAACGAAATTACATGGGGGAATAATTCTAAATGAAATGTGGAATTTAAAACTTCCAAAAAATGTTATAGAAAAAAGATTCATGCACTTGGAAACTTATGACTCCATGATATACCAAAGAGGATAATAGTAATTGGGTAAAAAACACAAAAGATTCATAAAATTATATATATTGTATAAATAAATCAAGGGAGTATAATAAAGTAACACATAAAATTAATATTATAAAATTCCTACAGAAAGTAAATGACATAAATAATCATGACTATATATCAATAGTATAGACAAATAATGGGTTTCCTCACATAAATTTCTAAATGTGACATCATCATATGGGAAAATGGGAAATGGTTAATAATCTCATTAAATTGGATCATTAGTCCATGAACAATTACTAGAATTAAGGAAGTATCTTCTAACAACATATGGTGTTTTGGAGGGTTTTCCACTTTATAAATAGATAGAGAAAACCCATTTATGTGGCAGGTAGATCATGTTCACAACTCTCACCTAAATCTCCTAAGGGTATCCTAGAATCTCAATAGGTCGAAGAATGACATCGAGAGGGAGTCCAAATGGAATCCTAGCTGGTGCATCAAATCTGATAGAGGAATTGGTGTATCATGATCTACAGAAAACAACTCAAACGAATAATAAGGGGGATGTAAGAAGAATAATAATAGAAAAAATGTCTATCAACCTCATTATGAAGAAAATATATATTAAATTTGGGTATAGGAATATTAATAAACAATAGGGACACAAAAAATTAATAAGTTTGGGTGTGCACATGGGAGAATATCTAGAAAGAGCATCCAATATACATACGATATGTATTTCTTGTACCCTCCCCAAGTATGGATGGATGTAATTTCCCTTCCATATTAACGAATATTTGTGTGGAAGAAGAAGGTGAATTATCCTCTTAAGTACTAGTCTTGGTCTTTGTAGTAGGTTCAGTTGTCTATAGAGGAATAGAGCCAATATCTAGAGGTGGGGAAGTTAGGATCTGAATGGATGTTTAATTTTTTTGAATTTGAATCAATAATTGGAACATCCATATAATTATTAATAGAGGGACCCTTTCACTAAAGAGAATGATTCAAAATGATGACCTGCTAGATGATGGGGTCAATATTATCTATATGATGCAGAGATATGGGAGATGTTGTAGTGAAGTTGATTGGAATTTGGTATAGAGGTTGAATCTATCTTTACTACAGATATATTATAGTGGGGAGAAGCACTAGTGGTTTGGGGTGATGTAGTAAGTGGTGGGGAAGTGAAGGGAAGATCTTATTGCCTAAAGAAAGGGATATATAGGTGATGTATGAAAGCATTATGGTTATCCGGTAGGAAATTGATAACTCTCCCATAGTACTGCATCCAAACCACATGGTTAAGGTAATGTTGTACTGACTAGGATGAAGGAGAAATCAGCGACCTTACAGTGGGTGGGAAAACTGACGAAGTTATCAATGGATCGGGCACTTGTGCATCATTTGTATACATTGTGTGGTCTACATGCCACTCATAGTGTCTTATATCCATCCAATGTATCCCCATTTTATAGACCATGGATAGATCAATGGGTTTTATCATCTCTAATGACTATAGAGACTATGATTATAAAAAACCCCATTTGATTTTCCAAGTGCATGAAAAATGTCCAACCCATGAGTGTATCATGGGTCATGGGAACCTATCCCTGAAATTCAAGGTAATAATTTTAGGTTATGTTCTCCATAGGGGATCCCAGGGTAGATAAAAGAATAAATACCTCCTAATAGACAACAATTTCTTATAATTCAACTCATTATAGCTATGTGATGGATAAGGCATGATGAATAATACATATAGTTGAACCTTTCATCTTGGTTCTCTTTAATTTATGGTGATCGTGAAAGTTGGTTGTGTAATGGGAAATAATATTGCAATTATTCATGGTATCAACCATTTTTGGGATAATCCTTAATACTTCATAGGCTATAGAATTGAAAAAATAATAGGAGTAGACAACAAGATATGCCAATCACCCCTAAATTAAGCGCCCACAATTTTCATTATATTAGGATTGTTACGTAGATCACATGAAACTCAAAAGTATAGAGGAACTCAAGAAAGATATCATTTTAAATATCTTCATGGATCTCAAAATTATGTTGGATATGTATCCCTCCCTATAATTCCATAACCTCTTTGTCTATAAGGATCTTCTATATCATTTCCAGAGCATGCATTGTGTTTCTCTATTTGGGATTGGTCTACAAGTGTACCATGAAATGATTAAATAGAGGGTCGTTAAAAAATATATAGGTATGAATCAATAGAGGTGTAGCATTAGTTCAAGAAGGATGTAGTGAATTATTGGTGCAAGAAGATGGTGAAGTCTATTAGGGATTTTCATTATTTACATAAGAGGGTTCTTTGAGTATACACTTAATAATGGTGGGTTCCTAGAACTTGGTCATGCACTTAGATGATTGTTGTGGAGGAGGCTTCTCCCCATGCATTGTATAATCCATAAATGTGTAAGTGGGATATATAAAAGGAATAGAGAAGGTAATAAGTGGATAAGATGATTATAGAGATTAGTAGGGAGATGAAACGGAAAGGGGGAGAAGATTGGAGAAGAGGAGACATTGTGGAGGAATAAAGATAAGCATGGCTCAGATGGTGAATTGATAATCTGATTTTTGGTTTTTTTCATGGGATTAAATACACCATAATATTAACATATTTTTTTTGTAAAATCATGACCTGGATAAATCAAGTTTACAATTTTAATACCTCATACAACATAGCTATTAATACTAAATTCACATCATGAATTTGGTGAAATTGATGTTCTCCTTGTATAATTCTTAAGACACTATCTAGTACTAGCATTGGATCCTCCAAAGTTATACAATTATTATCTATTCTAAATCTAAAAACCTAGGTTTCATCACAGATAGTTCTTCATTTAATTCTATATCTTGAAATTTCATTTCTAGACTATTGATTAAATTTTAAAGAGACGATTCACCCCTATTGGAAATGTTCTTTGTATAATTTCAATCATTACGCATAAAATATAACTGGTGGTTCCATTCATCTTGTATTTTCACCACTTCATATGGGAATAATTTAGTAACTTCAAATAGTCCCAAACAATTAGCCTTCAATTTCCCAAGAAATTATTTGAAAAAATAGTGAAAAAGGACCTTATCTTCAAGTGTGAAATTCCTTAAATAAATGAGTCTATTAAGACATTTTTTCTTTTTCTCTTTATTAATAACTACATTATAATATACGTGTCTTCCAATTTTTTCTAGATCATTTAATTTCAACAAACTTAACCTAAAAACTCTTTGAGAATAAATGTTAATATTTTTGATCACCCATAACATGAAATGATAAAATTATAATTGTACTTAACATAATTTTCCATAGAAAATTGAAATGGTTATTGTGATAGTGGGTGTTTTAAAAGTAGTGTGATTTGTCGAAAGTGAAGAATCATGTTTTTTATTTAGTCATTCAAGATTTTTTTGACTATATATTCAATAAGTTTTTTATTTTAACATTTAGAAATATCTACTTACATGTTAGTTTGTTGGTGGTAGAAGATTCTTCTATGGTTGAGAACACAACAATGTTCAATAATTCCTTTTTTTAAAATTGTTATTGTAGTTAATTAACTGATCAGTTACGAGTAATCAAGGAATTCAGAAATGGGAAAAATATTTTCCATTAGTATTTTCCTCACATCCTTGTATCTATTAAGACTTAGGGTTTCAGCCTCTACCCAATTGCAAAAATAATATGTAGTGATATACATATACATATTAATGAATGAATTATGAATGGTATGTATGAAATAAATTCCCCATATATCAACTTCAAGAAAATATATATTTTTATTTTTATTCATTTAATTTCATATTTTAATGGTAGTGGTTCTTTGGAAATGATCGCATCATTGGATAAAACACCTTGTGTACCAAGACGGTGTGGGAAAATAAGAATCCACTCTGAAGTATCATAACAATGGTATGATCAGTCCTAGGATGTTTTCCTATGGGATAAACATTAGAAATCATGATTATTTTAAATTCATCATCTTGTATATGACATTATATAATCCCATCACTATATTACTTGACATTAGTGGATCTTCCCAATAATAATGTGAAGTATTTACCAATCATTTCACACTTTTGTTGATATTAGAAGTGTGGATAATTGTTCCTAGTGGAACCTTTGATTTATATGTCATAAACCCATGGTATATCTTGTAAATACAAATGGAATATATTTCTATCTGTGAATTAATCAATAATTTTCAACTCTTTATATTCTTTTAATTGGGAAAGTTGAGTTTAAACAAATAATCAACAATAAAATTCTATTTTCCATTTTTATTTTTTATAATAAAAAAATTTATTGTAACAATTGGATAAACTATATAAAAATTGGTTTATATTATTTTTATAAATAATATTTTAATGTTTTATAATCCTAATACACAATTACTTTTGAGAGAACAATATAGGATTAGAATTTATCGAATAAAAACACCACCATAGGGATATATTTTATCATATTTATGTAATTGAATGATGATTTTTAGAAAGTGTGAATTGCATAATAAATGGGATGTAAATTATTACTAGCCCACTTTCTAAAGAGAACACATAAAATGATGTTTCTCACATTACAAACTAACATGTAATCATTTTCCCTGTGAGGTGAGATAAACATGGGCTGCCACCATTTTATTCATTATGGACACAAAAATACTATTTCAAGTATCAATTTAATTAAAATAGGACATAATTATCCAATAGGTGAGTCAATGTATGAGGGGTATTGGAAAAACCTTTCAAAAATTTCTGATAAAATCCTACATGGGCCAAAAAATTCCTAATTCCTTTCACAATAATATATTATTGTAATTCATTAAATACCTTGATCTCTATAAGATCAACCTCTATGACTTGTTTTGAAATATTTTTCCAGATTATAATTACCCCATTCACTATATACAATAATTTCCCCAATTTAACAGAAGACTCGTTTCATTTAGATTTTATGGAATCGGTTCCATGTTTTTCAAACAAACATCAAAAGGTCATCACTTTTTAAAGATGTCATCCAATAAATTTTATATAATGTTATTATCCATATCAATAGAAATATGGTCATCCAATGTTGGAATGTTTTTTTGTTCATTAAAAAGTTCAATACTCATCTAATGATTTGATAATTTCCTCTATGGGTATGTAAGATTAGTTTTTGATTGATCGGCCAGGATAATAGTTATTTCATTAAAACTTGAATATCAATCTAGTAAACAATAGAATTCATGCCTATATAATATCTATACCATCTAATGCATTGAAGGTAGGGGTAATTATCCATTTGGATGTATATATTAATTTTTTCTTAGTCAACAAAAACTATCAATTGAGTAATTTCTCATGTTGATATCAATTTATCATCAATATTATTTTCTAATATTAATATACCTTTTTAGAAATGATTGAATCAAGCTCACCCACTCACTATTAGAGATAGTAAAAATAATTCCAATATATCACAAAATCAAAAATAATTTCATGACTACCTAATTCAGGGTTTGGGGGGTTCACCTTTGGGGTTGGCGTATTTTCATGGATCCTTCTTCCAGTAAATTTTGTTCAGTGAAAATCTTAGTGCGGATTCCAATCATATCATCCACACACCAAGAAATAAAGTTCTTCTACCTTTTTAGGACATTGAATAATTTATCATATTATTCTATGGTATGTTTAATTCTAATATCGATTGACGTGGGTACTTATTGTAAAAAAATTAAAACATGGGTTATCTTGGTATATGATTTATCTCCATTGTTAGTGGATTAATGATTTCTTGAATGGCCTGATTGACTTTAATTTTTATTTATTTTTTATGATCCCCATTTCAAGGTTGAGGGTGAACTCTTATATGGCCTGCAAGATTATGTAACAATTACATGAACCATTGGTCTTAGAAGAAATCATCCAGACAATACAACTTGGAACTGAACATCCCTAGAAAATGTCATGATATCAACACTCACCCTTTGTAAGGATGGTCAATTACTTGTCTTGTGAAATGAATAACATTCCTATTACTGATGGAAATTACATAACCTCTCAATTTTCCAAATCTGGTTAACTCTACTCAGTGGGATGTGCCTACCCAGAATCCTCATTTGGAGCCCTGTCCCTTGTAATCTGATTGGTTTCATCTACAGTTTTTCATGTTTCCCAAAGGCCTTGAGAGACAACTAGACCGAAGGCCTTTGGTGTCCCAAATTCATTATAGGACCCAAGGACCAAACTGGTGGTCTAAAGGCATAGATGGATGAATAGTTTTGACAGCTATAGTACTAAATAATACCAAATACAGTAAATGCTACAATGCCCGTAAATATTTCCCCACCCAAATTTAAACTCAGGTATCTTGGATGTGCTAGTTGAGTCCTCACCAACCGAGATGAGGCTCATGTGCTAGTGGATTAATGATTAATGGTGTGAATTATGGGAAAGAGTCAATGGTTAGAGGTTTTATGAATCTGATATCCCCAAAACCTCCAATGTCCTCTTCATGATGCGATTGGATATCACATTGGACTAGAGCCATATTTTTTTCTTCTTCTTTATGTTTTTATAATTTTATAATTATTTTTATTTAGATTCCCTTCATCGTAAATTGAAAAAAAAATATTGATATTCCAGACAATCTTTACCTTAAATAGCATCTATTACAAAATCAAAAACATCTTTATCATCATAGAAACAGAATATAATTCTACCATGATTTAATTTAATTAATTCATTATCTATTTTGAGAAATGGTCAACCTAAAATTATGGTGACATCACTTTCTTACTCCAAATCAAGGATGAGAAATTCAATAGTTAAATTAAACATTACGATCATAATTAACACACCCTCAAGTAATCCATGAGGATAATCGAACGATCTATCAGAAAATTATAAGGGAACCCTTATTGGTTAATGTTTCTTGAGCCTTAGTATATGAAATATGCTCATATGAGTTATATTAACACTTCCACTATGATTATATAATTCAATCCAAATGTTTCATTTTCCAATGGTGAAAAAAATTGAGAAACTCTCATATTTATCATATATTGTGGGAGTTTTTGTTGAATAACCATATATCATTATTCATTTAGGGTTATTACCCCTAATTATTCCATTTGTATTTTATAGAAACTACTATAAGAATTGACCATATAATGGTATGTGTGAAATAATATCGATAGAGGTAATATTGATGTAAAAGTGCATAAATATATCAATAAATTTATTGTACTGGAACACTATCATCCATGGTGATGTTCTATTTTAAAACAAAATAATGGTATATATGGTGGTTAAAAAACATATGTATCCCTTTTTTGATATTTTTTATTCGTAACTGAGATCCTTCTCTTTATCTTATATCCATTTTAGATTATTTTTTTTTGTTTTTCTCAATATTTCTATATTTATTTGTTATTATATTTTTGAATAATCCTATAAATTTTCTCTGGTTCAGACTTCCTCCTTTCATAAACATTATAGGTATATTAAAATCTCAACTCTCCTCCACTTCTTAAGACCACAACCTTGGAATTATCTAATGAATGAGTTTTTATATTACAATATAGTGTACATTGTAGTCCATCATAGATACATGGAGACATTTAACAAACTTTTTGATCCATATTGTGGAGGTAATATCTTTGATTTATCATTTTTGTTTCATGTATGCACATTCCTGGATCTTTTCATTAAACAAATGAAATGAGAAAATTCCCTAAATTTTAATTTTGAGGTTGGGCCACTTGAAATTGTCTGAGAGGAGATGACTACATAAATTTTTTTAAGGAAATTACTAAGATATAGGGGGTGGATATGGTTGGTGTGTAAATGTTTGGTGTATTCGTGGTTCATGTTTCTAAGGTGGATAACCAGGTGGTCCCTACGTTCTTGGTTGATCTTGACCACTTCATTTCTGGTATTATCCATGTCTAGTTGGTTTTTGTTACTATACTAGTATTTTTCATGTTGTATGAATGTTGTTATATATATGAAGGTATTTTAATTCAAATATCTACCAGATTGGGATTAATTTTAAGCCAAACTACTCTGTAGAATTTATAGGTGTGTGGGTATCCATACATCTCAAATTAATTCACTTCCACAATAGGAGCACACAGAAATTATTTTTGTTAGTGAAACTGAAAATTTTCAAATTCATGGTAAGATCTTCATCCTATGAATAAATGTAGGTGGATTCTTATACGTAACACATCCCACACCTTTATGGGCCTCAGTCTATTTTACAAATTATAGATTTGTATTAGACATTATCAAGGATATCTCTAACCACATATGATATTCATAACACAAGTACTCTATAAATGGTAGTGTACACCATTGATTGAGTTGCGGATTATAGCCCATGGATTTTTTTAATTTAATTTAGACATTGAGCATATGGTGTGGTTAATTTTTTGTTAAAACATTATATCTGTACCATACCTCCCAGTCTGAATCTCAATTAACATTTCAAAAATATTGGTTGTTTATTTGCAATTTCTAGGTTCATATAGGAGGAAATTAATTGTTTAAATATTTTGAAAAGATGGAAAATGTTGTAATGATTTGGAATCCTTCTTTTTAAAACCAATTTTTGGATTTGTCTCTTAATGATAATGGAAAAAATCAGACCTTGATAGAGTCTGAGGATATGCATTGGTTTTTAAATGTGTTTCCTACATCAATAAAATTTAATAAATTATTATTTGGATCCTCACTTTGAAGAAAACATAATTGACTAATATTTTGGATCATATAGATTTAGCTGGGATTGATTTTAAAATTATCTTAGTGGATGAGATGAAATATAGTACATGTCATAGAATCATTAAAACATATAAAGTTGTAATTTGATGTTTTGTGTTCTTGTAGCATTGATATAACTCAAAATAATTCATTTATCCCAAATTAATCATATTTGGGATTAAGTGTAGTGATTGTTTCACTCTTCCATGGATAGGTAACATTTTATAGACTATTATCTTTTGATATTGGTTTTGAATAGAAGGGGTTAAAATGATTATGTGATCTTTAAATGAGTCCTTGGGGGCCCAGTTAATACCATACTAGACAATCATAGATAAATAAATGAATCCATGTGATAAATTATTAAAAATTAATGGGGTGGAAAATGAAGTCATAAAATTAGTTGTTCATTCTAGAGGACAATGTTACCCTGAAAAATTCCATAGTAATGGAGCCAAATTTTGGTTTCACCCACATGGTGGCATTGCTTCCACATAGGGTGGATAAATTGCAAACTTATGATGTTACAAAAAACCCTACTATGTGGACTTCACGAATTATCAGAGTTTGGGGTAGAGTCGACATGGAGGAAACAAAAATAATTGAAACCTAGAGTGGATTCATCTGACAGATTGTTTTTGATTTTAATTATTTTACACTATGAAATTAACATGAAAATAATTTATTAAGGGTTAAGAATACATTTAATAGTTCTTTGGTATAAGATATACAACATATTATCCTTTAAAATATGATATCATAGGCCAAAAAATTGACCATGGGTTACCAATTAATTTTGGACAAATGAAATGAATTTATCTAGATTAGAAACTACTATTTTTTATATAGAAATTTATCAATTTAGGTGCATTAAGAAGAACTCCTAGAGACTAAAAAATATAAATCTATTTCCTCTATGTCAATTGTTTCCAACTATATTAGGTTCTTCCTTATAATCCCCTAGATTAGGATCACATTGAAGGAATCAAAATTATATCTTTCTTTATCGAATTCTTATCCAACCTGATTACCCATGTCTGAATAAAAAATTCATTAATGATATGATGCACCTGATCTAAATATCTAACCCAAACCGTATTAGTTATTCATGGAAATAATATAATTTATTATGTGTAATAATAGTGAAATCTAAATAAACATCATTGAAAAGAAAATTTCCATGAAATAAATTGAATCCAACAAGAATACATAAAAAGAGAAAAAACACATCCAAGGGTAATTGTAATAATAAGAAAAAAATGGGTTGAAACTACACCGGATTGTAAAATAAATCTATTTTCAAGGGAATCATCAAAAATAATAATAAAAAATTGAAATGGAATTCCAGTTCAGAAATTTTAAGGCATCTGGAATTAAATGGAAATAAACCCGACTATAATGAAATCGACATCATCAGTAGGGATGGGTTTCATTTAACATGATTATATTCCTAAATTGTTTATGCCATGAACACTTATTTTATTTCATAAATGATAAATTAATTTTGTTTAATGACTTGGATCATTTACGTTTGATGGATATTATATCGTTAGAAGAAAGCAGAGAATGATCTATTTAGGGATTGTATTTAGTTCACGTCATCTTCAGGGACATCAAGGATATTGACCAGATACTTTAGACCAATCCATTAAAATGTTTAATGGAATTAATTTTAGTGGTTTTCTTTATCCAAATTATTTACAAATTTCATGGGTTTCGCTACTTAGGTTTCACGTAATTCGGAATCTGTGTCTTACTTATACGTGACACTCACTACACTTATGTGAGAGAGGTTCATTACCATTATGCAAGGCCTAGACTATCATGAGCACCATTACGTTAGATTTTATTACCCTTATGCATGAATTTAATACCCTATTACAATTCTGGATACAATTACGTGGTAATGAAATTTTTTTTTCTAGAGTTTTTTCATTCTATTCCACAAAAATACATACCATGAATTAAATATTCACAAAGTGAAATGTCTTCAATTTTAGTACTTTCATGACACTATAAAGCATACAATTTTAACAAAACTCTATTACACATCATGGAATCATATCATAAATGATTTATATAACATGATGAATTAGTAACATATTTTTTATACAATTTTAACATATGAATATAAATCACATCTTTCTATATATAAATAGATCCTGAAAATTTTAAAATAAAAATTATTATCATAGGTTTAAGATCAAGGGATTGATAATTGAACCCATCAGGTATCAACTATTAGGATGATAATTCTATTAAACTGTCATTGATCATAAAAATAACCAAGACCCGTCAAATGTGAATCACTATAAATAAAAAAATTATTTATTAATTCAATGGATAAAATTGGAGCATTATCATGTTTTTTAAAATTCTGGAAAAAATTCAACACATTACTTTGTCTAAATCAAACTAAACCACTTAAAAGTTAAAATGTTTGGCGGGTTAGCTAACTAATCAATGATTTCAACAAACTACTCATAATAACCCACTAATCAAAGAAAACATCAAATCTCAAACGCATTATTAGGTCTTGGCCATTCTTCCACAAAGTTTTTCAACAGGATCAACTATTATCGAATCATTAGGTCTAATACTACCAATAAAATAAATCTATTTATCAAATATTAAAATTTACTAAATTATCAAAAAAACATATTTTCATTAAGGGTCTTTAGAAAAATCTTGTGATTTTTTTAATGATAGTAATAAATTTTAAAAATTACTAGAATATCGTCAATGAATAAAGCTATATATTTATCTAAATGATTATTGAATGATATATTCATTCGATCCATAAATATATCTAGTGCAATTATTAACCTAAAGGGAATAACCAAAAACTTATAATGTCTATAGAAGGATAGAAAACTTTTAATAATATTTTATTTTTCCACTACCTTCAACTGATGATATCCAGGCATGTGGTCAATCATATAAAATAATATGCTCCATTGTGCTAATCATATAAGTCAACAATATAGATAAATAGGAATATGGTCTCAATATTAATGTTATTGAGCGGCCTTTAATCAATTAAAATCCTCATAAAATTATCTTTCCCATTAAAAAACATAAAAAAATAACATTAATGTGATTTTATAAGGTGGAAGAAACCATTATCAAATAATTATTCTAATTTCATTCTACAGTCCCTAAAGCTCCACTGGATCTATTCAATAACAAAATTATGAGATTTTCATAGGATCATGATCAATTTCAATGCCGAATTCATACTCTATTACGAATAACACAATAAAAATCTACAATAAATATTGTAAAAACTCATTTACTATAAGCATATAACTTAAATGAAAATTTATTACGACTTTTGTGTCTCTACAATATATATTATTATGATAAAAATATTTCCAATATAAACCTAAAATAACATCAAACTCAAATAGTAATATGATAAAAATATTTGAAGGAAAAAAAGTCCACATATAATAATAGAAATATTCTTATAAATAATTACATCTTTAATACCTCCTCCATGTGTTTTTATAGTAAGTTATGTCTCAATTTCATAATTTGATATTTCTATATTACTAAAAAACTTCTTAGAAATAAATGAATATATAGATCCAAAATCAAAGAAGACATTGACATAATTTCATTAAGAATGTAATGTACTTGTCGCGATATCATTTTTTTCCAAAATTACTGATCCATTATTAAATAAATTTACCACACCATTGTACTTATATAATTGATGATTTCCACCTTTCATTCTTATTTTTGGACACACGTTTTCGAAATCTCTAATCACATTACGATTAATATATACCACTTCCTTTTCGTCATTACTATTCTGAACATTGCTCATCTCTTTAAATTCATGATCCAAATATCAAATTTTACCACATTGGAAATAAATTTTAGATCTCATGAGACACTCCCTAGAATGATTCATACCATACTTAGTACAACAAGAACATTAAACTCTCATAAAATCATATTTTTTATGGAGGGTTTCCTCTATTTTCACCATGAATATTATTTATACATGGTTGATATGAGATATATAAAATTCAAAAAATACATCTCTACATTCTCATCACATCAAATAATATCATCATATCTTCGAAATATATGAGTGACCAAATCCATTCATAAAATGGTATTTAATCTTTTGTAAAATCTATCAATTTTACATTCATGGCCCAAAATAAAATTCATTGAATACATATACAATCTATGAAATTTTTCATCATAGGTAGAAATTGAATCCTACTCTATCTAATTTAACTCTAGAAAATTCCCTTCCATCCTATGTATAATATCATTAGGAAACTATTTTTTTAGAAAAATATATATAAATAGCATTCATTATATTATATCAATATCATCATTCACCTTGTCTTAATAAAATACTACCACCAAGTGAACTCGCCTTCAAGATGATAAACAGAAAATGTTACATTCTAAAGCTTTGAATGACCCAAAACAATAGATATAT
Source organism: Viscum album (assembly GCA_963277665.1). NCBI lineage: Eukaryota > Viridiplantae > Streptophyta > Magnoliopsida > Santalales > Viscaceae > Viscum > Viscum album. The sequence goes on from OY728156.1 coordinate 56,886,694, forward strand.
TCTCTAATGTATATTCCCAACCTTAATCTGACACTCTATTTAAGGTTACACCAAAATTATCATGGTGTTGTTTCCTAAAATAATCCTCTACATGAATTTTCTTCCATGTAAAATTTGGTATCAATATTTCCTATGTACAAAAATGTATATCATATGTTAATTGGGTTAACATAGACATAAAAAATATATTCAAATTCTAACCATTTAGGCTGTTGATTCATAAGTGTATTATCTTGTATTTTCCATATTACATTTTTCACCCGATTACCCATGGGAAAAAGTTTTTAAAATTGAAATTTATTACATGAAGTAGTATGTAAATACATAATTTTATCCAAAAATTCCTCATATAAATAATAAAATAAATTATTATCCCCATATTTTCATTCCTTATAAACCTATAATCCTCTAAAATTCATTAAAATCTTTATTGATACTAATTTCAATAATCCATACATAACCAACGAAAAATTACATAATTTTTAGTATGTATTTTATTTCACTAAATTCTCATAACATTTTTGGTTTGGTGTTTTAGATAATAGGGAAAAATTTTACATTAAAAAGGATTAAATTTCAATACATTTGACCTTTTCCCCACAAAATAGGTTCTTATATATACACATATATTTCATTCATAACACATTCTATTCTTTGAAGGTGAGTATCCATAATTTAAATATTGAATTTTATAGTGTTCCTACACATCCATAAATCCTATGAAATCATTTCAAAACATGGGATGGGTAAAATAAATCACATTAGGGGATATAAAAAAATGGAAACATTGTATTCCATTGTAGATCTTGAAAATCCATGAGATATTTTTCCTTTTAGATAATAAAATATGAACTAAAATGATCAATTACTAATAAAATTAACTTCATTACCCAAATATTTTTATAGTATATAGTACATATATATGTGAACCGAGTATGGGTGAATATGTGTGCCTACCATTTATATTGTTTTTATTTCTATCAGAATAACCCATATTATATTGGTACCTTATTACTAGTTAATATAAATAGATCTATGATATTCTCTCAACCCTTTCCCTGGTGTGAAATAAAAAATAAGAAACGAAAACATCACATAATGATTTTCAAGGTTCGACATAAATGTGAGAGCATAATCCTTTATAGGTTCATGTCGTGTTATAAAACCTAGAGTAATCACTAAAATATAAGTGGGTGATCATTATATAATAAAATTAGTGTTCTTACATGGATCCTCATATACAGATTTCAATATACTACACAAGTGTAACGCATGATGAGGGTTATGTTTTTACTCGATTCTTATAGAAACCACCACCTCCCTATATTTCTACAACATTATATTGGATGATTGAATTTTTCATACTAGTACCACTAGTTCATCAATGTTTCTCCATGAACCATTGAACATGTTTTCAACCACAATATAATTATTTTAAAGAACATATAAAAGCTATCATTTTCCTCCACTCACACTCACTGTGATATTTAATCATAATTGTTCTCAATATTTAAGAGTATAAATAAAATTAGAGACAAAAAAATATAGGTCACTTATTATCAATGAAATTCTTCTTCATTGATACTAATAAGTTAGGAAGCGTTATCAAAATCTATTATTTTATTCTTTTATATATATTGGTTTATTCTTGGTCACACCAGTCGAAGGATCCTCTTTTTATTCTACTCAACTTTAGCTTTGAAAAATATATTGAATCATTAGATTTGACACTATCTCTATAGTTATTCAACATGAAGAATGTATAGAAAATGTAACATATTCAAACACAAAATCAACCAACATGTATTCTTCTATATTATATATATATATATATATTCACCAATCCCATGAATATTATGCTAGAATTCACCCAAAATTATAATGGTTCAACCTCCATACAACATTTCCTTTTAATTAATTATAGTCTTGTTCTAATAAGTATATTGATATTCAGTTATCAATTTTAATTTCATCCTCTTGATGATCTGGAGAATTTCTATTATCAAGTAATATTTTGAAAACACAAAAGTATCTTAAATTTTATAAAATATCCCAAATATATTTCTTCAAAAATAAGCTACACATTAATGTAACCATAGATGGTTCAATTTGATTCCTTGTTGAAAATGTGAATCAATATTTTAAGATGAAATCACACAATGTATCACATTACAATTATATTTGATGTTCCCAAAATTGTTTGAGATTACTGGGTGGGAGAGAGGGGAATAAGTGGTCCATTTCTTTTAGGAATTCTTCTCTAAAATCAATTGTGGATACTTATTAGAGTTTTGATCCACTAAATGATATCTCTCAACCTAACATCATATGTATTGAATAAGAAGATAGATACCATCATATGATGTTTACATGTTTAAGTAAAAACACATAATCCTTTCCTTTTCAGTTATCACCCCACCAACATGGAATTCTTATTATCGTCCTCCATTATTACAATAGTTTATGATGAAGCCAATTCTACAACCTAGTAATCATTCTTCCAGTAAAACATTGTTATACCCCTAGGTAATCAACACTTATACTGTATTTGGTTATACCCACTAACTTTCCGTCTTGTCTTTCCTTCCTTTATAACTGGTTATAACACCCATCTAAAAATCAACAGCCCCTTTAGAAACTAGTTATACCCCAATACATGATCTTATTTCTTACTTTTTAATCTTGTGTAGAAAAATCGTATTCTTCATATGTTATTCCTCTATAAGAATGATGGATAACCCATTTAAATGTATAACTAATTTATTATCATCAATATATCAATTAATAGTCTATTGGACTCAAAAAAAAGTCTTAATCAATAAATACTTGAATATTATCATTCCCACCTTTCCAAAAAAAGACATTAATTTATCGTAAGTAAATGAAGTTCTATTAAATCGTCCTCTTGTATGCTCTATATAATTCTCCTCATTCACCTTTTCACAATTTAATACACCCCTTCTAGGACTCGTTATTCTTTTGTGATATTTCTAATGCACTTTTTCCATTAATCCTTATTCTGATGCTCTTATATTTGGAGCACCTTGGTTTCATGTGCGTTATTCCTGTACTAAGTCTATTAAAACACCCTCATCTTCTAAAATAAAATGGTTTGATACCAAAGCTATTATCACCCCAAAATACATTATCACTTACACTACCTATTTAAAACATAGAACAGTTATCACTCTTAATGAGATATACTCCTTTTATAGGAAGGAATTCTATTTTAATTATTTTTCAATTCTGGGTTCTAGTATGAACTTTCCACATAAATATAACATTTTTTAACCACCTTCATATCCAAAAAAAATTCTAAAATCAATAATATTCATATAATATTATTTCTGACTCAGTAAAAATGATGTCTTAAAAAATTTCATAAATCTTAACTATATTTAAAATCATTGAAAAAATATATCAACATTATCTTAATTATTATTTTTAATTTGTTTTTTAATTTTCATAAATCCTATTTTATCATTAATAATATTAATGTTTCCATATTTAATATGTATTCATAAGAACTCATTTTTCTGATGGCCTCTTTTTAGTACACCTTCATATTTCTCCATGGTGTGGACTCACAAATATATTCTCTGTCCAATATACATTAATCTAGTTTGGATTTTTTAGGAAACCTCTATCCTATTGAATATACATTTCACTATATGATAACTTAATAAATATATATCTAATAAAATATCATTTATTTGTACGATTACATGATTGTTCATTTATTTTCCAAATTAATTTGTTCCATTAATCATTATATCCCTATATCTAGTTTTCTTCTTACATCATTGTGTCATTGACTCACAAGTGTTTCCTTTACCTAAGTCACTAATTTTTTCCCAATAATTATATGTTTTATCATATCTTTATAGAACAAGAATAAAATAACAATAACTCCACAACTTTAAAAAATTAAAAAGTGTACATTTTTCACATCTATTATTATATTAATTGAAATCCTTATAAGTAATATTTTCATGCTAAATTCAATCTATTATACTTAAAAAATAATCATATGATGATCTTAAAATATATCCTATATTTGGTATGAAATTATATACATGAAAATCCTAGACATCATAACATGTACTTTTTTTAATCCTTACAATTGGAATTTTATAGCATTGAAACATTATTTTGGAGAACATATTCTATTAGACTCATTCCATTAACATCATTTTTTTATAATTTGTATAAAATTTCTCAATATTATAACTTTGGACTCAAATATGTTAATAATTGTTTTATAAACATATACATAACTCCTCATCCCAACATCCTAATAAAATATTCTACGAAAACATATTTACATATTGTTTTCGACGCTTTCCACCAGGGCGTGCCTGTGTCCGTCACACAGGGGAGGATGCGCGGCTTGTGGCCCCGCATTCCAGTGTTCCAAAGGTGGACAACATCTATTCTTTCTTCAGGGACGTATGCTCCTTGATGGAAACTGGGATGATTAGATGTTGGTTCTTCCTTCTGTGGATTTCTCCTCGGAACTAATCACCTAGTACGAGTCTCCCTCATAGATTTAAGACGGGTTCGTGAATTTCGTTCCTGGTTCCATATCTTCCTGGAAACCAGTTAATTACGCAGCTTCTGTCGAGACGCTCTAAGGGGTCTAGTCGGGGCAGAAACCATCGGTGAGGAGAATTGTCACACTGGGGCATCGTTGGCGTGTCTTGATGTTGGGGGATTGGCATGTCTGTCTTATGTCCATCATTATAAGTCTTCTCGAGGGCGCAGAAGCCCGAGGCATCCCACATCAAACGCGGGGAATTGGCATGACATAGGCATGTATCTGAGGTTATTCTATGCTTCCCATGTTCAATACGGGGTATGACACGTTATTAACGTATTGCAGATATGGTAATGACAAGGGTGTGTCTCTTGAGGTTTTCCTCAGCTTCCCATGTTTAACAAGGGGTATTCCATGAGTTTAATGTCTTCTGGAGAAGGTTACACCAAGGGCATGTCTTATGAGGTTTTCCTTATCTTCCCATGTTTGACACGGGGTATGTCGCGAGTTTAACGTCTTAAAGAGACGGTTATGGCAAGGGCGTGTCTCATGAGTTTTTCCTCGAATTCCCATGTTTAGCACGAGGTATGCCGCAATTTTAACATCTTACGGAGACGGTTATGCCAAGGGAGTGCCTTATGAGGTTTTCATCATCTTCCCATGTTTAACATGGGTTACGCCACGAGTTTACCATCTTTTGGAGACAGATCGGACTGATCGGAACACTGAGAGTGGATCAGATAAAAGGACCCTCTGAAGGGAACTCCGATGTTGGAGGACAGCACTTGGGCGGCTTCTCGGATACTATGGAGTGTAATGTGGTGGCATGATCCCACTGGGATGTGGTGGCCCGGGTAGGAATCAGGATGGGTGATGGATTGAAGGTTACTTGAACCTCATGGAGGCTTCTTATGTACCATGCCTTGACATGGATCAAAGCCCCCGTAGTTCGAGCATATAGTTTAATGTCATGCGGGATGGGGCATTTGGGGCTTAAGCTCTGAGGCGGCCCATGATGGATGGATATGGGGCTTACTCTATAAGGCGGCCCATAATGTTGGATATGGGGCTTACACTCTAAGGTGGCCCATAATGGTGGATATTCAGATTACACTCTGAGGCGGCCCATAATGGTGGATATGGGGTTTATGCTCTATGGCGTCCCACAATGGTGGATATAGGGATTACTCTCTCAGGCGGCCCACAATGGTGGATATGGTTCTTACACTCTGAGGGGGCCCACAATGGTGTATATGGGGCTTAAACTCTGACGCATAACAAAATGGTGGCTATGGTGATTACACTCTGAGGCGGCCCATAATGGTGGTTGGTGAACCGAAACTAAGGGGTCGGAATGACAAGGTGGTGGGCTTGAACCTCGTGGAGGCTACCTACATACCATTATTTATCACAGATCAAAGTCCTCATAGTTCACCAGGATGGGGCTTATTCTCTGAGGTGGCCCAAAGTGTTGGAAAACCGATGTGAAGAGGTCGGAATGACCGGGTGGTGGGCTTGAACCTCGTGGAGGCGACCTATCTACAATGATTTAGCATGGATCAAAGTCTCGTAGTTCACCGGGATAGGTCTTACCCTTTGAGGCGACCCATGGTGGTTTTTCATGGTCCATGCTCACTCTAAACCCACGTGAGTCATGCTCGGTGTGAGAAACAAGAGGCAGAAGGGACCAGACGATCACGTCATGAAGGGTGCGTCCATGAGAAGTGGAAAGGGGATTATGCATTGAGCGGCCCATGGTGTCAGGGCTTACTCCAGGATGGAGGCCCGTGCTGTGAAAAAGCGCAGTGGGAGAGGGATTTGGAACCGAACAAAGGAGATGCCCCATTCCCTATCACACCCTCCCCTGGCATTGGAAGTGGGGATATACAGAGGTGCGTGGGTGCTACCTTCCTCAAGAGAGGCTAGGGGATTACGATCTGAGGCAACCCTTCCCCCGTGGACAAACGCCACTTCAAGAGGGACGATATCATTCCATATGAGGAAGATTCCATTCCCATAGAGACGAGCAGTGTAAAGAATGACCGAGGCGTGGGGGACCCTACGTGCGAGGCACGGGGTCGGATCACAGTTTAATGGCATGTGTTTAGGAAGAGGTGCTCGGTAGTTTAACGTCCTGCAGCTTGGACAAGGTGTGTTCGCTCCACACCCATAAGGATTAAATGCCCAACACCATCTACCGCTTGTGGGAGGGAAGGCATCAGAAAGGCCGTGGTGAAAGGGGGCCGCAGGGCGAACCATCGAGGGGTCCATGTTAGCGCGGATATGTGAAGAAGCAATAGCCGTTAGCATGCCTATGCGAAGGAGCATAAGGCAAAGCAACGCAACGGGAAACACCGCCCAAAGGACCTTGAAATTACTTCATATGAGCCTGGAAGGCCGTACAGGAAAACAGCACATGGCGCACATGCCCGGTATAGAGGACATTGGGTGCCTATGCAGGGAGGCACCCCGGGGGGCGTCAAGGTGAGGGGTCTTGGGGTTTGTGCCCAAAGAGAAGGTTTCCACACAAAACACTGGGATAGAATGCATTTGGGGCATAGGGATTGCGCGTGGCTAGGGGGATTGCGCCCAACGGGCATGGATTGCGTGCGGGGGTAACAGCCGATCCATAAGGTAGGGAAAAACCTAACGACGGGATTGCATGCAATTATGTTTTGTGCCCAAAAGAGGGAGTGCGCGCAATGGAAGTGATTCCATGAAAAGGAGGAACCTAGAGGAGTTTGCGATTTTATTTATGCCGGTGCGATTGCACATAAAGGTGAACCCCATGGCACATTTGCGCAAAAAGGGTCAGTACCTGAAAGTCATATTGTGCACACGGGAGTCCAATTTCACACACAAGAGATGGTCTGAATACCACAACCCCGAAACAGAAGGGGTCTCCTTATATTTATAGGCCACAGGCATCGCGGAATCCGGGAGACACGTCAAATCTACCGTGCTAGTACCGGTCGGTGCGAAAGGCCACACCTCGTGGAACCGGTCGCCAAATATTGTGTGCCCCACTAGTGATTTTTCGCGAATCCCTAACTTCCTGGGCGCGGGCAACATTTTTTCGCGCAAGTCCTCATTAATTTCTCGCACTATTTCTGGGCCATCCGGACCGAGCCTCCGGGTCCGAAGATGAGTTTGCTACGTCATTTCGAAACTTCCTTTTGGACATATGGGCTTTTTCAGCATCTACAAATTCCCCACCACAGAATGGTATTGGAGAGAGGTTGCAACGATCGGATTCAGAGGGAAACGCTGAAACACATAAGTGGTGGATTTCGTGGACACATTGCACGCAAAAGCCAACCAGGTGCGGAAAACTCTGGGTCAGCACAGAATTCACTTTCCGCACGGTGCGGAACCCCAGCCTCGCCTATAAAAAGGGTTGTTGGGTCCCATGTTCCGTCCTCATTCTTTTCCGTGTGATAGTCTCTGAGCTCTCGTGCGTGAAATTTCCTTGGCGACGGCGCAGAAAACACGATGTGTTAGCGCGTAATTCCTTCCGAATTACGGCCGTATTTAGGCGTGAACTCGGGATATTATGTGCCCAATACTCTGATTTCACGCCTAACTCCTGGATTGCGCATTGAAGCCCCAAATTTTGCGCCACTCTCTTTGATTCCTCACACCTCATCTGGATTTCGTGCAACTCTCAAAACATTCAAGATGGCCGCAAACCCGGTTGATGAGAGGGAAGCCGCCACTCGTAGAGATGAAATTGTGGCGAACGAGAAGGTAATGGTGCAAGGTTTTTCATTTACAACAACCATACCTTTTTCAACCTTCTGACCCCTACCCAGATAGAGTATCCTCTGTCCAAAAACCTCCCACTCTGGAACTTCGGCATCCTGGAGGAGGTCCCACTGCCGGGCATCGAGGTGGACACACCACAGTCATGGGTGACTCGAGAGGAAAACCTTCCCCATTACAACATCACCAACAATGGTAATCCTACTATAGAGACCAGACACATGGATGTGTATGTCCTGAACCTGTGGACCAGAACCATTGATGGGGGATATCCTGTTGTAGAGAGCTCCCCATGCCTTTATGCAAGCACATTTCGTCATAGTATCATGGAAGACACAAAGGGCTAGATGCAAGATTGGGACTTGCGGTTTGGGGGCAAATTCACCAGTGATTGGGCCTGGGCATACTAGGTTCTCCATACGTGCGACCAATTCTGAGCTGAGTTGCAGCACATTGGTCTGTTCGAGGCGGTGTGGACGTCGCAATTCCACTTCTACCATCAACCCGAACTCGGGCCGGAGATGTTTACCTCATGGTCCCCTGACACCAAAACATTCCATATTCACCATGGGGAAGTTGGCAACAGCCTCTGGGATGTTCACTGCATCAGAGTTATCCCAATGGAGGGCAACCAATACAATGATTTCATCCCTCCAATGAACACCTAGGATGAAATGTCACAGACCCCCATGATGACGTAGAACCTATTAGAGCTGGCCAAAGAGTGGCTGGGGGTCAAGGACTTCCTTATGGACATTTCCTACAAGGACTAGTTCAGCCAGTTCCTAGGGAAGGACATGGCTGTCATGATGTCGGGGAGGGGAAAACGGTGCCTGACCGTGGCACAGAGGAGCAAGAATGGGTTGTACTAGAGGACCCTAGAGGCGGGGCAATACGAATCATGGGGGAACCACGTCATTGAGTCCTGAGACCCAAACGTCTGATATGTTGGGTTCCTCGCCACCTTCCCGAGTGGGTGGCTCCTTCCGGTGTGGGACGCAAGAATGGGCATCCGTCGAGAAACTGTGGTGATGGCAGGCACCATGGCTTCCAACAAAAGGTTCAATATGGGGGTCCCCATGCTGGATACATTGTATGCCATTTTGGGACGCATCTCTATAGGGGGGGTCTCCTTGGAGGTTGTGTGGCCCCTTCCAGATCTATCATGGCTGGGTGGTGGCTCATCATGGCGGATACACCTTCCTGAAGTCCATTCATCCTCTGGGCAACGACCTGTGACCATTTATCCTGAATATTGTCGGGGATTCACCGATGATGCTCAACGAGGAGGGCGTAAGGATCCGAATCGGTAACTACACCAATTTCAACTTCAGCACGTTCCCTGCCCGGTCGGCCAGATGGTGGATAATGTGAAAGGCTCGCTGGAGTAGCAATAATACTTCTAGAGCATCCGAGGAAGGGTTCTTGTAGCTCAGATTGACGGGAAGATCATCTGTAAGCCTTACATGTCGTCCCGGTTCTCCAGACAGTTTGAGTACCTCCAGCGAATGCCGAAGAAGGTATTCACGAACATCCGATAGGAGAAGAATCCATGCGTCCTTCGCCAGATGTGGTTGTTTTCACCTCTTACGACTCTGGTGACAACATTACCCTTCCTCCCACTGGGGTCGATGCTGGCTTATAAACTGAGTATGTCGAACACTGGACCATCGTGTACCCGGAGGGTATTTTACGCAAGAGAGTCCGGAAACTCGAGACTACCCGCGTTGAAACTGGGCAACGGGGGAGCTTGCAAGGTGCTGCTAGGAGGGCGGAACCAGGGGCGCGTCAGGCAGCGAAACCAGGTAAGGTCGTGACCTCAGCAGCAAAGACATCGCATGGTGTCGCTGCGACCTCGTTGCCTGGAGGGGGGTCACACGAGGTGGCCAGAGAGCTGCCCCGGAAGAAGATAAGATACCTGCTCGAAGCTTCCCATGATGCAATCTTCCTGGCATTGTGGTCGGCCTGGATGACCCTACGTCAATCAATGAGCATTGAAGCCATCTGACAGAAAATAATGCAGAACGAGATCTAGCTGCTAGTGTTTGGGCACATTCGAGTTACTGACCGGGTCAACATCCATAGGCGGCATTCATATCTAACGGGCATGGACACATACACACGCCAAAGGGGTCGGCGTGCGAAGCCACCTTTCCGGGTGAAAGTGATCCTCGACCAGGAGCATGATCCGGAAGTGATGCCGCCAGGAGAAGGTGACGGTGATGAGGATTCAGAGGCATAGGAGGAAACAGGAGAAGATCAAGGCTAAGGGGAAGATGAAGTAGAAGTATAAACCAAAGGTGAGGGGTCGCAGGGGGCGGCATTCTAAGGGAGTCTTCGGAAGAGCGGCGAGATTTTCGTCTCTGATCTCAACATAACCGAGATACTCGAGGTTTGTCTCTATCTGTATTCATCTTCCTTCTTTATCCATTCTCTTCAAAAATTTCCAATCCATCTCTCTATTTCACTCAGGAGCACATATGTGCTGATCAGGCATCCCCAATAGTGGAAGGAGGAGAGGCGCCAGTGGGATAGGATGGGGCTCTGACGCCCATTATCGAACTGACAAGTGCGGAGGGGTCTCTTGACATGATAGTTCCTGTAGCGTCCAACACACCAGAGGCTGACGCTCTGGGTTTCTGTAAGTCCCCGTCTTCACTCTACATGATTACTGTCAGAAAACCCAAATAATCAAAATGCTCCTCGTACAATGATCTCGGCGTTGGAGGCTCATCGGGCTGCTGAGCCCGGGCTGTCCATGAGTGGACCAGTGGTGGATGTAACTCCTCCTCTAGAACATACCTCCCAAACTAAGTTGGCCCCAAAAATTGGTGAGCATGGGGCGGCGGACATCAGCGGTGCTGTCATTGGAGCAAAGCCAGAAGCTGACGGAGGAACCGCCGTTGTCGGGGTGAGAGAAGAAGGTCGCCTGGACATCGAGGATCCTATTCCTCATGAAGGCATCCCTGAGGCAGACCCTGTTGCTGACCTTCTGGCTTCCTTTCCTGCATATCGAACCGCTGATCCCGAGGAGATAGACGATTCAGACTCAGAAGCGGCCGAGGAGAGCCGGATGACACGGCGCAAAGGGTGGAAGTGTATCCAGGGATTCCTCAAGCTGCCTCAAGCGGATTGGCTGAGGAGGATGGGATCACCCCTGACCTGGATGCGCTTCCTGTGTGCCGTGGGGATGGTTTCTCAACTCCTTCATCTGACGGTCTATGATTACATGGTCGAGAAGATACATGAGAGTAGTCGGCGCACTGACGTGGCCCAGTGTCTGGGCATATCCGTGAGAACCCGAGCATTCATAAGGGTGGAGCGGGAAGTCTGGCGTCTCAAAGTGTAGGCGGCAGAGAAGGAGGTCTCCACCGCAACATGCTCTGAGCTCGTGGAGCAACTGATGGCCTAGATGGCTGACGCCCAAGAACAATTGATGGAGGTGAGTCACCAGATGACCGTAATTTAAACCGAACGGGCGCAGGCTCAAGCTAGGATTGGCGAACTGTGCTCTGCAGCTGCTGATGAAGAGAGAGCCTTCCGAGAGCAAGAAGAAGTCCCAGAGGCCACCATCCAAAGGGTAGCGGTGCTGGAAAGATCAATCCAAAACGTTTCTCTTTAAGGGCTCTGTTTTGGCCATCCCACAAATTTTTTTGCTTTCACTGCTCAATACTTCGATCCAATGTGTGGGCCAATCTATTTATCTGTACCTTTGGTTTAATATGCACAACCATAATCCTGAAATGAATAATAACTCACCACTAAACTCATGTGGGTCACACCCAATGTGAGAAACGAAGTTTGCTCAAGTTATCATTTTGTCCGACGGTGGGGCGTCATCCAAGCTTTAGGCATCCGAAATTGGGCCTGGACTCTTGAGGAGGGGACCTTAGACCAGTTGATATATAATCTTCTCAATGTGTTCTGACTCATGAGTGGGGAAATTTCGGGGGCATTGAAATCCATTCGAACGTAGGGAGATGAAAAAGGTGAATCACGTTACCCAAATTCAGAACACTATGGGGGCGCGGCAATAGAAGATAACTGTTTACCATGGTGGAAACACAGCATCCATATCGCATTAGCTTGAAATGGGGACAATAAGTGAGGGCTTAACACTGACCATGTTCGCAACACGGGGCCTAACTCAAATATTGTCGATCAGTCTTCCAGAATGTTGGCCCTGGACAGAAGTCGGACCGTAGGTCAATCATCCATATTGTTACAATAGGTGGACCAAAGGTCAATCATCCATATTGTTACAGTAGGCAGACCACAGTTCTAGCTTCCATACTATTTGGGGGTCCCATCAAGCATGACCAGTCTTCCGGAACATTGTCCCAGGATAGCAGGTGGATCGTAGGTCAATCATCCATATTGTTACAATAGGTGGACCAAAGGTCAATCATCCATATTGTTATAGCAGGCAGACCTCATGTCTAGCATCCATTCTGTTAAGTGTCCCATCAAACATGAAAGAGGATAAAGATCTGAATAAAAGGGGCACGCAATGCGTGCATAGTGGAGTGGTGGTTTGTTCGAACAAAATCCAACACTCCCAAAATTGTGCCACCATGGTGGAGGTGCATTAGGCAGACATATTAATCTGGTCGCAGATCATCCCAATTTTCAAACAGGACCTCTCTGGCGAGAGAACTGTCGCTTACCAACATCACTATGAGGCATCCCGAACTTATTTGAGGTAAATGTCACAATTACACCACTCCCCAAGAAGTTAGGCCAAGGGGCCGATAGTGAGGAGGGATGATATTTGGTAATCCATAGGGCTGGACCCAAAACCAAATGTCAAGGCGTTCCTAAGTATCTCATAAGGATGAAAATCAAGCCACACATAGTTCTAGAAAAGGATCTAAGTTTAAGGTCTTACAGCTCAGACCAAAAGAGTAAGGGAAGTGGGAGACACATGGTAAAGTGGTTGCAAAACCCGACATGAATGGGGGCAAGGTTCTGCTTACCATGTGCTCCTTGGAGACATGTTTAAGTCAAGGGACCGAACATGAAAGTTAGGTTGGGCCCGTGGGGAAATGCCTGGGCGCTCCTACGTATCTGAGAAGGATGAGAATCAAGACATACGTAGTTCTTGGGGGTGCCTTTTAACGTCATGCAGGACGGGAAACAGGCGGGATAATTCTTAAAAGAGGTCGTACACAGTGTGGCTATTGCAAACCCAATGTGAATAAGGAAGAGGTCCTACTCACCATGCCACACAGTCCCGTGGTCGTGGTCCCGAAGGTGGGACATACATGATGAACTAACGGACCTCAAGATGGACTCTTAGACAAGAGGTCTGGGCATTCCTACATACCCCATAAAAATTTGGGTCAAGATGCATGTAGTTCTTAAAAGTGGCACGACACGACATGGTACCTGTGCAAAGGATGAAAGAGGTGTGCAGGTTTAGCCCTCACACCAAGAGAAGTGGCATTTGATATGTCTTGTTTGTCCTTGAAGGTGAATAGTTTTTCTTTTGTGGAATGACCAACCTAGGTTAGAAACTCCTAGCATTGCCACAATAATCAAGCCGTATACAGTCGTTGACAAATGGTATGGTAATTTACAAATACCCAACGTGATGTTCCCAATGGGGATGTTACCCCAATGTAGTGCCGTTTTTCGTCGTGTGGCTGGGATGATATCATCACAGTTTATGGTCGTGTGGTAGGACAAATCAGCACAGTTTTAGGTCGTATGGCTTGGACCTGGGGGAATATGCATGATGCGATAAGATTCACCTGAAGTAGATGAGGGCATATCCTCATACCGTCACCGCGCACGATTATGGGAGGGGAGCGTCGGGCCAAAGAGCCAATGAGGGCCCAACAATCAGGGGGGAGGGAGACACTAGCTTCCAACTGAGCTGGGCCCGAAACACAATGTCTGGGCAACTGCTCATCTCCCATGGGGATGAGGTTCAAGCTGTGCATGATCCTTATAGAAAACCCAAGGATATAACCTTGGCGCTCGGATCGTGGGAGCCCCGAGAGACACTGTCATGTAGCTTTTCCGCTTGACCTGAGGAGGTGCACTGAGGGATAGTGCAAGGAGTGTCGAGATTCCACCTTGACACAATGGGGTGGAACATAATTTGAATCATGCAGCCAACATTCAGGGCCTAAAGGATTCGGCGTGATGACGGATGATTACTGCTGACCATGTTCGCAACACAGCATCCTGTTGCGTTAACCATAAATGGGGATAAAGAAATGACCATCGACCGCTGACCATGTTCACAACGCGGTATTTGTATCAATTTGTTGTCTAAAACCCTTGGGGTCATTATCCCGTGATGGTAGGAGATCCCTTAGGCGTTGTATTCAATCCGTTCTTGGGGGTCCCTCCGGCTGTGAAAGATAACAGGGGCCCAAATGAAAGGGAACAGGGAGCCTGAAAAGTGGACAAAAACTTGCCTAAGTCAATTCTGACACTTCAGGTCCTAGACCAGAGTACTCTGAGCACATTATCGGACCACTGGAAAGGGTCGAAGGGCTCAGTTTGAGAGCGGCCAAAAGATGGTGGATTCCCGGGAGAAGGGGGTACAATTCCAAAAACCTTGTACCACACCTATATATCCCCCCATGGAGATGGACATGCCAAGAGACCGAGGTGACCGGGAAATCGTGGGATCACTTAAGGGATGGGGTTGGACCTGAAACCTAGATGTTCAAGCAGTCCTACATATACTATGAGGATGGGAATCAAGCCACATGTAGTTCTGAAAGCACAGTTTAACGTCATGTAGGACGATGCGAGGCATTTCATCCAGGAATGTGCATGGTGCGGCAGGCAACCCATCATGAATGAGGACATAATCCCACACCACAACGCACACTCTGGGTAAGGACTAGGGCTAAGGGGACCGATAAGGCCAAGGGGCCTGAGGCTAGGCCTCGGTCAGGAAGTCCTAACCAGCTTGCAGTTTAACGTCTTGCAGTGAGGACGAGCATACAGTTGAATGTCATGATGGACCACAAGGATCTTAGTTTAAGGTCTTAGAACGCAGAACAAAGGGGCCCAGATGTAGGTCCATGTGTAGTATAAATTCATGGGGGACCAAATGTAGTTTAGGATCATGCAGGACTGGGTGCAGTTTTAGGGTCATACGGGACTGTTATCCAGTTTAAGGTCATGGGGGACCCTTATCCAGTTTATGGTCATGGGGGACCGTTATCCAGTTTAAGGTCATGGGGGACCGTTATCCAGTTTAAGGTCATGGGGGACCCTTATCCAATTTAAGTTCATGGGGGATCGTTATCCAGTTTAAGGTCATGGGGGACCAAAATGAGGTCAGGAAAAATACTGCTTAAGGAACTTGGCGTTGGTGGGAGGCGTGATACGCTCGCCATCCATAGTCACCAGGGAGTACGCGCCATTGGGATAGACCTTATGGATGATCAAAGGGCCCTCCCATTTGGGATCCAACTTGGGTGGATTCCTGCTTGGAATCATTGGCGCCCTGAGGGCCAGTACCAGGTCACCTCACAGGAAATAGTGGAGGTGAACCTTCTTGTTTGAAAGCTCGAGCCATCTTGCTCTGACGCCTTTTCAGGTTGTGCAAAGCGCGAAGCCTATTTTTCGTCCAGCACTTCTAATTCATCTAGATTGATTTCAGAAACTCTATCCAGTGCTTGTTGGTCGTTGACCGCCACACACAATGAGGAAACTGAATCTCGATGGGTAGGATGGCCTCAGCCCCGTACACCAAGGAATACGGGGTCACCTGGGTGGAATTACGATTCGTTGTCCGATAAGCCCAGAGAGCATTGGGGAGCTTGTCCAGCCATCTTTTCTTGTTCTAACCAACCATTTTTTGCAGAATGTTAGAGAGGGTTTTGTTAAATGCCTCGATCTGTCCATTCTTCTGTGCGTGATAGCGGGAGGTATGGTTGGAGCAAATGTTGTAACTGGCGTACAATTTTTTCAGTTCGGCCGCTCGGAAGTTGGTTCCGTTATCCGTGAGGATAGCGTGAGGCACTCCAAATCGATAGATGATGTTGGAACTGACGAATTAAGCGATAGAACGGGCTTTGACTTCCTTGAGCGGAATAGCCTCTGCCTACTTGAAAAAGAAATCTGTAGCGGTTCGAATGAACCTTCATTGGCGAGCCGTCGCCGGTGGGTAAGGTCCTACGACATCCAAAACCCAAACTACAATGGTCCAAGAATACATGGTAGTGTGGAGAGGCTCTGGTGGCCGATGCACAAAGTTAGCATGAACTTGGCACACATGACACCTCTTGGAAAACTCGATGCAATCATAGATCATGGAGGGCCAGAAGTACCCCAGCCTCCGAATTTGGTGAGACAACTTCGACCCGGCCTGATGAGCACCACAGGAACCAGCATGAACCTCTTGCATGACCTGAGGGATCTCGACTCCTTGAAGGAAACGGAGGATAACACCATCAAATCTGCATCTGTAAAGGATCTGCTCAAGGCTAGGAATGCTCTGAAGCGTAAGCTGCAGCGCGCAGCATCGGATTCGCTCACTCTCGTCTTGGTCTGATGAAAGATTACGACGTTGGAGTTATTCAACAAAGGGTGTCCTATAATAAGTAACTACTTCGATCACCATATCTAAAGTACCTAGGGCCCTCGACGTAGGGGGACCAGCGGTAAGATGATTCACTCGCGGGCCGTGATCACCCTCCGGGGTAACAGGAGCAACGACTATCCGGTGTACTAAGTGGATAATCAGGTCATCCTGTTCGGGCTCCGCAAGCGACATGGCCAGGCTGGCCAAAGCATCTGCTTGACTGTTCTACGACTGCGGAATATAAACGACTTTCGACCGAGAGGGGAACTGCACCATTAGATGGAGGGTGCACTCCCATAATGGCACGAGTTATGGATTTCTAACAACATAGTCACCATTGACCTGCTTGATGACCAGCTCAGAGTCCCCTTTCACATACAGATGGGGCACCTTGATCTCAAGGACTAGTTCGAGGCTAATTATGAGGGCCTGATACTCTGCCTCATTGTTGGTGCAGCCCTCGGACAATAGGAAAGAATATTGTAGGATGACTTTCTCTAGGGTGATGAAGACGATACCCAGACCCACTCTGTTGAGCCTGGGATCCTTAGGTCTTCTACCGGTGGGGCTCTGGGAGGCACTGTCGAAGTGCATCTCCCAGCATGGGATGGCACGATCGACTGAGAGGATTCCCTCATCAAGAAAACCTAGGTCCAGTGGCTAATCTGAGGATGTTGGGTGAGCATCTAAAAATCCTTCCAACGCTTGTCCTTTGATAGCCTTTGGAGGTACGAACCTGATGTTGAACTGCTGGAGGATCACCACCCACCGCACTAGTCGTCCAGTCAACATAGGTCAGTTCAAGATGTACTTTAACGGGTCTACACGAGAGACCAGTTGTACCTCGTGGTGCTGCAAGAAGTGTCGCAATTTCTGTACGAAGAATACGAGTGCTAGGCAGCTCTTCTCGATGGTAGAATATCTAATTTCCATATAGAGGAGCATGCAGATGAGGTAGTAGAGGATATTCTCTGTTCCCTCATTGTTTTTCTGGGCGAGAAGTGCGCCGAAGGACCATTCCAGAGCGGTCACGTAATGGACCAGCGGCTTCCCAGGAACGGGTGGCATCAAGACAGGAGGTTGGAGCAGATACTACATAATTTTTTGGAAGGCGGTCTGACACTCTTCATCTCATTTATAGGTGGATCCTTTCTTTATGAGCTGGGAAAAGAGATTACACTTTCCCTCCATATTCGCAATGAATCTGCATATGTAGGCAAAGTGGCCTTGGAGACCAAGAAGCTCTCGAATAGTGCTCGGGGGAGGCATCTGGCTGATGGCCTTGATCTTCTCCAGGTTGATATCGATTCCTCGATATCTGAAAACAATGCCAAGAAAAATCTCGAAGGTGACTCTGAAGGAACACTTCAATGGGTGCATCTTCAGGTGGCGGGAACGGAGGAAGCCGAACACTTTCTCAGGGACCTTGAGATGGTCCTGGAGCTGGCGAGATTTGACCACTAGATCATCCACGTAACATTTTACCATTGTACCGATAATTGGATTGAATATACGATGCATGGCCCGTTGGTAGGTGGCACCCGCATTCTTCAGGCCGAAGGGCATAACCCGTAGAAAAAGGTACCTTGGGGGCCTTGAAGGTAGGTAACTCTTCGTCCTCGGGGGCCATCCAGATTTGGATGTACAAAGAATACCCATCAATTAAGGAGAGGGATTGGAACCAGGCCTTGGCATCAATCAACAACTCTGTCACTTGAAGGGAAAAATCATCCTTCGGAAAATTGTGGTTGAGATCGCGGAAGTCCATACAGACCCTGATGTATTCGTTCTTCATCTTGCCTGGCACAATGTTGTCTAGCCACCATGGGTATTGAAGTTCCTTAACGAAGTTGGATTTAATAATCTTGTCAACTTTGGCCTCAACCATGGCACAGTGATAAGGGTGCATCTTTCTAGGAGGCTGCTTGAATCTGCGATGGTTTTCTGGAAGGCCAAGGCGGTGGATTGCTACCTGGGGTTCTAATCCTAGTATCACGTCGTAACTCCAAGAAAACACATCACAGTGCTATTTATGAATGTCCACGTACTATTTCTGATCATCGGGGGGCATGGCGGCATTGACCAACATGGGTCTTGGGTCTGCCTCTCTACCGAGTTTCACCAACACTAACTCGTCGACCGTGGTAGTGACGCCTTATTCAAAGGCTGGGGGAGAATCCTCTAGATCCTCTTCTCCACTTATGGAGGGATCTTCGGCGGGGGTAGCTGTTTCGGGGCTACCCGATTATGATGGGAAGCTGTTGTCGACTTGGGTGGCAGTGGTCATCATATCAGGAGACTCACGCACCACTGAGACCATAGTGATGAAGGAAG
Organism: Viscum album; assembly: GCA_963277665.1. Classification (NCBI taxonomy): domain Eukaryota; kingdom Viridiplantae; phylum Streptophyta; class Magnoliopsida; order Santalales; family Viscaceae; genus Viscum; species Viscum album. The sequence continues at coordinate 56,905,881 of OY728156.1, forward strand.
TCGATCCAATCCCATATAGTCTTCGGCCCAAGGGACCATGCTTGATGACATCAAAGTAGTAGTGGCGCGTCATCTTGAGGAGGTTACTTCTAGACCTGTGGAATAGATAGGTATGACGTACTGTCTTTTCCATGAGCCTGACGTTCTGATACCGTACAAGGGTAGGAGGTTCGAGAATCACCTGATCCTGGTTGGTGTAGGAGTATGAGGTGATTTTTTCCCATCTCTTAGACCTAGGAATATGCCTTCCTCCTGTACCCGAAACCACAAAACATTGCCCCATGTTGGGGGTTGTGTCCTCCAACAGATGGATTGGGAAGACGTATGCGTCATCCAAACCTGCCCAGAGATCACTTGCGACAGCGGCAGGCTCAACCTCACCTGCCAAAAACCGCTTATCCTTGCTCTTGTAATAGTCGGCGTCCAGATAACGGGCTTCACAAGATGCAAAAGGAGACACATCTCATTGGTGAAGGCCTACTCGACCATTAATGGAGTATTGGAGGCATTGGAGATATGATGAGGGGAACGCCGCGTGAAGCAGGAGCCATGACTTACCCATCAATGCATTGTAAGCAGTGTCCTGAGAGACAACCATGAATTCAGTGCTAGCAATTAGGCCACCGAACTGGGTCTTCAAGTGAATCTTGGTTACTAGAGTTTGCTCGGTCCTATCGTACCACTAAATCTTGAGGTCGAAGGGAGTTAAATAATCCTCAGACAGGCCCAGCTTCCACAGTGTCCGAGTTGGGATTAGGTTAATCCCGAAACCCGTGTCAACAAGACAGCGGCAGACTTCCACGCCATTGAACTGGCCAGTGATGTACCGTGGGTGAATGTGCCCCTGTATGGGAGGGTCTTCATCTTCAACGGAGAATGAGATAACTGCCTAGAATTCGGCGCTCTCAATTGCCTCAGTGTCTAAGGCTTCCACAACTGCTACATCCGTCTCAAACTGGAGGGGTATCCTTTAGGCCTCGGTGAATGCATCACGCATTTCAGATGACAGGCGAAGAGCCTCAAGGATAGAAAGCCTTGCTGGTTTGCCAGCCAGGTGCTTCAGGACATCATACCTTCGGGCCAAACGTGAGCCTCTACATACATGAGGCCGCTCTGCGATTGGAGGCAAGACGGGCCCTGTCGGCTGGACCAGTGGCTGACTGGTACTGGGCACGTCTCTTTGTTCACTAGTCGAAGACCGGAGACTGGCTGCTAGATTAGTGTTGGAGTTGGTGGTCTAGAACCAACTACTTTGTACTTTATTCATTAAATAAAAACCTTATCACATCTTGATTGTTCTTCTGCATGACATGTCATTTGATAATGTCCTAAGTATAGCTGTTGCATTAAAGGTTCGTAGCAGATCCCTGCTATGATGAGAACCCGGAAGTGCCATAACACTGTTCTTGAATGTATGTTCTGTGGACGAATTATATTATTTGAGGGACACAAATAATACAGGTCATTAGGGGTGAGGACTCATAAAACATTGAGGCACCTTCTCATGGTGTGCTCCCTTGGTAATTTCTAAGAGTATATTATGAGAACGAGACCCGCCTGTAGAAAATCGACATTTCATAGTGTCATTGGATGTTCCTATCTGCGGACGTGTGTATTGGTCCTTAGACATTAAGATTATTATTAATGGGTATTACAAATCGCACACTTAGATGTATTGACGAAAACTGTGACGACACACTATTCGCAGCGAGGTAGGATACGTTGGGTGCGTCATGAGTAATACCTCATTAATAGATAATGGGAGAAAGGATTTTTCCCTTCCGTTCCATAATGGAAGTAGATATCTCAGGCCCTTTGATAGAATTGATATAGCCTCAATACATCCATTTCCATGGTAAGGTATGGGCATGTTCAATTCTGGGAAGTCAAAGAAAGAATAATCAAGCACATGGGTTGATGGCACTAGCATGCAACCCGCTTCATTGGAGATATCGAGACAAAGGGATTATATTACACGGTAAGAGTTCGTAGGAAGTGACACATCATTGCGGCGCTATCTTCTTTCTCGATGGGTGCCTTGGAATGTTGCTAGATTCTATCCTTGGACTTTAGGCAGGCTCAAACTAATGCCACTGAGAAAGAGGCCTAGAGGGTCCCAAACTAAGTGTGTCCATGTATCTAAGTTAAATATTAATTTAACAAGTTAAATAAATATTATTCCTGACTGTGGTTTAATAATTATTTAAGAATGTCTGATCGCATTTATTTTGACACTAGTTATTCGAGAGAATATATTTTGGACGAAATAATATATTTATTAGCGAGTAATGTGGTTACATTTATTTATGAAATAAATAATCATTACTCAAGGTCTAATAAATGTGGTGGAGAAAAATGAAAATAAAAGTACAAGATGTGTATGTTAAATATACATGCTGTGTAGTTTTATAGAAAACAAATACACTCCATGTTTAATTATTACACACTGTGTAGTTTTTCCAGTTGAGATTTTGGGGATTTAATATTTTTTTTATTAAATGATATTTATTATAATCAGTGTGGGCGCATGTCAAGGAATTAATAATTCGACATGGGGGTTTTCAATAAGAGTTAATGAAATAAATAAAACGTGTAAAACATTTATTTATTGTCATAACACTATTAACCTCAAATCCGATTATAAATATCCTCACAACCCGAACATTTTAAAGAGCCATTGTTGTGCACAACAGATTTAAAAATACTCTCAAGCCAAGAGAGAATTACCTTCCCACCAAGAACACCCTCAAGTTACGAGAGCAAGATCCTCCACCGGATTAAGGCGGTCGAAGGCGGACATCGCATGCAATGGTTCTTTCGCGCTAGCACCCAGAGATCCTTTCGGCGACGTCCGGAGATACGTGACACACGTGTGGATCACCGCTAGAGGAATCTTACACATGGATTCTACAACGCAACGACGAATCACCGAATCGTGACCGGACACATCAACGAAGAAAGAATTCCAACGAGGTAATTCTTATGCATTAATTAAATTAGTTATAATCAACATATGATGATCCTCCTCAAGGGTTTCGGGACTCTTCTTTTCTTTTCGTTCTTCGTTCTATTCCGAAGATTCGGCATTTTATATCATGACGGATCTCGGATTGAACGTTGTTTAACGTTAAAATTAAAGTTGCGCTAACCCACCAACGCCCTCCGCCACGCCCGGATCCTACAAGTGGTATTAGAGCGGTCATATTGTTGATTTTAATTATTTAGTTTTTCATTGGTAATTTACGCATTTAATAATTTAGTTATTTAAATTCATGTTTAATTGTTCTGGAAATCTGAATATCGAGATCTATTCCTCCTCCCTCGTTTCTCGTTCACCTCACAGAAACAATTTTTTCTTTTAATTTTGATTAAAATAAAATAGAGGAACTCATCCGGAGGAGCCAAACATTTCTGGTCATATAACACCATAATACACGGCGTGTATTCGGAAGTACACGCCGTGTAGTCTAGGTTCAATGCATTGACTGATCCGCCAAAGCAGGCCGTGTATTGGATTCTTTCTATGAATTTAAGACATCGTGTGTTGACCAGAAACAGGTGGCACACAATTTCCGGAATACATGTCATGTGGTCCAATGAACACGGCGTGTAGTCTCTTCGGGTCAGGGTTGGTTCGTGTACTCCGTACACGGCCTACCCGGCTGCAAACCGTGTAACGCCGAAACTACACGGCGTGTGTCCCACTATACACGTCGTGTACTCCGAAAATTTCCAAATTACATTAACACTCCCTATCCCCGGGCGTGTACTTCGGATGGACGGTGAAGAAAAGTACACGTCGTATAGTCGGAACTACACGCCGTGTACTCACCCAAATTACGCAGATTTATTAAAATTTATTATTATATTATACAAACCCTTGAAATGTGTACCATGGTGCAGGCATAAAGCTGAGGCACAACACGTGATAGGTGTTTTATATATATGTGTTTAATTTAACATCTGCGTAATAAATATGAATTCACCGGGTTTCCTCCAAGGTACAAGTTACGTACAAGGATAATTTTAAATGAATTTATTTGTTTAAAATTATGATGGATGAGAATCTCATGGAAATTCAGAAAAGGGATTTAAGATTAAAGGATTGATTAATTAAATAAAATTAATTGATTCGAGCGTGATTTATCTTAAACAAGAACGAATAAATAATTGAGTGCTAGTTTTATTTATGTGCAAATATTGTTGCATGTATGGATGATCATGAGCTAGAATGAGACCTTTGTATGTGAATGGTTTCTTTTAATTTATTTATTTAAATTAAATTTGTTGGCCTGCGAGCCATATCCTCATTAATTTGTAGGGCATGCGCGCCCAATGATTCTTTTATGTAAAAACCCCTTTTACCCATCACCTGCGTGTGAGATAAATGTATATGTAATGGATGGATCTCCCAAGCTAGTGGAGGTGGCTCAAGTCAGGAGCCAAGGTGAAACCAATCCAAGGAGATACAAAGGTTGACAGGTGGAAATCTGTAAACACGAACCCGAAAGCTTCAAGGTGTTTATCCCCTAGGTCTTGGGTTAGTTTATCAACCGCTAGATAAACTAACCAATAGAAAAGCTCATGATCATACCATTTATTTTATTTCTGTCAGTTGTATGGTTTATTTATTATGGTGTGTTGTCATGATCACACAATTAATGAATTAAATGAGCATGCAAGATGGAACTCAAATAAAACCAGCTTATACGTAAATATTATCTTAGACATGGTTAATCCCTTAAGTATATCCCACTTAATATTAAGAAGAATGTAATCAAAGATAATAAAATGGAAATTTACGTATAAGGATAAAATCCCTCAAAATAAATATTAAGTCAGCATAGCCTTCCATAATCATGGTTAGAATCGAACCATAGTTCAAAGTGCTTGACCAACCCTAGTTGGGGTGCTTTCAATTATCTGGGAATTCTAATTCAAGTTTTTCGGTTGACATGACTTGGTTCACATCAAGGGTTGACTGCCACAGCAGGACATGGTGTGACCAAGAGGAAAAGGTTGAGGAAATTCAAAAAAGGATTTCAGGATTGGGGAGTCCACTCAACGGATCAAGGAGCTGCGAGTTAATGCAGTTGGCATTTGGAATGCCTACCTAAAACCCTTCAAGTTGCTTGACCAACCCTATTTGGGGTAATTCGAAGGGAAATATGGATCCTTGCCACTAGAATATTCACGCATCAGAATATTCCAAAGTCAATGGTGAGGGCTATTGGATTTCGATAAAATAGTGGGAGACTAATAAGTATTAATTTATTTATTTGTCTCAATTTTTGTAATAAAGTACTAAACCTTTGCTCATCTTAATTTGTAGAAACAGCAAGAAAATGAATTCAAACATATCATTGCGCACTATACTTGAAAAAGAAAACCTTCTCACCGGCAACAATTTCCAAGAGTGGAAGAGGCGTTTACACGCCGTCCTTCGCCACGAAAGGAAATTATATGTGCTGGAAGAGTGTATTCCAGGTGCGCCTGGGAAAGAGGCTAGTGATGAGGAATTATCTCTCTACATGAAACACATGGATGATTCCATAGATGTATAGTGTTTCATGCTATCTGACATGTCTAATGTGATCTTGAAGCAAAATGAAAACATGGACGCGTATAGCATGATGTCTCACCTTAAAGATCTCTACCAAGAGAAGGCGAGACAAGAGAGGTATGATATCTCCAATGCTTTGTTTACCATGAATCTTGGAGAGTCTGCGCCAGCTGGGCCTCACGTAGTCAAGCTTGTTGGCTACATTGAATGCCTGGACATCTTAGGGATTAAATTCTCGGATGATTTGCGTACAGATCTCATCCTATCATCACTGCCCAAGACCTTCACTTGCTTCATTGTCAACTATAACATGAGCAGCAATGAGAAGAGTCTATCGGAGCTTCTGACCTTGATTCGCCAGGTAGATAAGGAAATGGAGCGTGACAAACCCACGGTCATTATGGGGAATAAGAAAAGGAAGGACAAGGAAAAGGGGCCAAATACTTATAAACGTTCTGAAGCCCCCGAGCGTCGTCCCTCCAAGAAGGGGAAGATCCATATGTAGGGAAAGGAATGGGAGGCAGTGTGTTTTTCATGTGGAAAGCAGGGCCACTGGAAGAGGAACTGCACCCAAAAGCGGGAGGAAGCTGAAGGTGAGTTTTATATTGAGTGCAATCTTTCTATTTCTACACATTGGGTATTATATACAGCTTGTGGGGCTCACATCTGTATTAAAATATAGGAACCAAGTAGATTTAGAAATATCTCCAGAGGAGAGGTGGATCTTAGAGCTACCAATGGCGCAAGGCTGGATGCGTTTTCTATTGGCGACTACCACCTCTCATTGCTGACTGGATTGATTTTGGTTTTACATAACTATTATTATGTGCCTAGTGTTACCAAGAACATAATTTCTGTATCTTGTTTGGATATGGATGGATTTGTTTTCAAATTTTGAAATAAGGGTTGTCTCTTTTATAAGAACAACGTATGTTATGGTATGGCACATTTAAATAATGGTTTGTATGTATTGAATTATGAAAACCAAGTGTTGGCAATCGATAACGAAACAAACGCACATGACTCATACATCACCCAGTTATGGCATCACCGCCATGGTCATGTGAACGAGAAGCATTTGACAAAGCTCTGCCAAGATGGCTATTTAGACTCTACTGAGCTAAAACCACTTGATATATGTCACTCTTGTTTACACGGAAAAATTACCAAGCCGCCTTTTGGTGGACAAGGTGAAAGGAGCAGAGAGCTTCTAGGATTGGTACACACTGATGTGTGTGGAACATTTCTAGTAGAAGCTAGAGGTGGATATTCTTACTTCATTACTTTTACTGATGATTTGAGTAGATATGGCTATGTCTACTTAATGAGGTATAAGTCAGAATCCTTAGAGAAATTTAAGGAATTCAAGAGTGAAGTAGAAAATCATCTTGGTAGGAAGATAAAGAAGATTCGATCGGATCGAGGTAGAGAATATCTGAACCAAGAGTTCATCAATCTTCTACGGGAGTGTGGGATTCTATCTCAGCTCACTCCTCTTTATACACCACAGTGGAATGGTGTTAGTGAAACGAGGAACCGAACCTTGTTGCACATGGTGAGGTCGATGATGAGTCATGAAGATCTTCCATTATCCTTTTGGGGATATGCATTACAAACTGCATCATACACATTAAACCGAGTACCAACTAAGGCAGAAAATGGAATTCCATCCGAGTTATGGAATGGAAGGAAGCCCAATTTTTCGCACACATGTGTATGGGGATGCGAGGTGTTTGTTAAGGCCTTCTCGGGCAACAAACTAGCACCTCGTGGCACGAAGTGTATCTTTATAGGATATCCCAAGGAAACGAATGAATATTACCTATATAACCCTCAAGACAAGAAAGTGATTGTCGCCAGACAAGCGGTCTTTCTTGAGAGGGAGCACATCCTCAAGAAGGATAGTGGGAGGAAGATTGACTTTGACGAAGTTGATGCTCAAGATACACAGGAGTTGGTAAAGGAACAAGTTCCACAGGTCCCCATGGAAGATGTTCCAGAAACACAAGTACTGCGTAGGAGCTCAAGAGAGGTAAGCGAACCAGAGATATTTGGTTTCTTAGTCACCGAGGATGGTGAATCATTATTGTTGGACAATGATGAACCTCTATCCTACAAGGAAATAGTAGAAAGCTCAGAAGCTGCAAGATGGCTAGAAGATATGAATTCTGAGATGGATTCCATGTATCAAAACCAAGTTTGGGTTCTGGTCGATGAGCTAGTTGATGTAAAGCCTGTTGGATTCAAATGGGTATTCAAAAGAAAGCTGGACATGGAAGGTCAAGTTAGCTCCAATGAAGCAAGGCTAGTGGCTAAAGGATTCAGACAGCGTCAAGGAATTGACTATGATGAAACCTTCTCGCCAGTTGCCATGTTTAAATCCATAAGAATCATACTTTCCATAGCAGCTTACCATGACTATGAAATTTGGCAGATAGATGTCAAAACAGCATTCCTTAATAGGAACCTTCAGGAAGATGTCTATATGACACAAACAGAATAGTTTGTGACGCCAGGTGAAGCCAAACGTGTTTGCAAGGTGCAAAAATCCATTTATGGATTGAAGCAAGAATCCAGGTCATGGAACATTCGATTTGCTGAATCCATAATGGAATTTGGTTTCATTAAGAATGAATGTGAGCCATGTGTTTATAATAGGTTTAATGTGAATGCAGTCTTCATCCTAGTGGTATATATTGATGACATATTACTTATTGGGAACGACGTACCAGCCTTACAGTCAGTTAAGGACTGGTTGAACAAGTGTTTCTCCATGAAGGACTTAGGATAAGCAGCCTACATTCTAGGGATCATGATCATTTGTGACAGATCCAAGAGGCTGCTTGGACTAAGTCAGGGTACATACATTGACCAGATACTAAAGATATTTAGTATGGAAAAATCCAAGAGGGGATTGGTTCCAGTGTCACATGGCTTACATCTTTATATGAAAATGTGTCCCCAGACACAACAGGAGAAATATAGGATGAGTAAGATCCTATACTCTTCGGCTATAGGATCTATAATGTATGCCATGTTATGTACCAGGATTGATGTTGCCTATGCACTTAGCATGGTAGGAAGATATCAAGAAGATCCAGGAGAATAGAATTAGACTGCTGTTAAGACTATCCTTAAGTATATGAGAAGAACTAAGGATATGTTCCTGGTGAATGGAGGAGACGAGGAGCTTGTCATTAGAGGGTATGCTGATGCTGGTTTTCAAACAGATCAGAATGATCTGAAGTCGCAATCTGGATATGTTTTCTTTCTCAATGGAGGAGATGTGAGCTGGAAGAGTTCAAAGTATCCAGTTGTTGCTGATTCTACAGTGGAGTCTGAGTATATAGCGGCTTATGATGCAGCCAAAGAAACCGTCTGTATTCGGAACTTTGTCCAGGATCTTGATGTGGTGCCTAGCAGTAAAGATCCCATTACATTGTATTGTGATAATACTGCAGCGGTGGCTCTTGAAAAAGAACCAAGGTCACATCAACGGACAAAGCACATACTTCGAAAGTATCACCTCTTGATGGATTTCTATCAAAGGGGTGAAGTTGAAGTGAGCAGAGTGTCCACGGAAGAGAACGTGGTAGACCCCATGACTAAAGGCCTATCTCAGCAGAAGCATGAATATCATGTGAGAGCTAACGGGTTAATGGTTGTTAGCAGTGGGCTCTATTCCAAGTGGGAGTCTGTTGGAGTTGGTGGACTAGAACCAACTACTTTTTACTTTATTCATTAAATAAAAACCTTATCACATCATGATTTTTCTTCTGCATGACATGTCATGTGATAATGTCCTAAGGACAACTGTTGCATTAAAGGGTCGTAGAGGATCCCTGCTATGATGAGAACCCAGAAGTTCCATAACACTGTTCTTGAATGTATGTTCTATGGCCGGATGATATTATTTGAGGGACACAAATAATACAGGTCATTAGGGGTGACGACTCATAAAACATTGAGGCACCTTCTCATGGTGTGCACCCTTGTTAATATCTAGGAGGATATAATGAGAACGTGACCTGCCAGTAAAAAATCCACATTTCATAGTGTTATTGGATGTTCCTATCTACGAACATGTGTATTGGTCCTTAGACATTAAGATTATTATTAATGGGTATTACAACTCACGCACTTAGATGTATTGAAGAAAACTATGACGACACACTTTTCGCAGTGAGGTAGGATACATTGAGTGCATCACGAGTAATACCGCATTAATAGATAATGCGAGAAAGGATTTGTCCCTTCCGTTCCATAACGGATGTAGATATCTCAGGCCCTTTGTTGAATTGATATAGCCTAAATAAATCCATGGCCATGGTAAGTTATGGGCAAGTTCAATTCCAGGAAGTCAATGAATGAATAATCAAGCACATGGGTTGATGACACTAGCATGCAACCAACTTGATTGGAGATATCGAGACAAAGGGATTATATTACACGGTAAGCGTTCGTAGGATGTGACACATCATTGCGGCGTTAACTTCTTTCTCTATGGGTTCCTTGGCGTGTTTCCAGATGCTGACCTTGAACATTAGGTAGGCTCAGCCTAATACCATTGAGAAAGAGGCCTAGAGGGTCACACACTAAGTGTGTCCATGTATCTCAGTTAAATATTAATTTAACAAGTTAAATAAATATTATTCCCGACTATGGTTTAATAATTTTTTAAGGATGTCTGATCGCATTTATTTTGACACTAGTTATTCGAGAGAATATATTGTGGATGAAATAATATATTTATTATCGAGTAATTCAGTTACATTTATTTAAGAAATAAATATTTATTACTCAAGTTCTAATAAATGTGGTGGAGAAAAATGAAAATAAAAGTACACACCATGTATATTAAATATACATGCCGTGTAGTTTTATGGAAAACATGTACACGCCGTGTATTAATTATTACACGCCGTGTAGTTTTTCCAGTTGGGATTTTGAGGATTTAATATTCTTTTATTAAATTATATTTATTATAATAAGCATGGGCGCATGTCAAGGAATTGATAATTCGACATGGGGGTTTTCAATAAGAGTTAAAGAAACAAATAAAACGCGTAAAACGTTTATTTATTGTCATAACTCTATTAACCTCAAACCCGATTATAAATATCCTCGCAACCCCAACATTTTAAAGAGCTATTATTGTGCACAACGGATTTGGAAAAACTCTCAATCCATGAGATAATTCCCTTTCCACCAAGAGCGCCTTCAAGTTACGAGAGCAAGATCCTCCACTGGATCAAGGCGGTGGAAGGCGGACATCGCAAGTGAAGGATCCTCCGTGCTAGCACCCGGAGATCCCTTCGGCGACGTCCGGAGATACATGACACACATGTGGATCACCGCTAGAGGAATCCTACACTTTGATTCTACGATGCAACGAAGGATCACCGAATTGTGACCAGACACATCAATGAAGAAATAATTCCAACAAGGTAATTCTTATGATTTAATTAAATTAATTATAATCCACATATGATGATCCTCCTAAAGGGTTCCGGGAATCTTCTTTTCTTTTCGTTCTTCATTCTATTCTGAATATTCAGCCTTTTATATCGTAACGGATCTCGGATTGAACGTTGTTTAACGTTAAAATTAATGTTGGGCTAACCCACCAACACCCTTCTACTGTGCCCGGAACCTACAATTAGGACTGGAAGGCTGGGACTGGCTGGTAGTAGGGTGGGGCTGGTCGCAGCACGACCGAGGTGGTTCTGCCTGATCCAGCAACACAAACGGTGGTGAAGGCGAACCTGTCGACACCCGATAAAGGGGCCACGTGTGATGAGCTCTGTACTGGGCTTGCTTCCTGGTCTCGATGGCATGAACGACCTGGATAGAGGTTCCAACTTCTATTCCTTGGTGATTCATGTATCTACGGCTCCGTCGAAGTTGGTGACGGCTGGGGACATTGGGAAGGTCCACCTGGTGTCCCTCATTGTCAGGGGTCAAAAAGGGATTTACCAACTCTACACTGTTAACCGAAGCGTACCCCTGACTATCACTCATGGAGTCATCCATTACCGTGTGGATTCTCAGAGGGATCCCTATTCATGGGGGCATGAAGTCGCCAAGAGTGCGGGATGACGACGTCATTGGAAGGGCGTGTTCTTTCTTCTTGCACCGCCGCCGCTTGCTCTTCTGGGAAGAGGCTGGCTGGGACGACAATGACAAGGTAAAAAACACAGCTTCTGAGGGCTCTGGATAATTCAGGCATGCACGGATGATTCCATGGGCATAGACGACCATCTTTCGGGCCATCCATTCATTGTTCATCTAGATCCCATGGTTGGAAACCTACTGCCATTCATTCTCGTCGCCACCACTGTCATCTTATCTTACAAATTCACCTGCTACTTGTGTCGGGGCTGGGCTCAACCTGACTATATTGTTGTCAATATATTCTTGGAGCCAGTCCTTGAACAGGTAGAATCGCTGGATGGTGTGCCCCAGGGTTCGGTGACAAGGGCAGTAGTTGGGGTGATCAATGAGACGCGCCTCTTCTGGCTTCAGGCACTCAGGAAGCCGTACGATTCTCTACTCCAAAGCACTACGGAAGTAACCAGGGACCTGAGCCTCGTTGAACGAGTATGTTTGATTCCTTCTGTCTGGAAATGGGGCTCTAGGAGGCTGGCCTTGAAAAGGGGCCAGAGGAGCATATCGAGGAGTCGTAGCCTGATTATCGCGCCTAGGTGGTGGCGGTGAGTTACGCGGAGGCACCTGCTGATTTTGAGGCGGTCGCTGCTGGGCTGGAGGCTGGGCTCGTGGAGGTGGACCCCTATGGGGTTGTGGAGATGACCTCACTGGTAGCAACTCTAGCTGCCTGGGGGCCTTGATCTGGGCCACATCAATGTGCTCGGATCTAGCATCTCTCCTTGTAAATATTACAATAGGTAGTGGACGTGCCTGACTGGCCTATTGCAGGGCCTCTTTGAGGTGTTGAGCCTTGTCTAACAAGTCTCGGAACCCTCCGTGGTAATTCTGAGGGATTAGAGAAGGAACCAACACTTCCTTGATGTTCCCTATGCACATTTTCATTAATTTCTCCTCAGTTAGTGGCATGTCAAGGGAGTATGTGAGCCCCTTCCACCGGGCGATGAAGTCCGCGACTCGGTCATCGGGCCTTTGCTTTCACTTGAAGAGGTCTGCGATGTTTGACTTCCGGGTTGTGGAACTGAACTGGTAGAGGAATTTCCTGTGATGGTCCTCCCAGCTAGTCACAGATCTGATAGGGAGATGGCTGTATAGGACGAATACTGGTCCCTCTAGTGTCTGAACAAAGCAATGGAGCTTGGCGGCCTCCTGCTGCGTTGTAGTTCCTAACATAGGCCCACACCTCGAGTTGAAGTGGGCCAGGAGCTGTGGAGGGTCTCATGTCCCATTAAAATGGGTGAAAGTGGGGTTCCCAAATCTCAGCGAGGCCGGCATATCATCCACCCATGCTGGGTATGGCTTGCCGTCTGGTGGGATTTCCACCTGTCGAGTTTCTAAAGCCTCTAAGCGGGTGATGAGTGCATCCATCGGATCATCTGGATGAGGATTCCTGTCCTGACGGGGATCCCTCACCACAAGCGCATTGTTGGGCTCTTCAATCAGGTAGTCAAGCTCAGCATCTCGTGGGGCGGCTGGTGGAGTGACTCTTGGGGCAGCGGGAGGAACTCGAGCAGGGTCCCTTGGGTAATCACGCCGATCAGGAGGGTTCAAAAAAACGTATCTCGCCATTTTTCCATGAACTCCGGCCTCTCCTCTATCCGTAAATACAGCATGATCGCAGTTTTCCGGGAGAATCTCATCAAGGGGTAGTTGTTCCTGCCCCTGCTGTCCCGATCTAGGATCACCGTAGTCAGGTCACCGCTCTGCAATGCATTCGGTCAGGAGCTCATCGACCAGCCTCTTCTGCTCAGCAAGCTGTTGGCGTAGCGCGGACTTCTCGGGATCTTCCTATGCCTTCTGCATTGAGGCAGATGTGTTGATGAGTTTGACAACCCCAACACTTTCTTTACCCTTGCCGATATTCCGGCTCAGTGTTAATGCCTCAGTGGGAGCAGGGAAACCTCGGAGGTTTCTATGTTGATGAGTAACCCTCTTGGATGGATCCAGTAGCGGCCTGTCCTCAGGGGGTGAGTCCCCATCAAGAAGTTCCAAACAGTTCCCCTCTCCCGACAGGTCGGCCATGTTGACCGCTGTTGCCCTCGGGGGCATGCCCTCAAAACTGCTCGGTGAGTCGGGCTGCCAGCGAACCATACTGAAGAAAAGTACAGTGTACTGCCACCATCTATGGACTTGCACGTGGGGGGTGGCTTCCTCGATAACTTTTCGGAGTACTTGAAAACTCTGGAAGCATTGTTGTTGGAGGGCCCTGTGGTGGCCAAGTGACTCGGGGTGCCGAATCGTGGGGAGCGTGGCTAGGTCGACCTTCCGACATTTCTCACTGATATCCTCGAGATGTGCTAACTCCCGGGATAAGGCACTTGCTGATGGTGAAGATGGGAGTGAGTTGTCCGGAGAGTCTGACGGAAACGTTCAAACTCTCCTGTGGTGATCAATTCTCATATATCAAACTCTGATCCTGCGACCAGCCAAAACATCATGGGGAAGTGGCCTACTTTGAGGAAGGTCCAGAAGATCCACGACTCAGGTTCAAGATCCGACCCTTGCTGGCCCCGCTCATCAACTGATAATGGCTGGGGAACTGGCAGCGATGCCGAGGCAGGCCATTGGGCCGGTGGGCTGGGTGGCTGAGAATTTGGTGAGCAGGCCGACTGGCCGCCGAATCCTAAGTTTCCCTCCCAGTGTTATAGTGTCCTGGCTACCATGTCAAGATATGATGTGCTGGAAAACAGGCCTACTGTCACAGTGTTGGCACTAGTCCGAGGTGTTCCATGTCACGACTCTGCTGTCGGTTCCCAGAAAGTTCTTCACCCTCTCTAACCGAGGTGGAAGGTGCTTCCGGAAAGGCAAACGGTAACTGTAATTTTCATCCCTAGGGGTACACCAAGTCCTCTCCCTCCTGGATATACCTACGGAGGGAAGCGGGGATCATAAAGATCTTGCATTCAAGGAGTACGAGGCTAACGTGCCACGTCCCTATCCCTACCCTTGACTCATAGGACCGGGGGGAGGGCTCCATCGCCGAATCGTACTCCACCTTGGAGTCCGAGAAATGGACTAGTCTGATTTCCGTCTGGCCTTCCCTGGTGTTTCTCTTGCGGCGATGACGTCCAGCCTTCCTGCCCCGGGGCAGCTCTTCGGAGCAGGGCTGATTTCCATCATGGAGTCCTCTGGCCACAATGGTACTGGGGTGGAGAGGATCGAGGGCCGAGGTGTGAAGAGAATCGGGGCAGAGGTCAAAAGGGACATGGGGAGGACCTCTATGTGGGTGAGTGACCAGACATGCAACGGCTCCATACTCGTGGTCTGCGCTGGGGGATGTGACCCCGTACCCAGTGTAGTGAGCGCCAGAAAGAGTCCCACCAGGAGCATAGCTGTCACGGGGAAGCCTTCTGCTTTCCAGAATGTTGACATGGAGTAGTCCTTCACATTGGATGGCACTATCGCGAATTGGTTCATGGTGGCCATTGCATGTGCCAATGACCGGGAGAGTCGACCCAACCTGCCTGTGGGGTGGTCGGGGCCTCGATCCGGGTCAGGCATGTAACTACCCCTGCTCAACGTGCGCGGGGGTCTGATGA
This sequence comes from Viscum album, assembly GCA_963277665.1. Classification (NCBI taxonomy): domain Eukaryota; kingdom Viridiplantae; phylum Streptophyta; class Magnoliopsida; order Santalales; family Viscaceae; genus Viscum; species Viscum album. The sequence continues at coordinate 56,921,148 of OY728156.1, forward strand.
CAGGAGTCAGTAGTGGCTCGGGCCATAGTGGTTTCTGACGCTGATGCCCCAGTGCGGGCATCTTCTTCCCCTCGCGCCCGAAGCTGGCGTCAGGTCAAATGGGTTGGAGTCGGTGGTGCGGGCACATGGATTGCCTGCTATTCGGCTTGAGAAGTCGGGTGGCGGTGTCGACACGGCTGGGCGGGGGCCCTTGCCATGAACCCCTGGAGTAGGTCCCTGATCAGGCGAACTTGGACATCGACCACCTCATCGGCATAGGGAAGGGAGGTGTCGAGGTGTTACAGAGATAGCCTCCCGAAACGGTTGAACGTTGGTGTGGGATGCAGTGGCTCCCTGCGCGGCCCTCGGGGGTGGCGATGGCAGTGAGGCGCAACTACCTCGATATCCAAACAGGCCATGTCCATAGTGGGGATGACCCCTTCATCCTCATACCTATGCACAAGGTTGTTGATCACCCTCCTTTGGATAATCTCTGACGTAGAGAGGGGTCGTGAGCACCCTGCAGTCGCGGTAGTCAAAGCAGCCATGGAAAAGGTGGGACCGCGCGGGGTGCCTGCGTCGGTACTTCCCCTGCCCTTATGCTAGTGGGCAGGTAGAAATTGAGCTCCAGATGCAGCGATCTGATTCCTGAAAGTAGGGAGATGAACCCATTAACACTAGCAGGAAATGGAATCGACGACCAATAGCCCAATGTCATTCAGCCTTCCATGGTCGATAAGAGGGACCCACGATGATGATGTTGTAGAATGGTGTACTCGACGTCCTGACCGCCCCAACCCCTGGCGGGTTTCACGTCCTGGTGTTGGGTGCCCGGACCTGGTGACATGCTAATCTTCCGACACTTCAAACGCTACCGGTCTCAATATTAAGGAGAAGAGATTCACCTCGGGTTTACCATTTTCTATTTCTGACACATTCCAATGGGGCGCGCACGCGTCCGTCACGCAGGGGAGGACGCGCGGCTTGTGGCCCCGCATTACTGCTTTCCAAAGGCGGGCGGCATCCGTTCCTTCTTCAGGGACGTCTTCTCCTTGATCGAAACTGGGATGATGGGGTGTCGGTTCTTACTTTCGTGGATTTCTCCTCAGAACTCGTCACCTAGTCCGGGTCTCCCTAATAGATTTACGACGGGTTCGTGAATCTTGTTCCTAGTTCCATATCTTCATGGACAACAGTTAATTACGTAGCTTCCGTCGTGACACTCCAAGGGGTCTAGTCGGGGCAGCAACCTTCGGTGAGGATAATGGTCACACTAGGGCGTCGTTGGCTTTTCTAGTCAATGGGGGATTGGCGTGTCTGTCTTCTATCCCTCATTATATGGATTCTTGAGGGCGTGGAAGCCTGAGGCATCCCCCATCGAACGTGGGGAATTGGCATGCCATAGGCATGTATCTAAGGTTTTCCTCAGCTTCCCATGATCAACACGGGGTATGCCACGTGTTTAACGTGTTGCAGAGACAGTTACACCAAGGGTGTGTCTTCAGTGGTTTTCCACAGCTTTCCATGTTTAACATGTGGTATGCCGCGATTTTAACGTCTTGCAGAGACGGTTACGCTGAGGGCGTGTCTTCTAAGGTTTTCCTCAGCTTCCCATGTTTAACACGAGGTATGTCGCGAGTTTATCGTCTTGTGGAGACGATTACGCCAAGGGCGTGTCTTCTGAGGTTTTCCTCATATTCCCATGTTTAACACGGTGTATGTCGCGAGTTTAACGTCTTGCAGAGACGGTTACGCCAAGGGTGTGTATTCTAATGTTTTCCACAGCTTCCCATGTTTAACACGGGGTATTCCACGAGTTTAAAATCTTGCGGAGATGGATCGGACTAATCGGAACACTGAGAGTGGATAAGATAAGAGGACCCTCTGAAGAGAACTCTGCTGTTGGGGCTAGCACGTGGGCGGAATCCCGGATACTGTGGAGTGGAATGAGGTGGCATGATCCCACCAGGATGTGGAGGCCCCTGTAGGAATCAGGATGGGTGATGGAGTGAAGGTGGCTTGAACCTTGTAGAGGCTTCGTACGTACAATGCCTTGACATGGATCAAAGTCCCTGTAGTTCGAGCATACTGTTTAACGTCATGTGGGATGGGGGAATTTGGGGCTTACGCTCTGAGGCGACCCATGATCGATGGATATGGGGCTTACGCTATGAGGCGGCCCATAATAGTTGATATGGGGCTTACGCTATGAGGCGGCCCATAATGGTGGATATGGGGCTTAAGCTCTGAGGTGGCCCATAATGGTGGATATGGGGCATACACTCTGAGACAGCCCATAATTGTAGATATTGGGCTTACGCTCTGAGGCGGCCCATAATGGTGGATATGGGGCTTACTCTCTGAGGCGGCCCATAATGGTGGATATGGGGCTTACGCTCTGAGGTGGTCCACAATGGTGGATATGGGTTTTACACTCTGAGGAGGCCCATAATGGTAGATATGGGTCTTACACTCTGAGGCGGCCCATAATGGTGGATATGGGGGTTACACTCTGAGGCGGCCCACAATAGTGGTTGGTGAACGTAAACTAAGGGGTCGGAATGACCGAGTGGTGGGCTTGAACCACGTGGAGGCTACCTACGTACCATGCTTTAGCACAGATCAAATTCTTCATAGTTCACCCTGATGGGGCTTACGCTCTGAGGCGGTCCAATGTGTTGGCGAACCGATGTGAAGAGGTCGGAACGACCGGGTGGTGGGCTTGAACCTCGCGGAGGCTAACTACGTATCATGCTTTAGCACAGATCAAAGTCCTCGTAGTTCACCGGGATGGGGCTTACACTCTGAGGTGCCCCATGATGGTATGTCATGGTCCATGCTCTCTCTAAAACCACGTGAGTCATGCTCGGTGTGATAAACAAGAGGAACCAGGGACCAAAATATCATGTCACGAAGGGTGCGTCCATGAAAAGTGGAGAGGGGCTTACGCGTTGAGCGGCCCATGTTGTCGGGTCTTACTCCATGATGGAGGCCCGTGATTCGACAAAGCGTAGAGGGAGAGGGATTTGGGATCGAACAAAGGAGATGCCTCATTCCCTATCACGCCCTCCCCTGGCCTTGGCAGTGGGGAAGTATGGAGGTGCATGGGTGCTACCTTCCGCAAGAGAGGCTAGGGGCTTACGCTCTGAGGCAGCCCTTCCCCCGTGGACAAACGCCACTCCGAGAGGGAGGATATCATTCCATGTGAGGAAGATTCCATTCTCGTGGAGACGAGCGGTGTAAAGAATGTCCGAGGAGGGGGGGGACTCTGTGTGCGAGGCATGGGGTCAGATCTTAGTTTAACGTCATGTGTTGAGGACGAGGTGCTCAATAGTTTAACGTCCTCCAGCTCGGATGAGGTGGGTTCGCTCCTTCCCCTAGGGATTACATCCCCAACACCCTCTACCCTTTGTGGGTGGGAAGGCATCGGCAAGGACGTGGTGAAAGAGGTCCACATGGAGAAACATCAAGGGGTCCACGTTATCATGGCTATGCGAAGAAGCAATAGCCGTTAGAGTGCCTATGCGAAGGAGCATAAGGAAAAGAAACGCAATGGGAAACACCGCCCAAGGGACATTGAAATTACTTCGTACGATCCAGGAAAGACGTACGGGAAAACAACGCATGGCGCGCAGGCCCAGTATGGAGGACATCGAGCGCCTATGCAGGGAGGCACCCCGGGAGGCGTCAAGGTGAGGGGTCTTGGGGTTAGTGCACAAAGAGAAGGTTTTCACGCAAAACACAGGGATCGAGTGCAATTGGGGCAGATGGATTTCATGCGGCTAGAGGGATTGTGCGCAATGGTCTTGGATTGCGCATGGGGGGAAATGGCTGATCCCTAAGGTAGGGAAAAAACTAACGATAAGATTGTGCACAATTACGTTTTGAGCGCAAAAGAGGGAGTGAGCGCAATGGAAGTGATTGCATGAAAAGGAGGAACCATGAGGAGTTTGCGATTTTATTTATGCCGGTGGGATTGCGCGCAAAGGAGACCCCTGGGAAAGTTTGCGTGAAAAGGGTCAGTACTTGTAAGTCATATTGCGCGCTTGGGAGTCCAATTTCATGCACGAGATCTAGTTCGAATTCCGCATCCCCAAAACGAAAGGGGTCTCCTTCTATTTATAGGCCGCAGGCGTCGCGGAATCTGTGCGACGTGCGAAATCTTCCTCACTAGTACTAGTCGGCGTGAAAGGCCGCACCGTGCAGAACCGGGCGCGCAAAATTGTGCGCCCCACCGGTGCTTTTTTGCGAATCACGGGCTTCCTTCGTGCGGGAAACATTTTTTCGTGCAAGTCCTTCTTAATTCCGCGCTCCATTTCTGGGCCCTCCGGACCAAGCCTTCAGGTCCGAATATGACTTCTCTTCGTCATTTCGAAACTTAATTTAGGACTTATGGGCTTTTTCTACGTCTACACATATTGAAAACCAATGAAACCAACACAACTATAACACAACAATATTTTTAATGAAGCCCATCACATGAAAATTAAATTAATTTTATATCATAAAAAATTAATGGTTTTACAAAATACTCATCATAAATGTATTATCAATACGTTATATAATAAAAAATCATATTACTGATGACATACAATCATGTCACAAAATGAAAATTCATAAAATAACAAAATTCATATAATCTAAACACCAAACACATGAATGATTCAATTGAATTCTACACATCATCAAATGGGATCCATTAGTTTCTATCATACATCTTATTCATATTCTTATTCACTATCAATGTCATTTTTTTCTTGAACCATGATAGGCCATGAATATCATCTTCTCACATTTAACTTTTAGGCATGATACAACATCACATGAAACCACCCACCATAATATGTAATATTACAGAATTCTCAATATATTAGAAATAATAAACTATATATAGGGCATAAATTACTTTTTGGGTGATTAAAATATATATAATAACCATTTCATATACTCAATTTAACCTTACATTGGTTTAGATGACTTTTATGCATGTCCACATTTTCATTACGTAGAGTATAAACTATAATTTGACCATTATATTGATTTTTCATTACATTTATCCGATGTATGTGATATTTATATAGGTACTAAATTAAATTTACATAGTATATATGATGTTAAAATTATATAGAATTCATACTTATCTTTACTTAGGTGGTGAAATTTTATTATGACCCTTACATAGATATTTTTTTCCATTATCAATGTAAATAGAATTATATAATTGACTTAACTCATAAAAAAGCTTCTTGGGAAGATCATATGGTCTTCATGGAACTTAAAATAAATCATAACAAACTCATAATAAACATCTAGAATATTTTTTATAGTAGGATTTTTATTCATCAATTTATGGTTGATTCCTTCTAAATTTTAAACATTCCTTAAAATTTAAAGTTGGGCTTCAATATACCCAATTGAAAAAAACCTAGACCATTCATGAAATATATTGATGATATTGTTCTACTGCAAAAAACAATTTATTTATTCATTGAACATGAAATCACTAATAATAATCATAATTAAAGTGATCCTTTCCTAAACCACTCCAGCCTTGATATTCAAGATAACATATAAAGCTTCCTCATTTAATTTTCAATGTTCGTGGTTATAGATCAACATCCACTCTAATCATTAATTAAATTATATATATCCCAGTTACACTAATTTGATGGTATTTTTTTATTTATGTAACATAAAATAATTCTTAATACATCCTTTTCATATTCATTCATTTTTCTTTTAAAAATATATAAAATTGTATCCACACTCAAGGAACCATTTTTATTGTAAATAAATACAACCGTTGAGAATTGTAAATTCAATCCCACCCATGGTTTTTTGTCAATACCATTAAATAACTTTAATTAAATAATTTATTATGATAGAGATTATGTATATTCTGTATTGATAAGAAATATAATTGTGTTTGAAGGGTTATGAGCTCACTTTTCTTCAAACAACTTATCCTTTCACTTTTAATTTTTAATTTGCATTTAATCAATTTAAATAGTAATTATCATATGATGGTCACTTATCTATGATACTCTAATAAGACATCTCTAATTCTATAAACAATAACCTTATATAAAAAATAAAAGTTATAAAATAGGGTATTAAAACCTATCCATAAATTCCATAAATATGAATGCAATCTCAATTAATTACATTAGGGGATATAAATCACATTTACGAAGAAGATTTATACATTTATTCATTTAAACAACCCCATTACTATAAATTCAGTTAATATATTTTTACTCCGCCATTCACTCCACTACCCTATCAAACAACATTCCTCCTTTATAATATATTTACTCTAACAAATTAAGTGGTGTAAAATGTGATTGGAATATAAAACACTAAGCTAAGATCATGTAGGTCTGATCCAGAGGGTACCAAGACCACATGTGTGACTCCAAGTATGCAAGAGGATCTTAAATAGAAATAAAGCTATAATTTCATCATTGGGGAGACTATACCCTCTGTATCATATCATTGGATAAATAAATAAGTATAATAATAAATAATATAATAAATGAAATAAAAAATAATCAGAGTACATGAAGAAACATAAAGTATAGAATAAATTTCACACAAGTATTAAAAAAGTATTACAACGTGGAAAGGTAAACATAGTATAAAAATAATGATAAATATATAAATAAAAAAGTATCCTAATAAAGTCATTTTTGGTCTACTAACAGTCCCATACTCTTCTTATAATCTATCCACCACAATGCCCTTTCCCTTTGTGATAGATGATGTCTTTAAGTATACAAGTGAACTCAAATTCTTAAGTAGGGTGCAAGTAAAATAATTAGTATGACACTACCAATGAATTCATAACCATGGGTGATCAAGTATAAAAAGTGTATTCTATTATTATAATAAATGAATACTAATCATAGTACCATACAATCTGAAACAAGGTGTTCATGCATTAACCAAGTCGCAAGAAATCCCCAACCATACCTACTTTATATCGATGATAGAATGATGTTAAAATGTGTTACAATGATCAAAAAATCCTAAAGGATTCTAGTGTTTCACTCTAAATCCATAATGAATCTTATTGAAGTTCTACATAGAATTCACAAGGCATAAAATCAATGGGTTACTCAGAATCCACATGTCATCAAGTATTAGCATGTTTCCATGGAATGCTCAAGGAATAGAATTATGTCCATCCCACAAGGATATCATGATCCACTATTTTCATTATCACACATCATGAACATCATCCCTCTAATATAAAATCATACTGTGATGGTCTCCTCTCACATGTCCCAAGTTCATATCCTTTGGAGGCAAGATGACACACAACAATGTGTATCTTGAAAACAAACATAACATGGCATCACTAGTTAAATAATAACACAAAATTAAACAGGTAGATCAACATAACCCATGGATTATATATGTTCTAACAATTCTCATTGGAACAAGGGTCATACATGGGTATCACAACAATGAAAACACCAACTTTAAATCCCCATAAAAGGGAAACTATACCAAACCACAATAAGAATTGAACCCTGAAAAAAGTGCATATGACATACACCAAAAAGTAAATAACTTCCTACATAATATTCATTGATGTAAACATCAAGTACAACCAACCATGTTCAAAGTGAAATATGGAGTGAAAAACTCAACAGTCCAAAACACGTTCACTCGGTCCTTATTATAAATGTCTTTGACACATCAAGGTTAGAGGTGAGTTAAAGATTCCTAAAAACCCAACTATTTTAATTCAAAAAAATATCACATGTGATAACACATTATATCTCTGGAATAATTTAAAAATTATAAATTTAGTCCAATACATGCTCTAAGAATCATCTCTTAAATAATAATTTTTAAACCACAGATGATAATGTAAATATGACTATTGATTCATATGAGAACAAAGATGGCTATTACTTAAAATTATTGTTTGACTCAACAATATAATTATTGTCAATGATATTCATAATTATCCTTGGATAATAAATTATCCTTTTATAGTAATTTATAATTATTTTTCACAAATAATATATTGATAATTTGATTTAATTATATTTTAATAAATATTGTTTATTATTTTTTGATAATTCACGAAACTACCCTTTGAGAGTTTATATAAATTATCCTTTCATAATTTGATGTAATTATTCATTTATAATAATATTTGGATAATGTGAATAAATTATCATTTTATATTTTTTTATAATTACACTGCAATTACCCTTTGATAAATTATATATATAATCCTTTTTTAATTTTATAGAATTGTCTTTGGTTTATTTTATTCATTATAAATTTTTAATTTCATAATAAATATATTTTGATAATGGTTTATAAACCATTTTTTACAATTTGGCATCATTATATTTGGATGTTTCTTCTCATTATTATCTTCTAATAATTTCACCTAATTACCCATTTACTGTTTTGTAAATTATCCCTAGACAATTTATCTTTTCTCGATTTATTAAAATTCATCCTTTTTTAAATAAAATTATGTATGGGAAAAAATATGAGGAAAAACTTAAAAAAAATTAATTTTATTTCCCAATATTGGTGTAATGAGAAGGGGGAAGAAGGGGGTCCATCACGTTCCAAGAAATGTTAAAATGAACAAGTAGAAGATCCAGGGAGGCTTCCTTGATTAGATGAAAATGATATTATGGATTGTAGAGATTGAATAGAATCAAACAAGAACGCTGTTTGGGGGTATATTTATTTTAGGATTCCCATCCATACATTCTAAAAACCCCAAAACAAAATTCATATTGAATTTTTGTTTCATTTTAATCATCACTGTGGAGGATTTTATTTGATCTAATTAAGGAATTAAAAAATTAAATCATTCAAAAGAGAGTTCATTTCATGGATTTTATATGAAAAACCATGATGAAGGGACGTTAAAGAAGTGTACTATGGGGAAGACCAAATTTTAAAAAATAAATATAAAATAAAACAAAGAATTTTATTGGAAAATGGTAAAAATAGATGATGGGAGGTGAGATAAAAAACACATGACTCGCACAACAGTTTCCCTAATTACTCAGGTAAAACCCATATTCCAAACCAAATGTTACTCTCATATATTTAATCAGAAACAATGATAAAGATATATTTCATAATTTTGTAAAAATGACACACGCATGATATAATGTGTAATATATGTTTATTTTATCAAAGTTGATGCTATTTGGGCCTTAGAATCCCATGATAACAAAATTCTTATCTATGAAAATATTCTTCATGAATTTCACTCTAACGTGAATACCCAAAAAACATTTATAATTTAATTTTTTTTATTAATTAAACTTACAGAAAAAAACACTTTTAATATACCACAAAACATATTTAATTATATAAAATTATATATAGTAAATAATACCTTATACTTAAACTTTAAGAGATCTATTAAGAAATTATAGATCATATAATTTAAGATACATGATCTAGTATCCTATAAAACCACCCACAATGGATGCACCATATAACAATTCAATGGATTCTAAAACAATATAGGTTGGAATAAGTGATTAAAAACAATTTTATAAGAAAATTTCACCTATTTTCCCACAGAGAAATCATTATGTAGGTTAAAAAATTCAAGGACATATGGTTTGATTTAATTTCTGGAATAAACCATGAATTATTTCTCAAATATTTACTTTTATGTAATTTATTAAAAATTATTTTCTCTTCCTTTAATTCATTATTTTAATCATGCACTAATGGATAAGAGAATATGAACTCATACCTTTCTAAGGACATTTTTTAAAGCACATTAAAAAAAATCTATATTGTATTTAAATGAAGATCTCTAGAATATTGTCAAATTATTCTAATTTTTTATCTCCAACATGGAGATATTTCTCATAAACTTTACCACGGTGGATCTCATTACTAAATAAAAAGCAGTATTTTCCATGTTCAGAGAGAACTAAAATTTGATATTTTATATTTTCATAAAATTTAGAATAACGATTCTAGCTTGTATATTTTTCATATAAAAATTTAACCATGAAATATTAGTCACCATCAATTCCCTATACTGAAATAACAAAAATACACAAAAATATAATAAGGGCAATGAGGTTCTTCTTCTTGTTTGTTAATTTAATAGACATGGTTGAGGATTTCTTCGAAACTAGCTTTATTTATCATTTTGTAATTCATATATATATAGTTTATTCATAGTGAGTTTTATTTTATAATCATTTATTCATTAGAATCATGTAATTAATAAATAAAATAAATTATATTTGTGATATGTACATGTTTTCATAGTTCATTAGAGAACATGCATCTCTTTGCCCCGTATTTAGATTTATTTACGTCACTTCTTGGGATGGAAACATTGTCAAACAATTTATATAAATATTGGAAGCCTTAAAAACCCTCCAATAGTACAATTAATTATCTCTTTAGTTGTCATTTTTTGACAAACTATATTGAAATTCAATATCATTACATATATTTTTCTCTTTTTGATTAAAATTTGTTTTTTGTTTTGTTTATTTTATACAATTTCCATTTTCTAAATCTACTGGATAGATTATTACAAATTATTTAGGTACATTGTAATCCACATTATAGTCTTCACATGGCTTAATGAGATAAATTTTCATATAACCAGACGCATAGTATTTTCCATCGATTAATTTCTGATTTTCTATTACTTACTTCAACCAATAAATTTTTTTGACTCTTATTATCATGTATCCATGATTTTAAATTTAATTGTACAATATAAAAATATATTAACAATTTTTAGTTTACTAATCCTTGAATTATTGGACTATATTTGAACATTATCATCCATAATTGTGTTTTCCAAAGCTATATCATTTATATATAGAAGCTTCTTCCGAATAATCTGGAAATTAGCTTTGTTTTTCTTCTTTTCTAACTAATTATTGTCTTTTTTCACTAATACTTTTGGACTTATATTTCCAATTTATTTTTAATCTTAATGATTTGGTAATTTTCACTCCCAATTATGAAAATTATTTGAAACATCACCTACGTATCTAATCATTCTAATTTTATTAATTTAGAATAATTTTTCATAATCAATAAAATTTTCCTCTTATCATGATTATGGATTTTCATGAAATTATTAAATTGATAGATTAAAAAAATATTATTCTCAATGATAAAACCAATTAAAACAACAAACAACCTATACACATTGGTTTTGTTATTTTGGGAGCATGTTGTCTAGAATTTTTAGATCTAGATGGTTGTTGTATTTTGATATTCTCATCCACTAGTTATGATTAAATTATATAGTTAAAACTTGTATAAATTATATTATCCAACATGGAAATGGTGTTAGTTTTCTCATCATTTCTAGTCACACATTTTTGTACATATTGTTCTTTCAAATTTAAATCTTTGAAAAAAATTAGTATAATTATCATATTTAGAGATGTATTGTACCTTCATACATGTTCTTGATGTGTTTTGATCATGAGATATCATCAACCTATCATTGACCCTAAAATTAATTATATTATAGATATAAATCTAAAAAATATTTGTGGAATAATACCTTTTTAATATTTTATGATGTTCCAGCTTGTTTTGTTTTAAGATCTCTTAGTTTTTCCACATGATCAAGACACATCATGGTGAAGGAATATTTTTAATTCTTGTATTAACTCAACTAGGAATTATAATATCACTTTTGACAGTGAGTAAAATATTATTTCATCTTTTATAGTTTCTAATGTCATCTATATTAATTATTTTAACATCTATTTTGGCGACTTTACTATTCATAGAGGTGATGTTCAGTTTTTTCTATATGTCATTTACTTATTCAAGAAAATTATTTATAAATTATTTATAACAAGAATTATCTTGAAAATTTTGGTTAATTAATGAAATATTTTTAATACAAAGATCCATATATTATTCATTCTCTTCAACTAGGCCTATGAAAGAATTGATTTTTTTTTATTTTTACATAAGTTATCATCCATTTCATTAGTTTTCTCTTCAAAATGTATTTTTTCATAAAAAATAATACGATAAAATAATTTATATTTGTGACCAATTAAATAAAAATATTATTATCATAAATTTCCAATTGAGTGTATAATTAATCTACTGTTTTCTTAGATTCATAATCATTATTCTATATATATATATAGAAGATGATTTCTTAAAAGGATCATTGTCAGTCGATTCAAGAAATAATTATATGTCACCAAGATCAACATCAAATGTTGATTGATCCTTGTTTTTTTTCGTTATGATTTTTCTCAATATATTTACCTTTTTTTTTTTATAATTAAGGTTTTGGTTAAAACCACTTGTTTAGTTTTAACATGTATAGAATCTAAATTTTCCATCTGAGGAACATAAAAATTTTATTTCAATTTTTAATTTAGATAGATATTTTTTAAAAATTATTAAAACAAGTTTTGTTACAATCAACGGTTTTGTATTTTTTTGATACAACTTTTAGTTCCCAATAGTGATGTAGGAACACAAAGAGGGAGGATGAATTGGTGTAATCAAATTTTATATAATTTTTATTTCTGTTATTTTATCCCTTCTTCAACTTATAACTTAGCCTTAGTTAAGATAAAATTTTCAATTAAATTATCTCTACCCTCAACCTAGTATGCAATATAGAAAAAGAAATAACACTACCCATTAATGTTTATAGGGATTTTCTTCAATGTATGAGACTAATCATTTCCCAGTATATTTTGAGATCCAATACCTAAATTAATCAATAAAATGTGGTTGGTGATTATAATAGAATGAGGGTGGTATTCTTCCTTGAATCATGAAATTATTATTTTATGTTATTATAAAAGTGTTATTTAATTTAATATCGTTGCTCTTACTTTAATATTATATATGTAACTGACTATCTATTGTCTTTATACCTCCCTCTAGATGAGGGAATTATTTTTACTAGTACCACCAATTCGTCAAAGTTTCTATAGAAGCAAATAATATGGACAAAAAACTCCAAGGAATGGTTAATAAATTGATATAATGGTTGTACTTGTTCTCCAATTTGAATCATTGTGGTATTTAATCATAGTGGATATCCATCATCAAGTGACATGATGAAAAATATAGACAATAATCATATAATTTCACCCTTTTAGAGAACATCTTTCTTATCCTTTCATACTATTAATGTATGAAATGATATTGGACTCTCATATTTTCTTCTATTATATATATATATATATATTTCTATTGAGTGTATAATTAAAAGTATTATCTCCTTTAAAGTATCACTATTAGATTCCTAAAAAGTATAGAATCATCAGAGTTGAGACTCACTCTATCGTTTTATAAAACATTCATAAGGTATAACAATGATAACATATAAAAAATAGAATATGTCTATTTTTTATTATGTATCAAATATATATTCACTACACTTTTGAATATATTCCATTTATTATATAACAATATAAGTGTTCAAAAATACATTAAATATAACCATTATGTTTTTTGAAGTATCATTCATTTTTCGCATGTATCTTTGGTTTTCAATTTTACTCTTATCTACCTAATGTCCAATAGAATATTCATATTTTTGTGATATTTTTGAAACACTGTGTTTTCCTCTTTTGAAAAAACACCTCTGAATATAATTCTTCAAAAAATAATAAACACTATCTTGAAACCCTTAAATAAACTAAATTATTTATTTATTTCAACACTTATCATCATTACATGACATAATCACAACATATATCACATTACTATGAAATTTCAGATAAATATGAGCATGTGTACATTATTATAAGTGAATATTATAAGACATTATGTATCTTATGATCTTTCCATCATCAATATCTGATGATTAATTTATACAGTGTAAGGTCATATGATTAAATAATCACAATCAAGTCATGTGATAAAAATCCTTATGATCGTAGATGTTATATGACTCAAACACCAGACACCAAAATGTTTTAGATTACTATGTGATTACTTAAATTACTCAAATATAGTTTATCATAAATCATTTTTGTAGCATCACCAACCAAATTAGCCATCCTAATAGTGATATCAGACTGGGGGACACTGGTTTTTGGTGAGCTTCCCTATACGCTAAAGGCTTCTGACTAATATCGAGGGTGTAAATAAAACTGTGTGGATACTATTTCCTACGGGGAAGATATAATACATGTATGAGTAATAATATATAACATGTTGTGCAAGTGGTAAGATTCAGAAAACTTTAACCAGACCCTCCATTACAGGAAGCATGTACAATATCAAATAAATAGAAGAAGTAATAAATAGACAACTAAAACGAAAGTCAAATAAACAAGCCAGTATGCCAGAAACACCACTTGTTGAAACCCAATAGAACAACATGATTCAATAGCTGGTCATACAGATCATGTATCAAAAAAATTCCCATGTCTAAACATTATAGCTACATAAAATATACAAAACAACATGAAGAAATTGAAATAAATCTAAACAAAATAGAAAATACAACTCTGAACTAAATGAAGTTATTATGATAATATCCATGTAAGAAACTACTAATATCTATATCATGAGGCTTATTCTTTTTCTAGCCATAAATTTAAAAAGTCTAAATGAATCCCAAAGGACGTGTACAGGGTGAGAGATGAATCTTAGAAGGATACCACCAAATGGGTCAAACCTAGAATATATTTTTAAGTATATTTAATAAAAAATAATTAGATCATTGAATTAAAATAAAATAACCAAAAATGTTTTGTGCTCAATAGATACAATGAAGTGTCACATGTTTCTACCAATGTTGAAATGTCAAAATAGAAAAAGTTGCATGGCCCATCGCTCAAGGCACTTCTGATGTCATACAATCCAGGAAACCCCCATGTTCCACCTTCATCATGTTACCAAGCACCACATGCCTCTTAAAACCTCATGTCGTAAATAGTATCGACATCCTGAATTCATGATTTAGCATAATTTAACATGGTCTCAGAGACCCCCTAATCAAAATTTTACACTATCCCATGGCCTGAAAACTGTAGGAACAACGATATATTCGCTGAAATAAATATCAAGTCTCACAACCTCATGAACAAGAGACATCAGGCCCAAACCATTGGCCTCAAAGCTGACATACGAATGATCCACTACATTCATGTGTCTTTCTATGACTATCACCAAAAAAATACCTAAGCCACATCTATTGGGGACCTCCACCCACACGATTGGTAAAAACAACCTCATTATAGAGTCAACCAGTGTGCAGATTACTAAATTTGGTGCTTTGGACACCACGAGTGCGTGAAAATCGCCAAAAAAATATCATAATCTACACCATCACTAGAATCTCATGTTCATGTGACCATGTCATTCAAATATTATGGTCTTACCATCCCCATTTTATAGGTTATTCCCAACCTAATGGTCTCACTTCATCAACCAACATCCATGACGCCCAATCTGGTGGTCAAGCCACACAAGTATCTAGACCAAGCCCTACCAGATAACATACATTACCTCAATCCAAATGTTCATGCCATTCCAATTTCCCCAGGTCGTGGCCGTGACAACCCTATGGGTTACATCCCATGCAATTCATCTTTATATATATATAACTCATGAAAAATAAATTAAAGAAGCCATTATATTAAATATAATTGAATTGCGCCAACTAATTAAACATTACATATTAGTATAGTGGTCTGTAATGCCTCTAAATAAATTAAACAATCCATATTTAATATAAAAAATTAATTTAAATCAAATAAGATTCAATTTAGTTGATTTTGGAACCCCCGACAAAAATACCCCAAGGATTGATGGCCTCTAACGCATCCCCGCTCATCTGAAAAAGTGTCGAGCATGCGAAACGACATCCCTTAGGGTCAAACTATCATTTTTATAAGAAGTATGAGGTATATTAGGGTCCCTCTCAAAATATAAAAAATGTGCACATAGAGCCACACCCCTAAAATTACCACAACTGCACAAATCAAATTAGGCACCACCAACCATGGACTCATAGACGTGGGTACATCTATTCTCAATATCTAACTTGAAACAGATCAATATAGATTGGAGTTTTCATCTTATTCCCTAAAAATAGTGTGAAATTGATCAAATCGATTCTGCGATCCATGTGCCAAAAAAAGGAGAGGATAAGGTGAGGTTAGCCATGCTGATACAAGTCTATAGATTCTATCTGATCTGAAATCGGATGACTGAAAGAGAGTTGGGATCAAAATGGAAGTTTGAGAGGATGAGGGAGGCCCTCCCTACTTCTCACATAACCCGTATGGAGAAATAAGGGGAAGGCAATAATAAATATTTAAAAATACAAAATAAATAAAAACTATAAAAAATATGTAGGAAACATGGTTTACCTACGATGTTTTTGAAACCATGTGAACACCATGTGACAACCACTTCCAAAACTCGAAAACTGCATGGTTAACCGTATGGATTTCCAACCCGTGCACAAACTGTGCAACAACCATGCGAAAACCACTATCCAAATCCCCAAACATGTATGGTTAAACTCATGGTTTTCAAAATCGTGTACAAACTCTGTGATATATCTCTTTAAAAAATGATAGATTTTTTATGGCGGTTTTCCTCCGATACACGTTTTACCCAAACCGTGCTGCTGTTCAAAAATGAGTAGCATAGTTACCTGGAAGTGGCCACCCGACATACCCTACATTGTATGCCATGAGATGCTATTTTACAACAGTACATTTGGCCTTCGCCGCTCTCAAAACCAAACCAAAACATCTATGTAACTCTCCAACACACTATAATAAACCCAAAACACATTATGATTATAATTAAACTCCTAGAATTGAATTCTGATCATTCAATTACAATGTAATATAGCTACTATTTGAAAAAATTAAAAAGGGAGTTGATTTTTGACCTCACTAAAAACCCATGAAATTACATTCTCTCCACCTTAACATAGCTCATCCTAGAGCTATCTAAAGAAGCATGAAGATGGTACCGAACATGCCCATCCTAGTAGAGACCACCTAGACCACCCAAGTCTCAAATACAAAGGACAACTACCTCAAGAGGTCTCTTATTCCTTAGGAATGTCCTAGACTAATCAAGATCCAAGAAAAACTCAAATCAATCATTGATCAGACGACCATTATAGTACTTAGAAGACCTCCAATGATGAATCATCACTCCCGCACTACATTAGGTGCTCATGTTCCATACAAGGAGCCCAATCATGTTCCACACCGCATCAGTTCCCACCTCAAACTCGTGTCATACATGGAACCACGAGGTCCTTCATCTCAATAATAGATCAAATGACTTGGTGCCTCACACATCTATCAAGGACTGCACTACACCATTTCCCTAGTTCCTTGAAGCTAAAGTATACCACATCCTCAATTCCCTGATGTCCAAGGGACCTCAATAAGTAATGCATCTGTTGATGATCCTAATTCTATGAACATCACATATATATATATATATATTGCATCTAATATGATGCCAACCTACTAAACAGCATATGGTCAGCTTATTTATATAGCTTGGGCACCACATGCACTCAAAATGGACATGCCTTAACATACCATGCTAGAAGAAAATAGAACTAATCACAACCATGGTTGTGGCATACCTATGACTGTTGTCAGCTCTATAGTTTGCTCTGAACTTGGTAGCTCTATGGAATGATCCTGTCATAAAGCTCATGTTCTTGATGCATAGACTATATGTTGTGCTATACTAGGAACTGATCACTGACCCCATTTTTGGGTCCCATTATCTCTTCATCAACCTCCATGTGAAGCTAATCCTCAGCTACCCTCACACGGTACCGATCCAAAAACATCCTCATAATGTTGAATCTTACAATGTCCTTGACTTCCAATTATCTCATAAGGCTTCCTATAGAACCTATAAATTGACCAACTAATCCAAATTCCTGAAATTCCATTAAAGGATGATCACACTAATTATGGACATGTCCTGGATACCCACATAGAATGAAAACCATTGAGAAGCTATCATGAGGTGGTCTAATTGAGCCCTTGGCCTGACCGCCCTTTTGAATCTCATCCCAAACACATTTTTTCACCTAATATATTACCTATACCATCAAATGAAGCAGTCTCTTGGCTCATGTAAGACCTCTCTATCAGGTTACCCTTGGAAATAAGTGCTTGATTCGCAACCTTATAGAACAAGTCCAACCTGAAGATGTCTAACAGTACCCAAATGGTGGGTCGTAAACCATCATTGGATCACCTCACCCTCAAGGGTTCATCACTAACCATACTAGGTGTGAAGTGAGACAATTCAATTAATGTACCCAAATAATCCATGATATAATTATCACAATGCAGAAGGATTGAGAACTCCCATGCTCTATCCTCCCTCATTTACTTTAGGAAAAGTTCTTGAAGGACCTTGGCTCAATGTCCTTCTAGCATTGTCCCTCGTGTCTACCTACCTATACTTGCACGTGCCACCAGGGATTTATCAGTCCTATGAGAATATACACCACCTTCTTGACCCTCCACCCTAGTGGAATCTTGAGCTGATCAGAGAACATTTACATTTTCTATATCCAGTTCTCAGCTGCCTATAAACCACCCTCACCCTAAAAAAGTAGTGGGTACTGTGAATATAACTCCCGTGTAAGGTAATCGATGGATGGATCTATTACATAAGCATTATTATTCAAACCCTAGATCAGGCGTGCTTGGTTCTCTTAAAGATAATTTTCATGCCACAATCCAAATTTTTTATGATATCTCATCTGGCCTTCCTGCAATGTTACCTATACCTATGCATGAACCATCCCAAATGAGTTAACTTAATTTTCTGGCCCCTAGTGTGTCTAAACAGACTTGTGCTTTATCGGTTCCCTATTAATGCCTTCCTGATTCTCTATATAATCCATCTATGTAACAACCCATTTAATACATTAAAATGGTCAGACATACTATATATACATATAAATAGAGACAAGGAATATAGTAAAAGGCTATGTAATACCACTACCCTTACTCTCTCCTATTGCAACTATTCGCCCACAGCATCCTGTCCTCAGGGTATCCTTGCTCACTCATACAAGAGAGAAGTATTAAAATACACCATTCCACACCTTTCATGACAACTACCATTTCCTCAAACAGATGACTGATTCACCTAAACCTGGTGATCAACATTTCCTCTAATCACAATACCTTCCTTCTCGTATAAAATCAAGTCCCTTTTAACAAGCTCCATGTAATTTATATATTAAATATTCCTTTTAAAATCCACCTATTAACACAGAATTTTATATTTATCAAATAATATAATCACTTTAAAAAGAATATGTGAATCTATAAAATTTTAATACCCTCAAATGTACCTATAAAAATACAAGAAAACACACCTTTCCTCACAGGGCTAAGGTCCAATCTCAAACCTTATTATACCAAGACATGGTTCTATATCATAATAAATAACTATATGACACACAAAAATCCAATGAGGTGGAAATCATATAATCTATAACTGAGAAAAATAGAATAGAATAAACCATTCCAAGAAACTTTGTCATCCCGATATATTTGGGGTTGAAGGAACACAAGAAAATGTTATCAACGTGGTGATGAAAAAATGAATCTCCAGTCAACAATAACCAAATAAGTAAGACCAGCAGAAAATAAAATGAAGTCTAGATATCGTTAATAGACAAGAAATATATTATACTAAATCCATTCAGGAACTCCTATAATACCACTTGTAGCATCACTGACCTGATTATCCACTCGAAAAGTGCTATCATATTGGGTTCTACCGGCCTTAGTCTAGCCTCCATGTATTCCATTGGTTTATGACCAGAAGAGAGGGTATAAATGACAATCCATGGAAGGATATACATTCGGTGGAAGATATAACACTGGTCTGAGTAATAATATATAACATGAAACATAAATGATATGCTTAAGCTAACAAAAATGAGACCCGCCATTGGTGGAAGCACATACAATATCAGATAACTAGCAGATATAAAAAACTAATAACTACATTGAAAGATAAATAAACAAGACATCATTCCAGACACACCACTTATAGAAACCATATAGAACAACATGCATTAATAGAAGGTCATACATATCATGTACCAAAAAGGGTTAACATGGATAACCACAATAGCTACATAAAATATCTACAATAGCATGATTAAATTGAAAGAAATCTAAATGATAGAGAAACTCAATCAGGGCATGACCTCAATGTTCTGTTCGAATCACCATAAAAGTAGCTACTAATATCCAACTCATGAGGCTGATCCTTCTTATTATTGTAAATTCATAAAGTCTGCACATGTTCAGAAGGACCTATGTATAGTGTGAGACGAATTGTTATAGGATACCACCCAATGATACATACCTATCATTTGTGTTTAAGAAGGAGTGAATAAAATAAATAAGCAGTTATATATAATCAAATAAAACTAGAAATCTTCTCTCATACTCAAGATCCACTGAAAAATGTCAACTACATTAGCCAAAATCAGAATCTCATAATAGAAGAAGGACCTTAGACTATGACCCATGGAGCCTAAGATATTGTACTATCTGGGTGAACCCTTATGTTTCACCTCCATCAAGTAACCCGAAAACATGTTACTACTGAAACCTACTCTCTCAAAAAGTATCGACACCCCAATGGTACACCCAAGCACATAGTAACATGATCCCCCAAACCCCCTTTTAGAAATATCACATCATCCAAAACCCTAAAAACAAAAGGAAATTGGTATCTACCCTCAAATAAATATCCAATCCCATAAACTCATGCATGGAATACCTCATCCTGAAACAGTTAGCCTAAACATTGAAATCTGAAGGCTCCTCACCTTCCATATGGATTTATACAACAAGAACCCCCAAAACATAAATACCTATGCTAAAACTATGAGTGGCCTCCACCCACATGAGTGGTCAAAAACACCTCATAAGGTAGTTAACCTATGTAAAGAAAAATAAATTTTGTGCTTTGACCATAATATGTGAGAGAAAGTCACCAAAAAATTACCTTAGACACTCCATCACAGGCACCTCGTGACCCTACGAACATGTTTCTCAAATCTGATGGCCTTGCCATACCCATATCATGGGACATGCCCATCCTGATAGCCTCTCTACCTCTATCAATGACCATGAACCACAATCATGTGGTCAAACCAGTCACATATCCAAAACAAGCCCAAACAGATGATCTACAACTCCTCATTACTAATGGTCATTCCATTCCAATTTCCCAAAGCCATTCCCATCACAACTCAATGGTTTCCATCCCATTCAATTCATCATTTTTCATATATATAACTCAGTCAATATACATAAAACAAGTAATTAAATTACACACAACTACATTGTGACAACTAAACAATCATCATATATTAGTACATTGGTCTTGAATTCTTCATAATCAATTAAACAATATATAATAAATTAAAAAATCATTTTAAACCATTAAAATTATATTTAGATGATTTTGGATCCCTAAACAAAATAACACAAGGAGAGACGACCTCTAACCCTACCTCATGTATCCTCAAAATGGTCATTCATTCCAAACGACATCCCTTAGGGGATACATTTATTTTAAAATTATTCATGAAGTATATTAGGGTCCTTTTGAAAAATACCAAAAATTCTCAATCTTAGCCGCACCCACGAAATGAATGAAAAAAACACAAATCAATGTATGGACCACCAACCATGGACTCATAGACTTATGAAAGTACAATCTCAAACTCTAAACAAAAGTGTATCTATGTAGATCTATGTTTCTGTCTTATGCTATGAAAAAATGGTTCAAAAATGTTCTTCGATCCATGAAGAAAAAAATTACGAAGTTGTTGGGTGAGGTTATCCTTACCGATATGAGTCTTTAGCTTTTGACAGATCTAAAATCTGATGAATAACATAGAGTTCTTATCAAAGGGAAGGAGGGGAGGAAGAGGGAGGCCCTCCCTACTACTCACGTGACCCAAGTGGACAAAAAAAGGAAAAAAACAATAAATAATAGGAAAATAAAAAATTAAATACAACCCATTTTTGCAGGACACACAGTTTACCCACAAAAATTTCCAACTGTGTGGAAACCATGCAACAACCACTATCCAAAACCCCAGACCAGCATGGTTTACCACAAGGTTTTCCAAAACCATACACAAATATGGAAATAAATATTTAAAAAATTCTATAGTTCTTCATGGCAGTGTACCTCCCACACAGGGTTTACCCAAACCATGAAGAGGTTCAAAAATGAGCCGCAAACTTACCTCAAAGGGGCTTCATAGTTTACCCTAAACAGTGTGCGCTGACCTGCTATTTTAAAATAGGCCATTTGGCCTCCGCCGCTCTCAAAACCAAACCAATACATCTGAGGTTCTCTCCAATCCTCATGACCAACCAAAAAATAGATTATAAAGCTAATGGAACCCTCATAATTGAGTTCTGATCAACGCATCAAAAATTAGCAATGGCACTATCAGAAAAAAATTAAAAACAATAGTGATTTTCATCCCAAAAAAATACCAGGATGTTAAAATGTTCATCTTATACATCATACTCATTATAATTTCTTCTTGAACCATGATAGACTATCAAAATAATCAAAGTATTTTTACATTTCAATATTAATACAGCATCATATAAATTAATTTATCAAAATATATAATAATATTTAAATAACAACTTTTCAGAATTTAGGACCCTTATGTTGGTATGATATTACCTTTACATCTCTAAAATTATACATAGTAACCATCACGTACCTGAATATAAACTTATAGTGGTATGGATGACTTTTATGTGGGTCCTCAATTCCCTTGTATCGATTTTTATCTTTATTGTCACCAATACCTTGCTTTTCGACTACCTTTATGTAGTTCATATGGCCATTCGATGTACTTATATATGATTTCATAGAACTTATGAAGTAACCTTTATACATCATCCTTACTTACGATTGCATGGATATTTTGATTTTATGATGACCCTTACATAGATTTTGTTTTACCATTATGAAACTCTGTAGAATTCCATACATGACCTAACTCATTTCAAATCCTCTTAGATAATCCTAAAAAATTAATACATTCTAAAATCATACATCAAAGATATCATATTAATCCTTCTATATCATATTTATATCAACTTTATTATTCAATAGGTCATGAATGATAAAGTATCACTTTTTCGCGATCCTTTAAATTTTATGCTAGCCTTCAATCACCCAATCAACATAAACCTCACCCATTAAAAATATGTTGAAGGATATTTTACTACACCTAATAACACTTCAATTTTATTCATTAAATATTATATCATTAAAAAAACATCATAATTTAAAGGCCAAATTCGTGATTACTTATAACCAGTATATTCATTATAATAGCATAGACATTTCCATTCACTTTTACATGAAGTATGGAAATAAGAAAATATCCTCTCTAATATCCCTTAAAAAGTGTTTGAATATCTATTACAATAGTTTAAATACCATTTTTTCTAGTTTTAGGAATAAAAAAAATCTCAGTACGAACTCATTTTAGGTCATTCATTATTCCTCTAGACATATAGACAATAGGATGCACACCAAGGATGATTTATTATTGAAAAAAATACATCCATTGAGCATGGGATCTTCTCTTTACAAAAAGTATCATGTAATAAATCATAAAATTCAATAAAATTAATATAAATTTTATTTGGTATATGAAATTCATATCTCTTATACAAGAACCCTTAAAATCATCATTATAAAGGACTAAACTTCCAGGTTAATTTCAATATATTTTCTCGAGAGATTAAATCATTATAAAATGTATTAAAGTGATATCACTTATCCAAACATCATTATATATAATTTATATAAACCGTAAAATGAATAAATTAATTTTTGGCTGGAGAATTAATCATAAAAATCATAAAAAATACACTTTGACCCTTAATATTATAAAATTATAATTATCATATGAAATTAGAAAAAATATCTGTTTCTTTAATCAATATTTAAAATGAAAATATTAATAAAACAAGGTTATTTTAATTTAATTGTTAACACTATTTAAATATTAAAATATCAATAAATAATAATGAACAAGATCGTGGGGAATGACGGTATTTTGGGAAATATAAAAAACATTATTTCAACCATTTATAACGAAATTAAAAAACGAATTTTATAAAAAATGTAAAAAATATTCCTTTTTAAATTATTGTAATGAAATTAAATGATTATATAAAATTAAAATTCGAAAATAGTTAATTTTAAATAAAAACAATATTGAAATAGTACAGAAATGGAAGAGAATGTTTGTATAAGGATTACATTAAAACATTGAAATATGGTTTAAAATAAAAATTCATTACCTTGAGTCCTAAATCACTTTGTACATACTCTACCTTCCTGGGTATTAAAATTTTCATAATTAAATAATTTATTAAGAAGAATTTTCATTTTTATTACATTATTATTATTATTATTATTTCATTGATTATCATGTTTCATTTATTTATTAAATCAGTATAGATCTTGTTGGTCGTTTTACGGTTGTTTGGTTCATAATTTCACCAAATGTTTAGTATCATGGAAACATTAAAATTTGAAAATAAAATGGATCAGTAATATATATATATATATATATTAATATATATATTTAATATAATTACATAAAGAAGGATGCCAATAGATTATAAAATAGATACTTTTCTATGAATCATTCTTGATAAACTTTTTTTTGATCGATTAAAATAACAATGATTATTCATTTTTAATTACATTGTAATGATGTATATTTCAATGTTATATAATTTTTATCATTTTGTAAAATTATTTGATATATTTATGGAATTCTATGGTCATTTTATGGAAATTATAGTGATGGTTTTAATAAAACACTTAAAAAAATTATATTTTTTAGTTTTCATTTTGTAAAAATATTTTTTATTAACAAATAGATGTGTATATAGAAATTATATAATCAATAAAATATGTTAAAATTTAAATTAATATGTAATATTTCTACTATTTTTTTCATTAATCATACATGTAATAAAAATCATAACATCGTTCATGTAGGTGGTAGAACTGTGCCAACGAGCTTGTACACAAGTCATAAAGGCTCTTTCTTGGCATCCAAAAGACCTAGTATCGAATCCAGGAAGGGACAAATATCTGGGTAATAATAGAAGCACTATAGTAGGGAACTATAATAGTAATGTAGTAGTGGAAGAACTGTAACAACAGTGACACTGTAGCTGTAGAGGCACTGTAGCAGCAACTATAGTAGCGGTGACACTAGAGTAGGTACTATAGCTGCCCGGGTAATGTAGTAGTGCTGTTTACCGAAGGTCCCATTAGAAAAAAAATGTGAATTTTGTCCATTTATTTAGTATTTCATTCCTATAAGACTATGGGATTGGTAACAGGTCCTCGTCTACCCAATCAGAAAAGGTAGTACTTGCTTTTATAATAAAAATGAGTCTTTGACCCCATCCTTTTAAAAATATATAGGTGGTAAAACTGACACAAAAACAATACGTCATAATGACCAGATGAATGAAAATATGTTATTTTATAGAAATAATGTCACTCTTATAATATCTTAATTATTTTAAAAAATAATTATTAAAATGTTAAAAAATATTTATTTATATGTTGATTATGAATATAGATGAATGATAATGGTAAGAAATTACTATATACAAAGTGTCTTTGAATGCCTTTTTAGGTTGTAAAATTATAAAATGACATTTTATAATTTATATTTTTAATAGAATATAATTTCTTTATAAATATATAATAATTTACTCAATAACATATTCATTAATTAAATAAAATTTTATAACTATCCATATGATGAGGTAAGGAAAAATGAAATATTTCCTTCATAGAGGTAGTAGTCTATTCATAACACATATGAAATTTTCATTTTCTGATGTATGGAAAGAAATTATATAACAATTTATTCATAAACATAATAAAATTTCAGTATAAAAATTATTTTCATTTCATTATATTAATATAGTAATAATATATTTGGTGATGGTCAAATAAGATAGAAACTTTAAAGAACTCGTTTTTGAAAATTATATCTTCCTTGGATATCATCCATTAGAATTATGCTTAATCCATACTATATTGGTGCTTTGGAAAGATCATAACCAATTGAACGTGCGAAAAAATACAAGTGAATGGTTCTTTCAAGAAATATATTTTTTTTATTGATCATGGTTCATATATTTGTGATCTAGTGAAGGGGTCCTTTTTTAAGTGAGACAAGTGGAACTCTAGAAAGTACTTCCATTTTTTATATAGAATTAATTTCATACTAAAATAAAGTGGTTCCAAATTTTCCAAAAATAAATAATAGGATTGTTATGATCAATAATACACTCAAAAAAACAATTTAATATAGTGTTTTTTGGTTATATCCCTTAATTTAAACTATTTTTTACCTATTTTATCCTTTTTTATCGTAAAAAATGTTTTTTCTATGGTAGCCTATTTAAATGACAAAAATTAATTAAAACCTATTTATATAATTTTATCCTTATGATTCCAAAATTGGATATCAATTTTAAAATTTGTATATTTAGTAAAATATATACATAACACAATGAATGAAACTTTTTTGAAAAGTTATTTGTTTAGCATGAAAATGAATTTACATTAAAATCATGTTTAGTATTGATTCTAATAACATTATTAGTTTATACATAAATAAATTAGGGTTATATAGGTGAAAAAAATTTAAAACAATTGCTACATTGTTTATAATTAATTATCGGAAAATTTATAGTATTTGAGAACACGATATTTTATACTATTCACCTCAAAATGATCCCCTTAAAAAATTGAAAAATTTAACCCCAAGAAAATTTTTATATGATGATATCAAAATTAAATTCCATTTTATCAAATTAAAATTCAATAATTATAAAATTTAACTTTTTAAATAGAAAATCATTACACTATGATATCAATTTAGTTATAATAAAACCTATATGATTTTATAAATAAAAGAATATTACTATTCCACTGCTTAAAGAATTATTTATTAGGTTATGAAAATAATTGTTAATACAATATAAAAATGGATAAATATAAAAACACTTTTTGTATGATCTTTGGTTATTCTAGAGGAATGGATCATTTTATTATTGGAAAAAATGATTATTTTTATCAAAATATAATTTCTAAAATAAGTCATATAAGATTTATGATCATTCAAGATTGGATTAGGGCCCGTATATTCATTATTTAGAGAAAGAAATTTAGGCATAAGGTTGGTACTAACCATGAGACACAACCATGTTTCCTAGTGAGGATATTGTGTGGTTAGTTTATCCATTAATGTAGAGTATCATAACCATGGAAAAGATACAATTTATTCCAATTGTATGTAGTAAAGTGGGTGAAATATTTATTCTAACCATGATCCTAGAAATTTGAAGGGGTTTCACCATGCGGAGTAGGTTCACAAGGTTGATGAAACATTTAGCCAACTGTTTGAAAAAACAATGGTCTCTACGAAAAAGTTGTGAAATTGTGTTATTTCACTAGTTTCCAGTTAAACCCTTAATCCATTTTTTCCTAACATTCCACACATTGTATCCCACTCGAGCTGCACCTTACCCCTCCTCCTTGAATTTGAAGTAGATCATTCACCAAGACTAGAAAATGAATCATATAAATCATGTTTGATCACCCTAAGTAATTCTACAAGTCCCCTTGAATACATTTCTATTTATATCATTGTCATTATTTCTTTCCTTATGTCATCTCTTATTCCTTATTTTCAGGTTGTTTTCCAAGTTCTTGTAATTTATATTCATCCATTTTAAATAAAATGCTTCTATTAGTTGAGTAATCAACATTCAGTATATGATAGGTGGTTCAAGAAATTTCCCTAAAATTTATGATTTCTATATCATGTGTCATTGTTCCATTTTCTAGACCATACATTAATTCCCTATAACATGTGAATATAAATAAAAAAATTATAACAGTGTGTTAGCTAGTGGTTTTACCATAAATTTCATCACTAAAGGTTTTTTACCTCATATCGTACCACCGATTATCATTTATGGATTATATTCCATTATGTTTACTCCATACTATATATAATTTCAAACCCCGTTTTTTAAATTAATTAAACTCCTTGATTTAATTGTCTTTATAATGTTATTAATTCTTATTTGAGGTGGGTTTGGCATTTTACGTGATAAATAAAATTTAAAAACAAATTAAAAGAAAGGTGAATGGAAATAAAATGTAACTTGGACACTGGTTTATATTATCATTATGTCTTAGTTATCCATTATAAATGAAATTTAGAATTTTATTTAAGTGAATGGTTAAATGAAATGGATATTTTTCCATCCCATGAAAATTTATAATGTTAAACTATGGGTGATAATTTGGTTTCAATTTGATATGCCTTTTATGGGCTCTCCGGTCTTGATATATTACTGAAATTATTATTTGAATTATACAATGCCTTTGGTGATACATGGGATCAGATAAAGGATAAAATTGAAAAGAATCATAGGGTGAAGGGACTATATTATTCTAGAAGAAATACATGGATTCATAAATGGAATATCATGGATAGTATCCAAGGCTAGATGAGATCATGTTATTCCATGGGGGATACCGAGATTCCAACCTAAGATTCCTGGGATGAGCTCATAGGGTAAATAAAATTACTTTTAGAATTGAGTGAAAACTGGATTTACTATATGGAATGCCTTGGATGGTCTCACGATGATAAATAATTAAATGAAATGTATTTTTTGTCAAAGAACATACTTTTTTATCTAATTGTGAATATATATTAATTTATTTGTTTACCTACAACTTCTAAGTAATAAATTCTATGGAAATTGTTAAATCATTATGTAATTATCATTATATAGCAATGATTTTCTTATGTTCCTCCAGAACTAATCATATCATATAAAATAATAAATACTCATATAAATTATATATTAAGAAAAGTAGGTATAATTGACCTGGTATACCATAAGGAACCCAATCCAATAGGGGATTTATTTATTTTATTTACTAATTTTGTTATTAGACTCACATTGCTTCATTATGTTTTCATAGACATGATAGTAAAAGACATTGCTTGTGGTGTCCTATTGAGAATTACTCACACCCTGTTCGAGTCACTAATTGGATAAAAGATAGAAAACATCGATGGGGGTAGGGATACGGGGAAATGAACTACTATGGATGCTTGATTTCTATACATGGAAGGAGTTTGTAGTAAAAGGAAAAATCTATTGCTCACAATTCTAGTAAATATTATCTTTCAGAAATATTTTTATATTTATCTTTATCGTATGTATTGTTTTTTATATATTATTCAATGTATTGTTATTAATTTTTAGTATATCATCATGGAATAATATTTTATATATGATACTGATTACAGATTATGTATTTCATTATTATATCTAGATTGTAAATTGTGATTATTACACTTTATTATATTGTTTTTTATATTTCATAAATATTAATTATTGTGTTTCACTCTAAAAAAGAGGATATATTATCTTTGGAATACCTTTATAGATCCTAGCTACTAGTCGAAATCCTCTAGCTTATGCGGAGGCGCACTAGAGGCCATGTCGCTAACTGTGTTGTGTTACATACCAATGAACCAAGATTGGGACATCACAACGTGGTATTTGATATATATTATTTTCCTTATTATATTGGGATGGTAGACATGAGAACATGATGTGTCATAAATAGATAATGAGACACTGCATGGGAGTAACTAACCCACATATATGGAATAGAAAAATTACCATAGATAGTACTTATTATTCTATTTTTTTCTATTATTGTTGTTCTAATTTCATCATTGGGTGATGAACATGGCTTACGAAATTTATTATTATTATGGATTGTATTTTTCCATTGGTCTAATAATGAAATGATTCATTTTTTGTGCATATTTATAGGGACCTTAGTATTTATAATTCATGACAATTTGAGGCCATGTTTATTTATTGCTCTCATTTCCTATTGTATATTATCGAAACATTGGTTGTTATATTTATAATTATGATAATGTTAATTTTTAGAAAATTGATTAAATAATTTGGTACATAAATTTTATATATCAACATAAATGTATTTCCCCCATATGTCTTGGTGGTTCCACCTTTTGTAAATAGGTATAACATGTTTTATCGACAAATCCACAGTTACATTGGGTAAAATGTCATTTGATTGCGATTAAATGGATTAAATATGTAATTTATAATGTTTTATCCTTTTTTAAATTTTTAATGGTGAATCATATAATTGAATAATAAAATATTTAATAGTTACATCTTATTAATGGATCTAAATGTTAGGTTTTAGTTACATTATTTACCAATTGTAAATTGTAATGTCTTGACATTATATCAAGGGAATAATAACTCATCCAACATTACTATTGTATAAATGTCAACGTTTTTTAATTTTTATTTATACATGATATTTTTATTGTTAAATAGGTATTCCATTTGAATGTTAAAGGGTGTTTCCCTCTATAACATCAAATTTACTCACCATATAACTGAACGGTTGGGATTTAAACATGAAATTATACCAATTTCATAGCCTTTGCAGCTCGTAGATGGGTTAAGACATCTTGTATGGTGAACCTTTTTACATATCTTGATTCTATATGTAAATATATTCTGATGTTATAATGTTTGTTTTTTATGATTATTATTTTAGATATATTCTTCTACGATGACCTCAGATCGAATTCCAGGAGGGTGGCGATGACCATGCATTATAAGTGGTGGGAAGGGAACCACCAATATGGCCTATTGTAGTGCCACCTTTGAAATCTCATATTACACCAGATATGAAAAATGATGCTAAACATAGAGAGGGTTATATATATTTATTAGTCTATACAGATATTTTCATGATATGCAATAATAGTTATCGATCAGACTAGGGTGTTTCTGCGCCAACATCCACCTACCTTCATGGGGGGATATTGGCCCCGAGGTTGTTGAGTATTGGCTAGATACTACATTTTTAGTCTTTTAGAGTCTATATGAGCATCCAAAATTGAGGTTTAAGATCATGTTTTAATTTTATTATGAATATTCCCATCAATGGTTGGATATTCTAAACATGGGAGATTAGTATTAGGGTATGTTATTGATGAACATCTTGGGTAGTTTATTTGATTAATTCATTAAAGAGATGTTAATAAGAGAGAGAGATATGGAATTTATGAATATGAATTATGGTCTCTATATTTTATAGACTACTCATCTCATTTTATATATCTCCAATGTTTCATTCCTATACAATCTGGTGGTGAATTGAAAAGAATAGGTGATAGAGGATAGGATTATGAAGGCCATCTGATCTCCAGTGGTTGTCATTTGTTTGACAACCATTTAAGAAATAGTGAACTAGGAACTCATATCTGAGTATAACCTATTGGAAGCTATGGTCGAGGAACATGGTAGTTTATTACCAAGATGGGATGGCAGCTCATCTAGTTGAGGAAATTATCTATTTTATAATTTACATATGTGAATTAGTAATTTGAATTTGGGAACATATTTCCATGTGGTATGACATCAATGCGGTAGTCTGAGACACATGATGCTATAGTGTAGTAAATATCCAAATGAGAGTCATATGTGAGGCAAGATAGGTAATAATCAGTGGTTTTGTAGAACCTTTCCTCTAGTGTCTTGTGAAAGGTGTATGAATCTGCACCTAGGATCTAGACCTGGATATAGAGCTCCATTTTAGGTTGGGATATGAAGTACCAAGAGTATTTAATGCTAATGAGGTGGATGAGTTTAGGGAATCTAGTGCTCTAATTGGCAGTGCCTACAGAGCAGAGATTATCATGGTAGTTAGTTTGTGGTTTAGGTCCACAAATCATTCAATATATATGAAGAAGATCCTACACTCGAGGGGAAGATTTCATGTACATCTATAGTCTTATATATGATTTTAGTAGCCTTTACTTCATCCTCTCTCTTATTTAATACTGGAACATCAAATTTTCTCATATATACTATTTTGGTGAGTATTTTTGGTTTTCATATTTTGTATTTCTATAGATTGATGATGCTTTACCTTACACTTGGAATCTAATCAAAAAGTGTTCATCAATGCTAGGATATACCTCTTGAGATAGGTGGAAATAATTTATTATGAAATCTTTTCATCATTATGATGAATGTTTGGAAATCATACTCCATATGGTATGGTTGGTTTCCTATAGATCCTATATTATCTATTTTTATCATAGAGTTTCATTCTCATAACCGATGTGAAGCATCAAATTTAAAAGTTTGAATGTAATTTACAAGATAGTCAAGACGGACCTAAGAATCATGGGCTTGGTGGAGTATCAGCTATAAATTTAAGCCTTTTTCTAAGTGATCAAGGTATACGATATACATAATTCACATCTATAGTGGTTCGTTTCAGGGATGAATTCCTAATTGAATTTTAGGGACACTATTTGATTGAGTGGTAGAATTCACCATTGATATTATTTTAGGCAATGTAAAAATATTTATACCAACTCATACTATGAATTTTATAGAGAATGAGGGAATCATAATAGAGATAGAGGACTTAGATGCCAAAGGGTTTATAATACACATTACATCACTTAGGGGGTTCACCGAGGCATTTCCCCAAGAAGGTGGATGGTCCCCTCAAGCTTGGTGTGGATTATTGGCCCTTCAAAATGTAAACTAATAATATGTTTTACCCACTCATATGTATTGATAATATCTTCAACAATATCTATGTATCTAGGGTCTTTTAAAAGATATTTTAGTGGATAAGCTATCATCATGTATGATTTAGGCCTTTTCATATCCCACATAAAGATTTCCTAATAAAATATGGTCATTATGAGAATTTTGAAAGGTCATTATGTCTCAAAAACATGCCAAAATATTTATGGATTTGATGAATTGAGTCATCGACTCATAACTAAGTTTTTATTTGGTTTTTTCATGGACTATATATTGGTGCATTATAAAAAGATAATTATCAATCCAATCCCCCAAAAATTGTACTGAATACACTATGAGAGATTCATCTATATGATAATCCAAAAAATTAGACTTTTGGAATGATAAATTTTAATACCAATGTCACATAATATCAGAATTAGTGGTATATGTGGATCCAAATATGTTGAGAGTCATAATTTTATGGGAGTATCTGATGAACCATTTTTATAATTGGAGTTACCTATGGCTAGATGGTTACTATAAACTATTTATTCTAAACTAATTAAGACATTTTAAACATCTGAATTGCTTGAAAAAGAAATGTGTAAAATTATCATGATAATTTTTTTGGGAAAAATACATTCTGGATTAAAAATTATGGATAACATTTTCACCAATCATCGTTATTATAGTACAGGAAATAAGCTATGTCAATCAATATGATGCTTAAATAAATGGTAGAGGAGTGTTTTTGATACAGTGTGAATTATTGTTTTAATATTATTCCCATCAGTTGTGTCCCCATCAGTGTAATAACTAAATACAATACCTCATGCTTATAGTGGTGATCCATGATTTACATTATCTGTGACACAATCTTCTTTGGGAAATAGTTTATTATATATGTTAACCATAAATGCCTCAAATGAAGATTAGAATAGTTTTAATTAAACCTTTGAAAATTAAGATATGTTAAATACCTATAGTCCTTTGATTTTGACCTTTCATATATTCTTTGGAAAGTAAAAGTAGTGGTTGATTCTCTGATCCAAAATATTTATATGTATGCTACAAATGATTCCACTAGAGAATGATATTTCTTGTCACAATTTTATGAGATGCATCTTGAGATTCAAAAGTGTCAAATATAACCATTTCATATGGATTAAACAATGACCTCATCAATTTTTCACTTTTTGATCAAGTGAAGATGATATAGCTTTTATATCCTAATGTCTTGTCCCTTAAGGAATGAGTTCCATGTGCGGACCCTCTGGATGGTTGGGTCGTTAAAAAGGATGATAAATTATTTATTCATATGAATTTATGGGTACCATTAGACACGATTGTGGAGATTACGTGATAACAAAATGTCTGCAAATGGGCACTATATCCCAAAATTTCTATTATCATCCATGTTTTAGGCCTTCAATATTGGTGGTCAATTATGAAGAAGTAGATATCATGTTTCGTTACCTACTGCTCCACCTATCAGCAACTAAAATATTAAAACCAGTACATTTTTAGTATTTAAAACCATTACCCATTCCAAATTATAAATGGGATGACATCACAATGGATTTTGTTACAGTATTACTGAAATCTCCTTGAATCAGCGAAGTAGTATGGGTGATCATTTATATGATGATGAAGATCACATACTTATTTCCTATTAGAGAGTCCTCATAAGATGATGATATTGGATAATTATATGTCTAAGAGATTATATAACTTTTTGGTGTTACACATACCATCATATTAGATATTTACAATTGTTTTACATCATTGTAATTTTAGGGGTTGTAGAAGGATCTAGTTTCACATGTTATTTTAAGAATAGCCTACCACCCTCAGACCAACTATCAGTCTGAGTGTACTATACTAGTCTTAGAGGTCATTATTTGAGAACATGTCCTTTATTTGAGGGTTATTGGGTGAAGAATTTACCTTTGTTTGAATTCACTTAAAATAATTGTTTCCAATAAACTATTTAAATACCTAATTTTGATGGATTCTTTAGTAGGTCATGCCATTCACCCATGTACAGGTTAGGTGCATGTGAGGTAGTACTGTAGGGAATACATCTCATTCAAGAGTCATAATAGAAGGTATAGATATTCAAAAACTGTATGTATATATGTCATTCTCAAAAAAAGTCTATAGTTGATCATCTCTACTAACCTATGGTGTTTGAGGTTAGAGATCTAGTATTCTTGTTTGTTTCATATAGAAAATGCCATCACTGAATTTCATATAGTTTTTTTTAAACTAGATTCAATAGACCTTTTGTGATTTTGGAGAGGGTTAGACTAGTGAATTATCTAATAGCTCTTAATCATATTTACGTGTCTATTCATGAATTATTTTATTTTTCTCAGATGCATCATTACTGTTAAAACCCATCTCATGCATTAGTCATAAGTATTTTGAGTTAGATGTTGATGCTTTTTTGATGAGTATATTATTTTTATTTATTAACATAGACTAAATTGACATCAAGGTAGGTATTTTCCTCTGTTTTGTGTTCTCTGGTATAACTACTATGTATAGGAAAATATCTAGATGATTGTGGTTGAAATAAATACCTCGTTATATGATTTATTCTTGGACGTTGACCAATCACCCATAAAGAAGTTCAAGGATGAGTGGATTAATGATAGGGAGGTTTTATGTTATAGAATTCACAAGGAGTTAAATATCCTTTTAAATTTTTTTATAGTTTTATTTACCTAAATTTAAATTAATAAAGAGTTCATATAGTTTTTGAAAGTGTTCAGTTTTGGTTTGGGGCCCAAATTCCTAGATATAAGAGAAGCAGTCTGAGGTTCACGAGTGGTACAAGGTTAGTAAAAATCATGTGTCAAATCCAAGCTTCCTAGTGACATTGTTGCATGGTAATTTTAACCATGTGAGAGGAGGATCATATCCGTGAAAAACCAAAAATTTATTACAATTGTACTTTTCAAGTTTGGCCTAGGGTTTATTCTAAATGTGTTCCTAGTTGTGTGAGGGGGTGTCGCCATGGGGAGTATGTGGGCACAGTTAGTGCACAGTTTGTTCAACTGTAAAGTCAAAATGTAAAACCCTTAAAAATTTTGTGAAATTATATTTTCCCCTATTTACTTTTATCCATTTAACTCATTATTCTCCATTGTTCCATGCTCAATAGCCTGCTCCAGCTCCCTCTTGGATCCCCTCCTAGGATATAAAGGAACTCTTTCATCTATAGTCGAAAAAACAAGATTATTCACATTTGATCACTGTCATTAAGTATAAAATTACCCATGATTAATTTCCTATTTTCTCATTCCATCATTAATATTATCTTCATGTCAGTTATTATACACTATTTTTAGGGCGTGTTTGAAAAGTTCTTCTGATTGCACTCATTCTAGCCCGAATGAAAGGACGATACTAGATGATGAGTTTTCTATCGGTATAAGGTATATGGTCTACAAAATTTCCCTAAAATCCTTAATTTAATTACCATGAATCATTATGATGAACTATAGAGATTCTGCATCTCACCTCTTAAATGTGAAACTAATTAAATAAATTTTTTATTCCTTGAATTATATTTTCCCAACAACATAAATTTTGTCATTGGTGGCTATCCACCACAACTAAAACCATAGCTTAGAGTGTATATATTTTATCCCACACCTTTATTACCTACTAAATATAATTAAAAAAACATTGGTTGAGTTAATTAAATACCATATTTTATTTTTCTTTCTTTTTTAATTGAGACCATTTGTGGTGGGTTAACCATTTACCCTAAATATGAAATATGATAATGAATTAAAAGAAATGTGAATGTTAAGACCATGTCACTTGTTCCCTTATTGATCCATTATTTTATAATACTTTTTACATTATAAATGAAATGGATAATTTGAATTAAGTGAATGGTTAAATGTTATGGTTTGATAGCTAGACCGTGAAGATCTAAAATTTTAACTCATTTTGATAATCAGGTTTTGATTCAGAACACCTTGGATAGGATCACCTGTCATATTTAATTGATTAAATTATAAAAATAATTCTACTATTCTTTGGGTGGTACTTGGGTTCTAATATGGGATTCCTCGTAAGGGCTCATTGGGTGATGGTATAATATTATACCATAGGTGATTAATGGATTCCTATAAGGAGTTCCTTGGATAGGCTCACAGCGTAAAAGATATCCTGATATCTCATGGTGGATATTCATATTCCTATATTGTATTACTTGTGTGGGCTCATTGGATATATCAAATTATTTATATCCCTTATCTATACATGGATTCACATAATTGAGTTCCTTGTTTTTGGTCAGGATGATAACACATTATATGATGTGTCTAATAAGTTAGATAACATACTTTCATTCTCTCAAAGTTATGGATTCATAATGGGATAAAATAAATAAATTTATTAGTTTACTTTTGTCTACAATGTCTTAAATTCATTAGAACATGGCGATCCCTTGTGTACATATATTAATGTAGGGAAGAGTTAGTTGAGTGACTCAGAACCAGAGCCTATATTATAAAATAATAACTTATTAGAGAAATTTTCGCTTAGGCTAAGAAGGAAGTATTCATCGTGTATCCCATGGGGAACCTGATTTAAAAATGGTTCTATTAATTTTGTTTACTAAAATTGTTAGTACTTGGAAACTACTTTACTACATATTCACATACTAGACAAAAATAGACATAATTGATTGTGGCCTACTAAGTCTTACAGAAACTATCTTTTAGCCACCAATTTTTACCTAAATAGACTATATAGATGCATGTAGTGATAAGAGAAACATACAACTATGGATGTTGGAGTTGATAACTATAAAGGACTACCGAATAACAGGGTTTAGATAGTGTTCATCATGCAAGTGGTGATTATATTTTCATATTACTGAATGTTTCTCATGTATTTCAAGTATTATAATATATGCCTATTAATATATATTCTTATATCTTTTTTATAGAATCATGGAATCATCTTTTGTATATCATACTAATTACTTATTATGTGTATAATTATTATATATATATATTGTTAATTGTGATTTTTCCTCTACCATATATTGTTTTCTTTGTTATTAATCATCTTTTTGTTCCACTCGGATAAATAGGGTGTAGTATTCACACTGTACTATCATAGACCCTCGCTACTAGCCAAGATCCTCTGGATAAACAAGAGGTGTACATGAGGCCATGTGTCCATCCATTTTTTGTTACAAACCGATGGAATTGTCTCAATACATCACACATCGTATCGTAGTAAGTGGTTTGTGGGAATCTACTAATTATTTTGGAGCCACCACGTGGTGGGTGAAGAGTCACTAGGTACCAAATAGTTCCAAATATGATTTTTTTAATTAAGTATTTTTAACTTTCTAAAATCCTCATTTTAACCCCCAACAAGAGATTTTAAGGTATAGAATAGCTTCATGAAGAGGTGTGATTCTTCTATACTCAACAATATATCGTTTCCTCCATCAAATTTCATTAATAAGAAAGGATTTGATGTTTTTTCAAATAATTATTTCAAGGGGAATTAATTATATTCATCCTAATTTTTTTCTTTTAACTATTCTTTGAGTTTTATTTTGTTGAGTTACAAATTTTGATTTTTGATTTCATTAAAATACATTGAAATGAATAAAATTGAAAGGATTTCACACTCATTTTATAGATAATATTGGGGTGGATTTT
Organism: Viscum album; assembly: GCA_963277665.1. NCBI lineage: Eukaryota > Viridiplantae > Streptophyta > Magnoliopsida > Santalales > Viscaceae > Viscum > Viscum album. The sequence continues at coordinate 56,959,585 of OY728156.1, forward strand.
TTATTCCCTATTTTCATCATTTCAAAGATGATGATTTTCTAGTCAATTTTTAAAGGATATCATTTATTTGAGTTGAATTGATGATTTTTGGGGATTTAGAATATATGGATTTTGGTTTTTGATATGTCCTAAATGATTTAGGATCCATCTATAGGTATTTTGTTTCAATATATTTGTTATATCTTTTTTACAAAATTTGATTTTTTTTTGATAACTTGTGATTTTTTTAGTTTGGGATGTACTCAACTGCAGTTAATTTCCATAGGTGGTATTAATACAATTGGTAATTAACTTTAATTTTTCTATGATCTGCCAGAAAAATATTTCCCAAAACATTGATTAAATATAAATTTTTTATTTTTAAAATCAAAAAATGATATTTTAATAAATGAGTTTCTTGCTTATATTAAATCATTACATACAGTAAGATTACTCAAATATATTTTTTTCATTAATTAATTATTATCATCCACATAAATTAATGAGTTGTTATATAAACTCATAAATTATTTAAAATTCCTCAATTATTATTATTCATCTTATAATACTTGGGTACAATTTTTGGTTAATTATTTTGTTTAAAAACATTATTTATGTTTATAATTATATAATATTGTTTATTATTGGATAAATTATTGAAATATTTTTATGGATTTTATGTTATGATATATTATGTAAATCATTTCTTCTAATTAAATACTAAAATAAATTATAAGTTAATGAATAATAAATAACCCTTACTTAGGATGTAACATTGTCAGCGATGTGATGAATGGTCCATGAATAATACTTAACCCTTAGTTAGGTTGTAACATTGTTAGAGATGTAATGAATTAGGAGGATCAATTAGATAATAGTTCATTTGCTATGAGTTGAGATGGATAATGTTTAGGTTTTTATATGATATTATTTTTATTAAACTTCTTCTTATTTTATTTCTAAATTTTGTTTTCTATAATACTATTGAGACATCTTAATAGTTATTTTAGGTTTTCCTTGTTTGAGTGTTTTATGTCGATTTTTTCTGCATAATTTTTCATTTTCTATTTTTATTTTCTATCAAACTGACTAGTTTCATTGATGTTAATTTATATTTGATATAATGGTGTACATGTCATTATTATTGGTTTGATCATGTATTTGATACTGGGAATATCTATTGAATATGAGGATATCAAGGTAGTAGGATGAGAAGAGAAGGGTCCTGGGTATGTAATGGATTTTATAGAGTGTAAGTGTTATTTTGGGATGATTTGTTGATTTTGGATGGGTTAGGTAAGAATAAATATTTTGGTAATTAATGATTCGGGAAAATTGGCTATATACTATCTTTTGGGGATGTTAAATGTGATTCCACATAATGGTTTGTAATGAGGTTCATAATTCAGAAATTAATACTGATACTCTAGTTTTAGATCATTATAATTTTTGTAATGGTTTTAAGAAATATCTTATATGACATCATATGAAATTAATATCGTAATGGGTTATGTCTAGGATTAGATTCCATGTTTTTGGGCTAGCATATATATTTGGTTGACCATACTAAAATTGTGACTTACATCCCAGCATGTTATTTATAAGTTATCTATTGACATATTTTTTATATATTATAGCTTGGATAGTTTTTAATCTATTACTTTTTACATGAATAGTGATGAACTTATTATTATATGAATACCCTATTTATTTTACTCTATTATTGATAATTTTATGATGTGTTTACTCATATTGTTGAAGCCTGTATATTTTATTCAATATTGGAATTTCCTTGAGGGTATTTTTCATTATTTGATCGGTCTTATACCTTGCACTAAAAGATGATATGGATAATATTAAAGGGGATATAATAATTTTTCAATACTTTTCTTTCACACCTCCTGGTGGCGAGCGAGGTATTTTTCATGGATTTGGTATAACTTCTTCAAGAGGTGTAGGATGAGCCTTTTTATTTTAAAATTTAGAGTTTATAATCTTATTAATTATGTATTTTTTTCTTATTTTCATCCAATAAATTATTATTGTAAATTTCATAGTCATATGCACATGTATACACAGGATTATATACTATTTTGGTAATTTAGGACTCTTATTATTTTTTACTGGGTCTATGTATGCACACCCTACATATGCACCTTCATAAATATATAGTTTATTATGTTGTATAAAATGTATGAGTACATGTGTAAGGATAGATACATGGGAGGTGTTTTATGGACTTGAAATGTGTAAATATATCATGATAGTACTCCACATATATAGGAAGAAAATGTGGTTAGAGTTGGAAGGAGATATAATTTGGAATCTATCCGAAGTTGGTTCTATGGTTTTTCATATCTTAATTTATTTTTATAGTTTATTTTAATTATGGAAAATTTATTTTGATATTATTAAAATGTATATAAAGATTATATATATATATATATACTGGACTATAGTATTGTACATATGTGTCTAGGTTCTTATTTCCATAAGTTTCATGTATGAAAAATGTATAAAATAAATTTGTTATAATTTTAAAAAAAAATAATGAATTATGATATATCCAAAGAAGATATATTACTCCCTAAAAATATAATTCGACCAAAGAAATGATTCATCAACCATATTTTATTGGGGAAAGTTCATGTGGAATGTGACTGTCTAGTCTAGCTTAATGAACGATCTTATTCTGATCATTTCATGAAACAAATTTGAATAAAGTATAGTAGGAATCTTATAATCTTTGGAAATATATTATTTTATATTTATGATATAAATATACTAAGTGGAATCTAAATGATAATTCATAAATACATTATGGTTATCTAGGAAATTTTGTTTCCAGTATCCCATCATTCCACATTGGAAACATTGTCCTAACATAGTGACACAACCTTTATGTTTCAAATAATCGATCATGGAATCTTTATAGTCATTCTACTTTTTTTGTCCAGAAGTTCAATGATTATTTAGTTATAATATCATCATGGTATTTGATTTTTGAACTGTCATTTCCAACATAGATACCTGTCATGTACTATGGATATCAATTAATGTTTTATTAATTCATCATGTTACATTTTTTGATGAATTTAATGGATCTTTGAAGATAGGTTTGTAACTTATCACTCATAGATAAATACAGATTTATTTTTAATCACAACATCTATTAATCATATATATACCCAATAATATTTACAATATGATTGAAAAATTTAATCATCATATATCTGTCACTGAAACAATGCTTTTATGATGTCATATCTCTCATGTATAATTATTATTGACAGAATAATTTAAAATATTATATCATTCCATGGGCGCCCATATTATCATGCTCCTCTTGAAACATTTTATTCATGTATATAATAATTGGTATATCTATTTGAAGATAATAGTTTATATTTTTACTCTAATGATTTTTTATTTTACTAGATTCATCAATAGGTTACTCAAGAAGTGGTATCTCTAAAAATAGAGAATTTTTTTATTTGAAATATATTCTCAAAATTTGATACTAGTGAAGAAAATTTATAGCAATTATTATTTATTATTTCACAACTATTCTCCAAGATATTTTTGGGTTTTATTCAATTTCATATTATTCTTTAACAAAATCCATTATTTAATGAATATCATGTTATAAAAATATTCAATAAAAAAGTTTATTAACTGCACACCCACTAAAATAATAACCCTATATAGACATAGTGTCCAAGAATTGTTTTTCTTTGAATCTTTATTTTTATTATGAATTTCTCTCATCATTTTTAAATTTAGGAAAACAATCATGTTAATTATTTCATATATAATTCTTGGATAGTCGGGAAAAAAATAACCTTCACTAATATATCATAGAGATTATCTTGACCTTATTCCTCTAGTCATGTAACCATTATGATAACCAAACAAGGTGTATTATATGAATTTTAATAATATTTTTTACCATACATTAGGTCATTTTTTTCATTCCTCTACAATTAAAACCAAATTTTCCTATTAACATTATATAAGATAGTGTATTTTCACTCAATTTTAGTATTCCATACCGATACTAAACAATTTACATACCCATGCATCTAATTTATTAAATTTATATATCTTATGTCAAAAAACAAAAATTAACATGTTCTAATCATATTAATATAAAACTCATTATATAATCAATGATTTGTCTAATTTTACTTTTTTAAAAAAATTTGTTATAATATTCACTCCATTTTCATATTCATTTCATGAAAATAATACATGAACTCTTTTATGTAAATTATTATAACTATAAAAAAAATATAGTATTACTCAAGAGAATACATAGTGTCATAGGTAGTTGATCCCATTATTTTAAAAAGCCCATGGTATCTGACCATGTATAAGTATGACCCAATGACCCATAATCCATATATCATTTCATAATACCAATTAAATGTTACAATATTATTTAAACTATAAATATATAATAATAATAATTTTTAAACAATTAATTTTTGGATTATGATAAAAAAATATCTAACTATAGTTGAAATAAATTAAATCGTATGTTATAAGTTATCAAAAATCATTAAAAATATTTGTAATCGATATTATAGAAAAAATTTAAGTAACAAGAAATATAGAATAATATTATTCATAATATAAAAAAATTATAAATGAAAAATGAATGAGTTTATAAATGATTAAATTATCAATTTAAGCATGATTCAGTTTCATCATTTCATAAATCATGGATACAAAAAACATATAATTTCTAAATATAGAATATTACCTTACTAAATAACCTAAATATTAACACTTTAAATTTTTAAATATAAACACTCCATATCCCATATTTTAATATCACAGTTTTGAATTACATCATATAAAATATATGATTTAAAAAAAATTATTCACATTTTTAATGTGATATGAAAATTTTATATTAATAATGTAATCTATTTACACCATTCAAATATCTTATATTTTTTTCTCTAAACCATGATCCTACATATAAAAATGATATTTTAAATAATGTTTAAAAAATATGACATTAACAAAAAAATATTATATTAAAATTATTGAATAATTTAAAAATATCAAAATAAATACATTTTAATTATATTATTTTATAATTTATAAACAATATACAAGTTATATTATAATTTTAATGAAAAAAGGGTATATTATAATTGTATTTTTTTAAACCATGTAAATTAATTCATTTAATATTAAAGGTATATATAACAAATATATAATAAATAATTATGAACCATTAATAATTTTAATTTAATTTATGAACACTACATAAATAAAAAGATATATTAAATGTGTTTAATTTATAATTTATAAATAATTTATAAATTATAAATACATTATGTAATTAAAATTAAAGTGGGAATAATTTTTTATAGATGACATATATATGCATTATGCTTTTTATGGGATATGAGAAAATCTATAATGTTTTGATAATCACTTTGTGATATCCCATTTGACATATCTTATTTTCCTCTATAACATGAGAAGTTTTATTTTAACACCTAGCATCTATTCATGGTATGAATTCAATTAGATTATTAATAAACTTATGTATTTCTGTGTTTTGGTTTATTAAAGGTGTTGGCAAGGAACTGAGAATTGGTTCTAAATTTTTAGCCAAGGGATATGGCTAAATTAATGCTAAAGGTCGAGGGTCAAATTACAACATTGGGCATTGAGATGTCACAAGGGGTTTCCAAAAAATAATTTATGGGTTAGAAAATATTAAATCTTTTAAAGGATCAAGGGTGACAACATAATGGAGGAGAGTTTCTCCATGATGAGGGTTGTCTAAGAGCAACTCGATGACGATGAATGATTAAATCCTACTGTAAGAAGTTTATCATGACACAACCGATGATCTATATCATGAAGTACATTTTGACTTGGAAGTGTCATGCCTTAGATTAGGGGTGTCGAAATAAGAAATCAGGCTATTGGAGGATCACAACTCTATGAAGTCCTAGTATAGGGGTTTTTGGTTCTATGTATGTAAGGTGATACACAATGACTAGAGGGGCTATACTGTGAGGGTAACATTTGAGGGTAATTATTTCATGACATGTATGGTCACACTATAATGAATATTTAGTTCTATTTTAAAGTAGATTTTTCTTTTAAAAAAATTATGTATTTAACGCGTGATAAATTTGGATTCGTCATTTCAAGAGTGTTTTCACCTATGGAATCATCTCTCCTTGGGATTCCCTACTTAATAAATTTAGATCCTGATAATTCAGTCTTTGAATCGAGGGATTTATTTCATAGGTTGTTAACTTATGTAAATAAAACACTCCTCATCCAGTCTTTCAACTTTTCTTATTCATTTTATCAAGCATAAATTTTTATGTGTTGAGTTTTTTATTTTTTTTATTTTTTTATAATAGATTTCTTTTTAGGATTATTCATTTGAGGATATTCTAATAGCGGACCCCTACATGTCCTAGTTAGGTGGTACCATAATTTTCTTATAGTGTTTTCTCATTATGAACACATTTTATGAAATTTAATAGATTTCAATTTTTTATGTATACCCTGAATATAAATTCAATTGGGTTCATTATATCCCTCTAGAATGAATAGAACATGGATTGGTTATGACTAGTCTATGAGTGATGTACATTGATATTTATTTTCATTAAAAGCAATTATTTTTATGAATTAAAATATAAAGTGCGTCTTTATAATATAGAAGGGTCCTTCTGAATCAAAACAAATTCTAGAACCCTAGTGAACTGCCTTTGTGTGAACCTTTGAAAATATTTACTCAAGTATAATCTAAGATAATGATAAATTTTCCCTAATATATAACTTTTAGATGATTTATTTAATTTTGATCATAAAACATTACAATAGTTTTTCTTGTATCATTCAACCATATTATTTTTAATTATGACCAATCATTAACTTAAATCATTCATTTAAAAATAATGATATATCATTCACGTATAATATAAGAATTGTGATACATCATTTAATTAATATATTTAATGTTTGATACATCATTCCCATGGATTGGATGAGTATATATTTTTTGTATAGTTGAGTTTTATTTTGGATATATATCAACCAGATACATATAAGAACTCAATGTTTCTTTATCCACCCATGTTAGGTTTGTGGTATATCAAAAACTTAGTCGACTCAGGATTTTGATGCTTCATTTACTACGTGATATTGTGATTAGTTGTATTTAGGCCATTTCCATCCCATTATAGTGGAGAATCATACATATATGTGAGTTTTATTGGATTTACATCATCGAATAGAAGACCTATTACAGTGGTGTATCATCCACTAGGAACATGATACCAGCAGTTTCTCATCCACCAAGGATATGAAACTAGCAGTGAATCATCCACCTAGAATATTATATGGGTGGATCATTTTATATATACGGGTTTGGTCTAAGTAGTGTGTCATCTACATAGGTACTTGAGACAATGGTATGTTTTCAACCATGGGAACACAATTAGTGGAAGATCATTCCTGACGATGAGATGTTTCAGAGATTCCTTGTCTATATGAGCAATGATATAATTATATATCATCCCATGTATAACATTAATAGTAGTGTATTATCAACTTATTATTGGTGATTTCTCTTTCAGTAATGATGAGTCATTTACCTGTGGTATTTTTTATGTGATGGATCATTCACAAAAAAATAATGTGATGTAGATGAATCACTCACTTGGAATATATGATGATTATAGATCATTCACATAGGTTTTTATATACATAGTGGTATAACATTTAACCACAAGGTACGCACTCACACCAAGCATATATCATACCATTTGACACTCTAGGATGTAGATATGTTCACCTATGGGTCAGAAGTAGCACATCATAGGGTGATAACTCTCTTATTTATTAGTGTTTTCTCTAAGGAAATTTCATATTAAACATGTATCTTGATTTAGTGAACATGTTTAAGGGAATTGTTCGTAGTATCCTACTGATTTTTACTAAAACCTTTATCCTGTGTTGTGATACCAATGTACAATTCATTTTTATGACCTTGTAAAGGAATGGACCCTAAAAATTTTCATAGTTTATCTATTAGTGCTTAGTTGGAGTCAGAAGATAGGTTTGGGATAAGATATAAAATCACATGTGGATATATTATTTCCATTTGTTTATTTTGGACTCATTGGTATAAGATCCAACCAAATGTGATCCTTTATACTCAATATTAATTTTATGACATGAAAAGTAGTTATTTATTATATTGAATGTATTGATATTTACCATTGGATAGAATTCAACAATTATATCTATATTGTCTACTATTTATTTTGGTAAATAGTTTATTTTATTGATGTTATTATGTTTAGAGTTATATGTTCATGATGTTACTATATTTTTATGTAATATATATCATCCCTCTACACTGGTTGGTAACCTTCGACATTCATGGAGGCATGCTTGAGATATATGTCAATCCGGTTCTGTCACAGAAAAGGTGAAATAAGTCATGGGTATTATAAATTTTTTTTAAATCCTTGGTTAATTTTTATCACTCTTTCTTATATGGAATATAAGAGATGGGATATTTTCAATTATTGGTATGGATATTATATCGAGGTGAAGCTAACATTTTTATGAGTAATTTCCATTTTATTAATGAGAGGGATATTATTCTTATTTTTTAATTTTGTAGTTTGGTTACATTTCTTAGAATGGTGAATTTTGATATTTACTTGTAGTTTTTTTCTTTGGGTCTAGCACGGGAAGAGCCAAAAGTTCATGCATCATCCTTCATATATATGATTCACATGACATTCAAAATAGTTCCTATGATTTATATTCTCGATGTGATGTAGTTTTTTTTGTCATTTTAAGTGTTATAAACAATATATATTTAGTCTTATAAGATAACTTCTTGGTGTAATACTTCTTAATATTATATTAATTATGAAATATTATACTAATATACTATGGGCTTTAAGTGATCCTTCATGAAATATGTACCTGATCTATGATTGGGTAGATTATTATATACTCAATATGGTATGTGAGACCCCATTTTTATTCGGTGTGTTTTTACAGTTGGGTTTAATAAACCTGTTATTCCTTACCCGAAATGATGTTATTATGCCTCAGATTGAAATTTATTATATGCTTTTGGCAGATAATTTTATCCATATTTCACCATGGAATCCTATTCTTGAGAATCACATGGACGATTATCCCATTCTAGAAGATGAGATAGATCTTCATATTTATCATGTTCCTCATATTGATTAGAATGTCAGTGAAATTTTACTTCATGTCTCCATGTCTACATGGTATCAAGATCAATGGTATTAGATGACCATGTCACAGTTTATTGGTGAGTATCTTCTAGATCATCCACCAATTTGTTTTTGAAAGGGTGGACCATAGGACTTATACATTTTGATTGAGTCCATGAAGACTATATTTTACCACTCTAACACACCCCATGTAAGGTGAATGAATAATGTCATTTATATTCTTTAAGGAAAAATAAAACACTAATGGGAAATTATGTAACACCTCGATCTTCCACAATACGCTTCTCTTTCAATAATATAATAGCTTTCATTATATGCAAGTTCGATATTTTAACACACCGCGACCCATCAAAATAGTCAGTATGAGTAGTAATACCCACTTTTTGAAATTATATATATTTTATATTTCAAAATGGACTTCATTTTGGGATTCAAAATATTGAAATTAGCTTATGTTGAATTTTTGGTATTTTTCTGAGAACTTCCAATTTTTTATGAATAGTGAAAAATACTTAAAAACAACTTTTTTAATAAAAATAATTTATAGTGATAAATTATACTATTTAGTGGTTTTAAAGTTTAATTAGAATATATTTTTACAATTTTATCCAATTGTGGTCATTAGAATTAATTTCACTTTGAAATTGGACATAAAATATTGTCAATCATTTGATGTATATTGTTTCTTAAAAACACGCTATTTGTTGTGGCAGCGGGAATTAATTATAAAATTAATTATTTCAACTTATATGTTTGGAATTTTTTAAAATATAAATCATTTTTGAATTCTAAATATCAATTATATCTTAGGGTGAAATTTTGGCATTGTTCTGAAAAACTTCAATTTTTGATGAATAGTGAAACCACTAAGTGGTAGTTAAAAAAACTGAATTTTTGTTTAAATGAAAAATTACCACTTCTGTGATTTTATTTTCAAAAATCTGTCATACATGGTTGTCATTAAGAAGTAAAATGTGGTTCAATGGGATTAAAATAATATTTTGGTGAATAGTAACTTTTAAGTTTAATTAATCACGATTAAAGGTAATTAGTGAAATTTAAGGTAAAAAGGATATTATAAAAATATGAAAATACCCTTACACTTGTCCTACCATTATTGGATGAGTAATGGCCGACCAAAATAATCCATGGGTCAACTTGGGGACCCCATGGAGCCACTTGGGTAAGAAAATGACATTAATAACATTTAATTTAATGTAAAAATAAAATTGTCACAAACATGTATTGTTTTACTAAAACAATTATTACATGGGGTTATATAAGTTAACTTTTCAACTATAAATATTCATTGTAAAGATAATAAGATTTCATACATCATTATAGTTTTCTTATAATTTTTAGACATTAAATAAATTAAATTTTTTATGACTCCATGATGACGCAGCGATTACCTCATTAATTAACGATTTAAATAAAATGAAAAGATAATGTAAAATCTAAGACTTACACTTGTAAAAAACCTATTGGAAGAGTATATTTATAACCCTTATCACCTTATCCTTGAAATATATAAGTGTGGGATCTTTAAAATCAGAAACTCATTATATAATAAAGTATCATTTCATGACTTTCCAAGAGTGCCCTCCTCTCCTCTTATAAAAGGCTCCCACCACTACCACCTTATTCACACATTCCAATACATTTGGCTCAGCCAACCTCTACCCAAATACACTCTCAACTTCCCTATATTACTCCTAGAAGCCTCACTTTTTGCAGAAGTCTTCCCAAGGAAGCCTTTGGCTCAAATAAAAAAGAGTTACCCGATTTTAAGGTAATGTCTACTTTTATGTTCTTTTGTTTTATTTTGATTATACAACCCCCTAAACTCTTTTTATTCCTTTATTTTGTAACATAGACTGTATCATCAATATACTAGGATGCTGTTATGATAATTATTCGAGCTACACTTACACACACCTCCATCAAATGGTTAAGGAACATACTATTTCCGTGGATGGTGAATTACTGCCTCACGAAACGATGATTGTTCTATCTTCTCCTACCACCTCTCATGGTGAAGATTATGATGGAAATATATTTATTTATGATATATATTATATTTATTTCCTCTCTATGCTTATTTATTTTACATTTAATACATATCTTTATGCTTTTCATGTTGTGCAAATGCGATAATTTCATTTGAGAAAGTGCGGACTACAGCCCCCTCAAAGTGATTTGAATCGTTTATGCCATATGTGGGATGTATAGAGTATTTATTAAGTGATATTATATATGATATTATACTATAATTATAATATAACATTATATAATTATGTTTCATTTCATTAAAATATGAAATAGAAATGAAAGTAGCGTTCATGCGTATGTATGGATTACCGTCTCCATCAACGGTGCATTTAATTTCTTACCTATAAATGTTATGTAATATTATAAAGTCATGTATATACTAGATATATATGATATCTACATCATGAATATAATTCTGGATTTAATGGATATTTTACCACATGAACAACTTGTAATTATAAGGTGTTTATTTTTGACTCAAGTACCAAAGATCGACAAAACGACTGTTATTAACTTAAATAATTACATAATGTTCATAACATGGTAATAAGTGATATACGAGGAATAATTAACCTTAAAAAGGTTCTTAAGAAAGTATAAATTAACTCTAGTTTATTATCTAGGAGATTAAATAACAATCGAGTCAAGTCAGACATGAGGTAAGGGAACTTCTTAACCCAATTTCTGTGCTTTGGGTTAATCTCCTACTTTCAAATTTTGTCATGATATTATTATGTCCTATCTTGTATTTGTACTTTCTTTATGTGTACTTATGGTGAATACACATAATAGATCTATTTTATTTAAAAAAATGATCTTTTTAAGGGACTTCGTCTCAATCTCCATTCATTGAGGCATATTTTGTTTTATACACAAATTTCTTTTATCCAGTGTATAAACCGCTTTGACTTTTACATTTATTCAAAAGGAATCCTTTTATACTAAGTGTTTTACTAAACTAAAAAAATTAATGTTTTTCTTGTCATACGTATGTGACGACAACGACTTCTCTACCACCGTGACCATTATTTGAGTTTCGGCTTCATCTACAAGCTATAAAAATTTTTAAATGAAAAATAAATAAAATGTTTTAATTTTCTTTTATTTTGGTATTGAAAATGGTTTTGAAAGTGATTTTTATTAGATCAATGTGTTGTATTGATTTCTTGGGAATGAAATGTGGAAATTTTATGTTTCCTTTATGCATGTTTTATGTGATACGCTTATGTTATGGTTTATGATATGTTTAAACCTATTTATATGAGGAATGCATTGGACTTAATAAGTGACGGGTGGAGTCCACTATAGCTGCTCGATGCATCGACAGGTCTCATGAGACAAACTTGTGTCTTGGCACGAGGCCTTGACAAAATATTATTTGTAGTCTTGGCACGACGCCTTGGCTACATGGTTATGATAGTCTAGAATTATGCATTCCATCATTATTAAAGTGGTTATTGATATTTCACGTGGTTATTCGACCAGTAGAATATCCATGTGAATAAGTAAATAGAATTATCTCATTTTTCATTTTCCATATTATGTTGAAGTTCAAGTTTAAAAGGATTTTGTTTTAGTTATACATTATCTTAAATGTTTATGTTTATTTATGAAAGCTTCCTCTATATTGTTATCCTTACTGAGTATCTGAGCTCACCCCTTTCATTGTTTTAATTTTTCTAGGATGTGAAGAAGTATTTTATGAATGACCTGCTGGGATAGTTAGAAGGGGATATGAGTGTGGACTATGGAGACCATGTTATTTTAGTTTTTTACTTTATGATATAATGTAACGTTTATGAATGTATCTAGTGTTTCCAAGGCTACTAAACTAATCGGTCTTTCGAGACTTGATCTTTTGTGGTTATGACAATGTTACACAATAATGCACTGACTCTGGGTAACTGGGGTCGGGGCGTTACAGTTGGTATCATAGGCAGTTTAGTACTAAACTTTGAAGCTAGATTTAGATAAACTCTGATTAGAGCACATAGCCCAAAGATAGACTTTGGGGATTAGTATAGAAGAACTTCCTAGAATTTTGGTATTATAGAGATTTTGTGAGTTTTATGAGCAATACATCCCTGTCTGGATACAAGCATGTAGAGGCGGCTCTGGCACAGATGTACCTAGGGGTAAAACCTGAAAACACCGCTTTGATCTAGACTCAAACAGGAACTGGTGCACGAAAACGGGTCTTGCTACACTCTTGGTTACGACACTCCCGGGGGATATGCTTAGGATAATTCTCATTTTTTTACAAACCATTATGAAGGTTTTATGAGTATATACTTCCTCAAATAAAAAATTTATTATGACTATAGATTATATCCATAAACCGTTCAATTTACATTAAGTATTTTACAAGTTTGGAATTATTCATTACAATTCATAAACTAACCTAGTTTATGACATTGTATAGAAATGGCGCCCAGTAGAAGGAATGTGAACTCCATCAATACATATGATCCAAAGAGTAAGAAGGGTCATATCTTTCATGGTATTAAGCCAAAATTTAGAAGGTAAATAGTCTCCCATGTGTTCTCAACATATAAAGAAATAGTATCATGTGTTAATAAGATAAGTAAAAAATTCCTTGAGTGTTATGGCTTTGAAGGGAAGAAAGAGAAGAAAAGGATGGAAGAGAGAATGATGGATAAAGGGACGAGGGAAAAGAATAATTTTCCAATATGTGATAACTATGGGAAGAAACTCCTTGGAACTTTACTGAAGGGAATGTGAGTTTGTTATAAGTGTGGAGAAAAAGGACACCAAGTGTGTGACTGCAAGGGTAAGAAAAAGGTTTCAAATGTACAATTCTTCATCTGCAAGGACTGGTGACACTACGCAAACCAATGTCCAAATCATCAGAGTATGCCCCAAATAATATTATTGGATAATAATCAATTTATGATACTACCACAGATGAGGATGAATGATTAGAGTTATTATGTTGTTATTAATGAATTTTTTCATTTGAGTGTTGTATCAATGATATACTGGTTATAATAATTATGGAGTATATAAGGATTTTACTGTAGTACTATTTCATCAAGGACTTAACATTGTGTGGAACCAAGAAAAGTGACTCCACAGCAGGTTAAATTTTTGGAAAATATATGGTTGAGAGAAAGATAAACCATAATATGGTTCTGATACCGATATAGTGATTTTGGAGTAATACATGATTGATTTGGATAAATTATATTGGATATTCTTAACTTCCTTGAAACTGATTAATGATTTGTATACATTTTTGGATAGATGGAGTATATCTAGTATTCTATAAGGAATAAGGGATCATTAATGTAATAAATAAGGATTTATAGTAATTCATGATGTTGCAGTGTTTTAAAATAATACATGATGAAGGTGTTCACATGTTGTTACGTGGAAAAAAGGATCTTCATTATGTTTACCATCCTTATAAAATTTGGACTGTGAGTTGGACTGAAGTATTTTAGATAACTATAAAGGTTGGAATGGATTATGTTGAACCTTTTATAGTATTTTTTAAGGATAAAACATTTTTAAATATTTTTTTGGAATATTATAATACTATAGTTTTAGGAAAAGGACAACCTGTAGGTCGGGGGATAACCCGTCGCGTCGGACAAAGCTGTAGGAATCAAACCCACAACCATAGTGTGAAAGGCCTTTATTACCTACCACTAGCCTACAGGAAGTCCCTAGTTACTAAAAAATAGTTTTTCTAATCTAAATGGTATGCGTTAATATTTTGAACCTTGTACGATTAGGATAAATATAATATTTTTTAAAATCTATTGGTCAAGCATAAAAATATATATACCTGTCTCTTATTCTATGAATAAATTAATTCTTAAACTTTAGTAAAGGGATATTAAAACAAAAAAATGTGTTATCATAATACCTTATGTCTTTTTGAACTGATAATATTTTAAATCGACATAGATTGAAGGCTTTGAGGCCCTAAATTTTACACTTGTTTGTGATTTATGACCTCAATAAATCCCTAAAAATATATATGTTTTTCCTCCAATTATATGTCTCTAATTTCCACCAATTTTCTTCTTATCGAGATCATAATTTGGTGGTGACTTTTTCATTTCTCCTTCCCTCTTATTAAGGCTAAATTCTATTAACCTTATTTCTGGTGTGGGTTTTCCACAAAGGTATTTTCTATTTTCAACCTTTTATTTTCAACGAAAAATTTCTAATTGAGAGGATTCAATTTATTGAAGGAGGGGAGAATGTAACACTCTGAGCTTCCACGATACGCTTCTCTTTCAATAATGCAATAGCTTGCATTGTACGCAAGTTTGAGATTCTAACACACTGCGACCAATCAAAATAGAAATTATGAATAGTAATACCAACTTTTTGAAATTATATAAATTTTATATTTCAAAAGGGACTTCATTTTTTGATTCGGAATATCGAAATTAGCCTATTTTTAAATTTTGGTACTTTTCTGAGAACTTCCAATTTTTTATGAATAGTGATAAATACTTATTAACAAATTTTTTAATAAAAATAATTTATAGTGATAAATTATACTATTGAGTGGTTTTAAAGTGTAATTAGAATATATTATTACCATTTCATCCAATGGTGGTCATTATAATTAATTTCACTTTGAAATTGGACATAAACAATGGTTAATCTTTTGATATATATTGTTTCTTAAAAACACGCTATTTGTTATGACAACGGGAATTAATTATAAAATTAATTAATGGAACTTATATGTTTGGAATTTTTTAAAATAGAAATCATTTTTGAATTAAGAATATCAATTATAGCTTAGGGTGAAATTTTGGCATTGTTCTGAAAAACATCAATTTTTAATGAATAGTGAAACCACTAAGTGGTAGTTAAAAAACTGATTTTTCGTTTAAATGAAACATTACCACTTCTATGATTTGATTTTCAAAAATAAGGCATACATGGTTGTCATTTGGAATTAAAATGTGGTTCAATGGGATTAAAATAATTTTTTGGTGAATTATAACTTTTAAGTTTAATTAATCGCAATTAAACGTAATTAGTGAAATTTAAGGTAAATAGGATATTATAAAAATATGAAAATACCCGTACACTTGTCCTACCCTTATTGTATGAGTCATGTCCGACCAAGAAAATCCATGGGTCAACTTGGGGACCCCATGGAGCCACTTGGGTAAGAAAATGACATTAATAACTTTTTATTTAAAGTAAAAATAAAATTCTCACAAACATGTATTGTTTTACTAAAACAATCATTACATGGGGTTAAATAAGTTATCTTTTAGAATATAAATATTCATTGGAAATATAATAATATTTACTACATCATGATATTTTTTTTATAATTTTTAGACATTAAATAAATTAAATTTTCTATGACACCATGATGATGCAGCGATTACCTCATTAATTAACAATTTAAATAAAATAAAAAGATAATGTAAACTCTATAACTTACACTTGTCAAAAACTTATTGGATGAGTATATTTCGAACCCTTATTACCTTATCCTAGAAATATAAAAGTTTGGGACATTTAAAATCCAAAACTTATTATATAATAAAGTAACATTTCATGACTTTCCAAGAGTGCCCTCCTCTCCTCTAATAAAAGTCCCCCACCACTACCACCTTATTCACACCTTCCAAGCCATTTTTCTTGGCCAACCTCTGCCCAAATACTCTCTCAACATCCCTCTCTTACTCCAAGAAGCCTCACTTTGGGCAGAAGTCTTCCCAAGGAAGCTTTTGGCTCAAATCAAAAAGAGTTACCCGATTTTGAGGTAATGTCTTCTTTTATGTTCTTTTGTTTTATTTTGCTTCTCCAACCCACTAAACTCTTTATATTCCTTTATTTTGTTACAATTCCAGTATTGTTAATATAATAGGATTTTGTTGTGATAATTATTCGATCTACAATTACACACACCTCCGTCTAATGGTTAAAGAACATACTGTTTCCGTGGATGGCGAATTACTGCCTCATGAAATGATGATTGTTCTATCTTCTCCTACCACCTCTCATGGTGGCCATTATGATGGAAATATATTTATTTATGATATATATTATATTTATTTCCTCTCTATGCTTCTGTATTTTACATTTAAAACATATCTTTATGCTTTTCATGTTGTGCAAATGCGATAATTTCATTTGAGGAAGTGCGGACTACCGCCCCCTCAAAGTGATTTGAATCGTTTATGCCATATGTGGGACGTATAAAGGATGGATTAAGTGATATTATATATGATATTATACTGGAATTATAATATAACTTTTATCATTATGTTTCATTCCATTAAAATACGAAATAGAAATGAAAGTAGCGTTCATGCGTACGTACGGCTTACCGTCTCCATGAACGGTGCATTTCATTTCTTACATCTAAATGTTATGTAATATTATAAAGGAAAGTATATACTAGATATATATGATATCTAAATCATGAATATAATTCTGGATGTAATGTATATTTTACCACATGAACAACTTGTAATTATAATAAGTTTATTTTTGACTCAAGTACCAAAGATCGACAAAACGACCGTTATTAACTTAAATAATTACATAATTTTCATAACATGGTAATAAGTGATATAAAAGTAATAATTAATTTGAAAAAGGATATTAAGAAAGTATAAATTAAATCTAGTTTATTATCCAGGAGAGTAAATAACGATCGAGTCATGTCAGACATGAGGTAAGGGAACTTCTTAACCCAATTTCCGTGCTTTGGGTTAATCTCCTACTTTCAAATTATGCCATGATATTATTCTGTCCTATCTTGTATTTTTAATTTCTTTATGTGTACTTATGGTGAATAAAAATAATAGATCTATTTTATTTAAAAAATTATCTCTTTAAGGGACTTCATCTCAATCTCCATTCATTGAGGCATATTTTGTTTTATACGCAAATTTCTTTTATACGCTGTATAAACCCCTTTGACATTTACGTTTATTCAAAAGGAATCTTTTTATACGAATTGTTTTAATAAAAAAAAGGAATGTTTTTTAGTCATGCGTATTCGGCGACAATGACTTCTCCGCCACCGTGACCATTATTTGAGTTTCGGCTTCCTCTACAAGCTATAACTTTTTTTAAATGAAAAATAAATACAAAGTTTTAATTTTCATTTATTTTGGAATTGAAAATGGTTTTGAAAGTGTTTTTTATTATTTCAATGTGTTGTATTGATATCTTGTGAATGAAATGTGGAAATTTTATGTTTTATTTATTCATGTTTTATGTGATACGATTATGTTATAGTTTATGATATGTTTAAACCTGTTCATATGAGGAATTCATTGGACTTAATAAGTGACAGGTGGAGCCCGGTATAGCTCCTCGATGCATCGGCCGATCTCATGAGACAAACTAGTGTCTTGGTATGAGGCCTTGACAAAATATTATTTGTATTCTTGGAACGAGGCCTTGGCTATGTGGTTATGATAGTATGGCATTATGCATTCCATCATTATGTAAGTGGTTATTGATATTTCATGTGGTTATTAGACCAGTAGAATATCCATGTGAATAAGTAAATGGCATTATCTCATTTTACATTTTCCATATTATGTTGAAGTTCAAGTTTAAAAGGATTTTGTTTTAGTTATACATTATCTAAAATGTTTATGTTTATTTATGAAAGCTTCCGCTATATTGTTATCCTTACTGAGCATCTGAGCTCACCCCTTTCAATGTTTTAATTTTTCCAGGAAGTGAAGTAGTATTTTATGAATGACCTGCTGGGATAGTTGGAAGGGGATATGAGTGTGGACTATGGAGACCATGTTATTGTAGTTTTTCACTTTATGATATAATGTAACGTTTATGAATGTATCTAGTGTTTCCAAGGCTACTAAACTAATCGGTCTTTCGAGACTTGATCTTTTGTGATCATGCCAATGTTACGCAATAATGCACCGACTCTGGGTAACTGGGGTCGGGGCGTTACAAATTATCATTTCTTCCATAGGGTGGTATAACATTTATAAACGGTAGCATAAGAAATGAAAACCCCAATAAATAAGATCACTATATGAGAAACTCGGAAAAAAATGTATACTGTACAATGATAAAATGTGTGAACATTAAAACAATTGTGGTTTTGTTGAAGGTATCATCATCATGCTTAAATTTTTTTACCATGATATTACCAAATGACATATATACTCTGTAATACATCTATGGGTTTGATGAAATTCTCACCACATGGTTTGGATCCTCTAACCTCTCAATACATGTTAGTGCCTCACCATATAAAGAAAAATGGAAGAAAATATCAATTGTATATGATGATAATATCGATATTGTATGTGAAAGATTATTCCCTATTTATAAAGCATGGTGAACCATTTGACATATCAACATTGTATACTATGAAATCAGAATATATTAATTATTTATATTTTTCTTTATGCTATAACTCTAACAATCTTCCATGTGCACTTAATCCCCATTAACAATGTGTTGTTTCACCTTATATTATATTAATCAAAATAAAAATGAAATTAATTTCTAAAAACCGATATGGATATATACTAAAAAAAATTATAATGTTAACATTATCAGTAAAATGATTCACATCATATGAAATACCTTCCAAATGTCTATCAAAAAATAATTTTTCATAAAAATATAATTTTTTAATAATATCTTTGAGTCAAACTCAATATTTATTTAGTCTACCATAAAGTGTGACCCATGAGATATTGTAGTAATGAAAAAATATTGATCATTTGATATATAAATGTAAGATAATGCCATTATCTAGAAAAGAATAAATAAAACTATTTCTATAAATTGATTTGTTGTTACATATATCAAACACATGTTTCTATATTCCTATGTACACAGACTACTTCTTATGTAATAGCTATTATTAATACAATCTCTTTTTCAAAGATATCCAGTGACCATGGTACATATATTTTGTTAATCCTATGTAGCCTACTCATATGATATCAATTTTTTAATTATATACTTTTTAGGTCAATGATTACATCACATTTCATTCACCATTATGGATGACGATGTAACCAACCAAATTTTTAATGGTTGTTGAATTTCCAATAAAATGTGTGTGAATTAAAATTTAATCTATTTATTGATATTTTTTTAAAAAGATTATTCAAATTTTATTTTCTTTGTAATATAAGTTGGGTGATTAAAAATAATAATAATGGTTTTACTTATTTTTTTTTTTTTTTTGAAAAATTTCACATGTAATTCATTTATATATATAAAAATATATAATTTGAAACATAGTAACTATTGTAAATTCATTTAAAATAATAACAATGTATTATTATTCTTATTTTAATTTTCAACCCATATAAATGAAGGTAGATTTATTTAAAAAAAATTATGAGTTGGTGGTGCACATGGTATATGCCATGTATATGAAAAAAAATATGAACAGTTTATGTAATGTCAAGGGAAGAAGTTATTTAAAAAAATAAATAATAAATGTTAAAAATGAAATGGATATTTCACTTTTAAAAGGGGTGTTCGCGTAAAAAGTGTTATAATGGAAAAATTAAAAAAGAGTAAAGTAAAGTTAAACACAAATTTAGAAAATGGTGTTAAATACATAGAGGGGAAAACATGCTGGGCACTAGGGCATACCCCCCACCCATCACATCTCTCTCTATCTCTCACTAATATTCTCACTCTTATATCACATTAATGTATTTTTCATATCTCTTATATATATCCTTTTATATTGATAAGAAATATATGTTATTGATGGTGTTGGATTCATCACAACTATTACAATATAAGCCCCAAGTAAATTTTGATAGGAAAATATTAGTTTTTATATATTTCATTAAATATAAATTTCAATTTTTAATTAGTGATTATGGAGTTTTTTCTAACATATTACTCTACTAAAATTACCACTTTGTGGTAGATTAATACCTAGGTTATTATATCAACGTGTTTAGGAATGATTCTCAATTTATTTCTATTAATTTTTTAATGGTTTCTTGAACAATGTTTTTACTGTTTTTTATTAAAACAGTTACTATAATATTAATTAATAGAATTTTTGTTGTTTTATAAATGTCTCTATTGAATCACTTTTATATCATTAGGTTTCTTTATCCTTGAAAACAGACAACATTCTTTTTTTGGAAAAGCTTGTCCACCATATGTTTAATGACACATCAATGATAAATATTAATGATTTAACCAATGATTATTTAATAAAATAATTTCTTCTGATTTATAATGATTTTTTTTTATGATTTCTTCATGCTTTTCATTGGTTGTGGGGTCACTAGTTCATTTTAATGTTCACTTATTCTAACTCTAATAATCATTCATGTTATTTTTTTAATATTTCTTAAAATATTTATGTTATGTATCTAAAAACAAAATTTCATGATTTTAAATGTTTCAATTTCTATTTACATGGAAGGTGAATTTTAGAAATATTGTTTCATAATTGTTGGGTTCCAACCCTTGAATTCATGACCCTTTTTGTTTCATAAGATTGAATTTATACTAATTTTGTTTATCATATATGTGTGGATATTAAATTTCATGGTAAATTTGTGGATGTTTATTAATAAAGGTTCTATATATCATATGGTACTAAAAGTTGAGATATGAGTTTATATGTTAAATAATGTCTATTATATGATGTTTTGAAATATATTTTATGTTTATTTACCACCTCAATTTTGCAACATGGGAAACCTAAAGTGCATGGTTAGGGAAGTTAAGGACAAGTACTATTAGACATTGTTTTTTCTATCTCTATACAATAATTACACCAACCATCATAAATATTATTATGATATGGTTGGGGTTCCATAATATGGGTTTCTCTATGATATTAAGAATTATCATATTTTTCTCCAGTATATCACATGTGTAATTTTTTTTATTAGTTTGAACATCAAGATAGTACAAGGATCCTTGGGTGTACCTAACCTTAGATCCCTAGGGTTATTCTTGTGATGATTAATATAATTTTATTAATGGATATTTAATTGATACTGATTTTTACTATTGATTTAATTGTTATATTTCTATTGAAGTTTATTTTAAGTTAAATATAAAAAGTATTATTATCTATTTTAAATGATTCGGTAGACGTTGATATGATGTTAACTTATACCTTATTCAAGTCACCCTTCAATTTATTATGTTATTGGTCTGAATACCTATATTCATTAAATTTAGGATTATCCCTAACTATGATATATTAATTCATATTTAAAAGAAATTTTATGTCTCTTAAAGCATAACAGATCATTGGATGTTATAAATGTAAAATTTTGATATGGTTTTCATGATTTGATTTTATTATTTCCTTAATATTAATGTTTACAAATCCCAAATTTGTATGGTATGTATAATATTTACATAAAATAAGTTTCTATATGGAAAATACATGTTAATTTTTAATTGAGAAAGAAAAAAATATTTTCATATATTTATTTAAATATAAAATTTCATGGATTAATAATTAATGAGTATGAATGGGGTTTGGAGGGATACCTACTGGGATTTTATAATAATACCTATATAAAGTTTAGGTTTTTTGGGTTTCAATTCAATTCATTGGTTGGTCTCAAGTTCTTGGTTCATCTGTAGTGGTGGTGTCAAGAAAAATAACATTTTTCATGGCACGTGGCGTGAGTAGTTGTGGTTTGTGTTCTTTTTTTTTTATAATTTATTTACCTCGGGAGTTATATCATTCTAGCTATTTCAATTTTGTATTTGTATATAAATAATTTTTTTATATTGATATGTATTAGTAATTTTTATACATATTCCCCATTTAATTTTGTTATCATAAAAACTATTTATTTGGTATATGTGATCACTTGAAGTACATAGTGGTTATGTTGTACCTCGAGGTAGAGTTATTTTTCTGTTTTTTGTTTCATTAGTTGAATTAATTCCTACATCTGTACATTTGATTCAAAATCACTAATTTTTTACCTATGGAGATTAGGAATGTCTTTCGGGCAATTTCATGGGTTGGACCTAGTTCCAGGTTTAGGGGAAACCATGGTAGGTGAATGAAAAAATGGTATCAAAGCCTACTTTTAATGTTATTTGGGGAGGAATTCTATAAATGTGTTTGGACTGTCAGATCTCGAAGGTAGATAAATTGATTTACATGTCCATCATTTTTAGTGGAAAGGAATGATTTTTCCAGATAATTCAGAAATGAATGATTTCAATTTCATTTTTCATTTATCCATAAATAATAGAATTATTCCATATTTTAATAAATTTAGAGTGGAACCATTATGTTTTCTAGGCAGTGTTATTCAGTTTCAGAATATGAACATTTGTCATTTATTTAGAAGTGTATGGTTTTGAGGTGTTTAAAGATTTTGGTGTTTCTTAAGATTTATAACTAATTTTATGGAATGTTTATAATGATATTAATTGTTTTATATGTTTTCAAATTACATTTATCATTTTTTATTAGAATTATGAAATTTATTGTGCTAGTTTTTTTGAGAGATTTTTGTTTTCAATTGTAGAGATCAAGGTTGGTTGGGTGCTGAGAGGGAGGTTGTGCAATTGGTCTATTTTTTATGAATTAATTTCTTTTCAATTAATCTTATTGAAATTGTCACAGAATATTATCTTTTCAATCTTATCTCTCAATCAAACCCTATGTTTAGTAGTAATACGAGAGAGAGTAACACATATTATTTATAATGTCCAGTACTAAGACATGCTCTTTTCTATGTTAGTTAGACATCCCACCATATATTTTCCACAGTAATAAAATATTTCATTAATCATAGTTTGGATTCAACTAGTTATGTAACACATTAGACACTCCTCATATTATCACTAGTTATTAACCTTAGCTAGTAACTATTATACATTGGATGGTTAGACACAAAAAAATCATTCTCTTTATTGATGGGTTAGACACCCCAAACACTAGCATCTTCAAAAATTGGGTAGACACCCAAATTGAAATCTCCTCCATCATATTATTTATTCTATAATTGAATGATCTCATTATTTTATAAAATCCACCTCCATGCTCTTATAGGATAAGCCCTTCTAATTTACAAATTCAAGATATTAAATAGATTTTTTTGAATAAGATTTTTTTTCTTAAATCTCTTCTTAGATCTTGGATGATATGAGACTCTCAATCTATGAATACTCATGAAGATTTACTTTAAGGACAAATAGATTAATCTCTAGTTCTCACCTCAATACATTGGTGTATCAGGTTCTCTTGGAATTATCAATTTAATAAAGACACAAAAAATCTCTCCAAAAATTCATCACTGCCTATATATTTCATTTAAATTCACAACAATAATTCCATAAATATAATTCTCATTTTAATCATGAAAATTATTTCATCAATGTGTTAACAACATGATCACTACCAATAGGTTATTTTTACTCTTTTAATTCACTCGAGGATTCTATAATTATTTTCACTTTACTTTTGGATATTAATTCTTTTTAAATACCCCATAATTGTTCCTCATCATATGCTGTATGAATCGAAATACATGTATTGTGATATTATTCATTGAAGGCACATCTTAATTTCATTATCATAATTAAAATACTTTCTCATTGTTATCATGGGTATATTGATTTCCATTAATAATTCCACATTTTATTACTCAAATGACTCCAGTATTATTCTTTTAGTTTCTTCACTTGGTTTTTGATAACCATTGCCTCATTTAACTCCCCAAAGAAATTTTTTTATTTCTTATTCACACATTTTATTTGTAAATTGTAGCACTTTCATTTTCCCATGTGGTTATCATAAAACCCATGGAATGAATGACATTTAATATATAATCTTTCTCAAACCTGAAACATTTTAACACCCATAAAATTCTGTTTTAATGAGTAGTAATACTGATATATTTATTAACATGTACCACATAGCATTAAGTGAAATGATATATAATAAATAATATTATTAATATTATAATGTGATTGTTATAACATAACCATTTAATTAGAGGGTTTGAATTTAAGTAAATGTAATATGAAATAAAATTTTAATTTTCATACCCAATAAAATAATATTTATTAATTATTTGTAAATAAGAACACAATCTCTAGTATAGTAATTCAATGGTTTAAATATAATTTTTTTTTCAAAGAATGATTTTTAATAATTTTTTATATGTTATTTAAATTTAATTTATACAAATCTTTAGAAATTTTATTTTATAAAATGGAAATATTTTTTTGAAATCATCAAATCAAAATTAACTTGTGGTGAAATTTTGGTATTTTTTTGAAATTTTTTATTATTTAATTAATAGTAAAAAATTTGTATTATCTAAATACTATCATTTATATTCATTGAATAATATAATTTAAAATTTAAATTTTATATTGGATTTAGAAATAATGTAACATACTATAAATTTGATTTATAATAATATTTTTAGTTCATCTTGAATAAAAAAATTATTATTTTGATATAAGTTGATTTTTATGTTTAAGAACACATTTTTCAAAAAACAATTCATCAAATTTTATGAATTTATTTTAAAATAGATTTCTAAAAATAACATATATTTAATCCTGAAAAAATCGATACCATATTTTTAATATATTAGTTAAAATTCGGTAAATATGCCCCTTTTATTTTTGGTCATTTTTAATAGTAACCATAGTAAATATTTGACATCCTAGTGATTGTAAAATGGGTAAAACAAGGTTAAAACCATGACATAAGGTCTTCAAACAAAACCAAGACTTGTATTTATTTAATATTATGATATTAATTAAACCATATAGATTATAATTTCTTATATATTAGAGTGTTCTTTCATTTTAATTTCATAATGATATTTATATTATTTTGATTAAAGAAAATTCCAAAACGTAATTCTCTAGGTTTCAAAATTCTATTATATATCCCCATATGGATAATAATATCTAATTAATGAACATAAAACATTTTATTAAACATAAATAATTTTTTTTCTAATATTATATATTTTTCAATTTTTATTAGCTGTATAATTACCTTTATTTCTTACACACTGGTTACAAAATGACTATTCCTGCAGTAGAAAAATAAATTTAAATGATTTTAAAAACATCAAAAGTATTATTTTTCTGAAAAATTCTGGTGTGAAATGAAATTTTTATTTAATAATAATGTATAATTTATGGTAAAACAGATTATATTTTAATTCAATACATATATTTTTTTAATGGTTAATTAAATTAATAATCACTTGAATGTCATTAATGTTATTTTATGTAAAATAATATATTATGAAATTATTTATAAATACTAAAAATTGTGAAATTGGATATTTTGTATTAAAAATGCTCTAAAATGGAGTAAGTTTTCTTTTTTATGATGTAACTGTTACCATATAAGTAAAATTATAACCCTTTAATATTAAAAATCATTTAACACGGTTAAGGTTAAAATTGGTTATCAAAGGGTTAAACAAAATGATGAGGATTAAAATACCAATTAAATATATCGATATTTTTTTCTAAGGGTATTTAAACAATATATTCTCTTATCTATGAAATTATTATCATATGGTGATACCTGAATATAAAAATGAATTTATTATAATTAAACATTTTTATTAATTCCATGTGTGTCTTTTCCCTCCCTTATAAACATTTTACCCTAATTTCTGTACTATACACCACGTTGTTCCATATTTATAGATAAAAACCAACATATTTATCTTTTATACATTTATATCCACATATTATCATTTTTCCTTTATAAATACCATGAAATGTGTCCTTAATAAAGGATATAAAATTGGTGTACCATAGAATATGTATTCATTTTTAACAGCTCTTTCAAATTTGTTTCTTCTACAAATTCATTTAAATGTATTTTAATATTCTAAAATTTTTAAATATGGTATTCTATATATATTTATATTTAATTTTTATTATGGTAAAATATTTTTCCATCTCTTTTCTGTCCTATAAAATGAAAAAACATCGCTCGTGAGTACAACTATATAACTATCTCCACGTATCTATGTAATTCATTTTTCATCGCCATTTTACATGGATGGTTATAAAGATAAAACAAAAGGATATATATTATATTTATGAAATAATTATACATATCTGATTATAATATATTTTCTACCTTCATACCTTACCATCCATTTAAAAATTGATAGTATTTCTTGTGCGTATGTGTGGACTAAAACTACACGTAGTGATGTGATTATATTTTATATTTGAATAAATACTAATAAGGATATATTTAATTTATATATATGATATTAATATAATTATTTAATGTTTAAATATTATTTACCTCTCTTTCCTTCCAACCATTTGAAGGCAGAAACATCCATTGTGCATATGTACAGACTATCTTCCCCAAAAATTGATGTAAATCAATTTTATTCACCCATTTGTATGAATAATTATAAAATTATATATGGTGAATAAATATGATATTTTTCTCCGAATTATTGTTCTATAGGTTATGAGATCACAACCAAGGTACAATTACCATAACCATCCAACCGAAACACATTTGCAAAATGAAGTAGTTGTCACAAATGACATGGATTTTAGAAATGAATTGTTAATAGAAAGGTCACAAGATATTATAAGTAAATCATATTTGGTAATATATATATTAAAATGGTTCAATAATATATGTATAAAAAATCTATATTTATTATAAATCATATTTGAATGCGTTCACATTAATACTACACTCGAGGTTAGGAGATTTCTCATCTATCTTTTTGTTTCTATTTGACACATTCAAATTCACCAATTATTTATTTTTTGTGAAGTATATACTTCATGTGAATTTATTTTAAGATTATTTTGATTAAAATAATGTCAAATTATAATTCCATATATGTTTATCTCTTTTATTAAGTTCTAATTAAGATATTACCAAAGTTGTAATGGTTCTCTATCTCAATATTATTCCATTGTGGAGTGTTTGATTTTATACACCTATTTATGTTTATGGGGATTATATAATACCCAATTTAAAATTTTATATAATGGATCATTATTTATTTATGGTATTTTTATCTAAATTTAAATGTTTTTATCAGTGTTATTTTTTCAATTTTACCAAAGCTCTAAGGGTTTCTCATCTCACTATTATTTATGTGTGACATATTATACATTCACCACTTCATTCAATTGTGTTATGAATATACGTCCCATGAAAATATATTTTGATTTATAACATTTAAATTATCAGGATTTAAAAATCTATAAAAGGATTTAAATTTCATGAGGATTTCATTTAGCGATTTCCAAAGCAATAATGAGTTATCAATGCAAATTGTCATCTCTGGGAAATATTTTATTTTAGACTCATATACTATTTTATGAGGAGTATATATATCTCCATTGAAATTTTAAATCATTAATATCCTTATGAGAATGATATTTCATGTATAATTTGAATTTATTCTTTTATAGTCATTACAATTAGAAAGTTACAAAAGTGGTAAGGGATTTATGTTTCAATCTAATTTTAATCAGGATTAGTTATGATTAAATTTCCATAAAAGAAGATTATATGATATTTATCTTCTAAAAACCCTATAGATTCTAATAATATAATTATTATTTTAATTTTATAATATTAGTAAATTTTTTCTCTCTTTGGTACATAAAGTGATAAAAAAAATGTATATAAGATAACCCTGCTTTATTTCGTCTTTGGTCAGGAATCTATTTCATCCATTTTTATATATTATTAAAAATATTTTGAGGAATGTTTTTAATATTATAATATTAATGTTTAAAGTATTTTCAACCAATTTTTACTTTTTTTTAATGTTTTTACAAGGGAATCATCTTTTCACTTTCTGAACATGGAACATTTTACTTTTTGACAAAAATATTTAATTAATATTTATTTAATGTAAATGGCATGAATGAAATTTCCCTTTATCATGATCACTCAATTATTTTAAGATTATGGTAAATTTTTAAAATATTATTTTAAAATAAAAAACATTCCTTCATATTTTGGAAATTTTTAGTTTTTAAGTAAGTGATTTGGAAATAAAAAGTCTATTTTCCTCATGAAATATTCTAGAGATATTTTAAGGAAAAATTTCATCTATAATAATATCCTTTGATGTTAAATTTTATATAATAGGGAAATTATCCAATGATCTAAAACATAATCTTTATTTATAAGATTTATCATTATTATGAAAATATTTATATGCAACCAATTTTATTACAACATGTAATTTCATGAACCGGTCCAACTATTATAATACACTGATAACAAAATCCACACTGACACAACACGATGGGAATTTTCAGTCCCCATGGGTTGGTGACTAGCACGCAACATTAATAAATAGTCAAAGGGAACAATTTTTTACTTGGAAAACGAAAATCAATATAGATTATTCGAAAATAAATCATAGAACAACTGATATTACAAACACTACTCAAGGAGTAAAGGAATTGAAGTAGATAGATATAAATCCATAAATTATAAATCATCCAAAAGTGAAATAATGTCTATCAGGGATATTTATTTAAATCTATATGTATCAATTATACTACAACTCCATAGGTCTCTACCATCACTCAAGGTCCCACTAGTCAAGCACACCCACCACCTCAATGTATCATTATCCCTTTTCCTAGACGAGACATAATAAAATGCATAAATTCTAAATGGTAAAGGTCGGGTTAGGGTTAAACATGTTGGTATTAATGACCTATAACTGATTATATCGATAATTGATTATGTGTTTTCATTGTTAATTATGTTTCTCATCACATCATGATCATTACTCTACATGAAATTTTTATGTGATGAAGTCTAATGAATATATGTCACACATAACGGTTAAGGTAGTTCCTTGTTGTGATGAAAACCTAGAGATAGAATGATTGTATTCTTGAATATATATTCTATTGACGAATGATATGATTTTATGCGACATTAATGATTCATTATATCAGATGTGTGGGGCTTATAATACATTGGGATACCTTCTTATGGTGACTTTCCTTGGAAATATCCATGATATGAGGTTAAAAGAATAGAACATCTAATTGGAAATCTATACTTTTATGTGTCCTTAGATGTTCTCATCCAAAGGTTTTTGAATTATTACTTATACATTAAGATAATCATTATTGGATATGCGAACCCAAATAATTTTTTGTATTGAGAAAATCCATGAAGACATATTCCAATATTGGGATATGATATGTTAATCACATCATGAGTGATATTCCATCAATGGATAATGTAAGAATATATTTATCCCTTCTATTATTAATGAAATAAGATATCTCTAGTCCTTTGATGGGAATAGTACTACTAGGATAAATCCATGTCCATGGTGTTTAGTGGGTGATTTAATTTCTTGAGTGTCAACGATAGAGACATGGAGCATATTGGTTGAAGGAACCAGAATGAAACCTTATTGATTTTTCATATCATGATAATGTCATTATACTACATTATAAGAATTCATAATATGTTGAATATTTTTTCAACATTAATATCATTATCTATAGGTTCCTTGGAATGTTACTTTATATTATCCTTTGACTTTATGAGATAATTCCTAATCCAACTAAGAAAGAGGCCATCAAGGCCACACAATAATTATATCTTATGTTATTAAAAAGAATATTTGAGTTATAAAATAATAAAACATATTTTTTTACAAGGATCAGTGAATATAATATTTATTATATTTAGGAACCAATAATGAAGTGATAATTATTAAATGATTAACCATTAATCAATGATAGGTAAATAATGAGGAGGGTATGTGGGACGAACATAATTCCCTACTTTGAAATTGTATAAATGATATTTATTTATATATTCCAATAGTGTTTCACATGTCAAGTGACTAAAAATATTATTTATATTTTCATCAGTCATGGGGTCAATTAAGAATTATTTTTCTGGGAATGTGTATCTGTATATGTTTCAAAACCTAAATCTTTGATAATAAATATTTATTTATATCACTTTCTATAACCACTCATGTTGTGAATAATGGCTTGATCAATGATCTATCTCAAGCCCTAGAGAGAGGTCAATACATCTAGATTTATCTTCTCTCCTCTCTCAATTCACCGACAGAACATCAATAATTCATTATTTTAGAGAAAATAACTCTTGTGAAATCAACCCTGAACAATGAAAGTGATAAGGATTGATTATGCTAGCACACAATGACTCAATAGTGGTGTTTAGATATTGTGGCACAACTATGTATTACTACTAGAGGGATTGTGAACGTTGATCTTACATACCAATGGATGTTCTATGAGATCTTTTCAACTGAATCATCAAATAATATAGAATTAAATATTGAGGAATCTCTTTATCTACACATAAATTATTTATCATTTAGATATGAATATCCTATCTTTTTGGTTCCAGTGTTTTCTTTAATCAAGTAATTATATTTTTTCATTGTACATGGTGTTATTATTTTTCAATAATAATTATTATTTATAGATTAGGAATAAAATTATTGTTTCACTTTCCTTCAAAGGTTCTTCTTATATGCCTGACACCTATAAGTAGTATTAGTGGGGTTACATGTATAATTTTTTATTCTTTATTTTTCATCAATTTTTTGTATGTGTTTGTAATGTCATTTTACATGAGATCAATTCATTATTAATATCCAAAAATAGTTTTCTCCTCTCTTTCCATATTCTCTATAACATAACCACAAAATATTAAAGGTTAAAATAAAGAAACATATGAAAACACTATTTTGAAATAAAAGAGATTTTTCTTTGATAACACATGGCTAAATGACATATACCCTGATTACACATCGGGTACCTGTGTGTCTCAATCATATCTCTAAATAATATTTTACTGATTCTAATTAATCAAAACTACGATTTTATAAAATAATATCTACATATATATCTTGATAGTTTTTCACGTAGACAGACAAACTACACACTATGTAACCACTAGAAATGTCATGTAGTTCTCTTTTTTTTATGGTTGTGGACATGAGGTCCTAGAGTAAAATGTATCGAATACATGATATGGGGATAAACATGGCATGAATATATGAGGCACCATTTCATGTATGATATAAAATAAACCATGTACCTTGAACCCATTAATAATGGGGAACAATCCCAATACCTAAGGGTGTTTTACATAAATATCTAGTTGAAACTACATGTCATGTAATCATGTACATATGATGTTGCCTTTAATAGAGAGTGTTCTAATTTTTTCATGGAGATCAGAATGAAACCAATAATTTAAAAAATATTCATGTGTTTTATGTGTCATTCTTTGAATTTAATTTCCATGGTTTAGGATTGATAATTATATA
Source organism: Viscum album (assembly GCA_963277665.1). Classification (NCBI taxonomy): domain Eukaryota; kingdom Viridiplantae; phylum Streptophyta; class Magnoliopsida; order Santalales; family Viscaceae; genus Viscum; species Viscum album. Next base: position 56,992,205 of record OY728156.1, read on the forward strand.
TAGAGTCAATTTATGTATTATGTTTTAAGTCAACACATGTAGTTTCTACCATGTAAAATTATGTACTTATTTAATTTTACTTAAAATTATTATTATTTTAAATTTATAAGATGGAAATTTAAGATTTTGTTGATGTAATTTATAAAAATTGAATTAAATACATTAATTAATTTAATTTTATCTAAATTATAAAATTAATTTATGTAATTGATAACTATATTGAAAATGTAAGCTCATTTTTTATTTTATGGATGATCATGTGATTAGACTTCCTTGTGTATTATTTTGGATTATTTTAACATATTATGATTAAATTAAATTTGATCTAATGATTTTCATTCCCCAAGGTATTATTTTAAGTCCTACATGATCTCAGTTTCATTTATAAAGACCTTATTTACCCAATCCATTGGTTACCCTCAACTATGTGTGATTAATGGCATATATCAGGATGGGTATCATATGTGATGGTAAGCTGTCCATGTTTTAGAGAAAAGGAAAAATAAATCAATGAAATGGATTCGATCAATGTGAAATGATACAACACAAACTGTACTTTGGTCCAAGGTGTTTTATCCTTCAGTTATGGGTATGTTTATCAACTATTAGAAAAATAATCATCTAAGAATATTTTGATCCTGCCACTTAAATTTTGTTTCTATTAGTTTCGAGGATAATTAATTATATTTTTAGAGGTTTTATGATAACCTAATAAATAAATTAAGAAGAATACCATATGGAATAAAATATAACTGGAGTATGCCTAAATTTTATCAAGACAAGGTTAGTCACTTATTTAAAATCTGTATAATATTAATAAGGGATGTGACTAGATAAAATGAACTTTTATGGATATGGATGAAAATCCCTTAACTAAAATATTAATTCGATATAGCCTTCAACTTTATAAGTTTTAATCTCACTCAATGTTCAATGTTTTAATTAACACAAGTTGGGGTGCTTTCAATTATCGTGTAACATTTAGCCCAATGTTTTTGATTGACTTTTCATGGTTGATATTAAGGGTTGACTGACCAAGCATAAATTTGTGTAACTAAAGGACAAGGGTTAAGGACATATTATACCAAGATTTTACGATTTTTTTTAGTCAACTATACATTCCAAGGAACCATCAGTTAATAAAGATGGAAATTTACACTTACCTTAGATGCTTCAAATAACTTGTCCAGACCAAGAATGGGTTACGATATTCAAAATATAAATTATTTCCACTAGAATATATAAGAAATAGGATGTTACAAAACAAATGGGGAGGGATATTAGGTTTTAAATATATTTTGGGATATTAATGTAATGTTATTAAATTTTAAATTATTATTCTTTTTTTAAGAAAATAAATACTAATCATATTCATTTATTTTGTAGAAATGGAAAATACAATAACATAGAAAATATCACTATTATCTATACTATTGAAGGATTACCATATCCCCAAGAATAATTTCCAGGAATATTATAGGTATTATATTTTATACTATACCCTGAATAGAATCTCTACTTGCTGGAAACCCTACTTCATGAGTCACATTCAAAAGAGGCTAGTGAGGAACATGTATCCCTCAATATAAAACATGTAGATGACGCAATGTATGAACTATTTCATGTTATCCTTCATGTGAAATGTGAATATAAATCAATATGAGCATATAAATGTGTATTAAATCATTTCTCACCTTTGGGGTATCTATCAAGAGAATAAACGATCAGAGAGATTTTAGATCTCCAATATATTATCCTTGTGCAAGCTTGGAGAGACGGTTCTACCTGAGACTCATGTAGTCAATATGATTTTGTTTATAGCATACAATGAAATAATGATGTTTAATATCCCAGAAGAGTTTTACATAGATCTCATTCTTTCATTAATATTTAAAAACTTCTTATGTATCATTGATTAATATAATTAAATCAATTGTGAGAGGACATTTTCATAAATTCTTAATTTTGTTCTAAAATTTAATAAAGACATGGGGTGTGAAATCCCTTTTGTTGTTATGGTAAATAAGAAGATAAAAAATAATGTAAATGCACTGATGTATTATTCCATGTATAAGGCTCTAGAGAACCATCCCTCCAAGAAGAGGAAGATCGGGAGGCAAGGAAAAGAACTTGATGTGGTGTGTTTTTCATATGGAATGCAGGGGAATTAGAATAAGAATTATACACATATAATGAATTATTGAGAAGATTTAGGTTTATTCATTATCTAATATATTCATTCAATATATAAAATTTATTTATTATATAATTTATGGTGGCTCAAATATGTATCCAAATTTAGGAACTGCGCCTACTTTTAATGATTTCCATAGGCGAGGTGTATCTATGAGAATATAATGTATAATCATTGGCTTCTCTATCAATTAATGATTATCATGTCACTATTATAGAATGATTTATTTTTCATTTAAATTTTATTTATTCTTTTTATAGTGTTACTACGAACATAATTTCAATTTCTTGATAAGACATGGATGGATTCAATTTCATCTTGGAAAATAATAGTTGTTATTTTTATAAATATAACATATGTCATAGTATGTAATAATTGAATATAATTCATAATTAATTGAATTATGAAAGAAATATATTGTTAATTGATGACATGAAAAATACACACGAATCATATAACACCTAGTTTTGGCCTCACAATTTTTGTTCATGTAAACGAGAATCATTTCACTATGATTTATCAAGATGGTTATTTAGTATCTTTTGATATAAACAAAACATGAAAGATTTCATGATATTTGACATGGTAATCTGACCAAACAACTATTTCTCAATGAAGGTGGTAGGGAAATAAACCTTCTAGAATTGGTACACACTATTGTGTATAGACCTTATCATATAGAATATATAGGTCGAATCTCATACATTATGACTTTTAAAGATGAAATGAGTTGTTATAGTTATGATTAATTGTCGTGTTATACATGTAATTCATTATAGAAGTTTAAGGAGACCAAGAATTAGGTTGAGAATTAGCATGGTAAGTTATTAATTAATCTTATAGTGGAACAAGGTGGTGAATATATTAACCATGAATTCAAAGATTCTATACAGTAGTATGTTTTTTTTGTCAATCCACTCCACATTATACTCCACAATGTAATGCTATTAGTAAAAGTGGGGATTTTTATGATATAAATTGTAAGGTAAATTATGAGTCGCACATGCCATCTCTTATCCTTTTTGGGATGCACATTACCCACTATCCCATACATAAAAAATTTATTACCAACTAAAGTGTAAAATAACACTCCCTTTGAGTTATCTAGAAGAAAGAAACTTGTTTTGTCACAAGTTCATGCATGGTGTTACAAGGAATTTTTTAAGGATAAATCAACAAATAAAAATCACACCCAAGTAAAAAGTGCATCATTATTTAGTATCCCATGGAACTAAGGGAATACATTCTATAAAAATCTTCAGATAGGAATGTAACCACTGTCTGATCAGCTGATTTTTTTATATGGAACACATCATCAAGGAGGATAGTGGGAGAAAATTTGACATCAATGAAGTTTATGTTCATGATACACAAATGTTTGGGTAGGAATGTATTCCATAGGTCCCCATGAATGATGTTTTTCCTAAAACATATGTACTACATATGAGTGTCAACGTGTTAAGAGAACCAAATAGATATGGTTTTCAAATTACTATTAATTCTTACTTGTTATTGGTTGAAAATAATGATTCCATCACCTACAAAAAGGTAGTAGAGAGCTCATAATATATAAGGAGTAAAGAATCCACGAATTCTAAGATATATTACATGTATAAAAACAATGATATGGTTATAATTATTCTTCCAAATTTTTGTAAATCTCATTGGGTGTAAAAGGGAATTCAAGAGAAAACGGAACATGAAAGTTAATGTAAATACCTATAAATAACTCATCTTGTATAGTGGGTTTGGAAAACATCAAGGAAATATATGCAATTAATTATTTTCTCCAATTTCCATGTTTAAATCCATAAATTTCTTTCTTGGAATAGTATCTTACCATGAATATGATATTTGAAAAATGGATCTCAAATATGCATTCCTTAACCAAAATCATCTGAATGATCTATATATGACTCATTCAAAATGGTTTTTCACTCCAAGAAATGAAAAATGGGTATAGAAGTTTCAATGATCCATTTATGGATTAATTCTATTGTCAAATTAATTGGATATTCAGTTCTATAATGACATATGATAATTTCGATTTATTAATAATGAATTCGGTCCATGTGTATACAAGTTGTTTAATGGGTGTAACATTATTTTTATAACATTATATATAGATGATAGATAAAAGATCATGGGGGGATACTAGGTTATTTGGATCCTCATGAATGAGAATAGGCTTGAAATTATTCAATCCTCATGTGAAAATATCAGAATACTATAATCCTTGGTCATCTTGGACATAAAGACCTTTTTTAGTTTTGGGCATCAATAAATTAAAATGTGAGGGATCTTTTTCCTCCTAGGGAAACCAGACCAAAGAAAAATTTCATGAAGGTATTCAATTCTTTCATGATCCTTTCCCTCATGGACTTTTGAATCTCTTCCCAAGAATGGGTAATCAAGAGATGATGTACCACACACATCATGGACAACCAAGATGATGTTAAAGAATGAATTAACCTATGTTAGTGGTCCATTATCATAAGGGTCATAACACAAAATGTGAAATGGATATGGAAATTCAATGATCTATTGAAATTGATTACAAACATATATGGGTCTCAAAAATGGAATATGAAAATCAGGGAGAGAGGATATTATCCCCTAGTTTTTCCCTCTGATGAACGAAAAAGAACAGTGCAGAGCTTCTAATCTGTTTGGTTGAAGTTGTGATTCTATAGAATAAAAGAATGGGATATAATATTTGACAATTTTATGGTCAAAAACACCCTTACATATTTATGGATTCACATTTTAGGCTCATATGGTTTTATTGAAATTGATTAATAATATTAACATTGGATTTGTAGTTTGTAAAATGATCAAGTGGGATCAACAAATAGATATCCCATAGTTTGGGTGTTATGTCGGTGTCTTGGATGATGCTGACATAGATAGAACCTTTGATAAAGAGGATGTTCTAATAATAATGGATGATAACATAAATAAAAAAATCCAGTATAAATGAATATCCATTTTTTACTCAAACTGAATTATCTTTGTGCATGTAGACTCTGAATATAAATGAGAATAAACCTTTAACTTATATAAATCCAAGGGACTAGAAGAATCTTATTTAATAATGGATAAGGGGAATAAAAACGTTTTTGTACCATGTCCCCTTAAGGTCATAGACTTAGACCCCTCCCCCTCAAGAATTTTATAATAGGACCCTAATTCTTCACTTGTCCATGGACATGACGCTACTGAATATTCTAAAGATATAGAGATAAACCTGGATAATAGCGTTGAATCTCAGATTAGATTTGTAGAAATTAAAGAGGCTACTAGTTATCAATCACTTCAACGGGATATATCCCCTTTATATGGATCCTTCGAATATGCCAATATTTAGAAAAAAAATTGAGCATAAAAAACAGACATGGAAAATATTATTACAGATAGAAATTACACATACAGAAATATAAAGAAAACATCTATAATTGATTATTCATTAAATATGTAAGGAAACACTTATAATACATGGGATTTTATATATGATGAACCTCAATAAACTATACATAATAACATCATTAATGATATAAAAAACAGTTTCAATATCTAAATCTCTTGAAGCTCCCCCTATGAAAGACACACAGTTTTACACATGGTTTTAAAAACCTCCACCTATGTAGGATGACATCATATATTTCATTATACCCGAATGAATGTTTCCTTGTGATGAACTTGATATCCCCTTATTATTGGTTCCCCGATCCATTTTTCTGGTTAAGAGGAAATGAGGAAACCCCCTCTAAACCTGTGTAATCTAGAAACATGTTTACTCCTCTCAATGGTCAGTTCCAGGTTTATGACAATAATGATTTAAAACCTATTAAATTCAACCATAATGAGAAAAAAATTAGTGGTGTGAAAAAATAGTGGGTACTAAATTATTAAATGTAAGGAAGAATAAGAAATAATTTAATGGTAATTAATCACATATAAAGATTAAATAAAAAGGGGGCCTTTAACAAGAGGAATGGAACATAATAATGAATCCAATATACCATAACTATCAAGGGCATGGGAACTCACCCATGTTCATATCCATTAAAAACATGTGACCCAAAATCCTCTTCTAATTGGAAATCTGTAACCCAAAATAATACATGATAAACAGAAATCCTTCAAATAGTTCAATATCAGAAACAAGATATTAAAATTGAATGTAGATATAAATGATATGGATTATCTATGGGTCCTTAAAAATGATATAATCCAAATCATTGATTGTAGAAAATTTTATCAACACATATCTATTTTCCCCTCCACTCACTAACGCACTCAATATATCTCTTTCATCTGTGACACCAATTTTAATTAAAAAATAAAATATTATAGATGGAGATAGAGAGATAATTTATAAAAGTGATATAAATCAATTCTTATGAGGGATTTTGATACTAACATGAGACCTGATGAGGAAACTGGAACCAATTTCAGTACGATTTCATATCATGAGGTTTATTTCACTTTTTTACTTATTTGATGTTAACAAATTCTCAACTCTTGGGGATACATTTATGTTGTTAAAATATACAATAAATGGAGGATATTATAGTAAGATGTATATATTATTTCCCCATGTGGATAACAATAATTATTCCATTTTGGACTTTGGGTTCACCTACCTCAAATATCATTTAGATCATAACCCCGTCATTATTGATATTTTCACGCAGCTAAATAAGACAGCCTCTACCCCATTTAAAATATAAAAACGAAGGGATTGTTACACCAGGTTTCTTGGATGTTTTTTATAAAGATAGTATGATCGACCCCTTAGGCACTACACATCAAATTACTTCTAAAAAAATACCATATTCCTCTTAAGGGACTAGAGTAAAAAAATATTTTTTCTAGAATAAGGATGGTATTTTTGATTCAAAGTAATATATTTCTTTCTTCCAACATAGAAATCAAAACCATTATACACCATATAGAGTAGAAATCAAGTCTCCCACTAATTTTGATAAACCTTTAACACTCAGTGAGAGGATAACATTCATGTATCTAAATGTAAAATGGGTGAGAAATGGTGACATAAAATCTAAATCTTTTCAAATATTTCCCAATGAAAAAAGGGTTCGAATATGGTATAATTACATTTTTATCAATGTTTTTACCCTTAGATAAGAAGATGATATTTTAAGTGTTCAGATTGATAATTTTTTATATTTTACAATGATGATGTAATTCATAGTACTAACACACTGATTGATAATATCCCCAATTTAATTTTTTATTATCATAATACATGTATTGACCTATCTCCCTCTGAAAAAGACGTAAAAAATGGCACTCTTCTCTCATAACATTGAAATTTCTCCATGTCCTAATGGGTTCATTAACAAATTATGTATATTATGCTAGGACATCATACATATTTAGGTTACCAATATTGTCATGGAGTTTTGCAAACATTGATTTATGACCGATAGAATAAACATAAGATTTATTGATCTCATAATCAAGAAGATAAATACCATCAAAAATAAATACTTCATAACAGCTTCATTTAGAAAAATTATCCCAAAATTCTTTAAAAGAATATTTTTTTCTATGATGGTTTCTATCATTAGGGAATTTTTTACCCACCAAATAATTTTTGTTTTGTCCGTAGTAGAAATATATTATGTTTCATGACTACCACATTAGAAATTGTCAACCGAATGAAAAATAAAGTGAAGGATATAATCCTTTCCCTCAATATTAATATCTTGAGAGAATTTTTCACAATGAAAGCTTTATTTTTTCAATCCTCATGAATTTTGGATTATCCAATTCTTTTATCAGATTGATCACCACATTACTTAACATTATAAGACATTAGATTCTTGTTAATGTATCCCCTAGAGGCTTTTTCCAAGGCTTAAGGGGTGTTATAAAATGGGACCCCTATTAGGCCTTCCTGTTGATCTTGATAATAATTAAATTAGTGAATATATAAATGATTTTCTTCCAATTATAATGTATAAATGAATGAAGGTTGTTTGGGTTATTTTAACTACCTCACACATACACTATTTTGATCAAATATAACTTCTTATATAGGACTTAAAAATTACTCTTTCATCCATCAAATGCATCTTTATTCAATATGAAGATATGGAAGGCCAAAAAATTATCTTGAAAAAGTCATTTATTTTTTAAGGAGGTGGTATCCATTTCACTAGGAAAAAAGGATTTAAAAATCCATTGGAGTGAAAATGTGTGAACTACCTTTCCTATACCTTTGGGTCCCACTTATTTGGGTAAAATTTAAAAGCTTGTATATCAAGAATATATATACCAAAATATTTAATCAACTAGATAGTTAGAAAATAAAATCTATGTGTCAAGCTGGGAGAGTTTATTTGGTTAATTTTGTGGTCGCATATAGATTTTTATATTCATTTTAAAAACAAAAATATACTATAAGTATCATCAATAATATGACAGAAAATGATCAATAATTTCATCTAGATGGGATCTGTCCATGAAAGGAGTCTTATTGTTACTGCCTAGAGAGAATGTAAAAAAGCATGCTGATATGGTTGGATTTGGAATCAAGGATCTCAATATCATTAATGAAGAAATTATCATAATATTCACATGGAACCTCATTACATATGATGATATCCATTTTAAATTTCTATAAAATGAGTTAGTTACTATGTTTTATGTTGGTTACTATCATTATATTTCTTAATACTTTTATCTTTTTTTGGAGAAAATCATTCAATGTAATTGCCTGAAACTCCAAATGGATGGTTTGAGAGTAATCTAAATTGAACTGTTGGGGAAATCCCTAGATTTATTCCCCTCTTTTTGATATCATGGATTTAACCTAAATCATGCAAAACATGACCATTGATAAATTCATCCAAAAAAACAAAAAACCTAAGTTATTTAGTATCCCTTCATTCCCCCCTTGAGAAGTAAAGGTATTTTTATTTGGAAAAATATATAATAATATTGAAATTATATTTAAATGGCATGTTAAACACTAAAAAACACTACAAGATAAAGTGTAATGGAACAAAGAAAACAACATTGTGGTTCCAAAATTACAACAATATTCATTCAACCCTCTAGGTGGATACTTCTATGAATTATATGGAGAGATCGTCTACCCACACATGACCAAATTTAGTGAAATGGTATTTTATTTGATTTGAACTATCACATTTTTATAGGAGATGCTAAAAATAAGAACAATTTCTTTATTGGTTATAAATTTTCATCCAGAAAATGGAACCACCAACTGAAAATATTTATCTTCACCCTATATACTAATAATCAAGTAGAAGGTCAGATTCATTCAATATTTCAAGATGAAAATCATAAAAAATACATAACCGAATTCTTGTAGTTGTTGCCTTAATCATGTATTGCATTGTTAAGGCCCGTAATGTGGTACTCTTGGAAGATGAAAACCCCTCCTTTCTTGAGAAAATTTAGGCCACGCAAAGTGAAATTTCTTATTCTCTAAAATAAAAAATGGAATGATGGAAAATACCTTTTATGGTATGAAAATATTTTGCATATAGAGTGATAATCGAAGGACTAAAATTCACCTAGTACTAAAATACATTATATAGATTCCCCCTATTCCTTCACAGATCAAGGTAAATGCAGATGGCCCATCCTCTGGAATGTCAGGACCCTCTGTATGTGGAGGTTTCTTACATACCGATCATATATTTTTCAAAGGATTAAATTATAAATATATTATACTTGTAACATCATATGAGGTTGAATTATGTAAAATAATTCATGTATCCAACATGACTTCCACAATGGATGGAAATCCTTCTTGATTAAGTCGAATTCACTTAATGATGTTAATTCCAAAAAATCCCAAACTAGGAGTTTCCTTGATAATGTACTTAATCGTTGGATTGAATGACTTAAGGCCACGTGTCACATCAACTATGTTATCTAACAAGAATAAAAGGAAGCAATCCATGTTATAGTTTCTCTGTCAAAGAGAGTGATTATTGAGATGTGCTCATTAGGATTTTTTTGGATCCCAGAATGTTTTACATCACTAGAGGGTGTGGATATATGGAGTGAGATTCACTCCCATATTTTTAAAACACCTTATAATTCATAAAATGTAAAATTTTCAATGAATAAATTATAGACTCTAGATCACCCAGATCATGATACTTCTAGAGTATGATGATGACATATTACTAATTAGAAATAATAAACTATCATTAATAGAGGATAAGGAATGGTTTATAAAATTCTTCTCCATGAATAACATATTTGTTGTAGTCTGAATTTTAGGTATCAACATCATGTGGGATAGATCCAAGAGGCTACTTATGAAATATTAAATTATATACATTATCTAGAGACTAATGAGGTTTTTTATTTAACAATCTAATAGAGGGTTAGTTCTAGTGTCACATGGCATACATATTTCCAAAAAATGTGTCCTGAGACATAAGAAGAATATATTGACCCCATCCTTTTTTCACATATTATTATATGAATTTTAATATATATATATATATCTAATAAACAAATACAAATGTCAAAGATTCCTAGTGTCTTTGGAAGATTAGGTACATAAAACATCAATGTTAAACGTAAATAAAATGAATTTATTTTAACCTATGTAATGATCTTCTAACTCCCATTGACCTCTTAAAACTACATAGGTTAAGCCAAGGACTACATAAACAAACGGGGTGAGTTAAAATTCTCTATAAGGGAATAATCATAATAATAAAAAATAACATATTAATTAGAAGGAATAAAATTATATCATTAATGAAAATGCATGTAAAAAATAATATGGGAGAATAAAATAAATAACATTTTACTATAATATCATGACATCATAGGAAAGTGGGAAACAAAAAAATCACATAAAAATAAGTTAAGGTTGACCATTTAGACAAAATCATATTGTGGTCATTTTCCCGCAATGGACAAGGTTCTCTCTTAAATCCCATAAAAATCATCTAATGAGATAGAAAACATTACCCAATACATTGTAGTGTTATCTTAGTGAACCCCGCATGACATGTACATGAATATGTTTAAAACAAATATAAATAATTCATATGTCATCAATATTAGAATTACCCATGTAATGAAATGGATTATATAATCATTATTCATATCATAATAAAATGATATTTCATAAAGAAGGTATTTGACAAATGTAATTAAGGAATTTATTACCCCATAGAATGAAGGGATAATAATCTATGAATATATGTGATATTCATATATAAATATTTTAAAATAATTAAATAATATAACATAGAGATTGAATTTTAGTTAGAGAGTAAAAATTTATAACACAAGAAATAATGGTAGTTTGGGGGGATACCTTATGTTATGTTCTAGAAATTGTTATGCACATACAATTTATGTCCTAAATAATCAGGCTAAATTCATTGATTACTAAATTTAGAACCTAAAAATATATTTTACATTTATAATAATAACATCATTTTCATTTAAAACCATTTCCATGAAATATTATTTTTAGTTTTGTTATTCTAAGGTAGTTTGTTTCATGGATACACGGTTAGATCGCTTAAGAATAATTAATGATGTAATTTTAAAATGGTTCTAAAAATTTAGAAGCATAATGAAGTTTTATTAATATAAATATAAAATTTTAATGTTCTGAAATACCCATATGTTTTATGAAATAAGGATGATTTAATCAGTAAAATATTTAATGTTATAAGGTTAGTTTATTTAGGTGGTTTTATCGACCATCACAAAATAGACTAATTTTATTTTATATTATCAAAACATATTAATTTTAAAACATGAATTAAGTTATAATATACTTATTATAGTATTATTTAACAATAATTATTTATTTATGATAATTCATGAAGGTTGAGGGGAAAAACAGTTTTTCTGATGGAGGCTACGCATAATCCATATTAAAAACAAAATTTTTGTCTTAGAATAGATAGAATGGTGTGTAGATGCTGGATATTAAATTTACAAAAAAACATTTTAGTATATTTATGATACATGATTCAATATTTCTTGTTGGATTGTGGAGTATAACAGAATATAGAAGAATAAATGAATTAAAAGAGGTTAAACGAGATTATTACTTCTTTAAAGTCGCCTCCTTGAAATACATTTTAATGCACTATGAAATGGTATATAGGTGAAGCCAGCATCACTATTTTGTATGTTTTTGGGATGGGGATGGAATAAGGTATAAATTTAGTAATATTAAATACATTTTATGTTATAAATATAATTGGAGGTGAATGGTGTTATCTATAAGGGGAGGAGATGGGTGTTTTCTAATATTTTATTTAATTGTATTTTATTTTGGATTTTGACTAACAAATGTAATTATTAATTTGATTATATATATATATATATATTTAATAATATATTTTATTTCTAAATAATTAGTACTTATAACATCAATGACTAAAGAATTCGCGCATTTAGATTATATTGACAAATACTGTATCTTATAATATTTCACTACTCACATAAAATTAATCTATTCTAGATAAATACCAAAAATTCACCCAATTGTTTTTTAACATTTATATTAGAAAAATAAAATACTTATTACGATAATACAATTTTAAATATGAGAAATTATTTTTTAAAATGCAATCCTCATTTATTTGAAAAATTCAAAATTCAAAGTTATGATCGATTTTTGGTACCTTTGAAATATTAAATATGATATCATAAAGTTATCTTATCATTATAATGAAATATAGTATTCATTTAACAATAAATTTAATGAAAATAAAATTTTAATTAACAGATTCAAGTTTTACCAAAATACAAATACATAATTTATCATTTTTAAAACATTTATTTACTTTTACCGTTGTATAAATATATCATATTTTAATTTTATATGATACCTAAATATAATTTTAAACTTTTATAGGTGATGAACTATTAACATAGTGATGTTACAATCCATAACTGTCATATTACTATTCCACTGGTTAGGTTATCATTCCAACGGTTGGACTACTATTCTAATAGTATAATTGTAATGGTTATATGGGTTCCCTAATTTCTATAAATAATTAACATTTCACTTACTCTTCAGTAAATTCTATTTTATCACATGGTTACTTACACGATTATTTTTAAGATGAATATTGTATTACTAACATTCTGCTTGATTTCTACAATGTTTTTTGTGGGTGTGGTCATTCAGATGGGTCGAGCATGTCCAAATTATTATATTTTAGTTATATTATATTATATTTTTTATCCCATGGAAATATTTTCAATTCATATGGGCTTGTTTATCCTTTAAATTTAACGATAAAATTTTTACAATGATTTTTTTGGGTACTATCATGTAGTTCAGGTGTGTTATATAATATTTTACTACTAAATATAACTTGATTATATATTCAAAAGGGAAATTTCTATGTTAAAGTTATGGGTTGTAACATTCTTCTCCCTTATTAAAATTCATCCTTGAATTTTTTTTCCATACTAAGGTTAAAAATGTTGATGGTAATTCTAATTGATGGTTTCCCATTGTTCCCATGTTGCCTTTTCATAGATATGCTTTTTCAATAGCACTTCAACTAAGTGAGTTGTCTTGTTTTTTATGACTTTATTTTTATGATCTAATATATTAAATGAAATTATCATAGTGTGATAGATCATTTTATAGTTTTACCTCCTCTCAATTAAGTACATGGAAGGGGTATGATATGTACTTCCTTGGAATTGATAATTAGAATTTATCATTTACTTTTCAGATAGTTGGAGGGAGTGTCAGTGGACATGCCACAACTCCGAATCCATAAAGATTCTATAAGGGGGTTATGTACTTGGGACATATATTTTTCTCATTACCCAATTTAATTACCCTATTCCATGTATATATGGGGAGGAACAGTTTATATCCATCCTCAAACTCCAAAACTCATTGATGATTTTCATTATTGCTCTTTTTTGGGCTCTAAAAAGTATTAATGTGTTTCTTAATGGCCTTTATATTTTATAAGAATTATTTCACTATATCAAGTCCAATCTACATTAATTAAAAAAATTATATATTGAGTTCTGGTGTTATATATATCTTCTTATAATGGTATTTATATATAATCTTCTGAATTATTGAGTTGAAACTATTGTAGTAGGAGAACTCAACCAGAGTAATATGTTGATCTAATCATCCTTTGGAGTCCATCATGAATGATCTCAAAATTTCTTTTACTGTTTGGATAGTCCTCTAAAAATAGCCATTATTTTGGGGTGATAAGACCAACTCAATTTCAACACATTTTTTTCAGCATATTGGACACTCTTCTAGAAAATGTACTTAAACATCTTATCATCATTGGATATAATCGATCATAGTGTTCCATGTATCCTAAAAACATATTTGATTTAAATATTTATAAGTTTATTGAGTGATAAGTCTTATTGAATGAAAATAAATTCATTAGTCCTTAAAATATGATCCAAAAAACCCAAAATATTATTACTTCCCCTTGATGTTTTTAATGAAAAATGAAAAATTCCATGGAAATTTTTTCCCACTTCTATATTTGTAAAGGTAATGGTTTCATTGTTACCCTAGATTTTTTATTTTCATCACTAACCCACTCACATACCAATAATTATTATGTATAATTGATGATATATTTTTTCATATTTTCCTACCAATAGTAATCTCAGTGATCTAAATAAACATATTTGATCTTTTGTTGGATGGAGAAGGTCGAGCTATATGAATCATTAAAACTCTCCTCCTTTATCTAAGGTTTTGATTGTACACATTGTCATGAAATAAATCTTAAAAATACTTCCTCATAAATTTTGAACTCTAAGGATTTCCCTTTTCATATGGATTCTACCATATTCTATAATTTTTGATAATATCTTTGAGCATCCTTTAACATACATATAAAGGATGGCTAAAAAATCATTTGAAAATTGAATGGTTATATTTTTCACTTTATTATTCTCATTTCCATCCATTTCATGTAAAATAATAATGAATCCTTAACAATTCACTTTATTGATAGAGTTGTCATATCCTTTCTATTGTTGAAATGTTCAACCTTATTTTTTCCAAAAATGGAAGTCTATGGAGAAATCATAGTCATGGATTAAATCAAAACTTCTTCACTTAAGAATACTAATCTATATTGGTGTTAATTAATATTTTATTCACTTATGATCTATATATATTTTTAAAACTAATCCATAAAAATATAACGCTACTAGATTTTCAGTGTTAAGATTTCTTCAACTAACTCCATATTAGTCATTACATAGTTATATTCCTGAAATTTAACTACCATGAGGCATTGGATATCACATTTTCATTTATCATCATTAATGTTCTTAATACCATAACTAAAGTACCAATGTATACCGCAAAAGATCCCCACAATAGTGCCACATGTGGACTGGTGCAGTGATTAGCCTTTTTTTAATTCCATAAATCTCCATTCACATTCATATTTCCAGAAACTATTTTCTCTCTTACAAGTAATATTGATTAATAGAATTGAAAATCATCATAAATGTCTTAAAAATAATCATTCATGCCCATAAAACACAAGGAAACTATGGATATTTCTTAAAAATGTTGGAATAGGACACTCCAAATTAACTTTGTCTTAGAAGGTTCCAAGAATATATATTTATTATTTATAGTATTCTCAAATAAATATAATTAAAATATCTTGAAATCAGATTTATTTTACTTTGCATATATCTTCTCCTATCACAAAGACTTTAGCATAGTATTTATATTCTCCACATGTTTATCCTTTATTTTGGAGTATATGACAATATATTCTATAAATACTATAGAAAAATTCTCTGGGGTTATATAAAAGGACAAAATTCATTAATTCCATGAACTTTTTTTGGAGAATTAGTAAGTTTGAGTGGAATTATTTTTAATACATAGTGACCATACCTTGATCGAATGGTAGTGTAGAGAATATCTATATTGTTTTCCTTTAATTGGTGATATCCTGACTGAAGGTCCATCGAAGTGAAGTACAAGCCTCCACATAGTTTTTTAAAAAATTCATCTATCTATGGTAAGTAATAATTGTACTATTTTGAGATTTTTTTGAGATCATGATAAAAAAATATAGAGGAGCGTTAAGCCATCATTATTCTTGAAGAAGAGGGCCAACACATCCCAAATTGAATCACTCAAGAATAAAAAACCCTTTTATCGATTTTCTTGTAACTAATTATTAGTTATTTGAACACAATATTGGAAATTCAATAATGACTATTGGATATTGTCATAGAACCCTTTATAAGTTCAATTGACACCTCAATATATCGGTCAAAAGGAATACCATGAAACTCTTCATAGAATACATCAATGATGTCCCTCACAAAGGAAATGTCATCAAGAATGATTATATCAATATAATCAATCATTTCAGCTATATATGATTCATCATATGGTAATAATATCTATATGGGATATGAATATTCCAAATGAGATTCATTATCCTCTTTACACATGTACAAAATCAAAGGATGACATATGATTTAAATGGTGATATTTCAATCTGGACAATTGGCGTTGGATTTATATAAGTAAATTCAATACATGCCTAATATATAATGAAAATCCACTAATGTAAGTAATAATTTTTTTTCTTGGTGGTGTAGTCCACATAAAATTACTATGGATTTGTTATGACTACATTTATTATTATCATAAATAGATAAACCCATATATTTTATGAAAGTGTTTGAATAGTTCCACTAAGTAAACAAGTGATCAAATAATACATAGAAAAACAATAATATAGTGCATTGAATTTCATGAAATGATTAGAAGACCCCCTTTCACTATTTGATTTTGGTACTAGTATTTTATTATATCCAAAATAAATATTAGGATGAGAATTCATAAACAAAAAACATATAAATATAGAAACAATGAACATAGAAGGAATGACATATAAATTTCATATAAATCATACATTTACATTATTTAGGTTTCCATATAGGATATAAAGGGTATTTATTATTATATTTTCTAAGCTAAGAATATATTATAGTCATTTATAGTGGTTTATAAAGTGTTTCTGATTTTTCTAAGCAAATCACATGGGTCTATGAAACCAGGCATGCAATAAAGAAAATTTCTCACACACTAAGTAAAGATTGAGTTAATACAAAATGCTCTCATTTTAGGGTTATTAACCCTAGGTAAAAATGTTGCAGTTCCAAATCAACTTATAGTATCTAGATAGGGATTTACATTCATAGAAACCACTAACACTTTACATTTACAAAATATCACGTTATTCTCAGATAAATAATGTTATCCCTAGGGCTCTCACTAAATAATTCTAGTCCTAACACCCCCAAAAAAACTATATCATCATATGAGACCAACTATAGTGACCCTATAATTTTTGATATATTATTAATTGATTTTAAAAATAAATATTTAAAAAAATTAACAAAATGATCGAGAGGCCTAGTTTCTTTATAAGAGCAGGTACATAAAATATCAAAGTGAAACTAAAATAAAGTAACATTATTTTAATCTATATAATGAGATCATAAATCCATTTGAGATCCTAAAACTGTAAAGGATAACATAGGGTATGCTTTAATTAAATGGGTGAGCTAAAAGTTCAAGTAATGGAATAATCATTATAATGAAGCATAACTTATGAATTAAAATGCATAACATGATATAATGTAGGATAAGGATCCTAAATAATCATATGGGAGCATAAAAAATTAACATTTTATTATCAGATCATGGAAACATATTAAATTAACAAAAACAACATAAAAAGTGACATAAGAATAATTCAAGACTAAAAATCAAGAAAACATCTCATGGTGGACAAAGTCCCATCATTTATTTGGTACACTCCATAATCCCATATATATTGTCTTAGGAGAAAAAAAATTGCCATTAAATTGGAGTTTTATATAGTTTCACCAATATTAACATGTACATTACTATGTGGTCTACTAATTTAAATATATTATAAGGTAATATAATAATAATTACCCACGGAAGGAAATGAGTTTCATAATCTTTCCTCATATCATAATAAAATGAGAGTTTATATAGTTATTTTAGAAATGAACTTTTGGAATGAATTATATCATAAAAGGAAGGGAGGAAGAGCTAGGTACACATGTGACAAACATTTATACATAGTTTAGAATAATTCAAAAAGATTAAATACATATATAAATTAATTTATAGATTAAACATTCAAACACCTAATAAAAATGGTGGACCAGAGAGACCCCTTACCATATGTTCCATAAACATTCATCAATTTCACTTAATATCTTTAATAATCATTTTAGATTCATTAATTATATCATTTATAATAATTTCCACCTATAATTTTTTTGTAGTTATATTATATTAATTTATAACCCTTTCATTGAGATATAATGTTTAATTTCATTGTTTTTAGGGGGTTCATTTCATGGTTCTATAGTGGGATCACTTGTGGGTAAATATTTATGTCCTTTTTAAATGTAACTAAAAATAAAAAATTAAAATGAAATGGTCTTCATTTTCATAAAAAACATTCAACGGCCCCAAATACCTAAAAAAATTTCCAACATAGGGATAATTTATTTAGTTAAAATTTTATCATTGTGTAGTTAGTTCATTAAGTGTTTTTACAAACCGTCATGATCTATAATAATTTTATTATACATTATAGATATATAATATTTTTTAAAATATGAAATAATTTAGATTTTACTTATTATCATATTATATAACAATAATAATATTTCTATGACCAACCTTAAAGTCAGTAGAGAAAAATTGAAGCGTGTTGTTCATTGAGGTGATGATTCCTCCATATTGTAAACAATGTTTTAATTTTAGAATAAAAAAAATTAGGGGTAGAAAATTGATATTCCATTAAATTAGAAAAATATTTAATATTTTGGATATTTTACACACTATTAAATATTGGATGGGGGATATTATGTGATGGTATAAGAAGAAACAAATTGAAAATGATGTAAATAGAGATTATTACCTCCTAAATTTCAATTCCTTGAAAATTATTAAGGAATATTGAAATGGTATTTGGATAAGACTAGAAGAATTAGTAAGTTGTGTCACAAACCAAGTCGAGTCTCCATCTGACCTGGCACTCGACCCGGTCTATGACATGGCCTGAAGGGCGTTCCTGATCCCCAAATACTGGCACAAGTACCCGAGTATCAAAACTAACACATGGGAATGATTTACCCGAAATAGTAAACAAAAGACAACAGATAATATAAATAAACTAAAACTGAAAACAGACAACCAAACAGGGCTTTAAACAAAAGTCAAATTTAATGGTCTGAAACATGAACCAACATCTAGAAAGTAATGACAACAAAAGAAATTAAACTCTAACTCAAAAATCTAAGTAAAAAAGAGAGGTGTGACTTCCACAAGCCAAAAACACCAACCTACATAATAATACCATCAACAACCCGAACCACTATCACTGAGCATGATGCCTAAACCTAGAATACATAAAAGACAAGGTCTACGTACACCCAAAAGTGTTTTTATGGTGTGATTCTAATGACTAACAGGATACCACCAAATAAAACGGTTTCATGCATAATGATTAAATGAAGAATACATTTGTTGTTTTAATTAAAGAAAAAAAGTAAATTCATGAACAGTTTTAAATAAAATATGATTAAGGAAAACAGTTTCAAATGGAAAATTATAAAACTGATGAGCTTAAAGTATCAAATGAGCACCAATAGGGGGAGGCCTCGTGGGTGTTAACTAGCATGGGTCCCTATATCTTCTTGTCACAATGAAGATAGGTTTAGAAACAGTTACCCTTAGAAAACGTCTCTTAGAAACTATGACCCTCATAAAAACATGTCTTAAAAACCCCGACCCTCAGTCATTCAAATGATTAGTAAGTGTTGCAGTCAGTAATCCTACTATGTGAGACAGGGCAAAAGCAACTCTCAGATCACTAGCCCACCAGTCTTGTCCACCCTCCTAGCTACATGGGATTCCTGTTTTCTACTCAAACATTTTTCATGTTCATGTTACATGACACACTTCTGTATAAAATCCAAACTGGGTAATTACACAAAAAAATCATCATTTTTCCACTCAAACCCTCTTTTTAAACTATATGCACACCAAAAATCTTTTCGCAGCCTAATATGTATAGGTTACATACTCAATTAAACCATATTCACAGTTTAAAGAGTCACTTATCAACAAAAAAACCACCACATACACACATACATAGCATTTTGAAATAATACACACACTAAAAATATTTTAAAACATGTTTCAGACCAGTGTCATAATTTAATAAACCATTAAAAATAAAGATATATTTAAATAAATATTAAAAGAATGTCACATGGAATTACACACACTAAAGTAACAATTTATACAATAAAATGCACACGATACCATGTCAAAAACATGGTTCACGCCACTTTCAGAAATTAATAAGCTAACTGCACAATTTAAAAATCACTAACAGTGTTCTCAGTAGAAAACACACACATAATATAAACAATCATCTAAGAAAAATCAACGAAAATCAAACATAAATAAACCAAATTTTCACTAAAAAAAGTAACTAAATAATAGCTTAAACGAATAAAGCATGAAAATTAATTCATCAAATAATAATTAGACAAGGAACCACATAACTTACATGAAGGTATTTCTAGAAATTGGTGTAAAACACACCCGCAACACATTCGTACCACGAAGAAGTAGAGAGGAGGCCTAACCAAGGATATTAAACACAAAACAAATAGTTAAACCTCAAAATCAGACTCAAAACTCATTGTAAAACCAAAAACTCCAAAACAAAATAATAAAATAAAGGAGGGGATTAACCGGAGGGGTTTCACTTCAACGTAGGAGAACTGTGCTGGGGAGCCGCTTGGCCAAGGGGAGCAGTGTGTCGGAGATGAAGAGGTCGTTGGACGAGGAGCAGCATGCTTAGGAGCTGCTCTGCCAAGGGGAGGAGTGCACCGGATATGAAGAGGATGTTGGATGGGGAGAAGCGTGTCGGGGATGAAGAGGATTCTGGCTGGGAAGAAGGGGGTGGCATGAGTACAGTTTTAGGGGGAAAGGGTGCGATGACAGGGCGATGTACTAGGAAGAGTCAGGGCATGATGATAGTTTTCTAGAGCTACTCACCGGGAGGAGGAAATGTCGGCGGTGGTCGTAGTGTGTAGGTGAGGAGGTCGGTCATTTGATGGAGGAGTGGGAGCATCCAAATAGTGGAGGAAGGGGTGGTCTCATGCTCAATAATTAGGTAAGTACATTGGGGATCTAGTCTTGTGCATCACCGGAAGGAAGAAAGGAAGGGTGATGGCCAGGGGTGGAGGTGTGCCGGTGGGGTGTTAGTGGAATAGGTGGCGCACGACGCGACGAGTCTGGGAGGAGGGAGAGCAGGCCGAAATAGCGGTGTAGGAGGGTGAGCGTGAGGGCGGAGGGGCGCCAGAGGGTGAGTGTGAGGGTGGAGGGGTGCACCTGGTGGGAGGCCATGCAAAATGTAGAATAAGGGGGAGCTGATGCAGTATAAGGGGGCACCAAACCCTAAACAAGAAGAAAATTAATAAAAAATAAATAAAAATAAGCTAATAATGTCAAAAATAATAATACTTATAATAATAATAATTGTTATTATTTTTATGAGGTTAATTATAATAATAACTTAATAAAATTTATCTCTTTAACATTTATAATAATTATCACATTATTGATATTGATAATTTTATAATAACAATAAAAATAGAAATTATAATAACTTAATAAAATATTAAACCATAATAATAATAATATTCTTAAATAATAATAATATTATTATTATTATAAAAACCACTCTAACATCATTGTATTTATTAATTAATTTTTCGTGCACCAAGAAGTCCGCAAGGTGAGTTAGCGAAGCTACTCAGCTTCAATCATGTCATACTTGTGCGTTGAGTGCTCACAAACCCCAGAACCATAATTTACCAGGAAAAACACAAGATATCAATTAGACTCAGCCCGCACCTCATCAAAATATTTTAAAGCCAAATAAAATAAAATGCAGTAAAATATTTTGATTCCATCAATAATTATTATTATTACAACATTAATAACTTAATTAATTTTTATATTCTTAACATAAATAATAATAATAATAATCTTGGAAAATATTATTATTATTTTCATTATGTAAAATTATTAAAT
This sequence comes from Viscum album, assembly GCA_963277665.1. Lineage (NCBI taxonomy): Eukaryota > Viridiplantae > Streptophyta > Magnoliopsida > Santalales > Viscaceae > Viscum > Viscum album. Next base: position 57,014,614 of record OY728156.1, read on the forward strand.
CTAATTATAACACAATATCTTTATTTTATCTTAATTTAATAGAACATCATTATTCCCTTATTCCTTTATTTTTAAATTTATTTTGAAAATAAGGCATGTCGCACGGTCTCAGAACCATGCCATGCCCAGGAACCCGCTGACACCAAACCAAAAAAATTTGATTTTCATAATAAGAATCCAAAATTTATAAACACCGGTTCACCAAAAACCAAACAAAAAGTTACTAAGATAAAATATAATAAATTAAAATAAATTGAAAAAGTTAGGGTGTGACAATTCTCCCCACCATAAATGATTTCTTTCCTCTGAAAGCCACAATTGAGGCTGAGAACCAATGTTGAAAATGATACCCCCTTAAAGTTAAAAGAGCATCCCCACAAACAACAAGAAATAAGAAGCAAACACACCATGATTATAGAGAGTGGATTACATGGCCACCTCAAGAAACCCTTAAAAAGATTTTCCCACTATGTTTTTCCTACCTCAATGGGATAGAACACCTCCACTTGATTTATTAAGGAATGTAACTCTCACATCAAAAGAAACCAACATCCAAAACCGAAACACCTCGAGCACCAATGAACGAATACCATGTAATTTGAATAAAATGAACAAACCAAACCAACCACATCCAAGGAAATCTCTGATCACCTACCACCAAGTCATATCTAGAAATAGAACTAAAAGAAAAACAGGGGAAATCTCGGAGGGGCTCCCCACCATTAAAAACATATTGTCTCCCAAGACAAGATTGGAAAACCAAAATGGGGAGGCTCGGACAGACTCCCACCATTATAAAGAAGAGCCAACCTATTTCACTTCAGAGACATTTGGGCCAGACCCATCATGTGTCTCCCCACCAATAGAACTGATGAGAGATACCAGAACATCAAAAATTATTCGGACAGTGACCAAAAACCCCACCACAAGGGTAGGGAGGGTTTTTCCCAACTACTGGGGTGTTAAAACCACCACTGAAGATAGAAAAAAATCTTCACATCCCTAGGTGAGCAGAATTCAACAATGAGACCGATCTACCGAACTGACCTCATAAGGAATAATATAAGAGATTACATATAGTGGGGTGTATCCACCAAGACATTAAGGTATGAGGTCACTATGCCTCCTCATAGCCATGAGAAACCTCACACCCCGATATGGGTCATCTGGAATGGAACAACTTTAGGAAACGATTTAAAAATCCTTCAACTCCAACACCGATGACAGAAATAAGGTCGGAGTCCCATACACTCTTGGGGTTCCTGACCATGCACGAGCTTCAATCCAAGGAATATGGCTGGAGCTCTGATTTTTGAAGCATCTCATGCCTTGCAGTCAGATATTGGAGACACCCGAATAGAGTTTCCCATTTTTGTGTGTCACACGCAACCATAACACAACTATTAAAACACCATCAAACACAAAATACCATGACATTCAACTACTCCATTGCGTCCCATCCAGAAAAACATGGGTTTAGATGATTCACATGCATCAATTCTTCACCTTAACCAAGAAACATAATAAGGTAAGACGCAAAACAAAAAATCTTATTTGAATAGAAAAATTAGTTCTCCCTAAGAGGAGGACACACTACAATGAAAATACGGATTCTTAGAGGGTTCTAAAAAATAAACCTTTTCTCTTAAAGAGAACTCATGCTGAACGATGTCACCAAACATGACACTTTCAGCCGATGAAATCACTACAAGCCTTTCAAACCATGGGTCATCACCAATAACTCCAAACCGCCTTTACCCTTCCCTGCTAGAATTTCAGTCACCGTCTCCAGGGTGAACTTTAGATGCAAGAACGTCATACTTCATTCCTGAATACTCAGACAACTCAAAGAGACCAATACACCCCTCAACTTCCCTCATATCTATCATCTAGTTGTGAGAGGATCCTCTTAGTTGAAAAAAGGTTTGTGGGTTCAATTCTATAATTCAGGAAGATAATCCTTTGATCAACTAGAGGGTTATCCCACATAGAATTTCCTGTGGTTATACATCAATAGCATATTAACACTTATTTGGGGGTGTACAATAGTCATGAAAAATACCATAGACCCAACCAAACTAGTCCAATGGCCAAGACAAACCACAAGAGATCACTAAATGTACAGGGAGAATCGTTGTAAGGGATTCTCGAAGAAATGTTTTCTCTAATACCATTTTTCATGAACCAGGGTGAGTCGACATCTGAACCAAAAGAGAAAAAATCCTCTGATACAATTTTATAATGAACCAGGATGATTTTCCATCCAACCCGGTGCCTGACTCGGTCTGCGACATGGCCCGATGGGCATTCCTGATCCCCACAGACTGTCACAAGTTCCCGAGTATAAAAACATACCTAGGGAATGAATTTCCCGAAATAGTAAACACAAAACAAATAATAAGGTAAATAAACTAAAACATAAAATAAACAACTAAACAAGGCCTTAAACTAAATTCAAATCCGAAGGTTTACAACTTGAACCAACAACCAAAAAGTAACGATGACAAAAGAAACAAAAACTCTAACTCAAACCTCCATGAAACAAGAGAGGTGTGACATCCACATGCCAAAAACACCAACCTGTGTGAGAAGACCATCAAAATCCTGAACCAACATCAATGAGCACGATGCCCTAACCCAGAATACATAATGGAAAAGTTCTATATACACCCAAAGGTGTATGTACAGTTTGAGAAAAATTCCCAATAGTATACCACCTAATAAAAAGGATCCATGAAAAATTAATAAATGATAAATACATTTGAAATTTTATTTAAAGCAAATATATAAATGCTCGAACGATTTTAAATAAAATAGGAATTAAGAAAACATATTCAAATAAAACAACTTAAATTACAACACACAAACTTACCTTTTTAGAATAACCAATGTGTCACACCGATGAGCGTAAAGTATCAAATGAGCACCGATATGGATGAGGCCTCATGGGTGTTAGCTAGATTGGATCCCTAAATCTTTGTGTCTCTTTGAATCATGTCTTATAAACCATGGCCCTCAGATAATGTAGATTAGAAACCACAACCCTGAGAAGTTTGTGGCTTAGAAACCACAACCCAAAGTCATTCATATGTGTAGTTAGTGTTGCAGTCGTCAATCTTGCTAAGTGAAATAGGGCCAAATCCACCCCCAGATCACTAGCCCACTAGTCTATTCCACCTACCTAGCTACTCGGGCTTCCCTCGTTGTGTTCAAAACAGTTTCAAGTCCATTTTACATTTCACACTTATGAATAAAATCCAAAAGTGGTACTTACATCCAAAAAAATCACCATTTTCCGACTCAAACCCTCGTTTAAAACCATACACAAACAAAAATTCATTTCAGAACTTAATCTACATAAGTTACATACTCAATTAAACCATATTCATAGTTTAAAGAGTCTCTTATCCTTAAACAAACAACCACTTAAACACATAAATATCATTTTTGAAATAAGATGCACACTAAAACATTTTTCAAACAGATTTCACACCATTTTCATAATTTAATACAGCATTAAAACAACACATATATATATATAATTTATTATTAAAAGAATATCATGTAGATTTACACACACTAAATTAGCAATTTATACATTAAAACGCAGACAACACCGTGTAAAAAAAGCTTTGCAACACTTAAACAAATTAATAAGCTAACCAGACAATTTAAAAATCACTAACAGAGTTCGTAGATGAAAACACACACATAATATAAACAATATAAAAAAAATTTAATTCAAATCAAACATATAAAACCAACATCGCACTACATATAATAATTTAATAATATGCTAATCAAATTAAGGGTGCAAAAAAATTCATAAAATAAAAATTAGACATGGAATCACTTACCTTACATGAAGATCCTTCCAGAAACTGGAACAAAACACACCTGCAACACATTTTCACCATGATGAAGTAAAGAGGAGGCCTATCCAAGGAGATCAAACCAAAAACTAATATGTAATCTTCAAAATCAGACTCAAAAATCAATCTAAATCCAAAAACTCAAAAATAGAAAAATAAAATAGATGAGAGGCTTAACTGGAGGGGTTGCGCCAGTAAAAAGGATCATCGCTCTGAATAGGTACTTGTCCCTGGGAAGCAGCCCATCATAGATGAAGAGGCTTCTGGTCGGGGAGCAGTGCGTCGGGGAAGAAGAGGAGAATGGCTTGGGAGTAGGGGTGCAGCACGAGTTCGGTTATAGGGAGAAAGGTGTGTGATGGCAGGGTGGTGTCCATTGAAGAAGAAGGGTGCTACAATAGTTTTTTTGTAAATACCCATAAAATTCAAGGGAAATTTTTTCTGAATTTTCTTTGGAATTTTACAAGAGCACGGTTTCTGACGGCACCTGATTCCGAGGCCCGGTGTGCCCGGAATCAATTTCCGAAGTTTGGCTCGGGTACATTCAGTGAATGAATGAGCGGGAATTTCTAACTTTTGAACCGGTACCCAGAATCGAATTCCGAGGGCACCGATGGAACCGCAGCGCCAGTAATTGCTTAGGAACTCATGTTCTGGAGTTGCGTTTACACGAGTGTTGATAATAATAATTGTGGAAGTTTATTTTATAATTACACTATAATTTTTTTTATTTTACTCTAAGTGTTAGTTCTTGATGGAATTTGGGTAACCACCCAACCTCCCTTGGGAGGTTATGATGGTGGTGGGGCCCACACGAACCCCACCCCTTCATATCCTCTAAAACCCACCTCAACTCCCACTTTAATTTTGTTAACCTAAGTTATAACTTATGACTTAAATGTAATAAGTTTAATGAGGTGAGTTGTGTGAGGTTATTGAATTTCAAACTTTTGAAATTCAATTGGTAGGTTGTGTAAATAAAATAAGACTTAGTCTTATTTTATTATGTTAGAGTTTTGCAAACTTGAGAGGATTGGGAAAGCTTCTTCTTCTTCTTCTTCAACCTCGACGAAGAACGCGAAGAACACCATTCTTCAACGAAGAAATTCTCCGCCGAAGAAAACGGTTCTTCCGCGACGCCGTATCCGCGACGCGACGTTCTTCTTCCGCGTTGTCTCTTCCGCGACAGTTTTCCGTGATGAAATCTCCGTCAACGACTTTGAATCCTCGCTTTGCGATGTCGACGTTCTCCCGCGACACCCAACCTCCGCGACGCTCGTCTTCCGCGGCTAGTTGACGAACATCGTTCCTGAACCGAGGTAGGGAATTATTTTATTTAATTATTTCCGTTGATGATTCTAGTTTATCGATTATCATGGATTTTCGACTAGAAGATATCATTTAATGAGAGGGGGTCAGACCGCACTAACACGGCCGAACCCCCCTCCTATGTTTTTGTTTGATTCTTTGCGGATGGAACGGGATGACGTGGTGTCGTCGCACCACGCGGGAATTACACGGCAAGTATTGCGCGACACCATCGCGTCGCGCCATGGAAAGAAGTTTAAGAACGCGATGTCGTCGCGCCACGTAGAAGAAAATCGAAGGCGACACGGCCAGAGCGGGGCCGCGGCGGAGGGGCGTGGTGCCGTCACACCGCGCCGGACGACAAGAGCTGCGGCCGGTTCCGGGCCGCGGCGGAGCAAGGTGACCGGCGGCCGAGCCGGGCTACCGGTGTCGGTGCCGGAAGGGGACGGGCCATTTCCGGTCCTGTTGAGAAGGATCCGGCCGGCCAGGTCGAGCCGGCCGGAAAGGGGAGGGGCTGGGGGAATTAAATTCCCCCGGCCGGTTCAAACGGCCCCCCATAAATTTGGGGGGGGGGGGGGGGGGGGCGCGGTTGCACAGTGGGGGCAGCCCCCCCCCCCCCCATTGCTGAAACGGCTCGGCCACGAGCCGAGCCGGCAGCGCGCTGGGTGCGATGTGCCCAGCTGGGCAGACCCGGTTCGGGCCGACCGGGGGGGTCTCGGGCCGGGTCTGTCCGGGCCCGAAACCCCCGATATCGGACGGTTTGGGTTCAAATGCCCATAACTCGGGCTACGAACCTCCAAACGATGCGCCGTCAGCGGAGATTCGATCCTTGGATCGAGACGGTCGTTTCTTTATCTCGCACTCAAGGTTTCGGAATACTTTGAGTTCGGCCGGATTGGTTCGTACACGAAACCAACCGGGCCCTCGGAGCGGAAACGCTCATATCTTGAGCTACGGACGTCCGATTGATGTGTCATCGACTTTGTTGAGTTCCTCTTAGTGAGACGGATCTTTTGGCATACTCCGCCCGAGGTTTGGACGCAGGTGGAGTACGGTCGGGTTGGTTTTGCCTTAAAAACCAACCGGGCCCCTGGAACGAAAAAGCCAATAACTCTCAGACCGGGCGTCCGATTGACGCACCGTCTGCGACGTTGAGTTCCTGTTGACGATACAGAACTTTTGGATACATCAACTCTGGACTATGTGTCAGTTGATGTATCAGCCTCTCGGCTCGTGGAGCGGACCCTCCCAAACGAGCTTGCTGTGTGCGGGAACCTTAGAGCTGGTTGCGACTGCTACTGTGACTGCGACGACGACTGTGAAAAGATCCTCAGTGGATTCGACGACGACGACGACTATAGCACTCAGCGATCCTATGTGGATCAGTGCTACCGATCATGTGTGGGTCCGATCCTGTGTGGGTCAGTGCTCAGCGGTTCTGTGTGAGCCAGCGCCTACAGATCATGTGTGGGTACGATCCTGTGTGGGTCTTTGCGGGGGTTAGTACCTATCGATCCTTTGTGGGTCCGACGACTTAGATGGATCAGTGATAATCTCTATCGTATTTCGAAGAAGTATGCCTGTGTGAGCTGAATCCTATTTTCTTCCTGTTTGGATTGTGTTGTGCTATCCTGTGTGGATTACGTATTGCTTTCCTGTGTGGAATACGTATACTTTCCTGTGTGGACATAGTTGTACTTGGGCTCAGAGGATGGAGCGTATTGGCAATTGATAACTTAGGTATATGTATGGGAATATAACTAAGAAGTGCCGGTTGTTACTTTGTGATTGTATCTTTCCTTAGTGGTTTATCCTTTGTGGATTTTGGGACACCTTCAGGGGTCTCGGGGTCCCTACTGAGTAGCTTATACTCACCCCTGCACGGGCTATGCCCGCACTACGTTGTGTTGGTTGCAGACGACGAACAGCGTTGATTGTGGTTGAGGCTCGCAGTGCAGGACGGTACCTGGAGGTGGACCACTGGGCAGGACGTGCTTGGAGCGGACGGCGGGACCCGAGGAGCAGAGGAGCTATCTGTACCCACCCTTCAGGTGGGATTTCCAGTGGACAGCTCGGTGTAGCGGCTTTTACTTTTCAGTTGCTATTTTACCTTTCAAGTTGTACTTTACTTTCAGTTTTGGGTTTGTATACTGGCCCACTTACTTTTCCGCACTTACAGTTGTACTCTGTTTTTACTTAGTGTTTAATTTTCCGCTTGCCCCTGGCCTATGGAAGGCGGGCTTGGGGTAGTCACGACACGGGCCCCAAGGACGGGTCGTGACAAATTGGTATCAAAGGAGTTTGGTTCTACCGCGAACTCTGATCTTTTCTATGTGAAGCAATAGTGTTTATTGTATTGAGTGTGGTTATTAGTCCAGGGAGTCCAGTGTTGGTGCGGCGGCCGACGTATCCGTACACCAGGACCCTGACTTCTGATTTCTGACTTAATGCACGAAAACATTGATTGCCTGTGTGTTTCAAGTTTTCTTTGTGATTACTTTGTATCAGCTCAAAAGGTATACTGTTCTGATCATGGCGCACCTATTTCCTTTTCAGGATGGGCCCATGACGAGAGCCAGCTAGGGTTCTGAGAGTCGAGCGTGACGACAGTCCACCGAGTGATGAGGCCTTGGTGCAGGGCCCTTTGTCACCAGTGGCACCGGCGGTAGATCTACCCGCCGAGCCACCGATGCTTCCAGCACCGGTCGCTGACGATGCACGTCACATCAGTGCACTACATGAGTTCCAGCACCAGCGACCGCCCAGGTTCCATGGGGAGACGGACCCCCAGGCAGCTGAGGACTAGCTGGAGGTAGTCGTACGAGTTTTCAGACTAGTGAGGACACCAGCAGACCTCGTGGTGATCCTCACTGCGAGCATACTGCACGCAGCAGTGGGCCGATGGTGGAGCTTGATGCTCTAGGTGCACGATGAGGCATCTCTACTCTGGACAGACTTTTAGAGCATCTTCCGCTCTGAGTTTTTCCCACCCACCCTCCGTGCATTGCGCATTCAGGAGCTTCTTCAGCTGCGGCAGGGCAGCATGACGGTCACCCAGTACTCGGCGAGATTTACCGATCTCTCGCGCTACTCGACCGACATAGTACGGGACCCATTCTTCCGGGCCCGGACCTTTGAGCAGGGATTGAGACACGAGATCAGGGCATCACTGATCTCCCTCAGTATTCTGACTCAGACGGGAGTACTGGAGCGGGCCCTTTTGATTGAGATCTTTCTTGCTGAGTCTACACCAGCACTGAGGCCCACCGCAGGGCGGCACGTAGTAGAGTCTTCCACAGTAGGCAGTCGATGGATGACTCTTGGGTCCAGGCATACCAGACCCTCAGGCAGACGACCTCAGGAAACTGGCTCAGCAGTGCGGGGCACACAGCGCAGAGCCAGTCTTTCGAGAGGCAGACAGTGCTACTCGTGCGGCGGGCAGGGCCACATGGCTCGTGAATGCCCGACCCACCGTGTCGAGGAGCAGCAGATGATTGAGGGACCACCGAGGAAGAGGCAGAGGGTCGACCGTGGCGGTCCGCAGGGAGGAGGCGGACGAGGCAGAGGAGATGGCCGAGCAGTAGGTGGTGGGCGACGCTTTGAGGCTCTACCACCACCACCACCAGGAGGTCCACCCCGACCATAGGGAGCTGGCGGGCAGAGACAGGCACAGCTCTAGGCAGCAGAGGCCTACGACCACGGCGCGCCCGAGATGATTAAAGGTACTATCTGTGTTTATTCCACCCTTGTTGCAGTACTTATTGACACAAGAGCGAGTCACTCTTTCATAGCCTCTGCCCTTGTTCGGAGCTCGGAGATTCCGACAGAGCCGTTGGCTCGATCCTTACGGCTAGAGACTCCTACGGGAGCAGACTCGACGATTACGCATTGGTGCCGGCAGTGTGAGCTTACTCTAGGAGGCGAGACCTTCGGCTGGGATCTTCTTGTAGTGGCATCGAGGCCTTACGAAGTCATCTTGGGAATGGATTGGTTATCTACGGTCCAGGCACAGATTGACTGTTTTAGGCGCAAGGTGCGATGTGTACGCACCGACGGGAGCAGGTTCACCTTCACCGGTGAGAAGGGAGCCTTTGCAGCACAGGATGGACTTCCGCGGTGGAGAGGAAAGCCCATCACTCATCAGTTGGCTAGCCTCATCCTAGGAGCAGTTGACGTGCGGAGTCCTTATTTTCCTGTAGTGGTGGATCAGTTTGCGGACGTTTTCCCCGACGACGTTCCAGGGTTACCTCCTCGCAGAGAGGTAGACTTTTATATTTACCTATACCCCGGGACAACCCCGATATCGACTCCAGCATATCAGATGGCCCCCGCTGAGCTTCGAGAGCTACGGGTACAGTTGGAGGACTTGCAGGGCAAGGAATTCATCCGACCCAGTGTTTCACCCTGGGCTTCCCCGATTTTGTTCTCCAAGAAGGCGGACAGGAGCTTGCAACTGTGTGCTGACTATCGTCGCCTAAAACAAGTGTCAGTGAAGAACAAGTATCCACTACCAAGGATTGATGACCTCTTTGATCAGCTCAAGGGAGCACGATGGTTCTCGAAGATAGACCTCAGGTCAGGCTATCATCAGCTTAGAGTTCGAGATGAGGATGTGCAGAAGACGGCCTTCAGATGTCGGTATGGCCACTATGAATTCTTGGTTATGCCATTCGGCGTAACCAATGCTCCAGCAGTGTTCATGGCCCTCGTGAACAGGATATTTCATCCATACCTCGATTGATTTCTCGTGGTCTTCATCGACGACATTTTGATTTACTCGATGACTGAGGAGGAGCACGCCTACCACTTACAGGTTGTACTAGACACACTCCGAGAGCACCAGCTTTATGGTAAGCTCTTGAAGTGCCAGTTCTGGATACGTGAGGTCCACTTCTTGGGGCACATCATTTCTGAGGTGGGAGTTGCAGTGGATCCTATGAAGATCGAGGCAGTACTAGCTTAGGAGCCACCCAGGAGCGTGACAGAGGTGCGGAGATTCTTGGGACTCGCGGGATACTACCGAAGATTTGTGCCAGACTTCTCCAGAGTTAAGGCACCACTCTCAGCTTTGACGAAGAAGGGGAAACCCTTCATGTGGTCAGACAGATGTCAGCAGGGCTTCCAGGAGCTGAGACAGAGATTGACCAGCACACCTATCTTGAGGTTGCCTGAGGAGGGAGTAGGGTACATAGTCTACTGCGATGTATCAGGGACCGGACTCGGATGTGTTCTGATGCAGGGTCTGGCAGTGATCGCCTATGGATCACTATAGTTGAGGACGCATGAGCAGAACTACGCTACCCATGACCTGGAGTTATCAGCAGTGGTCTTCGCTATGAATACATGGCGACACTACCTGATGGGTGAGCGCTTTACCGTCTTTTCTAACCATCAGAGTCTCTGGTACATCTTCTCGTAGAAGGACCTGAACCTGAGACAGCGGCGATGGCTCGAGTTCCTCCCGGACTATGACTTTGAGATAGTCTATACTCCTGGGAAGGGGAACGTAGTAGCTGATGCCCTCAGCAGGAGGACGGGCATTCAGCTGCTTGAGGTGGCGACAGAGCAGCTAGCCACTTTGCAGATATCCTTCGTGGATAGAGATGGAGCAGCCTTCCTTCAGTCTCTCACAGTCACTCCTCCACTACTACAGCAGGTTAGAGAGGCACAGCGTGGGGACGCTGACTATGAGATGCGGCGTGCACAGCTATCCTCAGGATATGCACCTGATGGTTTCTCCTTTAAAGAATAGCACGACATCCTTTTCAGAGGATGTACCATGGTACCAGTCGCTTTACAGGAGGAGGTACTGAGAGAGTTTCACACTTCTCCTTTGGCGGTACATCCTAGAGTGGCGAAGATGTACCAGGATCTCAGACGACAGCACTGGTGGCCGGGCATGAAGAAGGTTATGGCAGAGTTCGTTTCTCGATGCCTCACCTGCCAGCAGGTGACGGCTGAGCACCAGGTACCAGCAGGCATGGTACAGCCCTTGGAGGTCCCGGAGTGGAAGTGGGACAGGATTTATATGGACTTCGTGACTGGACTTCCACGCACTTCCAGAGGTCACGACTCCATCTGGGTGATTTTCAACCGACTCACCAAGTCGGCTCACTTATTACCCATCAGAGAGCAGGGCTCAGTGGAGAGCTTGGGATGCCTTTACGTTCAGAAGATTGTTCAGCTTCACGGTGTGCCATCATATATCGTCTCCGATCAAGATGCTCGTTTTACTTCCCGGCTTTGGAAGGGATTGCAGGAGGCGTTTGGGACGCAGCTACGTCTGAGCACAACCTTTCACCCTCAGACGGATGGTCAGACATAGTTGACCATTCAGACTCTCGAGGACATGCTACGCGCATGTGTCCTCGACTTTGATTGTAGCTGGGAGGACCACCTACCCTTGGTGGAGTTTGCGTACAACAATAGCTACCACTCCACCATCGGGATGGCACCGTACGAGGTGTTGTACGGCCAACCTTGCAGATCTCCTTTGTGCTGGACAGACCCTGGGGAGTCAGCACTTGTGGGACTGGAGATGGTCCAGGCCACGACAGAGAAGGTCCAGGTCATCCAGGAGCGGATGAGGACAGCTCAGAGCCGGCAGAATTCATACACTGACAGGAGGCGGAGGCCAATAGAGTTCGAGGATGGCGACCATGTCTTCTTGCGTGTCTCACCTCGACGTGGTTTACGGAGATTTGGCCGAGTCGGCAAGTTATCTTCGCGCTTCATCGGACCCTTCCAGGTCCTCAGCAGGATTGGCGAGGTGGCTTATCGCCTGGCTCTACCACCACAGCTGCACTAGGTGCACGACGTCGTCCACGTATCTCAGCTGAGGAGATACGTGCACGACCCGATGCACATCATTGACCATGGGGAGCTTGACGTTGACGATGGGGAGACTTTTACGGAGGTCCCGGTGGAGATCGAGGATCGATAGAAGTGGGTCCTACGTGGACGGTCGATTCCTCTAGTGTGGATCAGATGGCAGCACGGGAACCTCCAGGAGAGCACTTGGGAGCGGGAGGCTCAGATGCATTCTAAGTACCCTCATTGGTTTCCCTAGTTTTGATGTATCTTTACGGGGTCGTAAATCCCTGAGGTGGGAGTAATGTAAAGACCCGTAAAATTCAAGGGAAATTTTTTCTTAATTTTCTTTGGAATTTCACAAGAGCGTAGTTTCTGACGGCACCTGATTCCGAGGCCCGGTGTGCCCGGAATCAATTTCCGAAGTTTGGCTCGGGTACGTTCAGTGAACGAACGAGCAGGAATTTCTAACTTTTGAATCGGTACCCGGAATCGAATTCTGAGGGCACCGATGGAACCGCAACGCCGGTAATTTCTTAGGAAGTCCTGTTCCGGAGTTGCGTTTACACGAGTGTTGATAATAAAAATTGTGGAAGTTTATTTTATAATTACACTACAATTTTTATTATTTTACTATAAGTGTTAGTTCATGATGGTAGTTGGGTAACCACCCAACCTCCCATGGGAGGTTATGAGGGTGGTGGGGCCCACACAAACCCCACCCCTTCATATCCTCTAAAACCCCCCTCAACTCCCACTTTAATTTTGTTAACCTAAGTTATAACTTATGACTTAAATGTAATAAGTTTAATGAGGTGAGTTGTGTGTGGTTATTGAATTTCAAACTTTTGAAATTCAATTGGTAGGTTGTGTTAATAAAATAAGACTTAGTCTTATTTTATTATGTTAGAGTTTTGCAACCTTGAGAGGATTGGAAAAGCATCTTCTTCTTCTTCTTCAACCTCGACGAAGTACGCGAAGAACACCATTCTTCAATGAAGAACTTCTCCGTCGAAGAACACGGTTCTTCCACGACGCCGTATCAGCGACGCGACGTTCTTCTTCCGGATCATCTCTTCCACGACGGTTTTCCGCGACGAAATCGCCGTCAACAACTTCGAATCCTCACTTCGCGATGTCGACGTTCTCCCGCGACGCCCGACCTCCGTGATGCTCGTCTTCCGCGGCTCGTTGACGAACACCGTTCCTGAACCAAGGTAGGGAATTATTTTATTTAATTATTTCCGTCGATGATTCTTGTTTATCGATTATCGTCGATTTTCGACTAGATGATATCATTTAACGAGAGGGGGGCTGGACCGCACTAACACGGTCGAACCCCCCTCCTATGTTCATGTTTGATTCTTTGCGGATGGAACGGGATGACGTGGTGCCATCGCACCACGCGGGAATCACACGGCAAGTATTGTGTGGCGCCGTCGCGCCGCGCCATGGAAAGAAGTTTAGGAACGCAACGCCATCGCGCCGCGTCGAAGAAAATCAAAGGCGTCGTGGCAGAGGGGCGCGGTGCTATCGCACCGCGCCGGACGACAAGAGCCGCGGCCGGTTCCGGGCCGCGGCGGAGAAAGGTGACCGGCGGACGAGCCGGGCCGCCGGTGTTGGTGCCGGAAGGGGACCAGCCATTGCCGGTCCCGTTGAGAACGAGTCGGCTGACAAGGTCGGGCCGGCCGGAAAGGGGGGGGGGAATTAAATTCCCCCGGATGGTTCAAACTGTCCCCCATAAATTTGGGGGGGGGGGGGCGTGGTTACACAGGGGGGGCAGGCGCCCCCCCCCCCCCATTGCCGAAACGGCTCGGCCACGAGCCGAGCCGGCAGCGCGCTGGGCACGCTGTGCCCAGTCGGTCCACCAGGCCAGGCCACGCCTAGGTCGGGCTGGGACGGGTCGCGCCGGGCCCGGCCGACCCAGAACCGGGGTGGGTCGACCCGATTCAGGCCGACTGGGGGGTCTCGGGCCGGGTCGGTCCGGGCCCGAAACCCCCGATATCGGACTGTATGGGTTCAAATGCCCATAACTCGGGCTACGGACCTCTAAACGACGCGCCGTCAACGGCGATGCGATCCTTGGATCGCGACGGTCGTTTCGGTATATTGCACTCAAGGTTTCGGAATACTTTGAGTTCGGCCGAGTTGGTTCGTACACGAAACCAACCGGGCCCTCGGAGCGGAAACGCTCATATCTTGAGCTACGGACGTCTGATTAACGTGTCGTCGACTTTGTTGAGTTCCTCGTAGTGAGATGGATCTTTTGGCATACTCCGCCCGAGGTTTTGATGTAGGTGGAGTACGGTCGGGTTGGTTTTTCCTTAAATCCAACCGGGCCCCTAGGACGAAAAAGCCAATAACTCTCAGACCAGGCGTCTGATTGACGCGACGTCTGCGACGTTGAGTTCCTGTTGGGGATATGGAACTTTTGGATACATCAACTCTGGAATATGTGTCAGTTAATGTATCAGCCTCTTGGCTCGTGGAGCGGACCCTATCGAACGAGTTTGCTGTGTGCGGGAACCCTAGAGCTGGCTGCGACTGCTACTATGACTGCGACGACGACTGTGCAGAGATCCTCAGTGGATTCGACGACGACGACTACAACACTCAGCGATCCTATGTGGATCAGTGCTACTGATCCGGTGTGGGTCCGATCCTGTGTGGGTCAGCACTCAGCGGTTCTGTGTGAGCCAGCGCCTACAGATCATGTGTGGGTCTGATCCTATGTGGGTCTTTGCGGGGGTTAGTACCTATTGATCCTTTGTGGGTCCGACGACTTAGATGGATCAGTGATCATCTCTATCGTCTTTCAAAGAAGTATACCTGTGTGAGCTGAATCCTATTTTCTTTCTGTGTGGATTGTGTTGTGCTATCCTGTGTGGATTACGTATTACTTTTCTGTGTGAAATACGTATACTTTCTTGTGTGGACTGAGTTGTACTTGGGCTCGTAGGTTGGAGCGTATTGGAAATTGATGACTTAGGTATATGTATGGGCATATACCTAAGCAGTGTCGGTTGTTACTTCGTGATTGTATCTTTCCTTTGTGGTTTATCCTTTGTGGATTTTGGGTGACCTTCAGGGGTCTCTGGGTCCTTACTGAGTAGCTTATACTCACCCCTGCACAGGCTATGCCCGCACTACGTTGTGTTGGTTGAAGACGACGGACAGCGTTGATTGTGGTTGAGGCTCGCAGAGCAGGACGGTGCCTGGAGGTGGACCACTGGGCGGGACGTGCTCGGAGCGGACGGCGGGACCCAAGGAGAAGAGGAGCTATCTGTACCCACCCTTCAAGTGGGATTTCTAGTGGACAGCTCGGTGTAGCGGCTTTTACTTTTCAGTTGTTGTTTTCCCTTTCGAGTTGAACTTTACATTCAGTTTGGGTTTGTATACTGGCCCAATTACTTTTCCGCACTTACAATTGTAATCTGTTTTTACATAGTGTTTACTTTTTCGCTTGCTTACTATGTGGTGATTGTTTACTTTACAAAGGCAATGCCTTCCCTAGTTACCAGTATTTACGCCTTGGTGCTAGTTGCCAGCCCCTGGCCTAAGGAAGGCGGGCTTGGGGTAGTCACGACAAGGGCCCCGAGGACGGTTCATGACATTTTTGGAGCGACTCGTCGAGAGGATCAAATATTGGTGGTGGTCGCAGTACACATGCGAGGAGGTCGGTCATCGGACGGAGGACTGGGAGTGGTCAGATGGTGGAGGCAGGGGGCAATCGCCTTCTCAAGCAGTAGGAAAGGGGATTGTGGATCCGGTCTGGTGCATCACCGAAATGAAGAAAGGTAGGGAACTAGCCTAAGGTGGGGGTACGACAGAGGGGTGTCTAGGGAAGTGGTGGGCGCAACGCGATGGGTTCGGGAGGCGGGCGAGTAAGATGGTGTAGGGGCGTAGGAGGATGAGTGTGATGGTGGAGCAGTGATGGAGGGTGAGCGTGAGGGAGGAGGGGTTCACTTTGTGGGCGACCGCACAATTTATAGAAGGGGGAGGTGATGTGGTACAATGGGGGACTGAACCATAAACAAGGGAAAAAGTAATTAAAAAATTCAATAAAAATAAGTTAATAACGACAAAAATTATAATATTTATAATAATAATAATAATAATAGTTTTAATTTTTATGATGCTAATAATAACAATAAAATAATAAAATTTATCTCCTTAACAGTTATAATAATAATCAAATTAATGATATTGATAATTTTTTAATAATAATAATAATAAAAATGATAATAACTTGATAAAATATTAACCATTATAATAATAATAATAGACAAAAATAATAACAATATTATAATTATTATCAAAACCATTCTTACTTCCATTTATTTATTAATTAATTAATCATGCACCAGACAGGCCGCAATGTGAGTTAGCGAAGCAGCGTAGATTCACTCAAGTACCAACCATGCATTGAGCATTGACAAACCCCAGAACCATCATTTACCATCCAAAACACAAGATATCAATCAGACTCAGCCCACACCTCATCAAAATATTTCAAATCCAAGTAAAATAAAAGAAAATAAAATAAAATAACTTATTTTGATACTAATTATTATTATTATTATAAAAATATTAATAACTTAATTAATTATTATCTTATTAACACTAATAATAATAATAATAATATTATGAAACAATATTATTATTATTTTCGTTAAAGAAATTTCATAATTTTTATTAAAACTCCATATTTTTATTTATCATCATTTTATTTAACGTCATTATTCTCTTATTTGATTATGTTTTAATTTATTTTGAAAACTGGGTAGGTTACAATATCTTAGAACTATGCTCTAACCATGCACTCGATGACGCCAAACAAAAAACGGGCACTTTTCTCAACCAGTTTCCAAAATATTTAAACACTAGTTCACCCAAAACCCAACGAAAA
Organism: Viscum album; assembly: GCA_963277665.1. Lineage (NCBI taxonomy): Eukaryota > Viridiplantae > Streptophyta > Magnoliopsida > Santalales > Viscaceae > Viscum > Viscum album. The sequence goes on from OY728156.1 coordinate 57,031,510, forward strand.
GTAACTAGGATAGAAAATAATAAAATAAAATAAAGTAAAAATGTCAGGTTGAGACATGTGGGGTAGAGAAGTGTGAATGAAATTTGGGTATAAATATGATAAGATCAACGTTTTATAATTTTTTTGGAGATGGGGGCTGATGGTTGGAATTTATAAGGGGAGGATAGTGGAGTTTTAAGTATTATATTCATTACATTATACTTTTGGATCATGAATAACAATAGTATAGATTATTGTGACAATATACAGTAAATTCTACATGGGATTTTGAACTACTAGTTTCATACATAATCCATGACTCAAGAAATCATGTATTTACCTTATAAAGTTATGTACATTATTTTATCATATTTAACTATTCACCAAAAGTAATTTATTTTAGAAAAATAAAAATGATCACCCTAAATTTTGTAGACACATATAATAGTTAAATGAAATACATCTTAACAAAATAATTTTCTAATTGTTATATGATTATTTTATAATTAAAATCACCATTTGTATTAAAAATACCAATTTCTATATTATTAATGATTTCATATACCTTTAAAAAATTAAATATGGTCACATAAAATTATTTTATCATTATAATACTACATGTTAATTATATATAAATATATTTTACGAAAATAAACTTCACTTTAACAATTATATATAAAATAAATGTTTAATTAGAAAATTTAAGTTTTTAAAAAATAAAAACACTTAATTTTCATTTTTCAAACATCTAATTTCTTGTAATGTGGAATAAATAAATCAAATTTTCATTTTATAAGATATGTAAATTTTATTTTACAATACCAAATGTGGAAATATTATTCTAACAATCGGGTTACTATTCTTGATGACTGTATTACTATTTCAATGGTTATGTTACTATTCTAATAATTAGATTACTATTCTAATGGTCTAATTTATAATGGGTTTATAGGATCCATAATTCTATAAATACATTAAATTTAATTATTTATTCTTTAAATTATATTTTCTCTCTTGTTTTATATAATTTTATTTCTAAGATAAATATTTTATTAATAATATTCTGCCTCATTTCTATTTCACTGTTCATAAGTGTGGTCATTCTAAGAGATCAATCGTATCAAAATTTTCATATTTTAGTCATATTATCTTCTATTTTTTTATCCCATTATAGTTTCTCAATTTTAATGGTCATATGTACTCTCACAAAAAAATGTCAAAATTATTATAATAAAATTTCATGGGTTTTATCATGTAGTTTATGTGATTTTTATAATATTATATTACTATATGTGACACAATTTTATATTTAGTAGGAGAATTTCATCAATTAATCTTTGGGTCATTATATGGATAGAGATAGTGGGGGAGAAAATGATTTAGACACCATACACTTTTAAAATAGAATATGTTAGGTATGTTTTATTATGTGTGAGGCTTGATGTTCATTATGATTTGAGAATGGTAGAAAGATATCAAGAAGATAAAAATGAACCACATTGAACAACTATTAAAGAAAACATGTAAGTATCCGATAAAGATCTAAGGATATTCTCTCGGTGTATGGAGGGGATGAAGAGCTATTCATATGGGGATATACGTATACTTGATTTTAGAAATATCAGAATGACCTCTTGTCCCAGTCAAGATATGTTTATGTCTCAATAGGTGAGCTATAAGATGATAGTGTTCAATAAAGACACTGGTTTCTAATTCTATAGTGGTATCCAAGAATATTAAATCATCTGATTCAACCATGGAACTAGTCTAAATTTTCAAATTTTCTAAGATCTTGGTCTGGTTCCTATTAGTAATTAATGAATCATAATTTACTATGATAACACAACAATGCTGGGTTTTTATATTTTCTTGCTAACATAAAAAATATATTAAATACATCACAAATTTTATCTCTTGAGTAATTTTTATCAATGAGGTTAAGTTACTATGAGAAGAGTTTCCAAAGATTAAATCATAGGAGACCCCTTAATGAATTTTATATCTCATCAGAGGCATGAGTTTCATGTGAGAGCAAGTGGAATGAGATTTTGTATTAGTATCCTCTAGTGAAAGTGCAGTTATTTAAATTTTGGTGCCCGAAAACCAACATTATGAGTTTATACTATCATGTTTTCATTGTTAAAGATGTTTCATACCAAATCATTATTGTTACTCTATATAGAAATTTTTATTTGAATATGTACTAAGATTATATATCACCCTAGAGTATCATGGAAGTTCCCTACTATAATGAGAAACTAGAGGATCAGTTATAGTATTATTTAATATATGTTATATGTTATGATGATCTCATTGGATAGGATAGAGATGATATATGCTATCAAGTGTAGGAGTCTCATAATTTATTGAAACACCTTCTCATGTTGTTTACCGATGGTGATCTTTATTATAACAGGTTATGAGAGCATACCCACCAATAGTAAATCCCTAATTTAATGCGTCTTTATATGTTCTTATATACATAATTTTGTATTGATCCTTTCACTTTAATATTTTCATTAGTGGATATCGTGGCATGCGTACTGTGATGAATTGGAAAAAAAATTATTGATATATTCTTGTGATGAGGTAGGATATGTTGGGTGTGTAATGAGTGATATTGCATAAATGTAAAATTTAAGAAAGGATTTAACCATTTTATACCTTGATTAATGTTTCTATATAAATCCATTTCAAGGTAATGGAACTTCCGTGAAAAATTAATGGCCATGGTTTTTATGGGAGAGTTCATTTCTAAAAAGTCAATGAAATATACATTGAGCCCAAAAGATTTGGGAACTAGTACACAACCAAATTGACATTAGATATCATGATAAACATATTTTCCACTTGGATCCTTTATTCCAAATCCATTTATGCGAGATCAAGTAAATATAATCACCATGTAATAGGGAATTAAAAGTTGAGGTAATTTGAAATCTACTGAAAGATTAATTATATATTAAAAGAGAAAATCCCCATCATTTGGTTACAGAATTTTCTTTAGTCATGAAATCTAAATTTTTTATTAAATATAAATTTATTTTTCATGTGAATAACTAATTTTCATTAAATTGATATTAAAATCCATGTTTATCAAGCACTCATGGTTCTTCCTCTATGCCTAGAACAATTAAAATATCATATTGGGATTTATCCAAAATGTTACATAAGAAATTATGAAAAAATTAAACCATTATGATTGAACTTAAATGAAAATGATACATGGAAAATTAGTTTAAAATTTTATTTTAAATAATATTTCTAATCATGTTGATAGAAATAATATCATAAATATTATTAAATGAAAATTTCATAAAATAAAAGGACATGAACAAATCTGTTCAATAAAACATTGTCATGTGATAATAAAATCAATGAAAATTACTATAAACTTATTTATTGAGGTTAATTAGTAACTATAACAACTATCCTTTCTCTTCATAGTTAATTAATCATGTATTAGTGTATAAACATGTCCCTGGGGCTTATTAAATCGATATAGAATCAATCAGCACCCAATCCAGTGAAATTATACCGTAGATTGTTTTGTAAGATCAGTCATTGTCAATATATTATTACGTGGTTACAGTCCTATAATTCTTATTTTAGTCACCTGCTAACTTACCAGGCTCATATGTTCTTTCAATTAATAAATGAATCATATAATATCATTAATATCAATTAAATTCATCATTCATAGTTTAGATTCATGATAAAATGTTTCAACATTTCATATAAATATCAAGATCGAATCCTTGGTTTTTATCAATTTTCATGCCTTACAAAATAATTATTCATTAAAATAAATTTTTCTAAAGTTTCAATCATTATAATATTTGATCAAAATAACTTTTCTATTTTCGAACACATTTTCTCAAAACACGCTGAATATTTTTAATTCCTTTGAAAATGGGGGGTTTTCCAAATATATGAAATTTAAAATTTAAAATCATATTAATAAAAGTTTTAGAAATAAATTAAAAACACATTTTAAATTAGTTATGTAATCATTGTTCTAGTTTTTTTAAAATACTAATGGAACCACATAACATTTGTAAAATTATCAATTAGACACCCAAAACATAAACATCAAACATATAGCTAAAGGAGATGAAGAACAAAAAAGAATCCCTATAACTAAAAATCATTATAATATGGTTACAATCCATCACATTCATGAAAATTCATCCCTCCTAGATAGGGAAATAAAAAAGAGAATATGGATTCTCAATCAATGTATGTTTTCACTTTCTGGAGAGGAATAAATCGCATCCATTAAAACTACAATTATAGATGAGAAGGGATTGGAGGAGCTAAAATCATATCTAGAGAGCCTACATCAGACAAATTTCCAATGTATTTATTATTAGAAACATATTATAATTTATAATTGGAGGGTCTAGGATTTAATTAATTTCTTTAGAGGATTAAAAAACCATACATATGGTTTCCTACATTAGCCTACATGGTAAGACATAGAAATGAATATAACCATTAACCCTTACCAAGATTCTAGAGAAAGATTCATAGTTTCACCACATGGTTTTAAATATCATGTTCCACTCCTTTGTTGCCTTAGGCGATGCTAAAATGTGGTGTGTGGTTTGACAACATGTTATTACAAAATGTGTTCCAACTTTGAGATCCCCACTATCCAATGTTGCATTGTTTGGTTGGACACATGGTTTTAACTAACCTTGAAACCCACCCCCTCTATAACCTAAAAAGTGTTATATGGTTTATTGGTCAAACCCAAATAGTTTTCCTAAAAAATATGCAAACCATTCACAAAACAAAATAGTATTATAATCCCCAAAAAACTACCCAAAAATAATTTCTAAAAAAAGATGACAAAAGACAAGGGATAAAAGTACCTAAATGATTGTAATGATAAGTTACATCCTCCCCAAAATAAATGAATTATTTCCTAAAAATATTATCAAGATGACTCTATATCAAAGATATGAATCCACTACTACCTCATTAATTACTCTTACTCCCATGTGTCATGTGAATCATAACCATTCCACCAAATCACTCAGACCTGGGGTATCGACATCACCTAAAGAACCTTTATCTTAGATTCAAAATTCTAAACTAGATGATCATGCTTGTATAAATTATGTTCCACAATAAGGTATTCATAGTTCAACTCATGAGACAAGTCATATAGACACTTTTTAAGATATGAAACATTATAAATGTCATAAATCATTATTATCCAAGGTGGATATTTGAAATGGCATTCCACTATCCTAACTGTCTTATTAATATCAATGGGAACCATGGATACCATGACAATTGTTCTACATTTTTCAAGATGTGAGTGACCCACTTGTTTTGAAACTCTCAAAAAACCATTTTAGTAATTTAAAACTATAAATGGATTTTATAAAAACAATTTTTGAATTTATTCCATATTTGATTCATCGCCATTATATGATGAATCAACTGAATATTCATTATCATCTCCATGAAAAATCTATGTCTGACCAAGATTTATTCATCAATCTATGACCAATAATGTGTAGACCTATATGGTCAACCATAATAATACTCAAAAGTTTTCATTTTGATTACTGACTAGTAACAGTTATTATAAGAAAAACTAACTAATCTCAAATGGTTATCTCAAGATCCACCAATGTCTATATCATAGACACAAATCATGTATTTAAGAATATGTATGTCTCATTTCATCTATCCATCCATATAGGTATTATATTTTTTGGTTAATCTAAAGGTGTATCCCAACACCTCTTGGAGGCCTCTCTAAAGTAAGAAGTGAATAAGGTTTCCCAATCAGATAATATAAAAGATGGAAATCCATGAAATCTAATAATATACTTCACATACAAACATCCCATGTGCTTAAATTTGGACGTATCACAAATGGGAATAAAGTGAGCCGATTTATTCATCTCATCAATAAATAGCCATATGATAATATTTTCTAGTGGGGTATGTGGAAATCAGACCACAAAGTCCATTGAAACCTCATCCCACTTCCATGTCGGCACTATAAGGAGTTGAATAAACCCCGAATGTGTTTGGGACCATCCATGAACATTTGGAATGTATAACAATGTGAAAAGTTTTATTATAAATCTCATCTCACACTTGGAAAACCAAAATCATCACTATATATCATAGAACATATTAATTATTCTATTGTGTACCGCCCCTTGAGAATTTGGGAAAACCCTACTAATAGATTTTCTCATAAGAAAAAGCATGACATACCAACTCTAGAAGCATATGATACCATAAAAAGCTAATGAACACTCACTGATCGTATCTACACCGTAAACATAGTCCATAATTTCATGGAACTCATTTTTGAGATACCACTCAAAAAGAATAATATTGAGACAAGAGGAGGTCAATTGAATGATTTGAAGATTCATCTTGATCTCATCCTCCCAAACTCCCAAATAAATACAACCAAAGAGTGATATCAAATTCTACTCCTCTAAAGATTCATCCACTACTTGGGTCATATGATTCCTTCTAAAAAATAAAAAACAGTTTCCCCCTATACATATGTGTATTAAAATTAAATATATATATATATATATATATATGTATATGTATATATTCCACCCATATTCTCCGATAGATATTTAAATATTTTTACGAGAAGATATATTTAAATTCTTTTTTGATAATATAAAATAGTAACCCTTTATCTGAAAAGATAATTATAAAAACTCTTAAGATAATTAATAAATATGTGAGTTAAATATAATCTTTATGTTTTTTCATATCATGTGTCCAAATAATTCATGAACCATATTACAACATGTGATCACCTTTTAAGATAATTCAACTGAAAAATAAACTGGATGTTTCAAAAAAAACATAGATCTGCCTTACCTCTAGAAGAGTGAACACTAGAAAAGAAGTAATTTTTTTTAATTCATCAAAATAATTATGAAATTTCTAATTTACAAAACCATTTATCAGTTTTTAGTTAGAGAGATCATTATTGAGGACAACTTTTATATTTCTTTAACAAACTAGTGGTAATACCCCTCCATGATAATGAAGCTTTGAATCTAAAAAACATTGCGTTGTTTTCCCATGCCATGATACCCTTACCCTACTTAGGTTTAAAATTAAATTCCATGTTACGAGACCACACATCCTAATAACATCACTTCATTAATCTATAAATCACTTTATAACATCTTAGTTTAAAGTCATTGATCTCTAAATAATTTACAAAAAAGCTCTTAGATAATATGCATGATCTTCGTTGGTATTAGTTTAGATCAATCTCTCATCCAAGAATACCTCCCTAAACTAATCGATATACTCATGGAAAATACTATTCACCATTTCCATAAAAATATCAAGAACATTAGTCAGACCAAAATCCATCATAAGGTACTCATAAAGGCTATACCTTCTCCAAAAACTAGTAATCAGGTTGTTGGACTCTTTAATTTTATATCGGTGATAACCATACTAATGATTCATCTTTTAGAACCACTTCACACATTTAATATAATCAAATAGATCATTAATATAAAAAAATGTGTACTTTTTCTTTATCATGACTCGATTGAGTTCACAATATTCAATTTAAGGGTGAAGGGTTCCATCAAATTTCATAGCAAAAATCATAGGAACTTCCCAAGGGGACACACTCAAGAGAATGAATCCATTATCTAAGAAATATTCCAAATGTATATTTAAATCCTTCAATTTAGTTGGTAATATATTATATGGGGGAATAGATATGTTCTAGGTACCTATTACCAAATCAATTGAAAACTCCATCTCACTTTTAGGGGAAAGCAAAAAACGTTAGATAAAAAAACATTGGGAAACTAGGTGACCACTGGAGAAATGTCACCAATCATATATTCCTACTTATTTGAAAATAAAACCTATATATTATCCTGACCAACTCCGACAGAGGTGGTCCAAGTCTACACTACCTCGGGTCCCATTACACCTATATTACATGGCACATCCCCTTAGGGGTAGTATAAGAGAACTAGTGATCATGGGAATAAATACAATATTTATGGTTAATTGTCCAATCCATATCTAGAAGGAAATATAGAAGTTCCATATCGAGGACCAAAAAAATCTCAGATAGACTTCATCTCTCATAAAGAGAAGTCAAAAAGGGGGCATCAGAGACCCTAAACCATTTTTGTTCTAAGGGGAATTGTAATATTCTTCAGATAACACATAATCACTATAGAAAAGTTCAAAAAATTAATAATTTTTTTCATTATAAAATAAAGAGATGAATTTTTATCAGGTAGATTATTAACTAAATTTGTTATTATAGTGTTGTACCTCTCACTATCGTTGGACCAACATCAACATCCTTTAGAGACTCATCCATTGTGTGAAGAATATTTGTTCTAGTTTCCTACAGCTTGTCCCCTTGGATCATGAATCATCTAACTACAATGAAGTACCTTTTGGTTCAATGATACAATGCCAATTTATGAGGTATAAGTGACAATAAAGATCTTCTTTGTGTGTCTAGAGCAACCAACCAAACAAAAATTATTTGGTTCCTCCACACAAACCCACATTTAATTCCTACCTTAAAATACTAAAAGAATGTAAATTGGACTTCTCCATATGCTACAGAAGATACGTATGATTCATGATGTCATTATGCATCATAATAATCATCCCACTACATCTATACTTTAAATTAACTCATATAACTACCATTGGTAGTAAGAGGAATTCCTCCCAACCCTAACTTACTAGAATGGTCAAACACAACCATCAACGATCTATCCAGACCATTTATATAATAGGTGATATGTAGCATAAAAGTCATATATTTTATATCATTTTATATCCTATATTTAATATTTGGGAAATCATCTTCAAATTTGATACTACCTTGGGAGAAAACTAAAAAAGTTCAAAATGTTTTTTGAATACTAGGTCACAATTATATCACCTTGTTGGAGGCTGAGAAAGTCCATAGCATCTTCCAAAAACACTGATTCTACAAAAAAACTAACTAGGAAAAGATATATAATGTTTTCCCACTCCGTCCATCTTATTTATTAATGATATCCACAGAATCCCACCACCTCCTTATACTCCCTTAAAGCTTGAAGGTAACACATTTCACCATTATTGAATATAGAATTTCCAAGAACATAAAAATCATCTCGTTATTTTTTAAATAATCTTTTAAATCTTCAGGATCACTCAAGCCATGTAAATCTTGTGGACTCTTCAAAAAAAATCTTGAACATGATATCTTGTTTCATCCCATCTAGGTTCCACTACAAGTTCCTTGGAGGGAATGGGTAGTGATACTTTTCCCATATCATAGACCACATACATAACTAGATAATGATGTTTATGATTAACTAAATCTTTCACATTACATTGTTACCCTGTAGATTCCTCATGTGGTCTTCTCAAGTATATTCATGGGTCTATTGTACTATACAAAATCAATAGGTAACATGAATGCATCAACAATGATACTCATATAATCAACTCAATCATGAGATATGGGAATATAAATTATATCAAACAGAATTAAATATTATCAATATCAAAATAATCAAACCATTTTATTGAAAATAACAATATCATATCAATTTATTCTTCAAAGACACCTTTCTCTAATACCCCTAGTGACAAAAGGCCTGTAATGATGAGAGTTGTCTAGGAATTTAATAGTAATCTACAACTTGAATCCCAAAAATCTAACCTCATTTCAACCAAGATATCTAAAACTACATAACAATATCAAAGAAATATATAAATCCTCACACCTCATATACCACTTTTTTATAATCCAACCTGAACACCCTAGAAAACTTGTACAATAATCAGAACTGAGATGGCCTTATGTGATTTATTGATCCCCACAGGCTGGTGACTAGTGCCATACATAATCAAATGATCAATGGGAATTATTTTTCCAATTATAAAATATAATTAACATAGAAAAGTTTAAAATAAATCCTAGGATAATTAGTATGCCAAACACTACACAAATTGAAATAGAAAAGAACATGACATATATAAAAACCAAGACAACACATTATCCATAAACAACATAACATCTATCAATACTGGGAATCCAAATATACATGTAATAAGTGAACCACAACATCACTGCTCATATCTATCACTATATGTAACACTATCCAAGAAGCACTACCACCTCCAAGTGGAACATTCACTTTTTCTAAAACTCACATACCAAAATCTACAAACCCCCAAAGAAAAGGTGAGTGGTGATAAAATTATTCCAATAAGACTTCACCATATAATACATAATATATTCCAATAAAAATATACAATTATGATTCAGTTTAAATGAAAAAGTGGTATGGATAATATGTTTCACATTTTATATAAATATGTTTTTAAATCAACTATATGGAAATTATATAGAAAATATGAATAAATGAACATTTTTATAAAAACAAATGAAATGAAAAATTAGTTCAATAAAATAATAAGATGTAATAATAAAATAAAAAAAATTAACATGGTCATATTACATATGGTATTATAGTTCTTGTTAAGACCACATTGTGTATAAGTTGTATTTGTTGTCAATTGTTCTCAATAATGGCCAAAATGAAGAAAGTAAATCAAAGTGAATGGATATTGATTAAAGTGAGTATGTTGATCGAATTGTTCTTGAGAATGTTTCTATATTGTTGAAAATCAGAAAATAGATGCAATGATCTTGAAAATTTGGAATAACATGTATCATGTGTGATACAATGTTTACAACATTAATGTAGCATTACTTATAGGATGAATTAATTACTTTGTATTTAATAATCTGAAAATAAATGAGAAGGAGAAGAATGTTAAAGGAGAGGCTTGTGCTCTAAGGTGGCAATGCATGAGGTTGATTGGTGTTTAAAGATTGCCTTGTATTTTTGTGCATTCTTCCAAGTATTTTTTATAATGAATTACTCAAAAAATGGGGCCTACCCACGAGCTAGCTACCCCGGCCTCAACCCAAGGCACGTGCGGGGCCAGAGGGGGTCTACCACACCCACGAGGAATCCTAGGCCGATCAAGATCGCAGGAGGCATGTGCAGTTCATGTATAATCCCATAGGATCACGCACGGTGATCAATCCGTGTGCGTGGATGTGCATAGTGGGCACTAAGAGTGCTCCTGTAGGAGGAATAGGTGGGTGGAGAAGCACACCCGCAGAGCACTGGTGAAGGGCGACACCAGAGTGGGGAGATAATTATTCTGAGCAGTGTCCGAGAGGAGTTAATCCATAAACCACAATAAAACCACGACATTTTTAATGTGAGATGAATTTTAAAATGCTGAGGAAATCATTGATGCTCATCTAATCTTGCGAGATATCTCGATCGCACGCCTCATATCGTGTCCTGTTTTATAATTGTGGCCATCTGTGACCAATCCATGACGATACAATGGTTGTGGCGTCGTCTTCCTCCTCTGATCACATGTAGAGTAACCTGATCCCACTACTCGCTGTCGCTACTAACGATCTACCATGATCGTGATCTCAGTCAGTGTTGATGATGAATAATATTACAGGGTGATCGTATGATCTATCTGATACCATGCATGTAACCAACATCTTTCATGCATGTGATATCTCGAGGAAGAAGGTTCGGATGAGGCAAACAGATTTGTCGAGGCCATAAGGGTTCGAGCAAGATTCATGGATAGGATTTATGCACGTGTTCATGATCTCGTGAATGAAAATAGGAGCTCACATTTGAAAAAGGAAACAACTCTAGGATCTCGGCATATCTTCACCCGTGGGTTTGAATATTTTAAAAACCTCACAAATCCAGATCATTCATAACATGATCCCCACAGCCTCTCACACAACTTATTGACACATAAGAAGAACTCCACTCACCATTAAAAAGAGGTGAATGAGATGAGAATAGTTGATGATCCCGTATACCCAAGAGCTTCTGTTTCAAAAAACTGAGCATCTCTCTATGCACCACTTCGTGAAGAGCAACCAGGAGTCTTGTGTTCCTTATACTCTACAAATAAGAGTTTCTGCAAGCCTTCTATATTTTTTATGCACACTTTAATTTTTTTTTGCAAAGAAATGACACTTAAACATGCGATAGGTTTCTTAAAAACCCTCACTGTGATTCATGAATGTCGTTCCATCATGATCGAGTTCTTGAGATATTCTCTCACTTTTCTTTGAGAAGAGGAAAAATTGTGAACCTCATGCACAAAGAACAATCATGTATTCTTTTCATGAAAAATATAACCCAAGGCCGCCTCGGTTTCTTAATGTGAAAAATAACTCTTTTAGGTACACATTATTACTCGCTACAGTTTGTAGGGGTTTCGTCTTTGGTGGAGAAGGAGAAAAGGCCAACACACATTCATACACACATGTGTATTGTTTAAAAAATATAAGGGCCATACATTGAGAATCTAAAGAAGAATATTAGTCAAGGAAAGGGTATCACCCATTTGGGTTTCAAGAAACACACACAAACACCCTAACCTAGTGCAATAAGAAGAATGAAAAGAAATAGGAGGAAGAGGCCAAGTGTGTCTGTGTTTAAAGAAGCATATTCATTATGCGTTTTCACGCAATGTGAAGATGAGGAGAATACATTCTTTCTTTCATGCACATGCACACATGAATTGAATTAAATAACGAATCAAAAACAAGTGTTTGAATGTGTATAAAGAAGAAAAATAAACAAATAAAAGAAAAGGTTCAATGTAATGTCATATGAATGATAACATGCATACATGAATAATTAGAAATGAATTGATTTAGATGATGCCAAGTGAACCAATCTTCATTGCCTAAATAATCACATTGGTGTATGTGATTCAAGTGAAGAAGAGAGAAGAAGTTCCAGTTCAATTTGAAGCATCCCATAGAGGAAGAAAGAAGATGTCTAGTGCAGATGATGTTGCACAAGAGAAGAAGAGAAAGAAAGAAAGAAAAATTACTTTCCACGTTCTTTCAAGTAATCAAGTGAAGAGAACTAGAAAAGGCCAAGAGCAGAACCTTACTTATTAAGAAGGAAGAAGATTATCTCCATAAATAGTATAAATAACCCTCTAGAGGCTGCAAGTTGGACTAGGCCATCACCAATCCAAGGAAAAGGATTGTTTCCCACCCTCGTCTAAATTGTAGGGACTCACACTGGCAAGAGGATTGCTTTCCCAGCCACTCCACTATAATAGCATATCACATCATAGTATAGAATCCATGAACAAGTCATATCCATGCATGGAAAGGACGTAGCTACACTTATTGAGTGGTGAACCCTGTAAAAATATCGCCTGTATATTTTTACTACTTATATTATTACATGAGACAGAGAAAAGAGAATAAGAGTATCAAGATCCTAACAGGTCAAGCGGTACAGGGTTAAAAGATGAAATTGGTTTTAAAAGTCCCCTAAATTGATTCATTCCCCCTCAATGTTAGTTATATCCCAAACTAGTCCTCTCAATTGGTATCATAGGGACAAGTCCACCCCTATTGGATTCTATATAGTGAAGTTATTACCTTATGAGGACCAGAGTTTCATTCTTGAGTTATCAATGTCATAAAATTTCAGTGAAGATTCTGTTATCTCTGAGCAAAATATTATATCTACCAAGACCATTATGAACATGAAAAATAAGGATAAGAGAACATTGAAGAAGAAGTCTCTCTTATCAAAAGGAGAGAAAGCATCTGTTCTCCATATCTAGCTGACATTGATTACACACAAGACATGGATTGTTATGAGAAGGTGGATCAAGATTCCACCAAGAGAATGGATAACCTTCCAACCTCAAATGATAAAGAGGTATGTTTTAGTACATTTCGAGATTAATCTCATCATGAAAATGTTGGCACAAGTAGTGATGTTCAATCTACAACATCTCAAAAAATATCAGTTGTTTGATTAAGATTGATTCTGCATGGTATTCCTAAATATAGTGCATCCCAAGATTGTGGAGTATTTCAATCCATGTAGGAAAATATCACTCACCTGGGAGAATAAAATATTGTTTTGGAGAAATTATTAAAAGAAAATATTATTGAATTTCTAAAGCTCTCCAGACAGGTTGGATCCTTTGAAGAAAAAAATATGGAATTTGAAGTCTCTTCTTAAAAGTGTCTCAAAGATGTTAAAGAAAAAGATGGAGTCAATAAGACACTAGAGGAGAAGATCAATGCACTTGAAGACGAGATAAAAAAAGAGAAATGATGTCAAGGAGTTATATTTTGAGGAAGACCCCGATAAGATCAAAGAACATGCCTCTTTGTTATGAAACAAATTAATGAAGCATAAAGATGAAGTTGAAAGATTAATGAAGTCCTGGGTTGAGAAAATGATGATTGAAGACCAGGAAGTCATCCTCAATATAAGATATCTAGATTTGGAAACTAAGTTTACCAATCGTGAGAAGACACATATTGAGTCTCCACAATATAATGAAATAGTTACTGTTAGTACTCATTGCTCAATGGAGGATTCTATTGTCAAAATACATTCAACATGTGATAAGAAGATCATGGCTTCACTCAGTGATCTATCACATGTAGCTGAGAAAGTAAAGGTACCATCCATACCAACTTGTTTAAATGTTTTTAAAATTTGATCTATAAACAGTGCATGTTGGAAGGAAAATTATAAACAAGTATGGATAAAGAGAAGTGATAAGAAACCTACGACCATAGCTACGGTGGATAAGAAAATGTGTGTGGAAGATAGCTCCCCATAGAATGAACAACAATTCAATAAGAAGATTCATCAACCTTGTAATGAATATGGTAAGAATTCAAGGTTTGTGTGTTAATGCTGGTGGTGTAATAGATTTGGGCATTGTGCAATAGATTGTTGGTACAACACCTTTAATATAAAAGCACAGAGAGAGCCCATCTCCAGGGGGAGAAATCCATATAAGAAGAAGAAACATCCACATATCCAAAATCATCTATATGCAGCAAACAGATTTGGAATGTTAGATAACACGTGTGATGTAAGCAATAAGAGTGGTCATATGAATAGTTCATGTTCATATAAGAAAATAAGACCATAGAAGCTGGTTAAGAATGAAGAAGCATCCTTGGGAAGAAATCAGATGAATAATGTGAAAACAAATTCTCCCAATAATATTTCAAGAAGTAAATATGATAAGTCCTTGGATTCTAAATCCACAAAAGTGAAGGGTGGTGCATCCAAAAGAATTACTAAGAAAGATTCCACTCAGAAGAAGTCATGTTGAAGATCCAATCATGATGCCTTGGTCCCTATTGATATATTGGTGATTTGGACAGAATATTTGAAAAGGAATAGAAAGATGGAAGATGCACATGTTAAAACTTGTTCTAACAACAAAAAAAACATTCTACATGATGACAAAGAAGTTCTGTGTGTGAGGTGAAACAAATCTTGTCATATTGATAAATGAAGATTAAAATTCACTCCAAACCAACATGAATTCCCCAAATAGATGAAAGTTTCACCAGGAGATACCAGTTCATTGAAAGACCTTGAAAAAATAATATTCACATGCAAAGAGATGGAATAAATTGTAATGTCTACACAATAACAGTCAGCATTTGAGATCAATTGTGAATGTGTGAAGAATGGAGAATCTGGGTTGAGAAGCTAATCTCAACCATGTTTTTTTCATTGATAAATCAATGAGGATTCACCTTATTCCCATAAATCTTTGTGTTTTGTTTTTTTTGTATCAAATAAGGAATTGAAGGTGGGTCATGATCTTAGGGGGAGAACCTGAGATTCAATGATGAGAAGTGTTCCCTTTAGAGGGAAAAAAATCAAGGAGCTGTTTGAATCATTATCTCAACCAGTATCAACATCAGTAGAAATAAAATTCAATTACACTAAATATTGTCTAAATATAATGTAATTTGAAAAGGTATGTCATTTCTCATTCTCTCATCCTTGGTTAATCAAATTAAATATTATTTTCAAAGGGGGATTAACTAAAAATTACTTAGTGACATAAGAAGAATGGAAGTATCCCAAGGTCACATATCTGGCCTTTTACCCCTGAATGTTTTTGATCCATTTTCTGATGTGAGTGCAGGAGTTTCAGGCTGATTATTTCATATCACACTAACTATCCTAAGCCTGGAATGAAAGTGGAAACCCATTAAAGTCATTATCATGAGTTCCCATTTCATGATTTAGAGGATAATTGACAGATCTATTGTCAAAATCATATCATCTTCTCTTCGACCCTGAGCATTGTGCAAGTATACATAGAGTGAAATGATTGATGGAACATTTCTTAAGAATGAAATGATACCCTCTCTCTCAAGAACTATGTATTTCTTCTCAATAAGGGGGAGAGAAGTGAAATGAGAGAAGATATCATTTTGTCATTTACACATTCATTTCTAGAGAAGTCATAATGTATTGACAACAAAATAAAAAGGGGAGATTATTGGGACCACCTAGTGTATAAGTTGTATTTGTTTTCATCTTGAGTCAATAAAGGTCAAAATGAAGAAGGAACTTCAATGTGATTAGCGATTTATTGATGTGAAGATGTCTGTGGAATTGTGCTGGAGAAATTTTCTATGTTTTTTCAAATCATACAATTGATGCACTGATATTGAAAAGTTAAAATAACATGTATCATGTGTGATAAGATGTTTACAACATTAAATTAGCATTCCTTTTAGGGTGAATTATGTAATTTGGATTTAATAATACAAAAAAATGAAGAGGAGAATAATTTTAAAGAAGTGGTTGGGATTTAAGGTGGCCATGCATGAGGTTGATTGGTGTTTAAAGATTGCCTTTATTTTTTTTCATTCTGCCAATAATATTTTACAAGTCTTTTCTCAATATAATGGGGCCAGCCCATGAGCTAGCTACCCCTGCCTCAATCCGAGACTCATGTGGGACCACATGGGGTCGAATGTGCCCATGGGGAACCCTAGGGAGATCCACCTCATAAGAGACATATGTGGTACATGTATAATCTCACAAGATCATGCACGATGATCAACCCGTGCGTAAGGATGTGCATAGTGGGCACTAAGAGCATTCCTTCCGGAGGCATAAGTGGGCACAGAAGCATGCCTGCATAGAACCTGTGCGAGATGGAACCAAAGGGGGAGAGAAGAATTCAGAGTGGTGTTGTGAAAGATTTAATTGATAAACCATGAGAAAACCACATTGCGTTTCTATGTGGGGCGTGTTTTAAAAACATGGAGTAAATACTAGATACTCATCTAATATTGTAAGAGATATCAACCGCACGCCTCATCCCCTTCCATGCGTTATAATCGTGGTCGTCTAAGATTATTCTAAGCTGATCCAACAGTTTTGGTGTCATCTTCAATCTCTGATCACATGGAGGGTAAACTAACACCACTTCTCAACATCACCACTGCCAATAAACAATGATCGTGCTCCCAGTCAGCATTGATGATGAAAACTCCAACATAGTGATCGTCTGATCAAACCAATACCATGCATGCAATCTATGTCTTGCATGCATGTGATATCTCGTGGAAGGAGGTCCGGCCATGGAAAATAGATTTTCTGAGGCCACGAGGATTCAAGCGAGATTCATGCACAATATTTATGCACGTGTTCATGATCTCATTCACGAAGTTAGGAGCCCATGATTAAAAAAGAAACATCTTGAGGATCTCCGCATATCATCACCCATGGTTTTGAATATTTTTAAACCCCAATAAATCCAAAGCATTCAAAGCATGATCCCCATGGCCTCTCACACGGTTTACGAACGCGGAATAAGAACTCCACTCTCCTATAAAAATATGAGCCTAAGATGAGAAGAGTTGTTGTGCCCTTATTCCTGATAGCTTCTGTTTCGAAAAATAGAGCATCTCCATGTGAACCACTTCATGAAGAGAAACCAAGAGTTCTGCGAGACTTCTGCTCTATGAAAAAGATTTCCCATAAGCCATCAATAGGTGCTACACACCCTCGAATTGCTTCTCGAAGAACCGTCAGCCGAACATGTGATAGGTGTCGTAAAAACCCTCGTTGTGCTTCATGAAATCTTTTCCATCATGAGACAGTCCTTGAGATATTCTCACACTATGCTTCATGAAGAGGAAAAAAATTCACCTCATTAGCATAGAAGAAATGTGTATCCTTTCATGATGAATTTAACCTGGGGCCACCATGGTTTCATAAGGTAAAGAAGAACCCATTGTGGTACACATTTTTACACACTAATTCTTGCAGGGGTTTGTGATTTAGTAGAGAAGGATAGAATTCCAACACACATTCATACACACATTTGTATTTTTTAATGATTCTTGATAATATAGATTGAGTGTTTGAAGAAGAAGATTGCACAAAGAAAGGGTTTCACCCATTCAGGTTTGTAGAAACACACACAAAAACCCTAACCTATTCCAATAGAAAGAAATAAAAGAAATAGGAGTAATAGGACGAGTGTGTGTATGTTTAATGAAATATATTCATTAAGGGTTTTCACACAAAGGGAAGATAAAGATAATGCATGATTTCAAGCATGCACAAGCACACGTGAAGTGACTTAAATAAAGAATAAAAAAAGTGTGTGCACATGTGTAAAGAAGAAGTAAAAGAAAGGGAAGAAAAGGTTCAACCTAATGTCATATTCATGATAACAAGCATACATGAATAAGAAGAAAAGAATTTATTCAGATGATTCCATGTGAACCGATCTTCATTTCCTGAATAATCAAATTGGTCTATGTGATTCTATCTAATAAGAGAGAAGATGTTTTATTAAAGTTGGTTTATGCACTAAGAGGTTTTAAGAAGATGTCTAGTGCAGTTAGTGATATACAAGAGAAGAAGAGAAAGAAAGAAGGAGGAATTTCTTGCCTACTGATTTGCAAGTAATCAAGTGAATAACACTAAGGCAGAACAAGATAAGAACTATCCTTATCAATAAAGAATAAGATTGTATCAATAGGAAGTATAATAACCCATATATAGGATGAATGTTGGACTAAGTGATCACCATTTCAAGTAAGAGGATTGTTTCCCACCACCTCTAAAGTTCAGGTACTCACACTGGCTAGAGGATTTCATTCAGAGAAACTCCACTGTAATAACATATCACATAATAGTGGACAATCCATGCACTAGTCATATCCATTCATGGAAAGCACGTATCTACTCTTATTGAGTGGTTATCCTTGTAAAAATATTGTGTGCATATTTTTATTTATTTCCATTATTGCATGCGACAAGGAAAAGAGAATAATAGAATCAAGATCTTAACAGGTCAATAGGTACATGGATAAATGTTGGAATTGGTTTAAAAAGTCCCCAACACTGATTCACCCCCACCCTCTCAGTGTTGGGTATATCCCAAACTGGTCCTCTAAGTTACTATATAAAGGATACTCCCACTACTCAGTTGATTCATCACTGCCCAATTTGTTCACGTATCCTAATGAGTGAGTATTTTCTTATAGAATCAATCGTTGTCCAATCAGGGGAAATCAAATTAAATTTTGATTGGTTAGAGTTGTTATTGACCATATACTTATAGGGAATTAGAGTTTTATCATGGTTATCCTATTCACCTACTAAATAATCAAGATCATATGTAATTTTATTAAATCAATCAATCACAAAAAATCTTAATTTTCAATTCAACTTATCATTCCATCTTCAAATTCCAAATTTAATTATAAAATATTCCATATCAATTTCAACACCAAATCAGAAATTTCTTATTAAGTTCATTCATTTCAAGATAATATTACACTTAAATCCATTAATATCAAGATTCATTTGTCAAATAATTTATTCAAAATCAATTTTCATTTCGAATCTATCTATTCGTATAACACACACAATATTTTAAAAGCCTTTGAAAAAATGTCTGAATTCAAAAATCTATGACCTTATAAATAATAGATCAATATCATCTCTAATAAATCAATATAATTAAATTGAAAATATATTTTCAATAAATCTAGGAAATCAAGGATTCATGTATAGGTAAAAGGCAAACAAAAGCACCCTCCTTTAATGACATGATTAAACAAACAATAGATGTGAGAACCTCCAACATAGATCTGAAGCCAAGGAGTGTCAAAGGAGAATCGATATAATTAAAATTAATTAAATCATGGTTATAATCCATCAAAATTATGGAGATTCATAACTTTTAACGAAGAAGAGAATAGAAGATAATAGGGATTCCCAAGGTAAATATGTTTTTATTTACTAGAGAGGAATCAATCACATTCACCAACACATTGATCTGAGTAGATTAGAAGATAATAGATTAAAAATACACTATATATATACTACACATTTCAGAGGGTAAAATTTGGTTCAATTAAAATGATATTAGAATTCATAATATAGATTTCAGGGATTCAATTAATATTTTGAGTATATTACAAAACCAATCACATTGTTTCATGGGATATGCCACACTGTTAGATCTAACAATGTGTGTAACCATGCACTCTAACTGGGATTCTGGAGAGTGATGGAAAATTTTATTACATGATTAAACAAATTAGGTTCTCCATCCTAGGATTCTAATAATAGTTTTCGGGTTTGGCCACCTAGAATAACAAGACATGAACAATCTATGAAAATCCCTCTATACTAATTTGTACAACTTGGGATGAGGCCACACAATTTAAACTCACCATGTTCCCGTTTATAAAACCATAGAAATGGGAAAATGTTAAGATGGGATTACGCACATGGTTTCTCATAACTGTGATCATAACATTTATATCCCCAAACTACCAAAAATTTCCAAAAAAATCTCAAACAACAGCCTCAAAAATTCCCAAACATGATGATAAAATACATGTAATAAAAGTACTTAGAATATGGTAACATGATGTTATAAGTTGTTCTATATTGACGTGTTTATGATACTTTTTACTTTCCATGGGATATGATATAATGATATGAAGAACTGTTTTGTGATTATGGAGAAAATATGAATGGATTATGATTATGTGATGTGTGGAGACAGATTTATATTTCCCTACAATGACTTAGGTGACGATAGATATCGCATGAGATAATAATAAATGGAATAGGAAGTGAACAAAATTTTATTAAGGTACACTTTCCACTATTATAGTATGGGGATTAATCCTTGACATTGAATGTGTAGAAATAGTCATGAACCCAATCCACTGCGATAGTATTAGTATTAATACATGAATAAGGAAAATATTTTCTATGAATTTGTGTATGATATAAACTTCTGTCTTTTTCATATGATGTGTTCTCATGGGAAATGATTTATTGTTGATGATTCAAAACATATATTAAATATGTATTTTGATTGAAAAAACCTTATTCCATGATTCATTATTAATGACTTTTGACTTCTTTAGGATCTTTATTATAATTTATGATCATGTTATCATACCCTTTTACTAGGCATATTCTTTCATTGATCACCATTTGAATATCTAATTTTTTCCATACTGAGTTTCTAAGCACAAACATTATTATGTTTTATTTTACCTAGGATTTAAATAAAAATTTTATGTACGATATGTATAATAAGGGTTCTAGTTCTGATGAAATATAAAAATTAATGTAGAGATTTTAAGAAATATTTTTTTTTGTATCCAAGATTCCAATGTCACTAATCTTTTATAGTTCTGGTGTGAATCGTATGATTATATAATAAAAATTCATATAATAAGATATTATATATAAATATATAAAGTATTGTTTGATATAGTTTTTATCAATGTAGGTTTTTGTTAATATTTTGAGATTATGAATATAGAAATTTGGTGATAACCCTTGAGATACACATATATATATTATTACATTGTAAAATTTTGGTAAGGTATTGATTATGTGGTTTTCGAAGAATTACATCCCAATCAAGATACTAAAAGTGCACATGGCTATGGTATAGATGCATCTAAGGATAATATCCCGAAAATGGGATGCTCTGGTAAATTTGGACAATCATTTTGGTTTGTTATGAATATACCCTTACTACCCACATGGTTTAACACTCATGAGGGATACACATTGGTAGACTAAAATTTTCATTATGAAAAATTTGATGGATATGAATAGATGTTAACAAAGGATGACCTAGGTTAAAATTAAGGTATCATTTATTGGAAATAAGGTCTCACAAAATGGACATTTTATAAATGATTTATCATAACCTCTCACAATGATTATTTTTTCTCACACTATGGTTTTCTGTTTTATTCAGTATAAGGAATAATGAGGATTCATGTTAACATTAAATGTGACAGATAATGGAATAATTTCCCTCATGATATACAAAATGAAATTGGATATGGAAAACAAAACCTTATGAGTATTCTTAATAATCTATTTTGATATATTATTAACAAAAAAATATTAAATGATTTTCAAAACATTTCAAATAATAGTAAGATTTAATTTTATATAATTTAATAAGGCAATGAAAATAGAGTAATGAATGTTCAATTTTCCCTATGTTATGAATGTTGTAAGAAGCACCCAGGTCATTAAATCAATTTACGGGGAAGATGTTTCCATTAAATAATTGATGGTCATAGGGAAAACAATTTCCAAGTTATTCAATTTTGTATACATGGGGAAGTTGGGAATTATCTGACTCAACACCCAAATAAATTATCTAAAACCATTAAAAATGAAAGGAATAAGATATTTTTGAAACTCTCTTTTGATAAATGAGGGAAAAGGATCACGAAGAGGATCTTGAATATTTTAAATTATAAAAGTATATTTAGTGAAGATAAGAGTCCTTTTCCAATGGACATATGTGCATAACACATGGGAACCAATAGGTCAGTGAATTCCTTCCAGTACAACCGAGAAGTTGTGGTCTCTCCCCACTACATGGAATCCCTACACGGAATAACTACGCTGATTACCAGCATGACCAAACAATTGTTCCAACCCTATGTGGGATAGCTACACCGATGACCTATCTGATGGACCTAAACCAAAAATATTTTTAGTCTCGGTCCACTATTGGCATATAAACAGGACCCTTGAGATCTTCATTTGGACAACTTGAAATTCTTAGGAAATATTGAAGCTCTCATTGCATGAGTGTTTCACTCAGGTCTCCTAAAAATTCTCAGGTAGATATATAAAACATAAGATATGAGATGATTAAGGGGATATGTAACATAAAAGTCCCCTCGGGGTCTAAATACATTAGATATCTTCACGAGGACCATTTTACCCTACATAGAAACCACATATGTGATTTCCCTATCCCTAATCATGGACCTATGTGAGAAAATTTTAGGAACACCGAAAAAGACCCTGAGTGTCTTGGCCAAAACATCATCCATGTGTTATCGCATAAGTATCCTATTAGTCAAGGTATATCATGCTTGTGCATGACTATACCCCCTTCGTGATGCACTTTCAATTCCTCTTATTCCATGTGTGGGCCACCTACATGGAATAACTATGCCGAGAACCTACAACTATGACATATGTAATTCACCATTTGTGTCATCTTTCAAAGCCACATTTATAAGGGCTCCTTTATCCTTGGTTCCCTGGTCAAAAAGGGGACAATATGAAACCTTCACCATGAACACCAAATATACACAGACATGGAGAGTGTAACACAATCATATACTACTTTTGCATATGTATTCCTATGGTCAAGGGTTCCTCACACGTGTTTAGTTGTTTGTTTAGGGTTCTTATGGTGCATGTGGGTATATATCCCTATGGTCACGAGGAGCCTTACTCCAGAGACAGTTTCTGGGATTTCCAGATCTAGAAGATTATGGTTGGACTATGACCGACCCTTCCCATCTCTCGGACCTATAGTATCATGTTCCTAGCACGGAGGGAAAGAATCATGCTTTATTTTCTATTCAATATGGAATTAGATAATCCCATAGTTTTTGAACATATCAATGGGAATCCATACTGGTGTAATCCTCTAGCCTTTCCTGTGGGAGGTTTTAGTCATTCTCTTCTCCAAATTTGCATCCATAACCATCATTCCTTCGTAAAATTAGACTCTATTTCAATGTGAAGTGAATATAGGGATGTGTTTTAGCCATGACCTCTTCCACCATAGCCCTAAACTCTTCTTCTATATCCCAGCTTCATCTATCATTGCCTCGACGTCTTCCACCAGTACAGGAGGAAATGTGTGTGGTTTGACAAATCATCTTCTTACTCTTATTTCTCATACCGATCATGACTCAAATGGTCTTAGAGGTTAGTTATGATCATGAAAACCACACAATCCCTATGAAGGATTTAACTACAATAATTCTAATTCATGTTAAACAGGATATGCATGAAACCCACTTAGGGTCCTAGATCAATGGGAATCCTCCTTAGGAATAAGCCCAAATTTTAATTTCCTTAATTCATATATCATTATTATGTGAAAACCCTGTGTTAAACCCCCCAAATCACCATGAGTGAAAAACTTCCTCATGTTCCCTTCACATTGAATATTCTTCTCAGAAATAAGCCCCAACCTATCTTATCAAAGGGTCATACTCCCTTGAGAGGCATACCATTAAGGGCCTCTATAGGCCTAGGTCCTCCCTAACGAACTATGTGGGATTTGATTCCCTTCTAAACTGGATATGTAGGAAGACTCCCTGATTCTCAAACCCAACATCCTAAACCAACCCTATTCTTTTGGGATATACCCCCAACATGGCCTAATTCAACTTGGAAATACATATCCCTTCCAAGTTGTATGGTATGTTTCACCATAATTCCCACACTAATATTTTACTGAGCACCTTTTGTCTAGAAATCCTTACCACCTGATGTTAAACTGTGTGGTCAGGTCCCCATCCCATGACCTTAAAAGGAATGATGTTCCCCATTAAGCATCATCAAACTATGAGGGTTCAGATTCCTTTCCCAATGATACATATGAATCCCAATTATCGGTTCGATCCCAACATCAAAATACTCTCATCTCCCTAGATGACGATAAACTAGAGAGTTTGATTCATCTATTTGGATGAAAAAACACAAGAGAACCTATTATGAGGCTTGAAATCTAGCATCATCATCATAATGAACAAAGAATATCTAATTTGTATATGAGATGATACCTTTGATGAAGAATTTCATATAAATACAGATATATCAATAACTAAAGAACCTTGAATACATACATATGATTATGAATTCCACAATTTCTAGTAATTGATTACTAATATTGGGATAAATCACATCGTACATCATAATTAATGAAGGATTCATGATTATATCTTAATTCTATAAGAGATTCCCAGTGTAGGAAACAATTTGCCCCTAAAATCTTGTGATGAGGCCAACCAAACATCCTCTCGACCAATGTGATCTCTTAAGATTTGAAGGTCAAAATCCTTAATGAGAAACTAACGTTGGAATGTTGGTCTCTATGGATATAAAAACATTTTGTGATTTCGGTTTTACAAATTAACCTATTTGAAATCATCGAGAAATAGAAAACCATTATGGGGTGAGATTTCTAAGGGATAAATCACGAAGTCCACATGAATGACTCAATTATAAAATTTAATTAAATAAAAGTTAAGTACAAAATAGACATCATCTGGCCACTAAATTGCCCCAACCATGACACATTTTGAATGGAAACCAAAAACAGTGACCTCAACATTAATCCTTAACCAATATGAGAGTGTCACATACCAGTTTGGTGCCTCACATTCTCAATGTAAATGAGGTTCGGAATGGGAAATAAATCATGTATTTCTTCATTCATGAGAGTTGAATATTTTCTTGAGTTCATTGTTTTTATATCATATATATAGACAATTCATTCTAAGAACCCCATCTGATCTAATGGCTTCTTTATGTTTTCACAAATGAATACCTTGACTACTACTCAGGCCAGATCTTTGATCGTGTAAAGGATTACATCACCAATTTAATGTCATCAATACTGGGTCTCTAATGAATTGGTTTGAGAGTAACATTTACATGGTACAATACTGACCCTAGATGCTTCCTGAATAGCCATACAGCTCAACAATCACCCCCAAATGTCTGGCCTTCAATGACTTATGGTCCTAAAGTAGATGACTTCAACCACTGTCTTTAACTATTTCAGGAGCTTATCCATAGAATGAATAATCCATCCCCTATAATATTTCAAGGAGGTCGATCAAGAATCCACCTACATCATCACCTCGAAGACACAGGGTTCTATTAAAAGGGATATTTCCAACAATCATTGTCGCTTACACCACACATGAATTAAGCCTCAACATGAAAAGGGTGACGTTATGATCCAACTGTCACATGTTCTTAAAACTCAGTCATGCCAGATGGCATGTCAGCTAATAGGGAGAGGTTTTACACCTTTTCTTCCTCTGGATATGTCCACCAACCCATTGTTCTGGAAAATAGAGAGCGGGCACATACACTCATCCACCTTTATTCGGCCCGCCAGAAGACTCTCTTGAAGGAATTCAAATAATCCAACCAAAACATATGGAATAAAACTACAATCATGAACATACACCTACCTACACTCACCAAGCCTACTAGTAGACTCAACTGGATACACTCAATGAAGTCATCCATCCAAATAAAATGGAAATTGGCAAGCATGAACATACACCTACTGGCACCCACCACAACCTGCTAGCAAACTTCTCTAGAATCACTCAATGAATTATACAACTATATATGGATGAAACCTAAAATATGGAATATAAAATTTATAGTATCGACCATTCTTACAAGATTTATCATGTATAAGCACATTGAGAATCGATTTGGAAAGTCCCGATGACAATAAAGGGTCAGACTCAACACTCTACCTCCACACAAGAGTATTATGAGTATCCACTAATAAGAAATAGAGGACAAGAGAAGAAACATACACATACTACAAATCCAGAATGAGTATATATCCCAATTCCAATCACTATAGTCACCAAGATTATCTTGGAAATGGTAATGGTGCAAAGGAAAATTCTAACCCCCAGCTTATAGACATTCCATGACATTATCACAATGACGATAGTAGTTCCAGATGGAGTGACACAATAGTTTGTCCCCAAAAATGGGGAAACTCATCAGCGTGTCACCATTTAGAAAATACATACCTATGATCCCTTATAGGAGGGTTATGCAGCAAATTTTTCCATATCATATAGATAACTGGATCAATAATATATACCCTCTCCAACTGGAGATAATCTGCCTATCATGATAGAAACTATATGGATGGAAAAAATCATGCCCATGAAGACTACTTCTCCTAAAAAGAGACCCAAATATATCATGATAAGGAATCTAATTAGAAGTATCATCATGATCAATTGGAAAACTAAGTGTCGATATATGATTAGGCTTTTCTTTATGATGATGTTAATGAAACCCTTAAACATTTCTCTATTACAACTCAAGATGCTACCATACCATTAACAAATTACGAGAGTAGTAGAAATATTTCTGATAGTCCACATCAGACCATTCACCATGAAAGCTTGATTTATGGAAATAATTTGGTCAATCATGAGATCCAGTCACTTATTGAGATCCATAAAAACCCTATGTGTCCCCAGAATAAAATGGAGAACGATGGTTTTCCCCATACTATAATCCACCATGGTGGTCCTTCCCATGATGGTGATCACTCTCAATATCCTCTTGGTAGTAGTTATTCTCATATTAAAATGAATTCTACCCTTTAAAATATAGTGATGATAAATCCATCTTACCGTATGTCCCTTGAAAATACAAGGCCAGTCATATATAATGCCTTGTCAATTCTTGGGGAAATCCTTTCTCAACTAGAATAAATCCCAAATGACAACCTTTCAATTAACATACCTTGGGTAATTTTCTATCCATTATAATCAGGGGAAACCAAACTGATCACATTAATTGTGGTAAAACAATCGAGAAGCATCCACTCTGGTTGGACTAGGTCATGGAACCTCTAGTTAAAGATGAAGAAGATCTACTAAACATGAGTAAACAACTGTATAAATATGATATACCAATCATGTTATATCCTTTATCCACCTCTCAGAATATCTTTCAAGAGGCCTTTTTGGAATATTGTATGCATGAAATATGCCTCAACATATGGAAATATATTCATCGCCTAAAAGAAAAGGTATTTACCTATGATGGGTATCAAACTCACATTAGGGTAAAAGATGGGTTACATTGAAAAATTGAATAGTAATATTTCTCGGAATATCAGAATCTAATGATTGATAAACAACATGATTTCCCTCCACATGTATGCCTCGATTCATTAATTTGGTTGAAAAATATTATCATAGATACCCTATCTGATGTTCGCATCCATGGATGAGGTGTACATGGAGCATTACATATCACTGTGCTCCCAAGGTAGAAAATCCCACCAAAGCTGGAATTTTGCAATGTGACTACCCCAGGACAGCTAAAAAAATAGAATCTATTCATGATCATAGATATTATGAAATATAACAGGCCATATCTAACTGCCACCAACGTCATCCTAGAAGCGAGAAAGTGCTCGGTATAATCTTGAGTCAAGCAACCGAGAACATTTAACAAGATTACCTCTTATAGGTTGTCATCCATTAGATTGAGAAACTGTCATAAATAGTTCAATGGTGTTCTTAAAAAAGTGATTTATGTGATTTTTTAATAATACACCATCCCATATTCAGAAGGAAATATATAAAATCAAAAGAGAAGCTATGGTAATGCCATCCATAGCAGTTCAAGAACAACCCCAGCCTGTAGTGTTGGGGAATTTTTTTAACCCAACGATCTGTATCATCCAACCATGAGAAAATGTTTTTGAAGGTAGAATAGGAGCATCCCCATCCCTTAGGTCTAGGGGATATTTTACCCCAAAACCACATCCACCACTTGAATCATTATTCTACTAATTTGGAAAGATGCCGCTGAGTGAATCCTTTAAATTTTCCCATCCCCTGATCTAATGAAATCTCCTAGAGAGAATGCGATGGAATTGTTTGGAAATTTATTTTGGGTCACATTTCACCACACAACCCAAGTGGATTAAAGGAAGAAGAGGACAAGGTCTCATGGAGGGTTCATAAGAAGTCATTTCTGCATAAATTCCAATAGAATTACCATGAATCACTATATATAGTTGAATTCCTTCAATTCCATCATTGAATAACCACCATAACATAAGACCGATTCGGCGGATTTGGTTGAAGATGTTTCTATTTATGAGATGGTCAACACTGAAATGAATGTAGATGGTTTACATACCCAAAAACAGAGGTTCTCCCAAATTTTGGGTATCCCTTCAAATAATCAACCTCTAACTCATCAAAAGGAACCTTATAAGAAAAAAGGTAAGTTTCATACCATGTCTCAGCATCTCCCTAGATAATGAAAATCACATTCACTAGAGGACATATTTTCTCACAAAGAGGGGGAAATGAGAGAGTTGAGAATAATAAATGTAGAGTTACTCTGAGGTAGTCTTCATACTGGATATTCATTGAAAGAAGACACTCCACACACACATTCAGTTGTAACTTCTCAACAAATAAGGTTTCTCACAATAACTAAAGCAGACAGAAAATGTCACGTAATCACGGGACATAAAATACCAAAAAAAATTAAATCTTACCATAGCATTTCATGAATTCACTTCATTGGGTACACAACCGTAACATGGTAAGAAAATTCCTTACATGGCTTCCTCTATTAGTTACCC
Source organism: Viscum album (assembly GCA_963277665.1). NCBI lineage: Eukaryota > Viridiplantae > Streptophyta > Magnoliopsida > Santalales > Viscaceae > Viscum > Viscum album. Next base: position 57,061,147 of record OY728156.1, read on the forward strand.
ATGTTAGATACCAGTGGTTTTCCATCCAGTGGTCCTGGCAGTTGCCACACCCATTTAGGTTCCAACCGCCACACCTATTCCGGTCCTAGATCAGTTAGCTATTCCTCGAATGATTATGAACATCATTCAGTAACCAACGACTCAATTGGAGGACACTAAAGGATGGTGCACTCTAATAAACCTTGAAAAGAAGGATTACCCTGAATGGGTGGATCCAAATCATCCTCTACCAAACATTGGGGGTCATATATTTCTTATTTTTCGTGGCTCTAGAGATCTAGAGTATCACTTGATGAATTTAATCACTATATATGATTACATGATGGGGAACCCTAAGAAACAGAAAGTAGAAAAGAAAATAACCTTCATGAAATTATTGCAGGGGTCTTTCTTTGGATGATATACGATTTTTTAGTTTCAATTTATTTGAGACATGGATAGGTCTTCATCATAAGTTTATATTCCAATTTCTCTCAATGCTACAGTTGAAAATAGAACATGATAATACAAATTGAAAAAAAATATATATTGAACGACTCGTATATTTCATTTCCCAGTTTAAAGGGTTGACTTACTCCTTCAACATACTGCTCACTCAAGAAGATTTGTTTCCTATCTATGTAGAAAATCTCTATGATGAGTTTTATACAACATTTATACCAATGAAATTCAAAAGAGGGTTTTGTGATCTTACTTAAATTTTACAAATGTTGGAATGCTCCATCCTAGAGACCAAATGAAAGTCTTAGGTAATCCCATCAGCTTAGGGAAAGAGAATAGGAAAGGTTGAGGCTGCTATAGTTACACTTAATAAGAACCATATACCTGCTCCTACATCAAAGTATGTATCATACCATAGGGATCCACCTCCTAAGCATTGATAACAATGACCACAATGTCAATATGATAAAATATATTAGTGGAAGATATAGATTAAGGAGTTAAAAAACAAGTTTTATTCCTTTTGGAATGACCATTTCCCTGACTACTTCATCTCATCCTTGAAAAAAACATAGTCCATTTGCCAATGCCAAAGAAGAGAAAAAAATATTGTGATGAGGAGCTCCCAAACTATTTATCCTTCCATTAAATTTAGGGGTATCCCATCCTCAGCTATTTTTTTCAAGGACCGCCTACAAAAAATGGTGGATCTTGGGAAACTGGAGATGAAAGATTCACCAGCCCAGGTAGAATTCATTTCTATTACTTATGTTAATGATAAATGAGAGTGTAAATAAGTTAAAATCATGATTTCAAATAATTTTAATGACTTGATAGTTATAAAATAAATCAATAAGAATCATGATATTCTATGAATAAAGTCAAAACAAACTTTAGTGCCTCCAACAACTTTCTTTATAGAAATGTCACAATAATAAAAATCCCCATCCCTGGAAGGAAAATATTTAAATAATAGAAATGGATGAAAGGATAAAGTATAAATTGAAGATGAGATCATGTCATGGATACAGTTTTCTGTGACCCTATTATATTTCATTCCAACAATCTCAAAAGCATGGGAACCACCCATCTAAATAGTATAACGAAATTTGAACCCCTATGAAAAATATTCTTTAGATGAGGCATTGATATTTGGTTCTATTAATTTTATACACTTAACAAATCCCTACTCAGAGGCTGATTTGGAATATGAATTTTATTTTCCTGCACTTGATTGGGGAAGTAAGGGAAGATGTTGTCAAGGTCGATGATAGATGGGAAGACATGGTAATACTAGAAGACACTTCATGGACCAAACCCCCACTAAATCTGTTTACATGGATGAAACTTGTGGGAAAGATCTCCAAAAAAGATCTATAAAAACAAGAGAGTTATTACTCCATGGATTACAGGGTATACTCTAAAATGATCATATTAGAATACTTGTTAGAGAATATGGCACCACCTCCTCAGTGGGTAGGAAAACCTAGTCACCCTAATCCACCAAGAACATGAGCACTTCTAACTCTTTCCCTAGGAAATGACTCATCCACATCAGAAAACATCATCTCTTAAATTTCCTGCAATAGAGAATCCTCTTTCTAGAATACATTGAAATCTAGTTAAAAATATGATTTTTTTGAAGAAATTGTCCCATATTCAAGAAACGTTATTAATCCAGGATTATTAGAGACTTTTAAAATACATCATAGGATAACTCATTGAGGAATTTCCATCCCCTCAATAATTTGAATTTGAGGTCACTATTGATGATTTATATGGTGTGGATAATTATCTTGCAGAATTTCATGCATTTAGTTCCTTTAATGACCAATATGAGGATTCTATCATACATCGAAATTTAAGACCATTTTATATATATGAGAGGTTAAATGACATTAATGTTTGATGAGCCTTCATCAATAATGGATCCTTAGTCAACCTCATCCTACTCTAGGAAGTTCATAAATTGGGCCTCAATGAGTATCACATTTCTCCCTCCAACCTAATGTAACATGGTTATGAAAAATATTATAAAGAACCTCGGTGAGATCACACTCAAAAATCAGTTAAATGATCTTGTATCTAACTCAGGGTTAATGGAAGTTTGGAAGGACACAACATTCAATGTTTTGTTTGTAAGAACATGGATACCTCATCATGTATCCATCATTCATCATACCACTAATGTCTCAAATATTTTCTCAATAGTCAAATGGTGACTTAGTATCATGTAAATTCCCCATTCAAATCCTAAAAAAACAATACAATGATTTATGATTCTCTCTCAATGAAGGTAAACATTCCTTAACTGATAATGTTACTTGAATAAATTCCCCAAATGGATTGGATATAATCTCAAGTATTCCTTTTATGTAACCCAATACAAATTACATACTTCTTATTAATAAAATTGATATGTTGGACCATAATTAACATTTTCATTCACTGTCTTAATTAATTTCAATCACAATAGTTGATCCCAATGGAACTGTAGAAGATATCAATTCTCCAAAAAATAATGAAATCTTGAATGAAAATGCATTAATTATGCCCCCTTAAACATCGATAATTCCCATTTTTTCTACCCGAATAGGATGAATCCATCATGTTTATAGGACAAGTTTAAGAGACTTGATCTCATTCTCTCGTTTCTCCTTTAGGACTCCAAGAGGGATTCATACCCTCAAGAGAGCCTAAAATTATTACCTCATCCTTCAGATGTCCAAATAGAGACCCCCCCCACTTCCCTGAAAGGAACATGTTTCAAAATCTCCTCCTTAGGAATAAGCATAAATAGTGGAGCATGAGAAAAAGAAAGAAGAAAAAGATCTCAAGGATTTCTCTCCATAATTTGAGGAAGGTGTCTCCACCACTGTGGTTAAACTTAGAGAAATAAATCATGGTACAAATAAAGTTTTATTCCCCAATATAATTTGTGTGGCCATGAATTCCACAGAATAGGATGTATAGAATTATTTCCTAATGAATATTAAGGAATTTTTTTCCTAGAACTACATAGATATTCCAGGCCATGACCTCATGGTAGACACCCAACATTTGGGTTTCCCAAAATATCATTGGAGATACAAACAACCGGCCAATATAACATACCTCACACATGCCACCAAGATTATAGTTGAAGTGGAAAAAATCATCTAGTATGACTTCTTCTAGGGTGAAAATTGATTGAAATGACTATCCAATAATTTCCCTATGAAAAATAAGAATGGTAAAATCAGTGTTTTCATCTATTTTAGAGATCTCAAATGTCGTTTTCCCAAGGATGATTTCTACTTCCAATTACAGAACTCATGACTGATGCAGTGACCGTTTATCAGGACCTCTCTTTCAAGGATGGATACTCAAGGTAAAATAAAATTCAGAAGGCCCTATAATATGTAGAATCCATATCTTTATGATAAACTTATGCTGTATTCTACAATCATGAAATTCCCTTCATCCAAAAGAACACTGGTTCTACAAAACCAATGTGTTATGCATCAAATATTCAACCCCTTATTGGGAATTTTTTTCGAATTCTATTTTGATGGTCTAGTTTTCAAATCATGGAAATGCTCTAGTCACGTAGATGACCTTGAAACTATTTTTGGGAAGCTTCAATAGCATAATATATAGATGAACCCATTATGTTTTGTGACGGAAATGTGGTTTTGTTGGGGAAACATAATGGTCCAATGGTGACTGATTTGTACAACCATTTAATGAATAAAATTACATAACCGGGACACTCATGTCATGTTCATATTTTTTCTTTCCCCATGGATTTCACACCTCATGAGGGATTCATTTTCCAAAAAGGTTTATAACTAGTTAATTTGTAGAACCATAAACACCCAATGGTTTAGTATCCCTAGGGACCTTCTTTCAAAAGGTAGGTTCCTGTTATGGATTTTGACCCACAATGATTAAGAACTCACATTGGTCGAGATGATGGGAGGTCAGGCTCATCACACAATTTTGGGTGTAAATTGGTTCCTACTCTCTGACTCTCTTATATAATTAAAAAAAATTATGAATCTTTCCCTAATTCTCATGTATGATGCGAGTTATCCAAATATTAACAATCAATCTCTAGCATGTCTTGAATTATGAATAATCTGTAAGTATTCAATGTTCTTCATTGATGGAGCTATCTATGTTTTTATAACATATATATAAATGGAATCATCTCATATACTACTTATAGATTCCTTGGTCCTTATGATGATAGTGTTGGTTTTCTATCCATAGAGTCGATCACTCTAGAGTTTACTCTAATCCAGGTAGAAGAATTAAACTTTGGAGTTTATCATCATCTAGGGAGATGGGGGGGTTTTTAATGATGGTATCAAACTCGTAAATGGGATTCCAATGTATCGTGGTTAATGTAATCAAAACTCAAACAGTTTGGTTCCACTTAATGGGTCACATCATACCTTTTTTACCCGTGTGATGAGGACCCAACCATATTGTCTAACATCATGTGGTAAGCGTGTCTATGATTAAGGATCCAAGTCATTTTTGTAGTACATATGATGAAACATCCCAAGGAACATGGAAGGGATGTCCGTTTCCAAGTTAAATTATACCCTGAAGGGGATATGGCCCAATAGAATATGGTGGTTTAGGATGTTGGGTTTGAACCTTAGGGAGGCCTCCTAAATATCCAAATTTTGAAAGTAATAATATCCCACGTAGTTTTTTAGTGATTGGTCAAGCCTATGGATTCTCTCAAGGGTATGTATCAGAGGAGAGTATGGACATTTGAGAAGATAGTTTGGGTATTTCTCTGGTGAAAAATATCTCCAATGAAGGGAACATGATGGATGATTTTACTCATTTTTATTTGGGGGGATTAACATGGGGTATAATCTTATTGAGGATACCCTGATTAACGGAATTATGATTTGGGATTATTTATGAGGGGGATTCCCATTGATCATGTACCTTATGTTTGTTTCTTATATATCATGGTTTAGTATAACCAAAGTTCTTATAGTTCAATCCCTCAGGTGAATTGGGTTGGTTTCATGATCAAAACTAACCTATAAGCCCACATGACTCATGCTCGGTGTCCGAAAGTAGATGATGAAAAATATTTGACAAACTGGACACCTTTCCTCATTTTTGGCTGGATGATGTCTTGGATTCGATTGAAGAGTCCATGGCTATGGAAGAAGAGGTTGGGGATAAAACACTTACCTATCATCACTTTACATTGGATGGATGTATAATGTGAGTAAGGAATGAATGGTAATGATATGAAGGTGGAGAGGAGTAAGACTAAATCCTCCCATATGAAAGGACAGGGGAATACAACAGGATGAATACACAGTAATATTTGCCACAATTGGAGGAGGATATAATTCCCTATTGAATGGAAAATAAAGCATGATCCCTACCCTCCCTATTGGTAATTATGGGCTCTGGGTCTCAGATAATAGAAGGGTTAGATAAGGTCCAAACCATAATCATCCAGATCAAGAACTCCCCAACAATTTCCATGGAGTAAGCATCCTTATGACCATAGGGATACATACCCACATGCACCATGGGAACCCTGACTAGCCTACCAGACAAGTACGGGTAAACTATGACCATAGGAATACATTCCCAAATGGAGGACATGATGGTCTGCCACTCGATAAGGTTGTGTAAATATGGGCTCTTGGTGAAAGTATCATTTGGGTCCATTTCAAAAAAGGGAACCAAGGGGATATAAGCCCTTCCACATGTGGCTTTTGAAGATGCCTCAAAGGGTGACTCATGTGGGTTCTGGGCACTGGTTCTCAGTGTCTGTATGCAATGTAAGTGGGCCACATATGGCCCATGAGGAAATAAAATTGCATCTAATAGAGGTTATAGGCCTACTAAAGATGGATAACCCTCAACTAATAGGGTAATGGGGTGACTACTCATGTATTTGGCCTTATCCAAGACATCATGGGTTTCCTATAGTGTTACTAAAAGGGTCTCATGTAGGTTCTTGATTTTAGGGAGGGACTTCACACATGTGGTTTATCTTTAGGGGAAAACGATCCTCCTATTAGTTTATTATGTCTCTAGACCCCGATGTGACATTGATCTTACCTATACCCTTAATTATCTCTTCTTTAATGTTATAGATATATTCATGAGAAATTATAGGGAACCTAGGAGAATGTGTTACATAATGATAGCTCACGGGTTTTCCTTATTTTCCAGTTTTCCAAATGAGGAGCCCAAGGGTCCTATTTATAGGCAATAAGGGGACCTGGTCAGAATAAGTTGTTGGTGTAGGTTAGTCCCATAGTTCTTCAGCGTAGCTATCCCAAGTAGGGTTGGAACAATTGATAGACGATGCATTTCCCTAGCCAAATTATTCCAAATAGGGCCTCCATGTGGGGGGGGGGGGTGCACCTTATGGGTTGTATTTGTAGGAACAATGGTATCATGTTGAATCTCATGTTTTTTTTCATATAGGTCCATTGGGATAAGTATCTTAGATTATCTGAAGATACTTTGATACTTTAACATATTCATGATTCTCTTCATGACCCTTTTTTTAATCTTTATCAAAAGGTACTTCCATTATCTATATCAATCATTTTAGAGGAATGATTGAAGTTTTTTTGTATTATAGTTTGATAATTATATTTTTTAAAAGTTTATTAAATGGTATTTTGGTTATATGAATCATGAAACATCTAAGAATTTTGAAACAATTATTTTTCTTTAATGATTTTCAAGAATTTTTTAATGGTACTAATAACCGAGAAAAGTTATATAGTGGTTATAATATAATTTTGAAAAGAACATAATTGAGCGGAAGATAAAACTTAATATGTTCTTCAAATTTAGTAAATAATGTTTCTTTAATATAAATAGAATACATTGAATGATAAATTGAATTTGATAGTATTTGTTTCTCTAAAAATGGATAGTTATTTAAAGATAAATTTTTGTAGTTCAACGTTGATGATGTTTATTACATTTTTATATTTGTATAATATCTAGGGTAGAGTTAATTTTAGGAAGAATATATGTTTTCATTCTGATTTTATGGTGATTTAGATTATTTTCAGAAAGGATTAACAAGTTTTAAGAGAATATATTATCAAGGTTTTCAAATATTTAATGTGTTACATTACAAAAGACTTCATATTTTATTGGTATAAATATTCAAGTTAATATTGAAAAAAATCTCTGATCAAATATTTTGAATTTTTTGGGTTTGTTAATTTTTTTCATAAATATTTTGGTCATGTATTATGGATAACTATTTACAGAATGGGATGTATTGATATTTTGGTTTAATTCATGGGCTTTTAGATATTAATGTATTATATATTGATAACTTGTGCCAACCATTTTCTTTATGTTAAATATTTATATAAATAAGGAATAAATTTTCATTATATTTTGGATATTAATAGCCATAAAAATTTTATTTATGTTCTTCATTAATGGAAATATTATCTTGAATATTACTTTCATGCAGTAAATGGTGAAGTGTAAATTTATCATAGCTCAACCGAAGGTTAAAAATATGCTTAAAAATGGAAAGAACTCAAGTAATTATATTTTATCATGTATTTTATCATGATTGAAGAGGAATAACTGAACATTATGAAAATATAATTGAAACTAAAATTTTATTCATTTAAATTTATTTAAAATAAATCGATGGTCTTTTCACCCATCACTAATTTATGGGTTTTGCATCACAAACTTTCTCACGACCAATTTTTTCTATCATTGTATATTACTCCACAAACATTAGTTTTCTATTCCATGTTTATATTTTAACATCCCACAAATTTTCTCTTAACCATGAAACCACAAATATTTTCTTTCAGGTATAATTTATGATTCCCACTTTCCCTTTCCAAAGGATGTTTTATTATCCCTCTATACGATCAGGTTTTTAAAAAATGTATTTTCAAATATTAATCATTTGATGAGAAAGATACAATTATAATTAAGAAATTTATTGGGGTTGAGAATGAAACAACCTTAAATTTTATTTTAAATGAATAATTTTGTTGATAGATTTCTTAACAAGTAACACCAAGCTTTATAAAAATTGAGATATATTATAAAAATATTATTATTTAAATGTGACTATTATAACTTATTAATTAATGTAAACTGCATGAATATGAGTAAATAAATTATTAATTAAATGTTTAATTACAATACTCAATATAATTTCTTTATTAATATCTCTAAAATAATCACTTGATTTTTAATGAATTCATTTTATGCTTAAAATATTCATTTTCCTTAAAAATGTTTTCTATAAATTATTTGTGTGGAATAAAAATTAATCAAGAAATATGATTTAAAAATTATTTTATAGAATTAAAATAATTTTATAAATCATAATATCAAAATTAAATTTGGTTTAAATTCTTCGATTTTTATGAAATGATTGACTTTTCTGTTAATAGTGAAAATATAGATTTTTCCATTATTGTCATTTCTGTCAATTAAATAAAGTATTTTAAAACTCCCATAATATTTTTTTATTGTGTATTAAAGTTACATATTATTAAAAAAATTATAATATTCAAATTAATTCCATCGGAATAAATAATATTCTTACTTTTGATATAAGTTAATTTCCATACATAAAACACATTTTTCTAAAAAGTTTTTCTCATTATGTTTTATGAATTTACATTTAATTTTATTTATGCCACTTATAGAGATGTAATATTGAAAAATAGATAACCTATTTTTAATGATAATATTCATATTTTTAAAATAGGTCACATTTAATTTTGGTCATTATAAAATGTAACCGTCATAAATTTTTGTCTCCTCAATATGGGTAAAATTTTGGAAATATGGTAAAAACAAGGTGATAATGTCTCAAAATCAACCCAAAAATTTACATTATTTAATTTTATGATATTAATCCTACCATATCTATACTAAATTAAAATAAATGTTATTTCGGTTCCAAATTTGTTTGATAATGACATTTATATAATCTTAAATAATGATAATTTAAAAATATCACACCCTGGATTTTTAATTTCTATTATATTTTCATATACATATAATAAGATGTTATAAAATATTATAATAATATATTTTCAGAATTATTTATTTATTTTTATTATGATAGTTTAATTTTTATTTGTAGTAATGGTATAATTACCTTTAATGCTTACACAATGAAGACAAAGTTCTTGTACAGGTAGTAGAAAAATAAAAGTAAATGGTTTCAAAAAATAATGAGTAATAATGTAGTTTTTATGGTTAATAATAATGTATAAAATATGGTAAAAATGTTTTTATTTAAATTCCATACATTTATTTTTGACTTTAAAGTGAAATTTAATGAATAATCCCAAAAATGATATTGATGATATTTTATGATAAATATTATATTATTCAATTAAATATAAATCATAAAAATTTTAAAGATTAAAATTAAAATGATAAATGGTCAAGCATAACGTCATTTTTTATTTTATGATCCAACTTTTACCAAATATGTAAAATTATAACCCTTTATGATTGAAAATATTCTTACTGCAATAATGGTTAAAATTTGTTTACAATGTGGTTAAACCAATAGATAATGTCTAAAATTCAACTTATACCTATCCAAATATTATTGACTGTTGGTATTTAAGCCATATCAAACATTCTATTAGAAATTATGTCCACAAGATTTCACTTGAACATTAAAGTAAATTTTTTATATTGGATTCATTTTATTAATTTCATGTGAGTGATTTCCCTCATAAAAGGCCTTATCTCTTTTCTCTTCTTTACCCAAAATTGATCCATATTGATTTAAAAACCCAAAATAATATCTACTTTAAACATCCTTATCCACTAATTTTTTGTTTTTTCTTTCTTAAAATACAACTACAAGGGTCTTCAATAAAGAATCTAAAGGAATTCTATTGAAGAATAGGTAATCATTTCATCCGACACATTCACATTTATTTCTTAATAACATTACCCGTATTTTATTAGAACCATCCTAAAATAATTAATATAGTATAATTAATATAATAATATTTTATTGTGATTATTTTAAACTTATTTTCCTTCCCTTTTCAATGCAATACAAATAAAAAACATCGCTCAGGCATCCACGCTATTTGCCTCCTGCATGTAGGGGTGCAATTTTATTCATCACTATTTTACCTGAATGGTTCTATAGATAAAAATAATATATATATATAATTTATGAATTAATTCTAAATTTCAAATTATAATATCTTATCCACCTTTTTACCTTTCCATTCATTGAAAAATGATAACGTCACTCATGTGTACTTGTTGACTACCACCCTCACAAATCGATGTGGTTTTTTAATATTCAAATTATATAGATAGTAATAAGGATACATTTAATGAATATATAGGATATTTATGATATAATAATTATTTTATATTGGTGATTTATTATTTAACACTATTTCATTCCACCAATGGAAAACTAGAACCATCACTTGTGTGTATAATCTGACTATCGTCTCCACGAGGTGATATAATTCAATTTCCATCACAATTTTATATTAATAGTTATAAAATTATATATTATTAAAAAATATTATAATTATAAAATTAATAGTAATATGTATATGATTAAATGATGACAAAGTATTTATTAGTAGAACCACCCAACCAAAATATACATGAAAATGTTGTAGTGATCACCTGTAATAGTGATCTTAATAATAAATTGTTAATAAACAAATGATAATATAATACAAGTAAATCATATTTGGAATGAAAATTATGAATATGGTTATTTAATATAATTTATATAAATCTGTGATTATTATATAGTATATGTGATCATATATGAAGCATGATGGAACTTGAGGTAAGGAGATTTATCATCTCACTTTTATTTCTGTGAGTCAAATATCATATTCAGAACTTTTTTATTTTTTTGGTGTATATACTACACATGAAATTATTTTATGATTATTTTAATAAAATTATATCTCTTTAAAAATTCATATATTTTTTCCACTTTTATGATGTTTTTATTCATAGATTACAAAAGTTGTTAGGGTTCTTCCTCTTGATATTTCAGCATTAAGACATGTCAGATGTTATAAACAGTTTTTATGCTTATGTGGTGTTTATACTACCCCATATAAATTATATATCATGGATACTTTTTAATTCATTATATATAAAATTGAAATTAAGTATATTTAATCCAATGTGTTTTGATTCCAATGTCACCAATGTGGTTAGGGTTCCTCAACTCAATTTTATTTCTTTGAGAAATATGTATGATTCGCAACATATTTCCTTAATATGGTTCATATGGTTCCCAATAATATATTTTTTAATAATTTTGATAAAAATTATTGGGATTCATAAATCCATATATGTTTCCCTCTTTCTGGTGGTTTTGATTTAGTTATTACTAAAGCAGTAAGGGTTTATCATCTAAAATTTTCTTCTTTATGGAATATGATATTTTATGTTCTTATGTAATTTTATAAGGAGTATATACAAACTATTTTTCATTTTATATCATGAATATTCTTATAATTAGTATATTAAATGTTGAAGTTAAATTAATTCCTTTATAATGATTATGAATCAAAATTTTCAAAAATCGATAATGGATTTATGGTTCAACATCATTTTAGTTAAGATTTCATACACATAAATTTACAATGAATAAAATTATATGATTTTTATATAAAAAAAAATTATTTTCTTATCCTCTAGTTATTAATATAATTTTAATGTAATAGTACCACTTTTTCCTTCTCTGGTACATAAACATATTGGTTTTTTTAATAAATTAGACTTTATAACATCTTTGGTTGGGAATCTTTTTTATCCTTCTATATTTTTTCTTTAAAATGATTTCAAAAATGATTAACTATTATTATATTATTCTTTAAATTTATTTTTACCAATGTTTTAGTTTCTATAAAAAAATTCAAAGGTATATTCTTTTCATATTCTAAATGTTGTACTTTTTTATATTTATCATAAATTTGAATGGTATTTTTGTTTTAACATAGTCAACATAAAAATAATTTATCATTGTAATGAAAGACCAACTCTTTAAATATTCTATTATCTATTTCCAAGTATCTTTTAAAATAATTTTTTTCCTTAATATTTTAGAAATTGTCTTTTTAAATAAGTTATTTCTAAATAAAAAAACATGTTTCTCTCAATAAATAATCCATATATCTTTAAAATAAAATTTTCATCTATGATAACATCCATTGATATTAATTATGCTTTATTGGGGAAATGTTGTACTGATATTGTCCTTTCTATTTTTGGGATTATTTATGATTATGATGATAATTGTTTTAAAAAACCCCATTATATACCATGGTTTATTCTATGTTGAAATGATTATAAAACCTGTTTCCATTCCATGGGCTATGATATATTAATATTATAAATGTTTTATTATTTTATAAGACACATATGAATGGGTTTTTATTGTGTGATGGAGGTTCAAAGAATAATATATCCTTCCAATTAACAATTAAATGATGGATATATCATGATATAATAAAAAGGGATAGGGGAGTGAACCCAGTTCAATAAGGAACATTCTTCAATGTTAGTCCCCAGAGTGAAATCTGACTAAGAATATGATGGAATGGTGAATGAACACAACCCACTTTTATAGTCTTGGTAGTGATTATTGACAATGAATATGATTTTATATTCTTATGTGTATGAAAAAAACATATGTATTTTTTTATAATATGATCCCATAGATCATGATTGATTATTGATGATTCTGATCTTGTATGTGTTATGTATTTTTTTTAAAAATCTTATGTTGTGATTCGTGATGAAATGTCATCGGATATTTGTGTGTGATTGTTATAAGTAATGATAATTTTCAAATTCCCTTATGATTATATTTTACATTCTTATGATCATCAATTGACGTCTTCTATGTTCAAACATACATAACATCTGATCTCACATTATCTTATGTTGTTTTCCAAAGGATATGAATACAAATTTTATGTATTGAATGTATAATAAGGGTTATAGTTGGGAAAACTATGATGGGTGATGTAGATAATTTATGACTAAGTTGATCGTATATCCAAATTTCAAAAGAAAATTAACCATTATGATGATGGCATAGATAAAATGTTATTTAATGAATATTCATATAAAAATATGTAATATCTATATATGAAATGTATGGGTCACTACAATCGTGATCATCACTATCCAAGATGTCACATATTATGATAAAATATTTGAATGTTTTTTATAAAATCATGACTTTCTGGGAAGTATTTAGAATTCATGAAACCATCTCATATTCATGAATTTCATTAATATAATGCGTCTTTCATGGTTATTCTAGCACGTATCATACATAAATTTTCTCTTAGTATAGCTTTTTAACTAAAATTATTCATTTCTCTAAAACACTAGTATGTTGATATTTATCAATTATAGCATGAATTTCTATTTATTCCTGGCATGTATTCATGAGTGCATCATGAATCATGTTTATCTCTGGATAAACTATCAACGCATGGACACCACCTTTCTTCTTCTCATTTGATATGTTCATAAAAAGTGATGATGCATGCATGTGTCAGATTATCTCACTCACTTGCCTATGTCATCCTCTATTTATTGTATCAAATATCAATAACCAATTTCATTATATATCTATAAAGTTTTTTGAAATCATTGGTAAACATAATGTGATTTGATGGAATTTATTATTTATGCTCATGTTCCATTTAGGATTATCATACTAATTCACATAATGATCCCCTTATGTGAAATACATAACTCTCAAAGGCCGAACCTTAGAAACACAACATATATTTGTCTTCACAGTCACAAATATCAACATAACAACTTTAAGGAAGATCTATTTACATGGAATAACCATGAATCATGAAAAAAAACAATAATAATTTGTGCATGATCCATGACTTCATTAGATACAAGGAAGATTTGTGAATTATCCTTCCACACAACAGATGCTCTCTTAATAGAAGATATGCATTTAGGATACATGATTTTCATCATGGAACATCATCAGTTTAAATCATGGTCAATTAAATAGTTTCCAAATATATTTCTCCCCTTACATAACAAGAATATAAGGATGTGGAAGCTCAAGTGTGAGTTGATCATCTGTGATCATAGAGTTTGGTTATAATATTATCAGTATCCGTGGAAGAAAAGTATCATGTGTTGGGAATATCCCATAATAGAGAATACATTGGAACACTGATCATTTATATATTAACCCATCCCTTTATCAACTTTATGAGAGTAACTGGGTCCACTCTAGAACACTTCACATACAAACCAATGGTGTGCACCACACCTGGTGCACCATGAACCTCCTAGGCACCAACTATTGCACATTCTTGTCTACCAATGCAAGAACTGTATCGATATCATTCTAACATTCTACTATATTCCATTTTTATAGGATATATTTCTTGTGGATAGATTATCTTTCAAATTATTATATTAGTTGTCCCCTTCGATTACTTAGGGTTATCCTTATTTTTTGCTAAAGTCATGTAAAATAAGTTAGTATAAATTCCCAATAAATTGGAATGTCATCTAAAATATTATTCAATTTATACATGAAAAAATGTGATATTCTTAATAAATCTCACAAGTACTCTCCTAATTCAATAATAGAATATTTTATTCCTTTATTTAAATATTATTAATGAAATAAATTCAAGGAATTCATAAATTAACAGCTTTAATCATCTACTTCCCTGGTGCTCCCTAACTTATCACACATGGACTCTTTGAAAAAATATGAAATAAATCTTATTGATAATCTCCACTATTGTTTTTATATGTCAATATTGACTAATATATTTAATTCATTTTTTACTCTAATATTTGTTCCCCTTATTGAATATTAAATTCAAAGTTTAATTCATGAGTCTTATCATCCCATTATATATAATTTAATGCAATCAAATTCTCTTCCCTCATTTTTTGATAGAAGGATGATGCCAAGTGGTTATCTTAAAAATGATCCTTTTGTTGGTCTATTCTATTCCTATGTTGTCTATACTAGTTTAAAAAACATGACAGATATAACCAAGGTTGTACATACTTTCCATAAACAACCATTCATGTGATATCATCCTCAAATGTTTCTCATTTTTCAAATAGGGTTTGTGTGAACAAATATTTATCATGAAAAATGCAATCCAACCCACTTCATGAAACACATCAGAATAGTTAGATTCAAGATATTTAACTCTAAATTTCTAATAATTATCATCAATTAACAATCCCTTTTAATAAACATGTTGGATAAATTTTTAAAAAAGGTTGTAAGTGACATTGATTACCTCCTTCTTCTAGTTTGGGAATATATACAGAATTCCAATATTCACTAAAAATTCTTTTAAATGATTTTTTTTAAATGTTTTCCCCTGAATGGTTCCTTGTGTGTTCTTCTATTTCATGGTAGTAAGTTGACCTTAGGAAGAACAATCTATTCATGTTTCCCAAAATAGACAGCCTCAAAATAAACATTCAATTCTCAACAAGTTAGATCAAAATAAAATATTTAATATGGAATAAATAAGAAAATTCTTGTCTCCCTAAAACAAACACTCTAGGAAAGAGTTTCTACTCATCTTTTATTTCTTATTCTTTCTAATGTCAATATATAATTTGATCACTTTTTTTATGATAGACATGAAATATAGTGCACATATTTTATCCAAATTCAATTACTCTTTAAATATAGTTCTTTCAGGTAATTTTTTATGAATAACTTCTCTTGATCTTAAACCAGCTATTTTCATTTATTCATAGCACTCATAGGAGTTCCCTAAATTTCTTTCTCCCACCAAATTGGTTATTCCAAAAAAACATTAAATTAGTTTCCCAATTTAGTTTACTTGTCATATGACTTTATGACTCGTTTATTTTCGTTAAGATTTATTTCTAATTGTCTTTTACATTTTTTCTCTTTCATACCATACATAAAATTCCCTAGGTAGATATTTCACACAAAAAACACCTTTGAGGACTTCTTGAGAACATCTTATATATACTTCATTAAATTTATCAATTTTAATGGGAGTATAGGTTTTATATAGTTAATTTCACTTACTCTTTCTTCTAATTTTTTTACTTAGTTTCTTATAAGAACTCTACCTTGGTTTATGTCATTTATCTTTGAAATTGCCGATTATTCTAACCAAAAAAATATTTTTGTACAGATTTTCTATAGAACTAGAAAAACCCATGGAGTTTTAAATTTATAGGTTTGTTTTATTTCTTCGAACAACCAATGTAATATTTCTTTTATATAAGGTTTTATGATGTCTTTTTCATGTTATTGTCTTCTTGTTATAGTGACTAATTACACTCATATTTATTAATCCAAGAATCATGAAATTTTATTTTAATAAATTATCAATAAAAACAAAAGATTTTCCTTATTCCCTTATACTCTATTCTCACAAGATTGATAGAACTCCTCTTTTACTTCTACTGAATTCGTGAAGCCTTCTATTGATTTTTAAGATCATATTGACCTAGATGGAACATTGATTATATCTCAATATATTTATCTTCCCTTGCATCCATATTCTTTTTTATATCTATCACCATATTCTCAACATTGGCCATACTAAATTTATTCTTCTTGATCTTATTTATATTACCTTTTTTATCAACATAGTAAATAATTTTGGTTTCATCAAAAAACATATTTTTTATGGTAATCAATCAGGTTTCTCATTTATTCTCAACAAATTATTCATGGGAGAATTTATTCCAAGGAATATTTTACAATTAAAATTCAATTTCTTTGGAAATTGGTTCTTTTCCTTTTTCACTTTTCCATTTTTGAACATTATTAATCTAATTCATTAATCTCATTTAAATATCTATCATATTCTATCTTCTATACTTATGGGATGTTTAGATGGATCTCGGTCTGATACAACATGATGATTCCTAGGTCGCATGACTATTTTGAGGGGGTGAATCTGTAGTTTCTTTTTATAAATTATTTATTTTTAATTTTCATCCTCATGAATTTATTTGAGTTCATATCCCATTCGATATTATCTCTCAATCTCAGATTGTGTGTAATATTAATATAAATGATAGTAGAAAACAATATTTATATTCTTCATTACAAACATCTACTCCTTAACACGATATTTAGAAACCCAATGAAGTATTACCAACTATAATCTTATTTTTTTATTATCGTCGATAATAAGAAACTAGTTACACACCCTAGTAGTCAATCCACAATTTATCCCTAGTTTTCACCCTAGACACAAACTCTTTTTCCTTTCTTGGTTAGATACCGAAACATTCATTCTCTTGTATAACTATTTAGACACCCTAGCCTATATCCTATTTGGTATGTAGTTAGAAACCCAAATTAAATGATCCATATTATGCTTATTGATTCAAAAGTTGAAAAAACCCTATATCAGATAACCCTTCTCTATAAGCCTTTACTATAATACTTTCTCATATACATATTCATGACCTCTAACAGCTTCTTGGAAAAAGCTTGTAATTCATGAAACTCATTTCAAATATTAGATGATCTAATTCTATTCATATATGAATATCCAATAAGATATTATTTAGTGACTCTTGGATTTAGTTCAACTTCTCTACCTAGTATTTTGTTGTATCAGGTTACCTCTAGGGTCACAATGTATGACCGAAACATACAATCTCCCAAAAAATTCTTCATCACCGATATATTTCATTTATATTTACAAAATTAATATCATGAATATGATTATAATAATCATCATATTAATACTTCAATAAATGTTGATACATGGTTATCACTTCCCATAGGTGATTACTTGTCTTTTAATTTTTTTAGAGTCACAAATTATTTCATCATTAATTAAGGATATTAATTTATTTTATATATTTCATAATAGTTCATGATCAATTATTTCATGAATAGTGATACATCTTTTATAATATTCTTCATTGGATGATCATTTTAATTGTTTCATAATATTTTAAATATTTTCCCATCATTATCAGTTTAATTTTTATGTCCTATGATAATTCATTATTTTAGTACTCAAAAAACATATGTATTCTTCCTTTAGTTTTATCATGTACTTTTAAATAACTGCATAATCATTTAACTCAATGAATCACTTGGGTTTATTTCATATTTACATGAAAAATTTGTAAAAAACATATCCTTATTTTTTTGTGGTTACCATAATATTCATATAATGCATAACTTTTTATGCAACATTGTATATAGACAAGGCATGTTCTCTTCAACAATCAAGGTGTCACATAATACCATTAAACAAATTCTTGTTTTTTATCAGGAATTTAAGTTCAATAGATCATATATAATTGATGAAACAATGGTATATTCATAAAATGAATAAATATTATGCATCCTTTATGGTAGCACATAAATGTATCACGAAATGAGTTTCTCTCAAGATGAACTGTCAAAATAGCTTCTTCATTTTTACCCATACTAAAATATACATATTCTTTTCAATCATACAATGTATTTATGTTTATTCATGTAAGGCATGAATCAATATAGTATGCATGTTTTTTCCTTATATTTAACTATGAATGCATGGATTCCACTTTCCTTATTCTCATTAAATTCATATAAGCAAAGAGATGATACGTACATGTACTGTATTACCACACTCACATGTCCATTCCATATTTTATTTATTATATATAAAATGACGCTCCTCTAGATTTATAGAGCTATAACATATTTTTTGAAGTCCTATATAAATAGTAGATAATGTCATGAAATTTATGTTCCATGTTCATGCGACCTTTATGATTGTTGAATTTTGGCATGTATCGATTCTCTAATGAAAAATTCCAAACTCTTAATTGTTAATCATTAAATACTTGTAAAATATAGGTTTAAATGATCACATATCTCAAAGGAATGTATACATTGATGATCCATTGGCATGGATGATTAATGCATCACATATGAAGCATTGATACATCATGAAATATATGTAAACTCTTTAGAAAAATGGAATCTTTTAATGAATGTAATTTCTTTGAATTATCTATCCTCATAGAAAATGCTTTGATCATAAAATATATGCTCAGATAGTCTAAAATTATAAATAAAAAATATCCCTAGATAAACACATAGTCAACTCAAGAGTTTTCATATAGACATCTCTCATTCATTATCTTGAATATGATGACATGTAATCTTGAGTCGTGTAGGATCACCTTTGGTTTAACAATTCATGTTATCAATGTAGGATTAACCATAGATGAATAGTATATCATGTAGTGTGTATCGTGCATCAGATAATATTTTGTATTTATAGTAATTTATATACTATTTATTTTAATTATCCATTAGATATGAGTAGGTAGGTCCACTGTTTAACACTACAAACTTGTTACCATTATACGTGCCACCCTATGTAAACCATGAACCTCCAATGCACTAACCTGTGTATTATCATGTCTTCCCATGTATGAAATATTCCTCCAATGTGCTCTCCTGCTAACTCATTCTAGTCATGTCGGATAGTACCCCTATAGAGATATTATCTCCCAAATGTATGGTTGAGTTAGACCAAGGTATTACTTAGGGATTTCCTGATTTCTTTCTAAATAATAGTAAAAATAATTAGTGAAATTTCTCAGTAAGGTTCATGGACTTCTCAAATAATCTTTAATTTCAGCGTACAAAAATAGAATATTTTTTCAAGGCCTTATCAATAAATCTCTTAAATACTCTACTCATGCAGTAATAGAATAATATATGTCCTTATTATTTAAATATTAGTCATGAAATATGCTTATACTTCTCAAATAGACTTCTTGAATAATCATGTCACACCCCGACCGCGGACGTCCGTAATTTTTCTCTTTTCTTGGTCCCGGTTTGAATTTTTCGAAGATTAATTGTGATTGGTGGTTTCGCGCCGGTGCGCGGTCATCGCGTCGCTGGCGAGGGTCGTGCGTTCGGCCCGGGGGACGATGTGTCCACCCGGCGTTTTAAATATTAAAGTTTTTACGTTGACTTTTTATTATTATTACTATTTGAGTTGCGTTATTATTATAATTAACTAACTTTTATTTACTTTAATTATTTTATTGTTATGATTATTATTATAAAGTATTATTAATATTATCATGAAGGTTTGTTATTATTATTATAAAGCAATTATTATTATCATAACATTTTATTATTTGTTATTATTATAAGTTTTATTATTATTACATAAGTTTTATTATTATTATATAAGTTTTATTATTATTAAGATTATATGTTTTATTATTATTATTATAATTATAGTTATTATTTTTTATCACATATATATATATATATATTTTTTAAACTTATCCTAACCCTAGCCTATCCCCGTAGCCGCCACCCCCTCTCCCCTTCTCCTCTTTCTTCTTCCCGAGCCTGCACCAGACCTTCCTCCCGTTCCGGCTCCTGCACGCAGCGCCGCACGCCGCCCTCCCCTGCTCCCGTCCAGCCGCTGAAGCCCGGCCTCCATCCCGGCCCTCCGCACAGGCCGCGTTGTCCCCAGTCCCCTTTTTCCCGTCGCCGCACCCAGCCGCTGTTCCCCGACCTCCCTCTACTTCAGCCACCCCGGCCTTCCCCTCCGTCCGGCGGCCTGTCCCGGCGACCCGCCCGTTCTCCTGTCAGGCGCGCTCCCCCTCCGGTGCACTCCCCTATTTCGGCCGCATCTCCGGCGGCCCGCACCCCCCTGCCTCTGTCGCATCCGACCCCCCTGTCCGGCGAACCTTCCCCTTCCGACGAGTCCCTCCAGCAGCTTCCCCCTCCGTCCAGCCCGGCTCCCTCCAGCCCTGCTCCAGGCTCCCGCTGCAGCCCGCTGCGTCTCCCCCTGCCAGCCTTTCGTCGCCGTCCCATGCCCCAGTCTCGTCGCCCTCCTCCGCTAATCTGTGCGAACAGCCGCCCGCGCCGGCCTCCTCCAACAGTGCATCCAGTTTCCGCAAGTCCTCCTGCTAGCCGTGTCATCCTCGACGCGCCCCGCCCGCCTTGCAGCAGCCTCCGGTCTCCGCCGCGCGCCTCCAGTGCGACCTGCACCCCTGCAGGTAAGTTTTTATTTGTTTTACTTATTACTTTATGTTTCATTCTATTATAAATATTATTATTTTGTTAATATAATTATATCATTATTTTGATTATTATTATGTTATTATTATTATTACTATTATTATTATTATTATTTTAATTATCATATTATTATTATTATTATTATTATTATTATTATTATTATTATTGTTATTCAAATATTATTATTATTATTATTATACTACCATTGTTATTATTATTATTATATTAATATTGTTATTACTATTATATTATTATATTATGATTATTCTAAATTGTTATTGTCATTACTACTATGTTAATATAATGATATTATTATTATCAGTGTTGTTATTTTTGATATATTATTATTATGCTAATTATATTATTAGTGTTATTGTCATTATTATGACTATGTTATTATTTTTATTTTTGCTGATATTAAATTTATATATTGGTTACTACTGATATATTATTATTATTGATCGTTGAACCCGTTCTACGATCTTCTGTTTTAGGACCCACGCGGGGCTTTTTCGAGAGAGTGCCATCGCTGCGCTTTGTTCTCGAGGTCCCGCCGTCTCCGCGCCTCAGTTTCGAGAGTGTTGGACTTTATCACGTGGCTTCGGACACACGTCGTGTCATCACGCCTTGGTTCCAAGGTCGTTTTACCGTCGCGCTTGGATCTTGAGGTAGGTCTCCCATTGCACTCGCCTTTAAATTAAGAATTTATTTATTCCTTGCCTTTTATTGAATTTCAGTAAATTTAAAGGACAAATTTAGTAGTTTTTATAGTGTGGTGATCTGCTGATGAGAAAAGCCGTTTTTAATTCTAGCATTTCATTAAAAGTGTTCTTCTTGGATTTAGTTTTGTGCTTCCATGGTAGTATTGCTAAATGGTTCTTCCTGAATAATGAAAGTCATGTTAAAATGGTGTTTTGAAATGTTTTTGGCGTGTGTAAATTTGTAGATGTATTGTTTATGGAAAATGGTGTTTTCTTAGAACCTTGATTAGAGAAAACGTCGTGTGACCTTTGAACTTGTTTTGGAAACCTTATGTGTGGCTCTTGGTTGATGAAAGGTGTTTTCCTTTGTTACGCGAACAAAAGTTTGGTTTTCATTTGGGAAATGGTGTTCCTTCAAAAAAAAATGATTAAAGGCCCGTTTGGCTCTTGATAAAAGTGGGGTGCGTTTGGTGATTGGAAAGTGACTCTACTTGTGAAACAAATGTGTTCCAGGTTTAAGATGCTGATTTGAGTTTCTTAAATAAATTTCTAAGTGCGTTTCTGGTTTTCAATGAAATGGCGTGTGTCATCCCTCTTTAAAAATGCTTTGGTCTTAGATGTTCAAAATGTAAGTGACATGACGGCCCAGTTGGCACTTTATCAAATGTGAAGTGATTATATATATATATACGTACTTGTGAGGGCATTTCTACAGGGGGACTTCCCTTCGAGGGTTGTCGTGTAGCGATGTCCGTGTAAGGGGTTGGCAAGTGCGGTGAGATGAGTCACGCGTGCGCGGGTCTCCCACTTACACAGTGTTATAAAAACTACTATGGGTTCCTGGGCGTCTTGTAGATTATCGAGTGACGGTTGCTTGCTAACCCTGATTAGACGGGTTAGTACCCCCTGGAGTTACAGACAGGCCAGGAGGGATGTGCCACTGGTTGGCTGTTAGGGCGGCCAGTTGGTTATTGACTATGGAGTACCATGCCGGCAGGTAGTCTGAACCCGAGTACGTCCAGGGGTTTTCTAGGGATGTTCAGGATCACCCATGGTTATTGCTGAAAACTTCTGGTTTATTTGTACTTGCACTTGGTTTTCCTTACCTGTTTACCTTTACTTGCACTTTTCTTTCCTGCTTGTTTACTTTCAGTTCTTCTTTACCACTTGTACTGGTTGTTTTGCGAAAATGGTTCTTAAATAAAAATGTGTTTTTCTCTTGTGTAGTAAAACTGAAAATGTAACACTTCTTTATCGTTCAGAACGAATTTAGAATCAATGAAAAGAAATTCAACTTTTGAAAAAGGATAAGGGTAATGGCTCATGTTTAGTTTTTCAAGTGAAACATTATAAAAGCATACCTTTATACATTGTAGTTCAAACCTGAAATAGGTAGATTCTTTATTTACTGGCGGTGCATTGGGATTTGTTGTGGGGCTCACCTACTGAGTACTTTTGTGCTCACGCCTATCTTTTACCATTTCAGTCGCAGGTCTTCTGTTTTGAGTCGCTCAGTGTTGGAGCGAGGTTGCTCTCTAGTTGGGTGGTGACCTGAGAGGTCACATGGAGGTACGTGGTTGTGTGGTTTTTATTTCTTTTCCGCTGTTAGTGTTTATTTAGTCTATTCTATTTACTTTTGTTTTGGGCTGAAATCGTTCCCAACGATCAAGTCTTAATGCCCGGCACTGGTTGCCATCCCGGGGGGATCGGGAACGCCCCTCGGGACTTGCCGCGGACCGGCTCGGGTGACCGGTTCAGGGTCGACCCGGGATGGTTCGTGACAAAATGGTATCAGAGGTGGTCTTGTTATTTGGGATGTCCGGTAGAAGGAGATTAGGACTGTCGGAACTCGAGAGGTAGGTACGGGAAGAGCGTCGCGAACTCTTGCTCGCACTGATCCTCGAGTTACCAGGGGTAGTTCGGGAATTGTGTCCTTGTCTTTTCTGGTTTGTCTTGGATTGAGAGATGATAATGGAGGTGAGCCGACGTTACATCGTAATTTCACATGGAGTAGTGACCCATGTGGAGTCCGAGTACGTGGTTTGAATTCCTCCTAGTGGTCGACACTGACTTGGGACATGGCCCACTACCATGTCGCCAGCTCGAGCGTGACTACTAGTCCCTCACTTCAGCGATTGATGCAAATTTGGATGTTGTTTTCGTTTTGGTCTGTGTGAGTGCGTTGTTGGAAATGAAAAAGGTTTTTGGGAAATTGGACTGGTTTCTTTTAAAGGACTTTAAATGTATAAAATGGATTTTAAAAACTGAAATCTCTTGATTTAAAAAAATCTGTTGTTTGCTCGGAATTGGATAAGAATGGTTTGGGGTGAAACCACAGGTCCTCTTTATGAACGTTTCCACATGTGTGAGAATGCATGGAAAGTGTGTGCTGATGCACGTATGAATGGAATGTGGATAAAGACATGTGCAACGGTTCATGAGATTACCTGGGTGTGTTTGAAATTTAACGCTTGAATTTGTTTTCTAAACTAGTTTTAAAGGGATAATGGTTTTGGAAAGTTTTTGGTTTGAAAGTGGATTGGGTTTTGGAAAGTGATCTTGAGAAAGGGTGGTTTTGAAATCAAAAATGAAAAGGGAATTTCAAAGAGGAGATTTTGTTTTGGGTTGTGTTGTATTTGTTTGGTCCTGGTGCTGACTATTTTTGAGAAAGGCGCTTTTATTGATGTTGCTTCGTTTTGATGTTGGTTTTGGCCTGGTGTTTTATATATCGCTCATGAAATGCCGCCCAGAAAGGTCTCTAAGGATTCGGATATGTCATGCCCAGTTTTTAGTCGTCAGAATTTGCCTATTCTTCATGGTGATCAAGGTCCGTTAGAGGCAGTGAAATGGCTCGAGGAAGTGGAGCGTGTCTTTAGAATGTTGGGAACTCCCGATAATGTCAAGATTCGTGCAATTATGGAGTTGTTTGAGGGTCCAGCTCTGGACCAATGGAAGAGGGTTACCCCATCATCAATGCAAGGTGAAATGACGTGGGATGTCTTCAGAACCGTTTTCATCCAATGGTTTGTACCTGAGGAAGTGAAGCTGGAGAAAAAGAGAGAGCTTGCGCATATTCAACAAGGCCAACGGACGGTGAAGGCATATGTTGACCATTTCAAGGAACTAATTTCCTTTTCTCCAGATGTAGCGTCACATGAGCTCATGAAGGCCTCTCTTTTCACTGGGGGTCTTCGTCCAGAGATCAAGGAGCGAGTCCTCCCTTCTAAAGACCTTTGTTTCGAAAAGCTGGTGGAGGAAGCTTTCTTGGCTGAGTTGGTTTCCGGTGTGCGGGTGGCTAATACTTCAGCGTCCCCTGTTGTTGTTCATAAGAGTTCCCCCTCTGGTGGGGAAAAGGCGCCAGAGATACCTGTTCCTAATGAGTTATCCCCTTTGGTCCCAGCTTCCAGTTCATCAGATCGTTCGATGGTATGCTTTCAATGTGGTCGTTTCGGGCATTTAAAGCCGTCTTGTCGCAACCCCCCGAAGACGTGTCATCGTTGTGGTTGTCTGGGTCATCTGGAGAAGTTTTGCAAGAAGCGTCGCTTGAAGAGGAAACTGTGATGAGAGAATGTCAGTACCTGACTGTGAGGCAGAAGATGCTTCAGCCATCAGAGCCCCAACCACAAGTCTCGGGGCAAAGCTCGCGCACAGTCAGGAGTCCTCAGGGTTGTGAAGCCTTGGCCCAGACTTTGTGTTCCGTGTTAGCAGTGGAACAATCAAGATCTT
Organism: Viscum album; assembly: GCA_963277665.1. Lineage (NCBI taxonomy): Eukaryota > Viridiplantae > Streptophyta > Magnoliopsida > Santalales > Viscaceae > Viscum > Viscum album. Next base: position 57,087,115 of record OY728156.1, read on the forward strand.
TTAGTACTTGTTTTTCTGCTGTTAGGTTTTGACGTAGTTGTATGTTCATTGTTTTACCATGCGGTTATCATGGACTTGTTCTATTATAATCCAAGTAGTCTGGTTTATGTAAATGTGTGGTTTTTCTAAAAAGTGACAATAGACTTGTTCTATGATAAATCTAAGCGGACTTGTCGTGAGAATGTAATATTCTAAATCGGGTGTCCTTCCAAAAAGTGGGTTTGACTCTCGTGTGGGTTGACCCCGTTTTAGTTATGTTGTCGATGTGATTATGCTTTGTGGACTTCGGTGGATTATGTCTCCAATTTGATGTCGGTTAGATGTTTTTCTATGGGTTTTCACTGGTGTTGAAGGTTGTTGACTCTGGTCGAGAATTTAATGTCTGGACGAAGGTGTTGCTTTTCACTCGTGCTATGAGAGTTGGTTTAAACCGGTTGGGAGTTCCCGCGTCGACCCCCCCTTTCCTAGGGTTGTCTATTTAGAGGGTCAACTTTTCTGTGCTAGTTAAGTTCTTGTGGTGGGGAGAACCCCTTCGTGTTCTCCCCTCAATCTCGGACCCCGGTTTTCTCTTGAATTGGTCGGGTGTGACCTGTGTAGGGTAAGGTCATCCCCGAGATTCTTAATTCTCTCCGGTTCCTTTAGTTCCATTAGGGCATGGACTTATTTTTTGACCGACTTTTGGCCTGGTGACTTTCTGGGGGCAGAAAGTGTCTGTGGTGGGGAGAATTGTCACACCCCGACCGCGGACGTCCGTAATTTTTCTCTTTTCTTGGTCCCGGTTTGAATTTTTCGAAGATTAATTGTGATTGGTGGTTTCGCGCCGGTGCGCGGTCATCGCGTCGCTGGCGAGGGTCGTGCGTTCGGCCCGGGGGACGATGTGTCCACCCGGCGTTTTAAATATTAAAGTTTTTACGTTGACTTTTTATTATTATTACTATTTGAGTTGCGTTATTATTATAATTAACTAACATTTATTTACTTTAATTATTTTATTGTTATGATTATTATTATAAAGTATTATTAATATTATCATGAAGGTTTGTTATTATTATTATAAAGCAATTATTATTATCATAACATTTTATTATTTGTTATTATTATAAGTTTTATTATTATTACATAAGTTTTATTATTATTATATAAGTTTTATTATTATTAAGATTATATGTTTTATTATTATTATTATAATTATAGTTATTATTTTTTATCACATATATATATATATATATTTTTTAAACCTATCCTAACCCTAGCCTATCCCCGTAGCCGCCACCCCCTCTCCCCTTCTCCTCTTTCTTCTTCCCGAGCCTGCACCAGACCTTCCTCCCGTTCCGGCTCCTGCACGCAGCGCCGCACGCCGCCCTCCCCTGCTCCCGTCCAGCCGCTGAAGCCCGGCCTCCATCCCGGCCCTCCGCACAGGCCGCGTTGTCCCCAGCCCCCTTTTTCCCGTCACCGCACCCAGCCGCTGTTCCCCGACCTCCCTCTCCTTCAGCCACCCCGGCCTTCCCCTCCGTCCGGCGGCCTGTCCCGGCGACCCGCCCGTTCTCCTGTCAGGCGCGCTCCCCCTCCGGTGCACTCCCCTATTTCGGCCGCATCTCCGGCGGCCCGCACCCCCCTGCCTCTGTCGCATCTGACCCCCCTGTCCGGCGAACCTTCCCCTTCCGACGAGTCCCTCCGGCAGCTTCCCCCTCCGTCCAGCCCGGCTCCCTCCAGCCCTGCTCCAGGCTCCCGCTGCAGCCCGCTGCGTCTCCCCCTGCCAGCCTTTCGTCGCCGTCCCATGCCCCAGTCTCGTCGCCCTCCTCCGCTAATCCGTGCGAACAGCCGCCCGCGCCGGCCTCCTCCAACAGTGCATCCGGTTTCCGCAAGTCCTCCCGCTAGTCGTGTCATCCTCGACGCGCCCCGCCCGCCTTGCAGCAGCCTCCGGTCTCCGCCGCGCGCCTCCAGTGCGACCTGCACCCCTGCAGGTAAGTTTTTATTTGTTTTACTTATTACTTTATGTTTCATTCTATTATAAATATTATTATTTTGTTAATATAATTATATCATTATTTTGATTATTATTATGTTATTATTATTATTACTATTATTATTATTATTATTTTAATTATCATATTATTATTATTATTATTATTATTATTATTATTATTATTATTATTATTATTATTGTTATTCAAATATTATTATTATTATTATTATACTACCATTGTTATTATTATTATTATATTAATATTGTTATTACTATTATATTATTATATTATGATTATTCTAAATTGTTATTGTCATTACTACTATGTTAATATAATGATATTATTATTATCAGTGTTGTTATTTTTGATATATTATTATTATGCTAATTATATTATTAGTGTTATTGTCATTATTATGACTATGTTATTATTTTTATTTTTGCTGATATTAACTTTATATATTGGTTACTACTGATATATTATTATTATTGATCGTTGAACCCGTTCTACGATCTTCTGTTTTAGGACCCACGCGGGGCTTTTTCGAGAGAGTGCCATCGCTGCGCTTTGTTCTCGAGGTCCCGCCGTCTCCGCGCCTCAGTTTCGAGAGTGTTGGACTTTATCACGTGGCTTCGGACACACGTCGTGTCATCACGCCTTGGTTCCAAGGTCGTTTTACCGTCGCGCTTGGATCTTGAGGTAGGTCTCCCATTGCACTCGCCTTTAAATTAAGAATTTATTTATTCCTTGCCTTTTATTGAATTTCAGTAAATTTAAAGGACAAATTTAGTAGTTTTTATAGTGTGGTGATCTGCTGATGAGAAAATCCGTTTTTAATTCTAGCATTTCATTAAAAGTGTTCTTCTTGGATTTAGTTTTGTGCTTCCATGGTAGTATTGCTAAATGGTTCTTCCTGAATAATGAAAGTCATGTTAAAATGGTGTTTTGAAATGTTTTTGGCGTGTGTAAATTTGTAGATGTATTGTTTATGGAAAATGGTGTTTTCTTAGAACCTTGATTATAGAAAACGTCGTGTGACCTTTGAACTTGTTTTGGAAACCTTATGTGTGGCTCTTGGTTGATGAAAGGTGTTTTCCTTTGTTACGCGAACAAAAGTTTGGTTTTCATTTGGGAAATGGTGTTCCTTCAAAAAAAAATGATTAAAGGCCCGTTTGGCTCTTGATAAAAGTGGGGTGCGTTTGGTGATTGGAAAGTGACTCTACTTGTGAAACAAATGTGTTCCAGGTTTAAGATGCTGATTTGAGTTTCTTAAATAAATTTCTAAGTGCGTTTCTGGTTTTCAATGAAATGGCGTGTGTCATACCTCTTTAAAAATGCTTTGGTCTTAGATGTTCAAAATGTAAGTGACATGACGGCCCGGTTGGCACTTTATCAAATGTGAAGTGATTATATATATATACGTACTTGTGAGGGCATTTCTACAGGGGGACTTCCCTTCGAGGGTTGTCGTGTAGCGATGTCCGTGTAAGGGGTTGGCAAGTGCGGTGAGATGAGTCACGCGTGCGCGGGTCTCCCACTTACACAGTGTTACAAAAACTACTATGGGTTCCTGGGCGTCTTGTAGATTATCGAGTGACGGTTGCTTGCTAACCCTGATTAGACGGGTTAGTACCCCCTGGAGTTACAGACAGGCCAGGAGGGATGTGCCACTGGTTGGCTGTTAGGGCGGCCAGTTGGTTATTGACTATGGAGTACCATGCCGGCAGGTAGTCTGAACCCGAGTACGTCCAGGGGTTTTCTAGGGATGTTCAGGATCACCCATGGTTATTGCTGATAACTTCTGGTTTATTTGTACTTGCACTTGGTTTTCCTTACCTGTTTACCTTTACTTGCACTTTTCTTTCCTGCTTGTTTACTTTCAGTTCTTCTTTACCACTTGTACTAGTTGTTTTGTGAAAATGGTTCTTAAATAAAAATGTGTTTTTCTCTTGTGTAGTAAAACTGAAAATGTAACACTTCTTTATCGTTCAGAACGAATTTAGAATCAATGAAAAGAAATTCAACTTTTGAAAAAGGATAAGGGTAATGGCTCATGTTTAGTTTTTCAAGTGAAACATAATAAAAGCATACCTTTATACATTGTAGTTCAAACCTGAAATAGGTAGATTCTTTATTTACTGGCGGTGCATTGGGATTTGTTGTGGGGCTCACCTACTGAGTACATTTGTGCTCACGCCTATCTTTTACCATTTCAGTCGCAGGTCTTCTGTTTTGAGTCGCTCAGTGTTGGAGCGAGGTTGCTCTCTAGTTGGGTGGTGACCTGAGAGGTCACATGGAGGTACGTGGTTGTGTGGTTTTTATTTCTTTTCCGCTGTTAGTGTTTATTTAGTCTGTTCTATTTACTTTTGTTTTGGGCTGAAATCGTTCCCAACGATCAAGTCTTAATGCCCGGCACTGGTTGCCATCCCGGGGGGATCGGGAACGCCCCTCGGGACTTGCCGCGGACCGGCTCGGGTGACCGGTTCAGGGTCGACCCGGGATGGTTCGTGACAAATCACCTTCATGGGATTTCACCAAAACAATGCATATTGACTCATTGACATCAAATAAATAACTGGGATCAAAATTAATTATCTTGGGTCTCATTCTTATATTATTAAAATTACTATTTTATTTTACACATTCATCCTTTTAAAACATACTTTTTTAGAGATAAATATAAGTTTTACATATTATGCAGATGATGAAATTTAGTGATTTTATGTGGATTATGTAATAGAAAGTTCTATTTTATATTATAAATTGTTTTAGAATTGATGGTTTCCCTTATATTAAATTTATTATATTTTTATAATTATTTTATATATTATGGATGTCCATAATATGAAATTAGACTTATTTCATATTGATTAACACTAAATAACTTGTATAACCAACCTAAATGACCCATTTCACTGGATACAAAATTTAAATGGAGTTAACTATATATTTTATAGAATTATGTGTTTTAAAATCTTGTTTTCTTTATGTTTATGAATTATAGTTTTTTAAACCTTAAACAATTCTTTTTTCCTTTTAATGTTTTACTTGAATCAATAAAAATACCTAATTTTTTCATTACGGACCTGAACATTATAAAAGTTTCTTTTTTCAGAAAATAATTTTTAATATGTTGATAATAATGACTATATGGGATCAAAATCCTATTTTTAGTTTTATTTTCTAAGGATGATTAATTTTAAATATTGAAATGGGGTTTGGAAATGTTTTGTTGTATCGATTGTGGTTTTAACGGGTTACTTCATGTTTAATTTTAAATTTTTTTAAATTTTTTATTTTAAAATATATGACATCTATTTCATGTTCTCTGAGTTTTAATTTATATTTGGAATATTTTGTTTGATAATAATTTTTTTTAAGATTATTCTATTTTTGTAAATATATTGGGATCAAGAGGATTTTTTTTGTTTGAATTGATTATTTTATGATAGTATCAATTCTCATTGGTTGGTTATCATTTTGATGAGTATAAATTGATGCATCAGATTGGTAACTATTATCATGATATTTGGTTTCGTAGTAATATAAAGTATTTTATGGCGGTGAGAAATCCACCCAAGCATGATTTTTTAATGTTGATTTTATGGTGTTTGTTATGGAATTTCAATTACGTGAAATTTCACATATTTTATTTGTGGTTTATTTCAAAGGAAGTTCATGGGACTTTCCATTGGTGGGAAATTTTTATTATTGGGAGGTTATAGTGAACCACATTTTTATATGGATTGAAAGAGGTCTAGGAAAATGTTAGCTGGTGATTACAAGTAATAATGATACTTTATCTTTCAAAACAAAAGAACATGTAATTCGATTATATATAGGTATATATATATATATTAATAACCATGTGTATAATGTTTTATGAACTATTATTAATTTAACAATAATAATAATTTATTATTATTAATATTATTATTATTTATTTAATTGAATATATTTAGAAATAAAGGAAGATGAATTCAAAAAAATGATGAGGAGGTGGATGCATTGAGGATACGTTGCATGTAAAAAAATAATGAGGGAAAGTTAAGTAATATAAAAGAAAAATGATTAAAAAATTAAGATAAAATAATAATAATGCTGAATATAGGGAGGTGGATGAATGCTAGGAAGTATCACAAAACCCCACCCCTCTTAGCTCTATCTATCATTATCACTCATATTCTCTCCTAAATTTCTATTTAATTTCTTTTTCTTTCCTCTTCAATACCTCCATAAATATTAATCCTAATGAAGAACCATTTGTGGTGTTGGATTTTTCTCTATTAGTATAAGGTGACCCTTATATTTTTTTAATATGCATCATAGTATTTTTTTTAAAAAACTAAAGGAATTTTTTACCTTAATTTTTGAATATTGATATTTTTATGATTAATTTTTTAATTTACATCACCTCATATTGGTAGATTAACTCCCATGTTATGAGTTCCGCAAATATTGGTTGGTGGATACATGCATTTCCATTTAAAATTTATATAATGGGTGCTCTATCGATTTTGGTAAATTTTCATTAAAATAAATACTACAATATTTATTAATATCATTCTTGTGGTTTTATACATGTTAATTTTGAATATTCTTGATCTCAATTGGTTTTGTTACCCTAAAACACTTAAAATGTATTTTCTAGAAAATCATGCTCACTAAATGTTAAATGAAACTAAAATGATAGATTTTAATTATTCAAAAAACATTTGTATTATAAAAAATTTAATTATGATTTATAATGAATTTTAATCAAAATTTCATCTTGGTTATCAAGGGTTTAGGACCCATTCGGTTTTTTAAAAAGCCAACTTATTCCGTTAGTAAAAATTTATCGTTTTACTTGTTTTTATTATTATAAAATGATTTAGATTATGCATCAAAAAAATTAATTTCATGATTTTAAAATGTTTTTCAATTTGTAAAGTCAAGAAATTTGTATAATGAAAGTATTTTTTTTCTTGTTGGATTTAACCCTTGAATTCATGCGCATTTTTGTTTCAAAATTTTGAAGTTGGAGTGAGGTTTTGTAATGAAATGGTTATGAATATTGACTATCATTGTTATGTTATTGATTTTGGTAAAAAATGGGATTCTTTTTATAAGGTTCTCAGAGTTGAGATATAAATTATTATATTGATTGATGTGTGACATATGCTATGTTGACCTATATTTTATATTGATTTCTCACATCAATTTTTATAAATGGTAAACCATAAGTACATTGGTGAAAAAATGAGTAAAAGTACCACATGTAATTTATTACACTCCCCTATAAAATAATAATTCTACACTAATAAAATTTTATTAGGATATTTTTGTGATACCATTAGATGGGTTTCCCCCACACTACAAGGAATTGATAAATCTCTCCCAATTGGCCTATGTGTGATGTTTTTTTGGTTGGACAAATCACACATATTTTATGAGGATCCTTGGGATCCACTATACTTATTCCCCTTGTATTATTCCCATGATTATTACTGGGATGTTTAATTTTGGGAACTTCACTAATATAGATTTTGACTACTGATATATTTTTTACATTTATAATAATGTTTTTTTATGTTAAACATAGAAGAATTATTATAGACATTAAATGATTTAATTAATTTTATAATTATGTTAATTTTTGTATAGTAAAATAACTATTAAATTTTATATATTTTTTATTTGAATAAATTTTTTAATTTAAAATTAAATATCATCCCTCGCTATTATATATTTAATTTCATTTTGAAGAAATTTTATATTTTTAAATGCAGAAGGGATCCTGGGGTGTTTTCAATGTAAAATTTTAATTTTTTCCCTGAATTTATTTATTTATTTAATTCATATAGAATTTTCAACATCCCAAATTAGCATCATGCCTGACTTGTTTAATTTAAATAATATTTTTTATGGAAAATTTTTTTAACTTTTTTATTAGAAAAGAAAACAAAATTTAAATACATTCTGTTCACACTATTCTTTCATGTATTAATCTATAAAGAGTTTTCATGGGGATTGGGGAGCATACATATTGGTTTTTTTCTCACTCTTATATAAATTTAATGTTTTTTTGGGTTTCACATCATTGTTGAATTTGGTATTTGGTTTTTAGTTAATGAATCGTGGTTGTTCCCGGCAAAGGAACATTTCTCTTGACACATGAAGATGAGATGTTGTGGTATATGTTTTATTTTATTAATTTATTTATCTCTTATATTATTTTATGATGATGATTTTATTTATTACTTTGTATTAATAAATTTACCTTCCTACATTGTGTTCAATTGGTTATGTTGTATATTTATTATTAGTTTGTTTTTTAACATTGAATCTATTTTATTTGTATGTGTAAGTAGTTGAAATACGTAGTGGTCAACAAATAATTTTAGGTGAAAATACATTGTTATTCTTTTTTTTATAAGTTGAATTTGATCCCACATTTGAAAATTTGATTCCTAGTCACTATTTTTCAAACCATGGGGATCAGGATACCCCTTCAGGATATGTCATCAGTCAGAACAGTTTCCCAATTTAGAGTCATCCTGGGTGTTTTCATATCAGACCAAATCACATTCCCCTCAACCGATTAGAAAAAAATAATATGTATTATCTTAGTTTGGTCATACAATTCCTTAATCTACCTCAATAAAGGGTCTATATTCCATACTGATCATACAAGTTGAAAAATCCTATCATGGTTGATCTATAATCAATGAAAAGATAAGAAACATACCAAGCCACCCACTCATTAGCTAGGTCTCAAGGATTTCATTATAAAGGTGTCATAGTATATTGGTATTCATGATAGGTATCTCACCAACCTCATGTGGGGGGGGGCTTCAAATATGAGCCATGTACCACTAGTATACAAAGAATTATTTTATAACACTCCATGTGGAATACATTGGGGGTACTCCATTTTATCAAATCTATATTTATCTAAATGACAAAATTCAGTATCCCAATACAAGAATCCAAAAAATGCTGACCATAAAATTTCATCATAACCTATAATAATCCTTGATTAACATCAATTATGGATAAATCAATGTCATGATTTTATGGGTCAGTCATTCTATCACTTCATGATAAATATATTAGTATATATATGTAACTGACGTGTATTAATGATAAAGAGGATATTTCATTTTGTATAATAATATACATTTTATATCCATAAATTGTTAAAAAATTATTATAAAACCATAGTTATGTTTCCATACTATATATAACATATGATATAATATATAATCAGACACATGTTTTTTGGAATTTTAGGGGTTTGTTAAACTAATTACATCTCAAGGTGCTTTCTATCACATTATTATGCGACCACTTGATAAAATCCTTCCACTAATGTATTTAGTGATTAATATTTATGAAGTAATATATTTTGAATAATGTAATCACATAGAAATTGTATTCCAAATATTTATCTCATTAAACATATTCAAACTCATGAACTATAAGACATCTAATTTTATAATGTTAGTAAATTTTGATGTATATATAAGAATAATTCTTATTAAATCATAATAATTTTTGAAACCCTTTCCATTAAACATTTATTAGTAATATTTTGGTTACATCTACCACTATTTATGTTAATATTTTACCAAAAATCACTTGATTTTTTAGGATAATGTAAAATTTATCTTTTACATTGATAGGTATAATCTTTAATCAATTATTATTAAAACACTCTAGGTAAAAAAATATTTCTATTATCCTTTTAGATTATATATTATCATCTGAATATAATGATAAGATTTAAAACCCCCTATATCAATGAAAATAACAATTATTTTATTATTTTGGAACATTTATGAAATAAAATAGTATTTAAATATAATATATAGTATTTTATGTGTTTTTTGCATTTTTATAACGAACCAACCAAGGTCATCCCTTAACCGAATGCCCAATCTGATCTGTCTTAAGGACGGAATGGTGTTCCCTATCCCCAGAGGTTGGAAAATAGTGTCAAACATTAAAAAAGACGAGGGAATATATTATAAAAATATAAATAAATAACCATAACAAAAAAAAAAGGCCAAAAAGTATCCAAAATATATATAAATCCAAACTGAATATCTTTTAAAATAAAAATTATAAAAAAAATAAACAACCAACCCAAATGAATAAGATGACGGCAATGCCTCCATGTGACCCCATGGGTTACTCTCCATTACCAAGACCAACTATCTCCCATGGTGATAGAACTCAATATTAAACCTACACCAAAGACTAAAAATAAGAAATAACTATACATGTGAGTTCTATAACATACCAGGCATGCTTGAACAAGTCTATTCCCAATGAATTTCCTTTTAAATAATAGAAACATTAACATCATATTTGAAATAAAATATGTAAAAGTAATAATCTTCCACGCTCTTTTCCACTTTAAATTAAATCAAGGTTCATTTCCATCTTATTATTAGAACCCATATTATCTTTTTTCCAATATGGTACAATTATAATTTCATAAATAATGGAGAAAATAATTTTTAAATAATCTTTAAAAACATTTACCATAAACACTAAAAAACCTATTTATCATTTTTCTTAAGAAAACACACTATTTAAAAAAATATGAAAAAAATATATAATAAGGGAAATAGAAAAATACCACAAAGGAGTATCCAACCAATCAGGTATCTCAATCATCCATCAAAATTAACTATCTGCAAATAGACATGGGAGTAACCTTGGGGCTTGTGTGTAATAAATAACATACTAGTACATGTTGAGTCAACCTGGAAAGAATACCTCACAAAGTGAAATCAAAATACCCAAACACACTCAGCCACAACTCACATGGAACAACCCAAGGGAAACAATCAAATATAAATAAAAACAATTAACCACCTACTATGGGACACTAGCTTGTGTGTAACCTACCTAGTACAACTATCATTCTCAAGAAATTAAACATACATTCAAATATCTCCATGTCAATAGTATAGATGAGGGTGAACCAACGGATGCTGAACAAGAATCCAATCACCCACACATATGTAATAGTTTACAAAACATTCGTCACCAAACTCACCCCAGGGATACATCTCTTGTCATTAAAATATATATATATCAATGGAGTCCACATCGATGATCTGTCATTATGGTAAAAGTAAAGGGGTCACAAGGACTCCACTGTGAGGAAGTCCCACCCATTATATCTTTAAAAGGAATTGTAATTATCCAATGAGATTTTTTTAATAATGACTTATCCTTTTTCACAATTTCACAAACTAGCCAGAAAACCCTAATACAAAACCATCATTTCTCAACAGGCCAAAACTAACATTCAAAAATGGTTTAAACACACTATTTTTCATTTCACACTGATTTTAAGAAATCTCTATTAAATACTTTAACCACATGTGAAAAATAAAATCACTTTCACCCAACTTATAAATAGGCCAAATATCATTAATGCATTCCATTTAATTTTTAAGATAGAAAAATCACACCATTTTCAAGTCCAAACCTTTTATAAAACCATTTTATGAACCCACAATCGCTACTAAGATGAAAAAAACATTTATAATGTCAAACCATCCTTAAAAATCTACAAATAACATCTAAAAGCCAAATAGGAATTTTATCAAACAATTGGTGTATAAAATTTAAAAAAAACAATCCAATATACATATGAAATAGGAAGAAATCACCACTTTTCACATAAAAAATTATTCTAAGGATGAAAAATTACATTTTAATTTACAATGAGGATGAATAATTAATAAAATTAAGGATTACAAAATGAAAAAGGGAAGTGTAAAAAACCATACCTCAATATTTTAACTCTTTAACATTGGACACCCAAAACCACTTTGAATGCGACCCAAGAACCAATAAAAACCAAGCAGAACCCTAATCAAACAAAACCACCAACATAGAAAAAGGGTAAACATGAACCCTAGGTCCACATATCCATGGGAGAATAAAAAATAAAGAGAAAATGGAATAATAATGAAGAGGGAGAAGAAGAGAGGAGATAGCCTTGAGGGATCTAACCCCAACCATGTAGAATATCCTTTGATCTACCATGTAATTATGAGGGGAGGCATAGATAAGAAGGGTGAATCTCTTCTAGGGTTTCATTAACTAGGGAGTTGATTGAAATGGTGTTTTGGGTTAAAAATATAGAGATTGAAGTTGATGAATTTCAAAAAAAATTACGAACCTAGAAGCTCGTATGGTTTGGTCACATGTCTTACCAAACCGTATGCCAATAATCTGCCCGTTTTTGGACACACCAGGTCACTCACATAGGACAGAAACATGGTTTCTAGACAATGAACCAACCATTCCAATCCCCACTATCATGGGAGAGAGAACCTCTAGACATGCTTGCCGCACAATTTTAAAAAAACAATGTGTAAGTCGTGTGCCCGACCTCTGAAGGTTCCGGGTGCAACAGAAGTGCGGTTAGGCCAGCACCCAACATTAATTTTTACCATGATCAATGATTATTACATTATCAAAACGATGATGAATTCTAGTCTCCACGTAATAGAATAAAATATTTTGATAAATAAGGAAGAGGCCTGAAAGCATTATAGGGGAACTTTCACATCATGTTTATAATTTATTTAATTAATTTCATAAATAAAAGAATAATTGGATCTTCTGTACATACTTAATTGATGATTTTGATCATCTAGAACTACCATTCTGGATTTTCTCATTGTGCTTTCAAGGATCCAAACCATAATCCTTCTTGAGTTGATCCAAAGATACTTCAATGGCCTCTAATCGACACCGCTAGTTCTCCTGGTGCAAGCATGGCGAAGCGACTATCTTGTGTCGGTCTTTCTTGGTCGCCTATTCTTTGGTCATGAAGAACTTATCTTGTACTTGAGAGGGACTAAAAGAGGATTCCAGATAGAAATTGTTTAGCTCAGTAATTCTCGATTTACCAGACATGATTTTTGGTACATGGAATAATAGACGTACATGTCTACTTATCAATATGAGGCTTCAGTTAAAATATTTAATTGTGTATTAGAAATTAAATACATTAATAATCTTAGAGAAAACCCATTATATTAATAATAATACGTCAGCATTATTTATGGTGTGCCAACATTTGCAAATTGGAAATAGGAATAAATTTTTTCTTCACAAAACAATATCAGTGTTATTATTATTTTTAGTAGTCCCAACAAGTGATATAATTATTTACCGTCATGGAAATAATTATTTTACTACCGGGCCGGTGTTGGTCTACTCAAAATTCACTTCAATTTATAGAACACCTAAATAAAATAAATTATTCTATTAAATAAATATTTTATTTAAAAACTACTAAATAAAAATTTATTAAATGTTTAATAAAATAAATAAATATATTTTACCCATAATCTATTGATGAAATATTTACATAATTTTTTAAATCATTTTAACATAAATAAAATTATTCCACTGTCTTGAGAATAATATTTATTATGTTAATTAATTTCAAATAGAATTTTACTGAGACCACCAGAAACTCTTAGTTTGTTATCCTCTAGGAATCTTTCTCATTGGAATCGGGTGGGCTTTCCTAAATTCCAATAGTACTATCTAGAAACATGTTAAGGCCCCCAAGAAAAAGAAAATAAAGTCACTACAATGACATCCAGATATGAATGCTCACTGTGTAATATAATTCCTTTGTCTCAAGATATCGTCAATAAGGTTTCATGATAGTGTCATCAACCTTTTTTCTAGATACATCATTCTTTGACTACATTAAATAAACTCATCACTACACCATGTACATGGATTTCTACGTGATGTTTCTATTTAAATAAAATATTTGAGATATTAACTTCCATAAATTGAGGGGGGAAATCATTCTTTGACTTATCCATTAATAACATGCCACTCATTACACACCAAACATACCCTAGTTCCTTACAACTGTCTGCATGATGGTATTCATCAGTAAATCAATGTGCGCGAGTCATAACACATATTATTGATATTCTTAATGTCTAAGGATCATTAAACATGCCCGAATATAGAAATATATGATGACACCAAAACATACATAATTCTTATTAGAGGGTATGTTCTTATAATCTCCAATATTAAAGATTACTAAGTATGAAGATAATGAGAGGAAGTCTCATCTTTTTACAAGTACACGCACCCAGTGGTCTGTATACTATATGTCCCATTATATTAGGTCATCATACCTCAAAACTATATTTGTTAATATAGACATAGCACTTCAAGGTTCTCATCAAAGCAGGGAACTACTATGACCTTGTAAATGCGACAAATACTACTGGTCATTATTACCATATATTCATGAAGAAAAATGATCAATATGCATTAATATGCTTAAGATTTACATAGATTAAATATTCATGTAATTAATGTACAACCAGTTGGTACTAGGAAACAAACTCTTATATACTCTCACTTGGACTAGAGCCAACTGGCTTTAACTTTCAGTCTGCTAGACCTCACATGGTTATCATGTTTCTATTGTGTCAAGTCTTTAGTCAAGGGGTATTCCACATTGTTTTCCATCAAAATAATGCTCATTGCAACTTCACCTCTCTGAGAAAAACCCCTCAAGATATGATAATTTTGAAGTATGTTCTTCATCTACTAATATGAACATGGTTCTTTTGTGAGAGCCATCACTGTAGTATTATCACAGTATATTGTGATTGAATATTTAATTCTAGGCAACACATCCCGATCATGGATGAAGCATCACATCCAAACTACTTCATTATCTACCATACATGCGACAATATACTTGGACTCCACTACAGAATCTGCAACCACACTCATCTTGGAGCTCTTTAAAATCACATCACCTCTATTTAAAGTAATGATGTATCTCGTTTGTGACTTCATTTAATCTTGATATCTATAGAAACTAGAACATGAATATCCTTTAATGACATGTTCTCCATATCCTACATAAACCAGGAACATATCCATAGTATGCCTTAGATACATTAGGACAGTCTTGACTGTCATCCAATGGCGGTCATCTGGGTCAACTTGTGATCTTCCTACCCCACTCAATTTATAGGAAACATCCAACCTAGTACATAGCATGGAATATTTGACTTACCTAATTAGTGATGCATATGGGGTCCTCGAAATTATAATTCTTTTCTCATGTGTCTGAAGACACATGTTCATCGAAATATGAATTCCATGTAACTCTGTCAACAATACCATCATGGATTGTTCCATACTAAATTCCTTCGGTATCATGTCAATGTATGTACTTTGACATAGGCCCAATATTCTCTTGTCTCTATCATGATGGTTCATGATTCCAAGAATATATGATGCCTCACCCATGTCCTTCATGGAGAAGCATTGATTCAACTATAAATTAATGGACTTTAAGACTGGTATCTTGTTTCCAATAAGTAATATGTCATCAACAAATACTATTGGTAAAATGACTACACTCCCACTAAACAGTTTGTAGACATAAGGCTTGTAGGATCGAAATAATGATGTAGATACTCAATATACAAGAGGGGGGTGAATTGTACATTTTAAAAATTCCATTCGAACCTTTAAATTTAGTTACGATTAACTATGTTTTCCTTAAGAAAAGGAAAGGGCTAAGTTTAAAAATGTAAAACTTAAGAAAATTCACAACACCTCTAACACCAAATGAAAACTTGGAAAGAGATTCCGAAAGTAGGTTCCAGAAATATGGTTTCGGAAATTGAAACTTAACAAAAGATTACAATATGAGATTCTATATTAAAGCGTATAGAATCTAAATGAAACATAGTACAAGTAAGGAAGTATAAGAAAGTTATACTTTCCTTACAATACAAAATGCTGCGGAAACAAACAAGTAGTAAGACTACAAGATATAAGTCTTTTAACCCGAAAAGAAGTGTATCCAACAACCTTGGATAATGGTCCCTTGATTTATACATTCAAGAAAGTCTGTCTTACCCACACTAGGGTAAGCCCTCGATACGAAGATCAGAGTCTCTGTCTTTCTATCCTCGCAAGACCTCAACTTTAAGGTAATTGGCAACCTCTGTCTTCCTCAGCAAGGAAGCCCTCGAACTTCAAGGTAGTTGGAACCTCTGTCTTTCTATCCCCAGAAGTCCTCGAATGTAATCACCAACATTCGGAGTCGCATGAAGCTTTGAAAGTTTATAAGAGCCTCTCTATATAGAAATCACTTCAACAGCATGTATGAACAATGTCGAAGAAGTTATTCATAAGTCAGTATTGAGCTCTTTCAAATGAGCTCTTATTTATAGGCAAGGTTAGCCTCCTTTCCAACGGTCATATTTACCTTAAAAATTGGAGGGACCTGTACACGTGTAACTTAACCAACGGTTAGTTTATAACAGAATAGACGACGTCGTTTTATAACAAAACAAGTGAAACAGAATGTACGTCATCGTTTTATGTTTAACACAGAAGTTCGGAATGAAGGTTTGGAGTGTAAACAAAAATAATATTCGGAGTCTAAATAAATTCGGAGTGTATAAAACAAAGATGATCAGATTCTGTTTAATAGGTGAATTCGGAATGAGAATTCGGAATGAGAATTCATCAACAGAATTCGTAATGAGAATTTTTCATTAGAATTCGTAATGAGAATTCATCATCAGAATTCGTAATGAGAATTCTTCATCAGAATTTGTAATGAGAATTTTTCATCAGAATTCGTAATGAAGATTCATCATCAGAATTCGTAATGAGAATTCGTAATGAGAATTCGTCATCAGAATTCGTAATGAGAATTTGTATCCAGAATTTAGAGTAGAACTTTATCAGAGTTCGTATCCGGAATTTGGAATGAAACTTCATTATAGTTCTCATCTGGAACTCGATACTTAAAACAGAATGTTTCATATCAATGTTTCAAATGATTTCGAGAATATAGAAATGAATCTGAAACTTATACTTAAGAAATATATGAATTAAAATATGATAGGGATAATTTTTCTTACAACATCAATCTTCCTTATAAAAGTGATTTTCCTTATAAAAGCGATTTTCCTTATAAAAGTGATTTTCCTTATAAAAGCAATTTTCCTTATAAAATCGATTTTCCTTATAAAAGCAATTTTCCTTATAAAAGCAATTTTCCTTATAAAAGCAATTTCTCTTATAAAAGAAATTTTCATTATAAAAGCAACTTTCCTTATAAAAGCGATTTTCCTTATAAAAGCAATTTTCCTTATAAAAGCAATTTTCCTAATAAAAACGATTTTCCTTGTAAAAGAAATTTTCCCTATAAAAGAGATTTTCCTTATAAAAGCAATTTTCCATATAAAAGCAATTTTCCTTATAAAAGCGATTTTCCTTAAAGAAAGGTGTTTGTGATTTTCAAACCAAGAAGGAATGAAAAAGTCATAAGGAAAACCTTATTGAATCAACAATCTCCTGCTTTTTGGAAAGCACAAACGTCCCTATGAAAAATAAAGTCTAAGAAGAATGAAAACATTAAGTCTTATCTCCCTTTGCTTATGGATGTTGATGAAAACGACTAACTCCCCCTTAGGCTTTGAAACACTAAGGATCGTTTTCTAGATTTCCATAATGATATTTCATTAAGAATAAGAAAGTCTTCTTTAATGAAAAACTCCCCCTTAGATAAACTCTATTAGAGTTTTTTTTCTTTCTCAACCTTTGTTAAGATTCTTTTCCCCCCTTTATTAGGTTTCTTTTCCTTCTCCCACTTTGTGATTTTCAAAATGAATTCGAGGGAATGGAAATTATAACAAAGTACCTGAAAAAATAGTAGCAACAGCAAAAGAAAGGAGCAAGAACAATTTTCATTAAGTTTGAAAGCTCAACAACAAAGAAGTTTAGATACAACAAAATATCGGATCTGTCTATTTTGGATCTTTTTCCTTCGCCATGAGACCCTTAATAATAGTCTTTATTTTCTTCAAGTCTTTATGGTTTTCCTCAGCTTGCTTTTCTAACACAACAATTCTTGAATTTTGAGCTTCAATCTTTTCTTCCTGGGCTTGAAGCTTTTCTTCCTAAGCCGGAG
This sequence comes from Viscum album, assembly GCA_963277665.1. Lineage (NCBI taxonomy): Eukaryota > Viridiplantae > Streptophyta > Magnoliopsida > Santalales > Viscaceae > Viscum > Viscum album. The sequence goes on from OY728156.1 coordinate 57,105,091, forward strand.
GCTTTTCTTCCTGAGCCTTCAAGATTTGTTCTTGCTTTAACAACTTCTCTTCAAACTCAATCTGATGATCCATTTCATACTTCCAGTTTTGAGAAACAGAATTAAACTTCCCATTCAGATCTCTGACTTCTTGAATCCGGAAATTCATTTCATCTGTCAAATTTTCTTCATAGGATGAAGTAAGTTCATTTATCTTCCTGTCTTCTGTCTCAAATTCATCCTTCACATTATCTTGGAATTCATCAAAGAGCCTCATCTATTATATAGTCTTCTTTGACCAACTATTCATCCTCTTGCAAGATCTTTTGTGGGCTTCATAGTCGACAAAGAATGTTTTTAACTGAGCCTCTATCTCAACACATTTTTCCATAACCATTGATACGAAGTCTGTTTTCTAATTCAAAGCATGTTGGAGCATCTATCATCTTGAATCAATACTTGAGAAAGTCTAAATAGTACCTACCAACTTCTTTAACTACTGAACAACAAAGTCATGCCCCAACGGAGATGACTCCGAATCCGAGGTTTTTCTTGGAGAATTGTCTTCTTCAATATGCTCAAGCTTTCTCTTTGAATAACAACCATCTTCCCTTCTCTTTAGAACCATTGAGCTCGGGGTATCAACCACAAGTTGTTTTCCCTTGTATTTTTTTGGAATGGAGTCCTATTCCGGAGTTCTCTTTTCACTATCAAACACTTGAACTATATTGTCTTCATCATCAACAACTTTTTGAGCACCATCCTCTACATTCTCCATTTGAGCAATATCATGTAGAAGTTGTTCTTTCTCTTCATGATAAGATACTTATTCTTCTCCTTTATCCTCATCCTTCCCTGGAGTGACTAAGTTAGAAGACTCAACTTCTGAAGTTCGGAGCAACAAATGTTCCGAAGGTGTCGCCTTATAATCATCTACTTTCTTAAAAACATCTCCAGTGTCACCACTACCTTGAGTAACTTCTTCTTCCTCTTCCACTTGCTCTATCTGCTCAACTTCCTCAAAAGGATTTGCTACTACCTCTTCCGGAGCGACAAAGTTTCTTCTTGGAGTTTCAGGTAGAGATTCTAGAGAAAAAGATCTCGGAACAGGAATGTTTGCTGAAACCATCTCATTAAACTTCAATAAAGTCCGAGCTACCTCAACTTCTGATATCTTCTTCTTAAGATTATTCTCTTTCACTTTTTTTTTCTAGCTCATCCGCAGTTCTTTCCTTCAAGGCGTTAGCCTCCCAAGGATCCAAGCCAAACTGAGGCTCCCCTTGCACTCTCTTCTCTTTGATTTCCCTCCATTTAGCAACTACATCATCAGGGTAATCTTTCTTCTTCTTTGGTTTTGGAGGTGCGGAATGAAATTCCTTAGATTTGGGATTCTCTGCTTCAACTTCAACATATTTCAACATTCTCTTCCTCACTGGCTTAGAGGATTCAGGTTGGGCAACTTTTGGAACCATTTCTTCTTGAACAGGTAAATCAACAAACTGACCAGTCTTCATGTCGAAGGCTACATCCATTCTTTTGAGAGTACCATCACTCACCAACATAATCTTGAAAACTCTTGGCTTAGACTTGCATGCATCCTTGAAGGACTCAAGACACCGAACTATCAACTTTGAGAGGATTGCTGGATACATTATGACCTGAGCTCTCAGATTCCCTTTCTTAACATTCTCAAGGGTAATAAGAATGTGTTTCATCAGGTTAAACTTCCTCAGATTTATCAGAAAATCTAGGATGTAGATCTCACTTTTTTTCAGACTATCTTTGTCACCCATTCTCAGTATGATAAGGCCTTGTACCCACAATTCTAGAATCCGGAAATTCGTAGACAGAGAAGCAATATTCAGAACCTTGTAATCTGCCAGTCCGAGAGTCTGTAATGACTTTTCCTTGTCGAAGCTTCCTTTTGAATCCGGTAACACATGAGAGATGAACTCAGCTTCTCCTTCATAGGTCAGCCCTACCAAGCTAGCTTCCTTTACATACGAAACATTATAAGTCTTTCCATAAGACTTAAACGAAAATTTCTCCCTGTCATTTTCTTTAAAGAAGAAAACTGTCTCATAGAACTCTATAAACAAATCCGAATAAACTTCATCTTGATTTTCGGGCTTGGACAGATCAACATCTTCCCATCCGTTAAGATTTATGTTCTTGGATATAATAGAATCATACTTGTTGAAGAAATCAGGATGAACCAACCTTTATCTATATACTAACCACTTCAAAATCGGCTTAGTGGAAGACATGTCTTGAGAAGCTACTTCCACAGACATTCGGATCTGAAGACCTCTGAGATGTTCGGAACGGAGAAATATGAAGTTCGGAATGGCTTTAAAACGGAGAGGCAGAGCTTTGGGATGCTGGAGCTTCAAAACCGACGTGGGGAAACCATTTGGGGTCCCCTTTATTTAGGCAATGAGAAGATAGTTCAACTTCCTCAGTTGATCGAACGGTTGTGACAAGCTGAGATCAGATATGAAGGTTGAAAACCAATTCTCAAGAAAACTTGAATCTGATCGTTTGAGGTTTTTAATAAAACAAATAATTATGAAAACTATATTCCGAAAACAAAATATAAGAAAATGCCAAAAAGTAAAGTATGATTACAAAAACTTGAGTAAGAAAATCATACCTTTCAGATTGTCTTAGCAGGATTATTCGTAATGGGTAACATTTTTAAGAAAAACTATTAAAACTCTTTACTACGAAAAGACATAGTTCTCAAAACTCACTACGAAAAACAAACTCAGAATGGATAACTCAGTACGAAAATTTCATAAAAAAATGAAAAATGAAAATCTCATTATGAAAACCATGGTACCAAAATCTCGTTATCAAAATACCAGTAAAAAATTTTCCATTCTGGAAGTTTTCAATACGAATATTTCCATTCCAGAAGTTTTCTATATGAAAATATCCATTCTGGAAAATTTTATTTCCGGAAATTCCCATTCCGGAATTTTAGTTCCAAAATGTTTGAAAAACTAACTTTGAAAATTTAGCTACTCTAACAATCAAATGTACTCCCCCTATGAAAAGGAGTTTATTACTGTAAGGAAACATTTTCAACAGAAATTTAATTAAGAAAGATTACCTTACAGTTATCATTCCTAACTTCTGTTTAATGTATTCAAATCTATCAGAAGGCAAAGATTTTGTGAAAATATCAGAAAGTTGATCTTGTGTTCCGATAAACTGAAGAATAATATCTCCTTTTAGTGTGTGATAATCTTTTCAAAATAGATTTTGTTACCAGTCATGTGTCGGGAACATCCACAACCCATGTACCATGTATTGTTGCTGGTACTCTCTTTATTTTCCTGAAATCAAGAAGAGAATTAGACTTTCGGAATCCAAACTTGTTTGGATCTGAGATTTCCAGATAACAAAATTTTAGGTACCCACATCTTCTTAGAAAAGTAAGCTTTGTGAAATCCTAAATATTGGGTTTTGTTTAAGGAACAATTCTTTGCCCAGTGACCACCACTTTGACACTTAGTACAAAATGGGGCACTTTGAGGAACAAAATAATTGTTACTAAAAATTGGTTTTGCATGGGTATAACCAAATCCAGATTTATTTCTTAAAGGTCATATTTTGGAATTCATTTTATCAAAATTTTCCTTACCATGGGTAAAGTTTGATAAACACTTCTTTAAGGAAAAAATTTCAGACTTGAGTTTTATAACCATGTGTTTATCCTCAAAATCATTAGATTTAGAAGTAGAGCTTGGCTCAAAGAAACTTTTCTTAGAAATTACTTTTTCTAACTCTTTAGAAAGTTTGTTCTTCTCAAAACGTACTTCCTCAAGATTTTTTGAAATACGTTCAAAATCAGCATTTTTCTTATCAAGATCTTTAGGAAGATCTGATATCTCTTTTGTAAGAATATTATTCCTAGAGTTTTCCTTATCAAGTTTTTTATTGAGTTTGGAATTCTCAATTTCAAGAAGTTCAGCAAACCTAGAGACTTATTCATAGGTAGGTAATGTATTTTCATCATCAGAAGAGGATTTTTCATCAGAAGAGTTATAATACTCAATATCATTAGAATTTAAAGAAACATTGGTCAATGATTTAGCATTTCTTACCTTAGCTATAAAACAATGATTATCAATAGGTAATCTGGCTATAAGACCAAGATTATTCTATCCTGAAGATTCATAACCAGAAGATTCATCTGAAGAGCCACCACCACTGGCACTCCAGGTATCATTTTCTATTAGAACATTCTTAGCTTTGGCTTTATAATACTTTTTTCTATTCCTGTCTGAATTCATTTCTTTCCATTCTTTCTTTTTGAGAAAAGGGAAATCCTGTCTAATATGTCCAGCTCTCTTGCATTCATAACATGTGACTTTTCCATCTTTCCTATCTTTCGTTTCCATTTTCTTATACTTGGATTGGAAATTTCTTTGGCCAGCTATCTTGTTCATCCTTAGAACAAGATTTTCTAACTCATTTTCTGAGATTTCACTTTCACTAGATTCGGATTGAACAACTATCTTCTTAGACTTGGATCTGGTTACTCTCTCAGGAGTCTTAGCTTTCATATGATTTGATGTTATTATAAAAGCAACAGTACCATTCCCATTTATCTTTTTGATGTTGTTAGCATATCTCTTCATTCTGGTTTCATGTTGGAGAGGAGTTCCAAATAACTCATCAAGAGAAATTTGACTGACCTTCCTGTTCTCATCTATAGCTGTTCTTTTGGATTCCCACTCATTGGGAATAATATCAATTATCTTGTCCCCAAGTTCTTCATCATCTAACCCTTTCTCTCCCATAGACTGTAAACTATTGACAATAGTCATAAATCTCTATTGAACTTTACAAATTGGTTCACCATACGGAAAATTGAAGCCGTGGTATTCAGCACTAAGCATAGCTCTCCTAGTTTCAATCACTTTAGAAGTTCCAAAGTGTGTAAGTTCTAACTTCTTCCAGATAAAATTAGCTGCTTCACAAGAAGAAATTTGGCTATATATATTTCTAGACATTGAACAAAGTAAGGTATTGCGTACCTTATAATTGAGTTGATACTCTTGCTTTTCCTGGTTAGTAAAAGTTCTGACTTCCTTATAAGGAATTTTATAATCACTAGTAAGCATAACAAAGTTGTCCACTCCAGTATTGATAACAAAAGTCTTCATTCGATCTCTCCAGTATTCATAATCATTACCATCAAATATTGGTGGTCTTGTAGGATTTAGATTATCAATAGAACCAACATTAATTCCTGTCATACTTAAAAACCTTTGGCACACAAACTTGTTAGTAGAAAAAGTTCGTAATCACAAAGTTCGGAATGACAAAATTCGGAATGAGAAAGTTTTAGAATGACAAAGTGAGCAAGAAAAACATATACTTGAGTACAAGTATTTCAGAGACCTACTCTGATACCAATTGTAGGATCGAAATAATGATGTAGATGCTCAATATACAAGAGGGGGTTGAATTGTACACTTTAAAAATTCCTTTGGAACCATTAAAGTTAGTTACGATTAATTATGTTTTCCTTAAGAAAAGGAAAAGTCTAAGTTTAACAAAGTTAAACTTAAGAAAATTCACAACACCTCTAACACCAAATGAAAACTTGGAAAGAGATTCCTAAGGTAGGTTCTGGAAATATGGTTCCAGAAATTGAAACTTAACAAAAGATTACAATATGAGATTATACCTTATAGCGTATAGAATCTAAATTAAACAGAGTACAAGTAAGGAAGTATAAGAATATTATAATTTCCTCATAATACAAAATGCAGCAGAAACAAACAAGTAGTAAGACTACAAGATATAAGTATTTTAACCAAAAGATAAGGGTATCCAACAACCATGGATAAAGGTCTCTTGATTTATACTTTCAAGCAAGTCTGTCTTACCCACACCAGGGTAAGCCCTCATTACGAAGATCAGAGTCTCTGTCTTGATATCCCCGAAAGTCCTCAAATGTAATCACCAAAATTCGGTGTCGCACGAAGCATTGAGAGTTAATAAGAGCCTCTCTCTCTAGAAATCACTTCAACATCATGTATGCACAATGTTGAAGAAGTTATTCATAAGTCAGCATTGAGCCCTTTCAAATGAGCTCCTACTTATAGGTAAGGTCGGACTCCTTTCCAATGGTCATATTTACCTTAAAAATCCGAGGGACCTGTACACTTGTAACTTAACCAACGGTTAGTTTATAACAGAATAGACAACATCGTTTTATAACAAAACAAGTGAAACAGAATGTACATCATCGTTTTAAGTTTAACACAGAAGTTCGGAATGATGGTTCGGAGTGTAAAAAAAATAATATTCGGAGTCTAAATAAATTCGGAGTGTATAAAAAAAGATGATCAGATTCTGTTTAATAGGTGAATTCAGAATGAGAATTCGGAATGAGAATTCATCAATAGAATTCGTAATGAGAATTTGTCATCAGAATTCGTAATGAGAATTCATCATCAGAATTCTTAATGATAATTCTTCATCAAAATTCGTAATGAGAATTCTTCATTAGAATTCTTAATGAGAATTTGTCATCAGAATTTGTAATGAGAATTCATCATTAGAATTCGTAATGAGAATTCCTCATCAGAATTCGTAATGAGAATTCGTCATCAGAATTTGTAATGAGAATTCATCATCAGAATTCATAATGAGAATTTGTATCCAGAATCCGGAGTAGGACTTTATCAGAGTTTGTATCTGGAATTCGGAATGAAACTTCATTACAGTTCTCATCTGGAACTCGGTACATAAAACAGAATGTTTCATATCAAAGTTTCAAATGATTCTGAGAATATAGAAATGAATCTGAAACTTATACTTAAGTAATATATGAATGAAAATATGATAAGGCTAATTTTTCTTACAAAAGCGATCTTCCTTATAAAAGCGATTTTCCTTATAAATGCGATTTTCCCTATAAAAGCGATTTGTCTTATAAAAGCAATTTTCCTTATAAAAGCGATTTTCCTTATAAAATCAATTTTTTTTATAAAAGCAATTTTCCTTATAAAAGAAATTTTCCTTATAAAAGCGATTTTCCTTATAAAAGCGATTTTCCTTAAAGAAACGTGTTTTTGATTTTCAAAACAAGAAGGAATGGAAAAGTCATAAGGAAAACCTTATTGACTCAACAAGGCTGACATTCATTCTTGATAAACCAAATTCATTGTGACTTCGTCAATCGGAATGTTCCATGACATGGATTCTTTCATTAATCCATAAATGGATTTCTATAACTTTTATACATTATTTGAATCTTTTTGTGTCATAAATCATTCTGGTTGTTTCATATAGACATCTACCTGAATGATACCATTAAGGAAGGCTGTTTTGAAATTCATTTTCCAAATCTCATAGTCATGGTAAGTAGCAATGGACAATAGAATTATGATGGAATTAACCATTGAAACTGGTGAAAAGGTTTCATCATAGTCAATGCCTTGATGTTGTGTGAACCGTTCTGCAATAATTCTCACCTTACAGGTACTAACTTATCATTCCTTGTCCATTTTCTTCTTGAAACCCCATTTTCAACCAACAGGATTTACATCAACTGGAGTATATACAAAACTCCAGACATTGTTTTTGTAAATGGATTCCATTTCATAATTCATGTCTTTTTTCCTCATGGAATCATTTTTTCCACTTACTACTTTTTTGTAGGTTAAAGGATCATTATTATAAACTAATAATGAGTAAAAATCCTCAGTAAATAGTTTACCATACCATTCTAGTTCTCAAAACTGTCATGAACTCATACATAGTTCTTCTGTCTCTAGAATAGTTATTTCTTCCACAGGGCTTTGTGAATTCTGTTCATTTACCAACTCTTGGGTACCTTGAGCCTCGAATTCAATGATGATTATCTCACTCCCACTATATCATTTGGATATTTTCTCCCAATCTAGGAATATGGAATTTCATTCCAATATAACCATTTTTAGGGGTTGTATAGGTAATATCCCATTTCTTCCTTGGGGTATCATATAAAGTTATACTTTGGGCCTATGGGTGCATGTTTTTTAACTGAAGAGGCCTTAAAATGAATTGCTTCCCCACACATGAAAATTCAATAATTGGGCTTTCATTCCACTCCAGAACTCATATTGTATAGAATTTATTGATTTCGTTGGTATTGGGGTAGTATGTGAACCACTAGTTGTAATGCATATCCCAAAAAGGATAATGGAAGAGTCGCATGAATCATTATTGATCTCACTATGTCCAAAAAGGTACGGTTTCTCCATTCACTCACACCATTCCAATAGTGTGTGTAGGGAGGAGTGAGTTGGGAAAGGATCCCAAAAACAAGTAAGTAATCAATGAATTCTTTATTAATATGTTCTCCACCCCATTCTGAGTGTAGTTTCTTAATATTCTTTCCAAGCTCGTTCTAAACATCGTTCATGTATTCTTTGAACTTATAAAAAAAAATCTGACTTATAACTCATTATCTAGATATATCCATATCTACTAAAATAACCAGTAAAAGTTATGAAATATGAGTACCCTCCTCTTTATTCAACTAGAAATGGTCCACACATATCGGTATGAACCAATTCAAGAAGCTCTTTAGCCCTTTCACCTTCCCACTAAATAGACCTTTGTTCATTTTTCCTTGTAAACATGCATGACACACACCTGATGGTTTTAGTTAGAAAGAATCTATATATAAATCGTGATTTATCATTTTTAAGATATTCTTGTTTACATGACCTATCTGATGATTCCAATGTTGGGTGTGGTATTATTCATGTGAAGTATCTTTGTTATCAATTTCCATTACTTGGATTGTGTAATCCAACACGTAATGACCATTGTATAAATTTTCCCAACAAAAACAATTGATATCTTTGTAAAATAAGAAACATTCATTTCCAAACATGAAAAAAAAATCCATCTATATCTAATATCAATACATAAATAATGCTTTTTATTATCAGATGGAACATAATAACAAACTTTTAACACCAAGATCATCCCAGTTAGAAATGTTAGGTAGTTATCCTTGATAGCTAAAATAGTGAGTCTAGCCCCGTTGGCTGCTTATAGATCTACATCCCCTCTTTAAATCATCCGAAATCTACATGGTTCCTATTTTGGGATACATATGTGAGAACCACAAGATATATATACTAACAAATTTGTAGAAACTGATAAATTACATTCGATAAAAACACACTTTAAGATTCCCCTTGCATCTAAGGTTGTTTGGAACTCTTCTTCTGGTGGACCTTCTTTCCAAATGCAAAAACAAACTATTTCTCATTACCTTGAATCCCAATTGATATTCCATTTCATGTAAGGGAGTGGAGAATCATTGGTCTTAAATCTTTTCACCTTCCCATTCTCCATATTCACTATAAGGACCTGAGGCATTTTACACTTCATATCTTTGTCCACGTAGATTATGAGGATAAGAAGATAAAATAGTGACATTTCAATGTTGTTTATATTAAAATTGGGAACAATGTTGGAGAAGCTCTGAGGAAGTGATGAAATAATGAGACCGGTACCATGTTTATCAAGGATTTTACACCCTAGAACCCCCATATTCTCAATGTATCTAATGAGAATGACTATATGAGGCATAGATGGGGAACCCTATCTAGGTATAATCTGAAAGATATCCTTATATATCTGAATCCTTTTCTATATTTCTCTCTCTTGGTAAAGACTACAGAGGTCCTCAAGCATTCTATAATCACCCATGTGTTCATGTCACTTCAAGAGATCACTAGACATTGATGATAACATAAAAATTTAACGTCATCCATGTCATTCAAATGTTTCACATAGACTAGGGAATCTTCATCACTTGCCTCTTTGGTAGGAAGATCAGGAAATGCTGACTCCAACATGTAAGACATTCGTTCAGGGAATAGGATAACCCAAAGGGGTCTAAACCATTCCTAGAAGTTACTACTTTTGAGGATGTTGTCTTTATCTAGAATTAATCACAGGGATAATGTGGTTTACAACATTGTCATTTTATATTCTACATTTAAAATAGTCGATCATTAATACATTCTTGATTATAATTTATGAGAAATAATAAATTAATTTTATTAATTCTCCGAAAATTTTATCAAGTCCCAATGGGCCTCACCATTTAACTCGAAATGCCTAGTTTCCATGAAATTCTTGGGGAATGGATATATATTCCCCTTCCCGTATCCCAAACAAGGATTGGGAAATCTATTTGAATATATTTAGGTTCGAATGTCTTTTCCAACTATGTGCTTTCATCTCCTTCATCTACTGAGTAGACTCCCCAATAATGAAATCCTGAAATTGGATTTCCATAACTCTTTCCTCTAATATTATAGAAATTCTAGAAAGGTCTAATCCTCTTTATTTAATATGGTTACAATAACATGAAACCTTCCATAAGGGATTCCTATATAAAAATATATGTCACAACAGGGGTTTCTCAAACACGTAGTTTGATTTATTTTTACCTAAATCACGTAATAGATGGCTTGGTCTGACATAATGTTTTATTTGATGGATTTTTATCTCTTATGAGTGAATTAATTATTATCATTATCACATTATTGTTAATATTATGTGTAACATTCATAAGTGATTAATCATTCTTTGATTATATTAATTTATAATCTTGATTTATTTTAGTTCAATTATGGATGCTTTTTTAATTAATTAATTATGTGATATGGACGACACATCCATAATGATAAACCATGCAACTGAGAGAAAAAATACAAACCAAAGGGAATGATCCCGATACTTTCCAATGGTTAGTTTATCTAGGAGATTAAAAACTAACCATGACCAACAAGAGAAACACCTTGAACTTTTTGGGTTTATATTTATATCCTTCCACCTATCCACCTCTGTATTTTATAGGATTGGTTTCGTCTTGGCTCCAGATTGAATCTCCTCCTCTAGAATGGTAGTTTCATAAATTAAATATACATTTTTTACTCACACTTATGTGAGGGGTAAAATGTGGGGTTTACATAAAGAAAACGTAGCCACACAAGCCCTATATATTAATGAGGACAGATGGCTCTCAATCCAACAATTAATATACTAAATAAACTAAAATAAAAAACAACAACATAAAAAGGTCTTGGTCTAGGTCATGATCACCCACTTATATGCAATGAGTAATGTATTTAATAAAACTAGTATTTTATTCTTTAATAATTATTGTTTCAGATAAATAACACTTGAATCAATAATTTATCATCTTTAATGAATCAATCCCTTTATCTTAACCCATTTTTATTAATTTCCATGAGATTATAATCCATCATAATTTTAAACAAATAAATTCATTTAAAATTATCTATGTATGTATCTTATACCTTGGAGGCAACCCGATAAATTCCAATTCATAACTACCTAATGAATAGGAATGAACAATACCCCGATGATGAATTAAACACACACACACAAACATATATATATATATATATATATATATATATATATATATGAAACACCTTAAACGTGTTGTGCCCTAGATTTACACCTGCACCGTGGTACACATCCCAAGGGTTTTTATAAAATAATAATAAATTTTTATAAATCTGTATAATTTGGATGAGTACACAGTGTGTAGTTCATACTAAATGGGGTGTACTATCATTGACCATCCTTCCGATGTATTCACCCAAGGAAACTACATGTATATGAACATCGGAAATCCTTAGTGTACACGGCGTGTCCAGTAGGCCACACACCATGTAGTATCCATGTTACATAGTCTCTAGTTGGGAAAGTCATGTATATGGCACATGGTCCAACCCTAACCTGAAGGGACTACAGGCCATGTTCAGTGGGCCACAAGGAATGTAATTCAGAAATGGTGTGCCACCTATTCCAAGTCAACACACAGAGTCTTTAAGACTTAGAAAAACTACAATAACACATATGGATTTAGAGGACTAGTCACGATGAATTGAACCTTGATACATGGCATGTGAATCCAACAACATTCCATGTATTCTGGTATTGTACATCCAAGAACCTTTGGCACCTCTTAATGAGATCCTCTATTTTATTTTAATCAAAAATAAAATAAAATATCATTTCTATAAGGTTAACAAGAATCCACAGTACATGAACAAATCTTGAGATTCAATTTTGCAGAACTATTAACATGAATTTTCAAACTAAATTATTAAATAGTAAATCATCAACGAATTATTTAAATATTTATAGACAATGATGTAACCCATATGATACCACTTGAAGGTTCTGGGTGTAGTGGAAGACCAATTGGCTCGGCACCTGACTTTAATTTTTACCATGATTAATTTTTATTATGGGATCCATACGACGATGAATTCCAATCTCCATGGAGTATAATCAAAGATTTAGATAAATAAATAACAGCCCGACACCATTGTGGAGGATCTTTCACATATTGTTTATAATAAAATTATGTAATTCACAATGAAAACAATACCTGGATATTTTATACTACTTTCATTGATTATGTTGATTATCTAGAATGACCCTTTCAGATTGTCTCATTGCGCATGCGGGGATCCAAACCAGAATCCCTCAAGCATCGATCCACGCATGCTCTGATGGCCTCTTATCGAAACCACTTTTTCTCTGGGTAGTAGCACAACAAAGTATGTGTCTTTTGTCAGTCATTCTTGATCTCATGTTATTCGGTTTTGAAAAATTCTCACGTTCTTTAGAGGGGAGGGAAAAGGATTCGAGAGATAAATTGTTTATCTCAACAATTCTCATTTCATCGGGCATGCAGTTCTGTATATGGCACAATAGATGTAGATATCTATTTATCGACATGGGGCTTCGGTTATAATATTTAATAGAGTAAAATAAATTAAATACCATCATAACCTTAAAGAGAACCCATGATTTTAATGATAATAACGTGTGATTATTTATTATACACCAATATATACAAAATAGAATTATTAATAAAATTTTGATTCACAAAATAATAGTTGATTACTATTTTAACTTGTGCCATCTATTTAAAAAATTAATTACCACATTGAAAATAATTATTTTACTACTGGACCAGTCTTGGTCTACCCAAACACCGCAACCATTTATTGAACACCAATGTAAATAAGTAAATAATTTATTCTATCATATAAATATTTTATTTCCAAACTAGTAAATAAATATTTATTAAATGTTCAATAAAATAAATAAATATATTTTTCCCACATTATAGTGTATAAATATTCATTCAATTTATGAAATAATTTTAACATTAATAAAAGTATTCCTCTGTCTTGATAATAATTTTTGTTCTTTTAATTAATTTCAAATTGAGTTTAACTGAGACCACCAAAAAAACATAGTGTGTGGCCCTCTAGGATTCTTTCTCTTCAGCATTAGGTGGGTTTGCCTAAATTCCAAGAGTACAATCTATCAATAGGTCATGGAACCCAATAGAATGAACATAAAGTCACAAAAATGACAACCACATTCTAACACTCATTGTGTAATATAATCCCTTTGTCTCAATATCTCATCAAGCAGGTTTCATGATAGTGTCATCAATCTTTGGGTTTGGTATGTCATTCTTTGACTACTGGAAATAAACTCTTCATTTCACCATGGCCATAGAATTTTGTGTGATGGTTCTATTTCAATAAAAGGGCTGAGATATCAACTTCACTAAAGGGAAGTGAAAAATCCTTCCTCGAATTATCTATTAATGGATTTCCCCTTGTGATGCACCCAACGTACCCTACTTCCATCCAACTGTCTGCGTGACTTTTTTTTGTTTGTAAATCAAGGTGAGTGAGTTGTTACATGTATTAATGATATATTAATGTCTGTGAATAATTTCACACACTCACGGATAGGAATATCTGATGACACCCAAACATGAGGAATTCTTACTGGTGGGTTTATTCTCATAATCTCCCATCATGGAGATTACCAAGTATGAACATCAAGTGAAGAAGACTCATCATCTTATGAGTACTCTAACTTTATGATCTGTATACTATGTGTCAAATTATAGTATTTAATCCAACCAAAGAACTATATTTAATTATATTTTCATATCACTTCAAGTTTCTCATTATAGGGGGGACTTCTATGACCTTATCAATTTGAAAAATACACCATGGCATTATTACACTATAGTCTGGCAGAACAATGAACAACATGTAATAAAATGTTTAATATTTAAATATATGAAATATTAATTTAATCAAAGTAAAACTAGTTGGTTCTAGGACACCAACACTTCAAAACTAGGCCAGAAACACTTAATCCACACAGTTACCTAGAGAAGGCTACATGGTTTCCTTAACTGTGTGGAAACTATTCGTAAGAAACTGTCAAGAACGAAAAACTCATCTTTTCTCAAAAAACTCTTGAGAAAACTAAGGAATCACCCCAAGGTCAAAATTATCAAATAATAACTTAAAAATTTATAACCCATCACACCTAGAATTCATTAAAAATAGAGATCCAATGAATAAACTAGAAAACGGTTGAAAATAAAAACTCAGGAGTTAGAATTATCCCAACAATAACACTTTTCTCCCCTCGTAAACTCACGAAATCTTGAAATTGATTGATCAAATACTAAATATTCTACAACCACATGATTCACCCTCTTAAACCATGAATATCCCAGACACATCCGAACAGAACATATTCCTCTTTTTAAGAACAAGACAATAAACTGAAACCACATACTGGAAAATAATAGGGAAATTTTATCCACAAAATTTTCTACCATGCTTCCTATGAGATCATTGGTAACACTCCAAAACCCAAGGTTCAACCATACAAAATGGAAACTCAAAAATCAAATAATATCAAAAATGTCACTTACTACTAGATCACCTTCAAATTAATACTAAATATTCAACACATGATATTGGGATGGACTCCCCACTATTAGAAAAACACCTGCACTACTTTGTTCTAGGTGAAATTTAATAAGAACCATGGTGGGTGTCCCCATCATTAATGAAAACTAAGAAACTAGCCCACACTGGCCAAAAACCCACACCACAAGGGGAGGGGAGGGTAGGGGTCCAACGAAAGGAACACTGACCCAAATAGAAATGAGCACACAACTCATCCACTCTTGATGGATGAAAACCAAGTCATAGATGATTAAAACATGCTATCCAAGAACGCAAAACTAATGAGAATATTTCCTCAAAGAATGAACAATCAAAATAACTACATGAGGAATAATTACACCATGATTTTTGGACAAGAGGTAATTCACTAGGATAGATAGAGAATAATATTTACATAAAAAATGACTCACTATAATGGTGAAAACATGAGCTGAGCAAAAACTCATGCACCCTTGTGATTTTCTGACTACATATAATGATTCACTTTGCGGCCTATGGATGGAGACCTGCTATTTGAATCATCTGTTGTTCAGAAATCAAGAGATAATGATCCCCAATTTTAACTCCTTTTTTTCTTCCCACAAGTGACAACATTGTACCGAAAAATAACTATAGAACCGTGACACACTATGAAACCCGCTTTCTTAAACAAGGCTATTTCACCCAAATATGGACGTTAAAGATACACAAAACCCTTGTCCCTCACTCTAAATGAGGATCATAATGAGAAACACACAAGGAGAAACAAACCATCACTGAGAAAAAAATAATTCAAAATTTTCAATGTAAAAACCACAATTTCATTAAAACTGGAGTTCTCAGGGGGTCCTTAATACATCCACTTCAAATTTCGGACTAAATGGGACACCAAAGAGCAAAACTACAACAACAAAAAAAATTACTACAACAGAAAAATATTTAAAACTGGTCCTAAACATCACCCTACTTTTCTAAACATGTTAAGGTGTCCTTTTAATAGGTGTATTTAACCATTTAAATACCATAATGAAATCCTTATGTTGATCAAATGGAAACATTTCTAACAGGGAATCACCCACAACTACACCATGAATATGCATAAAATCTCTAGGGGGGAATAATTGGAAATTGGAAAACCAAAATCTCTATGAAAACCATCTCACTAACAAGGTCTCATCTCAAACAAAAGCCTGCATAAAGGAAAAACTGCTCGTAGATTCCCAAAAAAAAATTAGAATCCTGTTAAACACCACTTCAAGACAAAATTACAAAAAGTATTAATACTCATAAAACAATATAAAAATCACTCCCAAATCATGAGAAAAACTCATCAAATAAACAAAACATCCGAAATCATGAGTGAACAATCCATTTAACTACTAATGTTCAGAACACCATATCATACTAATTATAAACAATTTTGAAAAAAAATAAACATGGTGTATTCTCACACTCACCAATGGTATTCCATAGAGTCTCACTCACATGCACATTCATATGCTAATCCGGGAACATACCAACTCATGTAATACTGGGAACTCATCAACCATGAAAATCCTGGGCACACTCCAACCACATCATCATCCAACCACTTTCCACACATATCAATGCATGTGAGTTCTCATGGAATACACCAAAGGTCAATAAAAATCATTCTCGTTTTCCAAAAAATCATTCTATCTAATTCAATATTCATGAATCCACTCATTGGATCACTAAGCACCAAATCAAAATAGTTTTAAAATTCATAATTTTCATCGTGGTAAAAATTAATATCACATGGATTTCCATCCAAAAATTAATTTCATTTCATTTGAAACATTTTAAAGAAGTTTAAGAAATCTCATTCCTTTAGAAAACATTTAATTAAAAACCAATTTCATCTCTGTGAAAACAAATTTCAAATACTCCTCCTTAAAATTAAATTCTCATTTAAATAAAAAAAATTTGATAATCCCCATGGTTTATTATTAAAAATTTAATATCTGTGAACTCATCCCCTTTACTCAAAATCACATAATAAAGAACCTTTTTCTAATTCAGTTAACAAAAAAATTCTGAAAATTAATTTCCCATCACACCAAAACCAAACCATTTCCACTAAAAAAATTCAATTTTCCCAATTACAAAGAATGAGTTCCAATTTTTTTCAAAGTCTCAAGTAACTCAAAAAAGCTCACATGGGGAAACTATTGTCAATGGGTGACTTGGTCATGTGGTCAGAAACGATATTTTGCAAACACCACTATCACCAAGAGTATTCCAGGACCATGTCTCAAGATCCACATGTATTTTTAGGCCATTCGAGATCATAGATATAACTATCCTAATTCTATTTTCATATCCAATACAAAAATCAACCACAATAATCAAAGAGACTGAAAAACCCCAAATTTTCATAGAAACTCAAGGTTTGGTCTAGAAAGCGTGGGACATACACTCCCATAGACCTACACCCCAATGTTATGACATTTATAAATAATCTATGTTCACATCCCTAATAAGAAACGGTAGTCAGATACAATGGTCCTCTAAGTCAAACCTAGCTACATTACCATTTTGTCACGGACCAACCCATGTCGACACCGAACTGGTCACCCGATCCTATCCATGGAATGGCCCAAAAGGCATTCCTGATCTCCATGAGCTGGAAGCTAGATTCAAGAATAAAAAAATAAAAGGTAATGATTTATAAGATTTATATAAAAACCCGGGAAAACATAAATATAAACAAAGAAGAAAAAACATGTTTATCAATCCAAACTGGACATTTTTTACAATAAAAAAGAATGTTACAATTGAACTGAACCAGAAAACCAATTGAACTAAATGACCAAAACTCCTTTATGTTCCCCTAGGGTCACTTTTCAATACCAAGATAGTCTATCATTCACGTTGATCAAAATCATACTAAAACCTAAAAAACTATAATACAAGAAGGAACTATATGCATGAGTATTAAAACTCGGTAGGTGTTCCATATAAAATCTATTCCCAATGCACATACTATTAAATAAAAGAAACATTAACATCATGTTTGAAATTCAATATATAAAATTAATCTTCTTCTACACACTTTTACACTTCAAATAAATCATCTTCTAATTACCTTTTTGTATTAGAAACCACAATATATTTTTTTTCAAGTAGTATCAATTATTATTTCAAAGATAACGGGTGTAATAATATGTAAATAGTTTTTGAAAAAATATTATATAAACTCTAAAAAACCAATTTATCATTTTTTTAAGAATATATACTAGTAAAATAAATTAATATAACAATTATTCAAAAATCTAAAAGGAAAATATCACATATGAGTGTCTAACCAATCATGCATCTCAATCATCCATTATAAGTAACATAGTGTGAATAGATATGGGTTGAACCTATGAGCTCATGAATAATTAAAAACATACTAATACTTGTTGACTCATCTTATAAAGCATTCCTTGCTTAATGACATCAAATCTCCCTAACATGATTGCCTACACACCACATGGGACAAACCAAGGGGCATAATCCCATAGCAATAATAAAAAATATACCCAATTTATGGGACACTAGCGAGTGAATAACCTAACTTGCGAAGAAATAATTATTATAAAACTCAATAGTTGTCCTAGGTTCTCCATGTCAATAATATAGAAGAGGATGAGAAAACTGATGTTGAACAAGAATTCTATGACATAAAAATATATAACTATTTACACAAAAAACATCACCTGATTCACCCCAAGGATAAATCTATTTTCATATATATATATATATATATATCAATGGATACCATACCGAGGATCAAAAATTATACTCAATGTAAATGGGTCAGAAGGAGTCCACAACAAGGAAGACCCGCCCATTATTTAGAAACTAGGTGTTGGTCCCTCTCTAGTTTCACTGGTTTTAATAATCACAAATCCTATCCAATAATTTCAATCATGTAAAATTATGTCCAATAATTTAAATCATGATTATAAATGTTCATATATGTTTAATTATGATTATATATGATTAAATATTTATTTAACACATTCTGTGTATATTTATGTTATAGGATAGTAAAAACTGAAAAATTAGCTAAGTATGAGTTAATAAAATCGGTAGAACAACTGTGATACCAACAAATTAAATGTCTCACCAACAGTTCAACTGAGACACAGACAAAAGGAATGTCTCATGGAATGTACAATATGACTCACCAATAGAAGGCTCACCAATATTTCAACTGAGACATTGATAGAAGAAATGTCTCTCTAAAAGCACAAACTGACTCCCTGATAGACGACTCACTGACAATATAAATGAGACACTGAGATAAGGAATGACTCATCAATTGAAAAAAAATGAGTTACTGATTCACTGAGTCACTGATGCATGGATATACCAATAAATTTAATCTCCAATAGAATAAGTCACTGACAATAATATAAGGTCTCACTGATAGAAGGAGTTACTAAAAGAATGACTCACCCATAGACGAGTAACTTATATACTGTTTAAATTTTATTTTTTAAAAAAATTATCTATAACATCCATATTTGAGTGTTTTAATGATACTTATTAAATAAATTCTTTTTTTCAAAAAACATTATTAACTATGTCAATAGATAGTTTGAGGTACGAGGTACCTCTATTTGATCCATGTTGGCTTACATAAGACACCTGAAATAAAATGAAAGCATGATGTAGGAGCTGTATAGAAGAAGAGAACAACACAAAAGAACACATAAGAAGATATACTAGACCAATATGAAGAACACATAAATAACTCTCATTCCTAATAACTATAAACTAATGGAGGGTTGTTGTGCATCAAATCATCAAACATCCTTGCAAAAAACAGATACTAAGGGGGAGATTCCCATCTTCCTGGAAATACATAACACAATGCTTCACAGCAAAATGTTTTCAGTGTCTGAATCTTGAATAAGACTCAATATTCATATCTACTACATCTAACAGTATAGATATACATTTCACAACACTAAGAGAATTATAAACTCAATCTCCAAATTTACTGCTCGTTTGTGTACATTTTTACTACATTTCAAGCATTCTGTGAATCTATCTAATAAGCACACACTATATCTTGCACAGAACTGAAGGATAAGAGATATAATAACATAAACATATTTCTACACCTGTTATATCCCATGTAGAACTATGGTAGAGGTAATGTGTAACCTGGTCATTTTAGATCCCACGTAGAACAGTGGTAGATGTCTTGCAACCTGGACAGTTTATATACTGTTTTGTAAACCCCGATCCATGGTGTGGATCAAAGAATTATATATATATATATATATATATATATATATTGGTGGTAGGTAATCCCCAATTAGAGAGGAATACGTATCTTTTTGAGACTGAACCTTTTTATTTTAATTTGCTGTAATTTCAAAATTATTTTACTCTATTTTAACTCATATGTTAGAAAACTAAGTTTCACAAAGATAGTTAGTCTTGGATAATAATTATAACTATTTTTATTTATTAAATTAGTAACAAAATTTATATAAATATCTCATATTGTTATAAATTTGAAATAATTAATCTTATGAGAAATTAATTGAATAGTCGGACTACTATAAATTCACAAATTTAATTAACAGAGATGTCTTGTATTAAATTGGTTGATTCTTTTTAGAAAATATTTAATAGAATTTTTTATGAAAACTAAATTCACCCCTATTAAGAATCCAACATTGACCAACATACTTTATTAGTGTAGGATTAAAATATGTGAAAAAAAATTCAACGATGATTTTTTTTGGTTTTAAAGATATTTAAATTTTTGTTAGTTTTAGATTTTTTAGCTCTTTAAAAATATATTAATTAATTTGAGTTATGTATAATATATAAGAAACCTCTACTACTAAAATAACACCATTTTTTAATGGATCTAATTATTCCCTGTAGGAAATTAAGATGAAAATTCACTTAAAAAGAAGGGGGTTTTATATTTGGAATGTAATAGAATATATGTATGAAATATCAAAGATTGAAATAAATACATGGAGTGATGCCACATAAATTTCATAAAATAATAATTATAATGAAATTAATATCATGTTTTATACTTTAGGGTATGATGAATTTAATAGAATTTATATATGTAAAACTGCCTCTGAAATTTTGGATACCATAGCTATTTTACAAGAAGGAGCAACTAATGATAGAGAAAAGAGCCTTAATACCAATAATATGAAATATGATAACCTTACTATGAAGGATGATGAACCCTTTTTTGATATGTATATCAGGTTTTATTAGATTTTCAATAAACTTTTTCTCTCTTGGGATGCCAGTGGATGCCAAAGAACAACTCATGCAAC
Organism: Viscum album; assembly: GCA_963277665.1. Taxonomy (NCBI): domain Eukaryota; kingdom Viridiplantae; phylum Streptophyta; class Magnoliopsida; order Santalales; family Viscaceae; genus Viscum; species Viscum album. Next base: position 57,126,260 of record OY728156.1, read on the forward strand.
AACTTAGATGGCTACTCGAAAGATGAAGAGGAACATCTGTATCAATTTTACAATTTTGTGATATCAGTAAGTTTCTTGTTAATGATAGGATAGAATATATGATGATGTTTGAAGAATAATTGGAGGAAAAAATTAATATGTAGATTAACCAAAGATAATGTCAGCGGATTTCAAAATCACTACTTCCTAACATAAAGAAAAGTAAAGGATACAAATTGATTCTGATAGTACTACTAATGAAGATTCACCATCTAACAGTGATGAGGAAACAGATCAGTTATCTAGAAGGATTAATAAGTTCTATATAAGGATGAAATTATTTAGGAAGCCCAAATACAATGGTAGATATGGTAATAATGGAAACTAGAAAAAAAATTGGAAAAGGAATGATAACTCAAATGAAATATTTTATTATGAATGTAACAGACGATGAATTGTAAAGGATGAATTTTCTAAGTTAATATATAATAAGTAATATGATGACAATGAAAAATGATACAAAAAGGAAATTAAGTCCACCTAGTGTGTTTCTTAGGATATCTCCAGTGAGTCAAAAGTATCACGTGATGAGAAAGGTGACAACAAAAACACGTGCGTCATTAAAAACACATCTGAGGTAACCCTTGAAGATCTTGTACACAATTCTTATTATTATAGAGATTAATTTGATTATGAAAATAGGACTAATGAGATTTTTTTTAAAAATTTTAAAATTATTTAAGATACATGAAGTGAATTGAAAGATAAAAATAAAGCTTTAAACAAACAGCATGCTTCTACATTTACTATTAAATCTAATCGTATTATAGAGAAATAAATGATTTATTTATTGCTTAAATAAAACAAGGAGTTCTAATTTTCCAATGAGAAATTGCAAAAGGATATTGAAAATATTTCCAATGTTAAAGTTATCTTGGTTAAAATTCTTTGTCAATATGTTGCACCTATATACACAAGTGGTATCTTCTATAATCCTAGTAAAAGAAATTTTATCAAAAATAAATTTGTATCTAAATGTAGAAAATCCAGTTTTATTTCTAGTTATAGAAAATTTTGATCAAGTTCAATTCATGAAACATTATCTACCATTTCATGTTTTTCAAGGCCAAAAATGTTTATTTTTCCTATACATTACAAATTGTGTATAGGAATCCCTTGAAAGAATTGTGGCTTCCTAAAGCTCTTGTTACTAATGTTACTAGACCCAAACAAATCTAGGCACCAAATTTGTTTCTTGTCTAATCTGTTCTTTTAGGAATACTTTTTGAATTGATCTTGTAGAAATATATATTGCAAAGACAATAGATGTTAAACACACATGACAGAAGATTATTCATGCTTCAAGAATCTGATAAAGATTTGGGGGTGGTCATGTCACTTTTGGTGACATTTCTAAATGAAAAATAATGGCCTCATCCAAATTGGTAAATCTAATTACGTTTTAATTTCCAAAGGGATTTCTTTGATGGATTAAATTAAAATCCACTTATTATCTCTTATTTTTGTGATGATGGTTTTAATGTTATATTTAAAAATAATGCATTTAATGTATTTAATTCAAAAAATGAATTGTATTTACTACTATTAGAAATGAAATGGGTATGTTATAAACATAGAATCCTTAGTTTCTCAAAATGCATCATGATAAAGTCCCATTCATAAAGAGTCTTGGAAATTGAATAAGATATTTGGCCACTGTAAAATTCATTATCTTAGGAAGATTACTAGAAAAGGACTACTTATATATATACCCAAATCGGAATTTCCAAAAAAAATAGTATGTAATCATTATCAAAAGATTAAAAATTATAAAATATATTGAATAAAAAAAGTAGTTTCAATTTGGAAACCTCTATAGTTGGTTCACATGGATATTTTTTCGACCATCTATGGATTCTAGTATTAATTGGAAGCACTGCGTATATGTTATAGTATATGAATTTTCTATATATTCTTGGAGATTTTTCATAGCTCACAAAGGTGTATATTTCCCTCATTATATAAAGTATTCTAGAACTGTATAAAATCTAACTTGTCTTAGTATTAAATCATTAAAAGGTGATCATGGCTGTGAGCTTGAAAATGAAGAGTTTGAATTTTTTTTCCACAAAATGGATATGTTCATAACTTCTAGGATCCTCGTATAACCCAACTAAATGGTGTTGTAGAAAGAAGAAATATATCATTACATGAGATAGCTCTTAATATGCTTAATTAATAAGACATACCTACCTGTTTCGTGGTAGAAGTTGTCATGAATGCTTGATATATAATTAATAGAGTCATAATTAGACAAATTAATAATAGAAACCCCTATGAGCTATAGAGAAACAGAACACCCAAGGTTAATTACTTCAATATTTTCGTTGAAAGGTTGATATCTTTAATACAAATGAATATATTGAGAATTTTTTATCCAAAAGTGATGAAGGAATATTTCTAGGAAATTAAATCTATAGTAAATACTATAGAGTGTCTAATAAAATAATGAAGTGTATGGAAGAATCTGTATATGTCAAATTTGAGGAAACAGACCCAGATGAACCCATGAAATCTCTATAAAATATTGAGGATGACATGTCCAATATGGGCATAAATGAAAAATCATCTAACCCTATTGTCAAGCAACCTATTAAATCATTCGTTTCTAAAATTACCCATAATCAAGTCATAATGAACCTGAACCTACTGATTGACCAATAATAACTATCCTTTCTTATTATTGATCTGTTAGAACCCTTAAGAACCATCCTTTAGATGTAGTATTTGGAGACCAAGATTAAGGCACATAGACTAGAGCTTCTCTGAGAAACCAGGTTGACCATCAACCTTATTTGTCAAATAATGAACAAAAAAGAATAAATGATGTAATCAATGATGATTTTTGGGTAATGTAAATGCAATAATAACTGAATCAGATTTCAAAAAAATTAATTTTGGAAATTAGTGGATATAACTAAAGACACCTAGACCATAGGCACTAAATGGGTGTTTAGAAGTAATGTAGTTGAAGATGATAATATTTTAAGAAATAATTATTTATATATTTCAGATGGTTATAGACACGAAGAATGGATTTACTATGAAGAAACTTTTTCACCAGTTTCTAGAAATAGGGCCATTATAATCTCTCTTTCATATGGAACTCATATAAATTTCAAGCTATATCAAATGGATATTAAGAGTGCATTCCAAAATTGGTATGTAGTTAAGCATGATTGTGTTGAACAATCCACTAGTTTTACTATCCCTTATTTTACAAAGAAATTTTTATATTAAAAAAATATTTATAAGGTTTCATGTAATCTTTAAGAGAATAGTAGGATAGACTAAAAACATTTCTAATTTCTAAAGGTTTTTTCTAAAGGGTTTAACTGATTCTACACTTTTTATAAAATGAATTTATAAAGATGTTTTAGTTGTTCAAATTTATGTAGATTATATTATTTTTGGATATTCTAAATATTTTTTATGTGTTTGTTTTTCAAAAATGATGAAAATTTAATTTGAAATGAGTTTAATGTGGGAACTCATATTCATTCATCGATTTAAAATCATTCAAAATAAAGAAGATATTATTTTATTTAAAAGTACATATACTAATGATATTTTCAAAATGTTTGGATTTGAAGGTAGAAAATGTAGTGATACTCTAATTAGTACCACCTAATAGTTGGATAATGATGAAACTAGTAAATATTCTGATCAAACAATTTATAGAGGAATGATTGGGAGTTTACTCTACTTAACCCCTAGCTGGACTGGTATTATGTTTAGTGTGTGTATGTGTGCCAATTTTTGAGCTAAGCCTAATGAATATAATCAAAATGGTGTTAACAGAACATTCTAATACCTCAAATATACTACCAACTTAGGATTATTATCTCCTAGAAGAAAAACTTTTGATTTAGTGAGTTATTCTAATGCGGATTTAGGTGGCTGTAAGTTGGATAGAAGGAGTAAATTTGGAACATGTCACTTCATTGGAATGTCTCTAGTTTCATTGTGTAGTAAGAAACAAAATTCGTTTTCATTATCTATTGCTAAAGATTAATGCATAGCTATTGTTAGTTTTTTCTCTGATTTTGGGGATAAAACACACTTTACTCAACTATTGATATAAATTTATGCATGTACCAATAAACTGTGATAATACAAGTGCTATTAACATATCTATGAATCATGTATCTCATTTTATATCAAACCATATTGATGTAATAAATCACTTTTTTGGATATAATTATCAAAATTGATATACCTCTAGAGTTTTTTGGCACTGAACATCAGCTTTTTGACATATTCACAAATCCATTAAACTCTGACAGAATTAACTACATCAAATATGAATTTGGAATAATTAATGTTTAAGACCTTATATTGATAACTCTTTGTAGAAAAATGTGTGTATATGTAATGTTGACATAACAATTTCATGCTGACACCAACAATTTTTCCTGACGACACTAATATTGTCATGCCTACACCGACAGTGTCATGCCAATACTGTGATGCTGAAACCAATAGTGTCACGCCGATACTATCATGCTGACATGAATAGTGTCACACCAATACTGTCTTGCCGACACTAATTAAACCCTCTATTTTATCTGGTTAATTTTTAGAACCAAAATTTCATTGTTTAATTTATTTCATTGAACCCAATTCACAAATTTACAATGTCAAATTCCCTAAATGATAAATTTGCGTTGATATACTCTTTTCCTTACCCCCTCCCCCCCAAAATTAACCCTTACACTCCTGCCATTACTCTCTACCCTATAACCTTTCAAATTTTAACCTTAAATTGAACCATCCAAAATGGTTAAAGTGAAGTTCATCTTTGAAGGAGGATATGTAGAGCAGTCGCAACCCACAAAAAGGTAAAAAGGAGAGTCGAGTAGATCACTTCTTGTCAATAAAACTCTTGAAAACCATGTGGTAACAATGGAAAAGAATGTTTTGTTGAATGGTTTTTTTAGAGTAAGTCTCTCTTATTAAACGTACTACAAACCCAAGGGTGTCTGGACTAGTTTTTTGATGATGAGAGGACTTATTACCTAAAGATAGTCCTTGATTTCTATATAAATACTGAATTTATTTTGGGATGAAGTGAGGTATTTTGGATCAAATCTATAGATAAAGGAAGGATAATTTCTATTTCTTCTTATCATTGGGAATAATGCCTCAATGTTATACATGATGAAATATTTGATGACTATCTGAGAAGTAGTCCCTGTGAATGTGACATATTTTTCTATGAGACATCATTGAAGGAGAAGACTAGAAATGTAGTGTATGGAAGACCAATAGCTATAGATTTATATGGTGAGAGAATATTTTTTCTATGTTCATTCAGCACTTTCATTGTCCTTGAAAATGGGACCTTGAATATTTGAATTTTCCATATTTATACATGTTATATTTCTTGAAGAAAGGGTACTAGGTGAATCTGTTAAAGTACCAGATTGTTCACATTAGTGAGATGGTAAATACTTATTTTTAAAAAAGTTTTTTATTCTATATTTGTATGATTTCTTCCATGTTAATGGTCAAAGGATGTGTTAGTGAATATGAGGAGACTGTATCTACATATTGTGGAATATATTTAAATAATGAATTTGAGAAGGAATTAAGATTTATTGGAATCCTAGGAAGAGGTAATGGGTTGTAGATGAGAATAAACGTTATGAAATGTTTAGGCATGTTGATAATCCATCTAATCCAAGAGATATATCCAATCCTAGTCTAAGAATATAATAAGAAACTGATTATTCTGATGAAGATAAAGATTATGATGATTAAGATGGACCTGCAAGAGAGGAAGGATCTCTTATAAGTTATAGGAGTGACCATGATGTTGCTGAAAGCCCAAGGAGAATGAGCTTTTGACCACCTAGTCCACCTTTTTCTCTTCCTTCAAAAGAACCAATTTTTTGTGATGATTAAGAAACTCAAGAAAGTGGATTTTTGTTATTATGATAGAATATCTACTATTTATGAAGATAAATACGTAGGAGATGAATAAGTCGATAGAGAAGAAGAAGAAGAAATTGGTAGTAGTTTTGGTAGTGAGGAAGATAAAGATAATAAAAATGATGAATGAAGTGGTTGTTAAGTAGATACATATGTAATTGAAATTGATGGAGAAGATGAAATAAGTGGGTGTGGTAGAGATTTGGATCATCCAGATGATGATCAAGTTTCTACAGTAGAGCTGGAAAGTACTATGAATCATGAATCCATTATAGACCCTCCTAGTTCTTCAATAGATGATACAAAAAAAAGAGGCAATGGTTGATGTTCAATGTTAATTGAAAGCTCAAATAATACCAGTGCATTGATTGGTTTATGCTAGAATATTATCACAAGCTATGGGGGAGTAGCAAGTAATATGAGATTCAGTTGAGGGGGAGCTTCAAAATAGAGAAATCATGTAGAGGGGGAGCCACAAATTTGATGTGTGATAGTTGAAACACTCAATATATTGGAAAAAATTTGTTTAATGAATGGAAAGGTATTACTTGATATTTTTTCCATTGCTTAGAATATTCTGATTCTTGTGATGAAGATGATAGAGTAGTACCAATGAGACCAGTGCTAGAGGAGCCTATAAAGTCAGAGAAACTTCGGGTAGGTTCATCTTATTTTTCTCCTGCACCATCGGATGTTCCTGTTCCTGGTGACTATGTCACTAGAACTGATTCTAATATTTTAAAGGAACAACAATTCTCTATAACTAGGAATTTTTTCTTTTATATTACCATTATAAGATTGAGTGAATGTTAGAAAAATCTTATCTCTCGAACTATTATTGCTCAAGAGGAACCTAGACTGATTTCACTCATTGAGGCTATTATGACAAATAATCAAAATCTGAGATATGAGTTATCTGCATTTGATTCCACTATCAATTGTTTTACCTATGAGAGTATTATGGCCTCTGACGGAATCATGAAAGGACTTGAGGATTTTATCTCCTACTTTCACGTTAAAAATTATATCAATTTGAGACAGGATGTTAGAGACATTGTACAAGGGGTGTCTAGATCAGCAGCTCCTGTCTATCACTCACCAGATGTTGAGGTAGTTAGATATGCTATTAGATAAGATTTTCTAGCTAAGTTGGGTGGAAAATATCAAGAGACACATGTACAGCTTATGAAAAATCGTGATCATGTTCATGATATGGTTAGGGTCTACTCCAAGAGTGATGAAACTGCCAATTCTCAGATCCCAGAGAAAATAGACTATTTCTACAAGAGTATTTATACCAAAAACCAGTTGACAAGAAAACTTAAATATTTTTTGGATAATATCATGTTGAATCCAATTACATAGGTGTTTAAAGAACTATATAAGAATCTAAAGAATTTCACACCTCTTCTTGACATGTTTACTGATAATAAGAATAATTTTAAAAAGGCAATGCAATATGGTGTAGAGATAATCACAGATTCATCAATCTGTTGAAGCAATATATTAATGATCAGATATATGACATATCGGTTCCATATGTTACACCTCTCAGACCACCTCTGACCTCTTCAGCCTCTCCAAGCACATCTTCTCCACCTCAGCCATAGTCTATGTTAGTTGCCCAGTCATTGAGCCAGATCCATCCTATCAACACAGAGCTGATACAGCCTCATGTGTTAATTAAACCTACTATTTCCCATTCTGTTCCTCAAGAAAGTATAATTCCTCCCCTGATAATTCATTCAGATCCTCTATTATCTCATCCTCCTTCCACTAAACATACTATTTATCCTTTTCACAATGTAAAGGATGAGCTAGATCCTAATGAGTAGTTTTGATCACTTTTTGATAGGGCTGGTATATTGAACTATTGTTTTATTCCATTGAACTATATAGTACATTCATTATAAAATTCCATGGCCATTCATTTGACTTATTTATACTATACCTCTTTCCTTATTTCATTTTATTCTTTAAAATCATTACTCTTTTTGATAATCTCAAAAGGGGGAGAAAAAAGATAATTCATTATTCTATTTTTACCTCTTATTATGTATGAACATCAACTATAATTATTATGGAAATAGGAAATGGGAGATAAAAAGTTGAATTACTATATTATTTATCATCTAATTTTACATTATAATTACATTATTTTTTATCATCAAAAAGGGGATATTGTTGGGTCAATTATTGTTTTAATTGTTTTAATAATAACAAATTATGTCTAATAATTTAAATCTTTTAAAATAATTTCCTATCATTTCAAACATGATTAAATAATTTTAAATATATTAAATTATTATTATCTATGATCAACTATGTATTTAACACATTAAGTGTATATTAAGATTATGAGATAGTTAAAACAAAAAAATTGGCTAAGTATGAGTCACTGACACTGATAGAACCAGTGTGATACTGATAGAGTAAATGTCTCACCAATATTTCAATTGAGACACATACCGAAGGAATGTATCACTGACTATATAGACTAACTCATCGATTGAAGAATCACTGATAGTTCAATTGAGACACAGATAGAAGGAATCTCTCACCAACGGTAGAAATTAAATCACCGATTGACGACTCACTGAAATTACAAACTGGCACACCCACAAACAACTCCATGATAGTGAAAATGAGTCACCGACAGAAGGAATGACTCACTAAAAGAACAAAATGGTTCAACAACACATTAATTCACTAAAACAAGGAGATACTAATAGAATGAATCACCGATAGAATTTTTATGTTTTATAAACACAAGAACTCATCAATAGATGGATTCATTGACACAAAGACTCATCGATAGAGGAGTCACCTACATACTATTTTAATTTTATTTAAATGATATTTATATCTAACAGTCATATTTGAGTATTTTAATGCTACTGATTAAATTAATTATTTTTTAATATAACATTATTAACTATGTTAGTTGATAGTACTAGGTACCTCCACATACACCTTTTCATCCTACACAAGACACCCTGAAAAATGAATGATTGGTGCATGAGTTGTATAGAAAATGAGATAAACATAAAATAACACACAAGAATAGATACTAGAACAAGCTGAAGAAAATATGAAGAACTCTTATAGCTGCTAACTATTAGCTAAAGAGGACTACTATGCATCAAAGCATCAACCATCCTTATAGAAAATAAACACCAAGGAGGATAATCCCATATTCTTGCAAAACTAGAACACAAAGCTTCACGAAAATCTGTCTTCCATGCATGTTTCTAGAATAGGACTCAATCTTTACATCTGCTAAATCCAAAGGGTACAGAGCTTATTTCACAATTCTCAAAACATTATAAACTCTATCGACTTGTTTCTTTCTCTATTGTGTAATTTTTTACTAAATTTTGAGCAGTCTGTGCATCTGTCTATTAAACACACATTGTCTCCAACATTGAAATGAAGGATACTAGATATCCTCACACAAAAAATCATTTTACTTCTGTTATATACCAAGCATAACTGTGGTGGATGTTCTTTTTGAACTATGTATTTTATTTCCATTGTAGAACTATTTTAGGGGTCTTGTGACCTAGACAGTTTGTATAATATTTTTAAACCCTAATCTAGGTTGTGGATCAAATCTTAATATATATATATTTCCTTGTAGATGGTGATCACCATGTAGAGAAGACTATGTCTCAGCTTGAGACTGAACCACTTATTTTAATCCATTGCATTTTCAATTTTTGTTTACTCGATTTTAACTCATATTTCATAAAACTGCATTTCACTAGGATAGTTAGTCTTGGATAGTATTTATAATAGTTTTTATTTAGTAAATTATTGTTAAAAGTAATATAAGTATCTTATATTTTTATAACTATGAAATAATCAATCATCAGAGAAATTAATTGAATAGTTAGACTATTTTCAATTTACTACATTTATTTATTAGGATTTCGTGTTTTAGATATGAGGATTATTTCAATTAATGTTTTTAAAAGAAATTTTTTTTGGTACTCAATTCACCCCTTTTTGAGTATCATAGTTCGACCAACATATGTAAATAGAATCACCCCAGTATATTTTTAACAAAAAAATACATGCACTATTTTCAAAAATATCCAAATAGGTCTTTATCACCATTCAAAAGACCAACATTTCACAAAGGACCAAATCAACATTTCAAAAAGGGTGTAAACACACCAGTTTCCATTTTAAACCATTTTACAAAATCTATTTTAAATTATTACTCCATATGTTCAAGGTGAAATAATTTTTATCAAACTACCAAATGGGCCACATATCATCAGTATGGTATCAAAATAGTGTATCTAGATGATCAAATACAAGCGGGGGTGAATTTTATGTTTCAAACATTTGGTTTTAACCTTAAGGAAAGATATGTTTAAAAAAGTTAAACAAGATAAATTCAAATAGTCTATTTATGATCTTGACTAGGAAATAAACATACTTAGGATCTGGAAATATGAATATGGAAAAGTCACTTAAGAATAATTTTCGTAGAGAATGATTCTATGTTAAGTCATATAGAATCTTATTTGTCATATTAAATAAAGTACATGATATTATAAGAAATTTATGCATTCATTCTTTAAAAAAATAATGTAGAAATAAGATTTGAATAAAAAAAGAAACAAGTAGGATATATTTTAACCCATAGATTAGGGTATCCAACATCCTTGGATAAAGGTCCCTTGATTTATACATTTAAGAATTTCTGTCTAATCCACACCAGTGTAATCCCTCTATAGAAATATCGGAGGCTTTCTTGCTATCCCCATAAGCCCTTGAATATTACGGTTGAAGGCACATATGTCTTTCTATCCCCGAAAGTCCATGAAAATTAATGTAGTCATCACCTCTATCTTTCTATCCCCGGAAGCCCTCGATTTTACATAGCAATAACCAAATTTCGAAAATGGAAGTATACAAGATGTTCATGGTTAAATAAGATGTTCATGAAACACACAAAAGCATGAGAGTTTTTCACTCGAGAAATCAATTCACAGCATGTAATCTCTAGGATCTTGGAATAATTCATAGAAAATGAGACCATTCAAATGATCTCATATTTATCGAAAAAACATCAACGGTCGGTGCCATCCTCTAGCATTCATATTTTTCCTTGAATCTAGGAGGGACATGTACATGTGTCACTCAACCAATGATTAGTTGGAAACAAATTTTACGACCTCATTTCATAGTTACAAAAGAATGTGTAAGGAAAATGAATTATATTAACCAGATATGAATATTCAGAGTCTAAGGAAATATAGAATTTGGAGTATAAACATATAAACAATCAGATTATAGAGAACATGGATATTCAAATTCTGGTTTACAAAGAATTCGGAGTCTATATTCTGAGGAATTTCGATCCTGATTTATGAAAGATTTGGAGTTTGAATTATAAGGAATTCAGAGACTAAATTCTGAGGAATTTTATGTCTGAATTATGAGGGATTCAGAATCATAATTCTATAGAATTTGTAATCTAAATTATGAGGAATTTGATGTCTAAATTTCAGAAAATTTATAGTTTTATTTAGAAGTAATTTGGAGTCTGAAAGTTTTTGAACTCAGAGTCTGGACTTTAAGGAATTCATATTTTAATTTCATAGGATTCAGAGTTTGTATTCGGATGAATTCAGAATCTGAATTTCCATTAATTCATTTTTTAAATATTATAGAATTAAAATTCCAAATTTTAGAGAATTCTGATTGTAGATTTTATAGAATTCGAATTTAAATTTTATAAAATTTGGATTTTAAATTTTAGATAATTCAAAGTCTAAATTTAAGTGAATTAGGTGTCTAAATTTCTAAGAATTCAGAGTCTGAATTCTAGGGAAATCAGATTCAGAATTTAATAGAATTCAGTATCTTAGAAACTATAAGATTCCTAGTTTTATATATAAGTATTCGAAAGTTTTTACTTATTAATAAAATGAACTTGATTTTCTAAGGACAATAAATGCCAGGGTAAGGATAAAAAAATTTAGAGACAGGAAATTTTTTTATGGGTAAGGATATAAAAATTTATGAGATAAAAGAAAAATTTTAAGAGAAAGTGTTTGTGATTTACAAAACATAGGGGAATGGAAAATATATAAGGAAACCTTATTGAATCAAAAATTTCCCCCTTTTTGAAATCACAAACAACCCTTCAAAAAGAATATAAGGGATAAGGATTTTACATTTTGAACTTTTAAAAGAAAAACATATCTCCCTTTACTTATGAAAGATGAATAAGACTTACACCCCCTTAGTTTTTGAATTACTAAGGATCACAATCTTGACTTATTTAGAGAAGATACTTTATCTTGTATAATAGTGTCTTCTTTATGTATACTCCCCCATACATAAAGACTCAATTTATTAGAGAAATCTCTTCTTTATACTTAGTATTAGTTCGATCGTTCTTTTCTCCCCCTTTGTGATTTTCAAAAAGGAATAGTGGGAAGGGAAAAAATTGTACCTGAATCCTTATAAATATACCAAAAAACAATTGAAGGATAAAAAAATTTCTGTAAGATAGGTAAAATTGATACAAGGGAATGAAATACAAAAAAAGATCAGAATGACATGAAGATCAGTCGTCCTTCTTTTCCTTCAGCATTATCTCTCTCAAGTTTGATTTCTACTTCTTGATCTCCTTATGATCATCCTCAACCATCTTGAGAAACTATTCCTAATCTGGTTATTTATTTTCTAGAGCCCTGATTTTTTCATCTCAAGACTAAAGGATTCCAACCAGAGACGACACTATTTCATTCTTACTGATTTAACATTTTTTCTAACTCTTTCTTGAGTTCCCTTAGTCTCTTCAAATTTATAGCAACTGAATTCAAATTCCCATTCAGATCTTTATCTTCTTTCTTTTGGGATACTTATTCAAGGTTGATCATATATGAAAAACTTGTTGTATGATTTTTGATCCTATCATATGACTTATAAAAATAATCTTTCACTGAATCATGGAATTCATCAATAATTCTCAAGTATTCAATTATTATTTTAGACAACATTTTTATTTCCTTACATGATCTCCTATAAACATCATAAACAATAAAGACTGTTTGGAAATATTCCACAAGCATGATGAATTTTTCCATGAGCATGCTTACTAAATCCATCTTTTGATTGAATTAGTTTTGAAGTAACTTGATCCTCAAATCAATACTCTGAAAAAAGTTTATGGTGTTCACTAACCTCTTAAATTATTGAACAAGAAAATCTTGTCCCATAGAAGATGATTCAAGATCAGATTACCTTGCAGGATAAGATTCTTTGTCTAGATATTCATCATTCTTTTTGGATGAACCACCAATATCCTTCTTAACCACGACATCCTTCTTAGTTGTATCATCAACCACTTATTTTCATTTGTCTACTTTGGAAGTAGTCTCCTCATCCTTCTAGGATACATACTCACTATATGAATGTTGGACAATATTATCTTCAACAACTTATTCTTTCTCATCATCTCCCATAAGTTCATTATGTTGTATGAATTCATTATTACTACTTTCATCGTCTATAGGTTTGTCATCCTATTCCTATCCCTCATCCTCTTTTCGTTGAGAAATAATATTTTTTGACTGGATCAGGTAATTATGGATCAAATTATTATCATAGGAACATTCCTTATCATGATGTTCTTCCACTTTCTTAATCACATCATCTCTTTCATCATCTTCTTCCTCTTGATCTTATTATACTTCTTCTTCTTGAACTATCTCTTCATCCTGAATCATGTTTTGAATTAACATATTATTTCTCAGAGTCTTTATATCAACTAATTTGTGGAGAAAAAATTCCTTTACCTAAATCCTTTTAAGGGATTTCTTAGTATCTTTTAGAAGTGATTGAACTATCTCTCCTTCAAGCATTTTCTATTTGATCTTCTTTTACTTTTGTTACCTTTCATACTCTTCACCAGCTTTAATTATCAAGGCCTTTGCCTCAGTAGGATATTGACCCAAAAATGGATCTTTTTCTGTCTTATTCTTTTTTTGTTACCTCCATTTCACTACCACTTCATCCAGGAAAGTCGTTCTCTATTGCGAATTTGGTGGAGCTGACTGAGTTTCCAGAATTGTAGGATTCTCTTTGGTTTCCAGTTATTTCCCATTAACTTCTTCTGAGATTTTTTTGAAGTCTCTCCTACATCCAATTTCTTAGCTAGTGATTTAACCTTACTTTCATAAAGATCAAAAAATTCATCATACTTGGTATTGAAACTAACATTCATTCTCCTTAAGGTATCATCACTTGTTAACAAGATCTTTGAATCTCATGAATTAGAGATGAAGGGGCTTTTGAATGATTCTAAGAAAAGAAATATGATCTTAGAAAAAATGGACAGAAACACGATGATTTGGGATTTGAAAGTTCCATTTTTTATTTTGGTGATTGTCATTAGGATATACATCAAAATATTTATCTTCCTCAAAGTAACAAAAAAATCCAAAATAAAGATGTAACTTTTTCTTAAGGAGTCATAATATCGTTTCCATGGAATGAGAAACCCTTGTACCTATAATTATAAAATTCTAATTTTTTTAAATATGGATGATCATTAGTGATTTTACTTCTTTTAGTCTAAGGCACTCAATTGTTTTTTCCTTCTTAAAACGTCTTGACTGATCTGGTAACATGTGGGTGTAGAAAATTGTGTCACCGTCATATAGAACACCAAGAATATTTTCTGCCATATTAAAAGATAGGTAATAGGTATTTCCATATCCCTTGAATGAAAATTTGTATCTTCCACATTTGTTAGAAAAAAATACTGACTCATAGAATTCTATAAGTAACTCAGGATAAACCAGATCCAGACTCTTTGTCTTGGAAATGAGAAAACACATTCATCCATTCATATTAATATTTTTCATAATCAAGGAATTGTTTTTGGCTAAGAAAGTTTGGTCAACCTACCTTTCCCTATAGATTTTAAAATCCTTGATTTCCTTAACTGAAGACATTTGTTTCTATGGGGAGGTTTCCAATGACATCTGAAGTAAAATCAAACATGGAAAAATTGTAACGATCATTTTGAAGAGAGGTAGAACTTTGGCATAGAAAACCATGAAAACCAATGTGGGAAAATAAATAGAAGTATTTATATATGTGTTGAATAAACAGTTCTAATTTCCAATTTTATCCAATGGTTGAAATAAGAAAAATATAATCTAATTCTTGAGATAAAAGATGAAGAAGGGTTTCATGGGTTCTGATCATTTGAGGTTTTAAAGAAAAATTGAATTTAAGGAAAGTGAATTCCATAAAAAACATAAATAAAAAAATTTGAAAAACTAAATTATAAATATTTGATTAATAAAACATACCTTCTAGATTTCATGGAAAATGTTCAGTAATGAAGGACATTAGTTTATAGAAACATTAATTAGGTAATGGAATATGTGGGTTCTAGAAATGGATTTTCAAAAACAATTATTAGTAAATTTTGATTACAAAACATTTTATTAAGAAAGAAAATTGATTAAGAATATTTTGATTAAGAAAAATATTTTTCATAGGAAAAAATTAATTAAGAAAAAAAATTGGTGACTAAAATTTTGATTAATTAAAAAGTATTGATTATGAAAAATTTCATTTAGAAAAATAATGTACTACCCCTATGAATAAGTATTTCATAATGTAAGAAGATAAGTTTCCCAAAAAAGATAATATGGAAGATTACCTTACTGTTATATTTCCAACCTATTGTTTAATGTGTTCAATTCTATCAAAGGGAAATAATTTTTTGATAATATAAACAAGTTGATCTTGAATTGTGATAAATTTAAAAATGATATCTCTTTTAGGTGTGTGATCCCTAAGAAAGTGATGCCTAATATCTATGTGTTTTTTATGAGAGTGATGTGTAGGGTTTTAACTCTGGGAAATGGTAGTAGTGCTACCACACAATATCTATGTTTTGGTTAAACTCATGACATAGTCTGTGAGTGTGTGTTGCATCCACACCACTTTGGCATAATGACTTCCAGCTGCTACATATTCAACCTCGGTAGTGGAATGTGCTACAAAGTTTTGTTTCTTACATGACCAATAAACTAACAAATCTCTTAATAAATTTAATTTTCATGATGTGATTTTCTTATCCATTCTACATCCACCAAAATCGGAATCTGAAATTCTTTATGAAACATAAATCATATTCCAAAGTATAGAAAAGTCCTAAATCAACGGTTCCCTTTCAATAGAGAATAATTCTTTTCACTTCTATTAAATGAGATTCCTTTAGATTATATTGATATATTTAATATTAAAATACTGAAATAATTAAGTCTTGGTGACTAGATATCAAGTATAGTAAACTTCCTATCATACCTCAAAATGGTTCTTAATCTACTAGTTTTCCAGCTTCATCAAGATCAAGAGAATTTGTGGTACCAATTGGAGTACTTATAAAATTAGTGTTTTCATATTCATAATTTTTAAGAAGATATTTAATATAATTATATTGTGATATATATTTCCCTTATGGTTTTTTATTAATTTAAGAACTTAGGAAAAATGTTAACTCACTGATCATACAAATTTCAAACTCAGATTCCATTAGATTCGCAAATAAATCAGTTAAAGATTTCTCAGTTGATCCCAATATAATGTCATCAACATATATTTGAACAATACAAAAATATTATTATTATTTATAGAATGTTTTTGATCAGTTGTTCCCTTTACATAATTCTTTTATAACAAAAATATTTTAAGTCAATCATACCTAGATCTATGGGTTTGATTATGTACATATAATACTTTGGTAACATTTCAAACATGTTTAGGATGTTTTGTCTCTTCAAAACTAGGAGGTTTTTCAAAATAATATTCATATTGAACATATGTATTAAATACATCACAATTCACATCCATTTAAAAATGTTTGAAATTAAAGAATGCTGCAAAGGCAAGTAAAACTCGAATAGATTCATGTCCAGATACTAGAGCATAAGATTCTTCATAGTCTATTCCTTCTTGCTGATTATAGACTTTAGCAACTAATATAGATTTATGTCTTACTGTGATGACATTGTCTTCACTCTTATTTCTGAAGACCATTTTACTCCAATTATAGATGCTTCCTTGGGTTGTTCAACAAAGGTCCAAACATTGTCCCTATTCCATTCATTTATCTCATTATGTTTGGATTTAATCTAATCATCATTACGTAACGCTTCATTAGTGTTTTTTTCTTCTAATTGGGAATGGAATGCTAGATGTTCTACTTCATTTCATAAAGATCTTGTAGTCCTTACATGATGAATTACATCACCAATGATACTATCTCCAGGATGATTCTTAATAGTTTTATAAAATCTGTTCAGAAACACATGGTATAATATCATTTGGGGTAAATGTTTCATAAATATTTTCTTAAACATTTTACTTATTAAAAGAATCTTCTATCAATGGTGGATAATATGTTTTTTAAAATATCTCTCAGGATGTAGGTTTGGGTTTCTTAATAACAAAAGGTTCAATTTCATTGAATTTTACATGCACCGTTTCTTCAACAGTAATGTATTTTAATCCAAAACACAATAAGCCGGAGAATTAGTGGAGTAGCCTAGGGAAATTCCTTCATCAGATTTGGGTGCAAATTTATTTAATTAATTTTTAGTATTCAGGATGAATACTTTGCAACCAAATACATTGAAATATGAATTTCTAGGTTTTTGACCTGTCCACAATTCATAAGGTGTTTTGTAAAGAAAAGTTATGATTAAAACTCGATTTATAGTATAAAAATCATTACTAATAGCTTCTGACAAATAGAGTTTATAAATAGAATATTCACTCAACATGGTTAAAGTTATCACTTGAAGAATTCAATTTCTTCTTTCAAAAACACCTTTTTGATGAGGATTTCATGGAGCAGAGAAGTTATAATGAATGCCTTTCTTACTAAAAATTATTTCAAAATATGAATTTTTAAATTATCCACCATGATAACTATGAATAGTTATCAATAGAAGGTTTTTCTAGTTTTTTTATTGGGCCTTAAATGTTTTTAAGCAAGAAAAATCGTTATATTTCATTGCTAGAAAATAGACCCACTTAAATCTAGTGTAATCATAAACTAAAAGAAATACATAATATTTGACAGTAATACTTCCAATTTGTGTTATACCACAAAGATTTATATGCACTTACTGTAATGAATCAGATGTTGAGACTTCAGTATTTCATTTAAAACTCAATTTATGTTTCTTTCCATATCGACTAGGATCAAACACTTTTGAGTAATCAAATATTAACTCTGGTAGATGCTTAAAAAGTCTTTTCTTTGAGTGATTCCATATGTTACTAAGGTTACAATGTCCTAACCTTCAATGGCGTAACCAAGATTGATATTTCATTTCACTAAGGCAAGGTAGATCTTGTCTCCAAAGGTCTTCAATGTTTAGTGTGTATACATTCCTATGCCTATAGGAAGAAAAAATTATATCTTCCTTCTAATTGTGCACTATGAATTTATTATTCCTAAAACTCAAAAGGTAGCCTTCATCATATAATTTAATTATGCTAATGTGGTTGTGCTTAAGTCCCTTAACAAAATAAAATATTTGAAATTTATGTTATTTCAAGAAGAACAATGTGACCTATACAAAAAATTTCTCTCTAAGAA
The DNA here is from genome assembly GCA_963277665.1 of Viscum album. Taxonomy (NCBI): domain Eukaryota; kingdom Viridiplantae; phylum Streptophyta; class Magnoliopsida; order Santalales; family Viscaceae; genus Viscum; species Viscum album. The sequence goes on from OY728156.1 coordinate 57,144,888, forward strand.
TTATCTCTGAAATATACTTTTCCTCTCTTCATCTTGATAATATTTTCAAAGAAGTTTTTATTACTAGTAATGTGTTGGGAACATCCACAATCCTTGTACCATGTATTTCTGTTGTTACTTTGATTATATTCATGAATATAAAAGTGTTAGTATTTCAGAATCCAAATTTTCTTGGATCTAAAACTATTGGAAAGTACAACTTTAGGCACCCACATTTTCTTAGAAAAATGAGATTTATATAAACCTAAAGATTGAGTTTTATTTAAAGATCAATTTTTCTCCCAATGTCCCCCACAATGACATTAATTAAAAAATGGATAACTTTGGGGAATGAAATAATTGTTACTAACAACTAGTTTAAAGTGGGTATAACCAAATCCAGAATTATTCCTAAGATGATGAAGTTGTGAATATATCTCATAAAGTTTTTCTGTACTATAGGTAATGTTTGACATTAATTTCCTTAAAAAAATATTTCTGAATTTAGTTTAATAACCATTTTTTTATCCTCAAAATTAACATTTGAGGAATGTTTTTCTCAGAAGTATATATTTATAGACTCTTAGAATGTTTATCCTTCTCAAAATTTACATTCTTATGATTTTAAAAAATATTCTAGGTCAAGAATTTTCTTATCAATATCTTTAGAATGATCTGATATTTCTTTTCTATGAATTGACCTTCTATAATTTTCTATCTCAAGATTTTTCTTGTCTTAAGAATTCTCATTTTCAAGATGTTTGGAAAACCTAGGAACTTATTCATAAGAAGGTAAATATTTATCTTAATCTGAAGAAGATTCTTCATCTGAAAAATTATAATCATTTTCATCGGTATAATTTTCATTCAAAGATATATTAGTGATAGAATCGGCATTATGTGACTTGGTCATTAGACAATGATTTTCAATGGGTAGTTAGGTTAGTGGACCAAGATTCTTATGACTATAATATTCATACTCTGAGGATTCATAAGATGAGTCACCACCACTGGAACACCATATATCATTTTCCTTTAGGACATTATTGGAATCATATTTCTTATAATTATTTCTATTTCTCTCAAAATTCTTTTCATTTAAATATTTTTTTAAGAATGGTACCATCTTGCCAGATGTTTTTGTCTCTTTTTAATTCATATCATGTGACTTCTAAGTATTTATTCTCTTATATTTCTTTCATCTTATTTCTATACATAATATCTTTCTTTTCTACTATCTTTTTTATCCAACAAGAAAAATTAGATAAATAATTTTTAGAATGTTCACTTTAACTACACACATATAGAGCATTGAATTTCTTAGACATAGATCTCGTATCCTTTTCCAAGATATTAACTCTATTAGTGGTAAAGGATACAATTCCATTTCCATTATTCTTCTTATTCATATCAGCATCTCTTTTCATTATTTTCTCATGTTGAAGAAGGGTTCTAATGTTTTTATCAAGAGTAATATTGGAAACATTCCTTATCTCATCAATGGCTATTTTTTTATTACCACTCGTTGGGAATAATGTCTTCAATCATGTCCACAATAATTTCATAATCAAAATTTTTTATCCTATAGATTGAAGACTATTTACAATAGTCATAAATCTTTATTACAGTTTGCAAACTGGTTCTCCAAAAGGAAAAAAACTACATGATATTCAGCACTTAACCTTGCTCTTCTGATCTATATCACATTATATGTTCCAAAGTGAGTAACTTCAAGTTTCTTCCATATACAGTTGGTAGCTTCACGTGAATATATTTGAATATATATATTTCTGGTCATGGAACATAGTAATGTATTTTATACCTTGAAGTTGTGTTGATATTCTGATTTTTCTTGGTTTTTGAATGTTCTTACTTCCTTATCTGGAATTTTGTAATCACCAGTAAGCATTAAATTTTTTTTTACTCTAGTGTTAATGAAAATGGTCTTCATCCTATATCTCTAATACTCATAAAAATTACTATAAAAAATTGGTGGTCTGGTAAGATTATGGTTGTAAATGGAACCAATACTCAAAACCTTCCATTCTATAATAAAATATCTTTTCCACAAAATATGTATATAGTAATAGTTTATATAGGAAGATAAATATCATTAAGCAAGAATTGAAAAAGAAAAGGTTATGCAATAAAATTTTATAACAAGAAACATTTGATCATGAAAACTTATATGTGAGTATAATTATTTCAGATACCTGCTCTAATATCAATTGTAGGATCTAAATAGTTTATGTAGAAGATCAATTACAAGAGGGTGTGAATATTAAGTTTAAAAACATTCGTTTTAACTGTAAGAAAAACTATGTTTAACAAAGTTAAACAAGTAAAATTAACAAAGCCTCTTTAAGTTCGTAACTATGAAATAAACATGATTAGGATACTGAAATATGAATCTAGAAATTATAATTATAAATAATTTTCATAGAGAAATATTCTATCTTAATGCATATAGAGTCATATTTATCAGAGTAAGGTACAATAAATTATAAGAATGTTATACTTTCATTGTTTAACAAAATACATAAAAAATAAGTCTTGAAACAAAAAACAAGTGAAAAGTAGTAAATATTTTAATCCAATGAGTAGGGTATCAAACAACCTTTGATAAAGTTACCTTAATACATAATTTCAAGAATGTCTCTCTTACCAACACTAGTGTAAGCCCTCGATTGAAATATCGGATTCCGTTTTTTCATCCCTGCAAGACCTCAAAAGTTGAGGTATTTGGTACCTCTGTATTCCTATCCCTAGAAGTCCTCTAACATTAAGGTAGTAGGAACCTCTGTATTCCTATTCCTAGATGCCCTTTATTTTACTTAGAAACAATTACAGTTACACGAAGCAAGCTGAACAAGATGTTCATGAATCACACAAAGCATGAGAGTCTTTATCTCTATAGAAATCACTTCACAAAAATTAATCTCTAGAATCTTGGAATGATTCATAGATAATGATCTTGTTAAAATGAGCTCATATTTATAGTAAAAACATAAGTGGTAGGCTCCCTCTTCAAACGATCTTGTTTTCCCATGAATCTTAGAGGGACCTGTACATGTGTCACTCAACCAACGGTTAGTTAGAAACAAATTGTAAGAAAATATTTCATATTTAAAAAAAGCATTTGTAAGGAAAAATGAATTATCTTAAACAAATATGAATACCCAGAGTCTAATGAAAAATAGAATTTGGAGTCTAAACCTATAAATAATCGGTTTCTAAAAAACATTGATATTCGGATTCTATTTTTCAATGAATTTAGAGTCGGAATTTAGAGGAATTTAGTGTCTAAATTCTGATGAAATTGGAGTATTGATTATGTGGAATTCAAAGTCTGAATTTTGAGGAATTTGGAATTTGAATTCGTCTGAATTTAGAGACTGAATTATATAGAATTTGAAGTTGGGATTATAAGAAATTTGGACTCTAAATTTCATTGAATTTGAAGTTTGAATTCTGTGGAATTAGGAGTCTGAATTTCAGAGAATTCTGAGTCTGAATTTCAGAGAAATCAATGTCTGAATTTTAGAGAATTCAAAATCTGGATTCTAATGAATTTAGAGTCGAAATTTCGTAGAATTTGTTTTCCGACTTTTAGAGAATTCGGAGTCTGAAGTTCTATGAAATTAGAGTTATAATTTTAGAGAATTTGAAGTCAAATTTTCAAAAAAATTGGAGTCTAAATTTCATAGAATTTAGAGTATGAATTTCAAGTAATGTGGAGTCTGAAACTCATAGAATTCAGAGTGTTAATATCACAAAGTTTAAAGTCTAAATTTTAGAGAATTTATAATCCAAGGAACTAAAATATCATGAGTATTATAGATAAGGATCTGAATATTTTGACTTAGTAATAAAATGTACATGATTTTGGATGTACAATGAAAGCTAGGGTAAGGATAAAATATTTATTTAGAGAAAGGAAATTATTATTAAGGGTATGGATATATAATGTCATTATAGGGAGGATATTTTCTTAATATAAAGTGTTTATGATTTTCAAAAAATAGAGGAAAGAAAAATTTATTAGGAATGTTTATTGACTCAAAAATTAAGACATTCCCTTTCATTTTTAATAAACTGATCATTCCCTATTTTAATGTAAAAACATTTAAATATCCATTTGAGGAACCCAAAACCACTATCAAGATGTAAAAACAACATTTATAACATCAAACCAAGCTTAATAATCCAAAAATGACATGTAAAATCCAACCAGGCATTTTATCAATCACATGGTGTGGAAAATTTAAAAAAACATTGTCATATGCTTAAGAAAAAGGAAGAAATAACTACTTTTCACATCAAAAAATTATTCCAAGTATCTAAAATCACTATTTAATATTTATGGAAGGTTTTAAAATCTTGAAACCATGGATTGTTATATTAAAAGTGAAATTAAAAGGGTAATCCTTCCTCAATCTTGCAGTGCCTCAACAATGTACACCCAAAACTACTTCGCAAATGTTCCATGGTCTCAAAACAACCAAGAGGAACCATAAACATGAAAAACTCACAACATAAACCAAGGGGAAACATGAAACCTAGGTCAAAATTACCATGGTAAAAGAGAAAAACAAGATAAAATTAATGAATAATGAAGATGGAGAATAAAGGAGGAGATTTCCATGAGGGATCTTTCCTTAAACATGAAGAATATATTTATATATACAATGAGAGGAGGTGAGGAGGATTGGAGAAGAAGGGGGAATGCTTCTATAGGGAAGTAAAAATTAGGGAGTGGACAGAATTGGTGTTTTGGGTTAAAAATATTGAGAGTGTAGTTTTGGAATTTCAAAAAACAAATACTATAATCTGGTTAGCTCGCACGGTTTAGCAAACTATGCGCCCGTTTCGGGACACACATGGGTACTCACACAAGCTTTCCCCATAGTTTCCTAACCATGCACCAACCATGAAAAATGAAAAAAATCCATAGACAGAAGCTCCCTCTCATTCTTTTCATTTGATTTTACATACCTTGCATGAGCAATGCTTCAAGACCCTTCCACAAACACTTATGCCACAAGTTACTGGGAGAAAGTTGTACGGTTTCCCTAGCCATGTTCCAACCATGCACAGGCTACTATAAATGCCAACCCCCCCCCCAACATTTCTCTAAAATCTCATAGAAAACTATGAAATAACCATGGGGTAAAAATTAAAAAATCAAATACCTCCAAATTCAGAACCATTCTTGCTCAAAACTTGAGTTTAATATCGATATCGAACAACAAACTGGAGAAAACATTGAAAATAAAAACCAAGAAGTGAACATTTTCATGAAAATAATATTATTACATATAATGTGTCACTAGTGGTGGTGTAATCTGAATTACCTATATTTTATCAAATATATATATAACCAATTTTTACTTGGCTAATTAAATTATCTTTTCCTCCTTTATAAGCGTGTCTTGGAATCTGCTAAATCATGAACCATATGTGTTAAATTCATTGTCTTGTATTGTTAACTGAAATTACCATTAATAAATACAATTATTTTATCATATAAGGGAAATGATAGATTTATACACATACGTTATTAATATTCATCTTTAGTTTGATGTAATCCTTTGAATTCAATTTTTATGATTTAGTAAACATTTTATTCTTTATTTGAATAAAAAACTACATGATTTATAAATTATTTCCTTGTCATATTATCTAATATAATTTTTTAACATTTGTAATGTATACAACATGTATTGCATACTATTCATAACCAATGAATTAATTTATATATAATTAATAATATATAAAAAATTACATGGATTCTATTATTCTTCTTCAGGTATTCATGAAAATTCTACTATATAGAATCATTACTCAACCTTCATAAAAAATTTATGTTTCAGTAACTAGATTTGATAGTAGGACTAAAAAATTATACATTCCAACTATAGTTTCCTCTTATGGATTGAAACATTACCCATTTATACTATAAAAAAACTACATAAAATTATACATCACATACTCTAGATCATATATTCTTAACACTTTTAGAAAATAGGGTTTGTATTTAATGAAATTATTAATCTTTAAAAAAAATTCAATTGAGTTATTTCCACAAACAGATCAAGACATAGAAGATATATTCAGTATCACCAAACCATTATCATACATATTCATATTTATTATATATAGGGATACTCTAATTACATTGTTTATTTTATATCTAGTTCCTTTAAACTCTTCATTGATCATTATATGATTTCTATAAACCCCTATATTAATTTCTTGACTAAAATAAAAATTTAGGTTACTCATCATAATGTTTCTCTAATGCATTCTATTTACTTTTCTTAAACGATTTCTCTCAAGTTACCTATATTACAGGTTTCATATATTAATATTCTCTATTTATTAGATGATATAAATTATATTTTTGATTATGATGATTCTAATCATTTATAATATAATTTTTTACCATATGAGAATAATATTTTATAGACATTTAATATGATATTCTATTAAATGTTTTCCCATTGAAGTAATTAACCACTTTAAAAATCATCTTATCTATTAGTAATAACAATACATATTTTAATAATAAAGATTCTGTATTTGAATTTATCTTAGAACATATTTATTTATGTTGGGAATCATTTCAATCATATAATATTTGACTCTTATATAGTGGATTAAACTACTATTTTCCCAATAAATCGTATAGATAAACCAAAAAATAATTCCTTTTAAAACATAATCATATTAGGGACTCCCAGCTATGTGTAACCCAAATAAAAATACATTAATGGGAACAAAACCATATTTTTTCACACATTATATTCATTCCATACATAATATTCTCCATCAGAACCTTTTTATGAAAGGTATTACCCGGTTAGATGATCCACGTCCTCACAAGTTCTTATTTTGAAGGAATAAAACACTTAGTATTTTGTAAGGAGATTAAAACTAACCATATAATCTCATTTAATTACATTTATGTATACGTTCTTATAATGTTTTAGTTTGAAATCATATTCCTTCAACGAAATCAATATGTTCAAACCATACTGATGTATAACTCTTTAAACAACTAATAACATGTGTTACTAACCTAAAAAAATCAAGAAGTATTTTTACACATCTAAATTTGTGTGGAATGAGTGGCCATATATCTTTAAACTATCTTAGTATGGTGATTCATCAACTTCTCAAAACTAATTCTAAAATGGAAGATTGTTTGTTCCAATACATATGTTCAACTCTTTATGTTTGGGTAGCTTGGAAACATTTCCAATAAATGTCCAAATTAGAAGATAATATAAGGGAACCACCATCAACCTCATCCTAAGACAAGGGAAAAAGTTTGGGATTTTTTTTTCATGACAGATGAAGTGGAGGTTTTAAATGATATAGTTGTAGATACACTAATTGTTATATCAATATAGGATGGCACATTTTTTTATTCTGGTTATATGTATTTATTTTAATTCATCCATGTTTTCAATAAATATAGAAAAAAACCCAGAACTGATATAATTATATTTATCAGTCATGACTCCAAGAGGAATTATCTTTTCCTCAAAAGTGTATATAAAATGTAGTATTGACATTTGAGAGTAAAATCACATTGAACATCGAGTCGTTAATCCCATGTTTGTACTTGCGATGGACTAGATCTTAGTGTATAATTCTATGACCAATTGTAGAAGAAAGGAAATTTTAGAAGTTCTTAATTCACAATCCACAGTTATTTTCAACCACAATATATCACAGACTGATATTTTCCTAGAAGAACCTTCAATATCTATAATTGTGGAGATTAACAGTTAATTGCTCAAAGGAAATGAAAGTAAAAAAGGTAGATAATTTTCCTATCATCCATGATACTTTGTTATATTTTTAAAATGGTTACCTGTATATCAATCAGAATGACAGGTAATGTTATCTATTGAACTCATACTTGGAGCCATGCAGATATCAAAAACACCATATAGAATAGAGAATATTGAGTTAGAATAATTAAATAAACAATATCAAGAAATTATGTATAAGGGATATATCTGACCAATTACGTCTCTAGGGGGATATCATGTTCTTTTTGTGTAGAAGATTAATGGATGAATGCGGTGATGCATTAATTACAAACCACATAAAACGATCAAAATAAACAACAAGTACCATCTAATAAGTATTGATGATTTATTTGATTAGCTTAATAGGGATCATTTTTTCTCCAAGATTATCATTAGAACTAGGTATCTTCGATTGAGGGTGAATAAGAAGATATTATAATGATTACTTTCAAATAAAGATATTGGCATTATGGTTTTGTTGTTATGCCCATCAGCTTGAATAATTATCCTACTATATTTTTCAAATTTCTTTAATATAATATTTGATTACTACTATGATAAATTTAAAGTAGTTTTTATTTATAATTTTATGATACAATACAATAGTCATAATAAGCATGAAGATCATATAATGGATACATTGAAAACTCTGAGGAAGGAGTTGGTTTTTTGAATGTTTAGAAAATGTAAATTTCGGTTAAAAAATATTGCTTTTATGGGGATCATTGTAACCAATAGAGGAATCTAAATTGACCCTTTCAGAAAAAAGGATGTACAAGAGTGGCCTCATCTTGCATCAGTAACTGATATTCATAGATTACTTGGTTTTGCATGATATTATTGAATTTTTGTGAATTCTTTTTTTCACTACATTCTAATCTACTAAAAAATATAACTAAAAGGGGATAATTTTACCTAAAAATGGATTGTGAAGAATTTTTTCAAGAGTTAGAGAAAAGATTTGTTGCTAAACCACTTTTAATGCTTCCATCTATAGGATAAGGATTACTATTTACAGTTATGCATATCTAAAAGGGATTGGATATGTCCTCATGAAAAATTACATGGTGATTACTTAGTCATATTGATAGTATAATGGTCATGAGAATAATTATCCTATAAATAATCTATTTCTATCTATTTTTATTTTTCCCAATAAAAATAGAGGAACTATATTTATGGGGATAAATGCGATATATTAACATACCATTAATGTTTGAAGTATAATTTTACACAAATTAATTGAACTTGAGAGAAAGAAGATGGTTAAGAAAAAATTTAAAATATATGAATGTTAAATTAATTATCACCCAAAAATAGAAATAAAAGTCTCTAATGAATTGAGTAGGAGAGACCCTGTTGTGTTGGAAATGATGAGGACACAAGGAGATACTTTGATCAAGGACCTAGTAAAACTGGACATTAAAATTATATGGTTAGTGAATTAATCAACCCTATTCCAAGTGATTTTCCAACCATTATTACTATAGAATTTTAGGAATTATCAAAGAGAGTATCCTATATTACAAATAAAGACAGAGGATATGAAGAAAGTGATGTTTCCTGAGTTTAATATTTATCAAGAAGGTGTATTGAAATTTCATAGAAGGATGTGTTTTCCATATATACCAGAGATAAAGAATGTTCTGATGGATCGAGCTCATATCAATATTTTCTATATATATTATGGAAGCACTAATGTAACACCCCAGGATTAAAAGTATGTTTTATCTATTATCAATGATCCAAAATGAAATAAAGTACATAAATTTCTGAACACAGATATATAAGTAGCAATCATTTTATTTATACAATGTTCTTAATACATCTTTGAGACATATAAACTAACCCATTAAACCCACTAATATTGATAATAAATCAACTGGAATTCCTCCGAGAAACACAACGTTGTCGATTTTGTAGTTCACATCTCTTGGATCTTTTATAAGAACAAAGGTTATAGCAATAACAATAGCAATGAAACTACAAATAATAGGAAAATATAAAACCATTCAACAAATAGTGGTGTGAGTGTTGGGGTATTTTTCTGTGTTTTTATTACATTTAGATATTGATATTTATAAAAAAATTACCTACCCATTACAAAAAAATTTTGTTGGGACATTAAAATTAATGTTGAAAATGACATATAAATAAAATAAATAAATAAATATAAATATATAAAAATAATATTGATTTGAATATTATTATTAAAATTTTAATTGTTATGAAATAAATAAAATTTATATATTCAATAAATTTTATTATATAATATATATGTTCTAAGAATAAATAATAATTTAAGCATTAAATTAAATATATTTGTCTTTTGAATAAGTAAATATCATGATATTAATATGATATATATTTATATATAAGAGTGTTCATTTAAATTATAAAATTAATTTAGTATATTGTAGTATTTGAAAATTATTCTAATATTAATATTATTATAAACTTAATAGATAAATATATTAAAACAATATACGTTGTTATTTAAAAATTTGAATGAAATGATAAAAAATAAAAGTTGAACTCGGGGGGGGGAGGTTTGTGTGGTTGAGGTCAATGCGAAGAGGGAGGTGTGATGCAGTAGGACATTGAGTGGATGGAGTTTTGTTTTCGGGCGTCGATGATGATGTAGGTTTGAAGCATGGTCACGAGTTGTATGGAGGTTGATCATACTATGGTTTGTCTTCGAATTCTTGGTTGAAGGCATGTATGACGTTAGGATTCTATATCTATTTGAGTGATTGTTTCAAAGCACCATTTGTGAAGAACAGTTAGGGTTCAAATACACAAGATTCGTGTCATGTTAAAGGTTACAAACATGGATTTGGGGAAAACGACATGTGAAGGAGATGATGAGCCATTAATCATAGCATAATTATTCATACCTATTCATTTTGTGCAGATTTGAGGTAGACACATTTTTTGCATCTGAATCTTGATGATAAGTGTTTTAAAATTACTTATTTCTTCAATTCCATCTATTCCTATTATTTTCTTATTCATTCCCTATCACTTTTTATTTTTTATTTTTCTTCAACTTAATGAAACAATATAATAGTTTAATGCTAATAGTTCCAAAATTCAATTGCTCCGATTTTTTATTTTATGGGGGTGTTTTGATGTGTCTTAAAGAAAAAAAATACTGATTCCAACCCAGGTCTATTTTGATTGAATTTTCTTCCTTTGAATTATTCGGTTGTTTTGGGTTTTTCACTTTCTCTACTCTATATCACTATATTTAATGCTTAATTTTTTTGAAAATATCATTTGAATAGTTATTTGTTGTTTTCAAACTATTTTGGGCTTTTAATATTCATGATTCGTACACTAAATCCATATTTCATATGTCAAAACAATTATTTAGATATTTACATCTTAATTATTCTTTCTATAGAATCAAGATAACTTATCCACACATTTATTCTCATTGATGTCTGTTGGGAATTTCTTATGTGTATTTATATGTGAGAGATGTAAGGCAGTTCGGTGTCCTTTGAGCGAGGTAGAAGGCAGACTTCATAATTATTTTGTTTTCATTGTTTTCATTGTTTCTAAATCCGAGAAAGAAACATAGACTATGAGTTTAAGAGTAGGTTTTTGATTCCTATTCCAGGAATAGGAATACTAATATCTTCTCTGAAAATAAAAAATAGTATGGGATTATTTATTTTCAGATAATTTCATTACACTTTCAATTATTTTTTATTTTTTAAGGGATGTTTTAATTTATTTTAGGGTGATAATTTCTATTTTTCTGGTTTTAGTAAGAGATTACTTATTTCATATATGATGTTTATGTTCATAGTGGAATTTAATTTCATTAAAATTTATCTGTTTTTCAATAAGGGATAATTTCATCTAATTTTTAAATTTAACTAAATAAAAATTATTAGTAGGAAATAGTTTATTTATTTTAAAATTAGGATTTTAATTTTATAGTTATACGTAAGGGATATGTTTTGATTATTTTAAAATTTGGAACTTAAATCCCAAATTAAGTAAGTGTGTTATTTAAATTCATGTAAGGGAAACTGTTTTTCTTAAATTCAACATTTGTTTTGATTAAATATTTATTTTCTTCGTATTTTCATTAATGTAATTAATTTGAGTACATGTTTTGTGAATCATTTCAATTACAAACATTTATTTTTGGATTTTTATGATTTATATGACATGTTTGATTTCAAAATATTACTTCAAAAGTAAATTATATTGATAAGTTATAATTTAGAATGATGTTATATGCCAATAATTTCATAATATTAAATAGAGATTATTTATTTTAGAATTTGGTTTATGTTTTAAGAGATAATTTGTATTTAAAAAAATAGACATATAGAATATATGTTTTTATACAAATTCAATTAGTGAAATATTTTAGAAAGTTACCAATTCATAAGGATTCAGAAAACTGTTTCATATATCTAAACTTTGTTTTCATCATGAATTGTTAATTTTTTTTGTTAAAAGTGCATATTAAATCATGAATGTCATTTGTAATAAAAGAAATGGTCATCATCTTATTCAATGACATGTAACGAATATGAATCTGTTCAATAATTTATATATATATATATATATGTATGTGTATTCAATATATATATATATGGATTTTTATGAGTTAACATTCATGAAATAATATTTCATGAATGTTAAATGTTATTTTATTATTATTAATTGTACTGATAAATGCTCAATGGTTGATGGATTCATTTGTTAAGAACCAAGAAAACAATCTTTTATAAATTATGTATATGTGTGTGTGTGTGTGTGTCTGTGTCTGAATATGATGTGATGAATTTCAAAACAATGAAACCCAGTGTCAAATGTATAAATAAGTAATGAAATCCAAAAAAAAAAATTAGAAAAATCTAACACATAAGTATTGTAAATATGTTATGGAATTGGGGGGTGAAACTAATCCCTCATCAAGTTTGTAAGCCCAATATAGCCTTTAATATATCATGTTTCTAGAATATTTTTTAAAATGTTGCATTATGTTTTCCAAAAATCACTGGATTATATTCAAACCATTCTTTGTACGTAAGTAATTTCAAAAGTGGTATATTATTTTAAACATAAGTAATTTAAATTATTTTTTATTCAAAGGAATTTTTGAAAAGATTTTTTATGATATCATATATATAATTTATCAATGTTATTTTAAAAATAAATATTTTCTATGATGTATTTAATGAATTTTAAAACATTTTAATTGAAAATTGAATGCATACCCTTTGTTTTAAAATTATTTTTCACAGGTATCTTAAAAATTCAAATCAGGTATCATCTTTTTTGGAGTTATCTTGTGAGGATTCATAGTAGAAATTTGTTTCATTTGGTTCAACACTAATAAATTTAAGGAGTCGTCTCATCCTTCAGAACCTAGACAGATAAAAGTTTCTCATTTATGTAATTATTTTGTTTCTTTTATAGGAATAAAATTACATAGCATTTTTAATAACTGAGTCTAGAAGAGTATGCTCAAGAAACTATAATTAGTATCATAGGAATGGTATAGACAACTTTGGAGATTAGATATTGAATATCTGGGAAAATAGAATCTATGCGGTAGATTTTTCTTTAGATAGATATGTCCCTATATAAATTCAATCATTCTGAAGATGGAAATTTAGAAATTTCTCTAGTCCGATAAAAAAATTTCAAGTACGAAATTGGGGGGGTAACACTTTTGGTTTAAAAGAAATTTTTCTGTGTTATTAATGTTCCAAAATGCAATAAAATACTTAAATTTCTGAATAAAGAGATTTAATTAGAAAACATTTAATTTATACAAAGACATTAATACGTCTTCGGCACACAATAAGTAACCCATTTAACCCACTCTTATAGATAATAAAACAAAGAAAATTTCTCACAATGATGTCGATTGGGTAGTTCAAATCTCTTGGATCTATAATAAGAAAAATAGTTATAGTAAGAACAATATAAATGAAAATAAGAATAAAAGGAACATATAAAACCATTATGAAAAAAGTTGTGTGAGTATAGGGGTATTTATCATTGTGTTTTATTTCCCTTAGTTATTGATATTTATAAAAAAATTATCCGGCCATTATAAAAAACGTCTGTTGGAACTTTAAAATTAAATATGAAAAATGAAATATAGGAAAAAGACATAAATAAATATTCATATATTGGAATAATAATGATTGTAATATTATTATTAAATTTTTATTTATTATGCAATAAATAAACATTGGGTATTCAATAAATTTTCTTAAAGAATATATATGTTCTAATAATAAATAATTTTTTAAGCATTAATGTAAATATATTAATATTTTGAATTATGAAATATCAAGATATTAATATAAGCATAATATATATAAGAGTATTATTTTAAATTATAAAATTAATGAATTATATTATAATATTTGAAAATTATTCTCATATTAATAATATTATAAAATAAAAATATAATTATATTGAAAGATATACATTATTATTTGAAAAATTGAATGAAATGATAAAATATAAAGTTGAAATCTGTGGGGGGGGTTCGTGTGGTCGAGGTTGATGCAAAGAATGAAGTGTGATACCACCGGGCTTCAAGCGAAGGGATATTTGTTTTTGTATGTCGTGGATGATGTAGATTCAAAAAAAGGTCACTGGTTAGATGGAGGTGGATCATACTATGGTTTTTTATTTGGATGTAAATTCAAAGGCATGTAAAAAATTTGGAGTCTAGATCTGTTGGAGTGACGGTTTTGAAGCACCATGTTCGAAGCACAATTATGGTTTGAATACACTCAATTAGTGTCGTGCTGAAAGTTGCGAACATGGAATAGGGGAAATGACCAGTGAAGGAGATGGAGAGATGTTAATAGTCTTGAAATTCTTCATCCCTATTCATTTTTTACATATATGATGTTGGTGTACATTTTAGCATCTGAATCTTGATGAGATAGGCTTCATAATTACTTATTTTTTCAATTGCATCAGTTTCTATCGACATCACCTTCTTTCCCTATCATTGCATGATTTGGATTTTCCTTTAAATTTTTGAACCAATATAATGTTTTAATGCTAATATTTTTGACATTCAATAAATACGAATTTTTTATTGTACAGTGGAGGTTTGGTGCATCTTGAGGAAACAAATACCAGTTGCAATCCATATGAGTTTTTTTGGATTTTTTACTTCGAATTATTCAGTGGTTGTGGATTTTTTTATTTATCCAATATATATTACTATATTAAAAGATTATTTTTTGTCAAAATAAAATTCGAATTGTTGGAGTTATTTTCAACCTATTTTGGGTGTTTCGTATTTGTGATTCATACACTGAATTCTTGTCTGATATGTCAAAAAAATTAGATATTAATATCTTAATCACTCTTTCTCTAGAAGAAAAATATCTTATCTACACATCTCTTCTCTTTGATTTCCACTGGATATTTTTCTACAGTGTATTTATATTTGAGAGTGGTTAGGTTGTCTAGTGTCATTTAAGAAAGGTAGAAGGAAGGCTGAATAAATCCATTATTTTTTTTGTTTTCTTTGGCTTCTAAATCCGAGGAAGTAACAAAGACTGTGAGTTCAAGAGTACGTGTTTGAGTCTTATGTTGTGAAGATGAAGAAGAAGATCGGAACTACAATAAAGAAAAATAGTAAAGGATTATTTATTTTTTAGATACATTCTTTAATCATTCATTTACATTTTATTTTTGTAAGGGATGTTTGTTATTTATTTGAATATGATAATTTGTATTTTTCTGGTATTAGTAAGAGATTTCTTATTTCATATATGATGTATACGTTCACAGTTGAATTTATTTTCTTTAAAATTTATCTAGTTTTCTAAAAGGGATAGTTTCATCTTATTTTAAAATTTATGAAATAAAAAACTATTATTAAGAGGTATTTTATTTAATTTAAAATTATGATTTTATGTTTTTAGTTATACGCAAGGGATATGTTTTGATTATTTTCAAATATAGAACTTAAATCTCAAAATTAGTAAGTTTTTTATCTAAATTCATATAATAGAAACAATTTTTCATGAATTAAATATTAAATTCGATGAAATATTAATATTCATCATATTTTCATTAATGTAATATGTTTGAGTACATTTTATGTAAAACATTTTAGTTACAAACATTTATGTTGGGATTTGATGATTCGAATGACATGTTTGATTTTCAAATATTACATAAAAAGGTAATTACATAAATAGTTTATAGTTGAGGAATAAATTATATGTCAATAATTTCATCAAATTAAATAGATATTATTTATTTTAGAATATGGTTTATGTTCTGAGCAACGATTTATATTTTTTAAAAATATATTTATATTATAAGCTATGTTTTAATATAAATTCCATAAGTCAATTATTTTACCAAGTAATTAATTCATAAGGATTCAAAAAACATGGTCATAAATATATACATTTTTTTCCTCAAGAATTACTAATTTTGACTTCAATGTGTATATTAAATCATGAATGACATGTAAAATGAACGAAATGGTCCTCATGTTATTCAATGACATGTCATGAAAATGCATTAGTTTTTTTATTTGAATATATATATATATATATATATGTGTGTGTGTGTGTGTGTGTGTGTGTATATGTGTGTGAGTGTTATATATATATGGATTTTTAGGATTTGGATAAATGAAATAATATTATTTTAATGTTAAATGTAATTTTATTAGCATTTGATGTACTATGCAATGCTCAAAATTTTATGGATTCTGTTTTTCAAAAACAAGTAAACGATCTTATATAAAATCGGTATATATATATATACACATTTAGGAATATTATTCCATGAATTTCAAAATAGAAAACCTCGTGATAATTGTATAGATATGTAAAGAAATCCAAAAAATGTTTTCAGAAAAATAATGCACTTAAATGTTGTAAATATGGTATGGACTTGGGGAGTGAACCCAATCCATCATCAAGTAGTTAGGCCGAAGATATCATTAAATGTCTCCAGTTTCTAGAATATTTTTTTTCAAATAGTTGTGTTATGTTTACTAAAAATCACTAGATTATATTCAACCCATTATTTGTATGTATGTAATTCAAAAGTTGTATATTATTTTAAATATAAGTAATTTAAATTAGGTTTTTTTGCAGGTAATTTAAAAAAATTATTTTTATGTTATCTTAAAAATAATTTATCAAAGTTATTTTTTAAATAAATTTTTCCTATGTCATATTTAATGAATTTTAAAACACTTTACTAGGAAATAGAATGCTCACCCTTGGTTTTAAAATGACTTTTCACAAGTATCATAAGAGGTCAAATCAGGTGGCATCTCTTTTGGAGATTTAACTCTCAGAAGCATAGTAGTCATGTGTTTCATTTATTTTCAACTCTGATAAATGTAAGGCATCATCTAATCCCCCAAAACCTAGACCAGTAAAACTTCTTCGTTTGTGTAATATCTTGTGTAATTATTCAGTTTATTTTATAAGAAAAAAATAAACCATATTTTCAAGCATTGAGTCTAGAAGACCGTGCTTGGGGTATTATAACTAAAATTTATAGGGGAATTTATGATCATTATTTGTCAGATACTATGAAAATAGATATTTTTTTATTACACTACAAGGTGCTTGCTGTGTTAAAAATTGAAGGCATAATGACCAATTCCTAATGGTGTGTTGAAAATACTACCCATACAAACAAATAAGTGGGAAAATATCATTGTGGACTTCTCCACTAGTCTCCCAAGAATATCTAAAGTAAATAATTTGATATAGTTTATAGTGGATCGTCCCACCAAGACTACCCATTTTATCTCTATTTGGGATGTTTTTTCATTTCCAAAATTTTCATGATATATGTAATATAAATGGTGAGGTTGCATGGGGTGCCACTTTATATTGATTCTGATTGTGATCAAAGGTTCACAACTAAATTATAGAGATGTTGTAAAAATGTTATTAATACAAAATTGAATTTTAGTATGACATATCACCCCCAAACTGGTGGAAAATATAAATATACTATTTATACACTTGAGGACATAGTGTGAACATTCTCAAGGTAATTAAATGTTGGATGGGATCAACACCTCACATTAGGTTATTTCCCATACAAATGCATCATCCACTCGAGTATTCAAATGGATACATATAATGATCTATATGGATTGTGATGTAAAACTCATAATTGATGGGATGAAGTTGGTGAGAGTAAATTGTATAGGCCTGATATTATGAAAGGGAAGCCAAAAATTTTCATTTCATCCAACAACAAATAAAGGGTTCCTAGAGTCAACAAAAGATCAATGATGACAACCAACAAAGAAAATTGGAGTCTTATTTTGGAGATAATGTTTTCCTTCAGATATCACCATGGAAGAGAGTCATGAGATTTGGAAAGAATGGGAATCTTATTTCTTGGTTCATTGGACCTTATAAAATCCTTGATCATATAAGAACAGTGGCCTATCAGCTAATTATTCCCTGGAATATATCTCAAGTACATGACATATTCCATGTATCTCCCTTGATAAAGTAAAAACCAGATCCCTCACATGTACTGAACCTGAAGGTGGTATAACTAGAACAAGGACACTCTTATGAAGAGAATTCAGTGGAAATCATGGACTATAGATTCAATGTTCAATGAAACAAGACTACTGACCTCTTCAATGTTTTTTGTAGGAACCATAAATATGATGAAATGATGTGGGAACAATAGGAGATAGTGAGATAGAAGATCCCACACCCGTTCTCAGCTGAGAGAATGACTTAAAAATTTTGTAGATGAAATTTATTTTGGGGAAAGAATGTAATGACCAAGACTTTTTAAATGATATTTATTTCTTGAAAATGTGTGTTAAATTATACTAGAAACAACAAAACCATATCTATTTAACAATGAAGTGGTATTTATAAATGATAAAGGGAAATGTGGCCACCATTATTCCACATTTATATTACTGTTGATCAATATATCCATTGGTCAATATCACCGTTGGAAACTTTACAATTTTTTGATGATTTTTCCATTATAATTAATGTTTATATATAGTAATGATAAAGGAAAAATGATACTAAGTAGAGAATTGATTCCATCAACCAGTAGAGTCATTTTATTTGAATCTCATTTGTCAGAACATTGGAGGGAGGTACTTTCATTGGGCTTATCCAATAATCAAGAATCATACAATCTTCAACAAGTGAATATTGAACAAAATATCCTATATGAGATGTTTAAGATAGTACATATGACAAGTCGGTTGATGATACCCTAGGCACACCGTGAAACTACCACCATCGCACACCATACCATCTGGGCATATATGGGTGAAATAAAGGGTTACCTGTCAAGAAAAAATATATATTGATTTTTTTAAATTAAATATTTATTCAATAAATGCATCTTAAGAATAATTTTTCTTAGTAAAATATATTATTTATTAATTTAGATTTGATAATTTTATTTTTGGATGAAAATAAACTATAATTTTATTTCTAAAGGAAATATATACAATTTTAATTTAAAAACAGGGTATTCTTAATACTATTTGATTTAATTAAATAAACTTTTAAAACACTTGTATTCAAATAATAATAAATTAGATAATTTAATACATTCCTAGGAAATTTTTTATAAATATATAAAATGTAATTATGCCTTAAAAGATGCAATTTTTAATAAATAAGAATTTTAATATTTATAAATTAAAATTATTAGATATAGATAGTTTTTCTAATAAAATAAAATTTATTTTGGAAACCATAATGTTGAAATTTGGTTAGGGTGAATTTATGTGAAATTTCTAAAATTCATTATTTTTTCTTGTATAGTAAAAAAATATAGTTTTAGGGTTTCTTTATATATTATGAGATTATTTTTAGGTCATAATGAATTGATAATTAATTAAACACAATCCAAGATAAAAATTATACTATTATATTTTTATTAAATATTTTAATATATTTTATTCAATTTTTATAACTATAAATGACATTCCAGAGTCAAGAAAAAAACATAATATTTTTTAATGTCACTTTGTGTAATCATTAATTTGACATGGAAGAAGTAGTATTAAATATATTTGTTCAGTTATGTGGTGTAAAATTATCATGAAATTTGGCCGGAATTAAAAAAAACATGAGAAAAACCATGGGTAAGCCAATGGTTTTTCATTTTCAACAATATAATTTTTCAAGAACTATTTTTGAAAATTATTAGGCAATTACTCAACTTTTCTTATAAATTCCCACCCATTTACCAATTTTGATTCACTATAAATAAATCCTCTCTGAATTTTTGGAAATTTTTATTCCAAATATTCCCACCAAGGTTTTCTCATTCCTCATGGTTTTATCCTCAGGTTATAGGAATAACTCATCAAGGTAAGAGAAATATTCACCTCTCTTTTCTATTTAAGTGTCTTTTGTGGTATTTATTTCAATTTCCATAAATATTATATTTTTTCAACTTAATATTATCCCACTTCAATATTAATAGTATTTTATGAATGTAAGACCCTTTCCTATTCATTTATCTTTATCTATAACCATATATTATACGCATCATGTTGTTGAATTTTCATCTCAAATTTTCCTCTTTATCATATGTAATTCCTTTTTCGTATTTCTTTAAATACCAACACCAATTCTATTTTCAATTCTCCTTCAACTACATTTGATAATGTCTTTTTAATTCATACATTTACATAAATGAAACTCACCTATCCTTTTATCGGTTTAATATTTTGTAATGATCTTGTCATTAATCTCTATTGTTTACCACAATTTTTTTTAGAAAAACCTTGTTATTTTTTATCCATCTATTATTAATGAAATTATTTTTAATGAACAATGTATCACACATGAAATTAATACATATTAATGATTCTCCCTAATATTTCTCCAATTCATTGGTTAATAAATTTAATCCTTAGATATGACATATTATATGATTCATTGGTGAATAACTGTGAATAGTTTCATTTATGGAACCTTAGTGATAAGCATTGGTAATATGATTATGAATTTCTCATTTAAATTTGGTAGTTACATTTACATGTTACTATTCATGTTCTTATTATTATGATATGACTCTTTCTCATTCCATATCATTATTCCTTATGTTTTTATTGATATGTCTCAATATCACATGTTATATGTATCTATAGTTTATTACCATACAAGGATTTGTGCTCACCCATTTCCTTTGATTTATGTCCCCAGGTTATGAGACATAGTAAGTGTAACATAGGGTGAACCCATAAATTTTTCATTCATGTTAATTTACATGAAATTTCTATGTTTTCATGTATTTTGTACCCTTTTTTCCAAAAAAATATAAACATGAAAAGATTCTCTATTTCATACTATTTATTGAAATGTAATGTATTAAAAATATAGTATGCCATAATTTCCCTTGACTGATCATATATCAACATATTAATTATGAGTTAATTAATTTAGTTAGATCGAATGTAATTCTCATTATTTCCATCATCACATGAATTTCATCACATTATATAGACTCTATTAATAATATACAATATTGAATGAGCTTCTAACACTCATCATTTTAACGTTCTACTACCTCCATGTGATATGATATAGTAATGGACATATTAATTTCAATCCTCAAATCATATTGTATGATATGTGAAAAATAAGTAATATTTAATTCCTAAGTATATATATTCCATACTATATGAAATATTAACATCTTATACCATGATATTGGAATATATACCTTATATATATATATGAATTTGGTACATAACTCAAAAAAAATTGGTAGAGGAAGACCAACATATGGGGATGGCCGAAAGGGAATTTTAATTGTATTTATTAATTTAATTCTTACTAGAGACTCTTAGGACAGATATATCTATGGATTTTATGTATCTTATTGTGACAATTTTTTTTGTGTGTTATTATTTCAATGTATATGAGAGAAATATTTATGATTTCAATATCTAATCAGTAAGAACAACATAAAAGTATATTTAAGTAAACAATCATGTTTAGATAGAATAATGCTTCCCAAAAAAGGAGCGAATACATATTCATCTTTGAATAGTGTATGAGAAGAGAATAATCACCTTTGAGCTTCATAGATGATGCTACCAATATCTTTAGTAGTAACTAAAATTATCTTTATTATATTTATCATAAGAAAAAAGAATATGAAACCATTGGTTATTATTGGATATTCCTTCAATTTTTAATTTTGGTTAAAGATAATGCTACTTAATATTTTATATAGTGAATTTATTTAAGTATATTGGAATGATTGGAAGTAGATATGTTCCTTGGAGTATTATTTTTGTTAAATTTTATATATCTATGAATATGATTACAAATATAGCTATGAAATTTCTACATTCTAGTTTATAATGAATAATAATTCATTTGGATGAAGTTATAGGAATTTAGTAAATATAGTCAAATATTATTAAAATTCCACTAATCATATTTACAAGTTTCATTATGCATTGGAATTATAGTTGTGTTGAATGGGGTTAATTTGACATTATTACACTGTAATTTTATTTTTTTGATAAATCATGAATAATTATTTGATTTATGTTGAGAAATATGGTGTTAATTATGTATTTTTTATGTTATATGCTACTTTAAATATATCTAAGTATATATTACATAATATATTTATCAGGATCATAAATTTTGATATTATAGTACCCCACTAGATAATTATTAATATTTACGGTTATGTTTAATATATTAATTACATAACATATCTCACACTATGAGAAAATTGGAAAATGAAATAAAAATATTGAGATGCATGATATTTTCATTTCAGGAATGAATTTTTGTTATAGGATTAGTTTGAAGAAATTTGGAAAAGGATTGTGTGGCTATATGAAATGTAAAAGTAACCCAAATTTTACATAAATTTATTTTTCTCCATTACTATATTAAAGATTTTATAAAGAAATATACTTCAATATGAAATGTAAGAATCGTCTAGAATGTTATATAAAATTAGTTGGTGAGAATTTTAAAAAGAAAAAACATTACCAAACTTTTCATACATGTCATTTTCTGCATATAATGGAAATCATAACCGTGGTTTATTTAAACATAAGAGTATATTATAACTTCATAATGGTTGGTAATGATATCTTTGTGAGTAATACACTTTTTTTAGGGGAAATTCAGTGATCTACATGTCTTTAACATTAATGTGTGTTTATGTTGATACTCTATGATATGTTAACACATGAGTGGAATCAACCACCATGCTCTAAATTTCATCATCTAGGGAACACATTCTAAAGAGGAAACTAAAGGATGAAGAAATAAAAACATATAATTATTTATGAATGTAAATATATGTATCTATTATAATGTACACTATAGTGTAAATTCAAGAAAAATATAGCTAATGAATTGTATTCTTAAGGATGGAAATTAGAATTTGAAATATGTGAAATGCAATGAGAGTTGTTTTTCAATATTTCATACATTATATAAAAAAACTCATACATGTATTATACATCAAAGACATACATTCGTTTATCAATAATAAATATTGTTAATATGGAACTTGATATTATAATATTTTCTTTACACAGTTAAGGATAAATGTGAAATTTCATTAGTTTCAATAAGTTAAATCAATAAATACCCAAGATATTCTTCTGGGATTAAAAATAATAATTACACTAAATATATTTTATTAATGATAATAAAATGATTTATAGACACTGAATAGAATTCAAAAATTTTAAGGAGGAGTGGAACGAGAATAGCCAAAGACGTGGAGGTATTGAGATGGTATACAAGCCATTTCCCTTATCTTGATAATAATTGTGGTCA
The DNA here is from genome assembly GCA_963277665.1 of Viscum album. NCBI lineage: Eukaryota > Viridiplantae > Streptophyta > Magnoliopsida > Santalales > Viscaceae > Viscum > Viscum album. Next base: position 57,168,517 of record OY728156.1, read on the forward strand.
TAGAAAAATGGAAAGATATTTATTTATACAACTAGGTATTAGGTGTTTCATGTGATATATTTACCTATAAGAAACAAAAAAAACATTATTTAATGGTATATGTCATGGTGGATTACAAATTAATTCATAAAAATAAATACATGTTATGAAGAGAAGCACCATGGTGAGAATTTATGTGCATGTGAGCATACATCCCACCATGGATTAAATGGTTATTTTTTTTAAATATGATATCATGATATTTAAGGATATCATATGGATTATTTAATGTTAAAGTCTTATGATAATGGTTTCAATGAGAAAATAAAACCTAAGGGTAAAGTTTATTATTTATAAATGAGGATATTGGGTTAATTTTATTCAAAGAGGACCTTCCATATTTTAATATGGAAGTAATATTCATTTAGTTAGAAAAATAAAATATACATTATCAATTTTGAGTTATTTAATTTTCTGAGGATACATGATACAAATTCCTCTTTCAAACCTTGACTATCAAATATAGAGAGAAAGAGAGAGATATAGATCCAACCATTTTAACAAGATTCACATTCTGTATACTGAAGAATTGAAGAGAACTAATGTAACAATGAATGATTGATCATTCATGTTGAAGAATATATAGAAAAAAATATTATATTTACCTTCCATTGATCATCATTTATGGAGAAGAATATTTATGAGTATCCAATACTACAATATTCTTATATCGTAAGGTCTAAATAATATAAGTGAAATCATTTTGGATTAATTGATAGTGAGGAAGGTTACCAGATCCTTTCTATCATAACTAGACACTAAGCCTTGACTAATTATCTACTTTAATGTGGTTCAATCCAAATATTGTATTAAAATAAGTCACAAGTTACTACATTCATTATACATGGTTGGTCTTAAGATTCCCATTCCATGTATATTCCTTTTCCCAATATACAAAGTTATAATAAAAGAAGAGTTGTGTATGATTTGAATAGTAACCACCTTATACTGGGGACATAGTCAACCACATTAGTGGTGAATGTCGATAATAAATTATAGTTTTTATTGTTTTTTTGAGGCTTATGTAATTTCATAAACCAAAAATTTGAGGTGATAGTGATAGATTCATTCATGAATATGTGTTGAAGTGAAAAATATATTAAATTATTATTTAGTCAAACTTTTTTCCAATTCCAATTCACCCCTCCCCCACCATTTTCCAATACACAAGTGATCCTTAACAATATTATAACTACACATAATTACACCTCTGATTATATTCAAAACATTATCAATCTTTTAAATTATAATTTTTTATTTTTAAATCCATAAATAATGGTAGAATGTAGAATTGGATAAAAATTATCCATTTGATATCATAGCTCTATATCATCCAAGACATAAAATAATTGAAAGAAGAAAAGGTAGAAAAGATAATTAGAAGAATAATTACCTATTATATGATGAGGAATAATTTCCAATTTCCCCTTGTTCTATTTTCTAATACAGTAGATCGTGCATTTAATGAGAAGTATTGGGGTTTTAATCAACCACCCTAAACATGAACAATAATTCTACAATAGGTAGTTCACTATCACTATATACAGAATTGGTGTCTGAAATCACTTTCTAAAATTTTCCTAAAGAATAATAATGAACAAGTGGGAAAGACCATACCTAAGAAGAATTAAATATTAATATATGTATATAATATTTTTAGGAAGACCTTATAGGTTGTTCTTGATGAAATTATAATTTTCCCATATTGTTTTTTCAAATACTTGAATGATAAAACCCCCCATCTGAAGAATATTCTAAGAGTATGGAGAAATCATTATCCGAAAATATAATTACAGCCACATATGGCATAATGAAATTCCATATTAAGAGCTATAGAATTGTGGATGTACAAGGAATGTACTCCAAATATGTAAAGGATCATATTGAAGAAACCATCTGAAAAATCTATATAGACTATAAAATAATAATTATATGCATTAAAAGATAATAAAATGGTTATCATTATTGGCACGAGTAATTTATTATTGGTCAATACAAAGAAAATTAAGAACATTACAACCTTTCACAAGAGAAGAAAAAATGAATTATATGCTTGTTCAATAGTTTAATAATGAATTTGAATACAAACTAAAATTAGTGAGGATGAGAAAAAACCCAATATTAACTTTATTGAGTGTGAAATCAAAATAACAAATCTTCAATGTACTCATGTCTAGTTTTAAAAAATGAGATAAGAAAATAGATAAAGTTCCATGTAATAAGGGGAACACTGGTCATTCCTATGACCACTATGGAATCTTTTGGATATAAAGAATAATCTAAATGATTGAAAAAAATAAATCCCAAGTCAAACGAAAATTCCCAAAAAAAATTGACTAAGAATCCAAAAAACAATACATGTTATCTTTCATATAAAATTTATTATTAATTTAATAATAATAATTACCCCAGTTTTGAGATTTTATCTTCATTTTAGATGGTGGTCTTTCTAACCACTTTCTATGCTGTTCCATTGTTCCACAAAGAGTAACAAAAATCTGATCTATCTACTAGTAATCCATATGTTCTCTATGATCACCAAACAATTTTAGTGGAACTTCATGGGCTTGTGTAAATGCTCCCAACATATTGAATTGTTAATATTGTTCACAATGAAATCATTCAGTCTTGAGTATTAACTCTTTTATTCCCCTAATATTGATATAGGTAAAGGTTGTAGAAGAAATATCTCAGTTTTTTGAGGAGCCATAGTGTTTTTTGTTACATAGAAAATTCTAAAAGGATAAATTTTGTTATTTATAGAAACCATTGGTTCTAAAATTATATAAGTGGGAGTATATATACATATATATATATATATAAGTTAAAATATTTATAATTTCAAAAATCAAATTAATAAGATATTAAACCTATTATATTCCCCATTCCAATACTAATAATAAAGTTATTATATATTCTAATGTGTCATCTTTAACAAATAAACATCATTTCATAAAATAAGTATTTCCATATTTATTTAAATAAAATTAAAGATTATATCATTTCTGTTTCCATGAAATTAAATCATCCCATCCACCTTCGTTGGCATTTACCACACATAAAATAATAGATAAATATTATCTATTAGAAAACTTGTGAATAAATGTTTATTTAAATATTAAAAAATTATTATTAAATAATAAATATTTCATTTTAAATTGTTGATAAAATATAAGGTAAATTAATTTCCCATTTTATAATATTGTGAATAAATATTTAATTAATTTTAAACTCATCTCTATATTTAAATTTTAATATAATTTTTCTCTGAATATGAGCGATCAATAAATCATGAATAAATGATATTCCCTTGTATATGGAAAAAATTTAATTCAAAATTTTTAAATATATATTTATTTAAAAAATATTGATGGATATGTTAACTGCATGACCATCTAGGCATCTTCCTCTGTGGTATTAGGTGGGGAAGGATATATTATAACATCAATTTATGTCAACACTTTAATGCACCAATAAGAATATAATTTAATGTAACAATGACCACAACCACATTTGAACACTCACTAGGTAATATAATTCTTTTTTTCTCGATATCACTTATGAGGTAGGTAGAATAATCATGTCATAAACCAACAAGATGATATATATTTCACTGAAATCCAAAAATTTACCAGTAAATCATCCTATAAAAGGATTTTATTTTTGATAGTTCTATTCAAATCAATGGGATTGTTGAAAACATCCTTAATAAAAAGGGAAAAAATCTTATATTGACTTATTCATTAATATCATATCTCCCATGAAACACCCAATGTATCAGTGTTTTCCCTAAAAATTGATCATTGTTATTTTAGGAATCGATAAATGTTTCTGAATAATGATTTTCATTTATAATAATCTTATTTCTAAATATCATTACACATGATCATATATAGGAATATCTAATTACATGTTAACATGAGGTAATACTACTTCATGTATAATCTCTATAATATCTCATCTTATAGATTAATAAGTGAAAAATTCATAATATGAAGTCCCATATTCTTATATTTAGTACAAAAATCATATTCATACATTCGATGTGTCCATTCATAAAATTTTATCTTGATCATATGACATTATTTTGAAAATATTTTCAATCCACTTAAAGGTTCTCACCGTAGTGTAGATTTTTTACAACCTTTCAATGTGATAGATACACTAATAAATTATAATATAAATGTGCTGTATAATAAAAATAAACACGTGATAATATATTTATTAATATTAAATACATTTATGATATAGGAAATATAAATACAATATTGTTTTTTCTAGGGATCCAAATCCTACATACTCTCAATTGAAGTAGTTAAACTACTAATGGGTTTTAGTATGATTATTATTATTATATAATTTTATGTTTTTATTGAGATTAGGCTATAGTCAAAGGGTCCAATAAGTTATTTATGTGGTAAAACATAATTACTATGATCTTTTATCTCTATGAGAAATCCCTCAGGAGATAATTCTTATAAGGATGTTATTTTATCAATAGTGTATCCTTATAACCTTAGAAAGAGAAAACACTATAGTATTACCTTAGTATAATGTGTGATTATCCACTGAAAGAGGCTAATATTCATTGTTTATATTATAATATTCATGTTATTTATTAATCATAAAGACCATTTTTAGTTCATTTTACACTTTGAACATTATTTCATATTATAATTGTAATTCCTTCTTAAAATGCAATATTACATGGTAAATTTTTAACACCATATTAAATACCCAATGATCTTGATATTATTATAATATTTATTTTTTAATGTTACTCATTACATTGGGAGAAATTAAAACTTTTGGAGTACCTGAGAATTCATTTTGGAAGACCACCATAGTTGGCCTTGAACAAACAAAATTCTGGATGAAGTGAACTGTATTGCAGCCTAATAAAACTACTGAAACAACCAATATCCAAGCCCAAGAATTCAGAAAATTGAACTTAATATAGAGTAAATCATTGGAATAATTTATTCCAACATTTAAACGAGTTAATTTGGATTGTTAATGGGATGTCCATGAAGGCCAAGTTGGAGATGAAATTCTGGGCCAGCTTATGCAGCCCAGAAACACAACCCACAAATTTAGTCATATCATTCAAAACATAATTCCATTTGGGCTGAAATTTTAGAGTTTAGGAGACGTATGGGGATACATTTTCTTTTCTATTCCCCACTCACATTCAGCCTTCTATAAGGCCATTTTTACACCTCTGTTTGGTGGTTGAAAACTAGCTTCCACTTCGGGTCAAGAGTGGAAAAGTCTATGCTCCAAAATCATTCCACCACCCTAAGCCTACCATACTCAACTAGTATGTCTTTCAATATTTCAGGCTCAAAACAAGGCTTCCAAAAGTCTTATTTAAGGAATTTTTGGTGAATTATTTGAGGATAATAGGTTCTTTCATTAATTGTAATGTCATGTTGCATTTTTGTGGTCCCAAGTCTGTCTTTCACATGTATGTTGTTCTAATTCATCTTAGTTTCATAATAAAAGTTATTCTTCTCCTATTATTATGTTATTCTTAATATCACATGGACATCGTTTCTTTAATGTGTGAATTTAATCTCACGAAACATTGTTATATTATCACACAATGATGGTGTGATCATTATTTCATTGTCTTTTTTTACTTCTCCATTTCCTCCCTCATGAGTCTAATTACCATTTCCATTGACACCATATAATCAATGATAGGATAAACCACTTATGGGTTGATACATGGGAGTATTAATGGGATATATTTTATGTTATTTATCACTCCATTAATGTCTAATCACTTATTTTATTTGAAAATGTTGTTTGAAGATCTTTAAACTATTTCGTCCTTGTTGAATTTAAGGCCACACACATCAAGTCCTAATACAAACCATTAACATGGAGTGCTAAAAACATTTATCCATTGAGTGAATAGTTGATTAGTATTAGGGTATGTAGGAATTAAACAATTAAGTGAGGATGTTGTTTGATCTCCCTAAATAAACCTATATCAAATATATGAAATTGAAATAATTGAAAAATTAATTCATCCAATCCCCCACGAGTGATAATCTAGGATCAACTCGTTATCTTATTTTGAAATAATGTATATTTATTAGTGATCCTTTAAACCCATCTAATATCAACCAATTTTTAGAAACATAAAATCCAAAAACAATCCATAGAATGTACATTTATGTAGGTAACATCTAAGGTCTCTAAGGATTCAACAACCCAAACTAAAATACCAGCGACCAATTACCCCTAAAATATTGTTTAAATTTTGGAGAGACCAAATTTTTTCTCCATTGACAGGGACCTAGGTAAGTTATATTGGCCACTATAATCCCATTCTCCCCCCACATTCACTATACTCACGCCCATTTCTTTTATATTTTCACCATTCTGTTTGTGTGTGTCTTAATAATCTCAAATCCATGTTTCAGTCAAGTCCAATGGAGTCTCTTCAAAATTACACAATCATAACCACATATTGGAATCAAATTGAAAATAAGTATTATGAATCCCCTAATATAGTGAATTTCTTTGATCAAAACATGAATGATAACCCCATATTCTGTGATATTCACAATCATTTAATTGATGACTATTTTAAGGATAAATTTCTAGCCCTCTCAAGGGTGGTTGAAGAGATCAATCCTGGGGAAGTCTATGATGTTAAAACTCATAAAATTTCTATTCCACAAAAATTTATTGAACAATTGAGTAATCAAATGTATAGAAGGAATTTTTTGGTTTCACATTTGATATTATAACTACATTGAATTAAAACATTTGATGAATCCATCACTCTACTAATTGTATCTTCCATAACCTTATTCAGAGCGTCTAGTTTCCTACAAACCTCTCATGAATTTATTGAAAACCCAAATTCTGTATTTGGGGTCGCTTAAGAGAATGAAGGAATTGTTGAAGGGTCTTTAAATTATAAGAAAATTGACCTCATGTATTCACAAGAGGGATTTTTGAAATCATGGATTCCGTGTCTTGATTATAGCTCCATGGACAATTTTTCAAAACCACCAATAACTAAACCATTAGAATAAATCACAAACTCTATGCCCATAACCATCCATGAAACTGATCAAATAATTTTTTTTGTTGAATATTATATTTAAAAGGAACCAATTCTAATCTGAATTTTGGAAAATTATAATTACCTATATTCAAATTCTCAACTTGTGTTTGAATCTTTTATCTATCCCAAGCTCAAATTCAGTGTCGATTCATCTTCTCTCATGTTTTCCATTTATAGGGTATAATAAAAATAATTCTATCATAATTCTATCATATCTGGATGCAAATTAAAATATAGTTCCTTTTTTTCTTAAATAATATTTAGAAATCAACTTTATGGACAATTTATGTTATTCATGTGTTTAGACAATACATTGGGACCTATATGGTTTTTCTTCAGTCAATTCCAAAACCTTTCTATCAACCCCATTGGATACTCAATCATAATATAATTAATGTGGTCAAAATTTTAATCCTTAAAATGTTAAATGTTTGTGTTGGATAAGTTGGGGGGGTTTAAGTCAAGAAAATGACGTTAATCAAAAATTCTACATGGGAGAAACTTGTGGTTTTCATGTTTCCCATATTTGTGAATCATATTTTTTTTTGAAATAGGATTAATGACCAATTTTGATATTTAAAAAAATTAATTAATCAATAAATACTCAATATGATAGTACCCTAAACTATTTTCATGTTCTTCTATTATGAGTATGGATTGGTATAAAAGGTAAGTATCGTATTCATCGGTTACATGCAGTGTGATCCCTGAGTAATACCTTACCCAGAAATTTATAAAAGAAGACAATGTATCATCAGTTTATTTTATGTTATTTTATGGGTTGTAGGTTAAAACTAAAATACAAAAAAAATATAATAATAATTTAAATGTATATATATAATGACACACTATAGGTCATGGGGAAACCCCTCTCACAACCAGCGAAGCCATAGGGGCTCAAACCCATGACCACAGGGAGATAGGGGAACAAGCTTACCACTAACCTACAACTTAATGTTCTTCCTTATTTTATAATTTTTGTATATATACTTATATTTTGCATCTTTTCTTATATTAATATATATATATATTGATTTTTTTTGTCTGTTTATTTTTATTTTTTCCTTTAGGGAACTCTTGAGTGACATGGATATCAAACGATAAAATTGGAGTAGCATGAACACTAACTTCAACCACCAGGTGACTTTGTTCCATGATCATAATTTTTGATTTTTTTATGAACTCCCCTTCTCTAATTATACCCCCTTCTAAATATTAATTTCTTCAAACAATAGGGGCATTTTCATTTTAAATTGAGTGGGAAGTGAATCCAAAAAATTGCATTATGTGTAATTTTTTTTCTTTTATGTGAAAAAATGATTTGAAAAAAAGTGTACCTTAATGGAAGGAAAATTTCCTTTAACCTTAAACATTATAATACAAACTGCACACTTTGAAGTTGAATATCAAATATTTTTCATTCCTTGATTCTGATTTTAATTCATGTTTAATTTCATGTGCATAGATTTTGGAAAGTACTGTTGTCAAATGTGATTTTTCACTGTTTATTTTTTCATTCATTTAATAACAAAAAAACACAATGCACATCCTTTGGATAGTGGGGTATTAATTTGAGTTCATGGGGTTCCTCAAATAAATATCATAGTTTTTGTGATTAGTTTAGTTTTAATATGATTATTCCTTAAAAAATAGTAAATTTGCACATAAAGAAATGAAATGACCAAATACAGGGCTTTCAACACATGGGATCATGACGCCATAGTTTTCAGGCCCAAATGTAGTAATTTTATCTCTATTTTTTGTAATTTGAAATTTTTTTGACTGAGTTATTATGAGATGATGCCTGAGTATGTGGGCTTCATACGATGCCATAAGGTTTTTGAGTCTAGGAGTCATCGGCGAAGTCACGCTACATGGGATGACTATATTGAGTGAAATTTCAATTAAGATGGTAAAATTGAAAAAAAAACAAAAAATAAAAAAAAGAAATTGAATACTCTTCTTAATATTGAAATATGGTTCCACCAAGCACTTCTATATTTCTCCCTTAAATGAAGATGATCTCCCATGCCTATTGTGACACACAACACATCATTAGGATTAATTGAAATTAGATGAAATATGGAGATGAATTTGAACAAAGGAATGGGATTGGGATTGGGATATGTCTCTCATCTTAGATTGTTTTTAATTATTTTTATGGAATTTAAAATTGTTTGTTATGAGTTTTTTGGTGATCATTGTATAATAATATTGTTTTGTAAAAGGGAATTAGAATTTCATATTTTTGGGAAATATTTTTCTTAGGACTAGAAAAACTCATGTTGGGGGTGTGATTATCCACTAAAAAGGATAATATTAATTATTCATATTATAATATTTATGTTCTTTATTAATTATAAACACTATTTTTATTTCATTTTATACTTTAAACATTATTTCATATTATAACTGTAATTCCTTCTTAAAATTCACTATTACATGATATGTTTTTGAACACAATATAAAATACCCAATGATCTTGATTTTATTTACATATTTAATTTTCAGATTAATATTTAAATTGGGATAAATTAATACTTCTGGATTACTTGATGATTCATTTTGGAAGACCGCTAATGTTGGCCTCGAACAAACAACATTCTTGGTGAAGTGAACTGAACAACATCCCAATATAACTATTTTAGTAGAAAAAATTGAAGCCCAATAATTATAAAAAATTATCTAATGATAGAGTAAATAGTGGGAACAATAATCTCTATAGTGAAAATACATAATTTACAGTGTTAATTGAAGTTCCATACACCCCATATTGGAGATAAAATTCTGGTCTAGATTCAAAGGCCTAGAAAAACATCCCACAAATTTAATCATATCACACGAAAAAAAATTATATTTGGTAGGAAATTTTATAGGATCTTAGGAGAAATCCTTGTACCTATTTTATTCTTCAATGTATCACTATAATTCAGCCATCTAGAAGGTAATTTAGACACCTCTATTCGGTGGATTCAAGTTGGCTTCCAATTCGGGTCAATAGTGTAAAAGTCTAAGTGACACAGGATTTCCACCACCCTAAGCCTACCATTCTAAAGTTGGATGACATTCACTATTAAAGGTTTAACCCAAGGCTTCCAAAATTCCTCTTTAAGGTAGTGGTGGTGAAGGAGTTCAGGATATTTGGTGATTTCTTTCATTGTAATGTAATGTTGCATTTGTGTTGTCTCAAGTTTTCCTTTCACATATATGTTGTCCTAATTCATCTTAGTTTATTAATAAAAGTACTTCTTATACAATTATTATGTTCTTATTCATATCATATTTGTACTGTTGGCTCAAGGTGTGAATTTATTCACACCCAACCTTGTGAAATTATCAAACAACATTGGAGTGATCATTTTTTCATTCTATTTTTTTACTTTTCCATTTCCTCCCTTGTGAGTATATTTCCCACTTCTATTGAAACCATAGAATCAATGGAGGGATAAACCACTTATGTATTCATCCAAGAGAGTAGTAAGGGGATATATTGGATGTTATTTCTCATTCCATTAATGTCTATTCACTTCTTTTAATTGATAACTTTTTTTGATGATATTTAAACTCCTTTGTCTATATTGAATATATGGAAACTCACTTCAGGTGATAATTCAAACCATTACCTTGGAGTGCTAAAAACCTTGATCCATAAATTGTATAGGTGATTAGTATTAGGGTCTTCAAAAATTAAACTAGTAAGTGATTATGTTGTTAGATCTCCTTAAATGAACCCATCTCAAATATAAGAAATTGAAATAATTGAAAAGGGAATTCATCCAATCCACCTTGTGTGATAACCTTGGATAAAATCATTATATTAATTTGAAATAAATTAGATCTATTACTGATCCTTTATACCCATCTAAAAAAAACCGAAATTTGGAACCATTAAATCCAAAAACAATCAATAGAACCTTCATTTTTCTAGGTTACTTCTTAGGTGTCTGTGGATTCGACAACCCAAACTAAACTACAAGAGACTGTATATCCCTAAAATATAGGGTAAATTTTGGAAAGACCAATGTGTTATGGTATTTATAATTAGTCACATAATCAAAACATGAATAAATTTTGTATCAAAAATACTTCTTTAGTTTAATTTTAATCCAAAATATACAAAAAATATATATTATAGAATCAGCAAACACTACATTCAATGAGTTGTTTCAGTTTACCGACCCTTTATTCGGGGTCAAAACATTTCCCTATCATTATTTATAACCATATTGATCTGTTTGAAAATTATAATATGTATATTAATATTCATTATATTTGATGTATCAATATATTATTATCATAATCATTAATATTATTAATTTGTTAATTATTCATATCTAATTATTAAAGGTTTTAATTATTTTGAGGAAAAAATTATTTAAGGTGGTAATTTGGGGAAATTTTATTAATGTTTGAGGGATATGTTTTCAATGGAAAAATATATATTTTGAATCGTAAAATGGTTGATATACCCTATTAAAAATGGAAAAATGGATAACATTAAAGTATAGTGATCCTAGAATTGGATGATTCTTTGAAGTGTTATAGGATGGCCTACTATAGGTCTGTGCTATGTTAGTACAAGGAAAATGGTTCACTCAGCATGGGAAAACATCAGTGATGCTCATGTCCCATTAAGATTTCATGATCAAGAAAATGAAGTAGATTCCATATAGGAATATATTTTTATGTGGTACATGTATTAACTTTGGTTACTATACATAAAAGTATAAAATATATGGTAATAATAAAAATTAATCTTTTGGATGTCCCAAATATTTTACATCCATGCAAGATAGGGTTTTGTGGTTCAGGTTGTTTTCGTGTGGTTCATATCACGCCTCACCTACTTCTTGTAATAGATCTCTTATGGGAGATCAATATATACCTTAGTGGAAGGCCATATATTCGATTCATACATGATTGGAGATCTTAAATAAATGCCAACATTATTATTTTTATATATACTACTACAGTTGAATGAAGGAGAGCATAATATCATTGTAAATATCATATTGATATTCTGTTAAATTTGATTGCACCATGTGGTATAACAATACACTACAAGTACGTGTTCAAAAAAAAATTTCGGATGATCATAAGAATAAATTTATTTGATAAAATTTTAGAAAATACTCATGTTATTAATTTTTCATTATGTCATGAATTTGATTCCTGATATAGATAATGAGGAAATGAAGAATTCTTACACTTCTATAAGATAGTTCATGTTTTTCCATGCATACACACAAAATCACATAAAGGGTATTCTAATCTTGATTTATCGTACACAAAAAATAAAATATAATTTGCATTTAAAAAATAAGATATTAAATTTATAGGGAAATGAAGAGGAGTTTCTGTCGTGATATAATGTTTTTATACTATGGTTCATGCATGGGCAGGTAGGAGCGGTGTGTTCATATGAGTAATTTATACTATGCTCCTATATTAAATTTATGATTCATATATCTACTACATATATGTAACTTGGACATGTCTATTTCACATATTTATTTCAAATACTTTTCATGGGGGAGATATAATTGTTATTCCATGGTAGATTTTTTTGTAAATATATAAGAAGTTATAGCCAGAATTAAATTAGGATAGATATGGATAAGGTATAAGAAATAAAGAGATGTAATAATATATATTAGAGGAATTATCTCTATAAATATATTCATATTTTTACTCCCAAAGGATCAAATATGAGAGGTCCACTGGATAGAATTTTTTAATAGTATGTTGGATCCTTTATGGGTTTGTTTTAATTATTATTTTTTACCTCTCATTACTAGAATGATAGGGTAGTTAGTTTTCCCTTGTTTAATAAAGTAAATGGTAATGTTTTATTAATGTGACCACATTTTTTTATGATGGGTTCTTATGCTCACGCATTCACTATGACTTATTATTTCTTCCCTATTCATGACTATTTTTTTTGGTGAAGAAGTGTCATGAACCATCCTCGAGGCCCGTACCGTGACTACCCCAAGCCCGCCATCCATAGAGCAAGGGTTGACGACTAGCACCAGAGGTGTAAATCCCGGAAAAAGGGAAGGCATTGCATTTATATTAGTAAGCAAACACAACAGAGTACTCAAGTGATGTAAACACTAATAAAAAATGAGTACAAAATTCTGTGATAGAAAGTAAATGGGCCAGTATACATACCCAACTGAAAGTACAGTACAACTGAGAAAGAAAGTACAACAGTTGTAAAGTAAAGCAGCAACCACTAAGTTGTCCTCCGGGAAACCCACAGGAAGGGTTGGTACAGATAGTCTCGTCGGTACCTCGGGTCCGTCCGTCCGCTCTGTGTATATTCCGCTAGGTGGTCCACCTCTGGATATCTTCCAGCTCCAGAAACCTCAATCACGAAGAAAAACATCACTTTATGTGTCTACAATGAACAAACTTTAATTGAGGTAGGGGGATTATATACATTTTTTAGTTAACTAAAATTGTATTGTTCCTCATTGTTTTCTCTGAAACGAATTTGGTCATGTATTACCGCCTAATGCAGAGGGTGCGGGCCGAACGAACCCTGCCCAACGACCCTCCACTGGAACTTGAACTTTTTAGAATCAGTGACTGGACGCGGAACATGGAAGAGGCTGGCGGCGCAAGGGTCATCGTCACACACGCTATGAAAAGCCACGGCCAAGCGGGCCATGGAGGAGGAAGCACAGCATCGTCGCGCCGTGCCGGGAACACGGAGCCGCGACCATGGCAGGTCATGGAAGAGGAAGTCGGCGCCGTCGTGCCGGCTATGCGGAATAAACTGTGGCCCATATTGTGGGCGGCTTCGGTGGAAGAACTGGCCGGTCAATCGGCCGACCGGGCAGAGGGAAGCCGCAGAGCCAGGAGGGCGCCGCGCCGGATGAACCGTGGCCCGTATGTGCGAGCCTCTCGCGCGAAGAAGCCCGATGACTTCGGTCGGCTGAATAGGGAGGGCGGCGCTTCCGTTTCGAGCATCCCCCCCCCCCATGGAACGCTCGGCCTTCAGGCCGAGCCAGTGGGGTCGCGCATAGATAGGTCGTGCCCAGCAGGGTCACGCCCCGCAGGGCGAAGCCGGGCCGCACCGCGCTGTGCCGCGCCCTTCCGGGCTGCGCCGTGCCCCGCCCGGCCGGGCCGGGCCGTGCCCCTCGGGATGATCCGTGCATTTCTTCGGGCCGGTCCAACACCCCTGCAGGGTCGGACCCATCAATAACTGGGTTAACCCGACCCGCCAGCCACTAGGCTTAACGGGTCAGGACTGTTTTCACTTATAGTTGAATAACATTAAGACCGCGTGTCTGATCGACGCGCCGTTTGCGACACTTGGACCCTCACGATGAGGCGGTACTTTTGTGATACTATAAGTGAGTTTTGGATGACTTGGATAATGGCCAGGTTAGAAACGAGCATATTTCTAACCAGGCCCCTGGAACGAAAAGGCCAATATCTCTCAGACCAGGCATCTGATTGATGAACCGTCTGTCGCGTTCAGTTCCTTTTGATGAGACGGAACATCTGGATACATCAACTCTAGACTTCATGATAGTTGATGAATCAACCCCCTTTCATCGAGGAGTGGAACCTCTCATAATAAAAGTACGATGTGTTCGGTAACCCTAGAGCTGGCTGCGACTACGACGACTACCGTGCTGGGATCCTCCGTGGGTTCGACGAAGATGACAACTTTACTTGGATCCTCTGTGGGTTCAGCAGCAAGGATGAAATTACTTGGATTCCTTGTGGTTTCGGCAGCGATGACGACTGTACTTGGATCCTACGTGGTTTCAGTGGTGATTATTATTGTACTTGGATCCTACGTGGGTTCGACAGCGATGACTTCTATACTAGGATGCTACATGGATTCAGAATAGGAGATGATTCAGAGGATATATCTAATCATCTCCACCCTTATTCGTGAGTAGTTTACCTGTGTGTGCTAAGTCTTTACTTGAAATCATTACCAATGGTGTGATTGACTTCTTTCATGTGTGGACTAGGTTGTTCTTGGGCTCAAGATTTGGAGCCGGACTGGAATTGATGACTTAGGTATATGTATGGGCATATACCTAAGTAAATTCTATTGATACTTCGTGTTTGTAACTTTCCATTGTGTTTTATCCTTCATGGATTCTATGAGACCTTTGGGGGTCTCGAGGTCCCTAATGATTATCATTATACTCACCCTTGCACAGGCAATTCCCGCACTACATTGTGTTGGTTGCAGACGACGGACAACACTGATCGTGATTGAGTCTTGTGGAGCTGTACGGTATCTGGAGGTGGACCACCTGGCGGAACATACACGGAGTGGATGGATGGACCTGAGGTACCGACGAGACTATCTGTACCCACCCTTCAGGTGGGATTCCCAGAGGGCGACTCGGTGGTTGCGTCTTTACTTTACAGCTTCTGTACATTCTTACATAGTTGTACTGTACTTTTAGATGGATTTGAATACTGGCCCATTTATTTTCCAACTCTTACTTTTGTACACAGTTTTTCTTAGTGCTTACTTCATTTGTGTACTCTGTTGTCTTTGTTTACTTTTATAAAGGCAATTCCTTCCCTTTTTCTGAGATTTACGCCTTTAGTGCTAGTCCCCTGCCCCAAGCCTATGGAAGGCAGGCTTGGGGTAGTCACGGCATGGGCCCCGAGTACGGGTCGTGACAAATTGGTATCAGAAGAGTCGGTTCTACCGCAGAACTCAGGAATCTGATAATTTCTTCTTTGTGAAGCAATAGTGTTAAGAGTATTGAGTGTGGTTATTAGTCCAGGGAGTCCAATGTTGGTGCGCCGGCCGACGCATCCATATACCAAGACCCTGACTTCTGATTTCCGACTCAGTGCACAAAAACATTTATTGTATTTGTGTTTCAAAATTTTTCATTGTGATTACTTTGTGTCAGCTCACCAGGTATACTGTTTGACCGTGGCGCACCTATTTCTTTTCAGGATGGCCCCACGAAGGCAGCCAGCTAGGGTTTCTAGTTACGTGCAAGATAGCAGTCCACCGAGCGATGAGGCCTTGGTGCAGGGCCCCATTACAGTGGAGGCACCAGCGGTGCCACTACCCACTGATCCACTGATGCCACCATCCCCACCAGCAGAGAGTGCACATCGCCGGAGTGCGTTGCATGAGTTTCAGCAACAGAGGCCGCCCAGGATCCACAGATAGACGGACCCTCCGTAGCCGAGGATTGGCTGGAGGCTATTTTCAGAGTCTTCAGATTGGTTGGGACATTAGCTGACCTTATGATGATCCTTTTCGCGATTCTACTACACACAGCAGCAGCTAGATGGTGGTGCCTAATTCTCTAGGTGCACGAAGAGGCATATCTTCTTTGGACAGACGTCAAGAGTCTCTTCCGATTGGAGTTTGTTCCATCCACCCTCCGTGCGGTGCGCATCCATAAGTTACTTCATCTTTGGCAGGGCAGTATGAAAATAGCTCAGTACTCGGCGAGATTTACCGACCTCTTGTGCTACTCCACAGACATGGTACGAGAACCATTCTTCCAGGACCAGTCCTTTGAGCAAGGTCTGAGGCATGAGATCAGGGATTCGATGATCTCCCCCAGCATTCTGACGCTGATAAGAGTGCTGGAGTGTGCCCTTCTTGTGGAGAGCTTTCTTGCTGAGCCGATGCCAGCAGTGAGACCCACTGCAGGGTGACATGTAGCAGAGTCTTCTGCAGATGACAATAGAAAAATGTCGCAGAGGTCCAAGCAGACCAGGATATCAGGTGGGAGATATCAGGATACTGGTTCGGATGCACGGGGCACACGAAGCATATCCATCCATACGATGGTCAGGCAATACTATGCATGCGGTGGGAAAGGTTACATGGATCGTGACTGCCTGACCCGCCATGCAGAAGAGTATCAGACAGTAGAGGGACCTACCAAGCCAATGTAGAGGTTTGACCGTGGAGGTCCGCAGCGAGCAGACAGACGAGGAAGAGGAGCTGGCCGAGCAGCGGGTGGTGGACAATGCTTTGAGGATCTACCACCACCACCGCCAGGAGGACCACCCCGACCACAAGGATCTGGAAGAAAGAGGCAGGCTCATCTCTAGGAAGTCGAGGCCTATGACCTCGGTGTACCTGAGATGATTCGAGGTACTATCTGGGTCTACTCCACCCTTTCTGTAGTTCTTATAGACACAGTAGTGAGTCATTCTTTTAATGTCGCTTCCCTTGTTCGGAGCTCGGAGATTCCAACAGAGTCGTTGGCTTGATCCTTACTGCAAGAGACTCCTATGGGAGCAGACATGATGATTATGAACTGGTGCCGATAGTGTGAGCTTACTATAGGAGGCAAGATATTAGGCTGGGATCTTCTTGTAGCGGCGTCGAGGCCTTACGATGTCATCCTGGGTATGGACTGGTTATCTACATTACATGCCCATATCGACTGTATTAGGTGCAAAGTGCGGTGTGTCCGTACAATTGAGAGAAGGTTCACCTTCACTGGTGAGAAGGGAGACTTGGTAGTGCAGGGTGGGATTACGGAGAGGAGAGGGCAACCGATCACACATCAGTTGGCTAGTCTCGTCCTAGGAGTGGTTGATGTGCAGAGTCCAAGTTTTCCTGTTTAAGTGGATCAGTATGTCGACATTTTTTCTTCATGACATTCAAGGCTACCTCCTTGTAGAGAGGTATATTTGTACATTGACATGTACCTCGGGACAGCCCTGATATCTACTCCAGCATATCAGATGCCTCCCACAGAGCTTCGTGAGATGAGGGTAAAGTTGGAGGACTTATAGGGAAAGGGATTCATCCAACACAGTGTTTCACCCTGGGCTTCTCTGATTTTATTCTCTAAGAAGGAGGATTGGAGATTACGACTATGTTTCGACTACCATCGCCTGAATCAGGTGACTGTAAAGAATAATTACCCACTCATGAGGATTGATGACCTCATTGATCAGTTCAAGGGAGAACGATGGTTCTCGAGGATAGACCTCGGGTCAGGCTATCACTAGCTCAGAGTTTGAAACGAGAATGTGCATAAGATGAACTTCATGTGTTGGTACGGCCATTATGAGTTCTTATGCCCTTCAGCATGACCAAAGCTCCAGCAGTTTTCATGAGTCTCATGAACAGGATCTCCCAGTCTTACCTCGATCGGTTTTTCATAGTCATCATCGACGACATATTGACCTACTCGACCACTAAGGAGGAGCACGCATACCATTTGCGGGTTGTACTGGATACACTCCAAGAGAACTAGCTTTATGGTAATCTCTCGAAGTGATAGTTCTGGATCCGAGAGGTTCACTTCTTGGGGCACTTCATCTCGGAGGTAGGAGTTACGGTGGATCCTGCGAAGATCGAGGCAGTACTTGATTGGGATCCATCGAGGAACGTGATAGAGTTGCGGAGATTCCTGGGACTTTTTGGGTATTATCAGAGATTTGTGCCAGACTTCTCCAAAGTTTTAGCACTGCTTTCAGGTTTGATGAATAAGGGAAAACCCTTCTTATGGTCAGATAGATGTCAAAAGTGCTTTCAGGAGCTGAGATAGAGATTCACCAGTGCGCCCATCTTGAGGCTACTGGAGGAGGGCGTAGGGTATGTAGTTTACTACGACACATTAGGGACCGGACTCGGGTGTGTCCTGATATAAGAGAAAGAAGTGATCTCTTACGGTTCACTGTAGTTGAGGTAGCACGAGCTGAACTACGCTACCAATGACCTGGAGTTAGAAGCAGTGGTCTTCACCATGAAAATGTTGCAGCACTATCTGATGGGCGAGCGCTTTACAGTCTACTCTGACCACCAGAGTCTCAGGTACATCTTAACGGAGAAGGACCTCAACCTGAGACAGCGGCGATGGCTCGAGTTCCTCCAAGACTATGACTTTGAGATAGTATATACTACTAGGAAGGAGAACGTTGTGTCTGATTCTCTCAGCAGGAGATCGGGCATTCAACTACTTGGAGAGGCGATAGAGCAGTTAGCCGCTTTGTAGATATCCTTCATGGATAGAGATAGCGCAGCCTTTCTACAGTCTCTCACAGTCACTCCTCCACTACTTCAGTGCGTCAGAGAGGCACAACATGGGGACGTTGACTGTGAGATGTGACGTGCTCAGATTTCCACAGGGCATGCGCCTGATGGATTTTTTGATGGAGGAGAGCAGGTCATCCTCTTCAGGGGATGTACCATTATACCAGTTGCACCGCAGGAGGAAGTGTTGAGGGAGTTTCACACTACCCCTCTAGCGGTACATCCTAGAGTGGTAACGATGTACCAGGACCTCTGACGATAGTATTGGTGGTCGGGTATGAAGAAGGTTGTAGTAAAGTTCGTTTCACGATGCCTCATTTGCTAGCAAGTTAAGGTGGAGCACTAGGTACCAGCTTGCTTGGTACAACCCTTAGAGGTTCTAGAGTGGAAGTGGGAAGAGATATCCGTGGATTTCGTGATGGGGCTTCCACATACTTCCAGAGGACATGACTCCATATGGGTGATCGTAGACTGACTCACAAAGTCGTCCCACTTCCTACCGATCAGAGAGCAGGTCTCAGTAGAGAGCTTCGGAAGCCTCTATGTTCAAGAGATCTTACAGTTTCATGATGTTCCATCGTCTATCGTCTCCGATCGAGATGCTCTCTTTACTTCTCGGTGTTGGAAGGGGTTGCTGGAGGCATTTGGGACGCAGCTACGCCTGAGCAACGCCTTTCATCCTCAGATGGATGGCGAAACAAAGAGGACCATTTAGACTATCAAGAACATGCTTTGTGCATGTGTACTTGACTTTGGCTATAGCTGGGAGGATCACCTACCCTTGGTGGAGTTTGCATACAACAACACCTACCACTCCACCATCGGGATGGCACCTTATGAGGCGTTGTGCGACCAAACATGCAGATCACCTCTGTGTTGGACTGACCCTGGGGAGTCAGCACTTGTAGGACCAGAGATGTTCCAGGATACGACGGAGAAGGTACAAATCATCCAGGAGCGGATGAGGACTGCATAGAGCAGATAGAAGTCCTATGTTGATAAGAGATGGAGACCACTGGTGTTCGAGGATGGCGACCAAGTTTTCTTACAGGTATCACCTTGACGTGGATTACGGAGATTTGGTCGGGGTTCCAAGTTATCTCCGTGCTTTGATAGAACATTACAGGTCCTTAGTAGGGTAGGCGAGGTGGCTTACCACCTAGCGCTTCCACCTTAGTTGCACTGGGTGTACGACGTCTTCCACGTATCTCAGCTAAGGAAATATGTTCACGACCCATCACACATCATCGATCATGGGGATTTGGACATCGATGACGGGGTGACATTCACAAAGGTCCCAGTGGAGATCGTGGATCAATAGGACCAGGTCCTACGTGGATGGTCGATTCCTCTGGTGCGCATTTTTTGGCAGCACTGGAACCTCTACGAGAGCACATGGGAGCGAGAGGCTCAGATGTGTGCTCAGTACCCTCATTTGTTTCCCTAGTTTATGATGTACCTTTACGGGGACTTAAAGCCCTGAGGTGGGAGAAATGTAAAGAACCTAAAATTTCAAGGAAAATTTTTTCTTAAATACTTTGGAATTTTACGAGTCTGTGGCTTCTAATGGTACTTGATTATGAGGCCCGATGTGCCCGGAATCAAATTCCGAAGTTTAGCTCGGGTATGTTAATTGAACGAACGAGCGGGTTTTTCTATCTTTTGAACCAGTGTTCGGAATTGAAATCCACGGGCACCGATGAACTCGCAGTGCCAGTAATTATTTATGGGGACCTTTACCGCACTTGTGTTTTATGCGGGTTGTAAATTAAAATTTGGGGTTTAGTTATGAAGTTAAATAAAATTGTAGGAACAATTTTATTTATATCATTGGAAGTTAATTTCTTCCATGGGAAGTTATTGGTGGGGCCCACACCCACCCAACATCCCATGTGTGGATAATTGAATGGTGGGTCCCACACGATCCCTGACCATTCATCTTCCATAACTAATTTCTAACTCTATTTTGAACTCCCATCTTTAATTCATGAAAATCCCTTAATATATGAGGGCTTTTCATCTCCCTCTCTCTCTCTATTTTTTTCCAACACACCCTAATTAGTAAATTCATCCTCTTCACTTAATTAATTAAGTGATTTGAGTTTCTAATTTTATTAATTTGTGTGTGTTGTAAAATAATAAATAGAGAGAGGGAGAGGAAAAGTCCTCATAAATTAAGGGGTTGTCATTAATTAAACATGGGACTTCAAAATAGAGTTAGAAATGTGTTATGGAAGATGAAAGGTTGGGGCTCATGTGAGCCCCTCCTTTTAATTATCCACATATGGGATGTTGGTTGGGTGTCTGCCCCACCAATAACTTCTCATGGATGAAATTAACTTCCAAAGATATAAATAAAATTGTTACTACAATTTTTTTAACTTCTTAACTAAACCACAAATTTTAATTTACAACCTGCATAAAACGCAACTACGGTAAAGGTCTCCTTAAGCAATTACCAGCGCAGCGAGTTCATCGCTGCCCTCGGATTTCAATTCTGAACACCGGTTCAAAGGATAGAAAAACCCGCTCGTTCGTTCACTGAACGTACCCGAGTAAAACTTTGGAAATTGATTCCGGGAACACCGGGCCTCAGAATCAAGTGTCGTCAGAAGCCACAGACTCGTAAAATTTCAAAGTATTTAAGAAAAAAATCTCATTGACATTTCTAGGTCTTAACAGGAATTTTTATTTAATTTATCTTTCATTTTATGAGATTATCTATTTACTTTGAGTGAAAAAGTGATTTTTAGTGTGAGTTCTAAATTATTTATTACACTATAAGAAACCAGTTTGATTTATTTTATAATTAAATATGGTTTTGTGTAACCTATTATTCTTATTAATCCAATGAACCTAATAATGATTAAAGGTGACTTATATAAGTGGATATTGTATACCTAGAAAAATGGATTCCCTAATAACCGATTATAATGATTTAACGATCATCATTATCAATTTTTTACATTATTATTTCACAAAATACAGGAAATACAATTCTGGTACAATATCCCTCATTATAGTATATTTCGATAAACATTCCATTCACTTTTAATAGTTTTTGTTTCATAAATTGATTTATTGTTTTCCTCCTAGTTACAATGATTTAAACCATAGAGATTTCATTTTTATACTACTCTATAGTGTTTTTTTATTTTTAAGATTGACGTTTACAAATTCTATATTTGGTTAGGATATATGGACTAATGAACCCATGTTTCCTTGCCAATAACAATATAGTTATATCATTATGTCCTCTATATACTATGAAATTAACCTTAGTATACTTCAAATACTCTAG
Organism: Viscum album; assembly: GCA_963277665.1. Classification (NCBI taxonomy): domain Eukaryota; kingdom Viridiplantae; phylum Streptophyta; class Magnoliopsida; order Santalales; family Viscaceae; genus Viscum; species Viscum album. Next base: position 57,190,957 of record OY728156.1, read on the forward strand.
GATAATTTTTACCAGAATCCAATGGTGGTATCATGAATTATTATGATATATACCTACCATACATAATGTGTGACCCACATAAAACATGTAACATAGTATGGAATACATGACAGATCCTACAAAATATTCATATGGGATCCTTATTATCTATTTTATCTCCTCTTATATATGTGTAAACATTTTATTATAGGGATTTATGTCATGTGACCTTGAAAATAATTAACTCTTGGTTTATTTTATATCAAATATATTCAATATCTTATTTATATATATGTACCATGACATAGTCCAAGTATCTTCTAGGATATATCAAGATAGATATTGTCCCAAGAATATACGTTTCTTCACCTATGTCATTCCTAGAGAATATTGTGTTCAATTATGTATTAATGGACTAAATTTTTTATTTCACATCAAATTAGTAGTATATCATAAATATATAATATTAGAAAAATGATCCAACTCTCAATTAATTTTTTTAGGAATAAAAATAATATTCATTAATTACAAAATCATATTCTATTTTTGATTCATTAAAGCACATGTTTTATAATTTGGATGTTTTTTATTCCCTATACGGATCACTATAAAATTTAAACCTTATCGTAATCTGTTGGAGTGTCAAACCATTCTAGTTATTTAGTATACCAGCCATACAAAATGTTCTTATTATAGAATTTTTTTTGAAATACAATTAAAAATTACATAATCATTGTTTGTTATTATGGAATATTGAATTATGATGGATTTCAACATAGAAAATGGAGACATGTTTTCATCATACTAAATTCCATGAAACTATTTAAAACCATTTGTAATCATTCTATATTTATAGGTATTAGATATAATTTCTAAATCTAATTTATTGTTGATTTATAATTTGTAACCAATTGAATTTACACCCATTTTATAATATAAAAAATCACAGACCAGGTTTTTTTATATAAAATCAATTTCAAAATCTGTGGATTCTTTTTATGTAGTAGTTTATGTGTGATATACTTCTTCCTTATAAGACACAAGTTCAATATTATCTACTATAAATGAGTCACTATAATCAGTGATTAAAACCCATTTCTCTGTAGTTCTCTAACCACCATAATTCTCCAATACATTGATTATGTATCTGGAACATCCCCATCCATGGGTGATAGTCCATCATAATGGTTGTTTTTCAATGAAAAATTTAAACCCCATATGTATAGTAAAAATATAGGCAAAGTTTTTTCTATCAACGAGTTAGGACATTAAGTTCAATATTCTTGAAGTTAAAGGTATTTTTTAAAAAAATTATGTTTTAAATAAATTAATAATTTGAAATATTATAATTTTGGGTTTTCTATGAATTCAAAATAATAGATGTATAAACAACCAAATTTAGAGAAAGAAAGTTGATAGACCATGGTGAATTTCTGTGCATACCATCATAATTTTCATGTCTTCTAACCAATGTATCCCAACTAAAATATTCAATACCATGTATATACTCATAATCCACAATTGTTTTCATTTATGAATATAAATATTCTAAAAACACCTTCTATAAGACCATTATCACATTTTATTTTTGTTCATTAGTGGAAGGATGGGATAGTGTTGTTGGATTATAGAATTTTAATGATATCCCCACAATTAAACTACATTATCATATAAAATTATTGAATAAATAGATTGATAATTATGAGGGATAAATTTAATTATGCCACTGTGATTCCCATCAAACCACTAATAATGGATCAACTATCTATAAATATTATGTTCAAGATAAAAGGTACTACACTGTGGTTGGGAAACACAAATAAATGAGGGATAAAAAAATCATAGTAAAATGAATAACATAACGAAATTAACATTAAAATTGGAAATATTTAAATCCATAGAAGTTTGAACCCCACAATCCATAAGATTTTAATATCTTTAAAAAATAATACAAGGGAATATCTATATCAATTTATCTTGTATTCCCCCTTATTTTATAAATTAGTGTCCAACATTGAAATTATTTTCCTTACTCATATGAGTCCCATGTGTAGTAATCTGAGGGTCACAATTAAAAAATATAGGTATACATAATCTTACATCGTTTCATGATATTATATAAGATTCTTTATCCACATTATTCAACTTCATGGTTGTTGGATAGATCATTTGTTTTAGCTTCTCATGATTCTATAGAACTAGTGAATGTGGGGTTTTATTTTTGTTTTTTCTATTTTGGGTATTTTAAATTTCATTCATATGATTGTAGCTTTATTAGGTATGTTTGAGTATCCTTAAATTAAATAAATGGGGGTGGACTTCTTGAACATAGAACATAGTAGCTAAATGATAATGTTACATAGCTTGTATGCACCTTTCCAATACCCTTGAGTGGCTTGAAAGATATCTCATTTACCTTCACATGACGACTATTCTATATAATTACCCTTATGTAAGCCATGGGAATTATTTTAATCATTATTTTCTCTTCTAATACCATTATGAAATTCTATTGATGTCTTAGAATCAACAGTGAGGTCATACACTTACAAATTCAAATGATCAAGTGTTGCTGAAGTCTCAAGATTAGTTAGGCCAAAGTATTTTGATGAATTTTTATACTAGAAGTTTAATTCATATGATATGGAATTAATAAAATTAGTTATTTTAATTCATGTTCTATTATAGGATAAGTCTTATAATTAGAGATTTTCTATTTTTAGGACTAAAAAAGTGAAAACATATTTTAATATAAGAATTTTTCAAATGAAAATAAAACTGATTTAAATAATGGAATCCAAATTTTAAATCCTTTAAAATAATTAAATTCTAGAATTAAAAATCCATGTATGGTTTTCCAATTCAATCATAAATTAATAAAAAAAATCCTGATTAAATCCATTGGACAATTTTTTTCCTTATTTCTAAAAGTAACAAAAATTAATAACCTAGAATTTATCAAAATTAGGGGATTAATTATCAGTGAAACTTATTTAAAAATTAAAAAATATTATTTCTCATCACTAACCCACATATATACTATTACACTCCAGTTAATACAAAAAATTTGAGTAACAAAAATATTTTCTATTCCAAGGTTCAAATATACACACTAAAAATTAGGGATGATAAAAAATAAACTCTTTCGTGAAAATTTAATCCCCCCAATATGAATCAATCATACTATACCAATTCTATTAATGAAAAATTACTTGTTAGAATAATGAAATAAATATATTTTATTTGAAAAAAAAATAACAAGGTGTATTTTCATTTATCACTTTCTCCATTGCTCCATAAATTATGGATCCATTTTCTACTTCAGTAATCTAACTAAAATAACATTACTTTAACTAAATTACCCCTTCTCCATTTTGGTTCAACATTCATATAATTGTAATCCATTCATTTTTTTAATTGGGTATTTTTTTTTAATTTTATCTCAACAATGTGTTATAAAAATAACATAATTAATTTATTGGGGGTATTTATTACTCACACGGATAACACCTGATTATATCATAACATCAACGTGGGATTCCCATTCCCCAGTTTACTCATGATACAAAGAACTTATATGACCGTATTTTTAGTTTCCTTTTGGAGGTGTTATTTTTGCAAAAATTTATGTTTCCTAAGTTAAACATCAAGAAACTAATTTTCTCATGTTAGGATTACAATTCCATTTCAACCATCCCAATCATACACAATTTACAATTTCTAAATAATAATTTTCATTAAATCAATGGACATGTTCACTCAGAAGTAGTGAAAATAAAACAACATTACAATTCATAAAATTTGAAAAAAAACATCCATAAATAAAACAGTAGGTGGGAAACAAATTGAAGCTAAAGATTCCAAGCCTAAAAACACACTATAAGATAAAATTGTAAAGAAAACCTAAAGACATATTTTATTTGAAGACTCTCAAAAATAGAGCTAAAAATCCATTAAACTACTCATAAAAATGATTCACTCATTTCCCCCATGCTTAATCAACATTTCCCCATTTAACATTCCATATCTAAATTAAAATAGATACAATGACCTAAAAAATGTAAAGCATAGAATTAAATAATTTATTGTATTGGTAACTTCACTTAATTCATTATTTAATTTTTTTATTTCTCTCCAAGTTTCCTCCCACTTTAAAAGACTATAGAAATATAGAATTTAAATGAAACACAAAAAAATGAAAATGAAAATGTAATGAGAGAGGGGAATGAATATTATTTTTTTCTATACCAATAGTGGTTTTTATGACATTCGATAACTTGTAATGTTAAAAACTAAAAAATTTCAACACTCTGATCAATAGAGTTTTTAATATGCAACACTGAGAATTATTAAAATCGTGATATATTGTTAGAATATTATTATATAATGTATAAACATTCCACAAGTCATTATATTTGTAGGAATGAATATGTTTAGCCACATTATGTAGGATATTTAATATATTGATTATTATTAAATAAGTACTCAATTTTTAGTAAAATAATATTTATAATTCAAAGATAATTTTTCTTCTAAAATGTTTTTTATTTCAAATTGTTTTTAAAAATTATAATATTTTTTTTAATATGCATAAATTATATTTTTTGAAAATTGTAATTTGTTTTTATATCATCGTATCAAAATTAACATAGAGTGAAATTTTGGGAATACTGGGAAATGAGTGATTTTTTAGGGAATAGTGAAATGTACCAATTTTTCAAATGTAATCTCATTTACTAGAAATGTATCAACAAATTTATAATTACCGTTATATTAATAATTTGGTATTAAAGTGAAATTTAATACAATTGATATATAAAAATCTAATTTTATATAGAACCATTCTTGCAATAAATTCATAATAAATTTTTTTATAAGATTATTAATTATATTACATAAACAACATGTGAGGATCGTAAATGTTTAGTGGCTTTGGATTGATGGAAGATAATATTTTAATGTGGTGAAGGATCTTCATTGTTTAACAAAGAGATATTCACACATAGTACTCCCCTTAAGAATATCATTCCTAAACCATTCATCAAAACCTGAGGAAGAAAACATAAGAATGAGTGAGCTCAGATGCTGAGTAAGGTCAAACATAAAAGATATCAATCTATGATTATATATAATCATATGATTATCATATTAGAATGTGATCATGAACACAACATACAAAGATTATACCCAACATTTCATGGATCATAAACATAAATCTTAAATCTTTATAGTTTATAAGACATGAATCATGAGGAAATCAATGAACATGAGTCCTAAGATCATAAAATTGGCATAAGAAATATAATTCTGGTATACACATATTCATATAATGTGATTTATTTAGTAGTCTAGGGTCATTGAAAAAACATATATAGGAACTTAATTGGTGGATATACAACCTCTGTACAACACACCACACTCCTTAATGAAATACTTTTTCCTCATAGAAAATTATTACACCTCTGGGTTAGGACACACCACCATCCCTAGTGTCATTCTATTCCTCAATTTAGAATTATTTCACTCCCCAAACTATTATAGTAGCCAAGGATCGCTCCCAAGACCATCATAGTGGATAATTACCCCTACATAATGGAGTTTACTCCCCATTCTGGTCTTAAATATCCAATTATATATAAATCTTTACCTAATTCATTGGATAGAGATACAGGTCCCACTTATCTTGGAAATAATATAAACACCATCTTTGGTTATAACAAAACCACCATAATATAATGAAAATTTTACCTATGTGTTCCACGGGATCATAATAAATTCATAAAATCATAACATAAGAAATTAAATGGGTATCAAAAAAATTTATAATAGAACTATTTGAAAATAAAAAGGTTTTATAATAATTTAATCATTTCATCTTAGTATAACTCATGTAAAAAGACATGGGTTTCATTAGAATCTTGTCATTATGACCATAAACCATTCAAATAAATAAAATTAATACTATAATTGGATCATATTCATAGTAAATCATAATTTACATCAATGTATGTCATATTATATGTAAATTTATTTTGAAATATTATTCACTTGGAAATTTTCTTATAGAAAATAACCATTATTAGAAAATAAATTTTTAAAACATAAACCATTTTGAAAAAAATATATATTTTTTAAAATAACATTAATAACATATAAATGGATCTTTGAAAATAAGATAAAACATTTCTTTATAAAAAATAATTTCCACTTGAAAAAATTTTAAACCATTCTTTATAACATTTTTAGAAAACATGGTTTTGGAAGAAAATTGGATTTCGAATGTAAAGATGTTTTTTTGTAAAAAAAAATTATATATTAAATACTTAAATAGAGTAAAATAAATGGAACACATGTGTTCCTATGACCTAACAATTTCATAAAAAATCATGAGTTTCAAGAGTGGAAGAACATAATATTTCATCATTGTAAGAATAATCATAAACAATCTAAATAAATAAGGATAATGTAACATAAAACTCGTACAATTATAGTAACATTGAATCGTAAGCACCATAAAATAATTACATTCGATTAAACATAATATATCATGAAAATAATGATATTTATGATATAATATGTCAAATTGAAAGTGTATACCACTCATATAATAAGATAACGACATAACATGACTTATATCCCAATAATGTAAAATTGTGACAGAAGTCCCATATTGATTTATTGACATTTTAAAAATAATCACCATTTAAGATAGATCATAATATGGATATGTAAATAAAAAAAATTATAAATAATGTTCATAAAATATATTAATGTGAATTATATAAACCACATAAATGAAAAATTTTGTACATATTTCATTGGTCTCATAGAAAATAAAAGTGAGATGTAAATCCCATACCTTGAGTCTTGATTTGTAATGTTCACAATCAAAACTAATTAATATTGAATATAAGTTTATTAATTATATATATTAAAGAACCATATTAAAATATATCTTTCTAAATATTATTTGTTTATGACCATTTATTAATTTTGTTAACAATTCGATGTTAAATGCATGTTTTAGGAAATGCCTATATTGTTTTCAGGTAGGTTTTAACTTGTTATTTAATTTACCTATTACATAGATCATGGTTTCAACTTATCCATAATTTAATCCATTATATAAATATTTTATATATTAATTAAATATGTATTTATATTAATCCATAAAATTTAATGATAATAAGTGAAATACATTGTTCATAGAGATGGTAGGTTGTACGTATGCATGAACATTGTTTTAATTTTCATATTGAATTGAAAGAAACAAAGTAAATTATATATATATTTATATTATCATTTTTTGGGGAAAAATCCCTCAAGGTAACATTGCAGTATTCTTGGGTGGATTGTGTTTGTTGACAAAGCCGATTTCCATGAAGAAATTGTCGAGTTCCAGAGAAGTTGTTGAAAATCCATGTTGACAAAGGAGGATGACAAAGGAATGGACGATCTGGAGGCGGTACAAAAAGAGCTGTACAAGGTGGCATGTATTCCAGTGTTTGCCAAATTTTTGGGGTCCAAAATTTGGAGGTTGGTGAGCTTCGCGAAAAGAGGATTTCCATGAAGAGCATAATTTAATATGGAAAAGGCACGAATTTCGCGAAGATAGGATGCATGGTTTGGATTTTGCTAAGACCATAAAAATGGAGGCGGTGATGCTTCGCGATTACATCAAAGCTTTGTGAAGGTCAGAGTTGAAGTGCATTACGGCAGTGATGGGCTCTGCGAGGGAGGTTCGCGGCGAAGGTGCGAAGGAATGTTGACGGTAATACTCTGTGATTACGACGAGCTTTGCGAACGGAAAATTACCGTGGTACATCGCGATTTGGACAGAATTCCGGCGGAAACTTAGTAGCTTCACGATTTTCAATGACGTGGCATTTACTTCGTGCAAAATGGTCGAGGTTCGGTGGAATCACCTATAAATAGAGGCTGACCCCCTCGAGAGAAGTAGAGATAATTTCCAGAGAAGATCATTTGCTCTCGATTTGTGAAGGTGGTTCACGGAGCCAGTGTGCTTCGCGAAAGAGGATCTTCGTGGTGGCTATTGTAGCTCCACGAAACCTGTGAGCTCCGTGTTGGCTTAGTATGCTTTGCGAGGGACGTTTCTTTGCGATGGCTTGAGCTTCGCGAAAGTGCTTTGCAAAATTGATTCGCGAAAAGGAAGGAGCTTCGCGAAGGCTTGTTTGAGCTTTGCGAAATTGGGAGCTTCACGAAGTAGGGTGCTTTGCGAAGGTGTTTCCAAAGGAATTTCCCAGTGGTTAAGAGGAAAAGTGGTATTCATCAGTGGATGAAAGTTGGACTATAAAAAAGCATTCATCAACAGTTAAGGATGCATGTATTCATGCAAATGAAGAGACCTACAGGTCTATAAACTGCGAGTGGATCCCTTCCAGAGCAGTGAGCTTAGGAAGAGGAAGAAGGTGATCCTCTGCACCGGAAGTGAGCCAGAGAGAGAGAAATAGGGAGTGGCCCTTGGGAAAGCAGTGAGCTGACTCTAAACATTGTAAAGGCAGTGAGCCTGGGCATAGAAGTGATCTAGCCCGAACTTTGTATCCACATCTAGTGAAGAATAGTGGAATTTGGTACGACCGGAAACTCGTCAGCGTATGCTCCTTGGACGTAGCCCAGTGAGGGTGAACCAAGTAAAAATCTCTGTGTCTCAATGTTTGCTTCCTTGCATTGCATTCAAAGCATCATCTTTAGATAAATAAGTGAAGAAGTGATCATGTTTTACACACAAGAGAAAACAAAGTGACCCTTGTAATAAGGAGGTCAAGATCCAGTGGGGTAGGAAGTATTTTGAAAAAGAATATCCATACCCTGATTCACCCACCCTTTCAGGGTATATAGGCCCTTATTGGTCCTAACAATTGGTATCATAGGGATAGGTTTCTTTTATCAGATTTGTTTGCTTCGACTTGGTGTGGTCGATATGTGTGGTTGAAGTTACAGTTTTCACATATCACAATCTGCCATGGGAAAAGGAAAAGCATCAGAGAATAATCAGAAGTCTTGTAATTTCCCTCAGTGTGGAAGTGTTTTTGGAAAAAGAGTGATTAAACTAAAAGAATCAAACATCTTACTGAAGGAATGTCTTGATGAATCAGATAGGGAAAAGATTGATTCACTCAATCATGATGTTGGAATGAGTGAAGTACATGAGCATTAGAGTGATACTGAAACAGGAGAAGAAATTGAAGGAAGAATAGATATGCGAGCTGAGTTAGAGGCTGCTCTTGAGGAGATAGATGTTTGGAGAGCTAAAAAAAGAAATCTAACAAAGTTGTTCATGATGCCAAACTCTATATGAAGCAGCAGGAAGAAGAGAAGTCTGAGTTGATGGAAGAAATTGAGAAACTCAAGTTATCAACACGAGAGAACTCAGAATCAGTTAGTGAGTATAAGTTTAATATTGAATAACAGAAAAGGGAGATCGATGGCTTGAATAGAAAAGTGAAAGATCAAGTCAAGTGTATCGAAGAATCTGATATTTCAAGTGACGTTAGAAACACTGATGAAATTAAATCTAAAGATATTCGGATCCAAGCACTGGAAACTTAGATCAACAAGATAAGAAGTTTGAATCAAAGGCTTATTGACGTAGCTACTGATCTGAGGGAGAAAAATGATTCTCAAGATGAATAACTGCGAAAGATATCAGCAAAGGTTGAAAAATCAAAAGCTGATGTCAAGGGAAAGAATCTGAACACAGATGAAATTCAGAATCTCAAATCCAGAAATGATGATCTATCTACACAGTTGTCTGAACAAGTTTAAAAGAATCAAAGGCTCCAACAAGAGAATGAATCTATCTCTGAATCTGTTTCTCAAGAAAAATTGAAAGTAAAGTAGCAAAGTGGTATGGTAGAAAAGCTCACACAAGAATTGGCAGATGAGATGATTTGTGGAAAGAATCTCAGAAGGGAATTCAATGCCCAACATAAATCAAGTGATATGAAGATTCAGAAGTGGGAAGGAGAGATAGAATTAGTAAAAAAGGAAGTGGAGAAATCCAATGCTAAATGAATTCCAAAAATGAAGGATTCCTTACACTTGCTATTTGATCATCCTTCGACAAGTGATGATAAAATGAAGAACAGATATGCTATTTCTAAAGAGAAACAACAGAATATTTTCTCAGCTCAAAGACCAACAAGTTTCAGAAAAGCTGGTATTGGATTTGATGAATCACCTCCCATGCATGATAAGAAGAGAGCTGTGAATAGTTGCAGGAGTGTAGAAAAACCTATAGGTGCTGGAGATAGGCCTAAGAGGTCAGTTACAAAAAGAAGTGACAACATGTGCTATTTCTACGGGATTCACGGACACACATCAAGCTTCTTCTTAGAGGCTCTGGAATACATTTCATGTTGTGAAAATAGAAACATTGATAAATATGAGAATAAGAAGAAGTGTCATGAGAAAACAGAGAGAAGAGTCTCTCAGAGGAAAGCATCCATTAGATGCTATTACTATGGAAGAATGGGACACACCATGAGTATATGTCAGGCAGCTCAAGAGCCCCATGTCAGAAGAAGAACTCAAGGTGTATCCGCATCTCGACATAGAAGTGATGAAATGAGGTATTCCTTTGATGGAAAATGTTTTATATGTTCATATTATGGTCATTTGGTAAGAAATTGCAGCAAGAAGAACATAACAAGGGAAAGGGAACTCGAAAGGAGATTCTTGACTCCAATGATGCATAATGAGAAATTCTACACTGAGAGACAAAGTGGAAAGGAGAAGAATAGGCTTAGAGCCTCAGGGAAATCTCATGAAGCTGAAAGAAAGGTTTATCAGACACCTCATCTGTTATACTCAAAACAGCTCTCAAGGAGAGAATGTTAACAAACCTGGAAGATTATGGGGAGATCTACTCTAGCTATGATAAAGAATAAAAAATGTTCAATGGAGGACTCACCACCAGTGAAAAAGAGTTTGGTGACTCAGAAATATGATAAAAGAAAGATGAACAAAGAATTTAATGAAAAATTCATAGGTCGTGTTCCACAGCGAAAACTGGAAGAAGATGCAAGATCCTTGCAATGGTGGAAGAAGCAAGGGAAGATGGAAATAAAAGATATTCCTGCTCAAAGTAGGAATCAAGGGAAATGGAATTTTAGTGGAACATCAAAGACGGAAATGTGTACTAGTGGGTTTAAACCCCAAATGGTGATAAAGGCAAGGCCTATAGAACCGTCATATCAGAAAAAGACTCAGCATGTAGGTAATGAATGCTTAGTCATATGGCCAGAGCAGTTGAAGTTGGCCAGGCAGCTGGAGGAAGCACGAAAGGAATGTGATGCGCTCCATGAAAGAATCAAAGGGTTGACCCGTCAGGATCAACCACTATCCTCATCTTGAGGATTCAAGAAACATACCCCTCTCCCTATATATATAAATTCTATTAACCGATGATTCATGTGTTTCAGGTTCTAGGGAGATACGATCCAAGGGGAAGTGGCATCTAAGGATGCGAAGTGGAGATGTGATATGCTCTAGAGTTTCAATTGATTCAAATCAGGTACTAGAGTTGAAGAATAAAGGGAAGAACATAGCACAATAGGAAGCGATTGTGTTATTAACTTTATCTCTTGTTTCCTTCACCGAGTTTCAACTCAGTAGGCTTAGAGATTTTGTTAATGGCTCAACTATGAGTGGAAGATGAGAACAAATGATGTAGGAGGAAAAGACTTGTTATGGGTCTAGACTGTTGGGCCTATCAACTGGAAGAGTTGCATAACACAGGGGGAGCATTCAATATCCTAATCAGATGCATGATATCAATATGATATGAAGGATGAATGTTTATGCTCATGAAGAATGATTGATGGAAAAGCAGCAACACATGGGTTTTCATGATTATCTATTTTGTTCTAACAATGTGGTATCAGCTGACTGCTTTCAGGATACCATGAAGATGCTAAAGAAAATCAAAGGTGTGTCAACAATAATCCGAGAGAATATGTTCAAAGAAATGACATCATTGAATAATGACCCAGAGAAAAGTAGCTGAAATAAATTAAGCCACTGAATAATGATTTAGTGAAAAATTTCTGGACGAATGTGTTGAGGAAGAAAGAAAAACAAGGGAAGAAGAAGTGGCTTGTGCTGATTTAGAAGAAGACACCGATGATGAACAATAAAGTGTCTAGTCTATGCCTACAAGGATGCCAAAGATCTGAGATAAAATTGATAGACAGAATATCATTGGTGATTATGCAACTCCTGTACAAACAAGAATAATGAAGTCACTGCAGTAGACATCTTTACTACCTCAAGTAGAGCTGAAATGCTTTGGTGATGCAGCTGACATTGAAAAATGGGTTCATGCTTTGAATAAAATGCTTGATCAGATTGCGAAGAACCAGATGTGGGAGACTGTTTCGAGGCCAGCAGATAAAAACGTCATCAGGACTAAATGGGTCTATTAAGACAAGATGAATGAATATGGCACAGTGATCCAGAACAAAGCACGACTGATGTGCAAAGGAGACTCCCAAATAGAGGGAATAGATGGTGACCGATTTCAAGGCAGGAGACAATCAGATTATTCCTAGCCATTGCAGTGCAAAGAAAGTTCAAAGAGTTCCAGATGGATGTAATGACTGCATTTCTAAATGGATTTCTAGAAGAAGAGGTGTACATTGAGCAGCCAGATGTTTTTCTCATTCATGAGGATGAGAACAAAGTTTGAATGCTGAAGAAGGTGTTATATGGGCTGAAACAAGCACCAAGATCATGGTACTGAAGGCTAAATCAGTATTTGAAGAAGCTTGGTTTTCAGCATTACACAAGGCAGGAATGACACATTTATTTCTCAATCCAAATATTCCAAGGATGCTTTGGAATGATTTGGAATGGAAAATTCCAAGGAGATGAAGACTCCGGTTTCTACCCGGATGAAATCATCAAAAGATGACAGTGGAAGGGCAGTTAATTTCACTGAAAACAGGCAGATTATCAGTAGTTTTCTGTACATGGCCGCAACAAATCCTGATATTGTTTTCTCCACATGCCAAGAAGAGAGATATAAGAGTAATCCCAAATAAAGCCACATGATTATAGTGAAAATAATACTTCGGTATATCCAGGGCATAGTGGATTTTGGCTTCACATATACTAACAAATCTCAGACAGAGTTACTGGGATATACTGATGTAGACTGGGCCGGATCAGCAGATGACAGAAAATCAACATTAAGTGGTACATTCTATCTTGGTGGATAGTGTATTTCTTGGCTAAGCAAGAAGAAAGATTTCATTTCGTTGAGCACCGTGGAAGCTGAGTATATTGCAGCCACTCAAGCGTGCACATAGTTATTATGGATTAAGCAATAGCTCGAAGATATGGGATTTGAGGTGAAGTCTCCGATCAGAATCCAGTGTGATAACTCAAGTGCTATAAATCTCAGACAAAATCTCGTCCATCACTCAAGGACAAATCACATTGAGATAAAGTATCATTTTATCAAGGAGAAGGTTGAGCAGCGAATCATGAAGTTGGAGTATGTTCCTACAAAGCTACAAGTTGCAGAAATTATGACAAAGGCCTTACCCAAGGAAGCTTTTGAGAGACATCGACTGGCTTTGGGAGTTCAGTCGACACCTCGCAATTGAAATAGTGTAGATGTACCCCCCCCCCCTCCCTGAGATATGATGTATTTTTCCCTGTTGTGCTGATATGTGTGCTCTACTCTGTTACAGACTACAAAGGAGTGACCTTTGGGTTCGTTGAAAAAGGGGGAAAATAGTGATTGTTCAAGGGGGAGACGGTGTGGAAATTTGCAAAATCGTGATTGATACGGGGAGAAGCTGATAGGTGGAGCATCCAGAAAGGGGGAGCAATGAGAAAAGGGAAGATTTTTAAATCTGACGATTCTAGAAGTGATCGATCAAAGTAGATATATCACAACAGCTGAGGGTCATCATAAAAGCAGAATAGTGGTGTTGGAATGGTGAGAGAGGATTTCCAGCTATCATGAATTGGCATCAGCATGGTTCAACAATTGGTATCAATTTATGAATTGTTATCAGGTTGGAATCGACAATTGGTGTTTGACATGAAGTGATTCATTGATGAACTTTTCATACTACTCTTGTTTCTCATTCTGAGCATTGCTCATGTGGGCTTAGAGTACGTGTTATGTGATTCCTTGAACGCTATCATAATCGCAAGAGGCGAATGGTGGTAGTGGCTGGACGAAGACTCAGTAAGGTATCAAAGTGCAGAAAATCATTCTGAGAAGAGTTGTGAAGAGTGGTCAACAAACCCAAAGGGGGAGATTGTTGGGAAAAAATCCCTCAAGGTAACATTGCAGTATTCTTGGGTTGATTGTGTTTGTTGACAAAGCCGGTTTCCATTAAGAAATTGTCGAGTTCCAGAGAAGTTGTTGACAATCCATGATGACAAAAGAGGATGACAAAGGAATGGACGATCTGGAGGCGGTACAAAAAGAGCAGTACAAGGTGGCGCCATTTTCCAGTGTTGACCAAATTTTTGGGGTCCAAAATTTAGAGGTTGTTGAGCTTCGTGAAAAGAGGATTTCCATGAAGAGCATAATTTAATATGGAAAAGGCATGAATTTCGCGAAGATAGGATGCATGGTTTGGATTTCGCAAAGACCAGAAAAATGGAGGCGGTGATGCTTCGTGATTAAGTCAAAGCTTCGCGAACGTCAGAGTTGAAGCGCATCGCGGTGGTGAAGGGCTTTGTGAGGGAGCTTCACGGTGAAGGCGCGAAGGAATGTTGATGGTAATGCTCCACGATTACGACGAGCTCTGCGAACGGAAAATTACCGTGGTGCTTCGTGATTTGGACAGAATTTCGGCGGAAACTTATGAGCTTCGCGATATTCAATGACGTGGTGTTGACTTCGCGCGGAAGAGCTGAGGGTCGGTGGAATCGCCTATAAATAGAGACCGACCCCCTCGAGAGAAGTAGAGAGAATTTTTTGAGAAGTTCATTTGCTCTCGATTTGCGAAGGTGGTTCGCGGGGCCAGTGTGCTTCACGAAAGAGGAGCTTCGCGGCGGCTATTGTAGCTCCGCAAAACCTGCGAGCTCCGCGTTGGCTTAGTAAGCTTCACGAGGGACGTTGCTTTGCGACGGCTTGAGCTTCGTGAATGTGCTTCATGAAATTGCTTCGCGAAAAGGCAGGAGCTTCGTGAAGGCCTGTTTGAGCTTCGTGAAATTGGGAGCTTCGCGAAGTAGGGTGCTTTGCGAAGGTGTGTCCAAAGAATTGCCCAGTGGTTAAGAGGAAAAGTGGTATTCATCAGTGGATGAAAGTCAGACTATAACAGATCATCCATAAACAGTTAAGGATGCATGTATTCATGAAAATGAAGAGACCTACAGGTCTATAAACTGTGAGTGGATCCCTTCCAGAGCAGTGAGCTTAGGAAGAGGAAGAAGGTGATCCTCTCCACCGGCAGTGAGCCAGAGAGAGAGAGATAGAGAGTTACCCTTGGAAAAGCAGTGAGCTGACCCTAAACATTTTAAAGGAAGTGAGCCTAGGCATAGAAGTGATCTAGCCCGAACTTTGTATCCACATCTAGTGAAGAATAGTGGAATTTGGTACGGCCGGCAACTTGTCGGCATATGCTCCTTGGACGTAGCCTAGTGAGGGTGAACCAAGTAAAAATCTCTGTGTCTGCCTGTTTTCTTTCCTGCATTTCATTCAAAGAATCATCTTTAGATAAAGAAGTAAAGAAGTTATCATGGTTTACACACAAGAGAAATCAAAGTGACCCTTGTAATAAGGAGGTCAAGATCCAGTGGGGTAGGAAGTACTTTGAAAAAGAATATCCATACCCTGATTTACCCCCCCCCCCTCTCAGGGTATATAGGCCCTTATTGGTCCTAACATCATTATATAATTATTTATATGTGAACTATAATATATATTTTTGTTAAACATTTCATTAATACAATCCATGTAAAGAGTGAATAAATCACATTGCTTCATGAGGTAATAGTCTGGCGTACACATACGCGACATTATCACACTATCAAAAAATATAAAATATGATGGTATGTGTGATATTGAAATAGAAAAAATCATTATAACATGATAAATATCATATATATAATATATATATATATATATATAATAAATCCATCATTATGTCCATTCATGAGAGGTGGTAATGGAGAAACAAATGACATTAGTTCACGAGGCGGTAGTCAACTGTTGAAACGAATGATGATTTGGTAACCCATTTAATGGAAGTGGAGATTATTTTAGTTCATTAACATAATAAAAAAATATCATTTTATTGAATATATTGATATCATTATATCATCATTATATAATAATAATTAAAGGAGGTGGACGAAGAAATAAAATAAAAACGCTCTTTGAAAAACGTTACCTCTTTATTGGGTATTCTTCTTTGGTTTTTCACCAAAACCCTTATAGGTTTAATTTATGTAAATAAATAACGCTTATATATTTATATTATGTTATTGGGGAAGTTATTTTGGTAGTTTATGGTTGATTCAAACATCTTGAGATGTGTGAATAAGTGCGGGGAGTAAGTTCCTTTATTTATATGAAAATGGGAGACAATTTTGAAAATACTGAAATGTATTCATTACTAAGAGATCAATATTACATCATGTGGATGTAAATTTGATATATAAATGGGTTTAGTTTTGATATGGCCTATAAAAACATCCACCACCCAATAAAGCACATGTTTTAAATATTTTTCCCTTAATGTATATGTTTATCTACTTTTACTATTTTTTGTTTTCACCAAGATAACTAGTTTTATAACCTATAAAATTTAACATTTAAGAAAAAATTAATTTGATAATTATTATATATTTTTTAATATATTATTATAAATATTAAATTAAATTTATTGAATAAAAATCCTATATGTTTTGATAATTTAATTAAACATAGGTGCATGTACGTACAAAAACACCTTTTAACCGTAACATTGCTAACAATGTTATTTTAAAATATTAGGGTCAATATATTCATTATAAAAGAAAAATATTCCATTAATTTAAAATATATTATTTTTTTGAACATTTATAAATAAATTTATGGAATATATTATTTTTAGTATTTTTTATCATTTATTAAGACATCATTTTTTATAAGATAACATAAATGACAATTTTGACATTATTTATTTAATTTTAATTTAAAACTATAATAAAATGATCAAATTATAATATAATATTATCTAACCTATTTCACATTATATATTAATCCCCAAAATTAATTCAATTCAATAATTCATTCAATTTAATGTACTTTTAATATTGTTAGTTTGATTTTTAATTTAAGTATTTACTATATAATTACTATGTTGGCGGTTTTTGAGCATTTAAAATAATTATTTCATCTAAAAAATTGTCAAGATATATAAAAATAATATTTATTTCATAATAATATATCTTATTTTACATATTTTTTGTAGCTATCCAAAAATTTTATAGGTATTAAATTCAAGGATTGATATTTTTGTCTTTTTCTTAATTTAACTCATTATATAGATCAATGTCAATTACAGTGTCCCCAAAGAAATAAAAATATCCTAAAGTGATAAGATTTTAAATATTTCAATAAATTTGTTTTTTATGAGTAAGAAGGTCATTTTAACCCTAATCATTTTATTTTAACCCCTGTAAATCAATTTTTACCTTAACATTGGTAAATACTTTTTATTGTTTTCACTATTCATTTTTTTCAAAAAAAACTGAACGTATTATATGATATATATTATGATGATTTAAATTTGGAATAAATTTTTTATATATAATTCACAAAATTTGAAAATTTTAATTCAAAATTAATCCCACATGTATGATGATAATGTGACTTTTTTAAGAGAAGATGTTCGAAAAATTTACAATGTTTTTATTTCTAAATGAAATATTTAAATTATTCCAATTATTTAAATTGGATTAATTTATGTATAGTTTAATTTTTTTTACATTTAAATAAATTTAATTTATTGATAATTTATATAAAATGGTAGTTTTTAATAAATATTCAGTATTTTTTACTATTCATTAAAAAAAGAAAAATTCCAGAAAAAAACCAAAAAATTCCCCCTAAATTAACTTTGATATGAAAATTAAAAAAATCATGTTTTTTTCTAATAAATTTTATAATAGTGGAAATAAATATTTTTAAAATTATTGTTCCACAAAAAGGTGAAAAATATTTTTATATGAAAATACTTTTTTAGGCATGAATTTGTATTTATTTTTGTCTCCTATCAATAAATAATTAACATAAATGATAAAAACTGGATTAAACATATAATATATAAATTTCATTAATATAATTCAAAAAAACATTTTTTTATATATTTTATAACTAGAGTTGTGTTCATAAAACATTTTTTCAGAAAAGGACTCCCCTTTATAATCAAAAAGATTTTATTTTTAATTATAATTAATTAACCACAAAATAATTAATTATATGTACATGTATAAACCATGTTTTTATTATTTATTTAATCATATTAACATCATTCATTCTATTGTCTATATGATAAAAATTACATTAAATAATAACATTTTAATAGTATGTCATGTCTCCTTTAAAATCGGTGTTGCATGTAAAAAAATCTAAACTGATAATTTTTTGTAACACATTCCAAACTATTTTTTGTGTTTAATTCATAAAAAATTCATTTCATTAATTTAACCCAAGGTAAATTCATTTTAATGTTTAATTAAAAATAATAAACTATTTTGGAAAATATTTTTCACAAAATATCAGGGTGTATCATTCTAACCCCCTTAAAATGAATTTCTCCCTCAAAAATCATATCAATAATAAAATGCTTAGAATTTAAAAATTCCTTCCTAGAAAAAAACATCATAAAAAGGCATAAAAATATCCTCTTTAAATATATACTAGTATGTGTGAATATCATCATGAAAAACACATTCTTGGTTTATAAATTGGATAACATAGGGGTGATGTGAAAACATGGACATATAAGAGAAAACAAACACCCAAATACAAATGGAGAGAGACAGAGAACATTAATCACAATTAATTTGGTGATCTATATAATTTTAATGACCAGAAAACCATAACCAAATTTGGCATGAAAAAGGTCATTGATATCATAAAAAGTGATGATAACAGGGAAACACTTTATTTCAAGATCAATTTCTTTATTTAATGAAATTTCTATTCTTTCTAGACTGAGAACATATGAATATATACTTACATGATAGCTTTTTAATCATAAGAACAGTTTAATCAATTGGTTATTTATTAATCAATTTCCACTACATCTCATACCCTAAGATATGATTTATTTTCCTCTCTACATCACTAAATAATATCCACAATAAAATTATAAGTCATTCGTTCTATATCCAGTTAAAAAGTAGGCACTATTTATCTAATATAAATAAATATTCATATGGGCATGTAACAATTTAATATATAAAACCCCATCGAAATTTCAAAATAAACTATTCCATAAATTTTTTTCCTGATAACCATTATAAAATTAAATATTTATATTAAAGGTAAAAAAAATTCATAAAATCAACTTTACACTAATCCCCCATATATATTAAATTCGATTTTGATTATTGCATACTTAACATGTAAGTAAACTCATCATATATTCCCTTTAAACCTGGTAATAATCTAAATTACCAGAAAACCTTAATGAAAATATATCATCTCTATTATACCCTTCAATTAACCAATTATTATTTAAAATATTATTTAAATTTAAAATTGTTTTATGCTCCATTAATGATTCAATAATCCACTTTGTCACAAACCATTAATCAGTACCAAGGTCATCATTATTATCCAATTTCCTTATTCAAATTCAATATCACTTTACCCAAACATCATTATATCAATATAGAAAACATATTATGGGTTTTATTCCCTCGATCAAAATATCACCTTTCTATTAAATCTTCTTTCTAGTATATCAGCAACATTCAACATATTATTTCAAATCCTTAATGAAAAACATATACTGAAAAATATTTATATATATAGCATGATTCATATGACATAATCTATCAATTAAAATAAATATATACTTTATTACCCTGACATCCTTCTTAAACCATTAACTATTTTTCATCATATTATTCCTTAATACCTCTTTCTATTCATATTTCATTTGTAGTCTATTCATCATCAGCAATATAACCATTACTCATAAAACATAGCTAATTTTATTCAAGATATTTTCCCTTCAGATATCAATTTTTTTAGTTCCCATACATTACTCATTTAATGAATTTATAATTCAATGATATCTTAGGGAGAACACTATTATTACCCATTTCAATAACTAAACCTTTCATTTAACATTAAATTTAAATTGTTTGTTTCATTATGTTCCACAGAAGAAACATGTTTATGTACCTATAATACATGAACATGGGTATTTCTTCTCGAATTCTTAACACATAATAAACTAATTATTCTTTCTTCTATGGAATACACTACCTAAACACTCAGAAAAGTCTTCAGTTCTCTTAATTGTTTTGTTTCGGAGTTGGTTTTGATACACATTTTTAATCATGTTCCTGTAAAAATGATTATGCATAATGTTGTCTTCCAAAACTCTAATCTTCATCCCATTTGGATTCACATAAAAAAATATTCCATCATATTTAATTTTATCCTAGTTTCCTATGGTTCTCACCATTGACTAAAACTATAAAGCATTGTGTGAGAAACGCTAATCATAGTGAAAAACCACACAATAATTACAAAATTACATATTCGATGTCTAATTCATGAAACCATATTTTAAATCTATGAAACATTAAACATTTCCTATGCCATTAATATTCATCATCTATTTAAATAATTCAGGATGTTTTAGAAGGAGTATTCAAATTTCCAAAGCATATCCCATGGGATGGTCAGACCAAGCATGAAACAAGGATCATTTTCAGTTACTAGTTCCCAATTGAGACTATCTGAATACATTTTTTGGGGTCATTACCCCATGGAACATATGTATCGTAGCCAAATAAACTTTTAGTATTTAGATATGGATACATTTCTATGAAAACAGTTTCTCTATCCTTTACAAAAATTCAATGACATTTTCATATTCTATGACTCATATTTATAATTATACTTAGACCTGTCCTTAGGGATCTCACTAATAATTTTTCCTCCTATTTTATAAATTTTAACTAAAACATTCCTTCGATATCAAATATAACTACCCAAGAATATTATAAATTAATGTTTTGTGTTATTAGATGAATATTCATTACATTACACAAACACATTCTTTTGGTCCATAATAATTTAGTGCCCTTAGATATTTAGAACAAAATATTCTAATATGATGAAAGATCGTCAATGTTTCAAATAAACATCTTCCCACATAGTACTATTCATATGAATACCCTAACAAAACAATTCTTCCAAACCTGAGGAAGGAAACATAAGAAACTTTGTGCTCAGATTCCTAGTAAGGGTAAACATATGAGATATCAGTCTATGATCATATGAAATCATAAAATAATAATTTCCTTATGTGTTCATGAACATAAAAATAAAAGTTCATACCCCACAAATAATGGATAATAAAATATTGAATAAATATTGGTAGTTCATAAGACATGAATCATAAGGAAATAAAAGATCATGATCTATGAGACCATACCATTTTCATGAGACATATAATTATGGCATACACATAAGCATAGAAAATTATTTCTTTATAGTCAAGGATCATTTTGAAAAACTTATCAAGGCACCCCATATGGGTCTATAAAACTTTTTTCAGACATTAAACCATACCCAATAGCATATTTTTTCCTCATAGTGTAATTTTACTTCTATTAGGTGGGATACACTCCCATCCCTAGTGGAATCCCTTTCCTCATAATGGAATGATTTCACTCCCAAAACCATCATAGTAGTCACGGTTCACTCTCAAGACCATCATTGAAGATATGGTATTTTAATGAACCAACATCACTCCCTATTTGATACATATCTATGTCATTATATATAAATAATTACTTCATACATTGGAGGGATATATAGGTCCCACCGTCTTGGTTACAATGTAACTGAAATTCACGGTTATAACGTAGCCAACATCACATAATTGAAATCATAAATAACTGTGAATAAGAATCATAAAACAGTCATTATATCATAACCCAGGAATTGAAATCGGTTTTATAAAACGTTTATATCATAAAATATGGAAAATAAATAGTTTTCATAATCATTTCATCATAGCATAATCCATGGAAAAATAATCATGTTTCATAAGTATCATGTCATTATATATATAAACCATTCAATGAAAGAATAAAAACCCTATAATAGGATCAAATATATATTACCTAAAAATAAAAATCAAAGGATTTCATCTTATTAGGAATATTATTTTTAAATAAAAATAATTTTGAACACATATTATGTGAAATATCCATTCTATGAAAATCACTTTTTAAAACATTAAACTTTTAAAAAGTAATTTTCTTTGAAAATAACCGTGAAAACATATAATGAAAGCATGGAAATAAATTTTAAAAAAATTCATTAAGAAAATATTATTTCTTCATCAAAAATATTTTTTTAAACATTTTTTATAACATGTTTAAGAAACATGTTTTATGAAGAAAATGACATTTGACTAAAAAGATGATTTTTCTTAAAAATAGAATTTTGAACTCTTAAGAATTTAATGAGATGAAAATAAATGGAAAAAATATAATATCATCAAATACCTTGAGGATAATGAAAATAAAGATTTTATATAGATGTATAACATAGTTTTTCATTATTAGATCCACAATCAAAATAATCCCAAAAAATGATGAGATTATAATATAAAACACTTACCACTTTGGAAACATTGACTTGTATGACCCATTAAATAATAAGATTAAATGAAGATTAAAATATAATAAAAATAAATAAAATAATTATATAATATATCAAAGGGGTATTGGATACAACTCATAGAATAAGATAGGTGCATAATATAACGTCTGTCCCAATGAAGGAATATTATGACAGAAGTCCCTTATTGATTAGTTAAATTTATAACCTTAAACCCCCTTAAAATAAAGATAGAAAAATAGATATATAAAAATGAAAAAATTTATGGATGATAAACAAAAAATATATTCATCTTTATTATTGACACTATATAAAAGAAACATGTGGTGGATATGGAATTTGTCTTGTAGAAAATATATATGAGTTGTAAATATCTTATCATAAGTATTTACATTCGTCATTCACACTAAAACCTCCTATATATTAAATATATGTTTATTATAAATCTATTAAAAACAAATATTAATATAAATTATACCAATTATTATTTTATAGTGGCCTTTTATGACTCGTTTAATAATAATTCGATTTTAAAGTCATGTTTGGGGAATTAACTGCTTTAGTATTAATTTATATTTTAACTTATTATTTCCTGGCCCTCTTACATAGATCATGGTTTCATCACCTCCATAATTTTCAAAAAGATATAAATTTAATATATATTTTTATATATTTATTTATATTAATCCATAAAATTTATTGATAGTAAATGAAATACACCGTTCATGGAGATGGTACGGTGTACATATTCATAAATGTTGTTTCCATTTTTTATCGAATTTAAAGAAATAAATTAAATTGGACATATATATATTATCATTATAGGATCGTTTTTATATCATATATATCAGATATTTTTATTAAAACCATCCTTAATACAATACATGTAAATTTTGAATAAATCACATCTCTTTGCGAGAATGTAGTCTATCGTACACACGAACGACATTATCATATTTACCCAAAATGTAAAACATGAAGGTATGTGTGATATAAAAATTACATAATAATAATATTATAAAAAATTACTAAATATAATAAATATAATATGTAAAAAATAAATACATCATAATATATATAATTGAGAGGTGGTAATGGAGAAATGAATGACATCAGTTCACAAGGCGGTAGTTCGTTGTACACATGAATGATGGTTTAATGGCTCATTGGATAGAATTAGATATGGTTTTATGTAATTACATTTATATAAAATCATCTCAGTATAAGTGAGATACATAGGTCATTATATAATAATGGTATAACAATAATTTAAGAGGGTGGTGGATGTAATAAAATAAAAATGCTTGTTGAATAACTTTTACACTTATTTAAGTATACAAGTTAGGTTTGCACCAAAAACCATTTAGATTTGATTTATGAGAAAAATAATGATCATGTAAATATATGAGGGATACTTTTAAGAGATTTGAGATGTTTTAGGTCGATCTAATTGCTTTAGAGGTCTGAATAAGTGAGGGGATATTGTTCCCTTTTATAATTGAGGAGGGGTGGAATTTTTGTAAATACTAAAAAGTATTCACTATTGAAAGGTAAATAATTCATAAAGTGGCTCAAAAATTTATAATTATTGTGGTTTGGGATTATATGGTCCATAAAAACCCCCCAACATAAGATAAAACGTGTGTTATAAACACTTTTTTCGTTATCTTCAATGTTTCCCATGATTTACCATTGTATGTTTCCTAAATTAACTTGTTTTTTAAAATGGTTCATTTACCCTTTAAGAATAAATTAAAGTGATCATTTTTATATAATTTATACCCACATATTCTCTATATTAAAATCAATTTATCCAATAAAAATCATGTTTGTGTTGAAAATTTATTTAAACATAATCTCATGTATGTGCACAAACACTATTTTAACCTTAAAAGTGGGGAAAATGTTTTTTAACTATTTAGTGGTTAATATATTCATTATAAAAGAAAAATTGTTTCATTAAAGAAACATAGATTATTTTTATTAACATTTAATATTAATTTTAATTATTATATTTTAATTAGTTATTTTAAACCATTTTTTAAAATATCATTTATTATAAAATAACATTAATATATTTTTTTACATTATTCTTTTAATTTGAATTTAAAAATGTCAAGACAATGATGAAATATAATCTATTATAGTCACTCATATTTAATATGACATATTCATTTACAAAATTATTTAAATAAAATAATTTATTCAATTTACTTCACTTTTTATATAGTTAGTATCATTTATTTTATTTCAATAGTAACAGAATGATTATTACCTAGGAATTTATTAAGAATTTAAAGTAATTATTTCACCTCAAAAAAATTAATAAATTATAATGATAAAAAATCATATATATTTGAAAATAAATTTTATTACCAAATATATTTTTTTGTATCTTAATGTTTTATTGATATTAAAGGTTGGAAAGGTTCTTTTTTTTTGTTTTTTAACTTATTATATAAGTCATTTTCATAGAAACATTTCTTAATAACTCATAAAAAGAGATCCCAAGGTAATACATGTAAAAAAAAATCATAAATTGTCTATTAGTAAGGTTTTTAGGTTATTTTTACACTCATCATATAAGTATAAACCAATGGAATACTAATTGTTTCATTAACCACTTTAAATAATTTCTACCATTTTTACAATTAGTTTTGATAAAAAATTATGCTCAAATTATTAAATAATATATACTTTTATGATTAAAAATATTTAATCTAGTTTTCAAAATTCAATTCATCGAATCAGTAAAATATAATTTAAAATTAATTCTTTTGACACATCGAGAAAGGGTGTTTTTAAAGAGAAAATGACGAAACATTTACAAAGTTTCTATATAAAATTTTAATATTAAAATGATTAAAATAACATAAATAGGATTAATGGAAATATAATTGACCTAATTTAATTTAACATAATTAAAAATTTAAATGAAAATGTATTTTTAATTAAAATGTTGTATTTTCAATATTCATCAAACAATAAAACTTGTCCTAAAAACACAAGAATTAACCCTATTCTAATAATGATATTCCAATTTCATAAATTAGGTTTACTTTTATTTGATTAGTTTTAGTTAATTTTAAAACATTTTTTTAATATATTTGTTCCATAAAAATCCAACAAAACTACTTTTTTAAAAAAATTGTTTTCATGCATAAAATAGGACTTATTCTTGTCTATTTTCTATAAAACACATAATATGAATGTTAAATAGTTACTTAAATATATAATAAATAAATTTCATTAATATAATCCACAAGACATATTATTTGCATTTATTTATATAAAACACACTTATGCGCATAAAAATATTTTTTCCAAAATAAGACTTCCCTTTATATTCTTGAAGTTTTAATTTTGATTTCTTATTAATTAGTCAACAAATAAATATTTATATATACATTTGAAACCCAAATTTTCATAATTTAGTTATTCCTATTCATATATACAACTCCAATGGCATGGTGATAACCACTATGTTATATAAAAATATTTTAATAGTATGTCAGGTTTCATTTAATCATAGTGTTGAATGCAGGAATGGTAAACTAGGTATTTTGTATAATATAATTGTCTTGAATTTAATTAAATATAAAATCACTATTTTCATGTACCATAAGATAAATATTTTTCTTCTAATATATAATATTAAATTATTTTAAATAAATCACAAAATCTGGGGGTGTTATAACATTAAATTAACAAATTTTATGATTTTAATATAAGTTATTTTAAATTCTAAATAATAGAGTGTTCAATAAATGGGTTTCAATTAAGTTTTATGATTTTATATTAATACTAACTTATACCTTCTCTAAAAATGGATCATGAAAAATAGATATAATATTTGGAATATGGAGGTTAAATGATTTTAAAAGGGCCCCTTTTATTATTAAACATTACGAATAATAACCTTTGTAAACATTATAACTTCAATAAAGGGTAATTCCTGTTATTGAGGATAAAAATAATATGATTAGGAATTAAAAATCAACCCAAAATTTGACTTAATTCCATATTATCACCCAATTTCATCCATAATAATGCAAACATTGAAAATATGTCTTTTTCCATTTGGATATGATTTTTTCCTTAATAATATTTATGGGAAATATACATCAATCATGTCAGCTTATATCTTTTAATATATATATATAATATTTTTTGATAGGGATAAAAATAACTTATGTTCATTTTTAAATGATTATTTTAAATATAAATTTATTTTTTATCATTTTTAATTATTTTTAATTTTTACTCATGAAATGATAACCTTAAATATTTATGAAATGCCGACAAAACACTACTATAAGTAATAAACAATCTGGTAAATGATTTTAAAAACACTAAAATTATTATTATTTTTAGTGCATTATAAAGACTCTAGGATTTAATTTATAAATATAAAATAATGAAAATTTCTTGAAGGTTTATATTTGAATTAATTTACTTTAAAAAAAATTATTGTCATATTAATTAAATAATTCAAAAAATCACATTAATGATATTTTATAATAAATTATATTTAATTAAATGACTTATAATTCATAAATATATTATATTCAGTCAAATTAAATGTATATAGTTAACCATTTTTAACAATTAATGTTTATAAAATGTTAATATTGTGGAAATTGTGAAAAGGGTTAAAGAGGAGTTAAAACTATAATATAAGGGTGACAGGTATCAAAAACCAATCCAAATCTTATTTTATAATATAATTTAGGCTCATAATCATCTTAACATATATTAATATCATATTCTAACATTTTTACGTGAAAAAAAAATTTTAATTTTATACTTTAATAAATTTCAAGAATTCCCCTCACCTCGCTTATAAAAGGACACACCTTCTATCATATAATTACACCAATTTGATAAAACAATATCTCAAAAGTACCAAAATAGTTAATTTATAAAATTCCCAACACCTGAATTATAGTTTAACATCTACTTAATATACCTTTTCAAGGTTCCTTAAGAAGATATCTAATGGAAGTCTACTGAAGAAGTGGTAATCATCATTGACAACACTTTCATGTTTTTTTATTTTTATAATTACTCTAAATCTACTGTAAGAATTATAAAATAATAAATTCAGTATGATTAATATACTATGATATTATTATGATTATGGGATAATTGTATTACATCTCTTTTCTATCCTATAAAAAGATAAAACATTGCTTAAGCGTACGTATGACTTACTGTCTCCACAGAGCACTATAATTAGTTTTTCATAACCATTTTAATTAGAAATTTATAAATATTTAAATAATGAATATTTATATTATTTATGTAATAACTATTCTTATATAATTATAATATGATATCTACCCTCTTACATTCCAATCCATTGAAAAACGACATCATCCCTCATGCGTATGTGTGAACTACCACCTACTCAAAAAAATGTGGTTCATTTTCCATTTCCAATATACATTGATAATAATAGGGATAGGTTTAATGAGTATATATGATTTATATGATATAAAAATTACAATATAGTGGTGAATTAATATTTACATTTCTTTCATTCCACCCACTTAAAAGTTAAAATAGTGGTTATGCATACATACGACCTACCATCTTCATAAACTGTTTAATTAATTTTTCCATACATATATTTTATGAAAAAATATATATTGAAAATATATTATAATTTAATCATAAATAATTTTTTATAGATGAATTACCAATGAGAAATATTTAAGGTCCAAAACTGCCGAATCAAAACATTCATGAAAAATGAAGTAGTTAACGCCCTAAATAATGATAATAATAAAATATTGTCAACAAACTGGTGATAAAATATTATAAATGGATCATATATGATATTATATATATGTATATAATTATTTTATGTAACTCAAATAAGTCCAATATTTTTATATAGGTGGTTAAAAGAACTAATGAGGAAAGTCAATCATGACTTAAGGGTTTTTATAAATCAATTTCAATTCATTTGGTTATAATTCTACTTATTTGTCTATGTTGATCCATTATTATGTGTCAAATGACCTATAATGGTATTTTTATTATTTAATCAAGTTTTTTACAACTATATTTATTACACATAATAAATTTATAAATCAATTCTTAATTTAATGATATAATATTTGTTAGAGATTTCGTCTCAATTTCCACTCCATTGACCCATATTTCGTATTATTCACTTACATACATTTAAGTGGTGTATAAAATTCCCATTTCATGTATTTAATATGAATAACATTTATTCATTATGATTAATGATTCAATTAAAGTTACACTTTTATTAGGGATGTTTAGAATAAAATATGATATTATTTCAATTTTGATCGGGTATATTTTTCTTCAATGCCCATATTTTTCAAAATTGTCTCAAATATTTATTTTTATATACTTAGATGATTTATTCTGGAAATTTTAATTTATATTATACTTTTTTTTTGGGTTTGAAATGAGTCTTTCTAATTTTTCCCATAGGTTCAATTTTTATTACTTTCATTATAAAAGTCAAAATGAAAGTTTTATTTTTAATGTATATTAATTTGATAGAATTTCCAACATCCATGATTACTTTACACTCTTTAGTGTATTCAATAAAATAAATTAATTTCAAAGAGAAATTTATTTTTGAAAAATTATTTTAAAATTTTTTCATTTAATTTTTATTAATTACTAAACTTGATTTTTTTGCAAAATATACTTTTCTAATGAATCGATGACCATCAATAATATTTGGATTAATTTTGTACTAATTTAATTTTCCTCGAAACATTAACTTTATTATGATTGTATTTCATTGGAAATTAAATTTCCCTTCAATAACAATATTATTTGTACCATGGAAATTCTTATTTCCTAAATTCTATAAAATTGAATTATATGGTTGTTTACATTGAAAGTTATTTAAATTAGTAGGGGTGTATATATTTTATTTATTATTTAAATAATAAAAATATTTCATGATAGGGAATGTTATTTATTAATTAAATTCGTCCTTAAATATATGATTAATGCATCAGAAATACAGTGTTCGGTGGGGCCCAAAATTATATAGCACCTTGATGAATCGAATGGTCTAATGAGACAAACTAGTTTGATAGCCTTAATAGATGTGTTTCTGATGTATTCAAACCCATATATTAAAATTACATGGAATAATTCCTCACAAATTATTATATCTTGATGTCTAAGATCAAAATGCCCAACATTAATAATTTCCTTTATTGAGAATTTATTTATTTTTTTTCATGATGTTAATACATTGATATTATCCATGGAAGTATTTCATGATCATGTTATTTATTAAATAGAATGTTTTATCAATTATTAAAAATTCTGTAATTATTATGCCATATTTACACACAATAGGTTCTACTATACGTAACCCTTACTAATTATTTGATATCGCAATTATGTTTTTTCTTTTCCCCCATATATGGAGGTGGAGTCTTTGAATGAGTTCAAAGATGTTTATTGATTAATATTACTGTGTTTTATATTTTATTTCCCATTTAAGTTGATATTAAAATCAATATCTAGTTTAACAAGAATAATAAATTATTCTTTCTATTGGGATGTAATCAGTAGTATTTAGTACCAATGTAATAAATTAATCACTATCTCTAAGATTTTAGGGTTGGGGTCAATATAGTTGGTATCATAAGATGTTTAGTTAAAATATTGATAAATAAATTTACGAAAACATAGATTATGAAACATAACAATATAGTAAATCTATGGATACCTTTCATTGTAGGATAATATGATAACGTTTTTCGTAAGATGGAGATTATGTGGTCGAACTATAAACACATCCATGTCTGCATACTATAAGTAGATGTGATTTTGTAATATAAGAATCTACAGGTAATAACCTAGAAAATAGTTGGTCAAATATATATCGATCATCATTCTAGTTTGTGGTGAGTGATCCTTTTCATTTCACCTATTTTGATACTCCTAGGTGATATGATAGGGTCAATTAAATTTTTCATTGTAAACCATTATTATAAAAGAGAGAATAAATCCGATGGAAACTTATTATATGTTATAATTTAATGGGATAAACCTAAAGTGTTTTTTGTTTATAATTTTGTGTTTTTTCATTTGTTTAAAGGCATATAAACCCATTTTTAGTATTTATGTCATTATAGTTTGACATGATTAAAATATTTTTGGAGATATTTATAGGAATAAATCACTTTTTTAGAATATATTTTTGTTAGAATAATATTATAAGAATAATGGTTTTAAATTTTTTTGCAAATAAATTTAATGTTATTGATATACTTTAGGACCAATATGATAATTAATTTCAAGGAAAATATATTCAAGTTATATTATTTGATTTTGTGATAATATTATGTTTTATATAAAACAATTATGGTTATAAATTGATTTGATGACTAGTGGTATTTTTTAAGATATAAAAAATATTTTTTTAATAGTAATGGATTTTTATAAATATGGTTATATAAAAATAAAAACATATAGTTTGGGATATAACCTATTATATATTCCAATGTTTTATAGTTTGATCGTGTAACTGAAAGTAAAAAAATTGTGCAACACTAACTGCTAGCTAATGTGATGTCTTGGTTAGTATGAGATTATTTTACTAAAACTATTTGACAGATATTAACTAATTTGATTTTTGGAGTCATATTATAGAAACACTTATTTTTTTTATTTTTAGGTGATAAATTATATTTCTAAAGACATTTTACTGGGTTGAGGAATATATATATATGTAACATTTTGGTTTAATGTAAAATATTTTTTGGGACGAATTGTATTAATTTTTTTGAATGTAATTCTTAAAGGTATGAGATAAACATTTAGGTTAAAACATTCCTAAATTTTGAGGTTATTGAGGTTGTTTGAGATATAGGGCTATAGATTGGTTTATGCTAAATCTTTGGTTTTATTATTTTAGTTTAAAGATTAATGTATTTTCTAATCATCATAATGATTATTAATTTATTTAATTATATTATATTTTGAAAACCATTTGGTTGTAGTAATGATTTAAAAAATAAATTTATACTCACTTATGGACTGTCTGATCCGTTAGAAGTTGATTTTAGTGCCTCATACTTAAAAAATCATCTTAAATACACATTATTTGTAGAAAAATATGATATTTTAGAAGAAATTTACAGAATGAAAAAATTATACATGTCAAGTAATTATATTTATTTATTTTGTTAAATTAATTCTTCAACTCTTTAAAAATGATCTTGAAATAAAAAAAATCAATTTACATTCATTTATAATTAATTTATGGTCTTTTCTTATCACAATGATTTATGTTTTTTTAGTAATTAACTATATTATAGACACATTATCTATCACTCTCTATTAGTTCTTAGACATTCATTTTATTATTCATTTCTATATATTAACTTCCCACAAATGTCCTCTTTATCTCGGAACCCAAGTATGTGGTATTTCAGGTAACCTTTATGATTCCAACTTTCCTTTTTCAAACGAGGTTTTATAATTTCACTGTATGATATGGAATTTCATTAATTATATTTCCAAATATTGAACCATTAATGACCAAGAAAATATTTTAAGGGTAAAATTAATTTAATGGGTCTAATTTAACACAATGAAAATATTTAATGTTTTTCTTGATAGTTTTCATAACTCACAACACCAAGTATCAAGAGAATCATGATATACTATTAAAGTATTGTTATTTATGTAATAGTAATTTTATAGACACTAGATAGGTGTAAATAAATATTTTTAACAACATTATGAAAAATATTCATGTTATTATTAATAATAAATAATCACTCAATTTTTTAGTAATATCATTTTCAAAATTCAAAAATACCTATTATTCAAAAATGGTTTTATTTTATATTGAGTGTGGAGATTATAATTAATTTCTAAAACATTTGAGATTATATTTTATCAAATTAGCCTCATTTTTTAAATTATCAAATCAAAATAAACTTAGAGTGAAATTTTAGTATTTTCCCAAAATGATTGATTTTCTAGAAATTACTTAAAAATACAACTTTTCAAATACTCTCGTTAATTCTCATTAAAAATATCATTTTAAAATTAAAATTATATTTTCAATTTCGTATTAAAGTGATATATGATCCATTTTATTTAGACTTATATAATTTAAATCAACCATTTTCTTAATTTTGATATAAGATAATTTTTATGCTTAAAAACTCATATTTCTAAAAATTATTTTTTGCTTCATTTTACAAATTTTTATTTAGATTAATTTTTTCCACTTATATAAAATTATTCCTAAAAAATGGGTACCATATTTATTTTCATGATTTAAAATTTTTTTAAATAGGTCCCTTTTATTTATAAACCTTATGAATAGTAACTGTGTTAAAATTTATCACATTGTTAAAAGGTAAATCAGATAATTAATGTTAAAAATAATTTCATAAGGAATTAAAAATCATACCAACACATGAATGAATTTCCCTGTATAAAAAATTTTATCCCTTAATCATCCAAATTTTAAAAATATGACCTTTTTACATTTGGTAGTGATTTTTACATTTATAATATTTAAGTCAAATATGAAGTCTAAAATATCACATTCTTTCTCCTAATTTCTATAATATTTTGCAACATAGATAAAAAAATTAATTTTCATTTTATATGTATATTTTAAATATGAATTAATATTTCTATAATGGTATTTCATTTTAAAATTTTAGGGATAAAATAATTACGTTAATTTTTTATGCAACACTGACATAATGCTTGTAGAAGTATTAAACAATCGAGTAATTTCTTTTAAAACATATAAAATTCATTTTTATTGATTTATAGTTTCCCAATATATATATATATATTTATATATTTATATATTTAATATTGGGTGTAATTTAAACGTTTATATTTTAAAACCTTTGTTGTCAATTATTTTTAAAATTAAATTTAGATAAATACTTTTAAAAATTATATTAAGGATATTTTGTAATATATAATATTTTATTAAATGTTTTGAAATTTATAAATATATTTTATTCAACCAAAAAAAGTATATATAGTTTAAAAAATAAACCATTTTACATTTATGGGTCATTTTTTTATTAATGTTAACATTATGTACCCTTAAAGGTCATGAGACCGTAATATTGCATTAATTTTCAAAAGGGTTAACGGGGGCTTAAAACAAAAAGATAAGGGTGAAAAAATAACTAAATATTATTAAAATAATATTTCGTGAGAGTATTTGGAATATGTTTCAAATTATATAATATTTATATCCTTTTTTATCCTTTTGTACATCAAAAATAATTTATATTTATTTACTACATTAAGAAATTCCAATAATGGACTTCCCCTCGCTTATAAAAGGGAAACCCAACTCTCTTTTCATTAAACCACATTGAGTAACTAAATTCAACCAAAACCAAAACAATTACATTTTTAAACTCCCTTATCCTTAAATAAGATAATTTTTCGTTAATATAATACCATTTTAAAGGGTAAAAGAATGGATGTAAAGGAAGTCTACCAAATAATAGGTAAGGGTCTTTACAGACTCTTTCATGTTTTTTCTTATTCTAAATCCTCTAAATCGGTTTTACCAATCCAAAAATAATTTATCTATTATAATGAATATAATGAAATGTTATTATGATTTTTTATATCCATATTCCATCCCTTTTCTATCCTATAAAATTTGAAATCATCGCTCATGCGTACGTAATGCATATTGTCTCCATGTAGGAGTGTAATTTTTGTTTTATAACCACCTTAAATGTAAGGTTATAAAAAAGAAAATAATTGATATATAGGGTATTTTGGATCTAAATATTCTTATGTAATTATAATATAATATATATTATCTTTCCTTCCAATCTATTGGAAAATGAAAACTTTGTTCGATTGTACATGTGGATTACCACCTCCACAAAGTGATGTGATCTGTTTTTCATTTATTATTTACATGGATCATAATCATGTTGTATTTAATAAATATTTTAAATATATATGAGATAAAAATTATCCTATTTAGTTTTATTGTTACTTAATTTTCATTCCATTTTTCGAAATGTGAAAATATTGTTCATGATTATGTATGACCAATCATCTCAATTAATGGTGTTATAGAATTTCAATCTCTATATTTTATAGATGAAAATAAATATCTCTAAATTTAATTTATAATATATTCATATCATGAATATAATTATATAGATTATGGAATCATAAGTAATATACAAGGACTTAATCTACCGAATCAAAACATACAAGAAAAATGAAATAGTTAACACCCAAAATAATGATAATAATAAAATATTATTAACAAATAGTTAATGAAATATTATAAATTGATTTTATATTACATTTTATATGTGTATATTACTATGGTATGTACTTATAATAAATAAAACTTAATTATACTAGATTTTAAATTCATTTTTTAGGAATTTCGTACATGAGGTAAGGGGTTACATAACATAAAATACATTAATTGGGTTGTAATTATACATCATTGACAATGTTATTCCATTATTATGTGTTAAATTTTCTATTTTTATATTTTATTTAATTTCCATTTTTTATGTGTATTAAAATTTATAACATAAAAATACTTCATTGATTAATTATCACATCAATTTTACAATATTTGTAAGAGATTGCATCTCAATTTCCACTCCATTGAGATATATTTCCTATTGGGCACTTATTTACTTTTTATGGTGTATATACTAACTATTTTATGTATTTAAAATTAATAAATTTTTCTTCAGAAGAATTAATTATTCAATTCATGTAAATCATAAAAAAGGGTTGTTTAAAATAAAATTCAATCTTCTTTTCTTTTGATCAGTTATATTTATCATGCATCTCTAAATCTTTAAGATATTATTTAAAAAATCCCTTTCTATTTACTCAAATGATTTATAGAATAATTTTTAGGTTATCCTTACATTTTTATAAGGTTTTTGAAGATTCTATATAATTTTTCTCAATAGGGTCACTTTTTACCATATTTATAAAGACCAA
Organism: Viscum album; assembly: GCA_963277665.1. Classification (NCBI taxonomy): domain Eukaryota; kingdom Viridiplantae; phylum Streptophyta; class Magnoliopsida; order Santalales; family Viscaceae; genus Viscum; species Viscum album. The sequence goes on from OY728156.1 coordinate 57,226,799, forward strand.
AAGGATATTTTTAACATATACAGAATTAATATACCTTTGCACCATAATAATCATTTTATACTTTTTAGATTCTTATATAAGATTTAAAGAATTTAAAATGTAAACTTATTTACAAAAAATAATTTTAATTTTTTTTTCTTAAATTTTCATATAATCATTAAAAGACTTGATTTTACTATAAAATATACTTTTCTAATGAATGAAATGTCATCTATAATATCTAGGTAAATTTTATAGTCATTTAAATTATATTGAAATGTTATCTTTCTTATAATAATATTTAATTTAAAATTATATTTCTCTTATATATATATATATATTATTTTTGATTTATATACTTATTTCATAAACCATATCCTATTTCTACATATGGTTATTTACATTGAATGTTATTTTATTTAATTAGTTAATGTTGATATTCTGTGTTCTTTACTCATTAAAGATATATTTTGCTAATAAATTTATATATGAATTAAATTGATCATTTAATATATTCATAATTAATTGAACTTTCTGTGATTAGTGGACATGGAATTATATATCCCATTGATGCATTGATATGTCTCATGAGAAAAAACCTATTTTATATCATAATTAAGTAGGATTTTTTTGTTTGCCTACCCATTTATAAGTCAATCTTAATCTAATGGAATATTAGTAAAGATATCATAATTTCTGCGAACATGATGTGAAACATTAATAATTTCCCTCATTGATAACTCAATTATTGTTATCCATGAGAATAATATGTCGATATTATCTAGGGATTCAGGTAATGATCATGTAATTTTTTAAATGGAATGTTTTATTTCATGAATCTGAATGGGATTCCATCAACCCTACACCTCACTCAGGCCGTAGAATGGACCGAAGGTCATTACCAATCCCCACAAGTTGGAAAATAGTTCATGGGTGTCAACATTTCACTTTTTGGGAATTATTTAACCCAAGGTAAACAACTATAAAAAATTTAAATGAAACAAGAAACACATGGTGACAAATTATCATAATAAAAATATCATGAATATCATAAGTTATAAATATTAAAACATTTACAAAAACTAAAAACATAAAATGGGGAATGGAACCAACTACACTACAAAGAACATTAGTATAACAAGAGGGACAACACCCTCAAGCTACCTCCACCATCACATGCAAGAAGAAGAACACTATAAATTGAATACACCATTTCCACCATTGAAAATCTTGTAATTAACCACATCAAAGATAACAAGGTGTATATAAACTAGATTGTAAATTTATGGTGTAATCCAAATACTAGTAGGATATCAAGAAAATATGGATTCCGTACAAAAACCTTATAAGATCCACTACCATGATAGTTTTTGGAAAAAAAATAAGAAACATTAAAAAAATATTTTAAGGAAAACATTTCATCAAAATAATGATTTTAAATTAAAAAGGAAGTGAGGTCCATCGTATGTCGATAATATGCACAAAATACCAACAGAACCACGGGTAACCCCTAAAGACACTAATACAAATGGGAGCCTAGGAAACTCTATAAAATATTGAGAATTATTATTCAAAGATGACCAATGCACGAAAAAGGTCAAGGTGGTCTAAATTAATACAAACCAAAAGAATTCCCATGAACCATGTTAACAAACTTTTGGGGGAGAGATTATATGATACTGAAAATAATAAAAGGGGTATCATGTAAAGCCAGATATGACATGAAATCAAAAACATTGTTACCTTCTATCTATGAATGAGTAAGAACGATGCAATTATAGAGAAGCTACTTGAAATTACAATCAAAATATGTGATAGCCAAAGGGATAGCAGAAGTACCTTGTATTGAGTTGTGAATAATCATAGAATTAGTTTCCACCTGGTGGACCAGGATACCCCATGAGTAGCACAATTTCAAACCCTTAAATAGTGTGACATCCTCTGCCCTGAGGGAATCCCCCAGAACCAGCCACAAACTGAAAGTACAGACCACAGACCCCTGGTGGTCACAAAAAAACTCCTCCACCCCATGGAACCATTCATACAAGAACCATCAATAGTAAATTTGAAGTCATATTATATGGCCTTTTAGCAATCACAATTTTTTTGAGGATTCAAAGACTCGGTCAGAAATCCTATATGATGATCTGCCTAGAACTTTTGTAGGGAAGGAGAGTGATCAGCATGCTTGAGTAGCGAGTTCAGATCCAGTACTAACCCCCTCTCCCTAATCCACCTACATCTACACCTTGGAGTCTTTTTGTGCTCAATTACTTTATTCACATCACATAAATCACCTATTTCACATGTTCACACACAGAACCATAAAATCACACAAGAAACCCAACATTTTTGCACACACACAAACAACAATAAAACCACACATAGAAATAAATTCATTTACAGAAGAAATACATTTTTTGAAAATGAATCTCACATGCACACAAATCCAACTTATGAAATGACCATGCAAAACAATCAATTCCATTTGGAAAATCATCTTTGAACCCATAAAAAATCCTTTGAAAACATGTGTCTCACCACACACACAGATCATTGAACACATTTAAGAAGCAATTCAAGTATGCCATAATCATTTAATAATGAAATATCATAGAATCACATACCTCATTGTTTCCACACGGATTACGGGGATGACCTCCTGGACAGGAGATTCAAACGTTCCGATCGGTTTCTAGCGGGTTTGTTCGTAGAACCGGAAACATCCAATGATTCCACATCCATTTGGACCTACTTTCCAAAGTCAGGCACTCATTAGCTTGTGGACTGATGAGGCTTAGGAATTTGCATTGGTCGAGAGGATGGGAGGTCGGACTCATCACACCTTTTTGAGGGGAATTATTGTCTACTCCGGGACTCTCTTTATAGATTTAAGTTATGTTCGTGAATCCTTATTACATTACCAAGTATAAAATGAGTTTTCCTTTAGTTTTAACAATCAATGATTAAATATGCAAGAAATTTAGAGAATCTTTTATATGTATTTGAGGTTCTTTATCAATAGAGAATCATCCATATCTATTTAGAGATTCTTGGTTAATGGTATCCTTCAAAACATTTATATAAAAGTCTCTTGGTCATTATGATGACCAGGCTGGTTTTAAAGCCACTCAGTGGGGCACTTGAAGTTTATCGTCATTCAGAAGGACATAGATTATTTCAAAGTTGGGATCGAACCCATAAATGGGCTACCTACGTATCCTTTGTTTTGGAAAAGGAATCAGAACCCACGTAGTTCGATTGGTGGGGTATGATGTTTATGATTGATGGCTCAAAGATGAATGTCATAATTACTTTTACACTCTAAGCTCACGTGAGTCATGCTCGGTGTGAGAAACAAGAGGTATTGGTAAAATTTAGACAATTGTGCCATGAAAGATGCAATCATAAGAATTTGTTTGGGGCTTATGTATGGATGACTGCCCAAATAGATGAAGGTTTAGGATTCACTTTTAGGGAGAAAATCCAGGAACAGGGTCCATAAAGGTATATGTGCTTTATGGAGATTTGAATACTCTAATCTTGGGGCTTACTCCTAAGGAGGATGCCCAAGTTAGGAGGGTACTTATGACTGGGGTTTTATTCCTGAGAAGGAAGCCCAGGTTAAGGATTAAGGCTTGGGGCTTACTCCTAAGGAGGATGCCCAAGGTTTATGACTGGGACTTATTCCTGAGAAGGAAGCCCAGGTTATGGGACTTGGGGCTTACTCCTGAAAAGGAAGCCCAAGGTTATGACTGAGTCTTATTCCTGAAAAAGAGACCCAGGTTTAAGGGACTTGGGGCTTACTCCTGAAAAGGAAGCCCAAGGTTATGACTGAGTCTTATTCCTGAAAAGGAGACCCAGGTTAGGGATTAAGGTTTGGGGCTTACTCCTGAGGAGGATGCCCATATTTGAGGTTGGGGCTTATTCTTAAAAAAAGATGCCCAAGATTAAAGGACTTGATTGGGGCTTACTCCTGAGGAGGATGCCCAGATCAAAGGTTTTATAACTGGGGATTATTCCTGAAAAGGAGACCCAGGTTAGGATTCTCTCATCTTTAAAGGATGAGGTTGAATGAATGAACTCTCAATCTTTGGTGACATAAAGATGTTTAAATCACTAGGTTTTGAGAGATATTTCACAGAATTCCTTTCAGATAAGGATGTCAATTCAAGAAATCATGCCATAAATGGCTTTGAAGAGTATCTTGAAGACTGAATCTTGAATAGGAAGGGTGAAATGGCTTAAGAGGGGTAAAATGGGCAAGATGGGCACCCAAAAAGATAGGGGCGTGCAAGTATTAAAAGTCGCGCAAGTCCTGCGGCGGCGCGCAAGTACTGGTCGCGCAAGTATACTTGCGCGACATGAGGGATACTTGCGCGATTTTCAACCAGAGTTGAATTACTTGAGCGACTCTTTATAAAACCCTTTACAATCCTCTTGAGGTTCTTCCAGAGAAGGGACGCGCAAGTTATATTGAAGGAATTAAGTCGGCGCGCAAGTGTTTGATAAGTTTCAACACTTAGGTCTTCCTTCTTCTCTTTAGATCTTCCATTCTAGGTAAGAAATTACCTTAGAAGTGTTATGGAAGCTTTAAGAAGAGACTTGGGCGTCGGGAGCTTCAATCCGTGTTTCTGGAAAAAGATCCTCCCGAATGGGGGGCCCACAGGGTCTATTTATAGGCAAAAGAAGACCCCGGGCGGTTACTGGGCGGTTACCAGGCGGTTACCATATATGTCGCGCAAGTCCCTTGCACGACCATGAGGAGTCGCGCAAGTGTTGAGGCGGCGCGCAAGTGTACTTGCGCGAACAAGAGGGAACTTGCGCGACCTATGGGCAATGTTCCCCTTTTTTATCCCTTTGTCGATTTTTGATGTTTCTTCAAAGGATTTAATCACTTTGAGCTCAGATATTCCCTTTTCCGATCTTTAGATTCTGTGACGAAAGGAGCGTCAACAAAAGTCCCCCCTTAGAGTTGGATCCGGAAAGAAATGAGGATTTGACTCTAAGGAAATTGAATACATTCAAAGGAAAAGGGGGTGCGCAAATCATCAGGGCACAGAGGGCAGCGCGCAAGTGTGCTGGAACTTGACTTTTATTCAGAGTTCCTTTGTCTTTTGTGGGCAGTTTAAAGTCATGCATGCCGGACATAAAGGGGCTAATGTTTAAGGTCGAAATAGCTTTGACCGAAAATGGATTAAAAATGGATTCAATTCCTTGACAATTTATCTGAAAACATATTTACCATACTCAAGTATGAGGGAAAAAATGTAAACTATGGCTTAAGAATATTTGAATCTGAGGAATGATATGAAAAAAGAGCAAAAAGGCATTAGAAGAAGTAGTTTCCAAGAATGAAGTTACTATTATTTAACAAAACCCGTTAGGGGGTTGAAATATGCAGGGCCACCTATGGGCATTGGCTGCATAGTCAAATAAAATAGCATCTTTTGGCTGACAAGTCTGTTATGTGGACTGTTTATGCAAGGCCACCTATGGGCACGTGCTGCATAGTCAGGCAAAAAGAACTCCCAGAAATTTACTTTCCTAGTGCTAAAAGCCAGTGAAAGTTTATGAAGATTCAAATTTTCTAAAGCATAGAGTTTGTTGTATGGAAAGAGGTACTTGAATATGGAGAAGATATTTCCAAACAAGAATATCGAAGAACTGGATGAATATCACTCCTACGAAGGTCTGACCCAAACGTAGGGAAGAAGAATAAACCATAGACTTGAATACTTTCAGATCGTGAAAAAGGATATGGGACAAATACGTTAAGGATGGCTATTTTTGCGGATCCCTACATACTGTCGTTTAAGACAAATAAGGACAAAAGAGGCATTCTTCCCAAGAATGAAGTTACTATTATTTAACAAACCCGTTAGGGGGTTGAAATATGTAGGGCCACCTATGGGCATTGGCTGCATAGTCAAATAAAATAGCATCTTTTGGCTGACAAGTCTGTTATGTGGACTGTTTATGCAAGGCCACCTATGGGCACGTGCTGCATAGTCAGGCAAAAGAATTCTCAGAGGTTTTGACATTTTTGTGACTAGAAGTCATGAAAAGGGTTATGAAGATCTGAAAATATTTAAGGTTAGGATTATAACACATAAATATGGGTATCGTCCAATGTATGTAGAGATACATAAGTCAATGATAACCATAATCATGTTGTGGCTGGGTCCTAAATTGAAATTTTGGACTTCACTACGTATCTCATAAGAATGAGAATCAAGCCATACGTAGTTCTTGTAGTTTAACGTCGTGCAGGACGAGAGTATGAGTGATCTTAGTTTAAGGTCATAGAATTCAGACCATAACAATGAATACACAGTGTGTGTTTTCATGAGGACTTTTCAGCCAAGGGACTGAAAGTGAAATTTGGGGTTAGGCCCAAAAGACTTGGGACTGGATTCGAGGGACACTCGAATGTTCCTACGTATCCCATAAGGATGGGAATCAAGTCCACGTAGTTCTAGAACTACCCTTTGTACAAATTTGGTTTGTACATGTGAAGGGTGAAAGGGGACTTTAGTGCAATGATGGTTTTAACCTAAGATAAAAAGTTTAGGCATTACCATGTATGCACGTAGTCTTTTTGAAATGAAACATGATTGAAAAATCAATGTCAATAATAGTTCTCTCTCAAGTGAGGAGATCAAAGAATATTGTAGTTTATTGTCGTACCGGACAAAAGTGTTGTATAGTTTAACGTCATATAACAAGGACGAAAGTGAATCAATGTAATGATATTGATTCCAAGGGCGGTTTCACAAATCATCATCATATGAGATGGTGGTGAAACGATGTGAAGAGATTGTTCTTTGGGACAATGATCTAATAAAAAATGTTGTTGGGACTTACACATGGTTAGTGGCCCAAAGGGATTGTTATGGTTGATGTTCACTCTAAGCTCACGTGAGTCATACTCGGTGTGAGAAACAAGAGGTAATAACAACCTTAACGATTCACAGTTTAATGTCATGTAGGACATATCAAGGACTTTCTGTACAGTTTAGCGTCATGTAGTTAGGACGATGGGGACAATACAGTTTAACATCATATTGGACGAAAGGGGGATTGTGCAGTTTTAATGTCATGCTGGACTTTTGATGATTATATAGTTTAACGTCTTTCCGGACGTGAGGGACTTTTATACAGTTTAGCGTCATGTAGTTAGGACGTCACAGTTTAACGTCTTGCTGGACATAAGGGATTTGAAAATAGTTTATGGTCATATACATGGACCAGGGATGACACAGTTTAATGTCGTGTGGGACGAAGTTGCAGTTTAAGGTCATACTGGACCATTACTGTACAGTTTAAAGTCATGTAGCTAGGACTAAGGTGAACAAATATGAGGATATCAGTTCTGGGGACTTTTTTACAGTTTAATGTCATGCTGGACGAATTAGTAACCAATGTGACAGTTTAACGTCATGCTGGACGATGAAAGTGCCACACAGTTTAATGTCATGTTGCTAGGACACAATATAGTTTAATGTCATCTCGGACAAAAATACAGTTTAGTGTCATGTAGGACAATAAGGGACTTAACACAGTTTAACGTCATGCTGGACGATGGAAGTGCCACACAGTTTAATGTCATGTTGCTAGGACACAATATAGTTTAATGTCATCTCGGACAAAATATAGTTTAATGTCATCTCGGACAAAATATAGGAACTTCTATACAGTTTATTGTCATGTAGGACAAAATCAGGGACTATGCAGTTTAAAGTCTTGCAGTTAGGACTATTGGTGCTGCACAGTTTAGTGTCATGTTGCAGGGACATAAGTGCGAATAGTTTAAGGTCATATGCATGGACTGTAGTGCGAATAGTTTAAGGTCATATGCACGGACCGTACAATTTATCGTCATGCTGGACGTAGTTGTAGTTTAAGGTCATACTGGACCATGGTGCAGTTTAAGGTCATACTGGACCATGGTGCAGTTTAAGGTCATACCGGACCGTGGTGCAGTTTAAGGTCATACCGGACCGTGGTGCAGTTTAAGGTCATACCGGACCGTGGTGCAGTTTAAGGTCATACTGGACCGTGGTGCAGTTTAAGGTCATACTGGACCGTGGTGCAGTTTAAGGTCATACTAGACCGTGGTGCAGTTTAAGGTCATACTGGACCGTGGTGCAGTTTAAGGTCATACTGGACCGTGGTGCAGTTTAAGGTCATACTGGACCGTGGTGCAGTTTAAGGTCATACTGGACCGTGGTGCAGTTTAAGGTCATACTGGACCGTGGTGCAGTTTAAGGTCATACTGGACCGTGGTGCAGTTTAAGGTCATACTGGACCGTGGTGCAGTTTAAGTTCATACTGGACCGTGGTGCAGTTTAAGGTCATACTGGACCGTGGTGCAGTTTAAGGTCATACTGGACCGTGGTGCAGTTTAAGGTCATACTGGACCGTGGTGCAGTTTAAGGTCATACTGGACCGTGGTGAAGTTTAAGGTCATACTGGACCGTGGTGCAGTTTAAGGTCATACTGGACCATGGTGCAGTTTAAGGTCATACTGGACCGTGGTGCAGTTTAAGGTCATACTGGACCGTGGTGCAGTTTAAGGTCATATTGGACCGTGGTGCAGTTTAAGGTCATACTGGACCGTGGTGCAGTTTAAGGTCATACTGGACCGTGGCTGTATGAACCAAATGTAAGAGTCTTGGTTCTGGGGGCCATATTTTGTGTTTATACAAAATATTTCTTCAGAAATCTGGCATTAGTTGGAGTTGTGATGTGTTCTCCATCCATTGAGATTAGAGAATATGCTCCATTGGAGTAGACCTTATGTATTGAATAAGGTCCTTCCCATTTTGGTTCAAGCTTGGGAGGTTTCTTTCCTGGTATCATTGGTGCTTTAAGAACCAATACCAATTCTCCCTGAATGAATGAACGAAGACGAACTTTTTTGTTAAAAGCTCGTGCTATCCGATTCTGATAGATTTCCAAGTGGTGCAAAGTGCACAATCTCTTCTCATCTAGCTGTTCCAATTCATTCAAACGCTTTTGGGATTGCTCATCTGTCGATAACTGATCACAAATGGCTATTCTGAGTGAGGGCAATTGAACTTCAATTGGCAAGACTGCTTCTGTTCCATATACCAATGAATATGGAGTAGACCGCGTTGCATTGCGAGTGGTAGTCCGATAAGCCCATAAAGCATGAAAGAGTTTATCAGGCCATGACCTCTTATCTTTATCCACCATCTTTTGCAGTATATTTGAAAGAGTCTTGTTGAAGGCCTCTATCTGGCCATTAGCCGCTGCATGATATCGAGATGAATGGTTGGACTTAATGTTGTATTCTTGATACAATTTCTTTACCTCAGAAGAACATAAGTTGGTGTCGTTGTCCGTCAATATGGTATGAGGGACACCAAATCTAGTAATGATGTTAGACTTGATGAAGCTAACAATGCATTTAGAACTGACTTCTTTGAGAGGTACTGCCTCTGCCCATTTGGAAAAGAAATCAGTAGCAGTAAGAATGTACTTAAACTGCTTGGCCGTAGCTGAAGGGTAAGGTCCCACCACATCCATTCCCCATGTGGAAAATGGCCATGAGTATTTAGCTGTATGAAGCAACTCTGGAGGTTGATGAATGAAGTTGGCATATACTTGGCATGAATGACACTTCTTTGTGAAATTAACACAATCTTGTATCATTGAGGGCCAGAAGTATCCAAGCCTTCGAATTTGATCAGACAATCTATGTCCAGACTGGTGGGCACCACAGACTCCTGCATGCACTTCTTTTATGACAGCCATTGTCTCTTCACCATCAATACATCTGAAGAGAACTCCATCAAAACCACGTTTGTAGAGAATTTTCTCGAGGTGGTTTGGACCATCATAAAGAGTAAAATTGACCACACGTCGCCGAATTTGTTCTTTCTCGGCTCTATCAGGTGGTAGTGTTCCATTTTGAAGGTACTCCCTGATAGGTGACATCCATCCTGTAGTATGACCATACGGTTCAGGAATGGGACTAATTTCATTAATTTCCTCTGTTCTGACTTGAACATAAGGTGAAATTGCACGACGGTGGGCAATACCGATGGTTGTCTCGTCCCGATTTGGATCTGCTAAAGCTGTAGCTATATTAGCCAGTGCATCAGCTTGAGCATTTTGTGATCTTGGGACATAAGAAAATGTCGGTTCTGAAGGGAATTCCGACATTAACTCTCTGACGTAATCATACAAAGGGATTAATTCTTCTTTTCTGATGGCATAATCCCCATTGACTTGTTTGATTACCAGGTCTGAATCACCTTTCACCTTTAAGTGATTCACTAGTGCTTGAAGTGCTAACTCCAAGCCTGCAATGAGAGCTTGGTATTCAGCTTCAATATTGGTACCACCTTCCCACAACAAAAAGGAATAAGGTAACACTGCCTTATCTGGAGAAATGAGCACAATTCCTAAACCAACTTTGTTGAATTTAGGATTTTCTATTTTCTTCCCTGTTGGACTTCTAGAAGCACCATCAAAATACATTTCCCATGTTTGAGGACTCTCTTGAATAGAAAAAACTTCCTCATCAGGGAGTTCGATATCTGAATACGTGTCTTCCACTGAAGGGTGTTCAGCCAGGAAATCAGCCAGAGCTTGGCCCTTAATTTCCTTTTGAGACACATACTGGATGTCGAACTGCTGTAGAATAACCGCCCACCTTGCCAGACGTCCTGTAAGCATTGGACGACTAAGGATGAATTTGAGTGGATTATTACGAGATACCAATTGGACCTCGTGATGTTGCAGGTAGTGTCTCAGCTTCTGAACTGCAAAGATTAATGCTAGGCAGCACTTTTCAATACTCGAATACCGGGTTTCTGCTTCAAGCATAGTTCTACTGAGATAGTAGAGACTATTTTCATTCCCAGCATCATTCTTTTGAGCAAGAAAGGCACCCAATGATCGCTCTAAAGCTGTCACATAGAGGATAAGTGGCCTACCCTCAACAGGTGGCATGAGTACTGGTGGACGCAAGAGGTATTTCTTGAGAACATCAAATGCTTCTTGACATTCTTCAGTCCAGTGGTAAGTGACTCCTTTCTTCAATAATTTGGTAAAGGGTAAACTTTTGCCTGCCAAATTGGCGATGAAACGCCGAATATAGGCTAAGTGTCCTTGAAGTCCTCTTAATTCTTTCAAATTATGAGGAGGTGACATACCAAGGATTGATTTGGTCTTCTCAGGATCGACTTCAATACCACGATGGCGTACAACAAAGCCGAGGAATTTTCCTGAGGTTACCCCAAAAGCACATTTTAAGGGGTTCATCTTCAAATTATGTTGTCGAAGCTTGCGGAATATGACTTCCAAATCAGCCAAGTGATCAAAAATTTGTTTGGATATAACCACCAAATCATCTACATAGCATTCAACAAACTTCCCTAGAAAAGGTTTGAAGATACGATGCATGGCGCGTTGATATGTTGCACCTACATTCTTTAAACCAAAGGGCATCACCCGGTAACAAAACACACCTTGAGGAGCTCTGAAGGCTGTATATTCCTCATCTTCTGGGGCCATTCAGATCTGATTATATCCAGAATATCCATCCATGAAAGAAAGTACTTCATAGCCAGCCGTTGCATCAATTAAGAGTTCTGTAATCGGAACTGGAAAATCGTCTTTGGGACAATACCGATTAAGATCTCTGAAATCGATGCAAACCCTAATTTGTCCGTTCTTCTTCTTTAAAGGGACAATATTAGCCAACCACTTGGGATATTGAACTTCTCTGACGAAGTTAGATTTGATAAGCTTATCCACTTCAGCCTCGATTTTGGAAGCATAGGTTGGGTGTGTTCTTCTCGCGGCTTGCTTGAATCCTCGATGTTCTTTTGGCAAACCCAAATGATGGGTGGCAACATCAGGATCAAGGCCAGGCATCTCCGTATAATTCCAAGCAAAAATATCTTTATTTTGCTTTAGAAAAGAAATATACATCTCTTGTTCTTCAAGGTTCATGGCCGCACTAATTAAAGTGGGGCGTGGATCTTTCTCTGTACCCAGATTTACTTCTCTGAGTTCATCCACAGTGGTAGAGATACCCTCTTCAAATGCCGGAGGAGCATCTCTAAGATCTTCCTCCTCCTCTTCGTCATGTGTTATTTCTTCCGTTTCTACTTGCAAAGTAGATGAAAAAACGAAATTCTCATGATCATAAGAGATGTCAAAATTTTCACATTTTGAAGAAGAAGCTTCCATTTCCGACCCTATTGATGATAAAGGGTCTTCTATGGGAATCAAAGAGGAGATGATGGATTGAGAATCGACATCAATATTCACCTCTGGTGTTGCTATAACTTCTTCTGGCCTGATTAGCGAAGTATAGACTTGTTGGATTTCAGCAGACGAAATGAAAACGTCACCACTTATGCTTTCATCACTGCTTGGTAAGTTACCAATTTCTCCCATGTTGTCTGGCTCGATTGCCGTAATTGAAATTATGGATCTTTCCATAAGAGTATTTTGATTTGGGCCTATTTTGTCAATTTGACTGATAGGTAACACATAATCTGTACTCACATGTGAAAATGGATTTATTGGAATTTTTTCCAAACCATATGGAGCATTAACTTTGGTAATTTCCTTCATTGTAGATTTTTCTCTTCCCTTCATGTGATAAAATTCCGCCTCAATGTATTGAGACTCACATGTCTTGAACGGGGCCTTATCACCATACAATGTTCCAACTTGACCATCGAAACAGTATTTGAGACATTGATGGTATGACGATGGAATAGCTGCATGCTGATGTAGTCAGGGTCTTCCAAGCAAGATATTGAAAGCTGAGTCTTGATCAACAATCATGAAATCCGAATTGGAAACAAGATCTCCAAACTGAGTTCTGAGTGTAACTTCTCCCAGTGGTTCTTGTTCATTTTTATCATATCCTTGCAACATCATGGTAGAAGGAGATAAATCAGATTCCGTGAGGCCCAATCGACGAAGTGTACGAATGGGCATGAGGTTGACTCCTGAACCATTGTCAATAAAAGCTCTTCGAACATCTATACCATTGACTCTTCCAGATAGGTACAAAGGTTTTATGTGCCCATGCACAACATCATCTTCATCTTTATCAGTAAAAGATATCACTTCATGGAATTCTGCAGGATTATTCTCTATGTGATAAATTTCAGCTGCAGCAATCTCAGCTTCAAACTCTTGAGGACTTGACAAAGCTTCGATGAGTGCTTCCCGAAGATCTCTTGATAGATTCAAAGCATCCAAAATTGATAATTTGGCTGGTACTTGGGCCAAGTGTTTCAATATATCATACTTTTGATCTAGAGGCCTGCGTTTCCCAATAGGAATATTTGGTTTAGCAGGTACCTTGGAAGCAGATGCTTTGGAAGCTGATGCATCTTGTATTGAAGTTGGCAACATCCTTGGTTTTGGAAGATTAGACTGATTAGATCCATTTACTTTCTGAGATAAATAAGATGGAACCTTTAATCGGTCTTCCAAAATAACTGTGCCGAAGCTGAGTTGGCCATTGGCAGAAGAACTTGCTTGTTCTTTTTGAGCTCGCTGAAGGGCTCTACCACGAGTTTCTACTGCGTATACAGTGCTAGCAGGGGTAGAATTAGAGTAGTGGCTTCGGAAAGATCCACGTCTTCCCCTATATCCTGAACCTCTAGAACTTCCTCGGGTTCCTTTATTTGATACAGGGAATTCAGGCTCATCAAGACTGGAATATGGATCTGTTAATTGAATCATATTAACAGAACCAAAGATCAATTCTTCGTTTGATAAAGACTCTGCCTGGTTGGCCTGTTTAGGCTGTGCCGTTTGGTGGGACGGTGCCCGTTGCTATGAAGTAGATGGCATGAAATCTGCTAAAGTCAAAGACAATTTAGGCTTTGATACATACTCATCTTCTCCTGATTCATCTTTCTTCTTTGAATTGCGCTGCCCTTTTGAGGATTTGTCCTTTGATGGAGGCTTTACTGCAGCTTTTGTAGGAGACACAATTGGCTTCTTCAATTGTGTTCGCAAAATGGAATGGGTCCGATTGATTGTCTTTCTGACCATCCAATCATCATATTTTTTCGCAGTTTTGCTTTTGACTTCCTGCCACTCACCTCCTTCTCCTGGATCTGTAGCGGTAATACACGCTACATGAGCTGAATAACCCTTCAATTTGACTTGTCCCAAGTCGACCATCTTTTGCAGGAGGTCTATAAAGACAAAACACTCCTGGATGGGATGCCCCAACATTTGATGAAAGGGACAATAATTGGGACGGTCTTCATCTCCTTCCTTGTTTGGTTTCTTCGGCACTGGTAATTGAACCAAATTATTTTCCAGAGATGAAATGAAGTAACCAGTAACTTGCTCACTTCGGAAAGAGTATGTTTTACTCTACATATCCTCAAATTGTTTTCGTCGTTGATCTTTTTGATCATTTGGACGAAATAGCCTTTGTTGTTGGCGTTCAGGAGGTGGAGCCCTTCGAGAAGATGAAGGTTTTGAAGTAGAAAAAGGTACAGGTGCCTGTTTAAGCATAACTGTAGCAGTTTCTGCTTTACCCATTCTTCTTCCTGGAGCTGATGGAATTACACGAGATTTAACCTTAGCCTGTATAAGGGAATCTTCAATCTGTTGAGCGATTGAAGTAAGGTCTCGAAACCCTCCTGTGTATTTCACAGGGATCAATGGCGTGCGTAATTCGTCACGCAAATTTGCCACACAGATTGGCAACAATTCCTCCTGAGGGAGTGATAAACTCAAGGAATACGTTAATCCCTTCCAACGAGCAATGAAATCAGAGACTCTTTCATTCTCCCTTTGCTTGCAGTTTGTAAGATCGAAAACTGTCGTTTTTGGCAAAGTTGAGCTAAACTGAAGAAGGAATTTTTGACGAAGATCCTCCCATCCGATGACTGACCGGGATTTCAAGCTTGTATACCAGACAAAAGCTGGTCCTTGCAAGGTTCGCACGAAGCATCTGAGTTTCACTGCTTCTTGCTGCTCTGGAGTTCCCATCATAGGATCACAACAAGACACGTAATGCGTCAAATGTTGTTCAGGGTCACCTGATCCATTGAAAGTAGGGAAAATAGGGTTTCCAAAACTGGATGGAGGAGAAATTGAATCTACCCATTCAGGGTAAACTTTCTTTTCAGGTTGAACTTGCGCCCGTTTCCCTTCCATAGTTTCTAACCGAGCTGTTAATGACTCAATAGTAGTTATTAACTTTTGAGAAACGTCAGGTTGAACTTGGTTTTGGGTAGGTGAAATGAATGGAGCTTGGAAAGACGTGGTGGTTGGTGCTGCAACTGATGGTAGTGCTGCCAACTGTTGTTGCGTTTGACCCGTAGGATTAGACCTCTGTGGGTGTACTGACAAAGGAGGATATTCTTGATCCATCTCAGTAGTTACAACAAATTCCTTCGGCTGTCGGACTTCAGCATTCTTAAGAAGAAGACTACTCTGAAGTAGTTCTGCATTCAACCTTCTTAATTCTTTCATTTCTTCCTCCTGTTGTGCAAACCTTTGCTCTAATGAGAGCGATTGACCTCCTTCAGAGGAAGGGTGAGAAGTAACCTGATTCTTTCCTTTCCCCTTATTGGATCCTTTTCGGAGAGGGGGAAGTGGGTTACTTGAAGGAATACCCAGATTTTGGGTAAGCCTTTGATTACGTGTACGCACACCTTCTTCATTTAGGTCTGTGTGCGCAACTTCTTGAGCAGGAACCTCTTCGTCTGATCCCTCTGATTGAGCCTCATCTGGTGAATCAGCAGCAACGGCATTGATGACATTAATGGATGCATATTGCATGGAATCCTTTCTACCAGCATTTCTGTGATATTGTCTTCTTCCATGCCCATGATGAGACATGGAATTCCGTTGACTTGATCCCTCAGGAACTTCTTGGAAAACCGTCACTTGGAGAGAATCTCCTGATAGCTTGGCTCTTCGTTCCTCTTGAGGCTTATTCCCTAATCGAGAGAATACTGACTTTCTATGAGGGAGGGATTGAAGATTTGAAAAAGTCCCCAGTCCGGTGGACTGGGGGTGTTCCTGCTGCTTCCGCTCAACTCCTCGAATCCCATTTGTTGACTCCGAGGGTTGGGTTAGAGAAGTCCCCAGTCTGGCAAGCTGGGGTGTCTCTTGACATGCTATGTCTGAGATCTTCTTGAAATCTCTTTTGATTTTGCGAATCTTAGTTCGGAAATTAGCTGGATGCATTAACCTGTATCCACTTTTATCACCTGGTTCAACAGACCGTTGGATGATTTCCGAAACTTCTGTCATTTGATGACGTGTTTGCTCCAGACGAGAGGCTTGTGCAATATTCTCGCCTGCTTGGTGTAGGAGCAATTCAACAACCTGTTCTCTATATACTTGATGTTGAGAGGAACTAGTTGAAGCTTGATCTCGAGCAAGATTTTGATTATGAACAAAGCCCATTGACTGTGGCCGGCCATGGGCAATAACATTGCATGAGACCATTTTCGGTGGGCTTTGCTGACCGGAAAGCACTGTGAAATGTAGTGCTCCGTGAACACCCCATCCTCTGATATGAACATTAGATGGAGCATTGGAAATTAACTGACGCAATCTTCTTAGTGCGTCAAGGCATGAACGTTGAAGGGTTCTCTGTTGCTTTTCAGCCTTCGGATACCGAGAGACTGATAGAGATGCCAAATCAATCTGGCATTGTAACCCTTCTATTATCTTAAGATGATTTTCATATTCATCGTAAGATAATACCTTCTTCTTTAATTGACAAAGAGTTTTCCATATGTTGAGACGAATATCATGGATTCCATCATCCGTCAACATCTTTGGAATGTCATACTGTGAATCAGCCAAAGGCCAAAACATGACTGGTACTTCACCTTTTGCCAGTTTTTTCCTCATGTTTATCATTTCCTCTTTATCATTAGATGAAGATTCTTCTACCTTTTTGGACCAGAGTTGGTGTTTCCTTGTTGTTTCATCGGATTCAACAAGATTGGTAGAGATTTCACTATTCATGCTGGAAGATGAATGACCCAGGGATGGTTCGGAGAATAACCTGAACCCCAGCCTATCTTCTGATGGAGAAAGAGTTTCACCTGCCGATAGTAAAGCATCAGACATGACTGGTTTTACATTTGCAAGTGCCTCAAGATAAGAGGGATTTCTTGGTACTACATTGTCTGCTGAAGTATTCTCCAGGCAATGTGAATCACTACTGCGGAGAGGACTTTCGTAGCGAAGTTCATCACCATGAGGAGGACCATCATGATGGGTTACAGCAAAAGATGAGATCTCTTGCTCCTTAGTCTTCTGACCACACAGAGGGTTCCTGTGGCTCTCATCTGAAGAAGAAACTTCAAGATTGACCGAATTTTCATGAAGCAAGTCTTCATGAGGAAGTGTCTGTTGAAGACCTTCGGGATTAATGTTCCTGTTATTGGGAACTGAGGGAGTAGAATCTTGAACTCCGACAGATAAATGTCTGAGGGCTTCAAGAACTCCAGCATCGAGCAAGGCCTTGTTGCAGATTGGCCTTTGATCTCCTGACTGTGCTGGGCGGATCTTTTTCTTAGATGCCTTCTTACTCGCTTTAGAAATCACTTGATGATGAAAGTGATTGCTCTGAGCAGGTGTATGTGCCTGATCAGGAAAGATGGTCAGGTTAGGCTGACAATCATCGCTCAAATCAGGTGTATGTGCCTGACTTGGTTGTCCGTATGATATGGGGGAGTATGCCCCATAACCCTCTTGGACTGGAACAGATGTGTGTGTCTGTTCCGGAGTGAATTGTTGATGTGTCACTCCACTGCTAGGGATAGATTTATGTGTCTGTCCCTGAGATGATGCTGAAGTTGTTATGATATCCTGGCAAGCATCCAGAATATGAGCAGGAATTTGCTTCTGCTCCTTCACCATTGATAAAATATGTTTGGTGACTTCAGCCGCCGGAACGGGGATATACGTCCATTCCGGGCTTGGAGTAGGTGTATGTGCCTGCTCCTGTCCTACTTTTCCTGTCAGTGAATCCTGACAGTACTCAAGTGTGGAGGTAGAGAGTTTAGTCTGCCTCCTGTTTGTCGTCGGGACTTTCCGACTGACTTCTCCGTGCGCTACCAAGCGAGACTGTTGGTAGGCTTGATTAGTATTAGCAGGTGTATGTGCCTGCTGATTAAACTTCGCCAAACGCGGTTGACGAGATCCATCATATGTAGTCAGACGAGCCTGCTGACTAACTGCTGATGTATAAGCAGGTGTATGTTCCTGCCTATGGTACTCCGCCGGAATTGCCTGGTGGGATCGGCTTGATGCTGCCAGACGAGTCTGCTGGACAGCGGGATTAAAACGAACAGGTGTGTATGCCTGCTCGTTATTTTCCACCAAGTTAGGTTGGTGGACTTCTCCGGAGATGGCAGGGATGACAACCTGCCTATTGTTAACCGGATTCCGTCTCTGGCGGTTCATCTTGCCTGCTCGGGTTCGAGGAACCTGAGCTGAATGCCTGGAGTCGGTACCCTCATCATGTTGAGGGTGCACTACCGCACGAGTCTGGCGGCGATTGTTGATGGGAGCCCTTGAGAAGGACTCCTGTCTTTTTGAATTAAGGTCCTGCGGGACCTGCTCATTCACTTCCTCGGAGTAAGGGAGTGAATGGAAACTGCGTTCCAGGGATAACGACCCGAAACGGTTAGAGACGGTAGTCAGCACCGCCTGCTTCTTGATTGCTGGTCGCCGTTGTCCGGACGACCAAGTAGAGTTGTTAATTTGGAGGGCTTGACGAGCGGCCTCCAGAGTTGGGATAGTACCGTTGCGACGGTACTCCTTAACCAGTGCATTAGAAACACGGCGTTGAAGACGCTGAGTTGGTGATGTCATCCTCAGAGCGGATGACGTTCCAGCAGGAGTAGCAGCATTGGTTTTCACAGCAGCAGACCTCACAGTAGAGGTGTTCACAGCAGCAGTATTCACAGGGGTGAATTTAAGGAAAGCCATTTTTTGCAGAAGATCTTTGAGAAAAGAGTGCATGTTCCATGTAACAGACATAATCAAGATGAATCTGGCTACTGCATCTTTTGGATGAGCATATGTCAATGATTGCTTTGTTGGCCCAAGGGGCCTAACAAATAAGAAGAACATCACTTTAACTTGGTTAAGGATTCACGTCGGGTTCACCATTTTTGTTTCCACACGGATTACGGGGATGACCTCCTGGACAGGAGATTCAAATGTTCCGATCGGTTTCTAGCGGGTTTGTTCGTAGAACCGGAAACATCCAATGATTCCACATCCGTTTGGACCTACTTTCCAAAGGCAGGCGCTCATTAGCTTGTGGACTGATGAGGCTTAGGAATTTTCATTGGTCGAGAGGATGGGAGGTCGGACTCATCACACCTTTTTGAGGGGACTTATTGTCTACTCCGGGACTCTCTTTATAGATTTAAGTTATGTTCGTGAATCCTTATTACATTACCAAGTATAAAATGAGTTTTCCTTTAGTTTTAACAATCAATGATTAAATATGCAAGAAATTTAGAGAATCTTTTATATGTATTTGAGGTTCTTCATCAATAGAGAATCATCCATATCTGTCTAGAGATTCTTGGTTAATGGTATCCTTCAAAACATTTATATAAAAGTCTCTTGGTCATTATGATGACCAGGCTGGTTTTAAAGCCACTCAGTGGGGCACTTGAAGTTTATCGTCATTCAGAAGGACATAGATTATTTCAAAGTTGGGATCGAACCCATAAATGGGCTACCTACGTATCCTTTGTTTTGGAAAAGGAATCAGAACCCACGTAGTTCGATTGGTGGGGTATGATGTTTATGATTGATGGCGCAAAGATGAATGTCATAATTACTTTTACACTCTAAGCTCACGTGAGTCATGCTCGGTGTGAGAAACAAGAGGTATTGGTAAAATTTAGACAATTGTGCCATGAAAGATGCAATCATAAGAATTTGTTTGGGGCTTATGTATGGATGACTGCCCAAATAGATGAAGGTTTAGGATTCACTTTTAGGGAGAAAATCCAGGAACAGGGTCCATAAAGGTATATGTGCTTTATGGAGATTTGAATACTCTAATCTTGGGGCTTACTCCTAAGGAGGATGCCCAAGTTAGGAGGGTACTTATGACTGGGGTTTTATTCCTGAGAAGGAAGCCCAGGTTAAGGATTAAGGCTTGGGGCTTACTCCTAAGGAGGATGCCCAAGGTTTATGACTGGGACTTATTCCTGAGAAGGAAGCCCAGGTTAGGGGACTTGGGGCTTACTCCTGAAAAGGAAGCCCAAGGTTATGACTGAGTCTTATTCCTGAAAAGGAGACCCAAGTTTAAGGGACTTGGGGCTTACTCCTGAAAAGGAAGCCCAAGGTTATGACTGAGTCTTATTCCTGAAAAGGAGACCCAGGTTAGGGATTAAGGTTTTGGGCTTACTCCTGAGGAGGATGCCCATATTTGAGGTTGGGGCTTATTCTTAAAAAAGATGCCCAAGATTAAAGGACTTGATTGGGGCTTACTCCTGAGGAGGATGCCCAGATCAAAGGTTTTATAACTGGGGATTATTCCTGAAAAGGAGACCCAGGTTAGGATTCTCTCATCTTTAAAGGATGAGGTTGAATGAATGAACTCTCAATCTTTGGTGACATAAAGATGTTTAAATCACTAGGTTTTGAGAGATATTTCACAGAATTCCTTTCAGATAAGGATGTCAATTCAAGAAATCATGCCATAAATGGCTTTGAAGAGTATCTTGAAGACTGAATCTTGAATAGGAAGGGTGAAATGGCTTAAGAGGGGAAAAATGGGCAAGATGGGCACCCAAAAAGATAGGGGCGCGCAAGTATTAAAAGTCGCGCAAGTCCTGCGGTGGCGCGCAAGTACTGGTCGCGCAAGTATACTTGCGCGACATGAGGGATACTTGCGCGATTTTCAACCATAGTTGAATTACTTGAGCGACTCTTTATAAAACCCTTTACAATCCTCTTTAGGTTCTTCCAGAGAAGGGACGCGCAAGTTATATTGAAGGAATTAAGTCGGCGTGCAAGTGTTTGATAAGTTTCAACACTTAGGCCTTCCTTCTTCTCTTTAGATCTTCCATTCTAGGTAAGAAATTACCTTAGAAGTGTTATGGAAGCTTTAAGAAGAGACTTGGGCGTCGGGAGATTCAATCCGTGTTTCTGGAAAAAGATCCTCTCGAATGGGGGGCCCACAGGGTCTATTTATAGGCAAAAGAAGACCCCGGGCGGTTACTGGGCGGTTACCAGGCGGTTACCATATATGTCGCGCAAGTCCCTTGCACGACCATGAGGAGTCGCGCAAGTGTTGAGGCGGCGCGCAAGTGTACTTGCGCGACCAAGAGGGAACTTGCGCGACCTATGGGCAATGTTCTCCTTTTTTATCCCTTTGTCGATTTTTGATGTTTCTTCAAAGGATTTAATCACTTTGAGCTCAGATATTCCCTTTTCCGATCTTTAGATTCTGTGACAAAAGGAGCGTCAACACTCATGCATTGAAATTTATGTAATATAGTGGAAAACAATAACGGTTCTACCAGAGTACCGTATAAAGGTAAGTTCGTATCAACAACATTATTATTAAACACAAAAACTATAGATTTAATCATTATTAAGTCATCCAATCTGATGTAGAATGAGGACCCCAAAGAGGAAGGATTAAAGAACCAAGATAATTGAGTAATTTATAGGAGAAGTGACTTATATGATTTCACATTGAAAATACAATGGCAAATCCACAAGAAGATTTAAGTACAAGGTAACAAAGAGGGTGTCTAGGATCCACCTAGGGATAGAAACCCATAGTTGGGATGAAATGGTTTATCAACATTAAAAAAATAACATATTGTCAGTGGTGATTCTAATATAATGGAATAGATACAAGGGATCAAATAACTAAGGATTTGTTTGTTTATTAAACATGAATACATGGTTGAATGTTACATTAATAATTAAACATATTAAAAAAACTACATCATACCACTTATTCAATGATTTCATATTTAAAAACTGGTGAAAGAACTCAAATTAAAGGGTGAGATCAAATAGTCACTAATGGTTATATGAAACAAAAACAAGTGTATAAATAATAGAAATTATTTAATGGTAAATAATCTAGAAAAAAAATCCATCAATACACTGATAATGAAAATATTCCTTGGATATTTTTGTAGTGACAACCTCATGGAAAGTAATAACTGAACAATGAATGAAGAAAATGATTATTTATGTAATGTCAAGTATCTCGCACATGAACCATTATACTATCAAGATGGTTTAGTTATTTGGATTGAAAATGATCTGGTTTTTCTTGGAAACAAACATGAGTGGTTTTGCCCACTATTTTGTCTCATGATATTTGTCGATGCATCGAGGGGATATATATAATCGGGCACCACTTTCACACCAATTACAAAGCATTCTTAATGTATATATTCAATTCAACAACATCATTCAAATAAAAAACCATATATAAAAATGGTAAATTTCTAAGATGACAATCATATCCATGATATAATAAACATGGATATTTTATGAAATCCTTAATGAATGATGATCATATGTAAAAGGTAAGTATACCCACACCACATAGAAGGAATTATTAGTAAATAAATAATAACCAAAGGGAATATCATAATAGTGTCCATGAAAGAATATATTTAATTCATACATGGGTATTTATAGGTAAAGATCATGATAAATGATGTACAACTGAAGTGAAAACATCCTAAAAGTATTTTTTAATAAACATTAGAAATGTTCAACATTAATGTGGTTTAAGGGAAGATATTAAATATTATTTAAAAATAAAAAAAGAATAATTGGTTTCATAAACCCAGAAATGTAAAAATTTAGTTTTTCGGGATAAAAAGTGTGATTTCAGATAAATATTGTTGGATTAGAAAATATTGTAGAGTGTACTTTGGGGAGAATCTCTTACATTACAATTGAAAGGGTTATTCACATTCACTTAATATCCTAGATAATGAAATTATAATAATTAATAATTTTAATAAAAACCTATAAAATAATTATTTCAATTATTATAATTTTATTATGTTCATTTATAGTCTTTTTCATGAGTTATAAGATTCAATTTCAATATTTGGGAATGTTAATTTCTTTGGTATTCATGATTGGTTCACTTGTATACATGTATGAAAGATCACGTATAATGAAAACAGTTAATAAAAATTGAAATTATATGTTACTAATAAACATAACGAATATTAAATGGAATTATATATCATTTTATTACATATATTAGGATTATTTATTATATATATCATTAATGATAATTGCAAAGATTATTTTTGGCATTTTTGAATCATCACGAAAAAGTTTTTTATTATTATTTAATATTATATATTTATATCGGTTCCATAACACTATATAAAATATAATATGCATAAAAATTGATTATTTATTTATTATAATTGTTTTATGACCATCTTAGAAGGCGTTAATGGATAATGAAAATGTAACATCCACAATGGCGGTAAATCGACACATCACATACGATGTTTTCATTTTTTTGAATAAAAGGGAGAGGATAAGGGGTTTGATGATGAATATTCCACTAAAATAATTTAATTACAGTATATATAAGATACATGGGTTATAATTCATTTTTTGATTTAAGTGGTAAGGAAAGGATAAGAAAATAAATTGAAAGAAAATAAAAAGAACGAAAGGGGATTTTGCCTCTTGAATTCATCTCCTTGAGAACTTTCTTAAAAAGTCTAGAAATGGTCGTTTTAGTGAGACCATAAAGACTATAATAAGAGGGAGTGGTTTTGGAGAGGGATTTCAAATAAATAGGACATGTTCATGGGTTTGGTGGTGTGAGGATAATAGGTGGTGAGGGGTGGAATTTATAGTGGAGGAGAGGGGTGTTTTGGGTTATTTTATAATTTTGGCTTAGTAATACCAATATTGATGAATATTGTTACTAAATATAGTAACTAGTTCATGTGAGTTCTAACTAATGATTCTTACATTAGTAGTACATCATCTATGACTTTATAATACAAGTATTTAACTAATATCATAAATTACTGTATTTCACTATCCACAAAAAAAATAAACTATTTAAAAAAATCCCAAAAACTCACTCATACCATTTTCTAATGTGTATAATTAAATAATGGAATCTATTTTTTGAATATTGTTTTCTAAATATACAAGATTAAATTTTTAACTAAATTCATCATTTATTCAAAAAATACCAATTTTAATATTTTAAATGGTTTCAGAACATTTTGAAAATTTAATTAAGGTCTCATAAAATTATCCTATAATCCTAAGATATAAAAATATCATTTTATTAGTTAATTTTATGAATGAATTTTTTTAAATTAAATTTTAATTTAAATAATAATATTAATTGTAAATTTTTAAATAAACATTTTCATTTCACAAAAATACCAATAATAAATTTATCATTTTTAAATCATTTATTTACATATTCAATAATATTAATAAATAATATTTACATTAATAATGTACATAAATTTTTTATAGACACATAATAGAGGATATTATTATATTGTCTATTTTACTACGCTTAATGGTCTCATTACTATTCCAATGGGAAAGTTAATATTTAATAGTGTATCATTATTTGATTAAGTTAAGTGTTTTCTCTAATGTAAGATATCAAATGAATTGAAATTTTTTACAAGATACATACCATAAAATCATGGGGTGTTATTATATTCCATAATTTTTAAATTTTATCCTTATAAATTTTTAGGAATATTACCTTATAAATAGATGTTGGTGGTTCTTCATTATAACATCATTAGGTTCAAACATTTCTTCTCCAATTTTATGGTTTCCCCGGATAAATATTACTTCCTAAGTCATCCAATTTCTCAATACTTTCTCTATTATTTCATTAATTTCCCTGGAATTATCAAAGTATAAAAAACCATCTTATAGTTCTTTGTCTTAATTGTTGAGTACATGTGTTGGGTATGACATGTACTTCATTATCAATGATATGTTAAACACGCCATAAACTTTGGAAAGACTTGGTGGTATTGAAAATTGGTAATCTGAAACTACAATACATTCTTGAATTTCAAATTTTCCGACATACCTACGGCTTAGTTTCCATTTCTTATCAAACATTAATACACCTTTTCATGGAAATACATTCAGAAATACATGATCTCCCATTTTAAATTACAAAAAAATTCTCTGGTTTTTTGTAGAACACTTTTACCTAATTTGAGCTACATTAATATGATCTTGAATAGTATTTACCTTCATCATTTTATCATGAATAAATTATGGTCCAATAAGTTTACTCTGAAAATCAACATCCCAATGTAGTTCAAAACCTCTTTCCATATAATTCTTCATATGGTGAAACTTTTATACTATAATGTAAACTATTATTGTATTTAAAACAAAGAAATGGTAAATATTGTTACCATATACCATTAAATTCATGTGATCATGATCTCACCATGTAATCCAATATTTAAATATTCTTTTCAGACTATATTCCGGTTTGAGGGTGATAAAAATTACACATATGAAACTTAGTATCAAATTCCATTGGAATAAAATTCAATAATTTTAATGTGAAATGATGATATCAATCAAAGAGAATTGATAGAGGTGCACCCGGATGTCTTACAACATCATTAATATTGAGTCGTTCTGGGTGATCTAATAGGAAACCTTCTCTTATAGCGATGAAATGTTCGTATTTGGAAAGTGTATCAACAATTACTCATATTTCATCATTCTTTCTTGGAGTCATTGGTAATCATGTGATGTAATGTCATCACACATCCACATTGTAATAGCTATAGGTTGCATGAATAATATTGGATGATTTCTCTTAGCATACTCTTATTGAAAAACTATGCATCTTGAAACATAGTAAGAAATTTCACACTTCATATTACTCCAAAAAAAATGTTTCTTTATTTGTCAATACATCATTGATCTACTAGGGTCAGTAGAAAAATTTGAGAAGTTATCATCATCTAGTAGTTCCATTTTTAGATCAGGTGTTGATAGAACACCTAACCTCTTTCAAAATTTTATATTTCCATCCTAATACAAGATATTTACCAATATTCCATCCTTAATAACATTAATATACTTTCAAAAATTATCATCATCAAATTATGATCGTTGAATATTTTCATGTAAATATGGTTTACAAATCATTTGAAAAAGGAGTGTTATTTCATCTTCCATAACAGTTCCCAAATCAATCATTACTAGAACCATGAACATATGATCTTTCTCAATCCACATTTGGGTTAGAATTCAATGATCATTCTTGCTAACACATATGCTACCATATTTTCTTTTCATGAGTTGTGGGGTATTGAGAAATCATAATCATTGAGTAACTCGATTCACCATCTTTCCTTCATGTTTATTTATTTCTATGTGATGATGTATATCAAACTCTTATGATCTGTATATTTCTCACATCTGTCACCAAAGAGATAGTGTCTCTATATATTCAATGAAAATAGTACGACTATTAACTCAAGATCTTGAGATGGATAATTTTTTTCACGAATCTCCAACATCATTCATTCATGTGCAATAAATTTTTCATTTTTCATAATTACACAACCGAAAACATTGTTCGATGCATCATGGTGTATCTAAAACCCAACATTTCTTGATAGTAATGTAAAAATTGTAGTGTTCACTAATTTTCTCTTCAATTCTTCAAAACATTCTAAACATTCTTCTAACAAAATGAACTTAACCATTTTATGTGACATCATGGTTAATGGGTTATCCAAATATATATTTTTTCGATGAAATACTGATAGTAACCTGCTAAACTAATAAAACTATATTCCTAAGTTATGTTCATCGATGTAGTAAATTTTTGGAATTCCTTTTTCTTTAGAGGATCAATTGAGATTCAATCCATAGACACAATATAGCCAATAAAAAAATTTCTTGATGCCAGAATTCATACTTACTAAATTATCCACAAAACACTTTCATATTGTAAGTATGCAGAACAATATGAAAGTTACTATCACAGTCTCTATACATCTTATAACATAGAAAAATTTCATCAGTTATTTATACAAAAAGTAATCAATGTATTCCTTGAATACTATGTTAATTATATCCATGAAAACAGAGGGTGAATTATTTAATCCAATTGGCATTACTATGAAATTGAAATGTGCATACCTCATCTGAAATTTTTTCTTTAGAATATATTCCTTCTTTACTCAAAACTGATGATACCCATAATTAAGGTTAATCATTAAAAACATTTATCTCCATGAAGTTTACCTTTAAATCATCAATGTAAGAATGAGGATATTTGGTCCTTGTTGTAATATAAATGATTTCCCAATAGTCAATGAAAATTATCAAGGACCCATCATTCTTGTTAATAAAGAGAATAAGTTCCCCTTGGGGAAACACTAGTGAAAATAAATAACTTATTGATCAACTCCTATATTTTTTTCATCAGATCCACTAATTACAACGTTTCCATTATATAGGTTTTCTTTGATAATGGTCTTGAATTGTGTATTATAAAAATTTTAAACTCAACATCTTTTTCTGGGGGTGTCTGGTAATTCTTTAGGAAATACATCAATGTATTCTTACAAATTTGGTACTTTCTCAATTTGATGATGAATTTCCTCATACATAGGTGTTTTTTCTCTTCCTCCCTGAGAATTACATTCATTAGAGCTACATTGAAAATATTATTGATAATAATCAGATGATGGAGTGTTTTCTCTAATGATAACAGAGTCTATATCTTCCTCATAAATGTAATTTATTTCTTCTTAAAATAAATTGTTTTATCCTTTTTTGAAAGCCAGTTCATACTGTGGATTATATAAAATTCAGCCATAGTTATTCTAATAATGTCATAAAACAATTCACGATTATATTCCATAATGGGAACATCTCGACAGTTTTTTGCAATGGAACACACCTTAGGGGTTTTGACTAAAACCTCTCATATTAACTCAAAAAATGAATATCTAATTATCATAAAAAATTAGGTATATATAAAAAATTGTGAGGATCATGAATAAAATTAAGATTTGTAAAAAATTAAATAGAGTTTTAATTTACTATCCACTACATAATTGGGTACTTCTACATAAATGTGGTGATCGGATAAGATTGGTCATATCCCCTTGGAATTTTCTGTGGTAGATTCCCCTAATGATTTGGACATTGGTTTGAATAATCCCCCATTTCACTATAGTTGAAGCACGGAAAATAAATGATTTTTTTCTTCCCCTTTCATCCATTTTCATGATGACCTTTTCTCTTATTTTATAATGAACTACCATGTCTTTCAAACATTTCCATGATGATTTTTTCCACAATTTTCACAAAATAGAAATGTCTTCACTCCCCTCTTCTTTTTTGAGGCTTCAACATTTCCATGGTTATCATAATGCCTCTTCTTATATTGATTTTGATTGAACATATATGATATAGAAAATTAATTCCATATTATTATGGATCTTAATACTATTTCATCATATCATTAAAATGTTTATGAAGCATGTTCACTCTGGATACTTGTCTTAAGACCATCAATGAAAAGGACAATCTTGTATTCCAAATAACATATGTAATCTATAGCATTCCCAAATAGTCTTGTGAATGTATATTCCTAATCTGTAACATTCTTTTATTCCCATTTATTTTTTATAAGGAATTATCCCATCATTTCACTTCATTGATCAGGAACCAAGTATGCTCCAAATAATGTTTTGTTAAAATTTATCCATTCCATGCCTTCTATTTCCTCTTCCTCCTTATTATTCTCGGTCAAAGACCACTATTGATCAGAATCACCCATGACATAATATACATCTAGTAATACCATTTCATTTTCATTACATCACAATTCTAGAAATATCATTTAAAGGGACTTGATTTACTTCTCAGATACCACTAAATTTGTAGTACCACTAAAATCTGAGGGCTTCTATCGCATTAAATGATCTATGATAGGTGATGTATAGTTATTCTTCATAACCTGAGTCAGTTGTCCTAATATAGACATGATCTATTCAGCTCCAACACTAACAGTGTTCACTTACTCTTTGGGGAAATCTCTATACTATCTATGGGTATTGATTCCTTTCCTTACATTAGGTTCTATCACTAAATAATGGAACGCACTATATTTAAGTAAAAGTGTCCAAATAATTTTTTATGGGAGGATGAATTCCCATGAGTTAAACCATACACACCATATAGAACCACTGTTATGGGCATACGATGAGCTACACACCTATGCATCAGGTCGTACGACTTGGATTGTTCCATTTTCCAGGGCACACGGTTTCTCTGGGGTTTTTACATGGTTCTACTAACAATACACCAACTATTTGCCACCTTATTTTAGGTATGAAATCTCCATTACAAAAAAAATCATGGGAAGGCCATGAAAAAAATATAAGACCAAAATAAACAAGAAAAATGCCTCAAAATATAATCATATATGTGACAATTCTACACACCATGAAAACTTTACACCCTTGGAATGTCACATAAATGCATGATGAGTGAAAAAAATGATACTTATCTTCGTCCCAAAAATTTCCACTCCCAAGTCTCATGTTTTTAATTTCTTTTCTTCCAAAAAAACTAGAACCAATGGTATGGACTTCCCATGAAGCACCTTCTCCTGGTAATCCTCAACCAAAACATTTCACTCAAACATAGATAACTCAGATTCCAACTCTGAATCATCCCAATTCATCACATGGGATGGGTCAAGATAATATTTCATTAGTTTAGAGACATGGAACATGTGATGAATTGATGTCAATTGGGATGGAAAATCTAACCGGTCATTCCCCTTAACAAATCTCCTGATAATCTCAATAGTTCTAATATACCTTGCTGTCAGATACCCTTTATTACTAAGATTATAGTGACCCAAATGTTGATTCACCTTCAAAAACACATGGTCACCCATTGAGAATTATGAGGCTCTTTTCCATTGATTTAAATAAGACATACGACTCTATGCTATCAACAACTACTACCTAATGAAGCACACCTTCTCAGAAATATCCACCTGAGACTTGGCCCCAACAAAAAGGTCTGACCCTCCTCCACCGAAATCATGGGAGACTGACATCAATAACTATATAGTGTTTCATAGGGATCCATTCCTACTGAGTATTGTTGATTTTTATTATAATAAAATTCCACCAACTCTAAATAGATATCACATGCGCCTCTGAAATATAACAAACATTGTCATAGCTTGTATTCTATAATTATATTCCCTTACTATGTCTGACCATCCATTTGAGGATTGTATTATGTACTCAACATAGTCTACTTACCCATTACCTCTTTAAGGCCTTCCTAAAATCTCTAGTTAAAACATGGTTTCCTTTCTAAAACAATTATTGATGGCACACCAAGAAGCCTCACTCCATATGGAATATACAACTGACCCAATTCTTCTACTTTGGAGGAGTCATTAATTGGAATGAAATGGATCAATTTATTTATATTGAAAATCACTACCTGTATCACATTCCTTACTTAGGGTGTATATGGTTACCTGATAATGAAATCCATGGTGACCTCATCCGATTTCTGATTAGAAATTGGTTATGGAAGGTGAAATGTCTAGGGTCTTTGGTGCACCAATTTATCCTGCTCACAAGTATATCACTGAGATAAAATAATATCTTTAACTTATCCCATACATGACCACAAGAACTGATGTTTCTCACCATAAAACATCTTGGTGGTCCCTATATAAAAGACCCATTGAGACCGGTGGTTATCCTACATCACCATGTTCCACAATGACAAAAGAACCATCACCCAACCCTTGATGAAAAGTATTCCTTCTAAAAAAATACCATTTATTGGGAACCCTCCCACTATTTTGGAAACTCCTGCACTACTGGAAAAAATCTTCTCTAGGATTCTCTGGAATAATAACCTCCATGAGGGAGGGATTTAGATAAACATTATCCTTGGAAACACCCTCTATGTTCTCCTCGAGCTCAAGATATAATTGGTAAAAAATACACATTAAAGTATTCTCATCACTTGACTCCTTCACTTTTTACACCATAACATTCCTACTCAAATCATCTGCTACAACATTACAATTTCAGGGAGTATACATAATTTTAAAATCAATCCCAAAAAGGTATTCAACCCATGGTGATAACTTATATTCAAATCCTTATATGGAAAAATGTAATTTTGGCTCTTATGATCTGATTAGAGAAAAATCTTATCCCCGAAGAGATAATGATTCCACATATTAAATGTATTAATCACTGCTAATAATTCCATGTTGAGGGTGGGTAATTCATTTCATGTGGTCATAGTTGGTGAGAACCATATGCCACCACATGCTCATCCTACATCACAACACACCTAAGACTCATACCTGAGGTATCACAGTAGACAACTAATCCCATTATAGATTTAGACAAGATCAAAATAGGGGTTGTGTTTAACCATTTAGTAAGCTCTCGAAAAGATTCTTAAAATTCTATGATATATTCAAACATTACCCATTTTCAAGTAATCACCATTATTGGAGAATAAGTATATGATAAATTTATGACTAACCGCCAATAATTTCATGCTAGGGCCAAAAACCATATGATATAAAAAACATTCCTCAGTTTCTCCAATTAAATCACAGGATTTCTAAAAAATTACTCAATTTCACCAATGAAATCACTAAATTGATCTTCTCAGGGTCCACTAAAACCCCTTTTTTAGATCCCATGACCCATAAATGTCACATACCTAATCTATAAAGCGCACATGGGGAAATTTTCAAAGATATGTTGATCTCAAAGAGATCTCATCATGATCCTAAAATTTTGTTTGTGCTCCACCTCGAACCCATAGTAGAGCATGATTTTGTAAAGAAATTTCATAATGAAATAATAGAGGTACGGATGGAACACCATATTAATGGGTTCCATAAAAACCACATTATCATTAATCAAACTAAATGGGATGACCAAATACTTAATGTGTCCAAAACTTCTTTTGAAATCCATTTTCAGAACATCTTCCTCTTTGAATCTGACCTGGTGATACCAGGAATGAAAATAAATCATGGAGACCCACCATTCCCCATTGATCTTGTTAAATTCTTGTAAATTTGAATTTATTATTTATTTTTACCTTATTCAACTTCTATTAATCTATACACAACCATAGAGATCCATTTCCATTCATAGAGAATAGTACTGGGGAGACCCACTGTGAGAGTCTCGAGAAAATGAATCATTATAATTCAAAATAATATATATGTATTTGTAATTATCTCAACTCAATGAGACGCATAATTTATGAGGGACGAGATATCAGTTGTCGTCCTAGAGCTAAATCGATGGTGAACTCTACATCCCACTTTCGATGGATCCCCAGAAATGATCTGGGAATACCTATGGAAATTCATCCACCATAAAATGTAACCCACTCTTAGAACCACTACCATTATCCTCTAACATGGGTGATGAGATATAAAAAAATAGACTATTGAATAATGTAAGGTGAGTTCCATCATGTCCCAACCAAGGATCGCATTCACCCTAAAATACATGATAGCTCCCATCAAGTTCCACGAAGCACACATGCAACTTAAAACAATCGATTTGTTCTTGAAAACATACCTTTCAATACATACCAATGATCACATTGATGAGGTCCATCTCCAAAATTTGGAAATTTAATTCTCATTCAAACACTTACATGGTGAGTGCATAAGACATACACCTAAAATCGTACATTTTTTTCTTACTTAGATGATTCCCCAACTCAATCACATATGGAATAATTACAACTGTAAATTTTAATACATCCCCAATAGGGGAAGAAATAAAATAAGCATAGGAGAATATATAAAATAGAAAAACATAAATATCTGATGTAATAAGAATTCTACTTTGATCATTTTTAGGTATTACATACGATTATGGTACCTTTTGGTCCATACCATGAAGATTCCTCATCTCTTTCGTAGCATGAGGATAACCACCGACCCACATCACTAACTTAGGCTAACTTTTCCCTGAAAAAAACCATCCTTCACCGCCATGCTTGTAAAACTAGGAACCCACTACCCCAGATAGTTCTAAATAGTTATACATCCCTCTAGAGTCTACGAAACTTGAACCACCATAAAATGAATAGGATGATCTTAAAAAATGATGTCGGTGTCCCAACATACCACACTAATAGTTGGTACTTTGAGGAGAATAACATGTCGGCCACACATTCCCAACCTTCCCCAACTAATGGAACAAAACCATTATGACATTCTAAGATACATAAAATAGAGTTTGTAAAGTATTTCTTAATCTAACACCTCCCCACATTTCATGATAATCTCACTTCCTCTTCTTTTTCAAATAAACTACTGATACCCTGACCCCTACTAAAAATTCACTAGAAAAACTAGATGTACCACTCTGATAAATCAACACTATCGAATCATGGTCAACCACCGTAGAAAACATCTTTATCTCAAATAAGAATACTTTAGATTAGATATCTTTCCGCAACCCCATTTTAAACCATTTATCCATCAACTGCTCATTAAAAAATACCTTTGGTGTGAACCAAAGAACTCAGAAAAATGGTTGGATTATTCCAACACGGTCCGATCCCCATGTTGAAGATATATAAACTCATGGTTTGTGGAAAATAAAAAGGTATCATAGTAATATTGATCATTAAAAATGACCATATAGTCCTTCCAAACAATTTAATCATTCTTCCCAGCCTGAACCACTGAGTTCCACCACCTTTAATTGGGACCGCCCAAAAATAATTAATCACACATTACATTAAATACCTCATGAGTATCATAGAACCCAAATATTCTTTCAATATTATCAATCAACTCCTCTACATCCTGTGTATCCATGCTACCCCGGATGGTAGGATGTTTTTGTTTTTAGAAACACTTGAGACTCAACATTTACTAGATCTAGTATCTTTTCCATGACTTGAGTAAGACCAGATCTTGTTACCCAACCCATTTCTTGGATAGCTTGAACCATTTCTTATACTAGTCTATGATCAACAGGTGATGGAGGGGTCCCTTTTTCCTCTTCTCGCGATCGCATAGGAAGTCCCTAGGGATGAATTATGGTAAAAAAACTGATAAACACAAGGAAACCATCAATACCCACAATAATTAATAATTTGAAAATTTTATCAACAACAACAAAAATAATCCCTTCCATAGATCAAAAAAATAATAACTCAATAACAAGACAAACCACATCACCCCATCCCGGTGTCCATCCATAGTCTGTAGCTTGTACATCTAAACTGGAGAATAAGTAAAACAAATTCTCCATCATCCCATGGTTACTGAAGGTCTATCATTTGGTTTTTTGTATATACACCGCACTCACAACAAAAACCACAATCCCCAACATTTCCTGACTTTAACGACCCAAACATTCATTAATGTAAATGCCTCTTGATCTAATTAAATGTCTTATTATGGTTATATAAAATGTGAACTTCATTGGTTTCATGTTTTTGCGTTCTAAAATACCATTATGAATTGTGACCATTACTAATATAGTCATTGAACATTGATAACTTGATTAGTATAAATATAGAGCTTTATAAAATCTAATTTACACAGAAAAATGAAGTGATGGCATCATCCAGTAGACTTTCCCCATATGAAGCCCATTTTTTGGAGCTGTGAAAGGAGGTGGCATCATTGGGATTCACTCTTGACCAATCCCAAGATGAGCATGAACATGTTTAGCTTGAGCGGAACCGACTACGATATAAGTGAATGTTAATAGAGATTATCACCCGAGAGATGTTATCTGAGCCACCCCAAGAGTCTGTCACCAATGCACACCTAACTCTTCTGTCTTATGTAGGTGTTATAATGGGTTATGTAAGAAGACCCTACCACTATGTCTATGTAAATTATTTCTGTATAAAAAATGTGCATTGATTTTGTTATTGTTACTTTGTAAATAGTTTTTAAAGCACAAATAGTATTTTTAGTTTATATTCAACTAAGAAATATATTTTGATGAATTAATGGATTTTTGAATTAAATAATATTTTAATAAAATATTATTATTATTAAATTACTTTTTATTAAATATAAATGATCATATAATTTTATGAATGCAATTTTAATTTTTATTATGGTTTTAAAGCAGTTTTTGTCAAAAGCCATGAATTTTTGATAAATGTCGATTTTTATTTTAAAATTAAAAAATCTGATATTTAGAAAATTATTTAGATAAAATCAATATAATTTTTGGAATCATGAAGTTTAAATTATCCAACAGTGAATTTTTCATAATTATCTGAGACAGTCGAATTTTTGGGTAAAAATTAAATACCATTTAAATATATAATGGGTTTTATGTCATTAAAATGAACCAATAGTGATTTAATTAAATAATATAAATATTATTTTCAGAAAATATTTGTCTTAGAATTAAAATAATTTTTTTTTG
Organism: Viscum album; assembly: GCA_963277665.1. Lineage (NCBI taxonomy): Eukaryota > Viridiplantae > Streptophyta > Magnoliopsida > Santalales > Viscaceae > Viscum > Viscum album. The sequence goes on from OY728156.1 coordinate 57,262,294, forward strand.
TTTTTTTATTTATTTTACAAAACCTTAGTGGACCCTCCAAGAATTATAAAACATTTTCACTTTTTAAATGAATTTTCATTGAGAGTGTGACTCACCTCCACTTAAGCATCCCTATTATTTTAATAATTTCGTCCATTTCCATATAATATATTTTTTCCACTCCCCTTTTTCTAAAACCATGGGCAAAAACCATGGGCTGGTTTGTGTTTTTGACTAGTTTTATGTGAGGTGTCCCAAACCTAAATAATAAAGATTTCCCTCTCCTTTCCTATATAAACCCACCCATGATCCCACTTCTTATTCACTAAAAGCCTTCGTATTTTTTCCAACCCTTTCTCTCCTCTCTCTATAATACTCCCAAGGTTCCCCAAGCTCCCAAAAATCCTCTCCCAAGCCTTTGGGATCACACATCTAAGTACGGGATTTCATCCTTTCTCATTTTTGCCCAATTTTCATCATGTTGTTATGCCATTGTTTTCAATTACATTTGTTGGGGTATTATTTAGAACCTCCCCATACATCCCTCTTTATGTTTGGATGATGGGATACCCATTTCTCTCTAATTAATGCCTCCCATTTACACCTGTTACCATAACAAAATTCCATGAGGGATTTCTCTCTCCTCACTTACATCCATGTAATTATTTTGAATTATGAATCTAAATTCCATTATGTTTTTTGGGAAATGTATCCATATGAACCCCTTACTGTACATTTCATGTAAATATGATGAGAAACCCTTTTATATCTCATCAACCAATTTTTTATGATTTCTTATTTCCTGTCGTTATGTTGCCGAAATTGCAATATGATTTTCCAAGCCAATGTCGTTGTGTAGTGAATACCATTCCCATTTTTCTATCAAGGGTATTCACTTTTATAAACATTTAATTATTGATTATAATGATTCATGTGTGTATTCAACATCCTTTTATCATGGAATAAATGATTATGTTTGATTTCATATTGTATATTCCATGTGGCACACTTATGCATGAAAGGAAATGTTTAAGAAAGGGTGTGCCCTGAAAGCACTCCAATGCATTGGGTAAAGTATAGTATCTAGATAAATCAAGTGAAATGCGTGTTTACTCATTCTAATTCAAGTTAAATGTTGTTTTACTCGTGCCTCATGTGAAATGAGGTTTTACTCATGCTCCATGTGCAAAGAGCGTTGGCTCATGCTAAATTCCATGTTAAGTGATGTTTCCACAATTCCATGTTATGATTATCATGCTTTATCTTTCCATTATGTTCATGTTTCTCTTTTACTCCATTGATATGCCTATTTTCTAACATGTATTTTATTCCTCGGGTAATTCAATGTTTATTCCCTTACTTGGCATTATAGCTCAACCTTTTCTTATACATGTCCTCAAGTTGTCCCATACAATGATAAGTATGAGGGAATGTATTGGTCATGTAAATGAAGTTTTCAATAAATATGTTGAATTTCATGTTTTATGTTGTTATGTAATGATCCCATGCCACAAAGACACTAGACCTCTTAATCTCCCATGTCGTATCAAGTGAAGGGTTTATGTAATAAATCATGTTTATGTTTGTAATAAAAGTAGGGTTGTCATAGTTGGTATCAGAGGATAGGTTTAGTTATTTTTGGATTAGGATTATAAAACCCTAGTGAAGCCTTAGAGACAAGAAAACGTATAATAAAAACATCTCTAAGTAATGATGATTATTGAGTAATTGGTTTATCAAGAATATACATCCATGTCTCGATACGAGCCGGTAGAGGCGGCTTTGGCGCAGATGTATCCTAGGGGTAAAAACCAAAAACACCGCTTTGAGCTAGACTCAAACGAGAACGGGTGCACAACAATGGGCCTTTCTGTACTCTTGGTTATGACACTCCCGAGGGATATTCATTGGTAAATACACAAGCTTAGTATGAACCATTATTAAGGAAATAAAAAAATTCCACGAAGTATATATGTTATAAAGTATATCATGGATAACAGCCAATAGATTCATAAGTTAAGTAAATAAAAGCTTTGTATAAGTCATCAGTTTTGTCCTTGGATTACCCTTTATGTGTTACCGCTAACATTCTTTTTATTCCAGAGAATGGCCGGTAAAAGGAGGACTCATGCTAACCATTTATATGAATATCAATGTGATGACAATGCTAATGATATCCCCAATCTGATGGGAGTGGTAATCATGAACATTGTCAGGCTTCTCTCTCAGATAACTCAAGATTTGAAAAGAAACATGGGTGAAGAAGAACTTTCAACCCACCAAATAAATAACAAGTCACTATCAAGAGCTTCATGAGACAAAGGCCACCTATTTTTAATGGCTCATCTGATCCCTCAATCATCAAACAATGGATCAAATCCATTGAAAAAATCTTCTCCATCCTTCAATGCTCTGATCAAGAGAAAGTTCTCATATCTGTTTATCATATGGAGGGTGAAGCTGATCAATGGTGGAAATTGATCAAAAATACAAAGCCTGAGGAGAATATCAAGGATTTGTAATGGATTGATTTTTGGAAGATGTTTTTTGATAAATATATTCAGCGCACCCTCCGACATAAGATGGAAAGGGACTTCATTTCCATCAAGAAAAAGGACGAAAAATCTATCAAAGCGTATGAGGAAAACATCACAAGGAATGCACGATATGCCTCTATCTTTGTCGTTACCCTTAAATGCAAGTTTGACCCCTTTTTTGGTGGGCTGAATCATAGCCTACGGAAAGCGCTGGCGATCCGTGACTTCAACAGCTATGAGGAAATTGTCTGATGTTCCCTCCAGGTTGAAATGGAGATTAGAGAATCTCCAGGGTATCATGGGGATAAGAAGCATAAGGTGGACTTCAATACTAGTATTCCGATGGATAAATAAAATGGTGATAAGAAGATACAGTACCCCACTTTCCAAAGGTGTGTAAAGAAGCACCCCTAAAATTTCCTAAAGGGGACAAGGAAATGCTTTAGGTGTGGAAGAGAAGGGAACCTATCTGTTAACTATAGAAAAGAAAAACTTGTGGCTACAATAGAAGAGAGGGATGCTCTATTCAAATATCAATGTGTTATTTATTGCTACAACTGAAAAGAACCATGGAATCTTACTAATCAGTGCGCTAAGCCAAGGGTTTTTGGAGGCAACCAACGACCTCCAAGGCAGCAAGGGAGATCTTTTGACATCACTACTACCGAAGGGAAACCCGACAATGAAGTGGTGACAGAGTTATTCATTCATGAATAGAAACGTACATTTTGATTTAGGTTCTACGCATTCTTTTATATCCCAAAAGTTTTGTATAATAATCCCAGCACCACCATAAATCATGGATGTAAAGATGTCAGTGAGTACGACACATGGATAAATCATTACATACCATGAATATAACTCCCCTTGTCATAAACTGTGGATTGAATTTCATGAAGAACCTCATCATACTCCCTCCGGTGGAATTTGATGAAATTATTGGCATGGATTGACTTTCCTTATATAGATCCAACAGAAATTTACATGAGAGGGAAATCACTATCAATGTGGAGAATCTACCCTCGATTCTATACAAGTGAAAGGTGGTAGATGAATATTTCTTATCTCAATAATCTCAAGTGTAGATATTATTTCCCTATAAGAATGCGTATATGGATCAAATGATTGAGTCTAAGGAGGAAACCATCCTTAAAGACATGCCTATTGTGAGGAAATTCTCTGAAGTTCTTCCTAAAGAATTACCAGGTCTTCCTCCTAGAAGAGCTGTTGAATTCTAAATTGATCTTATACTAGGGGAGTTGCCAATATCCAAGACACCATATAAAATGGCTATTTTGGAGATTAAGGAGAAGAATGAAAAACTAAAGGAGAATCTGGATAAAAGGTTTATATGCCCAAGTGCTTCACCTTGGGGTGCACTTGTTCTCTTCGTCAAGAAGAAAGATGAGTTAATGTTCCATTACAACAATTATCATGAGCTTAACAAAATCACAATAAATAAAACGAATCCTCTCTCACGAATCGATGACTTTTTTTATCAGTTTTGTGGAGCACAATACCTTTCCAAGGTAGATTTTTGGTCGGGATATTGTCAAGTAAGGGTGAAGAAGGAAGATATCCCCAATACTCCTTTTCACACAAGATATGGGCACTGTGAAATTATAGTAATGCCTTTTAGACTCACTAATACTCCCACAATCTTCATGGACATAATAAATAGAGTCTTTAGGGATTACATAGAAAAATTTATGGTAGTCTTTATAGATGATATTCTGATATATTCCAAAACCAAGGGGGATCATGAGAGGCATCTAATAACTGTACTAGAGACCTTGCAGAAGGAGAATCTCAATGAAAATTACATCAATTGTGAGTACTGGATGAAGGAGGTCTCATTATTTGGCCATATCATCACAAAAAATGGGATATATGTGGATCCCTCCAATACAGTAGCAATTGAGGGATGGATGAGGCCATCATCAATAACAAATATTCGTAGCTTCTTAGGGTGAGAAGGATATTATCTATGATTTGTGAGAAATTTCCCATGATTTTCCAACACTATTACCAAGATAACATAGAAGGGAGTAAATATTTCATTGAGTGATGAATGAGAAGAAAGCATTAAGGAGTTTAAAAGAAGGCTTATCAATGCGCCCGTTCTCACTTTACCCATAAGTGGAGAACTTTTTGTGGTCTTCAGTGATGCTTTGAAGAAGAGGCTAGGCTCTGGGTTGGTGCAAAATGAAAAATTCAATGCCTATGATTCAAGGCAATTAAAATTTCATGAGAAGAATTATCCAACACATGATTTGGAGTTGGTTGCAGTGATCTTCTCTTTAAAAATTTGGCATCATTATATCTTTGGGGAGATGTTTAAAATATATACAGACCAAAAAAGACTCAAGTATATAATCACACAGAAATAGTTGAACATGCGCAAATGAAGATGGTTAGAGCTGATCAATGACTGCTCAACCCATTACCACCCTGAGAAAATGAACAAGGTGGTGGATTCTCTAAGTATAATGGACCCGGAGATTCTAGCATTGATGGGAATTGAGAAGGATCCAATCTTCATAGATTTGATGAAGATGGACATGGGAATCATAAAGAAGGGAACATCATCAATCCTTTCACAAATGATTTCTCAACCGTCTCTTTTGGAATGATAATGGATTATCAAAAAGATGATGTGGGAATTCAAAAGAAATTGGAAGCTATCCGAAAAAGGAAATCTTTAGAGTTCAATGATAATGAAGAATAAATTGTGTGATTTGGGAAAAGAATTTGTGTTCCATAAATTCCAGCGCTGAAGAAGGAACATTTTGATGATGCACATTGTTCCAATTTCACTATTCACCAAGGAAACATAATGATTTATTGAGATCTCTGAGAGAATTATTGGTGGGATAATAAGAAGAAGGAGATCGCGGAGTATAAATCAAAGTTCCTGGTGTCTCAAAAAGTGAAGGTCTAGAGTCAGAAGAATAAGGGGATGATGAAACCATTTCCCATACCATCATGAAAATGGAAGAACATTACCAGGGACTTTGTCACCGGACTTCTGAAGACATACAAAGGCGACAATGCAATCTGGGTTTTTTTGGATCGTCTTCCAATGTCTAGAAACATTATTTCAATTTGGGATGATTTATCATTGGATCAACTGGCACAGATATATATCAGGTAAGTAGTAAGGCTGCATGGAGTACCACTATCTATTTTATCCTATCAATATCCAATATACACCTCTATGTTTTGGAAGAGTCTTCAATATGATTTGGATAATGAACTGAACTTCAGTATGAACTATCATCCTCAAACTGATGGCCAATCTGAGAGAACAATTCAGACATTGGAGGATATGTTATGATCATGTTTTATGGACTTCAAAAGAGGGTGGGGCTAATATCCTCCACTGGTTGAATTCTCATACAATAATTGTTTCCACTCGAGAATCTAAATGGAACCTTATGAAGCCCTATATGGGAAGAGGTGTAGAACACCCACATGTTTGGATGAATTCATTGAACATAAGCTGCTAGGACCAGAAATGGTAGAAGAAATGGTGGAGAATGTGAAAACCATTCAGCAGCATATCAATGCATCCTAGATTCGACAGAAGAGTTGTGCATATAACCGTCGATGAGACCTTGATTTTAAAGTTGGAGACATGGAATTTCTATGCATATCTACAAAGAAGAAGGTCATGAGGTTTGAATAAAATGGATGTTATGTCCTAGGTACATTGGCCCCTTCGAGATTATTGATTGTTTTGGGGATATGGCCTATCGAATGGCACTTCCACCAACCATGGTCAAAATACATGATGTCTTTCATGTATCCCTCTTAATAAATGTATATACCATACCCTTAAAATGTAATATCTTCAAAGGTAGTATAGCTATAGGATGATCTTTCTTAGGAGGAGAAACCAGTGAAAATCTTAGATCGTAGTGAAAAAGTTCTAGGAAATAAGACAACGCCCATCATCAAAGTGTTCTGAAAAAACCAAACGTTTGAATAATTTACGTGGGAATGATAGGAAGTGATGAAGTAGAGTTACCCACATTGTTTTTAGAATGGGAGAAAGAAATTTCGAGGGAAATATTTCTTAAGGGGGGAAGATTGTAACGACCCAAACTTTCATTGATGGAAATTCCTCTTGATCTAATTAAATGTCTTATTATAGTTTTATAAAATGTGAACTTCATTGGTTTTATGTTTTTGGATAGGAAAATACCATTATAAATTATGACCGTCGCTAATATATCCATTGAATAGTGATCACATGATTAGTATAAATATAGGGCTTTAACAAATCCAATTTAATCAAACAAAGGAAGTGATGGTCTCATCCAGTAGACTTGCATTATACGAAGCCCATTTGTGGGAGCTCGAAGACAAGGTGGTGTCATTGTGCTTATTTCTTGACTACGCCAAAGCTGATCTTGACCACGTTAAGCTGGAATGAAACCGACTACTGGAGAAGTGGAAGTTAATAGAGATTACCACACGAGCGATGTTATCCAAGCCACCCCAATAGTCTATCATCATTGCACACCTTACTCATCAGACATATGTGGGTTTTATAAGAGTTTATGTAACAAGACCCCACAATTATTACTATGTACATTATTTTTTGTATAAATAATGTGCATTCATTTTATTATTGTTACTTTGTAAATAGTTTTTAAGGCACAAATAGCATATTTTGTTAAAATTCAACTAAGAAATCAATTTTTATGAATTAATGGATTTTTAAATTAAATAAAATTTTACTAAAATTTAGTTATTATTAAATTAATTTTTATTAAATATAAATGATCTAATAATTTTATGAATGCAATTGTAATTTTTTTAATGTTCGAAAGCAGTTTTTGTCAAAACCCATGAATTTTCTATAAATGTCTGTTTTTTATTTTAAATGTAAAAATTTAAATATTTAGAAAATTATTTTATTAAAATTAATATTATTTTTGGAATTATGACATCGAAATTACCCAACGGTGAATTTTTCATAGTTTTCTTAGACACTCGAAGTTTTGTGTAAAAATTGAATACCATTTAAATATATAATATATTTTATGATGTCATAATGACCCAATTGTGATGTAATAAAATACAAAAAACATTATTTTCGGACAATATATGTTTTAGAATCAAAATAATTTAATTTTAGAATTTTTTTATTTATTATACAAAGCATTATTGGACCCTCCAAGACTTATAAAACATTTTGTCTTTTTAAATAGTTTTCCCTAAGAGTGTGACTCACCTCCACATAAGCAACCATATTATTTTAAGAATTTTTGCAATTGGATGTATAAAATATTTTTTTCCACTCCCCTTTGTAAAAACCCATTGGAAAAAACCATGGTTTGGTTTGTGGTTTTGATTAGTTTAATGTGAGGTGTCTGAAACCTAAATAATAAAGAATTCCCTCTCCTTTCCTATATAAACCCACCCAATATCACACTTCCTCTTCACTCATTTATTTTGTAGTTTCACCAAAGCCTATCCTAATATCTCTAGAATCATACCAAGGTTCCCCAAGTTCCCAAGAAGCATCCCCCAAGCCTTTGGGATCACACTTCCAAGTAAGGGATTTCTTTCTTTCTCATTTTGGTCCATTTTTTTTAAGTTTGTATGCCCTTTTGTTTTCAATTAAAAATGTTGGGGTATGATTTCTCACCACCCCCATACATCCCTATATATTTTTGGATGATGGGATACCCCTTCATCTCTCATTAATTCCTCACATGTACACCTGTTACCATGCCAAAATTCCATGAGACATTTCTCTCTCCTCTTTTACATCCAAGTAATTCTTCTGAATTATACATCTAAATTCCATTACTTTTGATGCGAAATGTATTATATGACCCCCTTACTGTCCATTTCATTTATATATGATGAGACATCCATTTATCTCTCATAAACCATTTTTTATGAGTACTTATTTCACACAGTTATGCCACCGAAATTGCACTACAATTTTCCAAGCCAACGTCATTGTGTAGTAAATACCATGCCCATTTATCTATCCAGGGTATTCGCCTTTATGAACATTTACTTATTGATTTTGAATCTTCATGTATGTATTCCAAATTTCTTTATCGTGGAATAAATGATGATGATTGATTACATTTTGTATGATCCATGTCGCACACTTATTAATGAAAGGAAATGTTTAAGAAAGGGTGTGCCCTGATAGTGCTCCAATGCATGGGGTAAAGTATAGTATCATGATACTTCATGTGAAATGGGTGTAAACTAATGCCAATTATTGTTCAATGAGTTTTTACTCATGATTCATGTGCAATGAGTTTTTACTCATGCTCCATGTGCAATGAGCCTTGGCTCATGCTAAATTCCATGTTAAGTGATGTTGCAACATTTCCATGTTATGATTATCATGATTTCTCCAACCATTATGTTCATGTGTCTCCTGTGCTCCATTGATATGTCTATTTTCTAACATGTATTTTATTACTCATGTTATTCCATGTTTATTCCCTTACTGGGCTTTCTATATCACCCTTTTCTTATGCTTGTCCTCAGGTGATCCCATTCAATGCTAAGTACGAGGGATTATAGTGGTCATGTAAAAGAATTTTTAAATAAAGACGTTGTATTTCATGCTTTAAGATGTCATGTAATGGTCCTAAGCCCCAAATACACTATACCTCTCTATCATCCATGTTGAATCAATTTAAGATTTTATGTAATAATTTTTGTTTATGTTTGTATTAAAAGAAGGGTTGTCATATAGATCATGTCTATTCAAACACACCCAAATAACATGACTTAAAGAAAGGGATAAACCATGATCTAAAAACCTTTTTTACAAATCATCCTAGGATTCCATCTAACCCAACACCCGAACTATCTCATTTCCTAGCTCGATGGGAATTCCCTATCCATGTGGGCTAGAAACTAATGCTTGGGTATCAACATTTCACTTTTCTGGGAACTATTTCACCAAAGGTAGAAAACCATAAACAATTCACCTGAATCAATAATCACATGATAACAAATAACTATAATCAAAATTCCATGACTATCACAAGTTAAAAATATATTTTTTTATTAAAAACCAAAAACATTAAACGGGGAGGTTATGAACTACACTACCAAGAACCTCTATGTAATAAGAGGGACAATACCATAAATCCACCTCAATAATCACCTATAAGAAGTGGAACACTGGAAAAAAGATCCACCATCACCACCATAAGAAATATTTCCTTTACCTAGGTCAAAAATAAAAATTTCTACATACTCGAAAGGGTATATGTAGGGTGTGAGCCAATGACTTGTAGGCTATCACCAAAAAATAAGGATTCCATGCCAAACCAATAAAATAAAAATTACTATGCTAGTTTTAGGAGAAATATGAGAAACCTTTTTAACAAAAAATTTTATGGAAATCATTATCATGAAAAATAATGCTTCGAAATTAAAATGGAATAAAGGTGTTACCTATGTAGATGGTAACCAAAACATCACAAGACCACAATAGTTAATCCCAAAATGCATTAACAATAGTGGGACCCTTAGAACCCCTTATCTTAGTGAAACATGGTATTATAACCATAATCCACAATGTCCTCATGCATGGTCTACTAAAGAGGAATCCATATAATTTGTTATTGGTCTCCAGTCATCATCATAGTTTAGATAGTTTTTTTTTAATCGAATTTAAACAAACTGGGCATCCACCCTGCCGATCAAACTAGCGTACTAGTAACAATCTGATCACCAAGAAACAAAGGATTCTCTTTATGCGCAATTCTTTTTTTAACATCACATAAATCACCTCTTTCAGAGGTTCACACACCCAACTATAGAATCACATAGAAAACCCAAAATCTTCTTACACATACAAAGAATAATCAAACCATAGATAGTATACATTCCATTTCTATACGAATATCCATTTTCAAAAACCCATCACACATGCACACAAATCCTAAATTTTTAATTAACATGGACAACAACCACATTCATTTTAAAAAACATCTTCAACCCATAAAAACACAAGAATAATTCAAAAATAATTTTTTAACCACACACACAAATCACAAAACAAATTTAGGAAGCAATAAAAACATTCCAAAATCATCTAATGATTATAAATCAAGTAATCACCTACCTTAATCTTAGAAACTTCTAGAATCCGATGGAAAACCACAACAACATGACAAGAAGACTTTATAAAGGATAAATCGCATCAAGAACATGAATATTAAAATAAATAAACTCAATATTTAACCGTTTTTAGTAAACCAATTCCCTAGAGAATGAAAAATTTAAAGAGGAAGAAAGTAAGAACCATGAAGAAGAATGAAATGAGGGGAGAATAGACTGAAATCATGACTCTTTTAAAATAACAGGACAAATCCTCCCAAATATTGATGTCCAAGGAAGCCAAAGTGAGGGGAAGAGGTTCCTATGGGACAAAAATTCCTAGTTGAGAAGAAAGGGGTGGATTTGTGTAAAAATATGGGGAGGATATAAAGGAAAATTTAACATTTTTAAGGACCTGAACATGCCGCAATGTTTGGGCTATAGAGTTTTCCAAAGAATGTGGTAAACATGTATAACCTATTCCAATAAAGAAAAAAGGACTCAATAATTTTTTGGAGGAGGTCACACACCCCTATGGTAGATCATGTTCCCTAAATAGAACCACTAGTCTAGGTTCATGGTTAGTCTCCCGCCCATGTAATATGTCGTATGGCTTGGAAAGTGCCACCATCCTGGGTGCACGATCAATCTTGAGCTAGCGCACAATTTCTACAAATGAGGATCCAACCATGTGAAAACTAATGTTAGGTCCAAGAACCACATTTTTTCTAAAACTTCTAGGAAGACAACGCAATAATTATAACACCAAAAAAATTAATAAAAATAAGTCAAAAAAATCAAGAATTTTACATGTTAACAATTATCTATAGTTCCAAATTTATTATTCTTTATTTACTCATGATATGTTTAATTATTTAGTACCATTACTTAGAGTTTTATATAACCATTATTATATTTTAATTTACCTAGAATATGATGATAGAATATTTTAATGAGTTTAAGGTTATAGATTTTAAACCGTTACAATGTTTTATATTTTATTTCCAATATAAAATGAGATTTGAATTTGTATATTGTTAACCAATAAAAATAAACTATTCATACATTCAGGATATAGTCTCTTGTATCTATTAACTATATAAAAATATAACAACATATTATGTGCATCTAGGGTCATGTCCCTTTCTAGAAAAATTTATACTTGTCCATATTCTACCAGTATAACATCCTTGAAACTCCCCTCCCAAATCCAGTACTAAAAACATAAACATAACATATCTGGATTTGATACTAAAAAATGTGTAAAAACATTAAGCATAAAAAATATATAACATAAAATGGAAATATTAAATAACTTACATACGCAAGGACATATTGGTTTTATATTTTTAGAGAATTAGTAAAAACTCTTTCATTGTTGACATTCCACGTAGAATCTATTTTTTCCAAAATAAAATTTAATGATATTATTTCATCATTCATTTTAAAATATATATCTACAGATCGAAAATTGTAATATTTTATACTCATCTAGAATCCCTTAAAAAATAATTAGAAAATGGGGGTGAGAAAAAAGTTAAGGGTCATAAAAGTAAAAAATTTGTTAGTCCAATGTAAAATATGAAAAACCATATAATTTTTTTCTTTTCTATGTTATTATTTGATCATAGAAATTAAATCGCATTCAAATTTACAGGAAAAAATTTAAAACCCATAAAAATCATGTGGGTAACTAAGTGAATTATATTCATAACCCACATCTGAAGTAACTAGTGATGAATTAAATACATAAGAGAATCCTTCCTAGCTGACACCCCTTCATGGATTTAAAGTTATTGAATGTTATCAAATTAATTGGAGAGTTATATTTGGATTAAATACCAAATTTTTAGTATTTTCCACACCTCTTGTATAAATTATATCAGTTTTGAGCGCCATATATGTTGTATTGGTCTCAACTGTTGAGTAAGTTGTATTGGGATCACCCATCGTATAGTGTGTATCTATAACTCTTATCATTATCAATAATTGTAAAGTATCATATAATAAATAATAAAATTATTCTTTCACGTTTTCTTTATAAATTCCTTGAAGAACATATTTGAACCAATTTTCAAATCCCTTTCATATATTGATGTTCCCTTTCTTTTTAATAACCCATTTTCAAAACTAAAAATATCCAAAACAAAATGAATCATTGTTTTTCTATGTATAAAACATGGAATATTGTAAAATAACCCAGACATTAAATAATTTCTGTGATGATAGGAATTATATTTGAGATCTTACATGTTGAAATAGAACATCCCTTTTTCATTTTGGAAATAAAGTCCAAAAATTTCATATAAAATATATGAAAATGTTTCGTATGAAAACCACTAGAATAAATTGAAAAGAGAAAAAAGAATTATTTATAATAAATTTATGTCATTATAAATATATCATGAAAATGAATTTACGAATATTGAAACTGAATAAATATATATAGAAAATAAATCGTTAAAACATTTTTGAAATGACGTTTTATGTTAAAGTGTCGCTTACCTCGAGTTTGAATCACCATGTATGATCTTTATCATCCTTAATAATAGACTTATGATAATTATATAGTATATTAAGAACCATTTTCATTTTAATTCTGTTATTATTTTACATTTTATAGCATTAATTTCCGTGTTTTATTTATTCACTGCGTCACTTAGGTTTATGATGGATGTTTTGAGGGAATTTGATTCATAAAACCCAAACAGCTTCGGTTAGAAAAACATGGTCCAATATGAGATTATTCCATCATATCTAGAGTAATTATGAAGAATTAATTATAAATTTTATTTATTAGTTATACTTTTCAATCCAACCATAAAATATTGTTATGGTAAATGAATTATGTTACAGTCATAGAGATGGCATGTCATATGTATGCATCAGTATTGTCTCAATTTTCTAGCTAACGTGAAGGAAATATGGTAAGTATTATTTTACATATACAAAATTGCAAAAAAATTAAAATTATAATATTATATATGTAAATAAATTATTTTTTTCATCCATGTGATGCAATGATGAAAAAAATATTGTGTTGCTTCATGGAGGTGGTAGTCCACATGTATTGAAAAACGATGTTATCATTTTTCAATGGTTGGAAAGTTAAAGAATTAGAAGATATATTAAATTTATAACATTGTAATTATTTAATGAATATCATGTTCGTGTATATATATATATATTAATAAAACACTTCATTATAAACAACTATGAGAGGTGGTGATGGAAAACTAAATACATTTCTTTGTGTAGGTGGTAATCCACATGTACGTATGTGCGACATTTTAATTTCACATTGGATAGAAATGGATATGAAAAAGGTTTTTAAAACAATAATAATAAAATTTTATTATATTTAGGAAAATTATGTTATTATTTTAAAAAATTTAAATAATATTTAAAGGAGGATTAAGAAGAGATAATTTTGAAATTGGTCAGTTGGAACTTACACCTTCTCCTCGAAAAACCTATTTGGCTTACTCTTTAAGACTTCTTAGATTCGTATTCTTGAGAGACCAAGATATCTAGAAAGTAAAGATTAAATTTTCTGAGATTTTTTAAAAGAAATTTATGAACTACAATCCTAAAATGTGTGAGGAAGAGTGGATAAAAGGTTTTATTTTATAAGTGGGGGAGGGGTACTCTGAAGATTATTCAAAGTATTAAATTAGTATAAATTAAATTTCTTGAAAAAATGGAACCAAATTGATATATTTATAATATAGGATGAGGATGAGTCTAAATAATATCATCCAATAAAATTTGGAAAAATTTATCTTATTGTTTCACTATTATCTCATTATTTTAACCCCTATTAACCCTTTTGATGATTGTCATGATATTAACATTTTGTACACTAGAAAAGTAAATAATATTACTATAAAAGGAAATATTACCTTTAAATAGACCATGGTATATATAGTAAACTATATCTCATTAAATTGTCTTAATATTAGATTTATATGAATTTTAAATCATTGAATAAAATATTTGGTATTATAAAATTACATTAATGTCATTTTTGAAAATATTCATTGAATTTTACATTATATTCATCAAGATAGAAATTTATTAGAAATTATAATTCTAACACATAAAAAAACAAGTAATATAAATAAATTAAATTATTGTGACACTATAACACATCAAAAAAATATCTTTTATAATCATTAAAATCATTTACATCATTTTTCTTCTCTCTACACAAGCACTATTCCAGTGTTACATAAGCATTTAAGGTATTAATTTCATCACTCTAAATAAAAAATAAATTATCATAGTAAAATTATTTCCATTATTAGAGAAATAAATTTTATTTTAATTAAAAACTTATATTTTTTCTTATGTAAACATATAATATAATGTTTAGCCCAAGGGAGTGCAATTTTTTATTTTTATATAGATGAAATAATATATATGTAATTTTAAAATAAATATGGCATAATATTTCAATAACATTTAATATTGGATGAGGATGTTTTATCACCGATCATAAAATATTTTAATGTAATATT
Source organism: Viscum album (assembly GCA_963277665.1). Lineage (NCBI taxonomy): Eukaryota > Viridiplantae > Streptophyta > Magnoliopsida > Santalales > Viscaceae > Viscum > Viscum album. The sequence goes on from OY728156.1 coordinate 57,277,427, forward strand.
TTATGTTTATTTTTGGACCTCAACATATTATGTTTCACCTTAATTACATGAATTACCTCTACTGACATGGAAAATATTTACTACTGTTACAATTCATATTTGACAAATATAAATGTAAACTATTTACCAAATATAGACATCCAGAATAAAATTATTGATTAAAATTTTCAATATTCAATTTATAAAAATGGGAAAAATTATTTACATCGTAAAATACATAACATAACGAAAAAACGTTTTTTAGAAAAATTTGTTTTTAGGCCACAAAATAAACCTACACCAAAATTTGTTATACTGATGTTTCAAAAGTAATTAATTTTTTTATATATAATTAAATAATACTTTTGTTACATTGAGATAAAAATCAAATTATTATGTGAATTTTTAATGAAAGAAATGACATTTAAAAAAACATTTGTATTTTTTCACTATTAGCTTAAAAATTAATATTTTCAAAAATTCCTAAGATTTAACCCTAGTATAAATTTAATATGACAAATAAAAAAATATTATTTTTATCACATAAAATTTATTAATATTACATTTGATAATTATAATATTCTCTCATAAAAGGAAATAATTTTTTTTTAAAGAAAACATATTTTTTGATGAATAAAATGAATTTACAAAAAATTGAGATAATAATTAAAATTAATTAATAAATAAATTTTTATTATGTAGGAACATTATAATTTTATTGTAATGTGATTATTATTATTCATAAACACTAATTTTATAGCTAATTTACAATTACAACATTTCCTTTATAATATTTCACTGTTTGTTTAATCCTAATGTTGCGTGTTGTATACACTATAAAACATAGTGTCCTTTTACAATCTCAGGGTCATAAATCCCCCCAACCCTTAATAAATTTATTTTTCTCAATATGAAATTGATCTTGGTAATCAGGGGTTTTTAATTTTATAAACCAATTACTGAAAACCCACAATGTAAAAAGGGTTTATAAAACATCATCTTGAAAAGTGGGAAAGGGGGTTATGTTATTCATCTAGAATGAAACATAATCGGGTTTTAAAATAGAAGAACATTATTCATAATTGAATATAGGGAAATGAATGAAAAAAATGTACACATAAGAATTCATAGTGATAGATAATATTTACCATATGAAATTTTATGGTAATGGGAAAGTAAATTACCACAAAACCCTAAATCAATGAGGTGTGAAAAGATAATTGATTCAAAAAATCTAGGCAATAGGATTTAATTTTTGTGTTAAGATAATTTTTAGAGAGCAGAGAATTTTTTTTTTCTATCTACCCTATTAATATAAAAAATATTTACTAACATGATTTTATTCAAATCCAATATGTAATTTCATCCTATGGTTTTCAGTTTCAATCTGTTTTCACCTTTATCTATTAATTAAAAATACTTTATGTGAATGAATATTAAATAAAAATATCACTATAGTTATAGAGACCCTCACATTGAATACATTAAGATTTCCGAAATTTTTTTAAATACTTACAACATTATATAGACTCCCAAATACCTTACTAGTTTACTACCTTTAGAAACAAGGAAACCGAAACACTGATCCATAAGTGAGCGGCATTATCTCCCACTAGGTTCTTCTCGACTAGTACCCTTATAATACACATCAAACATAATATATATCTTTATAACTTGTGGAAGGAAACATAAAATTTGGTGAGATAAAATGTTCAATAAGGGAAAATAAGAGAGATATGTATGCATAATAATGAGAAGAAGGGTTTGAGAACATTATTATAAAAATACAATATTATACCATGCATATCAAAGATCATATACATGAATCATGGCATAAGTATTGGTAGTTTATAAGACATAAATCATAATTAAGTAAATGAAATAATCCTTGAAAGAATAATATAGGAATAAAACATGGAATTTTGGGAGACACATAATCATATAGTATGATTTCCATCGTTTCCAATGAATCAATAATGATATCATCTTGGTATTATGGTTTCACTCCCCATACCATCTTGGTAGTTATGGTTTACCCTCTTTCCCATATTCTAGTATGATTTCACTCCACAAACAATCTTGGTAGTCATGGTTCACTCCCATGTCTATCTTATTAGTCAAGGATCATTCCTCGAACAATCAAATTATATATCGTTAGATATAAATCTATACTAAATGAATTGGAGGGAGATATTGGTCTCACCCATATCATAGTTAATTAATACATATATATTACACAAGAACATAAATAATTATATCATAATCCTTAAAACGAAATGGGTATTATTAACTTGTAATCATATCATAACCTATGGAAAGATATAGGTCTCATGATCATTTCATCATGTATATAACCTATGAAAAGAAGCAGGTTTCATAAGCCTATAACCTGTGAAAGAGAAATAGATTTCATCAATATAATTCTACCAAGAAATAAGACATTCATATAAATAATTTAATATAATCATGGAATAAATTACCTATAAAAGAATGAGTAACACCAACGAGAATTATATTATATGGGATATAAGTTTGAAAGATCATTTTAATAAAATTATTGAGGAAAATATCTTATTTTCATTAAAAATGTTTTTAAAAAATAAATCCATTTTGGAAACGTTTTTCATTGAAAATAGCTTTGAAAATTTATAAAGGAAGCATTGAAAACTATAAAAAGTTAGAAAAATTCCTTTTTCATTTAAAATGTTCTTCATAGATCTTTTGCGAACATTTTTCAAACATTTTTTAATTTTTTTAAACATTTTTTTTTAATACAATTGATTTATGACTAGAGAGAGATGGTCAGATTTGACAAAAAATGTTTTCTTACGTACCAAATAGTGGAAAATGGTACAAATACATGGATATATCTTGAATAAATATATGATAGTCAATCTCTTGAATTTTCATGAGATATGGATCATAATATTTCATTAAAGGTAACATAAACATTCTTGAAAAGCGATGATGTTGTCTTAATAAACTCATATAAATAGGTAACATGGGATCACACTTTCCATATAAGAAAATGAAATTACATGAACCATAAAATATCCTCAAAACTAATATTCATGATATAACATGTATAGTGGAATTATATACACCTTGAAAAATAATTTTGGTGCATAACAAAACCTGAGTCTCGAAGAAGGAAAATTGAGTGACCACTATTTTACCGCTTTGGTATCTCTTGGAAACAAAACAACGCAAAATAATGATAATAAAATGAATATTTAAATACACATAAATTTAATTATAAGAAACATTTAATATATCTATAGGAAGTATACACTCCAAACAAGAATAATGGGTGGGTAATAATTCATGTATCTCATGGAAATAAAAACTAAGATGAAATCCCCTTACGTTGCATATTGACTCTCACTGTACTCATTCAAACCACCTGTATAATAAATTAAATTTATTATAATTATTTTTCAGAACCATATAATATTATATAGTTTCATATTTGGCTATATCATGAACTTATATTACCCTCTTGTTTACAATATTATGTTAAGGTTTCACTTAGGTTAATATTTACTTTATTCATCGCATGTGTCTTAATTTGTTAAATCTTTAGACCATATAATTATATAATTATCGGATAATGTAAAAAATGATATAAATATTATTTATATTCATTATATGTGTATTATAATAATCTATATAATATTGATGTGTGAAACAAAATAAACCATCTTTGGAGACGGTAAGCCATACGTACGCATGAACACTATTTCTATTTTTATTATTGCGTTGAAAGAAAGAAAGAAAATGACCTATATGTATATATTTATATAATATCAATACAATAGCATTATAATTTTATATATATGATATGTGTTCAATAATCCCCTACTTAACACATTCCATGTATTATGTGAATGAATCACATCACACTATTACAAAACTATCTTTTAAGAGTGCTATAATTGGCCATTATCAGTGCTAGAAAAGCAATAACTACTTTAGTGTCATTAAAAAGAAAAGGATTTTTAAGTGGTAAAAATGTGATAAGAAAGGTTATATTTTTTAGTGCATTGATTTTAACTTATTAAGTGAATCCTTATCAAAGATTTTATTTAGTGTTGATAAAGAGACCATTTATCTTTGCTTTCAAAATCACTGATAAATGATCCTTTATTGGTTCTTTTTCAATGGATGATAAAATCTATCATTATAATCTATTTTATAAGTAATGATAAGTGATCCATTATCGTCAATTTTACAAGAACATGTAAAGGATATTTTATCACCACTTTTTAAACCACAAATAAATATATTTGTATCAGTGATTTTAAAATCTAAGATAATGAACAATTTTATTGACGCATTTAGTAGAACTAAAATAAGCTAAAACAATAGTGTGATGATACATGACACTACAATGCTATAAATAGATAAGGTAGTGTGCTTTAAAACCCAATTCATCACCAAAAATATCATAAAAACCAATATAATATAAAAATACTAAATTTAAATGAAATAAAATTCTTATCACAAATAAAAGAGAAAAAACTATTATGGAGTACGTTAATTAATTTTTACTAAAAATAATGTAAATTATGAATAAAAAGGCACACTTGGAGTCATACCAATCACACTGTGAGTCTAATAGAGTTGTTATTAATTCCTACATATTAAAAATGACTTATTAATCATTTTACTATAGTACCAAAACAGTACGAATATGTTCTCTTGTATTTGAGTGTGTCTGTTAAATTTTTTATTATAATTAATGTTAATTTTGAGTAAAAAGACACACCTGGAGTCATATATGTCACACCGTGTGTCTGGTTGTGGTTTTGATGATTTCCACATGTCAAAAATTTGTAATATAACATTTTCTTAAAGTGTAAAAATAAACTAAATGTGTATTATCAATTTTGAGCACACCACTTGTGTTTTTACAAAAATGTCATTTTAAACTAAAAACACAAACTTCGTACCATACTAATGGTATCGTGTGTGGTTTTGATATGATATTGATTCATAGACATCACAAATCTATTATTAATTTTTATTAAAACTAAAAATACAATATGAGGGTGTTTCATTAGTTTTTAGTGAGTGACACTTTTTTGTAGTAAAATGTCAATTTTAAATAAAGAAGGGACATATAGTGGTATTCTGGTCACACCATTCCTAAAATTTAGGCGTGGCTAATTCAGTCAAATAAAAAACGACATATACATTGTTTTCCTAAATCACTAAAAATTCTGAATTTTTTTTCTTATATTTGAGCATGTCAGTTGTTTTTTCACTAAAATTGATGTCAATTTTCAATAAAAAGATACACTTGGAGTCATATAATCCCTAACATGAATTTCTTTGAGGTTCTGTTGATTCCTACATTTTGAAAATGTCTTATTGATCTTTTTATGTAGTATCAAAACAATCCGAAATCATTTCTTCTATTTAGGGTATGCCACTTTCATTTTTAACTAAAATTCCATTTTAAACTAGAAACACACACTTTGAGCCATACTAGTGGAATTGTGTGCGGGATTGACATAAAAATAATTCAAACACATCATAAATTAATTATGAATGGTTTTTAGAAATTATCAAGACAATATAAGCATGGTTTCGTTCTTTTCAGTGAGTGACATTTTTTTGTATTAAAATTCCAACTTTAAACTAATAGTATACACATAGAGTCATACCGGTGACACAATGCATCAGATTGAGGATAATATTGTTATTATATATGAAAAATTAATTATGGATCAATAACATAACGGACAAAGACAATACAAATGTGTTTAATTGTTTTTTAGTATGTGAGTTTTTCTTCACTAAAATCAATTTCAATTTTGTATAAAATGTTGGATTTAGAGTCATACTGATCACAACTTGTGTCTGAATCATACATTTCAAAAATTAATTATTTATAATTTTAATATTGGACCAAAATAATCATCAAGTGTTTCCTTAGTATTGAGTATGTTAGTTGTTCTTTTTCACTGAAATTGATGTAAATTTTGAATGAAAAGACACACTTGGAGTCATACCAGTCACACAGTGCATCGAATTTGGGTTTCAATGATTTCAAAAAATTTAAAATTAATTATGGATATTTTTAATAAAGGAAAAAACAATCATAACGTTTTTCCTTGATTTTGGGTTTTCCACTTCTGTTTTTTTCAATAAAATTAATGCCAATTTTGAATAAAAAGACACACTTGGAGTCATATTGGTCACAACATTCATCATATTGATGTTTATATGACTCTTAAACATACTAAATAAATCAATGATCATTTTCCAAAATCACAAAAACAATATTAATGTCTTTTTTCAATTTTGAGTACACCACTCCTTTTTTTTTCTAAAATGACATTTCAAATTTGAAACACGCATTTTGAGCCATACTAGTGGCATCATGTGTGGCTTTGATATGATACTGATTCATACACATCACAAATGTATTATTTATGTTTATCCCAATTTATCATGAAATTTTGAGAACTTCTTCTCAGTTTTCAGTGACTGATGCCTTTTTTATTAAATATGTCAATTTTAAATTGACAATGGACACTTTAAGGAATACTGGTCAAACCATGCATAAAATTGAGGTGAAGATTCCTATTACATGACAAAAATGAATAATGGACCATTTTCCTAAATGAAAAAAATAATCATAATTTCTTCTCTCATTTTTTAGTATGTTTGTTGTTTTTTTCACTAAAATTAATGTCAGTTCTGCACAAAAGATGCACTTTGAGTCATTCTGGTCACACCGTGCGTCAGATTGAGGTGAGTCAAATTCCTACACATCTAAAATAACATATGGATAATTTTACTAAATTACCGAAACAATCCAAAATCATTTTCTAGGTTTTGAGTATGTCAGATGTCAGTTTTTACTAAAATTAATATAAATTTTATATAAAAAGACGCACTTGGATTCATACCAGTCACACCATGCATCAGATTGAGGTGAGGCTAATTTCTACCCGTAAAAAATTAATCATGGACTTTTTTAATAAAGTATCAAAACAATAGTAATGTGTTTACTCAGTTTTGAGTGTGTAAATTTTATTGTTTCTACAATTTCATTTTAAACATGAAACGCACTCTTTTGAGTATGCCACATATTTGATGATTGGGAGTTGTACATATGTATTTTCAATTAAACTAGTGAGGAAATTTATTCTTCCAATATAGAAGGATCTTATAGGTGGATTACTACCCTATATAAACTCAATTAATGAAGTGGTAAACTTCATTATTATAATAAGCCACCTAAATCATTAGCATGATGACTATTATCTTAAGTGACAGGTGTTGTGTGAACTATTAAATGATGGTTCTAAAACACAATCACAGTGTGATTGTTATTCTAATTCATTACACAACATTTTTATAATTTTCAATCAAACTCTTCTTATCATTCTTCACCATAGTCTCCAGCTCAGTCATCAAATCTATCTCCTCCTTCTTATCTGTCTTAGACTTTGACTTTGCCTCTACTTTCACCTCTTCCTTCACCTTTGCCTCCTCTTCTACCTCCGCCTACATAATTTGAAGAAAATGTTATGTGTACAAGTCAACACATAAAAATAAATTTATTTACTCAATTATACTTTTTCATGAGAAATTAATCAAAAATAATATATAATAATTATGAAACTAATGGTCCATACCCAAAATATATTTCAATGTTCATATATCATACTTGATTACAAACATAGTAGGTAATCACCTAAATTTTTTGTGGGCATCCATTCTGAAAAACAGTGCACTACCCGCTCGTATCTAAACTAATTTATTTATTTCTCTGAGTAACTAGGTTTTTGACATTCTTCATAGTAAATAAAAATTATAAATAAATAAATGATTACAAAATATATTTAATGAAATTTTAATTACCTTCAGAAATTACTTGTTGGGGATGTTGGTCTTTTCATGATTTATTATTTATCTTATAAATTTAAAAATATAATATCCACAATAGATTTAATTTCCTTTCTCCTAATACGGAAAAAATATCTCCAAAATAAGTAAATCGTTTTGAAATTTTTTTTATAGTTAAAAATTTTCATATATACCTTAATTTTTTTCCATTTTTAGTATTTCAAAGGATTTAGCACTTCAGGCACCTACTTCATTCCATTATCTATCTTGTACTGAACGACCACCCAACGATAAAAAAAAGTATTATTAAAACACAGTTTGTACATATAATTCTATGATTATCCTTATGATGTTGATTTCATTGTATTATATATTCACAATACACATCATGTGTGGGATTTTGGTTTGATATCCATGTATTTCATCCAAAAAATAAATATTTTGTGTTTTCATATTGATTGTTATCAATTTCCAATGCACCCTAAAAAACAAAAACAATTAAGTCATGTAAAAATTAAAAATATATTTTATGTGATTATATTGTAGAGTTATATAATTACACTGTAGGGATCAAAAAGAGTTTTTATTCTGATTATTTTTTATTAAACTCATTGAATAAGAAAAAAAATTTCTTTTCAATTTTCTGGTTTTCCAAAGTATGTTCTAGCATAGAAATGACATAGGTATTAATGAATGAAAATAATGATTCGCATGATCATCCCTTCATATATTTTTGATATAATATATTATATAGAAAATTTATAGTTATTACCTTTAATAAATATATTAATTCACTATTTGGACAGAAATATTATTAAAATGTTCATTATCTATGTATTAGCCTTTGTGAAGCCCATTAATTCAGGCGTGAGAATCTCATTTAGAGGCTTGATACCAATTTCATCTTCCATAGAGATTCTATATATTTATTCATCATATTAAATGTAATACATAGGTTTATCTTTAAATGTGTCTTCCTCAAGAAGTTTTAGTGATAATTAATGTTGCACTAGAACAGGCGGGAAGAAGGCACTCTTGAAAGATTGCATTGTTTTCTTGATCAATTCTGTAGATTTTCTTGATTTGACCTTCTTTTTCTCCACTTATTTATCCATCTATAATGTCATATCTCACTTTTAAAAACTTTATCATCAATGGTTACATGTTTTCTGCTGAATTTTTTTAAATACATACCTCATGTATCTTTATAAGATTCGGCAATCATGCTATGAAATCTCCAATATAATCTTCGACCATTGTAATTTTGAACCATCAAGTGGAACAAGAAGCTCAAAAATAATCTCATTGGATATATCAATCCCCACAATCATGTGATATTTTGGGAGGGCATGATTTTTTAGCTGGTCTCCAGGGATATTTTACATTGTACCCACTGTAATATGACGGTACGTGGGTGTTGACAAATACAAATCACATAAGGTTGTACCCTAAAAAATTTTAGTAATATAATGTTATGAGATGTTTTTTTATTCAAATTTAGGAGAAATTTTAATTAAAAAAATTTATTTCCCCATGTACGGTATGTAGTTGGGGGAATTACTTGCCCCAAAGCTAGTGGGATCATTTGTTTCATGTGTCGAACTTTTCTACACCACTGGTTCACCTTGATCATTTTTTATACATTATTCTACTAAGTCAGATCACAAAATTATATCTTCCAGTGAGTCTATTTTTGTTTGTAATAATCTCTCCATATTATATGTATCATCATGTTTTTTTATCTTCTCAAAAATATTTTAGTAGAGACTCTAAAAACCAATCCTCTAATGAGGCCAATTATTCAGAAAACTTTAAAGCTATTGAAAGTCTCTTTTCTTCTGGCATGTTTGTTTCCCATTCTGGTGTTTAACCCATATAATAAATATGAACATAAATAGATATTTTTATTTAATATTTTTATCAATCATAACAAATTAAAATTATTTCACACATAAACATTCTTCCCATATAAGTTTTTTTGTTTTCATCAACTAATTTACCCTCATTATTTACAAAAGCCTCCTTCTATATCACAATAAATGGGATGGAAGTGTATTATTATTTTTATTTATTAATATATATATATACAAATGAACATATGTTGTTCCATCTCTCATAATTAATCATTAATTGTTAATTTATAATAAATACCAACTTATTCCCAAATAAAGATTACCCCATCCTAGATTTGCGATATGGGTACACTGGTTTTGATGCACATTCATTATTATCAAAACAATTTTAGTATTTCATAAATTAACAATGTTGAATCATGTTGAATAAAATAAATAATTTCAAATAATATATTATCATCTTCAATGCACTTGAAAAGATTTATCGTTATGCTAATTGAGGAAAACAGCCCATGTTTCCTACTTTATAATGTGTTTATAACTAAGTGGTGGGTGGAGCTTTATTTTCCCCATAGTATCCCTAAGATGTAACTTCGTAAGAGGATTCATAAATCCTCTAATTTCTTTTCTTGTGGACATTAAGACAAATTTATTATAGTGATCTTACAAAATATATGATCTCTACCAGGAATAAAGAAAATTAAATTAATGTTTCAATATAATATTTTTTTTGTATAATAGATAATGTATATTGTAATATCAATTTTATATATTTACAAAGTATTTCCTTTATTACAGGTTGGACACAGTGCCATGGATCAATATCAATCTGCACATTCATCCTCATTTTAACCCCATGATAAAAATGCAAATTGAATTATTGGGGTCAATAGTTTTGACGCATTGATTCCAACCATCCTCATATAATATACCCTAACTTCTTGCCTCGATAATTTTATTTATATTTATGATGTTGCGCCATTGTTGTTTTTTCGTTAACATGTTGTTGATCCATTAATAATTCTGTAATTTTATCATCAACGATATATTATTCCTTGGGATAGGTAACAATATTATGTTGAGAACACATTTTATGAATCAGTAGTGAAACATTTAAATTGTCTTGAATAACAATAATACAATATAATTCATACATGAAATTCCAAAATTTCTTTCAATATTCTTGAAAATTGTTACTTTTTTGAAGAGAGATATAATAATTCAATACTCCAGTAAAAATAATATTCACTGCCGTTATTTAATCCATTTCATAAATTTATTACAATACATCTATTGATGATGGATTTTACTCCCAATTTCAAACTAGCCTTCCTTCCATCATTGTGGTTCCAATATTTCTTGATAATATACATCCTGAATAATTATTATTTAATTTTGTTGTTTGATATTTATCTCACATATTTTTTGGAAATAAAACTATCTTATGTGAACTATTCTATCCAAAATCCATCCCATACTATGAACTGGGGATAATATTGGATGACTACAACTCAGAGTAGTTAAAATAACATAAAAGAGATGGGGGTGAGTCTGAAGAAAAAAATGAAACGATACTTGTTTATGAGAGTAAATTTGAGTTTCTAATGAGGTTAAAAAATAACTTAAAAGATATTTTAATTATGGATTCTAATATATTACATTAAAACTAAGGATTGAAAATTTATGTCCACATAACTTCTACTAGAAGTCATTTACTTCCACTCAGAAAAAAAAAATTACACTTTATCTCAAATGTTTAATTTTTTAGTAGTTCTTAGAGGAGATACAAACATGCAGTGTTATTTGTGTGAGGTGTATGGGAGTGCTTGAAAAATACTATTTCTCCAAGATTCTAATAGTAAGTATGAGGCTGATTATCCCAAAAAATGGTTCAAAGATTTATTCTCACAATGTGAGGAATTCCTTTGAGAGTGATATTGGCACCCATTTAAATTTATCATGGTTGATGGAAAAGAGAATAAAAAGGTGTTATTGGTGCGTTATTTTTATCAAAATAAATTTGAAACACAGGTATTTTCTGGTAGCCATTAATCGTATTAGTATTCTCTTCTATGTATGATTAGTTGTAGAGTTCTAATAGGATCCAATTTGAACTAACTCATAATAAAAGTTATTTTTTATGAAGTGTTTCCAAAAATAACTGAGTGAGTCGTATAAGAAAATTCATATAAAAAAACAAAAAAAATCATTCATTGTGTTTTGATTAATTTTACAGGGTCATTTCTTGTGTTATAGGGAAGTTGTAAATGAGGAGGATGAAAATCTGAATGAGTTGAGGAATGAATTGGGAGATGTAGTATTCAAAGCCATGTTAGGGGCTTTGACAGAAATTAATGAATACAATTAAAGTGGGAGGTATGTCGTCAAGGAACATTAGAACAATAATGATGGGAGGAAGACTGGTTTGAAGTAGGTAGTCTAATATATCATCAATAGATGGAAGTAAATCAAGAATTTGAGCACATATTAAATAAAGCTAGTGATGGTTAGTTTTACTGGATTATTGATGTATTATATCTCTCATTAAGAGAATAAAAAATTTACAAGATTCATGAAATTGTGGACCTTTATGAATGGAGTTTATTTTATTATATATATATATTAAAAAATTGAATCCTTATTTACACAAACTTATTTATGAAACCTGTGGTCCTTTTTAGGTAAATTTATTTATTTTCTTTATTACTTTTTTGAATTCTATGATTCTATCACAATAGCGAATGGATATGTAGTTCACAATGCTCTCGTATAAATCTGGAATGAGATTATAGAGTAAGGGTAGAATTTTGAAGGTATAGGTAAGTGAGAGGGAGAGGGATTTGGGTTCCTGTGATGTTCAGAGATTGTGGTTCTCCAACTAACCACGTCAATAAAAATGTTTCTCATCAACGAGGCAATAAGGATTAATGTGTCCTAGGAACCTAAATTGATGAAATCACTTAAAATGTCTCCTAAATTGAAAATTAATTGAAATAAATAATATCTAATAGTCTTGAATAAATGAATCTCACCCCACCAACATTCGACATCACTTATATCTAATCAAGGATTCCTCATATTCCAATTTTGGATATTCTTTTAATCCACCATAAGATCCCTCTAAGAACATACATCCCTTAAACGGTGAATTTTTTAACTTATTCTCATTATAAATCTAGAGTTTTTTAACTCTTATAAATTAAATGGATCTATTAAATGAATTACTGAATTTATTATTATGATATATTACCATTAAATTATAGAATAACCACATATACTATATATTCCCCTCATTGAAAATTATGCCGCATAGCTTGAATTTGATCTACAATTACCTCTAAGAAATTAGGATCAAGAAAAGTTGTAGCATGTAGAGGATGTTCATTGGCTCATTCCTATGGAGATATATGGGTAAGAGTATTGATATATTCTATATTTATGTATATATTCATATAATTTTCCCCTTCCAAAAATCAATAATATATTAAAATTAAGAACAAAATAATCTATATTAAAAGTGAACCATCTAACACTCTCTCTTACTAATTTCCTTTTTAATAATTATTTACATAATATAAATATATTTTAAAATATTTTATAAGAATTATTTTAGATATAAGTATGAAATAACTGACTAATAGTGCTGAAAAAGTGGTTTACAAAATATACACAATAAATTAACAAGTTATATAAACCTAACAATCATTAATAAGTAAATAAAAATATAATATTTAGTTATTATTCATGTTTATATTCCTATAAATTTATAATTGATTATAGAAAAAAATTAAATAATGACACATAAGAACATGAAGTTTCAAATATTCATACTGATTCCTACCTATAAACTCCTAAATAAGAGGCATGAGACTCTAGAATATTGGACAAGGTAAAAAATAAACAAAAAACAACTTACAATTCATATGGTAACTGAGGTATCCAACCTAATTTTGTTATCTATACATATTTATGGATTAATTATTATGTCTGGGAAGCTTTTTCTTTTGGATATAATTTTTACAAGTATCCTGAAATTAACTTTTATTCCATTTTGTAACATTTTTTCCCTAGTATACACATATAGTTCCTAATTCAAGTCAGCACACTACCTTAGACACAATTCTTAGTAAAAAATGTCATATGTCGATGTTAAGGGATATATATAACATGTTTGTGAAAGGTTTTAACCTCTTCAATGTTTAACTAAACTCAATTTGACCATTCTATAAAGAAAGAATTACCTTTGTAGTAGTTTGTGGTGATAAATCTATTTTATTTATACATACAAGACCATACACATATGTTGACCGACCATACCATATGAAAACATCATTATATTTCTTCAAAAGCATTGTCTATTGAGGAAAAAGATGTAAAGTAACCACTCAATGTATTTAAGTGGAAAAGAGATGAGATACAGGTTTTTCCATGGTTAATAACATTACAAAAACAGAAATTGCAGAACCTAGAAAACCAAACAATGATAGTGGAAAAGTATAAAATAGCATACATTGTATTACAACCATGATTTATATAAGGGAACGTAGAGGAGTCATGCTGGTAGCAGAGTAGTTCCATGAGGGATTGAGATTCACGAGTGACTGAGTAATAGTTAGATTTATTTTAAATAGATCGTAGACACTTTTAACAGCGCTATCAGAAAAGAACTGATAAATATTTCTTTTATTTCTGCAAAAAAATTAGTAGTGATAAAGAATTTATAATTAAAATTATTTAAATAAATTTATTAAAATTTTATATTAATTTGAATATATATAATTATTTATTTATAATTATATAAATACTTATTTAAAAATATTAATTTTTTATTCATAATAATTTTTTATTTATATTAATAAAAAATATATAAATTTATAAATATAGTAAATATATATTTATAAATACTTTTTTTTATAAATATATATTTAATAATATTAAAGGATATATAATCTTAAATATATACATATTAAAAATCAGAAAAATTGGAAAATTCAAAATGAGTACCGTAACTATAATACTATTAAAAATATATAAATAGAATGTATCATGATATATTAAAAACATAATATATAAAAAATATAATATATTTAATGCATCATGATATAATAAAATTATAAATTATAATAAAAATTTAATAAATAACAAAAATATTATGTGTATGCGATTCTATATATTTTTGTGTCTGTTTTTATATAAAAATACATTAATTACAAATATATTCTTATGTGAAATCAATGTAACACGCGATTTTTGATATAAGATAAATTGAAAATTCGAACAACACTAAAAATGAATAGGACATTAATATGTTTTTAATTGAAAATTTATTCATTATATATATATATATATATTTATTTAATATATATTGTTTATTACTATTTATAATTAACATATACATATTATACTTATTTTTTATTAATATTTTTTTCATGAATAATTTTTTAAATAATTTTTAATTTTATTAATTTTTAATTTTTTTGCTTAATTATAATAATTTATTATTTTTTATATACTATATTTAATATATACCATTTATTAATATTTATAATCTATATATATGTATATTAAATTTATTCATTTTAGTCAATAATTATTTAAATAAATAAACATTAAATATTTTTCTTAATTTACTCATTTTCTATTTATATTTGTTTTATTATTTCATTTTATTCAATTTATGTATCTATATATTAAATATATTATAATTTTTAATTTTTAAAATTTATTTATATGTATATTAATTTGATTCATTTTTAACAATAATTTTTTAATTAATGAAATTGTTATTTTTTTTATTTTTTTAATTATTTTGTTTTATTATGGACCTTTACTAGTGCTATAAATTACTAATAAAGGACCATTTATCAGTGCTAGAAAAAAGCACTGATACAAGACACCAATTATCAGCGCTAAAAAAAGCACTGATAAAGGTTACCGTTTATCAGCACTAAAACCCCTAATAAAGGGCTCCCATTATCATCACTTATTTTAATACTGATAGATATGGAGTTTATCTGCACATTTTTCTAGCACTAATAAATTTCAGTGCTATTAGAAGTGGGTTTTATAGTAGTGTTACTTTGATGGGGCGGTAGTCCACACTTTCGAAAATGAAATTATCATATTAACACCAAAGAAACGTATAAAGATATATGTTTTAAAATAATTACATAAGATTAATTACATAAAAAATATAATATATAATATTTATAAATAGTGTGATCATCATAATGTCCATAATGAGAGGTGGTAATGGAAAAATGGAGAATCCTTGTTTAGTGAGGCTGTAGTTCTCTGTAAAAATAAAAAATATGTTTGTTACCCATTAGATGGAGGTGTTTGTGTGTTTAGGTTAAAACCTTATCATAACAACATCCTAGTATAATTATTATACTAGTGTTTTTATATAATCATGTGTTAAAAGAGTGTTTAGGGGTGGAGAAGGATAATCAATGAAAGGAGCTTGACAGAAGGCGTTACCTATTAATCGGGTAACTCTTTTTGGTTGTTTCCAAAAGACTTCATTAAAAGACTTTTTGAACAATGGTAGAAATTAGGGTGTAAGTTAGAGATTTTGGGAAGTATATTGTGAATATCATGGATGAACCTATGTGGTTTGATATTTGTGAAGAAGAGAGAGAGGTGGTGGTCTTTTATAGTGAATAGAAAGGACTCACTTGTTTTTTTTAAAACATGTTAGGTGCACCCATGTTTTTACCTAACAAAAGACATAAAAAAACTCAAGAATATAAGATTTATTTTCTTATCATGGCCATCAAATGGGTGTTGAGAAATTTTCTACGTTTTTTTGGGTCTTAAATGTATGTTTTAGTCCTTAGGTAAGCATAATTTTACCTTAATCCAAGTAATTGATTTTAATTACATACACTAATATTTTTCATCAAAAACAATATTTAACATAATATTAATTATAATTTATTCTGATTCTGAAAAAAGAATCATTTTTCTAAATTATAATCAATACTGTGATAGAAATCAATAATAACATTGACCTACAGTCGGGTCGACAATCCAGGGTTTTGAAGTAAAAAGGATCAAAATTTTGCAATGTTTTTTATATCAAATTTCAATGTAAAATTAGTTCAAATTACATAAATTTTATTCATTAATAAAAATATTATCTAATTAAACTTTGAAACAAATTTAATATATAATTTATCCATATAAATAAATGAGATCAAAAAGCAGTTTTGAATTAAAATCTGTTATTTTTCACTACTCATCCAAAAATGACGTTTCATAGAAATATCCCAAAAATTCACCCTATGATAATTTTGTAATTTTAAATTCAAAACTAATATATATTTTATCAAATTTAATTTATAAATGTTTAGAAAATTAATTTTATTAATTTTCAAAGAACGACATTAGAAGCAGTTCATTCGATAAAACAAAAATTTTAAACATACATGGGCCTTAACAAAAATCATATCTTTCATTATAAATATGATTTATTTATAAAAATATATATACCAAATATTTTATAACTAGTTATTACTAATCAAATTACTATGTTTAATGGATAGGTTATAAATATCTCGTTTAAATAATAATAACAATAAAACGATGTTTCGTAGAAACATCGGTGTTTCATGTAACATATGCCAAGTCAGTGTTTAATATAACATACTCCAAGTCGGTGTTCCATGTAATGTATACCGAGTTTATGATCCATGTAATTTATGGTTGACTTTTTTTTGTAACATAATGAAATTAGGCACTATGTGAATGGAATGTTTGACTTAATGCACTGCAAGATATTAATGAAAATTTCTTTTATTAATAAAATGACCATAAAAACTCAGGGTGTTACATTCTACCCCCTTAAAATGAATTTCAACATCTAAGTTCATCACACAGGTAAAAACAAATAAGGACACTTCAACTTCAACATATCCTAAATTTTCACATAGCTTCCTCTAACTAGTGATTTCTCCCCAAAACATTGGCAATGCAAGTAGTCTTGTTTCATAGAACTTTATCTGATCGGTCCAAAATTTCAAATGGTTATTCTTCATAAGACAGATCCTACTCTAGTTGTATGACCTTTTATTTCAGTAAATGTGAAGGTTCAGGTATGTAATTTCTCAAGGGAGATACATGGGACACATCATGGACTTGAGATATATTTATAGGATGTTCCAAGCGATAGGCTACCATCCCGATATGATCAAGAATCTCAAATGGAAAAATATTACTAGTGATTCATTTCCATTTTTTCCAATTATCATAACCTTATTCTAGGGAGAGATTCATAGAAATACTTTTTCACTAACATCAAACTCAATATCATGATAACTATAATCAACATAACTTTTCTACTGACATTGAGCTGCCTTGATATGGTGCATAATGGTTCTAACCTTCTTGATCATTTTTTCATCAATCTCAAGTTCCAATAGTTTTTTTATCCAAATTCATTCATACATGTTGGTTCTCTAAATTTACCCCATAAAGGGATTCAGAAATCTTTATCTAAATTATTTAATTAATTCTATTTTTGTAAGAACACTCAATAAGATGAATATGTTGATCCCAAATACCTTTTAAATCTAAACAATAAGATCTCAATATATCCTCTAGGGTTTTAATTGTTCTTTCAGACTGACCATCTTTTTGAGGATGATAATATTTTTTGAAACTCAATTATGTATCCAGTTATTACTGATGTATTTTCATGTACATTGAGGTAATCCTTGGATCCAAATATGATAAAATATAATTTGGTACTCTATGAAAACCAACCAATTATTTAATGTATATACTATAAAGGTGATATAGGGATAAGTCTTAGTTGATATCTATGAAGTTTGTTGAATTAGTAAGGCAATAAACTACCACCCTTATATCATTAAAAACGTTAGAATTTTCAGATAGTTCAAATAAAAAATCCATAGTGATTTTTCCCAATTACCATTCTAGTATGGGTAATGGATGCAATATCCCCTTTGACTTTTGTCTTTCAGATTTAACTTGTTGTCATACCAAGCACCAATATACAAAACTCTACAACATCTCTCTTTATTTAATCCCAAATAATTATTTTTTATTCACCATATGCATCTTTTTACTTACATGGAGAATAGATAAGGAAGAACTATGAGCATCCTCTAATAGCTACTTCTTATAATCTGTTATGGAAGGAACACATAAAGGTTCCTAAACCATATCATTCCATCATGGTCAATGTTAAACTCATAAACATTTTTTTCTTTCTTTTAGAGCTCTTCATCTTCCTTCGACACCTTCTAAATCTTTACTAGGATAAAAGGATGAACATTCATTTTTGAAGGATAATATTTTTCACCTTATATTAGGATTTCTAGATCCATCCTTTACAAATAGAGAAATATTTGATCTTTTGTGATCCTCAACACGGATAAGATAACATGATCCTTACAACTCAAAGCATCGACCACCATGTTCTCTTTCCCATGGATGTATTGTATCAATAAGTCATAATCCTTTATCAAATGTAACCATATTCTCTGGTTCATGTTTAGCTCTGTCGGCTTGAATATATATTACAAAATTTTTTGATCAGTATATATATCACACTTTTCTCCAGAAAGATAACTCCTTTGTATCATTAATATAACAATTAGCAATTATAACTCCAAATATTGTGTGGGTAATTGTTCTCATGAATATTCCACTAACACAAGGTATAATTGATAAACATGTTAATGTATATAAGAACACATCCCGGTAACTTCTTAGATGAATCCATATAGATTACTAACCCTTATCCACTATAGGGTAATGTATTCGTCGGTGCACTAGCTAATCTTCTCTCCAGATCCTTGAAATTTTCCTCATATTCGTCTATCCAGAGGAACATGAACCCCTTTCAAGTTAACATGGTCATATGATTATATAGTACTTATAGATTATCCTCAAAATATTGATATTATTATGATAAACAAAAAAATCAATAGATATCAATCCCATTGGTTGGTCTAGGAATGAATTTAATATCATCCTCCATTGATGTATCTACTTCTATACCATCTCTTGCAATTATGTGACCCAAAAATGGAACCATTTGCAGTCAAACAACCTAATTTGTAAAATTTTCATATAGATTATCTTGTCTTATGGTCTTTATAATAATTATTAAGTTATCTTCATGCTCTTCCTTTATATTTTAATTGTTAAGAATATCGCCTATAAAGACTACCAAAAACTCTTCAAGGTAATCTCTAAAGAATATATTCATTAAATCAATAATGATAAATGGTGAATTAATAAGACTAAAAGGCATCACTATATATTCAGAGTGTCTATACCTTGTACGGAATTCCGTCTTGGGAATATCCTCTTTCTTGTCCCCCAATTGATGATATCCATAATTAAGGTCAATCTTTGGAATGTATTGTGCTACATGTATTCGATCAAACAAGTCATCAATACATGGAAAGGGATAACTATTCTTGATCATGATATTTTTCAACTCTAGATAATCAATGTTAAGATGTATTGATCCATATGTATTTTAAAAAAATTACTAGTTCACCACACGGTGACACACATGGACAAATGAATCCCTCATCATGGTTTTCCTGGAGTTTTATATTCAATTCCTAAGACTCAATTGGATTTATTCTATAGGGATACTTGGAAATTGGTGTGGAACTATGTATGAGTTATATTGAGAACAAAACATCACATTTCTGTGGAAGTCTAGGAAACTCTTCTAGAAATAAATCAACAAAATCCTGAAAAAATAGGCATATCATCGAGAATGATTTTCTCCCCAACCATTTAAGATAAAAAAAACCTTCTTGATTGGGAATTAAGACCCATACATTGGATGTAATATCCATATGAAGTGTATACCTATTGTCACATTGATGGATGATCATAGGAGATTTTGAAATATCATACTTAACATCCCTTACTAGAAAATTGATGTGAAAATATGAATAGAGATCCAATATATTCCAAATATGACATCAAATTCAACCAATGGAAGAATGGCAAGATTTTCCGGAAGCGTATTCTAAAAAACTTCTATCGGAGAGGAATCGTGGACATGTGATGAAATCATATTACCATTACGGGTATGCACTACTAATTTGCAATATAATTGTTTTCATAGAATCTTAACACCCCTAGGAAATTAATTATATATGAAAGAGTAGGTAGATATTGAATCAAATAGCACATTAGCAGTTCTAGTGTTGATGGTAAGTTTATCATTCATCACATCATTATCAAACCCCCACATCACAAATAGTGATTTCTTGAGATTTCCCCATGATTATTGACATAATTGGTTGTTGACATCGATCATCATCACTAGCCCTTTTTTGGGATGTGGTTAGAATAATTCATGTTCTCCTCACACCTGTATCACTGAATCATGGGAGGTGAATTCTGTTTCGATTTTTCCCCATTCACAATGTTAGCTAACTTCATTCTATAATTTTGTCAATAAAATGACTGATGGAGGTGAATTTCCTGGTTACTGTAGCAGTACTGTAGAAGGTACTCTTCAGTACTGTAGCAGCCGGAACTATTCACCCGATTTGGGCTTTCGGGCCACCGGTTTGGGCCTACGGGTCTCCAGGGCCTTCGGGTCATCAAAGGACTTCAAGCCTCAGGGCCTTCGGTCCACAAAGGTCATGGAGTAGCCTAGTTCACATAGAGAAGGCCCCAAAAGAGGATCAGAGCAACAAGGCTAGCAGTCACCAGATGCAGAGCTACAGGAATGGAAGAATGATAGGGTATGACAACCGCCATCGGGATGAGGCACCGTGTATATTTGTACAGGGAAATCCTATCCGATCATCAATGTAAGGTGGGGTGCTAGGTGATCAATTTTGCAGAATCTAGGGGAATTTTGTTTTGGTGTGGGCCTACGGGTCATGTATTGGGCATAGTATGCCTCCAGGCCTTCTGATAATGTATTGCGAGTCATGTCGAGGATTCTTCCTTGGGATTACGGGTCATGTACGGGTTACTCTTCATCAATTTAAAGGGGGATTATCTATAATAAAATAAAAAATAAGTCCTTTGGGCCATTCAGGCTATTAAACCCCTTAAAGAAATTTCTTCCATGTTTCTTCCAACACATAGATCATAAAGGTAATATCATATTCTTCTCTTCCTGATTTTTAGATTTTCTTTTAAACTCCATCTTCCTCTTCTTTTCAAAACCATGAAATTGATATGTGACTCCAACCTCTATTTAAAACTTGACTGTAGAACAAAAAATATCTTTACTGCTACTAATGTATCTTATAGCCAACACATTTCTGAGAAATGCCATTAAGCCACTGAAGAACCTATCAACTCTACCTTCGGGGTGGATGGTAATTATTGAAGCCTACCTCGAATGTCTCATGAAATAATCCTCATGGGTACCAATAGATTTATCATCCATTTTCATAAAATCAAGTAACTTTTTCTCAATCATGGTATAGAGAATCAGGGGAAGGTACTTATTAAAAAATATGTTATTCAACTTTTCCCAATCAAAGGATTTAATCTCATCATGAAAACACATTTTAATTATTTGAGTCCACTACTAGTATGCTTCTCCTTATAACTGATAAAAAACCAGAATGTCCTTCTCATGCTCTGAATATTGATGAATGTAGAATATATTTTCACTACTACTAATCCATTGTTCAGAAACCAATGGATCATAAGACCCTCTAAAATAATGTGTACATTACCACATGATGGATGCAACCAAATTTTCTCCACTCATTTTCTAATTTGAATGTCCACCATGATTCATATATTGTGAAATCTATTTGATCATAAAAACATGGGATTCCATTTTAGATCCAATAGAATTTGATTTCTTAGGAGTACAATCATTGATTTTTTCACAGAAATCACTATTAAAAAGGTTCCTTTGGGTTAAAACAATTGACTAAAACCAAAAATCATAGACTAATAAGTAGTTGTCATTTGTTAAGCGTTGACATTTTGGTCAAAAACCAAAACACTAAATTTATTAATAAAAATCATTACATAATTTTGAAATAAATTATTATTTTTTAAATCCCTATTGAAAATAGAAAATAAATCAAAAAGGTGTTCCTTTACCCATGTATTGTCATGGATGAATCCCATGTTAGTAAGTCCATACACAACCTTGTTCTCTTCCTGAATGGTTTGATTCACAATATTACTAGTATCCATAAGAAAATGCAGACAGTCCATCCAATGGGATATAATTGGCCATACAAGGTGTACTACACCATTCCAAAGAGCTTTCACAATGGTCACCAAATCTCTTTCAATTTAGATATTGTTCCATCTATATTGATTCAAAAATGGTATTTCTTGAATTGATCCCATAATTTCGGATTCCAGAGATGAGACCACACCACATCTACCCTAGACGCACCCTATTGTTTTCCCAAATAAGTTTCTATAGATCTCCCTGCAACCTGAGTTTCTCAGGTTCCCTTTAGAAGCACTATCAACATTAACTTTAACCCCTCCTGGGGGCAGAGCATGCCAAAATACATCAAAAGTGCGTCTACCATGGGGAAAAACACACTTCACATCAATAATCCATTGAATCCCTAAGCCACTAAATGTGTTAATTCAAAGTCCCTTCAAAGTCAAGGTGGCTTCACGAATGCCATTAAGAATTCTCACTTTTCCTTTATTAAGACTAAATGAGTAGTTGTGATGAATAAGAGAATTTTTGTTATACTATATTGCATGTAGAAGCTCAACTAAAATAGTTATATAGAGATTCTTGATTTTCGGAGAGGCTTCCATATCCATACAACATTGTAGTTGACTTTTGATTGAGTTATGAAGTAACCATCTGCACTCAAAAAATATCAAAGATGTAATTCCAAAGAGTAGAGCCCATAGAAAAAGAAATAAACAGGTTGTTAATGTATTCCTAATGTTTATTACATAGATGAAATTTAGAGAAAAGTTAAATAGCAAAGGATTAGAGACAAGTGTTAGTGTGAACCCTTTTGTGACCAATATGCTAAACAAGGATGAATTGCAGGGGTTTAAGCATAATTTATTAATGTTTTTTAGTTAACTCAATTTTTTCAGAATTACTATGAAGATGATCATAAAACAATTTACATTCAAGCACAACATTATGATCAGGCTCCCCAATTAAAAAATCATCAGTGTTGGAAAAGAGATAGTTTTCAATGATATACATAATATTGTATGGTAAATTAATGTTCTAAGAGCACAAAATATCATTAATGGTATTATTAGTGTGCTCAGGTGGTTGATTGGGTGAATCCATTAAAATGAGAGAAGCACCAGTCCAGTTGTCAAGACATCTATTCAGAGAGGAGCATTTTCACACCATCCATCTTGAGTTAGACATGATGTTGGACAATGCATTTTTAATAGAAGTCTATATGGAAGAGCTCATATAATTTAAATTATATTTCTTTAATTTATCAGGAAATTGACTTTTTAAGAAAGCGAGTGAGTTAGATTTATTATGAAGATGGTTCCAAGTGAGTTTTTCCTAAAAGGCATCATTGAAGACAATCAGATTTTTGAGGTCAAGTCCACCTTTATCCAAAGGCTTGCAATAGGTAGACCATGGATCTATCACCAACTTCCTTTCAAGCATTCTTCCACACCACAAAACATTTTATATGGCTAAGTTTATTTCAAAGACCATCTGGAAAGTTATAAACCATCATCTAATAGACAATTTTATAAACACTCATGGACTTGACATGAAGTATCCCATCATCCATGGGGAGGAATTTACCTTTCTATAAGGGAAGATGGTGGTGGATTTAGTCAACATTTTTAGAAAAGTATCTAGACTTGGGTCTTCCCCAAAAAATGGGAACACCAATATAGTTGAAGGGGGTGGATCCTTCTTTAATTCCTAAAACATTGATAATATTTTATTTTCTGATAGAATGAACCATATTCCCAAAAAAAGATGTAGGATTTTCTCCAAATGATGGTTTTCCAAGAAACATCTTCATAGTGAGATGGTTCACATTAGAGATTAATGGTATTTATTTTATCACATTGTAAAAAATGATGATGTCATTAGAATATAGGAGATGATTGGGTGCACTCAAATTCATGGATTCATGTATTAGTTTGTGCTTGTTTGGATCCATAAGATGAGTAAGTAATATACATAAGTAATCTTCAGAAATAGAGAAATTAATGGTGGAGAGGGTGTCACCATGTCAGACCCCTTTGGTGTATTTAAAGTATCCATTAGGAGACCCATTTACAAGGATTTAAATGAAGCAATAATTGAAAATAATTTTAATTGTACTAATGAAAGAGTCATTAATCCGAAAACCTTGCAGAACATTAAAAATAAAACACTAATCAATGGTATCAAAAGTATTCTGAATATCATGTTTGATAGAAATATTTCCAACTCTACTAGACTTATTTAATAAGTTAGTTCATTATGAGAGAAGGTAAAGAAAATATTGGATGGAGCTTTCTTTACCAAACCCATATTGGTTTCAAGGGACTATTTTATAGATGATAGAAGAATGTTTATTTGAATTAAGCATGGTAATGATTTTATAAAGAGTATTAATAAGGGAAATAGGACTGAAGAGATGAATCTATAAATCATTTTCCACTAAAGGGATTAAAGATATGAATTGGGAGTTTATACATTGGGGAATAATACACCTAGAAAAAATTAATTACCAATCCAAAAACAGTTACTTAAATAACATCCCAAAATTGCTGATAGAATCCATTATTGAATTTATTCATACTAGAAGCACTATCATGATTTATGCTAAAGACAATGTCTCTAATATCTGGATCAAGTGGAATTCAATTGAGAAATTATATGTTCTATTTATTCACCATGACTGGAATGACATCAAGTAAAGAGTTTTTATTAACATCATTCCTATTGAAAATATTTTCAAAGTATGATACCAAGTGATTAGCAATACCTTCTTTGAAATCAATGAGTTTTTCTCTTCATCTTAGGTTGGATAGAGGCCTACATTAATTCCTAGTTATTTGATAAGAATTTTATAATTTAGTATTTATGTCACCATCAGTGATCCATTTATCATTAAATATTCACTTTAAAATTTTATACTCCATGGTGAGTAAAGAAACATGTTTCGTAGTAATATTGATTTCGTGTTGTGGATCAGAAGAAAAATTAGTATAAGTAGCGGTGTTCTATATTTGGTATAGTTCCTTCTAAAAAATAAGGATGCCATTTTCAATTTTTTATGATGTTAATATACACAATTCCTTATGTAACTATTTTAAATTTTTTAATTTAATGATACATAAAAAAATTATCTTTGCAATTTCATATGGAATACCACGAATATTATTAAAATGTTATCATAATTAGGAACTGAAGACCATGTTATGTTAAATATAAAAGGTAAAAAAATTCTTGGAGTTATTGAAATAGATGTTGACTAGGATAGGATGATGGATAAAATTAAGCTTAGGAAGGGTGATTATAGAGATGATGTCACATTTATCCAGGTCTAGAATATATGTTAAATCTCCATCTAATTTTATAGAAACCACCATATTATAATGCTATCTATAACATGTATACTTGGTACTCGGGTGATAAATTTCAACAAAATTGTTATTAGTAATTGAGGTTTTAAAAACCCTTAAAGAAATAGTGGAGTGAGATGGTCCTATTTTCTCACTTCTGGCAAGAATGGAATTATAGTCACACCCTAAAAACCATGGTTCTTGAATGTTATTCCTTCGGTGGTAGAGATCATTCAAAAGGAACCAAATTAATAATAAGAAGTCACTTATTGGATATCTAAATTATGACACCTTTCCTGATCTATGAAAAATTAGGTTTATCCTATTTTATTCAGAGGAAAATTTTATTTAAATCATTCTTAATGGTTCATGAATTGTTTGTGAATTTCTATATAATATCTCAAGGGAGTGTCAAACCAGGTGTGCAGTAAGGCATAATTTCGTATACCAAATTACCCCAAGTGAGGATCAGAACATCTTCTCATAGTTTTTACCCCTAGTTACATTTGTTCTAAATCAAAAACCACATATAGTATCCAAAAATGGATGTATTTCTATGAAACCAATCACTTTACCCTTCACAAAAATTCTCAGACATTTTCCTATACTTTTTATTATCATTAGAATTATGCCTTCACATATCCTTGGTTTTCTCACTAAATTTTTCTCATCCTAGAATCAAATGTTTAACTAAAACTTTTCCCTAATACCAACTATAGAGACCCTCTCTTATCATATATTAACATTAAATAATATTTTTGAAATACTTAAAATATTATAGAAATACGCGCCCAAATGCCATATTAGTCCAGTGCCTTTGGAAACATGGAATCATAAACATTGATGCAGAAGTGAGCTAAATTATCTCCCACTAGGTTCTTATTTACTAAAACCCTTATTAGACTCAATAAACATAATACATATCTTCATGACCTGGGGAAGGAAACATAAAAAGGGGTGAGATCTAATGTGTAAAGACCCGTAAAATTCAAGGAAAATATTTTTAATTTTCTTTGGGATTTTACAAGAACGCAGTTTCTGACGACACCGGATTCCGAGGCCCGTTGTGCCTGGAATCATTTTCCGAAGTTTATCTTGGGTACGTTCAGTGAACGAACGAGCGGGTTTTCCTAACTTTTGAACCGGTGCTCAGAATCGAAATCTGAGGGCACCGATGAACTCGATGCGCCGGTAATTGCTTAAGAAGACCCTCGTTCTGGAGTTGCATTTTCTCGGGATGAGTTGTTTAAATAAAGTGAGGGATAATAATATAATTGTTTTACAATTATATTTTCTTTTCTTGTTACATGGATTAAGTGTTGTGTCACAACACTTTTCCTATCTCTTATGTGGTTAAAAGCTATGTAATGGAGTTAGGGGTGGGACCCATTTGTTGATAACTACCTTTTAGAAGATTAAGGTGGGGTGGGACCCACACGAGCCCAACCCCTCAACATCCCCTCTTAATTTTGTAACTATCAAAAAGAAACCCCCCCCCTTTTTAAATAAAGTCAACTCTTTAATTGTGTCGGTTTTCCAAGTAATTAATTCTTGGATTCGTTTGAATTTCAAATGAATTCCTTTGGATTGTGTGTTAATTAAATAAGACTAAGTCTTATTTCGTGGGAGAATAGTTGATGGTGCGAAAGGATTTGGGGAGGAAAGCTCTATGTTCTGAAGGACGTTCTTCCTCCTCGTCGAAGAACATGAAGAACGCGAAGAATGTGAAGAACGCCAGATCCTCGGAAATCAACAACGCCATCTTCCACGACGCTTCTTCCGCGACGCCATGTACCGTGACGCCAACGACCCTCTCCTTCGGCGATTCCTTCTTCTACGACGAACCTTCGTTCCATGATTACTTCAGGTAGGGGGATTATTTTGAGAATGGTATTTTCCCTTGGTTGTTCCTTCTAAAACAGAGAACCCGGATCAACTCATCATTATGTTGATCCACGAATGTTTTATTTTGCGTGTTGGAAATATTGGTATGATTCTTTTTATTTAAGAGGTTGTAGGGAATTATTTTATAGTTTATGAAATTCGTGTTTTCATCCGTCATTGTTCCTAGTACTTTTGGACCACCTGTTACCACTTAACGGGAGGGGGTCGGACCACACAAACACGGCGGACCATCCTCCCCTTCTATCTTGTCTTCCTTGTGGTGGAATGGAACGAGGATAGTGTGGTGCCGTCGTACCGCGTGGGGTCATGCGGCAAGGTATGGGCGGCGCCGTCGCGCCGCGTCTTTTAATCGAAAAAGAACATGGCGCCATCGCGCCACACCGGAGAACCCCGAAGGCACCGCGGCCGGAGCGGGGCCGCGGCGGAGGGGTGTGGCGTCGTCGTGCCGTGCGAGATGGTCCAAGGCCACGGCATAGGCCGCGATAGAGCAGGGGAACCGGCGGCCGGTTTTGGGCCGCCGGTGTTGGAGCAGGGGGACCGGCCCTTGCCAGTCCCGAGTCGGCAGCAGCCGGCCGGCCGAAGCGGGCCCGCCGGACAGTGGAAGTACCAGGGGATCGAAACCCCCGGCTGGTAGGACGTGAGTGGCCCCCATTATGGGGTCGCGGTTACAACAAGCGGGGGGCAACCCCCCCCCCCCCCCCACCCTCATCCCCAATGGCTCAGCCGTTCGGCCGAGCCACCTAGCCAGCACGCCGGGACGCCGAGCCAGGCCGGGCCGGACCCGGACCTGGGTCGGGTCACCCGGTTCGGGCCGACCCCGGGGGGTTGGGCCAGGCCGGGCCAGGCCCATATCCCCCAATTCGGACTGTTTCCATTTGAACGCCCATATCTTGGGCAACAGACCTCTGATCGATGCACCGTCAGTTGCGTAGCGATCCTTGGATCGAGTCGGTCATTTCTCTATATTACACTCAAGTTTTCGGAGAACTTTGTGTTCGGCCGGGTTGGTTCGGATACGAAACCAATCGGGCCCTCGGAGCGGAAACGCTTATATCTTGAGCTCCGGACGTCCGATTGACGTGCCGTCGACTTTGTTGGATTCATCTTGATGAGACAGAACTTTTGGCTTACTCCACTCAATGTTTGGACGCCGTCGGAGTGCGGTCGGGTTGGTTCGCTCACAAAACCAACCGGGCCCCTGGAACGAAAAAGCCAATAACTCACAGATCGGGCGTCCGATTGACGCGCCATCTATCTCGTTGAATTCCTCATGATGAGACGGAACTTTTAGCATACTTCGCCTGAGGTTTGGATACAGTTGGATAGTGGCCGAGTTGGATTGCACATGAATCCAACATGTCCCCTAGAACGGAAAAGCTGATAACTTTCAGACCGGACGTCCGTTTGATGAACCGTCAGCGGCGTTGGTGATCACTTTGAGAAACGGTCCCTATGAGCATACCCTAAGAGAGTTCGGGGTAAAGTTGAGATACGGCCGGGTTGGTTCACACACAAAACCAACCGGGCCTCTGGGATGAAAAGGCAAATAACTCACAGACCAGGCGTCCGATTGACGCATCGTCTGTTGCGTTGAGACCCCTATGATGAGGCGGTCCTTTGAGATACTTTTTCGTGGGACTTTGAGATACTTGGAGTATCGACCTGCAGCTCGTGGAGTGGACCCTCCTAGAGAAGAGCGTGCAGAGTATGGAGACCGTGTAGCCGACTGAGACCTGACGACTTCTTGACCGACTCGACTTAGAGTGAGTCGACTAGCCCAGTGGAAGGAGAACTAATTTGTTTGAGTGCAGACCCATGGAGGACGGAGCACTACCTGTGTGACAGTGAAGACCCGCAGTACTCATCTGGAGAGTACCTCTGCAGGCTATTAGGGGGTGTACACTACTGTGTTTGGGTGGCATACCCCGGTGGGAATCACTAATGTGTTTGGGTGGCTGACCCGTGCTACTCGACATGAGGAGTACCTCAGCAGTCTTAGGTTAGTGAGAAGTACCTTGGAGTCATGACAGGACCACTGTACACTCTAGAGACGGGGCTCTTCAGCAGTTACGGTTTCGATAATAAAAATCTTGGTTTGATCTGAGTCTATGATCTTTGTGTTTCCTCATGATTAAGATGGGTTACTTGATAACTTACGTATATGTATGGGCATATACATGGGTAGTGGTTATCCGTTGATTTCTTAATCTTTGGTTTCCTCATGATTGAGATGGGTTACTTTATAACTTAGGTGTATGTATGGGAAAATACCTAAGTAGAGGTTATCTATTGAGATCTTCTTTGTGGTTATCCTTTTTGGTTTTAGAGAGACCTTGAGGGTCTCGGGGTCCCTACTGAGTATCGTTATATTCACCCCTGCACGGGCTATGCCCGCACCTCATTGTGTTGTTTGCAGACGATGGGAAGTGCTGAAGGAGGCCGAGTGTTCGAGGACTAGACGGTACCCGGAGGTGGACCACATGACGAGTCAGTACCCGGAGGTGGACCACACGACGAGTCAGTATCTGGAGGTGGACATCACGATGAGACAACACATGGAGGAGGTTGACGGGCGAGAGTGTTGTGGAGGCTATCTGTACCTACCCTTCAGGTTGGATCCGTGGGGGACGATCCAGGAGCTACGCCATCTGTACCTACCCTCAGGTAGGATCCGAGGAGGAAGACCCAGGAGTCGCTTCCGTTCTTCAAGCTGGTGTCTTTTTCTGTTGTACTTTTGTTTAGTTGTAGCTATACTTTCAGTTTGGTTTGTATTCTGGCCCATTATCTTTTCATCACTTTCTTTTGTACTTAGTGTTTTACTTCCGCTTGTACTCTATGGTGTTTTTTTGCTTCTATAAAGGAAATCCCTTCCCAGTTATCGATATTTACGCCTTTGGTGCTAGTCTCCAGCCCCTGGCCTATGGAAGGAGGTCTTGGGGTGGTCACAGCACGGGCCATGAGGACAGGTCGTGAAAAATTGGTATCAGAGGAGTCGGTTCTACCGCAGAACTTATAACTATGATATTTTCTTTATTTGAAGCAATAGTGTTATGGGTACCGAGTGTGGTCTTCAGTTCAGGGAGTCCAGTGTTGGTGCGGGCAACCGATGTATCCATACACCCGAACCCTGAAAACTGATTTCCGACTTTGTGCATGAAAACACTGATTGTGTGTGTGTTTCCATAAGTTTTTAAATGTCAGCTCAAACCAGGTTAGCTCACCAGGTATTATCGTTTGACCGTGTCACGTTGTTTCTTTCAGGATTCCTTTTCACGGACGACCATCTAGAGCCCAGAGGGATGCGCTTACTGACAGAATGCCGAGCGACGAGACTTCGGTACAGGGCCCTCTTGTAGTCGAGGCACCAGCGGAGGCACCAGAGGTACTACCATGCATTGGGCCACCGATGCCACCAGCCCCAGCAGTAGGCGATGCATGCCATTTGAGCGCACTGCATGAGTTCCAGCGCCAGAGGCCACCCAGGTTCTGGTGAGAGATGGACCCGCGGGTGGCTGAGGATTGGCTTGAAGCTGTGGTGAGAGTCTTCTGGCTAGTGGGGATGCCGGCAGACTTCATAGTGATCTTTGCTGCTAGCCTTCTTTAGGCAGTAGCAAGAAGGTGGTGGAGCCACTTGTTCCAGTTTTGCGACGCGATGACCTTCACATGGGAAGAATTCGAGACCTTCTTCAGGGTGGAGTTTGTTCCAGTAGGTCTACACCCCGAGCGTGTACAGGAGATGCTGCCTTTGCCGCAGGATTTTCGATCAGTAGCTGAGTCACCTGTGGGTAGTAGACAGATAATGCAGAGGTCCAAGAGGACCAGATCCAGCCATACGAGGAGCAGGAAGTGTTATGAATGCGGCAGGAAGGTTCACCTGGCACGTGACTCTCAGACTCCTCGCACAGTTGATCTGCATTCTTTGGAGGAGCCACCAAGGCAGAAGCAGCAGCGGGTTCTTGAGCAACAGCCAGATAGTGGACAGGGCAGTAGAGCTCCGGGAGCAGGTGGACAGGAGCGGAACTAGTGGATATGTCCCTTGTACTTTGAGTTCCATATTTCTGTTGTATTTGTGTCTATTTACTATGAGCTGAAATAATAAAAAGACACTTATCTTTGTTATGTTTTCTTTCTTATCCTTTTGTTTGGTTGATACTGAGTGATCCCGGTTAAAACTGTTGACTTGACCCTCACTTTCGAGATTTCTACTGGAGGAGACCTAGTGACCTCACACAGATGCTGATAGTGTGACTCGTCCCTTGGAGTCGAGAGTGACAGTTGGATCTCTTGGTAGTAACGTCGAGGCCTTACATCGTCATTCATGGCATTAATACATCATTCATGTCAGGAATGACTGTATTAGGCAATGGGTGTGGTTCATCTAGGGGATAAGACTGAGTTTGTCTTTTCAGAAAAGGAGGAATTTTAGTAGCTCTTTCAAATCGTAGGAAAAGAAGGTGCAGATCATCCAGGGGCAGATGAAGACTGCACAGTGCAGTAATAAACAGGAAACCGGTGCCAATCTTAAAGACTTGGTCATGTTAAAGGTTTCATGAAGAGGATGCTTTAAGGACAGATGAGTCTGCGAAGCAGCAGACGTGGAGGCAGAGCTAGGAGAGCAGCATGAGGTGGTGTACATTTTAACATACTAAAACCACCCGCCTTAGTTGTCCCCACCAGGCTCAGGGAGCTGGAGGGTGGAGGAAGAGTGCGGCTGCATGCGGTCAAGGAGTGTGACCCAATGGCTCAAAAAATGATTCAATGACAGTTTGTGTCCACTACTAGCTACCGTAGTAATAGAAGTTGATGTGAATCATTCCTTCCTTCCACAAATCTTGTCCCAGACCTGGATTTTCTGATAAGCCGTAGACTTGACCCTCACGTCTGGAGATACCTTGGTAGAAGACTCGATAATCACACTTACGCTGATGGTGTGGTCAGACCCTTTGAGGTGAGAGTTTCGGTTGGAATCTCTTGGTGGCATCGTCGAAGCCTTACGACGTTGGTTGGAGTATGGACTGGGCAATCATAGTTCATACACAAATTGATGGTATTAAGCAAAAAGTTTGTGGTTTAACTACGACGTCCGGATGGGTTTCCCTTGGTCAGAGAAAAGGAAACCCCAGGCAGCATAGGAGGGTGTGACCGATCACTCTTGAGTCAGTCAACCTTACCCTCGTGGCAGCAGTCATTTTGAGTTTCAGTTATAACAGGAATTAGAGACCTCTAGAGTTCGAGGATGACGATCGCGTCCTTATACGGGTCTCACCTCGATGAGGTTTACGGAGATTTGGCCAAGACGGCAAGTTATCTCCGAGGTTCGATGGACCTTTCTAGGTCCTCAGCTGGTTAGGTGAGGTGGTTTACCACTTGACCCATCCACCTCAGTTGCACCAGGTGCACGACGACTTCCACGTATCTCAACTGAGGAGGTACGTGTTTGACACTTCGCATATCATCGACCATGAGGAGCTGGACGATGGCGATGGGGTGACTTTCACGGAGGTTCCAATGGGGATCGAGGATCGACAGGAGCAGATCCTACGAGGATGGTCGATTCCTCGGGTGCTATTTCACTGGCAGTACGGGAACCTCCAGGTGAGCACATGGGAGTGGAAGGCTCAGATGCGTGCTCAGTACCGCTTTAGTATCCCTAGTATGTGTTAAAGCTTTACGAGGACATAAAGCCCTGAGGTGGGAGTAATGTAAAGACCCGTAAAATTCAAGGGAATTTTTTTTAATTTTCATTGAAATTTTACAAGAACGTAGTTCCTGATGGCACCTGATTCCGAGGCCCGGTGTGCCCGGAATCATTTTCCGATGTTTAGCTCGGGTACGTTCAGTGAACGAATGAGCGGGTTTTCCTAACTTTTGAACCAGTACTCGGAATCGAAATCCAAGGGCACCGATGAACTCGCAGCGCCGGTAATTGCTTAAGAAGACCCCCTTTCTGGAGTTGCGTTTTCTCGGGATGAGTTGTTTAAATAATGTGAGGGATAATAATATAATTGTTTTACAATTATATTTTCTTTTCTTGTTAAGTGGATTAAGTGTTGTGTCACAACACTTTTCCTCTCTCTTATGTGGTTAAAACCAATGTAAGGGAGTTAGGGGTGGGACCCACTTGTTGATAACTACCTTTGAGAGGATTAAGGTGGGGTGGGGCCCACACGAGCCCAACCCCTCACCTTCCCCTATTAATTTTGTAACTCTAAAAAAGAAACCCCCCTTTTTTAAATAAATTCAACTCTTTAATTGTGTAGGTTTTCCAAGTAATTAATTCTTCGATTTGTTTGAATTTCAAATGAATTCCTTTGGATTGTGTGTTAATTAAAGAAGACTAAGTCTTATTTCGTGGGAGAATAGTTGATGGTGTGAAAGGATTTGGGGAGGAAACCTCTAAGTTCTGAAGGACGTTCTTCCTCCTCGTCGAAGAACGCGAAGAATGCGAAAAACGCGAAGAACGCCGAATCCTCAGAAATCAACGACGCCTTCTTCCGAGAGGCTTCTTCCGCGACGCCGTGTACCGTGACGCCAATGACCCTCTCCTTCTTTGATGCCTTCTTCCGTGACGAACCTTCGTTAAACGATTACTTCAGGTAGGGGGATTATTTTGAGAATGGTATTTTCCCTTTGTTGTTCCTTCTAAAACAAAGAACCCGGATCAACTCATCATTTAGTTGATCCGCGAATGTTTTATTTTGCGGGTTGGAAATATTGGTATGATTCTTTTTATTTAAGAGGTTGTAGGGAGTTCTTTTATAGTTGATGAAATTCCTATTTTCATCCGTCATCATTCCTCGTACTTTTGGACCACCTGTTACCAGTTAACAGGAGGGGGCCGGACCACACAAATATGGCTGACCCTCCTCCCCTTCTATCTTGTCTTCCTTGTGGTGGAATGGAATGAGGATGGCGCGGTGTCGTCGCACAGCGCGGGGTCATGCGGCAAGGTATTTGCGGCGCTGTCGCGCCACCCCTTTGAATTGAACAAGAATGCGGCGCTGTCGCGCCGCACCGGCGAACCCCGAAGGCACCGCTGTAAAGACCCTGAAATTTCAAGGAAATTTTTTT
Source organism: Viscum album (assembly GCA_963277665.1). NCBI lineage: Eukaryota > Viridiplantae > Streptophyta > Magnoliopsida > Santalales > Viscaceae > Viscum > Viscum album. Next base: position 57,312,610 of record OY728156.1, read on the forward strand.
CTTAATTTTCTTTGAAATTTTACAAGAACGCAGTTTCTGACGGTGCCTGATTCTGAGGCCTGGTGTGCCCGGAATTAATTTTCGAAGTTTGGCTCAGGTACGTTCAGTGAACGAGCGAGCGGGAATTTCTATCTTTTGAACTGGTGCTCGGAATTGAAATCCGATTGCACCGATGAAATCGTAACACCAGTAATCGCTTAAGGGAACCTTTACCGTAGTTGTGTTTGTGTGGGAGAAGAAGTTAATTTTTGGGGTTTAATTAAACAAAGTGAATAAAATTGTTAAATCAATTCTATTTCATGTAAACTTGTTAACTTCTCCCATGGGAAGTTTGTGGTGGGCCCACATCCATCCAACTTCCCATGTGTGGATATTTGAAAGGGTGGGGCCCACACGAACCCCTCCCCACCTCTTCAAATTCCTTAACTTTCTTAACCCCTCTAAACCCCCCATTTAATCTCCCTTTAACTCTTGAACTTATCCCCCTCTTAAGTGCATGCCAACACATTTTAAATTAATGAAGTTATTTGAATTTTGGAATTTGAAAAGCTTGGCATGTGTTAATAAAATAATGGGAGGGATTATTTTTATTAGGTTTCTTGGTTAAGTGAGAGTGGGAGCCTTGGAAGAAAAAGCTTAGGAAATCCGGAGTCCTTCTTTCTCTACGACGAAGAACACGAAGAATGTCTCTTCCGCCACTGAAGCACGACGACGCCATCTTCTTCATCGTTCTTCAACCGAGGCAAGGAAAGGGAAGCGACGCCCGTGACATCACCAACGACCTTCATCCACATCAAAGGAGAAGACGTCGCCTGCGAAGAACGTCGTCAACGACGACATCACCTCTGAACGCTCGTCCACCAACGACGAGCACCCTTCTTCCTTCCGACGCATGAGCGTGAGAATTGAGAGTGTGTGACGAACACGACAATCGAGGAATCGATATCCGCCCTTTTTCCAAGATCGTCAATGAACGACAATTACGAGGTAGGGGTTTATTTATTTAATTGTTCGTGAATACAAACTTGGTGATAATCATGGATTAAAACCCTTTTTGATTCGAATAACGCGAGGGGGTCGGACCGCACAAACACGGCCGACCCTCCTCCTTTTTTTCGTGATGGTTTCTTGAGGTTGATACGAGAAGGCGTGGTGCCGTCGCACCACGCGGGTATCATGTGGAAAGTATTGTGCGGCGCCGTCGCGCCGCGCCGTGGAAAGAAATCCAAGAACCCGACGCCGTCGCGTCGCGTCGAAATAAGTCGAAGGCACCGCGGCCGGAGCGGGGCTGCGGCGGAGGGGAGCGGTGCCATCGCATCGCGCCGGACGGCATAGGCCGCGGCCGGTTCCGGGCCGCGGCGGAGCAAGATGACCGGCGTCCGGCACCGGGCCGCCGGTGTCGGCGAAGGAAGGACCGGCCGTCGCCTGTCCTTGCTGGCGGAACAGGCCGGCCAGTGCGGGTCGGCCGGGCAGTGGAGACCGGGGGAATTAATTACCTCGGCCGGGTCTTCAAGCGGCCCCAATTAAGGGGCCGCGGTTTCTCAAAGGGGGGGGGGGATTTTCCCCCCGCGGGCGGCACACATGCGGCGCCCAGGCCGCGTCGCCGTGCCAGCCCGCGCCGCCGCGCTGGACCGCGCCGCCGCACCGGCCCGCGCCGCCGCGCCGGACCGGATTTTCCGAGCCAGGCCGGGTCGTCGGTCCGGGTCACCACCCGGGCCGGGTCGACCCGGTTCGGCCGACCCAGGGGGGGTCGGGCCGGGTCGGCCCGGGCCCAGACCCCCCAGTTTCGGACCACTTTCGTTCAAATGCCTGTATCCTGTGCTACGAGCCTCAAAACGACTCGCCGTCAGCGGTAACGCGATCCTTGGATCGAGACGGTCGTTTCGGTATATCGTACTCAAGGTTTCGGATTACTTTGAGTTTGGCCGGGTTGGTTCGTACACAAAACCAACCGGGCCCTCGGAGCGGAAACGCTCATATTTTGAGCTACGGACGTCCGATTGACGTGCCGTCAGCTTTGTTGAGTTCTTCTTAGTGAGACGGATCTTTTAGAATACTCTGCCCGAGGTTTGGATGCAGATGAATAGTGGCTGGGTTGGATCGCACCGAAATCCAACCGGGCCCCTGGAACGAAAAGGCCAATAACTCTCAGACCGGGCGTTCGATTGATGCGCCGTCTGTTGCGTTGAGTTCCTGTTGACGATACAAAACTTTTGGCATCCTCCGCCCGAGATTTGGATGCAAATGAATAGTGGCCGGGTTGGATCGCACCGAAATCCAACCGGGCCCCTGGAACGGAAAACCTGATACTTTTCTGACAGAACGTCTGTTTGACGAATCGTCAGCGGCGTTGGTGATCTCATTGAGAAACTGTCCCTATGAATATACCCTATGAGAGTTCGGGGTACAGTTGAGATACGGCCGGGTTTGGTTCGCTCACGAAACCAACCGGGCCCCTGCGACGAAAAGGCTAATAACTCACAGACCGGGCGTCCGATTGACGCGCAGTCTGTTGCGTTGAGACCCCTATGACGAGGCGGTCCTTTGAGATACTTCTTCGTGGGACTTTAAGATACATGGAGTATCGACCTGTAGCTCGTGGAGCGGACCCTCCTAGTGACGAGCGTGCGGAGTACGGAGACCGTGTAGCTGGCTAAGACCTGACGACTGCTTGACCGACTCGACTTGGAGTGATTCGACTAGCCCGGTGGACGTAGCACTACTTTCTGAGGTGCAGACCCATGGAGGACGGAGCACTACCTGTGTGACAGTGCAGACCCGCGGTACTCGTCCGGAGAGTACCTCTGCAGGCTACTAGGGGGTGTGCACTACTGTGTTTGGGTGACATACCTCGGCGGGAAGCACTACTGTGTCTGGGTGGCTGACCCGCGGTACTCGACAGGAGGAGTACTTCAGCAGTATTAGGTTAGTGAGCAGTATCTCGGAGTCATGACAGGACCACTGTACACTCCAGAGACGGAGCTCCTCAGCAGTTACGGTTTCGATAATGAAAATCCTGGTTTGAGCTGAAACTTTTGACCTTGTGTTTACCTCATGATTGAGATGGGTCACTTTCTAACTTAGGTATATGTATGGGCATATACCTGGGTAGTGGTTATCCGTTGATTTCACAATCCTTGTGTTTCATCATGATTGAGATGGGTTACTTGATAACTTAGGTATATGTATGGGCATATACCTAAGTAAAGGTTATCTTTTGAGATCTTCTTTGTGGTTATCCTTGTTGTTTTAGTGAGACCTTGAGGGTCTCGGGGTCCCTACTGAGTATCGTTATACTCACCCCTGCACGGGCTATGCCCGCACCTCGTTGTGTTGGTTGCAGACGACGGGCAGTGCTGATGGAGGCCAAGTGTTCGGGGACGAGTCGGTACCCGGAGGTGGACTACACGACGAGTCAGTACCCGGAGGTGGACTACACGACGAGACTACTCACAGAGGAGGTTGACAGATGAGATCGTGGAGGAGGCTATCTGTACCTACCCTTCAGGTAGGATCCGTGGTGGACGACCAGGAGTAGCGCTATCTGTACCTACCCTTCTGGTAGGACCCGAGGAGGACGACCCAGGAGCTGTTTCCTTCTTCCAGCTGTTTGTCTTTTTGCTGTTGTACCTTGTTCAGTTGTAGTTGTACTTTCTTTTGGGTTTTTATTCTGGCCCTTTTACTTTTCAGCATTTCTTTTCTACTTAGTGTTTTGCTTCCGCTTGTACTCTGTGGTGCTTGTTTTCTTTAATAAAGGCAATGACTTCCCAGTTATCGGGATTTTACGCCTTTGGTGCTAGTCGCCAACCCCTGGCCTATGGAAGGCAGTCTTGGGGTAGTCACGGCACGGGCCCCGAGGACGGGTCGTGACAACCGCGGCCATAGCGGGGCCACAGCGGAGGGGCACGGTGTCGTCGCGCCGCGCCAGACAGTCCAATGTCGCGGCCGCGGAGGAGCAGGGGAACCAGCGGTCGGTTTCGGGCCGCCGGCGTCGGAGCAGGGGGACCGGCCCTTGCCGGTCCCGAGTCGGCAGCAGCAGGCTAGCCGGCCGGACAGTGGAAGAACCGGGGGTTCGAAACCCCCGGCTAGCCGGACGTGAGCGGCCCCCATTATGGGGCCGCGGTTACAACAAGTGCCCCCCCCCCCCCGTATCTCGAACGGCTGAGTCGTTCGGCCGAGCCACCTGGCCAGCGTGCCGGGCCGGCCGCCCAGGCCGGGCCGGGTCGCGCCCCGCCGGGCCGAACCCGGTTCGGGCTGACCCAGGGGGTGGGGTCGGGCCGGGCCAGGCCCAGACCCCCCAATTCAGACTGTTTCCGTTCGAACTCCCATATCATGGGCCACTGACCTCTGATCGATTCACCGTCAGTTGCATAGTGTTACGTGGATCGAGTCGGTCATTTCGGTATATTACACTCATGGTTTCAGAGAACTTTGGGTTCGGCCGGGTTGGTTCGGATACGAAACCAATCGGGCCCTCGGAGCGGAAACACCTATATCTTGAGCTCCGGACGTCCGATTGATGTGTCATCGACTTTGTTGGATTCCTCATGATGAGACGGAAATTTTGTCTTACTCCGATCTAGGTTTGGACGTCGTCGGAGTGCGGTTGGGTTGGGTCGCTCACGAAACCAACCGGGCCCCTGGAACGAAAAGGCCAATAACTCACAGACCAGGCGTCTGATTGACGCGTCGTCTGTCTTGTTGAATTTCTCTTGATGACACAAAACTTTTGGCATACTTCGCCTATGATTTTGATGCAGTTGGATAGTGGCTAGGTTGGATTGCACACAAATCCAACCGGGCCCCTGGAACAGAAAAGCTGATAACTTTCAGACCGGATGTTCGTTTGACGAACCGTCAGTGGCGTTGGTGATCACGTTGGGAAACGGTCCCTATGAGCATAGCCTATGAGAGTTCGGGGTACAGTTGAGATACAACCGGGTTGGTTGGCACACGAAACCAACCGGGCCCCTGGGACGAAAAGGCTAATAACTCACAGACTAGGCGTCCGATTGAAGCGCCGTCTGTTGCGTTGAGACCCCTATGACGAGGCGGTCCTTTGAGATACTTCTTCGTGGGACTTTGAGATACTTGGAGTATAGACATGTAGCTCGTGGAGCGGACCCTTCCAGAGATGAGCGTGCGGAGTACGGAGACCGTGTAGCCGAATGAGACCTGACGACTGCTTGACCAACTCGACCTGGAGTGAGTCGACTAGCCAAGTGGACAGAGCACTACTTTGTTTGGGTGCAGACCCATGATGGACGGAGCACTACCTATGTGACAGTGCAGACCCGTGGTCCTCGTCCGGAGAGTACCTCTGCAGGCTATTAGGGGGTTTGCACTACTATGTTTGGGTGGCATACCTCAGTGGGAAGCACTACTGTGTTTGGGTGGCTAACCCGCGGTACTCGACATGAGGAGTACCTCAGCAGTCTTAGATTAGTGAGCAGTACCTCGCAGTCATGACAGGACCACTGTACACTCCAGAGATGGGGCTCTTCATGAGTTATGATTTCGATAATAAAAATCCTGGTTTGAGCTAAGTCTATGATCTTTGTGTTTCCTCATGATTTAGATGGGTTACTTGATAACTTAGGTATATGTATGGGAATATACCTGGGTAGTGGTTATCCGTTGATTTCATAATCTTTGTGTTTCCTCATGATTGAGATGGGTTACTTGATAACTTAGGTGTATGTATGGGCATATACCAAAGTAGAGGTTATCTGTTGAGATATTCTTTGTAGTTATCCTTGTTGGTTTTAGAGAGTCCTTGAGGGTCTCAGGATCCCTACTGAGTATCGTTATACTCAACCCTGCAAGGGATATGCCCACACCTTGTTGTGATGGTTGTAGACGACGTGTTGTGCTGACAGAGGCCGACTGTTCGAGTACTGGACAATACTCGGAGGTGGACCACACGACGAGTCAGTACCGGGAGGTGGACCACACGACGAGTCAGTATCCGGAGGTGGAAATCATGATGAGACGACACACAGAGGAGTTTGACAGGCGAGAGCGTTGTGGAGGCTATCTCTACCTACCCTTCTGGTAGGATCCGTGGTGGATGATCCAGGAGCTATGCCATCCGTACCTACCCTTTAGGTAGGATCCGAGGAGGATGACCCAGGAGCTGCTTCCATTCTTTTAGCTGGTGTCTTTTCTATTTTACTTTTGTTATGTTGTAGCTGTACTTTCAGTTGGGTTTGTATTCTGGCCCATTTACTTTTCAGCACTTTATTTTGTACTTAGTGTTTTACTTCCGCTTGTACTCTATGGTGTTTTTTTTCTTTTATAAAGGCAATTCGTTCCCAGTTATCGGGATTTACACCTTTGGTGCTAGTCTCCAGCCCCTGGCCTATGGAAGGCGGGCTTGGGGTGGTCACGGCACGGGCCCCGAGGACTAGTCGTGACATAATTCCCAGTATGGGTAAACAATGGAGATATGTAAGCATAATAAAGATAATAAGGGTATGATAAAATGATCATGATAATAGAGGATCATACACAGCTTATCAATGATCAAATATATGAATCATTACATAAATCTTGGATGTTTAGAAGACATAAATCAAAATGAAATAAAGAACAAAACCCCTGAAATCATAACATAGGAATAAAATGTGGAATTGTGGTAGACACATAATCATATAATTTTATTTTCATACTATCCAAGGAATCTCTACCAATACCATCTTGGTAAAATGGGTTCACTACCCATACCATATTTGTATCCATGGGTCACTCCCACTATCATCCTAGTAGAATTAGTTCACTCATCATACCATTGTGCTAATCATGGTTCACTCCCATTTTCATCTTAGTAGTAAGGATCACTCCCAATACCATATTAGTCTATCTCATGAGATATAAATCTTTACCCAAAGCATTCGAGGGTGATATAAGTCCAAATTTTCTCATATTGAAATCATAAATACATGTTCCACAAGTTCATACATAATCATATAATAACCCATTATATAAAATAGGTATTATAAACATTTAATCATATCATAACTTGTGGAAAGATACAAGTTTCATAGTTATTTCATAAAAAATGGAACCCATGAAAAGAAGTGGGTTTCAAAAGAGAAATAACCTATGATAGAGAATCTAGTTTCATCAAAATATTTCCATGGAAACAAAATCCATTCAAAGAAAAAATATAAATATAAACATTGAATAATTTCCCCATTCAGGCATGAGTTATGTAAACATATGTTATCTTATATGGGAAGTAATTTTAAAATTTCATTTAAAAATTTTCTTGAAAAAAATATCCTTTCTGTTGTGAGAATGTTTGTTTGAACATATAAACCTTTTGAAAACATTTTTATTTTAATATAGATTTAAAAATTATAGAGGAAGCATTGAAAACTAAATAAAATTAAAATATTTTTTTCCAGAAAATGGACTTCCTAGATCTATTGAAGACATTTTTGAAAACATTTTTAAAACAGGGTTTTTGAAAATAATAGATTTCCATCCAGAGAGGGAGACAATAAAATTTTTCATAAAAACATTATCCTAAGTACAAAAGGTGGAAAATATGGTACAAATACATGGATATATATTAAATAAATATATTTTAATTAAAATAATTAGTGTTTATGAGTGATAAATCATAATATTTCATCAATGTAACCATAAACATAAAAATCTCAAAAAGCGATGAAATTGCCTCAATAAACTCTGATAACATGGTAATATAGGATTATACTATCCATATAAGAAAATTAAATTAAATTAGGGTTAAAATATAATGAAAAAATGTATATATAAGTTATAATATGCTAAATTTAATTATATAATCCTTGAAAAATAATTTAAGTGCATAACAAAATATGAGGCTCAAAGAAGGAAGATTGAGAAAGAAATATTTTACTGATTTGGTAACTCCTACAACCTAAATCGTATGAAAGAAATATCATAAAATGGATATGTAAATACACATATATTTAATTATTAGATTAGTTTAATACATCTATAGTAAGTGTGAACACCAAAAAAAATAATTGGTTGTGAATACAACATGTATCTCACAGAATTAAAAAGGGAGATAAAATCCCCCTACCTTGTTTATTTAATATAATTTTACTCATTTAAAACACCTATATAATAAATATTAATATATTATAATTATTTTTTATAGACATATTCTTATATATAACACCATAAATTTTTTGAGCATGAATTCATATTAACCTATTATTAACAATCTTATGTTAATGTTTCACTACAGGTAATATTCGATTTTTTCTTAGCACATGTATTAATTAGTAATATCTTTGGTACATATTAATATATAAATATTACAGAATTTAAAACATGATATAAATATAATTTAAATTAAATATTCGATTATTATAATAATATAAATAATATAGATGAAAGAAATGGAATTCACTGATTTTTAGACGGTAAGTCCTACGTACGCATGAACATTGTTTCCTTTTTTATTGTCGTATTGAAAAAAAATGAACCATTTGTTTATATGTATATAATATCATTAAATTATAATTATAATTTAATATATATCATATAATTTTACTGAACCCATCCTTAATACATTCCCTGTAGTGTTTGAAGGAATCACGTCGCTTCGAGAGGGTGGTAGTCCACACTTCCTCAAAAGAAGTAATTGTATTAAAACCAAATGGAACATATAAAAATATATGTTTTAAAAAAATTAAATAGTACGAAAAACATAATAAATATTTTATATAACATATATAAAATCATTTCCCAACATAATGTCTTCCATGAGAGACAGTGAAAGAAAAATGAGTAACCATCGTTGAGTGTGGTAGTATTTTACCATACACGTAAACAATATGTTAGTTACCCATTAGATGGAGATGTGTGTAATTGTATGTTTAACAATTGAAGTAAAAATATTATACTATATTTAGTGTAATGGTGTTTTTATACATGTATAAAACAAAGATATTAGATGTGGTGGATAAATAAGATCAATGAAAGAAACATGGGAGAACGTGTTTCCTCTTAATCATGTAAATCCTTTTGGTTTGTCAGAAAAGGCATCCTTGGAAGACATTACTCTCAATGGAATGCTTCAATGAGTAAGGTAATTAAGTTGGGATGTTTATTTGGTAGATAATTTATGAACTTATGTGGTTTGAGATGTGTGAAGAAGAGGGATAGGTGGTGGGATTTTATAGGGAAGGGAATAGACTCACATGGTATTATTGAAAAAAAGTTAGGTCTACCAACGTTTTTAACTAAAAATAGTGGTAAAAAACAAAAAAATAAATAATGGAAGTTTAATGCATGGATAATGGCTATAAAATGGAGTTTGGAAAAGTTTATAAGTTGTTTTCGGTCTTAAATTAGACGGTTTAGTCCTTATTTATGTTAATTTTACATTAATCTATGTAATTATTATTAATTATCATCGCTTATATTTTTTTCAAAAAAGATATTTACCTTAATATATATTATAAATTATTCTGATTATATATATTGAATTATGTTTTAAAAATTCTAACCACATAAGTAGAAGTAATTAATTTAAAAGTAATCCCACAATGGGGTTGGTAATATGGGATTTTTAAGTAAAAATGATCAAAAGCTTGCTAGATTTGTAAATCGAATTTCAACATTAAATTTGTTCCAATTTCTAAAATTTTATTAATTGATAAAAATATTATCTAATTAAATTTTTATACTAATTTAAAATTTATTTAAACCTTACAAATAAATTAGATAAAAAAATTGAATTAAAATCCATTAATTTTCACTATTCATCTAAAAATGATGTTTCTCATAAATATCAACATTTTATTACATAAGATAATTTAAATATTATAAATTCAAAAATTAAGTTTCATTTATCAAATTAAATTTCTAAATATAATAAAAAATAATATCTTTATTTTTCACTAAAGTGCATTAAAAGCAATTCATTCGAGAAGACAATATTTTTTAATATAAAATTACTTTTCAAAAATCACATATTTCATTATTAATATGTTACATCTATATAAAACAATTATAAGAAATATTTGAAAAGTAGTTACTACTATTCATATAACAATATTTAATGACTAGGGTATAATTATATTTGTTAAATAATTATATCAATAAAATGATGTTTCGTAAAATCATTAGTGTTTCATGTAAAGCATGTGCCGACCCAGACCTAGATGCCACTTAATGGGTGTCGCAAGACCGATGGGCCACATGGCCACAAACACATATTTGAAAACTCCAGAGGATGTCGACTACTAGTGAAGGCATGGGCTGTGTCTCTAGCAAGACTATGCCTTTATTAGAAGATTGTAGCACAACGGAAGGAATATAAATGAAATTAAATAGTGGATGCAATATAAATAAACAGTGGAAGAAAACTGATGCAATAGATAGATGAGAACAAAAATAGTTGTACCAACTAAACAATTATGATGAAATTTCATGTCACTAGAAAACAGGAAAGCATGGATGCAAGACAATAGACTTAACATGTTCCAAATGTAAGGAAATACAATCACTTCTCCAAGCATTCTGATATCCAACTAAGTCATCTTCTATAATGCTCTATCTTATCATCCCATAATCATGTTTTGGAAGATATATGATTCCCTTCTTTAACACATGTTGTCATATAATCATCTTCGGGTACCAAACGACACCCGGAGAGGGTATGAGATAATTCTCAGTGGGCCACCACCAACAGTTTCAATAACATCTGGCCCGTGTAATAGAATATATCATTGTGCAGGCATGCATATATAAAGTAAATAAAACTATACATATAACTTAATATCTGTGTACCTACTTCATCCATCAGTTGGTGTATCAACATGTAATCAGTTCATTAATAAAGTTATTACCAGTTAATTTTAATATGTCACGTGAGGCATAGCTAGCACTGAAATCACCTCATGATAGTATAAGTAATGAGGGTTACAAGACATAATAAGGAAACCTAAAAATGATATCCAGTAAGGAAGTTCCATGGTAATAACCATGGTAATGTAAATCTTACAGAATTATAACTTAGAAGTATCTGAATCCAGAAAAGGGGGTATGTGTGTAATCCAAGGAGCGTAATCCAAGGCATTCCACAATAACGTACCTATTGAGTTCAATGAGTGCATCCAAGGTAAAATGGGGCTAGGAAAGGACTGGGTCCATGGAGTGTATCTGAGGAACCTACTTTTCAATACTTGATCCAATGTGTGTATCTGATGTATCCTAGAATAATGAAATGGGACCCTATGGTAGTATACCGGGCATCCAAGAAATAGACAAGAACCGGAATCTGGGTGGTATCAACCTATGAAAACTGCATCATTGAATCGGATTGGGGTTCCTAAGACCCAATGTATTCTCCTCTCAAACTCTAAGGTGATATCGAGTCGGTCCTTTCCTATTTGATATTGTAATCATTAAATAATTCATTTGGTTCATGTCTTTCCTTCCATTATTTTTGATAGGTCAAGTATAGTTCAAGGCATTTATTTATTAGTCTATTCCTTGTCTTCCATTATTGGGGACAAGACATGTATATTTGTAAGCATTTAGTTATATCTTAGTTCACTATTAATATAAGACTCCGGCCTTAAAACATTACATAATCTTGAATTAAATGAATAATTCACATTGAGGATCTTTTCATGTTTATAGTTTTAGAGAATTAGGACATAACTATTACATCTCAAAGATTACAAAGTAGGCACATCTACTCAGTTTCCATTTTTTCACAAAATAAAAACTCTTGAACAAAAGAGTCATGTCTAGTTCCTTGTTTTAGACAGCATAACATTTCCATGATCCCATCCTTGACCCTATTCCACTTTATGTCCTATAAAAAACATTTCAAAAAACTTGGGATGATCATAAAAACCTCATTAAGGATTATAACAATACAGAGGGAAAACATTAGTCCATTTATACATAAGAATCAATGAAATCATACTTTACTCAAAAAACATAATCACTTTAACATACCTCATTAAATCATAAGATTTAGGAATAACACTTAGAAATCATAAGACGTAAAGGTAACTTGAGGCATTCATAACATTTTTACGTAGGGATTAAACCTCATGGTTATGTTTGGAATACCCATCACAGTATATTCCCTAAATATCTTCGGTGAAACCTTACCATTTAACTCCTTCGTGTTACCCAATGCATTGGAGAGCTATATCGGTCTCACCCACCCTTAGTTTATCACGGAACCTCCCGATTTCATAAACATTTCCCAAGAACCATAACATAATCATAACACTTAAAACATGCCTAAAAGAAACATAAAATTTCCACATTTCAATCACAAGAGATCACATCATGATATTATCATAAATAAAAACATCTAATAAAATCATTAAAACTCTATGAGAAAAAAATCCCCTTATACTTTGAAAATATTAAAAGAAGACATTTAAAAGAGATTTTAGAATCAAAGTGTCCCATACCACTTAGAAACTTTTGAAAGGGTTTTAAAACATTCATGTACATTTAAATAAATCCTTAAACCCATTTTTAAAACATGGACATGGATGATAAATTTTTAAAAGAATAAATCTTTTAAACCAATTAAAATAATGTTTTAATAAAAGAGTCCTTTTCCATTTTGAACATTTAAATTATATGCCACATGAAAGTAGACCATTTTAAAAACATTTAATTTACTTTAGTATAGACATAATATGGATATGGAAAGTCAATGGAGCTATATATATTCTTTATAAAAGAATAAAAGCGCATATCATTAAGAAATGTCTCAATGAGAAGAAATTGAGATGTAATCCCAATCAAGGATCATGCCATTAGATCATGGATAAAGAAATGACATAATTATGTGTGACAAATATAAATACACTTAATATAAGTGGATACTCAGTGTAAAACAATCAGATGTCATCCACACATATTCACAGCATGACATAATCAAGAAGTAGAGGTTTAACCCAAAGAATTGGAATTGGGTTAAGAAGTTCCCCTGCAAAAAAATCGATAGCCTAACGGCGTCACATAAAATTTTAGAAAAAGAGTTGATGAGATAGATAAAGGGTATATCATCACTTGGACATAGAATTTACAGCAATAAGGATATATAAGAATGTATCCCAACATAAGAAAATGTAATTTAAAAGACAAAACAAAACGAAGTCTTTTAAAAATAAGAGGGTGGAAGGTTCCCTTACTGACTTGGGTAACATTCGAAACGTACGCCCCATGAAATAAGGACTATAAAACATTGATTTAAATACTCATAAATGAAAGTTTATTACAAAAAGAGTAGAATAATGGGCAGTACATACACCACTCAAAAGAAATGGTGGAGAATGTTGCATAAATCTCACAGGAATAAAAGTGAGATGAAAAATCTCTTACAAAAACTCGGCAGCCTAACAGCGCCACTTAAAACTTCCAAAAATGGATTTATGAGATAAAATAGGGTCTCTAATAGCATGAAAATAAAAATTAAATAATTAGGAATATAAAAGAACATCCCCAAACAAAAGAAATATGAGCATAAAAGAATTGACATAAAAGAGAGTACTTAAAAAGAAAAAGAGAGGTAAGATCCCTTACCTCATGTCCGACTTGACTCGATCGTTCTTTAATCTCCTGAATAATAAACTAGAGTTAATTTATACTTTCTTAAGAAACTTTTTATGTTAATTATTCCTTTTATATCATTTATTACCATTTTATGAACATTATGTAATTATTTAAGTTAGTAACGGTCATTTTGTCGATCATTGGTACTTGAGTCAAAAATAAACTTCTTATAATAACAAGTTGTGCATGTGGTAAAATATCTATTATATCCAGAATTATATTCATGATGTAGATATATTATATATCATATATATCCAGTAAATACTTGCATTTATAATATTACCTAACATTTAGAGGTAAGAAATGAAATGCACCGTTCAAGGGGACGGTAAGCCGTACGTACGCATGAACGCTACTTTCATTTCTATTTCGTATTTAATGAAGTTAAAACTAAATGAGATATATATATATTATAATTACAGTATAATATATATTTTATATAGGTCACATAAGTTCATTGATTTCATTCTTTATATATTCCATATATTTCATGAACGAGTCACATCACTTGAGGGGGCGGTAGTCCACACTTCTTCAAATGAAATTATCGCATTTTCACAACATGAAAAGAATAAAGGTATGTTTTAAATGTAAAATACCTAAGCCTATATACAAAATAAATATAATATATATCATAAATAAATATAGTTCCATCATAATGGCCACCATGAGAGGTGGTAGGAGAAGATAGAATAATCATCGTTTCATGAGGCAGTAATTCGCCACCATAGAACAGTATGTTATTTAACTATTAGAAGGAGGTGTGTGTAATTATAGCTCAAATACTTCTCATAAAAACATCCTAGTATATTTAATATACTTTTTTTACATAATAAAGTAATAAATAGATATTAGGGGGTTGGAGAAGCAAAATAAAACAAAAGAACATAAGAGAGGACATTACCTTTAAATCTAGTAACTCCCTTTGGATTGAACCAAAAGGGTTTCTTGAAGATATTTCTGCCTAATTTAAGCCATCTTGGATGAAGAGAGAGATGTGTAGAGATATAATGAGCTGAGTTTGGTCGATCCAAAGGTTTGAGAGGTGTGGGTAAGGGGGTAGAGGTGGGGGCCTTTTATAAGAGGAAGGAGTGACACTCTTGGACTGTCTTGAAATGTTACATTATTATAAAATGATTTTCGGATATTAAAAGTCCCAAAATTATATATTTCGAGGATAAGGTGATAAGGGTTCTAAATACACACATAAAATAGGTTTTTTACAAGTGTAAGTCTTATATTTTACCTTATCTTTTCATTTTATTTAAATCGTTCATTAATGAGGTAATCACTGCATCATCATGGTGTCATAAATAAATTTGTTTATTTAATGTCTAAATATTATATAAAAATATCAGGATGTAGGAAATATTTTTCTATTTATAATTAATATTTATAGTCAAAAATATGAATTTTATAACCCCATGTAAAAATTGTTTTAGCAAAACAATACATGTTTGTGATAATTTTATTTTAACTTTAAACAAAATGTTATTAATGTCATTTTCCTACTAAATTGTCTCCATGGGGTCCCCAAGTTGACCCATGGATTTTCTTGGTCGTCCATGACTCATCCAATAATGGTAGGACATGTGTCGAGGTCATTTAATATTATTATAGCATTATATTTACCTTGAATTACACTAATTACCTTTAATCGCGATTAATAAAATTTAAAAGTTTCTACTCACCAAAAAATTATTTTAATCTCATTGAACCACATTTTATATCCTAATGAAAACCATGTATGTCAGACATTTGAAATTAAAATCACAGAAGTGTTAAAGTTTCATTTAAATGAAAAATCAGTTTTTTTAACTACCACTTAGTGGTTTCACTATTCATCGAAAATTGATGTTTTTCAGAAAAATACCAAAAATTCACCCGAAGCTATATTTAATATTATGAATTCAAAAATGATGTCTATTTTACAAAAATCAAAAAATATAAGTTGAATTAATTAATTTAATAATTATTTCCCGCTGTCAAAACAAATAGCGTGTTTTTATGAAATAATCTCTATTAAAATATTGACACTAGTTTAAGTCCAATTTCAAAGTGAAATTAATTCCAATGACCACCATTGGATTAAATGGTAAAAATATATTCTAATTTCACTTTAAAACCAATTCAAATGAAGATCTAATCATATAAATAAATTAGATTAAAAAGTGGTTTTGAATTAAAAAACCACATTTTTCACCAATTCATTAAAAATGGACTTTATCAAAAAAAAATTACAAAAACCTACACAATGTAAATTTTGATATCCCGGTTCTAAAGAAGGATATTATTCGGTCCAATATAACATATAAATTTGTCAAAAAGTGGATTTAAAAAGGGTTCCCCATCAAAAGGTGGTTAATCGACCTTTTAAAAAATATTAGAATATTTATGCTTAAAATTGGATTCATTCGCATTTTAAGCCTCTAACATTTATTGGATAAAAGTAAAAATATTTGACAAACATATATAATAATTTTTTAGTTAGTTCTATTTATTACTGCCATTACAACGGCTAGGCGTTAACTACCATTTAAAATATTATTATTTTAATATTAGAGTGCAAAGTAATATTTCCAAGAAACTCGTTGTTGTGTATTGGGTACACCATCAAGCATAGAGTTCCCATTAAATTAATATGAACATTTTATTCACAAATATTAATAAATATGAAAATGTAATATTCTTTATTTACCTGGGATGTTACATCCTTCCCCCCTTTTGGGAATTGTGTCCTCACAATTTAAAAAAAAAATGGGCTCGAAAACTTCATTGAAAGCCCCACATCGGAAAAGGAGTCAATTAAACTGTCACTTTAAAAGAATGAAAGGGAAGTACAAACTTCACCCGAGTTAAACCATACTAGGATACCATGCAGGAAAAAATGGAAATGGAATAGAAATCAACGGTTCATGTTCTAATGGATTGTGATAGAAAACATGATTAGGAGAAACTAACCTCAAGAAAATTACAAACTTGTGATGGGTAAAACAGTATTTCATTCCCCAGTATGAAAATTTAACAGACAACATTTTAGTTTAAAGTAACCTTATATTGACGACTTTATTTATGAGCTTATCTAAATCACAAGGAAAGATACTTACTTGTCGTGTAGACTTTCATCTCTTACTGGATTTCTTACACAAACTCATTTTTTCCTCCAAAATATGAGTATTTAGGATGACTTGTTCACATTAAGAGCGCTATAATTAACTTCTAGAGAATCACCTAATCCAAAATAGAGAACTATATATTTCCCATGTCTCTAGAACAAAACCAAAAAAGTTATTATAAGATCATATAATCCCCAAAACAGATAATCCTTTATAAAAAAAATCTATTCTTAATCTCCAAAATTTGTCAAACAATTCCCGAAGTCCGACAAAGTCCATTCAATAAAAATCTATCCATAAAATTCTTCAAAGTAATCAGAACTAATATTAAAACCCAAATCTCAGAACGATTTAATCACATTGTCTTCCAAGATAAACCTTAACATTTATCTCCAATAATCAGTTACTCTTAAAGTCCCATACTGAAAAGTAATTAACCTAATCACATATCCTCCATGATAGGTTAATAATTTCCATAGATAACCCAAAATCAACTTATTCTAGATTCATAAGATCATATAACTAAAAAGAATTAGTCAAACTAACCAGGGACTTCATGTAGTCCAGTGGTTGGCGATAAATACCCGTCGCACTTTGGTTGTGGGTTCGATTCCCGCTGCTTCATCCGACGCGATAGGTTGTCACACGGTCAACGTGTTTCCTTTTTTCTAAAACTACATAATTCTTATAACATTCCACAAAAAGCGATAAAATCTTCATAAATAACCATAACATAATTTAACTGAAAGTTTATCTCATGTCATTCATATTCCATCATAACATATAGTAACCCATAATTACCTCAAAAGTAAGGATCATATAAACCCTAATGGTTACCTTTATATTTATTACCTGAACTTCCACATCGAGTTGGTTCTCTCGTACATGATGAATCAGAGAACTGAAAAAGTTTCAAGTGGTTAGTCATGACTCCTTAATAGTTGGTTTAGAATAACCACGAGATTCCTCATTGATTCCCCAATTTCATCCAGTCTCTTAATCAGAGAACCACCACAGTTTCCTTCAAATCCATTTTCAGTTTGGTGCCTTCTAGATCCATCCATTTACTAAAACCAAAAAAATGTCAGTGTGAGTATATCAACAAAATTATCATGTACTAATGAGAAAGTTAAATACTAAGATATACTTACTCATTCACTTTATCTAAAAACTATGACTCTTTCTGAAATCCTAGCCATTATGGTAATGTCACTTATCCTTAAAGAATACCCGAACCTATAAAGTTATCTAAACCGACCTTTGATACCAAATATAAGACCCCAGCCATAAAACATTACATAATATTGAATTAAATGAATAATTCACATTGAGAATCATTTCAGGTTTATAGTTTTAGATAATTGGGACATAACTATTACATCTCAAAGATTACAAATTAGGCACATCTACTCAGTTTCCATTTTTTGACAAAATAAAAACTCATTAACAAAAGAGTCATCTCTAGTTCCTTGTTTTAGACAGCATAATATTTCCTTGATCCCATCCTTGACCCTATTCCACTTTATGTCTGGTGAAAAACATTTCAAAAAACTTGGGGTGAGCATAAAAAGCTCAATAAGGG
The DNA here is from genome assembly GCA_963277665.1 of Viscum album. Classification (NCBI taxonomy): domain Eukaryota; kingdom Viridiplantae; phylum Streptophyta; class Magnoliopsida; order Santalales; family Viscaceae; genus Viscum; species Viscum album. The sequence goes on from OY728156.1 coordinate 57,330,907, forward strand.
TTATAACAATATGGAGAGAAAACATTAGTCCATGTATACATAAGAATCAATGAAATCATACTTTACTCATAAAACATAATCACTTTAACATACCTCATTAAATCATAAGATTTAGGAATATCTTATAGAAATAATAAGACGTAAAGGAAACATGAGGAATTCATAACATTCTTACGTAGGGAGTAACCCTCAGGGTTACGTTTAGAATACCCATCTTAGTATATTCCCTAAATCTCTTCAGATAAACCTTACCATTTAACTCCTTCGCGTTACCCAATTCATTGGAGAGCTATATCGGGCTCACCCTCCCTTAGTTTATCACGGAACCACCCGATTTCATAAATATTTCCCAAGAACCATAACGTAATCATAACACTTAAAACATGTATAAAAGAAACATAAAATTTACACATTTCAATCACAAGAGATCACATCATGATATTATAATAAATAAAAACATCTAATAAAATCATTAAAACTATTTGAGAGAAAAATCCCTTTATACTTTGAAAATATTAAAAGAAGACATTTAAAAGAGATTTTAGAATCAAAGTGTCCCATACCACTTCAAAACTTTTGAAATGGTTTTAAAACATTCATGTCCATATAAATAAATCCTTAAAACATTTTTAAAACATGGAGATTGTTGATAAATGTTTAAAAGAATTAATCCTTTAAACCAATTAAAATAATGTTTTAATAAAAGATTCATTTTCCATTTTGAACATTTAAATTATAAGCCACATGAAAGTAGACCATTTTGAAAACATTTAATTGACTTTAGTATAGACATAATATGGATATGGAAAGTCAAAGGGGCTGTATATACACATTATAAAAGAATAAAATCACATATCCTTAAGAAATGTCTCGATGAGAAGAAATTGAGATGCAATCCCAATCAAAGATCATGCCATTAGAGCAAGGATAAATAAATTACATAATTATGTGTGAAAAATATAAATACACTAAATATAAGTGGATACTCAGTGTAAAACAATCAGATGCCATCCACACATATTCATAGCTCGATATAATCAAGAAGTAGAGGTTTAACCCAAAGAATTGAAATTGGGTTAAGAAGTTCCCTTGCAAAAAAGATTGATAGCCTAAGGCCGTCACATCATGTTTTAGAAAAAGAGTTGATTAGATAGATAAAGGGTATCTCATCACATGGACATAAAATTTACCGCAATAAGGATATATAATAACATATCCCAATATAAGAAGATGTAATTTAAAATACAAAACAAAAAAGTCTTTTAAAAATAAGAGGGTGAAAGGTTCCCTTACTGACTTGGGTAACTTTTGAAACGTACACCCCATGAAATAAGGACTATAAAACATTGATTTAAATACTCATTAAAGAAATTGTATTACAAAAATAGTATAACAAATGACAGTACATACACCACTCAAAATAAATGGTGGAAAATGTATCATAAATCTCACGGGAATAAAAGTGAGATGAAAAATCCCTTACGAAATCTCAGCAGCCTAACAACACCACTAAAAACTTCCAAAAATGAATTTATGAGATCAAATAGGGTCTCTAATAATAAGAACATAAAAATTATAGAATGAGAAATATAAAAGAACATCCCCAAACATAAGAAAGATGATCTTAAAATAAATGACATCAAAGAGAGTACTTAAAAACAAAAAGAGAGGTTGGATCCCTTACCTCATGTCGGACTTGACTCGATCGTTCTTTAATCTCCTGAATAATAAAATAGAGTTAATTTATACTTACTTAAGAACCTTTTTTAAGTTAATTAATCCTTTTATATCATTTATTACCATCTTATGAACATTATGTAATTATTTAAGTTAATAACGGTCGTTTTGTTGATCATTGGTACTTGAGTCAAAAATAAACTTCTTATAATTACAAGTTGTTCATGTGGTAAAATACCCAGTATATACAGAATTATATTCATTATTTAGATATAATATATATAATATATATCCAGTAAATACTTTAATTTATAATATTACATAACATTTAGAGGTAAGAAATGAAATGCACCGTTCATGGAGAAGGTAAGCTGTACGTACGCATGAACGCTACTTTCATTTCTATTTCGTATTTAATGAAATTAAAACTAAATGAGAGATATATATATATATATATTATAATTCCAGTATAATATATATGTTTTATAGGTCACATAATTTCATTAATTTCATTCTTTATACATTCAATGTATTGCATGAATGAGTCACATCATTTGATGGGGCGGTAGTCCACACTTCCTCAAATGAAATTATCGCATTTTCACAACATGAAAAGAATAATGGAGTGTTTTAAATGTAAAATAAAAAAGCGTATAGAGGAAATAAATATAATATATATCATAAATAAATATAGCTCCATTATAATGGCCACCATTAGAGGTGGTAGTAGAAGATAGAACAATCACCGTTTCGTGAGGCAATAATTCGCCATCCACAGAAACAGTATGTTATTTAACCATTAGACAAATGTGTTTGTAACTTTAGATCTAATAATTCTCATAAAAACATCCTATTATAGTTAATATACTCGTTTTGTTACAAAATAAAGTATTAAAATTAGTTTAGGGGGTTGGATAAGCAAAATAAAACAAAAGAACATAAGAGAGGACATTACCTTTAAATCGGGTAACTCCCATTGGTTTGAACCAAAAGGGTTTCTTGAAGAGCTTTATGCCTAAGGTAAGGATTATAAGATGAATATATGGATTTTTAGAGATAAAATGAGTAGAGTTTTGTCGATCCAAGGGCTTGAGAGGTGTGGGTAAGGGGATAGAGGTGGGGGCCTTTTATAAGAGGAAGGAGGGGCACTCTTGGAATATCTTAAAAAGTTACTTTATTATAAAATGATTTTTGGATATTAAAGGTCACACAATTATATATTCCTAGGATAATTTGACAAGGGTTCTAAATCCACCCATCCAATAGGTTTTTTACAAGTTTATGTCTTAGAGTTTACCTTATCTTCTCATTTTATTTAAATCGTTCATTAATGAGGTAATCACTGCATCTTCATGGTGTCATAAATAAATTTATTTATTTAATGTCTAAAAATTATAAAAAAATATCATGATGTAGGATATCTTTTTAGTTTTCTAATGAATATTTATAGTCAAAAATATGACTTTTATAACACCATGTAAAAATTGTTTTAGTAAAACAATACATGTTTGTGACAATTTTATTTTAACTTTAAATAAAAAGTTATTAATCTCATTTTTCTACCAAAGTTTCTCTGTGGGGTCCCCAAGTTGACCCATGGATTGTCCTAGTCGGACATTAGTCATCCAATAAGTTTAAGACATGTGTCAAGGTCATTTCATATTATTATAGCATTATCATTACCTTAAATTACACTAATTACCTTTAATCGCGATTAATAAAACTTAAAAGTTACTATTCACCAAAAAAATAATTTTAATCCCATTGAACCACATTTTACATTCTAATGAAAACCATGTATGTCAGATTTTTGAAATTCAAATCACAGAAGGTTTAATGTTTCATTTAAATGAAAAATCAGTTTTTTTAACTACAACTTAGTGGTTTCACTATTCATCAAAAATTGATGTTTTTCAGAAAAAATACCAAAAATTCACCCTAATCTATATTTGATATTCCGAATTCAAAAATGATGTCTATTTTAAAAAATTCAAAAAATATAAGTTTCATTAATTAATTTAATAATTATTTCTCACTGTCAAAACAAATAGTGTGTTTTTAAGAAACAATGTCTGTTAAAAGATTGACACTAGTTTAAGTCCAATTTCAAAACGAAATTAATTCCAATGACAACCATTGGATTAAATGGTAAAAATATATTCTAATTTCACTATAAAACCAATTCAAAAGATGATCTAATCATATAAATAAATTTGATTAAAAGGTGGTACTGAATTAAAATACAACATTTTTCACTTATTCATTAAAAATGGACTTTATCAAAAAAAATAACAAAAACCTACACAAAGTAAATTTTGATATCCCGATTCAAAAGAAGGATTTTATTCGGTCAAATATAACATATAAAATTTTCAACAAGTGGATTTAAAAATTGTTCGCCACCAAAGGTGGTTAATCAACCTTTTAAAGAATATTAGAATATTTACGCTTAAAATTGGATTCATTCTCATTTTAAGCCTCTAACATTTATTGGATAAAAGTAAAAATATTTGACAAACATATATAATCATTTTGTAGTTAGTTCATTCCTGCCATTACAATGGCTAGGCGTTAACAACCATTTAAAATAATATTATTTTATTATTAGAGTGCAACGTAAGATTTCCAAGAAACTCGTTGTTGCGTATTTGGTATGCCATCGAGCATAGCATTCCATTTAAATTAATATTAACTTTTTATTCACGAATATTAATAAATATGAAAATGTAATATTCTTTATTTACCTAGGATGTTACAATTAAGGCATATTCAATGATATAGGTTCACTCTGCTACCTTCCATCAACATGTAGGGGGTGCTATAGACATGTAACCTTTTTTCAATCTCTTTTAATAAGTCCATGTTATATTCTTAGAATACATTCCATTCCACATTCTAAATTTAATAATCATTCCAAGAAGTTACCATAGGTGGGTCAACTGGTGTTAATACATGGTACATTCCATTATGAAATTATCATTTAACAAAAAACCATTTGTTATAAGAAGTCTTACCTCTAGGAAGGTCATGAAAGCGTACACCTGAACGGTGGCTCAAATGTGTCAAAAAACTAAAAACCCAATTATGGAATTACCTTAAACATGAGGCAGATTAAGTTTTGGGTGTAACCACTAACAACTAATCACATGGTTGGAAATATAATAATCATATGATTTTTAAAATAATAATCATGGAATATATATTTAAGAGACAATCTATGATGATATCGTCGATCCCCATATGAAAATTCCAAAATCAACAAACTGTAGGGATGGGTTACAGACAACCCACCTTATTGTTATAGGATCCCCCTCCTTTAGTATCATCCCTTGATTTACCTCAGATCATATTAGATCTATGAAAAGTTTAAAATGATCACATGGTGATTCCTATTTCGAGAAAGAAATAGAAGATAAACGACTAATGAGGACTTGAGTACATACCATTGTGCATCCAATGTGACGTATGAAAGATCGATCAGATGTCGGATGATGGAGATCTCTTGATTCCATATTTTGATCTTCAAAAATCCGCAAACTAAGTGATAAAAAGTTCAATCCCACATAAAATATGGTTAAGGATGAAGGGTTGAATAATTATATCATTAAGGGAAAAATTGGAATATTACTCATGGAAATAGCATGTGCACGGTTTGTCCACATTATTGGTCAAACCGTACACAAACTGTGCTAGACGGTTCTGCCCAAAAAGTCACCCCCCCCCCACACGGGTTGATCAAACTGTTCCACATCCATGAACGGTTACCTATAAAAAATTGAGTGCTAACACAGTTAGACCACATGGTTGTCCGACAACTTTGTGAGGTGGATCAGTCTGAAAAAACAACATCTACACGGTTTCCTCTAAACCGTGCATCGGATCTGTTTTCTCCAAAAAGATGGGTTTGGGGGTCCGAACAAGCCCCAAACACAATCATAACCTTTACTAAATCATTTTTCTTCCATATTAGGTCCAAAGAATATATTTAGACCAAAAATTATAGGATCCATACCTGAGTGAAAAAACGGGTTCTTACAACGTATGTCAAGTTAGTGTTTCATGTAATCTACACTAAGTCAATGTTGTGTATAACATACAATGTGTTTATGCTCCATGAAATGTAAGTCGAGTTGGTGTTTTGTAACATATTATATGTTGTTTCCTTGTGAATGTAATGTTTTACATATTTCATTGTAATACATAAATGAAAATTTAATTTATTTTCAAAAAGATCCATAAAAACTCAAGGTTTTACAATAACAAACTTGTGATTGATATTGAGGTATAAAATAGTATGATAATGTATTCTTTATATCTTTACTAAATCCAAAATTCCTAGCACATGATAAAATAATACACCAAAATTATTTAACTTTATAAGAAGAAATATATAATTAGTCTCCAAAATTCAACAATAACAACAAATTTTCAACATAGATCATTCCATAAATAAATATCCTTATATTCCAAATAACATCAAAAAAATCAGTAACAAAGAAATTGTTTCTTCCTAAATGGTTATATTTTACCTTGCATCTTATATCCTAAAAAATTTAATAGCATTCTCTTGATATTTTCCTTCACATTAAATCTAAGGTTTATATATACATCATCCCAATTAATCATCTCCCAAAATATTATTTGTCACCTCAAAATCCTATCACTAAAAAAATCAAAAGTGGTTTCTATGAATTTTTATTTATAACTAACCATAAACATATTAGAACATGATTTTATCCATAAATATCATGTTATACATGTTGGATCTGAATCTACGGATTATACACAAGAGGGGGGTGAATTGTGTCTTTTTCAAATTATTACAATCTCTTCAACTTAGACAAATTCTGTTCACTATGCTTTTGCACGATTAAATATGCAGCGGAAAAAGTAAAAGCATGAACACACGGATGTATAGTGGTTCGGGGAACAGAAGGCCCCTAGTCCACTCCACCAACGCTCAAATCCACGAGCTTGGCGATTTTCACTATCTGGTCCTCGTTTCCACAGACCCGTCCACAACTGAGTACAGGCAGTTGACACCTTTACAAGATTCAGGCAAACACAGCCTTCCTGGTTCAAACACGAACCCACACAGCTTAGAACGAGAAGCTGATCACTCAAAAATAAAAGGGTTTCGATAAAGAAACACTTCTCCAGTTGTTCTTCACAATTGCAACAGAATGCAATTGACAGTAGATAGATCGTCGTCTTCAGAAAATAAAGATCTGTAATCAAAACAGTTCTGAGTCGATCCAGTTGCAATAGATATTACCAGAAGCTTCACAACTTCAGCAGTAGTAGATTCACAACAGATAGTCGATGTAGAACACGTGAATCTGCTTTCAAGATCTTCCTTTGGTAATAAAGATCTTACACTTCTTCTCGATCACCAGAAAAAAACGCTTTCACACAGTCTCTGTTTTCTTGCTCGTCAAAAGATCAATATATATCACACACTTTCCTGTGCATATATATATATATCTGAAGTTTCCAAGATAGAACATATATTCAAATATGAGAAAATCTTTCGCATAAAATAGATCCATGAAAATCTCCTTTAGATTCGCGATTTTAAATGAAACAACAGAGCCGTTGTAACTCTCCTGAAGAATCGGCACAAAAAGCTCCGTTTAAATCAATCATTAATCCGTTGTAAATCGTCTTTGATTCAGTCAAAGTCGTATTTAAGAATCAGCTCGAAATCCGCCTAATAATCCGCTTGCTTGACTAATTCAAAAAGAAATATCATCTGTCAAAAATATCCCGACGCCAAACGTAGGGTTGATGACGTGGCTTCAAACGTAGGGTTCACAAACGTAAGGTTCAGAACGTAAGGTTCAGAACGTAAGGTTCAGAACGTAAGGTTGAACATACATACTTTCTCTTCAGCATTCAAACGTAGGGTTGATCATCCATACTTTCTCTTGCTTCAACTCTCCAAAGAACGTACGGTTGATTATAAAGTAATGTTGATGATCCATACTTTTGAGAAACAAACTCAACACTGAAAACTAACGTACGGTTTCTCTTCCATACTTGTCCAACGACGAAAACGTAAGGTTCCTTCCAAACGTAATGTTCTTCTTCCATACTTTTCAACAACGTAAGGTTCATTAACCATACGTTTCAAAATAACATAAAAAGTAAACTTTTCATCCATACGTTACGTTCATCAACGTAGGGTATGAACAGTGATTCCAGTACGCGCTAAAATTGATCTTGGAATAAATGAAGTATAAAATCTCGTTATATAAAATAAATTCCTGCAAAATACTCAACGAAATAATTAGTAAATAATTAAGGGTATTTGTGAGCATCAAAATCATCATAAAGAGACAGAGTATTATTTAAAATAATCTCCCCCTTTAAAAAACATTATTTTGATTTGTTTAAATACATTGCTCAACAATCTCCCCCTTTTTGATGATCACAAAACCCATAAAATAATAGAACTAATTTAATTGCAATCTTTGTTAAAAAATTAGTTTTATAAAATTTTAGAATTTTGAAAGGATTAAAACAATATTTAACTATAAAATTTCTCCCCCATAATTCTCATAAAAATAAATTTTCAAATAGAACGAATGAATTTAAATGTTGTGTTTATCCAAATTCTCCCCCTTTTTGTGATATCAAAAAGAATGAAAAATTACGGATTTGAACACATTCATTATTGCACTGAACTATAAGTAAATGCTATAATTAACTGTGTATGGATAAGTGAATATCTTATACTGGCTAACTTAATCATAAATCAATAAATAACAAAACAAAAAGATTAGAAAAGAATTTTCATTCACAAGCTACGACAGTGATATACAGAGGAATCAAGGTTTAGGGATAAGACAGGGAAAAAAAAAGGTGTCTATCTCCTTTGGATTGCGGTCTTGATCTCTGTAAACTGGTCTCGAAGCCTCTTCATCATCCCATCTCCTAACTTGATGATAAGATCTCTGTTCTCCTGAGTCATATGAATATCTTCAATCAAATTAACTCTGAAAAATTCATGCATTCTTTCTTCCTTTTCAACAAAAAGAGCCAGCTTTTCTGATAACTGATTCAAAAGAATCCTAATCGGTTGCTCTCCAGATGTCAACTGATCTACCAAAAATTTCTGATTATCTAGCAAAACTGACAAAGGGGCACTGTTGCACTGAAGATCGTGTAATCTGTCACTCATATTGCTCAGTGCTCCAGTTATTGCTTGAAATCTTCGAATCAAATCAGGTGAAGAACCTGATCCACTCACAGCACTATTTGCAACAGATTCAAATTTATTCTCCATGTAAATCTTCATCTCAGACAAATCATCTTTTGTTACCATCTCTGACTTCAACTGATCAACAGCATTCAACATATCAGTCTTAAACAAATCTACTTCTTGTCTTGAAACAGTAGATTCTCTCAGCTTCTGAAACTTCAACTGTTCTAAGTTCAGAGAATTTCTGAGACTAACATTCTCAGATTCCAACTGAGAAATACGCTTGTATAACTCAACAACTTCTTCTTTTCTCGAATCAGGGGCACCCTGTGCTTGATTCTCATGTCCAGAATCAGATTGATGAAGCAGGACAAGGGGTAAAGAATCTGCATCTGATTGTTCTTTGTCCTGAACAGGTTGATCTACTGAGCTATCCTTTGAAGCTTGAAACTCTTCCACTGAAAAATCTTCCTGAAGTACCTCTGTATTTACTTCAGAAGTATGTTCATCACGAACAGCAGTCTCTCTGACTTCTACTGAATTATCAAGAACAATATTTTCATGAACTTCTTGAGGTCGGGCCACTTCTTCACCAGGCACTGCCTCCATAAGTTGTTCTTGTGGAATTGCTTCTTCAATATCCACAGCAGCAGTCTGAGGTTCTAGTTGAATTTCCGGTTGAGCTACTGGTTCCTCTATCGGTGCAGTCCTTTCCACAACAGCTTCCCTCACAAATGAATAAGAAATTACTGGATCAGAAGATTTCAAGACAGGAGAGATGATTTCTTCATCAATTGACCTCTTCCTTCTAGATTGAAGTCCTTCTTGACTTCTCTCTTCTTCAACTTCTTCCATCTCAAGGCGAATTCTTCTTGCCACTGTACTAACTCTGGATTCTGCCTGTCCTTCCTTGGACTTAGCTGGTTGAGCCTGAGCACTCTCCGAGTCTTCCTCAGCTCCAACAGGTAAAAGTTTTCCTTTAACTGTGCTCCAGAAATATCCCACTTTCCTTAAAGTTCCAGCATTAAAAACATTACTGTGGTGACATTTCACCCCAGCACTTACCAGTCTGATCATTCCCCTTTTATATAAAAACAAAGAAATGAACCTTCCATATGGGAAAAAGGTCATTCTTGCTTCACTCTGACAGCAGTATCTTAGATATCTTATCATAAATCGAGGAAAATTAAACTTGATATCACTCATCAGAAGATACATTATATACATGTCAGGGTATAGAATTTTCTCCATTTCAGCCATCCTTGGTGCTAAACCGGTCTGAACAAACTTTACTAAGATTTTCTGATCGGGCTCCAAATCTTTAATAAGCACCTTCTTTATCACTTTTGTTCCAAACAGAAAAGACATAATGTCTTCAGACTTATGTACAGAATCTCCAATATTCCGTAAATCAAAATGAAAAACTCCTTCATGGGGGCAGTTAAGAATCTGACTTATTTCTACAGATGATATGGAAAAGTCCTTATCCTCTATCTGAGCCAAGAAACTATCCTCCGTATCCCCAAGGCTAAACTGAACAGTTCTAAAGAAATGTCTCATTTCTGCCTCATATAGAAACTCAGATTTTTCACTATTAAAGGCTTGCTCAAGGCCTTGAAACGACAACGCTTGCTTCAACAGCAAATTAGTTTCAAACAACCATTCTAAATCGATGACTTTACCTTGCAGTATCTTCCGACCAACTACTTTAGATTTCTTTGCAGCACTGCTCTCGGCTTCATCTGGACGCTTAGTCTTTGCCATTTCAACAACGATTTCTGAAGGTTCGAAAGTTTAGGGTTTGAAGATTCAGAAAAGGGTTTTGGAGCAGATGTGCGGTTTTAGGTTTTCGAAAGGGTTTCCGAAAAAGGTGAAAACAGTTTAGAAGGTGAAACGGTTCTGACAGCCTTGATTCCCGTGTAATCACTAATCATTACTTTTATTTAAAACAAAATAAAATTACTTATAGCGGGAAACAGAAAATTAAACAGAATTCGAAAACAGAATAAGATTAAAAAAAAAACTATTTAAAATTAAATAAACCTAACTCCCCCTTAATAAATTCAAACCTTGCCGTGGGAAGTGGTTTAGTAAAAATATCTGCTAATTGATTTTCTGTATTTACAAATTCTAAAAATATATCCTTTTTTAACACATGATCTCTTAAAAAGTGATGTCTTATATCAATGTGCTTAGTTCTAGAATGACTAATAGGATTTTTTGAAATATTAATTGCACTAGTATTATCACATAAAATAGGCGTATTATTGAAATTTAATCCAAAGTCCATAAGAGTGTTTTTCATCCACAACACCTGTGCACAGCAACTACCTGCAGACACATATTCTGCCTCGGCTGTTGACAGGGCAACTGAGTGTTGTTTCTTACTAGACCATGATACTAAAGACTTTCCTAAAAAGTGACATGTTCCTGAAGTACTCTTCCTATCTAATCTACAGCTTCCAAAGTCTGCATCTGAATATGAAATTAAATTAAAATCAGAGGTTTTTGGATAAAGCAGAGATTGATAAATAGTACCTTTTAAATATCTAAAAATTCTTTTAACAGCAGTTAAATGGGATTCTTTGGGATTTGATTGAAATCGAGCACAAAGACATACTGAATACATTATATCTGGTCTACTAGCAGTAAGATATAACAAACTACCAATCATACCTCTATATAACTTGTTGTCCACTGATTTTCCAGTTTCATCCAAATCAAGTTTTATATTAGTACACATAGGAGTTGTAAATGTCTTGCTGTTTTCAAGTCCAAATTTCTTAAGTAAATCAGTAATGTATTTGCATTGATTTAAAATATTTCCAAAATCTTTTTGAAATATTTGAAGACCTAAAAAGAAATTTAATTCTCCCATCATACTCATTTCAAATTCTTTTTGCATTAATTCTGAAAATTCATGACAAAGAATTTTATTGGTTGATCCAAAAATTACATCATCAACATAAATTTGAACCAACAAAACATTATTTTTCACAGTTTTCTTAAAGAGTGTTGGATCTGCTAGTCCAACAGTAAAATCATTTTTCAAAAGAAAAGAACTTAGTCTTTCATACCAAGCTCTAGGTGCTTGTTTAAGGCCATAAAGAGCTTTAGTAAGTTTAAAAACAGAATCTGGTTTTTGAGAATTTTCAAAACCAGGAGGTTGCTCAACATAAACTTCCTCCATTAAATAACCATTTAAAAAGGCAGATTTAACGTCCATCTGAAATAATTTAAAATTCATATGAGATGCATAGGCTAAAAGGATTCTAATAGCTTCTAACCTGGCTACAGGTGCAAAGGTCTCATCATAATCTATTCCTTCTTCTTGATTGTATCCTTTAGCTACTAATCTTGCTTTATTTCTAGTTATTATCCCTTGATCATCCTGTTTATTCCTAAAGACCCATTTAGTTCCTATTACTGGATAATCATGTGGTCTTTCAACTAATTCCCAAACCTTATTTCTCTTGAACTGGTTCAATTCATCCTGCATTGCTATTACCCAGCTCTCATCATCTAAGGCTTCTTCTATGGTCTTAGGTTCTTGTTGGGATAGGAAAGCAGAGAATTCAACTATGTTTCCAAAGTTTCTTCTAGTTTGAATACCAGTCTCTAAGTCACCTATCACAGATTCTAAAGGGTGATTCTTTAAGGTTCTAGACTGTCTAGGCATTACATTCAAAGGCTCTTCAGTATCATGTTCTTCTGAACTGGACTGAATTTCTTTTATATCATTTTCAAAATCATTCTTTAAATTCTCAGGTCTCATGTTTTCATTAGAATCAGGTTCATCTATTTGTTCTATCCTTTTCTCAAAAGGATCAGATTCATCAAATTTCACATGAACTGATTCTTCAACAATCCTTGACTTTTTATTATAGACTCTATAAGCTTTGGAGGTTGCAGAATATCCTAAGAAAATACCTTTATCAGATTTTGGATCAAATTTACCAAGATTATCTTTGGTATTCAAGATGTAAACCTTGCATCCAAAAACTTTAAAGTAATTTACTTTAGGTTTTCTGTTATTCCATAGTTCATAGGGTGTCTTTTTCAAAATAGGTCTTATTAAAATTCTATTCATTATATAACAAGCTGTATTAACAGCTTCTGCCCAGAAATATATAGGTAGGCTATATTCATTTAACATAGTTCTAGCCATTTCTTGAATAGTTCTATTTCTTCTTTCTACAATCCCATTCTGTTGAGGTGTTCTTGGAGCAGAGAAGGTGTGTTTAATACCCATGTTTGAGCAAAAGGAATTAAATTCCTGGTTCTCAAATTCTCCACCATGATCACTTCTCAATGAGATTATATTAAAACCTTTTTCATTTTGAACAGATTTACAAAAACCTTCGAATAAACTAAAAGCTTCACTTTTAAATTTCAAAAAGAAGATCCAAGTAAATCTAGAGTAATCATCAACTAATACATAAACATATAATTTACCAGCTAAACTTGCTACTCTTGAAGGTCCAAACAAATCCATATGGATAAGTTCTAGAGGTTTAGTTGTAGCAACTTTATTAACAGATTTGAATGATGATTTGTGTTGCTTGCCAAGCTGACATGCATCACAGAATCTGTCATTTTCAAATTTGAGACTAGGCAAATCAGAAACTAAATGTTTCTTAGATAATTTATGTAAAGCATATATATTGCAATGACCAAGTCTTCTATGCCAGATCCAGGATTCACTTATATTAGCAGTTAAGCAATTTACTTGTTGTTTACACAAGGAATACAAATCCAAAGTATAAACATTATCAGTTCTGGGTGCTCTAAACTTAAACAGTTTATCTTTAGAAACAGTACAACTATTGTTGGTAAAATCAACAGTGTATCCATCATCACAGAGTTGAGAGATACTTATCAGATTGTGTTTTAACCCTTGTACATAAAGTACTTTGTTGATTGAGACTGTCTCTGGATCTCCAACTGTTCCAATACCAATAATCTTTCCTTTGGCATTGTCACCAAAGGTGACAAATCCTCCTTCCTTTCGAGTAAGAGAAGAGAAATTAGCTGAAGTTCCACTCATGTGTCTTGAGCAGCCACTGTCCATATACCATATTTCTTTCTTTCTTTGGTGACCTGCTTCCTGCAAAGACATTCAAACAAATTGCTTTGGTACCCATATTTTGTTGGGTCCAGGAGTGTTAGCAAGCAGTGATCTGGGTATCCAGATTTGCCTTGTTTTCTTAAAATTGATTGAATCATATAGATCGTTGGAAATATAAGCTTTCTTAATTCCACATATCTGAGGTTGTCTTAGAAAACAGTTTTTAGCTATATGACCTCTTGTTCCACAGTAGTTACAAATAACCTGTTTAGTGCTAGGAACAAAATAATTTTTGTATAACTTAGGTTTTTCTCCTTTACTTCCAATTCCAAACCTTTCCTTTTTAATTACAGTTTTTCCAAGTATCTCATTTAAGGTGTTTTCTCCTTTTGTAAAAACTAATGCAGCCGTTTTATAAGATTCTACTTCATCCTGTAGAGTTTTTATTTTTGATTCAAAATTAATTTTATTTGAGTCAGCAGAATTGTATTTGTCAATTAATTCCTCATGTTGTTTTAGCAAAGTATTTCTCTCATCTGAAATAGCTTTGTACAAGTTCTTTATAGATTTATATTTATTAAATAATGAGTCATACCTTTCTTCAAGCATATTGCAGTAAGCTGCAAGTTTTCTATTTGAGAGGCTTGTTTCAGAGTTTGATTCATTATTTGAGTCAGAGGAATAGTATGAGTGTACCTCATCAGTTTCAGCCATGAAACACATATTTGCTTTTAAATTGGCTTCCTCCTTTTCTGAGCATGATTCAGAATAATTACTTGAGTCTTCAGAAACACTCCAAGTAGCTTTCATAGCTTTCTTGTCTTTCTGCTCATAATCATCTCTTTTGAAGAATTTCTTTTTCTTTGCATCTTTCAATTTTGGGCAATCCGGTCTGATATGTCCCATCTTTTTGCATTCATAACATCTCACTTCCTTGCTATCATTTTTAAAGGATTTCTTGAAGTCTTTCTTCTTACTATAGAACTTTCTGAATTTTCTGGCTAGCTGTGCCAGTTCTTCATCCGAATTTGAAGACTCAGAGCTTTCTGATTTAGCACTCACTTCTCTGTTCTTCATCTTTCTATCCTTTTGTTGAGAAGTCACTTTCAAAGCAGTATTTTCCCTTTTTATGTAGACTTTATGCTCATTTACCTCATCTTGCATTTCAGCTTCGTACATCATCAGTGTACCAATCAGTTCTCTCATAGTTAGATCTTTAACAGAAGTTGATTGTCTGATTGCTGCAGAGATTCCATTCCATCGAGTAGGAAGTACTCTCAGTACCTTCAACGCTTGATCAGCCTGCTTGATTGGTTCTCCTAGAGCTGTTATATTATTGACAATTTCTGTCAATCTTCCATTCATCTGAGTGATGCTCTCTCCTTCAATCATTCTGAAAGTATCGAATTTTAACTTAGCAGTTGCATATCTCATCTGTCTTACATTATCTGTTCCTTCATAAGCAACAGCTATAGTTTGCCACATTTCATATGCAGTCGGGCATTGAGATACTCTGTTAAATTCGTCTGGTCCTAGACCACAGATGATTGCATTCATAGCTTTTGAATTTATGTCATACTCAGCTTCTGTAGCAGCACTCCATGTATCGGGATTTTCAGGAATTTCATAGGGAGTCAGAATCTTTGAATAGACTCTGTAACCAAGATTTTTCAGGTAAATAATCATACGTGATTTCCAGCAGCCATAATTATCTCCATTAAAGTAAGGTGCTCTGACCATTGACATTCCCTCTCTCATATCAGCCATGATACACTATGTATAATCTTTAAATACTTCTAGGCCTGATAAGACTTTAGAAATAAGAAGCTCCTCCTTTGATACCAATTGTTGGATCTGAATCTACGGATTATACACAAGAGGGGGGTGAATTGTGTCTTTTTCAAATTATTACAATCTCTTCAACTTAGACAAATTCTGTTCACTATGCTTTTGCACGATTAAATATGCAGCGGAAAAAGTAAAAGCATGAACACACGGATGTATAGTGGTTCGGGGAACAGAAGGCCCCTAGTCCACTCCACCAACGCTCAAATCCACGAGCTTGGCGATTTTCACTATCTGGTCCTCGTTTCCACAGACCCGTCCACAACTGAGTACAGGCAGTTGACACCTTTACAAGATTCAGGCAAACACAGCCTTCCTGGTTCAAACACGAACCCACACAGCTTAGAACGAGAAGCTGATCACTCAAAAATAAAAGGGTTTCGATAAAGAAACACTTCTCCAGTTGTTCTTCACAATTGCAACAGAATGCAATTGACAGTAGATAGATCGTCGTCTTCAGAAAATAAAGATCTGTAATCAAAACAGTTCTGAGTCGATCCAGTTGCAATAGATATTACCAGAAGCTTCACAACTTCAGCAGTAGTAGATTCACAACAGATAGTCGATGTAGAACACGTGAATCTGCTTTCAAGATCTTCCTTTGGTAATAAAGATCTTACACTTCTTCTCGATCACCAGAAAAAAACGCTTTCACACAGTCTCTGTTTTCTTGCTCGTCAAAAGATCAATATATATCACACACTTTCCTGTGCATATATATATATATCTGAAGTTTCCAAGATAGAACATATATTCAAATATGAGAAAATCTTTCGCATAAAATAGATCCATGAAAATCTCCTTTAGATTCGCGATTTTAAATGAAACAACAGAGCCGTTGTAACTCTCCTGAAGAATCGGCACAAAAAGCTCCGTTTAAATCAATCATTAATCCGTTGTAAATCGTCTTTGATTCAGTCAAAGTCGTATTTAAGAATCAGCTCGAAATCCGCCTAATAATCCGCTTGCTTGACTAATTCAAAAAGAAATATCATCTGTCAAAAATATCCCGACGCCAAACGTAGGGTTGATGACGTGGCTTCAAACGTAGGGTTCACAAACGTAAGGTTCAGAACGTAAGGTTCAGAACGTAAGGTTCAGAACGTAAGGTTGAACATACATACTTTCTCTTCAGCATTCAAACGTAGGGTTGATCATCCATACTTTCTCTTGCTTCAACTCTCCAAAGAACGTACGGTTGATTATAAAGTAATGTTGATGATCCATACTTTTGAGAAACAAACTCAACACTGAAAACTAACGTACGGTTTCTCTTCCATACTTGTCCAACGACGAAAACGTAAGGTTCCTTCCAAACGTAATGTTCTTCTTCCATACTTTTCAACAACGTAAGGTTCATTAACCATACGTTTCAAAATAACATAAAAAGTAAACTTTTCATCCATACGTTACGTTCATCAACGTAGGGTATGAACAGTGATTCCAGTACGCGCTAAAATTGATCTTGGAATAAATGAAGTATAAAATCTCGTTATATAAAATAAATTCCTGCAAAATACTCAACGAAATAATTAGTAAATAATTAAGGGTATTTGTGAGCATCAAAATCATCATAAAGAGACAGAGTATTATTTAAAATAATCTCCCCCTTTAAAAAACATTATTTTGATTTGTTTAAATACATTGCTCAACAATACACACATGAAAACATCCTATTCTCCAATATTTTCTAAACCATGTTCTAATACCAACAATAAAAGACCCAAACTCGCACTGGAAAATCTGATGATAAAAACATAGCTGTAACATTTCTAGATTTGATACTGATAAATGTGAAAAATTTAATCCCTAAAAACACATAAGATAAAAAAGAAATATTCGAACACTTACATACCTAAGGGAATTTTATAATTATGCTTTTTTAAAATTAGGAAATTTAATTTCAAAGTGTAAAGTTAATAAAAATATCCATTTTTCACAAAACATGTTCATTATAAAGACATGCTTACTTCATTCATTATAACATCTATATTTGGAAGTCATAGTTTATTAAAATTTACAATCATCTTATTCCTTATGAAAAATTATCAAGAAATGTGTGATGATAAATAAAAATCTTATTGTGGGATATTAATGTAATAAATCCTTTATTTTAGTGATACATATGAGAACCCATAAAATGTTTACCTTTTTCATGTTATTATTTTAACATTTAAAATAAATCACCTCCACATGGGAACAACAATTTATTCTCAAATAAAACATTTAAACCCCATAAAAATTAAATTGAAAGCCTTTTAGTTAACTGAAATCATCATATTAATAACTCTTTACATAAATAATTGGATCCTAGATAAATATGTATGAGAAGCATCCATGGATAACTTCCTATTTTTATCCTTGAAGGAAAAGTGAAATTCTCGAATGTGTTGGAGAGATATATTAAAGTAACCCATCATATAAGTTATATTAGTCTAACGAATTATATAATTTTTATTTGTGTCACCAATAATATATTCTATATTGGGCTCACCTGTCGTATAGGTTGTATAAGGATCACCCTTCATATAAGTTGCATTTGGCTCACCAATCTTATAAGTTGTAATAAGATTACTCATCGTATAAGATAAATGAGGACTACTCATCATCATATATAAGGATAATGTAAAATATGAAAAAAAACATCTTAATATTTTGGTTTTCATCCTAAATCCTTTGAAAAAATATTTTGAACCTATATGAAAAACACCATCTGATATTAAAAATCCTACCCATTTGAAATTCCATTTTCAAAACCAAAATTCCCAAAAAAAATGTAATATTTATTTTTCATTGAATAAATCATGGAATCTTCTAAATTAACAAAGGGAAATGTTTAGTGTTAGAGTTTTAGATATTTAGAAAAGAATCTTTCAAACTGTCATTTCAATATAATATCCATTTTTTTAATAAAACAAGTTCTTTATAATGACATGATTACTTCATTCAGGTTAACATCCATATTTGGAACTCATAATTTATTAATCCATCTAATCATATTAATCCCTATGAAAACTAATTTGAAAATATTGGATGAGAAATAAAAATATCATTATATGATATAAAAGTAATAAATCCCTTATTCTCGTGAAAAAATTGAAAACACATACAATGTTTATCTTTTCAATTTTATTATTTTCATATAAAAATAAATCACTTCAAGATTTAAAACACACTTTTCCCTGAAATAAAACAATTAAAAACCAAATAAAGTAAATTTAATCTCTTATAGTTAACATAAAACAATATCCTCATAACCATTTTCTTAAATAATCAGATCTTAATTAAATTTGAATGAGAAAACACCATGGTTACCTCCCTCTTTGTTTCATTTAAATACAAGGAACATTGCACAATTTATTAAAGATATGCATCAAGATCATCCATTGTATATGTTATATCAGTCTAACCTGCCATATAAGTTGTATCTGGCTCACCCATCATATAGGAGCTATTAGGATAACCCGTCATATTATTTGTATCGGGATCACCCATTATATAAGTTTTATTAGGATCACCCATATTTTGACATTTAACATGATAAATATTCATATAATATATATCATCATCATCTATAATGAACATGTACTATTTCAAAAATTTAACGACTTAAGCTTTCTGTTTCCATCATAGATCCCATGAAAAATTGTTTTGAACTCGTATACAAAACCACATCAAATATGAAAATAAAATTTCCTTTCAAAATCACATTTCAAAGAAAAATAAAAACAATTAAGACGGTTTTTTCTTTGAATAAATCAGGAAATCATGTTTATTAATCGAAACATCAAATTAGAGGTTGTGGTGTTGGGAAAATTCATTATGATAACCCTTCTATTTAAAAGACTTTATTTAATGATTTCTTACAGAAAAACACATTAATTCAACCCTATATATTGTGATGCCTAGTGTATTTGTAAAGTTAGATAATTATCACATCAACTTGATTCATGGATACAATAAAATTGGTGAAAAAACCTTAACACTCCCTAAAATCCCATTTCTCTTAAAATTATGCTAGATAATAATGGGAAAAACATAATAATGGGGTGATTAATAAAGCCAATAATTTCAATAATTTTTTATCATCATAAATGTATTACCTGAAATTTAAAATAAATTTAAATTGTACATAAAGGGGTTGGTAATCATAATCTTGATTAATGAGTCATGATAGCATAAATGCAACATGGTAATGTGGCGACAAAATTTAACATGACATTATAAACAAATGATAACGCTAACCACAAAGACATCATAACTTGGTGCAAAATGTCCCATAATGGATTAAATTTAATCTATAATCCCATAAATGAAATCTCAAAATACTAAAACATTACCCAATTCTTTATTGAACTATATAATTCAGGGATCACCCATCACTTTTATATCTTGTACATGCATAAGTGTTAAACATAGATCATTAAACATAAGATCTTATTCTATAAAATTTAATACCATAATTAAATAGTGGTGAATAAATAAATATAATTCCATGAGAAAATAGTAATAGGTATGTATTCGTGAATAACCATGAGTGTAAATAGTGATTCTATTCACAATACAAAGGTTTTTCTTAGAAAAGTCATAGCATAATTTTAGTGGCTTAATGGGGGGTATATAATGAATCATGGGAGGGATTAATGAGAGTGATAGGGGTCTCAAAATAATTTTAAATAAAAATTAAATTAAGATGGTTACATTATCACATAATATAACATGAGAAATTCGGAATTAAAAGTATTAAGACAAAAGGGTTCTTGAATAAAAGTTTGGCATGAAAAATCATAATATAATTTCGACAGCATAACGAGGATACATAATGAAAAATGAGAGTTGTTAATGAACTTGAAATGGGTATATAATAACTTATAACTCATAAGATATGTAATAGTCATATTTATGAATATAATACAACCTGAAAAATGGGAATTAAATTGCATAATGAATTTTTTTTTGAATTAAATTTTGGCATAGAAAAATCATATGATAATTTTATCTACATAATGGGAGTACAAAATGAATCATGGAATTTATTAATGGTAATGAAAAGGTTATATAATTAATTTTACATAACAAGGGACGTAATATTGATGTGTAAAATAATAACTCATCAATAGGAATTGGATGATAATAGTTATTCCATAAATAAGGTTCTTGAATAAATAAGAGAAAGAGAGGATCACTTACATTTTCCTTGGTAAAGGCTTAGGTATATGTCATAACAAGAGAGGATAAATGGTCAAAAATTATTAAAAAATAAATTGAAAAATGGAGGTTTTTTCCTAAATTCATAAAAAAGTATCAATTGATATTCAAAAGGAAAACTAAAAATAAGGTTCTTGAATGGAAATGTAGGGAGAGTTCCCTTACCTTGAGAGGGTGATTCCAAAAGCAAGGGAAGATCTTTTTGAGAGCTTAGAGGATCCTTTTTAGGGATATAGATATGAAAGGGCAAATTAATATCTTTGAAAATGTCTTTTATTGGTGAGTAATAGGAGATTGGGTGGTTTAATAAAAGAAAATGGGGGAAACACTTTATTATTTTCCAAACTGAGGTTTTCGACTCTAAAAAATAAAGTAATAAAAATCACAAATACCAAGGTTTTTGCCAATGTTTTCATCCAAACCGAAGTTGTATTAATTATTTTATAAGTTAATGAACATGTGACATTAAAATGAAATACTCAATGATGTGTAAGTGAGTCATATTACAAAAACCATTATTTTAAAACCTAAAAATATAAAATAGGTTTTGAAGGATTAATAAAGTTTTCATAATAATATAAACATATCATTAAAAATGATAATATTAATGGGTAAATATATATTTTTTTATTATATAATTTTTATATAATATATTAAAACAATTTTTGGTCATTATGATGTAATAATACACAACATATATTATTAATGTATTTGATTTTTACCAGAAAATTCAATTGTCTCAAGAATTTATGTAAAATTATTTGTTGGATAATTCTGATGTCATGATTTCCAAAATAAAATTTATTTTATAAAAACATTATATATATATTTATGAGAAATTAAACTTCAAAATTAAATTCCTTATTTTTTGATAAATACTATTTTTTTACAATAATAGTTTTCTATCCCATATAAATATTATATTTTCACACCATAAAATTATATTATCATTTTTATTTAATATAGAATATTTGATAATAATAATTTATTAAAATCTAATTTAATTCAGGAATTTATCCAAAGGAATTTCTTAATAAAAATTGAATATTATCCAATACTATAATTTGAGTATTGTCGTATTAAAATATTTTTTTTATCAAACTCATTAATTAATCATTTATAAAGTTGAAATGATATGGAATAAATATAAGAATTAATATATTGGAAAGAAAATAAACATATTTATAATATTTGATTTGACATACATAAGCCCTTATTACACCAAAAAACAGCATAAGGGTAATATGCATCATAATGAGATTCTCATGTGGTGGTTCGTCAAACATGGTTTAGGTCATGATCTCGAGGAGACTTAACTTCTCTAATAAATGGGTTCACTTAAGAATTAGTTGTTGGATCTCAAATTCGGATTGATCATGGGAAAAACGTAAAGATGTTATCTCCTATGGAATCTCTAATATATGGGATTCATAGGATATGACCCTACTGTTTGAGGACATATCTTTTATTGTTAATAGGACATTATCATAACCCATAATATACAAAAGAGATATGATCAATATTCAAATGTTTTGATGATTAATGGTATTTTGAATGTGATAGGATATAACTTATGTAAGTCCAACATAACCAAAGTAGTACATGTATTTTCCATATTTACATTACATAAATTAGGTACTTACCATTCAAAAGGGAATCTCATTTTTCTATTTTGGATTACTAAATTATTACCCTATTAATAATTTTCTCCCTCAAAATTTTCATTTAATACACTAAAAGAGATAACGGTATTTTTTCACAACCTATTCCAGTTTCCATGCCACTTCCTAAAACTTATGGATTCACCATAACACATTGACTAAACGAGTTGTCTTGTTTTTAATAATTTTATCTCTATGGTATAATATCTTTAATAGATGTTACATATATGATATATCATTCCTTAATAATACCACCTCTAGATCCAGTACATGTGAGAGGGATAGTAGGAACTTCCTCCGGTAGGATACATGTAACACATCATGTACTTAAAATAGTTTAGGTGGGATCTCTAGTTGACATAAAACTTATTCGATGTGATCAAGGATCTAAAAGGGGTCTATGTATCTTGGAATAGGCTTTCCTATCTTCGTAAACCTCATGAATTTCTTCTATGGTGAAATAAAAATAAACACTTTTTCTTCAAACTAATACTCTAGATCTCATCAATGATTGTATGAATAGATTTTCTGTTTAATTTTTTGATGAATTCATATGATGTCTAATGGTTTAATCCTTTTCCATCAACACTAGGACATGATCAGATCCTGTTATCTTCCACTCTCCAATATAATCACATCATGTTGGAGTCTAACACACCTTCCCATATAGAGCCTCATAAAGATCCATTAGAATTCTATAATATAAAATATTTTTATATGAGATATACACTATGGTATGGTTTTGATACCAATACACTTAGAGATCCATTAATCATTATCTCAACATATCCTCTAGAGTTTGAATAGTCCTTTCTAACTGACAATCCATCTGAGGGTGATAATAAGTGTTGAATGTCAATTCTATATTCAATACATGTTGAAGTATTCTCCAAAACCTTGAGTTAAACCTATGATATTTAATAGATACAATGAATAGAGGCACTCCATGATGTCTTACAACATCCCTTATATATCTATTAGTGATTTTTTCTAGATATTAATCTTCCTTGATTGAAATGAAATGTGATAAATTTATAAGAAAATCAAAAACCACGTAGATAGAATTATTACCTTTAGGTGTCTGGTGGAGTCCTAAGATGATATTCATGGTTATGTTTTCCCATTTCCATATTATTATAGGAAATGGTTTCAGCATACCCTTAACATTCTTTTATTAATCCTAGGATTTCTAGCATAGTAATAATTGATATATGAACCCCACAATCTCTCTCTTCATATTATCCCACCACAAATTTTTCTTCCAATGTATATATATCTTTGTGCTTCCTGGATGAATTGATAATGATCAGATGTGTTCAACATCCAGAATTTTGACCTTCATTTTTTGATATTATGGGTAACATATCTAGGTTCCAAACCTTATAACTCCATCTTCAGAAAGATGAACTGTGAAATAATCACTACAATCTTATATAGAAACTCAACATACTTATAAGACTCCATGATCTTCTAATGAATGGATGGTTGAGAAACTATTTGAGAAATAAAATAAGAATATCATTTTATTATTCCCATATGCATCCCTCAAATGTTCAAGAATATCAGATCCCTGGAAATCCTCATCATTGATAGATTTTTTGGATCTTTTCTACTTATATCATCCTCCAATTTGTTTTCCTTTCTAGTATGTTAATGGATTGAACAATATTAATCCATGGTATGATCTAAACACCTCAGTTGGTGCATATTAAAATAATTTTGTGTGAATATATACTTTTTTTAGGGTATGTATATATATGTACTTGTTTCCTCTGAAAATGTGTGGCTCCCCAGGTTTGGGAGGCAAGGTTCTCGATGCTTATAATTATTCAATTATTTTATCATTAAATTCCTTCACACTTGGTTAACCATTTTTGTTTCATATTTGAGAATTTATTGTGGTATTTTCAAGTATGATTTTACATTCTTTCAGGTTGGGTTCATCACATTCATCTCTTAGAAACTACCAACGACTCCCACATCTATAAGAATATATAGTCTTTATTTCCAATGGTTGGTATCTATTTGGGGTTTCAAGCTCAAAACACTTATGAACTCACATAGGCAGAGAAGATGGTAGGTCATGATCATCACACCAATTGTGGGGGGGGAGATTATCACATATTACATGACTCTATTATAGATTTATGATAAGTTCTCAAATCTCCTCCAAATCCCGATATGAGGCCGGTTACCCGAATAAAATAATCGGCTGTCGAATCCTTCTACACATAAAGAGGGTAATATTAATGAGACCATATGTATGTATATCAGAATCTACATATATTATCCAATATGTTTTATAAATATGTAGCTATATATATTTTTAATCCATATAATCAGGGACTCTAGTGTTTACTTCAATCTAGAGAGGTGATTGGTGTCTTCAGGATGGGACCAATTCATCACAATTTTTCCTACATATTTTTTGTATAGAAATAAAAAAAACCCATGTAGTTCATTTAAAATATTGTTTTTATGTTTATTGTTATGAATAAATGAAATAATTTAGGTCACTTATGGACCGAGTATTGTGCTTGAGCCTTAGGAAAACATCTTTCATATCCTAATTATGATAGAAATCGGAGTCATCATACATCGATCTACCCCCAAATCACTGATCAATAGTGATAGATAATTCATTCTTATGACGGTTATTTCCCTAGGATTAACCAATATGAGAATTCCTTTTGTACATACATTGAGGTAGATTCCCATGTATATTAGAATTCATATCATGTCATTTAATGGGCCATACAAACTGATGTATCCCTAGGTGGGGGGAATTCATGATGTTAGTGATATGATCATTTAAAATCCCTAATCCTATTATATTTTATGATTGATTTTAGAAATAAGGGATAACAAGTGACTAGACTCAATGCATATGGATATGGCAGTTATGAATTGGGCTGGACTTAAAAGGGTGTTTCTTATGGAGCTCAGGCATTAGGACGTAATTCTACATATCACGCTTATAGTAGGAATTAGAGTCCTCATAGTTCAATTATTTTCCCGATCTTCTGATGGATGAGGAAGTATGATAAACACACAATAGAATTCAGGTCCCATGGTTTATAGTGTAAGAAATATAGATGTTGTTATATTGAGGTGGTTGAACAAATGGAGCTCAGGCCATGGGAATTCATCCTACATATCTTGTTTGAGTAGGAATCACAGTCCTCATCATTTTATTTTCTATATGTCCGATTGTGTTTTTCATGAAGAGTTGGCATGCCTTAGGATGCCTCCTCAACTTGTCATGTGTACCTACTCAACATATATTGAGTTTATTTCTATCATTCATGAGTTTATTTCTGAAAATGTTGATATATATTTGGGTGCTTAAAATTATTGAAGATGACATGTTGATAGACTGTCTCAGGATCAGATTGACTTGTTTAGGGACCACCACAAGACAATGCTAAAAACATCAAGATGCTTCACATGATTTCAATAGGAATTTCATAAGTATTCCACTTGAATTAGATGACTTTTTTGGAGAACCATTGTGTGATCTATGTAGAACTATCCAAGGGTGTCACGTGATATTGTTTGACATGTCAGAAAGATTCTACATGATCTATGTAGTATGTTTTGAGGGATTAAGATGAAATTACCATGTGTGGTTGCATGATCTAGTTGGCATGTCTGAGTGATGTTGTAAGATCTGGATGACATGCCCAGGTGTTGTCTCATTATTTATATGGAATATTGGGGTGTTTTAGTATGATCTTGATGACATGAATGGGCATTTTCACATGATCATTCTAACATTATTAGAGTTCTTTGTGTGACAAATTCGACATATCCATAAGACATCATGTGACATAGATGACATGTTTGGAGGCCTTTTCATGACTTGGCTAACATGTCTGGTTGCCTTCCTGTTACTTTCCTAACATGTCTAGGTTCTTTCACATGATCAGTGATAATTCTTGTGATGGTATATGGAAATTTGTATTGGTGGTCTCCCTACTCATTTTTTGTGAATAACATGATAAAATATACAAGTTTTAGGGACTTCACGTGAAGAATGTTCATACCAAAATTCTCTTTTCATGGAATGGATGATATGCCACTAGGGATCTCCTGTAATCATTGATGAGGTCATTCCCATTGAATAAAAATATACGTAAAATTCATGGCATATGTATTTCTTCTTTTTTCATATTTTATTTTATATGGGTCTTTTTGGTGAATGTCCTGACTCTATTGATTAACATGTCTCAAAATCAGAAGAAATTATCTAGAAGCCTTTTCATGATCATGAGGTCTTGTCTGTGGGGCTTCACATGATCATGAATAGATCATATGAACTTCATAACTCATTCACAATGTTACCCCATGGTCATGTGGTCAGATGTATTATATGGGGTTGTGTGCTTGTATGTCATATTGGGAGTCATGTGGTCATGTGTCTTCTTAGGGTTCATACAATACACATAACCTGACCACCTAATATTTATATAGTCATGTTTTCCTTCCTTTGTCTTGTTCATAAAATAATTACTATGTGTAAACAATTTATTTTAACCTATTTTTTTTTTATTATTTGGTAGGTATCAAAAAATGACCCCCCTTAGAGGTGAGGTATGAAAGGAGAATGACTCGGTTCTAAGGTGACTAAATAACCTCTTGAGACCCTGAGCCTTTTCATGTTTGGTTTCATATGTGGATTTTGGCCCTCTAGATGACCTTTCGTATTCAATGGGGTGCCCTTTAAATAGTAGAGTGAGTGAACCACACATTCCACCAGTAACTCAGACTTCCAAATATATTGTGACCTCATGTATCATGTTCCACCTTCATAATACCTCATCATAAGAACTGTTTTTCAAGACTACTTGATGACGTTCGCTCATGTGATCTCACAACATGGATTACTCATGTGACTGCTTTGTCTCAGTACTCATTGAAATCACCTAAAAACCAATTAATGGTAATTTTATTAAATACATATTGTGTGATCTTGGACACACTGTTGTCATGTAGGCTTCACACTATCTGTTGGCTCAGTCATATGATCCCTAGATCATCATAGAGTTTGTGTGACCATTGTAGGGTCACACAACCACATGTCTTAAAATTATTGATGTAATTATAAGATACTCCTAGGGTTTTGTGATTCACAAGAACTGTACCAGGTCACACAATAATGAATCCACATGTGGATCATGTGTTTCGTATGATACATTTTTAGTTATGCACCTCTTTTTTCAAGGATTCTTTCCCATCTAACATATACTTCTTTCCCATTATAGATTGATTCATGTTCACATTATCATTTTAAGATAGAGGATCCAGTGGATATGACTCGTTATAATTCCATTTTTTCAATTCTGGACTTTTCTTATCTTTTATTCATTGATTCATCATAGAAAAACACGATAGACCTGATAGGGATAATTCTTATGGAATATCATCTATTAGACTTCCTACCTCTTTTTGGGTTTGGTTTTACAAATTATGCTCATATCCTTCCATTGTAGTCATCGATCATGCCTTATTCTTGGGTAATGAGGACCCTAAATTCCTTCAGAGAAAATATATTATATATGAGCAACTTCATCATTGAGGAAAAGTGATCAAAAGTGAATATATTCAAATTAAATCCAATAGAAATTAGAAACAACCACTACAAAAACAATTCAGAAATCTCTATGTACCGATCGATAATTTAAAAATCTTACATGAATCAGAGGTTTAAATGAATTTCTATCATGGACCATCAATTGGGGGGGTATTTAGAATAGAATGGGACTATACATTTTAGGATTACTATACTACTTCCTAATTTTTCACTGATCTGAAAAAATTGGAATATATGGAGCTATAAGATTCTCCCAAAACATTACCTGCTGTAATAAAGGATTGGTGAAAGACATACATAGACGATGTTCTAAACATAAATACATATCATCTAATGCATGAAAAAGTGGGAATCAGTCTCTGTAATTTTGAGAAAGATTATGGAACACAAATTTTAGGATATGTATATATGATGACTTTCTCCCTCCATCGTTAGGGTGTCATGATGAATAGAACACCCATCCCCTTTCTAAAGATATGATCGAGATGGCTGAGAAGGCCCTTGGGAGGACCCTTATTCCAAGTAAGACATCCTTGTTAATAAAATGCATATAATATTTTATCATAAAGGTTCATTTTGAACCCAAATCCATGAGGCCAAAGGTTTGTCCCACAAAAGATTCCCATAGTGCTGAGTGTTCTAACTGGACCGTATTTGAAGATGGTCCAATTAACACCTCTAGGTGGATGGTTTATCCTAGCATTCAACGAGTTGTTTAGTTGGATGGTTTTCTTACTATACACCTAATAGGGTACCTACTCCCAACAAAGGAGATGGGTGGAGTAAGAGTCTCCACCTTTTTAATGGAGGAATATTTGGTGGGTGGGGGCATGATGGGTTGGATTTCCATCTATTGAAAGAACTATACTTTCTTATACACCGTACTTATAGAGTAGGATCCCTATAAAGAATTTCTAGTCTCTTTTATAGTCTATAGGGTTGAATGGGGTCTCTCTTGGGTAGAAAAGAATACTTAAGAATCCCTAACATCATTGGTGTTTGTTTCAAACCATTTTTTACTACATCAATTGGTTGAGGCCCATCACATTAAATTATTGGTAAATCAGGGCCTGCATGAGCAATAAAAACCACTTTTATTTTAAAACCTATAGAATTCCCATCAGTTGTATGACTGAATATGGTGGGAAAAGATCTAAGGATGATTATCACATGATTTAAATTCCTGAGGTAATCCATTCTATCTAAATTGATTGTATAATTACCTATGATTGGTATGAACCCTTCCAGTTCATTCATCAGTTTCGATGAATTAAAGAAAAAGTCATGACCCTCTCTACATTCATTTATAAAACCATTTAATTATGCCTCTACAATTATTTTTGATTTTAATGAGAGAGGATATGGAATTTTAGGTAGAATTTTCTCTAAAAAGTACTGAGATTAGTTTATCTAAATTTTATGATACGATTTGGATATGCTTGTATCTGAATGGAAAATTATCCACATCAATACCTAATTCTGTAAAGATTCCATCAATAGTTAAAGCCAATATGAGTCTTGGAATGCATCTCACTTCACGTATACTAAAAAACTCAGATAATATTGAAAAAATATGAGATAAATTTTTCATCATTTTCATTAAGGAGGTAAGGGTCAACTCGAATAGACATAATAAGCATGGAACCTTTGAGCAAAACCGTGTCTTCGTTATTATTTCGCATTGCATTTCAGTAATGGAGGAGTTGGAGGGAAGCAAACTCGAAAGCTGATATTTTGGTGATACTATGCCAAGAGGATATATTCTTTGAAGTATTTTCATGTCTTACTTCTCCAAAATGTTTCTCCAATAAAACAATCTCAATGAGGTTAAGGATTTACTTTAAGACCATATTGTAATGATTTAATTCATAAATAGATAGATCCATTACTCAACATTAGTGTAGTGGTTGGTTGTTCCTGGAATAATGGAGGTTTTGTGGATGATAATATTCATCCTATAATCATAAAATTGGTAAGACTGGTTTTGATACCATATTAAATTGGATATGGTGTCATTGAGACCATACTGATTTCTCCATCATTTAAATTGGAATTGAAGGATACTGAAGGAGACCGGTCACTCCCACAATCCTTGGTATATTATTTTTATGGAATGACTATAGGATATGACTTAGGCATTGGTCAGGTGACCAATGATGAAGGGTCCATAGGTAAACCGGCTCTGATAATGGTAGAAACTACCATTCCTAAGGAATCAAAAACAACACCTCTATTGGAACCATCCTCAATAACTTCATCATTGGACTCTTCTAGGGGAATTTCCTCATAATGAACTATAACACCCTATGATTCCACAATATGTTTCCCCTTGAATAATGCAATATCATGCATTGTACGCAACTTCGAGATTCTAACACACTATGACCAATCAAACTTGTCGTTATGAATAGTTAAACCCACATTTAAAAAATTTATATTTTTTATATTCAATATGGACTTCATTTTTGGATTCTGAATATAGAAATTACCATAGGGTGAATTTTTGATATTTTTCTGAAAACATTCAATTTTTTGATGAATAGTGAAAAACACTAAGTTATTGTTTAAAACCGAATTTTTATTTAAATAATTATTTATTTTATTTAAAATTATTTTAGGTAAAAATAGATACATAATACCTATAAAAGTTAATTTTAATTCATTGGAGTCATTTTATAATTATTTTAGATATATATAAATTTTATTGATCTTTTTACTCTCTTTTACCCACCTCCTAGGTGCATTGGAAAATTTGCATAAAACATAATTTTCCAACTTCTGTGAGTTGAAATTTAAAAATCCAAGAGATGTGTTTGACATTAGTACGTAAAATTTGGTTCAATAATATGAAAATAATTTTTGATGAATAGTATCTTTTTTACTTTTATTTACCACTGTTAAAAGTAAATAGGGTAATTATGGGTAAAAAGGAAATTATAATTACCCTAAAACATTTCTTAATTCTATTGGATAAGTGTAATTCAACCAAAAACAACATTAAGAAAAAAATATGACCCCCTTTGGTCCACTTTGATTAGATTTGGACATTTATTATAATTTTATTTAAAGAAGAGTTAAAAGAGTTAAATTCTACGTTTAATAACTAAACTAGTTTTAATATAGAGTTACACACAATATAAATTAGACTATAAATATTCATTAGAAATATAAAAATATTTCCTACATAATATTATTTTATTTATAATTTTTTGACATTAAATAATTTAATATATTTATGATACAATGATGATTCAATAATTACCTTATTAAAGAAAGATTAAAATAATTGATATTATAAATTTCCAAATAAATTTAATTTGAGACTTTTGATGAATTAAACTAATTTTATAGGTTAATATGAAATAATAGGGTTGATTAAATAATTTTTTGTGAAATAGTTATGATTTTATGATTTTCACAAAAATCAAATACTAAATAGTGTCAAAATTGGCATAATTGAGTTTTTAAAAAAAATACTATATTATTAATGGATGTAATATTCCTAAAAAACAATAATTCGGTAAAAGGACATAGAAAAGGTAATATATATTAATAATTAACCACTTTGGGTTCTCTTGGATGTTTATAGTATGTTTATTAACCATATAATATAAAAATATAAAGAGACACGGTAAATGACAAACTCTTTAACTAATAGTTAAATCTAAAAGATAATGTTAATTTGGTTACCTAAACCTTTCTAAAACCTATTTACTGAGACTAATTCGACCCATAAAGACCATATCCTTTAAATAAATCATTTTTGAGTGATTAGAAACAGAATATTATTTGATTATAAAATAATATTTCAATCCTTTCCTAAAGTGACCATCACCTCTCTTATAAAATAGCACTTCCACTTATCTTAATTTCACACCTAGAAACCATTTTGGCTCGTCCAATCCCTTCCCAAATATCCTCCCAACTTTCCTCTCTTCATCCTAGAGGCCTTACTATGTTCATTAATCCAACCTAAGGAGCCCTTTTGATCAAATCAAAAGGAAGAACACAAAGAAGAGGTAAATATTTCATCACCTCTTTCAAGATCTCTTCTTCTTCCACTTCCTCATTCTTTGTTGTTTCCATTATAAAATAATATCTCCAGTATCTTCTATATACTTTGATTTTATTATAAAAATGGTACAACAGTAATCATTATTCAATCCATCATATGAATGACAAGGTCACCATACGTGCGTACATACAGCTTACCATATCTGCGTCGTTGTGTAGTTTGTTATTCAAACACTTCATTATTTGGATGGGTATAATAATGATGTATAATTGATGTAAATAATAAATATAATATTTTTATGATTCTTTATATATTATATAATCTTCAATTATATACGATTTCACCTTCAATTTAATGATATTGTCGCTCGTGCGTACGTACAAATTACTGTCTCCACAAAGGTGATAAGATTCATTCCCCATAGTAATCATTCAAGAATAATTTTCATTTTAAGATTAAAAATAAGGTTTATGAACATAATATCATCATTTATATGAATCAAATACGTCATATCCATAACAAACATGGCCTATGTAACCAATCATATGGAAGAAAATGAATTAGTTAACACTCGCAACGATGATACTACTCAAATATTATTTATATAGAAATATTAGAGGATCATATATGATATCATATTTATCTATACAGTTATTGTATAATTTAATAAAAATGTTTTAACTATTATATCGTAGGTTAACATACCATGGACTAATCAAAATTACAAGGTAATGGTTAATTTCACAATCTCTTTATTATCCGAGGTTGTTTTTACGTAAGTATCTATTGGGACCTCTTTATCATCCACATCCTTGTTTTCTTAAAAAATGTAATTCAAAACCTTTTTACTACTTATTATACTATGGTTTAAAGTCATTTATACCATTATTTTACAATATATTTTTTGAATGGAATATTTCCGTCATTTTCCAAACAAGGTACTTTATGAATTTTTCAACGAAATTAAGGTAAGAATGTCTTTTTATTAACTTATACTGTGGGTGTGGATATTTTCTGCCATTATATCATCACATAAGCATCCCATAAAAATTATAAGAATTTTTCCAATATAAATGTTCTCATTATAATTATTTTTCTTTTAAATGATTTCAATACAGAAAGAGATATTCCTCTAAAAATGTTTTAATTTCATCTATGTTAACACCCTTTGATGGATTTTATGTTTTTTTGGAGTTGGTTTATTATGATACAAAACTTCCATATTGTATTAAAGGTTTTGTGATATGTTTGATTGTGGATGTTCTATTTTTAAACCATTAATGGTTTCTGGAAAAATTATTGACATTTAGTATGCTAGTTTTAATACGAATGTTTATGTTATGTTTAAACTTTTTCATATGAGGAATGCATTGGACTTAGTAAGTGATGGGTGGAGGCCTCAATAGCACCTTGATGTGTCGGTAGGTATCATGAGACAAACTAGTGTCTTAGAACAAGGCCTTGACAAAATCATATTTTTAGTCTTGACACAAGGCCTTGAATATGTGGTTATGAAGTCTGGAATTATAAATTTCATCATTATGAAAGTGGTTATTGATATAGCATGTGATTATTCGACTAGTAGAATATCCATGTGAATAATTAAATGGAATTATTAGATTTTATATGTGCTATATTATACAAATTATTATGTTTAAAATTTTTTTTAGTCTTATACATTCCCATAAATATTTATTCTTAATTATGAGTGTTTACACTATATTGTTATCCTTTCTAAGAATCCGAACTCAACTCTTTCAATGTTTTATTTTTTCCAAGATGTGAAGAACTATATTATTGTTGACCTACAGAGATTGTCTAAGGATATAAGTGTGTTCTAAAGGGGAAAAATGTGGTTGATGTTTTTATTTCATGATGTAATTTAAAACTTATGAATGTATCTACTACTTCTAAGGCTACTAAATTAATTGGTATATTGGGACATGATTCTTTGTATCATTCCAATGTTATGTAATAATGCACCGACTCTAGATATCAAGGGTCGGGGCCTTACAATTGGTATCATAGGAAGTTTAGTACAAACCTTGGAAACTAGATTTAGAAAAACTCTAATTAGAGAACACTGCCCTTAGATAGTCTTTGAGGATTAG
This sequence comes from Viscum album, assembly GCA_963277665.1. NCBI lineage: Eukaryota > Viridiplantae > Streptophyta > Magnoliopsida > Santalales > Viscaceae > Viscum > Viscum album. The sequence goes on from OY728156.1 coordinate 57,365,289, forward strand.
TATATTAAAACTTCCTAGAATTTTGGTACTGTATAAATTTTGTGAGTTTTCCCAGAAATACATCCCTTTCTGGATACGAGCAGGTAGAGTAGGCACTAGCACAGATGTACCTAGGGGTAAAACACGAAAACACTGCTTTGAGCTTGACTTGAACGGGAACCGGTGTACGACAACGGGCCTTGATGCACTCTTGGTTACGATGCTCCCGGAGGATATGCTTTGGGTAATTCTCATTTTCATTACAAACCATTATTAAGGGTTTATGAGTATATACCTCTTCAAAGAAAACATTTTTATGGTTATAGATTATATCCATAATCTTTTCAAATTATGTTAAGTGTTTTACAAGTTTTGAATTACGTATTTTCATATATAAACTAATCTAGTGTATTCCATTATTTAGAAATGGCACCTAGTGGAATTAATGGAAACCATATCAATGCATGTAATCCATGTAGGGATTTCCCTCCTACTCAAGATAATTATAATGGAGATGGTGATGCAACTAGTGATGATTAGCTTATCACCATACTGGGAAAACTCATATATGTTATGAATAATAACCTTACCCATATGGAGCACCCTAATCCACAACGCAGAGGATCAATGTTAGACCTCTTCATGAGGCAACAACCACCAATATTCAATGGCAGTACAAATCCATTAGTAGGTGAGCAATGGATAAATTCCTTAGAGAAAATATTTCCTCCTTTGGGGAGTAGTGAAAGTGAAAAAGTTTTCATGGTAGTTCATCTCCACACGAGAGATACAGATCAATGGTGGTCATTATTCCAAAACTAAAAAGAAGATAAAGAAGTATAGAACATGGAATGGAGGGAGTTTAATGTTATTTTCTTGGAAAAGTACTTTCCTCATGACCATCGAGCTGATTCTGAGGCAAAATGAGGATGAGAATGTCACAAAGTGTGAGGCTAACTTTACAAGGTTAGAAAGACATGCAGCAGATTATATACATAACCCAATGAGTAAGACTGATTGATTTTTAATGGGTTAAAACCATTTCATCGGTGAGCATTACTCCAAAAATTATTCTTATCATATGAAGATATTGTCTCATGTGCTATCAAGATAGAAAAATAATTCTCTAAGTCTTGTGAAATAAATGAAAATAAGGAGAAGAAGAGATCTTCTGAACAGTCTAGAAATGGAAATTAGGGGAAGAAGAAAAAAGGTGAATATTCATCCTATGGTAAATTTTGGAAAAAACACCCTAGTACTTTTTCAAATGGAATGGGAGTCTGTTACAAGTGTGGTGAAAAAGGCCACTATGCTCGTGATTGCAAGGGGAAGAAAAATGTTGTCAATGTGGAATACTTCAATTGTTGAGAAAAGGGGAGTTATGTAAATAAATGTCCTAAGTGACAAGGGAACTTACCTCAGAAAAGGACAAGCAAGAAAAGCCAAGCGTATGCCATCACTATTGTAGAGTTTGAAGCTCCGAATGAGGTGGTGGAAGGTAATTTAATGGTTTCCTCAAGTTTATCCAATGATTTATTTGATTCTGGATCATCGCATTGTTTCATATCTTCCCAGTTTTCTAAGAATATTAGATATTTCCAATTTGATTTAACAAGGGAGTTGTCAGTCAAAACTGCCAAGGAAGTATCATTGGAACAAAGTTTTTTGAATCAGTAGGGCATATAAATGTTCTATATCTGCTGATATCTTCGTCATACACATGATTTAATTTGATATAATCTTTTGAATGGATTGCCTTTCAGACCATGATGCAAAAATTTATTGTAAGAAGAAGGAGGTTACAATTCTCGATGATGATATTGTGTACCTTATCTTTAGAGCAGAAATGTCACCACTTAATTCTTATCTAGATCCACCCCAATAGCTCAACTAAATTCAATTATTGAGGAGTAAGTGAAGAAAAAAACTATGGGTGAGGAATGAAAAGTTCAAATAGAGGATGTACCTATTGTGTGAGAATATGTTGATGTGTTTCTAGAAAATTTATCTGGACATCCTTCAGAACGAGAAATTGATTTTTCCATTGATTTAATTCCTCATTCAAGGCCCATATCGAAGACCCCTTATAAAATGGACACTATATAATTAGTGGAACTAAAGAAGTAACTAGAGGAATTTAGTAACAAGGGATTCATTCACCCTAGTGTTTCTCCAAGAGGAGACCCAATCCTTTTTTGTTAAAATGTAAGACCAATCTATGAGGTTGTGCATTGACTACAACGGGATCAATGTTATAATAATAATGTTAAAGGATCCCCTACCATGCATTGATGATTCATTCGGACAGCTTCATAGAGCTTAATATTTTTCAAATATTGACCTTTGATTTGAATATCATCACTTGCGTGTGAAGAAGGAAGACATTCTGAAAACAATATTTCAAACTAGGTACGGGCATTACAAGTTTAGAGTAATGCCTTTTGGATTAAATAATGCACCCTATGTCTTCATGGATCTAATGAATAGATTTTTCAAATAATATCTTGATGACATTGTAGTGGTATTTATTGATGATATTTTTGTATACTCAAAAAGAAATGACGATCATGAAAATCATGTGCGCATTATCCTAAGGACTTTTAGAAGAAATGAATTATATGTAAATTTAGCAAGTGTGAATTCTGGCTTCATGAAATTTCTTTTCTTGGCCATATTGTCTCTATGGATAGAATCTTTGTTCATCCTTCAAATACCATGTAAATCCATGAATTTCCTGCACCGATGAGTATAAATGAGGTACGCAGTTTTATTGGTTTAGCTTGTTATTATCGATGTTTCATCCAGAATTTTGCCCAGTTGGCTAACCTATTTACCAAGCACACACGTAAAGGGGATAAATTTGTTTGGAAAAAAGTTTGTGATGAATGTTTTGAAGAACTAATGAGAAGATTAGTCAATGCTCCTATATTGACTCTACCACCAGGGAACAATGGGTTTGTTATTTATAGTGATGCTTCAAAGAAAGGATGTGGTTGTGTCCTTATGAAGAATGACAGATTTTTTGCCTATGCATCATAGAAGCTAAAAATTAATGAAAAACACTATCCTACTCTTTATCTTGTGTTAGCAGTTGTAATCTTTACTCTAAAAATATGGAGACACTATCTCTATGGGGAAATATTTGAGATTTATACTGATCACAAGAGTTTGAAATATATTTTCTCAGAAAAATAACTCAACATGAAGAAAATTTGATGGCTTGAACTACTCAAGGATTATGATTTCACTATACACTACCACCCAGGGTAGGAAAATAAGGTGGAAGATTCTCTAAGTAGATAGGATCATGGAGTTTTGAACAAGATGATAATTGAAAGGGATCCTATTTTCATGGATCTAGTAAAGATGGATATGGGAATAACCATGGAAGGAGAAACATCAATGATTTTTCAAATGGTTGAAGAACTATCTTTACTATAATGGATAAATATTTCTCCAACTGATTATGAGGATTTTCAAAAGAAGATTAAAGTTGTGAATGTTGGGAGATTGAGTGACTCCAAATATGAAGATGGAATTTTCAAATTTGGGAAGAGACATTGTACTCTTGATTTTCCTGATCTAAAAATGGAATTTTTGGATGATGCACATATCTACAATTCCTCTATACACCCTTATAAAACCAATATGTATAGATATTGGTAGGAACATTTTTGGCGGGACAATATGAAGAGGGAGATTGCTGATTTTGTGTCAATATGTATGGTTTTTCAACAAGTGAAAGCTGGAAGGCAACATCATGGAGGAGTCATGCAACCTCTTCCCATACCTGATTGGAAATGGGATAATATTACGATGTACATTGTCCTGGGGCAACCAAAGGATCCTAGAAGAAATGATTAAATATGGGTCATTGTTGATCGTCTTACCAATTCAACACATTTTCTTGCTATAAGAGAAGATTTACCACTTGAACGTTTGGAAGGAACATATATTTATGAAGTTTTAATACATCATGGAGTACCCCTATCGATTTTTTCTTATCATGAACCCCGTTTTACATCAAGATTCTAGAAAATTCATCAGAAGGCCCTAGATACAGATCTTCGTTTGAGCACTGCCTACCACCCTCAAACTGATGGACAATTAGAACAAACTATTCAATCCTTAGAAATCCAGTTGAAATCTTTCTCACATGACATTCAAGGTACGTGGGATCAATATTTATCTCTAGTAGAATTTTCCTATAACAATAGCTTCCATTCAAGTATCCAGATAGCTCCATATGAAGCGTTATATGGAAAGAGATGTTCCATACCAACATGTTGGGATGATGTTGGTGGAAGAAAACTCGTAGACCAAGAACATGTTGGGGAAACAATGGAAAAGGTGAAGGTTATCCATGCCCACATCAAGGCAGCTCAATGTAGACAGAAGAGCAATGCTGATAACCCAAGGAAGGATTTTGAATTTCAAGTATGGGACCATGTTTTCTTGATGGTATCTCCATGGAAGGGTGTTATACCTTTCGGTAAGAAGGGTAAATTGAGTCCCTGGTACTTCAAACCTTTAGAAATACTATAATGAATTGGAGTTGTAGCTTATAATTTGGAAACACCTCCAAGTCTCTCCAATGTTCACGATGTATTCCACATATCACTGTTGAGAAAATACATACTTGACCCAACACATTTACTCGCCTATGAGGAAATTAAACTGGAACTTGATTTGTCTTATTGTGAAGAGCCTTTCAAAAATTTTGATACTAGAGAACAAGTGATGAGAAACTGGATGACTCGTCTGATAAAAGTTCTATGGAAAAACCATAAGATGAAAGAGGCAATGTGGGAACCTGAGGAACAAATGATGAAGAACCACCCAAATCTATTTATGCAGTAATATTCTATAAATTTCTAGGGAGAAATTATTTTAAGGAGGGGATAATTTAACACCCCAATCTTACACAGTACGTTTCCTATTGAATAATCCAATATCTTGAATTGTACGCAAGTTTGAGATTCTAACACACCACGACCAATCAAACTAGCCATTATGAATAGTAATACCCACTTTTAAAATTTTTTTAATTTTATTTTTCAAAATGGACTTCATTTTTGGATTCGAAATATTGAAATTATCTTAGGGTGAGTTATTGGTATTTTTCTGAAAACATTCAATTGCTGATGAATAGTGAAAACACTTAATTATTGTTAAAAATCGATTTTTTTTTGTTTAATAATTATTTATTTTATTTAAATTTATTTTAGGTAAAAATAGATTCATAATACCTATATAAGTTCATTGTAATTCATTGGAGTCATTTTATAATGATTTTAGATATATAAAAATTTTTATTGATCTTTTTATTGTCTTTTACCCACTTCCTAGGAGCATTTGCAAATTTCCTTAAAACATAATTTTACCACTTCTGTGAGTTAATTTCAACAATCCGAGAGACATGGTTGACATCAATATGTAAAATTTGGTTCAATAAGATGAAAATATTTTTTGATGAATAGTATCTATTTACTTTTATTTACCACGGTTAAAAGTAAATAGGGAAATTAAGGGAAAATTTGATATTATAGTTACCCTAACACATGCCGTAATTAAATTTCATAAGTGTAAATCAACCAAAAAACCTTAGTAATAAAATATGATCCCCTTTGGTCCACTTGGATTAGAATAGGACATTTATTATTATTTTATTTAATGAAGAGTTAAAAGAGTTAAATTCAAAGTTTAATAACAAAACCATTTTCAATATAGGGGTACACACTATATAAATTAGAATATAAATATTAATTAAAAATATAACAAGATTTAATATTTAATGATATTTTATTAATACTTTTAAGATATTAAATAATTTAATTTATTTATGACACAATTATGATGCAGTAATTACCTTATTAAAGAAAGATTAAAATAATTGATATTATAAATATCCTAATAAATGTAATTTGAGACTTTTCATGAATTAAAATAATTTTATAGGTTTAAATGATATGTTATAGTTGATTAAATAATTTTTTTTGAATTAATCACACTGTTATGATTTTCAAAAAAATCAAATACTAAAGAGTGTCAAAATTGACATAATTGAGTTTTAAACAAAATACTATATTACTCATGGAAATAAAATTCTGAAAAATTTATGATTCAGAAAAATGAATTAGATAAGTTTATATATATAAATAATGAACCAATTCGGTATATATTATAAGTTTATAGTAATTTTATTGACCATATAATATAAAAATACTAAGAGACATGGTAAATGGAAAACTATTTAACTAAGAGTTAAATCTAGAAGTTAAGGTTAATATGGTTACCTAAACCTGTCTAAAACTTATTGGTTGAATGGTTTTTGACCCATCCCCACTATATCCTCTAAATAAATTATTTTCGAGCCATTAGAAACTGAAAATTATTTTATTATAAAATAATATTTCAAGCTTTTCCTAAAATGGCCCTCACCTCTCTTATAAAAGATAACATCCCCTTGTATTAATTTCACACCATCAAAGCCTTTTGGATCATCCAACCCCTACCCAAATATCCTCACAAAATTACTCTCATCATCCTAGGGTCCTTCCTTTGGTCATAAATCCAACCTAAAAATCTCTTTTGATCAAATCAAAAGGAAGAACTCGAATAAGAGGTAAATATTTCATCCCCTCTTTCAAGTTATTTTCTTCTTCCACTTCCTCTTCCTTTGTTGTTTCAATTCTAAAATAATAACTCCAGTATCTTCTATACACAGTGATGTTATTTTAAAAAAATTAAAACCATATTCATTATTCAATTGATCATATGAATGACAAAGTCACCATACATGCGTACGTATGGCTTACCGTCTCCACATCGTGGTGTAGTTTTCTATTCAAACACTTCATTATTTGGATGGGTATAATAATGATGTATAATTGATTTAAATAATAAATATAATATGTTAAATATTATTTATATATGATATAACATTCAATTATATTCGATTTAACCTTTAATTGAATGATATTTTCGCTCGTGCGTAAGTACGGATTACCGTCTCCACGAACACAATGAGATTAATTCCCCATCGTTAACATGAAAAATAATTTTCATTTTATAATAAGAAATAATTTTTATTAACATAATATCATTATGTATATGAATCAAATACATCTTATCCATTACAAACATGGCTTATGTAACCAACCATATAAAGGAAAATGAATCAGTTAACACTCGAAATGATGATACTACTGAAATATTATTAATAAAGAAATATTAGATGATCATATATGATATCGTATTTATTTATATAGATATTTTATAATTTAATAACAATTTTTAACTACTATTCATGAGGTTAACATATAATTGACAAATGAAAAGTACTTGGTAAGGGTTAATTTCACAATCTCTTTATTATCCGAGGTTGTTTTTACGTAAGTATCTACTAGGACCTCTTTATCATCCACATCTGTGTTTTCTTAAAAATTTAATTCAAAACATTTTTACTATTTACTATATTATGGGTTGAAGTCATTTATACCCTTATTTTACCATATATGTTTTGAAATGAAAATGTCTATCGTTTTCCGAACAGGGTAACTTATAACCATTTTGACATAATTGAGGTAAGATGTCTTTTTTTAAAATTATTCAGTAGGTGTGGCTATTTTCCACCATTATATCATCGTCAAATATTCCCATACAAACTTATAAAAATATTTTCAAAATAAATTTTTTCTTTATAATTATATGACTTTTAAATGATTTCAAAATAAAAAGAGATATTTCTCTAAAAAAGTTATGATTTCATCTATGTTAACATATTTTGATGGATTTTAAGCCTGTTTGAAGTTGATTTATTATGATACAAAACATCCATATTGTATTGATGTTTTTATGGTTTGTTTGATTGTGGATGTGCTATTTTTACACCATTCATGGTTTATGGATAATTTATTGACATTTCGTATGCTATAATTATTACAAATTTTAATTTTATCTTTAAACCTTTTCAAATAAGGAATGCATTGGACTTAGTAAGTGATGGTGGAGCCTGCTATAGCTCCTCGATGCATCGGTAGGTCTCATGAGACAAACTAGTGTTTTGGCACAAGGCCTTGACAAAATCTTATTTATAGTCTTGGCACAATGCCTTGACTATGTGGTTATAAATTTAGGCATTATGCATTCCATTATTATGAAAGTTTCTATTGATATTTATTGTGATTATTCGACTAGTATAATATCCATGTGAATAAGTAAATTGAATTATTTGATTTTATTTTTTTCATATTATGTTGTAGTTTATGTTTAAAAGGTTTTTTTTAGTCTTATACATTGCCTTAAATGTTTATGCTTATTTATGAAAGTTTCCTTTATATTATTATCCTTATTGAGCATCTAAGCTCACCACTTTCTATGTTTTATTTTTTCCAAGATGTGAAGAAGTATTTTATGGTTGACCTAAAGGGAGAGGCTAAGGATATAAGTGTGTTCAAAAGGGGAAAAAATGAAGAAGCAGTTTTTATTTCATGATGTAATGTAAAAATTATGAATGTATCTAGTACTTCCAAGGATACTAATCATCATGGCCTTTCGGGAAACAATTTCCTTGTTTCATTCCAGTGTAATGTAATAATTCACAAACTCTAGGTATCTGGGGTTGGGTAATTACAGGAATGGTAAAAAAGAATGAACTATGAACTATCTCGGCTTCAGGCTTCGACCTCCCTTTAGGGTTTCATGCTCTCCTCACCGGTGATGGGATTTTCCTCCCCCTCCAGTTGCTTCGTTGTCCACGTTTCTTTGGTTTCTTCACACATTCCTTCCTTTCGGCTTCAACATCTCTTTCCTTGGGTTCTTTTGTCCTATCGACAGCGATGGGTCCTCTTTTTGGTTTCTCCGGATTCCTTCTCACTAGGCTCTTTTCCTTCTGATTCTATGGATTTACCTCACTTTCTCCCCCATCCACTCCTATTCTTCTAATCTGAACATACACACACAACCCCGTCTTTGAAGGTTTTGTTGGTTCCTCAAATGGTTTTGGGATTTTGGAAGTGGGTTTATGGGGAATGCAGGGTTCTTCGTTTCTCAGTTTCTCTTCTTTGGTTTCCATCATTTCGGTTGGGGTTTCATTTTAGGGTATCAATCCCCAATTCCTTTTAAGGATTCAATTCAGAATTACTCTTGTCTATTAATGTCTCTTCAAGTTATTGGTTTCTTCCTTTGTATGGTTTCTATTTCGTTTATTAAGCCTCTTCTCAGAAAGAATTGTGTGGGGTTGTTTTTTGGCTATGGATTTTTTGTCTGATCAAATGGTCCTTGGCGAAAGGCTATTTCCCCCAAAATCTCACACTGTTTTTACCCTTCCCTGGCCCCAAGTACATTTTTTCCTCTCTAAGTCGGTCATGTGCGATGGGTTGTTGGAGCTTTGGGAGGTGGTGTTCGGGCCGTCGTTGGTTCTCCAATGAATGATCCTGTAGCTCGGTTGTTTGATGAAGGTGATCTGTGGATGGTGGAGTTTTCCATTGTTGATGAGTTTTCAGTCGCTCTGGTTCCTAGCTTCGACGATGATAGGGCGGCGGCGACATGGGAGTTAGTTTCTCAATGTACAAATGATGTTGGTGAACAGATTGATGTGGTTGATGCAAGTTATGAGGCATGCTGGATGTCGGTCATCAGGTGGCTCGTGGTGTGGTTTTCTACGATGTTTGAGGTGATATTTCTCGGGTGGTCGATTACTCTGATGGTTATAGGCAGTGACTGGGTACGTGCATCTTTTTCCAGCATTTGGTGGTGATCTTCTTTTGAAATTTGAATTTTCAAATGTGGAAAACTTTATGGGCATGGTTCTTTGGTTTTTCCGTGGAAGGGATGTATCTGGTTGGTTCTTGGGTTTTTGCAGTAGTCGGGTTTTGTATCTGGTTGGACTTGTGGTGGGTTCACACTTACCCCTTCAAAAGTTTCATTTGAAAATTCAAAAAAACATTTTGGATGGATGGATTAGGGTTTTTAAAAATGTGAAGGTCCCCACTAAGCCTACCTAGAAGTTTGTGCATATATTTCCACGGATATCGATTTGTATTAGATTACTCTAGTGTAACCTTTACTACCGATCCCGACTCATTAAGAATTGTAGATGGTTGAGGTGTATTCATCTTCAGTTATGGGGCATGCTATTATTGTTCTAGTGGTCTTGCCATTTTACCTGAAATGGGAATGTCTAGCTCTTGAAGAGTTTGATGTGGGTAGAAACTCTACAACAAATTTATCCTTGATGGACATTTCATTCAATCAAGGTTTTCAATTATTAATACAAAAAAACTATTTTCCATATAGAATCATGTCTTATTACATTTCATTCCCTCTTGATTTCCTTAAGGACAATAAGAAAATTATGATGATTGAGAAAAACTTAGTGCTTCCACTAGGTATCTAATAAGAAGAATGTGTTCTATATTATCCTAGAGATGTGTATTGTGTGACAGAAATCATTGGTTATGAAATTTAGAATGGTTTGTTTTAAATATTGATCATGATAGTTGGACATCTGAAAATATCATATTATTTACCTAGTGAAATAAAATACTCAGGGAATCTTATTGTACAACAATCACCTTGGGGATTGTAAGTTCTAATCCCTTCTCTTAAATTTCCCATGACTGAATTGACTAATATGGAGTACTAATATTTTTTCACCTTGACAAATTTCATGAGTGGGAGTTCCTTTCTCGGGGAATTATTCTTAAAATATATTTGTATTCCCATACCGATCATGATTTTAGGTTTAGAGTCTTCAATTCTCCATCAAATAATGTGGTGGAAATTATCGGTATATATTTGGACATTAATCTTGTAGGGACAATTGGATGAGGTGAAGGAAAAAAATTTCCATCATAAGTATATGTTTAAATCCCTCGGTTATGAGGGATTTAACTATACATATCTTGAGGCCCAGTATAAAGTAGTGATTTCCCAAAGAGATAAGGGGAGGGGCTTTGAATTAAGGGTATCAGTGGTATAGCCTTTATCATCAGAAAATTTAAGTTAGGATAATACCTATAATGAAGCTTCCCAATGCAGGGTAGAGTAAAAAACTCATCGAAAAGTGATTCACACTAGGAAGATAGAAATTTTCTTATTAGAGTCCGAAATTAGTTAATCTTCAAAAACATATGTCTCTATTTTAGAATTCACTAAAAACCATAGAAAAATATATGGTTCAAAAACATGGGATCATTGAATTGATGAAGAAAGACATATATGATGTGGCTACCAACATATTAGAATTATATTGGATTATGTTGGTCGGAGTGGACACTCAAGAGGGGGGGGGGTGAATTGAGTTCCAATTAAAATTTCTATTAAAATATTGTCTAGTTAAAATCCCCCGATTTATAAAATAAGTTAAACTTTAGTGAATTGATACAGATTGTAAATGTTCACTTAGCTTCTCAAATATTGATTAGGTCTCATTTAATTTAACCACAAGGTCAAACTAACTTTTTAAGCTAACCTATTGATTTATAATAAGTGTAAACACTTGCTAATTTAACTATCATTGTAGCTTCAAAATAGTTTTGTATTTCAAAGTAATAGCAGCGGAAAAAAAAGATATATGTAGTGTACTATAAACTTAAACTAAAGATGCACAGCAGATATAACAAGAGTTTCAGTATCAAGCCAAGACTTAGTCCTCTCAAATTTATATAAATTTGATCCACACCTAGGATCGGGGTTAACAATAGTTTACAAAACTGTCCAGGCCACACAGGGACTTATACCACTGTTCTTCGTGGGAGAAAAACAAAGACCTGGTCAGAAAAGGACCTCTTCCACAATTGACGTGGGTAAATAGAAGTTAAGAGAATTTGAGTGAGGATTTTGATATCCTCCAGTTCAGTGCAGGAGACAGTGTGTGTAGAAGAGATACAGAGTACAGCACACTGCTCGAAAGTAATAAATAAATCACGTAGAGAAGATAGATGAGAGTTTATAAATCTCTAGTGATTATCAATGTAGCTCTGGACTCCTTGGATTTAGTAGGAATGCTTCTGAGTCCTTCTCTGGTTTTTCTGTCGAAAAACAGAGTGACGTAGTTCAGCTTGTCTTCTTCAAGAGTGAGAAAGGTCTCTTGATTTGTCGTGTGTTCTTTAACAGTATTGGATTGCACTCATGAGAGTTCTCTGAAGGTCTTGCAATCTGTTTCTTGTTTAGGATTTTTCTCTGATGTATGTATGTTCTTCTCATTGTATCGTCACACTTTTCTTGCTTTTCCACTTGCACGTTGCCTCCTATTTTTGTGTACTTCATCTCAGTCTTTCTTATATTCCACGATTTCTGGAAGTAGGAATGATTCACTTTTCATAGGTACGAGATACGGTTTCCTGACATGCCAACAACTAACATTAAACAATATTAAATGCATTAAATACAAAAAATATGACCGTTAGAATTATTTAAATAATATTGAAAAAAACTTAAGAAACGGTGTCACAATGATTAAGTAAACGGTGTCTTATTCACGGTGTGTGGTTAACGGTTTGTCTTTCACGGTGTGTCCTTCATGGTGTCTGGGTCACGGTGAGTCCTTCACGGTGTCTGGGTCATGGTGAGTCCTTCACGGTGTCTGGGTCACGGTGAGTCCTTCACGGTGTCTGTTCACGGTGAGTCCTTCACGGTGTCTGGTCACGGTGAGTCCTTCACGGTGTCTGGTCACGGTGAGTCCTTCACGGTGTCTGGTCACGGTGAGTCCTTCACGGTGTCTCCATACTTAGACAAATATCAGTATTTGGACTTAGACGATAATATGCAGAACATGGATTAAGTTTAATCACGAGAGAGTAAAAGAGCTTGAATCATAAATATAAAGGTGTGATAATATATGTGAGAATTGTGATCATGCATGAGACTTGTAAATAATAAAGAGAGTAATTAACATCATAAAATTTGTTATCATTAAAACATGATGTCTAGTTATTATTGAGATTGAAGAGCATTAGCAAGATGTGCAATGAAGATTGAGATTAATTAAGAGTAACAAGATTTTTGATCATTAAAACATGATTAACACATGAGGAGTCCAACAATCTCCCCCTTTTTGATGATCACAAATCAGATATAGGAAGAATGTAAATGACATGTAATATTAAAGATACTAGCATAGAAAAAACATTATAGAATGGACACTTGCAGTTTTTCTCCCCCATTTATACTATTATAGAGGTGACACTTGTAGTTTTTCTCCCCATTTTGGGATAATCAAGAAGTAGAGAGAATGAAATGAAACACTACATTTTGAATTTAACAAAGGGTTCAGAATACAATAAAACATGAAACAATAAAATACATCCCATCAAAAAGAAAAACAGTCCTCGGACTCTTCAGGGATCCACCTTGTCTTTTCCTTTATCAGCAGCAGGAGCTAGTGCTGAAGTAGAAGAAGGCATAGATGTGGTAGACAATGAGGGTAAGGGTAGACCTTCAAAAACAGATGTATCCAAAGTAGTACCAGTAGAAGATAAAGGCTGTGGTTGGTCAAGAATGACTGGCCGGATATGAGAAAGAGCTTGGCTAACTGTCATGGCAGTTGAGGCTAAGGTAGGTAAACCAGGTCTAAGGGGTGCAGCAGCTGGAGAAACTATAGCAGTACTCTTCACATGAAGATACGGCTTCAAAAGATTGATGAAATCAGTAATTATTTCACCACCATATTTTATAGCCTTTTCAAAATCATCCTTATTCTCCAGAAATCTTTCCAACAATCTGGTGAACTCTGTATGTTTCTAAACATGAGCTTTAAAATCTTGAGTCACTGGAGGGATTCTCAAATTTTCCACAAGATATCTAAAGTGATCTGTCATATCACTTTTAGAGAAAATCCGGGAGAGATATAAATCTATTTTCTTGGTGATCTCTTGTTAAGCATCATTGGCTATCTTAGAATGAATTCTAACCAAGTCCAATGCTCTATCACTATTCTTAATCACTACTGACAAAGAAGATAGATTCAAGACACTGAAGGCATTCTGAAATTCTTCCATTATTATGTATCTCAGCATAGAATCATCCAAAGAAGGTGTGAAGGTCTGACCAGAAGCAGGTGAATCCTTGACAGTTTTAGTTAGAACTTTGAGTTGTTTCAAAACTTTTTGCAGGCATCCAGTGTATTCATCTGTAAGATTATTCAGATTTTCCACAATCTCTCTCATGCATTCTAGCATTTTTGTGTGTCTTTTTCCAATATTTTCATCAAAAGATAGTAGGTATGGATGAACGTCAGACACAATTTCCCTAGCAAGGAGGGAATCAGATGGATCAAGAGAAACAGTAACAGGTGCAAGGGCAGAAACAGGAGCAGGCTCTGATATCAAAGATAAATCATTCTGCAAACTTGCTACCATACTTTTCTGATTTTCAACATCATCACTCGGCAGCTTATTTTCAACTATGACTTCTTGAATTTCTCAGATCATCATTGGTTGAATATGCAAGATAATATTTTCCAAGATAATTGATGCATCTTATTGACTTAACTGAGTCACTAGGCGAGGTTGAGTGGAGACAATTTTCTCAACTCTAGCTTACAATGTTTCTCCAAAAACATTCAGATCATCTTTGGTCACAAAGGACTAATGCTCAGGTAACGATGCAGGTAAAGGTAAAGGTAGAGGTTTAGATTCTGGTTGAGGTTCAGAGTCATCTTCAGACTCAGATTTTGATTCAGATTGAGGTTGGGGCTCTGGTTCTGGTTCTGGATGAGCTAAGCACTTCAGTTGAAAATGAGAAGAAAGATCCATTCCAGTTGTAGTCACTTGCTATGACTCATTCACATCATAAAAGCTTGGGAACTCCTACAGAGAGTACATAGAAAAAGTGATAGAAGGTTGAGAAGCTTCAGCATATCCAGCTTCCACAATATCGAGGTTTTGAGGTTCCTCCCCCTCAACATGTTCTTCTCTTCCAGGTTCTTGAGGTTTAGGAACATGGACGAGATCCACAGGGTCATCCCTAATATCTTCAGCAAACTCTTGCCTTGCCAGCTGAAAGGCAATTTCTATCCTTTCTTCAGCATATGGAATAATCTCTGGAACCGATTGTTCCACTGGATGAGCTTCCAGACTTGCTTCTTTCTCAACAGAAAGATTATCTTCCACAAGATCTGCCTCTACGGTTGCTTGCTATTCTGAAACAGGAAAAACCAATTTCTTTGCAGCATTAGGATTAGCTTCTTCCTCATAAAGAAAAACTGAAGGATCCATAGTCCTTTCCTTTTCAACAACAACTTCCTCTCCTTGAGGTATTTCAGGTTCTTCTCTAGGTGGTAATTCAGCTATTACATCTTCTTGTTCTTGTTCTTCTGAATACTCAACCACTTCATCTGGTTCCAAACCAGGATCAGCTAGGTTCTTAGGCCTTCTTGGATAGTCAACAGGATTACACTTTTTATACAGTTGATCACTATCCTCAACCCACTACTTTTTCCAGGGATTCCAGCTAATCATCATCATTCTTATGATAGGCATGGATAGGTAGTAATCAAGGTCCTCTAATTTTTTGACATTCGGTCCAACCATCCCTTTTTTAACTAACATGGAAAAATCATCCTTGAATAAAACAGGGAGGTGTATTTGGAAGTTACTTTGATCAGCTCACAGATATGGTTGATAACATACTTACACAGATTGATCTTATGGCCATTCCTCAATAGGTGATTTAGAAACACATCCTGATACTTCATCACAGCAAAATCCCATTTTCTTGGAGTAACCAAATTCTGAAGAAACTTGAACAGAAGTCTTGTCTCCCGATCTAGTTCAGCAGCTATGGCCCTTTTCTTGGTGCCATTTACAGTTAGACTTTCCAAATAAGTATCCAGGTCAAAGATGTCGGTTGTTGGAGGAGGGTCTCTCTGGTAATCTTCACAAACACCTTCATGTGGAATTCTTAGGAATGCATCCCACAACCTTGAAGAGAAAGAGCACTTCTGACCATCGATCCAGCTGGTCACCATAAAGCTTTCTCCAAACTCAAAAGAGAACTTCACATGCTGATAGAATTGAGATACAAGCCTTGGGTAAATCGATCTACTCTATCTAGTGAACCATTCAAGCCATCCTTGTTCTCTTAAAACATTCAAAACTAATGATCTTCTAGACAGCAACCATTCAAGGAAAACCTCTCTTTCAGGTACAACTGTACGGCTTACCAGGTTTGGTTTTAGAGGTCCTTTGGGAGCTATCCTCGGTATCCTCTTCTGTTTCTTAGAGTGGCGCTTCTTAGACGAGGGTGAAGATGGAAGCTTCATCCTTGGCAACCACTGAAGGATCAGGCGAGAGAGAAGAGAAGGTTCAGGAGAGAGTAAGGGTAAGGAATCGAATGAAACCCTTATGTTTTATCATTTGGGAATGTCAAACGTCAAAAAAACAAAAGCACGGGAAATAAAATAGTGGTGAAATAAAAATTACCACGATGCGGGTTAAAATAAGAATAAACATAATTATCACAGTGAGACTGTGAGTAGGTATTATGGTGAGACAGAAAACTAGTCATCATGGTGAGACAGTTTATTGTCGTCACGGTGAGATAGTGAGCATTTTATATAGTCACGGTGAGACAGTGAGTTGTCAGAACGTGAGCATAAAATAGTAACTTTAGAAACAGTAAGTATGAAACCGTAAAGTAAAGTACAGTAAAGTATTAAATGTTAAGATCGGTATGATATTTACTTATCTTTAATCATACCAAGATCATGTATGATGTAGTCTAATCTTTCAGAATTTAATGGTTTAGTGAATATATCAGCAAGTTGATATTCAGTACCAATGAATTCCAAAGTGATATCACCTTTTTGATAATGATCCCTCAAAAAGTGATGTCTTACATCAATATGTTTTTTCCTAGAATGAGAAACAGGATTCTTAGAAATATTAATAGCACTTGTGCTGTCACAATTTATTGGGACATGTCTGAATTGATATCAATAGTCTAGTAATGTGTGTTTCATCCACAAAATTTGTGCACAACAACTTCCAGCAGCTATGTATTCAGCTTCTGCAGTTGATAATGCAACATAATTTTGTTTCTTACTACACCATGATATTAGTGACTTGCCTAAAAGAGGGCATGTTCCAGAGGTTCTTTTTCTATCTAACTTACATCCAGCAAAATCAGCATCCGAATAACTAACTAATTCAAATGATTGTCCTTTGGGATAGAATAGTCCTAAATTGGGAGTATTCTTGACGTATTTGAAAATTCTCTTTACAGCATTTAAATGTGACTCTTTAGGGTTTGCTTGAAAATGAGCACACATACACACACTAAGCATAATATCAGGACGACTAGCAGTTAGGTAGAGTAGAATTCCAATCATTTCCCTATAAGTGGTTTGATCAACAAATTTACCATTTTCATCAAGATCCATCTTACAAGTGGTACTAATGGGAGTGTCACTACTTTTTGTGCTCTCCAATCCAAAACGTTTTAAAAGATCTCTAGTATATTTACATTGAGTTAAAATAATTTCATCATCATTTTGAAATATTTGAAAACAAAGAAATAATTTTAGTTCACCCATTAAACTCATTTCAAATTCATTTTGCATCATTTTAGAAAAAGCAGTCCATAATGTAGTTTTTGAAGATCCAAAAATAATATCATCTACATAAATTTTTACAACTAAAACATCTTTAGAAATTCATTTTATAAACAGAGTAGGATCATCTACTCCTTTTGTAAAACATTAAGAAATTAGAAAAGTGATTAATCAATTATACCAAGCTCTTGGAGATTTCTTTAAACCATATAAATCTTTTGATAGTTTGAAAATATGATTTGGATAATGAGGGTTTGAATATCCAAGTGGTTGTTTAACAAAAACATCCTCAACAATATATCCATTTAAGAATGCACTCTTGATATCTATTTGATATAGTTTAAAATTTATATGTGCAGCATAAGCCAGTAAAATCCCAATAGCTTCTAATTTGGCTACTGGAGAAAAAGTCCCCTCATAGTCAATACCTTCTACTTGACTATATCCTTGTGCAACTAGCCTAGATTTATTTCTAACTATGTTCCCGGATTCATCTACTTTATTTCTAAACACCCATTTAGTGCCTATTGTGAAAGTTTCCTTAGGCCTTTCAACAAGATTCCAAACTTTATTTCTTTCAAATTGATTGAGTTCTTCTTGCATAGAAATTACACAAAATTCATCATTAATAGCTTCATCAATGTTTTTAGGTTCAAGCTGTGACAAGAAGGCTTGATGTTCAACCTGATTTCTAAGAGAAGCTCTAGTATGTGTCCCTCTATCAAGATTTCCTACAACAGCATCTAAAGGATGATTCTTTAGAATTATAGTTGATCTAGTAAAGGTAGGACTAGAAACTTCAGGTTCATCAACGGGTTTGGAATCAATAGAAGCAGGTTCTGGAAAATTTCCAGAACTGGTTGTCTTTATAGCAGGTTCATATGATTTGTCCTTAAGGTCCAGAACAGATAAATATTCTTCAAGATTTTCAAGAGAGATTTTAGTCTCATGTGGATCAGTTTCATCAAACATGATGTGAACAGATTCTTCCATACACATGGTTCTCTTATTGAAAACTCTATAGGCATTACTAGAAATAGAATAACCTAGGAAAATTCCTTCATCACTCTTGGATGAAAAATTTTCAAGATTATCCTTGGTATTAAGATTAAAGACTTTACAGCCAAAGACTCTGAAATAGTTAACCTTAGGTTTTCTATGGTTCCACAACTCATAAGGGATCTTCTTAAGAACAGGTCTGATCAGGACTCTATTGATAATTTAACAAGTTGTATTCACAACTTCGGCCCAAAAGTAAATAGGCAGGTCATACTCATTTAGCATGGTTCTGGAAATTTCTTGTAGGGTTCTATTCCTCCTTTCTACTACACTATTTTGCTGAGGTGTCCTATGGGCAGAAAAGGTATGACTATAGCCATTGTGTGAGAAAAAGGATTCAAATTCATGATTCTCAAACTCACAGCCATGATCACTTCTTAGAGTTTTAATTTTAAGTCCACTAAGGTTCTCTACAGATTTGGAGTATTTAGAAAAGTAAGAACAAGCTTCACTTTTGTGAGCTAAGAAGTATACCCAAGTATATCTAGAAAAGTCATCTACTAAGACATAGACATAGTGCTTCCCATTTAAGCTAGAAAATCAATATGGTCCAAACAAATCCATGTGAACCAACTCGAGAGGTTGAGAAGTTGAGACTTCTTTCTTTGGTTTGAAAGAGATTTTGTGTTGCTTTACCTTTTGACAGGGAGTACACACTTTGTCATTTGGAAACTCAAGTTTGGGTAGGTCTCTCACTAAGTTCTTCCTAGTAAGTTTTCTAAGTTAATGTATATTGCAGTGTCCTAATCTTCTGTTCCAAATCCAAGACTCTGTATGAAAATCATTTAAACAAGTAATATTTTTCATGGCTAAAGAAGTTAAATCAACAGCATAAAAATTTTCATTTCGTAGGGCAGAAAATACTAAATCATTTTTAGAATTAAAAACATTTCAAGAATAATTTTCAAATTTACATTAAAACCAACATCACATAACTGATAAATACTTAACAGATTATATTTAAGTCCATCAACAAATAAAACATTAGAAATTAATACTGAGTCAGTGTTACCAATCTGGCCTAATCCGATGATATTCCCTTTAGAATTATCACCAACGGTGACAAAGCCTCCATCAATTCTGACTAAGCTTTTAAATAATGAGAATTCTCCTGACATATGTCTTTAACATCCACTGTCCAAGTAACAAGTCTTCTTATAGGAGCTCTTTAAGCAGGTTCCCTACAAAACAGATTTAGATAGGAAATGATTTTGGTACCCAGATTTTCTTGGGTCCAGACAGGTTAGCTAACAAAACATTAGGTACCTAAATTTTTCTTATGGTTCTCATAAAATTTATAGAATCAACAGAATTTGAAAGATAAACCTTATTAGATCAGTAACTATGAATATAACTAGTTGAAGCATATAATTGTCCAGAACTAGAACTAGCAGTACTCTATCCAGATTTAGGAATAAATCTATTCTTAGTAATCTGTCTATGTCCAGGTTTGTAGCCTATTCCAGTAGTGTATTTTGGTGCAAATTTCTTTCCTAGCATTTGAGTTAGTGTCTTATTTCCATTTGTAAACTTCTCTAAATCCTTTATAAGTTTCTCATTAGACATTTTCAGTTCAGTGTTCTCCCTTAACAATTGAGAATTTTTCTCTTTTTCAATAGTAAGTTCGGTTTTAAAAGTAGTAGTGAGAGCATGTTGTTTCTTTAATTATTTGTATTTATCCTTAAGTTCATTTCATGTCTCTTCCAGCATATTACAATATTCAAACAATTCCTCACTAGTCATGTTTTTAGAATCAGAATCAGATTCTGCACTATCTTCAAAATAATAAGAATTTAAAACAGGACTATCTAGGGTTACCTCAGATGTGTTTGTCATAAAACACATGTTTGCCTTATTTCTGGTTTCAATCTCAAAAGCTTCAGATTCGTTGGATATATCCTTAGAAGATCTCCAAGTATCCTTCATAGCCTTTTTGTACTTACTGTCCTTGTAATCATATTTATTCTTGAATTTGAGCTTTGGGCAGTCTACTTTAATATGTCCTTTTCTTTTGCACTCATAACAGAAAACTTCGTCACTTTTATCTGGCTTTTTCCAATCCTTCTTCCAATGTCCCTTATTGTCATACTTTCCTTTGTAATTTTATTTTCTGAAGAATTTCTTCTTCCTATAAAATTTCATAAACCTTCTGGATATCTAAGCCATTTCAGCATCACTATCAGAGTCTGAATTTTCACTGGTTGAACTGTCAGTAGGTAGTTGAGCTTTATCGTTGTCCTTGCTCTTTGAAGCAGTGGTCTTGAAAGCCACTGATTTTCTCTTAGGTTCATTATCTTCCTCTTTATTCACCTTGAGTTCTTCCTCATATATCATAAGCTTACCAATGAGTTCTTTGACAGGTAGAGCAGCAATGTCACATGACTCTCTGATTGAGACAGAGGTGCCTCTCCATCGTTCTGGTAAACATCTCAGAATCCCCATAATTTGTTCCTTTGCAGGAACAGCTTTACCAAGTGAACTCATTGTATTGACTATCTCATTAAACCTGAGATACATATCAGAAATAGGTTTATCAATCTTCATTTTAAAATTATCATATTTAATAGTATAAGTATTTAATCTCATTTCTTTAACATTGGTTGTTCCTTCATGAGAAACACCCAAAGTATCCCAAATTTCAAAAGCAGTTTTACAAGAAGAAATTCTGTTAAACTCTTCATCTCCTAAAGCATAGTACAAGGCATTCATAGCTTTAAAATTATTATTGTAAGTAGTCTTTATGAGTTCATACCAAGTGGATCTAACAGTAGTGGAAAGTTTATATTCTGATTCTATGGAAGTCCAAATATCAAAACCCATGCTCTCTAAATTAATTTTCATTTTAAGTTTACATAGAACATAGTTTGTACAATTGAAGAAAGGTGGCTTGTTAGTAGTACAACCCACTAGTCTATTATCCACAATGAGATTTTAGAAAGATAATTTAAAGAGATAAAAATTTAGAACTAATAGAAATTTAAGATCTTTAAATATGCACCTAAAATCACAGTTGAAAAACAGAGTATCTTGAAAATCCTTAAAAAACCATTCCTCTGATTCCAAATGTTGGTCAGAGTGGACACTCAAGAGGGGGGTGAATTGAGTTCCAATTATAATTTCTGTTAAAATATTGTCTAGTTAAAATCCCCAGATTTATAAAATAAGTTAAACTGTAGTGAATTTATACAGATTGTAAATGTTCACTTAGCTTCTCAAAGATTGATTAGGTCTCAGTTAATTTAACCATAAGGTCAAACTAACTTTTGAAGCTAACCTATTGATTTACAATAAGTGTAAACACTTTCTAATTTAACTATCAAAGTAGCTTCAAAATAGTTTTTCATTTCAATGTAATAGCATCGGGAAAATAATATATATGTATTGTACTATAAACTTAAACTAAAGATGCACAACAGATATAACAAGAGGTTCAGTCTCAAGTCGAGACTTAGTCCTCTAAATTTTATATAAATTTGTTCAACACCATGGATTGGGGTTAACAACAATTTACAAAACTGTCTAGGCCACGTAGGGACCTCTACCACTATCCTTAATGGGAAAAAAACAAAGACCATGTCACACAAGGACCTCTTCCATAGTTGACGTGGGTAAACAGGAGTTCAGAGAATTGGAGTGAAGATTTTGATATCCTCCAGTTCAGTGTAGGAGACAGAGTGTGTAGAAGATATACAGAGTACACCACACTTCTCTAAAGTTAATCAATAAATCACATAGAGACGATAGATGAGATTTTAGAAAGCTCTAGTGATTATCAATGTATCTCTAGACTCGTTGGATTTATAAGGAATGATTCTGAGTCCTTATCTAGTTTTTCTGTCGAAAAACAGATTGTCGTAGTTCAGCTTGTCTTCTTCATGAGTGAGAAAGGTCTCTTGATTCATCGTGTGTTCTTCAGCAGTATTGGATTGCACTCATGAGATTTCTTTGAAGGTCTAGCAATCTCCTTCTTGTTTAGGATTGTTCTATGATGTATGTATGTTCTTCTCGTTGTATCGTCACACTTTTCTTGCTTTTCCACTTGCACGTTGCCTCCTCTTTTTGTGTACTGCATCTCAGTCTTTCTTATATTCCACGAGTTCTAGCAGTAGGAATGATTCACTTCTCATAGGTATGAGATACGGTTTTCTAACATGCCAACAACTAACAATAAACAACATTAAATGCATTAAAGACAATAAAATATGACCGTTAGCATTATTTAAATAATATTGACAAAAACTTAAGAAACAGTGTCACAGTGATTAAGTAAACGGTGTCTTCTTCACGGTGTGTGGTTCACGGTTTGTCCTTCACAGTGTGTCCTTCACGTTGTATGGGTCACAGTGAGTCTTTCACGGTGTCTGGGTCACGGTGAGTCCTTCATGGTGTCTGGTCACGGTGAGTCCTTCACGGTGTCTGGTCATGGTGAGTCCTTCACGGTGTCTGGTCATGGTGAGTCCTTCACGGTGTCTAGCCATGCAGAGTCCTTCACGGTGTCTCCATACTTAGAAAAATATCTGTATTTGGACTTACACGGTTATATGCAGAACATGGATTAAGTTTAATCATGAGAGAGTAAAAGATCATGAATCATAAATATAAAGGTGTGATAATATATGTGAGAATTGTGATCATGAATGAGACTTGTAAATAATAAAGAGAGTAATTAACATCATAAGATTTGTTATCATTAAATCATGATGTGTAGTTATTATTGAGATTGAAGAGAATTAGCAAGATGTGCAATGAATATTGAGATTATTTAACCGTAACATGATTTGTGATCATTAAAACATGATTAACACATGAGGAGTCCAACAGATTACAAATTCATAAACTGAATCCATTGATCAATTACAACAAACCATGGCCTCCATAGAGAATAATTTTGTGAACCATATAGAATACAATGACAAAATTATTTAATGGTAATGTAGTTCCATGAACCTCCAATTTATTTGGATTCATAGGAGAGACTCTGGTATGTAGTGATTTCTCCCTTTTTGATACATTATCAATTAAAAAACTTTTTCCAAAATTGTCTGTTGTTATAAATATTTCTTTCATTCAAGATGACCAGGGAATTACATTTAATTGACATCATATGGACCATAAAATATACATTTTCTTTGTATAATAGAATTTAAACCAAAATTCCTAGATCATAATGATTGAATAAAAATAGATTTATCATGATATTTTCTCATGATTTTCTCCCAACATGAGATTCCTCATTTATTTGTCTACTGTGGTATCCAGATATCACCTATTTTAATATTATTATTTGGGTAAACAAATGTTCTAAGGGTAGAGTTCTCTAATTTCATCCTATTTTAGTGGACTTAGTAGGAAAAGTGGTATTTTTCTAAGGAAAAATAACTATCCCTACAAGCATTGTATGTTTTATATTATTTCTATATCTTTTTCTAATGTTTCATATAGGGAATTCTTATTGATAATGGATATAGATTTTTTTCAGGATTCACTTTTAAATGGTTTTCACCTGAAATGTTTTATTCATTTTACATTTTATAAGTTCTCAATATATGCTGGATCAGAGAAAGTAAATTTCCAGTGAGTAGAGACAAGAAATTTTCCTAGGGTGTCCTTTTTTAGGTTTTCAACATGGAGATGATTTGATATCATTCAATTAGTTTTTTTATGTATTTAAAACTATATTTTTGTTTTAGTTTAGGTTAATTTAGCTCAAAACTTATATTTCTAATGTTTTTGAACTTATATATCATACTATCTACTACAATAGTTTTTTCCTTCTAGCATTGAAAATCTATTACTGTACTTTTTTTTCACCGGCTCAAACCATATGTTGCTCTAATTTTTAGTTATCAAGATTTGAAATTTTGTTGTTGTAGTTTAGGGTCATATAGATATTACCATCAACTATTTTAGTGTCAGTTCTTCTATCTGATACAATCAATTGTTCTAGTTGATCATCTTCTTCATCGGACTATCTACAATTCTAGTTTAGGGTATTCTTGCACGTACCATATTATATAGTAGTTTAGAGCCTTCAAGATAAGACCTTCTATTGGTAGAGAAGGTTTGTTATTCCTGAAAGGTACATGAGACATATATCCATTATGGGATTATAATGAATGAGCATTCATTATTAGTTCTAGCACCCCAATATCATAATTGATATTCTGAAGAATTTTTGGTCATGAAGTGTTATGAAACGCTACGTTATTGATGGATTTATATGGGATGCATATCCATGATAATTTGTGACACCCTTAATACTTACCTTAAAGGATGTTCGATGTTAAAATATCAGGGATGATGAGTCCATTTGGATATTTGGAAGATATATTGTGTAATTCGTAACATAAATTTTAAAAAACATGAATCTGGAATGGGGCATACATGTCAAGGATAACCAAAAATATACCTTATGGGCGTTGATCTCTACTGTGGTGTTGTCGAAGATCATGAGAAATAGAGTCCATTTCCTATATAAAGGAGATGCCTCTATTTGGTGGGTCAAAGGACCTTATTCATTATCTCATAAGAATTAAAGGCATGTTAAAGTAAAAAAGGAACCCAACTCATTCCCAGGATCCATGAATTATTGGTAATGACTAAAATGCTTGGATGATGAAGTTGGGAATGAGAATAAGGTTATCCAAGAATGTTTCAGTCACCCTAGGTTTTTTTAGTTCCTAGTTGGGATTCTCAATGCATACTCCATGTGTCTCTGAGTCACATGGTGTTGGATATAAAATGTTTTAGTAATATAATATCCCATTAATTTTTTGAGAATCGGTATAACATGTGGTGATGTAACGTCAAGGGTATCAAATATTCGTTAATAGTCTGGACATGGGGATTTTAAATCACGGTCTAGGAATAGATGAGTTAATTGTACTCCTTGATTATGTCGTGCTATGAATATGAGTGAATGAACTCTGACTGTTTTACACATAATATCCTCTTATATTCGGTGTATTCTTATTTGTCACAAATAATTATGTCATTGATTTCTCCTTAATATAAGGATACGATCTTTGTAAAGTACTTTGTCTCAATTTACATTCTATTGAGACTTATTGGTTGTTATACCCCAATTAACTATTATGGGGTGTATATACTTCCCTTTGACATATTATTTCATGAATCATCTTATTATCATGATATTATAATCTTTAATTAATTTTATTCCTCATTTATTTTTATTCAAGCGTCTCTAATTTGGTTAATAACTCTTTAACTAATATATTTCTTTAAAGATTTAAATTCCTAAATATTCTCATTAATATCCATGTTTAAAAAAAATGTTTTAAGGATTTATTTATATGGATATGAATGTTTGAAATTATAATTTCTTTGAAAAGTTTCAAAGTGTTATGGGACACTTTGATTCAAAAATCACTTTATTAAATGTTTTAAATGGTTTTGAAAATGGTTTGATGAAGCATTGATTATGTCAATATCATGAAAAGCTATATTGTGATTGAAATGTGGAAATGTTATATGTCCTTTATTCTTGTTTACATGTTATTAATATGTTATGGTAATTTGGAATGGTTTACGTATATGGGTGGTTTTGTGATAATCCTAGGGTGGGTGAGCCTGAGATAGCTCTCAAATTATTTATGACACAATAACGATGCAGTGTTTACCTCATTAATGAATGATTTAAATAAATAAAATTATAATGATTACCAAAATATAAAAAACCAGTACAATTCTTATTGAATGACTTTCTTTTGAACAAGTGTCATCTTATTTTCGACTATAATAATTTTTGGACCTTTATAAGCCGAAAATCATTATATAATATAATAACATTTTCAAACACTCCTAAAGAGCCCCTCCTCCCCTTATAAAAAGTTGTCACGTCTAACCCATTAATCACACCTCTCAAGCCCCGTGGATCATCAAACCTTTGCCCAAATAATCTCTCAATATCCCTCTCTTCCACATAAAATCCTTAACTTAGGCAGAAGGTACTTCATGAAATCCTTTTTGTTCAAATCAAAGGGAGTTACCCGATTTAAAGCTAATGTCTTCCCTAAAGTTCTTTTCATTTATTTTACTTATACAACCCCTAACACTTTTTATTACATTATTTTATAAAAAATCAGTATAATAAATATAATATTTTTTAAGACAATAATTTGAACTACACTTACACACACATCCGTCTAATGGGTAAAGAACATATTGTTTCTATGGACGGTGATCTACTGCTCCATGAAACGATGATTGTTCAAATATCTCCAAAATCCTCTCATGGTGGCAATTAATATGGAACTTTATTTACATGTGATATATATTATATTTATATTGTTTATATACTTTGGTATTTTTCATTTATATCATACCTTTATGGTTTCTAAAGTGGGTAAATAAGATAATTTAATTTGAGGAAGTGCGGACTACCGCCCCCTCAATGTTAAATGAGTTGTTCATGCCATAAATTGAACATATAATGTATGTAATTAATTAAATTATATGTGATATTATACTAGAATTATAATATATATATATGTATCATTAGTTTTTCATTCCATTAAATATATCATATAAATGAAAGTACCATTCATGCATACATACGGGTTACCGTCTCCATGAACGGTGTTTTTCATTTCTTACCTCCAAATGTTATGTAATATTATAAATACCTATATATATAATTTATATATATTATATATATGATATCTAAATCATTAATATAATTTTGGAGATAATGGACTTTGGACCACATGAACCACTTGGTGTTATAAAAAGTATAATTTTTATTCAAGTACCAAATATCGACAAAATGACCATTATTAACTTAAATGATTGAATAAAGTATATAAAAAGGTAATAAGTGATATAAAAGGAGTAATAAACTTGAAAAATGTTCTTTAGAAAATATAAATTTACTTATGTTTATTATTTATGAGATTAAAGAACGAACGGGTCAAGTCGGACACGAGGTAAGGGGTTTCTTATCTCACTTTTAATTTCGTGAGATTTCCATTATTCACCACGTATTTATTTCCTGTGGTGTATTGTGTACTACCATTTGATATATATTAGAATAATTCTATTTATATTCCTTTTATTCTTTGATTCATTTTGTGGTTATTAACTTTGGTCTTACGACTTGCTTAATTAAAACACAGTAAGGAGTTTTCATCTCACTTTTTATTCCCGTAAGATTCATGATATATTTGAAACTATTTCCTTTTGTGTGGTGCAAGGAATACCCTTGAATTTATTCTTTATGTAAAATAATTTAATTTATAGTTATTTACATCTTCATTGTATGATCATTCTTGAATGGGGTGCATGTTTCCTAAGTTACCAAATCAGTGAGGGAATCTTTCACCCTCCTCTTTTTAAAAGACTTCATTTATGTTATGTCATTTAATTTTCACTTTTTTATGTTAGTATATGTTATTATATATTCTTATTGCTGTAGTTTTTGTTTCTGAGTTATGATAGAACCTTTTCTCTCTCATCAACGCATTTTCTTAAATTTTTAGTGATGCTGTTAGACTGTCGAATTTCAGTAAGAAAACTTCTTAACCCAATTTCAATTAATTGGGTTAATCTTATAATTCTTGATTATTTGGTGATAAGAATATGTGTGAATGAACTATGATTGTTTTACACTTAAATATCCACTTATATTAGGTGTATTTTTATTTTCCATACAGAATTATGTCATTGATTTAACCTTAATCTAAGGATACGATCTTTGTAAGAGAATTTTTCTCAATTTACCTTCTATTGAGACATGTTTGTTGTTATACAAAAATTTACATTTATAGTGTGTATATACTACCCTTTAACATATTATATCTTGAATCTCCTTATTATCATGATATTATAATCTTTGATTAAATTTATTCCTCAATTATTTGTATTCAATCGTCTCACATTTGGTTAATAACTCCTTAACTAATGTATTGTTTTAAAAATTTATTCTTCAAAATCATTATTATTAATATCCATGATATAAAAACGTCTTGAGGATTTATTTATATAGATATGAATTTTTGAAAATATAATTCCTTTCAAAAGTTTCAAAGTGGTATGGGACACATTGATTCAAAAATATATTTATTAAATGGTTTAAATGGTTTTGATAATGGTTTGATAAATCATTGATTAAGTCAATATATTTAAATGATATATTGTGATTACAACACTACTGGAAAATAGGTCTATACCAACGTTTTTTCAGAACTGTGGGTATAGGGATAGTTTGTGAACCTATACCCACGGTTTTCCAAAACCGTGGGTATAGGCCACCTATACCCACAGTTATACCAAAAACGTGGGTATAGTTCTCTATTAAGACCTATATCCACGGTTTTGGAGAAAATCGTGGGTATATGGTATTTTCCAAAGACCTATACTGACGGTTCTTGAAAACCGTAGGTATTGAGGGTATTTTTTGAAGACCTATACCCATGGTTCTCCAGAACCGTGGGCATAGCTTTCTTGCGTTATGGCGGGGAAAGAAAATTAGGCGGGACGCCAAAACAATTTGGCGGGTAGATATTTTTTCACATTTTAGATTAATATATGTATATACATATAAATATAAATTTCAAAAGTTCTCACAGCTTCGTTGGCCCATGGACGATGCACGGCTGCGAGTCGCATTGAGAAATCCTAGGTTCGAAACCTGGCGGGGTTTTTTTTTAATTTAAATTTTGTGTATTAATATATATAGGCAGATGTATATATACATAGCAGATTATTATTATGGGTCGGTTGGTCCTTTGGTGAGGCGCGACCATGAGGGGGCGGGTTCGAAACCCAACGGGAGTTTTTTTTTGAATTTAAATAGCAGATATGAATATATATATGCAGATGTATATATATATAAAAGATAAAAACTCGCGTGGGTTGGTCCGATGATGGGGCGCTTTCAGGAGGCTCATCGCGAGGTTCCGGTTTCGATACCCAATCAGTGTTTTTTTAATTTAAATAGCGCATATTAATATATTTACACTGATATATGTATATATAACATGTGGAATTTGCATCTCGGTTGGTCTGATGGTGCGGTGCAGCCGCCAGGCGCAACGTGAGGCCCAGTTTCAAAACCCCTAGCCATTATTTTTGAAGAATTAAATCCCCATGGTTCTCAAAACGTGAGGTCAACGTTGTGCCAGTTTGTCCATGCACCTGCCATAATATGGAAATCATATCCCCATGATTTGGGAGAAAGCGTGGGTATAGGCCAACCCCCCTATTCCGACTCCGTTCCAGCCCATGGTTCCCAAAATCGTGGGTATAGCCTATACCCATGGTTTTGGGGGCTATACCCACGGTTTTGAACCATGGGTATAGGGCAGTTTTCCAGTAGTGCAATGTGGAAATTTCATCTTTCCTTTATGTTTGTTTTATGTGTTATGAATATGTTATGGTTATTGGGAATTATTTACATATACGAGTGGTTCCGTGATAAACCTAGGGTGGGTGATCAGGAGATGTCTCTCCAATGCATTGGGTAACGTGACGGAGGTAAATGTTAATGTTTCTCCTAACAGATTTAGAAAATATATTGTGATGGTTATTCCAAATGTAATTCCCTACGTAGCTGTGAAAGCTACAACGTAAGTATGTTATGGATGCCACACGTTACCTTTATGATTTATGATTTCTCTATGTTATTCATAAATCATATTATTTCATAAGGTATGTTATGGTAGAAAAGTATGGTTTCATTGATTTTTATTTATTGATTGGCTAATGTTTTCTTTCCTTATTTTATAACCCTTACAATTATTTTTATGATCATACCAAATTTTGAAATGTTTTTCATGGGACATAAAGATGAATAGGGTCAATGATGTGATCAAGGAAAACTCATGCTGTCTAAAACATAGAATTAGATAAGCTTCTTTTTTAAGAATATTTATTTTATAAAAAAATTGAAACTGAGCAGAAGTGTATTCTTTGTAATTTTTCATATGTAATTGTTATGGAATAATTCTCTAATGCTCTAAATGTGAAAATATCCTCAATGTGAATTATTCACTTAATTCAATATTACGTAATTTTTATGGTTGGGCCCTTAAAATAAGAAACGACTCATCCAATTGTTGATTAACCATATGGTTTTTGTAGTCAATATGTCATATTGTCAGGATGCGAAGACCATCAAGGGGAATAGGGGCCCCTTGATATTCCATTGGAAAATGTTTCTTGATGACCCATAGAAAGTCCTCAATTTTTTGAAACGTCACTCATAACAATATTTCGTTATATAGAAGATGCTCTTCTCAACATTGATGTTTTTCAACTCCAATTATAGTATTCTTGAATGACTTTAATCACACCATGAATTTATCTCATTTTTTCATTTATGAAAAGAAACATGTCTTCAAAAAATAGAAGGTGAGATATTCCCTTGAAATGAGACTTGCATCTAAAAGGAAGTATATTTATTTTATGAATATAATTGGATAAGTTCTTTTCTAAATGAGTATTGAGGAAAATAAAATGTATCGGGGAGAGAGGATCTACTTGTCTTAGACCTCTAACTGATTTGAAAAGGTTGCATCTCATTCCCATGAACTTAATCGAGAACCAGGGACGGTAGAAGCACCTGAAGAATATGTCTGACACCTAATTATAGAAACCCAATCTGGATAGGACCATGAAAATTAAACCACATTCAATTCTATATGGGCTTTGTCAATATCAATTTTAATTTTCTTGTTGGATCCTGTGGTTTTACTATTAATGTCTCCTAACATATCTTGAGCTAGATCAATTTCCTCCTAAGTTTACCTCCATCCAAAAAACCATGTTGTTCCTCTGAAATCCACAATTGGATGTTAGGGGAAAGATTTCAGTTGGTGATACTAGCCAAAACATTATAAGGGATGTTACACATACTTCTTGGCCTACAATGCCAAGTAGAGGAAGGCTCCATAACCTTCAAAATAATAATTAAACTTGTAGAACAAGCTACATGGGGTTACTTTCCCTCACTAAATAAGTCCTACATAATTTTGACCAGATCCTTTTTAACCACCTCCCAAGAAGCCACATAAAATCTACCCGAAATTCCATATGTCTAAGGAGCACAATCTTGATTAAGTGAGATCACTAGATCCCAAACCTCCCTCTCATCAAGGATCTTTCCAATATCAGATTGGATACCATCAATCACCACATTATGGATAGCTTCACATAAGGGAGACTGACCATGAGGATAACACTCTAGCATCTCTGAGTTACTACCCAGTAGCAAGGACATAATTTGACCTTCCACCATATCACCCACTTCATAAATATTAATTTCGAAAGAATCATCCTCGTGAATTATAGGAGGGGAGAGATGCATCCTCTCTTTGATACATGCATGAAAAAATGTTTTACTTTTTTCCATCATTGATCCATTTCAGTTTGGATTTCTCACTAGCAGAATGTTCTTATTTGAGTAAAATATCCTACAATTTCATCTTTTCATCATTAAAATCCCTGAAAAAACATCATACCAATTTTATTCAAGACCGTATTTAGCCTCCTCAATCTCCCACTCCACTATATCTGGCTCTTGAATGAGAGGGGGTCGGCTTCTGATCTATGTAAGTAGATCCCCTTTCAACCTTCTGAGGTTTTTGTGGAACCTAGCCACAAATTATCCTGCATGTGCTTGTTCCAAGTGGAGTGCATCTTAGAGATAAAATCAAGATCAGAAGTCAACTATTTAGTGAAGAAAAATGTGGAACCAAAATCCACACCAGATGACATATAGAAGAGAAGAGGGGGGTGGTTAGATAGAGAAAAAAAATGTGGGAAACACAAAACCCTGGATATTCAGAAATTGAATGAATGTTTTCTAAACCCATCCCAATCTAATCCACATGTGACAAACCATTTTTGATTATTATACCATGTAAAAGTTTCCCAACTGAAACCTAAAACTTGGAGTCCATTTCAATCCATGAATGAGGCGAATGAATGAATTTCCTTCTGATGATAAGTTACACCTACCATTTTTTTGGATGGTTCTAAAATAACTTTTATATCACCACCAAGCATCCAAGTGATATTCTCTAGATCTAAGCATTCAAGATCATGAAATAACTGATCTCTCAACCCCAACTCACATTTGACATAGAAAAGGGTTAAAACACTAAGGTACACCCTTATCAACCACTACTATGACACTATGATTTGAGATATCATAAAGATTAATTGAATAATAATCCTTCCCAAAAATCAAGATGTTATGGTTTGTGGGTTATCCATGCATGAAATGATAAAGTACCATTCTAAAACAAATTTTACCAATCATAGATATAAACTGTTTCATTTCGAGAACCTCTATAATATAGGATATACTCCTAGAAAATTCATTTAAGAGACAACATGTCTTCACCCAGGCCCTGAGGCCACAAGAATTCCAAAAAATAAAGGAGATCATTTGAATAGGATCCTCCTGGTTTTGGTCCTTGGAAAGGCACATTATTTAGGTTGAAGAGATGAGAATGTTGTGCCCCTAATAGATCAGGACATCATACAAACTCTAGAGGGAACCAATGTGGGATATAGAGACTGAGTGATTCCATCTTCTGTAACATACGATAACACAATGAAAGAATTAGAGGTGCTAATCGGGGAGATCGACTGAGATTCTGAAATGCTTGGAACAAAAATTCAAAGATCATCTTCCTAAAATATCGATAGAAAACCAAGATAGCCCATTTAGAGATTAGAACCTGTTGGTAGAATATCATAATCATAGAATTGATTAGATTCAACTAGGGAAATATCATTGATCTGATGCTGAATTAGTGCATGAAAAAATGAAGTGTTGATGAAATCAATGGCTGAAGAAGAATAAGGGGAACTCATATTGAATGGAACCAAATCCTGAAAAGGTTGGGGATTAAACAGAGCAGCTAAGATTTCATGGTGAGTAAGTTCGCAAAAAAAATAGATAAGACTACGGCTGATGATAGGAGGGACCAAAACCTTTATTGGAGGGGTGGGGAAACAATATAGGAACAACAACCTCATCGGCCTGAGCAACTGACGACGAGATGTGAGGCTCAGGAACACATATAGGATTCAGATACCGATCTCAGATGTAGTTTCTCTCTATTTCCTTCATGCTGACACCTCATTCCTGAGGATGAGATAGGACAGAATGAACCTAAGTGGTTTGGGATAAAGAAGACATTTCATCTATTATAAATAAACATCAATATGAAGGAAAAGATAAGATGTGAGCCCATGGGATATGTCTATAGAAACAAATATTTATATGATCAAACCCTCCCAAAGATTAACTGATCAGTCATCAATGCATAAGAATTACCGTTGATGATCCACAATCCTCTATAGAAATTCCAGATTAAAGAAGGAGAGCAGGAGGCCGAGAAAGAGAATCCAAACTGCCACTTGAGGAGACTCCCATCCATGGTGTAAGTCCGTGGACCATCAGAGAAGGATAAAGCACCAACGACCGACAGAATGGTGGATGAAGGCCCAGGCCTTGATGATATTTTCCCTTGAAGCGAAAAAATGCCGAAGGAGATAAGTGTTAGAAATGAGACAGAGGAAGGAGCCTCTAATCCCCATGAGGCGATGAAATATTAGAACACGGGAAATAGAGGATTTTCCTCCCCGAATATCATGATGAGAGTCCATATATGAAGATCTAAAACCTCCTTGAAGGATGACACTGAGAAGACAAGAACTAGGGTACCCTTCTCTAAGACAGAGCTATAATCCATGAATGGAACCTCTGAAAACTAAGGAAGACATGTCAGATGTACTGGGCATTCTGATCTAAGAATATTCTCCTTGAAAGATGTGGAAGATATCGATTATGCCCCTGGTATGCTTGAAATATCGATTATAAGGAAATAATTAACACTGGTGGGAGGGTGGGGAGAGGAGGGGCCAAATGATGGTTACCGGAGATGAGCTGGAGGTGCCATAGAAGTCATCAGGAAGAAAGCAATGGTCGGGTAAATTTGATTGTAGGGAGGTGAGTTTAGCATGTTCGTTAAGCATGAAGGGTCAATACTCTTCCTATATTCATGATAAAGTTTATTCACTTAAATTAAAAGACCTTAGGTGCCAAGACCTACCTTGTCTTTGTGAAATGGAAGATAAATCTTGGTTATGGTATAGAAGACTAGGACACTGTAACCTTAGGGACCTATGAAAACTCTCAAAGAAAAGACTTGTTAAGGATATACTGGAGACTGGATTTTATTTTCCAAAGTTTTTTATCATTTTAAATATTGAAAGAATCGTAAATAAATCTTTGAATCAATTAGTTATGTCTCATATTCTGATGCATTATAGAATGTTCATATGGATCCTTTCGATCCAACACAAACTAGAAGTATTGGAGGAAAATACAATGTATTTGTTTTAGTTGATGATCACACTAGATTTACATGGGTCTATTTTCTAGTAATTAAATTTGAAGGATTTTATTATTATAAATATTTTTCTACCAAAGATAAAAATGAGAAAAACCATCAATTGATAACTATTCATAGTAATCGTGAGGGGAAATTTTAATGTTAATATTTCGAAACATTTTTTAGTTAGAAATGAATTACTCGTAAGCTTTTAGCTCCAAGAACTCCTCAACAAAATGGTGTTGTAGAAAGAAGAAATTGAATTCTTCAAAAGATAACCAGAAACTTGTTTACTAAACACTCTATTGTTAAACAATTTTTGGATGAAGCTTTTAGTACTGCCTTTTATGTTATAAATCAATGTTTAATCATAACTTCTCTTGAGAAAACACTTTATGACTTATGGACTAGTCAAAAACCTAACGTTTCTTTCTTAAAAGTATTTGGATTCAAAGTATTCATCTTGAATACTAAATATATCTTACATAAATTCACACCCAAATTCGATGAAGTAATTTTCTTAGGCTACTACACTAATTTTAAGGCTAATATAGTAATTAAAAACAATTATTGTACTGTTGAAGAAATATAACATGTTAAATTTTTTAAAACTAATCCTTTTGTTTTTAAACAACGCCAAACTAAATCTTCAGATGTGTTTTCAAAAACTGATTATCAACCAATGATAGAAGACCCTTATAATATGGAAAATACTCAAGAAAATGTTTTTGAAGTATTTACCCCAGAATATTTTCTACCTTACATTGATGAAAATGTTTTAAAAACCCCTAATCAGTTGTTTCTTCATAATAATCACAATGATAGTATCATTGGTGATGTAAATCAACCTATAAGGACTATAAGTTCACTATGAAATGAAGTAGAAAATCTATAATTTCTTTCTCAATTAGAACCATAAAGAACTGATGAAGCTATAGTTTATGATGATTAGATTAAATACATGGAAGATGAACTATATGAATTCGAAAGGAACAAAGTATCAACCATAGTTGAATGTCCTAAGGAAACTTATATAATTGGAGTAAATTGGGTCTTCAAAAATAACTGTGATGAAAATGGAATAATTGTACGAAATAAATCACGATTAGTTTCTAAAGGCTATAATCAACAAGATGGAATAGAGTATGAAGAAAACTATGCTCTAGTAGCTACACTTGAAACTATTCATATTCTACTATCCTTTGTAGTATTCTTTAATTTAAAACATCTTAAAATGGACTTGAAGTGTTTTTTCCTTAATGGATATGTTCAAGTGGAAGGTTATGTTGGACAACCTCCCAGTTTTGAAGACACAAAACATCCCAAACAAGTTTACAAACTTACCAAATATTTTTATTGACTTAAAAAATCCCTTAGAGCATAGAATGAAAGACATACATGATTTTTGTTACAAAGAAATTATGTTAAGGAAACTATTGAACCAACCCATTATATAAATAAAGGCAAGAAAAAAAATAATTGTTCAAATTTATGTTGATGATATAATGTTCGGATCAACTCTACAATATTTAACTAATTATTCTGTAAATATCATGAAATCAGAGTTTGAAATGAGTATGATGATTGATTTCACATTTTTTCATTGTTTTCTAATTTCTCAAAAACCAGAAGGAACTTATATATATCAACATAAGTATATTAAATATATTATTAAAAATAATGGATATGAAAACACTTGCAGTGTAAGTACTCCAATTGGGACATCAAACACTCTTGATCTTGATGAAGTTGGGAAACAAGTAGATCAAAAATCTTTTAGAGTTAAAATAGGATGTTTATTATACTTAACAGCTATCCATCAAGACATAATGATTTCAGTAATATTTTGAGAAAGATATAAATTTAATATAAAAATAATCCCATTTAAATGCAATGATTTTTTTCTCTATTTAAAGGGGATAAAGTATTTATGATTCTTTATTCATTTGGAAATTCTTTTATTTTGAAATGATTTAAAGATGATGATTTTGTGGTTGTACAATGGATTGTAAATGTACATCTAGATCATGTGATTTATTATGATATTCATTATCTTCTAGTTTTTGTAAGAAACAACACTTAGTAGCACTTTTAACTTCTAAAGCTAAATATGTAGCAGCTATATGTGTGTGTGCTCATATTTTTTGGATAAAACACACACTCACAAACTATGGAATGAGTTTTACCAAAGCATAGATAATATGTGATAATACTAGTTCCATTTCCCTATGTAAAAAACCTTTCACATCACTTTTGTGAAAAACACATAAATATTAGGCATCATTTTCTTGGGTATCACACACTAAAAGGCATATCCTTCTTAAATTTATCAGAACCCAATATCAACTTGATGACATATTCACAAAATCATTATCCATCCTAAGATTTTAATATATTAAACAAAAGTTATGAATGATAACTATAAGGTAATCCTCCATATTAGCTTTCTATTGAAATCTGTATCCAAACATTAAGATACTCTTTTCTAATTAAGGGAGTACATATATGTACTCTTTTATATTTCCTTTTCCAAAAAAATTTCAGAACCGAAAATATTTGAAACCTATAAAGTTTTCTTTCCCTAATAAAATTTTTTAGAACCTATGTTTTATAATATGAAACTTATCAATACTGAAAAATATTTCTGAGCAATCAGGAAGGTACGTTTCCTTATATATTCCATCATAATGTTTTTCATTTAGGAATTTTCAATCATGTTTAAAAAAACCTTATGAGATTCAATTTATATAAATATAATTTTTCTTTAAAACCAAAAATGAATGAAACCTAATAATCCTTCTCTGATATTGATATCAACCATTAGATGAGATCTATAAAATCTACACTGTTGGATTAAACTAGGAATATGGATCTTCGCCACGAAGAATATATAAAGTCACATCATATTCATGTCCCAAAATGGTTTTCTTGGTCTTTTTGTGACAAATCCCTACCGCCCTTTATTTCTTCCATTTTATTTTCCTTCAGTTCAACAATGAATGTCTCTTGATCTTTCCTTGCAGGACCTGATGGCCTCAAAAAAGGAACTTAATGATTGTCTAATATTCATAGAAAGGTTGGTGGAACCAAATTTCATTGCCAAGTATCACTCCCTAATTTTGAAAATCATAAATAAGAATGGATGGGAAAGTATCTGTGTAGGAAATGATAATAAATTTGATCTGGTATATTTTGATCTTGTTATAGAATTTTATGATACAATTAATTTTTATGAACAATGAGGAAGTGAAATTTATTCATTCAATATTTATGGGAATAATTATTAATTGTATTTCAACAAATACATAAGTATCTTGTATATACATAATAAATTAAAGCCATATTTTTATTGAAAATACTGCTAGATAAGAACGGTTATTTTGAAAAGTTTAACGTTTTTGAGTGCCTTGGACATATAGGTGTAAATCCACTAAATATCGCTCATCATTCAACAAATCATAGATTTCTAGCTCTCCGGATGCAAGGTTTTATAATTCCAAATAAGGGAGACAAGAAATCCCATAAGATATGTGATATCATCATGATGGAATTTTTGGTGAATATAAGGAAGATAAACCACATCAAGTACGTTATTTTAAAAATTATAAATGTTATGAACGGAACCATAAAGTCTTAGATCATAATGTACCATGTGATTTTTTTGAAGATTATTGTCTTCTTCTTAAAATCTTTCAAAATACCAGGAATCTAAAAGGACAAAGATTTCAAAATAATGATGTTAAGTGATGATAACTTGAGAAAAATGATGATTGGTTTCAATAAAATGAAAGGTGAATTCTTTTAACTTCATAAAAAGGATGATCAAGCTTCCAACAAGAAACGTGATGTTGGTGAAATTTCCAAACCAACCCCTAATAAAAGAAAATACAAAGAGATAGAATCTATGAAAGAACAAGCACCAACTGTCAAACCCTAATTTTCTCCTCCCAAACCTATGGAACAAAAGACATTTTATGTGGAACTTGTTGCTAAATGAAGAGATCAGAATAAAAAAAATAAGGAAGGAGATGCAGTTTTTGGGTTAGAACCTACTGAGGCTAAGGTCATAAAGATTCATGAAGAAAAAGAGCTTGATAGATATGATAAAGAAATGAATATAAAGAAGAATATGTCGAAAGCTAAGATTGTTCGATCATTACTTAAAGATACCAAGAAGGCATCTCAATAAGTTCCAGTACCAGAATCATTCATGAAAGATCTAGTTCTATTTAAGAATATGGTAGCAAATAAGAGAAATAAATTTATTTCTATTTCATAATCCATTATTGATGTAGAGAAACTCCAATAAGAAGAAGAATAATAAATGGAAAGTTGTGATGTGATTTGAATGGTGGAAGAATATCAGGAGAAAGAAAGCCCTTCTGAAAATTTTTCAATTAGAACATCCCAAGTTGAATCCACCAACATTATTTCTCAAGGTCAATCTATTCAGAAAGATGTTGATACTCTGAATGAGGTCAATAAAGATCCCTAATATGTTAATACTATTAATTACGATATTATTCAACACATTGATCATGTGGCTGATAAAAAAATTGACACGGATGATGATATAATTTTTCATGTTTCTGATGGTTAGTATGAACTTATAATGTTGAAAAGGTAATATATAATGATGAAAAAGTTGTGAATGTAGTTTTTGATTTGACAATAAATGTTTTTATTTAAAAAGTGAATAAGGATGTTTCTGGAACAACAAATAAGTAATAAGTTGACCAAGCTAATGTTCCCTCGCCAATAAAAGAATATACATCAGAATCTTCATCTTCCCTAAGACATGATTTTCTAATTCATTCCTTAAAGAATCTTGTGAATACCATTCCATTATTTCCAATCATTGATTCTAGATGTCAGCTTCTTCAATCAACAATCAATAAGAAGTCATATTTAACAAAAATTAAAATAGAAATGATTATCAAACTTGAATCCAAGTTCCATACTATTCAAATCAATTATGTTGCTCATAAGAGATCTGGAAATTAAATAACCACATGGTCCAAGTCAGTGATAGATGAACTTAGATTTTTTGTTTATTTCACTGATTAGGTCAAAGATTCATTTGATAAGTATGATAATTGGATAATAAAAATTTCAAAAAATATTTTCGAAAAGCTTATAGAAGAACAAGTTAGCCATCAACAGGAATATAATGATCCAAACAGAAAGTTAAATTTTGTTGCTATGAATCTAAATATATAAAGGGATATCAAGGAAGAGACAAATGAAAAACATAAATATCATGAACAAGTGTAAAGTCTCATGGATAAATTATTATATTTCAAGAATAATGGATCAAAAGTCAGGAAAAGAAAAATCCAGATCATCAACAGTTGATCAATAAGTATTAATATGATCATAATTTATTGAGGATGTTTATGTATACATATAAAAATATGATTCCAAAAAAGAAAAATAATAATGGATTATTTTCTATTAAACACCAATATTTTTATGTATTGAAAAAAAATCATTATAATGAAATTTTTTATCTTTCCATTATTTTTATTTGTATATTACTAACCTTTTAGTTACATTTTATTTCATTCCCTCTATTCCTTTTTGAAAATCACAAAGGGGGAGAAAAGATTTATCAAAAATAATATTAAGTTCAAGAAATAATATTCCTATGTAAGGTAGATATTACTTTAAGAATTAATTCTTATTTAAGACAGTTTTATTTATCTATGGAAGACAAGAATATTATCCTTAGGGTTTTCATAACCTAAGGGGGATTTAATTGTATTCACCCTGAAGTCATAAACAAATGGATATAAGTATTTATTTTTTGTCTACAAAATGAAAACATTAATCCTTATATTCTTTAATGATAATATGTTTGTGCTTTCCAACAGGGGGGTTATTTGTAAGTCAATTAGTCTTATTATGACTTTTCCATTATTTTATGTTTTTAAAATTAGAAACACATTTTCTTAAAGTAAAATTATCTTTATATAAGAAACATTATCTTAAAGAAAATCTTTTTTGTTTAATATTTTTTTTCTTAACCCTTGGTTTTCATTGTTTTATCTAGTGTTTTATTATTCCACATATAACCATTTTTAAATTATGACCATAAAATGGATCTATATCTAAGTCAGAACCTTACAGTACCTTAGAATCTGATTTTCCTAGAATTATGACTCTAATTTCATTGAAATCAAACACTGATTTCTTCTAAAATCGAACTACAGTTTGTTATGAAGATAAACTCTGATTTCTCATAAATTCAGACTCCTATTTCTCTAGAAATCAGATCCGGAATTCATCTAAATTTATACTATGATTCTCTTGTATTTCAGAATATGATTTTCAATACTTTTTTGACTCTTATTATCAATATATTATGAATATGATTAAATTACACTCTTACAATTACTAAATTTTTATAAATTAAGGATTCTTTTTATCAAATCCTAAACTTACATATGTTTCTTAAGAATTATAATGTTTCTTAATCAGGTAAATGTTTCACATTGTTGGTTATTCAAAACAATGTCATCTAATCCGTTTTAACATAACTGTTGTCTATGTTCCCCGTGTATAGGTCCTTCTAAAATTTTATGAAAAAGATGAGCATTGGGGTAGGAAGTTGACCATTGGGATTTTCATCTATAAATACTCACCCTTGTGAACGAGATCATAACTAGAGTTTTTCGGGGAGATCTTTTGACCTCTAGAATGAAGTGATACTCTATGAGAGCTCTGCACAAATCTTTTTTATATGAATGTTTTAAAAAACTTGTTAAAGATGATAACATATTGTTCAAACTTAATAGTGTTATTCCAATTGTTGTTGATCAATAGAAGGCTTTCGGTGAAAGGAATACAGTGGTGTCGATCACTATAGAGATCAAGGGCTTGTAGGGATAACAAGATAGATACCAATATTCATATCGAGGGATTACCCTGGTGTGGGTAAGATAGAAATTCATGAAAGTATTAATCAAGGGACTTTTATCCAAGGTTGTTGGATACCCTTATCTTTGGGAGAAAATATATCTTATACTTGTCTTGTTTGGTTACAAGCTTTAATTCCACTATATTTTGTTAAATATTGGAACTGTAACCTTTATACACTTTATTATACTTGTATACTCTAATATAAATAAGATTATATATTCCATTATTTAAAATAATTCCTTAGGTAAACCTATCTTATGATTCTTTATTGGATCCATATTATCGTATCCTAATCAAGATATTTTGTTTGTTAAGATAAAATAGGGTTTGTGAATTCATCTCGTTTAACTTTGTTAAACATAGATTTTCTTACGGATAAAAATGAATGTTTTAAACCTAATATTCACCCACCCTGTTGTTATATATCATCTCATATATTATTTTTATCCTACATATGAAACATAGGATTTTAATTTCATGTAACTTATTTTATTTGATGTTCAGTTTAAAGAGATATGGGAAAGGATTTATCAATGTTGGGAAATGTAATAATAACCAAAATCTTACACACGAGTATTTCTCTACATAATTTTTGTTAAAATTAGGAAAATTAATACACTTGGAAGAGAAAACTAATAGTCTTATATATTTTTATTATTAACATAGAAGTAATTGGTGAAAATTAATAATGGAAGAAACATTACACTTCTTTTCATTATAGTTATTTTAGGCATCTACTAGAAATTGTAATGGTTTTTTTGCTGAAATGGGTGAGTAATATTATCACTTCATAAGGATTAATTGGTAAATATATTTGAGACATTTTTACTTTCATAAGTATTAGTCAAATCTCTTCATTCAATCACTTTTCACATATACTCAAGTTAAAACTCTATTGTATATTGACACATGATAATATATTATTTCAAATCTTTAAATTTCGTCACCTAGGAAATAATTTATCAAAATGAAACTCAATGTAATGATACATCCAACATACTCTTAATGATAAACCAAAATATATGTTTTTGGGGAAAAAATATTAAGTATGAACATGAATATATTTAGTTTCTGTAATGTAATCTAAATGATGAATGTGAGAATATGAAATTAATGAAACATAATTAGAATTGTGATTCTTTATTTATTAAATTATGTAATGCTAAATTGTGAATGAAAATTATGTCAATGTTCCATATTCCATAATATATAGAATGGTATATATATGGGATTTTATATTATAATACTATCAATGAACTCTTAAGTATAAATGTGAGATTAAATTTGTTTTTTGAACTTAAATCTGTCAATTCTTAATTTTTTATTTTACAAATTAATCATCATATATACTCTAAAGGGTTGTCATTAAAGATGGTAAATAATTGAACTATATATAATTCATATAAAAGAAATCAAGCACAATTACTTCCCACAAGGTAAATACAAGGGAAAAATAATATCCAATAACTCTCTGGAACATGAAGCACTGAGGATATCCTCCATATTTTATTTAATACTTCATCACAATCCACCCCCAGTTGTCACTCCCACCATCACAAATCATCATGCTTTATAATTCATGCATAAACATCACTAATATTTATCTTTGAAAATTCCACGTGAAATAAATGTCTAGTCAACCCATATTTGAACCTATGTGTCATATTCATAGACATATCATGTGTGGGAATAAGGCCTATGTATTGGTGATTATAAACAGACTTAGTTGAACACTCAAAAAACCACAAAGGAAACAGAAATTAATAATTCAGTTTAACTCCTGGTATGGGAGGTTCTCAAGAGGTAAATAAAGAAGAAAACAATACATCCATGTAAGTTCAAAGGTCCCAGTACTAAAGAGTAATTAGATGAACAATAGGAAATGTGAATCTAGACACACTCTATAGAAGAATTATCAAGGATGTAAGAATGGTCCCAATCATCACCATTGTATACCTTAGTAATCACACCACATAAGAAAATAAGGCAAAAAACACTAGAGTCCAAAAATATTGATTTTTATGGCCATTTATAAACCACAACATGAATTAATCCCTTAGGGTTTCAAGGAATCATAATTCCCATAGATGTAAATGATGAACATACTCCCAAAAATCATGCCACCTTTACAGTCCATGATGGATATCCCTCCCATCATTGATTCATGCCCATTACCCATGGGAGAACCACATTCACTATTATATGAATATCAAACCATTGATCTAGCCTCTAAAACTACCCCAATATTAATATACATAACTTATAACAAGTATAAGTTTGGGGTACATGCCTCATTAATGAGTGCATAACCAGTTAGGAGATTACCAACCCTCAGTAGAGGATCATGCCCCACCCAGGCCCCCATATGTGGGAGTACTAACTCAGAATATATTAGAAATCCTTGTCATTGGGTGTGGTGTGTAATGAATCTATTTGTACATAGTTAATGGGGGACTGAAAAATTACATTAATGAACCTTTCCGGAATTACCGACCCTAGAATATCTCTGAAAATAAAACTCAATCCCTGACTCTAGTCCTAAAAATATAAATTGTAAATCTACATATCATTCTTTTAAAACTACCTAGATGGTTGAAGTTTTAAAACATTGTGATATACATGGAAAATTACTATTGATATGATATTTTTGGTTGAAAATAATAATTTGTTGAAAAATTGTGAATTTTAATTTTTAAAAAAATAGAGATAATCTGTGATGGGACCTCGAGCCCACACTACATGTTTGATTTGAGTACCAAATATTTTTCTCGAATCACCCCTCTTAATTCATGGGTTTTGATCCCCTAAACAGATCATCGATATTATGTCTTAGAAAAAACTTTTACCCTGAATCAAGAATTTTATAAAAAAATAAAAATTATTATATTAAAATAGTAATAACTATTATTATTACTACTATTATTATTATTATTATTATTATTATAAAATTATATAAGATTATATGAGGAGAGAAATTCATATAGAACTCACTTCCCCCATCCAATCCCCCTTCCAATTTCTCTCTTCAATGGTGGAACCATTATTAGATTCCAATTTATTTATGTAGCCTTTTATATTTTTTACTTACTATGTAATAATCATGTCCTCC
Source organism: Viscum album (assembly GCA_963277665.1). Taxonomy (NCBI): domain Eukaryota; kingdom Viridiplantae; phylum Streptophyta; class Magnoliopsida; order Santalales; family Viscaceae; genus Viscum; species Viscum album. The sequence goes on from OY728156.1 coordinate 57,410,281, forward strand.
AACCTCCCCACATATCACACACATAGATAATAGTCAATGATTCCCTCTATTAAATCCATCTCCAACCACTGACCACGTGTTATATAAACCTCTAATGTAGCTCATCACACTACCACCTCTCTCCATCACCAAGGCTCTCCAACAACAGGCCACCCATTCCAAGGCCAATCACTTCAACCACACCCTTACCAGAATTTTTAAATTCCACATTTCTACCATTGATACTGCTAGAAATTCCTATTCTAGAAGAATTTATTTCAAATATGGAAGGGGAGGGAGAGAGATGGGAGAATTATAAAGATATGACAATTATTTTTCTTTTTCACATCATTCTATAATCGATCTCATATGGGATGATAGATTTATAGTTAACTATCAATCCATCCCATTGAATAATTCATTCCAAGAGATTATAAGGGATCACAAATTAGGATCATTAATCCAATAAAACAATAATCCATGAAAATTAAATATTTTTCATTAAAAATATATTCCACTTTATAAGGTTATACAATATGTGAATTTTAGTTTTATAAACATATAATGAATTTGAGAGGTAAAATTAAATAATCCATACCTAGTAATTAGAAATCCATAAAGATAGAACATGGTGGAAATTATTTTAAAACTCAAATTTTATTAATAATAGAGTGATAAAAAAACACTACCTCATAAATGGTATAATCATTGGATAAGAATATTAATGAATTTGATTCATTTGAAATATACATAAAATTATTGAATTATCCCACTAATCTTCTATAGTCTGTCATTGAGATCTCTTTATGGAAACTCTTCTCTAATCCTAGGGTTATGTGTAGCGACCTAACCCTTGTGTCCTAGAGCCGATACCTACTATCAATTAAATTGTCATGATTATAACAAATAAATCCCCAAAGGAAGGATTAGTTTAGTAGTCTCAGTAAACCAATTATATATATGAGTCATTCGTTAAAAAAGATTACACTAATTACAATATAATTTTTCCTTCATCTTTTTATGATAACAACATTACTCATCTAGAGAATCCTTGCATTTCTTTCTTAGTACATTTCATGGGTTCATGAAGAGAGTAAAAAAATTAGGTTGAGATAAAATTCTTAGTGAGTTTAAGTAAATCATAACATAAGATATAATGAATCAATGAGAATAGTCAATATGTAAAGTTAAATAAATGAACACACATTCATTGTAATCAATAAATTGAAATGATAAATAATATAGAAATGTAATAAATTAAAACAAATTCTATTGAAATAACTAGATTAGTAATATAAATATGGAAAGGTGAGAAACTAAAACACGTTACATTAGTCAATAACTAATAATGAAATGAATCAATAGATATTTCTATGAGAAAACTCATGGATAATAAAAAATTGATTCTAAATAAGGGAAATACTAAATTGTTGGACATAATGTCTCATGAACATTAAATCCTATACCATAAATGCTTTTCACAAGATGATTTAAATTAAGGGTAGAAACCCAATCAATTTTTGAAACTTATTTGTCTCATGAGAGCCTGTTGATGCATCAAGGGGCTATATAATATATAATCTCCACCATTTTTTTCCAATGCCAAGAATTCATCATATTGAATAATGAAATTATATAATATATCTTAAAAATAATCATATTGAATAAAAAATATAGATTTATCAATAATTATTCAGATAATCAAATAAATATTAAAGTAAACACCATTTGTTAGATGGTATATCGTTCAAGAAATAGTAAAATCCATGATAAATTATGTTGATAATTAAGGGAAATTCTATTCTCTATGATCATATGAAATTGAGAATATCAATGGGACTAACGAGGAATTCAAGGAAGTGAATGGAAAAACTTTCCTTCTATAAATCAATTGAAAATAATTTGTAAAAGGATATGAATGGTATCAATTCAAAATGTCCCAAGTGCATTTAAAATAGATTGTTTTTTTCATTGATTAAATAAAGGAATAACATAAAAATATTTCTGTGGAAAATATAATTCTCTTTTAAAAGCCTTTGGAAAATTTTTTTCTTTAAAAATCACATTTTAAAAAAAATTATTTAAAAATAATCCTTTTAAAATTGGAAAGGATTATTTAAATAAATTAATGTGTATAAATCGTTACATGTCGTATGAGGTAAATATAAAAATTCCACTTGTAAGGTAAAAAGGGTAAAAAAAATGACTTGTTTGGAAAGTGATAATAAAATTCTTTTAAATTCATTAATAAATGACAAAAAGTGGAAAACAGGTTTTAGAAAAAAATTTATTACTAGATAAAAACATTTTTTAAAACATCTTTAGAATACATGATTTTATAATAAAATATGATCTCCGAATAAATAGGGAAATTATGTCGTGTTTTCATTATACATTTTCTAAAACATCTATGTACCAAAGAGTTGAAAAAATGGTACTACTAAATGATAAAGGTTATGAATAAAAAATGATATTAAAGTTAAAGTGTTTATTTAAAAACAATCCAATAATTTACTCAAATGGAAATTCAATTAAAAACAATCTCGAATAAAATTATATTTTGAAATAAACCCATGAAATTGATATAACATTGAAGTGAGAATAAATAAATGAGTATATTGTATGTATCAACTAAAAATCCCCATAATGTAAGTGGAAATACAAAAATATATAGTGAAAAAGTTATTAAACACATAATCATAAAATATTAATAATAATGAGGAAGTAATATAACTCAATGAAACGAAATTGGGTTATAAAATTCTATTCCACTTCGTAAATTTTAACTTAAATCCTCTTAAAAGAAATAATTCATGTTGAAACAAGAAATAAAATTAAGATATATTTTTTCATGATATTATATATCATAAAGGGAATTATATACACCATATAAATTTAATTGTGTGTAAAAAAATTAAGTATGCCTTAAGAAAAGATAATGAGATCAAAATCCCTAACCTTACCTTTACTTTTGGGTGAATGTAAGGTACCAGTGTTTTTTAAAGAATGTTTTAATTTAAGTGTTGTCTTGGATATATCCTTTTCGGCTAGATTAGTGTTTCCCAAGTTCATGTGGGGGCTCGGTGGTGCCCCGGGGACTCATGGTGTAAAGAGAAGTGAAATAAGGCCAATCAGTGCAAGGCACACTGTCTGCGCACGATTAGGGGAAACCATGCGATTAAACTGTGCAGACTAGCCATCCATAGATAGTATCATTCGCACGGCTAGTACATGGTTAGGAAACACTGTGAGGGGTCCCGAGAAAACTGTGCGGGTTGGCCTCTCATAGACAGTAGCTATCGTATAATTTTCACACAGTTTGGAAAATCGTGCGAGTAAACCATGTGTCCCATAAAAGTTGAAAAAATTCCAAAAAATACACCTTTTGATTTTAAGAACCAGCTTTGGTTTTTTATCCTCCTCCCCCCTTGCAACCATAGGTACCAAATAAAGGGACCAAGATCTCCCAATAATCGACATCATTTTATTCTTGGATGTTTGGAGTGTCGTTGGAAGCGAAATGAAAATCCGGGTGAGTCTAATCTCCTCCTACACTCTCCTTTCCAGATTAGGTCTGTTATTTTATACGACCACCATCCAAAGCTCTCAACACATTAATTTTTGGTGAGATATAGGTTCAGTATTCAAAGGTGTGTTGTATTGGGATATAATAACATTATTGGGAGGATGTTAATCAATAGATCTGAGGTATGTGCTCTACAAGTTATATCCCTTGAGTTTGATAGAGATTTGTGCATGTAGTGTTTTCATTTTTACCCTCTTGTGAAGTGTTTGTTGTGACATTATGTTGATGTGATGTTTAGGGTGTATAAACCATATAATGGGACCTTCATGATCCCTAAATGATGTATGGAGAACAATGTGACCAATGTCGGGGTGACCCAGGGGGTGTGCCCATGTACTTAGACATAGAGATTAGCAATGTAAATGTAGGGACAGTGTGCGAGAACATAGAGCCTAGGGTGAATTTGATATTAATCGTTAAGGATGAAACTGGGATTCCTAGTAGAAACCATGGATAAGAGGCAGTCCTTTTGCGATATTCTAAGTGAGTTTTGGACAACTTGGGTAAATGGCCGGGTTTGGAACAAGCATATTTCCAACCGGGCCCCTGGAACAGAAAAGCCAATATCTCTCAGACCGGGCGTCCGTTTATTGCGATGTCTGTCACATTGGGTTCCTTTTGACGACACGAAACTTCGGGATACATTAACTCAGGACTTCATGACAGTTGATGTATCGATCCCTTTACTCGAGGATCAGACCCTCCCGGAATCGAGTACACTGTGTGCGGGAACCCAAGAGCTGGCTGCGACTGCGACGACTATCGTGCTGGGATCCTCTGTGGGTTCGACAATGATGATGACTGTACATGGATTCTATGTGGTTTCGGCAGCGAGGAAGACTGTATTTGGATTCTCTATGGGTTCATCAGCGATGACGACTGTACTTGGATCCTACGTGGGTTCGGCAGCGATGGTTACTGTACTTGGATCCTATGTGGGTTCGGCAGTGACGATTTCTGTACTTGGATCCTATGTGGGTTTGGTAGAGGAGATGATTCAAAGGCTACAACTAATCATATCTACCCATCTTTGTGAGTAGTATGCCTGTGTGAGATGCGTCTTGTCTTTCAATCATTATCATTGATATGATTGACTTCTTTCTTGTGTGGACCGGATTGTGCTTGGGCTCGGAAGTTGGAGCCGAACAGAGATTGATGACTTAGGTATATGTATGGGCATATAAATAAGTAGAGTTTGTTGATACTTCATGTTTGTATCTTTTTTTTTTGGTTTATCCTTCATGGATTCTGGGAGACCTTCGGGGGTCTGGGGGTCCCTACTTAGTATCGTTATACTCAACCCTGCACGGGCAATGCCCGAACTATGTTGTGTTGGTTACAGACGACGGACAACACTGATCGTGGTTGAGGCTTGTGGAGCGAGATGGTATCCGGAGGTGGTCCACCTGGCGGGATGTACATGGAGCGGACGTACGGACCCGAGGTACCGATGAGACTATCTGTACCCACCCTTCAGGTGGGATTCCCGGAGGACAACTAGATGGTTGCTGCTTTACTTTACAGCTTTTGTACTTTCTTTCTCAGTTGTACTTTACTTTCAGTTGGGTTTGTATACTAGCACATTTACTTTCCATCACTTACTTTTGTACTCAGTTTTACTTAGTTCTTATTTCCCTTGCGTAATCTATTTATTTTGATTACTTTTAAAAAGGAAATGCCTTCCCTTTTTACGGGGATTTACGCCTTTGGTTCTAGTTGTCAGCCCCTGGCCTATGGAATACGGGCTTGGGGTAGTCATGGAACGGGTCCCGAGGATGGGTCGTGACATATTGGATTGATTAAAAAGGGGTTAAATGAGATAAATGGAAATGATAAGGGGTTAACCTTACTATCACGACCCGTCCTCAGAGCCCGTGTCGTGACTACCCCATGCCCACCTTCCATAGGCCTGGGGCTGGCGACTATCACCAAATGCGTAAATCCCTATAATAGGGAAGGCATTGTCTTTATTATAGTAAACAAACACAATAGAGTACACAAGTGAAGTAAGCACTAAGTAAAAATAAGTGCAAAAGTAAGTGCTGGAAAGTAAATGGGCCAGTATACAAACCCATCTGACAGTACAGTACAAATTATAAAGAAAGTACAACAGTTGTAATGTAAAGCATCAACCACCTAGTTGTCCTCCGGAAATCCCACCTGAAGGGTGAGTACATATAGTCTCGTCAGTACCTTGGGTTTGTCCGTCCACTCCGTGTACGTCTAGCCAGGTGGTATATCTCCAGATACTGTCCAGCTCCACAAGCCTCATCCACGATCGGTGTTATCCGTCGTCTGCATCCAACACAACGTAGTGCGAGTATAGCCCATGCAGGGGTGAGTATATGATACTCAGTAGGGACCCCGAGACCCCTGAAGGTCTCCCAGAATCCACAAAGGATAAACCACAAAGGAAAGATTCAAACAAGAAATATCAACTTAATTTACTTAGGTATATGCCCATACACATACCTAAGTCATCAATTCCAGTCTGACTCCAACTCTCGAGCCAAAACAAAACCCGGTCCACACAAGAAAGAAGTCAATCACATCAATGGTAAAGATTGAATAGTCAAGACTCAACTCACACAGGTATACTACTTTCGAAGAGGGGTGGAGATGATTAGATGTAGCTTCTGAAGCATCTACTCTTCTGAACACACGTAGGATCCTAGTACAAAAGTCATCGCTGCCGAACCCACGTAGGATCCTAGTACATTAACCATCGCTGTCGAACCCACGTAGGATCCAAGTAAAGTCATTTTCACTACCAAACCCAAGGGGGATCCAAGTACAGTCATCCTCGCTAATGAACCCACAGAGGATCTAAGTACAGTCGCCGTCGTCGTCGAACCCACGAAGGATCCTAGCACTGTAGTCATCGCAATCGCAGCCAGCTCTAGGGTTCCCGCACATATCGTGCTCGATTTCGGGAGGGTCATCTACTCAAGTAAAGGGTTCGATACATAAACTATCACTAATTCCAGAGTTGATGTATCCCGAAGTTCCGTCTCGGGAAAAGGAACTCAACGCGACAGACGACGCGTCAATCGGATGCCCAGTCTGAGAGATATTGGATTTTTAGTTCCTGTGGCCCGGTTAGAAATATGCTCATTTCCTACCCGGACGTTATCCAAGTCATCCAAAACTCACGTAGAGTATTTCCAAAGGACCGCCTCGTCGCTAGGGTTCTAGTGCCACAGACTCCGCGTTGATCGAACATTCGGTCTTTCTGTTTTTCACCTTAAGTGGAAACAGGCCCGGCCCGTTAATCCCGGTGGGCTGGCAGGTCGGGTCAATCCTATTTTGAGGGGTCCGACCCGGCAGGGGTGTCGGACCATCATGAAGAAATGCACGGCTCAGCCCGAGGGGTGTGGCCTGGCGTAGCCTGGCTGTGCGCGGCCCGGCTAGGCGCGACCCGGCTGGCTCAGCCGGCTGGCAGAGCGGTCCGGGGGGGGAGCGACCCCCGGCTGCCCGAACCGATGGCACCGCCCTCCCTAACTAGCGGGCTAATGCCAGACATCCTTCTTAGCGCAAGAAACCCGCATGGGCGGGCCACGGTTTGTCTGGCACGGTGCCCTCCTAGCGCTGCGGCCCTCCTCCACCCGGCCGGCCAACGGGACGGTCGGTTCTCCTGCTGAAGCGGGTTGCGGTTCCTTCCACACAGCCTACGCGGTGGCATCGGCTTCCTCCGCCATGGCCAGCCCGGTCCACGGCTACGCATTCTCGGCATGGCGCGATGACGTCGTGCTTTCTCCATCGTGGCTCGCTAGGCCGTGGCTTTTCTTTTCATGTGCGACGACAGCCCTTGCGCCGCCGGCCTCTTCCACATTCCACCTCCAGTCGCCGATTCGAAAAAGATCAAGTTCTAGTGGAGGGTCGTCGGGCCGTGTTAATTCGGCACACGCCCTTTGCGTTAGGCGATAGCAATAGGCTGGGATTAACAAAGATGTTCAATGACAAATGAGGCACAATTTTAATCCATTACAATTGAAGTTATTTCCCCTACCTAGAATAACAATTGTTCTTTGTAGATGCAGAAAGCGACGTTACTTCGTCAAAGTCGAAGAAAAAACCGTCATCATTGGTGAGTTCTCCACGTCAGTGTCTCCTCCCTTGATGCGAAGGAAGAAAAGTACTAAAGAAATGTGGAGCATTATTCACTGAGTCGTTCTCCATTGAAGGCGAGTGTTCCTCATCAGAAAAAAGCATCGTTCTTCGTTGAGGAGAGGACCACCTTTCCCCCTTCTCAAAAGCACTCTCCCCCACTCTCATTAACACAATGATTTCCCCAAAAATAAAATAATAAGCCTAAGCTATTATTTTATTAACAAAAGAAATTTTAAAATTCGAAAATCAAATCACTTAATTAATTAAGTGATGAGGTTGAATTTACTAATTATGGTGTGTTGGAAAACAAATAAGAGGGAGAGAGGAAGAGGAAAGGATCCTCATAAATAAGGGGGGTTGTCATGAATTAAACATGGGAGTTTAAAGGGGGTTTGAGAAGAGTTATGGGAGGTGAAAGGTTGGGGCTCATGTGGGCCCCACCTCTCCACCTCTCTATTATCAACTCATGGGAAGTTGGGTGGGTGTGGGCCCCACCAATAACTTCCCATGGAAGAAATTAACATCCAAATATATAAATAAAATTGTTCCAACAATTTTATTTAACTTCTTAACTAAACACCAAATTTTAATTTACAACCCGCATAAAATGCAACTACGGTAATGGTCCTCTTAAGAAATTACCGGCTCTACGAGTTCATCGGTGCCCTCTGATTTCAATTCCGGACACCGGTTAAAAAGATAGAAAAACCTGGTCATTCGTTCACTGAACATACCCGAGATAAACTTTGGAAATTGATTCTGGGAACCCCGGGCCTCAGAATCAAGTGTCGTCAGAAGCCACAGACTCATAAAATTCCAAATCATTTAAGAAAAAAAATTCCTTGAAATTTCTGAGTCTTTACATTACTCCCACCTCATGGTTTTACATCCCTGTAAAGCTACATCATAAACTAGGGAAACAAATGAGGGTACAGAGCAGGAATCTGAGCCTCCCTCTCCCATGTGCTCTTCTGGAGGTTCTCATGCTGTGAACGAATGTGCACCAGAGGAATTGATCATCCACATACGACCCACTCTTGTCGATCCTCTATCTCCATCGGGACCTCCATGAATGTCGCCCCATCATCGATGTCCATCTCCCCATGATCAATGATGTGTGATGGGTCATGCATGTATCTCTTCAACTGAGATACATGGAGGACGTCGTGCACCCGGTGCAACTGAGGTAGAAGGGCCAGGTGGTAGGCCACCTGGCATACCCTGGTGAGGACTTGGAATGGTTTGATGAAGTGTGGAGATAAATTGTTGCCCCGACCTAATCTCTGTAATCGACGTCGAGGTGATACCCGTAAGAAAACATGGTCCCCATCCTTGAACTCTAGTGGTCTCCATTTCCTATCAGCATAGGAATTATGTCTACTCTGTGCAGTCCTCATCCTCTCCTGGATGATCTGCACCTTCTTTGTCATAGCCTGGACCATCTTTCGTCCTACAAGTGTTGACTCCCCAGGGTCAGTCCAGCACAGAGGTGATCTGCATGGTTGGCTGTACAGTGCCTCGTAAGGTTCCATCCCGATGGTGGAGTGGTAGCTATTGTTGTATGCATACATCACAAAGGGTAGGTGATCCTCTCAGCTACGACCAAAGTCAAGTACACATGTACTGAGCATATCCTTGAGAGTCTGAATGGTCCTCTCCGTCTAGCCATCCGTTTGAGGATGAAAGGCGGTGCTCAGGCATAGCTGCATCCCAAATGCCTCCTATAACCCCTTATAAAGTAGGGATGTAAAGAGAGTTTCTCGATCGGAGACGATAGACTATGGCACACCATGAAGTTGTACGATCTCTTGAATGTAGAGGCATCCCAATCTCTCTACTGATCCCTGCTCTCTGATTGGTAGGAAGTGGGCCGACTTGGTGAGTCGGTCTACGATCCCCCAGATGGAGTCGTGTCCTCTGGAAGTACGTGGAAGCCCCGTCACGAAATCCATGGCTATCCCATCCCACATCAACTCTGGAACCTCTAAGGGATGTACCAAGCATTCTGGTACCTGGTGCTCCGCCTTCACTTGCTGGCAAGTGAGGCATCGTGAAACGAACTCTACTACAGCCTTCTTCATACCCAGCCACCAGTGATGTCTTCTGAGATCCTGGTGCATCTTCACCACTCCAGGATGTACCTCTAGAGGGTAAGTGTGAAACTCCCTCGGCACTTCCTCCTGTAGTGCAACTGGTACCATTGTACGTTCCCTGAAGAGGATGATGTGCTCTCCTCCTTTAAAAAATCCATCAGGCGCCAGCCCTGTGGATATAATAATGATGTATAATTGATGTAAATAATAAATATAATATGTTAATGATTATGTATATATGATATAACATTCAATTATATTCGATTTAACATTTAATTGATTGCTATTTTCGCTCGTGCGTAAGTATGGATTACCGTCTCCAGGAACACAATGAGATTAATTCCCCATCGTTAACATGAAAAATAATTTTCATTTTCTAATAAGAAATAATGTTTATTAACATAATATCATTATGTATATAAATAAAATACATCTTATCCATTACAAACAAGGCTTATGTAACCAAGCATATAATGGAAAATGAATCAGTTAACACTCGAAATGATGATACTACTGAAATATTATTAATAAAGAAATATTAGATGATCATATATGATATCGTATTTATTTATACAGATACTTTATAATTTAATAACAATTTTTAACTTCTATGCATGAGGTTAACATATAATTGACTAAGGAAAAGTACTTGGTAAGGGATAATTTCACAATCTCTTTATTATCCGAGGTTGTTTTTACGTAAGTATCTACTAGGACCTCTTTATCATCCACATCTTTGTTTTCTTAAAAATGTAATTCAAAATATTTTTACTATTTACTATATTATCGGTTAAAGTCATTTATATCCTTATTTTACCATATATGTATTGAAATGAATATTTCTGTCGTTTTCCGAACAAGGTACTTTATAACCATTTTGACATAATTGAGGTAAGAATTATTTTTTTTAAATTATTCGGCAGGTGTGGCTATTTTCCACCATTATATCATCGTCAAATATTCCCATACAAACTTATAAAAATATTTTCAAAATAATTTTTTTTTTATAATTATAGGACTTTTAAATGATTTCAAAATAAAAAGAGATATTTCTCTAAAAAGGTTATGATTTCATCTATGTTAACATATTTTGATGGATTTTAAGCATGTTTGAAGTTGATTTATTATGATACAAAACATCCATATTGTATTGAAGGTTTTATGGTTTGTTTGATTGTGGATGTGCTATTTTTACACCATTCATGGTTTATGGATAATGTATTGACATTTCGTATGCTATATTTAATAAGAATTTTTATGTTATCCTTAAACCTTTTCAAATAAGGAATGCATTGGACTTAGTAAGTGATGGTGGAGCCAGCTATAGCTCTTCGATGCATCGTTAGGTCTCATGAGACAAACTAGTGTCTTGGCACAAGGCCTTGACAAAATCTTATTTATAGTCTTGGCACAAGGCCTTGACTATGTGGTTATAAATTCAGGCATTATTCATTCCATTATTATGAAAGTGGCTAATGATATTTATTGTGATTATTCGACTAGTAGAATATCCATGTGAATAAGTAAATGGAATTATTTGATTTTATTTTTTCCATATTATGTTGTAGTTTATGTTTAAAATGTTTTTGTTTTAGTCTTATACATTGCCTTAAATTTTTATGCTTATTTATGAAAGTTTCCTTTATATTATTATCCTTATTGAGCATCTAAGCTCACCCCTTTCTATGTTTTATTTTTTCCAAGATGTGAAGAAGTATTTTATGGTTGACCTGCAGGGAGAGGCTAAGGATATAAGTCTATTAAAAAGGGGACAAAATGAAGTTGAAGTTTTTATTTCATGATGTAATTTAAAAATTATGAATGTATCTAGTACTTCTAAGGCTACTAATCTTCATGGTCTTTCGGGAAATAATTTAATTTTTTCATTCCAATGTTATGTAATAATTCACAAACTCTAGGTATCTGGGGTTGGGGAATTACAAGAATGGGAAAAAAGAATGAACTATGAACTATCTCGGCTTCAGGCTTCGACCTCCCTTTAGGGTTTCACGGTCTCCTCACCGAGGATGGGATTTTCCTCCCCCATCAGTTGCTTCATTGTCCACATTTCTTGGGTTTCTTCACACAAGCCTTCGTTCGACTTCAGTATCTCTTTCCTCGGGTTCTGTTGTCCTCTCGGCAGCGATGGGTCATCATTTTGGTTTCTCTGGCTTCCTTCTCACCAGGTTCTTTTCCTTATGATTCAATGTATTTACCTCACTTTCTACCCATCCACACCTATTATTCCAATCTGAAATTACACACACAACCCCATCTTGGAAGGTTGTGTTGGTTCCTAAAATGGTTTTGGGATTTTGACAGTGGGTTTATGGGGAACGCAGGGTTCTTTGTTTCTCAGTTTCTCTTCTTTGGTTTCCCTCGTTTCAGTAGGGGTTTCATTTTAGGGTATCAATCCCAAATTCATTTTAAAAATTCAATTCAGACTTCCTCTTGTCTGTTAATGTCTCTTCAAGTTATTGGTTTCTTTCTTTGGATGGTTTCTATTTCGGTTGTTAAGCCACTTATCGGAAAGCATTGTGTGTGGTTGTTTTTTGGCTATGGATTTTTTGTCTGTTCAAATGGCCCTTGGAGAAAGGCTATTTCCCCCAGAATCTCACACTATTTTTACCCTTCCCTGGCCCAGAGTACCTTTTTTCATCTCCAGGTCGGTCGTGTGCGATGGTTTGTTGTAGCATTGGCAGGTGGTGTTCGAGCAGTCATCGGTTCTCCAAGGAATGATCCTCTAGCTCGGTTTTTTGATGAAGTTGATCTATGGATGGTGGAGTTTTCCATTTTTGATGCGTTTTCGGTCACTCTAGTTCCTAGCTTCGGCGATGATAGGGCGGCGGCGACATGGGAGTTAGTTTCTCAATGTACTATTAATGTTGGTGAACAGATTTATGGGGTCGATGCAAGTGATGAGGCATATTGGATGTCGGTCCTCAGGTGGCTCGTGGTGTGTTTTTTTGCGATGATTGAGGCGAGATGTCTCGGTTGGTCGATTACTCTGATAGTTATAGGCAGTGACTGGGTGCGTGCAGCTTTTTCCCGCGTTTGGTGTTGATCTGCTTTTGAAATTTGAATTTTCAAATGTGGAAAACTTTATGGGCATGGTTCTTTGGTTTTTCAGTGGGCGGGATGTATCTGGTTGGTTCTTGGGTTTTTGCAGTGGTCGGGTTTTGTATCTGGTTGGACTTTTGGTGGGTTCACACTTACCCCTTCATAAGTTTCATTGGAAAATTCAAAAATAATATGGATGGATGGATTATGGTTTTTAAAAAATGTGAACATCCCCACTAAGCCTACCTAAGAAGTGTGTGCATATATTTCCACGGATATGGATTTGTCTTATATTACTCTAGTGTAACCATTACTACTGATCCCGACTGCTTAAGAATTGTATATGGTTGAGGTGTATTCATGTTCAGTTCTGGGGCATGCTATTATTGTTCTAGTGGTCTTTCCATTTTACCTGAAATGGAAATGTCTAGTTCTTGAAGAGTTTGATGTGGGTAGAAACACTACAACAAATTTATCCTTGATGGACATTTCATTCAATGAAGGTTTTCACTTATTAATACAAAAAAAACTATTTTACATATAGAATCATGTCTTATTACATTTCATTCCCTCTTGAGTTCCTTAAGGGCAGTAAAAAAATTATGATTATTGAGAAAAAATTAGTGGTTCCACTAGGTATCTAATTGGAAGAATGTGTCTTATATTATCCTATAGATGTGTATTGTGTTACAGAAATCATTGGTGATGAAATTTAGAATGGTTTGTTTTCAATATTGATCATGATAGTTTGTCATTTGAAAATATCATATTATTTACCTGGTGAAATAAAATACTCAGGGCATCTTATTGTACAACCATCACCTTGGGGCTTGTATGTTCCAATCCATTCTCTTAAATTTCCCCTGACTGAATTGACTAATATGGAGTACTAATATTTTTTCACGTTGACATATTTCATTAGTGGGAGTTGTAACGCCCCGACCCCAGTTACCCTGAGTCAGCGTATTATTTTAATACATTGGCATGATTACAAGGAATCAAGTCCTGAAGGACTGATCAGTTTAGAAGTCTTGGAATGATAGATCACATACATGAATGTTACATTTTCACTTTAAGATGTACAAAACAACATAAATAATCTTTATGAACACCATTATTACCTTGGCTTAACCCTGCATATCAATCACATTACACTTCTTGGAATCCTGGGAAAAATAAAACATAGAAAGTGGTGAGCTCAAATGCTCAGTAACGGTAAGAAATACAGCGGAAACTTTGAAAAATAAGCATAAACATTTAAGGCAATGTATAAAACTAAAACAAAAGCCTTTTAAACATGAACTTAAGCATAATATGGCAGAAATAAAATGAAATAATGCCATTTACTTATTCACATGGATATTCTACTAATCGAATAATCACATGCAATATCACTAACCACTTTCATAATTATGGAATACATAATATCGAACTTTAATTTCTGTGTCAAGGCCTCTTGCCAAGACGTAAGGTATAACTGTAACCGGAACACAACCCGAAGAGCCTCTGTAACCGGACTCCAACCCAGAGTGCCTCTAATAACCGGACACTAACACGGAGTGCCTCTAATAACCCGACACCAACCCGAAGTGCCTCTAATAACCAGACACCAACCCGGAGTGCCTCTAATAACCATACACCAACCCGGAGGGCTTACTTTTACCGGTCCCCAACCCAGAACATACTAATCCAACACATTCATCTTAAGAAGAGGATGAAATATAACATAAAAATTTGTATTAAAACTAGCATGAGAAATGTCAATACTTTACCCATGAACCATGAATGGTATAAAAATAACACATCCGCAGTAAAATATATCACAAAACCTTCAACACAATATGGAAGATTTGTATCATGATAAATCAACTTCAAAAAAAGTTTAAAATCCATTAAAGAATTTTAACATAGATGGGATTGATTTGTAAAACTCTTTGAGAGAAATACCCCTTTTCATGAAAACATTTAAAAGTCACACAATTTAGAAAAGAAGTCATTTAAATACATTTTTGAATCAAATTTTCCCATACCACTTTGAAACTATTAAAATGAATTAACATTTTAAAAACATTCATGTCCATATAAATAAATCCTTAAAACCCATTTTGAAGGCATAGACATTAATGAGAATGATTTAGAAGAATAAATATTTAAAACATTTGAAATGATGTTTTATAAAAAAGTCCCTTAAAATAATCCCTTTGAAAACAATTTGTAAAACATGTACATGGATAATAAATATGTCCCAGTACATACTAACGTAAAAACAACAACCTCAGATAATAAAGAGATTCTGAAATTAACCCTTACCAATTTGGTAACTTACAAAACATACACCCCGTGAAAGAGGTATCATAAAATGAATATGTAAATACACATAAATTAAAGTGTATTACATAAATAATACAATTATTGGCAGTAAATACACCACATAAAAGGTAATAATACAAATATGGCATGAATCTCACGGGAATAAGGAGTGAGATGAAAACCCCATACCTTGAACTTTCCTTTAGTCAAGGGTACGTTTAACCTCCTGTATGAAGAACTTATTATGTTATTAAATTATACCAGAACCATATTAATATTTATGATATCATACATGATTCATTTATGACTTTATATTACCCATTTAATAATAATTTCCATGTTAAGTTAACATTTTGCGTAATAATCACTTTCTTTATCGTACGTGTTTTAACTTGTTACTCTTGGTTGTATCACTTAGATCATGATTTAAATACTTCCATAATATAAAAAATGATAAATATATCATATATATTTAGAATATAAATATTTATAATAGACATATATATGAAATGGAAAACATCGTTTATGGAGACGGTAGTCCGTACGTACGCATAAACGTTGATTCTGTTTTCATATATTATTGAACGGAAGTAAGTGAATAAGTTATATGTAAGTACAGAAATCCTTATATATATAAATATATATATCTCCAGTAGAATTATTATGTCATATATTACATAATTATTAGTAATATATATTTTTATAATCGTTGATGAATGGTGAACTTGGAAATGAATCTCATCACGTCGTGGAGACGGTAATTCGTACGTACGCATGAGCGAAAATATCATTCTTTTGATATTTAAATAATATTAATTGGATGTTATATCATATATAAAAAATCACTATCATGTTATATTTATTATTTACATGAATTACCCATCATTATTATACCCATCCAAATTATAATTTATTGAATAACAATTACACCACGACGTGGAGACGGTAAGCCGTACGTACGCACGTATGGTGACATGTTATTCAAAGGATGGATAGAATACTTAAATATGGTTGTAAAATGTTTATAATAAAATCAAATTATATATAATATACTGGAGTTATTATTTTAGAATGGTAATAACAAAGAAAGAATAAGTCGAAGAAGAAAGTAACTTGAAAAAGGGTGGTGAAATCATTACCTCTTCTTTGGGTTCTTCCTTTTGATTTGACCAAAAGGGCTCCTTAAGTTGGCTTTATGACTAAAGGAAGGCCTCTAGGATTAAGTGAGGGAATTTGAGAGAGTATTTGGGCAGTTTTTTGCTAATCCAAAAGGCTTTTAAGGTGTGAGTTAATGAGAAGGGAGAGTTCCCTTTTATAAGAAGGGTGAGGGGCACCTTTGGAAAAGCTAGAAATACTATTTTATAATAAATTCATATTCGGTTTATAATGGCTTCAAAGTGTATTATTTAAAGGTTAAGGTGGGTATGGGTCGAAAACCACTCAAAAATACAATTTATACAGGTTTGGGTCATTATATTAACCTTATCTTCCAGTTTTAACTCTTTGTTAATTAGTTTGACACTTACCATGTCACTTTGTATTTTTATATTATATAGTTAATAAACTTACTATATACCTCCAAGGGACCCCCAAGTGGTCCATTAATGATACAAATATCATGATATAAGTCTCTTGTCCGAACATTAGATTTTTAGGAATTTAATATCAATTAATAATATAATATTTGATTTAAAAACTCTTTTATGTCAATTTTGACACTATTCAATAGTTAATTTTTGTAAAAATCATAACAGAATTATTACTTAGAAAAAGGTACATTAAATCAATCCTACTATGTCATTTTATCCTATAAAATTAGTGTAATTCATTAAAAGTATTATATTATATTTATTTGGGTATTTATAATATCAATTATGTCAATTTTTCACTATTATGGTAATTACTGCATCATCATTGTGTCATAAATAAATTAAATTATTTAATGTCTAAAAATAATAAATAAAATATCATTATGTAGGAAATCGTTTTAGATTTCAAATGAATATTTACAATTGAATTTATCTTATGTATAACCCTATATTAATTTTTTTTAGTAAATAAACGTTGATTTTAACTCTTTTAACTCTTCTTTGAATTAAATAATAATAAATGTCCTAATCTAATCCAAGTTGACCTAAATGATAATATTTTATTCCTAAGGTTGTTTTTCGTCGAGATACACTTGTCCAATAGAATTAGGACATGTTTTTGGGTAATATTAATATCATTTTTACCCTTAATTACCCTATTTACTTTTAACCGTGGTAAATAAAAGTAAAAAGTTTCTATTCACAAAAAATTATTTTCATCTCATTGAACCACATTTTAATCCTTGATATTAACCTTGTGTCTCGGATTTTCTAAATTCCAATCACAGAAGCGGTAAAATTCAGTTTTATGAAAAATTCAGTTTTTTAACTACCACTTAGTAGTTTCACTATTCATCAAAAATTGAAGTTTTTCAGAACAATGCCAAAATTTTACCCTATTATATAATTGATATTCCAAATTCAAAAATGATGTCTATTTTACAAAATTCAAAACATATAATTTGCATTAATTAATTTTATAATTAATTCCCGTTGTCACAACAAATAGCGTGTTTTTAAGAAACAATATATATCAAAAGATTGATAATTGTTTATGTCCAATTTTAAAGTGAAATTAATTCTAATGAACACCATTGGATAAAATGTTAAAAATATATTCTATTTATTCTTTAAAACTACTAAATAATATAATTTATCACTATAAATTATTTGTGATCAAAAAGTTGTTTTTAAGTATTTTTCACTATTCATAAAAATTGGAAGTTCTTAGAAAAATACCAAAAAATCAACTTAGGATAATTTTGATATTATGAATCCAAAAATTAAGTCCATTTTTGAAATATAAAATATATATAATTTCAAAAGGTAGGTATTACTATTCATAACGGCTAGTTTGATTGGTTGTGGTGTGTTATAACTCGATGTTTCGTACAACACACGCTATCACATTATTCAAAGAGAAGCGTACCGTAGAAGCCTGGGGTGTTACATTCTCCCCTCCTTTAATAAATTGCGTCCTCACAATTTGATATTGTTCTTTGAAAATAAAGGTTGAAAAGAGAAAAAATCTTTGTGGAAAAACCCACATCGGAAATTTGGTTAATAAATTTAGTCTTAACAAGATGAAAAGGGAATGAAAGGGTCACCAAAAAATTATGATCTTGATTAGGAGGACATTGGTGGAAATTATAGACATATAATTGAAGGAACAATGTAAATATTTATAGGTAGTGATTGAGGTCATCAATCACAAACAAGTTTAAAATTGAGGTCCTTAAATTCATCAATCTATGATGATTTAAAATTCCATCGGTTCAACAAAACATAAGGTATTAGGATAACACATTTCTGAAGTTTCAAAATATCTTAGTTGAAATCCCACATCGAAAAATGAATTAATGAGGCCTCTATTTAAATAAAGAGTAGAAAGTATAAAGATTACTAAAAATAACACATTCTAGGGTTCCATGTAGGAAAATATGGATATAGAAGAGAAATCTAACCATCAATTATATGATGGAGAGTAGTAGAGAACATGGATATGAAAAGGCAAACAATCCCAAAGCCATAAATTAGTGATGATCTAAGGTACCATCTAGGATAACATTTTTTGTTCTAAGTTCCTTTTCTTAATGTTGAGTAATTTATTTATGAGATTGGCTAAGATCATAAAAAGATATACTTACATTATAATTAGAGTTTTATCCATTAATAAATTTCTACCACAAACTCGTCTTTCACCCCCAAACATAATACAACTCAAAAATACTCCTATTTATCCTAATCGTATAGGGTTCCAAATATAATGAATTTATAGTTCACATATTAAACCCTTTATGTAAAGAAACTACATTATACCACCCAGGAACTTCATGTAGCACAATGGTAGGCGATAAATCCCAATTGCACTATGGTTGTGGGTTCAATTCCCGTAGCTTTGTCCGACACGATGGGTCGTCAGACTTTCTACGTGTTGTCCTATTATAAAAATCCAAAAAAAATAACCTTTCAAACTTAATCCATTCCAACCATTAGACTTATCCAAAATACTATTATCCAAACTCACAGTCCAAAATTTACAAGGAAGTTAATCATAATGAGGATCCTTTTTCCAGGTAATAACATGTGAACACCTTCCTCATATATTCTTTTAAAACACCGCAACATCCTGAATTACCAAAATCAACCATCTCTTATTCCAAAATCACTACCTCAATATTAGGACCATATTAAGGTTTATCTTTCTTTCAACCATGTAATTTCCAAAAAAATTTAACTCACTATAGAGTCACTTTTCATAGTACCATAAAATCTCAAATCCTTAATTATATAGTACTGCAGTACAATCCTAATTTATTTTCAGAACATCATTGATACAACACTTAAATGAAATAATTCTAAAATAACAACATAAGAACACTAGTCATTCCTCTTCATCTGTGGTAGTATCATAACTTGATTATTATCCAATAGCATCATTTGTGGCATAGTCTGATGACTGGGACATTGGTTCACGTAGTGTCCAATCACTTTGCAAATGAAGCATTGTACATTTGAATCCATTTTCTTATCCTTTCAGTCACGTACTTTGTTCCCTTTTCCTCCACACTTATAACAAACTCCCATTCCTTTCAGGAAAGTTCTAGGGTGTTTCTTCCCATAGTTATCACATATGGGAAAATTCTTCTTTTCCCTCTTCCCTTTATCCATCTTTCTCTCTTCTATCCTTTTCTTCTCTTGCTTCCCTTAAAAGCCATAGGACTCTGAGAATTCTTCAATCATCTTATCAACACATGATACTATTTCTTCATATGATGATAATATGCGGGAAACTATTTCCCTTCTAAATTATGGCTTAGGACCACGAAAGATATGATCCTTCTTACTCTTTGGATCATACGTGTTACGGGAGTTCACATTCCTTCTACTGGGCGCCATTTCTATACAATAGCATAAACTAGTTCAGTTTATGAATTGAAATGAATAATTACCAAACTTGAAAAATACCTAACACAAATTGAATAGTTTATGGATATAATCCATAATGATAAAAATGTTTTCATTGAGTAAGTATATACTCATAATCCCTTCATAATGGTTTGTAATGAAAATGATAATTATCCTAAGCATATCCCCCGGGAGTGTCGTAACCAAGAGTGCAGCAAGGCTTGTTATCGTGCACCATTTCCCATTCGAGTCTAGCTCAAAGCGGTGTTTTTGGGATTTACCCCTAGGAGCATCTGTGCCAGAGCCCCCTCTACCTGCTCGTATCCAGCCAGGGATGTATTGCTCAGAAAACTCAGAAAATCTCTACAATACCTAAATTCTAAGAAGTTCTTCTATACTAATCCTCAAAGTCTATCTTAGGGATATGTGCTCTAATCAGAGTTTATCTAAATCTAGTTTCCAATGTTATTTCTAAACTTCCCATGATACCAACTGTAACACCCTGAACCTAGTTACCCAGAGCCGGTGCATTATTTTAATACATTGGCTTGATTACAAGGAATCAAGTCCCGAAGGACCGATCAGTTTAGCAGTCTTGGAAAAATAGATCACATACATGAATGTTACATTTCCACTTTAAGACATAAAAAACAACATAAATAATCTTTATGAACACCATTATTCCCTTGGCTTAACCCTTCATATCAATCACATTACACTTCTTGGAATCCTGGGAAAAATAAATCATAGAAAGGGGGGAGCTCAAATGCTCAGTAAGGGTAAGAAATACAGCGGAAACATTCCAAAATAAGAATAAACATTTAAGGAAATGTATAAAACTAAAACAAAAGCCTTTTAAACTTAAACTTCAGCATAATAATGTAGAAATAAAATGAAATAATTCCATTTACTTATTCACATGGACATTCTACTAATCGAATAATCACATGCAATATCACTAACCACTTTCATAATGATGGAATGCATAATACCGAACTTTTATTTCTGTGTCAAGGCATTGTGTCAAGACCTAAGGTATAACTGTAACCGGAACCCAACCCGGAGTTCTTACTTTTACCGGTCCCCAACCCAGAACATACTAGTCCAACACATTCATCTTAAGAAGAGGATGAAATATAACATAAAAATTTATATTAAAAATAGCTTGAGAAATGTCAATACTTTACCCATGAACCATTGTTGGGCAAAAATCCCTCAAGGTATCATTGAAGCCTTTTTGAGGTGATTGTGTTTGTTGACAAAGTAGACATCTGAGTTGTGATTGTTGACAAAGGGGATTTCATGGTGGAATGTCAAGTTCAAGAGCTGAGGTCAACGATCCAAGTTTGATTCAAGAACATCGATAAAAGGAATGGAAGATCTGGAGGCGGTACAAAAGAACAGATACAAGGTGACGCCGTTTTCCAGTGTTTGCCAATTTTTTGGGCCTGAAAATCGGCAAATGAAGAAAAGTGTTTTTGGCAAAGGGACTTGCGCGCCGTGGACTTGGAGCATAGGAAACTTGCGCGCCATATGTTTTTCAAGATCAGAAGATCAAAATATGGCTAAGGAAATAGGTTCGCGCAAGTTTGGGAGTTGGTCGCGCAAGTGTCTAAAAGGAGAGAAGACTTGCGCGCCGAGATTGGGTCGCGCAGGTGACTTGCGCGCCGTCGCGCAGGGTGGTCAGATTGCCTATAAATACCGGACCACCCCTCCTCATTTCTTACCGGAGTTGAAGACGAGAGCTCCCGTCGCGCAGGTCTGGTGGTCGCGCAAGTGGTGTGTGTGGTCGCGCATGTGGGACTTGCGCGCCAGTGGTTGAAGTTGTGCGCCGGTGTTAGAAATTGCGTGCCGGTTTGCAGTTGCGTGCCAATAGTGGTTTGGGCGTAAAGGGAAGAGAGTCGCGCAAGTTTGGAGTTGAGGAATTTTGGGTCGCGCAAGTGTCAGAGGAGGACTTGCGCGCCAGTTGTGACTTGCGCGCCGATACTTGCGCGCCGAGGTTGACTTGCGCGCCAAGTAAGGTTTTGTTCCCGCAGTGATTTTCAGACTGTGTGGAAGCTGGAAGTTTGCCCGATACCTTCGGTGCAAAGAGATATTCATCAACGGGTGAAAGTTAAACTTCAACAGAGCATCTACATACAAGAGAAGATGCATTCTTTCATGAAAATGAATAGACCTACAGGTCTATAAACTGTGAGTGGATTCCATCCAAGAGCAGTGAGCTCAGGAAGAGGAAGAAGGTGATCCTCTCCACCGGCAGTGAGCCAGAGGGAGAGAAACAGGGAGTGACCCTTGGGAAAGCAGTGAGCTGACCCTAAACATTGTAAAGGCAGTGAGCCTGGGCATAGAAGTGATCTAGCCCGAACCTTGTAATCCACAGCTAGTGAAGATTAGTGGAATTTGGTACGACCGGCAACCTGTCGGCGTATGCTCCTTGGACGCAGCCCTTAGCGGTGAACCAAGTAAAATTGCTGTGTCTTGTGCTTGTCTTACTTTCTATTTATATCGTGCAGCAGGAAAAAGAGAGAAGAGTGTTTTGCTTAACAGCGAAACAAGATCAGAACGGGCGTTAATTTTTAATTAGCAATACCCTGATTCACCCCCCCTCTCAGGGTATCCAGCCTAGTGGACCTAACAAGTGGTATCAGAGGAAAGGTTGAAAAGTTGTTCTTCTCTCAATGGAGGTAACCAATCATAAAGGGATTCCGATCTTCGACGGATATAATTTTCAGATATGGAATAATCGGATGCAACACTATTTCCGATCCTTGGGAATGGATGTGTTTTCAGCAGCCATGCATGGTATCACAGCTGATATTAACAGTGGTGCTTTATCAGAAGCTGAGCATAGAGAGTTGGATGCTGATTCCAAAGCAATCAATGCCTTAGGGGGAGCCCTTTCCAATCCCATCTACACAAAAGTGATGTCATGCAAAACGTCACATTCCACACTACTGGAAAACCAACCTTTACCAACGGTTTGGAACCGTTGGTATAGGCCTCCAAACCGTTGGTATAGCCTATACCAACGGTTTGGAGAACCGTAGCCAAGTAAGCCGTTGGGATAGGTCTATACCAACGGTTCTCCGAAAACCGTTGGTATAGACCTATACCAACGGTTTTGGAAACCGTTGGTATAGGTAATATGAAATCTATACCAACGGTAATGGAACCGTTGGTATATAAATTCCAAAAATAAAATCACCGCTGGGATTTGATCCCAGGACCCCCTCGTTTATAATCGAACGACTTAACCACTAGGCTAACATCACTTTGTAAACATAATTTCATAAATATATATATGTATTATCATAATTATATAAATTTTTGATTTATATAATGTTCTTCGTTAGTAGATCTGGAAAAACATCAATGAACCTATCCCAACGGTTGTCAAAACCGTTGGGATAGGTCTATCCCAACGGTTTTGACAACCGTTGGGATAGGTTCTGGGTGGGTATATTTTTATTAAGTTGTATGCTGGATTTTTTGCCACTTTTTCCCAACGGTTCTTGAGAACCGTTGGGAAAGAGTAACCTTTCCCAACGGTTCATCAAAACCGTTGGGAAAGGGCCTAAAAACACACCCTTTCCCAACGGTTTTGGTGAACCGTTGGGAAAGGGTACTCTTTCCCAACGGTTTTGATGAACCGTTGGGAAAAAGTGGGAAAAAATCCACCCCTTTCCCAACGGTTTTGGTGAACCGTTGGGAAAGGTCACTCTTTCCCAACGGTTCACCAAAACCGTTGGGAAAGGGTGTGTTTTTAGGCCCTTTCCCAACGGTTTTGATGAACCGTTGGGAAAGGTTAGCTATACCAACGGTTTTTACAAACCGTTGGTATAGAAGTGTTGGGAAAGATCATGTTTCCAGTAGTACCATGTGGGAAAAGCTTTTGAATATATATGAAGGGGACACAAAAGTCCGAGAGGCAAAGCTGCAGGTGTTGTGGAACAAATATGAAGATCTGAAAATGAACCCGAATGAGTCTGTTGATGCATTATTTGACAGGGTAAACATTGTTGTGGAAGATATGCGAGGTCTTGGAGAAGTCATCGAAGACATAAAGATTGTAAAGCGCATCTTAAGGAAACTTCCACCTCGGTTCAATCCGAAAGTTTCAGTACTAGAAGATAAAGATCCAAAAGAGCTGACATTGGACAATTTGCACAGTACCTTGGTTGCATATGAAATGAGGAACGATGATAATGAGGCTGTGGAAAAGGGGAAGTCTAAAGAGGTGGCATTTAAGGCCATGAAGAAGCTCACCATTGAAGATTCTAATGAAGAAGAAGAGACAGATGAAGTGATGTCATTCCTTTCTTCGAATCTACAAAGAGGAAGAGGAAAGTTTAAAGGTAAACTTCCACTAGCATGATTTAGATGTGGAAAGGTTGGTCATCTTGCGGCAAGATGCCCCAAGAAGTTTCAAGATGATGATGATGATGATGACGTTGAAATTCCCAAAAAGAAGGCTTCAGCTTTTGTGAAAGGGAAGAAACAATTCAAGAGAAATTTCTTCAAGAAAAAGAATCTTCTTTCACAAGAATTTGAAAGTTCAGATGAGTCTGAGGATGAAGAATTTGAGGAAATAGAAAATTGCAGAGATCGTGGGGTAAATGCCTTGGTGGCAATTGTTGGTAGTTCTCAAAAGGGAGAAGAAGCTGATGCTAAAGAAGAAGAAGAAATTGAAGGGAGAATTGATATGGAAGCCGAATTGGAAGCAGCTCTTGAGGAGATAGATGTTTGGAGAGCCAAAACGAAGAAAGCCAATAAAGTGGTTCGTGATGCCAAACTCTACATGCAACAACAGGATGAAGAAAAGTCTGAGCTGTTAGAAGAAATTGAAAGACTAAAATCCTCAACACCAGAGAGCTCAGAAAATATTGTTGAGTATAAGCTTAAAATTGAGGAACAAAAGAAGGAAATTGATTGTCTGACAAACACAGGAAAGGAGCAGGTTAGATGTATCAAAGAGCTTGAAGAAGAAGTGGTCAGTCTGCGACAAAAACTCAAGGATCAAGATAAACTCTTGACCCCCAATGTGATATCCAAAAAGCAGGCTATTCAGAAGACAGAGAAGATGAAAGCGGAGCCTAGCAGTTCAGTAGGAAAGAAACAACAATTGAGCTTAGATGTTAAGGTCGTTTCTGGGCTTAGTCAAGAACAAAAATTGGCGACAATTGCAGTCAGACCGCAAGCACTCATCCCGAAAGTGAAGGTTGATTTGGGAACAAAACAGAATCAGAATATTCAGAGATCCGAAAGGGGAAATCACAGTGCTGAAATATCACGAGGGAATGCATCCTATATCAGGTGTTATTGCTGTGGGAAAATGGGACATTCACAGTTTGTGTGTTCCATAGCCAAGAGATACAGAAGGGAACATGAGCAGAGACGGCAGCCAAACAGAGAACGGTTTTCCAGAACACATTTTGAAGGACACTGTTTTTGGTGTGGAGGATTTGGACACATGGCTAGGTATTGCACATCAATCATTCAGAGAAATGTGTCAAAGAATAATCAAAATGTTCGCAAGCAGCAGATCAATAAACCAACAAGTGAGTTAAAAGTTCAGAACAGATTTGCAGCTCTGCAAGATGAGGGTGGTCCGTCACACTCTGAGAAAGAACAGAAGCCTCAATCCATGACGAGTGTGAAAGAAAAAGTATGGACCAAGAAGAAGAAAAATGAGAAGGCTGTGGTGGCGCAGATTGCTCTTAAAGCATCAGATCGATCTGGTGTTTGGATCCTTGATAGTGGTTGCACATCCCACATGACGGGTAATAAGGATCTTGTTACAGGCATCAAATATGACAAAGAAGGAGTTGTCAAATTTGGAAATGATGAAGGCCTGAATATTGTTGGCTCAGGGAAAGCCAAGTTTGGGGGCAAAGACATGAGACGTGCTGATGTCTTGGTAGTAGAGGGTCTCAGTCATAACCTACTCAGTGTCAGTCAACTATGTGACTCTTGGAACTCTATCCAATTTACCAAGAAGATGTGTGTTGTGAGAGGAAAAGATGGAGCAGCTGTTCTGCAGGGAAAAAGATCAAAGGGAAATCTCTATCTTTTAGGTGGAGAAGAAGATACTTGTCTTTTATCCAGAGAGGAAGAAAACCAGTTGTGGCATAAGCGACTTGGTCATCTATGCCAACCATCTATAGAAGATCTCGTTAAATGTGATGCTGCTAGAGACCTTCCCAAACTATCACGTGATCGCACTCATACGTGTGATTCTTGTCAACAAGGGAAAATCATCAGAAAGACATACAGGCCAAAGGAACAGAAATCAACTAAAGTGCTCGAATTGGTGCATGCTGATGTATGTGGACCTATCTCACCACGAGCTATAAATGGGCAAAGGTACTATGTTCTTTTCATTGATGACTATAGAAGAATGGCCTGGGTATTCATCATAACCCACAAGACAGAGGTGTTCAGTTGCATAAAGCGGTACAGGAGGGAATCAGAGAAGATGCTTGGGCAGAAAATTCTGAAGTTTCGTACTGATAACGGTACGGAATTTACAAACAGTCAGGTTGAAAACTATCTCGAGAAACATGGGATAAGGCATCAAGTTTCATCAGTGAGAACACCCCAACAGAATGGAGTAGTAGAAAGGAGGAATCGGATCATTAACAACATGGCCAGAACAATGCTTATTGATAAGGACCTACCAGAGAAATTTTGGAAAGAAGCAGTTTTGACATCGGTCTATGTTTCAAACAGGTCCCTGTTATGTCCGAAGCAAGGGAAGACTCCGTATGAACTGTGGTACGGAAAGAAGCCAACGTTGAAATACTTTCGAATCTTTGGAAGTAAGTGTTTCATTCTCAACAAAGAACATCATAGGAAGTTTGAGGCACGAGGAGATGAAGGGATATTCCTCGGCTATTCAGGGAAAAGCAAAGCATATAAATGCTTCAACAAGAGGGTGGGAAAAATTGTTGAGAGTAATGATGTCACTATAGTCGAAAATGAACAGACTGCTCAACGACCCAGTGAACAGTTCTTGGAT
Source organism: Viscum album (assembly GCA_963277665.1). Taxonomy (NCBI): domain Eukaryota; kingdom Viridiplantae; phylum Streptophyta; class Magnoliopsida; order Santalales; family Viscaceae; genus Viscum; species Viscum album. Next base: position 57,437,434 of record OY728156.1, read on the forward strand.
GAAAGTGATGATGAGATAAGCAACCCAGGGGGAGCAGAAGTGGTAGAAGCTGACTCAGAAGAAGATACTGATGATGAAGAGGAAAGTGTCAAGTCGGTGTCTACGAGGAAGCCAAAGAGTCGAGCTGAGATTGATAGGCAGAATATCATTGGTGATCAAACAGCTCCAGTTCAGACTCGAAGAATGAAATCATCACAGCAAGCATCATTTTTGTCTCAAGTGGAGCCGAAATGTTTTTCTGATGCAGCTGAAGATGAAAACTGGGTTCAGGCCATGAACGAAGAGCTTGATCAGATTGAGAAGAACCAGACATGGGAGATTGTTTCGAGGCCAGCGAACAAGAATGTCATTGGGACCAAATGGGTCTATCGCAACAAGATGAATGAATATGGCACAATAATTTGGAACAAAACCCGTCTAGTGTGCAAGGGGTACTCCCAAATTGAGGGAATTGATGTTGATGAGACATTTGCACCGGTTGCAAGGCTGGAGACAATAAGATTATTCCTAGCCATCGCAGTGCAAAGGAAGTTTAAAGTGTTCCAGATGGATGTCAAATCCGCATTCTTGAATGGGGTTCTGGAAGAGGAGGTGTATATTGAGCAGCCAGATGGTTTTCTCATTCATGAGGATGAGAGCAAAGTTTGCAGGCTGAAGAAGGCATTGTATGGGCTGAAACAAGCACCAAGGGCATGGTACTCAAGGCTTGATCAGTACTTGAAGAAGCTTGGTTTCCAGCGTGGAGGAGTTGACTACAACCTCTATTTCAGCAATGACAGTAATCAAAGGATGATGGTGCTAGTGTATTTCGATGACATAATTTTTGGCGGATCAGATGAAGCTCAGTGCAGACAGTTTTCCGAATTCATGAAAAATGAGTTTGAAATGTCAATGATTGGAGAGCTAACGTTTTTCCTTGGTCTACAGGTGACACAAGGAAGGAATGGAACTTTCATTTCTCAATCCAAATATGCCAAGGAGGTTCTAAGAAGGTTTGGAATGGATAATTCCAAGGAAATGAAGACTCCGGTTGCTGCCCGGATGAAATTATCAAAAGATGAGGATGGCAAGGCAGTTAATATCACAGAATACAGGCAAATCATTGGAAGTCTGTTGTACTTAACCGCAACAAGGCCTGATATTGTTTTCGCCACATGCCAAGCAGCGAGATATCAGAGTAATCCCAAGGAAAGTCACATGCTTGCAGTGAAAATAATACTTCGGTATATCAAGGGCACGGTGGACTTCGGTTTGACATAAAACGACAAATCTCAGACAGAGTTATTGGGATATACTGATGCAGACTGGGCCGGTTCAGCAGATGATAGAAAATCAACGTCAGGTGGTGCATTCTATCTTGGTGGATTGTGTATTTCTTGGCTAAGCAAGAAACAAGATTGCATTTCATTGAGCACCGCAGAAGCTGAGTATATAGCGGCCACTCAAGCATGCACACAGTTATTGTGGATGAAGCAGCAGCTTGAAGATATGGGAGTTGAAGTGAAGTCTCCGATCGGAATCCAGTGTGACAACTCAAGTGCTATAAATCTTAGCAAAAATCCTGTCCATCATTCCAGGACAAAGCACATTGAGATCAAGTATCATTTCATCAAGGAGAAGGTTGAGCAGGGCATCGTGAAGTTGGAGTATGTGCCTACAGAGCTACAGGTTGCAGACATTCTGACAAAGGCCTTACCCAAGGAAGCTTTTGAGAGGCATCGACTAGCTCTGGGAGTTCAGTCGATTCCCCGCACTTGAAATAGTGTGGACGCGGGATCACCCCCTCTCCCCGAGGTATGCTGTGTTTTCCCTACTGTGCTAATGTGTTCTCTACTATGTTACAGACTACAAAGGCGTGACCTTTGGGTTCGTTGACAAAGGGGGAGAAAATAGAGATGTTCAAGGGGGAGACAGTGCGGAGATTTGATAAATCATGAATGATATGGGGAGACGCTGACAGGTGGAGCAGCCAGATAGGGGGAGTTGAAGCTAGTTGAACGTGCTTAGCCAGAGCTTAGCTTGGACAACACAGGAAATATGGCTAAAGAGGTGTTGAAGCTGTGAGCAGAAAGGGGGAGCGTATTTAATCTGACGATGCTAGAAGTGATCGATCAAAGAATAGATATCACGACAGCTGAGGATCGTGATAAAAGCCGAAGAGTGGTGTTGGACAGTGTTTGGTGTCAACAGTGGATGTCAGAGACAAAGTGATTCATTGATGAACTTTTCATTTACTCTTGTTTCTCACGCCGAGCATTGCTCATGTGGGCTTAGAGTATGTGTTGAGTAATTCCTTGGTCGTTATCAGAATCGCAATGAGGCGAATGGAGGCTGAAGAATCAATGACGTATCTTTGTTTGGAAGAGTTTTCAACAAACCCAAAGGGGGAGATTGTTGGGCAAAAATCCCTCAAGGTATCATTGAAGCCTTTTTGAGGTGATTGTGTTTGTTGACAAAGTGGACATCTGAGTTGTGATTGTTGACAAAGGGGATTTCATGGTGGAATGTCGAGTTCAAGAGCTGAGGTCAACGATCCAAGTTTGATTCAAGAACGTCGATAAAAGGAATGGAAGATCTGGAGGCGGTACAAAAGAACAGATACAAGGTGACGCCGTTTTCCAGCGTTTGCCAATTTTTTGGGCCTGAAAATCGGCAAATGAAGAAAAGTGTTTTTGGCAAAGGGACTTGCGCGCCGTGGACTTGGAGCATAGGAAACTTGCGCGCCATATGTTTTTCAAGATCAGAAGATCAAAATATGGCTAAGGAAATAGGTTCGCGCAAGTTTGGGAGTTGGTCGCGCAAGTGTCTAAAAGGAGAGAAGACTTGCGCGCCGAGATTGGGTCGCGCAGGTGACTTGCGCGCCGTCCCGCAGGGTGGTCAGATTGCCTATAAATACCGGACCACCCCTCCTCATTTCTTACCGGAGTTGAAGACGAGAGCTCCCGTCACGCAGGTGTGGTGGTCGCGCAAGTGGTGTGTGTGGTCGCGCAGGTGGGACTTGCGCGCCAGTGGTTGAAGTTGTGCGCCGGTGTTAGAAATTGCGCGCCGGTTTGCAGTTGCGTGCCAATAGTGGTTTGGGCGTAAAGGGAAGAGAGTCGCGCAAGTTTGGAGTTGAGGAAGTTTGTGTCGCGCAAGTGTCAGAGGAGGACTTGCGCGCCAGTTGTGACTTGCGCGCCGATACTTGCACGCCGAGGTTGACTTGCGCGCCAAGTAAGGTTTTGTTCCCGCAGTGATTTTCAGACTGTGTGGAAGCTGGAAGTTTGCCCGATACCTTCGGTGCAAAGAGATATTCATCAACGGGTGAAAGTTAAACTTCAACAGAGCATCTACATACAAGAGAAGATGCATTCTTTCATGAAAATGAAGAGACCTACAGGTCTATAAACTGTGAGTGGATTCCATCCAAGAGCAGTGAGCTCAGGAAGAGGAAGAAGGTGATCCTCTCCACCGGCAGTGAGCCAGAGGGAGAGAAACAGGGAGTGACCCTTGGGAAAGCAGTGAGCTGACCCTAAACATTGTAAAGGCAGTGATCCTGGGCATAGAAGTGATCTAGCCCGAACCTTGTAATCCACAGCTAGTGAAGATTAGTGGAATTTGGTACGACCGGCAACCTGTCGGCGTATGCTCCTTGGACGCAGCCCTTAGCGGCGAACCAAGTAAAATTGCTGTGTCCTGTGCTTGTCTTACTTTCTATTTATATCGTGCAGCAGGAAAAAGAGAGAAGAGTGTTTTTCTTAACAGCGAAACAAGATCAGAACGGGCGTTAATTTTTAATTAGCAATACCCTGATTCACCCCCCCTCTCAGGGTATCCAGCCTAGTGGACCTAACAACCATGAATGGTATAAAAATAACACATCCGCATTCAAATATATCACAAAACCTTCAACACAATATGGAATATTTGTATCATGATAAATCAACTTCAAAACAAGTTTAAAATCCATTAAAATTTTTTGACATAGATGAGATTGATTTGTAAAACTCTTTGAGAGAAATACCCCTTTTCGTGAAAAAATTTAAAAGTCACACAATTTAGAAAAAAAGTCATTTAAATACATTTTTGAATCTAAGTATCCCATACCACTTTGAAAATTTTGAAAGCAATTAACATTTTAAAAACATTCATGTCCATATCAATAAATCCTTAAAACCCATTTTGAAGACATAGACATTAATGAGAATGATTTAGAAGAATAAATATTTAAAACATCTGAAATGATGTTTTAGTAAAAAGTCCCTTAAAATAATCCCTTTGAAAAATCTTTCATAAAACATGTACATGGATAATAAATATGTCCCAGTATATACTAACATAAAAACAACAACCTCGGATAATAAAGAGATTCTGAAATTAACCCTTACCAATTTGGTAACTTACGAAACATACACCCCGAAAAAGAGGTATCATACAATGAATATGTAAATATACATAAATTAAAGTATATTACATAAATAATATAATTATGGGCAGTACATACACCACATAAAAGGTACTAGTGGAAATATGGCATGAATCTCACGGGAATAAGGAGTGAGATGAAAACCCCTTACCATGCACTTTCCTTTAGTCGAGGGTACGTTTAACCTCCTGTACGAAGATCATAGTATGTAATTAAATTATACCAGAACCATATTAATATTTATGATATCATACATGATTCATTTATGAATTTATATTACCCATTTAATAATAATTTCTATGTTAAGTTAACATTTCGGGTAATAATCACTTTCTTTATCGTACGTGTTTTAACTTGTTACTCTTGGTTGTATCAATTAGATCATGATTTAAATACTTCAAGAATATAAAACATGACAAATATATCATATATATTTAGAATATAAATATGTATAATAGACATACATATGAAATGGAAAACACCGTTTATGGAGATGGTAGTCTGTACGTACGGATAAACGTTGTTTCTGTTTTCATATAGTATTGAACGGAAGTAAGTGAATAAGATATATGTAAGTACATAAATCCTTATATATATAAATATATATATCTCCAGTAGAATAATTATGTCATATATTACATACTTATTAGTAATATATATTTTTATAATTGTCGATGAATGGTTAACTTGGAAATGAATCTCATTGCGTCGTGGAGACGGTAATCCGTACGTACGCACGAGCGAAAATATCACCATTTTGATATTAAAATAATATATAATTGGATGGTATATCATATATACAGAATCATTATCATGTTATATTTATAATTAACATGAATTAAACATCATTATTATACCCATCCAAATAATAATTTATTGAATAACAATTACACCACGACGTGGAGACGGTAAGCCGTACGTACACACGTATGGTGACATGTTATTCAAAGGATGGATACAATACTAAAATATGGTTGTAAAATGTTTATAATAACATCAAATTATATATAATATACTGGATTTATTATTTTATAATGTTAATAACAAATAAAGAATAAGTGGAAGAAGAAAGGAACTTGAAAAGGGGTGGTGAAATCAATACCTCTTCTTTGGGTTCTTCCTTTTGATTTGATCAAAAGGGCTCCTTAAGTTGGCTTTATGACTAAAGGAAGGCCTCTAGGATGAAGTGAGGGAAATTGAGAGAGTATTTGGGCAGAGTTTGTCTGAGCCAAAAGTCTTTTAAGGTGTGAGTTAATGAGAAGGGAGAGTTTCCTTTTATAAGAGGGGTGAGGGGCACCTTTGAAAAAGCTAGAAATATTATTTTATAATAAATTCATATTCGGTTTCTAATGGCTCAAAGGTGGATTATTTAAAGGTTAAGGTGGGGTGGGTCGAAAACCACTCAACCAATAGAATTTATACAGATTTGTGTCATTATATTAACCTTATCTTGATGTTTTAACTCTTAGTTAATTAGTTTGACACTTACCATGTCACTTTGTATTTTTATATTATAGAGTTAATAAACATAATATATACCTCCAAGAGACCCCCAAGTGGTCCATTAATGATACCCCTATCATGATATAAGCTTATTGGCCCAACCTTAGATTTTTAGGAATTTAATATCAATTAATAATATAATATTTGTTTTTAAAACTCTTTTATGTCAATTTTGACACTATTCAATAGTTGATTTTTGTAAAAATCATAACAGAATGATTACTTAGAAAAAATTAAACTAAATCAATCCTACTATGTCATATTAGCCTAGAAAATTAGTATAATTCATTAAAAGTCTCAAATTATATTTATTTGGGTATTTATAATATCAATTATGTTAATTTTTCACTATTATGGTAATTACTGCATCATCACTGTGTCATAAATAAACTAACTTATTTAATGTCTAAAAATTATAAATAAAATATCATTATGTAGTAACTCGTTTTAGCTTTCTAATGAATATTTTCAATCGAATTTATCTTATGTATATCCCTATATTAAATTTTTTTTATTAAATAAACTTTGATTTTAACTCTTTTAACTCTTCTTTGAATTAAATAATAATAAATGTCCTAATCTGATCCAGGTGGACCTAAATGATAATATTTTATTACTAAGGTTGTTTTTGGTCGATATACACTTGTTCAATAGAATTAGGACATGTGTTAGGGTAATATTAATATCATTTTTACCCTTAATTACCCTATTTACTTTTAACTGTGGTAAATAAAAGTAAAAAGCTACTATTCACCAAAAATTATTTTCATCTCATTGAACCACATTTTACTCATTGATATTAACCATGTCTCTCAGATTTTTGAAATTCCAATCACATAAGTGACAAAATTATGTTTTAAGAAAAATTCATTTTTTTAACTACCACTTAGTAGTTTCACTATTCATCAAAAATTGAAGTTTTTCAGAACAATGCCAAAATTTCACCCTAAGATATAATTGATATTCCGAATTCAAAAATGATGTCTATTTTACAAAATTCCAAAAATATAAGTTTCATTAATTAATTTTATAATTAATTCCTGTCGTTACAACAAATAGCGTGTTTTTAAGAAACATTATATATCAAAAGATTGACAATTGTTTATGTCCAATTTCAAAGTGAAATTAATTCTAATGAACACCATTGGATAAAATGGTAAAAATATATTCTAATTATAATTTAAAACCACTAAATAATATAATTTATAACTATAAATTATTTTGATTAAAAAATTTGTTTTTAAGTATTTTTCACTATTCATAAAAATTGGAAGTTCTCAGAAAAATACCAAAAATTCAACTTAGGATAATTTCGAAATTCTGAATCCAAAAATGAAGTCCATTTTGAAATATAAAATATATATAATTTCAAAAAGTAGGTATTACTATTCATAACGGCTAGTTTGATTGGTTGTGGTGTGTTGGAACTCGATGTTGCGTACAACACGCTCTATCACATTATTCAAAGAGAAGCGTACCGTAGAAGCTTGAGGTGTTACAGGAGTTCCTTTCTCGGGGAATTATTCTAAAAATATATTTGTATTCCCAGACCTATCATGAGTTGAGGTTTAGAGTCTACAATGCTCCATCAAATAATGTGGTGTAAAATATGGGTATATATTTGGACATTAATGTTGTAGGGACCATTGGATGTGATGAAGGAAAAAATTTTCCATCATAAGTATATGTTTAAATCCCTCGGTTATGAGGGATTTAACTATACAAATCTTGAGGCATAGTATAAAGTAGTGATTTCCCAAAGAGATAAGTGGAGGGGCTTTGATATAAGGGTATCAGTGGTATAGCCTTTATCATCAGAAAAATTAAGTTAGGATAAGGCCTTTAATGAGGCTTCCCAATGCAGGGTGGAGGAAAAAACTCACCGAAAAGTGATTCACACTAGGAAGATAGAAATTTTCTTATTAGAGTCCAAAATTATTTATCTTCAAAAACATATGTCTCTATTTTATAATTCACTAAAAATCATAGAAAAATATATGGTTCAAAAACATGGGATCATTGACCTGATGAAGAAAGATATACATGATGTGGCTACCAACATATTAGAATTATAGTGGATTACAAAGTCATAAACTGAATCCATTTATCAATTACAACAAACCACGGCCTCCATGGAGAATAATTTTGTGAACCATATAGAATACAGTGACAAAATTATTTAATTGTAATGTAATTCCATGAACCTCCAATTTATTTGGATTCATAGGAGAGACTCTGGTATGTAGTGATTTCTCCCTTTTGGTACATTATCAATTAAAAAACATTTGCCAACATTGTCTGTTGTTATAAATATTTCTTTCATTCAAGATGACCATGGAATTATATTGAATTGACATCATATAGACTATAAAATATACATTTTCTTTGTATAATAGAATGTAAACCAAAATTCCTAGATCATAATGATTGAATAAAAATTGATTTATCATGAGATTTTCTCATGAATTTTTCCCACCATGAGATTCTTCATTTATTTATCTACTATGGTATCCCGATATCACCTATTTTAATATTATTATTTGGGTAAACATATGTTCTAAGGGTAGAGTTCTCTAATTTCATCCTATGTTAGTGGTCTTAGTAGGAAAAGTTGGATTTTCTAAGGAAAAATAATGATCCCTACAAGCATTGTATCTTTTGTATTATTTCTATATCTTTTTCTAAGGTTTCAAATAGGGAATTCTTATTGAGAACGGATATGGATTTCTCTCAGGATTCACTTTTAAATGGTTTTCACCTAAAATGTTTTATTCATTTTTCATTTTATATGTTCTCAATATATCCTAGATCACAGAAAGTGAATTTATAGTGAGTAGATGCAAGAAATTTTCCTAGGGTGTCCTTTTTAGGTTTTCAACATGGAGATGATTTGATATCATTCAATTGGTTTATATATGTATTTAAAACTATATTTTTGTTTTAGTTTTGGGTAATTTAGCTCAAAAAATATATTGCTAATGTTTTTGAACTTATATATCATACTATCTACTACAATAGTTTTTTCCTTCTAGTATTGAAAATCTATTACTGTACTTTTTTTTCACCGGCTCAAACCATATATTGCTCTAATTTTTAGTTATCAAGATTTGAAATTTTGTTATTGTAGTTTAGGGTCATATGGATACTAACATCAACTATTTTAGTGTCGGTTCTTCTATCTCATAAAATCAATTGTTCTAGTTGATCATATTCTAGATCGGACTATCTACAATTCTAGTTTGGGGTCTTCTTGCACGTACCATATTATATAGTAATTTAGAGTTTTCAAGATAAGACCTTCTATTGGTAGAGAAGGTTTGTTATTCCTGAATGGTACACGAGACATATATCCATTATGGCATTAAAATGAATGAGAATTCATTATTAGTTCTAACACCCCAATATCATAATTGATATTCTGAAGAATTTTTGTTCATGAAGTGTTATGAAACGCTACATTATTGATGGATTTATATGGGATGCATATCCATGATAAGTTTTGACACCCTTAATACTTACCTTAAATGATGTCCGATGTTAAAATATCAGGGATGATGAGTCCAATTGGATATTTGGAATATATTTTGTGTAATTCGTAACATAAATGTTAAAAACCATGAATCTGGAATGGGGCATACATGTCAAGTATATCCAAAATATACCTTATGGGTGTTGATCTCTACTGTGGTGTTGTCGGATATCATGAGAAATAGAGTCCATTTCCTATATAAAGGATATTCCTCTAGTTGGTGGGTTAAAGGACCTTATTCATAATCTCATAAGAATTAGAGGCATGTTAAAGTAAAAAGGAACCCAACTCATTCCCATGATCCATGATTATTTTTAAAGACTAAAATGCTTGGACGATGAAGTTGGGAATGGGAAGAAGTTTATTCAAGAAGGTTTCAATCACCCTAGGTTTTTTTAGTTCCTAGTTGGGATTCTCATTGCATGCTCCATGTGTCTTTGAGTCACATGGTGTTGGATATAAAATGTTTTAGGAATAGAATATTCCATTAATTTTTTGAGAATCGGTACAACACGTGGTGATGTAACGTCAAGGGTATCAAATATTCTTTAATAGTCTGGACATGGGGATTTTAAATCACGTTCTAGGAATAGATGAGTTAATTGTACTCCTTGATTATGTCGTGCTATGAATATGATTGAATAAACTCTGATTGTTTTACACATAATATCCTCTTATATTCAGTGTATTCTTATTTGTCGCATATAATTATGTCATTGATTTCTCTTTAATATAAGGATACGAACTTTGTAAAGGACATTGTCTCAATTTACATTCCATTGAGACTTATTGGTTGTTATACCCCAATTAACTATTATGGGGTGTATATACTTCCCTTTGAAATATTATATCATGAATCATCTTATTCTCAAGATATTATAAGCTTTAATTAATTTTATTCCTCGTTTATTTTTATTCAAGCATCTCTCATTTGGTTAATAACTCCTTAACTAATATATTTCTTTAAAGATCTAAATTTCTAAATATTTCTAATTAATATCCATGTTTTAAAAAAATGTTTTAGGAAATTATTTATATTGATATGAATTTTTGAAATTATAATTTCTTTGAACAGTTTCAATGTGTTATGGGACACTTTGATTCAAAAATCTCTTTATTAAATGTTTTAAATGGTTTTGAAAATGGTTTGATGAAGTATTGATTATGTCAATATCTTGAAAATCTATATTGAGACTGAAATGTGGAAATGTTATATGTCTTTTATTCTTGTTTACGTGTTATTAATTTGTTGTGGTAATTTGGAATGGTTTATGTATATGGGTGGTTTTGTGATAATCCTAGGGTGGGTGATCCTGAGATAGTTCTCAAATGAATTGGGTAACATGAAAGAGGTAAATGTTAATGTTTCTGCTAGGATATTTAGGGAATATACTGTGATGGGTAATCAAAATGTAACTCCCTAGGTAGCTGTAAAAGATATAATGTAAGTGTGTTATGGATTCCACAAGTTACCTTTATGGTTTATGATTTATGTGTGTTATTCATAAATCTTATGATTTCATAAGGTATTTTTTGATTGAAAAGTATGGTTTAATTGATTTGTATTTGTTGATGGGATAATGATTTATTTCCTTATTTTAAAACCCTTACTGATATTTTTATGATCATCCCATGTATTGAAATGGTTTTCACATGACTTAAAGATGTATAGGGTCAAGTATGGGATCAAGGAAAAGTCATGCTATCTAAAACCTGGAACTCCACATGTTTATTTTTCTAAAAGTTTTTATTTTATGAAAAAAGTGGAAACTGAGAAGAAGTGTCTAATTTGTAATTTTTGAGATGTAATAGTTATGTCCTAATACTTTAAAGCTTTAAACATGAAAAGATCTACAATGTGAATTATTCACTTAATTCAAGATTATGTAATGATTAAGGTCGGGTTCTTATAGTTGGTATCAAAAGTCATTTAGATAACGTTATAGGTTAGGGTTTTATTTAAGCATAAGTGACATAACCATAATGGTTATCATATTAAAAAGAGACATAGTTATTTTAGGGGTGATAAATGGTTATTACATTTTGGGGTGAAAAATGAAAGGTATTAGATAACCATTGAGGATAAAATATGATATGGTTATTTTTGAGTAATTTGCCTCAATTTTTATGGAACATTGTGAAATTATATAATTTTTAAAAAGGGAAACACACTGGCCGTTTAACAGCCCATCGTATCGAACAAATCTACGGGAATCAAACCCACAACCAAAGTGCGATTGGGATTTATTTCCTACCACTGGACTATGTAAAGTCCCTGTTTCGTATGACTAATTATTTTTAGTTAAATGATTTTATGGATCAAGAATACGTTGATTTGGGAACTTATATTTTATTAAATATACATCCTTCATATAGGAAAAGGAGTTGGTGATTATGTGATAATGGTTATTTTAGAAGACATTCTCTCTTTTGGGAATAGTATATGCTTATAAGAAATAGAATACTTTGGGATTTAATTTTTGGAGTAACAGTTGAAATATTATTTTGAAAGAATATATGTTTTTATAGTGGACATTAAGAGATTTTGGTTATTTATGGAAATGGTTAAACTGTCATAGATAATATGTGATTAGGTTAATTACACTTCAGTATGAGACTTTAAGATTTGTCATCATTTTTAGAGATAAATGTTAAGATAAAATGTGGAAGACTATATGATTAAATCCTTCTGAGTTTTGGGTTTCAATATTTGTTTTGATTATTTTGAATAATTTTAAGGAAAATTGTATATTGAATGGTCTTTCTTGAAAATTGGGTACTTTTTGTTGAATGTTGCAGATTAAGAGTAGCATTTCTTTTAATAAAGGATTATCCTTTTACGGATTATCTGATCTCGTACTAACAAATTTGGGTTTTGGTTAGTGTATAAATATTGGGGAAATATATGGGTATAATTTTTGGATCATTTTATTCTCAAGAAGTTTATTTTAGTTATTTTTATGTGTCTAAGGCAACTAGAATACTCATCAATTGGAGAAAAGAAGATTTTTTGGTAGAAATTTAGTATGAATGAATGTCTACATGACTACTAAGTATGTGTCCTTATGTTTTTAGTCAAGCTCATAAATAAATTCCACAAAATTGTGAAAATGAACTTAAAACAAAAACATTGTTCATTTACTTTTCCAACTGGGAAATCAATGACTATTTAACCCATCACAAATTTGTAGTTTTCTAGTTTTTAATTTTCTTCTAATCATGTTTTCTATCACTCTGCATCAGAACATGACACTTAGATTCTCCTCCATATCCATTTTTTCATGGAATCCAAGTATGGGTTGTCTCAGGAGACCTTTTAACTTCATCTTCTTTCTTTTAAAGTGATATTTTTATTTACACTTTTTTCGATGTGGTACATTCAAGGAAGATTCCAAGCCCAATTTTAAAATTGTGACGACACAATTTCCAAAAGATGGTAAGGATGTAACATCCTAGGAAAATATAGAATATGAACTTTTAATAATTTTTAATACTTTTTAATTTAATATTAATTTTATTTTAAAGGTGATTCTATAATCAATGGCGTACCTAACACACAACAATGGGTTTCTCCAAAATCTTATGTTGCACACAATGCTGAGTCATAATGAAAAATAATAATATATTATTATTTTAAATTATAGTTAACACCAATCCATATTAATGGAAATAATGAAATGAACTTACTACTATATGACTATACATGTTTTTTAAATGTTTTTACATTTATCCAATTAAATTTAGAGGCATAAAATTTGAATGAATCTAATTTTGAGCATAAATACTCTAATATTATTTAAATGGTCGATTTACCTCTTTTTTATGGATATCCCACATTAAATCTACTTTTGTTCACTTTTATATATTATATTTTACAAAATAAAATTCTTCTTTAGAATCGGGACAACAAAATTTACCTTGGCTAAATTTCAAGTATTTTTCTGATAAAATTCATTTTTTAATGAGTAGTTAAAAATAATCTATTTTAATTCCAAAATACCTTTAAATATAATTTATTTATATGGATAGATTATCATTTTAATTTGGTTTAAAGTGTAATTAAATTATATATATACCATTTAATTCAATTTTGGTCATTGGAAGATATTTCACTTTGAAATTGGACATAAAAAGTGTAAATCTCTTGATAGTTATTACTTTTTTAAAACACCCTTTTTATTATGAAAATGGGAATTAATTTTAAATTAATTAATGAAACATATATGTTTTTAATTTGGTAAAATAGAAATAATTTTTTAATTCAAAATATCAAATATAGCTTAGGCTTATTTTATTGGTATTTTTCAAAAAAACATTTATTCTTGATGAATTTTTAAAACACTAAGAAGTAGTTAAAAAAAACTTCTTCATTTATATGAGAATTTACCACTTCTTTGAATTTAATTTTAAAAATAAGACATACATGGTTTTTATTAGTAAGTAAAATTTGGTTCAACAAGATGAAAATAGTTTTTGGTGAATAGTAACTTTTGACTTTTATTTACTGTTGTTAAAGGTAAAGAGGGTAATTAGAGGTAAAAATAAAATTATAATAATTCAAAATTACCTTAACACTTTTCCTAACCTTATTTTATGAGTCATGGAAGACCAATAAAATCCTTGGGTGAGATTTGTTTCCATTTAACGTCATTTGGGTAAGATAATGACATTAATAACTTTTAATTTAATGTAAAAATAAAAATATCATAATCATGTATTGTATTTATAAAACAATTTAAATGTGGCTTTATATAATTTGTATATTTGACTATAAATATTAATTATTATACTAAAAATATTTCCTGGTTCAGGGTAATTTATTTATAATTTTTAGACATTAAATAAATAAAATTATTTATGACATAATAACGATGTCGTGTTTACCTCATTAATGAATGATTTAAATAAATAAAATTAAAATGATTACCAAAATATAAAAAACCAGTCCAATTCTGATTGAATGATTTTATTTTTAACAAGAGTCGTCTTATTTTTGACTATAATAATTTTTGGACCTTTAGAAGCCGAAAGTCATTATATAATATAATAGCATTTTCAAACACTCCTAAAGAGCCCCTCCTCCCCCTTATAAAAAGTTGTCACGTCAAACCCATTAATCACACCTCTCAAGCCCCATGTATCTTCAATCCTTTTCCCAAATAATCTCTCAATATCCCTCTCTTCCACAAATAATTCTTACCTTAGGCAGAAGGCACTTCATGAAATCCTTTTTGTTCAAACCAAAGGGAGTTACCCAATTTAAAGCTAATGTCTTCCCTAAAGTTCTTTTCATTTATTTTACTTATCCAACCCCTAACACTTTTTATTAATTTATTTTATAAAAAAATAAGTATAATAAATATAATATTTTTTTAAGACAATAATTTGAACTACACTTACACACACATCCGTCTAATGGGTAAAGAACATATTGTTTCTATGGACGGTGAACTACTGCCCCACGAAACGATGATTGTTCAAATATCTCCAAAATACTCTCATGGTGGCCATTAATATGTAACTTTATTTACATGTGATATATATTATATTTATATTGTTTCTATACTTTGGTATTTTTCATTTATATCATACATTTATGGTTTCTAATGTGGGTAAATAAGATAATTTAATTTGAGGAAGTGCGGACTATCGCCCCCTCAATGTTAAATGAGTCGTTCATGCCATACATTGAACATATAAAGTATGTAATTAATGAAATTATATGTGATATTATACTAGAGTTATAATATAAATATGTATCATTAGTTTTTCATTCCATTAAATATATCATATAAATGAAAGTAGCATTCATGCGTACGTACGGGTTACCGTCTCCATGAATGATGCTTTTCATTTCTTACCACCAAATGTTATGTGATATTATAAATACATATATATATATAATGTATTTATATGATATATATGATATCTAAATCATTAATATAATTTTGGAGATAATGGACTTTTGACCACATGAACCACTTGGTATTATAAAAAGTATATTTTTTATTCAAGTACCAAATATCGACAAAATGACCATTATTAACTTAAATGATTGAATAAAGTATATAACAAGGTAATAAGTGATATTAAAGGAGTAATAAACTTGAAAAAGGTTCTTTAGAAAATATAAAGTTACTTATGTTTATTATTTATGATATTAAAGAACGAACGGGTCAAGTCGGGCACGAGGTAAGGGGTTTATTATCTCACTTTTAATTTCATGAGATTTCCATTATTCACCACTTATTTATTTCCTGTGGTGTATTGTGTACTACCACTTTATATATATTATCATAATTCTATTTATATTCCTTTTATTCTTTGATTCATTTTGTGGTTATTAACTTTGGTCTTATGACTCGATTGATTAAAACACAGTAAGGAGTTTTCATCTCACTTTTTATTCCCGTAAGATTCATGATATATTTGAAACTATTTCCTTTTGTGTGGTGTAATTAATACCGTTTAATTTATTCTTTATGTAAAATAATTTAATTTATAGTTATTTACATCTTCATTGTATGATCATTCTTGAATGAGGTGCATGTTTATTAAGTTACCAAATCAGTGAGGGAATATTTCACCATCCTCTTTTTAAAAGACTTCATTTATGTTATGTCATTTAATATTCACTTTTTTATGTTAGTATAAGTTATTATATATTCTTATTGATTTAGTTTTTGTTTCCGAGTTATGATAGAACCTTTTCTCTCTCATCAACGCATTTTCTTAAATTTTAAGTGACGCTGTTAGACTGTCGAATTTTAATAAGAAAACTTCTTCACCCATTTTCAGTTAATTGGGTTAATATTATAATTCTTGTTTATGTGGTTATATGAATATTTGTGAATGAACTATTATGGTTTTACACTTAAATATCCACTTATATTAGGTGTATTTTTATTTTTCATATAGAATTATGTCATTGATTTAACCTTAATCTAAGGATATGATCTTTGTAAGAGAATTTGTCTCAATTTACCTTCTATTGAGACCTATTTTTTGTTTTACAAAAATTCAAATTTATATGGTGTATATACTACCCTTTAACATATTATATCATGAATCTCCTTATTATCATGATATTATAATATTTGATTAAATTTGTTACTCAACTATTTCTATTCAATCGTCTCACATTTGGTTAAGAACTCCTTAACTAAAGTATTGTTTTAAAAATTTATTCTTCAAAATCATTCTCATTAATATCCATGATATAAAAAATTCTTGAGGATTTATTTATATAGATATGAATTTTTGAAATTATAATTCCTTTCAAAAGTTTCAAAGTGGTATGGGACACATTAACTCAAAAATATATTTATTAAATGTTTTAAATGGTTTTCATAATGGTTTGATAAATCATTGATTATGTCAATATATTGAAATGATATATTGTGATTACAACACTACTGGAAAATAGGTCTATACCCACGGTTTTCCAGAACTGTGGGTATAGGGATAGTTTGTGAACCTATACCCATAGTTTTCCAAAACCGTGGGTATAGGCCACCTGTACCCATAGTTGTACCAAAAAACTTGGGTATAGTTCTCTTTTAAGACCTATACCCACGGTTTTGGAGAAAACCATGGGTATATGGTATTTTCTAAATACCCATACTGACGGTTCTTGAAAACTGTAGGTATTTTGGGGTTTTTTTTTGAAGACATATACCCAAGGTTCTCCAAAACCGTGGGCATAGATTTCTCACGTTATGGCGGGGAAAGAAAATTAGGCGGGACACCAAAAACATTTGGCGGGAAGATATTTTTTCACAGTTTAGATTAATATATTTATATACATATAAATATAAATTTCAAAAGTTCTCATAGCTCTGTTGGCCCGTGGACGATGCATGACCACAAGTCGTATTGAGAAATTCTGGGTTCGAAACCTGGAGGGGTTTTTTTTTAATTTAAATACTATGTATTAAAATATATAGGTAGATGTATATATACATAGCAGATTATTATTATAGGTCGGTTGGTCCTTTGGTGAGGCGCGGCCGCGAGGGGGTGGGTTCGAAACCCAACGGGCGTTTTTTTTGAATTTAAATAGAAGATATGAATATATATATATGCAGATGTATATACATATAAAAGATAAAAAATCGGGTGGGTTGGTCTGTTGATGGGGCGCTGTCGGGAGGCTCATCCCGAGGTGCCGGGTTCGATACCCTGTGGGTGTTTTTTTAATTTAAATAGCGCATATTAATATATATACGCTGATATATGTATATATAACATGTATTATTTGCAGCTCGGTTGGTCTGATGGTGCGGCGTGGCGCTTGGCGCAGCGTGAGGCTCGGGTTCAAAACCCCCTTGCCATTATTTTTGAAGAATTAAATCCCCACGGTTCTCAAACCGTGACGTCAATGTTGTTCCAGTCTGTCCATGCACCTGCCATGCTATGGAAATTTTATCCCCATGATTTGGGGGAGAGCGTGGGTATAGTCCAACCCCCTATCCTGATGTCGTTCCAGCCCATGGTTCCCAAAACCGTGGGTATAGCCTATACCCATGGTTCCCAAAACCGTGGGTATAGCCTATACCCATGGTTTTGGGGGCTATACCCACGGTTTTGAACCATGGGTATAGGGCAGTTTTCCAGTAGTGAAATGTGGAAATTTCATCTTTCCTTTATGTTTGTTTTATGTGTTATGAATATGTTATGGTTATTGGTCATTATTTACATATACAAGTGGTTCTGTGATAAACCTAGGGTGGGTGATCAGGAGATGTCTCTCCAATGCATTGGGTAAAGTGACAGAGGTAAACGTTAATGTTTTTTCTAACAGATTTTGAAAATATATTGTGATGGTTAATACAAATTTAATTCCCTACGTAGCTGTGAAAGCTACAACGTAATTATGTTATGGATACCACAAGTTACCTTTATGATTTATGATTTCTCTATGTTATTCATAAATCATATGATTTCCTAAGGTATGTTATGGTTGAAAAGTATGGTTTCATTGATTTTTATTTATTTATGGGCTATTGTTTTCTTTCCTTATTTTATAACCCTTACAAAGATTTTTATGATCATACCAACTTTTGAAATTTTTTTCATGGGACATAAAGATGATTAGGGTCAATGATGTGATCAAGGAAAACTCATGCTGTCTAAAACATAGAATTAGAGAAGCTTCTTTTTTAACAATTTTTATTTTATAAAAAAATTGAAACTGAAAAGAAGTGTATTCTTTGTAATTTTTGAGATGTAATTGTTATGGAATAATTCTCTAATGCTCTAAACCTAAAAATATCCTCAATGTGAATTATTCACTTAATTCAAGATTACGTAATTTATATGGTTGGGCCCTTATAATAAGAAATGACTCATCCTATTGTTGATTAACCATATTATTTTTGTAGTCAATATGTCATATTGTCCGGATGCGAAGACCATCAAGGGGAATAGGGGCCCCTTGATAATCCATTGGAAAAGGTTTCCTGATGACCCATAGAAAGTCCTCAATTTTTTGAAACGTCACTCATAACAATATTTCGTTATGTAGAAGATGCTCTTATAAACATTGATGTTTTTCAACTCCACTTATAGTATTCTTGAATGACTTTAAACACACCATGAATTTATCTCATTTTTTCATTTATGAAAAGAAACATGTCTTCAGAAAATAGAAGGTGATATATTCCCTAGAAATGAGACTTTCATCTAAAAGGAAGTATATTTATTTTATGAATGTAGTTGGATAAATTCTTTTTTAAATGAGTATTGAGGAAAAATGAAATGTATTGGGGAGAGAGGATCTACTTTTCTTAGACCTATAACTAATTTGAAAAGGTTGCATATCTTTCCCATGAACATAACCGAGTACCATGGATGGTAGAAGCACCTGAAGAATATGTATGACACCTAATTATAGAAACCCAATCTGGATAGGACCATAAAAATTAAACCACATTCAATTCCATAATGGGATTTGTCTATATCAATTTTAATTTTCTTGTTGGATCCTGTGGTTTTCCTATTAATGTCTCCTAACATATCTTGAGCTAGATCAATTTACTCCTAAGTTGACCTCCATCCAAAAAACCATGTTGTTCCTTTGAAATCCACCATTGGATGTTAGGGGAAAGCTTTCGGTTGATGATTCTTGCCAAAACATTATAAGGGATGTTACACATACTTATTGGCCTAAAATGCCTAGTAGAGGAAGGCTCCTTAACCTTCAAAATAATAATTAAACTTGTAGAACAAGCTACATGGGGTTACTTTCCCTCACTAAATAAGTCCTACATAATGTTGACCAGATCCTTTTTAACCACCTCCCAAGAAGACACATAAAAGCAACCCGAAATTCCATATGTCTGAGGAGCACAATATTGATTAAGAGGGATCACTACATCCCAAACCTCCCTCTCATCAAGGATCTTTCCCATATCAGATTGGATACCATCAAACACTACATTATGGATAGCTTCACATAAGGGAGACTGACCATGATGATATCCCTCTAGCATCTCTGAGTTACTACCCAGTAGCAAGGACATAATGTGACCTTCCACCATATCACCCACTTCATAAATATTCTTTTCGAAAGAAACATCCTCATTGTGAATTATAGGAGGGGAGAGATGCATCCTCTCTTTGATAAATGCATGAAAAAATGTTTTTCTTTTTTCCATCATTGATTCATTTCAGTTTGGATTTCTCACGAGTAGAATGTTCTTGTGCGAGTAGAATATCTTATCATTTCATCTTTTCATCATTTAAATCCCTGTAAAATAGTCATTCCAATTTTATTCAAGACCGTATTTAGCCTCCTCAATCTCCCACTCCACTATATCTGGCTCTTGAATGAGAGGGGGTCGGCTTCTGATCTATGTAAGTAGATCCCCTTTCAACCTTCTGAGGTTTTTGTGGAACCCATCCACAAATTATCCTGCATGTGCTTGTTCCAAGTGGATTGAATCATAGAGATAAAATGAAGATCAGAAGTCATGTATTTAGTGAAGTAAAATTTGGAACCAGAATCCACACCAGACGACATACAGACCAGAAGAGGGGGGTGGTTAGATAGAGCACAAAAAATGTGGGAAACACAAAACCCCGTATATTCATAAATTGAATGAATGTTTTCCAAACCCATCCCAATCTACTCCACATGTGATGAACCCTTTTTGATTATTATACCATGTAAAAGTTTCCCAACTGAAACCTAAAACTTGGAGTCCATTTCTATCCATGAATGATGCGAATGAATGAAAGTCCTTCCAATGATAAGTTACACCTACTGTAACGACCCGAAATTTTGAATAAATCTTGTTTCCTAATTTTATGTGTTATTTTATTTTATTTTTATACTCAACAAAAATGTTTCATTTGATAGCATGACTATAATTAAAATGAGACCGTTGGGTTTAGACGGTTATATGACCATTGGTCAATATGACCACTGGAAACTAAACATTTTGATTATTGTCTCTAAATACAAGTAATCTTGGTTAATTATTATAGAAAGAATATTTGATGGCCTTACCCAGTAGTCTTGGACCGATCGAATCCTATATAACAGAACTTGGGAAGGAGGTAGCACCACTGGGCTTTGCTCTGGACCAAACCCAATCCGAAATTCATCGTGTGAAGCTAGAACGGAATCGCCTTTGCGAGAAGTTCAAACTAATAGAAATTACTACTCGTGCGATGTTAGCCGAGCCTCCCTCAGATTCTCTCACATTAGCACACCTTACACTTAGGTCCTATGCTGGTGTGATAAGGGGATATGTAAGGAGACCGTAACTGCCTTGTGTAATCCTTTGTTTTAAATAAAAATTGGGATTTCTTCTTTTGATGAAGTTTATGAATTTTTAAATGATCGGATAAATATAGTATGCATATTTTTGATGAATTTTAGAAAAAGGATATTTTAAAAATGTTTATGTAAACCTTAAATAATTAAAAATGTGTAATGATTTTCAAAAAATGGTCTTCTACAAATATGTTCAGTATAAAATTTAGAGTCTAATAAGATCAACTTGATTTTTGATGAATAGTAAATTGTGAATAGTGATTTTATGATTAGGATTAGTAATGTGTCCAAATGGATTAGTAATCTCACTTAAAGAAAGTATTAATATAATCTAGGCACCTTGATTAAGTAATGTGATTCAATAAAATGGTTAAATAACGGTTTCATAAATTATTACTCATGTATTAGTTTTTTCGAGTGAATAGTGTTTTTTAATTAAAAATTAAATTAAAAATATTTAAATTTTTTTTATAAAATGGATTTCATTTTTGAACTCAGAGCACCGATATTATGTTATGGTAATTTTTGGGGTTTTTTCTGAAAAAATGAATTTTCGGTGAATAGTGTATTTATTTAAAAAAAATTAAAAAAATTTAGAAAATTATTTTTATAAAATGGAGTTCATTTTTGAAATCATAGCATTGATATTTGGTTAAGGTGAAATTTTGGGTTTATTCTGAGAAAGTTGAATTATCGATAAATAGTGAAAATACAGTTTTTAAGTTACAGGTGTTTAATGACATCATTAAATGATGTATTAAGTATGTAATCAATATGGTCGACTTATTAATAGTAAGATAAGGTATGAGGTGTCCCAAGTGGCCAATACCATGGGCAAATACCATGGGCAAGCCCATGGTTTTTCCAAAACCACTAATGAGGTGTCCCTTGGCCATTAATGCCTTGTCCCCTCACTTTCCCTATAAATACCAAAGCCATCCTCTCATCCATTCGACTCCCCACTCTCCCCCAACGAAGTTCGGGTCTCATTACCTCCCAAGGAGTCCTCCCAAGGTTCCCCCAATCCCTCAAGGTCCCAACCTTTGAGTTTTAAGAGTTACGTTTTAAGGTAAGGGATCTGAGCTCTCTCTTTCTTTTCAAGAAATCTCTTTTATGTCATTTATTTTATGTTCCATGTTCTTATGTTAAAGGATTTTCTTTTATACTCCTATTACTTCCATTTTCATGTTCATATAATGAGATATCCCCTCTTGCTCTCATTATTTCGTTTTATGAAGTTTTAAGTGGCACCATTAGGCTGCCGAAATTTTTGTAATGAATTCTTTCTCCCTTCTTATTTTTCAAGATCTATTTTCCATGTAAAGTATTTCAAGTTTCTTTTTGTTATGTTGGGGTATGATCTATAAATTTATCATACTGATCTTTTATGATCATATGATGAGAGACCCCATTTTATCTCTTTAATCTAGTATTTTGAAGTTTTAAGTGGCGCCGTTAGGCTGCCGAATTTTTAAGTGGTTCTTCACCCTTCTCGTTTTGAAGTTCTGCTTTCATGTCAATTATTTCAAGTTCCTTTTTGTTATGTTGGGGTATGATCTCTAAATTTATCATAATGATATTTTATGATCATATGATGAGATACCTCATTTGATCTCTTCAATTCAGTATTTTGAAGTTTTAAGTGGCGCCATTAGGCTGCCGAATTTTTAAGGGATTCTTTCACCCTTATCATTTTCAAGTTCTGTTTTCTGGTCAAGTATTTCAAGTTACTTTATATTGGGTTATGATCTCTAAATCTATCATACTGTTCTTTTATGTTCATTTGATGAGAGACCCTATTTGATCTCTCCAATTCAGTACTTTTACATTTTAAGTGACGTCGTTAGGCTACTGAATGTTTAAGGGATTCTTTCATCCTTCTCATTTTCAAGTTCTATTTTCTTGTCAAGCCTTTCAAGTTACATTATATTGGGGTATGATCTCTATATCTATAATACTTATCTTGTATTTTCATATGATGAGAGACCCTATTTCATCTCGTCAATTCTTTTTTTTTTGAAGTTTAAGTGACGTCGTTAGGCTGTCGAATTTCTAAGGGGTTCTTTCACCCTTCTCATTTTCAAGATCTATTTTCATGTCAAGTCTTTCAAGTTCCTTTTCGTTATGTTGGGGTATGATCTCTATATCTATCATACTGATCATTTATTTTAATATGATGAGAGACCCTATTTGATCTCATCAATCCATTTTTGGATGTTTTAAGTGACGTTGTTAGGCTGCTGAATTCTCATAAGAGAAATCTTATTTTTGTCTTCCTTTCAAGTTCTTCGTTTCATATGGTATATCATTCAAATTTCATTACCATGTTCATAAATACATTATATTATATTCCCCTCCTATTTTATGAATCGTTTTTAGTGGATGACCCATGTCTCCTCTCTTTTCAATGTTTTCTAAAACCATGTATCGTAGACGTTATGCTGCATAGTTTTCGTCACAAAATGCCTCCCTCTTTATCTCAAAATTAACTATTGTTATTAAGTGAATACGCAAAGCTCTTATTTATACAAGGGTATTTACATATATATCAAAATGATCTATTTTAAATTCTGGGATTTACATACATGAAACCCTCTTTCCCTTTTCTGTGGGTTTAAAGTGACATAAAGATCATGTCTTTAAAGAAATTTTTAAAACGTTATGATTAGGAAATGAAACCCATTTATTTTATGCTATATGGGTTGTTTATGAAATGATTTATGATGATATATGTGGCTCACATGATAATAAGGACATGTCAAGGGTGCGCCCAGATATCGCTCCAATGCATTGGGTAAAGACTTAATCTCTAGAGATGACTTTTTAGACTGATACCTTGGTGAATAACCTTGGTAATTTTTAATGACACCTTGGGGATGGACCTTGGTGAAACGAAATTATTGTCAATATTAAATGTTTCAGCCACATCTTCAAGTTATGAAAATGTTATTTTTATTATGATATGCCTCATGATTTCATTCTCATGCCTTAAAGTTCTTTTCATGACCTTATTGAAGTATCTCAAGTTCACATGTAAAATGTTTCTCTTGTTTCCCTTACTGGGCCTTTTGCTCACCCTTTCTTTTGATGTATGTCCCCAGGTTATGTGATGCAGTTTTGAACCTAGGATGAACATGAGGAGAATCCTTTCAAGTGTTTTAGAAGAATGTTTTATGTTTTCATGTTTAAAGTTCCTGGTTTCCAAGACACTAAACCTTAAAGATCATCGGTTTTGTAAAATTTAATGAAAGTTTATGTGATAAAAAGGAGGGATGCTATAGTTGGTATCAAAGTATGGTTTAGTTATTTGTGGAAATTAGGATATGAAAAATTTAGGAAGAAGCCTATAGAAAAGTTAAAATATAGGAAATCTTCCTAGTATTTTGGTGAGTATTGAGTAAGGGGTTTCCAAGCAAATACATCCCTGTTTTGATACGAGCAGGTAGAGGTGGCTCTGGAACAGATGTACATAGGGGTAAAACCCGGAAACACCACTTTGAGCTAGACTCGAACGGGAAATGTTACATGACAATGGGCCTTGCTGCACTCTTGGTTACGACACTCCCGGGGGATATGCTTTAGTAAATTCATAAGCTTAGTATGAACCATTGTTAAAGGAACAAAGATAAAATAAAATAATGATTCACATAAGAATATATGATCATGGATAACCTATATGGGAACCTAGGGGATCACAAGTTAGGGTATACTTTTCTTCTACAAGTTATCCTTATATGATTTGGGTTCCTTTTCATGATTATTGGCTAAGTATTTAATCCCCTAATTATAGTTTCTTTTCTTAGTTAATGGCGGGAAATAGAAGAACATGTCCCAACAACCAATGTGATAGGAAATGCGACAATTGTCGTATTAATATGACAGGGATGATTAGGGGATTAAAATATGATTATCATTTTGGAAGACGTTCACTATTTTGGGGACCCTATATAATCGAGGTAAATAGATTACTACGGTATTTTCATTGAGGAGTAAGGTTGACTTATATTTTGAAGAATAGATGAATTTAAGGTGGACTTACAGTAATTTAGGTTACTTATGGAAATGATTAACCAATCTTGGGTAAAATATGTTTAGGTTAGCTACTTTTGTTATAAGATGTTAGGAGTGGTTGATGTTGTTTGGAGATGAACAATGAAGTTTATTTTGGAAGACTATGTTATTAATCCTTCTTGTATTTGGGTTTCAATATTAGTTTGGTTTACTTTGAAAAATCTTAATGACCGTTATTTATGGAATTGTCAATGATGAACTATGGGTAGTACCATGGAACTTTTAAGATTTAAAAGTAGTTTCCATTCCTATGGGATTCTTTCTTTTTGAAGAGTTGTTTTACCTTACCCTTTCTGTTTTTGGGATAATGTTTAAAGATAGAAGAAATAGATAGTTAATCTTTTCTGGATTATGTGATTCTCTAGAAGATGATTTTTGTGTTTTGATGAGACCAAGTAGTTTTGAATGCTCATAGTTTGGAGAAAAGATTAGTTTTGGGTAGAAACTTATTAAAGGATGAAACTCTACATGAAGATAGGTATATTTTCTTATGTTTTTTTTATGTTGAAAATGAATTCCTCAAAATTATGAAAAGGAATGTAAAACAAAAACATTGTTGGTTTACGTTTCCTACTAGGTAATCAAAGACCGTTTACACACATCATAAGTTTGGGATTTTCTTATGGTTAACTTTATCCTAATCATGTTCTCTATCACTCTTCCCTAAAACTTGACCCTTTTTTTTCTTCCATGTCCATGTTTTCCGACATGGAATCCTGGTGTGGGTTAACTCTGGTGACCTTTGTACTTCCCTTTCTTTCATTTAAAGTAATAATTTTACTGACTCCTTTTCCGATGTGGGACTTTCAATGAAATTTCAAAACCCAATTTTAAAAATTGCGAGGACACAGTTTCTTAAGGGGGGAAGAATGTAACGACCCGAAATTTTGAATAAATCTTGTTTCCTAATTTTATGTGTTATTTTATTTTATTTTTATACCCAACAAAAATGTTTCATTTGATAACATGACTATAATTAAAATGAGACCGTTGGGTTTAGACGGTTATATGACCATTGGTCAATATGACCACTGGAAACTAAACATTTTGATTATTGTCTCTAAATACAAGTAATCTTGGTTAATTATTATAGAAAGAATATTCGATGGCCTCACCCAGTAGTTTTGGACCGATCGAAGCCCATCTAACAGAACTTGGGAAGGAGGTAGCTCCACTGGGCTTTGCTCTGGACCAAACCCAAGCCAAACTTCATCATGTGAAGCTAGAACAGAATCACCTTTGTGAGAAGTTCAAACTAATAGAAATTACTACTTGTGCGATGTTAGCCGAGCCTCCCTCAGATTCTCTCACATTAGCACACCTTACACTTAGGTCCTATGCTGGTGTGATAAGGGTCTATGTAAGGAGACCGTAACTGCCTTGTGTAATCCTTTGTTTTAAATAAAAATTGGGATTTCTTCTTATGATGAAGTTTATGAATTTTTAAATGATCGGATAAATATAGTATGCATATTTTTGATAAATTTTTGAAAAAGGATATTTTAAAAATGTTTGTGTAAACCTTAAATAATTAAAAATGTGTAATGATTTTCAAAAAATGGTCTTCTACAAATATGTTCAGTATGAAATTTAGAGTCTAATAAGATCAACTTGATTTTTGATGAATAGTAAATTGTGAATAGTGATTTTATGATTAGGATTAGTAATGTGTCCAAATGGATTAGTAATCTCACTTAAAGAAAGTATTAATATAATCTAGGCACCTTGATTAAGTAATGTGATTCAATAAAATGGTTAAATAACGGTTTCATAAATTATTACTCATGTATTAGTTTTTTCGAGTGAATAGTGTTTTTTAATTAAAAATTAAATTAAAAATATTTAAATTTTTTTTTATAAAATGGATTTCATTTTTGAACTCAGAGCACCGATATTATGTTATGGTAATTTTTGGGGTTTTTTCTGAAAAAATGAATTTTCGGTGAATAGTGTATTTATTTAAAAAAAATTAAAAAAATTTAGAAAATTATTTTTATAAAATGGAGTTCATTTTTGAAATCATAGCATTGATATTTGGTTAAGGTGAAATTTTGGGTTTATTCTGAGAAAGTTGAATTATCGATGAATAGTGAAAATACAGTTTTTAAGTTACAGGTGTTTAATGACATCATTAAATGATGTATTAAGTATGTAATCAATATGGTCAACTTATTAATAGTAAGATAAGGTATGAGGTGTCCCAAGAGGCCAATACCATGGGAAAATACCATGGGCAAGCCCATGGTTTTGCCAAAACCACTAATGAGGTGTCCCTTGGCCATTAATGCCTTGTCCCCTCACTTTCCCTATAAATACCAAAGCCATCCTCTCATCCATTCGACTCCCCACTCTCCCCCAACGAAGTTCGGGTCTCATTACCTCCCAAGGAGTCCTCCCAAGGTTCCCCCAATCCCTCAAGGTCCCAACCTTTGAGTTTTAAGAGTTACGTTTTAAGGTAAGGGATCTGAGCTCTCTCTTTCTTTTCAAGAAATCTCTTTTATGTCATTTATTTTATGTTCCATGTTCTTATGTTAAAGGATGTTCTTTTATACTCCTATTACTTCCATTTTCATGTTCATATAATGAGATATCCCCTATTGCTCTCATTATTTCGTTTTATGAAGTTTTAAGTGGCACCATTAGGCTGCCGAAATTTTTGTAACGAATTCTTTCTCCCTTCTTATTTTTCAAGATCTATTTTCCATGTAAAGTATTTCAAGTTTCTTTTTGTTATGTTGGGGTATGATCTATAAATTTATCATACTGATCTTTAATGATCATATGATGAGAGACCCCATTTTATCTCTTTAATCTAGTATTTTGAAGTTTTAAGTGGCGCCGTTAGGCTGCCGAATTTTTAAGTGGTTCTTCACCCTTCTCGTTTTGAAGTTCTGCTTTCATGTCAATTATTTCAAGTTCCTTTTTGTTATGTTGGGGTATGATCTCTAAATTTATCATAATGATATTTTATGATCATATTATGAGAGACCGCATTTGATCTCTTCAATTCAGTATTTTGAAGTTTTAAGTGGCGCCATTAGGCTGCCGAATTTTTAAGGGATTCTTTCACCCTTATCATTTTCAAGTTCTGTTTTCTGGTCAAGTATTTCAAGTTACTTTATATTGGGTTATGATCTCTAAATCTATCATACTGTTCTTTTATGTTCATTTGATGAGAGACCCTATTTGATCTCTCCAATTCAGTAATTTTACATTTTAAGTGACGTCGTTAGGCTACTGAATGTTTAAGGGATTCTTTCATCCTTCTCATTTTCAAGTTCTATTTTCTTGTCAAGCCTTTCAAGTTAAATTATATTGGGGTATGATCTCTATATCTATAATACTTATCTTGTATGTTCATATGATGAGAGACCCTATTTCATCTCATCAATTCTTTTTTTTTTGAAGTTTAAGTGACGTCGTTAGGCTGTCGAATTTCTAAGGGGTTCTTTCACCCTTCTCATTTTCAAGATCTATTTTCATGTCAAGTCTTTCAAGTTCCTTTTCGTTATGTTGGGGTATGATCTCTATATCTATCATACTGATCATTTATTTTAATATTATGAGAGACCCTATTTGATCTCATCAATCCATTTTTGGATGTTTTAAGTGACGTTGTTAGGCTGCTGAATTCTCATAAGAGAAATCTTATTTTTGTCTTCCTTTCAAGTTCTTCGTTTCATATGGTATATCATTCAAATTTCATTACCATGTTCATAAATACATTATATTATATTCCCCTCCTATTTTATGAATCGTTTTTAGTGGATGACCCATGTCTCCTCTCTTTTCAATGTTTTCTAAAACCATGTATCGTAGACGTTATGCTGCATAGTTTTCGTCACAAAATGCCTCCCTCTTTATCTCAAAATTAACTATTGTTATTAAGTGAATACGCAAAGCTCTTATTTATACAAGGGTATTTACATATATATCAAAATGTTCTATTTTAAATTCTGGGATTTACATACATGAAACCCTCTTTCCCTTTTCTGTGGGTTTAAAGTGACATAAAGATCATGTCTTTAAAGAAATTTTTAAAACGTTATGATTATGAAATGAAACCCATTTATTTTATGCTATATGGGTTGTTTATGAAATGATTGATGATGATATATGTGGCTCACATGATAATAAGGACATGTCAAGGGTGCGCCCAGATATCGCTCCAATGCATTGGGTAAAGACTTAATCTCTAGAGATGACTTTTTAGACTGATACCTTGGTGAATAACCTTGGTAATTTTTAATGACACCTTGGGGATGGACCTTGGTGAAACGAAATGATTGTCAATATTAAATGTTTCAGCCACATCTTCAAGTTATGAAAATGTTATTTTTATTGTGATATGCCTCATGATTTCATTCTCATGCCTTAAAGTTCTTTTCATGACCTTATTGAAGTATCTCAAGTTCACATGTAAAATGTTTCTCTTGTTTCCCTTACTGGGCCTTTTGCTCACCCTTTATTTTGATGTATGTCCCCAGGTTATGTGATGCAGTTTTGAACCTAGGATGAACATGAGGAGAAGCCTTTCAAGTGTTTTAGAAGAATGTTTTATGTTTTCATGTTTAAAGTTCCTAGTTTCCAAGACACTAAACCTTAAAGATCATCGGTTTTGTAAAATTTAATGAAAGTTTATGTGATAAAAAGGAGGGATGCTATAGTTGGTATCAAAGTATGGTTTAGTTATTTGTGGAAATTAGGATATGAAAAATTTAGGAAGAAGCCTATAGAAAAGTTAAAATATTGGAAATCTTCCTAGTATTTTGGTGAGTATTGAGTAAGGGGTTTCCAAGCAAATACATCCCTGTTTTGATACGAGCAGGTAGAGGTGGCTCTGGCACAGATGTACATAGGGGTAAAACCCGGAAACACCACTTTGAGCTAGACTCGAACGGGAAATGTTACATGACAATGGGCCTTGCTGCACTCTTGGTTACGACACTCCCGGGGGATATGCTTTAGTAAATTCCTAAGCTTAGTATGAACCATTGTTAAAGGAACAAAGATAAAATAAAATAATGATTCACATAAGAATATATGATCATGGATAACCTAGATGGGAACCTAGGGGATCACAAGTTAGGGTATACTTTTCTTCTACAAGTTATCCTTATATGATTTGGGTTCCTTTTCATGATTATTGGCTAAGTATTTAAGCCCCTAATTATAGTTTCTTTTCTTAGTTAATGGCGGGAAATAGAAGAACATGTCCCAACAACCAATGTGATAGGAAATGCGACAATTGTCGTATTAATATGACATGGATGATTAGGGGATTAAAATATGATTATCATTTTGGAAGACGTTCACTATTTTGGGGACCCTATATAATCGAGGTAAATAGATTACTACGGTATTTTCATTGAGGAGTAAGGTTGACTTATATTTTGAAGAATAGATGAATTTAAGGTGGACTTATAGTAATTTAGGTTACTTATGGAAATGATTAACCAATCTTGGGTAAAATATGTTTAGGTTAGCTACTTTTGTTATAAGATGTTAGGAGTGGTTGATGTTGTTTGGAGATGAACAATAAAGTTTATTTTGGAAGACTATGTTATTAATCCTTCTTGTATTTGGGTTTCAATATTAGTTTGGTTTACTTTGAAAAATCTTAATGACCGTTATTTATGGAATTGTCAATGATGAACTATGGGTAGTCCCATGGAACTTTTAAGATTTAAAAGTACTTTCCATTCCTATGGGATTCTTTCTTTTTGAAGAGTTGTTTTACCTTACCCTTTCTGTTTTTGGGATAATGTTTAAAGATAGAAGAAATAGATAGTTAATCTTTTCTGGATTATGTGATTCTCTAGAAGATGATTTTTTTGTTTTGATGAGACCAAGTAGTTTTGAATGCTCATAGTTTGGAGAAAAGATTAGTTTTGGGTAGAAACTTATTAAAGGATGAAACTCTACATGAAGATAGGTATATTTTCTTATGTTTTTTTTATGTTGAAAATGAATTCCTCAAAATTATGAAAAGGAATGTAAAACAAAAACATTGTTGGTTTACGTTTCCTACTAGGTAATCAAAGACCGTTTACACACATCATAAGTTTGGGATTTTCTTATGGTTAACTTTATCCTAATCATGTTCTCTATCACTCTTCCCTAAAACTTGACCCTTTTTTTCTTCCATGTCCATGTTTTCCGACATGGAATCCTGGTGTGGGTTAACTCTGGTGACCTTTGTACTTCCCTTTCTTTCTTTTAAAGTAATAATTTTACTGACTCCTTTTCCGATGTGGGACTTTCAATGAAATTTCAAAACCCAATTTTAAAAATTGCGAGGACACAGTTTCTTAAGGGGGGAAGAATGTAACGACCCGAAATTTTGAATAAATCTTGTTTCCTAATTTTATGTGTTATTTTATTTTATTTTTATACCCAACAAAAATGTTTCATTTGATAACATGACTATAATTAAAATGAGACCGTTGGGTTTAGACGGTTATATGACCATTGGTCAATATGACCACTGGAAACTAAACATTTTGATTATTGTCTCTAAATACAAGTAATCTTGGTTAATTATTATAGAAAGAATATTCGATGGCCTCACCCAGTAGTCTTGGACCGATCGAAGCCCATCTAACAGAACTTGGGAAGGAGGTAGCTCCACTGGGCTTTGCTCTGGACCAAACCCAAGCCAAACTTCATCATGTGAAGCTAGAACAGAATCACCTTTGTGAGAAGTTCAAACTGATAGAAATTACTACTCGTGCGATGTTAGCCGAGCCTCCCTCAGATTCTCTCACATTAGCACACCTTACACTTAGGTCCTATGCTGGTGTGATAAGGGTCTATGTAAGGAGACCGTAACTGCCTTGTGTAATCCTTTGTTTTAAATAAAAAATCAGATTTCTTCTTATGATGAAGTTTATGAATTTTTAAATGACCGGATAAATATAGTATGCATATTTTTGATGAATTTTAGAAAAATGATATTTTAAAAATTTTTATGTAAACCTTAAATAATTAAAAATGTGTAATGATTTTCAAAAAATGGTCTTCTACAAATATGTTCATTACGAAATTTAGAGTCTAATAAGATCAACTTGATTTTTGATGAATAAAAAATTGCGAATAGTGATTTTATGATTAGGATTAGTAATGTGTCAAAATGGATTAGTAATATCACTTAAAGAAAGTATTAATATAATCTATGCACCTTGATTAAGTAATGTGATTCAATAAAATGGTTAAATAACGGTTTCATAAATTATTATTCAAGTATTAGTTTTTTCGAGTGAATAGTGTTTTTTAATTAAAAATTAAATTAAAAATATTTAAAAAAATTATTTTTATAAAATGGATTTCATTTTTGAACTCAGAGCACCAATATTATGTTATGGTAATTTTTGGGGTTTTTTCTGAAAAAATGAATTTTTCGGTGAGTAGTGTATTTATTTAAAAAAAATTAAAAATATTTGGAAAATTATTTTTATAAAATGTAGTTCATTTTTGAAATCAGAGAATTGATATTTGGTTAAGGTGAAATTTTGGGTTTATTCTGAGTAAGTTGAATTTTCGATGAATAGTGAAAATACAGTTTTTAAGTTACGGGTGTTTAATGACATCATTAAATGATGTATTAAGTATGTAATCAATATGGTATACTTATGAATAGTAAGATAAGGTATGAGGTGTCCCAAGTGGCCAATACCGTGGGCAAATACCATGGGCAAGCCCATGGTTTTTCCAAAACCACTAATGAGGTGTCCCTTGGCCATTAATGCCTTGTCCCCTCACTTTCCCTATAAATACCAAAGACATCCTCTCATCCATTCGACTCCCCACTCTCCCCCAACAAAGTTCTGGTCTCATTACCTCCCAAGGAGTCCTCCCATGGTGCCCCCAAGCCCTCAAGGTCCCAACCTTTGAGTTTCAAGAGTTATGTTTTAAGGTAAGGGATCCGACCTCTCTCTTTCTTTTCAAGAAATCTCTTTTATGTCATTTCTTTTATGTTCCATGTTCTTATGTTAAAGGACGTTCTTTTATACTCATATTGCTTCCATTTTCATGTTCATATAATGAGATATCCCCTCTTTCTCTCATTATTTCGTTTTATGAAGTTTTAAGTGGCGCCGTTAGGCTGCCGAAAGTTTTGTAACAGATTCTTTCTCCTTTCTCATTTTTCAAGATCTATTTTCCATGTAAAGTATTTCAATTTTCTTTTTGTTATGTTGGGGTATGATCTATAAATTTATCATACTGATATTTTATGATCATATGATGAGAGACCCCATTTGATATCTTCAATTCAGTATTTTAAAGTTTTAAGTGGCGTTGTTAGGCTGCCGAATTTTTAAGTGGTTCTTCACCCTTCTCGTTTTGAAGTTCTACTTTCATGTCAATTATTTCAAGTTCCTTTTTGTTATGTTGGGGTATGATCTATAAATTTATCATAATGATATTTTATGATCATATGATGAGATACCCCATTTGATCTCTTCAATTCAGTATTTTGAAGTTTTAAGTGGCGTCGTTAGGCTGCCGAATTTTTAAGGGATTCTTTCACCCTTATCATTTTCAAGTTCTATTTTCTTGTCAAGTATTTCAAGTTACTTTATGTTGGGGTATGATCTCTAAATCTATCATACTGATCTTTTATGTTCATTTGATGAGAGACCCTATTTGATCTCTCCAATTCAGTACTTTGTCATTTTAAGTGATGCCGTTAGGCTGCTGAATGTTTAAGGGATACTTTCACCCTTCTCATTTTCAAGTTCTATTTTCTTGTCAAGTATTTCAAGTTACATTATATTGGGGTATGATCTCTATATCTATAATACTGATCTTTTATGTTCATATGATCAAAGACCCTATTTTATCTCGTCAATTATTTTTTTTGAAGTTTAAGTGATGTCGTTAGGCTGTCGAATTTCTAAGGGGTTCTTTCACCCTTCTCATTTTCAAGATCTATTTTCATGTCAAGTCTTTCAAGTTCCTTTTTATTATGTTGGGGTATGATCTCTATATATATCATACTGATCATTTATGTTCATATGATGAGAGACCCTATTTGATCTCATCAATCCATTTTTGGAAGTTTTAAGTGATGGTGTTAGGCTGCCGAATTCTCATAAGAGAAATCTTATTTTTGTCTTCCTTTCAAGTTCTTCATTTCATATGGTATATCATTCAAATTTCATTACCATGTTCATAAATACATTATATTATATTCCCCTCCTGTTTTATGAATAATTTTTAGTGGATTACCCATGTCTCCTCTCTTTTCAATGTTTTCTAAAACCATGTATTGTAGAGGTTATGCTGCATAGTTTTCGTCTCAAAATGCCTCCCTCTTTATCTCAAAATTATTTATTGTTATTAAGTGAATACTCAAAGCTATTATTTATACAGAGGTATTCACATATATATCAAAATGTTCTATTTTAAATTCTGGGATTTACATACATGAAACCCTCTTTCCCTTTTCTGTGGGTTTATAGTGACATAAAGATCATGTCTTTAAAGCAGTTTTTAAAACGTTATGATTATGAAATGAAACCCATTTATTTTATGCTATATGGGATGTTTATGAAATGATTGATGATGATATATGTGGCTAACATGATAATAAAGACATGTCAAGGGTGCTCCCAGATATCTCTCCAATGCATTGGGTAAAGACTTAATCTCTAGAGATGACTTTTTAGACTGATACCTTGGTGAATAACCTTGGTAATTTTTAATGACACCTTGGGGATGGACCTTGGTGAAACGAAATGATTGTCAATATTAAATGTTTCATCCACATCTTCAAGTTATGAAAATTTTATTTTTATTATGATATGCCTCATGATTTCATTCTCATGCCTTAAAGTTCTTTTCATGACCTTATTGAAGTATCTCAAGTTCACATGTAAAATGTTTCACTTGTTTCCCTTACTGGGCCTTTTTCTCACCCTTTCTTTTGATTTATGTCCCCAGGTTATGTGATGCAGTTTTGAACCTAGGATGAACATAAGGATAAGCCTTTCAAGTGTTTTAGAAGATTGTTTTATGTTTTCATGTTTAAAGTTCTTGGTTTCCAAGACACTAAACCTTAAAGATCCTCGGTTTTGTAAAATGTAATGAAAGTTTATGTGATAAAAAGGCGGGATGCTATACCTACCATTTTTTTGGATGGTTCTAAAATAAATTTTAAATCACCACCGAGCATCCAAGTGATATTTTCTAGATCGAAGCATTCAAGATCATGAAATAACTGATCTCTCATCCGCAACTCACATTTCACATAGAAAAGCATTAAAAACACTAAGGTACACCCTTATCAACCACTACTATGACACTATGATTTGAGATATCATAAAGATTAATTGAATAATAATCCTTCCCAAATATCAAGATGTTATGGTTTGTGGGTTATCCATGCATGAAATGATGAAGTACTATTTGAAAACAAATTTTACCAATCATAGATATAGACTGTTTCATTTCAAGAACTTTTATAATATAGGATATACTCTTAGAAAATTCAATGAAGAGAAAATATGTCTTCACCTAGTCCCTAAGGCCATAAGAATTCCAAAAAATAAAGGAGATCATTTGAATAGGATCCTCCTGGTTTTGTCCCTTGGAAAGGAACATTATTTAGGTTGAAGATATGAGAATGTTGTTCCCCTAATAGATCAGGACATCATACAAACTCCAGAGGGAACCAATGTGGGATACAGAGACTGAGTTATTCCCTCTTCTATAACATACGATAACACAATGATAGAATTAGAGGTTCTTATCAGGGCGATCGACTGAGATTCCGAAATGCTGGGAACAACAATTCAAAGATCATATTCCTAAAAAATCGATAGAAAACCAAGATATCCCATTTAGAGATTAGAACCTGTTGGTAGAATATCATAATCATAGAAGTGATTAGATTCAACTAGGGAAATATCATTTATCTGATGCAGAATTAGTGCATGAAAAAATGAAGTGTTGATGAAATCAATGGCTGAAGAAGAAAAAGGGACACTCGTATTGAATGGAACCAAATCCTGAAAAGGTTGGGGATTAAACGGAGCAGCTAAGATTTCATGGGGAGTAAGTTCGCAAAAAAATAGATAAGACTGGGGATGATGATATGAGGGACCAAAGCCTTCTTTGGAGGGGTGGGGAAACAATATAGGAACAACAACCTCAGCAACCTGAGCAATCGACGACGAGATGTGATGCTCAAGAACACATATAGGATGCAGATACCGATCTCAGACGTAGTTTCTCTCTATTTCCTTCAGGCTGACACCTCATTCATGAGGATGAGATAGGACAGAAAAAACCTAAGAGGTTTGGGATAAAGAATACATTTCATCTATTATGAATAAACTTCAATCTGAAGGAAGAGCTAAGATGTGATCCCATGGGAGACGTCTATAGAAATAATGATTTGGATGATCAAACCCTCCCAACGATGAACTGATCAGTCATCAATGCATAAGAATTACTGTTGATGATCCACAATCCTATATAGAAATTATAGATTGAAGAAGGAGAGCAGGAGGCCGGGAAAGAGAATCCAAACCGCCACTTGAGGATACTCTCATCCATGGTGTAAGTCCATGGACCATCAGAGAAGGATAAAGCACAAACGACTGACAGAATGGTGGATGAAGGCCCATGCCTTGATGACATTTTCCCTTGAAGTGAAAAAATGCCGAAGGAGAGAAGTTTCAGAAATGAGATGGAGGAAGGAGCCTTTAATCCCCATGAGGCGATGAAAGATTAGAACACGGGAAGTAGAGGATTTTCCTTGCCGAATCTCAGGATGAGAGTCCATATATGAAGATCTAAAACCTCCTTGAAGGATGACACCAAGAAGACAAGAACTAGGGTCCCCTTCTCTAAGACAGAGCTATCATCCATGAATGGAACCTCTGTAAACTAAGGAAGACATGTCGGTTGTACTGGGGGTTCTGATCTAAGAATATTCTCCTTGAAAGATGGGGCAGATGTCGATTATGCCCCTGGTATGCTTGAAATATCGATTATAAGGAAATAATTAACACTGGTGGGAGGGTGGGGAGAGGAGGGGCCAAACGATGGTTACCGGAGATGAGCTAGAGGTGCCATAGAATTCACCAGGAAGAAAGCAATGGTCAGGTAAATTCTATTGTAGGGAGGTGTGTTAAGCATGTTCGTTAAGCATGAAGGGGACATCCTCTTCCTATATTCATGATAAAGTTTATACACTTAAATTAAAAGACCTTAGGTGCCAAGACCTACCTTGTATTTGTGAAATGGAAGATAAATCTTGGTTATGGTATAGAAGACTAGGACACTGTAACCTTAGGGACCTATGAAAACTCTCAAAGGAAAGACTCGTTAAGGATATACTGGAGATTTGATTTGATTTTCCAAAGTTTTTTATCCCTTTAAATATTGAATGAATCATAAATCAAGATTTAAATCAATTAGTTAAGTCTCATATTCTGATGCATTATAGAATGTTCATATAGATCCTTTCGATCCAATAAAAAATAGATGTATTGGAGGAAAATACAATGTATTTGTTTTAGTTGATGATCACACTAGATTTACATGAGTCTATTTTCTAGTAATTAAATTTGTTAAAAAAATATTATAAATATTTTTCTTCCAAAGATAAAAATGAGAAAAACCATCCATTGATAACTATTCATAGTAATCGTGAGGGGTAATTTGAAAATTAATATTTTGAAACATTTTTTAGTTAGAAAGGAATTACTCGTAAGCTTTTAGCTCAAAGAACTCCACAACAAAATGGTGTTGTAGAAAGAAGAAATTGAATTCTTCAAAAGATAACCAGAACCATGTTTACTAAACACTCTATTGATAAACACTTTTTGGATGAAGCTTTTAGTACTGCTAGTTATATTATAAATCTATGTTTAATCATAAATTTTCTTGAGAAAACACTTTATGATTTATGGACTAGTCAAAAACCTAAAGTTTCTTTCTTAAAAGTATTTGGATTCAAAGTATTCATCTTGAATACTAAATATATCTTACATAAATTCACACCCAAATTCGATGAAGTAATTTTCTTAGGCTACTACACTAATTTTAAGTCTAGTATAGTAATTAAAAAAAATATTGTACTGTTGAAGAAACAGAACATGTTAAATTTTATAAAACCAATCCTTTTGTTTTTAAACAACACCAAACTAAATCTTCATATGTGTTTTAGAAAACTGATTATCAACCAATGATAGAAGACCCTGCTAATATGGAAAATACTCAAGGAAATGTTTTTGATGTATTTACCCCAGAATATTTTCTACCTTACATTGATGAAAATGTTTTAAAAACCCCTAATCAGTTGTTTCTTCATAATTATCACAGTGATAGTATCATTGGTGATGTAAATCAACCTATAAGGACTATAAGTTCACTATGAAATGAAGTATAGAATCTATAATTTATTTCTCAATTAGAACCATAAATAACTGATGAAGCTATAGTTTATGATGATTAGATTAAATACATGAAGGATGAACTAAATGAATTCGAAAGGGACAAAGTATCAACCAAAGTTGAAAGTCCTAAAGATACTTATATAATTGGAGTAAAGTGGGTCTTCAAAAATAAGTGTTATGAAAATGGAATAATGGTACGAAATAAATAACAATTAGTTTCTAAAGGCTATAATCAACAAGATGGAATAGAGTATGAAGAAAACTATGCTCTAGTAGCTAGACTTGAATCTATTCATATTCTATTATACTTTGTCGTATTCTTCAATTTAAAACATTTTCAAATGGACTTGAAGTGTTCTTTCCTTAATGTATAAGATCAAGTGGAAGGTTATGTT
This sequence comes from Viscum album, assembly GCA_963277665.1. NCBI lineage: Eukaryota > Viridiplantae > Streptophyta > Magnoliopsida > Santalales > Viscaceae > Viscum > Viscum album. The sequence goes on from OY728156.1 coordinate 57,476,525, forward strand.
GAACAACCTCCCAGTTTGGAAGACACAAAACATCCCAAACAAGTTTACAAACTTACCAAATATTTTTATTGACTTAAACAATTCCTTAGAGCCGGCAATGACAGACTTACATGATTTTTGTTGCAAAGAAATTATGTTAAGGAAACTATTGAACCAACCCATTATATAAATAAAGTCAAGAAAAAAATAATTGTTCAAATTTATGTTGATGATATAATGTTCAGATCAACTCTACAATATTTAACTATTTATTCTGTAAATCTCATGAAATCCAAGTTTGAAATGAGTATGATGAGTGATTTCACATTTTTTCATTGTTTTCTAATTTCTCGAAAACCAGAAGGAACATATATATATCAACATAATTATATTAAATATATTATTAAAAATAATGGATATGAAAACACTAACAGTATAAGTAATCCAATTAGGACATCAAACACTCTTGAACTTGATGATGTTGGGAAACAAGTAGATCAAACAACTTTTAGAGTTAAAATAGGTTGTTTATTATAATTAACAGCTAGTCCTCAAGACTTAATGATTTCAGTATGATTTTGGGAAAGATATCAATTTAATATAAAAATAATCCCCTTTAAAAGAAATGATTTTTTTCTCTATTTAAAGGGGGAAAAGTATTTATGACTCTTTATTCATTTGGAAATGCTTTTATTTTAAAATGATTTAAAGATGATGATTTTGTGGTTGTACAATGGATTGGAAATGTACATCTAGAACATTTGATTTCTTATGGTATTCATTAGCTTCTAGTTCATGTAAGAAACAACACTTAGTAGCACTTTTAACTTCTAAAGATGAATATGTAGCAGCTATAAGTGTCTGTGCTCATGTTTTGTGGATAAAACACACACTCATAGACTATGGAATGAGTTTTACCAAAACATAGATAATATGTGATAATACCAGTTCCATTTCCCTATGTAAAAAACCCTTTCACATCACTTTTTTGAAAAACACATAAATATTAGGCATCATTTTCTTGGGTATCACACACTAAAAGGCATATCCTTCTTAAATTTATCAGAATTCAATATCAACTCGATGACATATTCACAAAATCATTATCCTTCCCAAGATTTTAATATATTAAACAAAGGTTATGAATGATAACTATAAGGTAATCCTTTATATTATCTTTCTATTGAAATATGTATCCAAACATTAAGATACTCTTTTTTCATTGAGGGAGTACATATTTGTACTCTTTTATATTTCCTTTTCCAAAAAAATTTCAGAACCGAAAATATTTGAAACCTATAAAGTTTTCTTTCCCTAATAAAATTTTTTAGAACCTATGTTTTATAATATGAACCTTATCAATTCTGAAAAATATTTTTGAGCAATCTGGAAGGTACGTTTCCTTTTCTATGTCATCATAATGTTTTTCATTTAGGAATTTTCAATCATATTTAAAAAAACCTTATCAGATTCAATTTATATAAATCTAATTTTTCCTTAAAACCAAAAATGACTGAAACCTAATAATCCTTCTCCGATATTGATATCAACCATTATATTATATCTATAAAATCTAAACTGTTGGATTAAACTAGGAATATGGATCTTATCCAGGAAGAATATATAAAGGCACATCATATTCGTGTCCCAAAATGGTTTTCTTGGTCTTTTGTGTCAAATCCCTACCGCCCTTTATTTCTACCATTCAATTTTCCTTCGGTTCAACTCTGAATGTCTCTTGATGTTTCCTTGCAGGACCTGATGGCCTCAAACAAGGAACTTAATGATTGTCTAATCTTCATAGAAAGTTTGGTGGAACCAAATTTTATTGCCAAGTATCACTACTTGATTTTGAAAATCATAAATAAGAATGGATGGGAAAGTATCTGTGTAGGAAACGATAAGAAATTTGATCTCGTATATTTTGATCTTGTTATAGAATTTTATGATACAATTAATTTTTATGAACAAGAAGGAAGTGAAATTTATTCATTCAAGAGTTATGGGAATAATTATTAATTGTATTTCAACAATGATATAAGTATCTTGTATATACATAATAAAGGAAAGCCATATTTTTCGTGTAAATACTGCTAGATAAGAATGGTTATTTTGAAAAGTTTAACATTTTTGAGTGCCTTGGACATATAGGTGTAAAGCCACTAAAGATCACTCATCATTCAACCAATCATAGATTTCTAGCTCTCTGGATGCAAGGTTTTATAATTCCAAATAAGGGAGACAAGAACTCCCATAAGATATGTGATATCTTCATGATGGAATTTTTTGTGAATATAAGGAAGATAAACCACATCAAGTACATTCTTTTAAAAATTATAAATGTTATGAACGGAACCATCAAGTCTTAGATCATAATGTACCATGTGATTTTTTTAAAGATTATTGTCTTCTTCTTAAAATATTTCAAAATACCAGGAATCTAAAAGGCCAAAGTTTTCAAAATAATGATGTTAAGTGATGATACCCTGAGAAAAATTATGATTGGTTTCAATACAATGAAAGGTGAATTCATTTAAATTCATAAAAAGGATGATCAAGTTACCAACAAGAAACATGATGTTGGTGAAATTTACAAACCAACCCCTAATAAAAGAAATATAAAGAGATAGAATCTATGAAAGAACAAGCACCAACTGTCAAACCCTAATTTTCTCCTCCCAAACCTATGGAACAAAAGACCTTTTCTGTTGAACTTATTGCTAAAATAAGAGATCAGAATAAAAAAATAAGGAAGGAGATGAATTTTTTGGGTTAGAACCTACTGAGGCTAAGGTCATAAAGATTCATGAAGAAAAAGATCTTGAGAGATATTATAAATAAATGAATATAAAGAATAATATGTTGGAAGCTAAGATTGTTCGATCATTACTTAGATATACCAAGAAGGCTTCTCAATAAGGTCCAGTACCAGAATCATTAATGAACGATCCAGTTCTAATTAAGAATCTGGTAGCAAATAAGAGAGATAAATATATTTCTATTTCATAATCCATTATTGAAGTAGAAGAACTCCAATCAGAAGAAGAAGAATAACTGGAATGTTGTGATGTGATTTTAATGGTGGAAGAATATCAGGAGAAGGAAAGCCCTTCTGAAATTTTTTCAATTAGAACATCCCAAGTTGAATCCACCAACATTATTTCACAAGGTCAATCTATTCAGAAAGATGTTGATACTCAGAATGAGGTCAATAATGATCCCTCATATGTTAATACTATTAATGATGATATTATTCAACACATTGATGATATGTCTGATAAAAAAATTGACACGGATGATGATATAATTTTTCATGTTTCTGATGGTGAGTATGAACTTATAATGTTAAAAATGTAATATATAATGATGAGAAAGGTATGAAAGTAGTTTTTTATTTGACAATGAATGTTTTTATTTAAAAAGTGAATAAAGATGTTTCTGGAACAACAAATAATTAACAAGTTGACCAAGATAATGTTCCCACGCCAATAAAAGAATATACTTCAGAATCTTCATCTTCCCTAAGACATGATTTTCTGGTTCATTCCTTAAAGAATCTTGTGAATACCATTCCATTATTTCCAAGCATTGATTCTAGATGTTAGCTGCTTCAATCAACAATCAATAAGAAGTCATATTAAACAAAAATTAAAATAAAAATGATTATCAAACTGGAATCCAAGTTCAAGACTTTTTAAATCATTTATGTTGCTCATAAGAGATCTTGAAATTAAATAACCACATGGTCTAAGTCAGTGATACATGATCTTAAATTTTTTGTTCATTTCACTGATTTAGTCAAAGATTCATTTGATAAGTATTATAATTGGATAATAAAAATTTCAAAAAATATTTTCGAAAAGCTTAGGCAAGAACAAGTTATCCATCAATGGGAATATAATGATCTGAAGGGAAAGTTAAATTTCGTTGATCTGAATCTAAATATATAAAGGAATCTCAGGGAAGAGACAAATGAAAAACATAAATATCATGAACAAGTGTAAAGTCTCATGGATAAATTATTATATTTCAAGAATAACGGATCAAAAATACGGAAAAGAAAAATCCAGATCATGAACAGTTGATCAATAAGTATTAAGATGATCATAATTAATTGAGGATGTTAATGTATACATATAAAAATATTATGCCAAAAAAGAAAAAGAATGATGGATTATTTTCTATTAAACACTGATATTTTTATGTATTGAAAAAAAAACCATCATAATGAAATTTTTTATCTTTCCATAATTTTTATTTCTATATTACTAACCTTTTAGGTAAATTTTATTTCATTCCCTCCATTACTTTTTGAAAATCACAAAGGGGGAGAAAAGATTTATCAAAAATAATATTATGTTCAAGAAATAATATTCCTATGTATGGTGGATATTACTTTAAGAATTAATTCTTATTTAATAAAGTGTTATTTCTCTATGGAATATAAGAATATGATCCTTTGGGTTTTCATAACTTAAGGGGGAGTTAATTATATTCACCCTAAAGTCATAAACAAATGGAGATAAGTATTTATTTTTTTTCTAAAAAATGAAAACATTAATCCTTATATTCTTTTATGATAATATGTTTGGTCTTTCCAACAAGGGGGTTTTTGGTAAGTCAATTAGTTTTATTATGAATTTTCCATTCTTTTATGTTTTTAAAATTAGAAACACATTTTCTTAAAGTAAAATTATCTTTATATATTAAACATTCTCTTAAAGAAAATCTTCTTTTTTTACGAATTTTTTTCTTAACCCTGGGTTTTCAATGTTTTATCTAGTGTTTTATTATTCCACATCTAACAATTTTTTACTTATGACCATAAAATGGAACCATATCTAAGTCAGAACCTTACAGTACATTAGAATCTGATTTTCCTAGAATTATGACTCTAATTTCATTGAAATCAAACACTGATTTCTTCTGAAATCGGACTACAATTTTTTATGAAGATAAACTCTAATTTCTCCTAAATTCAGACTCCTATTTCTCTAGAAATCAGATTTGGAATTCATTTAAATTTAGACTCTGATTCTATTGTATTTCAGAATATGATTTTCAATACTTTTAGACTATTATTATCAATATATTAAGAATATGATTAAATTACTCTCTTATAGTTACCAAATTTTTATAAATTAAGGATTCTTTTTATCAAATCCTAAACATTCTTATGATTCTTAAGAATGATAATGTTTCTTAATCATGTTAATGTTTCACATTGATTGTTATTCAAAACAATGTCGTCCAATCCGTTTTAACATAACTGTTGTCTATGTTCCCCATGTATAGGTCCTTATGAAATTTTATGAAAAATATGAGCATTGGGGTAGGAAGTTGGCCATTGGGATTTTCATCTATAAATACTCAGCCATGTGAACAAGCTCATAACTAGTGTTTTTCGGGGAGAACTTTTGATCTCTGGAATGAAGTGATACTCTATGAGAGCTCTGAACAAATCTTTTTTATACAAATGTTGTAAAAAACATGTTAAAGATGATAACATATTGTTCAACCTTAACAGTGTGATTCCAATTGCTATTTATCAATAGAAGGCTTTCGGTGATAGGAATACAGTGATGTCGATCACTATAGAGATCAAGGGCTTGCAGGGATAACAAGATAGATACTAATATTCATATCGAGGGATTACCCTAGTTTGGGTAAGATAGAAATTCATGAAAGTATTAATCAAGGGACCTTTATCCAAGGTTTTTGGATACCCTTATCTTTGGGAGAATATATATCTTATACTTTTCTTGTTTAGTTACAAGCTTTAATTCCACTATATTTTGTTAAATATTGGAACTGTAACCCTTATACACTTTATTATACTTGTATACTCTAATATAAATAAGATTATATATGCCATTATGTAAAATAATTCCTTAGGTAAACCTATCTTATGATTCTTTATTGGATCCATATTATCGTATCCTAATCCAGATAGTTTGTTTGTTAAGAGAAAATAGGGTTTGTGAATTCATCTCGTTTAACTTTGTTAAACATAGATTTTCTTAAGGAAAAAAATGAATGTTTTAAACCTAATATTCACCCACCCTCTTGTTATAGATCATCTCATATATTATTTTTATCCTACATATGAAACATAGGATTTTAATTTCATGTAACTTATTTTATTTTATGTTCAGTTTAAAGAGATATGGGAAAGGATTTATCAATGTTGGGAAATGTAATAATAACCAAAATCTTACATAAGAGTATTTATCTACATAATTTTTGTTAAAATTAGGAAAATTAATACACTTGGAAGAGAGAAATAATTGTATTATATAATTTTTTTATTAACATAGAAGTAATTGGGGAAAATTAATAATGTAAGAAACATTACACTTCTTTTCATTGTAGTTATTTTAGGCATCTACTAGAAATTGTAATGGTTTTTTTTCTGAAATGGGTGAGTAATATTATCACTTCATACGGATTAATTGGTAAATATATTCGAGACATTTTTACTTTCATAAGTATTATTCAAATCTCTTCATTCAATAACTTTTCACATATACTCAAGTTGAAACTCTATTATATATTGACACATGATAATAAATTTTTTCAAATCATTAAATTTTGTCACCTAGGCAATAATTTATCAAAATGAAACTGAATGTAATGATACTTCAAACATAATCTTAATGATAATCCGAAATATATGTATTTGGGGAAATAATTATTAAGTATGAACATGAAGATATTTAGTTTCTCTAATGTAATCTTAATGATGAATGTGAGAATATGAAATTAATGAAACATAATTAGAATTGTGATTCTCTATCTATTAAATTATGTAATGCTAACTTGTGAATGAAAATTATGTCAATGTTCCACATTCCATAATATATAGAATGGGATATCTTTGGGATTTGATATTATAATACTATAAATGAACTCTTAAGTATAAATGTGAGATTAAATTTGTTTTTTGAAGTTAAATCTATCAATTCTTAATTTTTTATTCACAAATTATTCATCATATATACTCTAAAGGGTTGTCATTATAGATTTTAGATAATTGAACTATATATAATTCATATAAATGAAATCAAGAACAATTACTTCCCACAAGGTAAATACAAGGGAAGAATAATATCCAATAACTCTCTGGAACATGAATCACTGAGGATATCCTCCATATTTTGTTTAATACTCCATCACAATCCACCCACAGTTGTCACTCCCACCATCAAAAATCATCATGCTCTATAATTCATGCATACACATAACTAATATTTATCTTTGAAAATTACATGTGAAATCAATGTCTACTCAACCCATATTTGAACCTATGTGTCATATTCATAGACATATCATGTGTGGGAATAAGGCCTATATATTGGTGATTATAAACATACCTATTTGAACACTCAAAAACCCACAAAGGAAACAAAAATTAATAATTCAGTTTAACTCCTGGTATGGGAGGTTCTCAAGAGGTAAATAAAGAAGAAAACAATACAACCATGTAAGTTCAAATCTACTAGTACTAAAGAGTAATTAGATGAACAATAGGAAATTTGAATCTGGACACACTCTACAGAAGAATTATCAAGGATGTAAGAAAGGTCCTAATCATCACCATTGTATCCCTTAGTATTCGCACCACAAAAGAAAATAAGGCAAAAAACACTAGAGTCCAAAAATATTGATTTTTATGGCCATTTATAAACCACAACATGAAGTAATCCCTAAGGGTTTCAAGGAATCAGAATTACCATAGATGTAAATACTAAACATACTCCCAAAAATCATGCCACCTTTATAGTCCATGATGGATATCCCTCCCATCATTAATTCATGCCCATTACCCATGGGAGAACCACATCCACTAGTATATGAATATCAAACCATTGATCTAGCCTCTAAAACTACCCCAATATCAATATACATAACCTATAAAAAGTATAAGTTTTGGAAACATGCCTCATTCATGAGTGCATAACCAGTTAGGGGATTACCAACCCTCAGTAGAGGATCATGCCCCACCCAGGCCCCCAGATGTGGGAGCACTAACTCAGAATATATAAGAAATCCTTGTCATTGGGTTTGGTGTGTAATGAATCTATTTTTACATAGTTAATGGGGGACTGAAAAATTACATAAATGAACCTTTCCGGAATTACCGACCCTAAAATCTCTTTGAAAATAAAACTCAATCCCCGACTCCAGTCCTACAAAGATAAATTGTAAATCTACATATCATTCCTTTAAAACTACCTAGATTGTTGAAGTTTTAAAACATTTTGATATACATGGAAAAGTACTATTGATATGATATTTTTTGTTGAAAATAATAATTTGTTGAAAATTTTGAATTTTAATTTGTAAAAAAAATGGAGATAATCTGTGATGGGACCTTGATCCCACACTACAAGTTTGATTTGAGGGCCAAATATTTTTCTTGAATCACCCCTCTTAATTCATGGGTTTTGATCCCCTAAGGAGATCATCGATATGATGTCTTAGAGGAATCTTTTACCCTGAATCAAGAATTTTGTAAAAAAATAAAAATTATTATATTAAAATAGTAATAACTATTATTATTACTACTACTATTATTATTATTATTATATAATTATATAATATAATCAGGGGAGAGAAATTCATATTGAACTCACTTCCCCCATCCAATCCCCTTTCCAATTTCTCTCTCCAATGGTGGAACAATTATTAGATTCCAATTTATTTATGTAGTCTTTTATATTTTTTACTTACTATGCAATAATCATGTCCTCCAACCTCCCAACATATCACACACATAGATAATAGTCAATGATTCCCTCTATTAAATCCATCTCCAACCACTAACCACATGTTATATAAACCTTTAATGTAGCTCCTCACACTACCACCTCTCTCCATCACTAAGGCTCTCCAACAACAGGCCACCCATTCCAAGGCCAATCGCTTCAACCACACCCATACCAGAATTTTTAAATTCCACATTTCTACCATTGATACAGCTAGAAAATCTTAGTCTAGAATAATTTATTTCAAATTTAGAAGGGGAGGGAGAGAGATGGGAGAATTATAAAGATATGATAATTCTTTTTCTTTTTCACATCATTCTATAATCTATCTCATATGGGATTATGGAGTTATAGTTAACTTTCATTCTATCCCATTGAATAATTCATTCCAGGAGATTATAAGGGATCACAAATTAGGATCATTAATCCAATAAAAAAATAATCCATGAAAATTAAATATTTTTCATTAAAAATATATTCCACTTTATAAGGGTATAGAATATGTGAATTTGAATTTTATAAACATATAATGAATTTGAGAGGTAAAATTAAATAATCCATACCTGGTAATTAGAAATCCATAAATATAGAACATGGTGGAAATTATTTAAAAAAACAAAATTTATTAATAATAGAGTGATAAAAAACACTACCTCATAAATGGTATAATCATTGGATAAGAATATTAATGAATTTGATTCATTTGAAATATATATAAAATTCTCAAATTATCCCACTAATCTTCTACATTCTGTCATTGAGATCTCTTTATGGAAACTCTTCTCTAATCCTAGGGTTATGTGTAGCGACCTAACCCTTGTATCCTAGAGCTGATACCTACTATCAATTAAATTGTCATGATTAAAACAAATAAATCCCCAAAGGAAGGATTAGTTTAGTAGTCTCAGTAAACCAAATACATATATGAGTCATTCATTAAAAAAGATTACACTAATTACAACATAATTTTTCCTTCATCTTTTTATGATAACATCATTATTCATCTAGAGAATCTTTGCATGTCTTTCTTAGTACACTTCATGGGTTCATGTGGAGAGTAAAAAAATTAGGTTGAGATAAAATTTTTAGTGAGTTTAAGTAAATCATAACATAATATATAATGAATCAATGAGAATAGTCAATATGTAAAGTTAAATAAATGAACATACATTCATTGTAATCAATAAAATGAAATGATAAATAATATGGAAACATAATAAATTAAAACACATTCTATTGAAATATCTAGATTAGGAATATAAATATGGAAAGGTAAGAAACTAAAACACGTTACATTAGTCAATAACTAATAATGAAATGAATCAATAGATATGTCTATGAGAAAACTCATGGATAATAAAAAATTGAGTCTAAATAAGGGAAATACTGAATTTTTGGACATCATGTCTCATGAACATGAAATCCTATACCATAAATGCTTTTCACAAGATGATTTAAATTAAGGGTAGAAACCCAATAAATTTGTGAAACTTATTTGTCTCATGAGATCCTGTTGATGCATCAAGGGGCTATATAATATATAATCCCCATCGGTTTTTTCCAGTTCCATGCATTCCTCATATTGAATAATGAAATTATATAATATTCCTTAAAAATATCCATATTGAATAAAAAAAATATAGATTTATCAATAATTATTCAGTTAATCAAATAACTATTAAAGTAAACACCACTTGTAAGATGGTATATCGTTCACGAAATAGTAAAATTCATGATAAATGATATTGATAATTAAGGGAAATTCTATTCTCAATGATCATATAAAATTGAGAATATCAATGGGACTAACAAGGAATTCAAGGAAGTGAATGGAAAAACATTCCTTCTATAAATCAATTGAAAAGAATTTGGAAAAGGATATGAATGGTATTAATAAAAAATGTCACTAGTGCATTTAAAATAGATGGTTTTTTCATTGATTAAATAAAGGAATAACATGAAAATATTTCTGTGGAAAATATAATTCTATTTTAAAAGCCTTTGGAAAATTTTGTTCTTTAAAAATCACATTTTTAAAAAAATTATTTAAAAATAATCATTTTAAAATTGGAAAGGATTATCTAAATAAATTAATATGGATAAATCTTTACATGTCGTATGAGGTAAAAATAAAAATTCCACTTGTAAGGTAAAAAGGGTAAGAAAAATGACTTGTTTGGAAAGTGATAATAAAATTCTTTTAAATTCATTAATAAAAGACAAAAAGTGGAAAACAAGTTTTAGAAAAATGTTTATTACTACATAAAAACATTTTTTAAAACATTTTTAGAATACATGATTTTATAATAAAATATGATCTCCGACTAAATAGGGAAATTATGTCGTGTTTTCATTATACATTTTCTAAAACATCTGTGTACCAAAGAGTTGAAAAAATGGTACTAATAAATGATAAAGGTTATGAATAAAAAATGATATTAAAGTTAAAGTGTTTATTGAAAAACAATCCAATAATTTCCTCAAATGGAAATTCAATTACAAACAATCTCGAATAAAATTATATTTTGAAATACACCATTGAAATTGATATAACATTGAAGTGAGAATAAATAAATGAGTATATTGTATGTATCAACTATAAATCCCCATAATGTAAGTGGAAATACAAAAATAAATAGTGAAAAAGTTATTAAACACATAATCATAAAATATTAATAATAATGAGGAAGTAATATAACTCAATGAAATGAAATTGAGTTATAAAATTCTATTCCACTTCATAACTTTTAACTCAAATCCTCTTAAAAGAAATAATTCATGTTGAAATAAGAAATAAAATTAAGATATATTTTTTCATGTTATTATATATCATAATGGGAATTATATACACCATATTAATTTAATTGTGTGTAAAAAATTATGTATGCCTTATGAAAAGATAATGAGATCAGAATCCCAAACCTCGCCTTTACTTTTGGTTGAATGTAAGGTACTAGTGTTTTTTAAAGAATGTTTTAATTTAAGTGTTGTCTTGGATATATCCTTTTCGTCTAGATTAGTGTTTCCCAAGTTCATGTGGGGTCCTGGTGGTGCCCCGGGGACTCGGGGTGTAAAGAGAGGTGAAATAAGGCCAATCAGTGCAAGGCACACTGTCTGCGCATGATTAGGGGAAACCATGTGATTAAACAGTGCGGACTAACCATCTATAGATAGTAGCATTCGCACTGCCAGCACATGGTTAGGAAACACTATGAGGGGTCCCGAGAAAACTGTGTGGGTTGGCCTCTCACGGACAGTAGCTATCGTATAATTTTCACATGGTTTGGAAAATCGTGTGAGTAAACCATGTGGCCCATAAAAGTTGAAAAAATTCCAAAAAATACACCTTTTGATTTTAATAACCAGATTGGGATTTTTATCCTCCTACCCCTTGCAACCGTAGGTACCAAATAAAGGGACCAATATCTCCCAATAATCGACATCCTTTTATTCTTGGATGTTTGGAGTGTCGTTGGAAGCGAAATGAAAATCCGAGTGAGTCTAATCTCCTCCTCCACTCTACTTTCCAGATTAGGTTTTTTATTTTTTGCAACCACCATCCAAAGATCTCAACACATTAATTTTTGGTGAGATATAGGTTGAGTATTCAAAGGAGTTTTGTATTGGGATCTAAAAACATTATTGGGAGGATGTTAATCAATAGATCTGAGGTATGTGGTCTACAAGTTATATCCCTTGAGTTTGATAGAGATTTGTGTATGTTGTGTTTTCAATCTTACCCTCTTGTGAAGTGTTTGTCGTGACATTATGTTGATGTGATTTTTAGTGTGTATAAACCATCTAATGGGACATTCATGATCCCCAAAGGATGTATGGAGAACAATGTGACCAATGTCGGGGCGACCCAGGGGGTGTGCCCACGTTCTTAGACGAAGAGATTAGCAATGTAAATGTAGGGCCAGTGTGCGAGAACATAGAGCCTATGGTGAATTTGATATCAATATTTAAGGATGAATCTGGGAGTCCTAGTAGTAACCTTTGAAGAGAGGAAGTCCTTTTGCGATTTTCTAAGTGAGTTTTGGACAACTTGGGTAAATGGACGGGTTTGGAACAAGCATATTTCCAAACGGGCCCCTGGAACGGAAAATCCAATATCTCTCAGACCGGACGTCCATTTGACGCACCTTCTATTGCATTGGGTTCCTTTTGATGACACAGAACTTCGGGATACATCAAGTCAGGACTTCATGACAGTTGATGTATCTACCCCTTTACTCGAGGAGCGGACCCTCCTGGAATCGAGTACACTGTCTGCGGGAACCCTAAAGCTTGCTGCAACTGCGAAGACTACCGTGCTGGGATCCTCCATGGGTTCGACAATGATGACGACTGTACATGGATCCTACGTGGGTTCGGCAGTGAGGACAACTGTACTTGGATCCTCCGTGGGTTCGTCAGCGATGACGACTGTACTTGGATCCTACGTGGGTTCGACAGCGATGGTTATTGTACTTGGATCCTATGTGGGTTCGGCAGTGACGATTTCTATACTTGGATCCTACGTGGGTTCAGAAGAGGAGATGATTCAGAGGCTACATCTAACCATCTCTACCCTTCTTCGTGGGTAGTATGCCTGTGTGAGATGAGTCTTGTCTTTCAATAATTATCATTGATATGATTGACTTCTGTCCTGTGTGGACCGGATTGTGCTTGGGCTCAGAAGTAGGAGCCAAACTGAGATTGATGACTTAGGTATATGTATGGGCATATACCTAAGTAGATTTTGTTGATACTTTTTGTTTGTATCTTTCTTTTGTGGTTTATCCTTTTTGGATTCTGGGAGACCTTCAGGGGTCTCAGGGTCCCTACTGAGTATCGTTATACTCACCCCTGCATGGGCAATGCCCGCACTACATTGTGTTGGTTGCAGATGACGGATAACACTGATCGTGGTTGAGGCTTGTGGATTGGTATGGTATTCGGAGGTGGTCCACCTGGCAGGACGTACACCGAGCGGACGGACGGACCCGAGGTACCGATGAGACTATTTGTACCAACCCTTCCGGTGGGATTCCCGGAGGACGACTCGATGGTTGATACTTTACTTTACAACTGTTGTACTTTATTTCTCAATTGTACTATACTTTCAGTTGGGTTTGTATACTGGTACATTTACATTCTAGCACTTACTTTTGTACTCAGTTTTACTTAGTTCTTATTTCACTTGCGTACTCTATTGATTTCGATTACTTTTACAAAGGCAATGCCTTCCCTTTTTACAGGAATTTACGTCTTTGGTGCTAGTTGCCAGCCTCTGGCCTATGGAATGCGGGCTTGGGGTAGTCATGGAACAGGTCCCGAGGATGGGTCATGACATATTGGCTGGCTTAAAAAGGAGTTAAATGAGATAAATGGAAATTCTAATCGGTTAGCCTTACTATCACGACCCATCCTCAGAGCTCGTGCCATGACTACCCCATTCCCGCCTTCCATCGGCCTAGGGCTAGCGACTATCACCAAATGCGTAAATCCCAATAATAGGGAAGGCATTGCCTTTATTATAGTAAACAAACACAACAGAGTTCACAAGTGATGTAAGAACTAAGTAAAAATAAGTGCAAAAGTAAGTGCTGGAAAGTAAATGGGCCAGTATACAAACCCAACTAAAAGTACAGTACAAATGAGAAAGAAAGTACAACAGATGTAATGTAAAGCAGCAACCACCTAGTCATCCTACGGAAATCCCACCTGAAGGGTGGGTACAGATAGTCTCGTCAGTACCTCAGGTCCGTCCGTCCGCTCCTTGTATGTCTAGCCAGGTGGTCCATCTCCATATACCGTCCAGCTCCACAAGCCTCATCCACGATCAGTGTTGTCCATCGTCTGGATCCAACACAACGTAGTGCGGGTATAGCCCGTGCAGGGGTGCGTATATGATACTCAGTAGGGACCCCGAGACCCTCAAAGGTCTCCCAGAATCCACAAAGGATAAACCACAAAGGAAATATTCAAACAAGAAATATCAACTGACTTAACTTAGGTATATCCCCATACATATACCTAAGTCATCAATTCTAGTCCGGATCCAACTCTCGAGCCGTAGCACAACCCGGTCCACACAAGAATGAAGTCAATCAGATCAATGGTAATGATTGAATAGTCAAGACTCAACTCACACAGGTATACTACTTTCTAAGAGGGGTGGAGATGATTAAATGTATCCTCTGAATCATCTCCTCTGCTAAACCCACATAGGATCCTTGTACAAAAGTCATCGCTGCCGAACCCACGTAGGATCCAAGTACAGTAACCATCACTGTCGAATCCACGTAGGATCCAAGTAAAATTTTTTTCACTGCCGAACCCAAGGAGGATCCAAGTACAGTAATCCTTGCTACTGAACCCACAGAGGATCTAAGTACAGTTGTCGTCGTCGTCGAACCCACGGAGGATCCCAGCACGGTAGTCGTCACAGTCGCAACCAGCTCTAGGGTTCCCGCACACAGCGTGCACGATTTTGGGAGGGTCCGTTACTCGAGTAAAGGGTTCGATACATCAACTATCACTAATTCCAGAGTTGATGTATCCCGAAGTTCCGTCTTTCCAAAAGGAACTCAACGCGACAGACGGCGCGTCAATCGGACGCCCGGTCTAAGAGATATTGGCTTTTTTGTTTCAGTGGCCCGGTTAGAAATATGCTCGTTTCTTACCCGACCGTAATCCAAGTCATCCAAAACTAACTTAGAGTATTGCAAAAGGACCACCTAGTTGCGAGGGTCCTAGTTCCGCAAACGCTGTGTCGATCGGACGCGCGGTCTTTAGGTTTTTCACCTTAAGTGGAAACGGGCCTGGCCCATTAATCCCTGTGGGATGGCAGGTCGGTTCAATCCTATTTTGACGAGTTCGACCCGGCAGGGGTGTCGGACCAGCATGTAGAAATGCACGGCTCAGCCCGAGGGGCGTGGCCCGGCCCGAAAGGGTGCGGCCCAGCGTAGCCTAGCTGTGCGCGGCCCGGATGGGAGTGACCGGTCTGGCTCGGCCTGCTGGCAGAGCGGTCCGAGGGGGGGGGGGAGCGACCCCCGGCTACCCGAACCGGTGGATCTGCCCTCCCTAACTAGCGGGCAGATGCCGTCCAGCCTTCTTGGTGCATGCAACCCACATGGGCGGGCCACGGTTTGTCTGGCGCGGCGCCCTCCTAGCGCAGCGGCCCTCCTCCGCCCGGCCGGCCAACGGGCTGGTCGGTTCTCTAGCTGAAGCGGGTCGTGGTTCCTTCCACACAGCCTGCGTGGTGGCATCGGCTTCCTCCACCACGACCAGCCCGGGCCACGGCTCCGCATTCTCAGCACGGCACGACGATGTCGTGCTTCGTCCTCTACGGCTTTCTTGGTTGTGCCTTTTCTTTACATGTGCGATGACGGCCCTTGCGCCGCCTGCCTCTTCCGCATTCCACCTCCGGTCGCCGATTCCAAAAAGATCAAGTTCCAGTGGAGGGTCGTCGGGACGTGTTCATTCGGCCCACGCCCACCGCGTTAGGCGATATCAATAGGCTGATATTAACAAAGATGTTCAATGACAAATGAGGCACAATTTTAATCGATTAAAATTGAACTTATTTCCCCTACCTCGAATAACGATTGTTCTTTGTAGACCCAACGAGCGATGTTGCTTCGTCAACGTCGAAGAAAGAACCATCATCGTTAGCGAGTTCTCCGCGTCAGTGTCTCCTCCCTTGATGCGGAGGAAGAAAAGTATTGAAGAAACATGGATCGTTCTTCACCGAGTCGTTCTCCATTGAAGGTGAGTGTTCCTCATCAGAGAAAAGCATTGTTCTTCGTGGAGGAGAGGACTACCTTTCCCCCTTCTCAAAAGCAATTTCCCCCACTCTCATTAATACAACAATTGCCCCAAAAATAAAATAATAATCCTAAGTTATTATTTTATTAACACAATAAATTTTAAAATTCAAAAATCAAATCACTTAATTAATTAAGTGATGTGGTTGAATTTACTAATTATGGTTTGTTGGAAAAACAATAAGAGGGAGAGAGGAAGAGGAAAGGATCCTCATAAATAAGGGGGGTTGTCATGAATTAAACATGGGAGTTTAAAGGGGGTTTGAAAAGAGTTATGGGAGGTGAAAGGTTGGGGCTCATGTGGGCCCCACCTCTCCACCTCTCCATTATCAACACATGGGAAGTTGGGTGGGTGTGGGCCCCACCAATAACATCCCATGGAAGAAATTAACATCCAAAGATATAAATAAAATGGTTCCTACAATTTTATTTAACTTCTTAACTAAACCACAAATTTTAATTTACAACCCGCATAAAATGCAATTGCGGTAGTGGTCCCCTTATGCAATTACCAGCTCTATGAGTTCATCGGTGCCCTCGGATCTCAATTCCGAACACTGGTTCAAAAGTTAGAAAAACCCGCTCGTTCTTTCACTGAACGTACCCGAGCTAAATTTTGGAAATTGATTCTGGGAACACCGGGCCTCAGAATCAAGTGTCGTCAGAAGCCATAGACTCGTAAAATTACAATGTATTTAAGAAAAAAAATTCCTTGAAATTTCTGATTCTTTACATTATTCCCACCTCAGGTTTTTACATCCCTGTAAAGCTACATCATAAACTAGGGAAACAAATGAGGGTACTGAGTAGGCATCTGAGCATCCCGCTCCCATGTGATCTCCTGGAGGTTCTCGGGCTGTGAACGAATGCGCCCTAGAGGAATCGATCATCCACGTAGGACCCACTCTTGTCGATCCGCAATCTCCATCGGGACATCCATGAATTTCTCCCCATAATCGATGTCCAGCTCCCCATGATCCATGATGTGTGATGGTTCATGCACATATCTCCTCAACTGAGATACATGGAGGACGTCGTGCACCCGGTGCAACTGAGGTGGAAGGGCCAGGCGGTAGGCCACCTCACCTACCCTGGTGAGGACCTGGAATGGTTTGAAGAAGCACGGAGATAAATTTCCACCCTGACCTAATCTCCGTAATCGATGTCGAGGTGAGACCCGTAAGAAAACGTGGTCCCCATCCTTGAACTCCAGTGGTCTCCATTTCCTATCAGCATAGGAATTCTGTCTGGTCTGTGTAGTCCTCATCCTCTCCTGGATGATCTGCACCTTCTCTATCATAGCATGGACCATCTCTAGTCCTACAAGTGTTGACTCCCTAGGGTCAATCCAGCACAGAGGTGATCTGCATGGTTGGCTGTACAGTGCCTCGTAAGGTGCCATCCCGATGGTGGAGTGGTAGTTTTTGCTGTATACATACTTCACCAAGGGTAGGTGATCCTCCCATCTACGACCAAAGTAAATTACACATGCAATGAGCATATCCTTGAGAGTATGAATGGTCCTCTCCGTCTGGCCATCCGTCTGAGGATGAAAGGCGATGCTCAGGCATGGATGCGTCCCAAATGCCTCCTGCAACCCCTTCTAAAGAAGGGAAGTAAAGCGAACGTCTCGATCGGAGACGATAGACTATGGAACACCATGAATCCGTACAATCTCCTGAATGTAGAGGCATCTCAATCTCTCTATTGAGCCCTGCTCTCTGATTGGTAGGAAGTGGGCCGACTTGGTGAGTCGGTCCACGATCACCCAGATAGAGTCATGTCCTCTGGAAGTACGTGGAAGCCCCGTCACGGAATCCATGGATATCCCATCCCACTTCCACTCTGGAACCTCTAAGGGATGTACCTAGCATGCTGGTACCTGGTGCTCCGCCTTCACTTGTTGGCAAGTGAGACATCGTGAAACGAACTCTGGTACAACCTTCTTCATACCCGACCACCAGTGATGTCGTCTGATATCCTGGTGCATCTTCACCACTCCAGGATTTACTGCTAGAGGGGAAGTGTGAAACCCCCTCAACACTTCCTCCTGTAGTGCAACTGGTACCATTTTAAGTTCCCTGAAGAATATGATGTGCTCTCCTCCTTTAGAAAATACATCAAGCGCCTGCCCTGTGGAAATATGAGCTCGTCGCATCTCACAGTCAACGTCCCCACACTGTGCCTCTCTAACCCGCTAATGTTGTGGAGGAGTGACTGAGGGACTATATATAGGCTACCCCATCTCTATCCATGAAGGATATCTACAAAGAGGCTAACTGCTCTGTCGCCTCTCCAAGAAGCTGAATGCCCGATCTCCTACTGAGAGAATCAGCCACAACGTTCCCCTTCCTTGGAGTAT
Source organism: Viscum album (assembly GCA_963277665.1). Classification (NCBI taxonomy): domain Eukaryota; kingdom Viridiplantae; phylum Streptophyta; class Magnoliopsida; order Santalales; family Viscaceae; genus Viscum; species Viscum album. The sequence continues at coordinate 57,495,448 of OY728156.1, forward strand.
AGATTGTCTCAAAGTCATAGTCCTGGAGGAACATGAGCCATCACCACTGTCTCAGGTTTAGGTTCTTCTGCGAGAAGATATACCTGATACTCTGGTGGTCAGAGTAGACTGTAAAGTGCTCGCCCATCAGATAGTGACACCACATCTTCAAGGCGAAGACCACTGCTGCAAACTCCAGGTCATGGGTAGCGTAGTTCTACTCATGCTGCCTCAACTGCCATGAACCGTAAGTGATCACTACTCGATCCTGCATCAAGACACATGTGAGTAAAATCCCTGATGAGTCGTAGTAAACTACGTACCCTACGCCCTCCTCTGGTAGCCTCAAGATGGGCGCACTAGTCAATCTCTGTCTCATCTCCTGAAAGCTCTGATGGAATCTATCTGTCCACACGAAGGGTTTTCCCTTCTTCGTCAAAGCTGAAAGCGATGCTAAAACTCTGGAGAAGTATGGAACAAATCTCAGATAGTACCCAGCTAGACCTAGGAAACTCCGCACCTCCATCACGCTCCTCGGTGGCATCCAATAAAGTATTGGCTCGATCTACACAGGATCTATGGCAACTACTGCCTCCGAGATAACGTTCCCCAAGAAGTGAACCTCTCGAATCTAGAACTGGCACTTCAAGAGCTTACCATAAAGCTAGTTCTCTCGGTGTGCGTCCAGTAAAACTCTCAAGTGGTAGGCATGTTCCTCCTCAGTAGTCGAGTAAATCAGTATGTCGTTGAAGATGACTAAGACAAATCGATCGAGGTAAGGCTGGAAGATCCTGTTCATGAGACTCATGAACACTGCTGCATCATTGGTCATGACGAAGGGCATAACCAAGAACTCATAATGGTTGTACTGACACCTAAAGTCCGTCTTCTGCACATCCTCGTCCCGAACTCTGAGCTGGTGATAGCCTGACCTGAGGACTATCTTCGAGAACCATCGTGCTCCCTTGAGCTAATCAAAGAGGTTTTCAATCCTTGGGAGTGGGTACTTTTTATTTATGGTCACCTGATTCAGGTGACATTAGTCCACACATAGTCGTAATCTCCCATCTGCCTTCTTGGCGAATAAAATCAAAGAAGCCCATGGTGAAACACTGGGTCAGATGAATCCTTTTCCTGTAAGTATTCCAGTTGTACCTGCAGCTCACAAAGCTCAGCAGGAGACATCCGATATGCTGGAGTAGATATCAGTGTTGTACCAAGGTACAGGTAAATGTAGAAGTCTACCTCTATGTTAGGAGGTAGTCCTGGAACGTCTTCAAGAAAAACTCCTGCATACTGATCCACCACAACATGAAAACTCAGACTCCACATATCAACCGCTCCTAGGATGAGACTAGCCAACTGATGTGTGATCGGCTACCCTATCCTCTGCGTAAGTCAATCTTGTACTGCCAAGGCTCCCTTCTTGTCGGTGAAGGTGAACCTACTCCCATCTGTGCGGACACACCGCACTTTGCACCCAATACAGTCGATCTGGGCATGGACTGTAGATAACTAGTCCATACACAAGATGACGTCGTAAGGCCTCGATGACGCTATAAGAAGATCCCAGACGAAGCTCTCACCTCTTAGAGTAAGCTCACACTTCCGGAACCAGTGCGTAATCATCGATTCTCGTTTCATAGGAGTCTATATCCGTATGGATCGAGCCAAAATCTCCTTCGGATTCTCCGAGCTCCGAACAAGGGCAGTGGAAATAAAAGAACGACTCGCTCCTGTGTCTATAAAAACTGCGTCAAGGGTGGAGTAGACACATATAGTACCTTGAATCATATCAGGTGTGTCGTGGTCATAGGCCTCGACTGCCTGGAGCTGAGACTTCCCCTATCTGCCAGCTCCTTGTGGTCAGGGGTGGCCCTCTTGGTGGTGGTGGTGGTAGAGCCTCGAAGCATCGTCCACCACCCGCTGCTTAGCCAACTCCTCTGCCTCATCCGCCTGATCCCTGCGGACCACCATGATCGAACCTATACCTCTGCACGGGAGGTCCCTCAACAGTCTTCTACTCGTCTGCATGGTGGGTCAGGCAGTCACGAGCAATGTGACCCTGCCCGCCGCATGCATAGCACTGCCTGCCCCTCATATGGCTAGATTTGAATTGTGTACCCCGCACATCTGAACCAGTATCCTGAGGTCTCCCACCTGATGGCCTGGTCCGCTTGGACCTCTACGACATCTTTCTAATACCAGCTACAGAAGACTCCTCTACGTGTCGCCCTACGGTGAGTCTCGATGGTGGCGTCAGCACAGCAAGAAAGCTCTCCACAAGAAGGGCTTGGTCCATCACTCCTGCCTACATCGGAATGATGAGGGAGATCATCAAATCCCTAATCTCATGCCTCAGTCCCTACTCAATGGTCTGGGCCCGGAAGAATGGGTCTCATACCATTTCTGTGGAGTAGCACGATAGGTCGGTAAATCTCACCGAGTACTAGGCTACTGTCATGATGCACTTCCACAGATGTAGTAACTTCTAGATACGAACCGCATGGAGGGTGGCTAGAACAAACTCCGAGTGAAAGAGGATCTCGAAGTCCGTCCAAAGTAGTGATGCCTCGTCATGCACCTTGAGCATCAGGCTCCACCATCTACCTATTATTTTGTGCAGGAGACTTTTAGCAAGGATCACCATAAGGTCTGCTGGTGTCCCGACCAATTTGAAGACTCTAACGATAGCCTCCAGAAAATCCTCGGCTGCCTGAGGGTCTATCTCTCCGTGGAACCTGGGAAGCCTATATTGCTGAAACTCATGCAATGCACTCTGGCGGTGTGTACTATCTACTGCTGGGGATGGTGGTATCGGTGTCCCGACAGGTAGTGGTACCTCTGGTGCCTCCGCTATAATGGGGCCCTGCACCGAGGCCTCGTCACTCAGTGGGCTGTCATCTCACACGTAACTAGAAACCCAAGATGTCTGCCTTCGTGGGGCCATCCTGAAAAGAAACAGGTGTTCCATGATCAAACAGTATACCTGGTGAGCTGACACAAAGTAATCACAAAGAAAACTTGTGAAACACACATGCAATCAATGTTTTCATGGACTTAGTCGTAAATCAGAAGTCAGGGTCCTGGTGTATGGATACGTCGGCCTCCGCACCAAAACTAGACTCCCTAAACTGATAACAACACTCAATACTCTTAACACTATTTCTTCACAGAAAATAAATTATTTGAGTCCTAAGTTCTGTGGTAGAACCGACTCCTCTGATACCAATTTGTCATGACTTGTCCTCGGGGCCCATGTCGTGACTACCCCAACCCCGCCTTCCATAGGCCAGGGGCTGGCGACTAGAACAAAAGGAGTAAATCCTAGTAATAGGGAAGGTATTTCCTTTATAATAGTAAAAAAACACAATAGAGTACGCAAGTGAAGTAAGCACTAAGTAAAACTGAGTACAAAAGTAAGTGCTGGAAAGTAAATGGTCCAGTATACAAACCCAACTTAAAGTACAGTACAAATGAGAAAGAAAGTACAACAGCTTTAAAGTAAAGTTGCAACCATTGATTCATCCTCTAGGAATCCCACCTAAAGGGTGGGTACAGATAGTCTCGTCGGTACCTCGGGTCCCTCCGTCCGCTCTGTGTACATCCCTCCAGGTGGTCCATCTCCGAATATCGTCCAGCTCCACAAGCCTCATCCACGATCAGTGTTGTCCGTCATCTGCAATCAAAAAAGCATAGTGTGGGCATTGCCCGTGCAGGGGTGAGTATACAATACTCAGTAGGGACCCCGAGACCCCTGAAGGTCTCCCAGAATCCACAAAGGATAAACCACAATGGAAATATTCAAGCAAGAAATATCAACTTACTTTACTTAGGTATATGCCCATACATATACCTAAGTCATCAATTCCAGTCTAGCTCCAACTCTCGAGCCCAAGAACAACCCTGTCCACACATGAAGAAGTTAATCACATCAATGGTAATGATTGAATAGTCAAGACTCCTATCACACAGGTATACTACTTTCGAAGAGGGGTGGAGATGATTATATGTAGCCTCTGAATCGTTATCTCTGCCGAACCAACATAGGATCCTAGTAAAGAAGTCGTCGTTGCCGAACCCACGTAGGATCCAAGTATAGTAACCATCGATGTTATACCCACGTAGGATCAAAGTGCAGTCGTCTTCGCTGTCGAACCCATGGAGGATCCAAGTACAGTCGTCCTCACTGCTGAACCTAGGGAGGATCCAAGTACATTCATCATCGTCGTCGAACCCACGGAGGATCCCAGCACGGTAGTCATCGCAGTCGCATCCATCTCTAGGGTTCCCGCACAAAGCGTGCTCGATTCTAGGAGGGTCTGCTCCTCGAGTAAATGGGTCGTTACATAAACTGTCACAAAGTCAAGAGTTGATGTATCCCAAAGTTCCATCTCATCCAAAGGAACTCAACGTGATAGACGGCGTGTTAATCAGACGCCTAGTCTGAGAGATATTGGCTTTTTCGTTCTAGGGGCCTGGTTAGAAATATGCTCATTTCTAACCCGGCCTTTATCCAATTCATCCAAAACTCACTTAGAGTATCACAAAATGATTTCCTCATCGCGAGGGTCCTAGTGCCGCAGACGGCACGTCGATCAGACGTGTGGTCTTTAAGTTATTCACCTTAAGTGGAAACGGGCCCGACCTGTTAAGCTCGGTGGGCTGGCAGGTCGGCTCAATCCTGTTCTGATGGGTCTGACCCAACCGGGGTGTCGGACCAGCTCGAAGAAATGCACGGCTCGGCCCGAGGGGAATGGCCCGGCCCGAAGGGGCACGGCCCGGCCCGGTGCGACCCGGCAGGCTCGGCTAGTTGGCCGAGCGGTCCGAGGAAGGGGGGGTGGGGGCAGCCTCCCGGCTGCCCGAACCGGTGGCGCCAAGTGGTGCCGCCCTCCCTTACCGGCCAGCCGATGTCGGCCGTCCTTCTTGGTGCAAGAGGCCCGCATGGGCGGGCTGCGGTTAGTTCGGTGCGGCGCCCTCCTAGCACTACGGCCCTCCTCCGCCCGGCCGGCCGACGGGCCGGCAGGTTCTCCTGCTTAAGTGGCCCGCAAAGCGGGCCCCGGTTCCTTCCCCACAACCAGCGTGATGGAGCTGGCTTCCTCCGCCGCGGCATTCCCTAACCACGACTCTGTGTTCCCGGCACATGGCGACGATGCCATGCTTCCTCCGCCGCGGCTTGCTTGGCCGTAGTTTTTCTTTGCGTGTGCGATGACGGCCCTTACGCCACTGGCCTCTTCTACGTTCCGCCTTCACTCGCCGATTCCAAAAAGATCAAGTTCCAGTGGAGGGTCGTCGGGCCGTATTTGTTCGGCCCGCGCCTTCCGCGTTAGGCGATAGCAATAGGCCGGGATAAACAAAGATGTCCAACGACAAATGAGGCACAATTTTAATCGATTATAATTGAACTTATTTCCCCTACCTCAAATAACGTTTGTTTGTTGTAGACGCGAAAAGTGATGTTGTTGCGTCAATGTCAGAGAAAGAACCGTCGTTGTTGGAGAGTTCTCCACATCAGTGTCTCCTCCCTTGATGCAGAGGAAGAAAAGGATTGAAGAAACGTGGAGCATTTTTCGCCGAGTCGTTCTCTGTTAAAGGTGAATGTTATCATTGGAGAAAAGCATCGTTCTTCATTGACGAGAGGAATACCTTTACCCCTTCTCAGAAGCTCTCTCCCCAACTCTCCTTAACACAAAGATTGCCCCAAAAATAAAATTGTAAGCCTAAGCTATTATTTTATTAACACAATAAATTTTAAAATTCAAAAATAAAATCACATAATTAATTATGTGAAGAGGTTGAATTTAGTGATTAGGTTAAGTTGGCCAACAATTAAGTAGGAGAGAGGAAGAGAAAAGGGATCCTCATAAATAAGGGGGGTTACCATGAATTAAACATGGGAGTGTAGAGGGGGTTTGAAAAGAGTTATGGGAGATGAAAGGTTGGGGCTCTGTGGGCCCCACCTCTCCACCTCTCCATTATCCACACACGGGAAGTTTGGTGGGTGTGGGCCCCACCAATAACTTACCATGGAAGAAATTAACTTCCAATTATATAAATAAAATTTTTCCTACAATTTTATTTAACTTCTTAACTAAACCCTAAATTTTAATTTACAACCCGCATAAAACGCAACTGAGGTAAATGTCCCCTTAAACAATTATCGGTGCTGCAAGTTCATCGGTGCCCTCAGATTTCAATTCCGAACACTAGTTCAAAAGATAGAAAAACCCGCTCGTTCGTTCACTAAACGTACCTGAGTTAATCTTTGTAAATTGATTTTGGGCACACCGGGCCTCAGAATCAAGTGCCGTCAGAAGCCAAAGACTTGTAAAATTCCAAATTATTTAAGAAAAAAAATCTCCTTGAAATTTCTGGGCCTTTACACTTACACATGATTATGTATACTGAGATAAATATGGGAAATGGGAATTTGGGATGAATTTGTGGAATGGGTTAATACATGAGAATTAGGTGATGCACCTAAATGAATAAATGTAATGAAGGGATAGTGTTATGTGATATTATAATTGTACTTGGAATGCATAAGTGGTTAAATTCTTGGGAAATTATGAATGGATAAATGGGTCAATATATGAAAATTATTAAACACCATAATGGAATGGATTATGAGCATGGTAATGAAACCTTGTGTGTTAGGCATAATGAAAAACTCCTGGTGAGATAGGCATAATGAATGATTTCCCAGTGAGATAAGCGTAATAAAGGAGAATAAGGCTAAAATGCTAAATTATGTGAAATTTGGTAAATGAGTTAATTGTATGTGTCATGGTTTTGAATCTCACGTTTTGTTATGTTTAATGTTTCCATTGGTAAATGGTTATGATATTATTTGAATGGTTTATGGATATATATATATATATAGCATGTTCACATATATTGGTAGAGTGGGTATTGACTTTGGTTCTACACCCACGGGTCGAGATGGACTGAGGCTCTAAACTCTACCCCTAATGTTCAGTTTAGGGAAGAGGACTGATGCTCTATTTCCCTATCAGTTGCATTCCACCTGGACTGAGTCTTCAAGGAGAAGATAATGTGTTGATCATTCCACCCGGACTAAGGATTTGTGGTGTGGATATTGTATTGTTGTGATATGTGTATCCCTAGTGAGATAGGTACATGATTTATTTCCCCTATGCATTGTGATTGATTGCCTTAGACCCTTATATTGATGATAATTATGCCTAACCCATGGAACATGTGATCAATAAAGCTCATGTAATGAAGTTGGTATGAAAGATAGAATTGGGAAAAATGGTAGTTATGAATTAAATGAACCTTGTTAACTAATGGAACCTGAACATTCCCTTGTTTACATACCATTTTTTTACCTTCATGCACAATCTATTAGACTGGATATTTTTTAGACGCCATTGGTGGTGGCCTACTGAGTTTTGTACTACTACCCTACTTGGGCCACCATTCGATGCCCCAGTAGGTCTCTTGGTGGCAGGTCTCGACAAGAGAAAATTCACTACAATAATAAGTTGAGTTGGGCTCAAGATGTTCATGGGGAAGGATCCAGACTTACAGTTTAGACCCGTTTGGAGTTTAGTTATTTATATTACTTTTGTATTTCATTCACTTTACATTACTAGTATGGCATGAAATTGTTGTATTTCATTTGTGGTTTTTACCCCTTTTGGGGAAATTCTTGGTTACGAATGTTTATAGGTTATTAATATTGTTTCTGCTATTTATATTGTGTTCTTTTGTGGGGGGCTCTGATAAAGAAGGTAAATTCTCTCCACGTGACTTATTAGACCCTAGTTGCTAGTTGGAAACCTCTGGCATAAAGGGAGGCGTTCTTGAGGTCATGTGACAACTCCGCACAGAGCACTGGTTTAGTGGTTTCTAGGTCGGGGACATTACAAAGTTATATCAAAGGAGTTCTTTTCACTTTCTTACTATTTGGGGATGGTAGACAGGAGATTAGTATGTGTCGAGCCATGGTAATGAGCTCATTCTTGGGAGTATCTAACCCATTTATGAGGGAAACCCCAAGTCAATCTGGGTTGGAATCTTTGTTCTTGATATGTGTTGTTATAGTTGGATGTTATTTTCCCATTGGGGGATACACATGATGTGTGATTTGACTGATTTATTATACATCTCTCATTGTCGGAATGGCATGCGGATGTGGATTCATGCATCATTTTAGGCACCTAATTATACAGGTGGCATGAATCATTATAGGCACAAACACAAGATGGGTGTGTGGGGAATAGAAAGTAGAATGAATTTTACTCCCTTGATAAATATGAAAAAAATGATGCTTAATAAGGGTAATGGAAGCGGTTGAATGAAAAGAATTCAAATTAATAGTTAAGGAATATTTTGTATATAAAAAGTTTGTGACTGGGTTAATATTCTAGGTTATGATAAATCGTAAGGGTGTTTTGGTTTCTAAATGAAAAAGTATTTCCTACTGATGGTAATATTTTTAATGAAATATTTTCTAATGAAAGGTGTAATGTGTTAAAATGGTGATTTTAACATGTTGTGAAATGGTAAATGTGCCTTAGGGGAAGGGATCATGTTGTAATGGAAGAATGGGTTTGAAGAGGTGTTGATGAAAGACTTTTGAATAAGAAAATTTGTTACCCTATGTGACCATCACCTATGGTAGGGATAGTAGAGGCTAGTTTTCTATGTGTGATGTTGAACATTGGGGTTGTTTAAGAAGAATGGTTTGTTTAAGGTTGATCATGTGGGATCTTCAAATCTGTGGTTAAATTCTGTTGGTCATTCTTCGATGTTTCGAGTGAATCACACATTTGGAATGAGAATGATTGGGTCTAATGGTTGGTATCCTTGGTGTTGTCGGATTGACCCTTGTATGCATGTGTTGGGGCAGTGATATTTTCCCAGTTGAGACATTGGGATTTGGTGGTAAGGCCTTTTCAGTTATGAAATGGCCTAAGTAGTGTGTTTAGAGAACCATTGGTAGGGTTGTGGTAGTTGGGTTTTGATGCATTGTTCGGTGATGTGAGTGAGGTAAAACATGTTGTTCATGACCGTATAGAGTACATGTCAGATCCTAAGGATGGTTCCTGGTCTATGGGACCATGTGAGTAGATACCATGCAATTTGTGTCTCAAATCCTTGAGAGGATGTTTTTTCTGTAGTGCCTATGAATTAGTCCACATCAATTGTAAAACCTTGAGTAGATGTTTTTTTGGTACGGTAAGCATTGTTTGATTCAGAATGGGAGTAAGATTTACATTCACATGAATTTTTTTTGTCGTGATATGTGTGGTTTGGAGAGAGAGCCCATGGATTTTTCTAGTTGTGACTCCAGTGTTAGGAGTTGGTATCGTTCAACCATTAAGGCGATCTATGAGATAAGTCGAACAGAGTCTCTGTTGCATTTTGTTTTGTCTCGTATGTGTGGATGTTTTCACATGATAGTGGGACTCAGATTGTTCCAAGGTGATGTATTGGCCTTGAGGGCTAAGTGGAAAGGTTTATGGTATAGTTTTGCAGGTTTTTTCATAAGGTTTCCTTCATGTTTATGATAAGAGGTATGGTTTTTTCGAAGGTTTGTACTACATGAATACCTAACTCACATATTTGGGTGAGTATTAATAGAGTTATGGAAGTAGTTTTTGATTATAAAAGACAAGGCTGACAGATTTGTTGTAATATGCTTTCACTCTATGGAGACAACTGTGGTGATGGTGGTCTTGTGATAGAATGTGTAAAGGTTTTTGTTGCTGGGTGAGATGCAGAGGCCACCTCTGTGTTGATGAGGTCGACTAACCAATAGACATGGTTAGGTAAGTAAGAAAAAAAATGGGATGTATGCAAATTAAGGTTTTTTTTGAGATATATTTGGTTTTATTGATGTGGCAGATTTTCATGCTACGATAGTTGACTGTCAGTGATGCAACAGAAAAACTCAGGCGGTGTGGTGGGAGTAGTGCCACCTGAAATGAATGACTCATGGCTCCCTTTCCTTTTGGTTATGGAGTGGTGGTGATATTTGGTTGGAAATCACACCTGAGTAGTGGTGTCTAACTTTTTATGATATGTGTTCGGAAGAAAAGCATGATCTCTTTTCCAGGTGATGATGTTCGATATCTTGATATCAAAAATGGATTAGTTGGTGGTGGTGTTATTTGAAAACTTCTTAGCATACCTCATCTAGTGAAAAGACTACCCAATACAATGACATCGTCCCAAGTATGTTGAGAAGCTATGGCTCATGCCAAGAGACATGAAGGTATTCGGATGGATGAGGGACATCATAGAGTTTACGCGCATGGAAACAATATATGTGGAGCTTGATGATGGAATGCACACCCTTTATGGTTTTGTGTTAGGTCCCTAGGATGTGCCAAATTTCAAAAAACATCATGGGTGCCATTCAAAGAATTTGGGAACGGGAACTCGGTGACGTTTATTTTCTTGTTTCGAGAAATGGTTGTATTTTATTATCTATGATAATGGTTCGGTTCGTGATTTGGTATAAAATTTGGTGGTTTGAATACCTCATGTAAAGAAATGGTAACAACACTCCTAATGTGAGGACTGATACAAAATTCCTGGGTGTGAAGATGAGAACATCAATTCGATGTAGTACCACTAGGATGCCAATGTGGAACCGGTAAGGTGCTTGTAAGGTCCCTTTGGTAGGGAATGTGGGACTTGAATGTGGGGACTTATGATCCAAGTGTTGGCTTCGAAATTGGGATAGTTACATGAGAATCTTGTGATGTCTGTGCTAAAGTTGTAGAAGGGTGTGGTTGGTTATGACAACTAGGGGTGGAAAAGGATTTGGGGGTCCTATAACTCCAACGAATATTGGAGTTAGACTCGGAAAATTTTCCCATGAGTGGTTTTAAACGGCATGAAGTTTAGTGAACCTTGGCTATGTTATGTGTTGTGATGCTGAGGGTGAAGCCCGATGATGATCTGGAGGGCGGTAATGTGGTAATGATGGAATTCTAGACAAATTCATGGAGCGGCCTTAGTGGGTGCGTGGGATGATAATGACAGAATTCTAGTCTATAAGCACCTAGGGGAGGTGAGAAAGGGATATTATACCATCAGTTGAAGGTTGGTGTTCTGTGAAAATCCTGTTGGGTGTGGTCCGACCTAAGATGGTAAACATGAATGGGTGAGGTGAGATTTACCCACCTCTATGTTTATGTTGTAGAGGAAAGATCCTTTTGAAATGAAGTCATGCCTAAGTGAGGTCAGGATGATCATAGTCCAGGAATGGATATTGTGGGAATGACTTTCTGAATGGTTGTTATGCGGCAGCCGGATTCCAAGGCTGGGTATTTCTCTTATGGATTCTTGGGTGCGGTGGGTCGGAACATGTTAGGTGATGGGGATGTTGAGTTGTGTTCTGGTGGTTTTTCATCTAAAATTGTGGTTCCAAGTACCTAAAAATTGTGGAGATAACCAAACCAGATAAATGGATGGTTGATGATGTGATCAAATTTTTGTGTTGGAATGACTCGAGTGGTCACTAGCCCTAGTAGAGAGATTGGGATCTATTTAACTAGTTGAGTAGCTAGGAGTTCTATGTTTCGTTTGGATTTATAGTTTTGGAATGAAATATTCAGGGATTTTGGTTAGAGGGATTGTGTGTTTTCTTCCGGGAAATACCGGGTTTGTCACCATTAGAGTTGGGTGAACTGGAAAATGATACCAAGTGATTTGGGTTATGAGTTGTGCAGAGGATAGGGCCGAGGATGTGTTGATTAGTTTCTCTATGACAATGTCAAGTTGTATGCTTCCATGTGTTGTGAGTCTGGTGTTGTCACTTATGTTTTCCCCATGAATTTCTCACGGAGAGAACGTTTGAAGTGGATGAATCCTTGAGGAGTTTTCATCTTGTGTTGTGGTAGTGGTGAGGATGTCTTGAGGGGAAAATATGTGCCCTTGAACTGTATTTAGAGGCCTTGTGGTGTGCAACCAGAAACATTGAAAGTGGGTGGATAAGCATGCCTAGTGGAACAACCATTAGTTACTGAATCTTAGTGTTTCTTGGAAGGGCAGCTCGGGGAAGATCCATTATAAGGTGGGGAGGGTATAAGTTATCAGTTTTTCTTCAATAGTTTTTTGGTTTAAATGTTGTCGTGGATTACACCTTTTTGGCTAGATAAGTGTTTCCCATGTTCAGGTGGGGGCTCGGGGTGCGCAGAGAATAGAAATCAGGCCATGCAGTGCGAGGTGCACGGTCTGCGCTTGGTTAGGGTAAACCATTCAAGTAAACCGTGCATATCATCCATCTTTGGATAGTAGCCTTCACACATCCTATGAATGGTTAGAGAAAATCGTGCGTGGTCCCCCAGTAAATTAGGTGGGATGGACCCTCATGGACCGTAGTTGTCGCATGTTTTGTGCACAGTTTGGAAAACCGTGTAGGAAACTATGCGGCCTAGAAAAGTTATAAAAATTAAAAAATGCCACCCCATGATTTTAATAGCCGACTTGGGGTTTTCCTACTCCTAACCCTTTTAACCCTGGGAATGAACCAAAGGGACCAAGATCTCCCAAGAATTGTCCCCCTTTGATTCTTTATCGTTTAGAGTGTCGTTGGAAGAGAATCGAAGATCCAGGTGAGTCTAATCTCTTTCTCCTCTCTCATTTCTGATTTAGGTCATGTCTTTTGTGTGATATTCATCCAAAGCTCCCAACTGTTTCTTTTTTTGGAGATATCTATGTTGTGGATTTAGAGGTGAGTTGGATTTCAATCTATGACCTTGATTGGGAGGATGTTCATCAATGGATCCATGGTAGGTGGTCTACACATTTTATCCCTTGAGATTGATTGAGATTTGTGCATGTTGTGTTTTGATTCTTACCCTCTTTTGAAGAGTTAATCATTCCATTCCTATTATGTGTTGTTTAGGGTGTCTAAAACATTTAATGGGACCCTCATGATCCCCGTGGGATGCATGGAGGATGATGTGACCTATGTCAGGTCCACCCATGGGGTGTGACAATGTTCCCATACATAGAGACTAGATAAGTAAATGTAGGGCCATTGTGAGAGAATATATTGCCCCGGGTGAATATGATTTTATGCTTGAAGGATGAAAATGGTAGTCCTAGTAGTACACCTTGGTTGGGAGGTGACCTATGTGGGTTTTGGTTGGCATAGAAATGGGTTATGTGAGATAAATGGAACTTCTAAGTGGTTAGATTTACACATGATTATGTTTAGTGAGATAAGAATGGTAAATGGGAATTGGGGATAAATTTGTAGAATGGGTTAATACATGAGAATTAGGTGATACACATTAATGATTTAATGTAATGAAGGTATATTGTTATGTGATATGATAATTTAAATTAAAATGCATGGGTGGGTAAATGCTTGTGAAATGATGAATGGCTAAATAGGCCAATATGTGGAAATGATTAAAGACCATAATGGAATGGATTATTTTCATGGTAGTGATTCCTAGTGAGTTAGGCATACTGAACCAAACATATTGAGATAGGGATAATGAATGATTGCATACTGAGATAAGAATTACTAAAATGAAATCATGATAAAAGGATAAATGATTTGAAATGTGGTAAATGTGTTAATGGGTTAAGGCGTTGTTTTGAAACTCATGTTTTGTTTTGTTTTATGTTTTTCTTGGGAAATGGTTGTGATGTTTTGTGAATGGTTTATTTATATATATAAATATATATCATGTGAACAAATATTGGTAGAGTGGGGTATTGAATGAGGTTATACGCCCATGGGTTGAGTTGGACTGGGGCTCTAAACTCCACCCCTAATGCACGGGTTTGGAATGAGGACGGATTCTCTATTTCCCTATCAGTTTCATTCCACCCAGTTTGGGGCTTTGAGGTGATGATAATGTGTAGATCATTCCACCCGGACTGAGGCTTCAGAGTGTGGATATTGTATTGATGTGATATGTGTATCCCTTGTGAGATAATGGCTTGATTTATTTACCCTTTTCATTGTGATTTATTTCCTTAGACCCTTGTGTTCATGATAATTATGCCAAACCCATGGAACATGTGATCAATAGGGATCATGTAATGAAGATGGTGCGAAAGATGAAAATGGGATAAATTCTAGTTATGAATTAAATGAACCTTGTTAACTAGTGACACCTGAACATTCCCTTTCTTACATACCATTCATTTTGTACCTGTATGCACTATCTGTTAGACTGGATATTTTGTAGACAACGTTGGGGGTGGCCCACTGAGTTTTGTACTCACACCCTGCTCAGGCCACCATTGGGTACCCAAGACTATCTCTTGGTTGTAGTTCTAGACAAGGGCATAGGCCCTACATGAAGAAGTTCAATTGGTCTCTTGATGTTCATGGGGAAGGATCCAGACATACAGTCGAGACCCATTTTGAGATTATTTGTTTTTCATACGTTTTAGTTTCATTCTCTTTGCACTAATAGTATGCCATGAAATTTTTTTATTTTATTTTTGGTTTTTACCACTTTTTGGGAAATGCTTGGTTATGCATGTTTATTGGTTATTCCTATTATTCCTTTATTTATATTGTGTTTTGTTGTGGAATGATCTGATAAAGATGGTATAGTCTCCCCATGTGACTTACTGGTCTATCACTGCTAGTCAGAAACCATTAGCATATGGGGAGGCGCGATTCAGGTCACGTGACGACTCGGAATGGAGCAACTTTTTAATGGTTTTAGGGTCAAGGATGTTACATTGAACCTCTTTTAAATTACAGTATAATAGTTTTAAAATTGATACTAACTTATTACAAAACTATATTAATACTTATTATATCATATATGATCCTCTAAAGATATCTTATTACCATATTTTTAACAACCTTTCAATATTTTTACTATTTCAGGTGTTAATTGCCAAGTTTGTCAAGTATGTTTTAACTTGTTAGTTTTTGTTGTTATTAAATATATAATGGTTTAATCAAATAAAAAATATAGACCATGATTTTAATATCATATATATACTTTATATATGTATCTATAATAATATCTAATTTTTGGAGATAATAAATAAAATGCACCATTCTGGGAGACAGTAGTATGTACATATGCATGAACGCTACCTTCATTTTAATATTGTATTTTAAAAAAAGAAAAGTAAATTACATGTATATAAATGTATATTATAATTATATTACGATATTTATGTAATATATTAAATATATTTTTATTAAAATTATCCTTAATTTGTTATATGCATAGCGTGAATGAATCACATCGCTTCGAGGGGGCGGCAATCGACACTTCCATAAACATTGTTATAGTATTAATGCAAAATGGACAGTACTAAATTTATATATTATGAAAGTATTAAAAAATATTATATGCATATATTATATATAAATATATTTCCAATCATAATTTACACCATGGGAGGTGGTAAAGGAAAAAATTATCAATCTTTTTTTCGTTAGGCGGTAGTTTGTCATACACGTGAACATTGTGTTAGTTACCCATTATATAGAAATGATTGTAAGTGTAATTATAAACCTTATCATAAAAAAACATAATATATTTTGGTGTAATGGTGTCATAATTTAATCATGTTTTAAAACTAATTTAATGGGAGGTGGAGTAAATGAACGAAAATAGATCTTCAGAAAACATTACATTAAAAATAGGGTAACACCTTTTTTTATACCAAAAGGATTCATTGGGGGGATTTACGCACAAAGGGTGGTATAATGGTTGACGGTTGGAATTCATGGAAGATATTTGGGAATATCTTGTCTGAAACTAAGTTTTTTTAGAGGTGTGAGTAATGGAGAGAAGTGGGGTCTTTATAGTGAAGGAGGAGTGGCACTCTTGTAATATTTTGACAAAGGATTTCTTCCCACATTTTTTTTGATGAAAGTGGATCCAAATATGAAATAAATTAATTAAAATAGTTGAAAAGGTAGATATATGGTTATAAAATATCTCTTGTAATATTTTATAGTTCATCTTGGGAATTAAGGATATGAATTAGTCTCTTATTAATCTTAATTTAACCTTAATATTTGTAATTAATTTTAATCACATTGAAAAATCATTTTCTTCAATAAAAAATTAGAATTATTATAAATTTTAAATTATTCTGATTCCAAATATGGAATCTATTTTTATAAATTACAAACATATTACTATAAAAAATTGATTTCATTTTAACCTCATGGGTGGGACGACGATCGGGGTTTTTAAAGTAAAAACATATGAAATTCTTCTTTGTTTTTATAATCAATTTCAAAGTAAAATTGATTCAAATGATATAAATTATATTAATTGATAAAAAATTTAACTAATTACACTATAAATTCAATTAGATGTATCATTTAAACTTATAAATAACTTAGAAGAAAAATAAGTTTTAAATTAAAATTCTATATTTTTCACTATTAATTAAAAATGATATATTTCCAAAAAATATTAAAAATCACCGTAACATAATTTTTATGGTTATATAAAAAATAATTATTTTTAATATTAAATAAATTAATGTGAAAAAATTCATACTTATATTGGTTTCCCAAAAAAAGGGGGGGAATTTCCTATAGAAAAATATGGGGTTTAATATGTAAAATTGGGTTTATTCTTATCTTATGCATATAAAACCAAGTAAATGAATATAAAAAATATTTCATTGAATATATATTTCATTAAAATAATTCACTAGTTTTAATTAACTATGTTTTTGGAGACAAAAATCCTTTGGAAGCATAAAAATATTAGAATTTATTTTTTTATCAAATTGGTTTTTTTTTCGTTTCACTTTTATTGGTAACCAATGAATTCATTTTATATTTATATAAACCATAAATTTTCATAAGTATGTTAATAATATTCATAAATACTAAAAAAACATCTAGGTTATATTATATTATATTAAATAAAAATATTTTAATAATACATTGTTATTTAGTGAAACTCGGTCTTTCATGTAACACAAGCTATCGAGGAATGTCACTCTTGTGTGTAATAAAAGATATCAAAGAAGTTCACTCATGTGTTCGATGAAAGATAAATTAGTGTTGTTTTCACTAAAATATATGTAATACAATATTTTTTTAAAAATTGTAATGTATTGGGTTAATATTTTCCAATTTTTCACATGGTGTTGCTTGTTATAAACACTATTGTATAAAAAGTTGTAATTTAGAATTTCAGGGGATTAAATTTCCACGAACTTAATTAAATTGTGTCCTCAAAATTTAAACTCAATCTTGGTAATATGTGGTTTTATATTTCCTACATTGAAATCCTACATCATGAGAAGATTTTATAAAACATCCTCTAGAAAACATGGAATTATATTAAAATGGTCACATGGACTTATGTGTAACAAGGACTATAAATAAGAGAAAATTATTTTCAAGTAAAGATGCATACTTGGAGGAAAAGTGTAAATATTTATAGGGAGTGATTGGGGTCATAAATCCCATGAAATTGATTGATAAATATAATGTTTGGGGCCTCAAATCCATAAATTTGTGATGATTTAGAAGTCCATTGGTTCAACAGAAATTGTGGTATTATGGAAACATTTTATTTATATTTAATTTTCTTAATATTGTGTAATTAATTTACTCCCTAATGATATAAGGAAATTTACTAACTTGATATATTTATACATATATAATTTCATCCTTTGTTTTTTCTTCAATTGGTTTTAAAATTCATCCAAAAAACATATTTGATGCGCGAAGCATTAAACTACATTTATAATGGACATTAAGGCCCATAAAAGAGTGACAAGTCTAACTATTTGTCTATAACTATCGTCAAAAACCAATATGGTTAATATATTAATCTATAATCATAAAAATTGATATTATGGGTTCTTTATTATCATTTATTCTTCAAAACATTTAACTAAAACAATGAAAAATAAACATGTACATTGTGTAGGTCAGTGGCTTGTGTGAAGCACTTATTATCCATCAGTCATAGGTTCAATACCCACAACTTTTTTATATAAAATTGTTTTTCACTGGGATTATAGTTTTTCATTTCACAAAACTATATTAATAAAATTTCAAAAATATATCCAATGGGAATTCTGGAAATAACTTTAATTAATAAATATCCTTTTAACTATAGTTTTTAATACAACCCTAATATATAAATACTTAGTCCATTTAATTCCACATAGGTCCTTCCTTGGTCTAGGGGTTATCTATAATGTCATTTGAAGGATTTATAAATCATGGCACCTTATCTTTAATATAAATCACCTTTGGTTTAACTTAATATATTCATTTTTTCTATCTATTCAAATCCTTCATTATGGTTTGTATAGAAAATGTGAAGAAATCCTAATCATATTCTTAAGGAGTTTCAAATGAGGTGTGGAGTAAGTCTCACTTTTATGTTCCAGGTTACCCTGATTCAGGCTCAGAAGACATTGTTTGAGTTAGTACTCTTGGGTACATCTATTCTAGAACCATTTTCACTTTTAGTATCCAGATAGTGATGTATTTTTAGGAATAACCACATAATATCTACCATACCAAAATTTTAGGATGTTATTATGTAATCGCCCTCAAATTATGTGTTAGGGTTATATTATCTAACCTATTTTTTCCTAAATCTAGTTCCTCATGTTTCCACTAAAATTCCTTGGATACCAACTATAACAACCCAACCCCTGTATCCCAGAGTCGGTGTCTTCAATCAATTACAGTAGCTTGATTACATGTAATTATTCCCAAAAGGAATGATCAGTTTAGTAGTATTGTTAAACTAGATACATACATGAGTCTTTTATTACAAAAGAACACACTATTTACAACATATTTTTTTTCATATTCTCTATAGGATCAAAACAATATTCATGTAGTGTATACTTGCAGATCTTTGTTAGTACACTTCTTGGATTCCTGGGAAGATAAAACAAAATAAGTGTGAGCTAAAATGATCATTAAGGTTATGTAAATCATAGAGAAATAAATATTGAATCAATGAGAATAATCGGTATGGGAAAGAAAATAACTGAACACATAAGACATTTAATCAATAAAATGGAATGATTAATTATATAGTAAGGTAATAAAAGAAAGCAAATACTATTAAAATAAAAAGATAAAGAAAGGTAAATAATTAAAGGTAAGAATCTAAAATACAATCCATTAATCAATAATTTCGGAATGAAAATCAACTTCTGATATGTCAATGGAAAATCTCAGGGATAATAATAACGAATCTAAATGAAGGTAGTGCTTCATCAGTGGATATATTGTCTCAGGCATAAGAAACCCTATATCATCAAGACCTTTCACAATATGGTTTAAATTTAGGGTTGAACACCAATTAATTTTTGAAACATAATTTTCTCATGAGAACATGTCAATGCATCAAGAGGCTATGTAACTTTTGGGCCCCATCCTTCATTGACAGTCCCAATCATTCCACATATTGAGTAATGAAAATAAATAATATTCCATATCAAATATCTGTAGAAAATGAGAAATATGGATATATCAATAATACCCTAGTTAATCAAATAACTATAATAGTGGATACTGTATTTAAAATGGTATAAATTTTAGGAAATAAAAATATCCATGATATATTATATGGATAATTAAGTGAAATTCAATTATCAATGATCATATAACATTGAATATTTCAAGTAGAGTAACAAGGAAGTCATAGAAGTGAATATAAATACTTTCCTCAAAAAATTAATTAAAAACCATCCAGATAAAGGATATGGATGGTATATATAAAAACTCTCCTAAGAATATTAAAAATAGATGGTATTATTTATTGATTAAATAAATGAAAAATATAAGAAAATTTTATTGAAGAAAATAACATTTTCACTGAAAAACATTTTGAAATTTTTTTTCTTTGACAAATCCACTTAAAAATTTTCATTTGGAAATAAACCTTTTCAAATTAAAAAGGAAGATTCAAAGAAATAAAGGTGTATAAATTTATACATGTCGGATGATAAAAAAAAACATTTATTTTTCAAGGTAAAATGGGTTAGACAAATGCCTTTTCTAGAAAGTGATAAAATGATTCTTATAAAAATATTAATAAATAAAAAAAGGGGTAAAAAATAATTAAAAAATATATTTCTAAAGATTAAATATATATTTTTCAAATAATTTTTAGAAAACATGATTTTTAGAAGTTAATAGTTTGTCCGAATAAATAGAGAAATGAAATCTGGTTTTCATAAAAAAATTATAAAACATCTAAGTACAAAAAAGTGGGAAAATGGTTAATACTTGATTAAGGTCATTAATACCTATTTAATATTAAAATAAATGGTTTTATTGATCAATTTTCTAAATATTTCCTCAAATATAAATTCATGTGAAAATAATTTCATATAAAATGATATCATGAAATAATCTCTTTAAAATGATATAACATCGAAGTGAGAATAGATAAATCATTAAATTATGTGTATAAACTATAAATACACATTATAGAATTGAAAATAAAAAATTGTATAGTAAAATTATAATACACATATAATATTAAGATATTAATGAAAATGAGTAAGTAATATAACTCAATGAAAAGAAATCGAGTTATGTAATTATATTCCACTTGGTAACTTTTAACTCAAATCCAATTAAAATAAAAAAACACAATTTTAAACTCAAAATACTAAAAAAATATAATTTTTCATGATATTAAATATCAATATATTCCGTATTTACACTATATGAAAGAAATTTGTTTATAAAACATAAGTATGTCCCTTGGAAAGAAAATGAGACAAGAATCCCTTAGTATGGATTTTGTTTTAGGTGAACGTCATTTAATATCCTATATAATAATTTTAAACATGTTACTATCTTATACTATAACTATATTATAACTTTTTATATCATATATGATGATCTTATAATATCATATTACTCTATTGTTAATAACCATTCATTATTTTAACTATTTTAGGTGTAAATTGCCATGTTTTTTGAGTATGTGTTAACATTTTATTTTTTGTTCTTATTAAATATATCTTGGTTTTATCATCTAAAAAAATTAAAACAAGATTTTCATATCATATACATAAATTATATATGTATCTATAATAATCAGTAATGTTTGGTGATAAGAAATGAAACGCAACATTTATATAGAGGGTTGTCTGTACGTAGGCATGAACGTTACCTTCATTTCATTTTCATGTATTAAAAGAATGAAAAAAAATTGATAATTATATACATGTATATTATAATTTTGTTATCCTAATTATGTAATATATTTCATATCTTTTTATTTAAATTATCCTTAGTATGTTCCATGTATAGTGTGAAGGAATAACATCGCTTCGAGGCGGTAGTAGTCCACACTTTCTCAAATGTTATTATCATATTAACGAAAAATGAAAAGTATAAAAGTTTTGTATTATGAAAGGAATAAATAAGCCAAATGAAATAAAAAATATTATATATATCATATATAAATATACTTTCTATCACAATTTCTACCATGAGAGGTGGTAAAGGAATAATTAACAATCATCATTTCATGAGGCGGTAGTTCACCGTACACATAAATAGTTTGTTCGTTACCCATTATATGGAACTGTGTGTACGTGTAGGTCAAAACCATAGCATAAAAATATAATAGTATATTTAGGATATTGGGTTCACCATATAATTATTATTTCAACTTAATTTAAGGGGTGGAGGAGTAAATGAAAGAATAGTTGGAATATGTTACCTTAAAAAATAGGTAACTCTTTATTGTTTATACAAAAAGGATTACATGGAAGGAATTATTCCCAATGTAAGGATTCAAGATATAAGGCAGGAATTTTGGGAAGATATTTGCCAATATATTGTCCTAAACTAATTGGTTTTTAGTTGTGTTTAAATTGGGAGAAGTTGTGGTCTTTTATAGTGAAGGAGTAGTGTCACTCTTCTAATATTCTGAAAAAGTAATTCATACACCATTTTTCATGTTGAAAGTGGATAAAATGATGGACCAATTATATAAATCCAAGTAAATGGTAAGTATAGGTCCATCCAATAGATCTTTTAAAATGTTATAGGTTATTTTGGGCCTTAAGAATAAGGTTTAGTCCCATATTATTCTTAATTTAACTATAATCATTGTAATTAATTTTAATCACTTTCACTAATATATTTTTTCAAAAAAAAATTGGTAATATTAGAAATTATAAATTATTCTGATTCCAAATATGGAACTTATTTTTCAGTGTTACAATAAATTAATTTGTATAAAATGATTTAATTGTAATCCCAAAAGCAGGACAACAATGTGGGCTTTTTACGTAAAAACATCTAAAAGATTACTGTGTTTTTATAATCAATTTCACTATGAAATTGATTTCAATTACATAAATTGTATTAATTCATAAATATATAATATAATTAAACATTAAATCCAATTAAACATACAATTTATCTCTATAAATAAATTAGATGAAAAAGTAATTTTGAACTAAAATTCATTATTTTCAATAATTCATTAAAAATTTATATATGTTTAAAAAATATAAAAAATTCATTATAATCTAATTTATATGTTTCTATTTAAAATATGAAGATTATTTTTATATATTAAATCAATTGTATTGTAAAAATTCTTATTTAAAATTAGTTCTCCATCAAAAAGTGGTAAAAATACATTTATAAAAATAGAGGTTTTTAGTGGTAAAATTGGGTTTCTTCTTATCTTATGCATATCAAACCTACTGGCTGAATTTAAGTTTTTTTTAATATATGTGTATATATATATATATCTTTAAAACCATTCACTAATTGTAATTAATTATTTTTGTTAATACAAGACTCGTTAAGAATCAAAATAATAATAATATTTCTTTTTATATCCAATTGGTTATTTTGTTTTGTTTCTCATTAATTAGAAACAAAATAATTTATTTTATATTTATATGAACCATAAATTTCCATAAGTAAGCTACAGATTTTTATAATCACTAACATAATATCTAGGTTATATCATATTATATTAAATAATAATATTTTAATAATTCATTTCCATGTGGTTAACCTCTAATCATAAAAAGTGATATTACTTGTTTTTTTAACATTTATCCATCAAATTGTATAATTAAAAACAATGGAAATTTAACCAAGACAATTTCTTGGTTAGTTGTTTTGATGAAACTTATGTCATCCATCGGTCATGCATTCAAGACCCACAACCTTTCCAGATACGATTAGTTCTCACCCGGCTTACAATTTTTTCTTTTCTGAAACAATATTAATATAATTTATAAAATAAATCTAATTGAGATCCTTGAAATATGATTAATTAATAAATAAACTTTTAACTAATGTTTTCCATACAACTCTAATAAATAAATACTTCATCAATTTATTTCTACATAGGTCCTTCCTTTGTCTATGATTTATCTATAATATCATTTGTTGGATTTAAAAATCATGACATGTTATCTTCAATATAAAACACCATAGGTTTAACCTAAGATATTCATTTTCATTATATATTAAAATCCTTCATAATGGTTTGTATAGAAACTTTTAATTATCCTAAGAATATATCTAAGGAGTTTCAAACCGGGTGCACAGTAAGGCACATTGTCAGGTATCAAGTTACCTCTATTTAGGCTTGGAACACCTTATTATATTTATTACTACTATGTACATATGTTCCAGAATTATTTCTACTTTTAGTGTCTAGAAAGGGATTTATTTCTAAGAATACCCGCCTAATATCTATCATAAAAAAGCCTATTATGTTCTTTTATACTTATCATCAAATTATTCCTTATGGTTATTTTCTATGACATATGTTTTTTAAAATCCAGTTCCCAGGGTTGGTACTAAACATCCTCTGATACAAAATTCAGTGACCCGACCCTAGTAGCCCAGAGCTAGTGTATTCTATAAATTATATTTTCATGATTTCTAGGAATCAATCACTAAATGAATGATCAGTTTAGTAGTCTTGGTAAACCGGATACATATATGAGTTCTTTATTATTAAATAATACACTAATTACAATATAATTATTTTCTTCTTCCTTCTAGGATAACAACATTATCTATCTAGTGTATCCTAACATGCGTTTCTTAGTACACTTATGGGATTCCTGGTGAGAGAATAAAAAATAAGGGTAACCTCAAATACTATGTTTGGATAAGTAAATCATAATAGAAGCAATAATGAATCAATGAGAATAATCAATATGTCAAGGTAAATAACTGAACCCACATTCCATGTACTCAATATAATAAAATCATAAATAATTTGGTAAGTTAATAAATGAAATCACATTCTATTTAAATAATTGTATAAATAAAAGAAAATTTTGAAAGGTGAGAAACTAAAACATATTCTATTAATTAATAAATTGGGAATGAAATGAACCCGTAGATATGTCGACAAAAAATGTCATAGAAAATAATAACTAAGTCTAAATGAGGGAAATGCATAATTATTTTACAACATGTCTCAGGCACATGAAAACCTATATCATGAATACCTTTAACAATAATGTTTAAATTAAGGGTAGAAACCTAAGAATGTTTTGGAACTTATCTATATCATTAGAATCTTCCAATTCATCTAGAGACTATATAACGTCGATCCCCCACACTTCATTTCCAGTCCAAGTCATTCCTCATATTTAATAATCTAAATAAATAATATGGCTTATAACATAGTCATACTTGAAGATATATATAGATTTATCAATGATTCCCCTATTAATAAAATAACTGTTAAAGTAAACACCATATGTAAAATGGTATAAAATTTAGTCAATAATAATATCCATGATAAATGATTTGGATTATTAAAGGGAAATTCAGTGCCTAATGATTATATGTAATTGAATATTTCAAGGGTACTAACAAAGAATTCAAGGAAGTGAACATAAATACATTTTTGAGAAAAATTTATTAAAAACCATCCAGAGAAAGGATATGGGTTGTATTAAAACAAAACATCCCATGTTGATTAAAATAGATAGTTTTTGTAGTTATTTAAATAAAATAACATATTCTAAAAATATTCTAAAGGAAAAAAATATCATTTTTTTGAAAACTCTTTTAAAAATATTTTTCATTGAAAATACCTTTTAAAACATTTTATTCAAAAATATAAAATTTAATCTTGAAAATTAATTTTCAATGAAATAAAGGTAGATAAATCCTTACATTTTTATGAGGTATAAAGAAACATTCCTTTTGTTCAGGTAAAAAGGGTTCAAAAAAATCCTTTTTCAGAAAGTGATAAGATGATTCCTCTCAAAAAATTCCTAAAAAGAAAAAGGTTTAAAAATTCAACTAAAAATATTTTTGTGAAGGATAAAAACAATTTTTTGAGAACCTTTTTATAAGAAATTTTTTTTAGAAGAAACTAGGATCCCCAAATAAATAGAGATATAAATTTGGGTTTTCCAAAAATATTTTCTAAAACATCTGAATTCCAAAGAGTAGAAAAAATGGTTCTAATACTTAATATATAACATTAATAACCGTAGGAGATTATAATTTAAGGTTTTATTGAACAATTATCCAATAATTTCCTCTAATGGAAATTCATGTACAAAAAATCATGTATAAAATAATATTGTGAAATAAACAACTGAAAATGATATAACGTCGAAGTGAGAATCAGTCAATGAGAATAATATTTGTATTAACTAGAAATCCACATACGGTAAGTGTAAATACAACAATAGATATTGAAAAGTTATTACAATAATAATCTTATAATATTAATGACAACAATGAAGTAATATAACTCAACGAAAATAAATTGATTTATGAAATTCTATTCCACTTGGATACTTTTAACACAAATAGCTTTAAAAGAAATAATTCAATTTGGAACTAAAAATATCATGAATATAAAATTTTTGAATTTATTAAATATCAAAATGTTCAGTATATAAACCATATTAAATAAATTAGGTGTATAAAATTATGTATGCCTTGTGGAAAGAAAATGAGAAAATAATCTCTTACTTGCATTTCCTTTCGAGTGAACATCATTAAAATTTATTTATATTAGTTTTAAACATGTTCATAACATATTAAAAAAATATTAAGACTTATGATATCATATATGGTCTTATTATAATATCTATATACTTACTTGTTAATATCCTTTCATTATTTTAACTATTTTGGGTGTTAATTTTCAAGTTTGTTGAGTATTTATTAACTTTTTTTGTTGTTGTTATTATTAAATATTTCATGGTTTCATCATAACCAAAATGTTTAACATGATTTAAAAATAATACTTATCCAATATATATGTATCTATAATAATTAATAATTTTTGGAGATATGAAATGAAATTCACTATTCATAGAGACAGTAATATGTACGTACACCTGAACGTTGCATTCATTTCACACACATGTTTTAAAATAATGAAAAGAAAATTATATTTATATACATGTATATTATAATTATAACACCGTATTTATGTTATAAATTTCATATATTTTTATTAAAATTACCCTTAATATTGTTTATGTATAGTGTGAACGAATCACATCGCTTTGAGGGGCGGTAGTCTACACTTTCTCAAATGATGTTATCATATTAACGCAAAATGGAAAGAATTAAAGAAATGTGTTATAAAAATATGAAATAATATTAAATACATAATAAGTATTTTAAATTTCATATATAAATATATTTAAATCATAATTTCCACCATGATAGGTGGTAAAGGAAAAAATGAATTATCATCAGGAGGTAGTTTGTTATATACATAAACAATATATTAATTACCCATTAGATAGTTGGAAATTGTTATATAATAAATGGGTAAATCTTTTTGGTTTATACCAATATGATTCCTTGGAAGGATTTATAACCAACGGAAGAATTCAATGTCGAGTTTAGGTATTTTTGGAAGTTATTCAGACACATATAGGGTGAACAGAAGTGGTTTTATATGTCTGAGGAATGGGAATAAGTGGGGGTATTTTATAGAGATGGAGGAGTGGCACTATTTTAATATTTTCACAAAGAAATCCTTCATATGTTTTTTTATTTTAAGATGATCCAATGATGGATGAAATTAGATAAAATATATGAAAGGGTCGATATATGTCTATCCAATGGATTTTGGAAAATTTTATAGGTCTTTTTGGGCCTTAATGATAAGGTTTAGTCCCTTATTAATCTTAATTTAAACTTAGTCATTGTAATTATTTTTAATAAATTTCACTAATATTTATGATAAGAAAACAATGTTAATATTATTAGAAATTATAAATTATTCTGATTCCAAATATAAAACAATTTTTTCAAATTAAAATCATAAAATTGGTAGAAAATGATTTAAATTTAATCAAGTTGGTTGGACACCAATAAGGATTTTTAATGTAATTACGTCTGAACTATTACATTGTTTACATAATCAAATTTCAAGTGAAATTGATTATAAGATAATAAATTTATTTAATTAATTAATATTTTGTAATTAACCATTATAGACATTTAAACTTTTAATTTAACCTTGTAAATAAATTAGATGAAAAATCGGTTTTGTAATAAAATTCAATATTAATCACTATTAAATAAAAATGATATGTTTATGAAAAATATAAAAAAAATCACCCCAAACTAATTTTTCTAGTACTATTTCAAAAATTAAGTTATTTTGGACTTATTAAGTCAATTAAAATGTTAAAATTAATATTTTTAATGGGTTATCCATTAAAACACAATAAAGTTGTCTTTATAAAAATATATGTTTTTATGCATGAAATTATATTTTTTATTCTCTTATGCCTATAAAAAATCATGTAAGAATATGAAAAATATTTTATTAAATATATATATATTTAAATAAAAATATTCAAAAATTTTAATTAATTTTTTTATTAAGAAAAAACTCATTTGGAAGATTAAAAAAATATATTTCTTTTTATATCCAATTGGTTCTTTTTTCATTCACATTAATTAGTGACCAATGAAATCCTTTTATATTTATATAATACATAATTTTTCATAAGTTAGTTAATAATATTCATAACTACTAACATAACGGCTAGGTTATATCACGTTATATTAAATAATAATATTTTAATAATACATTTTTATTTGGTGAAACTCAGTCTTGCATGTAATGTAAGCTATCAAGGGAGGTCATGTAACGCAAGCTATCATGGATGGTCAAACATGCATGTGATGAAAGATAAAATAGTGTTTTTTTCATTAAAATATATAGAATATATTATATTTATTTAATATTTTAATGTATCAGGTTAATATATTCCCTTTTTACACTCGGTGTTGCGTGTCATATACACTATTGATTACAAAGTTGTACTTTAGAATTTTGAGGTGTTACATTATGTTGATAATAATATGGATTTTTTCAATATGGATATAAATAGTTTCATCAATAATTAAAAACACTAAATTAAATAAAAAATTTATTTTTTTATTACACATAATTATACAATGACACGAAACAATAGTTGAACCCAATGCAAACAAAATTGATATTATTCCTAGGGTAAAACTCAAATTTCAGATTTAACCATAGTATTAGTTTAGACAAAATATTTTCCCTTTAATAGATACAATTTTATCAACCTAAATATATGTGTATGGTTTTATAATTATAATTTTGTACATTAATATATTTTTCAAGCTTCTCCATATTCTCAATTCCATACCAAATCAGCCAAAGGCTAATCCCTACCATAAATGATCAATAAAACTATAATATAATTATTACGAGTTCATATAATTGGGTAATTTTACAATTTTATCTTAGTGAATTCCCGAAAAATCTGAAACCAGTAATTAATCTATGTCTTGATTGCTAAAACCCTTGCCCTTTACATGAAATCTTTCCTCCTACCATCAATCAGTTCATATATTTATTCACTGAGGATTTATTCATATTCCAACTCAAGAATGTGATCGTGTTTATGATTGATCATTTTCCTAAAAGGAAGCATGTATCTATTCTTCCTTATATGATGGTTCATATAGAGCTTTGTGAGGTGAAGGCATAGCAATAAGATTTATAATAAAATAGATTTATTTACTCGAGCATGTGCCCTTGGGGTGATCCTATTTGTTTACCGAGAAGGAATATATATTACTACATTTATATATATATATATATTACTGAATGTCGAACCATGTGATATTTATGAACAAATATTCCCTTCCATTTATTTAAATCGAATTAGATTAGATGAGAGGATATAAGTGGTTTTATAAAGTTGATCTATGTTAAGGCTACCACCGATTGAGGGTGAGGCCATCTGATATTTTTTATTATAATTATAGGATCAATAATAACTTATTTTAGTATCTTGTTCTATATTTTCGGTTAATGCATACGTTGGAAGTGTTCATGTCCCAGATCAATAGGGTCTTGCATCTTTATTTGAACTCATTCTTGATCATATTCATTGATGGAAATCCATTTTACTACTGGAAAAGGGGAAAACATGATCCATATTTTCATATCATTATAATTACATTGAGAGATAATCGTACATATGTAAATATCTCGAATTTCCAATTTTGTATCAATGATTTGCACTTATGTGGTAACATGATATATATGGGATAGATATAAATTGACATCGAGAATATAGAGGTATTGGTTTGTTGGAAAAATACCCAGAATATATTAAATATATATATTTTATTAAGCCTTAGATGTTACATTAGATTGTTTATCTATGCCTTATCCCATTTGGAAATTTCAATGATAGCCCTGGCCAAGAAGGGGTATCAGTCCACAAGGTATAATTCATGTGAAATTTATTTTTAGGAGTTGAAAGTACGATATATTTTTTCATGATCTTGACCATCTCAGCTCAGGTAATGAGTATTCATTGTATTTTTATTTTTTGGAAGTCACTCTTGGGTGTGTTCTGATGTTTTTTTGGGAAAGTGGTCACATATGAGTTTAGAAATATAAGGTTTCATGAGTGGAACTACATAATTTGTGATCTATAGATGAAAACAGTGGTAAATTCACAATCATTTTAGTGTCACTACCTTATGGGTATGCGGTATGTGGAATATACCAACCATAAGATCTTGAAGAAAATCTTTCCTTAATGGGACCTGACCCATTTACAAAGTATGTGGGTTTAGTAACTTTATTCATGTTGTTTTGAATTGGGGTATTCCCCTAGGAAGTGGAACATTTTTGTATATTCACTAAGTATGAAGAATCAATTATAGTTAGTATAGGTGGATAGTACTGAATAGTTGATTATGGACTTGTTAAATGAGATGAATCTATTCATTTAAGAGTAAAATGTCATAGAATCCTTAGAACCTACAGTTAATATTCCCTCACTTATTAAGATAGTGAAGGAAAGTCTTATTTCTAACTCATATTTTCTGGTGGTGAGGGAATGTATATATGGTGGGGAGATACCACCCTATTGATGTCAAGACTTCGATGGGGTCATTTATGTTTCTGGTCATGTTATAGTTCATGTTAGAATGTGTGAAGTGTTAATGTGGGATTCACATACCTTAATATGGGTAGTTCACATGAGGCTATTCAAGATGTATTGTGATATTTGTATGTAGTATTTTTGGCCGAGGATGAATAATGACATAGTGGGGTTTGTTTTACATCTCCTTAGCTAATAGTAGGTAATGTTCAAACATGATTGACCTGTAGATATACTTCAGTCGTTATCTATTCCCAAGTGGAAGTGGGATGATGTAACTGTGGATTCCATGATGGGATCATTGAAATCATCTCATGATAGTAATTTTTTATGGACTTTCAAGACTATTTGATTATAGTCACACATTTCTTACCAATCCAGGAGACTTATTCCATTAATGTGTAGGGATTAATATATATATCTAGGAGATAGTGCCTCTATAAAGGTTATCTAAGAACATTATTTCTAATCAAGTTGATTGGTTTACATTTCTCTTCTAGTAATGTAGAGACCCGAAGCCTGACGTACATGGACATTACATTACATTTGCGGAATACTTAGTACATAACAAAAACACACACACAAGGATCGTAATAGTTTAGTGTCTTTGGAAACTCGGAACGTAATCTTCTAATCATGGTGAAAGATCTTCAACATCTCCCATAAAGATCTTCCTTTTTTTTACCTAGAACCTTTCTTTATATCCTGGGGAAAAGAAAACATAAAATGGTGAGCTCAAATGCTCAGTAAGGGTAAACAAAAGAAATATCAATCACATCATATACATAAGAACATAGCTTTTGGAAATCTTAACCTGCAAAAGAGCTCATAATATCATAACATGGGATAAATCATAGAAGTGAAAATGAAATCATAACTTAAAACATTACTCATTGTGGCATACACACATAATCATAGAGAATCATTTCTTGTTAGTCAAGACTCATTGCCAAGACTATCTTAGTGGACAAAGTCCCTTTCTGAATCGAGTAATCCTCGTTTCAGTCCTGTTTCACTGAACCGGTATAACCTACCATTCCAGCCATGTCTATCTCATGAGATATAAAATCTTTACCCAATGCATTGGAGGGAGATATAGGTCCCACCCATCTCTTAATTAATCCTTTCTTATGTGTGCCACAAAATCATAAATCATACATCATTGCATAACCCATGTAATAAAAAAAATGGGATTCTTAAACAACATGACATCATAAAACCATTCATATAAGATAAAGGAATTCATAAACATAATTCCATCACAACATAGTCAAATCAATGTAAAAATATGGATAGAAACAGAACCTTTTATTATCTTATATGGAAAATAATTTTGATAAAACACTTGAATTGAATTCTTGAGGAAAATATCCTTTCTTCTTCAAAATCAATTTCTTTTCACAAACATCATGCAATTTTAAAAGAAAGAGATTTTATTGAAAATAGTCATGAAATCTTTTAGAGGAAGCTTCATGAAAATAAGGCTTTATAAAACAGTATAAATCCGTTCGTGCCGTATAAGTTAAAAAAAACATTCTTCGTACTTTTGTCGGAAAAGTCAAAAAGTACCTCGTACGGAAAAACGACAAAAGATTCCTTTCATATTCTTTACTAAAAACTCACCTAAGGGTAAATTGGATTTAAACTATTGCAAGTGGATGGAAATAATATTACATATTGAAGAAACATGGATGTGGATGATAAAATACACCCCAGTAAATACCAAAGTATAAACAATCTCGGATAAAAAATGAGATTGTGATATTTCCCTTACCTTAGGTCCGACTTGATTTGTAAGTGTCCGAACCTCCTGTATAATGATTTAAATCATGTTATTGACTTATTACAGAATCATATTCATTGTTATGATATCATATATGGTTCACTTATGACATTATATTACCCGTTCTTTTGTAAATTCCATGTTAAAGAAGCGTTTTGGGTAAAATCATTTCATTTATCGTAGGTGTTTTGACTTGTTGTTCTTGACATCATTATTACTTATATCATGATTTACTTACTTCCAGAATATAAAATATGATTTATATATCATATATATTAAATATATATATATATATAATAGGTAGATAAATAAAATGAAAAACACTGTTCATGGAGACGGTAGTCCGTACGTACGCATGAACGCTGTTTTCCTTTCCTTATTGTCTTGAAATGGAAGTAAGTAGATGACATACATAGGTATATATATACATAAATCCAGTAGCTTTATAATGTCATATATTTCATTATTATTTCTTATATATACATTATAATCATTCTTAAATGGTTAACATGGAGAATGAATCTCATCGCGTCGTGGAGACGGTATTCCGTACGTACGCACGAGCGATGATATCATTTCTATAAATATTGAATTGAATTGGAGTGGATTATACAATATATCAGAATCAATATGATGTTGTAATAACTATTTATAGTTATTCTTTACACCATTATACCCATCCATGTAAGGTGGTGGTGGAAAATAGATTACACCACGGCGTGGAGACGGTATTCCGTACGTACGCACGCGCGGTGATTTCTTTTTCCGTAGGATGGATAGATGGTGAAATAGGGTTGTTTCATACTTATAATAACATATCAGTATATGAGTGATACTGATGTTATTACTTAATAATGAAACAACCTAAGAAGAAGAAGTGGAAGAAGAAATAAAGATGAAAGAATTGGTAACGGTAATTACCTCTTCTTTGAAGTGCCTCTTTGAGACCTCCTCTTAGGGCACTAAAATTGGTCTTTGAGGAAGACCAGAACCTCTAGGATGTTTCTAGGGAAGTGGAGAGGAGAAATTGGCAGGGGTTGGCCGAGCTTGAGTGCTCAAATTGGTGTGAGGAGGAGGGGGAGGAGGTGTCCTTTTATAAGGGAGGAGAGGGGCACCTTAGGAATACCTCAAAATATTATTTTATATTAAAGTCAAAATCGGTTTATAATGGTTCCAAAGGGTCTTATTTCGAAGCTAAAGTGGGGATGGGTCGAAATCCTATCAACCAATAGGATTTAGACAAGTTTAGGGTATTATTTTAACCTTATCAATTAGATTTAACTCTAAGTTAATTAATTTAACTTTTACCGTGTCTTTTTGTTTTCTTTCACTATATGGTTAATACACATACTATAACATGCCAAACGAACCCCAAATTGTTTATTATTAATATATATATCTTTATCTAAGTCATTTGGCCTAACCTTAGATTTTTAGGAATAAAATAACAATTAATAATATAATATTTGATTTAAAAACTATTTTGTGTCAATTTTGACACTATTTGATATATGATTCTTGTGAAAGTAATAACAGAATTATATGTTCGAACCAAGTTGATTAAATCAATACTAATATATCATAGTAACCTATACAATTAGTGGAATTCATAAAAAGTCTTAAATTACATTTATTTTGGTATTTATATTATCAATTATGTCAATATTTCATTAATAAGATAATTACTGCATCATCTTTGTGTCATAAATAAATTATATTATTTGATGTCTAAAAATTACAAATAAAATACCATCATGTAGGAAATCTTTTTATCTTTCTAATGAATATTTATAGTCTAATTTATCTTATGTATAACCCCATATTAAAAATGATTTACTTATTAAACTTTGATTTTAACTATTTTAACCCTTCTTTAAATAAATTAATAATAAATGTCCTAATCTAATCCAAGTGGGCCTAAATGGTCATATTTTATCCCTAAGTTTGTTTTTGGTCGAATTACACTTGTCCAATAGAATTAGGACATGTGTTAGGGTAATATTAATATCATATTTACCCTTAGTTACCCTATTTACTATTAACCGCGGTAAAAAAAAGTAAAAAGTTACTATTCACCAAAAATTATTTTCATCTCATTGAACCACATTTTAGTCCTTGATATTAACCGTGTCTCTCGGATTTTTGAAATTACATTCACAGAAGCGGTAAAATTAAGTTTTATGCAAAATTCAGTTTTTAACCTACCACTTAGTGGTTTCACTATTCATCAAAAATTGAAAGTTTTCAGAAAAGTACCAAAATTTCACCCTAGGCTATAATTGATATTCCGAATTCAAAAATGATTTCTATTTTACAAAATTCCAAACATATAAGTTGCATTAATTAATTTTATAATTAATTTCCGCTGTTACAACAAATAGCGTGTTTTTAAGAGATAATAACTATCAAAAGATTGACACTTGTTTATAACTGGTTTAAATGTGAAATTACATCCAATGACCAACATTGTATTAAATTGTAAAAATATATTCTAAATATACTTTAAAACCACTCAAATTAATTATTTATCACTATTAATTATTTCGATTAAAAAAGTTGTTTTTAATTATAATTTAGTAATTTTCACTATTCATCAGAATATGAAAGTTATCCGAAAAGTACCAAAATTTCACCTTAGGCTAAATTCGATACTCCGAATCCAAAAATAAAGTTCATTTTGAAAAATAAGATTTACTGGATTTCAAAAAGTGGTTATTACTATTCATAACGGCTAGTTTTAATAATATTTTTATAGCATATCGTTGTTTAGTGAAACTCGGTATTGTGTACTACACACGCTATCGAGGAAGGTCGCGATTGAGTGTAATGCAAGGCAAGTCAAGGATGTGTGTTGTGCAAGCTCCTTTTGGTGTAGCGTACAACACAAGACATTAATAAAATTAAAAAGAATATATTTTTTTATAAAATCTTGGGCTGTTACATTCTACCCCCCTTAAAATGAATTTTGCCCTCGAAATTCGTCGGGGTTATAAATGATTTACTATTTGAATGTTTCTTTAATAGAAACCCACATTGTAAAAGGGAATACCAAAACTTGGCTTTAAAAACTAAAGTATGAAATGTAACGATTACCCAAAAAAACTAATCACTGGGTTTCCGCATAGGTGAAAATATGGATATGGAAGAGAAATCTAACCATCATGTTATGATGGAGAGTGGTAGAGAACATGGCTATGGAAAAGCCAGTAATCACAAATCCATAAATTTGTGACGATCTAAGGTACCATCTGATTCATCAGGTATAAGATCACTAGGACAACATTTTTGGTTTTCAAGATCACTTCCCTAAAGTTGAAAATTTGAATTAGAATAAATACTTACTTTATTTTGATACAATATCACTGTTGTTCGTGCCTTGAACAATTTCCACTTCATCTCTTAAATAAATGAAGTTGAATTTGTTATTCGTGAAGTGTTAGCAGATCATGTGATAGAATGACGGGTCATTCCATCTGTCTCAAACAAAAGGTAATCAAAAGTTATTAAATATACATAATTCATTCTATAGTAAGATTAATCATATATAGTTCCTAAATGGACTTATACTTCATATATCATACTTCTTAATATAATAAAACTAGTTTCTACTAAACAGGGACTTCCTGTAGGTCAGTGGTAGGCGATAAAGGCCAGTCGCACTTCGGTTGTGGGTTCGATTCCCACAGCCTTGTCCGAAGCGATGGGATGTCGCCCGTCCTGCAGGTTGTCCTTTTTTCTAAAACTACGTTACTATAACATCCCATCAATAATATCGAAAATCTTCTATCCTTAAACAATACTAACTTATGTCCAACATAATCCAGTCTAATCTTTAGGCTTATACATAATACTGCAGTCCACTCTCATAATATAGTGACATCGATTACCAGAGATTTAATACTGTCGTTGATCCCCACATATCATAAGATATGTCTTGTTGGTCACATTCCAAACATTCAAATTCCTTAATCGTGTATTCTCTTTAATACCTTAGTGAAAACATGAGTGCAGTTAAAAGTTAACACTTTCCACATACCAAAATCCTCAAAATTCTATATACTCAAACCATGATATCACTTAGTCCTTATATCAATCATGAGCTCATGAATACTATCAAACATTTAATTTTCTCCTTATCCCTTCATTATGCGCATATCATCTACATTCCAAAAATTATCTGAATAACCTTTCATGGATAGTGGTACCATTAATCATACACTTTCATAACTCAAGGAAAGAAAACAGTGTAACAATCCTCAGATGTCTCTTTATTCCATAGTACCATGAGATTTCTTATACAACATTACACATGATAAACATTTAATCATTCCACAACATTCTTAAACCATTGACCGAGCTTCAACAATTCTTTCATCTCACATATCATTTGTAGTCTCTTCATCATCATCCACATAAATACTACCCATATGACCATACTGATTCTCTTCATGAGTCTTTCCCTTAGGGCATTTGTTTGCATAATGCCCATACATTCCACATTTAAAACACTTAACCATTTTTGATGTCATAGCAATACCATTATCCTCATCCATGGTGTTAACCGACCCTTTTCCTTTGCACTTACTTGCTTTGTGTCCTTCTTTTCCACACCCAAAGCATCTTCCAGTTCCCTTGAAACATTCTCCTTGATGCCTCTTCCCACATGATTTACATAGGGGAAATTGAACTTTCTTTCCTCTATGATCATCATGGAACTCCATCTTTCTCTTATTAGTCGAGTCAGGAAACTTACCAAATTTTACTTTATTGATCATGTTGTGAGATTGCTGATTCGGCATAATAATGATGTTTGGGCATCCAAATCCCATTTCATTTGGTTTCTCATGAAGAATATCATTCCATTGTCCATCATATCCCCCATTATCGTGAATCATCTTGTTTCCAGCCATATTCTAAAACCCAAAAAAAAATAGTGTGAGAGGCAAAAATCATAATAAAGGGGGAGTAACTTAAATATCTAACATCTTTGGTTTAATCTAATATCATTACCATAGTTCTAGGACTATATCTTATACGTATACTTATCCTTAGGGGCATCCCTAGACATACCTTAGAAATATCTCTAGGGATCTCACTAACGTTTTCGCATCCTAGTTTCCAAAGGTTGACTAAACCTTTCCTCTGATACCAACTGTAGAGACCCGAAGCCTGATGTACATGGACATTACATTACATTTGCGGAATACTTAGTACATAACAAAAACACACACACAAGGATCGTAATAGTTTAGTGTCTTTGGAAACTCGGAACGTAATCTTCTAATCGTGGTGAAAGATCTTCAACATCTCCCATAAAGATATTCCTTTTTTTTTTACCTAGAACCTTTCTTTATATCCTGGGGAAAAGAAAACATAAAAGGGTGAGCTCAAATGCTCAGTAAGGGTAAACAAAAGAAATATCAATCACATCATATACATAAGAACATAGCTTTTGGAAATCTTAACCTGCAAAAGCTCATAATATCATAACATGGGATAAATCATAGAAGTGAAAATGAAATCATAACTTAAAACATTACTCATTGTGGCATACACACATAATCATAGAGAATCATTTTTTGTTAGTCAAGACTCATTGCCAAGACTATCTTAGTGGACAAAGTCCCTTTCTGAATCGAGTAATCCTCGTTTCAGTCCTGTTTCACTGAACCGGTATAACCTACCATTCCAGCCATGTCTATCTCATGAGATATAAAATCTTTACCCAATGCATTGGAGGGAGATATAGGTCCCACCCATCTCTTAATGAATCCTTTCTTATGTGTGCCACAAAATCATAAATCATACATCATTGCATAACCCATGTAAGAAAAAAAATGGGATTCTTAAACAACATGACATCATAAAACCATTCGTATAAGATAAAGGAATTCATAAACATAATTCCATCACAACATAGTCAAATCAATGTAAAAATATGGATAGAAACAGAACCTTTTATTATCTTATATGGAAAATAATTTTGATAAAACACTTGAATTGAATTCTTGAGGAAAATATCCTTTCTTCTTCAAAATCAATTTCTTTTCACAAACATCATGCAATTTTAAAAGAAAGAGATTTTATTGAAAATAGTCATGAAATATTTTAGAGGAAGCTTCATGAAAATAAGGCTTTATAAAACAGTATAAATCCGTTCGTGCCGTATAAGTTAAAAAAAACATTCTTCGTACTTTTGTCGGAAAAGTCAAAAAGTACCTCGTACGGAAAAACGACAAAAGATTCCTTTCATATTCTTTACTAAAAACTCACCTAAGGGTAAATTGGATTTAAACTATTGCAAGTGGATGGAAATAATATTACATATTGAAGAAACATGGATGTGGATGATAAAATACACCCCAGTAAATACCAAAGTATAAACAATCTCGGATAAAAAATGAGATTGTGATATTTCCCTTACCTTAGGTCCGACTTGCTTTGTAAGTGTCCGAACCTCCTGTATAATGATTTAAATCATGTTATTGACTTATTACAGAATCATATTCATTGTTATGATATCATATATGGTTCACTTATGACATTATATTACCCGTTCTTTTGTAAATTCCATGTTAAAGAAGCGTTTTGGGTAAAATCGTTTCATTTATCGTAGGTGTTTTGACTTGTTGTTCTTGACATCATTATTACTTATATCATGATTTACTTACTTCCAGAATATAAAATATGATTTATATATCATATATATTCAGTATATATATATATATATAATAGGTAGATAAATAAAATGAAAAACACCGTTCATGGAGACGGTAGTCCGTACGTACGCATGAACGCTGTTTTCCTTTCCTTATTGTCTTGAAATGGAAGTAAGTAGATGACATACATAGGTATATATATACATAAATCCAGTAGCTTTATAATGTCATATATTTCATTATTATTTCTTATATATACATTATAATCATTCTTAAATGGTTAACATGGAGAATGAATCTCATCGCGTCGTGGAGACGGTATTCCGTACGTACGCACGAACGATGATATCATTTCTATAAATATTGAATTGAATTGGAGTGGATTATAAAATATATCAGAATCAATATGATGTTGTAATAACTATTTATAGTTATTCTTTACACCATTATACCCATCCATGTAAGGTGGTGGTGGAAAATAGATTACACCACGGCGTGGAGACGGTATTCCGTACGTACGCACGCGCGGTGATTTCTTTTTCCGTAGGATGGATAGATGGTGAAATAGGGTTGTTTCATACTTATAATAACATATCAGTATATGAGTGATACTGATGTTATTACTTCATAATGAAACAACCTAAGAAGAAGAAGTGGAAGAAGAAATAAAGATGAAAGAATTGGTAACGGTAATTACCTCTTCTTTGAAGTGCCTCTTTGAGACCTCCTCTTAGGGCACTAAAATTGGTCTTTGAGGAAGACCAGAACCTCTAGGATGTTTCTAGGGAAGTGGAGAGGAGAAATTGGCAGGGGTTGGCCGAGCTTGAGTGCTCAAATTGGTGTGAGGAGGAGGGGGAGGAGGTGTCCTTTTATAAGGGAGGAGAGGGGCACCTTAGGAATACCTCAAAATATTATTTTATATTAAAGTCAAAATCGGTTTATAATGGTTCCAAAGGGTCTTATTTCGAAGCTAAAGTGGGGATGGGTCGAAATCCTATCAACCAATAGGATTTAGACAAGTTTAGGGTATTATTTTAACCTTATCAATTAGATTTAACTCTAAGTTAATTAATTTAACTTTTACCGTGTCTTTTTGTTTTCTTTCACTATATGGTTAATACACTTACTATA
This sequence comes from Viscum album, assembly GCA_963277665.1. Lineage (NCBI taxonomy): Eukaryota > Viridiplantae > Streptophyta > Magnoliopsida > Santalales > Viscaceae > Viscum > Viscum album. The sequence goes on from OY728156.1 coordinate 57,535,369, forward strand.
ACATGCCAAAAGAACCCCAAATTGTTTATTATTAATATATATATCCTTATCTAAGTCATTTGGCCGAACCTTAGATTTTTATGAATAAAATAACAATTAATAATATAATATTTGATTTAAAAACTATTTTGTGTCAATTTTGACACTATTTGATATATGATTCTTGTGAAAGTCATAACAGAATTATATGTTCGAACCAAGTTGATTAAATAAATACTAATATATCATAGTAACCTATAAAATTAGTGGAATTCATAAAAAGTCTTAAATTACATTTATTTTGGTATTTATATTATCAATTATGTCAATATTTCATTAATAAGATAATTATTGCATCATCTTTGTGTCATAAATAAATTATATTATTTGATGTCTAAAAATTACAAATAAAATACCATCATGTAGGAAATCTTTTTAGCTTTCTAATGAATATTTATAGTCGAATTTATCTTATGTATAACCCCATATTAAAAATGATTTACTTATTAAACTTTGATTTTAACTATTTTAACCCTTCTTTAAATAAATTAATAATAAATGTCCTAATCTAATCCAAGTGGGCCTAAATGGTCATATTTTATCCCTAAGTTTGTTTTTGGTCGAATTACACTTGTCCAATAGAATTAGGACATGTGTTAGGGTAATATTAATATCATATTTACCCTTAGTTACCCTATTTACTATTAACCGCGGTAAAAAAAAGTAAAAAGTTACTATTCACCAAAAATTATTTTCATCTCATTGAACCACATTTTAGTCCTTGATATTAACCGTGTCTCTCGGATTTTCGAAATTCCATTCACAGAAGCGGTAAAATTAAGTTTTATGCAAAATTCAGTTTTTAACCTACCACTTAGTGGTTTCACTATTCATCAAAAATTGAAAGTTTTCAGAAAAGTACCAAAATTTCACCCTAGGCTATAATTGATATTCCGAATTCAAAAATGATTTCTATTTTACAAAATTCCAAACATATAAGTTGCATTAATTATTTTTATAATTAATTTCCGTTGTTACAAAAAATAGCGTGTTTTTAAGAGATAATAACTATCAAAAGATTGACACTTGTTTATAACTGGTTTAAATGTGAAATTACATCCAATGACCAACATTGTATTAAATTGTAAAAATATATTCTAAATATACTTTAAAACCACTCAAATTAATGATTTATCACTATTAATTATTTCGATTAAAAAAGTTGTTTTTAATTATAATTTAGTAATTTTCACTATTCATCAGAATATGAAAGTTATCCGAAAAGTACCAAAATCTCACCTTAGGCTAAATTCGATACTCCGAATCCAAAAATAAAGTTCATTTTGAAAAATAAGATTTACTGGATTTCAAAAAGTGGTTATTACTATTCATAACGGCTAGTTTTAATAATATTTTTATAGCATATCGTTGTTTAGTGAAACTCGGTATTGCGTACTACACACGCTATCGAGGAAGGTCGCGATTGAGTGTAATGCAAGGCAAGTCAAGGATGTGTGTTGTGCAAGCTCCTTTTGGTGTAGCGTACAACACAAGACATTAATAAAATTAAAAAGAATATATTTTTTTATAAAATCTTGGGCTGTTACAAGTAAGGTCTATAAAAATTACTTGATACACAAGTAAACATGATAAATACATTAAATCCCTAGATAGAAATTTAATTTAAGACTATCATCTGGGAAATGGATGATATGTAAGAGCATGTGTCCTTGGGAAATTGGTGTTTTATATGTTAGAGAATTTCAACTCCCATGTTCATCATAGAGTTTAAGGTTATTGATAGTGTTGATACAATTGAGTATCAATATTAACTTACATAAAGATACAATTATATGCATGAAATATTCCATGTTTCTTTTATTTATAAATATAATCCCAATACTTCTCAAAGGATTGATATAAAGGATGATAATTTTGACCTCAATTCATTATTCAAGGAACGACCGATTTGGGATGTGGATTAGAGTGAGAACACACCATGTGAGAGGATATTTATAATGTTATTGGATTTTAGAGAAGAATTGGTTTATTCAAGATGGAATTTTATTGTAGGATTTAGATATTCCATTTTAATGGAGAGATATTTTTTTTAATAAAATTGGCAGTGCATATCAACGAAAAATTGTATATAGTGGGGATCTTGTAACACACCATATCCATATAGGGTATGAATCTAATTTAAATTACACGAAAATCTAGTATGTTAGTTTTTCATGTATATTTTGGGTGTTGGTAGGGGATAAATGTCTATATGGTGGAGTTTGTCAAGGGATCATGCTAGATTTATACTACAGGTCAAGTTTTACACCACAATATAATGTATCATTATGTGATGAGGATTTGCGTAAGAATATTTTTTTTATTTCATAAGATTAAATATTTCTATGGGTTTAGGGTAACACCAAAGAAGAATTGCTATGTTCCATATTGAGAGATTCTATAGAATAATTACATTTTATGAATTATTTTTTTCAAATTAATTTAATCTTTTTGATATTTTTTCATTTCACGCAACACTGAAAATAAATTATTTTATATAAAAGCACTATGTTTGGATTGCGATATACACAACACCAAGTTAATATTTCCCTACATGAATAAAAAATTATATCTTTTTCTATATGCAACACTAAGGTTAGTTTTCATTATATGCAATAATGACTTTCCTCGATGGCTTGCATTACATGAATGATCGAGGTATGTTGATGAATAATATATTATTAAAATATAAGTATTTAATATAATAAGATATACCCTAGACATTAAATTAGAAGTTATGAATAGTATTAAAAAATTTATAAAAATATTTTTATTACACAAAAATTATATTATTTCATAGGTTACCAATTAGTTAGAAATGAATATAAAAACTGATTGAAAATAAAGAGAAATATTATTATTATTTTGGTCACAATGTTGTTTTACCATAATAAATCAAATTAATTAAAATTATTGAGTGATATTAATGTAATATAAATTTTATATATTTAATAAAATATTTTTTATATTCATCTACAATATTTTATAGAGGTTATATAAGAACAAACACAATTTTATGTTTAAACCCCTTTATTTTTATAATAGTAGTTTTACCACAATTTAATGGAGAACCCATTTTAAATACAATTTGGGGTAATTTTATAGATTCAATATGTCAAAATAAACATCATATTTGAAATATAAACATAAAAAATTGGTTAAGATAAATTTTTTTTATTTTTCTATAAGGTTTCATTTCTAAGGAATAGTTAAAAATACTGAATTTTAATTCAAAACTGCTTTTTTATCTAATATATTTATAAGGATAAATTATATTTTAAATTTGTTTTAAAGTATAATGATATAATAATTTTATAAATTAATTCAATTTTGGTTATATTAATTAATATAATTTTTAAATTTGGTATAAAACCATAGCAAACATTTAGTTGTTTTTACTCTAGAACCTCGCAGTGTTGTCATGTCTGTGGGAATATTTTTTAAAGTAATTTCTACCGCTTATGTGATTTTAATTTTTTGTAATGGATTCAATATTCTAAATAATAATAATTTATAATTTATAATATGTTAAACATTTTTATTTAAAAAAATATTAGTGAAGGTGATTAAAATTAATTACTATGATTAAGAGAAAAAATATGATAACCAATTACTAAACATTAAATTTAAGACCCAAAATACCTAAGAACATGTCCAAAACCCATTTTATGAAAATTAGTCGTCCATTCACCTTAAATTATTGAAAATTATTGGTTTTTATATATTTTTTGATGTAAAAATATGGGTACGCATAACTTGTTTTCAAAAATACCAAGTGTGTCCTTTCCCTTCCCTATAAAAGGGCACAACCTCTCCTTCTTCCTCACACATCTCATACCACATAGGTTCTTAGAATTCAGAAACAATGAACATACCAACATACATCACTTCATCTTAGAATCATCTTATGGGGAATAAATCAATCCAAGGAAGCCTTTTGGAACAAACCAAAAGGAGAAAGAGATGTTGTGCCCTTTTAGAATCATCTTATGTGGTGTTGTGGAAATGTGGACCTAAAATTATAATAATTAAATAAGTGTAAACATTATACTGTATATGGGTAATGAGAAAATTTTATACAAAATTAAAGGTTCACCTTGAGTTGCGTAAGGGTAACTCCAAACTTCTAAGTAATGTGTAAGGGTACTCAGTCCCTGTGTAAGGTTTATGTATGGGAATGAGACATGCATAACGATAAATCCCCTTACCATTTTGTGTTAGATATTAGATGAATATGGGTTAACCATGTTACTCTTACAAAGTTACAATTTTATAAAAATATTTCTTTCAAATCCTCTTTCATTCTTCTTCATTTAGAATGATGTATAACATCATTGTGGGGATTTTAAAAGTTTTAAATTGTGTTAATTGAGATATTTTGACCTGTTAAAGGTTATAACTACTATTTAAACCTTTTAAATTCAAGATTTATTTGAAGAAAAAATTAAATAATGTTTTTATTAGTGGTTTTCTTTCTGAAAACCAGAACACATGCAGTAATTTTAATATTACCCAATCCTATACTACATTGATTTCTATAATCCTCTTAAATTGTGTTTGTTACATCCTGGTACATACTGATTAACATAAGGTTGTTTTTAATAATAATTTTTTGATCATAGATTATATACCTTTTCCTATTATTTCTTATGTATCCCTCATTATGTATCTTATGATATTGTATGTAAGGTACGTGATTTCCTAAGAAAGTTTGTATATTTTTAAACCATTTCTACCTACTGAATCTAAAAATGGATTTATAATTTATTTTTAATAATTGATTTGAACCATTGATAAATAATTTTAAAATGTAATTTTTTTTGTTTTATTAAAATTTATTCAAAATGGATTTTAAATTAAACTGTAATTTCTAGAAAAATAATTATTAACAAAAATAATAATTTAATGCATAAATTTGGTGATAGATTTTTAGAAGGAAAAGAATGATATGATTTTTGATTTGTGATAAAGTGAATTTATTTTAAAATTATAATTTTTTATAACATACATTTCATGTTGGTTTTATAAATGAATATTTTAGCGTCCTTCCGTGAGTTTCGCTAAACTAGGCCCTAATATGTTGGGATGCATGACCTCATGTGCATCTCCCTAAATTACAGAGGCTTCTAAATATGAGTGAGGGAATATGGTGCATCCTTGGAGAGATTATGCCCTCATTGATCCAAGTATGTTTCTTAGTAAATAAATAAATATAAAATATCATAATTATAAGAATAGGAAGACAATAGTTTAAGTAAAGAAATAAACCTAACAAGAGTAACAGATATTGACAGAATATGAATATTAATAATAGATAAAATGAAAATCATGACATGTCTTGAGTCAATACAAAAATGACAGTAAAGGTGAATAGGTGTAAAATCATATACTATATGACATACAAAACTAAAAAAATTTCAAAAACCACTACAAAAAATCTCGAGCATAGGCCCTATAATTTTCCCCCAATATCCATTCTAAAATGATAGTAAAAACCCTTAGAAGTAGCACAATTACCTTTATCCATAACTTCAATCATAAAGTCTACTCAGGTACCAAACAATTCCCAATATGGGTGCGACAGATAAATCTAATCACCATTCCATGTTATGTTGTAATAAAGATGTGCCATATATATATAAAAGTGTAAACTAATAAATAAATAAACATGTAAATTTTTTTCTCGAGTTCATAAATGGAAATTCATACCACACCATCTACTTTGGCTAATTCCAGAAGTCTAAATGAAGTACTTATAAATGTCATAATGTGTATACATGGTCCAGTAGTAAACAGGGCTAAGTGAGTAAGGAATACCCTCAAGGTTATTCTATGACATGGTTTCTAATTGAAATTTCATCATACAAGTTTGATATTAATGTAAGGGATAATCATCACAAGTTTATAAGCAACTCTTAATAATGATGAATGATGAATCTATGAAGAATAAAAAACAACTATCCAATTAATCAAATCATGGTGTAGGGTCCTGATCCCATCCAAGGTGATCTTATAGAATCACAAGTATCGCTACCAGAACATCCAAGATAACCCAATATGAATGAGTCCATCCAAGGCGACCCTTATTACATCCCTTGTATCACTCAATTCAAGGTTCCTCAGAGTATTTCCAAAGTATCTAACATAAGTGGCAAAGTATCACCTAAGGAATGGTTTAGAAATTTTACCAATGGGTCTATCCATGGTTTCTAACCTAGGGAACCAGTATCACTCCGGAGTATAAGAAACAACCTAGGTATCCCAAGACTTATAATGTATTTTATGATTTTAAAATCATTTCTTTTAGAGTGGGACTCACCTCCACATCACCAAGGGTAATATTTTAATAATTAAAGCCCTTTTACTTATAAAATAATAAAACAACTCCACTTTTCTAAAAATATTGGGTAAAACCATGGGATGGTTTGTAGTTTTGGATATTTCCTTAGGTAAAATCCAAAAAAAAAGTGATGAAAATCTCCCTCTTTTACTATATAAACTCACACATGCTCACATATCTTTTCACTAAAACTAATTGGAGAATTTCCACACCATTTATTGTACTCTCTAGAGTCCCCTAAGTTACCCCAAGATTTCAATAAGCCCCTACCAAGCCTTTGGAGTCACACACTCAAGTAAGGGATCTTCCACTCTCCTATTTTATCAAGAACTACTTTTATGTTATGTATTTTAATTTATATTTTCTTATGTTGGAATATTTTTTTCTATATCCTTGTAACCTTCCATATGATTTATAAATGATTGGATCTCATTTCACTATCATTTATATATCCTATGAACCTTTATGTACACTCGTTACTATACCTAAATTTTGTAAGGGATCCTCACCTTCCCATGTTATAAGTTATTATGTAATGTACCTAATTCCCAAATACACTAGACATAAAGGCCTTTCGGGTTTTATGAAGTGAAATTTTGTGTAATGAAACATTAATTAATGTATAATAATTAAAATGGTTGTTTTAAAAACTACACCGAGTCTGATCCCAAAATAATCATAGTAGAATATATAACTTCTCCCCAGCCCATGAAGAATAATAATAGGTGATGAGGTGAGCCTTAGATTTGTCTTTTGAAAATCACTCTCATAGGCTTTAGATAATAGTAACTACACACCCTTCATAGTCATATCCATAATAAGAACTGTTTAGTGGGATAAGTCTTGAATGAATCTCCAAAAATAGCTAGAAAGTCCTAAGAAGTTGTATATGTCGAACACATTGTTGGGATTCACCCAGGAAACCATAGTTCCTACCTTCTCTAGGTCAACTGGTATTTCTACCTCATATTTGATATGACCTATGATGTCAACCTCAACAATCCAAAAGTGGTTTTTACTGATCTTCGCATACATCTGGTGCTCTCTTGGTGTACTCACCATGATCACAAGATGTGTCTCATGGTCATGTTAAGAGAACAAATATAATAACATGTCATTTATGAATACAAACATAATGAAATCAAGATATGCCTAGAAAACCTGATTCATTACAACCATGTTGACCAACGATGCATTTTTTTAGACCGAACAACATAACCAAATACTCATTCAAGTGGTACCGGATCTAGAACATTGTATGCGGATTTTGTAAGGGCCTCACATGCACCTGATGAAATCCTATGCTGGTAAAATAGGTCATCTATGTGAGGTAGTGGATATGAGTTCTTTAAAATTAGTTGGTTCAACTGTTTACAATCTACACATAGTCTGAGGGTGCCATTTTCCTTCTTAGAGGAAAATACAAGTGAACCCATGGTGATGTGTTGGGTATAATAAAACCCTTAACCCCAAGGTCTTAGATCTTATTTTTGAGTTCCTAGAGCTTTCTAGGAGACATCCAATATGGAGGAATTGACAATAATGTCAAACAGAAAACTTGATCTATCTTGAAATCAAACTCACCCTAGGGTGGTAATCTACTGAAATCATCATGGAGGAAATCCCTGAAATAATCCACATCATGTGGAAACTCTTCCAACTGCTTTCTCTAATAACTCATAAAGAGACTCGTTAACTGATCGGTCACCCTACCTAGCCCAGTACGATTGGTTCCATATAAATTTTCATCTCTAATATCCTAGGTAAATAAGGAATATAAATTTTTTATATTTATTAAAAAATTTCAATTAAATATTTATCTTATCTTAAAGGAGATGCTATGATCTATGTAATACCTAATACTAAAAAATGGGTTTCATTGTAAACTCACGTTGCACACAATATTGAGTTATACTAGAAAATATTAATATAATATTATAATTTTAAATGGTAGTTAATGCATAGTCATTGTATTGGTGGGAATGAACAAAACATACAAAATTATGATTAAATATGTTTCTTAAATGTTTTTACATTTATCTAAATAATTTTAGAGGCTTGATATAAGAAAGAATTTGATTTTAAGTATAAATACACTAATATTCATTAAAAGGTCGATTAACCACCTTTTAATAGAGAACCCTCTTTAAATCTAGTTTTGGTAACTTTTATATATTATATTTGAAAAACTAAAATTATTCCTTTTAATCGGGACATCAAAATTTACATTGGGTAAATTTTTAGTATTTTTCTGATAAAATTAATTTTATTATGAATTGTTAAAAATACTGTATTTTAATTGAAAACTGCCTTTAAATCTAACTTATTTATAAGTTTAGATTATTTTTTAATTTGTTTTAAAGTTTAATTATTTTATTTTTTTACTATTTAATTCAATTTTAGTCATTGGATGTAATTTCAATTTGAAACTGGACATACATAAGTGTCAATCTTTAGACAGTTATTATTTCTTAAAAACACGCTTTTTGTTTTGATAGTAGGAATTAATTTTTAAATTAATTTCTTCCACTTCGGTGTTTTGAATATAAAAAAATGGATTCCATATTTAGAATTAGGAGGTCCAAATTGTGTAAATAGGTAACTTTTATTTTTACACATTATGAATATTTACTTCAGTAAATATTTTATTTACCGCCGTTAAAGGGTAAATCTGGTAAATAAGGGTAAAAATAACATTATAATAATATTAAATTACCCTAACATGTGTCCAAATCTTATTGGTTGATAAAGTTTTTATGATGGGCATACTTGGGTAGATTTTGGGACCCCATGGGGCCACATGGGAGTGATAATTACAATTTATATTAATTAATTTAAAGTAAAGACCAAAACGACTTAAACATATATCTTTTAGTACATCAATTATTAAATAGGATTATATAAGTTATATCTTAGACTATAAAAATTAATTTTAAATCTAAAATAATTTCCTATGTCATTATAATTTTTATAATTTTTATATATCAAATAAATAAAAATATTTATGACAGAATAATGTTGTAGTGTTTACCTCATTAATGGATTATTTAAGTAAATAAGATTATAAAGATTTAAAAAATATGCAAAACCATTCCAATTTTTATTGGATGATTTTTTTTTGAACTTCAGTCATCATATATTATAAATTTAATGAGTTTTGGACCTTTAATAATGGAGAATCATTATATAATAAAATAATATTTTCAAGCCTTCTTAAAGAGCCCCTCCTACCCCTTATAAAAATCCCTCAATTCTAACCCATTCATCACACGTCTCAAGCCCCATGGATCGTCCAAACTCTTCCCAATTAAGCTACCTATATCCCTATATTTCTCCTATGATCCTTACTTTAGGCATAAGGCACTTCATGTAAACCTTTTGGCTCAAAACAAAGAGAGATACCGAATTTAAAGGTAACATCTTCTCTTAAGTTCTTTTCTTTTATTTTACTTATACAACCCCCTAAACACTTTTTATTCCCTTATTTTATAACAACTCCAGTATCCTCAATATACTAGTTTGTTGTTATGAGAATTATTCAAACTAATCCTACACACACCTCCACTTACTGGGTAAAGAACATACTATTTCTGTTGACAGAGAACTACTGCCTCCCGAAATGATGATTGTTCAATCTTCTCCTACCACCTCTCATGGTGGACATTATGATGGCATTGTATTTATATATGATATATATTGTGTTTATTTTTTCTCTACTATTCTATAATTTTTATTTACAAACATACCTATATGCTTTCCAATATGTGTAAATACGATAATTTCATTTGAGGAAGTGAGGACTACCGCCCCCTCAAGGTGATGTGATTCGTTCATGACATACATGGAACTTATAAAGAATGGATTTAATGAAATTATGTAACATATATATATATTATGATAGTATAAAATAATTATATCATACCCATTTATCATTACTTTTTCATTTGATTAAATATGAAATAGAAACGAATGTAGTGTTCATGCGTACGTACGACTTACTGTCTCAATAAATGGTGTATTTCATTTATTATCTCCAAATGTAATGTAATATTATAAATACATAAATATATTGGATATCTATGATAAATATTATATCTAAATTATGAATATAATTATGGAGTTAATGTAATTTTTACCACATGAACAACTTGTAATTATAAGAAGTCCATTTTTGACTCATTTACCAAAAATTGACAAAACGACCATTATTAATGTAAATGATTGAATAATGTTTATAACATGCTAATAAGTTATATAAGAAGAGTAATAAACTGTAAAAGTTATCTTTAGAAAATATAAATTAACTTTATCTTATTATTCAGGTGATTAAAAAACAAATGGGTCAAGTCGGACACGAGGTAAGGTGTCTCTTATGTCACTTTTAATTCCGTGAGATTTTCATTGTTCGCCACTTATTTATTTTATGTGGTGTATTGTGTACTGCCTTTTGATATATATTATCATGATTCTCTTTATATTCATGTTAATATATGATTCATTTGTGAGTTATTAATTTTTGTTCATACGACTCAATTGATTACAACGTGGTAAGGGGTCTCTTATCTCACTATTAATTCTATGAGATTTCCATTGTTCGCCACTTATTTATTGTATGTGGTGTATTGTGTAATACTTATGAAATATATTATCACTATTATCTTTATATTCATGGTAATATGTGATTCATATGGTCGTTATAATTTTTTCTTCATACAACTGAATTGATTACAATGTGGTAAGGGGTTTCTTATCTCACTTTTAATTCTGTGAGATTTCCATTATTCGCCACTTATTTATTGAATGTGGTGTTTTATGTACTTCCATTTGATATATATTATAATTATTCTCTTTATATTCATGGTATTATATGATTCATTTGTTGTTCATTAACTTTTGTTCATACTAGTCGATTGATTACAATTTGGTAAGGGGTTTCTTATCTAACTTTTAATTCCATGAGATTTCCCTTGTTCACCACTTATTTATTGCATGTGGGGTATTTTTGAAATCCATTTGATATATATTATCATGATTATATTTATATTCATGGTATTATGAGATTAATTTGGTGGTTATTAACTTTTTTTTCATACGACTTGATTGATTATAAGAGGTAAGGGGTTTTCATCTCACTTTTTATTACTGTGAGATTCATGTTAAAATTGCCACTATTTCATTTTTTGTGGTGTATATACTTCCCATGATTTCATTAATTGTGTAATATTATTAAATTTATGGGTATTTACATCTTCATTGTATGATCCTTCTCTTATGTGGTGTATGTTTCGTAAGTTACCAAATCGTTAAGAGAACTATTTAACCCAATTTCCATTCCTTGGGTTAATATTATAATTCTTAATTATGTCTTGATATGGTTATGTGTGGAATCACAAATTATTCATTTATGTTTTCATTTCCACTCCCCCTTGTGTGGGTATACTTTTTGATACACATAATAAATCCATTGGTAAATTCCCAAGTCATCGATATGAACTTGATATGAGTAATTTTAACTCAATTTCCATTCATTGAGTTAAACATCCAAGTCATTGGTGTTGTTTTTATAAAAATTTGTGTGAATGTTCTCTAATTGATTTATAATGAATATCCAATCATATTGAGTGTATTTATATTTTTAACACATTATTATTTCATTGATTTATCCTTAATCTAATGATATGATATTTTCAGGGGACTTCATATCAATTTTCATTCCATTGATAGTTATTTGTTACTATACACCAAATCACTTTTATATGGTGTATATACTGACATTTTGACATATTATATCATGTATCTCCTTATTATCATGATATTATAAGCCTTAATTAATGTTATTCCTCACAAATATTTATTCTAGCGTCTCTCATTTGGTTAGGAACTCTTTAAATAAAATATCAATTTGAATGTTTTAAAGATTTATCCTTCTAAATCCTTCTAATTAATGTCCATTTTGTAAAAATGGTTTTATGGAGTTACTTATATGGACATGAATGTTTTAAAATTTTAATTCCTTTAAGATCTTTAATGTGGTATGGGACACTTTGATTCAAAAATCTCTTTATTAAATGTTTTAAACGGTTTTGAAAATGGTTTGATAAAGAATTGATTGTGTCAAAATATTAAAATGATATATTGTGATTTCAATGTTCCTTTTTTATCTTTTTTTATGCTTGTTTTATTTTTTATGAATATGTTATGGTTATTGTGCATTTTTTATATATATATGTGGTTACGTGATAAACCTAGGGTGGGTGAGCCCGAGATAGCTCTCCAATGCATTGGATAATGTGACGGAGGGAAACGTGAATGTTTCTCCTAAGAGATTTATGGAATATACTATAATGGGTATTCAAAATGTAACTTATTACATAGCTGTGACAGATACAATGTAATTTTGATATGGATTCCACAATTTAATTTTACGATTTATAATTTATGTGTGTTATTCATAAATCTTATGATTTTTTGAGGTATGTTATGATTGAAATGTATGTTTTCATTTATTTGTTTTTATTGATGCCTTAATGTTTCCTTTCCTTTTTTATAACCCTTACTATGCTTTTTATGTTCATCCAAAGTTTTGAAATGTATTTCACAGGACTAAAAGATGAATAGGGTCAAGGATGTGATCATGGAAAATTAATGTTGTCTAAAACATTGAACTAGACATGACTCTATTTTTCAAGAGTTTTTATTTGATGAAAAAATGGAAACTGGGTTGAATTGATTACTTTGTAAATTTTTGAAGAGTAATGTAATAGTTATGGCCTAATTCTCTAAAACACTAAACCTGAAAAGGTCCTCAAAGTGAATTATTAATTTAATTATATATTATGTAATGTTTTAAGGCTGGGTCCTTATAGTTGGTATGAGAGGTTAGTTTACATAACTTTAGAGGTTATGGTGTTATTTAAGTATAAGTGACATAACCATAATGGTTAGCATATTATAAAGAGCCATAATTATTTTAGATAAATTTAACGAGTTTAAGATAACATGAATAAGTCTACCTTAGTATTTACCCTTATCATAAGATATTACATGACGATTTTACTGATTTACTCACACTAACCATTTTGGTTTTATTTAATGGTTGGATCTAGTAGGCACCAAAGTAGGAGTGGATGTGAAGAAAACTATGACGGTTTTCTGAATGAGAAACTGAAAGAAATGGGAGCTACAATTTGAACTCTTGTGGTTATTCTCCACAAACTATCTAGAGTCATGATTGACCACATGAACCATAGTGATTTTTATAAGGACTTTTATATGTGAAAAACAAATCCCTGCAATAGTTTAGGTAATAATCATAAAGGTATGTATGCATAGAAACCTATGTGTCAAGGATGTGAATAAAACACCTAGGAAAATGCTTCAAAGGGATAAGAAGATGCTGTAGATGTGGGAATGAAGGTCATAAAACAAGAACCTACAATGGAAAAAGGAAGCATCCTATTGACTCTAGGAAAGTGACAGAAGTTATTTCTAAGGGATCAATTGAATGTCTGAAATGTGGTGTGCATAGTCATTATACAAACTGATTCCCTATGAAGAAGTTTTGATAATGGGATCACTAGGATCGTTCAAATACATTCTTACCAATACCTAATTCAATTACCATTGAGGATGAAGAAATTGACAATGACCAATGATAGGTATAAATTATTTCTTAACATATGTTTTCATACTATTGAATATTAGGATATGATTCATGATTTTTTGTAGGAAAGAAGTATTTTGGAATAAGTTGGTAATGAATTTTTAATGTATCATGATGAATTTTCAATGAGTATAAAGTCAAAATATAATGGATTCAGGAGTTATGGTAGATTTTAAGATGATGAAATGCTTAAAATTATTAAGGCTCTTTTGAGGATGGGATTACATTGGAAGACTTTTTATAGTATGTGTAACTATGAAGTTTGATATATGAAAATGTTATTCAAGGAATAATTATCTTTTATTTTTATTAGTAATGGTGGATTTTTTTTAAAGAATATATGTTTTTATTTTGGACAAATGGTGATTTTGGTTATTTATATAAATGATTATCCTATCATAGAGAATATGTGATTTGGTTAATTACACTTCCATATGAGACTTTAAGAGTATTAAATTTTATTTGGAGATAAATTTTAATATTTACTATGGAAGACTATGTGATTAAATCCCTTTGAGTTTTGGGTTACAATATTAGTTTGGTTTTCGTTGAATAATTTTAAGGGCATTTGTTTATTGAATGCTATTTTCCGAACATTGGGTATTGTTTTTAAGATTTTAGGGATTAAGAGTAGTATTTTCTTTTAATAAACTATTATCCTTTTTTTGGGATTATCCAGTCTTGTACTAAGATTTTTGGTTTTGGTTGATGCCTAAAGACAGGGGAAATATATAGTTCATCTTTTGTGGATTATCTAATAATCTAGAAGTTGATTATAGAGATTTTTGTGACCAAGTTAGTTTGAATACTTGTCATTTGGAGAAAATATAAGTTTGTGGTAGAAATTTAGTAACGGATGAAAGTATACAAGTCAAGTAAGTATATTTCCTTATGTTTTTAGTTAAGCTCGTAAGAAAATTCCTCAACATTATGAAAAGTAACATAAAACAAAAACATTGTATATTAAATTTTCTTATTGGGGAATCAAATACCATTTGACCCGTCACAAGTTTGTGATTTTTATGTGGTTAACTTTCTCCTAATCATGTTTTCTACCACTCTCCATCAAACTTTGATGTTTTTTTCCTCTTCCATATCCATATTTTCCTACATGGAATCCTAGTATGGGATTTCATGGGTGACCTTTATATTTATATTTATTTATTCTAAAGTGATATTTTTTATTGAATCTTTTTCAGATGTGGAATTTTAAATGAGGTTTCCAAGCCCAATTTTAAAATTTCGAGGACACAATTCCCAAAAGGTGGAAAGGATGTAACATCCCAGGTAAATAAAAAATATAACTATTTTATATTTATTAAAATTTATCAAATAAATATTAATTTTACCTTAAATGGGATTATATTTTTAATGGAATACCTGATACGCAAAAACAGGTTTTATTGAAAACATATGTTGCACACAACGTCGAGTTATACTGAAAAATATTAATATAATACTATTATTTTAAATGGTAGTTAACGCTTAAGCTTGGTATTGGTGGTAATGAAAAAACTAACCATATTATAATTAAATATCTTTCTTAAATATTTTTACAATTATCCAATAAATTTTAGAGGCTTAAAATAATAAACAATCTGATTTTAATCATAAATTCTCTAATATGCATTAAAAGGTCGATTTACTACCTTTTGATGATGAACCCCCTTTAATTATAGTGTTGGACACTTTTATATGTTTTATTTGAAAAAATAATATTCTTTATTAGAATTGGAACATAAAAATTTACATTGCATAATTTTTAGGTATTTTTCAGATAAAATTCATTTTTTCTGAATAGTGAAAAATATTGTATTTTAATTGAAAACTTCCTTTTAATGTAATTTATTTATAAAGATATATTATCATTGTAATTGGTTTTAAAGTTTACTTATATTTGGTTTTTAAAATTTAATCCAATTTTTTTCATTGGAAGTAATTTCAATTTATAATAGGACATAAATAAGTGTTAATCTTTTAATAGTTATTATTTCATAAAAACGCGCTTTTTGTTTTGACAGCAGGAATAAATTTTAAATTAATTTATTCCACTTCTGTGTTTTGAATTTGGAAAATTGGATTAAATATTCGGAATCAAGAGGTCCAAATTTTGTAAATAGTTAACTTTTAATTTTAGACATTATGAATATTTACTTCAGTAAACATTTTATTTACCATGGTTAAAGGGTAAATCTGGTAAATAAGGGTAAATAATTAATATTACTATAATATTAAATTACCCTAACATGTGTCCTAATCCTATTGGTTGATACATTTATGACCATGGGCATCCCTGGGTCGATTTTGGGACTCTAGAGAACCACTTGGGAGGGATAATGACACTTTATATTAATTAATTTAAATAAAGGTAAAAATGACTTAAACATGTATCCTTTAGTAAATTAATTATTAAATGGAATTATATAATTTATCTATTAGAAAATAAATATTAATTTGAAATCTAAAGAAATTTCCTACATCATGATAGTTTTTTATATTTTTTAATCATTAAATAAATAAAAATATTTATGACACAATAATGAGGCATTGTTTACCCCGTTAATGAATGATTTAAATAAATAAAATTATAAAGATTAAATAAATATCCAAAACATGCCCAATTCTTATTGGATGATTTTATTTCAAACATGAGTCATCTTATATTGTACTGTAATGTGTTTCGGACATTCAAAAACCAAAAATAATTATATAATAAAATAATATTTTTAAGCTTTCCAAAAGAGCCCCTCCTCCCCCTTATAAAAATCCCTCACTTCTTACCCAATACTCACACTTCTCAAACCCATTGTCTCATCCCAACTCTTCCCAATTAAGCTCCCTACATCTCTATCTTCCTCCTAGAATCCTTACCTTATGTATAAGGCACTTCAAGTAAACCTTTTGGTTCAAACCAAAGGAAGATAACCTATTTAAAGGTAACATCTTCTCTAAAGTTCTTTTCTTTTATTATTATTCTCCAAACCCCTAAAAAATTTTATTACTTTTTTTTATAAAAAAACATTATCCTCAGTATACTTGTTTTTTTTATGAAAAGGATTTAAACTACACTTACACACACCTCCATATAATGGATAAAGAACATATTGTTTCTTTAGACAGCAAACTACTGGCTCACGAAACGATGATTGTTCAATCTTCTCATACCACCTCTCATAGTGGCCATTATGATGGCACTGTATTTATATATGATATATATTATTATTATGTTTTTCAATTATTCTGTAATTTTTATTTACAAATATACAATTATGCTTTCAAATATGTGTAAATACGATAATTTCATTTAAGGAAGTGCGGACTACCGCCCCCTCAAGGTGATATGATTCCTTCATGACATACATCGAACATAAAAAGGATGATGTTAATGAAATTTTGAAACATATATTTCATATGATATTATAATATAATTATATTATACCTATGTATCACTATGTTTACATTCCATTAAATATGAAATAGAAATGAAAGTAGCGTTTATGCATATGTACGGCTTATCGTCTCCATGAACGGTGCATTTCATTTCTTATCTCCAAATGTTATGTAATATTATAAATACATAGATATAATAGATATATATGATATATATGATATCTAAATCATGAATATAATTATTAATATAATTTAGTTTTGATAACATGAACAACTTGTAATTATAAGAAGTTCATTTTTGACTCAAGTACCAAAAATCGATAAAATGACCATTATTAACATAACTGAATGAATAATGTTTATAACATGGTAATAAGAGATATAAATGGAATAATAAACTTGGAAATGGTTTTTAATGAAGTATAAATTAACTTTAGATTATTATTCAAGATATTGAAGAATGAACAAGTCAAGTCAGACACAAGGTAAGGGGTCTCTTATCTCACTTTTAATTCTGTGAGATTTCCATTATTCGCCACTTATTTATTTTATTTGGTGTATTGTGTAATAAATTTTGATATATATTATCATGATTCAATTTATATTCATGGTAATCTATGATTAATTTTTTCATTATTAATTTTTGGTCATACGACTCAATTGATTACAATGTGGTAAGAGGTCTCTAATCTCACTTTTAATTCCATGAGATTTCCATTATTCGCTACTTATTAATTGTATGTGGTGTATTGTGTACTGAATTTTGATATACATTATCACGATTCTATTTATATTAATGGTAATTTGGGATTCATTTGGTTGTTATTAATTTTTTTTCATACGAATCAATTGATCGCAACATGGTAAGAGGTATCTTATCTCACTTTTAATTCCGTGAGATTTCCATTGTTTGCCACTTATTTATTTCTTGTGGTGTATTTTGTACTTCCATTTGATATATGTTATCATGATACTATTTATATTCATGGTATTCAGTGATTAATGTGGTGTTTATTAACTTTTTTTCATATGAGGCAATTGATTACAATGTTGTAATGGGTTTCTTATCTCACTTTTAATTCCGTGAGATTTCACTTGTTCACTACATATTTCTTGCATGTGGTGTATTGTTTACTAAAATTTGATATATATTATCATTATTCATTTTATATTAATGGTATTATTTGATTCATTTGGTGGTTATTAATATTTTTTCATACGACTCGATTGATTACAATGAGGTAAGGGGTTTTCATCTCACTTTTTATTCATGTGGGATTCATGCTATAATTTCCACTATTTAAATTTTTGTGGTGTATGTACTACGCGTGATTTTAATAATTGTGTAATATAATTTAATTTATGGGTATTTAAATCATAATTGTATGATCTTTCATTCATGTGGTGTTTGTTTCGTATTTTACCAAATTGGTAAGGGAACTTTTTAACCCAATTTCCATTCCTTGTGATAATATTCTAATTCTTAATTATGTCATGATATGATTATGTCTAGAATAATTGTCAATTAATTTATGTTGTAATTTCCACTACCCCTTATGTGGATATACTTTTGATACACATAATCACCCCCTTGATATATTCTCAATTCATCGATATGAACTTGTTAAGAGTAATTTAACCTCAATTTCCATTCATTGAGTTAAACATCCATGTCATTGGTTTTGTTTTTACCAAAATATGTGTGAATGTTATATGATTTTTGTACACTGAATATCCAATCATATTGAAGGTGTTTATATTTTTCACACATTTTTAGGTCATTGATTTATCCTTAATATAAAGATATGATCTTTGCAATGGACATTGTATCAATTAGCATTCCATTGAGACTTATTCGTTATTATACACCAATTCACTTTTATATGGTGTATATACTACCATTTAGATATATTATATCATTAATCTCTTTATTCTCATGATATTATTATCTTTGATTAATGTTATTCCACAAAAAATTGAATTCAAGCGTCTCTCATTTGGTTAGTAACTCTTTAACTAAAATATCATTTTGAATGTTTTAAAGATTTATTATTCTAAATATTTATCATTAATATCCATGTTTTAAAAATGGTTTTATGGATTTATTTATATGTATATGAATGTTTTAAAATTTTAATTTCATTAAATGTGTCAATGTGGTATGGGACATGTTGATACAAATATCTCTTTATTAAATGTTTTAAATGGATTGATAAATAATTGATTATGTCAATATCATAAATTGATATACTGTGATTGTAATGTGGAAATTTTACATTTCCTTTATTCTTGTTTTATGTGTTATGAAAATTTTTTGGTTATTGAAAATTGTTTATATATATGGGTGGTTCAGTGATAAACCTAGGGAGGGTGAGCTCGAGATAGCTCTCTAATGAATTGGGTAACGTGACAGAGGTAAACATGAATGCATCGCCTAGGAGATTTATGTAATATACTGTGATGTTATTTCAAATTTAACTCCCTGTGTAGCTATGAATGGTACAATGTATGTTTGATCTGGATACCACAATTTACATTTACGATTTATGATTTCTGTGTGTCGTTCATAAATCTTATGATTTCATGAGGTATGTTATGATTCAAAAGTATGGATTCATTGATTTGTATTTATTGATGGGTTAATGTTTCCTTTAATTAGTTTATAACCCTTAATGAGCTTTTCATGGTCATCCCATGTTTTAAAATGTTTTTCACAGGACTTAAAGATGAATAGGGTCAAGGATGGGATCAAAGAAAATTCATGCTCTCTAAAACATGGAACTAGACATGACTATGTTTTTCAAGAGTTTTTATTTTATAAAAAACTTGGAATCAGAGTAGAAGTGTCTACATTGTAAATTTTTGTGGTCTAATGTAATAGTTATGGCCTAATTCTCTATAACCCTATACCTAAAAAGATCATCAATGTGAATTATTAATTTAATTCAAGATTATGTATTATTTTTAGGCTGAGTCTTTATAGTATCGATATATAATTCTCCCTTGTGTATATCTGTTCTACCACTAATTTATAAAAGGACACTCGATGGCAATAAAAAAATATTTTGAAATGATAATGCATGACCTAGTCCATACCGAGGATAATGTCAAACCTGATCATCTCAAGGACGATGAAATTCCCGAAGAAACAATACCCACTAATTTCAAGGGGGAACTCCTAAAATTCACTTATGTCCTTTCTTCGGACACCTAATAGAGGGTAGAGAGATTTAACACCATATAATTACTCAATTAAAAGGCCAACACATTATACACACATATGAGATTTTAAAGAGTGAGATGCACCTATATCAAAAAGGGAGGAAACTAACATAGATGATACCTATCTAATACCTATAACCATGGGTATATGTGGACTTTTCTCATCTGAAGCTTTCTAAAATACATATATTTTTCTTGAACCTTGTCCCTAAGATGCTTCCTGACTATCATGAGTAGATCCACTCAGCTAACACTAAAGCTCTAGGTCTTGACTACCACATACACGACCACCAAATCCTCTCACTAATTGATCAATAGACAACCAACTCCCAGCCTTATGTGGATTCATATATCCTTTACCAGATAGAGGTACCTATACAGATCCCCTACCATTGGATGATAGATGAAAATAATAGTATAAGCACCAAAGATTACCCATACTACTATAAGATCAGCATTCCATTAGGTTCCTCATGCACTGAGGATTCTTAGTGCCTAACCTGACACATTGGTGGTTCCCTATAGATTTATCATCGGGTGTCACCTGGATGGAACTTCTTCCACGTGCACCATCAAAATGGTGATTTCCACTATCAAAATAATCATCTCCCTAACTTGGAATAGAACTACCCTGGATCACATTGCTAGCCTCTCTGATATTACACTATGTCATTAAGGTCGGGTTTACAATCTCTATAACAGTCATAAAATAGAATATGTTCACAAATGAGTGGATAACATATCGAATCCCATCCTAAAAGTGACTCACTATCATAAATTATTCACTATTTAGAGATGGAGAAAAACATTGAATCTTGGGAAAGTGAGAAGAAAACTAATGTACATTCATGATTCCATGGTAAAGATGTATAATCACCCAAGCATGATCTACCCTCAGATTATGGGGAATTAAATGTACATATAAATCCACCTGTAATTCTACCCAAACCAAACCTCAATAATTCTCCAACTAAGAAAAGTCGTCCTACCAATGCTTTGTAGTGTCATACAACATGTAGGTAGTGATCTTTACCCTCCACTCTAGAGGCATCTCTAGATGGTAGAATATAGACACCAAGGATTCTAACCATGACTCTGTATCCTGAGTACCTCCAAACTAGTAGAAGGTGAGAAGATTATTCATCTAAACTTCCCATATCAGTTCTTCCATAGTAAGGGTAGGTCATAGAGCACCGTAAATAGACTGCATAAACCAGAATAAATTTCCATGAAACTGAGAATCAGCACTTAGTGGAATATCAATAGGAGGTTCCTAAGGAGGTACAATATGAGGTACTATGGGTGGATCAGGGACCAACACCTCTGGTGCGTGCTCATTACTGCTCTCTTGGAGTATAGAAAAAGGATGTCACAGTGGCATAATACTACAATTTCCAAGAATGTGCCTCAGACATGATTTTTATAACATATTGGGAAAGAATATAAAGATGCAACAATAAAGGGTAGGTGAAAGGCCCCCTTAAAACATGACACAATAGATAAGTAAAGCAATTAATATGGTAGTTACATGGCCTTCCTCTGGGCATTACACCACTACCATCCTACTCTAAGAGCCATGCCTAGTAATAAGTAGAAACCTCATAATGATCACTAAGACTTGACCTACATCCCATTTCCATGGTATGGTCAAGTAAATGTCCCAAACTACCATAAAGGTTATACATTTCATCTTAATAAGGTGATATTAACATTTATTCATTCATACATTCAATCCCATGTTTAAAAAGATTAAATTAGGTGGATCACCCATCTAATTTATAAGGGGACATACATTTTATATATTGAAATTGTATTTACACTTAATCCAATTTATTCCATTATCATGAAAGGTAAATTTTCAAATATCTATATTTATAAAATAATAGGAACTACAAGGTTTAATAGAACATGTAACAACATCAATCCCATGAAAATAAAAAATTTCACGTTGAAATTAGATGTGGCATGGTAATATGCATGAAAATTCATTTTATATAGTGCCTAATATGATGTATATAATGAAACACCTTAATTTAATTAGTCTTGAAGTAATATAAACTGTTATTCCCATTATATAAATATCAATAATACCATAAATCAAGTACATCACCCAATGGAGATGTCGTATCGACCATATATAGCATAATCAATAACTGAAATTCCCAACCAATGAAATTTGGTTTCCCCTATACATGGGTTAGCTAGGTCTAAAAACATGGTAAGATCCAAATCCAAATGTTTGGGTCTCATATCAATGCCCAAAAAGTATGATAGAAGTACAATAAAGGATCTAATAACACATTGTATCGTCCCACCCCAAGTGCCACTAAATTTCACATTGAGAAAGCGGTCCACATTAACTCTTGTGCATATAACTAAATGCTAGAGAATTGGTGACTAGTAGCGGGGTCCTAGGTCATTTCCTCGGGGTGATTATTGTAAGAACCTAGGTTTTAGAACGGGTCAAAATCCCGACCCTGTTTATATTTTTGACTTGTTTCCGAGGAAACTGGATAAAATGGGATGTTTCTGGAAATTTCCAGACTACACGCCGTGTACTTTAAGTACATGCCCTGTATGTGTAGGCGAGTGACCGGCCGTGCGCTCGCCGAGTACATGTTGTGTGATTACCGCGTTGTAGTTTCTTACTACACAGCATGTAGTTTTGAACACACCGTGTATACCACCGACTGTGTGAGACCATACATGGCGTGTAGGCCTATTGGCCGGGTAGAACCAGTGGCACGTCGTGTTTCCTTTGGACATACCGTGTAGTCTAGACATGTATAAGGGAAACACATGGCATGTGAGTACATCAGCGAGGAAGGGAAGAGGAACCAAGTACACGCCGTGTACCCCTAGATACACGCCGTGTACTCATGTCGGCAGGTTCGGAAAGCAAGTCGAAAAAATCATGTCGTCTTATTAATAGTTAAATGAAAAATACATGACGTGTAGTCCTAAATTACACGTATTGTACTTTCTTTTTTCACATAAAATGGGCAGTAGCCTCTTTTTGAGGGTCTGGAAAGAACCTCCTCCCTCAAATCGGCCGAACCTTCAATTTCTTCTCGGTTCTTCGTCTGAAGTCAGATCCAATCTCGGTTGGATGTGTTGGAACCCCCTCGGTAAGTCCTCGATTCCCCTAAAGCCGTTTTGTTTGATTTTTGTTCTAGAATGAGTTATAGTCATTTGAATAGTATTGAATCTTTTTTAGATTTACCGCGTTTTAGACCGAATTGGCGGGTGTTACCGGAGGAGTAGCATCATGCGAGTCTCAGGTAGGTGGTACATACCTTATTTTGTGTTTTCGTGGTTGTTTGGGTAATGTGAGCGTCGGTGCGTTTTCAGGTATTTTGAGAGGGACCCGTTTTATCTGCTTCTTCATATTGTATTGCTTATGGGACCTCTGGGATGCTTTTGGGTATGCCCGGTTACCAGTTTGCGTGAGCAGGGCCGGGTGAGGGGTCGTGGCTCATCGTGGCATTTTGGCCAGGGAATGCCAAAATTGTTTTAACTGAAGTATTCATGTGTTAACTAATTAGTTAAGTTTATTTAAGCCTATTATAATTGTTAGAGGCATTTAAGACCTCAGTGCTGGTATGGGAAAACACCTTGTATAGAGCAATTCAATGGTCTAGTTTGTTTTGTCGGGTTATGTTTTCTATTTAAATATCTTATATATGAAATTGTTGAATTGCATCTGCTGGACCCTTGGGGGTTGTGTTGGTCTTGGCCCGGTTATGCTTGAGTGGTGCTGATCACAGGTTGGGTCTTTTCCCGGGTTACATTGGGTGGTTTTGACCACGGGATTGGGTGTCATGGACTTCGGCTTGAGGCAGTACGACTGTCAGGTTGGGCATGGCCCGGGATACTAAGATGGTGATGCCATCGGACTTGAGCTACGTGGTCGCATGGACACGAGGTGTTTGACGTATTGGTGGCTTAGGATTATTTTGGTGATTACCGCTCACCCAGGACTTGAGTAGTGTGAACACAGAGGTACTCCGTGATGAGGTGGTTTGGACCACTTGTGTGGGTAGTGGCCCCATAGTTGCAGTTAGGTATTTTGGTTAGGGTGCTTGCCCTGAAAAGCCATGTGGGAGGAAAGGAGCATTCAGGGGATGGTCGTGCCTTCGGGACATCGGTACTTGAGACACGAGGTGTCAGGAGGCACATGGTGTCGGGTTACTATTCTAGGGCGTTCCTTCGGTACGTCGGTACTTGAGACACGAGGTGTCAAGTGGCACATGGTGCCGGGTTATTATTCCTGGGCATGCCTTCAGGACATTGGTACTTGAGACACGAGGTGTCAGGAGGCACATGGTTCCAAGTTACTATTCATGGGTGTGCCTTCGGGACGTCGATACTTGAGACACGGGGTGTCAGGTGGCACGTGGTGCCTGGTTATATGATAGAGATTCCGGCATTGGCCGAAGCAGGTGATACTCGATGGTGGCTGTTGAGCACCAGTGGAGTTTGTGTTTACTTGTGCATAGTACTGTTTAATGCTTTCCTTGTAATTAATGACTGCTTAAACACATATATTTGGTATGCATCATTGGGTGGTATCCTATTGATATTTGTCTCACACCATGCACGGGCCCTTCGAGATGCGTGCAGACTTTATGGATTTATGTGGAGGAAAGAGGCCAGCATCAGGAGCTGGGCTGCGTTAGTTATTTCATGGAGATGGTATGCACCTTGAGGTCATACCTAGATGGGTTTACTTTGTTTTTTTTTTACTTTTCTATATCTTCATGCTTACTGGTTGTATCTACTGTTGGTTAGCCATTGGATCCCTATTTATCTTCAGTTGTGTATGACCTTCTTTGGATGCATGTTTTACTATTCAGTAGTAGTTAAATTGTTTCAGCATTCTACTGTGTTTACTTCCGCTTCTGTTGTTTATATTTATTGCTTTCGCTGTTATCTATATTGATTATGCTTCCGCTCTGCGGGTCTTGTTCGAGTCTGCTGAGACTTTCTTTCCGTTGCACCTTTACCATTATACTCAGACCAGTACCCTTATTATGATCCTCTAAGAGGGTATATCCTCCCCACTATACCTAACAGACCCTCGCTACTATTCAGTAGCTTTTGGCGTTCAGGGAAGGTGCGCCTAAGGTAGTGACACCCGACCCGTTCGGCACTGTTCGGGTGGCTAGCCGGGTCCGGGTCGTTACAAAGTGGTATCAGAGGAGTTCTTGATAGGGATTTAGTAGCGGAATTTTACTGGATACTAATGAGTTTGAGGCTTCTCGTTTCTTTCTGCTGGTTTTACTATTTGGGATATAGGATACTGGAGATAGTTTGTTACTGGGACTGGGTTTCTAGCCTGTTCTTGGGTGCCTGTAGCCCCAGGTACGAGGGATGGACCTAGTTCCAGGGGTGGGAATTGCTGTTTTCTTTTTCTCAAATTACAATTTATATGATTTCCACCCCAGTGGCTCACTTGATGTGTGATGTTCCTGATTGTGATATGTGACCCTTGACCCAGTGCGGTAAGGGAGAATTGGACCTTGTCCGGTATGGAAAGGCTTGGTTGCTTGGATTTGATAGGCACATTTTTAGGGTATTTCAATTTCATAATTGCGCATATTCTTTGTGAAGTGATAATGCCATGTGAATGAAAATCAATTTCTATGCTTGTGTGATTATAAAATGTGAATAGGTGAAATTCAGGATAGAATTTCCTTGTTAGTTTCAATGTGATATGCCATGCTTTATATATTTTTAGAATTGCATGCTACAGGATTTTGGGTATGACTCTTATGAGAGCAGGAAGGTACTATGGTTGAGGCAGTGTAACTATCAGGATTGGGCGACTTGGTCATCGGTTTGAGGCAATGTGAGTTGTCGGGATGGGCATGGCCCCAGGTACTTTTGATACTTGGCTCGTTTGAGGGCGGGTAAGGAGGCCATGAGGACGGGATGTCGTGGGGCATGGATTGCAGTGAAGGGGAGTAAGGGTAGTTGTTATGCACTGAATTTTACTGCTTTCCTTATCTACATAGAGTATATTGTTATATATGTATATATGATCTGTCTGACCATTTATGGTATTCAGTGGGTTACTCCTTCAGGACTCGACGGAGCGACAGGCGAGAGATGGTACAGTGCCACAGGATCAGGGTCAAAATTCGGTACAGGAAGAGAATGAGCCGCAGGTACATGCTCAGGGACAGGATAAGGTTTAGGATCCAGTGTAGGTAGGACAGAAGCCGGGTTTGGTATCATTCGGGACGTGGCTCGACGAGCAGCTCTGAGCGATCCTGGTACACATCTTGCAGGGGATTGATGGAGGTGCACATGGTACAGAGCCTTCTATGGCGTGTCTGACGTGGGAGTTCCAATCGCAGCACCCACCGCTTTTTCAAGGAGAGGGTGGTCCGCAGGCATCTGAGAACTGGATAGAGAGTATGGAGATGATTTTCCAGCAGCTCGAGACACCTCCAGGGTGGAGGGTCAAGCCGGCGACGTACATGCTGAGAGGACCGATGGAGAATTGTTGGGATGTACATGTATAGGATTGTAGGCACGAGGGACTGGCATGGAAGGACTTCAAAGATAGGTTCTTCGAGAACTTTTATCTGGAGACGCTGAAGGAGGAGAGAGCTCGGGAGTTCTTGAGTCTTCTTAAGGGAGAGATGTCTATCATGGACTACGCATCTACCTTCACAGAGTTATCTCATTTTGCACCTGGTATTGTGAGCGATGACGCAGCTAGGGTGAGGCGCTTCGAGGATTTATTACGACATGCCATTCGGGTCCAGATGAACATCTTCTGGCTAGGTTCTTTCTCTGAGGCAGTGAATCAGGAGCTCATAGCCGAGGGCGACGAGAGGGAGAAATCACGATTGGTCAGGGTGACAGCTTCAGGTGATGGTGTGGATAGCAGGAAGCGAGGACGAGATGAGTTTAAGCAGGGAAGTCGGACAAGGGATTCATCTAGACCACCTTATGGGAGTTCTTCAGTGATTTTCCTCCAGTGTGGACAGCCGGGACATGTTTGGGCGCAGTGCGATAGGCCTCCGAAGGAGTGCCGGGCATGTGGACAGGACGGGCATCTGGAGAGGTTTTGCAGGAAGCCTTCTCAGATAGTCGGCAGGAAGGGACTAGGAAAAACTGTAGCGTCTGGAGTTGGTTCAAGTTCGGTACCCGGAGAGGGTAGTAGAGGTTCAGTTGTGCGCGGAAGTTATGACAGAGATGGTGGGACCCAGCTGAGGGGTCAGTGGCCGGTGACTGGAGCTGCATCGCAGGGAGGTCAGGTGTTAGGAAGTCGTGTTTCAGGCCAGGTGCATGTCGTGGAGCTGCTAGGTGATGAGCATGCTGGAGAGCCGACGATGGTTAGAGGTACACCGTGGTGTGGCTGTGATATCCATGTTTCCTTTTTGGCAAGACCTGTAAAGGCATGTCTGTTTTGAGTGCATGAGGTGCATAGGATCTATGTGGACTGACTAGATCCTAGTCAGTGGGATTGGCACCATATCAGGTGTTTGATATATTATATATATATGTATGAGGTGCGTAGCATCGGGGCATCGAGGATGCGGGTTACTTAAGGTGTCATGGGCATCGGGGCATCGAGGATGTCGGTTACATGAGGTGCTAGGCACCAGGACCTCGTAGAGGCAGACACCGATGGAGTGCGGGATATGTTGGGTGTCGGAAGCGACACAGGTGCGCCAATGAGGTGCGGGGGTGATGATGCGTCATGGGAGGACTACGCATCCGGGAAATGGGTTAGTAAAACCTTGTTTGTTTGTTTTACGTTTTTTTGGTTGAGACCGAGTAGGAAATTCTTATGGTGGGGAGACCCCTTGAGGAATTTAGCCAGAACCATGGGACCGGGGTAGTCCAGGTTGTGTAACTGGGATGGGCGTGTTTGGTTCCATCTCTTGTTTTCGTTTGGTAGCTCGGGTACAAGCTACGTTAAGGAGGGGAGTTTGTAAGAACCAGGGTTTTTAGAACGGGTCAAAATCCCGACCCTGTTTAAATTTTTGACTTGTTTCTGAGGAAACTGGATAAAATGTGAACTTTTTGGAAATTTCCAGACTACACGCTGTGTACTTTAAGTACACGCCATGTATGTGTAGGTGAGTGACTAGTCGTGTGCTTGCCGAGGACATGTCGTGTGATGACCGTGTTATAGTTTCATACTACAGGGCTTGTAGTTTTGAACACACTGTGTATACCCCCAACCGTGTGAGGCCATACATGGCATGTAGGCCTGTTGTACGGGTAGAACCAGGGGCACGCCGTGTTCCCTTTGGACACGCCGTGTAGTCCAGCCGTGTATAAGGCAAACACATGGCGTGTGAGTACGTCGTTGAGGAAAGTAAGAGGAACCAAGTACACGCCATGTACCCCTAGGTACACTCCGTGTACTCATGTCGGCAGGTTCAGAAAGTAATTCGGTGGAATCCTGCCATCTTATGGACAGTTAAATGAAAAATACACGGTGTTTAGTCCAAAAGTACATGCCGTGTACTTTCTTTTTTTTCTTAAAACGGGATGTAGCCTCATTTTGAGGTTTTGGACAGAACCACCTCCCACAAATCGGCCGAACCTTCAATTACTTCTCGGTTCTGTGTCCAAAGTCAGATCCGATCTCGGTTGGATGTGTTGGAACCCCCTCGGTAAGGCCTCGATTCCCCTTGATCCGTTTTGTTTGATTTTTGTTCAAGAATGAGTTATAGTCGTTTGAACAGTATTGAATCTTTTGTAGATTTACCGTGTTTTAGACCGAATTGGCGGGTGTTACTGGAGGAGTATAATTGTGCGTGACTCAGGTAGGTGGTGCATACCTTATTTTGTGTTTTCGTGGTTGTTTGGGTAATGCGACCTTCAGTGCATTTTTAGGTATTCTGAGTGGGACTCGTTTTAACTAATTCTTCATACTATATTTCTTATGGGACCTTTGGGATGCTTTTGGATAAGGTCGGTTACCAGTTTGCGTGAGTAGGGCCGAGTGAGGGGTCGTGGCTCATCGAGGCATTTTGGCTGAAGAACACCAAAATGGTTTTAATTGAAGTATTAATGTGTTAACGGATTAGTTAAGTTTATTTAAGCCTGTAATAATTGTTAGAGGCATTTAAAACCTCAGTGCTGGTATGGGAAAACACCTTGTATAGTGAAATTCAACTGTTTAGTTTGTTTTTCCGGGTTATGTTTTCTGTTTAAATGTGTTATATATGCAATTCCTGAATTGCATCTGCCTGACCCTTGTGGGTTGTGTTGGGCTAGGCTCGGTTACGCTTGAGTGATGTTGATCACAGGTTTGGGATTTTCCCGAGTTACTTTGGGTGGTTTTGACCATAGGATTGGGCGTCATGGATGTCGGCCTGAGGCAGTACGACTGTCAGGTTGGGCATGTCCTGGTATACAAGGATGTTGATGCCATCGAACATGAGCGACGTGGTCGCAGGGACACGAGGTGTCTGACGTGTTGGTGTCTTAGGACTATTTTGGTGATTACCACTCACCCGGGACTTGAGTAGTGTGCACACAGAGGTACTCCGTGATAAGGTGGTTTTTACCACTTGTGTGGGTAAAGGCCTCGTAGTTGCGGTTAGGTATTTTTTTTTTTGGGGTGCATGCCGTAGAAAGCCATGTGGGAGGTGAGAAGACATCAGGGAATGGGAGTTCCTTCAGGACGTCGGTACTTGAGACACTAGGTGTTATGAGGCACATGGTGCTAGGTTACTATTATTGGGCGTGCCTTCGGGACATCGGTACTTGAGACACGAGGTGTCAGGAGGCACATGGTGCTGGGTTACTATTCATGGGCGTGCCTTCGGGACGTCGGTACATGAGACACGAGTTGTTAGGAGGCACATGGTGCCAGGTTACTATTCTTGGGCGTTCCTTAGGGATGTCGGTACTTGAGGCACGAGGTGCCAGGTGGCACGTGGTGCTGGGCTATATGACAGAGATTCCGGCGTTGGCCGAAGCAAGTGATACTCCATGGTGGCTGTTGAGCACCATTGGAGTTTTTGTTTACTTGTGCATAGTACTATTTACTTCGTTCCTTGTAATGCATGACTTCGTAAACACATATATTTGGTATGTACCTTTGGGTGGTATGCTACTGAGATTTCTCTCACACCCTGCATGGTCCCTTCAGGACGTGTGCAGACATTATGGATTTACGTATAGGAAAGTGGCCTACTTCAGGTGCTGGGCTGCATTAGTTATTTCATGGAGATGGTATGGACCTTGAGTTTATACCTAGCTGGGTTTACTTTGTTTTTTTTACTTTTCTGTATCGGCATGCTTACTGGTTGTAGCTACTGTAGGTTATCCATTGGCGCCCTTTTTATCTCCAGTTGTGTATGACCTTCTTTGGATGCATGTTTTACTATTCAGTAGTAGTTAAATGTTTTTAGCATGTTGTTGTGTTTACTTCCGCTACTGTTGTTTATATTTATTTCTTCTGTTGTTATCTATATTGAATATTCTTTCGCTCTGTGGGTCTGGTTCGAGTTTGCTGAGTCTTTCTTTCCGCTGCACCTTTACTGTTATACTCGGACTAGTACCCTTATTATGATCTTCCGAGAGGGTATAGCCTCCCCACTATACCTAATAGACCCTCGCTGCTAGTCGACAGCCTTTGGCATTCAGGGGAGGTGCGCCTAAGGTAGTGACACCTGACCCGTTCGGCACTATTTGGGTGGCTGGTCGAGTCCGGTTCATTACAGTTATGCCCTCATAGACCC
Source organism: Viscum album (assembly GCA_963277665.1). NCBI lineage: Eukaryota > Viridiplantae > Streptophyta > Magnoliopsida > Santalales > Viscaceae > Viscum > Viscum album. The sequence goes on from OY728156.1 coordinate 57,566,744, forward strand.
AAGTATGCTCAGTGGTAAATAAATAAATAGTAAACACAGTAAATATAAGAACAAGAAGGAAAAAATAGAAGTTAAAAAAGACATGCAAGTATAATAGATACTTGAGGAAGCTAAATATCAATAATAGATCAAATTAAAATAATGACATTTCTTGAGTCTATGTAAAAATGAGAGTGCAATGGAACAAGGGTACAATCATATATTTCATGCTATACAAAACTAAAAAAGGCTAAAAAAAACTTCACAATATCATGAGAATAGGCTTGGTTTTCTAACTCAATATCCAACCTAAATAGCAATTTAACCAAAAATCATAAGCATCACACTTCCCTTTATCCATACATGTGATCATAAAGTCTACTCGGGTAACAAATGACTCCCGACCAGGGTGTGATATACAAATCTATGTAGGCCAACACCCAAAATTTCTTTTGATTTTCCATTTGTGTTGTAATAATTATCGTGTTATATATATATATAAGTGGAAAGTAATAAATAAATAATCCTTTAATTTTTTGTTATGGGTTACTAAATTCACACTCATCCCATACCACCTAATTCGGCCTATGAACAAAGTCTAAATGATGTACTTGTATAAGGCATAATGCCTATAAATTGGATAATTGTAAACATGGCTAACTGAGGAAGGCATACCCCCATGCATGTGCCTCATCTTGGGTAAAATTCACATGTCATCATTAAAGTGTGCTAGTAAATCATTAGAGATGAATTGAAAATACATAAGAAACTGTTAGTAATAATAAAGGATACATCCCATGAATATAAATAGAAAATTTGTCAATCTGTCAATCCAACAAATCTAGAGGTGGAGTCTGAGCCCTACTCAATGCAATCTAAAAGAATCCCAAGTATCATTGTGGGGACATCCAAGATAACCCAATTCCACTGATTATATCCCATAAAACCCCTACAGAAACCTATGTATCACTCAAGGCATGCTCACTCCGAGTTCTTCCTAGGTATTTCACCTTGGGGACCGAGTATCACCCATGGAATGGAATATTCATCTAGTTAATGGTTTTGTCCATGGTTTCCCTCATAGGGAATGATTATCACTTAAGAGTATAAGAAATCACCTGGTAATCCTGTATATAGAAAGGAATATCATTTCTCTGGGTATATCTAGTCATAACCAACTGGGAACAGCGATTCCATCCATCGGTCCATAATATAGAACCTTTGTTATCTCCTGGTCCATATCAAGTGAGACATATTAAACTAGTCATATTTCATGGAAATTAATACATATATATTTAATTATATTATCACATGCTAACTAATATTCATCTCAACACCACATGATTACCATTAAATCAAGATATGCAATTTATTTCAAGCAACAATTTCACAATTTATATAGAAAGGTAATGTGAATTAATCAAGAGAATTAGATGACCTTGAGTAATAAGTTATAAGATATAGTGTGTGAAAAATTACATGTACTTAATGTAATTTAAATATCATAATCTATCCTTCTTATCCATACAATACAATTCAATTCAATCCATTAAACATGGCCTAATCATTATGGACTTTCATAAAAATTAGAATATAAGTAATGGTATATGGAATTAACTTGCCTCTATTACCATGTCGTTAATGACCATTACATACCTCAAGATCATTTTCTTAACCAGGAATGGATATCACTTCAAACCAATCAATGGATTAAGCAAAATACATTAAATGATGCAAGAGAACTTAGAACCTAGCATAACCTTTATCTAAACACTTTCCCAATATCAAATCTACAAGAATCACTAAGAAAAGTGTAATAATCCAAATAAAATGGTCCATGAGCAAGAACATTAATCAATAAGCATGTTTATTTGGAATATGAAGATTTACACAGCTACCAAACATTTCCAATTAAGCATGGTCATTTCCAAAAGGATTCAACTCATGGTTTATTACATATCTAAGTTGATTCCAAAATTTTAAGGTATCAACCAAGGGGAAACACAGACACAAAAGGTGGTTCTCTAGGTAATTCATTAGCCTAAGGTCCATAGAGTTTGGGCACACCAAAGTGGTTTCGAAATACAAGGAAACGTCCCAAAAAAGGGTTTCACCATAAATGAGGGTCACTATAGACCTGGGAAACAATCCATTTCATTTATTATGTAAGAATAAGGCATCGTCAAAAGACTTTAGTGATGATCACAATAGTAGGTCAACTAAAAAGTGGTGAAAAGATAGAAAAACCATAAACACCATACCTTTATGTCTTAGTATTCCACATGTTCAATAACAAGACATCATTCAACCTAAAATGTAAGAAATTGGATGATTTATCAAAACACCCAAAATAGGGAAAAGATCAATGCACCAAAAAGAGAAACAGATTATGGAGAAACATAAAAATAAAATGGTGAGGATGGTAGTGCTTACCGAGATGATTCCCTAGCTTTCAATGGTAATTGAAACATTAAAAAATAAAGGGAGAAACTTGAAAACCCCATGAGATGAAAGAGGAAGCCACCAAAACAAAGTGGAAGAACCCATTAGAGGGATGAAATAAAAAATAGGGAGGTTTTTTAAAATACATTTAGGATATTATAGGGTTTTCACACATATAGAAGGGGATGCATAGTTTTTCCACATGATTTTCTAACCCGTGCACCAACCATGTCAAACCTTACTATTCAAAAACTACAGTTTATAACGTAGTTGTATATCCTAGGTCACACATTTTACAAAAAACTATGTGTGCATCTTCACCCCACTATCTTCTAATGCCTAGTTTTGGGAAACTATGTAGGTTGGGCCACAGAGTTTCCTCAAATAGTGTAGCCCACTCGGTTACCTCCCATTACAGGGCCTCAGTCTTCAAATGAGCCCCAGACACACTTATAATGTATTTTATTCTCCTAGGTAAAACATTTACTGTAATGTAAAGAGATTAAACCAAACATTAAATGTTTTTTACATTTTGATAAATTCAGGAACTTACAACCTCCCCTCTTTAAGAAAACTCATCCATGAGTTTTCCTTATGATGGTAAAAGAACATCTTTGGAGAATAGTTCCAGCAACACCACATGTACATCAACCTCCCACTCCATGGTCTCATTTTAAATTCTTTTGTACTGTTATTTTACCTGAACGATTGGATCTAACCAAACTCATAAAACTTTCGTTCTATGATCTATGATACAAATTGGATTCTCCTTAATGGACTCATAGACCTCCATCTCGATAACCTAAAGATCAAATGAATTAGATGGGTCTAAATGATACTATTAAAGATGAGATATGAGGAAGAAATTGTGCATAGAATAATACCTCTATGGTATTGAAATAATATAATATTTTCCCAACCCTCTCTGCTATCTCAAATGGCCTGACATATATCGGTGACAAATTGCTCTGTCTCCTGATTTTTTTGTGAACCAATATATGTGATAAACATAAAAATATTTGATTCCCCACCTCAAATTATCGAGGTCTAGTGTGATTATTATTATAAGGATTCTTAAAGACATATATTTATCTATACTTTTTAGAATCATATGGACTTCTTCTAAAGTATCTTGAATGAGATTAGTACCTACTAGAGCCGCCTCAGCTACCTCATGCTAGCATTGGGGTGAACAACATTGTCTAATATGGAGGGCCTCATATGGATCCATCTTAATTGTAGCCTAAAAACATTTATTATAATAAAAATAATCTAGAGGAATATTCTATTCCAAGGAGCTTCTAAAATCAGGTACTTTGGCCCGTAACATATCCTCTAACACTCAAATAATTATCTTAGACTTTCCATTGGTCTAAGGGTGATATATAGTACTCAAGATATCCATTAAACTCAATGCCTTATTTAATCCATTATAGAACCATGAATTTTTGTGGAAATATCTATCTAAAAAGATAGAATGGGTTAGGCCATAAAGTCCCACTATCTCTTGGATGTAAATCCTTTCTATCAACTCAAAAGATAAGGACTCCCAGATAGGTAAGAATTGTGTGACCATGGTCGACCTATTGATGATCACCCATGATGCATATCTACCATGAGGATATATTGAAAATCCTCCCATGAAATCCTTGGTGATGTCGTTACATTTCTACTCAGGAATAGATAGAGGCTCTAGAAGTCTAGATGGTAACTAGTGTTCTTCCTTCACTGAGTGACATGTGGATTACTGAGTGATAAAACCTTCGATATGCCTCCTCAAACTTGGCCACCCATACTAATGATTCAAGTCTCTGTACATCTTGGTATGGTTTGGATGAACATACCACGTACAGTCTTGATATTCTGTCATCAACTCTTCCTATATACCTGAAGGCATCCACACACCACCATTGAAGACAAGAGTCTCACTAACATCAAAAACCCAGTCCATATGTAAATTCTCTCCTGTGATTCTATCCCTTAGAATGACACCATAAAAATATGATAATTTTCACATTCAAACACATTCTAGAAGAAAATACGTCACTGTTTGAGTTGCTAAAACTGGTTCCTTGTGTTGTTCCTAAACCTCTAGATGTAACTCAAAAAACATATCCATCATGTTTCACTCTCTCATTTCCACCAAGATGGCTTGAATTTGATTTTTTCACCTCAATTCATTAGACACAATATTACCCTTATTGGGTGTATATACAAGCTCAAGGTCAAAATACTGTAGGTATTTCACCCACCTGCACTGCCTCAAATTCAAGTCCCACTGTGTAGATATATATTGGTGACTTTTTTGATCCATGTAAAGAATGAATCACTCTCCCAAAAGATAGTGTCTCTAAAAATGCATAGCATGCACTAAAACAGCTTACATATGGTCATGTGTAGGATAGTTCTTCTCATGAGGCCTTATCTTGTAAGACCCATATTATACGACTTGATCACCTTACATCATAACTGTAACTACATGAACATTTATGAATAAAAATACACAATTTAATTTAATTAAATTTCATATGGCTATAGGAATCACATGCACTTATTTTGTTTTATTATATCCAACTAGATTTAAATGACCGTTATGTATCATTTCTAATGATAATATATTTTTAAACAGTGATCACATGACTAGTATAACTATAGGTTTTTTAAAACACTAATTGAGATGTTAAAAATTAAGTGATGACCTTAACCAGTAGGATCATACCTTATAAAGGCCATTTATTAGAGTTTCTAATGGAGATAGAATTTATGGGATTTTCCTTAGACCAATCCCAAGATGGGATACAACAACTAAAGCATGAGGGAGACCATTTACGATACAAGTTCAAGATCGTCAAAATCACAACCCAAACCATGTTCACCAAACATCCCCATGAAATCCCCACCATTATGCACCTTACTCTTAGGGTGTATGCTAGTGTATTAAAGATATATGTATCAAGACCCTAACAATATGAGTATGTACATTATTTTTTATAGACTAATGATTATATTTTCATCCAATTATTGATACTTTGATATTCAAATTCAATTAAAGAACTTATTAATTAATTGTTTTTAGAAATAAATAATATTTTAACGGAATATTATTATTAAGTTATTTTTATCAAATTTCAATCATCATATATTTTTAATGATGTCTAATATAGTTTTAATTAGGGTTTGAAAACATTTATTATAAAAACCCATCCTTTTTAATAAATGGAAGTAATTTTTAAGTGAAAATACAAATATTTTGAAAATTATTTTGATAAAATGAATATTTTTTTGGAATCATAACTTCAAAATTATTCAATTGTGATTTTTTCATAATTTTCTGTGAAAATTTAATTTTTGGGTAAAAATTAAATACCATATAAATATATGTTTTTTTACTTCATAATAAACCAAATATGATGTAATAAGTAATATAAATGAGATAAATGACAAAATATTTTTCCACTTCAAAATAATTTGGTTTTAATTTTATTTTATTTCTTTTTTAAATCCATTATGAATCCCCCAAGACTTATTATATATTTTAAGATTTTAAAATCATTTTTTTAATAGTGTGACTAACCTCCTCATCACCAATGGTAATATTTTATTAAGTTTGGCACCTGGACTTATAAAATAATAAAAAACTACCCTTTGAAATAAACCATTGGATGGTTTGTGGTTTTAGATATTTTATTATGTAGAATCCAAAACCAAAATAATAAATAAATCTCTCTCTCTTCCTATATAAACACACACAAGATCCAATTTATCTTCACTAGAACTCCTACGAGAATGTCCATAATCTTCCACACACTACCTATAGACTTTTAAAGTCTCCCTATGCTTTCATGAAGACCATCCCAAGACTTTGGAGTAATATACTCAAGTAAGGGATCTTCCACTCTCCACATTTACCAAGAGCTCCATTTATGTTAAGACCTTTAATTTGTATTTTTTTATAATGGGATATGTTATTCAATATCCCCCTTACTGAAAATTTTATTTATAAATGATATGACCCCATTTCACTCTCATTTATCCTTCTTATGAACCTTTATGTACACCTATTACTATACATAAATTCTGTAAGGGATCCTCACCTTTTCTTCTTTATTAAAGTATATATATGAACTTATGAATTCTATTTCCATTTGATAGTGTTTGGAAATTTCCTTTCATTTCCTTCTTACTTCCCATTTTATTCTCAAATTATGATATATCCATTTCGATGTCATCTACCATTTTAATGAATTTTTATGTAACACCATTATGCTGCTGACGGGTGCACCCATATAGTGCTTTAATTCATTGGTTAATGTATAATATCATGATATGTCATGTTGGGATATGGGTGTACCAAATTTTTTTATGATACATATTCCACTATGAGGACATGGTGGATTTATCATTGGCATAATTTTATGATTCAATATTTTAATTTGTTACCACCTATCACATGTTATGGCTATCATGATATATCATGCCTTGTTATTCATGTTCCTTTTATGATCCATTGATATGGCTATTGTATAACATGTATTATCATTTTCATGGTATGCCTTACTTATTCCCTTACTGGGCTTTATATGTCCCCCCTTTCTTATGTTTGTCCCTAGTATATCTCATGTAGTATTAAGTTTGTTGGAATATTATAATCATGTCAAGGAAGTGTTCAGTAATATTTTGTATCCCATGTTATAAGTGGTCATGTAATGTACCTAATTCAAAATTACACTAAAATTATTGATCTTTTGAATTGAATTAAGTGTAAATTTATGTAAAATAACTTGTATTAATGTATAATAAATAGCATGGATGCTATAGTTAGTATCAGAGTAAGAGTTTAGTTGTTTTTAGGATTTTGATTAGAAAACTCTTGAAAAAAAAATATGGATAATACTAAGTATAAGAAAACGTCGCTAAATTTTTGTTAGTATAGATTAAGTGGTTTGTTATAAAAGAAAATCTTTTAGGATACTACAATATTTGGTGGTTCTAGAATAGATGTACTTAGGAATAACAACTCCAACAAGATGTTCTAGGCCAGACTTAGGGTAATCTAGTACACAACAATAGGTATTACCTGAACCTGATTTAAAATTACCTAGGGATATGCTATGGTATTTTCACAAGATCATTAAGAACCATTATTAATGGAATAAGAAAATCCCACAAGAATATATGTTAGGAAATTGATCATGGATAACATAGATTGAAGACCCTAAATTCCCAAATTAAGGAAAAAATATGATTTATAAGTTGTCCATTTTTTATTATTAGTTCCCCTTTATGTTCTTAATAGATTTTGATATACATAGATAATTTTTCTTTTATTCTAGACATTGTCCAAAAATCATAGGAATCGAGTTAACAACTGATGTGAAGGGAAATGTGAGGACTACCCCCTATGAGATTCCAAACCTAATGGGAGAAAGAATCATGGGGTTTATGATGATACACCTTCAATTCACAAAACTTCTAAATAAAAACATGGATCAATATAAGTATCAACCCCCCCCAGAGAGAAAAAAGCTATGATTGGGAGCTTCATGTAATAAATGCCCCCTACTTTCAATGGATTGTCTGATCCCTTAATCATAGAACAATGCATCAACTCCATTGAAATGATTTTATCCATCATTCAATCTTCTGAATTAGATAAGGTTCTTCTGTATGTTTATTGTATGTAAGGATAAGTTGATCAATTGTGGACATATATGAAGAATATGATGGTTAAAAAATATATTAAACTAAAAAAGTGAAATTATTTATAGAAAATGTTTTTCGATAAATATTTTTCTCACACTCTGTGTTTTAAAATGGAAAGGGATTTACTTGCCCTCAGGAAAAAAGATGAGGAATCTATTAGGGAGTACAAGGAAAACATCACAAGGATGACATGATATGCCTCTATTTTATTCATTGCACCCATATTCAAGGTGTACTGCTTCTTTGGTGGACTAAAACATAGTCTGTGAAAATCCATGGTGATCTATGACTCTGATAGCTGTAAGAAAATTGTCTAATATCTCCTCAGAGTCAAAATGAAGATCAAAGAATACCAATAGTATTGTGAGGATAAGAAGGAGAAAGGGGATTTTAATTCTGTAGGTCCAGTGGAGAAATATAATGATGCAATGAAATTTCATCATCCTAGTAATCAAATGTTCAAAAAGAATCATATCAGAAATTTCCTAAGAAGGATGAAGAAATTCATTTGGTGTTGGATGGAAGGAAACATAGATAATAATTTCTAATAGGAGAAACCCGTGAATGAGACATAAGAAAAAAATGATCCAATATAACATTAATTCATTTTCCATTGCTTCAATTTCAAGGAACCATGAAACATTGAAAACAAATTCTCAAAGACATGGTTTTTCATAGATAACCAACACTATCTAAGGAAATAATGGAGAGATTTTTCCATCACTATCACTGAGGTAAATTTTGGAAATGAAGAGATGATAGGTATGCTAGTTATTCATTCATGAATAGAAAAAATAATTTTTGATTCTGGTTCTATGAATTCCTTCATATCACAAAATTCTATTAGAACTGTCTAAACACCACAACATAGATTGGAAGTAGATATATCAGCAAAAATGAAAAATGGGGTAATTATTGACTCCTAGGTATATAACTCCTCCTATGTCAACATTTGTGGGATGAGACTCCTATAAAACTTTATTATACTCCCCTTTATGAAATTTGATGCAATTTTGGGAATTGATTGGATTTCCCTATATAGAGAAAACATAAATTTTTTTGAGAAGGAAATCACTCTTTATATGGTGAATTTACCCCCAAACCTATATAAGTGAAAGAGGTGGATGAATCTTTTTTATAAACATATTCTCAAGAATAGATATTATTGTCGTATGATCAAGAATATATTCCTCAAAATATTGATTCTATAGATATAACCATCATCAAATACATGCATAGTTTGAGGGATTGCACTGATGTGTTTTTTGAGGAATTTAAAACTCGTCATTCTAGATGAGAGGTTGAGTTTTCAATTGAGCTCATACCTGGGATTTTTGTAATATAAAAGAATCCATATAAGATGGATATTGTGTAACTTGAGGATCTAAGAAACAATTACATGAGAATATGAATAATGGTTTTATATTCCCAAGTGCTTCACAAAGGGGTGCACTGGTATCTTCATCGAGAATAATGATGGGTCAATACGCCTTTGCATTGATTATCATGAACTAAACAAGATCACTATAAAGAACAAGTATCCTCTTCCTTATATTAATTACTTGTTTGATCAGCTATGGGAAGAACAATACTTCCCCAGGGTGGATATTTGGTTGGGATGTTATCAAGTAAGTTTGAAGAAGGAAGACCTCCCCAAGACTTCTTTTCATGCATAGTACAGGCACTATGAGTTCTTAGTGATGCCATTAATACTCAATAATTATCTAGAAATATTCATGGAATTGATGAATATAGTCTTTATAGATTACCTCAACAAATTTATGGTATTCTTAATAGACGATATTCTAATATACTCCAAACCCAAGGAGGACCATGAGGAGAATCTAATCACTATGCTAAAGACCATGCAAAAGGAGAAGCTCTATTCAAAGTATAGAAAGTGTGTGTTCTCGTTAAACGAAGTCTCATTCTTGGGGAATGGAATTGAAAGAAATGGGATATCTTTGGATCCTTCAATGTCAAAAGCTATTGAAGGATGGTTGAGGCCAATATCCCTGGCAGGTATCTATAAAATCCTTAGGTTAGCTGGATATTATTACCGATTTGAGAGAAATTTATCATGATTTTAAAACCTTCTTACCCAGCTGACATAGAAGGGAGTAAATTTTTCTTAGAATTATGAATATGAAGAAATATTCATGGAGATGAAAAAGAGGCTTATCACTACCCATGTCCTCATACTGCCCCCAAGTGGGAACTTTTTATAACTTTCAGCGATGATTCGAAAAAGGGACTGGACTGTTTGTTGATGGAAAATCAAAAATTCATTGCCAACACCTCAAGGAAGATAAAAATTCATGAGAAAAACTATCCCACATGTGATATGTACTTGGATGTTGCAATCAATGGGTTTAAAATATGGCAGAATTATCTATAGGGGATAAGTGTGAGATTTATACTGGTCACTAGATCCTCAAATATATATTCACACATAAATATAATAATATCCACCACTGAATATAGTTATATCTCGTCAAGGATTAAGACTTCTCATTACACTACCATCTAGTTAATGAAAATATATTTCTAAATTCTCTAAGTAGAAAGAATACATTAATTTTTTCATTAATGATAATTGAAAATGATATGATCCTCATAGATTTTAATAGGATGGACATGGGATTCCTAATAAAACGAACATCATAAATCCCTTTGAAAATTATTTCTCAATCGTCTCTTTTGGAAAGGGTAGAGGATGCTCAAAGAAATGAAGTGGGAATCCATAAGATATTGGAAGCTACAAAGAAAATAAAATCATCAAATTTCATTTTTAATGGAGAAGGAGTTGTAATATTTGGGTCAAGACAATGTGTTCCATCAAATGCTGAGTTAAAGAGGTTACTATTGATTATGCACATAGTTAGAAATTCTCCACTCACCCAGGAAACACAAATATGTATCAATATCTCTGAGAGCACTATTAGAGGGACAATATGAAGAGAGAGATCATTGAATATACATCAAAGTGCTTATTATATCATCAAGTGAAGGTTGTAAGGAATAATTGTAATGGAATGATGCAACCATTACCCATTCTAATATGAAAATAGGAAAACGTCACCATGAACATTATCACCAGACTTCTGAAGGCATCCAATGGAATCAATGCTATCTGGCTTGTTGTGGATTGTCTTACAAAAATTGCAAACATAATTGCGATTCAAGAGGATTTTTCAATAGATCAACTAGCAGGGATATACATCAGAGAAGTGTTGAGGCATCATTGAGTTCCACTATCAATTATATCCAAACGAGATCCAAAAATTGAATTTCTAGTTCTCAAAAATGTCTCTATCATTCTCTAAATGCCGAGATGAATTTCAATACAGCCTATCATCCACTAAATGAAGGAATATCTGAGAGAACTATTTTGACACCTGAATAAAATTTGGGAGAATATTTTATGGACTTCAATGGTGGATTGGAATAACATCTTCCTTTGGATGAGTTCTCATAAAATTACAGTTTCCACTCGAGCATCCAAATGGATCCCTATAAATCCCTTTATGGGAAGATGTGAAGAACACCGAAATTTTGGGATGATGTTGGGGAATTAAAACATCTTGGTCCTGAAACGGTTGAAGAAATGGTGGGGATGGTTAATATCGTTTAGCTACACATTATGGCTGCACAAAGTCGACATAAGAGCTATGCGAACAATCATTGATGAGAAAAATATATTGATGTTAGAGATATGGTATTCCTCTGCATATTTCCATGAAAGAAAGTAATGAGATTTGGGAATAAGGGAATTCTTAATCTAGGGTACATTTTCCATTTTGAGATCCTTGATTGAATTAGAGTAGTGTCCTATTTACTAGCACCCTCACTGATCCAATCTCAAGTACATAATGTATTCCACGTGTTCCTTTTATGAAAGTACATACCGGACCCCCCACATATAATCAATACAGATGTGGTACCATTCGAGAATGATCCTTACTATAAATAGAATATAGTGAATATCATAGATTTTGTAGGAAAAAATCAATGAAATAATACAATTAACCTTTTCAAAGTGTTGTGGAGAAACCACAAGTTTAAAAAAACAACATGTGAATCAGAGGAGGTGATGAAGTAGTGTTACCATCATCTGTTTTAGTGTTGGAAAAAAAATTTAAAGGAAGAAATTTCTAAATGGTGGAATATTGTAACGAACCAAACTATTAATAATAAAATTCCCCTTTCTGATTAAATTAAAGGTCTTGTGGTTATAGAAAACTATTGAACATATTTTTTTTCATTGTATCCAATTGGATTTAAATGACCATTATGTATCATTACCATTGATAATAAATCCCTTAAACAGTGATCATGTGACTAGTATAAATATAAGGTTTTAAAAAATATAAATAACATTAACAAAGAATGTGACGGCATAAACCCGTAGGATCATACCATTTGAAGGCCAATTACCATAGTTTATAAAGGATATATAATTTCCAATGATTTCCATTGGCTAATATGAAGATGAGATCCAACAACTTAAGTATGATTGAAACCTTTTATAGGATAATTTCAATCCCATCATGATCATGACCCAAAACATGTTCTCTAAATGACCCCATGAAAGCCCCACCATCGTGAACATTACTCTTAGGATGTATGTTGGTGTATTTATGGTACATGTATCAAGACCACAAAAATATGAGTATTCACATTATTTTATATAGAGTAATGAATATATTTTCATCCTATTATTATTTCTTTGATATTCAAATTAAATTAATGAGTTTATTAATTAATGTGTTTTTGGAAAAAAAATATTTTAATGGAATATTATTATTAAATAATATTTATCAAATACAAATGATCATATAATTTTAATAATGTCAAATGTAATTTTTATTAGGGCTTAGAAATTATTATTATCCAAAATCTGTCATTTTCAATAAATATCAATCATTATTTTTAATGTGAAAATATAAATATTTATAAATTTATTTATATAAAATAAATATATTATTTGGAATCAGAACATTTAAATAATCTAACAATTAATTTTTTCATAATTTTCTTTGAAAATCAAATTTTCATGTAAAAATTAAATACCATAAAAATGAACTTCTTTTTTTATGACACCATAATGGCCCAATATAATTAAATAAGTAAAATAAATGGGATCCAAGACCAAATATATTTTTTCATTTAAAATAATGTGGTTTTACATTTATTTGATTTAATTTTTAAATCCATTATCAACCCCCAATACTTATAATATATTTTAATATTTTAAAATCATTTATTTTAGAGTGTGACTCATATCCACATCAACAAGGGTAATATTTTAATATGTTAGGAACATTTTCATATAAAATAATAAAAACAACTCCACTTTTCTAGAAATCATGATGAAAAACCATGGGATGGTTTGCAGTTTGGGATATTTGATTTTGTAAAATCCAAAACCAAAATAATAAAGAAAACCTCCCTCTTTTCTTATATAATCTCACACAAGATCCCATTTCTCTTCACTAACACTACTTCGAGAATGTAAAAAACATGTAATCAACTCTCTAAAGTCCCCCAAGATACCGTAATACTTATATATTCCCCTCCCGAACCTTCAGAGTCACACAATCAAGTAAGAGATTTTCCACTCTCTTCTTTTATCAACCACTCCATTTATGTGATGTATTTTAATGTCCATTTTCTTATGTTGGGATATTTTCTTCCATATCCCCTTTGTCACGAACCAACTCGGGTCGACCCTGAATCGGTCACCCAAGCCAGTCCGCGGCATGGCCCAAAGGGCATTCCCGATCCCCACAGGCTGGAAACTAGTACCGGGCATCAAAACCAAACAAGAGGGAACGATTTGGCCCAAAAGAAAATAAACTAAGTAGCATAAAATAAATAGAAAAAAAGCTAATAAACAAAGAAAAACCAACAACGCTACTAACCTGACCACAGCTAAAACTCCACGTGACCCCGTGGGTCACTCTCCAATACCACAACCAATGTCTCTCAAGGCTAACAACTGAAGCTAGAACCTACAACAGAACTAAAAAAAAGAAAACACTATAGCCATGAGTATTAAAACTCAGTAGGCTAGCCCGATATCTATTCCCAATGCACTACCTTTAAAATAAAAGAAACACCATTTCAAGTTTGAACTATAATATATAAAATTATGTTTTTCTAAATATTTTACGTTAAAACAAAGTATGAACCATTACCCTTAACCATTTCCAAACTTGGGTTCATTTCATTAGTGTTAATGGCTTTTCAGAAACGGAAAGTGATGTTTACATATTCAAATTTTCACAAAGAGGATTAAACACTTTCATTTGAAAACCATTTTGAGAAACCTAATCAAAAGAAATTTACCACTTTCCAAGGAAAACAATACACCATAAATGCACAAAGTTAAACACACATCAAGGGAAATGTAGGTATACATACAAGAATCATAAACACTACTGCAAGAATCAAAAGTAGAATAGACATGGGTGAACCTAGGAGATCGAGAATAAACCAGAAGACAACAATACATGTGAAGTCATCCTTGTTGACATGTCCGGATGAAATCAAAACTCACAATACGCTCGACCATCCTCTCTCTCGCAGGTCGAGGGAAAATCTCATAGTAATAAACCCAATATATCCACCTACTATAGGCCACTGGTCAGTACCATAACCTACGAGTGCAGCAATCATTCTTAGAATATTTTATCAATATGCCAGATTCCCATGTCTCAAGTGTTTGGAAATGGAGTTATCCAACCGATGTCAACTGATAATCCAATCATATATATATATATAAAGCTCAACATGCATCACCCCAAGCCACTCCATGGAACCACATCTTGACTTCAAACTACTCAAGTACCCGGGAGCCTCTAAGCACGGCCTCCCAAACAATCAATTGCAACCAAGGCAGGAGATTTATCCTAGGAGGGTTTTTATGAAAACATTTGCATCCCTTTCCATAAAGTGCCAAACGGGCATTAAATACATTTCACAATCACTACTCCAAAAAGAACCAAAACACTTATTCATGCTTGAGAAGAAATCATTTATCATTAAAAACAGAACTATATTTGAAATTCCATGAATTATTTTTAAGGTCCAAACGGGAATTCTTTCAATACTGGGTGTCCGCCCGTCAAGAAAATGTTTCAAGTGTTGTGTATAAAATAAACGACTCCTTTTTACACCAAATAATCATTTAAAAATTAAATGTCTTATATTAAAAATTAATTATCTTATATTGTCTCAAATTTATTTAAATTAATAAAATATTTATTTTGACCAATTAGTGTGCACAAATAGAAAGAAATAATGTAACTTAAATTTTAAAAAGTAGTGAAATGGGAACCTACCTCAACTCGCAGCTCGAACGCGACAATGCTCGAACGCGACAATGTGACAACGTGACATGCCTCACAGATGTGCACAAGCATGCACAAACTGATGATCGCAGTAACGCGGGGTTACCCTACCAATGCGCTGCAACAAACGCACGATAACTAGGAACACATAGCCACTAAAATAGAACAAACCAAACGAACAACCGGCGCAAAATAACCAGCTCGACATAACTTCAAAACACAACCCGCGCCATCAACACTATTTAATTACCCACTTTAAAATTTGGAAAACAGTTTCCAAAGAGTGACCCATGACTTTAGACACCCAAAAACCCTCCTAAAACCAACACATGACATAAAACCAATTTTCAAAAACTTCTTAATTTAATAATTTATTCATACTTATAAACTACTCTTAGGAGACACAAATAAAAACTTGGCACACACAATATTTCAAACCCTTAAAAAACTATTCTCGCACCTTTCAAAACATAATCAACACCACGCGCACAACCAAAAGCACTTTTTCAAAATTAAGGAAACCATTATTATAATTAAACAACCCTCTATATATAAATATAGATTATTCATAAGTTGTAAAAATTAATGCATGGCTTAAAATGGTAAAACACACTCAACTAGATAAATAGGTAAACTAAGTATTCTAATTGCAGAACATGCCAAACATGGTAAAACAGATAAAAAATTAGAATAGTTCATCAAATAACAAACTTATATACCGAATCACCTACACATAATAAGAGGCACATTCCAATACTGTTTTTCATAATTTTAACCAACACAAAACACTGCAATAATTCAGCAACGCTGCTTATTGAGATGTAGGTTACGTTAAAAAAATCATCTAAAACTCACATGTGTCATGGGTTGTGTGGGAAAGGAAGAATTTGGAAATTTCCTACTTTGAACAAGTGCAGATGCAACGGAACATCAACAGAAGGAATATCAATGACCCACGGATCAAACACGCACCCTAGACAATTAGAATGTTGAACAAATTACCAGCTTCAAAAATGAATTTCTGTCAAATTGAGGGGGAAAACGCATATTCAAAAGGAATACACACTGATGGGGAGGAAACCTCCAGCTGGGGAGAAGGTGGAGGTGCTTCGATTTGCACCGGAACACCACTGGAAAGCGGAAGACCAGGATGGAAGTTGACCGGAGCAAGAGTCTGCATGTGCTAAGGGTAAACTAGAGCTTCTAGGGAGACATTAAGCAAGGGAGATAGTAGAGAGGGTGGTGCGAGAAGGCCTGGGCATGTGGATTGAACGGGAGGTAAGGCCGGAGTCGGCTGGATTGTTCGGTCGGGAGCCAGGGGCTGTAAGTGCTGGGAGAGGGGGCGCAGGGTGTGGGCAGCATGTAGGGGAGGAGCCGGGTAGGGAGGGCCGAGGCGGAGGTCGTTCAGGGCGCCGGCATGGGTCTTGTAGAGAGAGCCGACGATGCCGATGAGGGAGATCCAACGGGGGGTCCTATGGCAAGGCGGTGCGATGGGAGGCGAGATGAGGGCGGGGCGAGGGCTGGCGGAAAGGGCCTGCAGGGACTGCTGGTGCAGCACGCAACACAAACAGGAGACTAATTTTTTTTTCTGGGTTTTAAAAAAATTAAAATATGATAAAAGGTGTTAGGGTTCGGATATTTTTAAAAATGGGTCCGGGATGCGTGAACGTCGTTCACGCATCCTTCGCCACGGAAGGATGCGTGAACGGCGTTCACGCATCCCGGACCCCGACGGTAATGCGTGAACGGCGTTCACGCATCCTTTGCTGACCAGCTAAAGGAAGCGTGAACGCCGTTCACGCATCCTTGCGCGGGAAAAGATGCATGAACGGCGTTC
This sequence comes from Viscum album, assembly GCA_963277665.1. Lineage (NCBI taxonomy): Eukaryota > Viridiplantae > Streptophyta > Magnoliopsida > Santalales > Viscaceae > Viscum > Viscum album. Next base: position 57,584,060 of record OY728156.1, read on the forward strand.
ACGCTTCCTTCCGCGGTGAAGGATGTGTGAACGCCATTCACGCATCTTTCGCGGACGAGCTGAAGGATGCGTGAACGGCGTTCACGCATCCGGCCGAGAAATCTTATAAAAGGAGGGGTCCCCCCCCCAATACCCATTGTTCTCCTCTGATTTTTGTTGCGAAGCTCTGCAGAAATTCTTTCTCAACAAATATTTGCTGCTTTTATTGAGGTAAAATTTCTATTTAATAATTTAATTGTTTATTTGTGTTTATTTATTTCATTTGTATGTTTAATTGTGTTTATTTATTTCATTTGTATGTTTATTTGTGTGTATGATTTATTTATTTCATATGTTATTCATGAAATGTTTTGTATGATTTAATTTTCTTGATGTTGAATGTTCGTATGATTTAATTTTTTGAATGTCTGTTGTCTAAATATTGAATGTTTTATGTTATGTCTAAAATTTTTAATGTTTAGAAAAAATAATTTATGTTAGAGAAATTTATTTTAATGGATGGTTTTGATGTAAGTGTAAATTAAATTACTTTTATTTACTAGTAATAATATTTTTAATCAATAAAGTATAAAATATATTTACTTATATTTTGAAAAGTAGAAGAATGCCCAAAAAACATTACAATTTCATAAAATTTAAAATAACAAAAGTGTTTATTATGTAAATCTCAATTAGATCAGTTATAATAAAATTTATTTAATGTTTTTAATAAATATATATATATATATACACATGAAGTTAATTTTTTGTAAAAGAGGTGTAGTATTTAATATAGATTTTATATAATACGGATAATATAATAAATATACCAAAAAACACGGTATGAGTGATGACTGATCTTGAGATGACCGACCATGCATAATTGAAATTTCATGTTTTATTTTGTGTATGTTGTTATTCAATTTGTAATAATTGCATTTTTTCGGTATTGATGACCTGCGAGTCATCTCTCAGTAAGTGTAAGGACCTGCGTGTCCGTTTAAATTAATTTATGTATTTCATACCCCTAGACCCTCTCACATGCATGTGAGTAAATTTGTAATTAAAAGACTGACGCCCCAAAGAGGTGTCGACGAAGAGGTGTCGACGAAGAGGCATTTGAGAACTCGTTTGGGAGGAGGCATTGCTGTTTGACAGGAGATTGGCGGTTGCTGCAATATTTGATAATAGAGACAGGAGTTTACCCATATAAATTGTGGTTAGTTTATCAGATAATGATAAACTAATCGCAAGTATCAAGATCAAGTCATGATTATATATTCATAAGTAATCAAACTTTATGAAACATTATATTAAATTTTCTTTTGTGCTAAAATCACAATCACTATACCTTAACAGTGATAAATCAATACATAAAAAAGTCTCAAGATAATCAATTATTCAAAACCAAATTAAATAATTTAAAATTTTAATGTAGTGTATAATATTTTTAAATTTTTTTTAATAGGTAATTATGTCTGCTCAAATATATTGCAACGGTGAGGTAATTTGTACCGAGAAGGGTTTTAGCTACAGTGTGCCACCTGTCAAAGTGGTAAATCTCCATGGTTGTATGACATTGGATGCAGTTCGTAATAAGATTCATAGTCGGTTAAAATTGAGTGCAGGACAAGCAATCACTTCAATTAGATACCGACATCTTCAATATCCTGAGCGTATGTGGCACAGCGACTACCCTATAGTCGACGATGAGGATTGGATGGAGGCTTCTCAGTTATTCAGGCAACAGTGTATTAATGGTTTGATGGAATTATTTATTGTCATTTCTGATATTGATGTGGTGCAATCGATTACTACAGAACCATGCTTTGTGACCTCTATAGAAGTCGGTCCTTCACAACAGTCTTCTTCATTGCCTCCTTCTCATACGACTCCTGTGGAAGAATGTAATGAGGAATATCATCAAAATTTGGATGGAAATGTAGATGGCATCCCTTTCTGTGCTGATATAGTGCAAGAAAGTTTATCTGAGGAAGAAGAATCTGGGGAGTCAGTAGGAGATGATGTGGTTGGAAATGAACCTTCTGAGGTTCCTTTGAGAGACAGACATCCACTACATCCACTAGTTAGTGGTAATCAGCCTTCAGTTTTGAGTTCCTTAGTTGGAGGAATGTCTCGTGAACAACCTTTTTATTGGGATGTCATTACACCAGCTTCTGAATTCCCTGGCATTATAGGGAATTTGCCTGCATCAAATGATAATGCCATATATGTTGGGCAGGAGTTCGAAAGTAAACAGGTCATGAAAAATGTGATAAATCAATACCACATTGAGCGACATTTCACATTTGTGGTTTATGAGTCAAAGAATACCAAATATCTCATTCGTTGTGAAAAATATGGGTCAGAATGTAAATTTCGATTAAGAGCACTATTTGATAAATGTTATGGATGTTGGAAGATAACCAAATTAGAAGGCCCACACACTTGTCTGCATCCCATCTTGGCACAAGATCACTCTTCTCTTGATGCAGATTTTATATCTACTGTTATTTGTGAGATGATACGAACAAGTCAGGATGTTCCTGTTGCCCCTATTCAGGAAATAATTCAACAGTTGTATAAATATAAGGTATCATACAACAAAGCTTGGAATGAAAAACAGAAAGCCATTGTAAAAGTGTATGGTGATTGGGATGAGTCTTATGCGTTGTTGCCACAGCTTATGGAATTGTTGTCTCTCAATAATCAGATTGTTTATCAGTTGGACAGTGTTGAGTATGTATCCCAAAATCATCTAGTTGATCGGTCAAAGGTGAAGTTCAATATAATTTTTTGGGCATTCAGACCGTGCATTGCTGCATTTCCCTTTTGTAAACAATTTATTCAGGTAGATGGCACATTCCTTTATGGAAAGTATACAGGTGTTCTACTCATTGCTGCCACACAGGATGGTAATCGCGCTCCTCTGCCACTTTCTTTTGCTGTTGTTGAAAAAGAAAATTTTGAATGCTGGAGCTGGTTCTTGGCATGTGTACGTGTTCATGTCACGCAGAAACAGGGCGTGTGTCTGATATATGATCGTCATCGAGCGATTATAGACGCCGTGAGTAGTGATGGGGTTTCTTGGACTGATCTGAATGCTTATCACCGTTATTGCATTAGACATATTGCAAGTAATGTGCATAAGCAGTTTAGAGATGAGGCCATAAAGAAGGCGATCCTCAAATTGGGTATGGTTTTCTAAACTTTCTTTTTTTAACAAAATTTACTATCCATTTTAATACATTATTATGTTATGCTTTCAGCATATGAACCCCAACAAGAAAGGTTTGATCGACGTCTTGAAGAGATCCGAACAGTTAATGAGGAGGTATATGAATATATGGTACAAATTTCAAAGGAAAAATGGTCATTAGCATACGATGGTGGCATGAGATATGGGAATATGACCACTAATATAGTGGAGTGCGTAAATGGGGTCCTCAAGGGTGTGCGCAAACTCCCAATCACAGGGTTAGTGCAAGAGACATTTTTTAGATGTGTTCACTACTTTGTTGACCGGTCCCAAAAGGACTACCAGAGGATGGAAAATGGAATGCTTTTTACTCAGCATTTTCAAACTGATATTGACCGGATACGGAATGAGGCTTCACGATGGAATTTTATAGCCTTTGACAGGGAAAAGAGGAGTTTTCGGGTAAGAAAGTGCTACGACCAGGGTGCATGCACTAATGGTGGAGTGTTTGTCGTGATGTTGGATAACAGGTACTGTGATTGTGGCAGCTTTCAGGCATTGAGATATCCATGTGTACATGTTATTATAGCTTGCGCTTCGGTAAATATATCGTGGGAGCCATATGTTGACCCGGTGTATCACATGAGCACTTTGGTTAACTGTTATAGTGCTTCTTGGATGCCTGTTGGTGACTTCTATTCTATCACATTGCCTGCTGATCAACCGACCATTGTCCCTGATATTTCTAGGTTTTCATAAGTCGGTTTTGGTATCATTTATAATTTTTTCAATGTGTGTCATTTTTAAAATTATTGGCTTCATGCTACTAGGTTGCGGCCTCGAGGAAGACCGAAGTCAACTCGCATCAGAAATGAGATGGATTGGCCTCGGCAACGAGGAGGGAGAATACGATGCAGTATCTGCCACGCAGAAGGACATACTCGTAAGAGATGTCCCCAAGTGGCAGGACAGAGTTCCAAATCTCATCATCCATGATCGAGTCTGTGTACCTGCTCTAAGAGGAAGAGGTTGTGGTTGGTTTCGATGATGAAGAAGAGGAATAAGAAATAGAGGATGAGGATGAGAAGAAGTAGAAGACTAAGAGGAAGAGGTTGTGGTTGAATAACCTATTGTGGAAGTTTCTATAGTTACTTAGGAACTTGATCTATTTGGAATAATGTTAATGGTTATCTAATGGATAATGGATAAATTAACAAACGTAATTTCACAAATAAGAAGAAATAATTAATTTTTAACTTTTTCCTGTTAATTTTTAATGTGGAATAATGTTGATGGTTATTTAATGGATAATGGATAAATTAACAAACGTAATTTCACAAATAAGAAGAAATAATTAATCTTTCACTTTTTCCTGTTAATTTTTAATGTGGAATAATGTTGATGGTTATTTAATGGATAATGGATAAATTAACAAACGTAATTTCACAAATAAGAAGAAATAATTAATTTTTCACTTTTAAATTATGGTTTTCTTATAAGATGTCTAGTTTTAGTAATGGCATCTGAGTGTCTGAGCATCCTTAACTAATGTTGATTGTGAGACTAGGCTAATGTTGATTGTGACACCAAATAAAAATGAATATATCATGATTCCACTATTAATAAGTAACGATGATATCATGTGTGCAGATGGCAGGTTTTCCATTGCTTACATCTCAGGCTACTCATGTATCACGACTGCTTTTAGAGGGACGTCCTGTGGCTCCCTTGAGTGTACGTAGATCTCACCATTTCCATCATACTGCACCACCTCCCGCTATCGTCCCACATCTTCGTCGAGCTGGATTTTATGGAGTAGCGATGTGCGACTTCACATTTCTTGATCATCAGCTCATTGCCGCACTTCTCGAGAGATGGATACCAGAGTCGCATACTTTCCATTTCAGTGAGGGGGAGATGACTATTACATTGCAGGATGTGGCTATTATGTTGGGCCTCCCTATCGACGGACATGCTTTGACAGGCCGAGTTCCATCAGATTTTCCTGAGCTTGTTCATAGACTTCTGGGCATAGAGGTCCAGGATGATGGCAGGACCATCGTCGGTGGTAGATTGCGGATGCCTTGGTTAGACCAGCACTTCACACATTTACCAGATGATGCTGATGACGTCACTGTGCTGCGCTTTGCACGCGCATATATTTTGAGGCTGATCGGTGGCACGCTTTTTGTTGACCACTCTACTACTTTTGTGCACCTGATGTATCTAGCTTTTTTAGAGGATTTGGACTAGGCAGGTCGATATAGTTGGGGGTCTTCCTGCCTATCATATACATACAGAGCCCTATGCAGCGCATGTCGCATCGATAAGATGCAGATCACAGGATGCATGGTTCTTCTACAGATGTGGGTATGGGAGCACATACCTCGTTTAGCTCCACATGCCCGTGCGCCATTACCCGTAGATATTGTAGCAGAGGCTCCACGTGGACGTTGGTATGTTATTAATTCTTTCTAATATCTAACTTACTTGTATAAAATTCTTTTATGAAATGTAAAAAAAATGTTATCTACAGGTGGAGTCAGGCGCATCGACATTCAGATTCTCCCATACATGATGTTCACGCCTACAGACTTATGCTAGACAACATTCGACCAGACGATGTAAGTGATTATTATTTATATTGTTAAATCTTTACTCTTTACTGTAAATCTATTCATTTATTAATTGATTATTCATTTTTTCTTTCAGATTACATGGATGCCATATACAGATGATATCCTTCAGAGTCTGCCCCCATACTGTACAGTGATGCTTGATATCGGCTCCTGCATGGTTCCATTGATTCATTTTCATATAGTCGAGTGGCATCAGACGGATAGGGTTATGAGACAGTTTGGATTCCTTCAGCCAGTTCCTGACCCGCCCAGTCAGTTGGATTCATTGCATTCCCTGAAGATGTCAGGGAAGAGAGATTTTGATTGGAGGAGCTACCATGCGAGATATGTTGCGTTATGGGATAGGTGACGGGAGTCCCAGTTGCGAGGGGCAGGGACAGTACGCTTTCATTTGATGGATCAGATGGATTATGCAGGCTGGTACATCAGGTCTCCCGTCATATTTCTGACACGGCACGGACGGGGCTTCCATGACTTGGTATGCATTCTTCCTTTCACAGTTCAACATATTTTTTATTCAAATTAGTTAACAACAGAATTTGTTTTCGCAGGATGCTCGTATTTGTCATCTACTGCATATGTCTGATCCAGTGGAGAGAGCTGCCTTTGACCTAGCATATTTTCACAGCCTTGTACGACAGATGCTACCGTCGATGGACGAGATTTATCATGGCATTTTATTTGATCCACCACCTGCTACGGAGGCCGCGGAGCCTGCTGCGGAGGCCGCGGAGCCTGCTGAGCCTCACATAGATGTACCTGGGGGTGACAACCCTGTTATGGATGCTGTTGTTCCACAGGATGAGGCTGCTCAGCTTGCTCAGCCACATGATATTATTCCACTGGAGGAGGGTGATCAGCATGATCAGTCATATGCTCCTCCAGCTTCTCAGGCACAGCCACAGGTACTTACAGACGCTGACTGGATTGAGTTCGATGTTTTATTGCAGTCATCCACAGCAGAGCAGCCATCTACTTCCTATATTGGTGAGAGTTCCAGCCAGCTTCCACTATCCTTAGATGTAGGCCAGGGTACAGGCGGTGAGACTGTACATCCACCGTCTGTCACACAGGAGGATGTGGAGGTGGCTGTCGATGAGGATGCGCAGCGTACGCCAGAGCACAGACGTAGACAGACACGGCGTGGACGCATCCAGTATACGCCTGACTGTGGTACAGAGGAGCATCCACACCGGAGGCGTAGATTAGGTTGAAATTTGATTTATGATATGTTTTGTATGTGTATTACTGTTATCTAGACTTCTATTATACCTTTAATAAGTGTCTTACTGTTATCAAATTATCTACCAATGTATATATATATATGTGTATAATAAATAATATGATTAAATTAAATGATAAATATTAATTATATTAATTATTTCGAATTGCAATAGAAGTGGTCACAGTTATGATGAGTGATGGTTCAGTCCAACCATGAAAAATGCATATGCTGATAAGAATAAAAGGCCACAACAAGTGTAGAAGAATGGAACAATAGTTGGAAAATCTTCCATTAGGAATATGAAAAACAATGAAGTCAAAAAAACTGTGAAAGAAACTATTTCCAAGAATAAGTTTGAGCTAAAATCCAAGGATTACTTCATGACAAATCTTGTTTTTTATAACTCAACTTTTTCCCAATGTGGGTTGGGTAGTTTTTATTTGATGTTATTTATTGGTTGGTTTTTTAGTAACATGGAATTAATTAGGTTGTTTCCTAACCTAGACATGATCATGAAAATTATGGATTATGGTGTTATGGGGTTGTGGTGTAGTGGTTGTGATGCAATGATTGTGACACAATGATTGTAGAATAGCTATTGTGTTTTATAGAGGTTGTGGTTGTGAAATTTATTGGATGAGTAATTTTTATGAATATATGTCTTAGGAGTTGTTACATGATGATGATATTGGATATGTGATGATGTGTATGTGGTTTTGTGTAGTGGGACAGTCAAAGCACACCGTGTCTAAGAGAGTTTCCTAGTTTTCAATGAAAATAAATATTATGAATAATGAAACCAAATATGATGGTAAATAAATGAGGTATAATGTAAATAAAAGTTTTATAAGTGGGTTGAACTGAAAATAATCAATAAATGTGTACTGTAATGTAAAATGAAACAGAAAAAAATAAATGTGGAAAAACATGTATGTGGAATGTGGAATGTAGTGTGGTTTCCACAGTTTTTTATTTAATATAATATTAAAATAATTGGAGATAGTTAATGTGTAGTATATCATGGTGATGTGGAATGTGCTAGTAATTTTATGTGAACCCATATGTTGGGTTTTGTGTGATATCTATATATCATGTATGTTTAGGTAATTATACAATCACCCTACCCATTTTGGATGGCCTTACCAGGATTTAATTGTGATTTTTCTTGGTTTTTAACTAACATCAGAGATGATAGTGATATGGATGTCTTTATACCCCTATCCCACACTATTTAATAACTAGTTTTTAGACAAGCTGGTATTGAAGAATACCCACAAGTTGTGTGATTTCCGATGTGTCTTTGTGTGAGATGAAAAATGACAGCACATGTGTATACTACTGAGACATGATTCCATGTGATTTGATGTTTTTAAGGTCCATTTATGGTTGCCAGAGGGAATGAAGTTTATTTCCTTCATTTTTAGGATACCCTACTTGAATGATTATTATTCTGATGTGTTGTGTTCTCCGATGTGACAATGGGCTAGATGTGATTTGATATGATGTGTGGACCATATATTTATATTTGAGAAGTGATGTGATAAGATTTGTATCTAGTTGTATATGAGTGAAATTTGATGTTATGAGATGTGTGGTGATAGTCTTTTCAGTCTGTATGTAATGTGATGTGATGTGTTGTGATATGTGAGGAAGAAATGAGAGAATAGGATGTTAGACACTGGGGAATGAGAGAGGGAAAATGTGGGAATTGGAAGTGGTTTCCTTTCATTTTTATGATCATGAAACTATTTTGTAATATTTTATGACTGAATTATTGAGAGATCCTTCATGAGGCTAGGTTATTTTGGATGACCAGTATAGGTGATTAATGATTTTTATACTTTTTCACTAGTGAAATAAAATCCAAGGATTATTTCATGACAAATCTTGAAATTCATATCATCTCAAGAAGTTGAAACTTGAGGTATTCCAATCACACTTTATCCATTGTTCTTAATTATATTTCTCATTTCAATTAAGGGGGAGAGCTTGATTGATGGAAAGATGGGATGAAAAGAGGAGATTTATCTTTTCACTTGAACTTTTTAATATATTTGGTGAAGTATGTGCAGGATTTAGCATTTCATTGATAATTTTGATTATCTACCCTTGGTTAATAATTGATACACTCTAAGCATGATTTAACATTTATGGTTGTTTATGGACAACATTGAAAACTACAATATGAATTAGAAGTTCATTTGGCCAATTTTGAGAAGATACATATTCAGACTTTATAAAAGGAAACGATTTATACTGGTATGCAATCTAAAGAGTGAGATTATTGAGTATGCATCTCAAAACTTAGGTCATGTCCATGACATCACTTCTTCCACCTTATTTAGATAAAATGATATTTTTTAGAGAGCACATGCCTTAAAAAATATTACTCTTGGATCTAGAAATGAAACTCAGAGAACTTAGCATAGTGATGATGTGATCATGGTTCACAAATATACCAATATTTAATCAGAAAAACAATGAAAAAGGAGTATTAGAAAGTATAAAAATTAAGTTTCCACTTTAGAATACAAATGGAACCATATGAGGATCTTTATAGAAATAGATGTTTAACTACAACATGTTGAGATAACATGAGTGACTGAAAGATGCTATGATTATAGATTTCTCAATATATGTTAGAGAATACTCAAGCCATTCTATTAATAATTATTTAATGAATATCTATTATTCATGAATATTTATTAATAATTATTAACATTATTTCAATATTTTATATTATTTAATTGATATTTATTAACATTTCTTAATTTTTATAATAAGTTTATTACTTTATAATTAATAGTTATACATTTTAAGGGGAATTTAGGTATTCTGTGAGATGCGTGAACGCCGTTCACGCATCTCGGACCCATTTTTAAAAATATTCGAACCCTAACCCCTGTTATCAAACTATAATAATATTAAAAATATTAATAATAATAATAATAAACATAATCACAATAACAATAAAACTATAATAATATTAAAAATATTAATAATAATAATAGTAGCACACAAATAAAAACTATAATAATATTAAAAATATTAATAATAATAATAATAAACATAATCACAATAACAATAAAACTATAATAATATTAAAAATATTAATAATAATAATAGTAGCACACAAATAAAAATAATAAAAACAATGAAATGATGATTAAAAAAAATAAAAAAAATTAATTTTTATTACACTATATTATCAAAAATAATAAAAATAATAAAGGGGAAAATGCCCGACACCTGGGCCGATTGTGTGGCAACCTCCAACCGCACGGCGGCCGCGCACGGGTCCGAAACCCAGTAAAGGCATTAAACGACAAAAAATTTTAATCCGGGGCTGAGGTCGGACCTCGGCGCGAACGCTCGAAACTAAGAAATAATAAAAATAAAATAAATAGAATGGGTGGTTGTGACAATTGAATGCCCTTCGGACCATGCTGCAGACCGACTCGGATGACCGGTTCGGGGTCGAGCCGGGTTGGTTCATGACAAAATGGTATCGGTGGCAGGTTCTTGTTACTTAGGGTGTCTGGTAGATGGAGATTAGGATTTTCGGGACTCGAGAGGTAGGTACAGGAAGGACGTCATGACCCCTCTCCCGTTCCACACCTCATGTCTCCAGAGATAGTTTGAGAATTGAGTCTTTGTTTCGTTCTGGTTTGTTTTGGATTTAGGGATGAAAACGGATGTAAACCGATGTTACATCTTGATCTCACATGGAGTAGTGACCCATGTGGAGTCCGGTTACATGGTTTGAATTCCTCATAGTTTTTTATGCTTACTTGAGGCATGGCCCACTACCATGTCTCTAGGTTAAGCATGACTACTAGTCCCTCACCTTGGTGGTTTGATGCAAGTTGAGTGTCATTTTCATTCTGGTTGGTGTAAGTGTGTTTTTGGAAATGAAAAAAAGTCTTTTTGAAAATGGGACTAATTTCTTTTAAATGACTTTAAATTTATTAAATGGGTTTTAAAACTGAAAGCCTTTGGTTTGGAAAACTTGTGTTTTCTTGGAAATTGGTCAAGAATAGTTTGGGCTGAAACCGCATGTACTCCTTATAAACGTTTTCACATGTGAGAGGATGCGTGGAAAGTGCGTGTTGGTGCATGTGAATGAAAGTGGATGAAGACATGTACAACAGTTCATGGGATTACCTGGGTGTGTTTGAAATTAAAGACTTGACCTTGTTTTCAAAATTGTCTTTTAAAGTGGAAAATGGGTTTGGAAAGTAATTTTGGTTTGAAAGGTGGATTTGTTATTTGGAAAGTGGTCTTGAAATAAAGCGGTTTTGAAATAAAAAAAGGTGGTTTTGGAATCCTAAAATGGAACTGGAATTTTGGGTAGGGAATTTTGCATTGTGTTTGTGGTTGTTTGGTTTTTTTTAGCCGGTTGTTTTTGGTTGAGGGTGCTTTATTGATGTTTCTTCGATTGATATTGGTTTCGGCTTGGTGTTATATATGTTGTTTAAAAATTCCACCCAGAAAGGTCCCCTGACTTTTGATGAGTCATGCCTACTTTGTTTTCCTTCTCGGATGTTGTCTGTCTTTCATGATGATTGGAGTTTGTTATAGACAGTGCAATGGCTTGAATAGGTCGAGCACGTCTTCAGGGTATTGGGAACCCTTGAAGCTGTTAGAGTGCATGCCGTTTTGGGTCTGTTCGAAGGTCCAGATCTGGACGAGTAGGAGTTGTTCACCCCGCCATTAATGTAAGTTGGGATGATGTGGTATGGCCTTAAAGTCTTCTTCATTCAATGGTTTATACTTGTGGAGGTGAATATGAAGAAAGTGGAAGAGCTCATGCGTGCTCAACATGGCCAGCAGATGATGAAAGCATATGTTGACCATTTCAAGGATCTTGTGTCTCTTTTTCTGGGGGTAGTGTCGCAGGACTAGATGAAGACTTCTCCCTTCATTAGGGGTCTTCATCCAGAGATCAAGGAGTGAGTTATCCCTTTTTGGGAGAATCACTTTTGAGATGTTGGTGCATGAGGTGTTCTTAGCTGAGTTGGTCACCGGAGCTCAAACGGTTGGCAATCCACCGTGTCCGGTTGCTCATGAAGGTCCATCATCTGATGAGCAGAGTGTGTCAAGTGAAATTGTTTCTAAAGAGTTATCATTAGTGGATCAAACTTCCCGTTCGTCAGACCATCTAATGGTGTACCGTCGGTGTGGACGTTTAGGGCATACAATCTATCATGTCACACCCCTCTGAAGACGTTCCATCGTTGTGGTTGTTTGGGTCATCTAGAGAAGTTTTATAAGAAGCGTCACTTGAAAAAGACGTTGTGACTGAATAATTTCAGTGCCTGACTGTGAGGCAGGAGATGCTTCAGCCATCAGAGCCCCAGCCATAGGCCTTGGGGTGAAGCTCGTGCGCAGTCAAGAGTTTTCGTGGGTGTGATGCCTCAGTTCGGGTTTCGTGTTCTGTGTTTTGAAATGAAACATCCAAAGTCCTTATGTTCTCCTCATTCCACTGTTAATGTTTTGGCGTTGTTTTAGGTCCATTGTGTTGTCGTGAGGTTGGGATGAACATGTTTGTTTGTAATCCAAACTGTCTCGTTTGTCTGATTATGGTGTTTTGGATCGTGTGTTTTTCTTAAAAGTATGTTTGGACCTTGCGTGGGTTAATCTTGGTTTAGCGGTGATTGTTTGGAGATATAAGTGCATGCGGAGGAGTCCAAGATTGCAGTTATGCTCGGGTTTATTGCTCAGGTTAAGTTCTACTTGGAGGTTTTTCTCTAGTGTTCGGGCTTTCTTTGGTCTGAGTCGAGAGTTCCAAGTTTTAGTGGAGGTGTTGTTTCACTCGTGTTATAAAGATTAGTCTAGAACAGTTTGGAGTTCCCACGTCGCCCCCATTCCTGGGATGGTATGTTTAGGTGTTAAATTTCCACGCTAGTTGAATTCATGTGGTGGGGAGAACCCTCTCCTTTTCTCTCGTTCTCTTGTGGTGTGGTTACTTCCAGTTTCAATTGGGCATGGATTTTGGTTTGGTCCATCGTGCCTCTGGGTGACTTTCTGGGGGAAGAAAGTGTCTGTGGTGGGGAGAATTGTCACAAACTCCCTTTCTATTTATTTTATTTTTATTATTTCTTGGTTCTGAGTGTTCACACTGAGGTCCGGTATGAGCCCCGGATTAAAATTTGTTGACGTTTAATGCCTTTACTGGGTTTCAGAACTGTGCGCGGCCGCCGCGCGGTTGGCGGTTGCCGCATAGTCGGCCCAGGTGTTGGGCATTGTCACCTTTATTATTTTTAAGATTTTTGATAATATGGTTTAATTTACATTATTTTTTTTATTAATCTTTATTTTGTTGTATTTATTATTTTTATTCTTGTGCTACTATTTTTATTATTAATATTATTAATATTGTTATAGTGTTATTATTATTGTGATTATGTTAATTATTATTACTATTATTATTATTGTAATAATAATATTATTATTGAAATAAAAAATAAAAATAAAACAAACCCTAACCCTAATACACGGCCAGCCCCCCCTCACTTTTGTCGTTGCGCAATACCCCCTCATGTTCCTGTTACACGCCGCACCAGTAGTCCCCGCAGGCCCTCGCCGCCAGCCCTCGCCCCACCCTCATCTCTTCTCTCATCGAACCGCCTTGTCACAGGACCCCCCCCCCCCCCCGTTGTCTCTCCCTGCTCGACACTATCGGCCCTCTCTACAAGACCCCTCTGGCACCTCGACCGACCTCCGCCTCGGACCTCCCTACCTGGATCATCCCCTGCATGCCGCCCACACCCTGCGCCCCCTCTCTCAGCACTTACAGCCCCTGGCTCCCGATCGAACAGTCCAGCCGACTCCGGCCTCGCCTCTCATTCCTTCCACTCGCCCAGGCCTTCTCGCACCATCCTCTTCACTATCTCCCTTGCCTAATGTCCGCCTAGTCTCTCTTTTTGACCCTTAGCGCACACAGCCTCTCACTCTGGTCACCTGCCATCCCGGTATTACGTTGTCCGGTGGTGTTCCGGCGCAAATCACAGTGCCTCCACCTTCTCCCCGGCTAGCATTTTCCTCCCCATTAGTGTGAATTCCTTTTGAATGTGTGTTTTCCCTCAATTTGACAGAACTTTAGTTCTACAGCTGGTAATTTGTTCGACTTTCTCGTTGTCTAGGGTGCATGTTTGATCTGTGGGTCATTGTTATTCCATATGTTGATGTTCTGTTGCATCTGTACTTGTTCGAGGTAGGAAATTTCCAAATTCTTCCTTTCCCGCACAACCCATGACACATGTGTGTTTTAGATAAAATTTTTTAACGTAACCTGCATCTCAATAAGCAGCATTGCTAAATTATTGCAGTGTTTTGTGTTGGTTAAAATTATGAAAAACAGTATTGGAATGTGCCTCTTATTGTGTGTAGGTGATTTGGTATAAAAGAATGTTATTTGATGAACTATTCTAATTGTTTTTCTGGTTTACCATGTTTATCATGTTCTGCAATTAGAATGCTTGGTTTACCTGTTTATCTGGTTGAGTGTGTTTTACCATTTTAAGCCATGCATTAATTTTTAAAACTGTTGAATAATATTTTTTTATATATAGTGGGTTGTTTAATTACAAAAATGGTTTCCTTAATTTTGAAAAAGTGATTTTGGTTGTGTGCGTGGTATTGATTATGTTTTGAAAGGTGCGAGAATATTTTTTAAAGGGATTGATATATTGTGTGTGAAAAGTTTTTATTTGTGTCTCCTATGAGTGGTTTATAAGTTTGAATAAATTAATAAATTAATAATTTGTTGAAAATTGGTTTTATGTCATGTGTTGGTTTTAAAAGGGGTTTTGGGTGTCTAAAGTCGTGGGTCACTCTTTGGAAACTATTTTACAAATTTTAAAGTGGGTTATTAAATAGTGTTGATGGCGCGAGTTGTATTTTGAAGTTATGTTGAGCTGGTTCTTTTGCGCCGGTTGTTCGTTTGGTTTATTCTATGTCAGTGGATATGTGTTCTTAGTTATTGTGTGTTTGTTGCAGCACATTGGTAGGGTAACCCCGTGTTACCGTGATCATTAGTTTGTGCATGCTTGGGCATCTGTGTGAGGCATGTCGCATTATTGCGTTGTCGCGTTCAAGCTGCGAGTTGAGGTAGGTTCCCATTGCACTGCTTTTTAAAATTTAAGTTACATTATTTCTTGCTGTTTGTGCACACTAATTGTCCAAATTAAATATTTTATTAATTTTAATAAATGTGAGATAATATAAGATAATTAATTTTTAATATAAGACATTTAATTTTTAAATGATTATTTTTGTGTAAAAAAGATCTGTTTATTTTATACATGACACTTGAAACATTTTCTTGATGGGCGGACACCCAGTATTGAAAGAATGCCCGTTTGGCCTTTAAACATAATTCATGGAATATCAAATGTAGTTCTGGTTTTAATGATAAATTATTTCTTCCCAAGCATGAACAAGAATTTTGGTTCTTTTTAGAGTAGTGATTGTGAAATGTATTTAATGTCTGCTTGGTACTTTATGGAAATCGATGAAAATGTATTGATAAAAACCCTCCTAGGACAACTCTCCTACCTTGGTTGCAATTGATTTTTTGGGAGGCCGCGCTTAGAGGCTCCCGGGTACTTGAGTAGTTTAAAGGCAAGATGTTTCTACATGGAGTGGCTCGGGGTAATGCATGTTGAGCTTTATATATATATATGATTGGATGCTCGGTTGACATCGGTTGGCTCACCCCCTTTCCAAACATTTGAGACATGGGAATCTGGAATATTGAGAGAATATTCTAAGAATTATTGCTGCACTGGTAGGTTATGGTACTGACCAATGACCTATAGTAGGGGGGATATATTGGGTTTATTATTATTGTATTTTCCCTCGACCTGCCCGAGAGAGGATGGTCGAGCGTATTTTTCATTTTTATTTCATCGTGACATTTCAACAAGGATGATTTCACATGTATTGGTGTCTTCTGTTTTATTCTCGATCTCCTAGGTTCACCCATGTCTATTCGGATTTTGATGCTTGTAGTAGTGTTTATGATTCTAATATGTATACCTACATTTCCCTTGCTGGGTGTTTTACTTTGTGCATTTCTGGTGTATTGTTTTCCTTGGAAAGTGGTAAATTTCTTTTGATTAGGTTTCTAAAAATGGTTTTCATGTTAAAGTGTTTAATCCTCTTTGTGAAAATTTGAAAATGTAAACACCTCTTTCCCTTTCTAAAAAGCCATTGACACTAATTAAATGAACCCATGTTTGTAAATGGTTAAGGGCAATGGTTCGTACTTTATTTTTAAGTAAAATATTTAGAAAACCGTACTTTTATATATTGTAGTACAAACATGAAATGGTGTTTATTTTATTTTAAAGGTAGTGAATTGGGAATAGATATCGGGCTAGCCTACTAAGTTTTAATACTCACACCTATAGTGTTTTCTTGTTTTTAGTTCTGTTGCAGGTTCCAGCTTTAGTTGTTCGCCTTGAGAGACGTTGGTTGTGGTATTGGAGAGTGACCCACGGGTTCACGAGGAGTTTTAGTCGTGGTGAGGTTAGTATTTTTGTTGGTTGTTCTTTGTTTATTTGATTTTGTTCTATTTATTTTCTGCTGATTAGTATATTTTCTTTTTGGACAAATCATTCCATCTTGTTTGGTTTTGATGCTTGATACTAGTTGTCAGCCTGTGGGGATCGGGAACGCCCTTCGGGACATGTCGCGAACCGGCTCGGGTGACCGGTTCAGGGTTGACCCATGTTGGTTCGTGACACCCTTACATTCCATTTTAAGTATAACTGATTAGATACCCTTTCAATTTCATTTATCCATCCTATGAACTTTTATATAAACTCGTTTCGTGATAATATTTTGTAAGGGATCCTCACCTTCTCTTCATTATTCATGATTATTTATGAACTTATACATTCTACTTCCATTTCCCAATGATTGAATATGTATTTAAATTCCCCTATTACTACCCATTTTATGTAAAAATGATGAGAGACCCTTTTCACTCTCATATTCTATTTTTAAAAAAATTTATGTAATGTCGTTTTGCTGTCGAAATTTTGCAGCAATTTTCTATAACTAAAAAATATGTAGTGAATACCATAACCATTTTTCTATAATTTTTATTATATTTTATAAACATATACTTATTTATTGGTGAAATTAATATATTTATTATATATTCCATGATTGCGGAATAAATTATTATGATGAATGATTTCATAATGTATGATCTATGTGGAACGCTTAAGCGTGAAAATAAAATGAGTATGATGGGTGCACCTATATATTACTCCAATGCATTAGGTTATGTTTAGTATTGTGATACGTCCTATTGGGATAGGGATTTACCTAATTCTTTTATGGTACTTTTTCCACCATGAGGTATTTGTAGATTTAGCTTTGACATAAGCTTATGATTCTGTGTATTATGTTGTTTCTACATTTCCCATGTTATGATTAACATGTTATATCATACCTTATTATTCATCTTCCTTTTAGGATCCATTTATATTCCTATTGTATAACATGTATTATATTCTTCATGATAGGTCTTTTTTATTACCCTACTGGGCTTTATAGCTCACCCCATTATTCTCCTTGTCGCTAGGATATCCCATAAATTTTATGATTGTTTGAATATTATGATCATTTCAAAGAAGTATTCAATATTATTTTATATACCATATTATATGTTTTTATGTAATGTAGCTAATTTAAAAATACAATTAGATTATTGATATTTTGGGTTGTATTAAGTGTAACTTTATTTAATAAAACATTTCTTAATGTATAATATATACCAGGGGTTTTATTAAAATTGAACCAAGTCTGATCCCCAAACAATCACAGCAGAATATATAACTTCTCCTCAACCTAAGAAGAATTTGAATTGTTTCTAAGGAGATCCTTCCATTTATCTTTTGAAAATATTTCTCACCAGCTTCAAACCATATGAACTACACACTTTTCTCTGTCAAGGACATATGAGGAGATGTTAAGTGGGAGAAGTCCAGAATGAATCTCCTATAATATTCAGCGAGTCCTAATATGTTGCATATGTTGAAGACATTCTTGGTATGCACTAAGAAAAACACAGTTCTCACCTTCACCAGGTCAATTGATATTCTTACCTTATATATGAAAAGCCCTATGAAGTTAACCTAACTAATCCAAAAGTGGAATTTACTAAGCATCACATATAGCTAGTGCAGTCTCGGTGTATGTAGCATGATCTCAAGAAGGATTCCATTGTCATGTTTGGTGCCCAAATATTCTAAGATGTCATCTACAAAGACAAACATAATGGAATAAAGTTATGGGTAGAGAACCCATTCATTACCAGTATAAAGACAGAAAATTCAATTTTTAAACGGAAAGACATAACCAAATACTAATACAAGTATTTCCTTCACTAGAACACAATATGTAGATTGTAATAGGGCCTCACATGCACCTGATCATAACCCAGACTGAAATCATTCTTAGATAAAATAATTCCTCCACGAATATCATCAATGAGGACATCTATACAAGGTAGTAGATAAAATTTTTTTACCATGAGTTGGTTAAACCTTGTATAATATACACATAGACTAAGGGTACCATCTTCCTTCTTAGAGAAAAGGAGAAGTGAACCTCATGGGGATGTGTTGGGTCTATTAAACCCCTTAGCCCCAATGCCTTCAATCTTCTTTTTGAGTTATGGTAGCTTTGTGTGTGCCATCCGATATGGAGGAATGGACACTTATGCCATAAATAAAATTAGATCTATATTGAACTCATCCATACCCTGAGGAGGTAATACATAGAAATAGGTAGGGAATATGTTCCTGAAATGTTCCATAATATGGATAAATAAGTTCAACTACTTTCCCTAATCACTCGTAAAGAGACTCGCTGACTCACGTGTAACCCTACCTAGCCCAGTATGATTAGTTCCATCTAAATATTCCTAGATATATAATTACCCCTTGTGTATATATGTTCTACCCCTAGTTGATATAAAGGACAGTCAATATTGATAAAAAATATATACTTGAGCATGATAAAACATTACCCAATCCATGCTGAGGATAACGTCGAACTCGGTCATCTGGAGGATGGAGAAATTCTTGAAGAAATGGTACCCAACTATATCAATGGGGAACTCGTGAAATTGGATTTTTTTATGACCCCAAATAGAGGGTAGAGAGACATAACACTATATAATTACTCTATTTCAATTCTAAGACATTGTACACGCACATGAGATATTAATAAATGAAATTAACCTATATCAAAAATGGAGGAAACTAACATAGATTATACTTGAATAATACCTTTAACCATGGTTATAACTTTACTTTTCTCATCTAGTGCTTTCTAAAAATCATACATATGGCTTGAACATTTTCCCTAAGATACTTCCTGAATAGCCTAATCAGAACCCCTCTACTGACACTGAAGCTCTAGGGCCTGACTAAATCGTCCACGACCACTACTTCCGCTCTATAATAGATCAGTAGAATTACAACTTCAACCTTATTTTGAGTCATATATCCTTTACCAAATAGAGTTTTTAGTATGGTTCCTCGTCCATTGGATCATAGGGGAACAATAAAATATAAGAACAAAATATGAATAATCCTTCCACAAGATCAGCATTACATTAGGTTCCTCATGCACTAAGTATTCTCATTGCGTAACCTAACACACTGGTGACTTTCTATAGATCTGTCATTGGGTGTCATCTGGATGGAACTTCCCCCATGTGCACCCTCAAAATGGTGATTTCTATTATCATAAGAACTATATCTCTGACATGGAAGAGAACATCCCTGGCTCACATTGGCAGCCTCATTGCGATTACACAATTTCATTTAAGACTGATTCACTGTCTCTAAAAAAGTAACCAAATAAAATATGATTACCTATGAGTGGATAGAATTCCCAAGACCATCTTAAAATTTCTTCACAGTCATCATTTCTTCCTCGGTCAGATATAGAGAAAAACACTGATGTTTTTTGAAGAGAGAAGAATACTCAAGTATAGTAATAATTCCATGTTAAAGATGAATAAACTCCTAGGAATGATCTACCCTTAGATAATGTGGAATTAAATGGTCATAGAAATACATCTTGATTTCTACCTAAACTATACCTCAGTAATTCTCTATCTAAGAAAATATATCCCACCAACACTTTGTAGAGTCACACAACAAGTAGGCAGTGATCATTACCCTCCTCTATAGATGCATCTATAGAAATTCAATGATATTCACCAAGTATCATAACCAATAATATATATCTTGAGGATACCCATCCCATGAGAAGGTGAGAGGATTCTACATCTAAAAGTCTCATGTGAGTTTTTACATAGTTGGTTAGGCTTGGGAGCACCCTAAACAGACTACATGAACCTGAATAAATTATCATGCAACTGATAATCATTTCCTAGTTGAAGAGAAGAATGAGGTTCCTAAGGAGGAACTATAGGAGGTACTATCAGTGGATTTGGGACTAACAACTCTATATAATTCTCATTTCTACTCTCTTAGAGTACAATATGAGGACGTCATAGTGGTATAATACTACAATTTCCAAGAAGGAACCTCAAGCAATATTTCTATAACATATTGGGAAAGAAGATAAAGAATCAATAAGAAAGGGAAGGTGAAAACCTCCCTAAAATATGCCACAACAAATAAGGAAATAGATAAAAAGGATAGTTATATGGTCTGCCTCTGGCATAATACCACTGACATCCAACTCTAAGAGCTAGACCTAATAATACCTAGAGACCTCATAATGATCCGAGAGACATGACCTAATCCCCATTTTAAAGGTATGGTCAATTTAATGTCTCACACTACATTAAAGGTTGTCCATTTCATCCTAATAAGGTGGTATTTAATTTGATTTATTTATACATTAAAAAAGATTAAATTAGGTAGATCACCATTCCAATTTATAAGGGGTCATACACATTATAAATTGAAATTATATGTCCAAATAATCCAATTAATATCATAATAATAAAATGTAAATGTTAAAATATCTATATTTATAAAATATCAGGAACTAAAAGGTTTAATAGAACAATGAACAATAGTAATCACATGAAAACGGGGAAATGCACACTGAAAGTAGATGTGGAATGGTAATATTCATGATAATTCATTCTCTATAGTGCTTAATATGATGTATGTAATGAAACAACACCATTTCATTGATCTTTAAGTAATATAATTCATCATTTCAATCATATAAATATCAATATCAAAAATACCATAAAACAAGTGCATCACCTAATGGTGATATCATATCAACCATGTATGTCATAATAAGTAACTAAAATTCCCAACCCAAGAAATTTTGGATTCCCTTGTACATGGGTTATATATGTCTAAGAACAAGATCATATCCAAATCCAAATGTCCTGGTCTCTTATCTATACACAAATGGTATGATAGAACTAAAATAAGGTCTCTAATACCACTTTGTATCATCTCGCCCAAAGTGCCACTAAACTGCACCTTGTGGTAGTGGTCCACATGACCTCAAGAACATCTCACATAATTTGAGAGCATTATGACTAGAATTGAGGGCCTATTTCATATTCACGGGGAGACTATTCCCTCATTGATCCAAGTATTCTCATTGGTAAATAAATAAATAGAAAATAGAAGAATTACAAGAACAAGAAGACAACTTTGGATGTAAAAAATGCTATGCAAGATTAATAGATACTGGATGAAGCTAAATATCAATAATATATATAATGATAATAATGACATGATGTGAGTGTATAAAAAATTAGAGTGTAATAGAACAGGGGTATAATCATATACCACATTCTATACAAAACTACAAAAGGCCAAAAACTTCTACACAACATCACAAGCATAGGCTAGGTTCTCTGACTCAGGATCCTCCAAAAACAATAATTAAATCAAATATTATAAGCATCAGACATCCCTTTTCCCAAAAATTAAATCAAAATGACTAATTGGGTACCAAATGACTCCCAAGTTGGGTGTGATATATATAACTTTGTAGGCCAACACCCACAATGTCTAGACCATTCTATTTTGATTTGTAACATTTATTGTGTTCCATATATATATATGAGTAGAGTATTAAATAAATAAATATGTAAATTTTTTTCTGGTCACTAAATGGACAGTTGTCCCATACCACCTACTTCTGATTATGACAGAAGTCTAAATGAATTATGTGTACAAGGTATAATGCATATACATGGGATTGTGGTAAATAAGGATAACTGAGGAAGGAATACCCCCAAGATTGTCATTTATCATGGGTATTATTCACTTGTAATCATTCAAGTGTGCTAGTAAATAAATATAGATGCATCGGATCTACATAAGCAACTCTTAGTAATAATAAAGGATGAATCACACAAAAATAAACAAACAATTAGACAATCCACAAATCCAGAGGTTGAGTCACAATCTTACCCAAGGAAATATAAAAGAATCCCAAGTATCACTTTGGGGATATACCAGATAACCCAATACCACTGATTCCATCTTACACAACTCTTACGGAGTCCAATGTATCACTTGAGGCATGGTGACTCTATGTCCTTCCTATGTATCTCACATAGGGGACTGATTATCACCCATGGAACGGAATATCCATATATTTAATGGGTCTATCAATGGTTTCTCCCCTAAATAACTAGTGTCACTCAAGAGTATAAGAAATCACTCGGTCAGCCAGTACCAAGAAATCCAAATCATTGCTCCTGGTACATCGAGTCGTAACCAACCGAATATAGTCCATCCACCCAACTTTCCCATTTTTATTCAAAAACGAAATTAAAACAGATAGAGAACCAGTTTCTAGGGGGGTCTAAAGTAATTAATACTAAGGGCATCACCCTGTATCAAATTCACCCCCTCCGGTTTAAAATGTGAAACATGAGTATGACAACTAACCATGCTATTGGGGGTTGTCATAGAGGCCAAGTGATCCACCACCTTGTTTCCCTCCCTCCAATCAGGCATAGTGATTCCATCCATGAATCCTTAATATAGAACACAAGTTATCTTATGATCCATTTCAAGTGAGCCATATTAAACAAGTAATATATCAAGGAAATTCACTTATATACTATCATATTCTAACAAATAGTAATTTCAACACCACATGATTTCCAATAAATAAAGATTTTCAATTTAATCCAAACAAAAATTTCACAATTACTATGGAAAGGAAATATGCATTCATCATGAACAATGCATGAGCTTGAGGAACAAGATACAAGGTATATCATGTGAACAATTAAAATTCATCAATATAATTTCAATATCTTAATCTATTAACATTAACCAAAAAATACAATACAATTCATTCCATTAAACATGGAATAAGAATAAAGAACTTGCATAAACAATTGAATGCAATTAAGGTCACATGGAATTAACTTGACTCTATTCCCATGTCATGAATGAAATTTTCACAAATGAATATCACATTCTTGACATTGCATGGAAATAAATTTAAAAAAACCAAGGTCTTTTGAAAAAGATAATAAATGAGGCAAGATTACTTGGAACATGGAATAATAAATATCTAAAAACATGTGCTAGATCAATGCTAAAAAATAAATAATAAACATGTAATATGCATAAAAAAGGGTCTTGGGGTAAGCACATTTATCAATAATAATGTTTGTTTGGAATATGGAAATTTAAACAGGGTGCCAACCATTTATAATTAAGCATGGGAATTTCTAAAAGGATTCAACTCGTGGTTTACTATTTATCTAATTTCATTCCAAAGTTTTAAGGCATCGTCTAAGGGTTATCTTAAACACCCAAGGTGGTTCTGAAGGTAATGCATTGGAATATGGTCCATATAGTATGTAGCCACCCATAAGATGTCCAAATGTAGTAAAACACCAAAAATATGGGTTTCTCTATAAGAGAAGGTCACTACGGACATATAAAATTGTGTATTTAATTGATTATTCAAGAACAAGGCATCACTAGAAGGCTCCGAGGAGTAGAACACTGATGAGTCAAATAAAAAGATCATAAAGGATAGGGGAAAGCATAGAAACCCTACCTCAACATAATTTTACTCAACATGTCTGATAACAAGTCTTGATTTTTCATAAAAGAGGGGAAATAAAAAGATATAAAAAAACTCTGAAAATAGGGAAAACTTTGGTCACACCAAAATAGCTAAATAGATGATGGAGAAAAATTTAAATAAATGGGTGTGGATAGTACAGCTTAACGATAAAAGTTTGTATCTTCCAACTGTGATGGAAGCAATGGAAAATGATGGGATAAACATTAAAACACCATGATAGGGAGGAGAAAGACACCACACAAAAGGGGGTTAAGCAACCCGTTGGAGGGAAGAAACAAGGAGGGCGGAGTTTTAAAATTCTTTAAGGGTATTTTACATTTTTTACTCTTATAAGAGGGGTCACATGGTTTGGCCGCATAGTTTTCCAACCGTGTGTTAAACATACAAGAACTCACCATCCAAAAACTATTGGTTGTTTCATGGTAATTCGTCTCAAGTTGAATAGTTGTATAGAAACTATTCATCCATCTTCCCCCACTATCTACTACTATACAATTCCGGTAATCCTTGCATTATGGGAATCATATCTTCCTCTAACCGTGATTCATAGTCTGTCACCACCCATTTTGGGGCTTCGGGGTTCAGATGTTCCCTAGACGCATCTAGAACCTCCATTAACCTCCTACGTATCATATTTATGTCCATTTAAAGGGATTAAAACCAGAATTAAATTCCTCTTAACTTTGGATAATGACGAGATGATACAAACGATGTGTTTTTAAAACATAAAAACATGGATGAATGAAATAATGATTCCAATACTTTGAGGATGTTAGAATGAATTATTATCCCTTAAATATTTTTTATTTCCTTGATGTATGTGGGATCCTGGGTAGTTAGGTGGGAGAAACAAACCTTAGTCATGTATTATCTCTACCTGGAAATGGAATGACAATTAAAATGCTAAATAAATTACATGAGAGTTAGTAATCCATACTTAGCAGTGTTATTTTCCTATTTCCCTTAGGATTATGATATAGGGATGTATGAACACATGAATCCATAATTCAATGATATGTGTGACAGTACCTCAAAAAACCTATCCCTGGGACTCTTATACATGGTTCTATGATTGTAAATGGTTCATACATTCCAATTTTTATGGAAGTTATTTACTAATGCTGGTCTTTATTAAAATGATTATTCATTCCTGTTTAAAAATATCCTTAGAAAGACCTAAATTGATGAAAATTCAATTTTAAAAATTATTTTTTGTTATCCATTGAAATGTTTTTTAAATTAGGATTTACTATAACTCCCGAAAAGATAAAACATTAAATATTATATTAAAAATTATGTATAATTGGTTTATTTGATATGGAGTTTGTTATAAATTATTTTGAAAATCATACTGGGATTTTTTTCTCACACCATAACTTTACCATTGAGTCTTTGTAGATTTTCTTAAGTCATATCTTGGAATGGGGAAAGCGCCACTTAGAGGCAGTTTGTGTACTTGATTAGTAAGACCTCGGGAGTTGATGGTGACTTGTGGAATCTATGATCCACTTGTTACTTATATATTATAGGTTGGTGTTTTGAGGAATATTTCTAAATAATTGGGTTGAAATACCTATTTTAAGATGTGTATATCTCTACTTATGGTACTTTCTCTCTTGTGTACTATTTCAATTATTATTATTATTATTTTATACCCGTTACTTTGTTTTGATGAGTTACTCTTTAGGTGAAATCATTACCTCTTGATTATATTAATGACAAGGAGATTTTGTGTAGCTCGTGGGGATCAGTAACTCCCTTTGGTCCATGTTATGACTAATTCAGGTACTATTTAGGTGGGTTATCTAGGTCAGTTCATGAAAAAACAGTATCATAGATGTGAATTCCTCTTCTTTGATGTTGGTATGAGGGAGATAATATTTTTTTTACGTAAGGGGTTGGTTATGAGTTATTTTTTGGCAAGATCTCATCATAAAGACCTTTATGATACCATGGGATATTGTAAAAATTGTCATTGAATAGTTTTTTTCTATTCAAATACTTTTTCTCAATATTTGACCTGAAACATCAATTTCTTAGTTGAATTATGATTGATAGAGTTGATGATCTTGTATCTCTTTACTAATTTATCCCACTTTTATGTCGATTTCCTATAGTACCATGCCCCCAATAAGTAGTTTGAATATACCATAGTAGGGAGTAATCAATGAAACATGGAAATTGTTCCTTCTAGTTGATCATAAACTTATGGAAGTTATTGTGCATGAGGTCCAAGATCTAGTACAATTATCCACAGTTGTTCCCATTTATGTTGTTGAGGTTGTACCTTAGAATGATGAAAAAGAAGATAATGATTAGGATTTTATTACACTAAAACCACCATATTTTAAGGGTACCAATGATCCTCAAGAGTCATAGTATTGGTTAAAATGTTTTGAGAGGCTATTTGAGTTTTTGGAGATTCCAAAATTAGTTAAAGTGAATTGTTTTTTCTTCAAATGTGAAGGGTTTAGTATAAGGTGGTGGGATTTGATATTCTATGAGAGGGAAAATGTGTGATTCAAGTTTAAAGACATAATAGATATTTTTATCGACATGCTCTATCCAGAACTTTTTATGTTGGATAAGTCAATGGATTTCCTTAAACATGATAAAAGTAACTTAACTATGACTCATTCAACCAAGTGTTTTTCTAAGGATGTTCATTTCTCACCTAATGTGGTGTCAAATGTGAAACAGAAATACTAGAGATTGTAGATAGGCATTTTGGTAAAAATATAGTCTCAAATTTTCTTACCGAATCTCACCTCATATATTGATATTTTGGATATATATTTAATGAACGATCTTCATTGGGTAGGTATATCAGGATTTTCAAAAGTTCCACCTACTTATTGTGGTGCCTTGGGTGGTCCCTGTAAGGGGAAGATAATGAGGTATGAGTCTCATGGTGGAAACCATGGTGGTGTATTGAAGAAGTAAAATTCTTATATATCTTTTTTAGTATATATATAAATAACACTTAACTTTTTATAGTGTGTCAAATCTAGAAAATCAAAGAGATCTTGTAAGGAGACAGTGAAGATCATTAGCACCTGTGGACACCAATGTCTCATTAATAGTTATTTTCATGTATTTATCACTCCTTGTAGTGGTATGGGCTCAAAATTATTGGAATTATCTAGGGTTTAGACAAATAATTCATGAAAAAAGGGGTTATAGCAATAAAAATTAGTAAAAAATATTCTTCACATAGTGGATGAGTCTCTTAGGGAAAATGATGTGGGTATTATGATTTTTTGAGGTACCATTACCATTGATTTATCTATAGTGACTACTTTCTTTGATATTGGTGCCTCATATATATTTATATATAATTTTATTTTGGAATTGATGACTCCTCATACAGATCTCATGCCTTATGTTAGATAGATTCATACTCCCCTCAGGACAAAGATATAGAAGAGACATTGATTTCCCTCTTGTACTTTTTTATTTATTGAAAATCGATCTTGTATGGGAATTTCTAGCCTGGATATGAAACCTTTGGAATTATTTCTAAAAATGGATTAGAAAATCACTCATAGATCTTTTATTTATTTTTACCATCAATGGGTCTCTTTTACATCCCCCAATTAGACGTTCCATGTTTTTTAGAGAGAATGGGGCCAAGGGTTGAGTAAATTCGGACGTCCTCTTCCAAAGTTGGGTAGGATGATATCCATGTTTTCAATTAAACTGGAAAATAATTCTACATGTAATTAATTATTTTCCACTATCATCCATTTAGTTTCCTGATGTGTATCCATCGGACATTTCTAGTTTTCCATTGGGTATGGAGGTGGGTATTTCTATGGACCTGGTACTTGGTACCTAGACTATTTTCATTCATTCTTACTATATAGTACTACATAAACTGAAGGAGTTAAATACTAATTTGTATAAATTTATTTCTAATGGATTCGTGCAACTTATTCTATCAACATAGTTAATTCTAGCGATTTTTTCTTAGTAGAATAATTAAACCCTTCACCATTATATTGCCTACAAAAATCTAAATCGGGTCAAGATCAAGAACAAATATACATTTCGTAAAATTGATGATTTTTTCAACCATATAAAAAGGGAGAAATGGATATGAAATATTGATCTTTAGTCTAGTTATCACTATCATAGGATTTAGGATTCTAATTACCCAAATTCTTCCTTCAGCAGTAGGTATATACATTAGGAGTACCATGTTGGGAATTATGGTCTATCCAATTCTCCTATTATGTTCATTTCATTGACCCACAACAATTTCTATCAACACCATGATTATTTTTTATTGGTATTTATGGAATTAATTCTGGTTTACTCCAAGGATGGGGAGGAAAACATGTTTTATTTGAGACCAGTTCTAAAAATCTTGATAATTCATCGACTTTTCTCTATGATTTCCAAATTCATTTTTTGGATTTTATAGGTAACGTTAATGGAACACATGATTTCAAAACATGGTATTTTAGTTGATCCTAGGGTTGTTATGTCTTGGGATAAATCACATAATGTATTTGAGATTCTTATATTACTGGTCTTTATAGGATATAATAATAATTTTGTTAAGTATTTCTCAACTATGGATTCCTCAATGATTGATCATACTATAAAAAGGAAGAATTTTGTTTAGGATTATAAATTTGAAACTTTTTTGAGGATTCAGTGTTTCGTTTGAATTCATCATGAGTGTCGACTCTTCTAGAAGATGATAAGGGATATAGGTTTCTCTATGATGAATTTATTTTATGTTTGGGAATTTTTTTCATATAGGGTGATTATGTTGTGGATTATGGTTCTACTCATCTTCAGACTGATGAAATTAAATATACCACACTTGATATTGAACACATAGTGGGCATACATGATTTAAATATTTAGAAACATTATTTTTTTTCATTGAATATTTTATGGTCTACTCTAATAATAAATAACAGTGTTATACCTCCTCAAAAAATTATCTAAAATTTCGATAGGGGTGATGGGTGGAATAACTATAGTCTTTGGAAATTTATATTTCCTAAACCCCAAGAAACGGTAATATCATTTCGAACACTTTGGTAAGGAAACTTCCAACCCAAGCCATCATATAATATTATGCATATTTGAATTATATGGATCTCTTTTCTTGTGTATATTTGGGATTCATGATGGAAGAGACCAAGGTTATCTTATCAAGTGTTTAGTTGAAATCCTCACTTTCCAAGATGATTATTTATAAACAATAACTTGATAATGAGTTTTGAGGCATTAGGGATTCATTATATGGTGGGGATACCATTAATGAGTGGTCTATATATTCTGAGGGTATCTTATTATTTCATATCTCGTATGTTTTTTGTTTTACTTTTAGGAAGGCTGTGATAGGGGGTTTCCATAACTCCCAATGGGAGGTATACCCAGGAAAAACAAATATGTTCTATGATATGAAGAAACAATTACAGTGGCCTTGTATGACATGAGGCGTTACTAATTTCATTTATCTTTGTTATAAATATTATCATGTCAAGGAAAATCATATGAAACCTTTGTTTATACATCATTACCATCGTGTTCTGAAATGGAAGTTGGTTTAGATGTCACTGGACTTTGTAGAAACTTTGTCACAAACACCTTGAGGGAAGAGTTTTTTGGGGTACTGATATATTGATTTACCAAATCATCTCACTTCATACCGATTGATAATGATACCAAAGGGGTGGACTTAGAGAATCTATATATATAATAAATTATCAAACTACATTGAGTTCTATTTGCCCTTGTTTTTTGGGATCCCTAGTACACTTCTTATATTTAGAGGAGCTTGGGATTTACAAATAGGGTTAGTTGATTTTTCTTATAAAAATAGCCAAAAATAATAAAATAAGAAGAAACCTTTTATGTCCATGTAGGGTTAGACTTCTAGGTCTCCTATCTATTTGTTGGAGGTTGGTGAAGATTCCCTAGTGGGACATAGGTTCATCCATTAATTGAAAGAAATAATTTGGTCGATTAATTTGAGAATGGTTATAGTATAGAGGTTTTATAAATCATATATTGATCATATTCAATTACTATTGGATTTCTAAGTTAGTGAACATATTTTTTAGAGTTTCACCTGATTTGGGTGTCCGAATTCTTGGAAAAAATGGAAAGTTTGATCCAAGATACAGAGTTCCATTTGAGAGTATTGAGCATATTTGGATGGTGGATTACCATTTGGATTTTCCACCTCATATGAAATTGATCTATAATTTTATCCATGTGTCCTAGATAATAAATCATCTATCTAATCAATCTCATTTATCAAGAAACGGATACCTTGATCTTATACCTAATTTATCCATGATTGAGTAGCTATTTAAGAATGTTAATTCTTAGATAAAGGTGCAATATGGAAAATTCATATCCTTGGTTTGGGTGCTCAAGAATATTTGTTTTGATTCATAGGATTCATGGGAGTGTATGGAACCGATAAGGGAATAATTTCCTCATCTCCATCATATAGACTCCTCTTGAAAGGATTTTTTGGGTAGAAAGAATTTATGGTGGGGATAATTACAACACCCTCATCTTTATTTCTAGGTATATTATTTGGTTTATGAAAATTTATTTTGGTTTTGAGAGAGTTTGAGGTTTTTTATTACTCTCACAATTTTTAATACTCTTTAAACCTTTTGGGATTTGATTTATAAATAATTTTAAATTAAATGTAATAATTTTATAAAAGTAAACATTCACCCTTACATAGTGTGTGGGGTCTATGTAAGGATAAGGAAATTATACACATATAAATGTGTTGTTGTGTAAATGTACAAATAAAATTCTAATGGTATGTAAGGGTAAATCACCCACAATGTAAAGAAAGATTGAAATTTTATATGGTGTTTAAGGGTAAGCTGGAGTTGGGTAATTGTAACTTATAAATTATAAGTGATGCATAAGGGTACTCAACCATTGTGTATAGTTAAGTACGGACATGAGACATGTATAATGGTAAAAAACATACAAAAACATGCCAGTTATGAGTTGTGTAAGGGTAACCCATATTACCCTCATGTAGATCCCTTTTTGTGGAATTTTTTTTCAAGGTCTATGTTCCATTATTACTCTTCCAAAATGGAATGTAACAACATTTTTGTGACATTAAATGTTATAAATCATGTGAATTGTGTTATTTTAACCTTACAAAGTTTGTAAATCCCCTTTTAAATGATTTTAAACCTTCCATATTCATTATTCAATTGAAAATGAAAAATATAAATATATTTTTTTGGGGATTTTCACTCTACAAACTAGAATGTTTGTGGTAATTTTAGAAATATCCAAATATATACTACATCGATTTCTTTTTTCCTCTTGAGTAAAGGTTATGGTTTATATTTTCTGGGTGATCAATAGAATGGTGTCTTAAGTTTTTTTCTTTGACCATAGGGAATTTACCTTCTCTTATTTATATTTTCTAATCCCTTAGTAGCTGTTTTATAATATTGTAATTAAGGAAGCTAATTTCTTATTGAAAATACTATCTCTTCAAATTTTTACTTATTTCCAAATATAAATTCTGATTTCTAATATATTTTCATGTATGGATTTGATTCTTTTATAAATAATTTTAAAAAGGCATACTATGCATGTGATGAAATGCATTTGAAAATGTATTTTAAATTAAAGTGTGATTTTTAGAAAAAAAACTCACCTGAAAATAATTATTTGAACTATGAGTGTGATGATAGATTTTGATATGGAAGGTCATAAAATGATTAATGATTTCTAGTGAATTTAAATTATTTTAAAGGAATGGGTTTTTGATAAAATTGATGTAATGTTAATTTTTGAAATCTGTGACGTGTTTTTGAAATATATAATTACAACTGAATAAAATCACGATTGAAATAATTTTATAATGTTTGAATTATTGATATCACCTTTTATATTATTAATTTAGTTATAGAACATGGGATCCTTGGTAGTTAGGTGGTTGGAAAAAATGCTAGGAATATATTAGCTATACGTTTCAATGGTTTGTCAGTGAAAATTATAACTAAAATACTTTAGGGCACATAATTCATCCTTCCGGGTGTTGTTATCCTATTACCCCTATGTGTATGTTCTTGGAACGTGTGTATGCATGGATCCATAATTATCTGAGATGTGTTAGAATACCTGAAAGAACTTAACCCTACAAATATTTATCATGGTTTCATTATTATTAAGGTTTCGTACATGCCGGTGTTGTTTGATGTGATTTACTCATACATTTCTTAATTAAAATTATTATTCATGCCTTTTGAAAATGATTATTAAAAAATACTAATTTAATGTAAGAACACTTTTAGAACATTTTTTATATCATCCATTTAAATATTTTTTCAATCATTATTTAATATGACTCATGATGTCACGAACTAATCCATAGTGTGTTCCAACCCAACACACGACCAAATTCATGGCATGTGCCAAAGGGAATTCCTGATCCCCGCGGGATGAAAACTAGTCCCTTGGTATCAAAAATATATTAGAAAATGATTTTACCCATTTATATAATAATGAACAACTGAAAATAGTAAACATCACAATAATTGATATCCAAAACCAAAGAAGATACAACAATTTTCTAATTCTAGGTTTACAACTGTAATAAATAAACCAAATGTACAACAACAGGATGGGAAAAAACTATCCAAAAAAATCTGTGAACAAGAGGTACATCACCCTGATTCCACCACTAACAACAAGTAGATGTAGTGGCACATTAGTTACCATATCCACCGTCACCACCAAGAAAAAATTTTCCTTTACTTGGGTTATACATAACAAGTTCTACATACACCCAAATCATTATATATGGTATGAGACAAATCCTAGTAGGATAACACTAAATATAAGGATCCCAGGATATAACATTAGAAGAAAAATCAGCACGTACATTTCCATAAGAATATTTGAAACATTTATTTGAAAAATTATTAAGGAAACCTTCCTCAAGAAACACTTTTTAGGGAAAACCTTTTTCATAAAAAGATAATTCATGAAATAAAAATATCGACATGGACTACCCTATCCCAACTGCAAGAACCACATCACATAATAATAATGTCATAAGAGAGAACCATGGGTAAATTTCTATAGGTACCCAGCACAAGTTGGACCTTATGAACGTTGTACCTCAGTAATAAAAATTATCTAACTCAACTAACAATAACATTCTCATGCAAGAGACACAAGAGAGGATTTTATCTGACATTCTAGGGTCTAACAGTGTCCTCAAGAATGATCCACTAGATAGGATCTCATCCATTATTCTAGTGGCCTCCAATCATATCACATTTTTAGTTAGTGTTTCAATCGTTAATCATGCTAGATGACTCTAGGAATCCACCACTTCTAAATCTACTTGCATACTAGTTCTATTTCACCCACCCATTTTCCTGGGAATCCCTTTTTCTCATGTTCTATTTCACATATCACATAAATCATCACTTTCACATACACATGGAATGAATCACAAGAACATAATTAAATCACCACTTTATCATTTTCATGCACATGAAAACCATTTGGAAATACATTTCTTTCCACTTTAACATAGTATAAAACTCATTATAAAACACACACACAAAAAAGAACACGCTTGGGATCTACCTATTTTCCTTGGGCAAAGCCCCTTTCAAAATCGTATTCAAGTCATCCCCATTTTTATAACATGCTCCCAATTTAAAGATGTGGTTAAGGTTCAAAAAACGAATTCAATATGAAAAAAAACCATTTCACTTGGAAAACCCACATTCATATCCATTCCACCCTTAATTATCATTTGAAAGCACATCTCACAGTTTCCACACAAAACATTGAACATCTATAAGAAACACCATAGTGAATAACACATGAAAAATAATTTTTTTTAGAAACCCCATTTCTAACACATGTGCATCTCAAAACACATTCAATACATTTTTTCACCACAAAAATAATTAATGGATCATATTTAAACAACAAATAATGAACTAAAAACTCATCTAATAATTTAAAATCACAGAACCACCTACCTTACACATGAAAACTTATAAAAATCAGTGTGAAACAAAAAACAAACCCCCAAAAGACCCTATTATGAAAAGAGAAAAAAATAAACATCAATAACTACCCAAAAAACACATGATAGAACCCTCATTACGTCAAATATCCTGTTGTAAAATAAGAACTCATGAAGGTGGGAAGAAGAACCCTAAAAATATGGAAGAAATAAGAGGAAAAGGGATTAGTTGTTGTTTACTTAATGTAAAGGGGTCAAAACCGCACATGGATTGATGCTGAAAGGCTTCAATAAATCTTGGAGGGAGGTCCTATGAATTAAAATACTGAATGGGTGGTTGGGAGGTGATTTATGGTTAAAATTGAATAGGGAATAAGAGTAAATTACATCTTGTTAATGACATGTACATATCACCCAGTTTTCCCACATGGTTTTCCAAGATGTGAAGAAATCTTGCTTCCATCAATATCCAATAGGATAACACCACATGGTTACCCTGAATGGTTTTAAAAAACCATGCTCCAACCATGTAGTCATATATATCTAATGATTAAATTGGTCACACTGTTTCCTGGGCAAGGATGCATAATTTCCCCTAACTATGCACGAACTATGTGCCACCTGCTGTCAAGACCAAAATCTCCATTTCCCCCCAAAAAACATAGGGAACTCAACGATAAATTATAAACTAAAAAAAGAAAATATTACATAAAAAATTATGGATTTGAAATGTGAAATGTTTTAAAATGGAATATTTTATTTAAAATTAAGAATAATTGGTTTATTTAATATGGAATTTATGATGAAATGAATCGGTGAAATCCTATTTTGATTTATTTATCACCCCTACCTTTTCCGTTGGTAATTTTTATATTTTCATATGTTATTTCTAGAAAATGGGAAAACCCCACTTGGAGGCGATGAGTGTACATGATTAGTGGGACCATAGGAGTAAGTGGTGATCAGTGGAATGTGTAATTCACATATGGAATATAGATTTTGGGTTTGTGTTTGGATGATTATTTTCAATAAATTAGTTTTATATAACTATTTTGATACTTGTATCTATCTACTTGTGGTACTTTCACTCATATGGAGTGATTTTCATACCAAACTTTTATTGCATTATACTCCCTTCTTGGTTTTGTTGGGTTACTCTTGTGGTGAAATCATTCACTCTTGATTGTATTTATTCCCAATAACTAGTCTTAAATCCATGGGGACTGAGAATTCCCTTTGGGATGTGTCATACTTGATTTGGGTACCATTTTTGTGGGTTATCTGGGCCATTTGTGAATGTTTTTGTTCCTCAGAAAACATAATGTTTCATGGATCAAGTATGGGAAAGGCCCATGTTTCTTATGATGGTCGAGATGGTGGAGCTTGGTGGAAGTAGATATATGGTTCTAGGATCATGTTTGTGACCAAAATTTGATGTATACTTTTTTTCATTTTGGACTCATTTCAATATGATCCATCCATGTGGTATCCTACATACATTGTATAACCTATATGACATGTATAGTAATTCATTTTGATATATCAAGTGTTGATATATACCATTGGTAAACATTTAGCTGGAATACATCTATTTTTTCTATTTATTACTTTGATGAATTATTTATGTCATTTCTTCTATTAGGTATATGGTTATTTTTACCTGAGTTTATAGTCTTCCCAAAATATATATATTGATACTTGTTATTGTTCGGCGGCCTCTGCTGTAGGGAGTCATTTCTGAGGTATGTACCACATTAGTTTTTACATGACAAAGGTAGACTGGTTTGAGGACATTATATATATCATATATTTCTTATTAAAATATAATGAGTGGAAATTATCATAATTTTTTTAGAAATAATTATTTGGGTAGGGAATAGTGATATCACAATATCATTTGTGGTATTTTTTTTCAAAAATAGTGATATATATATATATACATCACCTCATGATATATAAAAACCCCTCTTTTGAACTGTAACACATACTCTGATGTCCTATATAGCTACTATATTGCAATAATTTATTTTTTTGGAACACGTGAATTTTCTATATCATGGACAGTGGTACCACAAATTATTTTTTGTAATACCATGATAAATGACTCAAAATATACTATTTTTGTGCTTCTCATATCATGAAATGTGATATCGACATATTTTTTTTCTATGATATCATTTTTCTTTAAATATTAAAATTTTAAAAAATAATGTTAAACATATTTTAAACATAATTCATTTTTATCTAATATTGCTATTGGATTTTGATGGACATCTACCATACCCAAATTCAATAGAATAAGTTTTCCAAAATCATTGATAATCCATGAGTCGTTTAGGAAGAATAACATAAAATTAATAACATGTATTATACTTTTTAACCTTATTTTTCAATATATTTGACGATTATCCTTAAATAATAGCAAATAAAAACCTATATCCATTGGTATCCATTATCTGTATGAACCGCCAAATACATTAGTGGTATTTCCTTCTCCTACATTATTTTAGTGCCTCCTCTAAATAAAGGAATAAAATAAGAGAAGTAAGTTTCGAAATTTAATGTCATTAAATATATACAATAACCTTTAGTTTATGATATTTTATATAGGTTCCCATGGACACTCTAATGTCTGAGTTAATTCCAATGTGTTTCTCAAATTCTCTATACACTAAAACACTTGTAATTTATATTATATTATTTGAAAAAAATATCCTGTGCTTGTTTTATGATTAAAAATTCATTATATTGTGTTTGAAACTACTTAAACATCATTTAATGATGTTAAATTTATCTTTTGATAGATTTATATAGACATGATTAAGTGATAGTTTGTGATATATAATATATCTTTTATATCAATATAATTGTCCTATATCCCTCCATGTGATAGACACCAAAAAAGTATATCACTCACAAATACATTATTTTTTTATAAATTTTAATTAAACTAGTGGATTACTTTTTAAACTAATTTAGATAGTTTTAAAATTTAATTAGTCTAATTAACAAAAAAATATTATATTTTCAGTAATATTAGTTATATAACTTCATTACTCTGTTAACATAATGATTTTCATATATATTTTTTTTAATAATTTAATCTCATAATTTTTAATTGTTTGTTTTTAAGGAAATAGGAAACCAAAACATGGTGGGAATAAACTAAATTGAAGTTACATACATTATATTAGAAAATGGGGAGTTAATAAGGGAATTAAAATATAATACATTCTTGGTGATGGAAATTGGTGAGAAAAATAGATAATGGAAAATTATATTTTGAGACTATGTTATAGTTTATAGACCATGGTGGATAGAGGAGAATTGGATAAAACCACATTGGGGTTTTAATTTATTACACCATAGTAGATAGATCTATTGAGATATGAAATATAAAACCATGCCTAATAATATAGAAACTATAACATTATTTAAGGATATTTGGACTTTGATCTAAGTACATGCATAAACCATGACATGGATGGATGGGATATGATAGATTTAATATTAATAGAAATTTTCTATAAATACACAAGGATATTGATTGGATAAATTTATCATCAACTAGTAGGGACATAAACTAAAAATTTTGGGAGATTTAAGATAGTGGTTAGTAATTATATTGTGAGTTTTTATTTCACTAATCCATTTTTAACATGAATATATCTTTGAATATGTGTAATTATATGGAGGGATGAAAAAAATCATTCTTATAATTTTAATTAAGGGTTATTGGATGATTATATTATTTTATTTTTGATGATTATTATATTGGATTAATGTATTCATCCTTCATCCCACAAAAAATATCATATTAAATATGATAGTCATGTGTTATTTAAGGAATTTTATTTTAATATATGAATTATATTTCTTGAACATGTTCCTAGACACGAATCATGTTTGAATGATCAATGTTTACACATGGATTCGTCTCACCTAATTTCTAAATTAACGAAATAGCTTGATCGTAGGTAAAATGAGTTTTTTAAATAAATAGAAAAAACAAGACCATTGATTTTATAGGTTTTAACGATAATAATGAAATTTTAATTCATTGAATATATCAAAATCATAATTATAGTATAACCACATATTTATAATTTCTAATAATATTTATTATCGGAAGTTTATTAAATAGTTTTAATTTAATTTCTTTAATTTCCAAGATATTTTCTATCCTTTTAATGGAATAATCAATCTAGATATCACTCATCTCTTTGGGTTTAGACTCATACTGACCACATACAACGCCTTTTTAGTTAGTGATTTGGATGGCTATTTATATATTTCTAAATTTTATTCTAGTAAGAAACTAAATATTCCAAGAGGGGGAATGAATATTTGTCGTAATATTTTTAGGGACTAGTGAACTTAGAATATACTGATTTGATATATTACAGTGATTACTTTCTTACCCTCACCATTTTATATCTTATCATTGTGTTTTTTTGTTATTGTACTATGGTTTTCAAGATAATAATTATTGTTACACAAATACATAACTCAAGAAAAGATCACTAAATAAAGAAATAAATTTTTGGAATATTTTATAATGATTTAAAATCTATTAAGGCATAAAAATAAATAATTGAACAATGATAGAGTAAATAAAATTCAATAAGTGGAATAATTTATG
Source organism: Viscum album (assembly GCA_963277665.1). Classification (NCBI taxonomy): domain Eukaryota; kingdom Viridiplantae; phylum Streptophyta; class Magnoliopsida; order Santalales; family Viscaceae; genus Viscum; species Viscum album. Next base: position 57,622,853 of record OY728156.1, read on the forward strand.
AAAAAAGAATAAACAGGGTAGGGAAATTTAATGGAGTATAGTTTACCTTAATGTGTGTGGGTAACGAAGATGTTATCTCATTACTATATACATAATATTTTAAACCAAGTAAATCTAGCATAGTGTAAGGCCTCAAGTCATCTCTTAAAGAGGATAACTAATCATTATTTTATCACACTTATTATTGTTATTTTATATTTTTATAAATATTAAAAACTATTGAAAATGATAATTAATTGTTTAAAAATTAATATAAAACCAAAACCAAAGTTAAAAAAGTATAGGTTTGAGAGGAATTGATACAGAGCTTTACTATTGATATTTCATCATTCATTTCATTTGTTTTAAATTAATTTGATAGTTATGTACTAAAATTAGAGTATCAATATCCCCTACATAAAAATGTGTGAAATACCATATTTCAAACTCCTACCTTACGATGTGTGGGTGCTTGAATTTTATCAAAGGATAAATTTTCTAGAATCCCAAAAAAGGACCAAAGAATTTTCAAATGGGAAGAAAACAGTCGGGTGACATCACTTTATGCCATTTATACCAATATCAGGCACCTTGTAAAGTGGTTCCATGTCCAGTTGTAACATATCATTCCACATGTCCTATGAATATTGTACTTTCACCATGTTCTAAATAATTTGGTTCCTCAAATGGTTGTCGATTATTATCTGGGATTCCAACTCCCAATGACTTTATAATGCCCCAAACCTCCCATATAAGGATGATAAATCCTTGAAAATATATCAATACATAAATAGCATGCCCAATACATATAATATTTATATTTAGGTTATTTATTAATCAAAATTATCATTAAAAGGATGTAAATTAAGAGTATTTATGTCCTTCAGCTATTATGGACATTGCAAGATACAAATTTTCCTAGGTAACATCAACGTCCAAGGTGAAGGACTCTTCTATGGATCTCCCATGTAAACAGGATGCCACATCAAGGTTCCATGTCTACCCCAAGGAGGTCCTGCCCAATATTCCATAAGTTGGACATGCCCAGTTTGTAAAGAACACATAACACCACAATATTTTATGGTATGTTTCTTCTTTAAAAATTTCAATTCATTAGATAGCTTATAATGCATGCAATGTAGATTCTTTGTGAAACAACACTTGGTTATAAAAGATAACTATAACCTATCCATTATACTCAAAATTTTCACTTATTTATTATGAATTTCTAAAAAATGACATACACGGTTGTGTTCGGTAAGTTATTTAGAGTCAGATGGGATCAACTTTTTTTGGTGAATAGTAATGTCACCCTTATGAGTAGTAATTTACCTTATGAATAGTAATATGACCCTTATGAATAGTAACATCACCCATAAATATATAAATAAAATTTAGGCACCTTATAAATGAAAATGAATAATAATAGTTAGGTGTTTTTATTTTTATAAGAATGTAATACTAAATTACAATTTTATAATTAATAAATTTATTTAAAATAAATTTCATTTTCAATAAATGTGTTCCTAATTAATATTTTTTCATTCTATGGTTTTAGGATAATTTTATGATACCTCGATAACTTTTTAAAAGTATTATAAAACCAATTTTAATTTAAAAATCAGTATTTTCAAGTAAATAATGATTTTATTTTAAAATTAAATATCTCATAACTAGAAAATTATTTTCATAAAATGGAGTTCATTTTTGGATTCTATAAATAAAAAAAATTAGGGTAGATTTTTTGGATTGTTCCTAAATTTTAAATTTTTTATTAATAGTGAAATTTGATAATTTACAAAATATGAATAATAAATGAATTTATGCATCGTGCTTGAGTCATGATTGATGTAAACGGACATTGATTTGGAATCACATGAATTTATTACTATTTTTTTAGATGAATCAATATTATTTCTTGTATTGAGAAAAATAATGGAATAATGAATAAAATATTGAGAAATCATTCCTCTCTTCCATAATAAAGACCACCCCTCACCCCTTCTTCCTCTCACACCTCTAAATATTTGATCCTTGCCTAGGATCTACCAAATAATCTTTCTAAGCCCATATCCCATTCCCAAGACCTATTGGTCTCACAAAAATTCTAAAACCAGAGGCCTTAAGGAGGCTCTCAAGGAGAGGAATTCAAGAGGTAAACATCCTCCTTTTCTTTTCTTTTCTTTTCAAGTTCCTTCATTGTTTATTACTCTCTCCCTGCATCCTCTATCCAAATGATCATGAAAACACCAATACCATCTATATAATATAATTTTATCATGTTTATTGAGGATAAATCATCAATATACATACTCTCTCTATTTTATTTTAAAAACAAAATCATCGTCCAAGAGGTGCTGATTTATAACCTTCATGGATGATGAAGTTTTGTTCTTCAATTTATCCATCAAGTATGGTCATGAAACCATCTTTATAGTTGAATATTATTATAAACTATGTATTATCACTTATATAAAGTTATTTAACCATTTAATATGCATGATATTAAATAATAGAACAAAACATGTTCAATATGACGAAAAATGTCTAAAATCAGGCTATGCAATTATCATTAACATGTTATCTAATGGTTCATACTCAGACCATATAACAAAGAGATATGTATAAACATTTATAATTTAGGATCTTCATTAATAATATTTAATTACAATTATAGATAATTATATCAATTCCACATAAACTCTATTAATCATAGTCAAGAGAACCAATCCGGAAAATCACGTAAACAAACACTCCGGAATGACAAAATTATAGTTTTAGGGCACAATAGAAGCGTGGTTGGGTCGAAATCCAACATAATTTTTTTACCATGATCAAAGATTATTCTGGGATCAATACGACAATGAATTCTAGTCTCCATGTAATATAATCAATGATTTAGGTAAAGAAGGAAGAGGCCAAAACCATTAAAGAGGATCTTCCACATCATGATTATAATTAATTTAATTAATTTAATAAATAAAAAATACATGTATCTTCACTAATTTCTTATTTAATGATGTTGACCATCCGGAGTGACCCTTCCAGGTTGTCTCATTGCGATTGTGAAGAATCAAATCAGAATCCCTCTTTCGGTGATCCACACGTGCTCTGATGGCCTCCAATCGACACCATTCGTTCTTTGTGTGCTAGTGCAGCGAAGTGAGTGTCTTGTGTTGGTTGTTCTTGATCTCCTATTATTTGGTCTTGAAGAATTTATCTCATTGTTGAGAAGCTATAAAATAGGATTTTAGAGATAAATTTTTTAGCTCATGAATTCTCAATCCATCGGGAATTCAGTACTTGGAACAATAGACATACCTATCTATTTATCGACATGGGGCATAAGTTACAATATTTAATTGTGTAAGGGAAATTAAATATATTCATAACCTTAGATAAACCCCATTCTCTTTGTATTAATACTGCTTTATTACTAATGGTGTTCCAACTTTCGCAAAATGAAATTATAAATAAAATATTGTGTCACAAAATAATAACAATGTTATTATTATTTTAAATTGTGCCAACTAGTTAAATAATTATTTACCATTTTAAAAGTAATTATTTTACTACTGGACCAACCTTAGTCCACTCCAACTCCTCTTCAATTTATTGAACACCCAAATAAATAAATAATTTATTTATTATTCTAAATAAATCTTTCATTTACAAACTAGTAAATAAATATTTCTAATTGTTCAATAAAATAAATTAATATATTTCACTGACAATCCAATGAATAAATGTTTATTTAATTTATGTGGTCATTTTAACTTTAATAAATTTATTCCACAGCCTTTAAAGTAATATTTATTCTATTAATTAAAGTCAATTATAATTTAATCGAGACAACAAGAAACACTTAGTGTGTGAACCCTTGGATTCTTTGTCATTGGCATTAGATGGTCCTACCTTAATTATATGAGTATTGTCTAGTAATGGGTCAAGTCACCCAAGAGAAATAAAAAAATTTACAATGATGAAATTCACATACGAATTCTCACTATGTAATATAATCCCTTTTCCTCAATATCTCATCAAACATGTTTCGTGATAATGTCATCAACTAATATGCTTGATATATCGTTTATTGGCTACTTGAAAAAAACTCTTTATTACACCATTTCAAATGAATTTCACATGATGGTTCTATTTCAATCAAAGGGACAATATATTAACTTCCATAAATAGAAGGGAAAAATATTTCCTCACATTATCCATTAATAACATGCCACCCGTGACGCACCCAACATACCATACTTCCCAAAAACATATGGCATGACCGTTTTCATTAGTAAAGCAAAGTGCATGATTCATAACACATATTAATGAAAATTTAAAAAGTTAAGGTCTATTACACATGCTCACATATCGAAATATCTGATTGCTCTAAAACATGAAAAATTCTTATAGGAAGTTCTATTCTCATAATTTCCCGTCTTAAAGACTACCATGTGTGCACATCATGAGAGGAAGTCTCATCTTCATAAGAATATTCACACTTTAAGGTCTTTATACTATGTGTCCCATAAAAGTATTTCATCCAACCTAAAGACTATATTTAAGAATACTTTTATTTCATTTCATGTTTCTCATCATATCCAGGAACTTCCATGACCTTGTCAATACAAAAAATACTATATGAAATTATTACAACATAGTCATGAAGAACAATGAAAAATATGTAATAAGTTGTTTAATATTTAAATACATTAAATATGCATGTAATAAATGTAAAAAACGTTGGTTATAGAACACCAACTCTTACAAACTCTTACTTGGACTAGATCCTACTAGCTACGACTTTGAGTCTTCTAGACTTCACATGATGATCATGTTTCTGTTGAGTCAAGTCTTAAGTCATGTGGTCCACCACATTGTCTATTATGGAAATAATGCCCATTTAAACATCACCTCTTTGAGAAAAATATCTCAAGAGATAATACTTCCAAAGTATGTGCTTCATCTATTGATTTAACCTTAGATCTTTTGTGAGATCCACCACAACAATATTATCATAGTATATTGTGAGGGGATCTATACAGTTAGGTATCACATCCAGCCCCTAGATGAAGCTTCACATCCAAAAGGATTCTTTATCTGCCTCAAAAGATGCGATATACTTGGACTCTACTATAGAATATGCGAACACACTCTTCTTTGAGCTCTTCCAGCTCATTGCACCTTCATTCAATGTGAAGATGTATACTTTTTGTGACTTCGTGTCATCTTGATCAGTTTGGAAAATAGAATATTAAAATATTGTGATGACTAGTTCCTAATATCCTCTATATAAAAGTAATATATCTTTAGTATTCCTCAGATACATTAGGATATTATTGACTACCATCTAATGGCAGTCACCTAGGTCATCATGATATATTCCTAGCGCACTCAACATGTAAGCGACAACCGACCAAGTACATAGAACGGAATACATGACTGACCCAATTGTTGGTGCATATGGAGTACTTTCCATTATCATTATTTCTTCATGTTTCTGAGGAAACATTTTCTTGGAAATATTAATTCCATGTGATGTGGGAAACAATCCCCTCTTGGATTGTTCCATACTGAATCTCTTTAGTATCTTATCAATGTATGAACTTTGACTTAGGTCCATCAATCTCTTGGATCTATCATGATGGGTATTTATCCCTTGAATATATGCTCCCTCATGCAATTCCTTTATGTAGAAGCATTGATTCATCCTTTCCTTAACAGAATGTAAGAAGGGTATCTCATTTCCAATAAGTAATATGTCATCAACATATAATATTAGGAAAATGACTGCACCCCCACTAAACCGTTTGCATACACAAGGCTCATATTCTTTCTTGATAAAACTAAATATCATTATGGCTTCATCAAAACGAATGTTCCATGGCCTAGATGATTTCTTTAATCCATAAATGGATTTCTTCAACTTTCATAACTTATCGGCATCCTTTGGAGTCATAAATACTTTAGGTTGTGTCATGTAGACATATTCCTGAAGGATCTTGTTAAATAAGGTTGTTTTAACATCCATTTTCCAAATCTCATAGTCATGGTAAGTAGTAATGGCCTATAGAATTATGATGGATTTTATCATCGCAAGTGTTGAAAATGTTTCGTCGTAATCAATGCCTTGATGCTGTTTAAACCATTTTTCAACCAGTTGTGCCATATAGGTACTAAATTTTCTTTCCATGTCTAGTTTTTTCTTGAATACCTATTTGAAAAAAATGATCTTTACATCAACTAGAGGATCTACCAAAATCCATACTTGTTTTTGGTACATAGAATCCATTTCAAAATTCATGGATTCTTTCCTCATGGCAATGTTTGTTCCACCTAAAGATTCTTTATAGGTTAGAGGACCATTACTATCAATTAATAATGAGTCACCATCCTCAGTAACTAGAAAACCATACTCTTCCAATTCATTAACCACTCTTGTACTCCTACACAAGACTTGTGTCTGTGGAACACATCTTTCTTCCATAGGGCTTTGTGGAATCTTTTCTTGTACCTACTCTTGTATACCTTGAGCCTTAAATTCATTGAATTATATCATTCTCCCACTATCTCTTTTGAAGATATTCTCCCTCTCAATGAATATGGCGTGTTTAGATAACATAGATTTTCTCTCACTCCAAAATTCGTATAGATACCATTTATCAATTTAGTTGGTACGCAGTTTAGTATGTGTGCTTCTATTTGTAACGCATATCCTCAAAAGAATAATGGAAGACCTTCATGACTCATCATTCATCTCACCATGTCCAATAAGGTATGGTTCCTCCTTTCACTCACACCATTCCACAGGGGCTTATAAGGAATAGGGGGTAGAGGTAGGATCCCAGACTCTCATATGTAATCAATGACATCTTGATTATGATATTCTCCACCTCGGTTTGAGTAGAGTATCTTAATATTCCTACCAAGATGGTTCTCAAAATACTTCTTTTATTCTTTAAACTTATCAAAAAAATCTGGCTTATACCTCATTAAGTAGATATATCCATTTCTATAAAAATCATTGGTAAAATTTATGATCTTTGAGTACCATCCCCTTGCTTCAAATGGAAATGGTCCACACACATCGATATGAACAAATTTAAGATGACGTTTTTCCCTTTCACATTGCCCACTAAATGGGGCTTTGATCATTTTTCCTTGTAAACATACATGACACACACAAAGTGGTTTTAGTTTGAAATAATATAAATATATATCTTGATGCATCTTTGTTAAGAATTTCTCATCTACCTGGCATAGTCGGTGATGCCAGATTTGGGTGTGGTATGATTCATGTGAAATATCATTGTTGTCAGTTTCCATTACTTGGTTTGTGTAATCCAATATGTAAAGACCGTTGTATAAATATTCCCTACCAAAACAAATGTTATCTTTGTAAAAGAAGCAACATTCATTTCCAAACATGAAACTAAATCCATATGTATCTAATTAAGATAAAGAAATAATTTTTTTGGGTAACAAATGACACATAATAACAAACCATTAACACTGATATCATCTCAGTTGGCAACATGTGGTGGTATTCCCCGACAGATATAGCATCTTGTCTGGATATGCTGGCTACTCATAGATCTACCTCCCCTCGGTCAATATTCATGAATTTACTTTGATCCAATATTTGGATACATAAGTGAGTACCAAAAGTTGTATCTAATACTGAATTATTAGAAACAGAGAGATTAGATTCGATAAAAATACACCTGAATATTCCCCTTGCTTCATAAGATGGGTGAAATTATTCTTCCAATGGGCCTTCTTGCCACATGTGAAACAAACAGCTTCCTTTTCCCTTTACACCCCTTTGATCTTACTTTTATTTGAAGGGTGTGAAGAAGATTTGGGATTAAATCTCTTCTCATTACCTTTCCACTAATTCTCTATAAGGACATAAGGATTTTCATGCTTTATATCTTTGTCCACATGGTGAAGGAGGATAATAAGATCAGATAGAGACTTATCATTGTTTTTCATATTGAAATTAACATCAATGATGGAGACGCTATGAGGAAGTAATGTAATAATGAGATTGATACCCAGTTCACCGGGGTGTTTAAACTCTAGAACCTCCAGGAACTCAATGTAGCCAATGTGCATGACTACGTAAGGACCTACCAGGGAACCCTCTCCAAATTTACTCTAAAAGAGTTCCTGGGAGATCTCAAACCGTTTTTTTCTTGATCTATCCTGGTAAATACCACAGAGGTGCTCAAGCATGCTATAGTCATCCATGTTTTTGTGAGACTTTGTGAGCTCCCTAGACATTAATGATTGCATCAAACATTTAATGTCGACCATGTCATTTATATATTTCTTTTAGACTAAGAACTCTTTTTCACTCACCTCTTGGGTAGGAAGATCATGTAATTCTCACTCCAGCATGTATGACTTTTTTTCATGGCATAGAATAAATCAAATGCGTCTAAACCATTCTTGGAAGATACTGTCAGTGAGGATGATGTATTGATTTATAATTGATTGAAGGGATAGTGTCATTGTAGAGTTTGTCATTTTATTATAAAATTAAAATAGTATATTATAAGAACATTCTTGATTACATTTTATGCGAAATAATAAATTAACTTTTTGTATGTCTCCAACTATTTTATTATGTCTCAATGGCCATCACCATTGAACTCAGAATGTCTAGTGGTCATTACATTCTACTGTAAAGGATCCATTTTCCCCTTCTCATAACCCCAAAAAATGTTGATCAAGGTATTTGATGGATTTTAGGTAGGCAGTTCTTTGCCAATAGTGGGCTTGCAACTCATTAATTCATTGAGTGGACTCTCCAATCCTAAAATCCTGAATTGAATTTCCTCAACACTTGCCTCCAATATTACACCAATCCTATTATGCTCTACTCCCCTTGATGTAAAATGGTTACATCAACCAAAAACCATTCATAATGGATTCTTTTATAAAAATATGTTTCCCAAAAAGGGTTTGTCAAACACATAGTTTTATTGAGTCTTTTCATTAATCAAGTAATGAAAGGTTTAGTCTGACTTAATATTTTATTGTTGTATTTTTATCTCTTATGTGTAAATTTATTATTATATTAATAACACGATTTTTAATATTAATTTGAATTTAATTAAGTGATTAACCATGTCTTGATAATATTTATATTTGAGCCTGGTTTATTTTAGTTCCATCATTCATGATTGTTAGTTCATTAATTATGTGGTCATGAAAACACATCCATAATGATAAACCATGAAATTGATAGAAATAAAATAAACTAAAGGGTTTTATCATGATCTATCTAACATTTTGTTTATATAGAGGTGGATAAACTAAACCTAACATAGGGGAAAAACATTGATCCTTTTGGAATAATGGATCGCCCTCCAATGAAAAGAGATATGGGAGACCATATCTCTTTGAAATCATGAGAAAATAAGGTTTTCAAATACCTCTCTCACCTTTTTTCATTGCTGATGTGTTTCTTGCACTCATGAGATTCAAATCCCATATTTTCTAGAATCAAGATCATGAGTGGAAAGGATCTTTTGCTGTGAAAAAAAAAATAAAAACAAAACAATGGAGTTACCAACCATTCGATTTCAGGTAGAACTAAAGATATTTATTTCCTGGATATTCTCAAAGGCATTTACCTGAAAAAATATCTTTTATCAACAAGGCATCCTCTCTTTATGAAGCTGGATGATGGTGGTTACTCGGTTGAAGCAGATCCAGAGGCGCTTCAAAAATGTGTGATGTATTGAAAATTCTCTATCATAGACCACATCTCATACTTTAAAGGTGATTTCCTATGGACTCTAATAGATCTAAAACCTATAATTTCTCACAGTTGGTGAATATCAAATCTCAAATCGGTTCCCATAGGTTGTGGTTACTTTCACATTCTATTCAATTCTCAAAATGACCTTGACGGAGTATGGAAAATAGGTAACATCCAACTTAATCATGGATTCCTTAGTATTTCTGAATGGTAACTTCCATTTAATACACACACTCATTGGAATACAATGGCCCAAATATGGGTTACATTGCATGGATTAAACTGGTATTTTTGGCAATGTAAATTCATAAATGTCATTGTTTCATGTATTGTACTTCCCTTAAAATTGACCAAAGAACTCTAAATACAGATTTGGGCCTTTTTTTGATAGTAAAGGTAGAGCTAAATCTTACATCCCTTATTCCTAATTCAATAAGATTCAATGCCAAAAAAAGAAACAAAAATTAGGATATAATATGAAAATTCCACCATTCTATGAAATTATCAAACATATTGGCCAAAACCTAGAAAATTGTCGGGTGATTAAGAAACAAGTGGTCCAACCACTGGAGAATGAATAGAAAGAAATGAAAAATAATAAAAAAAGAAATCCGCGCATTATGAATATTCCTAAAACATCAAAGAAAATAATTAGGTATGGGTGAAGAAGAGTGATAAACCATTAAATACAATGAACACCTCGAATATATCATCAGATGATCTTGTAAAAGAGAACGAAAAAAAGATCAAAACCTCATTAATAAACTAGAAGCCATTGTTATGGAGGTATGTCCAAATAGTAAGAAACAGATCATGGAAAGAATGAAACATGTGAGGTATCCTCACACCCCATTGGTACATTTACTTTTAATCCTTCTAACTCAGGTGAAACTCTCTTGAACACAATCTATATTATGTCTGAAGGTAAGGAAAATGGAAACATATTGGGAATCTTGTTAGTTTACTAATCAATGAAGGAACCGAATAACAACAGGAGTCCCCAACTTGAATCCACTTTCTCCCATCAGTGGGGCTGGGCAAGGAGTCAGGTTCTATAACAATTATTCTATCTGGGGGACCTCACATCCCATCTGACCCAGAAATACCAGTACTGATTGCAGGAGTTTCTCCTTCAAACTCCTATAAAGACTCTTGTGAAAAATATGTGGTTATACTACCTGTGTTCAAGAAGACATCTATGAATGATTCTGAGCAGAGTCAATGAAAACCCATACTGGGTTCTGACCTGGGCAGTGATCAGTTAAGTGGCCACTCAGAGCATCCATTTGGCATAGACATTACCATTCCCAAGGCATTAAAACCCGAGACTCTAGATGCTGCCAAATCTACCCTACCCCTGGATAGACCCTGGAATCTAGATGACTCAGGATTGTAGGAGAAAATAGATGGCACTTAAATTAATATGGCTTTGCAACATATCCATAGGAAACTGGAGGAAACACCAACACTACCTACAGGTTCTAGATAGATTCATGATAAATCCCCAGGTACCTTTAAACATGAATTTTCTACTGATACAATTTCAGGTATGACTTATTTTAACATTGACAGTAAATCAGTAGATATTTCTCAAACATTTGATGCTATTATTTTTCCTGAGAAAATTGTAAATCTGAATACTCAACTTGATGATGACCATAATTCAAAAAATAAAAGAACAATAGATTCACCCGTTAAGGGTAACATTAAAACAAATAGTTCAAACATCCCACCTAATGCTTCTAAAATCATTCAATAAAAGAACAAGAGAACAAATACTACTAAGTATATCACAATATCATCTAGGCACAAGGGTTCAAAAAACACAAAAAAGGGGGTTCTAACTCTAAATTTAGGTTCAAATGAAGATTATTTTTTGGAACTATTAGGATTTTCTAACTCTAAAACTCATTCTGTGTTAAAAATGATGGTTAATACTCATTGATCTATGTAATTTTATATTGTCGAACAAAAAATCAATTTCTCTTCCAAGTTCCATCACTTATGTCAACATGGCTACTCATTTATTGGTGCAACAAAAAAATCATCCATTGTAGATTCTCTATGGATATTTTCACATTGTTATATTCAGAATGTCAATATTTTTAACATCTCAGAGCAACCCTTTACCTGTGATTCTGTTTTGGGGGGAACTTCTATTTTTTTCTCCTTTGTTTAGGCTAAGAATAGAAACCAGGATAGAAGGCCCTTCGGAGATATTCATACCAATCAAGGTACTAACATCATCACACCTTGGTTAGTTATTAGATATATCCATGCTATCCTGAGAAAATTGGCCCTTCACATGCTACGCTCTCCACAAGAGAATTCAAATCCACTATTGAAGACAATTAGCTCATTGAAATAAATATTATGGGTTCCAAATACACATGGTATAGGAAGTATTACAATAGGATGGTTTCCTCAAAACTGGATAGAGCCTTCATGAATGTTCCAACCTTATATTTTTTGAACTCCATTTCTAGAACCACACTTTATAAGCTCAACTCTGATCACCATCCTATTTTGCTCATTTTTTTCAACCGACACTGTAAAACATAATCTTCCTTTTATATTTAATAACTCTTGGTTCACTAACAATGAATGCACTGACATCATAAAAACTGTTTGGATTTCCATGACTCATTGCAATGATACCTTTTCTTTCTCTGTCAAACTAATGTCTCTTAAACAGATTCTTGCATGATGGTGTAGCTTACATGCCAAAAAAATCCACAAGGCTATTATCCTCATTCATAATGAGCTCAATAAACTCCAAAACCATATCACTAGCTCTTATTTTATCATTGATCCAAATCAAGAAATCAAAACTTTGATAAATCTCAATTCTCTTCTGACATTTGAGGATAACATGAGGAAACAAGCCTTCAAAGATAAATGGATTTATAATGGTGATATAAATACTATGTTATATAATTCTTGACCAAGGGAAAGAAGATATTATAGGCCTCTTGCCACTTTAAAAGATGAATACAACATCTTAGACAATGAATATGAAATTGCAAATTATATTTTCCCTTACATTGAATATATCTTTAATGGCCCTAATAACAACAAGGACCTCTTACCTGAGATCATTTTGATTATGGTCAATGATGAAGATAAAAAATTTCTTCTTAAAACTCCTCTAGATCATGAAATTAAAGACACTATCTTTAGTTTAAATCATGATAGTCCTCCTGGAACTGATTATTTTAATAATTGTTTCTTATAGCACTATTGGGATATTATTCAAATTGATGTTTGCAAGCCTGTCAAATCTTTTTTTTTTCCAATAGTGTTCTTCCACATGGTATAAATGCCCAATTCAACTCTCTAATCCCAAAAGATGACAATGCTTATGAGATCCACTTGTTTAGGCCCATTTCTCTCATCAAAAAATTTATAAAATCATCCTGAAAATAATTTCCAATAAGCTTTCATCCAACACTGAAACAATTGTCTCCTAGAATCAATATTTGTTTATCAAGGGTAAATCCATCTAAAACAGCATTTTTCTTTCATCTACGTGTTTTAAAATGTTAAAAAAGTCAATGGAGGAGGTAATATTTCCATTAAACATGATATTAGAAAGTATTTGGATACAATGGACTAGATTTTTATTCTTGATGTGCATCAATCGTTTGGTTTTAGTAATGACATTATAACTGCTATTATAACCTTATTCAATTCAACTTCCATTTCCATTGTGATAAATAGTTCCACATAGAATACTTCAAATGCACTAAAGGTGTAAGATAGGGGGACCCCCTATATGATATATTTTTCTCCATTGTAGAGGATTATCTTAGCAATTTTCTCACTTTTCTTGTTGATCAAAACAAACTCAAGCCCATTATAGTGTCTCAAAATATGAATGCTCCCACTCACCTGTTTTATGCTAATCATATCATTATTTTTCTTCAAGTTGATAAAAAAACATCTGAATACTCAAAAAATAACTTCCTCATTATGAGGAGATATCTGAAAAAGTGATTAGCTAGAACAAATCAACTATTTTATTTTGAAAAAAATTTCCACCAAATAGAAAATGCAGCATTATATGTGGCTTAGGTATAAAGGAGGGATCTCATCATTTTAATTACCTAGGTGTCCCCATCTTCTGGGGAAGTCCCAAATCATCACATTTCCTTGAAATTTCTAATCAAGTTATAAATCAATATTCTTTTTGGAATGGAAAATCTCTTTATATGGAAGGCAGAATCTGTCTTGTTAAATCTACTATTGTCTCTAAAATATTTTAAGCTATGATGGACTACAATTTTCATGCTGGTCATATTAAAAATATAAACACCTCTATAAAAAAATTTGTTTTGACATGTAGCACAATGAAAAGGTAACTTTTCACGATACCATGGATAACTTGTTTCAAACCCATTGATAAAGTATGCATTGGCATTAAAAATATTCAACACTTTAATGAAGCTCTTCAAGCTAGATCACTTGGGATCTCTTGTATAATAAATCTAATTCAACTATCTTCCTCAAAAATATATATCTTGAAAACTAAAGAAAGGAAACTCAACTTTTCTTACCTCCTCTATATTTCCATCCATAAAACAGTCTCTTTTATCCATTATGAATAACTCTAGGTGGATGGTATCTAGAGACTCCTCAATGAATTTTTGGTTGGATAACTGGACTGACACTCCTTTAATCTCCAGATTTTTTCTTGACCAATGTCTTGATAAAACCAACCCCTCTATTAGATATGTCCTCGTATCCCAAAATGATCATCTTTCTAACACTATCATGAATGTCATTGATACCTATACTTTATCTATCACCGATGACTTCTTAGTCTAGGAACCTTCTTACAATGGAATGCTAAATTCAAAAAACTATTACAACCACTATTTTTGTAACTATGAATGTGATTTTTGGTGGATAATGCTATTTGACCTCCCTTGGATAAAACCATCAAGATTTTATATCGTTTGGAAACTTTCTCACAACAGGATCCCCACTGATGATCGCCTTCAATTGTATGGAATTCATCTCTATTATAAATGTTGTCTTTGCAACTAACACAGATAATATACCAATAATCTCTTTCTTTTTTGTTCCCCATCTTTTTCTCTTTGGAATTATATTTTTTACATTTTTGGCTATAGGTGGTTGACACATGATTCTGTCAAATGTAAATTCAAGTGATGTACGGATATGGATAACTCTCAGAATATAAAGAAAAATTTCCTTACTACTATCGAGGAGCATCCCCTTGTGATCTTGTAGGATATAAATTATCTTAATCAAAATAAATTCTCATTAAGTCATGATGAAGGGTGAATGAAGATTCTTATTTCCATACGTGAAGTTTCATTGATCTAAAAGGGACACTACAACAACATGGTGCGCGACTTTGGAATTCTATGATGACTCTGTATTGATGGAAATTACTGATAGCCTCGTTGCACTTTTGAAGTATTTTAGCATGCCCCTCTCCCAAGTTGGGTTGAAGTTAAGGTGGATGGTTCTCTCAAAGGCAATATGGGCCCGCCAGGTTGTGGTGCAATCATTAAGAATCATGTTGGTCAAATCATTAGGTGATTTTATGGTAGTTGTGGAATTGCCTCTTCACTGGAAGCTGAAACGATGAGTATGATTCATGTTATTTCTTTTTCCAAACAAAATGGTTGGAGAAACCATTTGATTTAGAGTGACTCGGCCACCATTGTGAATGCATTTTGGAATGATGTGATATAGCTTGTGTGGCTGATCACCACCCACTGGATGGGCTTTATCTGCACTC
This sequence comes from Viscum album, assembly GCA_963277665.1. Lineage (NCBI taxonomy): Eukaryota > Viridiplantae > Streptophyta > Magnoliopsida > Santalales > Viscaceae > Viscum > Viscum album. Next base: position 57,638,380 of record OY728156.1, read on the forward strand.
TTCTTGACATCAACTACATTACACTACTACAAAAATGAGCAAGGGAAGTGCCACCTTATATCAGCATTAATAAAAAACCGCTGATAAAGAAACCATGTATCAGCACTAAAATTTTAGCACTGATAAAGGTATTCTTTATCAGCTCTTGTCTTGCGCTGATAAAGGGATTCTTTATCAACGCTAGAAAAGCACTGAAAAAGATACCATGTATCAGTGCTAAAAAATCACAAATAAAGAAACCATGTATCCGCGCTAAAATTTTAGCACTGATATAGGGTAACCTTTATGAGCGCTAAAAAAGTGCTGATAAAGAGACCATTTATCAGTGCTAGAAAAGCGCTGATAAAGAAGGCATGTATCAGCGCTAAAATGTTAGCGCTCATACAGGAAGGATTTTTCAGCGCTTTTGTAGCACTGATAAAACCGTAGTCCACTATTTTATAAAATCGGTCACACAGTGTCCTCATTTTATCGTGACCTAAATCTCTTGTGGTACTGAAACCCTACGACTCCCCTCCGCTTCCCCCCGAGCTTCACGTTGTCGGACCTCCGCTGCCCCCTATCTTCGCATTGTCGGACCTCTGTCGCTAGCCCTTCTCTTAATCCTCCCCCTCAAACCCCTTTGGCGGATCCTCCTGCCCACAAACCCTACATCTCCTCTTCTTCGATCGACCCTACTCACCATGAACCCTACTCCTCCATTTCTCTTCGGTTGGAAGCTCCTCCCGTGCACCTCCACCTCTGGAAGTTTCTATGTGTGTGGTACGTGATTCAATTATTTTACATTATTAGATGATTTTGATATTATTTCCTTGTTGTATAGGTTAATCCCATGCTATAAATTTATATATTTGGATGGGTTAACTATAAATTTAGGGTTTTTGTAATGGATCCCCATGATACCTCATATTCTACCTCTATTAAAATTCTATCATTTTTTATCCTTGTTTATGAAAGAATCATATGATAAATCTATAATTTTGTTTTCTTCCTCATTGGTTCATAATGGATTTTATTTTTTGAGACAGTGGGTTATCTTTGGTCTTAGTGATAGTGACTTATTATGTTACATATGGATTTTTGGAAATGTTCTTTTATAATAATCTTTCCCTATAAACGACATTTTTTTCACATTTTTTTTGAGTTGTGCTACTCATTTTGATGATGTTAATCATGCTCACATATTGGATTATGATTTTTCATTAGACTGTTATTATTTTAGTGGAATTATATAATATTGGGTAACAACTATTGTTTGTTTTTTTGTTAGTAATTTATTATTTTGTGTGTTTCATCATTTTTATTGGGAGGAGTATCTTTTAGTTAGGAACCTATTTTATGATTTTCCCCCTACAAACACATAGGGTCAAAATGTAGTGATAGTTTTTTAGAATCTATCTACATGTTGTTTTGTTTTAGACCTTTTTTTAAAGGTGTTCATTTATTTTTTAGGTTGTTATATATGAGAATCAATATTTCCACATCATTGACTTACCCTTTATGTTTGGGGTCCCTCGTGATTGTTTGAACAATCAAAAATGGGAATATGTTTAATTTCACATTCCTATATTCAAAATAAAATATCTATTAGTGAGATAAAATTTTGATAGTTATTTATCTTTTATTGACTATTTTCTTATTATTAGTGTTGTATTTTTGAATATTTTTGGATTTGGACACCTCTCTTACCCTGCCTTGCAAGATCATGCTCCGGGTGTAGGATGCCTTCTACTGGACTCATGAGATCATATACCATATTTTCCCTAGGTTTTTCTCCCACTGTCTTCTCTAAGGGAATTCTCTTCAAGTTTGTAGAAGGTGACACCAAGGGGACTAACGCCACCCCCTCCTAAGATCTTGATCAATAGGGATAGGTTGTCTCCCCCTCTCAGATGTCTCTCAGATGGATTCCCCGACGTCATTAGGTGTTCCAGTGATGGTTTCCCCCTCACACCCCACCCAATCCTTTGATATGTCTTCCCCTCTTCTCTTGTTGATGCCAGGTAAATCTACCAAGCCCTTGTCCTCTCCATTCCAAATTATTTTTCCTTCCTTTTGGTTTTGCGCAATTGTTCCCCCCTTCTTTCCTTCATGCTATCTAAGTGACTTTTTCTAGAAGTGCACTTGTATGGCATGATTCCTAGACCACCAAGCTTTCTTGACTTGCCACCCCTACCTCTATATTTGTCTTTCTACCTCACTGAGGTTACTGACTGCTTCTATGAAGTTTCCATGCCCCTTCCTAGCAGTGTTTGTTCTGTCTCCCTTGGCTCTGAGCTTGTCATCCAGCTCCAAATACTTATGGATCCAGAGATAACTCCCTCACCAGCCCCCAAGTTTCATTACCCATCCTTCCCCTACCCCTTTAGATCCTCATCTCCCACTTATATGATTCTTACCAACTAGATGGGATTATGAACATGTTCAAAATCAAGGGACCTCAATGAGATATCATCCTCCCACTTCAATAAGGCTACTAGCTCTAGATCCAATGCTAGAGCCCTGTCTTACCCCTCATTATTATCTTTATATGTAATGCTCATAGTCTTAGTGCCCATGTTTAATCGGACTTCCTCACCATATAAATAAAAAAGCATAATGTCATTGTTGTTGTTGTCAAATAACACAGAAAACCCTATAATAATCAAATAATTCTCCAGGAAGATTAAGTTGCATTGATTTCTACACTCCGACCCCTCCAACAGACACAAATAGGTATTTTGGCACAATAAATATGTTTTTGAGACTGTTCAAGATTGCAGTCAATTCATCACTACCAAGGTTTCCAATGGTGACACCTCCTTCCTTATGACTTTTGTTTTTGGAAGCTATGACCCTTTTCGAAGGGAATCTCTATGGAGTAAAGAAAATACCTTCAATCCCGACCACCATCCATAGTTTTTTTGGGGTGACTTTAATGTCTTTTAAACCCAATGGAATGGAAAGGTAGAAGCCCATTCCCGAGGAAGCCCGTCATGGAGTTTGTTTAGTTCATGGATGGGAAGGGCCTCATTGATCTCAGCTTCTCATGTGACAGTTTCACCTTGTGCAACAACTATAGGGGCCATCACCGCTTGTGGAGTCTATTGGATAGGTGTCTAGCCAACTTGAAAGCCACTAACATATTCTCAAATACCATGTTTTTCCATCTTGCGTGAGGTATTTTGAACCACTCCCCCCTCTTGGTTTCCATTTATTCTTGGCTTGATCATCAGGAATGGTTTCACTTCCACCAGCAGTGGGTTAACATCCTAGGGTACCAATACATGGTTTGTGAAATATAGAATGAACCCTTGTAGGAGTAGCGGTCCACCTTCAACCTTAGTGACCCGACCATGAACCCCAATAGGTGCGTGTTCACCCCTTCCTCCTCAGGAACCTTCACCACTTGGGACTACTGGCGCATATGGGCTTCTTCAGAGTATTCTGATAGATGGAATGATACCTTGGGTTTATTTGATTATTAACACCAGTTTGAGATTTATGTGTGACTATATACTTATTATATTTTCTTATTATTTCTTACACACCACAACTTGAGTCGAGTAACCTGATTGAAATCCATATGGGTACTTTGGTTCTGATGTGGATATGGTTTTTTATATGTTTGTGACATGTGTATGTGTGGATATATGGGTATTTATGTATGATGATATTGAATGTAGGGAAGAGACCTAGGAGTGGTAGATGTATCATTCTAGATTATTCTGGTGTTTGGACTGGGGTGATTTGAGAAAACTATAATGAATCTAAATTAATTATATTTATTGAATTCCATATTTTATAGATTATGAGAATCCTTTCTTTACTTATAGATTTGGCTACTGGTGTTCATCCATATGTATTTTAGGTTGGTGTGGTATAAAAGGATGGACTAGTTGACTATAGAAGGGTTGACCCGATAGAGGAGGATGATCCATAGAGGATGATGTTGCGTGAGTTTTACCATCTATGACAGAAGTGATTATCCTCGTGAACCCCTTTGTGTTTAGAAACTGTGTTGATTTTTATGGGGGGTCTATTCTGGTTCTATTGATTTCCAAATCTTTATTGGAAATGGTTATGCTCTATTAATCTCTATTTTTATAGGGAAGTGGTTCTCTTCTAATATATTTTGAAGTCTTGTTTTGTGTACATGAACCATAAATACTAATATTTGAGATTCAAATAGGATGAATATGAATAAAGATTGGATGGATGCTAATCATTTGACAATAGAGTACGAGAATGGATTGAAAGAGTTCATCAAGTTTGCAAAGGATCAAGAAAAGGATCCTTCTCAAATCCTTTGTCTGTGATTAAGTTGTTGTTATTCTAGAATAATTACTCCAGAGGAGTTGGAAGAACATTTCATATGTCACAGAATAGATCAGAGTTATAAATGTTGGAATAAACACGGAGAAAAAGAGAACGTAGCTACTGGATGGGATAAAACTATGTTTTATGGATCATCAAATATGAATAAAAATATGGATAATGGAGAAGAACATATGGAGGATGTGATTAAATATGTCAATGATGATGAATATCGTATTGAGGAAATGACAAAGAAAATTGAATATGAACTCCGTGATTGCCCAAAAATGATTGAGAAGTTAAAGATTTGTGCAAAGACGACATTGTATGCTGGTTGCACCATGTATATAACATTGTCAGCTATACTGAATTTCTATAAATTGAAAGCAGGCAATGGATGGAGTGATGTCAGTTTTATGGAACAACAGTCCCTCTTTAATGACATGCTCCCTGAAGATAATGAGCTTCAAAGCCGGAAATATGAATCTAAACAAATGCTACGTTCGATGGGTATGATTTCTAAAAGAACACATGCATGTCCGAAAGACAGTATATTGTTTAGTAAGAAGAAAAAATCACGTACATAATTCCCAAAGTGTGGTGCTTCTCGATACAAGAAATATGAATCTAATCCTACGAATATTGTATGGTACTTTCCAATCATTCCAAGGTTTAGGCGTCTATATGGAAGTGATGAAACTGCAAGACAATTGTCGTGGCATGTAGATAAAATAAATAAAGATGGGAAATTACATCATCCAGCTGACTCTCCTCAATGGATGAAAATTGATCATGAGTATCCTGAATTTAGAAAAGAGCCGAGAAACCTTCGTCTTGCATTATCTACAGATGGAGTAAATTCTTTTGGTTTTCAAACCAGTACTCATAGTACATGTCTTTTTACCTTAGTAAATTATAACTTTCCACCCTGGTTATGCATGAAGAGGGAATTCATCATGTTATCTATGTTTATATTAGGACCAAAACAACCAGGTATTGATATTGATGTTTATTTGGATCCTTCGATCGAGGATTTGAAATTATTGTGGGATTCAGGTGTTATGTTGTTTGATGCTTATAAAAGTGAATACTTTATGTTGAGAGCGATGTTGTATGGGAAAATAAATGATTTCCCTACTTATTGAAATTTGACAGGTTATATAATTTAAGGAACTCAAGGGTGTCCCATGTGTAAAGAAGATACAGAATCAATTAGGTTGAAACATTCATTGAAAATTGTGTTTCTAGGACATCGTAGATTTCTACCTCATCGGCATAAGTACTGATCTTGGACGACATCATTCAATAGAAGTTCAGAACAATGCGCAGCACCATCTCCACTAATAGGTGATCAACTATTTGATAAAGTAAAAGATGTGAACACTATTTTTGGTAAACCATTTTTGAAAAACCTTATGAAAATCGGTTGGAAAAAGAGATCAGTTTTTTTTAATTACCATACTAGAATTTTTTGTACGTCAGAAATTTTCATGATGTGATGCATGTGGAAAAAAATGTATGTGACAGTGTTATCGGAACTTTTCTAAATGACCCTGGCAAAACAAAAGTTGTAATTAAGGCAAGGTTGGACATGGTTAACATGGGAATACGAGAAGTATTGGCTCCTGTGAAGGGTGAAAATTGAATGTTTCTTCCTCCAGCTGCTTATACTATTTCTAGGGAGGAGAGATACTAGTTTTTTAACTTCTTCAGTGATGTAAAGGTTCCAGATGGATTTTCATCAAATATCAAGAACATTGTGTTAATGAATGATTTAAAGTTAAATGGTTTGAAATAACATGATTTCCATGTTTTGATGCAAGATCTAATTCCTATAACTTTACGTTGCATTTTTCCCAATAATGTTCATCATACATTAACCAAACTTTGATTCCTTTTCAAATCTATATGTAGCAATGTTTTAGACCCGGCGAAATTTCTAGCTATGGAAATAGAAATTGTCATCATTTTATGTGAATTATAAATGTTCTTCTCGAAAACATTCTTTGATATGATGGTTCATTTGATGATTCAATTAGTGAGAGATATTTGAATTTTTGGTCTTGTGCACTATAGATGGATGTATCATGTTGAATGGTATATGAAGATTTCGAAAGGGTGTGTCAAAAATCGATGTCGGCGAGAGGGTTTTATAGTGGAGCGATATATTTTTGTGGAAGCCGTTGAATTTTGTACTGAATACTTATCTTATGTGGAAAGAATTGGTCTCCTGAAATCTCGTCACACTGGACGCATCGAGGGTGAGGGAATTTCTGGAAGAGATGTTGTGACAATCAGCATTACAGATCGGGAGCATGCCAACCTTTATGTGTTGCATAACAGTTGGGAGGTTGATCTATATATTGAAACTCACAAAGAAATTCTAAGACAGTTGAATCCATCAAGGGATGAAAAATGGTTATCAAATACACATATTCCCCAGTTTATAAGATGGTTTCAGGACCATATTTTTAAGCAGTTGTATGAAAATCCGAATTAAATTTTAGAACGACTTCGATGGCTAGCCGCTGGGCCAAGTGTGTATGTATTATCTTACAGTGGTTATGTAATTAATGGTTATACATTCTATACAAATGAACATGACAAATATAGTACCATGAAAAATAGTGGATTTAAACTAGTGGTTGAAGCGATGCATCTTTCAGGTAGTAAAGATAGAAATCCAATTTATGAAAATATGTCATACTTTGGAATTATCAAACTAATGTGGGAGTTGGATTATAAGACATTCCAATTGACAATTTTTTAATGAAAATGGGTTGATAACAATAGTGGAGTTAAAATAGATTAATGGGGATTTGTGAAAGTTGTTTTTAGTAAAGAAGGCTACAGAGATGAATAGTTTATAATGGCATCACAAGTGGTACAATTTTTTTATGTTCCAGATCCCACAAACCGAAAGTGGTCGATTTTTCTGTTATTATCCAAAACGACTGAACGTTCCTATGAAAATTCAGTTGAGGATGATCCTTTCAGTGGTACGTCATAATCATTTCAGAGAGGTCCCAATATAGATAATGTTATTTATGTTAGAGGAGACCACAATTATGGGATATGGATAATCGATAGTGGTTTCAAATCTCTTCAGCATTTGAAAAAAATAAAGATAGTTAATAAACAGGTTATATTTTGTTTGTAATATAGATCCTGTTATCTCATGTTATTATCTTATCATTACTGGATTTATGTAATCTAAATTAACTACTCAACCACTTTTGAAGATAATGACTTCTGCACATTCTGGTTCTCCTACCCTTGAAGTTGAACAAGTCTCTCAAGATTCTACTGTTGCAGCTGTTGCTGCTGCTGCTGCTTCTGCTCCTACTGCGGTTGTTGTTGTGGTTGCTGCTACTCCTGCTGCTCCTCCTACTACTCCTGCTGCTCCTGCTTCCCCTGTTGCTCCTGCTGCTGCTCTTGCTGCTCCTACTACTGCGGCTCCTGCTGCTCTTAGTGTTGAGGTCCAACAACCATCAACACATGTCATTACTACCATTTCATATGAACATATATATGATGTTGATATCGATGAAATGGCCAGGAATGAAGGATAAACGTTGTAGAAAACACAAGTGTGTCATAGTTTGAAGGTGTTAGCCAAAGTTCTTAAGGTGAAAAGAAAAGGCATCAAATTTTATTTCGGATGGAATGCACGAGGCCAACATGTGAATCCCAACAAGGATATGTTTAGCAGTTACATTGGAGTTTTCACTCGGCAACGCATGCCGATTGACATAGATTCATGGCACCATGTTGTGTCCAGGCTGAAGGTTGTGATCTAGGAAGAAATGACGGTTACATTATGAATTTATTTATTTAATTTAATAGCAAATAAAATAATGAAACAATGTTTTACTCTTCTCAATCTCTTATAGAGTACATTTATAGTAGACGATTCACCCAAGGATTTTGTACTAAGGCTTTCAGGAAGTATTCATCTATGTTTTCACACTATTTTAACAAGATGTCACCTGAAAGATTACAGAGGTAAAATAAAGCCACACACACCCATTGTCTACGCTCACCTGATATCCCAAGAAGAATGGGATGCATTTATTGGTCGTTGTGGGGATGAGAAGTTTCAGGTACATTGTGGGTGATAATACATTGTTTGAGGATACGTGTATTCATCACTTTGATTGTCAATATTTCATTTATGAAACATCATCTCTGTAATGAAAATAAGGAATGTGCATCAAAACCAATATACCCCTATCGTAAAGAATGGATGGGGTATGCTTCACTAGAAAAGAAAATGGTACGTATTTTAAATTTACAGTAATATTGTTAGGTTCCAACAAACAACATCATAATTATCTTTCTATGTTTATATGTAGATTGATGAGTCTAAAACCAAAGACACTTCCATCCCACATCATGTGCTTTGGAAAGAGGCACGTGTGAATAAGGAAGGGAAGCTAATAGATGAGAACCCACAAAAAGTGTGGGAAATTTGTGTAAGTATGACACGACGATAAAAATATTTGTTTTAAATTTCTATTACATAAAAATAATTAGTTGTTTTCCTATATCTGACAGTCACAAGAATCAGCTACTCCAGTAGAGGATGCAGACCTATTATCGACAAGATTTGAAGTAGCCAGAAAAATACGGTCTTGTCAGAGGTGCGGGGATTGGGGTGACACCTTGAGTATATTTTCAGAAGAAAAAAAACAAATGATAGAGATGAAACATTGAATCAAATGAGCGAAAAACTAGTAGCCCATGAAGAATGATCGTAATGTCAAGGAAAGTTGATAGAAACTTTTATGGGTGCGAAGCAAGGAGAAGACACAAATCAGGAACAACCAGCATGTGAAGATCCCGCCCTACCCCCACCAGCTTTGAGGCATGACATTCCCCTCAAAGAGACGTCTTAGCCGTGGTAATCAATATTCTAATAATTGTTCCCATGAAATGTGAATCAGACAATCACTGATATTTTTCTTGTACTGATCTTCTACAGGTTGATAATGATTTTGATTTATATCTTTCAACACCCACTTATCACCTTGTAGCGAGGGCTACAGTTTTCAACATCCCAGATGACACGCTGCTTAATAGACCACTTCCGAAAGATCATCTAAAAGTGACGATTACTGTAGCTCATGATCCAAATGCAGAACTACCTATTCCACTTGATGACGATGATATTCATATGGTCAAAAAGGATATTTGTATATTCATTGTATGGCTGTCACAACTTGTAAGAGTACTTGCAGCCAAAGAGGTATTTATTTCCTTTTTTTCAAGATAAACCTTTAACAATTAATGAAAAATGGGTCTGAACCATTGAATGTTATTATATATGGATAAAGGGAAGGGGGAAACAAATGTCAGCTCAAAACCATCTAAAGGATTGACCAACCGATCCCAAGGAGCTACTGGAATCATAATAACACCACCGGTTCTCTATCCACATTTACTTGCATTGAAGACTCATGTGGATACAAAAATAAGAGGTGGTAGTAGTCATATAGTGGTTTTCAAAGAGAATATATACGGAGAGGAAATTCAATATTTCTTTGCTGCTAAAAATGTAAATGAGATCCTTGAAAATGGTTTGCTAGGCTTCACAGTTGTAAATATATATATGACGTGCGTTTCCGTAAATTGATTTTCTAAAAGCTGATCTAATGTGAAAATTATGACTAAATATATTTTATATTGTTGACAGACGTATATATGAAAAATAGTTGAAGGAATTTACACATGAGCCAAAATTTGGACTTGTTAGTCCTCATACCACATCATCACATATAATGAAAATTGAGCCATAAAAAATAATTAAATAGTGAACAGCTTGATGAAAACATTTTAAAACAAGATTACAAATGACATACTCTTCTTAATACCAACCATGCAGGGGTAAAACTCTACGATTAAATAATATCAATTATATTTTGATTTCTTTTATTACTTATTCCTTTTTGTGTTTTTAGGAAACATTGGATGCTAATTTCGTTGAACTTGGATACTCCAAAGATTTATTTTCTGGATTCAAAGCAAGGATATCCATCAAACCAACCACACATGATGGAGTTTGTGAATCTGTAAGACACTACATCATATGTTTAGGTCTAAACATCATGTAATATAATTTATATTATCTTTTATTGAGGATTCTGTTATGATAGGGTGGTGTATCATTATCGTCTAAGAAAGAGAATTAGGACAGCGGCAAAGCATAAGGAAGCGAGAAAGTACTACATCTAGACAAATATTAAGGTATTTATAATAAGATTTCACTATCCAAACACATCTCAACACAAGTTACTTATTCTACTAATGATCAATTTTTTTCCAGTGTCCAAAACAAAAAAACGATAATGATTGCGGTTATTATGTTTGTAAATTTATGAAAGAGATCATTTTTCATCAACAAACAAGCATCCCTAAAGAGCTATTTTCAAAAACAACTACTAGTTCGTTTAATTTATTTATTAATTCTTTATTTTTATATTTTGTAGTTCAACTCTGACTGCTGAAAATCATCATACTCACAATACGATATAGATATGTTAAGAAATGAGTGTGCCGCATACTTGATGGTATATTGTACAAAAATAACATGAAGATATGACTTGTGGACGTGTACAATTGGTGGTCTTTTTGGAGAGGGGTTAAGGGGATCAAAAGATGACACATTGTTGTATGTAAATGTTAGTAATAATATTTTAATTGTTACTAAATAAAACATTTTTTCTCCAATGAGTTAATGTCCCATTTTAACAGATGATATGCACCAACAACATGCAATAATGATGAACCACTCAACGGGTCTCTCTTTTGTTTAAAATGGACAGATTTTTAAGTGAAAACAACAAATGACCTACGGAAATCCGACAAAATGAATTATTATTGTGTTGATCCTTTAGTAGAATGATCCTTGGGTGTGTTGGGGATGTGTACGATCCAAAACCGCCTCAATCTAAGGCACGGTGTGGTCGGTACCACTCAAAGGGTCTCTCTTTTGTTTAAAATGGTCACAATTTTAAGTGAAAACAACAACTGACCTAAAAAATCTGACCAAACACATTAGGATTATGTTGATCCTTTAAGACAACGATCCAAGAGTGCGTTTGGGATGTGTATGAGTCATCCATGCCTCAATCCAAGGCACGGTGTGGCCGGTACCACTCAAAGGGTCTCTCTTTTGTTTAAAATGGACAAATTTTTAAGTGAAAACAACAACTGACCTACGGAAATCTGACCAAATTCATTCAGATTGTGTTGATCCTTTAGGATAATGATCCATGGGTGTGTTAGGGACATGTACGATTCAAAACGGCTTTAATCTGAGGCACGGTTTGGCCGGTACCACTCAAAGGGTCCCTCTTTTGTTTAAAATGGATACAATTTTAAGTGAAAACAACAACTAACCTACAGAAATCTGACCAAACGCATTCTTATTGTGTTTATCCTTTAATAGAAAAATCCATGGGTGTGTTGGGAATGTGTACGAGTCATCCTCGCCTCAATTTGAGGCACAGTGTGGCCGGTACCACTCAAAGGGACTCTCTTTTGTTTAAAATGGACAAATTTTTAAGTGAAAATAACAACTGACCTACAGAAATCCAACCAAACGCATTAATAGCTTGTAGATATTTTGATATAACGATCCAAGGGTGCGTTGGGGATGTGTAAGAGTCATCCTTGCCTCAATCTGAGGTACGGTGTGGCTGGTACCACTCAAAGGGTCTCTCTTTTGTTTAAAATTGGCACAATTTTAAGTGAAAACAAAAACTGACCTAGGGAAATCTGACCAAAAGCATTCATATAGTCTTGATTCTTTAGGATAACGATCCAAGGGTCCTTTTTTATGTGTACGAGTCATCCCCAACTCAATAATAGGCATGGTGTGGTCGGTACCACTCAAACGGTCTCTCTTTTGTTTAAAATGGACACAATTTTAAGTGAAAGCAACAATTGACCTACATAAATCTGACCAAACACATTCGTATTGTATTTATACCTTAAGATAATGATCCATGGGTGCATTGGGGATGTGTACGAGTCATCCCCACCTCAATCTGAGGCATGTTGTGGCTAGTACCACTCAAAGGGTCTCTCTTTTGATTAAAATGGACAAATTTTTATATGAAAACAACAACTGACCAACGGAAATCTGACCAAACACATTAATATTGTGTTGATACTTTAAGATAACGATCCAAGGGTGCATTGGGGATGTGTACTAGGCATCCCTGCCTCAATCCGAGGCACGGTGTGGCCAGTACCACTCAAAGAGTCTCTCTTTTGTGTAAAATGGACACAATTTTAAGTGAAAACAACAACTGACCTACGAAAATCCGACCAAACACATTTGGATTGTCTTTCTCTTTTAGGAGAACGATCCAAGGGTCCTTTTTGACATGTAAAAGTCATCCCCATTTCAATAAGAGGCATGGTGTGGCCGGTACCACTCAAAGGGTCTCTCTTTTGTTAAAATGGACACAATTTAAAGTAAAAAAAACAACAACTGACCTACATAAATCTGAACAATCGCATTATTATTGTATTAATACTTTAGGATAACAATCCACAGGTCCTCTGTGATGTGTATGAGTCATCCCCACCTCAATCTGAGGCACGGTGTGTCTGGTACCACTTAAAGGGTCTCTCTTTTGTTTAAAATGGAAACAATTTTAAGTGAAAACAACAACTGACCTACGGAAATCTGTCCAAACGCATTCAGATTGTATTTATCATTTAGTAAAAAGATCCACGGGTCCTTTTTGACATGTAAGAGTCATCTCTACCTCAATCTGAGGCACGGTGTGGCTGGTACCACTCAAAGGGTCTCTCTTTTGTTTAAAATGGACAAATTTTTAAGTGAATACTACAACTGACCTACAGAAATCTGACCAAACACATTCGGACTGTGTTTATCCTTTAATATAATGATCCATGGGTGCGTTGGGGATGTGTAAAAGTCAAACCCACCTCAATAAAAAACATGGTGTGGCCGGTACCACTCAAAGGGTCTCTCTTTTGTTTAAAATGGACAAATGTTTAAGTGAAAACAACAATTGACCTACGGAAATCCAACCAAAATCTTTAGTATTGTGTTGATCCTTCAATATAAAGATCCACTTGTGCATTGGGGATGTTTACCAATCAACCATGCCTCAATCCGAGACACGGTGTGGTCGGTACCACTCAAAGGGTCTCTCTTTTGTTTAAAATGGACACAATTTTAAGTGAAAACAACAAATGACCTACGGAAATCTGACCAAACACATTTAGATTGTATTAATCCTTTAGGAGAATGATTCACGTGTCCTTTCGGACGTTTTCGAGTCATCCCCACCTCAATACAAGGCACAGTGTGGCCGGTACCATGTAAAGGGTCTCTCTTTTGTTTAAAATGGACAAATTTTTAAGTGAAAACAACAAATGAACTACGGAAATCTAACCAAACGCATTTGGATTGTGTTGATAATATAAGAAAACAATCTAAAGGTGTGTTGGGGACGTGTAAAAGTCAACTCTTTCTCAATCTGAGACACAGTGTGGCCGGTACCACCCAAAGGGTCACTCTTTTGTTTAAAATTGACACAATTTTAAGTGAAAACGACAGCTGAGCTATGGAAATCCGATCAAACGCTTTAGGATTGTATTGATCTTTTATGATAAATATACAAGGGTTATTTTTGACATGTATTATTCATCCTCGCCTAAATACGAGGCATGGAGTGGATGGTACCACTCAAAGGGTCTCTCTTTTGTTTAAAATGGACACAATTTTAAGTGAAAACAAAGACTAACCTACGGAAATCTGACCAAATGCATTCTTATTGTCTTGATATTTTATTAAAATAATACATGGGTCCTTTGTGACATTTAAGTGTCATCCCCTCCTCAATCAGAGGCACGGTGTGGCCGGTACCACTCAAAGAGTCTCTCTTTTGTTTAAAATGGACAAATTTTTAAGTGAAAACAACAACTGACCTATGGAAGTCTTACCAAGCGCATTCATATTGTGTTGATCCTTTAAGATAACGATCCACGGGTGCATTTGGGACGTGTAAAAATCAACCCTGCCTCAATCCGAGACTCAGTGTGGCCGGTACCACTCAAAGGGTCTCTCTTTTGTTTAAAATGGACACAATTTTAACTGAAAACAACAACTGACCTATGGAAATCTGACCAAATGCATTCATATTGTATTGATCCTTTAGGATAATGATCCAAAAGTCCTTTTTGATGTGTACACGTCATCCCTACCTCAATCTAAGGCATGATGTGGCCAGTATCACTCAAAGGGTCTCTCTTTTGTTTAAAATGGAAACAATTTTAAGTGAAAACAACAACTAACATACAGAAATCTAAACAAACGCATTAGGATTGTATTGATAATTTAGGAGAACGATCCATGGGTCCTTTTTTATGTGTAAGATTCATCCCCTCTTCAATTTGAGGCACGGTGTGGCTGGTACCACTCAAAGGGTCTCTCTTTTGTTTAAAATGGACACAATTTTAAGTAAAAACAACAAATGACCTACAGAAATCTGACCAAACGCATTTGGATTGTCTTTATCCTTTAGGAGAATGATACATGTGTCCTTTGTGATGTGTAAGAGTCATCCCTATCTAAATACGAGGAACAGTGTGGCCGGTCCCACTCAAGGAGTCTCTCTTTTGTTTAAAATGGAAAAAATTTTAAGTGAAAACAACAACCGACCTACGGAAATCAGACCAAACGCATTCGGATTGTGTTGATCCTTTAAGAGAATAATACATGGGTGAAATGGGGGAATGTATGAGTCAACCCCACCTAAATCCGAGAAATGGTGTGGCTGTCACCACTCAAAGGGTCTCTCTTTTGTTTAAAATGGACACAATTTTAAGTGAAAACAAAAACTGACATACGGAAATACAACCAAACGCATTCGTATTGTACTGATCCTTTAGGATAATGATCCACAAGTCCTTTGTGACGTGTAATATTAATCCTTGCCTCAATCTGAGGCACAGTGTGTCCGGTATCACTCAACGGGTCTCTCTTTTGTTTAAAATGGACACAATTTTAAGTGAAAACAACAACTGACCTACGGAAATCAGACCAAACGCTTTCATATTGTATTGATTCTTTAGGAGAACAATAAATATATCCTTTTGGACGTATAAGAGTCATCCTCGCCTCAATCCGAGGCACCGTGTGGCCGATATATCTCAAAGGGTCTCTCCTTTGTTTAAAATGGACACAATTTTAAGTGAAAACAGCAACTGACCTACGAAAATCTGACCAAACGCATTCAGATTATGTTGATCCTGTGGGAGAACGATCCAAGGGTCCTTTTTGACGTGTATGAGTCATCCCCGCTTCAATACAAGGAATGGTGTGGACGGTATCACTCAAAGGGTCTCTCTTTTGTTTAAAATGGACACAATTTTAAGTGAAGACAACAACTGACCAATGGAAATCTGACCAAATGCATTCAGATTGTCTTGATCCTTTATTAGAATGATCCATGTGTCCTTTTTGACGTTTAAGAGTCGACCCCACCAACCCCCATGGAACCCCCCCCCCCCACCCCCCTGGACACCAACCCACCCCTGGACACCCCCACCCCTCTAGACACACCCACCCCATGGAAAGCCCCCTCAACCCCCTGGACACCCCCACCCCCTGGACATGTCCATGGACTGCCCCCCCCCCCCCCCCCCCCCCGCACCTCGGACAGCCCCCAACACCCCCCACCCCCACCACCCCGGACACCCCCCTCCCACCCCCTGGAAAATAACCACCCCCTAGACGGCACCCCCACCCCTCCTTTACACCACCCCACCACCTGCATTCCCCCAACCCCCTTGGACACCCCCCACCCATGGACGGCTACCCCCACCCTCCCAGACACCATCCCACCCCCCTTGGACAGCCCCACCAACCCCCTGGACCCCCCCCCCCCAGACACCCCCACCCTTAGAAATCCCCCCCCCCTAACACCCTGGACACCAGCCCACCCACATGGACACCCCATAGATACCCCCCCACCTGGACACCCCCTCCTTGGACTCCACCCCAACCCCCTTGGATAGCCCTACCAACACCCTGGACTGCCCCCCACCCCACCCCCTGGACACCCCCACCCCCTGGACACCCCTATCCCCCCGGACTCCCCCATCCCACCCTCTTGGACACCACCCCGCCACCCTTGGACAGCCCCACCAACCCCCCCCCCCCCCCCCCCGGACTGCCCCCACCCCCCAGACACCCCACCCACCCCCTGGAAAGCCCCCCCCCCACCCACCCCAGACTGCCCCCACCCCCCAGACACCCCACCCACCCCCTAGAAAGCCCCCCCCCCCCTCACCTGGACACCCCCCTCCTAGACACCACCCCACCACCTAGACACCCCCACCCCCCTGGACACCACCACCCTCCTTGGACATCCCCAAAACCTCTTGGACTTCCCCCCACCCCCTGGACACCCCCATCCCCCGAGACACCCCTACCCCCCTTGGATAGACACCCAGACACCCCCTACCCCCCCTTGGACAACCACCTGAAACCCCTGAACAACCCCCTAACCCCTTGAATTCTGAATAGAATTATTTATGTATTTAATTAACATATTAATTATGTTTTAATGGTGTATGGGTATACTTTGTGTAATTAGATTATGATTTATGTATTGATTTTTTATGGGTATACTTATTGAGATGTTGAATTGTTTGCAGGTTCTGTTTCGGTGTGCTGCTGCAGAATTTTTTTTACAGCAGATAGGGAATTTATCAGCACTAAAAGAGCACTGATAAAGAAGCCTATATCAGTGATCTTTTAGAAGTGATGAAATCTACATTTATCAGCGCTTTTTTATCACTGAAAAATGTACATTTTATCAGCTTTGAGCTTTACAGTGCTTTTTAGCACTGATAAAGCCCATTTTGAGCACTGATAAAGCTTGTTTTTTGTAGTAGTGTCATCACTCATATTTATCGATAAGCTTACATGGTTGATGATGGCCATGATAATAAGGGGTTTAATCAAGATATTTCCTGGCTTGATGATATTCTTAATGATCTAATCCTATTTCATAACAATGATTGTAATATTTTTCCATCATTTAAACTTTTGTAGCCACATTCTTAATAATAATTGTGCCTTGATTTTCTGTCCAGAAACCACCTTCTTCAAAAAAACATGAACCTTTGGGGTTTCTGTTTATAGCTTTCTACATTTCCACCTCTGTATCTCCTAGGATTGATTTCGTCTCAGCTCCAGCTTGAACCTCCTCCTATAGCTTGGGAGCTCCATCCATTACATATACTTTTTTTAACTCAAACGTGGTTGAGGGGTAAAAATTGGGGTTTACATAAAAGAAACAATGGGCATACAGGCCCTATGTATTAATGATGAGAGATGGATAATAGAACAATAATTAATTTCATAAATAAGTTAAAAGGAAACCAATCACATACAATGGTCTTGGTCTAGCTCATGATCACCCACATACATGCAACTCGTTACGAGTTTAATAAAACTAGTATTTAATTCATTAATAGTTTTTATTAAGATAAATTGAACTTGAATCGATAAATTATTTTCTTTAATTAATTAATCTTCTTATCTTAGCCCTTTTATAAATTTCTTGGAGATTCTCATATTTGTACATAAATGCCCCTTGGAGGTATACTAGTGAATACCTATTCGAATCTACCCATCATGTATTATATTTTAATAATGTCTTACTCTTATGAAATATGGAATACAAGATGTTTCAATGAATAGAGTATCAACCTTTTGTATGATTTATACATGATGTGTAGTTATAAAAATTACACAAAAATTAAAGTTTCTACTTTGTGTAATATGGTAAAGTACACGGCCTATAGTTTTGACTACATGGTGTGTCCTAACTTCATCATTTGTCTTGAAGTACATACATAGGGGCATGGAATGTGAAGTGTACTTTGGAAATTTCAGAGTACACGATATGTAAAGTGGGATACACGTTGTGTCGTCACCGCATTACACATCTATTGGTCGGCTTAGCCGTGTATGGGTTACACGGTTTGGTCCCTGACCCGAAGGGACTACACACCATGTGCAGTGGGCCTTATGGTGTGTAATTCGGTAAGTGTGTGCCTATATATCCAATTCAATGTGCGGCATATAATTAACAACACCACGTTATATAAATGCTCATGTCTTGATTAATTGCTGAATTACTCTCGATGTGCTGAACATGACTACACATCGTGTAGTCTAGATTACATGGCGTGTATGGTAGAGAACATAACGTGTAAGTCCGGACACACGGAATGTACTTTCGTTTCACCTGTGCAGAATTGTAGGTGCCTCCTAATGAGTTCTCCATTTTAATTTTAATTAAAAAAATCAGTTGTTTATGTGAAATCTTAAAGAAATCATAAGGGAGAGAACATATCTCGAAATCCAGATTATAATAATTATTAACCTTCAATTGAAATACTAAAATATTAAACTGTAAATCATTAATGAATTATTTTAGTAATTATAAAATATTATGTAACCTCTATTATACCACTTGTAGGTTTTAGGAGTAGTATAATCAGGGTTGGGCTGACACCCAACTTTAATTATTTCGTGATCAATGATTATTTTGGGATCAATACAATGATAAACGCCAGTGTCCACAGAATATAATCGAAGATTAAATAAATAAGGAATAGGCTTCAAACCTTTAGATAAGATCATTCATATTATCTTTATAATTAATTTCATAAATAAAAGATAACCTGGATCTTTAGTACTTTTTTCATTGATGATGTTGACCATCTAGAATGAATCTTCTAGGTTTTCTTGTTGTGGTTGCAATGATTCAAATCAGAAACCCTCTAGCAGTGATCCACACATTTCAAATGGCCTCTGATCAACACCACTCATTCTCTGGGTGCTAGCACGGAGAAGAGATACTATTCTTCGATCTTGAATAACTTCTCTTGTTCTTGATAAGGGAGATGATAGGATTCGAGAGAGAATTTTTTTGGCTCAAAAATTATCAATCCACTGGTAATTTAGTACTTGGCACAATATACATACCTCTGTATTTATTTAAATGGGGTTTTGGTTACAATATTTAATTTTGTAACAGCAATTAAATGCATTCATAACTTTAGAGAAAACCCATTATCATAATAATAATTCCCTGTCATTATTTATGGTGTTCCAACTTGTGAAAAACAGAATTATAAATAAAATTCCATGTCACAAAATAATAACAATGTTGTTATAATTATTGTAAATCATTCCAACAAGTTAAATAATTATTTACCATCTTGAAAATAAATATTATACTACTGGACTGACCTTGGTCCACTCGAACTCCTCTTCCATTTATTGAACACCTGAATAAATAAATAAATAACTTATTCTCTTAAATAAATATTTCATTTAAAAACTAGTAAATAAATATATTTTTTATGTTTTAATTAAATAAATAAATGTATTTTACTCACAATCTGGTCGATAAATAATTATTTAATTTATGCGGTTATTTTAACATGAATAAAATTATTCCACTTTCTTAACAATAATATTTATCCAATTAATTAAATTGAAATAGAATTTAATCGAGACCATAAGAAACACATAGTGTGACGCTATAGGATTCTTTCTCATTAGAATTAGCCAGGCCTACCTAATGTATAAGAGTAATGTCTAGAAATGTTTCAAGGCACCAAAGATAAATAACTTAAAGTTTCAATGAAGACATCCGTATACGAACGCTCACTGGGTAATATAATCCCTTTTTTCGATATCTTATCAAACATGTTTCATGATAATGTCATCAACCTATATGATTGATATGTCGTTCTTTGACAACCTGAAATAAACATGGAGATACACCATGGCCATGGAATTTCTCATGATGGCTTTATTTCAATCAAAGGGCCGAGTTATCAACTTCCATAAATATAAGGGAAACCCCCTTCCTTTACTTATCCATTAATAAAATGTGACTCATGATTCACCCAATGTACCCTACTTCCCTCAAAAATATGGCGTGAAGGTTTTCATTAGTAAATCAAAGTATGCGGTTCATGACAAATATTAATAATAATATTACAATCTAAGAACCACTACACACGCTCGCTGATATTAATATCAGATGATACCAAAAATGAGGAATTCCTACTGGTGGGTCTATTCTCATAGTCTCCCATTTTGGAGATTACTAAGTGGTAACTTCATTAAAGGAAGTCTTGTTTGCTTACAAGTATTCCCACCTAACGGTTTATATACTATGTGTCTCAACATAGTATGTCATCCAACCGTAGAACTATATTTAAGAATATTGTTATAGTATTTCAAGGTTTTTAACATTGCGTGGAGCTACCATAACCTTATCAATGAAATAAATAATATAGTAAATTATCACATCATAGTCTTGTAAAACAATTACCAATATGTAATAAGATGATTAATATTAATATACATTAAAAATACATGTAGTCAATGTACAAAAATTTGGTTCTAGGACACTTACTCTTATAAGACTTCAGTCTTTTAACTTTTTAATAGGACCGTAAATGAACTTAATAAAACTATAATGAATCAGATACATGTAGAGAAGGTTCTGAATTAAATAATTAATGGATTTAATTTTATTATCCATGATGTTAAGATCAATGGAAGAACCCATTCAGGCATAAGGTAAGGGGTTTCTCATTTCACTTTTTTTCGTGTGATTTCCATTGTTTGCCACTTAATTATTATATGTGGTGTATTTTTACTTCCATTTGATATATAATATCATGATTCTATGTATATTCATGGTATTCAGTGATTTACTTGATGATTATTAACTGGATTGATTACAAGGGTGTAAGAAACTTTGTTTCAATTACCATTTCATTAAAATTTACTTGGTATTGTGCACCTATTAATTCTTATGTGGTTTAACTACTTCCCTTTCAGAACATTTTTAAATTAAAATTTTATATAAATTATATATCCCTATTCTTGTTACATGTATTTGATTATTCACTTAGTTGTATACCATTTTATATAAGGTGTTTATGTGAAATGTAGTTTTAACTGTGGAAATATTTGTGAATATGTATCCTCTACTCAATATGGATATTGAAAAGAAATATTTTTATTGTATTAGGTAATTATATAATGAATTATTTGGAATGGAAGTGATAGTAAGGGCCTGTTTTAGCCCCTTTATTCATTGAAAGGTCTCATGAGACAAATTAGTTGGTGACAAACCCTTCGAGTTTGATTCCAAAAAAGAATAATATGGGTATCTACCCATAGAATTAAATGGTCTCAATAGTATTATGGTTCATGTTCCAGATATATGACATCCAAATAATGAGAATTATCTTTATTCATTGCTCATTTACTACTATCCATGAATTTTTTACTATGAAAAAATCTATGGATTCATTTTCATTCTCAGATTATTATTGACATGTATTTTTCATTTATTAACCATGCCATATTTACTGTGTAAAATTGAGTATGATTCACTTATTACTGATCCATGATTCCTCTATATGTAACATTTACTGAGTATTTGAGCTCATACCTTTCATTTTTTCCTTCAACAGGTTTTGAATAAAAAAACATTTATTTAGTTTTCATGGATTCAGTTTATCAGCTTTTGTTAGGTATTATATTTTTTTTCATTCCCAATGTAAAATGAGTTCCATGTACGTATCTAGTTTATTCAATACTAAAAAATTGGGCGGACTTTTGGTATTTTATTCCTTTTATTCATCCCAATGTAATGTAATAAGGCACCAGCTCCATGCTTTAGGTTTTGGGGCATTACAATTAGTATTTGAGGATGTTTATTAGAAACCATAGGATATGGATTTAGAAAACATATCTTAGGGAACATAACCCTAAGATAGACATTGAGGATAAGTATAGAGTAACATCCCATAATTTTATTAAGGTAGAGACTATGTGGTTCTTCCTAGAAAATACATTTTTTATAGATACTACAACTGGATGTGGTTCTAGAATAGATCTACCTAGGAGTATCAACTCCGAAAAGGAGTTTCAGGCTTCACCCGGGGTATCCTAGTACAAGAAAATAGGCCTTACTGCTCACCTAGTTTGACACTCCCAGTGTATATGCTTAGGATATTTCACATTTTCTTTACAAACCATTATGAGTCATTTAAAAGTAAACCAAAATCATATTTTTGATTAAGATTATAGCTATGCCTAAATTTTAAAATAATGTTATGTGTTTTCTAGATATAAATTATGCATTATGACCTAATTTAGGGTATGTCATTGTTTATTGATGGTTCTTAAAAGGAGAAAAGGAATCAACACCTGCAGACAATGAAGGGATTTCTTTACTGATCATGTCAACATAATAGGTGTTGGAGAGGATCAAATAATTAACATACTAGGATAAATTACTAAGGTTGTTATGAATAACCATGCTACACCTATGTGGTATCGTTTAATGTGACAGATTCCCCCATATTTTAGTGGGATTAATAATCTAGTAGTAACCGAGAAGTGGATCAAGTCCCATGAAATGATATTTTTGGCATTAAAATGAAATAAAAATGAAAAGATAGTACTGGAAGTATATTGTCTCAAGAGTGATGCTGATCAATGGTGATCCTTGATCTAGAATACAATAGTGGAAGATGAAATAGAAGATATGGAATGGAGAAATTTTAAGTATTCTCTGAAAAATATTTCCCTTGTGAGCAAAAGACTGAAAAGAAGAGAAAATTTATTAGATTAGAAAAATGGAAGAAGAGAGTGTTGCGGAGTATGGGGATAATTTCATAGGAATAGAAAGGTATTATATAGATTAAATATGTGATATGGAATACAAGATTGATCATTTCTTTAATGTTTATATTTCAATCGTTTTAAGGGCACTGTCTTCTCAAGCATTTTCATCATAGGATGAAATAGTGATAAGTGCCATCAAAATAAAGTAGGAATTTTCTAGATCCAATTTCTTTAGGGGAAATCAAGAGAAGAAGAGTTTTTTTATAATCATGGAAAATGTGAATCTCCAATGAAGAAGAAGGGAATGAATCATTCTCCATTATGAGAGAATTGTAGAATAAACCATCCTGGAAAATGATTTAAAGGCATAGGAGTTTGTTATAAGTGGGGAGAAAAGGGTCACTAATTTAGTGAATGTAAGGGTGAGAGACAAAACAATAATGTTTAATTATATTATTGTAAGGATATGGGAAACTATGAAAATGATTATTCTAAATTTTAAGGAAACCTGCCTCAAAAAATGCCATGGGAGAAAGGTACGTCTTATACGATTATAAATGTGGAGGTTGATGTTCTTAATGATGTGGTGGTAGATACATTAATTGTTTCCTTTAATTTAGCCAATTTATTATTTGATTCTAGATCATCTCATTCTTTTATATTATCCTAGTTTTCTATGAATATTAGATAATTCCAATTTTATTTACTAAAGGAGTTGACGGTCAAAAAACCTAAGGGATGTATCGTTGCAATAAAGATGTGTTGTTATATCCTCTTTGTGACATATAAATATAATATAGTTTTTGACCTTATCATACTACCTTTTATTGACTTTGACTTAATTCTTAGTATTGATTGGATTTTGAATTGTGATGTTAAAATATATTTCAAGAATAGGGATGTTACAATTTTTCAGAATGATGTAGAATCCCTTATCTTTTGAGTAGAAACACCACTATCTAGATCTTATCTAGATCCACCATATTTAGCTCTTCTAAATGAAATTATTGGGGAGGAAAAAAAACATCTATGGATCTTCAAATTGAAGATATACATATGTTGAAAAAAATAAATTGATTTATTTCGATGAGATTTAACTGGAAATCCTCTTGAGTGGGAAGATGATTTCCCCATTAATTTAATTCTCATTGTAGGACCTATATCAAATAATCCTTATAGAATGGCCATTGTTGAATTAGTGGATCTAAATAAACAACTAGAGGAATTGAGTGACAAAGGATTTATTCTCCCTATTGTTTCCCAATGAGACACCCTTATTTTCCTTACAAAGAAGAAATATGGATCTTTGATGTTGTTCATTGACTACAGGGAGATCAATATTGTTGTGATAAATAATTGGTATCATCTCCCTTGCATTGATGATTTATTTGATCAAATTCAGGGAGACTAATTTTTTTTATGATTGAACTTCGATATGAATATCATCAGCTACATGTGAAGATGGAAGATATTCTAAAGACGGGATTTTAAAATAGGTATGGGAATTATTAGTTTACAGTAATGCATTTTGGAGTGACTAATGCACCCTTTATGATCATGGATATAATGAATAGAGTTTTAAATAATATATTGATGATTTTTTTTGGTTTTTATTGATGATATCTTGGTATACTCCAAAAGCTTCAAGGACCAAGATAATCAATTTTGGATCACTCTAAAAAACATAGAAAAAATAAATTATATGGGAAGTTTATAGATTGTAAATTTGGGATTAAATCAGCTTATTTTCAGAGAAAAATTATCTCTAAGGATTTAATATCACTTGATCCAACAATGAAAAAGTCAATCCAAGAATGGACTACACCAACGAACATAACCGAGGTACTTATTTTTATTATCCTAGTAGGTTACTATCGGTATTTTGTTTAGAATTTTTCCTGGTCAGCTAACCCAATAAACAAGATAACATATAAAGTGGTTAAGTTCATATAGACAAAAGAATATATATAATTATTTGAAGAATGGAAAATAAGATTTTACAATTCCCCAATTCCAAATCTTCAATTTAAAAATGATGGGTTTGTGATATATAGTGATGCATCAATGATGGGACTGGGTCTAGTCTTTAGGAAAATTTATTAAGTTATTTCTTATGCATCATGGTAGTTGAAGACTCATGAGAAAATTATCCAACTCATGATCTTGAGTTACCATCCATAATATTTTTTCTAAAAATATAGGAACCCTAAATCTACAGTGAAAGATGTGAGATATATATGGATCACAAGAGTTTGAAATACATTTTTACATATAAATATATCAACATGAGGAAAATGATATGGCTTGAGTGACTCAAATATTACAATTGTTCAAAAAACTACCACCCAGGAAAGTAAAATAAGATGGAAGATGCATTAAGCAGGAACGATCATGGACTTATGACCAAAATTAGGATTGAGAGAGTCCTATATTCATGTATCTAGTAATCAATGATATGGAAATTGTTATGGAAAAGAAACCAATATTCCTTTTTCAAATGATTACTAAACGATATTTACTAGATAAGATAAAAATATATCAATATTTTGATGAGAACCTTCAAAAGATAATTAAAGCGTTTAAGGATGGAAGATTGTCAGATTTTTGTTTGAGGATGGAGTTCAAAAATTTGAAAAGAGGATATGTGTTCCATCATTACCTAAACTAAAAAGGTTACTATTATATGATTCTCACAACTCCAATTTATCTATACATAATTGTATAACCAATATGTATAGAGATATGAATGAATATTTTTGGTGGGATAAGAAGAAGTGAGAAATTGTTGACTATGTGTCAAGGTGTCTAGTTTGTCAATAAGTAAAGGCTGAGAGCGAACATCCTAGAGGATTCCTTAAACCTCTACGTTTTCCTATGGAAAAGTGGGATGATGTTATGATGTACTTTGTAATAGGACTACTGAGCACACCTAGATGAAATTATGCAATATGGTTAATTGTTCATCATCTTACAAAATCGGCACATTTCCTTGTGATAAGAGAAGATTTACCACCTGAGCACCTGACATGACTCTATATTAATGAAGTTATAAGACTTCATGGTGTACCTCTATCGACTATGTCTAATCGATATCCTTCATTTAAAATAAAATTATGGAAATTTATTTAGAAGGATTTGTATATTGAGCTTCATATGAGTACTATTTATCACCCCCAAACTGACGGACAGTCTGAAAGGACTATTCAAAGATTTGAAGACATGTTGAGATAATTCTCTCTTTACAATCAAGGTATCTGGGATCAATAATTACCATTGGTGGATTTTTCTTATAAAAATAGTTTCCATTTTAGTATCAAATGGTGCCATATGAAGCATTATATAGAAATATATGTCAAACTCCAACTTGTAGGGATAAAGTTGGTGAGAGGAAATATATCAGACTAGAACATATTGAAGGGACAATAATAAATGTAAAGACAATTCAAGACCATAATAAATCTTCCCAAAGTAGGAAAATTATATGTGATGATAACCAGAGAAAGCATTTGGAATTTCAATTGGGAGATCATGTCTTTCTTTAATTATCTCTATGGAAGGGTGTCTTAAGGTTCAGTAAGAAAGGTAAACTGACCCCTAGTTACATCAGACAATTTGAAATTCTAGAAATAACTGGAGTTTTAGCATACCATTTAGTAATGCCCCCAAGTCTATCCAAATATCATGATGTGTTCCACATGTCATTGTTAAATAATTACATGACATACCCAATGCCTGTACTCATCTGTGAGGAAATAGAACTGGAACATGACTTGTCTTATTTTGAAAAGACTATCGAGATTCTAAACACAAGAGTGAAAGTGCTGATAAATAGGATGGCTCGACTGGAAAAGGATCTTTAGAGAATAAATAAAATGGAGGAAGTAACATGGGAACCTGAGGATGTTATGAAGAGGAACCACCACCATATTTCTAGAGGGTTATATACATGAAAAATTTCGAGGATAAAATTTCCAATGGAGGGAAGATTATAACACCCCAATATTTTATGGTATGTTTCTACTTAAATAATTTCAATTCATTAGATAACTTATAATTTATTTAACAATAAGTCTTTTTGAAAAAACACTTGGTTGTATGAGATAGTTATAACCTAGCCATTAAAATTAAAATTTCGACTTCCATATTGTGAATCTTAAAAAAACAACATACATGGTTACATTCAGTATGTTATTTAGATTTCGATGGGATCAACATATTTTTTTATTGAATAGTAACTAACCCATATGAATAGTAATGTTACCCTTATGAATATTAATGTACCCTTATGAATAGTAATATAAACCTTATGAATAGTAACCTCACCCATGAATTTATAAAAGAAATTAGGCGCCTTATAAATGAAAGTTAATATTATTAGTTATGTGTTTGTATTTTTTATCAATAAATACTTAATTAAAATTATATAATAAATTAATTTTTTTTTAATTCATTTTCATAAAATATGTTCTTAATAAATATTTTTTCATCCTATGATTTTAGGATAATTTTATAAAACCTCAGTTAGTTTTTGAAAGTATATAAAACCATTTTTAAATTCATAATTTGTATTTTCTAATAAATACTAATTTTAGTTAAAAAGTAAATTTCTCATATCTAGAAAATTATTTTCATAAAATAGAATTTATTTTTGGTTTCAATACATCAAAAAATTGTTAGAGTTAATTTTTGGTATTTTTCTGAAATACTTATATTTTTTATGAATAGTGAAATTCGATGATTTACAACATATACTATATAAATGAATTTTTGAATCATTCTTGTGTTTTGGATGATGTAAATGGAATTTTAATTGAACTCACACGAAATTATTACTTTTTTTCACAATAATAATTGAAAATTATTGTCATGAAAAAAATAATAAAATATTGAGAAATCACTCCTCTACTCCAATATAAAAAACACCTCTCACTCCCTATTTCTCTCACACCTATCAAGATTTGAGAATTTCTTATGTTATTAAAAATAATCTTTCCAAGACCCTCTCTGATATCCAAGACCTTTGGGTCTCACCGAAAGGCCAAAACGAGAGGCCTTAAAGAGGTTCTCAAGGAGAGGAATTCAAGGGGTAAATATCCTTCTTTTCTTTTCTTTTCTTTTCAATTTACTTATTTGTTTATTATTTTCTCCTCACATACTCTTCCAAAATGATAATGATAACTCTAGTATAATCTATATACAATAATTATATCATTTTTATGGGGGATAAATCATCAATATTCTTACTCTCTCTCTCTTTAATTTTAAAAATGAAATCATCGTCCAGGAGGTGACGATTTACAACCTTTGGAGACGATGATGTTTTGTTCTCAGATTTATCCTTCAATTATGGTCATGAAACCATTTTTATGGTTCAAACAGATTATAAAATATTTATTATGTCTTATTTAAGGTTATTTAATCATTTTATATACATGATATTAAATATTAGAACAAAACTATTTCATAATGATCAAAACCCGCTAAAATCAAGCTAAGTGATTATCAATAACATGTTATCTAATGGTTCATCCTCAAACCATATAAACAAATGATATTTATAATAATTTAATATTATTTATTTTCATTGATAACATTAAATTACAATTATGGATAATTATATCAATTCCACCTGAACTCCATTACTCATAGTTAAGCAAACTGATCATGAAAATCAATTAAACGAACACTCTGAAGCAACGGAATTCAATCTTATAACTTATCAAAAATACCATAAAATTAACTTAATAAACTATAATGAATAAAATAAATTTATATAAGGTTATTTATTAATTAATTAATGGATTTAATTTTACTATCCAGTGTGTTAATATAAATGGAAGAACACATTCAGGCATAAGGTAAGTGGTTTATCATCTCAATTTTATTTTCGTGATATTTTTATTGTTCAAGAAATATTTATTAAATGTGGTGTATGTTTACTGAAATTTTATATATAATATAATGATTCTCTATGTATTCATTTTATTCAGTGATTCACTTGATGATTATTAAGTAGATTGATTACAATGTTTTAAGGGGCTTTGTTTCAATTTCTATATCATTGTGATTTACTTGGTATTTTTCACCTAATCATTCTCATGTAGTGTAACTAATGAACCTTTAAGAAAATTTTTCACTTGAAATTTTAATTAAATTATATATCAATATTCTTGTTACATGTATATGATTATTTTCTTAGCCGTATACTATTTTACATATGGTGTTTATGTGGAATGTTGTTATAACTATGGAAATAATGGTGAATCTATATCCTCTACTCAATATGGATATTGAAAAAGCATAATGTTCTTGTATTAAATAATCCTATAAATAATGATTTGGACTTTTAGTAATGGGTTAGGCCTACTATAGCCCCTCGATTCATCGATAGGTCTCATGAGAAAAATTAGTTTGCGACAAACCCTTCGAGTTTTTTTCCAAAATAGAATTATATGGGTACCTACCCACAGAATTAAACCATCTCAATGGTATTGTGGTTCATGTTCCAGATAAATGATGTTCAAAAAATTATAAATCTCTTTATTCTTTGTTAAGTCGTTACTATACATGAGGTTATCACTAGGACTAATCTATGGATGCATTTTCATTCTTAGTTTATTAATGGCATGTGTTTTTCATTTATTCAAGATTCCATATTGATTATGTAAAATTGATTATGATTCATTTATTTTTGATTCATGATTTTGTTATATATAACCTTTACAAAGAATTTGAGCTCACCCCTTCCATTTTTCTTCGTTACAAAGGCTATGAAGAAGAGATCATTTATTTAGTTCTCATGGATACTGTTTATTAGGTTCTGTGATGTATTATATTTTGATTCCATTCACAATGTAAAATTAGTTTCATATACGTAACTAGTTTCTTCATGACTATTAAACTGATCGGACCTTCATGATTTTATTCCTTATATTCATTCCAATGTAATGTAATAATACACCATCTTTTGACTTCTGGGGTCAGGGCATTACAGATCACCAAACTAAGAACCCTCAACTTCATTTTTCCAATTCAAAATTTGGTTTAAACTCTAATGTCTCCTTCATATAGAACTTGGTCTATCAAAATTATATTCATGATTATTTCAATTAATTGGTCGCCCATTTAATAATTCTTCTTAAATGAGTTCCTATTATCTCAGCTCACCAAATTGGGAACCCCTTTTCCTGGGTCTTCTACTATACACCATTATCATTACCTAATACCTATATAGAATGAAACCCAACCAAGAGATTCATTCACATAGGTACTATAATTAGATATAAATATTTTTCCAAAATTAACATGTCAAAAATCTATAACCCAAATGAAAACTCTATTGAGTCTCATTCACTTAGACCTCCTCTAAGACTACTGGAGATAAATGATTGGGTTTGTTACCAACTTAGTTTTTATGAAATTTTTAAAAAAAAATTAAATTTATTCAATGTATTTAATTTCACTCTAAATAAGAATATACTTTATTTATATGGTATAAACATTTAATATTGCACTACATGAAACATCATCTTAGCTTTCATTACAAGAAAGACTGAGTTTCTATGAAAGAACATTTTATTATTTTAAACAATATGGTTATAACATAACCACTAAACATATTAATATTCATAGTAATAAATATTTTTAAATTATTATTCTTACTATTTTAATATAGATAAAAAATATTGATTATGAAATATAAATGTTTAAATAAAGACTATTTGTTTTAAGAAAATACTATTTTCTCCAAAGAAATACTTTTTATGTCATTCGAAGAAAAAAATTAAATTAATTTTAGAAACATTTATAAATTCAAATAGATAAAATAAACTTCATTTTTTAACTTAGATTTTCAAAATTATCTTATGCTGAAATTTTGGGATATTTATGTAATATTTTATTTTTTTTACAAATAGTGAGAAATACTAGATTTTAATTGAATAATGATTTTTTAATTTATTTATATAGTTACATTATATTTAAATTTTATTTTGAAAAATATAACATCAATTAATCCAATTTATATCATTGTAGCCATTTCCACATTGAAATTTGTTATAAAAACATTTCAAACTTTTAGACCTTCTACTATAAAAACACATTTTTTCACACGTCTCCGGAATTAATTTTATGTAATTTTAGGAAAATTAAATTTTTGGAATTTTTAAATATGGATTCCATATTTTTAATCCTAATAAATTATAATTTCTAGTATGTTCATATTATTTTTTGAAGAAAAATTGTTAATGAAATTAATAAAAATTAATTATAGTTGTTATGTTAAAAACGAGCTTAATTAGTGACAAAACATAAAATGTAAGGTGTAATGATGACTCTAAATTAGTATAAAATATATTTTCTAGACATATTTATACAATTAAACCTCTATTAATCTATTTTGGACCATTTTTCAACCATTGGGAACTATTAAAACGTGGTTAGCATACAATTCTTTCCAAAAATACCAAGTGTGTCCTTTTCCCCACTTATAAAATGCCACCACCAATTTCCATATATTCAAACCTCTCAATTTCTTCGTATCATCCCATGCATGACCAAATATCCTCTAAAAATTCCTCAATTCAACCTATAATTTTTTATTTGGTAATAAATCCCATCAAAGAAGCCCTTTTCTGCAAACCAAAAGGAGTTACCCAAAGAAGAGGTAGTGTCCTTCAATAAGATTTTTTTTTAATTTCTTTCTCCACCTAAAAAATTATTACTATTATAGAATTATATAATATCATTAATATCCTAAATGTATTTATATTATTTCAAAATAATTTTACAACCTACACTCACACAAACTTCCATCAAATAGGATACACAGTAATAATTCTTGTGTACAGCGTACAACCGCCTCATGAACAAATATCTTAAGTTCTTTCATTTACACATTTAAATATTGTAAATAATTATGGAAGTTACATTTTCATATGATACACAGTAATCATTCTTGTGGACATGTGAACTAACACCTTCTCAAAGTGATGTGATCCATTCACACCTTACATGGAATGTATTAGAGATTGGTTTAGAATAATTATATGATATATATTACATAATAATTATAATTTGATGATAATAAATATATATAATTTTTTTTGTTTATTTAAATACAAAAAGAAAATGGAAATAACATTCATGCCTATGTAGGGTGTACCGTCTTCATAAAAGGTGTATTCTATTTCATATTTATATCCTGTATATATTGTTATAAAAATTTATATACTGAATATATATGAAATTTAAATCATTTTTTACATTATATAAATAATCAAATCTTTATCTATATGACTGGGTCAAGAATAAGAAGTCAAAACATATATAAAAAAGTCATTGTTACCTGAAACGTAAATTAAACATGATAGTGTTAATAAACAGGTAATATGAAATCACAATCAAATCCTCCAATGGCCCGAAGGCCTTTATTTTTTATTTATTTTTGATAATCCACCTTTCAAGGGGTGAGGTGGAACCCTTACAAGACCCGTAGGCATATGTATTACACGGCCTGTAGGCCTTAGAAGAATTCATTGGTCGTAGGCTTGAAACATTACATACAACCCAGACTAACTAATTGGAACTTCTCCTCCCCAGCATCTTCATCGTGAAATCATCTCTCCACCTTTGAATGGCTACTCGGCTAGGCTTTCCCATGCATTAATAGGCTTGTCCCGATGGTAGGTGCCATACCCTCTTATTCTTGCAATCCGTTTAGCTTCTGCTATGATGAAATCTCCTTGATCCTTCCTTCTTCTGAATCTTATTCCTTGTAGTTTGTCGGGTTTGCATCTGCACTTAAGGTGGACAGAAGGCCTTGAGGTGGCCCGAAGGCATTACTGAATCGAAGGCCTAGGTGGCCTGAAGGATTTAAAGGACTTGGGGACCAAATCGGTGGCCCAAAGGCCCAAATGGGGGAATATTCCCAGCTGCTATTGTGCTAAACAGTTCCTGCTACAGTTCTGCATAGTTCCTACTATAGTACCTACTACAGTTCTGTATAGTTCCTGCTATAGTCTACATAGTTCCTGCTACAGTACATGCTACAGTACCTGCTATGGTAACCCGGAGATTAGCCTCTGCTTGGATTTGATCTTGGGTCTCTTGTATGCACTTAAAGAGTCCTCTCCAACTGGGTTGTGGCTCATGTTCTCACAATCAAGTCATATATCTTATTATATATAATAATATTTATTAGGTTCTATTTATTATAAAGTAATAATTATTATATATTAGGTTTGAAAGTGTATAATGAAATTCAAGACTTAAGGTAATGGTTTTCTCGTCTCAATTTTATTTCTATGAGTTATATGCTATATTCACCACTTATTCTTCTTCTGTGTATCACATGTTATATCATGAATATAATCTTCCTAATGTACGTATAAGTTTATATTTTTGTTATTATTTATCAGATCTCACGATTCAAATGTTACTCAAATAGTAGGGGTATATCTAGTCTCACTTTTATTTCCACGAGAATTTTTCCTTATTCACCACTTGTTTATTTTGTGTGGTGTATATACTACTAATGAATGTTTTATATTATTATTATACATAAAATTATATTTATTTAAATATCTATTTTAAGATTTATTTTCCATGTAATTTATTGTTCAAGAGTTACCAAATTAGAAAAGTAATTTTGTCTCAATTTTCTTTCTTTGAGATACATGCCATGGTATGCACCTATGTTATATATGAGGTGTATATGCTAACCTATGACATGTTATATCATTAATATATTTATTTTAATGATATTTCATGATTAATGTTCTTTTATTCTTTCATGGGGATTAAGATTTAATGTTAACAATTTGGTAATAGTTTTTCGCTACAATCCTATCATTTAACAAAATTGTTTATAAATATAAATTCATTAATAAATTATTATGATCCTTATCTTGAAAAATCTCATGATTTCTCTTCCCCTTGGTTTATTCAAGATGTCTTCATGAAATGGTTCCATTTTTATACTCTTCGGTACATAATATAATTAATAAAGTGTTTTTATGAAAATCAATATTTATTTCTCTCTTCGAGCGGAAATCTATTTTATTAAATAATCATGTTTCCTAAAAATGTATTCAAAATTGTTTTAAAATAATATTTTATGTTTTTTCAAGGAAAATTATTTCAAAATTGTTTTATGTTTTAAAAACAAGATAAAAATAGTTTATGATTTAAAAATATTTTTTCAAAGATAAAAGGATATTTTCTTAAATAAATGCTTCAATGAATTTTCAATTATTTCTCTGTAAGAAATAGGATTTCTCAAAAATATCTTATGAAAATGAAATTTAATGAAAAGTCTATTCATCTTAAATAAAATTCAAGTGACATTTCAAAATACTTCTCTATCCAAGATGACATAAATTCCTGTATTTTTATGCTTTAATGGGTAAATGATTCGTAAATACCATTTCTATTCTTTCATAAATGGTTTATGTTTTGATGTCATGATGTTTATGACACCCATATCTCTTCCAAAGGTTATATGATATTAAATCCCCATTCCTTTATTAGGTTATAATTTAATGAAATGATTATGGATCCTATATAGTTTCCAAATAGTTCTTGATATGGTGGAATTTTTATGATACCCATTTCATTTTGTGGGTTATGATATGATGGTTATGAAATCCATCTCCTTTTATGGTTCGGGATATGTTGAATGTTTTATTATCTAGTGGAATGTGTATTTATTATTAAATTATGTTATGTGTAGGACCTATATCTCTCTCTAATTAAGTTAATACATATTTATATCTTATGATATAGATATGGATGAAGTGGAGAGTAAACCCAATTTAGTAAGGGAAATTGTCAGCTATGATGGTTTTAAGAGTGAACTATGACTACTAAGATGGTCTTGGGAGTGAACTGTGACTAATAAGATAGACTTGAGATTGAACCGTGACTAGAAATACAATCTTGGAAGAGGTCATTGAATAGAAATAGGGGAAACAAGTTAATGGGATTTATCCTCAATGAGAAGATGTTGTATCCTGGCCCACTATAAAGAAAGGGTTTTGATTTGGGATGGTGGTGTGTCCAACGTATTTAGTGCATCCCCATGAAGTTCCTTGATATGTTTTTTAAATTATCATTACATTTTATGGAATGATTCTATATTATTTTATGTATGAAATATATATATATATATTTCTTATGTCAATGATAAGCTCTCACAACTCATGCTCTTTGATTTCCTTATGATTCATGTCATAGGATTTGGGAACCTTTATGTCATGATTGATGATTATGATATTTTATATATAGGGTATGTTCATAAAATGTTTTTATCATGTTATCATAGACATATTTCCATGTTATTATTATTTATATCATTTATTTTTACCCATACAGGGAATCTGATCTCACTCTTTCTTATGATTTATTTTCACATGTTATGAAGAATGGTTTTTAGTTGGAGTAATAAAGGGTTATATCTTCCAGAAAATTATAAGAATGTGTTCCTAGTTTCCAAATATAGTAATATATTATAGTCCTAAAGAATGTACTTTTTAATGAACTGAATATTCATCTAAAATGATTTAGTATCCTTGTATATTAATCCTGGTTCACTATAGTTTGTATCAAGGGAATTGTTTATTCAACCATGGGAAACTAGGATGAGAAAACATTAGTGAGATCCATATGGATATTTTTGAGGATATGTCTAGGTATGTATCGATGGATAAACCTATGGTGTCATCGATTAAATAACTATATGATATGTTTTAGAAATGATATAAGTAATTTATCATGATTATGTGGTTTTCCTCAATTATAAGTGCCATTCACACTATGCTTGCTAGTTTTAGTCAATGGTTGGAACCCAAAGGAGTCTTGTTAATGATGAATGCAATGGACAATGTGATGAATGTACTTTTAAGAAACCAAATGATATGGGATCTATAATTCAAATTTTTTTGACATTATCCTACAAATTTATCAAGATATGGATCATGGTGAACATCAAAATGAGAAAATGTATGAAAAATGATCTGTTGAATCCTTCATGAGACAACAACCACTTTTTTAGTGATTATGTTGACCCATTAGTTGTTGAGAAATGGATCAGTACCATTTAAAAAGATATTTAACATCTTCTAATGTTCATAGAATGAAAAAGTCACTTTGGATGTCTATCATTTAGAAGTTGAGGAATATCAATGGTGGAATATTATTCAGAATACAAGGAAACTGAAAAAAATTGACTCCATGGATTGGGATGAGTTCATGAAATTAATTTTCAATAAAAAAATTATCATATTCTTCATACCAAAATAAATAAGTAATTAATAGATACTAAGAAGAACGATGATTGACATTTTGGTGCCTATGAAGAAAATTTAACAACTATTTCAAGGTACTCTTTAGGTATTATCATCCAAACCAAAAGTAAGGTTAATCGATTCTTTTGTATATTAAAAACAAGTATCTAAATTGAGTTACCCATAAGAGACATCAGTATCTATGAAAAAGTTTTTCAATGATAAATTAAGATAGAAATTGAGGTTGGTGTTACACATAAATCTCCTGGGTTTGATAAGAAAATAAACATGGAATTCAAAGGTAGCTATAAGAATAAGGGAGAAAAGGATATTATCTTTGATTTTTCCTCAATCTATGGAAATAATCATGGGGAAAATTTTCTTAAGTGGAATACAAAATATTTTAATTGTGGTAAGTATGGCCATCAATCTTTTACCTACCAAAGTTGTGGGAAAAAGTTAGTTAACGATAGAAATAGCGATTAATATGGATAAAATGAACCTATCACACATCAGTGCTTCACGTTTAAGGAGTTTGGGACTTACGTGAATCAATTCCACTATACAAAGAATAATATGGATTATAAGACATGAAAACCTTTGAGGAAAAATAAAAAAGAGTGATATTATGCAATTATAATGGCTTAAGTGAATCATGATAATTAGGGAAAACTTATCCTCCCACTTAGTTGGGAAATTCATTATTTATTTTTTATGAAAAAACTGTAAGAAAATCTTATTGTTAATCCTTTAGTGAAGTTACATGTGACTATCTTCATTTATATGTATTTTTTAATAATAAAATCACATTTAATATCTTATCAGTGCAAGTATAAACCCAAATATCCAATAAAAATGTTTTTGATATAAGATTAAATCGTATTTAAGGAATAAAGGGTGAATTATATTTATAAGGTTTATAAGGTTAACCATTTATGGAACAGATTAAGTTAATATTAGGATGAGGTTTTATATATTTAATGTATTATCTCAGCATATGAGGATTTGTTCATAATGGATAACCAGTGATAACCTTTTGTTTTGATGATACCTAAAGATATATAATATGACTTACTAGACTATCTATTTGTCCCATGATCCATTAGTGATTCAGGTATAAAAAAAATTATCCTTTATATCTTATATTATGAGATAAAGTTGAAATTTATCATGGAATAACAAAAGGGTGATATTGTTTATAGGAAAAGGAATGAAATCCTGTATGTATATTTCTATATGTTCTTAGACAGTAAAATAATTCCTCGACTCCTGGAAAAGAATATTGAAAAAGATTTATCCTAATACATTCTTTTATATTTATGTGATGGTCTTATAAATCATCACATATTTATGGTTTGAAGACACTTAAAAATCCATTTATTATTCACTTTATTGTGATCATTTATCTCAATCATACTCTATAATTTACAATTTTCTTCCATGCCCAATATTCTCTTACCATATATATTCCCCAATATGGAAACCTAGTTATGAGTTACATTGGGTAATCATTATGTCTTTGAATTTTTTTTAAAATAATTTTTTGTATTTATTTTTGTGACTTTGAGTTACTATGAAATTCACATTTAATTTTTAAACTTTAATGGCCCTAACTAATTTTGTGGTTGAAATTCCTTTAAATTGGGGTAGAATATAACACCCTTAGTTTTTAGGATTTAATATTTTTGAATAAATTAAATTTATTTTATGAGTTGAATTTAATGTTGATACTTGCTAAAATTTCATCATGTGTTACAATATGTTAACCTTGTGTTACACACTACCTCAGCTTAGATTGTGTTACACACAACACTAAATGTCAATAAATGAGCATTTTATTATTTTAAACAGGATAGTATTAAAATTCCTGCTAAACATATTAATATTAATAGTAATAACTAATATTTAAAAATTATTCGTAATTATTTCAAATATATATCACATTTATATTGAAAAACATAATTTTCAGTAAAGTCTATACGTTTTGAAAAAAATACTATTTTTTCAAAAGAACTGATTTTTATGTCCTTCTATGACCAATAATAAAATTAATTTTACACACTATTAGAAATTTAATTAGGTAAAATAAACTTTATTTTACACTTCATATTATCAAAAGTATCTTATGTTTAATTTTTGGTATTTTTCTAAAATATTTTATTTCTATATGAATAGTGAAAAATACTGAATTTTAATTGAACGATGCTTTTTAATAGGATTTATTTATATTTTTATATAATATATTTATTTAATTTTAATGTTTAATTAGATAGTTTATAATTTATTTAATACAATTTATGTCATTGGATCCAATTTCACATTAAAATTGGATATAAAAACATTTCAAACTTTTGACCCTTTGACTTTAAAAACCAGATTTCGCAACAAATCTAAAAGATTAATTTTAAATTAATTTCTACCATCTCTTTGTTTATAATTTATAAAAATGAATTAAATATTTATAATAATATTAATTTATAATTTCTATTATGTTAAATTGACTATTTTGACCAAAAATATTAGTGAATGTAATCAAAATAAATTGTAACATTTAAGTTAAAAACAAGCATAATTAATGACTAATCTTAAATTATAAAAAAAATAAAAATAAAAAATATTTTCTGGCCATATTAAACATTTATACGAATATATATATATAATTTTTCATTTCGAAATCTTTTGGGAAAATGAAAACATGGGGAGCACGCAATTATTTTCAAAAATATCAAGTATGTGTTTTCCCCACTTATAAAAGGCCACGGCCTCTTTCCCTCTATTGACAGCTCTAAATACCTTTTTTCAAAAAAAAAACAGACCAAATATCCCCATAAATTTCCTACATTAATCTTAGAGGCATCACTTTGAGAATTAATCCAACCAAGGAATCCCTTTCATTCAAACTAAAAGGACTTTCTCAAGGAAGAGGTTATATCCTTCAATAAGCACTTTTGATTTATTTCTTCATCCACTCCTAAATTATTATTATTAATTTATTATATAATAACCTCAATATCCTAAACATATTTATTTTTTTATTCTAAATTTATGATCTACACTCACACACACTTCCATCAAATGAGATACACAATCATCATTCATGTGTATGGCAGACTACCGCCTTGCAAAATGATGTCTTTCATTCTTCCATTACCACCTTTAAAGGATGGGAATAATGATGTAATTTTTATTTTTATATAATATATATTATCATTATGATTTTTTTAATCTATTTTAGTTATTATATAACATATATATTCAAGATTTAAATTTTTTGGGAATACGCTAACTTCATTTTTGGATGTGAGGATTATCGCCTCTTCAAAACGATGTGATTCATTCACACTTTACATGGAATGTATTATGGATGGGTTTATTAAATTTATATGATATATATGACATAATAATTATAATTTAAATAATATATATATATATACTTTATTTATTTAATTTATTTCAATAAAATAAGAAAATAGAAAAATGTTCATCCGTACGTATAGCCTACCATCTCCATGAACGATGTATTCCATTTCATATTTTTATCTGGTATATATTGTTATAAATATTTATATAATGAATATATATGATATTTAATAAATTTTTACATTATTTAAATAATTATATCATTATCTAAGTAAGGGGTTCAATAATAACAAGTCAAAATATATACAAAAATAAAGCGGTTATTACCCAAAACGTAAATTTAACAAGAAATTGTTAATTAATAGTTAATATAAAGTCATAATAAAACCATATATGGTATCATATATAATAATATGGTTCTATTTTATATTCATATTAATATTATATTAGTTATACATGAGTTTTGAACATGTTCAAAGAAAGTTAAGGCTTAAGGTAAGGGTTTTCACATCTCACATTTATTTCTGTGAGATATAAGGTATATTCCCCACATATTCATAATGTGTGGTGTATATACTTACACATGATATTTTATATTTTTTTTGAATGGCCCGAAGGCCTTATTTTTTATTGATTTTCTAATACTCCCACTTTCAAGGGATGAGGGGGAACCCTTACAAGGATCGTAGGCTTAGGAATTACATTTCCCGTAGGCTTGGAGATATTACATGACCCGTAGGTCTTAAAGAAATCATACAGACATGACTACTTGAAACTGCTCCTCCCCAGCATCTGAATCGTGATCATCTATCCACCATTGCATGAGTTTTCGGCTAGCATGTCCTTGTGCAGGGATGCACAGGCACGATACCGATGGAAAATGACGTACCCTCTCATTCATTCAAAGTCTGTTTAGCCCTTCTCTGGTGGATGTGCCCTGCTCTTTCCTCCTTGAGAGTGGTTCCCTGTAGAATCTGTCTGTGCAACTGCAAATCAGGTGGCCCTAAGGGCCTTGAGGTGGCCTGAAAGCATTACTGATCTGAAGGCATTGGGTGGCCTGAAGGCCTTAAGGACTCCAAGCCCAAACCGGTGGCCCAATTTGAATAGTTCTGGCTGCAACAGTAGTGAATAGTAACTACTACAGTACCTGCTACAGTATCTGCTATAGTACTGCTACAGTACCCCCGAAATTATGCCTCTGCCTGGTTTCGAACCTGGGTCTCGTGGATGCACTTAGAGAGAACTCAGGGTTGAGGCTCAAGAAATTTTATATAATTAATATACTTTATTTAATCATATTAAAAGTTTCAATTTAATCTTTTTCTTTCATGGATCTTGTAATTCAAATGTTAATCAAGTAATAATGGTATTTCTAGCCTCACCTTTATTTTTGTAATACATAAGCCTTATTCACCACTCGTTTCTTTTTTGTAGTGTATATACTGACTATAAAAGAATTAAATTATTATTATACATAATTTTATGGTTACTTACTTATCCATTTTATGATCTCTTTTTCATTAGATTTATGGTTCAAAAATTACCAAATTGGTAAAGTAATTGAATATCAATTTCCCTTCTTTGAGATACACTTCTTGGTATGCATCTATATTCTTCTTTGAGTTGTATATACATCCCCTTCACATGTTTTATAATGAATATAATTATTTTCATGATATTTTATGATTAATTTATTATTATTAATTACTGGAGATTACGATTCAAATTTACCAAATTGGTTACATTTTATTTCTACAATCTCATTATTTATTGAGATTTTTTATGATTATGCTTCCACTGATGAAATATTATGATACATTGATCAATAAAAATAATGAATTTTCTTACACATAGGTTATTCAGGATATGTTCAAGTATTAGTATCAATATTTTACTCTTCGTTACTTAAAATAATTAATAATGGGTTTCAAATGTAATCAGGCATTATTTATCTCCTCAGTCGAAAATATATTCCTTTCAATAAACATGTTTCTTAAAAATTTCTTAAAGTGTTTTTAAATGATATTTTAGGTTCATTTTAAAGGAATTGGATTTTACATGTGTGTAATTTTTTAAAATATATCAAAAAAAATATGTTTTAAAAAGATTTTTTATCAAATATGAAAGGTTTATTTTCTAAAGAAATGTTTTAAATGAAATTTATGGGATTTATTTGTAAGAAAATGATTTTTGAAAAAAAAAATTATGTAAGATATTTTTCAAATAAAAGATATTAACCTAAATAAATTTTCCACACGATCTTTAAAAATCCTTATCCATCCAATATAACATACATTTTATTATTTTATGATTTATTGGGGATATTACACAAGATTAACATTCATGTTATTTCTTGAATTGTTTATGTTTTGATGTCCTGATGTTTATGAAACCTTCTTCTCTTACTTGGGTTATATTCTTTTGAAACCCTCTTATTTTTATAGTAAATACTTTGATGAAATTATTATGAATCATAACTCTTTTCCATAGGTTATGATATGATTAAATTCTGATGATACCCATTTCATTTCATTGGTTATGAAATGATGTTTATGAAACCCATCTATTTTTATGGATCATGATATAATTAATGTTTTATTATATTTTGGAAAAAATTTGTATGATTTCATTATGTGATGGGTGGGGCCTAAATATCCCTCCAAGGTATTGGGTATATATTTATGTATCCTGATTTACACATGGCTGAAATAGAGAGTATACTTGGTTATGTAAGGGATTTTATCCTCTATATGATCTTGGGATTGAAACTTTACTACTAAGATGGTCTTGGGAGTGAACATTAACTAAAAATATGGTATTGTTATTGAACCTTCAATACTATGATGGTCTTGGGAGTGAAAATTGACCACTAATATGGGAAGCCGATCAACTAGATTGACCCACTATAGGAAGAAGGTGTAATTAGACCCACTATAAGGAAAGGGTTGTGACTCGAGATGGTGGTGTGTCTCGCCTAGTAGATGCATCCCCCATGAACTTCATTTTAATGTTTTGGAAGTGATCTTTTACTTATATAGAATTATTTTATACTCTTATTTGAATTTCACAAGTATATTTCTTATACCAATGATATGTTCACGTGACTCATGATCTTTGATTTCCTTATGATTCATTTCTTATGAACTAGAAAAATTTATGTCAT
Source organism: Viscum album (assembly GCA_963277665.1). Lineage (NCBI taxonomy): Eukaryota > Viridiplantae > Streptophyta > Magnoliopsida > Santalales > Viscaceae > Viscum > Viscum album. Next base: position 57,681,209 of record OY728156.1, read on the forward strand.
GACTCATGATTATAAGCTTTTATATGTAGTGTATAATCTTTAAATCATATTATCAGGTTATCATGCCTTAATGTTCTTGTTTTTCTTACATATATCCTTTATTTTAACCCTTAATGAGCATCTAATATCACATTTCTTATGTTTCATTTCCCCATGATCTGAAGAAATGTTTTAAGTTGGAGTACTAAAGGGTAAGATCTTCACAGGAAATACAAAAGATATTTCCCCAAATTAGAATAATGTGTTACCAATTGTCAAAGACACTAAATTATTATGGTCCTTGGGAATTTAATTTTGTAACGTGAATAATATTCATCTAAAATTATGTAATATCCATTTATGTTAATCATAGGTCGTTATAGGGTTATTCACACTAATGTTCTCACTTTAGATCATTTATTCCTTTAATAGTGGAAATTAGTAACCCTATAAGATACATCCCCTATTTAATTCCCTCATAAATTTTCACATTGGGATATAACCAGTATTGTATTATATTAATAAGGGAGACCATATCTCTTAAAATATTTAAGGAAGCTTCTTTGGTGAAACCATATCAGCTCATTTGACTCAGTTGTTTTAAAATGGAACAACATCCACAAGGCACCCATTATATCTTTCAATTAGAATCCCAAATACAATCAATAAGAAATTAATATAAATTTTACTTACATTATTGTAACCCCAAAAAAATAACTTCTCTGATTTATATCACAAAAAATATGATAAACCTAAAAGGGACACTTTTTTCAAGTCCCACAAAAAGAATTTCTAAGTTATTTAAACTAGTAATCTATTTCATCTAAGATTAAAATTCTTGGAAAGTATTCATAAATGGTATTATGATTTTATTTTTCCATTATATGACTATCATGTTACTCTATCTCCATTTTTTGAGGGGAAATCCAGTTTGTATGAAATGATTCAACATACCTTCATCAATTTAACTCTTGGATAGTCTACTTTGTCAAAAAAATTGGATATCTGTGGTTTTAAAAGCATAAAGGTACCTTTATTAAAAAAATGATTAATTTCCCTAAAATATTTATGATTAACTGGATGATAGTGTAAAATTATTCCAAGTTGAAGGAATCCTCTCTCAGATCGTCAATGATATGAAAAAGGTTATATACCTTACCCCTCATCTCACTTATAGGGGTATGGGTGATTAAAGCGTAGAAATTTTTCAATTTAATTTAACATATTATTTTATTTATAGAAACAACTTAAACCCCAAAGACTCTTTATTTAATATTAGTAAAATAATGATCCCATATATAAAGATAATGGGTTTTTAAGAATGCTAAAGTGGATATAGTATATTTTAGGATATTGTTATCAATTAATAAGTCATATTAAAAGGTAAAAGAGATGATTAATGTGTTTTTTAAATTAAATCAAGTAAAAACAATATTATATATAGTTACATTGTTTAAAACATCTAAGAAGATGTTTTTAGTGTTTAAGGAAGGTTGGATTTGGTTTGGGGAGGTCCTGATATAAAAAGAAGAAAATATTGAATTTCTGAACTGTGACAGACATGTCCAATATAAAGGTTATACAAGTGGTTAATCCATAAACGGCTGTATCATGTGGTTCATTGAATCAATTCATGAATTATATCTAAAACATAATGAAATTTTGTGAATGTTAACTCTTGATCAACTGAATTTTGGTCATACAGCCAATCCATAGGGTCAATATAGACATATGGTTGATTGATTATTCACATGGTTACATAAAGGTTGATCATTCAATTAATCCACATGGTCAATATAGACATTTTTTCAATTAATAATTTTCTACCTTGTGGATAGTCATGTGATTATAAAATTGTTTGATGAATCTACAATACGAAAAAATGGCTTTCTATAATTCATATATTCTGAAGAAATAAAAATTAGGTGGTTCACATGGGTTTTTCTTAATTTTTTATTGATAATAATGAAATTTTTACTCAATTATAGGTCTCAGCATCAAATTTAAGGTGATACTACGAAGAGATATGTGTTTCAATACCCAAGTATAAAGTCCATTTAGAAAATATTCAAGTTTCCATGCATGGGGAGATATTAAAAAAAATAAGTTGTCCATTTTGTAGAGAACATTTATCTGTTGATATTCATGTATTATATGAGAGTTAATAGGTTGAGTATTAATGATATTTAAAGGTACTCCATGACTTCTTTAAAGTATGTTGAATAAATCTATAAAGGATAATTTATCACATCTATCCGAAACTGTGTCACTATAAATGTTATGGGAATATTATTCTTGATTTTATTCTATGAATATAGATTTATGGGGGAATGAAAAATAATGGGTTGTCGATGCTAATAAAAACATAGAGAATATTAATTGAATATTGAAAAGTAAATAATATAGATATATAATAAGAATATGTTTTTGTCACTCACTATTGTGAAAGAGATTAAATTATGAGATAAGAAGGCATGTTTTGTGAAAGTTGTAAAGAGGTAAGTGTCATGGTAATAATATTGTTAAAATTATGATATTAGGAAATAATTTATTGTTCTATTGAAATTATATAAACATTAATTATTATTTGTGATGTAGTTTCATCATTAGAATACAATGGTGTATTTAAAGTTCTTGGTTATCTCTTATTTTATGCGATTCATGCGATTATTTCTACTAGACTATATGCTCTTGGTATTTTTAGACCATGCCATAGACTGGATACTATTATTGAATAGTGAACCTTAAAAAATATTATTCCTTTTTTGTGTGTTCATATGGGTGTTTTTAATAGAATGTAAATTTAATCTAACTAATAATGATAGGTTTTTGAAAAAAGTGAAATAAATTTTTACTCACTGAGTCACTCCCCCCCCACCTCTCATGGAGTTTGCTAATCCTATGGGTGGTTTTTCAGTTTTTATCAGCATGAGGTTCTTTTATTGAGTCATGGATGTTTGATGATTAAAATATGATTATTTTTATTACCAATTTATTTTACGAATAAAATATTATCTAAACTTGGTAAATAATAAGTGGTATATAACATTTGATAAGAAAAAATTACCTGGTTTGGAAGGAAGATATGTTGAAATATATATTTTTTTATTAGTTATAATTACCTAGAAGTTGATGGTAATAGCTTTACCCCTCATGCTGAAGGTGTTACCATGAAAAAAAATGTAATGTTATGTCCAATTGTTTTTGGTTTCATTTGTTTTCAATATATCAAAATGTTTTGTCTGTGAATGTTACTAGATAAAACAGGTAAAGTCTTTAGTAGAGAAAGTTCCCTAATAAAGATAGATCTTTTGATAAATATTCCATACAATTATTTCTAAATAATGATTCTACACAAATAAGTTGAAGGAACATTATTTATGGATGAATATATGAAAATTAGATGATTCCAAAGTGAGAATATCTAATATGGAGTACTAAATAAGAATCTGTGTTTCTAAAAAATACCAATCATAAAAATATCTCAAAAAATTTTATTATGGATATTCTTGTATGTTTATTGTACAAAATTATCTAATCTTAAATCCTAAAGTTTCTAGAGAAACATTTATATTATGTTTCAGACATAATTTTCCAAAAATAGAGAAAACATATAGAGCATAGATGATGTGTCAGATGAAATTGTTTGGATACTATCCATTTTTTAGTAAAGATTATGATTCCTGAAATATAACATAGATATGTTCTTATCCATTGTAGATAAAAGTTAAAATATTTAAATAAGAGGTTTTATAAACATTGATATATCCTTGTTCCATCCTTATATATATTTTCTTTCAATTCTGTGATATCGAACAATCGAACAAAGAATGGGTAATTCAATGAGCATTAGATATCTTTTCCAAGCTATCAAATAGAGAAAACTCATGATGTTTATGATGTTTCCATAGATAGAGAAGTTATATTATTACTACTATAATGTGTTTAGTATGTTAATTCTATATAAAAAGGTCCATCAGATATACACATGAAAGATCCAATGTACAAAAACATGTAATGTCACTAGATGCAGAAATATATCAAAAAATAAAATAAAATCTGTAGATTGAGATGCAAGAGGATTTTACCTATAAGGATAACTGTAAGGTAAATAATTGGATATAGATATCATTTAGAAAATTAAATATAAGTTTACTAAAATAGGGAAATCCTGAAAAGGTGAAATAGATGATAAATGTTCAATTTGTTCATTAGAAGAAGAAATGTTGAAGGTTTACTAATGGAAAGAAATGTCATAATTAAGATAAACTAACAAATTTACACTAGACATATAAATTATAAGTGTATTTACAAATACCTTGTAAAGTAATTAAATATGTCGATGTTGAAGCAAGTCAGTGAAATTTTGTAACACCCCAAGCTTCTACGGTACGTTTCCCTTCGAATAATGCGATAGCGTGTGTTGTACGCAACCTCGAGTTCTAACACACACCACAACTAATCAAACTAGCCGTTATGAATAGTAATACGTACTTTTTGAAATTATATATATTTTATATTTGAAAATGGACTTCATTTTTGGATTCGGAATATCGAATTTAGCCTAAGGTGAAATTATGGTACATTTCGGATAACTTTCATATTTTGATGAATAGTGAAAATTACTAAATTTTAATTAAAAACAACTTTTTTAATCCAATTAATTACTAGTGATAAATTATGAATTTGAGTGGTTTTAAAGTATATTTAGAATATATTTTTACCATTTAATATAATTTTGGTCATTGGACATAATTTTACAATTAAACCGAACATAAACAAGTGTCAATCTTTTGATAGTTATTATCTCTTAAAAACACGCTTTTTGTTTTAACAGCGGGAATTAATTTTAAATTAATTTCTGCCACTTCTGTGTTTTGAATTTAGAAAAATGGATTCCATATTTGGAATCAGGATGTTCAAATTGTGTAAATAGGTAACTTTTATTTTTAGACATTTTGAATAATTACTGCGGTAAATATTTTATTTACCATGGTTAAGGGTAAATCCGGTAAATAAGGGTTAAAAAATAATATTATAGTAATACAAAATTACCCTAAAACGTGTCTTAACCCTATTGGTTGATACATGGTCGACCATGGGAATCTTTGGGTCTATTTTGGGACCCCATGGATCCACTTGTAAGTGATAATGACACATTATATTAATAAAGTTAAAATAAAAATAAAAATGGCATAAGCTTACATCTTTTAGAAGAACAATTTTTACATAGGGTTATACATGTTGGATTTTCGATTATAAATATTCATTAGAAAGATAAAAAGATTTCCTACATAATGATATTTTATTTAGAATTTTTAGACATCAAATAATTTAAATTATTAATGACACAATAATGATGCAATGTTTACCTCATTAATAAATCATTTAAATAAATAAGATTATAATGATTAAACTATTATCTAAAACCTGTCCAATTCTTATTGGTTGATGTTATTTAGAATATGAGTCATCTTATCTTAGACCTCAATGATTTTTGGACCATTATAAACCGAATACAAATATATTATAAAGTAATACTTTCACACTTTCCTAAAGAGCCCCTCCTCTCCCTTATAAAAGGAGACCACTTCTACTCATTCCTCACACCTCTCAAGCCACTTGGCTCGTCCAAACTCTGCCCAACTAAGCTCCCCACATCCCTCTCCTCCTCCTTGAAGCTTCCCCTTAGGCAGAAAGCATTTCAACAAGTCCTTTGGTTCTAACCAAAGTGAGTTACCTAAATTAAAGGTAACGATTTCTCTTAAATTATTTTCATTTATTTTGCTTCTCCAACCCCCAAAATCTTTTTATTTCCTTTCTTTTGTAACAACACCAGTATCCTCAATATACTAGGATGTTGTTATAAGAAGGATTCAAACTACACATACACACAACTCCATCTAATGGATGATGAACATAATGTTTCTGTGGATGGCAAACTAACGCCTCACGAAACGATGATTGTTCAAATACATCTTACCGCCTCTCATGGTGGCCATTATGATGGCACTGTAATTAAATATGATATTAATGATATATATTTTATATATAAGCTTCTGTAATTCCATTTTATTTCATACCATTATTCGTTTCATGTTGTATATACATACGATAATTTCATTTGAGGAAGTGCGGACTACCGCCCCCTTAAAATGATATGACTCGTTCATACCACACATGGAACGTATAAAGGATGGTGTTAATGAACTTAAGTAACATGTATAAAATATTATATTATACTGGAATAGAAATATACCTATGTATCATTTGTATTCGATTCTTTTAAAATAAAAATTAAATGGAAGTAGCGTTCGTGCGTACGTACGGACTACCGTCTCCACGAACGCGATGAGATTCATTCTCCATCGTATCCATTCAAGTATAATTATCATTTGATGATTTAAAAATGATGTTTAAGGACTTGATACCATTCTGGATTTAAATAATATACAACTTATCCTTTACAAACATGTCTTACGTAACAAAACATACAAAAGCAAACAAGTAAGTTCACACCTGAAACAGCGATAACACTAAGATATTATTATCAAATCAATATTAAAAGATCATATATGATATCATATTAATGTATATAATTCTTGTATAATTTAATAATAATTATTTCACCATTATACAGGAGGATAACCTACCCCAACCAAGGAAAAGTACAAGGTAAGGGTTACTTCACAATCTCTTCATTATCCGAGGTTGTTTATATGTAATAATCTACTGGGATCTCTTTATCATCCACATCCATGTTTTCTTAAAAATGTATTTCAAAACATTTTTACTATTTAAAAGAATATGGGTAAAAGTAATTTATACCCTTGTTTGACTTTTTTATAAGAGGTTTATAAAGGAATATTTCCATCGTTTTCAAAACAATGTCCTTTTTAACCTTTTCGACAGAATTGAGGTAAGAATGTTTTTTTTAACTTATACGGCGGGTGCGGTTATTTTACGCCGTTATAAAATCTTCAAAGCTTTCCTTACAAGCTTATAAGAATATTTTCAAAGAAAATGTTTTATTTTATATGGATCTTAAATGAATGCAAAATAAAAGGAGATATTTCTTTAAAAAGAATTTTGATTTCATCTATGTCAACATCCTTTGACGGATTTTAAGATTATTTGAAGTTGATTTATTATGATACAAAACTTCTATATTGTATTGAAGGTTTTGTGATATGTTTGACTATGGATGTGCTATTTTTATACCATTCATAGTTTGTGGTGAAATTATTGACATTTCGTATGCTAGTTTTAATACGAATGTTTATATTATGTTTAAACCTTTTCATATGGGAATGCATTGGACTTAATAAGTGACGGGTGGAGCCCGCTATAGCTCCTCGATGCATCGGTAGGTCTCATGAGACAAACTAGTGTCTTGGCACAAGGCCTTGACAAAATCTTATTTGTAGTCTTGGCACGAGGCCTTGGCTATGTGGTTATGATAGTCTGGCATTATGCATTCCAACATTATGAAAGTGGTTATTGATATTGCATGTGATTATTCGATTAGTAGAATATCCATGTGAACAAGTAAATGGCATTATTTCATTTTACTTTTGCCATACTATGTTGAAGTTCAATTTTAAAAGGCTTTTGTTTTAGTAATTCATTGCCTTAAATGTTTATGCTTATTTTGAATGTTCCGCTATATTGTTATCCTTACTGGGCATTTGAGCTCACCCCTTTTCTATGTTTTATTTTTCCCAGGTAGTGAAGAAGTAATTTATGAATGACTTGCAGGGATATTATGAGGGGTTAATAGTGTGGATATGAAGACTTTTTTGTTGTAGTAGTTTTTCACTTTGAAATGTAATGTAAAACTTTATGATTATATCTAGTGTTTCCAAGGCTACTAAACCAATCGGTCTTTCGAGATTTGATCTTCTTGTGATCATGCCAATGTTATGTAATTAATGCACCGACTCTGGGTAGCTGGGGTCGGGGCGTTACAGTTGGTATCAGAGGAAGTTTAGTACAAACCATGGAAGCTAGATTTAGATAAACTCTTATTAGAGCACGTAGACCTAAGATGAACTTTGAGGATTAGTATAGAAGAACTTCCTAGAATTTTGGTATTGTAGAGATTTTGTGAGTTTTTCGAGCAATACATCCCTGTCTGGATACGAGCAGGTAGAGGCGGCTCTGGCACAGATGTACCTAGGGGTAAAACCCGAAAACACCGCTTTGAGCTAGACTCGAACGGGAACTGGTGCACGACAACGGGCCTTGCTGCACTCTTGGTTACGACACTCCCGGGGGATATGCTTAGGATAACTCTCATTTTCTTTACAAATCATTTTGAAGGGATTATGAGTATATACTTCCTCAAAGAAAACATTTTTATGGATTATATCCATAAATAGTTCAATTTATGTTAAGTGTTTTATAAGTATGGGATTATGTATTTTGATTCATAAACTGATCTAGTGTATGCCATTGTTTAGAAATGGTGCCCAGTAGAAGAAATGAGAACTCCAGATATGCACATGATCCAAAGAGAAGGAAGCTACCAACGTTCAGTGCTACAATTGCAGGGAGATGGGGCATTATGCAAATGCATGCCCTAAGCGTCAGGAGAACTTACCTCAGAAAAGGCCAAGGGATCAAGGCCAGGCTTATGCTATCACTACTGCTGAGGTAGAAGCTCCGAAAGACGTGGTGGAAGGTAATCTAATGGTTTCCTCAAGTTTAGCAAATGCATTATTTGATTCTGGATCATCGCATTGTTTCATATCTTCCCAGTTTGCTAAGAAAATTAGATATTTCCAATTTGATTTAATAAGGGAGTTGTCAGTTAAAACTCCTAACGGAAGTATCATTGCAACAAAGTTTTGTGAATCAGTCCCCATTAGAGCACATAAATTTTCTTTATCTGCTGATCTCATCGTCATACCTATGATTGAGTTTGATATAATCCTCGGTATGGACTGGCTTTCGGACTATGATGCGAAGATTTATTGTAAGAAGAAAGAGGTTACGATTCTTGATGATAATGATAAGGAGCACCTTATTTTTAGAGCAGAATCGTCACCACCTAATTCTTATTTAGATCCACCCCCAGTAGCTCAACTAAATTCAATTATTGGGGAGGAAGAGAATGAAGTAACTATCGGTGAGGAAAGGAATTTTCAAATAGAGGATGTACCTGTTGTGAAAGAATTTGTGGATGTATTTCCGGAAGATTTACCTGGACATCCTCCAGAACGAGAAGTTGAGTTTTCTATTGATTTGATTCCTGGATCAAGGCCTATATCGAAGACCCCTTATAGAATGGCCACTGTAGAGTTAGTCGAACTAAAGAAACAACTAGAGGAACTGAGTAATAAGGGATTTATTCGCCCTAGTGTTTCTCCATGGGGAGCCCCTGTTCTTTTTGTTAAAAAGAAAGATGGATCTATGAGGTTATGTATCGACTATAGGGAGATCAATGCTATAACGATAAAGAACAAGTATCCCCTACCTCGTATTGATGATTTATTTGACCAACTGCATGGAGCTCAATACTTTTCAAAGATTGACCTTCGATCCGGATACCATCAGTTGTGTGTGAAGAAGGAAGACATTCCGAAAACAGCATTTCGAACCAGGTATGGGCATTACGAGTTTACTGTAATGCCGTTTGGATTGACTAATGCACCATCTGTATTCATGGATCTGATGAATAGAGTTTTCAAGGAGTATCTCGATGAATTTGTGGTAGTATTTATTGATGATATCTTGGTATACTCCAAAACCTACGAAGATCATGAAAATCACTTGCGCATTATCTTGAAGACTCTGAGGAGGCATGAATTATATGGGAAGTTTAGCAAGTGTGAATTCTGGCTTCAGGAGATTTCTTTTCTTGGCCATATTGTCTCTAAAGATGGAATCTCTGTTGATCCTTCTAAGACCAAGGCAATCCAAGAATGGCCAGCTCCTACGAGTATAACTGAGGTACGTAGTTTTATTGGTTTGGCAGGTTATTATCGACGTTTCGTCCATAATTTTGCCCGATTGGCTAACCCATTAACGAAGCTCACACGTAAAGGGGTTAAATTTGTTTGGACAAAAGAGTGTGAAGAATGTTTCGAAGAACTGAAGAAAAGATTAGTCAATGCTCCTATATTGACTCTACCATCGGGGAATGATGGGTTCGTTATTTATAGTGATGCATCGAAGAAAGGACTTGGTTGTGTCCTTATGCAGAATGATAGAGTTATTGCCTATGCATCACGACAGTTGAAAATTCATGAACAAAACTATCCTACTCATGATCTCGAGTTAGCAGCTGTAATATTTGCTTTGAAGATATGGAGGCACTACCTCTATGGTGAAAAATGTGAGATTTATACTGATCACAAGAGTTTGAAGTATATTTTCTCACAAAAAGAACTCAACATGAGGCAAAGGAGATGGCTTGAATTACTCAAGGATTATGATTGCACGATACACTACCACCCGGGGAAAGAAAACAAAGTAGCAGATGCTTTGAGCAGAAAAGACCATGGAGTTCTGAACATGATGAGAATTGAAAGGGATCCAATTTTCATGGATCTAGTGAAGATGGACATGGGAATAACCAGGGAAGGTGAAACATCAATGCTTTTTCAAATGGTTGCCAAACCATCTTTACTAGAAAGGATTAAGAGTTCTCAGACGGATGATGAAGAATTTCAGAAGAAGATTAAAGCTGTGAATGATGGGAGATTGAGAGACTTTGTGTATGAAGATGGAATTTTGAAATTCGGGAAGAGACTTTGTGTTCCCAATATACCTGATCTAAAAAGGGAATTGCTGGATGATTCTCATAGTTCCAATTTCTCTATACACCCTGGGAGCACCAAAATGTATAGAGATTTGAAAGAACATTTTTGGTGGGACAATATGAAGAGGGAGATTGCTGATTTTGTGTCAAGATGTATGGTTTGTCAACAAGTGAAAGCTGGAAGGCAACAGCCTGGAGGAGTCATGCAACCTCTTCCCATACCGGAGTGGAAATGGGACAATATTACGATGGACTTTGTCATGGGGCTACCAAAGACTCCTAGAAGGAACGATGCAATATGGGTTATTGTTGATCGTCTTACCAAGTCAGCACATTTTCTTGCTATAAGAGAAGATCTACCCCTGGAACTTCTAGCAAGACTATACATTAATGAAGTTGTGAGACTTCATGGTGTACCCCTATCGATTGTTTCTGATCGTGATCCCCGTTTTACTTCAAGATTTTGGAAAAGTCTTCAGAAATCCCTGGATACTGAACTTCATTTGAGCACTGCTTACCACCCTCAGACAGACGGACAATCAGAACGGACTATTCAAACCTTAGAAGACATGTTGAGATCTTGCTCACTTGACTTTCAGGGTATGTGGGATCAATATTTACCACTGGTAGAATTTTCCTATAACAATAGCTTCCATTCGAGTATACAAATGGCACCATATGAAGCGTTATACGGAAAGAGATTTCGTACACCAACCTGTTGGGATGATGTTGGTGAAAGAAAACTTGTAGGCCCAGAACTGGTGGAGGAAACGGTGGAAAAGGTGAAGGTAATCCAAAATCACATCAAAGCAGCTCAAAGTAGGCAGAAGAGCTATGCCGATAATCGAAGGAAGGATTTGGAATTTCAAGTCGGTAATCATGTTTTCCTGAAGGTATCTCCATGGAAGGGAGTCATACGTTTTGGTAAGAAAGGTAAATTGAGTCCCAGGTACATTGGACCTTTTGAAATTCTAGAACGAATTGGGGCTGTAGCTTACCGATTGGCAATGCCGCCAAGTCTCTCCAAAGTTCACGATGTGTTCCACGTATCTCTGTTGAGAAAATACATGCCTGACCCAACGCATGTACTCAACTATGAGGAATTAGAACTGGAACCCGATCTGTCTTATTGCGAAGAGCCCGTCAAGATTCTTGATACGAGAGAACAAGTACTGAGAAACCGGACGACGCGTCTGGTAAAAGTTTTGTGGAGAAATCATAAGATGGAAGAGGCAACGTGGGAACCCGAGGAACTTATGATGAAGAACCACCCGAGTCTTTTTATGCAGTAATACCCTAGAAATTGCGAGGACGCAATTATTTGAAGGAGGGGAGAATGTAACACCCCAAGCTTCTACGGTACGTTTCCCTTCGAATAATGTGATAGCGTGTGTTGTACGCAACCTCGAGTTCTAACACACACCACAACTAATCAAACTAGCCATTATGAATAGTAATACCTACTTTTTGAAATTATATATATTTTATATTTTAAAATGGACTTCATTTTTGGATTCGGAATATCGAATTTAGCCTAAGGTGAAATTTTGGTACATTTCGGATAACTTTCATATTTTGATGAATAGTGAAAATTACTAAATTTTAATTAAAAACAACTTTTTTAATCCAATTAATTACTAGTGATAAATTATGAATTTGAGTGGTTTTAAAGTATATTTAGAATATATTTTTACCATTTAATATAATTTTGGTCATTGGACATAATTTTACAATTAAACCGAACATAAACAAGTGTCAATCTTTTGATAGTTATTATCTCTTAAAAACACGCTTTTTGTTTTAACAGCGGGAATTAATTTTAAATTAATTTCTGCCACTTCTGTGTTTTGAATTTAGAAAAATGGATTCCATATTTGGAATCAGGATGTTCAAATTGTGTAAATAGGTAACTTTTATTTTTAGACATTTTGAATAATTACTGCGGTAAATATTTTATTTACCATGGTTAAGGGTAAATCCGGTAAATAAGGGTTAAAAAATAATATTATAATAATACAAAATTACCCTAAAACGTGTCTTAACCCTATTGGTTGATACATGGTCGACCATGGGAATCTTTGGGTCTATTTTGGGACCCCCTGGATCCACTTGTAAGTGATAATGACACATTATATTAATAAAGTTAAAATAAAAATAAAAATGGCATAAGCTTACATCTTTTAGAAGAACAATTTTTACATAGGGTTATACATGTTGGATTTTCGATTATAAATATTCATTAGAAATCTAAAAAGATTTCCTACATAATGATATTTTATTTAGAATTTTTAGACATCAAATAATTTAAATTATTAATGACACAATAATGATGCAATGTTTACCTCATTAATAAATCATTTAAATAAATAAGATTATAATGATTAAACTATTATCTAAAACCTATCCAATTATTATTGGTTGATGTTATTTAGAATATGAGTCATCTTATCTTCGACCTCAATGATTTTTGGACCATTATAAACCGAATACAAATATATTATAAAGTAATACTTTCACACTTTCCTAAAGAGCCCCTCCTCTCCCTTATAAAAGGAGACCACTTCTACTCATTCCTCACACCTCTCAAGCCACTTGGCTCGTCCAAACTCTGCCCAAATAAGCTCCCCACATCCCTCTCCTCCTCCTTGAAGCTTCCCCTTAGGCAGAAAGCATTTCAACAAGTCCTTTGGTTCTAACCAAAGTGAGTTACCTAAATTAAAGGTAACGATTTCTCTTAAATTATTTTCATTTATTTTTCTTCTCCAACCCCCAAACTCTTTTTATTTCCTTTCTTTTGTAACAACACCAGTATCCTCAATATACTAGGATGTTGTTATAAGAAGGATTCAAACTACACATACACACAACTCCATCTAATGGATGATGAACATAATGTTTCTGTGGATGGCAAACTAACGCCTCATGAAACGATGATTGTTCAAATACATCTTACCGCCTCTCATGGTGGCCATTATGATGGCACTGTAATTAAATATGATATTAATGATATATATTTTATATATAAGCTTCTGTAATTCCATTTTATTTCATACCATTATTCGTTTCATGTTGTATATACATACGATAATTTCATTTGAGGAAGTGCGGACTACCGCCCCCTTAAAATGATATGACTCGTTCATACCACACATGGAACGTATAAAGGATGGTGTTAATGAACTTAAGTAACATGTATAAAATATTATATTATACTGGAATAGAAATATACCTATGTATCATTTGTATTCGATTCTTTTAAAATAAAAATTAAATGGAAGTAGCGTTCGTGCGTACGTACGGACTACCGTCTCCACGAACGCGATGAGATTCATTCTCCATCGTATCCATTCAAGTATAATTATCATTTGATGATTTAAAAATGATGTTTAAGGACTTGATACCATTCTGGATTTAAATAATATACAACTTATCCTTTACAAACATGTCTTACGTAACAAAACATACAAAAGCAAACAAGTAAGTTCACACCCGAAACAGCGATAACACTAAGATATTATTATCAAATCAATATTAAAAGATCATATATGATATCATATTAATGTATATAATTCTTGTATAATTTAATAATAATTATTTCACCATTATACAGGAGGATAACCTACCCCAACCAAGGAAAAGTACAAGGTAAGGGTTATTTCACAATCTCTTCATTATCCGAGGTTGTTTATATGTAATAATCTACTGGGATCTCTTTATCATCCACATCCATGTTTTCTTAAAAATGTATTTCAAAACATTTTTACTATTTACAAGAATATGGGTAAAAGTAATTTATACCCTTGTTTGACTTTTTTATAAGAGGTTTATAAAGGAATATTTCCATCGTTTTCAAAACAATGTCCTTTTTAACCTTTTCGACAGAATTGAGGTAAGAATGTTTTTTTTAACTTATACGGCGGGTGCGGTTATTTTACGCCGTTATAAAATCTTCAAAGCTTTCCTTACAAGCTTATAAGAATATTTTCAAAGAAAATGTTTTATTTTATATGGATCTTAAATGAATGCAAAATAAAAGGAGATATTTCTTTAAAAAGAATTTTGATTTCATCTATGTCAACATCCTTTGACGGATTTTAAGATTATTTGAAGTTGATTTATTATGATACAAAACTTCTATATTGTATTGAAGGTTTTGTGATATGTTTGACTATGGATGTGCTATTTTTATACCATTCATAGTTTATGGTGAAATTATTGACATTTCGTATGCTAGTTTTAATACGAATGTTTATGTTATGTTTAAACCTTTTCATATGGGAATGCATTGGACTTAATAAGTGACGGGTGGAGCCCGCTATAGCTCCTCGATGCATCGGTAGGTCTCATGAGACAAACTAGTGTCTTGGCACAAGTCCTTGACAAAATCTTATTTGTAGTCTTGGCACGAGGCCTTGGCTATGTGGTTATGATAGTCTGGCATTATGCATTCCAACATTATGAAAGTGGTTATTGATATTGCATGTGATTATTCGATTAGTAGAATATCCATGTGAACAAGTAAATGGCATTATTTCATTTTACTTTTGCCATACTATGTTGAAGTTCAATTTTAAAAGGCTTTTGTTTTAGTAATTCATTTCCTTAAATGTTTATGCTTATTTTGAATGTTCCGCTATATTGTTATCCTTACTGGGCATTTGAGCTCACCCCTTTTCTATGTTTTATTTTTCCCAGGTAGTGAAGAAGTAATTTATGAATGACTTGCAGGGATATTATGAGGGGTTAATAGTGTGGATATGAAGACTTTGTTGTTGTAGTAGTTTTTCACTTTGAAATGTAATGTAAAACTTTATGATTATATCTAGTGTTTCCAAGGCTACTAAACCAATCGGTCTTTCGAGATTTGATCTTCTTGTGATCATGCCAATGTTATGTAATTAATGCACCGACTCTGGGTAGCTGGGGTCGGGGCGTTACAAATTTTGTTATATATCTCAATTTGATATAGTCTAAATAAGTTCTTTAATGTTGTGTTTAATTAAATATAACGAAGGTATTGATGATGGAAATTCAAAGAAGCTTCATGTATATTCTATAAGTATTAAGAAACATCTACTGAATTAAAAATTAGAGGGATATCTAATATTTTAGATTCATATGTGTTGGAAAATGATTTTGTGTTTTTGAGTTTTCCACTATGGGACAAGCTATATAAATGGGGTGGATGTATGATTTTACTCCACACTATTAATTCATAAAAAAGTTGGCACTTTGATGATTTTGAAATAGGATACATTTCCAACCATGATTAATTTCATGTTAAAGTTGAAAAATCATAAAAATATCCATCATATGGAGGAAATTTGTTCAAAGTTACATCATATGATGGAAATTTTGGAGTTACAGATTGAGTTTCTACTCAGTGAAAGTAGGAAGTGAACATGGCCATACTTATTTCACCAGAAACTGGTCATCAGATGAATCCATCGAATGGAGTAACTCATAATGTATCAAGTTGGACTAAAGTGCAATGGGGAACACCAGAAAAAGATAGAATATATTAAGGCCATTCGAAATTGGTCACCATATGTAGGAAAAATAAATTAATATTCACTAATGTTTATTTCCTAATTTTTATTAAAAAGTTATGATGAGTATATCTAGGTTTACAATTGATTAAAAAGTTTTTTTAATGAAAACTAAATCTTAAGATGGTTTTTAATGATATTTAATATTCTACATAGGTTAATTTGATCCATCCTTCATGGGGAGGAAATGAAAAACTTTTTTCGGTGGATTATAAATTAAAAAATAAATAGCATGTCATTGGGTGGTATAACAAGTTATTGAAATATCTTATTGGAAAAGAGTCATAACCAGCTACGACTTCAGTGGATAAAAAAAGGATAGTTGGATGGTATAACTAACTATCATAGAAGATATTTGTTCTAAAGGTAGAACTAGGGTTCGATTGAGGGTTAATATTGGGGGGTATAACTAGTTTCTTATTGTGTATTTGTATTCCATAAAGAAGTTAGTAAAAGAATCGATGTTGGTGGTAATAACCTACACGGTAAAAAGTAGGTATTTGTGTAAGGTAATAAATTTTATTTTTATATATGATATTCTAAATTTCTAGTTCAAACTATTATTTTTATCTAAATGAATACTCATAAGATTATATGGAAGGTTTCAGAGGATTTAGGGATTTTTTGGATCATTAAATTATGAAATTTGAAGAAATAATATCAGCCTCATAGTTAACACATGGTTAGTGATAATTGTATGGATCATCCATGTGGGATATAAGGGTTGATACATGGTTAGTTTAACCATGAATGGGAGTCCACATGACTATGCATGAAGATGAAAACATGTTGTATAGGTGAAACACATGGTTGAAACATTGTTTGTATAACCATTCACCAAACCATGTGTGGGACTATTCCCTTGGGCCATGATAGCACACAACTCATGTGTGGATTGTGAAAACATGTGTCCAAACCATGTTCCATCTTTAACATGTTTAAAATAATGAATTTTCACTACTTCCTATTTAAAATATAACCCCTCTTTAACCACTCCAAAACACACAATAGACCACTGAACAATCTCTCCCATGCATCGCCCCTAGTCACTGATCTATCTCCCACATATAAGCTCTGATTCATGTGGCTTTCATCACATTCGAGGCCTCTTTGTACTTTTTTCATTCCTCACACCCCCTTTCTACATTTATATCTCCATATTGAATGTAATTTCAATGAGATATAATATTTTCTATTTTTGTGTCATTTATCTATTTATTCATTTTCTCTCATTCTTAACCAAATCATAGGATGATAATTAATGAGTGAATCTTCCTTTGTATAAGGTGGTTGGTTTAATCAATTTCCATAAAATTACTTTTCTCTATATCATTCTTCATTTTTCAAAACACGAAACCGTCTGATTTTTTCTTACAAAATTTGTAATACATGAAATTAATAACTTATAATGGTATCATGATGTAACTGATCCCCATTGACATGGTTTGTGGTTTCTAATCTCAAACCAACCCACCCCTTGATGTCGGTATAATTAAATTCACCCCTTTGGGTGTTCTAATCTTTCCACTTGTGAGTGGAAGTCGTATATAAGTTTTAATGGATTGTTAAATGATGAGTACTTACATTGGAAACTTTTCATTTAAAAATGAAATTGGTGATGAAGTTTTTTAATTGGTAATTGTGAAATGATATGGATAATCAATTGAAATAAGTATATTTATGTAAATGTATTGTAATGTGTCATGTAAATTAATATAACCCCCTTTTATCACAAGTAATTGTATTGATTAATGAACTGAATGTAATGAATTAAATAGATAAAATGTAATGAATAGTAACATGGACCTTTTTATAAGAACTCATTATTTTCATTAATATATATTACATCTAAATATATGAGTATTAATTACATAACATAACTAAAACAAGCCATAATTGTATGTGTTTAGTGTATTTGGAATCTTTGAATCATAAACAACTGGTTCATAAAAATTCACAGCATCTCCCATTTATTACTTAATAACTACAACCCATTTGGGAAATATCGTACTTAATACTATTTTCCATACCTTGTGAAAAAGAAACATAAGAAAAGGGTGAGGTCATATGCTCAGTAAATCTAAACAAATGGGAAATAAATCATAACACAGGCATAAAAGCATAAGAATACGAACAAAATATTTGAAAATTATATCGTGAATATCATATATCATGATCTCAAATCATGGAATAAATCATATAAATTCATAAGACAGAAATCAGAAAATAACATGATCCATTAGACAATAACATAGTAATAACACAAGGTATTTTTTCCTTATCCGTAATCTTATAACTTTTTGACTATGTATAAATAGATAGAGGTTCACCCATTAAGTTAATGACATGAAAACGGGCCCTTGAATAAACTTATGGACATGAAATATAGGTCCACTCAAAATATTATGTATATGAAAGAAAGTTTAATGCATGAAACTTTTTAAATTCAATCATTTTCATGTATAACATTCTAAACATGTAATCGAGTTGATTCAAAACATTTTTGAACATATAATTACGTTCATGAAAAAAAATTGTGAACATGTAATCAGGTTTACATAAAACATTTTTACTCATGAGTTATCCATATTTACCCAAAACATTATAGATAGATATTGGTCC
The DNA here is from genome assembly GCA_963277665.1 of Viscum album. Taxonomy (NCBI): domain Eukaryota; kingdom Viridiplantae; phylum Streptophyta; class Magnoliopsida; order Santalales; family Viscaceae; genus Viscum; species Viscum album. The sequence continues at coordinate 57,700,124 of OY728156.1, forward strand.
CACCCATAACATAATTAAAATCATAAAAACATGTTTTAAAATATCATAAAACATTCATCATCATAGAACTCATCAAAAAAATTATTCAAAATATAACTTATAGAAAAAGGGAACGAGTTTCATCAACATCTTTTCATAATAAAAATAAACCATCCATAAAAATAATAAATATTATTACATTATGAAATATCCATATTAAATATTAAGTAACATAAAATAATGTTTTCTTATATGGAAAATTATTTTGAAATATCACTTGAAACAATTCTTGAGGAAAACAATCATTCTATTTTGAAAACGTTTTTTAAAAATTCACACAATTTATAAGGAAAACATTTTAATTGAAGATAACCTTGTAAAAAATTAAGTTAATCTTCCAAACATTATGGTGTATTTGTGGAATGAAATTCCATTATATATATATATGTGTTAAGAAAATCATTCCTTCTTTATTTTTTTAGAAAAGGTAAAAAAACATTGTTTAGAAAATGACAAAAAATAATAATTTCACAACACTTTGTAATTTTTTTTGTAAAAAAAATTTAAACAATTAATAAGAGAAAACTAAAAAATAAGAAAAAATTTAAGAAAACATGGACATGGAATAAAAATAGAGGTTAAGGTAAAATTTTATAAATATGACTTTTAAATGAAAGACCCTTATAAGCATTATATCAATGAAGTGAGCATAACTAAAATGACTAGAATATTTATATCATCTATAAATAAACATGAAATAATTATATATAATAAATAATATATTTAAAATTCATTTCACAAATAATATTTTCACAACATAATCAAATAAGTAGAAGTTTAACCCAAATAATGGAAGTTGGGTTAACATTTACCTTACCAATTTGTAATCAGTGGAATCATATGCCCCATAAAAGTAATAATTATAAAATTAATCATTTAATACCACTAATATTATAATATTCCTGATAAAATATTTTAAAGGTCATTATATTCACGACATAAAAGAAATAAGTGGTGAATAAGAAATATATCTCACAGAAGTTAAAGTTTGAAGAGAAACCCTAACCTCACACTTACCATTAATTTTAAATACTTTAACCTCTTATATAAAGGTTAATAAAATGATATTAATTAATTAAATAACCATATATATGTTTATAATACCTTATATGATACTTTGATAACAACATACCACCAATTCATTAATATTATTTCAATATTTTCATAGATTCAGGTTTGTTAATTTCATGGATTCATGGATTGTTCACTTATGTATAATTTATTATTATTTTTAAAATTGAAATAAATAAAAAAACTTACATAAAAAAGTATTCATACACTTATAGAACATTATATAATCTGATATATCATTTTTTTTCTAACAAGAGGATGATTCTTTTGATAAAATGTCATTAATTAATGTTTAGTTTACTTTGGCGTTTTTTCGGACCATCGTGAACTAGTTTAATTTTATAGAATATTATTTCTATTTTTTAGACCATGACAATTAAATAAGTTAAAATATACCAATTAAAATATTAATTAATGAGAATAATACCTTTATGACAAGACTTTAAGGTAGTAGTGAAAAGAAAAAAAATCATTATTTATAGAGATGGTTGACCACTATAATTTGGACAATGGTTTAGTTTCTTTGAATAAGAAGTAATAAGAAAATGGGTCGATATAATATATTAAAATATATATATATAATTTTAGTATATAAATTATACTATATTTATGGTGATTTTATGGGTTAATTAGGTGATGGAATGGAAGAAAAGGAAAAGAAATTAAGAAAGGTTATTTGAGAATGTTATGTCTCGAATATCACCTCCTAGAAGGACCCCTTAACGAACTTGGAATTGGTATTTGGGTGAGAACATAAGCACATGGACGTGGTGATAATGGGGAGGATATTTTTTTAGATATTTTAAAATATTAAATTCATTTGAGGATATATGGGGTGGTGAGGAGTGGTATTTATACTTGACTATGGGTGGTTTTAAGTGATTATATAAATATTATTTTATATTTAAAGCCAACCACATTTGGGTGGAATTAATTCGAAGGAATTTAAAAGTTATGTATTTTTATAAAGTATTTTTATGGTCCATAAACATATCAAATACCCATTTAATGTTTTAGATTTTTATATTTCAATATTTTACCTTTTAACATTAACCTGATACATTATTTTACCAATACCGTAGTCAATCCTTCTTTTTTATCACGGAAACTTTTTTATGACTAAAAATGAAATTGAACATATAAACTAATTTGTACATAATTATTACAGATATGGAATCCATTTTAAAACATTTTAAACACAAAACTTTATAAATTATATTTAAAATTAAACCGTTGAAACGCAGTGAAAAATATTTTTTAGAAAAATGTGTTTTTTAGCCAAAAAATGTACTTATACCAAAATAAAGTATTAAAAATTGGTTAAATATAATTAATTATATAATATATTAGTAAAAAGAAATTAATTTACTTTAAAATTATTTTAAATAATAAAATTTCATTTAAATATAAAAAACTTATGTGTTTTATAAACATTGGAATTTTTTTACAATTCACTGAAAAATTAAAATTTTCATAAAATTCCCAAAAACATCGTCCTAAGATAATTTTGACATCATAATCCAAAAATTATTTTAATTTTATATAATAAATTTTTTAAAAGTGTCAAAAATTAATTATATTTTTTTCTCATTGAAAAAAATAAAAATATCTTTTTTGCAGAAAACGATTATTTAGAGAATAATATGACTTTACTAAGAATTATGAGCATATTTCCAACTCATTAATTAATAAATCAAAACTGAGATAGATAATTTTATATTTCTTAATATGGTTAATATGATTTATTCACATCAATTTAACAGTTAGATTATAATAGTCATGTTAAAATAATAATATTTTGGAGTTCATTTAAGCCCTGTGTTTTGTGTAAAGTAAGATATCTAGGTGACTAAATTTTTTCAAAAATATACATACCATAAAATCTTGGGGTGTAACATTCTACCCCCCCCCCCCTTAAAATTAATTTCACCCTCTAAATTCATCACACGGATACAAACATATGTGGATACCTTTTCCTTATCACATCTTCAGATTCCCACATAGCTTTCTCAAGCTAGAGGTTTCTCCAAAAAATATTGACCCGGTGAGTGGTCTTGTTTCATAGAAATTTCTCTGTTTAATCAATATCTCAACCATTTTACCATCATAATAGATTTCTTTCTATATTGGTATGACCTCTGAGTTTAGTATATAATAATTATCAAGTATTTACATCCTAAAGAGAGATATTTGGAACACGTCAGGGACATGAGGAAGGTTTAGTGGAAGTGATAATCTACAAACCACCTTCTGGATATGATCAATAATTTTAAGAAATTTTGTCCCCGAAATTTTAAATTACACTTAAAAAATTATATATGGAGATACAAAAATTCCTTCATGGGAAACTCATATCATAAAAAGGGATAATTAAAACCCAATTAAAAAGAATTAAAGTACATGGCATAGATCACCACAAAAATATGATTCCAATTAAGATAATATCTGTGGAAACAAAAAATATAGACTTGAAAGAGAATTCTAAAAAAAAAATCTGATATAAAATGATAGATAACATGGTTATTATAAGGTTAATGACCAAAACCCGATAGAAAAAATTGGTCTGAAAAATTTTATTGATATCATCAAAGATGATGAAAATAGGATGTGATTTTATTTAAAAATTATTGGAGAATATATACTTACTCAATTTTATATCATAATTATAGTATCACTCTTTTGTGGTTACTTGATCAATTTCCTCTTCACTTATTACTCCAGGAAATGTGGTTGAAATTGTAATTCCTTAAAAAACAAGTGGGTTCTAAGACCCATAATTGATTGATGGTTCATTCATTAAGTCTCTAGTTATAATCATAAAAAAATTATTCGCATAGGTTTTCCGGTAGGTATAAATATTCATATGGTTATGTTATATATTAATATCTAAAACCTAATCAAAAATTCAACTTAAAAAAATTCATAAATTGTTAACCTTATGAACCTTCCAAAAAAATTAATCTAATAATTATGAATGAAGGTCACTATATTTTCCAAATAAAATCATCATTAATTCCCCAAAAAAATTGATTTAGATCTTAATTTTCACACACAAAACATGTCAATATATTAATCATGTACTCTTGAAACATGGTAATAACCTAAATTATCATAGAACGTTACTCAAAACATGAATTCTTTCAAAAATTAACTCCTTACTCGTACCATAAATACAAAAAATTCTATAAACTCAATCCATAAACCACCTATTCATCATTCAATAATCATTTAAAATATCATTAATACTATCCCATTTATTTTATCATAATAAAACAACTCATTATCTCATTACCATCACAACATTATGAACATTTTATGGGTTATCTTTCCCTTAATCATGTATTCTCGAAAATATCACCTTACCACCTTAATAACTTTTCATGGTTTCAAAAACCTTTTAACCAATACATTCAAATACTTAAGGAAAAACTATAGTAGAACAATACATAGATGTTTCATTGTTCCATAATACTGTAAAGGTACTTATACAACATTATTATGGAATTCCAATACATAAAAACTCTATCATTCACTTCATTTATAAATCATTAACTAGGTTTATTCATTTTATTCATTAATTATTCTTCCATCTTATATGTCATTCATAGTATCTAAATCATTAGAAATATAACCAATACTCATACAACCTTTCTGATTCTATATTAAATATTTCCCCCTTGGGCATTGATTTTCATAATTCCCATACATTCAACATTTAAAAATTTTAACTATCAATAATGCCTTTGGAATACCATTATTCTCATCCATTATGTTAACTAAACCTTTTACTTTTCCTTTGAAATTAATTTATTTTTATCCTTATTTTTCTAAACCTAAATCATCTTCTAATTTCTTTAAAACCTTCTCCTTGGTGATTTATCCTGTATGCTTTACATGAGGAAAGATAAACGTTATTTTCTATGTGTCCACCATGAAACTTCATATTTATCTTGTTATATAGGTCAGGAAACTCACAAATGTTGATACCATTGATTATATTATGATGTTTTTTTATTATTCATAGTAACAAGGATTCTCCTTCTAAATCCTAATTTATTTGGTTTCTCATGGGAAGATCATTATATTATTCATAACACTCACCATTAAAAAGATTCCTCGTGATTCCAGCCGTTGTTTAGTACTTAAAAGAATAGTGTGATCAATAATAATCATAGATCAAAACCACATAATCAATACAAATTTCTTATAAATTTCAATATATAAAACCTATGTTTAATCTAAGTTTATTCATGATTGTTACCAAAACTCTAGGGTTGTAACCTAGAGTTACCCAATGGGTTCTTACAAAGTTTTACTCATCCTAGTTTCCAAGGGTTTAATGAAACCTTACTCTGATACAAACTATAATGATCCATTATTTTTATAAATAGTTATTACATCTAAATAACTGAATATTCATTACATTACATAACAATAACATCAGAAAATCATATAGGTTTAGTGTATTTGGAATATTGGAAACATGATCAACTTGTTCATAAACATCAACATTATCTCTAGCGTGTTTCATCATAACTATAACCCCCTTTTTACATATCATAATTAATACCTTTATTCATATCTTGGGGAAAATAAACATAAGAAAAGTGTGGTCTTATATTCCCAATAAGGGTAAAAAAAGTGAGATATCAATCATAATATAATCATAAGGGCATAAGAATGTGAACATAAAATTTTGAAATTATACCCTAAATATTAGAGATCATGATCATAAGTCATGGGATGAATCTTCTAAGTTCATAAAACATGAAACATAAAAGAACATGATCCATGAGAGAATTACATTTCCATAAGATATGGAATTATGGAATACACAAATAATTTTAACCTTGTGAACATGCATATATTGACATAGGATCAATAATTAATTTAAGGACATGAAATAAAGACCTTGAATACATTTATGGACATGAAAATAGCTCCATGTATAATGTTACGGACATTAAATATGGTTACACATATGAAAATGAAAACATGTCATCAGGTTCATGCATAAAATTTTTAATATTTAATCAGGTTCACAAATAACATTGGTAAAGATGTAATCATGTTTAGGAAAAACATTTGTGAACATGTAATCAAGTTCACTAATATAATTTATACTCAAGAGTTATACATATTTACCTAATTTATTGGATTGGTATATAGTTTCCAATAGTTACATAAATAAAAACATATGTACCTGTTTCACAAGATCATGAAATATTCATCATCTTATAACTCATGAAAAAAACCAATTTTTTAAAAGCATAACCAGTGGAAAAAAAGAATCGGTTTCATTAACTTCTAGTCATCATAAACATAAAATATACATAAAAAATATGGATGGTAAATTAGAAACACATCCCTTTTGAATCCTATGTAACATGAAATAATTTTTTCTTAGATGGATAATGGTTTTGAAAGATCACTTGAAATAATTATTGAAGAAATATCCTTTACATTTTGACATTTTTTTGGAAAAGAAATGAAATGAAATTATAAAATAAAAGATTTTATTTTAAAATAAACTTTTAAAATTGCAATGGAAGATTCCAAATATTATTGTTTCATAATGGAGGGAAATTTTATTCATTATGTATAAGTTAAAAAACATTCCTTTAGTATTTTGTCAGAAAATTCACAAAGAACCTCGTTTTGAAAACGAAAAAAAATCCTTTTAAACTATTTTGAAAAATTTTCAAATTTTGGAAAATTAAAATTAAAATTTTCATAATAGGATATTAAAAACACTTTTTGAAATAATTTTAGAAAGCCTGGACATGAAATAAAGATATATTTTAAGGTAAATTTTAAAAATATAATTTTTAAAATAATATCCCTTATAAATAATATATAATTGAAGTGAGCATTATTAAAATGAATAAAATATTGATATCCACTATAAATCTACAAAAAAATTTGTAAATATAATATAATATATTCAAAATTCATTTGACTAATATGATTAACACGACATAGTAAAATAAGTATAGGTTTAACCCAAAGAATGAGAATTCTCTTGAGTATTATCTTACCACTTTGTAAGCAGTAGAATTGCATGCCCCATAAAATTAATAATTGTCAAATGAAAAATTTAATAGCATGAATATAATGAGTTTAATGATAATTTGTAAAAAAGGGTATCATATACACAAAAATAAATAAATAATTTTTGGTTAAGGAATATATCTCACAGAAGAAAAATTTGTACGAGAAAATGTCACCTCATGATTCCCTTTAGTTTTAAATACTTTAATATCTTGTAAAAAGGTTTATAGAATTTTATTAACTAATTGTGAACAATATTAATATTTATAATACCTTATATGGAACTTTTATGACATTATAATTGTAATGATCCAAACATTTATTATGTAAAATTTCTCTTGATATAATTTAATGTATTATTATGTAAAATGATTATATAAAACATATGCACACTCCTGGTTTTATGTTTTTGGATTTTTAAAATACCATCAATAATTGTTACAGTTTCTAATATATTTTTTAGACAATGATCAATGATTAATAAAAATATAGGGCTTTAACAAATCCAATTTACTCAGACAATGGAAGTGATGGCCTCATTCGGTAGAATTTCTCTGTATAAATCCCTTTTGTTGGATCTCAGAAAGGAGGTGGCATAATTGGAATTTTCTTTTGACCAATCCCAAGACAAGATTCAGCACATTAAGCTCAAATATAACTATATATGAGAGAAGTGTAAGTTGATAGAGATTACCACCCGAGTGATGTTATCTGAGACACACTAAGAGTCCACCTCCATTACACACCATACCCTTATATCTTATATAGGTGTTATAAGGGGTTATGTAATAAGATTTTAGCACTATTATTGGGTACATTATTTTATATAGAATATATATTCATTTTATTATTGTTACTGTCTAAATAGTTTTTAAAGAAAAAATAGTATTTTGTTTAATATTATATTATGAAATATATTTATATGAATTAATGGATTTTTGAATTAAATAATATTTTAATAAAATATTATTAAAAAAATTATTAAATATAAATGATATTATAATTTTTAAGAATGCAATTGTAATTTTTATTAAGGTTTGAAAGTTGTTTTGTCAAAACCCATGACTTTTTTATAAATATAGGTTTTTATATTAAAAGTAAAAAATTTACATATTTATAAAATTATTTATATAAAATTAATATTATTTTTCGAATCCTGACATCAAAATTATCCAACGGTAAATTTTTTATAATTTTATGATACAGTCAAATTGTTGGGTAAAAATTAATTGTCGTTTAATTATATAAGGTATTGTATGACGTCATAATGACCCAATAGTGATATAATAAAATACTATAAATGCTTTGTTTGGCCAATATATGTTTTACCATTAAGATAATTGGATTTTATGTTTGTTTGATTTATTTTTAAAATCAATAGTGGACCCTCCATGGAGTATAAAATATTTTTACCTTTTAAAATGTTTTCCATGAGAGTGTGACTCACCTACACATAATAAAGCCTAATATTTTAAGATGTTAGGCCATTAGACTTATAAAATATTTTTTTCTACTCTCCTTTTATAAAAACCATGGGAAAACCCATAGGATGTTTTGTGGTTTTGATTAGTTTAATGTGTGGTGTCTAAAACCAAAATAATAAATAATTCCCTCTCTTTTTCTATATAATCCCACACAAGATCCCACTTGTCTTCACTGAATTACTTTGGAGCTTGACCAAACACTACCATCCTCTCTCTAAAATCATCCCAATGTGACCCAATCTCCCATGAAGTATCTCTCAATCCCTTCTCAAGCCTTTAGGAATACACTTCCAAGTAAGGGATTTCTTCCTTTCTCATTTTTTTCCAAATTATTTATGTTGTTATGCCCTTTAATTTTAAATTAAAAATTTTGGGGTATGATTTATCACCACCCCAATACATCCATACTTATGTTTTAATGATTAGAGACCTCTTTCTCTTTCCATAATTCCTCCCATGTACACTTGTTACCGTGCTGAAATTTTGTAAGGAATTTCTCTCTTCTCATTTACATTCAAGCAATTATTTTTTATTATGAATCTAAATTACATGACATATTCTAGAACATATATATATATATATATATTATTCTCTTACATTAAATTTCATATAAATATTATGAGACACCCCTTTCTCTCTCATCAACCATTTTTATGAATTCTTATGTCTTGTCGTTATGCTGCTTAAATTGCACCGTGATTTTCCAAGCCAAGGTTATTGTTTAGTGAATATCATGCTTGTTTCTCTATAGAGGGTATTAATAATTATGAACATTAAATTATTTATTATAGAGTTTCATTTATTAATTAAATATTCCTTTATTATAGAATAAATGATGATTTTTAATTAATCCATGTTATATGATCTATGTTGCACACTTATGCATGAAATGAAATGATTAAGAATGGTGCAACCTGATAGTGATCCAATGCATTGGGTAAAGATTAGTATCATGATAAATCATGTACAATAAGGTTTTAATCATGATAATTCAATTTAAATGAAGTTTTACTCAGTCTATATGTGTAATGAGTCGTGTCTCATGATAATATCATGTTAAATGTTGTTGCCACATTTCCATGTTATGATAATCATGTTATATCATGCATTTATAATCATGTTTACCTTATGCTCCATTGATATGCCTATTTTATGACTTGTACTGTATTCATCATGTTTTTTACTCCCTTAATGGGCTTTATATCTCACACATTACTTATGCATTTCCTCCGGTTATCCCATGAAATGCTAAGTATGACAAAATGTGTGTGGTCATGTAAAAGAAGTTTTAAATAAAGATGTGTATTTAATATTTTAAGTTATTATTATAATGTTTCAATGTGACAAAGACACTAGACCACTTTATCATTTATGTTGTATCAAGTGAATTGTTTTTGTAATAAAGTGTGTTTATGTGTGAAATAAAGAGCAGGTTTTTTATTGTTTGTATCAGAGGATAGGTTTAGTTTTTTTGGGATTTGGATTATAAAACCCTAGTGAAATATTTAAGGATAAGACTAAGAATAATAATAACATTCCTAAATTATGGTTAGTATTGGGTAAGTGGTTTATTATGAAAATACATCCCTATCTTGATATGAGAAGTTAGAGGCGGATTTGGCACAAATGTATCTAGGGGTAAAACCCAAAAACACCACTTTGATCTAGACTCAAACAGAAACTGGTGCATGACAACAGGCCTTATTGTACTCTTGGTTACAAAACTCATGGGGGATATGATTTGGTAAATTCATAATCTTAATATGATCCATTATTAAGGGAATAAAAATGATTTCTCCTAAGAATATATTTTGGGAAGTACATCATGGATAATGTATATTGAAGCCTATAAATTCATAAGTTAAGGAAATAAAAGTAATTTATAAGTCATATGTTTTTGTCTTTGGATTACCCTTTATGTGTTATCCATAACTTTATTTTTATTCCTACCAATGGATATTAATAGGAGGACTCTGGCTAACAACTAATGCGGAGATCAATGTGATGACTATTCTAATGAGATGCCCAATCCGGTATGAGTGGGAATCACAAAATTTTTCATGATACTCTCTTAGTTAACTCATGTTTCGAATAGAACTATGGGTCAAGAGGAACATTCAACCCCCCAAAAGAAAGAACAGGTCTCAATCAAGAGCTTCATAGGACAAAGGTCTCCAACTTTTAATGGATCATCTGATCCCTCAATCACTGAACAATGGATCAAATCCATTGAGAAGATATTATCCATCCATCAATGTTATAAAAAATAGATGGTACTTATGTATGATTATCGAATGGAGGGTGAAGCTGATCAATGGTGGAAATTGATAAAAAATACGACACCTAAGGAGGTGATCAGGGTGTTGGAATGGAATTATTTTGAGAAAATTATTTTGACAAATACTTACCTCACACCCTCTAACTTAAGATGGAAAGGGACTTCTTTACCCTCAAGAAAAAAGATGACGACTCAATCGGAGAGTACGAGGAAAACTTCACAAGTCTTGAATGATATGCCTCTGACTTTGCCGTTACTCCTGAATCCAAGTTTTACTAATTCTTTGGTGGGCTAAAACCTAGCCTATGGGAAAACCTAGTGATTCGTAACATCGTGATCTATGAGAAAAAATTCTGATGTTCCCTCAAAGTTGAAATGGATATTGGAGAATATCAGGGGTATCATGGGGATAAGAAGAGTAAGGTGGACTTTAATTCTGGTGGTCTGATGGAGAAATCCAATGGTGATAAGAAAATACAGCACCCCACTTTCCAAAGGTGTGGAAAGAAGCACCTTGGAAATTGCGTAAAGGGGACAAGGAAATGATTTAGTTGTATAAGGGAAGGGCACTTGGACATTAACTGCTGAAAAGAAAAACCTATGGTTGTGATAGAGGAGAGGAACGCTCCATTCGACCCTCAACACATTGTTCATGGGTTCAACTGCAAAGAACCAGGGCACTATGAAAACCAGTTCCCTAATCTAAGGGTTTTCGGAGGCAACCAACAAAATCCAAGGCAGTAAGGGTGGGATTTTTCCATCACTACCACTGAAGTGAACCCCGAAAATCAAGTGATGACAGGTACGCTAGTTATTCTTTCAAAAATAGGGAATGTGATTTTGGATTCTAGTTCTACACATTCTTTTATATCTTGAAATTTTAGAAGAAATATCCCAACACCACCACAATTCATGGACGTAAACATATTTGTGAGAACGGAAAATGGGGTAATAATTTCATCCCATGAATATAACTCCTCATGTGTCATAATTTGTAGATTGAACTTCCCATTAAACCTCGTCATAGTCCCTTTGGTGGAATTTGATTAAATTCTTGTCATGGATTGGATTTCCTTATATAGAGAAAATATAAATAACCATGGGAGGGAAATCACTCTCCATATGGAGAATTGACCACCGATTTTGTACAAGTGCAAGGAGGATGATGAATCTTCTTTAGCACCATAATCTCAAGCATGGATATTACTACCCTATAAGAATGCATATATTTATGATGATTGAGTCTAAGGAATAAACCTTCCTTGAAGATATTCCTATTCTGAGGGAATTCGCTGAAGTGTTTCCCAATGAATATCCTGGTCTTCCTCCTAGAAGAGATGTTGAATTTTTAATCAATCTTATACCTGGGGAATTTCCAATATTCAAGACTCTATATATAATGGATGTTTTGGATCTTGAGAAGTGGAATAAAACTATAGGAGAATCTCAATAAAGGATTTATATTCCCCAGTTTTGGTCCATGGGGTGCACCAGTCCCCACTGTTAAGAAGAAGGATGGGTCATTGCGCTTTACATTGATTAATGTGAGATAGAAAAAAATCATGATAATGAACATGTATCATCTTCCATGAATTGATTACTTGTTTGATCATCTACGTGGAGCACAATAATTCTACTAGGTGGATTTGTGGTCGGGATATTATCATGTAAAGGTGAAGAAATAGGATATCCCAAAGACTACTTTTCATACAAGGTACGAGATCTAAAAATTCATAGTAATCACTTTCAGACTCCCTAATTCACCAACAATACTCATGGAAATGATGAATATAGTCTTTGGATATTACCTTGACAAATTTCTGGTAGTATTTATAGACTATATTTTAATATACTCTAAAACCAATGAGGAGCATGAGGAGCATCTATGCACTGTACTAGAGACCTTGCGAAATGAGAATATCTTTGAAAAGTACAGCAAGTGTGAGTTCTAGTAGAAGGAGGTCTCATTCTTTGGTTATATAATCATAAGAATTGGGATATCTAAAGATCTATCCATGACAGATGCAATAGAGGGATGTCTAAGTCCAACATCGAAAATGGATATTTGTATCTTCTTAAGGTTAGCTAGATATTATCGACAATTTTGGAGAAACGTATCACAATTTTCAAACCCTCTTACAAAGCTCACTCAGAAGGGATTCAAGTTTTCTTGGAGTGATTAATGTGAATATAGCTTCACAGAGTTGAAATGTAAGCTTACCATTAGGCCCGTGCTCACACTACCCACAAAGTGGAGAACTTTTTGTCGTATTTACTGATGCTTCAAAGAAGGGCTTGGGTTGTGTGTTGATGAAAAATGACAAAGTCATTGTCTATGATTCAAATTGATTGAATGTACATGAGCAAAACTATCCAACACATTATCTAGAGTTGGTTATAGTAATCTTCGCTTTATAAATTTGATGACATTACCTATTTTGGGAGAAGTTTGAAATATATATGGATAACAAAAGCCTCTAGTATATATTCACATAGAAAGAGTTGAACATGCGGTAAAGAATATAGTTAGATATGATCAAGGACTATGACTGCTCAATCCATTACCACCTTGGGAAAGCGAACAAGGTAGCAGATGATCTAAGTAGAATGGACCCAACAATTCTATCACTAATGAGAATTGAAAAAGATCCAATATTATTATATTTTATGAAGATGGACATTGGAATCAAAAATAAAGGAACATCATCAATCCTTTCACAAATGATTGCTCATACTTCTCTTTTGAAAAGGTTAAAGGATGATCAAAAGTATGGTATGGGATTTCAGAAAAAATTGGAATCCATCAGAAAAGGTAAATCCTTATAGTTCAATGTTAATGAAGAAGGAATTGTGAGATTTGGGTCAAGACTATGTCTTCCATCAAATTGGAAGTTAAAGAATTATGTTTTCAATAATTCACATAGTTCGAATTTTTCCATTCACCCAGAAAACACAAAGATGTATCAACATCTCTAAGAGAATTATTAGTGGGATAACAGGAAGAGGTAGATCTTTAGGTATACATCAATGTGACAGGAATATCCGCAAGTGATGTAAGAGAGGCAGAAGTCTAAGGGGATGATGCAATCATTACCGATACTAACCTGAAAATGGGAGAACATCACTGTTGACTTTGTCACCAGACTTTTGAAAACATTTAAAGGAAACAATGCTATCTGGGTTTTTGTGGATCATATTATAAATACTACACAATTAATTTCAATTCGAGAGGATTTCACATTGGATCAGCTGGCACTGAAATATATCCAAGTGGTAAGTCTGTATGGAGTATCACTATCTATTGTATTTGAGAGAGATCCAATATTTACATCTATGTTTTGGAAGAGTCTCCATCCTACTCTGAATACTATGTTGAACATCAGTAAGGCTTATCATCCTCAAACTGATGTCCAATCTGAAGAGACTATCCAAACACTTGTTAACATGTTGAGATCAAGATCAATGGACTTTATAGGGGTGGGATCAACATCTTCCTCTAGTTGAATTCTCTTACAACAATAGTTCCCACTAAAAAATTCAAATGGCTCCTTATGAAGCCCTTTATGGGAAGAGGTGCAGAACATAGGCATGATGGGATGATGTTAGGGAGGGAAAACTCCTAGGTCCAAAAATGGTTAAAGAAATGGTGGAGAAGGTTAAGTCTTTCTAGCAGCACATTAAAGATGCTCAGAGTCGACAAAAGAGCTATGTTGATAATCTTCAAAGAGACCTAGAGTTTAATGTCGGATACATGGTATTCTTCTGAATATCGCCATGGAAGAGAGCTATGTGATTTAGGAAGAAGGGAAAGATAAGTCCATGGTACATCGACCCTTTTGAGATCATTGATCGCATTGGAGTAGTGGCCTATCGACTAGCACTCCCACCGAACCTATCTCAAGTACATGATGTATTTCACGTATCACTCTTGAGGAAGTACATACCTCACCCATTACATGTACTCAATCCAGAGGTGGTACCATTGAAGAATGACCTCTCATATGAATAGAAGTCGGTGAAGATCATAGATCATAGAGAAAAAATTCTATGAAATAAGACAAGGCCTCTCATGAAAGTGTTGTAGAGAAACCAAACGTTTGAAGAGGAAACATGGGAATTGGAGGAAGTGTTGAAGATGAGTCGCTCCGTATCTGTTTTAGTATCATAAAAATAAATTTCAAGGGTGAAATATCTTAAGGGGGGAAGACTATAACGTACTAAACTTTTATTAATGAAAATTTATCTTTATCTAATTAAATGTATTATTATGTAAAATGGTTATATAAACATATGCACTTAATCAGTTTTATGTTTTTGGATTTTTAAAATACCGTTATGAATTTTGACCATTGATAATATAGATGTTGAATAGTTATCACATGATTAGTATAAATAAAGGGCTTCAACAAATACAATTTACTGAAACAAAGGTATAGATGACCTCATCTAGTAGAATTTCTCTGTACAAAGCCCATTTTTAGAGCTTGGAAAGGAGGTGGTGTCATTAGTCTTCTCTCTTGACCAATCCCAATCCAAGCTTCAACACGTTAAGCTCAAATGGAAATGCCTATGGGAGAAGTGGAAGTTGATAGAGATTACCACCCAAGAGATGTTATATGAGACACCCCAAGAGTTTGTCAACATTGCACACCTTACCATTTGCCCTTATGCGAGTGTTATTAGGGGTTATGTAACAAGACCCTAGAAATATTATTACGTACATTATTTCATTGAGAATATACATTCATTTTATTATTTTTACTTTGTAAATAGTTTTTTAAAAAAAAATAGTATTTTTAATTAATATTCAATTAAGAAATCTATTTTGATGAATTAATAGATTTGTTAATTAAATAATATTTTTGATGAAATATTATTACTAAATTAATTTTTATATATATAATTCATCTTATAATTTTTATGAATACAATTGTAATTTTCATTGAAGTTTGAAAACTGTTTCTATCAAAACACATGAATTTCTGATAAATGTAGGTTTTTATATTAAATGTAAAAAATTACATATTTAAAAAATTATTTAGATAAAATAAATATTATTTTTGGAATTAGGACTATGAAATTACCCAATGGTGAATTTTTCATAATTTCCATGGGACAGATGAATTTTTGGGTAAAAATAAAATACCTTTTAATTATATAATGTGTTTTATGGAAAAATAATAACCCAATATTGATATAATAAAATACTATAAATTATTTTTCAAAAAAATTATGTTTTGTCAATAAATAATGTGATTTATGTTTTTTTTATTTTACAATGCTTTAGTGGACCCTCCAAGTCTTATAAAATATTTTAACCTTTTAAAGTGTTTTTCTTGAGAGTGTAACTCACTTCCACATAAGCATGCCTAATATTTTAAGAAGTTCGTCCATTGGTCATATAAAATAATTTTTTTCACTCCCCTTTCAAAAAACCCATGGTCAAAAACCATGGTACAGTTTTTGGTTTTGATTATTTTAATGTGTGGTGTCCAAAACCTAAATAATAAATAATTACATCTCTTTTCCTACATAAACCAACTGAATCTCCCACTTCTCTTCACTCAAAGCCATTGCAACTCGACCAAACTCTACCCTACTCTCTCTATAATTCTCCCAAGGTGCCCCAATCTCCCAAAAAGCCTCTCTCAGGCACCTCCCAAACCATTGGGATCATAGTTCCATGTAAGGGATTTCATCCTTTCTCATTTTTGTCTAAATTTCTTTATGTTGTTATGCCCTTTTATTATAATTAAAAATTCTGGGGTATGATTTCTCACCTCCCCATTAATTTTCCCCTGATGTATTAATGATTAGAGACCTATTTCTAGCTCATTAATTCATCCCGTGTAAAATCATTACTATGTAGAAATTCCGTAAGGAATTTCTCTCCTCTCATTTACATTCAAACAATTCTTTTGTATTATGAATCTAAATTCCATGACATATGTTTGGACATTTATCAATAAGACCCCCTTACAGTACATTTCATATAAATATTATTATACACCACTTTCTCTCTAATTAACCATTTTTATGAACTCTTACGTCACATCGTTATGCTGCTGAAATTGCACTGCGATTTTCCAAGGAAAAGTAATTGTGTAATGAATACTGTGCTCATTTCTCTATCGAGGGTATTCACCATTATTCACATTTACTTATTGATTATAAAGTTTCATGTATGAATTATACATTCCATTAACTTGGAATAGATTTTGATGTTTAATTAATCAGTGTTATATGATCTATGCGGCACACTTATGCATGAAATGAAATGAATAAGAAGAGTGTTCCCTGATAGTGCCCCAATGCATTGGTAAATATTAGTATCATGATACATCAACTCCAATGAAGTTTTACTCATTTAAATTAATGATACATGAGGGTTTACTAATTATCCATGTGAAATGATCCTTGGATCATGCTAATATCATGTTAAATGTTGTTGCCACATTTCCATGTTATGATAATCATGCTATATCATTATTTTATGTTTAGGTTTCTCTTATGATCCATTGATATGCCTATTGCCTAAAAAATACTGTATTCTTCATGTTATCACGTTTTTACACCATTACTGGGCTTTATAGATCACCCTTTTCTTAGTTTTTTCCTTAGGTTATCCCATACAATTCTATGTATGAAGGAATGTGTGTGGTCATGTAAAATAAGTTTTCAATAAATATGTGTATTTCATGTTTTAAAATGTTATGTAATGTTCCTAATCCCATAATACACTAGAACTCTCGATATTATATGTTGTATCAAGTGAATATTTTAGGTAATAAATCATGTTTAAGTGTGAAATAATGAGCAGGGTTGTTATAATAACACCCTTTCATTAATAATAAGTCATTATTTTTAATGTTTCGGGTGCGTTCCTTTCATAGTTTCATGGTCTACTTGTGTATAATTATGGATTTTCATTTCCAATAGAAAAACCCATAATTGAAATAAAATTTTATTCATGAACTTTGATATGTTTAAAATATCTCATGTATCATTTTTCCTCCAGTATTGAGGATGATTCATTTGATAAAATGTTAATTATAAAATTTTACTTTAGTTTATTTTGGTGAGTTTTCTGACCATCACCAACTAGTTTCATTTTATTTAATATTATGAATATATATTAGTTCTAGAAAATAAAATTGGTTATAACATAACATTTAAAATATTTTTGAAATTTAAAAATATATTTATGACCAGTATTGAAGGTGGTAATGAAAAACGAAAAAAATATTATTCATGTAAACGGTTAGCCACCATAATTTGGAAAATGGTTTTGTTTCCTTGAATTAGAGGAGATAAGAAAAGGGGAAGATATAATATATTCCATTTTAAATATAAATTTTTTCGTATACATTATACTAGATTTATTATGATTTTATGGGTGATGTTGGTGAAGAGAAGGTAGAAAAAAAATTAAAACATGTTGTTTGATAAAGTTACCTCTTGAATATCACCTTCATAAGGGACCCTTTATAGAAAATGTAATTGGTATTTGGTTGATAACATAATCACTTAAATATGGAGATAGTGCATAGGAAATTTTTTGTAGACATTTTAATATATTCAAGGCTTTTAGGATAAAGGGGGTGGTGAGTGGTGGTATTTAT
Organism: Viscum album; assembly: GCA_963277665.1. Classification (NCBI taxonomy): domain Eukaryota; kingdom Viridiplantae; phylum Streptophyta; class Magnoliopsida; order Santalales; family Viscaceae; genus Viscum; species Viscum album. Next base: position 57,718,669 of record OY728156.1, read on the forward strand.
AATTGTGGATGGATGGTTTTATGTGATTAAATAATGATTGTTTTATATTTAAGGAATACCACATTGGGATGGAATTAAATCCAAATAACTTGTATGATGATTAATTTTATAAAGGCTGATTAATTTTGATAAACATAGAAACCACACATTTAATATTGTATTATTTTAAACTTTTATATTTGAATTTTAACCTGACATTGTTTTACTTATACCGTGGTAAACCTTTTTTTACCATGATGGCTTTATTTTGAATAAAAATGAAAATGAACATATATCCTAAATTTAAACTCGATATTCAAAATATTGAATAAGTTTGTAAAAATTCAAAACACATAAGTGGAAAATTTAAATTTAATATTAAACTGTCATAATAGGGAAAAACAGTTTTTGGACAAATGTGATTTTAATCCTAAAAATTTACTTATACCAAAATAAGGTATACATATTGTTCATATTTAATTAATTAGAATATATCAAAATAAAAAATAATAAAGTTACTTTTATATCACATTAAAATAATGATATTATTTATATATATAAAAGAAATTGTTTTTTAAAAATTGGAATTTTTTTACTATTCAATGCAAAGATAAAAATTTTAAAAAATTCTAAAAAATTAACTCTAAGAAAATTTTGACATGATGAATAAGAAAAATATTTTGATTTTTTCAAATAATTTTTATATAAGTGTCAAAAATTAATAATATTTATTTTTTCATAGAATGAAATAAAAACCACTTTTTGAAGAAAACATTTATTTGAAAAATAAAATTGCTTTATTAAAAATTATGTATCTTATTCACAACTAATTAATTTATTCACTAAAATTGAGTTTGAAATTAATAAAATTCTTAATGTGGTTAATAATATTTATTCCCTTAAATTTAATGCCTTCGTAATAATGGTCGGGTTGAAGTAGTAATATATAGGAATTCGTTTATAATTTGTGTTTTGTACAAAGTAATATATATATAGATTAACTTTATTTAAAAATAGACATACCATAAAATATTGGTGTTTTACACTTATTATCTATTATTTTATATGTTTGATACTAGATATTTATGTATGACACAGACCATCAAAATTGTGGTATGGAACTATCCATCGGTATTCCATCATGAAACCATCATCGCGTTATAGTAGTGATATTACACTTACATTCTAAAGATTTGGACTCCATATAATTATATCCTTAGATATATAATGATATATGGACCAAATTGTATTATATTATTCATCTACACTAAAGTATTTACTGTGTTTAACTTGGAAGAGTTCCTTGGACTGTGGGTGGATTCCTTGGTCACTAGCCTTGGCTTGTAGCCTACGTAGGTCTGACACTTGATATGATCAAAATATAATATACATGATGGTTTTACATTAGTATACAATTATCCATATTTTATATAGTTCTCCTCATTACACTTATATTCATAGATTGGATTACATTATACTTTTATTTTTCATCTTTACTCATATTATTCCTATACATTGATACAACTACTATGAACATACTAGATTTGTTATAGAAAATATTGATGGTGGCCAAGTGATTTTTACTCAAACCCTATTTGGAGTACAAATTTGTAACTGGAAAAAACATAATGGATAAAGTTAGGGAAAAAGGTAAGCACCCTTTTATGGATTTGTGATTTTCTATAATATGATGGATTGTGTAAGCAGTGGACCAAGCTTGTTGTCATGATTCTATTAGAGATATATTTTACCTTTTGTTTTTTGTATAATTTAATTTGTATGATTGTTTCCATGTTTTCCCTTGTATACCTATTTTTTATACATAATCATTGACATCATCATTTTGGATATTACATCAGGTTATTACCTATGTGTGTCTATTATTATCATGATGGTATATTTTCTACTACATTATTATTATTGATATGTTGTTATGTTTATTATATTCCACAGTGATCCAATCTAATTATGAGGTTATAGTCTCCCCATTATACGACCATATATCCCCACTGTTATTTGACAGCCTATGGGAAATAGGGTGGCATGATTAAGGATATGTGGTTAATCGGGCTTGGTTTCTTATGAGATAACTGAATCAAGGATGTCACAAGTGGTTTCCAATATTTATTTTCCTTTGTATTGATATTTTAGGTTGGTAAATAAGAGACTAGGATATTTTTGAATTTGGTAATAACACTTTCCACATAGTAGATAACAGAAATATAGGGAAAAGGCCATGTTACCTAGCATGGTACTTACAGTTCTAGTTTTTTCTTATTACCATTATATTTATTTCACAATTGGTTGATGTGGGTGATAGGCGGTTTTTATTATTATTATGGATTCTCTTTTACCATTTTTCTAGTAAGATAATAATTTATTTGATCATGCATAATTCTAGGCACCATAGAATTTATATTTGATGCAAATTTCATTCCCTGTTTACTTTTTGTATGTATTCCTTATAGTAGTTCTTATATAACTTGATTGGTATATCAAGTAGATTAATAACTTTTTTATAGGAGGAAATGAGAAATAATAATTAATTATTAATGTGTATGAATCAACCTAAATGTTGTTTTCCTTCATATCTTGATTGTAGCACCATAATTAACAAGTTATGACATGTTTGATCCATAGAACCTAAATTTCATGGGTTGAAACTTTAGTTGATTATAGTTAAATATATTCTAGTTGTAATTTTTAACGATTATACTTCTAAAAATTGGTAATAGTGATTTATAAAATCAAATCATCGCATATAGAATTTTTATGTCTTATGAATTGGATTATGAGTCTAGTTATAGTCACAGAAATTCACATTGTTACTTATAAAGATAAGATATTTATAACTTGGGAATGGTTATTCATCTAATTGGACCATGTGTAAAAGGGAAATTTGTTAAATTATAACTCATAAATGAGTTGTTTGTTGATAAATTGAATGTAAATTATAATGTATAGTGTGTGTAATCATATAAAATTTGGAATGGATACCTATATAACTGAATCCATATAGGAATGATGGGACCATTGTAGGTCACCTTGTTTATTCGTTAAATGAATTTTTAGTTAACCCCTTGGGGGATGTTCATGATAACTTGGGATGATTATATAGAGTCTACATAGAAACTTATATGGTGTTACATATAAATTCATCTTGGAATCTTACTTAGCTTATCCCCTATGAAATGAAAAAATACCTTCTTATGCTTTGATCATTGTATTTGTGAGGCGTTAGTTGATTAGAAAGTCAGTTACAACATAAACTGTGTTTTCCTTTATATATTTTGAGTGAAATTTTTTATAAATAATCCATATCTTGAGAACATATAGTTAAATTAAATTATTTAAAAGGATGTTATTTTATAATTTTCATAAAATTTTATGAGACATCAGCATTTAAAGTGCCAATTTTAGCTTGTAAAACGTCTTCCTTTATAACTTTTAATTGTGGAAATTTATTTCAAAGCATTATTAATATTAAAGATAAGAATGAATCAATGTTACAGCTTGAATAAAATACGTTGGTGGTGTTCTATATATTTACCACAGTGTAGTGTGTTAGTTCAATGTTTCATAGAGAGTATCTTGGATGGGATCATGGATGTTTTCTGTTAGTCTTAGTTTGTTTCTTCTCATTATTTACAATGAATCTAGAGGTTAGGAAAGTAATCCTAGTGAACATTTTTTGTGTAATCCAGATTGTGGAGTCAATTAACTATGTAAGGGAGTCATTAACCCATTATGGTATCACCCTAAGAGATAAAAGGAATTACTGAATTCTTCAATGGAGTTGTTAGGAGAGAGTTTCTATTCGGGTATTTTTGAATTAGGTGAGACTCTTAGATTATAAAGAGACGCCATGGGTATAAGGTAAGTCATTCAGTAAGTTGAACCTCATTAGGGGCATGAAAACCCTGAAAAACTTTTGATTATAAGGTTATACATTCAAAGGTAATTTTCATCCTATTTATCATTTATTTAATCTTTCTTCTTTTCCGTTAGATGACATTGTAGGTCATTAGGTAGGTAGATGGGCATATGGGATAATGAGACTATGGGATAAACATTCATGTGGGTTATTGTATACATGGATTCATAGTGTCGTTGGGCCTATGAGTTATTAGAATATAAGTATTTCTATTAAATTGATTCTATATTATGGTTTTATGTGTTATTATATGTGGTTCTTATTGAGTTAAATATCAGTGCAATGAGTTGTATATAGTTTGATGATAATTATTCCTCAAATATTCTACATGGGAAATCTCCATTTTAGAGTGACTTATACATTAAGGGATTCATGTAAGAAGGGTGGCCTTGAAAGGTTACTAAAATTCTGAGTTATTCTATTGTTAAACATGTATTTTAAAAGAATCCAGTTATGCACTACCATCGATTGGGTTTAGTTTTCGATTTTATTCCTGATTCTGATGATGTGTATGAAAATATCTCAGGAGGATCGTCTAGTGAGTGTATATAAATTAACAAAATATATCATTCTTTCAAGTTCATTTTTTTTCTTTCCATTCATGTTAAAACATGGTATAAGAGTTTTGGATTTGTCCAGGAATCACGTTCAGTGTTATATAGAACGTGTTCCATGGAATTACTTTTAGTTATTAGTAATGGGATAACTAAGAAACTCTTAAGGTGGATAGTGTCATGTTGTTTTTTAAAGAGAGTTGTTTCTAGAAAACAGAATGCATATATAGAGAACCATTTAGTAATTGTCAAAATAACTTCTGCTAATTTTGAACATTTTATTCCTGAATAAAATTTTGGGTTTTGAATCAAGTGCATGTTATGATGGAGCCTGGATGTTAGATTCATGTTTGAGTATCACGAGAGAAATAAGTTTTTTGAATATTTAGTAAACCATTTTTTAATTTAAAGGATGCATGATGAAAAGGGTATTGGATTATAATCCCATTATTTATAAACACCATAATACAAATTTGCACTTCAGTGGTTATATATAAAAGTTATTGGGTACCCTTAGAGTTGTAGGTAGTGTGTATGATCCTTAAATGAGATATTGTCTATTAATCTTGATTCCCATTTTAATAGGTCAGTCATGAGAGGATTGAATTTTATTCATTAAGAAAGTTTATAAGATGAAATAATACTGCCTTATGTGATTCATTTTATATACATTGGTTATTTTTAGGGTTTTGTCAATTAATGTTGCACCATCAGGGTATGGTCACATTTTTAGACTGTTGGGGGAAAACTATGACTTGTTTGTGATAAATGATTAACTTTATAATTATGGAATGGTTCATCGATGATAGTTTCTGACCCTAGAGAAGAATTCTTGTGTGATCATGTAATACACCTTAGGTAGTTAGGGGATATAGATCATGTTGTGTCAATGTGTTAGCCATTGTAGATGAGAATTTTCATGAGGCATCATATATAGATAGTTCGACTATATCGGTTGTTAGAATTTGGATTAGGTTAGTTGGGAACATTGTTTGGAACTTTATTTTAAATATGATTTGAGTATATTGGGTTCTGGTTGAACATTGACACAACCATTCCATAAATGTTGATTAGTTTTTTTGGTAAATAAATTGGTTTTCATTAGGTGGTTCATCTAGGGTTGTAATTAGACGCACATTGTCGGGATATTTGGTTTTATGAGTTGGTTAAAGGTAAGTAGAGTATGTTTTGATGGATTTTGGTTCAAGGAGATAAATACAAACCTATATTTGGATTCTTAGTGTACACACTGTCTATTAGTGATCATTTCAATTATCTTGTTATCATTATATGTATGCTAAGAGAGTGTTGTATATACATCGAGATAACAGAATATCATTCCTTGTATGATGAAGGGGCTTCTAGGGAGTCATGCTCAATGAGCGGTTTGTGGTAATCCATAATATGGAAGAAAACCTTTTTTCCATATGAGGATGGTGACCAATTTTATAAATTGGAATGAATTCAATTCTATTGGAACCATTGTAGGTAAGCGATAATGAGTTATGGGTGATATTTACGTTAGTGCTTAGTGATGAGTGGGATTTTATCCATTCCAGACGTTATGTCTAGGAATGGAGGGGAAAATAGGTTGTGGTAATAAGGAAATATTTTCTCTATTGTGAATTTTAGATTCTCCTAAGGAGGGGATAATGTGTCTAGTAATGGAGTGGGTGAACCTTATGTGAGAAGAGTTGTGGGACCATAAGACAGGTTGTGTGTTGACCGTCTTAGTTCTTTTATTATATGGGATAAACAGAATTTTTTAAAACTGAATTTCTCTGTAAATACTAGTTATGCATTGGAATATATACCTAGTTTGAGGGTTAGTATGGTAATTAGTCCCATGATATCTTTTAATGATCCTAGGATTCAGGATCAGTAATTCTCTAGTGCACATGTTGTGGCACAACAACAGTTATAAATAGGGGATTTTTTTCCAATGATATTCCCCTGTGTGATGGATATAGTATTTGGAAAACATTCTCAAATTAATCTAAATGTACCTCTAAAGATATAGTTTTTGTAATTAATCAATAGGTGAAGTTGAGTGTTTCAGAAATATTTTTGACTATAGGTGTTCGTACATGATTTCATTCATATTTTTGTATGTGGTCCGTGAGAAACCACATCTAGCATGCCATGGGTTGAGATATGTTCAATGAAAATTTTAACTTGTTTTTTTATAGAAACCCAATATTTTCATATATGTATATTTCAAAATTTTATATGAATATTCGTCACATTACAATGAAAATTTTTGAGGAATATAATAGTTTAGTGTCTTTGGAAACTTGGAACACAATATTCTAACATGGTGAAATATCTTCAATGTTTCCTGCAAATATATAATCATTTTTTACTCAGACATAAAACCTTTATACAAAACATGGGGAAAGGAAACATATGAAAGGGTGATCTCAAATTCTCTTAAAATTTAAATAAATAATATGTGTAACAATATCATGAACATGAGGGTATAAGGACATTAGAATAACATTTTTAGATCATACACTGCATATCAAAGATCTTATACATGTGACATTTTATAAATATGGGAAGATCATAGGAAATGATTCATAAGGGAATTAAGAAAATTATACATTAAATAATAACATAGAAATAATATACAGTATTTTTTCATATATAATATCTTATAACATTGTGAACATAAATAAGTCAAAACAGTTTCACTCATTAAGTTAAGAACATTAAATCAAGCCCTAGAATAAAAATACATACTTGAAACCAGGTCCACACATAACAATATAGATATAAAATATATTTCCATTCATAATATTTTGAACATGTAATAAATTTCATGTGTAACATTATGAACATGTTATCGGGTTCATGCATAACATTATGGGCACGAAAGATTTCTCCATTCATAACATTGTTAACATGTAATCAAGTTCACCCATAAAATTATGAACATGTAATCAGGTTCATGAAAAACTTTTTGAACATATAACCAGGTACACGCATAACATATATACTCATGAGTTATCCATTGTTACCCAATGTATTAGATGGAGACATAGGTCCCACCAGTCATATAATGAAAATCATACAAATGTATTCCAAAAAAATAATAAAAATTCATTTTATAATAACCCATGAAATGAAATGGGTATCATAAAACTTATTCATATAATAAAACCTAAAAAATGTAGGTTTCATTAGAATTTCATTATGGTTTAACCCATGAAATATAAACGGGTTTCATAAACATAGTGACATCAAAACATAAACCATTTTGGAAAGAATATGAATAGTATACTAGAACTATATCTTTGGTAAAGAATAGGTAACCTCAATGGATGCCATATTAGATGGAAAATAATTTTGAAAGGACATTTAAAACATTTATTGAGGATAATATCCTTTTCCCATTGAAAAATTCTTTTCAAAACATAAAACATTTCGAAAACATTTGTCTTGGAAAATAACTTTTAAAAATTTATAAACTATGCTTTGAAAATCATTTAAAACAATTTTTAAAACCTAAAATATTTTAAAAATAATTTTCATTGAAAATTAAATTAATATATCATTCAAAGAAAATTTAAACATATTAAGAAAACATGGTTTTGGGAGAAAACATATTACTAGATGAAGAGATAAATAAAGATGGATTTTATTAAAAACATTTATCAATAATCTTAAGTACCAAATAGTGAAAAAATGATACCATTACATGAATATATCAATAATAATTAAGGTAGAATAAACTTCATGAGAAATATTGATAGGTGGATCATGATATTTCATCATTTGAGACATAATCATAAATAATCCAGATAAATGATGAGATTATAACATAAATATTTATGACTTTGGTAACCCGGAATGAAAATCCTCATGATTTAATTACATAAAATGTAATATAAAATATCATTAGGATAGATAAATTTTTGATATTAAATTTCAAATTGAATTTATACACACCAAATAGAATAATATATGTGCATATCATACCATATGTCTCAAATAATGCAAATTGAGACAAAAAATCATTTACTGGTTTGGTAACCTTTGAACCACAAACCTCATGAAATATTGGTCCAAAAATTGATATGTAAATATCAATAAATTTTATTAGAAGAATCATAAAATAATTTAATGGGATAAATATACACCACATCAATAAAGAGTTGGTAAATATAGCATGTGTCTCACAAAATTAAAAAGCATGAGAAGAAATCCCTTACATTAAGTCTTTTCTTCCACCATACTCATTCAAGCCTATTGTATAATAAATATATTTTTATTATAAATATATAATATAACCATATTAATATATATCATACCATATATTATTTGATTATTATAATGACCCATAATTTAAATACATTGATGTTACTTCAAAATTTAACTACAGTCATTAAAACATATAATAAATCCATGACAGGACCGTATATGTATAGTGTCTTTAGAAACTGGGAAACATAAAAAATTGGATCATAAAAAAAAATATATTGTATCCCATGTATTTCTTCATAACTAGACTCATTTATATTATAGCTTACTTAAAACCCTTCGTCATGACCTAGGAAAAAGAAACATGTAAAACTGTGAGGTCAAATTCACAATAAGGGTATACAAAGGAAACATCAATCATATAATAATCATAAGACATAAGAAAATAAAATTTTAAAATCTTATCCTATATAAAAAATATAGTGATATCATGTCATGGGATAAAAGTTCATAATAATTAATGGACATAATCTCAAAAGTCATAACATAAGACATGAATTTTTGTTTCATACACATAATAATAGAAAAATAATTTCTTTTTTGACAAGGTTTATAGCCAATACCATTATAGTAGACAAAGTCCATTACTAAACTGTGTTTACTTTTCGTTTAATCCCTGTATCACTAAACTGGATTTACTTATCGTTCCATTCATTTCTATATCATGATATATAAATTATTAACAAATTAATTTATTAGAGATATAGGTCCCATCCATCTCATAATTAAATCATTCTTACATGTAAAACAAAAACATAAATCATTCATCGTTTTATAACTCCTGAAATAAAATGGGTCTCTTAAACCTCATTCTATCATAATCTATATAATATAAATTGATTTCATAATAATAATTCCATAATAAATACATTAAAACTAAATTAATAATAGGGATATAAACAAAACTCTATATCATTTTTTATGAAAAATAGTTTTTATAAAACACTTGAAATTAATTCATGGGGAAAATAACCTTTCTTTTTCAAAAACATTTTCCTTTCCAAATATGCCACACGATTTAAAAAATAATAATTTAGTTGATAAAAATCATGAAATTATGTATATTAAGATTTTTAAAAATAAGGTATCATGAAACCATAAAAACCCATTCATGTTGTAAAAGTTAAAAAACATTATCCTCGTACTTTTGCTGGAAAATTCGAAAAGTACCTCAAATTGAATAATGAAAAAAGATTCCTTTCATACCATTTAATAAAAAATCACTAAAGGGTAAAATTAACAATAAGAAATTTTATTATACTATAAATAATATTACACAATAAGGAAACATGTATGTGGATGATAAATATAGCGTAATAAATACTTGCGTACAAAAAATCTCGGATAAAAAAGAGATTGAAAAATTATCCCTTACCTTAGGTATGATATCCTTAGTATGTATCAGAAACTCATGTATAATGATTTAAAAATGTTATTGACTTATTATAGATTCACAATCATCTTTATTATATCAGTTATGATTATATTATCATCTATTTGTTGGTAAAATTTCATTGTCACTCGTTATGCAGTTATTAACTTCTCTAGGTTCTTATGTAAGTTTTGTCGGGTGTGTTCATGTTACAATTCATAGAGTATATTTTTATCATTTTTAAAATGATATTAGAATAATATATATCATCTATTTTCATTATATTCTTGTATATATTCAAGTTTTTATGAATATCATGTAGAATGATATGAAATTGGATGGTATATTAATTATAAATAAAAATTATCATGTTATGTTAATTGTTTATATCCATTAGACTCTTTATTATGCCCATCGAAATAAATTATTTTTTAACAACAATTTATACCACGGTGTGGAGATGGAAAGTCATACATACGCACACAGAGTGATTTTGTTATTCGTATGACATATAAAAGGAGGTATAACGTTATTACATAATAATAATAACATCTTAGAATGTATAATATACTGGATTTATTAATTTATTATAGAAACAACATAACGGTAACATCCCAGGTAAATAAAGAATAAGACATTTTGATATTTATTCATATTTCTTATTTAAATATTAATTTTATTTTAAAATGTATGCTATGTTTGATAACGTACCCGATACGCAACAACGGGGTTCTTTGAAATCTTACATTGCACACAAAGTTGGGTCATGCTGAAAAATAACAATATAATATTATTTTAAATGGTAGTTAATGCATAGTTGTTGTAATGGAAGGAATGAACAAAACAAACTAAAAAATTAATATACATGTTTTCTAAATATTTTTACATTTATCTAATAAATTTTAGTGGCTTAAAATAAAAAAGACTCTAATTTTAATCATAAATACTCTAATATTCATTAAAAGATCCATTTACCGCCTTTTAATAGTGAACCATTTTTAAATATAATTTTTGTCACTTTTATATGTTTTGACAGAGAAAATAATATTCTTCTTTAATATCAGAACATCAAAATTTAATTCGGATGAAATATTGGTATTTTTCTGATAATGTTCATTTTTTAATGAAATGTGAAAATACAGTATTTTAATTCAAAACAACCTTTTAATCAAATTTATTTATAATTTTATATTATCTTTTTAATTGGTTTTAAAGTGTAATTATATTAATTTTTTACCATTTAATCCAATTTTGGTCATTGGAAGTAATTTCACTTTGAAATTGGACACAAACATGTGTCAATCTTTTGATAGTTATTATTTCATAAAAACACGCTTTTTGTTTTTACTACAGGAATTAATTTTAAATTAATTTCTGCCAAATCTATGTTTTGAATTTAGAAAAATGAATTCTATATTAGGAATTAGGAATTCCAAATTGTGTAAATAGGTATCTTTTTTTTATACATTATGAGTATTTACATCAGTAAAAAATTTATTTACCATGGTTAAAGGGTAAATCTGGTAAATAAGGGTAACAAAATATTGTTATAATAATATAAAATTATGATAACATATGTCATAATCCAATTGGTTAATACATTTCCGACCAGGGGAATCCTTGTCTTGATTTTGTGACCCCAATGAGCCACATGGGAGTGATAGTGACACTTTATATTAATTAATTTAAAGTAAAGACAAAAAATGACTTAAAATATATCTTTATGTAAATAATTTTTTACATAGGGTTATATAAATTATCTCTTCAACTATAAATATTAATTTAAAATCTAAAGATGATTACTACATTATGGTATTTTTTTATTATTTTTATACATCATATAAATAAAATTATTTATGACATAATAATGATGCATTGTTTACCTCATTAATGAATGATTTAAATAAATAAGATTATAAAGATTAAAAAAATATCAATAACCTATCCAATTCCTGTTGAATTATTTTATTTCAAACATCATTCATCTTATATTCGATTTTAATGAGTTTTGGACCTTTAAAAAACAAAAATCATTATATAATAAAATAATATTTTTAAACATTCCAAAAGAGCCCATCCTCCCCTTATAAAAAATCTTTCACTTATAACCCATCCCTCACACTTATAAAGCCCCTTGGATCATCTAACCTCTGCCTAAATAATCTCCTTACATCATTCTATTCCTTCTAGATGCCTTAACTTAGGCATAGATCACTCTAATAAATCCTTTTGGTTCAAACCAAAGGAAGTTACCCGATTTAAATGTATTGTCTTCTCTTAAGTTATTTTCTTTTCTTTTACTTCTCCAACCCCCTAAAATCTTTGTATTAAATTATTTTATAAAAAACTAGTATCCTAAATATACTATGTTGTTTTTATGATATTTATTCGAACTACACCTCCATCTAATGGGTAAAGAACATACTGTTTCTATGAACGGCGAACTACTGCCTCACGAAACGATGATTGTTCAATTACCTCCAATCACCGCTCATGGTGGCCATTATAATGGAACTGTATTTATATGTGATATATATTGTATTTATATTTTCTCTATGATTATTTTTTTTCATTTATATCATACCTTTATGGTTTTCATTATGGGTAAAAGCGATAATTTTATTTGATGAAGTGCGGACTACCGCCGCCTCAATGTGATATGACTCGCTCATACCATATGTGGGATGTATAAATGATAGAGTTAATGAAATTATATATATAATATTATACTATAATTATAATATACCTATGTTTCATTAATTTTTAATTATGTTAAATATGAAATAGAAATGAATGTAGTGTTCATGCGTACGTAAGGTTTACCGTCTCCATGAATGGTGCATTTCATTTCTTACCTCCAAATGATATGTACTAATATATATAAATATATATATACTAGATATATATGATATCTAAATCAGGAATATCATTATAGAGATAATGTAATTTCGACCGCATGGATAATTTATAATTATAACAAGTTCATTTTTAACTCACATTTCGAACATCGACCAAATGTCCGATATAAACTCAAATAATTAACTAATTATTTATAAAAAGTTAATAAGTGATATGAAAGGAATAATAAACTTGAAAATGGTTCTTATGAAATTATAAATTAACTTTAGTTTATTATCTTAGATATTAAATAACTAATGGGTCAAGTCGGACACAAGGTAAGGGACTGCGTCTCAATCTCCTTTCAATGAGGCATATTTTGTTTCATACAGAAATTTATTTTATACAGTGTATAAAAATATTTTACTTCTCATTTTATTTTAAAAGAAAATTTTTTCTATGAGGCTTTTTAATAAATGACAAAAAGGAATGTTTCTTTTTAACGTAAATAGTAACAACAACCTTTCCCGCCACCGCGAGTATTTTTTGATCTTTGGATTCCTTAACAAGTCATAATGTTTTTAAAAGGAAAATAAATATCATATAAACTTTTACATATTTTGGTATTGAAATGGTTTTGATAATGGATTTTTTATGAAAATATATTTAAATTATATATTGTGATTGAAATATAGAAATGTTATCTTTAATTTATATTTGTTTTATGTGTTATGAATATGTTATCGTTCTTGGGAATTGTTACGTATATGGGTGGTTTCGTGGTAAACCTAGGGTGGGGGAGCCCGAGATAGCTCTTCAATGCATTGGGTAACATGACGATGGTAAACATGAATGTTTATCCTAATAGATTTACGGAATATACTGTGATGGGTCTTCCAAATGTAACTCTCTATGTAGTTGTGATAACTATAATGTAAGTATGATATAGAAACCACTAGTTACCTTTATGATTTATGATTCCTATGTATATTTCATAAATCATATGATTTCATGAGGTATGTTAAACAGCTTATGTTATGTATGTATTGATGATCTAATGTTTTATTTCTTTCTTTTATAAACCTTACTGAGCTTTTTATGCTCATCCCATGTTTGGAAATGTTTTTCACAAGACTTAAAGATGAATAGGGCCTATGATGGGATCAGGGGAAAGTCTTATTGTCAAAAACATGGAATTAGACATGACTCTTTTATTCAAGAGTTTTTATTTTATGAAAAAAAATGGAAACAAAGTAGAAGTTTCTACTTTCCATCTTTTGAGATGTAATGTAATAGTAATGCCCTAATTCTCTAAAACTATAAACTTGAAAATATCCTCAAAGTAAATTATTCATTTAATACAATATTATCTAATGTTTTCAGGCTGGGTCCTTATAGGTGGAATCAGTGGTCGGTTTAAACAACTGTAGGAGTTAGGATATTGTTAAATTAATATCCATAAATTATTTTTAGTTTATGTTATGATCGAAATGATATAGAATTTACAAATTACCATGTTGTTTCGACTAAGATATTTCTGTGTTTAGAATGGTTTTCTGTAGAGGAAATAGGGTAGATATTATGGGACAACATTAGTAGGAAGACAAACTTCCAAATAAGTAACCTGATAAGGTCAGAATCGGAACAGAATAGTTTGTTGCAGTGATGGAACAATTTAATCAGGCTATTAATGGTGGTGGTATCCATACACAAGATCATCCATAACAACCACAAAGGAACATGTTAGCAGTGGAGCATTTCATGAGGCATTATCCCCCATCATTCATAGAATAATCTGACCTTGTGATAGCTGAATGGCGGATTAAATAACTGAATAATATTTTTGAAGTTATAGGGTGTTCAAAACATCAAAAGGTTAGTCTCACTATTTATCGTTTTGAAGGTGAAGCTGATAAGTGGTGGTCGATGGTGAAAAATATCATGGATAGTTTGATTGGGATGAATTCAATGGTATGTTTCTTGAGAAATATTTTCCTAAGTTTGCTCGTCTTAGGACGGAAAAAAAATTCCAGGAATTGAGGCAGGAAGATGACTCAGTGGCTTCTTATAAAAAAAATTCACTCGACTGGAAAGGCATGCTCCAAATATCATACGAGATCTTGATAGTAAAATTAATTTTTTTTAATCAGGATTAAATCCAATGTATCAAAGATCTTTACCTTTTTGTGAGTTTAAAAGTTATAAAAAACTTTTTCTATGTGAGGAGAAGGTGGAAATAGAGTTTTTCGATGATCAGGTGTTCTTTGACAAACAACAGAACAAGTGGTCGAGGTGGTAGATGAAAGGGATGAACTCATAAAAAATTCTGATGGTACGAAACTTATGTTTATAGTTTGTGAAAATTGTGGTAAAAATCATGATGGGGAATGTCTTTTGAATTCTGGTAGGTTCTACGGATGTGGTAAAATGGGAGATAAGGAGCGTAATTTCACTGAGAAATATCAGGGTAATGGTAAGACAAAATCTGAATTAAATCTAGTAAAATGTTTTAAGTACAATGAAATAGGTCATTATGAAAATTAGTTTCCAATGAAGAACTAAACTGAGAAAAATCAATCAGACTACAAGCTGAAAGATGTGGTGAAATGATTTGAAACTACTTCAGTAGATGTTGGGCCATCAAATTAAGTAGTATCAGGTACACTATTTGTTTGTTTAGATTATTCCAATGTGTTGTTTGATTCAGGGTCGACACACTCTTTTATTTCTGAGAGGATTTCTAGTAAATTAGGAATTCTATCTCAGGATATGAATCTTGAACATATATGAAAAATACCGAAGGGAAATGTTGAGACAAAAAAGAAAACATAATAAACTTTTTTTCCTTGTTTGTGGAAAGAATGTACTTGAAAAACTTATTGTTTTTCTCTAGTAGAGTTTGATGTTATTTTGGGTATGAATTTTTTTTTTATAATTCTAAGATTTAATGTAGATCTAAAGAGGTTTCTTTTCAGAAATATTTTTAGTTTGTGTACAAGAATGAACCGTTACTTTTGATAACATATCAAGAAGCCAAGATACTACTAAAATATGGAAATAAATTTTACCTTGCACATATTGTTGAAAACAAAGAAACTGTTCAGATTAATGATGTGCTAGTGGTAAATGAGTGTCTTGATGTTTTTCCTAATGAGTTTCATGGTATTATACCAGATCGGGAATTTGAATTTATAGTTGAATTAGTTTTTTATTCAAATCAAATTTCATAACCCCCTTATCAAATGGCTCAAATTGAACTATTAGAGTTAAAGAAAAAATTATAGGAGTTATTAGATAAAGTTTTCATTCAACCTAGCACATCACCATGGGTGATCCTATCTAGTTTGTTAAAAATAAAGATGGTTCAATGAGACTTTTCATTGATTATAGAGAGTTGAATAACATCTCTGTTAAGAACAATTATCCTTTTCCTCATATCAATGATTTTTTTGATCAGATCAAGGGAGCTTAGTATTTTTTGAGGATTGATTTGAGGTCAGGGTACCATCAGTTCAAAATAAAGGAATAAGATGTTCCAAATACCACATATTGTACTAGATATGGCCATTATGAATTTTTTGTTATGCCTTTTGGGTTAACCAATGCACCTGTTGTATTTCTGGATCTTATGAATAGAATTTTCTATAAGTTCTTGGATAAGTTTGTGGTTGTGTTCATTGGTGATATTTTGGTTTATTCTAAAAGTAAAGAGGAGCATGAAAGTCATTTAAGGGTTATCTTGCAAACTTTAAAAGAAAAGAAACGGTATGGGAAATTCAGCAGGTGTGAGTTTTAGTTATAGAAAATTTCTTTCCTTTCTCACATTGTTATAAAAAATGGCATAACTATTGATCCTGCTAAAACAAAAGTTGTTGAGGAATGGCCACGACCCACAAATATAATCGAGATTTGTAGTTTTCTTGGTTTGGTAGGTTATTACCATAGGTTTGTTGAAAATTTTGCATGTTTATCTATCCCAATGACTAAGTAAACTTGAAAAGGTGTTAAGTTCATTTGGATAAAATAATGTGATGATTGTTTTCAGAAATTGAAAAGAATATTGGTGAAAGATCTAGTTTTGGCATTGCCATCTAGAAATGGTGTGTTTGTTATCTACAGTGATTACTCGTTGAAAGGACTTGGTTGTGTCCTAATGAAGAATGATCCGGTAATTTTATATGCTTCATGTCAATTGAAACCTCATGAGTTAAATTACCTTACACATGATTTGGAACTAGTTGCTATTGTTTTTTGCTTTAAAATTTTGGAGGCATCATCTGTGTGGAGTAAAATGTGAAATATATACTAACCGCAAAAGTATAAAGTATATATTCACTCAAAAAGAATTGAACATAAGACAGAGGAGATGGTTGGAATTAATCAATGGTTATGATTTCATAATTAATTACCATCCAGGAAAATAAAATAAATATGCTAATGCTTTGAGTCAAAAAATTGATGCTTTATTAACTATGATACGTTTGGAACGAGATCCTTTGGTTTTTTATTTGATGAATTTTGGTATAGAAGTTATTGGTGCAGGAAATTCCTCTGTTTTGTTTCAGGTGTCAGTGAAATCATCTCTATCATAAATAATTAAGAAAGTGAAAAAGGAATACAGTGAGTTGTAGAAAATGGTAGTGTTAGTTTATAAGGGTATGTTTCCTAATTTTAATATTGATAATGATTGTGTTTTAATTTTTGGGAAGAGATTATGTGTGCCTTGTAATTCGAAGTTGGATAATGAGTTGTTATGTGAATCTCATAGTTATCTATTTCAGTTCAACCTGGCAGTACTAAGATGTGCATAGATCTTCATGAGTATTACTAGTGGGATGGAATGAAAAAAGAAATTAATGATTTTATTGTGAAGTGTTTGACTTTTCAACAGTTTAAAGTAGAGAGGTTGTTACCGAAAGGGGTGATTTAGTCTTTACCGGTGCCAGAGTGGAAATGGAAAAATATATTCATAGTCTTCTTTGTGGGATTAACAAATAAATCTTGAGGTAATAATTCAATCTGGGTTATTGTTGATCGATTGACTAAATCTGATTATTTCCATCCTATTAAAGATATTTTTTCTCAAGATCAACTTTCTCGGTTGTATGTTAAAGAGATAGTCATGTTTCATGGTGTTTCCCGTTCTATTGTTTCTTATAGTGATCCCAGGTTTACTTTTATCTTTTGAAAAGGCCTTTAGAAATCGTTAGGTACTGAATATAATTTTGGTATAGATTTTCATCCTCAATCAGATGGGCAGTAAGAACGAACAATTCATCCCTTGGAGGATATGTTACATGCTTTCTCGATGGATTACTAGGGAAGCTGGGACCAACATATTTCTTTGGTTGAATTTTCATATAATAACATTTTTCATTCTAGTTTACAGAATGATCCATTTGAGGCAATATATGGGAATCGGTGTCGAACTCTAGATTTTTGGGATGAAGTAGGTGAAAAAACGTTTATGGGACTAGAATTGGTAGAAGAGATGGTAGAAAAAGTATAGTTGATTCAGAATCATATGAGAACATCTCAGAGCATGCAGAAAAGTTATGCAGATAACCGGAGGAAGGATATTTCGTTTGATGTAGGTGATCATGTCTTTACTATAGTTTCTCCATAGAAATGTGTGATGCATTTTGGTAAGAAGGTAAAGTTGAGTATGTGGTTCATTGGTCCTTATGGAATCCTATAAATGGTTGGATCAGTTGCATACATTGTGGATTTACTTCAATGTATTTCCCAGGTACACAATGTTTTTCATATTTCATTGTTGAGAAAGTATATGTCAAATCAATCTCATGTTCTGAGCCTAGAGGTAGTTTAGTTGAAAGATAATCTCTCTTATGAGGAAAAACCAGTCTAGATTCTTGACCGAAGAGAGAAAGTGTTGCGGAATAAAGTAATTAATCAAGTAAAGGTTTGGTGGAAAAACCATATGGTTGAAGAGGCAACATGGGAATCTGAAAATGATATGAGGGATAAATACCCCCATTTATTTGATAAATGAATAAAATTTCGAGGACACAATTCCAAATATGGTGGAAGGATGTAACATCCTAGGTAAATAAAGAATAATAAATTTTCATATTTATTAATATTTATGATTAAAAAATTAATTTAATTTTAAAATAGATGCTATGTTCGATAGCATACCTGATACACAACAATAGGGTTCTTTGAAATCTTACAGTGCACACAATGTTGGGTCATATTGAAAAATAATAATATAATATTATCTTAAATAGTAGTTAATGACTATCTGTTGTAATGGAATGAATGAAAAAAACTAACTAAAATATAAATATACATGTTTTTTAAATGTTTTTTCATTTATCCAATAAATTTTAGAGGCTTAAAATAAGAAAGAATCTGATTTTAATCATAAATACTCTATAATTCATTAAAAGGTCAATTTACCACCTTTTGATGGTGAACTATTTTTAAATATAGTTTTTGTAATAATAATATGTTCAATTTGACAAAATAATATTCTTCTTTAATATAAGGACATAGAATTTACTTTCGATGAAATTTTGGTATTTTTCTGATAATGTTCATTTTTTAATGAATAGTGAAAATACTATATTTTAATTCAAAAATGCCTTTTAATCTAATATATTTAGAAGGATAGATTAGTTTTTTAATTTTTTTTAAAGTTTAATTATATTATTTTTTTACCATTTAATCTAATATTGTTAATTTTAAGTAATTTCACTTTGAAATTGGACATAAACAAGTGTCAATCTTTTGATAGTTATTATTTATTAAAAACATGTTCTTTGTTTTGACAGTGGAAATTAATTTTAAATTAATTTCTACCACTTCTGTGTTTTGAATTTGGAAAAATGGATTCCATATTTAAAATCAGGAGGTCCAAATTGTGTTAATAGATAACTTTTATTTTTAGACATTATTAATATTTACTTCAGTAATTTTTTTTACCATTGTTAAATGGTAAATCTGGTAAATAAGGGTAACAAAATATTATTATAATGATATAAAATTACCCTAACATGTGTCTTAATCCTATTAGTTGAAATATTTAATACCATGGGCATCCTTGGGTTGATTTTGGGACCCCATGGAGCCACCTAGGAGTGATAATGACACTTTATAATAAGTAATTTAAAGTAAAGACAAAAATGACTTAAACATATTTATTTTAGTAAATTAATTTTTACATGGGGTTATAAAAGTTACCTCTTCTACTATAAATATTAATTTTAAATCTAGAGATATTTCCTACATCATGGATTTTTTATAATTTTTAGACATCAAATAGATATAATTATTTATGACACAATAATGATGCATTGTTTACATTAGTAATGAATGATTTAAATGAATAATATTATAAAGATTAAAACAATATCCAAAACTTGTCCAATTATTATTTTATGATTTTATTTCGAACATGAATCATCTTATCATTGACTTTAATGAGTTTCGGACCTTTAGAAACCGAAAATAAATATATAATAAAATAATATTTTTGAACTTTCCTAAAGAGCACCTCCTCCCCCTTATAAATAGCCATCAATTATAACCCATTATTCACACATATCTAGCCCCTTGGATCATATAACCTTATCCTAAATAATATCCCTATATCTATATCTTCCTCATAGAATCCTTACCTTAGTCATAGAGAGCATCAAGAAATATTTTTGGTTCAAACCAAAGGGAGTTACCTGATTTAAAGGTAACATCTTCTCTTAAGTTATTTTTTTTATATTACATATTCAACCCCATAAACTATTTTTATTCCTTTATTTTATAACAACAACATTATCCTCAACATACTAGGTTATTTTTATGAGAATTATTCTTACTAAACTTCTACACACGTCCATCTAATGGGTAAAGAACACACTGTTTTAGGGGATGATGAACTACAACCTCACGAAATGATGATCGTTCAATTATCTGCAACTGCCTCTCATAATTAACATTATAATGGAATTATATTTATATTTGATCTATATTATATTTATATTGTCTCTGTGAATCTGTATTTTTCATTTATATCATACCTTTATGTTTTCCATTATGGGTAAATGCGATAATTTCATATGAGAAAGTGTGGACTACCGCCCCCTCAAAATGATATGAATCGTTCATAAAATATGTGGGACATATAAAAGATAATTTTAATTAAATTATATATATTATATTACACTTAAATTATAATATACTTATGTATCATTAATTTTTCATTCCATTGAATATGAAATATAATTGAAAGTAGTGTCCATGCGTACGTACGGCTTGCCGTCTCCTTGAACGGTGCATTTCATTTCTTACCTCCAAATGTTATGTACTATTATAAATACATATATATTTGATATATATGATATATATGATATCTAAATCATGAATATAATTCTTGAGATAATTAAATTTTGACCACATGGACAATTTATAATTATAACAACTTCATTTTTAACTCATGTTCTGAACATTGACAAAATGTCTTATAAGAACTCAAATAATTAACTACTTGTTTATAACATAGTAATAAGTGATATAAAAGGAATAATAAACTTGAAAAATGTTCTTAAGAAAGTATAAATTAACTTCAGATTATTATTCATGAGATTATAGAACGAATAGGTCAAGTTGGACACGAGGTAATTGACTTTGTCTAAATCTCCTTCCATTGAGGCATATTTTGTTTTATACATGACATTATTTTATATGGTGTATAAAAAAATTTGACTTCTCAATTAATTTTAAAAGGAATATTTTTCTATGAGGCATTTTACTAAACAAAAAAAAGGAATGTTTCTTTTTAATGTAAGCAGTGACAATGACCTTATTCGCTGATGTGAGTATTATTTGATCTTTGGCTTCCTTAACAAGCTGTAATTTTTTTAAAAGGAAAATAAATACCATATACTCTTTTAAGTATTTTGGAATTGAATTTTTTTTATAATGGATTTTATATTTCAATATATTTAAATGATATATTGTGATTGAAATGTGGAAATGTTATATTTCCTTTATATTTTTTTTTATGTGTCATGAATATGTTTTGGTGTTTGGGAATTGTTACGTATACAGGTAGTTCTGTGATAAATCTAGGGTGGGTTAGTCTAAGATATCTCTCCAATTCATTGCGTAACATGACATAGGTAAACGTGAATGTTTCTCCTAAGATATTTAGGGAATATACTATGATGGGTATTCCAAATGTAACTTCCTATATAGCTGTGATAGCTACAATGTAAGTATGATATGGATGCCACAAGTTATATTTATGATTTATGATTCCTATTTATATTTCATAAGTCTTATGATTTCATGGGGTATGTTAAAGAGCTTATGTTATGTATGTATTGATGATATAATGTTTTCTGTATTTCTTTTATAACCATTACTGAGATTTTTATTCTCATCCCATGTTTTGAAATTTTTTCACAAGACTTAAAGATGAATAGGGTCAAGAATGGAATCAAGGAAAAATCATTTTGTCTAAAACATGGAACTAGACAAAACTCTTTTTTTCAAGAGTTTTTATTTTATGAAAAAATGGAAACTAAGTAGAAGTGTCTACTTTGCATCTTTTGAGATGTAATGTAATAGTTCTGGCCTAATTCTCTAAAACTATATACCTGAAAAGATCCTCAATGTGAATTATTCATTTAATTCAAAATTATTTAATGTTTTAAGGGTGGGTCCTTATAATAATAATACGTAGTAGAAAAAGAAAATAATTTTGAAAGGGGTAAATGAACAATTATCTCTTTTTCGAGTATCTCCTTTTGATTTACACAAAAGGTATCCTTATGATATATTTATGTCAAAAAAATATATCTCTGGGAAGAAGTTAGGAAAATTTTGAGATTACTTTAGTAGATTTTGGATGATCTAAGGGTTTGGAAAGGTGTTAGTAAGTGGGTAGAGAATGTCACCTTTTATAAGATAGAGGAAGGGCGCATTAGGAATGTTTTAAAATATTTTTTTATTATAAAAATATTTTCAAATTATAATAGTTACAAGGTAATATATTTTGAGGATAATATGATCAAAGGTCAAAATCATCTTAATTGAAAGGTTTTATATAGGATTGGGCCACAAAAGTTACCTAATCATTTATCTTTGACCCTTAGTTAAAAACATTAACTCTTACCATGTCTTCTTGTATGTTTATCATATATGGTTACTATAATTATGATAAAATACCAAGAATACCACAAGTGTATTATTAATGAAATTATTATCTGTATATAAGTTATTTGGTATAATCTTATATTTTTAGGACTATTATATCATTCAATAAAATATTATTGTTTTAAAAACTCATTTATGTCAATTTGACAATATTTTGTAATAGATTTTTCATAAAGTCGTAAAAACTTTATTCATTAGAAAAATCTACATTAACTAAAATATAACAAGTCATATAAATCCAAAAAATAATATTTATGGAATCATAATGTTAAAATTATATTTATGTTAATATTTATAATATCATTTATGTGAATATTTCATTAATAAGGTAATCATTGCATCATCATTGTGTCATAAATAAATTTATTTATTTAAGGTCTAAAATTTTTAAATAAAATAAATTGATTTAGGAAATATTTTTATATTTTTAATGAATATTTATATTCAAATAAATTAGTTATATAACCCTATATTAAAAATGTTTTACTAAAATATAATTGTTTATGTTATTGTTCTCTTTACTTATAATTAAAAAATCTAAAAGGTCATTATCACACCCAAGTGGCTCAATTGGGTCCTAAAAATGACCTAAGGATGATAATTTTCAGACATATCTCATCCAATATGATTATTCTATGATTTAGGGTAGTTTTATATTATTATAATATTATTTTTTACCCTTATTTACCAGATTTACCCTTTAACCATGAAAAATAAAAAAATTACTGAAGTTACTATTCATAATTTTTAAAAATAAAAGGTGCCTATTTACACAATATAGACCTTATGATTTCAAATATGGAATCCATTTTTCTAAATTGAAAGCACGGAATTAGAAGAAATTAATTTAAAATTAATCCCCTTGTTGGAATGAGAGAACTTCTTATAAAAGATAAAACATTGTATTAGATTGAAATATTTTTACATATGAATTCAACGTAAAAATAATTATAATGACATAAATTATATTTAGTAATGAAAATATATTCAATTTATACTTTAAAACCATTAAATATTATAATTTAACTATATAATGTATTTCAATGAAAAAAGTTGTTTTCACTTAAAATTTAGTGTATTATTACTATTCATCAAAACATGAATGTTATCAGCAATATTTCATAAATTCATCAAAAGTAAATTTTTATATCCCACATTAAAATTAAAATTTCATGTTTTCATATAAATATTATTAATTTGTAAAAATCATTATTTAAAATGGGTTCGCCATTCAAAGGCGTAAGATTACCATTAAAAAATATAAGTTTTTATGCAACAAATTGGGTTTATTCATACCCTATAATTAAAATATATATCAAATGAATATAAAAATATTTTATATAAAATATATATCTCATTAATTTAATTAACAAATTTAATTCACTCAAAAAACCAAATATCTAATTTATATTTTTCAAACATAATTGAAATATTATAAATTTACAATGCATTCCCATAAGTTAGTTATACTTATTCCTGTTAACCTAATGGTTGTGCTATAATGGTAATTTTGTACTTTGGGAATCTAGAAGTTTTTTTAAACTCATGATTTCATGAAATTAAAGCTACTAAAGAATAAAAAATATTTAAAGACAATATTTCATAAAAACATCCAGGTGATATATTTTACCCCGCTTAAGATGAATTTCGCCCTCAAAATTCATCACATGGAAACAGATAGATAAGGATACCTCTCCCAAATAATATACTCAAGTTACCATGTATGTTCTTTAAATTTTTAGTTTCTCCATAAAACTTTAACCATGTGAGTGGTCTTGTTTCATTGAACTTTTTCTATCGGATCCAAAATCTTTGTCTGTTGTCCTTCATAAGAAAGATCTTGCTCCAATGGTATAACATCTGAGTTTAGTACATGTTAAAATTTGATATATACATTCTCAATAGAGATGCATGGAACACATAATAAACTTGAGAGAGGTTCAGTGGAAGGTCCAATTGGTAAGATACCTTCCCAATATGATCCATAATTTCCAAAGGACTGATATACCAATAGATTAGCTTTCCCTTCTTTCTAAATCTCATTACTCTTCTACAGGAAGATATTCAAAGAAACACCTTATCACCCACTTCAAACTATAGGTCTTTTCTTAGGTTTTCAGCATAATTTTTTTTCAATACTGAGCTTCTCTTATGTGTTTTTCAGTATGTTTTACCTTTTATACCATTTCATCAATAAGATCAGGTCCTGATAGCATTCTTTCCCCCAACATCATTCTAACATGTTGGAGTTCTATGCTTCATTCCATATAGGGCCTCATAGGGTTCCATATGAATACTGGAGTGAAAGATATTATTGTAAGAAAATTTCACCAATGGTATATGTTGATCCCAAAAACCCTTAAAATCTACAGAGAAATATCTCATCATGTCTTCCAGAGTTAGAATTGTCTTCTCAGACTAACTGTATATGTGGTAATGATAAGCAGTGCTTAACTTAACACTATATCCAGATCATGTTGAAGACTTCATGAGAACATTGAGGTAAACCATGGATCCCAATCAAATATAATAGAATGTGGTACTCTATGAAATCATACCACTTATTTTATAAATATCATGGAAAGATGGTCAAGAGAGAAATCCTCTCTAATATCAATGAAGTGTTCTGACTTCGTAGGACTGTCAAATATAAACCAAATATAATTATTTCATTTGGTTGTATTGGGAAGTCCAATGAAAAATTAAATTATGATGTTTTAACATTTCAATTATGGAATGGGTAATGGTTGTAACATCCCTTTAGACTTCTATCAATCAACCTTAACTTGCTGAAAAACCAACCATCGATAGACAAATTCGGAGACACCTCTTTTAATGTAATCCGACTAGAATTACTATTTCAATTACATGTACATCTTTTTTCTTATAGGGTGAAAAGAGAATGAATAACTATGAGCCTCATCAAATATCACCTTCTTTAATTATGGTAAGGGAGGAATAAAAACCTGATTCCTTAACATTATTATTTCATCACAATCAAAGTTGAATGCAGTAACATTTTTCACTTTATTTTGTATCTCTACAACTTTATTTTGTGCCTCCTTGATCTTCAATTGTATAGATGGTTGAACATTAATTTTATAAAGATAATATTTCATATCTTCCTTTAAAATCTCTAGATCCATCCTTTTCAAATCCATAAATATTGGATCTTTTGTGAACCTCATCATGGATATGCTAGAATGGTCTTGTCGACTCAAAGCATCTTCTACCTTATTTTCTTTCCCTAGGTGGTAATGTATTGATAATTTGTGGTCTTTAATATAATACATCAATATTTTTTGGTGCATAATCAGATTATTTTGTGTGAAAATATAATTTAAACTTGTATGATTAGTATAAATATCACACCATTCACCATAAAGGTAATTTCTCCATATCATTAATGAAAAAATTAACATAGAAAACTACAATTTCTGAGTTGGATAATTTGTCTCATGGATTTTCAACGACCTTGAGTCTTAAGTTATCACTGTATCATTTTTCATGAGAACACATCCTAGAATTTTCTTGGATGCATCATTGTAGATCAAAAATCTTTCTCCCCTACATGGTAGTGTGAGCATAGGGGCACTGGATAACTTTTTTTTAGCTCTTTGAAATTATCTTCACATTCTTCCATCCATACAAACTTAACTCCTTTCTAAGTCCTCTAAGTGAGTGAATTAGATAATAGTGAAAAATGATTCACAAAATGTCGATAATATCCATCCAAACAAAGAAAAAATCAGATCTCATTTACTTTTTTGGCCTCAGTCATCGTTCAACAACATCTATTTTTGAGGATCCCTAGATATCAAATCTCTTGATATTATGTGACCCAAAAATGAAATATTATAAAGCCAAAATTTAAACTTGGTAAATTTTTCATAAAAGTTCCTTTTTCTCATGGTCTTTAGTATGATTCTCAAGTGTTCTTTATGTTCATTCTTTCTCTTCGAATAAAAAAGGATATCATCTATAAAGACTACAACAATATGATCATGATAGTCTCTAAAGACTCTATTAATTAGATCCATGAAGATAGTGAAATAATTAGTTAGACCGAAAGGCATCACTATAAATTCATAGTGTCCATACATTGTACTGAATGTCATCTTCGGTATGTCCTCCTTCTTAGCCCTTAATTGATGATATCTAGAATGAACATCGGTATTAGTAAAGTATTCACCTCTATATAGTTGATTTAATAAGTCATCAATGTGGGGAAGATAATATTTTTTATTGATAGTGACCTTGTTATGTTCTCAATAATTAATATAGATTCTCCTTGATCCATCTTTATTCTTAAAAAATAGAACAGGAGCTCCCCAAGTTGATGCACTGGGTGTATGAATCCCATATCAAGATTCTCTAATAGTTTCTTCTTCAATTCCTACAACTCAATTGGGGCCAGTATATATGGTGTTTTTAAAATAGGCATAGAACCCGGATGAATTCTATTGGAAACTCAACATCATGATTTGGTGGAAGACCTAGAAATTCCACTAAAAATACATCATCATACTCTTTTAAAATGGTTGTATTCTTAATCACGAGTTTATCCCCAACCATTTGATATAAATAAACTTCGTTTATAGGAATCAAAACCCATAATATGGAACAAATTTCTATTTTAATGTTATATTCATCCTTGCATCGATAGATGATCATAGATTGATCTAGAATATGAAATGTGACTTGCCTTCCTTGGAAATTCATATGAGATCCTTATAGAGAAAGCTAATAGATGCCAATAATCACCTAAAATTCCACTATAGAAAGTATTAAAATATTTATAAGAAGCACATTCCCAAAAACTTCAACCATAGAAGAATTATAAACTTTTGATGTGAATTTTGTGCGATTAAGAGTCATCACATCTAACTCAATATCATATTTTTGAGGTAATACAGTTGTACACTTATAAAATTCATAAAAAATAAAAGAGTGGGTGGATCCATAATCAAATAAAACATTTTCTAATTTAGAGTGGATGGTATGTGTTCCTTTCACCGCATCATTATCATACTGCACATCACAGATAGTGATTTCAAGTGAATTTACTTTTTCTCTGGCCTTAAGAGTTTTTTGATGTCAATCATCATCAATAACTCTTATATTAGGGAATTGATTGGCATGATTCCCCATTTCCTTTAACTTGTATCATTGAAGTGTAGGACATGAATTTTTTGTATCCTTTTCTTTTTTGGAATCATTAGTCATATTTTTTCCATCACTTCAGCAATCAACTGCTTAATGACCTTATTTTCCCTAATTAAAAAACATACTAGTCCCTTTAAGATAATTTCCTCCATGTTTCATTCCACACATCGAGAATAAGGGGAAACTCATCTTCTTTTCAGTGTGATGTTTAGATTTTCCTTTGAATTCCATTTTTCTCTTCTTATCAACCCCATATGATTGATGGTTTACTCTAATATTCATCTCAACCTTGAGAGAACATCGAACAATTTCCTCAGATCTATTAAACTCTCTTATGGATAATTCCCTTTGGAGACATGGTTTTAAGACACTAAATAATTGATCAATTTTACTTTTAGGTTGTATAATCATTCCAGAAGTGTACCTTTCATGTCTTCTAAAATTTTTATTGTAGGTACCAACAGATTTATCATCATTTTTCGTAAGTTCAAAGAACTCCTCCTCCATTTTTTTCGAAAAAATATGAGGAAAGTACTTATTTAAAAATAAGTTCTTGAACTTATCTCATTCTATAGACACAATTTCATCTTTTTTCCTGGTATTATTGATAAAATTACACCATTGATCAGCTTCACCTTCTAAATGATAGACTTATAGGGTGAATTTATCGTTTTTGGGACATTCTAAAATTGAAAATATCTTTTCAGTGGTACTAATCCATTTTTCAACCACTAATGGATCAAAAGACCCACTAAATGAAGGAAGATACTACCTCATGAAGGACTGAACAGAATGTTACTCCCTCCATTTCTCATTTGGAAGTAGTGTATGATTCATAGCTTGGGAAATTTATGTGAGTATGGCTATAAGATTTTTCATTCTAGTTCCTATTACATTTGGTTTCTCAGGGGGGAAATCATTGTATTTACCATCTCATTCAACATTAACACGATTCCTTTTCAGTTCCATCCATTGACTAAAACCAAGAATCATAGTGTGAGAAACACTAATCATAACATGAAAACCACATAATCAAGAAGAAAATTTCAATTTATGACACTTTAGGATTTATCCAAGGTTATTCATGGTCATTTTTAAAATGCTAGGATTGTATCCTACACTTATACATATCCTTAGGGTTCTTACTAAGGCATTCATATCCTAGTTTTCAAAGGTTAATTATACATTTTCTATGATACCAACTATATTGACCCATACATTACGTAAATTGATATTACTTCAAAATTTAAGTACACTCATTACAGCATATAATTAATCCATGATAGGACCTTAAAAGTATAGGGTCTTTATAAATGGGGAAACATAAACAACTGGTTCAAAAAACATCAATATTGTCTCCCACTTATTTCTTCATAACTAGACTCCTTTCTAACATATCTTACTAAATACCCTTCTTCATGACCCGGGTAAAAGAAAATGTGAAATGGTGATATAAAATTCTCATTAAGGGTATACAATGGATACATCAATCATATAATAATCATAATGCAAAAGAACATAACCTTTTAAAATCATCTCCTGTAATAGAAATATCATTATACCATGTCATGGGATAAAAGTTCGTAAGAATTAATGGACATAATATCAAAAGTCATAACATAAGACATTAAGTTTTTTTTCATACACATAATCCTAAAAAAATAATTTCCTTATTAGCCAAGTCTCATAGCCAAGACCATCATATCGAAAAATTCCATTACTAAACTGGGTTTACATGTCGTTTCATCCCTATATTACTGAACCAGATTTACTTGTTATAACATTCATGTCCATATCATGAGATATAAATCATATACCAATGTATTTTAAGGAAATATAGGTCCCACCCAGCTCATAATTAAATCATTCCTACGTGTTCCACAAAAACATAAATCATTCATTGTATCATAACCCATGAAATAAAATGGGTTTCTTAAACATCATTCTATTATAATTCGTATATAATAAATGGATTTCATAGAAATAATTCCATGATAAAAACAATTAAATAAATTTAATAATAGGTATTTAAACATAACTCTATTTCATATTATATGGAAAATAATTTTGATAAAACACTTGAACAGAATTTCTGGGGAAAATTTACTTTTTTAAAAAAATTGTTTTCTTTTTTCAAAATGCCACGCAATTGTAAAATAAATAAATTTAGTTGAAAATAATATTAAAACCATGTAGATTAAGCTTCTTTTAAATAATTTGTCATGAAATCATAAAAATCCTTTAATTCTATATCATTTTAAAAAACATTATCCTCGTACTTTTTCAGGAAAATCAAGAAGTACCTCAAATCGAATAACAACCAAAGATTCATTTCCAAATATTTAATAAAAAATACTCAAAGGGTAAAATTAACTTTAACAAATTATATAAAAATATAAATAATATTTCTAAATAAGTAATCATGGATGTGTATTATAAATATACCTCGATTAATACCTACGTATAAAGAATGTCAGATTAAAATGAGATTGCAAAATTATCCCCTGCCTTAGGTCTGATATCCTTCATATGTATATTAACATCATGTATAATGAATTAAATAATTTTTTTTACTTATTCTAGAATCATAATAATTCTTTAGATATCATATATGATTATATTATCTTTTTTTGTTGGTAACATTTCATTGTCACTCGTTATTTGGATAATAATTGCATTATTTTTTTATGCAAGTTCTTTCGGGTAAGTTTATGTTTACCTCCTTAGGGTATAGTAATATAATTTATACAATGATATCAGAATAATATATATAGTATCTATTCATTCCATTCAAATATATAATCATGTTTTAATTAAGATCACGTAGAATGAATCACATCGCATCATAAAGACTGTAGGCCATACGTACACATGAGAGACGATATCATTCACATAATGGTTAAATGACAAGGAATTGGATTGTATATTAATTATAAATAATAATTACCATGTAATATTTATTATTTAAATCTATTATACTCATCATTATATCCATCCAAATAAATTATTTTCCAATAAAAAATTACACCACGATGTGGAGACAGTAATCCATACATACACATGCATGGTGATATTGTTATTCGTAGGATAGATATAAAGAGGTATGAGGTTGTCCCATAATTATAATAACATGTTATAATGTATAATATACTATATTCATTAAATTATTATGGAAATAAAATAATAGGATATATTATAAGTAGATAATAATTTGAAAGATTTGAAAAAACAATAACCTCGTTTTGAAGTATCTATTTTTGAATTTCACAAAATGTAACCATGGGATGGATTTATTCCCATAGTGTGGCCTATAAAAGGAATTTAGGGATGTTTGTAGATTACTTTAGTTCAAATTTTATGAGCCAAGGGGCTTCAAATTTGTGATTAAGTGGGTAGAGGTGGTGGCCTTTTATAAGAGGGATGAGGGGCACTTTAGGATCGTTTTGAAATATTATTCTATTATAAAAAGATTTTAGAAATGTAATATTTACAATGTGATACATTTAGATTATATAATATGATTATGGTTATAAATACTCACAACCAATAGTTTTTAGACAAGTTTAGGTCAAAAACTTAACGTTATCATTTAGATTTAACCCTAAGCTAAAAACATTAACTCCAAGGGAAATCTGGGACCTGCAGGGTGTGGCGCTATCTTCAGGAACCACCTCGGACAGATTCTAGGCTGCTTCATGGGTCATTGTGTCATTTCATCCTCCCTTGAATCTAATATTATGTGCTTGATTCTTGCGATTAATTTTTCCATTGTTCATGGTTTGAACAACCTTTGGATTGAAAGTGACTCGACCAACAACGTTCAAGCAATTTGGAAGGTCGTAACTCATTTAGCTTGGCCGATTACTACCTGTTGGATGGAATGCAACTACTTTCTCACTGATCTGAAATACATCATCACACATTTTTTTCGAGAAGCAAACATGGTTGTTGATGGCTTGTCCAATTTGGGAGTTACTCAAGACATTACCTGGTGTGAAGACCTCCAAGCTGCTCTTATTCCCTTTCACGAAAATTATTTTAATCTGATCCGATACTTTAGACTTTTGTAAACTTTATTTTAATAAAATTTTTGCTTTGGCCATTTTGGTCAAGGCATTACCTCTCAAAAAAAACATTAACTCTTACCATGTCTTCTTATATTTTTATAATATATGGTTACTATAGTTAAAATAAATGACAAAAAAACCACAAGTGGATCATTAATGAAATTTTTAACATTATATAAGTTTTTTGTCCAAATAATATATTTTTAGGACAATTATATAATTTAATAAAATAGTATTTTATTTAAAAACACATTTTTGACAATTTTGACTATATTTAGTAATTGTTTTTTCATAAAGCCATAACAACATTATTAATTCAAAAAAAACTCAATTAACTCAAAGAAAATATGTCATATTCATCTATAAAATTATTTTATGTCATTATAATGTTCACATTATTTTTAATTAAATATTTATAATATCATTTATTTGAATCATTCATTAATAAGGTAATCACTACATCATCAATTTTTATAAATAAATATATTTATTAAATTTTAAAAAGTTATAAATAAATTAACATGATGTAGGGAAAAATTTAGATTTATAATGACTATTTATAGTCTAATAAATTAGTTATATAACCTATATTAAATTTTTTTAGTAAAAGTTAAATGTTTATGTTATGTTTCTCTTTTCTTTAAATAAAAGATCTAAAAGGTCATTATCACACCCAAGTGGCTCCCTGTGATCTTAAATTAGACCCAAAGATGCTTAGGGTCGGACATATCTCGTCCAATAGGATTAGTATACATTTTATGGTGTTTTTATATTATTATAATATTATTTTTAACCTTATTTACTAGATTTACCCTTTAACCATGGTAAATAAAAAATATTACTGAAGTTATTTTTCATAATGTACAAAAATAAAAGGTACTGATTTCCATAATTTTGATGTTATGATAACAAATATGGAATCCATTTTTCTAAATTCAAAACATATAATTGGCATAAAATAATTTAAAATCAATCTCGTTGTAGGAATGAGAGAACATGTTTCTAAAATTTAAAACATTGCAAAAGATTAAAATGTTTTTACATATTAATTCAATGTAAAATTAATGATAATGACATAAATTATATTGAATAACAAAGATATATTATATTTAGACTTTAAAAACATTAAATATTATAATTTAACCATATAAATTATTTCAACAAAAAAATTATTTTCACTTAAAATTTAGTGTATTAATATTATTCATCAAAACATGAATGTTATCAAAAAAATTTAAAAATTCATTGAATGTATATTTTCATAACCCTAATTAAATACAAAAATTTATTTTTTCAAATAAAAATTATTAACGTGTCAAAATATTAATTTAAAAGGGGTTCTCCATTCAAAGGTGTAATATTACCCTTAAAAATATAGGTTTTTATACAAAAAAATAGGGTTTACACCTTATTAATAAAATATAAATTGGATGAAAATCAATATATTTTATATCACATATATATCTCATTAATTTAATTAACAATAGTAATTCTCTAAAATATAAAAATAAAAAATTTATTTTTTTCATAAATAATTGATAGATAATGAATTCACAGTGCATTTTTGTAATTTAGTTATACTTATTCCCATTAACCAAAAGATTATTCTATAATGATAATTTTTTACTAAGGGAATCTTTCAATTTGTTTAAACTCAAAATTTCATGCAATGAAATTTACTAGAAAAATAAAAATTATTTAAATACAATATTTCATAAAAACATCCAGGTGTTACAATTATTACATTATTTTACTCATTTATTAATAATTCCATATTAATTTTATGTTTCTTGTAATAATCACTTGGTTTTTCAAACATGTTTTGACTTGTTATTATTGGTCATATTACTTGATTTCCTAATATCAAAAATTATAAACATGATATATATATCATAAATATTAAATATATAAGTATTTATAATAATATATAAAATATAGAAATTGAAAATGAAATACGCAGGTCATGGAGATGGTAGGTCGTACGTACGCCTGAAGGATATTTCCATTTTATTTTCATATTAAAATAAAGAAAATTAAATGATATATATATATATTAATTAAAATATGTTTTTTATGTCATATATATTACATATGTATATTATACCCATATGTAATACATTCCATGTAAATTATGAACGAATCATATTTCTTTGGGATGTGGCGGTCTATCATACACACGATCAGCATTATTGTATTCCAAAAAACAGAAGGCATGGAGGTATGTTTGATATAATAATTACATAATAACAATAACACTATAAATATAATATATATCATATATAAATATTATTTACATCATTATTTGACACCTTGAGAGGTGGTAATGAAAAAATGAATGACATCATTTCCTGAGTTTTTAGTTTTCCGTACTCACAAATAATGATTTCATAACCCATTTGATGGAAGTGTGTGTCGTAGTAGGATGTAAACTGTACATAACAACATATAATTATATTTAATATGATATTTTATAATTTAACATTGATATTAAAACAATTTATTTCATTAGATGAAAAAAAACGTAAACATTCATTGATGAATGTTACATATTCTTCAAGTATATTCTTTTGGTTTGAACCAAATGCCTTACTTGGTTGGAAACATACCCAATTTAATGCTTTTAAGATGACATAATGGAATCTAATAAGTTACTTGGAAATATTTTAGGTGATCCAATTGGTTGTATGGGTGTGAATAATATGGTAGAGTGAGTTCCCTTTTATAGTTCAGGAGGAGTGGTATTCTGGAATATTCAACAGTATTCACAGTTGGGAGGTCCATCTTACCACAGGTTGCTAAAAATATGATAATTAATGGTTTTAATGGGTTATATTGTAACACCCCGAGATTCCACAATACGCTTCTCATTCAATAATGCAATAGCTTGCATTGTATGCAACTTCAAGTTCTAACACACCGCGACTAATCAAAGTAGCTGTTATGAATAGTAATACCAACATTTTAAAATTATAGAAATTTTATATTTCAAAAATGGACTTTATTTTTGTATTCATAATATCGAAATTATCCTAAGTTTAATTTTTTGTAATTTTCTGAGAACTTCCAATTTTTTATGAATAGTGAAAAATACTTAAAGACAACTTTTTTAATCAAAATAATTTATAGTGATAAATTATACTATTGAGTGGTTTTAAAGTATAATTAGAATATATTTTAACCATTTTATCCAATGGTGTTCATTATAATTAATTTCACTTTGAAATTAGACATAAACAATTGTCAGTCTTTTGATATATATTGTTTCTTAAAAACACGCTATTTGTTGTGACAGCGGGAATTAATTATAAAATTTATTAATGCAACTTATATGTTTTTAATTTTGTAAAATAGACATAATTTTTGAATTCGGAATATCAATTATATCTTAGGGTGAAATTTTGGCATTGTTCTGAAAAACTTCAATTTTTGATGAATAGTGAAACCACTAAGTGGTAGTTAAGAAACTGATTTTTTTTTTAAATTAAACATTACAACTTCTGTGATTTGATTTTAAAAAATCCGACATTCATGGTTTTCATTAGGAAGTAAAATTTGGTTCAATGGGATTAAAATAATTTTTTGGTGAATAGTAACTTTTAAGTTTAATTAATCGCGATTAAAGGTAATTAATGAAATTTAAGGTAAAAATGATATTATAAAAATATGAAAATACCTTTACACTTGTCTTACCCCTATTGGATGTGTCATGGCCGACCAAGACAATCCATGGGTCAACTTGGGGACCCCATGGAGCCACATTGGTAGGAAAATGACATAAATAACTTTTATTTAAAGTTAAAATAAAAATGTCACAAACATAAGTTGTTTTACTAAAATAATTTTTAAATGGGGTTATACAAGTCATATTTTTGACTATAAATATTCATTAAAAATATGAAAAGATTTCCTACATCATGATATTTGTTTTATAATTTTTATACATTAAATAAATTAAATTATTTATGACACCATGATGATGCAGCGATTAACTCATTAATTAACGATTTAAATAAAATGAAAAGATAATGTAAAATACAAGGCTTACACTTGTCAAAAACCTATTGGATGAGTAGCTTTAGAACCCTTATCAACTTATCCTTGAATTATATAAGTGTGGGACCTTTAAAATCTGAAACTCATTATATAATAAAGTAACATTTCATTACTTTTCAAGAGTGCCCCTCCTCTCCACTTATAAAAGGCCCCCACCACTACCACCTTACTCACACTTTAAAAGCCTTTTGGCTCGGCCAAACTCTGCCCAAATACTCTCCCAACTTCCCTACCTTACTCCTAGAAGCCTCACTTTGGGCATAATTCTTCCCAAGGAAGCCTTTGGCTCAAATCAAAAGAGTTACCCGATTTTAAGGTAATGTATTCTCTTATGTTATTTAGTTTTATTTTTCTTCTCCAACCCCCTAAACTATTTTTATTCATTTCATTTGTAACAACAAAAGTATCCTCAATATACTAGGATGTTTTTATATGAAGTATTAGAGATACACTTACACACACCTACATCTAATGGTTAAAGAACATACTGTTTCTGTGGATGGCGAATTTCTGCCTCACGAAACGATGATTGTTCAACACTCATATAACACCTTCAAAGGTGGCCATTAAGATGTCACTATATTTATATATATGATATATAATATTTTTATGTTTTACATAAGGTTATTTATTTTTCATTTATGTCATACCTTTATTGTTTCCATTATGGGTAAACGCGATATTTTCATTTTAGGAAGTGAGGACTACCGCCCCCTCAAAGTGATTTGAATCGTTAATCCCATATGTGGGATTTATAAAGGATGGAGTAAATTATATTATATATGATATTATACTGGAATTATAATATACCTTTATATCATTATTATTTCATTAAATATGAAATAGAAATGAAAGTAGCGTTCATGCGTACGTACGGCTTACCGTCTCCATGAACGGTGCATTTCATTTCTTACCTCTAAATGTTATGTAATATTATAAATGAATTTATATACTAGATATATATGATGTATATGATATATACATCATGAATATAATTATGGATATAATAGATATTTTACCACATTACAAAGTGTAATTATAAGTAGTTTATTTTTTACTCAAGTACCTAAGATCGACAAAATGACCGTTATAAA
Source organism: Viscum album (assembly GCA_963277665.1). Taxonomy (NCBI): domain Eukaryota; kingdom Viridiplantae; phylum Streptophyta; class Magnoliopsida; order Santalales; family Viscaceae; genus Viscum; species Viscum album. The sequence continues at coordinate 57,756,168 of OY728156.1, forward strand.
CATAAATAATTACATAATGTTCATGACATGGTAATAAGTGATATAAAAGGAATAATGAACTTGAAAAAGGTTCTTAAGAAGGTAGATATTAACTCTAGTTTATTATTCAGGAGATCAAAGAACAGTCGAGTGAATTCGGACACGAGGTAAGGGAACTTCTTAACCCAATTTCTATTCTTTGGGTTAATCTCCTACTTTCAAATTATGTCATGATATTATTATGTCCTATCTTGTATTTGTACTTTTTTTATGTGTACTTATAGTGAATACACATAATAGATCTATTTTATTTAAAAAAATGATCTTTTAAGGGACTTCGTCTCAATCTCCATTCATTGAGGCATATTTTGTTTTATACACAAATTTTCTTTATATGGTGTATAAACCCCTTTGACTTTTACGTTTATTCAAAAGGAATCTTTTTATACGAAGTGTTTTACTAAACGATAAAAAGGAATGTTTTTATTTTCATACGTATGCGGCGACAATGACTTCTCTGCCGCCATGGCCATTATTTGGGTTTCGGCTTCCTCTACAAGCCATAACATTTTTTTAATGAAAAATAAATACAAAGTTTTAACTTTATTTTATTTTGGTATTGAAAATGGTTTTGAAAGTGTTTTTATTATATCAATGTCTTGTACTGATATCTTTTGATTGAAATGTGGAAATTTTATGTTTCCTTTATGCATGTTTTATGTGATACGATTATGTTATGGTTTATGATATGTTTAAACCTATTCATATGAGGAATGCATTGGACTTAATAAGTGATGGGTGGAGCCCGCTATAGCTCCTCGATGCATCGGTAGGTCTCATGAGACAAACTAGTGTCTTGGCACGAGGCCTTGACAAAATCTTATTTGTGGTCTTGGCATGAGGCCTTGACTACGTGGTTATGATAGTCTGGCATTATGCATTCCATCATTATGAAAGTCGTTATTTATATTGCATGGGATTATTCGACTAGTAGAATATCCATGTGAGTAAGTAAATGGAATTATTTAATTTCATTTTTTCCATATCATGCTGAAGTTCAAGTTTAAAAAGGCTTTTGTTTTAGTTATACATTGCCTTAAATGTTAATGTTTATTTATGAAAGCTTCCGCAATATTGTTATCCTTACTGAGCATCTGATCTCACCCCTTTCAATGTTTTAATATTTTCCAGGATGTGAAGAAGAATTTTATGAATGGCCTGCAGGGATAGTCAGAAGAGGATATGAGTGTGGACTATAGAGACTTTGTTATTGTAGTTTTTCACTTTATGATGTAATGTAACATTTATGAATGTATCTAGTGTTTCCAAGGCTACTAAACTAATAGGTCTTTCGAGACATGATCTTTTGTGATCATGCCAACGTTACGCAATAATTCACCGACTCTGGGTAGCTGGGGTCGGGGCATTACAGTTGGTATCAGAGGCAGTTTAGTACTAACCTTGGAAGCTAGATTTAGATAAACTCTGATTAGAGCACATAGCCCAAAGGTAGACTTTGAGGATTAGTATAGAAGAACTTCCTAGAATTTTGTTGTTGTAGAGATTTTGTGAGTTTTCCAAGCAATACATCCCTATCTGGATATGAGCAGGTAGAGGTGGCTCTGGCACAGATGTACCTAGGGGTAAAACCTGAAAACACTGCTTTGAGCTAGACTTGAATGGGAACTGGTGCACGACAATAGGTCTTGCTGCACTCTTGGTTACGACACTCCCAGTGGATATGCTTAGGATAATTCTCATTTTCTTTACAAACCAATATGAAGGGTTATGAGTATATACTTCCTCAAAGAAAACTTTTTTATGATTATGGATTATATCCATAAATAGTTCAATTAGTGTTAAGTGTTTTACAAGTATGGAATTATGTATTTTGATTCATAAACAAATCTAGTTTGTGCCATTGTTTAGAAATGGCTCCTAGTGGAAGGAATGGAAACCGTATCAATGCACGCACTCTGTGTAGGGATTTCCCTCCTACTCAAGACAATTATTGTGGAGCTAGAGATATAACTGGTGCTGATCACCTTATCACTATACTGGGACAACTCACTCAGGTTATGAATAATAACCTTACTCGTATGGAGCACCCTAATCCGCAACATGGAGGATCAATGTTAGATCGTTTCATGAGGCAACAACCACCAACATTTAATGGGGGTACAAATCCATTAGTAGCTGAGCAATGGATAAACTCCTTAGAGAAAATATTCCATGCCTTGGGGAGTAGGGAAAGGGAAAAGGTTATCATGGCAGTTTACCGCCTCACTGGAGATGCTGATCAATGGTGGTCATTGATTCAAAACACAAAGGAAGATGATGATGTATCGAATATGGAATGGAGGGAGTTCAAAGAGCTTTTCCTATAAAAATACTTTCCTCATGACCATCGAGCAGATATGGAAAGGCAATTTCTGAGTCTGAGATAGAAAGAGGATGAGAATGTAGCAAAGTATGAGGCTAACTTTACAAGGTTAGCGAGGCATGCTGCAGATTATATACGTAACCCAAGAGGTAAGATTGATCGTTTCTTTGATGGGTTAAAACCATTTCTACGTCAAGCCTTAGTATCACAATCCTTCTCATCGTACGAAGATATTGTCTCGTGTGCTATCAAGACAGAAAAGGAATTCTCTAAATCTTATGAAAATAAAGTAAAGTAAGAGAAGAAGATAATGGTGGAACAAGAGATAGATAAAGGGAAAAAGGAAAAGAAGGATTTTCCATTATGCGATAATTGTGGGAAGAATCACCCCGGTACTTGCCTAAAAGGAATGGGAGTTTATTATAAATGTGGAGAAAAGGGTCACTAGGATCATGATTGTAAGGGAAAGAAAGAGGATTTCAATGTTTAATGCTACAATTGTAGGGAAATGGGGCATTATGCAAATGAATGTCCTAAGCGTCAGGGAAACTTACCTCAGAAAAGGCCAAGGGATCAAGGACAATTTTATGTTGTTACTATAGTTGAAGCGGAATAATTAATGTATTGGTGCTTTTGGACTCAAGGATTATATTCTGGTTATAAAAATAATGTGATATATATAAGGATTGTACTGCAGTACTTGTTATTATCATTAAGGTTTTAATATGATTAAGTAAATCATATTTTTAGTATGTGACAATAATAGAAACATTACTTTGTTTGGGGAATCTGATGTTACAATTGATTTTGGAATTTATAAACCTTTTAGAGAAAGTCTGGACAGAGGTATTTTGGATAACTATAAAGGTTGGAATGGATTAAGTTGAACTTTGAATAGTATTGTTTAAGGTTAAAACATTTTTGAAGATTATTTTTGGAATATTATAATACTATAGTTTTAGGAAAAGGACAACCTGCAGGGTGGGGCATAACCCGTCGCGTCGGACAAAGCTGCAGGAATCGAACCCACAACCATAGTGCGACAGGCCTTTATTACCTACCACTAGCCTACAGGAAGTCCCTGGTTATTACAAAATTGTTTTACTAATCTAAATGGTATGTGTTAATATTTGGAACCTTATACAATTAGGATAAATAGAATATTTTTTGATTTCTATTACCTTTTAGAGTGAAAGATGGGTTTGTGGTAAAAATTTATTAAAGAATGAAAGTCTATATAACAAGTATGTATATTCCCTTACATTTCTTAGTAAATCTCCTAAATAAATTCCTCAACTTTATAAAAGGTAACTTAAAACAAAAACGTTGCCGGTTAACTTTTCCAACTGGGGATTTAATGACTATTTAACCAATCACAAGTTTGTGATTTTCTTATGGTTAACTTTCTCCTAATCCAGTTTTCTACGACTCTCCATCAGACCTTGATGGTTTGTTTTTCTTCCATATCCATATTTTCATAGAATCCTAGTATGGGCTATCTCAGGTGACCTTTGTACTTATCTTTCTTTCTTTTAATGTTATATTTTTATTAACCTTATTTCCGATGTGGTTTTTCCACAAAGGTATTTTCTATTTTCAACCTTTTATTTTCAAAGAAAATTTTTAAATTGCGAGGACGCAATTTATTGAAGGAGGGGAGAATGTAACACCCCGAGCTTCCACGATACGCTTCTCATTCAATAATGCAATAGCTTGCATTGTACGCAACTTCGAGTTCTAACACACAGAGACTAATCAAAGTAGCCGTTATGAATAGTAATACCCACTTTTTAAAATTATAGAAATTTTATATTTCAAAAATGGACTTCATTTTTGTATTCATAATATCGAAATTATCCTAAGTTGAATTTTTTGTAATTTTCTGAGAACTTCCAATTTTTTATGAATAGTAAAAAATACCTAAAAACAACTTTTTTAATCAAAATAATTTTTAGTGATAAATTATACTATTGAGTGGTTTTAAAGTATAATTATAATATATTTTTACCATTTTATCCAATGGTGTTCATTATAATTAATTTCACTTTGAAATTAGACATAAACAATTGTCAATCTTTTGATATATATTGTTTCTTAAAAACACGCTATTTGTTGTGACAGCGGGAATTAATTATAAAATTTATTAATGCAACTTATATGTTTTTAATTTTGTAAAATAGACATCATTTTTGAATTCGGAATATCAATTATATCTTAGGGTGAGATTTTGGCATTGTTCTGAAAAACTTCAATTTTTGATGAATAGTGAAACCACTAAGTGGTAGTTAAAAAACTGATTTTTTGTTTAAATTAAACATTACCACTTCTGTGATTTGATTTTCAAAAATCCTACATTCATGGTTTTCATTATGAAGTAAAATTTTGTTCAATGGGATTAAAATAATTTTTTGGTGAATAGTAACTTTTAAGTTTAATTAATCGCGATTAAAGGTAATTAATGAAATTTAAGGTAAAAATGATATTATAAAAATATGAAAATACCTCTACACTTGTCTTACCCCTATTGGATGTGTCATGGCCGACCAAGACAATTCATGGGTCAACTTGGGGACCCCATGGAGCCACATTGGTAGGAAAATGACATAAATAACTTTTATTTAAAGTTAAAATAAAAAAGTCACAAACAGAAGTTGTTTTACTAAAACAATTTTTAAATGGGGTTATACAAGTCATATTTTTGACTATAAATATTCATTAGAAATATAAAAAGATTTACTACATCATGATATTTGTTTTATAATTTTTATACATTAAATAAATTAAATTATTTATGACACCATGATGATGCAGTGATTACCTCATTAATTAACGATTTAAATAAAATAAAAAGATAATGTAAAATACAAGGCTTACACTTGTCAAAAACCTATTGGATGAGTAGCTTTATAACCCTTATCACATTATCCTTGAATTATATAAGTTTGGGACCATTAAAATCCGAAACTCATTATATAATAAAGTAACATTTCATTACTTTTCAAAAGTGCCCCTCCTCTCCACTTATAAAAGGCCCCCACCACTACCACCTTACTCACACTTTAAAAGCCTTTTGGCTCGGCCAAACTCTGCCCAAATACTCTCCCAAATTCCCTCTCTTACTCCTAGAAGCCTCACTTTGGGCATAATTCTTCCCAAGGAAGCCTTTGTCTCAAATCAAAAGAGTTACCCGATTTTAAGGTAATGTCTTCTCTTATGTTATTTAGTTTTATTTTTCTTCTCCAACCCCATAAACTATTTTTATTCATTTCATTTGTAACAAGAAAAGTATCCTCAATATACTAGGATGTTTTTATATAAATTATTATAGCTACACTTACACACACCTACATTTAATGGTTAAAGAACATATTGTTTCTGTGGATGGCGAATTTCTGCCTCACGAAACGATGATTGTTCAACACTCATATAACACCTTCAAAGGTGGCCATTAAGATGTCACTATATTTATATATATGATATATAATATTTTTATGTTTTACATAAGGTTATGTATTTTTCATTTATGTCATACCTTTATTGTTTCCATTATGGGTAAACGCGATATTTTCATTTTAGGAAGTGAGGACTACCGCCCCCTCAAAGTGATTTGAATCGTTAATCCCATATGTGGGATTTATAAATGATGGAGTATATGATATTATATATGATATTATACTGGAATTATAATATAACTTTATATCATTATTATTTCATTAAATATGAAATAGAAATGAAAGTAGCGTTCATGCGTACGTACGGCTTACCGTCTCCATGAACGGTGCATTTCATTTCTTACCTCTAAATGTTATGTAATATTATAAATGAATTTATATACTAGATATATATGATGTATATGATATATACATCATGAATATAATTATGGATATAATAGATATTTTACCACATGAACAAAGTGTAATTATAAGCAGTTTATTTTTGACTCAAGTACCTAAGATCGACAAAATGACCGTTATAAACATAAATAATTACATAATGTTCATGACATGGTAATAAGTGATATAAAAGGAATAATGAACTTGAAAAAGGTTCTTAAGAAGGTAGATATTAACTCTAGTTTATTATTCAGGAGATCAAATAATGGTCGAGTGAATTCGGACACGAGGTAAGGGAACTTCTTAACCCAATTTCTATTCTTTGGGTTAATCTCCTACTTTCAAATTATGTCATGATATTATTATGTCCTATCTTGTATTTGTACTTTTTTATGTGTACTTATAGTGAATACACATAATAGATCTATTTTATTTAAAAAAATGAATCTTTTAAGGGACTTCGTCTCAATCTCCATTCATTGAGGCATATTTTGTTTTATACAAAAATTTCCTTTATATGGCGTATAAACCCATTTGACTTTTACGTTTATTCAAAAGGAATCTTTTTATACGAATTGTTTTACTAAACGATAAAAAGGAATGTTTTTCTTGTCGTACGTATGGGGTGACAATGACTTCTCTGCCGCCATGGCCATTATTTGGGTTTCGGCTTCCTCTACAAGCCATAACATTTTTTTAATGAAAAATAAATACAATGTTTTAACTTTATTTTATTTTGGTATTGAAAATGGTTTTGAAAGTGTTTTTATTATATCAATGTCTTGTACTGATATCTTTTGATTGAAATGTGTAAATGTTATGTTTCCTTTATGCATGTTTTATGTGATACGATTATGTTATGGTTTATGATATGTTTAAACCTATTGATATGAGGAATGCATTGGACTTAATAAGTGACGGGTGGAGCCCGCTACAGCTCCTTGATGCATCAGTAGGTCTCATGAGACAAACTAGTGTCTTGGCACGAGGCCTTAACAAAATCTTATTTGTGGTCTTGGCACGAGGCCTTGACTACATGGTTATGATAGTCTGGCATTATGCATTCCATCATTATGAAAGTGGTTATTTATATTGCATGGGATTATTCGACTAGTAGAATATCCATGTGAGTAAGTAAATGGCATTATTTAAGTTTATTTTTTCCATATCATGCTGAAGTTCAAGTTTAAAAAGGCTTTTGTTTTAGTTATACATTGCCTTAAATGTTAATGCTTATTTATGAATGCTTCTGCAATATTGTTATCCTTACTGAGCATCTGATCTCACCCCTTTCAATGTTTTAATATTTTCCAGGATGTGAAGAAGAATTTTATGAATGACCTGCAGGGAAAGTCAGAAGAGGATATGAGTGTGGACTATGGAGACTTTGTTATTGTAGTTTTTCACTTTATGATGTAATGTAACATTTATGAATGTATCTAGTGTTTCCAAGGCTACTAAACTAATCGGTCTTTCAAGACATGATCTTTTGTGATCATGCCAATGTTACGCAATAATTCACCGACTCTGGGTAGCTGGGGTCGGGGCGTTACAGTTGGTATCAGAGGCAGTTTAGTACTAACCTTGGAAGCTAGATTTAGATAAACTCTGATTAGAGCACATAGCCCAAAGGTAGACTTTGACGATTAGTATAGAAGAACATCCTAGAATTTTGTTGTTGTAGAGATTTTGTGAGTTTTCCAAGCAATACATCCCTATCTGGATATGAGCAGGTAGAGGCGGATCTGGCACAGATGTACCTAGGGGTAAAACCTGAAAACACCACTTTGAGCTAGACTCGAATGGGAACTGGTGCACGATAATTGGCCTTGTTGCACTCTTGGTTACGACACTCCCAGGGGATATGCTTAGGATAATTCTCATTTTCTTTACAAACCAACATGAAGGGTTATGAGTATATACTTCCTCAAATAATTTTTTTTTATGATTATGGATTATATCCATAAAAAGTTCAATTAGTGTTAAGTGCTTTACAAGTATGGAATTATGTGTTTTGATTCATAAACTAATCTAGTTTATGCCATTGTTTAGAAATGGTGCCTAGTGGAAGGAATGGAAACTGTATCAATGCATGCACTCCATGTAGGAATTGCCCTCCTACTCAAGACAATTATTGTGGAGCTAGAGATACAACTGGTGCTGATCACCTTATCACTATACTGGGAAAACTCACTCAGGTTATGAATAATAACCTTACTTGTATGGAGCACCCTAATCCGCAACGTAGAGGATCAATGTTAGATCGTTTCATGAGGCAACAACCACCAACATTTAATGGGGGTACAAATCCATTAGTAGCTGAGCAATGGATAAACTCCTTAGGGAAAATATTCCATGCCTTGGGGAGTAGTGAAAGGGAAAAGGTTATCATGGAAGTTTACCGCCTCACTGGAGATGTTGATCAATGGTGGTCATTGATTCAAAACACAAAGGAAGATGATGATGTATCGAATATGGAATGGAGGGAGTTCAAAGAGCTTTTCCTATAAAAATACTTTCCTCATGACCATCGAGCAAATATGGAAAGGTAATTTTTGAGTCTGAGGTAGAAAGAGGATGAGAATGTAGCAAAGTATGAGGCTTACTTTACAAGGTTAGCGAGGCATGTTGCAGATTATATACGTAACCCAAGAGGTAAGATTAATCGTTTCTTTGATGGGTTAAAACCATTTCTCCGTCAAGCTTTAGTATCACAATCCTTCTCATCGTACAAAGATATTGTCTCGTGTGCTATCAAGACAGAAAAGGAATTCTCTAAATCTTATGACAATAAAGTAAAGGAAAAGAAGAAGATAATAGTGGAACAAGAGACAGATAAAGGGAAAACAGAAAAGAAGGATTTTCCATTATGCGATAATTGTGGGAAGAATCACCCTGGTACTTGCCTAAAATGAATGGGAGTTTGTTATAAATGTGGAGAAAAGGGTCACTAGGCTCATGATTGCAAGGGAAAGAAAGAGGCTTTCAATGTTGAATGCTACAATTGTAGGGAAATGGGGCATTATGAAAATGAATGTCCTAAGAGTCAGGGAAACTTACCTCAGAAAAGGCCAAGGGATCAAGGACAATCTTATGCTGTTACTATAGTTGAAGCGGAATAATTAATGTATTGGTGCTTTTGGACTCAAGGATTATATTCTGGTTATAAAAATAATGTGATATATATAAGGATTGTACTACAGTACTTTTTGTTATCATTAAGGTTTTAATATGATGAAGTAAATCATATTTTTAGTATGTGACAATAAGAGAAACATTACATTGTTTGGGGAATCTGATGTTACAATTGATTTTGGAATTTAGAAACCTTTTAGAGAAAGTCTGGATAGAGGTATTTTGGATAACTATAAAGGTTTGAATAGATTAAGTTGAACTTTGAATAGTATTGTTTAAGGTTAAAACATTTTTGAAGATTATTTTTGGAATATTATAATACTATAGTTTTAGGAAAAGGACAACCTGCAGGGTGGGGCACAACCCGTCGCGTCGGACAAAGCTGCAGGAATCGAACCCACAACCATAGTGCGACAGGCCTTTATTACCTACCACTAGCCTACAGGAAATCCCTGGTTATTACAAAATAGTTTTACTAATCTAAATGGTATGTGTTAATATTTGGAACCTTATACAATTAGGATAAATAGAATATTTTTGAGTTCTACTACCTTTTAGAGTGAAAGATGGGTTTGTGGTAAAAATTTATAAAAGAATGAAAGTCTATATAACAAGTATGTATATTCCCTTACATTTCTTTAAAAAAAATCTCCTAAATAAATTCCTCAACTTTATAAAGGGTAACTTAAAACAAAAACGTTGCCGGTTAACTTTTCCAAATGGGGATTTAATTACTATTTAACCAATCACAAGTTTTTGATTTTCTTATGGTTAACTTTCTCCTAATCCAGTTTTCTACGACTCTCCATCAGACCTTGATGGTTTGTTTTTCTTCCATATCAATATTTTCATAGAATCCTAGTATGGGCTATCTCGGGTGACCTTTGTACTTCTATTTCTTTCTTTTAATGTTATATTTTTATTAACCTCATTTCCGATGTGGGTTTTCCACAAATGTATTTTCTATTTTCAACCTTTTATTTTCAAAGAAAAATTTCAAATTGCGAGGACGCAATTTATTGAAGGAGGGGAGAATGTAACACCCCGAGCTTCTACGATACGCTTCTCATTCAATAATGCAATAGCTTGCATTGTACGCAACTTCGAGTTCTAACACACCGCGACTAATCAAAGTAGCCGTTATGAATAGTAATACCCACTTTTTAAAATTATAGAAATTTTATATTTCAAAAATGGACTTCATTTTTGTATTCATAATATCGAAATTATCCTAAGTTTAATTTTTTGTAATTTTTTGAGAACTTCCAATTTTTTAAGAATAGTGAAAAATACTTAAAAACAAATTTTTTAATCAAAATAATTTATAGTGATAAATTATACTATTGAGTGGTTTTAAAGTATAATTAGAATATATCTTTACCATTTTATCCAATGGTGTTCATTATAATTAATTTCACTTTGAAATTAGACATAAACAATTGTCAATCTTTTGATATATATTGTTTCTTAAAAACATGCTATTTGTTGTGATAGCGGGAATTAATTATAAAATTAATTAATGAAAATTATATGTTTTTAATTTTTTAAAATAGAAATTATTTTTGAATTTGGAATATCAATTATAGCTTAGGGTGAAATTTTGGCATTGTTCTGAAAAACTTCAATTTTTGATGAATAGTGAAACCACTAAGTGGTAGTTAAAAAACTGATTTTTCGTTTAAATTAAACATTTCCACTTCTGTGATTTGATTTTCAAAAATCCGACATTCATGGTTGTCATTAGGAAGTAAAATGTGGTTCAATGGGATTAAAATAATTTTTTGGTGAATAGTAACTTTTAAGTTTAATTAATCGCGATTAAAGGTAATTAGTGAATTTTAAGGTAAAAATGATATTATAAAAATATAAAAATACCTTTACACTTGTCTTACCCCTATTGGATGTGTCATGGAAGAACAATACAATCCATGGGTCAACTTGGGGACCCCATGGATCCACATTGGTAGTAAAATGACATAAATAACTTTTATTTAAAGTTAAAATAAAAATGTCACAAACATAAGTTGTTTTACTGAAACAATTTTTAAATGGGGTTATAAAAGTCATATTTTTTACTATAAATATTCATTAGAAATCTAAAAATATTTCCTACATCATGATATTTGTTTTATAATTTTTAGACATTAAATAAATTAAATTATTTATGACACCATCATGATGCAGCGATTACCTCATTAATTAACGATTTAAATAAAATGAAAAGATAATGTAAAATACAGGGCTTACACTTGTAAAAAACCTATTTTATGAGTATATTTCGAACCCTTATCACCTTATACTCGAATTATATAAGTTTGGGACCTTTAAAATCCGAAACTCATTATATAATAAAGTAACATTTCATTACTTTCCAAGAGTGCCCCTCCTCTCCACTTATAAAAGGCCCCCACCACTACCACCTTACTCAAACTTTAAAAGTCTTTTGGCTCGGCCAACCTCTGCCAAAATACTCTCCCAACTTCCCTCCCTTACTCCTAGAAGCCTCACTTTGGGCATAATTCTTCCCAAGGAAGCCTTTGGCTCAAATCAAAATAGTTACCCGATTTTAAGGTAATGTCTTCTCTTATGTTATTTAGTTTTATTTTTCTTCTCCAACCCCCTAAACTCTTTTTATTCATTTCATTTGTAACAAAAACAGTATACTCAATATACTAGGATGTTGTTATATGAAGTATTCGAGATACACTTACACACACCTACATCTAATGGTTAAAGAACATACTGTTTCTGTGGATGGCGAATTTCTGCCTCACGAAACGATGATTGTTCAACACTCATATAACACCTTCAAAGGTGGCCATTAAGATGTCACTATATTTATATATATGATATATAATATTTTTATGTTTTACATAAGCTTATTTATTTTTCATTTATGTCATACCTTTATTGTTTCCATTATGGGTAAACGCGATATTTTCATTTTAGGAAGTGCGGACTACCGCCCCCTCAAAGTGATTTGAATCGTTAATCCCATATATGGGATGTATAAAGGATGGAGTAAATGATATTATATATGATATTATACTGGAATTATAATATACCTTTATATCATTTTTATTTCATTAAATATGAAATATAAATGAAAGTAGCGTTCATGCGTACGTACGGCTTACCGTCTCCATGAACGGTGCATTTCATTTCTTACCTCTAAATGTTATGTAATATTATAAATGAATGTATATACTAGATATATATGATTTATATGATATATAAATCATGAATATAATTATGGATATAATGGATATTTTACCACATGAACAAAGTGTAATTATTAGAAGTTTATTTTTGACTCAAGTACCTAAGATCGACAAAACGACCGTTATAAACATAAATAATTACATAATGTTCATGACATGGTAATAAGTGATATAAAAGGAATAATGAACTTGAAAAAGTTTCTTAAGAAGGTAGATATTAACTCTAGTTTATTATTCAGGATATCAAAGAACGGTCGAGTGAATTCGGACACGACGAAAGGGAACTTCTTAACCCAATTTCTATTCTTTGGGTTAATCTCTTACTTTCAAATTATGTCATGATATTATTATGTCCTATCTTGTATTTGTACTTTTTTTATGTGTACTTATAGTGAATACACATAATAGATCTATTTTATTTAAAAAAATGATCTTTTAAGGGACTTCGTCTCAATCTCCATTCATTGAGGCATATTTTGTTTTATACACAAATTTCCTTTATACGGTGTATAAACCCCTTTGAATTTTACGTTTATTCAAAAGGAATATTTTTATATGAAGTGTTTTACTAAACGATAAAAAGGAATGTTTTTCGTGTCGTACGTATGCGGTGACAATGACTTCTCCGCTGCCATGGCCATTATTTGGGTTTCGACTTCCTCTACAAGCCATAACATTTTTTTAATGAAAAATAAATACAAAGTTTTAACTTTCTTTTATTTTGGTATTGAAAATGGTTTTGAAAGTGTTTTTATTATATCAATGTCTTGTACTGATATCTTGTGATTGAAATGTGTAAATGTTATGTTTCCTTTATGCGTGTTTTATGTGATACGATTATGTTATGGTTTATGATATGTTTAAACCTATTTATATGAGGAATGCATTGGACATAATAAGTGATGGGTGGATCCCACTACAGCTCCTCGATGCATCGGTAGGTCTCATGAGACAAACTAGTGTCTTGGCACGAGGCCTTGACAAAATCTTATTTGTGGTCTTGGCACGAGGCCTTGACTACGTGGTTATGATATTCTGGCATTATGCATTCCATCATTATGAAAGTGGTTATTCATATTGCATGGGATTATTCTACTAGTAGAATATCCATGTGAGTAAGTAAATGGCATTATTTAATTTTATTTTTTCCATATCATGCTGAAGTTCGCATTTAAAAAGGCTTTTATTTTAGTTATACATTGCCTTAAATGTTAATGTTTATTTATGAAAGCTTCCGCGATATTGTTATCCTTACTGAGCATCTGAGCTCACCCCTTTCAATGTTTTAATATTTTCCAGGATGTGAAGAAGTATTTTATAAATGACCTGCAGGGATAGTCAGAATAGGATATGAGTGTGGACTATGGAGACTTTGTTATTGTATTTTTTCACTTTATGATGTAATGTAACATTTATGAATGTTTCTAGTGTTTCTAAGGCTACTAAACTAATCGGTCTTTCGAGACTTGATCTTTTGTGATCATTCCAATGTTACGTAATAATGCACCGACTCTGGGTAGCTGGGGTCGGGGTGTTACATATATTATCTATCCAAACCTACAAATCACTTTTATAAACATGTTTTAAATGTTTTATTCTTAAACTGTTATGTTTCCTTATATTACTATTTTGGTTTTCCATTATGTTAACTAATTTTCTAACCTAAGAAATGTATTCATTAAAAATAATTGAGAGTGATCCTTTTTAGATAATTTGGAATAACTGATTATAAATATTCAATATAATATATAAATTACCAATCCTATGTCTGTTGTAAATTAACTTTAACACAAGCACGAGTAAAAATATTTCTTTAACTATAACCATGCTAATAGAGTTTTTTTACTATTTAAGAGTCAATTTAATAATTATAATAGAAAAAAATTTCCACTAATATAAAATATTTATTAATTATTAATATTTTAAATAATTTTACATAATATAGTATTTTTAGTTAATTTAAATAAATTAAAAAATATCATTTGTTATAAAATAACATTAATGTCAATTTTGACATTATTCATTTAATTTGAATTTAAATATATCAATACAATAATTGAATTAGAATATTTTAAGATAAAATATATTTAACCTGATGTATTAATCTAAAAAAATTATTACAACATAATAATTCTTTCACATTTATTCACATGTAGTATTTTTAGTATCATTTATTTTATTTTTTTCACTAACTAAATAGTGACTTCTTTAAAATTTCATAATAATTTTAAGTAACTAATTCATCTATAAAAATTAAATATAAATTATTATGATAAAAAAAATATATTACAAAAAATTATAAATAACAAAACTAATGTGTTTTTTCAACTAAACCAAATATTTATAGAAATTAAAAGTATGAATAGATTCTTTTTGCCTTTTTGTTTACTTAACTTATTATACAGGTCATTTTCATGAAAAAGTGTCCCAAAAATACATAAAAACATATCCGAAAGTCATAATAATCTAAATACTCCCATTAAATGTGTTTTTTCAAGTTTCTAGATCATTTTATCCTTTAAAATTATTGTTTATTCCCTTAGTAAACAAGTTTTTATCTTAATCTCTATAATTAATTTTATCTATTTTCACTAATTACATTGTTAAAAAATAAATTTGAAATTATTAAATAATATAAATTATTCTAATTTTAAATATGGAATCCATTTTTCCAAATTCAATTAATATAAGTGGATAAAATTAATTAAAAATTATTCCCACTAACGTAATGATTGACTAAACACTAACATTTTTATTGATTTTTTCAAACAAAAGCCTCAAAAGATGTATCACAGTGATCAAAAGTAGTGAAGGACCAAATAATAATTAACAATAAATTTCATTCCCTCAGTGGGAAAGGAACTCAAGTTAAAGAAGTAGGATAAAATTTGGTTTGACAGAGCTGTGGACGCCAAGAAGTCAGCTTCCATGTTCCCCACCCACCATGTATGAGTGATCTCTATGTGGGAACCCATAAGCTGTTTACATTTCCTGATAATATAAGCAATGTTCGGGGGGTAATTTTCAGTTCCTAATAATGCTTTATAGAAGATCATTTAGTTTTTATCCACTAACTTCAATTTGATGTGCATTTTCTCACATAACTCCAGACTAGTAACCATAGCCAGGGCATCCACCTGTACTACCTCGCCTATGCCATGCAAGGATGAGAAGGCATCTAAGACTGACCCCTCCATGTCCCTAATAACACATACACCATGCATCTCCCTAATGAGAAGAAACTCATCTGAGTTCAGTTTCAAGCCATGACTAGTACGATGGCAACGAACCCAACGCCCCTGCCCCTACCTACTTGTCAGATTAGAAATAGCATGATTCGAGAGAGTAGGCCTAATCGACGGAGCACCCTGGCAGTCGGTGCACAAACTGACCAGGTCCACTAATATATTTATCATTTTTTAGGTGATTTTGGTATGAGATATATTTATATTTTTGTGGCGAGCATCATTCTAAGCCTTCTAGATGGTCCAACATCCCTCCATGAGGATAACAGCCCACAGTTTCCTCTCAGGACCCCAATCGCCTGACCCCTGAAACCACAAGCTGAAAAAACAATATTTCATGCATCTTTGATTATCCCAGCATGTGAGGACAATGTACGTCTTCCAAACGCATCTCTCCCAATCTCTATTGAAAAAAGAGGTGCCCTATCATTTCCTGTTTAGGATCCCTGCAACAATAACACTTGGAAGAAAATCTCACTCCCATGCGTTGAATCTTTTAATCCATGGGAAAATCATTATTCCCCACTCTCCATAATAGGAAGATGAATTTGGATGGAACCTCTTTACACCATAGAAACTACCCCAAGGATCTCCATTAGTTATAACTTCCCTCACTCAAGTAAAGTCTTTGATTGAGAACTCTCCCAACGTGGAACTTATAAAAATGAGTCTATCAGGATCATCACTAATCATGATATTGTTGAAAGAGGATTGTTGGTTCTCATTGAGTATGGTTTGGGTAAAACTAGGGAGATCACATGCCTCTCTAAATGAAATTAACGAAGTGGGACATCCCAAAAACCACAGCCTGCCACCCCCAGTCATGTTTCCAAAAGTTCATATCTTCTCTGCCCACCAGCCATCGTGAGAGAGGTCTTGGGGTATCAATGTACAGATGTATCATCATTCATATCTTTTAAAGTCATGAACTCTATATTCTCATATCCTGGACATATCTATCTTTCATGGTCAGGCCCCATAAGGTCATGCCTTCCATAGCCTCCCATGCGAGTTTCGTGTGCATCCCTTGGATGGTCGAAGAAAGCCTTCTCAAGTTGATACCCCCTTCTGATATTGGCCTTCAAAGATGCTTCCCTGAATCCTTTTGATTCTTTTATTCCATATTACCATCCCATATGAATGAAACTAAAATCCTCTCCATGTAAATGATGAAACATTTGGGGACCATCAGGGTCAAAACCATATGTATGGGAATAGACACCAGCACAGTGTTCACAAAAATTATGCCACCACCAAAATATATGAACCTTTTCTTACAATTGAATATGTGATCTATGATATTTATAAATATATTATCAAAGTTATTTTAATGAAGAGAATTAGGAATAACCAGTGCTATGATATAATCTATAAAAAAGAACTCTCTTATCATATTCAGGCTGGTGTCTAGGTCCCTTTCCCTCCTACTTGAGATCTTCTTAGTAGTAAAATATTGGATTTTCTCCCTGTTAACCACATTCCTAATCCACCTACAGTGGTAACCAAGGATATCATTAATCTAAAACATAGATCTCCTACTTCCATTAATGAAAAAAATCATGTCATCCACAAACATCAACTGGAAGGTGCCCCCTGATGCATGTCGATTCCTATACGGGAGGATATTCCATCTGTAAAGGCCCCGGTTAATAGTGTAGCTAAGAGACTTTTGAGATAGGATGAAGATAGTGGGGGAGAATGGATCCCATTTTATGATCCCTCTAAAATCCTTGAATAAACTAAAATGAATCCCCATAGAAGACGTTGAGATCCATGCTGAGCTGAAGCAATGAAAAAGAAGGTCCATGGTCGAGTTGGAGAACCCCATGCAGGACAAGACCCATATGATAAAACCCAATTCCATACAATCGTAAGCATTTCCCATGTATAATTTTATCACTATTTTACACTCAAATACTTTTTTTGATGTCACTAACCATCTCTTACACTATTCCAATCGCACCCTGTATTGACTGCCCTTTGATAAAACCATGCTTCTCTGACGCCATCCAAGAATTCATGTGAGGAGCCATCCTTATATTTAGAATACTTTCCAAAACCATGTATAGAATTTTTAACATACTTATAGGATGATACTAGTAAATGTATTGGGGATTTCAATCCTTTGAAAGCAGTACTATCTTAGTGGAACATCCAATACATGGTAGATTCCCCCCCTTGAAAGTATTCTTTCACTCCTCTCATGAGATCCCCTTTAACAATATCCCATTCTACCCTGTAAAAAGATCCTGGCATGTTGTCAGAGCCTCGTTCTCTATATAGGTTCATGGTCCAGATCACTTCATGCACATCAACTTCTTCCAGGGGCCTTCTCAACCTCTCATCCAAATCCTCTGACACACATCCTCTAATGTCCTCAAAAACATCAGTTTCCCCACTCAGATACCCTTTGTTCATGATAGGTTTGGGTCCTTCTAGGAGAGATTTAATGTTAGCATTGGCTATCTCCTCCACTTCCCCATAGTCATTGGTGTATGTTCCATCCCTCGTAGTATGCTAGTCTTGTTGCAGTGACACCTTTCTTTTATGCATGAATGGAAAAACTGGTATTCCTATCCCCCTCGCTAATCCATCAAAGTCTGGCTCCTTCTCTTGACACCCATTCCATACTCATAAGGATATTAGTGAGGTGATCCTTCTTTATCCTTAGATCGTTATACATACTTGCATCCCATTCATGTTCTAGACATGTCTTGAGACGTTCGACCTCCCTACTGACTTCGATGAGGTATTGATATCAGGCAGGGATAGTCTTCATCCATCTATGTAATAAATGATTAAGATGCCATAACATCCTATGGATTTTTATCCATGTGTTCCCCATATATATTACATACCAGGCTCCCCTTACTATATTGTTGAAACCGGGTTCCTCCACCCACATTTTCAAGAACCGAAAATACTTCTCCCTCGAAGATCTCGATCCTATGGAAATGCACAATAGAGAGTGGTTAGAAATGCACCGAACTAGGTGAGAAATGTTGGTGTCATGGAAGAGATAGATAGGTTCTTCTTTCACAAAGTGATGATCCACATAAAACCAGATTCTTCTTCTTCCTCGTTGATTATTTAACTAGGTAATATGACCCCCCTCATAACCTACATCCATAAGCCTATTCCTCACTATAAATGAAATAAAATCCTAACTGTCACTTCTCGGAAAGACACCTCCCCCTTATTTATCCTCCAGATGTGAGAAAACATTGAATTTTCCCCCAACAATACACAAGGTGTCATCTAAGATAGTTCCATCTAGGTCACTCCATAGATCCTTTTTATCATGTGCAATACAATTGGTGTATATAAAGAAGATGAGGAACTCTTGAGGACCTGCAGAAACACTTGTAGCCATATACTGGTCTGACACACTGAAAAATTCAACCTTGATGTGGTCCTACCAAAAAAACTATATATGAGAGTTAGGATGATCCCCATTCACGTAACCACGTACTCTGAGCTTCTATGCATACTCCTTTTTTATTAATCCATTTTGGGTTCAAGGATCGCCACCATCGCAATAGAATTGTTGAAGAGTTCGTTAATAATGAAATTGGATTTAGCTTGGACCCCTATGCCATGGGCGTTCTAGATGAGAACATTAAACATTGAATCCTTTCCGTCTAGATTTGGCCTCAGACTCTTATCCCAAGATCTGATAAGAAAATGGGGAGATCTCTTTTATTTGTTTTTTATTCATTTGTAGCCTTGTGCACACCCCAGAGCTCTGATCTAACGATTTGAGGGCTTTCTATTGAAGACGAATGGAGTGTTATGGAGATTTCACCTTCACCACCTTGGTTATGGATTGATCCATTGTCCAATTCTTTTTATTGACTCAAACAATGGGTTCCCATGATGTAACAGCCTAATAACAACTGGCCTCCTCCTTATCTTAACCCTTTGTCGCAACTGTGGGGGTAAGAGCCTCTTGGATTCTCTCAGTCAGGGTCAGTGATCCATTGTAAGGGCTTGAGTATTTCTCTGGTAATGAGAGAATGAGTGGGAGGTACCCCATGGAGTATACAGGTGAACATATAATCTTTTTTAGGAGATCTTTGTTCGAAATCCATTAAGAGGGGCTACAGGAGCAGGATAGACATCCTGGGAGCTTGAGGAGAGAACCACGTCTATAGTAGGGAACAAGTGCCAAGCTGAATGATTGATCTTGGGTACTGGAAAAAGAAGAAGGAATCCTTGGGAATATGGGATCTGGACCAATGCATGCAAAAGATGAGTGTTCAGTCCCAGGAAACGCTCTGTTAGGTCCTGAGAAATGCCCCACAAACGGATGAGTGACGCCTTTTGAAGGGTCTCTAGAAACAAAGAGATGAGAGGAATTGGGGTGTTTCCTACACAATTAAAAATAATGAACCTAGAGAAGGAATTTAGAACAATACCTGGGATGAATTTAGTAAATAATGTCCTGGTTCCAAATGAATGAATCCTACATCCTCAGTGACAGCTTCTCTAGGATGGAGAGCGATAAATATAACTCGGCACTGATCTTGGACATCATAGTTAACTCTCCCCTAAAAGTGAGGTAGTCTACAGTGATAAATCCTCTTAGATAATAGCTGATATCATTGAGAAAGGAACCATTATATAATGGCACCCAGAGACCTAGCATATATATCCAGATCACGACATGCGGACGTTCGTTCCCCTTTTGCACCTCCATGGACCACCAGGCCAGGTTGAAACGCCAACGGACCCAGCATCGATGAGAGTTACACCAATACAAGAAAGAAATATTATTCTGATTCATGAATAATAAAGATCGAGTTCATATGGACAGTGGAGATACATGCCATCTCTTGGAGCCCCCATGATTCCAAAAAATGATTGAAGGCTGGTAGGGGTGGGAGTGGAGAGATAAAGCAAGCCACAAGGTTCAAATTATGGTCAGCATGAACCTCATAGAAGTCTGGTCCACTAACCTCCAATAAAACCCTCGACCCATCCCACAACACCAAAGGATAAAACAGCTAGATTACTGGGAAGAAATACTGAGATGAGCTGCCCGAAGATCTGTAGAGAGCCTCTTTGAAGGAAAGGGTTTACCTACGAGACCCGGAAGACGGATTAGGGAGACCCCTAGGGCCAATGGTGCGACGTCTGGAGGATAAAAATGAAGATCAAAGTACGTAAATGTTGAAAATTCCACTGTAAATCATGGCGTTGAGGGAGAAAATGTCTAAAAAATTCATATTTCCTCGGGCGCATGGGTCTGGTTTTTAAAGTGAAAATGTTAAAAAGGCAACTATGTTTTCGTATTTAAATTCGATATAAAAATTATTCTAATGATCTAAATTGGATTAATATATGTATATTAATATAATATTACTGTAAAAATAATTTAAAATATAGTTTAAATTTATAAATTATTTAAACAAAAATGTTGTTTTCAATTAAAATTCTTTATTTTCACTATTCATCCAAAAAAGAAACTTCTCTGAAAAATTTCAAAAAATCATCCTAAGATAATTTTTATATTACTCCTTAAAAAATTAAATTTATTTTTGAAAATAAATTCAGTAAAATTGGTGAAATTTAATTATAAATAATGGGAACTATGTTTGATTTACCCTTCTTGTAGAAAAGTTATTTTTTCAGAAAACATTTCTTTTTATTTAAAATAATTATTATTTTATTTCTAATCTATAGATAACTAATAGAAAAGTGAATACTATTTGTTTTCATAAGTTATTTAATTTTATTTATTTATTTTTTTCTAATTTCTAGTCAATAACTACCATATTAAATAATATTACTAATAAGATATTATAGTTTTGTAAAACTTGGTCTTGCATGTAATGCAAGCTATATAATTAACTTAGTATTGTGTGTAACACAAGGCAAACATAGTGTTTATTTTACCAAAAGATAAACGTATAGTTTTAGTTAGTTTAATATTAACTTTTTGTTTCATATAAAGCAATATGGACTTCGTGTATCATGTAACGCAGTCCATTAAATAATTTTAATTTAATCAAACAAAAAAAATTCATAATAACATAGGGTGTCACATTCTACATCCATTAAAATTAATTTCAACCTCAATATTCTTCTAGTTCATCAATTTTTTAATACCTGAAAGTTCCATTCATAAAAACCTATATCATAAATATTAATACTAAAACATCCTTTAAAAATGGAAAGTTAGAAACATAATGGTTACCCAACGTAACTTATAACTAATCTTCCACATAGGAGAACACCTGTGGGAACTGAAAATTGAATATGAAAGAAAAGTGTAAATAATTATATCGAGTGATCGAGATCACTGATCACAAGAAATTAGATGATCTAGAGAAATTTAACAACCACAAAACTACAAAACAAATAAGAATGAAAAAGGTCATTTATTTCATAAAAAATAATTATAACAGGAAAACATTTTATTCCAAGATCATTTTTACTAATGTTGTAGAATTTTCAAGTGATGATATATGTACTTGATTTCTAACAGCCCGTGGGGCATCGTTAATTGTTATAGGGCTAAAAAATTAATAATTTAATAAACTCAAACAAACTAACTTAAAAATTAGTACTTGGAATGTCTGAGTGTCAAAAATAAATGGATAGATCATATGATATAAATTAAATAAGGATACTGAAAATGAAATTTTTTATTGGTTTGGAAAGAAATAAAGACAATAGTAAATATTGGGTTGTATATCAAGACGAGATACAAGAAAGGTTAATTGATTTTGGGTTCATGTGTTAAAGATTTAACTATTATGGTTTTACACAAATTTTTTGTTAGAAATGGGTTGGAAGGGACCCTCAATCTGGGTAACCTATAATAGTCCATTGATTGCACCTTTGGAATAGTCATCTACTAAATGCAATCATAGAAATAGGTGATCCATAGCCATATTTAATCATAATTGTACTATATTTCATAATTTTTATAAACAATATAATGTGATTAATTGATGAAATAAAATAAAACACCTCAATTCCCAAGAAATGATCATGAGATTGAACAAGAAAGAGATTTGGAATTGATAAATTGAGTTGCAACAATCCAAAACATGAATAATAAAATATAATTAATATATAAGCATAAAATTCCCTAAAATCACATCACCCAGCACAAATAGGAATACTAAATCATGATAGGCATGATGAGAACAAGAAACATGGGTATCTAAAGAATAATTGTTGTGAAGAATGGTGTTGAATTTGGACTCTAGATTGTCACTCTGTGTTCGTGTCTCCTCTGTGCAGTGTTGTATGGCCTCCTTTGGTCCCATAATTACTTGTAAGGGTGTACAAGACATTCATTTTATAGGAAAACCTATCAAATCCTTCACCATGATGTCATAAATCTCATATATTGTGTATCTTAATTTTTCTCTTTCTCACTATCATCGCAACATGTTACAAGGTTACACAGTGTGTGATCCTCTGATCTTCACACGTCGCAAATCTGGGTGAAATGTTTTTTGATAACATATCTCATAAAAATTCACATAATTTAATCTAGTTTCATGACATGTAATAATCTGTCAAAAAATGAAATTGAGTCACATATTGTATTACATGGAAGATTACTTTTGAATAATTCATGATTTGTAATTCCATTAGATGACATGTAACTGTTCATCTCTAGTATTTTTTTCTTTCCTAATATTTAGAAATTCGGTAGCTCATATTTCCATCCCTTTTTGTTCTTCTTTTAAATATTCATTGAATCCTTCCATAAAATATAAAACAATCCAATACATCACAAAATTAGCAAGATTTTATATTTAAATAAAAAACAATACATTAAAACACTCTAAAAACTATACATTAAAAACACTTATTGATTTCATCAAAATATCACCATTTGTTTGAGACTTAATCAATTCCTACTTCATTTATTACACCAAGAAATAAAGTTTAATTAGTTATGCCTGAATAACTAACGGGTCATAAGATCCATAATATTCATTCCTTGTATCTCTAGTTAAATGTTAACACTGGTTATCCAATATAGATAAATCTTCATATGGTGTAGTCAAACGTTAATCCTTTAAACACCATACAAAATTCAACTTAAACCATTCCATAAAAGTTTAACCCTATGACCCTTCAAAAATATTATAATTGAAAATTTCAAAATAACGTCACTAAATTTTCAAGATCAACATATCATTAAACCTCCATACACTATAATGTGGCTCTTCATTTTCAGATAACAAACATGTGAATAACTTATTCATTATTTTCTTGAAACATGGTAATAACCTGAATTACCATAAAACCATATTGAGAAAATAAATTCTTATTCTTTTCTTAGAAAAAACAGATTATTGGATATATTTCTTTAATCCAAAATGCTTTCAACCCTATCCATGATAACAAAACCCACTTTTTCAACAAATTAATTATTAGTTCCTTGGTAATCAGTACTTTCTTATTTTATTATTCATACCCAACCTAATTATATTGACATCTAGGGAATTTTAAGGGTTATATTCACTTAATAAAAATATAAACTTGTCATTAAATAACTTTTCTGGCCCTTCAGCATCATTCAACATATTATTTTGAATCCTTAAAAAATAATATATATAGAATAATCCTTATATATTCCATAATTCATATAACACAATCATTGAATAACAATAAAAAAAATATCATTCTTCCCACTTCCTTATTAAACCCTTATCTAGGATTTATCATATTATTACATAATACCTATTTCCATTTATATTTCATAGGTAGTATCTTCATCATCTGAAATATATTGATTACCTATACTACCTTCTTAATTCTCTTCATGAGCTCTCTACATAAGAAATCTATTTTCATAATGCACATACTTTACACATTTCAATCATTCAACAATCGATGATGTATTAGGTAGACCATTATTCTCAGCCAATGCATTAGACAAAAATTTCATCTTCCTTTTGTAGTTACTAGATTATTTTTCTTATTTCTTATTGTCAAATCATCTTCCAAATTCACTAAGACATTCCCTTAAGAGTTTGTTCCCACATTGTTGAAACATAAGAAATATAATCTTACTTCCTCCATATTATTCTCTACCCAAACTCTTAGTGAAATATTTACCTCTCTTCTTTGGTGAGTCGAAGAGTTGGTTAACTAACACATTACTACTCATATTCTGTGAAAAATGATTATGCATAATCAAAACATCTTTTACTTCAATCATTATCCGATTTGGCTTCTCATTAAATGTTCATCCATCACATTCAATTTTATCCCAGTTCTTTTTGGTCCCTTTCATTGACATAAATAAAAATCATACTGTGGGTAACACTAATCATACCAGAAAACCACATTTTCATAAAAAAGTACATATAGTATTTCTAAATCATTAAACCTTTATATTTAATATATGGAACTATAGGTTTATCCTAGTTGACATATAGCTATTTTTTATTTAAATCCTTCATGATGGTTCGTAAAGAGTTTGTGAATTTAAATATTATATCGCCTGAGAGTATCAAACTAGGTGTGCATCAATGCTCATTAGCATGCACTTGTTCCTGGGTGATTCTATCCCAATATAGAGATTTCAGTGTAGTTGCCCCTATGTATATCTTATTCCGATCAAAATACACTTCTATTATCCATATTTGGATGTAATTTTATAGAAACCACTCTCTAAATCATTTAATAAAATTCTAGGACATTTTCCTAAACTTTGACTCATCCTTAGACTTATCCTTTGTGACACCCTTAGACATATCCTTAGAAATATACATTGGGATCTCACTAATTTTATATCATCATAGTTTAGAAACGTTAAAAAACATTTACTTTATACAAAATATAGCAACCCCTTCTTATCATATATGTTTATTACGTTATTTTAGGTGAATATCCAATACATTACAAAAAAAATTCTTGAGGACCACAGTAGTTTAGTGTCTTTGGAAACATGTAACAAAGTATTACTACTTGGTGAAAGATATTCAATGTTTCTAACAAATATCATTCCATTTAGTACTCATACATAAAATGTTTCTCTATAACCTAGGGAAAAGGAACATAAGAAGGGTGATCTCAGAATCTCAATTAGGGTAAATAAAGGAGATATATAAGGGTAACATGAGAATTGGGGTATGAGAACATGAGCATAACATTTGAGGATCTTGCATTTAATATCAAAGACCATATACATAATTCATGGCATAAAGATGGTAAGATCAAACATGTGAATCATAAGGGAATAAAGAGAATAATCCATGAGAGAGTTACATAGGAATAAGAAATGAAATTCATGGCCTACACAGCAGCTTATAACATCTTGAACATGTAAAAATATATAAATGTTCACACATTAAGTTAATGAAATGAAATTAATCTCTTGCATTAAATTATGGAATTGAAACCAGGTCCATGAATGACTTTATATAGAAAAAATATCCACATATTCATAACATTGTGAACATTAAATCAGGTTCCTACATAACATTGTGAACATGTAATCAAGTTTGCGCATAACATTATATAAAAGAAAGATATTTACATGGATAACATTGTAAACATGTAATAAGGTTCACATATAACATTTTGAACATGTAATCAGGTCCATGCATAATATATATACTAATGAGTTATCCATTATTACTCAATGCATTGGGGAAAGCTATAGGTCCCACCCATTACATAATGAAAATCATACACATGTGTCCTATAAGATAATAGACATTCATAATATTAAATCCCATGAAATTAAATGGTTTTCATACAATTCCATCATATAATACCATATGAAAAGAAAAGGGTTTCATATTCATTTCACTATGGTGTAACCCATGGAATAGAAATGGGTTTCGTAAACATCATAACATCAAAACATAATCTATTCAGAGAAATAATATGAATGGTATCCATGGATTATATCCCCATTAAGGATTAGGTCACACAAACATATTCTATATTAGAAAGAAAGTAATTTTGAAAGATCATTTACAACATATCTTTAGGATAATATCCTATCTAATTTGAAAAATTCTTTTTAAAACATAAAATATTTTGAAAACATTGGTCTTTGAAAATAACTATAAAAATTGATTGAGGAATCTTTGAAAATCATTTAAAACAATTTTTAAAAAATAAACCATTTTCTAAATATTATTTGCTTGAAAATTAATTTAATAGATCATTTAAAAAATCAATATATTTTTATAAAAAATTTATTGGGAGAAAATAGATTTTTGACCAACGAGATAAATAAATTCATATTTTTTGTGAAAAACATTCTTAATTTTATTAACTACCAATGATTAGAAAAATGGTATAATTTCTGAAGATATCATGAATATACAGAGAATGAGAAAATTAATGAGAACTATTGGGAGTTATATCATGATATTTCAACATTTTAGCCTAATCATAAACATGTTTTATAAATTTTGAGATTGTAACATATATATTTATGACTTTGGTAACATTGAATCATAAGAACCATGATGGTATATCCTAAAATATAACATAAAATATCATTAGTATAGATAAATTAATGATGTTATATTTCCAAGGATTTCAATAGTTATTTCATTAAAGAATATAGGTTCAAATCATAACATACCACTCAAGGAAAGAAAATGCAGACCAAAAGTCCTTCACCTATTCGGTAACTTTTGAACCGTAAACCCCATGAAATAGATATCCAAAAATGGATATTTAAATACCAATAATTTTTATTATATGAATCATAAAATAAATTCATGCTAATTATATACACTATACAGATGAAATAGGTAGTGAATATAGCATGTGTCTCACAAAAGTAAAAAGTGAGATGGAAATATCTTACCTTAATTCTTCACATATGTTGTACTCATTCAAGCCTCTTGTATAATAAATATATGTTTACTATATATCTATCTATAAAAAAATTCATATATATCTTACCATATATAAATTTATTATTCCTTTTTAATACCTTTTTATTAACAATTCCATGTTAAAGTTATGTTTCAAGTAGCAACCACTTTGGTTTTGATGCATGTTTTGAATTATTATACGTTGTCCTATTACTTAGGTCACGATTTTATAATATCCAAAATGATAACTGTGATATAAATATAATATATATTCATTGTATATTTTTTTATAATAATCTAAAAAATATAGAGATAGGAAATAAAATATATATTTCATGGGGACGGTAGATCATATATACGCATGAATGTTGTTTCGATTTTATTATCATATTAAAAGAAAGTAAAGTAAATGATATATATATATATATATATTATAGTAGAAATTTTATGTCATATTTTCTCACATATGTCTATTAAAATCATCCATAAAACTTACATGTAAATCATGAACGGATCAAATCGCTTCGCTAGGCGGTAGTTATCCGTACACACAAGCTACACTATCATATTCACATAAAATAAAAATCATGAAGGTATGTGTGATATAATTTTTTCAGAATCATAATAACATCTTAAATAACATATATATATATATATATATATATTATAAATAGTATTCACATCATTATTCCCAGCCTTGAGTGGTGTTAATGTAAAAATAAATGACATATGTTCATGAGGCGGTAGTCTGTTGTACTAAAGAACTGTAATTTTGTATCCCAAACAATGGAAGTGTATGTGGTTGTAGGTCATACCCTTTACTTAAACACATTTATGTATATTTAATATACTGATGAAACTATGTAATTCTGATATAAAAAAAATTAATAGTTTTGAGGAATAATTTAAAAAAACTGTTGATGAGTGTTACCTCTTCTTCAGGTATCTTTTTTTGGATTGCTCCAAAGGCCTTCCATGGTTGGATTTATATAAAAATTAAGGATCATAGGATGAGATTATATAAGTTAATAAGTTACTTGTTCATATTTTTTGATCCAAATGGATTGAGAGGTGTGAGGTAGTAGGGAGAGTGAGTCCCCTTTTAAGGTTGAGGTGCAGTGGCATTCTTTTAAATACTCAAAAGTATTCACTATTGGGTGGTCAATATAATTTCAAGTTGCTCCAAAAATTATAAATAAAGGTTTTTAGGTATGATATGGTCAATAGAAACCTCCAAAAAATATTTATAAACATGTAATAATATTTCATTTCTAAACATCTATGTTTCCTTATTTTACCATTTTGGTTTCCCATTATGTTAACTAGTTTTATAACCTAAGTAATTTATTCTTTAAGACTAATTTAGAGTGATCATTATTAAATATTTTGGAACAAATGATTATAAATATGATATCTAAACTATAAAGTATAAATTTCATGTGTCTTTTAAATTTTCTTTAACACAACTGAATGTAAAAAATACCACTTTAACCATAACCATGCTAACCAAGTTTTTTACTATTTAATAGTTCATATACTAATTATAATAGAACAATTGGTCCATGAATGGAATGTAATTTATATTTATTTATATTTACAAACCAATTGACAAAATATATGTTTTTTAGTAATTTTAAATCAATTAGTAAAATATAATCTATTATAAAATAATATTAATGTCAATTTTATCATTATTAATTTAATTTGAATTTAAAAAAACCAATAAAATAATGGAATTTGAATATTTCAAGTTCACAGCTATGTAAAATGAAATATTAATCTAAAAAAATTTCACCTAATAATTCATTCAATTATCTTCTCTTTTAATATTATTAATATCATTTATGTTATTTAATTATTAAATAAATAATAACTACTTTATAATTTCTTATATATTTTTGGTAACTAGTCCATCAACAAAAATTAATGATAAATTATTATGATAGAAAATACTAATTTATCTTTTTGGAACAATAAAAACACATCCAAATAATGCACTCAATTCTTCCAAATAGGATTCAATAGCATAGATTGTTCCACGGGGTTCGATTTGACTAATCGTAGAGCCCGAACAGAGTTATTGATCATAAGTTATGTCCATTTAAAGTCAAACTTCTGAAAATAGATAGTCAAGGTGATTCTGCTGAATAGTTTGTATTTGCACACAACATTACAAAAATTTCAAGCAATTCCTTCGTAGTCACACAAGTGAGTTTCATGAAAAAATTGACAAGAATTTTTTGAGATTACCCTTAGTCTGAATGAACACCCATGTCTCATGCACAAAAATATGGAGGGTTGTGTGCAAAAAATGAAGTATTGCATGAATGAATGGAATATTTCATGTGAACCTGTTATGTAATCATATTTCACACCAAATAAAACATTAAATGGATATGTTTTCATGTATGTGTTTTGGCCACCAGAGACAAAGAAATTTGTTTACAACTCCATAGAGTTGTGCCCCATCACACTAGATTACACGCTGAAGACAAAAATGCGCACCAAAGGAAAAATTTCATGGTGTTGTGGATATGCTTATAAAAATTTCCTCGACCCCCAATTCAGAACAGGACATTTGGTGGATCTCTCATTCATAAAAACACAAGTTGATCATAGTGTACATACCCCCCATGTCTTGAAGTTGTTCCAATTTCCTAGGATAAACCTCTCAAGTAGTGGGATTCTGCTAAGTCATTTTTAAAAACCTATTTTCCTTAGGAACACAATTTCATGCAATGTAAAATATTTTTTTCACCTCTATTATGCCTAATAACTCCAAATTCCCATGATATAGAGTTTCCAAAATTATTCTTGAACGACATGCCTCATAAAAACATCCTTTTTACGCAAAACAATTTTAACATGCGCACAATAGTACCATGTTACGCGAAATAATGATGAGTTGCCCATTCTTATGCGAAGTAGTTTTGAGCTTTCCATTCTTGTGTATAACAATACTAACCTACCCATTCTTGTGCACAATAGTTTCAAGATTCTCATTCTTGCATGCGACAACATCTGGGCCCCCGCCAGCTAATCCATACTAAAGGGGTTTCACCCCTGCACCCTTACTCGGTATCAATGACCAGATTTATCCCTAGGAATTCGGTTCTGTCCACTTGCTAACATAACAAAACCCAACAAAAAATGGAGATTCACACATCAAAAAATTTGTATTGTGCCAACAAAAAATTTTTTTGCACCCTTATGTGGGCCCACCTTCCATCATGGAATGCCATGATTCATGATACTTCATTGTGTTCCTTAAAACACCTTGAGTCAACCTACTCCTCTTGGTCTCTTTCCCATTTCATGAGTTGAGATTATCATCATCGATTCCCCAAGTTCATTGAGTCAAATCATTCCTTAAGAAAATCCTCAAAACTCATCACCTGACTCCCATGCTAGGTCTACCTAGAAGTGTTTCCCTCACATAAGTCCCACATCATCCGTTTCTAAAAATATTATGCATGTTATTCCTCACTATATGACTGTAAAATTTACCACACCCTATCATTCAATAATAGGATTACTCTTATCGCAAATACGAGATTCCTTATGTGTTTACTATAAGATTCCTAGTAGTCCTCACTACATTACATTAAACTATAGCATTCCCTATCATTCAATAATAGGATACCTCCTATAAAAACATGAGATACCATATGTTTTAGGAAAAATAATCCTATTAGTCCTCACTACATGAAATTAAACTATATCATACCATTTCAGTCAATAATAGGATTCCTCATATCACCAACATGAGATACCATAAGAATCAAGAATAATATTCCCAGTGGTCCTCACTACATTACCTTAAACTATAGCCTGACCTATATGATAAACATTGGATTCTTCATGTGAAAAACATAAGATTCCTTATTCAAAAAACAAAATATGACTCAAGCCATGATCCTGAGAAGACCACCATACAACAACCATTGGCCTCCATATCATGTTTATTCCCTAATCATATCCCTCAACCCACCAGTGAGTTGGGATTCCCTCATTCCTTGACATGATGATGCCTGAATGGGAACCTCATTGCAAAATCTCTGCATACTACATAATTTCACATGAAATTAAACTATAATCATACATCGTTCTACATACATGGGATTCCACCATAACCTAACATGAGGGAGATAGAATGGGTTGCTTCCACACATAAGACCGAACAAAATCCTTTCTACTCTAAGTAGTGTATGATCCTCCTCTATAGATATATGACCCAACATCCAATCTAATGGGAATCCTAGTGAGTGTTAACCCGAACAATCATACTCATCATCCATGGGCCTCATCCATTCATAACATAAAAAACAAATTTGATGGTCCTCCCCCTTAGGTATAAGCCCCAGCCCATTCCCAAACTATGTGATATTTTATTCCCATCTAAATGGGATACGTAGGAAGCCTTCCTATAGTCCAAACCCATCATATGAATCCATCATAATCTACTATGGGTCGCATACTTGGTAAGATCATACCACTGTTCTGGGAGACCATATCTCTTCTAGATACCTTGGTTATCTTTTGTGCGTAAGCCCTACACCAACTCCAACCAAGAGTGATCCTCTTGTGAAAGGAATCTTCCATTCATATCCCCACACTATCCCTTGTCAATTCACCTTTTTTGGATTGATCATCCTTGCCACATGATGCTAAACTAAATGGACTAGTCATATAAAAAACATTAAATTGTGACAAAAAACAATGTGGGTTTTGATCTGTGTTCTGTAAGTAGGGTATGTTAGTTGCCTATTTGAGGTTCAATCTCAACCAATAGTGAACCTTCCAAGTTATCCCTCCTAATGATGTACCCTCATAGTGTGACATCACCCATTTATGGTACACACCTCTTTGATCTTCTCCCATGGGGAGATCTAATACATCCATCTAGTAAACCAATCGGTTGCTCCCTCGTAGGGATATACCTTTATAGTGTGACATCTTCCCTTTATTGGACACACCTATTGGATCTAATCCTATTGTAAATTATATGGAATACATCTAGTGACCCTTCAAGGTGCTCCATACTAGGGTCGTACCTTCATGGTGTGACATATTTATTTTATGGCACACACCTCCTAGATCTTATCCCATGGGGCGCTCTGATCCATTCATCTAGTAAAACTTCAAGGTACTCCCTTCTAGGGATGAACATTCATGGTGTGACATTTTCCATTTATGGGGAACACCTCTTGGATCCACTCCCATGGGGTGTTCTGATCCATCCACCCTCATGGTGTTACAACTTACCTTTATGGGACACAAACCCCCAGATCTTCCACTATTGGGAATTATGATCTACCCATTTGGAAACCCTTCACAGTTCTCCCTCCTAGGGATGAAGATTCATGGTGTTAAATCATCAATCCCAAAGACACACCATCCATATCCACAAGATGCTAAAATCGTGCCCTGATCTATCTCTACTGAATGATATAATTTTTCCCCACAATACATTAAACTTGTGACCCCAAAAAGATACATAATGCTAAACATGGGATTCTTGAGGTGAAATACAGGAACGATTTATGCCTATGGAGTTAGCTTATTTGTGATAAAAATGGTACTCCTAAGCTGAGGTCATTTTGAAGATATGTTCCTTTGGTGTTAGATGCCTAGTGATCAACACAAGATTCTTTGGGTTCCTCTACTAATATGCCTCCATGAGATGCCTTACTATGAAGAAAAATATGCATCACCAATTTTCCTATAATCCATACATATCATTAATGACCAATGTGACTGCTCTCTTGACTAAAGTATGTCTCTCTATCAAGACCCATTGGAATGTTTATACATTAGTAGTGTAATTAACCAATATCTGCAAATAGATGGCACTGGGAAGGAGTTCCATGAACAAGATGTGACTATATAGTGGAGACTTGGACTAGGAAAATAGTTCCAAGGAGGAATCCATTGATGGAGGAACTAACATCCCATCATCATGTTTTTGATCAAGTATTATACATCACTGATGAAAGGGATGACTGTCACTCACATTTGGAAAATGGGAATGTGGGGAAAAAATTTGCGACACAAGTGCAAATTCGCATGTGCAGTATTTCACCCTAGTGAAAAGGTTGGGAAAATAATAAAAAAATATATATAACCAATCAAATGTGTTTTCCCCCAATAATTTTGTTTAAGAAATAAATGTAATAAAAGAATCTTTTTTTTATTTTTCTTTACTTAACTAATTATATGGATCATCATCCTGAACAACTATCATGAAAACTCATTAAACTAGATCCTAATGTCATGGGAGTTGCAATATAGATAAAAATGGGTGTTGGAAATGTTTTTTAGTTATTTGGTCTTTTAAGTTTAAAGTCTAATCCCTCAGTAAACTCTTTTTTCTTTTAACCAATGTAATTAATTTTAACTATTTTTACAAATCAATTTGGTCAAAAAATAATTTGAACTTATTAGATAATATATATATTTTTATTCAAAATATGAAATCCATTTTACATATTCAATTCAAATAAGTGGCTGAAAAAAATTTAAATTTAATCTTGCAGCCACGTCAAGAAAGTTTGTTTTTAAATTGAAAATGTTAGAAAGTTTACTTTGTTTTTATAAGTAAATTAATTATAGAAATGATTCCAATTACCCAAATTATATTAATATATATTTAATCGATCTAATTTTACATTAAAATAATTTTGAAATATATTTTATCATAATAAATTTTTTAAAAGCTAATGCAGTTTTCAATTAAAATTCAATATTTTTTACTATTTATCAAAAAACTTCTTATAAGAATATGAAAAAATAACACTAAGATATTTTTTAATCATAATTAAAAGATAATGTTCTTTTTCAAATTATATTTCTAAAATTGGTATATTTTAATATCAATTAATGTGTTCCAAGCATGATTAACCAATATTTTAGAAAAGATAATGTTTTTCATAAAACATTACTTTTTATTTTAAATGATTATTATATTATTTATAATAAATTGATAAATAATAGACATGTCAAAACTATATATTTTTATAATTTATTTACTTCTATATATTATAGATATTTCAATGTCTAAGTGATAAATATCATATCGAATAATAATACTAAAAGGATAACGTAGTTTGGTAAAACTCGGTGTTGCATAAAACGCAAGATATCGATAGAACTATGTATTGTGTGTAACAAAAGACTAACATATTGTTTCATGTACCTCAAACTAAACTATTTATTATGTTTTTTTCAATATTATCTGGGTGTTGTGGATAAAGAAAGATTAACTTGGTGTAGTGTTCAACGCAAGCCATCAAATAATTTTAATTTATTCAAAATAATAATAATTCCTAAAAAATAACGGTGTTACAATTTTAATGTAAAATAATATGTGACCAGGTTGACATTAGTTGACTGTAAATCAACCATTTTGATTGAATCAAGTTCTGAGTGTTGTGACCTTGTATATGATCGGGTTTATCTGGTTGACAGTCGTGTCAGGAGAATCGTTAAGACCCCAAGGGATTTCGCCTATAGTAAATTTTTTTAGTGGAGGTACCATGGATTGGAATTGGTAATTAAAGTTAAGAACCCACGGTAGAAGTTCCATAGGTCAATTGATGGAATATATGAAGATGTGATCGTGTATTGAGATTTGGAATGCTCAAGTAAGTGTCGTCTTGATGTTTCATCTTGATAAATAGAATTAGATCATTTTTTGGGGGGCCAGAACCGTATGTTTACGAGATGATTGAATTCATGTTGGGAATTCATAAATTCTATGCAGCCACTTAAATGGGATCTTTTGAACCAAGTTGTTCAGGTAGATTTTTTATACCCATAGGGGCTACTCGAAGACAAGAAGTTCTAAAGTGGAGAGGTTTCAAAATCCTGGTTTTTATCTTGGGGTATAATCATCTAAAATTTCATTTAAAACCATTATTTTTATTGAAATAAAAATACCTAAGAAATTATGGAAGGTGTTAGAGGATTTTGGTCTCATTCAAAGGTTGTGTTTATGAATTTTGAGGAAATGAGTTGGCATGCATTGTTAGAGCGTGGTTATGGCTAACCGTGTGGCACAACCATGTAGGCTATATGGGGTGATTCATTATTATATTAGCCATGAAAAGGAGGTTTCATGACCTTGTGATAATCTACAAAAATTTTAAATTGGTGAGATACATGGTTGGCGCATGGTTTTTCTAAAAATGCACCTAACTGTATAAGGGATTTTTCCCCTGGGTAGTGTTGGTTCACGGTTTGGCCAACTATGTGGCCAAAATATATGCCTTATTTAAGGTGTTTAAAATGATATTTTTTTACCTCATTCCTCTTAAAAAATTGATTCATCTTTCTCCTCTCTCAAAGACATAGTTTTTCTCATCTTCCTTTTCTAAATTATCTTATTGTTTAAAATGTTTTTTCTATATAAGCTAATATTCCATATTTCTAATGAATTTTTCAATTT
Organism: Viscum album; assembly: GCA_963277665.1. NCBI lineage: Eukaryota > Viridiplantae > Streptophyta > Magnoliopsida > Santalales > Viscaceae > Viscum > Viscum album. The sequence continues at coordinate 57,792,229 of OY728156.1, forward strand.
CTTCAGTTTATCTTGGTCTAGAAAAAATAAAAGTCCAATAATTTTTTAGCTAAGAATCATTGGTAAAATGTATTTGGTCTATACCATTTCCCTAAAATTATTGATTCCTATAGATTTCATGGATGTTTCATACACTGGACCCTCCTTACATTACTTCTGAAATTTTTAATACTAGAAATTAATTTTTTATACAGGTATAATGATGTACTCTAGCCAATTTGACATGGTTGGAGGTTTTTGACATCATCCATACCCCTAAATTGGGGAGGGTTCAATTAAATTTCTATAATTACGTGACCCCCTTTGGGTGTGATATGCTTTACAAATGTGAGTGGAATCCATATTCTAACTTAAATGGATTGTTAAAGGTCATGAATTTATTTTGGAACATTATCATTTAAAATTGAAATGGGAAATGAAGTATATTAAATAGAAATTATGAAACGATATGGATAATCTCTTACCTTATGTCTATTTATGTAAATTATTGGTTATGTGGAATGGACATTAACATGACCCCCTTTTTATCACTTGTAAAGGATTTTATTAATGAAGTAAATTTGATGTATTAAATTTATTAATGGAATGAACACTAATATGGCCACTTTTATCATTTATATGATATTTTTTATAATGGATATTTCGTTATGACACTGACCACATATATTTAGGTATGGAACTATTTATGGGTGTTATGACATTGAACTGACATCGCGGTATGGCATCATTATTACACTTACATTCTATAGATTTTTATTTCTTATAATTTTCTCCTTTGATATATCTTGATGTATAGAATACCTCATATTAACTACTTGGGCTCCACTCAATCCTTTGCTGAGTTTACCTTGGAAGAGTTCCATGGACTCAATAAGGATTCCTTGGTTATTGGCCTTGGGTTCGGGCCTATATATGTCCAAAACATGATATGACAAGAGTATTTCATACCTAATGATTTTACTTTAGTGTATAGTCATACATATTTTATTTATTTATCATTTTTATAATTACATTCTTGGACTAGATTACATTAGAATTTCATTTTACAGATTTACTCCTATTATACATGCACACTTATACATTTATTAAGCAAAAATAGGATTTATTATATAAAACATTGGTGATGGCCTACTGAGTTTTACTCACACCCTATTCAGGCCACTTATGGGTACTAAAAAAGACTTCTGGGATGTAGGTAGGGAAAAAGAAAATTTCCATCTATGGGAACTTGATTTTATATAATATGATAAAGTACTATAGTAAATAATTAGCGTGTTCTTGTGATTCTATTAAAGATAGTTTTTTCCCTTTTATTTTCTATTTCTTATACAATGTATTTTTGCTTCCATGTTTCCACTTATATCCCCCATTTTTCTATAACACCATTAACATCATCGTTTTGGATTTGACATTAGTTTGTTGTTTATGTATGTTTAATATTATATTTATGGTCTATTTTCCATTTCTTCATTATTTGTTATCCATTTTTCTGTTTATTATATATAATTGTGATCAACAATGGTTATGAGGACATATTCTATCCAATGTACCACAATAGACCCTTACTACTACTCAGATGCCTCTAAAATATAGTGAGCTTTGATATAGGCCACGTGGGAACTGATTTTTAGTTTCTTATGAGTGAAACATGTATAGGATGTAAAAGTTTGTATCATAACTTATAAATATTTAGATCTTATCTCTTTTTATATTTTTTTCATTAAAAAGGTGATGTATGAATTTATATTTAAGTGGATTGTAACACTAATAGTTTTTTTAGAGGTTAAGAATGTTTCCTTAATAATTTTAGATACAATATTATAAAATAAAAATTGACACTTGATTCTCCCCCTCCCCCTATCATTGATATCATTCATTGATTCAAGGTAATTACTATTGGATATTAGTTATGATGGCCTGGATTTTTTGTTGTTGGATTTACCCCTTGGGACGAAGGTGCTACTATGTTAACAATATATAAGAGAAATTTCAAAAATAACGGAAATTCAATAAATTATATACTATATTATTGGTTAGGGATACAATTTATAAAGGTTAAAGGAATCACCAATTCTAAGGATATTTGGTATAAGTTGGAAAATATTTATAAATGGAATGATAATGTAAAGAAAATAATGCCATATATTTGGAGATTGAAGTATAAATATATAAAAATGAGAAATGATGAATCTATTGATGTATTATTCACATGATTGAATGATATTGTAAGAAATATTAGGTTATTTAGTGAAAAAATAGAATATTTTATTGTGGTTGAGAAGATCTTGATGATTATACCAGAAAGAATTGATGAAAATGTTTCAAATTTATAAGATAAATATCTAAGTTACATCCCTCTTTATGGCCTTTAGAATATTATCATATCTTATTATATGGGGATGGATAATTCTACCAAGGAGAAATTAAATACTAGAAAATTTATTTATTTTAATGCTTCTAAGAATAAAAATGTTAAGAAGAAAGAAAAAGATGATGATTCTGACTGTTCTAACTTAGAAGAAAAGTTGAAGGATATGTTTCATGATATTATGTCACTTTTCTCTATAAATATCATAAGAGGCCTAGTAAATTACAAAAAGATGTTTCTGTTGAAATGTTTAATGTGTGGGGATAGTAAAAACATTATATAAAACTTCCCAACATTGAAAGAAGAAGAATCTAATAGTCTAGGAGATGAGATACATAGAAGATCCTTTAAAAATAAGAATAATAGGTAAATTCATAGTCTTAAAGGAAATCATAGTATGTTCTAAAAATATAAAAAGATAAACTTAATATTAAATCATGAAAGTAGTGATAACAGTGAAGATGATGGTGAAGTAAATACTTCCAGTGATAACAATGGAAAACTACTAATTCCACAGGTGAATGATGAAAATTACACTAGTAATTAAAGTAGTGGTTGAAGAACTGAATAAGAATAAACTCAAATTATTTAAATTCAAAAAATAAAATTAAAATAATTTCTATCATAAATTTTTATTGTTGAAAAGGATAATATGAAGTTGAAAATGGAAGATCAATTATCTGGAATCCTAGAATCTGAACATGTTTAAGAGAAGTCCAAGTTCCTAAAAGGAATTTATGATCTACAGAAATTAAATTATGATGAAAATAAATTAAATATCCTGAAATAATATGAAATAAAATACAAGGACTTGGTAATTTATCGTCAAATACTGGTCAATGTCAAAAACAATTGTGAAATTTTAGATCCAATTTCCATGAATAAATCCAACATTTTACTAGATGATCTAAGAATTAATAGGTTTTTCATGACCATAAAAATTTTCCATAAAAAGGAGGAATTTTTTTGAAACATATTGGTGACCATTATAAGAATAATAAGTAATTTTGTAAGTCCATTTTTGTGGATAAATCAAAAGAAACATATAAATATGAAAATTATAGAAACCTGAACTAAAATTTAAAAAATTATCTAATTGGTGACGATAATGAAGCTTATAAAATTACTAACCTGTATAATAATATTTCAAGGAAACAGAATAATTATGTTTCAAAAAAAATCCATTTTTTCAAAATATTTTAAAAAGAAAAGTGAAATATTGTTGGGAGCAAATAGATTGCAGAGGAAAGTTTTCATTTTATGGTTATTACTAGTACTATAGTGGCATACAAATATAGAAATAATGTGTTGGTTTAATGATAAATATTCCTATGAATTTAAAATACCTGGAAGGAAAGTATTGAGGAAGAACCAGTCCACTAAATAGAGACCTGTTTAGAAGAAAGCAGTGAATTTTAGACAGAAATTAGAGAAAAAGGTTCCATGTTCTTAAGGAAGTATTTGGTAGATGTGGCCAAGATAGTAATAATTTAAATGAATGTCTAATCAATTTTCCATAATAATAGATTATAAATTACAATTCTAAAAATACTTGGGCAATTAAAGTGTTAATATAATATAAATTCCCTTATTGTTGATGTTTTAATCAAGGCTTCAAAAGGGGATGTCCATGGATACTAGATAATGGATTTTATTTACAAATGATATGATACATAGAGATATTAAATAATGTTAAAGATATCAAATAAGTCACATTGAGAATTAGTAATTATGGTTCACTCCAGTTAAAAGTATTTGGTTTGGTGGTTACTGTTAAATAAAATTTATAGTAAAAAATACCGTGTTTTTAATGGGTTAAAACACAATATGTTAATTTTTTCTAAACATTGTGATGAAAGTAATATATTGATTTGAGTAATCGTGGTTTTCTAGTGAAGATAATTGAATATGGGAGGATTGTTAAAATACTAAATTGATCGAATATAAACTTCCTCTAAGTGGTAGATTCTCAAAAATCATGTTACATATGTATAAAATAAGAAAATAGACTATGGCATGGAATGTTGGGACATATTTTCTAAAGGAATATAATAAATATTATACAAATATAAATTGTTTTTATGTTCATAATATTAAATTAAAAAGGAACTACATATTATCTATATTCCAAAATGGTGTGATTAATAATTCTTCACATAAGAATGTTTAGATTCACAAATCTCATCCATTAAATATTATTCATTTTTATATTTATGGGACCCTCCATATGTAATCAATGAATGGAGATATGTTTTTTGTTAATTTTATTGAATAATTTATTTAAATTTCAGTCATCATTTTTGTGAAACCTAAATAATATTCCCTTAATATGTTCAAGAGTTTCAAAATATGGGATGAAAAGGAATGCAATCACCCCTTTAAGAATAATTAGATTGATAATGGTTCTGAATACACAAATGGAAGATTTAAATATTACATATATAATAATATTATTTTTCATTAACATAGTAAACCATATACCCCCTCAAAAAATGTTGTTTTGTAATATAATAATACAATGTTACTTGATATGGCATAAAAATAGCAGATAGAAATGGTATTTCTCAGTATTTTTAGAGATATACTATTAGAGAAATTGTTTAAATTTAAAATCATTAGATATAAAAACAAAACTCCAAAAAGTAACTATATGAGTTATATTACAAGAATACATTTTGTTTTAGGTATTTAAGAGTATTTAGAATCTCCTGTATTATCAATGTCAAAGGTGAAAATATTTGGATGTTTAATTGAAGATGTGTTTATGGAGTCTTTAAGTGACTAATGGTAAATAAATGCATTCATTTCATTATTTTACATGAATAATAATTACATATCACAAATATTCACAAAAAAATATATAAATAAAGGTTTAGTGTCTTCAAGTATTAGATATATAAATATATTATTTTATTACTCTTCTATATATCTTCATAACTACAAAACTATAAACCCTATTAAAAAATCTCACATGTAATGCCCATATTCATATCCTAGGGAAAAAAACATAATAAAGGTGTGAGATTTGATGAAAAATAAGGAGAATAAAATAAATAACACATGATTATCATAAGTGTTCCAAATATATATATATATATATATTGTTATGATAGAATAATCAGAATCCATGAATATAAGATTCAGAAAACAAAATACCCAGAGGAAACCTGAATCATAATACATGAGTAATAATAATATAATTACATTTCAAAACATAATAATATGAAAAAACATGAGAATAAGAATAATAATATACTGGACCTCAAATTAAAACTTGTTTACCTCTGTGGATCGAGATTCAACAACTATAAGGCCCCAGCCTTAAACATTACTTAATCTTGAGTTACTTCAAGAATACACATTGAGGATCTTTTGAGGTTTAGAGTTTTAGAGAATTAGATCATAAATCATGCATTACATCCCACATTTAAACAAAGTGGATACAATAAAAGATATTATTAATTTTCCCCATCAACGGAAACATATTTAAAATAAAACATGGATTCTTTCTTGACACTTCCTTGACACTATCATCATATCATGTACCATTCCCTTTACCTGTGAAAAACATTTCAAAAACTTGGGATGAGCATAAAAATCTCAGTAAGGGATATAAAAATATTGAAAGGAAACATGAGTATATGTATACATAAGAATCAATGAAATCATACTTTACTCATAAAACACAAGCACTTTAACATACCTCATAAAATCATGAATAAATCATAGAAATCATAAGACATAAAGGTAACTTGAGGCATTTATAACATTCTTACGTAGGGAGTAACCCTCTTGGTTACGTTTGGAATACCCATCACAGTATATTCCCTAAATCTCTTCGGAGAAACCTTAACGTTTAACCCCTTCACGTTACCCAATGCATTGGAGAGCTATATCGGGCTCACCTGCCCTTAGTTTATCACAGAACCACCCATCTTCATAATAATTCCCAAGAACCATAACATAATCGTATCACATTAAACATGCATAAAGGAAACATAACATTTCCATATTTCAATCACAAGATATCAAGACAACACATTGATATAATAAAAACATTATGAAAACCATTTTCAATACCAAAATAAATGAAAAGTAAAACATGGTATTTATTTTTCATTTAAAAAAAGGTATGTCTTGTAGAGGAAGCTAAAACTCAAATAATGGTCACGGCGGCCGAGAAGTCGTTGTCGCCGCATACGTACGACAAAAACATTCCCTTTTGTCGTTTAGTAAAACGCTTCGTATAAAAAATATTCCTTTTGGATAAACGTAAAATTCAAAGGGGTTTATACACCGTATAAAAGAAGGTTCTGTATAAAACAAAAATATTCCTCAATGAAAGGATATTGAGACGAAGTCCCATACCTTGGGGTCCGACTTGACTCGATCGTTCTTTAACGTCCTGAATAATAAACTTGAGTTAATTTCTACTTGTTTAAGAACCTTTTTCAAGTTCATTATTCCTTTTATATCACTTATTACCATTTTATTAACACTATGTAATTATTTATGTTTATAATGGTCATTTTTTCGATCATTGGTACTTGAGTCAAAAAATAAACTCTTTATAATTACAAGTTGTTCATGTGGTAAAATATCCATTATATCAAGAATTATATTCATGATGTAGATATAATATATATCATATATATCCAGTATATACATGCATTTATAATATTACATAATCATTTAGAGGTAAGAAATGAAATGCACCATTCATGGAGACAGTAAGCCGTACGTACGCAGGAACGCTACTTTCATTTCTATGTCATATTAATGGAATTAGAACTAAATGAGAGATATGTATATTTTAATTCCAGAATTATATTCATCATTTAGATGTAAAATACATCATATATATCCATTATATATATGTGCTTATAATAGTACATTGCATTTGGGGATAAGAAATGAAATGCACCGTTCATGAAGACGGTAAGCCGTATGTACGCATGAATGCTACTTTCATTTCTATCTCATACTTTAATGAAAAGAAATAATAATGATATAAAGTTATATTATAATTACATTAAAACATAATATATAAAAACATTAACTCCATCCTTTATACAACCCACATATGACATTAACGAATCAAATCACTTTGAGGGGGCGGTAGTCCACACTTCTTAAAATGAAATTATCGTGTTTACCCATAATGGAAACCATAAAGGTATGCCACAAATGAGAAATAAAGAAGCATAAGGAAAACATAAACATAATATATATCATATATAAATAGAGTTACATCTTAATGTCCACCTTTGAATGTGTTAGAAGAATATTGAACAATCATCGTTTCATGAGGCAGAAATTCACCATCCTCGGAAACAGTATTCTCTTTAACCATTAGATGAAGGTGTGTCTAAGTGTAGCTAGAATAATTCATATAACAAGATCCTAGTATATTGAGGATACAGGTGTTGTTTCAAAATAAATTAATAAAAAGATTTTAGGGGGTTGGAGAAGAAAAATAAAACATAAGAACTCAAGAGAAAACACTACCTTTAAAACGGGTAACTCTTTTTGATTTGAGCTCAAAGGATTCCTTGGGAAGGCTTCTTCCCAATGTGAGTCTTCTAGGAGTATGAGAGGGATGTGGAGAGACAAAATGGGCAGGTTTTGGCCGAGCCAAAGGCTTGAGGAGTGTGGGTAAGGTGGTAGAAGTGGGGGCCTTTTATAAGAGGATAGGAGGGGCACTCTTGGAAAGTTATAAAAGTTTCTTTATTTTCAAATGAGTTTCGGATTTTAAAGGTCCCAAATTGATGTATCTCGAGGATAAGGTGATAAGGGTTCGAAATAAACTCATCCAATAGGTCTTTGACAAGTTTATGTCTTAGATTTTACATTATCTTTTCATTTTATTTAAATCGTTCATTAATGAGGTAATCGCTGCATCATCATGATGTCATAAATAATTTAATTTATTTAATGCCTAAAAATTATAAAAAAAATACTATGATGTTGGAAATATTTTTATCTTTCCAATTAATATTTATAGTCCAATATATCATTTATTTAGACTAAATTAAAAATGTTTTACTCAGGTGATACATTCTTTGTTATATTTAACATTCTTTAAAAATAAAAAGATAAAAAGTCACTTTCACACAAAAGTGATTCCATGGGGTCCCCATGTTTGGCAAAAGGCATCCCAGGGTCGGCCATGAAACAACCATTATAATTAGGAAACCTTTTGGTGTCATTTTGTATTATTATGATATTATTTTTTTTATCCTTAACTACCCGATTACTCATTAATCAAGATAATTAAAGATAATTACCGGCGTTACTATTCACAATGTCCGAAAACAAAAGAGTCTTAATTAAATAATTTGGACCTTATTATTCCAAATATGGAATCCATTTTACCAAATTCCAAACATATAAATTTCAATAATTAATTTAAAAATAATTCCCGTTGTCAAAACAAATTGCGGGGTTTTTTCAAACAATATCTATGAAATGTTTTGACCTTGTTTATGCCCAATTCCAAAGTGAAATTAATCCCAATGACCACCATTGTATTACATGGTAAAAATATATTATATTTACACTTTAAAACCAATTAAAAAGTTAATATAACTATATAATTAAATTAGATGAAAAATCAGTTTTGATGTAAAATGCAGTATTTTTCACTATTCATTAAAAAAATGAACATTGTCAGAAAAATACCAAAAAATTATCCAATTTAAATATCAATGACACAATCATAAATAATAAGTTTATTTTGACAAATATAGGATATAAAATTGTCAAAAGTTTTATTTAAAAAATGGTTTTCCATCAAAAGGAAGTAAAACAATCTTTTAAGAATATTAGTGTATTCAATGCTTAATATTGGATTTATTCTCATTTTAAGCCTCTAAAACACTATCTAATTCATAAATATACAAAGATAAGAATATCTATTATTCATTACTTACTTTTGATGTTATATCCTTCCCCCCTTTAGAAAATTGTGTCCCCGCAATTTATTTACTTATCGAATAAGTGGGGGTATTTAGCCCTCATAGCATTTTCAGATTCCCTTGTTGCCTCTTAAACCATATGGTTTTTCCAAAAAAACCTTTACCTTGTGAATTACCTTATTCCGCAACACTTTCTCTTTATGGTCAATAATCTGGACTGGGTGTTCTTCATAAGAGAGATTCACTTCCAACTGAACTACCTCTGGGCTCAAAACATGAGATGGATCTGGCATGTACTTCCTTAACATTGAAACATGAACAACATTGTGTACCTGAGATAAGCTCGGAGGTAAAGCCATTAGGTATTCAACTAATCCAACTCTCCCCACAATTTCATATGGTCCAATGAAACTTGGACTCAACTTTCCTTTCTTACCAAATCGCATCACACTTTTCCATGGTGAGACTTTGAGAAAAACATGATCACCTACCTCAAATGATAGATCCTTCCTCTGGTTATCCGCATAACTCTTCTGCCTGCTCTGAGCTGTTCTCATGTGTTTCTGTATCAGCTGGACTTTTTCTGCCAACTCTTCTACCAATTCTGGTCCCATCAACTTCCTTTCACCCACTTCATCCCAAAAATCCAGAGTTCGACACCGCTTCCCATATAATGCTTCAATTGGAGCCATCTCTATACTGGAATGAAAACTGTTATTATATGAAAACTCAACCAAAGAAAGATGTTGGTCCCAACTTCCCTGATAATGCATCGAACAAGCACGTAGCATATCCTCCAAAGTCTAAATTGTTCTTTTTTACTTCCCATCTGATTGAGGATGGAAAGCTGTACTAAAATTTAATTCAGTACCCAACGACTTCTAAAGGCCTTTCCAAAAGTTAGAAGTGAACCTGGGATCACGGTCAGATACTATGGAGAGAGGAAATCCATGTAACCTTACTATCTCTTTAAGATAAAAACGAGAAATTTGATCTAGGGAAAAAGTATCTCGTATAGCAAGTAAATGAGCAGATTTAGTCAAGCAATCAACAATAACCCAGATTGCATTATTACCTCGAGGTGCATTCGGCAATCCCACAACAAATTCCAGGGATATATTCTCCCATTTCCACTCTGGCACTGGTAAAGGCTGAAGCATCCCTTTCGGTAACTGCCGATCTCTATTAACCTGTTGACATTTCAAACACTTCACAGTAAAATTAGCAATATCCCCTTTCATTCCGTCCCGCCAGTAATACTCCCTAAGATCTCTATACATCTTAGTACTTCCTGGATGAACTGAAAAAAGAGAACTATGAGCTTTACATAACAACTCTCTCTTCAACTATGAATCACAAGGCACACACAATCTCTTCCCAAATCTCAAAACACAATCATTATCAATGTTGAATTCAGGCAACTTACCCTTCTGAACCAGCTCTACCTTTTTCTACAACTCGCTGTCTTGCTTCTGTGCTTTCTTAATTCTGTCTGATAGAGAATATTTCACTGATACCTAAAACAAAACAGAAGGACATCCTGCACCAAAAACTTCTATGCCAAAGTTCGTCAAATCCTTAACCAAGGATCTCGTTCCAAACGTAGCATGGTTAATGAAACATTACTTTTTCGACTCAAAGTATCAGCCACTTTATTTACTTTTCCCGGATGGTAATGAATTGTACAATCATAATCCTTGATTAATTCTAGCCATCTCCTCTGTCTCGTGTTTAATTCGTTCTGAGTAAATATATACTTTAAACTTTTTTGATTAGTATATATTCCACACTTTACACCATACAAATGATGCCTCCAAATTTTTAAAGCGAAAACAACAACAGCTAATTCCAAATCATGTGTAGGGTAATTTACCTCAAGAGGTTTCAACTGTCGTGAAGCATTAGAAATTACCTGATCATTCTGCATTAGGATGCAACCAAGTCCTTTCAATAAAGCATCACTGTAGATAACAAACTCACCATTCCTGGAAGGTAGTGCCAAAACTGGAGCATTCACCAATCTTCTTTTCAACTCCTGAAAACAATCCTCACATTCTTTTGTCCAGATAAACTTAACACCGTTCCGAGTTAGCTTAGTCATTGGTCTAGATAACCATGAAAAAATTCTAACAAACCTTAGGTAATATCGCTGAACCAGGAAAACTATGAATCTCGGTAACATTTGTGGGTCTTGGCCATTCATCCGCAACCTTTGTTTTTGTTGGATCAACAGTTATTCCATCTTTTGAAATAATGTGACCAAGGAAAGAAATTTGTTGTAACCAAAACTCACACTTGCTGAATTTCCCATACAATTTACTTTCTTTTGAGGTTTTCAAAATAACCCTTAAATGAATTTCATGCTCCTCTTTACTTTTAGAAAATACCAAAATATCATCAATAAACACAACCACCATTTATCACCTGAATCAACTGAGCCATCACTACAACAAACTGTTCAATTTTGACTCTGACCATCTCGGGTTTCTGATTTGGAAGGTCATTTCCCTCAATATGTCTTCCCAGAAAATCTGCTCTTTTTCCTCTACGAAAAATCATTCTTAACAAATATGTCTTAGATGAAGCAACATGGTAATCTTCAAATTCTATATCATTTCAATTTGACCATAAAAAATATTTTTGGATAATCATTTAATATAATTCTAACTCCTAAAGTTATCTAAACAGACCTATGATACCAACTATAAGGCCCCAGCCTTAAACATTACTTAATCTTGAGTTACTTCAAGAATACACGTTCAGGATCTTTTCAGGTTTAGGGTTTTAGAGTATTAGATCATAAATCATGCATTACATACCACATTTAAACAAAGTGGTTACAATAAAAGATAGTATTCATTTTTCCCATCAACGGAAACATATTTAAAATAAAACATGGATTCTTTCTTGACACTTCCTTGACACTATCATCATATCATGTACCTTTCCCATGACCTGTGAAAAACATTTCAAAAACATGGGATGAGTATAAAAAGCTCAGTAAGGGATATAAAAATATTGAAAGGAAACATGAGTACATGTATACATAAGAATCAATGAAATCATACATTACTCATAAAACATAAGCACTTTAACATACCTCATCAAATCAGGAATAAATCATAGAAATCATAAGACATAAAGGTAACTTGAGGCATTCATAACATTCTTACGTAGGGAGTAACCCTCTTGGTTACGTTTGGAATACCCATCACAGTATATTCCCTAAATCTCTTCCGAGAAACCTTAACATTTAACCTCTTCGCGTTACCCAATGCATTGGAGAGCTATATCAGGCTCACCCGCCCTTAGTTTATCACGGAACCACCCGTCTTCATAACAATTCCCAAGAACTATAAGATAATCATATCACATTAAACATACATAAAGGAAACATAACATTTCCACATTTCAATCACAAGATATCAATACAACACATTGATATAATAAAAACATTATGAAAACCATTTTCAATACCCAAATAAAAGAAAAGTAAAACATGGTATTTATCTTTCATTTAAAAAAAGGTATGGCTTTAGAGGAATCCAAAACTCAAATAATGGTCACGGTGGCGAAGAAGTCGTTATCGTCGCATATGTAAGACAAAAACATTTCCTTTTGTCATTTAGTAAAACGCTTCATATAAAAAAGATTCCTTTTGGATAAACATAAAATTCAAAGGTGTTTATACACCGTATAAAATAAGGTTGTATATAAAACAGAAATATGCCTCAATGAAAGGAGATTGAGATGAAGTCCCATACCTTGGGTCTAACTTGACTCGATCGTTCTTTAACGTCCTGAATAATAAACTTGAGTTAATTTCTACTTTCTTAAGAACCTTTTTAAAGTTCATTGTTCCTTTTATATCACTTATTACCATGTTATAAACACTATGTAATTATTTATGTTAATAATGGTCATTTTGTCGATCATTGGTACTTGAGTCAAAAAATAAACTCTTTATAATTACAAGTTGTTCATGTGGTAAAATATCCATTATATCAAGAATTATATTCATGATGTAGATATAATATATATAATATATATCCAGTATATACATTCATTTATAATATTACATAATCATTTAGAGGTAATAAATTAAATGCACCGTTCATGGAGACGGTAAGCTGTACGTATGCATGAACGTTACTTTCATTTCTATGTCATATTAATGGAACTAGAACTAAATGAGAGATATGTGTATTTTAATTCCAGAATTATATTCATAATTTAGATGTAAAATAAATCATATATATCCATTATATATATGTACTTATAATAGTACATTACATTTGGGGATAAGAAATGAAATGCACCGTTCATGAAGACGGTAAGTCGTACGTACGCATGAATGCTACTTTCATTTATATCTCATACTTTAATGAAAATAAATAATAATGATATAAAGGTATATTATAATTACAGTAAAACAGAATATATAAAAACATTAACTCCATCCTTTATACATCCCACATATGACATTAACGAATCAAATCACTTTGAGGGGGCGGTAGTCCACACTTCCTAAAATGAAATTATCATGTTTACCCATAATGGAAACCATAAAGGTATGCCACAAATGAAAAATGAAGAATCATAAGGAAAACATAAACATAATATATATCATATATAAATATTTTGACATCTTAATGTCCACCTTTGAATGTGTTAGAAGAATATTGAAAAATCATCATTTTGTGAGGCAGAAATTCACCATCCTCGAAAACAGTGTTCTCTTTAACCATTAGATGAAGGTCTGTCTAAGTTTAGCTTGAATACTTTGTATAAAATAATCCTAGTATATTTAGGATATAGGTGTTGTTACAAAAGAAATGAATAAAAAGAGTTTAGGGGGTTGGAGAAGAAAAATAAAACATAAGAACACAAGAGAAAACACTACCTTTAAAACTGGTAACTGTTTTTTATTTGAGCTCAAAGGATTCCTTGGGAAGGCTTCTTCCCAATGTGAGGATTCTAGGAGTGCGATAGGGATGTGGAGAGACAAAATGGGCAGGGTTTGGCCGATCCAAAGTCTTGAGGAGTGTGGGTAAGGTGGTAGAAGTGGGGGCCTTTTATAAGAGGATAGGAGGGGCACTCTTGGAAAGTTATAAAAGGTTACTTTATTTTCAAATGAGTTTCAGATTTTAAAGGTCCCAAATTGCTGTATTTTGAGGATAAGGTGATAAGGGTTCTAAATAAACTCATCCAATAGGTCTTTGACAAGTGTAAGACTTAGATTTTACATTATCGTTTCATTTTATTTAAATCATTCATTAATGAGGTAATCGCTGCATCATCATGATGTAATAAATAATTTAATTTATTTAATGTCTAAAAATTATAAAAAAAATACTATGATGTAGGAAATATTTTGAGATTTCCAATGACTATTTATAGTCTAATATATCATTTATTTATACAAAATTAAAAAAATACTCAGGTGATACATTCTTTGTTATATTTAACTTTCTTTAAAAATAAAAAGATAAAAAGTCAATTTCACACAAAGGTGATTCCATGGGGTCCCCATGTTTGGAACAAGGAATCCCATGGTCATCCATGAAACAACCAGTAGCATTAGGACACATGTTGGTGTCATTTTTTATTATTATGATATTATTTTATTATCCTTAATTACTCGATTACTCATTAATGAAGATAATTAAAGATAATTACTGTCGTTACTATTCATAATGTCCAAAAACAAAAGAGTCTTAATTATATAGTTTAGACCTTTTTATTCCAAATATTTAATCCATTTTACCAAATTACAAACATATAAATTGCAATAATTAATTTAATAATAATTGTCGTTGTCAAAACAAATAGCGGGGTTTTTTTAAACAATATCTATGAAACGTTTGGCACTTGTTTATGCCCAATTCCAAAGTGAAATTAATCCCAATGACCACCATTGGATTACATGGTAAAAATATATTCTATTGAAACTTTAAAAGTAATTAAAAAGATAATCTAACCATATAATTCAATTAGATGAAAAAGCAGTTTTGATGTAAAATACAGTATTTTTCACTATTCATTAAAAAATGAACATTGTCAAAAAAATACCAAAAAATTATCCAATGTAAATTTAAATGTCCCAATCATAAATAATAAGTTTATTTTGACAAATAAATCTTATAAAATTGTCAAAATGTTGATTTAAAAAATGGTTTTCCATCAAAAGGCAGTAAAACAATCTTTTAAGAATATTAGTTCATTCAATGCTTAAGATTGGATTTATTCTCATTTTAAGCCTATAAAACACTATCTAATTCATAAATAGACATAGATAAGAGTATCTATTATTCATTACTTCCTTGGGATGTTAAACCAACCCTTTTACCATGGTAGATCAGGACTCACTCACCTATTTCTCTTTATGGATCTGGCTTCACTCACTTGTTTTACATAGGTACCAGGCTTCACTCACCTATTTCACTTGGTGGTTCGATCATTCAAACTCATTTCCCATTATCTCGTGAGATATAAAGAATTAAACAATGTATTATAGGGCTATATAAGTCTCAATTTACACTTAAATAAAAATAATACATTTATATTCCATAAGATATCAATCATTAAATATATCATGAAAATTCATAGAATAAAATAGGTTCCATTAAACATATAATATACAACTCATGGAAATAAAAATGGGATTCACAATATTACAAGATTTATCACTATGAGAAACCCTAATAATTTAAATACTTAATACCCAAAATTTAATCACCTAAAAAGTGTATATCATAAGAATATTTATATGGTCTTTCATTAAAAATATGTTCAAAGGATATAAATCATTTATAGATAATTTGTAAAATGGAAGAGAAATTAAAAATGATTTTTTAAGAAATTGGTTTTATCTTTGGAATACAAAAATATGTTATGATCAATTTTAAAACTCATTTTCGAAAAGGTGAAGTAAAAACATTGAAAGATATTTAATTTAAAAAATTCAATAATGTAGACACGAAAAAGACATATTGATTTCAAAAATGTAAAGTGAATTTTTTTTGAAAGCCTTTACTTTTGAAAAATAATATTAAATAAAGAGTACATGAAAATGAAATAATGGTTTCAAAGAATTATGTCAAATTTTTAGAAAAAAATTAATTAAAAAAATAAAATCCAATAATATATATTTTAAATAATATAATGTTTATCAATGAAATGTTTAATTAAAGATAATTTATTTTATTTTGAATGGATCAAAAAAAATTAGGAATACCTTTATTGAAAACCCACATTGTGAAATTTGTAACAAAATTAATTTTTTAAAATAAGAGAAGGGAAATATGAAGGTCACATGTGATAATATATTATTGGTTTTCCAAATATAAAGGTTAAAATTAATGGGAAAGGAAAATATAGATAAGGATAAAAACACAATGTTAAAGATAATGGGAGTTATTGTCAATAACTTTATACCATTTATGGGAAGCAAATTCATCAAGGAATAAGATTTTCATAAAATGTTTAATTTTCCCCATTAAGGAAGTTAATTTTAAAAAAAAATAAAATATTAGGTTGAAAGAAAAAAAATTGGAAGAAATAATTTCATGAATAATTATTCTAACTTAATGGAGAGAGTTGAGTTAACAATGAACTGTACAGCCTTGGTAACAATTGTATTGATATCCATTTAATGAAATAACATCATATGTATTTAAAAAATCCATATATTATATGAATATAGTAAAATATATTCATTATTAAGTAATAAGACCACATAAAACATGTCATGGTGAACAATAATGAATATATTTAAAGAAATAAAATTTGAGAGAGAGAAAAAGATTACCTTAATTTCTAACTTCCACTAATGCAACTGATTAACATTAATAAAAAAATAATTATCTCAGTAATCTATATCAAAACCTTATTAATATTTATAAACTTTTATAATCTTCATATATATTTATTCTCTAGATTTATATTAATTATTTATTATATATTTTTTATATCACGTTTGAGTAATCTTGATCATTTTGAACTAGTTTCATAATAGCAGTGTTATTTTCTATTATTATCCAAAATTTCATCATTAATGGATCATAAAAGATACTAAAATTAATTGTTTATAATTATTTATAATTATTTATAAGGTATTAATTACATTTTATTTTATTTTTCTATGATCCATGGAGATGAAATCGTCGATAGGAATGTTTTGGCGATTTTTAATAAATAGACATTAGTATATTAATTAATTAGTTTAATATTAATTTAATCATTACATAACAAAAATAAAATTAATATTTAATTTTTTATATAATATATTATCATAAATTTGGTTCTCACAGTCATCAATTATATTATTTTATAGTATTGTCAGCGTAGTTGGCTACACTGACCTAAACATGAACATACCAAAATTAATGGATGATTTGGATTATGAAAATATTTTATTTTGTAAATTATACCATTATTATAGAATAATAATGATATTATTTAGATATTTTTAAGGTGTAAATTCCTATTCAAATATTATTTAATAAATAAGAAATAATCATGATGAAAATGAGATATGATACTTTGTAGAGGTTGAATTCCACACTACCCACTGTTAAAGATTTTATTTCTCAAATATTAAGAGGGAAATAAGGCATAATAAAATTTTCATAATAATAATTATATTATATATTTCACATGTATTCCTCATTTTCACCATTATAAATAATGAATATAAGTGGTGGTGAAAAAATGGTTGTCACTTCGTAGAGGTTGTAGTCAACACAACACATGAATGAAGGTTTGGTTTTTTCTAATTTAAAATGGGAAATGTGGTTAATACCCAATCCACCATTTTAAGCGTTATTACCCCTCGATGCATCTGTTCTAGAGCATGAATCCATTTTAGTATACAAATAGGGATGTAATTTCTAATATAACCACACAATATATACATTACAAAAATTTCAGGATGTTATCCTATACTCAGACTTACCATATAGATTTATCCCTTTGACATATCCCGACGTTTATTACTAATGTTATGTTGTCTAATTCCCAAAATAACTAACCAATTATTTTATACCAACTAAATATACCTTTACTAAATAAACACATTTATTTCATTTTTTACGTGAATAATAATTTTATATCATAATTAGTCTCACAAACTTGATAACATAAGGTTTAGTGTATTGTAAGATTAGATACATAAATAAATTATTTTATGACACAAGTCAATATTTCTTAATAACCACTTAACTCCAAACCCCCTTCAAAAAATTTCACATGTAATACCCATCATTTTATCATTGGGAAAGAAAATGTAAGAAAGGGGTGAGCTCAGGTGATCAATAAGGGAAATATAAGAGATAATCGGTGATGATCATAAGTTATAAAAAGATAAGTATATGGTTTTGAGAGAATAATAATGATTCATGAACATAACATTAAGAAAAAAATAACTATATAAAAAAGGATTATAATAAATTATAAATTATAACATTAGTGTAATTCAAAACATAAGAATATAAAAAAATATGAGAATAATTATCATAACATAGTGGATCGTGCTTTTCGATATTTTTCTTTTTGTGCATCAGGCTACACTAACATGTTTCCTTTAAAGGATCATGATTTAATCACATATATTCTATTATTGATTTGAGTTCCATCACCTGTTTCCCTTTATGGATTAGGATTCATCCACCTATTTCCCTTTGTGGATTGAGTATCCCGACTCATTTCCCATTATCACATGAGATATAAATAAATCAGTAATAAATTAGAGGACTATATAGGTCCCAACTATTATTTAATGAAAAAACATACATATTTTTGTTGTAATATATCAATCATGCAACATATATTAAAACCCTATTGAAAAAATTTTGTTTCATTCATCACATCATAAAGATCTCATGAAAAGAAAAATAGTTTTTTCAACATTTTAAGATGGTATCACAAAATTTGACCAAAAGATTTTAATTAATTGATACATAAGATTCAGTCACCCCACAATAATATTTTATAAGAACATTTAAAGTTTGTATTATGAAAAATAACTTCCAAAGAAAGAAAACCTTTATAGATAAAGTGGAAAATGGATGTGAAATCATAAAGAGTTTTTATAAAATACATGTATCTTTGGAATGGAATATGATCATAAAATCACTTTTAAAACTCATTTTTGAACAGGTAAAGTGAATATTTGTGAAAAATGTTTACTTTTATAAATAAATTTCAATATTGGATCCTTTAAAAAGAAAATAATATATTCAAAAATCTGAACTGAAAACATTTTTAAAATGATTAATTTAAAAAAGAATATTCATTAATGAAGCCTTGAAAAATACATAAAAGTTTAAAAATATGAAGTGGCATCATTTTAAAGAACTTAATTTTGAAAAATATATATGAATAATAGATCCTTGAAATGATAAAACCCTTATTAATTGAAATTTTGTGTTGAAAATAGAACATTTGATTCTGAATGGATTGAAAAACAAAATTAAATTTTCTTTTTTAAAAGCCCATATCATAAAAAGTGTATCAAAACATGTTTTTGAAATTAAGAAAGGGAAATATTAAGGTGACGTCAAATAACATATAATTTGGTTTCAATTATAAATTATAAAATTAGGAGGAAAGAAAAATGTAGATAAAGGTGAGAAATTTTCATTAAAGATGATAGGAATTATTCCAAACAATTATATGCCTTTTATTGGGAGAAAATTCATTGAAGAGGAATATGTGAATCAAAATTCTAATTTTAAACAGATAGGAAGATAAGATACTATGAAAAAAATCATAGTTTGTAAGTAATCAAACCTAGATGAAAAAATTTCTAGAATAATCATTCTAACTCAACAAAGGTTGTTGATCTAACGAAGAACCTTACATCCTTTGTATCCTTGGAATCGAAAAATAATTAAATAAATAATCCAATATAGATTTTAAAACATAATGAACTATATGAATATGGTAAATTATATTAATTAGGATGTAATCATGCCATATTAATGATTTCATGGTGCATAATAATTCATATGTTTTAATAAATTAAATTTGAGTAAAAGAACCCCTACCTTATTTATTGACTTCCACTAAAGCACTTGAAACTCATTTATAAAAAATATATATCCTAATCACCTATTAATGAACATTATTCAAATATATACTTTAAAAATATTAATTTATAATTATTCTCTAGATGTATTTTAGTTATTTTTTATCTATTTTTAATATAGGGTGGGAGTAATCATGATCATTTTGAAATTGTGTCATAACAATGGTGTTGTTCTTCATTATTATCCAAATGTTCATCATTATAAGATCATAAAGACACTAAAAATTATTATTTATAATTTTGTATAAGGTTATAAATAAATTCAATTTTTTTATAATCCTTAGAAATGGAATTAGTAATGAGTATGTTTCACGGATTTTTAATGAACAGATATTGGTATCTTAATAAATAAGTTTAATATTAATGTTAACATTATAGAACCTAAAATTAAAATTTAATTAATTGTTTGTATCATATATTATTATTAATAAAGTTCTCATATTCATCCATTATATTATTTTATATTATTGTTCATGTAGGTGGTTATATCAACATAAATAAGAACTTCCCATAATTAATGGATGATTATCCATGTTAAAGTGGTTTATTTTGTGAATAATATCAATATGACATAATATTAACTATATTATATTGATAATTTTAATGTTTTTAATCTTATTTAATTCATTATATTAAGTAATAATAAAACAACCTGAAAAATAAAGCATGTTTCCCTTTAGTGGTTGTAGTATGCACAACGCACGGTTTAACTTTTCATTTCTCGAATAATTAAAGGAAAAAATGAGGATTATTATTTCTATCCCCATAATAATAAAAATATTATATATGTAACATATATTACTCAATTTCACAAATATAATTAGTTAAGAGAGACAATTGTGAAAAATAGAGATATCGTTGTTTTATAGAGGTGGGGTCTGCACAACTCACAAATGACGATTTCATTTTTCTTAATGGAAAATGGGAATGTAGAAAATAGTTATTAACATAAAATATTAATATTTAACATAAAAGTAATAATTATATTATTATGTAGTAATTATAAAATTATATTTGGTAATGTATTAATGAAATGAAAATAAGTTAGGAATAGAAATAGTACTCATGTTGAGAAATTGGGATTTCCCTTGGAGGAATCCTTGTAAATAGAGGGATTGGCCTAATATATTGTGACCATGGGATCAATGAAGGGTAATATGACACTATAAGAATGAAATGGATACATTTTAATGATGTAACCAAATTTTTAGGGTGGTATTGATTAGGTGGTGAAAGGACACTTTTATAAGTGGTTATAATGGAAATTTAAAAAATATTTAAACATAATATAAAGAGAGAAAATTTAATTCTTAAAGAAGAATAAAGGATGTAACATAATAGTGTGGATGATGATATAGGGTTTATAATCCCACACCATTAATTTGAACACATTTTTTAAACATTTTTTTAAGTCCTTTATTGTTATAATTTCTAGTTTTACCATTTTTCATTTTTCCATGATAGCTAGTTTTTATCTAATTAAATTTATTTTTATTCCTCAAAATAAAAGGAAAATTATTATATAATTTAGAGAAATAATTTTTTAATAAGAAATCAATTTTATGAGATGAAACTTCTATATGTAAGACCAATCAATTTTAGCATTAGCGTATGTGACAATTAAAAACCTATTTACATAAGAAAAAAAGTGTAATTTTTAGCTTAAAATTTATGTGTAAGATATAATTATAAATTTATTTTATTTATATAATAAAATTTATGTGGATTTAATATAAATAAAAAACCTAATTTTATCAATATAATATTTATATAATATAAAATAATAAAAACATTTTCTTTTATTGGAAAAAATTTCTTAAGTTGTTAAACATAAGTTTTCTATATTTATAATAGTATTTTGAAATGTATATATTTACTCTTTAAAAATATATTTGATCATGAAAGGTATTTTATAGGTTTTTAAGTTACACTTTCTCCCAGATATTGTTGAAAATTATACAATTTTAGTAAAAACTAAATTTGCATTACTCATCAAAAATAAAATGGTTGATAAAAATACCCAAAAAATCACCTTAGGCTAATATTGATATGTGGAATTAAAAAATTAAGTTAATTTGGTAAAATTAAAATTAAAAAAATTATAAATGTATCTTTTAAATGAAAATAAAATATACAAATAAAATATTCTTTTATTAAAAATGAATTTTTAATCTTCAAGTGTGGAATATTAAAACATTATTGGAGATCAAGGACATCATTTTCAAAATACGATAACTCTTAGGATAGTATAACATAACTCAATATTTGCATAGGATAAAATTAGATGCGTTTAAGAAGCTTTCAAAAATGGGTAAATTCCATAAATGTAGAATTTGTTTAGATATAGAAAATTTTTACCTGGGAGTTAGTACACAAACCTAAATACAAGAACATCATTGTAAAAAATGGGTTTTTGTAACATGTTGAATGTTAAAGATGAGGTTATTATAAATAAATCAAGACTTTTGTGTAGGGAATATTCTTAGGTTAAAGGAGTGGATTTTAATGAGACACTTTTGTTAGTTTCTAGGCTCAAAACCATAATAATATTTCTTTTGATTTACTCATAAATATAATATATTATTTTTCAAAATGATTTAACCGATTTCTTCTTAAATGGTGAACTATAAGAGGATATTTCTAATGAAAAATCTTGTCGTTTATTACTTAGATAAGATTATAGACAGGATAACCTGTTAAATAAGTATTTATATCAGTTAAAATACTCTTTAATAGATTTTTATTTCAAGCTAGACACTAAAATGAAGAATCTTAAATAAAGAAATTGGATAGTCGAAAATAGCCTATATATCAAATATGACAACAAGGTATCTCTAATTGTAATTTTAGATGTAGATGATATAATTTTTTTGAAATTATAAAGAATTATGTTGTGAGTTTTCAAAATAAATGAAGAAGTTTTATATAATGTCAATTCTTGGTTATATTAGATATTTTCTTGGATTAAATATTTATCAAAAAATATCATATCTTTCTTTCACAAGATTATATGATGGATAACTACTTAAAAGTTTTAGATGATTTCAGTAGCACCAAGGAAGTCTAAATTCTTGTCGGATGAAGAAAATATTTTTAAAATTCCTAAAAGGCTTTCCAATCTGCTGGAATGATCATGTTGTTTCTATACATGATTAACATATATTTTTAAATTGTAATTATTATGAGGTTTTTTTAATAAACCCATAAATACAGATTATCCAAAAAATAAAAATAGTAAATTTGAAGAATTAAAATATTATAGAAATGGATTGTTAAATCTGTATAGATATTGAAAAAAACACATTGTTGGAACTATTGACAGTATAAAATAAACATCTGGTAGAGTTTTATTTATTGGAGATACTATTTCTTATTTGCAAAAAAAAGGAAAAAAATTTGGACCCTAAGCACTGTTGAGGCGGAGTATATAGTTTTATGTATGTACACTACTCAATTGATATTAGTTGGATTATCTAAAGGTGAAAGTGGAGTTTCTATTTTTCTTGAGATATTATATTCAAAGTGTTATAAACATATCAAATAATATTATTTTTCATTCAAGAATCAAGGACATTGATATAAAATATCACTTCATTGAGGGGATTATGGATAGAAATGAGATAAAGATGAATTTTTTTTTCTAATTTGGATAAATATCCCATGTTTTCATGATACCATTATCGAAGGATAAATTTTAATGATTGGTTTTGGAAATGGGATTTCAATATACAATCTCATGAGGCTATGGTATGGAATTTGGTCCCCTCTCTCATGTTGTTATTTGAAGAAAAAAAATTGAATGTGGGGAAGTGGAAACATAAATTTTATTATGTTTATTTTACTATATATTTATCAAATTTAATTAAAAACATTATAAAAACACTTGGTTATAATTCAAAATATATATGAATCCCCTATTAAGGGGGTGGATTAATTTAAGGGTAGTAAAAGAGGTAAGATTAGAATTATATATGTATATGTGTGAACTGTTTTAACATAATTGTTGAAGTACAAGCCGGAAATTTTATTATATGATTTAAAACAGTTATATAAAGAAAATAAGAGCTTAATGTAGTCAAATGAAAATCATTATTTCATGAATAACATGATACTGTTATTAAATATTCTAGTTTCCTACTCCAACATCGATAATGTAGGATTATAATTATTTTATGATGATTGATTTCTAAATTTTTTTGTTTTAAGGTTATTTATATTCCTAGGTTTCCAAAAAAAATACAAAATGGGGATATTATTGATCACATATTTGACAACAATTAATTTTGAAGATGCTTGAAGTGGATATGGTTGATTATGTTGGATTTTTTTCAATTTATAAATCATATTCAACGAAATATGTGATAATTAATTAATTTTTTTAATTAAATCAATTAAATATTTTTGGTGGATGTAAATATATAGTCTATAATATATTGGAAGAGGTCTTGAAATGTTTTAATGAGGTTGGGGTTAGTTTGAGAAGGACCTAATTCAAAAATAATCAAGACTAGAATTTATGTACTGTGAAAAGAATATTTATGGTAAAGGATTTATGTACAGTTTATCCATTGACAATGAAGTCACATTGTCGATTACATTTATACATGAAATCGATTTTACACAATGAGAAAAATATATAATGGTGTCTCATGATCTATTGAGTGTTGTTAATTGGGTCAGTCCACAGGGATGATCTAGATCTGTGCTCGATTGAGATTTCACATGAGCATTTATCTTTTGGTCATAAGTTTGATTTACATAATAAATATAGATGTACGTTCAATCCATAATAAGATGTGTGTTTGATCTAGTCTCTTCTGCCTCTTTGTCGGTCATAGACATAGATAAATTCTTTAAGAATTATCAAGGTGAAAAAATGAGTTTCCAAAATTCTTAAATTCTCATGAAATTAAAATCAATAAATGATTATGTATTGTTATTCACAATTTATAAATCATAAATAGATTTGGATTCAATCATGGTTATTATCATCAATCCAAGGGTTATACCTTGAAGAGATATGTATTCCAAGTTGTAAGTAGAAATTTCACATGGTAATATTGCATGCTTCCATGCATGTGGATATATTTTAAATAAAAAAGTAAGCTATACATTTTTTATATAATATTTGGTCTTGTGTACTGAAATATCATTTTAGAAATAAAAGGATGAGTATTAATGAAATTTATGTGAAATAATTGACTCATTTTAAATAAATTTGAACAAGTATAAATAGGAGGATTTCTCACTTCCTCAAATCGTTGAGTTTCTTGAAAAATTATTGAAATAATATTATAAATATTATTCAATGAATATATATTTCTAGGAGAAGGAAATTGAAGGGTTTTTATACTACTGAAACCCTATATAATATTTGATTAATATCCAAAAGTAAATATGGGATATAAAAAGGAATAAGAAGTTTTTATTTCTCAATTTTATGCAAGATATTGAACAAATATAAAATCAAACCTTCACCGGTTTATGTTGGGAAGAATGAAGTGCCACACTAATAATTTACTCAAAGTAAAAATATAGAAAATACTCTTATTTTTTGAAAACTATCCAAACTATCATTACCATGTTGGATTAACTTTTATCATCAAGAGACTATGTTATATTAAAATTTCATGGTTATCCCCTACTTTCTATAATCAATAGGATTGTTTATAGTGGTCTATTTAATATTGTGTTTTCCCAATTCATTCCAAGGAATATCCACTCTTATTAAGCAATAAACCTATAAAATATATTTTTACTTATATTTCTAATAATATGTGTGTGTTGAAAAGTGAATTTATTTTACTCTAATTGGTAATAATGGTTTTTAAAATAAAAAATATAAATGAAATTGTTTCTCACTAATTCATCCCCATCTTAGCGATCCCATCGATCCTATGGGTGGATTTTCAAGTGGGGAATTATTTGTAAATTTTTTTCATCCTATATATCATGAATATCTTGGATGATAGATACATTTTGTGATTTTATATTCCCTTATTATTCAAAATATTCATAAATGACAATATAATGATTATGAATGGGGGTGTTTTAATCATTAGTCATATAATTTATCTTGATGAAATAGTCTCCCGACTATAGTCCCTCTTGAACTATAATGTCCTAGTATTTTATATATAAATATCACATCTTTTTTATTAATATTAAATATATTCAACAAACTCGCACCCATAGACCATAATAGTTTAGTTTCATCAGATATTATAAATACAATATTCTTGTTTTTTATGTATCTTCAACATCTCCCAAAAATATATTCTCACATATTACTCCTATTATACATACCTTACCTAAATAATTCATCATAACATGGGGAATGAAACATTATAAAGGGTAAGATAAGATTCTAAATAATTTTAAACAAAATAGATAAAAATATATGATTATATGAATGAATAAGATAATCATAAAGGTTTGTGATCATGAATATAACTTATAAAGTTCATACACATCTAGTCTTAGATCATACATTTGAGACAAGGAAGAAAAAAATTACCATTTTAGAAAAAAAGGTCATAATAGTGAGAAATAATTATAAATATATAATGAACAACAAGAAAAGGTAATAATATTGTGTCTCCATTATAAAAATAGAAAACCATTTCATTTGTTTTGGTTAAATACCAAGACTAGAAACATAGTGGATCGAGACTTATCACCAATTTCCCATTGTGGATCAGGACACACCTTTTTCTCATTATGGATTCAGGAAAACCAATTTCCCAATATGGATAAAGCTCATCAAGTTGTTTCCCATTGCAATCTCATGAAATATAAATATTTACTCAATTCAATGGAGGGAGATATAGGTCCTACTCATCTCATAATGAAAACATTATTTATGTGTACCACAATATCATAAAACTTTAAATATATCATTTCAACATAAACCACATAAATAAATGGATTTTATAGACATTTAATTAATTCTCCATAGCATAACCCTAGATAAATAAATGGGTTTCATAAAGAAATAAATCAATATAAAAATAAACCATCCATAGAAAAAAAAATAAGGATGTTATCATTCAATATTACCCCTAGTAAAGCATAAGTAACATCAAAAGAAGTCGTATTAGATAGAAAATGATTTTTAAATATCACTTAGAACATTTTTTTAGGAATATAGTCTTTCAAATTTGAAAAAATATTTTTAAAACATAAAAAAAATTCAAAATTATTTTATTTTAAAATAACATTGTTAACTTATAAAAGAATATTTATAAATCATTTAAAACATTTCTTAAGGAAAATATCCTTTCCATTTTGAAAATAGTTTTTAAAAATAAAAAATCGTGAAACATTTTAGAAATCGTTTTCATTGAAAATAAACTTTGAAATTCATAAATTAACCACAAAAATAAATATTTTTTCATGATGGTAGAAAATATAGTTCAGGAAATACACATTAAAACAAATATTCCTTTCACATTTTCAGTGAATTCCAAACAAGAATTGTTTGGAAAAGTACATGAATATTCCTTCCTAAATAAATTTTAAAAATAGATCATGGCTAAAAATTTATTTAATAAATAATTTTAAGAATTTTAATCCATTTTTTAAACATTTTATAGAAAAAAAATGTTTTAGAAGAAAATGGGTTTTCGATTGAATAGAGAAATAAAGGAACTTTTCCATAATAACATTATTTTGAAATATTGAGTACATAAATATATGGAAATGATTTTAAAAAATGTATTGTAATTACATGACCATAAGAGAAGAAAATATATGATTTTCTTGTGATATAGATTGTAATATTTTTTTATTGGAAGTATAATCATAAACGTTGCTGATAAATGATGAGATTGTAACATATAACTCTTACTAATTTAATAACTTTGAATCATAATCTCCAAGAAAGAATAATGTTAAATGAAACGTATAATATCATTAAAGTAATTTTATTCATGATATATCTGGTCAAATGGGTAGTATATACACCCCGTATGAGAAGATAGGTTCATGACATAATTTATATCCAAAAGAATGAAATTTGAGACAAAAATATCATACCAATTTGGTAAATTTTAAACCATAAACCAAAAAAAATATGGATCCTAAAATGGATATTTAAATCCCTATAAATTTAATTTTAAGAATCATAAAATAAATTCATGGTAATTATATACCCTATATAAAATAAACAAATGGTGAATTTGACATGTTTAACAAATAAAATTAAAAGTGGGATGGGAATCCATTAACATAAGTATCTACTTATTTCATACACTTTAAAACCTCCATTATAATATATATAATTTTATTTTATATATATATATATATATATATCATACCATGTATGATTTACTTATTATCTTTGATTATCAAATTTTTAACAATTCCATGTTAAAGTCTCATTTCGGCCAATAACTGCTTTTTTTATGTATGCTTGATTTTTTTATTTTTTTCCTATTACTTTGATCATGTTTAAATCATCTTAATAATTTAAAAAATTACAAAAATATCATAAATATTAATTATACACATATTTATAGTGATCCATAAAATTTAGAGATAGAAAATGATATACATCATTCAAGGATATGGTAGGTCGTACGTACGCATGAACGTTGTTTCCATTTTCCCAATGGAAATAAAGAAATAAAGTTAAATGATATATTAAAATTAAAAAAATAATTTGTATGTCATATATATCACATTTACTCATTAAAATCATCCTTGATACCTTTCATGTAAAGCGTGAATGAATCACATCGCTTCACAAGGCACTAGTCCTCTATTCACATTAACGACGTTATTGTATTCCCACAGAATGGAAAGTAAGAAGTCAAATGTGATTTAATGATACCATAAGAATAATAATTTCATAAATATAATATATAAACAATAAATCCATTATTATATCCATTCATCAAAGGTCGTGATGGAAAACAATAACATGGGTTCGTGAGATGGTAGTCCACCGTACACATGAATGATGATTTGGTAACCAATTTGATGGAATATAATAAGGATTTAGGTTATTAAATTTACATAATAAAATCGAGGAATATTTAATATTATTATTTTATTATATCACTATTTTTAATAACAATTTAAGGATTTTGAGGAAGAAATAATATAAAACTCTTGATTAGGGATGTCGCCTCTTCTTCAAAAAACTAATTTTGGTTTCCTTAAAAAGGCTTATTAGATTGGATTTATGACCAGAAATGGGATTCTAGGATGATAATTGACAATTAAGGAAGATATTGGGATAAGTATTGGTTGAACCAAATGGTTTTGGATGTGTGATGATAAGATGATATGGTGTGGCCTTTTACAAGTGAGGCGAGTGGCACACTAGTATTTTTTTAACATAAAACTGTTTATCCACTTTTTTATGTTCCACAAACCTAAAATATGGGTACTTACCAAACCTGTAATATATAAGGTCTAAATATGGTCATCCAATGAGTGTTGGACATGTTTTAGATCATTTTTAACCCAAATATTTTTGTTTTAACCCCCAGTAAACTCTTTCTTACATTAACTACAGTAAATATTTTTTAATGGTTTTACTATTAATTATGTTAAAAAAATAATTTGACCATATTAAATTTAGATAAGCAACGAGAATATGAATTTTCAATGAGAAAATGTTTAAAAGTTTTAAAAATATTTATATCAACATTAAATATCAAAATGATTTTAGTAAACTAAATTGGATTAATATATACATAATTAAACCATTTTCTCTTTCAAACCCATACTAAAAGAATTTTTAGGTTTTTAAATTCCTTGAATGAAATTAAAATCCTTTAAAAACCCATTTTTTCACTATTAATAAAAAAAAAATCAAAAATTTCTAAAAAAATTCACCTGAAGATATTTTTTACATAAAGATTTCAAAAATGATTTTTTTTTAAAATAAGTTTTCAAAAAGTGGGAAAAATAATTTTCAAATAAGAAGACAAAAAGAGAATAAACTTATATTTAGAAGGATATAGTTTTTGAGCATAAAATTAGATTTATTGGTATCTCTAGTTTAGATTACACATAATATAAATTTTTAGAATTGATTGAATATATAATATTTAAAATTCATTAAAATAATTTAGAAAAAAGGATTTATTTAATTTATTGAGATGAAACTTGTTTTTGAGCATAAAAATAGTTATTTATAATAAGATTCACTTTATTTTCAAATGGTTTTTAATTTCATTTATATTTAATTGGTCATAAAAGATATAAATATATATACATGTGTAAATAATATATTTTCATAATTTAGTTAATATTATTCATACCCACCATTTTAATGACTTGGTGATAACTATCATGTAAGATAATGATATTCAAATAGTATTTCAAGTTTCTTTTAAACTTGGTGTTGCATGTAATGCATGTTAAACTCATTGTTGCGTGTAATGAAAGATAAAATCAGTGTTACATGTAATATAATAGTTAATTTGGGTTTTGTATCAAAAAAGATAAAATTTGTGTTTCACATAATTCAAAATAGAAAAAAATATTAAATTTATTTGAAAAAATATTTCACAAAATCTCTGGGTGTTATATTATATCCCCCTTCAAATGAATTTCACCCTTGAAATTCATCACTTTTGTACCAAAAAATGAGGATAATTATACATCATTACATACTTAGGTTACCACATAGCTTCCTCATACTAGTATTATTTTCAAAATAATATGACCCAGTTATTTTATTTTTGTAGCACATTGTATAAATGATCCAGAATCTCAACCAATTGATTGTAATAAAAAATAGCATTCTCTAGTGATATGACCTTTATGTTTAGTACATTTTAAGTATAATGTATTTACTTCCTCATGAGAGGTATGTGGAAAAAATTGGGAACCTGATATAGTTTTGATGTAAGTGATAATTGTTAAGCTACTATCTAGATATGATCATGTATTTCAAAGGGACTGATATACCTATGGCTTAGTTTTCCCATCTTTCTTCAGTGGAGAAATTTAAAGAAAGACCTTCTCTCAAACATAAAATTCTATATCATATTGATGATTATCATTATAAATTTCTATTAGATTTTTTTCTTATTACATATTTCGAAATGGTTGTAACCTTTTCTTCCATATCATCAGCTTCCTCAAGTCCCAATAGATTTATTTTCGATACATTATTTCAATACATTAGATTTCTAAACTTATTTCATTAAGGGGATTCATAAGAATCCATTTTAATGCATGAGTGAAATATATTATTATAAAAAAATGCAACATGAAAAAGTTGTTGATCCCAAAAACCTTTGATATCTATTAAACAAGATCTTAGTATAACTATTAGGATTTAAATTATTATCTCATACTGACTATCTATCTGAGGATGATACATATTGTTGAAACTAAACTATATTTTAAGATCATGATGAAGTATTCACCAAAACAATAACGTAAACTTCAAATACCCATTAGATATAATTGAATATTGTACTCCATGAAACATTACCACTTCCTTAATATATATTCTCCAAAGAGGATCTAGAGAGAAATGTTCTATGATGGAAAATAAGTGTGATGAATTTTTAATGTGATCAAATATAAATAACAATTACCTTAAAATCATAGATATTATAAACCCTAATGGTTACCAATATCTTTAATAATATTTCAATAAATTTTAACGTCATTTCTCAATAAAAAACTTTTTCTCTAAAACATATAAAACCCAAAGGGTTGCATTGGCATGATTGTCTTTTAATATATCCTTAATCTTGATAAAATTAAATCATGTAAAACCTAAAAAGGGGTGTCAATGAAATTGAACTTATAATCAAACTTAAATTCATAATCATGTGATGGTATTGATTACTCTTAAATTAATCTTATAAGGATATATATAGACTTACAAAAGTAAATTCACTCCTTATTCATTATATAAGCTCTTATATTATGTAAAAAAAATCATTCGATGTTTGGGTTATCATTTTATAGATAGAATATCAATTATGATTTATTTAATGTAGAATCCATGTAGAGGGAGATAATCAAATGAAATTTCACTAAATAAAGAATAGTATGATTTTTTTATGGATCACTCAAATAAAATCAAACATGAAATTCCAAACTAAGGAGTGGAGGATAGGGGTTCTTTAATTATCATGACTCGCTTCATATATTGTTATTGAATAATATTCCCCTTTTAACTTTATCTTTAAATGTTATTGTGGATTATAATATAAATTATACATTGGATTGGGGCATTGATTCACATAATGACAAAACTCTGTTCTCTTGAAACACTAGAGTGTGGATGGTGTATTGGTTGGTTTCCTCTACTTATCTATTTCGTTAATTGTAAAATTAATCACATTTTTACATTCATGGGATTTATGGACTACCATTAAAAATTTCAAGATACTACTGGTTCCATTCCATCCATTATATTGATTCTTCTTGCCACTTTTTTGGATTTTAGATGGCTTGAATTTTTTTACACCATTTGAGTTTTCATGATTCTCAATATTCCTTTTCTTACCATAACCATAGTATTGGTGGGATATCCAATTTCTATTTCTACTTTTATTTCACATCCAACAACATGCTAATAGATATTATAGTTTATAATAACAAAGTAATTTCAAAGACATGGTTTTAGGCCACCAATGAATAAAACAATTTTACTTTTAGGTATGATGATAAAACCATATTCATACCTTCGAAGTCTTGTAAAATTTGCATCATAGGTGCCAATTAATTCATCATCATTTTTCATTATCTCAATGAATTCCATATTCAATTTATTTTATAATATGATGGAAGTAAAAACTTAGAAATATGATCTAAAACTCTTCTCGTTATATGGATTAAATTTCTTCCCATTAACTCATGTTCTTAATAAGATTATTCCACTGATCTGACTCACCTTCCAAATCATATACAAGAAAAATGACTTTTTCAGGATCCAAAAACTGAATAGTGTAAAATAACTTTTCATTGGTAATGAAAAATTTATCATAAATTAGGGGCTCAGAGGAACTACTAAAAGAAGGTGAAATACCCTCATGAAGGACTCAATATTTCATTGTTCCCTCTATTACTCATTTGGATGTTCCGCATGATATATATCTTGAGAATGATTTTTGAGCATAGAAACAATATTTTTCATTCCAAATCCCACAAAATTTGATTGTACGGAGATAAAATCATTGAATTATCCATCAAACACCGTAGTAACATAATTCCTTTAGGTTTTATCCATTGAATAAAACTATAAATCATAGTATTATAAACACTAATCATAGTAGAAAACCACGTAATCATTAAAATAATTTATAATATTTCAAAATCATGGAATCTTTTAAATATATGACACCTTATGCTTAAACTAGTTCATTCATTTTCATTATTTAAATCATTCAGGATAGTTCATACCATGTTTGTGAATTTAAAAGGAATACCACCCCCCCCCCCCCCCCGAGAGTGCCAAACTAGGTGTTCAAAATGAACCATTTTATTACATTGGGTGATGATCATGTCTAACTCAATGCTCCCTATTAATAGTTATTACCCCTAGGTACCAATGTGATGGAGCCACCTCCACTTGTAGTATTAAAAAAAGGATGTAATTATGTGGAACCCATTTCTCTATCCTTCACTAATATTATATGACTTTATCCTATACGTTGACTCATCCTTAAACTTATCATTAGATACATCCCTATACATATCCTTAGAAATATCCCTAGGGATTTAACTAAATATTTATTATCCTAGATTCCAAATATTAATTAAACCATTCGTATTATAATAAATATAGACACACATGCTTTTATAGATAAATGTCATGTATTTTTGGAAGAATATTCAATAAAATTCATAAACATGTTCCCATGTATCATAAAAATTTAGTTTCATTGGAGACTAGAAATACAATCTTCTTATTTCATGAATGATCTTCAACATATCCTGCAAATATCATCTCACATAGTACTCCTCTTAAGAATACCCTACCTAAACCTTTCTTGATAACCTAGGGAATGAAATATAATAAATGGTGAGTAATGTACTCATTAAGTGTAAATATAGGAGATGTCAATCAATGATCAAATGAAATTTTGAAATAATCATAAGGGTATGTGATCATTAACATAACTTATGAAGTTTATACCCATCTTATCATATATCATAAACATGTTTCGTGGAATTAAAATTTACAATTTTAGAAAACATGGTCCATAAGAGTGATAAATCATCAGTAATAAATCATGACCCCCAATCTCATGCTATAAGAGTGTGGAACAATCATAAATATACAAAAACATTTCATGTTCTAGGGTTAACTACGAAGACCATAAATAAAGTGGATCATAACTTATCACATATTTCCTATTGTGGATCAGGGTGAACCTATTTCCCATGGTGGATTAGGACGCACCAGTTTCCCATCATGGATCAAGATTATAGAATTGTTTCCAATTGTTATCTCATGTGATATAAATATTTACCTAATGCACTGAAGGTAGATATATGTCCCACCAATATCACAATTAAAATGATACTTATGTGTACCATAATATCATAAATCATTCACCATATCATCACATCCTAAAAAAGGTAAATAAAATTATTTTTATAAACATTTCATCAATTATTCATAAACCATACAAATAAATAATAAGGATGTTACCATTAAATAATATCCCTATTAAAGCATAATTAACATCCAAGGAAGTCATCAAAGATGGAAAATGATTTTGAAATATCACTTGGAACATTTATTGAGGAATATATCCTTCACACTTTGAAAACATTTTTTAAACCATAAAAAATCTTCAAAATATTTATTTTTTAAATTCTTGGAAAACATAAAATGGAAGCATTAAATATATTTTAAAAAATTTCTAGGGGAAAATATCCCTTCCTTTTAAAAAATAAATTTTTAAAAACTAACAATTAATTAAAAAAATTTGAAATCCTTTTCTTTGAAAAAAATAATTGGAACATATAAATTGTTATTTAATAATTTATTTGTTCAGGATATATGAAAATATTGTTCATGTCGTACATGTTAAAACAATGCTTCCTTTCACATTTTCAGTAAAAACCAAATGAGGATTGTTTAGAAAATGACATGATGATTACTATAAAAAAAATTAAAACTAAAAATGGGTAAATAATTATTTAATAAATCATTTGATTAATGATTAATAAATTTTTAAAACATTTTATAGAAAACATGGTTTTAAGATAAAAATCGTTTTTTACTGATGTGAGAAATAAAGATGTTTTTTCTTAAAAACACTATTTTTGAACTATTTAGTATATAAAGAGATGAAAATTGATGGAAAATTTTATTCTCATGATATAACCATATGATAATACAATACATGATTTAATTGATAGATAGGTCATAATATTTCATCATTGAAAGCATAATCATAAATAATCTCAATAAATGATGAGATTGAAACCTATAAATCTTACCATTATCGTATCATAAAATCATAATAACTATAAAAGAATAATAATAAATGAAACTTATAATATCATTAAAATAAATTTATTCATGAAATAACATGTCAAATGGGCAGTATATACACCTCATAGAAGAATATAGGTGCATAACATAACTTATGTCCTGAAGTAGTCAATTTGGGAAAAAACAATCCCCTACCACATTGGTATCTTTTGAACCATAAACCCAATGAAATAGAGATCCTAAAATGGATATGTAAATACACATAAATTTAAGGTTATTGACCACAAAATAAATTCATTTATAGTATATAGAACCCAAAAATGAAACACATAGTGAATATGGTATGTATCTCAATGAAAAGTAAAAGTTAAACAGAAATCTCATACTATAAGTCTTAACTTCCATCGCACACATTAAAAAATACTATAAAATAAATATATGTTCGTTATAAATATATTATATAACCATAAATATATATATATAATCATATATGATTTACTTATGACCTATTATTATCCATTTATTAAAAATTTCATATTAAATTCACATTTCAGGTAATAAATGATTTGTTTTTCTTATATGTTTTTATTTTTTATTTTTGTTACTCTTAATTTGATCATGGTTATATCATATCCATAACTTTAACCATGATATAAATATCTTATATATTCATTATAAATGTATTTATAGTGATTCATTAAAGTTAGAGATATAAAATAAAATACACTCTTCATAGAGACGGTACGTCAAACGTACACATAAACATTGTTTCCATTTTCCTAAAGGAAATAAATAAATAAAGTTAAATAAATTATTATCATTAAATAATAATTTTCATTTCATATATATATCATATGTTCATTAAACCCATCTTTATTTATATCTATGTAAAGATTGATTTAATCGCATCGCTTCATGAGGCGGTAGTCCGCCGTTCACAAGAACGACGTTATCATATTCCCATGGAATTGAAACTGAGAAGTAACATGTGATATAATGATTCAATAATAATAATATTATCATAAATATCATACATTAACAATAATTCTATCATTATATATAGATGTGAAAGGTGGATATGGACAATGATTAACATTGGTTTGCGAGCCCGTAGTCTGTTGTACACATGAATGGTAATTTTTTAAGATATTTAATCTGTGATGGGAAGTATTTGGGTTATTAAATTATCATATTGACATATAATTATATTTAATATACTATGGTTATTATATCATCAGGTTTTAATAATAATTGAATGAGGTTTAGGAAGAAATAAAATAAAACACTTGATTAGGGATGTTACTTCTTCAGGAAACTTTTTTTGGTTTGCACCAAAGTCTTATAAGTTGTATTTATTACCAAAAACGATTTATAAGATGATAGGATTGAATTAAATAATTTATTTTGATAATTTTTGTCTGAGAAAAATTATTTGTGAATAGGATAGGAGATGGGGTGGCCTTTTATTAGTGAGGTGAGTGGCACACTTGTAAGTTTTTAAAAGAAAAAGTAGAATCCATGTTTTTTACATGAAACAAGGCTCATAAATGGTTGATAATATAAAATATATGATATAATTTGAAAATAGATCCACAAAATGGGTGTTTTATATGTTTTGGGTAATTTTAAACCATAATCTCTTTTAGTTTAACCCCTGGTATACCCATCTTTACATTAACCATGATAAGTAATGTTATTGTTGTTACTATTAATTATGGTAAAAATTTTATTTAAACATATTAGATAGTATAAAATATTAGTATTACAAATATTTAACCCTTTTTATTAAGTTATGTCAAAAACATTGGTAAAACATTAATTTAAAATTAATCTCACAGGTGTGATGAGAAAGAGGATTTTCAAAAAGAAAATGTTCAAAATATTAAAAGGTTTTTATATCAAAATTAAAAATTATAATTATTAAAATGAAGTAAATTGTATTAATAATCATATAATTTAACAAATGTTTCTTTTAAACTCATGTTTAAAAAATTTTGATGTTTTTAAATGCTTCAAAAGATAAGACAGTTCTTAATAAAAACAATAAATTTTCACTATTTGGAAAAAAATATCCTTTCAGAAATTATCAAAATTTAACCATAAAATAATTTTGATATGGTGATTTAAAAATTCAAATTTATTTTTTAAAAATAAATTTTTTAAAATTTTCACAATTTAATTTTAATGTAAATTTTCAAATGGCGACATAACAACTTTTTAGAAGAATATAATTTTTAAGCATAAAATTGGATTTATTATTATATCTTATATATAAATAAAATAAGATAAATGTTAAAAAAAATTAATATATAATATATATATTTCATTAACATAATTCCCCCAAATTTATTTATTTCATATATTGAGATAAAACATGTTAGTGATCATAAAAATAGATTTTCCAAAAAAGATTACCTTTATTTTCAAATGGTTTTTATTTTCATTTATAATTAATTCTTAACCAAAGAATTAAATATATACATATGTGTGGGACACATTTTTTCAAAATTAAATTAACACTATTCATTACCATAATTCCAATAGTTGGTCTATAATTATCATGTTGAATAACAATATTTTAATAGTGTGTCACATTTTGTTTAAACTCATTCTTGCATGTAATGTATGCTAAACTTTTCATTACATGTAATGAATGATAAAATCAATGATATGTGTAACGCAAGATAAACATGGCGTTTCTTTTAATGAATGATAAAAATTTTGTCACATGTAATGAAAAATATCAAAATTATACAATTTATTCTAAAATATATATTTTTCAAAAATCTTGGGGTGTTACACAAACACACCTTTTCACATTAAATGGTTGTCATTAATGGGGTATCTCATCCCCACAGTGCAGTGGGATAATAATTATTCCACAATTTATCATACTCCAAGTATAATTTGTTAAATGAATTGGGTGATTATATATTTATTAGAGTACCAATGTCTATACAAAACAAAGTTAACCAGAATTACAATAGGACCATCGGGTGTTATACATCATTTCCCTCATAATATTGATGCAGTGTCATACCTTGTACACATTGGAATAGTGTCTAAATTGAGATGAAAAAATTGGGACACAAAAAAAACCCTATAGGCCCTCACTACATACACCACCTCTTAGAGATATATTCTATATGAGTGGACTTCTATAATGATATAATATCAGATACCATTGTAACACCCTGAGATTTTATGAAAAATATTCTTTTAATTTCATTAATTTCTTGTGTTGTATTCTACACCAAGATTACCTTGCGCTATACGCAACACCGTATTAGCTTGCAGTATACGCAACACTATTCTTGGATCGTGTTACACACAATTTTGATAATAGTTATTCTATGAAACATTGATTATATATATATATATATATTCAATGTATAAATGAAATATGGTTGGATTCTGTTATACGAAACAATGAATGATTCTTTCACAACACGCAACCCTGACTTGGCTTTCATTACACGCAATCGCGACCTTCCTCGATAGCGTGTGTTGTACGCAATACCAGGTTTTAATAAACAATGATATATTATTATAATATTGTCATTAACTAGCTGTTATGAATATTATTAACTAAATTTTGAATTTTATAACATTATTATTCATCTTACACATTTTCTAGAACATGTTATAAGAACAAAATAAATTTTTCGGGTAAAATAAGTATTTTTCAAAAAATGAAGTTTTGCCGCTTTTTGATGGCGCACCCACTTTAAATATTGTTTTTGAAATGTTTATAAGTTCAATTTGACAAAATAAAATACTTCTTTTGAATCAGGATACAAAAATTTACATTAGATAAAGTTTTGATATTTTTCCGATAACTTTCATATTTTAATGAATAGTAAAAACACGCTCTATTTTAATTAAAAACAACTTTTTTCATCGTATTATCTTATGTGGTTAAATTATAATATTGAATGGTTTTAAAGTATAAATAGAATATATTTTTACCATTTAATATAATGTATGTCATTAGAATTGATTTTACCTTGAATTCGTAGGCTAAATCAATTCAATCTTTTGCAATGTTTTAAAGAAAAACCCATTTTTCTTTCGACAACGGAATTAATTTTAATTTAATTTCTGCAACTTTTGTGTATTGAATTTGGAAAAATGGATTCCATATTTGGAATCAGTGTATCCAAATTATGTTAATAAGCTACTTTTTATTTTTGGGCATTGTGAATAGTAACTACGGTAAATTTTATTTACTATAGTTAAAGGTAAATCAGGTAATTAAGGGTAAATATAAGATTATAAAATTGCCCTAACACTTGGATAAATCCTATTGGATGGCTAAAAGTAGAACCATATAACCTAAGGGTCGGATTAGATTCATTTTATGAACTTTTGTCCATGAAAATAATTTAATTATTATTAAAACCAAAGAATTTGACAACATGTCACTTTCTTAAATCTTATAAGTATAATAATTTTAATTTAGTGATAAACTTCATGAAACTTCAAACATGAATAGTATTAAGAAATATAATACAATTATGTACATCATAGGAATTTATTTAGACTTTTTAGGGATTAAATAAGTATCATTTATTATGACACAAAGATGATGCAGTGATTGTCTTATTAATGAAATATTGACATAATTGATGTTATAAATGCCCAAATAAATTTAATTTGAGACTTTTTATGACTTAAATTACTTTTATAGGTTAATATGACATGTTATTGTTGATATAAGTAACTTGGTTCGAACTTATCATTCTGTTATTAATTTCATAAAAATCATGTACCAAATAGTGTCAAAATTGACATAAATTAGTTTTTAAAACAAATATTATATTATTAATTGTTATTTTATTCCTAAAAATATAAGGTTCGGACAAATTACATAGATAAGATTATATATATTAATAATAAACAACTTGGGGTTCGTTTGGCTTGATATAGTAAGTTTATTAACCATATAGTATAAGAAAACAAAAAGACACGGTAAAAGTTAAATTATTTAACTTAGAGTTAAATCTAATTGATAAGGTTAAAATAAGAACCTAAACTTGTCTAAATCCTATTGGATGAGATGATTTCGACCCATCCCCACATTAGCTTCAAAATAAGACCCTTTGGAACCATTATAAACCGAATTTGACCTTAATATAAAATAATATTTTGATATTTTCCTAAGGTGCCCCTCTCCTCCCTTATAAAAGGGAACCTCCTCCCTCTCCTCCTCACACCAATTTGAGCATTCAAACTCGGTCAACCCCTGCCAAAATCTCTTCTCCACTTCCCTAGTATCATCCTAGAGGTCCTGGTCTTCTTCAAAAACCATCCTTAGTTCTTTAAGTGGAGGTTAAGAAAAGGCGCGTCAAAAAGAGGTAATATCCATTACCGATCTTTTTCAATTTCTTTATTTTTCAACTTCTTCTTCTTTAGTTGTTTCATGATAAAGTAATAACATAAGTATTTATTATATACTTATATGTTATTATAAATATGAAACAACTCTTATTAACCTTCTATACATCCTACGGAAAAAGGAAATCACTGTGCGTGCGTACGTACGGAATACCGTCTCCACGCCGTGGTGTAATCTATTTTCTGCCACCACCTTAATTGGATGGGTATAATGGTGTAATGAGTAACTATATATGATTATTATAGAGTGATATTGATACTGAAATAGTATACATACACTTCAACACAATTCCACGACCATGGGAACGATATCATCGCTTGTGCGTACGTACGGACTACCGTCTCCACGACGCGATGAGATTCATTCTCCATGTTAACCATTTAAGAATGATTATAAAGTATATATAAGCAATAATAATGAAATATATGACATTATAAAGCTACTAGATTTATGTATATATGTATGTCATCTACTTACTTCCATTCAAGACAATAAGGAAAGGAAAACAGCGTTCATGCGTACGTACGGACTACCGTCTCCATGAACGGTGTGTTTCATTTCGTTTATATATCTATTATATATATATATATACTGAATATATATGATATATAAATCATATTTTATATTCTGGAAGTAAGTAAATCATGATATAAGTAATAATAATGTCAAGAAAAACAAGTCCAAACACCTACGATAAATGAAACGATTTTACCCAAAACGCTTCTTTAACATGGAATTTACAAACGAACGGGTAATATAAAGTCATAAGTGAACCATATATGATATCATAACAATGAATATGATTCTGTAATAAGTTAATGACATTATTTAAATCATTATAAAGGAGGTTCGGATACGTACAAAGCATATCGAATATAAGGTAAGGGAAAATCTCGCAATCTCAATTTTTACCCAAGATTGTTTATACTTCATAATTTACTGGGGAATATTTATCATCCACATCCATGTTTCCTCAATATGTAATATTTATATCCTTCTACAATAGTTTATATCCAATTTTACCCTTCGGTGAGTTTTTAGTAAAAGATATGAAAGAAATCTTTTGTCGTTTTTCGTACGAGGTACTTTTTGACTTTTCCGACAAAAGTACGTGAAGAATGTTTTTTTTAACTTATACGGCATGAATGGATTTTAAAAAAAATTATTTCCAAGAAGCTTACTTTACAAGTTTTCATGTTTATTTTTAATCAACTTCTTTTAGTTTAAAATTGTATGACATGTTAAGAAAGGAAAAAGGTTTTTGAAGTATAAAGGATATTTTCCTCAAGAATGAAGTTCAAGTGTTTTATCAAAATTATTTTCCATCTAAGATAATAAAGGGTTCTGTTTCTATCCCTATTATTACATGGATTTGATTATGTTGTGATGGAAATATTTTTATGAATTCCTTTATCTTATATAAATTGTTTTATGATGTCATGTTGTTTAAGAATCCCATTTTTATCACATGGGTTATGCTATGATGTATGGTTTATGATTTTGTGGCACATATAAGAATGGTATCATTATGAGATGGGTGGGACCTATATCTCCCTCCAATGCATTGGGTAAAGATTTTATATCTCATGAGATAGACATGGCTGGAACGGTAGGTTATACCGGTTCAGTGAAACAGGATTGAAATGAGGGTGACTCGGTTCAGAAATGGACTTTGTCCACTAAGATAGTCTTGGAAATGAGTCTTGACTAATAAGAAATGATTCTCTATGATTATGTGTGTATTCCAAAAAGTTTCATGTTTTAAGTTATGACTATTGGGATTACATTTCACTACTATGATTTATCCCATGTTATGAAATTATGCTCTCTTTTGCAGGTTAAGATTTCCAAAATGTTATGTTCTTATGAATATGATGTGATTGATATTTCTTTTGTTTACCCTTACTAATTATTTGAGCTAACCCTTTTATGTTTTCTTTTCCCCAGGATATAAAGAAAGGTTTTAGGTAAAAAAAATGAAGATCTTTATGGGAGATGTTGAAGATCTTTCACCACGATTAGAAGATTATATTCCGAGTTTCCAAAGACACTAAACTATTACGATCCTTGTGTGTGTTTTTGTAATGTACTAAGTATTCCGCAAAAGTAATGTAATGTTCATGTACGTTAAGCTTCGGGTCTCTACAGTTGGTATCAGAGGAAAGGTTTAGTCAACCTTTGGAAACTAGGATGTGAAAACGTTAGTGAGATCCCTAGAGATATTTCTAAGGTATGTCTAGGGATGTCCCTAAGGATAAGTATACGTATAGTATATAGTCCTAGAACTATGGTAACGA
Organism: Viscum album; assembly: GCA_963277665.1. NCBI lineage: Eukaryota > Viridiplantae > Streptophyta > Magnoliopsida > Santalales > Viscaceae > Viscum > Viscum album. Next base: position 57,835,728 of record OY728156.1, read on the forward strand.
TATTAGATTAAACCAAAGATGTTAGATATTGAAGTTACTCTCCCTTAATTATGATTTTTTCCTCTCACACTATTCTTTTTGGGTTTTAGAAAATGGCTGGAAACAAGATGATTCACGATAATGGAGGATATGATGGATAATGGAATGATATTCTTCATGAGAAACCAAATGAAATGGGATTTGGAGGTCCAAACATCATTATTATGAAGAATCAGCAATCTCATAATATGATCAATAAAGTAAAATTTGGTAAGTTTCCTGACTCTGCTAATAAGAGAAAGATGGAGTTTCATGATGATCATAGAGGAAAGAAAGTTCAATTTCACCTATTTAAATCATGTGGAAAGAGGCATCAAGGAGAATGTTTCAAAGGAACTGGAAGATGCTTTGGGTGTGGAAAAGAAGGACACAAAGCCAGTAAGTGCAAAGGAAAAGGTTCAGTTAACACCAGGGATGAGGATAATGGTCTTGCTACGACATCAAAAATGGTTAAATGTTTTAAATGTGGAATGTACAGGCATTATGCAAACCAATTCCCTAAGGGAAAGTCTCATGAAGAGAATCAGTATGGTCGTATGGGTAGTATTTATGTTGATGATGATGAAGAGACTACAAATGATATGTGAGATGAAAGAATTGTTGAAGCTCGGTCAATGGTTTAAGAAGGTAGTGGAATGATTACATGTTTATCAAGTGTAATGTTGTATAAGTAATCTCATGGTACTATGGAATAAAGAGACATCTAAGGATTGTTACACTATTGTCTTTCCTTGAGTTTTGAAATTGTATTATTAATGGTACTGGTATCCATGAAAGGTTATTCAGATATTTTTGGAAAGTAGATGATATGCGCATAATGAAGGGATAAGGAGAAAATTAAATGTTTGATAGTATTCATGATCTCATGACCGATATAAGGAAATAGTTATATCATGGTTTGAGTATATAGAATTTTGAGGATTTTGGTATGTGGAAAGATTTATCTTTTGACAGCACTCATGTTTTCACTAAGATTCAATGGGTATTCATTTTTCAAGAGATTACATGATTATGGTATTCACATGACTAGAATGCGACGAACAAGATATATGAGGGATAAATGATGGCATTCATGTGATCATTTTCTCTATACTATGAGCTTGGACCGAAGTATTTTAGATAAGCCTAAAGATTGGAATGGATTATGTTGGACATAAGTTAGTATTGTTTAAGGATAAAACTTTTTTGATATTGTTGATGGGATGTTATAGTAATATAAAAAGGACAACCTGTAGGATGGGCGACAGCCCATCGCGTAGGACAGGGCTGTGGGAATCGAACCCACAACCGAAGTGCGACTGGCCTTTATCACCTACCACTGGCCTACAGGAAGTCCCTGTTTAGTAGAAACTAGTTTTATTTTATTATGCGGTATGATATATGAAGTATAGGTTAATTCTTGGAATCGTATATGATTAACCTCATCATAGATGGACTTATGTATATTTGATAACTTTTGGTAACATTTTGTTTGAAATAGATGGAATGACCCATCATTCTATCACATGATCAATTAACACTTCATGAATAACAAATTCAACTTCATTTCTTTAAGAGATGAAGTGGAAATTATTCAAAGTACGAACAACAGTGAGATTGTACCAAAATAAAGTAAGTATTTATTCTAATTCAAATTCTTCAACTTTAGGGAAATGATTTTGAAAACCAAAAATGTTGTCCTAGTGATCTTATATCTGATGAATCAGATGGTACCCTAGATCATCACAAATTTATAGCTTTGCAATTGTTGGCTTTTTCATAGCCATGTTCTCTACCACTCTCCATCAGAACATTATGGTTAGATTTATCTTCCATATCCATATTTTCACCTATGTGGAAACCCAGTGATTAGTTTATTTGGGTAACCGTTACGTTTCATACTTTTGTTTTTAAAGATTGGTTTTGGTATTCCTTTTTATGATGTGGGTTTCTATTAAAGAAATTTTCAAGTAGCAAACCATTTATAACCTCAACGAATTTCGAGGGAGAAATTCATTTTAAGGGGGGTAGAATGTAACACCCTGATATTTTATGAAAAATATTCTTTTAATTTCATTAATTTCTTGTGTTGTATTCTACACCAAGATTACCTTGCGCTATACGCAACACCGTATTAGCTTGCATTATACACAACACTATTCTTGGATCGTGTTACACACAATTTTGATAATAGTTATTCTATGCAACATTGAGTATATATATATATATATTCAATGTATAAATGAAATGTGGTTGGATTATGTTATACGAAACAATGAAGGATTCTTTCACAACACGCAACCCTGACTTGGCTTTCATTACACGCAATCGCGACCTTCCTCGATAGCGTGTGTTGTACGCAATACCAGGTTTTAATAAACAATGATATATTATTATAATATTGTCATTAACTAGCTTTTATGAATATTATTAACTAAATTTTTAATTTTATAACATTATTATTCATCTTACACATTTTCTAGAACATGTTATAAGAACAAAATAAATTTTTCGGGTAAAATAAGTATTTTTCAAAAAATGCATTTTTGCCTCTTTTTGATGGCGCACCCACTTTAAATCTTGTTTTTGACATGTTTATAAGTTCAATTTGACAAAATAAAATACTTATTTTGAATCAGGATACAAAAATTTACATTAGATAAAGTTTTGATATTTTTCTGATAACTTTCATATTTTAATGAATAGTAAAAACACGCTATATTTTAATTAAAAACAACTTTTTTCATCGTAATATATTATGTGGTTAAATTATAATATTGAATGGTTTTAAACTATAAATAAAATATATTGTTACCATTTAATATAATGTATGTCATTAGAATTGATTTTACCTTGAATTCGTAGGTTAAATCAATTCAATCTTTTGCAATGTTTTAAAGAAAAACCCGTTTTTCTTTCGACAACGGAATTAATTTTAATTTAATTTCTGCAAATTTTGTGTATTGAATTTGGAAAAATGGATTCCATATTTGGAAACAGTGTATCCAAATTATTTTAATAAGCTACTTTTTATTTTTGGGCATTGTGAATAGTAACTACGGTAAATTTTATTTACTATAGTTAAAGGTAAATCGGGTAATTAATGGTAAATATAAGATTATAAAATTGCCCTAACACTTGGAAAATCCTATTGGATGGATAAAAGTAGACCCATATAACCTAAGGGTCGTATTAGATTCATTTTATGGACTTTTGTCCATGAAAATAATTTAATTATTATTAAAACCAAAGAATGTGACAACATGTCACTTTCTTAAATCTTATTAGTATAATAATTTTAATTTACTTATAAACTTCATGAAACTTAAAACATGAATAGTATTCAGAAATATAATACAATTATATACATTATAGGAATTTATTTATACTTTTTAGGGATTAAATAATTATCATTTATTATGACACAAAGATGATGCAGTGATTGTCTTATTAATGAAATATTGACATAATTGATGTTATAAATGCCCAAATAAATGTAATTTGAGACTTTTTATGACTTAAATTAATTTTATAGGTTAATATGACATGTTATTGTTGATATAAGTAACTTGGTTTGAACTTATCATTCTGTTATTAATTTCATAAAAATCATGTACCAAATAGTGTCAAAATTGACATAAATTAGTTTTTAAAACAAATATTATATTATTAATTGTTATTTTATTCCTAAAAATATAAGGTTCGGAAAAATGACTTAGATAAGATTATATATATTAATAATAAACAACTTGGTGTTCGTTTGGCTTGATATAGTAAGTTTATTAACCATATAGTATAAGAAAACAAAAAGACACGGTAAAAGTTAAATTATTTAACTTAGAGTTAAATCTAATTTATAAGGTTAAAATAATAACCTAAACTTGTCTAAATCCTATTGGATGAGAGTATTTAGACCCATACCCACTTTATATTCGAAATAAGGCCCTTTGGAACCATTATAAACCGAATTTTACCTTAATATAAAATAATATTTTGAGATTTTCCTAAGGTGCCCCTCTCCTCCCTTATAAAAGGGCACATCCTCCCTCTCCTCCTCACACCAATTTGAGCATTCAAACTCGTCAAACCCCTGCCAAAATTTCTTCTCCACTTCCCTAGTATCATCCTAGAGGTCCTGGCCTTCTTCAAAGACCATCCTTAGTTCTTTAAGTTGAGGTTAAGAAAAGGCGCGTCGAAAAGAGGTAATATCCATTACCGATCTTTTTCAATTTCTTTATTCTTCAACTTCTTCTTCTTTAGTTGTTTCATGATAAAGTAATAACATCAGTATTTCTTATATATTGATATGTTATTATAAATATGAAACAACTCTAATTAACCTTCTATCCATCCTACGGAAAAAGGAAATCACCGCGTGTGCGTATGTACGGAATACCGTCTCCACGCCGTGGTGTAATCTATTTTCCGCCACCACCTTAATTGTAAGGGTATAATGGTGTAATGAGTAACTATATATAATTATTATAGAGTGATATTGATACTGAAATAGTATTCATACACTTCAACACAATTCCACGACCATGGGAACGATATCATCGCTCGTGCGTACGTACGGACTACCGTCTCCAGGACGCGATGAGATTCATTCTCCATGTTAACCATTTAAGAATGATTATAAAGTATATATAAGCAATAATAATTAAATATATGACATTATAAAGCTACTGGATTTATGTATATATGTATGTCATCTACTTACTTCCATTCAAGACAATAAGGAAAGGAAAACAGCGTTCATGCGTACGTACGGACTACCGTCTCCATGAACGGTGTGTTTCATTTCATTTATATATCTATTATATATATATATACTGATATATATGATATATAAATCATGTTTTATATTCTGGAAGTAATTAAATCATGATATAAGTAATAATAATGTCAAGAACAACAAGTCCAAACACCTACGATAAATGAAACGATTTTACCCAAAACGCTTCTTTAACATGGAATTTACAAAAGAACGAGTAATATAAAGTCATAAGTGAACCATATATGATATAATAACAATGAATATGATTCTGTAATAAGTTAATGACATTATTTAAATCATTATACAGGAGGTTCGGATACATACAAAGCATATCGGACATAAGGTAAGGGAAAATCTCGCAATCTCAATTTTTACCCGAGATTGTTTATACTTCATAATTTACTGGGGAATATTTATCATCCACATCCATGTTTCCTCAATATGTAATATTTATATCCTTATAAAATAGTTTATATCCAATTTTACCCTTCGGTGAGTTTTTAGTAAAAGATATGAAAGGAATCTTTTGTCGTTTTTCGTACGAGGTACTTTTTGACTTTTTCGACAAAAGTACGTGAAGAATGTTTTTTTAAATTATACGGCATGAATGGATTTTAAAAAAAATTATTCCCAAGAAGATTACTTTACAAGTTTTCATGTTTATTTTTAATCAACTTCTTTTAGTTTAAAATTGTATGACATGTTAAGAAAGGAAAAAATGTTTTTGAAGTATAAATGATATTTTCCTCAAGAATGAAGTTCAAGTGTTTTATCAAAATTATTTTCCATCTAAGATAATAAAGGGTTCTATTTCTATCCCTATTATTAAATGGATTTGATTATGTTGTGATGGAAATATTTTTATGAATTCCTTTATCTTATATAAATTTTTTTATGATGTCATGTTGTTTAAGAATCGCATTTTTATCACATGGGTTATGCTATGATGTATGGTTTATGATTTTGTGGAACACATAAGAATGGTATCATTATGAGATGGGTGGGACCTATATCTCCCTCCAATGCATTGGGTAAAGATTTTATATCTCATGATATAGACATGGATGGAACGGTAGGTTATACCGGTTCAGTGAAACAGGACTGAAATGAGGGTGACTCGGTTCAGAAATGGACTTTGTCCACTAAGATAGTCTTGGCAATGAGTCTTGACTAATAAGAAATGATTCTCTATGATTATGTGTGTATGCCACAAAGTTTCATGTTTTAAGTTATGACTATTGAGATTACATTTCACTACTATGATTTATCCCATGTTATGAAATTATGCTCTCTTTTGCAGGTTAAGATTTCCAAAATGTTATGTTCTTATGAATATGATGTGATTGATATTTCTTTTGTTTACCCTTACTGAGTATTTGAGCTCACCCTTTTATGTTTTCTTTTCCCCAAGATATAAAGAAAGGTTTTAGGTAAAAAAAAGGAAGATATTTATGGGAGATGTTGAAGATCTTTCACCACGATTAGAAGATTATATTCCGAGTTTCCAAAGACACTAAACTATTACGATCCTTGTGTGTGTTTTTGTAATGTACTAAGTATTCCGCAAAAGTAATGTAATGTCCATGTACGTTAAGCTTCGAGTCTCTATACCATTGTTTTGATGGGAGATTTATATGGAATTATTATAAATTTAAAATTATTGCATGAAACGTGTTTTGAACCTTGATCATCCATATTTCATGGTTTCACACCTACGATGTATAACATATTGGTCTAAAATGTGAATTGATAAGATAAAACAATATCCCAAGGAATATAGCTAGTGAGATGAACTTTTATCAAACCATGTAAGAATTGAATTGGGTCATAGGTCTTTTGGGGTGTTTTCCCCCATTGGACTTGATCTATTGGTTATTAAAATCTCTCTATGTTTGTTGTGGAAATATTTATCCATATATTATATGTTATATGTTTGTCCATCATAAAATTGCTAATAATTACCCTAATGTTATCATATTAAGATGTTAAAAACCACCCACTAAGACTGGAAAAAAGTCACTTTTTTTACTTTTTTAAAAACTACAAAGCTAACAGTTCACTCTGATCATAGAGGTCTAAACTAGTGGAGGACCAGGCCATCGCCTCGAACAATAATTTGACAATCCCTTGAAAGATATCCAACCCCAGTTTATAAAATGACACAATCATAAACCCTTCCCTTATTGGAAAGAGTATCCACTACACCATTCCCTTCTCTCAAATTATGCCTCACCCAAACTGCCTAATTGACCAGCCTTTTACATTTTCTTATAAGGAAAACAAGATCCCATTAATAATTAATCTTACATTCCATAAAGTTTACCAACATCACTGATTCATATTCATCTTCTAAGATCGAAATTCCATAAAGTCTTCAAAGAAGTAGCCCAGATATTAGAGCTCTAACCTTTACTCCCATGGAGTCACCTTCCCCATAAAAGTAACTAAAACCCAACATCACTGATCTATTGGCAACTAATTAATGGTTTAAATTTAACTCAAAAATAATTTGATGACAATTTTTTATGTATTTTTCATCCTCCAAAATGGACTTGAAATTATTCTGAGTCTTATGGGAATGTAGTGTTGGAATGATCTTCAATCTCTTCTCATTTGGTTTCGACCCATAGGAAAAAACATCTTTACCATGGTTTTAAATAGTATATTGATAAGAAGATGGATTTATTTATTCAACTTTCATTTAATCAGATTCAATATATCCCTCTTTAGAATTACATTTTTCTAAAACTCTTTACATGTAATATAAAGAGAGAGGAATTCATTGTCCATATCACTAAGTTCTTGGATCCCATCCAGTCTAGTACTGTTCATCGAAGGGTCCTTGGGGCCATATAATGGTCTTTAAATCCATGTTTTCAGGCCACTTGTTTTTGGGCCTTCGGGTTATGTAATGGGTCTCCCTCTACCCAGTCAAAAAGTGGTCTTTTCTTTAATAATAAAATTAGGTTTTGGCCCCAACCTTTAAAGAATAATTGTTTTATTGATTATATAATAAAACATTCTAAGTTTTTAAATCTATTATTAAGGTCTCATCCAAGACTCTTTCAATAATTGGGTAGGTAATACACCATATACCATAATAATACATTTGGTATGGAAACCTAAATATCTCATGAGACCAACAGATGCATCTAGGGGATATATAATTTCAGGTCCTACCCATCACTAACACGTGTATAATTCATTCCCCATATATAAACTAGCCAAATAAATATGAAATCAATATTCCTTAACAAAAAATAAATATCCATATTGAATCAAGAATACCAAATGTTAATATGGCCAAGTTAGTATAATAACGTTTTAAAATTTCATTCAAGTAATATTACATGTAACAAAGGTATGTGGTTAAGAAAATATTTAACGGATATATATATCCATGATACATAGAAAAATGGATATAATTTCAAAGGAATAATGGAGAGTGGGAGTAAAAATAACATTAAGGAAATGATAATATTCCTTACAAACAAAATGAAGTATAAACCATAAATCAATAATGGATAAAAGAATACAATAAATTCATCCTAAACAAATATTTTAAATAAAATTCATGTATTTTTAGATAGTAATGTTGAAGAAAAACATTAAAATAAATTCATAAAACTTTTATAAATTTTTTCATAAAAATAAAGTTATAAAACACTTCCAAAACGCTTTTCAAAATGTGTCAAAGAGACATTGAAAACAATATTTGTAAGATATTTTAAAAATAAATTAATTTTCAAAGTTTACTATTCTTAATTAAGTAAACATATAGTTGATGATAAAATATTCATAAATAAAATAAAACCAATTTTTTAAATATTTTTAAGAAATAATATCCCTTTTTAAAATATTTTAAAATGAAAAAATCTCAGAATAATGGGGCTTGGATTTCATTTAAAATATAATCAAAATTTTTAAATAAATATTGATATCATGTAATATCTATAATGATGGTTGATTTTAGTTATGCAATAAAAATTTAAAAAAATCCTCTCAATTTTTTAAAAAGATTCCAAAATGGCCCATATAGAAAATTATGAAAATATTCCTTTAAAATTTTAATAGAAGATAAATTTAATATAATTTTTAATTAATTAGATTTTAAAATATTTATAACACGTTTATTGAAAAAAAGTATGGATATGGATGTCACGACCCGCCCCCCGGGGCACGTATCGTGACTACCCCAAGCCCGCCTTCCATAGGCTAGGGGATGGGGACTAGCACCAAAGGATAAAATCCCTAAACTGGGAAGGCATTGCCTTTATAACAGTAAACAAACACAACAGAGTACAAAACTTGAAGTAAAATGCTATGTAAAATTGTATAAAAAAGAGTGTGCTCAAAGTAAAAGTGGCCAAAAATACTAGCCCAACTGTAAAGTACAATACAACTGAAGAAAGGAAGTAAAGAAGCTATTGGTTCATCCTTTGGCATTCCCACCTGATGGGTGGGTACAGATGCCCTCCTCAGCACCCCATGTCTGTCTGTCCGCTCTGTGTACATCTTGTCGAGTGGTCCACCTCCGGGTACCATCCAGTTATGCTACTCTCTGCCCCGATAAGCATTGTCTGTCGTCTACAACCAACACAATGAGGTGTGGGCATATACCATGCAGGGGTGAGTATAATGACACTCAGTAGGGACCCTGAGACCCTCAAGGTCTCACAAAATCCAACAAGGATAACCAAAATGTATGGAGTCAAAGGATAACCCTTACTTAGGTTTTTGCCCATACATATACCTAAGTTATTTAGTAACTCATCTCAATCATGTGGAAAAAACGAAAGTCATTGACTCAGCTCATACCAGGATTTCATTGAAGTATATAAGTACATATGATTAGTTGCAAAGCTAGATAATCTTATCTTGTCAAGAGGCACTTCTTCTGACCATACAGAGTCTGACCCACACAGGATCGATATGAACTAATGCCCACAATGACCCACACAGGATCTGACCCACACCGGATCGGTGTGCGCTGACCCACATAGGATTGTTGAGCGCTGACCCACACAGGATCTGACCCACACAGTATCGGTATGCGCTGACCCGCATAGGATCGCTGAGCGCTGACCTCCGTATGATCTGTCTCTAACCTCCACCTCACTATTAGCCTCTGGATTCCTCGCACCAGGTGCACTCGGGCTCCTTAGAAACTGCCCTCGAGATACGTTCATACCTCGACCTCCACTAAACTTTACAAAGGAGTAACCCAAAGTACCACCATGTTGTAAGGGTTCCAACGCGATAGACGGTGTGTCAATCGGACGCCCGTTCTGTGAGTCATTGGAATTTCCATTCCAGGGGCGCGGTTGGTTTTTAGTTTCAAACCAACCCGACCGTACTCCAACTGTGTCCAAACCTCGAGTGGGGTATTCCAAAAGAACTACCTCTCTCTAAGATTTTTTTTTCACAAACGGTTCATCGATTGGACACTCGTAGCCCAAGATAGGGGTGAAATGGTGTAAACTGGCCAAACGGGTCCGGGTCCAGTCTGACCTAGTCGGACTGACCTGGCCAGACCCAGTCTACGGGTCTGATCCGGTCCAAGGAAGTGACCAGGCCCAAGGGGGTGGCCCGGCCCGAGGGCGGCCCAGCCGAGGGCCGCCCGACCGTTGGCGGCACGGCCGTCGGCGGCCCGGCTGAGGGCGGCCCGGCCGACTGCGGCCTAACGGCCGGCCCTAGCCGCACCCTGGGGGGAGGCGCGCGCCCCCTGGAATTGGAACAGTTGAACCATTCGGGTGGAACCAAAACGGGTGCTGGTTCATCACACATGGGACCCGACGGGGTCCTTCCCTTCCCAGCTGACCCGAGTGGCCAGCCGCTCCACGCCACCGTCATGGCACGATGGCGTCACGCCCCTCCATCACGAACCGCCTTGGTCGCGGCTTCCCCACTCCGTTGTCGCGGCACGACGGTGTCGCGCTGCTCCACCGCATCTCGTCCTGGTCGTGGCCCTCTTCTAGCCTCTGCGTGGCACGACGGCACCGCGCGCCTCAATCGTGGCCTGTTGTGGTTGTGGCTCTCCTTTCGCATGGCACGACGGTTCCGCGCCTTCTCGACAACACGGCGGCCTTGCGCCGCCGGTTTTATCATGGTCAGCCTGATGTCAGCTATCATTGCTCCACCTCCGCCATCAACACAACAAGAACAACAACAAGGGGGGAGGGTCAGACCGTATTCGTGCGGTCTAAGCCCACCTCGTTAATGGGTTAAATGACTAAAGGTTTAAATGACTAAATGATATCACTCATGTCAACAAGGTGCACCTTCCTTTTAGAGAGCCTATCTGATTAGAACTCCACAGTTAAGTGTGTTTGTCCTGGAGTAGTGATCATGATTAGTGGCCTTCTTAGAAGTTTCCCAATGTGTGTGTGAGTGAGGAAAAAGCACACTAGAAAGGGCATGTGTTGGCCTATGGTGCAGTCATTAGTCAGATGACCCATTCGGGCACGTGGGTGGGCCCTAGTGTGGGGACCACGTGTCTACAAGACAACTGGTTGTACCTGGTGGGTCAGGACGCGACGGTCATGTAAAGGCGGGGTGTATGTGCTGTCATCGGGACCCAGTTGTTACATTTGGTATCAGAGGTGGTACCCATCCTTAAGTGCAGTGCACTGCCTGGGATGAGATGTAGGGACCAAAACAAGGACGTTGTGCTCTAAGGGGGGTGATTGTAACACCATAGAATGATAAAGGGTTAAATGACTAAATGATACGACTCATGTCAACAAGGTGCACCTTCCTTTTCGGGAGCCTACATGATTAGAACTCCACAGTTAAGTGTGCTTTGACTGGAGTAGTAATCAGGATGGGTGACCTTCTGGGAAGCTTCCCAGGGTGTGTGTGAGTGAGGACAAAGCACATTGTAAAGGACATGCGTTGGCCTGTGGAGACTGTCATTAGTCAGATGACCCGTTCAGGCATGTGGGTGGGCCCCAAGTTGGGTACCACGTGTCTGCAGGGTAACTGGTTGTACCTGGTGGGTCAGGACTCGATGGCCATGTAAAGGCGGGGTGTATGTGCTATCATCGGGACATATTTTTTACAATGGATGAGAAATTTTCCTAACCAAATAAGAGATATAATGTCAGGTTTTCTTATATGAAAACTTTCGTTGGATTTGAGTATCAAAAATTGTAAATTGTAAATACTACATATAAACCCCATCAATAAGAAAATAATAAGAATATATATGATCTTTAAGATATAAATTTAATATCATATAATTTCCTCAAATAATAATCAATCATAAAAAATCGCAATTAAAAGTTTGATTGGAACATAAACCCTTACCTTAGATTCCCAATTGGTCAAACATGTTCCATTCACCTATATAATAAATTTTTATTTTTTTAATCTTTATAATATAAATATTAATATATATTTTTCTATATTTAATTCATTCATAACTTATTTTTAAAATTTTAATCATAATTATTTGTTAAAATCAATTATTTAGGTGTTAACTATTTTTTTTCTCAAACATGTTTTGATTATGTGGCTCTGGTCCTTACACCTTGGACATTGTTTTGTAATATTTAAAATGTTAATCATGATATAAATATATATATATAAATATAAATATTATATTCATATGTTAAATACATTTTAATAACCATCAATGCAAGGTTGTGATGAAAAATGAATTACATCACTTTATAGAGGCAATACTTTCATGTACACGTAAGCGACATTTCCATTTTCTAAGGGATGGGAGGTTAAGAAGGTAGATAATATATTGTCATTAAATAATAACAATTAAGTCATAAAGTTAATATATATATATATATTAATTAATTAAAGCCTTATAATCATCCATGCGAGGAGGTTATTAAAATTTAAATACATTGCTTTATGGATACCGTAATATGTACATACACATGAGCTATATTTTTTCCATTCAATGGAAAGAAGGTAGAAAATATTTTTAATCAAAATAATATAATCAAAATTTATTAAATATAAAAATCTAATTATATTAGGATGGATATTCTAGATTTAATGAATTTATAATAATAAACTTCAAAGAATTTGGTTAAGACTTATACCACTTCCTTGGATATCTTCCCTTTGGATTATATCTTAAGCCTTTTATGATGTGTATTTTGGGAAAAATCAATCCAATAGTTCATGGAAAAGGGTTTTGGGAGGGTATTTTGGTAGAACTTTTTTGAGATAATGTTTCTACGATCGTATATATAAGTGAGGATATGAGGTTCCCTTTTATAAGTCGGAGTAGTGGCACCCTTGAAAATATTAAAAACATTAAAATATAATATATGTCTTTCTCATGTAAAGTGGATCCAATTTAGAAAAATTTAGACCAATTTATAATAAAGGATAATTTATGTTCAAAATAAACAAAGAAAAAATAAATTATAAAATATTTAGACATATTTGAAATCGTATCCTTTAATTTAACCCCCTCTTTACCATTTTCACTACAACTATTGTGGAAGACTTTTACTATGGTAACTATTCACTATGACTAAAATTGAAATTGAACTCATTACCAAATTATAATTTGATGATACAAAATATGTAATCAATTTCCTAAGATACAACTTTTAGAGGTGGTAAAAAATATTTCTTAATATAAGTTTCAATACGCAATGAAAACACGTGTTTAGAAAAAATGCCTTTTATGGATAATTTTTATTTATACCAAAATCATGAATAATGTTTTTATAGAAGAATTAATTCAACTATTTTTACTGAAATTATTCTTATTTAAATTTAAAACTAAATCAAATAAAAAAATAACCATTTAAAACTTGATTAAAATAGAAACCAAAAATAAAATTTATTTTAGAAAATACATTACATAGATTTCCAAAATAAAAAACATGGATTTTTTGGTTCAATGTTAATTTTATCTCAAATCATTATATCACTTATTAAATATTTTATTTTTCTATAAAAAGGATTAATAATATTTTAATTCATTCCTATATCATGATAATTTCACAAAAATGAAAATATTTGTAAAAATGATATTTTATATTATTCACTCAAAAATCAATCTTTTGGAAAAAAACAAAAAAAAATCACTATAAGTAAATTTTGATATAATAAATTCAATAATTAAGATCATATAATATAATATAAATAATAAAGTTTTGTAAATTATCTTTTAAAATCATTCTTGAGTATATATATTTTTATTATTATATAATGGTAAGGTAATTGAATGTGCATACTATAGTTCAAAAATGTAGGGTTACCAACAATAGTAGAATATTAGGTATTACATTCTACCAAATTATATATTTTCAAACTAAAAATTAATGATATGCATTAGTTTATCAAAAATTGTGTGTAATTATTCATCATTTATTCCTTGGTTTCCCATATTCCTTCCTCTCTCTTATGATTTCTCCAAAGTATCTTCACCCGCCCAATCGAATAATTTTGCACCATTTTATCTCCAGTGTAAAGATACTATATAGGACCTTAAAAATAAGATAAGTTAGTATATAACTCAATTTTATTATTTTTTAGTACATTTTTTGGGCCTTAAAAGTATTTCATCAATAATAAAATGTATAACACGTCAGGCACTTTAGATTGATTGGGTGGCATATCAATAAGGTATGTCGCATATCCAATAATCTCTAAATTTTAAAAATTTATAATGTACCCATGACATATTTTTACCTTATTGATATACCTTATAAATTCATTACATGGAGATATATGTAGTAATACATGATCCTCTACATAAAATTCCAGATCCTCCCACTGATTATCATTATAGCGCTTTTTTCATATTTTAGATATCTTGATATGATTCCAAATAGTTATCACCTTTTTTATTGTGTCCTAAAGGATTTCAAGGCCTATAAGATTCATATGTCCAACTTCAACCCAACAAGTTAGTTTATAACATCTCTTACCGTATAATTCTTCATTCAGTGTCATTTTAATGCTTCAGTTGAAGTTATTATTATAAGAAAAATCATCCAAATTTTAATGCATACAATGAAAGTAAATAGAGAATAAAATAATTTTGTCTTATAATGTTTGAATATTCATTTTAGACTATCCAAATATTTGATCATGATAGGTGGTGCTCAAATTTATCTCAACTTAATGAGATTTAGGAAGTCTCTTCTAGAATATTTTTGGTGAACCATGGTTCATGATCTGATTCAATTAAGATTATTTAACCATGAAGTCTTAAAAGTTAATTATTATAGAGAAATTCAAGGTTATAAACGTGTAAATTCTTCCTTATAGTAATAAAAATAGTATTACTACAAATAAAATCCATAAAACCTCATATAGTATCTTTATTTTGAGGGTTAATCTATTTCCTAATGGAAAATTCCCTGGAAATATCACCCCATTTCCGCATAGGTAATGGGAAGGGTTACATATCACCTTTAGGATATTGTCTCTCAGAAAATAACTTCTTAAAACCCAATAATTTTGATATATGGTTAGTAATTTCTCACTTTATATTTTCCCACCAAAATTATTCCCAACAATACCTATACATCTTGGTGTTACATTGGTATATTGAGAAATTTGAGATATGGGACTCATGTTGTAATTATCTCTTCATATTAGGTATGGATATAACACATAGTCTCTTTTAAATTCTTAACACCCCATATTTATAGATGAAGTTGGATAATTTCCCAGCATTCATGGACTTAATAATATTTTATAAAATGTTGTCATCAACTTGAGACCTTTTTAACTTCTCTAATAAAGTTGTTTTTGAAATCATTTCTAAAATGAGTGGTGTTTACCCTTCCCAAATAATTCTCATATCAATATTTATTATGTCCATGAACATTGGATCCTTATCTAGACTCATATTCATCATAACTCCATTATCATTCCTACTCAATGTGTAAAAACCTAGTTTTATTTCCCATAGTGGTAATTTATAGGGAAATAATATTCCATGAGTAGTTCTTTCTATCTTCTTTTCCACATGTTAAGATCATTATAAGTAAAGATTTATTTTATAATTGGGTAATAAGTATATATTTCATAACTCTAACTATATAGATAGCTCCTCTTTATCTTCAAGGAAAATATTTTGGATAAAAATTCAAGATCATGGGTTGGATAATTCAATTCGTGGGTCTTCATTTTCCTTATTGTGTATGAAATAACTCTATGATTATATATAAGAAAGAAACCAAGACCTTTCATTCATGTATCACTATAAATTAAAAATTCTTATGTTTTTTATGCTAAATTCGGTACCGATGCATTAACCAATTTTCATATTTATCTCCTCAAAACATTCTTCTCATTCCTTTTACAATATAAACATAACCATTTTATGTGTTAACTTGGTTAATGAGTTGTATAATTAAGAATGTTTTTGAATAAATCACTTATAGGATCCAGTTAATCCAAGGAAAATCTATATCTTAGTTATATTGATTTGTCCATACCATTATTTGGATACCTTTGTCTAAAAAAGATCAATATATATCTCATCCTAATAGAAAATATAACCAAGAAAAGATTTGGTTATAGTATGACACTCAAGAGGGTTTGAATTCAGTTCCTATCAAAATATCTGTTAAAAGCCTTATTTAAAACATCCACAATTTAAAATCTAAACAACCTAGTAAACCGAAGTAGAATATTTATAAGAGTTTTTAATGTTTAATTAATTTATAAAAAATATTGATTAATTATCAATTACTACAAGTTGAATGATTGATATAACTTTTTAATATAATTTACTAAATGAAAAACCATTATAAAAACTAACTTATATTAACTATCCAAGTGATATTTATTTTTCTAAAATATGTGTGAAAAGAGAAAGAAATAAATTTGAAAAACACAGCAGATAAAAGACAAAAGATTTAGTCTCAAGCATAGACCTAGTCCTCTCTACTTTGTGATCATCTTCCACCAAGTAGTTTATATTAATAAACTTGATCCACACCCTGAATATAGGTTCACAATAGCAAACAAGGCTGGTCAAGTCAACTAGCCCTCTAACATGGTTATTTTTGGGGGGGAAATACAACCTGACCACCGAGGGATTGTTTCCACAGTTATATGTGGGTGATAAATGTTTTTGAAATATGAGTGAGTGAGAATATCTTGTATCCTCTAGATTAGATTAAGAGACGGTATGTTTTTGTAATATATACACACAAACTACTAGAAAAGTAATAAGAACATACGCAAAATAGAATAAATAATAAGAAAATGATTATAATGATCTAGCAGATGAGATTCATTCTTCTGGACTCTTTAGGTGTTTCAAGTGTTAAGATCCACCCGAAATCTCAAAACAGACACCAAAACAGAGTGTCGTGGAAGCATTGTATTATGGTTTTAAAATAGTTTATATTCTCTTCAAAGGTTCTCTTCACTGTGGTTTTTTATTGCTTGGATGTTGGATTTTTTGTTTCACATCATATCCTTCCTTGTCCACAACTAGCAAGAATGTTTTTTCTTATTTTATATTCTTTTATCCACTTTATATGTTCTCTCTATGTGATTTCTATGATTTTTATCCGATGATTTCTTTATATACTACAGAGGTTGAAAATAGGCATGATCCACAATATGAGGGTTTCCTCGTTCCTCATATTGGTCTCTAACAATGTCTATAAATGATAGACAAAGTCATTAATATAATAGATAGTACTTGTTTTCATAAATATGACCGTTATAATTAATTTTTAATTTAAGAGTAAATAAAATTTTCTAAGTGTTGATTGGTAGGTTATTCTGTTGGCGAGTTCTTTTGTGTGTAGTTACTTTTATCGGTAGGTCCTTCGGTCGGTTGGTCCTTCTGTCAGTAGGCCCTTCTATTGGTAGGTCCTTCTATTGATATGTCGATGTGTTAGTGATTATTTCCATCAGTATATCCTTCTATATGTATGTCCTTCTATTTATATGTCTCGTGTCTGTGATTCATTGTTTTTGGTGAGTTGTTCTATCAGTGAGTTGGTCTTTCATTGAGTTGGTTTGTGTGTAAGACAGACTATTGATAACCCATGCTTGTATCAGTGACTCAACCTGTTGGAAGCTCATACTTCTGTCAGTGACTCATTCTTCTGTCAGTGACTCATTCTTATTTCAGTGACTCATTATTTTGTCTGTGACTCATAATATCAGTGACTCATACATGGCCATTTTTCTATTTTCTTGTCTTATATTATAAACATTAATATAATATGTTAAACACATAGTTGAACATAGATAATCATAATTAAGAATATGTGAACATAAAACTTAATACATGATTAAACATAATATGACATGATTTTTTAGCATTAAAAATATATTGGGCCAATAATATCCCTCTTTTTGATGATCACAAATCATGGAATTATAAAGAACTATTAGTTGATTCATAATGATGAAAGTAACCATTCTAAATAATATCTACTCAAAAATAATATTCATAAAAATGAAAAATCATGCTCCCCCTTTCATGTTTCCATATTATCAAAAAGTAAAATAATGCATAATGTTTTATCCCCCTTTTGGGATTATCAAAAGGGGGAAATTCCATCAAGGAGTAAATACTAAAGAAGAATATAAATAATCATAGAACAAAGAAAGAAATTAAGTGAAACTGAATTTTATATTCATGTGAAATTAATGTGGAAAAGAACATAAAAATATCAACAAATCAGACCTATGAAACAAGTGAAACAAACTACTTATTCTTCAAAGAAGAGTCTATCACTACCTTTATTTTATCAGAATCTGCAGAGGTAGGAGCAATAGATGTAGAGGTAGTGGCAGAAGGGCCAGAGTGAATTATGAGAGGAGAAAGTGGAACTCTAGAAAACATTGATTGGGATAATCATGGGATAGTGGAGGGAGGAGGGCCAGTAAGCTCTCTAAAAATGATAGGACGGATCTGCCTAAAATCTAGAGTAGAAGAGAGTGCCTGAGGAGGTAGGGAGATAGAAGGAGAGGTAGCAGATTGTGGATATGGTCTGATAGGTAAGGCAGATGGTACAACAACAATAGTACTCTGGACATGTAGAAAAGTCTTGATAAGGTTGATAGAATCCATGATAAGTTTTCCACCATATTCCACATCCTTGGTGAACTCTTCCTTGTTTTCCAAAAAAATATGAATTATAGGATTAAAGTCATTTTGTAGCATCACCAGATATCTGAAAGCCTGATTCACTAAAGGAAGTCTCATATTTTCAACTAAATACATGAAGTGGCTGGTGAGTTAATTCTTGGTGTAAATTCTCCTGAAATAAATATCCACTTTCTTGGTCATTTCTTCTTTTTCAGTTGTAGCACCATTGTTATAGAATCTAACAATGTTATATATGTGATCACAATTCTTTCTAATCTTAGAGATTCTCTCCTCATAATTTCCACACATCATTGTTTTAATCTCTTCCCTAATCACATTCCTAACCATCACAATGGTTGGAGGGTGTGCAATAGGATCTGCTGAACTAGATGCACCTTGAACTATATCTTTGATTTCCTATCTGAACTGATTCATTTCAATATCAAGGGTCTAAGGTTGAGAATCATCATTTTTAGAAACTGCATCCTCAAAGTTCTTTACCACTTTATCCAAGGATTTTCTGTAATCATTAGTCAATTTTTTTATGGCCGAATCCATTTTAGTCAAATCATTTCTCATGCTTGGGTTATCCTTCAGTGCAGTTTCAACAATTGAGATCTTCCTAGGTTTCACTAGAGAAATCATTCTTTCTTTCAGAATAGAAATATCTCTTACAATTATAGTAGGAACTGGAAATTTTGAGGTTCAGATGAAGCTCTATTAATAGAGATTAGATCTACCTTAATTATTTAAAAATAAAATTTGGTGGCATAGTCACTAGGTACTGAAGTCACTGGAGGTGAAGGAATAGAAGAATATGAAACTACTAGAGGGGTCCCATAATGAATAGGTTCATCAAATAAAGGACTCCATAAGATGGATACACTATCCTCAGCATCTGAATCGGAATAATCCATACCGAGACATGTATAACTAGGATTTTTATCCCATTCAGATACCAAACAAGAATCAAAAGTAGTTAGTGTATCAACTCTCACTTTTTTGGCTTAAGGCTCCCCTTAAATTCTAAATCTCTTTCAAGCATAAACTAATCTTGGTACAGGGGATACTTTTGATTCTACTTTATCCTAAACTTCAACTACTGCCCTTTATTTTACACTAGATTTTAGAGGTTCTACAATTTGTTTCCTAAGACACAACACCAAAATGTTATGTATTAGCATCTTGATCATCACTAGGATGATCTGAACTACTATCACATCCACCACTTTCCTGCTCAACTTCATCTCCTTCATCATTTTCACTTAATCACTATATTCTTCATCTTCTTCATCGCTTCCAATTCATTCACCTTCACTGCCACTTTTCCCTTCCTCGCTATTTTTTATTCTTCTTCATTTTCCTTATCTGAACCATTAAATAAGATTTTTTACTCAACACAGCCAGGTTCCTCAGTCCCATCATCATCATCCTGAGATAGAATAGGTTCCTTGGAAGGTAGAGATAAAGGTGGACTAGTAGGCCCAAATTTCATCCTCTTAGGACTTTCACCAATATTATTGTCACTCCTATCATCTATAAGAGACTCAAATTCTCTACCAGTCTCTTCTGCTTCAACTTACTCAGAATAGAAAACAACAGCATCAGGTGGCAGACCAAAATAAACTACATTTATTATCCTATATGGATGGTCAAAAGTGTTGAAATTTTCATATAGTTTATCATCATCTCCAACCCACATTGTATTTTAGGTATTCCAATTTATCCTCATTCCCTTAAATATTTTCTTACTTGGGAAGATTCCACTACAAACAGAGATGGTTTCTTCATCATCACATACACATCCTTCATATTTTAACATGGAAGATATCAGTCATGGGTAAAATAGAAAAAAAAATCTTGCAATAAGGCTTTATGATTTCAATTGTGTGGACTATCAGATACCTAAACATATTTACCTTATATAATTTCTTCATAAAATATACCAAAAACACATCTTGATACTTGAGTGAGGTGAAGTAACATTTCCTAGGATATAACTGGTGTTGGATAAACTTGAATAATAGCCTGATTTTACCATCAAACTCAGTAGAAATTTTTCTTCTATGCTCTACATTACCAACTAGCTCACCCTAAGATGTTTCATAGAAAAATAAATCACTTGTGGGAGGATTAGTCCCCTAATATTCATCATAAATACCTTCATGAGATACTTTTAAACTTTTTTCCCAATTCCTTGAAGAAAATAATACTCTTCTTCCATTCACCACAGATTTAATCCAATATTTATCACTACAATCTAGAATAAAGTCCACATGAAATAAAATTCATGTACCAGTCTAGGGTCATAAGGTATTTAATTATTGGAGAACTTTTCCAACTACCCTTGCATCTACAAAACATTTAACAAGATAGACTTACTTGTTAATAACCATTCTAAGTGCACTTCTCTTTCTGGCATTACCACATGATTTTCAAGTCCTATATTAATGGACAAAGACATTATTGATTATCCTTTATATATAATCATATGTTGTGAACCATATCTAGATCCTTCCAAGAAGCATTTTACTCTAGACATTTCAAGGGTTCGATTGAAGGTCATAAGATGAAAGGGTTGAAGGTAAGTATATCTTAAGGGTATGATTGTGAGAGTGGAATTCCAAGAGTAAGAAGTAAGTAGGATCGACATGATTTTATCATTTGGGGTTTTATATGTCGTAAATCAAGTAATTTCGGTCCAATAAAACAAAATAAGTAAAACAACATCATTTTTGAATGGAATAAATATAGTCAGTGAGATGTATTGGTGAGTGTGCATCAGTGATACAATATCGGTATCTTTAAGAAACTATCACTGTGACACTATCAGTGTCGATATGAAATTATAAATGAGACACTATTAGTGTCAACCATACATTCTCAGCATGAAACTATCGGTGTAAACATGACACTATCAACATGACATTGTCGGTGTCGTCATGACACTATCGACATGACACTGTCAGTTTCGGCATGGAACTGTCAACATGATACTGTCGGTGTCGGCATGACATCACCAGTGTCATATCAGTGAGACCTTCACACTACAATCTAATGGTGAGTGATTAATACTAGTTCCTTAAACATTAATCATCCCTAATTCATGTCTGATATAATTCATTATTTCAGATTTTAATAGATTAGTAAATATATCATCAAGTTGATGTTTTGTGAGGATAAATTCAAGATTTATATCACGTTTTTGATAATGATCACTCAAAAAGTGATGTCTTACATCAATATGTTTTGTTCTATATTGATAAATAAGATTCTTTATAATCTTACAAGAACTTGTATTATCATAGTTTATAGGTACATGACTAAACTGGTATCCATAATCTGGAATAATGTGTTTCATCCATAAAATCTGAGCATAATAACTACAAGAATCTGTGTATTCAGCCTCATTAGTATATAATGTAATAGAATTCTTCTTTTTTACTACACCATGATACTAGAGAATTTCCCAAAAAGTGACATGTTCTATAGGTTATTTTTCTATCTAACTTACAACCACCAAAATTAGCAAATGAATAACTAACTATATCAAATTCTTGTCCTCTAGGTTTAAACTGTCCTAAGTTGGTATTATACATGAGGTATTTGAAAATCCTTTTAACAACATTTAAATAAGATTCTTTTGTATTTTCTTGAAAACAGGAACACATACATGCCCTAAACATAACACCAATTTGGCCAGCAGTTAAGTAAAGTAGGCTTCCAATCATCCCTATGTAATTGGTTTGATCAACAGATTTACTATTTTTATCAAGGTACAACTTATAGGTGGTACTCATTGGAGTATCACTACTTTTTTTACTATTAAAGCCAAAAAAATTAAAATATCTTTATTATATTTACTTTAATTTAAAATAATTCCTTTTTTATTTTGAAAATTTTCAACTCCAAGAAAGAATTTGAGTTCTCCCATTATACTCATTTAAAATTCACTTTGCATAATTTTTAAAAAATCAATACATTAAGAATTCATTGAATATCAAAAAATAATGTCATAATTATATATTTTAACTACTATAACATCTTTAAAAATTATTCTTATAAATAAATTTGGACCAATTATACCTTTTGTAAAACTGTTAGAAATAAAAAAAAAGTACATATCATAAAATATAAATCTCTTGGATCCTATTTTAAACCATATAAATACTTTGCTAACATAAAAACATGATTTGGAAGTTGAGGGTTTGTAAAACTAGGGGTTGTTCAACAAATACATCCTAAAATATATACCCATTTAAATATTAAATTATAACATCCATTTGATATTGTTTGAAATTGAGATGATATGTATATGCTAGCAGGATTATAATGGATTTAAGTCTAGAAACTAGTGAACCAACTCAAGTGGTTAAGAAGTTGAAACATCTTTCTTTGGTTTGAAAGATATTTTGTGTTGTTTTCCCTTTTGAAAAGGGTTGCATAATTAATTGTCTTGAAATTATAGCTTTGGTAGATCCATGACAAACCCTTTCCTTATAAGAATTCTAAGTGATTTAGTGTTATAGTGGCCTAATATCATATTATAAATCCAGGATTATTTATGAAAGACACCTAAATAATAAACATTTTGAGAAAATAAAGACTCCATGTTCACAGGATAAACATTCTCATTTCTAAAAGTAGTAAATACTAACTCATTTTTAGAATTAAACACATTACATGCATCATTTTCAAATTTAACATTGAAACCATCATCACATAACTAAGAGATACTAAGTATATTTTACATTAATCCATAAAAAATTACATTGGAAATTAAAATAGAATTATTGTTACCGATTTGGAAAAGTCCAATTATTTTTCCATTATCATTGTCACCAAAACTGACATGCCCACCATCAAACATTATAAGATTATTAAAGCTCAAGTAGTCCCATTTCATGGCCTTGAACATCCACATTCCAAGTACTATATGTTTTTATAGGAGGTCTTTGAGCATGATTTCTATAAATACAATTCAAACCAGAAAAGATTTTGGTACCCATACATGCTTGGGTCAAGTAATTTTAGTAATTAAATAGTTGGGAACCCATACTTGCTTCATGGGTTTTCTATAAATAGTTTTTAATGTATTAGAAAAACATACACTATTAGTCTAGAAAAACTAGAAGAGCTAAAAGATTGTCCACTGCTAAAACTTGAAGCATATTTTTCAAATCTAGGTACAAATCCCAGTTTTCTAGATTTTGACAAAAAATTATTTTTACCAAAGTTCCTTTGTCCCTGTTAATATTTTATACCAGTAGAATATTTTGGTGAAACCTATTTTCCAAGAGGTTGATTAAGGGTGTCTTTACCATTGGTAAAATTTAATATGTCCCTTTTTCACTGCTCATTTGATAATTTATTCTAATTATTTTCTTGAAAAAATTGAGCAGTTTTATCATTCTCTATATTAATATAGGATTTAACAGTATAAGTGAGAGCCTTTTGTTTCTTTATAACATTATATTTATCTTTTAATTTATTTAATGTGTCTTCAACCATTTTTCATTACTAAAATATTTCCTCATTGGTCATGTTTTTAGAATCATATTCATCTCTAGAATAGTAGGAATTTTTTCCAGGAGATTCATGGGTTACCTCTAACGTTTTTTCCATAAATCACATGTTAGCTTTGTCACATTTCTCATCATGTATAGATTATGATTCACGGTAGCTATCCTCAGAAGCACTCCACATGGCCTTCATTGCCTTCTTATACCTCTTATATTTTTCCTCATATTTCTTCTTATACTTTAACCTGGGACATTCATACTTCACATGTCCTCTTTTATTATATTCATAACAGACTATTTCATTAGATTTATCAACTCTCTTCTAGTTATTTTTCATGATTCCCTTGTATTCATACTTTCCATTGTTGTTGGAATTCCTAAAAGACATATTCTTTTTATAGAATTTTTTAAATCTTCAGGATAATTGAGTCATTTCATCATCCCTAAAAAATGGTGATTCTTCGTTGCTTGAACTATTAAAATGAGTTTGTTCCTTCACATTTTCATTATGTTTAGAATAACTGGTCTTAAAAACCACTGATTTTCTATTTTTTTCATCATCCTATTCATTTTTTAGCATTAATTCTTCGTCATACATCATCATATTACCTATCATATCCATTACTAAAACTTATTGATATCACAAGATTATCTAATCGATACTGAGGTTCCCCTCCATCCGTCTAGTATACATCTGAAAATTTTCATGACTTATTCCACAGTAGAAACATCATTTCCCAGAGAGATCATAGTATTTAAAATTTCATTAAACATGAGATACATGCCAGAGATAGGTTCATCATGCTACATTTTGAAGTTATCTTATTTAATAGTATATGTAGTGAGTCTCATTTCCTTAACATTAATGTTTCCTTCACATGAAACAACAATGGTATCCAAAATTTCATGGGATATTTTACATGCATAACTTAATTGAATTATTCATATCCTAAATAATAATATAAAGAATTCATAGAATTGTATTTATTATTATAAGTCATCTTGGTTGGGTCATCCCAAGTATTCAAGTAGTAGCAAGAATCTTATATTCATCTACAATTGAAGACTAAATTTAAAAAATCATACTTTATAAAATAATTTTCTTCTAAATTTTCCATTGAAAAAAATTAGTTCTACTGAAAAATGGAGGTATGTTAGTAGTATCACCTTCCAATCTATTATCAATGATAAATAATAAATAAAAGGTTACTAAGGAGATAAAAATTTAGAATTAACAGAAATATAGAGATCTTTAAAACACAACTAAAATCATAGTAGAAAAAAACATTTAAAACATTTAAAATAGAATATTAAAAAAACCTATAATACCAAATGTTGGTCAGCGTAAGAAACTCAAGAGGTGGGTGAATTGAGTTACTATTAAAATATCTATTAAAAACCTTATTTAAAACATCCCCAATTCAAAATTTAAATAAACTAGTAAACCAAACTAGCATATTTTTAAGAGTTTTGAATGTTCAATTAATTTTTAAAAAGATTGAATAATTGTCAGTTATATAAAAGTTGAAAGATTGATATAAATTTTGAAAGTAATTTACAAAATCAAAAATAGTTATAAATACTAACACAAATTAACTATCAATGTGATATTTAGTTTTCAGAATTATGTGTGAAAACAGAAAGAACTAAATTTGAAAAACACTATGGATAATAAACAGTAGGTTTAGTCTCAAGCACAGACCTAATCTTCTCTACTTGGTGATCACCTGCCACCAAGCATTTTATATTAATAATCATTATCTGTATCCTAGATTTGGGTTCACAACAGTGCACAAGGCATTCTAGGTCAACTAGACCTCTACCACAGTTATTCAAGGAAACAAATACAACTATACCACATAAGTACTTCTTCCATATCTATAATTGGGTGAAAATGGTATATAAAGATGAGTGAGTGAGGATATCTTTTGTCCTATAGCTTAGATCAGGTGAAAGAATAAGTTTGTGATACAGACACACACACTGCTCAAAAATTAATAAGAATGAACACAACAGAGAATACATAATAAGTAATGGTTTATAATGATATGTGTGATGTGATTGATGCTTTTGGACTTCTTAGGTGTAGCATGTGTGAATCTAGAGTCCACTCTTGTAAACATACACCAAAACAGTGTGTCGTGGAAGCTTTGTGTTCTAGTTTCCAATGAGTTGAGATGCTCCTCGAAGGTGCTCCTCACTGGGGTTTTTTATTGCAAAGGTGTTGGAATTTTTCATTCACATAATATCCTTCCTTATTCACAACTAGCAATAATGAGTGTTATTCTAATATATTCTTTTCTCCACTTCTCAATTTATTTATATGTGATTGATACGGTTTTTGATCAGGTGATTTATTTATATACTATGGACGTCAACAATAGGAATGATCCACAACATGAGGGCTTCCTCGTACCTCGTTCTTGTCTTTGAATAAGTCTAAAAATGGCAGATAGGTCATTAATATAATAGAATGTACTAAGTTTCATAAATATTACTATAAGAAATAATTTTGAATTTATGAGTAAATAAAATTTTCTAAGTGTTGATCGGTATGTCATCTTGTCGGTAGGTTCATCTATCGGTAGGTCCTTCTGTCGGTAGGTCCTTCTTTCAGTAGGTAAATGTTTCGATGAGTCCTTCTATTATTATATCCTTCTATTTTTATGTCTAGAGTTAGTGAGTCATTACTTTCGGTGAGTTGGTCTATTGGTAATTCACACAATCTGTGACTCGGACTTGTATCGAAAACTCGACATGTCGGAAGCCCATACCTATATCGGTGACTCATTCTTCTATCGGTGACTCATTCTTCTATTTGTGACTTATCCTTCTTTCAGTGACTCATAATATCAATGACTCATACTTGGCCTTTTTTTCTTTTTTTTCTTTCATGTATTATAAAAATTCATAAAATATGATAAAATAATTATTGAATAGAGATAAACATAATTAATCATATTTGAACATAAAACATAATACATGATTAAACATAATTTTACATTATTTGTGAGAATTAAAACGAGAGAGGAAAAACCAAAAGAAACTTCTTAGATCCAAAATTCACACTATCATGATTTCCCATATAACCCCTCTTCCTTGAGATTCTCATAAACAATTTTAAAATTATCCTTATTCTCATCATATATTTTAGAGTATAACAAGATATAATAAATAAATATCATAATGAAATTATCAAGATAATCCAGGAATAACTATTCCATCCTATTATAAAACATATTGTGTGTATTAGTCAATCCAAGTAAATATTATTATGAACTCGTAATGTGAATACCTCTTGTGAAGTGTTATCTTTGGTATATAATCCTTGTTCAATATCAATTTATGATGCCCAAAATAAAGATCAGTCTTTAAAAAAATATCCTTGAATATGAACAAAAAAGTTATAAATGTGAGGAATAAGATACAACATCTTAAGGGAAATGAATTTTATCTCTAAATAATTAATGAACAACCTCATAGAACCATATTTTTTCTTAACAAAAAGATTATGGGCTCCTCCAAGTTAAAAATTAATAATAATGATTCCCTTATCACACAAATCCTATAGTTTTTTCCTTAGCTATAAAAATTCCACTAGGCCCAATCTATAGGGAGTCATAAGAATATCTTTTTCATCTGGGGTTTTTTTATTGGAAAATTAAACTTCATTATCAAGTGGATTCTCATGTAATTCTTTAATAAATGCATCTATGCATTCATGAAAAATAGGTACATCCATCATTATTAGGATTCCTATCCCATTAATAGAATCTATCTAATATTCTTATCTAATAATTTCATTAATGTGATCTACTGTAAGTAGATCTATGCATGAAAAAGATAATTAATTCTCCTCTCCAAGGACTGGGATTTCCATACTTAACAAATTTTAATTTCCAGGTCTTAGGAATAAATTTTTTTCATTATACATTGAAATTTCATCCATACCCAAAATAATTTCAAAGTCAACTGTGGGTATGATAATCAAGTTAGAAAGTAAGGTATGTTTATGAATCATAAAATAAACTGGCAAAAATAGCATTATTTCAATATTATTTCCATTGAGTTTCATGATTGACAATTCCATTATCAAGTTTTTAGGAGTTGTTTTAATGTTCTTAGAAAATATGTAAGATATAAAAGATTTTAAAGATCAAAAATCAAATAAATAATTATCTAGATTTGAGTTTAAAATAAATGTACTTAATATCACATATTTAGGAACTTATTAATAATCTATATTAATCACATAATATTGGTATTTCTCTATTATCCTTTTATAAGTTAGATTACTTTAATTGAAAGGGAAATAATTTTAATAATTCTCTATTTATCTATAAATTGGGCACTAGATATAAGCATGTTCATTCTTTACCTAGTATTAATTATCTATATGGACTATTTCTAGGAATTTTCTATAAACACTCATTTTATTTAAACAAATAATAGGGTTTATCCTTCCATAATTATCACATGTTGGATGCTCCACCCTTCACTTCTTTTTATCCACATTTTTTCCTTGATTATCATTCATCCTCTTCTTCACTTGATTTCCTTTGAAAATATAAAATCTATAGAATTATTTCTCTACCTTGGTGGAAATTAATAATATATAATAATTTTATGAAAAAAAAATTCAGACCAATTCCTTTCATAGGGTAAGATTAATCCCATAAAAAATGATCCATCCTACTTTATGGATTATGTACATTATCTGCATCATGTCTAGATAATATTTTTATGTTATTATCACACTCAACAACATATTCCTCTTCCTTGTTCTTTAAATTAAGATATTTATTTTCTATATCATATTTTTGATCTTGAGTAATTTATTTATCAAATAATATCACCTCAATATAATTATATTATATGCTCTGAATCTCTTTCTCATCCGAAATACATTGAATCAATGACCACCAATGATTATAATCTCACTTTAAGAAAAATACCAGCAGAATAACATTATACCCATTCATAATTCCTAATTCTAGGAATATATTTTTATGGAAATGATCCATTGATCACCTTCCAAAATATTAGTCGTACCATTAAAATTTGGAGTCTTTTGTAGCATGAATTTTTCCAACATCATTTCAGAGTAGTATGTACTAATCAGTTTCTCAATATGGGAAAGGATATTGTTTTTAAAATACTACTTTGATATAATATTAATCTATTTAGATACAACCCAATCCATTTTTCCTACTCATAAAAGAAATACCTACACTGATTATAGCCTTTGATACATTTACCATTATTTACACTAATCACTTTTTCTAAAAAATGGAATTCACAAAATTATCTCATAACATCAAGAATATTGATCCATAACATAAAAATATACTATGTAAGAAACATTTATTCAATATTATTAATGATTTATCATAATAATCATGCAATTCATGTTCTTCTAAAATCTAGTTCACAAGGTTCCTACTAATATTTCTCTAATACCAACTATAAAAACTATGACTGTAATAACCCATAGATGATGTTTTCTATATTACATCAGCTCAAGATAAAAAAATAACCCATATCATAGGATGAAATAGTTTAATATTCTTGGTAGACTAAATATATATATAATTTTTATATTATAATGGAATATTAAAACGCAACATAAAAACTCCTTGAAAATGTTTTTATTTCTCTTAGAAATAATTCAATGACCTGTTACCTTGGGGGAAGGAAAAAAATAAATTGTGACCACAAATTCCTAGTAAGGGAAAGTGTGTAGTAGAAGTTATCATCAATACATAAGGCATAAAGAATATGGTATAGTCAATAATCAAAACTTTTGATATGTAATCAATTACATAAATATAAAATTCATTTATGGATAATATCAATGCAATAATCACATGGACATTAATAATTGTTTTCTCATTTATTTAATTCACAATTTCATTAGATAAAATATATAATAAAGCCATATTCCAGAAAACTTTCAATAATTGATTATTTAATACACCAAATACCCAAATAATACATAATCCATGAAAAATTGATTATATCATGAGACACATTGATGTATCATGGAGCTATATATTGTCATTCTCTACCTTTTACATTCTCATTTTCTAATAATTCCTCATATATTGAATGACCAATAAAATAGGAAAAAAATATTTCTTAATAACAAATAAATATCTTCATTGAAATATAAATATGGAATTTCAATATTTCCCAATTAATAGACTAATATTTTTAAATTTACTTCAAGTAATATCATATGTATCAATAGTATATGGCTAATAAAATAATAAAATCATATATATTACATGATACAAAATAAAATGGATATAATGTAAAAATAAAAACATAGAGTGAGAGTAAGAAAAACATCACAGAACAGAGAATATTCTTTGTGAAAAAATATATTATAAAAAATAAATTAGAAATTAATTAAATAAGAAAATTAATGCATCATGAATGAAGGTTTTAAAGTAAAATAAATTATTTTTATAGATAAAAATGGTAAAAAAATTAAAATAATTTTCTTAAAACATATATAATTTTGTCTTAAAAATAAAGTTACAAACCACTTCCAAAAATCTTATGAAAAGGTGTCAAAGAAACATTTTAAACCATATTTTTAAAATATTTTACAGAAACATATTTTTAAAATAATCTATTCTTAAGTAATAAAATAGATACAAGAAGATAAAATATATATAAATAAAATGGAACCCATTTTTCAGTGCTTTTGGGAAAATAATATACGTTTATTTTTTGTGACTTAAAAATAAATTTTTTTTAGAATAATGGGATTGAAGATTTATTTAAAATAATATAGTAAATTGGAAATAATTATTGATAGAGAATAATGGATATTATGTTGAAAAATTCTAGTTGAGCGGTAAACATTGAAAAATCATTCATTTCAGACATCTAAAAATAGGTTAGAAAATAACCCATATATAAAATGATGAAAAGGTTCATTTAGAAATTTTGTATAGAAATTAAAATTTAATAGAATATTACTATAAAAATCAATGAAATATAGAATAAATATTTCTTGAAATAAAAAAAAGGTAAATATGGTTATCGAAGATAAATTTTTCTCACTGAAAAGGACAAATAAAGTCGAGTTTCCCCATAGACAACCTTTTAGTGGATTTGAGTATAGAAAGGTGGAGATGGAAATACTAATTTTAATCCCCATAAATAATAAAATTTGAATGAAAAATTGGATTAAATTGATAAATATCATATAATTATATTAAAAATATTTTCGAACAAACAATTCCAATTAAAAGAGAGATTATAATATAAACCCTTACTTTGGATTCCCACTTAGTCAAACATGTTCCAAACTCTAATATAATAAATTTATATTTATTATTAATATATATAATATAAATATTTCCATATTTATTTCTACATATCAGTCTTTTATAACATTTTTTATCCATTTACTCAAAATTCTTTGCTAAAATCAATTATTTATGTGATAATCGTTCTATTTCTCATGCACATTTTTATTTAGCGGTTATGGTCCTTGCACCTTGGTCAGGGATTAATCATCATATAAATTTTAATAATGAAATATAAATATAAATATAAATTTATATATATCATATTTATAATTTAAATACATTTTAGTAACCATCTATTTATGGCGATGATGAAAAATGAAATACATCACTTTTTGAGGTTCTATTTTTCATATACGCATGATGGACGTTCCCATTTTACAATGGATGAGATGGAAAGAAGATATATAATATCTCATAATTTATGAATATTAATTCTATCATAAATATAATAAATATTCATTAGTCACATATTTATAAACATTCATGTAAGGCGGTGATGAAAAATGAAATATGTCACTTCGTTGCAATGGTTGTCCGTATGTACTCATAAGTGATATTATTATTTCTCATTAAATGTAATGGATGTATAAAATAGTTTTTACATAAACATAATAACATTTAGTTGTATTAAATATAATTATATCACTATATTTGGATGGTTATAACAGATATTAAGTTGTAAAAAGACAAAATAAACTTGAAAGAATTCGGTTAAGACTTATGGCTTCCATTTGGATTTCATCCCATGGATTAAACCTTAATCCTTGCAATATGGGTATTTTAAGAAAAAAACATTTTAGTATTTTATATTAGTTTTGAGAGGCTATTTTAGTATAAATTTATAATCTAATGTAGATTTGGTTCTGTGTATAAGTGAGGATAGGATGAGCCATTTTATAAGTGGGAGGAGTGGAACCCATGTAAATATTAAGAAATTTATAATATAATAAATTTATTAATCATGGAAGGTGGATAAAATTTGGTAAACTATATATTATGGAATAATTTATGTTCAAAATATACTAAATAAATTAAATTTTTACAATATTTAGAGATACTATAAGCCTTAACTTTTAGTTTAATCCCCTCTTTAACACTTTTAACTTTTACCATGGTGAAAAACTTTAACTATAGAAACTATTCTTATTGAGTAAAAAATAAATTTAAATTAATAATAAATTAAAACAAATATCTCAAATAGAGAATTAGTTTTATAAGATTAAATTTATATAGTTGGTAAAAATTTATTTTAATATAACATTTCAAAACATAATGAAAAATATTTTATAGAAAATTTATTTTGCTAAGAATAAAAATAAATTTAAACAAAATCAGGTATAATGTTTATTCCCATGGAATTAATTGTATTATTTTTAGTAAAATTAGTCTTATTTAACTTTCAAACCAAACCAAATATGAAATTAACATAGAAAAATCTTGATTAAAAGTTAATAACCAAAAATAGTTTCTATTTTAATTAAAAAATAATTAGATTTGAAATATTAAAAAAAATATTTATATGTTCAACATAACATTTTTAAATTCATTATAATACTTATGAAATATTGTTTTCTTCAAAAGAAAATTCATAAAATTTTAATTCATTCTTACATCATAATAATTTCATAATTGTGACAGTTTTTTCAAAATCAGTATTTTTCTCTATCCAACCAAAATCAATATTTTCATAAAAATCTCTAAAAATCACCCTAAGTTATTTTTCACATGAAATTTTTAAAATTAATGTTCTTTTAATCTTATTAAAATTTTAAAATTTATCTTTCAAAACTCATACTTATATAAAGTTATTTTTATTTTTTTTTAAATGGTGAGTTAATGAAATTTCCATTATACTATAGTTCAAGAATGTATTTTTTACCATTTATTATTGAATATTGGGTAGTAAATTATCCCACATATATAAATCCATCACAATAAATAATTATATATGTCAGTTAAAAACAATTGTCTGTAATTATTCATTATTTACTCCTTGGGTTCCCATGTCACTTTCCTCTATCATATGATTTCCAAAAAGTACCATTACAAAGTAAGTTGTTTAATTCTATAACACTTGCTCTATAGTTTCAAGAATTTAAAAAGGATATTCACAATATGATAAGTTGGATTCTAACTCTATTTCTTTAATTTTGAGTACAAGTGTAGGGTTTGGAATGTACATCCTCAGTAATGAAACATGGAAGACATCGTGCACTTTAGATAAGTTGGCAGGCATAGCTTGATGGTAGGATATATCTCCAATCCTCTATAAATTTTCAAAAGTTGCTAAATACTTGGGAGTTATTTTTCCCTTGTTACCAAATCCTATAACTCTTTTCCATGTAGAATATTTTTTTAAGACATGATCCCTGACTTTAAATTCTATGTGCATCATCTGATTATCATTATAACTAGTTTATCTTCATTCATGTTCCTTAACATGATTCTGAAGAGTTATCACTTTTTAATTTTATCCTCAATGAATTATAGTCATGTAATATTATTATCTCAAAATTAGTTCCAATAAGTTGGTGTATGATATCTCTTCCAATATGATGCTTCATATGGTGGCATCGTAATTCTTGAGTGGAAACTATTATTGTAAGAAAACTCTACCAAAGTTAAACATTGATCCCACATACCTTCAAATTCAAGTGATACCAACCTTATATTATCCTAAAATGTTTTAATAATCCTTATAATTTTTATATCTATTTAATGAAAATAGGTGTTTCTCAAAAGTATCTTGGTGTCAATAGATGTTTAAAGACTCCTCCAAATTTTCAATTTGAAATATGATTCATGATCTGATTCAATTGAAATTAGTACACCATGAAGTATCATAAAGTTATTAATATAGAGGTGTGAATGGTGATCAAGGGTTAAATCCTCCCTTATTTAAAGAAGATTACTAGTCTTAGTAATAATATCCAAAATAACCATATAGTTTCATTCATTCAAGGATTATTTAGTATTCTAGGAAAAAAGTCCATGGAAATATTATCCTACTTTCACATAGGTATTGAAAGAAGTTTCAGGACACATTTAGGATATTTACTCTCATCCATTACCTTTTAAAAAACTAAGTATATTGATGCATAATTATAAATTCTCCAAATCATATTATCCAGCAAAAAATGTTCCCTTAAATCCCAATACATATTTGGGTTTCCAGGACATATAGAAAAATTTGAGAAATTGGATTCATCTAGATATTGTCTCTTTAGATTAGGTATAGACGGAACACATAATCTATTTTTA
This sequence comes from Viscum album, assembly GCA_963277665.1. Lineage (NCBI taxonomy): Eukaryota > Viridiplantae > Streptophyta > Magnoliopsida > Santalales > Viscaceae > Viscum > Viscum album. Next base: position 57,870,687 of record OY728156.1, read on the forward strand.
AATTTTATCATTTTATTTTCATATATTAAGTTTAAAATTTTCCCATCATTCATAAATTTAATCATCTTTTCTAAACATCTGTCATAAATATGGGTCCTTTTTTTATTCTATAGTAAAGAGGGTTTTTCAAAAAAATTAAGAGGATTTGTGTTTCTCCTTCCCTAATAATTTCTATATACATATTTACTACATCTATAGTAATAGGATCCTTATCTATATTTATAATACTTATAACTCAACGATCCTTCATACTCAATGTGATGAACACCTTGTTTGGTTTCCTATGGTGGTAGTGTGTAGAGAAATCATTGTCCTAGAGTAGTTCCAATCATCTTCATTTTCTCAGGATTAGCTCTTTCTATGAGAAGATATATTTTATAATTTTTTTATTAGTATATATTTCACATCTCTCATCAATGTGTTTACCAATATCTTCTTTAGATCATCAAATTTTTATTTAAATCCCATTGACCATATAACCTTAACCCATTTACATGTTAACTTGTTTAACAATCTATTAAATTGAGTGTCTTGATTGAAAACTCCATTATCAAATATAGTATTAGAAAAATTTTTCTTTAAGATAACATTTCTTATTGTCACATCTTTATGAACTTCGACTTTATTTATATTAATCATACAAGCACATTCTTATCCCTTTTTCCTTTTCTAAGGTAGATTCACTTGAACCATTGATCACTGGTTTGAATAATTCACATTTTCTCTATATTAGAGTCACTGGGAATATGTTGATTCTTTTTTTTACTTGTATTCATTATCCATATATAATTTATCCCTACAATTATATCAAACTACCATTCCATTTAAACAATACCTGATTGTTTCCTTCCACTGTTATCATATGGTATATGTTCTACCCTTTAATGTTTATTCTTACCCACATTTATTTTTCCTTGATTCTCATTCATCCTCTTATTCTCCAAATTTCATTTGAAATTATAAAATCTAGATAATTATTTCTCTATCATGTTGGAACTTGATTTTATATCAATATATGACGGAAAGGTTTGAAGGGCATGTTGCCTTAAATGTGTCATATTAATCCCATTAAAGAAATGATTAATATTATTTTTCATATTTTGTATATAGTATGTAGAATTCCTATATAATCATGTGGAGTTATTCTCATACTCAAAAACAATTTCCTATTTTTTATTTAAATTAGGAAAATTATTTTCTATGTCATTTAGTTGATCTCAAGGAAAATATTTTACAAATAATTTCAACTTAAACATTTTATATCCCAATCTCTCTACCTATTCATCCTCCTTAGTTTTTTAAATCAATAAACACCACTTCTAGAATCTCTCATTAAAATATATTCTACTAAAATAACTTTCTCCCCAGCATTACTTCCTATTCCTAGAAATATGTTTTCAAGAGACTTGATCCATTCTTAAACTGCCAATGGATTTCTAGTTCCATTAAAATTTGTGGAATTTTATTGGATTAAGTGATCCAGTATTATTTTTCTATACTGTAAAGTAATTGTTTTCTCTAAATAGTCAAGTTTATTATTCATAATCTAGGACAACTACCTTAATATAGTCGTAATCTATTTAGTTACAACAACAACCATGTTGTCCTACTTTAGAGGGAGATACATATATTGATTATGGTTTTAGATACATTTCTCATTCTATCCTATATTCACTATCTCTAACTAATGGTATATACTTAATTAGCTTATGAAATCATGAATATTGAGCCATAATATAAAAATTTCCATTGTAATAAAAAATATATTGAATATTATTAAGGGTTTATTATAATATCTCTGCAAGATATGTTTTATAAAATCAAGTTCACATAGTTTCTAATAATATTTATCTTATAATAACTATAAAACCCCTAAATCTAGTTACCCAGAGAATATTTTTTAAATATTACGTTCAAATATTATACAAGTGATCACAACTAATGGTATCAAATAGTTTAATATCCTTGAATGACTAAATACATATATAATTTTAATATTACATTGGAATCTTAAAACACAATATAAAAATTTATTGGAAACATTATTATTTCTGTTAAAACCCATTAAAATTTCCCTTCTTGAATCCCTAAGGAAATAAAAACAAAGAAAATGGGGATATAATATTCAAATTAAGTAAATGATTCAATATAATATGTCATTAATACATAAGGTATAAACAATGTGGAAGGGTTAATAATCAGAACTTATTTCTTTTAATCAATAAATTGATAAAGAAATTCATCTAGGAATAATATCAACATTTAAATTAAATAAAAAATAATTAATGCTTTATCAATGTTGTAATTCATAATGTAAGATATTTAAATCTATCATCAAGGCCTCATCCAATACAATTTTGATAATTGGGTAGGCAATACACCAAATATCCAAACAATACTTAAGGTATGTTGAACTAATTATCTTATGACACCTACTGAAAAATCGAGGGACTATATAATTTCAGGCCCCAACCATCACTAATACATTTCCAATATATTAAATTTATATTTAATGATCAATAAAAATTAAAATTAATATTCCTTAATAATAAATAAATATCCATATTGAATAAAGAATATAAAATGTCAGTATTCCTCAATTAATAGAATATATTTTGTAAATTTCATTCAATTAATATTGTATGTAGCAATGTTATATGGTTATGAGAATAATTAAATGATAGATATATGTACGATATAGAATAATGAGTATATAATATCAAAATAATAATGGAAATTGATATAGAACATAACTATAAGTAACTAAGTATATTCCTTTTGAAACAAATGAGTTATAAACCATAAATCGGTAATGGATGAAAGAAGATCATGAATTCATAAAAATGAATGTTTTAAAGAAAATTATAGTCTTTTTAAAGTGAATAATTAATGATAAATATCAAAACTAATTTTATTAAAAAAAGAATATTTTTTTGTAAAAGAAAAGTTATAAACAACTTTTAAATTTTTTTTCAAGTGTTAAAGAGAAATTTTTAGTATTATTTATAAAATATTTTATATAAAATTAATTATGAATATAAACTATGATTATATAAATATATTTTGAGTGAAATATAAAATATAAATAAACAAAATGAAACCACATTTTGAAATATTTTAAGAAAATAATATCCCATAATTTTTAGTGATTTTTTAAAATGAAAAAAAAACATAGAATAAGTGAATTATTATTTATTTGGAAAAAACATATAAACATATAAAAAATTCATGTTAATAAATAATTTATATTATATTAGGAAATTATATTCTAGCGTTAAACATTAAAAAGCATTATTCTCATAATTTTGTAAATAGAGTCACAAATAAACCATATGAAAAATGATGAAAAGATTCCATTAAAAATTTTGAAATGAAATTAAGAGATAAAATAACCTTAAGAAATCATTTATATATATAACAGTTTCTTGAAAACAAATATAGATATGTAAGATAAACATTCCATACCAAAAATTATAAAAAAAGTTGAATTTTCTAACAAACAGCATTTATGGGGATTTGAGTACCTAAAAGGGGTGAAATGGAAAGGATATTTATAAAATGTATATACAACTAAAATAGAATAAAATATATAGGTTTTAATAAATAAATATCATATAATTCCATAAAATAAGATTTAATCATAAATAATCGTAATTTAAAGTGAGATTGGTACATAAACTATTACCTTAGATTCCCTCTTGGATAGAAGTGTTCTAAATATCTATTTAATAAATTTATATTTATTATTAATATATATGATATATATATTTATATATTTCATGCTATATATAATTCATTAATTACTTCTTTTTATATATTTACTAAATAATCGTTGTTAAAATCAAATATTTAAGTGTTAACTGTTTCCTTTCTCATGCTATATTTGATTAGGCGGCTCTAGTACTAGAACCTTAGTCATCATTAATCACATATAGAATGTTAATATATATATATATATATTAAATTATATTTTTACATTAAATACATTTTTATGACCATCCATGTGAGGTGATGATGAAAAATTAATTACATCGCTTTGTGTTAGTAGTATCATGCACGTATACACTACGTATGTTTTTATTTTTCAAAGGATCATAGAGTTAGAAGGTGGATAACATAATATAATTACATAATAATAAAATTTTAAAAATAATATATACATATTTATTTATTTAATTATTTATTTATTCAATATTTATAAGTATCAATGCGAGATAGTGATAAAAAATGAAACACATCACTTCATGGATACTATAGTACATACATTTGCATGAGCGGTATTTTCATTTAAAATTATATTTAAAATATGTTGAAAATTCTTGTTCCATAAACATAATAACATTTAATTATATTAAATATACTTATTTAATTATATTATTATGGTTATAATATATTTTAAATAGGTAGAACAAAAAAAACTTAAAAAATCGATTAAGAATTATACCTCCTCCTTATATATCTTCCCTTTTCTTACATATTATGTCTTATATTATGTGTATTTTAGAAATTAATAAACCTATATTTCATTTATAAGGTGTTTTTATGGTATTTTGGTAGATATTTTTCATGATATTGGAGATTTGGGTGTTTGTATAAGTGATGAGAAGAGGTTCACTTTTATAAGTAAGAGGAGTGGCACCCTTGTAAATATTAAGAACATTAAAATATAATATATGTATTTCTCATCTAAAGTGTCCCCAATTTAGTAACATTTAAAATATAGGACAATTTAAGGTAAAAATACATAGAAACAATAAAATTTAGATATGTTTTTAGATATTTTAATTTTTTTTCTTTTAATTTAACCCATTCTTTAACACTTTTATCCTTTGTTATAGTGAAAAAAATATTATTGTAACAATTCATTATGAATAAAAGTTAAATAAAGTTCATTAAAAATTTAGAAAATTTTGATCCTAATTATGGAATTAATTTTTTAAGTTTCAATTTCTATATGTGGTAAAAATTATTTTTCATATAATTTTTCAAATCGCAATGAAAAAGCTTTTTATGAAAATTGAATTTTTTTAAGCATAAAAATGGTTTTATAAAAACATTATGTATAATATTTATTGATAATGATTTAATTGGATTATATTTAATCAAATTATTATTGTTTTACTTAAAAAAAATCAAATACAATTGTAACTTTTCCAAACATGATTAAAATATTAGAACCAAAAATAATTTTTATTTAAATTGAAACATTACTTAGATTCCAAAAATCTCATCCATATATTTCTAATTTAAACAATTTTTTTAAATTCATTATTTTACTTATTAAATATATATTTATCCTATGAAAAAAAAATTTACACTTCCAAGTCATTATTACATCATTATAATGTCATAGATGTGATAGTATTTGTAAAATATTTATTTTTATTTATTTACCAAAAAATCAATCATTTCCTAAAAATATTAAAATTTTAACATAAGATAATTTTTCAAAGTTGAATCCAAAAATAAATTTCAATTCAACTAATTAAAATCATAAAATTTTAGAATCAATCTTATAACAACATTCTTGAATAACACTATTTTTATTAGCCTATAATGGGTAGGTAATGAAAGAAAAATTATAATATAGTTCTAAAATTTAGTGTTTACCTACTATGGTAGAATCATTAGAATTACATTCCTTATATAGTAGTTGAAAATTATTCATTTCAGAAAACTTCCAACTAAAAAACTCAAGTGTGAGATTGAGATGATGCTCAATAAATAATAGTGAACTCTAAATGTATTTATAAATTCTATCAAATCATAGTGGATATTCAAACTTGATTTAGATCCAATTAACCTACTATTTCATTTCCCTTAATTTCGAGAAATTTCTCTCATGGTTTAAGTCCCACTGATGAATACATCCTTTTTGTTCTCTGTGTAGAGAATATCCTAATGGTTGAATAATCAAGAATGATCTTCTTTAGAAATTAAAATTTTTTATTCATTAAAGAATGTACTTGGAAGTATGATTCCCCATATATACTATTGAAAATTATCTAAATATAAAAAGAAATATTTTTAAGAATGATTCCTCAAGAGGAAATAAAATTTATAGAATGAATATTGGTTTTTTGTTCTATAATTTGTATGTCAGTGGGGAGACCAAATCAATATAGAGGGAACCTATTAGATGATGGAAAATAGAAAAAAAAAATGGTCCCATGATACATGAATATTTTTAATGAATTTTCTTGATAGAGTTTTATTAAGTTTAACATTGTTAACCAACTGGTCAACACAAGTGTCATCATCCATGTTAGAAATTTTATTTGAAGATCTTGTCATTTCGTGAAGGGTAATTCGAAAGAGTTAGAATCACTTCCATAATATAAAACAACACATTATAGAAATAAAGTTATAGATAGTTATGAATGAAATGGATGATAAATGAGAAAATATTTCACTATGTATAAAATTATAGGAAACTCATCTCACCTAGGTCATATTCCTTAGATATGGTTCCCAATTATCCATTCCCAAACATGACTTACCAGGTTAATGCACCTTTTCAAAAATTTATAGTTCAATTTAATAGGTATCCATTCCCAATCAACCATGACCAAATATTAGATACAATCCTTCACATTCTATCACTCTCCCCTAGTGATGAGGTATAGAGGAACCCTAGACCTACTAAATACAACACATTACATTGGTGAAAATTTATGTATTGTGGAACGATTTTCCTAGATCATAATAAAAAATTGATGAGGTAATACCATCTAATTTATATGTAATGACCACATACCATTTCGGAAACTACACAAAAAAACAAAGTGTGGGTCCTTACACTAAATAGAGTGTGCATCACACCTTTAAGATAGTATGCGGATTCTCCCTCCACATGAGTGTGTATGTCGATCCTATTTCACATAAAACCCATATTACCTTATAATTTGATCATATTCACACTAATTAAATCCAATTAATAGTGGGGAAAAATTTTGGGTAAATTTTATTCAGGGATAAATTCATAGATCTGTCGAAATGGAAAAAATATTTTCAAAGGCGCAGAAAAAATATGGGGGCCACATCTCATGCTCAGTCCCATAGAGTGTCTACATTCCATGTAAAACCACTATTCCCATAAACCTTTTTTACCTATATTTGATACCCTAGGAACCAATTCCCTTTCAAGTCACATAATCTCAAGTTTCATTCCTAGTGCACTTTATGTCTGATCCCTGATTTGAGGAACTAGGTGCCCTAAAAAGTTATCAATGGTTATCTAGGATCCCAACAACCAGTGCTTATATAAGGAACCCTAGCAACACATTTAAGGATAAAAAATCATCTGAAACAAATGAGTTCATAAATTAAATTCCCATAAATTCCAAGATTCAAATTTAGGTGATTTTTGAATCTTAATTAAGATTTAATGGATGAAAATTAAGGGTATTTTTATCTCATGTGAAGATATTTTAGGACTCACAATAAATAAATATTTTCATCTCTAAGAATTAAATCCAATGAGATAGAATAAGTTTTTATCATTAAGATACACCCAAATCATTCACATTATTAATAACTTATATTATTTTTAGAGCTAAAAAACTAGTTTATGATTGAAACATGAAAATGTGATGACAAATTTCGTAGGTATTTTATTAATGTAATGTTAAAAAAAGTAATCATTAATAATAATGTATAGTAATTAGATTAATTCCAATGAGTTCCAAAATTATTAACTTTTTTTCTAAATTTACTAATTCAATGAGAAGAATAAATATTACTCATCTACCCACCCCTAATTATTTCTAATGTATGATAATACTAGTTTAGTCAATGATCCTCAAGAAAACAAGGAACTATGTAGACAATAATAATTCTTAATTGAGAGAGAGAATCGTATTCAACACCTTGAAATGATTCTATGCCAATTGACCACCCAATATACTAACCCCCGCTATTATGGTGAGAAAACTAGTTAGTTGGAGGCTTTGGAATTCATACGGTGAGAGAATAAAGAAATTATGAGGGAACATATGGTGATGATAACCTCCTCTACATCATACCTCATATTCCCCTTCATAGTTGGGAAATTAGATTTTTAATTAAATATAAAAAATTAATAACATAATTTTGATTCCCAATTATTCCATCCAAGATGGATTATCTATTAATAATTATGAAGAATGAGGTCGTGGGTACCTCAAAGTGATTGAGATCACAATAGAAGTAGAAAAGAGGAGAAAAAAATAACCCAAAAAAATATTTATAAACACTAAATTATAATTAAGACAAAATAATTACAAATCCAATTAAAACCTGTGAATAGATAAATTTCCAATAGTTAAATCTCTTACAAGTTAAAAATATCAAAATATTTATAGGTGTTGAGAGTCATATCATTCATCCTTCTGAAATTTAGTTCATAGATCCCTCTCTAAATTTTTTTTCCAGTATATTATTTAGGGGTGTGATTTCTTCCTTGTATGCATACTCTATCTTCTTCCTTACTTTTAAAACCTTTCCACAATCAATGTTTACAAAAATTTATGAAAGGAGATTGTGTGGATTCCTAGAAATATTTTTTAATGATTTATCTAGACTATATGAAAAAGGATTTATTTATAGAAGGGAGAGCACCTCAATATCTGGAGAAACTTGATATTTTTACCAGTGGAAAAGGATAAATGTATTATTAAATATCTTAAGTATGGTGTAAATATCTTTTATATCAAAGTAATTTAATCTTACATACTAACAAAATAATTTGGACGCATCTAGTGTTTCATCCAAATAAAAAAGTTATGAACCAATATGTATCAATCGGTCTTATAATAATCTTCTATATGGTAGTTTAATCCCCAGGAAAAAATTATTACCCATTACATATCACTTAATATTAATCTTACATATCCTTTGTCTTTTATTTATTTGTTTCCAATATCTCTTCAATGACTAGGGAAACATCCTTACACATTAGCCTAAGTGTCTTACAAATGTGTTGACCAACATTTATGGCTTTCCAGTTAACATAAAAAACATGATAAAAATAGATTCAATGAAGGATTTATCCAATTAAATCAAATAAATAAATAAATTAACTAAAATTATGTATTTTATCATGTTAATAAGAAATTCCCAATTTATTCCAAAATTTGAAAAAATGTTATAATTTCTCTAAAATAAAGTAAAAAATTTGGGAAATTTGAAATGAAAAACAATTTAAATTTCAAAAATTTATTATTTTATCACCCCCCTGCACTGACTTTGTTACTCTACTAGGAAATATATGCATTTAATACAAACTAATATAATTAAATCAAAAATGGAAATGAACTTTCATTTTCCATATTTTCGCATCTTTCTTATTGTATGAGTATATTTCCATTTTTATTATGCTCAATAACTTCCATTAAATCCTATTAATCCATATATAAACAAATATAACTAACACACATGGAAATTTGACAGTAAATCTCAAGATATATTTTTTTAATGGTTTACTCTTCTTAGGATTGTGAACACTTTCCATAAGCCTGTAATTTTATTACATCTCCACTAAACTAGAAAGAATGTGATCAATCAAAATGTATTTTACATGGGTTGTTTTAGGAATTTGTATTGGTAGTTTGATGTTAATTAACAGATTTTATGATGAGTTTTTACAACTTAAGGTTCAATGAATGATGTTAAATAAAGATAATGATAAACATAATTCTTCTTTTACGACCTCAAAAATACCACAAAAAGTACATCCATCCTCTTTAAATGTGAGTCACTTATTAGAAAAATCAACATGATTGATAAAATACTATTATCTAATAATATATATATATATATATATATATATATTATTATTTCTTTCCTTGTAATGATAATGCAAATGAAAATTGAATACAGTGTTAATATGATAATTTATGCAATTTTATTGTGATCCGGGTCATGATTCATTCAAGAAGGTGCAATTAATTAATTAAATCCCACCACCAATTTTTATATTTCTTTGATATATATAATTTTTTCTTTCATTTTTCATTTTTTTTAGACAAAGTGGGTAAAAATTTATCTTGTTTAAAGTGTGACTTCATTCCCCTAAAAATGATAACATGACCTAATATATTCCAAATCATTAAACCCATATGAAAAATAATTCTCATGAAAAACATATTACACACATATCATAAAAGATAAATCATGCATCAAAAAATAAAGAGATAGATGGGAAGGGAGTTGACCTGTAATTTAAATCCTATAAGGGATTTAATGATCTCTAAATCTTATCAAATTATGATTAGAAAGAGTGAATCATGGGGGATTTAAATTTCAAAATTTCCCTACATCATATTAATCACATAAAAACTCATTGAGTTTTGAATAAGTCAACAAATAAAGTTCAATATTGTGAAACATGTACCAATATCTCATGAAAAAAATAAATTTAAGAATATTTCAAAAATAATTTAAAACCTCTCAAGTTGGTAAAATTTTTCATTGGATAGTTTTTATAGGCTTGAATTTCTCAAATGTAGGAAAATGTTATTAAATTCTAAAGATTAATGAGGGAGTAATACATATTAGAAATCATGATATGTTTTAGATTTATAATTCAAAAATATATCCATAGTCAAATCAGGGTTTAAAAATTAAATATTTTCTCAATTGGGATCAATTTTATCAAAAAAAATAAAAACAGAGTACAAAAACATAAGCTAACCCTAATCTAGATTCAGTCTTGTTTCCCTACCTAACATTAAGATATTACGACCCTCATAAGAATTCAACAGTTATTGGGTTGTATATATATAAATACCAAAACCATTTTCTATTGAATAGTGGAAATATATTCATATTTATCACTTTTAAGGGTTTTTATAGGATTTTATAGTTTTTAAAAATTAAAAACAGGGAGAGTTAAAAGGTGATTCTGACAAATAAAAAACAAAATAAAGTTAACCAAATGAATGTTTTTCTTTGTTTAGTGGTTCTTCCATGATCTATTTATCTCTTACTATATGGAATTACTCCTAGATACTATTTTTAGGAGGGGGTAATGTTCTATTTATTATATTTTCAGATAACATTATCTTGTTTTCTTCCTATCTATTCAAGGAACACTCTAAAAGTATTGAATCTAGATTATCAAAATAAAGAGGTTTAGTTTTCATGTCAGTTTCAAAAAATGTAAAAATAATTAAATCAAGAATGTAATAAAATATATATAAATTATTATTCAATGCCTTTTATTCTTAATGGATTTCCACTTGAAAAATGTTAATGGTCTGCTCAATAAGTGGATCTACTAATTCTTCCTAAAAATACACTACATATGGTGTATCTCCCTCTTCTTCAACCTCAGCAAGAATGTATTGGGAGGAATTTGGAAGACTAAAACCTAGAGAATATTTAGATATTTTAATTTAAAAAATATTAAAATAAAAGGATTCTAAATCAAAGTTATTTTCTATAAAGTATCACTGGATAGTTTTTTTCCAAGTGTAAGGTCACTAAAAATTCTCTTATAGAGGTAGGAAGTGAATCATAAATATTTTATCAAAACATTACACATATAGTGTGGATCCATATTACTCTATATCATGAAAGGGGTTAGTAATGTATTCCTTGTTAAATATTGGGAGGTTGTTTTTTGTCTCTTCGGGAACAAAATCTTTACAATGTTTACACAGGGATACTTATCCTCCCCCAAATACCTCATCTAAAACCAAATTAGGTGTGCATAGATACTTTGGAATATCATAAAATATTAAATAGAGTATTTTCCACTTGTTATTCATGTTCAATGATTTTTACTTCATAAAAAAATAATGAATTTTATTACTTCATCCCTATCATTATTTCACTTCTACTCTTGGATTACATTATTGATCTATCCCATCTTATCTATCATCTATTTCATTTCACTCTTTGTGATCCAATATTTATTATCATTAAACAAGGCCTTAGTGATGAAATTTTGTTCTTGATAGTATGAGTTAAATGAGTAATTATTATTTTTTCCTTAGACCCTTCATCATACAAAGTTTGTTTTTATTAGAATTTTTTAAGAATTGATCCTTTCAAGGGTATTCTCTAGTATCACTTCCTTCCTCATGTTCTTGGGAAATTGAATATCGAGTACAATAAATTGGTGTAATATAATTCAAAATTCATTAAATATTTTTCTCAATAAGTTAATTGTTCTAGAGGGATATCATATTAAACCAATTATGCTATAAATATTATTCTCAAATAATGAAATCATAAAATGAAAATAAAAACATAATTAAACTATTTTCAAAGTGAGAAGATGAGATGAATAAAGATCATCTCCCGAAAAATGATGCCAATGATGTGATTCTACTATGGGCCTCAAAGTAACAAAAAATCACAAATCATGTAATGTAATCTAGTCATATTTTACAAGGTCATATTGTGAATATCAAAGAAAAACACTCACCTTCCTAAAAACTTATTATATTTTTGTAGTTAAAAATTTTATTTATCAGAAAAACATGAAAATGGAATTGTAGATTATTTTTATTTTTTTATGGAATTGAATCAAAATAAAAGAACATAAAATGAATTAGAAAAAATAATGGGTGGTCCTTTGGGGTATTCTACGGAGTTATATCATTATTATCTACTATTATAAATTACATAATTAAATTGTTAAAATAAATACCATTCATCCACTCAACTAACATTTTCTCTAATGTATGATAATACTAGTTTACTCAAGGATCCTATAACATACTAATAACTCATCCATCCCCTTTAGTGAGTGGACAAGAACACTAATCAATTGAGAGAGTGAACCTCCTCAAACCCCTAGTAGTGATTACTTGTCCTTAAACCACTCCATCCACTCTCCTCTACCAGTATGGCGAGTGAATATGTTAGTGGTGGGATTTGAAATTGATATTGTTATAAAATGTTGTAATGTTGATGGAACATGTAGTAATGATTTCTTCTATATCTTACATACAATGAACTATCTTAATTTGTTATTAAATTTTAGAAATGAACATTGAAATCTAGAAAAATCATAGTGATTCCCCCATGGACCACCTATAATGGGTTAAATATTTGTAATCATGAATTATGAGTTCATGAGTACATCACAATGATTGAGACCATAACATAAGAAAATAATAGGATAACAACACAACACAAATTAAGAAAAAAATTGAATAAAATTGAAACAATATAACTAAAAAATATATTCTAACCTAATAAATATCAAAGAGATAAGTGTGGAATATCTTATATGTTTAATGGGTACAAATATTTAAAGGTGTTATAGGTTATCTCTTTTATCCTCATGGTATTCTTCTCTACAGATCACCTATATGTATACAATTAATTAATTTTATTTCCACAATATATACGCACTCCAAATTATTATTTTATTTGGTATCCTTCCCATTATCACCACATAATTCAATTTATTGATGGAGGCTATTAGGATTCCTTGTAGAAATTAAACCTAGTTTTGGAAGACCAAATGAATAGGGATTCTTTTGTAAATGGATTGTCCCATAAAAATCATACACACCTAAATATTATTCCAAGATAAAATGAGTAAAATCTCATGTGTCAATCAGAATATTTTTTATGGTTCATATCACACCTAAAATAAAGTCATTTACTCCTACATATTAATAAAATACCTCTAATGTATTAGGTGTTAAATACTTACAGAAATATCATTAAATATTATGCATCACTATAGAATACTCTTATGTATCCCTTATTATTTATAGATTTTTTCCAACTTATCCTCAATAACTAAGAAAAAATCCTTATGCTTCATTTCAAGACTCTTACATATGGTTTGGCCCATACATTGGGTTTTTTACATAAACTAAAAAATATTAAAAAAAATATTCAACATAGGATTAATCCAATAAAATTAAAAAATTATTAAATAAACTAAAATAAATTAATTTATCCTATTAAGAATAAATTCACAATTTATTCATAAATAACCAAAAATGTGATAATTGGCCTAAAATAATGAAAATATAGGGGGAATTGGTAATAAAAATCATAAATTTCATATTTTATCAACATTATTTAATGATTATGACCATTAAAAAATACTACTTCACATACGTAACTGCATAGACTAGACCGATCGGCGCGACCGATCAGTGAGACCGATCGGCGTCACCCAACTTTGTCAAGTTCTTTCCAGTAGCGCTCCCTTTTGCGAAAATTGGGTTTTAAACCCTATTTTGACATGTTTGAGCGTGTTTTAAAGACCCGTAATGCGCATAAGAGTTTTAATTAAATACTTAATCAATTAATGAGTCAGTTTAAACCACCCGACCCCCCTTTAATGACTATTGGAGACATGTGGTCGACCCACGACCCCCACGCCTTATGTGGTTCAGCGTTTTTATCTCAACCGCCCCCGACTCTTATAAACTAAGGGTTAGCCATGGTTTCTCCTTTCCTCGATCGCGGCTTTTCAAAAACAGCTTCCGGTGCATCGGGTGCACCGCATCGTTATCCGTAAAGTTCTGTGTCCGACCTAAGCGTCGATCGTCGATCAAACAGGTAGGGAATTTCGTCATCTCTCGCTTGTGTGTATCATGCGGGGTGGGTGTCCTTTTGTTCCGTAGAATTAGATAAACCAGACCTAAATAAAGATAATGAACGGATTCTATAAAGAAAAGAGGGGGGCTGTGATCGTTGATGTTGTCTTATATTTTGATGTTGTTTCTTCTATGATCATCTCTCTGAGTTGTGTCGGCTTGCGCCTTCTGAAAATTGAGGCCATTGGTGGTCGTTGTGTGTGCATTAACAAACCCTGGTGAAGTTTTAAGTGTATTTTTTGTGGCTGTGAACTCCTGCTGTAAAACGTAAATTGGTTAATCATGCATACCCGGCTGAATAAATTGAAAGCACCAGGATCAATCCCTTCTGTGCTAACCCTGGTCAAAATGGAATTGAAATCATAGAATGTGTAAAATCTTTTAAATCTGAAAATACAGGCTTGGCCTTGCTTGGTGTTGGTGGAAGTTTTTTGGTGGTTTTCTCTTACGAGTCGATTGCTAGAGATGTGGGAAGGGATGGGATCCCATGTTCTTTTATGCTTTCGGTGGTTATGAAACTGGATATGGGATCCCTTGTTGATGTGGCTTTGGTGTTTATGAGTTTAAAGACCCGGGGGTTACTTGTCTATACCACAAACTCGGGTGGTATCCTCTGTTGGTGAAGATAATGTTTAAATTGATGATTGACTAGACTCTTTTCCTTGGTTATGGTTATGGTGTTAGTTTCCCAGTAGTGCATGAACTTATCTGAACATTAACACTGAATGTGAAATAAGAATGGGACAAATGGGTTTGTTGGCGAGAGTCGTGACTCAGACTTGAGTGCTATTGTGATCTGTAGGCTTTCTGAAGAAAAACCTAGCTTTGGGTGAGTGCTTGTTACCTATATATATACTTATAGCTTTTTGTTTCTTATTCGCGCCCCACCCAAGTTGAGAACTTAGTGCCGAACACCCCCATTTCATGGGGGAGAATGTTTTTCCCAACACTATTCTTAGTGGCTGGTTATTAGATCCTTTTCTGCTCCCTTTCCCGGATAGCCCAAGTATCTTCAGGCAGGTTGTGATGGCTTGAGGTCCATTATTAGCCTAGGAACCTTCGGGCGGGGTAGTGTTGTGGTTGCCCAGGTGTGTGCGGCAGGTGGTTTCCCAAGTGTCTTCGGGATGAGGCCCAGGTGTCTTCCGGCATGGCAGTGGATTTTTCTAGCCCAGGTGTCTTCGGGTGTGGTGGTGTTTGCTCTGGCCTAGGTGTTTTCAGGCGTGGTTACGTGTGATAGTTGTGGCCCAGGTGTTTGCGGGCGGGATTCGGAATTGGGACTGCGTGTGGTAGTTGTAGCCCAGGTGTGTGTGGGCAGGTGTGGCAGTGGGACTGCGGTGAGAATGGCGGGATTGGTTCGATGCGTAGTATGTCTCAATAACTAGTGGGGAAGTGGTGCGGGGTACCCAAACATCGATGTGCTCTTATTATATATATATATTACTTGACTTGCGTTATTTGGTGAGTGTACCTTGGTGAGGCTTGGGTGGATAGTTTACCTTGTTAGGTGTTTGGTTTACTCTTTTTTCTCATGGGACTTTAGTACGTTCCCCCACTTGTGAACGAGAGTCTTTGGTTTTCCCTACTGAGTGTACTTGTATGCTCACCCTACGTATATAAAATTGCTTTCAGGTTTCTAGGAGGACTTCGGGGATCGTGCAGGACCATACTAGCTCGGATCCTTGGAGCAGTTGCAGTTGTCGTTTTTCTTTCTTTGGTACTTACCCTTGTAGACACCTTTTTCACTTTGTGGCTTTTACTTTTGAAACATGCATGTGGGAATGGTTTACTGTTGGCTTTACTTTTCTTTTTTCCTTGGTGTTGTTGGGTTTTCTTCTTCGTATCTCTCGATCTTATAAAATAAAAATGGTAATGCCTTCCATTTGTGTGAAATTTCCATACCCTTGGTGCTAGTCGCCACTTCGGGACCTATTGAAGGCGGGTTTCGGGGGTCATTATCTCTTCTTCAACTTAAAGAAGGAAGGTCCTGGAAATCCTCTGACCCTTCCCTCCTTTTGGTGAAGGTGGGTCGTGATAGAATGGTATCAGAGGGAGGTTGAGAGATAGGATGGAGTCTGGAGTTAGGCATGGTGAGGATTTCATGGGACGGTAAGGCAATAGTGTTGGGTGACCTTGGCACATGAATTAGTCCAGGGAAGACCGGCTAGGACACGGGATTTTAGGGCCCCCCGTGATCCGATGCAAGGACTTTGGACCTATCGAACGACCAAGTGAGGCCACACTGATTGCAGGTTAGAGACCCTAGGAAAGGTACATGCATCATAATGACTTGTGTTCTTGTGTTTCTGGGATGTGTTGGGAATTAAGAATAAATTAAAATTTTAAGAAGTTTCGAAGACGATATTCTGCACTACTTGGTCTTAGGCTTTCCTTGTTTACCTTGTAGCTATGGCACCTGGAAGGCGACCACGTGTGGTACGGGCGATCGAGGCCCCGGAGACTACTTTGGCCGATCGGCAAAGAGCTGATCGAGAGGAAGAGGATGGCCAGTGGCAGAAGACTCTTCGGGCCTTCCAACGACAGGCCCTCTAGAAGTATGAGGGCAGCACCTCCGACATGAAGACGGAAGGCTGGCTAGAGGAGCTAGTTATAGCTTTCGGCCTGATTCGGGCCCCGGCCGAATACTGGGTTCCTCTGGCCGTCAGCCAGATGCGGGGAGCGGCGCGTCAGTGGTGGACGCTTTACCTGGGGGAGAGGATAGAGTCTGAGGTGGCTTGGGCGGATTTTGAGAGGGAGTTCCGGGCGGAATTCCTCTCCTCGACGATGAAGGCAGAAAAGAGGCAGGAACTACTCTCCCTCCAGCAGGGGAGTATGTCCGTGAGGGAGATAGGGATCAAGTTCAAGGACCTCCTACGTTTTGCTCCAGACCTCTTTCCTGACGAGGAGTCTCGGGAAAGACGTTTGGATGAGGCGCTCCGACCCTCCCTCCAGTATGTTGTTACCCCCTTTACCCTGCCGATGTACTTGGAGGTCCAGAAGAAGGCCAAAGTGGTGGAGAGAATGCACGGTCTAGGAGGTGTGTCATGAGAGGGGATCTAGCTGGGACCATCGAAGGGGAAGGCCGTCAGCACCAGGCCTCCAGTGTCAGGACCCTCCAGGTTCCAACTAGCAGGGAGTAGACCATAGCAGTTTCAGTTTCGATCCCCCGGTCCTCGCCCTTTTCCCTCGGGCCCGGGACCACGGTGCTTCGTCTGTGGGAGCCCTGGACATCTCCGGAGTCAGTGCCCAGACCAGGTGCAGCACGGCGGTGGTGGACAGCCCCACCACCCGCCCCAGCAGCAGTTTCCAGCCAGACCTTTCCAGTATGAGGGACAGCGAGCTCCCGATCCTCTGAGGGTAGACGTAGGAGGAGGAGGCCGACCTCATGGGGCTCCTCAAAGACCTCGATCGGGGCATGGTCGGGGAGGTCACCGGAAGCCGAGGGGCAGAGGAGCTGGGTGTGGACAGTTGCACGCCGTAGAGGCAGCAGTTCCAGCAGGGTCGGAGGTTGTTCGAGGTACGATCAGTTTGTTTTTTACTCTTGCTTATGCTTTGTTCAATACCGGAGCTTCGCTCTCCTTTGTTGCACCCAGTCTAGCCCGTGCCTTGGGTCTAGATGCCGAGATACTTCGAGTGCCCCTAGTATTGAGCACACCAGTCGGAGGTCAGACCAACTTGTTGTTTGTTTTTCAGGGATGTAGACTGATGATAGGGCCACATCAGTCAGTTAAGGATCTTATTCTAATATAGATTCATCCATACGATGTCATCCTAGGCATCAATTGGCTATTCTTTGTGTGTATCGACATCGACTGTTTCTGAAGAAGGTTAGTGTTCTCAGACTCGGACGGCCGGCGTGTTACCTTCACCAGCGAGCAGAACAATCAGAAGGGAAACAGGCGAGAGGAACCTCTCCTCTCCTTGTTGGCCGAGCTGGCAGTGGAATCAGTAGATGCTGAAATGGTGGAAGTGCCAGAGATTGTCTGTGAGTTTATGGACGTCTTCCCTGAGGAGGTGACGACTCTACCCCCTCGGCGCGATATCAAGTTTGGGATAGACCTGCAGCCCGGCGCTCGACCGATCTCGATGGCTCCTTGCCGGATGGCACCTTCAGAGCTACGGGAGTTGCGGATTCAGATTGAATATCTGATGAAGAGAGGTTATGTTCGCCCGAGTGCGTCACCGTGGGGTGATCCAGTCTTGTTCGCAAAGAAGGCAGATGGTGGTCTCAGGTTGTGCATAGAATACAAGAGGCTGGATCATGTGACGATCAAGAATCGCTACCCTCTTTCGAGGATAGATGATCTTCTCGACCAACTGAAAGGGGCAGGGTGGTTCTCAAAGATCGAATTGCGGTCTGGGTATCACCAGCTAAGATTGAAGGAGGGTGACATCCCGAAGACGGCGTTCAGATGCAGGTATGGACACTTCGAGTTCGTAGTCATGCCCTTCGGCATTACGAATGCCCCAGCTATGTTCATGGGGCTTATGAACTCCATCTTCCAGGAGTACCTGGATCGGTTCGTGGTTGTATTCATCGATGACATCCTGGTCTACTCAAGATCAGAGGGGGACCATGCGGAGCACCTGAGGATGGTTTTGGAGGTCCTCCGACATCATCATCTCTATGGGAAGTTGTCGAAATGCAAGTTTTGGACACGAGAAGTGCACTTCCTCGGGCACGTGGTGTCTGAACAGGGGGTAGCGGTGGACCCATCAAAAGTTGAGGCGTTTGTTTCTTGGGAAGCACCCAAGAATGTGGCAGAGGTCTGTAGTTTCCTTGGGCTAGCAGGTTACTATCGGAGGTTCATACCCAACTTCTCCCGAGTAGCAGCCCCTTTGACAGCCCTTACCAAGAAGGACCAAGTTTTCGGGTGTAGTGAGCAGTGCGATTCAGCCTTCAGATATCTGAAGGAGAAGTTGGTCAGTGCCACAGTTCTGAGTTTTCCAGAAGAAGGGGCAGCTTATGAGGTGTTCTGTGATGCCTCAGGACAGGGCCTCGGATGTGTGTTGATGCACCAACAAGGGGTGATCTCTTATGGGTCTAGTCAACTATGCCCCCATGAGCGTAATTATGCCACCCATGACCTGGAGCTTGCAGCGGTCGTTTTTTCACTAAAGTTATGGTGGCACTACCTCATCGGGGAACGCTTTGTGGTCTTCACGGATCACAAAAGCTTAAGGTATATCTTCTCCCAGTGGGACTTAAACTTGCGAAAGTGGAGATGGGTGGAGTTCCTCTAGGATTACGACTTTGATATCTCTTATACTGAGGGAAAGGGCAATGTAGTGGCCGATTCCTTGAGTAGGAAGACGCAAAAGGATGCAGTCCGAGAGTCGGCGGATGCCTAGAAGGCAATGGAGGAGTTGGCTACCTTACACCTGGATGCGAAGATGGATAGCGGTAGAGGCTGCCTTTATCAGATGACAGTGCAGTCATCTCTGTTTCAGCAAGTGGAGGAGTCTCAGTGGGGAGACTCAGAGTGCAAAGTGATGCATGACCGAGTTGACCAGGGGAATGCTCCGGAAGGATGGACAGAGGATGGTCAGAACCGAATGCTTTTCCAGGGAAGGTTGTTCGTTCCGGAGGCGGTGTGTAGCAAGGTTCTCAGTGAGTTCCACAACTCACCCCTGGCGGTATACCCAGGAGTTTCCAAGATGTACCAGGGACTGAAGAGGCAGTTCTGGTGGCCTGGAGTTAAGCGAGCGGTGGCAGAGTTTGTGGCCAAGTGCTTAGTGTGTCAGCAAGTGAAGGCTGAACACCGAGTTCCGGGCGGCCTACTGCAGTCTCTAGATGTCCCCGAGTGAAATTGGGATGACATATCGATGGATTTAGTCATGGGACTACCCAAGGTCCAAGGGGGATACGACGCCATCTGGGTGGTAGTGGACAGGTTGAAGAAATCGGATCACTTTCTGGCGATCAGGGAGTCAAGTACTGTGGACGCTTTAGCACGAAAGTACATGGATGAGGTGGTGCAGTTGCATGGAGTTCTGAGGTCTGTAGTCGCGGATAGGGATGCATGGTTTACCTCGTGATTCTGGAGAGGATTGCAGCATGCGTTTGGCACCCAGTTACGCCTTAGCACTGCTTTCCATCCCCAGACAGATGGACAAACAGAGTGCACCATCCAGACCTTGGAGGATATGCTGCGGGCATGTGTTCTGGACTCAGGAGGATCATGGGTGTGACACTTTCCCCTGGTAGAGTTCGCTTACAATAATAGCTATCACTCTACCATCGGTATGGCCCCATTTGAAGCCTTGTACAAGAGGCCATGTCATTCACCTATGTGTTGGGCCGAAGTAGGAGAAGCAGGCATCCTTGGCCCGGAGATGGTGCAGAGCACGACAAAGAAGGTCCAACTCATACGGGAAAGGATGAAGGTGGCCCAGGACCAAAAGAAGTCGTATGCTGATACCAGAAGGAGGCCCTTGGAGTTTGAAGTTGGAGACCACGTGTTCTTGAAGGTCTCCCCTCAGCGTGGGCAGTAGAGGTTCGGCAAGGGGAGTAAGCTTTCTCCCATGTTCATCGGACCCTTCGAAGTGTTGCGGCAGTTCAGTGAATTAGCTTATCAGCTAGAGTTACCACCACAGCTACTGAGGATACATGATGTCTTCCATGTGTCCCAGCTCTATAGGTATCTGCACGAAGATTCACATGTCCTTGATTGGGGTGAGCTGGACATCGAGGACGGCGTGACTTTTGTGGAAAGACCAGTGATGATCGAGGATCGCAAAGAAAAGGTGCTTCGCGGGCGAACCATTCCCTTGGTTCGTGTGTTGTGGAGACATGGTGGTCTTGAGGAGAGTACGTGGGAGAGGGAAGCACAGATGCGTACCCAGTACCCAGAGTTGTTTTAATTTTTGTTCCTTGTTGTGGCTATTGTGGTAGAACGTTCTGTCTTTTGGCTATGAAATGTACTAGTTTTCTTCCTCTGATTGTGTGTGAAAAGCCCTGGCTATGGGAGAGGAGAGAACCCGACCGCTAATCAAGACGCATTAAGGTGGATGCGATTAAACCCGTGCAGGCGAGTCAGTGCCGCCCAAAGTGGATAATATCTTGACATGGGGAAGGAGACTCCCCAACCCTCACATGCCTGGGTAGTTTGACATGATATGTTTCTTGGTTCGTGACAGTAAGGTGTTATTAGTTAACGATGAGGTTCACTCTTGAGAGGTATCTTTTGAGGTGGTTGTTCGAACCCGCTCCTTCCTTTTGGGTTGTTTAAATTCTCGAGGGCGATAATAGTTTGAGAGGTATCTGATGTGATGACCCAGACTCTCTTGGTCCTTCCCTTTGCCAAAAATCTGGGTCCTAAGGGGGTAGCATCTCGGTGCGACCGATCAGAGCAACCGATCAGTGAGACCTATCGGCGCGACCGATCAGTGAGACCGATCGGCGCGACAGATCGGTGAGACCGATCGGCACGACCGATCTGTGAGACCGATCGGCACGACCAACCGGTGAGACTGATCGGCGCGACCAATCGGTGAGACCGATCGGCACGACATATCGGTGAGACCAATCAGGGAGACCGATCGGCGCGACCGATCGGCGCGACCGACAGGTGAGACCGATCGACGCGACTGATCGGTGAGACCGATCGGTGCGACCGATCGCTGAGACCGATCGGTGAGACCGATCGGCGTCACCCAACTTTGTCGAGTTCTTTCCAGTAGCGCTCCCTTTTGCGCAAATAGGGTTTTAAACCCTATTTTGACCTGTTTGAGTGTGTTTTAAAGACCCGTAACATGCATAAGAGTTTTAATTAAATACTTAATCAATTAATGAGTCGTTTTAAACCACCCGACACCCCTTTAATGATGAGTGGAGCCGCGTGGTTGACCCAGGACCCCCACACCTTACACGGTTCAGCGTTTTTATCTCAACCGCCCCTGACTCTTATAAAATAAGGGTTAGCCATGGTTTCTCCTTTCCTCGATCGTGTCTTTTCACAAACAGCTTCCGGTGCATCAGGCACGCCGCATCGTTATCCGTAAAGTTCCGCGCCCGGCCTAAGCGTCGATCATCGATCAAACAGGTAGGGAATTTCGTCGTCTCTCGCTTTTGTGTATCATGCGGGGTGGGTGTCCTTTTGTTCCGTAGAATTGGATAAACCAGACCTAAATAAAGATAATGAACGGATTCTATAAAGAAAGGAGGGGGGGTTGTGATCGTTGATGTTGTCTTATATTTTGATGTTGTTTCTTCTATGATCATCTCTCTGAGTTGTGTCGGCTTTCACCTTCTGAAAATTGAGGACGTTGGTGGTCGTTGTGTGTGCATTAACGAACCCTGGTGAAGTTTTAAGATGCTTCTTTGTGGTTGTGAACTCCTTCTGTAAAACGTAAATTGGTTAATCATGCATGCCCGGCTGAATAAATTGAAAGCACCAGGATCAATCCCTTCTGTGCTAACCCCGGTCAAAATGGAATTGAAATCATGGAATGTGTAAAATCTTTTAAATCTGAAAATACAGGCTTGGCTTTGCTTAGTGTTGGGGGCAGTTTTTTGGTGGTTTTCTCTTACGAGTCGATTGCTGGAGATGCGGGAGGGGATGGGATCCCCGGTTCTTTTATGCTTTCGGTGGTTATGAAACTGGGGATGGGATCCCCTGTTGATGTGGCTTCGGTGTTTATGAGTTTTAAGACCCAGTGGTTACTTGTCTATACCACAAACTCGGGTGGGATCCTCTGTTGGTGAAGAGAATTTTTAAATTAACAATTGACTGGACTCTTTTCCTTGGTTATGGTTATGGTGTTAGTTGCCCAGTAGTGCATGAACTTATCTGAACATTAACACTGAACATGAAATAAGAATGGGACAAATGGGTTTGTTGGTGAGAGTCGTGACTCAGACTTGAGTGTTGTTGTGATCTATAGGCTGTCTAAAGAAAAACCTAGCTTTGGGTGAGTGCTTGTTACCTATATATATACTTGTAGCTTTGTGTTTCTTATTCGCGCCCCACCCAAGTTGAGCACTTAGTGCCGAACACCCCCTTTTCATGGGGGAGGGTGTTTTTTCCAACACTATTCTTAGTGGCTGGTTATTAGCTCCTTTTATGCTCCATTTACCGGATATTCCAAGTATATTCAGGCAGGCTGTGATGTCCTGAGGTCCATTATTAGACCAAGAACCTTCAGGCGGGGTAGTTTGGTGGTTGGCCAGGTGTGTGCGGCAGGTGGTTTCCCAAGTGTCTTCAGGATGAGGCTCAGGTGTCTTCGGGCGTGGCAGTGGATTTTTCTAGCCCAGGTGTCTTCGGGCGTGGTGGTGGTTGCTCTGGCCTAGGTGTTTGTAGGCGTGGTTACGTGTGATAGTTGTGGCCCATGTGTTTGCGGGCGGGATTCGGCAGTGGGACTGCGTGTGGTAGTTGTGGCCCAGGTGTGTGCGGGCGGGTGTGGCAGTGGGACTGCGGTGAGAATGGTGGGCTTGGTTTGATGCATAGGATGTCTCAATAACCAGTGGGGAAGTGGCGCGGGGTACCCAAACATCGATGTGCTCTTATTATATATATATTACTTGACTTGCGTTATTTTGGGAGTGTACCTTGGTGAAGCTTGGGTGGATAGTTTACCTTGTTAGGTGTTTGGTTTACTCTTTTTTCTCACGGGACTTTAGTACGTTCCCCCACTTGTGCACGAGAGTCTTTGGTTTTCCCTACTGAGTGTACTTGTATGCTCACCCTAGGTATATAAAATTTCTTTTAGGTTTCCAGGAGGACTTCGGGGATCGTGCGGGACCATACTAGCTCAGATCCTTGGAGCAGTTGTAGTTTTCGTTTTTCTTTCTTTGGTACTTACCCTTGTAGACACCTTTTGCACATTGTGGCTTTTACTTTTGAAACATGCATGTTGGAATGGTTTACTGTTGGCTTTACTTTTCTTTTTACCTTGGTGTTGTGGGGTTTTTTCTTCTTATCTCTCGATCCTATAAAATAAAAAGGGTAATGCCTTCCATTTGTGTGAAATTTCCATACCCTTGGTGCTAGTCGCCACTCCGGGACCTATTGAAGGCGGGTTTCAGGGGTCATTATCTCTCCTTAAACTTAAAGAAGGAAGGGCCTGGCAATCTGCTGACCTTTCCCTCCTTTTGGTGAAGGCGGGTCGTGACACCCATTCACTCATTTCTCTCAACCAAGTGAACATTCTCTTTGGACATTAAATTGTGTGACCCTTTTACCTAGATCCTCTACAGTGGGTTGGAACCGACTCCCATGACCTATTTGAAATGAAACCCACTTTGATGATCGATTCTCTCAAGACCTTTAATTGGGAAGAAATGATTGTCCAAAAGACATTATCATTACTCTATATCCCAAACCAAGCCGCTACTAAGTCTCATTCACTTAAGCCTCCTCTACAGCCTCGTAAGATCCATGAATAGGTTATTTACACCAACGTACTCCATTTTAATAAAGTATTCCTTTAATATTTAGAATTGGCATCCTTTAATAGATCTCTCTCAATCCCCCCCATCCCCACCCCATCGGCTAATAAGAACCATATGATACAAAATGTCATGTATTCCCTTAATAATTATGACCCTCTTCTTTGTAGTATTGAAGGAATATTCTCTATTATAAGCCTCTCATATCATCAAAAAATGGTTGTTTTAGACTAACGAAATTGCTAAAAAGCACCCAGATAGTCTTTCAACCAGCAACTTGAGTCCAATAAGTGAGACATGAATATTAAAGTGGCTATTATTAGGTTTAAGACCTCACTATACCCTCTCTTGTTTAGCAACCAATAAACATGATAAACCTAAAAGGGTCACTCATGCATAAGTCCCACATAAACTGTTTCTAAGTTCCTTTCACCAAGTATTCCATTTTGTATAATCTTAAACTATTCTAAACTACTCGTAGTCAAATTAACATAAACTACATGATATATTGCTCCGGATTATAGGAATTTAAGAGGTTCATCACTGGTTATGGATTCAGGACCTTAAAATTCAACCTAATAAACTTTTTTATATGACCTTAAATGGTGCGACATGCCATTTTAAGAGTCACTGAACTACATGGGTTATTATCCCCTAATAGGGAAATAGATAAATACCCTCTCATGGTTATAATCGTGTTTCCATCACACCTACTACCTTCTAATATGGTGGTAATTTCTAGAGTACCCAACTATGTGGCTTTAAACCATAATATAATCGATCAATGAGGGAAAATATAGAGAACTTATAATATATATAGATGTTATATTTAATTAATAGTTTTGATAAATAACTTTTAGAACAAGGGTAACTGGTATTGTTATGTGAAAATATTTAATTAATACATATTAAATCTATAAGAGAGTCCCAAATTAGTAAATAAGAACTTTTTGAGATGATATGACACCCCAACCTCTCAACCTCCAAGTTCAATTAAATGTGTTGTTGTCATATACCAATGAACTCCTTCATTTGGAAATAAAATCATCGACAATAACAAAACATGATCAGAAATTCATAAGGTAACAACATGTCAAGTAAACCACCTCCAAATCATGCATCAGTTCACCCAAATATTTCATATGTTTAAAGAACAGATATATAGGAGGGAGAAAACAAGGAGAATAGGATGAAACATGACCATTGGAATCCCTTTATAATGTTTAAAATTACTATACAAACCCTTATTACATATATTACCCCATCATAGACAATAAAATATATTGTGAATTGATGGACAGAAACTCAGTAACACCATGAATCATCCCATTATATTAAATACTCGATCTAGCTACTGAAAATCTTGGTTATAAGAGATACTTTTTGGGAGGACAATAAAAGATTAAAATAAACATAAGTGTGATAAAAAAGGGTGAACAAACACTATAGAATAAAAATTAAATTCCACTATAGTAAATGAAAATTAAATTAAAGAAATATAATCTGTACTAGTATGATGAAATTGTGTATAGGACAAGATTTGAACAAAACTGAGTGTTGAAACCCTATTAAAAATCATGTTTCTATTTAAGAAAACATCAACAACAACCTCTATGATTTATCTTTATCATAGGATAATGGAACATATAAATTGTGTGAATGATATAATTTCACTAACCCTTTTTTCATTTTCTTCTTCCTTTTTTCATAAATTTTTAAAAAATAATCACCACTATTCTCATTAATGATTTTCCACCCCCTTTGAATAATTGATAGATTTGAGGTGATGGGTATTATGATAGAATATCCTAATTCCCTAAAATTATTTTATATATATTCATGTTGTTTTTTGAAATGTATTTATTCGTTTACTATGTTTTTCATGATCATTCAGGAAGCATGGGATCATCAAAATATATAGAAGTGTATAAGGTAAATACATGGAGATCATTATGGTTTTTGACATGGAAAAAATTGTTACAAAAACTAGTTCACTTTTTAGGGGTGTCTCTACAACATAGAGTAGGAAAAAAAGATGAATTGTATATGGAAATTATCTGCACAACATGTAGGTGTTATAATGGTTGAAATTATAGTTTATGGTGTTTAAGAATGAATGCATATCAATTTTTCATTGTGTAAGGTGTTGCATCATCATTGGGGGTATTGAAGAAAGTTTTTATGACCTCTATGGTGAATGTTAAGGATTTCATGTGACTGAATTGATGAATAAAATATGGTAATTTTTTATAACATTAGGTTGTGGTTGAATTTGTAGGTGGAGTAATGATTATCTCATAATTATTGATTACTTAGATAAAATATTTTTCTTCTTATTCATTCTGATTTGGTATTCAACTTCTATTTTATATATTTAAGTAACCAAACATGTAATCATATTCTGTTTTAATCTACTGATGTGCATTTCACTTATTCAAAATTAAATATAAAAAATAAATCACTATATCATTCTAAATAGTAATCATTTCCCAGGTTAAATTTTTAAAATTAATGCAAGGAATAATAATTTATACAATCAACCCTCAAATTTTTATTAACTCTAAAATAAGGATTTTTTACATATACACAATGATTTGGGAATTTTGGGATAATTATATTCACAAAAAATTATTTTTAAAAGTACTAATAATTTAGAATATCTCTTAGAGGGTATTTAAAATTTATTTTTATCTTATTCCCCTTATATTTCCATGGAAACAATATAGAGAAATTTCTACCAGGGTGTAAGTCCTACTGAAGAATCCACCCTTTCTATTTACTCTATGTATAGAATCTCTTAAAGTTTGAATATTTGGTAATGATTTCAAAATATAATTGAAACTTTTTATTCATTAAATAATTTCCTAGGAGTTATGATACCTCATCACTACTTTTTTAAATGATCTATCTATTGAAGGAAATATTTTTATGAATGATTCCTCTTGATGACAACAATTTTGTGGATGAATATTGGTTTTTTGTTCTCAAATTTGTATGATAGTAGGAATACCAAACATTTATAAAGGGATCTTATTTGACAATGGATAATTGAGAAAAATTGGTCCAATTATACGTTAAATTTATTGATTAAATGTCATTATTATGTGTCATTAAGATTAAAATTGTTAACTAACTGGTTAATACAAGTGGTAGATTCTATATTTGGAATGCTATTTGAAGACATGGTAATTTCCAATAAGATAATTTGAATGAGATAGAATCATTACCATAGTATAAGAAAAAACATCAGTGAAATAATGGTAGATATAATGATGAAGTACATGGTGGATAAATTATTAAATATTTCACTAAGTATATAATTATACTTAATTCATTGCACTCAGGTCATAAGGCCTTGATATGGTTCCCAATTAATCATTACCAAACATTAATGATGAGGTTAATGAACCTGGTCAGCTATTCCTAGTTTAATTTTATTGGTATCATTTTTGGAGTCATCCAATCCCCACTATTTGATTATTTCCTTCACATTCTCTCACTCTAACCAATGTTGAAGTATAGTGCAACCCTGGACCTATAGAACATAGAATATAACATGGGTGAAAATATATAGATTACTAAAATATTTTCCCATATAATAATTGAATTTTGATGATGTGATACCATATTATTTATAATTAATGGCCACATCTCATAGTATACAATGCACATAAAAAAAATTTGGTTCCTTTCCCTAAATAGAGTGTTCAATGAAACTCTATTAGATTATACAAACACTCCCTCCACAACAGTGAATATGTCGATCCCATTTAAAATAAAATCCATATTACCTTATAATTTTACATAATTAATTCTAATTAAATCCAATTATATGTGAGGTAAATTTGGTGGTGTTAAATTTTTATTCAAGGATAAATTTCACTGATCTATCAAAAGGAACAAAGAATTTTCAAAGGGGTAGAAAAAACTGGGGGCCACACCTCAAGCCTAGCCTCATATAGTACATGTGTTCAATATGGAAACACTATTCCCACGCACCTATTTTCCCATATTAGACTCCCTATTCCCCAATTACCATTCTAGATACATCATCTCTTATTGCATTCCTAGTTCACCTCTCACCTGATACCCTCTCTAAAAAACCAGGTTCCCAACAAATTTATCAACGGTTATCTGGGATCCCGACTCACATTTCCTATATAAGGAACCTAATCTACCCATTTGGGGATAAGAAATATGTAGAAACATATAAGTGCACAAATAAAATTCCCATGAATTCCAATATTCCCCTTTAGGTGACGTTAAAATCTCAATTAAGATAGAAATAATGAAAATTAAGCATATTTTCATCTGAAGTGAGGTTATTGTGGTACTTGCAAGAAAAATATATTTTCAACTCTAAGAATTAAATCCAATGAGAATAACCAGTGTTCTCTTAAAAATATACAACCAAAAACTTTAATATCTTAATAACTTATTATAATTTTATAGTTTAGTATAAATTTATGATTGAAACATCGAAATGAGATGGGATATTTCCTCGGTCATTGATTAATGGAATTAAAAAAATAACACAACAAAAAAGGAATTATCAATAAGAATGTATGGTCCTTAGGTGAATTTTGATGAGTTTCATCATTATTGTCTATTTTTATAAATCACATAATTCAATTATTATAATAAATAATATTTATATACTCACCCCTCACTATTTCTAATGTATGAGAATACTAGTTTAATCAAGGATTCTCCAGTATACAAAGAAATGAGTGGAAAATAATAATTCTTAATTGACAGAGTGAACCTAATTTCACCCCCAATAGTGATTATATGTCATTCGACTACTCAAACTATTAACCCCCACTTGTATATTGAGTTTACTTATTAGTGGGAGGCATTGAAATTCATATGGTGAAAAAATAAAAAAATGGTTACAGAACAAAGAGTGGCCATCACCCCCTCTACATCCTACCATATCTTCCTCATCATAGTCGGGAAATTATATTTGGAGTTAAACAAAAAAAATATTAGGAAAGTAACTATGATTATCACTTATACTATCCATGATAGGATTTCTCTTCGAAATTATGAAGAATTAGGTCATGGGTAAATCACAGTGATTGAGAACATAGTAGAAGTGGAAAAGAGGAGAAGAAAAAAGAAAATAAAAATATCTATTCATATTAAATTAAAATTAAAAAAAATTAATTAAAAATTCTATTCTAATCTAAGAAAGGATAAATATCCAAGTATAGAATCTCTTACAAGTGAAAAGTATCCAAATATTTATAGGTTTTTACTGTTATCTTCTCTATCCTTCAGAAATTTTGTGTTAGACTCCCTCTCTATGTATTGTATTTACATTTAATATTTAGGGGTGTGATTTATTTCTTGTATATGTACTCTAGATTATTCCTTACTTAGAAACCATTTCCATGATAACATTTTAAATTACTTAATGGATAGAGGATTTTTTGGATTCCTCAAAATAAGTTTACATTGTTTATGTAGTCCAAATTAATGGAAATTTCTTTATAAATGGTAGATCACCCAAATATCCTACACAACTTCACATTAATACTAGTGTAAAAAGATAAAATATCATTTATTGGTCAAGATATTATGTATGGGGCATATCTCTCCAGTATCAAATTAATTTAACCTTACGTATTAACAAAATAACATTGACAGATCAGGTGATTCATCCTCATGGAAAGTATATAAACCCTTATGTATCACTCGATCATATAATACTCTTATATATGGGTAGTTTTAACCCTAATAAAAAGGTAATACCCTTTACATATCACTTAATAATACTCCACCATATCCTTTTTCCTTACTAATGTTTCCCACCTTATCCTCAGTGACTAAGGAAATATCATTTCACATTATCCTAAGACTCTTACATATGGTTTGTCCCATATATAAGGTTTTACTATTAATAAAATAACATTATAAACATATATTCAGTGAAAATATAGGGGGAATTTGAAATGAAAATGTATTAAAATTTAAAAAAATTATTGTTTTATCAAACCCTCACACTTGTACCATTACACTCCTGGTAAATATATACATATAATACAAACTATACCAATTAATTAAAAAGTTTAAATGAACTTTCATTTTCCATCTTATTCTCATATTACTTCTTTTATGAGTCTAGTTATTTTTTCATTTAGAACATTAAATGTAATTCAAGCCTATCGATCCCTCTATGGACATGTATAAC
Source organism: Viscum album (assembly GCA_963277665.1). Lineage (NCBI taxonomy): Eukaryota > Viridiplantae > Streptophyta > Magnoliopsida > Santalales > Viscaceae > Viscum > Viscum album. Next base: position 57,901,825 of record OY728156.1, read on the forward strand.
TAAATCACATGGAAATTTTTCACTCACTCTCAAGAATGTATTTTTGTAATTTCTTCCTCTTTTTGAGATTGAGAATAAGTTCCATACACTTGTAATGTTATTACATATCCACTCAAAGTGAAATTTTATGTTCAATCAAAAGGTCTTTTACATGGGTTGTGTTAAAGATTTTTGTTGATAGTTTGATTTAAAAAATGTACCTTTTACCACTTATGGTTCAATGTAAAAAAGTTAAATAAATATAATTACAAACATAATACTTTTTCCTTACCTCAAAAATTCTACAAAACAGTACTTACATCTTCTTTATATGTGATTAATATGTAAAATTTTATTTATAATTTATAAAATCCTATCATATAATTATATATATTTATATATATTTTTTTATATTTTTTTAAGGATAATAGGAATGAAAATTTAATAAAATATTCATTTTAAATTTTTAGAAATTTTATAATGATTAAGGTCATGATTCATTCAAGAAGGGGTAATGAATGATTTAAATGTCATCATTATTCTTTATGTTTCTTTGATATATATACTTTTTTCATATTTTGTATTTTTTGAGGTGAAGATGTTAAATTGTGTCTTGTTTAAAGTGTGACTTAATTCCCATAAAAATGATTACATAACCTAAATATCCTCCCAATAATTAAAATCCATCAAAAATGATTCTGATGAACAATCTCTTATGCACTTATTTTAAAATATAAACCATGCATAAAAACAAAAAGAGAGGGGTGAGAAATGATTTTTCATTAATGTATATCCTATAATGTAATTCATGATCTCTAAATATCATAAAAGTAAGGGTATATATTGGGTTTGCTTTAAAATATTGAATCAGTGAGGTTTTGAATTTCAAAATTTTCCTTAATCATTTTAAAAACACCAAAATTCATTAAATTTTGAATAAATCAACAAATAATGTTCAATATTGTAAAATATATACCATGATCTCAAGAAATATATAAATTTAAGAAGATTTAAAAAAAGTTTTAAAATCCTTTAGAGTTTGGATATTTTTTTAATTGGATAGTTATTTATAAGAAGTGATTTCTCAAATGGGAATAAAATTCATTAAATAATAAAAATTTAATTCGGAGTAAAATACATTAGAATTCATGATAGGTTTTTTAATTTTAATTCCATAATTATTCCATAGTAAAATAACGGGTTAAAAAGATATAGGTTCCCAATAATACTCAATTCACACACACAAAAAAAGAACATATCTAACCTAAATTAAACCTAATCTGGAAATAGAAATGTTTTCCTCCCCACACTAAGAAACTACTACCCTCATAATAACTCAATAGTTATTTTTTTGTTTTAAAAAATTATAAATAAGATAGTAGTAAACTAATAAGTAATTTTAAAAAACCTAGTTATTTAGATGGGAATTGTTTTTAAATTTTCTTATTATAGTCTTCAATGTAATACACATCCACAACCATCCTTGAGAAACCAATAAGAAAAAAACAACTAGAGATATTTATTCAATAAAAAAATAAAATTAATAATAGGGTAGGGTCAATAATATTATAGAACTCACTAAGTGGGTGTTGTGTCTTTAAATTCCCATAGGTAACCAATTTTACTAGATTAACCCTACTCAAAATGTGTGTTTGTTTTATTTTATAGAAACCACCTAAAGTCATTTTTTCTAATATCCATGAATGAAGAATAAACTTATAGTACCCCATTATAAATGTATAACAGGCCAAATTCTATAATATGAGAAAATAAAATAAAATTTTATAATATGAAATATGGGGTCTTTTTACTAGATATAACGCACTCTCATATGTATTCAACATGATATTGCAGGAGTAGTGGCTTCACTATAGATCTTAGGTCTTCTCCTTCCACCACATGGGTCGTATCATCTTATTATTTCACCATAAATTTAGTTATTCATTATTCACTATCTATTTTTATATTCAATACTATTATAATAGAAATAACAAGATGGAATTTATTAAATCTCTATATTTTCATATAAGTGAAACATGTGGAATTCTGGTTTGTTTCTCCCTCATTTATGTCATCTTGGGAATTTATTAATCTATGCACAACCACTAGTTTTTCATTATCAATATATTACTACAATATTTTCTATTAAATAGTGGTTATATATTCATATTTATCACTTTTTATAGTTTCTATAGGATTTTATCTATATGAAGATTCAAAATATAGATAGTTATATAATGATTAAAGAAAATAAAAAACAAAATAATGTGAATCAAATGAACATTTTACTTCCTCGAGTGGTAGTTCCATGGTTTCTTTCTATTTTCATATATTTAATGAGTCTTATAAAATAATTTTAAGAGAGGTAAATGTGAACTCCTTTCTTTTTTTAAATCCAGTTATATTTTTTTTCCTCTTTATTCAATGGATAATCTAAAAGTACTGAATCTACATTGTCAAAACAAAGAGGGTTAGTTTTTTAATGATTTTCATAAAATTTAAAAATAAGTAAATTAAGAATGAAATAATATATATCTATTGTTTTTTAGATCTGTTATTCTTAATAGAGTGCCTCATTAAAATGTTTGATGTTCTACTCAAGTGGTGTATCTACAATTTTTTCTTAAAAATACACTCCCCTCGGTATAGTTCCCTCTTCTTCAACCTCAACAACCATGTCTTGGGCTGAATATGGAAAACTAAAAATTGAAGAATAATTATATAGTTTAGTTTTGAAAATATTAAAATCAAAGGAGTTTAAATAAAATTTATATTTATATTATGTATCAATGGATAGCTTTTTTTCCAAATGTATTGTTACTATAAATTCACTTGTGGAGGTAAGAAGTGAATCATCAATAATTTACTAATAAAATACCTCATCTAGTGTGGACTCATCAGATTATAGAATATAAAAGATATATCTTTCATATTCCTTGTTAAATTTAGGGAGTATTTTTTCTCTCTATGAAACAAATATTCCTAATGGTTACACAAGGATACTTTTCCTCCTTCAAATACCTTTTCTAAAGAAAAATTTTGTATGGATAGATAATTTTGAAGATCATAAGTAACGGTCTAGGGAGGATATTCAACTTTTTATTTAAGTTCATTAATTATTACTTAATTAAAAATAATGAATTTTATTACTTCCTCTATATCTTTATTTCTCTTATACTCTTTGTAGGATTTATTGATCTAGACCTTCATATCTATCATCTCTTATATTTCACTCCTTATGATTCCTTTTTTATTATCATAAAAATGGAATCAGTGCTGACATTATTTTCATCATAATATGGGGGAATGAGTAATTACTATTTTTCCTTATCTTATTCATCATCCAGAGTTGGTTTTTACTGGTTTTTATAATCATTCATCCTCTCAATTTAATTCTCTAGTATCAATTCCTAGCTCCTGTATATGGGAAATAGAATCTAAGGTAAAATAAATTACAGTTATATATTTAATAATTATTTGAATAATTCCCATGAATTTTATTATTATAGAGAGATATTATCTAAATCATTGATAATTTAAATTTCAATCTTATAGAATCAATCAAAAATTGGAAAATATAAACATAAGAAACAAATTGAGAAGATGTGGTGAATGGAGATTGTCTCCCAAAAATTATACTAGTGATGTGAATCTATTCTAGGCCTCATTGAAATAAAAATATTTACAAATCCTAGAATGCAGTCTAGTAGTATTAGTTTGTGTAATATCATGAAGATACAACCAAAAACATCACCATGCTTAACACTTATTATATTTATAGATATAGAAAAGTGTTTATCATCAAAATATAAAAATGAAATGATAGATTCATTGTATTTTTTATTTACAGAATTGAAACAAAGGGAAACATCGCACAATTAAATAGAACAATTAATGGGTGGTCTTTAGGTGATTTCTAATGATTTCTATAATTATTATTTACTATTATTAATTAAATAAATTATTACAACCAACAACATTAATCTAATCAGTCCTAATTTTTTCTAATGTATGAGAATCTTAGTTTACTCAGGGTTTTTATAAACTCATTCATGCCCTTTGGTGAGAGGAAAAGAACACTACTAAATCAATAGAGTGAACCTTATCAAACCCCTGGAAGTGATTTCATGCCATTTAACCACTCAACCCACTCACCACTACCGGTATGGTGATTGAATCTTTTAGGTATAGGATTTGAAATTGATAGATTAAAATAATTCGGTATTTTTAATGTAACATGTATTGATGATTTCCTCATTTATATCCTACCTTCACTACACTATTAGAATTTTGTATGTAATTTTAGAATTAAACATTGAAATCTATGAATATCATTATGATTCTCTCTTGGATAATGTATAATTGTTTAACTATTTATAATCATGAATCAAGAGGTTGTTGGTACATTATAGTGATTGAAAACACAATGTAAGAAAAAATAGGATAAGAACACAACACAAATTAATAACAAAAAACAATGGATAAAAATTAAAAATAAAAATAAAAGACATATTCTAACCTGATAAAGACTGAAGTGATAAGTGTGTAATATCTTACAGGTGTGAAGGGTCCAAATATTTAAAGGTGTTGAGGATTATCTCTCATATCCTCTTAATATCCATCTCTATATATAGCCTCTATATTTAAAGTTTAGGGAAGTGATATTCCCCTTGTCTATGCACTCCAAATTATTTTTTCTATGACATCCTTCACATGACCACTATCTACTTCAATTGATGGATGGTGGTCTTTTTGATTACTCAAAGAAATTTTACATAATTTAGAATGAACAAATTGAGAGGTATTTTTTGTAAATGGATGAACCCTTCATAATCCTACACAACATTATATTTTTCCAAGAAATAAAAAATAAAATCTCATGTGTCAGTTAGACTCTTATGTATTGTTCATATCTCACCTGAACTGAATACATTTACACTTATATATTAAGAAACTATCTATTATTCATTATTGGTTTCATCCTCCTTGAAAAGGAGTTAACTTTTACATGTCACAACAAAATAATCATATGTGTCCCCTATACATTACAAAATTTTTTCAACATCTCCTCAACGACTACAAAAAAATCCTTATGTAACTGCACAAGACTCTTCCATTTGGGTTGGCCCATACATATAGTTTTTCACATAACCTAAAAATAATAAAATTAGATATTTGATGTAGGTTTAATCTAATTAAATTAAAAAATGATTAAATAAATAAAAATAATGCTTTTTGTCCTATTGATTATAAATTCATAATTTATTCATAAAATACCAAAAATGTGTTATTTAGATTAAAATAATGAAAATATGGGGGAAATGGTCATGAAAATAAATAAAAAATCATAAATTTCATATTTTATCAGCATCTCTAAATTATTATGGGCATTACAAGAGACTACATCACTCAGGTAACCACAAAGACTAGGTAAAAACACTATTCTTAAAAGTTATTCCTAGGTGAATAGGTCATAAAATCCAAGAATATTATCTACCATAATGATGTCAATCCCTATCTTCCCTAATCATTTCATACCTAGTTCTAAGATTCCACAAAACTATATGCATTATGTCCTAGGTTTCCAATTTAGAATGAAATTCAAACTATGAGGTATTCTCCACATATCTCTTAGGTATTCACAATTATAGTCATGTCCAATTCACTTAACTAGGATCTCATGAACCTATTCCTCTCAACTAAGCACCCATCCTAATAGCTCAGCAAATTGGGTGCCCATTTCCCCTCAGTCCTATATTATGGGTTCCACCCAATTCAAAGGACCAATTTAAAATAAAACCCACTTGGGTTACCTATTCTCTCATGCCATTAAATTGGGAATAAATGGTTTTCCAAAATACCTTTTCAACACTTTATATCCCAAACCAACCCAGTGTTGAGCCTTATTCACATAATCCTCCTTTATGGCCTCCTAATATACAAGGCTAGGTTACCCACACCAACATACTCCCTATCAATAAATTATTCCATTGATATTAGGAATTAGACATCCTATTAGATATCTCTCCCAGTCCCCACCTCCACCCCCCCACCCTAAACTGATATAAACCTTAGAATACAACTAATCATGTATTTCCTTAATATTTAATAACCTATACCTTAGAGGTTCTAGGTAATATTCTCTCTCGCATCCCTATCATCTCATTAGAATCAAAAAATTTAGACTAATACAATGTCTAACAAGCTCCCAGATGATCGTTTTAATCAGCCGCTCGAGTCCAATCAGGGATCCATGAATATAAAGATGCCTTTTATTAGGTGTAATACCCAACTATACCCTCTCTTGTTTAGCTATCAGTAAACACTATAAACCTAAAAGGGAATCTCATGTATAAGTCCCACATAAAATATTTCTAGGTTCTTTTCACCTAGTATTCCATTATTTATGACATAAAACTACTCATAACTGGTTATTGTCATATGAAGTTATTCTAAAATACACATTAGTCCTAGTTATGGGAATTTAAGAGTTGAATCATTTTTTATGGATGCATGACACTAAAATTCACCATAATATAAATTTTAAAAGGACCTTAAAAGTAAATACATTTCCTATTATGTGTCACCGAACTACATGGGTCAAGATCCCCTAATAGGTAAAAATATAAATCCCCTTTCATGGTTCTGATCTGGACTTCATCACACCTACTACATTCCTAAATGGAGATAATTCCCAAATTACCCAACAATGAGGCTTCAAACTATAGTATAATAAGCTAATCAAAAAAATATAGAGAAAATATAAAATATATGATTGTTATCAATACTGAATTTTTCGAATAATTACTTTTAGAATAAGGGTAACTTTTATTATTATTGGTAAGGATTTCATGAATACTTATAAAATCTATGAAAGAGTCTCATATTAGGTAATAAGAACCTTTTTATATGATATGACACCCCAACCTCTCAACCTTCACGTGCAATTCAAAGGGTTGTTGGAACATCATAATGAACACATTCCTTTGGAAAGAATGTTTTCATCCAAACAAAATTTGATCATAAATGAATAGGTGGACAACATGTCAATTACACATCCTCCAAATAATGTGTCAGTTCACCCAAATATGTCATACTCTATAAAAATGGATACATAGGAGGGGTAAAACATGGATAATAGGATAAAATATGACCATATCATTTCATTAATAATGTTTAAAATCACAATACCAAACTATAGTACATATATTACCCCATCATAAACAAAATTAAATGTAACAAATTGATGAATATTAACTCAGGGACACTATGAATCTTCCCATGAGATCAAACAATCATGATAAATACTAAAAATAGTGGGTATAATAAACACATGTTGTTAGGAGAATGAATTAACAAAATAAATATAGGTTGGATAAAAAAATATTGAATAACCACTATATAAAAGAAATAAAATTCCTTTATAATAAATGAGATTGAAATTATACAAGTTAAACCTATGATACATTAATGAAATGTCTGATACTATAAGATTTGAACTCAACAAATTGTTGAAAATATATTATAAAAACATTTTTATCCTTAATTAAACATAAAAAAGACAATTTTTATTTCTATTAAACATAGTGTTACACCACATGGAAATGGTGTGAATGATATTATCTCACTAACTTTACTTCCATATTATTCTTCATTTTGAATAATATTATAAAAAACTTCTCCCCACTATTCTGTTAAGGAATTTCTATCTATGTTTATTGAATGATAGATGTGAGGTGATGGTATTCCTAATAGAATATATCATGTTACACAAAGTATTTTATAGAGAATCTAGGTGTTTTTAAAATTTCTCTGTTCCTTTACCATGTTTTTATGATTATATAGGTGGAATGAGTTCATTAAAATATATGAAAATTTATATGTTTAATAAATGGAGATCATTATGGTTTTTAAGGTTTAAAAAATTAATACCAAAACATGTTCAATGTGTGGGGTGCCTCTAAAATATTGAATTGGAAAAAAGATAAATTCTATACATAAATTCTATGTAAAACATGAATGTGTTACAGTGTGATCCATGCTATTTTTAGGGGTTCAAGCAAGCCCATATAGACATTTTTCATAGTGGGAGGTGTTTCATCATCATAGTTTGTCTTGAGGGAATTTCATATGACCTGTATGATGAGTGGTGGGGATTTCATGTGAATAAAGAGAAGTTGAATACTTTGTCATTCCTTCAGAATGTAAGGCTATGTATGAATATATAAGTATAGGTGGGAGTAGCTCATAATCATTCATTTATAAAATAAATTATTTTTCTGGTTATTCATTTAAGTTCAATATTATTATTCAATTTCATATCTCTAAGTAACCAAACACATAATCACATAATTTTTAATCCATTTATGTGAATTTCACTTACTCAAAATTGAATATAAAAAAACCATAACTAATTCATTATAAATATTAGGTATTTTCCATGGTCATTTTTTATAATTGTTGTATGTAAGAAAACTTTATACAATCTTCACTCAAATTTTTATTAACTTTCATTTATATTTTTTTTACAAGCACACCCAGTGCTTTTGGAAATTTTGAGAGGCATTATTTTTAATTGTTGTTACTTAAACTAATCAACTTCAAATGTATTTATCTAACTGGTTGTTTAGTGATGAAACATTGAAACGTTACATTTTTATCAAGTAAACACTTGAAATCAAGTTTATTAAGCCAATAAATGTATATTAAACTATGGTCCACTTAAATATTATTTAATTAAAATTATTTACAAAAATATTCAAAAAATGGAATATATATCCTAAAAAATGAATTATGTCTCCAAGAAGACTACAAAACTATATTTATTCAATGTGAATAAATTAAATAAAAAATTATTTAAGGAAATAAACAAATAAAAAACACACATATCCTAAAATATGTAAATATATCCCCCACGCTGTGATTTTTTAAAATTCTTTGAAGAAAAAAACTCAAGATGTAGACAACAAAAAATCCTATAAGATAGTGAAATAAAACCTTATTATTTCATGTTCAGTATCTTGATATAAGATCATAATAATCACTTTATTGATATTAGAAATTAAAAACAATGAAAAACTAGTTAAATTTATTTAATGTAAAAAATAAAGAAAATTAACAAAGAGAAAGAGAAAGAAAGGCTTGGTTTGGCCACAAAGTGGGTGATAAGTTTTTTATTACTCTAACTTGGAAGTTACAATTGTAATCCAAAATCAAAAGGTGTATGGGGATTATATTTTTTGAACCACCATATATTCAATCTCTTGAAGTCCATAAGTGATCACTGAAACTGGAGAACCTGAACGGAAAAGAAAATTTTCCCAACACCTAAATTAATAAATAGAGAGAAGTTATGTTGGGGGATGAGGGGTGATAACTGTTTTTAGTATATACTCTATATAGTATTAATTTTACTATTGTGTAAGTATTTTATTCACCACAAGTCCCTTGGGTTCTTCTTATTCATATAACACCATCTTCTTGGTTGTTTCTTCTCTAAACATTATTATAATCTTCTCCATGATGATAGATTCTTTTTCATTATCCATAGATATAATTGGATTAATTGTATCTATTAAATCATCATAAATAAATCTATTGGGAAATTCAATAAATGAATAATAAAATAATATTTAATTCATATAATGGTTTAGTCTCATTTATGGTTTGGTTAAAATTGATTTATCTTCTTATAGTGCCTCTAAGATTGGGTAAACAGAAGTTATAAGTGGATACCCAATCTTCTATTCAAAAATAATCTGTTATTATTGGTTTATATATCCATACTTGGAATATAGTATTTATTTTTAATATGAAAAATAAATTTTAATATAGTTATCAATATTTTTAGTTTGAATATAATCAAATAAAAGTAAATATAGAGTTAGGCCAACTCCTTAAATATTTTTAACTTCTAAAGTATTTTCTTATTTAAGGTCCTTATAAACTTTAGTAGAGATTGTCATGAGTAAATAATTTTGACATTTATCTTCCACCTCTTTCATATCTTCATAATTGAAGACCATTTGAAGTAGTTTCTTTTATTATTGTTTTTTTGGTCCTCACTCTATAAATTATTTGATGGTGGTGTTCATCATCACCCTCATTTTCTATAGTTTTATAATCTATATTTGATTCATTTCATAAGTGTAAAACGATGTTAATAGTTCTTTGGTTTCAATATTCACTTTTGGTGGCATGGAAAACTTTTAATTTGAAGATTATTTAGTGCATTGTGGTTTTAGTTTTCTTCCTTAAATCCACTTTGGTACACAAAAGGATGTGGCGGCCATTAAATATTTTACACAAGCACCAGTGATAATATATAAGTGGGTTTAGTATTTATTTTTTTGGTTACAACTAATTTTTTAACCTAGTTAGTTAATTTATCCACCTTCATCAACTGGGCATAAATTTTTTATCCATTCTAGAAAAATAGTAACTCAATAATACCTATTAGTTCCATATTTTCTATCTTTTTTCTTACTTTCTTGAATTATTTTGTGCATTTTTTAATTAAATATTGTACATGTGTGGGAGATTTTATACCTTTTAGAAATATTAATCATAATCTTCCAACTCATTATAATGGGTTGAATTATATTGAAAATATCATATTCTATGAAAAAATTTCTATAATCAATTATTTGATTTGTTTTTTATGATAAATAACTCCATTGAGAGATATTTGGAAGAATTATTAATAAAATTTGGTGATTGTGGGAAAACATAAATGATGAGATGGATTCAACATTTAGAGCCCAACCTGTCATGTGTCAGAGGTTAATATTACACCACATCTCCAGGGAAACCTTTTTTCTACAAGTTAAAAGGCATTGAGAATCCTACGGAAGTTGTGTCAACCTATAAGAATGCATAGGTTGCCCTCCATATCCAATAAGAAAAACATGAGAAGGTGCATTAGTGCTAATATAGCCCTGTATTATGACCAAAAATGGAATTGAGATACCAACATATCCTTTTATATAATCCTTAGAACATTCCACAAATCCAACAGTTATCATCAACTCGTCAATTTATCCATGAGGTCTAATGCAAGTTGAAAACTCAAGGAACTTCCCTCCATGTTGTGATGCTATATATTTTAAGTAATTCAAATTCCATAGTGTAAAAGTTTGTGGAATCACCAAATAAGTACTAAGATAACTCTTGAGGTTATTCTTGTTCCAATGAAACCTTTTTCCCTAATGTAATGGCCAAAATCTTCATAAATTAAATTCAATTTTTAATGAATAAATGACTTATTAGGAATTGTATTTATATAAAAAAACATGAAAGAATTTTGTAATTTTGGACTAGTATAAAATATATCAGGTTGTATTTAAAGTACCATTATGTCTCACAACCTTTCATAATATATTCTCTATATAGTTCATGTTAATATTATTATATATTAAGGGTAATGATAAAGTTTAATTGACATTGATTAAAGAATATATGGCCACAACTAGTAGGTTCATACATATTAAATCCCATTTATTATAGCTTCATAGGGATATTTAATCACTTATATTTCCCCTTTACCTTTCCCATGTCGAGATTCAACAACTAAACAACAGGTAAAACCATTTATGGGAGAAGTTAAATCTTATTGAGATCACGACCCAAACCATGTTCGCTGAACCTCCACAAGAAAGTATCACCACCACACACCTTACCCTTATTGTGTACTCAAGTGTAATTATGGGTTATGTATCTAGAACCTATAAGTATGAATTATCATATTTTATTTTAAATAAAATAAAAAATTTATTTATAACTTTTTATTATTACTTTATAAATGATTAAATAGTGGTTTTCATAAAAATTATCTTTTTATATGAAGAAACCCGAATTGAATTTTTTGTAAAATATATAGTTTCTACTAAAATAATGTTTTTATAAAATTAAATTATTGTTTAAATAAATTTTTTTTTATAAAATATTATCATTAAATATCATTTACATAAATACAAATAATAATTTAATTTGTTGAAGTATAATGTAAGTTTTTAAGGGTTAGAAATTTGTTAGCATCATAAAAAGTAATATTTTCTGGAAAATAAATATTTTTATTTAAAAGTGTAAATTATCATATTTAGAAAAAAAAAATTGGTAAATTAAATATAATTTTTGAAGTCAACACATTGATATTCTTAAATGGTGAGGTTTTCAAAATTTTATGATAGAATGAAATTTTGGGTAAAAATTAAATATGTTATAAATAGATGGTATGTATCCTAACATAATAATATCCCAAAAGAAAATTTAATAAATACTATAAGGATTATCCATGACCAAAATTATTTTTACCCTTTAAATTATTGTGTTTTGAAGTTATTTTTTTAATTATATATTCCTTTAATTAATCCTCCAAATTGTATATTACATTTTATGGTTTTAAAATAAATTATTTATGAATATGACTCACTTATATATCCCCAGTGGTATTAATTTTACAGAGTTCAGTTACTATCATAATAAAATATTGAAAACCACTCCCATTTTTCATAAATCATGTGAAGGTTTTTTCTTTTGAATATTTCATCATATAGTTTCCAAAACCAATGTTTATATATTAATTAAGATTTCCCCCTCTCTATTTCTATAAATACCCACCAAAAATCCCATTTATCTTCAATAAAAACCCATTAATCATAAATATACTCCCTCAGTATCTTTATAAATCCCTTAAATAGTGTTACTATAATCATAAGAATCTTCTATCAGGCTCTTAGAAGTTCCCTCTCAAGGTAAGGGATCCTCTCCACCTATTTATTCAAGATCTTTCTTTGAATTGTGTCTTTTGATCTCTAAATTTTCATGTTGGAATATGTTTTTAAACATTGTTTTTAATAGTTTTATTATTTAAATGTAATTATATAACTCCTTCCACTCTCATTAAACCCTTCCATGAATCCTTATTTACACTTGTTATACAGCTGAAATTATCCTAGGATTTTCTATGAAAAACATTTGTGTAGTGAAAACCCATACTCATTTCCACTCAAGTGTATTCACCTATATTTACTTCTAATTAATTGATTTTGGAATTCCATGTATGTAACCCACACTCCTTAATCATGGTGTTAAAAGTGATTAAAAAAGTTCTTGTGTTTTATGATGCATGTTCCACACAAATGTATGCACATGATATGAATGTGATGAGTGATAACGAAATTATATATCCCTCAAGTAAACTGGGTGGTGTTTTTATCTCATGATATACAATTTATGGTACATGATAGGTTATCCAAATAACACTATTTTATGATGTTTTAGTGGTTATACATGACATATGCTTATGGTTTTATGTTTTATGTAGTTGTTAAATTCATATGTTTCCTTGATGTTACCATCTTATATAATGATAAGATGCTGGTGTTTAGGATTATCACCCCTTGTATCTCACCTTGATATTATTATTAACTCATTTTTAATACTTTCATCATGTTATTATTTGATTATTCCCTTATAGAGATTTATATCTCACCCCTTTCTTGTGTATATCCTCATGTTATCTCGTGTATTTTTAGAAGAGTGTTGGAATTTTAAGAGAGTGTTATGAAGTTATCAATAATGTCATCATTTCCCTATTTTAATTTATTTGTCTATGTACCTAATTTCTCAAATACACAAGGTCTCTCAATCTTATGGGATTGTATTAAGTGTGTATTTATGTAATAAAACAATAAATAATGTGTATAAAAGATATGGGTTTTCATATTCGGTATCAGATAAAATTCTATCTATTTTTAGGAATTGGGAATATAAAACCTTTTTCAAAACCTTAGATATAACACTAAACATAATAATATAACCCTAAATTTTGGAAATGTATATAGTAACTAGTTTTTAAGAAAAAATATCTCTATAAAGATACTACAGGTGGGTGTAGATTAAAAATATTTGTATCTAGGGTAAATAAAATAGAAAAGGGTGCATTGGGTTTTAAATTAATCATTACCTAGTGCATAACAAAGAGGCATTATTTCAAACCTAGTTTGACACCCAAGGGACATATGATTTAATAAAATCACCATATCTTTATAAACTATTATAAATGGAATAGAAAATTCCCCAAAAAATGTTATGAAATAGACCATAGAAAATATTTATTGAAACATAGAAATTCATAGGTCAAGGATTTCATATTATTCATGGTTTATTCATTTAATTTTAATATTTTTCTAATATGTCTTTAATAATTTAAAAATTCCCATCCCTTTATTTATTTTGGATTAAGTAAAATATTAGACTAGAATAAAATATTTGATGGTTTTCTTATCTTCCATTTATGAAATTCAATTCCCTAATGTAATAATGGTTCTAATAATTCCTTCATATCCTACATGTTTAGTATAACTATTCAAAAACCACCTCAAAACATGGAAATCAAGCTATATGTGAAAATTTAAAATGGGGAAATTATTGGATCCCATGAATATAAATTCTTCAATATCTATATTTTCTAGATGAACTTCTTAGAAAACTATGTCTACTCCCTCAAATAAAATTTTATTTTGCTCTAGGTTTGTATTATATTTCATTTTATATATCAAACATAAATTTCTGAGAGAATGAAATCACCCTTTGTATGAAAAATTTCCCTTTTATTCTACAAACTTTTATGGGGGAGGATGAGTTTTCTTTGGAATCATTATTTCAAAAATGAAATTATTACCTTATGGTAATGTATATCTTTCCCATATGGTTGAGACTCAAAAAAAGATCATCCTTGAAGACATTCCCCTTATGATAGAATATGCTTTTGTGTTTCTTGAAGCATTTTTTTTATCTTCCTCCTATTTGAGATGTTGAGTTCTTGAATTAATATATACCTAGAGATTGTATAACATATAAGACTCTATATATAATGAACACAGTTGAACATTAAGAGTTTAAAATGAAACTACATGACAATCTAAATAAAGGGTTTATATGACTAATTCATTATTTATAGGGTGTGTGTGTTCTATTTTCAAATAATAAATATGGTTCAATTTACCTCTTCATTGATTATCATGAGCTCAATATGATCATGATAAATAATGTTTATCTTCTACCATGTATTGATGACTTATTCAATTATTTATGTGGATTTCAATACTTCTCTAAGGTGTATCTTTGGTCATGATATTATCAAGTAAATGTGAAGAAGGAGGATATCCCCAAGATTATTTTCTATAAAAGATATGTTCACTTGGAGTTTATAGTGATTCCATTTGGGCTCACTAACTCTCTAGTTATCTTTATGTACTTAACAAATAGAGCCTTAAAAGATTATCTAGACAAATTTCAGGTAGTCTTTATAAATTATATTCTATCTACTCTAAAAGAAATGACAAACATGAGGATCATTTAAATGTTGAACTAAAGGCCTTGAAAAAGTAAAATTTATATTAAATGTATAAAAAATGAAAGTTTTGGAAGGATAATGTAACATTCAAAAGTAATTTTATAAATAACAATGGGATATCTATGGTTTCTTTAAAAATTGAGGAAATTAAAGGATGGACTAGACCAACAAATGTGATAGTAATCCAAAGTTTCCTTGGATCATCTTGGTACTATCATCAATTTTTGTGGAAATTCTCATGATTTTCAATCCCACTAACTAAGATAACATGGATGGGATTTAATTTTTTATAAATAGATGAATCTGAGGGTATCTTTATATAATTAAATAGAAGGATAATCACTACACATGTACTCATGTTTACCACCAGTGGGGAAGGATTATTTATCTATAGTGACGTTTCCAAAAAATTCTTGGGTTGTGTACTCATAAAAGATGAGAAATTAATATCCTATATATATTTTTAATTAATGATACATGACCAGAACTACCCAACCTCTAATCTAGAATTGGTTGGAGTGATCTTCACATTAAATATTTTGAGACATTATCTCTAGGGGAGAAGTGTGCCATATACATGAATCATATAAGCCTCAAGTATATATTCAGCAGAAAGGTTCTAAATATTTTCCAATGAAGGTTGTTAAATATAATAAAATATTAAGATTATTCATTTCATTACCATCCGGATGAGGAAAACAATGTGGGAGATAATCTGAGTAGAAAGGATTCTGTAGCCTTATTCATGATGAGTATTGAAAGGGATCTAATATTTCTATACATGAAAATAATGGATGTGGCAATAATAAAAGGATATTCTTCCCACCTTGTTTAAATAACTTCTCAACCATCAATTCTTAAAAGGATCATTGAGGCCCAAACAGAGAATGAGGGCCTATAGAGAAAGTTAGTGAATATTTCAAAGTTTAAAATTTATAATTATGGAGTTATAAGGTTTGTAACTAATATATATGCCCCATAAAAACAAGAGTTGAATATGGAACCTCTAGATGATGTGCATATCTCATCCTTCCTTATTCATCCATGAATAACTAGAATGTATATATATTTTTTGAAAAAAAATCTTATGGGAAAATATGATGAGGACGATTAAATATTTTTTAAATCAATGGTTGGTATTCCAATAAGTCAGGGATGAATGACTTTAGTCTAAGGGTATGATGAAAAAATTTCCCATACTAGTATGGAGATGGGAAAATATAACCATATATTTTATAATAGGACTCCCCAAGACATATAAAGGAAATAAATCCATCTTGGTGGTAGTCATTAACCTTAAACTTTTTCTACATTTCAATGCTATCAATGATAATTTCTCTCTTGACAAACCTATCAAGATATACATAAGATAATTGTTAATACTACCAGGCGTAACACTTTCCATTTTATCTAATGAAGATATTAGGTTTTCCTCATGGTTTTAGAGAATGCTTTATGAAGAGATGGACAAATAATTGAGTTTCATTTCATCTTATCACCCACATATGGATGTCCTTTGTAAAATAATAATTAAAACAATAGATAATATGTTGAGATCATGTTAAATAGATTTAAATGTATTTTGGGATCATAAATTTCCCCTATTAGTGTTCTCCTATAACAACAGATTGAATTATAGCATTCAAACGGCACCATATGAGACTCTGTATAGGAATAGGTGTTGAACTCCAATATACTAGGATGAAGTTAGAGACTAGAATATTATGGGACCTGATCTTATCCAATACATGTAGAGGATGTTCAAACCATTGAACATCACATGGAATCTATGAAAATTTGATAGAAAATATTTTCATAGAATTGTTAATGAGACCTGAAGTTTGAGATGAGTGATAACTTGTTCATTCATATATCACCGTGGAAGAAACTCATGTGGTTTGGGAAAAATGGAATGATTTTTCTTAGATAAAATGGACCCTTTAAGATCCTTGATCATAACATATCAATGTTTTTTCAACTAGCACTCCCACCTAACATATCTTAATTATATGATGTGTTATATATATTCCTCTTGATTAAGTACATAATAGACCGCTCACATGTATTGAATTCATTAGTTGTAACTTTGTAGAATTAAATTTCATATGATTATAATCCAATGAAGTTCTTATATCCTAGATAAAAAGTTATTTGAAATAAAGAAACTCATCTAGTCATAGTGTTTTTGTGGAACCAAAAGTTTGATAAAGAAACATGGGAATAATAAGAGGTGATGAAACAAAAATATCCTCATTGGTTTTAGTGTATAAAATGAAATTTGGAGGGTTAAATATATGAAGGGGGGATAATGTAACAATAAAAACTTTTATAAACGACATTCCCTTTTAAATGAATAAATACATTATTAAGAAATGTAGTAATAGAAAACACATGCACTAATTTGGGTATTTTGGACCATTATAATATATATCATGTTAGATTTAAAATACCATTAAGTATGATAACCATTGGTAATATTGTTTTTTTACAATTCTCATTATGAATAGTATATATTATGGGTTATAATAAAGCTTAATTTACATAGGTGAAAAAAAGTGATGGCCTCGACTAGTAAGATTGTACCCTATGAAGCCAATTTATTAGAGCTTCCAAGGTAGATGGTGTCACTGGGATTTTCCCTTGACCATTCCCAATCAAAGGTTTAATTACAATATCATGAGTGTAACCTTTTACAGGATAAGTTCAAGATTATCAATATCATAGAAAAACCCATGTTCTTTGAACCACCCCAATAAAGTGTCACTAGCGCACAGCTTAATCTTAGGGTGTACACTAGTGTAAAAGGTTGTATATGTCTAGAACCAAGAATTATGATTTTTTATTTTTTATTTTAATTAAAATAATTATTCTATCTATCCGTTTTTATTATTACTTTATAAATTATTAATAATGATTTTAATAAAAATTTCATTATGATATGATGAAACCAAAATAGTATTTTTAGGACATATAATTTTTTTATTAAAACACCCTTTTTGATAAATTTAATAATTTTTTAAATAAATATTATTTTAATAAATTAA
Source organism: Viscum album (assembly GCA_963277665.1). Taxonomy (NCBI): domain Eukaryota; kingdom Viridiplantae; phylum Streptophyta; class Magnoliopsida; order Santalales; family Viscaceae; genus Viscum; species Viscum album. The sequence continues at coordinate 57,920,206 of OY728156.1, forward strand.
TGTTATTAAAAATATTTTATTTAAATATAACTGATAATATAATTTAATAAAGTTCAATGTAATATTTATAAGGGTTAGAAAGTTGTTTTCATTGAAAGACTAGCATTTCATGGGAAGATGGATTTTTATTTAAAAGTTTAAATTATCATATTTATACAATTATTTTGGTAAAATAGATATTATTTTATAATTAGGCATGTTGAAATTATCCAATGGTGAATTTTTCATAATTTTCTGTGATGGTTGAATTTTAGTGTAAAAACTAAATAAAGTATAAATATATGGTATGTATTATGACATCATAATATCCCAAAAGTGATGTAATAAATAAAACAAGGAATATCTAAGAACAAAGTTGTGTTTTACATTTAAAATAATTTTTTTTAATTTATTTGATTAATTTTATAATCCTTTAATGAATCATCCAAAATCTATATTATCTTTAAGGTTTTAAAATCAATTCTGTAAGAACATGACTCACTTCCACTTCACCAATGGTCTTAATTTAAGGATTTAGGTACTTAGAATAATAAATTAGTGTGAACCAGTCCCCTTTGATAGAAAACATGGTCAGAAACCATTAGTATTTTTTTAGTTTTTATTATTTTATCAAATAGATTCCAAAACCTATATATAGAAAATAGTAAAGATTTACCCTCCATTTTTCTATAAATACCCACTCAAAATCTAATTTTTCATCACTCAAAACTCATTGATCATGAATTTAATACCCCTATACCTCTATTAATACCTCCCATGTTGTTCTTAATATCTTAATAAGCTCCTCTCAAGCTTTTAGAAATTCCCTCTCAAGGTAAGGGATCTTCTCCTCATCTTTATTCAAGCACTTTCTTTGTATTATATCTTTTGAACTCCAATTGTTCTTGTTATAAATTTTTTTTAAAATCCCTTTTACTAACCATATTATTTAATATTAATTAATGACCTCCTTTCACTCTCATTAAACGTTTCCATGAGTCCTTATGTACAACCATTATGTTGCCAAAATTATCCTTCAATTTTTGGTGCCAAACATTTGTGTAGTGAGTACCCATTCACATTTAAAATCATGGGTTTTCACTAAGATATACCTATATTTAATTTATTAGGTACTTACATTTATGTAATCCACACTTCTTAATATTGATATTAAAATTTATTAAAGACATTCTAATGTTATATGATCTTTGTGGTACACAAATGTATGTACATGATATGAATGTGACGGGTGGGCCTGTAACTATATTTCATTATAATGAATTGGGTAATTTTTTCACCTCATGAGATACCATTTTTGGTGAATGTGGTTTTATCCTAATAACATTATGTTATTATTTCTTGGTGGGTATCTTTTAACTATACTAACTATGTCATGTTTTATGTTATTGTCACATTTCCAAGTTTCCTTAATGTTATTATCTTATATCATGATTTTCTATTCATGTTTATGAATCGCACCCATTTTATGTAACCTTGATATTCCTCTTGACTTATCTGTATTACTTTAATCAGGTTTTACAGTTATTATTCCCTTAATGAGATTTATATCTCACCCATTTCTTATGTATATACCCAGGTTATCCTATGTAGTTTTAGAAGATCGATGGAGTTTTTAGAGCATGTTAAAGACTTTAAAATAATTTCATTGTGTTCCTTTTAATGTTATTGGGATATGTACATAATTTATCAAAGAAAAAAGGCCTATCATTATTTTTGTATTTTATTAAGTGTTTCTTTTGTAAAAAATCAAGAAATAAAGTGTATAAAATTTATGGTTTTTCATACTTAATAGAGAATATGTTCTTAAGTAAATACTAACTCATGACTAGACCCCACATTTCATCTATGCCATAATATATTTTCACTTCGAATCCCAAGATTATATCTTCCAATCAAAATATATTTCATTGATGAAAAACATGATTTATCACTTTTTCACCCATGAACATCATCTCAGCACCATTTTCAACATCATATGTGTGGTAATTTAATGAAGGGTGGGGAAGATAATCGGATGGCTTTGAATGTTCTCTTCACATTATATGGTACACAAGAAAGCACATGGGACCAAAAATATTGTCTTATACATAAGTACCTAACCAAATTAGGAAATTCCTAAACAAACAATAAATATAAGAAAATAATAAATTACAAGTGGTCTTTTTGGGTTTGTGGTGATTTTGACTACTGCTAAGTATCTCTATTGAATTTTTAAAAATCATTACTATGTGTTGTTTTTATGTTCCTTTAAATATGGTTAAAAATTTTAAGTGGTTAATTTTTAATAATTTCCAAAATAATTATTTATCATTGGTTTATTATTAGTAATGTTTTACAAAACTAATGTTATTTTTGAATATAAATAACGATGGTTATGACCACCACTAAAAATAAACCATAAATATTTTAGAAAATTTTTAGTGGTGGTATTTTTATTTAGTTGTGTTATTATATAATTTAATGGTAGTCTTAAACACCTATATTTAATTTATCAATAGTTTAAAAACTATTGTGAAATTTGGTGCAGTAATATTTTTTACCATATATCATATCAGTTTTAACCATTTCTATTTTATTAGCAGTGTTTAAAACCTCTACTGATCTTCCCAATCTATAAAAATAAAACAATGAATTACCCTCTAGACTGGACCAACAAAAACTAATATATATAAATATTATCCATACAATATAGTCTAACAATAATAATGATTCCCATACATCAAGAGACAATATTTTACTTTATAAAAAATATGTAGATTCCATTATAATTTACAAAATGTCAATAGAAACATCACTTAAACAAAAAAAATTATGCTTAATATAATATGAATAGACAAAATTATAATTTACAAAATTTTAATAGAGGAATTATTACTCACTTATATTCTCTATAAAATAGTATCCCTCTCACTCTCCATGGTTGTATTGTGTTGTTACTCATCACCTCATTCCCTGCTTCCCACCTATGATGTGTGCATATAAAGTAGTCAACTACAAATTAGTAATAAAAATATTCAATAAATAATAAATGAAATAAAATTAAATGGATGATGCAAAAATTTTAAAAACTTCCAAATATAATCATTAATTAAATTATATGTTAGAAACACCATTTTGAAGTAACGTTTTAGAACATAAAAAACCAAGATCATCTTAAATTGGTTTAAATAAGGTTTTCCTTGGATGAATACATATACAACTAAATTATTAATCTATTTCAATTCAACATTTTTAATTCAAAAAAAATAGATCTTTTTTAATGGTTATGTGAGAACCCTCACAAAATGAAGTTGTCTTAAAAACCGTATCAACATTCCACATCCAAAGAATCACAAAAAAAAAACCCCACACACTATAACCACAAAGCATCAAACATCATAAGAGATTGTGGAACCATTAAATTTTTATATAATTCTATTATGTGTATTATCCATATATAACTTCCAGTGTATAGCATGTACAATTGTTTCTGGATCATGTTTGATGAGGTATTAAAATAAATAAGACATCTTTTCCTTCTTGGGTGGTTAATTAATCTAATGTTTCTTCCCTCTGTACTATCTCTTAAGAAGTATCTCACACTCGCATCATTTGTCTCTACCCTATAGGATACTTTCTCCTCATTGGAATACTCGTATTATACTAAACCTATTTTTTCCTATTCATACTCCTCGATTTATAGCCATTAAAATTGGTTACCTAGTTTAATATTTTCTATGTTCCTTCTAGGACTTACCTACTCACTGAATTCAACCCAATCCTCTATCTGGGTAATGCACTCTTCTTTTCACTATACCTAGTTATTTCAATGGAATAGGCCACCTACACCTGTCAGTTGGGCCATTGCATCAAGAGTGGGATTGAATGCCTGTCTAAAAGACTCTGTATATGAGGAAGATATAACTTCACTAATGTTAGAGACTAAGAAAACACCTTCATGAACCCCCTCATTCCCCCTTAATGAACCTGATCCATCCTTGTCGAATTTTTTTCACTCAAGTTGTGGCTTAGATATTCATATATGACTTCTATCTTCGACTTTGTATTCATGGTTATTTCCTCTTTCTAGATTCCAATAGAATTACCCATCCCTTTATAACCTAACTAGTCTGCCTCGAGGTTATTACAAGTATATGTCCCCATAAACTTCGGATCCTACACCCCTGACCTTTTCTAACTCCCATGATGATAGGATGAAGGAAGATGACCAATCCAACTGCAGGATGAACAATAATATGCCCATGTTTCAAAAATGACTTCTTTTATGCAACATAATTATTTTCCCACTATTATCCACACTCACTCTATTGGTTCCTTAGAAATATGAACCTCTACACAAATAAAGGGGAAATTAGGATGACTAACATAATTTGTTCTATTATTAGAACAAAATATTTGACCTACCTTAATATAGGGGGGTTTTTAAAGGGAGTGGGAGTTTCGAAAAACATCGTCAAATCATTGTGAAAGGAGATTCATGTTTCATATAGAACTCATATGAGACACTATATGATGTGTGAGACTCACTACTCAGTTAAATACATCACAAGGCTCTAACAATTAACTCTTGAACTAGTCTATACCATAATCAAGATTTAATAACTAAAAATTAACCAAAACATGATTCAAAACATCCTTACTATGAGATCCTATTAATGAGAGAAACACATTGAAACTACTTTACCTCATTTTGGTTTGTTTTCTTCCTCCCCAAATGTGAAAATATCATCATCCCTTGGTGAAAATCCACCACCTCAGAAAATAATACAATTAGATATATTTATATAAATGAATATATTTAATGAAATTAAGTTTATATATTTTTATTTTAATCCCATAACTAAATAAAAATTTAAAATAATAACATATTTCAAAAAAGTTTTAAGAAAATATTATTGTGTATAGTAAAGTTATGTATTAAGAATATTTTTCCATATTTACTAAACAAAAATAATCAACTAAAATTAAAAACAAAAATGTAAATTTATGAAATTTAGTGTTCCCAAATCCTATATTAGTGCTACTATTTCTATAATAATACTATTGTTTATCAACTGAAACATAATATCCAATACACTTTTGAATGTTGAGACTCAGTCATTCTATGTTTTAATAAGTGTTTCTTGATCTTTATGTATACTTTTTTTGCATAAAATAACTTTTGTGGACCAGGATCACCCAAACCAATGAATCCTCTATTTTTGACATCATTGGTAAAGATATATGTGGAATATTAAATATGGTTACTATATATTGTCCATAACTCATCCCCCTCACACAATGATAATTATATTTTCCATGAACTTGATCCATAGAATCCTTTGAGGATATTTTCACTGACATTAAAGGGTTGGAATCCCACACTTATTAAATTTAATGATATTAAATTAAAAATTTATTGAAGAACTCCAACTAATAATTACAATTTTTTCCAACGTTTTCTACAATGTAATTGACATAACTTCTATCTTTTTTGGTGAACATCAAACCACAACCTTTTCCTTCCTATTGAATGACCTACTCATTCACCTGTTTCAAATAATTACATAACTAACAAGTTGAAAAACTAAATTACTTAAATTTTGATATATATATATATATATATATATATACATTTTAATAAATTAAATGGAACCTTTAGCCTTATTTCCTTTTGAAAATAGTCAACCAAGAAGGGTGGATAATCACTTTCTTCTCTAGATAGGTAGAATTTCTTGTAAAAATATCCTAAATAAATTATATATCCACAAAAATTAATATTATATTAATATAGTGATATTTATATAAATAAATTTTATAAAACACTTGGTATTATTCGGTATAATGATGTCCAACAAATTTTTTCTACTTTTTTTAAGGCACACCCTTGAGGACCATCTCATTCATTTGTGACACTGATAAAAATGTGTCATTGAATTCATAATAGAATCTCCACTAGAAATATTACAATTCATGAAAAAAAATATTTATATATGAAATTTCATCATCAATGTTAAAATGGAACATCATCTACAAATAAAATACATAAAATTTGTTAGATTATTAAAATATTAAGTAATAGTGTTTAATTTAATTATATATTAATACATTATTGTTATAGTACCTTTATATGAGTATAAAAAAGATTATTCTTCCAAGAAAATAGAATATTTATATAATATGAATAATGAATACTGAGATATTCCACCTCGCATGATAGAGGGCCTAGGAACTACCCAAAAATTTATTTTTCACCCTCAGTAAGTACCACATATTCATCAAAAGGAACAACTACCTTTACACTCCTGAAATTCCGAATATCATAAATATTGATGTTTTTATCCTTTATTTTATTAATTTAATCTATCTAAAATTTTTATTGAGAAATTAGTATTAATATTGTAGAAATTAATGTGGTCACATTGCAATACATATTGAAAACTATGACCCACTAGTAAACTCTTGATGGTAATTGATTGTCGACCGAAATGTTGGATAGATCCATCATAGGTTATCTATCTTATCCCATGAGAACATCACTAGAATTCATACATATAGATGAAATTATATTAGTATTTTATGAAATTATACAAAAAAAATCTAATGTATTTGATGATGTGTACCTAATTTCACAGTGGTAGAATGAGAATCTTACGATGTATAGTGGGACTTATCACTAAACATCTTCTAACATGGCTGTTGACACTTCATTCAATTTCACAGATGAAAAACATGACAAAGGTAAGTACCTTAAAATAAAGTTGATAAAATATATAGAAAATATCAAATTTTAAAAAGTCTCAAGATTTGGTTCTCCTAAGGTGGCATGAATCACTAGTGGCATGCAAGAACTTGTGAGCCCCTCACTTGTATGTTACCAACTTGTGGGACAAGCCTTCGTCACCCAAGGTAGAATTGTTTCTTGTAAGTAGACCCATGGGGTATTAATTTGTATGAACAAATTTATCTAAAGATCGATTGCTACTCTGGTCTCCCTAGTGCTTTTCCCAAGTCCTCTAAAACCTGCATGGTAGTTTCATAAGACCTAAATAAAGTGAATTAAAGGGGGATAGTGAGTCTTAGGTCCTCCAAGTATTAATAATTAGAAACACTTTCATGAATCATTCAATCAAACCCCTAATTTAAGAACACTTGTGAGACTACCCTTCCTCAAGTCGGAAGTTGTGTGCCCACCTCAGACAATACCTATGAAGACCCTTGAAGGATTTAGTCAATTCTCTCCCAAGTCTAGTAATTCAGATTATTTTTCACATCATGTGAAGTCCATTATCCCAAGTCTAATTGTGCACCACATACGTACGTGTCACTTACATGAGTTCCCTTTCTTGGTTCACCTCACCCCTTCAGCCTACTTGAGCCTTTCATGAAGCCTCCTTCAAATCCATTCATGCTAGGGCCTCTACATCATTGGATCCCTTTCATGAGAAGGATTATGTTGAAAACTCCACCAAGACCTCCTGATTTACCAAACATTTGGGAAAGGCACGTCAGAATGCATCTAATTTGTGTTTGTATATCTACGGTCAGTGGTTTTCCACACTTTTTTTATAAAAGGATTCAGATCCTGGGTAAGTGTATAGGTTTGAATATCTACTTTCATGTGCACCCTTACCCTGGGGATAGTGTTGTGGAGTTCTAGTCTTGGATTTAGTGGATATGACTTTATCCTCCCTTTATCATCTCTAAGACTCGGAGCCTCTAGTTTATAATAGGGAGAATGAGGATCACACTTGTTTTTCCCTTTGACAAAGGAAGAGCCTCCATCCCCTCCTGAGACCAAACAAAGGGCATCCATCCTGGAATAATCCCTTATCCTTTTGAGTCAGACCTAATGACCTTCACCTTCATTTAACATTTAATAGTTCATTTCCCTGTTCCCTCATCCACAATCTCCCTAGATTCTTTCACTATAGGCTTGACCTCTTCTATCATTAGAGGAAAAATTCATTCACTTACTCTTGTTTGTCACATCGAGGATGAATCATGTAGGCTTAGAGATTTGTGATGATCACAACATCCTCAAAATCCACCTCATTTCTTTAACTACAAGAACTCTGATTCCTACAATAACCGGGATATGTAAGATGCCTCCCTGATTCCCGAGCTCAAGGGACATCCTCCAAAAAATATGGTCCCAATAAAAACCCACAATTTAATATGGAATCATTTTTAGGAGTAAGCCGCAACTTAATCATCTCAAAGGTCCATACACCCCAATGTGAGGAATAAACTATGAGAACTCTGATTCCCACCATAATCGGAATATATAGGAATTCTTCATCTAGGGACCATGATCACTGGATATCCTCCTTAGGATTTCAATCATAGTTCTCTTAATCCAAGAATCCTCCTTAGTAATAAACCTTGAATTAAGTCCCCCTTAAATCTAAATGAGTTAATAAATCTCTTATAGACCCTGTCATAAGGGAATCTTCTTTAGGACTAATACCCACCGTATTTTTTTCAAAGCACCATACTCCCCTTTGAGACTTACTAAACTGTGTGGGCTTTGATTACCATCCAAATGGGATATGTAGAAATCCTCCCTAATCTTCAAGTCCAACACTCCAAATTAACCATGTTCTCTCTATGCCACATTCCTAGCAGAGTCTAATTCAGCTTGGAATTTCATATTCCTTCCCTGTTCCATGGGCTGTTTCAACATAAGTCTCACACAAAGATTTGTCTATGCACCTTACACCTATATTTCATTACCACATGACATTAAAATTTATAGTTAGCTCTTTATCACACATCCTTAAAAGGAATGATGTTTCCCATTAAGCAGTACCGAACTACAAGGGTTATGATTTATTTCACAAGGATACATAGGTATTCCTTCTACGGGCATGATCCTAACATCAAAACAACGTTTATCTCCCTAGATAAAGATAAAATCTTGAGTAAACTATGTCTACCTAGAATATAATAACCTCTAGAGTAATGATCTATCTCCCCGGATGAAGATAAATTCTAGGGTGAAATTCATCTACCTAGATGACAATAAATTCCAGAGTTTCCCACTAAGTGTCTTATAAACCAACATCATCATAAACATGGATAATGAATATATAATAATTATATAAGAGGATAAAATTGATGTAAAACCTCGAATAAATATAGATATCTCCTTTGATGAATATCCTTGAATAGATACTGATGATTTTGAATTCCACACATGTTAATAATTCATTGAATACTTCTAGGGAAACCTACATTACGCTTGGTAAATTAATAAGGATTCATAAACATCCCAAAAAAGGGTGTGATGAGCCTGACCTCTCATACTATCGACCAATGTGAGTTCTTAAGTATCTTAGGTCAATAAACCTAATGAATTTCTACCTTTGGAAAGAAGGTCCCTTTCGAAATAGAACCATTGGGTATTTCTAGTTCCATAAACAAATACGTTGGAAACCATACGAAAATAGTGATTCTTGACCAGAACACACATCTCAAGGGAAACAAAAATATGGTGAACCCGATGTAAATCCTTAAACAATATGATAGTGTTACCCATCTTTCAGGCCTCTATCAATTGATAAAAGAGGTCCAGATAAAGAAATCATTCTTTCATGTTTTCATCAAGAAGATTCTAGTTTTTTGGATTTTATTGTTTGTATTTTTTATATATACAATAACTTATTTACAAAAACTCCATTTATTCGAAATGGATTCCATCTAGTTTACACCAGTGAATGCCCCGACTACTAATCAAGCTGGATCCTCATCCCCTCAAAGGATGTCATCACCAACTCAACATCTTCAAAAATGGGTTTCCAACACACTGGTCTGAGATTACCATCAACAAGGTACTATACCAACCTTTTAGGCTACCTAACAGGCCCTCCAAATCAACAATAACCCCCAGTTGTCTGGTCAATGATGACCAGTGGTCCAAAAGCATAGGGTACCAACCACCGTCTTCAACCATTTTGGGAGATTATCCACAAAACGCAATTACCAACCCCTCCCCTATTATAGGGAGGTCAACCAATAGGCCATCCATGGCCTCATCCTAAATACATAGGGGTCCTTCTCAAGGGATCCTACTAACAATCACATTCACAAACATCACACCGCAAAAAACCCTCAACACGATGATAGTGTTATCTTCGGTTGTCCTTCCTAGGTCCCTCAGACCCGGTCATGAAAAAAATACTTTCGGGGACAACATAAAACTAACAGGGAGTAGGTTTCTACCTTTTCCAACTCTTAAGATGTCCTCCAACCCTATTTGGTGGAAAACAATTCCCATGCAAATACACCCATCCAAATTAATTCCATCGGCCAACAGACTCATCTAGTGGAACCCAACCAATCATGCCATTAAAATCTGGTGGAGTACTATGAGGAGGAACATACACCTGCTTAAAATATTTCAGTTAGCCAGCATACTCATCTAGCTACATTGAAAGGATCTCACTAACCACATGTGGAGGAAATCTGCAAGCAGAAACATACACCCACCTCCACCCACCAGGCCTTCAAGTAGTCTCGTCTGGAAGCATTTAAATAAGTTCATTGTCTATGATTGGTTTAAAATAGATAATAGTCACATATACCTGCTAGCATTCACCAAGACTACTTATAGTCTCCTTTTTCAGCACCTCAAGAATTCATTCGAAAAGATCTGATGACAAACCTGGGGTAGACTCAACTCTATTCCCCCATACATGAGTACTGTCATTATCCACTAACAAGAAATGGAGGACAGGTGCAGGTACATACACCTACACCAGATATAGAATAGACTTGTATTTCGGTTCCATCTACTGAAGTAACCAAGCACATATTAGAAATGGTGAAATGTAAGACACAAATTCTTTCCCATATCTTAGAAGCTTTCCAGAATATCATAACGGAAACTTCAGTTGTACCAGAGATATGAACACATAATTGTTTCCACATACCTGGAATGACTCATCATCATTCCATCTCTAAGAAGATACACACCTCTATTCCATTCTAGGTGGTTATTGGGAAATACTCCCCCGTATCATACGGACAACCAGATCAGGCACATAGACTCATTCCAATTAGAGATAATCAATCTATTCTTACAGTCACTCAAAAGTGGGCACATACACCTGCTCATGACAACCACTTTTCCCAGAAAGTGGACCCAACTATGTATAATAAGGTGTTTAAAAACAAGTCTCACCAAGTACATTTGTAGAATCAAGTGTCGATCTGTGATCTGGCTCCTCTTAATTCCTGAGTTCTTGAATCCGTCATACATTTATTTGTTGTGGCTCAAGATACTACCCTTCCATTACCAAATTATGGGATTAGTAGGAGTAATTCTGATGTTACTCATTAGACACTTTATCATGAAGTATTTTCTCATGACAATTCAATCAATATTGAGAACTTATCTCTGGATGAGAGCCACGATAACCCTTCATGTGGCCAGAAGACCAAGGAGAAATAGGATTTGTCCCTTGATGTAATCTACCATGGTGGTCCTCCACATGGTGGTATTCACTACAAACTTTCTCTCAGTGGTAGTGTTTCAAATTATCGAGATAATTCTCTAACTTACAATGTAGTGATGAGAAAGCCCTCATATCTTGAGGAACATGAAAACACAATTCCATTCATTTATGATGCCTTTTTACTGGAAAGTGAAATACTTTCTCAACTAGAAGACACTCTATTGAGAAATTCCTTCTTTGAACCTCCCTTCAGTCATTTACCTTCTAATATAGCAGAGAAAATACCAACTAATACAATTATTTGTGGTAAAATTATCCAGAAGCATCCACTCTGGTCGGACTAGGTTGAGAAACTTCCATAAAAAGTCAAATAGGATATGTCTAACATGATAAAATAACTGGATAAGGGTAAAATACCATTTATGTTTTTTTCTTTTCCCACCTATCAATACAACATACCAGAGATTTTGAAAGAATATTGAATTCATGATATCCACCTCAACATATGGAAGGCTCTTCATCATCTAAAAGCCATTGTATTAACATATGATGAATATCAAAGTCATTTCAATGTAATAGAAGCTTCACAACACCAAATTGACATGGAATCTCTCCAGGTTTTCTGAAATCCAAATATTGAGAATTGATAGAAGGACCTTCAATGTGCATGTCTCAATAAATTAAATAGGTTGAAAAAATTGATTGCAGACGCCCCATCTGGTGTTCATATCAGAGGATGGGGTGCATATGGAGCGTTGCATTTCACTATGCTCCAAAACCAGCAAAGCCCACTAAATGTGGTCTCATGAAATTTTATTTCCCCAGGCCAGCTACAATAAAATATATGTTCATGGATGAAGAGATATTCAGCAAGAACATACCTCGACTAGATTTAACCAATATAAGGACCAAAGAGATCAAACTATTGAGATAATTTTTCATGAAGTGTTTGAAAACATCGAACAGGATTCCCTATTAGAGTATGACAGCCATCAGATTAAATGCATTTCTGAAATACCACAACGGTCTTCTGAAACATGAAATTTAAATGGGTGTTGGGTAATGCACCCAGAAAAAATTCAGACCAAAATTCATAAAATTAGAAGAGAGAATATGATGATATCATCTATAGTGGTTTAGGAGCCACCCTATCACATAGGTCTAGAGGACTCTTTTTCCCAAACCAAATAACTAAGAAACAGATCCCAAAAGGTTGAGAAAGATGAACAAGAATAGCCCCAACCCATAGGGAATGGGGATTTTTAACATTCACATTCCCCCCATCAATGAAAGTTATATTTCTCTTGATTAGGGAAGATATAAAAAAAATGAATGCATGAGTGAACTCTCTGAGGATTCCCTCAAGGTTAGTGTTAGTAAAATAGTTCCTAAGGAACCAACAAATAGGAGAACACAGTCTCATGGAAGTAGAATAAAAGGGTGATCTTACCAAGATACTAATATAATTCCAAAAATGAATTATTCATTGGTAAATTTAATTAACGCCATCATGAAAGACCCTCCAAAAAATGGGTACAATTCATGGGAGTCATAGGATGGTGTTCTTATTCATAATGTGGTCCATAGGGAATAAAATTAAGGAGGTGTGTGTACCTGAAATCATAGGATTTCTCGAAATAAAGGTATCTCATCAATTAATCCACTTCCACCATTTTGAAAGGAACCTAACGGGGAAAAAGGAAAAGGTCAGACTTCGTTTGAACTTCTCCTTAAATAAGGTCAATCTCTTTCATTGGAAGAAATATTTTCCCAGTATGGAGAGGAGATGAATGATTTGAGAAGACTCAATGTATAATTACTCTGAAGCAACATTCCTACAAGACAAGCCCCATAAGAAGATCCTCATATCGTACATCCAATAGGATCTCCTCCGCATAGAGGGTTTGTTGCAACTACTGATATGGATAATAAATTACCAAAATTTGGTACACATTATTATAGGGTCAAGCACAACCAAATTGGAATGTCCCCATGGGTTATCCAAGATAAATATCAGCATCACCACCAATGGTGGTCCTACCAGTTTCCATACCATTTCAGGATCTATCTGTTGTACCTATATAGGTCCATGATCATCCAGATATTCCTCGAATTCTTATGAATTTCATTGAGTCATTGACAACTTGATTTGAAGTTATGTAAGGTTGAATTTCACCAATACAGTCTATAAATAAGGTTTATCCAGAATGGTTTGATCCGACCCCTCCTCTACCAAACTTTGGGAATCCCACATTTCAAATCTTCAATGGATCATGAGATTTGGAGCATCTTTTGACCCATTTTTTCTATTTTTGTGATCCTGTGATTGGGACCCATGAGAAATGATAGGTAGTGAAGCTCATATATTTTGTGAAATGACTATAGGGGGAATCCTTCATCTATTATACAACTTTACAATCTCTATCGATTACTGGAAGGGAAGATTTTCATTAGAAGTACCTTGTCCTGATCTGCTCAACACTTAATAAGAAAACAATCTTCGACCTCACAAACTACATGAAAATATAGAATGAAAGAGTTTAAACTTTCATTTCTTGGTGGACATTATTAATATACTCCTTAAATACACCACTCCCCCAAGAAAAATTGATTCCCATAATTTCTGTGAAAATTAGTACACACCATTGATCCGTGTGAAATTAACAGGAAGGTTTCAGGATCTAGCTTCAATTTCTCAATAAGTGAAAAACACCATAATAGATAGTATAGCCAAATCCCAAGTAATTCCATAAACTCTGGGAAGAAGAGCAGGAAAATTAGATACCGCTACAGTTACACTTAAGTAGGCCCTTGTACCTGCTCCTACATCAAATCCCTCATCACATTGTAGGGATCCACTTCCCAAGTGTCAGAAGAAATGGCCTCCTCATCAAGATGATAAAAAAGATAAAAGGTGTAGAATGTTTTAGAAGCTAAAAAACAAGGTCTATTATTTTTAAAATAACCAAGTCTCGAATACTCCATCTCAACTTTGGAAAACAACTTAGTTCAGTTACCAAGGCCAAAAAACTAATAAAGACGGAGATGAGGACCTCCCAAATTATTTCCTCTTTCATCAAATTTTAGGGAACCCCATATAGTGGTGTTTTGTTTTTTTTGGAAATCCTACAAAAGATGTTGGACTCCAAGATAGTGAATATGAAAAATTCACCATCCCAGGTAGCATGTGTTACTACTACTGATCTTGATGAAGAAGTCGAATGGTAGGAAGTCAAAACAAATAATTCTTAGAAATTAGATGATTATATGGTTTGGAAAATAATCAACCAAACTCATTTCATTATAAGAAAATAATTAAAACAATCAATTGTGTGTCATACCCTTCCATTGTATCCAATCCATCTTCATAAAAAGATCTCTCCTCCAAGGGCCAATATTCAAAGAAGAGACATGGTCATAATGATAAAGAGAAGTGAGAAGAATATCATATCAGGTTAAGGATAAAGTTTTTATTGACCTTAGAGGATTTCATGCCATTTATCTCAAAATCATAAGAACCTCCCTGCCAAATGGAAGAATAATAATAGACTTGTCAGGAAGAATCTTCATTATATGAGGAGTTTATTTTCGGTTCCATTAATGTTAGTCATTTAATGGATCCATATGATAATTATGATTCTGAATATAAACTGGAGTTCCCCATTTCTGATTGGGGAACTGGGGGAAGAGGTATTCAAGGTTGAGGATATAGGAGAAGACATGGGTATTCTAGAAGCTGCTATTTAGATGACACCCCTGCTCGAACCTTTTATGCAATAGAAACTCATGGGATAACCCTCTAGTGGGCTCAGTAAGGATAAGGGAATTATCCAGAACATGACAGGGTATTCTTTGATATGATTATCTTTGAAGATCAATTAGAGGCTATACAACCAAATTCTAGGAGAGTGGGTAGACCAAGCCAGCTTAGTCCACCAAGAGTAGAAGTATTTCCATATTCTTCCCCGACAAATGGTCCCTTAACATCATAAGCATAAACATCCAAGGAACATGAAAAACCACATCTCCATAATATAAAACACATACCTTTAAACCATAAGTATGATTTTTTGAAGCAATTGGACCATGTACCAACTAGGTTATCAATATTGGATTCTTTGGATATATAAAATGATCTCTAAGAAGATCTAATTGAGGCTTTTTCAAGTGACAAAAATTTTTAAACTGAGGCTGCTGCTGCCAAGGTCTATCATATATAGAATGATCATGTATAATTTCATGTAGTCATATATTTCATGGACCAAGTTGAGGATGATGTTGTAAATGGACACATTAGGCCCTTATATTTATTTGGAAAGTCTAATGATACCCAAATTCGATGGTCCTTCATAGATAATGGATCAGGTGTCAGCCGCATTCCCATCAGTACACTTTGTCAGTTTGGTCTCACTAAATATAATGTGTCTCCCTCTAATATGATGTTGAAATGTTATGATAATAATTAATAAGAACCTCTATGATATATTACACACAAAAATCAGTTTGGGGATCTTGTTTGTGATTCAGATTTCATGGTTGTCTAGCAAGACACTTCTTTTAACATTCTGTTGGGAAGGAATTGGCTACATCAACATGCAGACATTCCTTCATCATACCATCAATGTCTTGAATATTTTGTTAGTGGAAAAATTGGGAAAATACATAGAGATGAGGCCCCATTTAAAACATTTTAATCTCAATAAATTTATGTGGAATTCTATCACACACTAAGAAAACAATCCATAACAAATTTTGTTACTAGAATCAATTCTCTGAATGGTATAAAAAAGATCTTAGTTAATCAATTCAAGCATCTCAGTGTAGATTATGTGTTACCAATTAATAAAATTGAATGGGTTGGCCCAAATCTAGGAACTCATTCAGTGGATTACATGATTTCAGGTGAGGAAATTGAGACTGATAGCACCGGAGAAATCATTGATTCACCACACAATAATGAAATCCTAAATGAATATGTATTCATTCTATCTATAGAACTTCAGAAAGTCACTAATTCATCAATCAAAATATAAGAATGTATCACACTTATAGAAATAGACGTAGATGTTAACTCCAGTTTCATCATCTTCCCTTAAAATATTCAAAAAGATCCTTCATCATCAGTTGGTCCGAAGATGGTTGCCTCCACTACAAGATGTCAAAATTTGACTCCTCCCCAAGATTGAACAGTCCTGTTTCATTACCTACCATTCAAGTAGGGGCATAAGAAAAAACACATGAAGAATAAGAAGAAGAGGATGACCTCATAGATTCCCCTCCAGAATTTGAGGAATGCATATCCACCAATGTGGATGTACACAGAGAAATAAATCTACGTATAAAAAAAGATCCATGCCCCACTCTTATTAGTACGAAAATGATTTCTGAATAGAAAGAGGTGTATAAATTTTTTTTAAGCAACACGAGGATGTGTTTACTGTGAATTATACAAAATTTCTAGGTCCTCTCCCTAGGGTGTCTACCCATCATTTGGGTTTCCCAGAAGAGCATCGAGGATATAAGTAGGCAGCAAGAAGAATGCACCTGACTCATGCCTCCAAAATTGAGACTGAAGTTGACAGGATTATCAAGGATGACTTCATACAAGAGGTGAAATATCCAAATTGGATAACCAATGTTGTCCCAGTGAAAAACAAGAATGGTAAAATCAGAGTGTTCATTGATTTTAGATATCACAACTGGAATTTTCACAAATATTACTTCCTAATTACAATTACATGACTCTTTATTGATGATATAGCTAGATACAAAGATCTCTCCTTCATGGATGGATACTCTAGGTATAACCAAATCTAGATGGCCCTTAAAGATGAGGAATCCATAGACTTAAGATCCCCTTAAGGATTATTTTTATATCGGATAATGCCTTTTGGATTGAAAAATTATGGTACGGCGTATCAACATGCAATTCACCACATATTCAACCCCTTCTTGGGGAAATTCATTGAATGCTATGTTGATGATATATTGGTTAAGTCCAAAAAAAATTACGATCACCTAGATGATATGTAGAACATATTCAGCAAGCTTCAGCAACATAATCTGAATTTGAACCCATGAATATGCTCCTGGGATAACCTTAGAGAAATATCTCAACTTTGTTGTACACCATAGCGGCATCGAAGTTGATCCTGAGGAGACAAAATCTATCTTTGGAATGTCACCTCCTCGAAACATTAAAGATCTTAGATGACTTCAAAGATAATTTTTTTATATCGTATACTTCATATCGAATTTGGTAGGATAGTTTTTTCTCTTCACAAAATTGATGAATAAAGGGGTCACATATAAATGGACAAATGACTGCAAAGAGGTATTTGATACCCTCTAGAAATAACTCTTGATTCCATCAGTATTGACACAACATTTTAAAGGAAAGTCTCTTATTCTTTATGTGACAACCTTAGAGCGACATTGGGTTCCTTACTTGCAAAAAATAATGATTCTGGGAATGAAAATAGCCTTTAATATCTCAATTGAACCATTCTTGACATAGAGAATTGTTATTAAGATATTGAGAAAATATTCCAAGTATTAATCTTTGAAGTTCAAAAATTGAGTCATGATCTGAAGCATCATGGGGTTCAATTGGTACCTCACAATAACTCAATCAAATTTTTCCTCAGTCATCCTATGCTTACTGGACGTCAAGCATAGTGAGCAGTTACTCTATAGTAGTTTTATATACAGTTTGTGCCATATAATGTAGTAAAAGGACAATCCTTAGTAGACTTACTTGTTGAGAATCCATATGGAAAAGAGACGTCATTGAATACGGAATTTATTGATGAATAAATATTCTCTATTCAAGAAAATCCACGAATATGGGAAATGTACAATGATTGTGTCACAACTTGCCTTCCCCAATATGAGGGAAGAAACAGAAAATAGCCATACCTTTCCTTCCTCAAGTTGAAGGAGAGATAATTACCCCTGATTCATGCCTTCAACAAGCCTCGGAGTGGTGACTAGCACCAAAGGTATATAATCACACGTAATATGAATAAAATTACCCTTTTTAATTAGTAGGATTGAGAGATACAATGGTAAAAAACCAAAAAACTCTAAAACGGAAGGTAATATTAAAGCCAAAACCCATTACCATATGCATGTTCAAAGATAAACCCATATAAGTACAAGAAAAACTCCAAAGGGAAAGTACCAAAATAAAGAAAACAACAACAAAAATCTTCCCGACATCCAAGCTAGTATGGTCTCACACGGTCCCCAATGTCCTCCTAGAAACCTGAAAGTAGTTTTATATACGTAGCGTGAGTATACAGGTATACTCCATAGGGAAAACCAAAAGCTTTCATGCATAAGTGGGGAGGCATTATAATGCCCCATGAGAAAAAGGAGATAACCAAAGCACCTAGCAAGGATACTACCCACCCAACCTCACCAAGGCACAGTCCCAAAATAACGCAAGTCGGGTAAAATAATAGTAATTGCACATCGATGTTTGGGTACCACGCACCACTTTCCCACTGGTTATTAAAGACATCCTATGCATCAGACCTACCCTTCCATTTTCACTACAGTCCCATTGCCACCCCAATAACAACCTTATAGTCCACCACAACTATGTATCCTTCTAGTAGACACCTAGGCCACCACAACCACACATCCTACCTGCAAACACCTAGGCCACCACAACCATACATCCCACCCGCAGATAGCTGAGCCACCATAACCATACATAACCATGCCCATAGAGACCTGGTCTAGAACAACCACTACCATGATCGAATACACCTGGGCCTCATCTCGAAGACACTTGGGAAACAAACCCGCCTGCACACCCCTAGGCCAACCACCACAACCACCCTAACTGAATAATCTTGAGCTATAATGGACCTCAGGCCTTCACAGCCTGCCCAAAGATTCTTGGGATACACAGGAGAGGGAGAATAAAAGGATTTAATGACCAGCCACTCCTAGGAGTGTTAGAAAAAACACCCTCCCTCGTGAAATGGGGGTGTTTGACAAAAAGTGTGTAACGTGGGTGGGGTGTGAATAAGAAACACAAGAACTAAATTTATACACATATCTAGGAAAGCACTCATCCCAACCTAATGGTTTCAAAACCATCCCATACACAAACACCCTCATTACTATTTATTCATACCAAATCACAACAACCAAAGCACAACTCATTCCCGGAAAACAATTCCCCATTGAAACCATTCTTTTTATCATATTCTAGTGATTCCATTTAAATAAATCTACACTAATGGGAAACTAAGAGGCATATCCACAATCCAAGAAAGTAAAAATATCCAAGCAGTAATTTAATCATTCACACTCGGTTCTCCAGTAAAGTCACCATAATAAAAGGGATTTGTGATATCCCTCAAAGTACTGGAACCAAACCAAGCCCCATCGTACAGCCCTACATGGCCTCATGTCCAAAACCAACAACTCAATAATAGGAGATCACATCCCCATCCATGTCACCCCATAAGGCGTCTAACAGAACAACCATAAACATCACCAGAACAGAGCAAGGGAGTTCTCATATTTAATCACACCATTAATTATGTTTTGTATTTCTGTTAGGATAACCGGGGTTATCACACAAGGATTCTTGTTTATTGGGAATCAATTTAATCAACTGATTTTACGTGATTAACAAATTTATATGTTACAGCCATTCAATCATAGGATTATCTAGAAACAGAGGTTAATTAGTGCGCAGGAAAGGACCACCAACGGTCACTATTTTTAGTTTACATATGACCATATAATTTACAACATATAAGAAAAGATAAAACAGTATATTAGAATCATAAAACACACCCCTCTATTCTTTAAAAACCAATTATTTTCGTTTTTATGGCTTGGATTCATCCATCCCTAAAAGAATAATATCATACCCAACCCACACGATACATAGTAAAGATAGATAAAGTAAAACCCTACCTGGATGATCAACAATCGATGTTTTATCCTCACGACAAGAAATGAGGATGCATGACTTGGAGGGGAATAACTCCAAGGAATACAATAGCAAGTAGAAAAGGATCCATCATGGGAAAACAACTAGCCTTGGGTAGAGGGACTTCAAACACACCAAGGAAAGGAAAAGATACCATCCAAGAAGAAGAAAGAAACTTTGTGTGATAAAATCCAAGATCCTGGAGTTACGGGATATGAAATATTGAATAGATTTAAAGGAGGATCGTGGTTTCCCCAAGTAGTTGGGTGTTTACACAATATGGAATTAATTGTTATTTAATAATTTTCCTCGGAGAGGTGGTGATAACAGTTGTGAGTTAAAGGTTTTCCTTTAAATGGGAAAAACCACATAACAGGGGTAAAGATGAAAATTACGGGAAGAAGGGGTGACACTAAGGAAACAGCCACATGTTTTGGTAAGTCAAGGGTATCTTGGCTCTTTGGGAATTATAAATATCATTTATGGGATTTAAATGGCATTGAAATGGGTATTAAAATAATTTTTCATCAAAAGATACGTTGGAGGTGCGGAACTGGAAAACATCAGAAACATGAAAAAAGTAAGGGTGGGGCACCATTTGGTCAGACACCGTAACGGTGCCACCGTTTCAGTGTGTAATAGTGATGGTGCCACCGTCACGGTGCTGCTAGTTTGGTGGAACACCCTAAGAGGTGCCACCATTTCGGTGTGTGACCGCTATGGTGCCACTGTCATGGTGCCACTATCACTGTGTCGCCATAACGGTACCACCGGTTTGGTGGAACACCATAAGTGGTTCCACCATTTTGGTGTGCGGCCATGATGGTGCAACCACTATGGTTCCACCATCACAGTGCCATTTCTACTGTGCCACTATCACAGTTCCGCCATGACCGGTGCCACTATTTCGTTGGAACAGTTTGGTGGGACTGAGTTTTTTGGAAAGCTCTCTAATGAGTAATTGATGATCCCCAGGATACCCCAAACACTAGAAATTTAGAAAATTAATGGACCATGAGGGTCTAGACCATTACATTATATACCCATCAAATTATTCTCATCCTCTAGAATCCAAGGGTAAACCTGATGAAAAGAGAGGGGGAAAATGGCCACCTCACAAGATACCTATCAAGAGTAAACCTCCATGACATATAAGAACAAATCTCCCTCATACAAATAAAATGTAGAGGCACCACCGCTCCCATCCCTTAAGAAACCAGTGAAACATGTAATGGTCATACAAGCCAATCACATGGATTAGGGAGTCCCTTCCACCATGTCATGATACTATCTGCTTTGGGTATCACTGACTCACCTATATGGGTTTAATCCCGTCGACTTTAATTCATTTGATTAGGGATCAGGTCCTTCCCTCCCCAATGTCCAGACTATTCACACAGATTCAGAAAACTAGGGAAACAGCCCATGCCATAGTTAACATGGTCAATAATTACATCACAGTCAAGAACAAAACAACATAGAACAAATCTCAAAACAAGTCTGGGTACTAGGCATGCATTAGCGCCTCCCATTCCCAGGTACTCTCCTCGAGGCCACCATGACTCCATAACATATGAACCAAAGGTAATGGTTCACCCATGAATCCCCTTCTCCTCATGATCGTCGATCCTCACTGGTCGCTCTATGAACGTTGCGTTGTCCTATATATCTAGCTTCCCCCTATCGAGGACGTGTGAATCATTGTGTAGATTCCAATGAAGCTGAGACACATAGAAGAAATCGTGCATCCTTAGTAGCGACGGTGGTATCCCCTGGTGATAATCTACTTCGCTGACCTATCTCGACACCTTGAAGGGTCCGACAAACCTAAGAAAAATCTTACCTCCCCTATCGAACCTCTATTTCCAACGCTGAGGGGAGACCTTCAAGAACACATGGTCCTGGGAATCGAACTCCAAGGGTCTCCTCCTATGATCAGCATACAACTTCTTCCGGTCATGAGCCACCTTCATCCTCTCCCGTATAAGCTGAAACTTCTCTGTCATGCTCTACACTACCTCCTTTCCAAGAACACCTACTTCCTCAACCTCTGTCTAGCACACTAGTGAGAGACACGGTCTCCTATAAAAGGCTTCAAATGGAGTCATTCCAATGGTAGAGTGATAGCTATTTTTGTAATAAAACTCTACCAGAGGCAATTGGATCAACCATTATCCCCCGTAATTCAAAACATATGCCCGTAGCATATCCTCCAACATCTGGATGGTCCGCTCTATCTTCCCATCTATCTAGGGGTGGAAAGCAGTGCTGAGGTATAGCTGAGTAAAAAAAGCATGTTACAATCCTTTCCAGATCCTTGAGGTAAACCGTATATCCCAATCATATACTATGAACCTAGGAACTCCATGAAACCACACCACCTCATTCACATACCTCTATGCTAAGTAATCCACTGCACTCAACTCCATGATTGCAAGGAAGTGATCTGATTTCATTAACCGGTCTACCACTACCCAGATAGCATCACATCCCCCTTGAACCCTAGGTAGTCCCATGAGTAAATCCATCGACACGTCAACTCACTTCCACTCAGGGACATCTAAAGGCTGCAAAAGACTTCTTGGAACACGGTTCTCAGCCTTCACCTGTTGACACATGAGGCACTTTTCCATGAACCCCGCCAATGCATGTTTTACCCCGGGCCACCAAAACAGACCCCTCAAGCCTCTGTACATTTTGGAAACTCTTGGGTGTACCGCCAAGGGTGATTAGTGGAACTCAACAAGAACTATCTCACGCATTTCCACCAGGATGAAAAAATTTCTTTGAAATAACATCTGATTCCCTCCATCTTTTAACTATCCTTCTAGAGAATTTCCTTAGATAACACGATCGTGCAGCACTTTAGCCTCTAAGTATCCCCCTTGAGACTCCTCCACCTACTGTAATAGAGAGGACTACACTGTCATCTGGAACAGATAGCCTCTGACATCCTTCACCCTTTCATCTAGTTGTAGTGCATCCAAATACTTCATCGCCATCTAATAATCCACTGATTCTCGAACTGCATCCATCTGCGACTTTCGTCTTAGGGAATCAGCCACCACATTCCCCTTCCTTGAGGTGTAGGAGATCTCGAAGTCGTAGGCCTAAAGGAACTCCATCCACCTTCGTAGTCACAAGTTTAGGTAACACTTGGAGAAGATACACATCAAGCTCTTGTGATCTTTGAAGACCATGAAGCGCTCCCCGATGAGTTAATTCCACCTCAACATTATTGCGAACACTACCTCTACGAGATCCAGATCGTGGGCGGCATAGTTACGCTCATGGGGACATAACTTCCTAGATCTATAAGAGATCACCCAATAATGTTGCATTAGTACACACCCCATAACTTGGACCTAAGCATCATAGAATACCTCAAACGAGGTCCCTTCTTCTGGAAAACGTATCACTAGGGCTCTAACCAACTTCCCTTTCAGGTAAATGAAGGCTTCCTGGAACTTCTTGCTCCATGAAAAAGCCTGGTCTTTCTTGGTCAAGGCTATCAAATGTGATGTAATTTGGGAGAATTTGGGAGCGAATATCTGGTAGTAACCTACTAGACCCAGGAAACTACAAACCTCTACCACATTCTTGGGTACTGCGCAAGAAACAACTACTTTAACCTTAAATGGTTCGTCTGCTATTCCCTACTCGGACACCATGTGTCCGAGGAAGTTCACCTCTCGTGTCAAGAACATGCACTTGGACAACTTCCCGTTGAGTTGGTGTAGTCGGAGGATCTCTAAAACTATCCTCATATGATCGATGTGATCCTCCTATAATATTGAGTATATGAGGATATCTTCAATAAACATGACTAAAAACTGGTCTAGATATTCCTATAAGATAGTGTTCATGAGACCCATGAACACATCTGGTGCATTTGTAATGCCGAACGGCATGACCACAAACTCAAAGTGCCCATATCTGAACCTAAAGGTAGTCTTCGAGATTTCACCCTCCTTCACCCTCAACTGGTGATATCTTGACCACAGTTCGATCTTGAAGAACCATCATGCCCCTTCAACTGATCCAAAATTTCTTCGATCCTTGGGAGGGGGTAACAGTTCTTGACCATCACTTGGTTCAACCTCCAGTATTCTATACACAGCATGAGACCATTATCTTCTTTCTTGGTGAACAAGACTAGAGCACCCCATGATGACACACTCAGTTGGAAAAAACCCTTATTCATCATATCTTCAATTTGAATCTGTAACTCCCGCAACTCATAAGGTTCCATCCAATAGGGAGCCATAGAAATCAGATGGGCACCAGGTTGAAAGTCTATCCCAAAATCAACATCACCTTGAGGGGGAAGATTCACCACCTTTCTTGGGAATACATCCAGGAACTCACTGATGATCCTCGGGACTTCCCCCATCTCTATATCTACTGAATCCACTAACAGCTCAGCTAACAAGGAAAGAAGGGGCTCCACTCACCGACTCCCCTCTTGGAAACCCCTCTTGGTGATGAAAGTCACACGTTGTCCTCCCTTATCTGGAAAAAGACACTTTTTTGGAGGAATTAAATAATGTAACACATAGATAACATCCATTTTCTACCAAAAATTACATCATACGGTTTCATCTGCAGCAAAAGAATGTCCCCACTAGGCTGAGGTGCCCCCAACATCAGCCTACATCCCCAAAAAACATAATACAAGCTAGTCTAATCCCCAGCTGGCGTACTCAATACCAGGGGAGTGTTAAGTCTCTCTATGTCTAGACCCATATCATGGGAAAACTGGGTGCAATAAAATGAGTGTAAATCTCCTAAATCAAACAAGGCATGGGCAAGAGTGCTAAACAAGCTGAATGTACCTTGAACGATTTCTAGCCCAACTGAAACGGCAGCCTCTATGGTGTGCAACTGCCCATTCCTTGCTGCTATGCCCCTCGGTTCTCAGCCACCTCCCCAAACACTCCCTGGTTGAGGTCCCTGAGGAGTTCCCTAAGGTTGGCCTCCTCTTGCAACATTTACTCTCAGAGGAGCAGGAGCAAGATATCCCTACAGCTTCTATTGAAAGGGTCTGGCTAGAAATGGCTACTGTAGAGGTGGGTGTTGATCCTGCCCACCCCCACTGTACTGCACTCGGTCTAGGCACTGATTCTAAAGGTTCCCATGGCTGCCATAGATGAAGAATCTCAGTCCTAGGCCTCCAAAGAAAGTTTTAGGACTAGGAGATCAAAACTGGAACTATTGGGGCCTTCTCCCCACTGGCTGAAACTTGGAAGGCCCTGATGCTGGAGGCCTACTAATGATGGATTTACCCTTTGATGAGCCCAACTAGATCCCCTCTGGAGGTACACCACCCAATGTGTGCATCCTCTCCACCACTTTATCCTTCTTCTAGACCTCCAAGTACATCAGTAGGGTGAAGGGTGTAATAGCATACTATAGAGAACGTCGGAGTTCCTTCGCTAAACGTCTCGTCCGAGACTCTTCATCCAGAAAATTGTCCAAGGAAACACAAAAAAGATCCTTGAACTTGATCCCCAACTCCATCACTATCATACTATCCTGCTGAAGGGAGAGTAGCTTCTGTCTCTTCTCAGCCATCATCGTAGAAGAAAGGAATTCCGCCCTGAAATCCTTCTTGAAGTCAGCCGAAAAAAATCTCACTCTCCATCCTCTCTTTGAGCTAGAGAATCTACCACTGACACACTACTCCCATCATCTGACTGACTTCCAACAAAACCTGGTACTCAGATGGAGTTCGAATCAAGCTGAAATCTATCACCAACACCTCGAGCCATCTTTCAGTCTCCATTTCTGAGATTCTTCCCTCATACTTCCTGAGGGGCTGCCGTTGAAAGGTATGAAGCATCTTCTGCCACTGGTTGTCCTCCTCCTCACGATTAGTCCTCCACTGATCAGCCAAATCAGTCTCCTGGGCCTCGATCTCCCACATTGTTCATTGTCATCGTCTGGGTATCATATCTGCAATGTAAACAAGGAGTTCCTAAGCCCAAGTAATGTAGATGATTTTTTTCTATGTTTTTCTTAAACATGTTATTTTTTAAAATTCCTATGACACACAAGAACACAAGTAATTATGATTCATGTACCATTCCTAGTGTCTCTACCATGTAATCAGCATAGCCTCACTTAGTTGTTTGGTAGGTCCATATTCCTTGCATTGGATCATGGGGGGCCCTAAAATCTTGTGTCATATGTGGTCTTCCCTGGCCTATGTCACACACCAAGATTTCCTAACACTGTTTCCCTACCACCTAATGAAATCTATATTGTACCTAACCCCAAGATCCATCATATTTCTCAACCATCTGGCTCTGATACCATTCTTTCACAGCCTGCCTTCACCATGATTAGGGATGGGATAGCAAATTGCCAGACCATTCCTTCCACAAGTTGAAGTATAGATAATGACCCCCGAATCTTGCCTTCAATAAGCCTCAGAGTGGAAAATAGAACCAAGGGTATATAATCACATGTAATTTTGAAGGTATTACCCTTTTTATTTAGTAGGGTCAGGACATATGATGGTAAAAACCCAAAAAACTCTAAAACTGAAGGTAAAAGTAAAGCCAAAATCCATTACCATATGCATTTTAAAAGATAAACACATACAAGTACAAGAAAAACTCAAAAGGTAAAGTACTAAAAGAAACAAAAAAAATTAATGTAAATTGTCTCAACGTCTAAGCTAGTATGGTCCTCCATGGTCCCCAAGGTCCTCTTGGAAACTTTAAAGAAGTTTTATATACATAGGGTGAGTATACAGGTATAATCAGTAGAGAAAACCAAAATCTCTCATGCACTAGTGGGGAGGCATTCTAATTCCACATGAGAAAAAGAAAATAACCAAAGCACCTAGGAAGGAAACTATCCACCCAACCTCACCAAGGTACACTACTCGAATAATGCATTTCTGGTAAAATAATAGTAATAGAACATCGATATTTGAGTACCAGCCCCACTTTCCTGCTGGTTATTGAAGAAATACTATGCGTCAAACCTCCCGATCCATTTTCACTATAGTCCCACTGCCGCCCCCAACAACAACCTTATGGGACACCATAACCACCTATCATACCTGCATACACTTGGTCCACAACAACCACGCATCCCACCAACAAACACCTAGGCTGCCACAACTATACATCCCACCTTCAGACACCTGGTCCACCACAACCATATGTTACTACACCCACAGACTCCTAGGCCAGAACAACCACCGCCAATCCAGAAGACACCTGAGCCTCATCCCGAAGACACTTGGGAAACAAACCTTTTTGCACACACCTGGTCCAACCACCACAACCACACGGCCTAAAAATCTTGAGCTATAATTGACCTCAGGCCATCACAACCTACCTGATGATTCTTGGACAACTCGGGAGAGGGAGCAGAAAAGGAGATAATGAACAACCACTCCAATGAGTGTTGGGAAAAACACCCTCCCCCATGAAATGGGGGTGTTTAGCATGAAGTGATCAACATGGGGGGGTGAGAAAAATAAACAAAAGAAATAAATTTACACACATAGGTATTAAATCACTCATCCCAACCTAAGTGTTCTGAAACTATCTTATACACAACCACCCTCATTACTATTCATTCATACAAAAAACACAACTACCACAACCAAAGACTGAATCATTCTTAGAAAAAAATTCCACAATGAATCCATTCTTGTTATCATATTCAAGTGATTCCATTTAAATAAATCTTTAATACTGGGTAACTAATAGGCATATCCACAGGCTAAGGATGGAAAATATCCAATCCGTAATTTAAGCATTCACACCTGGATCTCTTGTAAATTCACAAAAAAAAAGGGATCTATGAGATCTCTCAATGTACTGGAACCAAAATGATCCTTATCATATGACCCCACACGGCCTCAGTTTCACAACCAATAACTAACAACAGGGGATTCCATCCTCATCCACATCACCCCATAAGGTGTCGAATAGAATAGTTATACACATCACCAGAATAAGGTGACGTAGTTCTCATATTTAATCATACCATTCATTAAGTTTCTTCTTTCCATTTGTTTAACTGGGGTGATCACACAAGTATTCTTGTTCATTTGGAATCCATTTAATCAACTGAGTTTACGTGATTAACCAGTTTCCTTGTTACAGCCATTCAATCACGAGATTATTCAGAAACAGAGGTTCATTAGTTCACAAGAAAGAACCACCAACGATGACGATTTCCAGGGGACATAATCCCACATAATTCACAATATATAAGAAAAGATAAAAAGTATAGCCACATCAATAAACACACCCCTTAATTCTATAAAAACCATTTATTATATTTGTTAAGGTTTGGTTTCATCTTTCCCTGATGGAACATTATTGTACCAACACCGCATGATACACAGTAAACAGAGATGAAGGAAAACCCTACCTGGATGATCAACGATCGAATTTTTCCTCTCATCCCAAGAATTGGGGATTTGCGACTTATAGGGGAAGAACTTTAAGGACTCCAATAGAGAGTATAAAAGGCTCCAGCACTGGTGCACAAATAGCCTTGGGTAGAGGGACTCCAAACACTCCAAGGAACAAAAAAGAAACCATCCAAGAAGGATAAATAAGCTTCATGTGATAAAAGGCAAGATCTTGGAGTTACATGATTTGAAATCCTGAATGGATTTAAAGGCGGATCATGGTTTCTCCATGTGTTTTCGTGGTTACACATGATGGAATTAATTGTTATTTAATAATTCACCTTAGAGAGGTGGTGATAATAGTTAGGAGTTAAAGGGTTTCCTTTAAATGGGGGAAAACCACATAACAGGGGAGAAGCTGAAAAGTACTAGAAGAAGGGGTGACACCGAGGAAAAATCCATGCTTTTGGTAAGTCAAGGGTCACCCAGATCATGGGGAATTTTAGATATCATTTGTGGGCTTTAAATGGAATTTTAAGGGGTATTAAAACACTTTTACATCAAAAGATATATTGTGGGAGCAGAACTAGAAAAATTTAGAAAATGGTAAAAAAAAGAATGGGTGGGGCACTATTTGGTGATACACTGTAACGGTGCCACCATTTCGGTGTGTCATCACTATGGTGCCACCATCATAGTTCCACCATTTTGGTGTGCGACTGCTATGGTGCCACAAAATTCCCAAGATGATGAATTGAAAAATGTAACCACAACTTTTCTAGAACCAAATATGGATGAAACAGTCAGTAGCATTGCCCGTCAATGTGTGGTTTCATTTTTAGTTAAAATTTGAATGAAGGAAATCAATTAAATAGGTCCCATTTCATATACATATTTTCGTATGACAGGATGGATGTAACCCATAATGTAATATCTCCAAAACAGAATACTTCAATTAGATAGAGTTGAAAGATAGAAGATCTAGTGATGAGAGATTAATTTCAATATTTATGATGTCCTAGTTCACTAGAAGATCCCATATACACAAGGATTCAATGGAATTATTCTCAAATTCATCGATGGGGAAAAAATAGTGGTTGTCATGTAAGAAGTAAATGAAAGAGCATGTGGTGCCCACCAGTCTAGTCATAGGCTTTTAGATCAAATCTAATGTCTTGGATACTTTTGTCCTTCAATGGTGTAGGATTTCACATATTAAACTAAGAAGTTTCATCCCTACTAAGTACATCCCAACTTCATTCATAAACCCTCAGAGTTTCTACATACTGCTAAATACTCATGGCCATTTTCTATATGGGGAATGGATGTAGTGGGATATTATCCTCCATCTAGGCTAAGCAGTTTAAGTAAATTTTTACTACTACTGATTTCTTCTCCAAATGGGCTAATTCAATACCTCTTAAAAAATTCTAGGAAAACATAATTTTTATCTTTGTCAAAGTTAATGTCATCAGCAGATTTGGGGTCCCTCAAACCATATTGATGGATAATGCTACCGATTTCTTTTGTGCTGAGGTAGGGGGTTATATCCAGAATACCATATTAAAATCCAATCATTCATCCTATTATCATGTAGTGGAAAATGTATAGATAGAGGCTCTCAAAAAAACCTTTTCCAACATACTCCAAAAGATGGTGGATAAAGACAAGACGTATTTTCATGATAAATACTTTCATGCTATATGGGATTAGAGGACTACTACTTGTATTGCCACACAGTCAACCCCATACTCATTGGTATATGGGATAGAAGAAGATATTCCCATTGAAGTTCAATTTCCTTCACTTTGAGTTGCTTTTTGTGATTATCTATCTATAGATGAGAAGTCTCAAAAGTGACTAGATGAGCTGAAGTGATTGGATGAAAATAGTTTCATACCTTATATCACTTGGAAGTCTATCAGAACCAAAAAGCAGAATATTTCAACATTATTTTTTTCCTTCTTTCATTCCTCCAAGGAGAATTGGTATCAGTCCTTAGGACTCCAATAATACAAGAAAGTAAACCTCAAAAGCCTAATCCAAAGTTAGAAGGACCTTATTTCATACATAAGGTCTACTCTAATGGATCTTATTCCCTAATCTCAATGGATGGAGAGATCATTACAACTCCAACCAATGCATGGTTCTTGAAGAAATAATTTGTGTAATCACACAGAGCACGTCCTAGTTGTATGACAATAAACTGTGTAACAACCATCATCTTAGCTACAAGATGTTAAACTTCATATCAACATACATGTCCATGATGCAAAACATTAAACTACATCACATCTTAATCCTTGTTTCATAATGTTAAACTGCACGACATCAATTGTGCTTGCTACACGATATTAAACTATAAAATTAACATCCATTTCATTTGACCTTATTAAATCCACTAAGATACCAAAAATGGTATTAATTATAGCCCTTTAAAAGATGAGTAGCTTCCATGTGAAAGAATTACTCACATCACTTCCACTCATTAGTGGCACTTGACCCCCATTTCTCACTATGTTTGAATCAAATCTGCATAGGGAACCCTTTTTAAGAACTATGTTTGGCTTGATTCTTTCCAATAAAAGATACATAGTGACACCTAGGTCTTATTTCTTGGTCCAGACATAATTTTTCTTTCGCATTAGGTGACTTAACTCCTCACCCCAAGATGTTAAACTATATGGTACTTCAAAAACATTGTGTATCTTCTTTCACATTCCAATGAGATATGTAGTGACGCCCAGATCTCCAATATTGGGTCCAGCTGCAACCATAAATAAATTTATTTCCCCTTAATCTGTATATGAACTAAACATATATAGATCACTCTTCTAGGATATAATGTTTGATTCACATACAATCCTTTATCTTAAGCTGAATTATTATTCTGGAATGTATCAAAATCCCCCATATCACACATCAAACTCAGTTGGTGTAGGGAACTATATTTTCAAGAACTATGTGTGGTTGGATTCTCATTCCAATTAGATACTTAGTGACTCCAAGATCTCTAATATTGGATCTAGAATGCAAATAAACCACCTTCATTCCTTTTTTGTATGAATAAAACCTAAATTGGGAATTTTTCAAGAACTATGTGAGACTTGATTCTCATTCCAATGAGATATGTAGTGACACCTCCTCTAATGGCCCGAAGGCCTTCATTTTTTATTGATTTTTTGATAAAACACCTTTCAAGGGGTTAGGTGGAACCCTTACAAGGCTCGTAGGTGTAGAAATTACATGGTCCATAGGCCTTAGAGGAATTCATTGCCCGTAGGATTCAAACATTACATACAACCCAGACTAACTACTCAAAACTGCTCCTCCAAAGAATCTTCATCATGAAATCATCTCTCAACCCTCACATGGCTATTCGATTAGGATTTCTCATGCATTCATAGGATTTTCCCGATGGCAGGTGCCATACCCTCTCATTCTTGAAATCTGTTTAACTTTTACTATGGTGAAAGCTCCTTGATCATCCTTTTTCTAAATCTTGTTCCTTGTAGGTTTTCTGGTTTTCATCTGCACTTAAGGTGGCCTAAAGGCCTTGAGGTGTCCCAATGGCCTTACTGGCCTGAAGGCTTGGGTGGCTCGAAGGCCTTAAAGGACTTGGGGACCAAATCGGTGGCCTGAAGGCCCAAACGGGGGAATAGTCTCTGCTGCTACCATGACAAACAGTACCTGCTATAGTTCCCACTACATTCCCTACTACAATACTGCTACAATAGTATTGTAGTTTCCGAAAATATGCCTCCACCTATATTTGATCCCAAGTCACCTGGATACACTTAAGGAGTCCTCGTCAATTGGGGTGAGGCTCATTTGCAATATGTAGTGACACCTAGTTCCTATCCCATGGTCCAGCTACAATATTTTCATCTTTCCATGGTTCATCTTCATCTATATTGCATGACATTAAACTATATAGAACATTTAATGAACTATTTGTTCCATGATTCTTGCCTCAGAAAGATACATAGTAACACCCAGATCTTCAATACTAGGTCCAGCCACAATGTTGAAAAATTCCCTTCACCCATATGCGTATGAATCAAGAATACATAGGGGGAACCTTTAAGAACTATATGTGGATTGATTTGTGCCTCAGTAAAATGTGTAGTGATGCCCAGATATTTAAATTTATGCCTAGACAAAATTTTGGAAGAGAAAACCCCCTTCCTTTACCCCATGCATGATTTAGATCTATGTAGGGATATCTTCCAGAACTTGTGAATTGATTCTCATTATAATGAGATGATTGGTGATGCCCAGAATTTCTACTTTAGGCCCAACCATCAATCTGGAAATTATAAAAATCCATCTTCCTCATGTAAAAACATGATGATATGAGGAACAATTTTAAGAACTATGTGTGGATTGATTCTTTCCCCTATAAAGATACAGAGTGACTCTCAAGCCTTATATCCTAGCTCAACCATCATTCAATCATTAGACCCTTATCTTTCACTTTCTTTACCTTTGTTTTGAAAAAAGAATTTTTTACCACCCCTTGTTTCTCACACTGAGCACAACTCATGTGGGATTTGGAATTGGGTAACGAACTTATCTACATAAATAAGGTATCTCAATTCATATTTGTGGTTATCAATGGTCCTAGTTTGTAAGACCTTAAAAGACACAATAGATGTCCTCATCACATGACGATAAACTATATGATCTTCTCAAAAAATGTGTGGTTCAATTCTCATTTTAATGAGATATGTAGTCATTCCATGTCAGTTCACCTTCATCCTTATCACATGACATTAAACTACATGGAAGTAAAAATAAGTACATGTGGCTTGATTCTCATTCTATTGAGATACATAGTGACACACAAATCATCTATCTCGGGTCCAGTCCTAATTAAGAAAAATTCCCCACTCCCTGTGTAGGGATCAGACCTGCATGGTGAACCCTTTCAAGAACAACATATAGCTTGATTCTCATACATATGAGATGCATAGTGATGTCCAAAATTTCAATATTGGACCTAGCCACAACATTCTGAAATTGTTTCCTCTTTTATCCCATGTATGAGTCAGATCTACATGAGGAGATCAATATGAGTCTCATATTATGTATGAACCCTTATTAAAAAAAACCCCATTATCCCCTACTTGTGAATTTAATTAGGGTCCACTAGTGCAGAAATCGTTTTTTACGTCACCATTTTTTACGTCGGTTATATATAACCGACGTAACAATGCGGCGAGTAGATTTTTCACATCGGTTATTTTAATAACCGACGTTACAAATCGCGCCTGTTGGGTTTTTACGTCGGTTATCTTATAACCGACGTAAAAAACCAATGCGCGGGGGGTTTTTTACGTCGGTTATTTTGTAACCGACGTAAAAAACCCGATATCGACGTGTTTTTTACGTCGGTTATCAAATAACCGACGTAAAAAACCCCCGGGGGCTTTGGTTTTTTACGTCGGTTATTTGATAACCGACGTAAAAAACGCATAGATATCGGGTTTTTTTACGTCAGTTATTTGGAAACCGACGTAAAAAACCAAAGCCCCGGGGGGTTTTTTACGTCGGTTTCCAAATAACCGACGTAAAAAACCCCGATATCTACGCGTTTTTTACGTCGGTTATAAAATAACCGACGTAAAAAACCAAAGCGTGGGAGCCTTTTTACATCGGTTTTAAGATAACCGACGTCAAAGAGCTAAAAAATAGTTTATAACGTCGGTTATTATATAACCGACGTTATAAAGCATTTAAAAAAATTAAAGCCTGTGTTCTGTCATTTACGATTTTTTCAATTGACAGTCGCCGGCTCGTCTCTCTCTCCCGCGCGGTAAACCCTAATCGGCTCGTCGATCGCCTGCATTACACTCATTTTGGCTTCATTTTTTATCTTCTTCACTGCTCTCGGATCTATCATCTCAACTCGCGACATTCAAGTAAGCCTTCCACGAATTTATTTCGTTCGTTTTTGTTTCAATTCTTGATGTGCTTTTCGTTCGTTTTTTAATCTCGTGGAATTTTTTTTATTGCAAATGGTTATTATGTTCATTCAACTCGCAACATTAAACTCGCAAATGGTTATTAAAACATTGAGGATTAGCTTCAGCAAAATCTGAAAAATAATGGGTGGTACTGTAACGTTCCATTCTTCCATAAACATTATTATTTCCTACTTAGCTGGAATGTGTCTTTCTGGATGAAGATTGGTAGTACTTATTTTCTTAAAATCATATTTTCAATATGATTGTCCAGAAAATTATTTTCATGAATGAAATTGGACCAGGTACAATCGGTAATACTTATCCTTAAATTTTCATTCAACATTCTTACATCATAATATTTTTTCAAAAAATTATGATTTTTAGAACTCCTAGATCAGAAAACCATCATCTGTTTTCATCTGCATTCATAAAAATATCAATTCATACCTATTACAATCAAATATTTCATTCTGGACTCATGGTGAGTCTGATAATACATTTCTTCTTTCAGTCATCTCCTAAAAATGATGGACCTTTTCATGCAAAGTGTATCTGATTTCTTGAATACGATGGTATGTCCAATTTTCAACAAAACCAAGTGAGGTGATTTCTTTTATTATTAATAATTCATAAAAAAATTATAATACCTAAATATTATTATCATCCTTTTCAGATTTTTCATTATAAAAAAGGTAAAGGGTACTTTCTTTTCATTCTCAAGTTAAATTATATTTTTTATAAAGGTCTTTTCTATCTAGGTAGAAATAATTTAATGATAA
Organism: Viscum album; assembly: GCA_963277665.1. Classification (NCBI taxonomy): domain Eukaryota; kingdom Viridiplantae; phylum Streptophyta; class Magnoliopsida; order Santalales; family Viscaceae; genus Viscum; species Viscum album. The sequence continues at coordinate 57,955,734 of OY728156.1, forward strand.
TTAGATTGAATTAGGTATATTATCTTATCTTACCATCCAAACACATTTTTATGTATTAATAATTATTATGTTTTGTAAAAACAATTATGACCCCCATTTCATTTTTTTTAGTTAATTGATCTACGAAAGTGTTATAAATGATTTGATGATCACGATTCACCCATATATATGGTTAGTCATTATGTGACATTTGGGTCCATAATATCCTTCTAATGCATTCGACAATGCATTATATATCATAGATCAATATGGGATACAGATGGTTATACCATATCCAATGTGTTATGTGATGTGCCTGGTAAGAAATATTATAATAAATTATAGGAAAGCTGATTAGCATATCCCAATATGAGGTGAATGAAACTATGTTTTCCCTTGACATATGTTATGACTTATATGATTATGTTTGTGCCACACTCTTATGTTATTCCACATACCAATGTTGTGATCTTGTGAATAAGGTTTTTTAAATCATGTTCCCACTATCATATAAATCATGTCTTATGTTATGCTAAAATTTTTATACTTGGACTCAGGTTTTATGATCTATGATTATATAGAACTGTTTCACTTATCTTTTTGATCATGTGCTTTGTGTATGCTCTTATACCCCCATGGATATATTTTTATGAGATTAGATATTATATTTATATATATCATGTTTACCCATAATGAGTATCATAAATCAAAACTTTTATTATTTTCATTCCCTAAGTTATAAAAATAAGTATTATGTAGGATGATTCAAAAATTTAATCTGTGAGATGAGTTGTTTTATGTTTGAAACCCAGGCCAAACACATATGTATTTTTTTATTGGTATTACATATATATAGTTCGACATATACTTTTTTTTACATTACCATGATATTAACATTACTTTTTCTAAAGAAATATTAATGTCCTTAGATTATATATCGGATCAAAAGGATATAGTAATTCTAATATATAATCAGAATGATCAGATAATATGACAATATTATTAAACATAAAACAAATGGTCTATATTCATATTTTTAACATGACACTTACGATGTGTAGCTATTTGGTGTTGGGTACTTATGAAAACTACTACTACTTTCAAGATTTGTTTTATATTTTAAATTGTTTTACATTCAAATTATGATTTTTTTCATATAAACATGTTTTGTCTTATCTTAAAAATATATATTTTTTGTTGATATTTGTTATAGGTAATAATGAGTCGAAGTTGGATTACGGCACATCGAATGAGCAATGAATTTGAGGAAGGTGTTGATGCCTTTTTGGAATTTGCAAAACGAAATGTTCCAAGTAGTGACATTTTTTTCTGTCCATGCCTGAAATGTTTGAATATGAAGAAGTTGAAAAGTAGAGAGATAAAAGATCATCTGATATGTCATGGTTTTAATCCGAGTTACAGCCCTTGGATTTGGCATGGTGAAACTGGACGGAATGTCACTGATGATGATGATTCGCAAGATGGTAACTCCGATGGAATTGAAGAAATGATTCGCGATATTGTAGCAGAACAAATTGAGATAGAACCGACAGTTGCACGTCTATATGGTGATGCTGAAAAACCATTATATCCCGGTTGTACAGATTTTACGGTTCTGTCGGCGGTGTTAAGATTGATTAACCTAAAGGCGAAGCATGGATGGAGTGACAGAAGTTTTACAGAGCTGATACAATTGATGAAACACATTCTTCCAAAAGATAACGATCTTCCAGATTCACATTACAAAGCCAAGAAAATATTATGCCCGATGGGATTGGGATACAAGAAAATACATGCCTGTCCGAATGAATGCATTATATATAGGAAGGAATATGAATTTCTGTCAGAGTGTCCAAAATGTGGGACATCACGATATAAGGTGAAAGAAAAATCACAGGGTGATGTAGAGATTACAAAGCTCCCTTCAAAGGTATTTTGGTATCTTCCTATAATTAATCGTTTCAAACGTTTATTTGCTAATTCACATGATGCAAAAAGGTTAAGATGGCATGCTGAAGAGCGGGTATGTGATGGAAAAATACGTCATCCAGCTGATTGTCCACAATGGAAGAAAATTGATGCGCAGTATTCTACATTTGGAAATGAAATAAGAAATCTCAGACTAGGGTTGTGCACAGATGGAATGAATCCATACCGAACACTCAGTAGCACACATAGTTCATGGCCTATTTTATTGGTAATTTACAACCTCTCTCCTGAAGTTTGTATAAAGTGCAAATATGTCATGTTGACTACAATGATCTCTGGTCCAAAGTAACCCGGTAATGATATTGATGTTTACTTGTCACCGTTGATTGATGATTTGAAACTGTTATGGGCTGATGGTATTAGGGTGTATGATTCTTATAAAATGGAATATTTTCAACTGCATGCAGTGCTTCTGTTCACTATAAATGACTTCCCAGTGTATGGAAATTTGTCTGGATACAGTGTTAAAGGGCATAAAGCATGTCCAATTTGCGAACAACAGACGTCCTATTATCAATTGCATCATGGGAGGAAAACAGTGTACATGGGTCATCGAAAGTTTTTGCCTATGGAACACCCTTATAGAAGACTAAAAAAGGCATTTAATGGCTCACAAGAATTTGATACTGCTCCAAAACCTTTATCCCATGATCTGTATTTTGAGAGGGTGAAAAACCTTGACGTGACATTGGGAAAGACACAGAAATCTGGTAATGATAGACATATTTGGAAGAAAAGGTCAATTTTTTTTGAGCTACCATATTGGAGGTATCATGAAGTTAAACATAATATTGATTTCATGCACGTGGAGAAGAATATATGTGATTCTTTGATTGGAACATTGTTAGATATTAAAGGAAAGACTAAAGATGGGTTGAATGCAAGATTAGACTTACTATAAATGGGAATACGTTTGGAGTTAGCTCCCACTCCTAAAGGAAGATGAACATTTCTTCCCCCGGCTTGTCATACATTATCTAAGAGGGAGAAAATTAGATTCTGTCAGTGTCTTCATGATACCAAAGTGCCTCAAGGTTATTCTTCTAATGTAAAAAATTTTGTCTCATTGAAGGACTTGAAGTTGATAGGTATGAAATCACATGATTGTCACGTCATGATGCAACAAATTCTACCAGTTGCATTGCGTGGAATATTGCCCATTCGTGTCAGAAAGACTATAATGAAGTTGTGTTATTTTTTCAATTCAATTTGTAACAAGGCGATTGATGTGAATGCTTTGAACATTTTGGAAAAGGATGTAATTTTTATACTTTGTCAATTGGAAATGTATTTTCCTCCAACTTTTTTTGATATAATGGTGCATTTAATGATTCATCTGGTTCGAGAAATAAAGCTTTGTGGACCTGTATATCTTTGTTGGATGTATCCTTTTGAAAGGTATATGAAAATATTAAAGGGGTATGTTAAAAATCTATATCGACCTGAAGCCTCCATTATTGAAAAGTATATTTCTGAGGAGGTAGCAGAGTTTTGTATGAGCTACTTGGCTGCGGAGCAACACATAGGTTTGCCTCCATCTCGCCATGAACGAGTTAATAATGAGGGAAAGGGGATTCGCAGCTTGAAAGTCAAATCATTGTCAGCTGAACAGATGAAGAAGTTAGAATCATACATCTTGAAGAACATAGCTGATGCTCAACCATATATCACATTGCATATTAATGAGTTGAAACAATGTCATCCAAAGAAGAAAGAAATGTGGATTTTGAATGAGCACAACAAAACTTTTTTGTCATGGATTAAGAAGACTTTTCTTGGTAGATCAGATGTATCAGAGACATTAAAATGGATAGTGGGTGGTCCATGTTTAAATGTGATAACATGGTCTGGTTATGACATTAATGGTTATACATTTCATACAAAAGCTCAGGACAATAGAAGTGCAGTTCAGAATAGTGGTGTATTGGTGTTTGCAGAAGCAATGCATTTTTCGAGTGCTAAGGACAAAAATCCAATTTCTGCATCAAATGCATATTATGGAGTGATTGAAGACATATGGGAGGTTGATTACTTTAAAATTAAAGTTCCCGTTTTTAACTGTAAATGGTTTAACGGTAACAACAGTGTCAGACACGATGAATTTGGAATGACACTTGTTAATCTGAATATATTGGAAGACACAGTTGATTCTTTTATAATGGCAACACATGCAAAACAAATTTTTTATGTAGTAGATCAATCAGATATGCAGTGGGCTATTGTTTTACAAGGGAAAAAACAATATGTTGGTGAGGATGAACTTGATGAATATGCTGATTTATGTGAGATCCCTACTTCAATGGAAATATTAACAGAACATAATGACGATCATGTTGAAGACATAGTTTGTGCCATAAGGAACGATCACAACGAAGGAATTTGGGAAAACAATCCATCTGTACATTCCTAAAATTACAGGTAACATATGTTTATTTCTTGTTTACATTTATTTTTTCCATAAATGTTAGATATTGTAAGTTTTTTATTTATTAAAACATGTTTTAAAATAAAATAAGTATATGTTATTGTTTGTTTTAAGTTTGTTTAGTTTACTTTATCATGTTTATAACCATTACATGAATTTTAAAATGCTTATTTTTGTTCACTGACAATTACTTTACCATGTTTACAATGTTTACCAGGTTTACCATTTTTACCATTTTTACCATCTTGACCATCTTGACCATCTTTGCCATCTTTACCATTGTTTAACATGCTTACCATATTACCAATGTTTACTATTATGTAACTTAGTACACTTTTCTATTTTCTGATTACATTAGTATTAAAATATTTGAATTTGTATATTTGTTCACTAACAATTACTTTACCATGTTTACAATGTTTACCAGGTTTACCATTTTTTCCATTTTTTACCATCTTGACCATCTTGACCATCTTGACCATCTTTGCCATCTTTACCATTGTTTAACATGCTTACCATATTACCAATGTTTACTATTATGTAACCTAGTACACTTTTCTATTTTCTGATTACAGTAGTATTAAAATATTTGAATTTGTATATTTGTGAACTGACGTTTGTTTTTTTGATTTGAAGGATAATGACAGATCATTCAGATGATCAACCACATGATTCTGGGGAGGAGCATATTGCTGGTCATACCTCTGGGGATGAACATTCACATGCTCCTATTACGACAAAGAGTTCAAAGGTTGGTAAACGTGGTTGCACACGTTTACCAAAATTATCACTTTCCCGTACGCAGGATCAGAGGATAGTAGTTGAGTTTGATGATGATGATATTCCTAGAGGTCCGAATGCCAAAGATTTTAAGAGTTTTGTTGCAACTCAGGCTAAGACCAAAGTAAGCATTCTGTATGATGATTGGAGAGGTGTGGATAAAGTGATTATCTCTCAGTTGTGGGAGACGATTTTGGTAAGATCTTTTGTCATTGTTTGACCATTCTTTTAATGTTTCTAGTATATATAATATGTTTAACCTCTTCTTTATCAGATGACATTTGATATTCCTGACACTGGAGGAGTCAGGAAGAAATGCTTATCGTTGGCTGCCAGGAGATGGAGGGATTTCAAATCAACCCTCTCATCTGATTTCATTTATGGTCATAGGAGTCATGACAATCCATGTCGTATATATCCTTTTATAGATGAAGACACGTGGAGACAGTTTTTTGAAAGTAGAAAAAAAGAGTCATTTCTGGTAAGGGCAATGTAAACTTTTATATACTTTCTTATATAAATGATTTTATTAATGTTTTGTTACTGATTTCTTATTCTTAAATTACAGCAAACAAGGAAAGCTCATCAGGAGATCCAATCTAAAAATGTATACCCTCATAGTTTATCTCGGGGAGGGTATACATTATTGGAAGAAAAAATGATAGCGGAAAAATTTCAACAACTAAGAGCTGAGTCTTCAAGCTCTGGAGAGGTGGCCCCTCCATCCCCTCCATCTAGACAAGAAAAATGGAAGAGAGCTAGGAAGGGAAAAAAATGGAAATATCTTTCGGAAGAATCGAGAATTGTAGCTGAGAGGATTGTAAGATATCTATTTAATTAATTTAAGTTAACTTTTTTCTTCATATAAGTTTCAATCATTACAGAAATGTTCAATTAATTAATACAGGACTCTCTTGAGGAGCAGAGTTCAGAGGGGAAATTTAGAGCTACTGGGAGGGAAGATATTTTATTTGCAGCATTGGGAAGGCCCGAACATCCTGGTCGTGTAAGAGGATATCTGACAGGTGTATCGGTAAGAAAAGTGTTTCCACGTTCTTCAACTTCTAACATTGAGGGGGTTTATAAAAAAAATAGAATCCTTGGAGGCTGAAGTTAAAAATATTAATGCGACGATGGAAGACAAGATTAGAGATTCGGTGCAGTCTATGTTTGCAGAAATGCAAAGACAATTTCAGACTGAAGCTCCCACTCCTCCACCTCCCCCTGTAGACCCCATTATTTATCCTCCACCTCCGCCAGTAGCTCCCACTCCCCCACCTCAGCCTGCGGACCCCATTTTTTATCCTATGCCTCAGCCGCAGCTTTCTACATATTGCGAGTTGTATGTTGATGATTCTCAACATCATATAGTAGCATACGGGTTGGTATATTGTATAGGAGATACAGTTCATCATCAATAATTAGAGGTAGAGAATCAGAGGGTCACTGTACAGGATATTATAGATAGATCAGCTAGGGTACCAATACCTACAGATGAGGTGGCGACAGTTGGACAGAGTATCGGCCATTTTTTAGTTTGGCCATCCAGACTTCTTCGACTCATTACCATAGAGGTATGAATGTTATATCTTTTATTTTATTTTTTTATTAAAGTTGTTTTATCATTTGAAAACTACTATAATTCTCAATTTTTTTTCACAGGAATACTTCAAAGGTAAATAAATACTGTATAGACAACAACAAAGACAACAGGCTATGACATCAGATACAGATTCCAGTGGTCTTGACAGATTGTCAAGATATTCACATTTGTTGTTGGGTTTTTATGAGTTTCCAATGGAATCTCATGTTTGTGGACGTGATGTAAGTGTGGGGATTACAAAATCTGATATCATGGAGCTTGTTACTGGAGATAAGTTGGGCATCAACGTGGTGCAAATTTTTTCCATGTAAGTCTTAACACCTTTTCCCTGCGTTATATTTATTAAAAATGTATACTTATATATGTTTTGTATTAGGTATCTTTATAAAATTTGTGAGAGGAATGAACTGACAGAAGTATATGGATTCATGGACCCGCAATTGATTTCCCCTGAAGCATGTGCATTGACTGAGAAACAAAGAATGGTTTATATTGCTGAAAGATTTGAAAAGAATATAATCCAATAATGTTGGATGATGCCTTTTTGTGAGAGGTATGAAACACATTTCTCTCAAATAGTTAATTATCTTTTAACATAAAAAACCACTAACATTAAATTTCCTTTTATCAGTAATCATTGGATGTTAGGGATTTTTTTCCCAAGGGAGAAAGCTCTTTATTGGATATGCTCTGTTCATGGTGATGTGCGGGCAAGTTTTAAGAATATATTGGAAGAGTAAGTTTCAATTTCTCAATAGTTTTATATATTATAATAAATTTTAAATTTACCCCATTCGTATTATTTTCTAACAGTGCATGGGCCTACTTTCGAAAAAACACAAAGAAAAGAAATGCAAAGATCAAATATGTAAAGGCGAAGGTAAATTTCCATTTATAATTTGTACTTTTTGATTTATTACATAAAAATAATATATTGAATTTACACTCATTCAAAACAGAATTGTCATGAACAACAAGGCCTCATCGAATGCGGATATTATATGTTAAGATTTATGTATGAAATAATAACAACTGGGACAGTTGTGAATTTTGACCTGGTACGATTTCCTCTTAAACTTTGCCATCATATTTCAATTTGATTTATTCATTATACACGTTAACTATCTTCTTTTTCATTTGTATCTTTTTGATGACCCTCAACCCTATACTGCTGAAGACATCAAACACGTACAAGTGGAGTGGTCAAATTATTTTACAGGTTTGATTGAATTTTAGTTGTTTGTAATGTAAAATGTAATTTTGAATATTGTCGTTTTAATTGTCTATTTGGTAGTTGTTTAGGTTTGATTTAGTTTTTTTTTAAGTTGACAGTGTAAGTTTTGAATGTTATATAAGTGAATGTTTAATTTTGCTCTAATTCTTGTTTTGGTATACTTTTGATGGTTCTTCTGGTATGGATTTGGGTCTGTGGGGGAGGGGTTCCCAGGGTGTGGGGGTGTGTTCAGTGGGGTTGGGGGTGTCCAGCGGTCTGGGAGGGCTATCCGGTGGGGTGGGGGGACAGTCTTGGGGGGTGGCAGGGATGTCCATGGGTGTGGGAAGCCGGTCCAGGGGTGTGGGAGTGTTGTCCAGGGGTGGGGGGGTTGTCCAGGGGTGTGGTGGGGGCTGTCAAGTGGGGTGACAGGGTGAGGAGGTGCTGTTCAGGCGGGTGGGGGGTTGTCGAGGGGTGTTTGGGGTGTCCGGGGGTCGGGGGGCAGTCCAGGAGTGTGGTGGGGGCTCCAATGGGGTGGGGGAGGGTTGTCCAAGGGGTATACATGAGGGTGGGAGCTTCAATGGGGTGGGGGAGGGCTGTCCAGGGGGTATACATGAGGGTGAGGGCTCCAACGGGGTGGGGGAGGGCTGTCCATGGGGTATAAATGAGGGTGGATGCTGTCTAGTGGGTAAGTTTTATATGTTATCTATTTACATGCTTATTTTTGATGTACTTCTGTTTTTGTGGTATGATTTCTTGATTTATTTTCTGGTTGATTCTGGTGTAGAGAAGATCACTGCATTCTGTTTAAAAAAAATTGGGTTTATCACGTCGGTTATTTAATAACCGACGTGATAAAATGCCTGGAAAATAGTTTATCACGTCGGTTATTTAATAACCGATGTTATAAAAGGCCTGGAAAATAGTTTATCACGTCGGTTATTTAATAACCGACGTGATAAAAGGCCTGGAAAATGGTTTATCACGTCGGTTATTTAATAACCGACGTGATAAAAGGCCTGGAGAATGGTTTATCACGTCGGTTATTTAATAACCGACGTGATAAAGGGCCTGGAGAATGGTTTAGCACATCGGTTATTGAATAACGGACGTGCTAAACGGCCTGGAAAATGGTTTATCACATCGGTTATTGACTAACTGATGTGATAAACCCCCTCCCACCGGTTTATCACGTCGGTTATAGAATAATCGACGTGATAAACCCCCCTCCCCCAGTTTTTCACGTCGGTTCATATATAACGGACGTGATAAACCACCCTCACCCCAGTTTATCACGTCGGTTCTATATGAACCGACGTGATAAACCCCCTCACCCCCTGTTTATCACGTCGGTTGTTTAAGAACGGACGTGATAAACCATTTTCCAGGCCGTTTATCACGTCGGTTCTTCGATAACCGACGTGATAAACCATTCTCCAGGCCTTTTATCACGTCGGTTCTAAAATAACCGACGTGATAAACCATTCTGTAAGCCCTTTATCACGTCGGTTCTAAAATAACCGACGTGATAAACATCGCGATTTTATGTTTTTGACGTCGGTTTTTAAATAACCGACGTCAAAAACCTTATTTATAACGTCGCATGTATTAACGTCAGCTAGAAACCGACGTAAAAAATTAAAAATAACCGACGTAAAAAATGTTTTCTGCACTAGTGGTTGGGTAAATTTTATTTAATAACTACACGTGGCTTGATTCATTCCCAAGCAAGATACATAGTAACACTTGGGTCATATTCCCAAGTACAATGGAAATATTCTTTTTCATATATGAATCACTTCATGTTCTCACCACATGATGATAAACTACATGAACCTACAAGAACTATGTGGGGTTTGATTATCAACTATATGAGATATGCAGTGATGTCCATATTTTCAATCCTAGGCCTAGTTGCAGCATGATACGAAAAGGCCTCTTTTCTCCCATGTTCGAGTAAAATCTACATGAGGAGATCCAATAAATGTTTTCACCTTATACATGAAATTGTATCTGAAAGAACTATGTGTGGCTTGATTCTTTCTTCCACAAGAAACGTAGTGACACTTGGGCCCTATACCCTAGTCCATCCATAATATTCAATTATTCTCTCTAATTTCCATACTTCATGACATTAAATTGCACAAATTAATGTCCTTGTCGCATGAATTATAACTACATACTACTCAAAGAACTATGAATGGATTGATTCTCATTTCTATGAGATACGTATTGATGGTTGAATCTCCTATCTCGGGTCCAGCAACAATATAAAATAAAATTCTCCTTCTCCCTCATATAATTAAAAATCTATGTATGAGCCTCTATTTTGGGTGCTCTCTTTAGAGATCCCACTAAGGAAACAATATATGTCCCCCTTATACATATGATTTAGATCTATGTAAGGTACTTCGAACTTAGGGACAATATCAGTACAACCACTTCCCTTATGCATTGGACATTACCCCTTTCTTATTTCATGCTCCTAATATTGAATGATTTTTGATATTCATAATCATTATTTATCATCTAGTGACAGAATTTTTAATAACTGAGAGCTCTTTTTCTTGACTATGAAGTATGATCCCATAGGTGGCTTGCATAAGTCACCCCATAATGGGCATGTCATCCAAAAGATGTCACGGTTTGGATATACAACATATTCCTAAGTTGGCCCTTCATAATAAGACCCCTATAATGGGTTTTTCAAATAGCAGTAATTTAATTTTTAGGAGAAGCCTCTTATGTCCCCTCTATTCTTTGATGATGGAATATAGAAACCTGTATTTTAAAGTGTTTATCCTTTTTATATTTGTCCCATATCCTTTCTCCTGGCCTAAAATTCTTCAAGACCATGGTTTTCTTATCTCCCCTTCACTTGTTTAAAAAATATTGAAATAAACTTGGATCATTTGACCACATATCAAAAATTGTTTCCATAATATTTCAGTCCTAGTTATATGACCTGAAACTACAGACACCATACTTCCGACATTTGGATCAAACCTTCATAGAAATCCTATTTCTCTGATTCTTTGGAAATCATGACTGAAAATACTCTTTCTATATTTAGGTTCTTTTCTCCATAAACCAAAATATCTACTTGGGAATATCAAAATCTCTATAAACATTCATTGGATTTTAGAAAATAGAATTTCATGATTCTTGAGAGATCCTGTATCTCACTATGAAGAATGTGCCTCAATTTTCCTTTCATAAAATATGCCTTTATAAAGGGAATGTCAGTATAAGGATGCCACTATTGACTATATAACACATTCCATAGTTAGATCTATATAATACAGCCCCCATAATGGGTTTTTCAAATAGTGGTAACTTCATTCTTGGATGATACCTCCTATAATGTCCTTAACCTTTTTCCAATTTCATTCTCTAGATCCAGAAATTCCCAAATCAGACTTTACAATTTTTTCTTTTCCACACCTGAATATGATAGAATGTTTCCAGACAAATTATCAAGAAATTCGAGACTCAAAACTGCTTGGTCAAAGCTAAATAACTTAAATTAAATCCACCTAATGTCCTTGTTACATTACTTTAAACTGTACACCCCCCCCCCCAATATTTTTTATGGGGGAATTTAAACTAAATAGCCCCAAAATATCTTTGTTGCAAGACTTTAAACTACACAGCCTCATAATTTCCTTGATGCATGAATTTAAACTACATAACATAAAAGCCCCATAATTTCCTTGTTGTATAACATTAAACTGCATAGCACAAAAACCCATAATGTCCTTGCTTCATGAATTGAAACTCCAAAACATAATTTCATTACTGCATGACATTAAACTACATAGAAAAATATCATAAATCTTATTTCTAAAAAATGTATCCTCTTCCATTCACTAAATCCATATAGTATTGGTTCCCCATTCATGGCTGATATCAGCACAAATGGACCCCTTTATTATCAAACACCTTTACTTGGAAAATCCACCCACTATGGTCTTGAGACAACCAAATCTTAATCCCCTTTGTCTATTAGTAATATAATATCAAAATTATTGATAGATCCTTTACCTGAAAATGTAGTATGTTTCCCCAGTTGTCCTTGAATAATGTACCCTAGATAACATGTATGTCAGCATAAGGGTGCTACTATTTGGCTATACAGCATATGCCCTAGATGGCCATGCACAATACATCCCCTATAACATGTTTTTAAAATAGTAGTAACTTCATTCTTGGAAGAGACCTCCTCTATTCTTATAATTCTAGTTTTATATTTGGTAATCATAAAAATCATGACCCAAGATTCCCCTTGGATATATCTAAAATAATTTTGGGACCTTCCTAACCATCAAACCTTATTTGAGTTCTAATTTCAAAATTCATGGTCAAATCTATTTAACTTAAAACACTATTTTTATTAGTCCGAGATGCATGACTATAAACTTCCCTAAAAAAAGATGGAGTAATCCTCATGTTGAGAACCCAAAAAGGGAACCCTAGACAAATATCGAGTATCATCTCACTAGACCTACATTATATATGGTTTAGGAAATATTGTGTGATAAAAAGTTAAAAGACAAAACTTGTTCAGCTAAAAACCCAAAAGGTAAAGCCTATGAAAAATGGTTGAGTCTCTCCAACTATTTCCCCTCAATATTGGGCTTAAGAAAAAATTGAGAGATGATAAAAAAGACAAAATGTTATTAGGGTTTTTCATATGACCCTAGTAATAGTCAAATTGCGCTCACTAGACCCCTTGGCTTAGGTAAAAGTTAAAGTACCCCATATCCCTGTCATTGTAATTATGACTAGCTAACATAGGGATGTAATTCTATGAAAATCGTCATTAATTTTATGATTATATAATGAAAATAGGGGTGAAGATATAGATGATCAGAAAAAAAATATTATTTTCATTTATAAGAAAAAAGTTCCAAAGGAACATCCACAAATTGGAGTCTCTCTATAATAAGTTACAAATAGTCATTGAAAAAAATATTCATTCATTGAATGGCCTCTTGGGATTTGTTGTACACCTATTTAAGTTCCATCAGTGGACCTGATTCAGTCTCCTTGACCTGAATATGTGCTTCCTTAGCATATGCAATGGCTTTGCCCCTTCTTTTTGAGTTTCTCATAATAATCATTGTAGTAGTTTAAGCTCCTCTATAGTAGTATCCAACTCTTGTTGAAGGGGTGAAATCTAAACATTCTTCTCTTTAATCTTCTGGTTGAATGTTACTAATATTTCATTATAACTAGCCTCATCATGAGATACTACCACTCTAAATTCATCAATGTTAGAAAAAAATCTGGCTCTTAACAGATCCATGCAACATTTTTTCTCTTTCTCCCACCTCCGAATGGTCTCTTTCACCATAGAATAGATTACATGACAATTGAAACTTCCTAATCCAAACAAAATGAATAGCACTGTGAGCCATAGAATTCACAAAGGATGTTCCACAATGGTCGTATCAGATATAATCTTCCATGTATCCATGCATTGCGACATGTGATGCGGAGAGCATTCTGAAACTTTGGATCCAAATTACAGTTACCATCATAAGTATGGATGTACTCCAGGGTTAATGCACTTAAAGAAGTACCTTGTTCTACTCCCTCCCTAATAGTGACCACCCCACCTTCCAATTTTGGTCGATTTGACTTAGAATTTTCATCTTTAGATCAATCCAAATAATATGATATTCCTTCATGGTGAATTAAAATCATGTTTATCTTCAAAATAATGTAAAGAGTAGGAAAAATCACAATGGATGGAAACTTTTACCTAACAATATGTCAACATCCTGGGAATACTCTTCACCAACATTCCCAACCTCATTAGTTTTGGTTGGTATCACTTATTAGGGGACACCTTCTTTAGCTTGCTCAGGATTCTCCAGATGAAGCTGAGGAAGATATTTTGTTTCAAGGTTCAGCTGAGTTGGATCCTCCTCAACAATATGATTGAAATAGATTTCAACATCTCCTCCATACATCATCATTATAGTAGTTTTTGTAAATAGCACTCCCCATTTTAACTGATCATGGTTAGAAAATAAAGAACAAGAATATTGATCAGAGGAAAAAATAAAAACTCATGTCCATTTCATTCTATATATGTTGCCTCAAACTCTTCTAGAGTTGTAGGCATATTAACAGGTTATAATACTTCTTTAAAATAAATGCCAATTTTTTTCATAGATTCTAATGACATCCCAAGCCCCGTGTTAGTCTCACCCATGGGAATACTTAGAGAATATGGTTTATGACCCTCCAATGACAACTTTAGACCCTAAACATCTCCTTAGTGATAGTTATTGGTTTTTCGTTAGTCATCTCAGGATTTTTTGGTACATGTAAAAAACATGAAATATTACAGAAATATAAGTCAATTGTTGTTATATAGCTCATTATGAAAAACTTATGACATACTAAATTCCCCCTCTCTCCCAACAGCAAGAATAAGAGTAGTTTTAGGTGTATATGTTGTTTACTATGGACTAAATTCTACTTCATTCAAAGGAGTCGCTTCATTAATAGGGATATGAACTTGATCAAAAGTTCCCTCCATGGTTCCCAGAGGCTCATTAATAACTTCTATAAAGAGATAAATAGAATAATTTCTTATAATTCCAAGAAGTTTAAATAAATTCTATGGATGAGACTAAAGTAAATGATGACAAGAAGACTTACTACTACTGATAAAGCATTTAGCCTTATATTTATTTCTTTAAAGTCTTTGATTATTAACCTTTTGGTGGGGACTAGCATCATCATCTCCAAAAACATTTATTGGAGACCACAATCCTCCTGATATTTCATCCTTCATGACTTATTGACCTAAATATATCTCTCCTTATTCATAGGGTGAGTCAACAACCATAATCACGGTACCACTGGCACTATGTCATGGCGATGGAAATTCAGTCTATTTTCCCTTTACTAGATACAATTTAAGATGGTTTTTCCACTAATAAACAATTAGTTTTCAAAAATAAAATGGAAAAGTAGAAAATAATGTGAGAAGAATAAAACATACATATTCAGGATAGATAAAAGTGCACCATTATTCCAATAAAGGGTCAACCCCTTCAGTGGAACCAAGACCTATCATCTTCATTACTCATTTTTTTAATGGGGATTGAATTTTTAGTTCTGTATATGAGTATCTCTAGATCCCAGATATGAATTCTTAACTCATCAGTATGATTATCAAAATGAATATTAGATGAGGCTCTAAGATCTCCTATCCTGTGAATATGATACCCTTCACATAAAAGCACCCACATGGTTTCATCATCACAAAAATTTATTTTCCATGTTTGAACCACCTATGGAAATTAATATTTAGAATACATCCCATATTTCAGTGAGGAAGATCTTGTAGTCTTATATCTGACAAGATTCCCAATTCCTACCATTATAGACAGTGGAAGGAAAATGGAACCCGCTGCTCTTCTTGGCGATGGTGACTAGATCTCCTAGGAACAACATCAACTGGTGATGCTGGTGTAGCTCTCTTGACTCTATTTAGTGGATTGTATCATGTGTGTGGTCTCTTCAATGAGGTATGACCCTCTTCATCCTTATACTATGACTCTGATGATTCATCCTCTAATAGAGTGGAAGCACCTTCCAAACGAGAAAGTTATTTTCTGCTCCATTTCATTACTCCAAACAGAGGAACAGCGTGGTTTATCACCCATTCATGGTATGATTCAACTCAAGTATTAGTATACCAGATGATAAAACTGCTTTCTAGATTAGATATTAGTAAATTAAACATTTAACCTCACTTATCTATGGTAATCAGTAACCATATTTGTCGAGCCACCATCGAATGTTGTTCTAATCTATCATGCACTAGAGGATACATAGTATTTTGTTACAAGAATTTTAATTGATGTGAAAATATATAAGGAACATATCCCTCATATATAATTACTCCATGAACCCTTATTACTTGTACACCATCCCTACAAGCTAGAATATATTCCCTCGGCTCTATGTTAGTCATCCCGTCATTGAAAAATCGTCCTGTAGGCGGATTCCCATAAGGAAAGAAGTGTAATTCCTTAAATATACATAACCTTGTCTTAATGTAAATTGGTATCATGGACAAGGAAGGAATACTGAATAAATCTTGAAAAAATGGTCAAAAAAAACTTCTAAGGACCAGGATCCCACTCTTCACAATATAGGTTCTTAAATGAGTCTCGATCCATCCCCATAAAACATTGAATGGTCCTCCTATTCTAAAAGGATACTTCCCTCCATATATATACAACAAGAACCTATGAATCATTACTAGGATAGGGGTATCCAACCCCAATATCTTCCTCACTACCAACTTGGCTATTATAAAAAACGTTCCATGCCTTACACCATCCTTGGAATCTTGGATAGGCAACAAATATACACTGATCCACCTAGACAGGAAACCCACAAGACACATCTTAGAAAAAATTGTAATTGGAATTACACCCCCATGTTTCAATATCTTCTTTCTATAGTTTTGGAAAGAAGGTTCGAGGCACACATCTATTTTCCTCCTTGGGATAGCTTGTTGGACATTTATAGGTGAGACCTTTCTGCTTCATCTACATAAGTAATGTTTCAATCCACTCCTTTGGACGAATATCCCTTCTTGTGTTGGATTTTGTGTTTTCATTCTTGATTTTGTGACCAATATTCAATAGTTCACATGTTAATGCTAGTGTATTTTATGCATCATTCCATTATTATTTTGGAGGGATAAATTTTTCATATATATCTCTAATAATTTGAGCTCCATAGATCTTATAGACATCCCCCAAATGGATGCCTACTTCTCCATGTGTCAGATGGAAATAATTTTTCTCTAGAATCCAACGGCTCAGGAGCTCTGGAAAAAAATCATCATTCATATATATATATATATATATATATATATATATATATATATATAGGTTTTCCCAACCCATATAACCTTATCAATTTTGGTACTCTACATATCATCTTTTAACTCTACACATGTCTGGCGCACCCAATATTCCCACATCCATGTAGGCTTACAACCCCCTCCTGGATGAAAATCCTCACCTTTCTTCCAACCCTTCAACTAATCTATCTGTTAATTTTAGAAAATGGATGAATAATAGTGTGGATTTAGGCTAGGTATATGTGCTTTCAAATCAGGATCACATGGGCTATGATGTATGAAATAGGACTTATCTTTTCATCCCATCATTGATAAATGTTCCCACAATGGAAATATTGGAAGATGAGAAGTTGGTATGGTCTTGAAACCAAGAAACTGGGAGATAGTTATTTGGATCTGGTACATCGACTTCCTATTGATGGGCATAACTATAAAGTTATAGATAAATACTTCTTATAAAGAAAAATTATACTTCTTCAGATACTTCGCCAGATTAGAAATAGTGGTGTCACAGAAATCATAGTAATCATGCCCAATGATCTTCATCATATTATAAATTTTCTTTATAGCTAAATCATCATCAGTTACAATTGTCTTAGGAGCCATTTAACCTAAAAATAAATATCATCATTCATTTTATAGTGGGTTCATTTTGAAAAAATTCGAAAATCAAAAAAAATTACAAAGGAATTAAGTTGTGTAAGTGAAAATGTGGTGCACAAGCATGTCTCTCAAGGTTGGGATTGAAAGTATTATACCTAATTCACTTTCATAAACAAGAAAATCCTCAAAAAAACAAACATTGGTTCATTATACTTTCACAAAGAGAGATGAATTTTATGAATCATTTGTGATTTTTTCTGAAGTGAATCCCCTATATATAGAAGAGAGAGCTTACTTGCATGCCACCATCTTGCGCAACAACCCAAAAACTTGCATGATGCATTTCCTTTTTCATCCCATTTTACCTCAGAATCATAACTTCTTTTCATTTAGATCCAATCCTGAGGGATGGGGGATTCTGTTGACACATTGTTCCATCACATGGATGAAAAGGTGAAAAAGGTAAATTCCTTATAAGAGAGAGAAGAAACTATATAGAAAATATCAAATTTTCTGAAGGATCAAGATTTGGTTCTCCCAAGGTATCCTAAATCACTGACGGCACACAAGTACTTGTGCACCCCTAACTTGAACCTTACCCACTTGCGTGCCCAATATCATTTTCCCATGGTATCCTTTTTTCCTATAAATAGACCCATAGGGTCTTCATTTTTACAGACGAATTTCTCAAAATCCTAATTGTTACTTTGGATTCTCTAGAGATTTTCCCATGTCCTCTCAAACCTCCAAGGTAGTTTAATAACACCTAAAGTGAGATATTTAAAGGGGGATAGTTATAAATAGGTCCTACAAGTATTAAAAATTAACAACACTTGCGTGAATCATTCTCCCAACCCCCCTAATTTAAGAACACTTGCATGACCACCCTTCCTCAAGTAGAAAGTTGTGCACCCCACTTTTGGGAATACCTGTGAAGACTCTTTAAGGATTTAGTCAAGTCTCACCCAAGTCTAGTAATCCAGGTTGTTTGTCACTTAAGGTGAAAATAATTCTCAAAAGTCTACTTTCACACCACTTATTTGAGTTCCCTTTCAAGGTTCACCTCACCCCTTCAAACAACTCAAGACGTTCATGAATCCTCCTTCAAATACATTCATCGTAGGTCCCCTTATTCATTGGATCCCTTTCCTAAAATGGATTATGATGAAACCTCCACCAAGACCTACAAATTTTCCAAAATTTTGGGAAATTAACATCAGCATGTCTCCAATTTGGGTTTGTATATCTATCAATAGAGGTTTCCTAAACATGTCTTACCAAAGGGTCAGGATCCTCACGATGTCTGTATGTTTTAATATCTATTGTCATGTGGACCCTTACCATAGGGAAAATATTATATAGTTCTCGTTTTTTGGATTCTAGAGATTTGAATCTGGCCTCTCCTTCTCATCTATAAGACTCGGAGCCTTCGGTTCCCAATATGGAGAGTGAGGATCTCCCTTTCTTTTCCCTTCTACAAAAGAAGTCTCCCTCGTCTCCTGGGACCAATCATAGGAAATCCCCCAAGAATAATCCCATATCCTTTCAGGCCGAACCTAATGAACTTCACCTTCATTTCAAATTTAATGATTTATTCCTTCTCTCTCATCCACCATCACCCCATCTTCTTTTTCCATAGGCCCAACCTCTTCCATCTACAGATGGAAAAGTGTGTGTTTTGGTTAATCTTTTACATCATCTTGTTTCCCACATCGAGCATGACTCACGCAGGCTTACATATTAGTGATGATCAAAACACCCACACAATCCATCTCATTTATTGAACTAAAATAACTTTGATTCCTTTCATATCCAGGATACATAGGACACCTACCTAAGTCTTGAATGCAAGGTACATCTTCCCAAAAATATTGTCCCAATAAAAACCCTCAATATACTAGGGCATCCATTTCAAATGTAGTCCCAAACAAAATCCTCCCAAAGGTAAATAGTCCCTTATGAGAAGAATTAACTATAATAACTCTGATTCCCACCATAATTGGGATACGTATAAAGCCTTCATCTAGGGCCCGAGCTTGCTGGATATCCTCTTTATGAGTCCAATAATAGTTCCATTAATCGGGGCATCCTCTTTATGAATAAGTCCTAAATTAAATCCCCCTTAATTCTCTATGATTTAATGCTTCTCTCATACACCATATTAAAAAGGGATCCTCTTTAAGAGTAAGTCCAAATGTATTTTTCTCAAAGGGCCATACTCCCTTGTGAGACATATAGAACTATGTGGGCTTTGATTCCCATCCAAATGGGATACATAGGAAGGCTTCCTGAGTTTCAAACCCAACTCTCCAAATTAATCCTATTCTCTATAGGCCACATTCCTAGTAGAGTCTAATTCATTATGGAATTTCATATTCCTTCCATGTTCCTTGGGTTGTTTCAACAAAATTTCCACACAACCTTAAAAGGTAAGATGTGTCCCATTAACTAGAACTGAACTATGAGGGTTCTGATTTCTTACATGAGGTTATATAGGTAGCCCATCTACGGTTATGATACCAATATCAAAACAAATTTTGTGTCCCTATATGATGATAAAATCTAGAGTAATCTATGTTTAAGTGGATGATAATAAACACTAGAGTAATGTTAGGTCTCCCTAGATGATGATAAATTCTAGAGTGGCATTCGTCTACCTAGATGAGCATAAATTCCGAACTTCCCCACTGAGTAATTTAAAAGACATCGTCATCGTAACAATGGATAAAGAATCTCTAAGTAGTATATAAGTGGATACTATTGATAGAGAACCTTGAATACATAGATATATCTCTATTGATGAATAAAATCAAATATATACAGATGATTCTGAATTCTACACATGCTAATAATTGATTTCGAATTTATAGGAAAACCTACATTACGGTTAGTAAATTAATAATGATTCATGAATATATCTAAAATCTATAAAAGAGTCCCAAAGTAGGAAATAATTTCCCATAAAAGGGGGTGATGATCCCAAACTCCAATACTATAGACCAATAAGATTTCTTATGTATCATAGGTCAATAAACCTAATGAACACCAATCTTTGGAAAGTATGTCTCTTTGGATACAGAACTGTTGGGTGTTTCAAGTTCCTTAAACCAATTCATTGGAAATAGTATGGAAATAGTGATTCCTAACCAGAACACACATTTTAGGGGGAACAATGCCATACCTATAAAAATTATAAAATAAAAAACAACCACAATTAAAACTGAAATTTAATTACAAATAATTACATTTTTATTTAGTCAATAAAATTATATATATATATAATATACCTTTCATTTATTAATATCAAAAAACAACCTAAAAATAATATTATTGGTTGTTTATATTATTATCATGGTCCATTATTAATCTTACTTATTATTGTAATTATTTTTGTTCAACCTCTTAATAACTCTCCCCTGAAAAATCAACATTTTTAATATCATTGTGTATAAACATTTCAGCCTGTTGTTGTTGATGAGGTTCGCTGTCAAAAATTATGTCACCTTCATCACCCATATCATACATGTCTCTTGGTTTAATGTGGATAACAACACTCCACCTTGAATCCACTATATTATAAACATAATAAACCATTTTTTATTGGGAATAAAAAATATATGGATCATGTTCTTCCCGATCACTAGTATCAATCAACCAGGATAAATTGACATAAGTAAATTGTAATGAATCTTTATTTATAACCCTATTAATATTGACCTAGTTTCATTTAAATAAAAAAATAAAATTTCCCATGATAATTTAACACAATAATATAATCAAATTTTTTCTAGTAACCCTGATCTAAAATAGTAGATAATACATTTTTTTATACCTTTCTTATGGTCAAAAGTATGAAACTTAGAACCACTAATATTGTATAATCAAATCTCCAAGAGTGATTCAAAGGAATTCAAGATAAATACTTCAAATCTCAAGATAATTCAGCTCAATTATCATCATTCATTAACTATACATGTTGATATAAAAAATTAATTAATTTTAATAATTTTCAAAAAAATAGAAAAATATATTAGATTATTAAGCTATATCACATAAAAACCATTGAATAATTTCTTTGTTAACCAATTTCATTTTCTATGTCTCATTTTGAGTTTGACTTATAAGAAAATTTTTCATTTATGTCCTTAATTATTTAACATATAAATCAATATTATTATTGTTGAGTATAATATATCTATGTTCTTGTCTTAACTATAAATATGTCAATGAAATGTGGAGACTTTTATAACTTTTCAAACTAAAGGTGTAAAAATTAATGATTTATTATTGGTATGAAAATTAATGGTATTATCAACATCATTTCCCACTCGATTGAATATTTCCTCTATCGAATCCAAATACCTTGAATAAAAAGTTAGTCATCATTTTTAATGTTATCCTTCTTTAATAGAACCTTATGGGTGAGATTTATTTTTTATATATGTATTAAAATAACAAATATGTCTAATGATAAAAAGTAACACATTAATAAATAAAGTTTATAATTTCCTAGGAAAACTAGAATTCATTAATGAAAAGAAAATTAATATAAAGTACCTCTCTATAGGATACATCCATAAATAATGTATGTTCCCTACAACACTAGATTATTTAGAAAAATAAACTATCATATAAATCATCCAATTTAAAATGATGCGGGAAAGATCATCTCAAAATGATATAGAATCCATATAATTCTTTCTATAATTCTTTCTATTTTGGTGGGGTTTAATGTATTTTGACAATTCTATTTGAAGAAAGTGAAAAAGACAATTAGAAGCGTGGTTATTTTTTGGTAACAAATTATGAATTTATAAAGGTAGAAACTACTCTATCAAAACATATAAACCATGGATTTTCAATTTATGTATTTTACAATTATTCAAATCAAAACATATTGAAATATTATAAGAATATTCATTAAGAACTTTAACATTTTTAATATTCTAATGAAAATGTATTTTTTTATAATTTTTCCTTGTGAAAATAGTTGTTGGATACTTCCTATTATCATTTTACCATAGTTCACATTTTATATTGAGTGTTTTTAACTCCTTAAGAGAGTCTAAATTATAATTTGATTATCCATGTTCCTTAATAAATATAAAAAAGTACATTATCACAAACATTTATCTCAGTTTTCATAACATCAGAATTGTGATGTAAAATATTAAATTCCCAATATGAATGTTTGAAAATATACCTTTTTTCATCCATTTTATGCTCAAATTGTATTTTATGGTGCTCTAACTCTTTTCGCACTTTATTCAGCTAAAATTATTTTCCAAAATATTTAAAGGTATTTGATAATTATTCTAAGATCTATGATATCGATAAGAATTTTGGTTTTAGTCTCAAATATGGTTTCCCAATTATACATGACTCATTAAACCAAAATTTATGAAATGTATTGAGGTAGTGGTGATGACATGTGAGACACCACTTTCAGCTATAAGGTAGTCTCTAAGGATCAAAATAAAAGTTATAAATTGGACATGCCAAATCATTATGTGTTCTGACTAGAAACTTTTCCTAGTCCAGGAAAGCTACTGATGGTCCATATAAGGGAAACATGAATTCTGGAACATTTGAACAGTAGATGCATCAAATGTTTCTATACCATCATTATATAACTCATGTAATTTTTGAATAACAGTTTGATGGTATACATCAATGTCATTTTCAATCATTTTATTTCTATTAATAATAATCAATATAATGAATGAATTATATTATATACACATAAAAGAAGGTAAATTATATGGGATCAAAATAACCTATCATATATTATAATTTCTACGTAAATCCAAAAAAAAAATTGAATCCATCAGATTATAATCCCAAGAACACATTTCTAAGAATAGAGGATAAATATGGATGCGATGAATTGAAGGTATTCCACATTTTAAATATCATTGATTTCATATTAACTCATCATTATTATTATCTATAGATTTTAACTTCATATGTTCAACAGCTTTAGAAAAAATCAACAATATTTACAACTTTAGCTAATGTAAAACCTATATAGTGTTTCTCTTTTTATGTTTCTTTTTGGTAGAGCACAGATTCAGACTGACATCATTCTTTTTTTACTTCTATCTAGATGTAAAAAATCTTTTATAATTTTCTCTATTCAAATTTTCTTTTCTATTAAAGCATAAAATCATTAGGATATGTGTGTATCTTCATATAAAAAAACTTTTTAATTTGAAACGCGTGTAAGGAAAGAAAATTGGCATATAGAATCAACGCCACGACCACCTCCCCAAACCCCAAAACCCCATGAAAATGAATCACACAATATTTATGGGTATTAGATTATTTATATCAGAAAATGATGTATGGGTATTAGCTTCAACAAATGCATCATGAAACAATTCAAGCATCATGGACACAACTTTTCATGGAATTCCATATAAGTATTTGATATCGTACATTGTTGGCTGAAAATAAAATTTTGAATATTTAGAACATCCTTCAAAAAATTCCTAATTTACATATTCATCTAATTTAAAAAATTAGGTTACCTGTTCAGTTATGTTTTCCCTTGTATTAGTCTCCTCAATTTCATCCATTAGCATGTTATCATCATGATCAGGATGTCTTGTAGTTTTGAAAGTATCATTAATATCTATAATATTAATAAGTGGATAAAATGATGTGTTTTATTGTTGATGGTGTTTCCCTACTATACCAAAATCATTATTTATCATGTTTTGAATTTCATTACCCATTATCAAGACATTAACTTCTTTATTCTGACTAAATACACATCTACTCAAATATTAGGTAATGTTTAATTCTCCATGCCAGATTCAATGCACATAATGAGGGGGAAATTATTTCAATATCATGTGATCAAATAATTTATCTCTCATAAACCATCAACTAAATTTACATTTAGGGCATGGATATTTTATTATTTCATCCATGGATTTATTTCTAATTGAAAAGTACAAAAACATGTTCAAATTTATAACATGCTGAGATGTGTCTCAAGGTAAGTTAATCCAACTTATATCTATATGTAATAGATTTCCTACACTTTAAAATAAAAATTTTGACTATATTAGTATATATAAATGTAAAAGACAACATTTTAGTTAAAATATTAAGAGAATCCTAATTTTTAAAATTAGGTTAAAAATATAATTTTTCTTTGACATATTGTAAGCCCCGTAACAGAAATTCAATGATCAAACCCATTAAAAAAAATTGCACCAACAAGCATAATATTTTATTCACTCAATCAATGATCATTTTTAGAAAATAAATGGCACTATTGGGAATAATATAATTATTTTTTGTTTTTTCATCCAAGACATTTATTAAACTATCCTAATCATCAGTTCCAAATGTGTTGTATCTAAAAATAATAATTATCTATGTAAACTATAAATAATTAACCCACATTATATAAATGTGTAGATTTAGGGTTTCTGAAAAAACATATTAAACAGTTCAGATGAATAATCAGTTTGAAAAGAAATGAAATTTTCAAGGTTTATGAAAATGTATTATTTCACTTTTAGGGGTATGATTTATAATAATTATAAACTCATTTTAACACTTATCACTTATGGTAATCAATTTTAAAAAATAGGATTTATTTATAATATTTCCAAAAAAAGATAGCTAATTTTTTAATAAAAATAATAAAATATTGAAATTTTACCTATTTTTGAAAAAATATTCTTAAATTTTTAAAACTACATTTGAAAGAAGAATAAAAATAAATTTTTTTATTAAGTAAAATATAGAATATTGATACCAGAAATTGTGAGCAAACTTATTTGTAAAATTCACCACCACGGTATTTATTTTTTATTAAAAAACCCTTTTAATGGGTGAGTGAGAACCCTCACATAATACACCAACTTAAAAGGATCACACCAACATTGCAAACACCCCAAAAACCCCACCCCATTACAACAATATATCAAGCCCCATATGAGATCACATAATCACTAAAAAAGGATATTAAGCCTATTGGATGTTTTATCCTTATATAAATACCCATTCAAACCATATACCTTTGTTCTTGGGTCCTTCTAGATCATGTCTTCAAAGAAGGATGCCAACTTCTCCCATGTTTGTATAAATTCCTCCAAATTAATTTTTCTATCATTGAAGCCTCTCATCAATATGAGTTCTTGTTTATCGAACCACCTCATCTGCTCATCATTGGAGTCCTCTAAAATCACCCTCACAACTATTCTATCAGCATCCTATTAAGAGGCTTTAATCAGCATGGCCTCCTCTAACATATCTTCCCCAAATTCCATGATTAGATCCCCCTCCATGCCATTGTTTTCTCCTTTCTTGCCACTATCAACTGGTTCACTATCACTTACCTTGTGTTTTCTCTTATTTTTTGACCTTGTCTCCATTGATTTTGGAAATAAGGAGTAATCCATACTTCCATTATATTTTTACCCAAGGTCATGACGCAAATACTAGAATCACATTTTCCTTTTTTCCATTTTTTTTCCCATGTAGTGAATTTCACTACTATCTTTCCAATGAACTATCCTCTAAGAAAAAACCATAATTTTCATCATATGTCTCTAACCCATAGGCTCCTTGATCCTAATTTAGTTGATCCACCTATGGAGAATCACTTTTTACCTAAGTCTACACCTCTATTTAAAGTCCTTAAAATAAATTTCCAAGCTTAATACTGCTTCCAAACCCATGTTCAACTACTACACCCTTCATTCCAAACTTTTACTAGTTGCAGCTGGATGGACCACTCTTACCAGACTCCTAACGCAAAACCTCATGGGAAGGTTCGTTCAAGGCCTCGAGTTCACCCTCATAATCCCATGGACCAACTTTCACCTTGCCGAAAAAATTACTCCCACCCAAATCCCAATTCAAACAATCAAAGATATTACCAATTTTTTTCTAAGAATTCATGTTTCTAACCTTTTTCTAGATGAAAATCAAAGGATCCTCCACACCAATACCCATCTTCTCCTCCTAAAAATAATTACACAATGCAACATCGTTCATTGTGTTCATTCCATCCTATCATGGGACCTACATGGGATAACTATCTCCTAAGGTCCCTTATGGGGGAACCTCTGGGGAGTTCACATGAATTCCTTTTTGTTGACTACCAGAGTCATTACCATGGTGTCTGTATGATGAAAAAATGGAACTCGTGACTCATAATAGACTTTTTTATTTCAGTGTAACTCACCTTAAATATCGATGAAAATGAAATCCCTTAGTCTCTTAGAGATATCATCTTCGACACAAATCCTAGGAGAAATGGGGTGGTAGACAATTGAAGTATGCTGGTCAAAGAAAAGATATTGTCCAACCATATTTCTAATCAATAGAGGGATTTCTAGATTCTAAAATGGTAAGGATAGGTCAGGAAGATAAATCAAAATTGTTATAATGGTTGTATCATGATTTAAGTGAAATTAAAACGATCACTAAAAAGGGGGAAAATGAAAACTGGAAACAGCAAGCAGAACATTAGCCCAAGAAAAAATTAGGTCATCTTTGGATGCAAATCTGATTGAGAAGTTCTTTAGATCCAAAATCCCTATAATCTCCCACTATTTCAGCTTCCAGGAATCAAACAAAAATCTATCAAAGACATCTATGGAAGGTCTTTTATTTCTTAATTGGGCCACCAAAGTGATATTCAGCATCACAATGGCCTGTGTGAACTTCAGGGAGGAAATCTAAACTACAGGGACTCTATATTCGCAAGATTAGACCTTAGGGAAGACATCAATTTCAGGGAATCTAGGGTGGAGTGAAGGGTTATTTAAGAGATAATATTATGAGTAACTACAAAATATAATTTTGTTGTAAACATTTAAAAAATAATTATTAGCACTTCAATACATATTTTTTAAAAAAATTATCTTTCAACTCATTTTAAAATTATGATCATATGAAATAATAAAGAAAAAAAATTGAAGAAAATATTTTTATTATTTAAAATAATGTAAAATAAATTAAAAAATTGGAAAATATTTAGGATAATTTATCAAAAAATAGGAATTGAATAAGATTCACACTTATAA
Organism: Viscum album; assembly: GCA_963277665.1. Classification (NCBI taxonomy): domain Eukaryota; kingdom Viridiplantae; phylum Streptophyta; class Magnoliopsida; order Santalales; family Viscaceae; genus Viscum; species Viscum album. Next base: position 57,983,277 of record OY728156.1, read on the forward strand.
TTCAAGAAGAAACTCTATATTCAAATAATAATTCTTGCACTCATATCCATATTTTTTTACCAAACCCATAATTCAAAAAATCATTAAAATCTATAAATAAAAATATTTTATCACATAAAATAAAAACTCTAGAATTATTTTGAGATCTTATAAATTCAAAGAAACTCTTTAATTATATAATGTGGATTGATTCATGTAATGTAATTGGGTATACTCTAGATGATAAAGTCAAGGAATAGGATTTGGTAGGCAACTGTAGTGAAGGGCCGATGTCTGGGGAGTCAAAACGAGTCTAATGAAATCATGGAGTGGGAGGGGATTTTTGGAAATTAGGGCTCAGGGTATAGAGTTTCTGGATGAGGGTGAAGTAGGTGGAGGTGGATGAAGGGAGAGTGTATACGTTTTGGGATGGTGGTTTTTGGGTTTGGCATCATGGTTGGGTCTGAGGGGTAAGGGATGGGTTTTTAAAAAAACATAGAGTAGTAGTTTTTCATAAGACCACTGCTAAATAAAACATTCAGTGATGAATTTTAAAATAACTACTAAAAATAACTAGAAAAGTTTATTTATCCATTTAGTGGTGGTTTAAAAAAACATTATTAAAAAACTGCTGCCATTTACAACTTATCTTGTAATGGATCCATGTGTTTTTAAATTTTAGAGAGATGTGGATTTAATGGTCATGGGATCGGGTGATGAAATCATGGTATAGCAATGAAGGAATCAACCATCTCATGTGGCAGAGATCCATGATTTAAATAAAATGTGTCTTGACCACACAACATTGGTGCCAAAAATAGAATTCAAGGAATATAATAAGAGGAGTATGTATGCATGAATGTATATATTATTCCTTGAGGATCATGGGGAATAAGTTCGAGTGAGAATGAGGCTATCAAATACCCAAGGGAGGTTACCTCAAAAATCTTTAGTTAGGAGGAGAATTTTCACCATTATGTTGAGGAGTGGATATCTCTCTTTAAGAGTTTTATTAAACCCTTTATCTTAGTTCGTCATTTAATATCTAATAGTTTAATATCATAGGTTTATTGTATAAATTTTGAGTTAATTTTACTCGATTGGCCATTGTTAACCCATTGTAATTTTCTTTTAGAATTGAATCCTTCCCTTAATTCTTATTTAAGATGGATTTAGTGGATTATTGTGTGCTTTATTAAATAATTTGGAGATGAGATTCATTTAAACTATGATTTTCTATTTTATCAATGAGTATTGAGTTTTGAGTGTAATAAATAAGAAAAATATGAGAAAATATTTATGATAATGGAGATATCATTTCTAACTTGGTGAGTATTGTGTACAGAGTGACACCCACACATTTTAATTGACTACCATGCCAGTAGGGATTGAAAACCCTGAACTAGATACCCAATCTAAGGGTGGAAGTGGAAGTTCACTTGCATCACAGATAAAGTACTTCACACTTCTAGTTAGGACTTTCTAGGAAAACTAAAGGGGGGATATAGTTTCGTTATAATAACCTTTGGATATCATAAAAGAGACCTACAAGGTAATTAGTGTTGGCCAATCATCAAAATTACTTGATTAATTAGAATACTATGATAGAATATATTTTTATATTTTCCTCACATGTGATTGGCATTCCCAACTAAAGGGGAACATAATTTGTCTGTTTTGATTAAGTAATCTATGTTTCTAATTGACTTTTTATCACATTAATTATTTTATTTCCTCCATTTTTTTTAAAATTTAATTCAAATAACACAGTTTATTAATCCTATGAAAACACTATCATCCTTGTTGATATGACCCAATACTCACTATATCTATGATATAGTGACCTGGTTCTCTTACAGGGGATGTGTATTAGATTGGTGGATCCTGGTCTATTGGATGAAGTTAGGTCAAAATTATAGTGTCATATATTGTACACTAATATCTAAATTTCATGTTTTGGCCTCTTTGATGAGGTCACTGGGGGTTTTATGGGTAGCGCAACCCTACTCAAGGGAAATTTAAGATCCCATGTTCTAAACCAGGTTGGATATTCTAAAGGAACTTGAATATTTTTCATTTGGTGGACTATCCATATTTTAAATTGATCTTAGGAATAGGATTTTGAGAGTTGTAACACTTAAACTTGTTGTTTTTAGATAAATTTTAAAGCCCAATATTTATCTTAGAATTTGGTATGATTTTTGGGGGAATTGGTCTTAGAGAGATCAATTTTGGGAAAGGCAACCTTGGGAACATGGTTAGTGTATTGTTAGTACAAACAATGTGGCTCTACCATGAAGCATATTTTCGTAAACTACATGGTTTTTATAAACTATAAAGGAGGTACTAGACAACCTTGTTGTCTTTATATTTTATTAAAAGTTTTTTAAAATAGTAATCCTATGGCTTCAAAAACATGTGATAATTTTACATAAGATTACAGAGGTGAACCACATAGCTTGCACACAATATTTCTAACCATGTGCCTAGCCCATATATGGTAGGGATTGCTTGGGTAGTTAATACCACATAGTTAGAATATTGTTAGTAGACAATGTAATATCCGAAGTTTTTTAAAATTAAATACCATGTTCTATATCATAAAATATATAAACATTGAGCTTAAATGAACAATGAAATATTATTATTTAAATGTGACACTTATAACCTAAATGTTAATTTGGATGGTATTAATAGGAATAAATAATTTATAAAATAAACATATATATTTATTTATCAATAAAATTTTATTAGAAAACAATTATAAAATAATAATATAATTTTTAGTAAAGTTATTTTATTGTTATGAAATATGTTTTCTTCAAAAATGGGTTTTCTTACTTTTTATGGGTCAATATTAAAATTAATTTTAGGAATTTTTAGAAAATGTAATTTAAAAAGAAATAAATTCATTTTTGAAATCAGAATATCATAATTATTCTGTGGTGAAGTTTTGATAATTTTCTAACAAAGATGAATTTTTGAAGAATTGTAAAAAAATACAACTTTTTTATAAAATACAATATATTTTCTGATATCATCATTAAATAATTATTTTATAAAAATTTATTAATCTTATATAATAGATAATTTATGATATTATAATATAAATATCTTAAAAACTAATTCATAATAAGTAAATTATAATTTATTTCATGATAGATATGAAAATTATCTTCAGTGTTGACGTAATGCTGGCACAACAATAGAAATGTATAGTGTGTCATCTTATAGATAATAATTGAGTGTTAAAAAGTATTTTAAAAACATTTTTATTAAATTTAATATATGAATTTTGATTTTGAAAGATAATTTCTAATTTTTTTAGTCATATAACATAAATCTTATCCAAATTATTTTGCAATTCTTGTGTAAGGCTAGAAAAGTCAAATTAACAAATTAAATATTTTTTATTGAAATAGATGTGATTAAATATAAATAATGAATAAATATAAATGATTATATTTACCCTAATTTATTTTTAGTTTTTATATATGAAATAATTACCTTATATTCCTTATTCTACACTGACACAATGCTTGTTAAAGAAGAAGAAAAAACAATAAATAGATTTTAAACTCTAATATTAAAATGATAATAACTATTAAATGACACAAACACATAAATAAATATAATTTTTTGAGCATATATCTACCATAATCATTAAATGGTATAATTTATGTCTTTTTTCGGCCACATTTATGAGATTATGACCTTTATAATATTTTATTTAATGAAAAGTGAAACATGTCGCACTCTTATTTTTAATAAGTATAATATTTTCATATGGTTTTATATAGAATATATGTCTGATATATAAATAGTATCATTAAATATAAATTATTTATATATGTCATGGTAATTTATTTTTAATTTTTATTTATGAAATAATTCCTTTGAATTCTACACAGCGTTGATGTAGTAACTATTGAATTAAAGGAAAAATCAAGAAAATGATATTAGAAATAGTAAAAGTAATATAATTTGAATTAATTAGGGTGATAAATTATTTTATATATTAATATTAAATATTTTTTATGTATTAAAATATTTTTTTCAATGTTTTCTTGTAGTCTTGATATTTTTTAAAGTCAAGGTAATGAATAGTGTCAAAAATGAAAATAATGATATTTTGTGAATATAATATTTTATTAAATTATTCAAAAATCATAAAAATATTAAATAAGGATAAATGGTATAATTTATGGTCTAAATTTTAATCTATTATATATTTATGATTCAATAGTTACCTTATATGTAAAATTATAACCATTTAAGAGTGAAAATTACGTTACCATGGTTAATGTTAAAATATGTTAATTAAGGGGTTAAACCAAAGAATATGGTTTAAAATAGTACTTAAACCTGAGAAAATATTATTGGTTAATGTTATTTCAACTATATCCTACCTTATGATCTAATTCATGACCATATGGAGTTATTTGGATTTATAATAGTCATATTATATTTTAATCTTTTGAGAAATTACAAAAGATCCCCTCACATAATTTATAGAATGGCACATTCTTCCTCACTTATTTACACCACTATCTTCCATATATATCAATAAAAACCTTAAAATTAAAATCATAAATATACGTATTATGTTTTTTAGTTTTTTCACTTCCAAAATAGCAATACTAGATCACTTAAGAAGAGATCTAAGAGAAGTATGTCAAAGAAGATTTAATCATCTTTACCAACTCTTTCAAGTTTATTTATTATTATAATTCATCTTCATGTATTTTTTCCATACTAAATTAATAAATATATTATCGTAAAAATAGTTATATTTTATTATGATTATATTAAAACCATTTTCCATCTCGTTTTCTTCCTATGAAAATTGAAAAATCGCTCGTGCACACGTAAAGCTTACTATCTCCACGTAGCGGTGTAGTTAGTTTTCCATCACCTCTTTACTTTGATGGTTATAAATATGTAAATAATGAATATATATGATATATATTAAATAATAATTATTCTTTTAAGGTTAATTATTATTTATCATTATTTAACTCTATCCATTGAAAAATAAAAACAATGTTCATGTGTACGTAGGGCCCACCCTATCCTTAAATGGTGTAATTATTTTTTCTATATCTATATTTTTATATGAATCTAAATATAATATATATATATTATTTACAACATAATAATATTCTGGATATGATGGAACTATAACCTATACAAATGAATAAGAACTTACACGACAAAATATGCATGGGAAAATGAAGTAGTTAACACCCGAAATAAGGGTAATAAGGGAATATTATTAACAAAAGGGTGGTCAGATGATATAATAGGATCATATATGATATTATAAAAATTAATTTAGTTCTTTTATAAATTAATAACATCTTTTAAACCATTATGTATGAGTTTAAATCATGTTCAACTAAAGGGAAGCATGAGGTAAGTCTTTCTCATCTCACTTTTACTTCTATGAGACATATGCCATATTTCCCACTTATTTATTTCATGTGGTGGGTATACTATCACATTGATATTTTTTATGATGAATTTATTTGTCTTCATGGTATTTGAAATTTTATTTGAAATTATATATTTCATTGGGATTTGGATTCAAAGTTACCAAAATAATATGGGTATATTTCACAATCTCATCATTATTTGGGATTATTTATATTTAAGAATCTAATGGGAAAATTTATCTTCCATTTCCATGTTTTATTAAAATTATTTCAAGAAGTTTTTTAATATTCTCTTCAAGTTATTTAAAATAATTTTTACCAAATTTTAAATTTTTAATAAATAGTTTTAAGGGAATCTTTTTAATGTTTTCAAAATGAGGTACTTTGTGACTTTTAAAAAAATACAGAACAAATTTTATTTAACTTATATGACTCAAATTGAATTTCCAACCTTCATGAAGCCTTAATGATTTGAATCTTCCTTTACAACCTTACATGGTTATTTTCCAAGAAATTATTTTCCTTTATAATTGTGAGAATTTAAAAAATTAAATGATTTTAAAATTGAAAGGATATTTTACTAAAAAATTATTTCAAGTGATATTTCAAAATAATATTCCATCTAAAATAGAAATATTTGATGTTTGAAAAATAATATAATCCAAGGATACAATACTTACCCTTTATCTAGTTGGTTTATGTTTATGATGGCATGATATTTATTAAACTAGTTCCATTCCAATGGGATATTCTATGATGAAATGTTTATGAAATTCATTTCTTTTCATGGGTTGTGATATGATGAATTATTTATATTCTTATGAAAAACATATGTATGGAATTATTTATGTTATGAGTGGGACCTATATATCCATCCAATTCATTGATTATTGATTTATATCTCATGAGATATATAGTACTATAATGGGTAGTGAACTCGATTCAGTAAGGTACTTTTTCCACTATGATAGTCTATGAGTGAACCGTGACTGCTAAGATGGTTTGGGGAGTAAACCTATTTCACTATAATAGTCTAGAAAATTATCCTTGACTAATGAAGAAATTATTTTCTATAATTATGTTTATTCCATAATTTAATGTATTGTTCCTATGTTATCCTCTCATGGCTCAAGTTATTTTCTTCATTTTAAGGTCATGCGAAAAGGGAGAACTATGAATTTAAACTTCTTATAGCAGATACAAATGTTTTATTACAAAAAATAATTATTTATGAATCTTTCATTGGTTGGGGTCATAATAATATCTCAATCAATAGTGGTTGAGGAATAATCTCTGTTATAGTAGAACTTGTGTATAAGGTAAGTTCCCTCCCACTTTGGTTCAATTTTTGTAGGATTTGATCCTGGTATAATTAGAGTCCCGCAGACCACCATGGGTTCTCCATATAGAAATGAACAGATGTGGGCCTTCTTGTTAAGGTCTCATGACTTTCGGTTTTAATATACTTCTATATGATACAAGTTATGAAATATTTTATCATCGAGCTACTCTAGTTCACCCAATCATTTATAGGATTTCATATCTTTGTATAGTTGGTCATAGATAGATGTACAATGTGATGGTAATTTAACTTCAATGGCCATAACTGCTTATGTTATATATACCAATGAGTATGTGGTCACCTGTGTGGCAGTATGGGTTATTATTTTGTAATCCCGTAAGGAATGAAATATTTTATCATTCTAGAAATTAATATCCTTATCTACCATCTTATATAGTGTGTTTGATAGGATATTGTTTAAGTCCTCTATTTATCCATTATTTATTTCATGATAGAGGGATGAATGGTTGGACTTGATATTGTACTACTAATATAGCTTCTCCACCTCAACAAAACTATAATTTATTCCATTTTCCATTATTATTGTGTGAGGTACACCAAATAAAGTAATGATGTTGGATTAAATGAATCTGAAAATTATTTTGCCCCAAATTCATTGAGTAGTATTGGCTCAACCCATTTGGATAAGAAATGGGTAGTAGTTAAGATGTATTTGAACTACTTGTCCATAGTTGGAGGGTATGCCCCCACAATATCCATTCCCCATATATATAATGGATATGATTATTTGGATGTATTTAGAAACTCTAAGGTTAATGGATGAAGTTGGAATGCACTTTCTAGAAACGGAATTTCTTGATGATTTTTTTGCAATCCTATGTCACAATTGGCTATTAGTGACCAAGACTTCAGATTTGGTTAGAAATTTTTTATCCTGAGTGGTGGGAACCACAGTCACTTGAGTGTAAATCTTTTAGGATGGTGTTAGACTCTTCTCTATAAATATATCTAAGAATGACTCCATAATAGCCCTTGTTTATATATAACATTTTAATGGTTTTGGAAATCTAAAAGAGTGAAGTTAGTTACTCATCATCGGATTTTCCCATTCCCATCTCTATCTAATGGGAGTAATCCATTATGAAGGTAGTCTATTATTGGAATTCTCCACCCAGTGGTAGGATCATATTTCTTGGGATAGGGTTCATTTCGTTGATCTATTTCATTCTGAATTGAATAAAAGTTAAGACCATTTGGTGATATGAAAAGCTAATGACCATTTCATCTTGGTTTGGATCCACCAGAGTTATTGTTATATTATCCAATGTATATTCCTAGTAATTCAATTACCATTGTATGGCATTCAATGTTGGATCATTGGATAACTCTTCCATTGAACCTTGAACATAGTCAAGAATGGGGTATCTCTTATTTTATGATGGTGTAATCTCCATTGATATATTTAATTACCAACTCTGAATCACCATTTACCTCTAAATAGTCCACTAGTGTTTGGAGTTCTAGTTTCAGGCTTGTAATGAGGGCTTGATATTCTACCTCATTATTAGTGTACCCTTATAATAACAAGAAGGAGTAAGGTAAAAATTCCTTCATTGGTTAAATGAGCATGATCCCTAACCCGACTTTGTTGAGTTTAGGGTCTTCCATTATCCTCCATGTTGGGATCCTATATGCGCCATCAAATTAAACAACCCATGTTTGGGGGGTCCTTGAATAGATAATATCTCCTCATCTAGAAATTCATTATTTAATGAAATTATTTCTACAGACAGGTGTCCTGCAAAAAAATATTCCAAGGTCTGGCCTTTCACAACTTTATAAGGCATGAATTATATATCAAAATACTACAAAATAACTTCCCATTATGTCAGGAATACTATCAATAAATCATGGATGAGGATTTTTTTTGAGTGGGTTATTGCGAGAGACCAAATGGACCCCATGGTGTTATAGGTAATGTATCTATTATTGAACTAAAAATATAAATATTGGGTAGCTCTTCTTGATATCTGAATAATTAGTATCATCATTGAGCATGGTTATAATGAGATAATAATGGTTTTTTTCATTCCTCGTAGCTTTCTTTTGTGAAAGGGAGGTTCCCAATTATTTCTCTAGGTCTATCACATGTATAAGAAGCAGATTTTCCTCAATAGGTTTAGTTAATATTGGTATAATCAAGAGGTATTTATTAAGGTTATCAAATTATTCTTAACAGTCCTTGGTTCACTGATATGTGACCCCCTTTTTTATCAGTTTGGTGAAGGGAAAAAACTTACCTACTATGTTGTCTATGAATTTCTTGATATAGGCCAAGTGTCCTTGAAGTCCTGTCAACCCTTTATGGTTTTGAGGAGGTGACTTGTTGAGGATGTATTTTTTTCTCAAGGTCCACTTCAATACAGAGATAGAATATGAATTAGTTGAGAAACATTTCTGGGGTTATGTTGAATGTATATTTTTACGGGTTCGTCTTCAAGTTATGTTGTAATAGCATGTCGAAGATGGTCTCCAAGTTATCAAAGTGGTAAAAACATTTTTTATCCTTAACCACAAGATCATAAACTTATAATTTGAAAAAATTCCACTAAAAGGGTTTGAAGATGTGACGTATGGGACATTGGTATGTGGAACCGTCATTCTTCAAGGCAAAGGGAATTACCTGAGAGTGGAATACTACCTAGGGACCTAAAGAAAGTGGATTCTTTGTATTTAGGGTACATACAAATTTTTTTTACTATAAATATCCATCCATAAAAAATAGGGCTTGATAACTAGTCATCCCATCAATCAATAGTTATATGATTGGAATTAGAAATTCATCTTTCAGAAAGTTCCAATTGAGATCTCTGAAGTTGATTAAAAATATAACTTTTCCATTATTTTTATTCATAGGTATAATGTGGGATATCTATTGTGGATATTGTACCTCTCAAATGATGTCATCCTTAAACACTTTGTTCATTTTATCCTTAATTTTGGACGTGTGAGTTGGGTGGGTCTATCTGGATGCATATTTGTATCCCCAGTGGTCTTCTGGAGAACTCAAGTGATGGGTGGCCACCTCAAGATTGAGTCTTGGAATCTCTATTTAATTCTGAGAGAACACATCCTGATTTTTCTTCATCAATGAGTTATATACCTCATGTTATTTGGAATTCATGGCTACACTAATCAAATTATTTCATGGATCTTCATCTGTACACAGATTTATTTCTCTATGTTTGACAAAATTAGTGGATACAACTTCCTAAAATGCATGAGGGGAGTCCCTGAGGTCTTCCTCCTCTTCCACATCCTCATTTTTTACCTCTTATACCTCTCCCTGTGAATTATGTCATGAATAAATTTTCTTGTATTTATGGTGGGAGATGACTTTTGGACATCCAGAAGATGAAGCAGCCATTTTTTGGCTCAATTGGGGGCATGAAGCCTTTTTGGAGCTCTGAAGGGGAAAAGAGAGACTGAGACCAAGAATATTCATAATTCCCCATTGTAATGATAATTTCTTCCATATAAGATAATGTAACAAGGATTTTTTTAATCTCATTAGATGGAATGAAAACATTTTCTACGGGCTTTAATTACCTCTCAAAGAGTTGAAAACATCCCCTAAAATGTTGAGCTTAGTTTTCAAGACTGACATCACATAAGTTGTTGAATGTGTTCTTGGGTTCAGATTCATCACCTCAATTTGGTTGATGGGAAGAAAATTCTCTACACTGATATGTTTGAGAGGTGTATATAGAATCATCTCTTGGCCATTTGAAGAATTTATTCAATCAAAATCATCAGTCATGGACCATTTCCTCTCCCTATGGTAAATCTTACATCAGTGTACTAGGACTCAAAGGATTTTAATAGTTCTTTTTCACCATGTAATATCCTAATTTTTCAATTGATATAATATTTGAGTCATTGGTGGTATGGAGATGGGATACCCACATGATGATGTAGCCAAGCTCTTCCTAGTATAATGTTGATGGTTGTATCCCACATAACAACCATGAATTCTGAGTCATACACAAGATCCCCAAATTGGGTTCTAAGTTTAATTTCTCTAAGATTATTTTTCTCATTTTTATCATAACCATGTAATATTATAGTCGTGGGGGGAAACTGAGATTTATTGAAACCCTATTGAAAAAGTGTTCATATTAGAATGAGGTTGACTCCTGACTCATTGTTAATGAAATATCATCAAATATTAATGAAATTTATCCTTCCTGATATATAAAAGGATATAACGTGTCCCTTTATGATGGAATCCTCATCCCGGTCTATGAAAGAGATGACTGTTTGGGATTATGAATTATCATTCTATGCACAATAAAATTCAGCAATAGTAACCTCCACTTAAAATTCCATAGGGCTGGACAAGGCCTGTATGAGTGCTTCTTGGAGGCCTTTTGATAGACTCAAATCACCCAATATTGACACATTGACGGAAACTGGGGCTATTTTCTTCAAAACATCATACATCTGATCTAGAGTTATTTTTTTCATAATGTAAAAACTCTTTGTCAAGTGATTTATGAGATGAAGTATTTTATATGGATGGATCAACCATTGAAACAGTATTTAAAGGTGCTTCTGCTCTTGGTGGATTAGGTCGACTAGGTCTGCCTACACACTGAAGATGATTCGGTGATGACATGACCTCTAGACTATATTAAAGTATTATCATATCAGGGCAGACCCTTTCATGTTTTTTAAACTTCCCTACTTTTTATTAGCTCACTAGAGAGCTCTACCACAATTTTTAGCTGAATATACAGTCTGATCAGGGATGTGATTAGAGTAGTGACTCATGGCACAGTCACATATTCCCATGAATCCTTGAATATGGAGGCCTCTTCCCCTATTTACCCAATCGAATGTAGTGAATTATGGTTCATAATCATGATAATTATATAAGAAGGGATCCATTAAGTGTATAACGTTAATGGAACCGAGCATTAACTCCTCATCTGATAGATATTATCTCTGGCATGTTGACTCTTGTTAAACTATTTGGTGGTGTGGTGCTCATAATCCGAGGATGGTAGGAATGAAATTATCAAAATGAAAATATAAATTTGGAATTTAAATAGGATCAAATTCTAGTGTTTCTTCTTTCTATTCTAAGCATGTCATTTTTTGGAAGACTGACATTCAGAGGACTGTGATGCCGACAGAGTCGGCTGTGTTATAGTAAAAGAATCTTATGGCATTGTCAACTATTGTAACTATACTCGGAGGATATAAAGTGTATGTTTCATCATTTTTATGACCATATAATTACTGAACTTATTTATACCCTTATTGTTATCTTCCTACCATTCAATACCCTCATGTGTATTTGTGGCATAATCACATGATACTTGGGTAGGTAGTCTTCCCAAATACACTTTCCCAAATCCCACCATCATTTGTAGGAGGTATTTGAATGTAAAACAATTCTAGATGTTATACCCTAATACTTGATGGAAAGGTAAATAGTTAGGTATATATTATTCACCATCCATGTTGGTCTTCTTGGGTTTGGAAACTTCATCAAGTAGTTTTCCAATGCTGAGATGAAGTAGCGAGAGACTTGGTTACTCTGAAAATAATATACCTTCTTTATCATCTCCTCAAACTATTTTCGCCTCTACTCTCTTTGATCATCCTTATGAGGTGGTTTTTTTCTGATGCTCAGGAGGCATAACCACTTGATACGGGGAAGGATTTGGAGTGGGAACTGGTACATGGGCATGCTTAAGTGTAATAGTGACACATTATATTTTTTCCATTTTCATCCCATCAGCTGATGGGGTTACTCGGGACGTAGTTTTGGTCTTTGTGATGGATTCTTCCACTCTTTTAGAAATCATAATAAGCTCCTGAAACCAGCCCGTTTATTTCTCAGGTATAAGTTGTGTGCACAACTATTCATAAAGATTCTCTATATATATGGGATGCAAGTCTTCATGATGAATTCATTGGTTTAAGGAGTATGTCAATCCTTTCCATTTGGAAATTAAATTTGATAACCTTTTATTCTCTTATTGTTTCCAGTTTTAGAGATAGAGGATTTTTGTCTTCTGTAATATCAAGGTTAACTAGAAGATAAACTTATGATGGAGTTCTTCCCAACCCGTAATTGAACGATCCAGCAATCTAGTGTACAATACATGGTCTGGTCCCTATTATGATTTCACAAAGAACCTGATTTCCACTACCTGATGTTGTTCAAAGGTATCTATCATAGGAAAACAATTAGAGATGAAATGCATAAAATATTAATTTGGGTATCCTCAGCCATTAAAAAATGGAAATATATGATTCATAATGTTTGGAAGGGGAAGATCCGGATCTACCGATTCAGTGTAATGCATATTTTCTAGTTGTATGAGTATGAATTGTTCCTCCATGGATTCCAATAAATCCATGAGTGACTCCAGAGAATTCATGTTCCCTCAAGGAATGTCTAGCTGACCCGGAGCTTAAACATGTGCAATAGCCGGAAGGGCCATCTGTGGTGGAACAATTGGTATTTTTCATGCATATCCTATAGGGGTAGGCCTGTAAGGATGTGATCCGCCCTATACTAGTTGGGAACCCAATGGAGGGAATTTATGATCTGCTGTAGCGGGATCCAAGTATATTAGTTTTTGGTATCTTTAGTGACCTTGGATTGACATATATTGATATTACATAATTTTAGATTAATATTCATTACATTATAAAAATACATGCCTGAAGACCTTAATAGTTTTGTGTCTTTGGAAACATGGAAACAAAATCTTTAATCTTGGTGAAATATCTTCAACATCTTCTATAAAGATACCCACCTTTAGTACTTGTATCTAAAAGTTTTCCTCAAAATCTAGGGTAAAGAAGCATAATAAAGGGTTGATCTCAAATGTTCAATAAGGGAAAATAAATAAAATGTGTAATCATAACATTAATAAAGGGGTATAGAACTTGAGTGTAATATTTTAAGATCATACCCTTCATATTAGAGAACATAATAAAGATTGGAAGTTCATAATACATGAATCAAAAGGAAATAAAGAACATAATCCATGAATGTAAAACATAAAACTAAAACATGGAATTGTGGAAAATGAATATAAAAACCCTATGTCAAGGTAGCCTACCGAGTCCTTTGAAACAAGTTAGGCTTGGTTTAATCACCCTTGTACCTGCTTTGACCTTGGGATGCCCTCCTTTGTACCCTCTTATTTTGGGTTTGGGATGTCCTCCCATGTACTTTCTTGTATTGGGCTAGGAATTTCATCTTGTGTACCCTATTGTTTTGGGCTTGGGATGTCCTCATATGAACCCTCTTATTTTGGGTTTGGGATTCCCTCATATGTACCCTATTGTTTCGAGTTGGGGATCTCCTTCTATTTACCCTCTTATTTTATGATTTGGATTTCCCCCTGTATACCCTCTTATTTTGGGTTTAGGATGGTCTCCTATATACCCTATTGTTTTGGGCCTGGGATTTCCTTCTTTGTACCCTCTTGTTTTGGTCTAGGGATGTCCTCTTATGTACCCACTTTTTTTGGGCTTGGGATGTCCTCCAGTGTACCCTCTTGTTTCGAGCTGGGGATGTAATCATGTATACCCTCTTGTTTCAGTCTTGGTATTCCCTCTCGTGTACCCTTTAAATTTATAAAACATTTATCAGTACCCAATTCATTGGAGGGAGATATAGGTCCCACCTATCTCATAATTAAATCATTCATACATGTGACACAATATAATAAAACATTCATCATATTATTACCCATAAAAAGACATATGTTTTATAAAACTCAAATCATAACCAATGAAATGAAATGGGAATCATTAACATTTCATCACATAATAACCTATGGAAAATAGATATGTTTCATAACCATTTCATCAAATCATAACCCATGAAAAGAAGCAGGTTTCATAAACATATAACCCGTTAAAGGGAAATGGTCATCATAAAGTCAATGACATTAAGAAAAACCCATTCATAGAAAGAATATGAATAGAACTTTTTGATCATTTCCTATAAGAGAATGAGTTACTTAAATAGAGGTCATCCTAGATGGAAAATAATTTTGAAATATATTTCCAAAATGTTTCCTGAGGAAAGTATCCTTTATTCTTTGAAATTTTTTTAATACAAAAAACCATTTGAAAATAATTTTCTTAGCAAATATCTTTAAAACTTATAAAGAAGACTTGAAATCATATTTAAAACCATTTCATATGAAAACTATAAAATAATCTTCCAAAAATTTTAAAAACATTTTTATTTGGGAACACTTTAAAAACATATAAAGAAATCATGAAAATATTTTGAAACCCTTTTTACTTGAAAACACATGAAAGGACCTTTAAAATTTTTTAAAAACCATTTCTTTTAATATGTATTGAAAACTTATAAATAAGGCCTAAAAACATTATTGAAAAAAGAAACACTTGAAAACTTATAAAATAAGGTTGAAAACATTTTGAAAATAATTTTCCTTGAAAATAAATTTTAAAAACATTTTATTAAAAATTATAATTTTAAAAATGAAAATGAATCTTCAACTAAATGACGACTGTTAAATCTATACATGTCATACGAGGTAAAAAGAACATTCCTTTTTCATGGAAAAATGTTAGAAAATGCCTTGTTCAAAAAGTGACAAGAAAATTACATTGAAGATATTGTTAAAATACAAAAGAGTAAAAATATCTCTTAAATATTAAAGGATAATGGTATGATATTATTGGAAACCCTTTTTAGAAAACCTAGTTTTTAAGTAACATAGATTTCCGATTGAATATAGGGTAAAGATGGGCTTTCTTAAAAACAATTTCTTAACTATATTTTATACCAAATAGTGTATGAAATTGTACCAATATATGAATAAATAATTAATAACCATAGGGTAATAAATTTCATTAATTTTATTTAGATATTGATCAAAATATTTTATCAAAGGATGCATAAACATAAAAAATCTTGGAAATCGATTAGATTGTATCAATAAACTCTTTCAACTTATTAACTTGGGAATATACTCTCCATATAAGAAAATGAAATTATATAAAACATAAAATATCATTAAAATATATAAATTCCTGATAAAACATGTAAAATTTAATTATATACATCTCGAAATAGAATTTTTTTGTATCACAAAATATGAGTCTCAAAGAAGGCTAGTTGAGACAAAACTATTTCACCGATTTGGTGACATTTGAAACATAAACCCCATAAAAGAAAAATCATAAAATAGATATGTGAATACCCTTAAATTTAATTATAATATACATATAATAAAATTATTGGTATTATATACACAACACAAAAGGAAAAAGTGGAGAACATAGCATGTATCTCACAGAAATAAAACATGAGATGAAATCCCTTTACCTTGTGTCTTAACTCTCGTAGTACTCGTTCAAAACACCTATATAATAAATATAAATTTATTATAAAATTTTTAAAGAAAACTATTATTATATATAATACCATATATAGTTTTATTATGACCTTATATTACTCGCTTGTTAACAATCTGATGTTAATGTTTCACTTTGGGTAATATTCACTCAATTCTTCACATGTGTCTTAATTTGTTATATCCTTGGTATTTATAATTTATATCATGATTTAAATAATGTAAACATTGATATAAATATAATTTATATATATATATATATTTATAATAAAAATCTAAAGAATATATAAGTATGAAATGGAATATACCATTCATAGAGATGGTAAGTCGTACGTACGCAGGAACGATGTTTCTATTTTTTATTGTCATGTTGAATGAAAGAAAATAAAATACATATATGTATGTATATGTATATATATAATTATTAAATTATATTTATGATATCATATGTATCTTATATATTCACTAAAACAATCCTTAATACAATCCATGTAGTTTATGAACGAATCATATCCCTTTGAGGGGTGGTAGTTCACACTTCCTCAAACAATATTATCATATTTACATAAGATAGAAAGCATAAAGGTATGTTCTAAGTAAAAAATTAAAGAAGAATAAATACATTAAAAATATAATATATATTTAATATAAACATAGTTTCTATCATAATTTCCACCATGATAGGCGGTAATGGAAAAATGAATAATCGTCATTTTGTGAGGCAGTAGTTCACTGTACATATAAACAGTATGTTTGTTACCCATTATATGGGGGGGATAATTGTAGGACAAAATAATTACATTTAAGATAATAGTATATTTAGTATACTTTTGTTTTTATATAATAATATAATAAATATAGTTTTATATGGTTGAGAAGTAAAATTAAAAAATGACTTGAGAGAAGATGTTACCACTTAATTGGGTAACTCCATTTCGTTTGTGCCAAAAGTATTTCTTGGATTTCCTTATTCCCAAGTTAAGGCTTCTCTGAGGAAGGAAGGGATGTTGGTAAGTTTATTGGGAATATCTTGGACAAAACTAAAAGGTTTTAGAGGCATAAGGATGTGGGAGAGGTTGTGTCCTTTTATAGGTAAGGAAAATGGATCACATTGAATTCTTTAAAACAAGTTTGGTGTACACATGTTATTACCTAAATAAAGTCATAAAATCAACCTAAATAAATAATGTAAGTATTATGGCCTAAACATTTCCCTAAAATGGGTTTTGGAAAAGTGTATAGGTCATTTGTTCCCCTATGATTTAGCTTTAGTCCCAAATTAAGCTTAATTTGACATTAATCGTTGTGATTAATTTTAATCACTTTTACTAATGTTTTTTGGTAAAAAATTAAGTCGATATTATTAAGATATAAATATTATACTGATTAAAATGGTTTATGTAAATTTTTTAAAATTAAAATTACATAAGCGGAAAAATTAATAGTAATAGTAATCACACAGACCGGATGAAATTACAGGTATTTAACGTAGAAAAAAGTGCACAAGTTTATTAAGTTTTTATATTCAATTTCAAAGTGAAATTGATTCTAAAGAACTAAATTCTATTAATATATGTAAAATTAATCTATTGTGAGCTTAAAATAAATTTAAAATATAATTTATCATTAACAATTATTTAAACAAAAAGGACGTTTTTAACCTAAAAGTGGTATTTTTTACTATTCATCAAAAAATGAAGTTTCTCAGAAATATTTAATAACATCACCCAATGATAATTTAGAAACAATAAATTCAAAAATTATTTTTATTTTATCAATTTCTATTTCAAAATTTTTATAAAAATAATTTTATTAATAAAAGTGATTCATTCAAGAAAATGATTTTTTTAAACATAAAAGGACTACCAAAAATTATATCTTTCTTCATCAATATGTTTTTTATATAAAACCAATTTAAAAATTATTTGAAAATTATTTTTTAATATTTATATCACTAACAATAATGGATAGGTTTTAATTTTATCATTTAAAAAATATAATAAAATGATGCTTCGCAGAAACTCAGTGTTGCCTGTAATGTATGCCATGTCGGTTTTGTTGGTAGTGAAATCCAAGTCAATATTACATGCAGTACAATCCAATTCAGTGTCCTATTAAATAAATGTTTGACTTGGTTTTATAATATATATATATGTGTGTGTTTATATATATAAAGAACTATTTTCAATGTCTTGTCAAATGAAAAATATCAAAAAGATAAATTAATTTGAAAAAAAGAATTCACAAAATCTTAGGGTGTTACATTCTACCCCCTTAAAATGAATTTTTCCCTCAAACTTCATCTTGGATATCAAAAATTTAATACTTAAAATTTTCATTCATATAAACCCACGTTATAAAAATGATAACAGAAACTTCCCATAAAAAGGTAAAGTTTGAACCATAATAATTACCCAAAGTAACAGATAACGAGGATTCCACATAGAAGAACATGGGTTGGGAGTAAAGATTGGATATAGAGGGAAAACGTAAATATTTATAGGGAGTGATAGAGGACATCAATCACAAATAAATTAATGATCAAATAAAAGTTGAGGACCTCAATTTCATAAATCGGTGATGATTTATAAGGCCATCAGTTCAATAAAAATTAAGGTATTAGTACAACACATTCTATTTTGATTTTTATATTTACGTCGAATAATTATTTTATTGGCCAGTAATATATGGAAATATAATTACTTGATATATTTCTATAAATAAATCATTGTTTAGTTTTGCTTTTATGAATTTCTAGTTCATCCATTACTTCTTTTAATGGACATCCAGAAATTAACTTGGATGACTGAAGTGATAATATACAATTTTAGCATATATTGAGGCCTATAAAAGAATGAAAAGCATGATTATTTATCAATAACTATTCTTAAAAAATCAACATGGTTAATACATTAATCTCTAAACATAAAAATTAACACTACAATTTCAATATAAATAATTATTCATAAAAAAAATATTTATTCATTAACTAGGATATCGTATGGGCCAGTGGTAGGTGTGAAACCCTTATCTTACTTTGTTCATGGGTTCAGGACCTGTAGCCTTGCTGGACTTGATTGATTTCCACCCGATATACATGATTTCCTTTTCTAAAACTATACTAATATAATTTATAGAAATAAATAATATGGACATTCTTGAAATAAATGGTTAATCACTAATTATTCTTTTTACAAAGGTTTTTAATCCAAACTCAGTTCCTAAATACTTCCTCTAAATTTTAACTTCAACTTTTCACAACTATATAACCATATAACCATTATCAAAGATGAAAATCCAGAACATTATAATGAAATTCATGAGATCATCTTAACATTTATTCAACCATATATCACAAAGTATCACCGGGTTTTCATATTCCAAACATGTGAATAACCTCATCATATATTCACTTAAAACATGTTTACAACCTTAATTACCATAAATAATTTTTGAAAACATGTATTTTTTCTTATTTCAATGATTAATAGATAAATTCTTTAAATCCAAGAAGTTATAAACTTCATCCATGATTGCATGAACTACCTTTAATCATTTCATTAATTAGTTCCAATGTAATCAGTACCATCCAATTTACTTATTCATGTCCAACAAATCATTATCCAAGGAACATTATCTCAAATTCAGACATTAATTAAGAGTTACCTTCCCTTAATAAAAATATCACATTTCTATGAAATAATTTTTTTATGTCTTCATCACTAATCAACATGACCTTTTCAGTACTTAATGAAAATATATACTAAAAATTCTTATAAATTTCATGATTAATATAACATAATCTTTGAATTCAAAAACAAAAATACTTCATAAATACAAATTTATTCTTAAACCATTCCTCAGGCTTCATCAACGTATTCCTCAGTAAATCTTTAATGGAATATAAAATATGAATCATGTATTAAGGTTCCTCAACCTAAATGTAATAATTCTTCATATGATCAATGTTAACAATACTAGAAGAACATTACATACCTTTAACAAGTCATTTGAGGTCCCTTTATATTCATAAGTATAACTAATACTCATACCACCTTCCTAATTATCCTTATGATATTTTCACTTGGGAAATATATTTTCATAATTATCATACATTACACATATGAAACATTCAATGTTAACCTTGTTCCTTATAGTTCATTCGGTTGACTAAAACCAAAATTATAGTGTGAGTATTTTTTATCATAGTATAAAACCACATAGTGATAAAGATAATTACTTATATGATGTCTAAATCATGACACATTCCATAATAAATTACACCCTATGTTAATCCTAGTTTATTAATTTACAAATTATATGTAAATCCTTCATGATGGTTTGTGAAGAGTTTTTGAATTCCAAAAGAATATCCTCTAAGAGTGTCAAACCAGGTGTGCAATAAGGCCCACTGTCGTGGACCAGATTACCAAAGTCAAGCCTAGATAATTTTTTCAGAGTTTTTACCCCAACATAAATTTATATCAATGCCACATCGACTTGTAGTATCTAGACATATATGTATTTCTAGGAAACCACTCACTCAATCCTTTTAAAAAATTCTAGTACATTTTCCTAAACATTGACTCATTCTTATACTTATCCTTAGATATATTCCTAGGCATATACTTAAAAATACACCTAGGGGTCCCACTAAGTTTTCCTAATCCTATTTTATAAAGGTTGACTGAACCTTTACATTAATACCAACTATAGAGACCTAGGCTTGAAATAAATGGATATTACATCATTTTAGATAAATATTCTAAACATTACAATAAATACTGTCAAGAACCGGATCTGGTAGCCACCATTAATGGCACCAAACCCGGCCCGTGACAAGGCCCGAAGGGCGTTCCCTATCCCCACGGGCTGGCACAAGTGCCCGTGTATCAAAAAAAATCTGGTTTGGGAACGATTTACCCGAGTATGAAAGCATAAATCATAAAAAAACAATCAATTATTAAAATCTGAAATTTTCATGCTAAACAATTCTTAACAAAACCAGATCTGAATACATATGTTTAAAGACACTACAAGTGGTCTAAAAACAAATAATGACAACATAAAGACAACCCCATGGACTCCACACGGCAAGGGGATCATCACCCGCAAGCCATCCCCGCAACTCCGCCCCAACAATGGGGACTAACATCCCGAACCGCCATCACCCTTAGCCTTCCCTTTACCTGAGTCAAGAATAAGCAGGTCTACTTACACCCAAGGGGTGTAAGTAGGGTGTGAGCCTAATCCCAATAGGATACCACCAGTTGATTCCAAAGAGCATGCAATACAATGTGAACAAAACAAGCAATTTTAATACACAAGGTGAAACAGTGTTAAAATTCAAAGAAATGCAACTTTCAAATGAAAACAGTTTTCAATCCAAGAATTTCAGAATGTTATCACATTAAATATACATGTGAGCTACTATAATGTACTTCCAAAAACAACCCACAACAAGGGTAAATACCACAAATCCTATGAGCATCAAAATTGGGAACACCCCTAAGCACTAGGTTGTCTCGGGCCCTATGTACCTCGTACCTCGGTGTAGAGTAACCATAGAAAAATCCGTTCTCGTGCACGAGCCACTAGTAGGGAACATACCCATAACCTAGTGGTCCCCAATCATCATCCAAATAGTTTAGTTAGAGTTGTCGTTATCTAGATGCTAAGTGGAACAAGGACAAAACCCATCCGATCCACTAGTCGTGCTAGTACAAATCCGCCCCACCTAAGTACCCGGGATTCCCCTTTTTGTGCTCAAACAATTTCAGCAAACAACACACATCCTTTTTCATATAAAATATCACTACTTGTCACAAACAAATTGTACAGTAGCTACACACAATTTATACCATTTAAAACACACAATAAAATAATTTTATTTCCAATAAAACAACCTCTCAAAACATCACATTGTTTTTCACCCAAAGCTCTTTAAGATATCCACCTTTCACACTATGATAACACTTGTAAGTTATTAAAACAAAATTTCAGTTCAAAACCCTTTAATGAAACCAAAAATTCAGTTATGGGGCATCCCAAAATGAACCAATAAAAGATTTGAATGGAAAACCCTCAATTTCACCAAAAATTGGAACTTAAAATTCATTTGCATTATAAATGCAAATAAAACCAATTTTTATAGAAACATTCAAGTTAAATAAACATTAGGGTACCCTGAAAACAGCAATCTAATTCACAAAAATTTCACACACAATGGAATCACCTACCAAATTAACAAAACCCCTTGAATCTCCGTGCAAAAATCAAATCGCACCCCCGCCGCACCAAGAGAGAACTAGATCAAACCTAAAACCACACAAATTGGCAAATAAAGCCCAAGGTTAAACCCTAGGTTCAAAATCCTAGTTTCTGGACATTAGTAAACTCAATTATAACCGAAGAAACCCTAAGAACAATGAGTTAAACCCAAAGTAATTTGAAAGAGGAAAGAAAAGGGTTCATTTACTTGAAGTATCTTGAAGTAATCACTCCAAAACTCCAGTATCTGAAATTTAAAAGAGCCCAAATTTAGGGTACGTTCGAACAAGATGTATTATCTCATTTAGAAACTGTAATGGAGGAAAAAGATTGAGAATTGAGAGAGTTATGAAAGAAATACTTTACCTCTTCAAATCTGGGAGATTTGAGGAACCCTATAAAGATCGGCACAAAATCGAGATTCTACAGAGCTCCAAATGGGTGGGAGAGAGTTCAGACGCGCGGCTGGGTTACTTGGGCTTGAGTGAGACTTTGAATCACCGAAAAATCCCAACTATTGAATAAGTTATAACAAAATCAAATTTTATTTTTAAAACATGAATTGGGCTTTCGGGCAGGCCCAACCCCTTAGACAAAAACCCAAATAACCCCTGGTTATGGATTTCTAAAAGCTCTAAATTACCTTGGTGGTGTTAATAGGTTAGGTTAGGTCAATTAGGAATTTGAATGGATGAAAAATGTTGAAAAATTAAAAAGTTATAAAAAAATACAAAATTTATTTTTTAATCTGCAATTGGGCTCACGGTTTGGCTCAATTCATGAATACTCATCTATTCCTCCCTAAAACCTAGGGAAACCCCCCAAAAAAGAAAGGATGTAAATTAAATGAAAAAAATACCTTTAAAATATGTCTTGTATGTGACAATTCTCCCCACCATGAAGGACTTTCCGCCCCGGAAAGTCAACATGAATCTCGGTTGTAAAACAAGAATGGGTACTCTTCCTCGACCCATGACTTTCGCTCCCATGTCTCATGTGTATCATTCTCATGCTGCCATAAAACCCGGACTAAAGGAATAGACTTTCCTCGAAGTATCTTCTCTTGGGAGTCCACTACTTTCATCGGTCTCTCAACGATAGACAAGTCAGGCTCTATCTCCAGTTCTTCCCAACTCAACACATGGGATGGATCCGGATTGTATTTCTTCAACTGAGAGACGTGGAAGACATCATGGATAGATGTCAACTGAGAAGGTAAGGCCAACCTGTATGCCACCTTACCAATACGCTCGGTGATCTCAAAGGGTCCGACATATCGTGGCATCAGCTTACCTTGCTTCCCCAATTGACGATGGCCCAGACGAGGGGCCACTTTTAAGAATACCCTGTCACCCACAGAAAACTCTAGGTCTCGACGCCTCCGGTCAGCATAAGATTTATGACGACTCTGAGCTGTCAATAACCGCTTCCTGATCAACTTGACCTTCTCAGAAGTCTCCTGCACAAGGCTCGGCCCCAACAGTGAAGTCTCTCCTACCTCAGCCCAACATAGGGGGGACCGACAAGGCCGACCATAGAGCGCCTCAAAAGGGGCCATTCGAATCGTGGATTGGTAACTATTATTATAAGAAAACTCTACCAATCCCAAATGGCTATCCCAAGAACCTCCAAAGTCCAGGACACATGCACGAAGCATGTCCTCCAATATCTGATTCGCCCACTCTGTCTGACCATCCGTCTGTGGGTGGTATGTCGTGCTCATATTAATCTGAGACCCCAAGGACTTCTGAAGGCCTTCCCAAAATTGAGAAGTGAAGCGGGGGTCTCTATCTGAGACAACAGCTGATGGTACACCATGGAGTCTCACCACTTCCTGAAGATACAAATGGCCCAACTCATCTACTTTAGTTGTATCTTTTATCGGAATGAAGTGGGCTGATTTGGTCAGATGATCAATCACCACCCAAATAGCATTCTTACCCCGAGGTGTACAAGGTAAGCCAACAATGAAGTCCATGGCAACCTCTTCCCACTTCCAGGTAGGAATGGGTAGTGGTTGGAGCAAACCGGATGGCCTTTGGTGCTCTGCTTTCACCTGCTGACATGTGTAGCATCTCGAAACAAAGTCTGCTATGTCCCGTCTCATACCAGGCCACCAAAACTGCCAACGAACATCATAATACATCTTAGTGGCACCCGGATGGACAGCCCATTGAGACTGGTGGCTATCTTGCATCACCACCTTCCGCAGAGATAATGGCACTACTGAACGGCCCTTGAAGCACAAGATGCCCTCGGGAGACGACGGCCAATCAGAGGATGTCTCCCCACCATGAAGGAACTTCTTAGACCGCTGACAAAGATCATCACTGGGCTGTTACTGCTGAATCAACTCCAATAGAGAAGGAGTCAACTGGACACTTTCCAAGAATTCCCCTCCACTGTATTCCCTGGTCTCCACATGCATCTGAGAAAAGAGACCCATCAATTCCCACTCATCACTAGACTTCCTCAAAGCCTGCACTGGAACTCTTCTGCTCAAAGCGTCGGCCACTACATTACCCTTGCCTGGGGTATAGACAATGTCAAAGTCAAACCCGTGCAAGTACTCAATCCAGCAACGTTGCCTCAAGTTGAGGTCCTTCTGCGAGAAGATATAAGCCAAGCTTTTGTGATCAGAGTATACCACAAACTTCTCCCCAAAGAGGTAGTGACGCCAAGTCTTAAAAGCATGCATCGCCACTGTCAACTCCAAGTCATGGGTTGGGTAGTTCTTTTCATGTGGTCGAAGTTGGCGAGAGCCATACGCGACCACATGATCATCTTGCATAAGCACGCACCCAAGACCCATACCTGAAGCATCACAATAGACCACATATCCCTTTCCAGCCTCTGGCAAAATCAGCACGGGGGCGGTAGTCAGCTGCCTCTTCAGCTCCTCGAACGATGCCTGACATTCTGGACCCCATACAAACTTCACCCCTTTCCGGGTGAGGGAAGTCATCGGTGAAGCAAGCCGAGAGAAATCCCTAACGAATCGCCTGTAATAACCGGCCAAGCCAAGAAAACTCCTGATCTCGAACACATTCTTCGGTTTCTCCCATGACATGACTGCACTAATTTTCTCAGGGTCCACTGAAACTCCATGCTCTGAGATCACATGCCCCAGAAATCTCACCTCTCTGATCCAGAAAGTTCACTTTGACAACTTTGCATAGAGGCGGTGATCTCGTAATGTACCCAAAACGATCCTCAAGTGATGTTCGTGTTCCTCCTCAGAGCAAGAGTATACCAGAATGTCATCCACGAACACCACAACAAAGGAATCGAGATACTGATCGAACACACTATTCATAAGTGCCATAAATACCGCTGGAGAATTGGTCAATCCGAAGGGAATGACCAAATACTCAAAGTGGTCGTACCTGCTTCAGAAGGCTGTCTTAGGGATATCTGACTCCTTCACCCTGAGTTGATGATATCCTGAACGCAGGTCTATCTTTGAGAACCACTTTTCCCCCTTCAACTGACCAAACAAATCATCTATTCTGGGCAAAGGGTATTTGTTTTTAATTGTTACCTTATTCAACTTTCGGTAGTCAATGCACAACCGGAGGGATCCATCAGCCTTTTTTGCAAACAACACAGGAGCGTCCCAAGGAGAGACGCTCGGGCGAATGAATCCTTTGGATTCTAAGTCGTCCATCTGTATCTTTAATTCCCTCAACTCGGTGGGGGCCATGCGATAAGAGGGAAGAGATATCGGCTGTGTTCCCGGCGCCAGATCAATCGAAAACTCCACATCCCGCTCCGGGGGAAAACCAGAAAAATCATCAGGGAATACCTCGGGAAACTCATTCACTACACGAGGTAGTGCAACTTCAGGGGAAA
Organism: Viscum album; assembly: GCA_963277665.1. Taxonomy (NCBI): domain Eukaryota; kingdom Viridiplantae; phylum Streptophyta; class Magnoliopsida; order Santalales; family Viscaceae; genus Viscum; species Viscum album. Next base: position 58,009,541 of record OY728156.1, read on the forward strand.
GACCATCCTATAGCACAATCGGAGATAACTGGAAGATAACACTTCCCAACTCTGGGAGTGGAGGCCCTGCGCGACTTGATCGTGGATCCCATTCTCCATGAAAAACTTGACGACTCCCATCAGGTGCTGTGAAACTCACACGCCGTCTGTAGCAATCGATGTGTGCCTGGAAGTTTACTAGCCAATCCATCCCGAGTATGACATCAAAAAGGTCCATATCTAAGACCAAGAGGTCCCACTCCATCTCGACCCCTGACACGGAAAGTGCACACGAGGGGCACCTCAGGCCCTGCTCCTTCTTCTTTCCCAATGGTGTCACCAACTCCATCGCAAAAGACATCAACTCAGTTGTCAAATTCAGCATGTCCACAAAATGTCCAGAAATGAATGAAACAGAGGCACCAGTATCAAAAAGAGCAGTAGCTATAGAAGATACGATCAGAATGGTACCTCGAACTGTCGACGGTCCCGCCTCTGATCCTGCTGGTGACTGATCCACTGCATGGAGATGTCCAGTATCTGCCTGAGGATGACCGCTAGTCTGTGGTTGTGCCCTGAACTGGCTCTGCCCAGAAGATGATCCATCCCTACCACCATGACCACCAAATCGAGATCCCCCAGTCCTCGACGGCTCGGACTGTGCTGGCACTCCTCTTGAAGCCACTGACCCTGCCCTACTTGGGAGTGGACGTGCCACACCGCAGAAGCGCTGCAAATGCCCTATACCTCCACACTGGTAACAAGGCTTCGGAGGAAGAGGACATGCTGGTCGGATATGCCCAGGCCTCCCACATTGGTGGCACACGACCGATCTCGCATCAGAAGCCGTAGAAGAAAACTGCCTGGAAGAGTGGCCTGAACTGCCCCCTCCTTTCTTCACATGATCCTCCCGCTTCCTTTTCTTCTCTGAGGAGCTGCCACTACCCACTGCTGATACTAAACCATAGAAACCAGCCCTGCCTTTCCTATCAATCTCCACCATGCACGCCCGATCAACAACCTCAGCATAAGTCCTCAGCTTAAACAAGAACACCTGGGAGTATATCTCTGGTCGCAAGCCTTTCTCAAACCTCTGTGCCTTCGCTTGCTCATTAGAGACAATTTCTGGAGCATACCGAACCAATTCAGCGAAACGGTTGGCATACTCCATCACAGATAGATTCCCCTGAACAAGTTCCATGAACTCTCTAGACCTGGCATAAGCCAACACCTCAGGGCAATACTGTTCATTGAAGACAGTCTTGAAATCTCCCCAGCGCATCTGCTCATTCTTCCCAGACTGAAGCACTGACTCCCACCATTTACGGTTGGGACCCTCCAACAGAAAGGAGGCACACTTCACCCTGAGCTCCTCGGGTGTTTCCAGGAACTCAAACATACGCTCGATCTTCTCGAGCCATTCTTCTGCTTCTTGGGGTTCTGCGCTACCTCGGAAGATAGGAGGCTTGTTTTTCAGAAACTCTTGTGCTTTATCTTTTCTAGGACCTGTCTCCTCTGCCCTAACAGGAATAGGAGTATGAGATGGTCCCTGTCCCAAAGCTTGGATAGCCCGAACAACAGCCTCCACGAGCCTCTGATCAATCGGTGTGGGAGAACTCTCTCCAGCTTCCTCCTGTGGGTGCGTGGGAGCTTTCCGGGGAGGCATGTTGCTACAAAATGCAACAGTCACAAAACAATAGTCAATACCACAATTCTGAAAATTGTAATCAAATACATCAAATATAAACAAACTAAACACATTCTTGTAATAAAAGAAACAACTACTCCACATCTGCCTGATGTCCACATGTGGTCTGCAGCCCACACGTCTCACCTAGAAGTGAAGTCAATCAGTAAATTCCAACATCCTCTGGTGACTCAAGGTCTACCATGATAGGTGCGGGCCAGGCACCCTACTCACAACCAATACCCTGAGCCCCAAAATTCCTAGCTCCTGTCTATCCCGACTCATCTCAAAATAACAATATAACCCAAAAACATTAACCTGGTCTGATACCATTTTGTCACGAACCGGATATGGTCGCCACCATTAACGGCACCAAACCCGGCCCGTGGCAAGGCCCGAAGGGCGTTCCCTATCCCCACGGGCTGGCACAAGTGCCCGGGTATCAAAAAAAATCTGGTTTGGGAACGATTTACCCGAGTATGAAAGCATAAATCATAAAAAAACAATCAATTATTAAAATCGGAAATTTTCATGCTAAACAATTCTTTAAAAAACCAGATCTGAATACATATGTTTAAAGACACTACAAATGGTCTAAAAACAAATAATGACAACATAAATACATCCCCATGGACTCCACACGACAAGGGGATCATCACCCGCAAGCCATCCCCGCAACTCCGCCCCAACAATGGGGACTAACATCCCGAACCGCCATCACCCTTAGCCTTCCCTTTACCTGAGTCAAGCATAAGCAGGTCTACTTACACCCAAGGGGTGTAAGTAGGGTGTGAGCCTAAGCCCAATAGGATACCACCAGTTGATTCCAAAGAGCATGCAATACAATGTGAACAAAACAAGCAATTTTAATACACAAGGTGAAACAGTGTTAAAATTCAAAGAAATGCAACTTTCAAATGAAAACAGTTTTCAATCCAAGAATTTCAGAATGTTAGCACATTAAATATACATGTGAGATACTATAATGTACTGCCAAAAACAACCCACAACAAAGGTAAATACCACAAATCCTATGAGCATCAAAATTGGGAACACCCCTAAGCACTAGGTTGTCTCGGGCCCTATGTACCTCGTACCTCGGTGTAGAGTAACCATAGAAAAATCTTTTCTCATGCACGAGCCACTAGTATGGAACATACCCATAACTTAGTGGTCCCCAATCATCATCCAAATAGTTTAGTTAGATTTGTCGTTATCCAGATGCTAAGTGGAACAAGGACAAAACTCATCCGATCCACTAGTCGTACTAGTACAAATCTGCCCCACCTAAGTACCCGGGATTCCCCTTTTTGTGCTCAAACAATTTCAGCAAACAACACACATCCTTTTTCATATAAAATATCACTACTGGTCACAAACAAATTTTACAGTAGCTACACACAATTTATACCATTTAAAACACACAATAAAATTATTTTATTTCCAATAAAACAGCCTCTCAAAACATCACATTGTTTTTCACCCAAAGCTCTTTAAGATATCCACCTTTCACACTATGATAACACTTGTAAGTTATTAAAACAAAATTTCAGTTCAAAACCCTTTAATTAAACCAAAAATTCAGTTATGGGGCATCCCAAAATGAACCAATAAAAGATTTGAATGGAAAACCCTCAATTTCACCAAAAATTGGAACTTAAAATTCATTTGCATTATAAATGTAACTAAAACCAATTTTTACAGAAACATTCAAGTTAAATAAACATTAGGGTACCCTTAAAACAGCAATCTAATTCACAAAAATTTCACACACAATGGAATCACCTACCAAATTAACAAAACCCCTTGAATCTCCGTGCGAAAATCAAATCGCACCCCCGCCGCACCAAGAGAGAACTAGATCAAACCTAAAACCACACAAATTGGCCAAGAAAGCCCAAGGTTAAACCCTAGGTTCAAAATCCTAGTTTCTGGACATTAGTAAACTCAATTATAACCGAAGAAACCCTAAGAACAATGAGTTAAACCCAAATTAATTTGAAAGAGGAAAGAAAAGGGCTCATTTACTTGAAGTATCTTGAAGTAATCACTCCAAAACTCTAGTATCTTAAATTTAAAAGAGCCCAAATTTAGGGTACGTTCGAAAAAGATGTATTATCTCATTTAGGAACTGGAATGGAGGAAAAATATTGAGAATTGAGAGATTTATGAAAGAAATACTTTACCTCTTCAAATCTGGGCGATTTGAGGAACCCTATGAATATCGGTACAAAATTGTGATTCTACAGAGCTCCAAATGGGTGGGAGAGAGTTCAGACGCGCGGCTGGGTTACTTGGGCTTGAGTGAGACTTGGAATCACCGAAAAATCCCAACTATTGAATAAGTTATAACAAAATAAAATTTTATTTTTAAAACAGGAATTGGGCTTTCGGGCAGGCCCAACCCCTTAGACAAAAACCCAAATAACCCCTGGTTATGGATTTCTAAAAGCTCCAAATTACCTTGGTGGTGTTAATAGGTTAGGGTAGGTCAATTAGGAATTTTAATGGATGAAAAATGTTGAAAAATTAAAAAGTTATAAAAGATACAAAATTTATTTTTTAATCTGCAATTGGGCTCACGGTTTGGCCCAATTCATGAATACTCATCTATTCCTCCCTAAAACCTAGGGAAACCCCCCAAAAAATAAAGGATGTAAATTAAATGAAAAAAATACCTTTAAAATATGTCTTGTATGTGACAAATACATTACCAAGGACTGTAATAGTTTAGTGTATTTGGAAACATGGAAACAAAATCTTCTATCCCGGTGAAAGATCTTCCATACCTCCCATAAATATCTCCACTTTTAGTACTTCTACCTAAAACCATTCTTTATAACCTGGGTAAATTAAACATAATAAATGGGTGATATAAGATGATTGGTAAGGGAAAATAAAGTAAATGTGTAATCATAACATTAATAGAATTTTTTAGAGCTTGATCATAACATTTGAAGATCATACCCTATACATTATAGGTCATAATAAATATTAGCAGTTCATAAGACATGAATCATAAGGAAATAAATAACATAATCCATGAAATCATAACATAATAATAAAACATGTAATTGTGGAAAACACATAAAAACACTATGTCAAGGAGGCCTACCAAGTCCTTTTTAACATGTTAGGCTTGGGTTAATCACCTGTGTACCAGCTTCGGACATGGAATTATCTCTGGTGTACCCTCTGCTTTTAGGTTTGGGATGTCCTATCATCAACCATTTTATTTAAATCTTGGGATGTCCTCCTATTTATCCTCTTTTTTCAGTCTTGATATGTCTTCCCATGTACCCTCTTATTTTTGGATTTTTATGTCCTCCCATGTACCCTCTTATTTTGGCCTTGGTATGTCCTTTTGTTTACCCTCTTGTTTTGGGCTTTGGATTTACTCCCGTGTACCATCTTGTTTCGAGCATGGTATGTCCTCTTATATACCCTCTTTATTTGGGCTTGGGATGTCCTCATGTGTATCCTCTTGGTTTGGGATTGGGATGTCCTCCTGTGTACCCTCTTTTTCAGTCTTTTGATTCCCTCCCATATAACATCTTGTTTCAGGCTTGGGATGCCCTCCCGTGTACCCTTTGATCTCATAAAACATTTATAATTATCCAATGCATTGGAGGTACATATAGGTCCCACCCATCTCATAATAAAATAATTCATACATGTTATACAAGATAATAAAACATTAATCATATCATTACTCATAAAAAGACATAGGTTTTATATATATCTAATCATAACCGATGAAATGAAATATGTATAATTAACATTTCATCATATCATAACCTATGGAAAAGTGATAGGATTCATAACCATTTCATCATTGTATAACCCATGAAAAAAAGTGGGTTTCATAAACATATAACCCATGAAAGGGAAATTGTCTTCATAAAGACATTTACATTAAGCATAACCCATTATTAAAAAAGTAATGAATTTAACCTTTAGATAATTTTTTATAAGGGAACGAGTCACATAAATAGATGTCATATTAGATGGAAAATAATTTTGAAATATCATTCAAAAACTTTTCTTGAGGAAAATATCCTTTATTTTTTGAAATTTTTTAACACTTAAACCATTTTAAAATCATTTTCTTAAAAAAATACCTTAACAAATTATAAAGAATACATGAAATATTTTATAAAACCTTTTTCTGTAAAAAATTATAAAATAATATTCAAAACATTTTAAAAACCTTTTTCTTTGAAAAAACATTGAACAAATATAAACAAATAATGAAAATGTTTTGAAAACCTTTTCACTTGAAAAAATATTAAAGTGTTTTGAAAATTTTTTGAAACCATTTATTTGAAAATACTTTGAAAACATATAAATAATGATTGAAAACATTTTGAAAACAATATTCTTTGAAAATTTATTAAAGAATGTTGGAAAGATTTTGAAAAAAAAAATCCATGAAAATAACATTTAAAAACATTTTCTTAAAAATTAACCTTTTAAAAATTCATTGAAACTTCAATGAAATGATGGTGGGTAAATCTGTACATGTTGTAGGTGGTGAAAAATAACACTCCTTTTTCTCAGTAAAAATGTTAGAAAAAGGCCTTATTCATAAAGTGATAAGAAAATTAATTTAAATGTATTGGTAAAAGAAAAAAAATGGAAAAAAATGTATTTAAAATGTTAAAGTATTATGTTATAATATTTTTTGAAACACTTTTCAAAAAACATGGTTTTGAAGGAACATAGATTTCTGACCGAAGAAAGTGTAAAGTCGAGATTTCTTAAAAACTCTTTATTAACTATATTATGTTCCAAAGAGTATAATAAAAGGTAAAAATATATGAATAAATTATTATTAACTAGAGGAGAATAAATTTCATGAATTTTCTTGAGATATGGATCATAATATTTCATCAAAGTAAGCATAAACATAAAAAATATTTAAAAGTGATGAGATTGTCTCAATAAACTCTTATAACTTGGTAACATGGGATCATACTCTCCAAGTAAGAAAATGAAATCACATGAAACACAAAATATCATGAAAATGAGTAAATTCATGATATAACATTTAAAATAGAAGTATATACACCTCAAAATACAATATAGGTGCATAACAAAACATGAGTCACAAAGAAGGTATGTCGAGACAAAACTACTTCATTGATTTGGTATCTTTTGAAACATAAACCCCATGAAATAAAGATAATAAAATGGATTTGATAATACCCATAAATATAATTATAATATACATATAACAAAATCATTTTCATTACATATAATACACAAACGGAAAGAGTGTTTAACATAGCATGTATCTTACGAAAATAAAAATGTGAGATTAAATCCAATTACCTTGTGTCTTGACTCTCATTATACTCATTCAAACCAACTTGATAATAAATATAAATTTATTATACATAATTTAAATAACCATATTATTATATCTAATACCACATATTTTTTATTACATCCTTATATTACCCTCTTGTTAAGAATCCTATGTAGAGGTTTCACTTCAGGTAATATTTGCTTTATTCTTCGCATGGGTCTTATTTTGTTATATCTTTGTTATTTATACTATATATCATGATTTATATAATTTAAAACATTATATAAATATCACTTATATAAATTATATTTTTATAATAATAATCTATATAATATAGAAGTATGAAATGGAATACACTTTTTATGGAGATGGTAATCCGTACGTACGCATGAACATTATTTCTGCTTTTTATTGTCATGTTAAAAGAATGAAAGTAAAAGATATATATGTATATTTATGCATTTATATTATTGTTAAATTATATTTATTATATCATATATATATTATATATTCACTAAAACCAACCTTAATACAATTCATATAGTGTAAGAATGAATCATATCGCTTTGAGGGGGTGGTAGTCCACACTTCCTCAAACGAAATTATCCTATTTAAAAAAGATGGAAAGTATAAATATATGTTCTATATAAAAAATAAATAAAAATAAAAACATTATAAATATCATATATATCATATATAAACATATTTTCCATCATAATTTCCACCATGATAAGTGCTAATGGAAAAATGGGCAATCATCATTTCGTGAGGTAGTAGTTCACCATACACAGAAATAGTATGTTCGTTACCCATTATATGGAGTGGTGTGTATGTTTAGGTTGAAAAATTTATATAAAAACATCATAGTGTATTGGATATATTTTTTTATTATATAATCATATAATAAAGTTATTTTTAGGGGTGGAGAAAGAAAATAAAATTAACGACTTAGGAGAAGATTTTACCTCTTAATCAGGTGACTCCTTTTGGTTTGTTCCAAAAGGCTTCCATGGAATGCCTTCTCACCAAGAAAAGGATTATAGGAGGAATTTAGGGATATTGAGAAGTGTATTGGTAATATATCATCCATCCATATGTGGTTTTATAGGTGTGAGGATGTGGGAGAGGTGGTTTCCTTTTATAGGGAAGGAAAATGAATCACATGGAATTTTTGGAAATAAGTTATGTGTACACATGTTATTACCAAAAAATCATAAAAACCAAAATAAATAAATAATTTAAGGTTTATGTTAGAACTATTCCAATTAAATGGATTTTGGACAAGTGGATAGCTCATTCAGGACCCTAAGATTAAGGTTTATTCCCTAATTAAGCTTAATTTGACTTAAATCCATGTGATTAATTTTAATCACTTTTACTAATATTTGTGGTAAAAATATTAAGTTGATATAATTAGACTATACATATTATACAGATAAAAAAATTTATATTGATTTTTCTAAATTAAAATCACATAATATTCAATAGGGGGAATGAAATTACACGTCTTTAATGTAGAAAGAAGTTCAAAAGTATATTAAGTTTGTATATACAATTTCAATGTTAAATTCATTATAATGAAGTAAATTGTATTAATATATTTATAATTGATATAATTTGACCTTAAATAATATTTAAAATATAATTTAATTGTAATAATTATTTAAACGTAAAGGTAGTTTTTAACCTAAAAGCGGTATTTTTCACTCTTCATCAAAAAATGAAGTTTCTCAGAAAAATATAAAAAAACCACCCTACGAAAATTTTTCCATTATAAATTTAAAAATGAAGATTATTTTATCAAATTAAATTTATAAATTTTTCTAATATTTATTTTACTATGAAAATTGGTTCATTCAAGAAAGCAGTATTTTTAAACATAAAAGGACTTTACCAAATATTATATATCTCATTGTCAATATGTTTTATTTATATAAAACCATTATAAAAAATATTTTAAAGTAGTTATTAATATTTATATCACTACTTTTAATATATGGGTTATAATTAAATCATTTTAAAAAAAATATAATAAAATGATGCTTTATAGAAAATCGGCGTTGCATGTAATTTATGCCAAGTCAGTGATGTGGGTAGCGCAAGCAAAGTCGGTATTATATATAGCACAATCCAAGTCAGTGATATGTGAAATTAATTTTTAAATTATTGTTTTAATATATATATATATATATATATAAAGAAATATTTCCAGTGTCATGTGAAATGAAAAATATCAAAAAGAAAAATTAATTCAAAAAAATCACAAAATATCGGGGTGTTACAGTATCCCACATTGAGCGGATGTTCTGGATCCACATCAGTCACTATGGAGAACCCTCTTTATTTAGGTACACTGGTTGGGAGTATGAGTTGATAATATTATTTTATAATATATCCAGCAAGAAGGTTGTCTCATAGTACTTTCTTATTGAGTTTCGCCAATTATTTCATCTCTTACTCTTATCGAGAAAATCATTCTTTAATTAAAAGGGGATCAAACTCTCCATAGGGTAGGTGAGGCACAATATTACCCTTTCTGTTTTCCTCATTGGGTGATATTTGAGGAGTTATTGATGAATTATTTGAGGGAATTCCAAGATTTGGGGGGATTCATTGGTTCTGGGTACGCACACCTCCTTCAGTTATTTCAATGTGAACCAAATTATGAACCAAATCATCCTCCTACGACTCATTTGAATTTTAGTTGTGTTTTATAGGTTCTTTAAGGGTGAAGTTGATGAAATTAATATATATATAAAGTATTTATGTCATTCTATCATTTTCTTTTTGAAACATCCCTTTTTTACACCCTCAATGTGGCCTCATCCTCTCATTTGTTGGTTCTCTAAGAGCTGTTTCGTAGACATTAATCCAAAAAAATATATAGAAAGTTCATTTTTTTCATTCCTAATAAGTTTACTAGATCATGAGATGGGATGAACTAAGAGGATCTATTCTATGTCTTTTTCCCTAATCGAGAGAATATTAATTTTCACTAAAGAGGAGTTTTCTGAGGTAAATATTCCACCATCCCTAAGGGATTGGGCTATTATGGTTCCACTTTCACAAAGATTTGGACCTATTTTACTAACCTCAAAGGTTGTGTTAGAAAATCCCCAAGCCCTATATGATAAAGTTTCTTGAAAACTATCACTACTGATGCGACCACAACTTCCCTTATGATTTTACAGATTTCTTTTTTGAACATGCGTTTAGTGTATCATCTGGTATGCACCTGAATCACCCACATTTTATGATCATTTCATTATTTCCAACATTTTCTCTATCTAATGACTAAATAAGCCTAAGTTTTATGCTTTCCAGATATTTAGGATGCCTGAGAGAAAATTCTCTCAATAACCCGCTCTCTTCTAACCTGACATCAGTGAGAGTCGGTTGGGGATTATTTTTGTTGACCATGTATTTAGTTGTTACTAGAGTCCATTAATTGAAGTTTTCCTAAATATAGGACATTTTCTAATAACACCTTCAGTGGGATATTTTTGTTAGGGATTGAGGTGAAATTTTATTCTCTATGTTCACCTCATCATCTAATATGAACACCAGATGGGTTATATGTTATCAGATATCGCATTATTTATAACATATTAAGGCATGAATGCTGAAGTTTCCTTTTTTTCATGAACATTTGATGTATTTCATCCAAAAGTGTTGTCATATCAATTTTTCATTTTATCCATTCCATTGCCTTGATTTGAATTCGAGATTCATATTAGAGTAATAATTTTTCTCTCAAGTGATGAATTTTTTCCATATATTTAGGAGGATGTTGTGCACACAATCTTCTATAAATGTATCTAGAATTTTTTATAGAGGGGTAGCTAATGGCTAGAACATGACTGGTATTTCATTTTTAGATAGATTTTTCCTCATTTTTATCAGTTCATTTTGATCTTTTCCAAGAGGCTTATCAACCTGGTCTAAATAGATTGGATTATTTACCATTGTGTTATCATAAACAACGATATTTTTATGTACTTCCTTTTTCATATTGGAAGGAAGATGAACCAAGGGTGGTTTAGAGAATTATTTTCACCTTGGGATGTCTTCTAGTTGAGAAAGAATTTCACTTTTCAATGACAATTCATAAAAAATGAATGGCCTTTTTTCCCAAGTTCATTGTCAAATATCTAAGGGGAATACCTTTTTGATTAAATGAATCACTAATACATTGATAAATTTTACAGTGAATTCCATTATGGTGAGGAATGCCATGAAGGATTAAATAATAGGGAAGACCATATTGTTCTTTGATCTTCTGGTCATGCAGAGGGCTGTCATGACTCTCATTGGGATATGGGCTCTTGAGACCAATAAGATTATGGTCATGAAGCAAGTATTCATAGTGATGTTTTTAAGGAGGAAATTATGGATTACTGCTAAATTTCATGAAATTTGGTAATGGGAGGGTAGTATCTTGAGTTTCCACAAATAACTATCTGATGGTTTCAAGGACTCCGGAAATAAATAGAGCGGGATCGAAGATTGTCTCTTCAATTTCAAGTCATCTCTGGTAATTTTTATTTTTTCATGCATTCTTGTTAACGACTGAGGACACTTTTTGGGAGAAGTGGTTTTCATGGTCATGTATTTTTCCATGCCTTAGAGTGGCAATTGGGATAGTCTGATTACATCTGATTAGAACGGGTGTGTGTTCCCGATACAATTGTCCTTATATCGTGGGGAGTTCACCCCATGACCCACCTAGATGGGAGTAGAAGTATGTGTCTCCTGTGAGGTGACATACTGATGAGCCACCACATTTTTTGGGATGGAGTTGTGTATTCATTCCTCTAACACTATTTTTTTCATCTTAATTATTCTGGCATGTCTGTAGAATGTGATAAAGAATTTTTATCTTCCCCTTCACCATTTTAAGGATATTCTTGGTGACCTTAGTGATTAGAATAGGGATATATGACCATTATGTATCTAGAGTACCATTATTTTATTGATCATATCCTCCATTTCCATCTAATGGATACTAAAAATACTCAGATGTGGGGGTGGGGGTTTGATTCTTCCTCATATTTTTCATTGCGACATGGTTTTATTAGAAAAGGGGTTTTATGAAAAGTGTAGGACACCTCTGACCAAAGGAATGTATATCAAAATGATAGACACATTGTTGTTACGCTTTCCATGGTTTTTCAAGTCTGGAGGCTTCAGTGTATGTTTTAATTTAGTCCCTCTCAAACAAGGGATCCAAACTAAGAGATGAGTTTCCATTGGTGTCTTGGAAGAAGACCTGATACGTAACTTTCATGGGGTAGAGGCTAGGATACCTAAGGGACTCTTGCATAGGGTATAGGCTAGGAGAGTCTGGGAGTGCTTGGCACATGTAATCTTTCACAGGCTAAAGGTACATTGGGTGATGGACCACCTGGGAAAAATACTTGGGTGTGGCTTTTCTCAAGTCCCCAAGCGTTTCTAAAGGTGTTCCTATAACTGTCTCACATAGGTCCCTGGTTAGGGAAGGGGACCTCACTCTAGTGTTCTTCAACCATGGTGGATAAGTTTCCTTGCACATTTTTTAGACCCTAGGTTTACTTTGGTCCTACTACCCCTTTAATTTTGTCTTCTTTAGTATTTGGAGGGCTACCTATAATGTTTTGGAGGGCCTGGATGAATGACTAGGGTGAGAAAATCATCAGGAGTTCTTCTAGAATTTTCATAAGTACAAATTATTATCCCCAAGGTCTTATTTATAGGAAATTATGGGGCCATGGTAGAAGCTTATAGCATGCATAGGTGTGTTGCATAGGCTAATTCATAGGCCTTTTTTCATATTTATGTGCACATTCATCATACAGGCTGATGCATAGGTGCCCTGCACAACAACACTGCTTGAGGGTACCTGCATAGAGGGATGTTGTCGAAAGGTTGTGGCCTTGAATTTTTTCACTTCCTTTTTTTCTTATCCTTAATGTATTTTTCTTTTATACCTTTTCATCTATGTGACAAAATGATGTGTTAATAGGAACTAATGATGGATAATATGGTATGGCATCGGTGATAGTTATCATGGTATGGCACTGATGATCCTCCTATATTTTCTATAAATATGGATGTCTAGGATTATCTCTATGGATCCAACTTTTTTGGACCACCTCAAACTAAGTCCTTGGGCTACACTCAAATATTTACTGAGTTTTCATTGGACTCTATGAGGACTCCTCAACCAGTTCTACTAGGTTTCGGACCTTGTAGGTCTACATTATGGCATTTTGCTAGACTATAGGAGGATTCCATGCCCAAAAGGATTGGGTCCTGGCCTATGTTGGTATGGTACTTGATATATTTGATATATCTCATAGCTAATGGATTTACTTCAGTATACAGTTACTCCCAATTTATAGACTGCACCTATGAGATCTTGTACTTGTAGATGAAGTAGTATCACTATTTCTTTTTTACTTCTTACTTTTGATATATCCTCACACTTCTACATTTTATTTTACAAACAAGATAATATTATACACAATTGTTGGTGGCCAATTGAATTTTACTCACACCCTATTTAGGCCACCAATTGGTACCTAGATTGATCTCATGACTTCAGGTTAGGGAATGGCTTTTTCTTCTTTATTTTTACTTTACTGTAGATTAGAAATTGACATGGTATATGGGAACCAAGCATGTACTTGGGATGCCTACTAGAATTGTGCCTTTTTTATTTTTAGTCTATTCTTTTGGTATATACTACACACTTTTTATTGAATTCTTGTGTTATGGATTAATATGTTCATACATGGGTGGATTATTTGGCCCCAGATTGGTTATCAGTTATTATTACTCCAGCTACCTTTCATTTATTTATTTTTTCATTGTATTTTTCTCCAATATAAAGGGTATAGTCTCATCATTATACCACCTTCAGATCCATGATTCTAGTCAGAAGGATCTAGCATACAAGGGGGAACACTATAGGACTATTTTCCAACCATTCTAGTTAATTTTTTGAGAGTGAATCGGGTCAGGAGATTAAAAACTACTAGCATAACTTTATTTTTCCTTATCTTACTATTTTGGGCTAGAAGGTAAGAGACTATGAATGTGTTGGGACTTGATAAATAACTCATATATAGGAATGGCCTACCCTCGCATGAGGGAAAGATCATGTTTCTTAGTATGGTACTATTGTTAATGATGGTTTGTTATTACAATTCATTATTATTTCACCTCAAGTTATAGTTGAATTTTCACTGGCTACTAATTTATGTGATTTACCTCTTGTCCTGGTATGGAATGATTCAAGGTGTGTTCATGCATCATTTTAGGCACATAGTATTTACATGTAATTATAATTATTACATGTATACCATGATTGTGTCATTATTTTCCATTTTTATCTATATTCCATGTTGTGTGATCATTTACCATTCTTATATGTATATAATTCTTCTGTGTTTTTTCACTTACATGCATATATTACTTTCTTATTTGATAATTTCCCTTGATAAGGTTATTATATAAGTTATATTAAAAAAGTGATTTCATAAACCAAAATAGTGTTTTACTATATATATTGATAGTGGGATTATATTTAACTATCTTGAATTTTGTTAAATAAATGAAATTATTTTTAAATTAAATTTGGTAAATTTTAAGTAATTGTCTAGATTTTAATATACTAAAGTGATTGTTTAGGGATATCAATTAAATGGGATGCCAATTTTGGATTATATAGTGATTTTTTCCATAACATGGTAATGGTTTCCCTTATAATTGTGTCAAAATATGGAATCACTTTCTTAATTGAAATTAAAATGATCAGATATGGATGTGAGTTAATGGTTTATCAATTACAACTTATAAAGGCTTGTACCTATATAACTTGGAAATGAATATCTATATAAATGAATTATTATATGCTTCACTTGGCCCTTATAGGTCAGTTTTAGCATCATATTCTTGATTGATAAACCCACTAAGGGTGTTATTAATCTTAATAAATATACTACTTTTGGGATGCACTTAAATGGGATGCAAATTTTAATTTATATAGTGATGACTCTGTAAATTGAGAATGGTTTTCCATATAATAGAACTTAGGTTGAAATTATGGGACCCCAATAGGTCACTAATATCCTTATATTCATTGGTACTTAATCCCATGGGGCATGCTTGTGATAAATTGGGTTGGTTATTTAATGTTTAAGTATCCACTTATATGACGTTTCATATAAATGTTTTGGTTGAATCTTACTTTACCACTCCCCTTAAATTGATAAATAGATCTTGTAATTGTATTTGTGATTCATTGATATGATTTGTTAGTTAATTAAAATTCCAATTATAACCTAAATAGTTCTTTCCTATATAGCATGGAATTTAAATTTTCTTTAACTGATATAGTTGTAATAATTCATTTGTAAATAAATGGTTTAAAAGAAAGTTATGAGATAAATTTCTTAAAATGATTTGTGGAGTTAGAGAAATAAAGTTCATAGTATTGTTTTCTCTATAATTGGTACTCCATTTTTCACATATTTGAGCCACTTTAATGTTATAATAAATGTGAATTTATGAAAATGGATTAAATAAATCCTTCTTTTATGTTAGTAATATCTTAGACCCTCATGTAGGGGTTAGTTATAATGTTTTCCTTGAGATATGTCTTAAATGGGAATGTAGATATTTTTTATGTGTCTCAGTTGGTTTCTTTATGCTATTTATTGAACCTATATATTATTTATTGATCCTAGTGAATTCTTAAGATTGACTCTAGTTTCAAATTCAATGTCTGGTGTATGTGAGGATTTATCTAGGTTTTGGTTGAACTCTCATAGGTGAAAGAATTGTTAAATGGTTGTGATGAGTTTTAGGCATGAGAGGCATCATTCAGGTGTTGTTTGACTTAGTTAAGAGTCTTATTTGGTGAAAAATGGATCGATTAGTCAGGTAGTTATTTAGTTAGTTGGACCTTAAGGGGGTATTAATGTATATGGATACCTAGTGAGTAATATATCTTTATCCTTCTATATTAATGTTGTGACCCTACAAAGACCACTTACCTATAGGTATGATTGGATAGAATTAGGACCTAGTAGGATGATACTTGGAATGTGATTCAATTACACCTATGTTGATAGTATTTGACCCTTATTGGTTGATTATATTCTACCTAAATTCAGTTGTGCTCTTTTAGAGAGAGTTTATTGGAGAATTACATGCTATCTAATAGACACCCCCTAAGTTGGATATAGTTCTCATATGGGTGACCTTAGGTCTAGGTGGATGGACCTAGTGGCCCTACATTGAGGATTTATCTATAGGGATATATGCAATACCAAGAGTCCCTTAGTTATGAATCAGACCCTAGTGATTCATCTATGCTATATTTGATCAAAGGAAACCTATGAGTGAGGTTGGCCCAGGTTTATAGATTCTTTTTTGGTGATAATATTGGTATTATTATCCTTTAGAGACAGATTCATGGAAGGTGCTCATGTTTTGTGACATATTCATGGGGATGCCTTTGATTTTCTGAAAATTACCTAGGGTGTTTGGGTATCGAAACTGGATTTAATGGGAAAGACTGTTCAAGTTCTTGGCTTAGTTGACCAAGGGTTAAACGTTGATGCTTAATTTTTTGAGAACACCGCATGATGAGCAGTTGTTGATCAATCATGGAACAGGTAAGGTTCCCTCATTAGAATATGAGTTCCAAGGGATCTCTTGGAGTTTTAAGACTAACTTTCTATGTAGTAGTGTCAGTTTGGACTTGTTGATGGATGACCCATGGAAGAATGATTTGGGTCTTAAACCGGGTAATATAGGAAGTAAACACATGTTGTTTGGAAATCTTAGTAAGTACTTGTTACGTATGGGAGTTCTTTGATATAGAATTTCAGTGAGAGGCTAGTATAGGTCGAGGATCAGTAGTTTCAAATTTAACACTAAAATTCATAGTGATCTAGATATTTGAGTAAATTAAAATAAGTACCCCTGTGATGAGGACTGATTTTTACTTAAAGAGGGTGTCAGCAAATGGTTGACACATGGGTGGACCTTGACGCCCATTATTTGAAGACATGGTGATATTGGTTGGGTAAGGAAATTATAGCCTTCTTGATTTGAGTGTGGAATTAAAATATCTACACACTCCTATAAAAATATAAATATACTCCTAGTTTAATGGAAATAATTACCAATATCATGGCATTTTCTTGAGTATGTTGAGTGTGTGTTGGCTATGTGTGAATCTAACTAAATTTCTTTGTTGTTTTGATAGAGGAACTCCTTGGGATTCATGTGTGAGGAGTAGTTTAAGATAAGCCTTAAGGTGAGGAGTAAACCTTTGTCCATTTGAGGGTAGTGACCATCATTTTGAATTGAAACTCAATGAACGTCAAGTAATACATTCTCAAGAAATGGGAACAGATGATGGGTGATGTCTATGTTAATTCTTCAGACTGAGCATGTTCTTAGCCTTTCTAATTGTTATATACTCAGATGAATGGGGCATGGGATGTGTTAATTGGAAATGTGTTTCAATAGAGTAATAGAATAGATGATCCTTAGGTGGGGATTGAGATGTCAGTTACTGGTCAGAAAACATTATGTAAGAATGGTCATGGGATATTAAGACCGATCATTCAATAGTCATTTTGGACCTCGTATGTTGTTGGATAAATTTTTTTGTGTATGAAGGATTTCTCGGTATATTCTTGGTACAAGTTCGAATATACACTTAGGTGAAGTCCAAATGTAGGTGTTAGGCCCAGGATAGCTTTTGATGATCCAAGGATGTTGGATCAGTAATGCTCTAATGTTCATGTTTTGGAATTTAGATACAAAAAGTGTAAATTTTATTTAAAATTCTTTATCCAAGTAGGTTAGGTGATTTTTTTTGTATCTATGGCTTGTTGGTGATAAAATGTTCTAAGGTGGGGAGGTTGTAAGATCTTATTTTATGAACTGGGTTGGAAACTCTAAATAATTATGAATTTTTTTCATCTGATGGATGAAACATATTTTAAATTGATATTTGGAATGGAATTTCCAGATTTTTGACACATAAACCAATTGGTTTCATATAGAGATTAAGGCTGGAGAGGTATCTTGAAATCCTAAATGAGTTTTGAGTCCATCATAATATGATTTCTCAATTCCAAGAAAGGAATCCTTGGGTGCATGGTTGGAACATGGTAATTACTAACTGTGTGAACGATTTTAATATAACACATGGTTTGTCTAAAACAAGTATGAGATACAGGACAAATGTGCGGGCCTTATATGATATTACATAGTTTTTAAAACTTTGAAATTGGGGTTGTCGGACCATTTCATAAGCTTAAAGGAAATTATAGAGGTTAACTACATGGCTTTTTCATGGTTTGTCTAATTGTGTGCCTAGACCATGCTGGGTAGGGAGTTCTTGGGAAGTGAAACCCACATGGTTGGAACATAGTTGGTAAGCAGTACAATCCAACCATATGGAAAGTGGGTGTTTGGAATGTGGCACCACGTAGTTGGTACACAGTTTTCCTAACTAACTATAATAACCATAGGCCTTTTAAAAATGTGGAAATGACCATTTTCCCCCTTTGAGCTTAAATAATTTTTCACCCATTTTATTCATTATTCATTCTTAATAGCTCTTTTATATGATCCTCCTCCCTCCCATGGAGTGGATCTCCCTCATTCATGGTTCGATTTCATCACCATCAATTACGTTGAATCGCCATTGATTAGTCTAAGAATATTCATATCTCTTTTATTAGTTTCTCCTCTTATTTTTTGAATTATTTTTGTGTGATTTAATTTGACCTATTTTACGTTATTAGTCTGTTTCTTCATTTTCTCTCATTTTGGCTCGATTCAAAGGCCAATAATAGATGATTGATGATTCATTTTTATAAGGTTGGTATAGTTTATTTACCATAAAATTATAATAAGTTATAATTTGTTTCCATTGTGATATATTCTACACCTCCCACACATTTCTCTAAAAATGTTTAATTAATTTAATTACATACTTATACTACAAACGTGATGTTCTTTAGAGCCCTTATAATAGTTGCAGATTGACAACCTCTACCTAAACCACCACATAAGGTGAGTTTGATTAAATGATTATTTTGACAGTTTTTTTCCAACTCTATCAAACCACCCCTTGGGTGTGTTGAACTCACTATTAGAATTGTTAAATGGAATAGATTGTATTTCTTGGCATTGAATTGTAGATTTTCATGGTCACTAATATAGCCCTATTTTATAACTTTTAAGTGAATGGATTAATGAATTAAATTAATGAATTTAATGGACATTTACATAGCCCCATTTGAACACTTATATTATAAGTTGATGGTGTATAAGGTTTTATGGCATTGATAATAGATAATTTTGTATGTAACTAATAGTGGATAGTGTGGTATCACACCAAAGATAGATAATGTGGTATGGAACTGATGAGGGTTATCATGGTATGGAATGGATGATCCTTATGTATTTTCTAGATATTAGAATGCCTAGGATTATCTCCTTATATCAAGATTGATTTTACCACCTTGTACTATATCCTTTGGATACACTCAAGTGTTTACCGAGTTTACCTTGGACTTAATGAGGATACCTCGGCCATGGGCCCTAGGTTCCTAGCCCTTGTAGGTTTGAATTAAGTCGAGTTCTTGGACTCTATGGGGATTACATGGTCAATGGAACTGTGTCCTAGACCAAGTAGGTCTAATACTTGATATATTTAGTGTATTTCAAAGATGACAGTTTTACATTAATATATAGCTACTCCTTGTTCATAGACTACACCTGAAACATCTTGTACTTATATACCAAATTGTTTCACTTTATATTTTTATTTATTACTTTTTATATATCTTCATAGTGTTACATTTAATATTTAAAAATAATATATCATTAGAAACTATTTCTATTAGCCTACTGAATTTTACTCACACCCTGTTTGGGCCACCGATTGATACCTAAACAGATCTACTGACATCAGGTTAGGGCTCATCTTATTCTTTTTAATGTTTTCTTTAATATGTACTAGAACTTTACATTGGAGATGAGAACTGAGAATGTACCCATGTTACCCAATGGAGTTGGATATTTTATTTATTTATTATTTTTTCTGTCTAGTTTTGTTTTATGTATTGCATTCTATTTATTGATTTCTTGTATTATGACTTATAATTTCTATACAGGGATGGATTGTTTGGTGTTGGTATTTTTATCAGTTATTATTATCTTACACTAATATTCATTCATTTTTGTTTCCTCTGTATTTAGTACCAATCCACACACTACTGAAAATCCTACCTATACCAATGCCTCTATCCTAAAGGTTTAAACAATCGTTGGGATATGGGGTCTTATCCCAACATTTCTTGATAATCGTTGGGATAGGATATGTAAAATAAGGTTATATGAATGGTTTTTTAAAACTATTGTGATAGATCCTAGATTACCCCAATGGTTTGAAAAACCATTTGGATAGGGGGTCATATACTAACAGTTATTCATAACTATTGGGATAAGACATATAATATAAGTCTACCCCAATGTTTTTGTAAAACCATTGGGATAGATCCAAGGGTGTCCCAATGGTTATGGAAACCCATTGGGATATATTTTTTAGAAAACCTATACCAAGAGTTTTTAAAAACCATTTTTATAGGTCCAAAAAATTCTTGTTTCTATCCCAACAGTTCTCAAAATCATTGGGATAGGCCTATCCCAACCAGTTTCAGAACCATTGGGATAGGTACCCTTATTTTTATTGAATTATTTTGTCAAATTTTATCACAAAAATGAATATATAAATTATTTATAAATTTATTTATTTATTTATTTATTTATTTATTTATTTATTTATTTTTCTAGATATATTAACAAATATAATTGTCGAATAGTGGTTAGGTCATTGATATAAAAGGTGGAGGTCATTGGTTCCATCATTGGATGCATATTTTATTTTCAATTACCTATCCCAATGGTTTTGGGAAAACTATTGGGGTAGACTTATCCCAATGGTTTGGACCATTGGTTTGAACCCATACCAATGGTCTAAACCATTGATAGAGACATAACCTAATGGTTTGGAAACCATTGGGATAGGTATATTTCAATATAAAATCAACCAACATCCCTCCAAACCACTAGTATAGGTTATTTGTTCAATAGTTTCATGGTATGGTCTCCCCACATTACCACCTTCAGACCCTCATTGCTAGTTGATAGCCTATGGTTTATGAGGAGGCATTCCTGAGGCCTTGCCTCTATCCAGTATGGTTACTATTCATTAAGTAAACTAGGTCGGTATGTGATAGGATCAGGGTCTGAATTCCCCATCCTAATTTTTTGGGACTATAGAAATTAAAACCTATATATAAGAGATAATCATTGAAACAAGCATCATTTGACATTGATATTATAGAAGACATTATTAATCAACCTAACTCGGTATTTTACCACTATAGACTTTTTACCAATGTTGCTATAGCATAGTGTATTGAAGGGGATCCTAAAAACATTTTTATTAATTCTTTGATAATTACAATACTTCTTTACTGAATAATTATAATTTCTCACATATTTTATTTCATTACATTATTCCCTCTAACATGAGTTGAGATAATTATTTTAAGATTAAAATGTTTATAATTGATTACTTTTCTAATTTTTTTCTTTTTCAAGTATTTTGTAAACAAGTTTTGGAGAAAAAAATGACAACTATATGGGTTGATATTATATATACTAGGATTCTGCATATTATTCTATTTTGAAAATTTTGGTTAATTTATTAATGATTTCATAAAAAATCCATGTTTCCATAATATTTGAGAAACAATAAGTCTTGACTAACCATAATACATCAAATGTAATACAAACTTTAGATATTTTACTGATTGTTGTACCAACCGCAATAAGAAACTTGACTAACTTCATGACTATGGAGCGACTGTAACATTTGATGTTAGAATATTTCTAACTATATAACTGGTTGTATGTGTTATCAATCGGCCGCATAAATAAATGTAAAGTGACCATAATAATTGACTAACCACATAACTATACATGGATCAACATCATAATTAAAATTGATTTATTATTCCATTCCAAGTGACCACATGGAGAAATGTCAATCGACCACATGATCATTTGTTATTATCCATAATAAAAAAAATTCTAAGTATTGAATAAACTACATTAATATATTAAATTGAACATTTTAATCCAATAAATTTCATGTTATAGATATGATTGACCACAAATTGTTAATCTGATCAACCATATGTTGTAAATTTGATCAACCACATATTGTAGATCAGATTTACCACATGTTGTAGAACTGATCGACCACAAGTTGAAGTCAGTTGACAAAAGAAGGAAAATAATGACTTACTATAAAGAGTAAATTTCCATGATCTTGGACCAACCTCATGTCGTGACCTACTATGATATCAACCTATCATTCATTAAGGGTGTATTTTCTATAATTCACTATTTTTTGTATATATTTTTATTTTATATTTTCTAATATTATACATGTTTTTTAATGGTTATTCATTAATCTAATAATTTCTTAAATCATTATTGATTGTTTCAATGATAATAAATTTTTCATTGAAATATTATATACAATATTAAATTTTTATTAGGTGAGTTAATGTATCATGTTGGTTACTTTAAAAAAATGAGTTTCAAATTCAAATTTTTTGGAATTTGTAATTATTTTCTCACATTATTTATGTGTATTTTCTAATGGATCTTAATATTGTTTATTAGGGATTTTTATTTCTACATTAATATTATAAAATATTCTACAGTAAAATCTATTTTAAATTTTATATATTAAAAAAATAAAAAATTGGGAATATTTTTCATGTGAATTCAATAAATATATATACATGTGTTGCTTCAGGAAGGATGAAGTGAAACAAATTTATTCTTTTTAATCTTCTATGAATAAAATAACTCTATATATTGAGTTTGATAAAATAAGTGAAGTAATGAGTGAAATAATGAGTTAGGTGATATTATTAAATTGTATTGTTTGATAAACCTTGGTGATCAATTAGTACTCTTGGATGAACATAAATTGTTTGATCTATCATTACTGGAGAGAACTTTTCTTCCATAACACTTGGAGAAATTATTTTTCATTCACTTTATATGGTTCTTAATTCTTCCTATTTTTTCCGTTCTTAATAATTTATGTGATATACTACCCATAAGATATAGGATTTGGGTTATAATAGCCTATAAAAATGGCATGTTATGGGATGTTCCTCCAAGTGTGCGAAAATTAATTAAATTAGGTTGTGACCCTATGTGAGAAAAAACCAGTAGTGATTTGTGACTCCAAGTGAAAAAAAGTCAATTTTGGTTTTTTTTCACCAATTTTCAATAAGGTATTTGTGAAGGGTTTCAAATCACTTCGTATTTTAGATTTTTCATGGTTAGTGGGTTTCATATCCATTTGCATTTGATAGGGGTGTAAAGATGATTATGACCATTTAGATATGAACTATTATATAAATAACTATATTAAATTATTTTTATTTTTACTACATTAATTATAAATAGTGGTAATAATTCTCTAAATTTATTTTAAGAGTTATATTTAACCCCACATGACCATTTGACCAATATCACATTGGGACCTAACAATTGAAATCAGATCAAGTCCCCTAACTTTGGAATATTTAAATCTTAGTTATGCTAATCAATTCCCAACGTGGATAGTCAAGGGGAAAGTATCTATTATGAGATTGTAGGAATGAATGTGAATGATGGATTGATACCTCAAAAACCACCATTCTTTGATGGAATAAAAAATGGTTATTGGTATTCTCTCAAAGAAGTTTTTATTACGATTCTTATTATTTAAAGTTGGATAATTATGGTGAAACCATACAAGTTACCTAAATTTGATCCTAAATCATTATATGGTAATAATTTAATTAGATATTTTTTGAGTAAACAATGTTTTATATTAGGAAATTATAAGGAATTCATTTATCTCTTTATTTGTGTGTAGAAACACATTAAATATGGAATATTATTTAAGTTAGTAATTTATTTTCTTATAAGATTATAATAACTAAATAGAGAATTTTAAGATCTGGGAATTAAGAGTTTAAAATGGTAGAATACTATAAAATCAATCAAATGTTGTATGAATTTACAAGTATTGTGAATGGTATGATCCACTTTGGAGATACACTAGATAATTCAATTATGGTTAAAAGAATTTTAAGATCTTTATCAAATTAATATAATGAAAAAAAACATAGATATTTATGAAAGTAAAAAAATAGGGAATATAAATTTGATTTGATTATTTTATATTTACTAAAATATGAGTTAAAAGTGAAAAATATTTCTCAAATGATATTTTAAAAAAAATGTATTTATTTTAAATAAAAAATGAATTTTAACATTTTCTCTTATGATTCTAAATTGAAAAGTAGTGAAAGAGACCAATATGTATAAGTTTCCTAAGGTATAATAAATAAAGTCTTTTTAAGGAGAAGAAAAATCAATTACTTATTGAATAATCAAATTAATGAAGTTAATAATGATAAGAAAGTTATCTGTTATGAATTCATAGAATTATGGAACATAAATGATAACTTCCCGAGACTAAAAAATAATAATAATAATAGAGATATTTAAAAAATATAAAGGAATTTAATAGAATATTTTTGGAGTTATACATCAGATATATATTCAAGTGATGATTCTGGTGTAGTAAAAGAATCAGAAAACTTGTGTTTAATGGCTTCAAAAAAATAGGTAAGTGGATCTAATTTATCTTCCTCTTATGAAAAAAATAATTATTATAAAGATGATTCATATATATATATATATATTATATCATAAAGTTAATAATATTACCATATTATTAAAAAAGTAAGAGTAAACATAAATATGTTCTTACTAAAATTAAAAATTTTAAAAATAATCATTCATGATCAAATGATAAATTATGTGCTGATTCAGAAACTGTTTAGCTTAAAAATATTAAACTTTAGAATTTTCTATTTAAATTTAATGAGTATAAAATAATGAAAATTGATTATATTTTGGAATAAAATAAAAAACATAGAAATTAATTTGAAAGGTTAAAGGATGGTCTATCTGCTTTTTTCAAGGGACAAAATTTATGAAAAATTAATTAGTTTACATAAGGTGAAAAAGAAGATAAATGGAATTTGTTATGATAAAATTTTACATAATAATGTATATAAAATATTTTATAAGGGTTTAAGTGGAAGTTAATAATTTTTTACATGTTTTAAATATCATATGAAAGGACATTATGTAAATGAATATTCATTATGATTTTTACATTTACGTTTGGTCACACCATGGATTTTATTTTTAAATCATTTTATTCTTGATTACCTATGAACATATGTTTGAATTATATATGAGTTCACCAAGAATTAAAATACTAATCTAATAGGACCCATGTTTTCATTGGTACCAAATAATTATTAAATCTGTTTCTATAGTAAAATTTTCTTGGAAGCATAAAAAATGATGTGTTGTATATGGATAGGGGATGTTCATGACAAATGATCAATGATGTATTTTAATTTAAATTTTTAATAAGTGTTATGGTAGAAATGTTATGTTTAGTGATAACTCAAAAGGAAAAGTAAAAGGTATTTAAAAAGTTTGAATATTAAATCTAGTTTTTATTTCAAAAGATTATTTCGATGAAGTGTTAAAACAAATTTTAACATTTATTTCATAACTTTGTGATGATAATATGAATGTGGAATTTGAAAATGAAAATTATATTGTTTTTAAATAATAATTTATCTTGTTTTGTGAAAAAAGAAATGAAAATATTTATTTAATTAAATTTATAGAGTTGACTAATATTACTGTGGAATATTTAATTTTTGTAAAATATAATTATGTTTTGTTGCATATACCATTGGATCATGAAAATTTTAGGCTGTTACACAAGCTTCCCTAAATCAAAAAAGGTGTTGGATCTACCCAAGTTAAATCTGGTCATTGCCAATTTAAGTGATTCATGATTAAAAGGTAATAATTATAAAGATTCATTTAAATCTTTTCATGAGATATAATCCTCCAAAATCCCTCAAATTTTAAAATTGTATTTATTTTGTATAATTAAAACTACTAGTCTTGGATGAAAAAGGTATGTGATTGTAATTTTTGATGTCTATCGGAGTTTTACATGGACATATTTACTTAAATATAAATCTTATACTTTGTATAAATTTATTATCTTATCTAAATTATTTTGAAATAAAAAATAGTATCTAATTTTTTTATGTATAAGTAATATATTTGGTTAGTTTTCAAGTATATAATTTTATAAATTATATAAATATAATTTATTTAATCATAATTTTTTATCACCTAGGGCCCTATAAAAATCATGTGGTTGAAATGAAAAAATATGCCTTTACATTAAATGGTTTTGATAATGTTAAATTAGTATTCTTGGCTAAAATATTCCAGGGTTAAATCTGCTAACATATCTTATAATTTATTTAACCAAATTATACATTTTCTGTTTTTAAATAATAAACCTTATAGAATATGGAAAGTATTGAATCCTATAATTTTTTGTTTCATATTATTTGTTTGTAAGATATATATTATTAATACTAAATATTCATTGGAAATTTTCTATTCAAAATATGATAAAGGTATATTTTTAAGATATTCTAATTCAAGTAAGTAAAATAATGTTTATAAAATAAGATCATTATTGGTTGAATAATTCTTTCATGTTAAGTTTTATGGAAAAAATTATAGGAAAAAAATGTGATTTATATGAAGAGGAAAATTTTTTAGAATTTAAAATTAGAGAACTTAAAAATCCATAATTGAGAGAATCTATTTAGGGGGATAGTATCTATCATGAACAAACATTAAAATTTTAGAAATATCATTAATTTAGTATTTGGTTGTAAGATTTATATTATTAATACTAAATATTTATTAGAAATTTTTTAATCAAAATATGATGAAGGGATATTTCAAGAATAATCTAATTAAATTATGGAAAATAATGTTTATAAAAAAATAACATTAGTGATTGAGTAACTTTTTCATGTTAAATTTTATGGAATTAATTTAAAGGAAAGAAAATGTGATTTATATCGAGATGAAAATTTTAGATAATTTAACATTAGAGAAACTAAAAATTCATAGTTGAGAGAATATATTTAGGTTGAATGTATCTCTCATGAAAAAGCATTAAAATTATATAAATATCATTTATTTGAAAAACTATTTGTTGATTTAACTACAAGTGTTAAAACAATTAATCCCTTAAGAAATGTTTCATTTTATTAATAATTTATTTCTGATTTTTTGTCATGAAATATGGATGAATATTTATCTAATTCAAAATAGATTATGGAAATGCATAAATAATTAAATCGTTTTGACAGTAATTATAAATATCTCAACCCAAATAACCCATATTTAGTGGTTACATTATTACATTGGTACTAGATATAAGTGATCTCATCCCAAAGGGTTGAATATTTTAGTAGTCTTATAAAACTTGATAAATGATTTAATCACACATTATAATTGAAAATATAAAATACAACATAGTAATTTCTCTAGGAACACTGTTTTTCCATTATTATATCACTACATATCAATCATAAAACATTTTTTGGCATCATGGGGAATGGATACATAATAAATCTGTGAACCTGGATTCTCAATAAGGGTATGCATATAGAAAAATCTATCATGAATAAATAAGAAATAATCAATATGGTGAGGAAAATATTTAATAAAAAATTTCATTTAATAAATAACATGACCATGAAGAATAATATGGAAGGAATAAATTGTGATGGAATAATTTCATATAAATAATCACTTGGGCATGAAACTTGTTGGTGGATATCATAACTCATAAAATAATAACAATAATATTAATAAATAATCTCATAATGAGGGAATACATAATTTCATACATTATAAACACATCATCAAGTACTTATTCCAATACATCTTACATAAATAGGTAAGACCATATCCAATTTCCCTAACTAGTTTGTATTATGAGACCTACCGATGCATCGACCAACTATAGTTGGCCCTGACCATTGCTTAATAAGTCTAATTCATTATTCATATGAATGGGTTGAATCATAATGAACATATACATTTCTTTTTAAAATCTAGCATATTAAATTTCAATATGTTCTCTAATCAATAAATATAATCATAAACCATCAAGAGTAATATGGATAATGGTATCAAAATAGTACATCTCTAGTAAAATCGATCATAAACAATTTATATAAATAATTTAGAGGGAATAATTGCATTATATACCCAGATTTTTATAAGTAAAATGAGTATTTTTTCATTAATGAATATAAACACTAAAAAAATGTCATTAAAAATATTTTTTGAAGAAAATACTCTTTCACTTTAAAAATCACTTTTAAAAATTAAAAAAATCAAGAATATTATTTAAAAATTTATTTGAAAAATAATCATGGAAAATTTTAATAGTCATTATAGAAATAAGAAAATATGATAATTTTTAATTTTTTACATGTCATATAAGATAAAAAACATTCCTTTCATATTATTGTAAAAAGGAAAAAAAGCACCTCGTTCAGAAAAAAACAAGAGAATTACTTTTAAAAAAATTTGTAAAAATCAAGACATGGGTAAAATTTTCTTTAATAAATAATTTTGAGGACTTTTAAAACCTTATAGAAATTAATTTTATAAAACATGGATTTGGAAGATAAAGGATCTTCAACCGAAGAGAAAAATAAAGTCATATTTTCTTTAAAAAGTATAAATCATTTTAAGTACCAAAGAGGGGAAAATGGAACTATTGCTTGAAAATTTCATGAATAATAATAGGATAATAAATTTTATTGGTTTTAATATATAAATATCAAAAAATCCCCCAAAGGGAGACTTGAACATAAATAATATGGAATAATGATAAGATTATGAAACAAACCCTTACTATTTTGGTAACATTTAAATCATAATACTCATGAAAGTATAATCTAAAATGAAACATTAAATATAATGAATATAAATTATTCATGATATAACATATCATATGGAATTATATACACCACACAAAATAAATAAGTGTTGAGTATGGTATATGTCTCACAGAAGTAAAAGTGAGATGGGAAAACCATTACTTTAGGTATAATTTCCTTCATATGTGTCCAAAAATATAGTATAATTAATATATATTTATTATAAATATTTTGGAGAACCATGATCATATAAATAAAACCATATTTGATTTACCTATAACCTTGTATCACCTGTTTGTTAATAATTCTTTATTAAATCACTATTTCTGGTGATAACTACGTAGTTTTTCATGGATGTTTTGGTTTGGTAGTTTCAGTACTTAAACTTTGATAATGTTATACACATCTATGTATTTTTAATCATGATATAAAAATCATATATATTAATAATATTCATATTTATATTCATCCATAATATTATAGATAGAAAAATGAATGGCACTGTTTATGAAGATGGTAGGTCGTACGTACGTATGAACATTATTTCCATTTTTCAACAGATCGAATAAAAGAAATGTGAAAAATAATTCAACTTTAAAAAATAATTATTATATCATATATATTATATTTATTCATAAAATATATCCTTATTACCATCCATGTCAAATGGAAATGAAAAATAAATCACACCGCTTCGTGGAGGTGGTAGTCTGCACGTACACACGAGCGACATTATTATTTTCCAATGGATTGGAAGGTAAGAATGTATATATGATATTTTTATTAAAAATAATAATCATGTAATAAATATAATATATAAATATTAAACTTATCATAATACACATCCATAAAATATTTTGATGAAAAATGAATTGTATCGCTATGTGAAAATGGTAAGTCGTACGTACACATGAGCAATACATTCACTTTATATTTGATGGGAAAAATGAAGGATCATGGTGGTTTTATAATCATAATAAAATATTTTTATATTTATTATATTGTAGTTATTATTTTATGATAACTAAAATACATTTATATGAGTTAAATGAATAAGTAAAAATAAAGTGATCGATTAAGGAGATTACTTATTCTTTGAAAGAACACCTTTAGATCTCCTATTAAGGACCCCAGGGGTTCTATTTTGGTAATACCATAACCTAGATAATGTGGATAAAAAATTCTAGAAGGGATTTTTTAGGGTATGTTTGAGCTATATTTCTCAAAGAGGTGTAAAGAAGAAAATGAGGGGTGTCCTTTTATAATTGAGGTGTGGGGAACTTTTTGGATTTCTTAAATGATTATAGTATAATAAAGTCATTATCAAGAAAAAATTATAAAAAAGGCCGAATATTCGAGACTAAGATAATATGAGGTTGAAATCACTTCAAACAATTAAATTTTGACATGTTTAAGTGGTTTTTTAAACCTTGTCTTTTGGTTAACCTCTTACTTAACCTATTTTAACATTAATTGTGGTAACAAATTTTTCATTCTTAAAGGGTCATAATATTACATATAAGGTAAAAATTGAATAATAAATGGAAAATGGATATAATTTTAAACCATATATTATCCAAGTTATCCTCTTTCTCGATTTTTATGATTTTTAAATAATTTAATAAAATATTATTTTTGTTAAAATATCATTATTTTCAATTTTGACACTATTCAATTAATTTGACTTCAAAGAAAAAAATAAAAAGTTATAATTAAATTATAATACTTAAATACAATAGTAATATTCTATAATAATATATAAAATTCATGGAACACAATAACACATTTAAATTATATCACTTTTTATATTTTTAAAATCATTTATTTTAGTTTTAAATTAATTGAATAAATGCAGTGTCATTATTGGGAAAGAATTTAAGGTAATTATATAATTACTAAAAATTAAAAATAAATTTAAATCATAAAAATAATTTCATTTTTATCAAAATATATATTTATATATATTCATTACCTAGTTTTTTTTCCTATGTGGACACATAAGAGATATTTAAATCTAAGAGAGTGACACTTTGTAACTTTCATTTCTATAAATATTATATTAGTACTTTTCACTAAAAAGTGCCCATTAAACAAATAAATTTAAATAATAAGGAGATAATGGTATAATTAAATTAATACCAAAATAATTATTTCAAAAAATGATGGCCTTATTACTTATTTTTAATCAAAATTAACCCAATTTACTATCACGACCCATCCCTCATGGCTCGTGCCGTGACTACCCCAAGCCCGCCTTATATAGGCCTGGGGCTGGCGACTAGCATTAAAAGGCATATTCCCTAGATCCGGGAAGGCGTTGACTTTATAACCTATAAACACACGCAACAAAGCACACAGTAGGATACAAACACAAGTAAACTATATAGTAAAAAGAGAGTATACAATAAATAAAAGGGGCCAAAATACAAGCCAACTGGAAAGTACAAGAAAACTGAAAAGTACAAGTAAACTGAAATAGCTCCTAAGAACACCCACCAAGGATCCTACCTGAATGGTAGGTACAGCTCTCAAATGGTTGTCTCTATGGTATGCCTCATCTAATATCCACCTTCGAGCAACCTCCAGTCCTGGTACTCTGGTCCTTAGTCTGTGTTGTCCGTCGTCTGCTCCAAACACAACAAGGTGTAGGCATAGCCCGTGTAGGGGTTAGTATAACGATACTCAATAGGGTCCCCGAGACCCCTGAAGATCTCTCAAAATTCACAAATGATAAACCACAAATCATGGAAACAACAGTAAACCCTACTTAGGTATACACCCATACATATTCCTAAGTGATCAAGTATACCCATCTCATTCATGAGAAAACAAAAGGCCAAACTCTTACCCAATGTACAACTGATCCACGAAGGAAATAATACCATGAAGTAAACACCACGAGGGTAAGCACCACAAAGGTAACTCCACATAGAATAATACCATGAAGTTAAGTACCAAAATGGTATGCCACTCAAAATAATACCATTAAGGTATCACCACAAAATTTTCACCATGAAGGTAAGTACTACAAAGTTATACCACACAGAAGAATACCACAAAGGTATCACTGTGAAGGTAAGTGCCACTAAGTTACACCACACAAAATATTTCCACAAAGGTAATGACTAATATCACACCAGGTATAACTTAGGTATGGTAGAAAAGATTATTATATGTAACTACTGAATCATCTTACTCTGTTAAGAGGCAGACCCACATAGGATCCTAAATCATCAGACCATGTGGGATCCTAAGTCATCAGACCCATGTAGGATCCTAATACAACAAACCCATGTAAGATCCTAGAGTAGTTTCACATGTATACTTAGAGTGGATCCAATTGGGAATGTTGAATACAGACCCACATAGGATCCCAAAGCATAGACCCAGAAAGGATCTCAAAGCAGAAACCCACATAGGATCCCTTTCTCATGATACAGCCAGCTACAGGGTTCTCGCACTAAGCTCACTTGATTTCGAGAGGGTCCTCTCCTCAAACCACAGGTAGATACTCAAAATTCCATGAAGTCCCATGAAGAATTATCCCAAAGGATCGCTACATAAAGGGGGTATAGACGCAATAGACGGTACGTCAATCAGACACTCGGTCTGTAAGTTATTGACATTTTAGTCCCAGGGGCCCTGTTGAATTGGTGTCCGATCCGACCTGTTTGTACCCAAAATTTATCCAAAACTCAAGTGGGGTATACCAAAAGGACATTCTCGATCCAAGGTGTCCATCGCCACAGACGGTTCTTCAAACGGATGCTTGTAGCTCGAGATATGGTCAAAAGAATGGAAATGGTCAAAACTGGTCCAGGTCTGGTCTGACCTGATCGGACCCACCCGGCCCAACCCAGATCTGACCTTGGGTCCAACCTAGGCCATGGCCCTTCTTTGGTGGCGTGGTCACACCGCCTATTTCTTCGCAGCTGGATGGAGTGTCGGCTGCCGTTCCCGAGCCCCAGCGGTGTCGGTCGCCGGCATGGCCGTCGGCGACATTCTTCGGGTCGCCGAGCATGCCCCAGTGGCTTGTTCTTCATTCCATGGACATTCGCACTCATCTCTGGACATATCTATTGATTTAAACCCACCACAATCAAAAAATGTTATGGATAGGTCAGGCTGTGTTCGTTTTCCCCGAACCCTCCAGGTTAGAACGGTAGCAAGCAGCTTATTTGATCTTGAACCATGAAGAACGTCAAGGACGAGTAAGGGGTATTCAAAAAAACAATAAACCCTACCTCAATTTCTTATTGAAAGATTTTTTGAGGAAGAAGAAAAAGTCATTGGGGATGGTGACGTCGGCGTTCATCGCTTCCCTAAGATGCTTCTGATCTGGGCTTAAGCATCATCCTCATTCTTTGATTCCGGAGTATGATCTCCGTTGGAGAAAATGTTCATCATTTGGAGGAAATGTTTCTCCAAAGTTCTCCAAGGATCTCTTCCGATTCTCCTTTGCAAATCAATCCTCTCCAAGGTAAATAGGAGCCAATATAAATTAAAATAGTTTTATCAATGTAATTCTACATTGGAAAAATTAAAGATGACACATTTAATTAATTGTAGTTGGCACAATTAATTAAATGGAGAGTTGAAAGATTTTCCCCCATTAAGAGGGGGTCGGGTGCTCCCCTCCATCGAGATTCAAAATGGGGGTTTTCTAGCCCAGATGGTCCCCACCTCCATAACTCTAAAAGAGAGTTTTTAAAAATAAAATAAAAGTTTGATCTTTATTTTATTTATTATTTCCACAAAAAACATGAAAACTAACTTTCACCCTCGACCAACTACGGTCTATGTGAAGGTCCCCTTAATTGAATATCGGTGCTACGATTTCAACGGTGCTCTCAGATTTCAATTCCAAGCACCGGTTAAAAAGTTACAAAAACCCACTCGCATGTTTACTGAACGTACCTAAAAAAGTTCAGAAATTAATTTCGGGCACACCGGGCCTCGGAATCATGTGTCTTCAATTTTCTAGAACTCTTAAAGTTCCCATATAATTAAAAAAAATACATGGAAAATCTAGGTATTTACATTTACCCTTTATCGACATGATAAATTTTACCACAGTAAATGTTTCTAATGCCTAAAAATAAAAGGGGCCTATTTAGAAAATTTAAAATAATTGATTCCATATATAAAATCAATTTTATAAAATTCAATACCTATAAGTGGAAGAAATTAATTTTATTATTATTGTACAAAATTTTATGATAACCCTTATTTAGAAAAAAATAAAAAATTTAAGCATAAAATTGGATTTATTTATATCACACGCATAGTAAATGTATTAGATAAATGATAAAAATTTATTGAATTTATAATGTAAAAATTTCATTAAAATCATTCAATAATATTCAAGATTTAATTTATTAAGATAAAAACACATTACGTATATAAAAACAGTTCTTTCAAAAAAACTTTTTACGTATAAAAATGTTTTAATACAAAATTTAAACATAAAATTGATTAAAATATAATTAATTTAATTATAAAAACTATAAAAAAACTAATTTTTTTAATTTTTTTAAAATGTAACTTTTTACTTTCATAAGACAAGATAATATAATTTTCAATAAAAATCGGTATTTTTTATTATTCACTAGAAAATCAATCTTTTTAAAAAAATAAAAAAAATCTCACACAAATATAATTTCAATATTATAAATTAAAAATGAAATTATTTTTATAAAATATAATTTATATAAGTTTTTGAAATTAATTATAATATTTTAACACAAAAACTGATAAACCCATTTTATAAGAAAACATATTTCTAAAGCATAAAATAACATTATTGAAAATTTAGCACTTATTTATTAATAATTAATCAATGAATTTGTATTTTTTAAGTACTTTAATTATATTTCATAATTTGGTTAATACTATTCAAACCCACCAATTCAATGGTTAGGTTATAACAGTCATATTTAATTAATAATATTTTGTGTTTTGTTTAGGCATGGTGTTGCATGTCGTATATGTTATAAAAAATAGTGTTATTTTAAAATATATGGGAATTAAATTCTCTTCTCCTTAAATAAATTGTGTCCTTAAAATTTTAACTTAATCTCTATAATCAATGGTTTTCCATATAAAAATACTTTTTGTTGAAATCCCATATTATATAAAGGGTTAATAAAAATTCCTCTTGAAAACAGAGATAGGATGGTATGATTGTCATCTAAAATAACACATTACTAGGTTTCTAATTAGGAAAAAAAATATTGGGAAGTGAAAATGTGGACATGGAAGAGAAAACTAAACCCAAGGTACTTATACAGATAGTTATAAAACATGGTTAGGAGAAAGTTAACAACCACAAACCCATAAATCTGTGATGGGTGAAAAGAACATAGATTCATCATAAATAAAGGTAATAGGAAAAAAAATCAAGGTCATTTTTTCCAATATTTATGGAATTCCTTCCCCATATAGCATAAAACATAAAGATATATACTTAATTTAAAAGTATAATTTCATCCTTTAATCAATTTACACCACAAAATAATGTTTTTCTCTAAATGATAAGAATTAAATATGGATATTTTTTATGAATGAATAAATAAAATCAAATTCATAATACATAAAAGTATATTCGGTTATTCATAATTTCTTTAAATATTAACCAAAACTGAATGGTTACCACAAGGTAAGATAATATCCAAAAGTCTATAAACTTGGGTATTTATCTCCAAAATTTCCATAATAACCAAAAAGGTTCCACTAAGATCATTTTATAAATAACCCTAAATAAAAAATCATAAAAAATACAACATTAAAAAATATTTTAACATCAATGGTGATCTTATACCTTTCCACTTAAATCCCCAAAAATTTAATTCCATTATTCCCAAAAAAATATTTCATATTAAATTACATGTTAAACCTAAGGGTAACATATACCTCAACCTAAGTAATCATCTATTAAAATATCATTAATCATCATGATAGATCTTATAATTTAGTAAAATTTTACTAAATATCATTAATCAAATTTAAATGCTAACATGAAAGGTAATCCTTTTCTTGAGTATAAGTATCTCTGAATATTTTTCCTTATTAATGAGTCACTTTTCACCTATAAAAATATTCTATTTTACACTATCTAATAAACCACAATTAACTTAACATAAAATTATATATCTTCCCAAAGGGTTATTTAATCCTCAATAAAGTATAATTCTGAAAACTTAGAAAATGATTCAAATCACCTCAAAATTCCATCATTTTAAATGTTAAAATGGGTGTCGATGCCCTTAAACCTATAAATCCATGATGGTATCCATAACTCTTAAGTTAACCTCACATTAAAACATATATTATTTCATAATGATTATTCCTAAAATAATATCTCATTGTAATAAACATCATTAAAGATTACCTAAATAACTTTGTCAGCAAATCAGTAAATAATTTCAAGGTCAATAATACTATAACATTTACTTAATCAAAATCAATCATCTATTTATCCTAATTAAACATTATCATTATACCAAAAATAAATTTTTGTGATTATTGGTATCATTCAACATATTCATTAAAATCCTTAAGGAAAAAACTATTTTAGTAAAATTCTTATATATTTCCTAATTCTTATAACTAGAATATCATTGATAAAATATTTATACAACATAATTATTGAATCCAAATACACAATTATTTTAATCATTCCACTTTAGTTGAAATACTATTATAAGGTTGACCTTTATCCCCTAACATCTTTTGTGCTATATTCCCCTTATGCATGGGGAATTCATTAGGGTAGTTCCCCATATACTTACATTTAAAATAATGAACATTAGAGTTTTATTTCTTAACCTCGGATTCATGTTCCTGATTTCGTTTCTCTCCACACTAGAATAAATCTCTAATTATGTTCAATAAAGTACCATATTCATTGTTTCCACAACTATCACATGTGGTAAAATCCTTATTTCCCTTCTTCCCATAATCTAGTTTTCTTTGTTTTTGTCTTCTTCCCTTGTTTTTCCATTAAAGACATATGACTTAGAGAATTATTTATGTATCTTGGTAGCATCTTATACTATATACTCATATTATGAAAATATTTTAGAGACTAGTTCCCTTCAAAGTATTATCTTTAACACATAAAATAAATGGTCAATTTTACTCTTTGGATTTTATATGTAATATGTTCTATGCATTGCTAATCATGTAAAATTATCTTCATAAATAGAAACATTTTCCTCTTATTTGTTTTAGACTCATTAATTACCTCTCCATATCTTCTCATTGTTCATGATAGAAATATTTTTCAATGAAAATTTCCATAAATTCCTTTCATTCCATGTCCACTATTTCATCTGCATCCTTAGTGTTTTAAATATATGAAAACCATTGATCTTCATCCTCTGAGAGAGTATAGACTATCATCAAAATATTCTCCCTTTTATTAATTTCCAAAGAAGGAAATATCTTCTCTATAGAAAATTTCAATTTCTCAGATACAAATGGATTTGTATCCCCATTAAAAATAGAGGTTCTTCGTGAATGAAGTGGTCTAAAAATGGAACATGCTAGATTGAACTATAATGTTATGAATTATATTCTATAATTTTGAAACTATTTAAACACTTAACGTAAATTAAAAATTTATGTATAATTAATCTCAAAATCAATAGCTTGGTTTATTTGGTAATATTTTCAACATTCATCATAGGTTTAAGTTCCCTGATCAGTGTTTTCCTAAATCTAGGTTCCAATGTTTTTACTAAGCTTCCTCTATAACCAATTATAAAGACCCAACCATAGTAACCCAAAGTCAATGGTTAATTTATTACATTAGTACCAAATACAATTGATCACATCCCAAAGTAACGAATAGTTTGATATTATTATAAAATAGGATACATTATTTAATATAACATTACAATTGAAAATTTAAAATACAACACATTAATTTCTTTGAGAAACCAATTTTTCATTTATCATATCCCTATATATCAATCATAAAACATTTTCTAACATCATGGGGAAAGGAATAATAATAAACGGGATAACACATTTTCTTAGTATGGTATGCATACAGTAGAAGATATCATGAATTAATAATTCATAATCAATATGGCGAGGTAAATATATTATAACACATTTCATTTAATAAATAACTTGAGTATGAAGAATAATATGGAAGGAATAAATAATGATCAAATATTTCCATATAAAAAATCACATGAGCTTGAAACTTATCCATGGATATCATAAATAATCACATAATCACATGGACATTAATAACTAATCTCATAATGAGGGAATTCATAATTTTATACATCATAAAAATATTTTCAAGGCATCATGGCAAGAAATATTACATAAATGGGTAAGGGCTTATCCAAATACCCAAGATAGTTTGTCTCATGAGACATATCGATGCATCGGGGGGCTATAATGGTCCTCCCCCATCAATTACTAAGAATAATTAGTTCCTCATATGAAAGGGGTGATACATAATCAATTTAAACACTCATATTGAAAAACTAGAATATGAAATTTTAACACTTTCCTATATTAATAAACATAATCATAAACCATCCATAATAATATTACAAATGGTATCAAAATAGTACATCCCTAGTCGACCTGATCAAAAACCATCCAGATAAATAATAAAAATGGTAACATTACAAGATATCCTCATTGGTGTATAATCAAAATGAAGGTTTTTTCATTTATGAACAAAAATACCTTTAAATTGTGATTAATTTTTTTATAGAAAAATACCCTTTTCACTTTGAAAATAAATTTTAAAAACAAAAAAAATAAAAATATTATGAAAAATATTTTCCTTCAAAAATAATCATAGAAACTTGTAAAGGAATCTTCAAATAAATATGATTTAAGGATGAAGATTACATGACGTATAAGTTAAAAGATATTCCTTTCACACTATTCTAAAAAGGTTTAAAAACTAACTCATTTAGAAAACAACTATAATATTCCTTTCAAACCATTTTTGAAAATAGCAGACATAGGTAAAAAAATATTTAATAAATAATTTTGATGATTTTGATAATATTTTTTGAAAACATGGATACGGAATAAAAATGATTTTTGACAGAAGATAGAAATAAATTTATCTTTTCTTAGAAACATTTTGCAATAATTTTAAGTACCAAAGAAAGTAAAATGAAACTATTACATGAAAAGTTTGTGAATAACCAGAGTAATCAAAAATATATTGGTTTTAATATAAAAATATTAAACAATTTCCCTAAGGGTGAATTATATATAAAAAATCACAATTAATGATGAGATTGTGAAATAAACTCTTACCACATCAGAAATGTTGGAATCATAATTTCCTTGAAATAATAACAAAAAAAGGATACATTAAATACCATGAATATAGAATTTTCATGATATAACATATCATAGGAAAGTATATACATAACAAAAAATAAATAAGTGATGTGTATGGAATACGTCTCACATACATAAAAGGTAGACCAGAAAACCCTTACCCTAAGTCTCATTTCATTCTTACATGTTTGAAACTAAATTATAATATATTTTGATAAATTATTCATCTATTATCAATCCATACCAATATATATCATACTTTATATGATTTACTTATAACATTTTATCACCAATTTATTAAAAAAATTATATTATATCACTATTCTGGGTGATAGCTACTTCGTTTTTCATGTCTGTTTTGGTTCGGTAGTTTTGGTGCTTGTAATTTCAAATTGGTTTTTATTTAGAAAACATAACTCAATATAACTTTTCATTGTTTTTGGGTTGATTGTGTTTGTTGAAAAAGAAGGTTAAAAAAAGACTTTTGTGGATTCTCAACATGATTTTTTACTAGGTATGTTGAAAAGGCATGAAAAAAAATCAATACAGAGGTATAAAATCACTAGAATAATTACATAATGTTTCATGTACATAGTGGTATCTATATACAGTGTTTTCTAAATTTTTGGGTCAAAAAAATTAGAGGAAGGAAAAAGGTGTTTTTTAGAAAAAGAATGATTTTCAAAATAATGTAAAATTTGCATGAAAGGGTGCAGAGAAATTTGTGTGTCCATCATAAAAAAACATGAAAAATTCAAGGTTTTTTTGAATGTTTTGAAACTTCATAAAATATATAGTTGTGTGAAACATAGAGATTTTTGTGATCCCATGAAATAGTGATACAGTTATGTTAAGGTGTTGTGTTTCTTTTTAAATGCAATGTCAAATTTTTGAATTTCAGTGCAGAAGGGAAGTTATGCGCACAATAAAAGGTGTCAAATGTAGTTACATGAAAGGGTAGCTCGTGTCCATAAATAAGCAGAACCCCCCTCATTTTAGTATATCAAACATTAAAAAATTTCATGGCTCTGAATCATGTAAGATTTTTACAAAGATATTTCTTATGTGAAGAAACATCTCAAACATCATTTTCATGTAGAAACTTGACCGAGTTCTATGATAATCTTAAATTTTAATGAAAATTGAGAGTTTTTAAATGAGCTTAATTGCTATGTAATAGTTAGTTTTTCTTGAAAAAATAAAAAATTTGTGATAAATTTTCTAGAGTTTCGTACAAGTCATGAAAAGGTTATACAAAAGTTAAATTTATTCGAATCTGTACGGATTTTCCAAGAGTTTCTATGCTAAAGTGCTAGTAATCAAGTTGATTGGTGTCTAGATTTTTGATGCACCAAATGATGTGTAAACAATATTTATTCAAGTAATAAATATAATAATCTTCTAAATGAGTAGTTAGAACACTTCTGTTGAGAGAGTAGTGAGATTTCCAAATGTGATTGGTTGTAAACTAGGAGTGAAAGTGAGTCTGCTCGAAAATTTATAACATTAGAGCACTTTAGTGGACTTGGTATATAAGAAATTTTCCTTTGAATTCTCCTTTTATGTATCCCAGTGTGGGTGAAGCAAGAAAAAAAAATTATATCGTGCATTATTTAATATCTATTTATACATTTTTATGAAAAAGAAAGAGAAGTGTGTTTTTTAAATTAGAAAACAATATCCAAATAGGTAGTTGTTTTAATATTTAGTACCCTAATTCACCCCCCCCCAGGGTATTTAAACTATTTGTAATAAAAATTATCAAAGGGAAAGGTTAAAATAAGATGTTATATCTCAGTATAATCAATGGTGGTTGTTAATCACAAAGTAATTCTGACCTTCTATGAAAACAATTTTTAATTGTCAAAGAATCAGATGCAACACTACTTCTTATCATTAGGCATGTATGTATTTATATATGGTATTTATGGTATTTATGATAGTGTGGATAGTGTGTATTTATAAAAATTACATCAAATGTAATTGGATGTTGATGCTGGAGGAATTAATGAATTAGGGGGATTATTGTCCAATTCAATCTATACAAAGGTTATGTCATTTAATTCATCCCATTCCATTTAGGGGATGTTTCTAAATATATATAAGGGTGATTAAAAAATAAAAGAAGATATGTTATTGGTTATTTGTAATAATTATTATGATTTGAGAATGGACCCTAATGAGTCTATAGATTCATTATTTAAATGAGTGAATGTTGTTATGGAATATGTGTTTAGTCTCAAAGAGACTCTTAAATATGTTAAGATCATTAATCATATATTGGGAATAATTACACCTTGATGAAATTTAAAAGTTGCTATAGTTTAAGATAAATATCCAAAGGAGCTAAAACTGGATAGCTTTCACAGTACTCTTATCACATATGAGATGAGAAATGAGGATGTTGAGTCTATGGAAAAGGGAAGTCCAAATAGGTGGCATTCAATTCCATGAAAAAGATCATTTTTGAAGATATCCTGGAAGAAGAAGAGATAGATGAGGTCATTTCATTCCTTTCCTCAAATCTACAAAGACGAAAAATAAATTTCAAAGGTAAACTTCCACCAACATGTTTTCAATGTGGAAAGGTTGGACATCTTATAGAAAGGTTTCCCAAGAAGTTTAAAAATTATGATGAGGATAAAGTCAAAATTCCCATGAAAAATTCCTCATCCTATGTAAAATATAAGAAACTTTTAAGAGAAATTTCTGCAAAAAAAAGAATCTTCATTCATAATAAAAGGGATGTTCAGGAGAAAATAAGGTTGAAGAGATGAAGATCTATAAGGATCAAAGAGAAAATTATATGGTGGTAGTTTTAAGTATCCCCTACACAAGGGAATAAAGTGACAATTATAAAGAAGAAGTTAAAGGAAGAGTTGATCTCTAGAATAAATTAGAAGCCTTTCTTGAGGAGATAGATGTTTGGAGATCCAAAATAAAGAAACCAAATAGAGTGGTTCATGATGCCAAATGTTATATATAGAAGAATGAAGAATAGATGTCTGATCTAAAGCAAGAAATTGGAAAGTATAAGTCTTTAATGCTAGAGAATTCGGAAAAGGGAATAGAGTACAAGATCAAAGTTGAATAACTGAAAATATTGATTGATGGTTTGACTAACACAAAAAAAAAGATCGAATCAAATGTATCAAATAATATAAAGAGTAATTTTTCTACCTGCAAAAAAAATAGAAGATCAATAGATACTCTTGACACCCTGTATGAAATAATTAAATAAGATCACACATGTGATAGAAAATATATAAGTGGAGCATATAGGTCTAGAAAAATAGAATAAATAGCCATATTCAAATGAAAATGCTGGAATAGAGCTTGATCATAAAAAAATTTTTGATGATTGATTTCAAATCACAAGATCCCCCTCCAAGGTTGAAAATTTATTTGGGTAAAATCATTATTAGAAGATTTATAGAACCTAGGGAACATATTGTCCTACAATATTGTACATGAATAGACCTCGTGTTAGGTGTTGTTGTTGTGGAAATATGGGAAATTAAAAAAATGTATTTTCTATAGAAAAAAGGTACCAAAGGGAATAAGAGTAACAAAGTAGACCATATAGAGTTCAGTATTCCATTAATGATTTTGATGGTCATTATTTCTAGTGTGGATGATTCAGACACATGGATAGATATTTCTCATCAACAATATAGAGTAATGTACTGAATCAGACCTAAATTGGCCATATACAGTAGCTCAAGGAATCATCGAATGTTCTAAAAATGAAAAATCAATTAACAAATCTACATGATGAATTTATTCCATCATATTATAAAGTAGTTCAAGAGTATCAGACAATGATAGGTATGAATTTAATGACTTTGATCAAAAAGAAAATATCTAAGAAGGTATTGGTTGTAGATATTATCCTTAAAGCATCAAATCATGTTGGTGTATGGATCCATAATGGTGGATTCACATCCCATAAGAAAATAAATAAGGATCTTGTTATAGGCATGATATATGACAAGGAAGGTGTTATCAAATTTGGAAATAACGGAGTCCTAAATATTATTATCTTGGGAAAAGCTAAATTTTGGGGAAAAGATATGATAATTTTTGATGTCTTGGTTATTGAAGGTCTCAATAATAACTTGATAAGTGTTATTCATATTTTTGACTCAGTCTATGCTACAAAATTTACCAAGAAGTAGTGGATTATCAAGGTACAATATAGTACAGTTGTTTTATAGGTAAAGTGCCTAAAAGGGAATCTATACCTTGTGAGTTGATAAGAAGATATGTGTTGTCTATCTAGAGAGGAAGAAAACTAGTTTTAGAATAAATTTATTGTCTATATATTTTAACCATCCCTAGAAGAATTGGTTTAATGTGATGTATCTTGAGCTATCCCCCAAGATATCACATGAGTGTACTCATACATGTGATGCTTGTTAACAAGGGATGATTATCATAAAGTCATATAAGGAAAAATATAAAAAGTCAAGCGAAGTGCTTGAACTGGTTCATTCTGATGTGTGTACCTATCTCACTGATATTCACTAATGGGAATAGGTATTATG
This sequence comes from Viscum album, assembly GCA_963277665.1. Lineage (NCBI taxonomy): Eukaryota > Viridiplantae > Streptophyta > Magnoliopsida > Santalales > Viscaceae > Viscum > Viscum album. The sequence continues at coordinate 58,053,419 of OY728156.1, forward strand.
TTCTTTACATTGATGATTTAAGAATAATGATATGGAAGTCAGACATGTTCAATTGTATAAAACAATATTGGAGGGCAGATGAAAGGATGATTCGACAGAAGATTCTAATGTTTTGAACTGATAATGGTATAGATTTAAAAAAATATCCAAGTGTAGGATTATATTGGGAAACATTGGATAAATCATCATGTTTAAAAAGTGAGAACACCTCAATAAGATTAAGTGGTTGATAAGAGAAATAAGATTATAAAAACATGGATAGAAAAATTCTTATTGGAAAGAACCTACCAAAGAATTTCTGGAAGGAACCAGTCTTGACTTCAATATATAAATACAATAGGGATTTTTTTGTCAAAAAGAAGAAAATAACTCTTACAATATGTGGTATGAATATAAGCTAACATTAAAATACTTTAGAATCTTTATAATTATGTTTTTTATTATCAATTAAGAGAAACACCAAAATGTTGAGTCTCATAGAGATTAGGGGATAATCCTTGGATACTCAAGAAAAAGAAAAGTATATAAATTATTTAATAAGATTCTAGAGAAAGTGGTTGAAATAAATTATGTCATTATATTAAATAATAAATAGAAAATTAAAAAAAGAGAATAGTTCCCTAATGATAGTGATGAGGAGGTAAGAAACTCGGTGGAAGTCGAAGTGGAAAATTATAATTCAGAAAAATATATTGATGATGAGAAGGATTGAGTCAAATCTATATATGTACAGAATCTAAAGAGTCGGGCTGAAATTTTTAGGTAATATATCATTGGTGATCAAGAAGTCCCAATTCAAACATGGAAAATGAAGTTTTTATAGCAGGCATCCTTCCAATCTTAGGTAGAGCATAAATATTTTAACAAAGCAGCTAGAGATGAGAACTGGGATTAGTCTACGAATGAATAGCTTTAAGAAATTGAGAAGAATTAGACATGGAATATTTCTTTGAGATTAGAATATAAGAATTTCATCAAGACCAAGTGGGTCTTTCAGAATAAAATAAATTAATATGGACTTGTAATATGAAAAAAAAATTATGACTAGTGTGCAAGAGATATTCCTAGATCAAGGTAATTGATATTGATGATACATTGTAACTTTTTTCAAGGATCCAGACTATTTTCATATCCTTATCTATAGTAGTGAAATTAAATATCAATGTTTTATATATGGACATCAATGGGTTATGGAATAAGAAGTGTATATCGAGAATCCATATGGTTTTCTCATTCATGAATATGATAAAAGTTCTTTTCAGCTAAGGAAGGTGTTATATGGGTTTAATCTAGCATTGAGACCATGGTATTCAAGACCTGATTAGTTTCCAAAGAAGCTCAGTTTTCAGTTTGGTGTAGTTGATTACAATATCTATGTCAATAATGACAATAATCAAATGATGATGGCACTAGTGTATTTCAATGACTTAATATTTATTGCATCAGATGAAACTAATTTAAAACTATTTTTATAATTCATGAAAAGTGAGTTTTAAATGTCAATTACTGGTGAAACAACCTTTTTTCTTAGTTTATAGGTGAAAAAATAAAGTAATGAAACATTAATTTATCAATCCAAATATGTCAAGGAATTTATGAGGAGATTTAGAATGGATAATTCCAAGGAAATGGTGACTTTGGTAGCTACCCAAATGAAACTATCACAAGATGATAAAGGTAAAGTAGTTAATATCATAGAATACATGAAGATCATTGGTTTTCTATTGTACTTAACAGTGAAACCACTGGATATAGTTTTTCCCACATTCTAAGAAACATGGTATTAAATTAATACCAAATAAATCCACTTACTTTTAGTAGAAATAATACATAAATATATCAAATGCATGGTGTATTTAGGTTTATTTTACAATGAAAAATCATAGCAAGAGTTATTGGGCTATACAGATGCATATTGGGCATGTTCAATGGATGATATAAAATCAACATAAGTTGGTTCCTTTTATCTTGGTAGATTAGGTATTTCTTAGATAATAAATAAACAATATCATATTTCATTGAGTACCATAGAAGCTAAATATATTGTGTCTACTCAATCATGAATACAGTTATTGTGGATAAACTATCATCTTAATGATATGGGAGTTGAATTGATGTCTCTAATATGATCCATTGGGATAATTCAAGTGTGATAAATCTTAGTGAAAATCCATTCCATCACACCCAAATGAATAAAAATGTAATCAAGTATCATTTTATCAAATAGAAGGTGCAACATGGGCTTTTGAAGATAGAGTATGTTCCTAAAAAATATTGGTTACAGATATTCTAAAAAATACCATACCTAAATAAGCATTTTATCATCATTTATTGACTCTTGGAGTTTATTAGACTCCCCACACTTGAACAAGTGTGGACATGGGACCCCCTATCTCTAAGGTATTATTTTTCCCATATATTCTTATATGCGTTCTTTACAATTTTATGGCCATAAAAAGTGACCCATGTGTTCATTGAAAATGTGGTAGAAAATATCATTATCAAGATAGGGGAGAATCTAATAGGGGGAGAAACAAAGTACAGGGAGTTTTAAATCTGATACAGGGAGTATAAAAGTAGGGTAATTTTTAAATCTGATGATGTTAAAGTAGTTATTTTAATGAATTAAAATCATGAAAGAAGTTTTTGATGCTAACAGTTTACAATATGTGGATGATGAAGAGTGTATTATAGAGTTCCACATGTTTTTTCCAATTGGTATTAATAAAGGTTCATCAAGTGGTATTGAGAATGAAGTGATTTATTGATGATATTTGTCAGCTATTTTTGTTTCCCACACTGATCATGGCTCATATGGGCTTAGAGTGTGAGATGATTAAATCATTGATCTCTATATATAATAATAATAAGTATATAAGATGGAAGATAATAATGTGTTGTCAAAACATTATAAAAAAAATTGTATCAAAAGGTTCAGAGTAGTAAAAAATAGAAAGGGGAGATTGTTGGGAAAATCCTTCAAGGTAACTTTTGAGTGTTTTGGGTTGATTTTATTTTTGTTGAAAAAGAAGGTTGGAAATGTCTATTGTGGAGTTTTATTAAAATTATTGAATATTTATGTTGAAAAATATTGAAAAATATTCAATATATTGGTATGGAAGTAGTGTATGTGGTAAATAATGTTTCATGTACTTGGTGGCGTTATTTCCTAGTGTTTGTAAAAATTTTGGGTCCAAAAAATTAGAGGAAATAAAAAGGTGTCTTTGGAAAAAGAAGGATTTTTTTGTCAATGTAAAAGTTTTTAAAAAGGGTTATGGTGTTCTATAAAGTTGTGCACAGGTTAATTTTCAAGGATGTCACATCAAAATATGGAAAAGTCAAGGGTTTCATGCAAGTTTTGAAACTTCGGGAAATTAAAATTTTTGAGACAAAGGGAGAGTTTTGTAAACCCATGAAATATTGATATAGTTTCATGAAGGTAGTTATTTGAATCAAAATATATTGCATTAGGCCCCATCTTGGCTGGATGAAATGAATTTCATGGGGTTTTAGGGATATTTTGGATGACCGATCACTGATGTTTCTGGAGACCAACCCTTGATTCTACTCATTTCATGGGGTTTTCATTTCTATTTTGTGTTTTTATTATTTAGGTGGCCTTCCATTTGGGTGGTGTGGTTTCTTCTTGTCCCTGTTTTGTCGTGGTTTTTGTGGTGGTTTTTGTTTTCATCCTCAATGAAGTAGATTTCTAATGGTGGTGGTGTTTTATCTCATTGAAAATATCCTTTTTGGTTTTTTGAGTTTTTTTCATAATGGTTAGTTTCATTTTCAATTGGTTTGGTCTTTTGAAAAAAAAATATTGTGGATGGATGGATTTTACCGTGTATTATTATGCTATATTCTCTTTCAGTGGTGATGATGGATTCTGGTCAGTGATTCTCACCGACGAGCTGGTGTCAACCAAGGGTTCAGTCTCGTCGGAGTTTGGTGTGTTCTAGTGATGACTTTTTAAATGTGATTTTGATGATTTTTATAGATTATAAATATAGTGGTAATTGGAAGTCAGGTTAATAGACCGAAATTTCGTCGTCAAGAGTTGTCTTCAAGCATCCAATCTATAATGGGTGATAGTGATATATTTTTATTTTGAATCATGGTTGATGGGTCTATCATTGTAATTGTTTTTTGGGTATTTCCATTCTAAGTGAAATGAATTTAGGTTCCCACTTAATACCTTAAAAGTGTTTTATTCTGAAAATACCAAAAGAAATCATTTTTGAATAAAAAAATCATTGAAGTTTAGCGCATAAGGAAATTTGTGTGCACAGTCGAAGGGGTGAAAGGTAGTTGCATTAAGGGTCGTCCATGTCTATAAATAGGTAGGTACCCCCCTCATTTGAGTATCTAAACCCTTATAGAATATTAGGTCTATAAATCACAAAATATTTTCATGAATATATGTATTTAAATAATCAATATCACAAACATCAGTTGTGCATAGAAAAGAGGCAAAGTTCTGTGATATTCCAAAAGCTACAATAAAATTGAGAGTTTCATAATGAGATTAATTTTTGTTCTAAAGTTAATGTTTTTTGAAAAAAATATAAAATTTGTGGGAAATTAAATATATTTTTTCACATATCATGAAAATTCTGTATGAGAGATAATGTTATGTGAATCTTTAGGGATTTTCCTAAAGTTTATTTTATAAAGTTATAGTCGTCAAGTGAATGAATATTGAGCTTTATGATAAACCAAATGAGGTGTAAACAATATTGATTCAAGTGATCAAAATAATTATCTTATGAAGGATCAGTAATCCCAATTCAGTTGAGATATCAGTGATATTTCAAATTTTGATTGGTTGTAAACCAGGAGGGATAGTGAGTCATATCCAAAATTTCTAACATTGGATCGCTTTAATTGATTTTTTACATAGGCACATTACCTTAGTATGATCCTTAGATGTAGGATAGTATAGGTAAACCAGGTAAAGTTTTTGTTTCATGTGAATGATTTCATTTCTTCTCATATATTGATATATTAAAAAGAGATAATAGTTTTGTTTTACAATGAAACAAGATCCGAAGAGGCAGTTGTTTTAATTTATCATTACCCGATTCACCCCCCTCCAATGGTATTTAACCTAGTTGTTCTAATAGTTTCTTCACATATAGAATATTAATCATGATATAATAATAATATATATTCATTATATACATATTTATAGTCATCCATAAAAGTTTTAGATAGAAAAATTAATTACACCATTCATGAATATGGTGGGTCGTACATTCGCATGAACGCTATTTTTATTTTTTGATGGGTGAAACAAAAAAGATAAATAATAATATACCTTTGAAAAATAATTATTGTATCATATTTATTCATTAATCTTTCTTTATTTACATACGAGTAAAATGTAAATTAAAAACAAATCACATCACTTTGTGGAGGTGGTTTTCCACACGTACGCACAAGCGATGTTATCATTTTCCAATAGATTGGAAGGTAATAAGGTAGTTATGATATTATCAATAAAAAAGTATAATTATGTTATAAATATCATTCATTATTATTAAACTTATCATAATACCAATCCCTAAAATATGGTGATGAAAAATGAATTGTATCACTCCGTGGAGACAGTAAGTCATACGCACGCATGAGAAACACTTTCACATTTTATTTGATGGTAAAAAAGAAGGTTAATGGTGGTTTCATAATAATAATAAAAATTAGGTATATTTAATATTATTATTTTATTATTTTATTATCAAAAAAAATTATTTATAAGAGGTAAAATAAGAAGAGAAAAAGTGATTGATTAAGGCGATTACCTCTTCTTTAAAAGGACACCTTTAGATCTCCTCTTAATGACCATAGTATTTGTATTTTGGGAATAAAATATCCTCTATAATGTGGATAATAAAGTTCAGAATGTATTTTTTGGGGTATTTTCAATCTATATTACCCAAAGTGGTGTAAATAATAGAATGTAGGGGTGACCTTTTATAATTGAATCATGGGGCGATTTTAAATTTTCTTAAAATATTAAATTATAATAAAGTCATTATTTATCCCAAATGCCTAAAAAAGTATTTTATTCAAATTTAATATAGTATGGGTTGAAATACCATTAAAAAATAAAACATTTATAGGTTTATGTGGTTTTATAGACCTTATCATTGGTTTAACGCCTTAATTAACCTATTTTAGAATTAATTATAGTAACATATTTTTCACTATTAAAGGGTAATAATTTTGAATGTAAAGTGAAAATAGGCTCAAAATGGAAAATGGATTAAATTTTAGACTATATATTATCCAATTTCCCCTATTTTAAGATTTTTATTATTTTTATATAATTTAATAATATATTATTTTGATAAAATTTCCTTATTGTAAATTTTGATACTATTCTTCTCAATTGACTTAAAATACATAAATACAAAGTTGAAATTAAAATAAAATCATTTAATATAAAAATAATATGTGATAATCATAAGTAATATTTTATTAACACTATAACACATTTGAATTATATTCTATTTAATATTTTTAAAATAATTTATTTTCTTTTTTATTAATTGAATAAATATTGTGTTAGTGCTTCATTAGAATTTAGAGTAATTATATAATTACTAAAAATTATAAAAAAAAGTTAAATCATGAAATTAATTTCATTATTATCAAAATATACATTTATATTTATTCATAGCATTATTTTATCCTATGTGGAAATAATGTAGATATTTAAATCTAAGCGAGTGACACTTTGTAACTTTCTTTTTTTTAGATATTATATAGGTCATTTTGCTGGAAAAATATCAATTAAAAAAATAAATTTAGATCCTAAGGTAATGATATTATAATTAAATTCATCCAATAATAATTAGGATAGAAATTATATCCTTATCAGATATTTTTAACCAATATTAAACTAATTTACTCTTTACTGGGGTGATAAATTTTACCACGGTAATAATTCCTAATACCAAAAAATAAAAATGGGTTTATTTACCAAATTTTAACCACATGATTCATAATATATAATCCATTTTATTAAATTAAATACATATAAGTTTCAAAAAAAAATAAGTGCGCAAAACGTGATGAAACCCACTTTTTTAAAAAATACTGCTTTTTACGCATAAATCTGGATTTATTCTTATCCCATGCATAGTAAAAATATTAAATCAATGTTAAAATATTTTATTGAATATATAATATATAAATTTTATTAAAATAATTTAACTATGGTGATGAATTTAATTTATTAATATAAAAACACATTGCGCGCATAAAAACAGTTTTTTTATAAAAATACATTTTTTCATATGGAAATATTTTTATACCAAATTAAAAAATAAAATTCATTACAGTGAAAATAATTGTATTATTCATTTTATAGTATAACTAATTTTAATTTTGAAACATTTTAGAAAAATGGAACTTTGTACATGACTGAAATAATAAAATACAGTTTCAAAAAAATTAGTTTTTTATTATTCACTGGAAAATCAATATTTCTAGAGAAATGGAAAATTTTGACCCTAATAAAATTTTTATATTATGATTTATAAAATTAATTTTCTTTATAAAATACAATTTATAGAAGTTCCAAAAAATAATTATAATATTTTATCCCAAAAATAAATAAAAACATTTTTGAAGAAAATGTATTTCTAAAGCATAAAATAACTTTACTAAAAATTGAGTACTTATTTAATAAGAATTAATAAATAAATATTTATTATGTAGGTAATTTATATATATTTAATAATTTGGTTAATACAATTTGTACCTTCCAATTCAACAACTTGGTTATAATAGACATATTTAAATAATAATATTGTCTGGTTCATTTAGGCTCATTGATGTGGGTTGTATATGTTATCGAATGTAGTGTTCTTTTGAATTATAGGGGTTTTACATGAATAATGTATGGAAATTATTTAATCCTCATAATTATCAAAATATTACTATTACTAAATGGATATTTAGAAATAATTTATCTGACTTTAGGAAAATAATTAGAAACAAATCTTGATTAGTGACTCAAGGTTACAAGATATAAGAAGGAATTTATTTTAAAGATTCATTTTCCCCAGACACTCAATTAGGATCTACAATAATTATTTCGGAATGTACTACTCATTTTGGGATTAATTTTTTCAAATAGATGTCAATAATGAAGTTATAAATTTATATATTTCGGAAAATATTTTTGTAAAATAATCCCCATGTTTTTAGAATTAATCTAAATCTAACCATGTTTTGTAACATTCAAAATAACTTTATTGTTTGAAATAAGATCATACACCATGGTATGAGATGTTTAAATTGTTTATTTTGAAAAAAAATTGAGAATGTAAGATTCCATATAAATTTATTTTTTGAAATGGATTTAAAATATTTTTTTATTATTTAAATATATATTAATTAAATTATATTTGGATATTTAAGTGATGTTCTTTCTAATGACTTTTTAAATTTAATATCTTTATAGTTTTACATGAGTCATATGGGTGAACATATTTTATTTTTTGGATTGAAAATGAATCAAAATAAAGATTCTATTTTTTTGGTAATAAATCAAAATATTATAAATAAGTGGTTAAAAGTATTCACCTTTATGGTTGTAAAATATTAAATTTTCTAATGAGTATTAGTTGTAAGTTGGATAATGATGCAGTTAGAAAACCTATTGATAATAATATATTTAAATAATTGATTGGTTGATTAATTTATTTGATAGAATCTATGCCATATTTAATTTTTTCTGTTTTTATATGTGAAATAATCATATATAATCCTAAAGAAGTTCAATTAATGTTATTTAAAAGAGTAGTTATGTATGTTAAAGGATATTTGAATCTTGTATTATTTTTTCCTGCACACACTTTATTTAACCTAACAAGATTTATATATTCTGATTTTATTGGTTTCTAAATATATAGAAAAGGAAAAATAGGTATTCATCACATTCTAGGTAAATGTTTAGTTTCTTGGAGTTCTAAGAGACAAAATTTAGTAGATTTATCAACTATTGAGAGTGAATATATTTTTGTTTCATCTTATTATTCATAGGATTTATGTATTAAACAAGATATTTCTGATATTGGTTTTAATTATGAGGATATCCCAATTTATTGTGATAATTTATCTACAATTTATATACCTAAAAACCTTTTTATCACTATAGTACTAATAAAATTGATGTCAGGTATCACTTTCATGGAAATCAACTTCAAAAAAAATTATTTTTGATTCTTTTTGTATAGAATATTAGTATGTTTATATTTTTACTAAACCCCTAAATTATCTAAGTTTAATAAAATAAATTTTTGACATGGTATGATTGAAATTTCACTTGATATAATGTATTTTAAGGGGGTTAAAATCCTGATTTTTGGTTATTTTTTTATTTTTTTTACTCATTTCTTAGTTTGAATGTTCATCTTTTATAGTATCTAGATCACTGACATGTTCTTTAAAAAAAGTTTACTACTTCATTTATTGAATAGCGTATCATTTAGTTAATATATTAAAACATTTTCATGGATCCTTGATGCTTCTATAAATTTTTTTAAAATGGTTTAAAACAATTGTATATGAGCATAAATGCATGAATTTAGTGGTATCTTAAAAAAATATAACTTTAGGGTTGTTTTATTTCCCATATTTCATTATCTATTTTAGAAGGGTAATTTGTTCACTTTTAACTATTTATCCATTAAAAAGGGAATAAATTTGTTACTTAAATATTTTTGATCAAATTTATAAAGCATGAGAAATTTTTATATTTTTTCGTAATTATCAAAAAGGTAGATAATATTGAAGTGGATAATACCTACTTTGTTAATTTATGTTTTGATAATTTAAATACTTCTTTATTTCATAATTATAATTTCTCACAATTTTATTTTTTTCTTTTACTCCAAATAAAATAAGTTGAGAAAATTATTTTATTTTTACATTGTTTATAATTTATTACAATTATTATGTATGTGTTTGTTATGTATTTTTTGAACTAATTTTGTGGGAAATTCATCACTTTATGGGTTTATATCATAGATCTTATGAGTCTGTAGATTAGTCTATTTCGAAAAATCTAGTTAAGTCATAACTGAATATATGAAAAAAATACAAATGATTAAAATCCATGAGTGAATAAAAGTCTTGATTTAACACATGGAATCAACCATAAGATAGACAGTCATAATTTTTCTAACTATTGAATCGGCCGTATGAAGAAACTTTACTAACCGCATGACTATAGAGCGTCTGTAAGATAGATAGTCAAAATATTTAAAACTATTGAACCAAACTCCTAAGTTATCAATCCAATTAAAAAAATATCAAGCTACTATGAGTCTTGACTAACTTTATGACTATACATGGATCAAAAGCACAAAAAAATTAACAAATTTTTCTATTCCAAGTGATTGCCTGAAAAAAATTGAATTGACCGCATAATCATTTTTTATCGATCATAAGGTAAATTTTTCTCAGTGTTAAATTGACCACACGAAGAGTGTAAAAACAACCATGTTGATTTAATAAAATTCACATTGTACTTCTTATATAATGAACATTTTAAATCTGATTGATTTCATGTTATAAATCAGATCGACCATGCATTCTAAAATTGATCGACAGCAATTTGAACATAATCTACTGCATAAAGAAAATAATGAATTATGAAAAGAGTAACTTTTCATGAACTTGTACCTACCACATGTAATGAACTATTTTTTTATCATCATATCATGACTTAATGAGTTATTTTCTATGAAACTCTATTTTTCATACTTATTATATGTTAAACATTCTAATTTACTAAAAGTTTTTATTAAGTGTCTTCAATGATCAAATTATTTCTTAAATACTTATTTATTATTTCAATGCTATTTAATTTTACATATAATAATTATATTAAGTATTCAAGGCTCATAAAATGGGTAAAGTCTCACACAAGTACCTTAGAAAAATGAGAGTTTCAAATACGAAATTCGAACAGAGTTCCTCACATGATTTGTGGGAATGTTCCAAGGGACTTTAATGTTGTTTATTATAGATTTTAAGTTCTAAATTAATTATTTTAACATTTTCCACATAATAGTATGTTTTAAATTTTATATATTAATGAAATAAACCAAATTATAATATTATCCATGTGTGTAACATCCCATCCTAACTGGCCACTAAATCGATAGCTAGACTGGTGGTCACCTGGCTTCAACCACGCCTCCTTGTATGCTAGAGGTTGTAGACTAGTAGCACCAGGTCTAATGATGGTGTGGTCAGTAGATTATACCCTCATGTTCAAAGTCACACAGTGGTATATCATACAATAATGGAAGTAGTACTAGTAAATAACAAAACATTGTAAGATAGATATGATGACTGAATAAATTAAATATCCAACTCTAATACATATAATAATAATTCATTCATTTCCATATTATGTTATTAGATATAGGTAGGGGTAAAATGGTTCATACAACATAATAATAAAAATATCCCAAATGGTAACTCCACAAGCATTCTGAGTACTAGCTTAGTCATGTGCTCCCTAACTCCCAAGGATGTATCACAACACAAAAAATAAATACGTGGACCTACAAAAATGATGATCTAATTGGGTAACCAAGTGAAATGGTAGCCTGAGTAGGATGTGATATATAATCCTAGTAGGTCAACAAAAATGGTGTCTAGATCAATCTAGTTCATGCACTATATAATGAACAATGTGCCAACATAACAGAATATAATGTGACAAATAAATAAATAACACTTGGGTATGAGTTCCTAAATGGATACCTGACTGATTATACCTTCATCAGCCTAATTCGTATTTCTAAACCAATTTATCCAATAAAAGTAATTTGGAATAAACATGGAATAATAATTGAAGCAATAAAAGTGGTTCAACCCCATGTTTTTTATTTGGTTTAGCAATCACGCCCCTAAGACATCATTCAATCATTCTCATATGGTAATCATAATAAGAATAATACTAAGTCACCATAATTAATCCATAAAAATAATTCATAAAATCCAGTAATGGAATCCTGATCCCGTCCAAGGAGATCCATAATGGAATCTCAATGGTCGCTACAGGAGCCCTCGATGTAACCAATACCAAAAAATCCATCCAAGGTGACCTATGATGGTGTCCCTTATATCACTCTTGGTATGGTAAACTCTAATTCTAACCAGATATCTCACATAGGGTACAATGTATCGCCCAAGGCATATTGTATCCAACTTTCTAACAAGATCTTTCATGGTTTTTCCCCTAGGGAACCGATGTCACTCAAAATTATAAATAATCCTCCCTGAGATCCCTTATAAGGGAAGCCAAGTATCACCCTTGGTATGTCAATAACTACCAAGAAATTCACGGTGATTCCATTAATGTCATCTTTAAGTCAGGACCTGTGTTGTCTCCCATCCCACAAGCAATCAAGGAATCGTAACCAAGATCATACATCAACAAGTCATATCATATACATCAAGATAAGAAATCTCGTTGAGAAATTATGCCATGCCAAATAAATATGGCATATGGAAATAGGCACAAGGTACTAAGATTAAAAAAAAGCACTGGGTTAAAATGAATGCACACATATAAATAATAATAAGACATTAAGAAACATGCATTAAGTATAAGGAACATGGAACATATCATTAGAAAAGAAGTTTTGAACATAAGGAGTGTGACATAAATCAAACAAATTTCATAAAATAGGTGGTGCATGATAAAGGCATATACATAAAGCATAAAAATGAGTCATATGACTTAAGGAGCATAGTATAATGTATAACACACATGGTATTGTCATAAATCAAGGAAAATAACCAACGGGCCCAACTCATACTCTATAATTCAACTTAATTCAATTTATTGTTCTAATTCATTTATTACCTATTCAACACACCTTAAAGGTATTTATCAAAATTATGTTAAGGGAAACAAAGAATCTAATAGAGGAACGCCCATGGGGTGGCTCATACCGAGGATAACAACCATATTTGTAGATTCCCTTCTAACTAAGGTCACATTATACATGGGTGAACCATTTATTTAAATTAATTCACATTTTGGAGGCATCATTGGAAGGGTCTAGTGCACAGTACGAAGACACACCATATAAAAACAACTAAAATTTAGGAATAAAGAGAAGTAACATACCATATTCTAAGGACACTTCACTTATTTGATATCATGCTTTGATTTTGTCCAGTTTCAGATAAATCAAAGAAATGAATGAACACCCTGAAAATAGGGTGAATTAGGTTGCACCAAAATAGCACATACAGAGAAAAGATAAAAAATAATTAAAGAAAGAAGAGTCATAGAATTACCAAGAGATATCCAATTCATTTTACAGCAATCAAATCATAAGCCAGACGAGGGAGATACCATTATCCCTAACAGAGGTATGAGGTGAATTTATAGAGGGAGATGGGTAACGCGTGGAGAAGAAGAAATGTGGGAGGAAGAATAAAAGAAGGCAACAGAAAATGGTAAATCCAATCCATTAAATTAGGTACATGTTTCAGCTGCACGGTTGGACAAACCATGCACAAACTGTGCTTGTGCTTCTTCCTAAGGAGGTTGGTCGCACGATTCATGCATGGTTTGGTATACCATGCCCAAACTGTGTGTTTCCCCACTATCAAAAACCTACAAAAAGTCTCATGTCCATGTGGATCCTCCTTCACGGTTAGAAAAAACCATGTGGAACCTCTTGATCCACTATACTTGGCCTCATGCTTTCTTCTAAGGTCCATACAGTATCAGAAAAATTGTGTTCCCTTCTTACTTCTTCCTAAAAGAGGGATCTCGGGCCTTAGAACTCCTAAAACATGAAGGAACACCTGATAGACCCCTTAGGAATTGAACCAATTATAAAAAACACACATTTAAGTGTTACAACTCATATAATTTCATTCTAATGTTCGGTTTACAAAACGGACCGCCCACCAGATGACAAAGTTGAATTTCTTTTGAAATTTCATTCGGTAGAAAAACACAGGATGCTACAATCTCCCCGCCTTAAAACTTACCATCCTTGAGAAACTTTATGAAAATGAATAGAAAATCACTCAACCTACTCAGGTTCATAAAGTCTTATTCAAACGGTCATGTTTTGTTTCCAAATTCTCAACTGACCTATAGGGATCACCTTAGCATATGGTACATAAGTCATAGAAACTCAATCCAACACATGTCTATATAAATTGGAACACTAAGACGGTGCCTACCCTTGCTAATCTTAATCGAGACTTGATCACATCATTGTTTCATTAACCATAATTATCTAGAATTTGTATATCTAAAACCAAGTCATATTATTCTACTGATGGGACTAATGATTTAAGCATTCCCTTTAGCGCTCCAATGGTGTGCTCAACTTGATTATCATCTCAAATGATCGGCCAACACCCAATAGATCCATTTTTTCAGGTCGATCTGAATTTTCATGAAAGGCCTAGGCTAACTTTAACTACATCCTACATGACTTAATGAAGTGACATTATATGTCTTATCCTTGAGCACATACAAAAAGAAAGGTGGATATCAAGTCATACCATCCCTAGTCGACTACCCTCAAAACTCCCTACTTGGATGGCTAGTGCTTTTCAAAAGCTAAGTCTGGTTCTTATAGATGAAGGAACCTCATTAATTTTATAACAATCCTCACTTCATCCTATAACTAGCTTCTAGTGGAGTCATTATCCAGAAACCCACTTTGAAAAGTCGTGTCCTAGAACATACATCGGTGCATGCCTGATCCATCACACACGGATCGATACCCCTTTCAAACACACCTTGTGTGCCTAATTAATGTTTGGGGAAGCCTCAGATCATCAACTAGATATCAAGGGTCTCACTCCATGAAAAACAAACTCTAATATTTAGAAGTGTGATTCGGTACAAGGTTGAAAATTCTACTCTTCAATAACACTAACTGATCTCAAAGTGGAACCCACCTCACAATCTGGTCAAAGGGTTGGTTGGTGTCCTCATGTCTTACCATGACATTTATACATGGGAACATAGTTATCACTCAAGACTAACCATGCCTCTATGGAGAACCACTCTTCTATATCCCATAATGATAGACACAAATTAACAAGCCCAAGGGATTTTAAATTTATCACGACGTATAACCGACACTCTCTCAGTGTACTATGATGATGTTAATATACAAGACATGACCATAATTTAGTCAAGAGTAAACTAATATTATTTGAATGATTTCCAAAAATAACCCAAGACACTTATACTAAACAGTGGGGAAAGTGCTTAGTATGGTTTCAAACTGACCTTTCCAACTATAGAGAGAAAGGATATTCAAGCCTCTTAGGTCGATCTCCTTTGAAAGGGATTCGAATCACCCACTGAAACATCCCCATTAACCAACCATAATACCTTTTCCACCCAATGAATCCTAAGATCACTCAATTATAACCAGATAGGCTCATCCCTGACCAATGTTGTCTTTATTGGTTATGCATACAACCAATCACAACATCATTATCCTCTCTTGCAATAACTAACTTAAAATAAAATATTATCATCCAAAGGGAATTTTAAGAAATTATAACCATTTACAAATGGTATTTCCATGTTTCTTCTCCCACTGCTTGGAGTACATGCTACTATGCACCCAAAATGATGCTCACCACTTTAAGAGGGTCATAGTTAACATTTACTGATAAAGGGATCTCATCCCACATCACACGCACCATCGACCAATGACCAAGGGTTCTTGACACAGCCAACACTCTTTAGCAAGCATTAAATTAAATAGGTTGATATCTGACCACTTAAGATCGCTATATTATGTTCACATTTAGATGTACAAGTGACTCTCTCCTGTGTTATGCCCATGTGGGCCATAACATTGGGCATAAAAGAAAAATCAATTGACCAGTGTATCAAACTCCTAATCCTATTAGAACGTCAACCCGATCATTAGGATGAGTTTGATTTTGTTAAATTCTCGGGTCACTCTACTTTGGAGATGACCCATGAATGTAACTCAAAAGATCAAGGTTTACCTGTGTGTGATCGAATGTAGATTGTTCACTATCCCATTTTAGAAACTCGATGGGTACCACATGTACCAATACATACTACCCTTAGATCACCAGAGAAAATGGCACATCCATTATTCTATTCATATTTTTATCATTACTATTCATTCAAGAACCCGATGTTCTATACACACAAAAACTAACCATGAGTCGCATTACTCCATATGTCTATAAAATAGGTTGAAGACCTCCCGATTCATCTAACACTAAAGGGGACTGAAAATAAGGGTCACATGACCTAATAAGTGGCCAACAATGCCCTTATCATGTCTATCCCACTAGAGATGATCATTTCATAATGCTTACATTCATATAAAAGGTCAAAAAACACAAGACCATCTGTAAAAACTATGGTGTCATTTTGTAAACTAAGAGTCCTACATGGACAATAGAACCTAAAAAATACCAATCATTAGAAAGATCCTACCATTTAGAATGGAATTTAGGGGTATTAGGGTGATGCCTATAGAAGTCTAGCCCCTTATTGAAACTAAAAGCATCAACCCTTCCAAGGGATCATTTCAAAAAGAAAATTCCTTTGGATAAAGAGACTATCACTTATGTTTGAGCTATAAGAGAAGTGGCCTATGGAAAACATCCAAACTCTTGTTCTAAGACGATCTCAAGGAATATCAAAATACCATTACATGAGGGACAGACCAAGAACACCACTTAAGGTTCCATTTTAAGGCATTAAAGAAAAACCCATTTAATTATTTAAACATTTCAAGGTTTAGTTTTAATGAAAAACTAACACAATTCATAATAAAAAAAGATTATGGATAAGGTTGCAAGGAAAAACATGTATGTTTTGTTAAACTTCATTTTTAATCATTATTTATTTATTGAAATCTCATTATAATCAGGTAATTTTTTTATATAAACCCCAATAAAACAACATTCATTTATATACAATATTTCATAATAGGATTAGTTAAATAATATTTCAATTTAAATCTATAGTGGGAAACAGCCTTAATCTTCTAATTGGAATTTTAATTAACTAAGGCCCAATACCATTACAGCTCGATGAAAATTAAAAGGTCTTTTATTAATTAAATATGTATTAGTCAACATGTATTCCACCTTAAATTTACATGAAAATCTATATAGGTGGTCACATGTACTTTAATTTTCCCTCAACACAAAACATAAGCACACCCCCAGTGGGTTAAGCACAAAGTCATGCCAAAAAAAAGAAACCTACAAGGGTCCTATTAATCCATTTTGGGTTCAACTAAAACAACCCAAAAAAATTAAGCATTTAGATTTCAAAAACACCCTTCGTGGGTTCATTCCATAAGAAACATGCCACAAATTACCTACATGGGTCTAGTTGTGAATTTAATAATTTATCCATACGGGTCATTTTTCCCAACTAATAGGGGTACAAGCCTAAATAAGGAAAAAACATTCAGTGATTAAAATATTTTATATTTACTCATAAATATCTAAGTAGAAGGATCATAAAAATGGTTTGTTTATATAGGTTACCACTTCTCAATTTATATAGTTCCCATACACTTTACAAGTTACGAGCAACTCCCATATGACCACAACCATTTAATCTAGGATTAAAAGAAAAGTAAAAAATCTTAACATCTATGAAATATACCATAATTTTTTAAAGTGAATCAATAATGGTTCGATTATATAGTTCACCAAATTCCAATTTTATAAAGCACCCATGAACATCATAAATTTCAAATTAGATCCTATGTAATCACAACCAATATGTTTTAGCCCATGGAACTGATGGTTTGTGGATCAAAAATTTTATGATTGGTTTGTAAAATAGGGTTTCATCACCAATATATATGGGGAAACTACTATGCAACCTTGGAAACACAAACAATTTTCTCATCATAACACTAAAACCATAGAACCATGGCATAACACTCTAATCAAATATGGTAATTAAACACTTGAAAATGTTATACACAAGCATGAAATGAAATACCTAAGAAGTTAAAAGATAATAATGTTACTTAAAACCTAGCATGGTGGTTGGAAGATAACACACGAGGCACAATACAATAAATTTCAAACATCCTATAAATTCAATCTACATGGAATGGTGTATGCATTACATGTGAATCCCTATGTTCCTATCATGATTCATGTAATTATAATTACTTGAAATAATAGGTCAAGAGTAAATATTATAAATCACATCAATCAGTAAGTAGTGGGAAATGAACCAATCACTCATGGTGAAATCAAAATAAACTATAATAAAGAACTGCATGAACAATAATCCCATCACTAGCCACGTGGGTGTTCCCCATAAATAGATTCATCACTACCAGGCATGGCTATCCACTAAGAGATGACACATTCCTAGTCTCCTTTCTATGATCCCAAAATAGTAAAAAAAGGAAAAAAGAGCCTCTGATACCACTTTTTAATGCCCCGGCCATACTGGCCACTAAATTAGTTTCCAGACGGATCGCCACATGGCCTCAAGTGCACATCCCTATATGCTATAACTTTTCGATTGGTATCGAGGGTCTAATGGTGGTAAGGTGGGGAGACTATACACTCATGGTTAGAGTCACACAATGTTATATCATGTCTAAATCAATAAACAATTGTGGAAACAATAATAGTAAATGAAAAAATAGCGGAAGATAAATACAATGACTGAATAAAATAAATGGCCAATTCCAATATGTATAATAATAAGGCATGTATGTCCAAATGATGCTACTAGATATAATAAATAGCTACAATGGGAATTAAAATGTAATAAAAAGAAGAAGATCCCAAATAGTAACTCCACGAGCATCTTGAGTACTAGTTCAGTCTCGTGCTCCCTAACTCTCAAGTACATAGCACAGTACAAGCAATAAATCCATGGACCTATACACATGAAGATCTTCTCGGGTACCACAGTGCAATGTTGGCCCGATTAGGGTGTGATATATAATAATGGTAGTCCACTACCAATGGTGTCTATTTGAATCTAGTTCATGCATTATAGAATGAATAGTGTGTCTACATAGGTGAATATAAGGATATAAAAAATTAAAAAAAAATAACACTTCTGTCTGGGTTCCTAAATGGATATCCGGTCGATTATAACTACTTCATCCTAAGATGTATGTATAAAATAAGGGAACCTTTAAAATTAATATTGTATAAACATGGAATCATAATTGTAGAAATAGAAGTGGTTTGACCCCAACTTTGTGATTAGGAATGGAGGTCACACCCCTACGACATCATTCAACCATTCTTATATTGTAATCATAACAAGAATGATAATAAGGTTCTATATGTAATCCAATAAAATATTCTATTAAATCCAATAATGGAATCCTGATCTTATTCAAGTAGATCCATAATATAATCCCAAGGTTTGTTATAGGATCCTCTGATGTAACCAATACCATAGAGTCCATCCAAGGAAACCCATGACGGCATCCCTGATATCACTCTTGGTATGGTAAACTCTGATTTCGTACCAGGTATCCCACATAGGGGTCTGAGTATCACTTGAGGTATGGAATAGCCATATTTCTAATGATCCCATACATGGTTATTCCCCTAGGGAACCAGTGTCACTCAAGAGTATAAATAATCCACTCGAAGGGCCCATACAAGGCAATACAAGTATTTCACCTGCAAAATCAAGTAGTATCAAGCCATGCATGGTGATTTCATCCCTGGAGTTCTTAATTCGAGACCTGTGTTATCTCTCATACCACACGAAATCAAGGCATTGAAACCAAGATCATACATCAAAAAGGAATAACATGTACATCAAGATAAGAAATCTATACAACCATTTATTCCAAGCCAAATAACAATGAAATAAGGCAATAAGAACAAGGAACTAAGCATAAACATAAGAACTAGGATACAAGGCACAAACACATGGAAATAAGAATAAGACATGAATAAACATGCATGAAGCATTAGGCATGTGGCACATATCATGAGAAAATAAGTTTGGAACATATGGCGTATGATATACATCAAACAACTTGCATAAAACTAGAGGCAAGATATAAAGGCATTGGCATAAATCATAACAATGAGGCATATGACGTAAGGCATATAGAATAAGGTATAACACGCATGCTATTGGGTGTAAGCATAAATTATAAAGCAAAGAACATAACCAATAGGTCCTAACTCATGGTATAAAATTCAATTTAGTTAAATTAATTATTTTAAGGAATTTATTACCTATGAAACACACCTCAAAGGTGTTTAAGAAAATGAGGTTAAGTGAAAAAATTCCTCTAAGGTATTTACACCCATGTGGTGTCTTACACCAAGTAAAACAACCATCTATGTCGATTTACTACTAACTAAGGTCACATTAGACGTAGGTGAACCATTTTTTAAATTAATTCACATTTTGGAGCCATCTCCATAAGGGTATAGTGTGATATATGACTATGCATCATATAAACAAAAAAAATATGGAAAAGAAGATATACCGCCTACCATATCCTAAAGACACTTCACTCATACAATAAAATGCTTTAATTTGGTCTAGTTAAAGAGAAATCAATGAAATCTTTAAGGGCCCTAAAATATAGAGAATTATGTTGCACTAACATAACATAGAGAGAGAGAAGATAAACAAAAAATAGAATTAAGGGGAGTCATATACATACTGAGATCTATCCAACACAATTTATAGAACATGAATCGGAGGTTAGGTAAGAGAGATACAACTATCCCTAGAAGAGGAGAGGAGATGGAGCTTGAGTAGGAGAGGGGATGTGCATGGATAAGAAGAAATGAGGGAGGAAGAATAAAATAAAGTATGGGAAATGAGAATTTTACCACATTTAATTATGCACATGGTTTGGCTACATGGTTGGCCAAACTATTTTCCAGTTGTGATCATGTTGCTACCTAAATAGGGTGGTCGCATGGTTCATGTGCATAGTTTGGAAAATTGTGAGAAATGTGTGCATTTATCCTCTATACACAACCTGTAGAAAGTAACATAGTCATGAAACTAATCCTTCATAGTTAGACCAAACCATTTGGAACATCCTTCTCTATTAGACTAGGACACACAGTTTATTCTAAGGGTCACATAGTTTCACACAATCTCTATTCCCTTCCTTCTTGTTCCTTGAAATGGAATTTTAGACCCTGATGCTCTTGAAATATGATGAAACACCTAGAGGACCCATCAGCCCATAAACCATGTCTAAAAACACATTGAAGTGTTCCAACTCATGTAATTCCATTATGATGCTCGGTTTACAAAAATAGAACATCCACAAAATGATGAAGTTCAATTTTATTTGGAATTTCATCCAGTCCACAAGCAGGGGACACTATAGTGTGCTTTCAATGAAGATACATACACATGTTTATTCGAGAAAGATTGCATTGAATGGATTTCTTATTTTAAATCTGTTGTGTTTAAAATAACGCTATATATTCAATTTGAAAGAACCAATGATGTTATGAGGTGGAGGATATTCTTGAAATGTACTGTGAAATACACCATAGTGATCAATTACTTCTTTTAGTTTAACATCAATCATTTGATCTATTGCAACCGGAGAGATATTTTCTTCCTTGATACTCTATGATTTTATTGTTCATACAGTTTCCATGGTTCTTACTTCTTCTTATTTTCTATGTACTTAATCATTTCAAGGTTATACTACCTAATATCCCATAAAATTTTTATGTTTTTTTTGAGCCTCTAGGTGTTCAAAAGATAGGGTAATTTTTTTGGAATCCAAGTGATAAAAAGACAATAGTTGGTTTTGACTCTATTAGAAGAAAAGTAAGCATTGGGTTTTGTATACAAGGTTTTAAAAGTAGGTTTTAATGGGTTTATACTCTCTTCAAAATTCATAGATTCCAAAGTTAGTGGGTTTCATGTATCTCTACATTTGAGAGGGATAAATATTAGAGTGGGGTAATTTAGATCTTAACTACTATAAAAATCATTGGGATCAATTATTTTTATTTCTATTTTATTAATTATTAATATTGGTAATAGTTATTTAAATTTATTTTAAGAGGTCAATTGACCCAAATGGCGCCTCACTCCCCAAGGGAGCTCTCAAGCTCTCGTCTCGAGATCTTCCTCCTCTAGGGTTCCCTCTCTTCCCAGCGGCGTTGGATCTTCTTCCCTCATATCGGCTTGATAGGCTTCGCTCTCTCAAGGTTCTCTCCCTCCTCTCTCTCGCTGGTTCTCGGTCATCCCTCCTGGCTCCGCCTCCTCCGGCTCCGCGATGCTTTTCTCCAGCCGCCTCACTGCGCTCTGGCCTCATCTTCCACCGCTCCTCTCCAGGTCAGATCTAGAGTGATGGGCACACCGCGGCTTTGGGATTGCTGTTTGGTGGTTGTAGGTCCTCTCGGAGGCCCCTTTTCTTCTTTTAGGGTTTCAGACCCCGGTTCTTCTTTGGGTTTCATTCCCGTTTATCTTTTCTCGTTCTCGTCCAGGGTGTTCATTCCCGACCTACTTCAGGGTTTTCCTCGGTTCTTGTCTCCCTTTTTTGATTTTCGTTATCAGCGGCGGTTACTATTTTTGTTGGTGGTCACTTTTTCTGGCGGTGGTTTTTGTGGCATGAAGCTGTGATTGTGGCCCTGTTGTTGGTGATGAGGGTGGATTGGAGTCGATTCTGTTGTTTTCGCAGGTGGTGTGTTGTGGATGTTGATTTTTTCAACATGAAAGTGATTCTCGAATGAATGTGATGATGGAGAAGTTGAAGCGATGGCAGCGTTTTGTCCTGCCTATGTTCTCGTTCTCTGCTCTGGTTCCAGGTTACCTCCCATCTCTCCGAGGCAGAGCAGCGCTGTGGTCTCCACGGTCCTTTGGGATGTGAGTTCGAGCGGCCAGATTCAGGGTGTTCGTCGGTGAAGCCTTCCTGTTTCGGCATTGATGGTGTTTGATTCAGAGTGGCCGGCAGTGAATGAGGCATTAAGGTTTAAAGCTGTGATGGTTCTCGTCGGAGGCTTGCTGTTTTGGCACAAAATCAATGTAGTTCATTTTAGCATTATACTTATTTATAATATCATTTCAATATAGTTTTTTATAACTCTATGATTCACCATGTAATCTTAATCACAATTGTAGTGAAATTATTTTTTATCTCTGTGGATGTTAGGATTATTCATGAACCACATAAATCATGTGTCTTGTGATATTCTTTTTATTCTTTTTTTGTCACTTTTACTCTTCTTCTGGAATCATTTTTCAGTGTTTCTCTCTGTGTTTATAAAATAATTTTTAGGTAAACCTGCACATTTGTGTCAAACACCTATCTATGTTATAATGAAAAAAATTAAGTAATGAAAGAATTAAAACTATAATCGAAGAAAAAATTATACAGACACACAAAATAAAGTAAATAATTATCTTTGATCCTAGGTCACAATGCCAAAAATGATTAAGTGGGTTTCACAAGCCCATCAACTTAATTTTTAAACCAAGGAAATAAAATGTAGTAAAATACATCAGGTCATATCTATAAAAACCTCACTAATAACTCAATATCTTATAACACAAGTTATTATTTTTTATAATTTTAAATATTTTAAAAATGTTCCACATTAGAAAAAAAAACATTGAAAATTAATATGAAAAAAACGAGAATAAAATAATTATAAGCTTAAAATTTTGTGATCCTAGTTCCATCCATGGTTCCTTAACCATTAATTTAATTTGTTTAAAATTAATTTTGTAATTCACACAAAAACTTTTGGTGAATCACCATCATACACTAAAAAGTTTCTATAAAATCATATCTTATAAGAATTCCATAGAATGCCAAGAACACCTCCTCTAAATTATGTCTCTATTTCCCTAAATATGTCATATGTCGAATGAAAATAGAAATTAAAGGGATAAGAGTAAAATTATGAGATGAAATGAGAACATAAGATCATCTTGAGAGGTTTGGAAACCACCCTACCAACTCATGTCGCTCCTAACACCCCATCATAAACAAAAATTAATCATATAGAATTAATTATTCCGAATATAGGGACACTGAATATTCCCTTAGGATCAAATCCTTGGGTTAGCTACCCATAAATAAGTTATAAGAGGCATCATGGACAGAAAAAGAAAGTGGGGAAAAGATAGAGAGAATAAAAATGTATAATAAAAATGAAATGATGTAGTAAGAAAATAAAATGAAATTTAAAAATTTAAACATATGCTACTTGATGAAATGAAAGAGAGGACAATCTCTTAACTCAACTGAGATTCTCTTTTTTAAATAAACTTCTTTATCCTTAATTACACATCAACAACATTATAACAGCACCACTCTTTATTACATATCTAAACATAATTTATTACATAAATTTTCACTTGATACAACTCTAAGGATCGAGAGGTATAATGTCTTGGAAAATTAAGAACATTACATAACAACTTAAAATATAAAACACAACATCTTTATTGAAAACTTCTATTACATGACCAAAATATTCCTTCAAACTTATTATTGCATGGGATAACCTGAGGACATTTATAAGAAAAAGGTGAGCTGTAAAGTCCAGTAAGGGAGTAAAAAAGGCATAACATGAATAATATAGTACATATTAGGAAATATTAATATCAATGTAGATAAATATAAACATGAACATAAAGGCATGATATAGCATGATTATCATAACATGGAAATGGGGCAACAACATTTAACATGATATTAGCATGAGCCAAGTATTATTGCACATAGAGCATGAGTAAAATCTAATTACACTTGAATTAGCATGATTAAACCCTAATAGAACTTGAATTATCTTGAGTAAACCCTCATTTCACTTGACGTATCACAATGTTAATCTTTACCCATTGCATTGGAGCACTATCAGGACACACCCTTTATAAACATTTCATTTCATGCATAAGTGTGCCACATGGATCATATAACATGGAATCATTCAACATTATCATATATTACATGATAAAGGAATTTAGAATACATACATGAAACTCTATAATCAATAAGTATATGTGTGTAAATGCTAATACCCTTGATAGATAAATGGGTATGGTATTCATTTACATGATGTTCTTGGCATGGTAAATTTTGGCAGCATAACGACATCAAATAGAAATTGTAAAATGAGTGGATGAGGGAAAAAGGGTTATCTCATCATTTATACATGAAAGCGACAGTAAGGGGGTCATCTAAAATAATATCCCAACATATTTAATGTAATTTAAATTCATAATATAAAATAATTCATTGTATGTAAATGAGAAGATAAAAATTCCTTACTAAATTTCAGCATGGTAACGAGTGTACATGGGAGGCATTAATGAGAGATAAAGAAGTATATCATCATTCAAACATATATAGGGTAGTATCTGGGAGATTCAAAATTATACCCCAACATTTTTAATTGAAAAAAAAAATGGTTTAACAACATAAATAAACTTGGACAAAATGATAAAGGAAGAAATCCCTTACAGAATTTTGGCATGGTAACGGGTGTACATGGGAGACATTAATGAGAGAGAAATGGGTATATAATCACTAAAATAAGGAGGGAAGTGTGATAAACGTGAGAAATCATACCCCAACATTTTTAATTGAAAA
Organism: Viscum album; assembly: GCA_963277665.1. Lineage (NCBI taxonomy): Eukaryota > Viridiplantae > Streptophyta > Magnoliopsida > Santalales > Viscaceae > Viscum > Viscum album. The sequence continues at coordinate 58,079,047 of OY728156.1, forward strand.
TAAAAGGGTATAACAATATAAGAAAACTTGTACATAAATAAAGAAGGAAGGAAAGTGAGGATCCCTTACTTAGAAGTATGATCCCAAAGGTTTGGGAGATGCTTGAGAGAGGCTTATTGGGAGATTGGGGAACCTTGGTAGGATTATAGAGAAAGGAGGGTATAGTTTTTTTGAGCTCAAAATGTTTTGAGTGAAGAGTAATGGGAGATTGAGTGGGTTTATATAGGAAATAAGAGAGAATTATTTATTATTTTGGTTTTGGGAACTACACATTAAACTAATCAAAACCACAAACAATCCCACAGTTTTTCCCATGGTTTTTTAAAAATTTGAGTGGAAAACATTATTTTATATGGAAAATGGTCGAAATTATTAAAATATGTGTCTTGATTATGTGGACGTGAGTCACACTCTCAAGGAAATCATTTTGAAATGTTAAAATATTTTATTAGTCTTGGAGGGTCCACTAAGGCATTATAAAATTAATCAAACAAATCTAAAATCACAATATTCTAAAGGTAAAAAATATATTTTTTGAATAACTCTTTTATAGTATTTTATTACATCATTATTGGGTCATTATGATGTCATAAAACACATTATATATTTATTTAGTATTTAATTTTTACCAAAAAAATCGACTGTCAAAAAAAATTATGAAAATTTCACCAATGGATAATTTTGATTTCTTAATTCCAAAAAATAATATTTATTTTATCTAAATAATTTTTTAAATATGTGAATTTTCACTTTTAAAATAAAAACATACATTTACTTAAAATTAACAGGTTTTAAAAAAAACTATTTTTAAATCTTAATAAAAATTACATTTGACGTCATAAAAATTATATACTGATTTTTTATTCATAAAAATAATTTTATAATAATATCATATTAAGAAATTTATTATTTAAAAAATTCATTAATCCATCAAAATAAATTCTTTAATTAAGAATACAATTTATGTTTTATCATATAAAATATAAATCTTATCAAACTGAATACTTAATCTTTTATAGAGTAAAAAAATTAATACAATCATCATTTATAATTAAAATGAGTGTTCTTATAACACTAATATAACAAAATTATTAATAAAAACTTATTTTAATATAATAATTTATATATTTATGAAAAGTACTATTTTACTCGAAAATTTGATTTATTTAATTCATTATATTTTTAAGAAAAACTATTCTCATAAAGGAATTGATGGAATAATATTTTTATGTATAAATGGTATTACACAAATATTAACTAATACCTTGTTACATAACCCCTTAAAACACCCACATAAGACCTAATGGTAAGGTGTACGATTATGATAGACACTTAGGGCATCTCGGATAACATCGCTTGGGTGGTAATCTCTATTAGCTTCCACTTCCCCTATGGGAAATTCTATTCAAGCTTAACATGTTGAAGCTCGACTTGGGCTTGGTCAAGAGTTAAGCCTAGTAACGCTACCTCCTTTTTGAGCTTAGAAAATTTAGCTTTTTATTGATCGAGTCTACTAGATGAGGCCATCGACTCTTCTTTCTAGATTAATTTTTCAGTTGTCATTTCTATTTATAAACAATAATTAAAACATTAAAATTATTATTTTTTCCAATGGTCATATTGATCTTCATCCATAATTGACCAGTGGTCATATAACGGTCGAAAACTTATATTTACATTTAAATTTATACTTATATAGTTTCAATTAATGGGACATAGTAAAACATACAGGAAACAAAATATTATTCAAAAGTTCGGTTCGTTGCATTCTTCCCCCCTTAAGAAATGTCTCCCCTGAAATTTCATTGTACATAATAAGGCGAAAAAAGGTGAGGGTAATTCTCATTCATCTCTTAAATAAGGTCTTCAGTCTTTCCTATTAGCATTGCCTTTAAGTATAAATTTTTCATGCGTCACAATGGTACCTTAGGATTTTTTCAAAATCATATACTTCATTTCCCTAAAAAATCTTCATCCATCTTGGATTATATCAATAGAAGAATCGATATATCATAAAAAATGTATTTCTTATATATTATTTTGAGACATCATCTTGAACATTTTTTTTATTAAAACATCTTACATATTAATCTTCAAATATTTCAAAATAGGGTTTTGGTAAATAATTTTTCATATATCCCAAAAGACATAAATCTATAATTTGATACATATAGGCTACTCCGAGGTCTCCCTCTTCTGCATCATCTTTTAAATCATTTATTACATCATTATTTTGAAATAAAGTGATTAATTTGAAATGTCCTTGATGGTATTTCCCACACTTATAATGATAAAAAAAGTTGAGAGTGCAATATTCTCCAAATGACGATAACTGATCCTTAAAAGAATCGTGAAATTATAGAGGTATTGGATGCCTTGTAAAGTTGTTTTCATGTAACATGGATATTTGAAAAAGATTCAAATTCATCTGCACATGACTTCTGGATAATCATTGAAAGTAGTTCTTCAAGAAGAGAGAGAATAGTTGTTTATGATCTTCCTCCTTCCACATTTTAACTAACAAAAAAATACAATTAGGGGTCTTGAATACTTTGTTAATAAGAATGTAAAAACAGAAAACATTGGACATAGAAGGATAAACTTGTAATTAAATAGTATATCCTAACTTATGATACCCTAGATTTCAATCTAGGTTATCCATGATCTATTTACCAAAATATATTATTAGGTTTTTTTTATTCCATTAATAGTGGTTCATACTAAGATTTTGAATTTAACAAATCATATACCTCATTAGATTCGAACCAAGAGTGCATCAAGGCCCATTGTTGTGCACCAGTAATCGTTCAAGTCTAGCTCGAAGCGATTTTTTTAGGTTTTACCCCTAGATACATCTGTGCCAGATCCACCTCTACTTGTTCGTATCCATACAGGGATGCATTTTCTTGATAAACTAATTAATCTATACTCACAAAAATTTAGGGATGATTTTATTATACTTAGTATTATCTGTAAGGATTTCAATATGGTTTTATAATCCTAATCCCAAAAATAACTAAACATATCCCCTGATACCAACTATAAAAACCCCGCTCTTTATTATATATCTAAAAATGATTTATTACATAAACTTTAACTTAAGACAACTCTGAGGATCTATAGGTCTAGTGTATTGGGGAATTAGGAACATTACATAAAAACTTAGAATATAAAACACAAAATCTTTATTGAAGACTTATTTTACATGACCACAAAATTCTTTGTACTTAGCAATGCAAGAGATTACCTGAGGACATGCATAAGAAAAGGGTGAGCTATAAAACCCAATAATGGAATAAACAAGTCATAACATTAATAATATATAGTACATGTTAGGAAATAGTAATATCAATGGGGCATAATATAAATATGGACATAAAGTCATGATATATCATGATTATCATAACATGGAAATGTGGAAATAACATTTAACATGATATTAGCATGAGTCAAGTCTCATTGCACATGTAGAATGAGTAAACCCTCATTAAAATTGAATTAGAATTAGTAAACCCTCATTGAAATTTAATTAGCATGAGTAAACCCTCATTTCACTTGACACATCATGATGATAATCTGTACCCAATGAATTGGAGTGTTATTAGGGTACACCCTTTATAAACATTTTATTTCATGCATAAGTATGTCACATGGATCATATAACATGGAATCATTCAACATCATCATTTATTACACAATAAAAGAATGTGGAATAAATACAGGAAACTCTATAATCAATAAGTATATGTGCGTAAATTTGAAAACCCTTTATAGAGAAATGGGTATGATAATCATTTACACGATGATCTTGGCATGGAAACTTTTGGCTGCATAATGCCGTGAAATAGAAATTGTAAAATGGGTTGATGAGAGAGAAAGGGGTATCTCATAATTTATAGATGAAATGGACAGTAAGGGGGTCATAGAACATAATATCACAACATATGTAATGGAATTTAGATGCATAATATAAAATAATTTCTTGATTGTAAATGAGAAGAGAGAAATTCATTACGAAATTTCATCATGGTAATGGTTTTACATGGGAGGAATTAATGAAAGATAAAGAGGTCTGTAATCATTAAAACATTAGTAGGGATGTATGTGTGAGGTGAGAAATCATACCCAAACGTTTTTAATTGAAAATTAAATGGTATAAAAACATAAAGAAACATTGACAAAAATGAGAATGGAAGAAATTCCTTATGGAATTTCAGCATGGTAACAAGTGTACATTGGAGGAATTAATGAGAGAGAAATGGGTCTCTCGTCATTCAAACATAAGTATGGAAGTATAGGAGAGGTGAGAAATTATACCCCAACATTTGTAACTGAAAATAAAAGGGAATAACAATATAAGAAAACTCAGAAACAAATAAATAAGGAAGGAAAGTGAGGATCCCTTACATGGAAGTGTGATCCCAAAGGCTTGGTAGAGGATTGATAGAGGCTTATTGGGAGATTGGGGCACCTTGGGAGGATTATAGAGAGAGTATGGAAGAATTCAGTTGAGTTAAGAATGGTTTGAGTTAAGAGGAATGGTAGATTGAGTGGGATTATATAGGAAAGGAGAGGGAATTCTTTATTATTTATGTTTTGGACACTACACATTAAACTAATCAAAACCACATACCATACCATGGTTTTTTACCATGGTTTCTTCCAAATATGAGTGTAAAAAATTATTTTATATAAACAATGTCTGAAATTATTAAAATATTTTGCTTGCTTATGTGGAGGTGAGTCACACTCTCAAGGAAATCATTATAAAATGTTAAAGTATTTTATTAGTCATCGAGGGTTCACTAATAAATTATAAAATTAATGAAAAAAATATAAAATCACAATATATTAAAGTTAAAACATATATTGGAAGAATATCCTCTTTATAGTATTTTATTACATCACTATTGGGTCATTATAATGTCATAAAACACATTATATATTTATTCGGTATTTATTGTTTACCAAAAAATTCGACTGTCTCAGAAAATTATGAAAAATTAACCTTTAGATAATTTTGATATCCTGATTAAAAAAATAATATTTATTTTATCTAAATAATTTTCTAAATATGTGAATTTTCATTTTTAAATTAAAAACTGACATTTACTGAAAATTTATGTGTTTTGAAAAAAAACAGTTTTTAAACCTTAATAAAAATTACATTTGTCGTCATAAAAAATATATAATCATTTATTATTAATAAAATTAATTTGATAATAATATTTTATTAAAATATTAATTATTTAAAAAATTAATTAATTCATCAAAATAAATTCTTTAATTAAAAATATAATTTCTTATTTATCGTATAAAAATATAATTCTTATCAAACTGAATACTTAATATTTTATAGAGTAAAGACAATAAATATAATCATCATTTATAATTAAAAGGAGTGTTCTTATAACATCATTATAATAACATTATTAATAAAAACTTATTTTAATATAATAATTTATATATTTATGAAAAGTACCATTTTACCCAAAAAGTCCATTATATTTTTTAGAAAAACTATTCTCATAAAGGAATTGATGGGATAATAATTTTATTTATAAATGGGATTAAACAAAAAGTAACTAATTCCTTTTTACATAACCCCTTATAACACGTGCATATGACCTATGTAAGAACTCAGGTCCTTCTTTCAGGTATGTCTTTCTTTTCTAGTGTTTTTGTGGAAAAAGAGGAATTTCTCGAAATTTATTAAGTACACGCTGTGTACTTTATGAGTACATGTTGTGTACTCAGTTACCGCGAGTAGCCGTGGGCTGGGCGTGTAGCAGCTGTGCACACGACCATGTGGGCATGACTTGGAGGCCGCCTAAAGCGGAGTACATAAACAGCAAGTACACACCGTGTACTTTCTTTTTTTCATTAATCATGTTGAGGTCACGTCTAATTGCCAGAAAGGCCTTCTTCTCAATCTAGTTCATCCGAGAGAACCCGTAAGACCATGAACTTCCTCTGAGCCCTCGAACCTACATCTGATCTCTGATTCGACCATCGTCTATTGCATTGGGATCACCTCGGTAGGCTCTTCCTTCTGCTAGAGCTTCGTTTCCTGATTCCTCTTCTTTCTCATGTTATCCTCAATTGAACGTTTTAGGCATTTTTGTAGATCTATGGTGTTCTTGGGTGATTCAAGGCTTTAGGTTCACGTATAGCGATCTCCCAACACCGAGGTAGGTGGTTTATGCCTTTCTGTTGAAATTATTTGAGTTATATGTGCAAAATCACCAATAACCTTGAATGGGGTATTGTGTGTTTACTGTTTTAGCCCTTTTGTTTGTCTTATAGGATTGTATGCTTGAGTAGAGGTTAATTGAATGAGAATAGGGTTAATTTATATGATTTGGAAGTTTTTTCCCGTGCATGATTGCTAGTTTTGACCGTTTGGTCTAGTTGCATGTTAGGATATTGTTTACTTACCATGCCTAGTATAGTAGGATGGTGTGTTTGTATCCCTGCATGTCGTTATGCTTTAGACTACTAGCCAAGTAGTTATCGAGGTTTAACTTGGCCAATACACATTGCTATGCTTGATTGACTTACGCAGGGCCATGAGAACCTGGTGTATAGACCATAGGAATAATGGACGTAAGGGTTTCCCTAGAGTGTCTTTTCTACTAATGATGTGAGACCACATGTGGAATTAACGTAAGTGCTTCCTCAAAGTGCATGCAGTTCCTCGACGTGGGCCACAGGGGTAATGTGACATAAGTGCTTCCCCAGAGTGCATTTAGTTACTGATATGAGACTATAGGAGGAATTAACGGTGAGTGCTTCCTCAGAGAGTCTATGATTAAGCTGAACCAGAGGGGTTAGACTAAGTGTAATGCCTAGAGGGTTTCTTGTGATGTTAGATAGGACCCGATGGGATAGGCTGTGAGTACTTTCCAAAGGGATACATTTTGTGTTTACCTGCTTGCTTGTGTCTCTAGGTAAGAAAAAATGGGATAGGTTGTGAGTACTTTCCAAAGGATTACCTGTTTGTAATTAACTACTTTGATTAATTGTTTCTTGATATATGAAACTGAATGCATTGAAACTGTGGATTGTTTACTACTGTGTACTTCCTTGTTTACTACTTTCTTTTACTTATTACCTTCCATATATTCACTGACTGTTAGACATAGATCTTATGGTGGTTTCCTACTGGGATTTAGTCTCACACCCTGTTTGGGCCATGATTTTGGGCCCAAACAGATTATATTGCTGCATTTATAGATAAGGGAAAGCGCCCTTCTACTTCGGGTACTTGATTATTGTGGAGTTGGAGAGCATGGGACCAAGTCGAGGCTTGAGATGCTGAGGAGATGTTATCTGTTTTCTTTTGTACTTTGGTTTAGTACTATTCTTATTCCAGTATTGTGATTTGTTTGGATTCTTTATTAGACATATGTATCATGCATCATTTATATATATGTGTGTTATCTAGTTTATTATATTTCAGTATTCCACTGTTTACTTTTGTATGGATTATTACTGCTTCTATTATTGTTATTATTCTATTCCGTTGTGTTACTCTTCCAATGAGGGCATAGTTTTTACACTATCACACCTAAGGCCCCCGCTGCTAGTCGGCAGCCTCTGGCATTTGGGGAAATGTGCTTGAGGCCATGTGAACAACCGGTTAAGGGGCTCCCCTAGGCGGCTTCCATAACTATGACGTTACAACCTAAGGGTTAGTTATACAATTGTGATAGACTCTTGGGGTAGCTCGGATAACATCATTCGGGTGGTAATCTCTATTAACTTCCACTTCTCCCGTAGTTAATTATGTTCAAGCTTAATGTGTTGAAGCTCATATTGGGGTTAGTCAAGATATAATCCTAATGATGTTACCTCCTTTTTGAGCTCCGACAAGTGAGCTTTGTATGACTCAAGTCTACTGGATGAGGCCATCAACTCTTCTTTCTGAATTAATTTTTCTACTGACATTTCTATTTATAAACAATAATTATAATGTTAAAATTATTATTATTTCCCATGGTCATATTGATCTTCAGTCATAATTGACCGATTGTCATATAATGGAAAAAATTTCTAGTTACATTTCAATTTATACTTTTATAGTTTTAATTCATGGGACACAGTAAAACATACATTTTCAGAAAACAAAATATTATTCAAAATTTTGGGTCGTTACAAACATTCTCTTTATTTACTCATATATAAAAACCCCATATCTAGTAAACTAGACCTAGTGTTTGCCTTATCTCTTTGTAAAAAGATATATGGGATCTTATCCTGAATGATCGATCAGTTTAGTAGTCTTTAAGAAACATATGAATACATGATTCTCATATTACATTGGAAATAAAATATAAAATATAACAAAAGAAAATATTTAGCATCCTTAAAACTCATTCAAAGATTATTTCTTTATATCCTAGGGAAAAGAAGAAAAATAAGGGTGAGGTGAAATGATCAGTAAGGGTTAAGTTCATTGATATATAACATGAGTAAATAAGTACTAATCAATATGGTAAGGTAAGTAAGTGGAAATACATTCCATTTAATCAATAACTTGAGAAAAAAAATAAAACCATGGATAATATCAATGAAGTAATATCATGGATAATAATAACGGAATTATCAATGAAATAAATTCTTACTATTGGACAACATGATATCAAACATCTAGATAACATTACCATCAAGACCCTACACCAAGACAGTTTAACATGTATGTAGGTATACACCAAAAACCCACTTAATAAGGCTAGTCAACCGGTCTGTCTCAAGAGACCTATCGATGAAACAAGGTATTATATAATTCTAGGTTCCACAAATCACTTCATGTATGGTACATTACTTATATATTTAATGATCATATTAATTCATAAAAAATATGAATTATCAATAAATTTCTATATTGAGTTAAGAATAATGAATATAAATATTTTTCTAGTGAATCAATTAACTTTAAAAGTAAAATATAGTATGTAGAAATGGTATATGGTTTAAGAAATAATCATATACCTGATAAAAATAATAAGGATAATTAAGAGAAATTTAATGTCTAATGATTACAAGAAATTGGATTGTTCAAGGGAAATCTAATGATCCTAACATTAATCAGTGATAAAATATTACTATGAATTAATCAGAAAAGTAGATTTTATTGTAAAATAAAGTCTTTTGAAGAATAGAATAATTTTGAAGAAAAAAATTTAAATAATTTTTCTTTAAGAGTTTTTTTAAAATCATTGAAATCTTTTAGAAGAGTCTAAATTTCATAAAACGACTATGGAGGTGGAAAAATATGTTAATTCCATATACATTAAAAAGAAACATTCCTTTTTATTTTTTATAAAGAAATTCAAAAATGATGCTTTCATAAAAAATTATAAATATTCCTTTAAACCTTTCCTAAAATTCAAGAATAACTTAAAATTTCCATAATAAATCATTTGAGTAATGGAAATTATTTTTTAAAAAACAATTGAAAAATAAGGATGTGGAAGACAAATATACCCAATCAATAAGAGAAATAAGATCAACTTCTCTTTTAAATAGTCTTCTTTAATGAGTAAGTTGAATTTAATCATTAAACATCATGAAAAAGTATATTCATTTTACATGATTTATTGGAGAAATATATACACCACATAAATTTAAACTAGTACATAATACAAAATATGTCTCAATGGAGTGGAAATTGAGACAAAGTCCCTTACAAAGTTCATATCATTGAAGTGAAATTTAATAAATGAATTGATTATGTGTAACTATTGTAAATCCAAAAAAAAGAAATACAATATAATACAATAATAGGTCATTTCATGCATAATAATGGCATAACATAGTAAATAAAGTTGAACTATAACCCAATGAATGTAAATTGAGTTAAGAAACCCCTTACCACTTGGTGACTTTGTAGTCAAGTGACCTTTAATGAAATAATTTGAATTGAAGAATAAATTCCATTAATTATGACATATTAATGATATAACATTTAAAATATTAGTATATAAACCATGTAAAATAATTTTTTTATAACGTTAAAATATACCTCAATGAAAGGAAATTGAAACGTAGTCCCTTCAATGAAAAAATCATTAAAGTTAGGATTAATAAATGAATAGATTATTTGAAACAAATGTAAATAGAAACATAATAAGTTTAAATAAAAAATATATAATCATATGTCATTTCACATATAATCATGACATAACACAGTCAATGAAGTAGAAGTACATCCCAATGAATTGAAATTGAACTAAGAAACCCCTTACCTCACATTTTCCCTTAGCTGAACATGATTTAACATCCTTTTATGGTTATAAAAATGTTATTAATTAATAATATAACCATATTAATATTTATAATATTATATATGATCTTATTATAACATTTTATCACCCATTCACAAACAATATTTCACTATTATCATTGTTTCTAGTGTTAACAACTTTATTTTCACAAACATGTTTTGTCTGGAAAGTTCTATTCCTTGTACTTTGATTATGGCTCCATAATATCCATAATTTTAGTCAAGATATAAATATAATACATATTCATTTTATCTATCCTTGTTACCATCCATCTAAAACTGAAATGAAAAATGAATCACATCACTTTGTGGAGGTGGTAATCTACATATACAAACAAGAAACATTATTATTTTCTAATGGATTGGAAGGTAATAAGGTTGATATGATAATATATTTATAGAAGAAAAAATATTTTATAAATATCATATATAAAAATTAGTTCCATATTTTGAACCATCCAAAAAAATGGTGTTGAATAACGAATTACATCGCTATGTGTACATGGTATGTTTTGCGTATGCAAGAGTGATGTTTTTAGTTTTTGTAAGATGGATAAGTGGTGGAAAATGGTTGTCCCATAATATTAATAATAACATTAAATTATATTTATGATAATATATTCATTATTTTATGATGGTTATAACAGATTTATAATAACGATAAGAAGAAATAAATTTGAAAGGGTTGATAAAGACGATAGACACTTCTTCGATAAACTTACTTTAGATATCCTCTTGATAGACCTAGGGATGGTCTTTTAAAAGTAAATAGTCCTCTAGAACTTGTATAAGTATGTTTATAATATAAATTTCAAGGTTTTTATTATTCTAGGTTTCTTAATGTGGTGTAAATAAAATAGATAAGTGGTTTCATTTTATAAGTGAGGGGAGGGGCATTCTGGAATTTTTTAAAGTTTTAAATTAATAAAAATTATTATTCTAGTAAAATTATGAAAAATTGGTAAAATTAGACAATAATATTAGGATAAGTATAAATACACTAATTAAATAAAATTGGTACTTTTTTAGTTGATTTTTCCACCCTTACCTATTTTTTTAATCCCTCATTAACACATTTGACAATTACCCAGATAACAAAGTTTTTTTAACCTATAAGAGCCACAAAAGTTTTCATAAAATGAAAATTAGCTCATAAATGGACATGGGATTACATTAGTAGCCATATATATTACCCATTATCCTAGTTAAATATTTTTTTTTATTTTTAAATAATTTAATAAAATATTGTTTTCGTAAAATATCATTAATTTCAATTTGGACACTATCCATTTAATTTAACTTTAAAAAATCAATAGAAATATTTAATTCAAATTAAATTCATTAAAATATCAATAATATGTTATATTTATCTATAAAATTATTTTTATACATTAATTAATCTAGTTTTTATTACTTTAAATATTTTAAAAGTCATTTATTTTTTTTATTAATTAAATGAAATTATGTCGACAATGCATAAGCTTTTAAGCTAATTATTCAATCACTAAAAATTAAGAATAAATCAACTTATTATATATAAATTAATTTTGTTCAAAATAATATTTTATATTAGTTCATGACATATTCTTATCTTTATATAAACATATAAAAGAAATTTAAAAAAAAGAGTGACATTCTGGAATTTTCTTTACTTAAGATAATATAAATGTCATTACAAAGTTAAAATGGAACAAAAATTCCATATATTCGAATTTGAGAAAGATCTATCTTAATTACTTCTATTAAATTAATTAATATAATGGGATGGGTTAATTTTTAATACCTTATAACTTTATTTTTAACCTTAATTACATTATTTATCCTTTACCAGTGTGATAAATGTTACCTTGGTTATTATTCATAATAAGAAAAAATAAAAGAAATATATTTATCAAATTTGAACTGCGTGACTCCACATATGGTATCCATTTTTCAAAATTAATTTTTTATAATTTATAAAAAATTAATTTTAATATAAATATGTAAAATGTAATGAAAATAGTTTTTAGAAAAATGTGTTTTTAAGCATAAAAATTAACTTATATCAAAATCATGAAAAAAAATTATTCAAATTTGATTATTATAAATCAAATGGATCATAATTTCATTTAATAATAAATCTAAAATATAATATAACTTTTAAATCATAGGAATTAATGATAGTATTTGAAAAATCTGTATTTCCACTACTCACTGAAAAACAAATCATTTCATAAAAATACCAAAATTTTCTCCCAATGTTTTTTTCAAAAATGAATTTTATTTCTTCAAATAAATTTTTGTATAGTCACATAAATTAATTATATTATTTTATCAAAAAAATAATTTTTTTGGAAAACTTATTTTGAATAATAAAATGCCTTTATTAAAATAATGGGTGTGTATTTCATAAAAAGTAATCAATTTATTTATATTTAATAGTTCGTATATATTTATTTCATAATGTTTTTAACCATATTCAGACCCACCAATTCAATGGCTATCATATAAAGGTTATATTTAAATATTAATATATAATGGTTTGTTTAAACTTAGTGTTGATTGTGGTATATGCTATCAAATATAGTGTTCTTTTAAAGTATCTGGGTGCCACATCCCCCCACCATTAATAAATTACACACTCATAATTTAAACTTTTTCTCTGTATTTATTTATTATACATTTGAAAATACATTTTTTTAATACCCACATCATAAAAAGTTTTAATAATTTCTCTTAAAAGTTGGAAAGGTAAATAAAAAGTTCATCTAGAATAAAATATAACTACGTTTATAAATAAGATAACAATGGTGGGATTTGAATATATAGACATGGATTAAAAATTAATGTCAATGTAATTATGGAGAGTGAGAGATAAAATTTATCAAAGAAAGTGAATGATTATGAGAAATTGAATATCCACAAGACCATAAATATGTATGGTATAAAAATACCATCAATTCATTGGGATTGAATGTAATAGGACAAATTTTTGTTTCGAGATTGTTTTCTGATATTTTAGAAATTCTCTTACCATCTATATAGAAAACATATGGAGAAATTATTTCTTAAAAATCATTATTTCATCCTTTAATCAATTTCCACCACAATATATATTTTTTTCTAGATAATGAGTATTTTTGATGAATTTTTCATGCTTGAAACACTAAAATAAATTTATAATGGATCACATAATCCATAAAAGAAAAACCAATTATTCCCTGTGTATTTAAATATTAAACAAAATTGAAATGGTTACCATAAGGTAAGATAATTTATAAACCTTCATATGAAGAAATAAAAAATTTTACATTATAATTTTCTCAATAAAACTAAAGGTTCAACTTAGATTATTCCATAAATAAATAACCCTACCTCCAAAATTTACCTCAATAACATCAACATTAAAGAGTGTTTTAACATCCAATGTTATATGATACCTTTTATATTACATCCCCAAAAATTTAATAGCATTATTTTAAAATAATACTTCACGTTAAACCTAAGGGTTACATATACCTCAACGAAATAAAATGTCTCCCAAAATATCAATAATCACCCCCAAAATCTCGTCACTTAAATCCTAAAAAATGGGTATTTAATGGTATGAAATTAGGATCAAACTTAAACTTTCAAACCCATTATGGTATCCATAACTCATAAGTTAACCTCACGTGAAAGCATATATTATTCCAAAAAAATTACAAAATTATTATTCCTAAAATAAAATTACAAAAAATTGAAAATATTCTATAAATCCAAAAAAGAAATAAACTTCACAATGATAACATCATTTCAAATGTCACCAATAATATACCACTTACTTTATTAATTCCAATCATCTATTTATCTGAACTAAAAATTATCATTGTTAAGAACTTGTTAAGGGTTATCTATCCCTCAATTATTATTTTTTCACAAATATATCCCCTTACCACTAAATCGCTTTTAGAGTTTATCAACCCCATTAAACATATGCTCGAAAATACTTAAATAAGACTAATGCAGAAAAATTGTTAGAATTTTAATGACTCTTATTACCATAATATCATTGATATAAAACTTCTATAATATAAATAAAAAATATCAATTCATAAACACTTTAATCCTTCCATATAAATGATTGACATGGAATAGGTCCTTTGTATAGGATTTAACCCTTGTATTAGGGAATTGACTTCGATAATGCCCAAATTACCCACACATAATACATTGAACTATAAATGATACCTTTTGATGAACTTCATAACCCTCTGTCAAACTCTTCATTTTTACTCAAAAAAATGAACTATAATCTCCTTTTCCACAAATAAAAAAAATAATTATGGTGTCTCTTTGCACATTTTTTTCATGAATAGAATTGAGATTTATTTCTTCCATGGTCTCCACCACCTGATATCTCAGAAAACACTATTATTATCATCTTTGGTGAGTCCAAGAGTTGGTTGAGGTTTAGGTTTTTAATCATATATCATGATAACTGATCTGGAATATTCAAAATATCTTTCACTCAAATCATCAGCCAATTTGGTTTCTTATAATCACCTAATTTTCCGTTATATTTAGTGTTAACATTATTCCACCTTGTTCCAAACACCGACTAAAACCAAAAATAATATTATGATAAAAAATAATCATAGTGGGAAGATACTTAATCATGAAAATAATTTATTGGATATTTAAATTGTGTAAGCTTATTTTCAATATAGGACATATTAATTGTAACCAAAGTTATTTATGGCCATAATCTATTTAAATACTTCATAATTAATCATAAATAAAATCTGAATTAACCTAAGAATATACCCCGAGAGTGTCAAAATAGGTGCTCAATAAGGTAACACTCACCATGATCCAGAATGATGGATGATATAGACTCGACCAACTCTTTTTAGGGTTATTACCCCTAGATGCATGTGTTCCAAAATCATGTCCACTTTTAGTCTCCAGGCAGGGATTTATTTCTAAAAAAACCACATAATCTATAACTCAAAAAAATAATATGTCATCTTATATTAATAATTTTCATAAAATTATATCATAAGGTTAAGTTACCTAATCAATATTTTCCTATATCTATTTCCTAAGGTTTCTACTAAACTATCCTTAATACAAAATATAACAACTCCAACTCTACTAACCTAGAGTTGGTGTCTAGTTTGTTACATTTTCATAAGATACAATGTATCTCATCCCAAAGGATCGATCATTTTAGTAGTCTTAAATAACTAGATACATACTTGATTCCCATTTTATATTAGAAATAAAATATAAAACTTAAAAAAATAAAATTTCCATCATCCTTGAAACACATTCAATGATTTGTTATTAATATTGCGAGGGAATGAAATTAAATAATGGTGATCCAAAATTATTATTAAGGGTTAAGTACAGTGGGATCTAATTTAAGTAAATAAGTCATAATAAATTTTTCAAGGTAAGTAACTAGAAAAACATTTCATTTAATCATCAACTTGAGAATGAAACATATCTATAGATAATATCAATGCAATAATATTATGTATAATAATAACTGAATTCTAAATGAAGGAAATGATTAATATTTTACATCATGATATTATAAATCATGATATATTTACCATTAAGACCTTGTTCTAAGACAGTTTTAACTATGGGTTGGAATACACCAAAAACCCATTTAATAAGGCTACCCAACATGCTTGTCTTGTGAGACCTATCGATGAATTGATAGGATATATAATTATGGGACCCACCCATCACCACATATCCAATTTATTACTCACATATTGAATAATAAATTTAATTCATAAACAATATTCCTTACCAATAAATGTTAGTATTGAGTAAATAATATAGAATATAAATATTTCCCTAATCAATCAAATAAAATTAAAAGTAAAACACCATATATAGAAATGGTATATAGGTTAGGAAATAATCATATCCATGATACAAATAATATATATTTAATATAAATTTAATGTCCAATTATAATAAGAAAGTGAATTTTATAAGGAAAGTTGAATGACCACAAAATTAAAAAGAGATAGAAGATAATTATCAATTCATCAGAAAAGTACATTTTATGGTAAAATCAGGTATTTTAAAGAATATAAGGATTTTGAATAAAATAATTAGAAATATTTTTTCACAAAGATATTTAATTTTAATGTCATTTAAATGTTTTATAAGAATCTAAAAAATGTAAAATTGTTATGATGGAGGGAAAATCTATTAACATTGTATATGTTATGAAGAAACATTTCTTTTGACTTTTTGTAAAGAAATTTAAAAACAAACTATTCAAAAACCATTGTAAGGATAACTTTAGAAACTTTTAAATAGTAAATAATAACTTAAAATGTCCTTAATAAATCATTTTAGTAATAAAAGGTACTTTTTTAAAACCATTTTGAAAAATATTGAAATTGAAGAAAAATAAAAATGATCAAAAGGAGAAATAAGATCAGGTTATTCTTTAAACAATCCTCTTGAAAGAGTAAATTGAATTGAATCATTAATCATAATTAATAAATATATATATTCATTTTAAATACTTAAAAGGGGAATTATGTACACCACATAAAATTAAATAGGTTTATAATATCAAATTTGTCACAATAAAGTGGAAATTGAAATGAAATCCCATACAAAGATCGTATCATTGAAGTGATAATTAACCAATGAAGTGATTATGTGTAAAAAATATAAATCCACAAAAAAATTAAATAAAACATAATATTATCATAGTTCATTTTTTATTTTTCATATAATCATGGCATGACATAGACAATGATTTAGAAGTATAACCCAATGAATAGAATTTAAGTTAAGCAAATTCTTAACACTTTCTACCTTTAAAGTAAAATTCCTTTGGATAAAATAATTTGAATTGAAAAATAAGATATAATTATGTATGAATTATTCATGAAATAACATGTAAAATGGTATTATATACACAATATAAAAGAAACTAGTGCATAACATTAAAATATGCCTCAATGAAAGAAAATTCAGAAGGAATCCCTTACAAATATCATATCAATGAAGTGATAACTAATCAATGAAATGATTATATGTAACAAATGTAAATTCATGAAAAACAAGTATAAATACATTATCATAATATCATATGTAATTTCACATATAATCATGGTATAACATAATCAATTTAACACCCCAAGTAAATAAAGAATATGACATTTTCATATTTATCCATATTTGTGAATAAAATATTAATATGACTTTAAAGGGGATTCTATGCTCGATGGCGTACCCAACACGCAACAACGAGTTTCTTGGGAATCTTACGTAGCAGTCTAATAATAAAATAATATTATTTTAAATGGTAGTTAACATGTAGCCGTTGTATTGGCGGGAATGGATAGAAATAACTAAAATATGATTATATATGTTTTTAAATATTTTACATTTATCCAATAAAAGATAAAGGCATAAAATACAGAAAGAATTCAATTTTAGGCGTATATGCCATAGTTTTCACTAAAGGTTCACTTATCGCCTTTTGATGGTGCACCGTCATTAAATATAGTTTTGTTCACTCTTATACATCCTTTTGGACCAAATAAAACTCTTTTTAATAATTGGGACATCAAAATTTACTTTGTGTAAATTTTTGGTATCTTTCTGATAAAGTTCTTTTTTTTAATGAATAGTGTAAAATGTTGTATTTTAATTCAAAACCTCTTTTTAATATAATTTATTTATATGATTAGATTATATTTTGAATTGGTTTTAAAGTGAAATTAGAATATGTTTTTACCATTAAATCCAATAGTGGTCATTGGAATTAATTTCACTTTGAAATCAGACTTAAACTAGTGTCAATCTTTTGATACATATTGTTTCATAAAAACACGCTATTTGCTCTGACAACGGGAATTAATTATTAAATTAATTAATGTGACTTATATGATTTTAATTTTGTAAAATAGACTTCATTTTTGAATTTGGAATATGAAATATATCTTAGGGTGAATTTTTGGTATTTTTCTGAAAAATTTCAATTTTTGATGAATAGTGAAACCACTAAGTGGTACTTATAAAAACTGATTTTTCCGTTTAAATGAAATTTTGCCATCTTTCTGTTTTGAATTTCAAAAATCCGACATAAATGGTTGTCATTAAGAAGTAAAATGTGGTTCAATGGGATAAACACAATTTTTTTGGTGAATAGTAACATATTAAGTTTTTAATCGCGAGTAGAGGTATTAGTGTAGTTTATGGTAAGAATAATGTTTTAATAAAATGAAATGAACTTGAAACATGTCCTAACCTCATTGGATGTGTCATGGACGACCAAGAAAACCCATGAGTCAACTTGGGGACCCCATGAAGCCACTTTGGTTGGAAAATGACATTAATATCTTTTTATTTAAAGTTAAAGTAAAAATGAGACAAACATGAAATGTTTTACTAAAACAATTTTTACATGGGGTTGTACAAATCAGATTTTTGACTATAAATATTAATTGGAAAGATAAAAAGATTTCATACATCATAGTATTTTTTTTTATAATTTTTAGACAATAAATAAATTAAATTATATATGACATCACGATGATGCAGCGATGACCTCATTATTTAACGATTTAAATAAAATGGAAAGATAATGTAATATCTAAGACCTACACATGTCCAAAACCTATTGGATGAGTGTATTTAGAAACCTTATAAACTTATCCTCGAATTACATCAATGTGGGACCTCTTAAATCCGAATACCATTTTAAAATAAAGTGACTTTTCTTTACCTTCCAAGAGTGCCCCTCCTCTCCTCTTATAAAAGGCCCCCACCTCTACCTCCTTACCCACACTCCCAAAGCCTTTGGCTCGGCCAAACTCTGCCCATTTTATCTCTCCACTTCGCTCTCTTACTCCTTGAAGCCTCACTTTGGGCAGAAGTCTTCCCAAGGAAGCCTTTGAGCTCAAACCAAAGGGAGTTACCCGATTTTAAGGTAATGTCTTCACTTGAGTCCTTTTGTTTTATTTTGCTTCTCCAACCCCCTAAACTATTTTTATTGATTTATTTTGTAACAACTCCAGTATCATAAATATACTAGGATGTTGTTATAAGAAGGATTCTAGCTACACTTTCACACACCTACATCTAATGGTTAAAGAATATACTGTTTCTGTGGATGGCGAATTTCTGCCTCCCGAAGCGATGATTGTTCAACATTCTTCTAACACCTTCAAAGGTGGCCATTAAGATAACACTATATTTATATATGATATATAATATGTTTATGTTTTCCTTAATCTTATGTATTTTTCATTTTGGGCATACCTTTATGGTTTCCATTATGGGTAAACGCGATATCTTCATTTAAGGAAGTGCGGACTACCGCCCCCTTAAAGTGATGTGATTCGTTAATGCCATATGTGGGACGTATAAAGGATGGATTTAATGATATTATATATGATACCATACTGGAATTAAAATACTATTATGTATCATTATGTTTTAATTCCATTAAATATGAAATAGAAATGGAAGTAGCGTTCATGCGTACGTACGACTTACCGTCTCCATGAACGATACATTTCATTTCTTATCTCAAAATGTTATGTAATATTATAAGTACATATATATAATGGATATATATTTAATATATTAAATCTAAATTATGGATATCATTCTGGAATGATAACATATATATATCTCTCATTTTGTTTTAATTCCATTAATATGACAAAAAAATGAAAGTAGCGTTCATGCGTACGTACGACCTACCGTCTCCATGAACGGTGCTTTTAATTTTTATCTCCAAATGATATGGAATATTATAAAATGAATATATACTGGATATATATGATATTTAAAACATCAATACTATTCTGGATATGATGTACCTATAACTACATGGAAAATTATTTTCCAACAAGTTCAATTTTTGACTCATGTACCAAACATCGGCAAAAACGTCTGATATGAACTAACATTATTAAACAATTATTATAACATTATAATATGTGATATGAACTGAATAATAATCTCTAAAGGAGGTACTTAGGCAATTATTAATTGACCAAAGTTTATTATTCAGGAATATAAAGAAACGAACAAGACAAGTTGGACTTGAGGTAAGGGATCCTACTCCTCTCTTTCTTTTTAAGTACACTCTTTTATGTAATTCCTTTTAAACTCATATTTATTGTGATTGGGATGTTCTTTTATATTACTATTACTGTAATTTTTATTTACATATGATGAGAGACCCTATTCTCTCTCATCAATCCATTTTGTAAGTTTTGAGTGGCGCCGTTAGGCTGCCAAATTTTTGTAAGAGATCTAACATCTCTCTTTCTTTTTAAGTACTCTCCTTTATGTCACTTCTTTTAAGATCCTATTTGTTATGTTGAGGGATGTTCTTTTATATTCATATTTCTGTAAAATTTATGTTTATGTGATGAGAGACCCTATTTCCTCTCATCAATCCATTTTTGGAAGTTTTAAGTGGCGCCGTTAGGCTGCCGAGTTTTCGTAAGGGATTTTTCATCTCACTTTTATTCCCGTGAGATTTATGCTACATTTGCCACAATTTCCTTTGAGTGGTGTATGTAATGACCATTATTTTAGAAATTGTGTAATATTCTTTCATTTATGAGTATTTACATCAATGATGTATTTTCCTTCTTTCACGGGGTGTATGTTTCGAAAGATACCCATGTCGGTAAGGGAACCTTTCACCCTCCTCTTTTTAAAAGACTTATTTTGTTATGTATTTTAATTCACATAATATTATTTTGGAATATGTTCTTCTATATCCTTATTGATGTGAATTTTATGTCCAAGTGATGAGATACCCTTTTTATCTCTCATCAACTCTTTTTCTGAATTTTGAAGTGATGCCGTTAGGCTGTCGAATTTTACCAAGGGAACTTTTTAACCCAATTTCGATTTCTTTGGGTTCAACATGTAGTTATTGAATATGTCATCTTTTGAATATGTGTGAATGAACTTTTATTGTTTTACACTTAATATCCACTTATATTGGGTGTATTTATATTTGTCACACATAATTTTGAGATTGAATTATCCTTAATTTAAGGATACCTTCTTTATAAGGGAATTCATCACATTTGACATTTCTACTGAGACTTCATTGTTGTCATGCACCAATTCACTCTTATATGGTGTATATATTATCCTTTGGAATATTATATCATGAATCCATTTATTCTCATGATATTATAAAGTTCTAACTAAATTTTATTCCTCAATTATTGTATTCAAGTGTCTCTAATTTTGGTAGAACCCCTTTAACCAAAATATCGCTTTAAATGTTTTAATTATTTGTTCTTATTAATATCCATGTTTTCAAAGTGGTTTTAAGGATTTATTTATATTGATATTAATGGTTTAAAATTTTAAAATCTTCAAGGTGGTATGGGACACTTTGATTCAAAAATATCTTTATTAAATGTTTTAAATGGTTTTGGAAATGGTTTCTTTTTGAATGGATTCATTATTTCAATATCCTAAAATGTTATATTGTGATTAATGTGGAAATTTTATCTTTACTTTATGCATATTTTATGTGATACGTTTATGTTATGGTTCTTGGGCATTGTTATGAAAACGGGTGGTTCCGTGATAAACTAAGGGCGGGTGAGCCCGATATAGCTCTCTAATGCATTGGGTAACGCGAAGGAGTGAAACGTTAAGGTTTCTCCGAAGAGATTTAGGGAATATACTGTGATGGGTATTCCAAACGTAACCAAGAGGGTTACTCCCTATGTAAGAATGTTATGAATTCCTCAAGTAACCTTTATGTCTTATGATTTCTATGATTTATTCATGGTTTGATGAGGTATGTTAAAGTGCCTATGTTTTATGGGTAAAGTATGATTTCATTATTATGTATATATGAACTCATATTTCCTTTCCATATTTTTATAACCCTTACTGAGATTTTTATGCTCATCCAAAGTTTTTGAAATGTTTTTCACAGGTCAAGGGAAAGGTACATGATGTGATGATAGTGTCAATGATGTGTCAAGAAAGAATCCATGTTTTATTTTAAATATGTTTCCGTTGATGGGAAGAATGAATACTATCTTTTATGTAACCACCTTGTTTAAATGTGGAATGTAATGAAAGTTTCATGATCTAATTCTCTAAAACTCTAAACCTGAAAAGATCCTCAATGTGTAATCTTGTAATAACTCAAGATTAAGTAAGGTTTAAGGCTGGGGCCTTATAGTTGGTATCAGAGGTCGGTTTAGATAACTTTAGAGGTTAGGGTATTCTTTAAGCATAAGTGACATTACCATAATGGTTAGGATTTCAGAAAGAGTCCCAGTTTTAGATAAAGTGAATTAGTAAGTATATCTTAGTGTTTACCTTCCTCATTAGTACATGATGGTTTTGTTGATATACTCACACTGACATTTCTGTTTTTAGTGAATAGATGGATCTAGCAGGCACCAAAGTGACAATAGGTTTGAAGGAAACTGTGGTGGTTCTCTGATTAAGAGACTAGATAAAATGGGGGATTCAATGAGGAAACTCATGGTTGTTCTAAACCAACTATCAAGGAGTCGTGAACAACCACTTGAACCTTGGTATGATCTTTAATGCATCATGTACGAGATGAACAATCAATGTGGAAGTTCAGGCAATAATTATAAAGGTAACCATTAGAGTTTATATGATCCTTACTTTTGAGGTAATTATGGGTTACTATATGTTATGCTGGAAAATGAAAGGCATGCGATAAAATTGAGGTTAAATTATGTTATGGTTATTTTTGATGATTTTACCTCTTTTTGGGGAATGATTTGAGAATTATATAGTTTTGGAAAAAGGACAACACGCAGACCGTGTGACAACCCGTCGCGTTGGACAAAGTTGCGGGAATCAAACCCACAACCAAAGTGCGACTGATATTTATCGCCTATCACTGGACTACGTGAAGTCCCTGGTTAGTTTGACTGATTATTTTTAGTTATATGATTTTATGAATTAAGAGTAAGTTTATTTTGGGTTATTTATGAAAATGATTAACCTATCATGGAGGATATGTGATTAGGTTAATTAATTTTCAATACGAGACTTTAGGAGCAACTGATGTTGTTTGGAGATAAATGTTATGATTTAACTTGGAAGACTATGTGACTAAATCCTTCAAATATTTGGGTTTCAATCTTATATTGGTTTACTTTGAAGAATTTTATGGACAAATTGTTTATCGGATGGTCCTCGTTGAACTTTGGGTTTTGTTGGAAAAATTTTGGAGATTAAGCATAGATTTTCTTTTTAATGGGTTATCCTTTTCTGGATTATCTGACCTTGTACTAACCTTTTTGGTTTTGGTTTTGGTTAAAGCCCAAAGACATGGGATTTATATATTTCTCTTTGGTGGATTAGGTGATTCTCTAGAAGTTGATTATAGTACTCTTAATGTGAACAAGTCTCCCTAAATACTCGTCTTTTGGAAAAAAATATGAGTTTGATTAAGGAATCTAGTAAAAGTTGAAAGTCAACATGATAAGTGATTATGTTTCCTTATGAATAAATTCCTCAATAAAAAGTAACTTAAAACAAAAATTTTGTCTATTAACTTTTCCTACTGGGGAATCGAATACCGTTTAACCTATCACAAGTTTGTGATTTTCTTATGGTTAACTTTCTCCTAGACATGTTTACTATCACTCTCCCTCAAGAACATGACACTTTGATTTTTCTTCCATGTCCATGTTTTTCTACATATGGGTTAACTCAGGAGACCTCTGTACTTATCTTCCTTTATTTTAAAGTGATTGTTTTACCGACTCTTGTTCCGATGTGGGACTTTCAAGGATGTTTCCAAGCTCAATTTTAAAAATTGCGAGGACGCAATTCCCAAAAGGGGGGAAGGATGTAACACCCCAGGTAAATAAAGAATATGACATTTTCATATTTATCCATATTTGTGAATAAAATATTAATATGACTTTAAAGGGGACGCTATGCTCGATGGCGTACCCAACACGCAACAACGAGTTTCTTGGGAATCTTACGTTGCAGTCTAATAATAAAATAATATTATTTTAAATGGTAGTTAACATGTAGCCGTTGTATTGACGGGAATGGATATAAATAACTAAAATATGATTATATATGTTTTTAAATATTTTACATTTATCCAATAAAATATAAAGGCATAAAATACAGAAAGAATTCAATTTTAGGCGTATATGCCCTAGTTTTCACTAAAGGTTCACTTATCACCTTTTGATGGTGAACCGTCATTAAATATAGTTTTGTTCACTCTTATACATCCTTTTGGACCAAATAAAACTCTTCTTAAGAATTGGGACATCAAAATTTACTTTGTGTAAATTTTTGGTATCTTTCTGATAAAGTTCTTTTTTTAATGAATAGTGTAAAATGTTGTATTTTAATTCAAAACCTCTTTTTAATCTAATTTATTTATATGATTAGATTATCTTTTGAATTGGTTTTAAAGTGAAATTATAATATATTTTTACCATTAAATCCAATAGTGGTCGTTGGAATTAATTTCACTTTGAAATCAGACTTAAACTAGTGTCAATCTTTTGATACATATTGTTTCATAAAAACACGCTATTTGCTCTGACAGCGAGAATTAATTATTAAATTAATTAATGTGACTTATATGATTTGAATTTTGTAAAATAGACTTCATTTTTTAATTCAGAATATCAAATATAGCTTAGGGTGAATTTTTGGGATTTTTCTGAAAAACTTCAATTTTTGATGAATAGTGAAACCACTAAGTGGTACTTATAAAAATTGATTTTTCCATTTAAATGAAATTTTTCCATCTTTGTGTTTTGAATTTAAAAAATCCTACATACATGGTTGTCATTAAGAAGTAAAATTTGGTTCAATGGGATAAACAGAATTTTTTGGAGAATAGTAACTTATTAAGTTTTTAATCGCGATTAGAGGTAATTAGTGTAGTTTATGGTAAGAATAATGTTTTAATAAAATGAAATGAACTTGACACATGTCCTAACCTCATTGAATGTGTCATGGAAAACCAATACAACCCATGGGTCAACTTGGGGACCCCATGAATCCACTTTGGTTGGAAAATGACATTAATATATTTTTATTTAAAGTTAAAGTAAAAATGAGACAAACATGAAATGTTTTACTAAAACAATTTTTACATGGGGTTATACAAATAAGATTTTTGACTATAAATATTAATTGGAAAGATAAAAATATTTCATACATCATAGTATTTTTTTATAATTTTTAGACATTAAATAAATTAAATTATTTATGACATCATGATGATGCAGCGATGACCTCATTATTTAACGATTTAAATAAAATGGAAAGATAATGTAATATATAAGACCTACACATGTCCAAAACCTATTGGATGAGTGGATTTAGAACCCTTATCACCTTATCCTCTAATTACATGAATGTGGGACCTCTTAAATCCGAATACCATTTTAAAATAAAGTGACTTTTCTTTACCTTCCAAGAGTGCCCCTCCTCTCCTCTTATAAAAGGCCCCCACCTCTACCTCCTTACCCACACTCCCA
Source organism: Viscum album (assembly GCA_963277665.1). NCBI lineage: Eukaryota > Viridiplantae > Streptophyta > Magnoliopsida > Santalales > Viscaceae > Viscum > Viscum album. The sequence goes on from OY728156.1 coordinate 58,104,850, forward strand.
AAGCCTTTGTCTCGTCCAACCTCTGCCCATTTTATCTCTCCAATTCTCTCTCTTACTCCTTGAAGCCTCTCTTTGGGCAGAAGTCTTCCCAAGGAAGCCTTTGATCTCAAACGAAAGGGAGTTACCCGATTTTAAGGTAATGTCTTCACTTGAGTCCTTTTGTTTTATTTTGCTTCTCCAACCCCCTAAACTCTTTTTATTGATTTCTTTTGTAACAACTCCAGTATCATAAATATACTAGGATGTTGTTATAAGAAGGATTCTAGCTACACTTTCACACACATACATCTAATGGTTAAAGAACATACTGTTTCTGTGGATGACGAATTTCTGCCTCCCGAAGCGATGATTGTTCAACATTATTCTAACAACTTCAAAGGTGGCCATTAAGATGACAATATATTTATATATGATATATAGTATGTTTATGTTTTCCTTAAACTTATTTATTTTTCATTTTAGGCATACCTTTATGGTTTCCAGTATGGGTAAACGCGATATCTTCATTTAAGGAAGTGCGGACTACCACCCCCTCAAAGTGATGTGATTCGTTAATTCCATATGTGGGACGTATAAAGGATGGATTTAATGATATTATATATGATAACATACTTTAATTAAAATACTATTATGTAAAATTATTTTTTAATTCCATTAAATATGAAATAGAAATGGAAGTAGCGTTCATGCGTACGTACGACTTACCGTCTCCATGAACGGTACATTTCATATCTTATCTCAAAATGTTATGTAATATTATAAGTACATATATATAATGGATATATATGTAATATATTACATCTAAATTATTGATATCATTCTGGAATGATAACATATATATATATCTCATTTTTTTTTAATTCCATTAATATGACAAAAAAATGAAAGTAGCGTTCATGCGTACGTACGACCTACTGTTTCCATGAACGGTGATTTTAATTTTTATCTCCAAATGATATGGAATAGTATAAAATGAATATATAATGGATATATATGATATTTAAAACATCAATACTATTCTGGATATGATGTACCTATAACTACATGGAAAATTATCTTCCAACAAGTTCAATTTTTGACTCATGTACCAAACATCGGCAAAAACGTCTGATATGAACTAACATTATTAAAAAATTATTATAACATTATAATATGTGATATGAACTGAATAATAATCTCTAAAGGTGGTACTTATGAAATTATTAATTGACCAAAGTTTATTATTCAGGAATATAAAGAAACGAACAAGACAAGTTGGACTTGAGGTAAGGGATCCTACTCCTCTCTTTATTTTTAAGTACAGTCTTTTATGTCATTCCTTTTAAGCTCATATTTCTTGTGATTGGGATGTTCTTTTATATTACTCTAACTGTAATTTTTATGTAAATATGATGAGAGACCCTATTCTCTCTCATCAATCCATTTTGGAAGTTTTGAGTGGCGCCGTTAGGCTGCCAAATTTTTGTAAGAGATCTAACCTCTCTCTTTCTTTTTAAGTACTCTCCTTTATGTCACTTATTTTAAGCTCCTCTTTGTTATGTTGGGGGATGTTATTTTATATTCATATTTCTTTAAACTTTATGTTGATGTGATGAGAGAACCTATTTCCTCTCATCAATCCATTTTTTGGAAGTTTTACGTGGCGCCGTTAGGCTGCCGAGTTTTCATAAGGGATTTTTCATCTCACTTTTATTCCCGTGAGATTTATGCTACATTTTCCACAATTTCCTTTGAGTGGTGTATGTACTGACCATTATTTTACTCATTGTGTAATATTCTTTCATTTATGAGTATTTACATCAATTATGTATTTTCCTTCTTTCACGGGGTGTATGTTTCGAAAGATACCCATGTCGGTAAGGGAACCTTTCACCCTCCTCTTTTTAAAAGACTTATTTTGTTATGTCTTTTAATTCACATAATATTATTTTGGGATATGTTCTTATATATCCTTATTGATGTGAATTTTATGTCCAACTGATGAGATACCATTTTTATCTCTCATCAACTCTTTTTCTGAATTTTGAAGTGATGCCGTTAGGCTGTCGAATTTTACCAAGGGAACTTTTTAACCCAATTTCGATTTCTTTGGGTTCAACATGTAGTTATTGAATATGTCATATTTTGAATATGTGTGAATGACCTTTTATTGTTTTACACTTAATATCCACTTATATTGGGTGTATTTATATTTGTCACACATAATTTTGAGATTGAATTATCCTTAATTTAAGGATACCTTCTTTATAAGGGAATTCATCACATTTGAAATTTCTACTGAGACTTCATTGTTGTTATGCACCAATTCACTATTATATGGTGTATATACTATCCTTTGGAATATTATATCATGAATCCATTTATTCTCATGATATTATGAAGTTCTGACTAAATGTTATTCCTCAATTATTGTATTCAAGTGTCTCTAATTTTGGTAGAACCCCTTTAACCAAAATATCACTTTAAATGTTTTAATTATTTGTTCTTATTAATATCCATGTTTTCAAATTGGTTTTAAGGATTTATTTATATGGATATTAATGGTTTAAAATTTTAAAATCTTCAAGGTGGTATGGGACACTTTGATCCAAAAATATCTTTATTAAATGTTTTAAATGGTTTTGGAAATGGTTTCTTTTTGAATGGATTCATTATTTCAATATCCTAAAATGTTATATTGTGATTAATGTGGAAATTTTATCTTTACTTTATGCATGTTTTATGTGATACGTTTATGTTATGGTTCTTGGGCATTGTTATGAAAACGGGTGGTTCCGTGATAAACTAAGGGCGGGTGAGCCCGATATAGCTCTCCAATGCATTGGGTAACGCGAAGGAGTGAAACGTTAAGGTTTCTACGAAGAGATTTAGGGAATATACTATGATGGGTATTCCAAATGTAACCAAGAGGGTTACTCCCTACGTAAGAATGTTATGAATGCCTCAAGTAACCTTTATGTCTTATGATTTCTATGATTTATTCATGGTTTGATGAGGTATGTTAAAGTGCCTTTGTTTTATGGGTAAAGTATGATTTCATTCTTATGTATATATGAACTCATGTTTCCTTTCCATATTTTTATAACCCTTACTGAGATTGTTATGCTCATCCAAAGTTTTTGAAATGTTTTTCACAGGTCAAGGGAAAGGTACATGATGTGATGATAGTGTCAATGATGTGTCAAGAAAGAATCCATGTTTTATTTTAAATATGTTTCCGTTGATGGGAAGAATGAATACTGTCTTTTATGTAACCACGTTGTTTAAATGTGGAATGTAATGCAAGTTTCATGATCTAATTCTCTAAAACTCTAAACTTGAAAAGATCCTCAATGTGTAATCTTGTAATAAGTCAAGATTAAGTAAGGTTTAAGGCTGGGACATTATAGTTGGTATCAGAGGTCAGTTTAGATAACTTTAGAGGTTAGGGTATTCTTTAAGCATAAGAGACATTACCATAATGGTTAGGATTTCAGAAAGAGTCCTAGTTTTAGATAAAGTGAATTAGTAAGTATATCTTAGTGTTTACCTTCCTCATTAGTACATGATGGTTTTGTTGATATACTCACACTGACATTTCTGTTTTTAGTGAATAGATGGATCTAGCAGGCACCAAAGTGACAATAGGTTTGAAGGAAACTGTGGTGGTTCTCTGATTAAGAGACTAGATAAAATGGGGGATTCAATGAGGAAACTCGTGGTTTTTCTAAACCAACTATCAAGGAGTCATAATCAACCACTTGAACCTTGGTATGATCTTTAATGCATCATATACGAGATGACCAATCAATGTGGAAGTTTAGGTAATAATTATAAAGGTAACCATTAGAGTTTATATGATCCTTACTTTTGAGGTAATTATGGGTTACTATATGTTATGCTGGAAAATGAAAGACATGAGATAAAATTGAGGTTAAATTATGTTATGGTTATTTTTGATGATTTTATCTCTTTTTGGGGAATGATTTGAGAATTATATAGTTTTGGAAAAAGGACAACACGTAGACCGTGTGACAACCCGTCGCGTCGGACAAAGTTGCGGGAATCAAACCCACAACCAAAGTGCGACTGATATTTATCGCCTACCACTGGACTACGTGAAGTCCCTGGTTAGTTTGACTGATTCTTTTTAGTTATATGATTTTATGAATTAAGAGTAAGTTTATTTTGGGTTATTTATGAAAATGATTAACCTATCATGGAGGATATGTGATTAGGTTAATTACTTTTCAATACGAGACTTTAGGAGCAACTGATGTTGTTTGGAGATAAATGTTACGATTTAACTTGGAAGACTATGTGACTAAATCCTTAAAATATTTGGGTTTCAATCTTAGATTGGTTTACTTTGAATAATTTTATGGACAAATTTTTTATCGGATGGTCCTCGTTGAACTTTGGGTTTTGTTGGACAAATTTTGGAGATTAAGCATAGATTTTCTTTTTAATGGGTTATCCTTTTCTGGATTATCTGACCTTGTACTAAACTTTTTGGTTTTGGTTTTGGTTAAAGCCTAAATACATGGGATGTATATAGTTCTCTTTGGTGGATTAGGTGATTCTCTAGAAGTTGATTATAGTACTCTTAATGCGAACAAGTCTCTCTAAATACTCGTCTTTTGGAAAAATATATGAGTTTGATTAAGGAATCTAGTAAAAGTTGAAAGTCAACATGATAAGTGATTATGTTTCCTTATGAATAAATTCCTCAATAAAAAGTAACTTAAAACAAAAATTTTGTCTATTAACTTTTCCTACTGGGGAATCGAATACCGTTTAACCCATCACAAGTTTGTGATTTTCTTATGGTTAACTTTCTCCTAGACATGTTTACTATCACTCTCCCTCAAGAACATGACACTTTGCTTTTTCTTCCATGTCCATGTTTTTCTACATATGGGTTAACTCGAGTGACCTCTGTACTTATCTTCCATTATTTTAAATTGATTGTTTTACCGACTCTTGTTCCGATGTGGGACTTTCAAGGATGTTTCCAAGCTCAATTTTAAAAATTGTGAGGACGCAATTCCCAAAAGGGGGGAATGATGTAACACCCCAGGTAAATAAAGAATATGACATTTTCATATTTATCCATATTTGTGAATAAAATATTAATATGACTTTAAAGGGGACGCTATGCTTGATGACGTACCCAACACGCAACAACGAGTTTCTTGGGAATCTTACGTTGCACTCTTATAATAAAATAATATTATTTTAAATGGTAGTTAACATGTAGCCATTGTATTGGCGGGAATGGATAGAAATAACTAAAATATGATTATATATGTTTTTAAATATTTTACATTTATCCAATAAAAGATAAAGGCATAAAATACAGAAAGAATTCAATTTTAGGCGTATATGCCCTAGTTTTCACTAAAGGTTCACTTATCGCCTTTTGATGGTGAACCGTCATTAAATATAGTTTTGTTCACTATTATACATCCTTTTGGACCAAATAAAACTCTTCTTAAGAATTGGGACATCAAAATTTACTTTGTGTAAATTTTTGGTATCTTTCTGATAAAGTTCTTTTTTTTAATGAATAGTGTAAAATGTTGTATTTTAATTCAAAACCTCTTTTTAATCTAATTTATTTATATGATTAGATTATATTTTGAATTGGTTTTAAAGTGAAATTAGAATATATTTTTACCATTAAATCCAATAGTGGTCGTTGGAATTAATTTCACTTTGAAATCAGACTTAAACTAGTGTCAATCTTTTGATACATATTGTTTCATAAAAACACGCTATTTGCTCTGACAACGGGAATTAATTATTAAATTAATTAATGTGACTTATATGATTTTAATTTTGTAAAATAGACTTCATTTTTTAATTTGGAATATAAAATATAGCTTAGGGTGAATTTTTGGGATTTTTCTGAAAAACTTCAATTTTTGATGAATAGTGAAACCACTAAGTGGTACTTATAAAAACTGATTTTTCCGTTTAAATAAAATTTTGCCATATTTGTGTTTTGAATTTCAAAAATCCGACATAAATGGTTGTCATTAAGAAGTAAAATGTGGTTCAATGGGATAAACATAATTTTTGGTGAATAGTAACTTATTAAGTTTTTAATCGCGATTAGAGGTAATTAGTGTAGTTTATGGTAAGAATAATGTTTTAATAAAATGAAATGAACTTGAAACATGTCCTAACCTCATTGGATGTGTCATGGACGACCAAGACAACCCATGGGTCAACTTGGGGACCCCATGAAGCCACTTTGTTTGGAAAATGACATTAATATCTTTTTATTTAAAGTTAAAGTAAAACTGAGACAAACATGAAATGTTTTACTAAAACAATTTTTAGATGGGGTTATACAAATCATATTTTTGACTATAAATATTAATTGGAAAGATAAAAATATTTCCTACATCATAGTATTTTTTTTATAATTTTTAGACATTAAATAAATTAAATTATTTATGACATCATGATGATGCAGCGATGAACTCATTATTTAACGATTTAAATAAAATGGAAAGATAATGTAATATCTAAGACCTAAAAATGTCCAAAACCTTTTGGATGAGTGGATTTATAACCCTTATCACCTTATCCTCGAATTACATCAATGTGGGACCTCTTAAATCCGAATACCATTTTAAAATAAAGTGACTTTTCTTTACCTTCCAAGAGTGCCCCTCCTCTCCTCTTATAAAAGGCCCCCACCTCTACCTCCTTACCCACACTCCCAAAGCCTTTGGCTCGGCCAAACTCTGCCCATTTTATCTCTACACTTTTCTCTCTTACTCCTTGAAGCCTCACTTTGGGAATAAGTCTTCCCAAGGAAGCCTTTGAGCTCAAACCAAAGGGAGTTACCTGATTTTAAGGTAATGTCTTCACTTGAGTCCTTTTGTTTTATTTTGCTTCTCCAACCCCCTAAACTCTTTTTATTGATTTATTTTGTAACAACTCCAGTATCATAAATATACTAGGATGTTTTTATAAGAAGTATTCTAGATACACTTTCACACACCTACATCTAATGGTTAAAGAACATACTATTTCTGTGGATGGCGAATTTCTGCCTCCCGAAGCGATGATTGTTAAACATTCTTTTAACACCTTCAAAGGTGGCCATTAATATGACACTATATTTATATATGATATATAATATGTTTATGTTTTCCTTAAGCTTATGTATTTTTCATTTTGGGCGTACCTTTATGGTTTCCATTATGGGTAAACGCGATATCTTCATTTAGGGAAGTGCGGACTACCGCCCCCTCAAAGTGATGTGATTCGTTAATGCCATATGTGGGACGTATAAAGGATGTATTTAATGATATTATATATGATACCATACTGGAATTAAAATAATATTATGTATCATTATGTTTTAATTCCATTAAATATGAAATATAAATGGAAGTAGCGTTCATGCGTACGTACGGCTTACCGTCTCCATGAACGGTACATTTCATTTCTTATCTCAAAATGTTATGTAATATTATAAGTACATATATATAATGGATATATATGTAATATATTACATCTAAATTATGGATATCATTATGGAATGATAACATATATATATCTCTCATTTTGTTTTAATTCCATTAATATGAAAAAAATGAAAGTAGCGTTCATGCGTACGTACGGCCTACCGTCTCCATGAACGGTGCTTTTAATTTTTATATCCAAATGATATGGAATAGTATAAAATGAATATATACTAGATATATATGATATTTAATACATAAATACTATTCTGGATATGATGTACCTATAACTACATGGAAAATTATTTTCCAACAAGTTCAATTTTTGACTCATGTACCAAACATCGGCAAAAAGGTCTGATATGAACTAACATTATTAAACAATTATTATAACATTATAATATGTGATATGAACTGAATAATAATCTATAAAGGAGGTACTTAGGCAATTATTAATTTACCAAAGTTTATTATTCAGGAATATAAAGAAACGAACAAGACAAGTTGGACTTGAGGTAAGGGATCCTACTCCTCTCTTTCTTTTTAAGTACACTCTTTTATGTCATTCCTTTTAAGCTCATATTTCTTGTTATTGGGATGTTCTTTTATATTACTCTTACTGTAATTTTTATGTACATATGATGAGAGACCCTATTCTCTCTCATCAATCCATTTTGGAAGTTTTGAGTGGCGCCGTTAGGCTGCCAAATTTTTGTAAGAGATCTAACCTCTCTCTTTCTTTTTAAGTACTATCCTTTATGTCACTTCTTTTAAGCTTCTCTTTGTTATGTTGGGGGATGTTATTTTATATTAATATTTCTGTAAACTTTATGTTGATGTGATTAGAGACCCTATTTCCTCTCATCAATCCATTTTTGGAAGTTTTAAGTGGCGTCGTTAGGCTGGCGAGTTTTCGTAAGGGATTTTTAATCTCACTTTTATTCCCGTGAGATTTATGTTACATTTGCCACAATTTCCTTTGATTGGTGTATGTACTGACCATTATTTTACTCATTGTGTAATATTCTTTCATTTATGAGTATTTACATCAATGATGTATTTTCCTTCTTTCACGGGGTGTATGTTTCGAAAGATACCCATGTCGGTAAGGGAACCTTTCACCCTCCTCTTTTTAAAAGACTTATTTTGTTATGTCCTTTAATTCACATAATATTATTTTGGGATATGTTCTTATATATCCTTATTGATGTGAATTTTATGTCCAAGTGTTGAGATACCCTTTTTATCTCTTATCAACTCTTTTTCTGAATTTTGAAGTGATGCCGTTAGGCTGTCGAATTTTACCGAGGGAACTTTTTAACCCAATTTCGATTTATTTGGGTTAAACATGTAGTTATTGAATATGTCATCTTTTGAATATGTGTGAATGAACTTTTATTGTTTTACACTTAATATCCACTTATATTGGGTGTATTTATATTTGTCACACATAATTTTGAGATTGAATTATCCTTAATTTAAGGATACCTTCTTTATAAGGGAATTCATCACATTTGACATTTCTACTGAGACTTCATTGTTGTTATGCACCAATTCACTCTTATATGGTGTATATACTGTCCTTTGGAATATTATATCATGAATCCATTTATTCTCATGATATTATAAAGTTCTGACTAAATGTTATTCCTCAATTATTGTATTCAAGTGTCTCTAATTTTGGTAGAACCCCTTTAACCAAAATATCGCTTTAAATGTTTTAATTATTTGTTCTTATTAATATCCATGTTTTCAAAGTGGTTTTAAGGATTTATTTATATGGATATTAATGGTTTAAAATTTTAAAATATTGAAGGTGGTATGTGACACTTTGATTCAAAAATATCTTTATTAAATGTTTTAAATGGTTTTGGAAATGGTTTCTTTTTGAATGGATTCATTATTTCAATATCCTAAAATGTTATATTGTGATTAATGTGGAAATGTTATCTTTACTTTATGCATGTTTTATGTGATACGTTTATGTTATGGTTCTTGGGCATTGTTATGAAAATGGGTGGTTCCATGATAAACTAAGGGCGGGTGAGCCCGATATAGCTCTCCAATGCATTGGGTAACACGAAGGAGTGAAACGTTAAGGTTTCTCTGAAGAGATTTTGGGAATATACTGTGATGGGTATTCCAAACGTAACCAAGAGGGTTACTACCTATGTAATAATGTTATGAATGCCTCAAGTAACCTTTATGTCTTATGATTTCTATGATTTATTCATGGTTTGATGAGGTATGTTAAAGTGCCTATGTTTTATGGGTAAAGTATGATTTCATTCTTATGTATATATGAACTCATGTTTCCTTTCCATATTTTTATAACCCTTACTGAGATTTTTATTCTCATCCCAAGTTTTTGAAATGTTTTTCATAGGTCAAGGGAAAGGTACATGATGTGATGATAGTGTCAATGCTGTGTCAAGAAAGAATCCATGTTTTATTTTAAATATGTTTCCGTTGATGAGAAGAATGAATACTGTCTTTTATGTAACTACTTTGTTTAAATGTGGAATGTAATGCAAGTTTCATGATCTAATTCTCTAAAATTCTAAACCTGAAAAGATCCTCAATGTGTAATCTTGTAATAACTCAAGATTAAGTAAGGTTTAAGGCTGGGGCCTTATAATCAATAAATTATATTTTTAACCAAATGAATAGAAATTTAATTAAGAAACCCCTTACCACAAAAATTCTTTTTCTATGTTTTTTATTATTTAATTTCTTTTTTTTGTATCCCTATAAATTTTATTTTTTGTTTTGGTTTCAAAATAAAATAAGAGAACAAATAAAAAATTTATTGTTTTATTTTAAAGAATTTCCCCCAACGATCACCTCTAGTTATTTACATCTGATATATGTTTGTTTTTTTTAATTTCCACCTTTGGTGATATCAGATATATTTGAAGGTTTTTTGTTTTTTTTAAGAGTGTTAGAAAGGATAGATCAATTTTATTAGGTGGAAGAATAAAGAAAAATATCCATTTATTATAGTGGAAGAATAAGATGATGAAGAATAGTTAAGCTTATTCCAATCCTATTTTTTTACATTTCCTACTTTTATAATTCTTTAAAGAGAAAAAGTATTTATTTTTTATCATCCCATATTTTCATCTATAGAGACCTGGGTTTTGACATGTAAGACTTTGGAATATTTTTAAGAATATTTTTGAAGTTGGGTGCAGAGTTAGTACGAGAATATTAGGCATTGAGAGCCTTGGTGTAGTGATTTTAAAAATATTAAACATATTTTGTCATGAGTGAACGGTTTCACTTGAAAAGAAGAATAACTCCTAAGTGGAGTCTCATATTGGATTTTTCTGACCATCGTTGAGATCAGAACTTCATGGTTACCCTAGGTGTGAGATAAAGTTTTTTGTGCTCAAATTTTTTGATGGAGTTGAGATGATGAGGTGTTAAATGGTTGATTAATTGATTAAATGAAAATTTAATCAATTAATTAAACCTAAACCTAGTACTCTCTCCCTCCCCCTCTCGTGTTGGGAGCACAAAACCAAAGATCAGCCACTCCTCTCCTCTCCTCCCTTTGGTGAATATGGAAACAAGTCCGAATAAAAGCATTGAGGTGTTATTGGTCTCTGTTTCTGACGCAGATCATTATCAAATTGAGAGGTAGCATGACCCAAGATTTTTTATTCACCAAAATATACTATGTTTTACCCTCAAGGTTTTTGGATTGATTTTTGGTCCTAATACCCATTTTTTATGCTTTTTATAAAGTTTTAGAGCCCACTTACTATTGCTAATGATCCCTACTAGGTAGATCTATGGGTTTTGTGTTAAACCGGGGTGAATTGGGAATTTTTGTAGGCGATTACAAACTAGAATTACCATATACATAGTGTGTAGTCCAATGACACATGTTTTGTATCCCTTCTTTTTTTAGGAAGATGATTTTTGGGGTCTACACATCATGTACCATGTTTACACGTTGTGTAGTACCCCAATCTGTGTTTCCATGGGACATGGATTGGGATAGCTATGTAAAAATACTTGGTTGTGTACAACTACAAGGACAAAGTTCATAGATATGGGGTCTAGTACATAGACATAGGCAACCCACATGGTAGGGACTAGGTGAATTTGGACACAACATGAACCTTATCTACATGTTGTGTACCTCTATATAAGATGGAAAACAGTGTAGAACGGATTCACGACTAGGTACTCAGGCAGGTTCACACACTATGTGGACCCTAGTGCACATTGTGTACTTCTTAATATCTTCTTGAGATCTTCCGACTTCTGCATATTTTCTCTATGAAAAATATTCAAGCTTAAAATCATCATATCCTGAGTATACTTCTACATAGAACAAGATGGTGGCCTTCGTTTCGACCTATAAGATCTGAGGTGGTGTTTTCAGAGAAATTATCTTTTGAAGTTATTCTTAACTGATGCTGGATATTGGTGTGGTTTGTGAAGAGAGACATTGGGACTTGGGATCCATTATCATATCAGGATGCGGGTTTCCCTTACCACTCTACTTTAGTTTATATGGGACTCCCCACATTGTGGGGATAGGTTTATTTACCTTTCAGTAGTTTATTTAAGGTTGGTACTCTACTAATGGACTAGGATGTGGGTTCCCCATGAGGTTCATGTAGTTGGATAGTGACCCCCTACCGTTTAGGGGAATAGTCCCCCCATACTCTTTTGGTAATATAGAGTAGGTACTGTCCTATTGGACTAGGGTATGGGTCTTCTATCCATGGAGTCAGTAATCTTATTTCTTATCAGGATTGGGTCTTCTATATGTGACATATATATAGAGTGGGTACTCCCCTAGTGGGTTAGGGAGTGGGTCCTCTATTCCTAGAGTCATAACTCCCCTATTGTTCCATGTTATGGGTCCTCTATATGTTTTGTCAATGTAGAGACGGAACACCCCTGTCATACCAGGGATCTGGTCTTCTAGCCCACGCATTATGGGAATAGGTCCTCTATCCTTTGAGTAGTACTCTCCTAACATACCAAGGTGTGCATCCTCAAGGAGTTGTACCACCCATCTCTGAGTAGCGGGGGGAGAGAGTCCTCCATTTCAATTAAGGATCCCCCAACTTTTGTGTATAGTTTCAAGGATATAGCCCATCCACTAGATATGAGTGATTCTTAGTTAGGATGTAGTTCTTCCTTAACAGACTAAGGTGTTGGCCACTCCATATAGGAGCGACAGAGGTTTTGTAAGTTGGTTTGGAGGTAGTACTCCCTCACCTATAGGGAAGTGGAAAGGTTTGGGTTCCTACATTCTCTCTCATTAGAGAGTACACATGATATGAATATTTTATAGTAGTACTTCCTCAGTTGGTGGCAGTGGCGAGGTGCATGCCTCTCTACTTGGGTTTCTTTATCCTTGTGTAGGGAAAAGGTTAGTGATGGAAGGACCTCGGGTGTTGGGCACTTGAGTTGTACCAAGTAGGTTGTTCCTGGTGGATCATGTTTTCTCAGAAGAACCATTAGGAATAATAAGTTAGTTCATAATGGAGTGTATCTATCATATTAGTTCCATATGGGATTTTTGAGCTCTGGAGTGGGTTCTCTTTGTTTTGTGTTACCTTTAATGCCTCGAGTATAATCTTGTTGTTGGCTATATGTTTAGAGCCTCATGAGACTTAGAGTCTGAGATAGGTATATATGGGTGATGCCTAGGATCTATATATTGTTTTAAAATTATTCATTTAAACCCCTTGAGGATTTAGTATACTTACATCTCATGTGCCCATACCCTAGTTTTGGTTTCACTTTTTCCATGGGAGGTGAAGACGAGATGGGTATTCCAACTGCTTTTTGTTTTTAGATTTTTGTGGTTAGATGAGGTCACACTCCTACTATGGGTGGAAAAGGATCTAAATTTATTTTATCTATTCCCCATTTTGATCCTCTTGTGATTGGTCGAGGTTACTTCTTGTTGGGTTGAGTTTTGGGACATGTTTACCCTACTTTGGTTCTTATGGGTTTCTTTGACATAGATGACTAGTCATGTACAGTCGATGATGGTTTGAGATGGAGTTTCTCTCTCGATGGGGTTTTCTCTGGCTAGGTCGACCAGACTATTGCCTTCCAGTTTATCCCTTTTCTTTTGTTTTTTTTGGGTGCCTACTGAGTATTTTTATACCCACTATTTTTGAGTATTTTCCCGCCCATGTTGTGTCTTGTGTAGAACACAGGACATTCGATGGAGACCATAGAGAACCCGATGTAGGAAGAACTTATCGAGCTAGACCAAATGATTTTTTACCATAGGTGGGCCGAGGATCTGTACAACAGTTACTTTTGATAGTGTTACCCTCCTTTTAAGAAGGTCTGGCACTTTTATCTTTTTCTTTGGTGGGTGCATAGTTTTTCATTTTCACTTTTAGTACTTATATTGTAATCCGATTTGGGATATATGTATGCATGAGTTTTATTTTTCTTCTTTTTATATCTCTGTAATGTTGCATTGTGGTGTTTTTGGGTGTGTGAGTATAGGTAATTTTGGAAATGGACTCCCTGATTTAGTTATTGTAACACCCCAAGATTTCATAGTGTGTTATTTCTTCAAAATAATTCAATAACTTGCACTACACGCAACACTGAGTTCAATTGCACCATGACTTGCCAAAAAAAAAGCCATTAAAAGAGGTCATGAATAGTATTAACTAAATTTTAAACTTTATATAATCCTTATAATTTTAGAATCCATATTATGAGTTTCTTAGTCATAATGCAAGAACAGATTCATTTTCAGTATTGCACTTTTATCAACTTTTGATAGTGAAACCTTTTTAAATACAATATTTTAAACTTTTTGACTAAATGGAGACATCAAAAAATTTAAAATGAAACATCCCAAGCTTCCACGGTACGTTTCCCTTCGAATAATGCGATAGCGTGTGTTGTACGCAACCTCGAGTTCTAACACACGCCACAACTAATTAAACTAGCCGTTGTGAATAGTAATACCTAATTTTTGAAATCATATATATTTTATATTTTAAAATGGACTTCATTTTTGGATTCGGAATATCGAAATTAGCCTAGGGTGAAATTTTGGTACATTTCGGATAACTTTCATATTTTGATGAATAGTGAAAATTTCTAAATTTTAATTAAAAACAACTTTTTTAATCAAAATAATTAATAGTGATAAATTATGAATTTGAGTGGTTTTAAAGTATATTTAGAATATATTTTTACCGTTTAATATAATGTTGGTCATTGGACATAATTTTACAATTAAACCGAACATAAACAAGTGTCAATCTTTTGATAGTTATTATCTCTTAAAAACACGCTTTTTGTTTTGACAGCGGGAATTAATTTTAAATTAATTTCTGCCACTTCTGTGTTTTGAATTTAGGAAAATGGATTCCATATTTGGAATCAGGATGTTCAAATTGTGTAAATAGGTAACTTTTATTTTTACACATTTTGAATAATTACTGCGGTAAATATTTTATTTACCATGGTTAAAGGGTAAATCCGGTAAATAAGGGTTAAAAAAAATAATATTATAATAATACTAAATTACCCTAAAACGTGTCTTAACCCTATTGGTTGATACATGGTCGACCATGGTCATCTTTGTGTCAATTTTGGGACCCCATGGATCCACTTGTAAGTGATAATGACACTTTATTTTAATTAAGTTAAAATGAATACAAAAATGACACAAGCATATATCTTTTAGAAGAACAATTTTTACATAGAGTTATACATGTTGGATTTTCGATTATAAATATTCATTAGAAAGCTAAAAAGATTTCCTACATAATGATATTTTATTTATAATTTTTATACATTATATAATTTATTTTATTTATGACACAATGATGATGCAGTAATTACTAAAATAGTGAAAAATAAAAATAATTGATATTATAAATACCCAAATAAATATAATATGAAACTTTTAATGAATTAAACTAATTTTCTAGGCTAATATGATATATTAGGATTGATTTAATGGACTTTGTTCGAAGTAATAAATCTGTTATGAGTTTCACAAAAATCAACTATTGAATAGTGTCAAAATTGACATAAAAGAGTTCTTAAAACAAATATTATATTATTAATTGATATTAAATTCCTAAAAATCTAAGGTTCGGCCAAGAGACTTATATTATGATAGGTTAATCATTAATGGACCACTTGGGGGTCTCTTGGATGTATATAGTAAGTTTATTAACCATATTATATAAAAATACAAAGAGACATTGTAAAAGTGAAACTAAATAACTTAGAGTTAATACTTAAAGATAAGGTTAATATAAGTACCCAAACCTGTCTAAATTCTATTGGATGAGTTGTTTTCGACCTATCCCCACCTCATACTTTGAATAGTCAACTTTGGAGCCTTTAGAAACCGAATATGAATTTATTATAAATTAATATTTATAGCTTTTCCAAAGGTGCCCCTCACCCCTCTTATAAAAGGGCACTCCTCCTTCTCATTTCTTCACACCTCTAAAGCCTTTTGGTTCGGCCAAACTCTGCCCAAATACTCTCCCAACATCCCTCAATACAACCTAGAGGCCTTAGTTTGATCAGAAAGACAACCTAAGGAGCCCTTTTGATCAAATCAAAAGGAAGAACCCGAAGAAGAGGTAATGATTTCACCACCCTTTTCTAAGTTCATTTCTTCTTCCACTTCTTCTTCCTTTGTTCTTACCATTCTGAAATAATAACTCCAGTATCTCACATATACTGTGATGTTATTATAAATATGGTACAATCATATTCAGTATTCTATCCACCCTTTGAATAACATGTCACCATACGTGCGTACGTACGGCTTACCGTCTCCACGTCGTGGTGTAATTGTTATTCAATATAATATTATTTGGATGGGTATAATAATGATGTGTAACTCATGTAAATAATAAATATAACATGTTAATGATTCTGTATATATGATATACCATCCATTTATATATTATTTTAATATCAAAAGAATGATATTGTCGCTCGTGCGTACGTACGGACTACCGTCTCCACGAACGCGATGAGATTCATTCTCCATCGTAACCATTAAAGCGTAATTATCATTTTATGATTTAAAAATGATGTTTAAGGACTTGATATCATTCTGGATATGAATAATATACAACCTATCCTTTACAAACATGTCTTACGTAACAAAACATATGAAAGAAAACAAGTAAGTTAACACCCGAAACAACGATAATACTAAGATATTATTATCAAATCAATATTAAAAGATCATATATGATATCATATTAATGTATATGATTCTTGTATAATTTAATAACAATTATTTCACCATTATACAGGAGGTTAACCTACCCCAACCAAGGAAAAGTACAAGGTAAGGGTTATTTCACAATCTCTTCATTATCCGAGGTTGTATTATACGTAATAATCTACTGGGATCTCTTTATCATCCACATCCATGTTTCTTCGAAATGTATTTCAAAACATTTTTACTATTTACAAGAATATGGGTTAAAGTCATTTATACCCTTGTTTGACTTTTTATAAGAGGTTTATAAAGGAATCTTTCCGTCGTTTTCAAAACAAGGTCCCTTTTAACCTTTTCGACAGAATTGAGGTAAGAATGTTTTTTTTAACTTATACGGCGGGTGCGGTTATTTTCCGCCGTTATAAAATCGTCGAAGCTTCCCATACAAGCTTATAAGAATATTTTCAAAGAAAATGTTTTATTTTATATGGATCTTAAATGATTTCAAAATAAAAGGAGATATTTCTTTTAAAAGAATTTTGATTTCATCTATGTCAACATCCTTTGATGGATTTTAAGATTATTTGAAGTTGATTTATTATGATACAAAACTTCTATATTGTATTGAAGGTTTTGTGATATGTTTGACTGTGGATGTGCTATTTTTATACCATTCATAGTTTATTGTGAAAGTATTGACATTTCGTATGCTAGTTTTAATACGAATGTTTATGTTATGTTTAAACCTTTTCATATGGGAATGCATTGGACTTAATAAGTGACGGGTGGAGCCCGCTATAGCTCCTCGATGCATCGGTAGGTCTCATGAGACAAACTAGTGTCTTGGCACAAGGCCTTGACAAAATCTTATTTGTAGCCTTGGCACGAGGCCTTGGCTATGTGGTTATGATAGTCTGGCATTATGCATTCCAACATTATGAAAGTGGTTATTGATTTTTGCATGTGATTATTCGATTAGTAGAATATCCATGTGAATAAGTAAATGGCATTATTTCATTTTACTTTTGCCATACCATGTTGAAGTTCAATTTTAAAAGGCTTTTGTTTTAGTAATGCATTGCCTTAAATGTTTATTCTTATTTATGAAAGTTTCCGCTATATTGTTATCCTTACTGGGCATTTGAGCTCACCCCTTTTCTATGTTTTATTTTTCCCCAGGATGTGAAGAAGTAAATTATGAATGACCTGCAGGGATATTATGAGGGGATAGTAGTGTGGATTATGGAGACATTATGTTGTTGTAGTAGTTTTTCATTTTATGATGTAATGTAAAACTTATGAATATATCTAGTGTTTCCAAGGCTACTAAACCAATCGGTCTTTCGAGATTTGATCTTTCTTGTGATCATGCCAATGTTACGAAGTAATGCACCGACTCTGGGTAGCTGGGGTCGGGGCGTTACAGTTGGTATCAGAGGAAGTTTAGTACAAACCTTGGAAGCTAGATTTAGATATACTTTGATTAGAGCACGTATACCTAAGATGAACTTTGAGGATTTGTATAGAAGAACTTCCTAGAATTTTGGTATTGTAGAGATTTTGTGAGTTTTCCGAGCAATACATCCCTGTCTGGATACGAGCAGGTAGAGGCGGCTCTGGCACAGATGTACCTAGGGGTAAAACCCGAAAACACCGCTTTGAGCTAGACTCGAACGGGAACTGGTGCACGACAACGGGCCTTGCTGCACTCTTGGTTACGACACTCCCGGGGGATATGCTTAGGATAACTCTCATTTTCTTTACAAATCATTATGAAGGGTTTATGAGTATATACTTCCTCAAAGAAAACATTTTTATGATTATGGATTATATCCATAAATAGTTCAATTTATGTTAAGTGTTTTATAAGTATGGGATTATGTGTTTTGATTCATAAACTGATCTAGTTTATGCCATGGTATAGAAATGGCGCCCAGTAGAAGGAATGAGAACTCCAGAAATGCACATGATCCAAAGAGAAGGAAGGATCATATCTTTCATGGTCTTAAGCTAGAATTTATAAGAGAAATAGTCTCCCATGTATTATCATCATATGAAGAAATAATATCATGTGTTGATAAGATAAGTAAAGAGTTTACTGAGTCCTATGGCTTTGAAGGGAAGCAAGAGAATAAAAGGATGGAAGAGAGAAAAATGGATAAAGGGAAGAGGGAAAAGAAGAATTTTCCCATATGTGGTAACTGTGGAAAGAAACACCCTGGAAATTGCCTGAAAGGAATGGGAGTTTGTTATAAGTGTGGAGGAAAAGGGCACAAAGTACATGACTGCAAGGGTAAGAAAATGGTTTCAAATGTACAATGCTTCATTTGCAAGGAGTTTGGACACTACGCGAACCTATGTCCCAGTCATCAGACTATGCCACAAATGATACTATTGGATAATAATCAAGTTATGATACTACCACAGATGAAGAAGAATGATTAGAGTTCTTATGTTGATTATGTCAATTGAGTGTTGTATCAACAATGTACTTGTTATAATAATTATGGAGTATATAGGATTGTACTGCAGTACTATTTCATTAAGGACTTGAGATTGTGTGGAACAAAGAAAAGTGACTCAATATCAGGATAAATTTTTGGAAAATATATGGTTGAGAGAATGATAAACCATAATATAGTTCTGATACCGAGGTAGTGATTTTCGAATAATACATGATTATTTTGGAAAAATTATATTGGATATTCTTGACTACCTTGGAACTGATTAATGATTTGTATATTCCATCATTGTTGGGGTTTAAAACATTTTTGGATTGATGAAGTATATCCAGCATTCAATATGGAATAAGGGAGCATGAATGTAATCTATAAAAAATATGGTAATTCAGGATGTTTCAGTGTATTAAAAGAATACACGATGAAGGTATTCATATGCTATTACGGGTTAAAAAGGATCTACATTATGTTTACCCTCCTTATAAAAGTTGGACTGTGAGTTTGGATAGAATTATTTTGGATAGTTCTTGTTTGGATTATTTTGGATTGCCATAAAAGGACAACCCGGAGGTCGGGCGGCAACCCGTCGCGTCCGGCAAGGCTGCGAGACTTGAACCCGCAACCGAAGGGCGACAAGGGTGTATCACCTACCACTGGCCCACGAGATGTCCTGGATTAAATAATGTAGTTTTTATTAAAAGATCTTTTAGATGAATTATAAATTCTTTTATTTTGGAACCCTAGTATGTGTTATTTTCGGTAATCTTCATACTTTCCACTCTTTATTTTAAATAGAGGCCTCATTAATTCATTTTTCGATGTGGGATTTCAACTAAGATATTTTGAAACGTCAAAAATGTGTTATCCTAATACCCTATGTTTTGTTGAACCGATGGTATTTCAAATCATCATAGATTGATGAATTTAAGGACCTCAATTATACACTTGTTTGTGATTGATGACCTCAATCACTACCTATAAATATTTACGTTTTTCCTCCGATTATATGTCTCTAATTTCCACCAATGTTCTCTTAATCGAGATCATAATTTGGTGGTGACCCTTTGATTTCTCTTTTCCTCATATTAATACTAAATTTTAGTAACCCAATTTCCGATGTGGGGTTTCCCACAAATATATTTTCTACTTTCAACCTTTTATTTTTGAAGAACAATTTCAAATTGCGAGGACGCAATTTATTGAAGGAGGGGAGAATGTAACACCCCAAGATTTCATAGTGTGTTATTTCTTCAAAATAATTCAATAACTTGCACTACACGCAACACTGAGTTCAATTGCACCATGACTTGCCAAAAAAAAAGCCATTAAAAGAGGTCATGAATAGTATTAACTAAATTTTAAACTTTATATAATCCTTATAATTTTAGAATCCATATTATGAGTTTCTTAGTCATAATGCAAGAACAGATTCATTTTCAGTATTGCACTTTTATCAACTTTTGATAGTGAAACCTTTTTAAATACAATATTTTAAACTTTTTGACTAAATGGAGACATCAAAAAATTTAAAATGAAACATCCCAAGCTTCCACGGTACGTTTCCCTTCGAATAATGCGATAGCGTGTGTTGTACGCAACCTCGAGTTCTAACACACGCCACAACTAATTAAACTAGCCGTTGTGAATAGTAATACCTAATTTTTGAAATCATATATATTTTATATTTTAAAATGGACTTCATTTTTGGATTCGGAATATTGAAATTAGCCTAGGGTGAAATTTTGGTACATTTCGGATAACTTTCATATTTTGATGAATAGTGAAAATTTCTAAATTTTAATTAAAAACAACTTTTTTAATCAAAATAATTAATAGTGATAAATTATGAATTTGAGTGGTTTTAAAGTATATTTAGAATATATTTTTACCGTTTAATATAATGTTGGTCATTGGACATAATTTTACAATTAAACCGAACATAAACAAGTGTCAATCTTTTGATAGTTATTATCTCTTAAAAACACGCTTTTTGTTTTGACAGCGGGAATTAATTTTAAATTAATTTCTGCCACTTCTGTGTTTTGAATTTAGGAAAATGGATTCCATATTTGGAATCATGATGTTCAAATTGTGTAAATAGGTAACTTTTATTTTTACACATTTTGAATAATTACTGCGGTAAATATTTTATTTACCATGGTTAAAGGGTAAATCCGGTAAATAAGGGTTAAAAAAAATAATATTATAATAATACTAAATTACCCTAAAACGTGTCTTAACCCTATTGGTTGATACATGGTCGACCATGGGCATCTTTGTGTCAATTTTGGGACCCCATGGATCCACTTGTAAGTGATAATGACACTTTATTTTAATTAAGTTAAAATGAATACAAAAATGACACAAGCATATATCTTTTAGAAGAACAATTTTTACATAGAGTTATACATGTTGGATTTTCGATTATAAATATTCATTAGAAAGCTAAAAAGATTTCCTACATAATGATATTTTATTTATAATTTTTAGACATTATATAATTTATTTTATTTATGACACAATGATGATGCAGTAATTACTAAAATAGTGAAAAATAAAAATAATTGATATTATAAATACCCAAATAAATATAATATGAAACTTTTAATGAATTAAACTAATTTTCTAGGCTAATATGATATATTAGGATTGATTTAATGGACTTTGTTCGAAGTAATCAATCTGTTATGAGTTTCACAAAAATCAACTATTGAATAGTGTCAAAATTGACATAAAAGAGTTCTTAAAACAAATATTATATTATTAATTGATATTAAATTCCTAAAAATCTAAGGTTCGGCCAAGAGACTTATATTATGATAGGTTAATCATTAATGGACCACTTGGGGGTCGCTTGGATGTATATAGTAAGTTTATTAACCATATTATATAAAAATACAAAGAGACATTGTAAAAGTGAAACTAATTAACTTAGAGTTAATACTTAAAGATAAGGTTAATATAAGTACCCAAACCTGTCTAAATTCTATTGGATGAGTTGTTTTCGACCTATCCCCACCTCATACTTTGAATAGTCAACTTTGGAGCCTTTAGAAACCGAATATGAATTTATTATAAATTAATATTTCTAGCTTTTCCAAAGGTGCCCCTCACCCCTCTTATAAAAGGGCACTCCTCCTTCTCATTTCTTCACACCTCTAAAGCCTTTTGGTTCGGCCAAACTCTGCCCAAATACTCTCCCAACATCCCTCAATACAACCTAGAGGCCTTAGTTTGATCAGAAAGCCAACCTAAGGATCCCTTTTGATCAAATCAAAAGGAAGAACCCGAAGAAGAGGTAATGATTTCACCACCCTTTTCTAAGTTCATTTCTTCTTCCACTTCTTCTTCCTTTGTTCTTACCATTCTGAAATAATAACTCCAGTATCTCACATATACTGTGATGTTATTATAAATATGGTACAATCATATTCAGTATTCTATCCACCCTTTGAATAACATGTCACCATACGTGCGTACGTACGGCTTACCGTCTCCACGTCGTGGTGTAATTGTTATTCAATATAATATTATTTGGATGGGTATAATAATGATGTGTAACTCATGTAAATAATAAATATAACATGTTAATGATTCTGTATATATGATATACCATCCATTTATATATTATTTTAATATCAAAAGAATGATATTGTCGCTCGTGCGTACGTACGGACTACCGTCTCCACGAACGCGATGAGATTCATTCTCCATCGTAACCATTAAAGCGTAATTATCATTTTATGATTTAAAAATGATGTTTAAGGACTTGATATCATTCTGGATATGAATAATATACAACCTATCCTTTACAAACATGTCTTACGTAACAAAACATATGAAAGAAAACAAGTAAGTTAACACCCGAAACAACGATAATACTAAGATATTATTATCAAATCAATATTAAAAGATCATATATGATATCATATTAATGTATATGATTCTTGTATAATTTAATAACAATTATTTCACCATTATACAGGAGGTTAACCTACCCCAACCAAGGAAAAGTACAAGGTAAGGGTTATTTCACAATCTCTTCATTATCCGAGGTTGTATTATACGTAATAATCTACTGGGATCTCTTTATCATCCACATCCATGTTTCTTCGAAATGTATTTCAAAACATTTTTACTATTTACAAGAATATGGGTTAAAGTCATTTATACCCTTGTTTGACTTTTTATAAGAGGTTTATAAAGGAATCTTTCCGTCGTTTTCAAAACAAGGTCCTTTTTAACCTTTTCGACAGAATTGAGGTAAGAATGTTTTTTTTAACTTATACGGCGGGTGCGGTTATTTTCCGCCGTTATAAAATCGTCGAAGCTTCCCATACAAGCTTATAAGAATATTTTCAAAGAAAATGTTTTATTTTATATGGATCTTAAATGATTTCAAAATAAAAGGAGATATTTCTTTTAAAAGAATTTTGATTTCATCTATGTCAACATCCTTTGATGGATTTTAAGATTATTTGAAGTTGATTTATTATGATACAAAACTTCTATATTGTATTGAAGGTTTTGTGATACGTTTGACTGTGGATGTGCTATTTTTATACCATTCATAGTTTATTGTGAAAGTATTGACATTTCGTATGCTAGTTTTAATACGAATGTTTATGTTATGTTTAAACCTTTTCATATGGGAATGCATTGGACTTAATAAGTGACGGGTGGAGCCCGCTATAGCTCCTCGATGCATCGGTAGGTCTCATGAGACAAACTAGTGTCTTGGCACAAGGCCTTGACAAAATCTTATTTGTAGCCTTGGCACGAGGCCTTGGCTATGTGGTTATGATAGTCTGGCATTATGCATTCCAACATTATGAAAGTGGTTATTGATTTTTGCATGTGATTATTCGATTAGTAGAATATCCATGTGAATAAGTAAATGGCATTATTTCATTTTACTTTTGCCATACCATGTTGAAGTTCAATTTTAAAAGGCTTTTGTTTTAGTAATTCATTGCCTTAAATGTTTATTCTTATTTATGAAAGTTTCCGCTATATTGTTATCCTTACTGGGCATTTGAGCTCACCCCTTTTCTATGTTTTATTTTTCCCCAGGATGTGAAGAATTAAATTATGAATGACCTGCAGGGATATTATGAGGGGATAGTAGTGTGGATTATGGAGACATTATGTTGTTGTAGTAGTTTTTCATTTTATGATGTAATGTAAAACTTATGAATATATCTAGTGTTTCCAAGGCTACTAAACCGATCGGTCTTTCGAGATTTGATCTTTCTTGTGATCATGCCAATGTTACGAAGTAATGCACCGACTCTGGGTAGCTGGGGTCGGGGCATTACAGTTATACAATCGACACTTCCCACCAATCCCTAGCCTATGGAGGTAGTATTGGGGAATTTATGAATCAATCCCCAGCTTGGGCCAGGTTGTGAAATATTGGAATGAGAGGTAGTTTGATCCTTGTGATGTTGTTTGGAAATTCCCTAAAAATGTTTTGGTTTTGTTTCATACCGATATTTTCATGGTGTTTCGAGATCAGATCAAAGGCCAAAGGCTCCAATGTTGGTGTGGCAGTCGATGTATCCATTCATCGGGACTCTAATAACCTTCTTTTTGACTCGGTATATTATGACACTAGTCACAAGGAAAATAAATGGTTCATGCATCATATAGGACAAAGTTTTTCTTTTTCATGTACTTCTTGTGTCAACTCCCCGGATATACTCTTTGACTATGATGCATCTTTATTCTATTTTAGGATTCCTTTGCGAAGATATCCAAATAGGGTTCTATAGAATGATTTTTATGAAAATATTCCCAATGAAAATGTTTTAGTGCAGGACACTATTTTTGAGGCATTACCTCTAGGTGGCCTGCTGGTTGAGCCACCACCCGTGGAGAAGTTGGTTGTGCCGATAGTGCAGACCAAAGATGTGCATAGGTTGAGTGTGTTGCACGAGTTCTATAGGCAGTGACCCCTGAGGTATAGAGGTGATCCAGACCCCCAGGCAGTTGATGACTAGCTCAAGGCAGTCATGTGTGTTTTTCACGTGGTGAGGAAACATCCCAATAAGATGTTGGTTCTAACAGAGAGGCTTATTTATGGTTAGGATAGGTGATGGTGTATTTTATTGACATAGTCCCTTGATGAGGTGAATCTCACTTGGGTAGCATTTGATAAACTCTTCAGGGAAGAGTTCTACCCAGCCACAATGAGATCAGTGCCTATCAATGATCTTCTATAGCTTCGGTAGTGTAGCATGAATGTGCTATAATACCCAGAGAGGTTTATAGACATATCGTGTTGCTCCCTAGATATGGTTTGAGTTCTGTTTTCCAAACCTCATACATTTGATAAGGAACTTCGTAGATACTTCAGAGTAGGTGTTGTCTCCTTATTCCTTCCCTCTTATGATGAGGTACTAAAGTGAGCTATGGTCATAGAGAGATTCTTGGATGAGGGATAGGATTATTTTTACCATAGTGGTGGTCATGAGGTTGAGGATTCTTCAATATCTAGAATATGGAAGATGATAGGATCACGGTTTAGGATGAATACCCATTCCCAGACACAGGCACGTGGGGTCGTAGTGTAGGAGCAGCGTCAAGGAGCAGGTCAGCCACAAGAGAGGTACTGTTATTCTTAAGATGTCTGGGGAAATATTGCTAGTGATTGTCTAACCCACCATGCTACTAAGAGGGAGCTGGTCTATGGACCTCCTTGGTAGTGGCTGTTCTTGGAGCATGAAGTTTCATAAGATGGATGAGGAGCTGGGATTACAACAAGATGTGGGAGGTGGTTTGAGGTGTTTCTGTGACCACCCTTAGGTGGTCAACACGAGGCTCATGGAGTTGGAGGAAACAAGTGAGGAAAACTTCAAGCCATAAAGGCCTTCAAAACAGAATATCTGAGGATTAATAGAGTTATGTTCTATATACTTTATACTTTATGCGGTAGTAAATTATTAGACTTTGTAGTGAGGTACTTTTTTCTTTCTACTTCTTTCTTTAGGTTCAAATTAGAGTGATGCGAGGCATCAGTAGAAACTTGTGTTTGTATTTTTCAAGGTATATTCGAATACATAATAAATAGAGGTCCTTCCCCCACAAAGACTTGTTTTTTGGAGATGTGATCAAAACCTTATGGGAGATTCAATGATTCCCAAAGTGGATAGTATCAAGGTGTGGGGGATGAGTCTCTTTAACGCGTGTGTTCGGGGCCAGGTGACATGTTGGTGGTTTGTGGAAAAGGGACCAGTAAGACCTAGAAGAGCATGTGGGAATCCCTTTTTTGTTCATTAGTACCCTCATGTTCTTAGCGTCATCATAGAATTCAAGTCACTCGGTTAGGGATGTGATGTGGTTTGATATTGCATTGGACTCAAAAAAATAGTAACTCTTTCCCCTTCAAGAATAATTTTTTAGATTGGATCAAACCCGTAAAAGTGAGTCAATTTCTCCCAAATCAGATAGTATCAAGGTGAGTTAAACAATTTCTTTTCACTTGTGTGTTTAGGGTGAGGTTAACTAGTAGAGATCCTTTTATAGAACTGGTCATTAGTGGAAAAGTTAGACCCTAAAATGTTTCTACAGTGTGGATTGGTTTTTTATCATCTATACTCAGTTGGGGTGACACTAGTGGGACTGTAAGTGTTTACATTTTGATTATATATGTTATAGTTGGAGGTTTAGATATGAATAGGCTGGTAATATCTGGTGTTCATTCTTGGGAAGACATATTTTTTTCATTGGAACCCTTGTGTGCTCAGTGTCAACCTAGAATGAAAAATGCATGAGGAATATATTGTAAATTACATACAATGGTGGGTGTGAACTATGGGGTTTTTTCAGTATCTACGTCAGGTTAGTGAGTTAGTGTACCTCTAGACCCTATGAATGTAGATGGACCATGGTG
Organism: Viscum album; assembly: GCA_963277665.1. Classification (NCBI taxonomy): domain Eukaryota; kingdom Viridiplantae; phylum Streptophyta; class Magnoliopsida; order Santalales; family Viscaceae; genus Viscum; species Viscum album. The sequence continues at coordinate 58,131,877 of OY728156.1, forward strand.
ATTGGTACTTTTTCCACCTATCGAGGCAGATGAGACATTTTTCTATTTGTTGCACGATGTTGACCTAGTTGGAGCTATACATAAGAGTGGTTTTTCCTTGGTGTTTCCCCTAAGTGTGTTCTCGGAAGAATCATAGGAACCCTTCGTGAGCTCTCTATCATGGGAGTTCCAATGTAGAGCTCAGTTTCTTTTCCCTGTTCCTATCCTTTTTCTTTTTGGGGATTAAAATCATTGAAGGTGGTAGTGATTTAGAGACTCAGTTTTTGACATGTTCGACTATGGAATATTTATAAGAATATTTATGAATCTAGGTGCTATGTTGGTATGAGAATTCAAGGCCTAGAGAACCTTGGTGAGTTGATTTTAAAAATAATAAATATATTTTTTTCATGCATGTACAGTTTCTCTTGAAAGGAGGAATAACTACTGAGAGGAGTCTCAGGTCAGATTTCTAAGATCATGGTTGAGTTCATATTTTTGTTATTACCCTAATAATGACATAATGTTTTTCATGCTATATGTTTTGGATGGAGGTGAGATAATGGTGCATTAAATGGTGAATTAATTTATTAAATGAAAATTTAATCAATTAATCTAATCTAAATGTAATACTCTTCACATCACCCTATCAAGTTGGGCGCACAAAACCAAATAATAGCTTCTCTACTGCTCTCCTCCCTTTTGAAATTATAGAAAAACATTCATTATTGAAGCCTCAAGGTGTTTTTGATCTCCATTTATGATGTAAATCATCATCAAATGAAGAATCAGTATGAATCTAGGCATCATTATTCACTAAAATATATTAATTTTCACCTTATAGGTTAGAGTTTTGAGTTTCAGTCCTGATACCCATTGTTTATTCTTATTATAAGTTTTTAGAGCCCGATTACTACTACTAGGGGTCCCATCTAGGTAGATTTGTGGGTTTTAGGCTAAATCGAGGAGAATCTTGTGTTTTTGTAGGTGATTACTGATTGTAATTTCCATCTACCCAATGTGTAGTCTAGTGACACACATCGTGTAGCCCTTAAAATTTAGGGAAGATGATCTTTAGGGTCTACACTCCATGTACCATGTTTACATGTCATGTAGTACCCCAATCTATGTGTATGTGGGGTATGTATTGGGATAATCATGTAAATATACATGGTAGTGTACAACTACATTTCCAAAGTAAACGAGCATGGGGTTCATTACACAGACATGGGAAAACCACATGGACATGGGTTGGGTGAAGTGGGACATGGAATGTACCTTCTCGACACACTCTGTACCCCTACATGGGTTGGGAAACCATGTTGACAGGATACAAACCCATATTCTAGAGTAGTTTCACATGTTGTGTGGTCCCCAGTGCACACTATGTACACCTTGGGATCTTCCTGAGATATTATTCCTTTCATATCTTCTTCTCTGGGACACAGATTCATGCTTGAAAGCATCCTATCCTAAGTATTTTTTCATGTAGAACGTGATTCTAGCCTCTATTTTGCCCTACGAGATATGAGGTGTCATGTTTAGAGAAATATGATTGAGAATATATTCATAACTTATGTTGTAGATCGGTGTGGTTCATGAATAGATATGTTGGGACTGATTCTCCCTTAATGTATTAGGGTGAGGGTTTCCCTTTTCTCATTGATTTAGTTGATACGGGACTCCCCACATCATGGGAATGGGTTCTTTTACCGTGGGAATGTTCATCCAAAGTTGGTTCTCCCCAACAGATTAGGGTGTGGGTTCCCTGTGATGTTCTTATAGTTGGGTAGTTCTCCCTTTCATTCTAGGGTGCATGCCCTATATACTCTTTTGGTAAGATATAGTAGGTACTCCCCTATTTGAATAGGGTGTAGATACTTTATCCATGGATTCAGTACTCCCCTGTCGTATCAGGGTTTGGGTCTTTAATAATGTGATTTATAGATAGAGTAGGTACTCCCCTACTGAGTTAGGGAGTGGGTACTTTGTTCTTAGAGTTAGAACTCTTCTAACTTTCAAGGGTGCATATCCTCCATATGTGTTGTTCAGGAAAATATGGCATTCCCCTAGAGAACCAGGGAATGGGTCCTCTAGCCTAGGGTTGGTACTCCCCTATCGTACCAGGTTACGGGTACCCCAAAGTAATCTAGCTTGTAGATTAGTACTCACCTATTGTTCCAGGGTGCGGTTCCTCTAACCAAAGAATAGTACCCACCCCACACACATTGTGGGTGTGGGTCCTCTATCCTTTGACTAGTACCCCCCATCATATCAGAGTGTTGGTCCTCATGAAGTTGTACTCCCCCACCATTGAGTAGCATCTCAGATCAGGTCCTCTATTGGAGTTATATATCCCTCTACTTTTGAGTATAATTATGAGAATTGGTCCCCTGCACTAGATATGAGCGATTCCTAGTTAGGATTTAGTGCTCCATCGATAGACTAAGGTTCCATCCACTCCATACAAGAGCGACAGAGGTTTCACAAGTTGGTTATGATCTAGTACTCCCTAATCTATAGGGAATTGGATAGGTGTGGGTTTCTCCATTATCTATCATTATATAGGATGCACACAATGCATATTCTATAGCAATCATCCTACAACTGGGGGATGTTGTGAGGTACATGCCTCTCCACTTGGGTTTCTTTAATCTTTTGTTGGCCATAGGTTAGTAATGACTGAACCTCTAGTGTTGGGCACTAGAGCTGGACCTAGTATTTTGTTCCTTATGGAGAACATTCTATTATATGTACCATTAATAATGATAGAGTTGTTCTCGATGGAGTGAGTCTCTCATATGGGTGCCATCTGGGATGGATGAGCTCATGTAGTGTGTTCTCCTAGTCTTTTGTTACCTTTAGAGCCTTGATTATAATCTTGTTGTTGGTTATGAGGTCAGAGCCTCATGATACTTAGAGTATGAGATGATTATATATGTGTGATGTCTTGGATCCCTTGTCTTGTTGTCATATTATTGGTTTACAACCCTTTAGGACTGAGTATACATACTAATACTATGATCATACCCTAGTTTTGATTACTCTCTTTCCATGTGATGGGAAGACGTGTGGGGTATTCCATGTGCTTTCTGTGTTTATCTTCTCGTATTTATATGAGGTAACTCACCTTCTAGTGGTGGAAAAGGATCAACGTGTAGTTTATCTACTCATCGTGTTAAGACCCATGTGCTTGGACGAGATTACTTCTTTCTTAGTTGAGTTTTGGGATTAGTTTTTCCATACATTGTTTCTTATGAGTTTTTGAACATAACCGACTAGTCATGTACAACCGAGTAAGGTTTGAGATGAATTTTTTCCCTCGATGGGTTTTCCTCTAGCTTGGTCGAGAGAACTATCACCTTTCAGTTTCACCCTTTTCTTTTGGATTTTTGGGGTGCTTATTAATTATTTTTCTACTCACCCTACCACGGGCTTTTCTTACATGTGTTGTGTCTTGTGAAGACTATAGTTCTTTCAAAAAATACCACAAAGGACCCAAAGTAGGTGGAGCTTATCGAGCTAGACTGATTGAGTATTTTACCAGGGACGGAATGAGGATATTTTTGGTAGTTAATTTTGATAGTGGTCCCCTCCTTCTAAGAAGGTTGGACACTTTTACAGTTTTCTTTATTGGGCATGTTTTTTCCTTTTCACTTTCAATACTTATGTTGTACTCTTCTTTGGGATAGATGTATACATGCATTTTAGTCTCTATATTTTTATATCTTTATACTATTGAATTGAGGTGTTTTTGGGTGTGTGTGTGAGTATAGGAATTTAGTCAAATTCTTCCCTGAGTTAGTTATGCCTTTAGTGCTTGTCTCTACCCACTAGCCTACGGAGGTAAGCTTGGGGTTGTTATAAATTGAGACCTGGGTTAGGTTGGGTCACGAAATCCTCCCCCATTCACTTTTGATAAATTTTCAAAATTTTATTATTTAACACTCCTCTCCCTCCAATTTCTCAAAGTAATCTTTTCTTTTTAAAAGATCATTTTTTCTGCTATCAACATACCAATTCAACTATCATTCAGAAATTCCAATTCCATTTTACCCTCCTCATCTCACACAATCACCCCTTTTCCTATTATTTATCAAAATAAAACCAAAAAATATATTTAATTTCCTCCTTGTATATCTCTCTATAAAAGTCCCTTACCATTAGAGAGTCATTTTCATTAAACCTATATTTCCAACAGAATAGAAAAATCATTAATCCCAACAATATCAAGGGAAAACCCTAATAATTAGTGAATCCAAATTTGAGACCACCTTTTCACCCAAGGATTCATGGACTTCATGGAGGAGAGATACATCTATCTAGAATCCAAAGCAGTGGAGGATGTTCTCTAAGATCCAAAAAAAGAAACTCTTCATAAAAAATAGTAGAGAGACTACAGTTCCAAATCTATAATCTATCAAGGGATTTATGAATACATGTGAGAGATAATCACTTCATCAAAAACATTAATGGATATAATGTAAAACCTTCAGAAATAATTCAAAGGTGTCAAAAAAGTGAAGCCGATACAACTTAAATATCTATGATGTGAGTTTGAATCCCTTTTTATGAAATCTTTAGAAATAATTTTCATGTATCATACTCTTTTAATTGTAGTTACATTCCAACAATGAATAAATAGAGAAAAAAATTATAACATGTAGGTATGTGAGAAAACTTTTCAATGATAGGATATAAAATTTGATTACATAATTTTCTAAGAGGAAACTAAAGACTTATAGAAATATTTTTTCAAATAACTCATGGGATATCTATAAGCCCATGAACTAAAGGTGAATTGGTTGAGTGATACAAAAAATTAGAGCATGCCCAGCAATCAAATTTGTCTCTCAATGACACTAGAAATGAGGAAGGATGGTATTTCAAAGAATTTGAGGTAGAGGATTCCATGTACAAGAATTTGATCCAATAAAAGTAGGTTGAGAAGGAAGAATCCAAAATTGATGAGGTCATGGATGTCCAAATTATACTACATGAGTATGAGGAAAATGAAAAAGGTTAGGATCCAACAGTGTCTAGACTATAGATAAGAAAAAAATCCAATGCTATAATTTTCACAAATATGGACAATATATGATAGAATGTTAGAGTAAGAAACTCAAAGAAAATGTCACTAAGGAGGAAAAATCAAGGGATATTAATAGAGAGTCCCATATGTTGATGGAAAAAACATCAATGAAAAATCAAGGTATGTGGTATCTAAATTCTAGAGCTAGAAACCACATGAAAATTCAATAGAACTTATTTATAAACCTATATGAGAGGGTTAGAGGAGAGATTTAATTTATAAATATCTCAACAATATCTGTCTAAGGAAGATGAGATATTATAATCAAGAAAACATATGGAAATAATGAATTTGTCTCTTATATATTATATATACCTGACATAAATAACAATATTGTTTTTGGGAAATTGGTGTAGAAATGATTTTACATAAGCCTAAAAAATACAAAAATGATGATTTTAGGTGGAAAATGAAGGATGGTCACAAAAAGTGCACATATTGAAGAACTATAAATTTCTTTTTATAATCCACCATGATGTACCATGATGTTTAATGATGTTACTTGATAATAAATACTAGATATAACATCTCAGGTTTAGATATTTAATCATTTAAAGTTTATGATTTTTTGTAAGAATTAATATGGTGAATGGGATTCCTAACATTAAATATCCTAATCAAATACATGAATTTTGTGTTCTTATAAAGAAATATAAAAACATATTTTAAAAGAAGTAAAATTTGAAATTCAATTCACCACTTGAGTTAGTCCACATCGATCTGTATGGACCATTTAATATGAAATATAATTTAAAAATAATGTATTTTATAATATTTTTTGATAATTATATTGGGAAAACATGGATATTATTTCTCAAGATGAATTTGGAAATGTTTGATGTCTTCAAATAATTCAAGGAACTAGTGGAAAATCTTAGCAATTATTTATAAAAAATTAAAATAAAATCTTGGTGAGGAGTAAACCATGGATGTTTTGAAATAATTACTCAATAAACAAGAAATTAAATACCATTTTAGTCTCAAAAAATCATTATGGTAACTTTATTTTACCCATTAAACTCGTTAATTAGTGTCTAACTAATAAAAGTTTTGGGTTACCATTACCAAATAACTAATTAGTGGGTTTTGGTCCCACTTCTCTATTAGTCTTAAATATAACCTCTCTTGGTTGAGATTTTTTAAATAGATCTATAAGGTTATTACACTATTTCATATAAACAATTTTTATGGTAACCTTTTGTAAATATTGTCTCACATCATCATTTCTCACACTTATATGTGAAGACTTCCCATTATGAATGCAACTATATGTGTGTGATAGTGTTGCTTATCTTATACAATTAATGAAAATTAGAGGCATTAGATTAGGCCACAAATTAATATATTATAATATATTTTTAATACACTTAGCCTCTTTACCACATGCCACTAAGGAAATATGTCACAACCCCCTTCCAAAAAGGTGGCCCCATAAGTTGGAAAAGAAGGAATGGAGATAATGATGCTTGATACCTACCTCCAACAGGACATGCAGTTGGTGACAAGAACCGAGGGTATATCAAACATGAAAAGGGAACAAATTACAAATATATGAGAAGATGGGAAATGAGGGGTAAGATAAGACCACCAAAAAATCATTCCCATAATAAATAAAATATCTAAACACATACATTTAATTTCATACAAAACTAAAAAAATATAAAAGAAATGTATAAGTTCCCAAAGTAAATCCTCAGTGATGACCCAAAATACCAATTTTTTTTTGAAAAACTCCACAAGATAGTAATGTCTAACCCAATAACCAAACATAACCTATAGATCATAAAACAATATATATAGATAGGGGTGAGTATAACCCGTATACTTAGTAAGATCATCCTCGAAACCACTCGTTACAAATTTAATAAATCATACTAAATCCTATTGAATAAACAATGAAATTAAATCGTATCCTAATGAGGTGTGATAAAATCTTATCCTCATCATAGATCTCTCACCAAATATTACATACATGTTTTAATTTAATATCCAAAAAAATATAGAATTCAAGGTACCCCAGTACCACTTCCCCACTACTTTTCCAATCACTCCCCAATGTCGCACATCCTAAGACATATCCCTCCAATATTCAAAATGTTTCAAAGGAAATTTTATAAAATAAACTACACCTTATCATGAAAATAATCAGATCATCAATATCTTCAACACTCTATAGTAACTCAGTAGTTTTTTTAGAATCCACCACCGCTTCTACATCGTGTAATATACCTCAATCCACCACAACCTATACACAACATACCAAGAATAATCCTTCAGATACTATATCTGTAGATACATATGTATGAAATAATTTCAATCCATTGCATCCCTATACACACTTATATATTAAGGTAAACCACAATCATTCCAGCATGTAATATTATACCTAGATAAGAGAGTGGGGTAGAGGGGTAATTATTAAACCATCCTCACCAACCTAGATGTTGGGAAAAATAGTCCCAAAGTCCATTGGGCGGAAGTGTATTATGTCACATAAAATAAGGAATATATATATATATATATATAAACTAATTGAAACTACATAACCATAATTTCAATTACAACTATCATCTCTCAAGACACCCAACTTCTATCACTAAGGACTAGAGAACCTATAAGAATACAAGCATGATAACTAGATTCCAACTTTCTATTTTATATTTCATAATTATAATTAAATTATACCAACTCAACCATAAAACCCCTGACCACATGGGTTAAATTATTTAATATTCATTATCATTCAATAATTCCATGTACTCTAAGAATCATCCTAAGCTACCATAAAAAATACTTAGACCAAGAAAAACTAGAAACTTTAAATAGTGGGGAAAGGGATGAAAAAATCAAGAAACCCATCTATATGACCATTAATGTAATAAATTCATTGACATGATGTAAACCTAATTTAAATTCATCAAACAATGGGTAAACCCATCTTTAAATTTCTCCATCGGTCTCAGTGTCATCCCTGGAACAATTGTGTATAAAATCACCCATCCCGCTATCATTGGTGTCAACTTTTACCACAACCCTGATCACCATTTCCCATTTATCACCAATAAACAATCCATCACATAATCACATAATATAACATATAAAGACTCCACATCTATATAAAACATAAAAATCATCAAGTAAATAACAAATAACTACCATAGAATCTAGGACCTAAAACGAAGGCATTTAGACTTCATGAGAAAATGGGTACACTAGTCCCCAAAAATTTATCTTTAAGAAGAAGCTAATTCATTACCATATTGAATTAACTATATTTATTTAACACATTTTACAACCATAGTAATATTATGACATCATATATCAATGGATAAATGTTAATTTAAATATACTTCAAGCATAACTTCTATTTTTCAAGGAGAATAGGGATGTATAGTTACAATTCAACAAGCCTCTATCATTTATTTATCAATATTTACTAGTTTAATGTTATTTATTAAATATGAAATTATAAAAACATATTAAACCATGGAATCAAAAATAGGTAGCATATTATATAGTAAAAACAAGAATAAACTATCAACGTGACACCAATATACGTGATAACAATACCCAAAACAAAATTTCATTCTTTATTTTGATTCATTCTTCATTAAAGTTAATTCCACCATTACCCAAAAATATAAATCATGATAAATTAAAAATTGAACTAAAAATATTATATATATATATATAATGAATCCACTACATTGAGACATTCAACATTCTTCAAACAAGAATAAAATAACAAGGATACATCTCTTATCACCTCTCCTAAAAGGAATTGATATTCCCTATGGATTTGACACCATGAACACACCATAAAACATAAAAATAACTCCATGATAATTGAAGGAGGTAAACCTATATAGTGTGGAAAGGTATTATAGGAAGAATAAAAACCAAAAGGATAATAAACCGCGAGATAAGAAGTAAAAACTCACCTTGGATCACCATGGATCAATCTTGAGAAACTAGGAATCAATTCCAATCAAAAGGGCTTAGATATAATTTAAAATAAACCCTATGATTTCCTAGAGTTTAGGATAATTTTGATTAACATGAGATAGTTTGAGGGTGAAATAGAATTTATAAATATTCTATTAGAAACACATTTACAATGTGAATGGGTCATTCATGTTATGATTGGTTTGGGATTAATAGCCTTTGGAAAACACATCCCCTATATCATATAAATAGGGGATAAAATCACTTTGTGAAAAATAAGTTCACCATATAAATTTTTCAAGGATATATTCAAAAGTACTGACCCATAACATATAGGTTTTTTGAAATGAGGGTTCATTCTAAAAATCAAACCCTCTAAACTACCTTTAATCAGGCAATGAATAACCATTTAACCCATGAACTACTCTCTCACATCGTTAACATTAATTCATGTCATGAATTGATCCTACATATGTATTATAGATTCGAAACTCTAATAACATTACTCCAATCTTCCTCTAAGGACCTAATACTTTGGAAACACACAATGTAATGGGATAGATGATTCAAAGACCATACATGATATACCTCTCAAATAATTCTTATCCTCAAGAGTTGAAACCAAACCCAAAAGAAAATAAAAATGTTTGTCTGAATAAACATATCGTGAGATACCTCCCAAGTTCCATAATACACTAAGAACCAATAATTGGGCCACAAAAAACTATCCACTAACTCAAAAAAATAGAGGGGTGATACCTATCAAACAAGGTAAAGCCACGATAAGTACCCCATCAAGGGGAAACAACTCATAAACTTGAAAAAGTTTTTACATCATCAAAACATCCTTATAAAGAAGAATAAAACAAAAAACAAATTAAGATACTAAGAAATCATCTATAACTAATGTTCCTGGGATATCTCCTCTATTCTAAAAAGTCTCAAAAGAACATGGACTAAGGGAATAGCATTCCCTTGCAATACCTTCTCCTGATGGTTCTGGATCTCCTCAGGTCACTCATTGAAGGTTTCATCATCATCAATATCGATATCACCCCAATAGAAGATGTTTTAATCATCATAAATATAGCTATGAAGGTATGAAAAATGATATAAATCATAAATCCATCTCATCTACAAGGTATGTGATAATATGTATGTGACACCTCCTACATAAAAAACCTTGAAAGACCTAACGAACTGGGGGGAAATCATGCTCCCATGACCAAACCTTCACTTCCCATGATAAGGAGTCTCCTTAAAGAATGAATGATCTTTGATTTTAAACTTGAAAGGAATCCTCCTATAATAAACATAGGACATAAAATGATCTTACTCTACCGTCATCCATTCATGAATCACTCACACCATATTCGTAATTCTTTATACAGGTTCCAGCCTGATAATTGATTACTCTTCAACCTGAGTCTAGAAAAATGGAGAACAAAAAATCTAGTTGTAAAAATATTCAAAATTTTTCTTAACAATGGTGTATTAGAAACTATTGTCGCAATAAAATTTACCTATGTGTAGGTGTTTCATCCATGAAACTCTAAAATCTAGAACACAAGTGCAAAACCTGTCTTCAAGATTATAGATGGTTCAATTTTTCTAAATGTCCATATGTGGGTGAAAAATACTATGTAGGTACAACTGAGTGTAAAATCATAATAAAGACCTCTTAAAACTCTATAGGGGAAACAATGATTAAGATTAGATATTATCATCTTTGGGTCTCCATGAATCCTCACCACTTCCTGCAGATATTTCCTCTATAAATCCTTCACAGATATTGAATCTTTAATTATTATGAAGTGATTTTGTTTTCTTAAATGATCTGTAATTACCCATATAGAATCATAAACTCACTGATATCAAGGTAAAACAATATAAAAATACACTGAAATTTCCTCCCACTTCCACTAAGGAACATTTAACGGATAGAGAAAACCACCAAGAACATGACATTCATATTTTAGCTTATAGAAGACTGAACATTGGGAAATGAACTATATAATTAAACACTTTAAACTAGACCACCAAGAATAACCCCTCATAGTAATGTACATATTTTCAATGCTAGTATACACTTCTAAGGATGATTTTTATAACTAATTGAGAACCACATCATGCATCACTAAAGTAATTAAATGTCTTCTCCTAAAAAACACTTAGTGTTGATCATCCTTAGGACATACCTCATGGGAATAATTATAGAAAAATAAAACTCTCCAAACCACCACCTTGGAATTCCCAAACTAGGGGTCCCCCACCTTCTACACTAAATATGACTATACCATATTTTGATAAAATTTATCATATTCCATCAAACTCTCATATATCAAGATGCATCACAGTGAGCTCTTCCATCACTCTCCATGAATCTCCAAACTCACACATAACACCATTTATTGAATTCTTATTAGGGATTTAGTTATAACAATATACTTTCCCATTGTATAAGAAATCTAAAATCCATGGTCCTATAAGAATCTCATCCACAATCAATATCACAAATTGAGTTCACATTATGAGAAGACATACTTTAGGATTTTTTTGATATGTGAATACCATAAAGAACTCATTGATATGGTAGTGTTTCCATAACCTCAAGGAAAACATGATCATTACTAAATTGAGATCATTTGTGGAATAGTTATTGTCATGAGGTCAAAACATCTATGACCCATAAGAAAGAACTTCTTCCTCTTACATTAGTAAAATTCCAAAGACATGATGTAAAGTGTAACAATAAACCTCACACTGAACTCTCTCCTCTAAAAAATGAACAACAGGATCACTAACCAGTTTCATTATTAGATACTCAAAAGAAGACTGACATTGTTCAATCCAAAAGAATTTTGTTCCTTTCTAGTAAATCATATCATAGGAATCACAATCCAAGAGAAGTTAGGTATAAACCTCCTATAATAAACTGCACGACCAAGGAAATTCCACAACATTCCTGGGGGATGACCATCAAACTACCACCTTGATATTTGAAGGATACATAGCAACTCCACATTAGAAAAATACATGATCTAGTAAATGATATTATCAATCCCATAAATCACACTTTGGTAGATTCCCAAATAGCTGATGATAATGAAGAACTCCCAAAATGTCCAGTGGAATATTTGTGTGCTCCTCCTAGGATGTGAAGTACATAAGTATGTTGCCGATAAAAAACAAAAAGAAAAATCTATAAACACTTATAAAACTATATCCATCAATACTATGAAAATTTATAGAGCATTGAACACACTAAATTTCATTACAATGAACTCATAATTCCAATAACAACATCATAAGGCGGTATTTGAAATATTATCATCCTTTACCTGTATCTAGTGATATACTAATCATAGATTGATATTCAAGAACCAACTATCTCCCATTATATGATAAAATATATCATTAATCCATGGAATGGTATATAGGTTATTTATTGTTACTAAATTTTATCAATGATAGTTCATAAATAGATGCATATTGTCACTGGACTTCTTTATGAACAAAACCAGATCACCCTAAAGAGATATGTTTGGTCAAATAAAACCTCACTACAAGAGATAAATGATCTATATCTATAGATATCACAAGTTATAAATATAAATACTATACATATTCATCAAAATTATAGAATCATGTGGTTATAACTCTATACCAAACATGATCTGCCATCAAGGGGGTAGAGCCAAAATATCTTTGGTAAAGACATTTGGGTACTCTTCCACAACCCTAATCAACAATGTTGTCTAAATGTCTTATGATCCCTGAGTCAAATCATCCTTCAAAGAATATAATGGTTGAAAATTCCCCCAACCCATATGAGGCTCCCACTCACAAGAAAAAAACACAGTAGACTCCTCATCATCATCATAAAAAATAATCCACCTTTTAAAGTAATCCTTGATATCCTACATCGAATATAGCTAGTCCATGTCAAGGATGATATTGTATGGATATATCTGCAAACATAGGAATTATCTCAAGGGTGTTTCTACCCTAGAACTATCTTATAGTATCTACCCACATCACACAAACTAGCTCAACCTCCAACTAGAATAGTCAATTCCAAGGACACTGAAAGTATCTCAACCTCAAACCCCAAAACAAAGACCAGGGCAGGTGAAATGAAGGGGTGTGTAGCTCCTAAATAAAAAATGCATACACCCATGTATAAAATAACAGAATTTTTCCTAGATAAATTTATAGATAATCAATTAATGAAAACTATAGATCATGCATCTGACCATGACCTACTCCATTACCCCTCTTGAACTGATGGTGATAACCTCCATGGTGGTTCTCTGCTCACTGAGGATGAGGAGCATCATGGGGTTGTCCCCTTCTACACTATCTCTCCTCTACTGATCACATAATGGAGTTATTTTTTTTTCTATCTTGGTTGATATTTTTTACAATGGAAAAATATAAATTCGACCACTATTAATATGGTGTCTTATTAGAAAGGTAAAAACTATCTTCATTGATAAATATGACCTCCATAAGAAAAAAAATAATTAATCATATGGATGGGGCTTGAGAGCTTACCACCCCAATGAAACAATGTGGATAGTGTTGTTAACTACTACTAGTGGTCTTAAAACCCTTTTGTATAAGAAATTAGGTGCCTCGGACCATAGCTCTATTATTTAGAGAATCTTGATGACTCCCCTCCTATGATGATCTGATTCTAGATTGTGTTCTCTCAATAATTTCTACTCTATCATGTACCTCAAGATATGTTAGTATCATAAATGGAGTGACCTATAATTGGATCTCTAAACACAAGGCCTCCTCAAAATTACTCGCTCTAGTCTCTTAATTTGGAAGTAGGGCTGAATCATATCAATGAAGGTTCCTAAAATAAATCACAATCTCATGCACACTGTGAATTTATTATTGAAGGGTAAGAAGCTCCTGATGATTGGTTATATTCATGGTTGCAGAATGAAACTAGGCTCTAAAATGTTATTAGGACATCACCTATGAAATAGTTAAATTATCACAATCTCTAAGGAATAATAACCACCACTGTTTGGCTTCCCCATACAGCATTGTCATTTACAATGAAACTATTTCTACTTCTAATCGCGGATTTAAATAAAGGAAATATACATATCTTCAAACTAGTCCTTTATCACTAAATTTGAAATGGAGCCCCCATAATTCTATAGGATTTGAATCTAAAACTCTATAAGTGTTCTTTTCTAAGTTTCATCATTGTCAACCTAAACTCTATGGTAATCTATCAGCACATTCTACAGATCATATTTAGCATGGACCTAATTGTGATATCAACCTAGAGCCATACCTAATAAAGAAAAAATGTTTATAGAACCCTAAACATGGAATATAGAATATTTAAAATTAATTAATTAAGGATAAAACTAACTTCAATGTCTACCTAATTCAAATATAATAGAAAAAATAAAGATACATGATCCCTTTCTAGGACTCTAACCTATAATCAGAATCACTTCACTTAGTAATTTCAATAAACATGAAAATCATCACATCGAATCACAGGGGGAAATACTCATGTCCTATCCAATAACCCTTCTTTATAATACATATTATGTTTAGTTGATAACATTTCCCTATAAATCCATACATTCTTCAACAATTTATATCTCTAAACATCACAATATCCCTCAACCTACCTTTTATACCATTTTACCATGACCCTCTCCCCCCAAAAGTGCCCATCTCATTCTGATAGTAATGTATGAGAGATAATAACACCTGAAGCCCTCCAATGATAGGTCACGTGTTATAGACTAGAACTGAGGGTATATTAAACACACAAATGGGTGGAATTACCCTCTAATAAGAAGATAGGGAATGAGGTATAAGATAAGGCCACCAGAAACTCATGTACATCATAAATAAAATATCCCAAAACATGCATATAATGTCATAAAAAATTGAATCAACTATAAAATAAAAGTAAAAGTACCAAAAATAAATCCTTGGTAGTAACCTTGAAGCCTAATTAGGTATTGAATAGCTCCATCAGCTAGTAATGTCCAGAATGATCACCAACCATTTCCTACAGACCTAGAAAACTATTTATAGAGATAAGGGTGAGAATAACATGTATACTTGGTAAGATTATCCTCAAAACCTCTCATACAAAAGTGAATAAATCATACTAAATCCTGGTGATAAAAAATGAATCTAACTCATCACCTAATAAGTTATGATAAATTATTATCATCACCATAGATTACTCACCAAATATTTTATACAAAAAATAATATAATATCCAAAATAAATATATATGTGAAGGTACCCTGCTACAACTTCTCAACTGGTTTGGAAATATTTCCCCAACGTTATACATACTAAGCCATCTCTCTCCAATAAGCCACAAGTTTCAATGGGAATTTTTTCAAATGACATGAACCCTAATCATAATATAATCTCATCATCAATATCCTCATCTATATAAAGTCACTAAGTAAGTTTTCTGAAATACCCCACATCTTATACCTCATGTACTATACCTCAAGCCTTCAGGACTCGTACACAACATAACCATAGTAATCCTTAGGATAGTATATCTAGATATATGTGTGTATAAAATAACCATAATACATTATATTGCTCTAAAAACATATATATCAAGGAAACCCCCATGCATACTAACTTGTAATACTACACCCAGAGAAGAGAGAGGGGAAGAGGGGGTAGTCAGCCGTCTATCCTTGCCAACCTAGATGTTGGGGAAAACTCCCCCATAGTCAATTGGGTGTCGGTTTCCCTACCTATATTGGTGGGGTATCATATGAAATCACATAACATAAGGAATATATATATATATATATATATCACAAAAAATGCTCAGGGAAACTACCTAGCCTTAATCTCAACTACATCTATCATCTCACTAGTCACCTGACTACTATCATTAATGACATGATAACCTATAAGCACACAAGCATGAAAAATATCTTTCAGGTACACATTTAATATTTCATAATTACCATAACATTTTCCCAAGTCAACCATAAAACCCTAACATAATTATTTAAATCATTTAATATTAATTATCATTCTATCATTCCAACTACTCTAGGACTTATCCTAGGCTACAAGAAAAGATTCATAGACCAAGCATAGACAACTACCTTAAGTAGTGGGGAAAGTAGTATAGAAATTAAGAAACACTATCATCTATCCTAAAATGTAATACATTAATTATAAAAGGTAATCTATATTTAAATTCATAAAAAATGGTAAATCACTACTTCAACTCACTCAATCAGTCCTGGTTCCATCCCCAACCCCACAATGCACGTCTTCATCCATCCTTCTATCACCAGTTTCAACTAATACCAGAACCCCTGTACATTTTTCACCAATCCACCCTCAATTCTATACTCACATCATTTCATAGAATAAGGCTCCACATATATATAAATCCCATAGAGAAGTAAGAAAAAACAAATAGTTATCAGGGCATCTAAGCCTTCAAACTAAGGAATTCATCCTTCATGAGAAAATGGGCTCACTCAGTCCAAAAAAATATATTTAAAAAGAATCCAATTCATTAAAATATTGAATTAATAGATTAATTCAACATATATTACAAAAATATTTAACCTAAGTCATCCATTATCAATGGATAAATATTATCTTAAACATTCTTTAAGAATGACTTCTATTTTTCAACTAAATCAGGAAAGTACGGTTACAATTTAACATTACTAAATCATTTAGTTATAAAGTATTACCATATATACATTATTTATCAAATTTAAAGTCATAAAAAATATTCCAAACCATGGAATCAACAAGAGGTGTCACACTATCTATTAAAAACAATATGTAACAATAAACATGGAACAAACATATGCAATCATAATAATCAAAACCAAAGTTCATTCTTTTATTCAGTTAAATCTTTATTAAGGTTAATTTAATTGTTAAATAACAAGATAAATCATGATGACTTCATAATTTCACTAAAAATAAGATAATTAAAAAATCAACTACCTTTATACTTTAAATGTTCTTCAAATAAGAATAGAAAAACAAGTGTAGATCTCTAATCACCTATCCCATAATGACTTGATAGTCCTTATGGATGTTGCACCATGAATGCACTATAAAACATCAATAAAAATAAAAAATAATCAATAGATGTAAACATATATATCATAGGAAGGTAAAAATGGAGGAAAAACTAAACAGATAATAAACCAAGAGAGAAGGTGAAAAAACTCACCTCATATTACCATATATTAATCTCGGGAAGCTAGGATTCAATCCCTATAAAATGCACTTCAATAAACTCTGAAAGAGAAGCTCTATTCACCTAGAGTTTTGGAGAATTATGATGAATTTGATATAGTTAAAGGGTGTAGTATAATTTATAGGTATTACGGTAGACTCACATTCATAGAGGGAATGGGTCATTCACATCATGAATGGTTTGAGTTTAAGACTCATTGAAAAACATTCCACCCAAAACCTATAAACCTAAGATCAATTAAAATCATCAACTACAAGTTTATCATATAAATTTTTCATGGATAGATTTACAATACAGACCAATTTTTCACACTGTGAATCACACCCTTCAAACTACCCTTACTCATGCCACAAATTTTTATTCCATCCATGAACTACTCTGTCACACCATTAACATTAATTTACACTGTGAATTGATATGCATCTAGATTCTCCCTAACTCCACCAATCCTACACCAAGCTTCCTCCAAGAACCTCATACATTAGAAACACACAAAGTAATGGGATATATGGTTTTTGGCCTATATATAATAAATTCCAACTCCATGGTTAAATATAGAATAGATGTTTCATTATTTCTCACATAAGAAACAACACAACCAAAAAAAAGTAAACAACCTTATATATGTGGATTGATTATATCCAATACTAATAATACAACTTGAATCAATGTATCCTTCTAATACATCTAAATTTTCATTGTAGAATAAACATTAATCCTTGGTCTTCTTTAAGTATCTAAATATTCTATTTATATGTTTCTAATAATCCACACTATGATTACTAGTATATCTACTCATTTTATATTCTAAAAAAGTAATCAAAATCCTAGTACAATTCATTTAATACATTAAAGAACCAATTTCACTAGCATAATCAATTTTTTCCATTTACCTGCTAATATTTATAAATATTTTAACACTAGAATCAAATCGATTATTGGTATCTTAGAAACCAAGATGATTAAATTTATTTAACAAAATTTCAATGTAATGAGACTAAATTAAAGAATAACACCCACTATGTTTGTTAAAATATATACCTTTAATAGTGTGAACTATTCCAAGATCCATCATTTAAAATATATAGGACAAATAATTATTCATATCATTTACACCAATCATATGGGTTTCAAATTTTAGCATATCAGCTAAATATAGACACACAATAACTATATATTATTTTTAAAATTTTGATTAAATACATTTATCTGAATTTTTATGAATAGAAGAATTATATAACATAATAGATTCAAATTTTTCATGCCATTTATTTAGAGCTTGTTTAAGATGATAATGATATTTAACTAGTTTATATACCTTATTTTCATTACCTTGTAAAAACCCCTTATGGTTGTTTCATGAAAATTTCATTATTTAAATCTCCATTAAAAATGGTGTTTTAGTATCCATTTGATGTACATATAAATGATTATTTTAATATAATGTAAATAATATCCTTATTGAATTAATTTGAGCTATATGATCATAATTATCAAAATAATCACTCCCTACATTTTGTTTGAAACCTTGTAAAACCAATCTTGTTTTAAAATCTTGAATGCTTCTGTTATAATCATAATTATTCCTAAAAACCCATTTACAAACAATAGGTTTCTTACGCTTTGTTAATTCCTTAATGACCCAGGTCTTATTATCTACAATGGAATCCTTTTCATAATTAATTATTTCTTTCCAAAAAGAAACATCCCAATAAGACATAACATATTTATATGTATTTGGTTCATCCTTTATAGTTAATAATATATGATATTTATTTATAAGATGATTATTTTGATCTCCATCAACATGGAAAACTATGGAATCCAAAGAAATAAAATATGTATGTATATGTTTTTCCTTTCTAGGTATTTTACTCTATTTATGTTCAACGCAATAATCATCATTATTCTCTACTATTTTATTTGAAATAGATGGAGTAAAAGAAATGGGGGTATGGGGGATAACCTCTTCTATGTTATCTTTATAAAATATATTATCAAAAAAACTCCACATCTCTTGATTCAACAATTTAATTGTCTTCCAAATCCATATTTCTATATTATTTAATATTTTATACATATCCATCAAAAATACCTTTAATTTCCATAGGTTTAATTTTTGTTATTTTAGGATCTATAACTCTATAATAATCTAAACACACCCATTCATTAAAATATAAAATATTACATCTTCTTCCTTTCTAAATTTCATAAGGGGTAATTTATTCTTCAAAGAGGTTAATAAATCTTCACCCCATAAATTATAACTTAGATTAATTAATCATATTGTTTAATAATTCTACTAATTTATTATTTTTCATTTTATTTAATCCATTTTTCTTAGGTGTATATAGAGTAATACTTTGTTTAAATATACCATTTTATTTATAAAAAATATTTAATTATTTCACAAAGTATTTATCGTCTTTATTTGAGAATAATACTTTAATATTTTTATCTAGTTGGTTATTAACTACATTTTTATGTATATTAAACATATAAAAGACATAATATTTTGTTCAAATAATATATATATATAAATATCTACTACAGTCATCAAAAAAAATAAAAAAAAATATGTTCCCTCCCTGAGTTAAATAACTATTTAATTCACATATATATGAATGTAATAGTTATTAAATATCTTAATTTATCTCTATATTCTTAAATGTTTTTGTAACTATTTTATATTATAAACATGTTTCACATTTTTAAAATTCATCTCCATAACTAACGAGATTTAATTTCTTCGTTACTTTTAATGAATTAAAATTAACATGTGTCAAATTATCATTCCATAAATTTGAAGAATAGATAAAATAAATAAAATATTTAATCATATTATCAGTAGATAGTTGATACATTCCATCACTTCAGTAATCCTTCCAAAAAAATTCCTCCCTTTGACAAGATAACCTTGTTATATTCAAATAGAACCCAATATCCCATCTTATAAATAAGATCGATAAAGACTAGATTATTTTAAATCATGAGTATAGAAATAACATTTAGAAGATAAAAATTATTTCCAAAATTAATATCTATTTTCATGCTTACTTTTCTAGTGACATTGATGCAATAATTATTTAAAAAAATTTCTTCATTTACGATGGTACTTGCATAAAATATTATGAACATTGAAAAATCCTTTCACACATGCACTTTTATTCCAAAATTGGTCCACCTACCCATATTCATTTAAGAAAATATCAATCCAATCATTTTTTAAATGGTGTTATATGATTTTTAATATAAATATCCAATAAATGCAAATAATTAATCAAGAGAACTAGTGTATTTATATTACTAGGTACATAAAACATCAAAGAGAAACTAAAATAAAATGACTTTATTTTAATCTCTATATTGAGCTAATATATCCCTTTGAGATCTTAAAACTACATAGGATGACTTATAGAATAAATAAAAAAATGTGTAGATAAAAAAATAGTAAGGTAATAATCATGATAACAAATCATAACGTATGAATTAAAAGGCCTAACATGATATCATGAAAGATAAGGCTCTTCAATAATCATATGATAGAATAACATAAAGAATGTGGTATCATATATTCATGGAAACAAAAGAATATAGTAAAAACATGAAACACGATATAAGAAAAATTCAAGGTTAACCATCAAGACAACATCACATGGTGGGAAGTGTCCCATCATGGATTCAGTTCACTCATGATATCAACATATCATCTCATGAAAAAAATACCCAATGCATTGGATTGGTATCTAGGTACACCACTAATAACATGTACATGCTTATGTGTGCTAAAAAAAATAAATCATAATGCATAAACATAATAATTACCCATGGAATGAAATTGGTTACATAATCTTTCCTCATATCATAATCAAAGGAGGGTTTATAAAGAAGGAATTTCAGAAATAAACTTATGGCATGTATTTTTTCATAAAAGGAAGGTAGAATAATCTAGGTATATATGTGAGAGGAAAATATATGTAATTGGGAATAATTCCATGACATTAAAGAGATATGGAGTGTGATTTAGAGGGAGATTAATTTCATAACCCAAGGAAAAATGGTGGTTCAGAGAGATCTCTTACCTTATATTCTAGAATCATTTTGCACTTGCATGCAATGCCCTAAATAATTAGATTAAATTAATTAATTACATAATTAATAATCTTTAAATTTATATTTGATTAATTAAAATTATATTATGTTCATTTAAAACTATTTCATTGAGTTATAATATTTAATTTCATTATTATAAGTGCATTATTTTCATGGCTCCATGGTCAAATAACTTTTGGATAATTATTAATGTCCATGTAAAATGGTACTACAACTCTAGAAGTGAAATTAAATGGTATAAATTTTATTAAAATAAATAAATGGTCCCAAATACTAATATGTGTCTTAATATAGGTATGATTAATTAATTAAAGACATTAACATTACATGGTTAGTTCATTTATGTGGTTTTACATACCATCATGAACTATAATTTTTTTATTCTATATTGTGGAAATATAATCATTTCACAACATGAAATAAGTTATAATATACTTATTATCATATTATTTAACCATAATAATATTTTTATGACTATCCTTGAAGATGAAAGATAAGAAAATTATGTGTGTTGTTCATGGAGGTGGTGAACCAACCATATTTTAAAAAAATGTTTTCATTTTAAAATCTAAAGAAGATAGGGTAAGAGATAGATATTTCACAAGCATAATAACATTCCAGTATATTTATGATATCAGAGTCATTATGTCATGTTTGATGAGGGAGGTGAGGATAAGGTAGAAGAATAAATGAAATTAAAAGAGGTAAATTTAGATTATTACCTCTTAAATGTCACCTCTTTGAAATAATATTTACTGCACCTTGAAATGGTCTTTGGATGAGACCAATAGTACTCGTACATGGGGGGATTGGGAAGGGATATAGGTATAAATTTGGAAATCTATAAGGCATAAAATTTGTGAGGAGAAGGTGTGGTGATGGGTGGTATTTATAAGGGTAGAATAGGTTTATTTTTTAATACTATATTTATAATTTTGTTATTTTTGGATCAATACTACCAACATCATTGATTCTTCTAACTATATATTGTAAATGGTGCATGTGAGTTCGAACTAATGGGTTATTACATTTATGTATTATATGGTTTTATTTAAATATTTCTTTAAAAATTATAGAATTTTAATTTGTAAAAATGAACTTCTTTTTTGAATTCATCATGTCAAAATTATGTTTGAATGAATTTTTGAGAATTTTCTGAAAATGTTGATTTTTTTAATGAATAGTGAAATACACTAATTTTTTTTGAATTTTTTTTAATTTAAAGTATTTATAAATTAAAATTATTTTTTATAATTTTATTTAATATAATATAGTTATGGTTTTTAAAATTAATTTTATACTTGAATAAAGAATAAAAACATTTTATATTTAAAAAGCAAATTTTTCTAAAAAACTATTTTTCATTGTGTTTTTCCAGTTTAATTTTAAATTAAATCACACTAATTATATATTTTTAATTTTTGAAAAATGGATTCCATATTTTGAATTAGTGGTTAAAAATTTATTAAATGGGTCCTTTTTTATTTTTTTTTCAAATTAATAGTAACCTTAGTTATTTTTGTTACTATGGTAAAGGGTAAATATGGTAATTAAAAGTTAAAAAAATGATAAAGACTATAAAATGACTCTAACACTTGCCTAAGTTTTATTTTATGTCTAAGTATAATCCATAATAAGATTAAGTTTGAATATATTCTGTTTTTCTATTTGGATGAGATTATGACCTTTATAATACTTTATTTTAAGAAAAGTCACAAATGTCACACTCTTATTTTTAATAATAGTAACTTTTTTCACATAGGGACAAGCATAATATATGTTTAGTTATAAATATTATTTTTAAATTTAAAATATCTATATTTATTATGGTAATTTATTTTTAATTTTTAGTGAATAAATAATGACATTAAATACTTACACAACACTGACGCAGTAATTATACAATTCATGAAAAAATCAAATAAATAATATTAAAAATAATAAAAGTAATGTTATATGAAGTAAATAATGTGATATAAATATTTTATAGATTAACATGACATGATAGGGATATAATAAAATATATTTTTTTTTCTAATTTTACATGTTATATTGTTTATTAAAATCAATGTAATGAATAGTTCTGAAAATTGACATTAATGATATATTACAATAGATAATATTATATTAAGTTATATAAAATTCCTAAAAAAATTAGATTCCTAAAATTGATTATTATGTGGTTCATAATATCATATATTTTTCATTTATGGGCCTTTATTAATTTATAGTAACTATATTGACCTCCAAAAGTAAGAATCCTTGTTGTCACGGTAAGTTTAACACAGGTTAATGAGGGGTAAAACCAAATGATAAGGGTCAAAATGTAACCTAAACTTGTAAAAAAATACTTTTATGAGATTATTTATACCCATGGTCATTATTTATTCTAAATAAATTATGTTTTCATCCATTTTCAATTTAAAATTAATTTATATTAATTTAATGTATTTAGGATTCCAAGAGTGTCCCTCCCCTCTCTTATAAAAGGGCACATATTCTTCTCATTAATTAATGCTTAAAAACTCATTTGTTTTAAAGAATAACTACAAAAATACCTTCTTATAATCCATAAACTCATTAAATATGTCTTTATTTATGTATAATAATATACTTAGAGGGGTTAAGGTGTTTATCAAAGTACAGTCTTCAAAGAATAGGTATAGTTTTTTACCGTATGTTTTAGTTTTGTTTATTCTTCCACCTCAATAAAATCTTGTTAAAAAATTATTATATAATAACACTAGTATATTATATATAATAAGTTTTTGTTATGTTAATTTAACAATAGATAACTATATTACGTTCTATCAAATGGGAAACAAACCTATCATTCATGTGTACGGTGGAATACAACCTCGCAAAATGATGTAATTTGTTTTCAATAACCATATCTCAAGACTAGTTATAATGATGGTTTTAAGCTACATATATGATATTAAATACATATTTATCATTCTTTAATGATAAAATAATACTTACCTTTTTTCAAAATGATCATTGAAAAATGGAAACATTAATCATGCATACGTACGGAATACCGTCTCCATGATTATAACGTAGTTCATTTTTCATAACCATATTTAATTGTTGAATTTAAAAGTAAATTAATGTATAAAAATTATAATTTTATCATTATTTAGTGGTTATTGTTTAGTTTTATGATGATTGGTGGTTCTGCTATAAACCAAGGATGGGTGGTAACATTTTTAACCAATGACAGGTGGTTCTGTGAGAAACCAAGGATGGCCAGGTCCATGATATTACTCCAATGCATTGGGTATGGACATTGACTGTATGGTTATTACATTTGTAATAGTGGCTGTAAGAGTGACATGTAAATTATTTCCCATGAAACCTATAGGTTTTTATCTATCTTTTCCATGGGGTTTTATGGGAATATTATGATTTCTCAAGGAATTATAATGATCTTATATTTAGAGGAAATTATTTGCTACATTTTAAGTGTGAAAGGTATAAATTTTTAGAAAACTATTATGAGTTTTTTATGTTTTCATATAAATATTTATAATTTTTATTTTTCTATTATGATTTATAATTAAATTATATATGAAAATATTTAGATAGAGTAGGTGATTTCTTAGGTAAGAAAATGTTTTTTATCCCAAATTAAATTTTTTAAAAAGAAGATTTTTATATGTATTTATGGATTAACAATTTATTTCTTTATCTTTATGTCCATTATTGAGATTTTTGTTATTTTTATCACATTTTTTAAATTTTTTTTACAAGTTTTTGGATGGTTAAAGTAAAATTATAAAACTCTTTGAAATTCATGAATATTAGTCATAAAAATATATCATGTTTTATTTTAAAAGTTTTATATAATAGAAAAAATGGATACTAATTAAAAGTATCCACTTTGTATTATATGGTTTTGTTATATAATATTTATGACCTAAATATATAAAACTCTAAACACAAAATATCTTTGGGAATGTAAGAAAGTTAATTCTAGTATAAATACACTAGATTATATGACGTTTAAGGTCAAGTCCTTATATTTAGTAATAGAAAAAGGTTCTGATAAAATTAGGGATTGGGATAATGATAATATAATACCCTTAAAATAATTTATTTTATTATTAAGTTTAAATGATATATAATTTTAATATTACCATGTTTCTTTATCTAAACTAATTTTATTCAGAATATTTTTCCATAGAGGGAATAGGGAATCTGATATACGATGGCACCAAGGGGACAATATCCTTCTGAATCAGCAACTTAGAATGGTTGGAATAGGAAGAGATCAATTTTTTTGTGTTGATGTCTTAGTCAGTGAAAGTTATAAATTTTAGTGGAATCTATGCTAGTGAGCATTCAGAACTACCATAGAGTAACTTGATGATAGTATAGGATTTTATGTGGAAACATCCTCCGAAATTCAATGGATCTCTTGATCCTATGATAGTTGAAGGACAAGTTATTTATTTTTTGAATATATTTAATATCACGGGTTGTTTATGTCAACAAAATTTAAGTCTTTTTATTTAATATTTTAAAGGATAATATAATCAATAGTGCAAATGGTTAATAATACAAAAGAAAGTGAAGAGATTGATAACTTAGAATGGGTGACATTAAGAATTTTTTTAGAAATATTTTTCTAAGGTTTCTCAACTTAGGATAGAAATTAAATTATTGGAATTGAGGGAAAAGGAATAAGGATCAGTGGATGCATATAAAACAAACACCACTCATTTGGGTAGGTACATAAAAAATTGTATATGGTATTATTATAGAAAAATTTATTTATTTTACTCAGGATTAAATCTAATATATTTAAGGGAACTGGATTCTAATGAGTTTAAAAGTTATGAGAATATTGTTCAATATGATTATCGAGTATCAATGGTGTTTTTTATTGATTAGGTATACACTGATAATAAGAAAAATAAAACTTCAGGATATTAGGCAATGGGGAATTATTCATTAAAGTATTATGGTGGTAAAAAAATAAAACTCATATCTTGTGAAAATTATGGTAAAAATCACCCTAAAAAATGTATTATGAAAATAGAGAAGTTCTTATAATGTGAAAAGTTTGGGCACATGGCTCATGAATATAAGTAAAATGATCATAAAAATAATTAAAATATGATGGTAAGATTATTTAATTGAAATAAGTTATGAAAAAATTCCAATGTGTGCCTGAAGTTAGTAACTCGGGCTGGAAATCATCAAGATCAAATACAGAATGGTGTGTAAAAATATTTTCATTCTATTATGGTTGATGTCATTCCATCAAATGAATTGTTAAAAAATATAATTTCTAGTTTTTTCAAATTATTCCAATTTATTTTTTGACTCTAGATCTTCAGATTCTTTCATTTTTTAGAAATTTGCTGGAAAATTTGGAATATCACTTTATGAAAGTATAATAGAACTTTTAGTGAAAATTATGGGTGCAAATATTAAGAAAACAAATATTTATAGTGATCTTATTATTTTTATTACTTAAATATCCATTCCTATAATTCTTATTGAACTTACCATAGTATAATTTGATATTATTTTGGGTATGGATTGGATTTTATTTTGTCATGCTAATATATATTGAAGATCCAATAAATACTTGTTCAATGATTTTATACCTTAAATAAATTATGATGAAGAAGTAAAATTTATTAGAAATTTTAGTGA
Source organism: Viscum album (assembly GCA_963277665.1). Classification (NCBI taxonomy): domain Eukaryota; kingdom Viridiplantae; phylum Streptophyta; class Magnoliopsida; order Santalales; family Viscaceae; genus Viscum; species Viscum album. Next base: position 58,158,939 of record OY728156.1, read on the forward strand.
ATGTTTCTTAACACGTGTTATTGAAAAGAAATAAACTGTTCAGATTAGTGATTTTCCACTAGTGAATGAATATGTGTATGTTTTTTCTAATGATTTACTAGTTTTTGTTCCGGATTGATATGTTGAGTTTACTATTGACTTATAACCTGATGCTAATCCTATTTCAAAACCCCCTTATTGAATATCTCAATTAGAAATTTTTGAGTTGGAAAATTAATTATATGAGTTTCTAGATAAAATATTCATTTGTCCTATCACTTCACCATAGGGTGAACCTATCTTATTTGTTAAAAATAAATATTGTTCAATGATAATTTTCATTGGTTATAGATCTTTGAATAACATCACTATTAAGAACAACTATCATTTGCCTCATATTGATGGTTTTTTATCAACTCTAAGGAAAACAATAATTTTTTAATATTAATCTCATGTCAAGGTTCCATTTGTTAATGGTGAATAAGGTAGATATTCCAAAGAATACATTTTTTACTAGATATAGACACTATGAATTTTTAGTTATTCCCTTTGGGTTATCTAATTAATTAGTTGTATTTATAGATATAATGAATAGAGTTTTTCATGAGTTCCTGGATAAGTTTGTGGTTCTTTTAATGATGATATATTGGTTTATTTTAAAAGTCATGAGGATCGTGAAAGAAACCTAATGGTTTTTTCCAAACCATAATAAAAAATAAAATCTATGAAAAATTTATTATTGTGTTAATTTTGATTGTAAAAATATCTTTTCATTGGAAAAATTGTTTCTAAATATGGAATAAATGTTGACCCTACTAAAATAAAAGTTTTGGAAGAATGGAAAAGACCTACAAGCATCACATATATTCATAGTTTTCTTGGATCAGTGGGTTACTACATATATTTTTTAAAATCATTGCTCGATTGTCTATCTCGCTAACTAAGTTAACTCAAAAGGTAGTTAAATTCATCTAGAAAAAACTATATGATGATTCTTTCAGGAACTAAAAAGAAGATTGGTCAATACTCTTGTTTTGTCCTCAACCTCTATAAATAATGATATTATTATCTATATTGATTCTTCTTTAAGGTAATTGGTTGTGTTCTAATGTAGAATGATCAGGTAATTTCTTATTCTTTACAAAAATTAAAACCTCACGAGTTAAATTTTCCTACACATGATTTAGAATTATCCGCTGTGGTTTTTTCTTTAAAAATTTAGAGATATCATTTATATGGAGACAAGTGTGAAATATATGCTAATCATAAAAGTTTTAAGTATATATTCACTCAGAAATAATTTAACATGAGACAAATAATATGGGTGTAATTGATCAAGTATTTTGACTACTCAGTTAATTATCATTCTAGAAAATAAAATTAAGTGATTGATTCTATAAGTTGAAAAAATAATGTTTCATTAAACAAGTTATGTTTAGAACATGACCCTTTTCTTAATTATTTGATTAATTTTATCCTAAAAACTATGGATATTGAAAATTCATCTATTCTATTTTAGGTTTTAATGAAATCAACTTTGTTAGATAGAATTAAGAAATCCCATAAGGAATATCATCAGTTATAGAAAAAGTTATAATTGGGTAAGAGGGGTAATTTTTTTAAATTTTACATTCATAAAGATTGTGTTTTGAGATTTAAAAAGTGATTATGTGTCCCTTTTAATTCCTAGTTGAAGATATAATTACCTGGTGAATTTTATATTTCCTCATTTTTTGTTCATTCTAGAAGCACTAAGATGTATAAATACCTTCGGGGTATTATTGGTGGGATAGAATAAAAAGACATATAACTCACATTAATTTTAAATGTTTGAATTGTTAATAGGTTAATATAGAATGATAATTACCAAATGGTATTCTTCATCCATTACTAGTGCTAGAGTAGAAATGGGAAAATATATCCATACATTTTTGGGTAGGATTTCTGAAGACTTCTTGAGGTAATAATGTGATTTGGGTTATTGTTTATTGATTAACTAAATCTATGCATTTCCTTCCCATTCAAGATATAATGTACTTGTATTAGATTTCCTGATTATATCTAAAAGAGTTATTTAGGTTATATAAAGATTCTCTCTCCATTGTATCTAACCCTGATCTAAATTTTACTCCTAAATTTTGGAAAGGACTTTTGAAGTCATTGGGTACTAAATTAAATTTTAGTATTTCTTTTCATAATCAATCTGATGAACAATATAATAAAAAATTAAAACCTTGGAATACATGTTTCATTATTTTTCTATGAATTTTCAAGTAATATGGGATCTATATCATTCTATGGTTGATTTTTCTTATAATAACAGTTTCTATTCCAGTATACATATGCATACTTTTAAGTAATTATTTATAAAGTGATGTCGAACTCCATATATTTGGGATGAAGAAGGATAAATTAAGTTTATGGGATACAAATTGGAACAGAAAATGGATAATAAGGTGAAAATGATTCAGCATTACACGACGATGGACTAGAGAGGATTAAAAAATTATGTTGATAAATGGAGAAAATATATTTCTTTCACGGTAGATGATCATGTTTTTCTTAAAGTATAAACATTGGAAAATGTTAGGAATTTTGGTAAAAGGGGAAATATAATTCCATGGTTCATTACACCATATTAAATCCAATAGAAAGTTGGATCATTTTCCTATCGACTTCCCTTGCCTCCGAGTTTATCCAAGGGACATAATGTTTTTCATATTTTGATGTTGAGAAAGTATATATCGAATTCATCTCATGTTTTGATCCCTGAGGTTGTTTAGTTGGAAGATAATATTTATTATGAGGATTATCCTATTAATATTATTTATCTTAGAGATAAATTATTGTGAAATAAGTTAATTCATTAGGTTAAATTTTTTTGGAAACCCCACATGGTTAAATAAGCAATGTGGTAGTCATAAAATGCTAGGAGAGAAACATATCCCCACTTGTTTAATAAGCGAATAAAATTGAGAGTATGAAATTTAAAAAATGAGGAAGGATGTAAAATACTAGGTAATATTTATATAAAACATTTTCATATATTCATTACTTATATTCATTATAAAAATATTAGACAATTTTTTAGTCAAAAAGGAAGAAGCTTTATTTCTAACCAAATTGGATTTTTATGTATTATATAGTTTTATTTAAAATATTTATTTCAAAATTATAGAATTTAAATTAGAAAAAATTAAATACATTTTTTACTTTATCATGTCAAAATTATCTTACAATAAAGTTTTGATAATTCTCTAAAAAAATCGTTTTTTTAATAAATAGTGAAAATACTAATTTTTATTGAAAATTGTGTTTTATTTTAAATTATTTACAAAGTAAAATTTTCTTTTTTATTAGTTTTAAAATTCAATTAGTTAATTTTTTATTTAAACTAATATAATTATGGTTTTTAAAATGGATTTTATACATGAATAAATCATAAAAATATTTGATATTTAAGAAGGGCATTTTTCTGAAAAACATTTTTTCATTACATTATACCAGCTCAATTTAAAATTAAATTCCACCAATTATATGTTATTAATTTTAATAAATTTATTCAATATTTTTAATAAATGTTTCCAAATTTATTAAAAATTTCCTTTTATTTTTTTTCCAATATGAATAGTAACCATAGTAATTTTTGTTACAATAGTAAAGGGTAAATCAAGTAATTATGTAACACCCCAAGATTTCATAGTGTGTTATTTCTTCAAAATAATTAAATAACTTGCACTACACGAAACACCGAGTTCAATCACACCCTGACTTACAAAAATAAGCCATTCAAAAGCGGTTATGAATAGTATTATCTAAATTTTAAACTTTATATAATCCTTATAATTTTAGAATCCATACTATGAGTTTCTTTGATATAATGCAAGAACAAATTCATTTTCAGTATTGCACTTTTATCAACTTTTAATAGTGAACCCTTTTTAAATACAATATTTTAAACATATTGACTAAATGGGGACATCAAAAAAATTTAAAATGAAACATCCCAAGCTTCCACGGTACGCTTTCCTTTGAATAATACAGTAGCGTGTGTTATACGCAACTTCGAGTTTTAACACACACCACAACCGATTAAACTAGCTGTTGTGAATAGTAATACCTAATTTTTGAAATCATATATATTTTATATTTCAAAATGGACTTCATTTTTGGATTCAGAATATCGAAATTAGCCTAGGGTGAAATTTTGGTACATTTCGGATAACTTTCATATTTTGATGAATAGTGAAAATTTCTAAATTTTAATTAAAAACAACTTTTTTAATCAAAATAATTAATAGTGATAAATTATGAATTTTAGTGGTTTTAAAGTATATTTAGAATATATTTTTACCATTTAATATAATGTTGGTCATTGGACATAATTTTACAATTAAACCGAACATAAACAAGTGTCAATCTTTTGATAGTTATTATCTCTTAAAAACACGCTTTTTGTTTTGACAGCGGGAATTAATTTTAAATTAATTTCTGCCACTTCTGTGTTTTGAATTTAGGAAAATGGATTCCATATTTGGAATCAGGATGTTCAAATTGTGTAAATAGGTAACTTTTATTTTTAGACATTTTGAAAAGTTACTGTGGTAAATATTTTATTTACCATGGTTAAAGGGTAAATCCGGTAAATAAGGGTTAAAAAAATAATATTATAATAATACTAAATTACCCTAAAACGTGTCTTAACCCTATTGGTTGATACATGGTCGACCATGGGCATCTTTGGGTCTATTTGGGGACCCCATGGATCCACTTGTAAGTGATAATGACACATTATATTAATAAAGTTAAAATAAAAATAAAAATGGCATAAGCTTACATCTTTTAGAAGAACAATTTTTACATAGGGTTATACATGTTGGATTTTCGATTATAAATATTAATTAGAAGGATAAAAAGCTTTCCTACATAATGATATTTTATTTATAATTTTTAGACATTAAATAATTTATTTTATTTATGACACAATGATGATGCAGTAATTACTAAAATAGTGAAAAATTAAAATAATTGATCTTATAAATACCCAAATAATTATAATATGAAACTTTTAATGAATTAAACCAATTTTCTATGATAATATGATATATTAGGATTGATTTAATTGACTTTGTTCGAAGTAATCAATCTGTTAGGAGTTTCACAAAAATCAACTATTGAATAGTGTCAAAATTGACATAAAAGAGTTCTTAAAACAAATATTATATTATTAATTGATATTAAATTCCTAAAAATCTAAGGTTCGGCCAAGAGACTTATATTATGATAGGTTCCTCATTAAGAGACCACTTGGGGGTCGCTTGGATGTATATAGTAAGTTTATTAACCATATTATATAAAAATACAAAGAGACATTGTAAAAGTGAAACTAATTAACTTAGAGTTAATACTTAAAGATAAGGTTAATATAAGTACCCAAACCTGTCTAAATTCTATTGGTTGAGTGGTTTTAGACCTATCCCCACCTTAACCTTTGAATAGTCAACTTTGGAGCCATTAGAAACCGAATATGAATTTATTATAAATTAATATTTCTAGCTTTTCCAAAGGTGCCCCTCACCCCTCTTATAAAAGGGCACTCCTCCTTCTCATTTCTTCACACCTCTCAAGCCACTTGGCTCGTCCAAACTCTGCCCAAATAAGCTCCCCACATCCCTCTCCTCCTCCTTGAAGCTTCCCCTTAGGAAGAAAGCATTTCAAGAAGTCCTTTGGTTCCAACCAAAGTGAGTTACCTAAATTAAAGGTAACGATTTCTCTTAAATTATTTTCATTTATTTTGCTTCTCCAACCCCATAAATCTTTTTATTTCCTTTCTTTTGTAACAACACCAGTATCCTCAATATACTAGTATGTTGTTATAAGAAGGATTCAAACTACACATACACACAACTCCATCTAATGGATGATGAACATAATGTTTCTGTGGATGGCAAACTAACGCCTCATGAAACGATGATTGTTCAAATACATCTTACCACCTCTCATGGTGGCCATTATGATGGAACTGTAATTAAATATGATATTAATGATATATATTTTATATATAATCTTCTGTAATTCCATTTTATTTCATACCATTATTCGTTTCATGTTGTATATACATACAATAATTTCATTTGAGGAAGTGCGGACTACCGCCCCCTTAAAATGATATGACTCATTCATACCACACTTGGAACGTATAAAGGATGGTGTTAATGAACTTAAGTAACATATATAAAATATTATATTATACTGGAATAGTAATATACCTATGTATCATTTGGATTCGATTCTTTTAAAATAAAAATTAAATGGAAGTAGCGTTCGTGCGTACGTACGGACTACCGTCTCCACGAACGCGATGAGATTCATTCTCCATCGTATCCATTCAAGTATAATTATCATTTAATGATTTAAAAATGATGTTTAAGGACTTGATATCATTCTGGATATGAATAAGATACAACAAACATGACTTATGTAACAAAACATATAAAAGAAAATGAGTAAGTTAACACCCGAAACGACGATAATTCTAAGATATTATTAACAAATCAATGTTAAAAGATCATATATGATATCATATTAATATATATGATTCTTGTATAATTTAATAACAATTATTTCACCATTATACAGGAGGTTAACCTACCCCAACCAAGGAAAAGTACAAGGTAAGGGTTATTTCACAATCTCTTCATTATCCGAGGTTGTATTATACGTAATAATCTACTGGGATCTCTTTATCATCCACATCCATGTTTCTTCGAAATGTATTTCAAAACATTTTTACTATTTACAAGAATATGGGTTAAAGTCATTTATACCCTTGTTTGACTTTTTATAAGAGGTTTATAAAGGAATCTTTCCGTCATTTTCAAAACAAGGTCCTTTTTAACCTTTTCGACAGAATTGAGGTAAGAATGTTTTTTTTAACTTATACGGCGGGTGCGGTTATTTTCCGCCATTATAAAATCGTCGAAGCTTTCCTTACAAGCTTATAAGAATATTTTCAAAGAAAATGTTTTATTTTATATGGATCTTAAATGATTTCAAAATAAAAGGAGATACTTCTTTTAAAAGAATTTTGATTTCATCTATGTCAACATCCTTTGATGGATTTTAAGATTATTTGAAGTTGATTTATTATAATACAAAACTTCTATATTGTATTGAAGGTTTTGTGATATGTTTGAATGTGTATGTGCTATTTTATACCATTCATAGTTTATGGTGAAACTATTGACATTTCGTATGCTAGTTTTAACCCGAATGTTTATGTTATATTTCAAACTTTTCTTCAGATGAATGTGCTAAACAAGTATGTTCCGGGTTGGAGACCGGTAAAAGTAAGCCCTCCAGGTTGGGGACTGGTTAAAGTAAGCCCTCCAGATTAGGGACTGGTAAAAGTATGCCCTCCGGGTTGGTGTCCGGTTATTAGAGGCACTCCGGGTTGGTGTCCGGTTATTAGAGGCACTCCGGGTTGGTGTCCGGTTATTAGAGGCACTCCGGGTTGGGTTCCGGTTAGAAGTAACCCCTAGGTCTTGGGATGAGGCCTAGACAATGAAATTAACGTTTGGCATTATGCATTCCAACATTATGAAAGTGGTTATTGATATTGCATGTGATTATTCGATTAGTAGAATATCCATGTGAACAAGTAAATGGCATTATTTCATTTTACTTTTGCCATACTATGTTGAAGTTCAATTTTTAAAAGGATTTTGTTTTAGTAATTCATTGCCTTAAATGTTTATGCTTATTTTGAATGTTCTGCTATATTGGTATCCTTACTGGGCATTTGAGCTCACCCCTTTTTTATGTTTTATTTTTCCCAGGAAGTGAAGAAGTAAATTATGATTGACTTGCAGGGATATTATGGGTTTATAGTGTGGACGTTGGAAACATTATGTTGTTGTAGTAGTTTTTCATTTTATGATGTAATGTAAAACTTATGAATATATCTAGTGTTTCCAAGGCTACTAAACTAATCGGTCTTTCGGGATTTGATCTTTCTTGTGATCATGCCAATGTTACGTAATTAATGCACCGACTCTGGGCAGCTGGGGTCGGGGCGTTACAGTTGGTATCAGAGGAAGTTTAGTACAAACCTTGGAAGCTAGATTTAGATAAACTCTGATTAGAGCACGTAGACCTAAGATGAACTTTGAGGATTAGTATAGAAGAACTTCCTAGAATTTTGGTATTGTAGAGATTTTGTGAGTTTTCCGAGCAATACATCCTTGTCTGGATACGAGCAGGTAGAGGCGGCTCTGGCACAGATGTACCTAGGGGTAAAACCCGAAAACACCGCTTTGAGCTAGACTCGAACGGGAACTGGTGCACGACAACGGGCCTTGCTGCACTCTTGGTTACGACACTCCCGGGGGATATGCATAGGATAACTCTCATTTTCTTTACAAATCATTTTGAAGGGATTATGAGTATATACTTCCTCAAAGAAAACATTCTTATGATTATGGATTATATCCATAAATAGTTCAATTTATGTCAAGTGTTTTATAAGTATGGGATTATGTATTTTGATTCATAAGCTGATCTAGTTTATGCCATTGTTTAGAAATGGCGCCCAGTAGAAGGAATGAGAGTTTGTTATAAGTGTGGAGGAAAAGGGCACAAAGTACGTGACTGCAAGGGTGAGAAAATGGTCTCAAATGTACAATGCTTCATTTGCAAGGAGTTTGGACACTATGCGAACCTATGTCCCAGTCATCAGACTATGCCGCAAATGATGCTATTGGATAATAATCAAGTTATGATACTACCACAGATGAGGAGGAATGATTAGAGTTCTTATGTTGATTATGTCAATTGAGTGTTGTATCAACAATGTACTTGTTATTATAATTATGGAGTATATAAGGATTGTACTGCAGTACTATTTCATTAAGGACTTGAGATTATGTGGAACAAAGAAAAGTGACTCAATAGCAGGATAAATTTTTGGAAAATATATGGTTGAGAGAATGATAAACCATAATATAGTTCTGATACCGAAGTAGTGATTTTGGAATAATACATGATTGTTTTGGATAACTTATATTGGATATTCTTGACTACCTTCGAACTGATTAATGATTTGTATATTCCATCATTTTTGGGGTTTAAAACATTTTTGGATTAATGAAGTATATCCAGCTTTCTATATGGAATAAGGGAGCATGAATGTAATCAATAAGGAATATGGTAATTCAGGATGTTTCAGTGTATTAAAAGAATACATGATGAAGGTATTCATATGATATTACGGGGTTAAAAGGTTCTACATTATGTTTACCTTACTTATAAATGTTGGATTGTGAGTCTGGATAGAAGTATTTTGGATAGTTCTAGTTTGGATTATTTTGGATTACCATAAAAGGAAAACCCGGAGGATGGGCGGTAACCCGTCGCGTCCGGCAAGGCTGTGAGACTTGAACCCGCAACTGAAGGGCGACAAGGGTGTATCACCTACCACTGGCCCACGAGATGTCCTGGATTAAATAATTTAGTTTTTATTAAAAGATCTGGTATATGAATTATAAATTCATTTATTTTGGAACCCTGTATAATTTTTTTTTTTACGTTCTATTATCTCTTAGAGTGAAAGATGAGTTTGTGGTAGAAATTTATTATTAGATAAAACTCTAATTATAAAGTAAGTATATCTCCTTATGATCTTAGACAAACTCATAAATAAATTCCTCAACATTAATAAAAGGAACTTAGAACAAAAATGTTGTCCTAGATGGTACCTTAAATCATCACTAATTTATGGCTTTAGGATTGTTGGCCTTTTCATAGCCATGTTCTCTACCACTCTCCATCAGATAATTGATGGTTAGATTTATCCTCCATATCCATATTTTCCTACATGGAACCCTAGTATGTGTTATTTTCGGTAATCTTCATACTTTCCACTCTTTATTTTAAATAGAGGCCTCATTAATTCATTTTTCGATGTGGGATTTCAACTAAGATATTTTGAAACGTCAAAAATGTGTTATCCCAATACCCTATGTTTTGTTGAACCGATGGTATTTCAAATCATAATAGATTGATGAGTTTAAGGACCTCAATTTTACACTTGTTTGTGATTGATGACCTCAATCACTACCTATAAATATTTACGTTTTTCCTCCAATTATATGTCTCTAATTGCCACCAATGTTCTCCTAATCGAGATCATAATTTGGTGGTGACCCTTTCATTTCTCTTTTCCTCATATTAAGACTAAATTTTAGTAACCCAATTTCCGATGTGGGTTTTCCCACAAATATATTTTCTATTTTCAACCTTTTATTTTTGAAGAACAATTTCAAATTGCGAGGACGCAATTTATTGAAGGAGGGGAGAATGTAACACCCCAAGATTTCATAGTGTGTTATTTCTTCAAAATAATTAAATAACTTGCACTACACGCAACACCGAGTTCAATCACACCATGACTTACAAAAATAAGCCATTCAAAAGCGGTTATGAATAGTATTATCTAAATTTTAAACTTTATATAATCCTTATAATTTTAGAATCCATACTATGAGTTTATTTGATATAATGCAAGAACAAATTCATTTTCAGTATTGCACTTTTATCAACTTTTAATAGTGAACCCTTTTTAAATACAATATTTTAAACATATTGACTAAATGGGGACATCAAAAAAATTTAAAATGAAACATCCCAAGCTTCCACGGTACGCTTTCCTTTGAATAATACAGTAGCGTGTGTTATACGCAACTTCGAGTTTTAACACACACCACAACCGATTAAACTAGCTGTTGTGAATAGTAATACCTAATTTTTGAAATCATATATATTTTATATTTAAAAATGGACTTCATTTTTGGATTCAGAATATCGAAATTAGCCTAGGGTGAAATTTTGGTACATTTCGGATAACTTTCATATTTTGATGAATAGTGAAAATTTCTAAATTTTAATTAAAAACAACTTTTTTAATCAAAATAATTAATAGTGATAAATTATGAATTTTAGTGGTTTTAAAGTATATTTAGAATATATTTTTACCATTTAATATAATGTTGGTCATTGGACATAATTTTACAATTAAACCGAACATAAACAAGTGTCAATCTTTTGATAGTTATTATCTCTTAAAAACACGCTTTTTGTTTTGACAGCGGGAATTAATTTTAAATTAATTTCTGCCACTTCTGTGTTTTGAATTTAGGAAAATGGATTCCATATTTGGAATCAGGATGTTCAAATTGTGTAAATAGGTAACTTTTATTTTTAGACATTTTGAAAAGTTATTGTGGTAAATATTTTATTTACCATGGTTAAAGGGTAAATCCGGTAAATAAGGGTTAAAAAAATAATATTATAATAATACTAAATTACCCTAAAACGTGTATTAACCCTATTGGTTGATACATGGTCGACCATGGGCATCTTTGGGTCTATTTGGGGACCCCATGGATCCACTTGTAAGTGATAATGACACATTATATTAATAAAGTTAAAATAAAAATAAAAATGGCATAAGCTTACATCTTTTAGAAGAACAATTTTTACATAGGGTTATACATGTTGGATTTTCGATTATAAATATTAATTAGAAAGATAAAAAGCTTTCCTACATAATGATATTTTATTTATAATTTTTAGACATTAAATAATTTATTTTATTTATGACACAATGATGATGCAGTAATTACTAAAATAGTGAAAAATTAAAATAATTGATCTTATAAATACCCAAATAATTATAATATGAAACTTTTAATGAATTAAACTAATTTTCTATGATAATATGATATATTAGGATTGATTTAATTGACTTTGTTCGAAGTAATCAATCTGTTAGGAGTTTCACAAAAATCAACTATTGAATAGTGTCAAAATTGACATAAAAGAGTTCTTAAAACAAATATTATATTATTAATTGATATTAAATTCCTAAAAATCTAAGGTTCGGCCAAGAGACTTATATTATGATAGGTTCCTCATTAAGGGACCACTTGGGGGTCGCTTGGATGTATATAGTAAGTTTATTAACCATATTATATAAAAATACAAAGAGACATTGTAAAAGTGAAACTAATTAACTTAGAGTTAATACTTAAAGATAAGGTTAATATAAGTACCCAAACCTGTCTAAATTCTATTGGTTGAGTGGTTTTAGACCTATCCCCACCTTAACCTTTGAATAGTCAACTTTGGAGCCATTAGAAACCGAATATGAATTTATTATAAATTAATATTTCTAGCTTTTCCAAAGGTGCCCCTCACCCCTCTTATAAAAGGGCACTCCTCCTTCTCATTTCTTCACACCTCTCAAGCCACTTGGCTCGTCCAAACTCTGCCCAAATAAGCTCCCCACATCCCTCTCCTCCTCCTTGAAGCTTCCACTTAGGAAGAAAGCATTTCAAGAAGTCCTTTGGTTCCAACCAAAGTGAGTTACCTAAATTAAAGGTAACGATTTCTCTTAAATTATTTTCATTTATTTTGCTTCTCCAACCCCATAAATCTTTTTATTTCCTTTCTTTTGTAACAACACCAGTATCCTCAATATACTAGTATGTTGTTATAAGAAGGATTCAAACTACACATACACACAACTCCATCTAATGGATGATGAACATAATGTTTCTGTGGATGGCAAACTAACGCCTCACGAAACGATGATTGTTCAAATACATCTTACCACCTCTCATGGTGGCCATTATGATGGAACTGTAATTAAATATGATATTAATGATATATATTTTATATATAATCTTCTGTAATTCCATTTTATTTCATACCATTATTCGTTTCATGTTGTATATACATACGATAATTTCATTTGAGGAAGTGCGGACTACCGCCCCCTTAAAATGATATGACTCGTTCATACCACACTTGGAACGTATAAAGGATGGTGTTAATGAACTTAAGTAACATATATAAAATATTATATTATACTGGAATAGTAATATACCTATGTATCATTTGGATTCGATTCTTTTAAAATAAAAATTAAATGGAAGTAGCGTTCGTGCGTACGTACGGACTACCGTCTCCACGAACGCGATGAGATTCATTCTCCATCGTATCCATTCAAGTATAATTATCATTTAATGATTTAAAAATGATGTTTAAGGACTTGATATCATTCTGGATATGAATAAGATACAACAAACATGACTTATGTAACAAAACATATAAAAGAAAATGAGTAAGTTAACACCCGAAACGACGATAATTCTAAGATATTATTAACAAATCAATGTTAAAAGATCATATATGATATCATATTAATATATATGATTCTTGTATAATTTAATAACAATTATTTCACCATTATACAGGAGGTTAACCTACCCCAACCAAGGAAAAGTACAAGGTAAGAGTTATTTCACAATCTCTTCATTATCCGAGGTTGTATTATACGTAATAATCTACTGGGATCTCTTTATCATCCACATCCATGTTTCTTCGAAATGTATTTCAAAACATTTTTAATATTTACAAGAATATGGGTTAAAGTCATTTATACCCTTGTTTGACTTTTTATAAGAGGTTTATAAAGGAATCTTTCCGTCGTTTTCAAAACAAGGTCCTTTTTAACCTTTTCGACAGAATTGAGGTAAGAATGTTTTTTTAACTTATACGGCGGGTGCGGTTATTTTCCGCCATTATAAAATCGTCGAAGCTTTCCTTACAAGCTTATAAGAATATTTTCAAAGAAAATGTTTTATTTTATATGGATCTTAAATGATTTCAAAATAAAAGGAGATACTTCTTTTAAAAGAATTTTGATTTCATCTATGTCAACATCCTTTGATGGATTTTAAGATTATTTGAAGTTGATTTATTATAATACAAAACTTCTATATTGTATTGAAGGTTTTGTGATATGTTTGAATGTGGATGTGCTATTTTATACCATTAATAGTTTATGGTGAAACTATTGACATTTCGTATGCTAGTTTTAACCCGAATGTTTATGTTATATTTCAAACTTTTCTTCAGATGAATGTGCTAAACAAGTATGTTCCGGGTTGGAGACCGGTAAAAGTAAGCCCTCCAGGTTGGGGACTGGTTAAAGTAAGCCCTCCAGATTAGGGACTGGTAAAAGTATGCCCTCCGGGTTGGTGTCCGGTTATTAGAGGCACTCCGGGTTGGTGTCCGGTTATTAGAGGCACTCCGGGTTGGGTTCCGGTTAGAAGTAACCCCTAGGTCTTGGGATGAGGCCTAGACAATGAAATTAACGTTTGGCATTATGCATTCCAACATTATGAAAGTGGTTATTGATATTGCATGTGATTATTCGATTAGTAGAATATCCATGTGAACAAGTAAATGGCATTATTTCATTTTACTTTTGCCATACTATGTTGAAGTTCAATTTTTAAAAGGCTTTTGTTTTAGTAATTCATTGCCTTAAATGTTTATGCTTATTTTGAATGTTCCGCTATATTGGTATCCTTACTGGGCATTTGAGCTCACCCCTTTTTTATGTTTTATTTTTCCCAGGAAGTGAAGAAGTAAATTATGATTGACTTGCAGGGATATTATGGGTTTATAGTGTGGACGTTGGAAACATTATGTTGTTGTAGTAGTTTTTCATTTTATGATGTAATGTAAAACTTATGAATATATCTAGTGTTTCCAAGGCTACTAAACTAATCGGTCTTTCGGGATTTGATCTTTCTTGTGATCATGCCAATGTTACGTAATTAATGCACCGACTCTGGGCAGCTGGGGTCGGGGCGTTACAAATTAAGGGTTAACAATAAAATTATAAGGAATATAAAATGACCCTAACCCTTTACTAAATTTTATTTTATGGTTAAATCTCATACATAATCATAAAAATTTATAATATATGTATTTTTCTATTTATATTATATTATGACCTTAATAATACTTTATTTCAAGAAAAGTCAAAAATGAAACACTCTTGTTTTTAATAACTATAATATTTTTAACATGGGATTGAAGAGAATATATATTTAGTTATAAATAGTATGTTGAAATATAAAATATTTATATTGATAATGGTAATGGAATTTTCAATTTTAGTGAATACATAATTACCTTAAATTCTTAAACAATACCGACGTAGTAATTATTCAATTAATGAAAAAATCAAATTGATGATACTAAAAATAAAAAAGTAATATAATTTGAAATAAATATTGTGATACAATAATTTTATAGATTAACATGACATTTTAGGGATATAATAAATTAATTATTTATAATTTTACTTGTTTTAATGATGTTATTAAAATCAAAGTGATGAATAGTTCTAAAAATTGACATTAATGATATATTATAATAAATAATATTTTATTAAATGACTTAAAATTTATAAATACATAGATTCAAAAAATTGATTATTATATGATTTATAATATCAACCATGGTCCATTTTTGTTTCTTTTTTCATTTATAAATACTATATTGACCCTCAAAGTGTAAAAATCCTTATTGTCATGGTAAGTTTAAAAAGGGTTAGTGATGGTTAAACCAAAATGATAAGGGAAAAAATGTGACCTAAACATGTATGAAAATTATTATATGATATTATTTAGACCCATTATCATCCTATATTCTAAATAAATCATTTTCAACCATTTTTAATTCGAAAATAATTTACATTAATTTAATATTTTTGGGGAATTCCAAGAGTTCACCTCTCATCTCTTATAAAAGAGAACTTATTATTATCATTACGTAACACTTAAAAACCCATTTGGTTCTACCAATAACTACCCAAATACCTTACTATAATCCCTCAGCTCATTCTTGAGGTATTGTTTATGCATAATACCAACCTTATAGGGATTAATATGCTAATCAAATGAGACTTTCCAAAGAATAGGTATTATTATTAACCTCTTGTTTTAGTTTTATTTCTTATTACACATCCTTAAAATCTTACTCAACCATGATTATATAATAATGTTAGTAAATTACATATTCTAAGGTTTCATTATGTTAATTTCACAACATATAGACACCTCCTCTTCCATCAAGTCGGAAACAAAACTATCATTCATGTGTACGAAAAACTACCGCCTCACGAGTCGATGTAATTCATTCTCCATCATTGTCTATTAAGACTTGTTATAATGATGGGTTTAATTTATATATATGATATTAATGACATATTTATATTTATTTAAAGATAAAATAATACTTATCTTATTTCCATAATGATCATTGAAAAATGGAAACTATAATCCTTTATATATACGACCAACCATCTCCATGATAGTAACGTAGTTCATTTTACATAACCATATAAAATGGGTTGGATTTAAAATCATAACTGATATATAAAAATTATAATAATTTCATAATTATTATTATTTATGTCATATAATAATTACTTATTTGACCATAGTCGACTTACCAAAGTTATTTGGGACTTATGAACCAAATATTATCAAAATATCTGAAGTGAACTTAATTAATTGAGTAATTATATATAACATGGTATTAAATAAAAATAAAAGAAAAATTAACTTTAAAAATTTCATTAATAAATTTTTAATTAACTTAATCTCTTTATTAATGAATATAAATAATGTATGTGATGATTTGGATTCAAGTTAAGGTACTTTCTTTTAAAAATAATTTTAAATATTTCCCTTAAAACCCCCTTTTTTATTACATATCCATATTTTCTAAAAAAAATTCTAAATGGTTTTGAATATTCTATTTTGATTTTTTAAATTAATTTTTACTCATGTTTCTATTGTTACAAAATGGTTTAAAAGGAATATTTTTGTAATTTTTCAACCGAGGTACTTTGTGACTTTTCTAACAAAATCATGAAATGGATGTTTTTTTAACTTATACGACATGAACGTATTTTCCCTCCATTATGAATAATTTTTTATTTCAGTATTCATTTATTATTTTACAAGGTTATTTCCAAGGATAATTTTTTTTAATTGTGTAGTTAATTTTTTAAATAAGTGATTTCAAAATGGAAAGGTTATTTTCCTCAATAATTATTTATGACTATAATTATGAAAATGGAAGCTTTCATGTTTATTGGGTTATCGGGAATTTTTATGATGAAAATTGGGTTTTTTATAAACCAAGGATGTTTGGTTACTTAATTAACTAATGATAGGTGGTTTCATGATAAACCAAATATGGGTGGATCTGTGATATCCCTCTAATTAATTGAATATAAAAGTTAGTCATATGGTTATTCCATTTGTAAGAGTGATTATAAAAGTGATGTGGAAATAATTCCCCAAGTAAACTACCTTTTTTATATATTATTGTTATAAGTTTTTATAGGAATATTATTATTTCTCAAGGTAAGATAATAATCTCATGTTTTGAGGAACGTATATGATTATTTTTAAGGGTGAAAAGTATAAATTTGTGAAAAATTTATTATGTGTTTTTAATGTTTTCAAAGAAACTTTGATGAATTTTATTTTTTATTTAATATTTATTATAAAAAAATTTATGAAAATATTTTGGTAGATAATGTGATTTCTTGAGTAATAAAATGTTTGTTTTGTGCCTAAATTTTATTTCGAAAAGGTAAAATGTTTATAAGTATTTAAGGACTAACAATTTATTTATTTCTTTTTATGTACCTTACTAATATATTTTTTATAATCCCATGTTTTTATAAAAAAATCACATTTTGTAATAATGGTTAAAGGAAAATAAGATACCAAGTTGAATTTCATGAAGATTTGTCATAAAAAGAAATCATATTTTATTTTAAAAGTTTTAAAATATGATAAAAATGGATACTAATCAGAAGTGTCCACTTTTTATTATATGGGTTTTTATATAATAGTTATAAACTAAATACCTAAAAATCTAAACCCAAAAGATATTTGGGAATGTAATAAAATAAATTCTCGTAAAGACCCTAACCCTAGTAGCCTTGAGTCAGTGGTTACTTTATTACATTGAACCTAGATATAAGTAATCATATCCTAAAGGATAGAATAGTTTATTAATCTTGGTAAACATGATGCATAATTGAATCCTACATTAAATTTTAAAACAAAAAATACATAATATAATTTTATTGTCTAATTCCATTATTCCCCTTAGTATATCCCTATATATCAATAAGAAAATACTTCCTTGTATCTTGGGGAAAATAAAACATAAAAGGGGTGATATCATATGTTCTTTCATACTAATCATGCAATAGAATATATGAGTAAATAAGGTATAAACATTATGAAAATGTAAATAACTAAAACAAATTCCATTTAATCAATAACTTGAGCATGATGTGGAAGTAATAAATCATGATCAAATAATTCCATATAAATAATCACATGATAATGAAACATAACCATGGAAAATCTAATAATAAAATAATCACATGGAATATCAATAACTAATATCATAATTATGTAATGCATAATATTGGATGTATAAAATATACTTTCAAGCCTCATCCAAGAATTCTACATAAATAGGTAAGGTCTCAGCCAAAACATGATCTAGTTTGCTTCATGAGACCCACTAATGCTTTAAGGGGATACATCAGAACCCTCTCATCAATTACTAATTCCAATGAATTCCTCATATATAAGGGTAAAAACATAACAACATAAACATTATTATTTAAACTATCATAAAAAAATAAAACACATTCCCCATTTAATAAACATAATCATAAACCATCCAGAGTAATATGTTGAATGGTATCCAAATAGCACATTCCAAGTTAAACTAATCATAAACAATCCATAGAAAGAATAAGTGTGATATTAATACAAAATAAACACATTAGTTCATATATACATTAAAGGGTTGATGTCATTGATGAATAAAAATATCTTTAAAAACATTCTTGAGTAAAATATCCTTTTTCACTTTGAAATTCACTTTTTAAAACAAAAATTTCACAAAACATTTTGAAAACAATTTTATTTGAAAATAACCTTTGAAAATAATAATATAATATTTAAAACATTTAAGTGGTCATGATTCCTAGAAATTTCATTCATGTTGAACATGTTAAAACAAAGATTCCTTTCACTTTTTTGATAAAATCGAAATGAGCATTATTTTGAAAATGACAAGAAGATTCCTTTAAATAAATTTTGTAAAAATTCAAACATGGGTAAAATTGATTTAAAATAATTGTACAAGAATATTAGAAACCTATTTTAAAACATTTTTAGAACACCTGAACATGGAATATAAATATTCCTCAGTAGAGACTTAAACATAAATAATCTCAAATAATGATGAGATTGTGAAAATAAACTCTTACTGCCTGAGTGTCATTTGAATCATAATCCCCATGAAAGAAAGAAAATAATATGGATATATATATCCCAATAAAATTTATAATATATATCATAATATTTATTCATGGTAATAATATACACCGCAAAAAAGAGAAAAGTGATAAATAAAGCATATGTCCCAAAGAAATAAAGGTGAGACGAGAAACCCTTACCATAGCTTCGAATTCCTTAAAACATGTTCAAAACTTTTCTATAATAGTTTTAAACATGTTATAAAATTTTAAAATAATATTATTTATATTTATAATATCTTATATGATCCTTTAAAAACATCTTACCACCCATTCATTAATAATATTTCATTATTTTCCTTGTTTCGTGAGTTAATTGCCTTATTTTCTCTTACATGTTTTGTCATGAATTTCTTCGTTATTTTATATAGGATATATATCAATCATATAAATAATAATATTAATGTTATAAATATAATATTTAATAATTATAAACATTTTTATAACCATTCTTGAATGTTAAATATGGAAAATCAATTGCATCGCTTTGTAAAGACGGTAGGTCTTACATACGCACAAGCGATGATATCATTCCCTTAACGAGTGAAAGGGTATGGGAGTGTATTATAAAATAAATTTTTATAATTTTTATAATGTCATAATTATAATAAATATCCTTTATTTCCATAATTATAACCACCCAAGTAATGTGGTGATGAAAAAAAATTACACCACGACATGGAGACTGTAAGTTGTACGTTTGAATGTGTGGTGCTTTCATTTCTTTTTGGATGGATAAAAGGTCTAATATGGTTGTATCATAATCATAATAACATTTAATAATATATATGATACTTTATTTATTATTTTTCCTTGGAAAAAACACATTTTTTGGAATTGTAAGAAGAAATAAACATGAAAGAGTGGGTAAAGATGATGACTTTCTCTTAAAGAATCCTTCATTGGATCTTCTCTTAAGGATACTAGGGTTGGTCATTTTGGAAGACCAATACCTCCATAACTTTGATAAATATGTTGGTAAGATAAATGGTATGGTTTTTTTCAATTCTAGAAGGCCCAAAGTGTTGTGAATAACTGAGGGAGTAGGTGCCCTTTTATTATTGAAGTGAGGGGAACTTTCAGAATTTCTCAAAATATTAAAATATGATAAGGATATTCTAGAGAAAAATACTTCAAAATGTCATATAAATGAATAGGGGATGACATTTTCGACCACATATTACCCTAGCTAGTTTTATTTAATATTTTTTTTTATAATTTTTAAATAATTTAATAAAATATTAATTCCATATAATATTATTATTATCAAATTTGATATTATTCATTACTTTGATATTAAGAATATCAAGATACCAATATATATTCAAAAAATATTTTTATGAAATCCCTAATATTTCATATTCATATATAAAATTATTTTATAACCTTAATTAATTAAAATTATATTAATTTTAATATATTTATTAAAATTTATTTTATTTTTCAATTAATTGAATAATTACTTCATCATCATTGTGTGATTATCTAAGGTAATTATATCTTTACAAAAAACTAAAAATAAATTACTATGATGTAGATAAATATTTATAATTACAAATAATATTTATAGTCTAAAAAATCTTCTGGATAACACCATATTAGAAAATTATACTTAATGAAAACAAGAGAATGAAAAGTTTGACCATTAATTAAAGAAAATAATATACGGGTAATAACTGTTTCCTAATGGAAAAAATGGTCATAAATATTAACCTTTAATTATTAGGGAACAAATTAATAAAAAAATAAAATTTATTCATGTTTTAGTGTAATTTAGTGTTTCTTATCATTTTAATTAAAACCATTTTATTTATTTTTCCATTAATTAAATAATTATTGCATCATTGTTGTTCAAGACTTTAAGGTAATTATTTCTTCCCTAAAATTTAAAAATAAGTTACATTGTTGAAGATAAGTATTTTAGATTTCCAAATACAATTTATGGTTAAACATATCTTCTGGATAACTATATATTAAAAATGTTGTACTTATTAAAAATAATAATATGACAAGTTTTACTTTTCTTAAAATAAAATACAATAATGGAATTAATGTCAATAAAGTGGATCTAAAGAGTCATATATTAGACCCCTGGATGGTTTTGGTAAAACATTATTCATAAAGTAAAATTATTACAAGTTTTTGGGTAATTTTATAATCCTTGTCATATTATTTTTACCCCTAATTACCTGATTTACCCTTAAAAGTGGTAACAAAAATTACTAAGTTTACTATTTATATTTTCCAAAAAATAAAAGAGAATTTTTTAATAATTTTCTACCTAATGATTCCAAATATTTATTATATTTTTCGAAATTCGAAACACTGAATTGGTATAATTTAATTTAAAATTAAATTGGAAAAACGTAAAGAAAAATAGTTTTTTAGAAAAATTTCCTTTTAAAAATGTTTTTATACAAATCTGACCATGAAATTGGCTCTAATAAACTTAATTGGATTATTAGTTATCTAAAATAACTAATTTTTATTTGAAACAAAAATAAAATATTTATTTTTAATGGTCTAAATAAAAATACAGTTTTCAATAAAAATCCATATTTTCATTATTCACTCGAAAGTAAATGTTTTCATAAAAATACCCAAAAATAAACCTAATATAATTTTTATATAATAATTTAAAAAATTAAGTTAATTTTATAAGATGAATTTTCTAATTTTTTTTAAAAATACTTATATTTATTTTACACAGAAATCAATAAAAAGCGCTCTTTGATTAAAAATTATATTTGAAGAAAATTACTTTACTAAAAATTATGTCTTTATTTCTTAAGAATTAACAAATAAATTTGTATTTAATATGAAATTAATATATATTTAATAATATATTTATCCACCAGTTTAATGGCTGGGTTATAGAGTTTGTGTTAAAATAATAATATTTAATAGTATATCATGGTTTTAAGCTCAGTGTTGCATGCATCTCAAGCTATAAATTAAATTTTATATATTATAAAATCTTAGTATGTTAAAATTATATTATAAGTACAGTATAATATGTGATATTTAAGGTTAGTTTCTTACACTTTCATCATCCATGACTGATAAATTCATGTAGTTATCTTATAATGTTAAATACTGTATTTTACCATATTTCACTATTCACCAAAAATTAAACTATTTTAGAAAAATACAAAAATTAACCCTAACCATTTTTCAATTTTTAAATTCATAAAATTAAATCCATCTTGTGAAATTAATTTTCTAACTATGATAAAATTTATTTTTAAATAAAATCCATATTTATTTCCAAAATATCAATTTTAATATTATGACTAATTTTCAAAACCTTTAAAAAATTAATTATTTTCTCATAAAATTATCTTGAAATTATAGTAAAACTTAATATTGATTTATATGTACATTTTATGAAAATAAGCCTTCTTTTAATTAATTATATTTATTATAAAAGTGCAATGAAAATATTTATGTTTTACAAATTTGGAAAAACTTAATTTATCCTTTTTAAAACATTTATTTAATAGTATCCTAATTTAAATATATCATATTTTAATTTTGTAAGATAACTAAATATTATTTTACACTTTTATAGGTGATAGTACTATTTTAAATGTCAGGTTACTATTCATAACGGTCATATTACCATTCTGACGATTTGGTTACTATTTCAAAGGTTATATTACTATTCCAATAGTGAGATTTTAAATGGTTATATGGTTTACTTGTATTATATAAATATTTCATATTTATTTCATTCTTCATTCATTTCTATTTTCTATCAAGGTTATAAATACATTCATTTTCAATATGAATGTTTTATTACTAATATTTTTCCCCATTTCTATAGCATTGTTCACGAGTGCGGTTATTCTAGTGGATCAAACCTATCCAAATTTTAATATTTTAGTTATCTAATTCTCTATTTTTAACCCATTATAATATTTGTCGATTCTTATGGCCATATTTATTCTATAAATGTAATGTTCAAATAATTATCATAGAATGCTTTTGGTTATATCATGTTGTTAATGTGATTTATATAATATTATATTACTAAATATGACACAATTATATATTCAAAAGAAAGATTCCATTGATAATATTATGGATTTTTATAAAGCTCTATTGAATTTGTATAACATTGAAACTGTATTTTCATCAATTGGTATATTCATAACGGGTTTGTTTACTTTCATTCAATAGCGACACTCCCTTGAAAAATATCCTAGTTTTCTACAAAAAAAGCATTCTCATTTATTTTTTGAAGGGTTTCTTTTCTTTTTGAATTGTTTAATTTTCTTATTGGCATGTAAGGAATATTTTTGTGATGTTTTTTACTCAACTATATTAATCTTTCTGTCAGATTTTGAATTCATACATATATCTATGAACATGAATTCTTATTCATTTAAAAAAAATTAGAATTCTTCAAAGGAAATATCTTCACTCATCTTAAAAAGTGACTTAAAAAATTAATTCCACATTGGTGGTAATTTTGAAACAATTTCACAAACTTTGAAAATTTATAGAATATAAATTTTAATGGAAAGAAGTTTGTTCATGATAACTTAGAATTAATAAAATTTCTCCAACACTATCTTATTATCAACTATCTCAAAGTTAAGATAATTTTCAATAATAAATTTTTTGCTACCTTCTTCCTAAGATTTTTACTTGAATAAAAGTACATCCAAAATCTATAAAAAAACTCAATTTCCTAGAATTAATCATAAAGATGACTTGGTAATGTATTTATAATGACCCAGCCTTAAACATTACATATCAGAGGACCTTTTACCAGTCTAGGTTCTAGAGAGTTAGATACAAACATTATAATTTATCAAAGTTGCAACAAAATAAAATAAAACGAACAAAAGACACGACGTGCACGAACTTCATAAGTGAAGTGAATGCCTTCGGAAAACTCCATTGGACCTATGAAAATAATTTTAAACAAGGGTGCGTATAAAATTCCCAGTAAGGGTTTAGAAAACTTTGATAAATCCTTATAAAATATTCTTTTCAAAATTATGTATAGAAAATACAATTGGGTATATATATCCTTTGTAAAAATCATTTGGAATTTATTATGACTTAAAAATAATAATGCAAAGATTTGAAAATTAATTACGCTCAAAACTACTTTAAACATATTCCAGTGGTTTACTGAAAACCATACACAAGCTTTTGAAAATAAACACTAGTCTGAGGTCACTTGAATCATTGATGGTTGTCTGGGCCTACCCACTTAGTAAAGGAAGGGTTCACTCCCCAATGACCTTCTATATTTACAACGATCAAGAGCCTGATTTTCTAAAAAAAAATTTAAGCTTGATTTACTTATATATATATATATATATTCCCTGGAGTTTTCTATATTGAAAACTTATTACTACTTTAAAATGAACATTCATAATTATATATATACATATATATAAAATACATGAACTTCTATTGCATCACTAAGAAGTTTGGTTACAACCAAAACTTCTACCACATGGACTTTGCATGGACTATCTAGGTATTTAATTATTTTTATTTGAAACACATTTTCCACAATTGATTGTAATAATTTATTATATAATTTTAAAGGAAAATTTTAAAATAAAATACTTTCAAGGATATCCATGTATTTGTTATTTTTTGAAATTAAATCATAAAATTGAAACCATGTGTTTATTATAATGCAACGAGTATCGATGATGTGCACAATCGTATGACCATATTTATATGCAGACGTGATGCCCATAATGTAGATAAAACATGATGACATGTTATGTGATTTTTTTAGAGATATGAAAATAATAAGATGATAAAATTATAAACATGATATTAATCAATTCATCCATATATATAAATATATATACATGTGTGTTGGCATTGAATTTTCAACACTCATCATCATGAAAAAAATGCATGTTTGAGAAAAACGTAAATAAATGATATTATTCATTGTCAGGATTAATATGATACCAATTTAAAACTTACACATTGTTATATACATATATATAAGTTGAAAAATGGTTTTGGAAACATAATTAGAATTAATATCCCTTTAATCTACATTAAATTAAATTTTACTACAGTAAATATACACCCATTTTCAAACTCCATTTATTCATATTTATATATATATATATATATATCCATTACATAGCTTGTATAATAAATATGTATATGTTGCACCCACTTACATCGCTTTGAAGCTATTAGTCATAGAGATTGAAAACAAAAACTTATGTGTGTGTGGGGGTGGTGTGTGTGTGTATGGTGAACAAAATCTTGAGATCGCATACATATATATATATATCTGTATTTATGTATATATATCATGAATTTAAATTCTAAAAATATAAATTGGGGGTCATTAATGTATAAAATATGGAATTTGAGATAATTCATATAACAAAATTATAAATTCCTCAAATAAAGTTTTAAATTAGGAATAATCAATTACTTTGGAAATTGAAAAAAAATTATATTTCCTTAAATCTGAACTAAATTATAAATAAATAAATTTTTAAGACATAACTAAGCTCTTAATACCAAAAAATTAAAATTCAACTTTAAAATAAAATCCATATTTCCTAAACATAAATTACATAAATATGAAGACATAATTTATAGAATGTTCCCTTACAAAATTTTCAAAACACAAGACATAAATCATATAAAATTGTCCCTTACCTAAATTGCAGTAGAGAAAGTGTAGAAGAATTTATTGGAGTTAGACATGCACTTAAACTCCCTCTAGATAGACTAAGATACAAATTCAATTGCACCAAGGTTTTAGAGAAAGAGGCTCCAAACACACTAATATAGTCTTTTTTTCCTTTCATTCACACACAAAAGCAAGTATTTTTTAACCAAATATTATATTGTGTGTACAACAAAACCCAAACATAGCTTGTAGAGCATGCTAAGTTTGTTCTATGTATACAGGAAGTGGGAAATAAAGAGTCATTTTACATTGACACGGCTGGTTCATAAACAAAGACAGAATAATATACAAATTTTATATTGAAATAATTGGTAAAGAGGATTCATTCGAAGAAATAAATCCACAATACAGTTGGAAAGATTCAAGATAACAACTCAAAAAATTTAAATAGGTGATTGAAGAATATACAATGAATCAGATAAAAAAATACTTGGGACAACGAAACAATTACAGTATACATCAGAACATAAAATTCATACAATAGAAAACAATGATTTTAGTTAACACTTGGATCAAATTTCAGGAGATCTGACAATGTAAATTGGAAAAAACACCTAAAAGAAAATAAGGAAACCTACATTGGTTATAAGTACCCAGCCTTAAACCTTACTTAATCTTGAGTTATTACAATATTACACCTTGAGGGTCTTTTCAGGTTTAGAGTTTTAGAGAATTAGAACATAAAACTTACATTACATTCCACATTTAAACAAAGTGGTTACATAAAAGAAAGTATTCATTTTTCCCATCAAAGGAAACATATTTAAAATAAAACATGGATTCTTTCTTGACACTTCCTTGACACTATCATCATATCATATACCTTTCCCTTGACCTGTGAAAAACATTTCAAAAAAACTTGGGATGAGCATAAAAAGCTCAGTATGGGTTAAAAAAATATGGAAAGGAAACATGAGTTCATATATACATAAGAATGAAATCATACTTTACCCATAAAACATAATCACTTTAATATACCTCATAAAATCATGAATAAATCATAGAAATCATAAGACATAAAGGTAACTTGAGGCATTCATAACATTCTTACATAGGGAGTAACCCTCTTGGTTACGTTTGGAATACCCATCACAGTATATTCCCTAAATATCTTCGGAGAAACCTTAACGTTTCACTCCTTCGCGTTACCCAATGCATTGGAGAGCTATATCGGGCTCACCCGCCCTTAGTTTATCACGGAACCACCCGTCTTCATAACAATTCCCAAGAACCTCAACATAATCGTATCACATAAAACATGCATAAAAGAAACATAACATTTCTACCTTTCAATCACAAGATATCAATAAAACACATTGATATAATAAAAACATTATGAAAACCATTTTCAATACCAAAATAAAAGAAAAGTAAAACATGGTATTTATTTTTCTTTTAAAAAAAGGTATGGCTTGTAGAGGAAGCCAAAACTCAAATAATGGTCACGGCGACGGAGAAGTCATTGTCGCCGCATACGTACGACAAAAACATTCCCTTTTTTCATTTAGTAAATGCTTCATATAAAAAAGATTCCTTTTTAATAAACGTAAAAGTCAAAGGGGTTTATAGACCGTATAAAAGAAAGTTGTGTATAAAACAAAATATGCCTCAATGAATGGAGATTGATACGAAGTCCCATACCTTGGGTCCGACTTGACTCAGTCATTCTTTAATCTTATGAATAATAAACTTGAGTTAATTTATACTTGTTTAAGAACCTTTTTCAATTTCATTATTCCTTTTATATCACTTATTGCCATGTCATGAACACTATGTAATTATTTAAGTTAATAACGGTCGTTTTAACGATCATTGGTACTTGAGACAAAAATAAACCCTTTATAATTACAAGTTGTTCATGTATCCGTTATATCCAGAATTATAATCATGATTTATATATCATATATATCATATATATCCAGTATATACATGCATTTATAATATTACATAATCATTTAGAGGTAAGAAATGAAATGCACCGTTCATGGAGACGGTAAGCCGTACGTACGCATGAACACTACTTTCATTTCTATTTCGTATTTTATAGAATGGAATCATAATTATATAAAGGTATATTATAATTCCAGTGTAATATCATATATAATATCATAACTCAATCCTTTATACGTCCCACATATGGTATTTAACGAATCAAATCACTTTGAGGGGGCGGTAGTCCGCACTTCCTTAAATGAAGATATCGCATTTACCCATAATGGAAACCATAAAGGTATGACCAAAATGAAAAATACAGAAGCTTAAGGAAAACATAAACATATTATATATCATATATAAATATAATGTCATCTTAATGGCCACCTTTGAAGGTGTTAAAAGAATGTTGAACAATCATCGTTTCGGGAGGCAGAAATTCGCCATCCACGGAAACAAAATGTTCTTTAACCATTAGATATAGGTGTGTGTAAGTGTAGCTCAAATACTTCTTATAACAACATCCTAGTATATGTAAGATACTGGTGTTGTTAAAAAAGAAATGAATAAAAATAGTTTATGGGGTTGGAGAAGAAAAATAAAACAAAAGGAATCAAGTGAAGACATTACCTTAAAATCAGGTAACTCCCTTTGGTTTGAGCTCAAAGGCTTCCTTGGGAAGACTTCTGCCCAAAGTGAGGCTTCAAGGAGTAAGAGAGGGATGTGGAGAGACAAAATGGGTAGGGGTTGCCCGAGCCAAAGGCTTTGGATGTGTGGGTAAGGAGGTAGAGGTGGGGGCCCTTTATAAGAGGAGAGGAGGGGCACTCTTGGAAAGTAAAGAAATGTTACTTTATTTTAAAATGAGTTTCGGATTAAAAAGGTCCCACATTGATATAATTCGAGGTTAAGGTGATAAGTATTCGAAATCCACCCATCCAATAGGTTTTGAACATGTTTAGGTCTTAGATTTTACATTATCATTTCATTTTATTTAAATCCTTTATTAATGAGGTAATCTCTGCATCATCATGATGTAATAAATAATTTAATATATTTAATGTACAAAAATTATAAAAAAACTGTCATGATGTAGGAAATCTTTTTATATTTCCAATGACTATTTATAATAAAAAATATGACTTGTATAACCCCATGTAAAAATTGTTTTAGTAAAATAACTCATGTTTGTGTCATTTTTACTTTAACATTAAATAAAAAGATATTAATGTAATTTTCCTACCAAAGTGGCTCCATGGGGTCCCCAAGTTGACCCATGTATTTTCTTGGTCGGCCATGACACATCCAATAAGTTTAGGACATGTTTCAAGCTCATATCATATTATTAAAACATTTTTTTTACCTTAAACTACACTAATTATCTCTAATCGCGATTAAAAACATAAAAGTTACTATTTACCAAAAAATTATTTTAATCCCATTGAACCACATTTTACTTCTTAATGACAAACATGTATGTAGGATTTTTGAAATTCAAAACACATAGGTGGTAAAATTTCATTTAACCGAAAAATCAGTTTCTTAAGTACCACTTAGTGGTTTCACTATTCATCAAAAATTGAAGTTTTTCAGAAAAATACCAAAACTTCACCCTAATATATATTTGATATTCCAAATTCAAAAATGATTTTCATTTTACAAAATTCAAAACATATAATTTACATTAATTAATTTAATAATTAATTCCCGCTGTCAGAGCAAATAGCATGTTTTTATGAAATAATAAGTATCAAAAGATTGACACTAGTTTAAGTCCAATTTCAAAGTGAAATTAATTCCAGCGACCACTATCGGATTAGATGGTAATAATATATTATAATTTTACTTTAAAAACAATTCAAAAGATAATATAATCATATAAATAAATTAGATTAAAAAGTGGTTTTGAATTAAAATACAACATTTTTCACTATTCATTAAAAAATGAACTTTATCGGAAAAATACCAAAAATTCACACAAAGTAAATTTTGATGTCCGAATCATAAATAATAAGTTTATTTTGAAAAACATAGCTTATAAAATTGTCAAAATATAGATTTAAAAATGGTTTGCCATTAAAAGGCAGTAAAACAATCTTTTAAAAATATTAGTGTATTCCATGCTTAAGATTGGATTTATTTTCATTTTAAGCCTCTAAAACACTATCTAATTCACTAATAGACATAGATAAAAATATATATTATTAATTACTTACTTGGGATGTTACATCCTTCCCCCCTTTAGAAAATTGCATCCCCACAATTTATTTACTTATCGAATAAATGGGGGTACTTATCCCTCATTGCATTTTCAGATTCCCATGTTGCCTCTTCCATCATGTGGTTTTTCCACAAAACCTTTACCTGATTAATCACCTTATTCCGTAACACTTGCTCCCTGTGGTCAAGAATCTGGACCGGTTGTTCCTCATAAGATAGGTTCTCTTCCAACTGAACTACCTCTGGACTCAAAACATGAGATGGATCTGGCATATACTTTCTCAACATCGAAACGTGAAAAACATTGTGTACCTGAGATAAACTTGGAGGTAAAGCCACTTGGTAAGAAAATGATCCAACTTTCTCCAAAATTTCATATGGTCCAATGAACCTTGGACTCAGCTTTCCTTTCTTACCAAATCCCATCACATTTTTCCACGGTGAAACTTTGAGAAAAACATGATCACCTACATCGAAAGATAGATCCTTCCTCTGGTTATCTGCATAACTCTTCTGCCTGCTCTGAGCTGTTTTCATGTGTTTCTGAATCAACTGAACTTTTTCTGCCATCTTTTCTACCAATTCTGGTCCCATCAGCTTCTTCGCACCCACTTCATCCCAAAATGCTGGAGTTCGACACCGCTTACCATATAATGCCTCAAATGGTGCCATCTGTATACTGGAATGAAAACTGTTATTATAAGAAAACTCAACCAAAGAAAGATGTTGGTCCCAACTTCCCTGATAATCCATCGAACAAGCTCATAGCATATCCTCCAAGGTCTAAATTGTTTTTTCTGACTGCTCATCTGATTGAGGATGAAAAGTTGTACTAAAATTTAATTCAGTACCCAAAGACTTCTGAAGGCCTTTCCAAAAGTTAAAAGTAAACCTGGGATCACGATCAGATACAATGGAGAGGGGAACTCTATGCAACCTGACTATCTCTTTAAGATACAAACGGGAAAGTTGATCTACTGAAAAAGTATCTCGTATAGCAAGGAAATGAGAAGATTTAGTCAAGCGATCAATAATAACCCAGATTTCATTATTACCTTGAGATGTCCTCGGTAATCCCACAACAAAGTCCATGGATATATTCTCCCATTTCCACTCTGGCACTGGTAAAGGCTGAAGCATCCCTTTCGGTAACAGCCTCTCTGCTTTAACCTGTTGACATGTCAAACACTTCATAGTAGAATCAGCAATATCTCTTTTCATTCCATCCCACCAGTAATACTCCCGCAGATCTTTGTACATCTTAGTACTGCCAGGATGAACTGAAAACGGAGAACTATGAGCTTCACATAACAACTCTCTCTTCAACTGTGAATCATAATACATACACAACCTCTTCCCAAATCTCAAAACACAATCATTATCAATATTGAATTCAGGAAACTTACCCTTTTGAACCAGCTCTACCTTTTTCTGCAACTCACTGTCTTGCTTCTGTGCTTGCTTGATTCTGTCTGATAGAGATGATCTCACAGATACCTAAAACAAACAGAAGAACTTCCTACACCAACAACTTCTATGCCAAATTTAATCAAATCCTTAACCAAAGGATCACGTTCCAAACGCAACATTGTTAATGAAGCATTACTTTTTCGACTCAAAGCATCAACCACTTTATTTGCTTTTCCCGGATGGTAATGAATTGTACATTCATAATCCTTGATTAATTCCAGCCATCTTCTCTGTCTCATGTTTAACTCTTTTTGAGTGAATATATACTTTAAACTTTTGTGATCAGTATATATTTCACACTTTACTCCATACAAATGATGCCTCCAAATTTTTAAAGTGAAAAAAACAACAGCTAATTACAAATCATGTGTAGGGTAATTTACCTCATGAGTTTTCAACTATCGTGAAGCATAAGCAATTACCTGATCATTCTGCATTAGGACACAACCAAGTCCTTTCAATGAAGCATCACTGTAGATAACAAACTCACCATTCCTGGAAGGTAGTGCCAAAACTGGAGCATTCACCAATCTTCTTTTCAACTCCTGAAAACAATCATCACATTCTTTTGTCCAGATAAACTTAACACCATTCCGAGTTAGCTTAGTCATTGGAACAGATAACCGTGAAAAATTTTTAACAAACCTTCGGTAATATCCTTCCAAACCAAGGAAACTACGAATCTCAGTTACATTTGTGGGTCTTGTCTAGTCTTCCACAACTTTTGTTTTTGCAGGATCAACAATTATCCCATATTTTGAAACAATGTGACCAAGGAAAGAAATTTTTTGCAACCAAAACTCACACTTGCTGAATTTCCCATACAATTTCTTTTTTTTAAGGTTTTCAAAATAACCCTTAAATGTCTTTCATGCTCCTCTTTACTTTTAGAAAACACCAAAATATCATCAATAAACACAACCACCATTTATCACCTGAATCAACTGAGCCATCACTGCAACAAACTGTTCAATTCTGACTTTGACCATCTCGAGTTTCTGATTTGGAAGGTCATTTCCCTCAGTATGCCTTCCCAGAAAATCTGCTCTGTTTCCTCTACAGAAAACCATTCTGAACAAACATGTCTTAGATGAAGCAACATGGTAATCTTCAAATGCTATATCATTTAAATTTGACCATAAAAAAATATTTTTGGATAATCATTTAATAGAATTATAACTCCTAAAGTTATCTAAACCAACCTTTGATACCAACTATAAGGCCCCAGCCTTAAATCTTACTTAATCTTGAGTTATTACAAGATTACACCTTGAGGATCTTTTCAGGTTTAGAGTTTTAGAGAATTAGAACATAAAACTTTCATTACATTCCACATTTAAACAAAGTGATTACATAAAAGAAAATATTCATTTTTCCCATCAAAGGAAACATATTTAAAATAAAACATGGATTCTTTCTTGACACTTCTTTGACACTATCATCATATCATGTACCTTTCCCTTGACCTGTGAAAAACATTTCAAAAAAACTTGGGATGAGCATAAAAATCTCAGTATGGGTTATAAAAATATGGAAAGGAAACATGAGTTCATATATACATAAGAATGAAATCATACTTTACCCATAAAACAAAAGCACTTTAATATACCTCATCAAATCATGAATAAATCATAGAAATCATAATACATAAAAGTAACTTGAGGCATTCATAACATTCTTATGTAGGGAGTAACCCTCTTGGTTACGTTTGGAATACCCATCATAGTATATTCCCTAAATCTCTTCGTAGAAACCTTAACGTTTTACTCCTTCACGTTACCCAATGCATTGGAGAGCTATATCGGGCTCACCCGCCCTTAGTTTATCACAGAACCACCCGTCTTCATAACAATTCCCAAGAACCTCAACATAATCGTATCATATAAAACATGCATAAAGGAAACATAACATTTCTACCTTTCAATCACAAGATATCAATAAAACACATTGATATAATAAAAACATTATGAAAACCATTTTCAATACCAAAATAAAAGAAAAGTAAAACATGGTATTTATTTTTCTTTTAAAAAAAAGGTATGGCTTGTAGAGGAAGCCGAAACTCAAATAATGGTCACTGCGGCGGAGAAGTCATTGTCGCCGCATACATACGACAAAAACATTCCCCTTTTCTGTTTAGTAAATGATTCGTATAAAAATTATTCCTTTTTAATAAATGTAAAATTCAAAGGGGTTTATACACCGTATAAAATAAAGTTGTGTATAAAACAAAATATGCCTCAATGAATGGAGATTGAGACGAAGTTCCATACCTCGGGTCCGACTTGACTCGGTCGTTCTTTAATCTCCTGAATAATAAACTTGAGTTAATTTCTACTTGTTTAAGAACCTTTTTCAAGTTAATTATTCCTTTTATATCACTTATTGCCATGTCATGAACACTATTTAATTATTTAAGTTAATAACGGCCGTTTTAACGATCATTGGTACTTGAGTAAAAAATAAACCCTTTATAATTACAAGTTGTTAATGTATCCATTATATACAGAATTATAATCATGATGTATATATCATATATATCATATATATCCAGTATATACATGCATTTATAATATTACGTAATCATTTATAGGTAAGAAATGAAATGCACCGTTCATGGAGACGGTAAGCCGTACGTACGCATGAACGCTACTTTCATTTCTATTTCGTATTTTATAGAATGGAATCATAATGATATAAAGGTATATTATAATTCCAGTGTAATATCATATATAATATCATAACTCCATCCTTTATACATCCCACATATGGTATTTAACTAATAAAATCACTTTGAGGGGGCGGTAGTCCGCACTTCCTTAAATGAAGATATCGCGTTTAACCATAATGGAAACCATAAAGGTTTGCCCAAAATGAAAAATACAGAAGCTTAAGGAAAACATAAACATATTATATATCATATATAAATATATTTTCATCTTAATGGACACCTTTGAAGGTGTTAAAAGAATGTTGAACAATCATCGTTTCGGGAGGCAGAAATTCGCCATCCACGGAAACAGTATGTTCTTTAACCATTAGATGTAGGTGTGTGTAAGTGTAGCTCGAATAATTCTTATAACAAAATCCTAGTATATGGAAGATACTGGTGTTGTTAAAAAATAAATCAATAAAAATATTTTAGGGGGTTGGAGAAGCAAAATAAAACAAAAGGACTCAAGTGAAGACATTACCTTAAAATCGGGTAACTCCCTTTGGTTTGAGCTCAAAGGCTTCATTGGGAAAACTTCTGCCAAAAGTGAGGCTTCAAGGAGTAATAGAGGGATATGGAGAGACAAAATGGGCAGGGGTTGGCCGAGCCAAAGGCTTTGGAAGTGTGGGTAAGGAGGTAGAGGTGGGGGCCTTTTATAAGAGGAGAGGAGGGGCACTCTTGGAAAGTAAAGAAATGTTACTTTATTTTAAAATGAGTTTCGGATTAAAAAGGCACCACATTTATATAATTCTAGGGTAAGGTGATAAGGGTTCGAAATCCACACATACAATAGGTTTTGGACATGTGTAGGTCATAGATTTTACATTATCATTTCATTTTATTTAAATCCTTTATTAGTGAGGTAATCGCTGCATCATCATGATGTCATAAATAATTTAATATATTTAATGTCTAAAAATTATAAAAAAATGTCATGATGTAGGAAATATTTTTATATTTCAAATGAATATTTATAATAAAAAATCTGACTTGTATAACCCCATGTAAGAATTGTTTTAGTAAAATAACTCATGTTTGTGTCATTTTTACTTTAACATTAAATAAAAAGATATTAATGTCATTTTCCTACCAAAGTGGCTCCATGGGGTCCCCAAGTTGACCCATGGATTTTCTTGGTCTGCCATGACACATCCAATAAGGGCAGGACATGTTTCAAGCTCATCTCATATTATTAAAACATTATTTTTACCTTAAACTACACTAATTACCTCTAATAGCGATTAAAAACATAAAAGTTACTATTTACCAAAAAATTATTTTAATCCCATTGAACCACATTTTACTTATTAATGAAAACCATGTATGTCAGATTTTTGAAATTCAAAACACAGAGGTGGTGAAATTTTATTTAACCGAAAAATCAGTTTCTTAAGTACCACTTAGTGGTTTCACTATTCATAAAAAATGGAAGTTTTTCAGAAAAATACCAAAACTTCACCCTAAGATATATTTGATATTACAAATTCAAAAATTATTTCCATTTTACAAAATTCAAAACATATAAATTACATTAATTAATTTAATAATTAATTCCCGCTGTCAGAGGAAATAGCGTGTTTTTATGAAACAATAAGTATCAAAAGATTGACACTAGTTTAAGTCCAATTTCAAAGTGAAATTAATTCCAACGACCAATATTGGATTAGATGGTAAAAATATATTGTAATTTCACTTTAAAACCAATTCAAAAGATAATCTAATCATATAAATAAATTAGATTAAAAAGTGGTTTTGAATTAAAATACAACATTTTTCACTATTCATTAAAAAATGAACTTTATCGGAAAAATACCAAAAATTCACACAAAGTAAATTTTGATGTCCCAATCATAAAGAATAAGTTTATTTTGACAAACATAGCTTATAAAATTTTCAAAAGATTGATTTAACAATGGTTTTCCATTAAAAGGCAGTAAAACAATCTTTTAAAAATATTTGTGTATTCCATGCTTAAGATTGGATTTATTTTCATTTTAAGCCTCTAAAACACTATCTAATTCACTAATAGACATAGATAAAAATATCTATTATTCATTACTTACTTGAGATGTTACATTGGTAGGTTGAAGAAGAATCAGATATCAATATCCTGCTTATGAAAATTGAACCAGAAGACACTGATAAAGAATAGCACAACCTAGATCTGGTTCAATTCCCCCCCTTGCAGTCAAACCCTAGACCCTAGTTTGGAACCTGATGTCACCTGAATCATCCTTCACTGAAGATGAACTACTATGAAAACCCCAACTCATTCTCGGCCTTGTTCTTGATGACTGTGACTCACCTCACGGCATGACCTCATGCTCACATACTCACCCATCTTGATCCCCATGGAACCCTACTCCCAATCTGCACGACTCACATACCTGCCTCCCCTAAAACATGATTCTTCTATTATTATTATTTTTTAATTTTCATTTCATTTTTTTAGTCCTTCTATTTCTCCTTTTAATTTATATATACATATCGTTTAATATTAATTTTTATTATATATAAATTAAATCCCATTATAATACTAAAAGGTATTTATAATTTAAACTAATAATTATTACTTCATATATATATATATATGTTATATGTATATATATATATATCATGTTTTGAAACTATATAAAACCCATATAACTATTCATATGATAGATTTAATATAAGTGATTTTTTTTCAGAAATTTGTCATTCAAATATTTTATATTATCATTAAAACATATAATACTTTAAAATACTAATTTTAAAAGACATGTATAATCTCAATATAAAATTATAGTATTAGTTTTATATTCATAAGTTTATATAATTCAAAACTAATATACATATACATATATTATTCTAAAAATCAAAAATAGTTTAAATATTTTCATATATAATTATCATTTATAATATTCTATTAAATAACAATTTTGATAAAAGTAACTTCTATTTAATAAAAGTGGTTATTCTAAAATATTATTTAAACAAAATAAAATAATATTTACCTTGAGAATAAATTTGACATATATACATGTAATAAAACAATTAATTTTAATTATTATTTTAATGAAAACCATCTTAAAAATGATTAAATTAAAAATAAATCCATTGAATAAAATATTTTTATAATAAAACTAGGTTTAGATTTTTTGGGCTATTACAATATTGATAATATATTCTCAACATAAAACCTAAAAAACTTCATGTTTTTGCATCATTGCACGAATGTGTTCGACTTGTGTCATGTCAATGGGATTTTCGTCAAGATTTTGATTGGTCTCATCAGGGATAATAGGAATATTTGGTTCTAGTATGAAAAAGATATTTGACACTATAAGGAGGAACTTCATATTATCTTTCCATTGAGAGAAGTTATTTTCATCAAACTGATCAAGCTTTAACATGTCTTAAATTAGGACCTTCAAAGAATATTAATTTTTACTTGTGGGGATATATCCTTAATATTGTTGATAATGATGAAACTACTGGAAAAATGAATTTTTATAGGTGTTGGTTTTAGATATTGCCATTAGCTGTCACTAAATATGGTATTAGCGACTTATTTTCGTAGTTGTTGGTACTCCAAAAATTATAGTCTGAATTTTCCCACCACACTATTCCCCCCACCCCTACAATCCACCCACTATTATTCCTTTCCAAACTATCTTTTTTCCTTTAAATCATGACCATGTAACCCCTTTACCCATCATCAACCACCACCAACACACCAGGTACCCTCTGTCAATCTTATGTCTTCCATAGCTGGTTACTGATTTTATAAATGACCCACAACATCCCCCACATCATGAACTACTTCCCTCACTATGTCCAGAACCAAAAATCATTTGTTTTGGGTGGGATGATTTAGCGGGCACTTAAAGTGGTCACTATTGACCTTCAGCTGCTGAGCAATTACGACTACCAACATAAATTTATTTGCAGTTGATAAAGTCATTTAGAAATCATTTTTAGAGGTCGCTAAAATACTTTATGTAGTGTTTACAAAGATTATTGTATTCCAAGTTATGCAGGTTTAGTATCCTTCAGGATTTAGTCTACCTCATTCAATGCTTCTAGTGAGCAATCTATACTTCTTTAAGGATTCCAAAAAACACTGACGATAAATCACCATGATAAAAAGTCAGGATTATTCTCCTCTATGAGTCAAAAAATGATATTCTCACCTAAAAATAAAGATTTTAACTAAATTAAAAAAGTCACCAATAAATATAGATCCACGCCCTCTTTAAATAAAGGGTTACACAACACCCTTTAATAAAGAGTTACCCTCTTTTAATAAAGAGTCTCCCTCTTTAAATGAAGGGTTACACAATGGTTTAATAAAGAGTTATAACCTTTAAGATTATTAAAATAATTCATTATTAAATTAAAGTGTGTATAATAATGAAAAATTAGATGATAAATAGTACAGAAGTAGAAAAAGGCCTTTAGTGACCGACAAATAGCAAAAACGTTTGAACTGTCACTATTACCTATTGTGGTTTCCATATGAAAGTCTCTATAGGGTCCCTTGTTCTATCCTATAGTGATATCCATATGGTAGACTCTATAAATTTTTTATATCTTTTAAAAAATAACAGTAAAATTTAAAAACAACAAAAACTATTATAATTCAAAGAATCAATAAATATCTCCACAAAATATAAAATCACGGGCTCATAAATATCATTATCCAATCATCTTCAAAGCTTTGTTCCCATGATTGAATAAAACTTCATGGATGAATTTAATAAAATAATTAGTGTAGTAAAAAATCAAAAAAATTGAAATGTAGTAGAATATTTCAATTAAAACATTGTATAACAATCTGAATTGATTTCATTTTGAATATATATTAATTTTTTCTAATCATTTTTCTAAATTAAAAACTTATGATTTTTTTATTTAGGGAATATCACAAATATTATTGATGTTACATCTACTCAAACATGTCACAAATAATACTAATATGGTTGTCCTATGATTTAATCTTTTTCTGAGGGCATTTTTTATGGTTTTGACTGTTAAATATGTGTTTTCTTGTTTTAAAACTGTAACACCCCAAGATTTTATGAAATATTTTTTAACAAATTAATTTAATTTTTTTGATTTTTTTTGTAACATAAAATACCAATTTTATTTTTAATTACATGCAATAATGAATTTATATTGTGTTACACACAACACCGAGTTTAGCTTGCATTACATGTAACGCCGAGTTTAAACAAAATATGGCGTACTTTTAAAATATTTAATATGATAGTTATCACTTATCTATTTGAATAGAAGGTATGAATATGATTAAATAATTTATGAAAATATATTATTTAAAAATATAAATTTAATGAATTATTTGGTGACCAATTAATTATGAATGAAAATAAAAATCATTTGAAAATAAATGAATTTTTTTTCTATAAAAATATTTATGTGTGCACAAATGTATTTACCTAAATAAATTAAAAAATTTAGTTTTGTTTAATGATATTAATGAAAGATATATAATATATATTCAATAAAAATTTAATAATAATCTTATTAGTTTTCTATAAAAGAGATAAAAATAAATCCAATTTAATGCTTAAAAACTATATTAAAAAAAAGAATTTTGTCTTCTTTTGTGAAAGTATTCTCAGACTAAACTTTTACAATTTTAGAAAAATTATCTGACATAATAAATACAATTCTTTAAATAATCATTTAAAAAATATCTTCGGGTGAACTTTTGGTAATTTTCTGAGAAGATGGATTTGTCAATGAATAGTGAAAAATACAGGTTTTTATTAAGAATTTTCATTTATTTTAAAGATTTTAAAAAAATAAAAATTGTATTAAGATGTTATCAAAAGAAAAAATAGTAAAATTATATATATATTAATCCAATTTAGTTCACTGTTATCATTTTCATATATAATTTTGATATAAAATCTTTTTAAACTTTTGAACATTTTCTATTTGAAACTCGGTTTTCTCATCACGTCTGCGGGATTAATTTTAAATCAAATTTTTACACTTATGGGATTTGGATTGAAAAAATGGATTCTATATTTATAATCAGAATAATATATATTATCTAACAATTTCAACTTGATTTTTAACCATAATTAAAAATAAAAGTAGTAAAAATTAATTATTATGGTTAAATTTAAAATGGATTTACTAGGGGTTAAATAAAAAGTATCTTGGGTAAAATATACTTGAAACTTATCCAAAAACCATATTTTTAACATAATTCAACCTTATAACCACTAATTTTTGATATTTTTTCATTTTATAGCCTTTTTAATTGAAAATATTTGTGTACACAATTTTCTTTTCAAAATTTACAAGTATGCCACTCACCTCACTTATAAAAGGCCACCCCCACTCCTCTTCTTTTCACACATCCAAAACCCTTTGTTTTAGAAAATACCTACCAAAATAAATTACTTAATTTATTAATATCATTCTAGAATCCGTATTTTTTTTTATAAATCTAACCTAAGAATCCTTTTGGTGAAAACTAAAAGAAGTTGTCTGAAGAAGAGGTAATGTCCCTAATCAATCATTTTATTTTATTTCTTCCTCAACATCCATAAATTATTATTAAAACATGATGATATAATAAAATAATTATATTAAATATACTTAGATGTTGTTATGTTTAATCTATAATTTAATTCATTCTCTTCTTCCATCAAATGTGTTATGAAATCATCATTAGTGTGTACAGCGTACTATCGCCTCACAAACTGATGTTATTATTTTTCCATCACCATATCTCATGACTAGATATAATGATGGAATTATTTATTATATATGATATCTATGATTCTATTATGATTATTTAATCATGATATCTCATGTTCCTTTTTAATTTCTATTCCTTGTGAATATGATAACATCGTTTTTGTGTACGGTGGACTACCACCACACGATGTGATCTAATTCGTTCACACTTTACATGGAAGATAATGAGGACGAGTTTAATAAAAATAAGTTATATAAATGTTATAAAAATTATTATTTAATGGTAATATATTATTTACCTTTATTTTTTCATTCCCTTAGGAAAATATGGAAACAATGTTCATGGTTATGTATGGCCTATCGTCTACATGAACGGTGTATTTCATTTTCTATCTCTAACTTTTATAGATCACTATAAATACATTTATACTAAATATATATGATATATATATATAAGATATATATTTATTTATAATGGTTAAAAAATTTGAGATTATGGAACTATGATCAAATTAATAGGACCAAAAATAAAAAAATCAAAGCATCCACGAAAAACTTGTTGCCTAAAATGTGACTTTAACATGGAATTATTAATAAACAGATAATAAAAATTCATAAGTAAATAATATATAGTACTATAAATAAATAAATAAATATATATATATATATATATATATATATGTCTGCATGTGTGTATGGATCTTTAATATATGTATAATAAAATTATATTTATTATACAGGAATTTCAAATGTTTACAAAGAAAAATCAAGACTTATGGTACATGATTAATGTCTCACTTTTTTTTGAGACACATGTCATATTCACCACATGTTTATTTTATGTGGTGTATATATTTCCCATTAATGTATTTTATGGTTCTTATCCTTAAATTTATTTGGATTTACAAATCCATTTTAAGATCTATCTTTCATTGGTTTACGACTCAAAATTTACCAAAGTAGTAAGGGATTTTTTTGTCTCAAATTACCTTATTTGGAACATAAGTTATGTTATGCACCTATATTTTTCTATGAGGTGTATATAATACCCATTTTACATATTATATCATTAATATACTTATTTTAATGATATTATAGCTTTAATTTAATGTTATTATTTCATGGGGATTATAATTCAGAGTTACAAAAGTGATAAGAGTTATAGGTTACATTCTCATTATTTATTAATATTGTTTATGATTATCATTCCAATGATGAAATATTAGGATCTATATCTCAATAAATTCATTATTTTTCTTATCCTATTGTTATATAATGATAATATGTTTTTCCATTCATTTTCCTATATTTGTGTACTCAATAGCACAAAATATTTTTTTAAGAAAAAGTATCTTTATTTCTATCTTCAGTCAAAAACCCATTTTCTTATAAAACCATGTTTTATAAAAATGTTTTTAAAATTATAAAAATAATTTAATGGAGGTATTTCTATTCATTTTTTACTTTTTAAAAAAAATTAAAAGAAATCTACATGTAATTTTCCAAACAATGCTTGTTTTCATTTTACCTAAAATGTAAAAGGAATAATTATTTTAATGTGTATGGAACGGATGGTATTTTCTACCATCATGACCAAATAATTTTCTAAAAATATTATTTTATATGTTTAAAATTATATTTTCAAATAAAATTATTTCCAAAAAAATTATGATTTTTTAGTTTTAAAAATTGATTTTCAAAAATGGAGTGGATATTTTCCTCAAGAAATTATTTCAATGATTTTTAAAGATTCCTTTATATGTTTATGAGATTATTTTTAAAGAAAAATACTATGAAAATATTTTTTGTTTTAAAAGTGTTCTTCAAATCCAAAATGTTATATTTTTCAAGAAATGTTCCAAATATCTCTCAAAATCATTTTCCATCTAAAATGACATCCTTTGATATTACGTATGCTTTACTAGGGATAATGTTGAATGGAACAATCCTTATTATTTATATATATGGTTAATTTTTATGTTAATTAAATTTATATGAAACACATTTATTTTTCATAAAATGGAGTTCATTTTTTGATTCTACATGTCGAAAAATGGTTAGGGTGAATTTTTTTCAAATAGTGAAATACGATAATTTACGGTATATATAAATTATAAGTTAAATGCATTATCTATTTATTCATCGCTGATTTAACCATCATTGTTTCAAAATCATGTGATATAATTACTGTATTTAGTCCCAATAATCAACAAGATTTCTTTTCTTGAGTAAAATTATAAATTAATGAATTAAATAATGATAAATACCCCTCTTCTCCACTATAAATACTACACCTCATGCCCTCTTCTCCTCACACCTCTCAGTCTTTGAGACTTGCCCAAAATTTTCCTATAAATCTTCCATAGACCCAACCATATGTCTAGGATCTCTTGGTCTCATCAAAATACCAATCTTAGGTACCTTAAGGATGATATCAATAGGATAATTCAAAAGGTAAATCCTCCCTCTTTTTCTTTAAATTTCCTTTTAATTTATTTTCTTTTCTTATTCTATCCTCGCCTAACATCATAAAAATGTCATGATAAATCTAGTACATTACATATACTATAATTTTATAATTTTAATGTAATATAAATCATTAAAATCCTCCCTCTCACCCTTTTATTATAAAAATGAAATTATCGCTCGTAATGTGTCAATTTACCAACATTGTGGGCGATGAACCTTTATTGTCCTTAAATGCCTTCAAAGATGTTAATAAAAACATTAAATGGTTTAAAAAAGATTTTAATGTTTATTATAAAACCCTATTTATGTTATAGAACTAAAATTTATACATATTACTAAATGATAAAATAAAATGAGTTCGTTGTGATTGAAAACCCAGCAAAATTAACCTAAAACGATCATCATTAACCTTTATATAATGATTAATATTCATGATATATAACAAAATTCTTTATAATATCATTTAACAATATTAAATACCATTAATAACATATAATAACAATTTTGGATATTTATCCTCTTTTTACACAAACTTCCATTCATGAATACAAGTGAACCAATTGTGAAAACTAAGAAAATTAATGCTTGTGAATGATAAAATTAAAGTCTATAAATCATATAGAGGCCCATAAATGAACTTAATAAAACCATAATGAATAATATTAATGCATAAAAGGTTATATAATTGTTAATTAATAAATCTAATGTGAT
Organism: Viscum album; assembly: GCA_963277665.1. Classification (NCBI taxonomy): domain Eukaryota; kingdom Viridiplantae; phylum Streptophyta; class Magnoliopsida; order Santalales; family Viscaceae; genus Viscum; species Viscum album. Next base: position 58,203,129 of record OY728156.1, read on the forward strand.
TATATAGGACATTAAAGTGAATAAAGAGTTCGGACACAAGCTAAGGGGAATTCTCTAACCCAACTCACTTTCTTTGGATTTTTTCCTCTTTCACCCCATTTACAGTATATATATTCTTTAAATATAATTTATTATTAATTATATTAAAATTTCTATGATATACATATTTTCTACTTGAGTTTATTCCAAATAAAATGTTTTCCAAAAGTACACTTCTTTCAAAAAAGCACGCTTTTTTACTTCTCGAGATTGTTTCTTATTTACTCAAGGTTGATAATTCTTATATCAAGTATGTTATTCCATATTTAATTTGGGAACCCAATGTTTAAGAATGTATGCCTATAAAATGAAACCCATTCCTTTATTTGGGTTATTTTATGTTCAAAATTGATATATATTCTATGGGGAATGCATGATAATGTAAATGCTATGATGTGAAATGTGCGCCTAGAATTATATGGCAGTCCAATGAATTGTGTAATTTGATGTATCACATGAGAAAAGTGAAATATATGTGAACATGAAGCTATATTTTTTCACAAATATGTGTGTTAGTTGACCACTAAGACATGATGTTTCAGGTTTTTGCATTGCCACATTCCATGCCTTTTCTTAATCCTTCGTCTTCTGATTATGATCTTATGCCTATGTTATGATGATAATGATTATGTTCACCCCATGTAATATTGTTTCATGTTCTTATCTATACTTTTACTAGGATTTTATCTCATCTTATTTTATGTATATCCTCAGGTGATTACTTGTACTATAGAGAATATGAAGACCTCTAAGAAGCATGAGAATAATGAAATAAATAAATGTTTATGTAATATTTTTTAAATCTTCTGTATGGTCCTAATTTTTTCTAGACACTAAACCTTTGTATGTTGTTCATGTAATTATTTTATGGTATTTATCATTAAAATAATGTAATAGTAATTTAATAAAAGTCGGTTTTCTATACAGATATTCAATGATAGTATTCTTAAAATATATGATTTATAGTGGGATGGTATAATTTTATGGGACACAAATGAAATCATCTATTAGGGGTGGATACACATAGTAATTTGAGTAATTTTCTCATGGTGTATGCCCTAGGTAATTTCTTATTCATGGGATTGTGAGAACATGACATGCTAGTAGAAAATCCACATTTATATGCATCGTTGAATGTTTATATCTGTAGGCATGTGTATTGATCATTAGACATTAAGATTATTATTAATTGATATTATTATTCACGTATTTTGATGTATTGATGGAAACCATGATGACATATGTCCATGATGAAGTAGGATATATTTGGTGAATCACAAGTGATATTGCATTAATAAATAACACAAGAAATGATTTTCCCCCTCTGTTTTTTAATGGAATTTGATATCAACAAACTTTTGATGGAAATGATAAAAACCTAAATAAATCCATGGTCATGGTGTATTATGGGAAGGTTCATTTTTATAAAGTCAAGGAAATAGACATCGAGCACATAGGTTGATGACACCAGCATGAAACCTTCTTTATTAGAGATATCAGGATAAAGGGATTATATTAAAAATTAAGAAGTCATGTGAAATTATATGTTGTTACAACACTAATTTATTTCTCTATGGGTTCCTTTGCATGTTTCTTGATGTTAACTTTTGACTTTGTGTGGATCCATATAATTCCTTTGAGAAAGAGTCCTAAAGGGTCACACACTAAGTGTATCCATAACCTTAGTTAAATATTAAATAATAATAATTATTTTACTTGTGAATAATTATTATTCTCATGCATGGTTTAATAATTATTTATGTTTACTTGGTTATATATATTCAGTCACTATTTATTCAAGTGAATATTTATCAGTAGAATATTTGATAAATATTTCTTTTCTATTTAGTGAATATAATATTTATTTATTTATATATTGGAAAATAATGCATTGATGTTTATTTATTAAATAAATAGTCATTATTCAAGGAATGATAAATATTTTGGAGAACTGGTGGATCGAGTTTAAAGGTATAGTGAGAAATAATATTTAATTAATTCGTTATTTTTATGTACATCAAGAAATAATATTATTATTATAGACATGGGGTTCTGCAGGGATTAAGAAAATAGTAAGGTAATATGTTAAATTATTATTTTATAGCCATATAACTATTTAAACCCAATTATATTATTTCTAAACCTAATACTGGCCATTATTTTGGGTTATGCACAATGAAATCTGAAGAATCCTCTCAATACCTAGAGAGATCTACTCCAAAAAATCTCTTAAGAATGGAGATTGATCATCCTGTACTACCCCTCTAAATTCTAGATAGATTAAGGAGAGTCTATCTTTGAAGAGACTCTCATGGATATCATAGTTGAACAATTCAAGAATTAGGATCTTCTAAACTGACACTTAGATATTCCTATGACATCACTCAGAGTTCTATGATGAACATGTGCTTCACCTCTAGAGGGAATCTATACTTTATTCCTACAACATAATAAAGTTACAACATAGATATTTCAAATTCATCAACAAAAAATAATTCCTAATAAGGTAATTCTTTAGTTGCTTAAATTAATTATAAATCATTATGTTCTAATATTTTATTTTGTTTTGAAATTCTCAGATCAATTAATATTTTATTCAATTCTGTTGGTCGTGACATTCTTTATTGTGTATATCTTATATTAATCATTGATTATGAAAAAATATGAGTTGGGAATTCCCTATCGGCACTTTTGATATGTCTGTATCATTAAAGTGGTATAAAATTGGTCACATAATAATTTATAATTATTTATATATCATTGATTTATTTATTCATTTATTGTTAGTTTACAATTATTTGTAACTGTTATTAAATCATGATATCTCCTTTTTTTCCTCTTCATTATTGAAAATACAATAAAAATGGATTAATTAGGAAAAAATAACATTCGAATAAAACATATGGATTTTCCAAGGATTGTAGCTAGATAGAACATGAATAAGCGATGTGTAAACCATAGGTACATATTGTGTACCCATATTTATTGCACTATAATGCCTCATGAATTAATTCAAAGTGTAATGAATTTATTACATATGGTTAGTAATTAATACACACCACATGTTGACTAGTCTAACTTGTTGAATGGTTAGGAATACTGAATGGAGTGTAACTTGAGTAAACAAAATGTATTTAATTAGTCAAAAATGAGTTGTGTTTTTTTAAACAACACATGTGACTCATAACCATGATACTTGGAGACAACATGACGTGTATCTATGGTACACATATACTCCATTAAGTTTTATGGTATAATTATATTCCCAATCCCTAAGTGTGTTCCATAGATAGATGGAAAAGAACTATACATGGCATGTAGCTAAATAGTACATGCTATGTATATTACCGGATTGTGAAACAATTTAAAATTAATTTTTTATACCACTTAAAACTTCTCAACATGTTTTTTTTGTCATTTATTTCACTCTTACACACCATGTGATGGGTTATATATATATATATATTAAATATTTAATTTATTTTTTCCAATATTTTGAACTACATTATCTGTATAAGTCATAATACAGTGATTGATCCAAATAATTAGAATATAACATGCTACATAAACAAAAAGTGTTTATGTGTTATTTATTTGATAGTAACTAACTTGAAATTACATGATAATACATGTATGTTATATGCCACATGAGTAAATAATATATGAATATCATACATGCTAAGTAGTTCGAATGGGTTCTTGCCATGTTGCCTCTAAGGTAAAAGTTTTGTACTTAGTCAATTTTAAATAAATTATTTAATTTATTTAAAATAATGATGGATTAGAATATCAAAAAAAATTACGATAATTAAGATAAAATAATTGATTAAATAAAGAAGAAAATTAATTGATTCGAGAAATGTTTATCTTAAATAATAATGATTAGAAATGATTGTTAGTCTATTAAAGGTGTAATTTGTTCCATGTATGTGGATGATCATGGGTATAAATCATAAATTTGTATGTGATTGGTTTCCTTTTAATTTATTATTAAATTAAATCAATGACCTATGCTTTATCTCTCTTATTATTCTGTAAGGGAATGTATGCTTATAGTTTCTTTATATAAACCCCCTAAACTAATACTTTAGATCCCCTCACCTACATGCGAGTAAAATATTATGTAATGGAGGGATCACCTAGGTTAGTGGAGGTGTTTCAAGTTTGGAGTTATGGTGAAACCAATCCAAGAGGTATATGGGATGACAGTTGGAAAGCTACAACATGAATCAAGTCATAGTACAAGGTGTTTTTCCACTTGTTAAATGATTAGTTTATCATCTCCTGAATAAACTAATCATTAGGAAAATCTCATGATCACACCACTCTTATTATTTTATTTCTAACAACTTTCTTGGTTAATTTTATTCTGGATGTTTTTTCATAAGAACATGAATTAATGAATTAACAATCATGCAAGATATATGTAACATTTCATATTTTTCATGTATTATTTTTAGATATTATATGGATTGATTACGAGACCAGACACTAAGACAACAAGTGATTCCAAGGTTTAGGGTGGCTAGAATAATTGTTTGAATAATATTAAAATATTAAATAGAACAAACATGCAATTTTCCTGAAAAAAAGTGGAATAACATCTAAATGGGTGCTAGGGACAGAATCCTAATGTCACCATTTCATTCATAGAAATGAATTTACCTTATGAGAGGTGTAACATAGACCGACATGGATTGGCTATGAAATGTAATTTTTGGAAATTTTAAAAAGTAACATAAATTAAGTTTTATTTTATTTAACATTATGCAGCGATGTAGAAATGCATTTTATTTTTATTAAACCTTGTTAGACAATTCAGGGTTATCACCATAACCCTAAAATTCCACTAAATCATGGAGAAAGAATCCTCTTGAACAAATGATGATGGATTATAGATAGGATCGAGGATTGTTTCGCCAATAGAGTTGGAGAATCTTGTCAATGAGGGAAATGAAACTACTTCTCATCAAGGATCAATCCCAACTCAAGCTATTGTGTTTATATTCCTTCATGGTTTCCCCATTCTTTAATTTTATGATGAATTCATACCTACCCACAAATAGGTTGATCTGTGGTTCAATCGTTTTTGGGATAGATATTTATTGCGGGGTTATAAAGAGAGATAGATATTTTTGATAATTATGGATCTTCTTCTATCCTTATAACGAGAATCAATAAAGGCCAATATAGAAAAATTTAAAGTTTCATTCCTTAGGTGTTATTGGTTCTATTCACATCCCATGTACTTGGCATTCTTCGTTGTTGGACCCTCTTGGTGTTGGCTCAAATTTCTGGGAGGCTCTAAACGTAATCAGACACTCAGATTGGTGAAAAAATGAAACATAAACTACATCGATGTAGCTCAAGACCCGAGGGTCATGGATATGGTTTCATTTAATATTAAAAAGCACTTAAGGATTCCTAGTGGTCTGTGGAAGGGACCAACGATGCACCAGTGCTAGTGGTGGCATGTGGCGGTCGGCCATATGCAGTAGGCAATGAGTGCGGCAGCCCGAGCATGTAGGATCCATGGAAGCTGGCCATGTGTGGTGGATATGGGACATGGAGGTCACCATAGGGGAGTAAAATCGGGGTGTGGACAAGGAACATGGGACTTGGAGTTCACGCGAGCTAGGCCGACCAAGCGGTCCATGCCTAATAAAATTGGTTCGGGCCCAGTCAAAGTGGGTCGGACCCCCAGATCTGGTTGGAACCAGGTAGTCGGACTAGGTCATAGTCGACCAATCTATCACATAGCCATGGAAGCTGGGTCGCAGTCGACTGCTATCACAGCTTGATCTGCCATGACATGGTTGACTGTGGGGTGGTCCAACCTGGCTGTCGACCACCAGGTTGGTCTATGAGCTAGTGGACCCCTTTTGAATTTTCAAACGCCTATAACCTTCAAACCATGTTTTCATTTGATGAACAGTCTATAGTATTGGGACCCTTGAGATGAGTCACTCTTATTGAGATATCCCAAGTGGTTTTTGTGGAAGTGTGCATATGACCTAATGGCTTGGGGAGTAGTTTATCCCAGAATGAGCATTATTTAAGAGGAATCTTGTGGATGGTTTCGACAAAAAGACTGGGTGTCTCATAGAGACTGTGTGATTCCCAAAGATTTTGTGTCTTATGGAGACTATGTTCCTCATGGAGACTGTGTGACTCCCAAAGACTATGTTTCTTATAGAGACTGTGTGTCTCATAAAGACTGTGTGACTCCCAAAGATTGTGTGTCTTACTGATACTGTGTGTCTCATGGATACTCTGTGTCTCATAGAGATTATGTGTCTCATTGGAGATAGTATATATAGATATTCTTGATATATGGGCCATGGGTGTATATATTTTAGGAGTTTAATATACTATTTATTGTGTGATGTTTCTTTTGTGGTATTTTCTTTGTGGTATTTCCTAGGTGTTACTTCCTATGTGGTATTTTTTGTGGTCTTCCTTTGTGGTTTCGGGGTGCCTTATTGATTATTGTTTTACTCTCCCCTACATGGGATTTTTCCACATGTTTTGTGTCTTGTGTAGATGAGTGTCCTTTTGATAGAGTATATTGGAGACTGGGACCGGAGATATCATTATGAGTTTAGGCAGGTCTAGGTATTCCTATAGCTTCGAGCAGCAGTCCCAATACCTTTTTATATACGTTAGATTTTGTGGTTTACAAATGTTGATTTTTATAGGCTTGTATTCTGGCTCAGTTTACTTTACTTCACTTTACTTTCATGTCATACTCTTTTGGATGGTATATAGTGTATGCATGCATTTTTTTTTACTTAGTGTTTTTACATTTCAGCATTTGTGGATTGAAGACATGTTCATGTGAACAGGTACATAGGAAAATGCCACCCATTTGTGGGATATGTCTTCTCATTGCTAGTAACCATCCCTTGGCCTATTGGAGGTGGGCATGGGGTAGTCACAGAATGGGCCCCTCTAGGACGGGTTGTTACATAGTGGTATCAAATAAGGTCAGTTCTACCTTAGGACCAAGAGTCTATGAGTTTGGTTTGGGGTAACAATTTTGAGTGTTTAAAGTTCATCTTTTAGGATATGGAATCCAATGTTGGTGTGGTGACTGACATATCTATACACCAAGACTTTGATTTCTGCTTTTCAACTTGGTATGTGAAAGCACTAGTTGTAAGGAAAAAAATGGTAGATTTATCACATAGGAATGGGTTGTTTTTTCCATGTCCGTCTTGAGTTAGATTTCCAGATATACTCTATTGATCGTGGTACATCTTGTTTTGTTACAATATTCCTCCATGTAGACATCTAGCTAGAATTCTGTTGCATGATCATAAGGATGATTCTCCTAGAGAAGAGGCTTCGGTACATGGGAATGTACTAGAGATTGGACCTCTGTGTGGTTTCTCAGTGATACCACCACCCATCGAGAAGTAGTTACTACTAAAATTATTGGCTGAGGATGCACATAGACTGAGTGCATAGCATAAGTTCTAGAGGAAACAACCTCTTAGGTTTCCGGGTGGGCTAGACCCCCAAGAAGCCAAGGATTGGCTGGAGGTAGTTACATGTGTCTTTCTCCTTGTGAGGATTCCTTTTGACCAGATTGAAGTCCTTTTCACAAGTCTTTACTAGGGCTCATTAGGGTGATAGTGGATCTTGGAGGCCTAAAACACAATGAGATGACACTCTCTTGGGCAGACTTCAAGCATCTCTTTAGAGAGGATTTCTTTCAAGCTACATTGTGATCAATGCATATACATGATCTTCTTCATCTGCAGTAGGGTAGTTTGACTGTGGAGGAGTACTCGGTGAGGTTTACCAATCTTTCATGTCTCTCCATATATATGGTATGAGACAAGTTCTTCAAGGATTTGGCCTTAGAGCTGGGTCTATGTTAGAATATTAGGGCATCCATGATATCCCCTAGCATTCCTACTTATGTTGGGGTACCTGAGCGAGCTCTGTTGGAGGAGAGTTTTATATAAAAGAAGAAACCAGTAGTGGGAGATACCAGTAGATACTAGGTAGTTGAGGCCTTAGCAGCAGGTAGTTGATGGTAGTCACAAGGAACCAAGTAGGTCAGTCACTTCATGGGACAATCCTAGGGAATAGGATCAGTGGTATAAGGCTCTTAGGGTAGCTTGAATCAGCTAAGTGATAGGTTGTGTTACACATACAGTAGTCAGGGACATCTATAATGAGATCGAATGACCCATCATATAGTCGATCAAGAGACAATTAAGGGACTTCCAAGGTAGAGGTAGAGATTAGAGCAGCATGGTCTGTTGGGTGGAATACTTGGCAGGGGAGTAAATAGGGCAGTAGGTAGTTGCCGGATGTTCGACGTACTACCACCTCCACCCCCAGGTGGTCCACGATAGGCTTAAGAAGCTGATGTATAGGGATGAGGATAGTTTTAGGTGTTTTAGGCTTATGACCTCGGGGCTCCATGGTTGATTAGAGTTATGATCTATTTATTTTTCACCTTAGCTACAATTTTTATAGACACAGGTGCTAGTAATTCTTTTATTGCTATGAAACTTGTTCGAGACTTGGAGATTTTGGTTGAACCATTGGATCGACCCTTACTCTTAGAGACTCCTAAGAGAGAATATTTGATGATCACACACTAGTGCCAATAGTGTGACCATACTCTTGGATGTAAGATTTTTGGTTGGGATATCTTGGTAGATGTGTTGAGGCCTTACGATGTCATTCTTGGTATAGACTAGTTATCCACAATCCATGCTCATATTGACTATTTTCGGAATAGATTTTGGTGTTTCCATAGTGATGGGACCTAGTTTTCCTTTTTTCATGAAAATAAAATCCAATAAGTGCAAGATGGACTCACACATAGGAGGGTGAATCCGATCACTCATCATTTGGCTATCCTAACCCTCGGTGTAGTGGATGATATGAGTCATTAGTTTACTATAGTGGTAGAGGAGTATGAGGAAATATATCTTGAGGATGTTCCAGGATTACCTCCCCTTTGGGAGGTAGAATTCTGCATTGATCTATACCTCAGGATGGTCATGATATTTACACCTAAATATCGGATGACTCCTACAGAGCTTCAGAAGCTGAGGGTACAGTAAGAGGGATTATAGAGGAAGGGCTTCATGAGACCCAGTGTTTCACCTTGGGCAGCCCCAGTTTTGTTTTCCAAGAAGGAATATGGGATCTTGAAATTATTTATGGACTTAAAGTGCCTTAACCTGGTAACTTTGAAGAATAAGTATCCACTAATGAGGATTGAAAACCTCTTTGAACAGTTGAAAGGGGAGAAGTGGTTCTCAAAGATTGACCTTAGATTTTTCTATCACCAACTTCGAGTGTGGGATGAGAATATACAGAAGACTACTTTCTGATATTGATACGTCCACTATGAGTAGTTGGTTATGTTGTTTACTACGATGAATGCCCCAACATTGTTCATGGGACTCACAAACAAGATCTTCTAGCCTTACCTAGACTGGTTTTTGGTGGTCTTAATTGATGACATCCTAGTGTACTCTTCCTATGAGGAAGAGAATGTGAGACACTTGAGAATGTTCTTGGATACACTCTGAGAGCACAAACTTTACAAGATTCTCTCAAAGTGTCAGTTCTAGATTCAAGAGGTGCATTTTCTAGGAAATATAATTTTAGAGGCTTGAGTTACCATAGATCTAGTGAAGATTGAGGTGGTGATTTCTTGAGAGCCACCCAAGATTTTTACTGAGGTGTGGGGTTTCCTTGGTTTTGATGGGTACTATCGTAGGTTTGTACCTAACTTTTCCAGAGTAGCAGTATCCTTGACAACATTTACATGAAAGGGGTATCCTTTCGTGTGGACATATAAGTTCCAGGAGAGCTTTCAAAAGTTGAGATAGAGATTGATGAGCGCTCCCATATTGAGATTTACAGAGTAGGATGTCGAGTACATAGTGTTCTGTGATACATTGGGAATTGGGCTTGGTTGTGTCCAAATTTAGGGTCAAGTAGTGATTGCATGTGGTTCATGTCATTTGAGACCACACAAGAAAAACTAAGTGACCCATTATATTGAGTTTTCATTGGTAGTATTCACATTGAAGATTTAGTGACACTACCTGATGGGAAAGTGGTTTATTATCTACTCTGACAATAAGTGTATCAAGTATATCTTCTCTCAGAAGGAACTACACTTGAGATAGAGTCAATTTCTAGAGTTTCACCAGGACTATGACTTTGAGATTGTATATACTCTTGGGAAGGGTAACGTCATGGAAGAATCTCTTAGTAGGAGATCCAGTTCACATATGTTGAATGAGTTATTAGAGCAGTTGGACTCATTGAAGATATCCTTTATGGATAGAAATGGAGAAACTTACCTCCAATCGATGATTGTAACCCCTCCACTCTTATAGGGAGTCAGGGAGGCACATCTTGGGGAAACTAACCGTGAGAATATATGTGCTCATATGTCCATAGGTCATGACCCTGATGAATATTCATCAGTGGTTTCACCTTGGCCCCGGTACGAGCAGCGGCAACCTCAGAATTCCTGCTTCAGGTTTTCAGCTTGGCGTTAGTGTGCGTCATCTTTGGGTGGTCCGGCTTTGGGTCTTGGCTCGCTGATGTCAGATCTGGTGCTTTTGGTGATGATTGTGGCTTGGTTCTAGCTTCGGGGTCTCGGCTTGGCACCAATGTGCTCATCGTCATCGAATCTGCTGTGCTCATCGTTGGATTTGATGTGTTCTCCAGCTCTGAGATCTCATCTCAGCTTCATCTTGGCTTGTCTTCGGCTGAGGCATTTAAGTTGTGCTTGGGGTTGGTTCCTCTGGCTTGGAGGGGGGAGGCTGTGCGAATTGGGGCTTCTTTAAGTTGATTCCAGGTTTTGTTTTAGATTTTTATTTGGTGAAGTTGGGAATTTTTTTGTTTGGATGTGATTTTGGTGATTCTGTGAATCTTCTGGTAATGGTTGTGTCTACTGGGAATCTGGAATGTTGCTGGTTGATTGTTGTTGGAGGTGAGATTGGGTTTTTGGTTAACTCAGACAATCCACAAGGTTTTGCTTCAGATAAGGATAGAGTTGGTCGTCTCCACCGTGCATGAATTCTCGGATTTGTTTGATTGAGAGGGTATGGCATTTCCATTGGTATTGGGATCTTTCATTCTTTCACGAGACAGTTTGCTGAGCATCCGTGCTTTGGTGGAGTCATGCCTTAATGTTGTGGATGTTGGGTTGAAGTACCTCTTTGTAGTTTTTTTGGGTTGCAACCCTCTTTTTTCTCAAACTTTATTAATGTCTTTATGTCTTTGAAGTCTTGGTTTTCCCCCCTTTACCCTTAAAATGGGGCTTATCCAAAAATCAATAAAAATTTCAGCCTTCGGGCCATTCATTATAGAGGGTAGTTTTGGAGTATGTTTCTCAATTCCTCACTTGTCAAAAACTAAAGGTTGAGAACCAGGTTCCATCAGGTTTGACTCAACCCCTAGAGGTTCCAAAATGGAAGAGGGATGGGATATTTATGGATTTCATGATGGGTATGCCACATACGTCTAGAGAACATGATACCATCTGGGTGATCATTCACCGACTCACCACATCAGCCCATATCCTATCAATTCGGGAGCAGAGTTCAGTAGAGAGCCTAGGACACCTCTACGTGTAGGAAATAGTTCTGATCCATGGATTTCCATAAAAAATAGTCTCATATCATGATTTAATCTTTACATCCTAGTTGTGTAAGGGACTGCAGGAGGTGTTTGGGACTCATTTACACTTGAGCATATCATTTCACTCACAGATGGATTGCTAGATTGAGCAGACCATTCAGGTTTTAGAGGACATGCTACATGCTTGCATACTAGATTTTGGATGCAGTTGGGAGGATAACCTACCTATGGTGGAGTTTTCATACAACAATAGCTACCATTATACCATCGGTATGGCACTACGCGAGGCCTTTTATGGGAGACTTTGTAGGTTACCACTTTACTAGAAGGACCCAAGAGAGTCAGCACTCAAGGGCTTGAAGTTGGTGCAGGTGACTAAAGAGAAGGTGAAAGTCATCTAGAAGATAATGAAGACTACAAATATCCCTAATAAATCTTATTTTGATAGACAACATAGGCCTTTTGAGTTTGAGGAATGAGACCACGTGTTCCTTCAGGTCTCACCTTGATACGAATTATGGAGACTTTTTAGGGACGAAAAGCTATCTCTGAGGTTCATCGGTCCTTTCCAGATTTTATATAGAGTTGGAAAGGTGGCATACAGCTAGTCTCTACCTCCATTGTTAGATTGGGTGAAATACGTCTTCCACGTTTCATAGCTTAGGAGGTGTGTGCATGACCCAACACATGTCATTGACTGGGGAGAGCTTGACATCGATGGTGGGGTGATTTCTACTGAGTTCCCAATGGAGATCAAGGATTGATAAGAGAGGATCCTTCGTGGGTGGTCGATTCCTCCAGTGTGAATTTGATGGTAGCACAAGAATCACTAAGAGGGGACTTGGGAGAAGGAGGCTCAGATTCGTGCTTAGTACCCTCATTTGTTTGATTATCCCTTTTGTTTTGGATTTCAGGGATGTAAATACCCAAGGTGGGGAGAATGTAACATCTCGAATTCTCCATGTATTATTTTTAAATATTATATGGATTGATTTAGAGACTAGGGTCTGAGATAGTGTGCGATTCTGAGGCCCGGAATTCCCAAAATAGTTGTTTAAATAATATTAAAATATTAAATATCACTCATGCACAGTTTTCCTAAAAAAGTGGAATAAAATCTAAATGGTTGCCCATATCAGAAATTCAAGGGCACCATTGCATTCATATCAGCAACTTTACTATAGGTGAGGCCTGACATCGATCGGTTTGGGTTGGCTATGAAAATTAATTTTTGGACATTTTAAAGAATAAAATAAATTAATTTTTATTTTATTTAATGTTACACATCAATGCAGTGACACATTTTATTTTCATTTAAACGTGTTATAGAATTCAGGTTATTCACCATAACCCTATAATACCTATGAATTGTGGAGAAATAATCCTCTCAAACGAATGATTATGGATCAGATATTGGATCGAGGATCTTCGTACTAACAGAGTTGGAGAATCTCATCAACAAAGTAAACACAAATGCTTCTAATCAATGATCGATCCAAACTCCATGTAGGGCATTTATTTTCCATTCATGGTTTCCCAATTCTTAAATTCTAGACGAATGTGGACCAAATAACAAACAGGTTGATCCGTGACTTGACTGCTTTCTAGATGGATATTTGTTATGAGATTTAAATGGGAGACAGATTTTTTTGATAATTATAGATCTTCATTTATCCTTCTAACAATAACAAATTGAGGCTAATATAAACAAAGGTTGAGGTTTGTTCCTAGAGGGTTCTTGGTTCTTTTCTCTTCCCCCGTTCTTGGTGTTCTTAACTGTTTGACCCTCTTGGTCATAAATCAAATTTCATAGAGGCTCTGAATGCAATCGGACCCCCGGATTGGTGGAAAGATGAAACGAAGGCTAGATCGAAGTATCTCACAACCCGAGGATTGAAGATATGGTTTCATTGTAGATTTCCAAGCAATGAAGGAGGCCTATTGGTCCAAATAATGGACCATCAATGTGTTAGCACCGGTGGTTTCACAAAGTGGTCGACCACGTGCAGGAGGCGATGAATGCTACAGTAGAGCCATGTGGATGTGGCAGCTCGACCATGTAGGATCCGTGGTAGTTAGCAGCATGTGATGGTTGTAGGACATGACAATCATTGAGGGGGAGCATTTTCGAGGTGCGAATACGACACATAGGCCACATGGTCCACGTGGGTGGTGCATGTTGTGGGGTTCAAGTCGGCTAGGTGGGAAGGGCCCAAGTATATTGGTCTAGGCCCAGTGGGTTGGGTCGACCCGACGAAGTGGGTCAGACCTGGGCAGCTAGACCAAGCCATGATCGGCCATAAGCCACAATCAACCAAGCTTCCACACGGCCATAGAAGCTGGGTCATGGTCAACTGTCATGGCACCTCAAGCTGCCATGGAACGGTCGACTGTGGAGGTAGTCAGTTCGAGTGGTCGACTGACATGGTCGGTCCACGAGCTAGTGGACCCCCTTCTGAATTTTTTAAATGCATGCAATGTTTAAACTGTGTGTATTTTTGAGAAAAGTCTATGAAGTTGGGAACCTTGCGATGAGATGGTCGTTTGAGATAACCTAAGTGGCTTTTTATGGAAGTTTTCATATGAACTAATGGCTTGATTATTAGGTTCTCCTAAAATGTGTGTTCTTTGAGAGGAATCATGTGGATGGTTGTAACATAGAGACTGGGTGTCTCATGGAGACTGTGTGACTTTAAAATACTGTGTGTCTTATAGAGATTGTGTGTCTCATGGAGATTGTGTGACTCCCAAATACTTTGTTTCTTATAAAGATTGTGTGTCTCATGGAGACTATGTGACTCCCAAAGACATTGTGTCTTACCGAGACTGTGTGTCTCATTGAAATTGTGTGTCCCATAGAGAATTTGTGTCTCATTAGAGAGAGTATATATATATATTATTGATATATGGGCCAAGTGTATATATCTTTAAGAAGCTTATTATACTATTTTATATGTGGTATTTCTTGTATTGTATTTCTTTTTTAGTATTTCCTATGCGGTATTTCCTATGTGGTATTTTCTTTTTCATCTTCCATTGTGGTTGTGGGGTTCCTTATTGAGTATTGTTTTACTCACCCCTACATGGGATTTTCCAACACGTTTCATGTCTTGTGCAGACGAGTGACCTTTTGATAGAATCCACAGTGGACCAGGACTAGATAGAGCTTTGTGAGTTCAAGCTTGCCAAGGTATTTCTATGGGTTCACGAAGCAATCCTAGTATCTTTGTCTATAGGTTGGACTTTATGGTTTATATAATTTTCTTTTGGTGGGATTGTATTATGGTCAAATTTAATTTACTTCACTTTAATTTCCTTTCATACTCTGTTGGTTGGGATATAGTGTATGCATACATTTTTTTACTTAGTGTTTTTACATTTCATCATTTGTGGCTTGGAGACGTGTGTGTGTGAATAGGTACTTAAGAAAATTCCTCCCATTTGTGGGATATTCCTACTCAGTGATAGTCACCAACCCTTAACCTATTTTAGGTATGCTTGGGTTAGTCATATCACAGGCCCCTCTAGGACGGGTCGTAAAAATAGAACTAAAATAAATCAGATTATGTGTAAACTTTATCTAATACATGGTTAATCACTTAGTTAGATACAATTAATATTAACAAGTATGAAATAAATATAAAATGGTAAATTTATGCATAAATATAAAAATACCTCAATCATATAGATTAATTCAATATAGCCTTCCACTAATTAATTTAAAATCAAACCATAGTTAAAAGTGCTTGATTGGAAAAATTTGGGGTTCTTTTAATTATCAAGTAATTATAACTTGTGTTTTGGGTTGAATTTACATAGTTCAAATAAAGTCTTAAATGCTAAACCAGAACATGGTGTAACTAGGATGAAATGTTTGAGGAAATTTAAATCATGGATTTTAGGATTGGAGTGTCCACTAAAAAAATCAAGGAACTATGAGTTAATGTAGTTGGAAAAATTATGTCTACCTAAATTCCTTCAAGTAACTTGGCCGGAAAAAGTTTGGGTAAGAAGGGTAATATGGTTCCTTCCCACTAGAATATCCATACAATGGGATATTCCAAAACCAATGGAAAAATATATTGGGTTTTAATAAAATAATGTGAGATTAATAAATTTAATATTTATTATCTAATTTTATAAATCATATAAATTACTAAAATTATTATCTTTCTAATTATAGATATATAAAACCATAAGACTTATACCATATCGATGTGAATAATACTTGAGGAGGATAACCTTATCACTGGAACTAATTTACAAGAATGTAAAATGAGGTAACACATTATTCTATGCCATGGAAGGAAATTATATGTGTTGTAAAACCTCATTCTCAAAGTGGTTGGATAAGAAGCTAATGAGGAAAAATTATCTCTCTTAATGAAACATTTGGATAATTTCAATGATGTGCAGTATTTCATGTTATCATCCATGTCTAATGAGATTCTAAAGAAACATGAGGATATGTATGTGTAGAGAATCATGTCTCACCCTCATGATCTCTATCAAGAGAAAGTGAGACAAGATATATATGAGATCTCTAATGCACTATTACGATAAAATCTTGGAGATTAGATTCCATCTAAACCTTATGTAATCAAGATGATTAGATATAGAGAGAAATAATACATATTTGGAATTAAAATTACTAATGAATTGTGCATAGATCTCATCCATTCCCCACTACCTAAATCATTCTTCAGTTTCATTGTGAATTAAAAAATGAGAAATAGATAGAAGACTCTTTCAGAACTTCTTACTCTCATTCTCTGAGTTGACTAGGACATGGGGAATGAAAAACCCACAATCATTATGCTGAATAATAAAATGAATAACAAGTAAAAGGGTCCTAATACTCATATTAAATCTAAATCTCCCTAGCACTATCCTCCCTAGGAGAAGAAAATCCAAAGGTATGAAAAAGAAAAATATGTAGTATGTTTTTCATGTGTTAATCTAGGCCACTAGAAAAATAACTACACCCATGAGAAAGTAGAAACTAAAGGTGTGTTTTTATCAAGTGTAATCTTTCTATATATATTGATTATATATTGGATATATCTTGGGGTGGTCACATATATATATCTAAATTCCACAATCATGTAGATTTTGAAATATTTCCATGGGAGAGGTGGATCTTCAAGTAGCCAATGGTGTATGAATCACTTCTTTGGATATAAGAAAATATCACATTCCATTTCTAGCTGGAATGATTTTGGTTTTAAAGAAGTTTTATTTTGTTCCAAGTGTTACTAAGAACATCATCTATATTTATTACCTTAACATAGATGGTTTTATTTTCAAATTTTGAAATAATGAATTCCATTTTTACAAAGGCATCATTTTTTATGGCATGTCACAACAAAATAATAGTATTTTTGTATTAAATTAAGAAAACTAGGTATTGTAAATAGATAATGAATCATATTTATATGAATCATATAACACCAGGTTATAGAATCACCTTATTGGTTATATAAACAAGAATAATTTAATAAATATCTATCAAGATGTTTATTTAGAATATTTAAATCTAGGACCACTTAAAATATGTCATTACTATTTTCAATGAAAAATGAAAAAACCACCATTTAGTGAATAGGGTGAAAGTGCCATATCGCTTCAAGTATTGGCATGTATTGATGTGTGAATACCATTTCTAGTGAAATATAGAGGTGGATATGCTTACTTCATAACCTTTATTTATGAATTGATTAGATATGGCTATGTCTACTTGATGAGGTATAATTTTGAGACCCTTGAGAAATTCAATGATTTCAAGAATGTAGTCGAGAATTAACTTGGGGAGAATATAAATAATCTTTGATCTGATCGAGGTAGTGAATATCTTAACCAATAGTTTATCAAATTTCTATGGGAATTTGGGATTATATCTCAACCTAATCCACTTTATACACCAAAGTATAATGGTTTTAGTGAAAGGAGGAATGATACCTTTCTAGACATAGTAAGGTCAGTGATGAGTCATGTCGATCTTCCATTATCCTTTTGTATATATGCATTATAAATTGTGGTATACTCACTAAACTAAGGACCAACTAAAGTGTAAAATGGAATTTCCTTTGAGTTATGGAGTGGAAATAAAAAAAATCACATACATGTATATGGGGATTTGAGGAGTTTGTTAAGGCCACCCTTGGAAAAAAAATAGCACCCCAAGTCATGATGCATATATTTATAAGATATCCCAAAGAAACTAAGGGATATTATCTATATAACTAAAAATATAAGAAGGTGATTTTTACAAGAAATGCCATATTTCTTGACATGGAGCACATCCTCAAGAAGGATATTGGGAGTAATATTTAATTCTATGAACATTTCTCTCAATATATACAAGAGTTGGTACAAGAACAAATTCCATAGGTCCATATGGAATAAGTTACTCTTCAATCAAAAGTATTCTTTAGGAGTACCGGAGAGGTAATATAACCAGAATGATACCATTTTCTAGTCACCAAAGATGTTGACCCATTATTGATTGACAATAATGAACTAATATCCTATAAAGAGGTAGTAGTGAGCTCAAAATATACAAGATAGAAAGAAGAAATGAATTATGAGATATATTCATATATCATAACAAATTTTGGGTTATGGTCTATCCGTTAATTGATGTAAAACCTATTGTATGTAAATGGGTATTTAAGAGAAAATAAAAATGGAAGGTAATGTAATACCTACAAAGCACAGCTGGTGGCTAAAGGGTTTAAAAAGAATCAAGTAATTGACTATGATAAAGCCTTTCCACTAGTTTCCATGTTTAAATCCATCATAATTATACTTTCTATAACATCTTAAGATGACTAATAAATTTGTAAAATGGATTTCAAAACATCTTTCCTCAATGGTAAAATTCAAGAAGAGCCTACATGACACAATCAGAATGTTTTGTAACTACAATTAATGCCAAAAAGGTTATCAATTTATAGAGATCCATTTGTATATTGAATCAATAATCCATGTTAGGGAATAATAAGTATGATAAATCTATAAAATAATTGGGTTTTGTTAAGAATTAATGTTTTCCATTTTTTTATAAGTGGTTTAGTGAGAGTGAATTCATTATCCTAGTATTATATATTGATGACATATTACATATTAGAAATTGCATACTAGTCTCATAGTCAGTTAAGGACTTGTTAAAAAAGTTTTTCTTCATGATGAAAATAGTTGAAGCAGTTTACATTTTAGGGATCAAGATCATTCATTATGGATCAAATTTTATACTTGGACTAAGTCAATATATATATATTTACTAGATATTAAAGACATTTAGTATAGAATAATCCATGGAATGATTGGTTCTAGTGTCACATGGTATACATCTTTCAAATAAAATGTGTCATCGAAAATAAGAGGATAAATAGAGAATGAGTAATATCCAATAAATGTTTTTGATAAGATAAATTATGTATGTGATGTTATGTAATAGGCTTGATGGTGCCTATACATTGAGCATGGTATGCAGATATCAATCTGATCTAGGTGAATAAAACCGGTTTATTGTTAAGAATATCCTTAAATATCTGAGAATAAACAAGGATATATTCCTATTAAATGGTGGATATGAAAATATAGTTATCATGGGTTTTATAGATTATATATTTTAAACAAATAAAATTGATATGAAGTTGTAGCCATGATATGTCATCAGTCTCAGTGGATGATTTTTGAGCTAGAACAGTTCAAATCAATAAGTTTTCATCAATTCTACAGAAGAGTTTCAGTATATAGAGGATTTTGATGTATCTAAATAATATATTTAGATATAAAAATTTCTCTAAGGATTTTATGTGTCACCTAGAAATAAGGACCATATAACATTATATTGTGATAACAATACCACAGTGATTATCACAAAGAATCCATGGTCTCATTTATGGAAAAAGAAAATACTTTAAAAGAATAAAATTTTGAGGGATTTTCTATAGAGGGGTGAAGTTGCAGTGATGAGAGTTTCCATGGAAGAAAACATGGTGGAACCCTTAACAAAATATTTATATCGGCAGAAGAATGAGTTTCATATGAGAGCTAGTGAACTGAAGTTGGTTAGCAATTAGATCAAGTGTAAGTGGGAGACTGATGTACTTGGTTCCCTATATCCAAATTCTATATAATTTTTAATTACTTGTATTAATTTTTTGAAAATTGGTAAACTTATTATCACATCATAATTGTTCTTCTGCGTGACATATTATGTTATAATATCCTAAGAGTAATTATCACACTGAAAGGTCATAATAGTTCCCTATAATGATGAGAACCCAGAAGTTACACAATAGTATTATTAAAATATATGTTCTATATCCATATGATATCATTTTATGGGACACAAATGATACAGGATATTAGTGGTGGAGTTTTACTAGACTTTGAGTCACTTTCTCATGGTGTACTCCCTTAGTAATTTCTAGTGCAAGAGATAATTAGAACATGACCCACCAGTAGGAAATAGACATTTATATGTGTAATTATATGTTCCTATCTATGGAAATGTGTATTTATTCTTAGAATTTAATATTTTTATTAATGTACATTTTTAGTCATGTACTTTGATGTATTGATAAAAACCATGCCAACATATGTTTGTGGTGAAGTAGGATACATTGGGTGCGTCACAAGTGATATTGCATTAAAGAATAATGCAATAAAGGATTTTTACCTTCAGTTATTTTATATAAACTGATATATTATGATATTTTATGGGAATAAAACAAACTAAACAAATCCATACCGATGGTGTAACACTGGAAATTTCATTTTTAGAAAGTAAAAGAAAGAGACATCGAGCACATGGTTTGATTACACCAGTATGCAACCTACATGATTAGAGATATCATGATAAAGTTGCACATTAAGTATTTTTGTGAGGTTTTTTATCATTAATGTATTAAATTATTTCTCTATGGGTGTCTTGGAGTGTTGTTATATGTTATCTTTGGACTTTGGGTGGCTATTTCTAATTCCACTGAGAAAGAGGCTGACTGAAAATTCATTTTTTTATTATAAAACACTTTTAAGGAAAAAGTGAGAAACCACCATTAAAACCAAACCAAAAAAAAAGAAACAACCCAAGCATCTCCAGGCTATGTCTCACCCCAGCAAATGCATCGTGTCAATAAACCATCACCAATGCCTGACCAGATGACAAGCAGTGCCGTGCAAAATGCACGAGCACGAAACCAATGGCCATAGCCATACCCTCTCAAACTTCCATTAAACTGGCAAGAAAAAGTGGCGGCCACATGCTCTAAACCCCATATGACACAGAACCAAGTAATGCTGTAAATCCAAACAAAACCTCAAGACACACAAAGATGAAAACAAAATCAAACTTCAAACGAAACCAAATGAATCCAACCCAGGACCAAAACCCACAAAGTTATCAAGGGGAATTAAAAAGTAAACTGATATTACCTGCAACTATCTCCCTGAACAACTACCATGAGATATAAGTTACTTTTCTTGGAGACAGCGTCATCATATTATCAATCTCTGAGGCTAGCCGATCCGATGACTGAATGTACACCTCAATTCTAATCACCCCTCTGTTGAAGCCCCCGACAAGAATAAAATATTGCTTATCAACCCAGGCATATTGCTCCTCATTGAGGGATGTTCTTAAAGGTCTCCCCATCATTTTAGCTGCCTCCTCTTCAAACGCATTAAGCATTAATATCTATTCAACCGATTCCTCCTCAGAGCATAACAAAAGCTCCGAGCATTGATCCCCTGGAAACCCTAACCTATGAGTATCCACATCTTGAAGGACTTACTTTTTGGAGTTTTCCTTTCTAGCTGATCGGGTCTCCAAAGGTGGAGGTAAAGAAGAGTAATCCTTCCTACCCTTACTCCTCCTATTACCCCTACTAGATCTCAGAATTGCAGCTTCACCAGCTGAGAATCTATGAATATCCTTTCTGTAGTCTTCCACGCAGACCCCCACGGCCTTCGCGGACCCTCGAACTTGTTGCTTAAATGTATAAAAGATCTGTTTCCTACCTTAGGTCCCCCTGGAATCTTATCTTCACTTGGCAGGGCTGTCTCCAGACCAAGGCCCTGCCTCCCTCCCCACAAATTATATATGTCTGTAGCAATCTCCTCTCTGACTGCCATTCGCACCAAAACTAATTCGCCCCCGATTTCCTTGTGGCCAACACAGACGATGTCATGCTTAGTCCATCCTTCCTCCCTCACTCCATCAGTATAAGCAGGAGGTCCAGCCAAATCCTCCCTCAACCTGCGAAACACACTTGCAATAGATGGGTTGACTTGAGAGGCCCCCGGAAAACAAACACCAGTGTCCAGACCCTCTTCTGCCTCTGTTGGTGCAACACAGACCCCTGATGTTCTGGATGATTCCCTATCCTCTCGAATCAAACTTTCGTCGAGTTCGCCCATGCCCAAATTGTTCTTCAAACCTATAGGCTCCTGCACCATCCTCTCTGCCTCCTCAAGGACCTCCTCCTCTCTACCACAATTGTATCTCTGCCACAAGGCCTTCAGCTCCCTTCGACAGTAGGCTCACGAATGCCCCATTCGCCTGCATCCGGCACAAAAGTCCATCCAACTTTCATATACCACTCATTTTTTGCATCGGTACTCTTCTCAATCATGGTTTATTAATGTTTGTTTGATCATAAATATTCAATCACTAGTTATTCAAGAGAATATTTTTAGCATAATATTTAATAATTACTTTTATTTTTATTTGTTGTTGAATAATGAAGTTCCATTTATTTATTAAATAAATATTCATTATTAAAGGCCCGATAAATATTTTAGAGGAATGGGGGATAGACATTAAAGGTATTATAACAAATAATATATATTAAATATTATTTGAATTAATTTTAAAAAAAATATTCAAGAAATAATATTTAATTAATTCTCTAGTTTTATTCATGTTAATAAATATTATTATTATTATTATAGACATGGGGTTCTATATGAATTAAGTAAATAATAATTTCACATGTAAAATTATTATTTTCTAACCCTATAATATATTAAACCCACTTATATTATTTTCAACCCTAATGCTAACCTTTTTTGTGAATGATGAAATATGAAAAATTATCTCAAGACCTAAAGAGATCATCTATAAGAATGTTCTCAAGAATATAAAGTGATAATATTATACCACCTCTCCAGATTCTATAGAGATTAATAAGATTCCTTCTTTAAAGTGATTCTTGTGGTGATCATAAATGAATGGAATAAGAATTAGGATCTTTTGTGCTAGATCTCAGCAATTCCTACAACATCACTTAAGGGTTCATGGTGCGTGTGTGGATCATCACTAGAGGGAATATACAATTTACTCCTACAACACAATTATGTTATAACATAGAGATGTCAAATTTTTCAATGAATAATGAATTCATCATATGGTAATTCTTTAACTACTTTAATTAATTATAAATCATTATGTGATAATTATGTATTTGGTTTCCACATTCACATTTCAAGTAACCATTGATTCAATTATGTTAGTCATGGAATTATTCATTATTTACATCTCAAATTAATCATTGATAATGACAAAAAAATCTGAGTTGGGAATTCCCTATAGGGACCTCTACTACACTTGAAACATTCACCAACAACACTTTCATGATGATGAATGGTCAGTCACTAGGCCACCAAAAAATGAAATTTAAACTCAAATTAGTTTTTTAATAGCGGGAATAGTGTTTTATATGGATAGAAGAGTGTTTTGGATTTTTTTTATATTTTCTAATGGGTTTATTTTGTAAAAATTTATTAAATTATATTTCTTTTAAATTTAATTTAATAGGAATTTCCTAACCTTGGATATCCCCTCACTTTTCTATTAAAACATTATTATATTTAAGCTCTCATATTCTTTATCTAACCAGGATAAACCCCACTTTATATCCTCACCTATAAGTTTTGGATTGACAAAAGGGATACAATGATCAATTTTTTTCTTAACCTCGCCTTTATTGGTGATCAGTGATCTCTAATTACCTTTCAGTCAATCCACCACTCACAATCACAAGTAATGGAGAGAACCTAAGTGGCATGTGTGTGTGGTCTAGTGAAATAGGGTGGATGAATTCAATCTTCAAGGTTATAAAGAAATATATTAAAGTCTAAAAAATATGAATAAATATATATAAAATTAGTAGAATAGATTTATCAATTAAGCATTAAATTCATTAACAAATGGAATAAAAGTAACCACCTCAACTCTATCACTAGGGGCTTAATGTTCCATCACTATAGTATTACACAAAGTATAAATGAAAATAAGGTGATCAAACAATAAAAATTAATATCTTTATCGAGTAGATAGCCACACCCCCTAGTGAATAGTTCCCCTTTTAAAAAAGAATGATCTGGGGTACTTGGCACACATCAAAATTTACCCGTGGATAGCATGAACCTCTCTGACTTCCTCAAGTGATTTAAAAACTTCAATAATATTCTTCAATTTTAGTGTTTATCCATAAATAATTTCCCTTCCAAGGATGTTCAGTACTTTTCCAGCTCGAGGGTTATGATGGATTAAGATGGGAATCTTTAATCTTACATATCTACTTCATACTCCTCTCATGATTGAATTGTATACTTTTACAAGAAAAATCAGAGTAGAAATATTGTTTTACTTCACAAATTTATTGGAATTCAAATTATACTTTAGGGAGGAAGATGATTCATGTTTTTTTGGAGTTAACTTTAAATTATTAGGCTTTAATGAAATTGGTTTGGGCATAATCCGGTTTAGAATAAGCTGGGTAGATCCTATATGTGTAGTGGCATGGTACATGGAGTTATGAATTTTGTTCTATGTGTCTTTAATACTATGCTTGGTTTATCTTGTCTTATAGTGGACTGAATATGGTTGTACTACATTGGTCTTGGGTAGACCTGAGGCAGTCTATTGCAAGGCTATTTTTTGAGCTTTAGTGGAGAAATATTAGAGTGTGGATACCTTAATGGTGATAAGGTATAAAGATAGAGGATTTGTGGTGGATACATCAGGCTTATACTAAGTTTAGTTTGTCTTGGAATATGATATAGCCTTTGGATGTGAGTCGCGACCTTGATAGTGTGTAGTGGTGAAGCTGGTTCCGTTAACTTCTTAGAGATTATTTCAGGTCTATCTGTTTTTTTCAATCATTTTATCAAACATCTGGTGTGCCTCTCTCTATTAACATAAAGCTGGTCCAATATGAATTTTCAATGCCCCATTATCTTTGAATGCCAACATATGGAATATATAATAGCCATCTTAGACTCAATGGTAGTTCATCCTCATGGTGTCTTAATTTATAACTTTCTTGAACCAATTATCTATAGTTCCTGAGAATTTTTTTGGTTATGCCTCATTGTAGATTCTTCTACCTATGATAAGCATGAATCCCCATCTAGTAATCTCAAATTTTCACTCGGCTTGATTTCATTTGATTCATGAGGATCTGCACTGGTGAGATACAAAAGGTGTTTTATCATGGAGAGTGATACTCATGGAGTATAGGTCACTCTTTTAAGGTTAAAGAGATTTATAAGGTTGAACCTTCAATTGTGGTTGTTCGAGTATTGGGTGAAGATAGGTATGATCAGTAGGATTTCAATATACAATATCTTGAGGAAGGATGAGGTTCAGTCAATTGCACAGTATATTGAGACTTCATGGTAGGTTAGATTCCCTTATTGCAGTAGCTTAATGAGAGTGTGGTAGGTCTGTAAAGGGTTTGGTTGGATGATTTTGATGTGATCTACCGCATAGAGGTAGATATAGGCATAAAATGGCTTGTCCAACATTCCCTTTTGGTATAACTCAGGGGGGGGGGTTATTTGGGTTAGTTGATGGAAATTTCCAAATTTTCACATGGTACCTTGATCAACACTGCCTTTGGAGTATAGAAGATCATGCCTTTAATCTTTTTCACTTTTACAAAATGATAATAAAAAATTATTGTAGGTAATGAATATATTTTCAAAAAATAAAATAAATAAATAAATAAAAATTGAATGCCTTTTAACAATTTAATTTCCAAAATTATTTAAAAAATAAAATATCTTATTAAAAAACCTATTATTAGATTAATTCTAAAATTATGGCTTGTTCAAATAACCCAAAAATTGAATAAGTAATAAAAATCACAAATTAATTCAATTTTATGATTGATTTTAATATTTTTAAAATTAATAAAAAAATTACGACTACTTGGGATTTTCATTCATTATGGGGTTAATTTCTATGAAATGATGACAAAAAATTAAATTTTTTGGCTCATATCACCATGCTACAATAAATGTAATGTCGAAGAATACATTGATACATCATAATCATTTTCCACTAGGACAACCATATATAAAATATAAACAGAAGACATAAAAATGGAATGGGCTTCACTATCATTCCCAATCCTCACCTCATCCTAATATTTATCCAAGATATACTGCATGATCTTGTAATACTGAGCCTCTACCCAACCCAAACCTATGAACAATGATGTATTCTCAGGTAAAATAGTTTTATGGTTGCCGATGTAGAATGAGAGTAAAATTCCATAGGGAACTACCAAAAACATACCTAACATATCAATAAATACAATGTGTTCATGTGTGACATATTTAGAATTAATTTCTCAATGTGAAAACATAAATAAAATAAATATCATCAACCCTTAAGTTATAAGGTGACACTCAATATAGATCATACCAGCTTCATCAAATGTTAGAGTGTCTCTGGGCATATGGAATTTTTTTCTTGGATATAAGGATGATCGAATGGTCAGGAGGGGGTGAATTATCCAATTTATAAATTTTAAACTAATTATAAAAGTTAAAATAATTGAGAAAAAGAAAAAATAAAGGGAATAAAATATTTTTATAGTAGTTCAGATCAAAGTGACCCAACATCTACTCTTCACACTCTCAATGTGTGAGTATGAAAGATGATATAAAATTACCTGAATTTTGAAGGGGATTCACAACCCATTATATCTAGCTTTCTCACAATTAGAGTCATAACCTAATTCACCCTTACTTATTTTACGCAGAGGCACATCTTGAATAGTTCCTTCCTTTTTCTACTTTGAGGAACAGCCCCTAACTTAAATTTTTCAACCTAGAGGCACAACCCAAGATGCACCTTTTGATGGGTAGTATAATTTGACACTAAGATCCTTCTTTTGAATGAAAAAACATAAACCAAAAGTCTCATACAAAGAAAAGATATAAAGAATAAAACACCATAGAAACTAGAATGGAAGTGAAAACTCTTATCTCAAGGTAGTCTTAGATCATTTTAGAAATAAAGCTCCACCACTGTAAAAGTGCCACATACCAACAATTTATAACCATTGGTATAGGCCCCAGAACCATTTGTAAAGGTTATACAAATGGTTTTGTGAATCATGGTGATTATAGTCATCAGTATAGGGTTATGCCAATCGTTTCCTTTGAAACTGTTGGTATATATCACAGATAAATTTTAATACCCCTGGTTTAAAGTAAACTGTGGGTGTACATCTATACTAAAGGCTCATGAAACCGTGGGTATAGAATCATGTACAATAGTGATGTATACCAATGGTTCATAGAACTGCTGGTATAGCTTCCAATCTTTAGTGCACACTAGCACTGTCCAATACCTATTCTAGAACCTATATATAAATTAAAAACCATTGTACACATTTAATACAATAAAAATATTATGTATTTATCATTTAACCATCTGGTTATCAATAGTTTTCAAAAAAAATTACAATACTATAACATACATATAAGATCTATGAAATCAATCAGTTTTACTCATTAAACATCATCCAAACATATGTCTCTTTATTTTCAACTCAAAAATAGTGGGACTAAATAACTCCCTCATCGCCACCAATGCAATTATAATAATTATCGTCATCCTTATTAGCATCATCACCTAGATCACCTACATTGTCTTCTTCAGCATTATCATTATCATCATCATCATCACCACCAACAGGAGTGTCATTAACTCAACTACCAAAAGTACCATCATTCACATCACTAGGTGCATTATATAAAGAGATCATTTTTTCCATACATGAATAAAAAACATTAGTATCCTCTAATGGAAGTGATGGATAGATAAAATCCATAGAATTTAGGAATTTTTTGGTGATCAGTTTACCACTTCCACACTTTTGTATAGATATTTTTTGGCCTCATCTTCTCTATGATCAATTTGTAGCTCGGTGGTGTAAAAGATTTGATAAGTGCTCGATGAGGGCTAATATCTCACGTGGATGATGTTTTTCATGAGTCTACATCAGACTCTCTCCTATTGTTCCTCACCAAATACCTTTCCAAAATGACCATTTGGCTCGAAGTTGTCATCTTATATGTCACCAAGGTCCTCTAGGGTACACTGTTAAAAATATAAATAAGATATTTAATTATGAATTATTTTTCAAAATTTTAAATATCAATAAAAATACTTAAAATATTTTCTTTTGTCTATGCATTTATCACACATCCATCCTTTTTCCTCCTACTTGAGAAAAATAATTTTTCTTGAGGCACATGACCATCGATTCCCAAAGTCACTTGCTGCAAGTGATATTGATTTCTATAATAGTACATTATTCAATAATATTAAATTGATAAATAAAAACAAAAAAATTATTGTGAATAATTATGAGATTAACCATCATCTCACATCAAGTTAAATCTTTCCCACATTAGATTAAACATATAGTGGTGAGTCACTATATGGTATTAAAGGCTATAGAAACATGATATTTTCTAGAGATAAATTGAGAAATATGGAATTAATTTAAGGGGATGGACATCATCATAATCTATTGAGTTCATTTCAATTCTGTGAATCATGGCCTAAAGTCACATTAAACTAAAAAGACTACTTAATCATAGGAAATCCATAAATTTATTTATGAAAGGATAGAGAATAAATTGAAACTTTCACCCAGTAAATAGCAATGAGAACACTTTTTTACTTATGGAGTGCTCAAGGAGGAAGTGTATATTGAACAACTTGTGGGTTTCATAATAAGTAATCCTAAATCAAAGGTGAGTTAATTAAAGAAGTACTTGTATGAATTGAAACAATTTCCTAGAGATTAGTATGCTTAATTGGACTCATAATTTAAGAAGTTAGAGTTCATGAGATATAGTTTCATTAAACTCTCCTAGGTAAAATTGTTAAAATAATAGTAGTCCATGGTAAGAATATTGTTAACAATATAATTTTTCAAATAAGAAATTAGAGATCATTAAAAATATTTGTTGAATTGATGAGTTTGGTGTTCTAGATATCCATGATCATTTAAATAATATGTTTTTAGGGCTACAAGTGAGACAAAATTAGGAATATAAATTGGTTTCTAAATAAAAATATGCTAATTATTTTATAAATAAGTTCAAGATATGTGGTTTTAAAACTAGTTTCAACTCCAATTTCTATTGGAATAAGACTTGGGAATCGCAAATATAGAAGAGATATAGATCTTACACTATATAAAATAATTATTATAATCTTTTTTCATAATGAAAACAAGACCAAATATTGTCTATGTTGCTTGTTTAGTGGATCATTTTTGAATTAATCTGAAGGAAGAACATATAACTACCATGAAACAAATTATAATTTATATTTAAGGTACTATCAATTATAATGTTGTGATAATGCTATAATTCCCATGATTTTTTGTCATATTAAGATTTGAAATGGGTTAGATATGTTGTGGATAGAAAATAAAAAAGTGGTGAAGAATTTATTTTTAGGAATAAGTGAATTGGATATATAAGAAATAATTAAGAGATAATTTACCATATCATGGATAAAGTAAATAATATTACATATTTGAAGTCATGAAATTAGTTTCTATATATAAATTAACAACTGGAGGATCATGATGAAGATGTGAAGGGGTTAATAGTTATTCTTTGTGACTAAAAGAGTAACATCTCATTGATAAATAATTTGGTAATACACTCTTATAAAAATAATGTAAAAATTTTGTACCATTTAAATAAATAATAGGTAAATTAAGGAGTCATAAAGAGATATTTTATTGGAATAAATTAATAAGTGTCATATATTTTTATAAATCTATTGGATATTACATTTTTTGGGAAGTATTGGTTGAATCTTGATGTTCATCCATCTTACTAATCTTGAAGATGTTTTAAAAATCTTCTCTCCCCATAAAATTTAAAAATTTAAAATGGTACTTAAATTCTTCATAGATCAAACCCTTTCGGTTTATTTTCAAAGGGGGATAAATTAATAAAATTTTATTAACTTAAAGTGAGTGGTATTATAAATATGATTTCCTCAACAAGTGGATTCATTGTAGAGTATAATTATTATATTAATAGATATTTTTAATCTTGAGGAAGTGTTTATTTAATAAGATATAGGGTATATGTGATCCATTTTTATAAGATATAGGAAGATACAGATTAATAAAACCATTGAATGTTCTTTGGAGTTTTAGATATTTATAATAAGTGCTTAGTAGAGTATAGGTTAAGAGGTATATATAGTAAGTAATGAATTCATTTGTGATATATTGTTTTCTAAATTGAGTTTTATCATATATAATTATAGTTTTATAAGAGTTATTATAGTATTATTTGATCTTTTATGGAGTTAAGAGGTCTTGAATTTAAGTTAGATTGCTAAAAAACCCAAACTGGTGGATTATTAGAACCTCAGTTAGTAAGTGAGGAGGAGGATGGAACCTAACCTTATAGGTTGAAAGTGGTGTTGTGTATATTTTCAATCAAGGATATAAATTATTTGTTTTAAATGTTATTTGGATTGGTATTATTATTATATAATATTATAGCGGGATTATAAAATTTAGGAGGAGATATTGTTGAATGATGTATACACCATGCCCTAATGGGGTTGAATATATCATGGTATATTTGAACATGAGGAGAGCATAACTTTATTCTTGAAAAAGATGTTATTATAATAGGAATAATTTCTATTGGATGTCAGATATTTATTTATATTATGTAGGTTTTTGTGGTGTGAAAGTAAAACAGGTAAGTCCCCATGGCTATAATAGAGATCATAGTTTTGACTTTTGAATTGTAAATGGGGAGATGATGATGTAAACCAATGAAATAATATCCATGGTATCATAAAAATCTATGTATAACACAAAGATTCTATAAATGGTTGTTTTGGACATTATGGGTTTCAAATTAGAAATAGGGAGATAGAGTGTGGATTTTTATAGGAGAATATTATTTCAAATAATGAAGGCCTTTGGGCCATTGGAGGAATAATCAAGAAGCCAAGAATTAACTACAAATGGGTAACCAAGGTTAATAAAAAAATTCCATATTTATTTCATCTTGATGTGGGTTATTTTGTGGTAAAAAACCACCCCATTTTGGTCCATGATATGAAATTATTTATAAAAATCAATGGTCAGAGATTTTTTTCATTTTAAATGATGATCCCATTGATCTTGGATGTTGGGTTCTAACTAAAGGATGACCACAACAAGGTGAAGGAGAAAACACACCATCATGAATAGTTAAGTTTTTAAAAATTGATGATCCAAAATGATATGGATTTTGGATGTCAAATAAATTTAATTATAGCGTTTAATTATTTTTACTATAGATTAATTTAAAGACCAATATGGTTTTGAGAAATTAAATTTAATGATTGATGATTTTTTAAGTTCAAAAAGTAAATAAAATTACTTGGTACCTATCATTCTTCTTAATTTTCATTTACCCAAAACACTGCACATAATTCATAGAATCACTATTCTTTTTTTCTTATGTGTCCTGAAAAACAATTCAATATAATTAATAAAAATTAAATTTTCAATACAAACCAATAAATATTACAAATACCTTATACTCATTACTCTTCCAATATGATATAATTTATAGTTATTGTGGTATTAGATATTTTTTTAGGATTGGGAGACCATCTAACTCATATCATACTCCACTATTCTAAATAATATATAACTCATTCTTATATGGTCACCACAACTCCCCAAGTTCCATCAACCATGTCACCTTAGCATCATGACCATCGGTAAAGTTAAACTAATGTAATAATGAACATGTTGATTAATATAAATAAAATAATATATATGTGGGTGTGTGTCAATTTAACAAATTTTCTTACCCATATTTATTCCCATGCATTCTCCTTTATTTCATTATCGATATTCCTCTATGAGACTGGTTTCACCAAAATGATATCATTATACTTCCCTAAAGTTTACATAAAACTGCTACATTGTCTGGTATTTTTACCTATCATTTGATTGTCTTCATTGTAATTTAAAATTATTTTTGTTTTATGATTCCAGTATTAATTCATATGGGTGCTCCCACCCCACAAGATCCCAAAAAATAAGATGAAATAAAAAAAGTATAACTAATTCACAGTACAACTGAAAAAAATGACATGACATATTTTTACACACTTATAAAAAGCCCGATCTAGAATGATCATTAGGATATGATGGATCTATGGTCTATTCTAGATTCATGGCCTCTGAAGTATGTTCCTGTTCCAATACATGCATTGGTTCATCTATATGTAGTAAAGTAGAAGCTTAAGGAGTACAATCATCATATCCTAGACTTATATTAAGAAAAGAATGTTGTGTATACATGGTATTACATGGATAGAAGATATAGGGATGCGATATAGGATATGGATATGGTATAGGTGGAAACATCCCTAGAAGAAGCATAGAAATGGTATGATAAGTAGAGACTAAATAAAATGATAATGGATGCATGGTTGGAAACATCCCTGGAGGCTCAAGTGGATGTGGAAGAAGTGCGGTAGATGGGTTCTCCACTAGTGGGTCAGGGTGTGAATGGGTATGACAGATGATCCATATATCTCTAAGAGCACCCCATATCAAACCAATAATAGTGTTTTAAGGAGAGGTCAACTCTATTTTAGATTAATGTCCCTAAAAATTATAAAGAATAAGAACATGACATTAAATATAATGAAGAAAAAAAATATTACAATTATTATACTCACTAAGAGAACCATAGGATGAAGCCCTAGTTTGTGCATTCGTTGATAATTATCAAATAGTATATTCCTTTATATTTCTTCAATATCTTTCATAATATTCATAAGAATAAAATGCACATTTTTTATAAACTATTTTTAAAAATTCTACAAAAAACTTAGAAGTCAAACAATACATAAATAATATCATAACTTTTGTAGAAAATATAATTTAAAACAAAGTTATACATGTTTTAAAAACCAATTTTAATCCTTGTTTCTTAATGGAAATAAATCTAATTAAATACAATGAAAACGAAAAAACTAAAATAAAAAAATCATTCCAAACTGAAACCAAATTAAAATAATTATAGTAGTACCAACCTGAGAAACCCATGTCAACCTAAAATGAATTAACTATGAACATATATGGTTTCTTATATATATTACCCACCAATAATTTAGGTTCAACATAAATTCTAAAAATTGGACAATTTGAGTCATCAAATACAATATTTCGGTCAATGCTAATGGGGGAATCAATGGTTTCTATTCATTCCCCTCCATCATGAAAAATATGTCTTGGTATTACTTCAATAATGACACTATAATCAGGTATTAGTTGATATTTCACATAAAAAACTTGTTTTTCCATTGATGCCAAAATATATGGTTCATCAGTAGCTAGGAAGTGGTTCGTGTCAATAAATCTGAATACATAGTCATAAATAAATGTACTATACCACTTTATTGAATCACACCATTTAAATTTCATTATAGTGACTTGACCATGAGAGTAGTAATCCAATAACAATATTTTCTCAAAAAGTTCATAATAACACCGATTTTCATATCGAGGCCTACTATTTGATGTACTGGTGTAATAGTCCATTATTTTAGTTAACATAATGAAATCATGATGTGTTCTCATTTCACCACTTGATTAGTTATAAATAATTTATACACATTGATTATTAAATATTTTCATTCAAAAAACAAAGAATTGGGACCAAAATCCAATACTCTTAATTCTTAAGAGATGAAGACAATAGGTAAACTCAATACCTAAAATATATATGAATAATATAATATAATTAATATCTATATTTTAATTAAATTAAATTAATGAACATACAGTTGACATCATTGAAATAGGAAAATCTTTTATAAGAAAAGTATCACTCCTTATCAAAGGAAAAGATCGATGAAATCTACATATAATTTGTTTATATTCCTTATACAAAATGATAATTTAATTTTAAGGTATATTTGAAATGACATAGTATGAGATAACATATAAATATTCAAATTACTTACTTAATATAGTCATCGAGAAAACCATGGTTAAACAAGATTGTGTGATGTGCCATATCCTTCTCTTCAAGGATCAATGTAGCCAATGTATATGACCCAATAATTCCTGCTATTTAGGGAAGAAATGGAAATGAGGGATCAATTTCACAATACTTCTCATATTCATTTCTCATTTTCTTCTTTTGTAATATATTCACATTAGATAATTATATTGAACAAAAATCCGTACATTCTTAATCAAGATAACCTATCACAATGGAACCTTCAATGTGATTCTTATTTCAAATATAATATTTCATTTTGCACATATTTATTTCAATAGAATACATCTAATGAAAAGAAATGGGTCCCCCAAGAAATGTTTTAGTAGGAAGATGAACTGTTAAATGTATCATAAAAGTGAAAATTGATTAAGGATAATTTTCTCCAACTCAAAAAAAATTAATGGTGCCTATTACTACATTTTTATCAAGAAAGGCTTGGATAACCTTTTATTATAAAGGTGTCTATAAAAATTTCACAACAGAATCATTATAATCCTTATATTATTTTATAGTAAATGTTAGATTATTATTGGAATCAATTTGTGAATAAGTATGTGATAATCATGATTTTTTAGGTATTTTAGTTTCAACACTCTTATGTTGACTCATTTAGATATGTTATTGGAATATCCATAAGAAACATTGATATTTTAAAATACTTCTAGAAATTGGATTCTCTCTAAAGGTGTCAACACATAATAATCACAGGGAACTTCACATTTTTTTCATCAATACACACAGGATGCAGTTATGGTTAATACCCCAATCCAACAAGTCTTATCGAGGTCGTAAGTCATCTTTGGTCTTCCCATTGATATTTAGAAGAATTGAAAGTATAATTTCATATAAAATTTTCTCAATTTTCATTACATTTGAACAATGACATAATAAATTGTTTGATCATTATGGAAACTCAAAAAAGATACTTTTCTATTTACATTTGTAAGTAGATTCAGTGTTAACATTATTCCACTTTTTAAATTCATATAAACCTTCCCTACTAAAAATTTGGCACCTTGCAATTCACTAATAACATTATTTCCTAACATATGTTGAGTTGGCTATTCAGTTTAAATATTATTATCAAACCTATAGTAATTTTTCTGGAATTGATGATCTATTGGAAAGAATCTTCGATGCTCAATAAAACTAAAACTATGATAATATTTAAGTCTTTTAGATCATCTATTCTTCATAAAAATAAGACAAGATATTTTTCCTTTCATTCTCCAACCATAGATCATTTCATAATCATGGAAATAATTTATAGTCCACATAAGGGCATCACGCATCTAAAATATATTATTTGAAGAAGCATAGAATGTTCACACACCCATATCCAAAAGCTTCTTTAACTCTTTTATTAAAAGGTGAATGTATACGTCTATATCATTGTCAATATCTGGAGGTCCAGATATTAGTGTACTCAATAAATTTAAAGGTTTTTTTATAAAAATCCATGTAGAAATATTATAAACATTAATAAAAATTATCCACATGATGTGAGAAATAAAAATATGACCAAATAGATTAAAACCATCACATGATAGACCCACCGTAGCATTACACACCTCATTTGAAAAAGCAAAATTTCATGCAACAAATTTCCACCATGATAATATATTTTTAGAATAAACCCACTCGTTTTTATCTTTAATTACCACAACATCATTAAAAAAGGTCTTTGATTTGCTTTAATAATAAAAATGAGGCTTCATCCCCAACCTTTAAAAAAATCATTAATTCACACAACATCGTTAAATTACATATTGGTTGAGATCTCAGTAGACATGAATATATTTTGATGTTTGGGAGTCAATGGAAAGTGCCACATGAATTTCTGTGTCATGTGAGATGGTGTTCCATCTGTATTTGGATTCCATCAAGATGTACCACATTATTTATATTCATTAAAGTTTCTTATTCCCTCCCAAAATAAAATGCAATCTTTTGAACAAGAAAGAATTTTATTAGAATAAAATCAAAGACCGTTAATTAACTTCTATGCCATATAAGGATTTGAGGTAATGTCTGCATCATTAGGAAGTAAGTCCTTAAAAAAGGTAAGAATATAATCAATGGATATATTATAAATTCCATACATGTTTTTTATATGATATAATTACATTAAAAATTATAACTTTATTATTTTATTACATTCCTGATATACAAGAGTTTTATCATCATCTATTAATATTTTTCACTCTCTCACCATCATCATCTCCATTCTTTTCCTCATGTTTGTTGATATCATTATCTTCCTTCACTATCATACTATCTTTCTCATAATGATGCACAAATTTAATCAAATTAAATATAAAATTATATATACAACTTATTTATTTCCTTTCATGAACAATATAATATTTTCTCATTTATACATTGTGATACAAAACATAATATATTTTTTTAAATATAAATGTTTTTGGAAGCTAAGTTATTCCCAATATAATCAAGGTCTTACAACATAATTATAACATAGAAAACATATATGTCCTCCATATGAATCATTTTTAAATTAAAAATCTAAAAATATATCCAAATTATTTTGAAACTCAGTTGAAATTCAATTAGTATGATACTTCTCGCTTCTATTAATTCTATTATAAGGTAAATTTTAATATTAAAATCAATAATGTAAAACATAATAAAAAAATTCATTAAAATAAATTTTAATATAAAATTAGTCAAATCCAACTAGTACCTATACAAACAATGAATAAGAGAAATAACATATTCTATAATTGATGACTACAAATAATGAACCAAATAAAGTTTAAGAAATGGAATGGGAAATAACTATTATATAATCTAATTAAGTACATATGTCTTTATGAAAAAAATATTTTTAAACATTCATGATTTGAATATGAAATTAATCCAATTAAATACACTAGTATTTATGATAGAAAACATTTACTCAAGAATAACAACAATGTTTCACCCAACATCAAAACCACAAAAACATGGTATAATAATATAATGGAAATTACACCATAATTGATATAAATATAAATAATCATCAAATCCAAATATCATATGAACTAAGGTTTATACAATAAAAAAATATCCAAAATTTAATAAAGGGTATAGAATCCCAAATTTGTATGATATATGAAATGAAATACAAAATTTTTTAACAAAAATTACCAATCTCTAAGTGTAAAAAATGAATCTCTTGTCACCTTCCATAAGACTGAATAATATCTAATGATCATCCACTAACTCAAACAGTAACATTTAAATACAAATATCAAAGTAAATTGGGTCTACATAAACATAGAGTGTTCATAAATTGTAAAAAAAAGATAGAATCTACTAGTATTATACTAAATTCTCAATTCTTAACCATTATAATATAATCCATGTCATGCTAGTCTAAAATAAAACTATTAAACTAATATTTTAGTTTCTAATAAAGAAAATAGGAGCATCAAAATGGAATTTTTCTACATATCTTTGAAGAGATTCAAATTATCCAATTTTAAAACGTATATTCCAATCCATTTTTTGATATTTAATGAATGATAGAAATATAAAGAAATTAGAAATAATTTATGATGAGGAAAAGTGTCTTGTAAATAAAATTTTAATGAGGATTAAGAAATATCAAGTGAAAAGTATCAAATTTTCATTCATATAAAAAACTTTGGGATAAATGTAAATAATAATTTCAAATAAAACATAACCTTATAGCCAATGAAAATGATTATAAAAAAAAGTAAACTCATTTTAAATTATATTTCTTATAAATACATAGTGAATATAAAAGATAAAAAGAATTAATAATAAAAAATACCATTATGATGAACATAATTAACCAAACATAATAATGAAAAAATATATTATATGAGAATCCTTAGAAAAAATAAAGAAATATTAATATAAAATATCATAATAAAGTTTCACAATTAGAAACATGGGTATGTACCAAAAGATATAAGGTTGGGAAACATTAGATATCTTTTAGAGCATCATGTCCTTATGTTATATTTCTAAGAGAGAACCGTGTCCACATAGTTCATTTTATATGGGATTTCCATATAATTTGAGCGTGTTTCATGGGAGAACCATGTCTATATGGTTTAATTTTATGGGAGAACCACATCCCAAAATTATTTACTCCATGAAAGTGAAATATCCTCATAAAACTTCAAATAATAATTTAAATCATATCAAACCCAATTTCACATAGACAACCAACTAAGTATCGGTCCTAAGTTCCCACCAATGTATTCAATTTCTCTCCCATAAATTATTCTATATAATCACGTGACATATAAAAACCCCCTAATACATTAATAAAACAAAAAAAAATATATTAATTAATTAAATATTTAGTTAATATATATCACAAAAAAACT
Organism: Viscum album; assembly: GCA_963277665.1. NCBI lineage: Eukaryota > Viridiplantae > Streptophyta > Magnoliopsida > Santalales > Viscaceae > Viscum > Viscum album. Next base: position 58,241,549 of record OY728156.1, read on the forward strand.
TTATATTGGATTTATGTAAAAGTAACAGATTAATAAATAAAAAATATATATATATACTAAAATAACATTAATTATGAAATACTATAACTAAAATAATATAAATTGGAATTTTTTTCAAAGAATCTGGAAGTGTCACGAACCAGGTCGGGCTGTCATCCAACCCAACACCAAACTCGGCATGTGGCATGGCCTGAAGGGTGTTCCCAATCCCCGTGGGCTAGAAACTAGTGCTCAGGCATCAAGAAACTCATTTGGGAATGATTTCTCCCCTATGAATAATTCATAATCATCCCATAAGAAAGATATATCACATTATAACCAACATTCATAATACAAGAAATCAAAAGATAATGTTACAACAAGAGTTAACCATTTAACAATTTATAACTAAACCGAAATAGAAAAAATGAGAGGGGGCCAACTAGATAACCAAGACTCCATGAAATATGTGGATTGAAACCATTATTCAATCACCCTAAACACTTGACCAAAGTGAAAACCACAAGAACATAGATCCACCATTGCCACCTCAGGGAACCTTTCCTTTACCTCGGTCGAACATAACAAGTTCTACAAACACTTGAGGGTGTATGTAGGGTGTGAGACAACTTTCCTAGTAGAATACCACAAAAATAGATCCCATGTAATACAATTATATGAAAAATTAACATGATGGTTTTTAATAAAAGTAAATATATAATTTTAATAAAACATTCATTAAAATAAATGAGGAAAAAATGTGATGACAATATAAATGGTAAGAATATCCTGAGCACCATGGGAAATCCATAAGGTACTAGGGTCAGTAGTTTACAAGGATCTATGTACTCTTAGTGATCACATCTCTTAGGTGTGAAGGTCCTGCTTGAGCCTCCAATCCCCATCACATGAATATTTAGTTAGTGTTGTTACATGAGTCCTTGTTAGGGAGACTGGGCCTCGGCCCTGCCGACTCGCCTAATGTACTAGACCTATTCTTACCATCTAGATACCTAGGATCCCCTTGTATTCAATTACATTATATAAATAATATGAGACACCTCTTACACAATCAAACCACCAACCATAGAATCACACATTCCAAACAACCATTTTCAATAGGTAAATCATGATTAAACCCATAAAAACAATGAAATATTTGGAAAATATGTTTCACACCACCCAAAAAAGATATATAACTCATTTGAAAACAATTGAAAGAATGAAAAAATAATAAATTAATGTAAAATATTCGAATCTACAACCAATTTCTTGGAAACATCCTTAAATAGGTTTGAAACTACAAACCACACCAAGGAGAGTCTCTAAAGAAGTAAGAGAATACCATAACTATAAATATTTAACCCAAAGAAAGGATATTTAAACCCATCCTAGGTACAAACCCTCGATTTATAAATATAGCATAATGAATAATTGATAAAATACCAAGAATAAGAAGGTAAACATGACATGAGGAACTTACTTGGATATTTCTTGAAGATTCTACCTAAATCCACCCAATATTTAGAGCCCCATGGAGTGGAAGAGGATAGAGAGAGTCTCCTAGGGATTGGGAGTCAAAATAGGGAATGAAATGGGTGATTTGAGGATAATATTATGGAGGGGAAATCTTGAATTATAATATTTTTAACTTTCTTATTGGATTCATGGTTCGGTCGCACGGTCTTTGTAACGCCCCAGTTCCGGAAGCCACCTAGAGGCACCCCGTACCCAGTTGGTCACATGGCCTCAAGCGCATTTCCCCGAACGCTAAAGGATGCCGACTAGTAGCGAGGGCCTTGGGTGTGATGGTGGGGAAACTATGCCCCCATTGGCAGAGTATATAGTAGAAGTAACAACACATACAACAGTGGAAGCAGTAAATATCCAACAAAAATAACAGCGGAAGACTGATAAATAAACAACTGGAGCAGAAGTATATGTAAATGGTACATGATACATATATGTCTAGGAAAACAGCCAAACAAGTCACAATTCTGAATATATCACTAAACAAAAGTACAAAAGAAAAACAACAGATGAGAAAATCATCAGCATCGCAAGCCTTGTCTTGGTCCCATGTTCTTCAGCTCCAGTGAAATCAAGAACCTAAAGTAGAAGGGAGCTTGCCCTTATCTATACCTGCAAGAATATAATCTATTTGGGCCCAAAAGCATGACCCAAAAAGGGTGTGAGATAAAAATCCCAGTAGGCAACCACTCGAAGATCTGTGCCTAACAGTCAGCGAATATATGACAGGTAAAAGTAAAGAAACAGTAAACAGAAAGTACTAAATATCAAACAATCCATAGTTTCTAGCACATAATTACAAACAAGTAAACAACCAACCTAGAAAGTATAACAAACTGGAAACCTCTGGGTAGTTCTCACAACCTAACCCCTATGTTTCAACCTACAAGTACTATCAACCCTCTGGGAGGCACACACGGTCTCACCCCTCTGGTTCAGCTAAAGAATAGACTCTCTGGGGAATCACTCACCGTAAATTCCCCCTATAGTCTCATATCGTACTAAAGGCACTCTTGGGAAGCACTCAATGTCTCATTTCCCCTATGGCCCATTTCGAGGAACTACAGACACTCTGAGGAAGAACTCAACGTCAATTCCCCATATGGTCTCGCATCGTATTAGAAAGACACTCTAGATAAGCCCTTACATCTATTCTCCCCGTGATCTACTACACTAGGTTATCATGGACCTATGTAAAATCAGCAAGTATCGCATCACGTAATAGCCAAAGTAACCTAAAAAACTACTTGGCTAGCATCTACATCATCTCAGTAGGGAAGAACAGTCATACCATCCTACAACTAGTCATGGAACTGGAAATAGCCTAAGAGGAAAAACTAGACTAAATGGTCATAAATAGGTAAACATGCATGGGAAAAGCATCCAAAGCATAGTAAATTACCCTATTCACAAACAATAACCTTTACTCAAGCATATAAGAAAATCAGGAAAACAACGAGGTAAAAACAGGAAACACACAATACCCCATTCAAGGGTATTGGTGGAATTTGCACAAATACTCAAAGACTTCCTATAGAAAGGAAAAAACCACCTACCTCGACGTTAGGATATTGATATACTGGAACCTCGAAGCTTGAATCTCCTTGGAATGTCGTAGATCTAAGAAAATGTCCAAAACGCTCAACCCACGATAACTTGAGAAAGAGGAGGAATTGGGAAACGAAGCTCTAGGAGAAGGAATAACTTACTGCTGTGGTTCCAATGCAATCGACGACGGTCGATTCGGAGAACAGATGGAGTCTTGGGGGTTCATCGAAGATCTACGGTCGTACAGAACACTATCGGTCGAAGAAGTTGGAGAAGAAGACAGTTCTTGGGTTAAGACGCGACCCCAGTGTGTTTAGTGAAAAAAAAATAAAGTACATGGCATGTAATTTTAAAGTACACAGCGTGTACTTGGCTTTTCTATACTCTAATTTAGGTGGCCTTCATGTCACCCCTACATGACCATGTGTGTGTCCATGACACGGCCAGCACACGGCCTCGAGCGACAACGAATTACACAGAGTTTACTCAGAAATTACACGGTCTATACTTCAAAAATTCCCAGAAACTCTACTTTTCTCAAAAACTCTAGAAAAAGGAAAAAAATACCTGAAAAGAAGGTTCGGGTTCTTACAAACATTCCCCCTTAAAGAAATTCATCCCCGAATTTCCCTAGCGAGGCGTAGAAGAAGAAACCCCAAACAGCTCTGGCCAATGCGATCGTACATCGGCCTCCCTCTCCCAAGTCTCTTCCTGTACTCACCCATTCTTCCACAGCAACCATACCAGAGGAACAGACCGGCCATGGAGAACCTTCGTACTGTGATCAACAATCCAGATAAGATGCTCCTCAAACGATGCATCCACTTTGAGCTCAACCTCATCAGGTTGAAGGACATGAGAAGGGTCTGAAAAGTAACGTCAGATTTGAGAAACATGGAAGACATCGTGCATAGCTCGGTACCTATGAGGTAAATGCAGCTGATAGGCAACCAGGCCAACTCTTTCCAGCACCTCAAACGGCCCGACGTACCATGGTGAAAGCTTACCCTGTCTCTGAATCCTCTTGTGTCCCAACCTCAATGTGACACATAGGAAAACATGATCCCCGACCTCAAACTCTAAAGGTCATCTCCGCTAATCAGCATAAGACTTCTGTCGAGACTACGTTGTACCCATCCTCTTCCAAATCAACTCTATCTGCTCTGAGGTCTTCTGAATAAGATGAGGTCCTAGCAAAGCTGCCACTCCCGCCTCCAACCAGCATAAAGGTGATTGGCATGGCCTACCGTACAGAGCCTCGTAAGGTGCCATCTGAATAGTCTCCTGAAAATTATTGTTGTAGGCAAACTCCAAAAGAGGTATATGCTTCTCCCAAGAACCTCCAAAGTCCATAATGCAAGATTGGAGCATATCCTCAAGCACCTGAATCGTACGCTCAGACTGGCCATCTGTCTGGGGATGGTATGTTGTACTCAAAAGTACCTGTGTACCCAAAGCCTTTTGAAGGCCCTGCCAGAATTGAGAAGTAAAACGTGCATCCCTGTCTAAAACGATAGATTGCGGAACTCCATGCAGATGTAAAATCTCTTGGATGTATAACTGTCCCAGCTCATCAACACTGAAGGTCTCCTTGATCGGCAAGAAGTGAGAAACCTTCATGAGTCTGTCAATGAAAACCCATACTGCGTCATTCCCTCGAGGTGATCTCGGAAAACTGGTCATGAAGTCCATCATGACATCATTCCACTTCCACTCGGGAATGGTTAACTGCTGTAAAAGTCCTTCTGGTCATTGATGTTCTGCCTTCACCTGCTGACAAGTGGAACATCTCATGAAAAAACTAGCAACATCTCTATTCATACCTGGACACCAATACTGGTGGTGTAGATCACGATACATATTGGTGATGCCAGGATAAATCGCCCATACTAAAGAATGAAAGTCCCACTTCAGTTCCTCGCGTATGTCTGCTGGCACCCATACACGTCCCTAGAAACGCAAGATCTCATCCTCGCCTACTGTCTATATAGGAATAGGGTCCTCTCCTGACACACTTTCCCGTAGGAATAGGCCTTCAGAATCTGATAGACGCCTCATTATTACCCGATCAAGAAGTGTAGACGTAACAACTACAAAAGATAGGAAAGTCTACCCCTGTATGTCGTGCACCTCCAAATGCATCTCAGAGAACAGAGCCATAAGCTTCCACTCACTACTGGCCTCCTGAACTGCCTGTATCTGAGTCCTCCTTCTCAACGCATCAGCCACTGTGTTGCCCTTTCCTGGCGTATAGGCAAGATCAATGTCAAAGAACTGAAGATACTCAACCCACCTATGCTTTCTCAGATTCAGATCATGCTGGGTGAAGATGTAATTGAGACTCTTGTGGTCGATGAAAACCACAAAGTGCTCTCCCAGAAGATAATGTCTCCAACAGCGTAAGGCATGAACAACTGCCACCAGCTCGAGATTGTGCATCGGGTAGTTCCTCTCATGTGGCCTCAACTGCCGAGACTCGTACGCAATGACTCCATCTCACTGCATAAGCACAACTCCCAGCCCGATACCTGAAGCATCACAGTAAACAGTATAGCTCTTTCCCGGCTCTGGAAAGACTAGTATCGGTGCTGAAGTCAACCTCCCTTTCAGCTCCTAAAAGGCTGAATCACAAGAATCTGACCATAAGATCTTCGCTCCTTTCTTGGTCATACCTGTCAACGGTGCTAATAAGCGTGAAAAGTCATGTATGAAGCGTCTGTAGTATCTAGCCATCCCTAGAAAACTCTGCACCTCAAAGACGTTATTCGGTTTCTCCCAATAAACTACTGCTCTCATTTTCTATGGGTCTACTGATACTCTTGTCTCTGAGATAACGTGACCCAAAAAGTGAATCTGATCTATCCAAAAGTGTCATTTCAAGAGCTTAGCATATAACTGAGGCTCTCTCAGTGTACTCAGAATGATCTCAAGATGTATGGCATGGTCATGTCGAGTGTGTGAGTACACCAATATATCACCCATGAAGACCACCATGAAAGAGTCTAAGTATGGATGGAACACTCAGTTCATCAGTTCCATGAAAACTGCAGGCGCGTTCGTGAGGCCGAACGACATAACCATATACTCATATAGACCATACCTGCTCCTGAAATCTGTAAGAGGTATATCTGATGGTCTAACGTGAAACTGATGATAATCAGACCTCAAATAGATCTTCGAGAACACCTGGGCTCCTAAAAGATGATCAAAGAGTTCATCAATACTATGCAATGGATATCGGTTCTTAACCGTCAACTGGTTCAGCTTCCGATAATCCACACAAAGCCTAAGGGTGTCCTCTTCCTTCTTCACAAATAGGACATGTTAACCCCAAGAAGAAGTACTGGGTCAGATGAAACCCCTCTCCTGTAACTCCTCCAACTATTTCTTGAGATCCTATAGCTCAGGTGTCGCCATCTTATAAGGAGGAATATACACCGGTGCCGCTCCTGGCACGATCTCAATCGAGAAGTCTACCTCACACTCTGGAGGCAAACCAGACAAGTCCTCTGGAAATACATCTCTGAAATGATCCACTACTAGAATAAATTCTAACTGTGAAGTCCCCTAGTCATCCAGATATAGACTAGTAATCTGGGCTGTAACTCCTCCTAGTCCATGATGCTCAGGTCCTGCTCGACTCTCCTGGACATACCACTCGCCCCGATGAAGAAAAGATCCACCCTCTAGAGATATGAAACTCACCCTGTGGTGATAACAGTAGACGACTACCTGGAAGGGAACTATCCAGTCCATTCCGAGAATGAAATCATAGACTATCATCTCTAGGACATTGAGGTCCCATAATAAGTGACACCCCACAACCTCAAGAGGGCACTCTCTGCACTGACGTATGGTAGATGTCCTTATTCCCAATGGTGTGTCTAGAGTCAAAGTATCAGTAGCAGAAAAGATACAGAGACCAAGGCTCTCCACAACAGCAAAAAGATAAATCTATGGGAATACCCTGTATCGAAAAGTGAAGAAGATAAAACTAAGGCTACTAAGATCATACCTCGAACTGTAGAGGGCCTGAGATCCTACTCCGGCTGAGTCTGCTCCACTGCAAAAGCTCGACTTATAACAAGGCCTTGTGGCCCTACCTGACTGCTCTGAGCTAATATTCCCTACTATCGCTGATAGACCGACGACTGACCACCCCGGCCAAGACCTCCGCCTCGGCCTGAATGGCTAGAAGAACTCTATTTCCTAGACTGGTGAGAAACTGGTGGCGCTGCTCCTAAATGAGGAGTCATGGATGAACCCATTTCACCAGTTGCTGGTGAGAAAACCTGACAAAATCACTGAATGTGACCCATATTTCCGCAAGATCTGCACTCCACTAGGTCTCTCTGGCACTGAGGCCTCATATGCCCATCCCTTCTAGACTGGTATCATACCACCTGACTACTTGAGGATGTGTCTCGCTGCCTTGAATCACCGCACGTAGACTCCCTACAGCGCTTCCTGCTATCTGCTGGTGAAGCACTAACTCTGGAAGCAGAACCGCCCTGGCTCTCAACTCTGAAATATCTCAGATTGAGCTCTGCAATCAATGCCTGATTGACTATAGGAGCGATGGAAGTCAGCCTGAAGATATTCACCTGTGAGCGGATCTCCCGTCTGAGGCCATCCTCAAACTTACATGCCAAGAACAACCCATCTGCACTCTAGAGGGGTGTGAAATGCTGAAGCTCAGTGAAACGAGAGGAATACTCTATGACATAAAGAGAACCCTACTCTAGGCTCATAAAATCCTAGGCTCGGTCGGCCCTCAGGGTCTCCAGATAGAAGTAGTCGTAAAAGACGCGCTGAAACTCCTCCCACGCCATAACCTGCTGATGACCCGCCTGTGATATCACGTCCCACCACCTCTTGCTGGAGTCTTGTAGAATTTAGGTAGTGAGATTGACCCACCTTTCTGGAGGCGTCTCTAGATGGTCAAAGATCGTCATCATGGCTTCTAGACATGACTCTGTAGCCTGAGTTCCTCTTTCCCCTGAAAAGGTGTGAGGATGCTGCTGCTGGAAAACCTGCGTCAAGTCTGCCATAGTCAAGGTAGGAGGCGGTGCTCCCTGGAAGGTCTACATCATCCTTATAAATCCTTCCCTAAACTGTGCATCAACGCCTGTATCCGATATCACCACTAGTGCCAAGGCCGACACAACAGGAGGATCTGCAGGAAGTCCCTGATCAGCTATATCCGGTGTCTGATCACCGCCTGGAAACTGGCATACAACCGGAGGACATCTCAGTGCCATGACTCTGTAAGGTCAAAAGCACACTTTAGATCACATTACCAGGGACTGAAAACTAGGAGCGTAATAAGGAAACAGGGGAAATAAGCATTCAAAATTTACAAAACATGACTACACGGCGTGTATAAAGACTACACGGCGTGTTCCCTTAAGTCATTTACATGGGCGTGTACTTCTAAATAAACTGGTCGTGTAACACCCCACATACACGGCGTGTTGTCCCAACACATGACGTGTACTTTAATTCACTTCCCTGCCCGAGTCCCTCTACACGGCTAATCCACATGGCTCTCCTAAGACAAAACTACACAGCGTGTTCAACATAGACACGACGTGTACTGGACAAGCTTCACCTGGCCCGTGTTGTTAGTGACATGGCCTATGTACCCAGTTCACACTACACGGCGTGTTCCAGAAGGACACAACATGTACTAAGAAGTCCTAACAGACCATTTGGTTAGCTACACGTCTGGCTATAGGGCTGACACTACACGGCGTGTTTCAGGCAGACACTGTGTGTATGAGAAAGGATAACACTTACCCGTGTTGTTCGTGACACGGCTGGGTACCTATATCAGACTACACAACGTGTAAAATAATACAAGGCGTGTTCCTACAAGATTTTTCACAACCCCGTGTCCTTGCTCGCACAGTCAGTGACACGGCTATAGACTACACTGCGTGTATTCATAAAGTACACACCGTGTATTATGGGTTTTTCTGGAGAGTAGCCTTAGAACTGCACCAGAGCCCAGAAAACACAGAAAAACAAGAATTAAGGTGCCAAATTATGATCCGTGAAGTCCCATACTCCCCACTAATCAAAGTTTGGAATCTTTAACAAGTCACAACAAGGTAAAAAGGTCAATGATCCACAAAATTCTTGTCCATGAGGCCCATAACACCTCAAGAACCAAAATTTGGCGTTCATTCAGGTAAAACCTTACTCAATCAAAGCTCTAACAAGAAGAAGATATTTTTATCAAGCATCTATCACAACAATATGCATATTATACACAACATCTATCACAACAACATGCAATTGATAATGAATCCTAGATGACATGTCAATAATGCATGACATGTGATTTCTAGAAAGTGCCTATATGATGCATGAGATGACATACCCTCATCTCATTGGGTTGCGACAGAAATAGAACCGCAATAACAAAAACGACAACAACACAAAGCATGTGAATCACCCAACAGTGAAATCAAATCAACTGTAAAATTGCAAACCAGTAAAATTACAATAAACAAGGTAGTATGGCTTTTCCATGTACACGGGTTAGCTACTCCCGGGCATAGCTTATTACCAAGTACTCATTACATCCTATCCCTGACTATAGGCTCCAAATAGTAAGTCAAGAGAAAAGAAATCCCTCTGATACCACTTTGTAACACCCTGGTTCCGGAAGCCACCCAGAGACGCCCCGTGCCCGGTTGGTCACATATCCTCAAGTGCATTTCCCCGAACGCCAGAGGCTGCCAACTAGTAGCGAGGTCAATGGGTGTGATGGTGGGAAAACTATGCCCTCATTGACAGAGTACACAACGGAAGTAACAACACATACAACAGCGGAAGCAGTAAATATCCAACAAAAATAACATAAGAATACTAATAAATAAACAACTGCATAAGAATTATATGTAAAGGGTGCACAATACATATATGTCTAAAAAACATCCAAACAAGTCAAAATGCTGAATACAGTACTAAACCAAAGTACAAAAGGAAAACAACAGATGAGAAACTCCTCAGCATAGCAAGCCTTGGCTTGGTCCCATGCTCTTCAGCTCTAGTGAAATCAAGAACCTGAAGTAGAAGGGCACTTGACCTTATCTATACCTGCAACAATATAATCTATTTGGGCCCAAAAGCATGACCCAAATAGAGTGTGAGATAAAAATACCAGTAGGCAACCATCCAAAGATCTGTGCCTATCAATTAGTGAATATATTGCAGGTAAAAGTATAGAAACAATAAATAGGAAGTACTAAATAGCAAACAATCCATAGTTTCTAGCACATAATTACAAACAAGTAAACAGTCACTCAAGCAAGTAGAACAAACAGGTAACCTCTGGGTAGTTCTCATAGCCTAACCCCTATGGTTCAACCTACAAGTAATAGCAACCCTCTGGGAGGAACACATAGTCTCACCCCTCTAGTTCAGCTAAAGTATAGACTCTCTGGGGAAGTACTCACCATCAATTCCCCTTATAGTCTCGTATTGTACTAAAGGTGCTCTAGGGAAGCACTAAACGTCTCATTCCCCTTGTGGCCTACATCAAGAAACTACAGACACTCTGAGGAAGCACTCAATGTCAATTCCCCCTATTCTCTCGCATCATATTATTAAGACACTATGGAGAATACCTTATTTCCATTCTCCATGTGGTCTACTATAATAGGTTCTCATAGCCCTGTGTAAAATCAGCAAGTATCGCATCGCGTAATGACCAAAGTAACCTAAATAACTACTTGTCTAGAATCTACCGCATCTCATCATGGAAGAAAAGTCATACCATCCTACAACCAGGCATGGAACTCGAAATATCCTAACAGGAAAAACTAGACCAAACGTTCATAAATAGGAAAACATGCACGGGAAAAGCATCCAAACCACAGTAAATTACCCTATTCACAAACAATAACCTCTACTCAAGCATATAAGCAAAGAAATCAAACAAAAAGGTAAAAACAAGAAACATGCAATACCCCATTCAAGGGTATTCGTGGAATTTTCACAAATACTCAAAGACTTCCTACATAAAGGCACAAACCACCTACCTTGACATTAGAAGATTGATATACTCGAACCTCGAAGCTTGAATCTCCTTTGAACATAGTAGATCAAGGAAAACGTCCAAAACGCTCAACCCATTATAACTTGAGAAAGATGAGGAATTTGGAAACAAAGCTCTAGGAGAAGGAAGAGTTTACCACTGCGGTTCCAATGCAATCGACTGCAGTCGATTTAGAGAATGGACGGAGGCTCGGGGGTTCTTCGAAGATCTGCAGCCATACGGAACGCTCTCAGTTGAAGAAGCTAGGGAAGAAGACAGTTCTGAGGTTAAGACGTGACCCCATTGCATTTAGTGAAAAAAAAGAAAGTACACGACATGCATTTTTAATGTATATAGCATGTACTAGGATTTTCCGTACTCTGCTTTAGGCGGCCTCCATGTCACCCCAACATGGTCGTGTGTGTGTCCACGACACGGCCAGCACACGGCCTCGAGCGGCAACGAAGTACATGGCGTATACTCAGAAAGTACACGGCGTGTACTTCAAAAATTTCCAGAAACTCCACTTTTCTCAAAAACTCCAGAAAAAGGAAAAATATACCTAAAAAGAAGGTTCGGGTTCTTATAGTCTTCAAGACCATGTTCCGACTGTGTGGAACCTGTTCCAAAATGGAAAGTGGGTTGAATGGTTATTCTATAGGGGTCACATGCCCATTAACTAAGAAATGAACCTCAAGTAGTACCATTATCATAGGAACACGGTTATCCATGGAGTGTCACACACCTGTTTACTAGGTTGTGTGACCTGGATAGTTCCACGGTTTGGGACACATGGTTTACAGTAGAATGGTGCATGGTTTATAATAATTGTGTGCTAACCATGATCTTCCTTCTATATAGTCCAAAAAATTCTATTTTTCTCAAAAAACTCTTTGAAAATCCATGTAATGAATATAATACCAAAAATAAAAGATAAAATACCACAAAATAACATCATGGATGTGATAGGAAGAATCATAACCTAACAGTATCTTGGTTGGGTTTTGATACATAGATAAAAATAAAAAAATACTAAATAGAAGAGAAAAAAAATTCAAAACTCACTAATGTGATATTGAAGATGATTAGAATAAAAAAAATCCTAAAATAAGGGTAAAACACAAGAGGAGAAGATAGAACAGGTCGGCACTCAATTAGGTGAGGGGAGATTAGGAATTGTGGGTGAGGAGGATGGGAGGGGAGGTCGAGGGTTATGTAAAGAGCATATACCAATGGTTTTTAAAAAACTGTTGGTATAGGGTGAGCTATACCAACTATTTGTAAAAATATATGGTATATTATTATATATTCCAATGGTTTATAAAAATCATTTGTATAGATTGAATCTAGGAACTCTATACCAATGGTTCTTGTAAACCATTGGAATAGATTCATGAGGATAGCCTAATTTTCTAGTAGTTTTAATCAAATTTAATTACTTTATAAATATTGTAGTAGTAGTGATTTAAAATTTTTATATCACCATGATGGGCATCCTACCTATGTTTTTTACATAACACAATGAGTATGATATTTTACAATTCATGAATCATTTTACTTCAATAATTTAAAACATTATACAGGTTCTATAAAATTAAATTTTATAAATTTTCTTAAAACATAGAATCTGAAAAATTTATAGTTTCATGAAAATCATATTAAAAAATTATCTATTTTTGTTCATTCTTTATTGAATCTATGGTCATGCATGTGAAATCAAAAAACTAATTCAATTTTGATTGATGTTGGTTTCCTAAAAAAGACATCAGATGTTTTCTCAATTTAATGTGAATGTAAATATCAATTGATATCCTTCAAAATTGATCAATAATCACCTTAAAAAACATCAAAACATACAACAATATTATTTCTGTAATTATATTAATAAAATAAATAAATAAAATTTTGAAATTCAAATTACTAGAAAAAAATTCTTAGTCTAAATCATAAAACTGTATTTTTGAGTTGTGTAAGGATGTTATCTTATAATAAATAAGATTTTTTTATGATTATAAATATTATATGATATGAATATTTTATGATACATAAACCTTATATGATATAGTTTTTAAAAGGATATAATTTTTGTATGATGGGAAATCTTATAAGATACAGAATCTCATAATATTAAAAATCAGATTTCATTTGATATAGAAATTTCATAAGATATGATTTTTACATGATATAAATTTTATGTGATAGTAAATCTCATAATCTAGAGTGAAATTTTAAGAAACAAATTTCATATTATGGGAGTTCTTGTAATATAAAAAATCACATGAGAAGAAAATATCATATGATAGAATTTTTGTAAGATAGAACCTAATCTTCATAAGGAATAGTACTTTCTGAAATTTGGACATCCTAAGGTATATAGTAAAACTTTTTAAGGTACCAAATAAATAAAAATTTAAAAATTAAACTATATCATAAAACAATGATTTAATAGAAAAATAAAACAAAGAATAATTAAGGATAAATAAAGGTTAATTAATATTATTTTCTTCTAAAAGAAATGAAAGCATCAAACATATTTCTTCCCTCATGTTATAGGGAATAAATAAAATATTTATAATGATTAAAACCTAAATTATTATATTTTTATTTATTAAAACATGATTAGATAAAGTTTCAAAGAGCCACTCAACATTCTACACCTTTTTGATAATTACAAAATGAATATTTTTCAAAAAAAATATAATTTAAAAAATGTCTCCCCCTTTTTGAAACTATAAAAAATTTTAAAGAAAAAAGTGTATACCAATTTCTGAAAATAAAATCAATCTAATCAAAAAAATTGCACCCCCACCCTCTGAGTTAAAAAATATTAAACTAAGAGTAAAAATTGAAAAAGATTTAAAAACTAAAATTTTAGCATGCTTAAAAAAGAAAAACATATTCAAAACAAATTTAAAACATATAGAAACAAACATTACAACAATTAGATAATTAAATAAAAATAGTAAAATAAGGGGATAAATAATAAAATCTGAAAACTCTGCCCTTAATTTCAGATTTTCTCCCTTCTCTAAACAATGGAATATTTAAAACTATGTATGGAGATTTTAGAACTATTGTGTGAAAATTTTTAAAAACTTATTGTATAAAAATATACAAAAAATATCTTTAAAAATACATTAAAAGATACAATAAGCCTATAAAACATAATACATTAAATGAATTATAAAAGTATACAACAATGATTGAACATGAAAGTAAACTAAAAAATAAAAATAGAGTTCATGCTTATTGGTTAAAAATTAAAAACAGATTTAAGTGCATATCAGTAAACCATAAAAAAATTAATCATTGTTACTAAAAAAATCTATCATCATGTTATAATAATTAATTAATTCAAAACTAATAGAGTTCACATGAAGTGATATTTTTAAGGTGAAATTATTTTAGCCTTCAAGAAGGACCTTGAACTCTATATGAGCACATATTTTCCATAAAATTATTTTTTTAAAGAGACAAAAAACAATTAATAATTCCATATTCCCCCTAAATTTAACATAATGAAATCAAATTTTAATCATACCAAGTTAAAACTAAATCTTCTTGTCCTTTTATACATCCAAATATTTAGTAAATATATCTATTAGTTTGTCATCATTTGGAACATATTCCAAATAAATTTCTCCCTTTAGAATGTGATCTATAAAAAATTGATATCTATCATCAATATTATTTCTTCTATAGAGTTATAAATTATTTTTAAAAATATAAATATTATAATAATTATCACATAAAATAGGTAACATATCTAAATAAATAAAAAAATTAGTTAAAATTTTTATAATCCAAAAATATTTTTCACAAAAACTTATTGTAGATATCTAGTCAGCTTCAGTAGTAGATAAAGCAATAGAAATTTGTTTCTATGAAATCCAAGAAACCAATTTTTTTCCTATAAAGTGACATATTTCACTTATAATTTTTCTATTGATTTTAAATCCACCCAAACTGTAATCTAGATAGATTTTTTATTAAAAAGAAACTCTGCCAAGATAGAATAATCCAAGGCTTACAAAACCTTTAACATATTTTATGATTATTTTAATTTCTTCTAAGGAACTCTCATTAGGGATACATTTAAATCTATAAATAATAAAACACTAAACATAAAATCTTGACAGGAAGTAGTTAAATATAATAAATTACCAATTATACCACTATAAGATTTATTATCCACCAATTTTTTAGATTTATCAACATCTAATTTACAATAATTGCTTATAAGGTTATTTGACCTTTTAAAATTATCGAGTATAAATATTTTAACAAATTCTTTCTAAAATTTAGATTTAATTATAAAAATTCCATTGTTATTTTGAAAAAAAATTAGACCAATAAAGAATTTTAATTCTCCTAAAACAGTCATGTCAAATTCACTTATCATTAAGCATGAAAAATATTTACAAAGTTTTTCACTTGAAGATCCATAAATAATATCATCAATGTAAATTTATACAATAAAAATATATTTAGAAGTTTTCTTGATAAATAAAATAGGACATAATTTTCCCCTAAAAATTGTTTTTAAAAAAAAATTGTGATAACCTTTCATACCATGATCTTAGAGATTGATTTAGCTAATAAAGTTCTTTAAAAAGTGGTAAAACATGGTTATGAAATTTTTCATGATCAAAACCATGGAGATGTTTTACATAGACTATGTTATAAATTGAACTATTTAAAAAATTTAATCCATGAAAAGTAGAATATGATAATGAAATTATTATATCTTCTAATCTTGAAACCAATGAAAAAGTATCATCATAATAAATGCCTTATTCCTTCCAATAGTCTTGATCTACTAATATATCCTAATTTATTATTATTTTTTCTTGATTATTCATGTTTATTTATAAATATTCATTTATTTTTAATAACTTTTTAATTTTTAAGTGGATTAAAAAAAATCCAAACACTATTTTTAAACAACTAATTTACCTATTCTTCTTTGGAAAATATCTAGTTAGAATTAGTTAAATCTTTATAAAATTATTTCAGAACAAAATCATAAATAAATTCATTGTGTATAAAAAAAATTATAAATAATGTCTTATTTTAACTCTTGAAGAAACATTTCCTATAACTTTATCTATATGATGATATTTATTGTATTTCCATGATTTTTCATAAGGTTTAATCTCTCCATAAACATGTACATTTTCATTTTGTGGTTCATTTTCTCCAAAATTTCAATCTCTAAAATCATATTCAAGCTCATATAAATCATAATTCTTTTATTTTAAAGTGTTTTCATCATGTTTAATATGTTTAGACTCTTCAATGACTATTATTTTCTTCTTATAGACTCTATAGGCCTTATAAACATTTGAATTACATAAAAATGTACCTTCATAAAATTTTGTATAGATTTTTTTTAAGAATATTTAGTGTTAAGAACCTATAATTTGAAACTCAATACTATAAAATATAAGACATTAGATTCTCCTATCTTCCAAATCTCAAAATGTGACTTCTTTAGAATATTTTTTAAAAGAATTTTATTATAAACATTGAAATCTGTATTTATAGCTTTTAAAAAACATATTTAGGTGTTTTGAATTCATTTAACATGGTTCTACTTATTTCTTATAAGGTCTTATTTTTTCCTTTAAACTACCTCAATTTTTCAATGTAACATCCTGAGTTTTCAAAAGAGAAAACTTTGTTCAATATCCTATATGATACGCAACATTGAACCCAAACAAATAATTATTATTTAAATATAATGATTTTTATATGGCCCCAACCTTAAACATTAAATAATCTTGAATTAAGTTAATAATTCACATTTAGTATCTTTTTATAATAATATTTATAGAGAATTAGGTCATAACTATTACATTACATTTTAAAAATTATAAATTAGACACTTCTACTCTATCCAATGTTTTTCACAAATAATAAAAATCCTTAAATAAAACTAGAGTTCTTTTCTTGATATAAATCTTCTTGTGTTTGTCCTTTCTCTTACCCTTCCTTATAACCTGTGAGAAAAATTTCAAAAACATGGTATGATCATAAAAATATCAGTAAGGATTATAAAACAATGAAAGAAAGCATTAGTCCATCAATACATAAAAATCAATTAAATCATACTTTTCAATCATTAACATACCACAAAAAAATCATAAGTTTTATGAATAACACAGGGAAATCATAAATCATAAAAGGAACTTCTATCATCGATAACATACTTACATTATAGATTTCACAGCTACATAGGGAGTTATGTTAGAATACACATCACAGTATATTTTATAAATCTCTTAGGAGAAACATTAACTTTTACCTCTATCACGTTACCTAATGCATTAGAGAGCTATCTCAAGCTCACCCGCCCTAGGTTTATCACGGAACCACCCATATACGTAAACAGTGACCAAGAACCATACCATATTCATAACACATAAAAAAAATAAAGAAAAGTTAAAATTTCCATATTTAAATCACAATATATCATTTCAATATATTTACATAATCAATACTTTATTAAACCATTTTCAAAACCATTTAAAAAATTTTAATAAAGAGATTTTTGAATCAAAGTGTCCCATTCAAATTTTAATATTTTAAAGGAATTAAAATTTTAAAACATTAATGTCCATATAAATAAATAATTATAATCATTTTAAAAACACGGACATTAATGAGAAATATTTATAATAATAAATCCTTAAAACATGTAAAATGGTATTTTAGTTAAAGAGTTTGTTACCACTTGAGGAAATAATTGAATAAAAATAATTAATTAATTAAATAAAATAAAAACTTATAATATCATGAGAATAGTTATATTCATGATATAATATTTCAAAGTGTAGTATATACACCATATAAAAGTGAATTTATCTATAACAACAAATAAGTCTCACTGGAATGAAAATTGAGACGAAATCCCTTACAAAGATTGTACCATTAGATTATGGATAAATCAATGACATAATTATGTGTGAAAAATATAAATACACCTAATATAAGTGGATATTAAGTGTAAAACAATCGGAGGTCATTCACACATATTCATAGCAAGACATAATCAAGAAGTAGAAGTTTAACTCAAAGAATGGAAAATGTGTTAAGAAGTTCCCTTGCCTTATGTCTGACTTGACTAGTTCATTATTTAATCTCTAGAATAATAAACTAACGTTAATTTATAATTTCTTAATAACCTTTTTCAAGTTTATTATTCCTTTTATATTACTTATTACCATGTTATAAACATTACATAATCATTTAAGTTAATAACAGTCGTTTTAACGATATTTGGTACTTGAGTCAAAAATGAACTTCTTATAATTACAAGTTGTCCATGTGATCAAAATTCCATTATCTCCAGAATGATATTAAGGATTTATATATCATATATATCAAATATATAATTTATATATATGTATTTATAATACTACATAACATTTGGAGATGATAAATGAAACGCACAGTTCATGGAGACGATAAGCCGTACGTACGCATGAACGCTACTTTCATTTCTATTTCATATTTAATAGAATTAAAAATTAATTATAAATAGGAATATTATAATTACAGTATAATATCATATATAATTTCACTAACTCAATCCTTTATACGTTCCACATATGGCATGAACGAGTCATATCACTTTGAGGGGGTGGTAGTCTGCACTTCCTCAAATGAAATTATCATATTTACCCATTATGGAAATCATAAAGGTATGTTATAAATGAAAAATAAAGAAGAATAGAGACAATATAAAAATAATATATATCACTTATAGATGCATTTACATCTTAAATCCCACCATAAGAGGCGGTAGGAGATAATAGAACAATCATCGTTTCGTGAGGCAGTAGTTCGCTGTCCACAAAAACAGTATGTTTGTATCCATTAGATGGAGGTGTGTCGAAGTGTAGTTTGAATAATTATCATAAAAAAATCCTAATATATTGAGGATAATTTTTTTGTTATAAAATAATGTAATAAAGATATTTTATGGGGTTAAAAAAGTAAAATAAAAGAAAAGAACTTGAGAGAAGATGTTACCATTAAATTGGGTAACTCTCTTTGGTTTGAACCAAAAGGCTTTCTTGAAGTGCCTTATCCATAATTTAGGGATTCTAGGTAAAATATAGGGATGTTGGAATATTATTTGGTCAGATTTTGGATGAGCCAATGGGGCTTGAGAAGTGTGAATAAGTGTTAGAGGTGATGGCTTCTTATAAGGGGGAGGAGGGGCTCTTTAGGAAATTTTGAAAATATTATTTTATTATAAACTAAATTTCGATTTAAAAAGGTTAGAAACTCATTTAATTCAAATATAAGGTGATTATTGTTCAAAATTTTCTCATACAATGGGTTTTAGATATGTTTAGGGCATAAAATTAACCTTATCTTTTAGCTTTAACCTTTAGTTAACTAATTTAACTTTTACCATGTCCTCTTGTATATTCGTACTATATGGTTAATATATTTAATATAAAATGACAAGAGACCCAAAAATATATCATTAATGTAATTAGTAACATATTATATGTTCTTTTTCCGAATATTATATTTTTAGGACAATTTTATCATTTAATAAATTTTTTATTGATTTAAAAAACTCATTTATGTCAATTTATAAACTATTCATATAAAGACTTTAAAAAATCTATAACAACATGATTATTTAAAAAAAACAAAATTAATTCAAATATAAAAATTTATACTCGTCCATAAAATTCTTTTATGGCATAAAAAGTTTCAAAATATTTTTATTTTAATATTTATAATCTCATTTATTTAAAATATTTATTAATAAGGTAATCATTACATCATCATTGCGTCAAAAATAAATTTATTTATATGATGTCTAAAAATTATAAATAAAATACCATGATGTAGGAAATAGTTTCATATTTAAAATTAATATTTATAGTTTAAAATATCACTTATATAACCCATTATAAAAAAATTACTAAGAGATATATGTTTATGTTACATTTTTGTTAACTTTAAATTAATTTTTATAAAGTGTCATTTTCTCTTACAAGTGGCTCAATGGGGTCCCAAAATCAACCCTAGGATTCCCATGGTTGGAAAGTTATCATCAAATAGGATTAGGACACGTGTTAGGGTAATTTAATATTATTGATTTCCTTTATTTACCAGATTCACCCTTTAACCATGGTAAATAAAATATTTACTGAAGTTACCATTCATAATGTCTAAAAATAAAAATTAACTATTTAAGAAATTTTGACCTCCTGATTCCAAATATGAAATTCATTTTTCCAAATTCAAAACACAAAATTTTCAGAAATTAATTTAAAATTAATTCCTGTTGTCAAAACTAAAAAGCTTGTTTTAAGAAATAATAACTGTCAAAAGATTGACACTTTGTTATGTTCAATTTCAAAGTTAAATTACTTCCAATTACTAAAATTGGATTAAATGGTAAAAATATAATCTAGTTACACTTTAAAATCGATTAAAAAGATAATATAACCATATAAATAAATTATATTAAAAGGCAGTTTTGAATTAAAATGCAGTATTTTTCACTATTCATTAAAAAATGAACATTATCAGAAAAATACCAAAATTTCATCCAAATAAAATTTTTATGTCCTAATTCTGAAGAATAATATTATTTTTTCAAATATAACAAATAAAAGTGACAAAAAATAGATTTAAAAAGGGTTCTCCATCAAAAGGTGGTAAATTAACCTTTAAAAGAATATGAGATTATTTATGCTTAAAATTGGATTCATTCACATTTTAAGCCTCTAAATTGTATTAGATAAATGTAAAAAATTTAACAAACATGTATAATCATATTTTAGTTAGTTATATTCATTCTCTACCATAAAACGTCTTGGAATTAACTATTATTTAAAATAATATTATATTTTTATATTTTTTCATTATAACTCACCATTGTGTATAACATGAAATTTCGAAGAAACTCATTGTTGCGTGTCAGGTAAGACATCGAAGATAGAATCCCCCTTAAAGTAAAATTAATATTTAATTCAAAAATATTAATAAAAATGAAAATATCATATTCTTTATTTATCTGGGATGTTACATTCTTCCCCCCTTTCGGGAATTGCGTCCTCGTAATTTTAAAATTTGCTCGGAAACTTCATTGAAAGTCCCACATCAGAAAATGAGTCAGTAAAAATATCACTGTAAAAGCAATAAAGATAATTAAAAATGTCACCTGAGATAACCCATACAAGAATATCATAAAAACATTGATATGAAAGAGAAACTAAGTGTCAAGTTCTGATGGAGAGTGATAGAAAACATGATCAGGAGAAAGTTAACCACCAGAAAACCACAAACGTGTGATAGGTTAAACGAACTTTGGTTTCCCAATAGGAAAAGTAAATGGAAAAAGTTTTTTTGTTTTAAGTTTCATTTAATAAAGTTAGAGAATTTATTTATGGGATTGACTAAGGATATAAGGAAATATACTTACTTTTCAAGTAGAGTTTCATCCTTTAATAAGTTTCTACCAAAAACTCATCTTTTCTCCAAACAATGAGTATTAAAGATGACTTGGTCACACTTAAAGCTCTATAATAAACTTCTAGAGAATCACATAATCCAAAAAAGATGAACTATATATTTCCCTTATCTTTATACATTAACCAAAACCAAAATGGTTAGTACAAGATTAGATAATCCTAAAAAAAGGATAATATTTTATAAAAAGAAATACTACTCTTAATTCCCAAAATTCGAAAACTAATACCCAAAGTTCAGAAAAGACCATTCAATAAACAAATATCTTTAAAATTATTCTAAGTGACCCAAAATAATATTGAAAATAAAAACTCATAAGGATGTAATCACATAGTCTTCCACAGTAAATCTTAACATTTATCTTCAAATAACATCTACTAATCTTAAAGTCTCATACTGAAGAACAATTAACCTAATCACATATTATCTATAAAAGGTTAATCATTTACATAAATAACCCGAATTTATATATTTCCACAATAAAAACATATATTCTTCCAAAATAAAATTTCAACCATTACTCCACAAATGAGATCCCATAGTATTCTACTTTCCTTAAGCATAAAGTGTTCCCAAAAGAGAGAATGTTTTCCAATATAACATTTATCACTTAATCACCAAATAATTTTCCTATAATAAGGATATCCATTTGATAAAACATAAGTTCCCAAAATCAACTTATTCTTGATCTATAAAATCATCTAACTAAAAATATTCAGTCATACTAACCAGGGACTTCACGTAGTCTAACAGTGGGTGATAAATCCCAATCACACTTTGGTTGTAGGTTCAATTACTGTAGCTTTGTCCAACACGACGAGTTGTCACACTAACTACTTGTTTTCCTTTTTAAAAAATTATATAAGTTTATAAAATTACCAAAAATTAGATAAATTCCTCAAAATAAACATAACATATTTTAACCACAAATGTTAGCTCAAACCTCTCATTTTCATCCCAGAAATCAATAACCTATAATAACCTCAAATTCAAGGATCATATAATCCCAAATGTTTCTTTATAACTATATCCACAAAATAAAATAAAATTATTCATTAAATAACATTTTCACATATCAAAATTCAGGTTTACACATACTAGAAAAAAGTCTTCCAAAGTAATCTCATCATAAAAAGAGCCTTAATACTTTTAAGCATTTCATCATCCTAAAACCTAGCATAACTCTTGAATCCCTTATATGTAGAATTCTTACTCATTCAACGTTATTCATGATATATTAACCATTCTTTCCCAACTTATTCTTTAATACTTCTTTTCTAAAAACATAATCATGAATCATATCCTAAGATTCAATAATGTCAAAATATCTACTAAGAAATAATCCTTACCTTTCATTCATAATTTTTTATTTCATTATCCTCAATTGGAATGGAATTAGGTATTGTAAAAATATATTTGTAAGGTTCTGATGATCCTATTCCCAAACCTTCTTCGTAGTACATCTATTTGTATAATGACCATGCACACCACATTTAAAACATTAAATTGATCCCTTGGAAATAACTTCATTCCCTTTCCTAGAGTCAACTGGACGCTTCCATTTTCCATGGAAGGTTCTTGATTTATGACCTTCATTACCACATCTATAGAATATTACCGTACCATTGAAGCATTTTCCTAGGTGTTTCTTTCCATATCCTTGACACATATGTTTTTTAATATACTTACCTTTATGATTATTACTTGAACTTCAGTAAGGATTTGTTTCTCACATATACGATGCCTTATAAAAATCACCATGGTTCAGGTGGTCAATAATGACTCTATATAGTTGGTTTAGAATAACCATAAGAGTTCTCATTGAAACTCCCATTTCATTTGGTTTCTTATTCAGAAGACTATCACAGTTTTCTTCACATCCATTGTTACTTTGGTGCCTACTAGATTCATCCATTTACTAAAACCATAAAGGTCAGTGTAATTATATCAGTAAAATCATCATATAATATCTTATGAGGATGGTAAACAGTAAGATATACTTATTTATGTTATCTTAAACCCATTCAATTTATCTAAAATAACTATGACTCTTTATAAAACGCTAACTATTTTGGTTATGTCACTTATGCTTAAATAAAACCCTAACCTCTAAAGTTATCCAAACCGATATATGATACCAACTATAAGGCCCCTGCCTTAAACATTACATAATCTTGAATTAAGTCAATAAGTTACATTGAAGATCTTTTCAGGATTAGAGTTTTAGAGAATTATGTTGTAACTGTTACATTACTTTTAAAAAAATTAAAAAGTAGACACTTCTACTCTATCCAAAAAAAAATCACAAATAATAAAACTCATTAAATAAAACAAGAGTTCTTTTCTTGATATAAATATTATTTCATTCTTAATTTCTCTTACCCTTCATTATAACCTATGAAAAAAATTTAAAAAAATTTAGGATGAGAATAAAAAGCTCAGTAAGGGTTATTAAATAAGGAGAGAAAACATTTTTCCATCAATACATACAAATCAATGAGATTATAGTTTTCAATCTTTAACACACCACACAAAATCATAAGTTTTATTTATAACACATGGAAATCATAAATCATAAATGTAACTTGGGGAATCCATAACATACTTACATTGTATATTTCATAGATACATAGAGGGTTACGTTGGAATACCCATCACACTATATTCTCTAAATATCTTAGGAGAAACATTAACATTTACCTCCGCCATGTTACCCAATGCATTGGAGAGCTATCTCGGGCTCACCCACCATAGGTTTATCATGGAACCACCTGTATACATAAACATTTCCCAAGAACCATAAAATATTCATAACACATAAAATAAACATAAAGGAAATATAAAATTTCCACATTGCAGTCACAATATATCATTTCAAGGTATTAACATAATCAATTCTTTATCAAACCATTTTCAAAACCATTTAAACATTTTAATAAATAGATTTTTGAATCAAAGTGTCCCATACATCTTTGAATATTTTAAAGGAATTAAAATTTTAAAACATTTATTTCCATATAAATAAATCCTTATAACCATTTTAAAAACATGGACTTTATTGAGAAATATTTAGAAGAATAAATATTTAAAACATTTAAAACGATGTTTTAGTTAAAGAGTCTGTTACCACGTGAGGAAATACTTGAATAAAAATAATTAAAGAATAAAATCAAAAAATATATATAATATCATGAGAATAATAATATTCATGATATAATATTTCAAAGGATAGTACATACACCATATAAAATTGAATTGGTGCATAACAACGAATAATTCTCAGTGGAATGTAAATTGAGACGAAATCCCTTACAAAGATTGTACCATTAGATTAAGGATAAATCGATGACATAATTATGTGTGACAAATATAAATACACCCATTATAATCGGATATTAAGTGTAAAACAATTGGAGTTCATTCACACATATTCATATCACGACATAATCAAGAAGTAGAAGTTTAACCCAAAGAATGGAAATTGGGTTAAGAAGTTTCCTTACCTCATGTCCGAGTTGACTCGTTTGTTCTTTAATATTATGAATAATAAAATAAAGTTAATTTATAATTTCCTAAGAACCTTTTTTAATTTTATTATTCCTTTTATATTACTTATTACCACGTTATAAACATTACATAATCATTTAAGTTAATAACGGTCATTTTATCAATATTTTGTACTTGAGTCAAAAATGAACTTCTAATAATTACAAGTTGTCCATGTGGTCAAAAGTAAATTATCTATAGAATGATATTAATTATTTAGATATAATATATTTCATATATATCTAGTATATATATGTATTTATAATAGTATATAAAATTTGGATATGAGAAATGAAATGCACCGTTCATGGAGACGGTAAGCCGTACGTACGCATAAACGCTACTTTCATTTCTATTTAATATTTAATGGAATGAAAACTTAATGATACATAGGTATATTATAATTCAATTATAATATAATATATAATTTCTGAAACTCCATCCTTTATATTTTCCACGTATGGCATGAACGAGTCATATCACTTTGAGGGGGCTGTAGTCCGCACTTCCTCAAAAGAAATTATTGTATTTACCCATTATGGAAACCATAAAGGTATGATATAAATGGAAAATACAGAAGAATAGAGACAATATAAATATAATATATATCACAAATAAATATATTTCTATCTTAATGGTCACCATAAGAGGCGGTAAGATATAATTGAACAATCATCGTTTCAGGAGGCAGTAGTTTGTTGTCCATAGAAACAGTATGTTTGTATCCATTAGATGTGGGTGTGTGGAAGTGTAGTTAAAATAATTCTCATAAAAATATCCTATTATATTTAGGATACTATTTTTTATAAAATAATGGAATAAAAAGATTTTAGGGGGTTATATAAGGAAAATAAAAGAAAAGAACTTGAGAGAAGATGTTACCTTTAAATGAGGTAACTCCCTTTGGGTTGAACCAAAAGGCTTTCTTGAAGTGTCTTATTATAAATTTAAGGATTCTAGATGGAATATAGTGATGTTGGTAGATTATTTTTGAAGATTTAGGATGATCTAATGGGGTATTGAGAGGTGTGAGTAAGGTTTAGAGGTGATGGAGTTTTATAAGGGGGAGGGGCTCTTTAAGAAAGTTTGAAAATATTATTTTATTATAGACTGAACGTCAATTTCAAAAGGTATAAAACTCATTTAATTATAATATAAGGTGATTATTGTTCAAAATAATCTCATAAAATGGGTTTTATACAATATTAGGGCATAAAATTAACCTTTCCTTTTAGCTTTATCCTTTAGTTCACTAATTTAACTTTTACCATGTCCTCTTGTTTATTCATACTATATGGTTAATAAATTTACTATAAAATGACAAGAGACCAAAAAATAGATCATTAATGAAATTATTAGAATCATATATGTCATTTGAACTAATATTAGATTTTTAGGACTATATTATCATTTAATAAAATATTGATTTATTTAAAAACTCATTTTTGTCAATTTATAAACTATTCATATCAAGACATTAAACAAATTCTATAAAAAATTTATTCTTTCAAAAAAAAAACTATATTAATTCACATATAACAAGTTATAATCATCTATAAAATTATTTTATGGCATAAAAAGTCTCAAAATAGATTTATTTTAATATTTATAATCTCATTTATTTAAAACATTCATTAATGAGGTAAGCATTACATCATCATTGTGTCATAAATAAATTTATTTATATGATGTCTAAAAATTATAAATAAAATACCATGATAGAGAAAAAAAAAATTATCTTTCTAATTACTATTTATAGTCTAAAATATCACTTATATTACCCATTATAAAAATTGGATTACTAAGATATATATGTTTATGTCACATTTTCCTTAACTTTAAATTAATTTTTATAGTGTCATTTTCACTTATAAGTGGCTCAATGGGGTCTTAAAATCGACCCAAGGATGCCCATGTTCGGACATGTATCATCC
The DNA here is from genome assembly GCA_963277665.1 of Viscum album. NCBI lineage: Eukaryota > Viridiplantae > Streptophyta > Magnoliopsida > Santalales > Viscaceae > Viscum > Viscum album. Next base: position 58,268,639 of record OY728156.1, read on the forward strand.
AATAGGATTAGGACACATGTTAGGATAATTTAATACTATTATAATATTATTTTTTACCCTTATTTACCAGATTTACCTTTTAACCATGGCAAATAAAATATTTACTGAAGTTACTATTCATAATGTCTAATAATAAAAGTTACCTATTTACACAATTTGGACCTCTTGATTCCAAATATGAAATCAATTTTTCCAAATTCGAAATACAGAATTTGCAGAAACTAATTTAAAATTAATTCCTGTGGTCAAAACCAAAACTCGTGTTTTTAAGAAATAATAACTATCAAAAGATTGACACTTTTTTATGTTCAATTTCAAAGTAAAATTACTTCAAATGACCAAAATGTATTAAATGGTAAAAATATAATCTAATTACACTTTATGACCAATTAAAAAGATAATCTAACCATATAAATATATTATATTAAAAGGTAGTTTTGAATTAAAATCTAGTATTTTCCACTATTCGTTAAAAAATGAACATTATCAGAAAAATACCAAAATTTCATCCAAAGTAAATTTTGATGTCCCGATTCTAAATAAGAATAATATTTTTTGTCAAATAAAACATATAAAAGTGACAGAAACTAGATTTAAATAGGGATCACCATCAAAAGGCGGTAAATTGACCTTTTAAAGTATATTAGTGTATTTATGCTTAAAATTTGATTCATTCACATTTTAAGCCACTAAATTTTATTGGATAAATGTAAAAACATTTAACAAACATGTATAATCATATTTTAGTTAGTTCTGTTCATTCCCTCTAATACAATGACTATGCGTTACCTTCCATTTCAAATAATATTATATTATTATATTTTTTCAGTGTGACTCAACATTGTGTGTAACATGAGATTTCAGAGAAATTCATTGTTGCGTTTCAGGTATTCCATCGAACATAGCATCCCCTTTAAAGTAAAATTAATATTTAATTCACAAATATTAATAAAAATGAAAATATCACATTCTTTATTTACCTGGGATATTGCAATATTAATTTTTCCATTAAATTTTAGGATATTAGTAAGATTAACGAATTTATGAAATATTTATATATTTCTAAAATATATTGACAAATTATTAGTAAATAATAAAACAATTTTTGGAGATGTATTTTTTCTCTTCAAAATATGTTTTCTTAAAAAAATTAAGAATATTATAATTATTTTATAAAGCATTTAGAAATTTTATTAGATAAAATTAAATCTATTTCATATCATAATATAAAAATTAACATAGGTTAAAATTTTTGGATTTTTTTTAAATATATATTTTTAAGTAAATAGTGAAAATATCATTTTCATGTAAAATTATCATTTATTTTGATAAATGAATTAATTTAAAAGTCCATTTATTATTTTAATTTGATTTATAGGTAACATAATTATTCCTTAGTTATATTGAATTCAATTTATTACATTTAAATCATTTTTATAATATATTTTAATTCAAGTTTATTTTTAGGATTAAAAACGCATTTTTCTAAAAACTATTTTAAAATGCATATTGTTTCTCTATTATAATTAATTAATATAACCTATAATAATAAATTATATAAATTAAATTTTTAGATTATATATATATATATGAATTAAAATTAATATAGTGAATATTACCAGTTATAGATTTAAAGTAAAATTATATTTTCTTAGAAAATAATTTGTTTAGAAAATTGCATTCCATTGCGCTTATAGGTTTTATATTAAATTAAATTATTCTACTCATATAAATTAATTTTGATGAAATTGATACCATATTTTTTTAAAAACTTAATTAATATTAGGTAAAAAGTTTAACTTAATTTTTTAACAATATGACTAGTAAATATAGTAAATAATAATTACCATAGTAAAAGGAAAATAGCTTATTTAAGGGTAAAAATAATTTAACAAAGACCAAAAACAAAGAAACTCTAATAGTATGAATATTTAAATTTACTTATCATTTAAATTATTATTTTATTTATTCCTTGTTATTTTTATTTGATGAATGATTAAGTAATCAGTTTAATAAAAAATATATCTTGATACGATAAAACACAAATTATATTTTTGGATAATATTAAAGTTCAACTCAAAATTTAATTTTTATTAAATTAATGGATCTGTTAAATAAATTATATTTTATTAAAATATAATTATTAAATAATGTTTATTAAATTTAAATGATCATATAATTTTTATGAAGTCAAATGAAATTTTTATAAGGGTTCGAAAACTGTTATTGTCAAAAACCTAGCATTTCTTAATAAATGTAGATTTTATTTTAATAGTACAAATTAACATATTTAAAAAATTATTTAGATAAAATTAATATTATATTTGGAGTCATAACTTCAAAATTATCCAACGATGAAGTTTTTCGTAATTTTCTGAGACAGTCGAATTTTCAGGTAAAAAATAAATATCATATAAATATACTTTGTCTTTTATCACATCATAATGACCCAAAGTGATTTAATAATAACTATAAATTGGATAAAAGACCAAATAAATTTTTTTCATTTAAAATAATTTGATTTTAAGTTTATTATATTTATTTTTTAAATCCATTATGAATCCTTAATAACAAATATTATATTCGAAGGTTATAAAATCATTTTTTTAAGAGTGTGACTCACCTCCACATAAGAAAGAGAGTTATATTAATAAGTTTAGACCTTGTACTTATAAAATAATAAAAATTAATCCCTTTTGGTAGAAACCATGGGAAAAACCATGGGATGGTATTTGTTTTTGGATATTTTCTTATGTAGTGTCCAAAACCAAAAAAATAAATGAATTCACCTCATTTCCTATACAAACCTAAATAATATTCTGTTTTTATTCACTAAAACTCCTTTTATCACGTCCATACTCTTACCTCCACTCTATAGAGACCCATCAAGGTGCCCCCAATCTCTCAAGAATCCCCTCTTAAGCTTTGGGAGTCACACACTCAAGTAAGGGATCCTCATCTTCCTCTCCTCCTTTCATTTCAAACAACTTCTTTGGAATTTTTCATATTTCATATCCCACATAATTTTATTTTTATGTATACATGATGGGAGAACCCTTTAAATCTCATTAATCCTTATATTATCCTTTATGTATACCAGTTACCATGCTGAAATTTTGTAAGGGATTTCTCTCTTCTCATTTCCATTCAAGAACGTCTTTTACATTATGTCTCTTAAATTCCATTTTCTTATGTTGTAATATATTCATAAACATTCCCCTTAATTTACATGTAATTTATAAATTATGAGATATCCTTTCCCTCTCATTAAGCCTCCCATTTTTCTTTATGTACACTCATTACTATGCTGAAATATAGTTAGGATTATTTTCTCTATTCAAGTTTCTTCATTACCTTATGAATTATATTTACAAATTTATAATGTTATAATATGATTTTATATGCCCCTATTACTACCCATTTTATTTCTATGTGATGAGAGACCCTTTTATCTCTCTTAAACCCCTTTTTAAAAATCTTTAAGTGATTTCATTATGCTGCTAAAATTTCACAGCAATCTTCCATGCCAAAATAATTATGTAGTGAATAACATACTCATTTCATATCAAGGGTGTTAACATTTATGCACATATACTTTTGATTGGTTACTTACATATATATACTCCACACTCCTCAATCATGAAATAAATTATGATGATGAATGAATCCATGTTTTATGATCTATGTGGCATACTTAAGAAAGAATGAAATGAATATGATGGGTGCACCCAGATAGTGCTCCAACGCATTGGGTAATGTTTAGTATCATGATACACCATGTTAGGATAGGGAGTGAATCTTATTTCTTTATTGGAATTTTCCCACCATGATGTCTTGGTGGTTTATCCTTGACCTATTTTTATGATTTGGTGTTTTAAGTTGTTTCCACATTTACCATGTTATGATTATTATGCTATATCATGTCTCATTATTCATCTTTATGGTTCATTCTCTTATTATGCCCCATTCATGTGCCTATTTTCTAACATTTATCACCTTATTCCATGTTTATTACCTTATTGGGCTTTATAGCTCACCCATTTCTTATGTTTTATCCTAGATTATCCCGTACAGTTTTAAAAGCCATAGAATTTTAGAAGCATGCCAAGGAAGTTTTCAATAATGTTGTTGTATCCCATGTTCAAGAAGTTATTCTATGTACCTAATTGAAAAATACACTATACTTATCGATCTATTGGGTTGTATTAATTATAATTTTATTTAATAAATCATGTATTAATGTGAAAAAAAGATAAAGGTTTTTATAGTTGGCAACGAATAAAAATATTAGTTATTTTTGGGATTAATATTTGAAAACTCTAGTAAAAGACTTAGGGATAACACTAAGTATAAGAAAACATCCCTAAATTTTAGTAAGTATAGATTATGTGGTGTATCAAAAAAATGCATCCCTATCTTGATACTATAAGTGTATGTGGTTCTCGCATAGATGTACCTGGGGGTAACAACTCTGATAGGGTGTCCAGAGCCTAACTCGGCGTAACTTGGTGCATGAAAACGTGCCTTACTGTGCACTTGATTTGACAATATTGGGGGATATGATTTTGTAAATTCATAATATCATTACAAATCATTATTAATGTAATAAAAAAATTACCATAATAATATATGTTAGGAAATATATCCTGGATAACATCAATTTAATCTTAGAGATTCCTAAGTTAAGAAATAAATGTAATTTATAAGTTGTCCATTTAATGTCATTGGATTCACCTTTATGTTTTTAAAAGATTAAAAATACTCATCCTTAATTTTCATTTTATTATAGAAAATGGAAATATATAGGAGTAATCAGGTAAACAAAACAATGTGAAGGGCAATGTGATGACTTCCCAAATGAGATGCCCAATTAGATGGGAGCACAAGTTGGAAATATTGTGATTATACCAAACCAAATATAAAAAAATATGATTAATAACTGGAACATGTTGAATTCCCAAAGACTTCAAGGAAGAGGGAGATAATTCCTCAATTAAGTTCATCAGATAAAGGTGATAAGGAAAATAAGAATCAATTTCCTTTATAAAAAAGTGTGGAAAGACGCACTAAGTGAAATGTCATAAAGGGACTAGGAAATGTTTTAAGTGTCAAAAGACAAGGCATAAAGTATCCAATTTCCATGGAAAAATGGATAATGTGATGGATGGAAATAAGGTTCAATCTAATGTACCTTTTATGATTCTAATTCATAAATGTGGAAAAGTTGGGTATTATCCAAGACAATGCTCTATTCTAAGGGTCAAGAAGCATGATGGGCATCAACAATATCTATGAAAATGGAACATAGAAAGTCCAATAATAAGATGGATCACGATGACTGAATTATATGTAACCTCTACTCAGTAATTCTGTATGTCATACCCTATTATAATATCTTGTATATTTTCTAATAACATTGATTCATCACCCTAAATGATTTTACATCATAAAAAAATGACTTTGTATACCATGTTGATGTTATAAAAAATGTTCTTCTTGAAAATATTATCATTATTTCTTTAGTTTAATTTGATTTTATCCAAGTTATGTAATGGTTTTATTTTTATAAATCCAATATAAATTGATGGGAGAATAAATTCATCATTTTTACCATGAATCACCCTTCGATTATATAAATATACAAGGAGGGATTTGAATATTATTTAGTATGGATATTATTTCTCTACAATCAAGTATATTGATGTGAAATGTTTGGGTATAAGGAGGGAATTATGCTATGTAAATCATTAAAGTTTAAATATTAAAGTTTTTATGTAATGATATTTTATATTTATCTTGTAAAAGTAGTATATCAATGACATTCTAGATATAATAATCATAAAACATCTAAGGATTGTTTTCCATGGTAGTTTTTTTTAAGAAAATTAAATTTATGTTTAATGGTACTAATAACAAATAAATGTGATTTAGTGATAAAGTGATATTTTATAAAACACATGATTGAGGGATTGATAACCCTTAATATGTAATTGATGTTGGGATAGACCTAAATATTATTAGGGTGATATGTCTAATGATAATCTTATGTTTAAAAGAGTTGATACAACTTTTGAAGATTTATGTGATGAAAGTTTAGTATGATGTTTTTAGAAACATAGTACAGGAACAAATATTATTATTTATATGTGATTATCCATATTTTGGGAGATTTTTTATTTGGGTTTAGGAATATATACCTATTAGGATTATCTGAGAGGAATGCTCTTACATTTTTTGAGGTGTAAGGAGAATGGTATGAGAAATTCTTTGAGGATAAAACACTCTTTAATTTTGAGGCTATTAGTGTTATATATAGGTATTTATTGAAGTAATGATCTATGTTAAACCTTTGGGTTTTTTGTATAATTTTTGAGACTAATGTGTTAAGGTATTATCTCACTTTATGCTAACCATTTTGGATTTAGTTAAGATAGTATGGTTATATTGTTATTCTTTGGTGTATTATGAGATATGCTATAAGTTTATTCTAGTGCCTCGAGTATAAAAAAATCATCTTGAGTTCTCATAATTTAGATAAAAATAGGATATTTTTGTGAAAATTAATTATACTTTTTATGAAATAATATTTCCTTATGTTCCTAGTTTAGTTGATAAAGGGATTCCTTAATCGTGAATAAAAAATGTTTTCATATTCTGATGAATTGATGATCATTTTATCCATCACATATTTATGGTTTTGTGGTCATTTAATTTATCTTGATCATGTTCTATATCACACTCAATTAGTTCTTTGGTTTTATATTTCTCTTCCATGTCTATGTTTTCAATTCCCACTAATGTTCACCTACTTAGAAACCTAGTTATATGATGACTATCGTACTTCTCTTTCTCTATTTTCAAGAGTATGTTTTATTGACCACTTTTATGATATGGGTAGTAAATAAAGATATTTAAAAGTTTAAAAACATTTATTATTGATTTCAAGTTTAAATTTCATGGACATGATTTATTAAATGGTGTAATAATATAACACCCTGAGTTTTAAAAAGAAAACATTGTGTTCGATAGCCTATGCAATATGCAACACTAAACCCAAAAAAACAATGACTATTTAAATGAATATTTTAGACTTTAAATTAAATTTTAGGATATGGGTAGGACTAACTAATTTGTTAATATATATATATATATCCTAAATATATTGACAAATTCTTAGTAAATAATTAAACAATTTTTGGAAATGACTTTTTTCTCTTCAAAATATGTTTTCTTAAAAAAATAATTTTTATGAATGTTATAATTATTTTATAGAACATTTAGAAAATTTATTTGATAAAATGAACTTCATTTTATATCATCATATCAAAATTAACATAGGTTATAAATTTGGTATTTTTCTAAAAATATAGATTTTTTAGTGAATAGTGAAATATATCGTTTTTATGTGAAATTGTCATTTATTTTGATAAATGAATTAATTTAAATGTAAATTTATTATTTTAATTTGATTTCAAGGTAACATAACTATTCATTATTTATATTTAATTCAATTTATTACATTTAAATCGTTTTTATACTGGATTTTAAGACAAGTTTATTTTTTGGATTAAAAACATATTTTTTCTGAAAAATATTTTAAAATGCATAATGTTTATATATTATAATTAATTAATATTAACTCTAATGAGAAATTATATAAATGAAATTTTTATATTATATATTTATATTTATGGATTTTAATTCATATAGTGAATATTACTAGTTATAGAGTTAAAGTAAAATCATAGTTTCTTTGAAAATATATTTTTCAGAAAACTACTTTCCATCATGTTTGCGGGTTTTATATTAAATTAAACTATTCCAACCATATGAATTTATTTAAAAAAAAAATATTCCATATTTTTAATAAACCTAATTAATAATAGGTAATATGGTTAACTTAATTATGAATAATATGAATTGTAACTATAGTAAATACTAATTACCACTGCAAAAGGAAAATAAATAAATTAAGGGTAAAAATAATTTAACAAAGGCTGGAAACAAAGTAACTCTAATAGTATGAATATTTATATTTATTTTTCATTCAAATTATTATTATTATTTTTTATTTTTTTACTTTATGAATGATTAATTAATTAGTTTGATAAAAATTATATCTTGATACAATAAAACACAAATTGAATTTTTGGATAATATTCAAATTCAATTAAGAAATTTATTTTGATGAATTAATATATTTTTTAAATAAATAATATTTTAATAAAATATAATTATTAAATAATTTTTATTAAATATAAATTATCATATAATTTTTACGAAGTCAAATGTAATTTTTATAAGGGTTTGAAAATTGTTATTATCTAAAACCCGACATTTCTTAATAAATGATAATTTTATTTTAAAATTGAAAATTAACATATTTAGAATGTTATTTAGATAAAATTAATATTATTTTTGGAATCATAATGTCAAAATTTTCCAATGGTGATGTTTTCATAATTTTATGAGATAGTCAAATTTTCAGGTAAAAATTAAATATCATATAAATATACTTTGTGTTTTATGACATCATAATAACCCAAAAGTGATTTGATAAATACTATAAATGGGATCCATTACAAAATCAATTTTTTCTCTTTAGAATAATTTTATTTTAAGTTTATTTTATTTATTTTTTAAAACCATTATGAATCCTTCAAAACCAGTAATATATTCTAAGGTTTTAAATTAATTTCTTTAAGAGTGTGACCCACCTCCATATAAGTAATGGAATTATTTTAATAATTTCATCCCTTTTACTTATAAAATAATAAAAACCACTCCCTTTTGGAAGAAACCATGGTATGGTTTGTGGTTTTGGATATTTTATTGTGTAGAGTCCAAACCCTAAATAATAAATAAACCCCCCTCATTTCCTATAAAAATCCAACCAATATCCCATTTATCTTCACTCAAACTCCTTATATCACATCCATACTCTTATCTACACTCTCTATAGTCCTACCAAGGAACCCCCAAGCTCTTAAGAATCCTTTCCCTAGATTTTTTAATCACACACTCAAGTTAGGGATTCTCACCTTTCTCTCCTCCTTTAAATTCAAGCACCTACTTTTTAATTTATCTTTTTATATATCCCACATATTGTACTTTTGATGTATACATGATGAGATACCCATTTCAACATCCTTAATCCCCCCATGATCTTTTATGTACACCTATTACCATGCCAAAATTTCATAATGGATTTCTCTCTTCTTGTTTCCATTCAAGAACTTAATTTATGCTATGTCTCTTAAATTACATTTAATTATATTGGAATATGTTCTTACATATTCCCCTTACATTACATTTAATGTATAAATTATGAGATACCCTTTCCCTCTCATTAAGCCTCCCATGATACTTTATGTACACTCATTACCATGCCGAAATATAGTAATGATTCTTTTCTCTATTCAAGTTTCTTCATTACCTTATGCCTTATGTTTCAAAATTTCTAATGTTAGGATAAGATTTTACATTCCCATATTACTTCCCACTTTATTTATATGTGATGAGAGACCCATTTATCTCTCATCAACCTATTTTTATAAATCTTTAAGTGACATCGTTATGCTGTTGAAATTTCACTCTGATCTTTCATGCCAAAACAATTGTGTAGTGAATACCATACCCATTTTCTATCAAGGGTGTTCACATTTATGAACATATACTTTTTATTGTGGACTTAAATATATATATTTTACACTCTTTAATCATGGAATAAATTATGATGATGAATAAATCAATGTTTTATGATCTATGTGGCACACTTAAGCATGAATGAAATGAATATGATGGGTGTTCCTAGATAGAAATCCAATGAATTGGGTAATGTTTAGTATCATGATACTTAATTTTGGGATAGTGACTGAACCTGATTCCTTTATGGGACATTTTACACCAATATGTATTATCATTTTAGCCTTGACCTATGTTTATGATTCAATGTTGTAAGTTATTGTCATGTTTCTCATGTTATTATTATCATGTTATATCATGTCTCATTATTTATGTTTATGATTCATATTTTTTTACGCCCCATTTATGTGCTATTGTCTAACATGTATCACCTTATGCCATGTTTATTCACTTACTGGGTTTTATAGCTCAACCCTTTCTTATATTTGTCCCCATATTATCCTGTTCAGTTTTGAAATCCATGGAATTTTAGAAGAATGTTAACGAAGTTTTCAATAATGTTTTTTTATCCCGTGTTCAAGAAGTTATACTATGTATCTAATTCCAAAAGGAACTCGAATTATCAATATTTTTTGTTGTATTATGTTTGGTTTTATGTAATAAATCATATATTAATGTGAAATAAAGATAAGGGTTTTTATAGTTGGGGTGTTTTAGAAGATAAAAAGTTATAAAAATATCCATTTCCTTTAAAAAACTTTTGAAATTACAGATTTATAAAATATCCACCTATATTATTTTTAATATATAAAATTAAGTATCCTTTTTTATTTTGAAATAACATACAATAATAAAAAATATTGAAATGATTTAAGATATATGAGTGAGACAATAAACACATTTAAATCTAATAAATTCACCCACTATTAAAATATATATATATTACCACCAATAATAGATATTTGTATATGTATGAATAAATAAAAATGAATAAGTTATTGAGTTATTATAGTTTGAATTTACTTGATATATCAAAAAATATTTCTATGTTTTTTACCTTTCATATAAGAGTCACATACATATTTATTGTCCAAATTTAGCTCAGGTTGTTATAGAACTTTTTGATACTTGGAAAACTTGTTCAAAATCCTAAATTAGAATGGTAGAGTATCTTATTACATATAATGTTGTCCAACTATACAACATTTAAACACTTGATATTTTTATCAATTAGTTAATCAAAATTGATAAAATATATAATTTTTTTTGATTAGCATAAAATAAGACATATTCCTCTTTAAAAATGATACTCTTATCATTTTTAAATTTTACCAATATTTCATCATCACATATTAACATATATTACATTATAAATGATAAGTGATTTATAAATACCAACCTCTCCAAAACCATTAAATTAACCTTTTAAGTTGTCACTACAAGTTAAATTATTACCTTAAAATTTATTGAATGATAAAAAAGTCTGATGCATATTTTTTCATGTACTTGGAGAATCCACTATACATATACCATGTTTTATTTTTTAAACTCCCAAGGAATATATCCTACAAACTAATTTTTAATATATTTTTGGTATCTATGATAATTTGTCTCCAATTGGATTAGAAATACTTTTATTAGGAATTTAAATAGATTTCAAACACTTATTAATAGGAAATATTGTGGATAAAGATTTGGAAATAAAGGATTTGGTATGTCCAAGGGATTTTGGAAATCTCATAGAAAAATCACTTTCATAATTTCCTTTATCAAACAACTAAAATAAGTGGTTGTAAATTCACTTCCTTTTTAACTTTTAACAAATAATATCTTTTAAATTTTTGTTAATTGGTTATCATATCCTTGTCTAGTCTTAGTTTTATTTTTTTATTCTCAATTTTTTTTCATAAATTTAACTTCCTTGAAAAAATATAGATGTATTTTCTTTAATATTTCAACTTCATTTTTTAACTTTTTATTTTTATCTAAACAAATTTAAATTTTATTTCTTCTATCTCGTTATTTTTTAAAATATAATCCTTAAGTATACCATTTTCCTTTTGAATAATCCCCAAATATATATAGATTTTATCATTAGTGCTATAAGTTTTACTTATTATCTTTTCATTTTCTTCAATTTTGATATTATTTTCCTCAAAATGTTTCTTATTCTTATTCTTGAAGTATTTATACAGATCTAAAATTTTAAATACATCATTTTATAACATTTATATTTCATCATATAATTAATCAATCTATGGGTTTTCAAAATCATATTCAATGGAGTATTTTTTTAGAATCACTAATCTGATTTTAAGAATCCATTAAGCATATATTTTCCAATTCCTTTTTAAAACTAGATTTTTCAATTGAATCTAAATCCTTAGTATAGCTTTAACTAGCTTCAAAGGATCTTTTATCTTTTCTTTATTTCTTTTTATCTTCATGAATTAATGTTTTTATGAAATTTTATTATACATTTATAAAATATACTTTAGGATAATTATTCAAAACAACATTATCTTTTATGTTACCCTTGTAGTGCTCATAGGATAATCCATTTTATTTCTTCTCAAGTATCCTTTGTTTATTCTATAAAATACTTTTGTCACTTGAGAAACTTTATCTTTATTAGTTACTTATAACTCAAAGTCATATGTATTAGTAGTAGCATTATATTTTTATTTAAGGGTGATATTTTTTCTTTTTGAAAATTCTTCATCAGCTTTATTTTTAAGTTCTGATTCATATTGAATCAAATAAAAAATAAGTTCATCAAGAGTATATTCTTTAAAATCCATACTCTCATAAATGGAAACATTTTTAGAATTCCATTTCTTATGAAAATGTCTAATAATTATTTTATCAAGAACTATATTATCTAAATATTCTTTTAAATAACTCGTTCTATTTACAATGCTAGTAAATCTATGAAATTTATAATTAAAAATATCTTCTTCACACATTTTAAAAACACGATATTCATCAATATGAATTTCAAGATTTTATTTTTTTATCTTATCAGTTATATAATTCATGACATATAGAATTATACACATCTAATAAGAAATTTTGCATGAAGATATATGACTAAACACATTCCTTTCAATTGAATTTTAAATTAATTATTAGATTTGAGATAATCAAGTAGTGGAAAAAATAAAGAGCACAAGAAATTTTTATAGTTGTTCAGATCAAATTGATCCTAAATATACTTTTCACACTCTTGATGTGAGCGTATGAAAAATATTTTAAAGTGATTTGACTTTTAAAGGGGAGTCACAACCCATTATAAATAAATTTTTCACACCTAGAGTCACAACCCAATTCACCCTTCCTTTTTATAACTAGAGGCACAACCCAAACAATTCCTACCTTTTTCTACCTAAAGTCACAAACCCTAACCTATATTTGTATACCTATATGCACAAACCAAGATATACCTTTTTATGGATAGCATAAATCGATACTAAGATCCTGATATTTTAATGAACTATCATAAACCAAAAAACCTACAGAAAACATTAAAAGAATACAACACCACAAAAACCAAAAAGGTTGTGTATCTTGAATATCAAGGTATACTAAGATCACATTACTATTGCTGTCCAACATGTTTAATTCCTATATATTATATATATAGTTATTCCAAATGTGTACAACACCATAAAGGGTACCACACCTCTGTTTTTCATGTTGTATAGTGAGTATGATAGCACCCAATGTGTATATCCACTTACTTTAAAACTTTAAAATTTTGAAATTGTTTTGTCAAAATCTATTTATATAATTTCTTCATGAACATTATCATTAAAGGTGATAGTTTCATGCACAACATATTTCCAAAAAAGATTGTTGATGTTTTTCTTTCTTGAAGTAGTAGTTGTGCATGTGAAATTAATGAACTACTTCAAATTTGTTTGATGTCGATTTTCTATAAAATGATTCACAAGTTTTATTTATTTAATTTAAATGAAAATATAAATTAAACTGCTTGAAAATTGATCCTATATCACTATAAAAAACAACTTCAATACATACAATAATATTATTTACATAATTTCACAGGTAAAATAAATAAATAAAATTCAAATTCAAATTTCTTAAAAAAATCTATTTCTAAATCGTAAGACTTTATTTATAAGCCTCATAAGGCTATTATATCATAATACCTAAGAATTTAATAAGATCATAAATCTCATATGATATGAATATTGTATGATATATAAATATCTTATGATATAGTCTTTTATAGGATGGAATTTCTGTATGATATGAGTTTCATATGATAGGAAACATCATAAGATAAATAATCCCATAATATAGAAAAAAAATTCATAATATATTAAAACATCATAAGATTCTATTTTTATATGATAAGAATTTCATATAATATGAAATATCAGAAGATACAATGAACGCATAAGAAAAATATTTTGTATGATAGGAATTATCCTAAGATAAAAAATCCCATAAATCATTTATGATATAATTTTTGTAAGATACAACCTAATATTCATAAGGTATAGTACTTTACTAAAATTTTGAGTTTTTAAGGTACAAAACCAAACTCCATAAGTTATCGGAATTAATTTCGTAATTAAACTAAAATAGAAAACATGGATTTAATAGAAAAATAAAACCGGAATAATTAATGATAAGTAAAGATCAATCAACATTATTTTCTTATATAAGAAGAGAAAACTTCAAACATATTTCTCCATTAGTTTCAGAGTAAATAAATAAATATTTTTTAATTATTGAAACATAAATTGGTATATTTATAATTATTAAAACATGATTATGTAAAGTGTAAAGTAGCCACTCAAAAGGATTTATCATGCCCAGGGTCGGGTAAACACTCAACCATAATATCATTGTAAGTATATAAAATCACTTAGGGTTATATAATACCTCCTGGATCATCTTATAATATACTCAAAACATATTTTTTGTAAATAAAAAATCCTAATATTTATCCTAGAAATTTTTTACTATATCAGGTATGGCCACTAGATCCTAGGAAAACATCCTAAGCATCCCATATATCATTATAAATAAACACATAGTCCTAGGAAGTATCCTAAGTATCCCATATAGCATCACGTGTGACCAAAATATCCTAGGAAACATACTAATCATCTCATATCATATCGTGTATTATTTTCAGATCCCAAGAATCATCCCAAAAATATCATATAGCATCTCGTGTAATCACTAAATCTTAGGATGTCCCCTTGGAATATCATATATAAAAACCAGGGGGAAGATCATCCCACACAACATATCTCAAACCATTAATAATAAATATGGGTTGGATAAGTTCACTAACCCATCATAAAATTCCAATTTTGGCCTCTAAGATTCTCAACCCATCAGTGTCACAACAACCATGGTAGATCACACCGTCAACCTTCATATTCTAAGATAAAATGTAAATTCCTGACCCAAATTCCACTGAATAGTTCCCTGATATGCTTGGTCACATGTTCTTTATAGTGCCTCATCATATTCTATAGGATTCCGACATGCAGTGAGGGTTCAAGTTGGTACAGTGGGGAGACTATACCCTCATAATTAGAGTAGCACAATGGTTAAATAAATATATTAATAGAATAATCATAATAAATAACAAATGAACAACAGAAGTTAAAGCATCCAGATGTAATAAAAAATCAACATTAACAATATCTATAATCATATACAATAGATTTAATGTCATGTATTTAACAAAAGTAAATAGGCAAACATGGAAGAAGTCCTATAATACAGTACATGTATCAAAAGAACAAAAAAACCAAAAATATTATCTCTAATAGAATCACGAGCCATAGATTCTTCATGTGCTTTCTTTCTCTCATGATATAATAAATCAAGTATCAAAAACATGGCATTTTAACCTATCCCTACCTTCATCCACATAATTTTCTCAGGTACCATTGGTGGTCTAGATAGGGTGTGAGATAAACTTAGTAGGCCACCACCAACGATGTCTATAAAAATATAGTCAGTGCATATAGTATGAGCTATGTCCAGATATAAAGATAATTAGTAATAAAAACTATAAAGGGTCATCTGTAGTTCCTAAAGGATACCATACTTACACTACCTTCTTTATCTAATGTCAGATAATATCTTAACAAGTAACCATATCTATACTTATATATAGTCTATATACATAGTGATATCTACATCCATATATATGGATATTTATATTAGTATGTACATGAGGCATGACTCTGTCTTCCATTAGTAGTAGAATAAATCTCATAAGTGTCAAGGGATGTCATGCCCAGTATCCAAAAAAATAAGGGAGTTCATGACCAATATCACAAATATATGGGACGCCATGCCTGTATCATAAAAGTAGGGTCTCCATGACCAGATAAAAATTATAGGGCATTAATTCTTGTATATCATATCTATAAGGATATCCATGCCCATTCATCATAACTCATAAGGGTCATTATTCCCATATATCATAATTCATAAGGGTTTCCATGCCAATTCATCATAATTCATAAGGATTCCCACACCCATTCATCACAATTCATAATGTTTTCCATACCCATTCATCATAATTCATAAGGTTCTCTGTGCCCATATATCACAATTCATAAGGGTCAGCATGCCTGATTCATAATAATAAAATGGATGTCATTATCGTATGTCAGAGCAGTATTGTTCCCATATATAACAATAGTATAAGGGACGTCATGCACATATCATAAGTTATAAGGGACATCGTACCCATTTATCATGACAGTGAAAAGTAGTATAAGGATTTAATAAGATCTAGTAGATAGTTTATAGTTTAATATCATTTCACATTAACAAGTTCATAACCATTGTCTAATTTAATCAAGTGATGTGGCCATACCACTCACTCCTATTCAAATCATTATATTCATCATAATTATGAGTCATTCCAAGACTATATAGAATATGGTTTTTCCATTTATAAATTTCTAATAATAATTTATATTTCATTGGCACACCTTAAGGGGTGTAAAATTTTAATGGTACCTATCCCAATGAATTAAATCGGTTCTAGTTTTCCTCTATCAAGGATATTAATTTCAACACGGTTAATGTGTATTTTTAGGAAAACTCATGGAGAATATAGCATGTGGCATCACAATGAATAGTATAAATCATCAAAATATTTGGTATAAATACTAAACCGCCTACCTTATTCTTGTTGATATACACTCATCCAGTATCAGCCTTTAGTTTGGTCTGGATCGGAAGAAAATGAAAAAATAGACGAATGCCCTGTAAATAAAGCATATGAGCTCACAAAAAATAGCATTTTTAGTAGAAACAAGAATTATTAATGGAGCCTAAGGAGTGAATTAATTATTGAGAGGAATCTAATGAGATTAATAGTGTTTGAATCAGATTCTGAATGGAATAATTATCCAAGAACCTAGCTTGATGGGAGGAGGATCTCTTAAAGGGGAAGAGGGGTGTTGTTTTCCACTGGAGGAAGAAATAAAGAGGGGTGTCAAAATTATAAATACTTAAGATAAAAATGATAATTTTACCCCACTTTAAATGGGTTACATGGTTTGGCATGATGGTTGGCCAAATCATGTTCCAACCATGTTCCATGCATTGTCTACGGAGGTAACTCGAATGGTTCATACAAATTATTTGGGAAACCATATGTAAAACATTATTTATAACTCTATAAATAACTTCAGAGCCTCTACATGGGTCTACAGTCTGGGTTGCATGGTTAAGCTAAACCATGCGGCCTACTTCTACTCACTGAAACACCCTTGCATGGTTACGAGAAACCATGTGGACTGGGTAGAACAGTTTCTACAAACCATGTATCCTAGGTGATTCTTCTAAAAGACGAGGATATGAGATCCAAAACATCACTAGAAACCCTTATTTCCTCCATAGCCTTACTAGGAATTTACATTAGGTCAAAACAAAATAATTAAACTGAGATTTAATCTTTAACTCATATAAATATCAGGTTCTTACAATCTTCCCCCATAAAAGAAAATTATCCTTGAGTTTCCCTTCTTAGGGTAGAAAAATGCTATCTAAGAAAAACTCCATCCACTGAGCATGTACGTCATCCTATCTCTCCCAAGTATCATCATATACATGATCATGTTATCATAGCATCCACAAAAAATGAATAGAACAGCCTCAGAGATACTTCATTCTCTAATCAACAATGAGTATAGGATACTCTAGAAAAGAAGCTTTGACATCCAATTCAACATCCTTAGGATCAAAAGTTTGATATGGGTCATCATGATAATGACTGAGCTATGAAACGTGGAATATATCATTCATGGAAAAGTACCTATGAGGTATTAGAAAATGATAGTCTACTGGTGAGACTCTATCCAATATCTCAAAAGGTCAATCAAAACAAGGTGACTACTTCCCTTACCTCTGTATCTGTCTATGCCCAAGTCAGTCTGACACCTGTAACAAAAAAAATCCCCAACCTCAAAATCCATAGGTCATCTATGGTCATAATTGTATGATTTATATCTATACTGAGTGGTATACATCTTCTTTTTTATTAAATTTACCTACTCAAAAGTCTTCTAAATGAGATAAGAACCTAGTAGAATTTCTTCCCCTGACTCTAACCAGCATAGGGGTGAATGACATTGACTACCATAAAAGGCCTCATAAGGATCCATTTGTAAGGTCTCCTAGAAGCTATTATTATAATAAAACTCTATGAGATGTAACTTTTCTCCCAAGAACCTTCGAAATCATTGACGCATTCTCAGAGCATGTCCTCCAAAACCAATATTGTATACTTAGACTAAACATCGGTTTGTGGGTGATAGGTTATACTCAATAGTACCTGTAAAACCAGTTCCCTCTAAAACCCATTAAAAAACCACAATATAAAACAAGTGTATTTGTGTGATACGATAGAATATGGAACCCTATGGAGGTGTATAATCTCGTGAATTAAGAGACTCATGAGATCATCCACTGAAATATTCTCTCAAATATGCATAAATTGGGAGACCTTTTTTAACAAGTCCATGCCCATATGATGTCACTGTCATGAGGAGATCTTGGAAATCCTGTCACAAAATACCTGGTGACATCATTCCATTTCCACTCAGGAATAGGCAATGTTAGTAAAATTCTATCTGGTCGTTGGGGCTCCACCTTTGTCTACTGATGGGTAGAACATTGAGTAATGAACTTTAATATCTCTCACTTTATCCCTATACACTTGTATTGATAATGTAAATTATGATACATCTTGGTATA
This sequence comes from Viscum album, assembly GCA_963277665.1. Lineage (NCBI taxonomy): Eukaryota > Viridiplantae > Streptophyta > Magnoliopsida > Santalales > Viscaceae > Viscum > Viscum album. The sequence goes on from OY728156.1 coordinate 58,287,554, forward strand.
ACTGGGATTCATAGACTATATAGTGGCATGGGACTCTCACATCATCTCCTCACTCGTTTCTTTAGGAACCCATATACACCCATGTATACACAAGATCTCATTCTCATTAATGATCCTACTAAGAGGCAGGTCATCACCTGCGACGCTGTGACATAGGACCAAGGCCTCATAATATGATAGTTGCCTTATCTTCACTATCTTCATAAGTGAAGAGGTCACTGATAAAAATGCTATTAAATACTATCTATGATGGTCTTATACCTCCATGTGCATTTTAGAAAATAGGTCCATAAGTTTCCACTCACTACTATCCTCATGAAGCACCTGTGTCTGAGTCCTCCTACTCAGTGAATCTGCAACTGCATTTTCTTTATTAGGCATATACGAATGCTTGAAGTCAAATTATTATAGGTAATAAACCCACCTTCTTTTCCTAAGTTCCAAGTAATATTGCATGAAAATATAATTATGTATTTTTTGGTCTGTATACACCACAAAGTTCTCTCTCGTTAGATAGTGCCTCCAATAATACTAGGCGTGGACAACAATTTTCAACATGAGATCATGCATTGGGTAATTCAGATCATGAGGCCTTATATGTTTTTACCCACAAGTAAAAAAAAATTAACTTACAATATCATAATTTTTTCCATCCCAATACCTGATGCATTACAATACACTATATAGCTTCTACCAAACTCTGCAAGAATCGAGATTAGTGCTGAATTATGTCTGTATTTTAGTTCCTAAAATTCTATATCATAGGATTCTAACCATATAAACTAGACACCATTCTTTTTAAATCCTATAATATGTGCTTATAAGTGTGATAATTCATGTACAAATCACATGTAATATCAATCCATTTCCAAGTAAATATATATATCAAATACATTTTTGGGATGCTCCTGGGTAACTAAAGAACTCACCTTCTAGGGGTTAACTGATATTCCTACCTATGAGATAATATAACCTAGGAAGTTAAACTTGTTGATCCAGAAGTGGTATTTACTAAGAACATCATATAACTACTTCCCTATCAGTGTATTTAGAATGTTCTCAATATGTTTGTCATGGTTTATTTGAGTATGTGAATGCACCAAGATGTCCTCTACGAAGACCACCACTAATGAATCCAAGAATGTGTGCAACCCCCGATTCATCAAAGCCATGGAAATGGAAGATATGTTCATGAGATCGAACAAAATAACCAAATAATCAAATAAACCATACCAATTATGGAAATTCATGCGTGTTATTTCTAAAGGGCTAACACACACCTGGTGATAACTTAATCTCAAATCTATCTTCAAGAAACCCCTCACTCCTCTAAGATATTCAAAGAGATCATATATACAAGTCAAAGGACACTATTTCTTCACTATAAGTTGATTCAACTACCGGTAATCCACATAAGCCTAAGGGTTTCATTATCCTTCTTGGAATAAAGGACCAGTGAACCCTAGGGAGAAGAATTGGGCCATATAAAACCATTAGATTTCAAATCCTATAGAAACCTCTTAAGCTCCTACAACTCAGTAATATCTATCCTATAAGGAAGAATGGATACCATTGTAGCACTAGGAAAAAGCTTGATGGTAAATTTTTCCTCTCTCTCAGGAGGTATTGTAGATAATTTTTCGAGGAAAAAAACCGTAAAATGATAGACTACATGAGGGAATTTAGGCTTATGAAACCCTTTATCATCCATATAAAGGCTATAAATATGGTTGGTCACTCCACCAAGACCAATATTCTCTGGTCCATATCTACTTTCCTAGACGTCCCATTCACCCATTGGAAGGTAACTACCACATAATAGTGATGTAAATGATACCCTGAGGTGATAGTAGTCCACATAGGTGTGATATGGGACCAATAAATCCATCCCAAAAATGACATAAAATCAAATCATCTTAGGGATGAATAGGTCCCATAAGAAATGATGGATACATACCTCAAGGGAGAATTCCTTGAACTAGTGTACAGTCTCTGAAGGTATTCCTAAATGGGTATTAAGGGTCCTCATCACACATAAGTACTAAATATCAAGACCAAGTATTTTCACAATATCCATAGAGATAAAGGAATGTGAAGCACTAATATCTAATAAGGAAGATACGATATTAGAGGCTACTAGAATTGTACCTTGAATAGTAAATAACACAACACCCTGATCCTCTAGTATATGATACACTAAATAAATCTAGCCCCATCCACAACCATGTGCTACAACCTGACTACTTTGAACGTGTCCTCTCTGTTGGTGTTGTATATCTAAATTTTGGATACCTTATCCATGACCTCCTTATTTTCCTGTACAGTTGGTATTACTCTAGCTACATGCCTATAAAGGTTCTCCTGAAGTCATATCAAATATGGATCCTCTCCCACTAGTAACTAATAGTAAGGTAATTTAAAATGATAAAGGTAACCTAATCTTAAATAGCCGCAAAACTCAATGGGTTCTCTAGGATATTGGGGATTCTTATGTTCAGGCTTTCCACATTGGTAAAAACCCATAAGACTATCATTGGGTATCACCGTTTTGTCACTACTCACACATGCAGTCTCAAAGTGTCTCTTCTGACCACTATTAGAACCACTTCCATGTATCAATTTTGAACCACCCTATATCACACCATTAGATTCTATCAGGTTTTACTTAGTGATAAGAGCCAAGTTTACTATATCAAACATAGTGGTTAACCCAAAAACATTCACCTGATATTGAATAGGATGCATAATACCATCCTCAAATTGGCTCGCTTTTACTATATCATCATTAGTATAGATAGGCACAAAGAAATGAAGCTCAGTAAAATGATATGATTGGTCCATAACAGATATATAATACTACTAAAGGTTCATGAAATTCCTAGAACGGTTATCCCTAAAGATTTTATGGAATAAATAGTCATAGAATCTAAATTGAAAATCCCTCTAAATCACTTCTTGTTACTAACTTTACTGGTTAAAAATATCCCACCAATGTTTTATGGATTCTCATAGCATATATGTAGTGAGATTTATTCTCATCTTAGGAGGTTTCTCAAGGTGATCAAAGATAGATAAGACTATCTCAAGTCTTAACTCTATATTCTGGATTTAGTACCCCTAGTTTCTGGTATGTAACCCTTTATTTATGATTTTATTGTATATAAAGTTTAAGGTTGAAGGTTGGGAGATTTTGGTGAACTTTCAATAAGTTTTGGTGTAAAAAGGAGAGGCACACGGGATACGCATGGTTTGTCCAAACTATGCGGAAATCCTAGGAGAAACCGTGCGCAGTAGCAGGTTTGAGGTAGAATATTTGGAAAATTTGGCACATAGTTAGAAATACCATGTGAGGATTCCATGAGAGACTATTTTTGAGGTAGTATCTAACACACGTTTAGTGCACAGTTTGTCTAACTTTGTGACTAAGTCATGCACGGGCTAAAAACCACCTTCTTAAAAAGTGGATCTAGGTCGTACTTGCCTTTAATCTACTCGATTTTTACCCAAAATAGATCGAAATATGGATTTTGATTTTCCTAAGGCCAAATAAGGTTATCCCATTTATCTGGATGCAATTTGAAGGATTCCCTTAGTGATTCGAAGCTGGATTCTTGAGGTATGTCATTGTTCTTCATTGTTCTTGTCATGCTTCCTTAGATCTACTTAGATGTACTTCTCCTCTCTTATCATATTATAATATCAATGCCTGAAATGTGTAGATATAAGATTTTTAATTCCAAAGATTATTATATTTTGTCTTTATCATGATATAGAAAGATATATAATGTGGTTTAATGGAATTTTTACCCGGTTGTGTGAGCGTTCTTCATCCGTTTTCGGTTTTTGTCAAAACCTTTGAGGTGGGTGGCTTAAATCTTGAATAAAATGAGTAAAACTGATTGGAATTATTTTAAATTGATTTCCTTATGATTAATTTATTGTGAATTGGCTATTTAATAATTTTTGGAAACCCTCTTTTGTGACAGTTTGGCATGTGGTGGAAATTTAGAAAATTGGTGTTCTTGTTTGGTGCTTTGATGTTTGATTTTAAAATGAAGATTTTAAAAAAGGGATTAAACTAGAATTGTGGTAAATGGTTTCTATTTAAGGTTTTAAATAAAATTAATGGTTTATTGAAATTAAATGGTTGATTGGAATTGGTCATTTAACAGTCTTCAACAAAAGAACGGTTTTATTGAAGTGGTTTAAAATGTTTATTTGGAATAGTTTTGGAATACATTTGGTTTTGTGTGATTTCATGTTATATTTGACCCTAAATAAGGGATTTTTACCATTGGGGTACAAAGTGTGTGACCCTAGATCAGGGGCATGTTTTAGTGGGACACAAGGTAATTGGAAGAGAGACTGCTCATGAGTATGGAACTGCCAAACGAAACATGCATGGGTGTGTGTTGTGAACCATATAATGGGTATTCCAAAGTGATAATGAGAAATGGTTTTCAATACTTGTTTGGTTGTTTTTCTAGAACTATGGATTTTTGGAAAATTGGTTTAAATATCACTTGTTTTTATTTGGTTACAAATGGTTTTGGAACTTTTTTATATTGTGATATAAAATATTTTATGGAATTTTTTTATATAAATATTTTTATATAATTGTTGTTAACCTTTATATCCTAGTGTTTTGAGTAGGTAAATCATTGGGGAAAGCCTACTGAGTTTTATACTTGCCCTTTCCATGGCACTTTGGTGCTTTTTCAGATACTATCTTCCGGGACATGGGAAAAGGTAAAGTATCACATGTTTTTAGAACCACCTCATGATACTTGGGGTTTTTGGTGATGTTGGAACAATAGATCTTATGAATCATGGAGTCTTGGTGTCATCTTTGAGTCTTATTAGTTGTTTATCCACTGTTTACTTTGATTGTTACTTGTCTTCCATTTTAGTACACTTTTGCGTGGTTTTGAAGTAAATGAAGTGTTTGAGTTGTCTTTCATTTATTCATGCATCATATAGTGAACTATTTGGTTATGGTTTTCTAGGTTAATGGTTTTATTTCTTAAAGGTTATATCATCCACAACTTTTATTTAAAACCCTTCGACATTTATTTCCATCCTTTTTCATCTTGGGGTTGTCACTTAAGGAATAGTAATGATTCGTTGTATTATCATGCCAATGAGTGTAAGTGAGTCATTACAGATGGTATCAACTTGTTCGGTCCTTTCCAAAAAAGTGGTCTTCAATTTTCTTGGTCTTAGAGTTGAAATTCATTCTTATTTATTCCTTAGTTTGTGATCTTATAAAGTAGTAGGATTTTTAGGACAACACATAAAAAGACGTAGCTAACCTTTTTATGTTGAACTTCTAGTTACCAGGGAGTTGTGTATATAAGTGTTTTGGAGACACTTATAGGATGATAGAATCCCATTGTCATGGGTTTAGAAAATGAGATAAGTAGGGCATGAATTAGAGGAATGAATTCCCACTTGTATTTCATATTTCATTTTTGAGTAATGATTTATATTTTGTGAAAAAATTCTTATTTTTTTAAATCATGGTAATGTTTTAAAATTAAATACTTTAAAAAGAATACGGTTGATGTATTTTTAGAATTTTATTTTCAAAAATAAAGTTTCAAGTTTTCTAAAATGGTTGATTTTGGAAAGTAATGTTATGATAGATGATGTGAGAGAATTTGAAATTCAAATCCATCAGTTTCTAGAGAGTGAGACTTACAAAGTCTGTTGTTGTTTAGAAAATGGAACCTAGTAGGCATCATAGAAACCAACCAGAAGAAGCTGCAGAGAATGTGGTTTTACTTGAGCCACAAGTGAACCAAGAGCTGGTTTGGATTATCTTCCAAGCATTTCAAGCTATGGACATAGGGAACCAGAGGGATGATCAAAGTCATATGGATCATTCCATCCAGTTCATGAAGCATAATCCACCCATCTTATAGGGAGTTTCTGAACCTGAAAGGGCATAGGTTTGTCTGTAAAGGATGAATCGTATCTTCGATTTCATTAGAACTCAAGAAGATTTGAAGGTTAATCTCGAAATGTACATGCTCGAGGATCTTGCACCCCAGTGGTGGGATATAGAGGTGCATGCCAAAATAGATCAAGGCCTTATTTGGGAGGATTTTGAAGAATTTTTTTAACAAACAATTCTATCCTCATACGTTCAGGATCTAGAAAGTGATGGATTTATTCAGCCTAAAGAAGAAAAATCTCTCTGTCACAAAGTATGCAGATAAATTCATGCATTTAGTGTGATTTTCACAAAAAGTTGTAGTAAGTGTAGCCTTTAAGAAACACGTCTTTGAATTAGGGATAAGGTAGGAGATTCACTCAAAGATTGTGGTGCTTTATATTATGGATTATACAGAGATGGTCAACAGAGAGAAAATGGTTGAATGTGACATCTCATGATCTATAGGAAGAGGAAGTATGATGATACTAATGGGAAATGGTGGGAACTCAAATTCTGAGATTAAACGAAAGAGGGATGCTTATTTCTAAGGTAGGAGCGTGACTCAAAATCAGATGGTTGGATTAGTAAACCTTCCTCCATGACCCGAGAGTAAAGAATGATTTTTATAATGTGGTTCACTTGACCACATAAAGTGAGATTTTACATCGCAACCTAGATCATGTCATAACATCAAGAAGATGGGTCATCTTCAGCGCTATTATCACAATGATTTGAAGTCAGGTGCTCGAGACACTTCCCAGGTGTCACAAGCATCATATGCTTCAACTAGATGAGGGCAGTAGAATCAGTTTTTTAGAAAAACAGAGCTATCCATGGTGATTCTAGGAATACCATGAATCCTCAGCAAGTGAAATCTTGGCAAGGAAATAATGATCATAGTGTACCGATGAAGTAGTTTTATGGAGCTGAGAATATGATGGTAGATGATTCGGTTAGAACATCTATAGTGGGAGGTACGATTCTATTAAATTCTACCCTTATGCAAGTGTTGTTTGATAATTGTGAATTGAGTTCCGTTTTTGATTCTTATGTTATTGATTTTCTAATTTTAAAAGTAGATATTATGCATTATTTTTTAAAACTTACAACTCCTCTCGGTTAAAGAGAATGTTGATCCTTCATGTGTAAATCATGTTCTATTACTATTGATAGAGCTGAGTTAAAGTGGGACTTCTTAGTCTTGGAGGTGGATGTCTATGATGTAATCCTGAGTATGGATTAATTGACAACATACAAGGCTCACATTGACTCTTATAGAAGGATGGTTAGTTTCGCAACTGAGGATGGCGTTGAGAATCTATTCAGTGGAGAAAATGTGTTGAAGGCAAGTGCAACAGGCTTGTTGGCACCATTTGTGGGAACAATATCTTTCCAGGTTGAGGAATTGAACTTTGCATCGATAGAAGAGATCAAGGATATCATTTTTCTAGTAGTCTTGGATCAATTTCCAGACGTCTTTCCCAAGAAATTATCAGGGTTACCACCTGTAAGGGAAGTGGAGTTTATGATTGATCTCTACCTGGTGACCATTCATATTTCCCTTATGTCTTATAGGATGGCACAAACAGAGTTAAGGGAACTCAAAGTGTAGTTGGAGGATCTGGAAAGAAAAAGTTTCATTCAGTCAAGTATGTCTCTGTGGGAATCACTAGTCTTGTTCATGAAGAAAGCATACAGAACTCGTCAGTTGTGGGTTGATTATCATAAGCTTAAAAAATTTATGATAAAGAATAGATATCCACTTCCATACATTGATGACCTATTTGATTAGTTTAAGGGAGCTCAGTTGTTATCTAAAATTGGCTTGTGATAAGGATATCACCAATTGTGAATTTGGAAGGAATATATTCTGAAGACATCTTTTAAAAGCAGATATAGACACCATGAATATGTATTCATGCCTTTCAGTCTTATAAATACATCAGAAGTCTTTATGGCATTGATGAATTGGATATTTCAGAAATATCTGGATTCTTTTGGGGTGGTGTTTGTGGATGACATCTTGTTGTATTCAAATACAAGGGTTGAGAATGTGGAACACCTAGTGACAGTGTTAAAAATATTGATAGATCGATGTTTGTATTCAAAATTATCTAAGTGTGATTTTTGGATACAATAGGTATGCTTCCTTGGCCATGTAATTTCTAAAAAATGTGTTTTGGTTGATCTAGAGGAGATATAATTTGTTATCTCTTGGCAACCATTGAAGAATATTTTTGAGATACGAATCTTTCTTGGTCTAGATGGTTATTATTGATTCTTTGTTCATGATTTATCACAACTAGATTCACCTATGAAGACCTTTACAAAGAATAATTCTCCATTCCAGTGGACTGATGAATGGAATAAGTCTTTCAAAGAGCTGAAAGTTTATCTTACATTATCACCTATCTTGATTTTTCTAGAATCAAGAAAGGTTTATGTTTTATACTGTGATTCCTCAGGATATAGGTTAAGATATGTTCTCATTAAAGGAGACTATGTGGTTTCTTATGGTTCAAGGTAGTTGAGAGTGAATGAGAAGAACTACCCAACACATGACTTGGTGTAAGCTGCAGTCGTTCATGCTTTGAATACTTGGTGCTTTTATCTCTTTGGTGGTAAATTGTTTTTGTTCATAGATCATAAGAGCTTTAAAAATATTTCCTCACAATGAGATTTGAATCTGAGGCAAAGGATATGAATGGAGTGTCTTAATATGTTTGAATTTTACTTGATGTATACACCAAGAAAAGGGAATTTGGTTGCAGATGCATTAAGTAGAAATGGATGTGCTCAGTTGAAAAAAAAAGTTTTAGATGAGTGGTAGTTGATGTCAGTCCTAGCTGACATTCATATGGAATGTGAAGATAAAGGTGGTGTTGCGGTTTTTTTTTCAGTCTCTATGGTTCCTGATTTGGTAATGATGGTTAAAGAGGCACAAATATCTAGTGAATAATGCTTGGTTATGAGTACAAAAATGAATGGTGGGGAGACAATTGATGGATGGAAATATATGGGAGTTTAGTGTTGTGGTTCAAAAATCGGATGGTTGTACCTATGTCTTATCATGAACAACTTCTTCATGACTACCACTATTCGAGATGGGATCTACATCTGGGAATACAAAATATGTATAAGGTGTTAAAGGAAAAGTTTTGGTGGATTGGTATGAAATGGAAAGTGGCTGAGTTCGTTTTAAAGTGCTTCACTTGTCAAATAGTTAAGGCAGAACATCAACAATCAACATGTATGTTTTAGTCTTTACCTATACCAGTGTGGAAATAGTAGTGGATAGTGATGGATTTTGTTACAGGTCTCCCAATAATGGTTTGAAAACACGATGTCCTATGGGTGATAGTGGATTATCTCACAAAGTTATCCCATTTTATTCTTATTCGTGAAACTCATACGATGGAGGATATATCCAAAATCTATATCCAATAAGTGGTAAAGAGACATGGAATACCAGTTTCAGTCATTTTAGATAGAGATCTATGGTTCATGTCACATTTCTATAAATCCTTATAGAAATCCCTTGCGACTTAGTTGACTATGAGTATGTGATATGCCCAATTTTTGTATACTGTTTCATATATATTAACAAGCATAAAAACTTTTTTTCACTAAATATCAATTGTTTTGTGGATAAAAGTCTTTATATTGGTGATAATGATGATTTGCAGGTTTTTTTCATACAAAGTCAAAAATCAGGAAAATACAAAACAAAAATTCAAATATACACACCGTGTACTTTCTGGTACACGTCGTGTACTATGGCCATGCCACGGATCGGGAAGACTAGATACACACCCATGTTTCTGGCCAATGCATACATACCATGTACTTCCCATTTACACACCATGTGGCCCTTATAGAAGTGGTTGGTGGTCGATGAATGATATTACACGCCATGTATGGTGGTGCTACATGCCATGTACTAACACCTACCAGGCGGCGTTGTGTTCCAAGTCAAATACGAAATGTTATCTCACCTACCAGTGGATAAAAGATGGCCAAAACTCGTTGAATAGGGTACATGTTGTGTACTTTTTACTACACGCTGTGTATTACTAAAACCTATAAAAGGAGGGAAGGCCCTCCAAGTTTGATATGGCTGATTAATTCCAAGAGAGACCAAGTGGGAAAATTCCAGAGATGCCCAAGGAGAGAAGAAAATAAATGGGGTGATGTCGCTACCTCCCCAATGATATTCAATCTGAATTTTGTGCCACGTTGAATTCAGGTATTGTAAGTAGTTTAGTTATTATCTACTCTATGGGTAGCTAAATACCCTATGTGTTGGGGATATGTATAATTATGTGTTGTATTTTTTCAATTGTGATATTGTAATTGTGTTATTCATTCTTCTCTCATAATTCCTTAATAATCCTTTTTATATATCTCTAGAAATCTCATATATTAACAAGAACAAGATTTCTAGAGATCATATAAAGAATTACGATTAAGAACATCCATGATCATTGGATGAGCTTATCATCTCAAAAGGGATACAATTAATTAAATTAAGATAAATCAAATTCCAGACCAAGGAATTGGTTTCTATTGATTTAAACAAAACTCACCGGGCCAAGGGGGTTATGTTACATTCATAACCCAGAGATGGAGTTATTATGAACTACACAACCTCATAAGAAAATTGATTTAATAAAAACCTTAAAAATCATCATCCCTGATGCATTCTTCCCATTTCTCATCAAAAATAAAGTTTTTATGTTTTTCTTTATCTTTAAATAGATTTGTTAAATCAATTAAAATTTCATCACCCTATTGTTAAAACACAAAAATCTACTCTAAATTTTAGAAAATTTCACTAAATTAATAACAAACTATAAAATAAAAAACACAATAACTCCCTTTCCCTATGAATCGATCCCTTAATTTCACTGTACTTGTTTGGGTAAATTAATTTGGATTGTCAAAAGTAATAGTTCGGTAGAAATGATACCAAATTTTGGAACCATTTCTGGGGAAAAAGTTAACGATGTTTTGATTAATTAGTTTGCATTAATTAAAGTGAAAATAAAAATTAAAAATTCAAAAAAAATATCATCTTAATGTCATTTATATTTTTCACTAGTTTGTTTTTCCTCTTTTACGCTTGGTATTTTGTTTAGTGTTGTGCAGATTCAAATGTGCATGAGTGGCCCAATCACACATTCCAAGAGGAATCATTTGACATCCTTTCACTTGATCTAGAGATCGAACAAAATGATCTTGCAGTGATGACGTGCACTTATGGACGAGCGCAACCAGAACACTACCATGCAAAATATTGAAGAGGGAGATCCAGTTGCTGTCTAAGGAGCCAGATAATTGGTTGGCTCGGATGACAACTAGAACCAACAAGCCCCATTTGTTCCAAGGTATGGCCTGCAGATACTCCAATAGTTTCAACCAGAGTGGTTTCTATACCTACAGCCAGGTCAGGGGCCTTATTTTTCTCCTGAGCAACAATTTTTCCCCCTACCTCCCCAAGAGAAATTGCCCCCACACCGTACCCTTATAGAGTATAGTCTTCCTTTAATCCAAGGGGCAGATATGGGAATTTTTGAGACCACCAGTGTAGGCCCAGCATTTCTAAATCAAGTCAGCCATCATGAAACTCATTCAAAACATGGTTCAATTTGGAGGCTTAACCAGTGAAGACCCCATCACTCATCTATCCAATTTTCTAGAAATATGTGACACCTTATGCTACCTTGGGGTGTCCAAAGATTCCATTTGACTTCGGTTATTTATATTTTCATTATGGGATAAAGTGAAGGACTTGATCAAAGTATTACCTCAATGCTCCATCCTCATCTGGGAGGCATTGGCCCAGGCTTTTCTATCCAAATATTTCCCACCCTCTAAAACGGTGACCCTGCGGAATGAAATTCATGACTTTCAGTAACATGATTATGAATCCTTATACGAGTCTTGGGATAATTTCAATAAAATTATAAGGAAGTGACCTCATCATGGCCTTCCACTATGGATGAAAGTCCAAACCTTTTATGGTATTATCATAATGAACACCATGTCTGTGGTGGATGTAGCTGCTGGAGGAACCTTCATGAGGAAATCGCCAGAGGAACTCTTTGAATTTCTCAAAGACATGTCTTCCAACATATTACAATGGAACTCAGAGTGAGGAACTCAGAAGAGAGGCATGAAAAACGTTGATGACACTATGATTCTTACTACTCAACTTCATTTTGTTTCCAAGAAGATCGATGCATTAAATTTGAAAAATGCATCTCATTCTAAAATGGTAAATCACCCAGCATGCGGTGAATGTGGTGAAAATCACATCATGGGTGAATGCCCAGGGACAAGTGTTGTTTCCTCGACAAGTGAGGTAAACTATGTATCCCAAAACAGAGGTCCAAATATGTACCCTCATTACCAAAACTCATCATTTAAAGAGAACTCAAATACGGGTTGGGGGAAACAAAAAAAATATCCTCAACCCTATCCCCAAAGGCCAACCGGTTATGGTAAACAACCATACCAGAATCCCTATCCAAGACAGTAGCAGTAGGGGTCTTTTCAACAACAAGGGTATCAAAACCCTCATCTGGTGCAACAACCGAGGTAGCCACAACCTCAAACAGCTGCACAACAACCTCAATGGGAACCCCCATCAACGATGGAATAAATAATGACAAATTTCATCACAACTGATGAAACAAGATTTCAAAATCAAGAGGCATCTATTCGATGCCTTGAGAATCATATTTGGAAACTTTCCAATCATCTCTCTTCAAGGAAACTTGGTACTCTGTCAGGTAATACTGATAATAACACACGGTAAGAAGCCAATGTTGTCATATTACGAAGTGGGAAGGAGCTCCCTCAGAATTTAACTACAAATCAAAGTACAACTACAACTCCAACTCAACCAAAGTCATCTTCTGAAAAAGAATTCAAAATAGAGGAATATCCCTCAACTTAGGAACAACCAAATATTATACATGTCAAGGTAAAATAAGTGTTTAAACATTTTGAACCCCCCCCCTTCCATTTCTTGGACAAATGATGCAAAGGAAGATGGACCATCAGTTTGTGAAATTCATGGAGGTATTTCAGAAACTTCATATCAATATTTATTTCGCTGAGGCATTAACTCAAATGCCAACATACAAGAAGTTTATGAAGGAAATACACTCCAATAAGAGGAATATGGAAGATTTAGGGACCATTACCCTAACTAAGGAATGCTCAAAAGTGGTACAACATTCTCTTCCTCCCAATCTCCAAGATCCAGATAGTTTCACAATACCCTACACAGTTTGATCTTGTAAGTTTGGGAAAACCCTTTGTGACTTGGGGGGGGGGAAGTGTTAACCTTATTCCCTATGGATTCTTCAAAAATATAGGGCTAAATTATCTCCAACCGACTCAGGTATCCCTTCAACTGGAAGATCAATCCATCAAATATCCTAAAGTGCTACATGTGGATGTTCTCGTCAAAGTATGACGTCTTATTATTCTTACTGACTTCATCATACTCAACATGGAAGAAGATCAATAGGAAACTCTCATTTTGGGAAGACCCTTCTTGGATAATGGGAAGGCGTTGATTGATGTACATCAAGGAAATATTATCTTTTGAGTGGGAGATGAAAAAGTCTCCTACAACATCCTCAAAGCAGTAAAGCAGGTATCACTGATGGAGAATGAGGATTGTTTTATCTTTACGAAAATGAACAGTACCTTGGGTTATATGGGAGATGACATGGAATATTCTTCTATAACCACTGATCTAGTCATTAACAACATCTAGTCTAGAGTTGAATCGGAAGAGTTGCAATTCGTCATTGGCCAGGGTGATCATTATTGGAAATAGGCAATCATTCCAGATATCCTAAAATGAGCCAAGGTAGAACCCATGGTGCCCTAAGTTCTGAATTCCCCTCAACATGAACTCAAACCTCTCCCATAATCCTTAAAATATGGGTACCTGGGTGTTGAAAACACTCTACCAGTAATCCTCAATGCTTCACTCACAAAATATCAAGAAGAGGCACCCCTACAAGTTCTGCGAAGAAGAAAACAAGTCATTGAGTGGAAAATTGATGATATGAAAGGGATCGACCCCACTATTTGTACTAAAAACGTATTACAAGAAGAAGGATAAAATCCCTCTCAGAAACCACAGTGACGGTTAAATCCTCCCATGAAGGAGGTAGTGAAAAAGGAGGTAATAAAGCTCTTAGATACAGGGATCGTCTACCTGATTTTCGATAGCCCATGGGTAAGTCCTCTGCAAGTGGTACCCAACAAGGGGGTATCACTATAATCGGTAATGATAAAAATGAACTTATCCAAACCAGAACAGTCACGGGATGGTGGGTATGTGTGTATTACTTAAAACTAAATGATTCCACATGAAAAGACCACTCCCCGCTCCCTTTCATGGATCAAATGTTGGAGCACTTAGCAGGGCATGAATTTTATTGCTTCTTGGATGGTTATTCTATTTATGACCAAATATCTATCTCCCTTGAATACCATGAAAAAATCACCTTCACATGCCCTTAAAGAACTTTTGCCTATCGTAGGATGTCATTTGGCATTTGTAATGCTCCATCCACCTTTCAACATTGCATGTTGGACATCTTCCATGATATGGTAGAACAAATTCTGGAAGTCTTCATGGAAAATTTTTCTATCTATGGGAAATCATTCAACACTTGATTTCAAAATCTTGAATTAATTCTAGAATGGTTTGAACACACCAATCTAGTTTTAAACTGGGAGAAATGACACTTCATGGTACAACATGGCATCATCTTAGGCCATCGAATTTCTAATAAGGGCATTGAAGTTGACCTAGCCAAGATTAAAATCATCTCACAATTTCCTATTCCCACATATGTCTGGGAAATCCAAAGATTTATTGGTTATGTTGGTTTTACAGGATATGTTTTCATGATTTTTCAAAGATTATTAAACCATTAACCAATATTCTTACAAAATATTCTATCTTTGAATTTGAAGAACAATACACCCTATCTTTCCAACTTCGGAAGAAAAAATTATTAGAATCCCCTATCATGATTTCCCCAAATTAGGAGGAGTAGTTTGAGGTTATGTATGATGCAAGTGACTATGTAGTGGGAGTTGTTCTTGGGCATAGACTCGATAAAATCTTCTGACCGATCTAT
This sequence comes from Viscum album, assembly GCA_963277665.1. Lineage (NCBI taxonomy): Eukaryota > Viridiplantae > Streptophyta > Magnoliopsida > Santalales > Viscaceae > Viscum > Viscum album. Next base: position 58,302,668 of record OY728156.1, read on the forward strand.
TATGTCAGCAGATCCATAAATGAATCACAGATCAACTACACTACTACTGAGAAGGATATTCTGACTGTGGTTTTTACATTTGGAAGGTTATGTTCTTATTTTGTGATTTCAAAAATTAATTATCTATACTGGCCATAAAGTACTAAAATTCTTGCTGAACAAGAAGGATGAAAAACCATGACTCATCTGTTGGGTGCTTCTTCTCTAAGAATTTTATTTGGATATCCATGATAATAAGGGAAGTGAAAATGTTGTGGTTGATCATCTCTCTAGGTTAGAATTACCTCATCTCGAAAGAGAAGAAGATAAAGACATCAAGGAAGACTTCTTGGATGATCGCATTTTCTCTGTTAAAGCTTCACCTCATATATGGTATGATTACATAGCCAATTATTTGGATATGGGAGTCATTCACCCTGATTTAACATTCCATCAAAAGAAAATATATATTTCTGATGTGAAAAGATATTTCCGAGATGACCCCCTACTCTTCCGCTCATGTGGAGATGGGGTGATCCGACACTACATCCCAAAGGATGAAATTCAAGAAATTATAGAATTCTATCATTCTTCCCCATCTAGGGGACATCATGGGTCAGACTGAACAATGGAAAAAATTATCCAATCTGGGTTTTTCTGGACCACCATTCACAAGGACACTGAAATTTTTTTGACACTCTGTGATTGATGCTAGCGGACAGGTAACTTGGGGTGCCAAGCTGAAATGCCTCAACACCCCATTCTTGAGATTGATATTTTAGACGTATGTGGTATTTAATTCATGGGCCCTTTTCCTCCATAATTTTAAAACTCCTACATACTAGTTTTTGTGGACTACATATCAAAATGGGTGGAATCCTCTTCCACGACACACAACACTGCGAAGGTCTTTGTGGATTTTCTGAAGAAGAACATTTTCAGTAGGTTTGGTGTTTCACGTGTGTTGATCAGTGATAGAGGAATTCATTTTGACAATGCATTGATGTGAAATGTGATTTTGAAGTACGGAGTGAGATATAACCATGGGACACCTTACCATCCCCAATATAGTGTCTAATTGGAGGTATCAAATCGTGAATTAAAACAGATCCTGGAGAAGACAGTGGGAGATTCAAGGATGGACTTGTCCAAGAAAATTGGTGATGTCTACTGGGAATACAGGACCACCTTCAAGACCCCTCTAGGGATGTCTCCATTTTGGTTGATCTATGGGAAGCAGTGTCATTTACCTATGGAGTTTGAGTATAAAGCTTATTAGGATGTGAAATCCCTGAACTACTATCAAAAAGATGCGGCAAAAAAGAGAAAGTTTCAATTGAAGGAACTTAACAAGATTCAGCAGAAGACATATAAGAATGTCAGGATATATAAGGAGAAGAAAAAGGTGGTCCATGACTGAATGATATCTCAAAAATCATTCCATATTGGTGATGATGTACTTTTATTTAACTCCCGTTTGAGATTGTTCCCAGGTAAACTCAAGTCCCGGCAGTCAGGACCTTTCAAAGTGATCAAGGTTTTTTCCCATGGTGTGGTGGAAGTGGTTGAAGCATACAATCAACAATTTAAGGTAAATGGTTAGCATTTTAAACATTATTTTCAAATGGAATATATGGTGGGTACACTCTCCACCATACAATTCAGGTTGCACAACGCTCAGGTAAGATCGATCCAACGACGTAAAAAAAGGTACTTCCTGGGAGGCAACCCAGAGGTTACACGACGTGTACCACTTAAACACAAAGTGTATGCTGATATTTTTTAGTTTATGTTCTTAATATTATAAATATATAGATTAAATAAGTTAATAAATAGGGATGATGTTGGTGCCGATGGTAAGGTTACTGGAGTTTATCCGAGCCATCATCGATTTGAATCCCTCCATACCTACCTTTGGAATGAGGTTCATAATTTTTATACCCTTTTTTAATTTCATGGTGTGTGTATTATTTTTCATAATATATAAATTTGTTTAAATAAAATAAAACCCTTGATGGGGATGGACCGACTAGCCAGGGTCGTATACCGGTTCCAAAATACTCGAGTTCGAATCCTGACAACCGGCCCATTTCCATCATTTTTCATATTAATAAAACCACACAATGTGCATTTTTGATATACATAGTGTGTGACATGTTTTCACTGATAATTTAAATAGTTTTTTAAATATGAACATACATGCGGGTGAAGTTGGTAAATGGTAAGTCTCATCCCTGGATCCAAAAGACCTGGGTTCGAACTCGGCTAATCCCCCTGCTTCATCTCTTTTATTCAAATTAAAACCACATGTTGTGCATTTTATTTGTCCCATGTAGAATTATACCTTTAATTTAAAAATTAAAATTAATTATAAATAGGAATCAGTACAACATTTTCTCCAATGGTTGAGGACTTACGTTCGGAACGGTCGATCGCCAGTTCGAATCACACCCCAAGCACCAGACCAAAGGTTTTAGTCATCCTTTTCCAATTTTAGAACACACGATGTGTATTTTCCCAATACATTACATGTATAGATTTATTTTTAGTAAATAATATATATATATATATATATATTAATTATTAATATTAATTATTATATAGTTTACTATAATAATTATATTATATACGTTACTTAAAAAATCACTTACACAATGTGTACAGTCTTATAAAAGTCATGTATTTTGGCTATAAAGTTCGGGTGCTACCCTGCCTCAGGCCGTGTCACACGACCCCCCCCCCCCCCTCATTTTTTTCTCCTGCATGCCCTCCGACCTCCCCGATTTCAAACTACTGATTTTGATTGTTGTTCAGCCTGATTTCTATTGCATTGTGATCCTCAACTCAGGTACACCATTCTACACTCCTTATTTCTCCATTTTGATCACATATAGAGAGATTTACCGATCGACCGACCATTTGGCTTCCCATGCATTACACAGGGTACGTGAAGAACACACGTTGTATACATCTCGTACACAGCCACACACGGTATGATATCACCATTTTCTTGGTACAGGGTGTGTACGTTCGGTACACGCCATGTACCGTGCCTCCCCTAGACTTTTGGCCCAGACCGTGTCCTCTGGTACATGGACCCTCCCATGTTCCTATACATGGTGTGTCTGTTTGGGACATTCCATGTCCTCCAACCATTTCGAGGACTCCGTGTGGCCGGTGTACACTCCCTGCACACCATGTTTCCATACACGGTATGTACCCCTTTCCACACGGTGTGTGTATTGTCTGGTTCCCTACCCTCATCGAGCCATGTATAGATCCCTACACAGGAACCACTCCATGTTTTCCTACACATTGGGTACACATTGGTACACATTGTGTAGTGGTTTTATATGGCACATTCCCTTGTGGAATATCTATCCAGAGTACACGGGTTCTTCCATAAATCCTTCTACATGCCGTGTACCCTGGATCTACACACTGTGTTCTACTATATTTTCTATTTTCTCACTTTTTAATATTTTTATTTTTCTTCTTTTTTTGTTTTGTTTTATTTTCTTCCATGTATAGATGACAAAGATCATGTGTGTGGGAAGCAACCTGCTTCCACTGCTGAGGGCGAGCGGCCTCCTTGTCGTCAGATTCATCTTCAAAATTCTGAGCGGCCAGCTATGGATTTCCTAGTTTTCCAGCCCCCAGTGTTGGCTGCTCTGCCTCCTCTTCTATTGGTGCCCCCCTATGTGACCTCTATCGGTCTAGTTCCTCCTCTTCTCCTCCCTCCCCCCACTACTTCTGTACCTTCTACGGTGGATGAGAGATCCTCTACCATAGCTCCATATTCCAGATCCACATCCTATGAGCTACCCTCCATGCCCATAGTGGACCTGACCGAGCCAGCACCTCCACCCTCCACTAGCTATCCCACTAGGGTAGCTCAATTATCCACTACTCCACCTCCTACCACTGTAGTAGGACCATCACCTCTGGTACACGTCATTCAACCACCGCCTGCTCCAGCTGCTGCCTGCCCTCTATCGCATTCATGACTAATATTTTTTTAGGTTCATCCTATGGTTGAGCGATTTCGGAGATTCTTCCTCCACACTATTCAGTTGAGCTGTCACCACATGGACGTCAGCAATCCCCAAGGTTTGGGAATCTGGGAGGATATTGAGGAGCTTTTGGTTCATACTCATCTTTTGGAAACATTTTAGGTTAGCACACCTACATATTAGGATTTATTTTTGGAGTTCATGGCCAATTTCGAGTTCTATGGGACTACCTACCATCATACACTCACCGATGCAGCCCTCCCGGTTCGCTTTCGGCTAGGTAGATTCCCCTTTTCCCTTACCATGGCAGAGTTTGGCTGAGGGTGTAGCTTTTACCCCCATCCTTTCACCCCACCATCCGTTTATTCCCTTACCCACCCTGAGTTCTCTAACCTTGTTATCATGTGGTGGGATATTTCTAGGCCTGACCACAGGTACACCCCCACTCACAAAAGAGCACACTCATCCTTGACTCGTCCCTTAGTTTTCTTCACCAGTGCTTTAGCACCATTATTTTTCCACGCCATGAAGATATGGGTGTTGTGTTTGGCTAGAACATGGAGCTCATTACTTGTATTTTACAACACGACTACCCTGACCTCCCCTGCCTTTCCGCCACCTACTTCTACTCCATGATTCACGGTCGTCAGGGAAACATGAATGGCGGTTTCTATGCCACCTACCTAGCCCACCATTTGCAATTTTTTTCATCTCTCCCTCACGACCCCTTAGGATCACCTCAACATATCATCTTCCTCATGATTATCTGCATGCATATGGTTGAGTGCTGGGGCAATGTCTATGTACTCGTACAGGATGACCTAGCTCCTATCAGGGTGAGAAATGACCTGGTTGCTCCTACTGGTGTTCCTGACCAAGATCCACCACATCCACCCATGGATGTTCCCTAACCACACCACCCCCTTCTTCTATCCTTCCTTCTTCTTCTACCCTCCACTCTTCTTCTGAGCCTTCCACCTCCCCACCGCTTTCTACACCCTCATCTGATCTCCCCACCAGCCTCCTCCTGGTCGTTCTTCAGCATCAGCAGCGTACCCTCCTTGATTCCCAGATGCTAATAGAGTAGATAATGGGCCCCATTCTTCAGAATCTTGATAGTATGGCAACCCCAACACCTGGTCCTCTACCTTCTCTATAGCCTCCCACCACACAATCTCCGCCGACAACTCTAGTCACAGATTCTATTCTTATCTCTCCTATCGGGACAGCTGTCACTAGTGCACCTCCTACGGCGGATGTACCAGCTGCTACCTCCCCTGCTGATCTTGAAGTGCCTCTTGTTCCTACTACTTAGAGTGGCATGCTCGTGCCTTTGGTATATTTTGCAGCTGATTCACCATTGTCGGATTCTTCTGTAGCAGATGATGCCTCTTCTGAGGCTACTAAGTGACTGGTTTTTGGGCACATTTATTTTCATTATATATATCTTTTATTTTCTCTGCTTGGGATGTGATGATGTATGTATCTGCAAATTTTTTCCCCTAACCTTGACTGTCATAGGTACACTGGAGTGACATGGGTGTATCTATTTCAACTACTTCCCAATTTTCTCACTTCACCATGAGGGGATTATTTTTCAGTGTTTCTTTTTCTTTTCTACATTGGGTTTACTTCTTCCATTGCTTCCCCTCATCTTATGTCCATTGTTTCCCCATATTCCTTCCTCTTCCTTGGTATTGGACTCAGGGGACCATGTGCTATATTAAGTGTGGGGGAGGGTCTCTGATTACACTAGTCTTTTCCTTGAACTGATTTAGGATACATCATTAATAGTTATCATATTTTAAATTATGGATAATATTTTATTAATTATAATTATAAATAATAAAGTCATAAAAGTGAATTTTAAAATTTACATGCTTATTTAAATTTTCAAATAATTTTAAAATGATTGGTGATATAGTTTGATTCTAGATTTTAAGTATTGGACATTTTCATTTATTAGAACTGATAATTTTGTACTCATGTCATGACCTGATTGACCATTGTATTTTTTCCATTCCCATGAGGTATTCTAAGCATTTGTGACATATTCTTTCTTATACCCTCTTTTCTTGAGATATTCTTGGGATATTTATAACTACCAGAACATGATAGTATTTCTCTTCAAAACATGAAGATTTTTTAATCACATTAAAATGATTGAGGCAATTGATTGTTTTTCAGCCCCTTTGACCTTGAGACCTACCCTACATATGATCTTTGTAAAACCCTTAGAAACCATGAACTGCCCTGATAGGAAGCTATATTACAAGCCTATTTTCCCTTCCTACCCTAATTATTTTATAATATTTCATGATTATTCACTTAAACTTTAGAGAGGTATTTTTTTCTCTTCATGGTATATGTTGGTGAGAAACCATGAATTTAAGTGTGGAGATTTTATCACTTGTTCATTTGGTAAAAAGAGTTTCAAAAAAAACTATTCACTGTATTATTAGTGTTCTCTATATTAAAAAAATGAAAAAAAGGACCAGATTCATTATTACGTATTATTGATGGTTTGTGGCCCTATATTAGCAAGGGAATATCATGTTGGTGATACCCTTTTAGAGATCTTGATTGGGGGTTCATTTTCATTAAGATTTATTTTGAATATCATGCATCATTTTTTAAGAATTCATCCTCTTTTTCAAGCCTCTACAATTAATTTTTATCATTACCTACTAACCCTTATCCTCAGACACATTTGAACCTTATTGAAAGCCCTTGTGATTTTTGTGATTGGACTTCTGAAGTAGAGAATGAGAACACTTAAATGCCTATAGATAGAGTGAATATACTTAATATTGATAATAACCCTGATTAAATAATCTTGAGTGATGAGTGTGGTACTTTTTGGTGAGGTAAATCATCAAGTGGCATGTTTATTTATGAAAAGTTAAAAAATGTGGATGAAAGAAGATGAAAATTTTTAATTAAATTATATATATGGAATGATTATAATATCTTTAGAATTGAAATATGTTTTGTTCTTTTTAAAATATTTTTCTATGAATATAGTATTTACAATTATAATTAATTGAATGCTTCCCTTTTAAAAGTATGGATTCTATTGATTTGATGTTGAGATCTTGCTTGAGGACAAATAAATGACTAAGTGTGGGGGAATTTGATATGACCAATTTTTGTATACGTTTTCATATATATTATTGAGCATAAAAACTTTTTTCCACCAAATATCAATCGTTTTGTGGATCAAAGTCTTTATATTGGTGATAATGATTTTTTTCAGGTGTTTTTTCAATCCAAAGTCACAAATTGGGAAAAGACAGAAAAAAATTAAAATATACGTGTTGTGTTCTTTCTAGTACACGTCCTGTATTATGGCCATGACACAGATCGGGAATACTGGATACACGCCCATGTTTCTATCCAAATCATACACGCCATGTACTTCCCATTTACACGTGGTGTGACACTTCTAGAAGCATTTGGTGGCCGATGAATGATATTACATGCCATGTATGGTGGCACTACATGTTATTTATTTCTTCATACCAGGTGGATCTATGTTACAAGTCAAAGATGGCATGTTATCTCACCTATTGGTGGAGAAAAGACATCCAAAACACGTTGACTAGGGTACACGCCCTGTACTTTCTGGTACATGCCATGTATTCCTAAAACCTATATAAAGAGGGCAGTCCCTCCAAGTTCGAGATGGCTGACTCATTCCAAGAGAGACCAAGTGGGAAAATTCTATAGACGCCCAAGGAGAGAAGAAAAGAAAGGAGGTGATGCTGCTACCTCCCTGATGATCTTCAATATAAAGTTTGTGCCATGTTGAATTCAGGTATTGTAAGTAGTTTAGTTATTATCTACTCCATAAATAGCTAAATCTCCTATGTTTTGGGTATGTGGACAATTATGTATTGTATTTTGTCAATTGTGATATTGTGATTGTGTTATTAATTATTCTCTCATAATTCCTTAATAATCCTTTCTATATATCTCAAGAAATCTCATATCAGACCAAGAATGGTATTTCTAGAGATCTTATAAGGAATTAAGATTAATAACATCCATGATCATTGGATGAGCTTATCGTCTGAAAAGGGATACAATTAATAAAATTAAGAGAAATAATATTCAAGAAAAAGGAATAAGTTTTTATTTATTTAAACAAAACTCACCAGACCAAGGGGGTTTTGTAACATTCATAACCCAAATATGTGGGTTATTATGAACAACAAAACCTCATAAGAAAATTGATTTAATAACAACCTTAAAAATCCACATCCCTGATGCATTCTTCTCATTTCTCATCAAAAATCATGTTTTTTCATTTTTCTTTAAATTTAAAGTAATTTGTTAATGCAATTAAAATTTAATCACCCTATTTTTAAACCACAAAAATATACTCTAAATTTAAAAAAATGTCACTAAATTAATCCCAAACTAGAAAATCAAAAACATGATAACTCCTTTTTCATATGGATCGATCCCTTACTTGCACTATACTTGTTTGGGTAAATTAATTTGGATTGTCGAAAGTAACACATCGGAAGGAACGATACCAATACAACATATCATCCTCAGATGGATGGGAAATATGAATGGATGATACAGACATTGTAAGGCATGTTTTGGTCTTTTGTAATGGATTTTTGTGGCTCATGGGAAGAGCATGTGTCATTAGTGGAGTTATTATATAATAACAGTTATTAGGGCTCGATACATATGGATCTGTTTGAATAATTTTATGGGAATCCTTGTTGTTCTCCACTTTTTTGGGTGGAAACAGGTGAGACTTTACTTGTTGGGCCCATCCTTGTCTAAAAAACAGTGGAGAATATTCAGTTGATCAGAAAGATGATGGATATGGCTCAAAGTCATCATAAATATTATGTTAATCATCGTCTAAGATCGTTATCATTTGCGTTCAGTGATCATATGTTCTTGAGAATATCTCTAAGGCTTGGACATCATCATTTTGGGAATCATGGAAAGTTATCTCCTTGATACATAGACCCTTTTGAGATAGTGGAATGGGATGGAGAGGTAGAATATAGTTTTTAATTTCCACCATGGTTCAGTTCATTGTATAATGTGTTCCATGTATCTCAGTTGAAAAAGTATCATCCTGATCCTGACCATGTCATCAGATGTGATCACATTGACCTAGAGTCAGATACATCTTTGATATATATTCTGGTGTAGATTTTGGATAGAGAAGAGAAATTATTGAATAGAAAAAGAATCATTCTAGTTCAAGTTTTATGGAAACATAGTTAGATTCAGGAAGAGATTTGGAAACATGAAAAGTGTATGAAAGAGCAATGAACAGAACTCTTTCATGGAAAATATGTTTTTCTACTTTCTAAGGACGAAAAGACCAATTGTGGGTAGAATTTAGTACCCTTGGTTTCTCATATGAAACCTTTTATTTATGATTTTCTTATATATAAAGTTTAAGGGTAAAGGTTGAGAAATTTTGGTGAAATTTCAATAATTTTTTGGGTCTAAAGAAGAGGTGCATGGGCTATACATGGTTTGTCCATATCATGTGGTAATCCTAGGAGAATCTGTGCATTGTAGCAAATTTGAGGAAGTAGATTTTTCATAGTTGGTACATGGTTAGGAATACCATGTGATGAGGTCATTCAAGGGTATTTTGAGGTAGTATCTAATGTATATTTAGGGCACGGTTTGTCTAACCATGAGACTAAACCGTTCGTGGGTTAAAAACCACCTCCTTAAAAAGTGTATCTAGATCATCCTTGCCTTTAATCCACTCATTTTTTTCCAAAACCATTGCTAACTCTGTATTTTTCTTCTCATGAGGCCAAAAAAGGTTATCCCATCGATCTAAAGGCAATATGAAGGCTTCACTTGGTGATTAGAAACCGGATTCTTAAGGTATGTCATCATTCTTCATTGTTCTTTTCACATTTCCTTAGATATACTTAAATCTACTTCTCCTCTCTTCTCAGATTCTCAGATCTATGCTTGTTATGGGTATATATATGATTTTTAATTCCAAAGATAATGAGATTTGGTCTTGGTCATTATGGAGTAAGAGATCTAAGGAAGCCTTTTGGAATTCTTACCTGGTTGTGTGAGTGTTCTTTATCCGTTTGCGGTTTTCATCAAAACCTTCGTGGTAGGTGGCTTCACTCTCGACTCCACTTAGTGGAATTAATTTTAATTCTATAAAATTTCATTCTTTATGATTAATTTAATGTGAATCGGTTGTTTAATAATTGTTGGAAACCCTCTTTTGTGATGGTTTGACATGTGGTGGAAATCTAGAAAATTGGTGTTCTTGTTTAGTGCTTTGATGTTTGATTTTAAAATGAAGATTTAAAAAAATATATAATTATGGTAAATGGTTTGGATTGAAGGTTTTCCATAAAAGTAATGGTTTTATTGATATGAAATGGTTGATTGGAATTGGTTGTTTAATGATCTTCAACAAAAGAACAATTTTTTTGAAATGGTTTGAAATGGTTATTTAGAATGGTTTTGGCATACATTGGGTTTTCTATGAGTTAATGTTCAATGTTCCTCTGAATTATGTATATTTATCATTGGGGTAAACGGTTTTTGACCTTAGATCAGGGGCATGTGTTAGTGGTACATAAGGTAATTGGACGATAGACCGCTCATGAGTATGGAACTATCAAATGAAGAATACATGGGTGTGTGTGTTGTGAACCACGAAATGGGTTTGCCAAAGTGATAATGAGAAGTGGTTTTAAAGCCTTGTTTGGTTTTTTTATAGAACTATGACTTGTTGTAAAATATTTTTAAATAGAACTTGTTTTCATTTGGTTAAAAATGGTTTATGAACTTGTTTATATTGTGATATAAACTATTTTTCATAATTTTTTATATAAATGGTTTTATATAAATGTTTTTAACATTTCTATCCTAGTGGTTTGAGTAGGGAAGTCATTGTGGAAAGCCTACAGAGTTTTATACTCACCCCTTCCTTGGCACTTTGGTGCTTTTGCTAATTCTATCTTCCGGGACATGGTAAAAGGTAAAGTATCACACTTTTTTAGAACCACCTTATGATACTTGTGTTGTTTGGTGATATTGTAGTAATGGAGATTGTGTATAATGGAGTTTCATTTTCATCTTGGAGTATTATTAGTTGTTTATCCTCTGTTTACATTGATATTTTATTGTCTTCCATTGTAGTACACTTTTGTGAGGTTTTGAAATAAATAAAGTTGTTGAGTTGTCTTTCATTTATTAATGCATCATATAGTGATCTATTTGGGTATGATTTGCTGGGTTAATGGTTTTATTTCTTAATGGGTAAATCATCACCCACTTGTATTTGAAACCCTTCACAATTTAATTTCATCCTTTAACATATGGGGATGTATCTTAATCCCTATTGATGATTCATTTTATTCTCAAGCCAATGAGAATAAGTGGTTCATTACACTGGGGTCCACCATCCCCTAAAAAATTAGGTGGATGCTACTGCTAAAACTCTGGCATCAACTCTCCCATAGAAGGGAAAAGTTATCAAGATCTCTAGATAGTATAAATAATCCTTATAAACTCCCCTAAAATTTTGTAATTATCTCCCATGTCAGGGATAATAAGAGGTACCATAGGTGGAACTACTAGAGTTATCACTGGTGGCTCAGTTCCCACCACCTTTGAAGTATGGTCATCACCACCCTTCTTGCATGAAAATAGTAGACACTGTAGTGTAATATATCTAAAAATTCCATGTACATGCCTCAGATAGGTTTTGATAATGGTAAAGATCATAGATATAAGAATATTATAGGTAAAAACATTCCTATATAAGTACCACACCCCTTTGCCTACTCTTAGATACAAGTCTATGTGATAAGAACAATTATATAGAACACAAGATATGTTACCTACTACCCACTACTAAGGTCTGGTCAAGGTTAATCTCTTTATCTCACTATAAGGGTCTCAGTATATAAAGATTCAATTATAGTTTATAGAGTAAAACACCCTTTAAATTGAAATTGGAATCCCTATTTAATGGTGACCATTTCATTTTGAAGGTCAATTTCAATTAATTTCATTCTCAATTATATAGAAATTCTCTTAAAAAGGCTAAACTATATGGATCACCACTTTCAATTTCTAAGGGCCTATACAACTTAAAATTTTAATTATGGAGTCCATTTAACCCCAACTAGTAATTTATCAATTACATGCATGAAATATTAGCAAAATTTTATGGATATATAAATAAGGCACCAAAACATGTTGTAAGTAATGAATGCAATAAGTAAATATGGAATGGAATAATGCATGATATATAAATCCAAAAGTTCCTATAATGATACATGATGTCATTATTCATTACTGTATTGGGCCAAGGATAATCCTCAATAGTAAAAATAACCATCACACATCATGTGTGTCACCCAACAGTGTAATCAAATCAAATATAATAGATGAAATAATTAACAACAATTTCCCATCCTAGGTAATTTCTCATTTTCCTCGTGTGTGGGTTAGCTACTCCGAGGCATGGACTCATTACCAAATTTTTACCCATTTTTAATCTCCTGTATAATATTCCTAAATGATAAGACAAAAGAAAATAAATAGCCTTTGGTTCCACTTCATGATGTCTTGACTAGGATTCCACTAAATGGTTCCCTGGTCTAGTGGGTTATATGGCCCCAAGTGCACCTCTCCATATGAAAGAGGCTACCGAATATCATCAAGGGTTCAAGGTGGTACAGTAGGGAGACTATACCCTAATGATCATAGTAGCACAATGATGAAATAAATATATAAATAATGGGATCATAATAAATGGAAACTGAACAGTAGAAGGTAAAATATTTATATGTAATAAGAAACTGACATCAATAATATCCAACATCGTATACAAATGATGTTATGTCATGCATTTAAAAAAAGTAAATAGAAATAAATGGATTCGGGCATTTAATACAGTACATATAAGAAAATAATAAAAAGACTAAAAAGAGAATCACTAATAGCATCACGAGTTATAGCTCGGTCCTGTGATTCCCCATTCCCAGGCTATAATCAATCAAGTATCAACAACTGGGTGCTTTCCCATGTCGCTACCTACATTTACATAATCTATCCAGGTACCATCAGTGGATTGGATAGGGTGTAACATAAACTCAGTATTCCTCCACCAATTATTTCAATAAATATTCATTCAGTTCATATAGTATGATCAGTGTGTAGATATAATGATAATCAGTAGTAAAAACCGTAAAGGGTCGACTATGGTTCCTAAAGGATAACAGGAAGACATTGCCTTCTTTGGCCCATGTCGAATAATATCAGAACAAGTAACCATATATATAATTATATATAGTCTATAAACATAGTAATGTATATAGACATATCTAAGGATACTAATACTATTCTGGACCTAAGGCACAACTCTGGATTCTATGAGTAGTATCATGAATCTCATAAGTGTCAAGGGATTCCATGCTCGTTATCACAAAAAATAAGGGACGCCAAGACCAGTATCATAAATAAAAGGGACACCATGCCTGTATCATAACATTAGGGTCGCCATGCCCATATCATAACTATAGGGTTGTCATTCCCATATATCATATCTTTAAGGGTGTCCATGACTATTAATCATAATTCATAAGGGTTTGAATGCCCATGTATCATAATTCATATGGTTATCCATTCCCATTCATCATAATTAATAAGGGTCTCCATGACCATTCATCATAATTTATAAGGGTTTCCTTCCCCATTCATCATAATTCATAAGCGCCTCCATGCCCATATATCAAAATTTATAAGGGTCTCCAAGCCCAAATCATATCAATAAAATAGATACTATTCCCATATGTCACAATAATAAAAGGAATTTCATGCCCGTATATAACAATAGTAGAAGGGATTCCATGCCCATTTCATAAGGTATAAGGGATTCATTCCCATTTATCATGATATTTCTAATTAGTCTAAAGATTTATTAAGATCCAATAGATACTCCATAGTTCAATATCATTCCATTTTAATAATTGAATGAACATTTTCTTATTTAAGCAAGTGATGTGGTCAAACCACTCACTCCTGTTCAAATCATTATAGTCATCATAATTATGAGTCATGAAAAAATCATATAGAATATGGTTTGTCTATTTATACATTTATAATAAAAATAAAATTTTCATCGACACACCTCAAGATGTGGAAACATTATAAGGGGGACTTATCCCAATGAATTAAGGGTTCTTGGTTGCCTCTATCAAGGATATTAATTTAAACACAATTATTGTGCATTTTTAGTAAAACACCTAGATAATTCAGTGTATGGCATCATAATTCATAGTATAAAGAATCAAAACTTTAGGGATAAATACTAGACCTCTTACCTTATTCTTTTCGAGGAACACTTATCCAGTATCAGCCTTTAGTTTGGTCTATATCAGAAGAAATATAAAAAAAAATATTTGAACTCCATGGAAATAGGGCATATGATCTCACACAAAAATATAATTATTGATAGAAATAATAATTAATAATGGATCATAAAGAGAGGATCACTTACTAATAATAATCTAATGATACCAATAGTGGTCGAATCGGATTCCAGGTAGGAGAATTGTCCAAGAACCTAGCTTAATGGGAGGAGGAGCACTCAAAGGGGGAGAAGGTATCTATTATCCTTTGGAGGAAGAAATTAAGTGAGTGTAAAAATTATAAATCCTTAAGAAAAATGGTAATTATATCCCATTTTAAAGGGTTTCATGGTTTGTCCACATGATTGGACAAACTGTGTGCCATACACTATCTAAGAGGGAACTTGTGTAGTTCATATGCACGATTTGGGAAATTGGGTGAAAATTATGCTTTATGGATCTGTCAAAAACTATATAGCCTATGAATAGGTGTGTGGCCCAGGGTGCACGGTTAGTTAAAACTGTGTGTCCCGCTTCTTCTCACTAAAACACCATGCAGGGTTATTAGAAACAATGTGGATTGGGTTGTACGATTTCTATTAAATGTAAGGCCAAGTTGTTTCTTCCCAAAGATGGGGATCTAGGCTCTGAACAAGCCCTATATGCCTTTTTTTACTTCATATATTTAATTTACATTCACATTAGGTCAACACCAAGGAATTAAACCTAAATTTAAAGGATTCATACCTCATAGAAAAATCGGTTTCTTACATGACACCCAAAGTCAACCACACCTACTCCCTTCACTAACCATCACTAGGGTAAAAGAAATATTAGAGCACCCATTGTGATCCCATAAGTCACATTATATTTCATATACCTTTCATGGGTTCCCTAAATTCATTCTCAGCACTCAGTCCCAACCCAATACTTAGAGGGAATAATGTCCCTCATCATCGCTATAATCACATTACGACCTCACAGGTCACATAAGTAAAGTCACACCAACATCACTCTAGAGAGATGGAATAATTAATCCAATAATTTAGTCTCACACTCTTCTATATAAGGAGGTTTCTAAAGGAACCAATACTGGTCCACTATAATTCATTAATTTAATTTAATTAATACACTTCTAGGGTTTACATGGAACACATTTTAATCAATCCCTCAGCCATCGGTGGTCAAAGAATTAGCTAGGGTTCAAGGGTCCATCTTGTCCTTTAGCACATTTATTCCATTAATATTTATTAACAAACAAATCATTTTTAATATAAGGTTGATCACCCATGTGTGAAGAGACCAGATATCACACACTCATAAACAATATACATTAACTATAGGGAGATTTTCAAGGACCACCTACCTCATACACAGAATCGTTTCCCTTAAAGAAGCTTGATCATCATTGACTAAGCTCATCTAATACTTGTTCAAGATCTTATCAACACTCATGCACCAATATCAATAAAAAACACCCAATTTAATTAATTGTGACAATTTATGATTAATTTTTAAATCTTATTTAAAAATAAATAATTTTATAAAACTCATTGAGTAATTTCTATTAGCTAAAACCTCAAGAAACAACATGCCCATGTACCATGAAATACCCCCAACACATTCTTGCACAAAATCTATATCACCTGACATCGATCTATTCAGCAATTTCATCCAATTTAGTCAAAAACCCTACATAAATTCATCATAGGATGCACCTATTGTGAAATGGTGAGCAATGATGTGGGTTCATCATCATGGGACATCCTCTAGACATTTCATGAAAAATCCTCATCATATCAAGATGATTTTACCTAATCTAGTGGAATAATCTCTCTAAATCCTAACCCAAATCATCAAAAATCAAAAGTGATGAAGGAAGACAATAAGGAAGGAAAGGATGGAAAGATATCTCACCTTAATTCATCATGGAATGACAAGAAACCAACCCATTTACAAGGTTAATCGAAGGAGGAAGCAAGGGGAGGTACCCTTCCTAGTTTGACTATGTGAGAGGGAAGGAAAAGAGGGGGTAAGGAATTAAAAACAAAGGGAGAATGGGAATTTCCTCCTTTTAATGAAATATATAAGTCCTCTTAGTCACCACATGGTTTTATAAACCATGTGATAGACATGTGACTTATATTATCTCAAGATACACTAACTCACAGGGTTTGGTCACATGATTTTCTAAACCATAAACCAAATATGTTGAATCTTATAAGATATCTTAGTACTGTACATGATTTTCCCTATATAATTTTATAAAAATTTGTGCCTTTTTTCAGCTTAGACTAAGAAAAAACCACCCCTGTATGGTTTCCCCTAGATCATTCTATAGTTATATCTAATAGTGTGGTAACTATGTGATAGAAGAAAAATCATTTTCAAAAATTTCAACTATATCTTAATGCTCTCAACATTTACTGAAGCACCCAAAACCTCTTATAACTCTCGATCTATATTAGAAAAAATCTCATTGAGGTGTTATAACTCTTGTAATTCAAATATGAATCTTGATTCTCAATATTTCCCCTTATTCAAAGCTAAAAATTTAATTCCACCTAACATTCATAAATATAAAAATGTGGGTCTTTTCAACCTCCCCTCTATATCACTTGTTTTCCTTTAGAAACTTTATGGATATTTCAACCATTAATCCTGACCTAGTCCAGTCATTAATTCATGATTGACTCATCATGTTCTATCCCTAAATGTTAAATGATCATTTTCTTCGCAACTATAAACATGATGTGAACTCTTCATCAAAAATTGAGATACCCACTCATCCCAACAACAATACCAAGTCAACGCTTCAACTGCACTCATCTATCCCAAGACACTAAGGTTTTATTAATCAATTCATTATTGGGATCATGGTGATCCTCAATATAATTATATATTAATTAAGGTTAATTATGAACCATAGTGATCCCCGGCATTATAATCACCTACTAAAAACACATTCTCAGGGATCCAATGATACTCTTAGTGTAGTTTACACACCACCACACCCAATTATATGAAAAACACTAATCCAAACTTCTTTTCCTTGACCAAAAACACTTAGGTACATCATCGATGTGTTATCTCATCACTTAATCGTAGTTCCTAAATTATATGTGGTATCTTGAGATCCTCCAAACACCTGCACCAAGGTCTGAACCTAACACTCAGTTTAATTCCATGGTTTGATAACCAACCAACCAAACCATTTTTTATGCTCTCACCCTAAGAATTGACGTACGAATGATCTTACTCATTAACGAATCACTAAATTCTATCATAATTCCAATTCCAATGCACAGACTCCATTCAACTCTATATCTAAATCCGAAATATGACATTCTACAAGGAACTAGGTAAAACTAGATCCATCTTCTCATCAACATCCAAATTCCACCTCAACCGTCAAGAGATCGGTCTCATCACACCCATGTCCTTACCCACATGAGGTTCATACCTACACATATCATGCTCCATCCATTATCCCATATATTAACTTTATGTGGATAAACCACTCATACCTGATTACCAACAAGAGACATAAATCTCTACCCATTCCCAATTCATTGGGAATTCCATACTTAACATCCATTGACATTTCATTCATAATGATGGTCACAAACTTAAAGTGCCAATGGTATGCTCCCCACCATAGGGAATCCCTTATACTAATCCTCAAGAATAACCTCATTTGATTCTATCATTTCATGTATGTTTATCCTTCTAAGCCATTCTCACCCATCCTGTTAACCCTTGAAGTCATCCATCCATAATGTTATTATCCATATAATAGAAACATTCCTCATTCTCATAAAAAATCTAGGCTACCATTCCCACACCAAATAAGCTAAAAAACACAATCTTCATGATCCATTTATAGTGAAATCAACTTAGGAAACCATTTCACACACATATCATTCCACTGCATAAGTATTTATTTATAACAGTTATCAATATCCCATGTTACCAAAATAAATCATACCCAAGTAGGAATACACCCCAATGCCACCCTGGAATATCATCTAACTCAGACCATCTTGACTCATATCTAATCAATCCAAGGCTCACACACTTAAATCACTTACCATGATCACCACATGTCAATATTATCTAGTTTAAAGCATCTCAGTTAGTATTTTCTCTATAATAATCCTAAGGAATCTCACTCATTCTAAGGCATATTTCAGAATCACCCATCACTCAGGTATTTTCCACAAAACCAGAAGAGTCTGGCCATATTCTCATCATGCCATATAAATTGAATCTATAATGAATAGGTTCAATCATCCTACCAATCCTTCATTAGAAACCAAACCCTAATACCAAATCACCTAAAGTAATCTTCATCATAAAATCCTAAATAATATTCATGTTTATACCACATATCATGCCATAATTCTCATTCATAAAGCTTAAATTTAAATCATCTACCCATACTTCACATCTTTAAGGAATTCAAGTCTGGGATAACTCCTCTCTCAAGTTACCCTCGTATATCCCAACTTATCTCAATAGTAGTAGGAAAATTATAAAATACTAAATCATAGAACTCGAATAACTAATATATTTATCCATATATCAAATCCAATAGGCTCTCCCACCGTGACCAAGAATTATGTCTCAATTGGTCACCGTTAACGGGGAAACATCCATGCTCTCATCTTAAATATCATGAGAAACCTATCATGTAAAAACACCCTTTCTGAGGTTATCCAATATATATATATATATCCATCATACATCACATTATAAATCATAATCCCACTCTAGTGTACTAATCCTCATCGGGGAACAATATATGGGACTACCCCCTTGGGGGTCATGATCTCATATAGGTGTATATAATGGCATCACCCTATGATGAATCGTATCGAGTAAAACATAATCATATGGTATAGTTAAGTATAATTCTACTAAGAATCTATATGGGGGAACACAATATAGGTTTTTGTTGACATTTTAATTAACCAAACCTATTTATGTGTCCAATACCAACATCATAATTACCCACAGGGGGTTTACCATCAAGGCATGCAATGCTTGTACCGACCCTTCAATGGTCACTATACATCCCTAGCATATAGGGTTTGTATAGTCATTATTTGTGAACATATCTCCATAATATCTACATGAACTATCATTAGAGAAAATATAATTTAGTTCATATGGGTAGAATTGTACTAATAAGTTATATAGTAAAACACCATATAATTTTTTGTTGATTATTTAAATAGCTAAACCCTTTGTGATCAGTGATATCAAGCATGTGTATGTCATGTGAATATTACATTCAAAAAATAATGCATGTACAATGAACTCTTTCAATAGTCCAAAATACAAAACTAAAATAGAAATCTCAATACACATGTTATATTTGAATAAATTTCTCAATATTAATAATGAAAACCAAGAACAATAATCTCATATCTCTATTAACCCTTATTTTCCATAAAAAAATGTGTTCATGATGCACCCAATTGAGGTCTATCATAAAATTAGACACAGATCAATTCTCTATCTACCATAGCACAAATAGTAATAAAGAGAAAAATACACTCTAATATAGCTTTTAAACATCCACTAGTTGAAGGACAATAACCGGTGTCCCGACCAGAGTCTCTATGTGACCTCAGGTGTGCCTCCCCTATGCTATAAGTTTTCAACTCATATTAAGGGTATATCGTGTTACCATGGGGAAACTATTCTGTAATATAAAAGTAAAAATCGTGGGAAAGTAACCCAAAAACATCTATCACAAATAATCAAATTACTCAAAAGTAATGAAACATGTCTATGTTATAAAAAATGTAATGTGAAAGAATATAGTCATACATCACAATTGTTCACCTACTAGGACAACCACATATTCAGAATAAACAAAATAAATAAAAATATAAGAGGATCCACTGCCATCCCTAGGCCTCACCTTAACCTAATATCAATCTATGATATATAATGTGATCATGTAATATTGGGAAACTACCCTAACTAAAAATGTGAGAAATGAAGTCTACTCAGGTTCCCCAATGTCATCGATGCGCAATAATGGTGTGAGTAAAACTCAATATGACACCACCGATGGATTGCCTAACATAACTGATAAATATAGTGCATACACATGTGAAATTCTCAGAATAAAACTTACAATGTGGAACCCAAATAAAATAATCACTTTTGATCCTTAGGTTTCAAGGTGAAACCCATGATTGACTATACCTACTTCACCCAACACTGGAGTGTCTCTAAGAACATGGAATAATCATGCTAAGGGTTGAGTAAAAATCCGCACATAATATCATCATAATTATATGCAATCACTCTTGGGGTAGTGTGTCCCACTCAGATCATCTCATAATACACTCGACGCATGTCAAGTATAAAGAATGGATCATAAGAGGAATTCTAGGAATCTTTTACATTATCAATTTTAGGAATTGGATCCTAGAAAAATATCCTAGTCATACCATATATCATCAAGTGTAAACATAAAATCTTGTGAAGTATCCTAGGTATCCCATTTAGTATCAAGTGTGACCAACATATCCTAAGAAACATCATATGCATATCATATTGTATTTGGTATAATTTAGAGATCTTAGGAATCATATCAAGTAACTTATATAGCATCATGTGTAACCACCAAATCATAGGATGTTTCTGAGGTATCTCATACATAAAACTCATGGGGAAGATCATCCCACTCGGCATATCTCAAATCATTAATAATAAGTATATATTGGCCAAGTGCCCGAATCCATCATATAATTCCAAGGTTTACTTTAAAGGTGAACAACCCATAATCGTCACTACTACTATGGTAATCGCACACCATTGAACTTCGGGTTCTAAGGTGACACCCAAATTTGACCACACCTACTCTTTTCACAAACCCTCTCTGGGATCAAAGTAATATTTAGGAACCCAATATGGTCCCCTAAGTCACATAATAGCATAAAAACTCTACATAGGATCCCTTAAATCATTCTCATCTCTCTGGTAAAACCTGAAACTTCAATGGAGTAATTTCTCCCATCATATATATAATCACATTACAGCCTCATAGAACTCATAATTAAAGCTATAATGACATAAATATTGAATAATGGAATAATACCCATCTCACTTCCCAGTTTATCCTAGGTTGGTCCTATTATGCTCAAACAATACATAATACTACCCAGGGTCTACCCACCTAAGTTCTCAAATACAATTGGGGGAGTAACACTCACCCCACTCTCAAATCAACTAGAAAAAGGGCTATAATATTGATCACACACCTATCATGGCCTACTTAGGATAATCATTCCAATCCTACAATATCATCTAAAATGATGTATTTAAAGGAACCTATAATAAGCCACTATGATTCGTTAATTTAATTTAATTTATACACTTCTAGGTCCTACATGTCACATGAAACACATTCATAATTAGGCTCTTTTCCATCGGTGGCTGAGGCATCATCTAGGGTTTAAGGGTTTGTTTTAACCCTTTATACTTTCATTCCATTCATAGGCATTAATAACAATTAATTTTAAAAATAAGGTTGATTGCATATGTGTGGTGATACCCCATATCAAATTCTCATAAAAAATATACACCAACCATAAAGAGATATTCAGGGACCGCATACCTCATACATAGTCATTTCCTTTAAATAATCTTGGTCGTCCTTGCATAAGCTCGTTAAAGCCTCATCAAAGATCATATCAATGCTCGAGTACCTATATCAATAAAAAATACCCAATTCATTTAATTATAACAATTTATGATTAATTTTTTAATTTAATTTAAATAGGAATAATTTCTTAAAACTCCCCGAGAAACTTCTGTTAGTTGAAACCTTAAGAAACAACATGCCACCATCCCATGGAATTCCCCTATAACATTCGTGCACAAAATATATATCACCCAACATCAATTAATTTTCCAATTTCATCCAATTCATGTTAAAACCCTAAATAAATTCATCGAGCAATGTACATTTCATGAAATGGTTAGAAACATCATGAATTCATCATTACATGGAATCCTCTAGACATTATCCCCATTATATTAGGATGAGTTCATCATTATCTGGCCAAATTATATCTTTGAACCCTAATCCAAATCATTACAAATCAAAATCAAAGAAGGAAAATAATAATGGAAGGAAGGAATAGGAGATAACTCTCTTTAATCTGTCATGGAATTCCAATAAACCACCCAATTTCCAAGGATATTTGAAGAAGGAATTAAGGGGAGTGAGCCACCCAAGTTCATTTGTGTGATAGGGAATAAAAAGACGTATTATGAATTAAAAACTTGAGTGGGAGGTCATTTTACCCTTTTAATGAAATATGGAAGGTTTCACAGTTTTCCAAACTGTGTGACTTGTGTTTCCTTATGTCACACTGCCTCACATAGTTTGACCACATGGTTTTCCAAACCATGTGCCAATAAAGTTGTATCCTCTCATATATCTTGGTACTATGTATTGTTTTCCCTGCACAGTTCTCTATAACCATGTTATAGTTATCCACCATGACCCTATACAAAAACCACCCCCATGGTTTCCCTTATGTATTTGTAAGGTTGTTTTTAACTATAAAATGGTTTTGGGGTAGAATAAAAATACTTTTATAAAATTCTAACTCTAACCCAAAAATATTTATCTTCTTCTAAGAACCTAAAACCACTCCCGGTTCTCAATCCATATCCAAAAATATCTTATTTTGATGTTCTATCTCTTGAATTTTAATCTGAATTTTGATTCTAAAAAAACTCTAACTCTAGAGACAAAAATTGAATTTTACCTTTAATTTCAGAACCCATAAATATACAAGTCCTTATATTCACATTCTAACTATTATAATTAGATTTGGGAGGTAATCAAACAAAGTATGATCAGTGGATGTCAAACTTTTTACATTAAGTAGTTCCACAGAAAAAAAGAGAATGTATGAAAATAAATAAAATATAAAAATAGTATAAGTTTGGTGGTTAGGTATAATTTGGAATAAAGTTCAAAATAAATCTTTTCTCAAATGAATAATCCGAATTCATATATCAAAAGAATGTGAAAATTTTAAAGTAAAATACATAGTTATATTTTTAGCTTAAAAAATGATGATTTGAAAAGATGTTTTCATGTGATGATTTAAAATTAATTTTTTTACTTATAGTTTTTTTATTTGTGTTGATTATGATGTTTAAATCGTGGATATAATGATTTTTCTTTTTTATTATGCAAATATTTATGATTGAGGATAAGAAAGAGTTTAAGTGTGAGGGATTTGATATCTATAAAATTTCATGCAATTAATGGTCTGGTTTTAATCTATATTAAGATAGTTTTAACCTTTAATTAGTATAATTATTAAGGATATATTATGTATTTATTAATATTTCTATTATAATTTCATTATAGTATTAACATGCTAATTTTATTTTATTTTTTAATTTAGTTTTAATTCAATTAATCTAACAATGTTTAACTGTTTATTTTTATAAGAAATGAGAAATCATATTATGGTGGGATGAAACTTTGTCATGGTTCCTATGTAAGGTTAAAAAATGAGTATTCAATAATGGAATTATGATTTAACAATTCTCTGGCACTGAAAATAGGTAAATAAAATGGAAAAAGGAAATCCCATGTCTGAAACTATGTCATGGGGTGTAGATCATGGTGGACAAAGAAGAACCTCTTAAAACTATATAATGGTTTTAAGTCATTATTTCATGGTGGAAATATATATAGTGATATGAAATTTAAAACCACTCTTATAAATATAGGATCAATGGCATTATTTTTGGTGATTTGGACTTCTATCAGATTTTATTCATAAACCATGATATTTTTTATGGGATATATCATGACTTATAGATATAAAAATTTTCTATAAGTACCCCAGGATACTACTTGGAGAAATAAAATTTCAACTATAAGTTACTTTTACTAGGTGTTATAATATCTTAAAGATAGTGGTTAAAAATTAGATTATGATTTGTTTTCATTCTTCAATGTTTAAAATTAATCTATCTTTGGATTTTTTTATGTATATGGATGGGTGAATAATTTTATGTGGAGAATTTATAATAAAGGGTGATTTAATGATTTAGTTCTTTTAATTTTTTTATGATGATTTTGTTGGATTCATGCTTTAATCCTTTATAACATATAAATTATTCTCTCATTAATCAAAATTATTATTTATTAATTGATGGATTTTTTTAATGTGTAGATTAGATTGCTTGGATGTGTTATTAAACATAGAATAAGTTAGAGTGATCTTTGTTTAAACATGGTTTTAGATCATCATATTTCTAAATAAATCAAATTACTTTATCATAATAATATATTAATTTGAAAATTATAGAAGAAAAAACAAACCAAAAATATTTTGGAAATTAATTTTGACAATGATAAGGTTATTCATTAAAGATATTGTAATCCTGATCATCTCATAAACCTAGGTTTATAATTCTCACTAGGTTTTTATTATTTTAATTTAATTAAATTATTTTTAATTAAATTTCATTAATTCACATAACATGTTTTGAATTTTTAATTGAAGAATTAAATTAGGGATCACTTTCCTTTGTAGTATCAACCTCATATTGACCGCATACTATGCCTTTATAATTAGTGATTAGGGAGAGTATTTATAAATTTATACACATGATTATTTTTTATAATTAATAACACCTCACGAGGGATATTAGATATACTTATAATTTATAACTCATATTTATATCATATATAGAGATATAGATATAGAGAAAGTCACAATATGAATTTAGTGTATGCATATATCTTTCAAACTTATCATGTTTTTTTATACTTTCCCTTACATGAATACTTTCATGAAGATGTAATAATATACATACAAATTTTTTTGGTCTTTATAGTGGTGTTTGTATATTATTCTATATATTTTGGATTATAGGTGTCCACTAAAAAAATCAAAGGTGGTTATATGAACATAGTGCATTTGCATGGATTGATTCATTATTGTTAAGTTACATGTGTTACTTGAAGGTTGGTTCATGTTTCGTGTTTTATGTCACTTTTTATTTACATTAAATTTTGAATATTTCTTTTGGTTTAAAATTGGTATTATTTTATTGGTGTACCTTCTTCATGGTGATTAGGGTTATATTTTTAAATTATCATTCTTGGGATATTCTAATGTTTGGAGGTGGTCTTTGACCTACTAGAGGTGATCATGGGGTTTCACACCCATCATTGCACTAAAAATACCATTTAGTGTGATTTCACAAAAAACATTTTGTATACATGTGTCTAGAATAATTTCATAATAGTTTTTAAAAATCATTAAAAATCATTTAACAGTTATTTTTAGTGATATTTTTTATGTTTAACAATGTTTTTATTTTTCTTCTTTTTAATTCAAAAAAAGATTAATTAACCTGTTTTTTATAAAAAAATATTCCCTCACCTGATTACCCAACCCAGCTACTCATACAGGCCCACACCAAACCTATTCCCCATACCCACTTTCTCAATCCCTCGCCCATACGTACACATGACCATCCCTGCTCACAATCTCATACTCATCCCTCACCTAGGCTATCACCTTGCCAACTCCCATCCCAAACCAACCCCCACATCCTCAACCTATCCTTATTTCATTATAAAAATTCATTTTAAATAGGGAGGTCCAATAATTAAACTCTAAATTTCAGACTTTTAGGACAACACATTCAATACTATTCTAGGACTGTTATTCTGGGTACTACTGAATATATATTTATGTATTTTATGTGTTTGTTTTTATGTATGTATATATATATGTATGTATGAATATATGTGTTTTTTAAAAAGAGTTTTGGGATACATGTGATTGATTGTGGGGGGTTGAACATTTTTTATAATCCTTCATGTTGGGTTCACCATTTTTATCTTTCATAGAAACTCTCAACAGTTCCCAAATCCATAATTGGGTATCCACCTACTTTCCAAATGCAGGCCTTCAATTGGGGTTTTAGACCCAATGGTTCTTAATAACTCACATTGGGAAAGATTATGGGAGTTCGGTATCATCACACCCTTTTTAGGGGGATAATTTTTTCCTACTTTGGCACTCTCTTATAAATTTAAGATATTTTTGAGATTCTCTTCCTAATCCCGACACAGGTTTGGTTACCCTAACAAAATGATCAAATGTTGAATTCTTCCATTTTAAAAAGGAGGTATATTAATGAGTCCATCAGTATTTATCTAAGGTTCTTCATTTGTTTCCCATTCATGGGTAGCTACTTATATTTTGAAGCCACATAGCCAGGTACTCTGGAGTTTACTATCTTCCAGGGAGGTAATTAATATTTGGAGGATGGGATTGAACCTTTATGAGGCATCATATGTATCCTTTTTATAGAAATAATCAAAACCCACATAGTTCATTAGACCTGTAAAATTTAACATCATACATAATGGACATATATTATGGCTCTTAGGAATTGGGTATTAAGAACAAGCCTATGGGATGCATCATATGTATCTTGGTTGCGGAAAGAATCAGAGTCATCATAGTTTGATCACGCCCTTGCGAATTACCCTGAGGTGTATTCCCTTATATGGGGATAGTAATTTAATATTTCTGAATGGGGATTACACACTGAGGTTTCCTAGTATGGGGAGATTCATGATGAAAATGTTGTGATCATTGAAAATCCCTAAGCCCACGTGGGTTGTGCTTAGTGTGAGAAATAAGTTATAGCAAGTAATCAGTCTCATAACATATGGATGCTAGAGTTATATGATGGAAAATCCATTTGGATGTATTATATGGAGCTCATACCTTAGGAAGGCATCCTACATACCCTAAATATGGTAGGAATTATAGTTCTCATAGTTCAATTGTCTTCTCAACACACTTGTGTATGAGAAAGAAAGATAAGCCCATGGGATAGATTGGGTCCTAATGTTTGGAATGTTAGACACATGGAGAGACTTATAACAAAGTATATTCCCATTTGAGCATATTCCTTAGTAAGTAATCTTATGTATCCTAGGTATGGAAGGAATCAGAGTTCTCATAGTTCATTTGATCAGGGCATACACACTGAGGTTTCCCTTATATATCCACTAGACTAGGTTATCATGTCCTAGGATTTCTGCTCGACATGGCCTAATTTTAAATTTTCCTAACATGTTCTTATCATATCCCTTACATGTCTAAGGATGTCTAGAAATTTACTAGTTTCTTAGAAGACATGTCTAATGACAGTTTCGTGATCCAGTTGACTTATCAGAAGTTTGTCACATTATCTGAATAGAATGTTTGAATACTATTTCATGATCAAGGTTGAAATTCCCAGATGACATCACATGATCGAGGTTGGCATGTCTAGAGGGTGTTGTATGATTTGGCTAAAATTTCTACAGCACATCAGGAAATCAAGCCTATCATGTCTGAAGGACATCGTGAGACCTTTCTGACTTGTCCAGTAGACCTTGAGAGGTCAAGGATGACATTTCTGAAGGGTTTCGTGTGATCTAGCTAACTTTTTTAGAAGACATAATGAGATCAAGTATGGAATGTCTAAAGGACATATCAAGACCTAGATATATTTTCTGAAGTGCATCCCAAAACCCATCTAATTTTTATTATTGTATTTGTATAGTTTGTGTAAAATATCTAGAATACATCACATGATGATGGATGGAAATCCCGAAGGACTTCACAAGACTGTGGTGGAATGCCTAGAGGGAATTGTTTAATTTTCATGACATGTCTAAGGGACATATCATGATCCAAATGGAATTTTTAGGGATCATCATATTACCTGGGTGACATGCGATGGTGTTGTCACATGATCTGGATGAGTCATTTGAATTGCATGAAGATTAGGGAATCTATATTCACATGAGCCCCCCATATTTTTGTTCTTTATTACAAATTTTTTTACATATATGCCTCATGATTGTTCTAGTGTTATCTTATTTTAGGTTTTACATGACCCATTCACCATGTAGGAACTCCTTTGCATAATCTGGCTAACATGACCTAAGTCATTTGCATAATCTATAGAGTGATCATGTGAGGCGCTTATGCATGTCACATGATCCTCTAGGTAATTCCCTATATTTTTACCTTTTAGAAGACCTTGGATATCACATTACTGACCACTCCAAGAATTCTAATATTATAATCCCATTTTTTATCAATCTAGATGCATTTTTTTGCTGGGGGGGAGGGATTTATAGGCCTCTACACCCTGGTTAAACATCACCTTGTGTGGTTCATGTCTCATGGATTTGATCTAGAGTTGGTGGAAGGTTTTGGTGTCATTAACTTTAAATAATTCTGCCATGGGTCATCTATGGAACTACATGATGATTAACAACTATGATAATGTTCTACATTTTCCATTTTTATTATACTCACATTAATCAAAGGGATTTCTCCTGACCATGTCGATGTTCCAAGAAGATTCCAAAAGTTTAGTTCAACATTTCTAGAGGTATTTATGAGATTAGGATTCCTTTTGAAAGTCCTTTGTGAAACGCCCCGACCCCATTTACCCATAGTCGGTGCATTATTACATAATATTGGCATGATCACAAAAGATCAAGTCTCAAAAGACCGATTAGTTTAGTAGCCTTGGAAACACTAGATACATTCATAAAGTTTACATTACATCATAAAGTGAAAACTACAACAAAATATTGTCTCCACACTCATATCCCCTTATAATATCCCTACAGGCCATTCATAAAATACATCTTCACATCTTGGGAAAAATAAAACATAGAAAGGGGTGAGCTCAGATGCTCAATAAGGATAACAATACAGCGAAAACTTTCATAAATAAGTATAAACATTTAAGGAAATGTATAACTAAAAAAAATCCTTTTAAACTTGAACTTTAGAATAATATGGCAGAAATAAAATTAAATAATTCCATTTACTTATTCACATGGATATTCTACTAGTCAAATAATCACATGCAATATCAATAACCACTTTCATAATGATGGAATGCATAATTCCAGACTATCATAACCACGTATCCAAGGCCTTGTGCCAAGACTACAAATAAGATTTTGTCAAGGCCTTGTGCCAATACACTAGTTTGTCTCATGAGACCTACCAATGCATCGAGGAGCTATAGTGGGATCCACCCGTCACATATTAAGTCCAATGCATTCCTCATATGAATAGGTTTAAACATAACATAAACATTCGTATTAAAACTAGCATACAAAATGTCAATACTTTTTCCATAAACCATGAGTGGTATAAAAATAACACATCCACATTCAAACATATCACAAAACCTTCAATACAATATGGAAGTCTTGTATCACAACAAATCAACTTCAAATAAGCTTAAAATCCATCAAAGGATGTTGACATAGATGAAATGAAAACTATTTGAGAGATATATCTCTTTTTTTGAAATCATTTAAAAGTCAAATAATTATAAAATAAAACATTTACTTTGAAAAATTTCTTATAAGCTTTTAAGTGAAGCTTCGATGAGTTTATAACTTTAGAAATTATCCGCACGCGCCGTATAAGTTAAAAAGAGACATTCTTACCATAATTTTGTCGAAAAGGTTAAAAAGGACCTTGTTTGGAAAATGACGGAAAGATTCCTTTATAAACATCTTATAAAAATTAAAACAAGGGTATAAATGACTTTAACCCGTATTCTGTAAAATAATAAGAATGATTTGAAATACATTTTTAAGAAACATGGATGTGGATGATAAAGAGGTCCCAGTAGATAATTACGTATAAACAACCTCGGATAATGAAGAGATTGTGAAATAAACCCTTACCTTGTACTTTTCCTTAGTCGATGGTATGTTAACCTCCTATATAATAGTTAAAACATTGTTCTTAAATTATACAAGAACCATATACATAATTATGATATCATATATGATCTTCTAATAATGCTTTGTTAATAATATTTTAGTATTATCGTTGTTTCGGGTGTTAACTTACTCATTTTCTTTTATATGTTTTGTTACATAAGTCATGTTTTTTATGGATAGGTTTTATATTATTCATATCTATAATTATATAAAGTTCTTAAACATTAATTTTAATCATCAAATGAGAATTAGTCTTGAATGGATACGATGAGGAATGAATCTCATCGCGTTCGTGGAGACGGTAGTCCGTACGTACGCACGAGCGACAATATCATTCTTTTGATATTAAAATAATATATAATTGGATGTTATATCATATATACAGAATCATTATCATGTTATATTTATTATTTACATGAATTACACATCATTATTATACCCATCCAAATAATAATATGTTGAATAACAATTACACCACTACGTGGAGACGGTAAGCCGTACGTACGCACGTATGGTGACATGTCATTCAAAGGATGGATAGAATACTGAATATGGTTGTACCATATATATAATAACATCACAGTATATAGAAGATACTGGATTTATTATTTTAGAATGGAAATAACAAAGAAAGAAGAAGTTGAAGAAGAAAGGAACTTGAAAGAGGGTGGTGAAAACATTACCTCTTCTTCGGGTTCTTCCTTTTGATTTGATCAAAAGGGATCTTTAGGATGGCTTTCTGATCAAACTAAGGCCTCTAGGTTGAAGAGATGGAAGTTTAAAGAGTATTTGGGTAGTTTTTGGCCGAGTCAAAAGGCTTTGAATGTGTGAATTAGTGAGAAGGGGGAGTTCCCTTTTATAAGAGGGGTGAGGGGCACCTTTCGAAAAGCTAGAAATATTATTTTATAATAAATTCCTATTCAGTTTATAATGGCTCCAAAGTGGATTATTTAAATTTTAAGGTTGTTATAGGTCTAAAACCATTCAACCAATAGATTTTAGACAGGTTTGGGTCATTATATTAACCTTATCTTTTAGTTTTAACTCTTAGTTAATTAGTATGACACTTACCATGTCACTTTGTATTTTTATATTATATAGTTAATAAAATTACTATATACATCAAAGAAACCCCCCTAGTTGTCAATTAAGGATACAAATATCATTATATAAGTCTCTTGGACGAACCTTATATTTTTCGGAATTTAATATCAATTAATAATATAATATTTGTTTTAAAAACTCTTTTATGTCAATTTTGACACTATTTGGTATTTTATTTTTTTTGAAAATCATAACAGCATGATTACTTCTAAAAATCATAATTAAATCAATACTAACATGTAATATTAACCTATAAAATTAGTTTAATTCATAAAAAGTCTCCAATTACATTTATTTGGATATTTATAATATCAATTATTTTAATATTTCATTAATTAGGTAATTACTTCATCACCATTTTTTCATAAATAAATTAAATTATTTAATGTCTAAAAATTATAAATAAAATATCATTATGTAGGAAATATTTTTAACTTTCTAATGAATATTTACAATCGAATTTATCTTATGTATAACCCTATATTAAAAATGTTTTAGTAATTAAACCTTGATTTTAGCTCTTTTAACTCTTCTTTGAATTAAATAATAATAAATGTCCTAATCTAATACAAGTGGACCTAAATGATAATATTTTATTACTAATGTTGTTTTTGGTCGAGATAAACTTGTCCAATAGAATTAGGACATGTGTTAGGGTAATATTAATATCATTTTTACCCTTAATTACAATATTTACTTTTAACCGTGGTAAATAAAAGTAAAAAGTTACTATTCACCAAAAATAATTTTTATCTTATTGAACCACATTTTACTCCTTGATATTAACCGTGTCTCTCGTATTTTAGAAATTCCACTCACAAAAGCGGTAAAATTGTGTTTTATGTGAATTTACAAAATCTCCTAGGAGATGGGTAAAAGACGGTGAAAAGTTCAATAAAACTTTTATATGTCTAAATTTAATATAAACTAACTCCAATAAATTAAATTGAACTTATATAGGTATTACGTATCTATTTTGACCTAAAATAAATTTAAATAAAATGTCTTTTTTAACCAATAACTCAGTGTTTTTCACTATTCATCAAAAATTGAAAGTTTTTAGAAAAATACAAAAAATTCACCCTAGGCTAATTTCGATATTCCGAATCCTTGAATGAAGTCCATTTTGAAAGATAAAATTTATAAAATTTCAAAAAGTGGGTTTTACTATTCATAACGGCTAGTTTGATTGGTTGTGGTGTGTGTTAGAACTCGAAGTTGCGTACAACACACGCTACTGTATTATTCAAAGAAAAGTGTACTGTGGAAGCTTGGGGTGTTACATTCTCCCCTCCTTCAAATAATTTCGTCCTCAAAATTTCTAGAATAATACCGCATAAAAAGGCTTGGTTGGTTCTTCATCATGAGTTCCTCGGGTTCCCACGTTGCCTCTTCCATCTTTTGGTTTCTCCATAGAACTTTTACCAGACGAGTCGTCTGGTTTCTCAGCACTTGTTCTCTCGTATCAAGAATCCTGACAGGATCTTCACAATAAGACAGATCAGGTTCCAGTTCTAATTCCTCATAGGTGAGTACATGCGTTGGGTCAGGCATGTATTTTCTCAACCGTGATACGTGGAACACATCGTGAACTTTGGAGAAACTTGGCGGCATTGCCAAACGGTAAGCTACAACACCAATTCGTTCTAGAATTTCGAAAGGTCCGATGTACCTAGGACTCAATTTACCTTTCTTAACGAAATGTATAACTCCCTTCCATGGAGATACCTTCAAGAAAACATGATCTCCTACCTGAAATTCCAAATCCTTCCATCGATTATCGGAATAGCTCTTCTACCTACTTTGAGCTGCTTTGATGTGGTTTTGGATTACCTTTACCTTTTCCATCATTTCCTCCACCAGTTATGGGCCTATGAGTTTTCTTTCACCAACGCCATCCCAACAGGTTGGTGTGTGACATCTCTTTCTGTATAACGCTTCATATGGTGCCATCCAAATACTTGAATGGAATATATTGTTATATTAAAATTCCACCATAGGTAAATATTGATCCCACATACCTTGAAAGTCAAGTGAGAATGATCTCAACATGTCTTCTAAAGTTTTAATAGTCCATTCTGATTGTCCATCTGTTTGAGGGTGGAAGGCAGTGCTCAAATGAAGTTCAGTATCCAAGGCCTTATGAAGACTCTTCCAAAATCTTGAATTAAAACGGGGATCACGATCAGAAAAAATCGATAGTGGTACTCCATGAAGTCTCACAACTTCATTAATATGTAGTCTTTCTAGCCTTCAAGTGGTAAATCTTCCATTATAGTAAGAAAATGTGCTGACTTGGTAAGACGATAAAAAATAAC
Organism: Viscum album; assembly: GCA_963277665.1. Lineage (NCBI taxonomy): Eukaryota > Viridiplantae > Streptophyta > Magnoliopsida > Santalales > Viscaceae > Viscum > Viscum album. The sequence continues at coordinate 58,336,314 of OY728156.1, forward strand.
CCATATTGCACCGTTCCTTCTAGGAGTCCTTGGTAGTCCCATGACAAAGTCCATTGTGATATTATCCCATTTCCACTCAGGTATGGGAAGAGGTTGCAAGACTCCTCCAGACTGTTGCCTTCCAGCTTTCACTTGTTGACAAACCATACATCATGACACAAAATCAGCAATCTCCCTCTTCATGTTGTCCCACCAAAAATGTTCCTTCAAATATCTATACATTTTGGTGCTACCAGGGTGTATAGAGAAAATTGGAACTATGAGCATCATCCAAAAATTCCCTTTTTAGATCAGGTATATCGGGAACACAAAGTCTCTTCCCGAATTTCAAAATTCTATCTTCATACACAAAGTCAATCAATCTCCCATCATTCATTGCTTTAATCTTCTTTTGTAATTCTTCATCATTGGTCTGAGAACTCTTAATCCTTTCTAGTAAATATGGTTTGGCAACCATTTGAAAAATCATTGATGTTTCACCTTCCATGGTGATTCCCATATCCAACTTTACTAGATCCATGAAAATAGGATCCCTTTCAATTCTCATCATGTTCAAAATTCCATGTTCTTTTCTTCTCAAAGCATTTGCCACCTTATTTGTCTTCCCTGGGTGGTATTGTATCATGAAATCATAATCCTTGAGTAATTCATTGTAACACCCCGAGATTTTATGAAAAATATTCTTTTTAATTTCATTAATGTCTTGTGTTGTACGCTACACCAAAAGGAGCTTGCAAAACATGCATCCTTGACTTGCCTTTCATTACACGCAATCGCGACCTTCCTTGATAGCGTGTGTAGTACACAATACCGAGTTTCACTAAACAACGAAATGCTATTAAAATATTATTAAAACTAGCCGTTATGAATAGTAATAACCACTTTTTGAAATTTTGTAAATTTTATTTTTCAAAATGGACTTCATTTTTGGATTCGGAATATCGAAATTAGCTTAGGGTGAAATTTTGGTAATTTTCGGATAACTTTCATATTTTGATGAATAGTGGAAATTACTAAATTTTAATTAAAAAAAACTTTTTCAATCGAAATAATTAATAGTGATAAATTATTAATTTTAGTGGTTTTAAAGTATATTTAGAATATATTTTTACAATTTAATACAATGATGGTCATTGGATGTAATTTCACATTTAAACCAGTTATAAACAAGTTTCAATCTTTTGATAGTTATTATCTCTTAAAAACACGCTATTTGTTTTGACGACGGGAATTAATTTTTAACTGATATGTTTTGAATTTGGTAAAATAGAAATCATTTTTGAGTTCATAATATCAAATATAGCTTAGGCCTAATTTTTGGTATTTTTCTGAAAACTTTCAATTTTTGATGAATAGTGAAACTACTAAGTGGTAGTTAAAAAAACTGAATTTTTCATAAAACTTAATTTTACCACTTCTGTGAGTAGAATTTCAAAAATCCGAGAGACACGGTTGATGTCAGTAAGTAAAATGTGGTTCAATGAGATGAAAATAATTTTTGGTGAATAGTAACTTTTTACTTTTATTTACCACGGTTAAAAGTAAATAGGGTAATTAAGGGTAAAAATGATATTATTATTACCCTAACACATGTCCTAATTCTATTGGACAAGTGTAATTCGACCAAAAACAACCCTAGGAATAAAATATGACCATTTAGGCCCACTTGGATTAGATTAGGACATTTATTATTATTTAATTCAAAGAAGAGTTAAAAGAGTTAAAATCAAAGTTTATTTACTAAAACATTTTTAATATAGGGTTATACATAAGATAAATTCTATTGTAAATATTCATTATAAAGCTAAACCGATTTTCTACATAATGGTATTTTATTTGAAATTTTTAGACATTAAATAAGTTAATTTATTTATGACACAAAAATGATGCAGTAATTATCTTATTAATGAAATATTGACATAATTGATGTTATAAATACTCAAATAAATATAATTTGAGACTTTTTATGAATTACACTAATTTTATAGGTTAATATGACATGTTAGTATTGATTTAATTAACTTTTTTAGAACTTATCATTCTGTTATGATTTTCACAAAAATCAATTACTAAATAGTGTCAAAATTGACATAAAATAGTTTTTAAAACAAATATTATATTATTAATTGTTATTTTATTCCTAAAAATCTAAGATTCAGCAAAATGACTTAGATAAGGTTATATATATTAATAATAAACAATTTGGGGTTCGTTTTGCTTCTTATAGTAAGTTTATTAACCTTATAGTGTAATAACACAAGAAGACACGGTAAAAGTAAAATTATTTAACTTAATGTTAAATCTAAATGATAAGGTTAAAATAGGAACCTAAACTTGTATAAATTCTATTGGATGAGAGGATTTCCACCCATACCCACCTTATCCTAGAAATAAATCAATTTTGAGCTATTTAAAACCGAACTTGAATTTATAATAAAATAATATTTTTAGTTATTCCAAAGGTGCCCCTCTCCTCCCTTATAAAAGGGAACCTCCTCCCTCTCTTCCTCACACAACTTTGAGCCTTCAAGATCGGCCAAACCCTGTCAAATTCTCTTCTCCACTTCCCTAGAAACATCCTAGAGGTTCTGGTCTTCCTCAAAGACCAATTTTAGTGCCCTAAGAGGAGGTCTCAAGGAGGCGCTTCAAAGAAGAGGTAATTTCCGTTACCGATTCTTTCACCTTTATTTATTCTTCCACTTCTTCTTCTTAGGTTGTTTCATTATGAAGTAATAACATCAGTATCACTCATATACTGATATGTTATTATAAGTATGAAACAATCCTATTTCACCATCTATCCATCCTACGGAAAATGAAATCACCGCACGTGCGTACGTACGGAATACCGTCTCCACGCCGTGGTGAAATCTATTTTCCACCACCACCTTACTTGGATGGGTATAATGGTGTAAATAATAACTATATATTATTATTTTAAAGTGATATTGATTCTGAAATAGTATACATACACTCCAATACAGTCCCATGATCATGAGAACGATATCATCGCTCGTGCGTACGTACGGACTACCGTCTCCACGATGCGATGAGATTCATTCTCCACTTTAACCATTCATGAATGATTATAAATTATATATAATAAGTAATCATGAAATATATGACATAATACTGATACTGGATTTATGTGTATATATATGAATGTCATCTACTTAATTCCGTTCAACTCAATAAGGAAACGAAAACAACGTTCATGCGTACGTACGGCCTACCGTCTCCATGAATGGTGTATTTCTTTCCATTTACTGATTTATTATATATATGTATATTCTGAATATATATATATAAATTATGTTTTATATTCTGGAATTAAGTAATCATGATCTAAGTAATCATATGAATAATTACAAGTCAAAACACGGACGACAAATGAAACAATTTTACCCAAAACGCTCTTTAACATGGAATTTACAAAAGAACGGGTAATATAAAGTCATAAGTGAACCATATATGATATCATAACAATGAATATGATTCTTTAATAAGTAAATGACATTATTTAAATCATTATACAGGAGTTTCGGACACTTATGAAGCAAATCGAACCTAAGGTAAGGGAAATATCACAATCTCATTTTTATCCGAGATTGTTTATACGTTGGTATTTACTGGGGTGTATTTTATCATCCACATATATGTTTCCTCAATATGTAATGTTATTTCCATCCACCTACAATTGTTTAAATCCAATTTTACCCTTTGGTGAGTTTTTAGTAAAAGATATGAAAGGAATCTTTTGTCGTTTTTCGTACGAGGTACTTTTTGACTTTTTCGACAAAAGTACGAAGAATGTTTTTTTAACTTATACGGCATGAACAGATTTTTACGGTTTTATAAAGCCTTATTTTCATGAAGCTTCCTCCAAAATATTTCACGACTATTTTCAATAAAATCTCTTTTTTTTAAAATTGCATGACGTTTTGTGAAAAGAAATTGATTTTGAAGAAGAAAGTATATTTTCCTCAAGAATTCATTTCAAGTGTTTTATCAAAATTATTTTCCATCTAAGATAACATAGGGTTCTGTTTCTATCCATATTATTACATGGATTTGATTATTTTGTGATGGAAATATTTTTTATTAATTCCTTTATCTTATATGAATTGTTTTATGATGTCACGATGTTCAAGATTCCCATTTTTATTACATGGGTTATGCAATGATGTATGTTTTAAGATTTTGTGGCACACATAAGAATGGTATCATTATGAGATGGGTGGGACCTATATCTCCCTCCAATGAATTGGGTAAATATTTTATATCTCGTGAGATAGAAATGGCTGGAATGGTAGGTTATACCGGTTCAGTGAAACAGGACTGAAACGAGGGTGACTCGGTTCAGAAAGGGACTTTGTCCACTAAGATAGTCTTGGCAATGAGTCTTGACTAACAAGAAATGATTCTCTATGATTATGTGTGTATGCCACAATGTTTCATGTTTTAAGTTATGATTATTGGGATTTCATTTCACTACTATGATTTATCCCATGTTATGAAATTATGCTCTCTTTTGCAGGTTAAGATTTCCAAAATGTTATGTTCTTATGAATATGATGTGATTGATATTTATTTTGTTTACCCTTACTGAGCATTTGAGCTCACCCTTTTATGTTTACTTTTCCCCAGGATATAAAGAAAGGTTTTAGGTATAAAAAAAGGGAAGATCTTTATGGGAGATGTTGAAGATCTTTCACCAGGATTAGAAGATTATACTCCGAGTTTCCAAAGACACTAAACTATTACGATCCTTGTGTGTGTGTTTTTGTTATGTACTAAGTATTCCGAAAATGTAATGTAATGTCAATGTACGTCAAGATTCGGGTCTCTACAGTTGGTATCAGAGGAAAGGTTTAGTCAACCTTTGGAAACTAGGATGTGAAAGCGTTAGTGAGATTCCTAGAGATATTTCTAAGGTATGTCTAGGGATGTCCCTAAGGATAAGTATACGTATAAGATACAGTCCTAGAACTATGGTAACGATCATAGAATTTAACCTAAGAAGTTAGATATTGAGGATACTCCCCCTTTATAATGTTGTTTTCCCTAGCATGATTTTTTCCTCTCACACTATTCTTTTTGGGTTTTAGACGATGGCTGGAACCCGAAGGAACCGTGTTGATCAATGCAATGGACAATGAAATGATTGTCCTCCTAAACAAACAAATGTTATGGGAGATGGAGTGAAAAATCTTATTTCTATACTTACACAAGCTATGAATCATTCTGGACTTCCAAATAAGCAGAGAAGGGAACAATATTCTATTGAGTCCTTCATGAGGCAACGTCCACCTTCTTTCAGTGGGACTTCCGATCCACTTGTTGCTGAACAATGGATCATTACCACTGAAAAGATATTTTCAGTTCTTCAATATTCTGAACATGATAAAGTCATCTTAGTAGTATATCGTTTGGAAGGTGAAGCTGATCAATGGTGGAATCTTATCAAGAATACGAGGCCAAGAGATGAAATTGAGTCCATGTAATGGAAAGAGTTCAAGAACTTGTTTTTCAGTAATTACTTCCCTCGTATTCTTCGAACAAAGATGGAAAAGGAGTTTCTTGAGCTGAAGTAGAAGGATGATGAATCTGTTGGTATATACGAAGCGAATTTTACAAGACTTGCAAGGTATGCATCTGGCATTATCATCTAACCTGAAAGTAAAGTTGATCGATTTTTCAGTGGCTTAAAACCAAGTCTTCGAAGGGCATTGGATATAAGAGACTTCAGTAGCTATGAAGAAATTGTGTGTTGTTCTATCAAGGTAGAAATGGAAGTTGGTGTTACATATCCATCTCATGGTTTTGACAAGAAACGAAAGATGGAGTTCAAGGAGAAATCTCAAATTAATGGTGAAAAGAAGATGAATGTTTCCTTATGCACAAAGTGTGGAAAGAAGCATAGTGGAGATTGTCTTAAAGGGACTAGAAAATGTTTTAAGTGTGGAAAAGAAGGTCATCGAGCAGCTGAGTGTCGAAGTAATGGAAAAAGGGTTTCTAATAATGTAAATAAAGAAAAGACTGCAGAGAATGCACCACCAACACTTCAATGTTTCAAGTGCAAGGAGATGGGACATTATGCCAATAAATGTTCTAATCCAAGGGTTAGTGATGATCGACATGAGCAACCGATTAAGGAAAAGGACAAAGGGAAGTCACATGCGATCACTATTGGCGATATTGAATATGACAACGATGTGGTGGAATGATTAAGAGTTTATGTAATGGGATTCCAAAATAATGTTGTATCATGGAGTATTGGAATATTTATGTATTAGTCTAATGTGGTATTCAAAGTGATTGAGATATTTTTAATAAGATGATATGCGCATAATGAAGGGAAAATGAGAAAATGAAATGTTTAACAGTATTCATGAGCTCATGATTGATATAAGGACTAAGTGATATCATGGTTTGAGTATATAGAATTTTGAGGATTTTGGTATGTGGAAGGTGTTAACTTTTAACTGCATTCATGTTTTCAATAAGGTTCAATGGGTATTCAAGAGAATACATGATTAAGGACTTTGAATGTTTGGAATGTGACCAACAAAACATATCTTACGATATATGGGGATCAACGATGGTATTAAATCCTTGGTAATTGTTTTCACTATATTATGAGAGTGGACTGCAGTATTATGGATAAGCCTAAAGATTGGAATGGATTATGTTGGACATAAGATAGTATTGTTTAAGGATAGAAGTTTTTCGATATTATTGATGGGATGTTATAGTAATATAGTTTTAGAAAAAGGACAACCCGCAGGACGGGCGACAGCCCATCACGTCGGACAAGGCCGTGGGAATCGAACCCACAACCGAAGTGCGACGGGCCTTTATCACCTACCACTGGCCTACAGGAAGTCCCTGGTTAGTAGAAACTAGTTTTATTTTATTAAGCGGTATGATATATGAAGTATAAGTTCATTTTTGGAACCATATATGATTAACCATAAGATGGACTTATAACTTTTGCTAACCTTTTGTTTGAAAGAGATGGAATGACCCATCATTCTATCACATGATCTGCTAACACATCATGAATGACAAATTCAACTTCATTTCTTTAAGAGATAAAGTGGAAATTGTCCAAAGAACAAAAAACGGTGAGACTATACCAAAATCAAGAAAGTATTTCTTCTAATTCCAATTTCATCAACTTTAGGGAAATGATCTTGAAAACCAAAAATGTTGTCTTAGTGCTCTTATATCTGATGAATCAGATGGTACCTTAGATTGTCACAAATTTATGGTTTTGTGATTGCTAGCTTTTCCATAGCCATGTTCTCTACCACTCTCCATCAGAACATGATGGTTAGATTTCTCTTCCATATCCATATTTTCACCTATGTGGAAACCCAGTGATTAGTTTATTTGGGTAACCGTTACGTTTCATACTTTTGTTTTTAAAGATTGGTTTTGGTATTTCTTTTTATGATGTGGGTTTCGATTAAAGAAACTTTTGAATAGTAAACCATTTATAACCCCGACGAATTTCGAGGGTGAAATTCATTTTAAGGGGGGTAGAATGTAACACCCTGAGATTTTATGAAAAATATTCTTTTTAATTTCATTAATGTCTTGTATTGTATGCTACACCAAAAAGAGCTTGCACAACACGCATCCTTGACTTGCCTTTCATTACACGCAATCGCGACCTTCCTTGATAGCGTGTGTAGTACGCAATACCGAGTTTCACTAAACAACGAAATGCTATTAAAATATTATTAAAACTAGCCGTTATGAATAGTAATAACCACTTTTTGAAATTTTGTAAATTTTATTTTTCAAAATGGACTTCATTTTTGGATTCGGAATATCGAAATTAGCTTAGGGTGAAATTTTGGTAATTTTCGGATAACTTTCATATTTTGATGAATAGTGGAAATTACTAAATTTTAATTAAAAACAACTTTTTTAATAGAAATAATTAATAGTGATAAATTATTAATTTTAGTGGTTTTAAAGTACATTTAGAATATATTTTTACAATTTAATACAATGATGGTAATTGGATGTAATTTCACATTTAAACCAGTTATAAACAAGTTTCAATCTTTTGATAGTTATTATCTCCTAAAAACACGCTATTTGTTTTGACGACGGGAATTAATTTTTAACTGATATGTTTTGAATTTGGTAAAATAGAAATCATTTTTGAGTTCATAATATCAAATATAGCTTAGGCCTAATTTTTGGTATTTTTCTGAAAACTTTCAATTTTTGATGAATAGTGAAACCACTAAGTGGTAGTTAAAAAAACTGAATTTTTCATAAAACTTAATTTTACCGCTTCTGTGAGTGGAATTTCAAAAATCTGAGAGACACGATTGATGTCAGTAAGTAAAATTTGGTTCAATGAGATGAAAATAATTTTTGGTGAATAGTAACTTTTTACTTTTATTTACCACGGTTAAAAGTAAATAGGGTAATTAAGGGTAAAAATGATATTATTATTACCCTAACACATGTCCTAATTCTATTGGACAAGTGTAATTCGACCAAAAACAACCCTAGGAATAAAATATGACCATTTAGGCCCACTTGGATTATATTAGGACATTTATTATTATTTAATTCAAAGAAGAGTTAAAAGAGTTAAAATCAAATTTTATTTACTAAAACATTTTTAATATAGGTTTATACATAAGATAAATTCTATTTTAAATATTCATTAGAAAGATAGAAAGATTTCCTACATAATGGTATTTTATTTGTAATTTTTAGACATTAAATAAGTTAATTTATTTATGACACAACGATGATGCAATAATTATCTTATTAATGAAATATTGACATAATTGATGTTATAAATACCCAAATAAATATAATTTGAGACTTTTTATGAATTACACTAATTTTATAGGTTAATATGACATGTTAGTATTTATTTAATTAGCTTTGTTCAAACTTATCATTCTGTTATGATTTTCACAAAAATCAATTACTAAATAGTGTCAAAATTGACATAAAATAGTTTTTAAAACAAATATTATATTATTAATTGTTATTTTATTCCTAAAAATCTAAGGTTAGGCCAAATGATTTAGATAAGGTTATATATATTAATAATAAACAATTTGGGGTTCGTTTGGCTTCTTATAGTAAGTTTATTAACCTTATAGTGTAAGAACACAAGAAGACACGGTAAAAGTAAAATTATTTAACTTAATGTTAAATCTAAATGATAAGGTTAAAATAGGAACCTAAACTTGTCTAAATTCTATTGGATGAGATTATTTCGACCCATCCCCACCTTAGCCTCTAAATAAATCAATTTGGAGCTATTTAAAACCGAACTTGACTTTATAATAAAATAATATTTTTAGTTATTCCAAAGGTGCCCCTCTCCTCCCTTATAAAAGGGCACCTCCTCCCTCTCTTCCTCACACAACTTTGAGCCTTCAAGCTCGGTCAACCCCTGCCAAATTCTCTTCTCCACTTCCCTAGAAACATCCTAGAGGTTCTGGTCTTCCTCAAAGACCAATTTTAGTGCCCTAAGAGGAGGTCTCAAGGAGGCGCTTCAAAGAAGAGGTAATTTCCGTTACCGATTCTTTCACCTTTATTTCTTCTTCCACTTCTTCTTATTAGGTTGTTTCATTATGAAGTAATAACATCAGTATCACTCATATACTTATATTTTATTATAATTATGAAACAATCCTATTTCACCATCTATCCATCCTATGGAAAACGAAATCACCGCGCGTGCGTACGTACGGAATACCGTCTCCACGCCATGGTGAAATCTATTTTCCACCACCACCTTACTTGGATGGGTATAATGGTGTAAATAATAACTATATATTATTATTTTAAAGTGATATTGATTCTGAAATAGTATACATACACTCCAATACATTCCCATGATCATGAGAACGATATCATCGCTCGTGCGTACGTACGGACTACCGTCTCCACGACGCGATGAGATTCATTCTCCACTTTAACCATTCATGAATGATTATAAAGTATATATAATAAGTAATCATGAAATATATGACATAATAATGATACTGGATTTATGTGTATATATATTAATGTCATCTACTTAATTCCGTTCAACTCAATAAGGAAACGAAAACAGCATTCATGCGTACGTACGGCCTACCGTCTCCATGAACGGTGTATTTCTTTCCATTTACTGATTTATTATATATATGTATATTCTGAATATATATATATATAAATCATGTTTTATATTTTGGAATTAATTAATCATGATCTAAGTAATCATATGAATAATTACAAGTCAAAACACGGACGACAAATGAAACAATTTTACCCAAAACGCTCTTTAACATGGAATTTACAAAAGAACGGGTAATATAAAGTCATAAGTGAACCATATATGATATCATAACAATGAATATGATTCTATAATAAGTAAATGACATTATTTAAATCATTATAGAGGAGGTTCGGACACTTACGAAGCAAATCGGACCTAAGGTAAGGGAAATATCACAATCTCATTTTTATCCGAGATTGTTTATACGTTGGTATTTACTGGGGTGTATTTTATCATCCACATCCATGTTTCCTCAATATGTAATGTTATTTCCATCCACCTAAAATTGTTTAAATCCAATTTTACCCTTTGGTTAGTTTTTATTAAAAGATATGAAAGGAATCTTTTGTCGTTTTTCGTACGAGGTACTTTTTGACTTTTTCGACAAAAGTACGAAGAATGTTTTTTTAACTTATACGGCATGAACAGATTTTTAAGGTTTTATAAAGCCTTATTTTCATGAAGCTTCCTCCAAAATATTTCATGACTATTTTCAATAAAATCTCTTTCTTTTAAAATTGCATGACGTTTTGTGAAAAGAAATTGATTTTGAAGAAGAAAGGATATTTTCCTCAAGAATTCATTTCAAGTGTTTTATCAAAATTATTTTCCATCTAAGATAACATAGGGTTATGTTTCTATCCCTATTATTACATGGATTTGATTATGTTGTGATGGAAATAGTTTTTATTAATTCCTTTATCTTATATGAATTGTTTTATGATGTCACGATGTTTAAGATTCACATTTTTATTACATGGGTTATGCAATGATGTATGTTTTAAGATTTTGTGGCACACATAAGAATGGTATCATTATGAGATGGGTGGGACCTATATCTCCCTCCAATGCATTGGGTAAAGATTTTATATCTCATGAGATAGACATGGATGGAATGGTAGTTTATACCGGTTCAGTGAAACAGGACTGAAACGAGGGTGACTCGGTTCAAAAAGGGACTTTGTCCACTAAGATAGTCTTGGCAATGAGTCTTGACTAACGAGAAATGATTCTCTATGACTATGTGTGTATGACACAATGTTTCATGTTTTAAGTTATGATTATTGGGATTTTATTTCACTACTATGATTTATCCCATGTTATGAAATTATGCTCTCTTTTGCAGGTTAAGATTTCAAAAATGTTATGTTCTTATGAATATGATGTGATTGATATTTCTTTTGTTTACCCTTACTGAGCATTTGAGCTCACCTTTTTATGTTTACTTTTCCCCATGATATAAAGAAAGGTTTTAGGTATAAAAAAAAGGGAAGATCTTTATGGGAGATGTTGAAGATCTTTCACCAGGATTAGAAGATTATACTCCGAGTTTCCAAAGACACTAAACTATTACAATCCTTGTGTGTGTGTTTTTGTTATGTACTAAGTATTCCGCAAATGTAATGTAATGTCAATGTACGTCAAGCTTCGGGTCTCTACATTCATGCCATCTCCTTTTCCTCATGTTGAGTTCTCTTTGTGAAAAAATATAATTCAAACTCTTGTGATCAGTATAAATCTCAAATTTTTCACCATAGAGGTAGTGTCTCCATATCTTAAAAGAAAATATCACAACAGCTGACTTAAGATCATGAGTAGGATATTTTTTCTCATGAATTTTCAACTGTCATGATGCATAAGCAATAACCCTATCATTCTGCATAAGGACACAACAAACTCCTTTATTCGATTCATCACTATAAATAATGAACCCATCATTCCCTGATGGCAGTGTCAATATAAGAGCATTGACTAATATTCTCTTCAGTTCTTCAAAACATTCTTCACACTCTTTTTTCCAAACAAATTTAACCCCTTTACATGTGAGCTTTGTTAATGGGTTAGCCAATCGGGCAAAATTCTGGACGAAACGCCGATAATAACCTGCTAAACCAATAAAACACCTTACCTCAGTTATACTCGTCAGTACAGGCCATTCTTGGATTGCCTTGGTCTTAGAAGGATCAATAGAGATTCCATATTTAGAGACAATATGTCCAAGAAAAGAAATCTCCTGAAGCCAGAATTCACAATTGCTAAACTTCCCATATAATTCATGTCTTCTCAGAGTCTTCAGGATAATGCGCAAGTGATTTTCATGATCTTCATAGATTTTGGAGTATACCAAGATATCATCAATAAATACCACCAAAAATTCATCGAGATATTCCTTGAAAACTCTATTCATTAGATCCATGAATACAGAGGGTGAATTAGTCAATCCAAAAGGCATTACCGTGAACTCATAATGCCCGTACCTGGTTCGAAATGCTGTCTTCAGAATGTCTTCCTTCTTCATACACAACTGATGATATCTAGATGAAAGGTCAATCTTTGAAAAGTATTGAGCTCCATGCAGTTGGTCAAATAAATCATCAATGAGAGGTAGGGGATACTTGTTCTTTATTGTTATAGCATTGATATCCCTATAGTCGATACATAACCTCATAGATCCATCTTTTTTTAACAAAAAGAACAGGGGATCCCCATGGAGAAACACTAGGGAGAATAAATCCCTTATTACTCAATTTCTCTAGTTGTTTCTTTAGTTCAACTAATTCCACAGTGGCCATTCTATAAGGGGTCTTTGATATAGGCCTTGATCCAGGAATTAAATCAATGGAAAACTCAAGTTCTTTTTCTGGAGGATGTCCAAGTAAATCTTCCGGAAACACATCTACATATTCTTTCACAATAGGTACATCCTATATTTGAACATTCCTTTCCTCACCCACAGTCATTTAATTCTCTTCCTCCCCAATAATTGAATTTAGTTGAGCTATTGGGGGTGGATATAGGTAAGAATTAGGTGGTGATTATTCTTCTCTAAAGATAAGGTGTTCCTTATCATCATATCAAAAATAGTAACCTCCTTCTTCTTACAATAAATTTTTGCATCACGATCCAAAATTCAATCCATACCGAGGATTCAATCATAGGTATGATGATGAGATCAGCGGATAAAGAACATTTATGTGCTCTAATGGGGACTGATTCACAAAACTTTGTTGCAATGATACTTTCCTTAGGAGTTTTAACTGACAACTCCCTTGTTAAATCAAATTGGAAATATCTAATTTTCTTAGAAAACTGGGAAGATTTGAAACAATGCGATGATATAGAATCAAATAATGAATTTTCTAATCTTGAGGAAACCATTAAATTACCTGCTACCACGTCTTTCGGAGCTTCTACCTTAGTAGTAGTGATAGCATAAGCTTGGTCTTGATCCCTTGGCCTTTTCTATGGTAAGTTCCCCTGATGCTAAGGAAATTCATTTGCATAATGTCCCATCTCCCTGCAATTGTAGCATTGAACATCGGTAGCTTCTTTCTTCCCCTTGCAATCACGAGCTTGGTGGCCTTTTTCACCACACTTGTAACAGACTCTCATTCCTTTCAAGAAAGTATCGGGGTGTTTCTTCCCACATTTACAGCAGGATGGATATTCAACTTTTCCCCTCTTCCCCTTATTTACATTCCCAGAGTGGTCAGCAGATCTCTTCTTCTCTTGCTTTTCTTTAAAGTCATAAGACTTAGATAATTCTTTTTCTGTCTTGATAGCATATGAGACAATATCTTCGTACGATGAGAAGGATTGTGACACTAATGCTCGACAAAGAAATGGTTTTAACCCAAAAAAGAAGCAATCAATATTACTTCTTGGGTTACATAAATAATCTCCCGCATACCTTGCTAACCTTGTAAAGTTAGCCTCATACTTTGTGACATTCTCATCATCCTTTTGTCTCAGACTCAGAAATTTCCTTTCCATATCTACTCGATGGTCATGAGGAAATTATTTTTCTAAGAAAAGATCTTTGAACTCCCTCCATTCCATATTTGATACTTCATCATCTTTCTTCGTGTTTTGAATCAATGGCCACCATTGATCAACATCTCCAGTGAGGCGGTAAACTGCCATGATAACTTTTTCCCTTTCACTACTCCTCAAAGCCTGAAATATTTTCTCTAGGTAATTTATCCATTGCTCAGCTACCAATGGATTTTTACTCTCATTGAATGTTGGTGGTTGTTTCCTCATTAAGCGATCTAACATTGATCCCCCACGCTGTGGATCAGGGTTCTCCATACGGGTAAGGTTATTATTCATAACCTGAGTGAGTTGTCCCAGTATGGTGATTAGCTGATCAGCACGAGTTGCATCACCAACTCCACTATAATTATCTTGAGCAGCAGGGAAATATTTACATGGAGTGCGTGCGTTGATACGGTTTCCATTCCTTCCACTAGGCGCCATTACTAAAAAATGGCATAAACTAGATCAGTTTATGATTCAAAATACATAATTCAATACTTGTGAAACACTTAACATAAATTGAACAGTTTATGGATATAATCCATAATCATAAAAAAAATTTCTTTGAGGAATTATATACTCATAAACCCTTCATAATGATTTGTAAAGAAAATTAGAATTATCCTAAGCATATCCCCCAAGAGTTTCCTAACCAAGAGTGCAGGAATGCCCGTTGTCGTGCACCAGTTCCCGTTCGAGTCTAGATCAAAGTGGTGTTTTCAGGTTTTACCCCTAGGTACATCTGTGCCAGAGCTGCCTCTACCTGCTCGTATCCAGACAGGGATGCATTGATTATAAAACTCACAAAATCTCTACAATACCAAAATTCTAGGAAGTTCTTCTATATTAATCCTCAAAGTCTATCTTAGGGTTATGTGCTCTAATCAGAGTTTATCTAAATCTTGTTTCCAAGGTTTATACTAAACTTACTCTGATACCAACTGTAACCCCCCGACCCCAGTTACCCAGAGTCGGTGCATTATTACATAATATTGGCATGATCACAAAAGATAAAGTCTTGAAAGACTGATTAGATTAGTAGCCTTGAAAATACTAGATACATTCATAAAGTTCACATTACATCATAAAGTGAAAACTAAAACAACATCTTGTCTCCACACTCATATCCCCTTATACTATCCCTGCAGGTCATTCATAAAATACTTCTTCAAATCCTGGGAAAAATAAAACATAGAAAGGGGTGAGCTCAGATGCTCAGTAAGGATAACAATACAGCGGAAACTTTAATAAATAAGCATAAACATTTAAGGCAATGTATAACTAAAACAAAATCCTTTTAAACTTGAACTTCAGCATAATATGGAAGAAATAAAATTAAATAATTACATCTAATTATTCACATGGATATTCTACTAGTCGAATAATCACATGCAATATCCATAACCACTTTCATAATGATGGAATGCATAATGCCAGACTATCATAACCACATATCCAAGGCCTTGTGCCAAGACTACAAATAAGATTTTGTCAAGGCCTTGTGCCAAGACACTAGTTTGTCTCATGAGACCTACCGATTCATTGAGGAGCTATAGCAGTCTCCACCCGTCACTTATTAAGTCCAATGCATTCCTCATATGAATAGGTTTAAACATAACATAAACATTCGTATTAAAACTAGCATACGAAATGTCAATACTTTCTCCATAAACCGTGAATGGTATAAAAATAACACATACATAGTCAAACATATCAAAAAACCTTCAATACAATATGAAGGTTTTGTATCACAATAAATCAACTTCAAATAAGCTTAAAATCCATCAAAAGATGTTGATATAGATGAAATCAAAACTATTTGAGAGATATATCTCTTTTTTTTAATCTTTTAAAAGTCACAAAGTTATAAAATGAAACATTTACTTTGAAAATTTTCTAATAATCTTTTAAGGGAATCTTATATGAGTTTATAATGGTAGAAAATATTTGCACGCGCCGTATAAGTTAAAAAGATACATTCTTACCTTAATTTTTTCGAAAAGGTTAAAAAGGACCTTGTTTGGAAAACGACGGAAAGATTCCTTTATAAAAATCTTATAAAAAGTCAAACAAGGGTATAAATGACTTTAACCCATATTCTGTAAAATAGTAAGAATGATTTGAAATACATTTTTAAGAAACATGGATGTGGATGATAAAGAGGTCCTAGTAGATAATTACGTATAAATAACCTCGGATAATGAAGAGATTGTGAAATAAACTCTTACCTTGTATATTTCCTTAGTCAATGGTATGTTAACCTCATGTATAATAGTAAAGACATTGTTATTAAATTATACAAGAACCATATACATAATTATGATATCATATATGATCTTCTAATAATGCTTTGTTAATAATATTTTAGTATTATCATCGTTTCGGGTGTTAACATACTCATTTTATTTTATATGTTTTGTTACATAAGTAGTGTTTGTTATGGATATGTTGTATATTATTCATATCCAGAATGATATAAAGTTCTTTAACATTACTTTTAATCATAAAATGAGAATTAGTCTTGAATGGATACGATGGGGAATGAATTGCATCGCGTTCGTGGAGACGGTAGTCCGTACGTACGTACGAGCTACAATATCATTATTTTAATATTAAAATAATATATAATTGGATGGTATATCATATATACAGAATCATTATCATGTTATATTTATTATTTACATGAATTACACATCATTATTATACACATCCAAATAATAATATATTGAATAATAATTACACCACGACGTGGAGACGGTAAGCCGTACGTACGCACGTATGGTGACATGTCATTAAAAGGATGGATATAATACTGAATATGGTTGTACCATATTTATATTAACATCACAGTATATAGAAGATACTGGAGTTATTATTTTAGAATGGAAATAACATAGAAAGAAGAAGTTGAAGAAGAAAGGAACTTGAAAGATGGTGGTGAAAACATTACCTCTTCTTCGGGTTCTTCCTTTTGATTTGATCAAAATGGATCCTTAGGATGACTTTATGATCAAACTAAGGACTCTAGGTTGAATAGAGTGACTTTTAGAGAGTATTTGGGTAGGGTTTGGCTGAGCTAAAAGGCATTGAATGTGTGAATTAGTGAGAAGGGGGAGTGCCCTTTTAAAAGAGGGGTGAGGGGCACCTTTCGAAAAGCTAGAAATATTATTTTATAATAAATTCATATTCGGTTTATAATGGCTAAAAATTGTATTAATTAAACTCTATGGTGGTTATAGGTCTAAAACCATTCAACCAATAGATTTTAGATAGTTTTGGGTCATTATATTAACCATATCTTTTAGTTTTAACTCTTAGTTAATTAGTTTGACACTTACCATGTCACTTTGTATTTTTATATTATATAGTTAATAAAATTACTATATACATCCAAGAGACCCCCCAAGTGGTCCATTAATGATACACCTATCATTATATAAGTCTCTTGGCCAAACCTTAGATTTTTAGGAATTTAATATCAATTAATAATATAATATTTTTTTAAAAAACTATTTTATGTCAATTTTGACACTATTTGGTATTTGCTTTTTGTGAAAATCATAATAGCATAATTACTTCGCAAAAACATAATTAAATCAATAATAACATTTAATAGTAACCTATAAAATTAGTTTAATTCATAAAAAGTCTCAAATTACATTTATTTGGATATTTATAATATCAATTATTTTAATATTTCATTAATTAGGTAATTATTTCATCACCATTGTGTCATAAATAAATTAAATTATTTAATGTATAAAAATTAAAAATAAAATATCATTATGTATAAAATCTTTTTATCTTTCTAATTAATATTTAAAATCTAATTTATCTTATGTATAACCCTATATTAAATATGTTTTAGTAATTAAACCTTGATTTTAGCTCTTTTAACTCTTCTTTGAATTAAATAATAATAAATGTCCTAATCTAATCCAAGTGGACCTAAATGATAATATTTTATTCCTAATGTTGTATTTGGTCGATATACACTTGTCCAATAGAATTATGACATGTGTTAGGGTAATATTAATATCATTTTTACCCTTAATTGCCCTATTTACTTTTAACCGTGGTAAATAAAAGTAAAAAATTACTATTCACCAAAAATTATTTTTATCTTATTGAACCACATTTTACTCCTTGATATTAACTGTGTCTCTTAGATTTTAAAAATTCTACTCACAGAAGAGGTAAAATTGTGTTTTATGTGAATTTTCAAATTCTCCAAGGAGATGGGTAAAAGACGGTGAAAAGTTCAATAAATTTTTTATATGTCTAAAATTATTATAAACTGACTCCAATGAATTTCATTGAACTTATATAGGTATTACGTGTCTATTTTGACCTAAAATAAATTTAAATAAAATAAATAATTATTTAAATAAAATGTCGGTTTTAACCAATAACTCAGTGTTTTTTAATATTCATCAAAAATTGAAAATTTTCAGAAAAATACCAAAAATTCACCCTAGGCTAATTTCGATATTCCGAATCCAAAAATGGAGTCCATTTTGAAAGATAAAATTTATAAAATTTCAAAAAGTGGATATTACTATTCATAATGACTAGTTTAATTGGTTGTGGTGTGTGTTAGAACTCGAAGTTGCGTACAACACACGCTACTGTATTATTCAAAGAGAAGCGTACTGTGGAAGCTTGGGGTGTTACACTTTGTGTGATTGAAGATGAATTTTATAGTACATTTTGTGAGATAATGGAATTCTATCAAGGGGGCCTCCATGAGATCAGACTGACATGCCTAAGAGCCTTTGGGAGGTCTTGTTATATTTTCAAGGGGGGTATCGCATGATCAATGGAGATCCCCCACGACATATGAAAACTTTATTATAAATTTATGTGTATCCTCACTCCACAAGAATCTTCCGCATTTTCCCCTTTTACTTCCTTCTTTATTTTACATGGACAAGCGGTCTCGCATAGCAGTGCGATCATTATTGAAGACAATCACTCTCCTTGTCTATAATGCATCGCGTGACCAAAAATGGGTCTTGTGGTGATATGTTATCATTTTCATGGACACCCCTTAAACTTGTATGTGGATTCAAAGGGGTAGCGAAGAATTGAATTGACATTTCTGAGACCCTTTGCATGAAGAATGTGGCATGTCAATCAGCTCTTTTGTGACAAGTTGGACATGTCATGGGGGCCTTCATGGAATATTTTTTAAAACCTCATAGGAGCATCTCACGAAAATTAATGAAAAAAAGGATTTCTCCTTTTTCATGTTTTCATCCTTTATTTTACAAGGTTTTTTCGAACATTTCCCATTGATTGCCTGTGAGGGCGCCGCATGATCAATATGGGATCTTTTGATGGCACATGCACCTTGTTCTATTCAATCACTCTTTTTTCCATGGTACATCACGTGATCAATGTTAGATATTGTGAGGGCATACAGGTATTATCATGGATATCCTATATTCTTGCCTTATAGAGCTGGAGGGGAAATGCATAATCAAATGGACATGTTTGAGATCCTTTGTGTGGTGAAGGTGATATAAAATCATGTTCTTGTGCGACATGGTGGACACGTTTCCAAGGGCTTTTCGAGGTCTTTCAAACATCATGATCACATCTCATGAAGATCAATGACTATATAAGGTCTCCATATTTTACATATTTTCATCCTTCTTTTTACAAGGGTTTTGGATGATTTTTTGGCACTTTCCGGTTGACAAGTCTTATGGTGTAGAGGATCTCGCTTGGTAGCCCTTTCTTAGTCACCAATGTTTGTTAGGATGTCTTCACAAGAATAGGGTGGTTTTCTGAAGGGGATTTTCATGGTCTCATTAAGACCATTTTTTTCACATTACTCATTCACATGGCCTTACGAAGGTCTTGTGAGTATATGTCCTTTTTAAGGTTATGTGATCTGCATGTTTTGGACACCTTCTCTTCCTTTTTTGCAGAGAAAATAATACCCATGATTCAAGTATTTCTTCCCTTTAAGATTTTTTTATGCTCATTTTTCAGGCATCAACAAATGATTCCCCTCATGAGATACATCTTTGGGGACTGGTAATCACTTATGAGGAAAGTAATTACTTGATTGAGTCTTTGGGGTTACCTCCAATAGATGTCTTGGGGGATGTTTGTCCTTATGGGTGACTGTTGGTATTCCATGGAGTGACCTATAAATATGGGAGTATATGGGAGCTCATTCACTATTTACCTCAACTATCAGAACTATTTCAATTTTCCTTCATCGCATGATCATTTCACAAGACCCCATCACATGATCCCATTCAAAAGACTCCATTCACGAGACCTCACAACAAATTTTCTTCCTAAGATATGATTCATAAGACTAATTCGCGCAAAATATTTCACGAGATATAGTCATGAGACATTCTTTGTATTATCACTTGTTTGAATAAATCATGAATCTATTCTCATTAATTTCTTTAATATTGTCTTAAGACCTTAGACATATGACCACCCTATAGACATTTCATGATCCTCCAGTTTGGTCATATGATCTCTTGATCATTATATGGTTTGTGTGACCATGTTCGGGTCACATGATCGTGAGTCTTATAGAGGGTCATTCTTCCGTGAGATTTCATGTTGGTCAATCAGTCCACAAGATCTCCATGGTTCATGTAGTTTGTGAAACCTATATCAGTTCATGCGATCATGAAACTTTCATGGTTCATGCGATTCTCCTGATGCTTCTGAATTTATGAACCTCTTTTGATGGGATTTCTCACACATCTAAATTTTGATTCTTGTTTTTTTTCAAATGTCCTCCATCTTCTATACATATTCAAATAAAGAGGCTAAAGTAGTGATGGATTTCTAAAACACCATCATAGAAAGTGTGGATGCTAACTTATATAATTTTGTTGAGTCATCATAGATAAGTCTGATGGACCTAATGGGAGAGAACCTTAGGGAATATCCCCTTTAATACTCCCTACCCCTCCATGTGTTTTATCATACCAATGACACTTATATACCTTCTTCATAGTCATTAACCATACCTCTCACTTATAATCTAAAAACCTATAATACCTTTCAAGTGAACATATACCATGTGGGCCATTTCATTATTGTGGTAGAACACACATATGGGTATATACTGACATTTATGCCCAAAAAATTTGATGGGAATCATCACAATCCTAATTAATATATCCATATGTATCGTTCAATAATATGGAATTATGTCACCAGCTAGAGATTTGGGTGGTTTCCCAACTGGGACCTTTGATTAGGGGTAGTTTCAAAATGGATTGGGGCTGGCCCTTCTGGGTGCAGTACATTGATTTTAAATTTTCCATAGACCTGAAGTAGATCAGGATGTACAAGGATATTTGGATCTCACAAACTTTTTTCTACTGTAACAAGGTCTTGATGTCATACTTGTTTGGACATTAGAGTCCCTATACAAACGCATTCCACCAAATGCATGGAAAGGTGGGTATTAATCTCTAGGACATCGATAAAATCTGCAGTGCACCCATATTTGGAGGAATGTATGATGAGTTTCTTCCCCCACCATCCATATGGGATAACATATAGAAGACCTCACATATTTTTCGAGAGTTTATCGGGCTGGTTGAGAAGGCCCTTGAGAAGGAATCACTTCTTGGGGTATATATCCCATTCAAGAAATGGTTGAGATACTTCATCAAGAAATTTCATTCTAAACTAGAAGCCAAAAATCCAAATGTCTACCCTATGAAGGACTCCTTTGGTATAGAGGGCACTTATTGGCCCATAGTTGAAGAAGGTAATTTTAAAAACTATGGATGGGAGGTTAACTATAATGTTGACTATACCATTCATCTATCCAATTTTCTAGATATGTACCTGGGTCAGTATTTACTCCTGATGAAGGAAAAGGGTGGAGTTAGGGTCACCACTTTCATTATGGTGACCTCTACAGTAGGAGAGAGGCATATTGGGTTATCCATCCCTATGTTAGTCAAATTTTATCACCTTCTATGTAAAATTTATATGGGTTTATCCCATCATAAAATCTTAGGGCCCTTTTAGGTGTTATGGCATTGGATGGAGGCTCATCTAGTATCTTATGAGTACCTAAGCATCCAGAACATCCCCAATGTCCATTTCAAACCATTTTTGTAGTGAATCAGTGGGTTAAGGCCATTTATATTAAAATATTGGTAAGTTAGGGCCTTCATGATCCATTATGAATTATTATCCTTCAAACCCTATAGTTTAGTTCCCACTAGTAGTATGGTTGATAATGGTGGGGGAACCTTGAGCCTTGAGCCTACCTGATGTCACTTCGTGAGGGTTCCTTATTACCCATGTTGATAGGAGTATCCTCTGTGAATGGTATGTACCTTGCTTATTAAGCTATCAATTTTAGTGTGTATGGTCAATATGTTCTCTCCCAATTCATGTTCAATAAAAAAATCATCTAATGGTGGCTTACCAGTTTTGGATTATGTTCACCAGGGTTGAGACTCAGGCTTGGGTAGACCTCCCTCCTTGCGATGCCAATATTTTATTATCCTAGAAATATGCTTATATTTTGATTCACTCGTATCCAAAAGAGAAATTATCCACATTCGTATAATTGGATATGTAATTTCCTCCAACTATCCAAGACAATATAAGGCCTAGAAATTAGTTGGTTTTAAGAGGGACAACATCCCTAGAAGCACCTAATAATGAAGTGAGTCATTTACCATTACTATCTTTTCTAGTAGAAGTGAAAATCGGCATGGCCTCAACGGGTATGGTACTAGTGGGTAAAGCCATGTTAGCACTATTATTTCCAATATAATTTCAACAGTGGATGAATTAGAGAAAATTGAACTCATATGTTGAGCTCTAGGAATATTACACCAAGCAAAATTACCATTAGAAGGATTCTCCCATGTTACCGCTCCCCTAAGAATTACTTTCAATGACTTACCTACAGAAATCAATACTCTCCTATGAGACCTTGAAACAATAATGTATAGTGTTAAGGTTCGGTCCTGATGTTCACCTACGGTATAGAAAATGGTGGTTTGAGGAATGTTGAAGGTTGTC
This sequence comes from Viscum album, assembly GCA_963277665.1. Classification (NCBI taxonomy): domain Eukaryota; kingdom Viridiplantae; phylum Streptophyta; class Magnoliopsida; order Santalales; family Viscaceae; genus Viscum; species Viscum album. Next base: position 58,359,484 of record OY728156.1, read on the forward strand.
ATGGACAAATAGGGTTATCCCATCATTGAGGAAGCGATAAGGATGATCTTGATATTGTGCATAAAGGGCCATCATATTATTTCAACTATAATGATGTTCTTTGTGTTTTTTTATATAGTAGGAATCCATATATGACCATCCTCTCCTGATATCCCTAGTATATTCTCCTGGGAGTATGGCCATCAGGGCTGAATTGAGCGGTGACTAGGGGACTGATGATGAGGGTTCCCCATGTCAACTGGCTTTGATGGTGGTGGTGATTACCACCCCGAGAGTGACGCCTTTAGAATAATCAACCTTTGGGGTGCCTACTTTAATTCTGTCATCATCGGTACCATTTGATGATCTTGCATTAGAGGGAAAAAAGTTCTCCAAATTGTCAGAGCCCTATCCTCCAAAATCCTCAAATAAGTGTGGTGTTTCACTCTTTCCTTATTTTACACTATTCTAGTAACACATCTTGATTCATAAAAAATGTGTAGGCCCCCACTGATCCTTATCAAATAAGCATATATCTACCCCTAAAAATGTGGATGAGCATTCTGTTTCTTTAGAAAAAACTTCATTATTGGGTCCTACTCATCAAGAGGTAGGTATGGCATTTATGTCGACCAATTTTGGCCTGATGCCTATTGTAGATGTTACAATGGTCATGTAATTTGATCTAGTATAGGATGATGTAATTTTTGAAGACACTAATATAGGTATCTATTCTTCTATTGAATTAACTTTGATGGTGGTTCATTTCAGAGAAGGTGAATACTTATTCGAAAACTGGACACATGGTTCACTTTGTGTCATGTCACCTAACACATATTTTATTATTACAGCCCTAAAGGGTAGATAGAAAAAATGAATTTAGAGAAATCATTGGTGGTTCCACTAATCTGATCATCATAAGAGGGTATTGCCTCTTTATAAGAGAATGGGGTTAGGGAAACAGATGTTTCCAGTGATAAAACTGAGAAATTTATGTTTCTAACATCATTCATATTTTTCAGTCACATGGTGGTATCATGTCATTTATCCTCTGACTGGTAAACCCTTGTGTCCCTTTTTATAGTTCCTTTACCTTAGATCTTGGATGTTTAAGTCCCTTATTCCTTGGGAATTCCTCCAATTAAGTCAACCAATGTAGAGGCTGGATCCCTACCTACTTCATCAAAGACTATGAGCATGAATCCCTTTCTTAGTGACATAGTCCCATAATATGTTCCCATCCCTTGGATAGACTTTGGTCAAGGTATAGATTCAGCATCACTTTATCGATCTATGTGGTAGAAAATATGGAGGGAGATTTGGACTTTAATTTTGCAGGCCCCTTTCGAAGGGTTGAAGGATTAGTTTGGTCATCTTTAGTTTCTATTCACCGCCCTTGGTTATAATGATTTTGATTATACCACCCTTCATTCTAAGGTGAAGGAGGTGATATATTTAAGGGATAAAAATAAATCCCTTGAATCAATGGTTGTATCAGCTAAGGATTCCTCTTCAGTAAATCAAAGCTAGGATGAGGCCTTAAATAACGCTTCCCAGTGTGTGGTGGATGCAGTAACTCATTGGGATATGGTCAGTGTGGGGAAGTTTGAAATCAACCATATACAATATGAAATTAATCATATTCAATAAGTTATATCACAATTTCATCATGCACTTTATATATTAGAGAAAACTTTAATGTAGAAATAAGGGATTTTTGACATGATATAGAAGACTAGGCTTGACGTTGTTATCAGAGAAGAGGATTTACAGTGGATTGTGGAGGTAGAAAATGAATCCATTGATCAATTATTCCAATCCATTACCTCCCTATAGAATAATTATGTAGAGATAAAGTACTCCTTCAAATACATGTTATGATGGAGTCATAATTTTAAAACTTTTCCTTTTCTCGTCTATTCACAGGATAGACTCTGATATGTGGAGATTCCTCCTTCTACATGCTATTAATGAACAGATCTCCTAAAATTTATATGTTGTTGTCTATATTTATTTTATTCAATATGTGAATGATATTTTGAATATTTCATGAATCGTCAATGATACCCATCCTTTTCATAATATCAAGTAAATCTAAATGTCTAGATTTGAATGCTTAAATCAAAACAGATTTCTCTTGAGAAATTCCCATGAATTCCCATCAACATTAGACTCCTCATATATGTGTCCTCTCTAGTTGTATTGAGATCACCTGATTCAAAAAAGGATAATTTGGGTAGAATATGTCTCAAAGGTAGAATTATCTATCTTTTATTGAATTCAATGGACTTTGCAGGCGTAACACGATTTTTTATAAGTCCATATGGTGGGCCTCATAGGATTTATATATTTTTATTAATATTTCCCTAATTTTTCCTAAGAATCATATAGGGGAAGGATTAGCAGACATGGAATCATCTTTTTCTTGGTCTTCCCTCTTAGGGGTTCTTGAACTGACAAGTTTTGTACCTTTTCTGTTTATGAGTTATCAATATTGTTTGGATCATACAAAGCATGTGTCTATAAATAAAAGACTAGAATTATACTAAAGATTCCCCTATTGGGTTTTAAACATGGAGATAATTTTTTCTCTTTTGGTTGGTTTTTTAAGGTCTTGAAAACTATACCCTTGTTGTGTTGCAATTTATAGTCTTTTAGCTTAGACCTTATATTGCTGTATTTTATAGTCTTTTAGTTTAGACCTTTTCTTGCTAAAGTTTTATAATACATTATATTAGACCTTATTTTGTTGTTAATATATTTTCTAAAAAATATTATTCTTCATTAAATTTTAATTTCATATGGTAAGTACATCTTTTGTGTAGTTTAACATCATGTGGTAAGGACATCTTCTATGCAATTTAACGCCATGTATTGAGGATATTTTCCCTGAATCTTAACATCATGTGGTGAGTACATTATTGGTGAATATGGAACATGGGTCATACATTCCAAGGATGGACCAAAGAGCTCAAAGTTAAGAAGTTTATATGTGGTTTTTCTAGGGCTCATGAGGATGCGAGTTCCTTTCTTGTAAGGAGGATATTTCTCTAGTTGGTAGGTCAGAGCCCTTATGCATCAATAACATGATCAAGAAAAGAGGATCCCTACTTTTTTCTAAGGGTTGTGGAATATTTATGGGGATATTATGGATTAAGGGTCAAAACATTATGGAATCCAAGTCACCCTAGATGGTTGGAATATAGGTTGAGTAAGTCATACACCAAAACTTTGATTCAATGTATATGAAATGGGGTAGACAAACTAGGGATGACCAAAAACACCCTGAGGTATTGAGTTCCACTACGGTGTTTCTAGGGCTCACAAGGATTATATTTCTATTACTACAAGGATTATATGCCTTTAGTTGGTAGATAAAATCCCTTATGTGTCGGTATCATGGTTAAGAAAAGATGATCTACACTCTTTTCTAGGGGATTTAGAAGATTAACGAAGACTCAAATGTCTAGATGATGAAGTGGGGTATGGAGATAATGACTATTAAGGAAGGGTTCTGGAACCCTAAGATAGTTTATCTTTTTATGGGGTGGATCAAGTCCTACATTATGTTGTTTTAGATCATGTGTTTTAGGCCATCAAAAGGTTTGGGGATAGAGTGTCTCATTCTTACTTTGAGAAAGGGTACACAACACGGTGATGTAATGTTGGGGATATTGAATCTATTTGACTATTTTGATTTTTTAGATTTTAAATCATGGTCTAAAGTTCTCGGTTCATGAGGATGACATGGGATAATCATGTCAGTAATTACCCCAAAAACCCTAAGGTGTTAGCTTCTGCCACGGTGACATCAGGGATCACAAGTATCAGAAATCCCTTTTTCAAGTTTTGATTTGGTTGACAATCATAGAATTATATATAGGATCTATATGCATCCAAGAACAGTAAAAAAAGGTATCTTAAATTATCATACCATTTTCCAAGTTCCATGGAAGGTTTTTGGTGATCCTAGTTTCTCAAATCATGATGTTTGATTTATGGAAAACATAATATTTAAGGAGGGTTCAAGCACCCTGAAAGTTGTGTCGCTGCCTAATGAACGTGTTATCACGGTGAAGATATGTGAAAAATCATTACTCTAACTTTTTCCAAAACTAGGGGCCTAGTGAGTATGGATCAGATTTTACTAGGGCCACAAAGTGGGGCTCATTATCTTTATTTCTTGTTCATTTAAGCTCTAATTTTTTTTAGACTCTTGATATGAAGAGTTCAGTGAGCAGAGACTTGAATTTTATTCAGGCCTCCCTCTACAGGTTTTAAACTAGACATGTTTTGTGTATATTTCACTAGAAGTTTAGGGTCTTTCAATTTGGACTATCTGAGGCAATATTTAAGTTCATGCATCTTTGAACAAAGAGCATGCAGTTTATGGTTATGAAGCATATGGGCCTGATCTGAGGAGAATGTTATACAAGATCAAAATTAGGATACCCAGGGTCAAGAGTACTCCAACATCCTTCTGACCAGGGGGTATAAATGTTGTAAATAATAGTTTGAGGTTCTTATCCCATGAGTAATGATATATGAAAATAATTTTGGGGATGACCCAAAACACTCTAAGGTACTAAGTTTTAGCATAGTGACTTTAGGGCTCACAAGGATCAGACAACCCTTTTTAAAAGTTGTTCCACATTTGGTTAAATTCCATAGGTGAATATGCGGGAACCAGAGGAAGATATGAATATTCAAGAAAAGTGTCCCTTAAAGCGATGTATCCTTTTCCAAGGTCCATGAAATGTTTGTGGAAACTTGATGTGTTTGATATGTGAAGTGTGATTTACGGGTTGATGTGCTTAAAATGTGATGAGGGAAGCCCATTCGTTGGTTGACTGGGGTCAGGATATTGTGATCCTTTGATAAGGAATGATGATGGGTGATGGCCTGCACCTTTTAACATCATTTTGTGTGAACGTATTTGTAATGCAATTTTAATTTCATGTGACTAAGACGTTTTCCTTGTAGTTTAATGTCATACGGTGAGGAAATTAATGTGTTATGTAGTTTAAAGTATTACTTATAGTTAATGGTCCCTAATCTAAAATATGTCCTAATAACATTTTACAGAGTGAATTTCTAGGTACCCAAAGCTCACATGATCTATTCTTAGCATGAGAGACAAGGGTAAACTGGTAAATCAAATAAGTCATGCATGAGTGTGTCTCAGATAGTTCACTATATAGGTCCAGCCCATATGTAGTTAGGGATGAATTTTTATCATTTTATATGTTGTAGATGAACCTAAGACTGGATATTTTAGCATCGCTACATATCCTTTGATTGAAATGAATTAACCCATATGTAGTTCTTGAACAAGAAACTCTCCATGCATTTCTGACCCATACGTAGAGGGGGAGATTTTTTCCATTGATTATTGTATCTGGACCCAAAATTGGAGATATGGGTGTTACTACATATCCTGTAATGAAAAGAATCAAGTAAAACATAGTTATTGAATGGGAAACACTCCATAAAGTTCTGTCCCATAAATAGAGAGGGACATTATTCCCATTTATTGTTATAGCTAGACCTAAGATTGGAGATCCAGGTGTCACTAAATATCCTATGATGATAGGAATCAAGTCACATGTAGTTCTTAAATGGGAAAATCTTTATGAAAGTCTAAAACATATGCAAAGGGGGAATTGTTCCTATTGATTGTTGTATCTGAATATGGTATTGGATATTTGTGCATCAATACATATCATGTGATGGTAGGAATCAAGTCACATGTATTTCTTGAATAGGAAACTCTTTATTCTATTCTAACCCATATGCATAGGGTGAAATTTTTCTCATTGATTGTTGTAGATGAACCCATTATTGGAGATCTGAGTGTCACTACATATCCTATGATGACTTGAATCATGGAATACACAGTTCTTGAATAGGAAACTCTCTATATATGTCTGATCCATACACAGAGGGGGAATTTTTTCCATTGATTATTGTAGCTAGACCTAGGATTAGAGATCTTGGTGTCAATACATATACTATGATGACAAGAATAAATCCACACATAGTTCTTGATAAACCACGTATTTTAATGTTATGCAACAAGGAAGTGGGTTCCCTGATGTGAAAAGATAATATTGCAGTTGGGCTCAAGAATGGAGGTTTAGGTGCCACTATATATCTCACAATGGGAGGAATCAAGACACACATATTTATTGAATAGGAAAATCTCTATGTAGGTATGACCCATACATAGGGGGGTCATTTTTTCCATTGATTTTTGTAGTTGGACCTGAGATTGGAGATCTATGAATCATTATGCATCCTGTGATGACAGGAATCAAGACACGCATATTTCATGAATCGGAAACTCTCTATACAAGTCTGGCTTATAGAAAGATGGGGGCATTGTTCTCATTTATTATTATAGATGAACCTATTATTGGAGATATGAGTGTCACTATGTATCCTGTGATTAAAGGAATCAAGCCACATATAGTTCTTGAATTGAAAATAGTCTACACAGGTTTAGCCCATATACATAGGGGGGAATTATTCCCATTGATTTTTGTAACTAGACCCAAGATTATAGATCAGGGAATCACTATGTATCCTGTGATGATAGTAATCAATCTGTATATAGTTCTTGAGAAACTATGTAGTTTAATATCATGCGGCAAGGACATAGGTTCCTTAATGTGAAAAGAAAATATTGCTGGTGGGATCAAGAATAGAGGTGTGGGTGTCCATGTGTATCCTTATATGGTAGGAATCAAGGCACATGTAGTTCTTATATGTAGGTATGGTGGGAGACCAACACCAAGGATATTGGTCCTCTCAAGTGAGTTCCATAGTAATACATAGTTTTGTTTCATGCAATATACATCAACCATGTAGTTTAACATCATGTCATGAGGCTCATGGTGTACCTTTTAAGGTCACACATCGAGGACCATGCTAACCCTGTCATGAAGTGATAAGTCTTGATCATACGGGGAAGAATTTACCATATTTCCTAATCCCACATGAGCTATGATCGGTGGGATAAAAAAGGAATGGAAAATGTTTCCTTCACCACACAGAGACGATTGAAAGGAAGGATCTAGTAATTTTGTATCATGTGGTGGTTATGCCAAGATATAGGATCTAGGAATACCTATATAAATCATTGGAATGATAATCATGTCATACATAGTTCTATAAAACTGTTTATTTTAGTTTCATGTGGAAAAGAAATCATTCATGTAGTTTAATGTTATATAGTAAGGATGATGGTGACTCGACATGAAAGAAATATTACAGCTTGACCATTGTCACATATTCTGGTGTCTTGTGACCAAGATGAATATATTGTGGTTGGAACCATGATTTAGGGTCTAGGTGTCACTATGTATCTTTTGATCGAAAGAATCAATCCACACATGGTTCTTGGATGGGATATTCCCTATGTGGATCTGACTCACACATAAGGAAGGGGGTATTTAATTTTTATTTTTCACATATCTATCTAATTTATGGTGAATCATCAGTGAGATGATGCTTCCCATGAATTTTAACATTGTTCAATAAGGAATTTTTCTATATATTTTAACATCATGTGTTCAGGGTGAATTTTTTTAGTTTAACAACATGAAACCGTGACATTTTTCATACAGTTTAACGTCATGTGATCAAAAATAATTCATGTAGCTAAACATCATGCAATCAAGAAATATTTGTGCATTATAACATCCTAAAACAATGATTTATTTGTGTTGTTTAACTTCATGAAATTAGGATAACCTACAAATAGTTTAAAGTCATGTGTTTAGGATGTGGGATGCTTTGATTATGGCTATGAAAAGTATATCTTGAATAACATTGCATTATGGATGGCGTGATGCATTCCCCATCCATTATGGCTAGTGATTAATCTCTTTTCTGATATACCTTATGTATAACAAAAGGTTCTTACCATTGGGTTCCAACTTTCAAGTCTTCTTACCTAGTATCATGGGGGTTTTGAGAGCCAATAACAGTTCTCCTTAAAGGAACGAATGGAGGTGGAATTTTTATTAAAGGCTCGTGCAATATAATTCAGATAGAATTCAAGGTTTAGCAATGTATGCAACCATGTCTCATCGAGATGATACAACTCATCAAACCTCTTTTTCAATCATTCATAATTTGAGATCTGTCCACGGATAGATATTTATAGTGAGGGAAACTGAACCTCTATGGGAAACACCTCTTAGATCCCTTACACTAAAGAATTTTTTTTGTGTATCTATGCATGTGGTGGTACTATAGGCCCATAAATCACGGAGTATATTTTCCACTTAGGAATTATTTTAAGTGTTTACCATTTTGTGGATTATATTTTACAGGGTCTTATTAAAAGCCTCAATCTATCCATTTTCTACTGAATGATAGTGGGATGAGTGGTTGGACTCAATGTTGTACTCCTTGTATAAATTCTTAACTAGGTAGCACAGAAATTGGTTCCATTTTCCATTAATATTGTGTAAGGTACCCCGAATCTGGTGATGATATTGCACTTCATGAATTTGATGATATTCTTCGTTCTAAATTCATTAAGGGGTATTACCTCAACCCATTTGGAAAAGAAGTCAGTAGTGGTAAAGATGTATTTCAACTGCTTATCCATGGTTTTGGGATATGGTCCCACAACATCCATTCCCTATGTTACAAACATCTAGGAATATTTAGTTGTATGTATAAATTCTGGGGGTTGATAGATAAATTTTTCATGAATCTAACATGCATGAAATTTTCTAGTGAATTCTACACAATCTTATGTCATGTTTTTTCAATAGTAATTGAGTATCCTGATTTGATGTTAGATCTTAGTCCCATATTGGTGTGTGTCGCAAGAGCCTACGTGGACTTCTTCCATGATGATGATAATCTCTCTTTCTGTTATGAATCTATGGATAATTCCATCAAATCCTAATTTTTAGTGGAATATTTTCTCATTTGGTCCATCCTGAAGGGTAAATTTTATTGCTCGGTGTGGAATCTTTTCCCTTTCGGCTTGTTCTCTTGGGAGGATCCCATGTTAGAGGTAATCAGTTAGGGGGTCCATCCATCTGAGAGTGGATACCGATTAATCGCAATTTCAGGTAGTATTGATCTGATTGATTTATTCCATGTCGCGGATGATGACCAATGAGACCATCCTTTGGTGCGTAATGAGGAAGATTACCTCTTATTGATCAGGGTCAGCCAGCACTATGGCTGCATTAATATCTAGTGTGTTGGATCAATCATTCTATGATCAGGAGACATGATGTAATGTGGGTTCAAAAGGGAACTCTGACATTGGTCCACTAACATAGCTGGTGAGAGGGTCCAATTCTTCCTTTTAAATGGAATATTCACCATTGATCTACTTTATCACTGGATTTGAATCCCATTTGATGTTCAGGTAGGCTGTTTATAGCGGTAGGGCTAGTTCCAGGCTAGCGATGAGGTCTTGTTATTCTACCTTTATATTTTTGCATCCTTTGGATAGTGAGAAAGAGTAAGCCAAAATTGATTTGTCTAGAGAAAAAAACAAAATCCCTAAGCTGACTTCATTATGTTTCGGGTTTTCTAGCCTTTTACCAATAGGACTCTAGTAGGATCCATTCAAATAAATCTCCCATGTTTGGGGGTATTATGGGTGTATAAACCTCTTCATCTAGGAGTTTGGTGTCTACTGGTTCACTCTCTGGAGTGGGGTGTTACATAAAGAAATTTGTTATGGATTTCCCTTTCACAGACTTATATGACACAAACTAGATGTCATACTACTATATAATGACCTCCCATCTGGCCAAATTCCCATTCATTATGGGATGACCAAGGATATACTTGAGAGGTTCAATATGATGTACCAAGTGGAATTTTTGGTGATTCAAGTAGTGCCTCAGCTTTTGTACCACAAATATGAGTGTAAGGCAGTTCTTCTCAAAATCAGAATATATGGTTTTGGTACCTATCATCATTTGGTTGAGGTAGTAGAGATTGTTCTTACTTCTAGCATCATTTTTATATGTTGTGAGATCACCAAGATATCATTCCATGGATGCCACATATAATATGAGTGTATTCCCTTCCACCAGTGTCATTAGGACTGATGGGTGCATTAAGTGCATCTTGAGACTATAAAAGGATTCTTGGTAGTATTTATCCCATTGATAGGTGATTTACATCTTCATTAGCTTGGTCCAGGGGAGGTATTTGTCATCCAAGTTGGATATGAAACACATAATGTAAGATAGGTTCCCTTAGACCCCCCCTAAGCTCGTTGAAATTCCGAGGGGTGACATTTCTAGGGTTGAACTAGTGTTTTCAAGGTAGACCTTGATGATGTGGTAGAACACCATAAATTTAAGTAATTTTTCTGAAGTTACTCTGAAAGTTCATTTTAGTGGATTCATCTTCATATTTTGTTGCCTCTACTTATCGAAGACTGTTTTATGATCCATGAAGTGATCACATCATTTCCAGGATTTGACCACCAGGTCATCGACAAAACATTATAATATTCGTACCAATAAATTCTTAAAGATATGATACATGTAATTTTGATAAGAACCACCAAAATTCTTTAATCCAAAGGGAATGACCTGATAGAAAATGATTATCTGTGGTGATTTGAAGGTAGTGGATTCTTCATATTCAGGTTCAATGTTTATCTGATTATACCATGAGTACTCATCCATAAAGGAAAGGTCTTGGAAGCCAATAGTTTCATAGATCAATAGTTCTATGATCAGGAATGAGAAATATTTCTTTGGGAAATTTCAATTAAGGTATCTAAAATCCATACAGACCCTAATCTACTAATTATTTTTCTTAACATGGATGATAATGGCGATCCATCTGGGGTATTTTACTTCCTGTAGAAAATTATATTTGATCAATTTTCAACTTCCACCTCTACATTGGTAGTGTGAGAGGGGTGCATCCTCCTAGATTCTTGATTAAAACCTTGTTGGTTATTTTGTAAGCCTAAGTGGCAGGTATCCACATCAGGGTTCAATCTAGGAATTTCTATATAACTCTAAGAAAACACATATTGATGTTAATTTAGAAATGAAATTTACATCTCTTGATCTTCTAGAGGAATGGTGGCACTAATAAATATAGGCCATAGGTTTTCTCCAATTCTCAGATTTACCTACCTGGTCTAATAAAAAGAAGGATCTTGTCCATCTTGGATTAATCCTACTGCCTCAACCAAGTTTATGGGTAGCACATAATCACTATCAAGCATACTCTTGGGATTCTCAAGGGTGTTATCCAATCCATTGGGGGATGAGACCTATATTTAATCTACCTTATTTTTTTCCTTCCATTTTATAGAAACTCTCTCCAGTATATGTGTCTTCACAAGGCTCCAAGGGGGTATTGTCACCGTGTACATGTAGTATGCCAAATTTTCCATCTATGGGGTATTTCAACCACTGATGAAATATTGAAGGTACTGCCACATGGATGTGAAGACAAGGCCTTCCAAATAGAAAATTATATGCAGTTTCTTACTGTATACACATGAACTCATTATTTGATGTGAGTTCCCAAAACAAAGACTAGAGCTTGATCTTCTCGAGAGGTCATTGCTCGATTTTATCATACCCTTGAATGGTTTTCTTTGTAGGTGATAAATCTCCCTCACTATATCCCAAACTTCAGAGGGTTCAAATCAAGATGAGGTTGATCCTGGAACCATTGTAAATTAGGTCCCTTTGAATATCGACATTTTTGGTATTTCCTAAAACATATAAGGGTTTTATATATTCTTGGATTAAATTATCTTAATCCCGATCCATGAACGAAATGGGGACATAAATTCTGATGGAATATTCTTCACTTGATAAACCTTGGCTGTAGCAAATTTTGTCTTGAATTATTATGGACTATATAGGGCTTCTATGAGTTTCTCCATGAGTTATTTTGAAATATGGATCACATCTAGGATTTAGATCTTGGCTAGGATAGATTATAGTTGTTTCAGAGTGTCATACATTTTTTCCAAAGATCAGTACATCCCAATGTGAGTTTTCTCCTTATTATATGGCTCAGGAGCTGAGAAATTTGAGATAGATGATCCTAGATCTTGTTTAGAGGTTGAGGGATCATCTTCTTCTTGTTGTGTAGGCTGTTTTTTCCTTACCCACTACTTGATCTAATCAGACAATCGAATCTCCACAATATAGTCATGCAAAATTAATGGGTTGGGCGACCACTGGAGGGGTCTAACGCACTGTTTTTTCAAGTTTTTGAGGTGTTAAATGGGTTTTTCTAATTAGGCTACCATTGTAACTTTTCCTAGAATCTCTAATTGTTTCCCCTATTTGTAGTTGGGTACAAACCTACTTTTCAAAGGCCAACAGTAATCTAGTTTTTCAGGCCCAACGACTCTTGGGGACTCACATTGGTCGATAGGATGGGAGTTCGAGCTCATCACACCCTTTTGGGGATAATTATTTCCTACTTAAGGACTCTCTTATAGATTTAAGATATGTTCATTAAATACTTCCTAGAACCTGATATGGAATTGGTTACCCCCACATCAAAGACTTTATTATGAATATGTATCAATAGGAATGATGGTCTACATATCACAGGTTCTCTATCTATATCTTATTTAGTTATGATGCTTTAGGTTATGGCCATGTTTGAGAACTCTAGAGTTTATTTCCATCCAGGGAGGCAGTTAGTGTCTTGGAAGTGGGATTGAAACTCTATGAGGCATCCTGTGTATCTTATAAAACAAGAATCAAAACCCACGTAGTTCTTTTGACATACTTTAAGGTCATATAACTAGACCCATCCATGTAGTTTTACGTCATATGGTAAGGATATGAATATCAGGCTCGAACCTCGGTGAGGAATCCTATGTATCCTATTTAAGATAGGAATCATATTATACATAGCTCTTGTGATGGTTTTCTATGTCATAATAGATATGACATTAGAGGCCCTAGGTGGCACTTATGAATATGAGACCGCCCTTGATTGATTCTTCAAGAATATGTCCCTTTGAGCGGAGATGAGATGTAATCAAGCTTACATCCCAATGGTGATTCCTCATTGGGGGAATCTTCATCATGCTATTGGTATAATCATCACTAGTCTCTAAACTCATGTGATCCATGCTCAGTTTTAGAAACAAGATATAGCAGTAGATCAGACACATTTCATGTATTCATTTTCATTTGGGGATTACACATTAAAGTCACCCTTTGAGAGGTATGGTTTCCCATATCATGAAGGACATGGTATGGAACTCAGGCCTTAGGAAGGATTCCTACATATCCTAGTTATAATGAGACTCAAATTTCTCATAGTTCACTTATCCCTTAACCCACTGATAGGCTAAGTTGGGTGATCACACTCAGAGACATTATGGTCATCCTTGAGGTTTCAAGGATGCTAGGGGATTATACCAAGATGGGTTCCCTATCAATCAGGGACATATTTTATTATGTTGGTAGTTTGTGATTATGTACTGAGGCTTCCCAATTGGTGGAGACATATTATATTATATTGGTATTTGGTGCTTATGCACTGAGACTACCCATCTGGTATACTCATTCTTTATCATCTAGAGGATTAAAGAGAGGTGATAATGACCATTATGATCTTTCCTAGAGCATGATATTGGTATGGTTTCATGTATGCATGACCCTAATTCACCAAAAATCTTCCCTTGTCAAAGGGTAATGCGGCTGAAGATTCTTATTCTATATCCCTATTGTATGAGTCCAAGTATGTCTTCCGTACAAAGTGGTCATTTCATAAGGAATTTTCCTAAAATTCCTTCTCCATCTACTGGGAAAGTTTTGATTGTCTACCAAATATGTTAGGGCATGAATATGTCATTCCAAGCACATCTATGGGTGTATCCCTAATAAATTGGCATATCTCGAATTCCTTCGAATGTACGAAGTGGAAATGTCTTAGATGCTTCACATAACCATAGAAAACACGTCTGGGGTTAGGTAGATGATCAACTAGCTTGTCTCAGATGCCTTTGATTGATTGAATATTACATGTCAAAGGTATTTTCATAATCAAGGTGGACACATATGGGGTATCGTGCCTGATTGAAGTAGACATCACTGGGGTCTTTCAAATGATCAAAGTACACATGACTATAATTTGTCTCATGATCAACCTAAATCATACTAAGATTGTTGCATGTCAATATGGATAGGTCTATGGACCATCACATGATCCGTACAACATGTCAATGAATCCTTTACATGATCAAAGTGTGTTTTCTAGTGTTGTAAAAAAATACATCAAGGTATCATTGAAGCATTTTTGAGGTGATTGTGTTTGTTAAAAAAGTGGGCCTCCATGTCGTGTTTTTTGAAAAAGCATACCACAATGTACAAATTTGTTGAAAAAGGGGGTTTTCATGGTGACATGTCAAGTTCAATGGATGTTGTTAACAATAAATGATTGATTGAAGAACCTCAAAAAAGTAATGAACGATCTGTAGGTAGTACAAAAAGAGCAGAGACAAGGTGGCACTGTTTTCTAGTATTTGCCAAATTTTTGGGCCTCAAAATCGACAAATGGGGAAAAGTGTTTTAGAAAAAAGGACTTGAGTGCCGGTGTCTTGGAAGATTTGAAACTTGTGCACCATATGTTTTTCATGGTCATAACATCAAAATAATTCAAAGGAAAGAGGGGCGCCCAGGTTTTGGTTTGGGCGCGCAAATGACTAGGGAGATAGAGGCTCGGGCGGTTGGACTTGCACGCTGAGAGGGGACTTGCGTGCTAGAGATCAGGGTACCCAAAATGCCTATAAATAGAGGGATACCCCTCCTCATTTTGGAACGGAGTTCAACACTTAGATAAAATTAGATCTATAGTCATGTAGGTGGTTTGGGCGTGCAAGTGGTGGTTTGGTCGCGCAAGTATAAAGATATTAAGAAGTTGTGTGCCAATTGATAGTTGCACACCAATACTAGTTTGGGTGTAAAAGGGTTTGAGTCGCACATGTTTTTGGTTGAAGAAGGGAGTGTTGTGCAAGTGGTTAGGTGACACTTTCATTCCAGGCTTGAAGAAGTGTGTCAGGTATTAGAGAAGTGTTCCAGGCATAGAGAAGCATGTCGGTCATTCTAGGGTTGCGCTAAAAGTTAGAATATTCCTCGGTACATCCGTGGTAAAGTTTTATTCATCAATGGATGAAAGTAGAACTTCAATAGAGAATCTACATACAGAGGAAGATTCATTCATTTGTGATAGTAAAGGGACCTACAAGTCTTTAAACTGTGAGTGGATATTTTGAAGAAGTAGTGAGCACACTACAGTTGAGAGAGCAGTGAGATTTCATATTGTGAGTGGTTGTAAACCAAGAGAGGCAGTGAGTCTGCTCCGAACTTTGTAAAAAATAGTGTGATTTTAGTGTATTTGGTACATTGGAACATCGTCGGTGTATGCTTCTTGGATGTAGTTCTGTGAGGGTGAACCAAGTAAAAATCATTGTGTCATATCCATGATTTAGTTTTTTTTATAGTTTGCTACAGGAAAGAGAGAGAAGATAGTTTTTCATAATAGCGAAACAAGGTCAATAGGGGAAGTTTTTTTAATATTTCATACCCTGGTTCACCCCCCCTCTCAGGGTATCTAACCTAGTGGACCTAATAATTGGTATCAGAGGGAAATGTTGATATCAATGCTTATTTCTCAAATGGAGGTCACTAATCATAAATGGATTCCAATATTTGATGGGAAAAAATTTTAGTTGTGGAAGAATTGGATGCAACACTACTTCCGATCTTTGGGAATGGATGAGTTCACAGCAGCAATGCATGGTATAATAGCCGATATTAATAGTGGTGAATTATCAGAAGCTGAGCGAAGAGAATTTGATGTTGACGCCAAGGGAATCAATGATTTAGGGGGATCTTTATCCAATCAAATATATACAAAGGTGATGTCATGAAAAACATCACATGCCATGTGGGAAAAACTTTTGAACATGTATGAAGGAGATTAAAAGGTCAGAGAAGCAAAGCTTCAAGTATTGTGGAACAAGTATGAAGATCTTAGAATGAACCCAAATGAGTCTGTTGATGCATTCTTTGATAGGGTAAATGTTGTAGTGGAATACATGAAAGGTATTGGAGAAGTTATTGAAGACATAAATATTGTGAAGCGCATATTGATGAAACTTCCACCTCGGTTCAATCTGAAATTTTCAGTTTTGGAAGATAAAGACCCAAAAGAGATGACATTGGATAACCTGCACAACACCCTTGTTGCATATGAAATGAGAAATGATGATAATGATGATGTGGAAAAGGTGAAATCCAAAGACGTGGCATTCAAGGCCATGAAGAAGCTCACCATTGATGATTCTCTGGAAGAAGAAGAGACAGATGAGGTGATGTCATTCCTCTCCTCAAACCTTCAAAGAGGAAAATGAAAGTTTAAAGGGAAACTCCCACTTTATTTTTTTTGATGTGGAAAGGTTAGACATCTTGTGGTAAGGTGCCCAAAAAAGTTCCAAGAGGATGATGAAGTTGATGAAATTAAAATTCCAAAGAAGAAGTATTCAGCCTATGGGAAAGGCAAGAAACAGTTCAAGAGAAATTTCTTTATAAAGAAGAACCTTCTTTCAAAAGAATGTGACATTTCAGATGATTCTGATATTGAGGAGGTTGAAGAGATAGAAAAATGTGAATATCGTGGAGAAAATTCTATGGTGGCAGTTGTCAATAGTTCTCAAAATAATAATGAAATATAAGAAGAAGAAGAAGAAGAAGAATTTGAGGGAAGAGTTGACATGGAATCTGAATTAGAAGTAAATATTGAAGAGATAGATGTTTGGAGAGAAAAAACAAAGAAATACAACAAGGTGGTACATGATGCCAAAATCTACATGAAACAGAAAGAAGAAGAGAAGTATGAGCTGATAAAAGAAATTCAAAATCTTAAGTCTTTTAGGCCATAGATCTTAGAAAAGGTTGATGAATATAAACTCAAAGTTGAGGAACAGAAAAGGGATATCGATGACTTGAATAACAAAATTAAGTATAAAATCAAGAGTATCGATTAACTTGAAGGAGAAGTTGTCGGTTTGAGAAAACAAGTTAAAGATCAAGAAAAAATCTTGACTTCTTTTGGGACATCAGGAAAGAAGATCACTCAGAAAATCGAGAATCTAAAAGTGCAGCATAGTGGTTTAGCAAAAAGGAAGAATAAATTATGTTCAAATGCTAAGGCTGATATGGGGCTTGATCGAAAACAAAAAGCTGTGAAAATTGAAGTCAGACCACAAGAACATGTTCTGAGATTGAATTTGATTTGGGTACAAAGCAGAATCATAATATTTAGAGATCCCAAGGGGAAACTAGAAGTACATAAGTGACGTGAAGTAATGAACCTTATATCAGGTGCTATTGTTGTGTAAAGATGGTATATTCATAGTATGTGTGTTCCATAGCCAAGAGATATCAAAGGGAACAAGAACAGAGGTGGAATCCAAACAGAGAATGGTTCTCTAGAACATATTTTAAAGGACACTATTTTTGGTGTGGAGGATTTGGGAACATGGATAGATACTTTACATCGACCATATAGAGGAATGTGCCAAAGAAAAATCAAAATGTTCACAAGAATCAAATCAATAAACCAATGGGTGAGCTGAAAATTCAAAATAGATTTTAAAATCTTCAAGATGAATTCGGTCCATCATAATCTAAGAAAGATCAGAAGTCTCAATCTATTCCAAGTTTAAAAGAAAAAATATAGACCAAGAAGAAATGGTATGAGAAGGAAGTGGTGGTAGAAATTTCCCTTAAAGCATCAGACTGTTCTGGTGTATGGATCATTGACAACAGTTTCAAATATCACATGAAAAGTAATAAGGATCATGTGAGAGGCATAAAATATGAAAAAGGAGTTTTCAAGTTTTCAAATGATGAAGGCCGGAAGATTATTGTCTTAGGAAAGTCTAGGTTTGGGGGGAAAGAGATGAGACGTGTTTATGTCTTAGTAGTAGAAGGTCTTAGTCACAATTTTCTCAGTGTCAGTCAACTATGTGACTTAGGAAATTCTATAAGGTTTACTAAGAAGATGTGTATCATCAAAGGAAGAGATGGGGTAGTAGTTCTACAGGGAAGAAGAACAAAGGTAAATATCTACCTGGTATGTAGAGAAGAAGATATGTTCTTTCTTTCCAGAGTGGAAGAAAACAAGTTGTGGCATAAATGACTTGGTCATATATGCCAACCATCCCTAGAAGATCTGGTAAAGTGTGATGTATCAAGAGACCTCCCTAAGCTATCACGTGATTTTACTCACATGTGCGATGCATACCAACAAGGAAAGATCATCATAAAGATGTATAAGAAAAAGGAAAATAAGTCAACAAGTGTGCTCGAACTAGTGCATGCTGATGTTTGTGGGCCTATCACACCAAGAGAAATTGATGGAAAGAGGTACTATGTTCTTTTCATTGATGACTATAGCCAAATGTCATAGTTATTTGTTATTTCCCATAAGTCCAATGTGTTCAGATACTTAAAACAGTACCAGAGGGAGAGCGAAAGGATGTTTGGATATAAAATTATGAAGTTTCTTACTGATAATGGTAAGGAATTTACAAACAGTCAGGTGGAAGACTATCTCAATAAACACGGTATAAGGCATCAAGTTTTCTCAGTGAGAAATCACCAATAGAATGGAGTGGTTGAAAGGAGAAATCGGATCATCAACAACATGGCCAGAACAATGCTTGTAGAAAAAGACCTACAAGAGAAGTTTTATAAGGAAGCAGTATTGACATCAGTCTACATTTCTAAGAGGTTTATGTTGTGTCCGAAGGAAGGAAATTCTTTGTATGAGATGGGGTACAAGAAGAATCCAATGGTGAAGTACTTTTGAATATTTTGGAGTAAGTTCTTTATAATCAACAAATAAAAACACCAGAAATTTGAGTCACGCGGAGATGAGGGAATATTCTTTGGATACACAGGAAAAATAAAAGCATATAAATTCTTTAATAAAATGTTGAGAAAAGTAGTTGAGAGCAATGACATCACTGTTGTGGAAAATGGTGAGAACATTCAACAACACTGTGAAAATTTTCCTGATGAAAGTGATGAGGAGGAAAGCAACGCAAGAGGAGAATAAGGGGATGATGCTGATTCATAAGAAGATACTGATGATGAGCATGAATAAGAAAAATATGTATCTACACAGAAGACAATGAGTTGAGCTGAAATTTATAGGCAGAATATCAATGGTGATCAATTAGCTCCAGTTCAGAAAAGATGAATGAAATTACTACAGAATACATATTTCTTATCTCAGGTAGAGCCTAAATGATTTGCTGATGTAGCTCATGATGAAAATTTCGCTCAGGATATGAATTAAGAGCTAGATCAGATTGAGAAGAATCAAACGTGGGAGATTGTTTCGAGGCTAGCTGATAAGAATTTCATCGAGACTAAATGGGTATTTTGCAACAATATGAATGAATATAGAATAGTGATTTGAAGAAAATCATGACTAGTGTGTAAAGGATATTCCTAGATAGAGGGAATTGTTGTCAATGAGACATTTTCACCAGTTGCAAAGCTGGAGACAATCCGATTATTCCTAGCCATTGTAGTGCAATAGAAGTTCAAAGTGTTTCAGATGGATGTCAAATCTGCATTCTTGAATGGGATTCTATAAAAAGAAGTGTATATAGAGTATAAAGATGGTTTTCTCATTCATGATGATGAGAACAAGATTTTTCGGTTGGAGAAGGCATTATATGGGATGAAATAGGCACCGAGAACATGGTACTCAAGGCTTGATCAGTATTTGAAGAAGCTTGGTTTCCAGCATAGTGGAGTTGATTACAATCTCTATTTCAACAACAACAGTAATCAAAGGATGATGGTTCTAGTTTATGTCAATGACATAATATTTGGTGGGTCAGATTAATCACAGTGCAGAGAGTTTTCCTAATTCTTGAAACATGAGTTCAAAATGTCTATAATTAGTGAGTTGACATTTTTCCTCGGTTTACAGGTGACAAAAAGAAGTAATGGCACATTCATTTCTCAATCCAAATGTGCCAAAGATGTTCTGAGAAGATTTGGAATGGAAAATTCCAAGGAGATGAAGACTCTGGTTGCTACCCGGATGAAATTATCGAAAGATGATAATGGGAAGACAGTTAATATCATAGAATACAGGCATATTATTAGGATTTTTCTATACCTGACAGCGATGAGACCTGATATTGTTTTCGCCACATGCCAAGCAGCGTGATATCAAATAAATCCCAAGGAAAGTCACATGATTGAAGTGAAAATAATAATTTAGTATATCAAGGGAACAGTGGATTTCGGCTTGATATATAGTGAGAAATCTTAGTCAGATTTATTGGGATAGACTGATACAGATTGGGTCGGTTCAGTGAATGGCAGGAAATCAACGTCAGGAGGTGCTTTCTATCTTGGTGGATTGTTTATTTCATAGTTGAGCAAGAAGTAATATTGTATTTCATTGAGCACCACAGAAGTTGAGTATATTACAGCCACTCAAGAATGCACTTAGTTATTGTGGATGAAGCAGTATCTTGATGATATGGGAGTTGAAGTGAAGTCTCCGATCATAATCCAATGCGATAACTCAAGTTCTATAAATCTCAAAAAAATATCATCTATCATTAAAGGACAAATCACATTGAGATAAAGTATCATTTTATCAAGGAGATGGTTGAGCAGGGAATCATGAAGTTGGGGTGTGTGCCTACAGAACTACAGGTTGCAAATATTCTGACGAAGGCCTTACCCAAGGAATCTTTTTAGAGGTATCGACTGGCTCTGGGAGTTCAGTAAACTCCCTGTACTTGAAAAAGTGTGGATGTGGAGCCCCCCCCCCCCCCGAGGTATGGTGTGTTTTCCTTACTTTACTAAAATGTGTTCTCTACTCTGTTGAAGACCACAAAGGGGTGACCTTTGGGTTCGTTGACAAAGGGGGAGAATGAGTGACTCCTATAGGGGGAGAAAATATGGATAGAGAAAGAATAAAATGTCTTTTTCAAATACATGGGGAGAATCTGACAGGTGGAACAGCAAGATAGGGGGATTTTATCAAGACACATGAAGAAGTTGATAGGGGGAGCACCATGATAAGAGTATGAAGTGTTCGAAGTGATCATCCAGAGCTTGGATTGGAAAACCGAAGAACCCAAGAAGTGTAAGAGAGTTTCAAATATGACTATTCTAGATGTGATCGATCAAAGAGTATATATCACGATAGTTGAGGATCATGATAAAAGAAGAAGAGTTATGTTGGAATGATGTGAGAAGGTTTCCAGCTATCACCAATTGGTATTAGTGTGGTATCAACAATTGGTATCAGTTGGATGTCAATAGTTGGTGTCTGAAATTAAGTGATTCATTTATGATATTCTCATTTACTCTTGTTTCTCATGGAAATAATTTCTCATGTGGGCTTAGAGTATGTGTTGAGTGAATCCTTTATTGCTATCTGAATCGCAAGAGGCGAATGGTGGTAGCGGTTGGAAGAATCTTTTATGTGGTATCAAAGTGCAGAGTTTTTTAATGAGAAAGAGTTGTCAAAAAACCCAAAGGGGGATATTGTTGGGAAAAAATAACTCAAGGTATCATTGAAGCATTTTTGAGGTGATTGTTTTTGTTGAAAAAGTGGGCCTCCGTATTGTGTTTGTTGAAAAAGCAGACCATGATGTACAAATTTTTTGACCAAGGGGTTTTTCATGGTGATATGTCGAGTTCAAGGGATATTGTTAACAATCCATGATTGATTAAAAACCTTGAAAAAGGAATGAATGATTTGTAGGAAGTACAAAAAGAGCAGAGACAACGTGGTTCTGTTTTTCTAGTGTTTGCCAAATTTTTTGGCCTCAAAATCGACAAATGGGGAAAAGTGTTTTTGGAAAAAGGACTTGTGTTCCGGTTTCTTGGAAGCTTGTAAACTTGTGAGAAATATGTTTTTCATGACCATAAAATCAAAATAAGGAAAAGGGAAGAGGGGCGCCCGAGTTTTGGTTTGGGCACGCAAGTGACTAGGGCAAGAGAGGCTCGAGTGGTTAGACTTGCGCACCAAGAGGAGACTTGTGCATCGGCGCTTAGGGTACCCAAAATGCCTATAAATAGAGGTATAACCCTCCTCATTTTGGAACAAAGTTCAAAACATAGAGAAAATTAGATCTCCAGTCATGTAGGTTGTTTGGGCTTGCAAGTGGTAGTTTGGTCGTGCAAGTATAAAGATATTCAGAAGTTGCACGCCAATTGATAGTTGTGCACCAATACTGGTTTGGGCATAAAAAGTTTTGAGTCTCTCCAGTTTTTGGTTGAAGAAAGGAGTGTCACGCAAGTGTTTAAGTTACACTTGTGCACTAGTATTGAAGAAGCACACCAAGAATTAGGGAAGCACGCCAGGCATAGAGAAGCACATCAGTCATTCTAGGGTTGTGCGAAAAGTTGGAATATTGTTCAGTACATCCGTGGTAAAGTTGTATTCATTAGTGGAGGAAAGTAGAATTTCAATAGAGTATCTACATACATAGTAAGATACATTAATTTGTGAGAGTGGATAGACCTAAAAGTCTTTAAACTGTGAGTGGATATTTTTAAGAAGTATTGATCACACTTCATTTGAGAGAGTAGTGAGCTTTCATATTGTGAGTGGTTGTAAACTAGGAGGGATAGTGAGTCCGCTCCAAAATTTGCAAACATCAGTGCACTTTTAGTGGATTTGGTACATCGGAACATTGCTAGTGTATGATCCTTGGACGTAGCCCAGTCAGGGTGAACCAAGTAAAAATAATTGTGTCATGTGTACGATTTAGTTTTTGTTTATAATTTGCTATAGGAAAGATAGAGAAGAGAGTTTTGCTTAACAGCGAAACAAGATCAATAGGGGAAGTTGTTTTCATACCCTGATTCAACCCCCTATCAGGGTATCTAACCCAGTGGACCTAATATCTAGGATGTCTTCACATGATCAAGTCATATATCTTTTAGGTGCTTCACATTATTGACATGAATTTTTATAGACATGTCAAGGGGGTTGTCTCATGATCGAGTTGGTTTTTCCCTAGGTTGTCGCATGGAAATGGTAACATTTCAATGGGTTGTCGTGAGCTCAGCCCAACTTGTATGAGTCTTGTATTTCGATCAACAAGGAATGTCCAAGGTTTCTCTAGAACATCTTGAGACCATCAAATGGTCACGTGATCACATTTCCTTGAACCATTCACATAGTGGGGTCTTGTCGATATGTTTAGGGTCTGACATTTGTTTAAGTTTCACAAGTATATGTCCAATGAATCATTCCTTAAGTTTCATGAGCGATAATATATACCTGAGTGTACATTTTAAAGTCATACAACATAGGTATTTCATGGCTAATAGAGTTTATGTCCATAATCTCATTCTCACACTAAGGGGATATTCGTATGATGCCTTTTTGTTCATGAAATTCGCATGAACTCTAATGAGACTTGTGAGGGAGCCTATTTACATGTACGAATGCTTCCCAATGGAACTTCCATCATGTGTGGGGGTTCCTTGGTGCATAAGGACAAGGGTTTTCCCACTGGATTATCTACATGCTAAGAGGTGTCTTCATGACATTTCATGATACCCATGTACTTGTGGTCCGCATAACCTTTATGATGTCTCGCGATGAGCTATGTAGTGATATGCAGGGGTATATGTATCAAAGCCTCCACATGAAAGGTTAAATTCATGAATTTCATGATGAGGAGGAATTCATGGATAGAGGCCAAGGATCGAGCATGAGGGCTATGTGCAAGCATCACATGACTAAGGGTTTGCGGCATCGCATGAGGGCTTTCATGTTTTCTTGTGTATGCCCATGGTAATTGGCATGGGTGCCTCTCATGCCCAAAGGTGTCCACTGGATAGATGAACAGAGATATATCATGACCAAGGGATCCTTCTTCATGTCCAATAGACACTCATTTGAGCTTCATGCGTGCACCACGTGGAAGATGTTTCATGACCATTATGTTGTTGCATGATCTCCCAAGGGTTGTTTGAGAGGATCTGTAAACACATATAAGGATTGTGTATTGGATCGTAAGGAAGGATTTATATTTGAGGGTTCTTTTTAGAGTCGAACCTCCCAATTCCTTCTCGGTAAATAGAAGGGAATGATCGCAAGTATGCATGCATGTCAGTATGTGTCTTCATGACAATTCATGTGTCCATGGTTTTTCATCCGAACACTTCGCATGGAGGAGATCTTAGCATTATTTTTAACTCATCATGAAATATCATGATTTAAATGGAGGATTCTTTAAATGGTCTCTAATACTAATTCAACGATGAATTCTAAATATTGAGAATTAATATTCCCACTGGTTTACTCCCACAGATACCAGCATGAAGATGAAGGGCGCAAATCTGCAAGATAACAAGAATAAGGGTTTGAGACACCATGAGAAACATATCTATTGGTTCTTATACGTGTCACAGTTACATGTTCATGAGGCAGGTTTGCAGTTTTGAAACATCGTCTCTTCATAATGGAATAACATGATACTATACCCTCATGTGATCATGTGATTGTATGATGATCACATGATGAGCTATCACAACTACATTTCTATTAAAGGTTCTCACAGGAGGGGCCCTTGATTTACCTGGATAAGATCTTCAGTGGACGGTGGCTGGTAGCTCTATTTCTTCACCCTTCCTTATTTTTCAGAGATCCTTACCCTCTCCTTTTTCGTGTGTTTTTCTGGATGGGAGTAGGTTTATATATGTGAGGGGTGGTTGAGTCTCCGGTCACTTTCCACGGGATGATCATCACGTGCACTAGCTAAAGCGATGGCGATTTCATCAAATGATCATTTCATCTGATCATGTGATTCATCTGTTTCTCTCTATGGTTTCATTTGATCCTGGAAAATATATGTTAATTTGGATGGAAAATACATCATAGGTGGAAGGGGTTCATGATCGATGAAATTCTTGTGATGTATTTAGTGATTATATTTGCCTCGGTATCATGATCAAGGGACGTGTGATGGTCTCAACTCCTATAACTAACTGAACTTTTGAATAATATTTGTTTCCTGAATTTGTGTGTTATTTTATTTTGTACTCCACAAAACTATATCTTTTTATTAATGATGTGAGTATAATTAAAATGAGACCATTGGGTTTTGACTGTTATATGACCATTGGTCAATATGACTATTGGAAAATATACTCTTAACATTATGATTATTTTTTATAAATACAAATGATCATGGTTAATTAATACAAAAAGAAGAGTCGATGGCCTCATCCAGTAGACTCGGGTCATACGAAGCCCATCTATCGAAGTTTGGGAAGAAGGTAGAATCACTGGTCTTATCTCTGGACTAATCCCAAGCTGAGCCTCAACATATTAATCTTGAACATAATCGTCTTTGGGAGAATTTCAAGCTGATAGAAATCACCACATAGGAAATGTTGTCTAAGCCGCCCCAAGATTATCTCACCATTGCACACCTTACTATTAGGTCCTATACAGGTGTTATAAGGGGCTATGTAATGAGATCTTAGTTACTTTCTGTAATCCTTTTGTAAAAATAAAATTTTTATTTCTTGTTATAGTAAACTTTTTGAATTTCAAATGTCAAAATAAATGTAGGATGAATATTTAGAAGTTTCATATTATTGATTAATATAAAAAAATAGCATTTTAAAATATTTTTTATACATTAAATAATTAATAATGTGAAATGATTTTCAAAAAATGGTCCTATATAGTTGTGATCAGTAATAAATTTAGAGTCTAATAAGTTTAACCTAATTTTTGTGAATAGTAAATTATGAATAGTAATATTACCCTTATGAATTGTAATATGACCAATGGAATAGTAACCTCACTTAAGAAATTATAAATATAATTTAGTCATCTTGAATGATAATGTGATATAATAGCATAAGTAAATAACTATTTCAGAAATTATTAGTTAAGTATTAGTATTTTCTCAAGTAAATAATGATTTTACTTAAAAAAATATCTCGTAATTTTTAAATTATTTTTATAAAATGGAGTTCATTTTTGAATTCATAATATCAATATTTGGTTACAGTGAATTTATGAGATTTTTATAAAATGTTTTGTTTTTTGGTGAATAGAAAAAATACAGTTTTTTAGTTTTATGTGTGTTTAATGACATCATAATGATGTAATAATTAATATAAAATGCTAGTCGAGTTTTTTACAGTAAAATATGATATGAGGTGTCCCAAGTTGTTAATACCATGGAAAAATATCATGGGAAAGCCCATGATTTTTCAAATACCACTAATGAGGTGTCCCTTGGAAATTAAGAAAATATTCCCACACTTTTTCTATAAATACCAACCCATTCATTCATTACTTTCATTATAAATTTCTAATCAACAAATCTTTGATATTTTTTCCTCTGAAGAAGTCCTCCCAAGGTTCCCTAAATCCCCCAAGGTCCCAACCTTCAAGTTTTTGAAGTTACCCTTCAAGGTAAGGGAACCATTCACCCTCCTCTTTTAGTCAAGACTTCTTTTATGTTATGTATTTTAGTTTCCATTTTCTTATTTTGGGGTATGTTATTCTATATACATGTTGTTGTAAATATTATTTAAAAATGATGATATACCCTTTCCTCTCTTATCAATTAATTTTATGAATTTTTAAGCGACGTTGTTAGGTTTCTGAATTTTTGTAAGGGAATTCTCAACTTCTCTTTTTTCCAATCAAGTTCTATTTTATGTGGTATAACTTTAAAGTTTCCATAAAATGTTCCTATTTCAATTTTATTTGGTACCTATAATGTATTATGATTCATTTATGGATGGTATACCATTTTTCCCTCTCTTTTTAATGTTTTCGAAAACCATGTTGTATAACTGTTATGCTGTAGAAATTTCTTCTCAAAATCTCTCTCCCTTTTTCTCAATAAATTCTATTATTTTATCTATGTGAATACCCAAACCTATTTCATTTCAATGGGTATTAATCAAGAAATAAAAAATTATATATTTTATTCTATAATTGACATACATAAAACCCTTATTTCCTTTCTATGGGTTACAAATGACATAATGATCATGTTTTTAAGCACTTTTTAAAACGTTACGATTTTGATATGAAACTCATTTATTTTATTCTGTTTGGGTTATTTATGAAATGTTTTATTATTATCTATGTGTATAAAATTGAAATAAATACATATTAAGGGTGTTCCCTGATAGTTATCCAATGTATTGGGTAAAGAAATTAATCTCTAGAGATGACAAGTTTTACGATACCTTGGTGAGTAACCTTGGTAATTTTTATGGCACCTTGGGGATGAAACATGGTGATATGCTTATGAATGTCTAAATTAAATTTTTTAGCCACATTTTCAATTTATGATTCAAGTTATTATTTCAATTATATTCCTCTTTATCATTCCTTGATGATATTCCTCACATTCTTATTAATATCGCTCAAATTCACATGTAAACCATTTCACTTGTTTTTCTTACTAGGACTTTTGCTCACCCTTTACTTTGATGTATGTATCCAGGTTATTAGAAGTATTAATTGTACTTAGGATGAACATTTCAAGAATACTTTCAATAGGATTAAAATAATTTTACATGTTTTCATGTATTATGTACCTTTTTCCCAAGACACTAAACTTTAAAGATCCTCTTTTTGTAATGTATTGAAAAGTTATGTAATATGAAGGTTATATGCCATAACTTCCTTATATGATTTTTTGTGTTAAAAATAAATCTGATTTAAATCATATGAAATACATCAGAGGAAAAAGGGGTTCATGTTCACTGAAATGCTTATGACGTCTTCAACACTTGTCTTCGGTTTGGTCGCATGATCAAAGGATGATCATGTGAAAACTTCGATCACTATTGGGGGATCTTTAAAAAGCCATTGGAGTCCTTGATAAGAGTTCATGGATTCATCAATTGGTTTTTTCAGACTCACACAGATATTAGCGAAGGTCTAATGGTGGCGGCGATGAAGAGCATTGAGTGATCAGGTGACTGTCTTCAAGTTTCCATGTCGAACCAGTAGCGTTGGTGTAGGAGGTTGAAGAAAGTGGTCTTGTAATGTGTGGGGTTTCCTAATTCGATTTCACTATTCATGGGATGATTTGAGTTTGATTTTATGAGGCACAGGATTAAAGTGGATGGTTGGGATCAATAGAGGGTACAATCGGATGGCATGGATCATTGAGAGCCACAATAGGACAGTCTAGATTCGATCTGCATGGAAAAATCCCGTCCCACATTGAATTTTTCCCATTCCTCCCCTTCAGTATATAATCCATTCTCTGGATTATTTTGGTTCGAACCGGTAACGGGTTCAACACCCATACCATATGAAACACTTCCATCCAACGGGCCTCGACCAACAGAGCTTATGGCTCAGGCTATGCGTGCTTGTGCGGGTTTGTGAACCGTGGGCCCAATACACAGGCCTAGATACCTCTTACAGGATCTATTCTCATCTTCTAGTCTATTGGTTAGCTCGAGTATACTCCCATTGGGCGTGGTCGACCTCTGGTCCTACATGGGCCTGTGTTCGAATTGGCCTTGGATGGCTAGTGGCTAGCCATAATTTTTTGAATAAGGGTGGTAATAAAAACCATTAAATACTAAGAATAAAATTATTAGTATAATATAAAAGTCCCAAAGTTATCTCCTAAAATACCAATCCCTTATATATGTCATTTACAAGTATTACTCCATGGTTCTCGAATCTTCGACAACAAAATGTGAAATGCATACATATTGGTGCTAACAAAATGTAATGCCTCAATCCCTCTAGACCAGAGCCGGTGCATTACTAAGCACATTGGCATGGTTAGAAGGAATAAAAATATTGAAGGAATGATCAGATTAGTAGTCTTGAAGAAACTAGATACATATATCTAACTCAAATTACATTGTAAAAGGTTACAAAATACAATACATAACAAAAACTAAAGACTGTATCCATAAGAACTCAATAGATGATCTTCTCTTCGTCACCTGTTAAAAGTAAAAAATTAAAGGGGTGAGCTCAAACGCTCATTAAGGGTTACAAATATAGGAAGCATGAATCAATAATAATATAATTGTAAACAATTTAACATAATCAAAATGGCATGGTGAACAAATGAAAAACTCATGCCATTAATAAACTGAGAATGAAACTCCATCCATAGATTTTGTCATAGTGAAAACCTCATGAATAGTAATAACTGATAATGAATAAAGAGAATGTTTATTAATTGGACATCATGTATCTATCACATGATTCCATAATACCATTAAAAACGGTTTAGTTCTATTAGTAGAAACCCGTCTAATTCTTGGAAACAAACTCGAAGGGTTTGTCAACAAACTTATTGTCTCATTAGACCTACCGATGCATCGAGGGGGTTTAGTGGGACCCACCCATCTCTACATCCAAATAATCATTTATATATAGATTCAATACAAGAGAAATATGACTTTACATTATCCGTATAGAATAGAGGATACAAATTCATAAATAATTCCACAGTCAAAACAACATTCAAAATAAATACCCTATGTAAGATGGTATACGGATTAGACAATAAAAATATACATGATATGAGAATATGGAAATTTAAATGAAATATAATTTTGATTGAAATTTTTTCTCAAATGGTTAGTAAGTACACTACATAAGAAATAGTAGGTGCACAATACTAAGCAAGTCATAACGAAGTGAAAATTGAAACAAAGCTCGTTACCATGTTGCATTCAATTGAGTCGTATGACCAAAAGGTAATAACCACCAAAATAATAACATAATACCATGAATATAAATCTAATAATGATAAAATATATCAAATGGTAGTCCAACTATACCACATGTAAAAAATAATAGTCTAACAATGGAAATCCCACAGAATTGAAAGTGAGATGAGAAACCCCTTACAAACATTTCGGCATGGTAACGAGTGTTCTTGCAAGGGATTAATGAGAGGTAAAGGGGTATCCCATTATTTATATGTTGTAAGGGTAGTACTAGGGAGGTGAAAAAACATACCTCATCATTAGGTATTAAAAATAAAAGGGCGCAACATAGGGAAGATGCTTGAACAAAAGTGAGAGAGAGGATCCCTTACCTTATGCTCGAAGGTGTTCTTGATTGTTCTTAACGGCATGAATAATAAAATTTAGATTCATTAATTAATAATTACATAACATCATTAACATTTAAGTGATATGTTATGACCTTATTAGGTTCATTAATGGCCTTTTTATGGTTTAAGATATTCAATTTTATTGTTTTGGTAGCATTTTCTTCTTTGGTTTTCATGATCCGTTTACTTGTACTCATGAATGGATGTTTGTTTGAAATATGATTAAACATCCAGAATTGTTAATATATAGTATTATTGAAACTAAAGATATATAAATGATCTTATAATGATTCTGTTTATATACCATGAGGATGACTCATTCGATGAGTTAAAAATAAACGCTTGGATTTGGCTTGGCGGTTTTGTGCACAATAAACTTGTTTTGTATTATTATTCCATATTATGAATGTGTAAGGATTCCAGAACATTAATAAAGATAAAATACATATATTATGACCTGTTTAAACTATTGAAAAGGTTTCATGACCATTATTGAAGATATTAATGCAAATTGAAAACCTGTCTTCCTTGAGTGTGATAAATTAACACAGCTCAGACGGTGTTTGCATTTATTGTATAAAAGGAGGGTAAAAGAGAGATTATGATTAAATATTACATTAGAAAAATTAAAATCCATTACATATAAGGTATTTGAATTATCATGGAATTTGGATGATGGTAGGTGAGAAGGGAGAACAAAATAATGAAACTTTGTAAAAGAAATTGAAAGA
Source organism: Viscum album (assembly GCA_963277665.1). Classification (NCBI taxonomy): domain Eukaryota; kingdom Viridiplantae; phylum Streptophyta; class Magnoliopsida; order Santalales; family Viscaceae; genus Viscum; species Viscum album. The sequence continues at coordinate 58,390,336 of OY728156.1, forward strand.
AATGAGAAGAAAGGTTCACCTCTTGAGTACTCCTCCTTGAGAATCTTCTTAAGACCTTTGATTTTGTCCTTTTGATGATACCAATAGGTATTGGACATGGGGTAGGGGGTTAGGGAGTTATTTTATCAGAATTTAGGCAAGTATTGAAGCATTAGTGGTGTGGGAGGAAGTGGGGGTGGGGTGGTTTATATAGTGGAGGGGAGAGAAGTTTTCTTAATATTATAATCATTAATTTATTATTTCCTCTCAACATAAGAAATAGTGTTTATTACATGACCAAGAATATTAATATATTTATGTGTGTTCGAGATTTGGGTGCTTACATCTCTCATGATGCTAGTAATAGTTAATTTAAATTATAATGTATTTATACGGTAAATTAATGTATTTTACTATTCACCAAAAATTCAAGTATTTCAGAAAAATCCCAAGAATTCACCCTAACCATTTTTCGACGTGTAGAATCCAAAAATGAAGTCCATTTTTCAAAAATAATTTTCTAAATATGATTAATTAAATATTTAATTAAATCAATTTTTAATAGAAATATATAAAGACTTAAAATATTCATCTTCATTTTTAAGGTGCCTAAATTCATTTATACACTCAAGGGTATGGATACCATTCATAATAGTCAAATTACTATTCATAAGGGTAAGTTACTATTCATAATAGTGGGTTACTATTCATAAGGGTATGTTACTATTCACTGAAAATTAAGTTAATTTTATCAGACTCTAAATATCATCTTAAACACAACCATGTTTGTCAGATTTTTAAAATTCAAATCACAGAGCTGGAAAATTTGGGTTTAATGGCTAGGTTATGCCTATCTCCTATAAGTAACCATGTTTTGTTCCATAGAGGCTCAGTGATTCATGAAATATAGGCTATCTAATGAATATAGTGTATTTAAGAGAAACATACCATAAAATGTTGGGGGTGCTACATTATTCCCTACTTCAGAAATTTCGTCCTCGAAATTTTATATATAAATCCCACCAAAAAGATGTGGGTGGTTATTCTTCATAACATACTCAGGTTCCCATGTTGCTTCCTTCATATTCTGGTTTCTCCAAATAACCTTTACTAGACAAGTTGTCTGATTTCTCAATACCTTCTCCCTTGTGTCATGAATCCCGATAGGATTTTCACAGTATGACAAATCAGGTTCCAGTTCTATTTCTTCATAGGTGAGTACATGCATTGGGTCTGGCATGTATTTCTTCAACAATGACACATGGAACACATCATGATCTTTGAAAAAACTTGGAGGCATTGCTAAATGGTAATCTACAGCTCCAATTCTTTCCAAAATTTCAAATGGTCCGATATACCTGGGGCTCAATTTCCCTTTCTTACTGAACCATAAGACACCCTTCTGTGGAGATATTTTCAAAAATACATGATCTCCCACCTGGAATTCCAAATCCTTTCTCCGGTTGTCAGCATAAATCTTTTTCCTACTTTGGGCTACATTAATATGGGCTTGGATTTTCTTCACCTTTTTTGTGGTCTCTTCAATAATTTTTGGGCCTATAAGTTTCCTCTCACAAACTTCGCCCCAACATGTTAGATTTCGGAATCTCTTTCCATATAACGCTTCATATGGAGCCATTTGAATATTAGAATGGAAACTATTGTTGTAAAAAAATTCCACCAAAGGCATGTATTGATCACAATACCTTGGAAGTCAAGAGAGTATGATCTCAACATGTCTTCTATAGTTTGAATAGTCCTTTTAGATTGTCCATCAGTTTGGGGGTGATAAGAAGTACTCATACGAAGCTCAGTATTCAAAGCCTTCTGGAGACTTTTCAGGAATTTTGATGTAAACCGAGGATCTCGATCGGATACAATCGATAGAGGTGCACCATGAAGTCTTGAAAATTCATTAATATAACGTCTTTCCAGGTGATCAAGTGGTAAATCCTATCTTATTGCAAGGAAATGTGCTTATTTTGTGAGATGGTCAACAATTACCCATATTGCATCATTCCTTCTTGGTGTCCCTGGTAGTCCGGTGACAAAATCCATCATAATGTTATCCCACTTCCACATAGGAATTGGTAGAGGTTTCATCACTCCTTTGGGACATTGTCTCTCTGCCTTCACTTTTTGACAAACTAAACACCTTGACATGTAATTAGAAATTTTCCGCTTCATATTATACCACCAAAAATATTCCTTCAGATCTCTATACATCTTGGTGATACTCTGGTGCATAGAGAAATTTTATCTATGGTAATTGTCTAATATTTCAATTTTTAGATCAGGTATTGATGGAACACATAACCTCTTCAAAAATTTCATAATTCCTTCCTCATACACGAAGTCTTCCAATCTCCCATCCTTCACAACATTAATTTTCTTGTGCTGATTCTCATTATCAGATTGAGATATTTTTATCTTATCTAATAAAGATAGTTTATCAATCATTTGAAAAGAAAAGATGTTTCCCCTTCCTTAATAATTCCCATATTCATATTTAGTAGATCCAAAAATATAGGATCTCTCTCAACCCTCATTTGAGTCAGAAGTCCATGATATTTCTTGCTTAATGCATCTTCCACCTTATTCGCCTTTCCTAGGTGGTAGTGTATTTAATAATCATAATCTTTGAGTAACTCAAAACATCTCCTTTGCCTCATGCTAAGTTATTTTTGTGTGAAAATGTATTTCAAACTCTTGTGTTCCATATAAATCTCACATCTTTCTTCATAGAGAGAATGTCTCCATATTTTTATAGAAAAGATTACGGCTGCTAACTCAAGATCATGAGTTGGATAATTTTGCTCATGAGTCTTCAACTGTCTTTATGCATAAGCAATAAATTTATCATTTTTCATATGGATGCTACCTAGTCCATTATTTGATGTATCGCTGTATATTAAAAATCCATCACTTCTAGATGGAAGATTCAAAATTGGATCATTGACCAATATTCTTTTCAATTCCTCGAAGCATTCTATACATTCTTTTGTCCACACAAACTTAACTCCTTTATGTGTGATCTTGGTTAGCAGGTTAGCCAGTTAGGCAAAATTCTGAATGAAATGCCGATAGTAACCTGCTAATCCAAAAAAACTATGTACCACGGTTTTGTTTGTTGGCATGTGACATTCTTGGAATGCCTTTTTATTTTTAGGATCAACTAGGATTCCATCCTTAGAGAAAATATGGCCTAGAAAATAAATAGATTGAAGCCAGAATTCTCACTTTTTAAACTTCTCATATAATTAATTTCTTCTAAGAGTTTTTAGAATAATCTGCACGTTATCCTCATGGTCTTCATAGCATTTTGAGTATACCAGGATATCATCGATGAGTACCACAACAATTTTATCAAGATATTCCTTGGAAAATCTATTCATTAAATCCATGAAAATAGAGGGTTCATTTTTCAGTCCAAAAGGAATCATTGTAAACTCATAATGCCTATACCTGGTTTGAAATGTTGTCTTATAAATATCTTCCTTCCTCACATGAAACTGATGATATCCGGATTGAAGACCAATCTTCAAAAAGTATTGAGCTCCATGAAGTTGATTGAATAAATCATCAATATGAGGTAGAGGATACTTATTCTTTATTGTAATAGCATTGATTTCCCTGTAATCAATGTATAGCCTCATGGATCCATCTTTCTTCTTGACAAACAGGATTGGGGCTCCCCAAGGAGAAACACTAGGTCGAATAAAACCTTTTCCACCCAACTCCTTTAGTTTTTTATTTAGCTTCACTAACTTCACAGTGGCCATTCTATAGGGGGTATTTGATATAGGTCTTGCACCAGGAATTATGTCAATGGAAAACTCAATTTCCCGCTCTGGAGGATGTTCAGGTTAATCCTCTAGAAATACATCAATGTATTCTTGCACTATATGCACATCTTCAATTTGAAGATTTCTTTCCTCACCCATAGATATTGGGTTCTCTTTCTCTCTTAGAATTTCATTTAAAAGAGATACTGGGGGAGGGTCTAGATAAAAATCAGATGGAGAGGTCTCTTCTCTAAAGATAAGAGATTCTACACCATTTTTAAAAATTGTAACTTCCTTTTTCTTGCAATAAATCTTCACATCATAGTTTGACAGTCAATTCATACTAAGAATTATGTTAAATTTAGTCATTGGTATGATGATAAGGTTAGAAAATAAAGCACATTTATGTGTCACGAGGGGGACTAGTTGACATGCCTTTTTTCAATGATTCATCCCCTAGGAGTTTTGACTAATAAATCTTTTATTAAATTAAATTGGGCATGTATAATTTTCTTGGAAAACTGGGAAGATATAAATGAATGCAATGATCCAAAATCAAATAAAGTGTTGGCTAAGTTGGAGTAAACAATTAAAGTACCTTCCACCACATCATTAGGAACTTCAACTTCTGTGTTTGTAATCGCATAAGATCACCCTCACTCTCTTGGATTTTTCTGAGGCATATTTCCTTGGTGCTTAGGACACTCATTTTCATAGTGTCCCCTATCTCTACAATTGTAGAATTGAACATCATAAAATTGTTTCTTCCCCTTTCATTCATGAGATAGATGGCCCTTTTTCCACACTTATAGCAGACTCTCATGCCTTTCAAGCATTTCCTGAGATGATTCTTTCCACATTTCTCAAATAATGGGAATTTCTTCATTACCTTGTTATTATTTGGTTATTCACCTTTCCCTTGGTTATCAGAGTACCACTTTTTATCTTTGTTCCCCTTCAACAAATTTGATCTAGAAAATTCCTTCTCTGTTTTGATGGAACTTGATACAGTTTCATCATATGATGAAAATGTTTGAGAAGCCAGTTCCCTTTTAAGACTTGGCTTAAGACCTTCAAATGAATGATCAATTTTGTCTATCGAGTCATGTACATAATCTACGACATACCTACCTAGCATTGTGAAGGTAGCCTCATACTCTGCAACACTATCTTCTTCCCTTTCATTTAAGCCAAGAAATTTCCTTTTCATTTCAGTTCGTTGCTCACGAGGGAAATATTTTTCGAAGAATATTTTTTTAAAAGTCCTTCATTATATATCTTCTATTTATTCTTCCTCTATGGTATTTTGAATCAGGTACCACCATTGATCAGTGTCACCCTTGAGATAATATACTGCCAATACTACCTTTTCATTTTCATAACATCTTAATGCCATGAATATCTTTTCAAGGGACTTGATCCATTGCTCAACAACCACTTTATTAGTAGTCCCATTGAAAGATGGGGGCTTATACAACATGAAATGATCAAACATAAGTGTGTAATGGTTATTCGTTACAACCTAAGTAAGTTGTCTCAATATGTTCATGAACTGATCTACTCCAACATTGACTGTGTTGACTTGGTCAGTGGGGAGATCCCTACATTGCCCAAGAGTATTGATTCCCCTTCTTCCATTAAACGCCATTTATAAATAATGGAACACACTAGATTAAGGTATGAATCATAATTTATAATATTAACTTAACAAAATAATTAACATAAATTGAGATCCTACGCATGGCTAATCCCATAATCAGAAAAAAATGGTTTCTTTGAGGAATAATTTACATTTCAATCCTTCATAATGGCTTGTAAAGAAAATATGAATTATCTTAATAATATCCCCTAGGAGAATCGTAACCAAGAGTGAATCAAGGCTCATTGTCATGTACTAGGATACCCTGGGTTAAGCCCGAAACTCCTTGTTGGAGCTTTCACTCCTAGGTACATCTGTGCCAGAGCCACCTCTACCTGCTCATATCCAGACAGGGGTGTATTTTCTAGAAAGATTAAAATAATCTATCACTTACCAGAATACCAGGATGTTCTTGTACATTCATTCTCAAATACTACCTTAGCGTTTTGTTCCCTAATATATGTTTTCTAATATAGTTTCCAAGTTTGCTACTAAACTTCCTCTGATACCAACTGTAACGCCCCAACCCCTCTAGACCGGAGCTGGTGCATTACTAAGTACATTGGCATGGTTAGAAGGAATTAAAATCCAGAATAAATTATCAGTTTAGTATTCTTTAAGAAACTAGATACATATATGTAACTCAAATTACATTGTAAAAGGTTACAAAATACAATACATAACAAAAACTAAAGACTGCATCCACAAGAACTCAATAAATGATCTCCTCTTCATCACCTTTTGAAAGTAAACAATGAAAGGGGTGAGCTCAAATGCTCAGTAAGGGTTAAAAATAGTGTAATCATAAATCAATAATATCTAAATTTTAAACAATTTTATATAAACAAAATGGCATCGTTAATAAATGAAAAACTCGCACCATTAATAAATTGAGAATGAAACTACATCCATAGATTTTTTCATAGTGAAAACCTCATGGATAGTAATAACTAATAATGAATAAAGATAATTATTATTAATTGGACATCATGTATCTGGCACATGATACCATAATACCGTTAAAAATGGTTTAGTTCTATGGGTAGAAACCTCTCTGATTTTTGGAAACAAACTCGAAGGGTTTGTCGCTAAACTGATTGTCTCATTAGACCTACTGATGCATCGAGGGGCTATAGCGGGTCCCACCTTCCTCTAAATCCAAATAATTACTTATATATAGATTCAACAAAAGATAAATATGAATTTACATTATCCGTATAGAATAGATGATACAGATTCATAAATAATTCCACTGTCAAAACAACATTCAAAATAAATATTGTATGTAAGATGGTATACGACTTAGACAATAATAATATCCATGATATGAGAATATGAACAGTTAAATGGAATATAATTTCAATTTAAAAGTTATCTCAAATGGGTAGTAAGTACACTACACAAGAAAGAGTAGGTGCACAATACTAAGAAAGTCAAAATGAAGTGAAAATTGAAACAAATCTCATTACCACGTTTTATTCAGTTGAGTCGTATAACCAAAAGTTAATAACCACAAAAAAAAATCATAGAATACCATGAATATAAAGAGAATAATAATAACATATATTTAATGGAAGTACATCTATACCAAAAATAATAAATAAGAGGCGAACAATGGAAACCCCATAGAATTGAAAGTGAGATGAGAAAACCCCTTACAAACATTTCGGCATGGTAACGAGTATTCTTGAGAGGGATTAATGAGAGGTAAAGGGGTGTCCCATTATTTATATTTCATAAGGTAAGTATGGGGGAGGTTCTAAAACATCCCTCATAATTAGTTATTAAAAATAAAATGGCACAACATAGGGAAGATGCTTGAACAAAAGTAAGAGAGAGGATCCCTTACCTTATGCTCGAAAGTGTTCTTGATTGTTCTTAAATACCTGAATAATAAAATTTGGATTCATTAATTAATAAGTCCAGAACCTCATCAACATGTAATTGATATTTTATTACCTTATTAGGTTCATTAATGTCTTGTTTGATGGTTTAAGAGATTTAATTTTATTGTTTTGGTAGCGTTTTCTTCTTTGGTTTTCATGATCCGTTTACTTGTATTCATGAATGGATGTTTGTTTGAAATATGGTTAAACATACAGAATTGTTAATATATATTATTAGTGACATTAAATATATATATAAATGATCTTATAATGATTCTGGTTATATACCATGAGGATGACGCATTCGATGAGTTAAAAATAAACGCTTGGATTTGGCTGGGCGGTTTTGTGCACAATAAACTTATTTTGTATTATTATTCCATATTATGAATGTGTAAGGATTCCAGAACATTAATCAAGATAAAATAAATATATTATGACATGGTTCAACCATTTAAAAGGTTTCATGACCAGTATTTAAGATAGTAATTCAAGTTGAAAACATGTCTTCCTTGAGTGTGATAAATTAACACATCTCATACGATGTTTGCATTTATTGTATAAAAGGAGGGGAAAAGAGAGATTATGATGAAATATTCTGTTAGAAAAATAAAAATCCAGTAAATTTAAGGTATTGGAATTATCATGGCATTTTGATGAGGGGAGGTGAGAAGGGAGAACAAAATAATGGAACTTTGTAAAAGAAATTGAAAGAAAAGAGAAGAAAGGTTCACCTCTTGAGTACTCCTCCTTGAGAATCTTCTTAAGACCTATGATTTTGGCCTTTTGATGAGACCCGTAGGTATAGGACGTGGGGGAGGAATTTAGGGAGCTATTTGAGCAGAATTTAGTTAACGCTTGAAGCTTGAGTGGTGTGTGAGGAAGAGGGTGTGAGGGGTGGTTTATATAGTGGAGGGGAGAGAAGCTTTCTTAATATTATAATCATTAATTTATTATTTCCTCTCAAGACAAGAAATAGTGAGTATTCCATGACCAAGAATAGTAATATTTTCATGTGAGTTCTAGATTTTAGTTCTTACATCGCTCATGATGCTAGTAATAGTTAATTTAAATTATAGTGTATTTCTACGGTAAATTAATGTATTTTACTATTCACCAAAAATTCAAGTATTTCAGAAAAATCCCAAAAATTTACCCTAACCATTTTTTGACGTTTAGAATCCAAAAATGAAGTCCATTTTTCAAAAATAATTTTCTAAATATGATTAATTAAATATTTAATTATATCATTATTTAATATAAATATATAAACACTTAAAATATTCATCTTCATTTTTAAGGTGCCTAAATTCATTTATACACTCAAGGGTATGTATACCATTCATAAGAGTCAAATTAATATTCATAAGGGTAAGTTACTATTTATAAGGGCAGGTTACTATTCATAAGGGTATGTTACTATTCATCGAAAATTAAGTTAATTCTATCAGACTCTAAATATCATCTTAAACACAACCGTGTATGTCAGATTTTTAAAATTCAAATCATAGATCTGGTAAATTTAAGTTTAATGGCTAGGTTATGGCTATCTCCAATAAGTAACCATGTTTTATTCCATATAGGCTCAGTGATTCATGAAATATAGGTTATCTAATGAATACACTGTATTTAAGAGAAACATACCATAAAATGTTTGGGGTGCTACACAAAATTCCCCCCTTAGAATGATATTTTTCATAATGAAAAGAATATTATTATAAGGTAAACATAGATCACTTTACCACAGATTTGAATTTATGATGATCTATGATACTGAACTTCCTAAGAGGAATTTTCCTGAGTATGTCTGAGGAACTCTCAAGTGTTATGAAGATGATACATCTAGTCACAACTACTCAGATGAATCCAATATAGGAAATAGATTTGTCTTAGGGTATGGATACCTTGAAATTGGAATATATATGAATTCAAAAATGGAACAGTGATTGGGTGGAATGGAACTTGTGGCTGGATTCGAAGTAAATCATTTGGATGTCCCTACGTATCCCATGTGGATGGGAATCAAGCTGCGTTGAGTTCTAAAACATACCACTATGTAGATCAAACTCTTTTATAGGATACATAGGTTCATAGATAAATAAATCTATGATTAATATACTTATATAAATCTAAATCATATATAGGAGGGGGGATATCACTATTTTTGTGATGAAATCATGGGTAGAGATCCATGTCTCATTGGATATGTTGATCAGATCATCCATGATTCCCATCCTTTGTGTGTAACACCAAATAGATTAGATCGCCTATATTTGATTTCTTTACATTCAATAGGTTACACTTTGAGGAATGTTCATGAATGGACACTGACATGAAATTCTTCATTGGTTCACCTGCTTCAGTAGTCTTGAGATCGTCTGATTTATAAGGATAATTTGGACATGATATCTTTCTTGAATGGTCTAATTTTCTCCTAAGTCAAGGGACTTAGATAGAATAGATTTATTTTTTCTAAGTCCATATAGTGGTCCCCATAATCTTTGTATCTTATTTATTTGTTTTTTACCTAACTTTTTCCTAAGATTCATATGGGGAAGACATAGCAAGCATGGACTTGGATTTTTCTCATTTCTCATTCTTACAGATTTTTGTCTTGACAATTTTCTATGCCTCTTCCCTTTTTTGGTTGTTCAATATTTCCTGGATCACACAAAGTTTGTGTCTAGTGAGAATATACTCAACCTTTTCCCAAGATTCCCTTATCAAGTTTTCATTTTGGCAAGCATCATGTCTATTACTATTTTAATGTCCTATAAACTAGACCATTGGTGTGCTATAATTTAAGGTCTTTGAGATTGAACCTTATTATCATTTTATTTTAGGGTATTCTAGATCATACCTTATTGAATATGGGTATGGAAGACCTGGGATGACTCAAAAATACTATGGGGTGCTGAGTTCCACCGTGGTGTTTCCAGGGCTCACAAGGATTAGAGCTCCTTTCTTGAAAGGAGCATATTAATTTATTTAGTGGGTTAAATCACTTATGAATCGATAGAATGGAATTGAAAATATGATATCCACTCTTTTACTAGGGATTATGGATGATTTATGGGGTGAATATGGTTGAGGGAGAAATATTAGGGAAGCTAGGCTCACCTAGATAGTTGGAATGTGGGTAATATAATTCATAATAAAAATTATGAGCCAAGTAGTATGGAATTGGGTATACATTCCAGTTATGTACCTTAACATTGTGGGGTGTTAGGTTAGTCCATGGTGTCATTGAGTCTCAAAAGGATTAGGAATCCCTTTATACTGGTCCAAGAAATCTCTAGTCGGTGGGTCTGAGCCCCTCTGCATCCGTAGCATGGAAAAACTGATAGATCTATTTTCCTTTGAAAGAAGGCTATCTAGGTAAGGGTTCTGTAACCCTAGAGAAACTTGGATCTAATTGAATAGCTTGAGCCCTACGCCTTGTGGTTTCAAATCACGAGGTGTGGGTCATCAAAAGGTTCAATAATGAAGGGTCACAAAAAGGGTAAAAAACATGGTGATGCAACGTTGAGGAAATTAGATCCCATTATACTGGGCCAAGATGTCTCTGGTTGGTGGGTCTGATCCCTTCCTCATCAATATCATGACCAGGCAGAGAGGTATATTTTCTTTTTTAGGGGTAATTAAAGGTTTGCAATGACATGATATTCTTTATATCATGAATTGGAATTTATTAATAATGTAAGATCCAAAAAGGGTTTGAGAACCCTAAAAGTTTCACCACCACCTATCAAACATATTCTCATGGTGATGAAATGTGACAAATCATTGACCTAATTTTTTCATGGATCAGGGGTCTAGTGAGAATAGTTTGGATTTTAATAGGGTTACAAAGTAGACCCTATGAGCTTTATTCCTTATTTATTTACACCCTTAGCGAAGACTTGACTTTTTATTAGGCAACCCTTTGAAGGTCTTAAACCTAACAAGTTTTGTGTCTCTTTTTCTAGTAGTTTAAAGTCTTGAAATTTGAACTATTATAGGCTAGATTTTATGGTCATACAACTTTAACCAAAGTGTGAACATTTTAAGGTCATAAAACTTATGAACCTAACATGGGAGATGTTACACAAGAGCCTAATTATAATGCCTAGGGTCAAAATTACTCCAACGTCCTCATGAGAGAGAAGTGAGAGTGTTATAAATCATGGGTCAAGGTTCTCATATCATGAGTGATAGTATGGGACAATCATTTTGGAGATAAACTAAAACATAATTGAGTGTTAGGTTCCATTGTGGTGATGTCAATATCATGAGAATCAAAAATTCATTTATACTAGGATAATATGTATTTGTTAGGTGGGTCTAAGGCCATCTTAATCAATATCATGGTTAAATAGAGACATATCTTTTATTTTTCAAGGGTAGTTAAAGGTTGGATATGACCCAAGATTCTTGATACATGAATTATGGAATATAGATTGAGTTGCTTAAAATAATGATGGAAGAACTCCATTCTCTAGTTTTTCAAGGTAAGGCTCATGTGTTCCCTTGATAAGGTAGGATGATGGGTGCTGGTTTTCCAAGTTTAACATCATGCGATAGGGATATAATTACCTCTGTGTAGTTCAACATCATGTATTAAGGATATATTCCCATGTAGTTTATCGTCATGTGGTAAGAATATACTTCCTTGTAGTTTAATGTCATATGGTAAGGACATACTTCCATGCAGTTTAACATCATATGGTAAGGATGTAATTCCATGCAATTTAATTTCATGTGCTAAGGATGTACTTCCATGAAGTTTAACATCATGTGGTAAGGATATGGGAACCGACATAAAAGTGTGTAAATGTTGTAGCTAGGCCCAAAGATGGAGACTAAGGCATCACTATGTATCTCATTAGGATTATAATCAAGACACACATAGTTATAAATTAAGTCTCTTGTGTAGCTCTAGCCCATACATAAGGAGGGGGATTTTTATATTTTCTTGTTTCAATTGGGAACGGTGTTGGAAATTTGAGCATCACTATGTATCTTGTGAGAGAAAGAATCAAGTCACACGTAGTTCTTTAATGGGAAATACTCTATGCAGGTCTGACCCATACATAGAGGTGGGAATTATTTCCATTGATCATTGTAGCTAGGCCCATGATTAGAGATCCAAGCATCACTACTTATCCTATGATGACAAAAATCAATCAGCACGTAGTTATTGATGTTCCATGTAGTTTAACGTCATGTGGTGAGGAAGAGGGTGAACTGATGTAAATAAATTGAAATGTTTCATTTGGGACCAAATATAGAAGTCTAGGCATCACTATGTATCTCATGACAATGAGAATCAAACCACATTTAGTTCTTGAATAACCGTGCAGTTTAATGTCATGTGTAAAGGACATTGACCGTGCAATTTAACATCATGTGGTGAGGACTCATGGTGTGCCTTTTATAGTCTTGAATTCATAAACGTAATAGTCTTTTTGTGTACTTTTATGCCTCGCTTATAAGGGTAAGCCCCTATCACAATTCCTAAGCTCGCATGAACTATGCTATATGTGAGAAACAAGGAATGGAAGGGGCCTCCATAAAATGTGGATACAGTTGATGGTATAACAAGGGTTGTTTGTGTCATGTGGTTTTTGGACCAAGATATAGGATCCAGGCATCCCTATGTATCTCACTAGAAATGAGAATCAATTCATACATAGGTCTATATGAACTGTGAAATTTAATTCATGCGACAAATATGTAGGTGACTCGATGTGAATAAGGATGGATCTCATGGATCTATTTAGTTTTATGTCATGTGGTAAGAACATTGGTCGCGCAGTTTAACATATTGCGGTAAAGATGTACTTGTATAGTTTAACATAATGTAACTAGGATATATTATGTGTAGTTTAACATCATGTAGTTAGGATGAGTTCTGTACAGTTTAACATCATTGGGTGCATGATTTTTTTCATGTGTCGCAGTTGAGGAGGTACGTGCATGATCCATTGCACATCATCAACTCGGGCGATTTGGACATTGACAATGGGACGACGTTTGCGGAGTTTCTGATGGAGATATAGGATCAACAGAATCGGGTATTTCTTGGATAGTTGATTCCTATGGTGTATGTTCTATGGCAGCATGGGAATCTCCAAGAGAGAATATGGGAGTGGGAGGCTCAGATTCTCACTCAGTACCCCCCATTTTTTTGTTTAGCCTTGTTTTGGATTACGAGGATGTGAATCCCAAAAAGGGGGGAGTAATGTAATGTCCCAGAATTTCCATGTAATTTTTTTATTAAATGAAATTATTTTGAAACCATGATCTAAGACAACACGTGATTTCGAGGCCCATAAAGGCTAGAACATATTTTATAATTTTTTAAAATTATATTAAGTAATCATAAGAGTGGGTTTTTCTAACTTTTGAACTGCTTCTTGGATCAAAAATCTGAGGGCACTGTTGAATTCAGAACGTCGGGATTCACCTAAGAAGGGCCTAACCTCGACCATCGCAAGTTAACTGAAAAAGATAAATTTCAGACTTTTAGTGAAAAAACTAAAAAAAATTAAAAGAAATTCAAAGTTTATTTTATTCAAACTATTTCCATTACGACGAAGCAACCAGTTAGCACTGCGGTGTAATGACGAGGAGACGCTGAATCATTAATGAACCTCATTAATGATATAGCGTGGAGACGCACAACATGTCTCCTTACTTTAATTAAATAGGGATCCAGAGTTGAAAAACAACCCTGGGAAATCCTATGAAAAATGAAGAATCTCTCTCTCTCTCTCCCTCTCCAACGAAGAACATCATCGATGAATGCCATAGAATCAAGGATCGATGAACGTCGGTGGGATAGATTAGATAGATGAATAATGATGATGAACACTAACAGATCCAGGATCAATGAAGGCTCAGATCTTTGCCCCTCGTCAGCAACGGATCCTCAATCCAAGTAGGGGTTTAATTGTTTTATGTTTTCCCAATTCTTATTCTGAAACAAATAATGTAGATCAACCCATGAATAGGTTGATCTACGGATCATGTGTTCTTGTGGGTGGGTGTTTTCCTTTGGATTTCTGTATTGTGATTGATGATTATCCGATAGAACTATGATCCCAAGCATTCTCTATTTTTAAACTTCTAACATGGAGTGTGCGGGCTGACATGAACAAGGCATGTTCCCCTCCGCTTGTGCGTTCTTCATGGAAGAATCCTCTAAATGGTGTCTAGGTGCATCTAAGGTCGTGGTAGTGATGGTCGAAACCCGAGAGGCCTGAGGGTGAAGACGGATCTGAGATCGAACCACCGACATGGGGGCACAGCACCATCAGCACGGTGGTGCCAATGACTGATGCCATTGGCTGCAGGCAGGGGCCGATGCCACACTGGGCCCCGCGTATGAGATGAAGTGCCTGGCTCTCACTAGCTGCACTATCAGAGGCAGCGCACTTCGTGCACGTCATGGAGAAGGAGGGTCACAGCACGTCAGTCGCGGCGGCTGGCTGGACATGGTTCTAGCATGGTGCCGAGTAGGAGGAGTAGCCTGCTTTATGTGGGCCGCATATTGACTAAGGGGGGAAGCCAGTTAACTGGTCTCACATGGCCCAAATGGACCGGTCGAGCCGGTATGGGCTGAATGGGACCGGGGTGCCCGAGTGTCTTAGCTATATTTTTGAGTCGTCCCGCCAGTGTGGGTCGGACCGGATAAATTCGGGTCACTTGGTGACTGAGGAGACTGGACCCACATCCAACCTCGGTTGGGTCCAGTGAGGCCCAATGGGCTAGGCCAATTGGCTAGATAGATAGGATCAGGTCATATAGGACCCCGAGTCGATTTGGTCGAGTCGCTTCAAACCAGTCAGACAGAGCCCAGACGCAACCAGCCTCTATTTAAAAAAGGGGGAGTATCTCTCAGACTGTGTGTTTGATTGACGCGCCATATGCAATGTGGGACCCACATGACAGAGAAATACTTATGAAATCCTATAAGAAATATTTCATGGATGTTGACCTAGAGAGGCTTCGTGACTCAGCTACCAAGAAAGGCTTTGTGACTCAGCTACCAGTAAGGCTCTATGACTCGGCTATCAGTGAGACTTCATGAATCAGCTACCCAGTGAGGATTCATAACTCAGCTAAAAATAAAAAATTCATGACTCGACTAATGATTGAGGCTTCATGAAACTGCTATCAGGGAGTCTCTGTGACTCAACTACCCAATGAGGCTTCATGAATTAGCTACTGAATAGGTCTAGGTGACCTATCTAGCCTAAAGGACTCATCGGGGATGAGTGCCTTTTCAATGATTGATGTTCAGTGTTTTCAATTGTTTGTTTTTCTATCAACATTTTAAGTTATACCTGTGTCGAGCTGACTCTAGTGACTCTTATCTTTTTACATTCTTTTGAGATATTCTTTGTGTATTTCTATGAGACCCGAGTTGGTTTCAGGGTCCCTACTGACTATTTTTATGCTCACCCCTACATGGGATTCTCCCGCATATGTTGTGTCTTGTGCGGAAGATGGAAAAACATTGACTGGGATCTTAGAGAGTCGGGGCCAGGTGGTTCTCAAAGGTGGATCTACATATGCAGTACACTTCAGTGACATCCGACAGTGATCTACATCTATCCTTTGGGTAGGATCCTTGGTTGATGGCCTCCAGATCTTGTACTTTCTTTTTATTGTACTTTCATTTTTAGTTGGGTTTGTATTATGTCCCCCTTTTCTTTTTAGTTGCACCTTTACCTGTGTGGTTGCTTCCTCATGTGACATACTTGTTGTTGGTATCCCAGTTTCATCTTTACTTTTCTTAGTATGGGTTGTGTGTGTGTATACAGGTTTAAAGGCAATGCCTTCCCTTTTCAGGACATGTCTTTTTGTGCTAGTCGCCAGCCCATGGCCTATGGAAGGCGGGCTTGGGGTAGTCATGGCATGGGCCCAAGGGGACGGTTCATGAAAGCAACCCACTTGATTAAAGATATTGAGATAAATGGATAGTGTTACACATTATATGTTTGTATGTGGTTATTTTGATTGTTTTAGCCCCCCTCCCCCAAACCTATGCTCCCGGATCTGGTGCCAAAAACACATAACATAAAATGTTGGCTTTGATACACGTATAATATTACAATATCTTTCTCTCATTTACAATCCAATGTCCTTTTATTTTAGAGTTTTATATAATTGGGAAAACCCACTAACTAATAAAACCCATTTATTTTTCATCCAATGTACATTTTCCAATTAAATAATAAAACTAATTAATTCATATTGTGTCTTCAAAGTATCCCATAAATCCTCTACAAAAGATTCTCCTATAATCCCAGAATACCTAATACATTTATTCATAATATAGGCAAATGAAACATAAAAAATCGGTGATCTCATATGGTCAGTAAGGTCATTATAAAAGTTAATCATAATGGTGAGTAACTTATACATGTTATGAGGCATAACATGATATCATAAAGAGAATGAATCATAATCACAAGAGCGTGGAATAAAGAGATAATTTTATAATAACATGGATTGAACATTGATTATAACATAAGAGCATGGAATCATAGGAAATGCAGTGAAAATATAAACATGACATCGTAACCATAATTCTAGGCTCCTTGCCTCACTAACATAACATAGTTGTCTAGGAGAACTACCCACACACCATAGTTGTCTAGGATCTCTACCCACACACCATGATATATCATGATATGGAAACATTACCAAATGCATTGGAGAGGTATATAATTTTAATATCACTTGTTATATAATTAAAATCATACATATTTGTGCCACATTTCTTCAATTAACATATCTTAAAAACACAAGGAAATAAAATGGGTTTTATACCCTTTTCAAGTGGTTCCCTAAGGAAGAATTTATGATTTCATCAATAAACATGACATGATAAACCCATAGGAAATAAATGGATATCCAATGACTTTATACATCATTATAGGTAAATTAAACTAAGAAAATATTATTATGAATATGTTATTTACACAGTGTAGGAAATGGGTATATGGTTTAGATAATAATCTCCCTAATCAATCGATGTATTGGGCATCAAGGTGAACATCCTTCAATTAAATAATAGAATAGAGGAAATTCACATTGTAAGGGAATTAGAATTAAATCATGATTATAAAATTTGATTATTAGGAAATAAAAAATCAATTAGATATCATAACATAGATATAAAAGATAATTTCATAAACCACAATGATAAAGAAGGAGAATGGTATCATTTGAAGAATACCCTTGATCAAGAATATCACATATATAAAGAACACTCTTAGAAGCATTAGGAAAATTAATTTGGAAATAAGAAATTCCCATATGATTTAAAAATATTTTAAATGAAATATTTTATTAAACCATGAGAATTATAATTTTCCTTTTGAAAACATGAAAGTGTAGAGATGAAGTCTCTTAGAAAAAAAGGCAGTGGAAAGATATGTTCACACCAAAACATGTAAAAGAGATTCCTTTTGGTTGAAAATGAACAGTATGGAAAAATTTAAAATATTTCCTTTAAAAAAATTAATAAATTCAAGGTATTTTACAATTCACTTTCTAAAACAATTTGAAAATAAGGCATTTTAGAACATTTTAAAACACTACATTTAATTTTTTTTTTTGAAAACTAATCATATAGAAAACATTTAAAGTCTATTAAATCCTTTTAGTGAAACCCACATATTAAAACGGATGATAAAACCTTTCATTGATTAGAGGTGATGAGAAGTATTAAGGCCACTTGAAACATTATAGAAAATATTTATGTTATGTAAAACATAGATATGGAATAAAAGGAGTTGTGTGCTTAGGTTGGGGGTCATTTATTTCAGTGATTCATTTTTAAAGAGAATGTGATCCCACAAAGAGAAAAAATTTAATGAAAGTTATTAATTTCATTAAATAGAAAGGAAATAAAACATATTTAAAATAAAATTATATGAAAAATAAGACTTGTAAGATCAATTTCAATAAGAAAATTTGCATCTCATAGAAAAATAAATTGAGTCAGGACCTGATTAACCATTTAACAAAAACCCTTAAAGGAGAAATAGATTGATAATAAGCCTAAAAAACCATGAAAAAAATATTTCATGATAACATAAAAATAATTCAGTATATAGAGTGTATAAAATTAAATTAGTGTATAAAGTAAAATGTGTCTCATTGAAGGGGGTTTGAGATAAAAACCCCTTACCTTATTTCATCGCATAGTTAGTCTCACTCTAACTTACTATAAAACAACCATAACTATATTAATAATCTATTTTATAACCTTATTCATATATATAACCCTTTTATATATATTTTTATAATTATTTACTATGAATATAGTGGTTTGTTATATCTTGTTATTAACATCGGGTGTTAACACTTTTAATTGTCTTGCACATGATTTGTAATGTTAATATTGATCCCTAATTTTTTATACTAAATTTATCAATAATAGATTAAATATAGTTATTTAATATATATATATATATATATATCATGATTATTTATAATGTTCCACTTTCATCCAATGAGAGTTTTAATTACGACCCTTGAAGATGATGTCTGACACATACATGTTTTAATATTTTTTAATGAATAAATATTATATATTATTAACATGTTTATATATAAATATTATAAATCCAAAAACTTTAAAATATCTTCAATACCTTTGTAATTAATCCATTTTTTTGTTTGATTCTTTGAGTATTTCTATATATATCTCTATATTTTTCCTTGAGGTTGGTGTTGTATTTGGGTGTCGCAGGACCCTAAAATTATTATATTAAAAATATTAATATATATTAAAAAATGTGCACACATATTTTCATGATAAATTATTTTTCCATTGATTGATACCATGTATGAAAAATTCAAGACCTCATTTGTTTCTATAATCTGATATTTACCCTAATTGCGACATAAAGTTGGTCGACATCAAGCATTTGGTTAAGGGCGATCTTTGATGAGTGCATTAAGTGAATTAATTAATTTATTTTATTTGTTTATTAAATTAATGTATTTAATGGCCTAAACCTAGTTACCTCCCTATATGTATGTCGTTATGTCAAATTTCCAGGGTTATCTGAATAACCCTAGGATATTTTATAGGATGGGGAGGAGAGCTTCATTGGTGATGATGACCCAGGAACGTGGATCGATGATGAATGAATGAGGGAATTCATGAGACGGACAATGAATATAGTGGGATATTCACCTTTATCATAATGGGATGCATTCTTCACCAATTATTGATCCATTATTAACGTAGGTCATGTTATTTCATGGATTTCCTCCCAATTTGATTAAATTAATAAGTATTAATTCTAGATTTTCTCATTTTTTGTGATTTATATTCTTTGCACGATCCTGATTCCAAATAGAATTATTGAACCTTCTTGTCTATATCATCTGCTCCCTTGCTTTTCCTTTGGTTTTTCTTTGTGTAATAATTGGATGGGGTCTCACTAAAAAATTGGTATCAACTTATCCTTGTGCTTTTTCTCCCCATCATTCTTCACGATCATCGTCGTAAGACCATAAGGTCACAATTTGACATTTTTAGGCCAAATTAAAATGTGATAAAACCCCCAAATTCATGGTATATGTGTGAAAGTCATAGATATTGTAGTTTTACAGATGGATCTAGGTGTATTGTATGATTAAAATGATGGAATCATGGATTGCACCACCATACAGTGATGGGAAGCATGATGGCTAAGGCTTAGAAGATTGGAGATATGATTTCCTGCCAAGAGAGGCCAAAAATCAATAATTAGAGACCTTTACCCTTAAATTTATTTGTTTCTAGAAATTCAAATGATGGGGTTTGTGGTAAAAATGGCTAATTTGGATTCTATGTGAAGGAAGACTTCTTTTTTTTTGGAAATCCATGACTACGCACCATGTATCTCAGATTAACACATTCCATGTAGACTAACTTCTTACAATGGTTGAGGTTTTGGCCAAGTTAAATATCACACGTTGGGTGGCTAGGTCCACATGCCATGTGATACCACCTGGTCAACAAAACCATGTGTCAAAGGCACACACCCAAGACCCCATGTGATTAAACACACTATGTACCCAGAGGGACACATCATGTAGATGTACATGGATAGTTGAGATATATACTGTGTGTACACATCCAAAACACCCAGACACGGCTTGTGTATGCTGGAATGGGCTAGAGGACATGATCATTCTTGGTCTAGCCATGACATGTTGTGTATCACCTATACACATTGTGTAGCATCCCGTGGCTGGTCAATCCATGACTAGGAGAGGATACACCCAGGCATCCAAGCAGATTCACAAGCCATGTGACCCACTGTACACATCATGTACTTCTTTTAGAAACTTCTACCTTGCATTTATTCTTCTCTAGGACTCATATTTGGGTCTTCTAGTATCCTATCCTAAGTGTTTTTCCATGTAGGATGTTATTTTAGCCTTCATTATGGTATTAAAGATATGATTTGAGGTGATGTTAGTAAAACTCTTCTTTTAGCAATGTTTATCTGGTTGTAGAGTTCAGGTGTGGTCATTGGAGTGTTATCAGGGTATGTACTCCCATGTCTCTCTCCAGATGGAAGATCCCCCATATCATTTATACAGGTAGAGAAGGACCTCTCCCACATTACATAGGGTGCATATCCTCTATTTATGTATTGAAATACCTATAATTGAGCTCTATCGGTGTGAAGGTCCTCTATTGGAGTGATTCTCCCTTAGATGTGTTATACAGTGATGAGGTGCATAGCCTCCATATTATTGAGAGGTTACACAAGATGCATGGGTAGGAGATAATTCTCCCTCAGTTGTGATACACAGTATCAAGGAGTGATCCCTCCACTTTTCACCTTATGTGGTTACATAGGTTGTTTGACATCAATGATGGGACCTTTGGAATTGTGGGAAGACTCTTCAT
Organism: Viscum album; assembly: GCA_963277665.1. NCBI lineage: Eukaryota > Viridiplantae > Streptophyta > Magnoliopsida > Santalales > Viscaceae > Viscum > Viscum album. The sequence goes on from OY728156.1 coordinate 58,411,540, forward strand.
TCTTAGCTGGCTTAGATAATTGAGATCCCATTTCTCTCTTTGTTAAGGTTTCTTTTGAATATATCTAATGTTTGTTTTTCTTCACCCTCTTATTTTTTGGGTTGAGATGACTATTATTATTCTTACCGTTTCCCCTTATTGGTTTTTGAGGCATCCTATTAGGTGTGTCTATAATTACCCCTACATTGGCTTTTCCTGCACATGTTGTGTCTTATGTAGATGACATAAAGATCTTTAGTGACCTTGGTGGACCACGTTTCAGAGAAGCATAGTGTTTATTGGTGTTGACCTTGTTTGTTGGTCATCCATAGAGATTGTGAGATGTGATCTATTCAATATATTACATTTTTTCAATTGTTTTTAGGTTGGGACCTCATTTCTAGTTGGGTATGTATTTTTCCCCTTTATATATTTTACATTACATTTTTGTACTTTGATGTATTTCCTAGAGCTTGTTGCATGTGTGGTTTACACTCTAGATGTTCATTATTTCATTATATCTATACATTGTTTCATGGATATAGTTATGTCTGTGTGTATAAGTACTTTTTGATAAGGCTTCTCATTTCAATTATATGCCTACTCAGTGATAGCTTCTATCCCCTAGCCTATTGGAGGCACGCTTAGGGTGTCACCCTCATCTTACCGCTGGCCCAAGAGAGGTATCAGTGGGTTTATTCATGACAAAGTGGTATCAAAAGTGTTTCATCCTTAGATTTGGTGTTTTTATTTGTACGTTTCATGAGGTTTGGTTTGGGAACTTAGGGAAATGATGTTAGAATTTCATGAGTTTGGATCTCAAGCCAAGGAACCCAGTGATGGTGTAGCGGTCTATGTATCCATACACTGGGACTCTAACTACCTACTTGTCAACTCAACATATTGAGGAATCATTTATAGAGAAACCAATGGTACATGTATCATATAGAATTTAATATTTTTAATTTCATGTCCTTTAGTCAACTTCCCGGATATTCTTATTTAATTGTGGTACATATTTTCAACCTTTAGGATATTTTGGTAATGACATCCAACTATCATACTAACAGGGATTCATGATGATGTTCAATTGAGTAAGGATTCCCCATTTTAGGGACTCTATGAAATCTATAATAGTATCAACTCTCTTATTAATGATCTAGTTTTCAAGGTGGTTTCTTTAGTTGGGAAGCGAACAATGTTCAAGCTCGTCAAGAAGTGAGAGGACCACCCTCGATGGGTCAATTTGATGTTTCACGCCAGTTGTAGTAGTTGTAAGTTTTAGTTATTCAGGACGATGATGTTCATAGACTAATCATGATTCTAGAATTTTTGGAATAGGGGCCCCCGTATTCTAGGGTAAGATAAACCCCCAGGCATTGTAGGTTTGGATGGAGTATATACACTACAAAGAAATTTGAATTTAGCAATGTTTTGTTAGCTATGATTTTTAGGAAACGTTGCAAATTTAGTGATGTTTTCTCAAAAACATATCTAATTTAGCAAAGTTTCCTTAAAAACATTGCTAAATTCGCATCATTTCTCCAAAAACATCACTAAATTAGAAATTCTTCCTTGCAAACGTCTCTAAATTAGAGATGTTTTCAAGAAACTTTGCTAAAAATATATATATTTATATAGGCTATAACTACATCGATGTAAATATATATTTAGATATATATTAATATATATAAAAACATACACATATATATATAAACACACACACACACACTCACACACACACACACACATATATATAAATATATAGATATATATACACACACACATATATTTATATATAAAAACACATATATATTTTAACTTTAGTCATATTTTAAAGAAAACATGGCTATTTTAATGAAGTTTTTACCGGTGTTTTAAAACATGGCTAATTATATATATATACATATATATATATATACAATTATAATTATATATATTTATACATACACATATATTTTACACACACACACACATACATATAAACATATAATATAATATAAAGATAAACAAATATATATAAACACACACATATATATATTTATAATATAAACATATGTATATATACACACATAAAATGAAACATATATAAAAACATATATATATATACACACATATATATGTATAATATAAACATATAAACGAACATAAAATATAAAGATATATATATTATAGGCATATATGTGTATATATATAAACATAAAATATAAAATACAAGAATATATATATATTAATATATGTATATTAATATATAAACAATAAATTTTTTATAAATATACCCATGTGAATATATCTTATGTCATATCATTTGACATGGTGGTTAGCAAGATGGGATGTGAGTGCTGGAAATCCGCCACTTCTGGTGTTTGATTCTCGCTTGGGAGGAATTTTTACCAACCATGGAGTGGCAACCAACTGGAGAAACGGATGGTCATGTGCTCATGGGTGATTTAGAGGCCTATTTAGGAAAGTCCCTCACCAATATAAGTTGGTGGGGTTTGGTTACCCAAGCGTATAATGAGGTGACACTCTCTTTGGTAGAGTTTGAGCATCTATTCCACAACGAGTTTTATCCCTCTACTAGACCACTAGTTTAAGTTCAAGATCTTCTTAAGTGGGATTAAGGTTTTGATACCTATCTAGAAAGGTAGCATTGGTAATCTAGTTATTTATGTATACATCATGGGTCTGATCAATCTACGTCAACTAACAAGATTCAGTCATCAGGGTCTCGACACAGGATGCATTCACATGCTCAAACTCAGATGTAGGGATCTGCAATGCAGTGAAAGTAGGGTAGGCTCAGTCATCTTGTAGGTTCTTCAGCTCAAAGGTCTTGTATAAGACTCATAAATTCCAGCCATTAGGTGATGTTATTCCTGTGATGGACATGGTCATTATACTTGGGACTTTTCAACCCTTCATGTTGAAGGACAAACAACTGAAGATTTTAATCCATGTAATTTTTATATAGTACATGGTATGGTCTATATCCCTTTTTCCTTTTACTTTATTTATTTTTATCATCTATTCCTTGTTCTATGTGTTATATTTATGTTAGTGTGTAAGGTTTTGTAATAGATCATGCGAGGAAGAGGAATTTTTCCCCCACCAAGACACATTCTCTTGTGACATGATTCAAATCTATGTAGGTGATTAAATACTGCCCAAAGTGGATAGTGTTGAGATGTTCTAGATGAGTTCCTTAATTTTTATTTTTGAGTTTATTTTAGTAGTTCTAGGTTGTTAGTGTGAACCCTGGTTGTGGGGAACTAGTAGAAAAATGGAAGGATAACTTCAGAATGTATAAGCCTATAACCTAAAGGTGTTAGTGATTCATGGTATGAACTGTGACTTTTCTAATTTGTCTAGATGAAGGAATAGGCCACTCCTATCTTTCTGCATCCCTTTTTTATGATCTATAGATTCCATTGGAGCCTTTATCTCAACCTTCATGCCTAAGGACTTCTATTGATGTAGTTACAATGATCTCACTTTTCTTCTAATAGAGTGGATCAACTAGTTTAAGAGAGATCTTCTTTTGGGATCTTTCCATAGTGGAAATGAGACACTATGATGTTTTTTTAATGTGTCTAAGTGGGTGTGAGTTTAACTTCTGTATTGAATTTTACCCCAGGATTTCACTAATATCTTCTATCGCATATCATATGGCCCCTTCTGAGCTTTAGGATATGAGTGTGTAGTTGGAAGACCTTCAAGAGGAAGGCTTTATCAGACCCAGTGTCTCCCGTTGGGTGGATCTAGTTCTATTCATGGAAACAATAGACAATAGTTTGAGTTTTTTTGTTGACTATCATTGCTTGAATCAGGTAATGATCAAGAAAAAGTACCACTTTCTAAGGATTGATGACATTTTCAACCAGTTGAAAGGTCTGAGTTGGTTTTCAAAGATCGATATTAGGTCCAACTACCATTAGTTGAGGGTTCACGAGGATGATATTCTTAAGACAACATGTGTATGTCACTGCAGACACTATGGGTTCTTGGTGATATCTTTCTATGTGACTAATTACCCAACTATGTTCATGGGTCATATGAATTGAATATTCCAACCATACTTGGGCTGATTATTAGTTATCTTTATTGATGACATACTCTTATACTCTACATTATAGAAGGAGCATGAAGATCATTTTAGGATAGTCCTAGACTTTCTCCGATAGTACTATCTTTGTAGTAATATTTCAAAGTGTCGATTTTGGATTTGTGAGGTTCATTTTTTAGGGCATGTTATCTCTAAGTTTAATGTATCTGTATATTCCAGGGAATATTGATGTAGTTCTAACTTGGGAACCACCCAAATTCGTATTATAATTTTAGAGTTTTTTGGTTTGGCAAAGTGCTATCAAAGGTTCATGTAAGATTCCTTAGTAGGAAATTCCATTCTCACTTGGTAGGGGAGGTTTCAGAGTAGTTGGCCTCAATGCAGCCAACCCTAGTAGAGAATAGGGGTGCATTTTATCTTCAGTAGATGGTGGTAAATCCATTTCTTCTTTAGTATTTGGGAGATTCTTAGTTGGGAGATATCGAATGTAATGTTTTTTAGGACTAGATATCCTCAAGAGATGCAACATATCGATTTTATGGAGGGGATCATATCTTCTTTTTCCAAGGATGGACTATAGTTATGGTCATGTTGTGTGAGGAGGTGTTGAGGCAGTTTCATACCTTCCCTTTAGTTGTACATCTTGGTGCGACAATGATGTATAAGGACCTTCGATGGTAGGTTTGGTATGATGGCTTGAGGTGGAGTGTTATAAAGTTTGTTTCTTGATGCTTCATATGCCAGCAGGTAAATTATGGATGTCATGTTCATATAGGTATGACTCAACCCCTTAAGTTTTCTATATGGTTGTGAGATGGAATATCGAAATTTATTATGTTAAGGATTCCATGTTCAATGAGAGGCCAAGGCATTATCTAGGTGTTTTTTGACTAACTTTCTATGTCAACACACTTCCTTACCATTCTAGGGATGAGATCGTTTGAGGGTTTAAGGTATTGTATGTTTAGGAGATCATCCAACTTCATGGGTAAACACAATTTTCATCTTCAACCGTGATGCCTAGTATTCATGACGGTTGTAGAGAGGACAGTAGGAGGCTTTCAAGACCCAATTACAGATGACCATAGTATTTCATACCCAAGCGTATGGCTAGTCTAAGCGGACCATCCAAGTTTTTTAGAATGTGTTATAGACAAGTGTGTTGGTTTTTAGAGTGAAGCTATGAGGATATCTTTTCATTACTAGATTTTTTTTGTAATGGAAGCTACCAATCCACTATTCACATGGAACCATGTGAGGAATTGTATGGGAGACCCTACAGATTTACCTTGTGTTAGACTGAGATTGAAGAGATGTATCTAGTTGGGATAGAGCTAGTGCATGCAATAACAAATAAATTTTAGGTTGTCCATGAGCATATAAGGATAGCCTAGATCTGACATAAATCTTATGTGGATCAATGTTTTAGGACTTTGGAGTTTGAGTAGGGAGACAATGTTTTCTTGAGATTCTTCTCATGATGAATATTGTAAATATTTAGCTGGGGAAACAAAAAAACCCTAGGTTTATCAAATCATTCAATATCCTTCATTGGGTTTGAGAATTTTCTTACCATGTGGCCTTACCCCTTCATTTGGACTGAGTGCATGAAATCTTCCATTTTTCACAACTGACAAGATACGTGAACAACCCGACACTTGTTATTGACTAGGGTGAGGCATACATTGAGGATAGATCCACCTTCTTGGTGTACCCAATGGTGATTGAGGATCAGAAAAAGAGAATATTATATGGTTGTACCATCCCTTTGGTCAAGTACTTTGGTAGTATGGGATCATGCAAGAGATCTCCATGAAACATGAGAGTTAGTTATAGACTTAGAACCCCCACCTTTTGTGTAGCTTTTACTTTTCAAGGAGAAAGCCTTGAAGGAAGGGAGAATGTAATGACTCGAGTTTTTGTGGTTTGATCCTTTGAATATATATATATATATCTAAATTTTTCCTCAGAGTCAGCGTTGTGTTTGGGTATAACAGGACCCTAGAATTAATATATTAAAAATATTAATATATATTAAATCATGCACACACATATTTTTGTAATAAATGGGTTTTCCATTGATTGGGAACACAAATGGGAAATCCAAGATCATGGTTGTTTCTAGAATATATGGTATATCCAATTTGTGACATAAAGTTTTTTAGCATCATGCGTTCGATTAAGGGTGATTGTTGGTGGGTGTGTTAAGTAGATTTATTTATTTATTTATTTAATGACCTAAAACTAGTTCCCTCACTATAAGTAGTCCTTATGGAAAATTCCTAAGGTTATCCATATAATCATGGGATATTTGATAGGAGGAGTAAGAGAGATACATTGGCATTGATGACCCATGAATGTGGATCGATGATGAAAGAATGGGGGAATTCATGAGATGGGTGATGAACGTAGCAGGATCTTTGACTCCATAGATAAGAGATGTGTTATTCACTAACTATTGATCCATTTTTGTGGTATGGAATGTTATTTCATGGATACTTACCCTATTTGATTCAATTGATAAGCATTGATTATACATCTTATTATTTGTTCTGATTTACATTCTTCACATTATCCTAATTCCAAATATAATTCTTGAACCTTATTATCTATATAATTTTCACCCTTGATTCATATTTGGTTTTTCTTTGTGTAATTTTTGGATGAGATTTCACCAACCAATGATTTTTCACCTTTTTCTTATGATTTCTGTCCCCACTATTCTCGTTCTTTGTCATTGACCCAAAAGTTCACGGTTCAACATTTTCGAGCTGGATTTGAGCATGATCGAACCCCCATATTCATATCGGATGCATGAATAACATAGAGATCCAAGTTTTGTGTATGTATTTAAGAATATCTCAGGTTTTTAATGATGGAAATGTTGATCATACCACCATACAGGACTAGGAAGTGTGGAGGATATTACTCTAAAGATTGGAGATCTAATTTATAGCCACCAAAGTCCAGAAATGAAAAATCAGAAACCTTCACCCTCAGATTTTGTCATTTTCATAAATTATAAATATGACGACCTGATCTTGAAATACATAGAGATTGCCTCACTTTTTTAGAATACATAAAACATTACAAAAATATATTCCTAAAACCGAATTATTTTAGTGCCTTTGGAAACTTTGAACAAAAATTTTCTAACTCGGTGAAATATCTTCAATGTTTCTCACAAAGAGATACCCCCTTAATATTTATACTTAAAAACATTTCTTCATAACCTAGGAAATGGAAACACATGAAATTGGTGATCTCAAATGCTCAGTAAGGGTAAATAAAGGAAATGTGTAAGCATATCATGAACATAAAGGTATGAGAACATGATCATGATCATTAGAAGACCATACCCTTCATATCAAAAATCATAAATATGAATCATGGAATAAATCTTAAAAGTTCATAAAACATTAATCATAAGGAAATAAATAAAATAATCCTGAAATCCTAGCATGGGAATAAAACATGTAATTGTGGAAAACACGTGAAGACAGAAAATATTATATATATATATATAGGCTACCTACCAAGACCTTAGTAACATATTAGGCTTGGGCTAATCACCCATGTACCTTCTCCAGGATTGGGATTCCCTCTCATGTACCCTCTTATTTCAGGCTTGGGATGTCCTCCCATGTAATGACCCAAACTTTTACTAATGAAAATTCCTCTTGATCTGATTAAATGTATTATTATGTAAAATAGTTATATAAAACATATGAACTTATTTGGATTTATGTTTTTGGATTTTAAAATACTGTTTAGAATTGTTACCATTGTTAATATAGTTGTTGAACATTGATCACATGATTAGTATAAATATAGGGCTTTAACAAATTCAATTTACTCAAAAGAAAGAAGTGATGGCCTCATCCAGTATAATTGCTCCATACAAAGCCCATTTGTTAGAGCTCGGAAAGGAGGTAACATCACTGGGATTCTCTCTTCACCAATGCCAAGATGAGCTTCAACACTTTAAGCTTGAATGGAACCATCTACAGTATAAGTGGATGTTGATAGAGATTACCACCCGAGCGATGTTATCCGAGCCACCCCAAGAGTTTGGCACCATCACACACCTTACCCTTAGTTCTTATGTGGGTTTTATAATGGATTATGTATCAAGACCCAAACAATATTATTATGTACATTATTTTTTGTATAGAATAAATAATATACATTCATTTTATTATTATTACTTTATAAATAGTTTTTTAAGAAAAAATAGTATTTTTAGTTAATATTCAATTAAGAAATATATTTTAATAAATAAATGGATTTTTAAATTAAATAATATTTTAATAAAATATTATTACTAAATTAACTTTATTAAATATAAATGATTGTATAATTTTTATGAATACAATTATAATTTTTATTAAGGTTTGAAAGTTTTTTTTGTCAAAACCCATGAATTTTCGATAAATGTCGGTTTTTATTTTAAAAATAAAAATTCACATATTTAATAAATTATTTAGATAAAATGAATATTATTTTTGTATTCAGGACATCAAAATTATCTAATGGTAAATTTTTCTTAATTTTTTGAGGCAGCCGAATTTTTGGGTAAAAATTAAATACCGTTAAATATATAATATGTTTTATGACATCATAATGACCCAATAGTGATTTAATAAAATAAAATAAATGGGCTGTTCAGATAATATATGTTTTTCCTTTAAAATAATGTGATTTTAGGTTTATTTTATTTATTTTACAAAGCCTTAGTGGACCCTCCAAGACTTATAAAACATTTTAACATTTTAAAATGATTTCCTTGAGAGTGTAACTCACCTCCACATAAGCAAGACTAATATTTTAAAAAGTTAGCCCATTTGAATTATAAAATAATTTTTTCCACTCTACTTTGTAAAAAAACTTGGGAAAACCATGGTATTGTTTGTGATTTTGATTAGTTTAATGTGTGGTGTCCAAAACCTAAATAATAAAGAATTCCCTCTTCTTTCCTATATAAACCCACTAAATCTCCCATTCTTCTTCACTCAAACAATTTTGAGCTCGACCAACCCCTACCCACCTCTCTCTATAATCCTCCCAAGGCACCCAAGCTCCCAAGAAGACCCTATCAAGCCTCTCCCAAGCCTTTGGGATCACATTTCCAAGGGATTTCTTCCTTTCTCATTTTTGTCCAAGTTTCTTGATGTTGTTATGCCCTTTTATTTTCAATTAAAAATGTTTGGGTATGATTTCTAACCTCCTATATACTTACCTCCTTATGTTTTAATGATGAGATACTCGTTTATCTCTCATTAATTCCTCCCATGTACACTTGTTACCATGTCAAAATTCCGTAAGGGGTTTCTCTCTACTCATTTACATTCATGTAATTATTTTATATTATGAATATAAATTCAATTACATATGTTGGGACATGTATCGATATGAACCCCTTACTTTCCATTTCATGTAAATATTATGAGATACCCCTTTCTCTCTCATCAACCATTTTTTTGAATTCTTATGTCACATCGTTATGCTTCCGAAATTGCACCGTGATTTTCCAAGCCAAAGTCATTGTGTAGTGAATACCATGCTCATTTATCTATCAAGGGTATTCACCATTATGCACATTTACTTATTGATTATAGAGTTTCATATACGAATTCAAAATTCCTTTATCATGGAATAAATTATTATATTTAATGAATCCATGTTGTATGATCTATGTGGAACACTTATGCATGAAATGAAATGGTTAAGAAGGGTGCGCCCTGATAGCACTCCAATGCATTGGGTAAAGAACAGTATTATGATATGTCAAGTAAAATGAGGGTTTAATCATGATTATTCAAGTGTGATGAGGTTATAATCATGCTACTTTAAGTGCAATGAGAGTTTACTCATACTCCATGTGCAATGAGCCTTGGATCATGCTAAAATCATGTTAAATGTTGTTGCCACGTTTCTATGTTATGATAATCATGATATATCATGACTTTATGTTCATTTTTCTCTTGTGCTCCATTGATATGCCTATTTTCTAACATGTACTATATTATTCATTTTATTCCATGTTTAATCCCTTACTAGGATTTATAGCTCACTCTTTTCTTATGCATGTTCTCGGGTTATCCCATGCAATGCTATGTACGAAGGAATGTTGTGGTCATGTAAAAGAAGTTTCCAATAAAGATGTTGTGTTTTATATTATAAGTTGTTATGTAATGTTCCTAATTTCCCAAGACACTAGACCTCTCAATCCTCAGAGTTTTCTTAAGTACAATTTTATGAAATAAATCATGTTTATGTGTGTAATAAATAGTAGGGTTGTTATAGTTGGTATCAGAGGAAAGGATTAGTTATTTTTGGGATTGGGATTAGAAAACCCTAGTGAAAGCCTTATGGATAAGACTAAGTATAATAAAAAATCCCTAAATCTTGGTGAGTATTGAGTAAGTGTTTTATCAATAAAATACATCCCTGTCTGGATACGAGCAGGTAGAGGCGGCTCTGGCACAGATGTATCTAGGTGTAAAACCTAAAAAAACCGCTTTGAGCTAGACTCGAACTGGAACTGGTGCACGAAAATTGGTCTTGATGCACTCTTGGTTATGAAACTCCTGAGGTATATGCTTCGGTAAATTCATAATTTTAGGTTGAACCATTATTAAGGTAATTTAAAAAATTCCCCTAAGAATATATGTTGGGATGTAGATCATGGATAACATAGATAAGTTAAGGAAATAAATGTAATTTATAAGTTATCCATTTATGTCATTGTATTCCCCTTTATGTGTTACCCCTAACTTTCCTTTTATTCTAGCCATTGGCTGGTAATAGGAGGACTCAGGCTAACGAATGATGTGAAGATCAATGTGATGACTATTTTAATGAGATGATCAATCCGATGGAAGTGGTAATCACAAACTTTGTCATGGTACTCTCTCAGTTAAATCAAGTTTTGAATAGAAACATGGGTCAGGAGGAACGTTCAACCCCCTACTAAAGAACAAGATGCAATCAAGAGATTCATGAGACAAAGGCCTCCTAATTTTAATGGATCATCTAATCCTTCAATCACTAAACAATGGATCAACTCCATTGAGAAGATATTCATTACCCTCCAAATGTTCTGAAGAAGAGAAGGTACTTCTAGTTTCTTATTGTATGGAGGTTGAAGTTGATCAATGGTGGAAATTGATCAAAATTATGAAGCCTGAGGAGGAGATCAAGGCATTAGAATAAAAGGATTTCCAAAAAATGTTTTTTGATAAATATTTTCTTCGCACCCTATAACTTAAGATAGAAAGGAAATTCCTTTCCCTCAAGAAAAAACATGATGAATCCATCGGAGCGTATGTGGAAAAATTTACAAGGCTTGCATGATATGACTTCATCTTTTTCGTTACCCCCGAATGAAAGTTTGACCGCTTCTTTGGTGGGATAAAACCTAGCCTACAGAAATCCCTAGTGATCTATGACTTAGAGAGCTATAAGGAAATTGTCTGATGTGACCTCAAAGTTGAAATGGAGATCAGCAAATATTAGTGGTATCATGGGGATAAGAAGCATAAGGTGGAATTTAATTCTGGTGGTCTGATAGATAAATCCAACGGTGCTAAGAAATTATAGCACTCCACTTGCCAAAGGTGAGTAAAGAAGCACCCCAGAAATTTTCTAAAGGGGGCGAGGAAATGCTCTAGGTGTGGAAGAGAAAGATATTTGGCTATTAACTACTAATAAGAAAAACTCACTACTGTAACAGAGGAGAGGAATGCTTCGTTCGACCCTCGATGCATTTTTCATTGCTTCAACTACAAATAACCAAGGCACTTTTCAAACCAATGACATAATCCAAGGGTTTTCAGAAGCAACTAACAACCTCCAAGGTAGCAAGGGCGATATTTTTCCATTACTACTGTTGAAGTGAACCCCGACAATGAAGTGGTTACAAGTACTCTAATTATTCATTCAATAATAGAGAATGTAATTTTTGATTCTGGTTCTATGCATTCTTTTATATCCCGAAAGTTTAGTCAAATAATCCCAACACCACCACAAATAATGGAAGTAAAGATGACAGTGAGAATGAAAAATGGGGAAATCATTACATCCCATGAATATAACTCCTCCCCTATCACAATTTGTGGTTTTGACTTCCCAGAGAACCTTATCACACTCCATCTGGTGGAATTTTATGCAAATCTTGGAATGGATTGAATTTCCTTATATAGATCCAACATAAATTGTCATGAGAGGGAAATCACTCTCCATATGGAGAATCAACCCCCGATTCTGTACAAGTGCAAGGAGGAGGATGAATATTCCTTATCACCATAATATCAAGCATGGATATTACTTCCCTATGAGCACATGTATCTTTCTCAGATGATTGAGTCTAAGGAAGTAACTATCCTTGAAGACATGCCTATTGTGAGGGAATTTGCTGAAGTGTTTCCTGAGGAATTTCCTAGTCTTCCTCCTAGAAGAGATATTGAATTCTCAATTGATCTTATACCTGGGGAATTTCCAATATCCAATACTCTATATATAATGGCTATTGTGGATCTTAAGGAGCTGAAGAAACCACTATAGGAGAATATGGACAAAGGGTTTATACACCCAAGTGCTTCACCATGGGGTGAACTAGTCCACTTCGTCAAGAAGAAGGATGGATCAATGCACCTTTTCATTGATTATCACGAGCTCAAAAAAATCATGATAAAGAACAAGTATCCTCTTCCCCGAATTGATGACTTGTTTGATCAGCTACGTAGAGCACAATACCCCTCTAAGGTAGATCTGCGGTCGGGATATTACTAAGTAAGGGTGAAGAAGGAGGATATCCCCAAGACTGCTTTTCGTACAAGATACGAGCACTATGAATTAATAGTAATGTCTTTCGGACTCACTAATTCCCTGGAAATATTCATGGACATGATGAATAGAGTATTTAGATATTACCTCAACAAATTTATGTTAGTATTTATATATGATATTCTAATATACTCCAAAACCAAGGAGGAGCATGAGGAGCATCTAAGAATTGTGCTAGAGACCTTACAAAAGGATAATCTCTACGCAAAGTTTATCAAGTGTAATTTATGGTTGAATGAAGTCTCATTATTGGTTCATATAATCAAAAGTAATGGGATATCTATGGATCCCTTCAAGATAGATTCAATTTAGGTATTTTCGAGGCCAACATCGATGATAGATATTCGTAGCTTCCTGAGGTTAGCGAGATATTATTGCTGATTTGTGAGAAATTTCCCACGATTGTCAAACCCTCTTACCAAGATAACTCAGAAGGGAGTCAAGTTTTCTTGGAGTGATGAATGATAAGATAGATACAAGGAGTTGAAAAGTAGGTTTATCACTACGCTCGTGCTCACACTACCCATAAGTAGAGAACTTTTTGTGGTATTCAGTGATGATTCGAAGAAGGGACTGGGATGTGTGTTGATGAAAAATGACAAAGTAATTTCATATGATTCAAGGAAATTGAATGTTCATGAGAAAAACTATCCAACACATGATCTGATATTGGATACAGTAATCTTCACTTTGAAAATTTGGTGGCATTACCTCTTTGGGGAGAAGTGTGAAATATATACAGATCACAAAAGCCTAAAGTATATATTCATACAGAAAGAGTTAAAAATGTGCCAATGAATATGGTTAGATCTGATCAAAGACTATAATTACTCAATCCATTACTACCCTGGGAAAGAAAAAAAGGTTGTGGATGCTCTAAGTAGAAAGGACCCATCAATTCTATCATTGATGAGAATTGAAAATGATTCAATATTCTTAGATTTGATGAAGATGGACATGAGAATCATAAAGAAGGGAATATCATCAATCCTTTCACAAATTATTGATCAACCGTCTCTTTTTAAAAGGTTAAAGGATGCTCAAAAGGATTATGTGGGAATTCATAAGAAAGTGGAAACTATCATAAAAGGTAAATCCTTATAGTTCAATGTTAATGAAGAAAAATTTATTATATTTGGTTCAAGACTATATGTTCCATCAAATCTAGAGTTAAAGAAAGAAATTTTGGATGATTCACATAATTAAAATTTCTCCATTCACCCAGGAAACACAAAGATTTATTGAGATCTCCAAGAGATTTATTGGTGTGATAACATGAAGAAGGAGATCGCTGAGTATACATCAAAGTTCCTAGTATGTCAGCAAGTGAATGCTGAGAGGCATAAGTATAAGGGGATTGTGCAACCATTACCCATACTAATGTGGAAATGGGAGAACATCACCATGAAATTTGTCACCAGACTTCTAAAGACATCCAAAGGAAACACTACTATCTGGGTTGTTGCGGATCATCTTACAAAGACTGCACACTTCATTGCAATTTGGGAGGATTTCTCATTGGATAAACTGGCACAGATATACATCATAGAAGTGGTAAGGCTACATGGAGTACCACTATCAATTGTATCCAATTGAAATCTAATATTCACCTCTAAGTTCTGGAAGAGTCTTCAACATGATCTAAATACTGAGCTGAAATTTAGTATGGCTTATCATCCTCAAACTGATGGTTAATCTGATCAAACTATCCAAACACTTGAGGACATGTTGAGAGCATGCTCAATGGACTTCAAAGGAGTATGGGATCAATATCTTCCTATGGTTTAGTTATCTTATAATAACAGTTTCCACTCAAGCATCCAAATAGATACTTATGAAGCCCTTTATGGGAAGAGGTGTAGAACACCAGCATGTTGGGATGAAGTTGGGGGGTGAAAACTCCTAGGTCCATAAATGGTCAAAGAAATGGTGGATAAGGTTAAGACCATCCATCGACACATTAATGTTTCTCAGAGTAGACAAAAGAGCTATGTTGATAATCATCGATGAGACCTAGAGTTTGATGTTGGAGACATGGTATTCCTCATCATATCATAATGGAAGATAGATATGATATTTGGAAAGAAGTGAAATCCTATTCCATGGTACATTGGCCCTTTTGAGATCCTTGATCGCATTAGAGTAGTGGCCCATAGACTAGCAATCTCACTGAACCCATCTCAAGTACATGATGTATTCCATGTATCACTCTTGAGGAAGTACATACCTGACCCATCGCATGTACTCAATTCAGAGGTGGTACCATTGGAGAATTACTACTCCTATGAAAAGAAGTCAGTGAAGATCTTAGATCATAGAGAAAAAGTTATACCAAATAAGACAATACCCCTTGTCAAGGTGTTGTGGTGAAACCACAAGTTTGAAGAAGAAATGTGATAATCAGAGGAAGTGATGAAGCAGAGTTACCCTCATCTATTTTAGTGGGGGAAAATAAAATTTAGAGGGTGAAATTTCTTAAGGGGGGAATATTGTAATGACCCAAACTTTTACTAATGAAAATTAATCTTGATCTGATTAAATGTATTATTATGTAAAATGGTTATATAAAACATATGAACTTATTTGGATTTATGTTTTTGGATTTTAAAATACCATTAAGAATTTTTACCATTTCTAATATAGCTATTGAATAGTTATCACATGATTACTATAAATATAGGGCTTTAACAAATCTAATTTACTCAGACAAAGGAAGTGATGACCTCATCTAGTAGAATTTCTCCATACGAAGCCCATTTTTCAGATCTCGTAAATGAGGTAGTGTCACTGGGCTTCACTCTTCACCAAGTTCAAGACAATCTTTAACACTTTAATCTTGAATAGAACCGTCTATGGGAGAAGTGTAAGTTGATAGAGATTACCACCTGAGTGATGTTATCCGAGCCACCCAAATAGTTTGTCACCATCGCACACCTTACCCTTAGGTCTTATGAGGGTGTTATAAGGGGTTATGTAACAAGACCCTAGCACTGTGATTATGTGCATTATGTTTTATAGAATAAATAATATACATTCATTTTATTATTGTTTCTTGGTAAATATTTTTTAAAGCACAAATAGTATTTTTAGTTAATATTCAATTAAGAATTATATTTTGATGAATTAATAGATATTTAAATTAAATAATATTTTAATAAAATATTATTACTAAATTAATTTTTATTAAATATCAATTATCGTATAATTTTTATGAATACAATTGTAATTTTTATTAATTTTTGAAAGTCGTTTCTGTCAAAACCCATGAATTTTCTATAAATGTCGGTTTTTATTTTAAAAATAAAAGTTAACATATTTATAAAATTATTTAGATAAAATTAATATTATTTTTGGATTTAGGACGTCGAAATTGTCTAACAATTAATTTTTCATAATTTTTTAAGACAGTCATATTTTTGGGTAAAAATTAAATACCGTTAAATATATAATGTATTTTATGACATCATAGTGACCGAATAGGGATTTAATAAAATTATATAAATGGTATTTTATTCCAATATATGTTTTAACTTTAAAATAATTTTATTTTAGGTTTGTTTTATTTATTTTACCAAGCCTTAGTGGATCCTCCAAGACTTATAAAACATTTTAACATTTTAAACTGATTTCCTTGAGAGTGTGACTCACCTCCACATAAGAAATACTAATACTTTAATAATTTTGGCCATTGGCCTTATAAAATATTTTTTTAAATCCACATTGGGAAAAACTATGTGAAAAAACTATGCGATGGTTTGTGGGTTTCAATAGTTTAATGTGTGGTGTCCAAAACCTAAATAATAAATAATTCTCTCTCTTTTTCTATATAAACACACTAAATCTCCCATTCCTCTTCACTAAAACCATTTGTAGCTTGAAAAAACCCTAACCTCTTCTATCTATAATCCTCCCAAGGTTACCGAAGCTCCCAGGAAGCCACTATCAATCCTCTCCCAAGCCTTTGGGATCACACTTCCAAGTAAGGGATTTCTTCCTTTCTCATTTTTTTCCCAAAAGTACTTATGTTGTTATGCCCTTTTATTTT
The DNA here is from genome assembly GCA_963277665.1 of Viscum album. NCBI lineage: Eukaryota > Viridiplantae > Streptophyta > Magnoliopsida > Santalales > Viscaceae > Viscum > Viscum album. Next base: position 58,428,477 of record OY728156.1, read on the forward strand.
CAATTACAAATGTTGGGGTATGATTTATCACCTCCACTATACTTCCCTATTTATTTTTTAATGATGATAAACCCATTTCTATCTCATTAATTCCTCTCATGAACACCTGTTACCTTGCTGAAAGTCGTAAGGGATTTCTCTCTCCTCATTTACATTCAAGCAATTATTTTATATTATGAATCTAAATCCATTATATATGTTGGGACATGTATCTATATTACCCCTTACTATCCATTTCATGTAAAAATTATTATATACCCCTTTCTATCTCAGCAACCATTTTTTTAATTCTTCTGTCACGTCATTATGCTGCCGAAATTACACCACGATTTTCCAAGCCAAAGTCATTGTGTAGTGAATACCATGCCCATTTCTCTATCAAGGGTATTCAACTTTATTCACATTTACATATTGATTATATAGTTTCATTTATAAATTACACATCCCTTTATCGTGGAATAAATGATTATGTTTAATGAATTCATGTTGTATGATCTATGTGGCACACTTATGCGGGAAATGAAATGATTAAGAAGGGTGTGCCCTGATAGCGCTCCAATGCATTGGGTAAAGAATTGTATCATGATATGTCAAGTACAATGAGGGTTTAATCATGATTATTCTAGTTTGATGAGGTTCTAATCATGCTAATTTAATTTCAATTTGGGTTTACTCATGCTCTATGTGCAATGAGCCTTGGCTCATGCTAAAATCATGTTAAATGTTGTTGCCACATTTCAATGTTATAATAATCATTCTATATCATGCCTTTATGTTCATGTTTCTCTTGTGCTCCACTGATATGACTATTTCCTAACATGTACTATATTATTCATTTTATGCATTGTTTACTCCCTTATTGGGATTTATAGATCACCCTTTTCTTATACATGTCCTTATATTATCCCATACAATGCTAAGTATGAAAGAATGTTATCGTCATGTAAAAGAATTTTTCAATAAATATGTTGTGTTTTATGTTCTAATTTGTTATATAATGTTTCTAATTTTCCAGGACACTAGACCTCTCAATCCTCAGTGTTGTCTTAAGTATAATTTTATGTAATAAATCATGTTTATGTGTGTAATAAAGAGCAGGGTTGTTATATCCAATGTACCCTCTTGTTTTGGGTTTGGGATATCCTCTTATGTACCCTCTTGTTTAAGGATTTGGATGTCCACCCGTGTTCCCTCTTGTTTTGGGCTTTTTATTCCCTCTTACATACCCTTTAAGCTCATAAAACATTTATCATTACCCAATGCATTGGAGGGAGATATAGGCCCCACCCATCTCATGATAACATCATAAATAAAATTTCCAAAATATCATTAAAAATCATATCATAACCCATGAAATTAAATGGGTGTCATAAATATGTAATCATGTCATAACATGTTGAAAAATACATGTTTCATAATCATTTTATTATAAAAATAACCCATGAAAAGAAATAGGTTTCAAAAGCATATAACCTGTGGAAGAGAAACGGGTGTCATAATTATCATTCCATCAAAAAATAAACCATTCAAGAAAGAATATGAATTTAACCTTTGGATCATTTCATATAATATAATTATTAATATCAACAAATGTAATATTAGATGGAAAATAACTTAGAAATATATTTTTAAAACATTTCTTGAGGAAAATATCCTTCCTTATTTGAAAAATATATATCTTTAAAACATAAGAACCTTTTGAAAACCATTTTATTGAAAATAAACTTGAAATATTATAAATAAATCTTTGAAAACATTTTTGAAACATTTTTCTTTGAAAAAATATAAATATATCTCAAAAACATTTTGAAAAAAATTTTCCTTGAAAACTTATAAAAGGAGATTAAAAACATTTTGAAACCCATTTTCCTTGAAATTTTATAAAAGGAGACTGATTTTTTTTTAAACCCATTTCTTTGAAAATAATTTGAAGACTTATAAATGAGGTTTAAAATCATTTTGAAAATTTTTTTTCCTTGAAAACTTATAAAATAATCTTGAAAATATTTTGAAAAAAAAAATCCTTGAAAACTTATAAAATAAGCTTGAAAACATTTTGAAAACCATTTATTTGAAAATATTTTTTAAAAAAAATTTCCTAAAAAATGACCTTTGAAACATGAAAAGTAAGCTTCACATAAATGACGGTGGGTAAATCTATATATGCCATATGAGGTAAGAAGAGCATTCCTTTTGCACGGTAAAAGGTTTTAAAAATTCCTTGTTCAAAAAGAGACAAGAATATTCCTCTAAAACATTTATAAAAGAAAAAAATGGAAAATTGTATTTTAAATATTATAGGATAATAGTAGTTTATTCTTGGAAATCCTTTTTAGAATAAATGGTTTTGAAGGACTACAGACTTCCGACCGAAGAGAGGGTAAAGTCGGGATTTCTTAAAAACACTTTCTTAACTATCTTATGTACTAAAGAGTATAAAAATGGTACCAATATGTTAATATATCATGAATAAATAGAGGATAAGAAAATTCATGAATGTTATTGAGATATGTATTATAATATTTCAACAAAGGAATCATAATCATAAACAATCTCAAAAATCGATGAGATTTTTTCAATAAACTCTTATCACCTAGTAACTTTGAACCATACTCCCCATGTAAGAAATTGAAATCACATGAATATTAAAATATAATTAAAATAATTAGATTTATGATATAAAATTTCAGAGGCAGTATATACACCTCATGGAAAAATATAGGTTTATAACATGGCTTGTGTCTCAAAGAAGGAAAATTGAGACAAAATTACTTCGCCAATTTGGTGACTTCTAAAACATAAATACTGTGATAGAAATATTATAAAATGGATATATAGCCATACTTTTAAGTACATTATTCATATAATAAATCCATGGGAATTATAGACACCACAAAAATGAATGTGTGGTGAATAAAGCATGTATCTCACGGAAATAAAAGTGTGATGAAATTCCCATATCTTGTGTATTGACTCTCGTCAAACTCATTAAAAACACTAGTATAATAAATATAAATTTATTATAAATCTGTTACATAACCATATTATTATATATAATACCTTATATCATTTTATTATGACTTTATATTACTTTCTTGTTAACTATTCTATGTTAAGGTTACACTTTGGGTGATATTCTCTTTGTTTTTCACATGTATCTTAATTTGTTATATATTTGGTCCTTGTACTTATATCATGATTTCCAGAATTTAAACCTTGATATAAATATCATGTATATTCAGTGTATGTTTATTATAATATTCTATATAATATATAAGTATGAAATGGAATACATTGTTCATGGAGATGATAAATCGTACGTACGCATGAACGTTGTTTCTGTTTTTATTATCGTATTGAAAGAAATAAGGTAATTGAAATATGTGTACATATATGTTTATATATCATTATTTAAATAACGTTATTATATCATATATATCATATAATTTTACTAAACTCATCTGCAATACATTCCATGTAGTGTGTGAACAAATCACATCGCTTTGAGGGGGTGATAGTCCATAGTTCCTCAAACAAAACTATAGTATTTACACCAAATAGAAAGTAAAAAAGGATATATGTGTTAAAAATATTAAATAAGATTAAATAAATAATAAATATAATATATAACATGTATAAACATATTTTCCATCATAATTTCCACCATGATAGGAGGTAAATAAAAAATAAACAATTATTGTTTTGTGATGCGGTAGTTCTTCGTACATGTAAATAGTATGTTTGATACCCATTAGATGGAGTTGTGTGTAATTTTTGGTTGAACACTTAGAATAAAAAAATCCTATTATATCTAATATACTATTGTTTTTATACAATCATGGAATAAATATACTAGAGAGGGTGGAGAAATAAAATAAAAGAAAGGATCTTGAGAGAATACATTACCACTTAATCGGGTAATTCCTTTTGGTTCATACCAAGGCATAATTGGATTGATTTATTCCAAAGGAGATGATTCTAAGAGGAAGGTATTGATGTTGGGAATTTTATTGGGTAGATATTTTCTGAACCTAAGTGGTTTGATAGGTGTGAATAATAAGGATATTTGGTGGCCTTTTATAGGTAAGGGAAAGGAGACACTTGGCATTTTTTAAAACAAGTTAGGTATACCCACGTTTTTACCTAATAAATGTCATAAAAACCCAAAAAAAACTAAATAATTGATGTTTAATGGCCCAATATTTTCCATAAAATGGGTTTTGGACAAGTTTCTAGGTCTTTTTGGGTCTTAAATTTAAGGTTTAGTACTTTGGTTAACCGAATTTTTCTCTTAATCATTATAATTAATTTTAATTACTTTCACTAATCTTTTTGTTAAAAAAGGTTTACCTCATTATAAATTATAAATTATAAATTATACTGATTCCAAATATGGAATCTATTTTTCCAAATTTTAATCACATAAGTGGAATAAATTAATTTAAAAATAATCCCGCTGACGGGACGACACTGTGAGTTTTTAAAGTAAAAACGTCCAAATGGTTGCTAAGTTTTTATACCCAATTTTAAAGTGAAATTGATTCCAATGATCTAAATTGGATTAATTTATAAAATTATTATATAATTAAAATTTATAACCAATTTAAAATATAATTTAACCATATAAATGGATTAGATGAAAAAGATTTTTTGAATTAAAATTCAGTATTTTTAACTATTCATTAAAAAATGAAACCTTATAGAAAAATAAAAAAAATTATCCTAACCTATTTTTTTGTTTCACTTTAAAAGATGAATTTTATTTTGAAATATTAAATCTATAAAAGATCCAAATTTTTTATTTAAAATGGGTTAACTATTAAAAGGCGGTAAAACTACATTTATAAAAATATAGGTTTTTAAGCATAAAATTGGGTTTGTTCTTATATTATATCTATAAAATTTATTGGATGATTATCAAAAATATTTTTTTGAATATATAACATATAAATTTAATTAATATCATTCACTATTAGTAGTTAATTTAACTTATTAATATAAATCTTCTTTTTTACATAAAAATAGACTTTTATAAAATCAGTCCCTTTATATTCATTTGGTTTCTATATTACTTTCTAATTAATAGGTAACCAATAAATTCAACTATATATATTCATAAGTTAGTTAATCCTATAATATTTAATTTAATTTCTATGTTATATCCTATTAAATAATTATTTTTAATGATGAATTATTGTTCTATAACACTCGGTCTTTCTTGTTACACAAATCATAGAGGAAAGTTATTATTACATGTAATGTAAGCTAACATCACTGTTCCATGTAGAGAAAGCTAAAAATTTTGTTGCATGTAATTCACGATTAACTTGGTGTTGCATATAATGCAATCCAAACATAGTTTTTTAATATAAAATGGACTATTTTCAGTGTTGCGTGGAATGAAAAATATCAAAAATATTAAATTAACTTGAAAAAAATATTTCACAAAATCTCAGGGTGTTACACAAACAGAAGGGGTTGTCATAGAAATAGTGGATCAGGTATCTTCATGACGAAAGACCTCACTTTCTGTAAAATTAATGACTACATTTCATGTATCCAGGAGAAACACACATCGTGTAGTCTGGGTTCTTATGGTGGCTAGGGTTTTGGTTGAGTTAAATATCGCACACCATGTGTATGGGCCCACATATTATGTGATTCTACCGAGGCAGTGAAATAATGTGTCAAAGTCACACGCCCAGGACCCCATGTGAATAAACATGATGTATACCCTAAGGTGCATGTCGTGTGGATATATAGGGATAGTCGAGCTGTGTACCTTGTTTCCATGGAAAGAACACCCATACATGGCCAACGTACATAGTAACAGACTGGAGGACACAAGAATACCCATTCTAACCAAGAAATGACATGTATCACCTATACACATCATGTAGTGTCACATAGCTGGCTAAGACATGTCTAAGAAAGGAAATGCTTAGTAATCTAGGTGGATTCACACACCATGTGACCAACTATACATGTTGTGTACTTCTTTAAGGAACTTATACCTTGCACATCTCCCTCTTTAGGACTCATATTTGGGCTCGTGATAGCCTATCCTGAGTGGTTTTCCACATATAAAGTGATGGTGTCCTTATTTGTGGCATCAAAGATACAACATGAGGGGATATTAGTGGTATAATTCTTTCAGTGATGATTATCTGGTGGTAGAGTTTTGGTGTGACTATTGGAGTGTTATATGGGCCAGTACTCCTCTGTCTCTCTCTAGTTGTTGAGTATCCCATATCCACTATATGAAAAAGACCATTTTGCAGCGGTTTTTTTTTTGGAAATGGCGGTAGTTTAAAACGCCACCATATGATTCTGCGGCGATTTCAAAAAACTGAATCTAAAGTCTGTGTCAGCATACAACACGTGGCAGTTTCCTCAATTTAGCGGAGGTTTATGGTAACTGTCATAGTGGGTGTATCATAATTACTAAATTATTATGAAGGTTATTCACATAGAAATATAATATTTCATAGGAAACCAATTTAATAGTTCGATATATATTCTTAGTCGTTTTCATATGTGGTGAGGTTATACAATATTTCATGGGAGCTCTCTGATCTCGGGAGCGCCTTAGGGTTTTGCAGCATCGGGCGATTCGACGCGGATGATGGCCTCTCTAGCGGCATGGCGTTGGTCTTGGAGGGTGGGGTCTATCGGTCGATGGGGATGGTGACTCGTTCGAGCGCCATTTCGGTTCGAAGCAAACATCAGAGTTGTGAGTCATCAGATGCTTCGGTTGCAGCTTTGGTTGTTCTTCTGATGGAAGTGGTCTCTCTCCAGTGTAATTTTGTTTCGATTTCTATCAGCAGCATGCAGTCATTCCCTCAGCAATTCTTCTCCACCTCGATAGCATCTCTCCAGCAGCGGGATGGGCTCCACTGCATTTCCCAAGAGGCGTACTTTGGATGCATCAGCATTATTCTCCAGATGGAGATCGGCGTCACGATGGTATGGTTTTGCAGTGAGTTGGAGTTTTTTTATAGATCTAGTTTTTATGTTTGGGATATTTCGAAAGGGGTTTCAGATATGAGGTTGGTGTTTTTTGGTGTTCAGTTTTGGAGAGATTTGAAGTGTTTTCTCCAGTGCTTCTATGGGGGTTATGTTTGCTCGCGTGAAGATCTTTCTGTCTACTAGGAAACTTGTAATTCTGGCTTCCATTTCATTCACCTTTCAAAACCACACACTATCTCAAAATAAGTCATAATTGGAAAACAAAGTAAGTGTGTCCATATAAGAATAAATAACAAGAATAAGTAAAAATCATGTGATTTCTACCTTCCCTATAAAATTCAATTAAGCTTGTTCATTATCTTTATTAAGATGATATATACCATTTAACCAAATAAATACAAAATCATGATATTTCCAAATGTAAATATAAAGAATGGGAGATGAAGGATCCCCAACCTTGACTGAATCTTCAAGGATAAATGAACAAGAAACAAGGATAAACCACCACTGATCTCAAGTGAATCACTATTGAATCCAATGAATAATAAGACTCTATCAAAAACCACCCAAAAAAAGAGGAGAATTGCCACCATAATGAACTCTTGAATATAATAGAAATATAATAAAGGATTAATGGGTAAATATAGGGTTACCATGAATAAAATAACTTCAATATAAATGATCCAATATGATCCAAGTGTTTTGGAACACCAAGGGAGGTGACTGGGGAAGGGGAGGATGATTAAGGGTCAACCAAGAATTAAGGGAATGTCTAAAATTAAAAACAAGGAGGTAATAAAACTCCTATTTATAAGTGAATCACACTAGAATCTACCAAAACATGGTTAATATCCAAAACTCATGTGGTGGGTTTGGTAAAAGTGTGATCTAGAACCCTCATTATCGTTTTATCTTTTTTCCCATTTTAAAAAGGAATTTGGCCTCCCACAAATCTTAGAACATGGAGTAGTCTAAGCCATAGTAGTTCTTCTATATTCTTCCATGTATAGAATCCATGACCTAGCTCCCATTTCTTAACCATTTTACCCTCAACATGCCCAAGGATACAATGTGGTGAGTTTGGGTTTCCTATTTTGGATAGGTAGTCCTCCGATTTTCCATGTCCATCCAAGGGAATTTCAAGATTCTCATGGTGCATAGGAAAACCACTAGGACAACACGCATAGCACCATGTCATCCCCAATTCAATGTTATATATCCTATTTTACACAAGAGCACGCCCAACATAAAACTGCCTCATTCATATCCAGACAAGTCATTGCACAAGCCGTGGTGGTCTTCAAAAGGATAAAACACCACCTCAACCTCAAAATCACCACAAAACTCTCCCTAAACATCCACAAGACTTAATAATTCACAAAGGGAAGTTAATAAATGGCATGTACCATTACACTCATTCTATTTATTTTGGTTTCCTTATTATTTCTCAATTCTAAGTCAAGGTGGTCATATTTTCCCCAAAATTATAAGAACAATGTGTGGATTGATTCCTATTTTCATGAGATACATAGTGATTCTAAGATCTCCTATCTCAACCCCAACCAAAAAAACTGATATCAAATCCCCCACTTTATCTTAGTGACTGGGTTTCTTCATTCACATTGGTTTTCTATCCATAGGGTTGGCATCAATACAAGTTCATTTCATTTTAAACATCAGTTTAAACTACATTAAACCTCATATAATAAGGTATTTTTCATATGATCTTAAAATATATATTATTTTAGTCATTTTCACATGATGTTAACCTATTTGATGTATGTTCCATCTTGTAAGACATGAAACTTCTTAGAGCAGTCTACCTAGTAAGACATGTCTTCCTCTACATATTATCCAAATCTACACAAGGATCCTTAGCATGTGGTTCTTTATCCATAAACCTATGTTATGAAAAAAATCATAAAAAATGATTCATGACAAAAAATAATTGATATATATGGTGCATACCACACTCGAGAAATAAAGACATAAAAGGAAACATCAGAAATCAATAAAATACATAAAAGGAAACATGAAAAATCAAGAAAATGTTAGGTCATGAAAATTTTTGGTGGAAAATATATGCCACACATGATACATATACAAACCTATTGTTACCATATTTGTCCAAAATATCAACAAAAAACTAATCACGGTCCGATGATAAACAAAGATTGTCACCCTCACCACCTACATCTCTACTTCCTGTTACCACCTGAAAGAACATTATATTGAAAAATAAATAATGTTATATATTTATATTTAAACTTAAAACCAATAAAAGTTTGAAAACTAAACGATTTTCATTTTTTGTGATTTACATGCTCACCACCAGTCAATGCAATACCACTAGGGGAAGATCTGGTCATCTTCTAATATAAATCAATCAATGATTTCTGAAAAGTGGATATGTGAGCCCCCTGATCATGAACTGTGTCTCTTAGAGAAATAATCTCTATCTGAGTATCTCGGGGTATGGACTGACTACAACCAGAAGTAGTTACAGGTGAAATCCCTAGTGGCCTTACAAAGACCTCAGATAGTATGGCTATCAAACTCATTCCACGCGCTCTACTAGGATGATCCTTCCCAAAGACTTTAGCAATCGGGTTATCCTGGGAGACTAAGTAGGACTGCGCAGGATTGGCATCCCACAGTTATTTAATTTTTACCTATAAATAAAATAGCAGTCATATTAGAAGAAATATATATTAACATAGTAACAACTAATAATGTGTTATTATAATGAAAAATGAGTTCATACCCCAACTTCTTTGGCAGGCTCATTAACAAAACTTCCATTATATTTTTTGTGAACATTCAACCACACTTCTGTTTCGGATGATTTGTGTCCTAAAATCTATGACTTCATTAAACAAACATAAATCAACAATTTAATATATTAAACAAATAATATTTTCTTATAAATATTTAAACTAATTAAATGATTACCAGAGTAGATCAGCTTCTAGAAAAACTCTTTGACCCCATAGTGTGAGGGATGCCCTTCTTTGCCCGGCTTGATGCATTCTTTCTTGAAAGATCCTGAAATAAAAAAATTCAATTTAATAGTAATTTATTCAATTTTATCTTCTCTTAATATACATGTATAAATGTAAAATGATATTATTATAGTAATATATATTTAAATACCATCTTCTTCTCATCATGATGTCTATCAAAAAAACTTTCCATTTATCTTTGGGTACCCCATCGAGTATCTCTTCATATATCTATTGGGCAGTCAATGATGTATTGTTGACATCTCCCCAAAATATCCATTTAAATTATTTCTATTTTTTCCAAGATTTTTCAATGTCCACTTTCATTCTATCACAACAGAAACCCTAAGTGGAAAACATATGTACATAGAAATTAATTTTGAAAATATTAATAACATGAAATTAAATTACACCATAATGTATTAAAATTACCTTTATTTGGGAATCAAAAACTTCATTTTTATAACTTTTGGTCATATGTCTCCAATCATCATATGAAATAGGAAAGGAAACGGGATCCGCAACCAGCTTGCCTAAAATCTGGCCACGTAATCCTGCAGTTTCATCTGTAGGGACCCCATATGAATCAAATAGAACAACTATATTCTCTCTGGTCAGATTCCATACAACTAAAAAAATTATATTTTTCTCCACATTTGAATTGTTTCCATCTTTAATGAACAAAAAGTTAGTTTAAAAAAGTGAAATAAATTTATTCATATTAAAATTTGTACCTATAACAGTCACCCTCCAGTATCCCCGTGAAGAACTAGAAGTGGTGCCTCGCTCCCCCATTGCTGAGGCTCCTAAAGTGGGAGGAGATGACTGAGCTACTTAAGGGACTCTCACAGAGGGTGTGAGAGATGTTTTAGGGGGAGATGGTGTTGGGGAGCTGGCGGATGGTGGCTCAGATGTCGTAGGGAGGGAGACAGATGGATCGTCATCTATCGCAGTGGTCGATGAAACAGTATATCGCTTCCTCCTTGAAATTCCAATCATTTAATCAAATAAAATTAAGTTTAGAACATATATTTCAAAAATATTATGCAGAAAAAAAAAGATAATAGATACATAGTACTAACAAACAAAATATACATAATAATGGTAATGAATGATTCCACAAATGAAATAAGTGGTTACTAAATGAATGAAAAATTATACATACAATCATTTTCTCCGTCAATCATGTCAGTTTACTACTTCATTACTTCATCCACTTCATTCATTCTTGATAGACTAATATTTTCAATATCATGGTGGACAAATAATTTTGATTCTTGTTGTTGATGAGATTCAATGTCAGAGGTCAAATCTTCCACTTCATCACCCATATCATACAAATCTATTTGTTTTACATGAGAAATTACACTCCACCCTTCATCCACAAAACAATTCACATAATATACAATTATTAAGAGTGATGATAAGATATATGGATCATGAATTTCATGATCACCAACATCCATCAAGAAAAGAAGTTCACAGAAGTAAATTGCAAGGAATCTCTTTTAACACCTCTGATAATATCAACACAATTGAATTTGAATAAAACAACTAAAAAATTCCTATGGTAGTTTAATTCAATAATGTCAATCAGATTTATATAGTATCCCACTTATGTAACTATTATATGTTTTCAAACCCTCTTCTCGATCGACTGTACAAAATCTAAATCATTCACATTGTAAGCGTCGAATTTTCTAACTTGTTTTAGAGGACCTCGAGCATGAAACTTCAAATATTCTGAAAAATATGCTTGAGTATCAGTATTCATGATCTAAAAAAATAAATATACTTTATTAGAATTACAAAATATATGTTTCAACCTAATATTCGTATTTATTGAAATATTTATGAACTTACACGTCGTGCAAACCATTCTACAAGCTATTTATTAATATATTTCATTATATCTTTCTCATTTTGTGTTCAGCCTCTCATTCATATCTTTTTTTCTATCCCCAACTCTCTAATAAATGGATATGAAATTTCACTATTTAGCAGAACATATCTATGTGCCTGTAATAATTCCATTTTTGTTAGTGTAACATTTGAGGTCCTCCCAATTGATCGTCCAATAGTAGGAAATATTTTTGATTTCCCATGTATTTGAGATTGAGTCGATGTGTCGTCAACACTTCCAACTCGATTAAATCTTGTCTAAATATCATCCAAGTATCTATAAAAAAAGTTAATACACTCTTCTACCAAATATCCTTCAGCAATAGAGCCTTCTGGTTGAGATTTATTTCTCACGTGTGATTTCAAATGACCAAGATATCTGTGAAATAAAATAAAAAAAAAATTATTATGAATTTAATTAAGTTACAAAAATTATTTACCTTACTAAAAAATATATATATAAAGTACATATCAATTGGATACATCCATCGATAATGAACGGGGCCTCCTAATTTAGCTTCATCAACCAAATACACAGTTAAATGCATCATGACAGTAAAAAACGATGGAGGAAAGATCACATCTATTGCACAAAGTGTCAATACAAATCTCTCCTAAATTATTTCATAATCAAATGTATGTATATATTTCTCACATAGTTTTCTAAAAAATGTGCATAATTGGAGTACAATAGCAGTAATTTTTTCAGGTAATAATGTACGCAATGCCAATGTTAGTAACTGATGTAACAAAATATGTGAATCGTGACTTTTCAATCCATGTAACTTATGATTCTTTAAGTCAGCACACCTGAATATGTTACTTTAATACCCATAAGATACTTTCACATTCTTTAAAATTCGAAGGAATGTATCTTTATCCCTATTTTTCATTGCAAAAATTGTCGGAGCATACTTTTCATTCTCATCTATCCAGAGATCACGTTTTATGTTCATTACTTGTAAGTATTTATGATCATTGAGATGATCCTTAGACTTTCCATGCTCATTAAGAAATGTGAAGATCAAATTTTCATATAAATTCTTCTAAATATGCATCACATCAAGATTATGTTGCAGTAAAATAAATTCTCAATATGGAAGTTTAAAGAATATACTTTTTTTCTTCCATTTTAGCATTCCAATTTCACTTGACGATGCACTTCGAACCTATTTCATACTGTCATTCAAAAGATAAACCTTCCCAAATTCTGTTTTAACTTTTCCAAGTTATGTCAATATTTTAGAACCAGTTAACAACTTTGAAGGTGGTCTATGATCAATGAAACTGTTAAATTTCGATCTGTTCAGCTGAACACTATGAGATGCATCAAAAAATCTTCGATGGCACAAGAAGCACCATTTTCTACTATGAGGTTGTTGTTTGGGCTCAAAATCAAAGTTACAAATAGGACAAGACAAACCAGTGTAAGTCTTTCAACCAGATAAATTCTCAAGCCTAGGGAAGTCACTAAGGGTCCACATTAAAGTAACATGCATTTTGAATGTTGTTTTAGAAGAAGTATCAAATGCCTCAACACTGTTACTCCATAACTCCTGTAATTCTTCAATTAAAGGCTGAAAATATATATCAATATCATTTACAGGAATTTTTTTCTAGGAATAATCATCGAAATGATAAAATACTTTTGTTGCATACACATCCACGGAGGCATATTGTAAGAGATCAAAACAACTGGCCAAATGATATAACTAGTACTCAAAGTCTCAAATGGGTTGAATCCATCGGCATCCAATCCCAATATAACATTCCTAGGATCAGCTGAGAAGTCTGGATGTAATGAATCAAATTTCTTCCATGATTTTGAATCTCGTGGATACCGCATTAACCCATCATTGTTATTATCTACAAAAATCCACTTCATGTGTTCGGTGGTTTTTGATGACATGAATAATCTTTTCAATCAAGGATTTAAAGGAAAGTAATGAAAAACCTTTGAAAGTGTGTTTCTTTTCATATTCTTTATAGTAGTATATTGATTCAAACTTCCAACATCGCCCATTGACTTCTATCTAGAAGAAGAACATTTTTTTCAATCATGTCTACTTGAATCCTCTCACCAATAAAGCATACAATCATTGGGACATGCATGTATTTTGTATAATTCAAAACAAGCATGTTAACAAATTTTTCAATATCATAAAAAGAATCAGGGATGTTTGCTTCAGGAAATGAATCACAAAATAATTCCAATATCATGGACATTGCCTTATTTGTAATTCCATATAGACATTTGATATAGTACAACTTCAGTAGAAAAGAAGGTTTTGAATACTTCAATCATCCACTATACAGCTCTTGATTTCCATTTTCAACTAAATCATGAAACGTATTTTCCTCTGTAATGTTTTCTCTTACATTATTCTCCACATAATCAAGAGGAGTATCCACTAAAATGTTACAATCTTCATCTGGTTGTCCTAAAGTCTCAAAAACTTCACTTTTCACATTGCTATTTGTATCACCCTCATCTGGTTGTTCTTATATGTTTTGATATTTATAGTGGTGTCTTGAAGTTCCAAATGCATCATTTATAAGTTTTTTCATTTCATTTCCCATTTTCGACGAATATGGGATCTCATTATGTGGATTGACATAAGTGTTCAACCTTTCTGTAACATTCGATTTTCCATGCCAAATCCAACACAAATATTGACCAGGGAATTGCTTCAATATTAAATTTTCATAAACATCATCTCTCTTCAACCACCTTCTAAATTTACATTTAGGATGTGGACATCTTATTCTCCCTTCAACGGATCGATTGGAAATTGTAAAATCTAAAAACTCCTCCAAACCCTTAACATACTGAGATGTGTTCCTCGGTAATGTGATTCAGCTTTTATCCATGTATATCACAATGTAAATACACAATAAAAAAAATTAAAACACATAACTATTAATAAATAGGGAAATAGATTCATATATACTAGTTGAAAAATATATAAATATGTTAAATATTGGTAAAAAGTCTAGGATTAGATCAAACAAATCCTCAAAGACGCTTTTTCCCAATAGCCCATGGTAACTTAAGGCACTTTAAGATGATATATAGCCAAGAAATTTCTCATAATATACCTATTAAGTCTCAAAAATACTATCTCATGTCTACCAAGACATCCAAAACTATATAGAAATTTCAAAGAAGAGGCATGAATGCCTTTGATACCAATTTATCACAAACCAACCTAGATAACCTGCCTAAGCGGTATATTATAGGGTTTCTATATAGATCACAGATTTAATGGATGAATAGATACATAAAAATAAATAATGATGAGGTGGATAAAATATAGGCATATTATATTTTTTAAGATATGCATGTGTGATAAAGGATATAAAGGAAACTTATTATAGATCTAAGGATCTTATGGTGGAATGAACCTAACTCCTCTTTTGATAACATTTTTCATGAACCAACCCAAGTTGTCCCTCCTTTATATTCCTGGTCTGACCCATGATAATACCTAAAGGGTGTTCCAAATATACATGGTATGTAACAAGTGCTAATGAAATAATGAAATACCACCCAATAATTATTTCACCCAATAAATAATTATGGAAATAATTAGTGGAAAAAAAATAAAATTTCAGCATGACCCTTTCCTACACCAGAATTCCATTCCATAGAAAAATAAATAAGCAGAAACCTAATATCAACACTATGAAATGTAATAAATATCAATAAGAACTAAAAACTCCCATTCTCTTTGAACTTCCTCTCCTATAAGGAAAACATTCCCCTACAGTGGCCTTTCTTCTCCCACTGTCAACTATAGCTACCCTCAGTCTGTTGAAAGTAGTAAAAGCATAAGTGGCCAATCCCATAAAAAGTAAATAAAGTAAAACTAAACTAAAAACATAACTACAATATTATGACTATATAATTCACCACCCAAACAAATGAAACAAAACACCCCTTGGGTGAGAATAAAAGATATGCTGAAAATTGAAACTAAAAAATGATAGAGATATAGGCGCTACATAAAAATGCTTGGAAGGGATCTTGAAAGAGAAACCACTCTTTATTAAATAAATTTAAAGATAATATAATTTTATTCTAGTTTGAAAAAATAAATATACAAATATACGGTTTTCCATTCTTCTCTAGAATAACTAACAAGTCGATGATTCTTAAATACCATTTTCCCCTTTCCATTTTGAAAACCATTTACAAAGAATAAAATAATTTCAAAAAATCCATTCATAATAATATAATGAAATGAAAGAATATTTTTAGTGGGAAATAAAATAGTAGAAATCATATCATGAGTTTCAACAAAATAAATAAAATTAGAACAAGCCACTTGTTATTTTAGACATAAAATGGAAACTAAGAAAAATATCTTGCAAATATAGTAATATATAAATAGAAATAAAATGAGATAAAGAACCTTTAGAAAGAAATAAGTAGCTAGGTTATTTGGGTTCTAGTTACATCATATCCTATTGATAAAACATATTGGAATCTATTTCCATCATGACTCATTAGAGGGGACGCACCCAAGGTACATTGGTAAAAGAAATGTCACTTTGTTGAGTAAGTGTTACATCATAATCCTACTAGTGAAATCTATTGAGGCCCTACTGACTAGCCTAGAAACTATTCCTAAACTGTCCACCTAGGTACCAAAGATTCCCATGTTCCATGCCCATAACTAAAATACATATGGGAGGTTTGGTAGAGAAAAATATTGATGACACAACATTACAAGGAAAGCATACAATAACACATCACCTCCATGTACTACCAATGAAAATCCCTTTTTCTTAGAAACATACCAATATGTCATTAATATCAAACCTAGGTCCAACAAATAAATAAAATTATGGGATTCGATTAGTTTTAATATTATTTTTAAAAAAATCATTAGAATGTTCGAATTGGTCCACATATTTTTAGAAATCAAAATCGGATATTTGGAAAATCACTTTTCACACTATAGATTTCACATTCAAAATGAAACTTCACACTTAGACACATATACACCTTTATATATATATATAAGTGTGCGTGTGTTCCCCTTTTCCAAATGAACATATTCCTAATTATTTATCTATCTCAAACCCCAAATTTTTATGTCTTAAAACTCCAATTTCATCTAAATAACATATACCATTATGCCAAAACATGACCACAATGCTTCTCACATGAAAATTAGAGCTCACCATCCCACAACAAAATCATATCACACATTTCCCTAAAACACGTGGTCCATCACATCGCAACCATCACCAAAGTAGTAGGGTATTTTGAATTTGAAGTACATCAACCTCGTTCACTCCTCCTACAATGCATGAAACCCATTTTAGGATGCCCCACAGTATGGTCAAAACACATCATTCCCGAAAACACTTGGTACACTACCCCACAACATGGTCATATCACATGTCACCTAAAATGACATGGGTCATCAGCTAGTTCACTAATAGAAATCTAGCCATCACAGCCTGTGTATATCAACATTCCTATAATAGAGAGAGGGGAATAGGGGTCATCCAACTATCCATCCTAATCCCCATGATGTTGTTAAAAACCTCAACATGTGAATATACTTGTATCATATCGTAGTTCTCAATATGAGTGTGGTGCATGTTGAAATCAAAATTATTATAATGTAATATACATATGGCCACACAAAATACCAACATATGGGATTAAAAAGAGCCAATATCCAATTCAAATCAAACCACTTTTGTTGCTACCTCTAAATGCATAACAACACAAAAACCAAAATCCATTTTACACTAATAAACAGTCCCATTATCCCACACATTCATTGAATTATCGATTATAAACCTTGTTCAACCAAACATCCCAACTTGTATTTTTTTCGTTAATAATTTCCATCCCATTAACTATTCTAAAACTTATAAATTTCATTCATTATTGAATAATTATTTAATCTATGAGTACCCAGATATCTAGAATGAAGAAAACATTCATCAAAATCAGTTCATCATCCCTATCATACCATCATCTTGTTTCCACACAATAATAGAAAAAAAACCACAACCTCACTACACCAAAAGAACAACCAAATAAAAACTACCTCATTTCCCCAACATTATGGCCAAATAAACACCACCTCACTTCCCCAAAATCATATACAAACAACCACCACCTCACCTCCCAAATAGAATGGGAATATCTCATCACTTGGCCCCACATTTCATTGATGTCATAAACTGTTGCACCATACACACAACCATATGTCACAAAACATCATATAATATGAGGAGAAAATCCTACCTAAGATGAACTTAGGAAGAATCGGTGAGGCGGAAAGGCGGAGAGGTGGTGAGGGGATAGGGATTCGAGGGTCGCTGGGGGGGTCTCTAGGGGTTCTGGGGTCTCTAGGGGGTGGGGGGAAGTGTCGGGATTGGAAAAAAAAATTTGGTTTTGGTTTATTAAAAACCGCCGCTAAATCATTAAAAAAATTTGCGGCAATTTAGTAAACTGCCACTAAAAACCCACCGCAAAAGGCTATTAATGTTGTAGTGATTATTTATATAGGTAGATATGTAACTCCCCCACCTTATAGAGGGTGTGGTACCACTATCTACAAATTGGAATCCCCTTCATTGAGCTCTATCAGTGTACGGGTCCTCCATTGGAGTGGTGCTAAATCAATTATGTTGCGTAGTGGTGAGGTGTGGGGACTCTATAATCTTGAGAGGTTATGTGAGATTCATGGGTAGGATATAGTGATACCTATACTATGATATTAAGTAAAAAGTATCAAGCCCTACACTTTTAACTATATGTGGTTATGTGGGTTGTTTGCCATCAGTGATGGGACCTTTAGAGCTATGGGTAGACTCTCCATTCTTAGCTGGCTTGGAAGATAGAGATCCTCTTTCTCTCTTAACTTAGGTTTCTTTTGAGAATATCTAATTTTTGGTTTTATTCACCCTATTTATTTATGGGTTTATATAAAAAAATTATTTCTATTTATTCCCCTTATTTGATTTTAGGGTGTCCTTCTAGGTATGTATATACTCACCCTTGCATGGGCTTTTCCCGCACATGTTGTGTCTTATGCAGAAAAAAGGTAGATCGACGGTAACCTTGGTAGACATAGTTTTAGAGGAGCATAGTGTTTATTGGTTTTTCCCATGTTTAGTGGTCAGACATAGAGATTTTTATTCGTTCTCTTTAGTATATTACCTTTTTCTAGTTTTTTTCAAGTTGGGACCTCATTTTTGGTTAGATGTGTATTTTTTCCCTTTATATATTTTACATTATGTTGTTTTACTTTGATGTATTTACTAGAGGTTATTGCATGCATGGTTTACACTCTAGATGTTTAATATTTCAATATATCTATGCACTATTGCATGGATCTATTTGTGTGTGTGTATAGGTACTTTAGTCTAAGGCCTCCCATTTCAGTGATATGTCTACTCAACACTAGTCCTCAGCACCTAGACTATTGGAAGTAGGCCTTAGGGTGTCACCCTCAGCTTACTGTTGGCCTAGGAGGGGTCTAGATGGATCGGGTTCTGATAAAATTATTATTATATGCCATTAATAGTATAAAACATTCCTTAATCATTCACTATATAAATACTGCAACATCACTTAAGTAGGTGGTAAACAGACCAAAATAAAATTGAATCGTAATTATCAAATGAGTAAGAAAGTGATATTACATAATGTTAATATAACATTTACATAATATTATAAGTGTAATATATTTCATATATATTTATCAAGTCTATTTTTAGAACCATTACTGATGGGTTGTGTTGACAAATGAAATTCTTTTGTATGTGAAGGTGGTAGTCTGCACATGCATATAATTAATGAACTCATTTCCCAATGGATGGAAAGAGTGATGATATATGAAAAATTATAATTTCAAAATTATAATAAATTTATAAATATAATATTGTTTAATTAATTATACTTTTAGGTCTATCCATATTTGGTGGTTAATATAAATAAGACATGTCATTCGTGGTGGTGGTAGTCTACACATACACATGATTAACAATATCATTCTTTAACGAATGGACGGAATGAAGGTAAATAAAAAAATGATAATTTAAGAATTTTATAAGTGAAATAAACAATAAAATTATTCATTAAACTCATCCTTGACACCATCCATACGATGCGGGGATGAAAAACAAACTGCATCGTGTCCTGAAGGTAGTAGTCTGCACATACGCACGATCGATGTGTGTGTTTTTTATTAGAGGATGTTATGGAATGAATGAATAATTGATGGTATATTAAAATAATTAAATATAAAAATATATATGATACTTAATTAATTATATTAACAAATTTAGGGAAGATTAGAAATAATATAATTAAAAAAATACTAATAGGAGAGTAATATGCACGTCAAGAACTTTGATTTTTCTTGGAATTATCCTTAGAAATAAAGGGATTAAGATAATTAATGGTGTCCAAATTATATGGTTTGTGGGATATGTTTATATAATGAATAAATTAGAATACTTTAAACAAGTAATTTTAATTAATGAGTGTGTAAATAAGGGTTTTAAGTGGTCTCATTTATAAGTGAAGTGAAGGGTAGTTTTTGAATTACCTTAACTTATTAAATTATTTATTTAAAATATTCATTCCAATACATAGAAATTATGGAGTATGGTCCATTAAATGGATTAATATACTCCTATAAACTCAATTTGGAGAGGACTTTGAGTGATTTAGTGGTTTATATATTCACCTCTAACTTTACCCATGTGTACTTTAACCTAGGTAACATTTCTTTTTTACTCATGTTGATTAATTAAAATATTATTTATTAATATTTATCTTAACACTTAATTTTTTTATTATAATCCTAGATATTATATTAATTTTATTAAATAAAATTACTATGATTAATAAAATTTAATTTTAAAATAAACAATCTCAATTCTTTAAAATAGTTTTTAAGATAATCGTGTTTTGAAGCATAAAATTAATTTGTGAGTTAAAATTATTAATGTAAATAATTTTTATGACATAATTTTATTTATTATAAATATAATTAATTTTATTTTACATTAAAATAAATCTATAACCTAATTTTATCAAAATATTAATTAATTTAACAAAAGACATAAAACACTTTTCGTTATTAAATTAACCCTTTACTTTAGTTATAAAAATGCTAGCCATGGGTTTTATATGCTCAAATAGTATTTTAAAATCCATAATGTTATTAATTAATTTTATATTTGATAACTTAAATGATTTTATTACCATATAGGTCATTCTTATATATTGATAAAGTCAGAAAAATTATAGTTTTTGTAAAAACCACATTTTTGACCAAAAATTGATATTTTAAGAAAAATAAAAAAAATCATACTAAGTAAAATTTGATATTATAAATTCAAAAATAAATTTTATTTAATTTAATTATATTTTGGAAAATTATATTTTTAATTTTTAATAAAAATTTCAAAATATAAGGATAAATTACTTTTATTTCAAATTGACCTTATTAAACATTAAGTGTTTCTAATATTATTTCATGCCAATTTTCTAATTTAAATAATTTTAATATTTTATATCATATATATATATATTATATTTTATCAAAATTATATTTTAAATATGATTATTTTAATTTAATAATGTATCACGACTTTCATTTTAGTGCTTGCGAAGAAAGATATCACACCAAGAATAATTTAAAGAAATATATATATATATATATATATATAGGAATCCTAGGATGTTATATACCCCCTTAAATAAATTATTTCCTCACAGATTTTTACAGATAAATTAATTAATGATTTCAAAGAAGAAATACATGGCTTAAGAATAAATTTCAAATGAAATTTATACATTAATATCTAAAGTAAAACTAAATAAAAAATCATTTTCCTCAACAGAGTTAATTGAATGATTCATTTTCCCTCAGAAGCTAGATGTTTTATGTCCTCCATTTCCACACATAAAACACTTTCTAGTTCCTTTTATATAGTCCTTAGTATGTCTATTCCCACATTTTTTACACAAAGGAAATTGAATTTTTTTTCTTTATCATTTTCGTCACTTGATCTTTCATTAGACTTCATCCTTATTTTATTTTTTGTGTTTTTGAATTATAATATGTTAAAGTTTTAATCATGTTCATTTATAGTTTTTTTAGAATAATAATAAGATTTATAACAGTTGTTCTTTCCCTGATATATTTCAGGTTGATATAATCACCACATTTTCTATTTCATCCATTATTAGCTTGGTTCCTTCTTGCTCTAACCATTACTTTAAAAGAAATATTAGGGGTGAGAATACTTAAATTAGTAAATGTAAAAAAGGTAAAACTATGAGATTAGAATAAATAATTCATAAATTATAAATATACATAAACTTATGAGTCTTTCTCTTTAATATAGGTTATCCAGTCATTTTACTATTATGTTCTCTAATCTAGTTAACTTCCATAAAATCATATGTTCAAATAAGTGATAATGGTTTGTAAATAGAATGTGAATTAGCCTAGAATATCCCCAGGAGTGTCTAGTCAAGTGTGTAGTTAGGTCCCATTAACTGTGCACCATAATGATGATAGGGATATACCCAACTAACCTTTTCATGGTTGTTACCCCTAGATGCATCTCCTTCAAAACCATGTCCACGTATCAGTATTCATATAGGAATGTAATTACTAGGAAAATCACAAAATCACTACTTTACCAACATTTCTAAAGGTTCTCCTATACTTAGACTTATACCTAGGGATTCCACTAATATTCTCTTATCCCGATACCTAAACAATATAAAATATTTAATACAACAAACCTAAAGGTTTATCTATATCTTTAAAACAAATATCAACCTTAAAATATCAAATATTGATGCCATTTATAGATCTTAAATTATCCTCAACTTATGAAATCCTAACCTTTGAATTTATCTAAACACTAATCTGATACCAACTTTAGTTCCCCCTCCATACTCATGCTCTCATATATGGTGCTGAAAAAATGTAACTTACAATTTTTTCTTTTATACACATCTAAGATTACAATATATTTATATCATTTGAAATAAAATTACCTTTTATTTTAGATTTTTAGAGAATTATGACAAATCAATATAGAATAAAACCCATGTCTATCTTATTCAATAGATATTTTCTAATTAAATAAGTAAACTAATTGATCCATAATGAGTCCTAAAAGTATCCCATAAATCCTTCACATAATATTCTCCTTTAAACCTATCATACCTAATACATTTCTTTATAATATAGGGAAAGTAAACATAAGAAATGGGTGAAATAAAATTCTCAGTAAGATCATAATAAAACTAAATCATAATGGTGTGCCAACTTATACATGTTAGGAGGCATAACATGATATCATAAAGATAATGAATCATAAGCATTGGATCATGGAATAAAGAGATGATATCATAATAACATGGATTTAATAGTTAGAATAACATAAGATCATGGGATCATAGAAAATGTGGTGACAATATAAACATGGAATTATAAGCATAAGTAAAGTATCCTTACCTCATTAACATAAAATAGTTGGCAGGGCAAACTGGTTATGTACCATAATTGTCTAGGTTCTCTATCCATGCACCATGATATCTCATGAGATGGAAACATTACTCAATGCATTGGAGGACTATATAATTTTGGTCCAACACATCACATAATGAAAATCATACATTTGTTTTCCATATGGTTTCAATCCACATATCATAAAAACTCAAGGAAATAAAATGGTCTTTATATACTTTTCAAATGGTTATATAAGTAAGCATTTATGATTTCATCAATAAATATTTCATGATAAAGCCATGGTAAATAAATGGGTATCCAATGAATTTAAGAATCATTCTATGTAATACCACTCAATAAATATTATTATGAATATGGTATTTACACTATATAAAAAATTGAAATATGGTTTAGACAACAATATCCCCAATCAATTGATGTATTGGGAATCTAGGTGGAACACCCTTCAATAATCTAATGTAACATAGGGAATTCACATTGGAAGGGAATTGGAAGTAAATCCTACTTATACAAGTGGATGGTTAGATAATACAAAATTAGCGATCAATCAAACCATATATGTAAAAAAGAATTTCATAAGTCACTCAGATAAAGAAGGTGGACAGTATCATTAGAAGAATACCATTAATCAAGCATACAACATATATAAAGAAAACTCTTAGAATCATTTGGAAATTTTATTTGGAAATAATAATTTCCCATGTACTTTGAAAACATTTTAAAAGGGATATTTTATTAAACCATGATGATAAAAATTTCTTTTTTGAAAACTTAAAAGTGTAGAGAGGAAGTCTCTTAGAAAATAACAAAAATTTCATAAAGATATTTTCACACAGAAACATGTAAAAGAGATTCATTTTTTTCTAAAACAACCCATACAAAAATATTTAAAATATTTCATTTTAAAAAGATTCATAAATTCAAGTTATATGAAAATGACCTTTTTAAAACAATTTGGAAAGAATATATTCTCTAACATTTTAAAAAAATTCATTATAATAAAACATTTTTGAATAATAATCATGCGAAAATTTTTAAAATCCATTAAAACCTTTTATTAAAGACCAAATCGTAAAAAGGATGATAAAAAATTTCATTTATAATATTTTAAGATAAGTATGATATTCTCTCGCAACATTATATAAAATAATTTTGTTAGGTAAAACATGGATTTGGAAGAAAAAAGAGTTGTGTGCTTAGTTTGGGGATCATTCTATTTAATGATGCATTTTTGAAATATAATGTGATATACTAAAGAGAAATAATTTAATTAAAGGGGTTAAATTCCTTAAATATAAAGAAAACCAAACATATTTAAAAGGAAATGGTAGGATAATTAAGACTTGTAAGATCAATGTGAAGAAGAAAAATTATGACTCATGAAAAAATAACTTGAGTTGAGACTTGAGTGGCCTTTTAACCAAAACCCTTTAAGGATAAAGAGATTTAAAATGAACCCAAAATACCATGAATAGAATATATTTCATTATAATATAATAATTGGGTATCATATACAGCATATAAAAGTAAATTAGTTTATAAAGTAATATGTGTCTCAATGAAGGGAGTTTGAGACATAAAACCATTACCTTATTTAATCACTTAGTTTATAAAACTCTAACTTAATATAAAACAAAAATTAATATATTAATAATATATTTAATAACCTTATTCATATATATAAACTTTTTATATACTTAATTTATAATTATTTACTATGAATATAGTAGTTCATTATAGTTTATTTTTAACATCGGGTGTAAACACTTTTAATTGTCTTGTTTATGATTTGAAATGTTAATGTTGATACTTGATCTATGATGCTAAGTTAATAATTCCTATATTACCTATGGTTATTTAATATATATACCATGATTATTTATAATTATTCACTTTCATCCAATGAGTGTTTTAATCATGACCCTTGAAGATGATTTCAGATACAAACTTGTTTCGACGGTTTTTAATGAACATAGATTATATATTATTAACATGTTTAGATATTAATATTATAACTTCATAAACTTTTGAAAAAATTAATACCTTATTATTAAATTTTATTAAAAGTATATAACATTCCATAATCATTCATTATATAAATACTACACCATCACTTAAGTAGGCGATAAACCAACCAAAATGAAAGTGTAACGTAATGATCGAATTAGTAAGAAATTTTTATTACATAATTTCAATATAAAATTTAAATAATATTATAAATTTAATATATATCATATATATTCATCAAATAAATTATTAAAACCGTTAATTATGGGTGGTTTTGACAAATAAAATTCGTCATTCATCGAGGCCGTAGTTCACACGTACGCACAATTAATGAACCTATTTTCCAATGGATGGGTGGAGTGATGGAATATCAAAATTTATTATTTAATAATTATAATAAATTTATAAAAAATGTATTATTTCATTAATAACACTTTTATACCAATCCATGTTATGTGGTTAACATAAATAAGATGCGTCATTCATGGAGGCGGTGGTCCGCACATATGCATGATTAACGATCTCATTCCTTAACGAATGAATAAAATGATGGTAAATGAAAATGGTTATAATATAGATTTTGATAATTGAGATAAAAAATAATTATTCATAAGACCATATTTTATACCATTAATATTATGTGGTGACGAAAAATGAACAACATCATGTCATGAAGGTAATAACTTGCACATACGCACGATTGATGCATTTGTTTTTTCTTAGAGGATGTTACAAGATGAATGAATAATTGATTTCACATTAATATAATTAAATTTTAGTATATATATGATACTTAATTAATTATATTAACAAATTTATGGAATATTGGGAAGAGGAAAATTAAAAATAAAGATTAAGAGGTGAGTAATACTCATGTTAGGAACTTTGATATTCCTTGAAATTATCCTTAGAAATAAAGGTATTAGGATAATTAAGGGTGGAAAAGGGATATGGTTATAGTTATAGAATAAAAAATTATCATATTTTTACTAATTAATTATAAGGAATGGGTGTGTAAAGAAGGGTTGTAAGTGGTCTTTTTTATAAGTGAAGGGAATGGTCGTTTTGGAATTGCCTTAACTTATTAAAATATTTATTTAAATTATTAAAGGTCAAAGACCCCCATAATAAAAAAATTATGGATTATGTTCCATTATATTTCCAAACCACCTCTTATCCACTTAAGTTGGATAAACCTTTGACTGATTAGGGGTTTTTACGTTCACTTTTCACTTTACCCATGTGTACTTTTACCTATGTAACTTTTATTTTCACCCATGTTAATTAATTAAAATGTTCTTTATTAATATTGACCTTAAAAATTAATTTGAGTTTTATAATACTAGATATGATATTAATTTTATAAAATAAAATTATTATTAATAATAAAATTTAATTATAAAATAAATACGCTCAATGCTTAAAAACAGTTTTTAAGATAATTATATTTTTAAGCATAAAATTTATGTGTGAGTTAAAATTAATGGAAATAATTTTTATGAACTAAATTGATTTATTATAAAAAAATTAAGGTTTTTTAACATTAAAATCTATCCATAACCTAATTCTAACATAATATTAATTAATTTAATTAAAAAACATAAAAAGGTGTTTCTTTATTAATGTAACATTTTACTTTAGTTATAAAAATATTGGTCATGGGTTTTTTATATTCAAATAGTATTTTTAAATGAATAATTTTATTCCTTAGTTTCATATTTGATCACTTAAATGGTTCTATTACCTTATAGGTCATTATTATAAATTTATTATGTAATGAAAATTATAATTTTCATAAAACTATAATTTTTAGTAAAAATTGATATTTTTAGAAAATGCTCAAAAATTCATACTAATTAAATTTTGATGTAATAAATTAAAAAAAAAATTTAATTAATTTTATTTCTAAAAAATATATATTTAACTTTTAATAGAAAAAAATAAGGATAAACTTATTTTATTTAAAATTGACCTTCTTAAACATTAAGTGTCACTAATATTATTCCATACCAATTTTATAATTTTAAGGATTTTAAGATTTTATATCATATATAGATATATTATATGTTACATAATGATATTTTAAAGATGGTTATTTTAATTTAATAATGTATCACAACCTTCATTTTAGTTCATGTGAAGAAAGATATTGTACTTAGAATTATTTAAGGAAAATATATATACATCAATCTTGGGATATTAAAATTGGTGTATTTGAATTATTTTTCTATCTATGTCTTGGAAGGTTTCTATATTAAAACCTTTTAATTTAGAAAGTTTTTCCTAATGTAACTGATAAATGGTCTTAGAGGGTCACACACTAAGTGTATTCAAAACCTTGGTTAAATTTTACTTGAATTCAATATATTGAATAAATATTATCCCCACATGTGGTTTAATAACTATTCATGCTTGGTTGATTGAAAATATTTAGTCACTATTTATTCAATAAAAAATATTTGTGAGTTGAATATTTAATACATATGTACTATGTATTTTAAGGAATATGATATTTATTTATTTATCAGTGAATAGTGTAGTAATATTTATTTATTTGAATAAATAGTCATTATTCGAGTTTTGGTAAATATTGAGGAGGATTGGTGGACTTAGTTTAATAGCCCAATGAGAAATTGAATATTAAATATTATTTGAATAAATAGTAATTTATTTACTCAAGGAAATAATATTTATTTATCTACGAGTTTAGCGTGTGTCAGGTAAATATTATTATTATTATTATTGTTGTTGTTGTTATTATTATTATTATTAAGACATGGGGTTCAATGAAGATTAAGATACTAATAAGGGCTCGTATGGAATTATTTATTCTCTAACCCTGGGTCTATAAATATCTAATTATGTTATTCTTTATCCCTATCTAAGCCTAGTCATTATAATCATTATGCACAATGAATTCTAGAGATAATCATTTCAAGCCCTTGAGAGATTTAATTCTATAATTCTCTCAAGGACAAAGAGTAATATTTCTATTGATAATCATTTCAAGCCTAGTCATTCTCTCTATAGATTATAGAGATAATAAAACAATCCTTATGACTTAAATATATTCTTTTGGTGATCAATAATTAATAATGCAAGAATTGGAGTCTTTTATGCTAGTACCTAAGGATTTCTACGACGATGTTTAGAGGTTCACAGAGAATTTGTGGATCACCACTAGAGGGATTATACCCTTGAATCATCTTGTTGTAATGATGGTACACCAAGAAGTTTTCTACCAAATATTCAATCAAAAAAGAATTCCAATGATAGATAATTCTTAATCTAGATTCAAATTCATTATAAATTTTATGTGATGATCATATCTCATTGATTTTGGGATTTCTATTTATAATTTATAATTATTTTTTGATTTTTGATTTATATGTATATATATTGTTAGCATTTCACTTTTGTTAATTCATTATTTTAATATTAAATTCAATTTTATGTGATAGTTAACCTTTATATAACTAAGAACAGGTTAAAGATTTATGAAGAATAGGTCAACAAAATCTATCAAGAGGTTTCAGATATTCTGATAAGATGACATGGTTACATGGAATGTAATAGAAAAGTACATGTCAAGTACCTAACTTCACTAAATTTGGATAGTTTGTGGGGTATGTGACTTTCAACATGGATTCAACACATAGTGTATTTATTACATGTCAAGTGTTTACTAGCCAGACTAGCACATGGATTACCAGATTATACAATGTGTATATAGTGTACAAACTGTGTAGTTTACATGTTTTCACAATTTAAATCATGGGATCTATGATGTCAAATACTCATTGTGTATTTATTACATGGAGAATGGGAATGACAACCATGAAACACAATAATTAATACACATGATAAGGTGGTCCTTTAATTAATACACACATAGTATATTTAATACACGCAACATGGTGTTTTTGTAATTAATATGCGCATGGTGTATTTAATACACATGATATAGTGCTCATGTAATTAATACACACACAGTTTATTTAATATACATGATGTGGTAGTCATATAATTAATACACACATGGTGTATTTAATAAAAATAACATGGTGTTCATTTAATTAATACAAAATTGAAGTGTTTAATACATGCTATGTAATTAATTTTTTTACGTGATGTACACATCATTCTAGGTTTTACATGCATAAATTAATTTATGAAGAAATATCATTAATTGAAATATTAAACTGATTTACACACCATATAGAAATAACATAAAGAATATTAAATACCAGATTATTTCCATAGTAAATTTGTAATTACTCTCCATGTTTCCCTCAGGTACACACTGTATACTTATTCAATATAAATAAAATTAATAAAATTAATTTATTTGAAATTATGGATGATAGAATTTTCAAGAATTTTTGGATGAGATAAAATGAGTTAATTAATTAATTAATTATATGATTGATTATATTAATTTAAGAAGATATTATCTTAAAAAAATAATGAATTGAAATAAATAGTAGCTAGTGTAAAAATATGTATTAGTTTAATTTCTGGATGATCATGAGCTTAGATTGACTGATTCATGTTCTTGGTTTCATTTAATTTAATTATTATTGCATGATTTTTTTAATAATTATTTTATTAAATTAAAATGATGTCATATGTTTCATCCCTTCCAATAATATATAAGGGAATTCATGCTTGTGGTTTCTTTTATGTAATTTTTTTTTTCATTCAAAAATTCATGGTGTCACGGGTTTGGGAGACAAGGTACCTGGTGTCTATAATGATTCAGTTATTCTATCATCACATGCTTTCATATTGGGTTCATTGTTTTTGTTTCTTTTCTAAATATTGATTGTGGGGGGGGTAAGGATGGTTTCACAGTTATTCATGTCAGGTTCACCATTTTTATCTCTTAGAAACCGCCAATGGCTTCCACATCTATAAAAAGGTACAAAAATACTTTCCAAAGGCAGGAAATCATTTATTGTTTCAAACCCAATGGCACTTGGGAACTCACATTGGTTGAGAGTATGAGAGGTTGGGATAATCACACCCTTTGGGGGAATTATTTCATATTCCATGACTCTCTTATAGATTTAAGATATGTTCAATAATCTCTTCCAAATACCGATACGGGACCAGTTACCCTAATAAAATGATTGGGTGTTGAATCCTTATGTATGTAAAGGGGGCTTATATTAACAAGACTATTTGTATCTATCAGTGGTTCTTTATACATTTCCTAATATTTCTTATCAATGGTTAGTTGTTTGTATTTGTAATCTATATAACCAGTCACTTTGGAGTTATAGTCATCCAAGAAGGTGATTGGTGTTTCAAGGATGGGATTGAACCTTCATAAGGTGTCCTACATATCATGTTCATAACAGGAATCAAAACCCAATTTTTTTTTCATTTTTGAGCCATACAGTTTAGAGTCATGTGGGAAGAACATATATTAGGGAACTTAGGCACTAAATATTGAGCTAGATCCTTATAAAGGAGTCCTTTGTATCCTATTTGCGATAGGAATTAGATTCATCATAGTTCAATTTGGTGTATGTTTGGGTGTGTTTTTTGGAAAAAACTATCATATCCCAGGGTTTCTTCTTGACACGTTTGAAATGTTGGAGGATCTATTCCTAACATTATTGACATGTCGGGGATGTCTATTGGATGTGTCCAAGTTTTCTTTCTAACATGTTTGAGGATGTTCAAACTTGTCCTGGGTGTCTTCCACATGATTCTATAGACTTATCTGGGGGCCTCCACGTGATAGGGATGATATGTCCATGGTGCTTCACATGATTAAAGAAGACATGTTATAGGGTTTCCACATGACTTGGATGGATTGTTTTAAGTACCTTCACATGATCAATGTGAACACGTCTGAGGGTTTTAGGTGATCAGGGTTAACACATTGGAGGTTTGCCGCATGATCTTACTGGAATGTCTGGAGGACTTCACATGATTCATCCAATATGTTTGTTGGCCTTCACATGATCAACATAGACACTTCCAAGGGTGTCAGATGATCAAGGATGACATATCAGAATTTTGTCACATGATCTTTATGGTATGTCTAGAGGACGTTGCATGACTTGGCTGATATGTCTGGAAAACTTCACATGACTCTGATGACATGTCCAGTGGACTTCACATAACCCTTTTGATATTTCTAAAGTACTTCACATGATCTAGATGACATTTCCAGAGGACTTTACATGAATCTTCATACATGTCCAGAAGAATTTTCATGACTTAGTTGGCATGTCCTGAGGATTTTTCTTGATATGGATAACATGTATGGGTGGACTTTAAGTGATTTGGTTGACATGTTCGGGTGGCCTTTGTGTGATATGGATAACATGTTCAGGCACTTTTGGGTGATTTCGAAGGGTTATAAAAAGTGCATGATGCCTTCACATGAGGATCAATGTATTCATCTTTATGTAATTTTTCTATATTTTTTATCATTTATTGTATATATGCCTCAATATTTTTCAAGAATTATTTTATTGATGTTTCACATGACCAAGTCGACATGCAATAATTCCTTCCCATAATCTATCCAACACACTAGAATCATATACTCATGTTGCACAATCCCTTAATTTGTTCCTTAGTTTTTACCTATTGAAATACTTTTTGGTTGTGTGTATTTCCACTTCGATAAGTCTTCTTCTCTGTGCTCTCATAGTTATACCTTTCATCTCCTATGTGTGTGTGTTTTTCTTGCTGAAAGGGAAAAATTTATATGCCTTATGCCCTATTTATATGTTTCCTTTCATGGTGCATATATCACATATTGGGGCTTGAGTCAGTGGAAGGATTTTTTCATCAACCACTTTGCATGATCCTATCATGGTTCATCCAAGACGTCATATGGAAAACAGAAAGCACGATAATAATCCATCATTGTCGTATTTATTGGGCCCTAAATCATCAAATGGATTTCACATAATCATATTGATATTCCAAATAGCCTTTTCAGCATTGAGATAACATATCTGAGAGTCTTAATGAGATCAAGACACCTAAAGAAATGATTTTTTGTGATCGAAGAAGAATTGTTTGGGGTCCTTTAAAATATCAAGTTACCCTACTAGAGGCCATCACAAAACCAAGTTGGATTATCAAGGGGGCTCTGCGAGATCAGGTTGACTTTTCCAAGGGCCTTTGTATGATCAATTGTGATCACATGAGTTGAATAACCCCTTTGGATGATAATTAACATATCTTCCTTTCACAAGTGGCTTATTCCTTTTCCATTTTTCATTCCATATTTTATAAGACTTTTAGCCTTTTCCCATTGGTTTTCTATCAGGGCATCACATGATCAGTATAGGATCTTGTGATAGTGTGTGAAAATTGTCATGGAAAGTCACTCTACTTGTCTTTCATGCAATTCATGATCAAATTGTTATGTCAAATGGAATTTTCAAGACCAGTCTAACATGTCTGGGAGTATTCATGATATTAAGTTACCTGTTGAAAATGATTTTTATTGATTGAGGTAGGCTTGTCTAGGGCCCATTGTAAGATCCAATTAGCTTGTCAAAGGGACTTTATATGATCAATGGTGATCACACAAGGTGCATAACCCATTCTCATGGAAAACGGTGTAACTTCAACCATATGATTCCACTGCCTTTGTTAACTTTATTTATTTATTTTATAGGGATTTTGTACTTAAGGTTATTTTCATGAATATGTTTCCTAATATGTATCATGATTTGAAAATATCATTGGGTAACCTTCATATAATCATAAATTCTTGTCTAGGTTCCTTCACAAGAATGGGATGGATTGTAAAAGGGGATTCTCATGATCATGAACAAATCCTGAGCAGCGCATGATGCATTTGCATGACCTTACCAAGGTTATACAATCACGTGTCTTCTTTGAGGTTATGTGATTCTCATGATTCAATTGCCTAGAATTCATGTATCCATGTTACTCCTTCTTTTGTCTTATGATGAAAATAATACCTATGTATTGGGTATTTATTCAATTATAATATTGGAGATTTTCATTTGGTGGGTGTTAACAAATTCTACCCCTCAAGAGGGAGGTCCTCAAGGATAATGAATCGGTTCTAAGGAGAGTAAATTCTCATCTGAGTCCTTGAGGATTATGTTAATTGGTGTCTCAAGTAGTTCTTGGTCTCCTAGGTGACCTTTGGTATCCTGCATGGCATCCTATAAATAGGTAACAAGGGAGCCAATCATTCCACTGGTGACTCAAACTCTACAGATCTTGTGATTTCTCCCATTGTGTGATTACTTTTAAAGACCTCACAGTAAGAACTATTTCCCAAGAACACTTCAAAAGAACTGATCTCAAGACTATTTCATGAGACTTGATCATGTGATCTAGATCACATGATCTTGCAGTGTGACTTCCTCATATGAATGGATTGTCTTGACAAATTTTTTAAACGATCTTTGAATCAACTCATAGTAATTTTCTTGAACCTAAACACATGTCTTAGTTGCATGGTTTTTTATGGGATTCATCTGATTTGCTGGATTGGTTCCATGATCGCTTGATCATTATGTGATTCATGTGACTGCCTCGTGATCATGTAATTTCAAGTCTTGAAACAGGTCATACGATCATGTGATTCTTTTTGGGTCATGTTATTTTCAAGATCTGTGATAGGTCATGTGATTAAGAACCCTTATGTGGTTCATGTGATTCACATGATGGTTCAATTCATGAACCTATTTCAGAAATGTTTTTCTCTTGTCTGACATACATTCCTTGTTTGTGCACAGATGGATTATATTTCTCGTACATCTTCTAATATAGTCGGTCGGAGGGCTATGATCATCAGGAATCATAATGTCAACCCTTGGTATCAAGTGTTCTCTGAAAACAAGGCTTTAAAGGGTTTTATCCTTCTTGATATTCAGAGTTATCCTCTATCACTATAACTTCCTTTGTATGGATTTTTTTTATAGATAACTTCACCATTCCTTCACCTAACTAAAATATTCCATCTCATTTTCTATCATCTTCTCTTGACTATATTCAAATGAAAATCTATGAGGATAGTAAACTGGTTGTCGCACCACTCCAAGGGTTATCTCATATGTTGTATAACTCTCTTTAGGGTCCATATGATTATGATATTTCCCATCATCCAATTGCTCAGAGATATTCGAGTATACTCATCTCGTATTTGAAAAATCTGAGAAGAGGTTGGAGATCAAAATGGGAATTTCAACCTAGCAGTAGTTTTTATGATGAATGTTCATGGTCGTTCTGGGTTAGGTAGAGTTGCTCAGAATTCTCCAATCAATTACATGCTATTCATATTTATGGGGTGATATGGACAACTCATTTTTTCATGTATCATTGGTTATAACTTCTTAATGAGATTATTTTTTGTTGGTGTTATGACACTTATCCCTTACATCTATCTCATGGAGGATTAGGGATCATCCTTTTTGATATTTACCATTTTGGAGGAATACCCATTCTTGGGGAGATGTATAATTATTTTCTTCCTGCTACAGATGCCTGGGATAATCCCGTGCAAACTATGACCTTGGAAAGGGACATGCTTACCATTGTGAAGGGAAATTTAAGGAAGGATATGAATCTATGCTCACTCATTTCCTTTAAGGACTGGATCAACATATTTCTCTTTCATAGAGGGACTAATCCAACTACTATACACCCTCATCGGTGCCCTTACTGATAGGTTTTCAATAGTTTGTACTCTTATTGGTCCATCCTTGAAGTTAGGGAGTATGCCTTATGGGGATATCGGGTAAGACCATTGGCATCCCCAATACTTCATCTAGCAGGGTTTTTAACCGTGTTTTTTAATGGATGTATTTTTCTATCTGGGGATGCACGCTTGGGAATTAGAGTGGGAAGGTTGGTGATGGAAACTCGATTAGAAGATGGGTGGCCTCTTAATCTAGTTGTGTCAAAACTTACTCACCTTTATCAGCTCCTTGGTCATATCCATCAAGGAAACATTCCTTACCATATTGGAATCCCTTTACATTTATTATTTGGCTATATATGAGATCAATTACAGTGTTAAAAATATCATAACACTACTAGAATCCCTAATGTTTTATTTCATCCCTGGATATTGAATGTTTCTGGGGTTGAGGTTATTCCGATAGGTCCTGATGAGGTTATTGACTTGTTGAGCTCGCATGATCGTTTCAAATTCATTTCATATCCTGCAATGGATGGGTTAATTTTTTATAAAGGTAGTGGTTCTCTTGATGAGAGGTCTTATAAAATCTCTCTTCAGGTTAGGGTTCTTGTGGCATATGTAGACGAGCTGATTATATATGATTCATACACCCCTATCAATTATCTTACTAGTTTTTCTATATTCAAAGGGTATCTCCACTCCCTTCATCCAGCATGTGGGGATAACAACATTCCAGAATTATTCTTCAATTTTTTCTTATGTTGGCATGTGAAGACAAAAATACTATGATTATTATGAAACATTTATATTCCCCTTTATTTCTACCTTATGACTATGCCCATGCTTGAGTAGAAGCCTACCTAGGTGGTCTGCTAAATATATTGGTTCTTCAGTTGAAAAATCCATGTGCCTCATCGAACTTCTTATTTGTATCAGTGATGGTGTTGATTCAGGATTTGGTGGAGCCTCCAAAGAAGAATTCTTGTTATAGTGAAAAACTTCCCATTAGTGGGACATGTTTTTTTAGGAGGTTGGACCTTCAATTACAATGATAAATGATGCATTTATTGATAGGATAGTACATGAGACTTTTGATATCGCTTCTTCATCATATAATCCAAGAGATATGATGTCTGAATAA
The DNA here is from genome assembly GCA_963277665.1 of Viscum album. NCBI lineage: Eukaryota > Viridiplantae > Streptophyta > Magnoliopsida > Santalales > Viscaceae > Viscum > Viscum album. The sequence continues at coordinate 58,464,693 of OY728156.1, forward strand.
CCTCTATCAACTATTACTCCTTCTAACATACCCACCTCAGAAATTACAGATAACCAAGTACCAAAAAGGATAATCTTGTAGCGAATCCATACCCTGATCATCGAGACTTCCCCTCAAAGATCTTTGTGGCCAAGAGGAGCACCTTCACTAGCTATTTCATGATTTTGAGACAAGTGGATTTGACTATAATCCATTGTATGATATCATGTTGCATATTCTCCTAGCCTAAAAACAATTGTTCAATAGTTAAAAGGATCTACATGTGTTTGATGAAAAAAATTCTTTGACCCAGTTAATAAGGGAAGCTTCAGAGATTCTTGAGTAGAGACATTAAATAGTCTCTGAACTATGCACTCATATAGATTTCTTGACCACAGAAATAGAGAAATATAAAGTATGGGTAGCTAGTGAAAGAACTAATCTTCTTACATCATCATCCTTATTAGATACTACTCATAAAGGAGTCAAATATCTATCCTCTTTAATTGATACCTTTCATCCTCAAGCAGAAGAAGAATAGAGAGAGTGGTAAACACTTAAAAATTCAATTTACACCTCTCATGATACTTTTTATGATCTAGAAAATGAAGCTAACTAGATTATATTGTGACCTGGCTATGGGAGTATATGTTTTCTTTCTCTTTCTACTTTTTTTTGAAACTTTATGAGAGACTCTGGTCTATAGAGACTCCTCCTTTGGAACTTTATCTATGAGTAAATCTTATGAACTTTTACATGTCATTTTATAGCTTTATTTCATTTATTTTGTTTGAAATTTCATTGATTTAATGTCATATGAATCATCAATGATACCCATCCTTTGTATAATACCAAGTAAACCCAAATTCCTGGATTTGAGTAATTAAATCACAACCGATTTTTCTTGATAATTTCTCATGAATTCCCACTGACATGAGATTCCTCATTAATTTACCTACTCTATTTATCATCAGATCACCTAATTTAAAAGGATAATTAGGGTAAACATGCATCCCATAGGGAAGGGTGCTCTAATTTTTTTCCTAAGTCAGTGGACTTGGTGAGCATATCTTTATTTTTTCTAAGGAAAAATAATGATCCCTATAATATTTTTATCATCTTCTCTCTATTTTATATTACCAAAAATTTTCTTTGAGCTTCATCTAGGCGAATCTTAGTAAACATGGACTTTGTTTTTTCTCAGTCTATCATCTTATAAGTTTTTGTCCTGAAAAGTTTTATACCTTTTCCATTTTATAAGTGCTTAATATTTCTTGGAACACACAAAGTGAATGTACAGTGAGTAGAGACTTGACTTTTTCCAAGGGTTCCCTTTTTGGGTTTTCAACCTGGTGAGTATTGTGTCTATTTCAATTGGTTGTTTAAAGGTATTGTAAACTATAGATTTTTTGTGTTTTAGTTTAGGGTCTTCTAGATCATACCTTCTACTGTTGTTGTTTACGGTCTTTTAGATCAAACCTTTGGACTTTGTTTAGTTTAGAGTCTTACTTCCAGGACTTGAGACGTTGTGTAATTTAGAGTCTTGCTACCAAGACTTGAGATGTTTTACATTTTAGGGTCTTGCTGATAGGACTTGATTGATGAATATAGAATGGGGAAAACATATCGGGGATAACCCAAAACACCCCAAGGTGATGAGTTCTCCCATAGTGCTATCGGGGCTCATGAGGATTATAGTTCCTTTCTTATAAGGAGGAGATGACTCTAGTTAGTAGGTCATATTCCCTTATTCTTGGCCCATAGGTCTTACATGCATGGTCAAGTAATGGGTATCCCCACCCTTTTATAATGGCCATGGGTGATTTTTTGAATATGATATTGGTGGTTGGTAAAAATATTAGGGAATCCAAATCCAATTGGATAGTTGGAATATGGTTTGTGTAAATAACATTTATAGGAGATTGAATCAATGAATATGGAATGGGGAAGACATTTGGGTGATTACTATAAACACACTAAATCATTTAGTTCAATTGCGGTGTTACAAGGGCTCATGAGTATTAGAGTTACTTTCCTATAAGAAGGAGATGCCTCTAGTTGGTAGGTCAAAATCCCTTATGCATGGGCCCTTGGGGCTTACATGCATGGTCAAGTAGAGGTGTCCCCACCCTTTTCCAAGGTACATGACATATTTTTTAAGACTCAAATGTATGGATGATGAAGTGGGGTATTGGATTAAAAGTTATCCAAGTAGGGTTCTGACACCCTAGGGAAGTTTAGATTTTATTTGGGAGACTCAGCCCCTATGACATGTGGTTTAGATTCACATGGTGTGGGATATCAAAAGGTTCAGGAATGGAGTATTTAATTATTTCTTTGAGAAATGGTACAATACATAGTGATGTAATGTTGAGGATGTCAAATCCACTTAAATAGTATGGTTATGGGGATTGTAAACCATAGTCCAGGAATATCTGAGTTAACTGGAGGTGGAAACCAATGGGTACAAGTCAACCATTGGTAATGTCAGAATCCCATATTCCATGCAATTAGGATAATAACTCTTATATTTAAGGGGGGGCTCTTATATGGGACTAGGAATCCTCTAGGAACATTCTCTTTGGCAGGGTTTCAATTATCTAGTGAATTCTAGTGGGGTCCTTTTGGATTAACCATCCCTTGTTACCGGTTTGCTAAAGGAGAGAACCAGGAGTAAGGGATCCCAATCTCCATGGGGTTATAAGAGAATGATACTGACTCAAGGACCTAGTGGTGTTAGCTTAGACTTCAAATACATGAAGTGGGTTTATGGAAAACATAATATTCAATAATGGTTCGAGCACCCTAAAATTTTTATCACCTCATAGTAAACACATTATCACATCAAGGAGATGTAGTAAATCATTAATCTAAATTTTTTCAGGAATATGAGGTCTAGTGAGCCTGTCTTGGCTTTTATTAGGGCCACAATTTAGGAACTGTGGGATTTATTTCTCATCTAATTACACTCTAATATTTCATAAACTCTAGATATAAATAATTTAGCAAGTGGGGACTTGACTTTTTCTCAGGATTCCCTTTTTAGGTTTTCATCCTAACAAGTTTTATGACTCTTTAACTAGCAGTTTAGGGTCTTGTGATTTGGACCATCAAAGGAAAAAATTTAGGTTCATACAACATTGATAAAAGTGTATACAATTTATGTTCATGGTGCATGTGGACCTTGTATAAGTTGAGCATTACAAAATGGAATAATTAGGATATCCAAGTTCAAGAATACTCTAATATCCTTTTGATATGGGGATGAAAATTTCATAAATCATGGATCAAGGTTCCAAGGTTATGAGTAATGGTATGGGAAAATCATACTAAAAATTATCATGAATCACTCTAATGTGATGAGTTACACTGTGATGATATTAGGGCTCACAAGGATTAGAAATACCTTCCTATAGGTCCAAGATGACTCTGATTGGTGGGTCATAGCCCTTATATAGATCCACCTTTATCATGGTCAAATAGAGATATCTATTCTCATTTATAGGGGTTGTGAAAGGTTTGCAGCAACCCAAGGTGCTTGAGATATGAAGTTTGATTTATGGGTTGAGGTTATTAAATGATTATGGAAGCAACCCACACTCTGGTTAACCAAGGTCAGGCTCTTGTGGTCATTTGATAAGGAATGATGATGGGTGTTGGTCTGCACATTTTAACATCATATAGTGGGGACGTATCTACCATGCATTTTGATGTTATGTGATGATGATGTTTTTTTGTAGTTTAACATCATGCGATAAGGAAGTTTTTCTTGTAGTTTAACATCATATGGTAAGGTTTTTTCCTTGAATTTTAAATTCATGTGGTAAGGATGTTTTCCTTACATTTTAATGTCATGTGGTAAGGATGTTTTCCTTATAGTTTAACATCATTCACTAAGGACATAGGAATCGATGGAAAATTGTGAAATATGACCTTGGGGACACTTTTCACTGGTTGGGGCAATTTAGATATTGTAAGCATCTTTTGTCCCTACAGAGTCTTATTGATGGTTATCCATATGTAGATCCCCTTTTGAGAAAATTTATCTCATGAACAAGAAAATGTATGTAGATCTAACTTGTTCATAGGAATAGAAAGTTTGTGTGACTCGACCCTCTTTAAATAGAGGTGTATTAAATTTTTATGGATGGGATTACCTGGATTTTCTTATGCATATTGTAAGGGAATGAATCATTCCATAACCATCTCCTTTAATAAGATCCCTTTGTGCATATTTTACTTAGGGGGTATGATTTTGAATGATGGAAACCCATGGTTGGGCCTGAAATGGAGAATCCATGTGTTACTATGTATCATGTGATAATAAGAATCAAACCATGTGTAGCTATTATATGGGAAATATTTCACATAGTTTTGATACATGCATGGAGGGGGTATTTTTTCCATAGATTAATGTTTTTTGAACCATAATTTGTGATCTGGGTGTTACTAAGTATCATGTGATGATAGGAATCAATCCATATGTAGTTCTTAAATGGGAAAATATCCACACAAGTATGACCCATATATAAAGGGGGGAATTTTTTATATTGATTATTGTAGTTGGGATTGGGATTGTAGATCCAGACATAACTACATATCTTGTGATGATAGGAATCAAGACACACATATTTCTTGAATGGGAAACTCTCCACACTGGTCTGACACATACGTAGAGGGGGGAATTTTTCTAATTGATTATTATAGTTGGGACTAGGATTGGATATATAGGCATCACTATGTATCCTATGATGACATGAATCAATCCACACATAGTTATTTAATGGGAAAATCTCTATGTAGGACTTACCCATACACCGAGGGGGGAATTTTTTCCATTGATTATTGTTGATGGGTCTAGGATTGGATATCTGGGAGTCACTAAGTATCTTGTAATGATAGGAATCAATCCACACATAGTTATTGAATATGAAACTCTACATGAATGTAAAACCCATATGTGGAGGGGGAAATATTTCCATTTATTATTATGGTTGGTTCTAGGATTGTATATTCGAGAATCACTATGTATCGTATGATGATAGGAATCAAGACACACATAGTTCTTGAACAGGAAACTCTCCGCACGGGTTTGACCCATACATAGAGAGGGGGATTTTTCCCATTTATAGTTATGGTTGGACCTAGGATTGGATATTTTAGTGTCACTTCATATCATATGATGATAGAAATCAATCCACGCATAGTTCTTGAATGGGAGACTCTCCACTCATGTTTGACCCATATGCAGAGGGGGGGATTTTTCCCATTGATTATTACAGTTGGGCCTAGGATTGGTGATTTGGGAATCACTAAGTATCATGTGATGATAAGAATCAAACCACACATATTTCTTTACCGGAGATGTGGTAGGAGACCAACACCAAGGTAGTGGTCCTCTCGGGCGAGGTCCATAGTAATTCACAATTTTATGTCATGAAAGATACGTCAAACATGTAGTTTAACATCATGTAGTAAGGACTTAAAGTGTTCCTTTTAAATTCTTACATCTGGGGATATGATAACCCTGACATGAACCAATACTTCTTGATCATGTAGGGAATACCTTTTCCATAATTCCTAAACCCATGTGATCTATGCTCAGTGTGAGAAACAAGGAATGGAAAACGTTTATCTCAACACAAATAGGAAAAGAAAGGATATAGGAATTTTGCATCATGTGGTGGTTGGGCCAAGATATAGAATCTGGATTCCTCTACATATCTCATTGGAATGATAATCAAGTTATACTTAGTTCTATGAAAATTTTAACGTCAAATGAGAGGGACATCTGCCATGTAGTTTAACATCATGCGGTAAGAATGAAGGTTACTCAGCATGAAAAAGAAGGAACGAAGCCCCAAAAACACTATCCAGGCATTCAGAAAATATCATAATAATATTAAATTTGTGACATGAGGCTTCTTGATCTGGATAGACAAGGCATTATATGCTCGATACATAGGGAAAGACTACATTTTAATGTCATGTGATGAATATGTTGTCATGAAGTCTAATATCTTATGACTAGGACAATATGGGTCATGACTTTTATAGCCATGCTGCAAGGAACTCTCCATGATGTTTATAATCATACAGTAAGGATGAATAGTGCCTTGAAGTTTCAGGTTATACAACTAAAACCGATTATGTAGTTTTAATATCATGTGACCAGGACAAAAAGAGCCTTGTAGTTTTAGTTCATTTGACTACGACTTGGATTCCATGCAATTTAAAGTCATGCTGCCAAGACTTATTTTTTTGCAGTTTAATGCCATGCAGTAAGGATGTTTTGTGTAGTTTAATGTCATGTAATCTGAATAAATCACATAGTTAAATTCCATGCATCTTGGATGAATTGCACAGTTTAACATCATGTGTCCAGTAAAAATAATGTAGTTTAATGTCATTTAGCCAAGACAAATCATTTAGTTCAATGCCATGTATCCAGGACAAATCATGTAGTTTAACATCATGTGTCCAAGATGAATCACGTAGTTCAATGTCATGCATCCAAGATGATTGATGCTTGATGGAATCTATGCAAATTATTTCTTGAGAAACCTTACATTGGTGGGGGCGTAACTTGTTCCCTTTACATTGTGGACAATAAGTAATCTTTTTTTGGAGTAGAAATTATATATATTGTAATACCCTTTCCATTTGGGATCGATCTTTGGAGGTTTCTTTCCTAGTATCATTGGGTTTCTAAGAAATAGTAACAGTTCTTCTTGAAGGAATAAATAGAAATAAACCTTTTTATTGAAGGGTAATGCAATCCAATTATAATAGACTTCAATGTTCTGTAGTGTATAAATTTTTTTCTCATTGATCCATTTCAAATCATCCAGCCACTTTTGTGATTTATCATCGTCTGAGAGTTGTCTATAGATATCTATTCATAATAAGGGAAATTTTACTTCTATGGGAAACACTACCTCAATCCCATACACCATAGAATATAGAGTTTCTTTTGTAGCAGTATACATGGTGGTAATGTAGAACCATAAAGCATTAATGATCTTGTAAGGCCAATACTTCTTCTCTTTATCCACCATATTCTATAGTATATTTGATAGAGTCTTATTGAAGGCCTCTATTTATCTATTTTCTACTTCATGATACAAGGATAAATGGTTGGACTCAATGTTGTACTCTTACTACAATTTATTTAATTTGGTAGAATATAAGTATAAGTCCCCAAACTTAAACATTACATAATATTGAATTAATTTAATAATTCACATTGAGTATCCTTTCAAGTTTAGATATTTATATAATTGGGTCATAAATTATAGAAAACATCTTGAATATTACATGTAGACACTTCTACTCAGTATCCATTTTTCATAAAATAATAACTCTTAAAAGAAAATAAACATGTTTAGTTTCATGTTTTAAATAGCATGAATTTTCCTTGATCCCATCCTTGACCCTATTCCACCTTAATTCTTGAGAAAAAACATTTCAAAAACTTGGTATGAGCATAAAAATATCCTAAATGGATACACAAATAATAAAAGCTGATAGTTTTCAAAACAACATGTAAACCATGCATACTTAATCATAAAGTAATACTTTTAACCTTAAAGAAGTAGCAAAAACACTTTACTTAATATAATGTCATTTCTTACCCTTTTTGTAACCAAAATATTACCATAAAACCTATATAAATTACACATAACATAAAAAAGGTAAAGTTGGTACATAATCATACTTAAATGGAATAATCATACAGTTGACTTCCACAAATCATTCTTACAAATGGAATAGTCATATGGCCGACTTCCATACCCAATGAATTGGTGGTTATAATGTAACCACCCATCCTTGGTTTATCGTGAAACCACCCATCATTTGGTTTATCGTGTAACCACCCACCAAATGTCTAAGTACCATTATATAATCATAAAACATAAAATATTACAAATATAAATATTTCACTAATAATATTTCATTTGAAATCACAAGAAATCAGTTCAAGATATTGAAATAATAAATCCATTTTAAAAACCTTTTTCAATACCAAAACACCCAAAAAGGTAATAAGGGATTTCTTTTCCTTTTAAAAACATTAAGGCTTATAGAGGAAGCCAAATAACGATTTTGGCGGCAAAGAGGTCATTGTCGCTGAAAAAGTTAAAAAGAAACATTTCCTTTTTCATTTAGTAAAATGATTCATAGAAAAAGATTCCCTTTGAATGAAAGTAAAATTAAAAGTGTTTTATTATACACTATGTAAAAGAAGGAGGTGTATATTATCAAAACATGCCTCAATGAAAGGAGATTGAGATGAAGTCTCTTACCTCATGTCCAACTTGACTCGTTCATTCTTTAATTTCCTAAATAATAAACTTAAGTTAATTTATAATTGCTTCAAAACCTTTTTCAAGTTTATTATTACTTTTATATCACTTATTACTTTGCTATAACAATTAGTTAATTATTTTAGTTCATATCAGACATTTTTTCGATGTTTGGAAGTTAAGTCAAAAATGAACTTGTTATAACTATAAATTGTCCATGTGGTCAAAATTCCATTATCTACAGAATTATATTCATGATTTAGATATAAAATATATCATATATATCCAATATATATGTATTTAGAATATTCCATATCATTTGGATATAAGAAATGAAATTCACCATTCATGGAGATGGTAAGTCGTACGAACACATGAACACTACTTTCATTTCTTTTTCATATTTAAAGGAATGAAAACTAAATTATACATAGGTATATTATAATTCCAGTATAGTATGTATGTTATAAATGTTACATAAGTTCATTAATTCCATCCTTTATATGTTCCATGTATACCATGAACAAGTCATATCTCTTTGAGGGGGTGGTAGTCTACAATTCCTCAAATGAAATTATCGTATTTATACAACATGAAAAGCATAAAGATATGTTATAAATGAGAATTTCAGAAGTATAGAGATAAAATAAATATCATATATATAATATATAATTATATTTCCATCATAATTTCCACTATGAGAGGTGGTATGGGAAAATCGAACAATCGTCGTTTCATGAAGTAGCAGTTCGTCGTACACAGAAACAGTATGTTTGTATCCATTAGATGGAGGTGTGTGTAAGTGTATTTAGAATAATTCTAATAAAAACAACCTAGTATATTTATTATACTGGTTTTGTTATATGAAAAAATAATAAGAATAGTATAAGGAGTGGAGAAAGAAAAATAATGGAAAGAAACTTCAGAGAAGACGTTACCTCAAATCGGGTAACTTATTTTGATTTGAGCCAAATGGTCTCTCTTGTATTTCTTTATGCCTAGGGGAAGGATTGTAGGAGTAATATAGGTATTTTGGAAGCTTATTTGGGCAGATTTTTGATGATCCAATGGGATTGATAGGTGTGCATAATGGGTTAGAGGTGATGGCCTTTTATAAGGGGGAGGAGGGGCTCTTTCGGAAAGTTTGAAAGTATTATTTTATTATAAAATGGTTTTCAGTTTAAAAAGGTAAAAAACTCATTAAATTAAATTCTATTATGACTATTGTTCTAAATAAAATCATATAATAATAATTTTATAGGTTTTGTATATTTTTTAATCCTTGTCTTTTTTATTTAACCCTTCTTTACTCTTACCATTTTATCAAGCATTTAACACTTTGAGAATCAAAATAGTTACCAAAACATGAAAAATATCTAATTAAAGAGTAAATAATAAAATTTTAGACCTAAGATAACTATTTGGACTAATATTATATATTTTTTGGAATTTTATAATATTTAATAAAATATTTTATATTTTAAAATATGAATTATGTCAATTTTGATACTATTCATATCGTGTCTTTTTAAAAATCCATAACAACTTGATTGATTCAAAAAAACTTCATTAATATGAATATAACATTTAACTATCATCTAGAAAATTAGTGGATGAAATCAAAATAACCAAATTATATTTATTTTAACATTTATAGTATCATTTATTTGAATCATTTATTAATGAAGCAATCACTACATCATCATTTGACATAATTAAATTTATTTATTTAATATCTAAAAATTATAAATAAAATAACATGATGTATTAAATATTTTTATATTTATAATTATTATTTATATTTTAAAATATAACTTATATAACCCTATATAAAAATTGTTTTACTAAAAGATATATGTTTATGTTACATTTTTATTAACTTTAAATTAATTTTTATAAAATGTCGTTTTCACTTACAAGTGGCTCCATGGGGTCCCAAAATCAACCCAAGGATTACCATGGTCAGACATATATCATCCAATAGGATTATAATACGTGTTAGGGTAATTTAATATTATTATAATATTATTTTTTTATCCTTATTTACCAGATTTACCCTTTAACCATGGTAAATAAAATATTTACTAGAGTTACTATTCATAATGTCTAAAAATAAAAGTTACATATTTAAAAAAATTGGACCTCATGATTCCAAATATGGAATTAATTTTTTAAATTCAAAACACATAAGTTGCATAAATTAATTTAAAATTAATTCTCGTTGTCAAAACCAAAAAACATGTTTCTACCAAAAGATTGACATGTGTTTATGTCCAATTTCAAAGTGAAATTACTTCCAAAGACCAAAATTGGATTAAATTATAAAAATATAATCTAATTATAATTTAAAACCAATTAAAAGGATAATATAATCATATAAATAAATTAGATGAAAAGACAGTTTTGACTTAAAATGCAGTATTTTTCACTATTAATTAAAAAATGAACTTTATCAAAAAAATACCAAAAAATTATCCAAAGTAAATTTCGATGTACCAATTCTAAAGAAGAAGTTTATTTTTTCAAATGGAACATATAAAAGTGAAAAAAACTAGATTCAAAAAGGGTTCTTCATCAAAAGGCGGTAAAACTACCTTTTAAAAATATTAGAGTATTTGTGCATAAAATTGGATTCATTCTCATTTTAAGATTCTAAATTTTATTGGATAAATGTAAAAACATTTAAAAACATTTTTATTCATAATATGGTTAGCTCTATTCATTCTCACCGATACAACGGCTAGGCGTTAACTACTATTTAAAATAATAATATTATGTTATTATTTTTCAGTATGACTCAGCCTTGTGTGCAACATGAGATTTTGGAGAAACTCATTATTGCATTTCAGGTATTCCATCAAACATAGCATCTCTTTTAAAGTAAAATTAATATCTTATTCATAAGTATTAATAGAAATCAAAAGTATTATTCTATAAATACCTCGGTTGTTACATCCTTACCCCCTATTGGGAATTGTGTCCCCGCAATTCTATTCACTTATAAAATAAGTGGGGGTATTTATCCCTCATATCATTTTTAGATTCCCATGTGGCCTCTTCAACCATATGATTTTTTCAAAAAACCCTTACTTGATAAATTACCTTATTTCGCAACACTTTCTCTCTTCGGTCAAGAATCTCGACTGGTTGTTCCTCATAAGAAAGATTCACTTCCAAATAAACTACCTTTAGACTTAAAACATGATATTGATCTGGAATATACTTTCTCAACATTGAAATATGAAAAACTTTATGTACCTGGGATAAACTATGAGGTAAATCCACTCTGTAGGCAACTGATCCAACTTTCTCCAGGATTTCATAAGGTCCAATGAACCTCGGACTTAGTTTTCCCTTCTTACCAAAATACATCACACTTTTCCATGGAGAAACTTTGAGAAAGACATGATCACCTACCTCAAAAGAAAGATCCTTCCTCTGGTTATCAGCATAACTTTTCTTCTTGCTCTCTATTTTCCTCATGTGCTTCTGAATTAACTGAATTTTTTATGCCATCTCTTCTACCAATTCTGGTCCCATCAACTTTCTTTCACCTAAATCATCGCAAAAAGATAGAGTTAGACACCGCTTTTCATATAATGCCTCAAATGGTGTCATCTGTATACTGGAATGAAAACTGTTATTATAAGAAAACTCAACCAAAGAAAGATGTTGGTCCAAAATTCTCTGGTAATCCATTAAAGAAACACGCAACATATCTTCCAAATTCTGAATTGTTCATTCTGACATCCCATCTGATTGAGGATGAAAAGTTGTACTGAAATTTAATTCAGTACCCAAATATTTATGAAGGCCCTTCCAAAAGTTATAAGTGAACTTGGTATCACGATCAGATACAATGGAGAGGGGAACTCTATGTAACATGACTATCTCTTTAACATAAAACTGAGAAAGTTGATCTAGAGATAGAGTATCTTTAATAGGAAGGAAATGAGAAGATTTTTCCAATCGATCAACAATAACCCAGATTTCATTATTACCTCAAGATGTATTTGGTAATCCCACAACGAAGTCCATGGATATATTTTCTCATTTCCACTCTAGAACCGGTAAAGGATGAAGCATCCCTTCAGTAACTACCACTCTATTTTAACATGTTGACAAGTCAAACACTTAATAGTAAAGTCATCAATAACTCTTTTCATTCCATCCCACTAGTAATACTCCCAAAGATCTATGTACATCTTAGTACAGCCAGGATAAACTGAAAACGAAGAATTATGAGATACACATAACAACTCTTTCTTCAACTGTGAATCACAAGGAACGCATAATCTCTTCCCAAACCTCAAAACACAATCTTTATCAATATTAAATTCAGGTAACTTACCCTTCTAAACCAACTCTACCTTTTTCTACAATTCACTATCTTCTTTCTGCACTTTCTTTATTCTATCTGTTAGAGATGATTTTACTACCACCTGAAAAAAAAACAGAGGAATTTCCTGCACCAACAACTTCTATGCCAAATTTCATCAAATTATTAATCAAAGGATCTTGTTCTAAATGTAGCATGGTTAATTTAGCATTACTCTTTTGGATCAAATCATCAGCCACTTTTCTTGGATTTCCTAGATGGTAATTGATCGTGAAATAATAATCCCTGATTAATTATAACCATCTCCTTTGTCTCATGTTTAATTCCTTCTGAGTGAATATATACTTCAAACTTTTGTGATCAGTATATATTTCACACTTTACTCTATAAAAATGATGCCTCCAAATTTTTAATTCAAAAACAACAGCAGCTAATTCCAAATCATTTGTAGGTTAATTTAACTCATGAGGTTTCAACTGACGTGAAGCATGATCAATTACCATATCATTCTACATTAGGATACAACCAAGTCCTTTCAATGAAGAATCACTGTAGATAATAAACCCACCATTTCTGGAAGGTAATGTCAAAACTGGAGCATTCACCAATCTTCTTTTCAATTCCTGAAAAAAATCATCACATTATTTTGTCTAGATGAACTTAACACCTTTTCGAGTTAACTTAGTCAGTGGGCTAGTTAACCTTGAAAATTTCACAACAACCCTTCTGTAATAGCCTAAAAAACCAATAAAACTACGAATCTTGGTTATATTTGTGGGTCTTGGCCATTCTTCAACAACTTTTATTTTAGAAGGATCAATAATTATTCCATTTTTTGAAACAATGTGACCAAGGAATGAAATTTGTTGTAAACAAAACTCACACTTTTAGAATTTCCCATACAATTTATTTTATTTTAAGGTTTTCAAGAAAACCCTTAAATGACTTTCATTTTCCTCTTTAATTTTAAAATATACCAAAATTTCATCAATAAACATAACCACAAACTTATCTAAGAACTCACAGAAAATTCTATTCATAAGATCCATGAATAAAGAAGGTGTATTGGTTAACCCAAAAGGAATAACTACAAATTCATAATAGCCATATATAGTATTAAATGTGTTCTTATGAATTTCTTTTTCCTTTAATTTCAATTAATGGTACCCTAATCTCAAGTCAATCTTCAAAAAATACTGATCTCCATGGAGATGATCAAACAAATAATCGATATGAGGAAAAGGATACTTGTTCTTAATAGTGATATTATTCAAGGCTCTATAATCAATGAAAAGTCTCATTGAACCATATTTATTTTTAACAAACAAGACTAGAGAACCCCATGGTGATGTGGTAGGTCGAATGAAACATTTATCTAACAACTCCTACAATTGTTTCTTTAACTCTAAAAGTTTAATTTCTACCATTCGATAAGGGGGTTTTGAAATTGTCTTAGCATCAGGAAATAAGTCAACAATAAATTAAACTTCCCGATTAGGTATAATACCAGGAAACTCATCAGGAAAAACATAAAGATACTCATTTACTACTAGCACATCATTAATGTGAACAATTATTTTGTTTTTAGCAAAATGTGCAAGGTAACATTAATTTCCATCTTTCACAAGTTTCTCATCTTCCTAATATGTTATCAGATATAAGGGTTCATTCTTGTACAAAAAATTAAATTCTTTCTAAAAATAAATCTCTTTAGATTTACAGTCAATCTTATCATTGTAAACAAAAATCTAATCCATTCCCAAAATAACATCAAACTCTACTAGAGGAAAAACAACAAGGTTTTCAGGTAAATTCTTTCCAAAAATAAGGATAGGAAGATTCTTATAATTTCTTTTTGCCTCAGCATTTCCCCCAAGTGTTTTTACCACAAGTTTGGGATTCATATCTTGAGATGAAATTCCCAATTTACTAGAAAATTTCTCAAAAATGAAAGAATGTTTAGATCCTGAATCAAACAACACATTGGTATAATCTGAAAAAACAAACAAAGTACCTGATACCACTTTATTTGATGGTCCCACATAAACCATAGTAGCAGAAAAATATTTTCCCCCCCCTTCTACTTTTGATCTGTCTAGTTTCCACCCTGGGTAATAAAATTTAGACACACATTGGCTAATGTCAAAACTCATTGCAACTAAAACATCATACCACTGGATTTTCATTTCCTACTTGACCATATTCTTTACAGTTACGATCAATATGATCAGTCTTACCACATTGGAAGCACTTTCCAGATTTTGAGAGACATTATCTAGGATTTTTTACCACACTTATCATAAGATGGAAATTTAATTTTCTTACCTCCAGGATTCTTTGATGAATTATTTCTGTTTGCCTACCAATTGGACCTCTTCTTTTTCTTGATCTCTTGGAACACCTGATCATCAAAAAACTCCATTTCTACCTTCTCATCACATCTGATAATTTTTTCATAGCTTTGGAATTCACAAGAGGCTAATGCTCTTCAATATAGTGGCTTCAGTCTTGAGTAAAACCAATTTATCTTACTATCAAGATCTCAGATGAAATTTGGAGCATACCTTTCCAGTTGAGTGAACTTTTATTCTTAAGCATCCACTAGTTCATCCTCCTACCTAAATTCCAAGAATTGTTTTTCCATCCTAAGTCAAACTTCCTTAGGAAAATATTTCTCAAGAAACATACCTTTGAATTCTTCCTAACAAATACCATCAATCTCCTCACTATCCCTGATATTTTTAACCATCAACCACCACTGATATTCTTCTCCTTAAAAATGGTAAATAGCAAGTCTAGCCTTTTGATTATATATACAACCCATGACATCGAAAATATTTTCCAATGCTTTGATCCACCCTTCAGCTTGAACAGGGTTAAATGATCCTCTGAATTAAGGGAGATGTTGCCTCAAGAAATGCTCCAATATAGACATGTTCCTCTATGGTTGATCTGGCTAATCTCATTCATGGATTCCACCACCATTTATAGCCTGAGTCAACTATTCCATCATGGTAACAAACTGTTCAGTTTTGATTCTAACCATCCCAGGTTGCTGATTTGGAAGGTTGTTTTCCTCTTGATGTCATTCCATCATAGCTTCTATGTTCCCTCTGTGGAAAACCATTCTGAAAACAAAAATATCTTAGGAGAAGCAACATGGTAACATTTCAAATGCTATATCATTTCAATCTTACCATAATGTAAAAATATTTTATGGATATTCTATTAACAAAATTCTAACTCCTAAATTTATATAAACTGACCTCTGATACCAATTATAAGGCCTCATCCTTAAAAATTACATAATCTTGAATTAGGTTAATAATTCACATTGATGATCTTTTCAGGTTTATAGCTTTAGAGAATTAGGTCATAACTTGTACAAAACATCTTAAATATTACAAGTAGACACTTATACTTAGTATCCATTTTTTCATAAAATAAAAACTCTTAAAAGAAAATAAAAATGTTTAGTTCTATGTTTTAAACAGCATGAATTTTCCTTGATCCCATCCTTGACCTTATTCCACCTTAAGTCTTGTGAAAAACATTTAAAAAACTTGGGATGAGCATAAAAATTTCATTTAGGGAAAAAAATAAGGAAAGTTATCAGTTTTCAAAATAACATGTAAACCATGAATAATTAATCATAAAGTAATAATTTTCACCTTAAAAAAGAAGAAAAAACACTTCACTGAATAAGAGCTCATCACTTACCCTTTTTGTAACAAAAATATTACCATAAAACCCATAGAAATCACACATAACATATAAAAGGTAAACTTGGGACATAATAATACTTAAATGGAATAACCATGTAGTCTAATTCCATAAATCATTATTACAAATGGAATAGTCATAAGACCAACTTCCATACCCAATGCATTGGAGGTTATAACGTAACCACTCATCCTTGGTTTATCAAAGAACCACCCATCATTTGGTTTATCACATAACCACCCGTCAAATTTCCAAGTACCATTATATAATCATAAAACATAAAATATTGTAAATATCAATATTTCACTAATAAAATTTCATTTTAAATCACAAGAAATTATTTCAAGATATTGAAATAATCAATCCATTTCAAAAACCATTTTCAATACCAAAACACCCAAAAAGGGAATGAGGTATTTCTTTTCCTATTAAAAAATTTAAGGCTTATAGAGGAATAAAAATAATGAAATCAGGAACAGAGAGGTCACTATCACCTCAAAAGTTAAAAAGAAACATTCCCTTTGTCATTTAGTAAAACTCTTTTTAGAAAAGGATTCCCTTTAAATGAAATTAAAATCCAAAGGTGTTTATTATACACCATGTAAAAGAAGGAGGTGTATATTATCAAAACATTCCTAAATGAAAGGATATTGAGATGAATTCCCTTACCTCGTGTTCAACTTGACTCATTCTTTCTTTAATTTCATGAATAATAAACTTATTTTAATTTCTACTTGATTCAAAACCTTTTTCAAGTTTATTATTCCTTTTGTCGATGTTCGTAACTTAACTAAAAAATAAACTTATTATAATTATAAATTGTCCAGGTGGTCAAAATTCCATTATCTAAAGAATGGTATTCATGATTTAGATATCATATATATCATATATATCCAGTATATATGTATTTAGAATAGTCCATGTCATTTGGATATAAGAAATGAAATGCATCGTTCATGGAGACGGTAAGTCGTACGTACGCATGAATGCTACTTTTATTTCTTTTTCATATTTAAAGGAATGAAAAATAAATGATACATAGGTATATTATAATTCCAGTATAATATCTATGTTATATATTTTACATATTTTCATTAATTCCATCCTTATTACGTTCCATGTATAGCATGAACGAGTCATATCACTTTGAGGGGGTGGTAGTCCGCACTTCCTCAAATGAAATTATTATATTTATACAACATGAAAAGCATAAAGGTATGTTATAAATGATAATTTCAGAATCATAGAGATAAAAAAAATATCATAAATATCATATATAATTTCAGTTCCATCATAATGGTCATCATGAGAGGTGGTAGGGGAAAATCAAACAATCATCATTTCGTGAGGCTGCAGTTCGCTGTACACAAAAACAGTATGTTCGTATGCATTATATGGAGGTGTGTATAAGTGTAGTTCTGATAATTATAATAAAAACAACCTAGTATATTTAGGATAATGGTGTTGTTATATAAACAAATAATAAGAATATCATAGGGAGTGGAGAAGGAAAAATAATGGAAAGAAACTTGAGAGAAGACATTAGCTCAAATTAGGTAACTTCTTTTGATTTGATCCAAAAGGATCTCTTGAATTTCCTTCTACCTAGGGGAAGTCTTCTAGGAGGAATATAGGGATTTTGGGAGCTTATTTTAGCAGAGTTTGGATGATCCAATGGTCTTGAGAGGTGTGAGTAATGGGTTTGAGTTGATGGCCTTTTATAAGGGGGAGGAGGGGCTCTTTAGGAAAGTTTGAAAGTATTATTTTATTATAAAATTATTTTCTGTTTAAAAAGGTCCAAAACTCATTAAATTCTAAGATAAGATCACTATTTTTCGAAATAAAATCATCCAATAATAATTGGACAGGTTTTGAATATTTTTTAATCCTTATCTTTTTTATTTAACTCTTTTTTTACTCTTACCATTTTATCAAGCATTTAACACTTTGAGAATCACAATAGTTACTAAAACATGAAAAATATCCAATTAAAGAGTCAATAATAAAATTTTAGACTTATGATAACTATTTTTTCAAATATTATATTTTTTAGAATTTTAAAATATTTAATAAAATATTTTATATTTTAAAATATGAATTATGTCAATTTTGACACTATTCATATCATGACTTTTTAAAAAACTATAACAACTTGATTGATTCAAAAAAACTTCATTAATATAAATATAACATGTAAATATAATCCCGAAAATCTGTGAATAACATCAAAATAACTAAATTATATTTATTTTAACATTTATAATATCATTTATTTGAATCCTTTATTAATGACGCAATCACTACATCATCATTATGTAATAATTAAATTTATTTATTTAATCTTTAAAAATTATAAATAAAATACCATGATGTAGGAAATATTTTTATATTTATAATGACTATTTATATTTGAAAATATTACCTATATAACCCCATATAAATTTTTTTTACTAAAAGATATATGTTTATGTTACATTTTCATTAACTTTAAATTAATTTTTTATAAAATGTCATTTTCACTTACAAGTGGATCCATGGGGTCCCAAAATTGACTCAATGATTCCCATGGTCAGACATGTATCATCCAATAGTATTAGGACATGTTTTAGGGTAATTTAATTTTATTATAACATTACTTTTTTACCCTTATTTACCAGATTTACCCTTTAACCATGGTAAATAAAATATTTACTGAAGTGACTATTCAATTTGTCTAAAAATAAAAGTTACCTATTTACACAATTTGGAACTAATTATTCCAAATATGGAATCCATGTTTCCAAATTCAAAACATAGAAGTTGCATAAATTAATTTAAAATTAATTCTCGTTGTCAAAACCAAAAAGTGTGTTTTTACCAAAGGATTGACATGTGTTTATGTCCAATTTCCAAGTGAAATTACTTCCAATGACCAAAATTAGATTAAATTATAAAAATATAATATAATTATACTTTAAAACCAATTAAAAGGACAATCTAATCATACAAATAAATTATATTAATAGACATTTTTGACTTAAAATGCAATATTTTTTCACTATTCATTAAAAATGAACTTTATCAGAAAAATACCAAACAATTACCCAAAGTAAATTTTGATGTCCCGCTTATAAATAAGAAGTTTATTTTTTCAAATGTAACATATAAAAGTAACAAAAACTATATTTAAAATGGGTTCTCTATCAAAAGGAGGTAAAACTATCTTTTAAAAATATTAGAGTATTTATGCTTAAAATTAAATTCATTCTCATTTTAAGCCTCTAAATTTTATTGGATAAATGTAAAAATATTTAACAAACATGTTTAATAATAATATGGTTATTTATTTTCATTCTTGCTAATACAACGGCTGGGCGTTAACTACCATTTAAAATAATAATATTATATTATTATTTTTCAGTATGACTCAGCCTTGTGTGCAACATGAGATTTCAAAGAAACCCATTGTTGCGTGTCAGGTACACCATCAAACATAGAATCTCCTTTAAAGTAAAATTAATATCTTATTCATCAGTGTTAATAGAAATCAAAAGTATTATTTTATAAATACTTGGGTCGTTACAATAAGTTGGTTCCATTTTCTATTAATATCGTTTGAGGGACTCTAAACTTGGTGATGATATTATATTTTATGAAGTTAATTATATTATTAATCCCTAATTCCTTGAGGGGTATTTTCTTATCCCATTTATAAAATAATTCAGTAGTGGTAAGGATATACTTAAACTATTTATTTGTGTATAGGAGATATGGCCCCACAACATCCATTCCCCATATGAAAAATGACCATGAATATTTAGCTAAATGTAGCAACTATGGGGGTTGATGAATGAAATTTTCATGAATATGGCATGTAGGAAATTTCCTGGTGAATTCCACATAGTCTTGTGTCATTGTTTTCTATTAGTAAAAAATACTCCTAACCTGATGGGAGAGTCTATTCCTGGACTGATGAACATCATAGGATCCTGCATGGACTTCTTCCATGATGGTGGGAATCTCTACTTTTGTTATGCATCTGAGGAGGATTTCATCAAATCCTTGTTTTTAGAGGTATTTTTTCATTTAGACTATCCTGAAGGGTAAAGTTCACTACTCGGTGTTGGGTATGTTCCCTTTCAACTCAATCTAATAATAGGTTCCCATTTTGGAGGTAATTGACTATGGGATCCATCCATCTAGGGGTGGATATTATCTCATCATTCTCTGGGGTTGTGTTGACCTAATTTATTTCATTCATGTCACAGACAATGACTAATGATACCATCCTTTGGTGTGTGATATAGAAGACCACTTTTTCCTGATTTGGGTTTTCCAAGACCATGGTTGCGTTGACCAGTGCATCGACATGATCATTTTTTGACTGAGGCACGTGATTCAATGTTGGTTAAAAATGGAATTATTCCATAAATACTCTAATGTGTAAAATGAGAGGGGAAAATTATTCATTTTTTATGGTATACTGATCATTGATCTATTTGATCACAAGATCTGAATCCCCATTAATGTTTAGGTAGGTTATTTATAATTGTAGGGATATTTCTAAGCTAGTAATGATAGCTTGTTATTTTTCCTCATTATTAGTGTTGCCTCCGAATAGTGAGAAAGAGTAGGGAAAATTTTATTTGTCTGGAGAAACAAATACAATACCAAAAACAACCTGATTAAGATTCTAGTTTTCCACCATCTTTCCAATAGGACTTCAGTAGGCACCATAAAAATATATCTCCCATGTTTGAGGAGTGTCATGGGAATAGAAAACTTATTCATCTTGAAGTTTGGTGTCCATTGGTGTGCTTTCCAAGGTGGGATGTTCCATAAGAAAATTATTCATGGATTTTCCTTTAATTTCCTTCTATAACATAAACTAAATATAATATTATTTTAGAATAAATTCCCATCAGACCAGATGTCCAATCAAAATAGGGTGGCCAAGGATGTACTTGATTGGTCCAATAAGAGAGAACAAGTGAACTTCATGGTGATGCAAGTAATGCCTCAACTTTTTAACTGTGAAGATTTGTGAAAGGCAGGTCTTCTTAATATCATAATATCAGGTTTTAGTTATAGACATCATTCAACTGAGGTATTGGATACTTTTTTCATTTCCTACATCATTTTTATATGCAAGGAGATCACTGGGGGACTATTCCATGGTGTCCACTTATAAGATAAGAAGTTTCCCTTCTACCAATGGAATCAAGATCAGTGGGTGCAGTACGTACTTCTTGATATTCTAAAAGTCTTATTGGAAGTCCCCATACCATTGGTAGGTAACTCTCTTCTTTATTATCTTGGTGATGGGGAGAGATTTACCATCCATGTTAGCTATAAAACACCGAATATAAGTGAGGTTCACTTAGATCCCCCTTAGTTATTTAAGATTATGAGGGGTGAAATTTCTAGGATTGAACTAGTATTTTCTAGGTAAACCTCAATACCAAGGAGGTGTAACACAAAGCCAAGGAATTTCATTAACGTTACCCCAAAAATTCACTTTAGTAGATTCATCTCCAAATTGTGCTTTCATAGCTTGCTGAATATTTTTTAAAGATTCGTGAGGTGATCACATCTCTATCAAGATTTGACTACCAGTTCATCAAAGTAACATTCTATTATTAATACCAAAAAGGTCTTAAAGATATGATGCATGGTATGTTTGTTGGTATCACCATCATTCTTTAGTTCTAAGTTTGTGATATGATATCAAAAGATCCCTTGAGGTGCTCTAAAGGTGGTGGATTCCTCATCTTCATGGGTTATCTTTATCTAATTATACCCTAAATACCCATCCATGAAGGAAAGGTCTTGGAAACCAGTGGTTACCTTGATCAAAATTTTTGTTATCGGGAATGGGAATACATTCTCCGTCCAGTGTTAATTAAGGTCTCTGAAATTGATGGAGACCCTGAAATTATCATTCTTTTTCTTTATAGAGATGATGTTGGTGAGCCATTTTGGGTATTGCACTTGTTATAAAAAGTGGGATTTGATCAACTTTACAACTTCTAATTCTACATTAGTAGAATTGTAGGGGTGCATCCTCCTAGATTCTTTCTTGAAACCTCAGTGGTAATCTGGTAAGCCTAAGTGGTGTTGGCCACATTGAGGTTCATCCTAGGAATTTCTATGTAATTACAATAAATAATGTATCAGTGCTGCTTTATAAATGAAATATACATCTCTTTATCTTATAAAGTCATGGTGGCACTAATCAATGTAGGTATCGGGTCTTCCTTTATTCCTAAATTCATTTACATGTGCTCATCTATGGTGGTGAAGACGCCTTCCTCAGATTTTGGAGGGGTGTTTCTAAGGTCATCCTATTCTTCTTACATTTCGAATCCATGGAGCTATTTTCAAACATGGTAGGTAATCTGGGGACATATCTACCACTATCAAGGTAAGAGAGGCCATAGGAAGATGCATTATCATCATGAACCTCTAAGGTCATTACAAAAATATTTTGGAACCAATTTCTTTCTTTTATGTCATCATTGGGGATAGAAGAAGCCTGGACATATAGGACTAAGCCTTTAGCCTCAATCATGTTTATGGGTAGCACATAATTATTTTTGATCACGATACAAGGGTTCATAGGGGTAGTATCCAATCCATTAGGTATTGAAAATTACATATAATCATTCACCATTGTTTTTTTCCTTCCCTTTTATAGAAACTTGTCTTGGTATATATGGATTAACAAGACTCAAGGGGGGAACTATCACCAAGTAGTATGCTGACTTTCACATTGACTGGTTATTTCAAGCATTGATGAAATGTTTTAGGTACCTCCATGTGGTTGTGAAACTAATGTATTCTGAGAAGGACATTATATGTTGTGTCTTGATAGATAACTATGAATCCATCGTTAGATATGAGATCTCCAAACTAATCTTTGAGCTTGATCTTCTAGAGAGGCTTTTTCTCACTCTTGTCACACTCTTGAATGGTTATATTTGTATGAGACAAATCCCCCTTGCTATATCCCAAACATCAAAGGGTCTAAATCGGGATAAGGTTTATTTTGAAACCATAATCAATTGGATCCCTTCAGATTTCACCATTGCCAGGTTTTCCTAAAACATATAGCGGTATAATATTTCCCTGGATAACTTCTTACTAATCTTATTATATGAATGATATGGTGACATGGAATTGTGATGGTATAATATCCACTTGGTAAACCATGACTATAGAGAGTTATATCTCAAACTTGTGTGGGATATGAAGGGCCTCAATGATTGATTCTATGAGTTCCTATGAAATATGGAGAGCATCCAAGATTGAGAGTTTGGCTGGAATAATTACAAATTGTTTCATAATTTCGTACTTTTGTTCCAAAGGTTTTCACTTACCTAAGTGGGGTTTATTTCTATTATGTGGCTCGGGATTTTCGATGTTTGTGGTAGACAATCCTAGTGCTTGGGAAGAGGTTGAAGGAGAATCTACTACAAGTGGTGTGGGTCACACTAGACTTACCCTTTGTTTGGGTTGATCAGTTAATCACATCCCTTTTAGTTATTCATGTAAGATGAATGGTCTTGGATGAACGCTGGAGGGATCTAAGGAATATCCATGTTTCTGTTGGTATTTTTTGAGTTCTCACACATGGGTCTCAGATGCATATATGGATTCTATAGGGATGTAACAAAAATATTGAGTTCAACTATGCCCACATTATTCCCTGTATCCTTGACTCGTGTGTCTTTAGCCTCCAACTCCCTAGTTAGGTATGGGGAAATCATACTTGGAGGCATATTCATCATTAGAGAAGGTATTTTTTAAGTGAACCATGTTAACAAAACCAAAATTGAGCTCTTAATCTGATGAGAATTCTATTTGGTGGGGTGGTTCTCATTCTCTAGATATTGAAGAAAAGAATTATTCAAGAGTCAATGCTTGTGCAGGGGCTAAATATGACTCTTCTTATTGTATATTTTCCTTTGTCTGATGATTACATCTTCCTATGGAGGTGTATTCAATGATTCCTTCATAGTTTTCAGAACTATTATTAGTTTACTAATCTATACTCTAAGGGTGGCATGATCTCGGTCAACTAACTTTTGAGTCATCCAATTATTGAACTTCTATCCATGCCTAGCTAGAACCACTTTCCACTCACCTTCTTCTTCTAGTTGGGAGATAGTTACACAAGTCACCTTTACTGGGGAATTATCTCATGCCACCTTTCTCAAGTCAACCATGCTTTGGAGGATGTCCTTGAAGACAAAATCATCCTGGATAGTGTGACCCAGCTTCCTATGGAAAGGGTAGTAGTCATGATGATCAATGAGGTTGACCTCATTGGCTTTTCTGGGATCCATCATCTTGAGTAGGTTGTTTTCCATGGATAAAAATAAATAACCAAGAAACTACTAATTTCATAAGGATTACAGTTTATTCATCCATTCATCAAATCTTAGATGACCCTGGTCTCTTATTTCTTCTATTTGTGGGTGATTTTGTTGTATTTTCTACTCATCTAGAGGATTCGGATGATTTGGTGATTGTTTGGGTGCTTAAATAGGCATTGATATTGGCTTGAGAGTAACATAAGTAGTCTCTTCCTTACCAAGACTTTTACCCTATGTCGAGGGCATGGTCCAATATTTAGCTCAAGTCCACTGAATGAAATATTATAGGTGTTGTTCCATTTCTATAAACTCACAGAACCCACCTAGATACTTCATTAGGATTAAAGGTGTTCTCATATCATCTTGAATATATTTAACACATAGTTCTATTAGTTTCTCTTGAGAGAGAGGGATTCTAATTTAATAGGTTAAACCTTTCCATATATAGATGAAGTCATAAACCCTCTCATTATCATTCTATTTTCATTTTATGTGGTAAAAAATTGTCATTTTCCTTATTATGAAGATAAACTGATAGAGTAATTGATGGATAAGGTCTTCACATCCTGCAGAGGATCCTATTGGGAGACCTTTGTACTAAATGAAGGTTTTCCCTACTATATATTGTACCAAAAATCTCAATTTGGTTGCCTCTTTCTGATCTTGAGGACCTGTCATCGGGCCACATCAGGACACGAAGTGTGTGAGATACTGCTCTAGGTATTCTATTCCATCGAAGGTTGAGAATATAGGATTTCCAAAATTGGGTGGGGTAAATGTTTCATCCACCCATTCAGGATATGGATTATTCTCAAGTTGTATGGGTGCACACCACCCTTCCATTGATTTCATTCGAGCAACTAGGGATTCAATGGTGTTTAGTAGTTCTGGTGGTACTACATTCTGGGTCTCCAACCATCTATAGAGAGTGGTAGAGCCTTGATGAGGTGGACATATTATCATATCCCACTAATTTTGTATATGTGTTAGGACTGAATGATTACCCTGGTGGGGAGATTTTATCTCCATAATGAAGGGAATTCATGGTCATCCTCAACATCATCATTTATATAGGCATGTTTTTTAGATAGTGAGCTAGCCTAATGCTTAAATTAATCTCTTTTGGGTAGATTGGATATATTCTGATATGTGTGAGGAGGGATATTCATCTCTATTTGAATATGATACCTAGTGTGGATGTTTCCTCTAAGTATATCCTCACTGAGTTGTCTAAGATTTTGTATCTCATTCTCAATTTATGATAGTTTTTCCTTTGTGTAAGGGATTCCAAAACCTTTGGGTGGCAAGTGAAATGTATCCACACCTTTCCCTTTATCCATGGTGATGTTCCACTATAGATGTGGCAATTTTTTGTTCGGGGGTTCCAAGTTCTAACTCCTTCTCTGATTCCTGATATGCGAAGCCTTAGTTGATGCATCTGGATCACCTTCCTCTTGAGGTATGTTTTCCACATCACATACTTCTTTATTTTCATCTTGGTATACATAATCTTTTGTGTTTATGGTGATGAAATTCATTGAGGTATATAAGGATATTGTGTTTATCCCATTACCTTTAATGCAACAGGGTGATTCTGAACCACTTACTACTCCTTTGAGGGTTACATCAGGATCATTTATTTGACCCCTAGTCATATTGTTACATTTTGGATTACAACCCATACATGGTTTTATTTCCTTTTCCATATTTTCCTCCTATCTTAGTCTTTAAGAAGTGACCTTAAGGGAGTTTTTGGTCTTTTCTTTAGCAGGACCAAAATATCAATGGTCCATCTTGTAGTGAGAGGAATGGGTGGGATGTCAACCATTGATATTTACCTCCCAATATGAAGAATACTAATTCATTATGAGGTGATTTTTATGATAAAAATACCTCTAAACATGTGGTATAAGGATGATTTAGGACCTTTATTGTCACTTTTTGATCCTTTTGTTGAGGATCTTATGATTCCATTCAGGGATCTGATGGATCATGATATAGAAATTGAGATATAAATTCCTCCATCCTTAAGGGATGGGGGTGATATAGAACTCCATTGATATATTTAGGACCCTCCCAGGGTGTGATGAACCTAGTGATGGTGATTGAGATATAAATTCCCCCAGCCTTGTGGTCTAGTGTTGGTTTGAAGTTTTCATTGATATTTCCTAGATTCTCTCAGGGTTTGATGACCCGAGGGATGAAAATGGTGGTAAAAATGTCCTCATTTCTATGGTATGGGTTCACTCCTAGACAGATGTTATGGAATATTCTATTACAATCCATTTGATTTGGCATAATTGTGCTTGTGCATGAGCTAGGTGAAATAGTATCCCATGGTGGGAGTCATCTTCTACGGGAATTTATTGGGTTGTCCATAACTCTTCCTTCCATTCCTGAAATGAATTTCTGTTTTTTAAGGGCCTAGCTTTAACAAATGTTGGAATATCTCTCCCTTTATTCATTATGTCTCTTCACCCTCTACGTAGGATAATTTCATTTTATTGACCATTTTTCCTTTGCATTACTTGGTCCCCTGATTTCTCCTATAGCCATGACATTAAAAGGTGAAATATATGGGGAGTTTTGATGTTTTGTGGAAATGGTGATGTGAAACACTCCATAATTTCTACATCCTTAGATATGGATATCTAATGAGGCCTCGAAGATTAGTTATTAAAGAGTTGTGGTTCAATGGTGGTAAGCATGTTGTAGTTTTTTGTTGTGCTTTTTTAGTTTTGGGTCATGGGCCATAGAGATAGCACCCAAGTCCATTTGAAAAATGTGTATGAGTATGGTCTGAAGGTGACCCTCGTATCCTAGGTAGGGTAGGTGTATATCCTTTAAATGATGATGAGTTTCCCATATATTTTGGCATAGGTAATTCATGCACTCCTCATCTATCTTATTTAGGGTCTCATAATCAGAAGTGGTGATAGGACATAACATGGTTGGGAGGTTGTTTCTGGATAAATCTCACTATATATCCACATATTCCTCTTCTTCATCGTATTTATATACCTCTACCTGGTTAGACCATAGGGATGTCTTCTCTAGGTCTCCTGCTAACCACAATGAAGTGATACTACTAGTTTATGGGGCATTATATTTATTTAACCCTGGTGTTTTGAGTACTTCTACATACAAAGATGTCTAAGTTTAGAGAACCTATCTATGCAGAGGTGTCTAGTCAAGGGGAGGATTTACTTTTTTAGGAGAGATATCACTGTGGGGAGGTTTTCCATGGGGGATTTGAGGAGTAGAATCCCTATAATCTATATCTGCAATACCATGAGTAGAACTATCAAGGTAATGATCACCTTCTGCTTTAGTTGAAGAGTCAACATACCCTTGAGGTTTTCAGGATATGCATCTAATAGACTCAAGGACACTTGAATTGAGAAGATCAGGGATATTAGCCTCATTATACATCATGGATAGAATATTTTGACCTACCTTTTGGGATTGGGGAGGGATATGAACTTGTTGCATGATAGTTGTTAGAACATGTTGATAATCATCTGGTATTGTAGGGATATGATCCCATGGTTGAGAAGTTGCTGGAGTATACTGGTGAGATTATATATTAATGGCAGTAATATGAGCCTTCCTATGTTTGGTTTCCAAAATATTCCAGTTAATCCTAGATGAAGCAGGGATATGATCCCAATTTGAATATGAATTCCTCATCATAATATGTTGACGGACCTCCGGAATAGGTAGACGGATATGAGCCTCCTCTTGTATAGCCTCTGAAGGAAGCTGGTGAATTCGTTCATCAGTGGAAGTAGGGATATGATCATGGATTCCATGAGCTACTAGAATATTCCAATTAGCTTTATTTTTAGGGATATGAGCCTACCCCTTCACCTTTTGGAATATTCCATTAAACGTTTTTGATAGGAATATGAGATCATCCTAAGGCATGTTCCTCACTCACTTAGTGTGCCTTAGTCGAAATAGGGATGTGAGCCTGTTCATGTGCCTTTGGAGTATATTACTAGTATTTTTAAATAGGAATTTGTGCATTTCCCAATGTATGTTCCACTATCACTTGGTGAGCCCCATTCAGAATGGAGATGTGAGCCTGGTCCTATGCATTTAGAGTATGCCACTGGTCTTTTTTGGTAGGAATGTGTTCATGTTCTAAGGCATGTTCCAAACCTTCTTGGTGATAACCGATTGGAATATGGATATGATCTCATTCCCATGCCTCATCCTTCACTGGAATATGTTGATAATCCTCCTGGATAGGAGAAATAATGTGTTCTTGATCTAGAGTATCCACCTATTTATATTGATCATGGTAATGTGATCTTATGGCTATCAAGATCAGAATATGTTCATGTCACTATATATGTACTAGTGTCAGAATATGTTGACGAAGCTCTTCAACTATTTTTAGAATATAGTGAAACTTTAGAAAAGTTTGTGCAGTAATGTAGGCCTGCACAATTTCAGTCTCCAAAATATACTTGAAGATATCTTCAATTAGAGCAGGGATATAATCCCACTCATGTCCTCCTTATTCCATCAGAGTATGACTATGGTATTAATTCATGGTGGAATGTATATGTGCCTCTCCCATGATTATTGTAGGAATATGCATCTAGATATGATCTGAGTGAGCAGGGATGTGAGTCTGCTCACTGGCTACTACCATAATGTGCTGAAAGGATTCATTGGTGGAAGTGGTAATGTGATCCCACTCCTATTTATCCACATATTTCAAGCCTATTAATACCTACTTGGTACCCATGCATGATTTCCTAGGTTGAAAATGCATAATGTGGTACCCTTATTAGACAAATGAGGGGCACCGGCAGGATAATGCCGGTGATAGTGGTTAACAAGATCCCTCCTAGGCAGCTTTTGAACTGGGATGGAGTTGTAGTAAAATCCTTCATCCGGCTTCTTGATATATGGAAGGTGCTAATTTCTACACTCAGGGGATAATCGTACAAAGTGGTTAATGGTGGAAACAAGCACCACTGGCTTGACTACATCTTTTCCAAAATGAGATGGACCTACCAGCTTCAACATCTGGAGTCATTTGCGTAAATCCTAAAGGTTTGGCATGGTACCATGCTGTTGGTATTCCCTAACTAGTGAATTTTACACTTGAAGCTGAAGGCGTCAGGTGGGTGAGGATTTTTTGCATCCCGCATAGGTTAATCTCATAGTTGAGGTTCCAGAATAGTCACTTGATGAAGACATGATTTCGGGTCAAGATATTATTTGGGAGAGTAATATATGGTGTCATAAAGATAGTAAGGAACAAGTTCAATGATTAGTGAATCATCACAAGTATGAAACATTCTCAATCATCTATGAACAAGTAACATAATTGTCCTTTCTTGTTCCTGATTTGGCTATTTTTCTCACATATAATTTTTATAACAAGAATGGACATATTTCATGGGAACCCTAGTTATGAAGGTTTTTACATCGGTCATATTATTTTTTTTTATAAAAAAAAGTTTCATTATTCATATTCAACTTATTGATTTTATTATTTTATAGATTAACTTTAGGTTCACCATTTTTTGTTTTTCTCAGAAATGTGTGGTGTCCCAGGTTTGGGAGACAAGGTACTCAATGTCTATAATGATTTAGTTATTTTTTTCATTACATTCTTTCATATTGGGTTGACCATTTTTGTTTCATATTTGAGGATTGATTGTGGGGGTTTCAAGGATGGATTCACAATCATTCACACCTGGTTTACCATTTTAATCTCTTATAAACTATCAATAGCTCCCACATCGATAAAAATATACAAACCTTATTTCCAAAGGTAGGGGATCATTTGGGGTTTCAAACCTAATGGAACTTGGAAAATCACATTGGTTGAGAGAATGAGAGTTTAAGATAATCACACCCTTTGGTGGGAATTATTTCCTATTCTGGGACTCTTTTATATATTTAAGATATGTTTTAGAATCTCTTCTGAATCCCGATTTGGGACCAGCTACCTTAATAAAATGATCAGGTGTTAGATCCTTTTATACATAAAGGGGGTTCTATTAATGATACTATCTTTATGTATCTGAGGTTATTTATAAATTTCATGTTATTTTTTAGTAATGGGTATCTGTTCATATTTTGAATCTATATAATCAGGAACTCTGAAGTTTACATCTATATAATAAGGTGATTGGTGTTTCCAAGATGGGATTAAACCTTTATAAGGTGTCCTGCATATCCTATGAATAAAAAGAATCAAAATCCGCATAGTTCATTTAAGTCCATTCTATGTAGTTTAGCGTCATGTGGGAAGGACATATATGAGGACACTTAGGCACCGAGTATTGAGATTGAGCCTTATGAAGTAATCCTATGTATCCTATTTGTGATAGGAATCATACTCATCGTAGTTCAATTTTGTGTATGTCCAGGTGTGTTTTCCAAACAATGTTATCATATCTCAGGGTGTCTACCTAACATTTTTAATGTGTCGAAGGATCTATGCCTGACACGGTTGATATATCGGGGATGTTTGATAGACATGTCCTGGTTGTCTACCTAACATATCTGTGGTTGTATAGACATTTCCTAGGTGTCCACCGCATGATAAGGATGATATGTCCAAGGTGCTTTACATGATTGAAGTAGACATGTCGGAGGGTTATCGCATAACTTGGATGGCCTGTTTGAAATAAAATAACATGATTGATGATGAAACGTTCGAGGGTTTCATGTGATCAGGGTTAACATGTTAGAGTTATTCTACATGTTCTGACTTGCATATCTAGAGGACTTTGCATGACATAGATGACATGTCTGGTGGCCTTTATAGGATCAACACAGACATGTCCAAGGGTGTCTCATGATCAAGTGTGACATGATGAAAGTCTATTGAATAATCTAGATGGAATGTTGGGAGGAAATCATATGACATAGATGACATGTATGGAGGACTTCACATGACTCGTCTGACATGTACAGAGGACGTTTCATGACTCAGCTGACATGTCTAAAGAAATTTTCATGATTTGGATGAAATGTCTGGAGGACTTCACGTGACTCAGATGACATGTACAGAGGACTTTTCATGAATCTTTTTACATGTTTGGGGGACTTCTCATGATCTGGATGACATGTTTGGGTGGCCTTTATGTGAACTAGATGACATGTCTAGGTGGAATTTGTGTTATCTTGCTGACATGTATGGGCGATGTTGCATGATCTTGAAGGGTCATGAGAAGCACATGATGCTTTCACATGAGGATCATAATATTCATCTTTGTGTAAGTTTTACAAGTTTTTAGCCTTTATTTTATATATGACTCAATGTTTGTCAAGAATTATTGAGGTTTCGTGTAACCAAGTCGACATGCGCACATTCCTTTTCATAATACAGCCTACATGCCAAAAGTCCTTCACGTGATTGATAGGGTGATCACGTGAAGTGTATATTCATATTGTACAATCCCTTAAGTTTTTCCTTGGGTTTTACCTAGTGTAATACTTTTTCGATTGCGTGGATTTATGCTTCGAGAAGTCTTCTTCTATGTTCTCTTATGGGTATTCCTCTTGTCTTGTGTGTGTGTGTGGTTTATTGAGGGTGAGAAATTTATAGGCCTCAATTACCCAGTTATACACCACCTTGCACAATGTATATATCATAGATTTGGGGTTGAGTCGATGGATGGATTTTTTCATCATGTGATTCACATGATCCTATCGCATGTCGTCCAAGGCTTCACATAATAAACAATGACTGCGAGAACAATCCAACACCACCATATTTATTGGGCCCTAACTCATCAAATGGATTTCTCATAATCATGTTGACACACTAAACGGTCTTTACAACATCGATCTGACATGTCTAAGAGTCTTCATGAGATCAAGACTCCTGCAAAAAGGCTTTCTCATGATCGAAGAAGACTTTTCTAGGGTCCTTCACAAGATTAAGCTATCTTATCAGAGCCCATTCACAAAACCAAGGTTTCTTGTTAAGGTGGGATCCATGAGATTAGGCTAACTTGTTTAAGGGCCTTCACATGATCAATGGTGACCACATGAGGCACATAAACCCTTTTTATGGGAATTAACATATCTTCCTTTCACGATAGGTTTATGTATTTTATAGTTTTCAATCCTTATTTTACAAGACTTTAACCCTTTTCCCATTGGTTTTATATTATGGAATTACATGATCAGTAGAGGATCTCATGATGACATGTGGTCATTGTTATAGACAGTCACTCTTCTTGTTTTTTATGTGACTCATCATCAATTTTTTATTTCAAAGCGCCTCTGCAAGACCAGGATGACATGTTTAGAGGTCTTCATGAGACCAGGTCGCCCAGAGAAAAGGATTTCTCTTGATCAAGGGAGACTTTTTCGGGTCCCATTGTGAGATCAAGTTGGCTTTTTGAAGGTCCATCGTGTGATCAATAGTGATCACACAAGGTGCATAGCCCCTTAATATGAGTGTAACTTTGATCACATGAATCCTCCAACTTTTTCAACTTTATTTATTTATTTTACAAGGCTTTCAGCCTTTAGGTGATTATCAGGATTCTTTCTTCTGATACATCGCATGATTAGAGGATATCATTGGAAAACCTCTATATGATCACCAGGAGGGATTATCTAGACACCTTCACAAGAACATGAGTTCTTATCATAGGGGATTTTCATGATCTTGAATAGATCATGTGTAGTGCACGACCTATTTTCATGACCTTACAATGGGTCATGAAATCATGTGTCTTCCTAGAGGTTACATGATCTGCATGATTCAGCCACCTAGAAATCATGTAGCCATGCCACTCCTTTCTTTTTCTTGCGAGGAAAATAATACCCATGTCTTGGTTATTTCTTCAATTCTAAGATTGGTTATGCTCATTTGGTGGGAATCAAAAACCTTATGACCAAAATTTGGTCACCATCACCTATGTCTAAATAAAATTTTATGTAATTGATAGATCTCCCTAATGAGTAAAGGTAGTCTGATGTTTGGAGTCGAGGTGATAGAAACTCAGGAGTTATATTAAAGTATATGTGGAATGCTGCAACTCAAACCAAGTTATGGTTCAAAGATTTTTCTATAGGATAAAGGTTTTTTATCATCCACTAAATAAACTAACCATTAAATAATCTCATGATAATTACACTTTTATTATTTTATTTATATCAGTTTTATGGTTAATTATTTATGGAAGATTTATCACTATCATTTAATAAATGAATTAAAAATATGAAAGATGGAATTAAAACAAATTGGATTATGCATTAATTTTATATATACATGGTTTATCACTTAATTAAAACCCACTTAATATTAAAAAGCATGTAATAAGATAAAATTGGATAATCTCACAAAGAGATAAAATACCACAATTAAAATATTAATCCAATATATCCTTTCATTAATTGATTTAGAATGGAACCACTAGATCATAGTGTTTGATCCAGCCCTTAATCGAACACTACCATTTAATGGGGAGTTATAAAGAATTTTTTGGGTTGGATTAACCAAATTCACATTAATAAGAGTATCCTTATATAGAAATAGTGTAAATTTTGAGTTAATTATTCAGGAAATTTAACTCCAATATTTCAGGATTGGGGAGTCCACTCAATAGATTAATGAGATGTGAGTTAATGCTATTAGAAAAGACCTACCTACCTAAATACCTTCGAATGATTGATCATGCTCTATCTTAGGTTATGAGAAGGGATATATGGAACCTTTCCACTATAATATCCATGAGACTATATATTCTAAAATAAATGGTAGGTTATATTGGTTTTTGATAAAATAATGAGAGACTAATAGATTAATAAATAAAATTTATTATATCACATTTTTTGTAATCAAGATAAATCTAAAATATGATTTCAATTAATGTGGAATATGTAAATTTAAATCCTGATAACATTGGGGTTATTTCAATAAAAATACAATGGACTATCTGGAAACAACATCCAAGAGTGGTACAGTCATTTATACACTACTTTGCTACTGGTAGGTTTAAATTATGTGTTATAATCCCTTATATATGATCTTCCACCTTAGTGAGTGAGAGAGGGTGATAAGGATGCCTACAGGAGGTTCATAGAGGATTAATCATAGGTTTTTTACATTAGGTTATCATATATGTCTAGGAATATAATGATTCATCATAAATACATGAATTCTTATACTATAAAAACGCATCTCCTATCCCTTGAGAATGAGAAATAGAGTATTGAGATAAATGAGATTATCACTACACTATACTAGGGTAAACTGGAATAAGGTAAGTTGGTTATTGATCATTCCTTTAAAACACTAGAGTATACTGATCAGTTATCAAAGTTTGGATTCTATTTGTATAATAAATTATCCATTAATCTCATATTATCACCCTTACCACCAAGATTCTCCTAGTACAAGATGAATAGTTTATCACTCATGAATTTTTTACTTATGCTTCACCAAGTAGATAATGAATGGAAGGAATATTTTTCTTCATCTATTATAGTGAATAAAATTAAAGAAAAGTAAAAAATACCAGGATTAGTCTTATGTCTATAGTGTATTTATAATCAGACAAAATATTTAGAGATAGCGTGGTGAACAAAAGGCTATTTTCTTCTCATGTGAACAGAAAGGTAATTTCAAATACAAGTGTAATAAATTGAAGAAGATGAAATTAATTGCATCTACATCAAATATATTCATCATGAATTATAATTTTTTAAATATTATGTATTAAATACTATATTGTATTAAAATGATAATATAAAGAAAGAACGTTACTAAAAGTATGGTGTATTATCCCATGTGTCGAGAAAGGGTGATTCCTACGTCAATTTTGAGAATCACATGACTTCAAGAAGTAAAAGTGAATTTTTCTAGAGACTAAAAAGGGTCATTCCTATTTAAACAGTGATAATTTCACAACTTCTCATTAATCAATAGATAAGTTCTAATTAAACAAATATTTTTATTAAGTGTTACCTAGATCTCAATGTCTTGTTGAACATAATGAGACATTATCCCATTTAAAATTAATTTTTTATAGTATTCTGCACTTAATTAATAGTTTATTAATACTTAAATCATTTATATTCAATGTTAGTAATGAATAATTAATATAAACTATAAAATTTATACTTATTTTTTGAAAGATAATTCTTTATCAAGTAAAACCAAAGGTTGTTATCCAAGATATACCCTAAAGGGTGTTTAGTATCCTTACAACTAAAACACTTTAGATATTATTGACATAATTTCTTATTGGGTTTTAGACAAAAAATAATTTGAAATAAATGTATGCCAGAAAGCTTCTAGAGATAGTTCAACTCAAAATTATGAACTATTCTAAGGTGAAGTTAGAGGTAAGTTTATATGCTTTATTAAATTCCTTTAATAAATTTTAAGAATGATGGATAAAATTAATAAATTCACTTGGTAAAAGATGTAGAATCCTTCGAGATTTTATTTCATAGAATATCTTAACCAGGTATTCATCGATCATTAAATATAGAGTAATGATTTTACTATACTCACAGTAGCTTATTATCATCATATAGATGGTTATAGTATAAGGTAGATCAATAGGGAGTCTTATATATACATATTTCATGTCTTCCATGAGTCCTTTAAAGACATTTTTCACAAAATAATTGTGTAACAACTAACCATATGCCAAGTAAATTAATTAATGTAAATCATATAAGTTACAATATGTTTCATGTCCATTATGTCGCAGACTAAGGTGGTTTTATGTGAACCATTTATTAAGTTGGAATTAACTTTAAATGTACATAAAAGGAAACACAAAGTGAATATTTTTTAATTATCCTATAGTTGTTGGGGATATTAACAACTCCAAGATAGAAATGTATTAATCATACCTACTACATTTTATATGTGAAGTACATCTCTTTTGAGATACTAGGAGTGGGCAAGGATTTAGTTAAATCTTGGATCCAAATGCACAAGTTGGTATAATAATAGTTAACTCCAAAAGTTTTAGTGGGAGTAATTCTTACAGTGACACATACCACATAGGAAAGTTAAAACTATAGTGGTAGATTTATATTCACCATGGTGGGTGATATATATTATTAAGTAAGAATAATTATTTATACAGGAAGCAGTAAGTGTAAACCAAGCTATGATTGACAAGTTCATTTGAAATTTAAGATATATTCCATGTACCAAAATTCAATTCTTCATTTTGGTATTTTATCTAGTTGATGTAAAGTCATTGGTAAGTATTCAAGGGGAACCATGCATGTATGGTCAAGTTTAGACCAAAAAAGCATAACTGATTAACGAAAGGTTTACAATATCTAAACATAGTCTATATTCACCATAGTGGGTAATAATATCTTCTCATTAATATTCATATGAAATTCTATTGAAATTTTAATTTTCATGGATTTTATATGATCATTTTATTGGGTATTGGATATCAAGACCATGATACTTAAAGGAAACCTTTTGGGAGATGCTTATATGACATGACCAGAAAGTTTGGTGGCATCAATTAATACTAATATGATATATAAGTTTCAAGGGTCCATTTATGGATTGAAACAAGTGTAATGTTCATAGTACATTCATTTTAAATTTATTTTTTCCCAAGAATCTACAAGTGTTTAGTGGGATAATTGTAGTTTTCAAGGTAAATATATTTGGAAATATATATAAAATAAGAAAATACTCTTATGATTAATTAAGAATAATGTTAATGTCTCTAAGATAAATTAAGTAGCAACCTAAGTTCTAGGGAATAATACCTTCTAGAATAGATCAAGGGGTTTCTTAATTAAATTCATTATACATAGATAAAATGGTATTAAAATAAAAGATATAATAATAAAACTAAATTTCTCTAGTGTAACATGGTATTATTATGATGTATATACTAAAAATGTCTAAGAGTGCTTTGGAAATCTATCTCACATTCCATGATATGTTCACATGTTTGGTATTGCTTATGCATAATGCATAGAAAGAAAATATCAAACAAGACCAGGAGAACTATATAGGAATTCGGTCAAAACTATCTGATAGTGCTTGAGGAAGTAAAACTAAATGAGTTCTTGGAAATCGGATAAATAAGAATACTATTTTTTAGAGGATATACACTAGTCCTCTTTAGAATAGTTTGATCTATAATCATAGTAAAGTTAAGGTATTATGCAAGGGTAAATCATATTACAACTAGTAGCTTTCATATCTATATTGGACTTGGTATTTTTCTAATTCTGATGTAGCTTAATAATAGAGTCTAGAAAATTTTTGTTCTGGGTTTTGGATTTGTATCTAGATTGTAAAATTCATTCATATTATAGTGAAATTTTAACTATGTTATTATCCAAGATGTCGGGGATGATAGAGTAAAATAGTATATACTCATTCATATCATCTCTTAATGAATTTTCCTAGATAAATGAAGTCATGGTAAGTAAATTATCTAAGGGTATCATGGTGGGATCAGTAGATATATCCATATCTCGGTAGAATCATTTTTATCATGTTAGACTAACTATATGAGTTATTAGTAGATTCATCTAATGAAAGTGTGGTATTTTTTGATTTAGTTACCTAGAACTAATTACTATGTACATTTTATTACTGGTATATTCATGGTGTTGAAAATTAATTAATATCTTATCCAATCTTGATCACTCTTCTATGTGTAAATTACTATGATAATGTCATGTGGGTACCTATCATACTGAAGGGTCGTATCAGTCCCCTGTTATGATAAGAACCTAGAAGTTCTATGACAATATTATTAAATATATGTTCTATGGATGGATGATATTATTTAACAGGAGAAAAATGATATAGGATATCAGGGGTGGAGACTCATAAGACTTTAAGATACCTTCACATGGTGTATGCCCTTGGTAATCTCAAGAAAGGAGGTTATGAGAATATATCCCACCGGTAGGAAATCCATATTTATATTTTTAATTGTATTTTATTATCTATGGGCATGTGTAATGGTCTTTATACTTTAATATTATTATTAATTCATATTATGTGTCATGAAATTTTTCATACTAACTAAAACCATGATGACATGTGTTCATAAAATGTAGGGTATGTTGGGTGAATCATGAGATATATATATATTAATGAATAATGTGATAAAGGATATATACCTTATGTTATTTAATTAAATTTGGTATCTCATATCCTTACATAGGAATTAAACTATCTAATGAAGTCCATGGCTAGGATTTTCTATTGAAAATTTCATTTCTATAAATTCAAAGAAAGTTACATCGAGCATATAGGTTGATAACCCAAGTATGAAACCTTCTTGATTAGAGATGTTGAGATAAATAGATAACATTACACAGTGTGTGTTCGTATGTGGTTATTTTCTTTGAAACATTTAACTTATTTCTTCATGGGTTCCTTAACATGGTGCTAGACACTAACCTTGGTCTTTAGGTGGAATTACATAATGTCATTGAAAAGGGTCTTATAAGGTCACGTAATAAGTGTATTCAGAACATTAGTTAAATTCTATTTGAATTTAACATGTCAAATAAATATTATTCATGTATGTGGTTTAATAATTATTAATGTTTGGTTGATCAAAAATATTCAGTAACCAGTTATTTGAGAGAAAATATGTGTGAGTTTAATATTTAATAAATATTTATTCGATATTTTAGTGAATATGATATTTATTTATTTATAGGTGAATAATGTAGTAATATTTATTTATTTGAATAAATAATCATTATTCATGGTTTGATAAATATTGAGGAGGATTAGAAAATCAAGTTTAATGGTCCAATGAGAAATGACATATTAAATATTATTTGAATAAATATTAATTTATTTACTCAAGAAAATAATATTTATTTATTAGTGAGTTTATTGAATGTCAAGTAAATAATATTACTAGTATTATTATTTAGATATGAAGTTCACTGGGGATTAGAAGAATAATAAGGGAACGTGTAATGACATCAACCCTAGAAGCCCAAAGCTAGTGGTTACTTTATTTTATTGACACTATATACAAGTGATCACATCACAATAGACCGAATAGTTTAGTAGTCTTGGTAAACTAGATTCATACTTGAATCCAAAATTATATTTGAAAACATAAAATAAAACATGGTATTTCCTTAGAGGAAGTCATTATTTCCTATATAATATCCTTGAATATAAATCACAATAAACATTTTATAGTATTTCGGAAAGGAAACATAAGAAAGGAGTGAGATCGTATGCTCAATAAAGAAATGTGTATGGAAGAAGATGTTATAGAATAAATAAGGCATGAATAATAAGTTGGGGATAAATGATGATAAAATAATGCCATATAAATAATCACATGAAATTGAAATTTATCCATGGATAAAATAACTATTCTAATAATCAATTGGGCATTAATAACTAATTTCATAATTATGTAATTCATAATGTTAGACATCTAAAACTTACCATTAATGCCTCATGCCAATACATGTTACATAAATAGGTAAGACCTCGAACAAATACCCAACCTTTTTTATCTCATGAGACCTACTGATGCATCGAGGGGATATATAATTTTGTTTCCCACCTATCACTTAATAATTCCAATGCATTCATCATATTAATAAACAATACAACTTAATCAATATGCCCTAATAATCAAAGACTCTCTGTATAGAAAGAACTAGTATATGAAATGTCAATAATTTCCCAAGTCAAACTAATCATAAACCATCCAAATAAAAAATAAGGATGGTATAATTATAATATATCCCTGATATAGAATAAGTAAAATAAAAGGGTTATTGTCATTGATGAATATAAATAATAATTAAAATATTATTAAAAACTTTCTTGAAGAAAATACCCTTTTCACTTTGAAATTCTATTTTAAAAACTAAAAATTTATAAAATATTAGAAAAAACATTTTATTTAAAAATAATCATATAAAATTGTAAATTAATCTTCAAATTATTGATCGGTTATGATAGTGGTACAATCTTCTCATGCTAAGTATGTTAAAACAAATATTCTTATCACATTTTTGGTAAAAAGTTAAAAAGTACCTTGTTTAGAAAACGATAAGAAGATTCCTTTGAAAAAAAATTATAAAAAGTAAAACATGGGTAAAAATGGATTTAATAAATCATAGTATAATAGTAAAAATATTATTGAAAACAATTTAATGAAAATATTAATATGGAATAAAAAGGTTCCCAACCGAATAGAAGACAAAGTTGGTTTTCCTTAAAAACATTCTTTCGATCTCTTGAGTACTTAAAAAGATGAAAATGAAAGAAAAATTTCTAATTTTAAGAAATAACCATATGATAATAAAGTAGGTTTGGTTTAAGGTATAAATATCATATATTTCTCTGAACATATACTTAAACATAAACAATCTTTAATAATTATGATATTTTGAAATAAACCCTTACCTTAAGTACGACCTGCTTCGTGTGTGCTTTTAACCTCCTATATAATAAATTTACATTTATTATAATTCTATACCAGAACCATATACATACTTATAATATCTTATATGATCTAATTATTACATTTTAATACCTTTTTATTAATAAATATTTATTAAAATCATTGTTTCTGAGTATTAACTATCTTTTTTTTCATGTAAGTTTCAGTTTAGAAATTTTGGTCCTTGAACATTGATCATAGTCTCATAATCTAAAAAATTTTAATCATGATATAATTATAATATATATTTATTATATATTTATATATATTTAGATTCATTCATAAAAGGTAGATATATAAAAATAAATTACACCATTCATGGAGACTGTGGGTCATACGTACGCATAAACACTATTTTCACTTTTAGATGGATGGAACAAAATAAAGGTAAAAAATAATTCACCATTACCAAATTATTATAACATATATATCATATATATTTATTAAATCTATCCTTATTATCATCTAAGTAAAGAGAAAATTAATAAAAAATTACATCGCTTTGTGGAGGTGGTAGTCCACATGTACGCACAAGTGACGTTATCATTTTCCAATGGATTGGAAGGTAAAAAGGTAGATTTGATATTATAATTCCAAAAGAATAATTATTTCATGTATATTATATATAAATTGTATACACATCCTATTAACCATTCATAAAATATAGTGATGGAAAATGAATTTGTCGTAGTCCACACGCACTCACGAGCAATACTTTCACATCTCATTTGATATAAAAAAGGGAGGATAATAGTAATTCCATAATCATAATAACATTTTAGTATATTGAGAATACTTAAGTTATTGTTTTTTTATTAATACCATGGATTTATAAGAGGTATAATAAGAAATAAATTGAAATTACTTGGTTAATAGTTGTACCTCTTTGTTGAGAAACCTCTTTTGGATTACACCTTAAGCCTTGAAAAGATGACCTTTTATCAAGACCAAAAGCTTCTAGGTTGTGATTAGGAAATATAAGGCGGTATTATAGTAGTTCTTGGATGATCTAGAAGTCTCAAAATGTCTAAGGAAGAGAGGAAAAGAGGTGCCCTTTTATAAGTGAGGGGAGGGGTACTCTTGGAATTACATAAAGTATTAAATTAATATAAATTAATTTTTATGGAAAAATGACTCCGAATTGATATAATTTAAAGATATTTTGGGGGTGATTCAAAATCCTCTCATCCAATAAAATTTGGGCAAATTTCAGTAATTTTTTTACCCTTATCTCCTTGTTCCCCACCCCCCACCCCACCCCCATTAACACATTGAAAAATTACAACAATATTAAATTGTTTACTCTTTAAGGGTAAATAATGTTACAATAAAAGGAAAAGTGACCCATAAATGGAGCACGGTTCATATGTTTAACCATATAATATTACATTAGTGCTAGATAAAATCATAATAATTATGATCAAATATTATAATTAATTTCTACCACTCTTAGAAATTTTATTTGATGAAAATGATATAATTTTTTAAATTTTCATATAAAAATTATCTTAAAATGAATTTTTTATAATTTTTTGAAAAGTTTTATTTTTTGATGAATAGTGTAAAATATTGATTCTTTTTAAAAAATATATTTTCTTTTAAAGTACTTATAAAGACACATTCTATTTTTTATCAGTTTTAAAATTTCATTATTTATTTTTTATTAAATCCAATAAAAGTAAATTTAATTAACGTTGTACTTTAATTTTGTATAAAAAAAATTATACAAAAAAATGCATTTTTCTGGAAAATTTCTTTTCACCACATTTTGCAGGTTTAATTTTAAATTAAATTCTATCACTTCTATAAATTGAATTTTATAAAATGGATACTATAATTGGAATCGGGAGGATCAAATTTGGTAAATATTTCCCTTTTACTTTTGGTCAAT
Organism: Viscum album; assembly: GCA_963277665.1. Lineage (NCBI taxonomy): Eukaryota > Viridiplantae > Streptophyta > Magnoliopsida > Santalales > Viscaceae > Viscum > Viscum album. The sequence continues at coordinate 58,507,727 of OY728156.1, forward strand.
GTGAATATTAACCTTAGTAAATATTTATCATCTTGGTAAGGGTAAAATGGGATTAAAACTTTGGGATAAGTCTTTAAAATTTCTCTAAAACTTGAATTTATCCTATTGGATGAGTGTAGTTCTACAATTATCATCCAAGTATCGAAAATATGGCTAATTGGTTCCATTTTTCTTTTATATTGACTTTTATATTATTTTAAGAAAAGAATAAAAACAAAATGTCACTCTCATGAATTTAATATCTCTAATATTTTTTCATAAGGATAAAAGGATGTTATGTTCAGTTTTAAATTTTTATATGAAATTTGAATTATTTTGTTATCATGGTATTTTTTTTTAAAAATTATTGATTGAGTAATTACCTTAAATGCTTACACAATGTTGATGCAGTATTAACTCAATTAGTAGAAAAATAAAATAAATGATTTTAAAAATATTAAAAGTAATACTATTTAGATAGATTATTGTGATATATGAATTGTTTAGATAAATATAATATATTAGGGATGTTTTAAAGGTTTATATTTGAATTCCATAACTATATTGATGATTTTAAAGTCAAAGTAAATAAATAGTTACAAAAATGAAATTAATGATATTTTATAATAAAAAAATGAATTAAATGATTTAAAATTAATAAAAATACTATCTTCATCAAAGTGAATTTTATGTGGTTTAAAATATCAACTGTGGTCTATTTATGGGTCACTTTTGCTTTTATGGTAACATTCTTGACCCTTAAAGAGTAAAAACTTTAATATTGTTCTAATTGTCAAATGGGTTAACGGGGGGTTAAAACTAAGCGATAAAGGTAAAAACATAATCAAAAATTGTTAAAATTTTATTTAATGAGAGGTTTTAAAATAATAACCATATTATATTATAATTTTATCAATTTGGATTCATTTTTTCATGAAAATTAATTTATATAAAGTTAATACTTTGAGTAATTCCAATAGTACCCCTCCCCTCACTTATAAAAGGGAACCTATTCTCATATATTAATCACACGTTTTGAGCCTTATATCTTGTAAAATATTTTCAATAATATTTTCTTATATTCCTTCCCCACATCATAGATCTTTTTATATTTCAAAAATATCATCCTTTTATTGGTTAAGGTGTAATCCAAAAGAGGTTTCTCAATGATGAGGTACAACTCTTAACCGAGTACTTTCAATTTATGTATTCTTATATGTCATGACACCCTCCCCACAAAGTGTACCCCTATTGGGAAGGCAATGTGAGAAGTGAGATAGTGACCCTCGAGTCCCGCCTCCAGTAGGCCTTGGGTTGGTGACTAGCATCGTGGGTATAATAACCACGTAAATGGGAAGCATTTCCCTCTAGGAGAACACATGAGAAAGAGATAGATAAGATAGACCCCAACCAACTCCAACTCAGACTGAAATATAAAATAAATCCCAAGTACACATATTTAATATCATGAAAAACTACTAAAACTGAAATAGAAAATTGTAAGTACCAAAGGAAAGTAAAAACAGCAGTGACCATGAAGCCTGAAAAGCTCCTGCAACCCCAATATAGTAGTAACCAAGATGATCTCCAAACTTCTCCAAGTGACCTGAAAAACATTTTATATATACATAGGGTGAGTATAACAGTATACTCAGTAGGATCATCTCCAAATCCTCTCGTGAAAAATTAAATAAACCATGCTAAATCACAGTGAACAAGTAAAACTAACTCGTCACCTAAACGGGTATACTATGTTCCTAGCCTCACCATGGCTACTCTCACCAAGTATCGCATACAAGAGTATATAATATAATAAAGAATATCAATGGTACCCCACTACCACTTCCCCACTGGTTTTCCGCTTTTCCCCAACATCGCACGTCTTAAGCATATCTCTCGAAAAATGCTATCCCACAAACACCTGGGCGTAGCACCACAACATGAACCTCTTGCAACAAAACCACCATGTTCACATAAGCAAAGTAACCATGTAGTTTCCAGAAGCCACCACATCTCGCATAACATGTATCATACATTGGGTATTAAAACTCAAGCCATTATATCCCATACACTGAGTAAGGATACTCAAGCCATAACAGCCTATACATGTTACACCTATAGTAGTATATAGAAAACTATATCCAGAATATATGTGTGTGAATAACCACAAGCCATTATAGCCCTCTACACACATATATTTGGAAAACTAACAATTGTTCCTACCATCACAAGTAACTACCAAGAAAAGAGAGAGGGACCAAAAGAGGTAGTCAGTCATCTATCCTCCCACCGAAATGTTGGGGAAAACACCACCCTATGACACCGTTTCTGTGACACCGTTTCTATCACACCATTTCTGTGACACCGTTTCTGTGACACTGTTTATGTGACACCGTTTTTGTGAGACAGTATCTATGAGATAGTATCTGTGATATAGTATATGTGAGACAGTATCTGTGAGAGTGTCTGTAAGACATTATCTGTGAGAGAGTATCTGTGAGAGAGTATCTGTGAGACAGTATCTGTGAGACAATATCTATGAGACAGTATCTTTGAGACCGTATCTATGAGACCGTATCTGTGAGACAATATATGTGAGAAAGTATCTATGAAACAGTATCTGTGAGACAGTATCTTTGAGATAGTATTTGTGAGACAGTATCATGAAACAGTCTAGAAATTTGGAAAAGTGTTGGTTATAAGTCCCCTTGACCTCCCAGAACACCTCAAACACCAGATTTAATCAAAGGAATGGACCAGAGAGGTCCGGGCCATTACATCATATACCTCTCAAAACATTCTCATCCTCTAGAATCCAAAACTGACCCAGATAGGAAGGGGTATGATAAACCACTCATCAAGATACCTCTCAAAGAGTGTAAGCCACAAAAATCAACAAAATAAATCCATCTCATAAACACGAAAGGTCTACCATCACAAACGAAAATTTTTACATGAAAAGAGTTAAAAATCAAACAACTTGGGGTACTGAGCATGTATTTGTGACTCACGTTCCCAGGTAACGTCCTCTACACCACCGTGTTTCCACAATACATGAACCAAAGGGATAGAACACCCATGAAATGCCTTCTATTTGAGGTCTTGGATCTCCACAGGCTGCTTCTCGAAGGTCGCATCATGATCAACATCGATCTCTCCCTAATCAATGATGTGAGAGTCATTGTGAAGATAACAACAGAGTTGTGACACATGAAAAACATCATGTATCTGGCTCATCTGTGGGGAAGTGCTACTCGATACGACATGGATCCAACACGAGCCAACACCTTGAAATGCCCAAAAAATTGGGGAGATAGCTTACTACCACGACCAAAACTTCACTTCCCACGACGGGGAGACACCTTCAGAAACACTTGATCCCCAAAATCAAACTCCAAAGGTCTCCTCCTTTGATCATCATATTATTTCTAACGATCTTTTGTTGTCTTCATCCTCTCATGAATCACTTGAACCATCTCTATCGTATTCTGAACTAGTCCCAGTCCGAGAATTACTGACTCTCTGACCTCAGTCCGTCACAATATTGAACGTAAAGGTCGTCCATACAAGGATTCAAATGGCGCCATACTGATGATGGAGTGAAAATTTTTGTTGTGAGAAAACTCCACCAAGGGTAGGTGCCTCATCCACGAACCTCCAAAATTCAGGACACAATAGCGCAACATGTATTCAAGAGTCTGGATGGTCCGCTCTGTCTAACCATCCATCTACGGATGAAAATCAGTGTTAAGGCATAGATGAGAACCAAAAGCATATTATAGACCTCTCCACACCCTAGAGGTAAAACTAGTATCTCGATCAGAAATGATCATCCTTGGGACTCCGTGGAGTCTCACCACCTCTTCCAGATATTTCCTCGAAAAAGCTTTCACTGAGTTCGACTCCTTGATCGCTATAAAGTGGGATGATTTTGTTAAACAATCCACTACCACCCAAATAGTGGCATGTCCTCCCTGATATTGAGGTAAACCAGTAACAAAGTCCATTAAGATGTGCTCCCACTTCCATTGAGTACTATCTAACAGCTGGAGCAAACCATCGGGGACACAGTGCTCGGCCTTCACCTTCTATCAGACCAAACATCTAAACTCTACAACTGCATGATTCATCCCAGGCCACAAAAAATGACTCCTCAAGCCTCGGTACATATTTTTCACTCCAAGATGCACCGCTAAAGGTGAACTATGGAACTCTCTGAGAACCATCTCACACATCACCAAAGGAACAAAAATCCTTCCATGATACAACACTCGGTGTTGTTCATCCTCAAACCAACCAGCAAGGGCCTCACTACAAACAACTCAGTCTATTCAGACCTCCACCTCTAGATCCCCCAAATAGGACTCTTCCACCTGCTGCACTAGATATGACTATACAGTCATTAGAAAAAGACAACCTATGCCCCCAACTTCTCCCATATCGAGACGTAATTCTGAAAGTTCTTCCATCACTCTCCAAGAATCACCAGATTCACTCACTGCATCACTACGTGACTTCCTACTCATCTCATCAGCTAAAACATTCCCCTTTCCAGAGGTATACAATATTTCAAAGTCGTATTCTTATAATAACTCAATCCACCAACGTTGCCTCAAGTTCAGGTCACGCTGGGAGAAAACATACCTCAGGATCTTATGATCAGTGAAAACCACAACGCGCTCACCAATGAGGTAATGTATCCAAAAATTCAGAGAAAAAACTATTGCTGCAAACTCAAGATCATAGGTGGCATAGTTACATTATTGGGGATGAAAATACTAAGACACATAAGAAACAACTGATCTATAATGCATCAGAACACAGCCTAACCCTAGATGTGAAGCATCGTAGAAAACATCAAACTGAACTCCCACTACTGGAAGACAAAGAAATAGAGCACTTACCAAATTCTCCTTTAGATACTCAAAAGCTACCTGACACTGATTAGTCCACATGAATGCCTGATCATTTCTAGTCAATGTTATTAGAGGATTCATAACCTGAGAGAAATCGGCTACGAACCTCTTTTAGTAGCCTACAAGACAAAGGAAACTTCGAACCTTTGACACTGTATTAGGGGATTACCAAGATACAATTGCTTCTATATTCTATGAATTCACAACTACTCCCTAATGGGACACAACATGCCCCAAAAAGAAAACTTCTCGAGCCCAAAACTTACACTTCGACAACTTCCCAAACAGATGATGTTAATGAAGAATTCCCAAAATGGCGTGTAGATGCTCTGCATGCTCCTCCTCATATGTGGAATACACAAGGATTTCATCGATGAAAACCACCAAGAACTTATACAAGAACTCAAAAAACACAGTGTTCATCAATCCCATGAACACAGTTGGATAATTATTTATACCGAACGACATTACAATGAACTCATAATGCCCATGATGACAACAGAAAGAAGTCTTCAGGATATCCTCATCCTTCACACGCATCTGATGATATCCTGACCGCAATTAGATCTTTGAGAACCAAATTTTACTCTTCATTTGATCGAATAAATCATCAATCAATGGAAGGGATATTGATTCTTCACTATCACTTTTTTTAAGCAATGATAATCGATACACAACCGCAAACTGCCGTCAGCCTTTATCACGAACAAAACCGGTGCACCCCATAGTGACACACTCGGCCGAACAAAACCGAACTATAACAGACCACAAATCTGTATACGTATCTCTCGTAACTCATAAGGTTCCATACTATATGGAGACATAGAGATAGGAGATGCTCCTTGTTGTATCTCAATCCCAAACTTGATCTCTCGTCAAGGGGGTAATGCTACAACCTCTTCTGGAAAGACATCAGGGTACTCTTTTATGACCCTGGGAAATTCCATCTTTTGAACCTCCAAAGAACTTAGCATCAGCTCAGCCATCATGGATGATAAGGACATTACACGTCTCTAACTTATCTGAGGGTCTCACTTTCCAACAAAAATCGCTGGCTCTCCATCATCATCTAAGAACACCACATGCCTTTTGAAGCAATCCACGATATCCTTCACTGAATACAACCAATCCATACTAAGTATGAAATCATATGGTTTTATATGTAAACATAGGAAACTTCCCCAAGAGAAGTGTTGCCCTAGCACTATCTCACAGTCTCTACATATTTCAAACAAGTCAACTCAACCTCCAACTAGTGTAGTCAATGCCAAGGGCACTGGAAGCCTCTCTACCTCAAGTCCCAAGGCATGGAAAAGTGCAGGTGATATGAAGGAGTGTGTCACTGCTAAATCAAACAAGGCATACGCCTAAGTAGAAAAAAATCAAAGGGTACCTTGAATGACATTTGGCTCTCCTAGTGCTAACAACGCTAAAGCATAAAGCTAACCACGACCTCCTCCAAGACCTCTATAACCTTGATGATGACCACTACCATGGTCTTTCTCTTCTCTCTAATGATGGGGAGAATCACGAGGATGTCCTCTGCCTACCCCATCTTCCCTCTACTGATCCAAAGCTGGCGCAACCTGCTATTACTGCCTCGGCTGGAACTGCCTCAATAGAGAAACCTGGAGTGGAACACCTGGGGCACGATGACTACTCTGAAAGGTCGATCACTCTCGTTGTTAATGACTATAACCACCATAATAAAAAAAAGAGTTTGATCCCTAGAGATAGGCCTAAGATCCACTGCCCCCATAGAAATGAGATGCTAAGGGCTGGTACCTACCCCCAATCGAACAGAAACTCTTCTTCCCTGAAAATCAGAAACCCTAGACCACAGATCCGCTTTGTGAGGAATCAAGAAGACTCCCTTATAGTGATGATCCAGTTCTGGCCAATATCCTCTCGACGACCTCTGCCCTTGCTAGCACTTCAAGATATGTCTTCAGCATAAACAGGGTGACCTGACACTGGATCGCTGCATGCAAAGTCTCCTCAAAATGCCTTGCTCTGGCCTCCTCATATGGCAATAGGTCTGAAGCATATCGTAAAAGGTTCCTGAAATAGATTCCAAACTCTCGCACACTGGAGCTCCCCTATTGAAGGGTAAGTAGTTCCTGGCGACTAGACGCCTTCGCATTCAAAGAAAGAAACTTGACTTTGAACTTGTCTCGGAACTCCTCTCATAAGAATACCAACTCCTGGTGATCCCCAAGGAATAAGAACCACCATTTCCTCACTTACCCATCCATCATCGTCACAACCAAAGACACCCAGTTCTCCTTTTGATCACGGATTGAACTGAAGGCTATCTCAACCTCCTTTAACCAGTCTTCTGTGACTACATCTAAAACGAAGCCCTTGAACTTCTATAGACTCTGGCACCAAAACTCTCAGAGTGTCCTCCTCCAAGTGTCATCATCGTTAACCTATACCCTATGGAAATCTACTGGAATAGCATACCGGACACCTTCTGTGCAAACCTGATGAGTAAATCGACTTGGATCCATACCTGAAAAATAAAAAACAGTTTAGAGCTCCTAAACCTAGAATATGGAAGACTTGATATTAATTAATTAATTTTTTTTATTTTATTCATTTTTGGTTAACCTATACCAAGGTCTACCCATTCAAACACAGGCACAAAGAATAATGATGCATGATCCTTTCCTAGGTCTCTAACCTAAAACTAGTATCACCTCATTTAGTAGCCACTAAACACTTAAAGGTCTAGGAATCAGATCATAGGGGGACCTAAATGCCTATGTATCAACCAGTCTCCAGTATTTACATCACTTGGTAAACTTAACTGACATTGTTTTCCTACCAACCCATGCAACCCCACATGTGCCTAACACCAAACTCCATCCTATCCCTTGACTAGACCTCTAATACCACTCTGTCACGACCCCCTTCCCATAAGGTGTACCCCTCCTGGGTTGGCAATGTGAGAAGGGAGATAGTGACCCCCGAGTCCCACCTCCAGTAGGCCCCGGGTTGGCGACTAGCACCGAGGGTATAATAACCACACAAATGGAAGGAATTACCCTCTAGGAGAACATAGGCGAAAGAGAGAGATAAGAAAGACACCAAAAAACTCCAACTCAGACTTCAATATAAAATAAATCCCAAGTACACATATGTAATGTCATAAAAAACTACTATAACTAAAATGGAAAACTGCAAGTACCAAAGGAAAGTAAAAACAGCAGTAACCACGAAGCCCGAACAACTCCTGCAACCCCAAGCTAGTAGTAACCAGCTTGATCTCCAAACTTCTCTAAGGGACCTGAAAAATAGTTTATATATACATAGGGTGAGTATAACAGTATACTCAATAGGATTCTCCCTAGAGCCTCTCATGCAAAATTAAAGAAAGCATTTTAAATCACACTAAACAATAAGTGAAACTAACTCATCAAATAAATAGGTATACTAAGTTCCCAGCCTCACTATGGATACTCTCATCAATTATAACATACAAGAGTATATAATATAATAAATAATATCAAGGTTACCTTGCTACCACTTCTCTACTGGTTTTTCGCTTTTCCCCAACACCGCACATCCTAAGAATCTCTCTCCAAAAAGGCTTGCCCGTAGACACCTAGGCGTAGTACCACAACTTGAACCTCGTGCAACAAAACCACCACATCCACATAAGCAAAGTAACCAGGTAGTTTCTGAGAGCCACCATAGCTTGCATAATGTGTATCATACGTCGGGTATTAAACCTCAAGCCATTATAGCTTATACACTGAGTAAGTATCCTCAATCCATTACATCCAATACACGTTACACCTATAGTAGTACATAGGAAACTATATCCAGAATATATGTGTGTGAATAACCACAAGCCATTACATCCCTCTACACACATATATGGGGAAAACTAATTGTTGTGCCTACCATCACAAGTAACTAACAATAGAAGAGAGTGGGGCCAAAAGAGGTAGTCATTCATCCATCCTCCCACTGTAATGTTGGGGAAAACACCACCTCAGAACTCATAATCTTCGAGGTTTTAGTCTTCTTAACTGATGGGGTGGAGTAGAGTATAGAAACACAAAAAGTAAAGAATATACTATAGCTCACAGCCACACTATGGAAAAAACCTAGTCTCAAACTCAACTACATCTAACGTCTCTCGGACTGTTGACTGTCACTGCTAAGACAATGTGTCATATAAGAACACAACCATTTAATAAGGTACATTAGATTATCTTATCCCCTTTTATCAGTTTCACTTTATGTTAATTAATTCTTTAAATTTTAATTAACCATTAACAATTAAATATTATATTTTATTATCATCACACCCAAAATCCATTGTTCCTTTAAATTGCAACCTCAGCATTGCATCCCAGCAAGATCCAACCCCATGGGTTAACATCATTTATTCAATCATTTATTAACAACATTATTACTTTCCCATATTCTCAGGAATTCTAGAAAAACATTCTAAGCTACTAAAAACAAGGGGGATCAACACAGTGAGTAGATGAACTACCCGTCGAGTCTTTTCCACCTATATAAAGAGCGTAGACCCATCCTCCCTTGGGAAGCTAAACACAGAAAGAACGTGGAATACCATGTGCATCTTTGCCCCTTTTGGAAAGAGGGTAAGCAAAAACAGCTACCTTGATCAGTGGGGAAAGTAAATAAGATAACAACCAAAAAGATTCAGTAAGCATCCAACATTCACATCCAACCCATTTAATCATCTTCAGTGTCCTCCCCGATACCCTCATGCATAAACCGATGCATCTCTCCACTCTAGGCGTCAGCTGCTGCCACAACTAATGGGCCTCCCAACCACCACATATCACAACATCCACCCAGGATCACAACCCATCACAAGCAGCAAGAAACAACAAATCAATTGAGCTCTTGGCCTTAAACAAGGCATTTTTCCTTCACATGCAACGAACTCTCACAGCTCCAAGCATAAGGCTCTTGGCCTTTATAAGAAAGAGGGTAACTCAAAACCCTACAAGGCGTTAACTTTTATAAAAAAATAGTTCTTTAATCCTTATTGAATTAACCAGTTCATTATTGGTAGATTCCAACTATGGGAAACCTAACCAAAAAGCTATCATAGCTATCACAATAATTAAACATGCTTACTACATAAATTTGATTAACATCAAATAAAAATAACAATAACCAGATTCATTTACATACCACTTTATCTTTATCCAAATAATCATCAATTAATTATGGCTTTACATTCTTTACCAATTTCATCAAGAATTAAATTCTAATAAGCAAAGCATAGATATCATACTATCTAGCAAAAACAAGAGGCAATAACATACGATCAATACCAATTTACTTATATGGTTAAAATATTTATTATGTTAATTACATTTTGATCTAGTGGGATAAAACATGCTAACTCTATAGTTTCATGCAAAAGGATATAGAATACACGAATACCCTACCTCAAAAGGTCCTTGAAGTTCTTTACATGAGAACAATCCATGCAACGGATCACAATCACCTCCCCCGTGACAACTGCATCCACCCAAGGACGTTGTGACACGACCTTACCGACCGACACCCAAGAAAACTCCATTAGAATCATTGATATCACATGCCATAACATGTCAAGGATAAATAGGATAAGAAGGATCGAAGAAGACACAAGAATAGAGGTAGATCATACCTTCTATCGATGACGGATTGACACTTGTTGCTTTCACCAAAATAGGGGGTTCACAAGAAGCAGGAAGAAACTTCAAGGGGAAACGATCCAAGGATTAAGGTCCAATCACACCACTCCTATGAGAAGAAGGAAAATTTTGAGCATCTCACACCGGGGAAAAACAAGGTAGAAAAAGGAAGGAATATATCTCATCCCTTTAAAAGATTTAACGGAGCGGTGGTTTAAGATACATTGGATTTTACATTAAAATATAATTACATTAAACCACATAGTTTGACCAAGTAAAGGCATCCCAAAACTTAGGAAAATTAATATAGGAGTTGTGGGATTTTAATCGGCCTTAAATCCCTTAAAAAAAGGATTTTAATGCGTTTTTAATCAAATAAAACGTTAAATCGACAAAACTAGAAAAATCTAGAAATTTGGAAAAGGAAATATGAAATAGTTCTAGAAACACTGTTCATGACACAGTTTCTATGACACCATTTCTGTGAAACCGTTTCTATGAAACCGTTTCTGTGACACCGTTTCTGTGACACGGTTTCTATGACACCATTTCTGTGACATCGTTTCTGTGACACTGTTTCTGTGACACCATTTCTGTGAGATAGTATTTGTGAGACAGTATCTGTGAGACAGTATCTGTGAGACAATATATGTGAGATAGTATATGTGAGACAGTATCTCTGAGACAGTATCTATGAGACAGTATCTGTGAGATAGTATATGTGAGATAGTGTCATGAAATAGTCTAGAATTTTGGAAAACTGTTGGGTATAAGTCACTTTGACCTCCCAAAACACCTCAAACACCTGATTTCAACAAAAGAATGGACTAGAGAGGTCCAGGAAATTAAATTATAACTACTATAAACCTATGTTATTCATAATAAAATAATAAATTCAGTATCCTAAATATATTAAAATTTCATTATTATTATGTATCTACCATTATCCACCCTCTTTTCTATCAAATGGGAAGTGAAAGTATCGACTACCACCTCCACGTAGTGATATAATTTATTTTCCATCGCTATATTTTATGAATGGTTAATAGGGTGTTCATGATGTTTGTATATGATATTTATGAAATAATTATTCTTTCTAATTATAATACCAAATCTATCTTTTTACATTCTTATCCATTAGAAAACAATAATATCGCTCATACATACAAGTGGACTGCCACCTCCACAAAGCGATGTGATTTGTTTTCATTTTTTCTTTACTTGGATGGTAATAAGAATAGATTTAATAAATATATATTATATATATGATATAATAAATATTATTTAATGGTTAATTATTATTTACATTTCTTTCATTTACTCCATAAAAAAGTGAAAATAGCGTTCATCCGTTCATATGGCCTACCGTCTCTATGAACAGTGAAATTCATTTTTATATCTCTACCTTTTATATATAAATTTAAATATATATATATATATATTATAATAATAATATCAAGATTAAAATTATTAATATGATGATACTGTTATCAAAGTACAAGGATAAAAACTACTGGACCAAAAATTACATGAAAAACGAGACAGTTAACACTCGAAAATGATGAATTTAATACAAAACTATTAATAAATAGGTATTAAAATGAAATAATTGGACCATATATGATATTATAATTATTTATATGGTTCTATTATAAAATTATAATAAATTAAAATTTATTATAAATGGTTTTAAAATAACATACTAAGAAATTCAGACTTGAGGTGAGGGTTTATTTCACAATCTCATCATTATTCGGGATTGCATATATTTAAGTCTCTATTGGGAAAATTATATGATATTTATAAATTAAACTCAAACTATTTTCTTATCATATTTTTATTTTTAAAAATTAAAAATTTTCCATTCCATTTTACTCTTTTAAATTAATCTAGATACCGAAAGAATGTTTTTAAAAAAACTAACTTTGTTTTATATTCTCTTGGGAAACTTTTTCTTCCATATCCATATTTTCATTAAAATGTTTTAAATAATGTTTTTAATATTATAATATGATTTTTTAAGTCATGTTTACCCATTTTTTACTTTATATAAAAAAATTACAAAGTAATATTCTTTTCATTTTCTGAATGAGGTACTTTTTAACTATTTTCTGAAAATGTGATAGGGATCTATGTTTTAACATGATTGGTATGAATGGAATGTCTCACTGTCATGACCTCTCAATGATTTGAAGATTCCTTTAAAATTTTCCATGGTTATTTTTAACGAATTTTTTTCTAATATTCTGGAATTTTTTATTTTTTAAAAGATAATTTCAAAGTGAAAAGGGTATTTTCCACAAGAATATTGTTAATGATATTTTTATATCATTTCTATTCATCAACAAAAACAACCAATTATTTTATTTATGCACTGTTGGGGATATGTTATAATGATACCATTATTATTATTTCTATATATTTTTTTTCTACAAAATTCATGGAACACAATAATTCATCCAAATTGTATTACTTTTAATATTTTTAAAATCATTTATTTTATTTTTCTACTAAATGAAGAAATATTATGTCAGTGTTGCATAAGAATTTAAGGTAATTATTCAATAACTAAAAATTAAAAATAACTTATAATGATAAAAAAAATAATTCATATATCAAATAATCATTTAAAACCAAACATAACCTCTTTATATCCTTATAAAAAATATTAGAGATATTAAAGTCAAGAGAGTGCCATTTTATTTTTATTCTCTTCTTAAATTAATATAAAGGTAAATATCAAAGAAAAATGGACAAAGTGAATATATTTTTATACTTGGATGAGAATGGTCAAACTCAACTTATCAAATAGGATAAATTCAAGTGTTATAGAGTCTTGCCCCAAAGTTTTAACCCTGTTTTACCCATTTACCCTTACCGAAATGACAAAATATTTGCCAAGGTTACTATTCATAATGACCAAAATTAAAAGGGACCTATTTAAAAAAATTATCCTCTTAATTATAAACATATAATCCATTTTATCAAATTAAATTCACAGAATTGGAGATTTTTCATTTAAAATTAAACCTTTGAAAGGCGATGAAAAGTGATTTTCCAAAAAAAATAACTTTTAAGTATAAAAATGTGTTTATACCAAATTCATGTATAATTTTTATTACAATAAAATTTATTGGGTTTAATAAAAATAAACTAATGAAATTTTAAGACTAATCTAAAATATAATGTGACTTTGTAAGTACTTGAAAAAAATACAGTTTTTAATAAGAATCGTTATTTTTCACTATTCATTGAAAAATAAAACTTTTCCGAACATTATCAAAAATTAATTCTATGATAATTGTGATATGATGATTTAAAAAATGATATCCTTATATTAAATATGATTTCTAAAAGTGGTAGAAATTAATTATAATATATTCTCACAAAAAGCAATAAAAACCATTTTTGAAGAGATTGTATTTTAAACCATATAATGACTTTACTAAAAGTATTTTTCAAAATGTGGTTATTAATATTAATAATAAAAACCTAATAGATAGGTTATAATGATATATCATATTATAGTTCATTTAGACTAGGGGTTTCAGGTATCATAAGTTATTAAGGAAAATAAATTTATTCAAAGACAAATATATCATAAAATTTTATGGTTGTACATTCTACCCCTTAAAATGAATTTTTCCCTAAAAATTATATCACTATAATAAAAAAATGAGTATATATCTATTTAAACACATACTTAGGTTTCCAAGTATCTTCTTTATATTTTTAATTCCTCCAAATAACTTTAACTAGGTGAGTATCCATGTTTCGTAGCACTTTATCTCTACAATCCAAGATTTATATCGGTTGTTCTTAATAGGAAAGATCATGATCATGTGGTATAAATTTTTAGGCCATTAAATGTGAAGTATTAGGTATGTACTTCCTCAAAAGAGATACATGGAACACATCATGAACTTGAGAGAGGTTTGGTGTAATTTCCAAGTGATAATATATCATCCCTACTCAATCAAGAATCTTTATGGGGCCAATATACCTAGAGATCATTTTTCCATTATTTTTGAATCTCATAACCTTATTACATAGAGAAATTAACAAAAAAAACTTATCAACAACTTCAAATTCTATATTTCACTGATGATTGTTATAGAAACTTTTATTTCAACTCTATGCTACCATAATGAGTTGTTTAATGGTTCTAAAATTCTCTTCCATTTCCTTAGCTAGCTTGGGTTCCAATAGCTTTCTTTCTCCAACTTCATCTTAGAACATTAGAGTTCTACAATTCTTTCTACATAGGTATTATTAAGGATCAATCTAAATTCTCATGTGAATGCTATTGTTATAAGATATTTCAATAATATGAATGTTTTGATCCCAACCACCTTGAAATACATAGAATAATAACTCATCATATCTTCCATGGTTTGAATGGTTCTATCAGACTAACCATATATATGAGGATGATAAGAAATACTAAAACATAACTCTAAATCCAGATCTTACTAAAAACTTATCTATAATTTCAAGGTAAACCTTGTATCATGATCAGATACAACAGAATGTGGTATTCCATGTAACCTTACCACTTCCTTAATGTATATTCTTGAAATGTGATCAAGAGATAAATATTCTCTGATAAGTGTACTAACATTGTAAGGTGATATACTATAACCAAGATAAAATTATGGATTTTAGATGTTTTGGGGATTATGATGATAAAATCATGGTATGTTTTCTAATTTCCATTCTAGTATGGGTAATGATTGTATAATCTCCTTAGAATTATATCCCTCATCCTTAACTTGTTGACATACCAAGCACCAAGATACATAATCTACAATATCTCTTTTCATGTTATCCTACTATAAATACTCTTTTATATCTCTACACATATTCATACTTCTAGTATCAATAGAGAATGATGAACTATGAGCTTTATCCGACATATCCTTCTTCAAGTCTAGTATTTATGGGACATATACTCAGTTCCTAAACCTTATAATTCTAGTATGGTCATAGTTAACTCAGAAATATTTCTCACCATCTTCTTTAATTCCACAAATTCCTTTCATGCCTTCTTAATCCTATCTTGGATGGATAGTTAAACATTCATCTAAAAAAGATAATATTTTCCCCCTTTCCTCGTGATTTTAAGATTCATATTCTAAAAACACATAAATTTAGATCACTTTGAATCCTCATCATGGAAAAAATAACATGGATTTTTGAATCAGAGCATCCACCACCTTTTTCACCTTCCCATGGTGATAATGTATTAATAAATAATAATATTTTATCAAATCTAACCATATTATCTAGAATGTATTCAAATATTTTTGTATAAATATATACTTAAATATTTTATAAACAGTATATATATCACACCGTTCACCATACAGATAATGACTCTATGTTTTCAATGAAAAATTTACTTATGTTAACTCTAAATCATGAGTTGGATAATTTTTCTCATGAATTTTTAATCCGAAAGAGGCATATGTTATCACAATTTCATTCTATATGAGGACGCATCTCGGTCCCTTATTTGATGAATCACTATTGATCACAAAACTTTATCCACTTCAAGGTAGTGTAATCTTAGACACACTGACCAAACTTATCTTCAGTTCTTTGAAATTATCTTTGCATTCATCTATCCATAATAACTTAAACCCCTTCCAAGTCAACTTAGTGAGTGGATTAGATGGTCAATAGAAATTTCTCAAAAATCATTAGTAGTATTGGGCCAACCCAAGAAAACTATATATCTTAGTTACTGTGGTTATTCTAATCCATTTATCACTAACTTTTTTCTTTGAAGGATCTATCAATATACCCTCACATGATATTATATGACCCAATAATGAAACTTTATGAAGCCAAAATTTACACTTGTTAAATTTAGCATAAAACTTATCCTTCCTCAGGGTCTTCATCACAATTCTCAAATATTATTCATTCTCTTACTCACTCTTTTAATATATAATAATATCATCTATAAATACTACCACAAACTGATCGAGGTAATATTTAAAGACTTTATTCATTAAATCCATGAAGATGGTGGGGCATTGGTAAGTCCAAATGGAATTACTATAAATTCATAATGACCATACCTTGTACGGAAGGTTGTCTTGGGTATATTCTCCTTATTGATCCTTATCTTATGATATCCAAATCAAAGATAAATCTTTGAAAAATATAGAGCTCCTCATAATTGATCAAATAGATTATCGATATGGGATAGGGGATACTTGTTGTTAATAGTGATATTATTAAGTTCCCATTTGAAAGATACACTTTTTTCTATGAGGTATGGATCCTATTATTATCAAACTAAATATTTTTTATCTATATGGGAATGTATAAAGATGTTATAGAGTTGTCTAGAGTGTTTGATCTCATATCAATTCCAAGATTTATAGTTTTTGGATAAATATACAGCGGCACACAGTTGGCACACATTTATTAGTAACCGTACAGATCAACCATGTGAACCAAAAATGAAGATCACTGTTAGTTTGACCATGTGAGGGAGGACACATTCCTATTAAAAAACTACACTAAATTATAGGTGTAAGTTTCACGGTGTGCACACGGTTATCACTAACAGTGATCCTAGGTCATGCGAGGGTGTGGGCTTGGGATAGTTCCAAACACATAGTTTGTACATGGTTTATCTAACTGTGTGCATGAACCATGTGAAGTTTTGGTGCTTAAGTAGTGTACCATGTATGGTTGGCACATGGTTTGGGAAACTGTGATTCCAACCCATGAACCCCTTTAAAAAGGTGATTTTATTATTATGACTATGTTTATTTTAACCCTAAATCCACACTTTCTTCTCCTTATTTCCATGCACAATAGCTCCACTCAAGCTCCCCATTTAATCTCCTCATAGGGATTGAAGGATCTCCTCCATCCAAGATTATAATAAAACATCATTCTTCATGTTGTATACATCTCGGTAATACTATCAATACTCTTGATTCTTTTCTCAATTTATCTCACTGTATTGGATGTTATTTCTATGTGAGGTAATATGACCTACTTTCAAGGTATTTGTCTAGTTTATCCAATTTCATTCATTATAGTTTGAATATGAAGCTGATATCAAATTAGGATTCATCTAATGATATAAGGTAGGTGGCCTAGTACTTTTCCCTAAAAGTTTGGTTGTTTATATCATGTGTTTCTATGATTCATACTAGAATTCCCAAACATTACCTTGGAAATGTGTAGTTCCTAAATTAAATAGTTAGACCTTGAATGAGATACTACCATAGACCCATGAAGTTGTTGGATTTTTATGACCTCGACTCAAACCACCCCTTTTGGTGTGTTTCTATATGTTCCCTTGAAACTTTCACCATGATTATATAACCAAACCACCTCCTAAGGTGGGTTTGGCTTGTTAATTATGATTCAAATGAGTAAATAGAATTAATGAACTTTTTAAATGATATGAATGAAATTTGAATGTAACTTACATGTCACATGACCCTTTTCAAACTATAAATTATGCCCATGAATAAAGGGGATTAAATGAAAGGTGAAATGGAATAATACTTCACTTGTCTTATGTAAGGTTAAACATGATTATGGATTTTATTATGACCTTTATATACTTTTATAGGATGTCCTACCTTGGGAAAATCTTGGATTCCCCACCTAGGTTTTCCTTGACTACCCATAGGATTCCACCTAATTCATTAATTCATTTACCAAGAGTTGACACCCCTCTTAGATTTGGTCCTTGTCTTACATTGATGACTACCTTAGTGTGGATATGTATAATCATACATTAATTTATCTATAAATTAAAATGCCTTGAATTAATCTTTATGTATTCAGACTTGGAATACATTATATTATCTCTTTGGGCTCTAATAAAGTCTATCTCAATAATTATTAGTACTTATTCATAGGTATCAATAGATTTATTATTATATAAGTGAAATTTAGAGGGTTTACCCTTGGATTAAACTCACCCCTTTATTTCCAATGTCGCCACTGATAGTTGTGAGTTGGTTTGTCCTTCTAAGGTTGTGGTTTTACTCTTATAATATTATACTTAAATTCCTTGGTTATATTCCTTGGGTATTGTCCAGTACTTATATATATACATATATTTATATATGATGACATATGTTCATAGAAATTTTAGATTAGGCTAAAGTAGGTATTGTTAGATGGGTATCCCCTAGGAACCCGAGTCAGAATGATTTCAGTTATATTATAGAATTCATTTATCATTATACCCACACATTGATCATTTTATATTCACAGGATATATGGTATTAGTATTTATTGGTGGTGGCCTACTGAATTTTACTCTCACCCTATTTAGGACACTGATTGCTACCCAGATAGACTTCATGGATGTAGGGACAAATGAAAGCACCAAGATATGGATGTTTGATTTTCTATACTGGGATGGAGTACGGGAGTAGAGGACCAAACTAGTGCTCGTGATTATATTAGAGTATATATTGTGGTATTTTTTTTGTATTTTTTTATATCATGTATTGTTGTATGTTTACTACCATGTTCCCATTACTCCCCCTTTTTGTGTGGCATTATGACATTACCATCTTTTTTATATAACACTGGTTATTTTTTATTTCTATATTTATTGTATGGATATTCATTTCTGCTATTTCCATTATAATGATTCCATTGTTTTATATAATTTTTAATGTTGTTATCCACTCTGATAAAGAGGGTATAGTCTCCTGACCATACCATCATAGACTATCACTGTTATTCAGAGGCCTCTAGCATATAGGGAGTCATGCTTGAGGCCATGTTTCTTTTGGGCCAGGTCAATTATGATTAGATCGTCTAAGATGTCACAAAGTGGTTTCAATGCTTCTTTTATTTGATTTATTGTTTTGGGATGGTAGATATGAGACTAGGAAATGTAGGAAATTTTTAATCAGCACCATTATCTATTCCACCTTATAGGATGGATCTTATAGAGCTTCAAGAACTCAAGAGTTAGTTAGAGGACCCAGAATAAAAAGGGTTTATAAAACTTAGTACTTCTCCTTGTGGTTTTTCCATGCTTTTCTCCAAGGAGTATAGGGGAATCAGAATGTGTGTGGATTATCGGTGGATGAATCAACTTACAGTTAAGAACTAGTACCCACTTCAACTTGTAGAAGATCTATTTAACCATCTCAAAGGAGCTAGGGTCCTCTCAAAGATTTATTTAAGATTGAGCTATCATAAATTATGATTTAGGCCTTAGGATATACAATGTACATCTTTTTAAAGTGGATATATTGTTTATGACCATTTGGTAATGTGGTTCAGTCTCATGAACACTCCATCTATTTTTATGGCCTTGATGAATCGAGTTTTCCACCCATACCTATATTATTTTGGGGTATTTTTAGTGGATAAAATATTAGTGTATTATAAAACTCAACACGATCATTTAAAACACCTTGAAATCATATTAGATACACTAAGAGATCACCAGTTATATGCTAATCTCACAAAATACCACTTTTAGACTAATAAAGTTTACTTTCTGGATCATGTTATATCAAAAGTAGGGGTATTTTTTGATCTAGATATGATGAGAGTCATAGTTTCCTGGTAGAATACCATTAAATTTTTTTATATTAAAAGTTTATTGGGGATAACTATTTATTATAAGTGTTTTATTTGGGACTTTTCATGGTCTGAAACATGTGAGAAGTCCTTTTAGGTGTTGAAGAGAAGGTTGATCTCATCACCAATCCTGACTTTACCTAATCCTGGAATAGGATATATGGATTATTATGATGCATTAATAATTTGTATGGGATTCATTTTGATGTAAGTGTAATGATTTTTGGAATATGAGTCTCGATAGTTGTGGCCTCACGATCAAAATTACCCAACACAGGACCTCGGGTTAGTAGTAGTTTTTCATGTCATGTGTTACTGGAGGCATTATCTGTTGAGAGGGAGATTCATAGTATACATGGACCATAATAGTCTAAAATAAATATTCAATCAGTGTTATTTTAACCTCAAATGGTGAATATGTATTTAATACACGTAATCTTTTGATTTTGGGCTTGTTATATGCCTGGGAAAGACATTACAGTGGCTGATGCTCTGAGCCGTAAAACTTAGACACAAGAAATTTAGAAATCCAATGGTGAGTGATAGTTGATGGATCTATTTTCTAAGATGGATTTAGATGTTCAAGAGTGTCACAAATATCATATTCTTATAGATTTAACAGTGAACTCGTCACTTTTTTATTGAGTAAAGATAAGACAGGTTTTAGATCCCAGAGGATTGGTCCTGAGGGGAGGAGTTTTAGGTGATTACCCACTACTTAGTTGGGTCATTTATGAGGATGAGATCTTGATTATTCATGGGAATATTTGGGTACCTATAGAAAAGTTATGGTAGATGATTCATGAGTCATGTGCCTCTAAATTGGAATTCCATCACATACTCACCAAGATGTATCATGACTTATTCCACCAATATTGATGGTTAGGAATGAAAAAGCAGATAGCGGGTTTTGTTACTTGGTGTTCCACCTGTTAGTAGGTGAAGGAAGAACACTAATAGCCTAACATTCCATTACAAATGTTACCCATTCCAGAGTGTAAGGATAGTTTCACTATATATTTTTTGATGGTGTTACCAAAATCACCTCAAGGCAATGAATTAGTATGGTTAATCATAGACATACTGACAAAGGTCACCCATTTCCTACCTATCAGTTATACCTTCTCAGTGGATGAACTTCAGAGGCTTTGCATCCATGCTATTATACACCTCCATGGTGTTCGTTGTACCATAGTATTCAATAGTGATGCTCAATTAACTTATCATTTTTGGTAAGGGTTGTATAAAACCTTGGGTTTATAAGAACTTCAAAGTACAGTATATCACCCTAAAACCGATGGTTAGTCTGAGTGTACTATACAGGTGTTAGAGAAAATGATTAGGGAATGCATCCTTGATTTTTGAGGTTATTGGGAGAATCATTTACCTCTTTTTGAGTTCACTTATAATAATATTTTTCAATCTACCATTTAGATGGATCCTTATAAGGAACTCTATGGTTGGTCATGCCATTCACCCTTGTGCTAGTTTAAGGCAGGTGAGGTGGTGTTATTAGGACCTTGTATCATTCATGATACATCAAATTAGGTGTAACTTATTAGGATACATGTGGATATAGCTAAATCTAGGAAAACTTATTATACTTATCTTCATCGCTAGCAACTAGAGTTTGAGTTGGGAGATCAGGTCTTATTGTGGGTTTTGACTAGATTGGGCCATTGAGGAATTCGAAGGCAAGGTAATCCATCACTAAGATTCATCAGACCTTTCAAGATTTTAGAGAGAGTCAGGGTGGTATTATATCAAATATCTCTTCTTTATAGGAATTGATCCATACATGACGTCTTCCATGTTTCTTATCTTCATTGATATCATTCTAACCCATATAATTCTTTTGATCTAGAAGAGGTTGAGTTGGATATTGATGCTTTTTTCAAGGAATATCTTGTTCATATTGTTTCTCATAGCATGATGGATCTTCAAGGAAAGTAAGTTCCTATTTTTCAAGTTCTATGAAATCATTTTCATACACAAGATGATACCTAGGAATGATAGGTTGATTTATGTGCTTAGTGACCAAAATTATTCTCAGATGATGCTCAACCACCCTCTGAAGGGAAACTTAGGGATGAGTTGTTTTAAAGAGGGAAGTTTATAAGATCCTGGTTTTTTATGATGTATGGAACTTATTATTTTTAGTATAAATATTTTATTTTATCTATATGGTAATTAATAATGATTTTATAGAGGTTTTGGGAGTATTTGGGCTCGGCTTGGGGCCTGAAGTTATAATTTTTCGAGAAACGGATAGAGGTGCACGTTTCACCCATGGTTAGTAGTAACTATATGGATAAACCATGTGAAAAAAAAGTATATATCATGGTTATTTTAACCATGTGATGTAGGATGTATGCCCATGAAAAACCTGTAATAAATTATGGTTGTAATTCACACAGTGTGTGCACGGTTAGTACTAACTGTGAATCTTGGCCATATGGGGGTGTGGGATTAGGACAGTGCCAAACGAATGGTTTAAACAAGGTTTGTCTAACCGCATTCATGAACCATGAAAGGGGCTAGTGATTAGGTAGTGTTCTATGCATGGTTTGTAAAATAATGTGGAAAAGTGTGTTATCCTTTTAAAAGGGTGATTTTAACATTATGCCCCTTTTTCTTTTAACCCTAAAGCCACACTTTCTTCTCATTTTTTTCCACACATAGTAGAACCCACTCAAGATCCCTCTTGGATCTACTTTTATTAATTGAATTATCTCCTTCATTTGATATTAGAATATAATTCCATTCATCGCATTGGATTCCTCTCGGTAAGACTATAAATCCTTCTGATTCTTTTCTCAGTTTATTTAACCATCTTGGATAGTATTTACATACAAGCACATATGCCCTATTTATAGGGAATTTTTATAGTTTCTCTAATTTATATTGTTCTATCTTGAATATAAATTTGATATTAGATGAGGATTCATCTACTATCATAAGGTAGTTGGTCTAGTGTTTTTTCCTAAAATTATAGTTGTGTGTATCATGCGTCGTTGTTCCATATGTTGGACTTACTATGTGTTGCATTGGAAATGTGTAATTCCAAAATTAAATCGTTAGACCTTGATTGAGATACACCCATAGACCATTTATGTTATTGGAGGTTGAAAACCTCGACTCAAACAACCCCTTCAGGTTTGTTTCTATATGTTCCCTTGACACTTTCACCATGCCTATGTGACCAAACCACCTCCTAAGGTGGGTTTATCTTGTTAATTATGATTCAAATGAGTAAATGGAATTAATTGAAATGTTAAATTATATATGTGAAATGTGAATGGAAATTCCATTTCACTTGAGCCTCATTAGAGTATGAATTATTCCCATGAAAAAAGAGGATTAAATGAAAGGTGTAACAGAATAATACTTCACTAGTATTATGAAAGGATAAACATGATTATGGTTTTTATTATGACATTTATATATTGTTATAGGATGGACTACCTTAGGTAAGTCTTGGATTCCCCACCTGGGCTTTCCTTGACTACCCAAAGGATGCCACCTGATTCATTGATGTGTTTTCCAAGATTTGACACCCCTCTTGGATTCGATCATTATCTTACATTAATGATTGCCTTGGTGTGGATCTATAGACTCATCCATTACATTCTCCAGAAATTAGAATGTACTAGACTATCTCCTTGGATTTGACTTAAGGTTTTAGGATGTGAACCACCTCATATTATCTCCTTGATCTCCAATCAAGTCTATCCCAAGGCTACTTGGGACTTCTTCCTAGGGCTGGATAGTTTTATTATTATAAAACTCCAATGTTGAGGTTTCACCCATAGATCACACTCACCATCTTATTTCCAATGTCACTTTAATGTACTATATTTTTTTGTGTATTATTTTTAAATATTATATGGATTAACTTTGAGACCAGGAACTAAGACGACATGAAATTCTGTGGTCCGATGTTCCCAGAATAAATATTTAAAATATATTAAAATATTAAATAGCATGCACGCATGGTTTTTTTGAAAAAATGAAATAAATTCTAAATGAGAGCCTATATCATAAATTTTAGGACATCGTTGCATTCAGAACAGTGGTTTTACCCTAGGAACAACCTAGAATTGGTCGACATGGTTTGGTTCATCACGGACACTTAAATAAATAAAATAAATTAAGAAAATTTGTTTTATTTTGTTGACGTAGTGATGTAGTGATTTAATCTTTAAATTTATCCCCATGTTAGATATATAATTTTAGCCTCATAACCCTATAATCCTCAAGAGACATTGGAGAAAAAGAGTGAGATGGATAATTCTCTTGATCAGACGACGACAAAATTTTGATCAAAGATCAGCATGCACCAATCTTAACAAATCTCACCAACGATTATGATGTGGTGACCATTCTTCATCAATGAGCAGTCTGAATCCAATTAGGATGTGTTATTTTTATTTAAATTCCTTGATATTGATTCCTACAATGAATGCAGAAAAATCCACAAACATATTACCCGCGGATCGATTATATTTGCAGGATGGGTTATTTTGTGGGATTTATTGGGAATTGATTCTTGAGATTTGTTTGGATTTTTTATCATTCTAATAGTGATGAACCAATATCAACATGAACATTGATTAAGGTTCATCCTTATCGATTGGTTTTTTTCTTTTCTCCCTCAATTATTCTGTTCTTTATCATACGTTCTTCGTTCTTCTCGTGTTTTGAACCCCTTGTGAATAATTGATCGTTGCACCTTTTATTCTTATCGAAATGATCTAAAACCATAGATCTGGCATCGGGATGACCTAATGGAGGTGTGATGGCGGTTGTGGCAGCGGATCGAATGACAGTAGGTGTGGAATTAATATTCTTTTGTGGTAATGAATAACAGTTATGATTGCATTTTCCAAGCCGATTGAAGGCCCAAATCCCATCGATTCAATGTTAGGGTGGCTCGATGATCTTGGATCTAGATTTTCAAGGTGAAAAAAACACAGAAATGGAATCCGAGTGATCGACGGCATGATTGGGAGGAAGAAGATGGGTTTCTAGAAAACCTAATACACACGGTATGTAGTCCCTAACTATATAGCATATAGTCCTCAGTTTAATGACTTGGCATGTACATGGGGATTACATGGACACAGGGTAGATTACACAGTTTGCCTACAAAGTGTTTACTCCCCCACAGAGATTTTCCTAGACCAGCTACATGGGCTACCCCGTGTACTAGTATACGGTCAGGGACACACAGGTTGACATCATGTACTGGCACATGGCTGGAGTACATGGGTGGACCTCGGATGCAAGGAAATTACATTTAACTCTTCTACATGCCATGCATTCCTATTTTACATGACATGGTTGGAAGACACGGGTTGTTGTACATGGGTAGAACCTGAGGTCAAGGGACATGGTTTGTGGCCATACTATATGTTGTGTACCCCTCTCTACATGGATTGAGATTCTTTTCCTCCATATCTTGGAAATTTTTCATTAGGTTTTGTTCCCTTTATTTTTTCCCTAAAGGTTGGTATGAATCGTTTCCTACTCCTAGTACTATGATTCCTTTAGTAGAAATTCTTGGATAGAGTTGTTGGAATCCCCCTGAGAGGCCTAGATTGGGATCATCTATTCATATTTTTTCCTAGGTAGATTTATTGGTATCAACATGACCAACACTATTCGGGCACAGATCCTATACTTAGCAGGTTAGTCCAAATTGAGTTGTTGGTATTACCCCATGAACCTGGCTGTGATCCTCATTTTCATATCATATTCTATTCATATCTATTAGCGTGTATCCTTCTCATGATAGTACCTGACAAAAAGTACCTCTCAAATGGATGCCATCAATGTTATCGGACTCAGGAGTGTGTTCTCCCGAATGAGTGCTTCATGAAATCTTAGAGATGAATTCCTAGGGATGGTATACTATGGTTGTAGATTTCCTCTAGATCATGTGTCGTGGATTGATTATATCTGGATATTCTTGTTATATTTATTGTAGACATATACCTGTATAGATATGATTGTACTTTCCTTTGTTGTATTACTTTGTGGTTTTGGGGTGTCCTACTGGGTATTGTTATGCTCACCCTTATATGATCTTTTCCCACACATGTTGTATCTTGTGCAGATGATCAACCTTTTTATGGAGTCCTAGGTGAACCAGGACCATACGGTGCTTAGTGATATCGAACATACCTAGGTGCGTTACTAAGGCTTTTAGACAACATTCCTAGTACTATTTACTTACAAGTTGGACTCGTGTTACAATATTCTTATGGTGGGATTGTATTTGGACCTTTTTTCTTTACTTTATTTCCTGTCATACTTTGGTTATGGGATATAGTTTTATGTATGAATTAGTTACTTAGTGGTTTTTAAATTTTAGCATTTTTGTGGGCTTGGAGATGTGTGTGTGTGTACAGGTAGATAGGAAATGCCTCCCATGTTAGTGATATTCCTACTTGATGATATTCACCAACCTATAGCCTATTGGAGGAAGACTTGGTGAGTCGTGGAATGGGCCCCATCGAGATGGGTTGTGACATAGTGGTATCAGATCTGGTCGGTTCTACTTTAGGACCAAGATTCTGTGAGATTGGTTTTGGGAAATAGTGTTAAGTGTTTCAAGTTTGGATTTTAGTCCAGGTACTTTAGTGTTGGTACGGAAGCCAATGTATCCATAAACCAAGACTCTACTAACCTATTTTTCAACTCGTTACATGAGAACACTGGTTGTAGGGAAAACAATGGTACATGCATCATATAGGAATGGGTTGTGGTTCCATTTCCTTCTTGAGACATCTCTCAAGATATACTCATTAATCGTGGTACATCTTGTTTGTTTCAGGATGACTCTATGATGTATACCATCTAGGATTCAGTATCTTGATCATGAGGATGACCCCCTCAGTGATGAGGCTTTGATATAGGGACCAGTTCCTCAGATGTTACCTCCAAGTGGTGCACTATCCATACCGCCACCTATAGAGCAGCACGAAATACCCACAGTACCAACGAATGAAGAGTGAAGGATGAGTGCGCTTCACGAGTTTTAGTGATAGATACCCCTTAGGTTTTGAGGTGATCACAGACCATAGGCGGCTGAGGATTATCTTGAGGTAGTGAAATAACTTTTCCATCTGGTT
This sequence comes from Viscum album, assembly GCA_963277665.1. Taxonomy (NCBI): domain Eukaryota; kingdom Viridiplantae; phylum Streptophyta; class Magnoliopsida; order Santalales; family Viscaceae; genus Viscum; species Viscum album. Next base: position 58,535,027 of record OY728156.1, read on the forward strand.
GTGACACCAGCAAATTAAATGGTGGACCTGGCGGTGATCCTTCTACATGGCTCAGTAGGATAATGGTGGAGTTTGGTTATCTAGACTTATGATGAGGCAACTCTTTCATGGATAGAGTTTGAGCACCTATTTAGATAGGATTTCTCACCAGTTACGCTGAGGGATGTTCATATCTAGGAGATTTTTCAACTTCATTAGGGATTCATTTCATTATCTAATTATTCATCTTAGTTTACCAACCTTTCCAAGTAATCGATGGATGTGGTTTGAGAATAGTACTTTAGTGATCAAACCTTCAATTGATGTCTTTTTAGAGACATATGATCTAGTTTTATCCCTATGTTCATTCATAATTATGATGGGGTTCTTGATCAGGCTTTGGTGGTTAAAATCTTCTTGGCTAAGCAGATATAGTCGGTGATAGTCAGCAGTGGTCATGAAGGATCAGAGACCTCATCAACAAGGATCTGACGTCAGTCTCAAGTACCTAGACATGGGATATGTTTTAGGAGGAGTTTCTAGGATATTGGATCTTCAATTCAGGGCTCATAGAGTAGGTCTAGTCATCCTAGAGATAGGTTGTGTTATTCATGTGATGGTAGGGTACATCTCGCTTGAGATTGTATGACCCACTGTAATACTGAAAAGGAGATTGTGGATGGACCATCGAGATATAGACAGTGATAGGATCAAGCAAATATGTTGGGTTTCAGATGTGGAGGAGGATTTGGGAGAGTAGTATGAGGTGGTCAACATTTTTACTTGTTACCACCACCACCCCCACGTGGTATGTGCTAGGCTCGAGGAGCTGGAGGAAAGGGGTGGGGATAGTTGCATGCGGTTGAGGCTTATGACCTAGGGACTCCATAAGTGATTCAAGGTATGATATATGTTTTTTTGTACTTTAGATCCAGTACTGATAGATACAGGTTCTAGTCATTCCTTTATTTACATATATCTCGTATGATACCTAGAGATTCCAGTTGAATCATTGACTCAACCTTTACACTTAGTGACGCCTATTGGAGAAGACACAGTGATCAAAAACTTGTGAAGAGAGTGTGACATGACCCTTGGTGGTGAGAGTTTCATTTAGAACCTCTTGGTAGTGGAATCAAGGCCTTGCGACGTCATTCTTGGTATGGATTGGTTATCTACAGTTCATGCCCAAATTGATTGTTTTAGGTGAAGGGTGTGATGTGTCCGCAGTGATGGAACTGGGTTTTCCTTTTTCAGAGAAAAGTAATCCCAAGAAGCACAGGGTGGACTCGTGCATATGAGGGTGTAACAGATTACTCATTGGTTGGATAGCTTGAACCTTGGTGCAGTGGATGTTATGAGTTTCCAGTTTCCTGCAGTGGCAGTGGAGTATAAGGATATCTTTCCTAAAGATGTTCCAGGTTTGACTTACCATTGAGAGATATAATTTTTCATTGATCTACACACCAAGAATCTACTGATATCTTCACCAGCATATCATATGGATCTTATAGAGATTTGTGAGCTGAGGGTGCAATTGGAGGACTTGTAGAGGAAGGGATTTGTGATACCTAGTGTTTTCACCCTGGGCAGCCCCAGTTTTGTTTTCCAAAAAGGCAGACAGGAGCTTAATGTTTTGTGTGTACTACTAACTCCTGAACTAGGTGACCATGAATAATAAGTATCCACTACCAAGGATCAATGATATCTTTGATCAGTTGAGAGGGTCACGATGGTTCTTGAAGGTTGACCTCAGATCAGGTTATCACCAACTGCGAGTACGATATGAGGATATATCAAAGATGAAATTTAGATGTTATTATGGTCACTATGATTACTTGGTGATGCCCTTTGGAATAACAAACTCCCTAGAAATATTCACGGGACTCATGAACCAGATCTTTTAGCCTTTCTTAGACTGATTTTTGGTGGTCTTCATTAACGATATCCTTGTGTACTAAGAATTTGAGGAGGAGCACACAATACACTTAAGGATAATTTTGGATATACTCTGAGAGCACCATATTTATAGGAATCTCTCGAACTGATAGTTCTAGATTTAGTTATTACACTTTTTGGGACACGTTATCTTAGAGGATGGAGTGGAAGTGGACCTGGCCAAGGTTGAGGCAGTGTTAGAATGGGATCCACCTAAGTACATTATAGAGGTGCAGAGCTTCCTTGGGTTGGCAGGCTATTATTGGAGATTCATACCTAATTTCTCCAATATTTCATCACCCATGACAGCTTTTAATCAAAAGGGGTATCCTTTCATGTGTAAAAAAAGTGACAACAATCTTTTTAGTAGTTAAGACAGAGTTTGACGAGCACTCTGGTCTTGAGATTAATGGAGTAGGGTGTCAAGTATGTGGTATTCTGTTATGTGTTTGTAATCATTCTTGGTTTCATCCTGATTTAGAGGAAAGTAATGATTGCCTATGGTTCATGTCATTTGAGACCACATGAGTAGAACTACGTGACCCATGATCTTGGGTTAGCAGTGGTAGTCTTCTCTTTGAAAATATGAAGATACTACCTAATGGAGAGTGATTTGTTATCTATCCTAATCACAAGAGTCTCAAGTATATCTTCTATCATAATGATATTAACTTGAGACAGAGGTGATGGCTAGAGTTCCTCCAGGATTATGACTTCAAAATTATCTATACTTCTGAGAAGGGGAATGTGGTAGAAGATTCTCTTATCAAGATATCTAGTTTGCAGTTTTTAATGAGACATCAAAGAAGTTGGCCTCATTGTAGTTATCCTTTGTGGATGTATATGGAGAAACTTACCTCTAGTATATGGTTGTTATCCCTTCACTCTTACAGTGAGTTAGGGAGGCACAACTTGGGGATACTGACTTTGAGACTCTACATGCTCATATATTCATAATGCATTATCCTAATGGATTTTATAAAGGTTGAGATCATGTCGTTATTTTCAGAGGACACACAATAGTACCAGTAACATTATGGGAGTATATTTTAAGGGAGTTTTATACGTCCCCTTTAGTGGTACATCTGATCATGGAAAAGATGTACCAAGACCTCCAACATCAGTTTTGGTGACCAGGGATGAACAAAGGACTTGCATATTTTTTCTCTTGATGCCTTACTTGTCAGCAAGTGAAGGTTGATCACCAAGTTCCAACAGGTTTAACTCAACCCCTTGAGGTTCCAGAATATAAGTGGGATGTTATATCTTTTTACTTTGTGACGGTATTACCATGTACGTCTAGGGGACACGATTCCATTTGGGTGATTGTTGACTGACTCACCAAGTCATACCACTTCTAAGCTATCTAAGAGCAGAGTTCAATAGAGAACTTGAGATGTATCTACATTCAGAAGATAGTTTGACTCCATAGAGTTTCATTGATGATTGATTCTAATCATGATGATCACTTTACATCCCGGTTGAGGAAGGGATTATAGGAGGCGTTTGGGATCTAGACATGCTTAAGCATAGTGTTTCACTAAAAAACTAATGACCGGACAGAACAGACCATTCAGGTTCTGGAGGAAATGCTACAAGATTTCTTGTTAGACTTTGGCCATAGTTTGGAGGATCACCTATCATTGTTGGATTTCATGTACAAAAATAGATACCATTCTACCATTGGTATGGCTTGAGGATTTTTATGGGTGACCATGTAGGTCACCACTTTGCTAGACTGGACTAGGAGAGTCAGCACACATGAGCCCAGGGTTGATGTGAGCTATAACAGAGAAGGTGAAAATCATCCAAGAGTGGATGAAGACTACAAAAATCCATTAGAAGTCTTGTGCTGATAGGAGATGAAGGCCTTTGGAGTTCAATTAAGGAAACCATGTGTTCCTACGAACTTCACATCGGCGTGGATTATGGAGATTTTATTGGGGTGGCAAGCTATCTCCGAGGTTCATTGGGACCTTTCAGATCTTGAATATAGTTGGTGAAGTGTCATACCGCTTATCTCTACCTCTACAGATAGAGTGGGTGCATTATTTCTTTCACATGTCACAGTTGATGTGGTACGTGCATGACCCATCACATGTTATCGATTGGGGTGAGCTGGACATCGGGGATGGAGCGACTTTTGCTGAGTACCAAGTAGATATCGAGGATCAGAAGGAGAGGATACTTTGTGGGAAATTGATTCTTTTTGTTCATGTCTGATGGTAGAAAGGGAATATCTGGGAGAGAACTTGGTAGCAGGAGGCTCATATTCATGCTCAGTACTCTCATCTTTTTTATTAGCCCTTATTTTGGATTTTTGAGGATGTAAAGCTCCAAGGTGTGGAGAATTAATATCCCAGATTTTTTTTGTGTATTATTTTTAAATATTATATGGATTAACTTTGAGACCATACACTGAGATGACATTTGATTCCAAGGCCCAATGTACCCATAATAAATGTTTGAAATGTATTAAAAAAATAAATATCATGTGTACGTGGTTTCCTGAAAAATTGGAATAACATCTAAATGGGTGCCCGAATTAGAAATATGAGGGAATAATTGCATTCAGAAGAGTGGACTTACCCTAGGTGTGACCTGGCATTGGTCGGTGCAGGTCAGTTGTGGAAAGTCATCAAGAACACATAAATGAATCAAATAAATTAATAAAATTTATAGCGATGTAGTGATTTTCTATTTAAATGTATCCCCATGTCAGAGATCCAAGGTTAGCCTCATAACCCTAGAATCCTATGGAGACATTGGAGAGAGATAGATCTGGGGAATCCTCCCAAGCATGAAATAATAAAATTCAGATTGAATATCGGAGCACACCAATCTTGACATATCTCACCAATGACTATGATGCAGTGATAGTTATTTGTTAGCGAGCAATCCAAATCCAGGTAGGATTTGTTATTTTTATTTCATTTCCCTGTTCTTGATTTATATGATGAATGTGGACTAATCCATGAATAGATTATCCAATGGATCGATCATATTTGTGGGATTGGTCATTTTTTGGGATTTATTGAGAGTTGATTCTTGAGATTTTTTTGGATTCATTAATGTTTTAACAGTGAAGAACCAAGATCGACATGAACATCGATTGTGGTTCGTTCCTATCGATTGGTTTTTACTTTTATCCCCCAATTTTGGCATTCTTCATCACACATTCTTTGTTGTTCCCATGATTTTAACCCCTTATGAATAATCGATTATTGCACCTTAGATTCTTGGAACATTGATCTGAAACCATAGATCTGACATCGGGACGAACCAATGAAGGTGAGACAGTGGTTTCAGTAGCGGATCAAACGACGATTGGTTTCGAATTCACGTTCTTCGTCAGTAATGAAGAATGGTTACAATCACATTTTCTAATCCAAATGAAGGCCTGAATCTCATCGATTCATTGTTAGGGTGACAGGACGAACTTGGATTTTAAGTTTTGAGGTGAATGGACCATCGAAATGGAATCCGGATGATTGATGGCCCAAGTGGGAGGAATAAGAAGGGTTTCTAGAAAACCCGATACACACAGCGTGTATTCCCAGACTACACGGTGTGTAGTGACTAATTGAACAACTCAGCATGTACAGGGGGGTATGTGAAAACGGGGTGGAGTACACGGGTTGCCTACATAGCATGTACCCCCCCCCCCCCCACAGCTTTTCCTAGACCAGTTACACGGGCTACCTAATGTACTGGTACATGGGCAGGGACACACGGGTTGACCCCATGTACTGGAACACAAGTGCAATACAGGGGAAAACCCTAGATGCAAGAACGCAGTGTGTAACCCTTCTACACACCATGCATTCCTATTTTACATGACATGGTTGGAAGACACGAGCTGTTGTACACGGGAAAAACTCGGGGTTAAGGTACAAGGTGTGTGACCCTACTACACATCATGTACCCATCTCTACATGGCTTGAACTTCTTGTACTCCATATATTGGACAAGTTTTTTAAGGGTTTGTTCCCTTTATTGTTTCCCTGAAGGTTGGTACAAATCATTTCTTACTCTGAGGATTACGATATCTTCAACAGGACTTCCTAGATATAGTTTCTATAATCCCCCTAAGAGTCCTAAAGTGGGATCCTCTATTCATTTTCATGCCCTATTTGGATTTCTTAGTATCTATGTGACCAACACTATTTGGGTGCTGATACTCTACTTAGCGGTTTAATCTAGATTGAGTTGTTTCTATCACCCCATAGTTATGGCTATGATCCTCATCTGTGTATCGTATCCTCTTCAGATCGGTCAGCATGTATCTTTCTCATGACAGTACCTGATGAGTAGTACCTCTCAAACGTATGTCATCAGTGTTATCAGACTCAGGATTATGTTCTCTTGTATGAGTGCTTCATGGAATATTTGAGCTGAATTCATAGGGATGCTAAACTATAGTTGTAACTTAGCTCTAGATTGTGTGTCTTGAATTGAGTATATCTTAATATTCTTATTATATGTATTATAGACATATACCTATGTAGAGATGATTTTACTTTCATTTGTTGTATTTTTTGTGGTTTCGGGGTGTCCTACTAAGTATTGTTATACTCACCCCTGCATAGGATTTTCCTACATGTGTTGTGTCTTGTGTAGATGATCAACCTTTTGATGGGGTCCTAAGAGGACCAGAACTAGATGGTGCTTAGTGAGACTGAATAGACCGAGGTACATTCTTGTGGCTTTCAGACAGTAGTCCCAGTACCTTTTACTTACAGGTTAGACTCATGTTACATACTTCTTGTGGTGGTCTTGTATTTGGCCCAGTTTTCTTTACTTTACTTTCTTTCATACTATAGTTAAGGGATATAGTTGTATGTATGCATTGGTTACTTAGTTGTTTTTACATTTCAACATTTTTATGGGCTTGGAGATGTGTGTGTGTGTGTGTTCATATAGGTAGATAGTAAATGCCTCCCATGTTATTGATATTCCTACATAGTTCTAGTCACCATCCCCTAGCCTATTGGAGGTGAGCTTGGGGAGTCGCGGCACGGGCCCCACCGAGATGGGTCATGATAGTCACCACTAATATTTGTGAGTTGGTTTGGCCTTCTATAGTCATGTTTTTACACCTATGATGTTATACTTGGATTCCTTGGTTATATTCATCGGGTCATGATTAGTACTTATATATATATATATATATATATATATATCTGATGACATATGTTCAGAGAAATTATAGCTTAGGCCGAAGCAGGTAGTGTCAGATGGGTATCCCCCAGGAACCCAATCCGACTGGGTTTTAGTTATTTTACAACCATCATTTATCATTATATCTATACACTATTTATTTTATTTTCACGGGATGGATAGTATTAGATGTCATTGGGGGTGGCCTACTAGGTTTTACTCACACCCTTTTTGGGTCACCGATTAGTACCCGGACAGACTTTATGGATATAGGTAGGGACAAAGAAAATTTCCCAGCTATAGATGCTTGATTTTATATACTAGGATAGATTATGAGAGAAGAGTACCGATGTAGTTATAGTGATTCTATTAGAGTATAGCTTGTGGTATTTTGTGTATTTTTTATATATAATGTATTATTGTATACCTTCTACCTTGTTCCCATTACTCCCAATTTTGTGTAGAATCATGACATTATCATCTTTTATATATGACACTGGTTATTGTTTATTTATATATTTATTGTCTGGATGTTCAATTTCCATTGTTTCCATTATACTTCTTCTATTGATTTATATATTCTTCATAGTTATGCTCCACTCTGATAAAGAGGGTATAGTCTCCCCACCATACCATCATAGACCCCCACTACTAGTCGATATCCTTTGGAATATGGGGAGACATTATTAAGGCCATGTGGACTCATGGTTAGGTTACTTATAAGTGTACTAGGTCTGGGATGTCACACCAATAATTGATTCAAAGATTCATTGACACATCTTTCTTCTTAACAAAAATAATAGGTGCACCCCATGGTAAAGCACAGGGTAATATGAATCCCTTATCAAGATTCTCTTAGAGTTTCTTCTTCAATTCCTATAACTCAATTGGGTCCATTCTATAATGATTCAGTGAAATAGGTGTAGCATCAGGTATGAGTTCTATTGAAAACTCAACTTCATGATTTAGGGGAAGACTAAGAAAGTCCTCAGGAAATACGTCAACATATTCTTAAATAATAAGAATATTTTAAATTTTGAGTTTCTCCTCAACCATTTTAGATAAATATCCCTTGTGAATGGGTAGTAAAACCCAAATAATGGAAGTAATTTCCATGGGGTGTTCAAGTTCATACTCACACGGATAGATGACTGTAGGTTGATTCAGAATATTGAATATAACTTCCCTTCCTTAACAATTGATATTAGATCTATACTAATAGATCCAATCCATGACCAAAATTACATCAATTTCAACTAGAGTAAGAATAAAAATATTTTTATAAAGAACATTCACACAAAATTCTATTAGAGAGGATCTATAGACTTGACATGCTTTCGTCCTACCATTATTAGTTTTCACCCTCAACTCAACATATAATCATTGAGGTGTTAATTCGATACCCTTGGAAAATTCTTCAGATATAAAATAGTGGGTAGAACCAAAATCAAATAAAAAAATTATCTTGGTGTGGATGATAATTCAACCTCTCACCACATCACAAGGAACTTCCACTTTGGTTGTAGTAATTCCATAAGTTTATCCTTCTCCCCTAAGCTTATTTTTTGATAAGTTCCCTTGACGTTTGGACCATCAGTTGGAATAGTACCCCATCTTCTTACTATTTAAGCACTGTGATTTGATGGGTTCTCCCTTACCCTTTCATTCATGATCATTATGGAATTTTTCTATACACTCTAATCAAACTCGTTTTCCTTTTAATCATGTACCAAGATGTTTCCTTCCACAAAGTATCACATGTTGTAAAATCCCTCATTCTCTTTATCCCCTTATCCATTTTTTTTCTTAGCCATATTCTTCTTATCATGATTTTCTTTGAAGTTATATGACTTGAATAATTCATTCTCTATCTTGATAGCACATGATACTATATCCTCATATGATGAAAATTTTTGGGAGATTAGTTCCCTTCAATGGATTGGCTTAAACCCATCAAAGAAACTATCAATATCACTCTTTGGATTATGTATGTAGTATGCAACATATCTTGCTAACCTTGTAAAGTTATCTTCATACTTAGAAATAATTTTATCATCCTTTTCTCTTAGACTCAAAAATTGTCTCTCCATATCATCTCATTCTTCACGAGGAAATTTTTTTTCCAAGAAAATTACCTTAAAATCCTTCCACTCTATGTTCATTATTTTCTCTACATAAATGACCTCCATTGATCTGCATCCCCTGTGAGATGATAAAATTCCATGAAAACCTCATCTTTTTCATTACTTCCAAAAGTAAGAAATATCTTTTCTAAAAAACTTATCCATTTCTTAGCTACTAATGGATTTGTGGTTCCACTGAATGATGGAGGTTGTTGTCGCATGAAATATTCTAACATTGTTACATTGTATTGTGGATCAGTAGGCTGCTCTATATTTGTAAGGTTATTGGTCATAAATCACTACAAAAAAATGTGAATTTATCAATGTTTTTGTAGCCATATTTTCAAAAAAAGTGGCTAATTTAGCAATGTTTTTTAGCTATGTTTAAAAATGTCGCTAATTTAGGAATGTTTTTCATGAGATGTGGCTAATTTAACAAAATTTTGTTAACCACATTTAAAAACATGGATAATTTTAAATTTATCCATGTTTTTCAAAAAAAATGTGGCAATTTTCATGACATTTTTTATATGCCTTTTTAAACATAGTTAAGTTTAAATTTAGCCATTTTTTAGGAAAACATGGCTATTTTAGCCATATTTTTAGGAAAATATAACTATTTTAGTGGCATTTTTACCTACATTTTAAAACGTGACTAATTATATATATATATAAATTTATAAGAATAATTATATTAATTTATATATATGTAAAAAATATAATAATAATTATATATATTTATATACATATATTTATATTTATATAAAAATGCATTAATATATATTTAGATATTATAATATTTATATATTAATTTATAAATGAATATATATAAAAACACACACATACATATATATATATATATATATATTAATTTATATATGTATATTTATTAACATGGATTGAAATTGTCCCACATCAAAAAAATGATGTGGATGAGCACCTCTTTTTAAATTTTAGATATATATATAAATTTATAAATTTATAAATAAATTAACATTAACTATATAAATGATTTTTATTATATAACATGCACATATATATAAATATATATATATATATTAATTTATATTTACGTCGATGTGAGCGAAAGGGGATACATTAAAAATAAACGCATACAACACATAAATATAGGGAAGAACTCAATGAGGCTTGAACTTGAGACCTCATCGAGACCCAGAGGGGAAGTTACCACTGAGTTTCACCCTAAGGGAATATATATTAATTTATATATTAATCTATAAATAAATATATAAATTTATTCATATAAAATTGATATACATATACATACATACATATAAACATACAAACACAAAAGTTAAAAAATAATTATAATAAATTAATTATAATTGATTAAAATATTATTAATAAAATTATATATATTTGTGTTAATTTATATATTAATATATATATATATATGATAAAAAATATATTAATTTATATATTAATATATAACATAAATATTAATATATAATAACAAATGATAACATATATATATATATAACATATAATAACATATATATTAATTTATACTAACATATATAAATAATAACATATATTTTAATTTATATACAAAGATATAATAACATATATTATCACATATATATGTAACATATAATAACATGTATGTTAATATAACAACAAATATATTAATTTACATATTAATATATAACATATATGTTAATCCATATATAAATAATATATATATATAATATAAATTTATAATTATAATTACACTAATATATATATATATATTATAATAATTTATATATATACATAGATATATATATACATTAATATATAAAATTATATATTAAAATTTATTTATATTAAAATATATTAACATATGTATAAATATAGTACAATGCATATTTTTAATAGATGATCTTCTCAGGTTGGTTGGTTCGCTCACTTGGAGGTTGGGTTGTGGGTTCCATGTTTGATTCTTTATGAAGGCACTGGTTCTTGGCATGTGCTCGAGGCCTATATCATGGTAGTTAGGAGGTGGTGGTTTCAGGGATTTCGAGCATGGGGGCTAGGATATAAATGTGATGTCAAAGCCACCGAGCATGGGAGATTGGGTTATAAATATCATAGGTGAGGGGGGTGATGTGCAACCAGTTTCACATTTTAGAATAAAAATTAAAACATTTTATTTATATCACTAGGTGACGCATGGGGGAGGGAGAATTTTAGATCATGAGTGAGGGGGTGAAGTACGACTAGTATCATGTTTTAGAATACAAATTAAAGAAATTTATTTATATCAATAATTTCAAAGAATTATAATAACAATTAACTATGTTTATATAAAACATGGCTAATTACTAACTCATTTACCCACACTTACAAAAAACATTGGTCAATGGTGTGTGGATAATATAGAAACATTTTTAAACATTTCTAACTATTTAATTTTATAAAATTCATTAATTGGCCACATTTATAACATTTTTATTTAGTGGAATCATGTTTACCGATGTTTTTAGAAAACATCGATAATGTCATTAGTGATGTTTTAAAACATGGATAAATTGTATATTTCTATTATTGACCTGATTTAGCTACCTCAATATAGTTATAATTTGTTTAGTTACAATTATATATCCAACTTTAGCTGCATTATTTTTCCCAATAGGTAAATCCTAACATAGAATATTGTGTGAATTGGAACGGTTTTCATTCCTTCTGTTAGATTCCATTTCTAAACAATGGTATATACTAGATTATATCATCACATTATGAATCTTAATGTATAGTTTCAAAACTAGTGAAACACTTAACATAAATTGAAATTTTATTTATAACTAATCTCAAAATCATAAGCTCAATTTCTTTGGGGATATTCTCAAAGTTTGCTATAGGGTTATGTTCCCTAATTTGTACTTAATAAATCTAGTTCATAAGTTTTATAATAAACTTGATATGATGCCAAATATAAATATCCCAACCCTAGAAGCCCAGATCCAGTGGTTACTTTAATACATTAACACTATATATAAGCAACTTCATCCCAAAGGACTGGATATTTTAGTAGTCTTGGTAAACTATATATATACTTAAATCCAAAATTATATTTGAAAATAAAAAATAAAACATAATATTTTATTTCAAAACATTATTATCCCCTATATCATATTCATGAATATCAATCATAATAAACTCCATGGAATCCTAGGGAAATGAAACATAAGAAAAGGGTGAACTTATATGCTCAGTAAGGGAATGAATACAATGGAAGCTATCATAGAATAAATAATGTATGAATAATATGGAAAGAATAAATGATGATAAAATAATGTCATATAAATAATCACATGATCTTGAAACTTATCCATGGATAACATAACAATTCAAATAATCACATGAAAATTAATAACTGATTTCATAATGATGGAATTCATAATTCCAGACATCTAAAACATACCATTGAGGCCTTATGCCAAAACATCTTACATAAATAGGTAAGATCTCAGCCAAATACCCAACCTATTTTGTCTCATGATACCTACTGATGCATATAGGGGGTATATAATTCTATGAATCACCCATCACTTAATAAGTATAATCCATTCATCATATGAATAAATAATACATCTTAGTCAACATACCTTAATAATCAAAAATTGTCTACATAGGAAGAACTAGCATATAGAATTTTAATACATTCCTCAGTCAAACTGATCATAAATCATCCAAGAAAATAATAAGGATGGTATAATTACAATATATCTTCAGTATAGAATAATTAAAAAAAGTATTTTTGTCCTTTATGAATATAAATACCATAAAATATCATTAAATCCATTCTTGAGGAAAACACCATTTTCACTTTGAAATTATCTTTTAAAAACTAAAAAATTATAGAATATTAGGGAAAACATTTTATTTATAAATACTCATGGAAAATTTTAGAATAAGATTCAAATAATTAATTATACATTATGGTGAGACTTTCCATTTATGCTTATTATATTAAAACAAAGATTCATATCACATTTTTGGTAAAAAGTTAAAAGTGTCTTGTTTGGAAAATGAAAAGAAGATTCATTTGAAACATTTTTATATAAAGTTAAACATGGGTAAAAATGAAATTAAAAAATAATGGTATAATATTAAAAACATTCTTGAAAACCTTTTAATGAAAACATGGACATGGAATAAAAAGGTTCTCGATCGAATAGAGAAAAAGTCAGTTTTCCTTAAAAACATTATTTCAGTCTCTTGAGTACATAAAAATATAAAAATTAAAGAAAAACTTATAATTATAAGAAATTAAAAAAAGAGAATAAAATATGTTGGGTTTAATATTGAGATATTTTATAATTCCTTCATCAGAGACTTAAACATAAAAATCCTGAATAATGATGAGATTGTGAAATAAACTCTCACCTCAAATCTGACCTGCTTCATGTGTGATTTTAACCTCCTATGTTATAAATTAAAATTTAATATAATTCTATAACAGAACCATATACATACTTATAATATCATAAATGATCCAATTATTACATTTTAATACTAATTTATTAATAATTATTTATTAAAATCATAGTTTCTGAGTGTTAACTATCTAATATTTCATGTACATTTCGGTTGAGTAGTTCTGGTCCTTGTACTTTGATCATGGTCTCATCATCTCAAAAAATTTAATCATGATATAATTATAATATATATTCATTATATATATATATTCATCCATAAAATTTATAGATAGAAAATTGAATTACACCGTTCACGGAGACGGTAAGTCATACGCACGCATGAACACTGTTTTTACTTTTCGATGGAAAAAATGAAAAAGGTAAATAATAATTTACCATTACAGAATTATTATATCATATAAATCATATATATTTATTAAATATATCCTTATTACCATCCAAGTAAAGTGTAAATGAAAAACAAATCACATCGCTTCGTAGAGGTAGTTGTCCACATGTACACACGAGCGACATTATCATTTTCCAACAGATTAGAAGGTAAGAAGGTAGTTTTGATATTATAATTAAAAAATAATAATTATATTATAAATATAATATATAAAAATTATACACATTCTATTAACCATTCATAAAATATGCCGATGTAAAAGTAATTGTATCGCTACATGGAGTCGGTAGTCTACATGTACGCGTGAGCGATACTTTCATTTTCTATTTGATGGAAAAGATGGTGGATAATGATAGTTCCATAGTCATAATAACATTTTAGTATATTTAGGATATTGGAGTTATAATTTTATTATTAATACCATATATTTATATGAGGTATAAGAATTAATAAATTGAAAGTACTCGATTAAGAGTTGTACCTCTTCATTGAGAAACCTATTTTGGATTACACCTTAAGCCTTAAAAGGGTGGTTTTTTTGGAATGACCAGAAGATTCTAGGATGTGGGGAAGGTATTTTGGAAGGTATTATATAAGTTATTGGTTGAGAAAAAAAGCTAAAAATTTGTGATTAATATAAGGGAATAGGTTCTCATTTATAAGTGAAGGGGCACTCTTGTAATTATATAAATTATTAAATTAATATAAATTAATTTTCAAAGAAAAATGAATAAAAAATGATATAATTAAAATATAATATGGTTATGAGTCTAAATACTCTCATATAATAAAATTTGGACAATTTTTTTGTTATTTTTTCACTCATATCTCTTAGTTTTAACCCCTCGTTAACCTATTTGACAATTACCACAATATTAAAAAAATTTACTCTTTAAGGGCCTTTTATATTACCATAAAAAAATTGACCCATAAATGGACCATGGTTGATATTTTAAAACATATCCCATTAACTTGGAAAAATATAATATTTTTATGAATTGTAAATCATTTAATAAAATATTTTTTAATATAAAATATTATTAATGTCTTTTCGGAGACTATTCATTTACTTTGACTTTAAAGTCATTAAGATGGCTATGGAATTAGAAGATAAAACTTCAATAAATCTCTAATATGTTATATTTATATAAAAAAATTATGTAACAAAATAATTCATCCAAATTTTATTACTTTTAATATTTTTAAAATCATTTGTTTTATTTTTCTATTAATTGAATAAATATTGTTTCACCATTATGTAAGAATTTAAGGTGATTATTAAATCACTAAAAATTAAAAATAAATTAACATGATAAAAAATTAATTAGTATTTGAAATAAATATTTAATTATTAAAATAACTTCTTTTTATACTTATGAAAAAATATTATAGATACTAAATTCAAGAGAGTGATATTTTGTTTTCATTCTTTTATTAAAATAATATAAAGGTCAATATCAAATAAAAATGGCACCATGTGGACATATTTTTAATAATTGGATTATAATAGTCAAACTAAACTTATAAAATATGATAAATGAAAGTTTTATAAAAAAAATTAATGCCTTATCCCAAAGTTTTAAACTTGTTTTACCTGTTTTACCCTTACCGAGGTGACAAATATTTACCAAGGCTACTATTCATAATGACCAAAAGTAAAAGGGAATTATTTACAAAATTTTATCCTCTTGATTCTAAATATTTAATCAATTTTACCAAATTCAATTCACATGAGTGTAAGAATTTAATTTAAAATTAAACTGGTGAAACGTGACGAAAAAAGATTTTCTAAAAAAATGCCTTTTAAGTATAAAAATGTTTTAATACCAAATTCAAGTATAATTTTGATTAAAATAACATTTATTGGATTTAATAAAAATTAACTAATTAAATTTTAAAAATGATCCAAAATATAATGAGACTTTATAAGTACTTGAAAAGAAAAAATGGTTTTCAATAAGAATCAATATTTTTCACTATTCATTGAAAAATAAAACCTTTCAAAAAAATATAAAAAAATCATTATAAGATAATTTTTATATGATTATTTAAAAATTATATTATTTTTATCAAATAAATTTTCTAAAATTGGTAGAAATTAATTAGAATAGTTTCTCAAAACATGTAATAAAAACCATTTTTGAAGAGAATGTATTTTTAAAGCATATAATGACTTTACTAAAAAAATAAAAATGTGGTTATTTATATTCATACTACCAAATTAATGTAAAGGTTATAAAAATATATCATATTACAGTTAATTTAGACTTATGGTTGCATGTATCCTAAGATATTGAAAAACTTAAATTTATTCAGAGAGAAATATATCATAGAATCTCAGGTTATTATAGCACATGTACAATTATTTATTCTCTCTCCCTAGGTATGTAAATACCCAATTATTTAATTATATAACCCTATATAATATTATCCATTATAATCATTGTTCACAATTAATTTTAGAGATAATCCTTTCAATCACTCTAGTGATTTTCTTCTAGAACGCTCTCAAGAATGGAGATTAGTCTTCCTCCTCCACCCTATCTAGTCTAGAGAGAAAAAAAGAATCATTATACCATGAATATATTATTTTGGAGATAAAAAATAAATTATTAAAGTTTCATATTCTTCCACTCTATTTCTTGGGGATTTCTACGATGATGTTTGGAGGTTCGTGAAGCATGTGTGGATCATTGCCAAAGGGATTCGACCATTGAATCCTCTCTTCACAATGACGGTACACCAATATGTGGTCTATCAAATCTTTAGCAAATAAATAATTCTAAAAATATGTAATTCTTAATCTAAACTTAAATTAATTAAAAATTATATGTGATGATCCTATCTTGTGGATTCCAAGGTTTATGTTTCATCTAGTTCTAAGGATAAATCTGAAGGAATTAATGAAAAATCATTGTTCGGCATGGGCTTGACCACTTCTGCTACACCCCAGAAACTTCACATGGGTTGGGATTCACCAAGGTTACCAGGGGTGGTAAGGGGAAGGTGTTGGGGATGAGAGTGTGTTAGGGTTGTTAGGTGTGGGATGCTAGGGCGAGGGACGGGGTGAAAAATAATAATTAACTTACCCACATTTCTCAAAACATGGGTCGTCAGGTAAAAAACAAATATTATGTTGAATAAAATAATAACTTACCCATGTTTCTCAAAACATGGGTAAATTATGTTGATTTACTAATGTTTCAATAAAATATTGGTAAGTGTAGTTATAAATAAGGTTAATTTAACCACACCTTGTATATCATCATTTTTATAAAACACAGGTAATCAATTTAGTGATGTTTATAAATGTGGACAGCGTAAAATAGAAACACAGATAAATACATTTTTTCTAGTGTATATGTGGTTTTTTTAATATTATTAAATGGGTTTTATAATATAAAATGTATCAAGTTATACAAAAGTATAACTTCACTTTTTCATCTTTTCATTTTGATTGCATGATTCACCTGAAGGGAAATAATAATTAAGATCTCAATGTATGACTTTGAGTTATCCCTAACTAATATTATTCATGGAGTATTATAGGTTTTGATGAAATTTTAATGTTATAATTAATATTATTTTTTATAGAGATAAAAAAATTTCTCATATGGCATAAAATGGGTTATGTACACTAGCTAACTCACCAAGTATACCACATAGAATGTTGAAGTGCCCAGATCAGTGTGAATCACTGAGAGGGGGAGGGGGTGAATCAGTGATCCCTTAAAACTTTTTACTAATTGATTCCTTATCAATTAAACCTCTATGGCTGATTAAAGCCTCGATCCACTCTTCTTATGTCTCTCAACCTTTCCCGGATAATGCAGTAATGAAAAGGCACAAGACACAAGGATTTACAAGGTTCGGCACCAAAGGCCTACATCCTTGCCATGCTCTCCCAGCATGGATTCTCCCATTATAACTTGTTAGAATTACAATGGTCGATACAGAGTCCCACTGTATCTCTCCTGAGTCCCACAGGAGGGTCTTTATACTGCTTCACACAGTGTTACCAGAGTCCCACTGGCCTGCTCCAGAATCCCACTGAAGACTTCTTCTCCCTGAGTCCCACAGGGTCTTCTCTTGGCTCCTCGAGTCGCACGAGTAGCTCTTCTTCACTTTAACCTTCTTCAAGTATCTTCAGCAGTCTGGGATAAAGACTGCTGGCCTTGCTCTGTACCTCTGATCACTTGAGTTGATCAGGTCTTCTCGTCTTGCTCAGACTTTATCTCCTTCTTCTGAGGATGACCTGGCTTCTCTCCAACTACTGAATACTCAGACAACTGATGTCTTTAACTTCAGTCTGGTTCAGTCTCAATTCACATCAACTTCATGCACTGAGTGCATGGCAACTCTGAATCCTCATGCACTGACTGCATGGCCTTCTCAATACTCTTCAAGAACTCCTGGTCTTGGACAACTCAATTGCACACCACTGATTTGTCTCTGTTCACGTGTGCACGTGCATGCATACATGCATGCACTTTCCTTTTTCTTCTCGGTGCAATAAGCCCACAAAGGGTGCAGTCTCTTTAAGCACACACCAGCTTCTCACTTCTTCACACACTTTATTCAATTTGCTTACACACTTGAATGTGTGTTATACTTTAGTGTGGATGTCCTCCCTTTTCTTCTTCTAAGTGTATACACACTTCTTAGTGCACACACCTAGGTTCGGCCTTGTTCTTGTTTAGCACACACAATTTATTCTTTTAGTCTTCTTTGCACACAAGGCTTTGCCCTTCACTTCTTCTTGCACACACAACCCGTGGCCTTTCTTCTTGTTCACTTTGCACACACAAATAGTGTATGCCTCGGGTTCTTCTCCTTCGGTTAAACACACCAAGGTGTCTCGGATCTTCTTTGCCACTTAAGCTTAAAGGAAGCGCGCAAGGTGCAAGTGTCTTTACTGCCGCGCAAGCACCAAATCGCGCAAGTGCTTCTGCCTTGGGCACAAGAAGGGCGTGCAGGGTGCTGCGGACACTTCTGTCGCGCAAGCTCCAACCAACCACGAGGACGCGAAAGTAATGCGGCCTTGGGTCTTCCTGTCGCACAAAGAGTAGGCACGCAGGGGACCTCCAACCTTCTTGTCGCGCAAAGGTGTTGCGCGCAAGGAACTCTAGCCACGCAAGTTTACTTGCGCGGGGCTTCAAAATCTTCGCGAGGCAGAGCACTCACGGGGCTTCTTTCAAGTTCATCAGCAAGCTTCTCTGTGCTTCGGGCTCTCCTTTTATAGGCAGAGGAATCCTAAAAACATCCGCGGGATACAATCTTTGAATCCCCGAAGTTTTCGGGTATTTCAAGATTCTGTGAATCTTGTTTTTCTTTTTATTTCACGCGGGTTCTTTCCATATTTTTCGCTCCTTCTCATGCCTGCGTCGCAGAACGTGTGCATGGCCTCTGTTTAGGCCCATGCATGCAAAGCATTAACCATGTGGCCGCGGCACCTTCAGTTTGCCTCGGCCAATACTCGAAATTCTCCATCCAACGTTTGCATGCATATTTTATTGCATTTATATGTTCAGTAGGGCCAGACTATCACAATGGAGGTCTTACTTTGATCGGAGGTGGCCGGAATCTCGAATGCCATCGTCGGGTGGCCTCTGGTTCAGCGGGAGACGTCGGGTGGCTTCGGGGTGGCTCGACGAAGGAGATGAGCCGGGAGCCATTGGATCGGGCGATCGAAATACATCGGACGGCCTGGATCAGATCGCCTCGCCGCGGATCAGATGTGCGGCCGAGATCTGGTGCGCGATCGATCGTGCGGCCAGGATCGCTCCCGCGGAAAAATTCCGCGTCCCACATCGAAACGGGCTCCTGTTTTTCCGCGGTTTAACAACCAAGCGCTGCCGGGAAGCGCTCAGTTGAATCCTCTCCCTCCACGGTGCCGCCCCGCACCGTGTTCTCCCTGCGGGCGCGCTCTGCGCCCACTCTCTCCTCCCTGCGGGCGCGCTACTGGCGCCCACTATGCTTCCTTGGGTGCGCGGGCTTCGCCACCGCGTGCCCTCGGGGGCTTATACACGGCCCCTGCCGCCTTGTGCTTGCACCATGGGATCCCCCATGGGCGTGGCGCCTTAGGCCCACAAGTGCCTTGGGGTTGAACCCGTGGGCTGGCCTTGGCTGGCTTAATTTTTGCTAAGTATAAGAATAAAGACTTTGTATAAAAACAAAGTATCCCCATATGCCAAATGCCACTTCAAGCCATCTTCTTCATAATTCTTCTTCTTCTTAAGAATTTCCCATCTCCTCCTCATGTTCTTAATAACTTTTCAACATTTCACAACTTAGGAGGGAATTCCGAAGGTTCTTCATCAACCGAGCTCTTGAATCACATAAAATCTCCAATGTTCTTCATTGATCAAATCAGAGATCAAGTTGGATCAACTTCATGTTCACATGCACTAAGTGATAGTGCATGGACTCCTTCAGCTCACTTCATCCACTTAGAAGGTGTGGATGGATCTCATTGCTTCTCCTCATGCATTGTCAATACAATACATGGTCTTCTATCATTTTTGTGACTTTGTATCATCAGGATACAAGTTCTATGAACCTAAAGATCAGCTCAACAATCGTCAGATGTTTCTAGAGAATGTTTCAACCACATCTCCTATGCCACTTAGTGAATCTCCTAAGTGACACGCATCTTAGTACCATGGCCATTCTCCTTCACCACCAACACCATCACAACCTTTGGCATTCACATCTTGACAATTCTTGACATCCATTCATTCTAAGACAACAACATGTCTCATTGACAACAAATGCAACACAGTGCACTTCAATCTCCCCCTTTGTATTTGTTGTCAATACACTCCTTCAGCACATATGAATGGGTCAATATGTGTGCCAATATTTTCTCCCCCTTATTGGCAATCAAATGCAAAGGTGTGGTGTGGTTCTCTTACACAATATCTCTTCCTCCCTTCGAATAGCATCTTCTTGAAAAACTCTAGGAGAGGGATGATGTCACATGTTCTTCTTTAGCAAAGAACCTTTAGTTGATCAACTCTAAGTCTACTTGGGCTAACCCGGTGTAGAAAACAAGAGTGATATAACCAAGGAACTCAATGTTGTCCAACATTCACAATACATGTGAGATCATGCTTAGGGGTTGAATTTTTTCAGATATTCAATGAATTGCTGAATCCTGCACAACTTCACAAAACTCATTAGAAAGTTCAGTGCAAAGATAAAGCTCCCCCTTTCATCCATCTGTCTTCAATCCATACTCCCCCTTAATTGACAAGATAAACTCAATTAAGAAACAAGGGATGAAAGTATGATTGGAATACCTTCACTTTTCTTCAAGATGGTATTAATCTAAGAATCCCATCTTCTTCAGATTGGCTCCCCCTCAAGGGGTGCACTCCATTCTTTCCAAACCATCCTCCAGTTGAGAATGATCATCATCTTCAATTCCCTGTAATGTTAGCACATGTAAATACAAGTGATTAGGGAATAAGATGGAACCTCCTTGGTTCATCAATGTGAACAACAAGGTTGAGAAGATTCTCTCAACTGAGATGTCCCATTTTCACCATTCTTCACACTTGCACATTTGATCTTCATTGATGATTGTGCTGGTGTGGTTCTCAAAACATCTTCATGTGAAACCTTCTTCTTCCCTTTTACTTTAGCAATTGCCAGAGCTTCATCTTCAACTCTTTGTAGTTCTCTGGCAAGTTGCAACTGATGTGGCCATATGACAAGTAAATCATTTGGAAGAGTGGCCCCAGTTCTGGAAGTTCCACATGGTTCCTTTGATGTTGTCAAGCTACCTCTCTTAGGCAACTTGTTTTCAATCAATCCCTTCTGCTTCTTTTGGATTGATTGTCTATTTGAGTTCAGTTGGCTTCTATTTATTTCCATGGCTTGTTTTCAAAGATCCATGGTATGACCTTTCTTTCCACAGTAGAAGCATATTTTCTTGGTGGTCCTTCTAGATGACTCACCCTTCTTGTATTTAGACTCCAAGGACTTCCCTTCCTTTTTCAACATCTTCTTGGGAGCTTTTTCAGCTTTCTTCTTCTTGCTTCCCAAGGATTCCTTTTTAGCCAGGTTCAGTGATCTTCTCTTCTTTTCATCTTTGGATACAGTTGGAGATTGACATGTATCATTTTTACCACTTTTGCAAACATCCCATATGTTGTCAAGCAATCCAAATCTGTTAGCAGTAAACAGATGTCTCTGGACCTGTGGATGCTGCTTCTTTTCTTCTGGCTTGCTCCCCCTAGGCATGGGCTTCCTCTGTGCTTTGGCATTCAGTGGATTGTACCAACAATCCTTTGCACAATGCCCATACTTGTTACAACACCAACATTGACCCACAAATCTTGACCTCTTGTGTACTTCTGATTGCTGGGTACTTTTCTTGACAAGTTGTGTTGTTTCAGGAGAGCCCTGCTTCTTCACCTTCCTCATCCAGATGGATGGAACCTTCTTCTTAGAATATGTTGCAATTTCACTAGAGGATGCCCTTCTTTTAGAATCATCCTTCTCAATGCTCACTTGAGTGGCAACATTTCTTCTACCAGCTGACTGGGAGGTTTTGGCTTTGGGTGATTGCTGATTTTTCAATATCACCTCCAGTTCTAAGCACTTCATGTTGAGGGAGTTCTTCTCATCCTCAACGAATCTTAGCCTAGCTTCCCAATTCTGTTTCAGCTGTTCCATCTGGTCATCATGCACCTTCTTTATTTCATGCAATGAGTTGTCAAGCTCCTTCACCCTTTTGACTTTTTCTTCAAGTTGAGCATCTCTGACAATCATTGACACTCTATGAAGCTTCTCCAGTGCATGGAACACTTCTTTGACCATTATCTTAAAGAATTCATTCTCAGAAAGGCTTATTTGCAATTCTTCAGCAGTGTCTTCATATCTTTCATTGCAAAGAGATACTATTTCATCTTTGGCATTTACCAGCTTTCTGAGAGTGTTGGTTATGCCAACCCTTTTAGCCAGCTGATCTTCCATAGCATTGGCTTCTTCTTCTAGCTGTGATTTTTCTTCATGAAGATCATGGATGCCTGTAGCTATACACTTTGCCACTTCCATGGGAACTGTCTTCTGAAGATATTTGAGTGCACTCTGAAGATCATTCATTGTTTCAACTTCATCACAGCTAGGACAGGCTTTCTTCATCTTCTTGGCCTGTGTCTTCTTTCTATTTTTCTGAGTCTTGGCAAATATCTCCATTTGAGGCTGGTCGCTCGTTTCCTCAAATCTGCACTTCATAAGGACTCCCTTGGATCTTTTAGAGGCAACCTCCCCTCTGATACCAATTGAAGTGCCCAGATCAGTGTGAATCACTGAGAGGGGGAGGGGGTGAATCAGTGATCCCTTAAAACTTTTTACTAATTGATTCCTTATCAATTAAACCTCTATGGCTGGTTAAAGCCTCGATCCACTCTTCTTATGTCTCTCAACCTTTCCCGGATAATGCAGTAATGAAAAGGCACAGGACACAAGGATTTACAAGGTTCGGCACCAAAGGCCTACATCCTTGCCATGCTCTCCCAGCATGGATTCTCCCATTATAACTTGTTAGAATTACAATGGTCGATACAGAGTCCCACTGTATCTCTCCTGAGTCCCACAGGAGGGTCTTTATACTGCTTCACACAGTGTTACCAGAGTCCCACTGGCCTGCTCCAGAATCCCACTGAAGACTTCTTCTCCCTGAGTCCCACAGGGTCTTCTCTTGGCTCCTCGAGTCGCACGAGTAGCTCTTCTTCACTTTAACCTTCTTCAAGTATCTTCAGCAGTCTGGGATAAAGACTGCTGGCCTTGCTCTGTACCTCTGATCACTTGAGTTGATCAGGTCTTCTCGTCTTGCTCAGGCTTTATCTCCTTCTTCTGAGGATGACCTGGCTTCTCTCCAACTACTGAATACTCATACAACTGATGTCTTTAACTTCAGTCTGGTCCAGTCTCAATTCACATCAACTTCATGCACTGAGTGCATGGCAACTCTGAATCCTCATGCACTGACTGCATGGCCTTCTCAATACTCTTCAAGAACTCCTGGTCTTGGACAACTCAATTGCACACCACTGATTTGTCTCTGTTCACGTGTGCACGTGCATGCATACATGCATGCACTTTCCTTTTTCTTCTCGGTGCAATAAGCCCACAAAGGGTGCAGTCTCTTTAAGCACACACCAGCTTCTCAATTCTTCACACACTTTATTCAATTTGCTTACACACTTGAATGTGTGTTATACTTTAGTGTGGATGTCCTCCCTTTTCTTCTTCTAAGTGTATACACACTTCTTAGTGCACACACCAAGGTTCGGCCTTGTTCTTGTTTAGCACACACAATTTATTCTTTTAGTCTTCTTTGCACACAAGGCTTTGCCCTTCACTTCTTCTTGCACACACAACCCGTAGCCTTTCTTCTTGTTCACTTTTCACACACAAATAGTGTATGCCTCGGGTTCTTCTCCATCGGTTAAACACACCAAGGTGTCTCGGATCTTCTTTGCCACTTAAGCTTAAAGGAAGCGCGCAAGGTGCAAGTGTCTTTACTGCCGCACAAGCACCAAATCGCGCAAGTGCTTCTGCCTTGGGCACAAGAAGGGCGTGCAGGGTGCTGCGAACACTTCTGTCGCGCAAGCTCCAACCAACCACGAGGACGCGAAAGTAATGCGGCCTTGGGTCTTCCTGCCGCACAAATAGTAGGCACGCAGGGGACCTCCAACCTTCTTGTCGCGCAAAGGTGTTGCGCGCAAGGAACTCCAGCCACGCAAGTTTACTTGCGCGGGGCTTCAAAATCTTCGCGAGGCAGAGCACTCACGGGGCTTCTTTCAAGTTCATCAGCAAGCTTCTCTGTGCTTCGGGCTCTCCTTTTATAGGCAGAGGAATCCTCAAAACATCCGCGGGATACAATCTTTGAATCCCCGAAGTTTTCGGGTATTTCAAGATTCTGTGAATCTTGTTTTTCTTTTTATTTCACGCGGGTTCTTTCCATATTTTTCGCTCCTTCTCATGCCTGCATCGCAGAACGTGTGCATGGCCTCTGTTTAGGCCCATGCATGCAAAGCATTAACCATGTGGCCGCGGCACCTTCAGTTTGCCTCGGCCAATACTCGAAATTCTCCATCCAACGTTTGCATGAATATTTTATTGCATTTATATGTTCAGTAGGGCCAGACTATCACAATGGAGGTATTACTTTGATCGGAGGTGGCCGGAATCTCGAATGCCGTCGTCGGGTGGCCTCTGGTTCAGCGGGAGACGTCGGGTGGCTTCGGGGTGGCTCGACGAAGGAGATGAGCCGGGAGCCGTTGGATCGGGCGATCGAAATACATCGGACGGCCTGGATCAGATCGCCTCGCCGCGGATCAGATGTGCGGCTGAGATCTGGCGCGCGATCGATCGTGCGGCCAGGATCGCTCCCGCGGAAAAATTCTGCGTCCCACATCGAAACGGGCTCCTGTTTTTCCGCGGTTTAACAACCAAGCGCTGCCGGGAAGCGCTCAGTTGAATCCTCTCCCTCCACGGTGCCGCCCCGCACCGTGTTCTCCCTGCGGGCGCGCTCTGCGCCCACTCTCTCCTCCCTGCGGGCGCGCTACTGGCGCCCACTATGCTTCCTTGGGTGCGCGGGCTTCGCCACCGCGTGCCCTCGGGGGCTTATACACGGCCCCTGCCGCCTTGTGCTTGCACCATGGGATCCCCCATGGGCGTGGCGCCTTAGGCCCACAAGTGCCTTGGGGTTGAACCCGTGGGCTGGCCTTGGCTGGCTTAATTTTTGCTAAGTATAGGAATAAAGACTTTGTATAAAAACAAAGTATCCCCATATGCCAAATGCCACTTCAAGCCATCTTCTTCATAATTCTTCTTCTTCTTAGGAATTTCCCATCTCCTCCTCATGTTCTTAATAACTTTTCAACATTTCACAACTTAGGAGGGAATTCCGAAGGTTCTTCATCAACCGAGCTCTTGAATCACATAAAATCTCCAATGTTCTTCATTGATCAAATCAGAGATCAAGTTGGATCAACTTCATGTTCACATGCACTAAGTGATAGTGCATGGACTCCTTCAGCTCACTTCATCCACTTAGGAGGTGTGGATGGATCTCATTGCTTCTCCTCATGCATTGTCAATACAATACATGGTCTTCTATCATTGTTGTGACTTTGTATCATCAGGATACAAGTTCTATGAACCTAAAGATCATCTCAACAATCGTCAGATGTTTCTAGAGAATGTTTCAACCACATCTCCTATGCCACTTAGTGAATCTCCTAAGTGACACGCATCTTAGTACCATGGCCATTCTCCTTCACCACCAACACCATCACAACCTTTGGCATTCACATCTTGACAATTCTTGACATCCATTCATTCTAAGACAACAACATGTCTCATTGACAACAAATGCAACACAGTGCACTTCACATGTCATACACTATGTGTTCGGTAACTAGGGATTTATGTTTCATATTTGAATTTACTTTTACCTGAGGTTAGATAGATACCTATAATGAGAACCTTCATACTTAAATATCTTTCTTATATAATATATAAGGCTTAGCTAATTAGGGGGTGGTTTTGTAAGTTTTTTATCATTTCATTGGTTGGAGATTAACTAAGATGGGATTTATCCTCTCATATAATGAGTATAACATATGATTCCTTAGAAGGATTGTATGACCATGCCTATATAATACATTTTATGTGATTATCTATCAGATGAGGGGAATAGGAAGTGCTCATCCATAAGGGTGAATGACATGTGATGTATTCATCGAGTTGGTCAATTTATACTCAGAGAATTGAGAAGTATGAGTTACTATATGGGATTTAAATACTATGTGACACTTGTTACTCAATGTATTTTATAAAGGGGTAATGTGAAAATGCATACTTGTATATAATATATTGGGTGGAAAAAAGGTATATATATACACATGTGTTTGATGGTGATGACGCAAGATTCATTTGTATCTTGAGTATCACTGATGCTTTTCTAATGGCTGATCTTTTATTATATTTATGAATTTAGAAATTAATAGTTTTTTTTAATGTTAAAATTTCCCATGGGTTTACACTTTATGGTTGAATGAATGATTTTTGAGTTTTATAAAACTCATAGGGTTGATATTAAAGAGTTTAGAGTTAATCCAAAAAGTGTTTTGGATGAATATTCCTAAGTTGTTACATATGATGTGATACATGATGAATTTTATAATAGAATTACAAAAGTGTTTTGGAAGATATCCAAAATGAGATTTGTAAGGTATAAAAAAGTTTTTTATATTATTTAATGAGTTATTATATATGATACAATATAAGGTGAAATGTCACTAAGTCTATGAGGAATTAGTGAAAGTGAGAGATTGATAGAGATAAATCCTAAATCTTTTATATATATGATTCTTTTATGATTATATCATAATTTATGGTATAAATATATCACATGATATGATATAGAGAAAAAAAAATCATATCGTTATATAAAATATGATGATATTTTATTACAGTAGCTTAAGTAAAATCATAGTGTATGATTTGGCTATATCATTAGGCTATGTTATTTATAGAATCATATTATATGACTCTCATAACACCCTATGATTAAGAAACAATAGTCAAACGTTAAGAGTAAATATTAATTTATCTTCCACATTGGATATCATCATTTTTAATAATTTTATATGATAAAACGCTTGGGAGAATATGGTTGGTCATAGGCTACAAGTGTTGTAATTGCTTTCCATTTACTTGTACGATATGCAATGTATGAGTAAATGCTTGAGTGTCTTAGAGAGTGTCTCTAAAGCCTATATAATGAATAAATATCCATGGGAATGGTGTAAAATCCTTATTCTAACCACCTTCAAATATTATTTATCCCTAAAATATCTCTTTATCCTCATTTATTAACTCCTAAGAGATGTTATCATATCTTGGTTATGAGAAGGATCCCATCTAAGTGTTGGGTGATTCAGTTAATACATGGATATGCCTTAGAAGGAAGATTCTTTCAGTTATTTTTTAATGATATTCATTAAGTGAATTTTTGAAGATAGTAAGAGCAGAATCCATCATTGGTGTGTAAAACATGGGTTCTTCATTAGTAGTTTATATATGGTTTTAGTTTTTCATAGCATGGTGATCTTTGGAATGGGGTTTCTATTATATTCCACTACTTTGACCAAGTTTTTTTCAATCCCTATAAACCCATCAATTTTGTGGTCCATATATATTACTTAGAGGTGATTTTTTATATTTTTTTAAATTTGGGCCCACTGGAGATGTTATTTATAACATCACATCCCAGATCACTCTGAACAGTAACCAGACCAGAGCATTACATGACCTCAAGTGAACCTCTTCATAATTCAGAGGCTAAAAACTAAAAGTGGGGAGCCTAAGATGGTACGGTGAGGAGACTATACCCCTAAATCATAGTAGGAACCACATCGTAAATAAATAAATATCATCCACAACATACATGAGAGTATGCATAAATAAGTAAGTAGAAACATGATATAACCAAATGAAATGTAAACACAATAGGCATATATAACTTATTACCCACTGGGATGACCCATATAAAAGATAAAAAAAATACACAAGTCTCTGAAACTATACCCAAGCCTCACCTAAAATCTCCACATCCCACTCGAGATACACTATCCCTATCATAAAACATCAAGTCTTTGCATGATCTGAACCTAAAACCATGTGAGATATTCTCAAGTACCTAAGTGTAATGACCACCTGAGCAGGGTATGAGTACAAAAACTTAGTAGGGCACCACCAACGTGATCCCATAAATAACCAGTAATGTAGTGATTTGGTCATGTGACGTGATCAAATAAATAATCATTGATAAAACAATAAATAAATAACATTGTTAGTCCTCAGGTTCTATAGTGACACCTAATTCCGGTTATAACTACTTCGATTAGTTCCAAGTGTCTCTGAGCACATCACGTAATTTTTCCAACCATAGTGAAAAAATTGCTCTGTGATCCTAAAAGATAATCACTATTGATCCTTAGGACCACATCCTTGATTAACCATACCCACCCCATCTAGTACTGGGGTGTCTCTGAGCATGCCATGGTGACCATCCCAACCAGTATAAAATCATGGGGGTTTGATTCACCTTGGTATATAGTTATAATGATCTGAGCGATAAACTCACCTTGGTATAAATATTCGGCCATGAATCAGTAGATAGTAGGATCCCATAATATATTAGTACATGATACCCCATCTTAAAACCCCCATCGGGAAATCACATGACAAGTAATGTCTTCTACCTGATAAATAGAAAGATTGACCATGCCTCAATATATAGCAGGCCCCCAGTAGATAGTAGGCCATGATCCAACACTTTAAGACTCATGTCGGGATAACACATGATGATCACCCTCACCCAAAACCACTATAATGTTCTAAATACAAATCCATGGAAGGCCTACTAGCATCATCATTCGAACCCTTGGAGTGTTTCCAAGGAATCCCAAGTATCATGACCACTCCATGAGTGTTTTCCAAACTACTCCATGATAATATGACATATCATTCATCAGTGTGTCTATATATATCATCAACATGGGTGGTTATCTTCCTAACCCATCATACATCCCATAGTTAGACTCTCAAGATCCCAACCCAACTCATCACAATTGTAATAGTCTCAAATCATTGATTTGAGTTCTAAGGTGACACCTATAATCATCACTACCCATTTACAAGAAAATTATCTCACTAGGTAAATATGTCATGGGGGAACCTTCTAGGGTCCCCTAAGTCAAATTATAAATAGGACACCTTATATTGGTCTCTCAATCTCAAGCACATCATCTGATTCAACACCTGTTACTCAAATTTCATAGTGCACCTCATCACCATCAAGTATCATTGATGCCTCACTTTCCTCCTAAGAAAGTCTCGCAAGGTAAATAGACCTAATACCACTCCTTTTCCATGCTTCTCTAGGTTGTTCTGAACACCTAGCCTAGTCATTAGTCTCATTATGGTCTACCTAACCAATTCACCACATATTAATGGGGGAGTAACACTTCATAATCATCTCATTAGATTAAAGGCATAAAGGAATCACTTAGTTCTCATATGGCCTACTTTGGAAAAACATCCCAATTTCCCATATTCTCCTATATAAAGAAGTGTTTAAGGATCCTATACTAAGGTCCATCATGTTCATTCATTTCCTTTTTTATTTAGATTCCACCCTTTAGGGTCTGTTCATCTTAAGACACACATATAATATCCAACCCTCAACCTTCAGCAGCTTAGGCATATCAAGACAATTCCCAAGGTCCCTCGTGGCCTTATAACCTTGTCTAACTCATTTACAATCATTTAATTTTAATTACACAATCCATTTAATTATTTTAATTAATAATTTATAAAATTCAACTCAGTCAATCATCCGTAGTGGTGAGACCATACATGTTACATGAAATAACACAAATAAATAAAATTAAATAATTAATTGGTCTTACAAGGGACCACCTACCTCATTTGAAGTTAAAACCCTTTTAATTCCATGAACTGGCAGTTATGCCTAAGCTCTCTAAGACCATCCATTATGAACTGACCATTGTCAACTAACATGAGAACCTAACCCATTCCTACCAATCCAATAATTAATTATAAACAATTATAATTAATTATCCAACTCACTTTAAATTATTTATAATTTATATCCACATAATTAAATTATACCTAACATCAAACCACAAAAAAACACAAAAATAAACTATTTTGATCTAAAATGCTTAGAAAAAATCATCATGGAGACATACCTTACCAAAATAGTGTGCGGCGATAAGTGGGTGTTTTTTTAGGATTCCCTCTAGCTAGGTGGTATGAAAGCCCCATCAAAAAAAGTGATTTCCTAATCTTCTAGTGAAATAGCCATAAAGCCCTAACTTGAAACTAAACCAAACTATAGAGTGATAAATATGGATCCAATAATGAGAAGAGAGTAAAGAAACTTACCTATGATCATTATCAAAATTCTATAAAAACCATCCCCTTTGAATAGGGACCAAGAGAGCCAAACAGGGGAGGAGGGTCTACCCCTGTGTGCGCACAAATGAGATGAAGTCGCGTTTACCCATATAAAAATCTAAGGGGGTGGAATTGTGCCCGCTTTAAAGACCATCAGCTAGTTGGGGCATCAAGACAACTTGTTATGTCATGATCTAGACTACTGTCTAGATAATGGATAAAACAACTAACCTACTATAGCCTCATCCACTCTGATCCCTCTACATCACTTCCCTAAACCTTCTTGACACCAATTGGCTCTTATTCCTTATCCAAAATTCATCTTTTATAATGATAAAACTCTCATAATACCACTCCAATACCTATTTCTAAAAAAAACCACCCACCCATTAAAAAATTAAAAAACTCTCTAAATTTAATGCCTTAAAATATGTATGGGGTTTTACAACCTCACCACCAAAACACTTCTCATCCTCGATAATTCTCAGTGATTCTCCAATCACACATCACAACCTACATCGGTTATCAATCCATGATCATCTCACCGCATCCTACTTTGAAATGTTGAATGAGTTTACATAGTATTATTCCAAACATAAGGCACCCAATTTTATAAAACATGATCCACCAATAAAATTCATTACCAAAACACCAAGAAAATAGTCCATGATTCACATCCATTCTAAGATACTATTGTGTCATTGATCAACTCATCCTCGGGACTTTGGTACTCCCCACCATATACCTTTTCTCACAATAGCTGATTATGAGTCACAGTGATCCCCGCCTTCATAATCACCTACCAAAACACATCTATAACATCTATAAACACTCTATGTGTGGTTTCCAACTCACAACACTCAAAACATATGTGAAAACACCAGCCAAATTTTTTTAATTCTCCTCATTCCTAAATTACATTATAAATTGATTGAGTCTCCATGCCTATACATAAGGTAATTTAATACTCCTACCTTCATCAAAAATCCTTAACCAATCTTCAAAGCACACCCATCATACCTAATATGATGTAGTAAGTGTGGTTTCGAACGTGTTGCACTCAATATCACACAAAAACACCATCACTCTGTTTCATCACATGATTAACCCCTAAACCATGTCAAGAATGGGGTCAACCCCATGAATCACCCTAAAATATCATCAAGATCATCCCAATATTGATTCTATACACTGACTCATCCAATATCATATATGATCCCCAATCTTGTATTAATATGGAACTAGATAAATTAGATTCACCTTCTCACCAGCATCCAAATGTTATATCGACCATCCCATGATTGGTCTTATTATACTAATGACCCTTATAACATTAGGGTTGTACCTCCAAGGTGTACGCTCCATCCATTATCATGCATAATGACTTTATATGGTTGTACTTCTCATACCCGTGCACTAACATGAAACATCACTTGGTTCTTTTTCCCTATTCATGAAAATTCTCTCCTTGGTACTTATCGAAATTTATATGAACTAATGGTCACTCCCTTTAATAGTCTATAGTGGACTCCCCACCATATATATTTTTTTTTATCGATCCTCAAGTACAATTCTTGATGGATCCTAATATCACATGCATTTTTCTTATCCTCTTTCATGCTCATCATCTTATTAATACCTAATGAGGATCAATTTCTTGGATCAACCATATCACCACACCCTAATACAATTCCAATGCATTCTCTATAATAGAGGTACATTTTAAATCCTAATCCAAAACCCTAGGTCACCATGCCCATAAGAATCACATTTGATCCCTCAATACTTAGCTCACACATGACCACTCATTGATTCACAATTCAATGGCACCATGAATACCCATCACATGCTACATAATCCCATTCAAAAGTAATGGTGTGTTCTCTTTTAATACCCTATTTCAAAATATGACTCGTATTTCCATGAGTCGTATCATGTCAAAATTAGCTCATGCCCCTAAACGATTGACCATGTTACTTGAAATTTTAGTCTCATCTAACCAGGATTAACCTCGATACTCCTCTCCAAAATTGGGTACTTTACTCATGCCATGTTCTATCACATGAACTCTTTTTAACCTAATAAGCATTACTAAATTATAAGTATTCATCCATGTTCTACCACAATGACACTCATAAATGCATCCAAATTCAATAGGGTTAGGAATATCACTGATCATGCCCTACAAATTCTATTTTGATACCCAAAAACATCAGCACTCAAAGTTATCATCATCATAATCCTTATTAGGAATCACCATGCCTATAAAATATACTTGATTACACAGCGTGTGCACAAATTTCATAACCCGACACACCTACATGTGCTTCCAGCCTCTAAGGCCCTCACAATACTAGGTTAACCCCTCTCATAGGTTAACCTCACATACCACATCTCATCGACTCACCAAGATACTAAGTTTTATATCAAAGGTCACTAGGTTCTCCCACTTATCCTATAAATTAGGTCTCATATATAATACAATCCCTAAAGCATCATCTGTTCACCCATCTCAAATATCATCAGCACTCTCATGATAACACCCACTATAGGGTCTCAAGTATACATGTAATTAGAATCACATTCCAAAATCATTTTATTACTAGGGAACTAATACTCAGCCTACCAAGGAACTGATTCTCATCAAGAATCCTCATACGAGACTACCGCCTCAAGAATCTAAAATCTCATCCATGGTCATACATATATATGTAACGATATCACCCTGCCAGAATCCATGTCTTGTGAATTAAAGTTACATGGTTTGGTTAAGTAGAATGTGAAGGATCTAGTATTACCTAAATCTATTTTTATATGATATAGAAGGATATATTATTGGTAATTTTGATAAGAATTATGAAAATAAGATTTACATGTTGTTTCTTTCATTCGTAAAACATGTATAAAATTATATTTCATGAATGAAAATTGTATACGAATAGTCTTCCACCTAAGTTGTCATTAGGATTCATTATATAATATGTAATGGGTTGAGAGTACATTATTCATGCATGAGATTCATGAGATAGTTGAATATGTATTTACTCATGCATTATAAATGCATGAGTAAATGCAACATCCCAAGGAATATCCTTGTGGATTATAAATAATACAATCATACAATGATTGTGTTTGTAGTGTTTACATGATTATATTTAGATACTTCCTGACTTGGATCTCTATTTATTATACCTCCCTTATGCATGATATTCTATAACATCATGGAGGATATATAATCTTTCACATGTGATGTACGATTCTGCTTGACTCATGGATACCTTTAGAGAGAGGATTTTTTTAGCTGCTCTTAGTGATCTCTCTCAAACCCATGTGATGGTGATAAAGATAGTGAAGATGATCTTCGGTGTATGGTATCCCATATTTATAGTATTTCAATATTTCTTTACTTCTATTTTTCATACAAGGCTCATATATCGTGCATGATAGATCCTAGAAATAGGGTTTTAATCACTGACACTTAATCTGATGATTGTTATGTGTATCGTTCAAAACCCTTTAGTGGTATTAGAGTGAACCTGTGATTTAGATTTTTAAAACCCTTCTTGAAATGTAGAATAAATTGTAAAACAT
This sequence comes from Viscum album, assembly GCA_963277665.1. Classification (NCBI taxonomy): domain Eukaryota; kingdom Viridiplantae; phylum Streptophyta; class Magnoliopsida; order Santalales; family Viscaceae; genus Viscum; species Viscum album. The sequence continues at coordinate 58,569,655 of OY728156.1, forward strand.
AGCAACATTTTTAAATTCTAGAAATTCAGTTTTAAAAATAGTTTACCATTATGTAGAAAGGCTTGGTAAAGGTAATTGAGGCATTACATTTACGTAGATGGTTTATATAAAGGTAACCAATGTGTTACCTATATGTGAGAGTCTATGTAAAAGTATTTTAGGTTTTCTTAAGTTTATGTAATGGTCTTTTCATTTTACCCTGATGTGAGTGATATATTTTAACAAGGGACTTTCCTTTACGTGAAGAGTTTAGGTAAAGGTATTTTGGTTCTTACCTATATGTAGATAGTTTATGTAAAGGTAGTATTGGGTTTTAAAAGGCTTGTGTCAATGTAAGTTATGTAAACATTGTTTCATAAAGGTTATGCAGTATTTTAAAACATGTGTGAATGTTATGGAGTTTTAAAAAGGTTTACATAAAGGTAGATTGATGCTTACCCTTGCGTGAAGAGTTGATATAAAGAAAAATTGTAACTTAACTTTATGTATAAGTAATATCATGTGTACGTTTACATAGCATATGTTGCATAAAGTTCATAGAAGTCTACCCTTGCATAGATCATCTACATAAGGGTGGAGGGAGTATACCCTTACAAAGAATATGGATTCCATGTAAGGGTGAACATAAAATTTTTTAAATATTGTTTTTATGACATTTAAATTTTTAAATTATTTATAAAATGTTTATAAATCATTGTAAAAGGTATTTTTGGGATATTTTAATTTATAAACGTTTTATAGATTAATGGATTATAAATTTTTTATAAAAAAATAATTTTTTATAAAAAAATCCCTAAATATTAAATTTTAATATTTTAAATACCTTTTAAATAAATTATATGGCATGACTTATGATCTAGAAATATATATGTTTATTTATAAATCATAAGTGATAATTTATAACGAGTTATAAATTATTAAACAAGGTAAAAATATAAAGTAGTTTATATTTGAATTATGAATTTTTCATAATTAATTATTTTGAATTGTTCAAAATAAAAGGTGGCCTTATTTAGATATTATTTAATCCATGACAAAAGTTTTTTGATGAATGATATGAGAATGGTTTAAATAAAGTTAAGTATATGATATTAGATTATGTTTTCATAATATAATTTGGATTTGAAATTGTTTTAAATTTATAAAATATAATATATTTAAAATTAAAATTCCATATAATGAATAATATGAAAGAGTTCATATTGGAATGAATATAAAATTTTTATATTCAAAATTATGGAATTTCCATAATGTTAAATCTAAAATTATAAAAGGGTTTATAATTAGATTTTATTTATGAATTGTTCATAAATATTTATCCCATGTTTAAATATTTGAATTGTTCATTTATTTAAAGGTTAATCCCAATTATATTTATGTTTGGTAAATTGTTTAAGAAATGTGGATATTGTATATTCTTTAGTGTAATTGTTAAACCACTTCTAGATAGAGATCTACATTGCGTGCTAGGTTTAATAATGAATTTATTTTTTCATCCACCTTGACCTTGGTTTGTAATTGAAGTTGTGAACTTGAATTTAGTTATTGAATATATTTTATGTGTATTAGGTGTTATAGTTTTGATGAATTGGATTCTCTCTTGAGTAGTGTATCCTCAAGTATAGGGACTTGGGGTTGGACTACCTACCTACCCAGAGACTTATTCCTTTTATAGGATGGTGAATGGTGTTAGATATCTGTCACTTAGGTCTTACTCATGAGGAGATTGATGGTCTCATATATATAAAACTTTACATGAATTTTTCATGTAACTTATGAATATGATGCATTTAGATATGTATGAATATAATTAACTTCTATTTTGGGTGAGTAACACAAACTTGTGGGTTATGTAAAGAGTTACACATCAATATGGTTCGAACATATTGGTTTGGTGGTGGTAATAGGATTCCAAACTAAATTACTAGAAGTATGCACAGATAAAAGGGAATAACATGAGATAACATAGTGATATTAGAATCCCCTTCAAATACTACATGTGTGATTCCTTCAAAAGTTGCACTTGTCAAGACCTCAATCAGGTATTATTGAGCTCAACATGAGTACCCCTGGATTATCTTGTGTAAGGTAAGAATGTTATAAGTAGATTTGGATTATCTTTATGGTATTTTCAAGATCATCATGAGTATCCTTTGATTATCCTCCATTGGATTATTCTTGTCATTTGAATTGGGTTGCACTTAGTTGGGAAACCCTAATGATTAGAACACTAGAGGAATAGAGTTGGGTTTATTCATATGATGGATTGGTAAAATAGTTATCTACTTAACTCTACAAGAGTCATATATGATATGATTTATGATTTCTTTATACTAGATATATTCAATGCTTATTTACATGATACTTAGTGTAATTCATGATGAAATATAGATCTTGACCCACTAATGGATATGATGTTTTTAAAAGGATTCATTATTTTAGTGGGATCCCATTTAGTGTAAGTCCTTATTAAATGGTTATAATATATGATACTCATCTAATAAAATATTTTTTTGTAGATAAATAGTATCATCATCATAAAACTAAATTTTAAAATTAATCCTTGAATGAGAAGATTAATTTAAGTTACTCCTAAGACTGGTAAAATAATAAAATTTCTTAAAGAGAGATTAATGTTTTTAAAAAAAAGTTCTTAAGGAAAATTCTATGTGTCATAATAGTCCCTTTCTAAGTAACCAAGTATCAAAATTGTTCAACAAGTGAATCTAGATGATTATAGAAGTATATTGATTCATTTATATCTTTAAAATAATTGAATGCAAAATGAGAAAAGGAATCTTGGTCTCTACTCATATACTCAATATGATTGGGTATTTCACATGATATTTAATATGATCGAATATGTCAATGAGACTAAAGTTTCTTTAAAGATTTATTGGTTATAGAAATCAATTATATTATTATAAAAGATATATGATATTGACTGTATGTTTTCAAAAAGTTATAAATATATATAAAGTTCAAAAGATGATAAATAATTGAAGTTTAGAGTTTTAAGGTTTTTTTTAAGTAATGGAGCAAAGGAGCTGCTTCACTGATAATTAAATGCTTCAATCTTGGATAAAATTTTCATAAGATGTGTATTTTATCTCATTTATATGTAGAGAATATAATGTAAAGAATATTTTTTTAAATGAAATGAGATGGGTTTTTTTAATACACAGGGTTTAATAATTGTTTAATTCTATAACATGCTTTAAAGGAGGATAAAAATGGCTTATTCTAGTTAGGGAATTTATCCTATTGCAATTTATGGAAAATTTTGATGGTATGATTGAATTAAAATAATGTTTACCCAATATTATAAAAGTGTTGGGAATGTATATGAACTAGGCATATGATGTCCAAGTTCTAAAGTACTGTATAGAAAATAAAAATAGGTAAAATTTCAAACTAGAAGAATAAAAATTAGTTGAAAATTTCAACAATGACTCTTCAAGACTCTAATTGAGGGCATTGAAACCTAGGGTTATTGGGAAGGAGGAGTAATAATTCAATATGATTGGATTATCTAGGATATACCTAAAGGAGTTTTTGAAACTCCATGGAATGTTCATGTCAGGTGTGGATTTTATTGAAATTAATTCTTCTATTTTGAAAGGTATGTGTTACCTAATATATATTTTACAAATTGTTGTAAATATATAGGATTTAAATATCAATAGAATAATTTATTAATAATGTAGTTTATATTCATGTGATGAAGTAAATAGTTACTATATTGAGATTTTTAATGTAAAGGATTTTATTAAACTCAAACAAATCTAAATAAAGGATGTGTATATTCATCTCATTTCTCTTATATGATAATAGAAATTGTTCGATAACAAAAAGTTATTATGAATAAGTATGAGATGATCAAATGTATACACATGGTTTGTGATTTATCAATTTTTATAAAATATTTTCAGAAGAATAAATAGATAAAAATTTTCATCCTAGATAAATTTTATATCCAACTATTTATTAAAATATATTGGAATGTGATTCCCACCCATCAGTGTTGTATTTTAATGAATAAAATCTTATTTTCAAGAAAGTAATCCAAACACATAGAATAATATATATGATATAAATAAAATAATTTATTTTTTAAGTATTCCTACTAAAAGTAAATAAATTTTATTTCCTAAAAAAAGTATTTTTGTATCTTATAAAGATATTATAAAAGTAATATAATGTCTAAGAAGCTAGTGGGGGTATTTTTGGACTTAGAGAAGTTTAAAGTTAACAAATAAAGGATTGTACCAATCTTAAGTTAAAGTGATTTCCAATTAATGGCCTAAATTTTTAGGATATGTGATGGTAAATAATAATATAAAGTTATATATTTAGTTGCCATTTAGAAATTAAATATCACTATTTTTTAAAGGATTATACCAGTCTAATCTTAAAAATAATTTTACTTAATATCCTAAAAGTGTATAGGATGTATTAATAATCAATAATGTATGTAGTTACATTATTTTAAGGAAACATTTTGAGGGAATGGAGTTCCAAGGATGATGATGATGAACTTAAAAGGTTCTAAGTAGACAAAAGAATATGACATCATAAAATTTGATGTTGTGAAGTTAAAAATTTTAAATATGTTCAAAGAGTTGAAAAATTAGGAATATTATTCCTAAATCTCACCATTATCAAAATTAGCTTACTTCATATATATTTCTAACTAAAGATTTTAGTGGGAAGGTTTTATCATATGGTCATATAGAGATGTGATAAGGATTACATATGATGTATTGTGTTAACAAAACATAGAAAGTATAGCAAACATAAGGTTGGTCTGGAAATTTTTCATATATGATATGATAATCTAGTGTTTATGTTGGTTTTCTTAAATATTATTAAATATTTTAATAATATTAAAATGTATCATATTAGAGGAAATATTCACTTTATCATTATTTCATGTTGTTTGTATAAATGTATATATAGATATACATTTCATGAATAGTAATGATAGTAGACCTCTAAAAGTACAATTTTGAGTTTATCCATAATCTATGTTTATCATGCAGTATTATAGGTTATGAAAAAATATTGTGGTTATCGTTAGTAGGATCCTCTTATAGAGATTTAGATTATTCTCATGAGGCACAAAATAAAGAATAATATTTTTTATGTGTGCTAGATGACTTACTAAGTATACCATATGGAGTGTCATATAAATGTATTTGGTATACTAGGGGTGCATGGATCATATTTGAGTCCCCACTGCCTGATATTGGAAACATACCTAGCTTGATAACCTTCAATCTTTTATACCCTACTTATGAAAGACTATATATTGACTTAGCTAATATGGGAGTGGTTGGGTATTTTTTTGATCATGTCATTGGTTGGAGCTTAATCAAGATGGTATTTTCCCTCTCATATGACAAGTATGACATATGTTCCCTTGACTGGGATATATTGTGGGAGTGTGTGGCCGCACTTAGATATAGTATATATATCTGTATAAAGAACATGTGATGTTTTATCCATAAGGATTAATGGAATGTGATATATTTATCAATCAAATTAGTATACACTCTAAGAATCAAGAGTAAATGAGTTGGATATATGGTATTTACATTTTATGTGTCCCATAGTCACTTGATGTCTTGGAAAAGGGGGAAATATGAGAATGCACATTTTCATATGATGAAAACTAGTGGAAATAGTTATAAAGATACATTTATTTAATAGAGATAATTCTTGATCCCTTTATAGATTGAGTAGTATTAACACTTTTCTAGAGTCTACTCTTTTCTTACAAAAGTGATTTGGATGGGTATTAATAAGGTATTTCATATGATGTGACACAGGGTGAAGTTAATGGTAGTTTTCTAAAAGTATTTTGGAAGATATCAAAAAGAAATTTTGGATATGGTTTCACAAGTTATTGTATATGATAAAATATAAAGATGAAAATATTCATAGTCTCTTAAGCTTCAGTGTAAGTAGGAAATTGAAGGAGATGATATGACCTAAAGACATTTATATATGATACAAAATGCTATATTATTTATAATTTTGATAAGTATCATGAAAATAACATTTACATGATTTTGTTTTCAATCGTACAACATGCATAAAATGATATTTCATTCATGAAACCTGCATACAAGAAGTCTTCCACATAAGTTATCATTAAGAGACATTACATAAGATTTAATGGACTAAGAGTACATCATTCATGCCTGAGATATATGATATGGTTGAAGAAGAATTTACTCATGCATTATAAATTCATGAGTAAATACAACATTGAATGGAACATCCTTGAGGTAATAAATAATACAGGCATACGATGGTTGTGGGTGTAGTACTTACAATATTCTTAGTTGATACTACCCAACATTAATCTCTTTATTATACCTCCTTTAAACATGAGATTCTAGCACTTCATAGAGGATTGAGAATCCTGAACACGTGATGTGCAATTATGCTTGACTCATGGATACCTTTAGAGAGAGGATGGATTTTGTTTTCTCTTAATGTTCTCAATAAAACCCATGTGACGGTGATCAAGATGGTGAAGATTCTATTTGGTGTATAGTATGTCATATTTAAAGTATTTTAGTATTTATTCATTTTTATTTTTCATTCAGGTTTCATATATCATGTATAAAAGATCCTTGAAATATGGTTTTAATCACTTCCACTAAGTTTGACGATTGTTATTTGTATCATTCAAAAACATTCATAATTTCATTCCAATATATATGGTAAAATTCTATATAGGTTGATACTAATACTTTAAGTAACTAAACCTAAATAATAACCACCCTCGATGGATTCATCGTCAGGGAATCAAATTCATATACTAGCTTACTAGGGTCATTGCACCTCTCGAGCACAAGGGAATTGCGCCATCATTACTAAGGACCACCCCTCCATAGATCCACATGACCTACTATCAGAAGTAATTACAGATATATCATAGTTCAGTAGAATATAATGTCACTGAGAAATTATATGATAAAACACCATATGAGCTGTTGTTGACACTTTAAATAGTTGAACCCTCATCTTCAATAAAATTACAGACAGGCAGGCATATTTCATGTGAATCCCACATGACTAACATGATGGATGAGACAAATATTTCCACTATTGACCAAGATCCAAAAATAAAATAATAAATCATTAATATCAAGCATCATGTGCATCACATTTTGTGAAAATCATACAACCGTGACACTGAATATCCAGAACATCAATCCCAAGCCCCTAGTAAACTGGACTTATTACCGAGAAAGGTGTTCATGGTGAACCAATAATATATCCATAAAAATATTCAACACATTACTAATATGTAACACCCTGAGATTTTATGAAATAATTTTTTTTGAATAAATTTATTTTCTTTGAAATCTTATGTTACATGCAACACCGAGTTTTAATAAACAGTGATAAACTATTAATATTATTATTTAAAAAAATGTTATTACCTAGATGTTAAACTTAGAAGAATGAATTGGAATAAAAAAAATTAAAAAATATTTATAATGGTTTTATATAAATAAATCATATTGATTTAAAGTTACTTAATTTTTAGTAAAGTCGTTATATGCTTCGAAAAATACTTTATTTCTCAAAAAATGAATTGTATTGATTTTTGTGAACAAATGATAAAATTAATTATTGAAAATTTTATAAATTTTATTTTTAAAAAATTAAATTCATTTTTTTAATAAAAATTTCAAAATTATCTTAGGGTTAATTTTTGGGATTTTCTGAAATGATTAATTTTTCAATGAATAGTGAAAATACTGGATTTTATTGAAAACTACCTTTTTGTTAAAAGAATTTATAAGGTTCCATTTTGTTTTAAAATGGATTAAAAAGTAAAATTAGATCAAATATATTTTAATTAATCCAATATAGGTCAGTGGATTCAATTTCATATTAAATTCTGATATAGAAACTTTTTAAACTTTTGAAAATTTTCTCTTTAGAAACCCACTTTTTCATCACGTCTACAGGTTTAATTTTAAATTAAATTTTTCCACTTATGAGAATGGAATTTTAAAAAATTTATTATATGTTTTTAATTATTATAATTAAAATTATCTAATAATTTCAACTTAATTTTTTTATCAAAATGAATAGTAAAAACATAAAAAATTAATTGCCACGGTTACGGTTAAAATCGCTTTACTGGGGGTTAAAATAAATATTTATGGGGTAAAATGCCATATAAACTTGTCAAAAACTCATTATATAGACATATTTAGAAATTATAACCTATAAGTTTTGATAATGACCCATTTTTTAGCCTTTTGAAATGTAAAAATTGTGGGTACACTTTATTCTTTTCAAAAATTCCCTCTGTGTCCTCTCCCCCACTTATAAAATTTTACCCCCTCTCCTCTCATCTTCACACTTCAAAAACCCTTTATTTTGGATAATACCTTACAAAATATCTTCCTTAATTCCCTAACCACATCCTATATACCTTAATTTTATTATTAAACCCTTCTAATAAGGCTTTATATATAATCCTAAATAGGTTCTTTGAAGAAGTCGTAAAAATATTAAATTTGTGTTTTTGTTTTATTTATTATTACACATCCTATAAATATTCCTCAACTATGATAATATAAAAAAACTAGTATAAAACATATTATTATATTTTATTATGTTAATTTAATGACCTGTATCTATATCCTATTCCATCAAATGGTAAATTAAATCATCGATTGTGTATACGGTGGACTACCGCCTCGCGAACCGATGTTATTCATTTTCTATAACCACCTCTCAAGATAAGATATAATTATGGATTTAATATTTATATATGATTTTTATTATATTATTATACTTTTATGATTATAATATTAAATATAACTTCTTACTTTTCATTCTGTGGGAATATGATAGTGTCGCTCGTGTGTACAGCAGACTACCACCACACGAAGCAATGTGATTCATTTTTCCCTTAAACTATAAATGGAAGGTATTAAGGGTAAATTTAATGAATATATGTGATATATATGACATAAAAATTATTTTTTAAAGGTAATATATTATCTACCTATCTTTCATTTCATCCATCAAGAAAATAGAAACAACGTTCATGCGTAAGCACAACCTACCATCTCTATTAATGGTGTAATTCATTTTCTATATATAACTTTAATGGATTGATATAAATAATTATATAAATAATATATATGATATTTATATCATTGTTAAAATTATTTATATTATGGAACCATGATCAAAATTAAAGGACTAAAGATAACAAACCAAAACATATATGAAAAAAGAAGCAGTTATTACCCGAAACGTGATTTTAACAAAGAATTGTTAATAAATGAATAATAAAAATTCATAAGTAAAACATATCTGGTATGATACATATTATTCTGGTTATATAATAGATTTATAATAAACTTATATTTATTATACATGAGTTTTAAACATTTATAAGGGAATTCGATACATAAGGTGAGGGATTTTATCTCAATTTGTCTTCTTTGGGACATATGTCATGTTATACACCTTTCTTCTTTTAATAGGTGTATACACAAACCCTTTGAAATATTATATCATAAAATTATTTATTCTCATGATATTTAAAGTTTCATTTAAAGTTATTCTTCCATGTGTCTTACAATTCAAAAGTTACCAAAGTGGTAAATGTTTTATCTTACAATCTCATTATTTGTCAGGATTGATTATGATTATGATTATGATGATGGAATATTATGATATATTTTTCAATAAATTCATTAATTATATTTTCCTATGGTTATTTCTTGATAATACATGTTTTACCTTAATTTTCGTATCTTTATGTACTAAATATTCCAAAATAATTTTTTTAAATAAAACCAATTGTATTTCTCTCTTCGATCAAAAACCCTTTTTATTCTATATCCATGTTTTCTAAAATTATTTTCAAGATTTTTTTAATATAACTATATGATTGTTTAAATACATTTTTATCCTTATTTTAATTTATAAAAAATGGTTTTAAATGAATCTTCTTGTCTTTTTTCAAATAAGGATCGTTTGTCTTTTAACAAAAAAGTGAAAGGAATATTTGTTTTAACATGTTCGGAATGAATGATATTTACCAACACCATGACCAATAAATGATTTAAATATTTCCTTATAATTTTACAAGGTTATTTTCAAATAAAACATTTCCTTTAATATTAGTAATAAAATTATATTTTAATCAAATGATTTCAAGTGAAAAGGGTATTTTTCACAAGAAATCTTCCAAGTGACATTTCAAAATCATTTTTCATCTAAGATGACATAATTTGATGTTACTTAAGCTTTACTAGATATATTATCCAATGATTTAATCCTTATTATTTATTTGGATGTTTTATTTTTATGATTACATGATGTTTATGAAACTCGTTTCTTTTCCACGAGATATGTTATAATGAAATGTTTTATAAAACCCATTTCTTTTCATGGGTTCTGATATGATGAATATTTTATGATCTTATAGCACAAAAATGTATGGATTGTGTGATGGGTGGTACCTATATCTATCTCCAATGCATTAGGTAATGATTAGTTTTATATGAGCTTAAAGGGTACACGGGAGGTTATCCCAATCCCTAAATAGGGTACATAAGAGGTTATCCCAAGCTTGAAAGAGGGTACATGGGAGGTTATCCCAATCTTGAAGTGGGTACAGAGGTGGTTAGCCCAAGCCTAACATGTTATGAATTTCTTAATGGATATCCTTAACGTGAGATTTTTTATACTTATGTGTATGCCAAAAATTTATATCTTATGCCAATGTTATGATCTCATGGAATATGTTCTTTGATTAATTTATGATTCATGTCTTATGAACTACCAAGATTTGTGACATTACTCAAGTTTATAATCTATGATATGTAGGGTATGGTTTTTCAAATTTTATTCTCATATTATCATACCCATGTGCTCTTGTTATGTTGATATCTCCCTTGTTTACCCTTATTAAGCATTTTATTTTTCCCTTTATTATGATTCCTTTCATCAGGATATGAAGAAAGGTATTATGTATGATATTTCTAAGAAGGGTGTTCGTTATGAAGAAGTTAGTGGGAGATGACGTAGCTTACTTATGGACTACTTTTTTATGTTCCCAAGTTTCCAAATGTACTAGACCTAAATGATTCTAGTGTGGACTATTATGTTATGTAGTGAATATTCATCTATTAAGATGTAATATTTATGTATGATAAGTTTGGGACTTATGGTTGGTTTCAGAGAAAGGTTTAGTTGACATTTTGAAACTAGGATGTGAAAACTTTTGTTATATCCCTAGGGATATGTCTAAGGATATGTATAAGGATAATTCTAAGTATAGGAAAATATCTTGGAATATTAGTGAAGGATAGAGCATGTGGTTTCCAAGAAATTACATCCTTACTTGGATACTACAAGTGGATGTCGTTCTGGCATAGAAGTGATTAGGGGTAATAACACTGAAAAAGGTTTGTCGGTCTTGACTCGGGTATTACCTGGTACATTATAATGGCACTTACTATACACCTGGTTTGACACTAATGGGGGATATGCTTTGTAAATTCAATAACTCTTTAAAAACCATCATGAAGGATTTAAACAATGACCATGAATTACATAGGTTAATCCTAAGGTGTCATATATTGAAAAGAAAGTGTCATTATTTAGACATCATATAAGTTATTTTTCATGGTTATGTGGTTTCCCACTATGATTATTGTTTTTTAAACTATGATTTTTTGTTTTAGTTAATGGTTGGAGCCTGAAGGAACCATGTTAATGCTAAATTAAATGAACAATGAAATAATTTTCCTCCTGATAAACCAAATTTTATGGGATATGGAATGAAAAATCTTATTGTTATGATCACACTACTTTATTAGGCTATGAATCATGCTTAAATTCCAAATGAAAAAATTAGGGAACAAAATTTTGTTTATTCCTTCATGAGGTAGCATCCACCTTCTTTTGGTGGTTCTGTTGATCCAATAGTTTCCAAGAAATGGATTGATACCATTGAAAATATATTTTTTGTTCTTTGGTGTTTGGAGCATGAAAATTCATTTTGGAAATCTATCATTTGGAAGGAGATCATATCAATGGACTCTTATCAATAATATGATTCAATAAGATGAAATTAAATCTATGGAGTGGGATTAGTTTAAGAGATTATTTTCCAATAATTACTTTCTTAGTATTCTTTGTATGAAAATAAAGAAGTAATTCCTTGAGATAAAATAGAAGGATGATGATTTTTTTTGTACTTATGAGGACAATTTTATAATACTTGTGAGGTACAATTCTAGTATTATCATTCAACATAAAATTAAGATTTATTGATTCTTCGGTGGATTAAAACCAAACCTCCAAAGGTCATTATCCATAAGGGACTTTAGTAGCTATGAAGAAACCGTTCAATGTGATATCAAGGTGGAAATGGAGATTAGATTTACCCATCTATCTCATGGTCTTGACAAGAAAATAAATATGGAATTTAAAGTAAAATCTAAAAACCATGGAGAGAAGAATATGAGATTTCCTTCATGCTCTGAGTATAGAACAAAACATGAAAGAAATTGTCTTAAGGTGGCTAATAAATGCTTTAAGTGTGGAAAGGAAGGTAATAAAGTGGTTGAATTATAAATTGATGGAAAGAAGTTATCTAACTATATGAATAAATATAAATCTTTACAAAATGAACCTCCCAAGATTCAGTGTTTCCAATTTAAGGAGTTTGGTCACTATTCTAAATGGTTCTCAAATTTGAATAATAATGATGATGATTGATTTCAGCATCCTCTTTGTCATGACCCATCCCCCGGGGTCCGTGTTGTGACTACCCCAAGCCCACCTTCCATAGTCCAGGGGCTAGCGACTAGCAACAGAAAGGCGAATCTCTATAATGGGAAGTCATTTCCTTTAAACATGTATAAACACACAATCCATGAACACAACAAGAAGCAACCACGAAGTAAACTGCTGTAGTAAAAAGTGTACTGAAAGTAAAGGGACTGGAATACAAGCCCAAATGAAAAGTACAAGTATAACTGAAAATAGAAAATAGCTCCCGGATCATCCACTGAGGATCCTACCTGAATGGTAGGTACAACTCATGATCAGTAGTCACTGCATCACGTCACGTCAAATGGTCCACCTCTGAGTATCGTCCAGTCCTGGCTCCCTCAGCCTTGATCAACATTGTCTATAATCTGCACAAGACACAACAATGTGCTGGCGTAGCCTGTGCAGGGGTGAGTATAATAATACTCAGTAGGGACCCTAAGACCCTCGAAGGTCTTCTATAGTTCAAAAAGTAAAAACCGCAAATCAAAACCTCAATCACAAATCACAAAGAGGTATTCAACAACTCTACTTAGGTATATGCCCATAAATATACCTAAGTTATCAAAATATAATCGTCTAACACATGAGGAAACATAAGGCTCCAACTTTTAAGCAATTTTCACAACTAATCCACGAGGGAAGAATACCATAAAGGTAACACAGTGAAGGTAAAACCACGAAGGTAAAAGTACCACAAAGGTAACACCACAAAGGTAACACCACGAAGATAGAAGTACCATAAAGGTAACACCACAAAGGTAACACCACGAAGGTATAAGTACCAAAAATGTAACACCACGAAGGTAAAGACTCGCTCATGCTAGGTATATAACTTAAGTACAGAAGTACATATTATTAGTCTTAAATCTATATCATCTTATTCTGTTGAGAAGCTCCGCTGTAGACCCACACAGGATCGATAGGTGTTGACCCACACAAGATCTCTAGGAACTGACCCACACATGATTGATAGCTACTAACCCACACAGGATCACTAAGCACTGACCCACATAGGATTGATATATGTTGACCCACATAGGATCGATAGATGCTGACCCACATAGGATTGATGTTCTTTCTTCACGTTACAGCCAGCCATGAGATTCTCACACTAAGAACACTTGATTCCAGGAGGATCTGATTCTCAAGATATTGGTCATACATAAACTACCATGAAGTTTGATGAAGAAGTATCCCAAAGGACCTCCATATCGTAAGCTTTCCAACGTGACAGAAAGCGTGTCAATTGGACGCCTGGTCTATGACTTATAAGTGTTTTAGTACCGAGGGCTCGGTTGGATTCGGGTTAGATCCAACCCAGTCGTACCCCAAATTTCTAAAAAACTTGAGTGGAGTATACCAAAAGTATTTTATCTCTCCAAGCATCCTAGCGCCATAGACGGTTCGTCAAACGGACACCCGATTCACAAGTTATGGCTCTTTTAGCGAAACTGGGCCTCGAAGGGTCCGGGTCCTGGGCCGACCTGACCCGGGTCGGGCCGACCCAACCCTGTCCGAGTCTAACCTGGCTGGGCTGGACCGCAGCAGGCTCGGCCCGCTGGGTCACGGCGGACTCATCCCACTGGTTCGTGGACCGTCCCGACCCACCTGGGCGGCGCAGCCTGCTGGGCTCGCGCAGCCCAGCCTGTGAAGGGTATGACCCATTGGGCTTGCGCGGCCTGGCCCACGGAGGGCACGGCCCACTGGGCTTGCACAGCCTGACCCGTGGAGGGAGTGGACCCATTGGCTGGGGCCCACCCTAGCTGGCATGGGGGGGTAACGTTCCCCCCCTTTCTCCTGAACGGCTAAGCCGTTCAGGGGGTGAAGCGGTAGCACCACATGGTGTCGCCTGGTCCCCACTGGACCCATAGGGGCAGATCCCTCCTCCTCCTCCGTGGCTTCGAGCTACATCCATCTTCAGCGGCGTGCGACGACACGCCACTCTGCCTCCACGGTCGGTCGGTGCCAACCACCCTGCTCGACCAATACGGCTGAAAAGTCGTGGCCTTCCCCTCCAGCAGTCGGTCGGTGTCAACTACTCTACTGACCATCGCGGCATCCTCCTGCGATGCGTGGCGGTGTGCCACACCACCTCTTTGGACAACCGGTGTTGGCCACTCTATTGACTGCCATGGCCTCCTCCTACGATGTGCGACAGCGCGGCGCCGCCATCCCCTATTGGCACAGGTCGCCGTTGTCGCACCGGCGGTCTTCCACAGGCCACCGGGTAAGATCCAGTGGTCTTTTTTTCCATCTGATTGGGCCTACATACTTCCCAGGTCCTCTCCTTAACTTCTTTACCCTTGTATTTGGGTTCCATCCAACCTGAAAATTTACCCGCAAAGAACGCAATGATAAACAGATGGTAGAGGGATCAGGACTTGTTTGTTTGGTCTCATCCTTCAGCGTTAGCATTTTAACAAGGGAGAGGATATATGATTCAAAAATCTCTTGAAAAAAAAACAAGACAAAACCATACCTCAAGATTCATTGAATAACATTTTCACTTGAGTAGGATTTGGTGTTTGTCAGTTCATGATTCGGTGGAACTCATCACCGCTTACTGGAACTGGTCATGTCCACCAAGTGGTTGGCATCACAGTATTTTATCAAAACTTCGTCGCTTGGTGAAGTCATGCCAACACTCCTCCCCAATCTCCATATAAATAGGAGAGGGGGAGGATGAGTAACGCACCTGGAATTAATGGGGTTTATTTAATTAAGGAACCTTCCTAATTCTAATGGTGTGGTTACAAGTATAAAGGGGAGTCAAGCCATTTAATGGCTTGACGTGTTGTTGGTCCTGCCATCGCTACTTATCCGCTGGAGAAAAGAAAATAAATAAAATAACATAACATGTTATTTTATTAATTTTTTTCAAAATTCTGCAAAATTAACTTTTTCACCCAACCTACTGTGGTTGAAGTGAAGCCTATCTTAAGTGAATCTTGGGGCTACAAATTCAATGGTGCCCTCAAATTTTTAATCTGAGCACTGGTTCAAAAATTAGAAAACTCTGCTCGCACGTTTACTGAATGTACCTTAAAAAAATTTTAAAAATTTATTTCGGGCACACCGGGCCTCAAAATCACACGCCGTCAATTTCTGAAGACTCGTAATAATTCCATATAATTAAAAAATATATATGAAAAATATGGGTCTTTACATTCTCCCCACCTTAGGGATTTTCATCCCCGAAAACCACAACATAGACTAAAGAAACAAATGGGGGTACTGAGCATGAATCTGACCCTCCCGCTCCCATGTGCTCTCTTAGAGGTTCTCGTGCAACCAACAAACATGCACTAGAGGTATCGATTGTCCATGAAGGACCTGCTCTTGTTGATCCTTGATCTCTACTGGAACCTCTGTAAAAGTCACCCCATCATCAAAGTTCATCTCGCCATGGTCGATGACATGAGATGGGTCATGCACGTACCTCCTCATCTGGGATACGTAGAAGACGTCATGCACCCTCTCCAACTGCGGTGGCAGTGTCAAGCGGTATTCTACCTCACCAATCCTCCAAAGTATCAGAAATGGTCTGATAAACCTTGGTGAGAGTTTTCCGCCTTGGCCAAATATCCATAGTCCTTGTCTAGGGGAGACTCACAAGAATACATGGTCCCCCTCCTATAATTACAGAGGTCTCTGTCTCCTGTCAGCATAAGACTTATGTCTGCTCTGTGTAGTCTTCATCCACTCCCGTATGATCTGTACCTTCTTAGTGGTAGCTTGTACCAACTCTGGACCCATAAGTGCCGACTCCGCTAGGTCTGTCCAGCATAGAGGTGATCTGCATGGTCAATCGTACAAGGCCTCAAATGGTTTCATACCTGGTTGCGCCCAAATTTAGCCTACGGGTATGCGGTCGTTGTAGTATAGGTAGGGGTCGAATCCACAGGGACCAAAGAAGAAACCTAGAGACACTTTGATTTTAAAGAGATTTGGAAATGGAGTGGCCAACTATTTGGATTTATTTGATTTGAAACTAGTGATTTAATTTAAAGGAAAAAAACATAAAATTAATTTGTCTAAAACAATTAATGGATATGAGTTGATCCTAAGTTGTTACTAGGGTTAGATTGGATATATTTATTTTCTTATAACGTTTCAGTTAACTAATTCAAGACGTATCCAAAAAATGATATAATTCCTCAACATCATTCACCAATTTAATACTTACAAAATTCCGAGGATAATCATCAATGCACTTAGAGGATCAATTTAATAATCACTCCAAGGAATTGGATCATACTAGCACTTGAAATGTGTCATTGTTAAAGTTGGCGAAGATGAAGAAGAAAATAATCATCAAATGGAAATCTTAAATTAATGAAATGATTACAGAATTTTAGATCATAAAATAACATCCAATATACCCCATGAAACTCCCTAGTACCAACCCATAATGGTTTATCCCTCCATTTATTCTATTATCTCAAAGGAAGAGGAAAGTAGACTCATAGGGGCGGAATTGAAGAAGTAAAAACAACAAAATAACGAACACTCCACCGTTGTGTGAACAAAATCACATGGTTTGGTGTGAAAAAGTTCAAACCTTGAGGAAACGGTATCAAGGTGATATTAAGAAGAATATAATAAGATAATAAGAAGAAATTTTATTAAAAAACTAAGGTGATTCGAACAACTTACATGAGAATGAAGAACATTACAAAGGCAATTTGGCATAACAACATTACAATGAAAGTAAAACTCCAAGATCCATAAATCCTCCATTGCTACTGCCTTAAATAGCCATTTTGGAAGTCTTTTTCCGAGCCCCCATCATCCCACATTCCTTTAATTAATTTGTTTGGGGAAAGGTTGGTGGACAATTAATGGAGATGTGACTTTTCCACCCTTCCCCTGAAATGGAATCCATCTTGCATCCACCGAACAGAAGTGCCGAAATCACCTTCTAGAAGGCCGGATTGGAGTGGGCCATATAATACTTAAATTAATCCTCATATGTCCCCTAATATCCTGTAAAATTTCATCCCAAAATAATATTTGGTTCACGAGATATGATATAAATGGTGGGCTATTTTTCTAGGCCTCAGAATCTGGCCTAGAATTTCATCATCAACTTTGGCCGCCTGGAACACCATTCAAAACTCCGAATTAGCTTGAGCCACTGTTAAATAAAATGTTCCAAATACTATCCTCTATATTCATTTAAATTTTCAGAATCATTGGGCTTTAATTATGTCCTCTACAGTACTTTTATTGGGCTGTTGTCCAAATTACTTCGCCCAGAATGTGGTTGGTTCAAAGCCCACTTTGGTGGTCTTCCAAATTGAATCTCCAAGTGCTCTAAAAGAATGAATTGTTCCTTATAACATGGGAGACATGAAAATAAAATATGAAAATAAAATCAAGACCATTTGGTGTTTTATGAGATGTTCAAGAAGGTACCATGTAATAGTTCATTTTAAGAAGGAATTACAATCATAATGTGAAATGATGTTCAAAGTGTAAAATGCACTAATAATGGTGTATATGATTAATAAATCACATGAATATTATATTATAAACAATGAATATTAGACTTTTTTAGGGGCTAATCAATACCAATAGTGTAGTGATAGATTTTTTTGTATGAAAACTCCACCAAGGGCAAGTGATCCTCCCAACTGTAGCCAAAATCTAGGACACAAGCACAAAGCATGTACTTGAGTATCTGTATGGTCTGCTCCGTCTGACCATCCGTCTGAGGATGAACGGTGATGCTCAAACGTAGCTGATTCTTGAACTCCTCCTATAATCCCTTCCACAACCGGGATATAAAACATGTGTCATGGTCAGAGACGGTCGTCGATGGTACCCCATAAAGTCTTACAATCTCTTGTACGTAGAGGCGTCCCAAGCCCTCTACTGATCCCTACTCTCAGATGGGTAGGAAGTGGGATGACTTGGTAAGTCGTTCAATGATCACCCAGATTAAATCATGTCCCATGGATGTATGTGGAAGCCCTGTCACAAATTCCATGTAGATACCATCCCACTTCCACTCTGGCACCTCTAGTGGCTGCGCTAAGCCTGCTGGAACCAGATGCTCGGTCTTCACTTGTTGACAAATGAGGCATCATGAAATAAACTTTTCCACTGCTCTCTTCATCCCTGGCCACTAGTGATTACATCAGAGGTCCTAGTACATCTTCTCTACACCAAGATGTACCACCAGAGGGGACGTATGGAACTTCCTCAACACCTCCTACCGTAGCACCACTGGTACCATGGTGCTTCCTCTGAAGAGGGTGACATGCTCCCCAACTTCAGAAAATCCATCAGGTGCCTATCCTGAGGATACTTAAGCACATCAAGCCTCATAGTCAATGTTTCCAAGCCATGCCTCCCGAACTCGCTAAAGAAGTGGGGGAGTGACAGTCATAGACTTGATGTAAGCTTCTCCATATCTATCCACAAAGGATATCTACAACGCGGCTAGCTGCTTTGTCACCTCCCTTAGCAACTGTAGACCAGACCTACTACTGAGTGCGTCTGCTACTATGTTTCCCTTCCTAGGAGTGTAGAATATCTCAAATTCATAGTCCTAGAGGAACTCTAGCCAACTTTTTTGTCTCAAGTTCAGGTCCTTCTACGATAAGATATACCTGATACTCTTGTGATCAGAGTAGACTGTAAAACGTTTTCCCATCAAGTAGTGTCGCCACATTTTCAAGGTGAATACCACTGCTTCTAACTTCAGATCATGGGTGGCATAGTTCGACTTATGTTGTCTCAGTTGTCTTGAACCATAAGTGATCACTGCTTGCTCCTGCATTAGGACACATCCAAGTCTGGTCCCTGATGTTTCACAGTAAACTACATACCCAACACCTTCTTCTGGTATCCTCAAGATGGGGGCACTCATCAGTCTCTACCTCATCTCCTGAAAACTATGCTGACATCTCTCTGTCCATATGAAGGGATAACCCTTATTTTTCAATGCTGAAAAGGGTGTCTCAACTCTATAAAAGTTGGGTACAAATCTCTGGTAGTACCCAGCCAACCTCAGGAAGCTTCGCACCTCGTTCACACTCCTGGGTGGCTCCCAAGAAAGCATAGCCTCTGTCACGAACTAAATCTGGTCTCCACCGAAACCGGCACCAAACCTAGCCTGTGACAAGGACTGAAGGACATTCCCAATCCCCACGGGTGGGAACAAGTTCCTGGGTATCATAAAATAATAATAGGGAATGATTTACCTAATTTTATAAACTTAAAAAAACAAATGAATCCATTAAAACGAATCTGTATTTTTCAAACCAAACAATCTTTTAAAAAAATTAAGAACTGAATTAAGTAGTTTAAAACAACTCACAAATACTATAAAAAAGTTACAAAACCAAAATAAAAAATCCCAATAACCCTCATGGAAATGGGAACCTCCCTCAATCCATCTCCACAAGACTTCACCACCAAGAACCTGCTAGAAACCTGAACCATTGGCACTAAAAACTATACCCAATCTGCGAAAAAAAACAATTCTACTTACACACAAGGGTGTAAGTATGGTGTGATCCAATGCCCATTAGGATACTATCACTAATAGATTCCATGTGATAAACACTCAAAGACTAAAATCTTACAAGTTTTCATAAACAGGAAATGCTAGTAACAATTTCTAAAAGATGCAACTTAAAAATTAAAATAGTTTTCAAGTGGGATATCATTAAGAATAAAAACTTTTAAAAATAATGTCAACGCTACTGAATTTTCTATCCAACCATACCATATGCTTATTGTAATCATAACGTAACTGATGAGCACAAGCAATAGAAAATAGCCCCTAGGCACTAGCTCGTTGTGGGTCCCAGGTACCTCAAATCTCGGTGAGAGTAACCATCACAATATCTATTCTCGTGCATGATCCACTAATAGGGAACAGAACCATAACCTAGTGTTCCCCAATAATCATCGTAATAGTTTAGTTAGTGTTGTAAGCGTCAATATTACTATGTGAAACTAAGGCCAAACCCCACAGATTCTCTAGCATACTAGTACACGTCCACCCACCTAGATACCTAGGTTTCCCCTTGTGCTCAAAAAAGTTCAACAAGTTAAGAAATATAATTTGAACATGTAAATATCATTTCTACATCACAAGTTCACCAAACATCCCAAATGTACATCACACAAGTAACAAAATCCACTTTTTTATTCAAATGCATTTTGAAATCATACTCACACCAAAAATAGCCCACAACACTTTTCACATTTCTTTAACACTTCCACAAATACTTTAAAAAAATTATAAAACCATTAAAAGACATTATAAATAACATAATATCCCACTCAAATATAATATAATACTTCTTTCATCAACAAAATTCATTTTTCACAACACACTCATACAAAACATCCCATAACCATGTTTCACAGCTCTCTTTCCAATTGCTAAAACATTTTAGTACTTTATAAAACATTCTAAAAAATATATTTGAAATTTTAAATAACCACCTTACCTTTAAAAAACCCATATTAGGTGAAATCACCCACCAAAAATTACATATACAACCTTTTTCCCACTTTGTTTAACCAAATAAAACATTCACAATTTTCATAAAACAAACCCAAGGGGTGTAACTATGCTTCGTACACAAAACCCATTTCAAATCCCTCATTAAATTCAAAAATCATACCAATACCAATCCATAATATAATTGTAAGCCCTAAAAACATTTATTAAACCACCCCCAAGTGTTATAAAAAATACCTCAATTAACACCACAAAAGACACACATGAAAAACACATGTTTTCATAAATCACTTCCAAGAAGTATAACATGGTTTTACACCTTAAACCCATTCAAAACCCCCATTTAAAGGCCCACATGGCACTAAGGCATTAAAAAACATAATTTGAAGCCCCTTTAAACACCAATAAGTCACTTTCATGTGTTATAAAATACACCCAAACATTACCCCAAGAGTCACCCATGAAAAGCACCCAATTTCAAGCCATAATGCAACTATAAAAATAAATGCTTAAGAAAATACATCAAAAAAGGTTTTCTCACCACAAGAATCATATTAAAAACATTATAAACATTAAATAAATAAATCTAACTCATCAAAAATTTCTTACACATGGAACCACTGACCTTTTGAGTCAAAACCCTTGAATCTTGGTGCGAAACCTCAACCGCACCTCTGTCGCACCAAAAGGAATTTAAAACAAACCCTAAACCATAATATTTCACCAAAAAGACCGCAAATCAAACCATATGTATTAGCCCTAACTTCTGGACACTCTATAAATTCATGAAACAGGGAGGAAACCCTAAGAAGAATGAAGGAAATGAAGAGAGAAACAATTACCCAAATAAATATTGAAGAAAACGACCCAAATACACCAGTATATGAATTTCAAAACAACCATAAATGAAAGTGAGGTTCTAATAAGGATTATTAGGTCATGTAGGAAGTATAATGGGAGAAAAAGAGTAAAAATATAAGGAGTTATGAAAGGATCAATTTACCTCTTCAAATATGGGTGATTCGTGAAATCCAGATCAGTTTCGCCCAAATTCGCAATTCAATTGAGCTCCAAATTGGGGGAGGAGAGAATGGGGGGGTACCTTGGGTAAGTGGTCTCGGGTGAGAGTTGGAATTACTGAAAAAAATTAAAAATTGTATGAGATATTAAATAATTAAAAGAAGTCTTTAAAGCAGGAAATGGGCTTTCGGGCTGGCCCAACACCTTAATAAAAACCCAAATCCATCATTATTATAGATTCATATGAGGTCAAAATGTATATGGTGGTTTTAATATATGAGTGTATTCCAATTGGGAAGTAGAATGGGTGTAAAATGTAGAAAAATGAAGGAGTTATAAATGAAAAAAATTATTTTTAAATCTGGAAATGGGCTCACTTTTGGCCCAAATTTTGAAAACCCACCATTTCCACCAAGATGCATGGAAAACCCCCATAAAAAATAAAGGATGGAAATTAAATGAAAAATTCCTTTAAAATAATTCACGGATGTGACAATTCTCCCCACCATAAAAAGTTTCACCTCCAGAAAGCCACAACAAGGCCAAAAGCAAAAACCAAACCCAACTGATATACTGAAAATGTACTCCTTCGTCAAGTTATGTCCGCCCCCGAAAGGCCAAAACACCTCTAGTGATAAATTAAGGAAGGAATACTCTCAAAAACCAAAACTTACATCAATTTACTAAAATGATCTAGAACATTCATACTTTATCCCCAAAATAAAACTCCTAAAACACTATATGAACAAGAATCAAGTAATCTACCCAGACGAACAACAACAACGAACAAAGTTACACTTACTTTAATTTAACTAAACCATTGGGCACTCCCCAATCACAATGTTTACCCTAGGAAGATATTGGTAGTTAGATAGCTATGAATGAGACTACCTCTCTCCAGGCTAAGACCAAGGACCAATCTGAGTTACTAGTATGGGGAGACACAAATGGGATCCCCACCATAAGAGACAACTTAAATTTTCTCGAGACAGATTCAAGGTTCAAGGGGTAGAATTCCATCAGACCTTTATAAAAGAACATATATAAGACTCATAATGGGTCTCCCCACCATAAGAACCAACCATATTAACTGACCAGCATGGGCCGGTATAGAAAGACCCCAAAATTTACAGAGTTGGGACGACCGCACGGTTAGTCTAAACGGTTTGGGAAATCGTGTGCTAACCATGGGGATCCTTATATATAAATGATTTTTTGGGTAATGTTCAATAATAACCATGTACAAACTATGAACTCAACCTGTCTATCCAAACTTAAAACCTTTCTCCAAATACCCAGTTTAAACCAAAGGGGGAAGTATAAACTCATGCTACAACATGGAAACGAGGTCCTCCCACCTCTACCACCAAACGGGAACAACTAGAACAAGATAATGACACCAGAGGTTTAAACTCTTCCTATCATTTATACTAAGGATAGGACTTTATAAAAGGGTTTGAATGGCCTTGGTATTTCCTCTGACTATATTCTATCTTCTCTCTGGGGCCTATGTCTAGAGCTCAAATGATTGAAGCATCTTCAGGCTCATAGTTAGGATTTGGAAACCACCTGAACAGAACTTCTTCTTCCAGTGATACAAACAACTACACTGCAATCCCCAATAATTTTACAAATACATAACACATTCCAAACTCACTTTACCATAACCCAACATTTCACCGAAACACGGTCTTAGAATATGCACACACATCACACCTTGTTTCTTCGGGTGAGAAACAATAGAAGGAAAGGACGCATATAAACACCTTCCACTAAAACAAAGGATTTTGACATTTTTCCAAAGGATACATACTCCCATCATAACAGAGACTCTCAAAGGATTTCACAACCTTCACCTTTATAGTCAAACTAGAACATGACATCACAAGGCATCACCGAACATGACCATTGTGACTGATAGAAACAATACATGGAATGGGGCCTTATGCCAAGTCCCTAAACAACACACAAGTCCAAAAAGTGGCCACAATAGCCTCTCATGGCCAGATTCCCAAAACTAGTGGTTTTACCTGAACTCCTGCTTCATAGAAACTATGAAGAACCTAGAGGCCCTCTTAGACACCATTGAGACACTCATCCACACTAACAACCCCATACCACTTCCACCTTTGATGGATCAAGCAACTTAAGAAACTAAGGTCTCTTTCAACCTTCCACAAGCACTCTCCTACTAAAAGAGGATCCACAAATCAAATAAAGGAATGGGTGTAGACTCAATCAACAAAGATTGATAAAATATTCCTTATATTGATCAACTGGAGGATTTTCCGATGGTGAAACAATATGGTTTTCACTTCAGTTGTGCATTAATCCTTAATGGGGGCATACCTTATCTAATGAGAGAACCCAAGGACCCAACCAAGCTAGTCCATTGGTCAAAAAATGCCACAAAACAGATCTAAACACATGAAGGGAACCACCTTAAAGGTGTCCCAAAACATATCTCAGAAGAGACTACTAATCGGTCCTTCTACCCAGCTTACCGACCAAACACAAACCCAAAACACGATTCGAACAGGAGTGGTTCTTGGACTCAAAACATCCCACAACATCAAAATTTTACAAAAACACATAATATACACCATCCCAAATAATTCATCAAGACATTATGTTTTTCTTTAAAAATATTTCTTTGAAAACAAATGGTTCAGCAGTTAGCATATCCACCAATGGTACCCCATGGGCCTCACACATTCATGTTTCGGTGCCACACCGGGCACCCTCCTCATATCCATCCCAGCAATCATCCACTCATTCCATCAACCATCCATTATCCCATATAATTCCATGAATGTGGTCACTCACAAAAATACCAAAGGGTAAAACAAAAATTCTTTCCACTTTTCAAAACCAAAATGGTCAACCAACACATCCTTTTTCTCAAGACTGCTGACCACGAGATCAAAATCCCAATTCACATCTTACAAAACTTTTCAGAAAGACACAACCATTTAGATAAGAACTCAATTTCAAGTTATTCGCATCAATTTCAAAACATCTCATCCCATTAACACACCCTTTTTTAGAAAACTCTATTGGAAACACTTTTTCAAAAACAACTTCAATATAGTTCCTGCTTTTAAAAGAGGTGTAAGCACACCATTTTCCATTTCAAAACAATTCTGAAAATTCAGTTCCACCGTTTCATAAATCAAAACATTCCCTCTTTATTTGAAAATCATTTCAAAAAAACTTTATGCTTCTTAAATCCAAGTCACTTTAAAACCAAAGTTCCAAGATTTAAAAACTAAAGAATACAAGACAATGTGAGAGGAAACTAGTTTCAGTGAGTGACTTGGAGATATGGTCAGCAGAAATATTCCAATAACTTCACCATCATAGAGAGTGTTATAGGGAATATCCCTAGCACTACATGGCTTACCAGGCCCTGTGATCTCACTGAGACCATTAACCCAACTCTCTTTTCATTTCCCCTAATCATCATCAAACCAAGAAAACCAAAGGACTTAGATAAATCCCGACTTCCTATGGAAACGTGAATCTCGTAATGAGGTGTGGTGATCAGGCACACTACCCATAACTGGAATACCATGTCCCAACAATTTTAACTCCATACTATCCCGACTCTTCCCCAAATAACATGACTCAAAGAGTTAACATGAACCTCCTTTGATGCCATTTTCTCACAAACCAAATCTGGTCACCACCAAAACTGGTGCCAAACCTAGCCTATGAAAAGGCCCTAAGGGAATTCCCGATTACCACGGTATGGAACAAGTGCCTGGGTATCATAAAATAAGAATAGAGAATGATTTACCCAAGTTTATAAACATAAAACAACAAATGAATCCAATAAAATGAATCTGGATTTTTCAAACCAAACAATATTTTATGAAAATTCATAACTAAATTACGTAGTTTAAAATAACTCATCAAGACTATAAAAAAGGTACAAAACCAAAAGGAAACATCCCAATAACCCTCATGGCAAGGGGCACCTCCCTCAATCCATCTCCACAAGACTTCACCACCAAGGACCTGCTAGAAACCCGAACCACTGGCACTAAAAACTGTACCCAACCTATGAAAACAAAAATAAACAAGTATACTTACACCCAAGGGTGTAAGTAGGGTGTGAGAAAATTCCCAGTAGGATACCACCATTAAGATATTCCATGTGATAAACATTCAAAGATGAAAATCTTGCAAGTTTTTATAAACAGGAAATGCTAGTTACAATTTCTAAAAGATTCAACTTAAAAATTAAAACAGTTTTCAAGTGGGATATCATTAAGAATAAACACTTTTAAAAATAATGTCAATACTACTGAATTTTCTAGACAACCATACCATATGCCTATGGTAATCACAAAGTAACTCATGAGTACAAGAAATAAGAAATAACCCCTAGGCGGTAGCTCGTTGTGGGTCTTAGGTACCTAGTATCTCGGTGAGAGTAACCATCGCAATATTTGTTCTCATGCATGAGACACTAGTAGGGAACATACCCATAACCTATTAGTCCCCAATAATCATCATAAAAGTTTATTTAGTGTTTTAAGCATCAATATTGATACATGAAACTGAGGCTAAACCCCACAGATTCACTAGCATACTAGTACACGTCCACCCACCTAGATACCTAGGTTTCCCCTTGTGCTCAAACAAGTTCAAAAAGTTAAGAAATATACTTTGCACATGTAAGTATCATTTCCACATCACAATTTCACCAAACATACCACATGTACATCACACAAGTCACAAAATCCACTTTTTCATTCAAATGCATTTTGAAATCATGCTCACACCAAAAATAACCCACAACACTTTTCACATTTCTTAAACACTTCCAAAAATCCTTTAAAAATTTATAAAAACATTAAAAGGAATTATAAATCACTTAACATCCCACTAAAATATCATATAATACTTCTTTCATCAACAAAATTCATTTTACACAGCACACTCACACAAAACAGCCCACAACCATGTTTCAGAGCTCTCTTTCCATTTTATAAAACATTTCATCACTTTATAAAACATTCTAAAAAATATATTTTACATCTTAAATAACCACCTTACCTTTAAAAATCCCATATTATGTGAACATACCCACCAAACAGTACATATACACCCTTTTTCCACTTTTTTTAACCAAACAAAACATTCACAATTTTCATAAAACAAACCCAAGGGGTGTAACTATACTTCACACACAAAACCCATTTAAAATACCTCATTTAATTACAAAACCATACCAATAACAATCCATAATATAATTGGAATCCCTATAAACATTTATTAAACTACCTCCCCGAAGTGTTATAAAAATACCTCAATTAACACCAAAAAAGACACACATGAAAAACACATGTTTTCATAAATCACTTCCAAGAAGTACAACATGGTTTTACACCTTGAACCCATTAAAAACCCCATTTCAAGGACCAAATGACACTAAGTCATTAGAAACATAATTTTAATCCCCTTTAAACACCAATAATTCACTTTCATGTGTTATAAAATACACTCAAACATTACCCCAAGATTCACCCATGAAAAGCACCCAATTTCAAGCCATAATGCAACTATAAAATTAAATGCTTAAGAAAATAAATCAAAAATGGTTTTCACACCATAAGAATCATATGAGGAACATTATAACCAGAAAATAAATCAATATAACTCATAAAAAATTTCTTACACATGGAACCAACTACCTTTTGAGTCAAAACCCTTGAATCTTAGTGTGAAACCTCAACCGCAACTCTACAGCACCACAAAGAAGTGAAAAAAATCCTAAACCATAATATTTCACCAAAAAGACCCAAAATCAAACCATAGGTATGAACCATAACTTCTGAACACTCTATAAATTGATGAAAGAGGGAGGAAACCCTAAGGAGAAGGAAGTAAATGAAGAGAGAAACACTTACCCAAATAAATCTTGAAGAAAACGACTCAAATACACCATTATATGAATTTAAAAACTACCATAAGTGAAAGTGAGGTTCTAATAAGGCTGATTAGGTCATTTAATAAGTGTAATGGGAGAAAAATAGTAAAAATAGAAGGAGTTATGAAAGAATCAATTTACCTCTTCAAATATGGGTGATTTGTGAAATCCAAAGCAGTTTCACCCAAATTAGAAATTCAATTGAGCTCAAAATTGAGGGAGGAGAGAATGGGGTCTCTCCTTGGGTAAATGGGCTCAGGTGAGATTTGGAATCACCGAAAAAACTTAAAATTTTAATGAGATATTAAAGGATTAAAAAACTATTTAAAGCATGAAATGGGCTTTCGGGCTGACTCAATACCTTAATAAAAACCCAAATCCATCATTATTATGGATTCATATGATGTCCAAATGGATATGGTGGTTTTAATATACTAGTGTATTCTAATTGGAAAGTATAATGGGTGTAAAATGTAGAAAAATTAAGGATTTATAAAAGAAACAAAATTTATTTTTAAATTTGCAAATGGGCTCACGATTCGGCCCAAATTTTTAAAACCCACCATTTCCACAAAGATTCATGGAAAACCCCCATAAAAAAGAAAGTATGGAAATTAAATGAAAAATTATTTTAAAAGAAGTCATGGATGTGACAACATATATCTTCATCGGATCCACTGCAACTCCAGCCTTCGAGATAACGTGTCCCAGAAAGTGGACCTCCCGTATCCATAACTGGCACTTCAAGAGCTTACCATAAAGCTGGTGCTCTCAGAGTGTATCTAGAACTATCTGTAGATGATAGGCATTCTCCTCCTCCGTCGCTGAGTACACCAAGATTTCCTCAATGAATACCACCATGAAGCGATTGAGGTATGGCTGGAAGATCTTGTTCATGAGTCCCATGAACACTGTTGGGGCATTAGTCACTCCGAATGGCATAACCAAGAACTCATAGTGGTCATACCGACATCTAAAGATCATCTTATTCACATCCTCATCTCATACCATGAGCTGATGATAGCCTGATCTGAGGTCTATCTTTTAAAACCA
This sequence comes from Viscum album, assembly GCA_963277665.1. Taxonomy (NCBI): domain Eukaryota; kingdom Viridiplantae; phylum Streptophyta; class Magnoliopsida; order Santalales; family Viscaceae; genus Viscum; species Viscum album. Next base: position 58,598,991 of record OY728156.1, read on the forward strand.
TCGAGCTCCCTTCAGCAGGTCGAAAAGATCATCAATCCTCAGAAGTGGATACTTATTCTTCATGGTCACTTGGTTCAGGTGCTGATAGTCCACACAGAGTCTCAAACTCCCATCTTCCTTCTTGGCGAACAAAATTGGTGCTTACCATAGAGAAACACTGGGCCTTATGAACCCCTTCCTCTGCAAGTCCTCCAACTATACCCGTAACTCACGAAGTTCCAAGGGATCCATCTGATATGCTGGTGTAGATGTCAGTGTCATCCTAGGGTACATGTTGATGTAAAATTCTGAATCTTTGTGTGGAGGTAGTCTCAGAACAACATCAGGAAAGATATCGACATACTGGTCCACCACTATAGGATAGCTCGGACTCTCAGCATCAACTACTCTGAGGGTAAGGCTAGCCAACTGATGTGTGATTGGTTGCACCCTCCTCTAAGAAAGTCCATCCTATGCTACAAAGGTTCCCTTCTCACCGGTGAAGGAAAACCTGGTCCCATCCTTGCGTACACACCGCACTTTTTTCCTAATACAGTCAATTTGAGCATGGAATGTGGATAACCAATCCATACCCAAGATGACATCATAAGGCCTCGACACCGCTACTAGAAGATCCCAGCTGAATATCTCACCTATTAGAGTAAGCTCAAACTATCGGCACCAGTGTGTAATCGTTGAATCCCCTCTCGTATGAGTCTCTAGCTGTAAGGATCGAGCCAAAGGATCCATCGGAATCTTCGAGTCCCGAACGAGGGCCGTGGAAATAAAAGAGTGATTTTCACCTATGTCTATAATTACTGCAGCTAGGGTGGAGTGGACACAGATCGTACCTCTAATTAGCTCTCGAGCTCTGTGGTCATAGGCCTTAGCTGCCTAGAGTTGAGCTTGTCCCTATCCACCCGATCTCTATGGTCGGGGTGGACCACCTGGAGGTGGTGGTGGTAGAACCTCGAATAGCCGCTCACCTCTTGCTGCACGGCCAGCTCCTCTGCCACGTCCTCCGCCCTGCGGACCTCCTCGCTCAAACCTATTCCTATGGATCTGTGGTCCCTTCACCGTTTGTTGGTTGTCTGTATGGCATGTCGGGTAGTCATGAGCCATGTGACCCTGCCCACTGCACAAGTAGCACTACCTGCTCCTCATTTGTCCTCCTCTATCCCGTGATCCCCTCACCACCAACCCTATATCCTGAGGTCTTCCACTAGAAGTTATAACCTACTTGGGCCCCTGTGTCATCCGTCTACTTCCTGCTACAGATGACTATGCTACCTGAAATCTGGTGGTGGCTCTCACTATCGGTGCCTGCTCAACTAGGAAGCTCTCTACCAAAAGTGCTCACTCTAGCACCCCAGCCTGCGTCGGAATGCTGGGCGATATCATCGATACTCTGATCTCACATCAGATACCCTTCTCAAAGGTCCAGGACTGGAAGAAAGGGTCTCGAACCGTGTAGGTGGAGTAGTGGGAGAGATCAGTGAACCTTTCCGGGTACTGGGCCACAATCATATTGTCCTGCTGTAAGTGTAGCAGCTCCTATATACACACTGAGCGTAGGGTCACTAGGATGAACTCTACCTTGAAAAGGCCCTTGAAGTCTGCCTAGGTGAGGGTCACCTCATCGTGTATCTGAAGTGTCAGACTCCATCATATCTCAACTACTCCCTGGAAGTGACTGGCAGTAAGGATCGCCATTAGATCAGTTGGTGTCCCAACTAAGAAAAAAACTCTAGCCACAACCTCCAGCCAGTCCTCAGCCACCTGCGGATCCATCTCACCTCGGAACCTCAGAGGCCTCTACCATTGAAACTCATGCAACACGCTCAATCGGCATGCACCCTATGCTGGTGTGGTTGGTGGAATCTACTTCCCAATGGGTGGTGGTGATACCGGTGCACCACCCAAAGGTTCTAACGCAGTAAGAAGGCCCTGGACTGAAGCATCATCACTCGGTGGGCCGTCATTGTGTATTCTCTCAGGAATCCTGGCTGGTTGTCTATGTGGTAGCATCCTGAAAGAAAATAGGTGTTCCATGGTCAATAAGTTATACCTGGTGACATGACTCAAGAGATCAAAATAAAAACTTTTCAAAACACACACAATAAGTGTTTTCATGCACTGAGTCAGAAATCAGAATTCAGGGTCTTGGTGTATGGATATGTTGTCCGACGCAACAACACTAGATTCCCCAAACTGAAAATCACACTCATAACAACACTATTGCCACATTGAAAAGATCAGAGTCCTAGTTCTTCGGTAGAACTGACTCCTCTGATACCACTTTGTCATGACCAGTCCCCTCGGGCCCGTGTCGTGACTACCCCAATCCCACCTTCCATAGGCCAGGGCCTGGCGACTAGCACCATAAATGAGTATATCTATAATGGGAAGGCATTGCCTTTAAACTTGTACAAACACACAATCCAAGAACACAAAAAGAAGCAACCACAAAGTAAAATGTTGTAGTAAAAAGTGTAATGAAAGTAAAGGGGCTGGAATACAAGCCCAACTAAAAAGTACAAGTACAACTAAAAATAGAAAACAACTCATGGATCATCTACCTAGGATCCTACCTGAAGGGTGGGTACAACTCACGATCAGTATTCATTGTGCCACGTCATGTCAAATGGTCCACCTCTCAGCACCATCCAGTCCTGGCTCCCTCAGCCTCGATCAACATTGTCTGTCGTCTGCACAAGACACAACAAGTTGTGGGCGTAGCCCATGTAGGGGTGAGTATAAAAATACTCAATAGGGACCCTGAGACCCCTGAAGGTCTCCCAGAGTTTCACAAAGTAAAAATCACAAACCAAGACCTCAATCCCAAAGCATGAATCAGTATTCAACAACTCTACTTAGGTATATGCCCATACATAAACCTAAGTTATCAAAATATACTTGTCTCACACATGAGGAAACATAAGGCTCCAACTTTTAAGCCATTTTCACAACTAATCCATGAGGGAAGAAAACCACAAAGGTAACACCGCGAAGGTAAAACCACGAAGGTAAAATTACCACAAAGGTAACACCATGAAGATAGAAGTACCACAAAGGTAACACCATGAAGGTAAAATTACCACAAAGATAACATAATGAAGGTAAGGACTCAACTCACACCAGGTATATAACTTAACTACAAAAGTATAGATGATTAGTCATAAATCTAGATCATATTATTCTGTCGAGAAGCTCCGCTGCTGACCCACACAGGATCGATAGATGTTGACCCACACAGGATCTCTAGGTGCTGACCCACACAGGATCAATAGATACTGACCCACATAGTATCACTAATCACTGACCCACACAGGATCGATAGATGCTGACCCACATAGGATCGATAGATGCTTACCCACATAGGATCGATGTTCTTTCTACACATTACAGCCAGCCACGAGATTCACGCACTAAGAATGCTTGATTCCGGGAGGATCCGCTCCTCAAGATATTGGTCATACCTCAACCTCCACTAAGTTTCATTAAGAAGTATCAAAAAGGACTTTCGTGTCTTAAGGGTTCCAACGCGATAGACGGCGCATCAATCAGACGCCCAGTCTTTGACTTATAAGCATTTTAGTACCGAGGGTGTGGTTGGATTCGGGTTCGATCCAACCCGGTAATACCCAAAACTTATAAAAAACTCAAGTGGAGTATACCAAAAGGAGCTTCTCACTCTAAGGATCCCAGTGCCATAGACGGTTTTTAAAACGGATGTTTGGTTCACAAGTTATGGCTCTTTTAGCAAAACTAGGCCTGGAAGGGTCTGGGTCCGGTCTGACCCGATCGAACTGACCCGGTCTGGGTCCAACCTGGCTGGGTTGGGCCATGGTGGGCTCGGCCCACTGATCCATAGAGGTCTCGGTTCACTGGGTCATGGCCAGCTGGGCTCGCGCGGCCCGGCCCACGGAGGGCACAGCCTGCTGGGCTCGCACGGCCTAGCCCGCGGAGGGCACAGCCTGTTGGGCTCACACGGCCCTGCCCGTGAAGGGCATGGCCCACTAGTTAGGGGTCGCCCTAGCTGGCGCAGGGGGGTAATGCTCCCCCCTTTATCCCAAATGACTAATCCACTCGGGGGGTGAAGTAGCGGCGCCACGTGGCGCTGCCTAGTTACCGCGGGACCCGCAAGGGCGGGTCCCTCCTCCTCCGTTGCGGCTTCGAGTCACAGCCATCTCTAGTGGCGCGCCACTCTGCCTCCACAGCCAGCCGGTGCCAGAAATTATACTTGACCATCGTGGCTGAAAAGTGCATCCTTCCCCTCCAGCGGCGCGTGACGGTGCGCCGCACCACCTCCGCGGTCGGCCGGTGCCGGCCGCTCTGTTGACTGTCACGGCCTAGTGTCATGGCCTCCTCCTGCGACATGCGATGGCATGCCACCTCCATCACAGCCGAGTGGTTCATTCTGCCTCCATCGCCTACCGGTGCGGGTCGTCGGTGCCGTCGTGCCAGTTCCGCATCGGCGATCTTCCACGGGCCACCGGGTGAGATCCGATGGTCCGTTTTTTCATCTGATCATGCCTACGGACTTCCCAGGTCGTCTCATTCACTTCTTGACCCTCATATTTGGGTTCTATCCAACTTGAAAATTTACCCACAAATAACGCAACAATAAATAGATGGCGGAGGAACTGAGCCTTGTTCGTTTGGTCTGCGCCCTCCGCATTAGCATCTTAACAAGGGGGAGGATATATTATTCAATAATCTCTTTAAAAAAACGAGACAAAACCCTACCTCAAGATTCATTGAAGAACATCTGTGCTTGAGGAGGAGTCGGTGTTCGTTGGTTCGTGATTTGGTGGCTCTATTCACCACTTTATGGAATGGGCCCCATCCTCCAAGTGGTTGGCATCGCGATATTTTCTTAGAACTTAATTGCTTGGTGAAGTCGTGCCAACACTCCTCCCTAAGCTCCAAATAAATAGGAGAGGTGGAGGATGAGTAACGTACGTGGAATTAATAGGGTTCATTTAATTAAGGAACCTTTATAATTCCAATGGTACTGTTATAAGAATAAAGGGGAGTCAATCCATTTAATGGCTTGACATGTTGTTGGTCCCGCCACCGCTGCTCATCCACTAGAGAAAAGAAAAGAAATAAAATAACATAACATGTTATTTTATTAATTTTTTTCAAAAGTCTGCAAAATTAACTTTTTCAATTGACCTTCTGCGGTCGAAGTGAAGCCTCCCTTAATAAAATATTGGCATTGTGGATTCAACAGTGCCCTCGGATTTTTAATCCGATCACCAGTTCAAAAGTTAGAAAATGTCGCTCGCGCATTTACTGAACGTACCTTAAAAATGTTCAGAAATTCATTCTGGACACACCGGGCCTTAGAATCACACACTGTCAATTTTTGAAGACTCTTAATAATTCCATATAATTAAAAAAATTACATGGAAAATTTGGGTCTTTATACTCTTAATCCAAGAGACAAGGTAAAATGTCATGTGATCACTATTTCTGATGAGGGGTGCGATAACGACATTATGAAAGGTACACTTACTATCTACTCAAGAACTGATAATGTCTTATTTAACTCTGTATCTAGACACTATTTTATATATAAAGAATTTTATAAGGGTATCAAGATTCAATCCAAATTATTAGATGTTGAATTAGTAGTGAAACCCCTTAATGGTACAATGATATCATCTCAAGTCTATTATTCTTCTCCAATTGGAGTTTGTGAGAATGTGCTTTCTGAAAACCCTATTATTCTTTCTCTGGTTGAATTCGATGTTATATTAGGCATAGATTGGATTTCTATAAATAAATCCCACATAAATTTATAATTAAGAGAAGTCACATTTGATATTTCAAACCAACCTATGATCATATATCAGTGTAATGATAGATATAAATTTCCAATAGAGATCACATCCATTGTATGGGTCTTGATACCTATTTAAAAGGGGCATTTATCATAGATGGTTGGGTAGAAACTCAACATTAATGATATGCCTATTGTGCAGGAGTTTTTTGATGTATTTCTAGAAGATTTTTATAGTATTCCACCAAAACATAAAGTTGAGTTCTCAATAGTACTCATACCTAGTTTCACACCTATTTCAAAGAATCCATGTAGAATGGCCCTAATTGAGTTGCATTAATTGAAGAAGTAACTCCAGGAGAACCTTGACAAGGGATTCATTTGACCAAGTGTGTCTCTTTAGGGTGCACCTGTTCTTTTTGTTAAAAATAAATATGGATTTATGTGACTCTACATTGATTATCAAAAGATAAACAAGATCGCAATCAAGAACAAGTATCCTTTACCCCATATTGATGACTTGTTTGATCAACCATGTGGAGATTATTATTTTTCCAATATTGACCTTCATTCTAGATATCATTAATTGAGGTACAAGAAGGAGGATATACCCAAGATTTAATTTTGTACAAGTTATAGACACTATGAGTATATAGTGATGTCATTCGGTCTTACTAATTCCCCTCTTATCTTCGTGGATTTAATGAATAGAGTCTTTAGAGATTACCTTGATCAGTTTATGGTAGTATTTATAGATGATGTTATCATTTATTTAAATAGTAATGAAGAGCATGGAGATTATGTGAGAATTGTACTAAAGACCCTAAGGAATTGGAAAGTGTATGAAAAAATTACAAAGTTTAAATTTTGGCTACAAAAGGTTTCATTTTTAGGTCATATAATCTCAAGAGAGGACATGTCAGTAGATCCATCAAATACAGAGGCTATTGAGAATTGGATCGTACCAACCATGGTGACTGAGATCCGCAGTTTTCTTGGTTTAGTTAAATATTATTGATGGTTTATAGAGAATTTCTCGTGACTATCTAATCCACTCACCAAGTTAACTTGTAAGGGAGCCAAGTAACTATAGAAAAATAAATGTGAGGGAAATTTTAAGAAACTAAAGCGAAGATTAGTTAGTGAACCAGTACTTACATTACCATGTAGTAGAGAAGGGTTTGTGATCTATAGTGATGCATACAAGAAGGTATTGGGATGCATTTTCATGAAAAATTACGTGGTTATATCTTATGTCACACAAAAAATGAAGGTTCATGAGAAAAATTATCCAACTCATGATTTGAAGTTAGCTATTGAAATTTTTGAATTAAAGATGTGGAGGAATTATCTTTTTAGAGAAAAGTTTGATATATATACCGATAAAAAAAATTTAAAGTATATATTCACATAGAAGGAGTTAAACATGATCCATAAAAGATGGTTACAACTGATTAAAGATTATGGTTGATCATTACATTACCACCCTAGTAAATAAAATGAGGTGGAAGATGCTTTGATTCAAAAGGATGATGCTAGTTTATCCATTATGAGGATCAAAAAAGATCCGATATTTATTGATTTACAAAGTATGAGTCTTTAAATATTGAATTAAGGGGAGAAATATTATCTTTCTCAAATAAGTATTCAACCATATATCCAAATGAATATTAAAGGGGTGTGGAATGAAGACGTGGAGCTATAGAAAAGGGTGAGAAATTTTCCTGAGTTTAACCTTTATTATGATGTAATGATAAGGTTCAGAAACTATGTATGTGTTCCATCTATACCAAATTTAAATAAGGAGTCGTTAGAAGAGGCTCATGGTTCTTTATTATCTGTTCATCCTAGAAGTACAAAGATATACAGAAATTTGAAAGAGTGTTTTTGGTGGAATGTCATGAAGAGAGATGTCGCTTAGTTTATATCTTGGTTATTAGTATTCCATAAAGTTAATATTGAGAGAGAAAATTCTAATAGGATGTTACAAACATTACTCGTACTAGAATGTAAATGGGAAAACATCACCATGGATTTTTACATCAGACTCCCCAAAACATCTAAAGGGCACAATGCTATATGGATTGTAGTTGATCGCCTTAAAAAGTCAGAACACTTAATTATTATTAGAGAATATTTCATTATATATCATATTTATAGGATATATATTAATTAATTGGTATGTTTTTATGGAGCACCACATTCCATTTTATCTTCTTAGGATCTAAGGTTTACCTCAAAGTTTTAGTGAAGTCTTCAATAAGCTCTTAATACATAACTGATTTTCAACATTGCATATCATACTTAAATAGATTTTTGGTCTAAGATAAAAATTAAAACCTTAGAGTATATGTTGATATCTTGTTCTATATATTTCAAAGGTGTTTGGGATCAACACATTCTTATAGTTGAGATTTCTTACAATAATAACTTTCACTTGAGTATTTATATGGATTTTTATGAAGCCCTATATGGAAAGAAGTGTATAAATCCAACATTATGGGATGAAGTTAGAGAAATATATTCATTAGGACCTAATCTAGTTGAAGAAATGATAGATAAGTTTAAATTCATTCAATAACGCATAAGGGTAGAAAAAAAGTTGGCAAAAAAGTTATGCTGAAAATCGTCAGCGTGATCTGGAATCTAAAGTTGGTGATAAGGTGTTTGTAAGAATTTATCCATGGAAGAAGGTAATGATATTTGTAAATAATGGAAAACTAATCCCTAGTTATATCATTCCCTTTTAATTATTTATCATATTAGGATCATATATTATCATTTGGAACTTCCACCAAACCTCTCTCAGGTTCATGATGTGTTCTATATATCTCACTTGAGGAAGTACATACCTAGTCTATCACATGTACTGAACTCAGAGGTCATACCACTGGAGAATAATATTTCTTATGAGGAATAACTAGTGCAGATGCTAGATCATATAGATAAAGTTCTATGAAATAATACCATTCACCTAGTCAAAGTTTTGTGGTGAAACCACCGATTTAAAGAAGTTATGTGGGAACCAGAGGATATGATAATTCAAAAGTATCATCATTTTTTTGTATCTAAGTGATGAATTCTGTGGGAGAAATTTATTTTAAGGGGGTTATAATATAACACCCCAAGGTTTTATGAAATATATATTTTTCAAATGAATTTATTTTCTTCGATATCTTGCGTTACACGCAAAACTGAGTTTTAATGAACTGCGACCAACTATTAATATTAATATTTAAACATGACCATTATTACATAGTCATTAAACTTTGAGGCGTGAATAAAAATAAAAAAATTAAAAATTAAGTATAATATTTTTATATAAATAAATCATATTGATAAAAAAGTACTTAATTTTTAGTAGTCTTTATATGCTTTGAAAAATACTTTTTTCTCAAAAAATGATTTGTATTGATTTTTGTGAAAAAATGATAAAATTAATTTTAAAAACTTTTATAAAATGTATTTAAAAAAATTAAATTAATTTTTTAATCAAAATTTCAAAAATTATCTTAGGGTCAATTTTTTGTATTTTTCTAAAAAGATTAAATTTTAGATCAATGGTGAAAAATACTGGATTTTATTAAAAATTTCATTTTCATTTAAAGAATTTATAAGGTTTAATTTTTTTTTAAATGGTTTCAAAAGTAAAATTTGGTCAATTATGTTATATTTGATCCAATATAGGTCATTAGAATCAATTTTATTTTGAATTCTGATATAGAAACTTTTTAAACTTTTGAAAATTTTCTCTTTGGAAAAATGATTTTTCATCGCGTCCCCAGGTTTATTTTTAAATTAAATTTTACCAATTATGTGAATTGAATTTGTAAAAATGGATTCCATATTTATATTTATCATAATTAATATTATATAATAATGTAAATTTATTTTTTTGGTTATAATGAATAATAAAAATAGAAAAAATTAATTATCATGGTTTAGGTATAAATCTAAAGAGGTTCTCTGTAGAAGTGGAAAAATTCTTAAACTTGTAATTTGTTTTATTTCTTATTCCACCTCCTACAAATATACTTAAATAATTATAATAAAATAAAAAAAGTATCTAACATATACTAAGATTTTATTATGTTAATTTCATTACCTACATCTATCTCATCTTCCATCAAATGAGAAATGAAACTGTTGACCGTGTATACGGAAGACTACCGCCTCACAAATCGATGTTATTAGTTTTCCATCACCACCTGTCATGGATATATATTCTAAAGACCCAAGATTAAATTACATGGAAATTACATTTCTTTTGTGTAATACTTAATACATTACACAAATATACACTCAAACACCATATTAGTTTAGTGTCTTTGGAAACTCAGAACACATTTTTCTAGATTGGTGAAATATCTTCAACATCTCCCATAAATATCTTCCCCTTTAGTTTTCCTACCTAAAACCATTATTTATATCCTGGGGGAAAGAAAAACATAAAAATAGTGATCTCAAATTCTAATTAATGGTAAGCATGGAAAACATGAACATAACTTTTGAATATCAAAATCTTGAGTTATGAAATAAATCTTGGCAGTATGTAAGGTATAAATCATAAGGGAACATGAACCATGATAAAATAAAATTGGAAAAAAACATGGAATTATGGAAAACAAATAAGCATATAAAATCATTTCCATATTATCCAAGGATCATTTCCAATACCATCATAGCAGAAAAAGTCCATTACTGAACTGAGTTCACTCCTCATTCCAACCCTATATTATTGAACCGGATATACTTGTCATTTCAGCCCAGTATTACTAAACCAGATATACTTGTCATTTCAGCCCTGTATTACTAAACCAAATATACTTTTCATTTAATCCCTATCTATATCATGAGATATTAATCTTTACCCAATGCATTTTATGGAGATATAGGTCTCACCCATCTCATAATGAAATCGTTCTTATGTGTGCCACAAAAACAAAATCATTCATCATGGCATAACCCAAGAAATAAAATGGGTTTCTTAAACATCATTCCATCATAACATAATCCATATAAAATATCATTCCATAATTAACACAATCAAATCATATTAATAATATGTATAGAAACATAACTCTATTTAAATAGTGTCATCTTATATGGAAAATAATTTTGATAAAACACTTGAACTTATTTCTTGAGGAAAATGTCCTTTCTTCTTAAAAAACATTTTATTTTCTTAAAACACCTTTTAATTTTAAAAAGAAAATGATTTATTTGAAAATAAACTTGAAATATTTTATAGTAATATTCATGAAAATAATTCATTATGAAGATATAAAAATCTGTTCGTGCCATATAAGTTAAAAAAATATTCTTCTTGTACTCTTTCCAGAAGAGTCAAAAAGTACCTCATATGGAAAACGAAAGAAAGATTCTTTCCATACCATTTAATAAAAATTAACCAATGGGTAAAATTTACTTTAAAAAATAGTATAATAATAGAAATAATATGATATATTTAGTAATAATGTATGTGGATGATAAATATACCCCAATAAATACTTACATATAAACAATCTCAGATAATAATGAGATTGTGAAATTATCCCTTACCTTAAATACACTATACTTTTTATGTATTAGAAACTCCTATATAATGATTTAAATAATGTAATTGAATTATTTCAGAATCGTAGTCATTTTTATGTTATTATATATGACCGTATTATCATCTGTTTGTTAATAACATTTCATTATTACTTGCTATTCAGATATTAACTGCTTTATATTCTTATGCATGTTTTGTCAAATAAGTTCTGGTTATCCTTATTAGGTCATAGTTATATCATTAAAAAATGATATTAACATAAGATATACCATATTTATTCATTCTTTATATTTATATAATCACTATTTAATAAATATCATGTAGAATGAATCACATCACATCGTAGAGACGGTAGGTCGTACGTACGCACGAGCGATGATATCATTCCTAAATTTTTGGAATGGTATTTAATTGGATGATGTATAATATTTAAGAATTAATATCATGTTGTAATAATCATATATATTTATTAATTCCATCATTATACCCATCCAAGTAATGTGGTGGTGAAAAATAGATTACACCACAGCATGGAGACGGTAAGTCGTACGTACGCACGCGTGGTGATTTCATTTTTTGTAGGATGGATAAAAGGTGAAATATGTTTGTTTCGTAATTATAATAACATCTAAATATATAATTGATACTGGATTTATTACTTTATAATGAAATAACTTATGAATATTAAGTAGAAGAAGAAAGAAGTTTGAAAGAATCTGTAGAGTAGGTTACCTCTTCTTCAACATGCTTCCTCTAAATCTCCTCTTAGAGCACTAGAGTTGGTCTTTGAAGAAGAAAAAAACCTCTATAATGTAACTATAGAAGTTTTTTAGGGAAATGGTATGGGATGGATGAAATTTAAGGCTCAAATTCATGTGAATAAGTGAGGGAGGAGGTTCCCTTTTATAATTTAGGTGAGGGTCACTTTTGGAAACCTCAAAAATATTAATTTATAATAAAATCAAACCCCACTAAAAAACCTCCAAAAGGTCCCAATTTAGAAGATTAAATTAGATCAGGTTGTAATACCATAAACCAATAAATTTAAGAAAAGTTTTTATGTCAATTTAAACATTATCATTTTAATTAACACTTAGTTATTCTATTTTATTTTAGTTAAGATAACAAATATTTTGATATTAAAATGGGAAAATATTTATTTATTTGATGTAAATTAGTCCATAAATAATTACCTTATATCATTTTATACCATATAATAATTATTATATAGTTTTAAAAAATATTTTAATGATTTTATATAATTTAATAAAACATTATTTTGATAAACAATCAATAGTATCAATTTTGACACTATTCAATTCACTGATTTTCAAAATATTAATATAATAATATAACTTCAAACCAAAAATTTTATTATATTCTCAAGAGGTAAATGTCATCTATAAAATTAATTAGACATGTTAATTAATCCAAATTATATTAAATTTAATATTTTTAATAACAATTATTTGATATTTCTCTTAATAAAATAATTACTACAACAGCTTTTGTGTAATTATTTAATATGATTATTTGTTGAATAAAAATTAAAAAAAAATAATATGATGAATATAAATCTACTATATTTTATAAAAATACTTGTAGTCGAATTTATATTCTATAAAATCTAATATTTAAAATGTTATACTTATTAAATTATGAATGCGACAACTTTTACATCACTTTAAATAAAATAATACAAGTGTCATAATCCCTTATATAAGGCTCCAAATGGTCCATAACTCGGCCCTTGGATTATTATGTTATATATATACTCGATAAATAATATTTTTTCAAGTGTTTATATTTTTATAGGTATTATTATTTTAATAAAAACTATATTATTGATTTTTTATCAATTAAATAATTTGTGTATAATTAATGTATAAGCTATTAAGGTAATTATTTATTTCCTAAAAATTACAAATAAATTACCATGATAAAGTAAAAAAATTATATTTTAAATGAGTATTTATAATCAAATTTATCTTTTTCATAACCTTATATTAATAATAGTTTAGTTATTAAAATTTGAGTGAAACATATTTTACTTTTCATTAAATAAAATATATTAAATGTCCTAATCTCATTCAAGTGGCTTAAAAAGGGTATAATTTAGACCCTATGATGGTTTAGGTCGAAACTCACTCATCCAATCATATTTGTACAAGTGTTAATTTAATTTTATAATATTATATTTACCCTTAATTACCTGATTTACCTTTTCACTATATTAATAAAAAATACTGAAGTTACTATTCATAATGCCCAAAAATAAAATAATGATATTAAAATAAATTGGAAATATTGATTAAAATTCTAGAATCTATTTTTAAAAATTAGAAACACAGAAGTTTTAGTAATTAATTTAAAATTAATCTTGTTGTCGGAATGAAAAATAGGTTTTTAAAAGTTAAAACATTGCAAAATATTGAAATATTTTCACATCTGAATTCAATGTAGAATTAATTTCAATGACCTAAATTATATTAACTGATAAAAATATATTCTATTTATACATTAAAACCATTTAATAGTGTAATTTAACCATATAAATTATTTCAATGAAAAAAGTTTTTTTCAATTAAAATTTAGTGTATTTTTACTATTCATCAAAACATGAAAGTTATCAGAAAAATATTAAAAATTAATCCAATGTAAATTTTTATATCATGATTAAAAAGAAGAATTATATTTTTTAAATAGAAAATATAAAATTGTCAAAACTGGATTTAAAATGGGTGCACCATCAAAAGGCGACAATACAGAATTTTTTGAAAAATACTTCTTTTATTCAAAAAATTGAATTTGTTCTTATATCATGTCTAGTAAACATATAATATGGATTTTAAAAATTAGATTTAATCCATAAAGAGTGATTTTATTATTTTATAGAGTCGCTTATTTTCATTCAAATAGTTTTTTATGGAAGTTAATCCTATTTATACCCGCCATTATAATGACTAGGTTATAATATTTAATTATTCACTTATACTCGGTATTGTGTGAAATGAATTCTATTAAAAGAAATTAAAACTGTGTGTAATACAATCCAAGAATATTGTTTCATATACCTCAATTTAATACGGTGTTTCATATAGCACAAGCTAATCTTAGTGTAGTGTACAACATAAGACGTCAAAGAAATTAAAAAGAATACATCTCATAAAATCTCAAGGTGTTCCATTCTACCCCCATTAAAATGAATTTCAACCTCAAAATTAATTGTGGTTATAAAAGGTTCACTGCTTAAAACTTTATTTCATAGAAACTCGCATTTTAAAAAGGAATACTAAAACTTCCTTTTTAAAAAGGAAGGATAGAAAAAAAAACGATTACCCAAAGTAACTCATCACTAGGTTTCTATATAGGAGAACATAGGTGAGAAATGAAGACATGGATATAGAATAAAAAATATAACCATCAAGTTATGATGGATATTGATAGAGAAAAAGGTTAAGAGAAAGTTAAAAATCAAAAATCCATATATCTGCGATGATTTAAGAGACCATCTGATTCATCAGATAAGAAGGTACTAGGATAACATTTTTTATTTCAAGATTGTTTTCCTAAAGTTGAAAAAAAATCATGATAAGAAATAATTACTTTATTTCAGTACAATATCATCATTGTTCATGCCTTTAATAATTTCTACTTCATATCTTATTCAAATAAATTAAGTTGAATATGTCATTCTTGAAGTATTAGTAGATTATGTGATCCATAGAATGATAGTTCATTCCATCTATTTCATCAAAACGGTTATCACAACTTAACAAATATACATAAGTACACATATATTTAGATAATAAATTAATCTAACAAACTTAAAATAGAGTATAACTTATACTATCCATAAATGGATAACATTACAATCCTTCCAAAAACTAAAAATTTAAAACTTTAGAAAGAGGTTAACTAAATCGGCTTAGCATTTATCTACCATATCTCATAAATCATTTCTTGGTTGTCACATTTCAAATATGTGAATACCTTAATCATGTATTCTCTTAAAATATGGTAATAACTTGAATTACCATAGAAACTTAGTGAAAACATGCATGATGTCAAAAATTAACTCTTCCAACATACCAAAAATCCCAAAAACACTATATACTAAAACCATGATATCACTTTGTCCTTATATCAGTCCTAAGGTCATTAATACTATCAAATATCTCATTATCTCCTTATCTCATCATTATGCACATATCACATGTTTTCTAAAAATATCTGAATAACTTTTCATGGTTACTGGTACCATTCAATATATACTTTCAAATACTTAAGGAAAAAACAATAGTGTAATAATCCTTAGATGTTTCTTTATTCCATAGTATCATAAAATTACTTACACAAAAATATTCTTGATAAACATGAAATCATTCCATTATCTTCTTAAACCATTTACTAAGCTTCATCATTTTATTCCTTAACACTTATTTCATCTCATATATCATTTGTAGTCTCTTCATTGTCAGCAACATAAATACTACTCATATGACCATGTTGATTCTCTTCATGAGATTTTTCACTTGGAAATTGATTTTCACAATGCCCATACATTCCACATTTAAATTATTTAACCTTCGTTGATGTATTAGGAATACTATTATCCTTGTCCATTGTGTTAACTGAACCTTTTCCTTTGAAATAACTGGATTTGTGTCCTTTTCCACACCCAAAGCATCTTTCAGTTCCTTTGAAACATTCTCCTTTATGTCTCTTCCCACATGATTTACATGAGGAAAATTGAACTTTATTTTCTCTATGGTCACCATGAAACTTCATCTTTCTCTTATTAGGTGGGTTAGGAAACTCACCAAAGTTGAGATTATTGATCATATTATGAGATTGCTGATTAGGCATAATAACGATGTTTCACCTTCCAACTCCCATTTAATTTGGTTTCTCATGAGGAATATCATTCCATTATCCATCATATTCTCTATTAACATGAATCCTCTTATTTCCAACCATTTTCTAAAACCCAAAAAGAAAAGTGTGAGAGTCAAAAATTATACTAGGAAAACAAAAAAATCAAGGGGGTACTTGAAATCTCTAACATATTATATTTATTCCTAGGTTATTCATGATATTTTCAATAATTCTATAATTGTGAACTATAATTAGACTTATCCTTAGGACATCCCAAGACATATCCTTAAAAATATATCTAGGGATCTCACTAAATTTTTTTCATCCTAGTTTTCAAAGGTAAAATAAACCTTTACTCTGATACCAACTCTAACGACCCAAGCTTGGCGTACATGTACATTACATTTATTTTGTGGAATACTTAATACATTACAAAAATAGACACCCAAATACCATATTAGTTTAGTGTCTTTGTAAACTGTAAACACATTATTATAGCTTGGTAAAATATCTTCAACATCTCCCATAAATATTTTCCCCTTTAGTTTTCCTACCTAAAACCTTTATTTATATCCTGGGGAAAATAAAAACATAAAAAGGGTGAGATCAAATGCTCAGTAAGGTTAAGCATGGAAAACATCATACAAAACATAAACATAAGAATATAAAAACATGAACAAAAATTTCAAATATCAAAATATTGAGTTATGAAATAAACCTTGGAAATATATGAGGCATAAATCATAAAGGAACATGAACCATGAAAAAATAGTATTGGAATAAAACATGGGATTGTGGAAAATGAATAAACATAGAAAATAATTTTCATATTATCCAAGTCTCATTTACAAGACCATAATAGTGGACAAAGTCCATTACTGAACTGAATTCACTCCTTGTTCCATCCTTATATTACTGAACCAAATATACTTGTTGTTTCAGCCCTGTATTACTGAACCGGATATAATTTTTGTTTCATCCCTCTATTACTGAACTGAATATACTTATTGATTCAGATATATCTATCTAATGAGATATAAATATTTACCCAATGAATTTTAGGGAGATATATATCACACCCATCTCATAATGAAATCATTCTTACATGTTCTACAAAAACAAAATCATTCATCATAGCATAATCTAAGAAATAAAATTGGTTTCTTAAACATCATTCCATCATAACATAATTCATAAAAAATATCATTACATAATTAACACAGTCAATTAATAGTAATAATAGGGATAGAAACATATCCCTATTTAAATAGCATCATCTTAGATGGAAAATAATTTTGATAAAACACTTGAACTTAATTCTTGAGGAAAATATCCTTTCTTCTTCAAAAACGTTTTCTTTTCTTAAAACACCATGAAATTTTAAAAGAAAATAATTTATTTGAAAATAAACTTAAAATATTATAGAGTAATCTTCATGTAAATAAGTAATTATGAAGATGTAAAAATCCTTTCATACTGTATAAGTTAAAAAAACATTCTTCTCGTACTATTACTAGAAAATTCAAAAAGTACCTCATATGGAAAATGAAAGAAAGATTCCTTCCATACCATTTAACAAAAAATCACTAATGGGTAAAATTTAATTTAAAAAATAATATAAGAATATAAATAATATTATATATTTAGGAATCATGGACATGGATGATAAATATACCCCAGTAAATACTTACGTATAAACAATCTCGGATAATAATGCGATTGTGAAATTATCCCTTACCTTAGGTCCACTATACTTTGTATATATCCAAACCTAATGTATAATTATTTAAATAATTTCATTGACTTATTTCATAATCATATCCATTTTTATGTCATCTTATATGATCATATTATCATCTTTTTGTTAATAACATTTTATTGTTACTCGTTATTCGGATATTAACTGCTTTATGTTCTCATGCATGTTTTGTCGAATAAGTTATGGTTCTCTTAATTAGGTCATATTTATATCATTAAAAAAATGATATTAACATAATATATACCATATTTATCCATTATTTACACTTATATAATTATTTTTTAATGAAGATTACATAGCATGAATCACATCGAATTGTGGAGATGGTAGGTCATACGTACACACGAGCGACGATATCATTCCTAAATTTGTTGAATGGTATTGAATTAGATGGTGTATAATATTTCATAATTGATATCATGTTGTAATAATAATATATACTTATTACTTACATCATTATACCCATCCAATTAAGGTGGTGGTGAAAAATAGATTACACCACAGTATAGAGACGGTAAGTCGTACGTACGCACGCATGGTGATTTCGTTTTTCATAGGATGGATATAAGGTGGAATATGGTTGTTTCGCAATTATAATAAAATCTCAGTATATAATTGATACTAGATTTATTAATTTATAATGAAACAACTTATGAAGAGTAAGTTGAAGAAGAAAGAAGTTTGAAAGAATCGGTAGAGGAGGTTACCTCTTCTTCGATGTGATTCCTCTAAATCTCCTCTTAGAGCACTAGAGTTGGTATTTTAAGAAGACCAGAACCTCAAAAATGTAACTAGGGAATTTGATGAGGGAAAATGGTAGGGTATTACCAAGATTTAAGGCTCAAGTTGATGCGAATAAGTTGGGGAGGAGGTTCCCTTTTATAATTAAGGTGAGGGGCACTTTTGGAAACCTAAAAAATATTAATTTATAATAAAATCAAATCCCACTCAAAAACCTCCAAAATGTCCAAATTTAGAAGATTATACGAGATAGGGTTGTAATATCATCAAAAAACATTTTTTATATAAGTTTTATGTCAATTTAAACATTATCATTGTAATGGCCCAGACCTATCTGGTCTATTCCTTTACTAAAATTTGGTGTTTGAGGTGTTCTAGGAGGTCAAGGAGACTTATCCCCAATACTTAGACAAAATTCCAAACTATTTCATAAATGGTGTCATAGAAATTGTGTCACAGAAATGCTGTCATAGAAATGGTGTCACAAAAATGGTGTTATAGAAATGGTGTCATAGAAACGGTGTCACAGAAACGGTGTCACGGAAATAGTGTCACAGAAACGATGTCACATAAATGGTGTCATAGAAATGGTGTCACAGAAATGGTGTCACAGAAAAGATGTCACAAAAATAGTGTCATAGAAACGGTGTCATAGAAATGGTGTCATAGAAACGGTGTCATAGATACAGTGTCACAGATACTGTCTCGCGGATATTATTTCATATTTTCTTTTCCAAATTTCCAGATTTTTTCAGTTTCATTGATTTAAAATTTTCTTTGATAAAAAATGCATTAAAATCCTTGTTTTAAGGGATTTAAGGACTATTCAAAGACCATAACTCCTATATTAATTTTCTTAAGGTTCAGTATTCCTTTACTTGGTCAAACTGTGTGGTTTAATGTGATCCTATTTTAATGGAAAATCCAGTGTATCTTAAACCGCTGCTCTGTAAATCTTCTAAAGGGATGAGATATCATCCTCCCTTGTTCTACCTTCTTATTTCCTAGTATGAGATGCTAAAACCTTTCCTCCTTCCCATATGATTGGTTTTATCAAACCTTAATCCTTGGATCGTTTCCCCTTGAATTTTTTCTTGTTGCATGTGCACCCCCTGTTTTGGTACAACCAAGCTGTATCGATCAATCTTCAATATAAGTTATGATCTATCATCTTTCTTATGGGTTACTCACATTAAGTTTATCTTTTACTATTATGTAATGTTATCTACATGTTCCTAATGTAATTTTCTTTGGTGTTGGCTGGTGTGGTGGTGTCTCTACCTCCTCAGGTGGATGTAGTCCTCCAGGAGAGGTGATCGTGATCTGTTTTGTTGGTTCGTTCTTGTGCAAAGAGCATCGGAAACCTATTGAGGTAGGGGATTTGTGGCTTATCTATACTTTTTCATGAAACTATAGAGTTAGAATTTTTTATCCCACTAGATCACAATGTAATTGACATAATAAATATTTTAACCAAATAAGTAAATTGGTTTCAATTGTATGTTATTGCCTCTTATTTTGGCTAGATAGTATGATATCTATGGTTTGCTTGTTAGCATGTTGTTCTTGATGAAATTGGTAAAGAATTTAAAGCCATAATTAATTGATGATTACATGGATAAAGATAAAGAGGCATGTAAATGAATCTGGTTGTTATTATTGTTATTTTATTTTAATCAAATTGATGCAGTAATCATGTTTAATTATTAAGATAGCTATGATAGCTTTTGTATAGGTTACCAATAGTTGGAACCTATTGATAATGAATTGGTTAATTCAAGATGGATTAAAGAACTGGTTTTTTGATAAAATATAATTCCTTGTAGGGTTTTGAGATACCCTCTTACTTGTAAAGGCCAAGAGCCTTATGCTTGGAGCTGTGAGAGATCATTATGTTTGAATGTTGGATGCCTTGTTTAAGGGATAAGATCCCAATTGATATGATATTTGTTTTCCTACTTCTTGTGTTGTGATTTGAGCCTAGATGGTTGTTGTGATATGTGGGGGAAGGGAGGCCCACTGTTTGTGGTAGTAGTTGACTCCTAGAGTGGTGAGATGCATTGGTTTATGCATGTGGGTGTTGGGGAGGACACCAGAGATGATGAAATTGGTTGGATGTGAATTTTTGGATGCTTTCTAATTATTTTTGTTTATGTATATACTTAACTTTCCCTGCTACTCAAGGCAGCTGGTTTTTCTTACCCTCCTTCCAAAAGGGGCGAAGACGTGTGAGGTATACCACGTGATTTCTGTGTTTAGCTTCTTGAGGGAGGATGGGTCTATGCTCTTGCTATAAGTGGAAAAGACTTGACGGGTAGTCCATATACTCATCGAGTTTAGACCCCTTGTATTTAGTAGCTTAGAATGTTTTTCTAGAATGCATGGGAATATGGGAAAGTAATAATACTTCTAATAAATGATTGAATAATTAATGTTAACCCATGGGGTTGGAGCTTCCTGGGACACAATGCTGAGGTTGTAATTTAAAGGAACATTGGACTTTGGGTGTGATGCTAATGAAATATAATGTGAAATTTTTAATGGTTAATTAATGTTTAAAGAATTAATTAACATAAAGTGCAACTGATAGAAAGGGAATGAAGTAATGTAATAAAGCTCTTTAAATGGTTGTGTGCTTATAGGATACCTAGTCTTAAAAGTGAAAGTTAGGAGTCTGAGAGAGGTTAGCTGAAGTTGAGTCTAAGACTAGGTTATGCCCATAGTATGGTTGTGAGCTATAGTATATTCTTTAGTTTTTGTGTTTCTATATACTAATCCACCCCCGTTAGTTAGGGAAAATAACACCCCATGGATTCTAAGCCCTAGGGAGTGTTTTCCCCAACATTCTGGTGGGAGGATGGATGGCTGGCTACCCCTTTTGGCTCTGCTCTCTTCTCTTGGTAGTTACTTGTGCTAGTAGGAACAACGGTTAGTTTTCCCCATATATATGTGTAGAGGGCTGTAATGGCTTGTGGTTATTCCCACACATATATTCTAGATATAGTTTCCTATGGACTACTATAGGTGCAACATGTATAGGCTGTGATGACTTGGGGATCCATACTCCGTGTATGGGCTATAATGGCTTGAGGTTCAATACCCAACATATGATACACATTATTCAAGTTGTGGTGTCTCCTAAAAACTACCTAGTTACTTTTTTTATGTGGACGTGGTGGTTTTGTTGCATGAGGTGCATGTTGTGGTTCTATGCTCAGGTGTCTTCAGGAAAGCCTTTTTGGAGAGAGATACTTAGGGCGTACGATGTTAGGGAAAAGAGGAAAACCAACACTACTACAAATATGGCTTTTATCAGTGCTAAAAAGGCCTTTAATAGCGCTAAAAAGGCATTGTTAATGTCGGCTAAGATAAAGGGGGGTCACCTTTATCGGCGCTCCAAAAAGCGCTGATAAAGACCCCTTTTATCAGCACTAAAAAAAGCGTTGATAAAAGGGGCCTTTTATCAGTGCTAAAAAAAGCACTGATAAAAGGGTCTTTTATCATCGCTTTTTTTTAGTGCTGATAAAAGGGGTCTTTAGCAGTGCTTTTTGGAGCACTGATAAAAGTTAAAAATTAAAAAAAAAAATTAAAAAATTTAAAAAAAAATTAAAAAAATCTGTAAATCGGAGGGGGCTTTTAACAGCACTTGCCCCCCCCCATTTATCAGCGCCCCTACCCCACCCACTCCCCCGCAAGCCCCATCCACAACGCCCCATGTTTTATCAGCACTTTTAGACCCCTTTAACAGCGCTATATCCCCCCCCCAATTCACCCATGCGTGCGCCCCTGCCTGCCTCTACCAGGTTTTGAACTCAAGACCTCCCCCCATGCGTGCTAAGTCTTTACCACTCCTCTAATTTGATTTGTTCTCCAACTAGTGATATATCTATTCATATATATATATATATATATATTTAGTTATATTTATTCATGTATTAATATAAATTTATATAGTTGTATTAATATATATATATATACTTATATAGTTAGTTATATTTATATATGTATATATTTATATATTTATATATTTATTCATATATTAATATTAAGTTGTATCTATTTATTTATATATATTTAGTTATATTTTTTTATCCATATATTTATTCGTATATTAATATATATTTATAAGATTAGTTTTCAATACAATTATAAAATATGTTTTGTTTTGTGTGTGTGTAAATAAATACATATATACAACACACACACACACACATATATATATATATGTGTGTGTGTGTGTTTCTATAAGTATAATTATATATATTTATATATATATATATATATATATAAATATATATGCATATACATATGTTAGAATATATATATATATATATAATATCAGTTTGTTAGTATATAGACACACACAAATAGACACACACATTATATAGGTACATATATAGTTAGATTAATATATAGGTGTTGGGAAAAAATCCCTCAAGGCATCATTGAAGCATTTTTTAGGTGATTGTGTTTGTTGAGAAAGTGCACATCTGTGTGGTGATTGTTGACAAAGCAAAACAATGACATACAAATTTGTTTACAAAGGGTATTTCATGGAGGAATGTTGAGTTCAAGAGCTGTGGTCAACGATCCATGATTTATTCAAGAACTTTGACAAAGGAATGGATGATCTAGAGGCGGTGCAAAAAGAACAGATACAAGGTGGCGCCGTTTTCCAGTGTTTGCCAAATTTTTGGGCCTGAAAATCGACAAATGAATAAAAGTGGTTTTTGGCAAAGGGACTTGCGCGACGTGTACTTGAAGGCTTGGAAACTTGCGCGCCATATTTTTTTCAAGATCAGATCATCAAAATATGGCAAAGGGATAAGGGTCGTGCAAGTATTGGGTTGGTCGCGCAGGTGACTTGCGTGCCGAAGAAAAGACTTGTGCGCTGGTGCCAAGGAGGATTGGAAACTTGCGCGCCCGTTGTTTTTCAAGATCAGAAGATCAAAATATGGAAAAGGAAAGAGGGTTACACAGGTATTGGTTTGGTCACGCAAGTGACTTGCAGGGGAAGAGACATGCGCGCTGAGACTTGCGCGCCGAGGGGTGACTTGCGCGCCGCCGCGCAGATTGATCAAATGCCTATAAATACAGGACCACCCCTCCTCATTTTGAACGGAGTTCAACACTTAGAAAAATCAGATCTCCCGTCGCGTAGGTATGGTGGTCGCGTAAGTGGTGGTGGGTCGCGCAAGTAGGACTTGCGCGCCAGATTTGAAGAAGGGAGATTGTTGTTTGTTGCGCGCCAATGTTGGTTTGGGGGTAAAGGGAAGTGCGTCGGGAAAGTTTGGAGTTTCAGAGGCTTGTGTCACGCAAGTGCTGAGGAAGACTTGCATGCTAGTTGTGACTTGCACGCCGATACTTGCACGCCAGCTTAGACTTGTGCACCAAGTAAGGTTGATTCACAGCGGTTATTCAGGGCTGCGTGAAAGCTGGAAGATTGCCTAATACTGTAAAGACCCGTAAATTTCAAGGAAATTTTTTTCTTAATTTTCTTTGGAATTTTACAAGAACGCAGTTTCTGACGGCACCTGATTCCGAGGCCCGGTGTGCCCGGAATCATTTGCCGAAGTTTTGGCTCGGGTACGTTCAGTGAACAGATGAACGGGTTTTTCTAACTTTTGAACCGGTGCCCGGAATCGAATTCTGAGGGCACCGATGAAATCGCAGCGCCGGTATTCGCTTAGAAACGCCTCTTCCGGAGTTGCGTTTGCTCGGGTGTGGTTTTTAATTTTCGGGCTTAAAGTTAAGAAATAAAATAATTTTGCGACAACTTTATTTTATTTCGCTTAAGCCACTTGGAAGCCACTTGAAGCCACTTAAAGGCGGCTTGAACTGAGTTGAACTGGATAGGATGCTATCCAGAAATATCCTACCCCTTGGTAGGATATTTGTGAGGTGGGGCCCGCACGAGCCCCGCCGTTTCTTTCCGCTAAGAAACGCACCCGTGAAAACCCGTCTTAATGAAAGTCAACCGACGCGTTTTCTAAATTCTTAACAGACCATTTAATTGGGCGGTTTATTTCGTGAATTAAATGGGCTGTTTCTTTCGTGAATTAAATGGGTCGTTTCTTTCGTTGAATTAATTCAACGAATTGATGGATCGTTTCTTAATCTTTTTTTTCAAATTCGTTGGCGTATTAATAAAATAAGACCAACGCTTAACCTCTGGTTATTATGCGCTTGAGAGCTTTTGGGAGATTTCCTTCTTCTTCTTCAACCTTGACGAAGAACCTTCGAAGAACGAAGAACGCGAAGAACGTCGTTCTTCAATGAAGAACTTCTCCGCCGAAGAACACGATCCATCCACGACGTGACGTTCTTTTTCCGCATCATCTTTTCCGCGACGGTTTTCCGCGACGAACGCCATCGACAACGACTCTTCCTCCGACGTCAAGGAATCGACACCGATATTCCACGACTCCGTCAACGTGCGTCTATCGAGGTAAGGGTTCTTGAGTTCGTTGTTTCCTTTTTATTTGACTTTCCTCAAGACTTGACGTAGAACGCTCAAGTTCCGACGAAGAAAGCCGCTCCGCTCTTCTTCGTCTTCGGTGTCAACGAGAGAGAACACCGCACCTTCCTCCTCGGGCCTTCTTCGTCGGCAAACGAAGATCCGCCAACGACGTGTCTCTTCGGGCATATCTCTTCGTCAACGGTTTTGACGAACGACGACCGCGACGCCCGACCTCTGCGACGCCGTCTTCCGCGGAGCGTAGACGAATCTTCAATCTTAAACCCGAGGTAGGGGATGTTATTTATTGATTATTTAATTCCATTCTTGAATCATGGATTTTAGCATGACTAAACGTGAGGCTTTTGGATTTTCTTTAGTTATGTTATTATTTAACGTGAGGGGGGCCGGACCGCACGAACACGGCCGAACCCCCCTCCAACGTTCTTGTTTAAATTCTTGCGATGGAAGCAAGGTGGCGTGGTGCCGTCGCACCACGCGGTTTGCCGTGCGATTAATTTACGCAAAGTCGTCGCGCTTCGCCGAGGAGAGACTTCAAGAACGCGACGCCGTCGCGCCGCGTTGGGAGGATTCATGGCACGGCGAAAGGGGCGCGGTGCCGTCGCACCGCGCCGGACGACGAAGACCGCGGCCGGTTCCGGGCCGCGGCGGGACGAGGAGACCGCGGCCGGTTCCGGGCCGCGGCGGAAGGAAAGACCGGCGGCCGGGCCGCCGGCGTCGGAAGTCGAGGGCGGGACCGGAAATTCCGGTCCCGTTGGTAAAAACCGGCCGGCCAGCGGGCCGGCCGGATGTCATAAAACCGGGGGATTAAACCCCCGGCCGGTTCTCCAAACCCCCCCTCTTAATGAGGGGGGCGGTTCAATTTAAAGGAGGGGGGGGGGCAAAGCCCCCCCGGTTCGTCCAGCCGGCCCCCATTTGTGGGGGGCCGTTTCTTTTGCAAGGCACGGCACAAGGCCGTGCCACTTGACAAAAACGCGGGGCTTAGCCCCCGCGTGCCTCCCGCGAGCGCCGCGGCCCCCCGCCGCCGCCGCCACGCGGCACGCCGCCGCCGCCGCCACGCGGCCCGCCGCCGCGCCGCCGCCCCGCGCCCCCGCCGCCGCCGCCACGCGGCCCGCCGCCGCCGCCACGCGGCCCGCCGCCGCCGCCGCCACGCGGCCCGCCGCCGCCGCCACGCGGCCCGCCGCCGCCGCCGCCACGCGGCCCGCCGCCGCGCCGCCACCGCCGCGCCGCCGTCGCCGCCGCCGCCGGCCGCCGCGCCGCCGCCGCGCCGCCCCCCGGGGGGGGGGGGGGGGGGGGGGGGGGGGGGTCGGGCCGGGTCGGCCCGGACCCGGACCCCCCCGTTTCGAACCTGATTTGGTTTTTGGCTCATAACTTGAGCCTCGGACCTCCGAATGACGAACCGTCTGCGGCAACGCGATCCTTGGATCGAGACGGTCGTTTCGGTATATCGCACTCAAGGTTTCGGTTTACTTTGAGTTCGGACGGGTTGGTTCGTTCACGAAACCAACCGGACCTTCGGAGCGGAAACGCTCATATCTTGAGCTACGGACGTCCGATTGACGTGCCGTCAGTCGCGTAGTGTTCCTCTTAGTGAGACGGATCTTTTGGCATACTCCGCCCGAGGTTTGGACGCAGGTGGAGAACGGTCGGGTTGGTTTTGCCTTAAAAACCAACTGGGCCCCGGAGACGAAAAAGCCAATAACTCACAGACCGGGCGTCCGATTGACGCGCCGTCTGTTTCGTTGACTTCCTCTTGATGAGACGGAACTTTTGACATACTCCGCCCGAGTTTTGGATGCAGTCGGAGTATGGCCGGGTTGGATTGTTCCCGAAATCCAACCGGGCCCCTGGAACGGAAAAGCTGATATCTTTCAGACAGGACGTCCGCTTGACGAGCCGTCAGCGGCGTTGGTGGTTACGTTGAGTAACGGTCCCTTTGAGTATACCCTATGGGAGTTCGGGGTGCAGTTGAGATACGGCCGGGATTGGTTTCGCTCACGAAACCAACCGGGCCCCTGGGACGAAAAGGCTGATAACTCACAGACCGGGCGTCCGATCGACGCGCCGTCTGTAGCGTTGAGACCCCTGTGACGAGACGGACCTTTGAGACACTTCTTCGCGGGACCTTGTGATACTTGGAGTATCGACCAGTAGCTCGTGGAGCGGACCCGTGGTACTTGACAGTGGTGGTGCGCTTGGATGCAGCAGCAGACCCTTGGCGGTGGAGAGCTTGGTTGTAGCGGCGGACCCGCAATACTCTACGGAGTGTGTGCGCTTGGTTGTAGCGACAGACCCGCGACGGTGGAGACGAGCGTGCAGAGTACGGAGACCGTGTAGCCGGCTGAGACCTGACGACTGCTTGACCGACTCGACTTGGAGTGAGTCGACTAGCCCAGTGGACGGAGCGCCCGGTATTTGGCGGCAGACCCACGGCGGACGGAGCGCCTGGTAGTTGGCAGCAGACCCGCGGTACTCGACAGGAGGAGTACCTCAGCAGGCTATCTGGGTAGCGCCCGATATTTGGCGACAGACCCTCAGCGGACGGAGCGCCCGGTAGTTGGCCGCAAACCCGCAGTACTCGACAGGAGGAGTACCTCAGCAGTCCTAGGTTAGTGAGCGGCAGCCTCGGAGTCGTGACAGGACCACTGTACACTCTAGAGACGGAGCTCTTCAGCAGTTACGGTTTCGATAATGAAAATCCTGGTTTGAGCTGAGACTTTTGACCTTGTGTTCACTTCATGATTGAGATGGGTCACTTGCTAACTTTGGTATATGTATGGGCATATACCCGGGTAGTGGTTATCCGTCGATTTCACAATCCTTGTGTTTCCTCATGATTGAGATGGGTTACTTGATAACTTAGGTATATGTATGGGCATATACCTAAGTAGAATTTATCTGTTGTGATCTTCTTGTGGTTATCCTTGTTGGTTTTAGTGAGACCTTGAGGGTCTCGGGGTCCCTACTGAGTATCGTTATACTCACCCCTGCACGGGCTATGCCCGCACCTCGTTGTGTTGGTTGCAGACGACGGCCAGTACTGGCAGAGGCCGAGTGTTCGAGGACTGGACAGTACCTGGAGGTGGACTATACGATGAGGCGGTACCCAGAGGCAGACCACTGGGCGGGACATACTTGGAGCAGACGGCGGGACCCGAGGAGCAGAGGAGCTATCTGTACCCACCCTTCAGGTGGGATTTCCAGTGGACATCTCAGCGTAGCAGCTTTACTTTTCAGTCGCTGTTTTCCCTTTCGAGTTGTACTTTACAGTTGGGCTTGTATTTCCGGCCCCTTTTTACTTTCAGCTCTTCTTTTTGTACTTTGTGCTTTACTTTCCGCTTGCTGACTCTGTGTGGTTGTTACTTATAAAGGCAATGCCTTCCCTGTTTACTGGGATTTTACGCCTTGGTGCTAGTCGCCAGCCCCTGGCCTATGGAAGGCGGGCTTGGGGTAGTCACGGCACGGGCCCCGAGGACGGGTCGTGACAATTGGTATCAGAGGTGGTCGGTTCTACCGCAGACTCTGATCTTTCTTTCTGTGAAGCGATAGTGTTAAGGGTACCGAGTGTGGTTTTCAGTTCAGGGAGTCCAGTGTTGGTGCGGGCGGCCGACGTATCCATACACCAGGACCCTGACAACTGATTTCCGACTTTGTGCACGAAAACACTGATTGCGTGTGTGTTTTCAAAGGTTTTTCCCCTTAAAACAGCTCAACCAGGTCAGCTCACCAGGTATAATCGTTTGATCGTGTTACGTTGTTTCTTTCAGGATGTCTTTTCTCAGACGATCAGCTAGAGCCCGGAGGGATGAGCGTGCTGACAGTCTGTCGAGCGGCGAGGCTTCGGTACAGGGCCCTCTTGCAGTTGAGGCACCAGCGGAGGCACCAGCAGTAGGCGATGCACGACGCTTGAGCGCGCTGCACGAGTTCCAGCGCCAGAGGCCACCCAGGTTCCGGGGAGAGACGGACCCGCAGGCGGCTGAGTTCTGGCTGGAGGCAGTGGTACGAGTGTTTAGGCTAGTGAGGACACCAGCAGACCTCATGGTGATCCTCGCTGCGAGCCTACTACACGCAGCAGCAGGTAGGTGGTGGAGCCACTTGTTTCAGTTCTGCGATGAGATGAACTTCGCATGGGAAGACTTCGAGACCTTCTTCAGGGTGGAGTTTGTGCCAGTATCTCTACACCCCGAGCGTGTACAGGAGATTCTGCCTTTACCACGTGTTTTTCGATCAGAAGCCGAGTCATCTGTGGGCAGTAGACAGATGATGCAGAGGTCCAGGAGGACCAGACCATCAGTTGGGCGATCTCGGGTTTTAGGACCGGTGGTGCAGGGCACCCGGAGTGGGAACAGAGTTAGCCGTGCAAGGAGCAGGTTGTGTTACTCATGCCGCGAAAAGGGACATCTGGCACGTGACTGTCCGACTCCCGATCCGCAGGCTTTGGGAGAGCCACCGAGATAGAGGCAGCGACAAATGCTTGAGCAACAGTAAAGCAGGTGGACAGGAGCGGAACTAGTGGATACGTCTCTTGTACTTCTAGTTCCATGTTGATGTTGCTTTTGTGTAGCGTCTTGTATTATGAGCTGCAATAATAAAAGACGCTTCCTTTGTGATGTTTTCATTCCTGTCCTCTTTTGTGATGTTACTAAGAGGTTCCAGTTGACTGTTGACTTGACCCTCACTTGTGAGACATCTACTGGAGGAGACCAGTTACCACACACTGATGCCGACAGTGTGACTCAACCCTTGGAGGCGAGAGTAACGGTTGGATCTCTTAGTAGTAGCGTCGAGGCCTTACGACGTCATCCTTGGTATGGATTAGTATCATCCATGTTAGGATTGACTGTTTTAGGCAAAGAATGTGGTTCATCCAGGGGATGAGACCAGGTTTCTCTTATCGGCAAAGAAGAAATCTCGCAGCTCTTGTGGGACCATAGATGGTCCGGGCCACGTCAGAAGAGGTCCATGTCATCCAGGAGCGGATGAGGAAAACACAGAGCCGGCAGAAGTCATACGCTGACAGGAGGCGGAGGCCACTGGAGTTCGAGGATGGCGACCACGTCTTCTTGCGGGTCTCACCTCGACGTGGTATTCGGAGATTTGGCCGAGGCGGCAAAATATCTCCGCGCTTCATCAGACCCTTCCAGGTCCTCAGCAAGGTTGGAGAGGTGGCTTATCGCCTGACTCTACCACCTCAGTTTCACCGGGTGCACGACGTCTTCCACGTATCCCAGCTGAGGAGATACGTGCTCGACCCCCTTCGCATATCATCGACCATGAGGAGCTAGACGGTGGCGATGAGTGTCTTATACGGAGGTTCCTGTGGGGATCGAGGATCGACAGGAGCGGATCCTAGGAGGATGGTCGATTCCTCTTGTGCACTTTCTTTGGCAGCGCGGGAACCTCTAGGTGAGCACATGGGAGCGGAAGGCTCAGATGCGTGCTCAGTACCGCTTTGTTTCCCTAAGTTTGTGGTGAAGCTTTACGGGGACGTAAAGCCCTGTGGTGGGAGTAATGTAAAGACCCGTAAATTTCAAGGAAATTTTTTTCTTAATTTTCTTTGGAATTTTACAAGAACGCAGTTTCTGACGGCACCTGATTCCGAGGCCCGGTGTGCCCGGAATCATTTGCCGAAGTTTTGGCTCGGGTACGTTCAGTGAACAGATGAACGGGTTTTTCTAACTTTTGAACCGGTGCCCGGAATCGAATTCTGAGGGCACCGATGAAATCGCAGTGCCGGTATTCGCTTAGAAACGCCTCTTCCGGAGTTGCGTTTGCTCGGGTGTGGTTTTTAATTTTCGGGCTTAAAGTTAAGAAATAAAATAATTTTGCGACAACTTTATTTTATTTCGCTTAAGCCACTTGGAAGCCACTTGAAGCCACTTAAAGGCGGCTTGAACTGAGTTGAACTGGATAGGATGCTATCCAGAAATATCCTACCCCTTGGTAGGATATTTGTGAGGTGGGGCCCGCACGAGCCCCGCCGTTTCTTTCCGCTAAGAAACGCACCCGTGAAAACCCGTCTTAATGAAAGTCAACCGACGCGTTTTCTAAATTCTTAACAGACCATTTAATTGGGCGGTTTATTTCGTGAATTAAATGGGCTGTTTCTTTCGTGAATTAAATGGGTCGTTTCTTTCGTTGAATTAATTCAACGAATTGATGGATCGTTTCTTAATCTTTTTTTTCAAATTCGTTGGCGTATTAATAAAATAAGACCAACGCTTAACCTCTGGTTATTATGCGCTTGAGAGCTTTTGGGAGATTTCCTTCTTCTTCTTCAACCTTGACGAAGAACCTTCGAAGAACGAAGAACGCGAAGAACGTCGTTCTTCAATGAAGAACTTCTCCGCCGAAGAACACGATCCATCCACGACGTGACGTTCTTTTTCCGCATCATCTTTTCCGCGACGGTTTTCCGCGACGAACGCCATCGACAACGACTCTTCCTCCGACGTCAAGGAATCGACACCGATATTCCACGACTCCGTCAACGTGCGTCTATCGAGGTAAGGGTTCTTGAGTTCGTTGTTTCCTTTTTATTTGACTTTCCTCAAGACTTGACGTAGAACGCTCAAGTTCCGACGAAGAAAGCCGCTCCGCTCTTCTTCGTCTTCGGTGTCAACGAGAGAGAACACCGCACCTTCCTCCTCGGGCCTTCTTCGTCGGCAAACGAAGATCCGCCAACGACGTGTCTCTTCGGGCATATCTCTTCGTCAACGGTTTTGACGAACGACGACCGCGACGCCCGACCTCCGCGACTCCGTCTTCCGCGGAGCGTAGACGAATCTTCAATCTTAAACCCGAGGTAGGGGATGTTATTTATTGATTATTTAATTCCATTCTTGAATCATGGATTTTAGCATGACTAAACGTGAGGCTTTTGGATTTTCTTTAGTTATGTTATTATTTAACGTGAGGGGGGCCGGACCGCACGAACACGGCCGAACCCCCCTCCAACGTTCTTGTTTAAATTCTTGCGATGGAAGCAAGGTGGCGTGGTGCCGTCGCACCACGCGGTTTGCCGTGCGATTAATTTACGCAAAGCCGTCGCGCTTCGCCGAGGAGAGACTTCAAGAACGCGACGCCGTCGCGCCGCGTTGGGAGGATTCATGGCACGGCGAAAGGGGCGCGGTGCCGTCGCACCGCGCCGGACGACGAAGACCGCGGCCGGTTCCGGGCCGCGGCGGGACGAGGAGACCGCGGCCGGTTCCGGGCCGCGGCGGAAGGAAAGACCGGCGGCCGGGCCGCCGGCGTCGGAAGTCGAGGGCGGGACCGGAAATTCCGGTCCCGTTGGTAAAAACCGGCCGGCCAGCGGGCCGGCCGGATGTCATAAAACCGGGGGATTAAACCCCCGGCCGGTTCTCCAAACCCCCCCTCTTAATGAGGGGGGCGGTTCAATTTAAAGGAGGGGGGGGGCAAAGCCCCCCCGGTTCGTCCAGCCGGCCCCCATTTGTGGGGGGCCGTTTCTTTTGCAAGGCACGGCACAAGGCCGTGCCACTTGACAAAAACGCGGGGCTTAGCCCCCGCGTGCCTCCCGCGAGCGCCGCGGCCCCCCGCCGCCACGCGGCCCGCCGCCGCCGCCACGCGGCCCGCCGCCGCCGCCACGCGGCACGCCGCCGCCGCCGCCACCGCCGCGCCCCCGCCGCCGCCGCCACGCGGCCCGCCGCCGCCGCCACGCGGCCCGCCGCCGCCGCCGCCACGCGGCCCGCCGCCGCCGCCACGCGGCCCGCCGCCGCCGCCGCCACGCGGCCCGCCGCCGCGCCGCCCCCGCCGCGCCGCCGTCGCCGCCGCCGCCGGCCGCCGCGCCGCCGCCGCGCCGCCCCCGGGGGGGGGGGGGGGGTCGGGCCGGGTCGGCCCGGACCCGGACCCCCCCGTTTCGAACCTGATTTGGTTTTTGGCTCATAACTTGAGCCTCGGACCTCCGAATGACGAACCGTCTGTGGCAACGCGATCCTTGGATCGAGACGGTCGTTTCGGTATATCGCACTCAAGGTTTCGGTTTACTTTGAGTTCGGACGGGTTGGTTCGTTCACGAAACCAACCGGACCTTCGGAGCGGAAACGCTCATATCTTGAGCTACGGACGTCCGATTGACGTGCCGTCAGTCGCGTAGTGTTCCTCTTAGTGAGACGGATCTTTTGGCATACTCCGCCCGAGGTTTGGACGCAGGTGGAGTACGGTCGGGTTGGTTTTGCCTTAAAAACCAACCGGGCCCCGGAGACGAAAAAGCCAATAACTCACAGACCGGGCGTCCGATTGACGCGCCGTCTGTTTCGTTGACTTCCTCTTGATGAGACGGAACTTTTGACATACTCCACCCGAGTTTTGGATGCAGTCGGAGTATGGCCGGGTTGGATTGTTCCCGAAATCCAACCGGGCCCCTGGAACGGAAAAGCTGATATCTTTCAGACAGGACGTCCGCTTGACGAGCCGTCAGCGGCGTTGGTGGTTACGTTGAGTAACGGTCCCTTTGAGTATACCCTATGGGAGTTCGGGGTGCAGTTGAGATACGGCCGGGATTGGTTTCGCTCACGAAACCAACCGGGCCCCTGGGACGAAAAGGCTGATAACTCACAGACCGGGCGTCCGATCGACGCGCCGTCTGTAGCGTTGAGACCCCTGTGACGAGACGGACCTTTGAGACACTTCTTCGCGGGACCTTGTGATACTTGGAGTATCGACCAGTAGCTCGTGGAGCGGACCCGTGGTACTTGACAGTGGTGGTGCGCTTGGATGCAGCAGCAGACCCTTGGCGGTGGAGAGCTTGGTTGTAGCGGCGGACCCGCAATACTCTACGGAGTGTGTGCGCTTGGTTGTAGCGACAGACCCGCGACGGTGGAGACGAGCGTGCAGAGTACGGAGACCGTGTAGCCGGCTGAGACCTGACGACTGCTTGACCGACTCGACTTGGAGTGAGTCGACTAGCCCAGTGGACGGAGCGCCCGGTATTTGGCGGCAGACCCACGGCGGACAGAGCGCCTGGTAGTTGGCAGCAGACCCGCGGTACTCGACAGGAGGAGTACCTCAGCAGGCTATCTGGGTAGCGCCCGGTATTTGGCGACAGACCCTCAGCGGACGGAGCGCCCGGTAGTTGGCCGCAAACCCGCAGTACTCGACAGGAGGAGTACCTCAGCAGTCCTAGGTTAGTGAGCGGCAGCCTCGGAGTCGTGACAGGACCACTGTACACTCTAGAGACGGAGCTCTTCAGCAGTTACGGTTTCGATAATGAAAATCCTGGTTTGAGCTGAGACTTTTGACCTTGTGTTCACTTCATGATTGAGATGGGTCACTTGCTAACTTTGGTATATGTATGGGCATATACCCGGGTAGTGGTTATCCGTCGATTTCACAATCCTTGTGTTTCCTCATGATTGAGATGGGTTACTTGATAACTTAGGTATATGTATGGGCATATACCTAAGTAGAATTTATCTGTTGTGATCTTCTTGTGGTTATCCTTGTTGGTTTTAGTGAGACCTTGAGGGTCTCGGGGTCCCTACTGAGTATCGTTATACTCACCCCTGCACGGGCTATGCCCGCACCTCGTTGTGTTGGTTGCAGACGACGGCCAGTACTGGCAGAGGCCGAGTGTTCGAGGACTGGACAGTACCTGGAGGTGGACTATACGACGAGGCGGTACCCAGAGGCAGACCACTGGGCGGGACATACTTGGAGCAGACGGCGGGACCCGAGGAGCAGAGGAGCTATCTGTACCCACCCTTCAGGTGGGATTTCCAGTGGACATCTCAGCGTAGCAGCTTTACTTTTCAGTCGCTGTTTTCCCTTTCGAGTTGTACTTTACAGTTGGGCTTGTATTTCCGGCCCCTTTTTACTTTCAGCTCTTCTTTTTGTACTTTGTGCTTTACTTTCCGCTTGCTGACTCTGTGTGGTTGTTACTTATAAAGGCAATGCCTTCCCTGTTTACTGGGATTTTACGCCTTGGTGCTAGTCGCCAGCCCCTGGCCTATGGAAGGCGGGCTTGGGGTAGTCACGGCACGGGCCCCGAGGACGGGTCGTGACAAATACCTTCGGTGCAAAGATAGATTCATATACGGGTGAAAGTTAGACTTCAATAAAGCATCTACATACAGAGTAAGATGCATTCCTTCATGCAAATAAAGAGACCTAGAAGTCTATAAACTGTGAGTGGATCCTTTCCAGAGCAGTGAACGAAGGAATAGGAAGAAGGTGATCCTCTCCACCGGCAGTGAGCCAGAGAGAGAGAGACAGGGAGTGACCCTTGGGAAAGTAGTGATCTGACCCTAAACATTGTAAAGGCAGTGAGCTTGGGCATAGAAGTGATCTAGACCTAACATTATTGGCAGTGATCCTTAGTGGATTTGGTAAAGTGGAACATTTTCGTTGTATGCTCCTTGGATGTAGCCCTGTGAGGGTGAACCAAGTAAAAATCTTTGTGTCTACCTGGTTGTTTCCCAGCATTGCATTCAAAGCATCATCATTAGATAAAGAAGAAAATAAGTTATCATAATAAACACACAAGTGAAAACAAAGTGACTCTTGTAATAAAGAGGTCAAGATCCAGTGGGGTAGGAAGAACTTTTGAAAAATAATATCCATACCCTGATTCACCCCCCCCCCCTCTCAGGGTATATAGGCCCCTATTGGTCCTAACAATTGGTATCAGAGGGAAGTTTTCTTTTATCAGATTTGTTTGCTTCAGATTGGTGTAGTCGATTTGTGTGGTTAAATTAGTCTTCTCTCAGTGTTCCATGGCAAAGGGAAAAACATCAAAGAAGAATCATAAGTCAGGTGGTATCCCTCAGTGTGGAAGTGTTTATGGGAAAAGCGTGATTCAACTAAAAGAATCAAACAACTTACTGAAGGAATGCCTGGATGAATCTGATAGAGAAACGATTGATTCACTAAATCAAGATGTTGTAATGAGTGAAGTACATGAACATCAAAGTGATACCGAAACAATTGATGATGAAGAAGTTTTGAGAAGGAATCCACCAGTAGATGTTGTCAACATAACAAAGAAATTGGATCAAAAATTGGATGAAGAAGTTAAATCTAAAGATATCCATATCCGAGTATTGGAAATCGATGTCAAAAAGCTAAGAGGCTTAAATAAAAGTCTTATTGATGTGGCTACTAACCTAAAGGATAAGAATGATTCTCAAGGTGAAGAACTACAAAAGGTGGATAAAATGAAAGGAAAACAAAAGACTGGTGATTATGAAGAGAATCAAAAGTCATATGAAGTTCAGAATCTGAAATCTATAAATTATGATCTAGAAACACAATTGTCTGAAGAAGTTCATAAGAATCAAAGGCTACAACAAGAGAATGAATCTATCTCTGAATTTGTTTCTGAGGAAAAATTGAAAGTAATAAAGCAAGGTGACATGGTAGAAAAACTTACATGAGAACTAGAAGATGAGATGAGTTGTGGAAATAATATTAGAAGATAACTCAATGCCCAAATTGAATCAAGGGATATGAATATTCAAAATTTGGAAGAAGAGATAGAATTAGTGAAGAAGGAAGTGGAGAAATCCAAAGACAAAGGAAAACCTAAGTTGAAGGATGCACTGCACTTGCTATTCAATTATCCTTCGGAAGGTGATGATATAATGAAAAGGAAGTATGATATTTCTGAGGAGAAACAACAAAATATTTTCTCAGCTCAAAGACCATACGGTTTAGGAAAAACTAGCGTTGGATTTGATGAATCACCTCCCATGCATAATAAAAAGAGAGTTGTGAATAGTTCCAGATGTGCAGAAAATTTTGTAGGTGCTGGAGATAGGCCTAAAAGGACAGTTACAAAAATAAGTGAAGACATGATCTATTTATGTGGGATTCATGGTCACACATCAAGATTCTATTCAGAGGCTCTGGAATACATTTCAGGCTGTGAAATAGAAACTCTGATAAATCTGAGAATAAGAAGAAGCGTCATGAGAAATCAGAGAGAAGAGTCTTTCAGAGGAAATCATTCATTAGATGTTATTACTATGGAAGAATGGGACACACCATGAATATGTGTCAGGAATATCAGGAGCCCAATGTCAAAAGAAGAACTCAAGCTGCATCAACATCTCGGATGAGAGATGATGAAATGAGGTATGCCTTGAATGAAAGATGTTTCTTATGTTCTAATCATGGGCATTTGGAAAGATATTGCAGCAAGAAGAATGCGAGAAAGGAAAAGGAGCTGAGAAAGAGATTCATAACTCTAGTGATGTATAAAGAGAAATCATACATTGGGAGACAAAGTGGAAAGTTGTATAATAGTCTTAGAGCCTTAGGGAATCACATGGAGCTGAACGAAATGTGTATCAGTCACCTTCTCTGCCATACTCACAACAGCTCTCAAGGAGAGAATGTGAACAAACCTAGAAGATTAAGGGAAGATCTACTCTAGCTGTGATAAAGAAGAATGAACATTCAATGGAGGAATCACCACCAGTGAAAAAGAGTGTGGTGACTCAGACATCTGATAAAAGAAAGATGAACAAAGAATGCATTGAAAAATTCGCATGTCGTCTTCCATAGTGAAAAGTGGAGGAAGGTGATGGATCCTTGTAATGGTGGAAGAATCAAGGAAAGATGACAAGTAGAGAGATTCCTACCCAAATAAGGAATCAAGGGAAAGTGAATTTTGGTGTAACATCAAAGACGGAGATATATACTAGTGGGTTTAATCCCCAAATGGTGAGAAAAGCCAAGCCTGCAGAATCTACATATTGGAAAAAGGCTCAGCATGTGGGTAATGAATGCTTAGTCATATAGCCAGAGCAGTTGAAGTTGGCTAGGCAGCTAGAAGAAGCAAAGAAAGAGTGTGATGCTCTGCAAGAAATAATCAAAGGGTTGACCCTTCAGGATCAACCACTATCCTCATCTTGAGGATTCCAGAAGATACCCCTCTCCCTATGTATATAAATGTTGTTAACTAATGATTCATGTGTTTCAGGTTTTAGGGAGATACGATCCAAGGGAAAGTGGCATCTAAAGATGAAATGTGGAGAATTGATATGCTTCAGAGTTTCGATTGACTCGAATCAGGTAAGAAGAAGGGGATAAATAGAGAACAATGGGAAGTGATTGTGTTATTAACTTTGTCTCTTATTTCCTACACTGATTTCTGACTCATTAGGCTTATAGATTCTATTAATGGCTCAATTTACAGTGGAAGATGAGAATAGATGATGCAGGAGAAGAAGAATGTTTATGGGTCTAAATAGTGGCTTAACCCCAGGAAGTGTTGCATAATAGAGAGGCAGCATTCAATAGAAAAATCAGATGCAAGATCCACCAAAGAAATAATTGGATGAATCAGCTCAGGAGTATTCAATCGAGGGAAGACATATTTCTGGAGAAGCAGAAATAATCAATCACTTCATGATAATTTATTTTTCTCTAACAATGTGGTATCAGCTGGCTGCTTTCAGGATACCAAGAAGCTGCGAGAGAAAATCAAAGGTGTGTCAACAAAAATTTGAGAGAAGATGTTCAAAGAAATGACGTCATTGAACAATGACACAGTGAAAAGTTTTCTATTCAAAGTAATAAAGTGGTAAGAGACTCAAGGAGAGCAGAAGGGGCTGAAGTTGATTCAGAAGAAGATATTGATGGTGAGTATGAGGAAGTAAAATCCTTATCTGCACAAAATCCAAAGAGTCGAGCTGAAATTTACAAGAAGAATATCATCAATGATTAGTCAGACCCATTTCAGAAAAGTAAAATGAAATCACTAAAACATACATCTTTTCTATCTCAGGTTGAGCCTAAATGCTTTGCTGATGTAGCTGAAGATGAAAACTGGGTTTAGACCATGAATGAAGAGTCGGATCATATTGAGAAGAATCAGACATGGGAGATTGTTTCAAGGCCAGCAGATAAGAATTTCATCAGGACTAAATGGGTCTATCACAACAAGATGAATGAAGATGGCATAGTGATTCAGAACAAAGCACGACTAGTGTGCAAGGGATGCTCCCAGATAGGGGGAATAGATGTTGATGAGACATTTGCACCAGTTTCTAGGCTGGAGACAATTAGATTATTTTTAGCCATAGCAGTGCAAAAAAAGTTCAAGTGTTCTAGATGGATGTGAAATTTGTATTCTTGAATGGAGTTCTGGAGGAAGAAGTGCATATCAAGCAGCCAAATGGTTTTCTTATTCATAGGGATGAGAATAAGGTTTTTTGGCTGAAGAAGGCATTATATGGGCTGAAACAAGCACCGAGATCATGGTACTTAAGGATTTATCAGTATTTGAAGAAACATGGTTTCTAGTGTGGTGGTGTTTACTACTATATCTATTTTAACCACAACAGTAATAAAAGGAATTTGGTGCTGGTTTATGTCGATGACATAATCATTGGTGGATCATATGAAGCACAGTGCATACAGTTTTCTGAATTCATGAAACATGAGTTCGAAATGTCTATGATTGGTGAGCTGGCGTTTTTCCTTGGTATACAAGTGACACAAGGAAGGAATGGAACATTTATTTCAAAATCCAAACATGCCAAGGAGGTTATGAAAATATTTGGAATGGAAAATTCTAAGGAGATGAAGACTCTGGTAGCTACCCGAATGAAATTTTCCAAAGATGAGGATGGCAAGGCAGTTAATATCACAGAATATAGGAAAATTATTGGAAGTTTGCTGTACTTAAACACAACAAGGCCTGACATTGTTTTCACCACATGCCAATCAGCGAGATATCAGAGTAATACCAAGGAAAGACACATGCTCTTAGTCAAAAGAATACTTTGTTATATCAAAGGCACCATGGATTTCGGTCTGATGTATAATGAAAAATCTCAATCAGTGTTATTGGGTTACACAGATGCAGATTGGGCCGGATCAGCATATGATAGAAAATCAACGTCAGGAGGTGCATTCTATCTTGGTGGATTGTGTATTTCTTGGCTTAGAAAGAAGCAAGATTGCATTTAATTGAGAACTACAGAAGCTGAGTATATTGCGGCCAGTCAAGCGTACACACATCTATTATGGATGAAGCAGCAGCTTGAAGATATGGTAGTTGAAGTGAAGTCTCCAATCGGAATCCAATGCGATAACTCAATTGTTATCAATCTCAGCAAAAATCTCATCCATCATTCAAGGACAAAGCACATTGAGATAAAGTATCATTTTATCAAGGAGAAGGTTGAACAGGGAATAGTGAAGTTGGAGTATGTGCCTATAGAGCTACAGGTTGTAGAAATCTTGACAAAGGTCTTACCCAAGGAAGCTTTTCAGAGACATCAACTGGATCTAGGATTTCAGTTGACTCCCTGCACTTGAAATAGTGTGGATGTGGAACATATTCCCCCTCTCCCCTAGGTATGATGTGTTTTTCCCTAATGTTCTGATATGTGTTCTCTACTCTGTTACAGACTACAACAGAGTGACCTTTGAGTTCATTGACAAAGGGGGAGAAAATAGTGATTGTTCAAGGGGGAGATAGTGTGGTTATTTGAGAAATATTGAAAGATATGGGGAGAAGCTGACAGGTGGAGCAGCCGGATAGGGGTAGTTGAACATGCTTAGCCAGAGCTTAGCTTGGACAACACAGAAAAATAGGGCTAAAGAGGTTTTGAAGCTGACAAGGGTTAAAGCTGTGAACAGAAAGGGGCAGCGTTTTAAATCTGACGATGCTAGAAGTGATCGATCAAAGAATATATATCACGACAGCTGAGGATCATGATAAAAGTAGAAGAGTGGTGTTGGAGAGTGGTAAGAATATTTCCAAAAATTGGTATCAGTTTGGTAAAAATTGGTATCAGTTTAGTTTCAATAGTGGGTGTCAGAGATGAAGTGATTCATTAATGAACTTTTCATTTACTCTTATTTCTCATGCTGAGCATTACTCATGTGGGCTTAGAGTATGTGTTGAGTAAATCCTTGATCGCTATCAGGAATCACAATAAGCGAATGGTGGCGGAAGAAGCAATGATGTATCTTTTTATGGAAGAGTTTTCAACAAACCCAAAGGGGGAGATTGTTGGGAAAAAATCCCTCAAGGCATCATTGAAGCATTTTTGAGGTGATTGTGTTTGTTGAAAAAGTGGACATCTGTGTGGTGATTGTTGACAAAGCAAAACAATGACATACAAATTTGTTGACAAAGGGGACTTCATGGACGAATGTCAAGTTCAAGAGCTGTGGTGAACGATCCATGTTTCATTCAAGAACTTCGACAAAGGAATGGATGATCTGGAGGCGGTACAAAAAGAACAGATACAAGGTGGAACCATTTTCTAGTGTTTGCCAAATTTTTGGGCCTGAAAATTGACAAATGAAGAAAAGTGGTTTTTGGAAAAGGGAATTACGCGTCGTGTACTTGAAGGCTTAGAAACTTGCGCACCATATGTTTTTAAAGATCAGATCATCAAAATATGTCAAAGGGATAAGGGTCGCACAAGTATTGGGTTGGTCGCGCAAGTGACTTGCGCGCCGAAGAAAGGACTTGTGCGCTGGTGCCAAGGAGGATTGGAAACTTGCGCGCCCGTTTTTTTTCAAGATCATAAGATCAAAATATGGAAAAGGAAAGAGGGTTGCGCAGTTATTGGTTTGGTCGCGCAAGTGACTTGCAGGGGAAGAGACCTACGCGCCGAGACTTGCGCGTCGAGGGTTGATATGACAACCCTTCTTTTATTACAAACTTAAACATAATTTATTACATAAAACTTCACTTGATACAACAAAGAATATCGAGAGGTATAGTGTCTTTGGAGATTAGGATAATTACATAACAACTTAAAACATGAAATACAACGTCTTTATTGAAAACTTCCTTTACATGACCACTACATTCCCTCGAACTTAGCATTGCATGGGATAACTTAAGGACATGCATAAAAAAGGGTGATATATAAAGCCCAGTAAGGGAATAAACATGGAATACATGAGGAGTATAATAAATGTTATACAATAGGCATATCAATAGAGAACAATATAAACATGGACATAAAGGCACGCTAAATCATGATAATCATAACATGGAAATGTGGCAACAACACTTAACATAGAATTAGCATGAGCCAGGGCCCATTGCACATGAAGCATGAGTAAATCATCATTGCACATGAAGCACGAGTAAACCCTCGTTTTACTTGAATTATCATGAGTCAACACTCATTTCACATGACGTATCATGATACTATACTTTACCCAATGCATTGGAGCGCTATAAGGGCGCACCCTTCTTAAACATTTAATTTCATGCATAAGTGTGCCACATGGATCATAAAACATGGATTCATAAAACATAATCATTTATTACACGATAAATAAATGTGGAATTCATACATGAAACTTTATAATCAATAATTAAATGTTCATAAAGGTGAATAACCTTGATGGAGAAATGAGCATGGTATTCACTACACAATGACACTGGCTTAGAAAATCGGTGCGATTTCGGCAGCATAACAGCGTGACATAAAAATTCATAAAAATGGTTGATGAGAGAGAAAGGGGTTCCCAATCATATTTAAATGTAATGGAAAGTAAGGAGGTCATATAGATACATGTCCCAACAATTTTAATGGAATTTAGATTCATGATACAAAAGTATTGCTTGAATGTAAAAGAGGAGAGAGAAGTTCCTTTCGGAATTTCGGCATAGTAACGGGTGTACATCTGAGGCATTTAATGAGAGATAAAGGGTCTCCCATAATTCAAACATAAAGAGGTCAGTATGAGGGAGGTTCAGAACCATACCCCAACATTCATAATTGAAATTAAAAGGGCAAAACAACTTAAAAAAAATTGGACAAAAATGAGAAAGGAAGAAAAACCCTTACTTGGAAGTGTGCTTCCAAAGGCTTGAGAGAGGCTTGAGAGAGGCTTCTTGGGAGCTTGAGGCACCTTGGGAGGATTATAGATATATTATGTCAGAGGTTGGACGAACTCCAAATGCTTTTATTGAAGAGGAAGTGGGAGCTTGGGTGGGTTTATATAGGAAAGGTGAGTGAATTCTTTATTATTTTGGTTTGGGACCCCTTATATTAAATTAATCCAAACCAAAAACCATCCCATGGTTTTTGCCCATGGTTTTTAGAAAATTTAAGAGGAAAAAAATATTTTATAAGGCCAAATTCCTAACTTATTAAAATAATAGGGTTGCTTATGTGGAGGTGAGTCACACTCCCATGGAAAACAATTTAAAAAGACAAGGTGTTTAATAAGTATTGAAGGGTCCATTAATGCTTTGAAAAGTAAGTCAAACAAACCCAAAAATCACATTATTTTAATGTTAAAACATACATTGGTCGAACATAAAGCTTATAGTATTTTATTACATCACTATTGGGTTATTATGATGTCATAAAACGCATTATATATTTAAACGGTATTTAATTTTTACCCAAAAATTTGACTGTTTCAGAAAATTATGAAAAATTCACCGTTGGATAATTTCGACATCCTGATTCCATAAATAAAATTTATTTTTTATAAATAATTTTCTAAATATGTTAATTTTTACTTTTAAAATAAAAACCGACATTTATCAAAAATTCACGGGTTTTGACAAAAATGGCTTTAAAACCTTAATAAAAATTA
The DNA here is from genome assembly GCA_963277665.1 of Viscum album. Taxonomy (NCBI): domain Eukaryota; kingdom Viridiplantae; phylum Streptophyta; class Magnoliopsida; order Santalales; family Viscaceae; genus Viscum; species Viscum album. Next base: position 58,642,723 of record OY728156.1, read on the forward strand.
AAATTACATTCATAAAATTATATGATCATTTATATATATAATAAAACTAATTTAATAATAATAATAATATTTTATTAAAATATTATTTAATTCAAAGATCTTCTAATTTAATAAGATAGATTTCTTAATTAAATAATAACTAAAAACACAATTTGTACTTTAAAAACTATTTACAATGTATCAATAATTACAAGAAAGTATATTCATTATTATATAAAAAAATAATGCACATGAACATAGTACTAGTGATTTGTTACATAACCCCTTAAAACAGCCGCATAAGACCTAAGGGTAAGGTGTGCGATGGTGACAGACTCTTGGGGTGGCTCAAATAACATCGCTCGAGTGGTAATTTCTATCAACTTCCACTTTTCCCGTAGATGGTCACATTTGAGCTTGACATGATGAAGCTCAGCTTGGGCTTGTTCAAGAGTGAATCCCAAAGACTCCACCTCTTTTCCGAGCTCTGAAAAATGGGTTTTTCTTATGGAGCAATTCTACTGGATGAGGCCATCGCTTCCTTTGTCTGAGTAAATTGGATTTGTTAAAGCCCTATATTTATACTAATCATCTGATCACTGTTCAACGGCTATAAAATAAATGGTCGCAATTCTTAATATAAAAAAAAAGAGGTTGACATTTTATATAAACATTTTACATAACGATACATTTAACTAGATCAAGGGGGATTTCCATTAGTGAAACTCTGGGTCGTTACAAGTGACTTGCGCGTCGCCGCGTAGGTTGTTCAAATGCCTATAAATACAGGACCACCCCTCCTCATTTTCAACAGAGTTAAACACTTAGAAAAATCAGAGCTCCTGTCGCGTAGGTGTGGTGGTCACGCAAGTGGTGGTGGGTCGCGCAAGTAGGACTTGCGTGCCAGATTTGAAGAAGGGCGATTGTTGTTTGTTGCGCGCCAGTTGTGACTTGTGTGCCGATACTTGCATGCCGGCTTAGACTTGCGCACCAAGTAAGGTTGATTCACGGCGGTTATTCAGGGCTGCGTAAAAACTGGAAGATTGCTCGATACCTTCAGTGCAATGATAGATTCATCTACGGGTAAAATTTGGACTTCAATAGAGCATCTATATACAGAGTAAGATGCATTCCTTCATGCAAATGAAGAGACGTACAAGTCTATAAACTGTGAGTGGATCCTTTCCAGAGAAATGAGCGAAGGAAGAGGAAGAAGGTGATCCTCTCCATCGGTAGTGATCCAGAGAGAGAGAGACAGGGAGTGACCCTTGGAAAAGCAGTGAGCTGACCCTAAACATTGTAAAGGCAGTGATCCTGGGCATAGAAGTGATCTAGCCCGAACATTATTGGCAGTGAGCCTTAGTGGATTTGGTACAGCGGCACATCATCGTTGTATGCTCCTTGGACGTAGCCCAGTGAGGGTGAACCAAGTAAAAATCCTTGTGTCTGTCTGGTTGTTTCCCAGCATTGCATTCAAAGCATCATCATTAGATAAAGAAGAAAATAAGTGATCATAATAAACACAAAAGTGAAAACAAAGTGACCCTTGTAATAAAGAGGTCAATATCCAGTGGGGTAGGAAGAACTTTTGAAAAATAATATCCATACCTTGATTCACCCCCCCCCCCCTCTTAGGGTATATAGGCCCCTATTGGTCCTAACAATAGGTATATAAATATTGATATATTGGTATTTTAAATAAAATGGATATTAGTTATTATTTAGATAAATCTAATATATGTTATATGTAAATATGTTTAATTATTTATTTAAAAAATTAATTTTTATGTGTGAATATATAAAAAATATGTATATATTATTATATATTTGATTATAAATAGCAGTTAATTACAAAAAACGATAAAATTTCAAAGACATAATATCAATATGAATGTAATACCTTGGAATAAATTCATTCCTCACCCAAAAAAGCCAATAATATCCCCTTAAATGAGGCTGAAAATCCACAAAATGTTAAAAAATCGGGGTACCCCGACTAAAAACTCGGTTTTGGAGGCCTTATGGGCCTTTTTTGGACCCGAAAAAACCATTTTTGGGGCCCCCTTTATTATAGAGACGTAGAGCTCGTCGCAGGCTTCGATTTGATATGTGGTAGAGCTCAAACGGACACCCGGGTCAAAAGTTATGGCCGTTTGAAGTTCGAGTTGCGTTTTCAACATATTTTGGATATTTTTTTAATTTTTTTTTATTTTTTTAGTCTTCAAATTGTTATTAAATGACTATTAATTCATAATAATTAGCAAAGTATTAATTAAAAATATTTTTTTAATTTTTTTATAAGCCATTTTCACTAAATATTTTATATATTAAGTGTAACTGTATATTTACACTTATCTAAAATATATTTAAAATTATATTTAAAAAATATATATTATATTTATATCAATATAACTATATCTATATATTTAAATATTAATATATATTTTTTAATGATTTTTTTTTTGGAAGCAGACCCTTTATCAGCGCTTTTAAAAAAAGCACTGATAAAGACCCCCCTTTATCAGCGCTACTAAAAAAGCACTGATAAAGGGGTACCCTTTAACAGTGCTAAAAAAAGCAGTGTTAAAGGGGGTACCTTTAACAGTGCTAAAAAAGAGCGCTGATAAAAGGGTACTTTTATCAGAACTTTTTTTAGCGCTGATAAAAGTACCCCCCTTTATCAGTGCTTTTTCGTTAGTGCTGATAAAGGGTAGTGCTGGTCTTGCCCAGTTTTGTGGTAGTGAAGTGGGGAAGTGGTAATGGGGTAACCTTTATATTCTTTATTATATTATATACTCTTGTATGCGATACTTGGTGAGAGTATCTGTGGTGGGGCTGAGAACTTAGTATACCTATTTAGGTGACGAGTTAGTTTCACTTGTTGTTCTATGTGCTTTAGCATGCTTTCATTACTTTTTAACGAGAGGCTTCAGGGAGGATCCTACTGAGTATACTATTAAACTCACTCTATGTATATATAAACTATTTTTCAGGTCACTTGGAGTAGGTTGGAGATCAGGCAGGTTACTACTAGCTTGGGGTTAGGGGAGATGTCCGGGCTTCGTGGTCGTTGTTGTTTTTACTTTCTTTTGGTACTTACATTTTTTCATTTCAGTTGTAGTAGTTTTGCATGACATTACATATGTGTACTTGGGATTTCTTTTATATTGCAGTCTTAGTTGGAGTTGGTTGGTGTCTATCTTATCTCTCTCTTTTGCATGTGTTCTCTTATAGGGTAATGCCTCCCATTTGTGTGGTTACTATACCCTTGGTGCTAGTCTCCAACTCGGGGCCTACTGGAGGTGGGATTTGAGGGTCACTATCTCCCTTCTCACATTACCAGCCTAGGAGGGGTGCACCTTGTGGGGAGGGGGTCATGAAAAAGTGGTATCATAGGTTTGTTCGAGGGATAGGATGGAGTTTGGTGTTAGGCATAGGTAAGGTTTCATGGGTTGGTAGGGAAATAGTGTCATTTAAGTTTAGCAAGTGATGTAAACACTAGAGACCAACTGAGGCATAGGCACTTAGGGCCCCCTGTGATCTGATGCATGGACCTTTAATTTTTTAGTGGCTACTAAATGAGGTGATACTAGTTTTATGGTAGAGACCTAGGAAAGGATCATGCATCATTATTCTTTGTTCAAGTGTTTGAATGGGTATACCTTGGGATAGGTTAACAAAAAATGAATAAAAGAAAACAATTAATTAATTAATGTTGATTCTTCCATATTCTAGGTTTAGGAGCTCTAAATGTTTGTTATTTTGTAGGTATGGCTTCAGGTCGACGTCCTCATCAGGATCACATAGAAGATGTCCAGCAGGTTGTGCCAGCAGATCTTCACAGGGTAAAGGTTGATGATGATGACACTTAGAGGATGAAACTTTGAGAGTTTCAGTGCCAGAGTCTACAGAAGTATGAGGGCTCCATTTCAGATGCAGTCACAGAATATTGGTTGGAGGAGGTTGAGATAGGCTTCTGTTTGATCTTTTCTAAAAAGTAGAATTGGGTGTTTTTGGTTGTGATGATGCTACGTGGATCAATGAGGCGGTGTTGGTTCTTGATCCTCGGGGATCACAAGGATTCGGCAATCTCATGGGAGGAGTTCTGAGAAAAGTCCAGATTCAAGTTTCTTTCTTTGACCGTGAAGGTGTACAGTCACCAAGAGATTCTTACCCTTCGACAGGGGAGCTCTAGTGTGAGAGAGTTTGGAATCCATTTCAGGAACCTTTTACAATATGATTCAGACCTATTTCCATATAAGGAGGCCAAGGTGAGGCATTTCAAAGAGGATTTGAATCCATAGATCCAGCGTCAGGTCACCCCGTTTATGCTAAAGACATATCTTGAGGTGCTAGCAAGGGCAGAGGTCATCGATAGGACATTGGCCAGAACCAGATCATCATGAGAGGGGGTTCATCATGATTCCTCATGAAGTAGATTTGTAGTTTGGGGTTCCCGGTTTTCAGGGCAGAAGAGTTTCTCTTCATCCGGGGGTAGGTCCCAGGCCTCAGCATCTCATTTCTACGATGGCAAGAGCTCTCAGGCCTATGCCAAGGGATCAGGTGCTTGTTTTTATTGTGAAGGGAGAGGTCATCAGCAGTGAGAATGCTTGACCTTTCAGAGCATTCATTGTGCACCAGGTGTTCCGCTCCAGGTTCCTATGTTGAGGCAGTTTCAGTCGAGGCAGTAGCAGCAGGTTACACTAGATTTGGATCAGAAAATGGTAGATGGGGCAGGTATAGGACATCCCTTTGATGATCCATGTCCTCAGAGAGCAGAGGTTTTCCATGGTGGTGGTATTCATTAGGTTCATAGAGTTCATGGATGAGGTTGTGGTCAGCTTCATGCTTTAGCGTTTCTAGAGCCAGGCAAACCAAACGTCGTTTGAGGTACCCTTTTCTTGTTTTCTACTTGGGTGTATGCCTTGTTTGATTCAATATCGGCACACTCCTTCATATCACCTACCCTATTCTATGCTTTGGGACTTTAGGTAGAGATGCTTCTAGTGCCATTGGCGTTGACTATGCCACTTGAAGGTTGAGCTGACTTGTTTGAAGTATGTAGAGACTGTGAGTTAGTGTTGGGGTAGAACCGCTCTTTGTGAGATTTCCTATGTTTACAGATACAACCATATGATGTCATCCTTGGCATGGATTGGTTGTATTTGGTGTAGGCTATCGTGGATTTCTTCATGGTGCAAGTGGTGTTCTTCGATGCCGATGGAGAGCCAGTGATGTTTTTTGGAGAGAGAGACCCTCGGATGGGTTAAAGGCATGTTTCGTCTTTATCATCCATGATGGATGAGCTGATGCTGAGTTCTTTGGAGGTTCAGTAGTTGGATTTTCCCAGGTTCGTAGAAGAGTAACCCAATGTCTTTCCAGAAGAGGTTTTAGCACTACCCCCTTGATGAGAGATCGAGTTTGGGATCGATCTACAGCTCAGATCATATTCTATCTCTATGTCCCCATATAGGATGGACCCTTCTGAGTTACGAGAGCTACGTATACATCTTGATGGTCTGTTATAGTGCGGTTTTGTTTGGTCGAGTGTGTCACCATGGGGTGCACCGGTTTTTTTCGTGCATAAGGCTGAAGACAGTTTGCGGTTGTGTATCAATTATTGTCGCTTAAACAAAGTGACAATGAAGAATCGCTATCCTCTTTCATGGATTGATGATTTATTTGATTAACTAAAGGGTTTAAGTTGGTTATCAAAGATCTAATTGTGTTTAGGATATCATCATATACATGTGAAATATGAGGATATATCGAATACTACTTTCCGTTGTCGTCATGGGCATTGTGAGTTTGTTGTAATGTCATTCGGTGTGACGAATGCTCCAGCTGTTTTCATGGGATTGATGAATGATGTGTTATGTTAGTTCCTAGATAAGTTCTTTGTGTTTTTCAGCGACGAAATCCTTGTGTACTCCACATCTTAGGAGGATCATGTAGAGCATCTACACACCATTTTGGGAGTTCTTCCTCGACATCAGTTGTTTGGGAAGTTGTATAAGTGTGAGTTTTAGGCTCAAGAAGTCTGTTTCTTAGGGAATTTTGTGTCCCACTAGGGAGTAGCTATGGATTCATCAAAGATATAATCATTTTTGTCTTGGTAATCCCCCAAGATAGTGGCATAGGTGCGAAGTTTCCTTGGTCTTGCAGGCTACTATAGAAGGTTCGTAGTCGATTTATCTCGGGTTGTGACTCCCCTGACAGCATTGACCAAGAAGGATTAGGCATTCATGCGGACTGATTAGTGTTAGGAAGCTTTTGAGTATCTAAAGGAGAAGTTATTAAGTGCTTCAGTTCTTTGTCTTCCAGTAGAGGGAGTTCAGTTTGATTTTTTTTACGATGCTTCGCATCTGTGGTTAGGTTTTATTCTAATGCAATAGAGATCAGTTTTTCTTATGGGTCTTGGAAGTTGCTTCCCCATGAATGTAACTATGCCACCCATGATCTTGAGTTGGCGGAAGTGGTGTTTTCTCTGAATTTGTGGATACATTACCTCATTGGTGAGCGTTTTTTGGTTTTCACCGATCATAAGAGCCTAAGGTATGTTTTCTCCTAGCGTGACTTGAACTTGTAGCAGCATCGGTGGATGGATTTCTTAAAATAATATGACCTTGAAATATCGTATACCCCTATAAAGGGGAATGTTGTAGCTGATGATCTGAGTAGGAAGTCTCATAATGATGCAGTGCATGAATCTGGTGATTCTTGGAGAGTGATGAAAGAAATTTCAGCATTACATCTCAATATGGGAGAAGTTAGGGGCATAGGTTGTCTTCTTCAGATGATGGTGCAGTCATATTTGGTATAGTAGGTGGAAGAGTCCCAGTTAGGGGATCTAGAGGTGGAGGTCTGTAGAGACTGAGTTGTTTGTGGTGAGGCCCCTGATGGTTGGTCTGAGGATAAAAAACATCGAGTGTTTTATCATGGAAGGTTATTTGTTCCTTTAGCGAAGCGTGATATGGTTCTCATATAGCTCCATAGTTCACCTTTAGTGGTGCATCCTAGCATGGAAAATATGTACCAAGGCTTGAGGAGTCAGTTTTGGTGGCCTGGACTGAAGCATGCAGTTGTGGAGTTTGTGTCTCGATGTTTGGTCTGCCATAAGGTGGAGGCTGAGCACCGTGTCCCTGGTGGTTTTCTCCAGCCATTAGATATTCCTCAATGGAAGTGGGAGGACATCTCAATGGAATTTCTTACTGGTTTACCTATAGATCAGGGAGGACATGACACTATTTGGGTGGTAGTGGATCGTTTAACAAAATCATCCCACTTTATTGTGATCAAGAAGTCGAGATCAGTGGAAGTTTTATTGAGGCGGTATCTGGAGGAGGTGGTGAGAGTCCACAGAGTCTCGAGGATGATCATTTCCGATTGAGATCCTCATTTTAACTCTAGGGTGTGGAGAGGTCTCCAGCATGATTTTGGTTCTCAGTTATGTCTTAGCACTACTTTTCATCCACAGATGGACGGTCAGATAGAGCGAACCATCTAGACTCTTGAAGACATGTTGTGCTCTTGTGCCCTGGATTTTGGAGGTTTGTGGATAAGTCACTTACCCTTGGTGGAGTTCAATTATAATAATAGTTTTCACTCCACCATCGATATGGTACCGTTTGAAGCCTTGTATAGCCAACCTTTCCATTCTCCATTGTGATGGACTGGGGTCGAGGATTCAGTAATTCTCAGACCAGAACTAGTGCAGAATACGAAAGAGATGGTTTAGGTGATTCGTGAGAAGATGAAGACACCACAGGATCGTCAGAAATCATATTTCGATCAAAGTAGGATACCTTTGGAGTTTGATGTTGGGGATCACGTGTTTTTGAAGGTGACTCCCCATTGTGGGCAGTGAAGGTTTTTCCATGGGAGTAAGCTTTCTCCTAGGTTTGTTGGGCCTTTAGAGGTGTTGGCTTATGTTGTATCCATGGTGTATTGAGTATCACTTCCCCCACATATGAATCGGATACATGATATTTTTCATGTGTCACAGATATGTCATTATCTTTATGATGACTCTCACATAATCGATTGGTGCGAGATCGATGTTGATGATGATGTGACCTTCGAGGAGTGGCCTGTGGAGATCCATGAATGCAAAGAGAAGGTGTTGTTTGGGTGTTCTATCCCCTTAGTTCGTGTCTTGGGGTGACACAGTGGTATATAGGAGAGTACCTGGGAACGCAAGTCGAAGATACCTACCCAATACCCCGAGTTGTTTGATGTTTAACTCTTTTCTTGTAATGATGTTCACTTTGTGGTTATAGACCTTTGGTGTTTATGAGATGGCTTTATTTTGTTTATTTTTTGTGGATTTATCTCTTTTAGAGGTATCTCGATGGGTGGTTGTTCGTACCCCTTCCAATATGGTTTAGTTTTGGATTCTCAAGGACGAGAATGTTTTGAGAGGTATCTGATGTAATGGTATGGACCTATATGGTCTATTCCTTTTCTAAAATTTGGTGTTTGAGGTGTTTTGGGAGGTCAAGGAGACTTATCACCAACACTTAGCCAAAATTCCAGACTATTTCAGAAATGGTGTCATAGAAACGGTGTCAAAGAAATGGTGTCATAGAAACAGTGTCACAGAAACAGTGTCACAGAAACAGTGTCACGGAAACGGTGTCACGGAAACGGTGTCACGAAAATGGTTTCATGAAAACCGTTTCACAAAAATGGTGTCACAGAAATGGTGTCACTAAAATGGTGTCACAGAAATGGTGTCACAGAAACGGTGTCACAGAAACAGTGTCAAATAAACGGTTTCATAGAAACGGTGTCACAGAAATGGTGTCACAGAAACGGTATCACAGTAATGGTGTCATATGAATGGTGTCACAGAAACAGTGTCACATAAACAGTGTCACATAAATGGTGTCACAAAAACGGTGTCACGGTAATGGTATCATAGGAAAGGTGTCACAGAAACGGTGTCACAGAAACGGTGTCACAAAAACGGTGTCACAGAAACAGTGTCACAAAAACAGTGTCGCAGAAACTGTGTCACAGAAATGGTGTCACAAAAACGGTGTCATAGAAACAGTGTCATAGAAATGGTGTTACAGATACTTTCTCACAGATACTATTTCATATTTCCTTTTCCAAATTTTCAAATTTTTCCAGTTTCACTGATTTAACATTTTCTTTGATGAAAAATGCATTAAAAACCTTTTTTAAGGGATTTAAGGCCAATATAAAGATCATAAATCCAATATTAATTTTCCTAAGGTTCTAGATTCCTTTACTTGGTCAAACCGTGTGGTTTAATATAATCCAATTTTAATGGAAAATCCAGTATATCTTAAATCGTTGCTCCCTAAATCTTCTAAAGGGATGAGATATCATCCTCCCTTGTTATACCTTCTTGTTTCCTGGTATGGGATGCTCAAACCTTTACTCCTTCCCATAGGAGTGGTGTGATCAAACCTTAATCTTTGGATCATTTCCCCTTGAAGTTTCTTCCTACTGCATGTGCACCCTCTATTTTGGTGCAACCAAGCAGTATCGATCAATCTTTGATATAAGGTATGATCTATAAGTTTTATTATGGGTTTCTCACCTTAATTTTCTCCTTTACTATTATGGAATGTTATCTCCATGTTCATAATGTACTTTTCTTGGGTTTTGGCTGGTGTGGTGGTGTCTTTGCCTCCTCAGGTGGATGCAGTCCTCTAGGAGAGGTGATCGTGATCTGTTTCGTTGGTTCATTTTCATGCAAAGAGCATCGGAAACCTATTGAGGTAGGGGATTAGTGGATTCTCTATCCTTTTGCATGAAACTTTATAGTTAGCATGTTTTATCCCACTATATCACAATGTAATTGACATAATAAATATTTTAACTGGATAAGTAAATTGGTATCGATCATATGTTATTGCCTCTTATTTTTTATAGATAGTATGATATATATGATTTGCTTGTTAGCATGTCATTCTTGATGAAATTGATAAAGAACATAAATTCAGAATTAATTGATGATTACTTGGATAAATATAAAAAGGCATGTAAATGAATCCATTTGTTGTTGTTGTTATTTGATGTTAATCAAATTGATGCAGTAAGCATGTTTAATTATTGTGATAGCTATGATAGATTTGTGTTTAGGTTACCCATAGTTAGAACCTACTAATAATGAATTGGTTAATTCAAGATGGATTAAAGAATTGTTTGTTTGATAAAATATAATTCCTCGTAGGGTTCTAAGTTACCCTCTTGCTTGTAAAGTCCAAGAACCTTATGCTTAGAGCTATGAGATATCATTGTGTTTGAAGGTTGGATGCCTTGTTTAAGGGCCAAGAGCCCAATTGATGTGATGTTTGTTTTCCTTCTACTTGTGTTGTGATGTGATCCTGGATGGTTGTTGTGATATGTGGGGGTAGGGAGGCTCATTGGTTGTGGTAGTAGTTGACATATAGAGTGGCGAGATGCATCGGTTTATGTATGTGGGTGTCGGGGAGGACACCGGAGATGATGAAACAGATTGGATGTGAATGTTTGGATGCTTGCTGATTCTTGTTGGTTTTTTATCTAATTTACTTTCCTCACTGTTCAAGGCAGTTGTTCTTTCTTACCCACCTTCCAAAAGGGGAAAAGACGTGTGGGGTATTCCACATGATTTCTGTGTTTATATTCTTAAGGGAGGATGGGTCTATGCTCTTGCTATAGGTGGAAAAGACTTGATGGGTAGTTCATATACTCACCGAGTTGAGCCCCCTTGTGTTTAGTAGCTTAGAATTTTTTTCTATAATTCCTAGGAATATGGGAAAGTAATAATGATTTCAATAAATGATTGGATAAATAATGTCAACCCATGGGGTTGGAGCTTTCTAGGACGCAATGCTGAGGTTGAAATTTAAAGGAATAGTGGACTTTGGGTGTGATGCTAGTGAAATATAATGTGGAATTGTTAATGGTTAATTAATGTTTAAAAAATTAATTAATGTAAGGTGAAACTGATAAAAATGGAATGAATTAATGTAATAAATATCTTTAAATGGTTGTGTGTATATAGGATATCTAGTATTAGAAGTGGTAGTCAGGAGTCCGAGAGATGTTAGCTTCAGTTGAGTCTAAGACTATGTTATGCCCATAGTGTGGTTGTGAATTATAGTATATTCTGTACTTTTTTGTTTCTATACACTACTCCACCCTGTCAGTTAGGGCGACTGAAACCCCAGGGATTCTGAGCATCGGGGGGGGGGGGGGGGGGGGGTTCCCCAACATTTCGATGGGAGGATGAATGGTTGACTACCCCCTTTGGCCCCACTCTCTTCTCTTGGTAGTTACTAGTGTTGGTAGGCACATTAGTTAGTTTTCCCCATATATATGTTTAGATGGTTGTAATGGCTTTTGGTTATTCACACACATATATTCTAGATATAGTTTCCTATGGACTACTATAGGTGTAACGTGTATAGGCTGTAATGGTTTGAGGATCCTTACTCGGTGTATGGGCTATAATGGATTGAGGTTCAATACCCAGCGTATGATACATGTTATGCAAGTTGTAGTGGCTCCCAAAAACTACCTAGTTAATTTGATTACATAGACATGGTGGTTTTGTTGCATGAGGTTCATGTTGTGGTGTTACGCTGAGGTATCGGTGGGCAAGCATTTTTTGGAGAGAGATGCTTAGAACGTACGACGTTGGGACAAAGAAAAAAACTAGTGGGGAAGGGGTAGCGGGGTACCCTTAATATTCTTTATTATAGTATATACTATTGTATGCGATACTTGGTGAGAGTATCCATGGTGAGGTTGGGAACTTAGTATACCTGTTTAGGTGACGATTTGGTTTCACTTGTTGTTCACTATGCTTTAGCATGATTTCTTTAATTTTGCATGAGAGGATCCGGGGAGGATCATACTGAGTATAATGTTATACTCACCCTATGTATATATAAACTGTTTTCAGGTCACTTGGAGCAGGTTGGAGATCAGGCTGGTTACTACTAGCTTGGGGTTGTAGGAGTTGCTCGGGCTTCGTGGTCGTTGATGTTTTTACTTTCCTTTGGTACTTATAGTTTTCCATTTCAGTTGTAGTAGTTTTTCATGAAATTACATATGTGTACTTGGGATTTTTTTTATTGCAATCTGAGTTGGAGTTGGTTGGTGTCTGTCTTATCTCTCACTTCTGCATGTGTTCTCCTATAGGGTAATGCCTCTCATTTGTGTGGTTATTATACCCTCGGTGATAATCGCCAACTCAAGGCCTACTGGAGGTGGGACTCGGGGGTCACTATCTCCCTTATCACATTGCTGGCCCAGGAGGGGTACACCTTGTGGGGAGGGGGTCGTGACAATCATTTTAATTAACACCTAGTTGTTCTATTTAATTTTAGTTAAGATAACAAATATTTCAATATTAAAAGGGTAAAATATTTATTTATTTGATGTTAATTAGTCCATAAATAAAGACCTTATATAATTTTAGACCGTATCATAATTATTATATATTTTTAAAAAATATGTTAAGTATTTTTAAATAATTTAATAAAACATTATTTTGATAAAAAAATCAATAGTATCGATTTTGACACTATTCAGTTCACTGATTTTTAAAATATTAATATAATAATATAACATTGAACCAATAATTTTATTATATTTCTAGGAGGTCAAGGTAATCTAGAAAATTAATTATACATGTTAATTAGTCCAAATTATATTGACTTTAATATTTTTAATAACATTTATTTGATATTTCTCTTAATAAAATAATTACTATAAAAGTTTTTTATAATTATTTAATATGATTATTTATTGAATAAAAATTAAAAAAAATACTATGATTAATATATATCTACTAGATTTCATAATAATACTTTTAGTCAAATTTATCTTTTGGAAAATATAATATTTAAAATGTTATACTTATTAAATTATGAAGGTGACAACATTAACATCACTTTAAATAAAATAATATAAGTGTCATAATCCATTATATAAGGCTCCAAATGGTCCATAAATTGACCATTGGATGATTATGGTCTATATATACTCGAAAAATAAGATTTGGTCACGTTTTTTGATTTTTTATGGGTATTATTATTTTAATTAAAACTATATTATTGATTTTTCATCAATTAAATAATTTATACATCATTAATGTATAAGCTATTAAGGTAATTATTTATTTCCTAAAAATTACAAATAAATTACCATGATAAAGGAAAAAAAATTCATATGATTATTTATAATTGAATTTATCTTTGGTATAACCTTATATAAAAAATGGTTTAGTTATTAAAATTTGAGTGAGACATATTTAACTTTTCATTAAATAAAATATATTAAATATCCTAATCTCATCCAAGTGGCTTAAAAAGGGTATCAATTCGACCCAAGGATGTTTTAGGTAAAAACTCACTCATATAATCATATTTTTACAAGTGTTAAAGTAATTTTATAATATTATGTTTACCATTAATTACCTGATTTTCCTTTTTACTGTATTAATAAAAATTACTGAAGTTACTATTTATAATGCCCAAAAATAAAATAATTCTATTAAAATAATATGTACCTACTGATTCCAAATATGTAATATATTTTAAAAAATAAAAAATAAAAAAAATTCATTAATTAATTTAAAATTAATCATGTTGTCAGAATGAAAAATGGATTTTTAAAAGTTAAAACATTGCAAAAGATTGAAATGTTTTTACATCTGAATTCAATTTAGAATTAATGGAAATAACCTAAATTATATTTAATGATAAAATATATTATATTTATACATTAAAACCATTAAATAGTATAATTTAACCATATAAATTATTTTGATGAAAAAAGTTGTTTTCAATTAAAATTTAGTGTATTTTTACTATTCATCAAAACATGAAAGTTATCAGAAAAAATATCAAAAATTCATCCAAAGTAAATTTTTATATCACTCTTACAAATCTAAATTATATTTTATTAAATATAAAATATAAAATATAAAAGTTTCAAAACTGAATTTAAAATGGGTGCACCATCAAAAGGCGACAATACTGCATTTTTTGAAAAATACTTCTTTTATCTGAATATTTGAATTTGTTCTTATATCATGTCTAGAAAACATATAATATGAATTTTAAACATTTTATTTAATCCATAAATAGTGATTTTATTATTTTATAGACTCGCTTATTTTCATTTAAATAGTTTTTTTAAAAGGAAGTTAATAATATTCATACCCATTATTATAATGACTTGGTTATAATATTTAATCGTTCACTTATACTCAGTCTTGAGTGAAATGAATTCTATCAAAATAACTTTAAATAGTGTGTAACACAATCCAAGCATAGATTTTGGTATACCACAAGTTAATACGATGTTGCTTATAGCACAAGCTAATCTTGGTGTAGCGTACACCACAAGACATCAAAGAAATTAAAAAGAATATTTCACATAAAATCTTGGGTTGTTACATATATAATGATGGATTTAATATTTATATATAATATTTATTATATTTTTATAATTATAATATGACATATACCTTCATAATTTCCATTCTGTGGGAATATGATAATATCACTCGTGTGTACGACGAGCTACCGCCTCATGAAGTGATGTGATTTGTTTTAAATGGAAGGTAATAAGGGTAAATTTAATAAATATATGTAATATATATGAAATAAAAATTATTCTAGAATGGTAATATATTATTTATCTTTCTTTCATTTCATCTTTTGAGAAAATGGAAACAACATTCATATGTAGGTACGGTCTACCGTCTCCATGAATGATGTAATTCATTTTCTATCTCTAAATTTAATGGATTACTCTAAATACTTTTATAATGAATGTATATTTTATTTATATCATAGTTAAAATTTTAAATATGATTCAAACATGATAAAAATTAAAGTAATGAAGATACCAAACCAAAATATACATGAAAAATGAAGCAGTTATTACCCAAAAAGTGATTTTAAGAAGGAATTTTCAATAAACAGGTAATATATGGTCATAAGTAAATAATATGTGTTATGATAAATGTGATTATGGTTATATAATAGATGTATAATAAACCTATATTTATTATAAATGAGGTTCATATGCATATAAAGGAAGTCGATACTTAAGGTAAGGGATTTTTATCTCAATTTGTTTTATTTGAGACATATGTTATGTTATGCACCTGTATTCTTTTATGAGGTATATAAAGAACCCCTTTGACATGTTATATCATGAAATTATTTATTATCATGATATTTAAAGTTTTATTTAAAGTTATTCTTTCATGTGACTTGTTATTCAAAAGTTACCAAAGTGGTAAGGGTTTGATGTTACCATCTCATTGTTTATCAGGATTGATTATGATTATGCTTTCAATGATGAAATATTATGATCCATTTCTCAATAACTTCATGAATTTTATTATCCTATTTTTATTTATTGAGAATACATGTTTCCATTCATTTTCCTCACTTTATGTACTCATGATTCCAAAAGAATTTTTGTAAAGAAAAATAACTTTATTTCTATCTTCAGTCGAAAACCCTTTTTCTTTCATGTCCATTTTTTCTAAAACAAATTCAATAATGTTTTAATAGTCCTTGTGTAAAGTCATTTTTACCCTTTTATTACTTTTTATAAAATGGTTTGAAAGAACTCATCTTATCATTTTCCAAATAAGGCCCATTTGAATTTTACCAAAAATGTGAAAGGAATATTTGTTTTAATGTGTACGACATGAATTTTATTTACCACCGCCATGACTAATAAATGATTTAAATATTTCCTTAAAAGTTTATAAGGCTATTTTTAGATAAAATTTTTCCTTAAATATTTGGAAAAAATGGATTTTAAACTAATGATTTCAAGTGAAAAGGGTATTATCCACATGAAATGTTCCAAGTGATGTTTTAAAATCATTTTTTATCTAAGATGACATCCTTTGATGTTACTTAATATTTAATAGGGATATGATCCAATGATACCATCCTTATTCTTTATATGTATGATTTATGTTTATGATGACATGATTTTTATGAAACCTATTTCTTTTACACAGGATATACTATGATGAAATGTTTTACAAAACCCATTTATTTTCATGGGTTTATATATGATGAATGTTTTATGATCTTATGGCACAAAAATGTAAGGATTATTTTATGGGTGGGACATATATCACCCTTTAATTCATTGGGTAATGATTAATGTTATATGAGCTCAAAGGGTACATGATATGTTATCCCATGTCCGAAAGAGGGTACACAGGTGGTTATCCCAAGCTCGAAAGAGGGTAAATGGGAGGTTATCTCAAGCTCTAAGTAGGTACATGGGTGGTTATCCCAAGACTAACATGTTATTAATGTCTTGGTGGATATCCTTGACATAAGATTTTGTGTGCTTATGTGTATGCCAAAAATCTATATCTTATGACAATGTTATGATCTCATGGCTCATGTTATTTGATTCCTTTATGGTTCATGTCTTATGAACTGTCATGATTTATTCCATGACTCAATGTTATGATCTATGATATGTAGGGTATGGTTTTTAAAATTTTATTCTAATGTTCTCATACCCTTATGATCATGTTATATTGTTATCTACCTTGTTTACCCTTACTTAGAATCTAAGCTCACCCTTTATTATGTTTTCTTTCCCCATGATATAAAGAAATGTATTATGTATGATATGTCTAATAAGGGTGTTAGTTATGAAGAACTTAGTGGGAGATAATGTAGCTCACTTATGGACTAGTTGTTTATTTGTCTAAGTTTCCAAAGGCACTATACCTAAATGATTCTGGTGTGGATCGTTATGTAATGTAATGAATATTCATCTATTAATATATAATATTTATGTATGAGAAGTTTGAGTCTTTACATAATCTCTACCTACCATACCCTAAATAGTAAGACAATTAAAACGCCTCTAATTCCACTTTGTAACTTTCCACCCTAGTTCACTCTAAATAATAACTGTACTAGAGCATTACGTGACCTCAAGTATGCCTCATCATATGCTAGAGGCTACTAACTAGCATTGGGGTTATAAGATAGTATGGTGAGGAGACAATACCCTAGTATCATAGTAACAACCATAGTCGAAATAAATAAATATAATCCATAATAGATATCAGAGTATGCATAAATAATGAAGTGGAAACATGTTATAACCAAATGAAATGAAACACATAGCTGGCATTTACAACTAGTCACCCACTGGGTCGACCCATATACAAGATAAATAAAAGAAAAAAAAGAAAAAAAAACTTTTACACCATACCCCAATCCTCACCTCCAATATCTATATCCCACTTAATCTACTATAGCCCTATCATAAAACACCAAGTCTCTTCCTAACCTGAACCTAAAACCAAGTGGGATATGCTCGGGTACCCAAGTACAATGGATGCCTAAGTAGGGTGTGAGTACAAAACTCAGTAGGGAACCACCAACATAGTCCCACACATAACTAGTAATGCAATGATATATTCATGTAACATTATCAGATAAATAATAATCATTGAAACAATAAATAAATAGAATTTTTGGACCTCGGATTCTATGGTGACACCCAATATCGGTTATACCTACTTCAAATAGTGTCGGATGTCACTGAACACATCACGTAATTGTGCCAACCATAGTAACCCAACCACTTTTTGAGCATGAAATATAATCATTGTAGATCCTTGGCACCACATTCCTAATCAACCATACCTACTTTGTCCAATATTGGGGTGTCTCTAATCACATCATGGTGATCATTCCAACTATTATAAAAACCTAAGGGTATGATCCACCCTGGTAGATAGTGATAATGACCTAGGGGATAAAATCGCACTTGTATATATGATAGTAAATTCCTAGGAATATAAAAATCCATGATCCCCCACCATAAGACCCCCACTAGAATAGAATGTGATGGGTATTGTCCTCTTCCCAATAGATAGCAGGACCAATCATGCCTCAGCAAATAACAGGGGCCCAATAGATAGAAGGCCCTGAGCCCCCACCATAATACCCTCATCATGATAATACATGATGCTCACCCTATCCCGACACCACTATAATGTCCCAACTCCAAATACATTGTATCCCCACCAATATCATCATCTGGACACTTGAAGTGTGTCCAAGCCATACTAAGTATCATGACCACTCCACGATCATTTTCTGGACCACTCCACAAGCATATACTATGTCATGAATCGGTTTATATATGTGTATCATTAACATGGGTGGTAATATACATAACCCATCATGCAACCCATGGTCAAAATCCTAAGATCCCAACCTAACCTGTCATGGTTGTAACGAGCTCAAATCATCGATATGGGTTTTAAGGTGACACCTGCAATCATCACCACCCATTCTCAAGAAAATTCTCTCACTAAGTCAACATGTCATGGGGGAACCACCTAGGGTACCCTAGGTCACATAATAAACATGAAACCGCATAAGGGTACCTCAATCTCAAGAACATCATTCGGGTTAACACCTGCCACTCATAGGGCATAATGTTCCTCAATATCGACAAGTGTCATCTCGACCTCACTCGACTCCTAGCCAAGTATCACAAGGTAGATTTCCTTAATAACATTGCCTTTCCATGTAATTATAGGTTGGTATGAACACCCAAATTATTCATCGGTATCATCAGGGTATACCTACCTAGTTCACCACATCTCATTGGGGGAGGAACACCCCACTGCCATCTCACTAGAATAAAGGCTTAAAGGCATCATTTAGTTCTCATATGTTCTACTTAGACTAAACATACCAATTTCCCCTATGCTTCTATAAAATGAGGTGTCTAAGGATCTTATACTAAGTGACATCATGTTCATTCATTTCCTTTTTTATTTAGATTCCACCTCTCAGGGTCCATTCGTCTCAAGGAACATATATAATATGAAAGCTTTGACCATCAATGATTGAGGTATATCAAGTTGGTTACTAAGGTCCCTTGTGGCCTTGGAACCTTGTCCAATTCATTTTCAAGAATTTAATTTTAATCACACAATCCATTTAATTATTTTAATTAACAACTTATTAAATTAAACTTGTCCAGTCACCCATTTTGGTGAGGTCATACATGTCACATGTCATAGCATAAATAAATAAAATAAAATACCTTAGGGTATGCTAAGGGACCACCTACCTCATTTGAATAAAAAAACTTTTAATTCCATTGCCCGATAGGTCCACGTAGTCTCTCCAATCCCATACATGATCAACCAGTCATTATAAAATAACACAAGGTATTAACCCATACAAAAAAATCAATAATTAATCATAAACAATTATATATAACTCTCTTTAAATGATTTATAGTTTATATCTACTTAGTTAAATTAGGCATTAACACCAAATAACCTACCATTCAATCCCATTACATCGAAACTATAACCAAACACTTGAAAATGACTCGTGGTGTTCCCCCATCCTCATTTTGGGAAAAATCCCTAACACAAAACTGCAAAACAACCACCAAAATAAACTAATTTGAGCCAAAATGCTTAGAAAAATTTATTATGTTGACATAACTTACTAAAAAAACAAGTGAAGACAAGAGGACGTTGTCTTGAGATTTCCTCTAGCTAGACCGTGTGAAATCCACATTGAAAATAGGTGATTTCACTATACTCTAGTGAAATTTCCATCAATACCTAACTCAAAATTGAACCAAAATAGTGGGTAAGAAAGAGGGGGATAAGAACTAGAAGAAAGTGAAGGAACTTACCTCTGATCGACTTCGAAGAACCATAGAAACCATCCCATTTATAGTGGAACCAAGGGATACAAAGATGGTATAAGGGTAACCCCCTTCATGTGCACAAATTAGAGGAATGAGGGTTACCCCTATAAATTCCAAAAGGGGTAAAAATAGAATTTTCCCCTTTTAAAGGCCACTGGCTAGCCGGTGGCTGCAACAGAGTAGCTAGCCTTCTGCAGCCCCAACCACCTTGATCCCACCTCATCACTTCCTCAAACCTCACCAACACAAATTGTCCCTTATTCACCATCTAAAATACATATTTTATGATTCTCAAACTCTAGGAATACCATTCTGAGTCCCATCTCTCAAAAAAAACCACCCACCAATTCAAAAATTCAAAAACACTTTGAATTTCATGACATAAAATGGGTACGAGGTTTTATATTATTGACTATAAAAAGATTTTACATAGAATAAAAATGTTTTCACACATTTCTTGGAAACTAATGGAATTGAGACAATTGAATGGAGGAATAGTAATGATCAAAATAAGTATCCCTAGTTTTATTAATTTTCTTGTATGAATTAGTGTATTAGGATAATTTCAAGTTTGATAAAATTAAAGAAAGTAAAAAAAAGTAGAATGAATGAACAATACATAGAGGATTTTTTATTTCCTTTTATAGGATCAAATATTCATAAAATTATTATTTCATTATTCAAATTCATCTGGTGAGAACAATGAAGGAACTAATGATCAAAGAGGTCACATGAGTGATCAAAATTGAGGAATGTGGTGTTTCCAATAGTTGGATTTGGGTTTAGGATGCCCTAAAAAGTTTATTTATACTTGAATTAAATAAAATAAAGTTAATTAATTTATAATTTGGAACTTCATTACAACTTTATTAGATAATATTTGAGCATAACTTAAATGTATTTAGTTGGAGTGATTTATAAGGGAGGGGAGAGATTATGACCTTCACCCTTTTTAGTTGTTAATAAATAATGGAGGAGGGGGAGGGGTGATTTTGGTCACCTCATATTATTTTATTCAAACATAATATTTTTTCCCTATATTCCATTATTTTAAATCCTATTTAAATTTTATAGGAATTTGAAGGTGAGAGGAGCAATCTTTTGAAACTTGGATCAAACATAGTGGTTTTACCAATCAACCTGCTCACTGAATGTTGATATTGAGCATGCAACATAAGCATAAAAGCATGGGGGACTAAAAATTTTATGTTTTGATTAACATAGTAACATCATATATCATGTAACCATAGTTATCTCACAACCAAAGGATCTTGTGTGAAATAATTAATCACGAAAAATAAAACTAAATTATCACCTCATTCAATTTTGATCGAATGCATATTTTTTCATCATCAGTGATCTTCACTCGAAGGAAACAATGTCAGGTCCCTCAAGATCATCTAAAATGCTCCAAAATATCATTGGTACATCGATCATAAATTTTCAGGTGTTAACACAGAGAATCGATGAACCTCTCAATGTCTCGATTATCATTGTAGCATTTTCCCCTCGATCCGGAAAGAAAAACTTGGATCAGAGTTGTGGGTTCTTCACTTTATCACTCTAAGATATGAGAGAGATGAGAGAAGAACTGTAAAATTTTGGTGAGTAAATATTCACTTGAATTTTATTCTCTCCTAACTTTTATAGGTAGGTTTATACTTATTAAAACTACACTTAGGCCCTAGATATGTATAACCTTCTAAATAAGCAATAAATAGTATGTATTTTCTAGTACCCATGTCATAAACGTCATAAAATATTTTATCACATTCTTGTAACATTAAAATATGTTATGTAATAAAATAAAATTCATTGAATCATCCCTTATCTCCCATAAAATATTTAACAAACCATGAATAAAAAATATTTCATATAATATTTTTCTTTTTTATTTACTTAAAACTTGTGAATGCCTAAAGTAAATAAACTAAAAACTTGTTATTATAAAATTGAATAATAATGAATTTTTTTTTTATCATTTAAACTTAGGTATTACTCTAACCCCACTTGGTACCATCCATACCCTAAAATCTAATTCATTAAAATTGGTAAAGCTTCTAAATATGCTTTGTGTGTGACCCTTTAGGTCCTTATCTTGATAATAGTGAGTCATACCCACAAACCAAGAGTGATACCTAACAATGCATCATAACCCATAAATAGATAAGGTTTACTCATATAAACGAAAACTGCATATGAACACACACCGTGTAATATCCCAAGATTTTAAAATAACACTATGTTTGATAGTGTATACAATACACAACACCAAGTATAAACAAATAATGAAAATATTATTATTTAAATGTGACCATTATAGCCTAGATGTTAAATTATCAGGTATGAATAGTAATAACCATATTATGAAAAATATGTATAAAGGTTTTACATGATACAAATGTATTGATTAATTCATAATAAACAAGAACTCAATTTTCAGTAGTCATTTTATGCTTCAAAAATATGTTTTCTCCAAAATTAATTTTTATTGTTTTTTGTACTTGGATAATATAATCAATTTCATCCATTTTTTGATATTATATTTTATAAAAATGATATAATTTTTGAAATAATCATATCAAAATTATCTTATGGTTAAATTTTGGGATATTTCTGAAAAAATTGATTTTTCAATGAATAGTGAAAATATCGATTTTTATAAAATTTTGATTTCTTCGCATTAAAAAGTATAATTATGATTTGAATTTTATATAAAAGTAATATAAGTATTATTTAATTAGTTTTTATCTAATTAATTACATTTGAATCAATATTATATCTAATTTTGGTATAAGTTCATTTTTTGTCTTAAAATGTATTTTTCTAAATAATGTTTTTCATTGAGTTTTACACATTTATATTAAAATTGATTTATAAAAATTATATAAATTTAATCTTGAAAAATGGATTCCATATTTTTAATTAGGAGTTTAAAATTTTGTAAAGAGGAAAATTTTATTTTTTGTCATTATGAATAGTAATCATAGTAAAATGTATCACCTCAGTAAGGGTTAAACGGGTAAAACCGGGTTAAAACTATGAGGTAAGACCTTAAAATCACTTAATAACTTGACCTAATACTATTTTTTGAGTGTATTTATTCCATAATCATAAAATACTCGAAAATATGGCAAATTTATGTCATTTTTATTTAATAATGACATAAATATTATTTAAGTAAAGTATAAAAACAAAATGTTAGTCTTTTTTTTAATAAGAATCAATATTTTATAACTTGGATTAAAATAAGTTATTAATAATAAAAAAATGGTTACATTGAGTAAAAAATATTATATTTATTATAGTAACTTATTTTTAATTTTTAGAAATGATATAATTACCTAGAATGCTTACACATCGATGATGCATCGCTTATAAAAACTGGTAAAAAATAAAATTAAATAGATTAAAAGTATTAAATTTGATGTGTTTTGGATAATTTAGGGTCTTGAATGATTTTTTCCATAATATTCTATAAATTTTTAAATTTTAATATAAGTGATTTTAAAATAAAAAGGTATTTTCTTCATGAAATCCTCTAATGGTCCTTTTAAATTATTTTTATTTATCACAACATTATTTGGTGAATATTATGATTTACTGGGATATAATATTTTGATATCATCTGCCATAATACTCTAGATAGATTATTATCATGTTATATTTATTTATTGGGGAAAATATTGACATTGTGTATGATAGTTTTTTAATATGAATGTTTATATTGATTATGTATTGACTATTTATTCACCCCTTTCATATAATGAATTCATTAGACTTAGTAAGTGATAGGTGGGGCTCATTATAGCCCCTAGATACATCGGTAGGTATCATGAGACAAACTAGTTTGGGTATTTGGCGTACACCTTATCGGTTTACGTATATTGTCTTGGCACAAGGACTTGATAAAAAGATTATGATGTCTTATATTATGTATTCTATCATTATGAAACTAGTTATTATTTTCTATTTGATTATTTATATTGTTATTTTATCCATAGATTTATTCCCCTTTATGATATTAGTTATATGGAATATTTGATTATTATTATTTTATTATCCATATTATTCATGTTTTTTGATATCTTTTGTTGTACGTTTTCCCTTACTGAGAATCTGATCTCACCTTTATTATGTTTTTCATTTACCCATGTTGTGAAGAAAGGTTTTAAGTTTGTTTTACCTAAAAATGTTACTATATGTGAAGAACTTAGTGGAAGATGATATAGATTTTTATGAACCAATTGTTTATGTATCCAAGTTTTTATGTAAGAGTTTTTCATAATTCTCAAAAACATTAAACCTAAAAGGTCTTTGGGTATGTAAGTGATCCAATATTTCCTTTTGATGTTGTAAATTTTGGATGGTTTAAATTGGGTCACATTTTTTCATCAAAATGAGAAATATAAAGATGATTTTTAACAACCATATCCAAGAGTGCGGGTTTGGGTCTGTTACAGTTGGTATAAAAGTAGGGTTTAGACAACTTTAAAGATTATGATGTTTTAAATTGAGGTTAAATTAATAGTTATGAATACCATCATGGGTTTATAATTTTATGGTTGATCATAGTCTCAAAGGCATAAACATCTCTTTTAAAGTTTTATGTGATGGGAGTACCTTGGAGACATTTATTGAGTCTTAATAGACATTCTAGGTATATGTAATTATTATGATTAACTTGTATTTTAATGAAAGGTTATTTGAGTAAGAATGATCTTTTATTTTTTGTACATAATCTGAATAATATTGATACCCTTTAGAATAAATATGATGTTTGATGTTGAGGTAATTATGGATAATTGGTATAAAAGGGTTATTATGTTTTTTTAGTATATGTTTTATAGATAACCATGGGATTAAAAGTAATTTGGTGACTAAGTGATTGATGTTATTTTGAAAGAAGTTCACTATATATTTAGGAGCATTATGCGATTAAGGAAAATGGAAATACTCTGGGCTAAGATGGGATTTTAATTGAGGAATAAAGGTTAAATTATCTTTTGGGAGTATATCTGTTTTTATGGTGATTAAAGTTATTTATGTAAATTATTAGCATATTTTGTAGATTATATGATTAAGGCATATACATTTTTGGGTGTATGACTTTATGATTGAATAATGTCGACGGGGGGTAAATATTAAATTAATATTGGAAGAATATGTGATCGAATCCTTTGGATTTTGGGGTTTTGAACTTGGTCGGGAATATTTTGAAGAATTTTTAGGTTCATTATTTATCAAATGATCTAATATAAACTTTGGATATTATAGTTGAGGCTTTGTATATTAATGTTATACTTCTTCATTTTAAGGTTTATTTATTTTGAGAATTATCTTATCTTATGTTAACCATTTTGATTTTGGTTAAAGTCTAAAGATAAGAAGAATATAAAGTTATAAATTTTTGGATCATGTGATCCATTAGAATTTGATTTTATCACTTAAAACATGAAAAATTCATATTAAATACTCATTGTTTAGAGAAAAAGATGAGATTATGGTGGAAATTGATTAAAGGATAAAATTCTACTTGTAAAGTAAGTATATTTCTTCATGTTGTTAATCTAGATTGTAAAATAACTCATTAACTCTAGTAAAAAGATATTGAAACAAAAAAAATATCATTTAACCTTATTTTCTAATGAATCAATAGTATTTTTAACATCTCTTTGGTTTACGGTTTTATGGTCATTAACTGTCTCGTGATCATTTACTTTCTTGTGATCAAGGATCTTTTTCACTCTCTATCATTATTTGGATATTAATTTTCATCCATATATATATTTTCACTACCCACTAATGTTATCCTATTTTTAAAACTAGCTATGTGTTATTCTATATCACCTTCATATTTCCCTTTCCCCATTCTCAATAGGAAGTGTTATTAACCCTTTTTATGATGTGGGTTTTCAATATAGGTATTTTAAAATTTCAAACCCTTGATTATCAATATCAAGTTAAAAATTTTGAGGATAAAATTTATTAAAGGGGTAGAATGTAATAACCCAATATTTTAAAATAACATTATGTTCAATAGAGTATACAATCCACATCACTGAGCATAAACAAACCATGAAATATTATTATTTAAATATGACCATAGTAATCTAGACGTTAAATTTTTAGGTATGAATAGTAATAAACATATTATGAAAAATATGTCTAAAATTTTTATATAATCCAAATTTAGTGATTAATTTATAATAAATAAGTAATCAATTTTTAGTAAAGTCATTTTATGCTTCAAAAATATGTTTTCTTCAAAAATATTTTTTATTGATTTTTATGCATGGATAATATAATTAATTTATACCAATTTTAGAAATATTATTTTATAAAAATGATATCATTTTTGAAATCAACATTTCAAAATTATCTTAGGGTGAAATTTTGGGATTTTTATGAAAATATTTATTTTTCAGTGAATAGTGAAAACACCATTTTTTGTAAAACTATTATTTCTTTTCATTAAAAAGTCCCATTATGATTTGAATTTGATCTGAAAGAAACATAAGTATTATTTAATTATATATAATATAATTAATTGTATTTTAATCAGTATTATACCTAATTTTGGTATAAGTTCGTTTTTGTTCTTAAAATGCATATAGGTTCTTTTTATTTTTGGTCATTATGAATAGAAACCATGGTATAATTTATCATCTCGCTAAGGGTAAAATGGGTAAAACTGGGTTAAAACTATGGGTTAAGAGGTTAAAATCACCCAATAACTTGACATAATCCTATTATATGAGTTTATTTCATCCATAATCATATAATTATATAAAATATGTTAGCTTTATGCCATTTTTATTTGATAATGACATAAATATTATTTAAGTAAAGTATAAAAACAAAATGTGAGTCTCATTATTTTAATAAACATTAATATATTATCATAAGGATTAAAATAATTTATGAATTATGTGTAGTGTTTAAATTGATTGGAAATATATTATATTTATTATAGTAACTTATTTTAAATTTTTATTAATGATATAATTACCTAGAATGCTTACACATCGTCGATGCAATGCTTGTACAAGTTCGTAAAAAAAATCAAAGTATATAGATTTAAAAGTATTAAATTTGATGTGTTATAGATAATTTAGGGTATTTAATGATTTTATGGATATGAATTAAGTTAATTAATGTTTTAAAATTTTATATTCTAATTCCATTATTTTTCTTGGAGTGTTTAAATTCAAATGTTGGTGAATAGTGGAAAAAATATAGTTTTTATGAGATACAGTATATTTTATGATATTATGATAACATAAATATGATATATAAGTTTATGAAACTTATGAAAAAACTAATGTATGATAATATAATACAAATATCATACAAAAATAATTCAAAAAATATAAATTAGAATTTATTTCATGATAAATAATAAAATCGTTTTCAGTGTTGGCGCAATGCTTGTGCGACACTGGAAAAGTCAAATTTGGTGTCCTAATGATAATAATTGAAGAGGTAAAAGTATTTTAACAACTTGGTTATTAAATATTATGAATAAATTATGTTTTTTATTTATATTTTCTAACTTTGGATTTATATAACAAGAATCTTATCAAAATGATTGTGCAATGATTGCATAAGGTGTGAAAAGTCAAAATAACATATTAAATATGTTGTCATGATATGATTGAGAATATATGTTCCTTATGAATGAATATAAAAGATAAAAAATATGTATAATAAATTTTATTTATTTTAATAAACTATTTTTAATTTTTAAAATTATTATAATTTTCTAAAACATTTACGTCGTGATGGTGCGATGTATATGAAAATAGTAAAACAATTAAATAAATAGTTTTAAAAATATTAAAAATGTTAATATTTAGATATTTTTGATTAAAACTTAAATTTTATAGATATATATGAATTATGAGTGATGATATAAGATATTATATTCTAAATTGATAGTTTTCATGATGTTTTTGAAGTCAAGTATTGTGAATAATGATAAAAAAGACCTTAAATAGTATTTAATGTTTAAAAATTATTTTTAAATCATTATAAAATTATATCATGAATCATATAGGTATGAAATTATATAGAATATCACTCCCAGTCCTTATGTGTGCCACTTTCCATTTTTATAATTATCTTTATAACCCTTAAATATTGAAAAATTGATAAAACATCGTTGATTTTTTCCTATAAAAAGGGACTCACTTCAACATTTTTCACAAAACAAAAATTCAGTTTTTCTATAAAACCTCTACCCAAATCACTCTCTAAACATCCATTCCCACATCTCCCAACCACTTGGGTGATCAAAAACCTCTCCTACAAAGGCCTTAAGATCAATCGAAGGGAGGAGACATAAAGGGAAAAGCAAAGGTTTATTAACTAAATCTT
Organism: Viscum album; assembly: GCA_963277665.1. Classification (NCBI taxonomy): domain Eukaryota; kingdom Viridiplantae; phylum Streptophyta; class Magnoliopsida; order Santalales; family Viscaceae; genus Viscum; species Viscum album. The sequence goes on from OY728156.1 coordinate 58,670,806, forward strand.
CTTTCATTAGATTATATCACTTATTAATTGATTATATTATGCCAATGTTATGTTTAAAATGACATTAGTTTGATTTTTATTTACATTTTTTTGTGGATTTAAAATTTTTAGACATAATCTCTCTATCAATTAATTCTCAATTCAATGATATGATCTTTGTAAGGGTTATTTGTATCAAATTTTCATTGGGACATACATTTATGATATGCACCTATATTATTTTATAAGGTGAATATACTACCAATTTGATATTTTATATCATGAATCTTCTTATTTTCATGATATTTAGAGTTTCGTTTGAATTTATTCTTTCATGGGGCTTGTGATTCAAAAGTTACCAAAGTAGTGAGGGGTTTATATTTCAATCTCATTTAAATAGGGATTGTTTATGCTTGAATTTTCATTAGAGAAACACTGGTGTAAATCCCACCAATACCAACACAATATTCCCAACGGTTTTAAAAAAAACTGTTGGGAAAAGGCTACTATACCAACGGTTGTGTAGAACCGTTAGTATATTCATAAGGTTTTTTTGTTTTCCCAATGGTTTAAGGAAACTGTTGGGTATAGTGCTGATTAAGAGGTTTTTACCAAAGGTTTAAACAAACTGTTGGGTATCATTTTGAAGATTTTTTTCCCAATGGTTTTTTTAAACCATTGGGAAAGAAAATACCCAAATATCGACACCTCCAGGGATCTCAAACTCCAGAGATCTTGAAATTTTTTCCCTAAACGAGAGCTCAACGCACCATCTGGAACATTTTTCCCTAAACCTCAACTATCTCGAAGATTTGTCCCTAAATCTCAACGTGAATGCTACTTCCCAATACAACAGGTCTGGTTTCCCAACGATTTGTTATTCCACTTTAAATCGGTACCTGTGAGTTATTTTATTTTATATTTTGTCATTACATTTTTCTGCAATGTAGTGTGTATTATGATCCCTTTTCAAACAGAAGGAATATATCATTTTAGGTTGTGGTTCGAACCCTACTTCCCAACCTGCTCTCGAGGGTGCTAACTCTAATTTCTAACCGGGCATCTATCTTTGATTCAAGTAATTTTTGTTCTTACATTTTAAATTGGTATGTGTGCCTTAATTTATTTTAGATTTTTTCGTTCCATTTCGCTGCAATGTACTCTGTATTATGATCCCCATATGAACACAAGCAATATATCATTTTAGGTTGCGGTTTTGTTGTGATTTATCTGTATATAATAATTTTGATTGATATTGAAGAGGTCAATATGATCCTGAGTTATTTTATCCTTGGTTTATTTTAAATTTAAGGTCTATTGACATGATTTTGTTGGTTAGACATAAATACAGTTATAGAATTTTTTATCCTAAGAGGAACGATAAGATACTCATGCATTATGAATGTACCCCTAAATGTTGTCTTTGAAATATCACACTCTAAATTTAAGATGATGATACCCACACTATAATTCATTCAATGAAGTGGCACTTCCACCTGAACCACTAGAGTGGGATTGGGGTCATTTTTATGTGTGAATGGTGATAGAACCAAAATTTAATCTATTACATGGTCATTTTCCTACTCTATCAAGCGGTTTGTTCATACACTTGTAATATTTTTTGAAATTCAAAATGAGTGTTAGGAATTCATGTCACAATTTTCTTAGGTAGTTATAAAGCATTATTAAGGTATTTATATAATTTTATATCCTAGGAAGGCACCTATAATAAAGGAATATAACCATCATAGAACTCACCAATGTTGTTCATGCCTACACATTATTTACTCTCTCATATATATCTCATGAAACAAAATAGTATGGTCATGTGCACGTAATTATTCACTGCTAGTTGATAGTATTGGAAGTCTGTGGAGGTGAACATGAGGTGTGGTTGTGCAATTGCTTGTATTATATTGTTTTTCTTTTATTCTGGGCATTATGAATCAATATTAGAGTGTTTTATTTTTCTTAATATTTGTGGATAATTATATGGTCATAGGTTTGTGTTGGATAGGTGAGTCATGAACAAATCTCCAGTGGTAATTATAGGTTAATAGGGTTATGAAATTGTACTTCGTGATTATCAATGTTACCTGGACACCCCCCCCCACCCCACCCCCCCTAGACACCCCCTACCCCCTTGGAAAACACCCCCAACCCCCTAGACACCCCCACCCCCTGGATAGCCCCCCAACCCCATGGACACCCCCCCCCCCAAATCCCCCGAACACCCCTCACCCCCCTAGACACCACCCCACCCTCGTGGACACCCCCCCCCCCCATCCCCTGGACAGCCCCCACCCCCCTTGGACACCACCCCACCCCCTTGGACACCACCCCACCCCCCTGGACACCCCCTACCCCCTAGAAATCACTTCCACCCCCGTGGACACCCCCACCCCCCCTCCCACCCCCGTAGATAGTCCGTCCACCCCCTGGACACCCCCAAACCCCCCTGGATAGCCCCACCACCCCCGTGGATAGCCCGCCCACCCACTGGACACCCCATACCCCCTGGACAGCCCTTCCACCCCTGTGGACAGCACGCCACCCCCCTAGACACCCCCTACCCCCTAGACATCCCCACCCACCCCCGTAGACACCCCCAACCCCCCTGGATAGCCCCTCCACACCTGTGGACAACCCGCCCACCCCCTGGACAACCCCCTACCCCCTTGTACAGCCTCCCCACCCCCGTGGACATCCCGCCCATCCCCTGGACACCCCCTACCCCTTGGACAGCCCCACCACCCCCGTAGAGAGCCCACCCACCCCCCTAGACACCCCATACCCCCTAGACAGCCACCACCCCCGTGGACAGCCTGCCCACCCCCCTGGACACCCTGTACCCCTTGGACACACCCTCCACCACCGTGGACAGCCCGCCCACCCCCTGGACACCTCATACCCCCTGGACAGCCCCCACCCCCTTGGAAAGCCCCCCACCCCAGCCCCCTGGACATCCCTTCCACCCCCGTGGATAGCCCGCCCACCCCCTGGACAGCCCGTACCCCTTGGAAATCCCCCCACCCACCCACCCCCACCCCCATGGACAGCCCTCCCACTCTTTGGACACCCCATACCCCTTGGACAGCCCTACCACCCCCGTGGACAGCCCGCCCACCCCCTGGACACCTCGTACCCCCTAAAAATCCCCCCACCCCCTAGAAAGGCCCCTACCCCCCCCCCTGACCCCCTGGATAGCCCCCCCCCCATGGACAGCCCGTCCACCCCCCTGGACACCCCGTAGCCCCCTGAACAGCCCCCCCACCCCCGTGGATAGCCCGCCCACCCCCTGAACACCTCGTAGCCCCCTGTACATCCCCGCCACCCCCGTGGAAAGCCCGCCAACCCCCTGGACACCTTGTACCCCTTAGAGAGCCCCCACCCCCTAGAAATCCCCCCACCCCCACCCCCAACCCCCCCTAAATAGCCCCACCACCCATGTGGATAGCCCGCCCACCCCCTTGGACACCCTGTACCCCCTAGACAGCCCCGCCACCCCCGTTGACATCCCACCTACCCCCCTGGACACCTCGTACCCCCTGGACAGCACCCCCCCCCCACCCACCCACCCACCCACCCACCCCCTGGAAAGCCCCCCTGCCCCCCTGGACAGCCCCGCCACCCCCGTGGACAGCCCACCCACCCCCCTGGACACCCCATACCCCATGGACATCCCCCACCCCCATGGACATTCCCCCACCCCTGGACACCCCATACCCCCCTGGACAGCCCTGCTACCTCCATGGACATCCCACCCACCCCCTGGACACTTCGTACCCCCTGGATAGCCCCCCCCCCCCACCCCCTGGAAAGCCCCCCACCCCACCCCCTGGACACCCCCAACCCCCCTGGAAAGCCTCTCCACCCCCGTGGACAGCCCACCCACCCCCCCCCCCCCCGGACACTCGCCCACCACCCCCAGGACACCCCCCATCCCCCCCAGACACCCCCACCCCCTGGACACCCCCGACCCCTATGGACATCCCCCACCCCCCGAGACATCCCCCCACCCCCTAGACACCCCCCACCCCTAGACATATTTTTAATGATGGTGATGATGGAATTGACACCATCCCTACTGCCATTGGAAACAATCCATTTATTACTTTTGATGACTCCAATAGCTTAATTTTCAGAGTTGACTATGAACCTGAAGTTGTGGTGGGAAATATATAAAATCATCAATTCATGTTCTCAATTATTTTGTTTTACCTCGACTTGCGTTGTTAAGGTTGGTACTATTCAAATTGATTTAATATTGATTACAAATATATTGTATCCGACTTGACCATTATGTGAATTTTCAATGTTTATTGGTTGCAATTTTATTTGAATTGCATTTTCTAATTTGGAATTGAACTATATTCAAACCTATGAAATCAACATTTCTAAATTGGTGAACATTTCAATGCTTCAAATATGATTTTTATAAAATTAGTATAAATTTAAGACCTCTCTGTAACATTTTACCAGGTAATGAACATGATGGTTTGTATTCTTCTGCAAAACATGTATAGAAACCTACATCATCTACTTGGGCTAAAGAAATTAAATTTTTCCTTAATTTCGATAACTTATTTACCCCTTATGAATCTGGTAGAATAAATGTTCCATGATTTTAATAGACTGATTACACTTAGTAAATAACCATCATACTAAAATTTAAATTTCTTTATTAAATCTTGTACAATTTATTAACTTCATTATATATCTGTTCAAGGAAATTTATTTTGTTTTTTGGGTTACACATTAGTTATCCTTTTATAATTACTTCCATATTTGTTTTCAAATGTAGGAAATAAAACCAATTGAAGAGAGGTGATGGAAACAGATGATGGACAACAATCGTCGCATGATTGAGATGGGCATTCCACCACTAGTTCCTATAGTGAGTATTTTATTTCAAATATATATATTTAAATAATATATAATGTCATGTGATTGATTTTTTTTAAACATTTTTGCAGGATCCATCTATTAGGTGACAGTTATTTGATGAGCAGCCTAGTAGTGGTCCCAGCACTCAGGGTGTTTGTACAAGGGGGGTGGTATGAGAGCTAGATGATCAGGTCGGTGTACCTGATTAGACTCTGCCCCCCCCCCCCCACTGACATACCATCCATCCCACATTCTGATCCCAGTGTGTCGTTAGGGACACACAAGATATTTAGGCCTCCCATGTTTTTAACACCCTTTATATCTGAGCCTCCTCACCCATTTGTACTATATCCGATGATGATTCCCACTCCCCATCCAGCATTCAGCCAGCCATCCCTGTCATATTCTTTTACTTATTCTTCCTTCTCTATAGTCTTTTATATTCCATCTTCTTCGACTCCTACTCTACCAGAGTCTATCCTTGCCGAGCATACATTGGGATCCAATCCACCTGTACAGGGTGTTCCTTCAGTTTTTGTGGATCCAGCGGTTCCTATTAATCAGACTACCACAGGTATACCTATAAAACCCTAAAAAATTACACCATTATTTATTTTCATTATAACATTTATTGATAAAATATTTTTTTTTATTTCATAACAGATACATATACTGATAGGAGGCAGGGGCAGGGGCATACACACATGCATGTAGTGTGGAACTGTCGCATGCAGTTGATGGTGGACTACAATGAAGATAGTCAAATGGTTGAAAAATTAAGGCAGCAATGTCAGAGTTTTTTGGCAACGCTTTCCAAATACTCCAACATCATTTCTGTCAGCCTGCTCTCATAGAGACAGTTGCCAAATGAAGTCAAGGATAAATCTTGGGTAGAGATATGGGTAAAAAATTCTATTGTATTTAATGAAATATATTATTTTTTTATTTATATGAATTAATATTTTGGTATCAACTTCAGTTTAATTTCCCTGATGGTGAGGGTGCACGGCCAGCACGTCTAAAGGATTTACGTGAGATTTAGAGAGCTTATAAGCATGAGTTGTATATTGGATGGCGTTCTAGAGTTGGAATAGAGTTAGATGCGGTCCCTGTCATGGATGATTGTCGATTAGAACAGTATTGACAGATGATTACTCATTGGATGAATAGCCAATTTAAGGTATTAATCACATTGGAGGTATTTAAATTAAAATTTTCATGTTTTTTGTTAATACTAATTATTGAATTTTATTTAGGAATCATCCGGAAGAAATAAAAAACATTGATGCTAAAAAATACCTCCACACATTAGGACGTACTACGATTCCAGATCATGAGAGGCAACAAGTATGATAGTTTATAATTTTTCTTTAATTCTTGCACTTTCTATTACTTCCTCCATAATTTATTCAATTGATAAAGTTGTTATATAATTTTAGTTATGAAATTAATTATTGGTATCCTATTTTTAATTATGATTTCCTACATTCAATTTCATTATAGAGGCATAAATTGAATATATAAGGACGTGTTCCTTGAGAAAAACTGTTTAACTCGAGTAGAAGGAAGAAAGATGGAAGTGCAGTTAATGAACCGACTCAGCAGTAGTTTGTAAGTTTTAATTTGTAGATTTAAAATTTTAATCTCTATTTTGTAACTTAATAATCTATTTATATTTGTAACAGGCTGCTTTAGAGGCCCTTGATTCCCATTAACCTGACAATTTTGGGCCAAATGATCACTTACATCAGGTGTTGGGAGATGATCACCCTGGTAGAGTACGCTTCCGACCTGGGAAGAGTATAGTTACGATGAGGTATTGGCCCTCCTCAGGTAAGAGTTTTAGTGCCACTGAGTTCCAGCAAGTTAAGGAACAGGCATAATATGCTGAAAAAAGGGCCATAGAGATGGAAAAATAGTCTTCTAGGGAAAACACTACATTTATGAAAATGATGGAATTTTTACGTCCAACACTTCCACCAGAGGCCAACACAGCTTGTGATGAATATATATTGTCAGTGTGTTCTATATATGGTGCACTAGGTGGAAGTTCTAGTGTTGGTTGAGATGATGGCGAGGAGGAGGCTAAGGTGGAGGAGGAGGAGGGTGAGGAGAAGGCTGAGGTAGAGGAGGAGAGCGAGGAGGATGTCGAGGCGGAGGGGGAGGGCGATGAGGAGGACGAGGCTGAGTACAAGGTCAAGGAGGAGGGTGTTAAGGAGGGAAGGGGTGATGATGGGGACAACAATGAGGACGAGGGTGAGGCTGATGATGATGGTGATGATAGTGATGGTGATGAGGGATAGATTGATCTGTTAAATTTTTGAATGATATTACTGACCTTTGATGTTTATTGATTTGTTGTGCCTGAATATATGTGTGATTAGGTGGGTCATATTATCCTTATTTTTTTATCTATAAATACTAAAACTTGACTTGATGATTTGTTGTGACTGTTTCACCCATGCCCTGGACAGCCCCTCCACCACTGTGGACAACCCACCAACCCCCTAGATACCCCCTACCCCATGGACAGCCTCGCCACCCCCATGGACAGCCCGCCCACCCCCCTGGACATGCCGTACCCACCTGGACAGCCCCGCCCACCCCACTGGACACCCTGTACCCCTAGAAATCCCCCCCCCCCACCCCTGTGGACAGCCTGCCCACCCCCCTGAACACCCCGTACACCTTGGACAGTCCTGCCACCACCGTGGACATCTCGTCCACCCCCCTGGACATCCCCTCCCCTTGTGGACAGCCCCCACCCCCTGGAAGGCCCCCCAACCCCACTAGATAGCCCCTCAACCCCGTGGACAGCCCACCCACCCCCCTGGACACCCTGTAACCCCTAGACACCCCCCCCGGACACCCTATACCCCCTAGACAGCCCCCACCCCCCATGGACACCACCCCACCACCCGAACCCCCCCATCCCCACCCCCCCACCCTCACTGGACACCCCACACCCATGGACACCCCCACCCCCTAGACAGCCCCAACCCACTGAACCCCCCACCCCCACCACTCTTAGACACCACCCCACCACCTGGACACCCCCACCCCCTGGACAGCCCCCCCACCCCCTAAACAGCCCCCCACCCCTGTGGACATCCCCCCCCTCCACCCCCATGGACAACCCGCCCACCCCCTCAACATCCCCTCCCCCCGTGGACACCCCCCCCACCCTCATGGACAGCCCCCCCCCCCCACCCCACCCCCACCCTCGTGGACATCCCCCCCCCCCCCCCGGACACCCCCTACCCTCTGGATAGCCCCGCCACCCTCATGGACAGCCCACCCACCCCCCTGGACACCCCGTACCCCACTGGACAGCCCCGCCCACCCCCCTAGACACACCATACCCCATAGACAGCCCCCCCCCCCACGTGGACAGCCCACCCACCCCAGTGGACAGCCCGCCCACCCCCCTGGACACCCCCTACCCCCTCGACAGCCTCGCCACCCCCCGTGGACAGCCCGCCCACCCCCCTTGGACACCCCTCCCCCAGGGACACCCCCCCCCCACCCCCCGTGGACAGCCCGCCCACCCCCTGGACACCACCTACCCCCCTGGACAGCCCTCCCACCCCCATGGACACCCCATACCCCCTTGGACAGCCCCGCCCACCCCCCTGGACACCCCGTACCCCCTGGACAGCCCGCCCACCCCCATGGACAGCCCGCCCACCCCCCTAGACAACCCCTCCCCCCATGGACAACACCCCCACCCCCATGGATAGCCCGCCCACCCCCCTGGACACCCCCTACCCCCTTGGACAGCCCCGCCACCCCCGTGGACAGCCCTCCCACCCCCCTGGACACCCCGTACCCCCTAGAAAGCCCCGCCCACCCCCTTGGACACCTCGTACCCCCTGGACATCCCCCCCCCCCCCACTCACGTGGATATCCCTCCCACCCCCTGGACACCCCCTACCCCCCTCGACATCCTCTCCACCCCCATGGACAGCCCGCCCACCCCCTAGACATCCCTCCCCCGGTGGACAGCCCCCCCCCCCACCCCCATGGATAGCCCCCCCGGACACCCCCTACCCCCTAGACAGCCCCGCCACCCCCTTGGACACCTCGTACCCCCCTGGACAGACCCACCCACCCCCCTAAACACCTTGTACCGCCCTGGATGCCCCCCCCCCCCCACCCTTGTGGATAGCCCACCCACCCCCTGGACACCCCATACCCCCTTAGATGGCCCCTACACCCCCTTGGACAACCCGCCCTCCCCCTGGACAACCCCTCCCCCCATGTACAGCCCCCCCCCCACCCTCGTGGATACCCCCCCCCCAAATACCCCCTACCCCCCTGGACAACCCTTCCAACCTTGTGGACAGCCCGCTCACCCCCCCCCCCCTGGACACATCGTACCCCCCTGGACATCCCCTCCCACCCCCTGGACAACCCCCCACCCCCATGGACAGCTCACCCACCCCCGTGGACAACCCACCCACCCCCCCTGGACACCTCGTACCCCCCTGGACAGCTCGTCCACCCCCGTGGACATCTCGCCCACCCCCTGAACACTTTGTACCCCCTGGACAGTCTCCTCACCCCCATGGATAGCCCGCCCATCCCCGTGGACACCCCATACCTTCCTGGATAGCCCGCCACCCCCCTGGACACCCCCACCCCCATGTACCTCCCCCCACCCCTTGGACACCACCCCATCACCTGGACACCCTCACCCCCTGGACACCCCCACCCCCATGGACAGCCCCCCCACCCCTCCTAGACACCACCCCACCACCTGGACACCCCCACCCCCTGGACACCCCCACCCCCATGGACAGCCCCCCCTAGACAGCCCCCCTCCCCCCTTGGACAGCCCCCCAACCCCCTGGACCTCCCCTCACCCCCCTGGAAACCACCCCACCTCCTGGACACCCCCACCCCCTGGACACCCTCTACCCCCTTGGAAAGACCCCCCCCCCCCCCCACAACCTCCTGGACACCACCCCACCCCCCTGAACACCACCCCACCCCCTGGACACCCCCACCCCCCTGGACCCCCCCCCCCATGGACACCCCCCACCACCACCACCACCACCCTGGACAGCCCCCCCCCCCCCAGACACCTCCCATCCCCTCAGACACCCCCACCCCCCTATACACCCAGTATCCCCTTGGATAGCCACCCCAACCCCCTGAACAGCCCCCCCAACCCCCTGAATTCTGAATTGAATTCTTTATGTATTTAATTAACTTATGAATTATGTGTTAATGTTGTATGGGTATACTTTTTGTATGTATATACTTGGTGTAATTACCTTATGAATTATGTGTTAATTCTGTATGTGTGTAGTGGGTAATTAAATACAGAATTGGAGGTATTTATAATTCTGTATGAATTATGTGTTGTATGAATTCTGTATGAATTCATATAGAATTATGTATGTATTCTGAAGGTATTGAGAATTTTGTATTAATTCTGCACAGGGGAGGCAAGCCTACTGGTGGAAGCTAGTAGAAGTGTTGTAGCTACATAGGGGGAGGCCGTCTTGCTGTTGCAGGTATATAAAGGCTATGCCAACGGTTTACAACCATTGGCATATCTGTAAAAATAGAACTTACACCAATGGTTTTATGTAAACCATTGGTAAAAGTATATACCAATGGTTTACAAACCATTAGTATATATATTTTTACTTGATATTTACCAACAGTTTGTGGGAAACCGTTGGTAAAGGTCTATGCCAATGGTTTACAAATTGTTGTTATAGAGATGATTTTTGTTATTACCAACAGTTTTAAACTGTTGGTAAACATTTATACCAACGGTTTTAATGAACCGTTGGCATATACTCAATTTTTCCGACATATCCCAACAGTTATCATAGAACTTTTGGGATATGTCTATCCCCACGGCTCAAGACCCAATATTTTGGACAAACGTTGGTATAGTTTATACCAACGGTTGTTCAGCCTTTACCAACGGTTTTAAACCGTTGGTAAAGATGAAGTTTCCAGTAGTGAAAGTATATGATAATTATTTGATAAACCCATTTCATTTTTCTTATTCTCTTTTTATTTATATATTTTTTATGTTTTAGTGTCATTTCCTTCTCTATGTTACTCAAAATGGTTTGGAATTTTTTTTAAGAAAAGTTTATCTTATTTTTCCTCTTTCGGTTGGAAATATTTTTTCTTCAATATCCATGTTTTTTTAAATTTTTTAAAGAATTTTTTTTCATTATTAAATGATTTTTTAAATTCATTTTTACCCATGTTTTAATTTTTAAAAAAATATTTAAAAATAATCTTATTGTCATTTTTTGAACAAGGTACTTTTTATCAAAGGTGTGAATATAATCTTTATTTTAACAATTATAGCATGAAAAAAAATTATCACTATCATAACCTCTCAATTATTTGAAGCTTACTTTAAAATTTTCCATGATTATTTTCAAATTAAATGTTTTTCTTAATATTCTGGAAATTTTTAGATTTTAGTATTAGTGATTTCAAAATAAAAAGGGTATTTTCCTCAAGAAATCTTCCAATTTCCCTATTAATGTATTTTTCATTTATGTCAACATTCTTTTGTGAATATTATGCTTTAATGGGGATATACTCTTTTGATTTCATCTTCCATATTACTCTGGATGACTTATGATTATGTTATATTTATTTATTGAGAAAAATATTAACATTTTTTATGCTAGTTTTTCAATAAAAATGTTTAGTTTAATTATTTATTCAATGGTTATTCACCCATTTCATATCATAAATTCATTAGACTTAGTAGATGATGGGTGGATCCCTTTATATCCTATCAATGCATCAGTAGGTATCATGAGTCAAACTAGTTTTGTTATTTGGCATACACCTTACCTATTTACATATGTTGTCTTGGCATAAGGTCTTGATGGTAGGATTAGGATGTTTGGAATATGTATTCTATCATTATGAAACTAATTATTTTTATTTGTGTGGTTATTTATGTTTTTCTATTATCCATGGATTTATTCCCCTTTTATGGTATTATTTATATGGAATATATGTTTTATTTTTTATCTCAACTATATTATTCATGTTTTATGATAGCTTCTACTACACAATTTTTATTACTAAGCATCTAATCTCACCCTTATTATGTTTTTTATTTCCTTGGGTTGTGAATAAAGGTTTTAAATATGTTATACCTACGAAGATTTCTATATGTGAGGAACTTAGTGGGAGATGGTATATATTTTTATGAACAAATTATTTATGTATCTAAGTTGTTATATAAGTGTTTGTCTTAATTATCTAAAACTCTAAACCTAAAAGGTCTTTGGGTATATAAATGATCCTATATTTCCTTTTTATGTTTTAAGTTTTGGATGGTTAAAATTGGGTCACATTTATTAACATTGAAGCCAGAAATATAGAGATAGTGTTTTAGCACCAGATTTGGGAGTGTGGGTTCAGGGTTATTAAATACCATTTAACATTATCTATTTTTCTTGTGATATCACATAGAGAAAGGAATACATTTTGTGTTTGTTAAAAGTGGATTCCCTAGACCTAACTCGTGTATGTACTTTGATCACTATTACATGTATACAATTTGATATATACATGTGTTTCTCATACTATAATAGTGTTGATACTTCTGCATCCACTATATTTATGATAATTTCCTTAGATTACATATCATGTCAAAGGTTTATAATAGTTCCCGTGATATAATGAGAACCTAGAGTTACCATGATAGTAATCTTAAAGTTTTGTCCTATGGTCTAGATGCATCATACTGACAGGACATAAATGATGTTTGTCCATTAGGTGTTATAGGATCATAAGCATTCATACTTCTTCTCATGAATTTTTCACTTGGTAATCTTGAGTAGATGAGATCATGAGGAAAAACCCTCCATTAAGAAAACTACATGTTTCAGGTGTCATGGGTTGTTCCTATCTATGAACATGTGTATTAGTCTCCTAACTTGAGATCGTTATCAATGTGTACCATTTGATCACATACTTTTATGAAAGAAAAAAATCATAATATTGAAGTTGTGGTCAGGTAGCTTATGGTGGGTGAGTCTTGGTGGTATAACATTGGTTGAATGATCAAGATAGAATTTGTCACTTCTATGTTGAGTAAGTGATATCTAGAGCCTAGTTGATCAGGATGGTAGCACCTTCACTAAATCCATGACCATAGTAGAATAAGGTAAGTCCATCTAGTTAGGTCAATGAATAATAAAGCTGTTGGTCGGAGAGTGATGGCAAGAGGGGGGGTGAATTGCCTTTTAAAAAATTAATTAACAATTTATAAATGCAGCGGAAATAAAAGGGGCAAGACACAATTTGATAACGGAGTTCGGCTTAAACCAAAGCCTACGTCTCCGCTCCCAACTCAACCGTTGAGAGATTTACTTCAGCTTGCTTTTTAATGGTTGTAGCAAGAAACCCACTAGCCGTTTTAAGGTAGGCTAGATCACCTTCGTACAGCTTTCTTTTTTATTATGGTTGTAGCAAGAAACCCAAAATGAAAGTGAGGAAGAAAAGGATGGTTTGCTTTAATACAAACCCAATGAAGAACTAAACTATTGAAATAAATAAATTACAACAAACTTGAGAAAGCCTTGAGCGCCAAGAGTGTGGGAGTAGTCGATGTAGAGGCAGCCCAAGCTTCAAGGATGGAGGTGGATCACAAGTAGCCTTAGAGATTTGTCGTTAGAGCTTCAAGGGATCAAAATATCATTCCAATGTTTCGGTAATGTTCCCGGCATCCATCCTCGTCTATTTATAGGAGAAATATCCTCAAATACTTCAATATAGCCGTTGGAGGGCTTCCAGAGCCGTTGGGGGTCAAAAGTACAAGCCTGGTCAAAGCCCAACGGCTAGTTTGACTGGGCTTACCGGTCGACCGGTGCTTGGCCACCGGCTGGCCGGTGCTCCAGACAGAAGGCAGAGCTTTCTGTCTGGGCTCCACCGGCTGGCCGGTGGTCTAGACAGAGAGCAAGCTCTCTGTCTGGTTCCACTGGATGGTCGGTGGTCCAGACACCGGTTGGCCGGTGGCACCTGGCAGTGGGCAAGGCCTACTTTCTGGTTCCACCAGCTGGCCGGTGGTCTGGCATCGGCTGACCGGTGGCACCTGGAAGAGAGCTTTGCTTCTGCCAGAGACCACCGGCTGGCCGGTGGACTCAGAGAGTCTTTTCCAGTCTTCTTGGGCCAATCTCTTTGGCAACCTTTTTCCTATCATCAAAAACACTTGAAAACAAGTTAGAACATGATGAGAGTGATTGTGATCATTAAAATCCAAGAGAGAGGGGTACAACAATCTCCCCCTATTTTGATGATCACAATCACAAATGTGAAAGATATGCCAAGTAAAAAGAAATAAGAGACTTGGTCATGGAAAATTTTTAGAGATCATTTAAATACAAGAATTTCATAGATGTACCATGTATTGAAAATGATATTAATCTTGAAAGGATTGAGATAAAGAGAATGGTTCATTTTGAAATTGTAACCAAAGGTCATTTAAAAGAAACAACTGAAATCAATAACTTAACCATTTAAAAACAGATTTTGATGAAAGTAATAACTTAAAATTGAACTTTTAAAAAGAGTACTTAATTAAATGAAATAAGTAACTATGTAATAGAGAGTTTTTATCCCCCTTTGGGATTATCAAAATAGGAGGAAAAGTTTGAAAGAAAAATAGAAAAACAATAATAAGGAAGTAAGTAATGACAAAAAGTATTGATAGATAAGACAACTTGAATTTTATAAAAGATGAAACGTTACATAGAAAGTTCAAAATACAAATACAAAGACAAGCCAAAAAATAGGAACGGCTCTATTCAGTCCTAGAGGGCCGAGGGTGACGACGACGCCTGAAGGTCGGAGGAGCCGGAGGAGCCTGGACCGCCTCAAAGCGACGATCTAGAGAAACAATCCGAGAGTGGAGCTGATCAAACTGAGAGCTGATGTAAGAAAACTGTAAGTCGAGCCGGGTCTCAATCTGATCCTGGAAGTGAAGGAATTGATCAGCCGTCACCAACAAGCTACCAGTATCAGCGGGAGGGGGCACAGCCTCAGCAGGCTCTGGTGCATCATCACCCGCTCCATCTCCCTCATCAGCAGCAGCAGCAGCCTCACCTTCGCTGTCACCACTCCCTTCCTCTTCATCATCACCACTGTCCTCACTATCTGAAAGAGGATAGGCAGCGGCAATGGCAGGAGGCATGGAATGGGTAGGAGGGTGTGAATGTGTCTGAGGGGAGTAAGCCTTGAGAAGGCCCTCCTTGTCAGTAATCCACTCCTGACGCCAAGGATGCCAACAAATGTTCATCCGTTGCACCATCATAAAATTGATGATGCTATCCTTCTTTGGCTGCTCGAAGGAGGTAGCACGGAGAGGGACATCAAGAAAGGTAAAGATTTTGGTCAACAAGCACCCGTGAGGTAGAGTTTTGGACCGGCGCGGGTGCTCAGCCACATAAGACATGGCCCGGAACAAGAACCGGACCAAATTGAAATGAACGCCTCTAGTGATATAAGAAAGAAGATAGATATCAATAAATTTTACCGTATCGTGATCACCGATACGGGGTGCAAGGGTGGTCTGAATGAGGCGCTCAATGATGCGATGGTTCGGGGAGAGCTGGGAGAGCTTGACAATGGGATCGGTGGGCTGCCCTGTGAGATGCTCAAGAGAGACAGCAAGATCAAAATCAGGGTCCCGAGGAAACTCCCCCTGAGCAAAAGCATGAGGTCCAACATGAGGAACCCCTAGCATCCTGGTAATCTCCAAAGAAGTGATAGTGATGGGTTGCCCAAGAGCGGTGGTAGAGATGGTATCGACGTCGTCAGAAACTGACCACGTCAGGTGAGCATAAAATTCTTTGACAAGAAGGGGATAAATAACATCCTTCTCAGGGGGTTCAAAGAAGGAATGCCAGTGTTGATATTCAATGATTGAGAAAAGCTCGAGACGAGCAAAAGAAAGCCAAGGATAATCAATTACTCTACCAGGAAAAATAACTTTGTCATGCCAAATGTCCGGAAGTTGAGGGATTGAAGGAGGAGGAGGTGCTTCTTGAGCGATTCCCTTTCCCTTGCGTGAAGAGCGAGGACCCATGATGGCAAAAGGGAAAAAATTGAGAGATATTGAGAGAAAATGAAGTTTGAGAGGGTAAGGAGGAAGAAAATAAGCTAGGGCAAGGAGGAGCCTCGGGTCTGGAGGGGGCGCACGAGAGAGAGAGTGAGAAATGGGAAGGGTTTTAATTTTAACCCTTCCTCCGGCCGGCCCAAAAAAGGAAAACACGACACCACCGGTTAACCGGTGATGTACCACCGGTTGACCGGTGGTATTGAAATTCATAAAAAAATTAAAATAAAATAAAAATAAAAAGGAGTTTAAATAACTTAAAAAGAGATATAATCAAGCCAAAAAGAGTCAAAAATTTAATAGTGCTCATTGACGAATCATTCCTAACTCCCCCTTAATAAAATCAAAACGTTCAACCGGGAGCGGTTTGGTAAAAATATCAGCTAATTGGAAATCAGTAGAAATGAAGTCCAAAGTGATATCCCCTTTCTGAAAATGGTCACGAAGGAAATGATGCCTTAAATCTATATGCTTTGTCCTAGAATGTTGTATTGGATTCCTAGAAATACTAATGGCACTAGTGTTGTCACACCGTATAGGGACATGATCGTAGGAAAGGCCATAATCCAAGAGAGTGTGCTGCATCCAAATAATTTGGGCACAACAATTACCAGCTGCTACGTACTCGGCCTCGGCAGTAGAAAGAGCAACACAGTTTTGCTTTTTGCTACTCCATGAAACAAGGGACTTGCCTAGCAGATGACAGGTTCCACTAGTACTCTTACGATCTAATTGACATCCGCCAAAATCAGCATCCGAATATGAAGAAAGTTCGAAAGAAGTATTAGAGGGATAAAACAAACCAATGTTTTTGGATCCTTTTAAATACTTAAAAATTCTTTTGATCGATTTAAAATGAGATTCTTTGGGATTGGCTTGAAAACGAGCACAAAGACAAACACTGAACATGATGTCAGGACGGGTCGCAGTTAGGTAAAGTAGACTCCCGATCATACTCCTATAAAGCTTGTTATCAACTGGTTTCCCGGCTTCATCTAACGTAAGTTTACAAGAAGTACTCATGGGGGTACTAATTTCCTTTACTTGATCCATACCAAAACGACTTAAAAGTTCGTTTGTGTATTTTCCTTGGCTTAGAAAAATACCATTTGAATTTTGAAGGATTTGAAAACCAAGAAAAAATTTTAATTCCCCCATAAAGCTCATTTCAAATTCTTTTCTCATTAAATCTGAAAAATCAGTACAAAGTGATTCTTTGGTTGAACCAAAGATAACGTCATCAATGTAAATTTGGACAATCAAAAGATCTTTGGAAGTGTGTTTTAAAAATAGGGTACAATCAGCTTGACCCATTTTAAAATCATTTTCTAAAAGAAATTTTGTTAACCGCTCATACCAAGCCCGAGGGGCTTGTTTTAAGCCATATAGAGCCTTGGTTAACTTAAAAACATGATTTGGAAATTTTGGATCTTCAAAACCGGGGGGTTGTTCAACAAAGATTTTTTCTGAAATAAAACCATTTAAAAAAGCACTTTTAACATCCATTTGAAAAAGTTTGAAATTTAAGTGAGCGGCAAATGCCAACAAGATCCTAATGGATTCCAATCTAGCAACGGGCGCAAAGGTTTCACCATAATCAATTCCTTCTTCTTGATTATAGCCCTTAGCTACTAGGCGAGCCTTGTTCCGGGTTATATTTCCTTGATCATCAAGTTTGTTCCTAAAAACCCATTTAGTGCCAATAATTGGATGATCATTGGGTCTTTCAACAAGAGTCCAAACATCATTTCTAGAGAATTGATTTAGTTCCTCTTGGATTGCAAGAACCCAATTCTCATCATTAATGGCATCATTAATGGTTTGAGGCTCTAGTTGAGAAAGAAAGGCTTGATGTTCAACCTCGTTGAGGATCGATCTTCTAGTTCGAGTACCGGCTTGAAGATCACCTATAACATTTTCTAAAGGATGGTCTCTAGAAGGTTTCCAAACCTTAGGCAAGGTGGAAGGCGAAGAAGGTGAAGAGGGTTCTTGATGGTCATCCTCCTTGGGAGGAGAAGAGGAATCATTCAAATGAAGCTTGTCAAGATTATCTTCAACATCTTCAATGACCGGGTGAGGTTTTGGAAGAGTTTCATCAAATTTGACATGAGATGATTCTTCGATGGTTTTTGAACGTTTATTGAAGACACGATAGGCTTTGCTTGAGTTGGAGTACCCAAGAAAAATACCTTCATCGGATTTGGCATCAAATTTCCCTAGGTTATCTTTTGTGTTAAGGATAAAGCATTTACAACCAAACACTTTAAAATAACCAACTTTGGGAAATTTGCCTTTCCAAAGTTCATAGGGGGTTTTCTTAAGAAGGGGTCTTACAAGGACTCTATTGATAGTATAACAAGCAGTGTTTACCGCCTCGGCCCAAAAATATTGAGGAAGATTGAATTCACTAAGGAGGGTTCGAGCAATTTCTTGGAGAGTTCGGTTTCTCCTTTCAACCACTCCATTTTGTTGTGGAGTCCTAGGGGCAGAGAAGGTGTGATTGTATCCTTGAGAGGAACACAATTCATCGAATTCTTTGTTCTCGAATTCACCTCCATGGTCACTACGGAGTGATATAATTTTATACCCTTTTTCGTTTTCTACTTTCCTAGAGAATTTCAAAAAGTTTCTACAAGCATCATTTTTATGAGCTAAAAAGAAAACCCAAGTGAAACGAGAAAAGTCATCTACTAGGAAAAAGGTATAGGATTTTCCACCTAGACTTTCTACAGGGGTAGGACCAAAAAGATCAAGATGAAGGAGCTCAAGAGATTTTGAAGTGGACACTTCCTTCTTAGATTTGAAAGAAGATTTGTGTTGCTTTCCAAGTTGGCATGGCTCACAAATCAAATCTTTCTTAAACTTAAGTTTAGGAAGGTCACGGATGAGCTTGTTCTTATTAAGCTTTAGAAGTGAATGAGAGCTACAATGCCCCAACCTTCTATGCCAAAGCCAAGACTCATTGTCAAGAGCACTTAAACATTTAACATTTTGGCTAGCTAAAGACTTTAAATTAATAATGTAAACATTTTGAAAACGGGAAGCAGAAAATATCAATTTGTTTTGAAAATCAAACACATTGCATAAATCATTTTGAAAATTCACTGAAAAAACACTATCACAAAGTTGACTAATGCTAATTAAATTATGTTTTAAACCTTTAACAAATAAAACATCTTTAATAAAGGATGTGCTACCAAAACCAATGGTACCTATTCCGACGATCTTGCTTTTTGAATTGTCACCGAAGGTGACGTATCCTCCATCGAATTCTTCAAGGGAGTTGAACTCGGAGGGATCGCCACACATGTGCCTTGAGCATCCGCTGTCGAGATACCACGAGCCTTTCGAAGGCATACTTCTTTGGTGTTTATCCTACAAAATCAAGAGAGAATAGATTTTGGTACCCATATAAGTTTGGGTCCGGAAAGATTAGCTAAAAGAGACTTTTGAACCCATACTTGTCTAGAGGGATACATCCTAAGATATTCATCCGAGTAGGTAATGATTTTGGGGCGGCCATATCTAGCATTTTTACAATCGCATTCATAAATCAAATGTCCGGTTTTTCTACAATAATTACAGAATTTATTTTGAGAGATCCCCCTTACAAAAGTAGTGGGTGCTCTAGAAGAGGTGGCTTGCTTGTTAAAGCCAAGTCCATGCGTGGTTCTAGTCGTACGTTGAGAACCTAGCAATTTGGTCAAATTTTGTTCACCTTGGGTGAACTTGGCAAGAGATTCCCTTAAATCTTTAATAGTTGAATTCAAAGAATCAACATTTGGAATATCTTAGATTTTAAGGGCAAGTTCCTCATTCTTTTTGAGAAGTTGATCTTTTTCAGAAATTAGAATTTTGTGTTTCTTTTCTAAGGCCAGAAATTTAGAGGTGAGTTCATGAAAACCTTCCTCTAATTGATCTCTCTCATTTTGGAGATCTTCATAAGACATGTCATTATTAAAAGAAGAAGATGAGGAAGAGGAGTCGGAAGAAGATACCTCATCAAACGCCATTAGGCATTTTCCACATTCATCGCTTGAGTCGCTTGAAGACATGGAGTCATCGCTTGCACTCCATGTTGACGCTTTGAAGGCCTTCTTGTTTTTCTTTTCCTTTAACCTTTTCTTGAAAAGAGAGCACTCCGGTTTGATGTGGCCTTTCTTTCCACATTCAAAGCATGTAACTTCTTTTTCTTCTTTTGGCTCTTCCTTTCGTGTCCTTTGAAAATTCTTCTTTTTCTTCATGAACTTGCTCATTTTTCTTGCAAGTTGAGCAATCTCGGATCCGCTATCATCGGAGGAGGTTTCTTGCTTTGCTTTGAATGCTATGTTCTTTTGCTCCTTGAAGATTTTACCTTCTTTATCGGCTTGCCTCTTCATGGTAATCTCATAGGTCATAAGTGATCCAATGAGTTCTTCAACCGGCATTTTCTTGACATCTTTCGCTTCTTGGATTGCCGTCACCTTTGGAGCCCATGAGCTTGGTAGGACCCAAAGAATCTTCTTGACCATCGTTTCTGCAGAAACATCATCTCCAAGAGACTTTCTCCCATTACACACATCAGTAAAGCGAGTAAACATTTCCGTAATAGATTCGTGTGGGTGCATGGTGAAGCTTTCAAAGTCTTGACGATACATATCTAGTCTAGTGTCTTTGACTTTGTTAGTGCCCTCATGGGTCACTTCCAAAAGCTTCCAAATTTCATGAGAAGTGGTGCAAGTAGAAATACGATTAAATTCATTACGGTCTAACCCACAATGAAGAGCATTCATGGATTTGCCATCAAGCTCAAAATTAGCAATGTCTTCGGGGGTCCATTTAGACTCATCTTTGCTAGAGAGAGTGTAGCCTTGCATAAAAATTCTATATATAGGATAGCCAATACTTCTAAGAAATGTAATCATGCGAGTTTTCCAATAAGTGTAGTCGGTTCCATCAAAGAATGGAGCCCGAGTCATGGAATACCCTCCGGGTGCTTGTGAGGAAGAATCCATCACTATGGATTTTAAGTTTGTAACCGGTTAAGGTATTACACAAACGTCCCTTTGATACCAATTGTTGGTCGGAGAGTGATGGCAAGAGGGGGGGTGAATTGCCTTTTAAAAAATTAATTAACAATTTAAAAACAATTTATAAATGCAGCGGAAATAAAAGGGGCAAGACACAATTTGATAACGGAGTTCGGCTTAAACCAAAGCCTACGTCTCCGCTCCCAACTCAACCGTTGAGAGATTTACTTCAGCTTGCTTTTTAATGGTTGTAGCAAGAAACCCACTAGCCGTTTTAAGGTAGGCTAGATCACCTTCGTACAGCTTGCTTTTTTATTATGGTTGTAGCAAGAAACCCAAAATGAAAGTGAGGAAGAAAAGGATGGTTTGTTTTAATACAAACCCAATGAAGAACTAAACTATTGAAATAAATAAATTACAACAAACTTGAGAAAGCCTTGAGCGCCAAGAGTGTGGGAGTAGTCGATGTAGAGGCAGCCCAAGCTTCAAGGATGGAGGTGGATCACAAGTAGCCTTAGAGATTTGTCGTTAGAGCTTCAAGGGATCAAAATATCATTCCAATGTTTCGGTAATGTTCCCGGCATCCATCCTCGTCTATTTATAGGAGAAATATCCCCAAATACTTCAATATAGCCGTTGGAGGGCTTCCGGAGCCGTTGGGGGTCAAAAGTACAAGCCTGGTCAAAGCCCAACGGCTAGTTTGACTGGGCTTACCGGTCGACCGGTGCTTGGCCACCGGCTGGCCGGTGCTCCAGACAGAAGGCAGAGCTTTCTGTCTGGGCTCCACTGGCTGGCCGGTGCTGGGCCACCGGCTGGCCGGTGGTCGAGACAGAGAGCAAGCTCTCTGTCTGGTTCCACCGGCTGACCGGTGGTCCAGCCACCGGTTGGATGGTGGTCTAGACAGAGAGCAAGCTCTCTGTCTGGTTCCACCGGTTGGTCGGTGGTCCAGACACCGGTGGGCCGGTGGCACCTGGCAGTGGGCAAGGCCTACTGTCTGGTTCCACCGGCTGGCCGGTGGTCTGGCACCGGCTGACCGGTGGCACCTGGCAGAGAGCTTTTCTTCTGCCAGAGACCACCAGCTGGCCGGTGGTAACCCACCGGTTGGCCGGTGGACTCAGAGAGTCTTTTCCAGTCTTCTTGGGCCAATCTCTTTGGCAACCTTTTTCCTATCATCAAAAACACTTGAAAACAAGTTAGAACACGATGAGAGTGATTGTGATCATTAAAATCCAAGAGAGAGGGGTACAACAAAAGCAAGATTGGATGATGACATGAGGTGTTCATTCTACTTTATGAGATATCGCAAGACAAAGATATTATATTACATTATATGTGTTCATAAGAAAGGTTGTCATTGTTATGGTTTTTCTTATCTATTTAGGGGCCTTAATGGGTTGCTAGACACCTCTCCTAGTTTATGAATATTATTCGATGCTATCGAGATAAGGTCCTAGAGGGTCACACATATAGCACATTCAAAAGTCTATCATATTTTGATAAATAGGAATATAAGACATGGTGGGCCCCACCACTGGGGTCTAGGATATGTCTGAGAATAAATGATCGACAAAGAATAAATAGATTCATTGTTATTCGAGTATGTAATAATCAAATTTGAATTTATTTATTAAATGTATTCATGGGGTACTTAGTGAATGTATGGAAAAATATTATACTAACGAATATTATTTTTAATATTCAAGGTTTGTTTAATATTGCAAGAATTATGTGTCAAGTTAATGACTCAGTTTTATCACATAATATATTTATTATATATTACATGTAAGTGGTAAAATATAAATTGTTGGAGTTGGTAACATGGAACCAAATTGTTTAGTACTTTATCATAAGTTTTCTTAATAAAATAAGTTTTATTATCACATCTTGATTATTCTTCTACATGATATTTATATGTGATAATGTCCTTAGAATATATGTCATGCTGATAGGTCATAGTAGTTACCTGATATGATGAGAACCTATAGGTTCCACAACATTTTTCTTGAACCTTGTTCTATGGTTGGATGATATTGTTTGATGGGACATAGAAAATATAGGCTATCAGAGGTAGGAGGCTCATAAGACATTGAGAGATCTTCTCATGGTGTTCACCTTTGGTAATCTCCAGGATAAGTGGTTATGATAACAGACCCGTCAAATAGGAAATCCACATTTCTATGTGTCATTAGATATTCCTATATGAGAATGTGTGTATTGATATTTAGACATTAAGATTATCATTAATGGATATTAGGATTCACACACTTTGATGTATTGATGAAAACTATGACAACATATGTTTGCAGCCAGGTAGGGTACATTGGGTGCATCATGAGTGATATTGCATTAATGGATAATGTAAGAAAGGATTTATCTCTTTTATCCCCTAATGGAAGTAGATATCTTAGGCCCTTTTATGGAATAGAACTGCCTGTATAAATCCATGGTCATGGTGTTAGGTGGGAGATTTCAATTCCAAAAATTCAAATAAAGATACATCGAGCATATAGGTTGATGGAACCAACATGAAACCTTCTTGATTAGATATATCACGATAAAAGGATTATTTTACATGGTAAACATTCGTATGAGGTTGGACGTCATTGTGATGTTAACTTCTTTCTCTATGGATGTCTTAGCGTGTTGCTAAATGTTAACCTTGGACATTAGGTGGTTTTTTTAATGCCACTGAGAAAGAGGTCTAGAGGGTCACACACTAAGTGTATCCACAATCACAGTTAAATTTAAGTAATGAATTTAACATGATAGAATAAATAATATGCATTTGAGTTGGATTGATTGAAATAATTTAATCACAAATTATTTGAAAGAATAAATTGAGTTAAATGATAATAATAAATATTTGTTTGAAAGTTTGGAAAATATAATATTTATTATATTTATCATAGAATAATTCAATGACATTTATTTAATTAAATATCCATTATTCAAGGATTGATAAATGTCAATGAGGGAAAGCGGTCCAGGTTTAATGATCCAAATAATATAAATGATATTTATTTATATTCTTAAATCATTTCACATATCAAGTGATTAATAATATTAATATTATTATTAATGGACATGGGGTTATTTAAGAATATTAAATATTTTTGGGGGCTTGTGTGTGATTTTCTAACCCTAAACCAAATATAATAAATATCTAGTTATATCACTTTTCTTATTCACTTGGTGTGAATAATGGATAAGGTGATATTGGATTAATACCTAGAGATCTCTCTCCTCTCATTCTCTCTCAATATTTCTAGATAAGACCAAGGGTTCTTCATCCTTCATGAAGAGAACTGTTGTGATCAACCACAAACAACACAAGTGATCATGATCGACTGTGCTAGAACCTAATAGTTCTACAATGTTGATTAAATATTTTGGTTCATGTGTGGATCGCTGCTAAATGGATTCTACACTTGAATCATATAGCGTAATGATTGTGCAACAAATTTCATTCCATCAGATCATCAATGAAAGAAGAATTACAAGTTGAGGTAATTTGATATCTTCTCATAAATTAATTATGAATTACATGTGAAGATCTTATCCCTATGGTTATTGTGTATTAATGTAGTCTATTTAATTTATTATTTTTATTTCACATGGTTTTGTGATCATGTAAAGAAATGATTACACATGATTTAAGAATAAAAGACGAGTTGGTCATACCTTCAAAGGATGCTTTCGCTACGCTCAGAACCTATAAGTGTTATCAGAGCGATCACATGTTTAATTTATAATTATTTTTTATTTTTTATTGATTTAATGTATTTTAATTTTATATTACTTTAATCGATTCATTTTAATAATATGATATCATCGCCTCTTATTTTCTTTATTCTTGATAACATAATCAGTAATCAAATATGAGAGATATCTAGAGTTATATCTAGAAAGATATATCTAGAGTTATATCTAGAAAGATATATCTAGAGTTATATATAGAAATATATATCTAGAGATATATCTAAATATATATCTAGATAGATATATCTAGCGATATATATAGATGAATATATAGATAGATATATCTGGAAATATATCTAGATAGATATATCTAGAAAGATATCTAGATATGTATCTAGAAATATATATCTAGAGATATTGAAACGCGTGGCTGATTGTCGCCTATCGACCGGTCAAATTTCCGGTGCTCTGCTAATGTGTATAGCATCACTCGGGTCGAATCCTCGGCGATGATACTTTGTAGTAGTCGTTTGTTTTTAGTTGATTGTATTTTGATTAGGGGGGTTTGTTGCAGAGATTAATTGAAATGATTGATTGACTATAATTGATTTAACAAATTGATAAATATTGGGGTGAGTTCATTATTAGGGAGTTAAGCTTGTGATATCCTTGAGCTTTGCTTTATATTGCATTTAAATTAACACTCACTTCACAAGTTGATGTCGATTAGAATTCCTAAGTGTTAAAGCTTTAATCCAAGCCTTAACTTAACTAGGATTCTAAAATCAATCAGTAATTGTTTATGTTAGTGTATTTATGGTTCCAATAATCCATGGAAACCACATGCTAAACAAAATATGTCATTAATCCATGACATATTAAGTCCAACATACACAATGTTAAATTAACGAATACTCATCGAGCAAATACTCTCAATCACTTAACATCCCTAAATTTTGACTCACCCCAATGAGATATTTACTCATCCATTTGGGTGTTTAATATTATTGTTATAATAATTATGATGATAAATTAATAAGAGAAGAAAAAGAAAGGGATAAGAAAAGAGTGGTACGTCGACACACACACACGAACAATGATGATAATTAAAAACAAACTTTTGATTGAATGAGGAATCAAAAGAAGGGAATGGGATTCAAATGTATATGAACTATTTTAAGAACATTAATATTAATCTACAGAAGGTGGATGATAATAAGAGATATTGAATAAGTAACTTGCATTAAAACAGAATTACAAAGAAAGAGACTTACAAAATTACAAAAACGAAGAACACGAAACTAATTGAAAACAAAGAGAGGAGGAAAGGTCTCTCAAGTGAAAACTTGAGTATGGAAGATCCTCCCAAGCCTTTTTCAAGGCCTTGTTCGTGCCAATATGTTCTCCTATCTTCTGAAATGCCAACCCTTTTGAAAGGAGAGGAGGGGATGTATTTATAGCCCAAGGTGGTGGACTGTTTACATTCCAGAAATACCCCTCCACTTGGCTCGCAGATATGGACATCAAGAAAGACGAATATAGAGAAATATCCTTCTTCAAAGTTGTAGATAATAAAGTTTTCCGACTACTCTAAAAATTTGGAGTCATTTGGACTTAAGGATTAAATGTTATGGTCGGTTGATTAAATAAAGTAAAATTGTCCATTTCAATCCAGTCTTTTTGAAGTCCAGAATGTAAAAGGGTTTTTGAATATGAAGATGCCTTCAAATCCGAATGGGTTATTCAACAAATTCGTCCACCTATATCTCCTATTTCACAATGAAAAATTTCAGATCGATTTAATTCTTACATCATGAGATATGTCATGCATACTATACTAATTTTAATTCTCGTCCAGAATGGTGGGCTGGACTTCAAAGCTTCATTTGGGCCCCTTGTACTTAGATTTGGGTCTTGAAATTTTTATCCAAGATGACATGTAGTGTCCCCAGAATTATTGTGTAGAGTTAATGTTTTTGGACTTCTGTATTGATCCCAGTAAATCAATATTCATGGATGGTCCAGTTTGTTCACAGATTCTTTGGTCTTGTTTGTGAGGACCATATAACCCTTCAAATGGCAGAATTGGCACATGGTACCTTCTAATGAAATGTTTTATATTGAAAGGATAATCCTACAAAACAAGAACCACACAATTTGGATCATTAAAGTGATAGTTATTATTAAAACATTAAACTGACTCAATTGGACTACTTCTAAAAATGCTCAAAAATTATACTTAATATTAAAACATTAATATTTCACACAAATTATGCACATTTCATATAAAATAAGTAAAGGGAGTATATAATAAGTCATTAAAATATTAATAACATCAACTCCCCCATACTTAGTTTTGTGCATTTCCTCATGTACAACAAATATAAAAACATGACAAAATCATTTTTACTCACCAACAGATATTAAAATTTTGTTTTCTCCAATCAGGGGAGGTTTAGACTATTTCACTCATCCATTTTAAAATACACCACAAGTTTTTACAGAAACAATGTTCCAAAACTAATTCATTTTTTCATGCTCAAATTTATAAATGGAAAATGTGGACACTCAAAACTCACACCTCTCAAGATGATAAAATTCATTTGTGGAGGTTCACTCTTTCACCAACCAAAAGTGAAAATCATAGAGTTTGTAAGAGCTCTCAACTTCCACTCCCTATCCAAAGTGCTCAAAAATCAATAGGTCTTTTGAAGGGGTTTTTCTGTGGCTATGGGACGGTAGGAATATAATGTCCAAGAGAGAGAATAAGAGGGTTAAAATACCAACATAGAAAAAGCAATGCACATTTTTTTGAAATGAAACATGGAAGGAAATGAAAACACATATTTACAAGGGAATGATTGTGTGAAGAAAGACACAATAGAGGAAGAAAATATGAAGGTAATGAGAACATGGAATATTTACAAAACAAAAAACTTCTCCCAATAAGAATATAATGCAAGTGTTCTTTTTTTCTTTTCCTTTTTTTTCTTTGTTTTTTCGAAATTTGAACTTGGAAAAGATCTCACACTCATAACCCAACCCATGATTGATCTCCTCACGACACTAATTGTAATAGTTATAACAAGATCAAAGGTTGAGGAAGAGTGATTTTTGACCTACCCAAAACACACCCCATTTTTTTATTTTTTTATTTTTTTGATTTTTTTTTCATCATTTTTTTTGAACACTTGTCAATAACATTTACAAAATTACATAAATGGAAGTTCATTACATTCCCCAAAACACACTTAATGACAACCTCTCCCCCACACTTAAATGGATGCTTGTCCTCAAGCAGATGATAACTCATTGAAAATCAATAATAGGGTACCCAAACAATGAAATCAATTCCCCCCACACTTAAATTTCAAAAAAAAATGCAATGAAAATCCATGTTGATATTGGGTGGGAAAAGGTATTGGGATTTTAATGTGTCTATCAAAGAAAAGGTTTTCATAGGCTCGAAGGGGCTTTCAAAAGGAGGATTAATGTAAGGGAAATGGGAGGATATTTTGCTATTGTGATTCTCATGTGGTTCAGAAAATGCCTCTATCATATTAATACACACTAAGGTAGTAAATTCATCTCGAAGGTCCACAAACTCAAGACTCACAAATGGGGGTGAAAACACACATTTTGAAAAGATGGCCATAGGTGGCCTTGGAATGAAAGTAAATGTTGTTCCTCACGGTTCGGGAAAAGCATTTTCCAAATAAAAAATTGAGCATTCAAAATGTGTTGGTTTTGACACAAAATTCTTTATCCAAAGTCATAATGAAAATACAAAATTTTTTAGATGAAAACATGTCTGTTAACTCCCCAAAATGGTTGTACAAAATTTCAAAACTCGATGGTGAGTAAGCATGACTCTTTAAATTTTTTTGTATTTTTTTTAAGTGATTGTTTTCTTGGTTTTTTTAGTTTTTTAGGTTGTTATATTTTTTTGTTTTTTTTATAAAGATACAGCCACAAAAAAGAGAAAGTGAAAAAGAAAGGTTTTGAAAAATAAAGTGGTAAAAAAAATTAAAGAGAGAGGAAAAAGAATAAAGAGGTAGAGAGAGGAAGAGATAAAGAGAGTTAAAGGGAAAGAGGTGCCCCTGGTTTGGATTTGGCGGGTCGCCTTCTCCATCTAGTGGTAGGTCGGCTAGAGAAGTTGGGGAGCCAGTGGAAGTTGATGTTGATCCAGGATTGTGCATCCTCTCATGGTGATGCTTTAACCGATGTCCATTAACCGTGAATGTCCTTTTGGAAGAGGGGTCTTGGACTTTCACTGCACCAAATGGGTAAACGTTAATAACAACAAAAGGACCTTCCCAATGAGAATTAAGCTTACCTGGGTGAAGCCGAAATCGAGAATTAAAGAGCATTACCTTTTCTCCTTCATGAAATACCTTTCTCAGGATGTGTCTGTCATGGAGTACCTTAGCCTTCTCTTTGTACAGATTGGAATTCTCATAGGATTCAAGTCAAAGCTCCTCCAGTTCATCCAATTGCAACAATATTTCTTCACCAGATTTTTCACAATCAAAATTACAGGTTTTCAAATCCCAAAAAGACTTATGTTGGATTTCAACTGGTAAGTGACACGCTTTACCAAAAACTAGCCTAAAAGGAGAAATCCCAATGGGTGTTTTATAGGCAGTTCGATAAGCCCAAAGGGATTCACCAAGTCTCTCAGGCCAGTATTTTCTGGTGGGCTTAACAATTCTCTCAAGTACCCTTTTCACTTCTATATTAGAGAGTTCAGCCATGCCATTTGTTTGAGGGTGATATGCAATTGAAGTTTTATGTACAACCCCATTCTTTTTCAGAAGAGCTTCCATGGTTCTATTATAAAAATGGGTTCCTAATTCACTGATCAAGGCACGTGGTGTGCCAAATCTTTGGAAGATGTGGGTCTTTAGGAACTCACTAACAGTATGAGCATCATCCTTCCAAGTGGGTTTGGCCTCAACCCACCTTGAAACATAATCGATCGCAAAAAGAATGTATGAGAATCCATTGGAAGGGGGAAATGGTCCCATGAAATCGATTCCCAAAACATCAAAGATTTCACAAAAGATTAAAGGCTTTTGGGGCATTTCATTTCTTTTGGATATTGTGCCGAACTTTTGGAAAGTGGGACATGATTGACAGAACTCATTTGAGTCCTTGAAGAGTGAAGTCCAGAAGAATCCAGAGTCTAGGACCTTTCGGGAGGTCCTTTGTGGTCCAAAGTGTCCACCTCCGGGAAGTGAGTGACAGAATTCTAAGATGGAAGAATGCTCATTTTCTTCAACACATCTCCTAATTACCATGTCAGCCCCAGTTTTCCAAAGTTTATTTTCTTCCCAAAAATATTATTTTGAATCACTTTTCAACTTCATTTTTTTTTCTTTTGAAAACTTTTCAGGAAAAACACCAGAAACCAAATAATTTACAATTGGGGCATACCATGGTATTTTTGGAGTGAGAGATGAAAGTTTCTCAATGGGGAATTCAGGATCAATGATTTCTGAATGAGAAGAATTAGAAATTCTACTCAAGTGATCATCCATAGGGTTTTCTTTTCCAGGTCTATCTTTGATCTCAAGGTCAAACTCTTGGAGCATTAGGATCTATCTTATTAGCCTCGGTTTGGAATCACTTTTCTTGAGTAAGAACTTTATAGCAGAATGGTCTGTGAAGATTATGATTTTGGCACCTAAGAGATAGGGCCAGAATTTATCTAAGGAAAAAACCACTGCTAAAAGTTCTTTTTCAGTGACAGTGTAGTGAGATTGAGTTTCATCCAATGTTTTTGAGGCATAATAGATGACATGAGGAATTATTTCTCTTCTTTGACCAAGAACAGCCCCAACGGCTCTATCAGAAGCATCACACATTAACTCAAAGGGTAAGGATCAATCTAGGGGTTGGATTATTGGGGCAGATGTAAGAGAAGTTTTGAGTTCAATGAAGTCTCTCTTGCAAAACTCATCGAAATGGAAAGTGACATCATTTTGGAGTAAATGAGTGAGTGGGAGGGAAATTTTACTGAATTTATGGATGAATCGCCGATAGAAACCAGCATGATCGAGGAATGAACGGATGTCTTGAACAGAGTTGGGTTCAGGAAGTGATTGGATCACTTCAATTTTGGCAGGATCGACTTTAATACCATATTTTGAAACTATGTGCCCTAGAACAATCCCATTTGCAACCATGAAGTGACATTTTTTAAAATTTAACACAAGGTTACACTTGACACACTTTTGAAGGACTGGAGAGAGTGAATGCAAACAAGATTCAAATGACTCACCATAAATGGTGAAGTCATCCATGAAGACTTCCATGCAGTGTTCAATGAATTCAGAAAAGATACTCATCATACACCTCTGGAATGTTGCAGGACCATTGCAAAGTCCAAAAGGCATTCTTCTATATGCATATGTTCCAAAGGGGCATGTGAAAGTAGTCTTTTCTTGGTCTTGAGGTGCGATTGTGATTTGGAAATAGCCAGTGTATCCATCAAGAAATCAATAATGTGACTTTCCGGCCAATCTTTCTAGCATTTGATCAAGGAATATAAGAGGTTAGTGATCTTTTCGGGTTTCAACATTCAATTTCCTATAGTCGATGCACACACTCCATTTGTTCTTCACTCGATTTGTGACTACCTCTCCATATTCATTTGTGACAACAGTTATCCCACCCTTCTTAGGTACAACTTGAATTGGACTAACCCATTCACTATCAGAAATTGGGTAGATAATACCAGCTTGAAGAATCTTGGTGATCTCTTCCCTAACTACCTCAAGGATGAGTGGATTGAGTCTTCTTTGTGGTTGTCTAATTGGTTTGGATGACTCCTCAAGATGGATGTGATGCATGCAAATAGAAGGGTTGATTCCTGGTATGTCATATAGGGTCTAACCTAAGGCCTTTTTGTTTTCCTCTAACACCTGAACAAGTTTGGACTCCTCGGTTTCAGTAAGGGTGGCAGAGATAATGACAGGATATGAGTGATCATGGAAGAGGAATGCATATTTTAGGTGTGCAGGAAGGGGTTTCAGATTAGTCTCATCTTTTATTTGTGGGTTAGATATCTCAAGAATGGATGAAGGGAGTTCAGTTGCTTCATATTCATTCTCCTTAATACTGTCCAAGGTAGAGCAGTAGAGATCAGATTTGAGATGGGATTCAAGAGAGTTTTCAAGATCCTCTAAATTGATGGAGTCTATGAATGAAAGTTCCACATCAACTTCACCATTTATGACTTGGTTAATCCTAGTGCAGATTTCACAAGATCCTATCTCTTCAGAACAGGATGAACATGATGGAATGGGGTTCAATTGAATCTTAGAAGTGTCCTCAGAAGCATGGATTGAGAATGCAGAGTGATCCTCATATGGGTATCGCATGGCTTGGAAAATGTTGAACTTGACCAGTTGGTCACCGAATTCCATGGATAGGATGCCTGAATGGACATCAATCTTGGTCCTCGCATTCATGAGGAATGTTCTTCCTAGAATTAGGGGAGATCGAGAATATTTCGTCTCACCTTCCATGTCAAGGACATAGAAATCGGTAGGGAAGATAAGATCATTGACCTGGACAAGTACATCCTCAATTATTCCCTCAGGACTGGTTGTGCTTCGATTGGATAACTGAATGACAACATCCATTGGATGTAAGGGACCTAGACCAGGGTTGGAGAAGATAGATTTGGGCATGACATTAATTGAGGCTCCTAGGTCTATGAGTGCATCATCAAAATTATAACATCCAATTTGGCATGGAACCGTAAAGGTCCCTGGATCTTTGCACTTAATGGGTATGGACTGCTGGGTGGAAACATTTTCAAAGGTCCTAAGTTTCCTCATGTGGGTACACAACTCCTTGAGAAACTTAGAATACTTACGAATTTTTTTATGGCATCTAAGAGGGGAATGTTGACTTCAACACGTCTAAACATTTCAAGCATTTCAGGATCAGGTTCAAAGGACTTCCTTGGTTTAGAAATAGCTTGAGGAAAAGTAATTGGATTCCTAAGTGGAATGGAAGGAGGTGAGATAATGGATTCAGGTTCCTTTTCAAGTTTCTTTTTATTTTCTTTTTATAGGTCAACATTCAAAGGAGGGTTTGAGGATTTATCTTGAGGCATATCAAGTTGCTTTCCTGATCTAAGTGAAATTGCACTTACATTACCCTTGGGGTTGGGTAATGGTTGAGCTGGGAGTTGGGAAGAATTGGATGGTTACTGCTGACTAAGGTGGGATGCAAGTTGACCGATTTGGGTTTCAATGTTCTTAAGACTAGAATGGGTAAAGTAGGAAAGATCTTCCACTACACTTTCCCATGGTTGCTTGGAAGAAGAGGCTTGTCCCTGGTTGGTATTGCCTTGATTTTGGTTCTTGGGAAATCGATTGTATTGGTTTTGGAATTGGGAAGGCTCACTAGGATAATGGAATCCAGGAGGAGGATTGTTCCTTTGAGGTTGAGGAACAAAAAGATAAGGTTGATGGAAGTTACCACCACCTTGACCATATTGTAATTGGTTTGGGTTTTGAGGAGGGAATTAAGGGGGGTGAGACATGGGGTTACCATACCTCAATCCTTGGTTATAGGAAGAAGAGAAGGGCTCGGAGTGAGGTTGGTTAAAGTTTCTAACAAACTGAACTGATAGTTGAGGATTGGTGTTCCGCTGAGCATATGCTGCATTGATCTCCATTGGTCCAGATGAATCGGTTTAATCCTCTTAAAGTTGTGGACATGTGTCAGTTGGATGAGATGGAGAGTTGTAGATTCCACAGTTTTTGACAGGTCCAGGAAACATTGATTGCGGAGAAGACGAGGTTGGGGATTTGGTGGCCACAGCTAGCTGTCGCACAAGACCTGTAAGTTCACTCATCCACTCGGTCATCTTGTTTGGCTCAATTGATTGATTATCTTGGGCTTGTTTGACTTGAGCATGTGCTCGAGTATGGAATTGTTATGTGTTTTCATCCATGTTACTTATGAGATCTCTTGCAGCTGCAGGAGTTTTATCAACAAGAGCACCGCCACTTGAGGCATCTATGAGAGTTCCCTCCATAGCCAATAACCCCTCATAGAATTATTGGATCAAGATTTGGTCAGGGATATGATGGTGTGGGCAGGTTTCAACAATCTTTTTGAACCTCTCCTAGTACTCATGGAGTGATTCACTTGGGAACTGACGAATATCACTTATTTCTTTTCGGATAGAAGCAGTACGAGAAGCAGGAAAGAATTTTTCTAAGAATAGTCGCTTCATGTCATTCCATGTGGTTATGGAACCAGGAGGAAGGTAGTAGAGCCAAGACTTAGAAGTGTCAGATAGGGAGAAATGGAATTATTGGAGTTTTATTTGTTCTTCAAAAACCCCTTGAGGCTTCATGGTAGAGCACACTACTTGGAACTCTTTAAGGTGGAGATGTGGATCCTCACCGGATAGCCCGTGAAAATGAGGGAGAAGATGAATCAAACCCGATTTGAGTTTGAAGTAGGCTTCTATGCTTGGATATTGAATACCAAGAAGTTGGTAATTCATATTAGGGGCAGTGAGTTCTTTAAGGGTTTGTTCCCTAGGATTGGCAATTTCAAATTCAACTGGTTGGATGAGGACTGGTTCTTGAATTATTTGATTATCTCTTATGTTCCTCCTAAGTTGGCGAAGTGTTAGCTCAATTTCAAGGTCAAACAAATCCGAGGGATTGTTTAGAAGGATATGGGGCATTCAGAGATATTTTGGAAGAAAGATGAAGACGGTTTTTTCTTTTTATTTTTTTCAGTTTATGATTTTTAAGAGGAATACAGATTTTTCTTTGTGTTTTTTTTCAATTTTTTTAAAATTTTGTTTTTTTTTTGGTTTTTTTTACAATAAACAGAAACTAATGACTACATAAAGCACCATCCCTGGTAACGGCTCCATTTGAAATGCACATCTGATTTTCACCTATCGACCGGTCAAGGTTCTGGTGCTCTGCTAATGTGTATAGCAGCACTCAGGTCGAATCCTCGACAATGATACTTTGTAATAGTCATTTTTTTTTAGTTAATTGTATTCTGATTGGGGGGTTTGTTTGCAGAGCTTATGAAATAATTTATGTATGATGTTTGATTTAACAAATTGATAAAGATTGTGGTGATTTCATCATTAGGGAGTTAAGCATGTGATATCCTTGAGCTTTGCTTTATATTGCATTAAATTAACACCCACATCAAAAGTTGATGTTGATTGGAATTCCCAAGTGTTAAGCCTTTAATCCAAGCCTTAACTTTACTTAGGGTTCTAATCTCAATCAGTGCTTGATTGTGGAAGTGTATTTATGGTTCCAATAATCCATGGAAACCACACGTTGAACATAATATGTCAATAATCCATGACAAGTTAAGTCCAACATACACAATGTTAAATTAAAGAATACTCATCGAGCAAAACCTCTCAATCACTTAACATCCCTAAATTATAACTCACCACAATAAGATATTTAATCATCCATTTAAATTATTAGTAATCTGGTCTATTATGTTTAAGGTGATGAATTACAAAGAGAAGAAAAATAAAGGGATAAGAAAAGAGTGGTACGTCGACACACACACATGAACAATGATGATAATTAAAAACAAACCTTCGATTGAATGAGGAAGCAAAAGAAGGGAAGGGGATTAAACTGTATATGAAATATTTTAAGAACATTAATATTAATCTACATAAGGTGTAATAGAAAGGAGAGGAGGGGATGTATTTATAGCCCAAGGTGGTGGATTGTTTACATTCCAGAAAT
This sequence comes from Viscum album, assembly GCA_963277665.1. Lineage (NCBI taxonomy): Eukaryota > Viridiplantae > Streptophyta > Magnoliopsida > Santalales > Viscaceae > Viscum > Viscum album. The sequence goes on from OY728156.1 coordinate 58,706,271, forward strand.
ACCCCTCCACTTGTCTCGCAGATATGGACATCAAGATAGCTGAATCTAGAGAAATCTCATTCTTTAAAGTTGTAGATAATAAATTTGTCCTACTACTCTCAAAATTTGGAGTCATTTGGACTTAAGTATCAAATGTTATGGCCGGTTGATTAAACAAAGTAAAACTATCCATTTCAATCCAGTCTTTTAGAAGTCCAGAATGTGAAAGGGTTTTTGAATATGAAGATGCCTTCAAATCCGAATGTGTTCTTCAAAAAAGTCGGACACCTATATCTCCTCTTTCACACTGCAAAATTTAAGCTCGATTTGATGCTTACATCATGAGATATTTCATGCATACTATACTGATTTTAATTCTCAGCCAGAATGGTGGGCTGGACTTCAAAGCTTCATTTGGGCCCCTTGTACTTAGATTTGGGCCTTGAAATTTTTATACAAGATGACATGTAGTGTCCCCCGAATTATTGTGGAGAGTTAATGTTTTTTTACTTCTGTATTGAGCCCAGTAAATCAATCTTCATGGCTGGTCCAGTTTGTTCACAGATTCTTTGGTCTTGTTTGTGAGGACCATATGACCCTTCAAATGGAAGAATTGGCTCATGGTACCTTCTAGTGAAATGTTTTATATTGAAAGGATAATCCTAAAAAACAAGAACCACACAATTTGGATCAGTAAAGTGATAGTTATTATTAAAACATTAAACTGACTCAATTGGACTACTTCTAAAAATGATCAAAAATTATACTTAATATTAAACCATTAATATTTCACACAAATTATGCACATTTCATATAAAATAAGTAAAGGGAGTATATAATAAGTCATTAAAATATTAATAAAATCAGATATATCTAGATAGATATATCTAGAGATATATCTAGAGTTATATAAATATGTTAGATGGAATTAAGATAAATTGAATTAATTGGATTAATTCATGGTGAATTATATTAATTAAAAGAACGAATCGAAGTAATTGATAACAATATTGAAAATTTATTCTCATTTCATGTTGACGTGTAGATGATCATGAGATTAGAATATTCCTTGTTTATTTTCAGTTTCTTTTAATTTATCATTTTATTATAGTTAAATTATTTTTGATAGTCTGTGATTCATCCCCTTATCCTTATAATGTAAGGGCTTGTGTGTCTATGGTTTATTTTATATAAGCCCCCCTTTATCTAATACATTGGATCCCCTCACCTGTATATGAGTAAAAGCATATATAAGGAGGAATCTCCTAGGTGAGAGGAGGCAGTCTGAGTTAAGGATCTGAGGCAAAACCAATCAAGGCAATACATAGGAGCAAAGGTGGAATGTTGCAACACGAACCAAGTTATGGTTCAAGGTGTTTTTTACCCTAGAGTTAATGGTTAGTTTATCATCCAATAGATAAACTAAATGATTAGATAATTGATTTTATTCATTTATTCATAACTTTATGTCTACTAACTTTAGTAAATTTCATGTAAAAGTGCATAATTGGTGTGATATACTCATGTTTTAATACTAAATATAATTTTTGTGCATTATTTGAATTAATTCAATTGAGTCAGTTTACTATTTTAATTATAAATCTCACCCTAATTATCCAAATTATGTTTTTCTTGTTTTTTAGGCTTTCTTATTCAATTTAAAACATATAATTAGAAGTAATATTTGGCCAATTTGGCCATTTTAATGGTCATATGGTCCACACAAGAAGGATCAAAGAATCTATGAAGAAATTGGACCATCCATGAAGATTGAATTTATGGTCTCAATATAAAAGTCCAAAATCATTTATTTTACACAAAAAGTCAGGGGACAATATAATACATCTTGGATAAAAAAATTTAAGTCCCGAATTCAACAAAAAGGGTCCCAAATGATGCTTTGAAGTCCATCCCACCATTCTGTCCGGGAATTAAAAACAGCACACATTTATTGACTTTTCTCCTGATATATACATCCATTAGAGTTGATATTTTTCAGTGTTAAATCCAAGATATAGGAGTAATACTTTTTATGAGAAATGGTTCGTATTTGAGGTCATATTCCTATTAAAAAACCCTTCACATTTTGGATTTCGAAAAATTATGGATTGAAATTGACAGATTAAAATTGTTTAATAAAACCACCATAACTTTTGCTCCTTAAGTAAAATGGCCACCAAATTTTGAAGGTATACAAAAAACATTAATATATAAAACTTTTAATAAGATAATAACTATAGATTCATATTTATGGATGGACAAATTGGAGATCCAAGTGGAAGGGAATATTTGGAATGCAAATAATCCACCACCTTGGGCTATAAATGCATATCTCTCATATCCTTGCAAGAGTTGGCATTTAATAAGAGAGGAAGATAAATTGGTACGACCAAATCCTTTCCAAATTTCTAGTATGACCTTATAAATTCAAGTTTTAACTTGATATTCCCTTCCTCCTCTCTTTTTTTTCATGTTCTCTTTCGTTCGTTTTCCTTTGTGATTTTGTAAGTGTTTTGTTGTAATTTTGTTTCAATATTAATGAAAGTTTATTCATAATATCTTATTCTTATATAAATTATGTCATTTAATGTTAATGTTCTCAAAATGGTTTAAATCAAGTTGAAAACCATTATCTTCTTTCACTTTCTCATTCAACCAAAAGTGTGTTTTTACCTCTTCATATTTTGTGTGTGTGTGTGTTTGGCGCACTGCTCTTTTCTTTTCCCATTATTTTTATTTTATTTTTAACACATCACCATAAAAATTACAGCCATATTATTAACCAACTAAATGTATGAGTAAATATCCCATTGGGGTGAGTCATAATTTGGGTATATTAAGTGATTGAGAGCCTTTTCTCGATTAATATTATTTAAATTAACATTGTGTATGTTAAACTTAAAATGTCATGGATTAATGAAATGATTTGTTTAACGATTGGATTACATGGATTATTTTAACCACAAATACATTTCCATAAACATTTTCTGATTTATATTATAACCCTAAGTTATGTTAAGGCTTTTATTAAAGCCTTAACACTTGGGTATTCCGATCAAAATTTTCTTGTGAAGTGGGTGTTAATTTAATGCAATATAAAGCAAAGATCAATGATATCATAAGCTTAAATACCCAATAATGAACTCACCCTAATCATTATTAAATTTTTAAAATAATCTACATCAATAAATTATTTCATTTTAGATCTGCAAACACCCCCCCCCCATTAAAAAGACCAATCACAAAAACAATCTACTATTAAAAAGTATCATCGCCGAGGATTCTACCCAAGTGTCGTTATACACATTATCAGAGAACCAGACCCTTTAACGATCGATAGGTGACAATAATCTGTACTTAAAATGTAAATTTTTCTAGGTATGGTGCATTAACTTGTCAACAGTTTTTGGTTTTTGTAAAAAAACAAAAAAAAGTAAAAAAAAACCCAAAAAATCTAAAAAAACACAAAGAAAAAATCGCCTTCTCATAAACAACATAAAGTGGGAAAAAAACCTGGATTACTTATCCTTCCAAATTTTCTCTAAATGCCTAATATCCTCCCAAACAATCCATCATATTTTTTTGACATAAAAATCGAGCGAACTTTTTTCCGACTTAGGAGGAACATTAGGGATAATCAAATCACTCATGAACCATTCTTTGTCCAATAAATTGAACTAGAAATGGCTAATCTAAGGGAAAAAACCTTAAAAGAACTTGTTTCCCATGATATGAATTACCAACCCATTGGTATTGAATATCCAAACATTGAAGATTATTTTAAACTCAAATCGGGTTTGATTCATCTTCTACCTTATTTTCACGGGCTAGCCGGTGAGGATCCACATCTTCATATCAAAGAGTTCCAAGTGGTGAGCTCTACCATGAAGCCTCGAGGGGTTTCTGAAGAACAAATCAAAATTTAAGCAATCCCTTTCTCCCTAGATGACTCTACCAAGTCATGGCTCTACTACCTCCCTCCTGGTTCCATAAACTCATGGATTGACATGAATCATCTCTTTTTAGAAAAAAATCATGCTCCTCGTACTGCTTCTATCAGAAAGAAAATAAGTGGTATCCATAAATTCCCTAATGAATCACTCCATGAGTACTAGGAGTGATTCAAAAAGCTTGTGGAAACCTACCCACATCACCAAATCCCTAACCAACTCTTTATCCAATACTTCTATGAGGGGTTATTGTCTATGGAGAGAACTTTAATTGATGTTTCAAGTGGTGGTTCTCTTGTTGACAAAACTCCTATAGATGAACGATATCTCATAAGAAATATGGATGTAAAAACGCAGAAATTACATACTCTAGCACATTATCAAGTCAAATAAGTCCAAGATAATCAATCCATAGAGCCCAATAAGATGACTGAGTGGATGAGTGAACTTACAGGTCTTGTGCATCAACTAGATGTGGCTTCCAAATCCCCAGCCTCATCTTCTCCACAATCTATGTTCCTTGTAGCTATCAAAAACTATGGAATCTGCAACTCACCATCTCATCCAGCCAACTCATTTCCACATCTTCAATATGATCTATCTGGTTATTCTAGTCCAATGGAGCTTGATGCAATATATTCTCAAAGGAACATCAACCCTCAACAATCAGGTTAGTTCAATAAAAACTTCAACCAACCCCACTCTAATCCCTTTTATTCTACCTTTAACATGGACTTGAGGTATGGTAATCCCATTTATCATCCCCCTCAATTCGCTCCTCAAAACCCAAACCAATTCCAATATGTTCAAGGTGTTGGTAACTTCCAACAAACTTATCCTTTTGTTTCTCAAACTCAAAGGATCAATCCTCCTCTTTCTCCTCCTGTATTACACTATCCTAATGAGCCTTCCCAATTCCCAACCCAATACAAGAACTTTCCCAAGAACCAAAATCAAAGCAATCCCAATTCGAGACAAGCCTCTTCTTCTAAGAAACTATGGGAAAGTGAAGTTAAAGATCTTACCTCATTCACCCATTCTAGCCTTAAAAATATTGAAACCCAAATTGGTCAACTTTCACCCCACCTTAGCCAGCAGCAACCATTCGATTATTCCTAACTCCCTACTCAACCACAACCCAACTCTAAGGGTAATATAAGTGCAATTTCACTTAGATTGGGAAAGAAAGTCACTATTCCTAATGATAAATCCCCTAAAAACCTTTTTAATGTTGATCTTGAAAATGAAGAGACCAAAAAAACTAAAAACAAACCTGAAGCCACTACCTCACCTCCTTTTATTCCTCTAAAAACCCAAAAAAAAATCCTCAAGCTGTCTCTAAGACAAGGAAGTCCTTTGAACCTGATCCTAAAATGCTCGACATATTTAGATGTGTTGAAGTCAATATTCCCCTCTTAGATGAAATAAAACAAATTACTAAGTATGCCAAGTTTCTTAAAGAATTGTGCACTCATGAGATATAACTTAAGACCATTGAGAATGTTTCAACCCATAAATCCATAACCATGAAGTGAAAAGACCCAAGGACCTTTATTTTTTCATGCTAAATAGGGAGTTCCAAATTTGATGATGCACTCATTGACCTAGGAGCATTAATAAATGTCATACCCAAATCCATATTCTATAAAATTTTTCTAGGTCCCTTGCACCTAATGGGTGTTTTCATCAAGTTATAAAATCTAAGCATTGCCAGTCCTGAGGGAATAATTGAGGATATCCTTGTCCAATTCAATGATCTTATCTTCCCAGCTGATTTCTATGTCCTTAACATGGAAGGTGAGACAACTTATTTCCAATATCCTCTAATTCTAGGAAGACCTTTCCTCATGACATTTAGAACCAAAATTAATGTCCATGCAGGTATCTTATCCATGGAATTTTGTGACCAGCTGGTCAAGTCCAATATTTTTCAATCCATGTGATACCCATCAGAGAATCAATCTATATTCTTTATCCATGCTTCTAAAAGTCTCTTTGAGAGTGTGTTGAGCCCTAGTCCATCATGTTCTTCATGTTCTAAAGATAAATGAGATTGTGAATTTTTCATCCTCATTAACAAAGTCAAAAATGGAAAAGTTGATGGTGATATTACAAATGAAAACTCCATTGATCTATAGGATCTTGAAAACTATTTGGAATACCATCTCACCTCTGATATCCACTTCTCCAACTTGGATAGTAATGAGGAAAATGAACAATATTTTTAATTTGTATATTCAAAACAGATTATCCAACATTCATCATTTCCCATCCATTATTTTGAAGATTCTCTTTTCTGTGATATGAACCCTGAAAAAATATGATTATCTTGTGAAAATGGGAGTGAAGGTTGTGATATTTTTTCTCTAATTAATAAATTTATCACTGGTGAGGTTGAAATTGTCCATTATTTAAAAAAATTGATATAAAGAATATTGAAAAATTTATTTAGTATTATGACTCCACTGATCCTCACTACTCTACATAGGTAAGTGATGAAATAGATGAATTAAAAATAATTAGAATCTCATACTTTGGTTTCGTGTTATCTGAACCTTACATAAATACACTAATAGAATCGAAACATCTTCTTGAATGTCTAATCATAGAAAACCATCACTTTGTGGAAAACATAATTCCTCAAGTTGAAGATCAAAGGGAGGATAGCCATATTCACTTTCCACCCCCATTGAACTACAAGAGTAAAAACAAGGAAGAGAAGAAATTATACAATGAAAAATCATGCCTCCCAAAGGAGAAGTTTTTCTAGAATCACACTAAAATTGAGAAAATATAGTGGCCACCATCAGACTATGGGTAGTCCACTACAACTATCTACCTGCAGACAAAATAAATGCATTGCTTCTTGGGAGGCAACCCATGTTTTCTTTTACTTTTATGAAATTTTAATTTCTTTTTAGTTTTTCATTAGATGAATAATGATTTTTCTTTTCAGGTAACATCCCACATGAGGCACATCAACTTCCATTGACCCACCATGGGATGGAGACGGCGACCCACCAAATCCAAACCAGGGGCACCTCTTTCCCTTTAGCTCTCTCTCTCTCTCTCTGTCTATCTCTTCCTATCTCTCCTTATTTATTCTTCTTCCTCTCTCTTTCATTTTTTACTACTTTTTTTCTCAAACCCTTCCCTTTTATCTTTCTATTTTGTGCGGGTGTGTTTTTTAAAAGCACTAAAAAAACTAAAAAAAATGAAAAAAAAATAAAGATTAATACTTACCCACCATCCACTTTTAAAAAATTTTCAAACCATTTTGGGGAGTCAAAAATAAATTTTTTCATCTTAAATTTTTTTTATTTTAATCAATAATTTGGATAAAGAAGTTTGTTTTAAGAATAATAAATTTTTAATGCTTAGTTTTATATTTGAAAAATGATTATTCCCTAACTTTGAAAAATAACATTAGATTTTATGTCAAGGTTACCTATGACCATCTTTTCATTTTGTGCATTTTTCACCCCCGATTGTGAGTCTTGAGTTTTTGGACATTCAAGTTAAATTTCCTAATTTGGTGTGCATTAATATGATAGAGACATTTTCTGAACCACATGATAATCACAATATCCAAATAGCCTCCCATTACCCTTACATTAATCCCCCTTTTGAAATCCCCTTCGAGCCTATGAAAACCTTTTGTTTGATAGCCTCTTTACAAGACCAATACCTTGTCCCACCCAACATATACATATAATTACATTGCATAATTTATTGAAATTTAAGTGTGGGGGAATGGATTTCATTTTGGGTGTCATTTCCTTTATTTTCAACGTGTTATCATATGCTTGAGGGCAAGCATCTCTTTAATTTTGGGGGAGAGGTTGTCATTTAGTGAGTTTTGGGTAATGTACTTTCATTTATGTAATTTTGTAAATGTTATTGACAAGTTTTCAAAAAAAATTAAAAAAAAATGGGTTGTATCTTAGGCAGGTCAAAAATCACTCTTCCTAAACCTTTTATCTTGTTATAACTATTATAATTAGTGTTGTGAGGAGATCAAACATTGGTTGGGAGATGACTGTGTGATCTGTTTCAAGTTCAACTTCCGAAAAAATGCAACAAAAAAAAGAACACTTATGTAATTGGGATAAGTTTTTTTGTTTTGTAAATATTTTATCTTTTTTCCCCTTCAAATTTTCTTCCTCTTCTGTGTCTTTCTTCACACAATCATTCCCTTATAAATATGTTTTTTCATTTCCTTATATGTTTCATTTCAAAAAATATATACATTTTTTTACCCATGTTAATGTTTTACCCCTCTTTTCTTCTCTCTTGGACATTAAATCCCTACCATCCCATAGTTATAGAAAAAAACCTACAAAATACCTCTTGATTCTTATGTACTTTAGGATAGGGAATATAAGTTGAGATCTATTTCAAACTCTAAGATTTTCACTTTTGGTTGATGAATGAGTAAACCTCCAAAAATAAATTTTTATCATCTTGAGAGGGGTAAGTTTTGAGTGTCTTCCTTTTCCATTTCTAATTTGAGCATTAAAAAATGAATTGTTTTTGGAATATTCTTTCTATAACAATTTGTGTTGAAATTCAATGTGAATGAGTAAGATGGTCTAAACCTCCCCTGATTGGGGAAAACAAAATTTTAATATTTGTTGGCGAGTGAGAATGATTTTGTTATATTTTTATATTTGTTGCACATGAGGACATTTACAAGAGTAAGTGTGTGGGAGTTGATTTTATTCATTTATTCATAACTTTATATCTACTCCATTTAGTAAATTTTATTTAAAAGTGTATAATTGGTGTGAGATACTCATGTATTAATACTAAATATAAATTTTGTTCATTATTTGAATTAATCCAATTGAGTCAGTTTACTATTTTAATTATAAATCTCACACTACTTATCAAAATTATATGGATATTATTTTTTAGGATTCCTTATTCAATTTCCAACATATCATTAGAAGTAATCTTTGGCCAATTCGGCCATTTGAATGGTCATATGGTCCACACAATAAGGACCAAAGAATCTATGAAGAAACTAGTCATCCATGAAGATTGAATTACTAGATTTAATACAAAAATCCAAAATTATTGATTCTCCGCCAAAAGTAGGGGTACAGTATAATACATCTTGTATAAAAAATTTAATCCCCAAATTCAAAAAAAAGGGACCGAAATGATGCTTTAAAGTCCAACCCACCATTCTGTCTAGGAATTAAAATCAGCACACATTTATTGACTTTTAGCCTGATATAGACGTCCATTAAAGATGAGATTTTGTAGTGTAAAATTAAAGATATAGGTGTCCGACTTTGTAGAATAAATGGTTTGGATTTTAGGGCATATTCCTATTAAAAAACCCATTCACATTTTGGCCTTCGAAAAAGTTTGGATTGAAATGGAAAAATTAAAATTGTTTAATAAAACCACCATAACTTTTGTTACTTAAGTCCAATGGCCTCCAAATTTTTAAGGTATGATGTAAAAATTAATATATACAACTTTGGAGAAGATAATATCTCTATATTCGTATTTATGTATGTCCAAATTGGATCAAAGTGTAGGGGGATATTTGGAATGCAAATAGTACACCACCTTGGGCTATAATTGTGTATCCCTCTTCTCCTTGCATGGAGTTGGAATTTCAAATGAGAGGAAGATAAATTTTCATGACCAAAGCCTTTAAAAAGTCCTAGGAGGACCTTCCAAACTCAATTTTTAACTTGATATACCCTTCCTCCTCTCTTTGTTTTCATGTTCTCTCTCGTTAGTTTTCCTTTGTGATTTTATAAGTGTTTTGTTGTACTTTTGTTTCAATATTAATGAAAGATTCTTCATAATATATTATTATCATCTACCTTATATAGTTTAATGTTAATTTTCTTAAAATATTTTAAATAAAGTTGAAAACCATTCTCTTCTTTCACTTTCTCATTCAACCAAAAGTGTGTTTTTACCTCTCTTCATATTTCGTGTGTGTGTGTTCGGCGCACTGCTCTTTTCTTATCCCATTATTTTCATTTTATTTTTAAACCATCACCATAAAAATTAAAAAAATATTATTAACCACCTAAATGGATGATTAATTCTCACATTGGGGTGATTCATAATTTGGTGATATTAAGTGATTGAGAGCCTTTACTCGATGAATATTCTTTAAATTAATATTGTGTATGTTGAACTTAAAATGTCATGGATTAATGACATGATTTGTTTAATGAGTGGCTTACATGGATTATTGGAACCACAAAAACACTACCATTAACATGTTTTGATTTGTATTATAACCCTAACTTATGTTAAGGCTTGGATTAAAGCCTTAACACTTGGGTATTCTGATCAATTTTTTTTTATGAAGTGGGTGTTAATTTAATGCAATATTAAGCAAAACTAAATGATATCATAAGATTAAATCCCCAATAATGAACTCACTCCAATCTTTATTAAATTGTTCAATCAATCAATCAATAATTTTATTTTATCTTTTCAAACACCCCCCCTGTTAAAAAGACCAATCACAAAAACAATTGACTATTAAAAAATATCATCGTCGATGATTCAACCCGAGTGTCGCTATACACATTAGCAGAGAATCGGGCCCTTGAACGGTCAATAATCTCATGGTCATGCCACTAATATTTCTATATGTTAAATAGTCAATTATTTATGTTTTTTAATGTTACATTATTACCTAATAAATGAATTAACAAGAATGAAAGAAGGAATAAAAAATAATCGGATTATGCATAAATATTTTATCAAACATGGTTAATCACTTAATTAAAATACACTTAATATTAAAAAGGAATTTAAAAGGATAAAACAGGCTTTATGCATATGTATAAAAATCCCTCAAAATAAAATATTAAGTCTAATTATCCTTACACTACTTAAGTTATAATCGACCTCATAGTTCAAAGTATTTGACCAACCCAAGTTGGGGTGCTTTCAATTATCATGGAAATTTTAGCTATAAGTTTTGGGTTGAATTAACTTAGTTTACATCAAGGGTTGACTTCCAAAGTATAACTCGGTGTAACTAAGAGGAAAAGGTTGAGGAAATATTAAAAAAAAAATAGAATTTCAGGATCGGGGAGTCCACTCAACATATCAAGGAACTATGAGTTAATGTAGTTGGAAAGTTACGCCTACCTAAAACCCTTTTAGATAGATTGATAGACCCACATATGGGTTATGAGAATGGGTATATGGATCTTTTCTACTAGAATATCTAAGAGAAAATATATTCCAAAACTGATGTTGAGGGATATTAAATTTCAAAAAATAGTTGGAGATTAATGGAATTTAATTAAATTTAAATTTGTTAATCTAATTTTTATAATCAAAACAAGTACTAATTATCTTCTCTTAATTCATAGAAATGGAAAATCAAATGACTTCAACAATATCACTATGATCCATACTAGAGAAGGATAAACTTCTCATAAATGAAAAATTCTAGGAATGGTATGGTCACTTTCACATTATAGTACGCCATGAAAGGAAATTATACAAAATGAAAACCCCAATACCTAAGTCACTTGCCAAATAGGCTAGTAAGGAATAAGTATCTCTCTATTTGAATCATATGGATGAGGCTATGGATGTCCAGAGTTTTATGTTATCCTCCATCTACAATGAGATTTTAAAGCAATATGAGGAAATGGGTGTGTATAGAATTATTTCTCACCTTAAGGATCTCTATCAAGAGAAGGTGAGATTAGAGAGATATGAGATCTCAAATTCATTATTCACATGCAAGTTGGGAGATTCAGAACTAGCTGGGGAACATGTAGTCAAGATGATTGGATATATTGATCCCCTGGACATCTTGGGTTTTAAGACCCCTGATGAGCTGTGCACAGATCTCATTATATCCTCACTGCCTAAAAAATTATCCAATTTTATTTTGAATTATAATATAATAAATAGAGAGAAGACACTTTCAAAAAATCTTACACTTATTTTCCATGTTGATAAAGGCGGAGGGCGTAACAAACCCACTATCATTATGGTAAATAAAAATAGGCATAACAAGGTAAAGACACTGAAGACCCATCCCAAGTCTAAGGCTCCTGAGCACCATCCTTCCAAGAAAAAGAATATCCATAGGTAAGGAAAGGAACAAGAGGTTACATGTTTTTTATGTGGAAAGCAGGACCACTAGAAGAGGAACTACACTCATCCAAATAAGCAAGGAGAATCTTCAGGTGCATTCGTTATTGAGTGTTATCTTTCCATATCAACAAGTTGGGTATTAGATACTGCCTGTGATGCTCACATTTGTATCCAAATATATGAAACAAGTAGATTTTGAAAGATCACCAGAGATGAGGTGGATTTATTGGTTGATAATGGAGTGAGGATGACTACTCTAGCCATTGGAGACTACCATCTCACATTGCCGACAAGGTTAATTTTGGTTTTGAAGAACTGTTATTATGTGCCTAACATTACTAAGAAAATAATTTTCATTTATTGTTTAGATTTGGATGGATTTATTTTCAACTTTGGGAATAAAGGTTAGTACTTTTATAAAGATAACATATGTTATGGTATGGAACAACTGAATAACGGTATTTATGTATTAAATTATTAAAACCAAATTTTTTCAATTGATAACGAAACTAATACATGTGTCTCATATGACACCTAGTTATGGAATCACTGTCTTGGACATGTAAATGAGAATATTTTTGATAAAGATATAACAATATGGTTACTTAGACTCTTTTGATGTCAATCCTCTTGAAATATTTCATGCTTATTTATAAGCTAGATAACCAAACCACCATTTAGTGGTCAAGGTGAAAGAGCCATAAAGATTCTAGATTTGGTACTCACTGATGTGTATAGACCTTTTCAAATAGAGTCTAGATGTGGGTTCTCATATTTTACTACTTTTACTAATGACATGATCAGGTATGGTTATATCTACTTAATAAGGTATAAGCCTGAATCCTTTTAGAAATTCAAAGAGTTCAGGAATGAGGTTGAGAACCAGCTTGTTAAGAAGATAAAGAAACTTTGATTAGATCGAGGTGGTGAATATTAACCAAGAATTCATTGAATTTCTATGGTAGAGTGGGATTTTATCTCAAATCACTTCACTTTATACACCACAACGGAATGGTGTTAGTGAAAGGAGAAATTGTACCTTATTGGACATGGTAAGGTCAAAGATGAGTCACACAAGCCTTTTATTATACTTTTGGGGATATGAATTACAGAAAACATTATACTTAATAAACCAAGTACCAACTAAGGTGGAAAATGGTATTCCCTTTGATTTATGGAGTGGAAAGAAACTTGATTTGTCATATTTTCATGCATAGGTATGAGAGGCGTTTGTTAAGGCTACCTCAAACAACAAACTAGCACCCCAAGGCATGAAGTGTATCTTTATATGGTATCCTAAGGAAACCAAGAGATACTACTTATAAAACCCTTCATATAAGAAAGTGATTGTTGCAAGATAGGTTGTATTTCTTGAGATGGAGCACATCTTCAAGGAGAATAATATGAACAAGATTGACTTCGATGAAGTTGATGCTCAAGATACATAAGAGTTGGTGCAAGAACCAATTCCATAGGTACCTATGGAAGATGTCACTACAAAAAAAGAGGGAATTGGCAATGTTTGTTTTTTTGAACTAGTGGTGGTTTAAACTATCGACTAATAATATAGCGGCGATTACCAAAATTTTCATATATTTCACAGTCGCTAGTCATTTACCGGCGGTTCCTTTAATTTTGCAACAATTTTGGCATATGTCATTTTTTAAGCATTTAATGCTGGTTTTGGTTTTATTTAGTGGTGGTTATTTTAAAAAATAACTAGGAAAAAATAGATTACTTGAAACTAACCCCTGCTGGACATAGTTTTAATTAATTTACTTAGCGGTGGTTACTAAAAACCACCGCTAAATATTACAATTAGAATTTTTTTATAAAATATTTAATAAAAAACTATAAATATAAAAAAACTAACATGCAATAAACAAAAACATAAATGTATGATAAACCCATCATACATAAATCTGCAATAATATATACAAACATCCCCAATCAGCAGAGACAAAGTCAACAAATACCTCAAATAACTCATACATCAGTCAACCCATACCTCAGTCATCAATATATACATATAAAATATGTACAACAACAACCCATACCCAATATACATCCACTCCATGACCTTACACTGCATCAGTCCACCTCCACATCATCTCATCAACTTAAATTGACCACATCATCTCATTAAATGTAATAAAAAAGAAAACATAAATTAAAACTAAACATAATAAATCAGAATTATAATAGAATAATTGATAAAATTTAAAAATACCATGAAAAAAATTAACCATCATAACTGCCTTTTAAAGAATATCATGGATCAAAATGGTCAAGATCCTGCCTAATGTCGACATCTTTCACCAACAATGAAATCCAGAACATTTAAGAAAAGAAATGCGAAAGAGAAAAGACACAGAATATATTCATAATTTTGTGCATAAAATTTGTTATTTTTTTAATCAAACAGAATATTTTTTAACATAAAATAAATAATATATCATGTAAAACACTTTGAAAACATAAACCTACCTATTTAAGATATTATTCAACACTTGAAACTGAAAAGGGATAAGTAAATATTATAATTATTTTTTAAATCGACGTGCGGTATGCTTGAAATTTACTTAATAAACAAATTTTAAAGTCTTTGATATCACAACATGTCCTATATTTAAAAAATAACACAATGGTGGTTGTATCATGATTTAATGTCAATTTGAGGTCATTTTCTATGGTTTTGACCATTACAAAAACGTTTTAGTGTTTTAAAAAACTAAAAACGCGTTTACATCCATCTCAGGAAAACTATAACTCATAATGACATTTTGTCACTTTCTAAATTTCAAAAATAAATCTATGATTTTTTTCCTCTAATTTTAGGGAAATTTGATGTCAATTTCCTAGTTTTGACCTCCCGACACATGTTTTTAAAGATTTTAGTACCTTTAAAAAGTGTTTCCTAAGTCATTTCGACCAAAATGAACGTTAGATTGATATGTAGTATGCGTGAACACATAAAAAATAACACAACAGTGGGTTTCCTATGATTTTACATCAATATGAGGTTTTTTATATGGTTTTGACCGTTCTACACACATTTTAGTGTTTTAAAACACTAAAATGTGTTTACTACCATCCCGGTCAAACTGTAACTCGGAATGATGTACTGTTAGTTCCTATATTTTAAAAATAAATCTACAGTCATTTTCCTATGATTTCATGGCAATCTAACATTTTTTCTTGTTTTTGACACCCCACACAAGTTTTTAAAGGCTTTTGTACCATTAAAAAGTGTTTACTAAGTCATTTTGACCACATTGTATGTCATATTGATGAGTTTTCTATGAGTACATATCAAAAATAACTCAACGATGGTTTTACCATGATTTCACATCAATATGAGATCATTTTCTATGGTTTTGATCGTTCCACACATGTTTTAGGGTTTTAAAACACTAAAAACACATTTATGATCATCTTAAGAAAACCACAACTTAGAATGATGTGTTGTTAATTACTAAATTTTAAAAATAAATCTACAGTCATTTTCCTCTAATTTCAGGGTAATTTGGCATCATTTTCCTAGTTTTGACCCCCTACACATGTTTTTAAAGGCTTTGGTACCTTTAAAAAGTGTTTACCGAGTCATTCTGACCACACTACGCATCATATTAATGTTTTATCTATGCGTACACATCAAAAATAACTCAATAGTGGTTTTCCCATGATTTAATGTCAATCTGAGGTCTTCTCTAAAATTTTGGTTGTTACATGCATGTTTTTGTGTTTTAAAACACTAAAAACACGTTTACGACCATCCCGAGAAAACCGTAACTCATAAAGACATGCCGTCAGTTCCTAAATTTCAAAAATAAATATACGGTTGTTTTAATTTGATTTAAGGGAAATCTAACATCGTTCTCATAGTTTTGAACCCCTAACACGTGTTTTTAAAGGCTTTGGTACCCTTTAAAAAGTGTTTATCGAGTCATTCTGACCACATCGCACGTAGGATTGATGTGTTGTTTGATCATACATGTCAAAAATAATAAAATGGTGTCGTTTCCATGATTTCATGTCAATATGAGGTCATTTGATATGGTTTTTACCGCTCTACGCATGTTTTAGTGTTTTAAAACACTAAAAGCACATTTACGGTCATACCAGGAAAACCATAACTTGGAATGATGTGTTGGTAGTTCCTGCATTTCAAAAATAAATTTTCAGTCGTTTCCCTCTAATTTTATGGCAATCCGGTGACTTTTGCCTAGTTTTGACCCCCTAACACATGTTTGTAAAGGCTTCGGTACCTTTTAAGAAGTGTTTACCAAGTTATTTTTACTACACCACATGTCATATTGATGTGTTGTCTATTCTTACATATCAAAAATAACTCAAAATTGGATTTCCCCATGATTTCATGTTAATTTGAGGTTGTTTTCTATGGTTTTGACCGTTCTATATGCATTTTAGTGTTTTAAAACACTAAAAATGTGTTTGCAACCATCTTGGGAAAATCGTAACTCAAAATGGCATGTTGTCAATTCCTACATTTCAAAAATTAATCTAATATAATTTTTCTCTAATTTCATAGTAATCTGACCTCATTTTCCTAGTTTTGACCCCCGACACATGTTTTTAAAGGCTTTTGTACCTTTAAGAAGTGTTTACCGAGTCATTTAGACCACACCGCACGTCAGATTGACATTTTTTCTATGAATACACATAAAAAATAACTCAATGGTGTTTTTTCCATGATTTTATATCAATATGAGTTCGTTTTCTATGATTTGGACTATTCCACGCATGTTTTAGTGTTTTAAAACACTAAAAACGCATTTACAACCATACCGGGAAAATCATAACTCATAATGACGTTATGTCAGTTTTTAAATTTTATAAATCAATATATGGTTCTTTTTACTATGGTTTCAGGGCAATACGATTCCGTTTGTTTGGTTTTAACCCACCGACACATGCTTTTAAAGGCTTTTGTACCATTAAGAAGTGTTTACCAAGTCATTCTGAATATACCGCATGTCGGATTGATGTTTTTTCTATGCGTACATGTCAAAAATAACTCAAAGGTGGTCTTACCATGATTTAATATCAATATGAGGTTTTTTCTATGGGTTTGACTGCTCTACGCACGTTTTGGTGTTTTAAAACACTAAAAATGTGTTTACGACCATCCTAGGAAAATTGTAACTCAGAATGATGTGTCGCCAATTACTATATTTCAAAAATAAATCTATAGTTGTTTTCCTATGATTTCAAGGAAATCCGACATTATTTTCCTAGTTTTAACCCCCCCCCCCCCCCGACACATGTTTTTAAAGACTTTTGTAACTTTAAAAAGGGTTTACCAAGTCATTACAACCACACCGCTTGTCTTATTTATGTTTAGTATGCATGTACATGTCAAAAATAACATATTAGTAGTTTTCCCATGATTTCGTGTCAATATGAGGTCATTTTCTATGGTTTTGACTGTTCCATACACGTTTTAGTGTTTTAAAACACTAAAAACGCATTTACAACCATCCCAAACAAATCGTTACTCAAAATGATGTGTCATTGGTTTCTATATTTCAAAATTCAATTTATGATAGTTTTCATTTGATTTCATGGAAATCCGACATTTTTTTCCTGGTTTTGACCCTCCGACACATGCTTTTAAAGGGTTTGGTACCTTTAAAAAGTGTTTACTGAGTCATTCCGACCACACCACATGTCGGATTGATGTGTTGTCTACATGTACACATCAAAAATAAATCAATGGTGATTTTACCATAATTTCATGTTAATCTAAGGTCTTTTATGTGGTTTTTGACTGTTAAAATGTGTTATACGAACATTTTAGTGTTTTAAAACACTAAAAATGTGTTTATGGCCATCTCGGAAAAAAGGTCACTCGGAATGATGTATCGTTGGTTCCTATATTTCATAAATCAATATAAAGTATTTTCCTCTAATTTCAGGGAAATATGATGTCGTTTTCCTAATTTTGACCCCTCGAAACATGTTTTTAAAGGCTTTGGTAACTTTAAAAAGTGTTTACTGAGTCATTTTAACCACACATCACATTGGATTGATGTTTTGTCTGCACTTACATGTCAAAAAAACTCAACATTGGTTTTACCATGATTTCATGTCAATTTCATGTCATTTTCTATAGTTTTGACCATTACACAAACGTTTTAGTGTTTTAAAACACTAAAAATGTGTTTATGGTCATCCTAGGAAAACCATAACTCATAATGATGTTTTGTCAGTTCCTATATTTCAAAATTCAATCTATAGTCATTATCCTATAATTTTAGGTAAATCGGACTTTGTTTTCCTAGTTTTGACCCCCAGTGCATTTTTAAAGGATTTGTTATCTTTATAAAATATTTACCGAGTCAAAACTGAGAAAATAAGCTCAAATTTTTTTTAAACTTATGAATAATGATCTATAATTTATTTTTGACATATCAGAATCAACCACACATCAATCGGGTACAAGATATTTTTGGTATGAATCGAAATGCATGTTTTCTATATAAAAGTGTCATTTTAGTTTTATTTATGGAAGTTTTATGTGTTCTTTGCAAATATGTTACTACTGGAATCTGGTGCTTTCCCAATGGTAATATAGCAACGGTTTGAATAAATCGTTGCTATAGTGTAAAAGAAGTAACATTTGTCAACGGTTTGTTCAAACTGTTGCCAATGTGTATATATTCCTAAGATTTCCCAACGGTTTGCCAAAACTGTTGAGAAATAACTATTTTCTCTAAGGTATACCAATGGTTTATCAAAACAATTGGTAAAGAGAAGAATTCCCAATGGTTTTTAAAAACCATTGGGAAAGTTTTCCCCCAAATACCCAGCGCCCCAGCTCCCAGTCGGCCCGATTGCAGACCTAATCCAGACCTCCTCCCAAAGTCTTCTTGGTCTCGAAACACCTTCTAGCCGAAGATTATTCTTCAATTAGTGTTCTTACTCTTTTTATTTTATGTTTGGATGTTTTGATTTCGGCTAAATTAGAGTTATTGTTGTTGGAGTACTGAACCCTTTGGTTTGTTTTTATGTGTTTTTGTTCTACACTTCATACATGGTAAAGGGGTATATTTAGTGGGGTTTGTTTAGTACAGGGGGTAAAGGGTTTGTTTTATGTTTGTTTTATGTTTTTTTTTAGTGGGGTTTTATGTTTTTTATTTAGTTGAAATGGCTAATGCATGGATAGTTTGGATTTCTTAATGAATAAAATGATTTTAAATAAAAATACCCTAAGGGGGGCTTCAGGAGGGGTAGGGGGATGTCAAGGTGTAGGGGCTATCCCAGGTGGGGGTGGGTTGTCCAGGGGGGTAGGGGGCTGTAGGGGGGTAGGGGGGCTATAGGGGTGTAGGGGAGGGGGTATGGGCTACCCCAAGGAAGGGTGTGGTCTATCCAGGGGGGCCAGGGTGGGGTGTCCAGGTGGGGGGGGGTCCAGGGAGGGGGTGGGCTATCCAGGTGGGGGTGGCTTTCCAGGTGGGGGGATGTCCAGGTGGGGGTGGGTTGTCCAGGTGGGGGGTGGGGTGGGTTTGTCCAGGTGGGGGGTTGTCCAGGTGGGGGGGCTGCAGGGGAGGGGTGTGGGATGTCCAGGGAGGGGGGTGGGTATGTCCTGGGGGGGGTCTATCTAGGTGGGGGGGAGTATGGGATGTCCAAGGAGGGGGGGTGTCCAGTTGGGGGTGGGGTGTGGGCTGTTTGGGGGGGGGGGGTCCAGGGGGGATATCGGGGGGGCTGTAGGGGAGGGGGTGTGGGCTATCCAGGGAGAGGGTAGGTTGTCCAGGGGTGGTGGTGGGTGGGCTATCCAGGTGGGGGAGGGGGTGTGGGCTGTCAAGGGGGGGTGGGTTGTCCAAGGGGGGGGTGGGGTGGGTTGTCCAGGTGGGGAGGGGGGGTTTTTTGTCTAGGGAGGTGAGGGGTGGGGGGTTGGGCTGTCAAGGGGGGTGTGTGGGCTGTCAAGGGGGGTGGGTTGCCCAAGGGGGTGTGGGGGTGGCTGTCCAGGTGGGGGAGGGGGTGTTGGTTGTCCAAGGAGGGTGGGGTGGGTTGTCCAGGTGGGGGGTGTGGGGTGGGCTATCCTATACACCTCGTACCCCCTGGACATCCTCCACCCCTGGAAATCCCCCCCCCCCAACCCCCCTAGACAGCCCTCCACCCCTGTGGACAGACCGCTCACCCCCCTGGACACCCCCCCCCACCCCCGTGGGACAGCCCTCTCACCCCCCTAGGACACCCCGTACCACTTGGACATCCCTGCCACCCCCCCATGGACAGCCCGCCCACCCACCCCATAATCCCCTGTATAGCCCCACCCACTCTCCTAGACATCCCCTCCCCCCAGGGGACATCCCCCCACCACCCGTGGACAGCCCCGTCCACCCCCCTGGACACCTTCCCACCACCCCCCCAGACACCCCCCACCCCCCCATCCCCACTGGACAAACCCACCACCCCCCGTGGATAGCCTGACCACCCCCCCGTGGACAGCCCACCCACCCCCCTGAACACCTCGTACCCCCCTAGACAGTCCCGCCACCCCCCCTGGACATCTCGCCCACCCCCTGGACACCTCGTATCCCCTGGAAAACCCCCCCCCCCCTGGGAAAGCCCCCCCCCCCCCCCACCACCACCACCCCCTGGACACCCCCAACCTCCCTGGACAGCCCTACCACCCCCGTGAATAGCCCCTCCCACCCCCTTGGACAGCCTATACCCCCTGAACAGCCCCCCCCCCCCCCCCCCCAACCACC
Organism: Viscum album; assembly: GCA_963277665.1. Classification (NCBI taxonomy): domain Eukaryota; kingdom Viridiplantae; phylum Streptophyta; class Magnoliopsida; order Santalales; family Viscaceae; genus Viscum; species Viscum album. The sequence goes on from OY728156.1 coordinate 58,727,041, forward strand.
CCCCGTGGACAGTATCCACCCCACCAGACACCCGCCCAACCACCCCCCAGACAGCCCCCCATCCCCCCGAACACCCCCCACCCCCACCTCGGACGCCCCCCCCCCTGGCCCCCTTAACACCCCAGACCCCACTGGATAGCCTCGCTGCCCCCCGTGGACAACCCGACCACACCCCGTGGACAGCCTTCCCACACCCCTGGACAGCCCGCCCACCCCCCTGGACACCCCCGTACCCCCCCCCTGGATAGCCCTTCCACCCCCCATGGATAGCCCGTCCACCCCCTAAACACCCCATACCTCCTGGACAGCCCCGCCACCCCCCGTAGACACCACGCCCCGCCCCCCTGGACACCCCGTACCCCCCTGGACAGCCCCCCCCCCCCACCCCCGTGGACAGCCCGCCCACCCCGCTGGACACCCTGTACCCCCCTGGACAGCCCCCCCCCCTGTGGACAGCCCACCCACCACCCCGTACCCCCCTAGACAGCCCCTCCCGCCCCCTGGACACCCCCTCCCCCCATGGACAGCCCCCGCCCCCGTGGACAGCCCGCCCACCCCACCTGGACACCCGCCCACCACCCCCAGACACCCCCATCCCCCTGGACACCCCCACCCATGTAAATCCCCCCCACCCACCCCCCCTAGACACCACCAACCCCATTGGACAGCCCCGCCACCCCCATGGATATCCTGACCACCCCCCGTGGACAGCCCACCTGTAAGAACCCGGTTCTTATCTTTCAGGTACGGGTTTCTTCTTTTCTCCTTTCCTTAAGTGTTTTTGAGAAAATAAGGAAAATGGGGGAAAATCCCAAATTTTGGAATTACACGCCGTGTACTTTTGGCCGTGTGGGATGAGTACACAGGGCGTGTAGCCATGTCGGTGACGAAGGGTGTAAAGACCAACTACATGTCGTGTATTGGTCCGTTACATGTCGTGTAGTCAGTCAGAAGGCGAATAATAAGGTGGTGGATAGCTGTGCGATAACACACGTTGTGTACTCATGAATACACGCCATGTAGTCATGTCGGTAGGTGAACAGTGTCACGCTGGCGGGAAGCCGCCAGGGGAATAGTTAAAAAATGGGAAGTACACGCTGTGTACTTTGTTTTTTTTTTTGCTTAAAATGGGCAGTAGCCTCCCCTGTTCACAGGGAAGGCTTAGAACAGGAAGAGAGCTCGGGAGAGGACGGACGAAGCTTCAAGGATCCACCGAGCACACGTCTGGAATCCGTTTCTGCCTCGGATGATCTCGTTGGAACCGCACGGGTAAGAGATTCCTTCTCCTAATGTGTATCTTTCCAATTCTTCCCCTAAAAGGAGTTATTTACATTTGAATGGGTTTTCTTCTAACCCAGATATTCATTGTTCTTGGACGATTCGTGGGTTGACGTTCACGTATAACGCTCATTGGCATTTAAGGTAGGTGGCTTGGTGTTTAGTTTTCCAACTGCTGTGTGTTTTGTGTATTTTAGTTCCACGAACCCATGTTGGGGTGTCGTGTGGCTGAGGTCATGGCTATTTTAACTACCTAGAACTGCATAGGTAATTAAATGAAATTGTAAAATTGTTGTTTGGGATCAGTTCTTGGATCTAGGACCACCCCGGGGGTGCGTTCCTCTATTTATCCGTTTGTCCAGGATACCCGAGGGTATGCCTTGTTTATTTTATTCCTTTAATGAAATGATTGAAGAATTGACTTGAGAGGAATTTCTTGTTTTACTGGTTGATTACATGTTGGGCTTAGCCCGGTTACCTATTTAGCCTGAGGGCGGTGTTGTGATTATCCTGTGGGCATTGTACTACCTAGCATGTGGGCAACTTCTTCTGTGCCTGTGGGCGATAGACTCTATGCTTGATGGTGACACTACCTATGCCTGTAGGCAATATTCGTATGCCTGTGGGCAGATTCTTGTGGTTGGATTCTCTTTACCTGAGGGTAGGAGTTGTACATGTCTGAGGAAATTGGTTGTTTTACTTAGAATATTCATTGTGGTGATATTTTAAATAAATGATTAAATGGATATTAAAATGGAAATATAACTGGTTAAGTTAGTTACTTTCAGTACTGCTTACTTTATTGCATTTTACTACTGCACATTGTTGTTGCATGCTTTCACACAGTTGGGAACGGGCCTTTGGTGGGTGCCTACTGGGAATTTATTTCTCACACCCTTTTTGGGTCATGTTTTTCGGCCCAAATAGATTACGTTTCTGCAGGTGTAGATAAGGGCAAAGGTCCTTATACGGGTACTTGATTGCTATTGGGGTATAGGAGAGCATGGGACCGAGCTTTGGCCCGTGATGCTGTGGGCTGTTCTGTTATTCTTTCTGTACTTGTATTTCAGTTGTAATGTATTGTATTGAAGTGTACCATATTCTGGCTATTTTATAGAATAGTGACATGCTGCATCTTTATATATATATGACTGCTATTTTTTTTCTTTTAGTTATCAGTTATCCATTTCAGTTATATATATTGTTGCTGCTTCCGCTGTTGTTGTATGTTTTATTTCATTCCGCTGCGTTTCACTTTGACAAATGAGGGAATAGTTTCCCCACTATCAGAACTGGGCCCTCGCTGCTAGTCGGCAGCCTCTGGCATTTGGGGAAATGCGCTTGAGGTCATGTGGCGAACCAGGTTCGGGGCACCCGTTGAGTAGCACCCGGGCCCGGGATGTTACAAAGTAGTATCAAAGGGGTTCTTTTCTTTGACTTACTGTTTGGAGCCTTAGTCAGGGATAGGACGAATGGTAGTTGGTAATAAGCTATGCTCGGGTGTATCTAACCCGTGTACAGGGAAAAGCCAATTTACCTCGTGTTGCAATTTTACTGATTTTTCAATTTATAGTTGATTTGATTTCACCGTTGGGTGACGCACTTGTGATTGTGTTGTTTATATTTTACCTATGGGTTCTATTTAGTTGCAACCTGATGAGATGAGGGTATTCCATCTCATGAATCATTTAGGAACATGCTAGAAATCACATGCCATGCATAGTTCCATGCCATGTAGGTGCATTAGAAATTGCATGATGTTGTGATAGTTGTTGTGCTAGAGAAGCATGTTGCTGTGATATCTGCTTGATAAATACCTGTTATGTGATAGGGTATGTTTGTGTGAGTCTATTAAAATAATGGACGCCAAACTTTGGTTTTTGGGGAGTATGGGACCCCATTGACCGGAATTTGGTGGATCATTGACTGTTTATTTTGTATAACACAAATAAGCTATCAAACTTTGATTCGTGGGGAGTATGGGCCCTCACAGGTCAGAATTTGACACTTAGGTGTTGTTTTTCAGTGTTTTCTAGGTTTCGGAGAAGTTTCTGAGGCATACTATCCGGAAACCCAGTATACACACCGTGTAGTACTTTAAACACGTCGTGTATGGTCTTCTGTTCGGGGAGAAAAATAAAAATTTTGAGTACATGCCGTGTACCCTAAGTACACGCCGTGTAGTCTCTTTTCATGTCACAAACCATGTGGGTGGAGACACGGGGAAGGGAGGAGCTTGGGGAAAACACTCCATGTAGTGTTGACCCGGAGTCCGCCCGTGTAACTAACAACACGGACAGAGGAGACCTTAAGACATACACGTCGTGTCCACTATGGAACACGCCATGTAGTCTGACCTGGGGACCCGACCGTGTAACTAACAACACGTGTCAGTGTAATCCTTTCAGATACACGCCGTGTGTCTATAGAATACTCCGTGTAGTGTGATCCGTGTGTCCGGCCGTGTAACTAACAAAACAGGTCGGCGGAGCTCGTATAGTACACGCTGTGTACCCGCGGGACACGCCGTATAGTCTTGTCCGAGGATAGACCGTGTGGACTTAGCCGTGTGACTGGGATACGGGGTGATGTACACGCCGTGTGCGGGTGTAACACGCCGAGTAGTCGGCCATGTCAAAAACGACATGGGCAGTTGGAAAATTACACCATACATTCCGTGTAGTCAGTATACACGCCGTGTAGTTTTGTTCAAATGGGAGCCGTGTGGCTTAGCCGTGTCGAAGGACCCGGGTGGGGAAGGGAAGTCAAGTACACACTGTGTAGTCAGTATACACGTCGTGTAGTCTTCTTCTTCAAATCTTGAAATGTTTTCTTCCTCTTGTGTCCCTTTATGGTTCCTTCATTTTCAGTCTTGATAATCTTGAATCTAAGGCATGTTTTTGACCTTGTAGTGTCATGCCACCTAGACGACTGCGCGTTGTTCACCAGGAGAGCAGTGACGATTATACTCCAGAGATGGTGGGCCATGGGCTATCAGTAGATCAACCAGTAGAACCAGATGTGGAACCATCTGTTATACCGGACACAGGCGCAGAGGCGCAGTTCCGTGAAGGCTTTATGCGGTTCATGCAGACCTTTCAGGGAGCACCACCAGCTGCCACATCTATGGCTGAGCTGACATATATCTTTCAGCATCAGCATCTGCCTACGTTTTCAGGGGATGGCGGACCACAGGCTATGGAGTATTGGCTAGGATCGATGCAGACTATTTTCGAGCATCTTAAGACACCTCCAGGGTGGAGGGTCAAGCTCGCGACTTATATGCTGCGTGATTCCACCAAAAGGTGGTGGGACGTTACCACCCAGTCATAGCATCACAGGGACATGGCGTGGGAGGATTTTTAGGCAGTCTTCTATGACTTCTTTTTCCCGGAGACACTGAGGGAAGATAGAGCTTGAGAGTTCATGAACCTGCAGTAGGGCGCTATGTCGGTGATGGACTATTCTGCTCGTTTCACCGAGCTTCAGCGTTTTTCACCCATACTAGTGGATGATGAGACGTTGAGAGCCAGACACTTTGAGGATGGTCTTCGTTATGACATCTGAGCGCTGGTGAATGTTTTCAGGTTGCCTTCAATACACACTATTGTGAACCAAGCACTGATTATAGAGAGGAACCTACGGGAATCTAGTGGTGTGGGCCAGGGCGGCTCAGCCCCAGTCACTGGTACTATTTCTGCTGACAAGAGGAAGAGACGGATGGACTTCTCTCAGGGTGGCAGTACCAGTCAGAAGAATGCTTCAGGTGGTCAGGTTATGTGCTACCAGTGTGGTAAAGAGGGGTACAAGAGACCGCAGTGTCCACGTGATCCAGTGGAGTGCTAAGCTTGCGGCAAGATGGGTCATCTGTAGCGCTTTTACAGGGCGTTTCCACCAGTGGCTAGTGAGAGGGGTTCTGTGTAGACTTCACGAGCAGGAGCAGGACCAGCAGCTTCTTACCAGTCAGGGAACTGTAATACGTCAGGTCGTGCAGGTAGGGATGGTGGACATGGTCGTGGTAGCCAGACACCAGGATCTCAGAGGCAGTAGGGCGGGACAGCTCAGGGTAGCCAGGCTATGTCGTAGGGCCGCGACACTGGGCAGGCATATGCAGTGCAACAGACCCAGCAGGAGCAGGATCCCAGACCTTCTACAGTCATAGGTACTATCCTATTAGCTTTTGTCTTATCTTCATTACTTTTTTATACAGGTGCTATACATAGTTTCATATCTGTACCCGTTGTGGAGAGCCTTGGGCTCTGTGTTTCTTCTTCTTTTGATGTCATGATGCTAGACACTCAATTGGGGACTAGAACGGCTGGTGTGCATCACTGCAGGAAGTTCCTCCTTGAGGTTGGTGGGTGTCACTTCCTTTGGGACCTCTATGTCTTGAAGATGACAACTTATGACTTCATTCTCAGGATGGACTGGTTGGTTCCCTTTCGATCCTTTATAGACTGCTATCGTCGCAGGGTGTGTTTCACATCACCAGAGGGCAGAGAGTTTCTATAAAAGGGCGAATGGGATGTTCAGGCGAGTCGAGCTGGACCAGAGCATCGTGGGTGAGGTGGAGTCACAACCCAGATTTCTAGCTTATATCTGGATGATCAGGGGACTTGTCAGGCGGATTTCCCTCTGGTGGTTGATCGTTTTAGGGATGTCTTCTCGGACGACTTTTCGAGTCTACCTCCAGAGCGATAGGTGAATTTCTCTATTGAGCTTGTGCCAGGGGCATCATCAGTGTCCATTCCTCCTTATAGGATGGCTACACCTGAGTTGAAGGATCTCAAGAGGCAGTTAGAGGAGTTACAGGCGAAGGGTTTTATCCGACCCAGTACTTCTCCTTGGGTTTCTCCGGTCCTTTTCGCAAAGAAGGCGGATAGTACCCTCAGACTTTGTGTGGATTATCAGAAGCTGAACCAATTGATGGTTAAGAACCGATATCCCTTCCTAAGGATTGATGATATTTTTTATCAACTTCATGAAGCACGAGTCTTCTCGAATATTGACTTGAGATCATGATATCATCAGCTGTGCGTGAGACCATCAGATATACCACTGACAGCTTTTCAGAGCAGATATGGTCTGTATGAGTACTTGTTTATGCCGTTTGGACTCACGAACGCGCCAGCAGTTTTCATGGATCTGATGAATCATGTGTTCCATCCTTATCTGGATTCTTTTGTGGTAGTATTCGTGGACGAAATCTTGGTGTACTCTCATACTCGACACGACCATGCCACCCATCTTGAGATCGTATTGAGTACACTGAGAGAGCATCGGTTGTATGCTAAGATCTCAAAGTGCCACTTTTGGATGGACCAGATTCACTTCCTGGGTCATATCATCTTAGAGACAAGAGTTGCAGTAGACCCAGAGAAGGTGAGAGCAGTAGTTTCTTGGGAGCAGCCTAAGAACATGTTTGAGATACGAAGTTTCTTGGGGCTGGTTGGTTACTACAGATGCTTCATACAGGATTTCTCCCACTTAGCAGCGCCATTGACGGGTTTGACTAAGAAGGGTGTAAAGTTCATTTGGTCGGAATCTTGTGAGACAGCCTTTTAGGACATGAAAGGAAGGTTGATATTAGCACCGATCCTGATACTCCCAGAGCAGGGGAAGAGCTATATAGTTTACTATGATGCATCAGGTATTGGGCTGGGAGCAGTGTTGATGCAGGGCGATCGAGTTTTTGCATACGGTTCTCGGAAGTTGAGGCCACATGAGAGTAATTACCCTACGCATGATCTCGAGTTATCTACAGTTGTGCATGTGTTGAACTGTTGGAGGCATTATCTATTGGGAGAGCATTTTGTGGTTTTCACCAACCACAAAAGCCTCAAGTATATTTTTACTTAGCGTGACTTGAATCTGAGGTAGAGAAGGTGGGTCGAGTACCTGCAGTCCTTTGATTTTTAGATTGCCTATACACCTGGTAAAGGTAATGCAGTAGCTGATGCACTGAGCAGGAAGACGCAGATACAGGTAGTGCAGGAGGCCAGTGGTGAGTGGTAGCTTATGGCTTTGTTCTCTGAGATTCATTTGGAGGTGTACGACAGTCAGGGGCAAACTTATCTTTCATCTTTAGCTGTGACTTCTACCCTCCTGGATAGAGTGAGGATGAGACAACTATCTGATTCAGAAGTCCTAGTCCTACGGGAGTCGGTGGAAAGTGAGGACCCTCCTCCTGGTTGGACGATAGGCGATGATGAGGTACTGTGTTTCCATGGACGAGTATGGGTTCTAGGGGATATACGCGAGGAGCTGATGTGGGAGTTTCATGCTTCAGCTTGGGCAATTCATCTCGGGGTTACTAAGATGTACCGTGACTTGAGACGTCAGTACTGGTGGTCGGGTATGAAGAGAGATGTAGCTGGTTTTTTTACAAGGTGCTCCACCTGTCAGCAGGTGAAGGCAGAGCATTAGAGGCTAGCTGAACAGTTATAGCAGTTACCCATTCCGTAGTGGAAATGGGATGATGTCGCGATGGATTTCATGACTGGATTGTTGAGGTCACCTCGAGGCAATGATGTCGTGTGGGTTGTTGTGGACTGACTCATGAATATAGCTCATTTTTTTCCGATCAAGGAGACCTTCGGTGTTGACGAGCTCAAAAAGTTGTATATCCGAGAGATCGTACGTCTTCATGGGTCCCTCATTCTATCATTTCAGATAGGGATGCCCGCTTTACGTCTTGTTTCTGGCAGAGTTTTCAGAGGGCATTGGGTACACAGGTGATTCTGAGCACAGCTTACCACCCTCAGATCGATGGTCAGTCAGATCGTATGATACAGGTGCTTGAGGAAATGCTGTGTGGATGCGTCCTAGACTTTGGGGGCTCCTAGGAGAAGAATATACCCTTAGTCAAGTTTGCCTATAATAATAGCTTTTAAGCAAAAATTGATATGGCACCTTATGAGGCTTTATACGGTAGGCCATGTCGATCACCTTTGTGCTGGATAGAGGCAGGTGAGGCAGCTTTACTAAGACCACAACTTGTATAGGATACTACTGAGCAGGTCCAGTTGATTCAGAAGCGGATGGCTACCGCGCAGTCTCGTCATAAGTCTTATGCTGATCGCCATAGACGACCTTTGGAGTTTGTGATCGGGGATCAGGTTTTCTTATGTGTTTCTTCGAGGCTAGGACACAGGCAGATCAAGAGTTAGGGTAAACTTTCACCGAGGTATGTGGGGCCATTTGAGATTCTGGAGAGAGTCGGGCTGGTTTCCTATTGGTTGTAGTTACCGCAGAGGTACCGAGCCATGCACGACGTCTTCCATGTATCTCAGTTGCGCCGCTATCATGCAGACCCGTATCACACCTTTCAGCCTGAGGAGGTTGAGCTTGAGTTAGATGCGTCCTTTGAGGAGCATCTGATTCGTATCGTTGACAGGATCACGAAGGTTCTCCGAGGCCGGACAGTTTCTCTCGTACGGGTGCTATGGCAGCATGGCTGAGTGCAGGACGAAACCTGGGAGTGGGAGACCGACGTACGTGCTCAGTGGCTAGAGCTGTTCTGAGCTTTATCTTCACCACCCTTGGAAGGGAAATTCAGGGATGAATTTCTATAAGGGGGGAAGTTTTTAAGAACTCGGTTCTTATCTTTGAGGTACAGGTTTCTTCTTTTCTCCTTTCCTTAAGTGTTTTTGAGAAAATAAGGAAAATGGGGAAAATCCCAAATTTTGGAAGTACACGCCGTATACTTTTCCACACGTCGTGTACTTTTGGCCGTGTGGGATGAGTACACAGGGCGTGTTGTCATGTCGACGATGAAGGGTGTAAAGACCAACTACACGCCGTGTATTGGTCCGTTACACGCCGTGTAGTCAGTCGGCAGGCGAATAGTAAGGCGGTGGATAACTATGCTACAACACATGCCGTGTACTCATGAATACACCACGTGTAGTTATGTCGGCAGGTGAACAGTGCCACGCTGGTGGGAAGCCGCCAGGGGAACATTTAAAAAATGGGAATTACACGCCGTGTACTTGGAAATACACACCGTGTAATTTGTTTTTTTCTCTTAAAATGGGCAGTAGCCTCCCCTATTCACAGGGAAGGCTTAGAATGGGAAGAGAGCTCGGGAGAGGATGGTCAAAGCTTCAAGGATCCACCGAGCACACGTCTGGAATCTGTTTCCACCTCAGACGATCTCGTTGGAACCGCACGGGTAAGAGCTTCCTTATCCCGGTGTGTCTCTTTCCAATTCTTCCCCTAATGGGAGTTATTTAAGTTTGAACATGTTTTCTTCTAACCCAGATCTTTGTTGTTCTTGGATGATTCGTGGGTCGACGTTCACGTATAATGCTCGTTGGCGTTTAAGGTAGGTGGCTTGGTGTTTAGTTTTCTAACTGCTGTGTGTTTTTTGTATTTTAGTGCCACGAACCCATGTTGGGGTGTCGTGTGGCTGAGGCCATGGCTATTTTAACTACCTAGAACTGCATAGGTAATTAAATGAAATTGTAAAATTATTGTTTGGGATCAGTACTTGGATCCAGGACCACCTCAGGGGTGCGTTCCTCTGTTTAGCCGTTTGGCCAGGATACCTGTGGGTATGACTTGTTTATTTTATGCCTTTAATGAAATGATTGAAGAATTTACTTGAGAGGAATTTCTTGTTTTACTGCTTGATTACATGTTGGGCTTGGCCCGATTAACTGTTTAGCCTGAGGGAGGTGTTGTGATTAGCTTGTGGGCATGTACTACCTAGCCTGTGGGAAACTTCTTCCGTGCCTGTGGGCAATAGAATCTATGCCTAAGGGAGACACTACCTACGCCTGTGGGAAATATCTGTATGCCTGTGGGCAGATTCTTGTGGTTGGATTCTCTTTACCTTAGGGTAGGAGTTGTACGTGTCTGAGGACATTGGCTGTTTTACTTAGAATATTCACTATGGTGATATTTTAAATAAATGATTAAATGGATATTAAAATGGCAATATAACTGGTTAAGTTAGACACTTTCAGTACTGCTTACTTTATTGAATATTACTACTGCACACTATTGTTTCATGCTTTCACACAGTTGGGAACGGGACTTTGGTGGGTGCCTACTGGGAATTTATTTCTCACACCTTGTTTGGGTCACGTTTTTTGGGCCAAACAGATTACGTTTTTGTAGGTGTAGATAAGGGAAAGAGTCCTTATACTGGTACTTTATTTCTGTTGGGGTATAGGAGAGCATGGGACTGAGCTTTGTCTTGTGATGCTGTGGGCTGTTCTGTTCTGCTTTCTGTACTTGTATTTTAGTTATAATGTATTGTATTGCAGTGTAACATGTTCTGGTTGTTTTATAGAATAGTGACATGCTGCATCTTTATATATATATGACTGCTGTTTTTTCCCTTTTAGTTATCAGTTATCCATTTCAGTTGTATATATTGTTACTGCTTCTGCTGTTTTTGTATTTTTTATTTCATTCTGTTGTGTTTCACTTTGACAAATGAGGGCATAGTTTCCCCACTATCAGACCTGGGCCCTTGCTGCTAGTCAGCAGCCTCTAGCGTTTGGGGAAATGCACTTGAGTTCATGTGGCAAACTGGGTTCAGGGCACCCGTTGAGTGGCACCCGGGCCCGGGACGTTACACCGCCCACCCCCCTGGACACCCCATACCCCCCTGGACAGCCCGCCCACCCCCTGGACAACCCCCCACCCCCTGGAAAGCCCCCCACCCCCCTGGACACCCTCGACCCCCTGGACAGCCCCGCCATCCCCGTGGATAGCCCGCCCACCCCCCTGGACAGCTCGTACCCCCTAGACAGCCCCCCACCCCCGTGGACACCCCCCCCCCTCGGACACCCGCCTACCACCCCCCGGACACCCCCATTCCCCCGGATTCCCCCACCCCTGGAACCCCCCCCCCCCCCACCCCACCCCCTCGACACCCCGACCCCACTGGAGAGCCCTGCCACCCCCCGTGGACAGCCAGACCACCCCCCATGGATAGCCCGCCCACCCCCCTGGACAGCCCGCCCACCCCACTAGACACCTCGTACCCCCTGGACAGCCCTGCCACCCCATGGACAGACCACCCACCCCCCTAGACACCTAGTACCCCCCTGGACACCCCGCTCACCCCCCCTGGACAGCCCGCCCACCCCCCTGGACACGCCCTACCCCCTGGACAACCCGACCACTCTCGTGGACAGCCCACCCACCTGGACACCCCGACCCCCCTAGACATCCCCCCACCCCCTAGACACCCCCTACCCCCCTGGACAGCCTGACCACCCCCATGGACAGCTTTCCCACCTGGACACCCTGACCCCCCTAGATAGCCCCCCACCCCCTGGACACCTCTGACCCCCCTAGACAGCCCCGACACCCCCTAGACACCCTGCACCCCCCTAGAAACCCCCTCCCCCTTGGCCAATGTATTTGATCACTCAAATTATCTACTAAAATATAAAATTTCTTCAATCTAAAATTTAGTCAACTCCTGAATAATTCTCCTCCACAAGTGTACATGATCTTGTACACTCATGTATAGTTCTTCAAAGATATTTTGTTATAAATATAGTATTTTTTGTCTTTTATATTATGATTCTCATATAGAGTAGCGTGTCAATTATTGTTTCATATAAAGTGAACAATTCTCGTTTACTTAAATATATATTTGATGAAACGTTAATCTTATTGAATTTATTTTGACGAAATGACTTATAACAATTTTTTTACAGAATAGATAGAAGTTGGATGTATGAAACTGATCGGATCTCAAGCAATTTTCAAAACAATTTGAAGAGATTTTTAGATTTTTCATTTCACAATGCTTCAGATAGTGGTTGCATACACTACCCATGTTCCAATTGTGTTGGTAGACCTTGGTTGAGCCATAAATAAGTTAGCTACCACATAACCAAATATGGTTTTCAAGAAAACTACTATGTGTGGTATCACAATGGGGAGAAAATTAAATCTCAAATTGTTGATGATCCAAATGAGAGGACTGGAGTGGGGAATTTGTTATATGACCAGTTTCTATTTATTCATCATCATGAAGAAAAAGGATTTCGACCCAAGAAGACTTCAATATGAGCACACATGATGTGTCTAATGAAAATGATGATGATTTCAGGGTGAAAAAATTGAATGATTCTGCCACAACTCCAGTACATCGACAATGTGATAAAATGAAAAAGCTGGAATTTTTAATCTGATTGTTTCCTAGGAAAACTATGTGTGGGATTTCTAATACAGAAATTGATTACATTCTTACCTTCTTGAAGGATTTACTTCCAGATGATGAAGATATTCCCTCAAACCACTATATGGCATGGATGTTAGTTGAGAAACTTGTATTTTCAAGAAAAAAAATTCATGATTGCCCGAAAGATTGCAGTTTATTATAGGAGGAAACCGCTGAATAAAATGATTGTATAAAATGTGGCACATCCCGCTGGAAGTCAAAATCTAATAGAACACCATCCCACATGCCACAGAAAGTAATGTGGCACTTTCTATTGATACCCAGACTCCAGAATCTTTTTATGTCTAATGAAATATCAATAAAAATGAGATGGAATGATACTGAGAGAAAGAAGACTAATGATGAGTTGGTTCACCCAGCAGATGGATTTTCATGGCATAGATTTGATGCTCGATATCCTGATTTTGCAGCTAACGTGTGTAATGTGAGACTGGGTCTTTCATGCGACGGTTTTAATCTGTTTAGGTAGATGCTTACTTCGCACAGCACATGGCTAGTTTTTATACACATTTATAATCTTCCCTCATGGTTTTGTATGAAAAAAACCTTTCACTTTCATGATTATACTCATATCTGGCCCTTCTGATCCTGGAATTTATATTAACGTATACATGCAACATTTAATAAAAGAGTTGAAAATTCTTTGGTATGTGGGTGTTCACACATACGATGCATATTCAAAAGACATATTTCAGATGTGTGTTATGCTTATGTGGACAATCAATGATTTTCTGGCTTATGTAATGATGTCTGGATGGAGCATGAAGGGAAAACTGTCATGTCCTATTTGTATGAAGAATACATAATCCAGAAGACTGAAACATCGTTGTAGTTTCAGTTTTATGGGACATCGAAGATTATTTCCAATGGACCATCCATATATAAATAATCTTCGAAGATTTGATAATACCATAGAGACCGATGATCCACCTCAGTGTATGTCTGGAACTGATGTGCTTAATGAATTTAAAGATTTCAGTTTTTCATTCAATAAGGGTCAAATGAAATCTAGAAAGAGAAAGAATGTTTCCACTGAAACCTTTTACAATTAGAGGAAGAGGGGTATATTTTTTGATTTGCCTTATTGGTCAACCAATTTGTAATGTCATTGCTTAGAACATGAGAACACAACATGATGGTGTTATGGTTACTGCCACAACAGATTGTTATGCTAATGCATCAGATAGTAGACCACGATTTGAAAATGTGGGTTATTATGGAGTCGTTGAAAAAATAATAATATTGGATTATTACTCTCATGGACGAGTCACGATGATGAAATTTCATTGATTTGATTCGATGAAGAGACAGGGCACATTTATTGATGATTGTGGATTTTGAGTAATTAATATGACTCGAACTCTTGCTACCGAAGAACCATATATATTGGCATCAATGGCTAAACAAGTTTTTTATGTCAAAGACCAACTTCGACCTGAATTTTTTGTCATAGTTGAAGTAATTCTAAGACATATTTTTTATGATGGTGATGATGGAATTGAAACTTTCCCTACTTCCATTGGAACCAATCCATTTATTTTATTCGATGACTCTAATATCTCAATTGTCAGAGTTAATTGTGAACCTGAAGTTGTGGTGGAAAATATATAGAATCATCCATCCATGTTCTCAATTATTTTGGTTTAACTCGATTTGGGTTGTTAAGGTTGGTACTATTCAAATTGATTTAATATTGATTACAAATATGTTGTATCCCACTTGACCGTTATGTGAATTTTCAATGTTTATTGGTTGGAATTTTTATTTGAATTGCATTTTCTAATTTGGAATTGAACTGTATTTAAACCTACGAAACCAACATTTATAACTTGGTGAACATTGCAATGCTTCAACTGTGATTTGTATAAAATTTGTATGACTCTATGACCTCTCTTTAACATTTTACCAGGTAATGAACATGATGGTTTGTATTCTTCTGCAAAACATGTATTGAAACTTGCATCATCTACTCGAGCTAAAGAAATTGAATTTTTCCTTAATTTTGACAACTGCTTTACCACTTATGAATCTGGTAGAATCAATGTTCCTTGATTTTAATATACTGATGACACATAGTAAATAATCATCCTACTAAAAATTAAATTTCTTTATTACATCTTGTACGATTTATTTACTTCATTGTATCTTTTTTCAAGCTCACCTAAAACAATGGTTAGTTAAATTATCCACGAATCCCCCTATTCCCTCTCATTTATTTTGTTTTTTGGTTTACACATTAGTTATCCTTTTCTATTTACTTCCATATTTTTTTTCAAATGCAGGAAATGAAACCAATTGAAGAGAGGCAACGAAAACAGATTATGGACAACAATCGTCGCATGACTGAGTTAGGCATTCCACCACTAGTGCCTATAGTAAGTATTTTATTTCAAATATATTTATTTAAATAATATATAATGTCATGTGATTAATTTTTTTTAAACATTTTTTCAGGATCCATCTATTAGGCGACAGTTATTTGATGAGCAGCCTATTAGTGGTCCTAGTACTCGGGGTGTTCGTACGAGGGGGGTGGTACGGGAGCTAGACGATCTGGTCGGCATACCCGATTAGACCCCGCCCCTCCCAATGACATACCATCCATCCCACATTCTGATCCCAGTGTGCCGTTAGGGACACACGAG
The DNA here is from genome assembly GCA_963277665.1 of Viscum album. Classification (NCBI taxonomy): domain Eukaryota; kingdom Viridiplantae; phylum Streptophyta; class Magnoliopsida; order Santalales; family Viscaceae; genus Viscum; species Viscum album. The sequence continues at coordinate 58,742,176 of OY728156.1, forward strand.
ATATTTAGGCCTCCCATGTTTTCACTTCCCTTTACATCTGAGCCTCCTCACCCATCTGTACCATATCCGATGATGATTCCCACTCCCCATCCAGCATTTGGCCATCCATCCCTGTCATCTTTTTTTACTTCTGCTTCCTTCTCTTCAGGCTTTTATATTCCATATTCTTTGACTCCTGATCCACCAGAGTCTGTCCCTGTGGAGCATACATTGGGACCCACTCCATCTGTACAGGGTGTTCCTTCAGTTTTTGTGGATACAGCGGCGCCCATTGATCAGACTACTACAGGTATACTTATACAACCCTAACAAATTGTTACACCATTATTTATTTTCATTATAAGATGTATTGATAAAATATTTTTTTTTCTTTCTTAACAGATACATCTACTGATAAAAAGTGGGGGTGGGGGCCTACATGCATGCGTGCGGTGTGGAACCGCTGCACGTAGTTGATGGTGGAGTACAATGAAGATAGTCAGATGATTGAAAAATCAGGGCAGCAATGTCGGAGTTTTTTGGCGACACTTGCCAAATACTCCGACATCATTCCTGTCAGCCCACTCTCATGGAGACAGCTGCCAAATGAAGTCAAGGATAAATCCTGGGCAGAGATATGGGTAAAAAAATCTGTTGTATTTAATGCAATATATTAATTTTTGTATTTATATGAATTAATATTTTGGTGTCAACTACGGTTTAATTTCCTCGATGGTGAGGGTGCATGGCCAGCATGTCTAAAGGATTTAGTTGAGCTTTTGAGAGTTTATAAGTATGAGTTATACATTGGCAGGCGTGCTAGAGTGGGCACAAAGTTAGAGGCAGTCCTTGTCATAGATGATTGTCTGTTAGAATAGTACCGATAGATGATTACTCATTAGACGACTAGACAATTTACGGTATTAATCAAATTAGAGGTATTTAAATGAAAATTTTCATGTTTTTTGTTAATACTAATTATTGAATTTTATTTAGGATGCATCTGGAAGAAAGAAAAAAACATTAATGCTAATAAATACGTCCACACATTGGGATGTACTATGATTCCATAATTATTTGATTGCTAAAATTGTTATATAGTTTTAGTTATACAATTACTATTTTTTTGGTATCCTGTTTTTAATTATGGTTTCCTACATTCAATGTCATTGTAGAGGCATAAATTGAATATAGAAGGACGTGTGCCTCAAGAAAAACTATTTTTCTCGAGTAGAAAGAAGAAAGATGGAAGTGTGGTTAATGAACCAACTCAACAGCAGATTGTAAGTTTTACTTTGTAGATTTAAAATTTTAATCTCTATTTTGTAACTTAATAATATATTTATATTTGTAATAGGCTGCTTTAGAGGACCTTGATTCCCAGGAACCTGACAATTTTGGGCCAAACGATCACTTACATCAGGTGTTGGGAGATGAGCACCCTGGTAGAGTATACTACCGACCTAGGAAGAGTATAGTTTCGACAAGGTATTGGCCCTCCTCAGGTACGATTTGTAGTGCCACTGAGTTGCAGCAGGTTAAGGAACAAGTAGAATAGGCTAAAAAAGGTCCATAGAGATGGAAGAACAGTCTGCTAGGGCAAACACTTCATTTATGAAACTGATGGAAGTTTTACATCCAACACTTCCACCAGAGGCCATCACTGCTTGTGATGAATATATGTCATCGATACATTCTATATATGGTGCACTGGGTGGAAAAACTAGTGGTGGTCAAGACGATGGTGAGGAGGAGGCCGAGGTGGAGGAGGAGGAGGGCAAGGAGGAGGCTGAGGCGGAGGAGGAGGGCGAGGAGGAGGCTGAGGCGGAGGAGGAGGGCGAGGAGGAGGCTGAGGCGAAGGAGGAGGGCGATGAGGAGGGCGTGGATGATGATGGGGATGATGATGGGGATGACAATGAGGATGAGGGTGAGGGTGATGATGATGGTAATGATAGTGATGGTGATGAGGGACATATTGATCCGTTACATTTTTGACTGATATTACTGACCTTTGATGTTTATTGATTTTTTATGCCTGAATATATGTGTGATTTGGTAGGTCACATTATCTTTATTTTTTTATCTATAAATAAAAAAACTTGACTTGATGATTTGTTGTGACTGATTCACCCCTCCCCTAGATAGCCCTCCCACCCCCTGGACACCCCCCACCCCCTGGACAACCCGTACCCCCCTGGACAGCCCCGCCACCCCCATGGACAGCCCACCCACCCCCTGGACAGCCCCCCACCCTCTGTTAATGGGTTTTCCAGTTGTGGGTGTTAATTTGAACATTGATAAAACATCAGTGGTTCCATAATATTTTTCTCTAAAAATGAAATCTTAAATTTAATGATTGATAGGAAATGAGATTCTAAATGATTTAAATGATTATTTATATATTATGAATGTTTTATTTTTAAAAATCATGGATTTTGTGAAATCCCCCTATTTTAATGAAATTTAAATTTTTTAGTGGAATTTAGAAAATTGGTGGTGTGATTAGAAGTTGATATAATGAAATTATTTTTTTAACCTTGAAATAATTTTCTTAGAAAATATGTAAATACCATCCCATGAACCCAAGACAGCCCCCCAAATAGCCTCCCCACCCTCCTCCCTGGACCCCAGACAGCCCCCCGGATAGCCCCCCAGACAGCCTCCCCACCCTCCTTCCTGGATCCCGGACAGCCCCCCGGAAATCCCCCCCACCAGCCTCCCTAGACCCCAAACATCCCCCCAGACGGCCCCCCAGACAGCCCCCCGGACAGCCCCCCACCCTCCTCCCTGGACCTTAGATAGCCACCCAGACAACCCCCCAGACAGCCCCCCAGACATCCCCCCAGACAGCCCCCCGGACAGCCCCCCACCCTTCTCCCTGGACCCCGAACAACCCCCCGAACAGCCCCCCACCCTCCTCCCTGGACCCCGGACATCCCCCCACCCTCCTCCGTGGACCCTGGACATCCCCCTCCCCTCTCTCTAAACATATGTGTTTTTTTGTGTTATTGAAGGTGTTTTTTGTGGTGTTTGAAGTATGTTTTTATATGTTTTTTGTGCTGTTTTTTATGTTGGTTTATGCAATGAGGTGTATGCAATGTATTATGCAGTGTTTTGTGTAGTGTATTATGCAGTGTGTTTGTTTTTTGTGATCTTTTTATGTGTGTTTTTTATGCAGGTGTATGCAGTGTATTATTCAAGCTAGGCTATTTTTATGTGTTTATTTTTTATGCAGGTGTATCTTAAGGATGTTTGCAGAGTTTTGTGTGTTTGTGAACTCCCTGGACACCCCCCCTCCTTCCTGGACCCTGGACAGCCCCCCCCCCCCCTCCCTGGACCCTAGACAGCCCCCATCCCTCCTTCCTGGACTTTGGACAGCCCCCTCACCCTCCTCCCTGGACCCCGGACATCCCCCCAACCCAACACCCCAACATTGGGTGAGCAAAGATTTGGCATATATAAAACATCACGACAATTCACGAAAGGCTAAGGACCACCTACCTTGATTCCGGAGACAATCTCACTCTTAATTCAGCATCTCAGATCCCAATCTAAGCTCTCTTCAAGATTCACCCTAAATCCCAATAGAAAATAGGGTTTTAGATATTTGGAATAAGATTAGATAAGAGTGTAAAACCTAATCAAACAAAGTAAGCAAGGAGGGGATTAGACTCACTCGGATCTTCAATCTGCACTTGACGACACTCAAAACACCCAAGGATCAAAGGAGATCCACCCTTAAGAGCTCTTGGGAGCTTTGGATTGTGTTTATACTTTATTACAAGGATCCATGGATCATTTTTGATGTGTACTAGTCAACCTCGACTCAATCTGAGGCACAGTGTGGTCGGTACCACTCAAAGTGTCTCACTTTTATTTGAAATGGACAACATTTTAAGTGAAAACAACAACTGGCATGTGGAAAACTGACCAAATGCATTTGGATTCTGTTGATACTTTAGGAAAACGATCCATGGGTCATTTGTGACGTGTACTAGTCAACTCCTCCTCAATACGAGGCATGGTGTGGCCGGTACCACTCAAACTGTCTCACTTTTATTTGAAATGGACATGATTTTTTAGTGAAAACAACAACTTGCATATGGAAAACCAACCAAATGCTTTCTGATTGTATTGATACTTCATTAAAATGATCCATGGGTCATTTTTGACATGTACGAGTCAACCCCGCCTCAATATGAGGCATGGTGTGGCTGGTATCACTCAAAGTGTCTCTCTTTTGTTTAAAATGGACACTGTTTTAAGTAAAAACAACAGACATATGGAAAACTGACCAAACGTATTCTGATTGTGTTGATACTTTAGAAAAACGATCCATGGTTCATTTGTGACATGTACGAGTCAAACCCGCCTCAATCTGAGGCACGATGTGGCTGGTACCACTCAAAGTGTCACCTTTATTTGAAATGGACAACATTTTAAGTGAAAACAACAACTGGCATACGGAAAACCAAGAAAACACATTCGGATTGTGTTGATAATTTAGGACAATGATCCATGGGTCATATGTGATGTTTAAGAATCAATATCGCCTCAATCTGAGGCAAGGTGCGGCCAGTATCACTTGAAGTGTCTTTCTTTTGTTTAAAATGGACTCCCTTTTAAGTAAAAAACAACTGGCATACGTAAAACCGACCAAACGTATTCAGATTGTGTTGATACTTTATCATAAGGATCCATGGTTCATTTTTGACATGTACAAGTCAACCCCGCCTCAATCCGAGGCATGGTGTGGCCGGTACCACTCAAAGTGTCTCACTTTTATTTGAAATGAACAACATTTTATGTGAAAACAAAAACTGGTATACGGAAAACTGACCAAACGCATTCCGATTTTGTTGATACTTTAGGACAACGATCCATGGGTAATTTTTGATGTGTACAAGTCAACCTAGACTCAATCTGAGGCATAGTGTGGCTGGTATCACTCGAAGTGTATTTCTTTTGTTTAAAATGGACACTCTTTTAAGTAAAAACAACTGGCATATGGAAAACCGACCAAACGTATTCGGATTGTATTGATACTTTAGAAAAAAGATCCATGGGTCATTTTTGACATGTACGAGTCAAAATCACCTCAATCTGAGGCACATTGTGGTCGGTATCACTTGAATTGTCTGTCTTTTATTTAAAATGGACATCATTTTAAGTAAAAACAACTGGTATACGAAAAACTGATCAAACATATTCATATTGTGTTGATACTTTAGCAAAATGATCCATGGATCATTTTTGACGTGTACAAGTCAGCCCCGCCTTAATCTGAGGTATGTTGTGGCCGGTACCACTCAAAGTGTCTCACTTTTATTTGAAATGGACAACATTTTAAGTGAAAACAACAACTAGCATACGAAAAACCGACCAAACGCATTATTATTGTGTTGATACTTTCGAAAAACAATCCATGGGTTATATGTGATGTGTACGAGTCAACCCTTCCTCAATCTGAGGCACGGTGTGGTCGGCATCACTCAAAGTGTCTTTCTTTTGTTTACACACTTTTAAGTAAAAACAACTGGCATATGGAAAACCGAACAAACATATTAGGATTCTGTTGATACTTTATAATAAGGATACATGGGTCGTTTGATACATGTACAAGTTAACCCCACCTCAATCCGAGGCATGGTATGGCTGGTACCACTCAAAGTGTCTCACTTTTATTTGAAATGAACAACATTTTAAGTGAAAACAACAACTGGCATACGGAAAACCGACCAAACGCATTCGGATTCTGTTGATACTTTAGGAAAAAAATCCATGGGTCATTTTTGACGTGTAAACTTTAACCCCTCTTCAATATGAGGCACAATGTGGCTGGTACCACTCAAATTGTCTCACTTTTATTTGAAATGGACAGGATTTTAAGTGAAAACAACAACTTGCATATGGAAAGCCAACCAAATGCTTTCAGATTGTATTGATACTTTAGGAAAACGATCCATGAGTCATTTTTGACGTGTATGAGTCAACCTTGGCTCAATCTGAGTCATGGTGTGGCCAGTATCACTCTAAGTGTCTCTCTTTTGTTTAAAATGGACATCATTTTAAGTAAAAACAACTGACATACGAAAACCGACCAAACGTATTCGGATTGTGTTGATACTTTAGCAAAATGATCCATGGGTCATTTGTGACGTGTAAGAGTCAACACCACCTCAATATGAGGCATGGTGTGGCTGGTACCACTCAAAGTGTCTCACTTTTATTTGAAATGGACAACATTTTAAGTGAAAACAACAACTGGCATACGGAAAACTGACTAAACACATTCAGATTGTGTTGATACTTTAGGACAGTGATCCATGGGTCATATGTGATGTGTACGAGTCAACCCCACCTCAATCCGAGGCACGGTGTGGCCGGTATCACTCTAAGTGTCTGTCTTTTGTTTAAAATGGACATCATTTTAAGTAAAAACAACTGGCATACGAAAAAACGACCAAACGTATTCGAATTGTGTTGATACTTTAGCACAAGGATCTATGGTCTAGCCTCACACAATCCACTTCTCATGTGTGGAACTCCTACCCCTACTCTAAAACACATTACATTTAATACGCCAAGGACAACTACATTCCATAAGTCACACAAGCTCATTGATACATGCCCATTATCATCATCGCTAAGTTTAGAGACACCCGCCCCAAACCATGGGACATTATATTTGTGTTTGGTTGAAGTCATTTATATATTTCCTTATTTTGTGGTTATTAGCTTCTAATTTATAAATTCAATCATGTATGTTTTATACAAAATGCAATTTTGTATGTATTATTAATTATGTATAACACATATAATTACGTATTTAGTTTTTTATGTATTGTATTCATAATTGATAATTAAATTATGTATATATTCAATTCAATATTCAATTATGAATTGAATTCCATATTTCACATGTAATTGTCATCTTAATTCTGAATTGAATTCTAAATCAATTATATATGTTTATAATTACCTTAAGAATTATGTTTTAATTCTGTATGTGTATAGTTTCAGGGTGCATTATGTGTTAAATCTATATAAATTCTAAATCAATTATGTATGTTTATAATTACCTTATGAATTATGTTTTAATTATGTATGTGTATAGTTGCAGGGTTCATTATGTGTTAAATCTATATGAATTAATTGTGTATATGTATGTGTTATAGTTGGTTATTTCAGGTAATTAGAGTTGAGGAAACTGTAAATGCAGAAAGGGCGGCCTGAAAATCACAGAGCAGTAGGCTTCTGCCTAAATTTCACAGCAAATCCTATGCCAACGATTGTAAACCATTGGGATAGGGTTATGAATGTGTTTTATACCAACGTTTCTAGATAACTATTGGTAAAAACACTTTCCCAACGGTTTACAAACCATTGGGATATAGGTGAAATGTTTAGATATACCAACGGTTTGTGTAAACCGTTGATAAAAATCTTTACAAAACTATATTCCAACAGTTTAAAATCATTGGAATAGTATTTTTACCAATGGTTTCAAACCGTTGGTAAAAATTTATACCAATGGTTTGACATAATCGTTGGTATAATGTAGATTTCCTAACATATACCAATGGTTTTCCAGAAACCGTTGGCATATGTTTTTCCCTATGACTTACTTCCCTACGGTTTGGATAAATGTTGATATATATTATACCAAAAGTTATCCAGCCTTTACCGATGGTTTGGAACCATTAGTAAAGGGTTCATTTCTAGTAGTGTGTGAATGATCTATGAAATTTAGAATTTACCTCAACAAGATGAGCTATAAGGCTGTAAATTTCCTCAGGGATCGTGTTGGTCATCCATTGAAATACAGAAACTAAAGCATTTTCCATTGTCGATTGCCACTGATCCTATGTTTTCCTATAAGAGTATTATTCTTGAACTTTTTCTTTCAATCTTTCAATTTATCTTTGTAATTCCTAATCAACAACACTATTTGAACCCCCACCGAGTGTAGCTGTAACGACCCAAACTTTCATTAATGAAAATTCCTCTTAATCTAATTAAATGTCTTATTATGGTTATATAAAATGTGAACTTCATTGTTTTTATTTTAAGAATTGTGACCATTGCTAATATAGTCTTTGAACAGTGATCACATGATTAGTATAAATATAGGGCTTTAACAAATCCAATTTACTCAGACAAAGGAATTGATGACCTCATCCAGTAGAATTTCCCCGTACGAAGCCCATTTGTCAGAGATCAAAAAGGAGGTGGCATCATTGGGCTTCACTCTTGACCGAGCCTAAGCCAATCTTGAACACGTTAAGATTGAGCAGAACCGACTACGGGAGAAGTGGAAGTCAATAGAGATTGCCGCCCGAGCGATGTTATCCAAGCCACCCCAAGAGTTTATCACCATCACACACCTTACCCTTCAATCTTATGCGAGTGTTATAAGGGGTTATGTAACGATACCCTATCACTATGACTATGTACATTATTTTTGTATAAAGAATGTGCATTCATTTTATTATTGTTACTTTGTAAATAGTTTTTAAAGCACAAATAGTATTTTAGTTAATATTCAACTATGAAATCTATTGTAAGAACCCGAATCTTCATTTAAGGTATGATTTTCCTTTTTCTGGAGTTTTTAAGAAAAATGGAGTTTCTGGAAAATTTCGAAGTACATGTCATGTACTTTCTGAGTACACACTCTATACTCTTCTCCGGCTCGAAGCCGTGTGCTGGTCGTGCCCGGGCCACACACACGGTGTGTAGGGGTGACGTGGAGGCCGATTTTGGCAGAGTACGGAAAAACCTAGTACACGCTGTGTACTCTAAAAGTACACACTGTGTACTTTTCTTTTTTTCACAAAACGCACCAGGGTCGCGTCTGACGTACAGAACACACCCCTTCTCCAGGTTCTTCGTCCGAGAGCGACCCGTATGGACGGATCTTTCCCGAGCCCCCGCCTCTCCGTCCGTTCTCCGATTCGAGCACGGTTGATTGCGTTGGAAGTGCAGCGGTGAGTTCTTCCTTCTGCTTGAGCCTTGTTTTCCAATTCTTCCTCATTCTCAAGTTATCTAAGGTTGAACGTTTTGTGTGTTTTCTTAGATCTACGATGTTCTAGGGGGAATTAGCCATCGTGGTTCAAGTATATCGATCTCCTAGGATCGAGGTAGGTGGTTTGTGCCTTACCGTTCAAAGTCTCTGAGTTTTATGTGCGAATTTCCACCGATACCCGTGAACGGGGTATTGCGTGATTACCTTTTTGCCCCTGTTGTTTTTCTGCCTTGCATATATGCTTGTGTAGAGGTAATTTGACCATTTTAGAGGATAATTTGTTGTGTTTGGATGTTTTTTCCCTTTCTTTGTTCTGTTTACGACCTTTGGGTCTCGTTTACCTTTGGCTGCTACACCTGTTTTCATGCCTCACGGTTATAGGTTGAAGTGAAACTCATGACATGCTTGTTGCCTTGTAGACTGTTTAGCTAAGTAGCTCTATAGGTGTACTTTGGTTAGCAAAGTATCTCTATAGGTTTAATTTGGCCTTATAGCATTATTATGCACTGACTGGCACGGGGCTGAGAGAACCTAGTGCTATAGACTATAAGGGATAGACCGAGTGAGTGTCCCAGAGAGTCTTAGATATTACAGACTATAGAGGGGATGGACCGAGTGAGCTCCCAAATAGTCTTGGATTTTATAGACTACAGGAGGGTAGACCGAGTGAGCTTCCTCAGAGAGTCTTACCTTGTTTGAATCTTTTTAAGAACCTTCCCAGGCTAGAGGAGGAATTGACCGAGTGAGCTTCCTCAGAGAGTTTGTGATATACCTAAGGCTATAGGAGGAATTGACCGATATAGCTTCCTTAGAAAGTCTCTAGACCTTGGGGATAAGAGGGTTAGACCATGTGATCTTCATCAAGAGAGTCCCTGACTACCCTAGACTATAAGGGGAATTGACCGAGTGAGCTTCCCCAGAGAGTCTCATAAATTCGTATGACCAAGCCAGAGGGGTTAGGCTGAGTGCACTACCCAGAGGGTTGTGGTACTTATTGGATAGGACCAGAGGGGATGGCTGCGAGTACTTCCCAGAGGGTTTCCGAATTTAGCTGTTTGTTTCACTACTGTTGGTTTGTTGTGGATTGATTGCTTCTATGTATCATCCTGTTTTACTACTTACTGTTTATTGCCTACTGCTTACTGTTGCTGTTTACTGCTTATTGTACTTTTACCTGCCATATACTCACTGATTGTTAGGCACAGATCTTCGGGTGAATGCCTACTGGGATTTTATCTCACACCCTGTTTGGGTCGTGCTTTTGGGCCCAAGCAGACTATGTTGTTGCAGGTATAGACAAGGGCAAGTTCCCTTCGACTTCTGGAACTTGATTGCTTGGAGCAGGAGAGCATGGGACCAAGCTTTGGCTTACGATGCTGGGGAGTTGTTTACTTTTCTTTTGTACTTGTTTTGGTACTGTAGTGTTTTTGAGCATTGTGAATTGTTTATCTGCTTTCCTAGTTATGTATCATGCATCATTTCATACATACATATGTGCTCCAGTTGTTGATTTAGTCTTCTGCTGTTATATTTTTGGTTATTTCTGCTTCCGTTATTGCATGTTTATTTTTCGTCCACTGTGTACTCTGCCAATGAGGGCATAGTTTCCCCACTATCACACCCAAGTCCCTCGCTTCTAGTCGGCGACCTCTGGTGTTTGGGGAAATGCGCTTGAGTCCATGTGACCAACCGGGTACGGGGCGCCTCTGGGTGGCTTCTGGAACCGGGACGTTACAAAGTGGTATCAGAAGAATTATTTTCTCTTACTTTACTATTTGGATACTTTATCCAGGGATAGGATGGATTCGGAACTTGGTAATAAGTTGTGCCTGGGAGTAGCTAACCCGTGTACAGGGAAAAGCCATACCACCTCGTTTATTGCAGTTTTTGGTTTTGAGATTTTACGGTTGATACGATTTCACCTAGAGTGATTCACATGCTTTGTACTGTTATTGTTTTGATATTAAAGTTCTATTTCTTTTGCAACCCGATGAGATGAGGGTATGTCATCTGTTAGGACCAATAGGGGCCTATATACCCTGAGAGGGGGGGGTGAATCAGGGTATGGATATTCTTTTTCAAAGTTCTTCCTGCCCCGCTAGATCTTGACCTCTTTGTTACAAGGGTCACTTTTTTTGCACTTGTGTGTATGTTATGATCACTTACTTTCTCCTTTATCTGATGATGATGCTTTAAATGCAATGCAGGCAAATTAGCAGGCAGACGCATGGATTTTTACTTGGTTCACCCTCACTGGGCTACGTCCAAGGAGCATACGCCGACAGGTTGTCGGTCGTACCAAATTCCACTAATATTCACTAGATGTGGATACAAAGTTCGGGTTATATCACTTCTATGCCCAGGCTCACTGTCTTTACAAAGTTTAGGGTCTGCTCACTGCTTTCCCAAGGGTCACTCCCTGTTTCTCTCTCTCTGGCTCACTGCCAGTGGAGAGGATCACCTTCTTCCTCTTCCTAAGCTCACTGCTCCAGAAGGGAATCCACTCACAGTTTATAGACCTATAGGTCTCTTTATTTCCATTAAGGAATGCATCTTTCTCTGTATGTAGATGCTCTGTTGAAGTTCAACTTTCACCCGTAGATGAATACCCATTTGCCACTATCCACTGGGCAAACCACTTTGGAAACACCTTCGTGAAGCACCCTACTTCGCTAGGCTCCCAATTTCGCGAAGCTCAAACAAGCCTTCATGAAGCTCCTGCCTTTTCGCGAAGCTCTCTCGCAAAGCTCTCTCGCGAAGAACTCCTGCGAAGCTCAACTCGTTGCAAAGCAACTTCTCTCGCGAAGCTCACTAAGCCAACGCGGAACACACAACTTTCGCGGAGCTACAATAGCCGTCGCGAAGCTCCTCTTTCGCGAAGCACACCGGATCCACGAACTACCTTCACAAAACGAGAGCAAATGATCTTCTCTGAAAAAATCTCTCTACTTCTCTCGAGGAGGTCGGCCTCTATTTATAGGCGATTTCACCGACCCTCGTCCCTTCCGCGCGAAGTCAACGCCACATCATCTCAAATCGCGAAGCTCCAAAGATTCTGTTGGAATTCTGTCCAAATTGTGAAGCACCACGGCACTTTTCCGTTCGCGAAGCTTGACGTAGTCGCGAAGAATCACCGTCAACATACCTTTGCGACTTCGCCGCGAAGCTCCCTCGCAAAGCCCTTCACCGCCGCGATGCGCTTCAGCCACTGCCGTTCGCGAAGCTTGACGTAATCGCGAAGTATCACTGCCTCCATTCTTCTGGTATTCGCGATTTCCAAACCATGCATCCTATCTTCGCGAAATTCATGCCTTTGCCATATTAAATTATGATCTGCATGGAAATCCACTTTTCACGATGCTGACCAAACTCCAAATTTTGGACCCCAAAAATTTGGCAAACACTGGGAAACGGCGCCACCTTGTACTGCTCTTTTGTACCGCCTCCAGATCGTCCTTTCCTTTGTCATAAGTCTTTGTCAACATGGAATGTCAACAACTTCTCGGTAACTCGACAATTCTCCATGGAAACCTGCTTTGTCAACAAACACAATCAACCCAAAAATACTGCAATGTTACCTTGAGGGATTTTTGCCCAAAATCATCTCATGCATCATATAGGCACTTGTATAAATCACATGCCATACATTATTTCAATGCCATTTAGGGTGCATTAGCGATTTCATGCTGTTGTGATAGACGTTGTGTAGATTATGCATGTTTTTGTGATAGATGCTTGATAGAATATCTGTTGATTGTTAGAGAATTGTTTGTATTGTAATTTGTTTAAATGAACGCCAAATTTTGATTCTTAAGGTGTTATGGGCCCTCTTGAATTGGAAATTAGTGGATCATGATCCCGTTTCCTCTTGTACATGACTGTAGGGGATGCCAATCTTTGATTCGCAGGGAGTATGGGCCCTCACGGATCGGAATTTGGCACCTATTTGCCTTGTTTTCCATGTTTCTGGGCTTCTGTGCAATTTCTGAGCTACTGCCCAGAAAAACCCAGAATACACGGCATGTACTTTCTGGTTACACGCCGTGTAGTTTTTAGGACGTGTCACTGACTGTGTGTGCAGGAACACGGTGTTGTGAAAATAACATTAGGAGCACGTTGTGTACGGTATGTACACGCCGTGTAGTGTATAGCCTTGTACCCGGTCGTGTCACTAACAACACGGGTCGGGGAAGCTTGAGTAGAACACGCCGTGTTGTAAAGGAACATGCCGTGTAGTTCTGCCCAGGTACCCGGCCGTGTCACGAACAACACGGGTCGGCGTGACCTTCTCGAAGACACGTCGTGTTGCTTTTGGAACACGCCGTGTAGTCTTGCCCAGGTACCCGGCCATTTCACAAACAACACGGGATGGTGTCACCTTCTCCTATATATGTCCTGTTTGTTCGTAACATTCCGTGTAAGGGCCATCCATGTAGATGTACGTGTAACCAACAACACAGGCCGCCGAGTCAGTGTCTGGTACACGCCGTGTCCCTAGGGAACATGCTGTGTAGTCTGAGGTTAGTTGGAAATGTGTGAGTTAGCCGTGTAAAGAGACTAGGGCAGGGTAATAGTCTTCATGCACACGTCGTGTGTTGGGTTAACACGCCGTGTAGTTTGAGGTGTTACACGACCTGTAGGGCAGGGGTACACTCCCATGTCAGTGGCTTAAGAAGACACACCGTGTAGTTTTTATACACGTCGTGTAGTCATGTTTTGTAAACTTGTGTGTTTTTCTTCCCCTATTCCTGTTTTGTACTCTTGTGTTCTCTGACCTTGTTTTCTGATCTAAGTTATACTTTTGATCTTTCAGAGCTATGCCTCCAAGACGTCCTCCGGTTGTACATATGTCGTCAGGCAGTGATCAGATGCCAGATATGGCTGATCAGGGACTTCCTGTCGATCCTCCAGTCGAGCCATCCTTGGCACCGGCTGTCATACTCGTTGCAGGATCCGAGGCACAGTTCAGGGAGGACTTCTTGAGGATGATGTGGACCTTCCAGGGAGTGTCGCCTCCTGCCCCGTCGATGGCTGAGTTGACGCAGGTTTTCCAGCAGCAGCATCCTCCTACTTTTTTAGGGGATGGAGGACCTTAGGCTGTAGAGTCGTGGATAGAGGCCACACTGACCATCTTTGAGCACCTAGAGATCCCTCTAGAGAAAAGGGTAAATATGGCTACTTATATGCTCCGAGACACCACCAAGAGGTGGTGGGAGGTGATCTCATGGTCAGGGCGTCAGCATGATATGTCTTGGGACGAGTTTTGATGTACCTTCTATGACTAATTCTATCTGGATACCCTGAGGTTCGATCGATCCCGGGAGTTTATGAGTCCGCGGTAGGGTACTCTCTCTGTTATGGAGTACTCGTCTCGCTTCACTGAGCTGCAGCATTTCACACCGATCCCAGAAGGTGATGAGTTGTTCCTTGCTAGGAAGTTCGAGGACGGTCTCAGGCAGGAGATATGTTCCCAGGTTAATATCTTCCAGTTGACTTCGATATCCTCCATCGTCAACCAGGCGCTGATCACTGAGCGCAATATGATAGATTCTAGAGCAGTGATCCAGGGCAGTTCGATATCCAGAGCTAGTGTTCCTCCTACGGACAGTAGGAAGCGTCGCAAAGAGTATTCTCGAGGAGATCGAGGTTCGCAGGATGTGTCTTCTGGCAGCCAGGTTGTATGCTACCAGTGCGGTAGGAGTGGTTATACTAGGCCTCAGTGCCAGAGGGATCCGATGGAGTGCCGGTCTTACAGCAAGATGGGCCATCTTCAGCGTTTCTGTCACATCTTCTCACCTTCATCTGGTGGTAGGGGTTCCTCTATGACCCCCCGTTCCGAAGATGCTTCACCAGTTTCCCACCAATCAGGGAACTGGAGTTCTTCCAGCCATTCAGGCCAAGGTGGAGGTCACGGCCATGGTGGTCAGTCACCAGGTCATCAGCGATAGCAGAGTGGATCAGCTCAGAGCGGTCAGCCAGGGGCGCAGGGCCGCGCTGCAGGCCAGTCTTTCGCCGTGGATCAGACCTATCAGGAGAAGTATCCCGGCCCTTCTACAGTGCGAGGTACGATCTTAGTAGCCTCATTTTTATCTTCAGCTCTTTTCGATACTGGTGCTTCCCATAGCTTTATCTCTGTTGCGGTTGTGGAGAGCCTTGGGCTCTGTATCTTTTTGCCTGCCGACTTGTTGACTCTTGACACACCGTTGGGAACGAGGACATCTAGCGTACGTCAGTGCAGAGAGTTCCCTCTTAAGGTTGTGGGGTTTCATTTCTTATGGGACCTCTATGTCTTAGATATGACGGACTATGACGTCATTCTTGGGATGGACTGGTTAGTTTCTTTCCAGGCAATCATCGATTGCTATCGCCGTAGGGTGAGTTTCATATCACAAGAGGGCGGATCCTTCCTTCATAGAGGCGAGTGGGATGTCCAGGCAGGTAGAGCGGGACCAGAGCATCATGGACTAGGGGAAGTTACATCCCAGATTTCCATTCTTTATCTGGATGACCAGGGGACTTCATAGTTAGACTTTCCTCTAGTGGTGGATCGTTTCAGGGATGTCTTTCCAGAAGACTTTTCAGGTTTACCTTCGGAGCGTGAGGTAGAATTCTTGATTGAGCTCGTTCCAAGAGCGGCGCCGGTGTCCATTCCTCCTTATAGGATGGCTACACCTGAGTTGCAAGAGCTCAAGAAGCAGTTGGAGGAGTTGCAGGCAAAGGGTTTCATCTGACCCAGTACTTCTCCTTGGGGTTCTCCTGTCTTGTTCGCAAAGAAGGCAGACGGTACCCTTCGGCTTTGTGTGGATTATCGGAAGCTGAACCAGTTGACAGTCAAGAACTGATATCCCTTACCGAGGATCGATGACCTCTTTGATCAGCTTCGAGGCGCCCGAGTGTTCTTGAAGATCGACTTGAGATCCGGTTATCATAATTTGCGCGTTAGACCATCGGATATACCTCTGACAGCTTTCAAGAGAAGGTATGGTCTTTACGAGTATACAGTCATGCCATTCGGTCTTACGAATGCACCTGCAGTCTTCATGACACTGATGAACTGAGTGTTCCATCCATACTTGGACTCATTTGTCGTTGTCTTCGTGGACGATATATTGGTGTACTCTCACACTCGACACGACTATGCCACGCATCTTGAGATCATTCTGAGTACACTGAGAGAGCATCGGCTGTATGCTAAACTCTTGAAGTGACACTTTTGGATGGATCAGATTCACTTCCTGGGTCATGTTATCACGAAGACAGGAGTGTCAGTGGACCCAGAGAAAGTGAGAGCTATAGTTTTCTGGGAGCAGCCGAAGAATGTCTTTGAGGTGCAGAGTTTCCTAGGGCTGGTTGGATACTACAGACACTTCATTCAGGACTTCTCATGCCTAGCAGCACTGTTGACAGGTCTGAACAAGACGGGGGTGAAGTTTTTATGGTCAGATTCTTGTGAGTCAGCCTTTCAGGAGATGAAAAGGAGGTTAATGTCAGCACCGATACTAGTCTTGCCAGAGACGAGCAAGGGATACACTGTTTACTATGATGCTTCAGGTATCGGGCTGGGAGTTGTGCTCTTGCAGGGAGATGGAGTCGTTGCGTACGGGTCTCGGCAGTTGAGGCCACATTAGAGGAACTACCATACGCACAATCTGGAGTTGGCAGCTATTGTTCATGCCTTTCATTGTTGGAGACACTATCTTTTGGGAGAGCACCTTATGGTTTTCACCGACCACAAGAGTCTCAAGTATATATTCACTCAGCATGATCTGAATCTGAGACAGTGCAGGTGGGTCGAGTATCTTCAGTCCTTTGACTTTGAGCTCGCCTATACGCCGGGAAAGGGCAATGCAGTGGCTGATGCTTTGAGCAGGAGAACTCAGATTCAGGCAGTTCAGGAGGCCAGCAGTGAGTGGCAGCTTATGGCTCTGTTCTCTGAGATGTATCTAGAGGTGCACGACAGGCAGGGACAGACCTTTCTTTCATCTATGTCTGTTACCTCTACACTTCTTTATCGGGTACAAATGAGGCAGCTATCAGATTCAGAGGCCTTAGTCCTGCGGGAGAGTGTGTCAGGAGGGGACCCTCTTCCTGGATGGACAGTGGGCGAGGATGAGATATTGTGTTTCTAGGGACGCGTATGGGTTCCATCAGACGTACGCGAGGAGCTGATGTGGGATTTCCATTCCTCAGTTTGGGCAGTTTATCCTGGCATCACCAAGATGTATTAGAATCTACATCGCCAGTACTGGTGGCCAGGTATGAAGAGGGATGTTGCTGGTTTTGTTATGAGATGTTCTACTTGTCAGCAGGTGAAAGCAGAGCATCAGTGACCAGTAGAGCTTTTACAGCAGTTAACCATTCCGGAGTGGAAGTGGAACGATGTCGCAATGGACTTCGTGACCGGGTTACCGAGGTCACCTTGGGGAAGTGATGCTGTTTGGTTTGTCGTCGACAGGATTACGAAGGTTTCACACTTCTTTCCGATCAAGGAGACCTTCAGTGTTGATGATCTGGGACGACTTTACATCAGAGAGATCATTCGTCTGCATGGAGTTCCACACTCTATTGTTTCAGACAGGGACGCGCGCTTTACCTCTCGGTTCTGGAAAAGACTTCAGAAGGCTTTGGGTACCTAGGTACTTCTGAGTACAACATACCATCCCCAGACTGATGGCCAGTCCGAGCGTACGATCCAGGTGCTTGAGGATATTCTTCGAGCTTGCATCTTAGACTTTGGCGGTTCCTGGGAGAAGCATATTCCTCTGGTGGAGTTCGCCTACAACAACAGTTTCCAGGTGACCATTCAAATGGCACCATACGAGGCTTTGTACGGTAGGCCATGTCGATCGCCCTTATGCTGGCTGGAGGCAGGAGAGGCAGCTTTGCTGGGACCTCATCCTGTTCCGGAGACTTCAGAACAGATAGAGTTGATTCAGAAGAGGATGGCTACAGCACAGTCTCGACAGAAGTCTTATTCTGATCAGCAGAGACGACCTCTGGAGTTCGAGGTCAGGGATCAGGTTTTCCTACGTGTCGCACCAAGGTTGGGACACAAGAGGATTCAGAGACAGGGTAATCTTTCACCACGGTACGTCGGGCCGTTTGAGGTTTTGGAGAGAGTTGGTCCGGTTTCCTATCGGTTGCAACTACCTCAGAGGTACCGGGCTATGCACAACGTCTTCCACATCTCTCAGCTCCGACGTTACTTTTCAGACCTGTCTCATGTCTTTCAGCCTAAGGAGGTTGAGCTCGAAGAGGATGCGTCATTTGAAGAGAATCCCATCCAGATTGTTGATCGTAGTACGAAGGTTCTCCGAGGCCGGTCTGTTCCTCTGGTATGAGTGTTATGGCAGCACGGGCGAGTAAAGGACGAGACTTGGGAGAGGGAGGCCGAGGTTCGATTGCAGTGGCCGGAACTGTTCAAGGATCCTTCTTCTACGACCATCTAAGAAAATTCGGGGACGAATTTCTTTAAGGGGGGAAGTTTGTAAGAACCCGGATCTTTGTTTCAGGTACACTTTTCCTTTTTCTAGAGTTTTTAAGAAAAATGGAGTTTCTGGAAAATTTCGAAGTACATGCCGTGTACTTTCTGAGTACACGCCGTGTACTCTTCTCCGGCTCGAAGCCGTGTGTTGGTCGTGCCCAGGCCATACACACAGTGTATAGGGGTGACGTGAAGGCTGATTTTGGTGGAGTACGGAAAAACCTAGTACACGTCGTGTACTCTAAAAGTACACACCATGTACTTTTCTTTTTTTTCACAAAACGCACCGAGGTCATGCCTGACGGACAGAACACACCCCTTCTCCAGGTTCTTCGTCCGAGAGCGACCCGTATGGCCGGATCTTTCTTGAGCCCCCGCCTCTCCGTCCATTCTCTGATTCGAGCATGGTCGATTGCGTTGGAAGCGCAGCGGTGAGTTCTTCCTTCTGCTTGAGACTTGTTTTCCAATTCTTCCTCCTTCTCAAGTTATCTAAGGTTGAACATTTTGTTAATTTTATCAGATCTACGACGTTATAGGGAGAATTATCCATTTTTGTTCAAGTATATCGATCTCCTAGGATCGAGGTAGGTGGTTTGTGCCTTACCAATCAAAGTCTCTAAGTTTTATGTGTGAATTTCCACCGATACTCGTGAACGGGGTATTGCGTGATTACCTTTTTTCCCCTGTTGTTTTTCTGCCTTGCCTGTATGCTTGTGTAGAGGTAATTTGACTGTGTTAGAGGATAAATTGTTGTTCTTGGATGTTTTTTCCCTTTCTTTGTTTTGTTTATGACCTTTGGGTCTTGTTTGCCTTTGGCTGCTACACCTGTTTTCATGCCTCGCGGTTATAGGTTGAAGTGAAACTCATGACATGCTTGTTGCCTTATAGACTGTTTAGCTAAGCATCTCTATAGGTGTACTTTGGTTATCCAAGTAGCTCTATAGGTGTACTTTGGCCTTATAGCATTATTATGCACTAACTGGCACGGGGCTGAGAGAACCTGGTTCTATAGACTATAAGGGATAGACCGAGTGAGTTTTCCAAAGAGTCTTAGATATTACAGACTACAGAGGGGATGGACCGAGTGAGCTCCCAGAGAGTCTTGGATTTTATAGACTACAGGAGGTTAGACCGAGTGAGCTTCCTCATAGAGTCTTACCTTGTTTGAATCTTTTTAAGAACCTTCCCAGGCTAGAGGAGGAATTGACCAAGTGAGCTTCCTCAGAGAGTCTGTGGTATAACTGAGGATATAGGAGGAATTGACCGAGATATATTCCTTAGAGAGTCTCTAAACCTTGGGGCTAAGAGGGTTATACCGCATGATCTTCCTCAAGAGAGTCCCTGACTACCCTAGACTATAAGTGGAATTGACCGAGTGAGCTTCCCTAGAGAGTCTCATAAATTCGTATGACCAAGCCAGAGGGGTTAGGCTGAGTGCATTACCTAGAGGGTTGTGGTACTTCTTGGATAGGACTAGAGAGGATGGTTGCGAGTACTTCCCAGAGGGTTTTCGGCTTTAGCTATTTGTTTCACTGCTATTGATTTGTTTTGGATTGATTGCTGCTATATATCATCCTGTTTTACTGCTTACTGTTTACTGCCTACTGCTTGTTGTTGATGTTTACTGCTTATTGTACTTTTACCTGCCATATACTCATTGACTGTTAGGCACAGATCTTCGGGTGAATGCCTACTGGTATTTTATCTCACACCCTATTTGGGCCATGCTTTTGGGCCCAAGCAGACTATGTTGTTGCAGGTATAGACAAAGGCAAGCGCCCTTCGACTTCTGGAACTTGATTGCTTAGAGCAGGAGAGCATGGGACCAAGCTTTGGCTTGCGATGCTGAGGAGTTGTTTACTTTTATTTTGTACTTTTTTTGGTATTGTAGTGTTTTCCAGCATTGTGACTTGTTTGGATACTTTCCTAGTTATGTATCATGCATCATTTCATACATACATATGTGCTCCAGTTGTTGATTTAGTCTTCCGCTGTTATATTGTTAGTTATTACTGCTTCCGCTATTGCATGTTTATTTTTATTCCTCTGTGTACTCTGCCAATGAGGGCATAGTTTCCCCACTATCACACCCAAGTCCCTCTCTGCTAGTCGGCAGTCTCTGGCGTTTGGGGAAATGCGCTTGAGGCCATGTGACCAACCGAGTACGGGGTGCATCTGGGTGGCTTCTGGAACCGGTACGTTACATCTATCTTGATGAATTAATGGATTTTTGAATTAAATAATATTTTAATAAAATATTATTATTATTATTATTAAATTACTTTTTATTAAATATAAATTTATTGCATAATTTTATGAATTCAACTGTAATTTTTATTAAGGTTTGAAAGTTGTTTTTGTCAAAACCCATGAATTTTCAATAAATGTCAGTTTTTATTTTAAAAGTAAAAATTCAAATATTTAGAAAATTATTTAGATAAAATAAATATTATTTTTGGAATCATGATGTTGAAATTATCCAACAGTGAATTTTTCATAATTTTCTGAGAAAGTCGAATTTTTGGGTAAAAATTAAATACCGTTTAAATATATAATGTGTTTTATGAAATCATAATGACCCAATGGTGATGTAATAAGATACTATAAATGATATTTTCGGCCAATATATGTTTTACCATTAAAATAATGTGATTTTGGGTTTGTTTGATTTATTTTACAAAACTTTAGTGGACCCTTCAAGGCTTATAAAACATTTTGTCTTTTTAAATTGTTTTTCTTGAGAGTGTGAATCACCTCCACATAAGCAAACCTATTATTTTAAGAAGTTTGGACATTGGAATTATAAAATATTTTTTTCTACTCCCATTTGGAAAAATCCATGGGCAAAAACCATGGGCTGGTTTGTGGTTTTGATTAGTTTAATGTGAGGTGTCCCAAACCTAAATAATAAAGATTTCTCTCTTCTTTCCTAAATAAACTCACCCAAGCTTCCACTTCCTCTTCACTCAAAGCCTTTGGAGTTCGACCAACCCCTGCCCTCCTCTCTCTAAAATCATCCAAAGGTTCCAAAAGCTCCTAATAAGCCTCTCTCAAACCTCTCCCAAGCCTTTGGAAGCACACATCCAAGTAAGGGATTTCCTCCTTTCTCATTTTTGTCCAATTTTCTTTAAGTTGTTATTACTTTTTTTCAATTAAAAATGTTGGGGTATGATTTAAAGCATCCCCCATACTGCCCTCTTTATGTTTAAATGATGGGAGACCCCTTTCTCTCTCATTAATTTCTCCAATGTACACCCATTACCATGCCGAAATTCTGTGAGGGATTTCTCTCTCCTCATTTACATCCAAGTAATTCTTTTGTATTATGCATCTAAATTCCATTATGTTTGTTGGGACATGTATCTATATGACCCCCTTACTTTCCATTTAATGTAAATATGATGAGACACCCCCTTATCTCTCATCAACCATTTTTTTCATTAATCTTTATGTCACGCCGTTAT
This sequence comes from Viscum album, assembly GCA_963277665.1. NCBI lineage: Eukaryota > Viridiplantae > Streptophyta > Magnoliopsida > Santalales > Viscaceae > Viscum > Viscum album. The sequence continues at coordinate 58,764,131 of OY728156.1, forward strand.
ACTGCCGAAATTGCACTGCATTTTTCCAAACCAAGATCATTGTGTAGTGAATACCATACCCATGTCTCTATCAAGGGTATTCACCTTTATGAAAATATACATATTTAATGGTACTCTCATGTATTTATTCTACATTACTTAATCATTTAATATCTTATGATGTTGATTGATTCCATGTTATATGATCCATGTGGCACACTTATGCATGAAATAAAATGTTTAAGAAGGGTGCACCTTGATAGTGCTCCAATGCATTGGGTAAAGTATAGTATTATGATACATCATGTGCAATGAGTGTTGACTCATGATAATTCAAGTGCAACGAGGTTTTACTCATGCTTCATGTGCAATGAGGGTTTACTCAGGCTCCATGTTCAATGAGCCTTGGCTCATGCTAATTCCATGTTAAGTGTTGTTGTCACATTTCCATGATATGATTATCATGATTTATCATGCCTTTGTGTTCATGTTTCTATTGTGCTCCATTTTTATTCCTATTGTCTAACATTTATTGTATTTCTCATGTTATTCCATGTTTATTCTCTTACTGGGCTTTATAGCTCACCATTTTCTTATGCATGTCCTCAGGTTATCCTATGCAATGCTAAGTACAAGGGAATGTAGTGGTCATGTAAAGGAATTTTTCAATAAAGATGTTGGGTGTTTTATGTTCAATGTTTTTATGTAATGATCCTAATCCCCAAAGACACTAGATCTCTCGATCTTCTATGTTGTATCAAGAGAAGGTTTTATGTAATAAATCATGTTAAGTATGTAATAAAGAGCAGAGTTGTTATAGTTGGTATCAGAAGATAGGTTTAGTTGTTTTTTGAGATTAGGATTAAAAAACCCTAGTAAAATCCTTAGGGATAATACTAAGTATAATAAAAACATCCCTACGTTTTGGTGAGTATTGAGTAATTAATTTATCAAGCAAATACATCCCTATCTAGATACGAGCAGGTAGAGGCGACTCTGGCACAGGTATACCTAGGGGTGAAAACCATGACAAGGAGTTTTGGGCTTGACCCGGGGTATCTTGATACATGACAACGGGTCTTTCTGCACTCTTGGTTATTACACTCCCGGGGGATATGCATTGGTAAATTCACAAGCTTAGTAGGAACCATTATTAAGGAAATTAAAAAAAATCCCCTAAGAATATATGTTAGAATGTAGATCATGGATAACATAGATTGAAGCTTATAGATTCATAAGTTAAGGAAATAAAAGTTATTTATAAGTCACCTGTTTTTGTCCTTGGATTCCCCTTTATGTATTAATACTTTAAGATACGCATCCCTATGTATATATCGAATAGAGTAGAACCATAATCAAAAAGTGAAAGGTAAGGTTATTGCCCATAGTTCTATGCAATCTTTTATATCTTGAAAGTTTAGTAGAACAATTCCAACACCACCACAAATCATGGAAGTAAAGATGTCGGTGAGTATGAAAAATGGTGAAATCACTGCATCCCATGAATATAAATCCTCCCCTATCATAATTAGTGGATTGAAATTTCTGGAGAACCTCATCATACTCCCTCTAGTGGAATTTGATGCAATTCTTGGCATGGATTGGATTTCCTAATATATAGCCAACATAAATTGTTGTGAGAGGGAAATCACTCTCCATGTGGAGAATTGACCCCCGATTTTGTAAAAATGCAAGGAGTAATATGAATCTTTTTTAGCTTCATCATCTCAAGCATGGATATTACTGCCCTATGAGAACGTGTATCTTGCTCAGATGATTGAGTCTAAGGAGGTAACCATCCTTGAAGACATTCCTATTGTGAGGGAATTTGATGAAGTGTTTCCCGAGTAATTTCATGGTCTTCCTCCTAGAAGAGATGTTGAATTCTCAATTGATCTTATACCTGGGGTGATGCCAATATCCAAGAATCCATATATAATGGTTGTTTTGGAGCTTGAGGATCTGAAGAAACAACTATAAGAGAATTTGGATAAAGGGTTTATATGCCCAAGTGCTTCACCATAGGGTGCACCAGTCCTCTTCGTTAAGAAGAAGGATGGGTCAATGCGGCTTTGCATCAATTATCGTGAGCTTAAAAAAATCACGATAAAGATAAGGTATCTTCTCCCATGAATTGATGACTTGTTCGATCAACTGCGTGGAGAACAATACTTCTCTAAGGTAGATTTGCGGTCAGGATATTATCAAGTAAGGGTGAAGAAGGAAGATATCCCCAAGACTGCTTTTCTTACAAGATACAGTCACTATGAATTCATAGTAATGCCTTTCAGACTCACTAATGCTCTATAAATCTTCATGGACTTGATTAATAGAGTCTTTAGAGATTACCTTGACAAATTTATGGTAGTATTTATAGATGATATTCTAATATACTCCAAAACCAAGGAGGATCATGAGGAGCATCTAAGAACTGTACTAGAGACCTTGCGAAAGGATAAGCTCTATGAAAAGTACATCAAGTGTGAGTTCTGGTTGAAGGAGGTCTCATTATTAGGCCATATCATCACAAGCAATGGGATATCTGTGGATCCCTCTAAGATAGCTGCAATGGAGGGATGGATGAGGCCAACATCAGTAATGGATATCCATAGCTTCTTGGGGTTAGTTGGATATTATCGACGATTTGTGAGAAATTTCTCACGACTGTCCAACCCTCTTACCAAGCTAACTTAGAAGGGAGTAAAGTTTTCTTGGAGTGATGAATGCGAAGAAAGCTTCAAGGAGTTGAAAAGGTGGATTATCACTACACTCATGCTCACTTTACCCACAAGTGGAGAACTTTTTGTGGTATTCAGTGATGCTTCGAAGAAGGGCATGGGTTGTGTGTTGATGCAAAATGACAAAGTCATTGCTTCAAGGCAATTGAAAGTTCATGAGTAGAATTATCCAACACATGATTTGGAGTTGGCTACGGTGATCTTTTCTTTAAAAATTTGGCTGCATTATCTCTTTGGGGAGAAGTGTGAAATATATACAAACCACAAAGCCTCAAGTATATATTCACATAGAAAGAGTTGAACACCCGCCAATGAAGATGGTTAGATCTGATCAAAGACTATGACGGCTCAATCCATTACCACCCTGGGAAAGCGAAAAAGGTGTCAGATGCTCTAAGTAGAAAGGACCCAGCAATTCTATCATTGATGAGAATTGATAAGGATCAAATTTTCTTAGACTTGATGAAAATGGATATGGGAATCATAAAGAAGGTAACATCATCAATCCTTTCACAAATGATTGCTCATTCGTCTCTTTTGGAAAGGTTAAAGGATGCTCAAAAGGATGATGTGAGAATTCATAAGAAAGTGGAAGCTGTCAGAAAAGGTAAATCCTCAGAGTTCAATATTAATGAAGAAGGAATTGTGAGATTTGAGAAAAGACTATGTGTTCCATTAAGTTTGGAGCTAAAGAATGAACTTTTGGATGATGCACATAGTTCGAATTTCTCTATTCACCCAATAAACACAAATATGTATCGAGATCTCCAAGATAATTATTGGTGGGATAATATAAAGAAGGAGATTTATGAGTATACATAAAAGTGCCTGGTGTGTCAACAAGTGAAGGAAAAGAGGCAAAAGTCTAAGGGGATGATGCAACCATTGCCCATACCAACATGGAAATGGGAGAACATCACCATGGACTTTGTCACTGAACTTCTGAATACATACAAAGGCAACAATGAAATCTTGGTTGTTATGGATCATCTTACAAAGTCTACACACTTCATTGCAATTTGGGAGGATTTCTCATTAGATCAACTGGAACAGATATATATCAGGGAAGTGGTAAGGTTGCATGGAGTACCACTTTCTATTACATCTGATCGAGATCCAAGATTCACCTCTAAGTTTTGGAAGAGTCTTCAACATGCTCTAAATACCGAGTTGAACTTTAGTACGACTTATCATTCTCAAAATGATGGCCAATCCAAGCGTACTATCCAAACACTTGAGGAAATGTTGAGAGTGTGCTCAATGGACTTAAAAGGAGGATGAGATCAACAACTTCCTATGGTTGAGTTCTCTTATAACAACAGTTTTCACTCGAGCATCTAAATGGAATCATATGAAGCCCTATATAGGAAGAGGTGCAGAACACTGACATGTTGGGATGAAGTCAGAGAGCATAAGCTTCTAGGACTAGAAATGGTCTATGAAATGGTGGAGAAGGTGAAAACCATTCAGTATCATATCAAGGTAGTCCAGAGTTGACAGAAGAGTTATGAAAATAACCATCGATGAGACCTTGAGTTTAAAGGTGGAGACATGGTATTTCTATGCATATCTATGTGGAAGAAGTTCATGAGGTTTGGAAAGAAAGGGAAGTTAAATCCTTGGTACATTGGCCCCTTCAAGATTCTTGATCGTGTCAGGTCTATGGCCTATCGACTAGCACTTCCACCTACCATGGCCAAAGTACATGATGTATTTCATGTATCCCTCTTAAGGAAGTACATACTAGACCCTTCACATGTACTCTCTTCAGAGGTAGTACAACTAGAGGATGATATTTCTTATAAGGAGAAACCACTGAAGATCTTAGATCATAGGGAAAAAGTTCTACGAAATAAGACAATGCCTCTCGTGAAGGTTTTGTGGTGAAACCACAAGTTTGAAGAAGTTACATGGGAATCAGAGGAAGTAATGAAGAAGACAAAAGAAGCGATGACCTCATCCAGTAGACTTTCCCCATACGAATCCCATTTGTCGGAGCTCATAAAGGATGTGTCATCATTGGGTTTCACTCTTGACCAAGCCCAAGCCGAGCTTGAACACGTTAATCTTGAGTGGAACCGACTATGGGAGAAGTGGAAGTTAATAGAGATTACCACCCGAGCGATGTTATCCGAGCCACCCCAAGAGTCTGTCACCATCGCACACCTTACCCTTCGGTCTTATGCGGGTGTTATAAGGGGTTATGTAACGAGACCCCAGCACTATGACTATTTACATTATTTTTGTATAAAGAATGTGCATTCATTTTATTATTGTTACTTTGAAAATAGTTTTTAAAGCACAAATAGTATTTTTAGTTAATATTCAACTAAGAAATCTATTTTGATGAATTAATGGATTTTTGAATTAAATAATATTTTAATAAAATATTATTATTATTATTAAATTACTTTTTATTAAATATAAATTTATCGTATAATTTTATGAATGCAATTGTAATTTTTATTAAGGTTTGAAAGTTGTTTTTGTCAAAACCCGTGAATTTTTGATAACCGTCAGTTTTTATTTTAAAAGTAAAAAATTCACATATTTAGAAAATTATTTATATAAAATAAATATTATTTTTGGAATCAGGATGTCGAAATTATTCGATGGTGAATGTTTCATAATTTTCTGAGACGGTCGAATTTTTGGGTAAAAATTAAATATCGTTTAAATATATAATGTGTTTTATGACATCATAATGACCTAATAGTGATGTAATAAAATACTATAAATGATATGTTCGGACAATATATGTTTTAACATTAAAATAATGTGATTTTGGGTTTTTTTGATTTATTTTACAAAACTTTAGTGGACCCTTCAAGGCTTATAAAACATTTTGTCTTTTTAAATTGTTTTCCTTGAGAGTGTGACTCACCTCCACATAATCAAACCTATTATTTTAAGAATTTAGGCCATTGGAATTATAAAATATTGTTTTCCACTCCCCTTTTTCAAAAACCATGGGCAAAAACCATGGGATGGTTTGTGGTTTTGATTAGTTTAATGTGAGGTGTCCCAAACCAAAATAATAAAGAATTCTCTCTACTTTCCTATATAAACCCACTCAAGCTCCCACTTCCTATTCACTAAAAGGATTTGGAGTTCAACCAACATCTTCCCCCATCTCTATATAATCCTCTCAAGGTTCCCCAAGCTCCCAAGAAGCCTCTTTCAGGCCTCTCTCAAGCCTTTGGAAGCACACATCAAAGTAAGGGATTTCTTCCTTTCTCATTTTTGTCCAATTTTATTTAAGTTGTTATACCCTTTTTTCAATTAAAAATGTTGTGGTATGATTTTACACCTCCCCCATACTTCCCTATTTATGTTTGGATGATGGGAGACCCCTTTCTCTCTCATTAATTCCTCACATGTACACCTATTATCATACCAAAATTCTATGAGGGATTTCTCTCTCCTCATTTACATCCAAGTAATTCTTTTGTATTATGCATATAAATTCCATTAAATTGTTGAGACATGTATCCATATGACCCCCTAACTGTACATTTCATGTAAATATGATGAGATACCCCTTTCTCTCTCATCAACCATTTTTTTATGAATCCTTATGTCGCACTGTTATGCTGCCGAAATCGCACCGCGTTTTTTCAAACCAAGATCATTGTGTAGTGAATACCATACCCATGTATCTATCAAGGGTATTCACCTCTATGCACATATAAATATTTAATGGTACTTTCATTTATTTATTCCACATTACTTAATCATGGAATAACTTATTATGTTGATTGATTCCATGTTATATGATCCATGTGGCACACTTATGCATGAAATAAAATGTTTAAAAAAGGTGTGCCCTGATAGCGCTCTAATGCATTGGATAAAGTATAGTATCATAATATGTCATGTGCAATGAGTGTTGACTCATGCTAATTCAAGTGCAATGAGGGTTTACTCGTGCTTCACGTGCAATGAGGATTTACTCACGCTCAATGTGCAATGAGCCTTGGCTCATGTTAATTCCATGTTAAGTGTTGTTGTCACATTTCCATGTTGTTCATGTTTCTCTTGTGCTTCATTGATATGTCTATTATCTAACATGTATTTTATTCCTTGTGTTATTCCATGTTTATTCCCTTACTGGACTTTACAGCTCACCCTTTTCTTATGCATGTCCTCAGGTTATCCTATACAATGCTAAGTATGAGGGAATGTAGTGGTCATGTAAAGGAAGTTTTCAATAAATATGTTGGGTGTTTTATGTTCTATGTTGTTATGTAATGATCCTAAGCCCCGAAGACACTAGACCTCTCGATCTTCTATGTTGTATCAAGAGAAGGTTTTATGTAATAAATCATGTTAAGTATGTAATAAAGAGTAGAGTTGTTATAGTATTAGTAACAGATGATGACACCCTACCAAATACAGCTAATGGAGTATGCTTAGAACCCATCCCCCATACACGTTTGAGACGCTCCTTCCCTAAAACGATTGTAATTGCATCATCCTGGGAAACCAATGATGATTGTAAAGGGTCTACATCCCAAAATTCTTGAATTTTAACCTATTAATACAAAAAATATTAACAATGATTTCTTAAAATATTTGAACTTCATAATATTATCTAATTAATAATTTTTTCATAACTATTTATTTTTATTTCATTACTATAAAAACATAATATTGAAAAATATATTATAACAACAAACAAGTCTTAAACCCAATTAATTGGGGACATCTAGATGTATCAAACGATGCCAAATTGGAATCGTTTGATCCATGTTATCAGCCCTATTTAATTGGGTTTAAGTCTTGTTAGTTGTTATAATATATTTTTCATTATTATGTTTTTATAGTAATGAAATAACATGAAATGGTAATGAAAAGTACTTACTCTAACGTCTTTGGTAGGTTCATTTACAAAACTTCCATCAGGTTTCTTGTGCACTTTAAACCACATCTATATTTAGCCAACAGAGTGACCTAATTCATTAACCTTTATAAAAAAATACAAACAAGTTAGAAAAAACCATGACTTATAATAAAATGATATAAATAATAATGAATAAAATACAAACCAAAATTATTCTTTTTCTCAAAAAACTCTGTGACCCAGTGATGTGAGGAATGACTTTCTTCTCATGATTCATAGTATTTTTTTAGGTAACTCCTACAAAAAAAGTAACATTAATAAAAATTATAATTTTATTGTGTTTATGTTATTAAGATACTATAAAATATACAATTAACTCATGAGATGCATCTCTAATAATATCGAAAAATCACTTTCATTGCTCGTGATAAATGCCTTTGGTCACTTTCTCATACATCTATCGTGAGCTTAGAGACGTGTTATTAAACTCATTTCATAATCTCCATTTAAAATCTCTTAATTTCTTACCCAAAATTTTCAAAGTCCATTGGCATGAAACGGAGTCAGGGACATCAAAATGAAAAAACATCTAGAAATAAAAAGCATAACACTTTATAAGTATATTAAAAAAATTTACTCATGTCTTTTAAATTAGTTATCGATGAATATTAAATTAATATTACCTTTACTTGAGTATCAAATACCTCATTTTTCAAAGTTATAGGAATATGCCGCTAATCTTTATAATTAATGGGAAAGCTCACAGTCTTGCAAGCAAGCTGCCCAGCAATCTACCCATAGATTCTGACAGTGTCACCGGTAGGCACCCCAAACTCATCAAATGGAATGATAATCTTGAAGTTCATTAGGTCCCATATATCTATCGTGTTCATATTTTTATCCCTTTAATGGTTGTCTTTATCTGTTTGACAATTGCATTAAATAATTAATAAAATATATAGTTTTTTGTACAATGACATACATACCAGTAACGGTAACTTGCCAATATCATATAGATGTAGGGGTGACCAATTGCTCCATCATCATAGGTGAATCGGGTGGTGGTCTACCAACAACATCTGGGGAAATAGTTGGCTCGCTCGTAGTCTTGGTTACAATGGAATCACTCGGATCCACAGAAGCTGACGGTAGTGGTGGCATGCTCTGAGATGCTGATCGAATAAGATCCTAATTTTTTTTTCTCATCATTCCTATAATTCAAATGGTTCAAGTATATTAAATGTATAAAAATTTCAAAACTAAAATATTTTTATAAAAAAAAAAGCAGAACAATGTATATATGTACGAAACACTTATCAATGAGAAATTGTAATATATTTTCATTACCAATTTATACATTCAATTATCTTTATCTTAGTTGTCTTCATGGTTATAAACCTTTATTGAGAATAATCATTAATTTTTACCCTCTCTTGTAAAATCTATTGTTTCTATATTTTTAGGAAAAAACCATTCAATGTTTTGTGGTTGATGAGGTTCACTATTACAAAGTGCCTATTGATCTTCATCACCCTCATAATATAAGTCTCTATGATTTAAGTGTATAATAACACTTTAACCTTCAAGTATTTCAACATACACATAATAAATCATCTTTTCTTGTGAAGCCAAGATAAATGGTCCATTCTTTGCATGCTCACCGGTATGGATCAAGCAAGTGAAGTTGATAGAAGTAAAATGTAACGAATCTTTTATTATACCCCTATCAATGTTGATCCACTTGCATTTGAATAAGATAACTAAAAATTGACCATGATAGTTTAATTCAATTATATCATTCATATTTCTATATTATCCCACATCTACAGTGTAAATACACCACTATTTTGAGTTTTCAAGTATTCTTCATAATAAATTGTATGAAACCTGAAGCCATGAATATTGTAGGCATCAAATCTCTTAGTCTTCCTTATAGGACCTCAAGCCAAAAACTCCAAATAATTTGATATTTCAGGTTGATTATCAACATACATTATCTAGAAAAAAAGATATAATATGTTACTTTTAACATATACAAAATAACTACATGTTAATAATATGAATATGAGTATATACTTACACGATGGGTGAACCATTCGACAATATCCTTATTAACAACTTCTGTTAATTCTAGCTCATTTCAAGCTCGACCCCTTATTCACCTCTTTGTTTGTAATTTCAATTCTTCGATAAATGAATCCACAATAACACTATTGAGTAGCAAATACCCATGTGTTTGTAGCAACTCCAATTCAGTCAGTGTAAAATTTGACCCCTTTCCAATTGGTCTTACAATAGTTGAAAATACCGATGATTGTTTTTCAAAATGAGAATTAGTTGACAAGTCGTCAACATATCCAACATGATTGAATCTAGTCTCAATCTCATCCAAATACCTAGAATAGAAGGTCGAGCACTCTTCAGTCATGTAACCTTCAATAATAGAGCCTTCTGGTTGAGTTTTATTTATCACATATGATTTAAAATGACCTAAGTACCTGATGAAAAAAATAAGAAATACATTTTAAAAAATTATACAATTATTTGATAAAATCAAATTCACCAATTAAAATAAAAATAATATCAACATACCTATCAATTAGATACATCCATCGATAGTATACCGGTCCACCAAATTTAGATTCTTCAACCAAATGAACAATCAAATGAATCATGACTCTGAAGAATGAAGGGGGAAATAACATATTTAAATTACAAAGTGTCAAAATAATTATTTCTTGAAGTTTATCAAGCTTGGTTGGATTTAGAGTTTTTCCAAAAATCTCTCTGAAAAGGGTTCAAAACTTAACTATAACTGCAGTTACTTTTTTAGGTAATGTATTTCGCAATGCCAATGACAAAAACTACTCCATCGTAATATGTGAGTCGTGAATTTTCAATCCATGTAACTTTAATTGTTTTAAGTCAACACACCTTGATATGTTACTTGAATATCCATCTGGCACTTTTATATTCTTTAAAGTTCTAAGGAATACGTCTTTCTCATGATTTTCAATGTAAAAAATAGTTGAAGGATACTTTCCATTCTCATTTTCCTACAAACCATGCTTTATATTCATTGACTCCAAATCCTTACAAGCATTAAGGTGATCCTTTGAAACCCCTACTCATTAAATAATGTAAAAATTACATTGTCATAGATGTTCTTCTTAGTATGCATTATGTCAAGATTATGATGTATCAAATTAAACTCCTAATAAGTAATTTTCAAAAATATACTCTTTTTCTTCCATTATTGTGTTCCAGCTATTTTAGATATTATACCCCATACCCTTTTCCACCCATTATTTAAACTAATAACATTTTCAAAATTCTTCAGTGACATTCATTAATTATCCCATGATTTCTAAACCAGATAACACCTTTGGTGTATTTCTCAATTCAATATATTCATTGAATGGGAACCTTCAAGAGGATGTGTATTTGACACAACCAAAAGGGTTTGTGACTCTAGGAAATGACAAAAGGGTATGCAAGTTGCATAGATCCATCTATGGATTAAAAAAGCATCTAGGTCATGGAATATTTGATTCAATGAAGCCATAAAATAATTTGGTTTCATTAAGAACAAATGTGAGCCATGTGTTTACAAATAGTTTAGTAGAAGTAATTTGTTTTCATATTAGTATATATTGATGACATATTACTAATTGGAAAAAATATACCAAAATTAAAAGAGGTTAAGGCATGGTTGATCAAGTGTTTCTCCATAAAGGACTTAGGTGAAGCACCCTACATTCTAGGGATTAAGATCATGCATGATAGATCCAAGAGATTTCTCAGACTAAGTCAAGGTATAGACATTGACCAACATTAAATAGGTTCAGTATGGAACAATCCAATTGGGGATTGGTTCCAACGTCACATGGTATACATCTTTCTAAGAAAATGTGTCATCAGACACAAGAGGACAAAAACGGAATGAGTAAGATTTCATATGATTCAGTGATAGGATCTATCATGTATGACATGTTATGTATGATACTTGATATTGCCTATGCTTTGAGCATGGTAAGTAGATGTCAAGCAGATCTAAGTGAACAATATTGGATTACTGTTAAGATTATCCTTAAGTATCTAAGGCAAACTAAGGATATATTCCTTGTGTATGAAGGAGATGAAGAGCTATGCATCATGGGTTATACAGATACTAGTTTTCAGACAGATTAGAATGATCTAAAGTCACAATCAGGATATATATATATATATATTCCACATAGGATCTATGAGCTGGAAAAGTTCTAAAAAGTCAATTGTCACTGATTTTACAATGGATTTCGAGTATATTGTGACTTCTGATACATCTAAAGAAACAGTATGGATTCACAACTTTATCCAAGATCTTGATGTGGTGTATAACAGTAAAGTCTCTATCACTGTTTATAATGATAACACTACAACAGTGACTCTCTCCAAGGAGCCATGGTCACACCAAAGGGAAATGCACATGCTTCTGAAGTTTTATCTCTTGAGGGATTTTTATCAACAAGGTGAAGTTACAGTGAGTAAAGTATCCATGGAGGAAAACGGGGCGGACCTCTTAACGAAGAATTATCACAGCAAAATCATGAGTATCATGTGAGAGCCAGTGGACTGAAATTTATTTTCAGTTGTCTCTAGTTTAAGTGGAAGTATGTTGGAGTTGGTTCCCTAAAACCAACTTGTTTGGTACTTGATTGCGTGTTTTTTTAATTACAGAAGTTTTCTTATAATGTATTAATTATTATTCTACATGATATTTTTATGTGATAATGACCTTAGAATATATGTCACGTTGATAGGTCATAGCAGTTCCCCACTATTACGAGAACCTATAGGTTTCATGACATTATTCTTGAACCTTGTTCTGTGGTCAGATGATATTATTTGATGATGCATAGAAAATATAGGCTATTAGAGGTAGGAGGATCATAATACATTGAGACACATTCTCATGGTTTTTACCTTTGGTAATCTCCAAGATATGAAGTTATGAGAACAAACCCATCAAATAGGAAATCTGCATTTCCATGTTTCATTGAATATTCTAATATGTGGACATGTGTATTGATCCTTATACATTAATATTATCATTAATGGATATCACGACTCATGTAATTTAATGTATTAATGAAAACTGTAATGACATATGTTTGTTTCCAGGTGGGGTATATTGGGTGCATATGATTAGCCACTAAATGAGTCTAATATTCATTGTTAATATATATAATATTCATGTGCTTTATTATTCATAAATACCATTTTAGTGAATTTTACACTTTGAACATAATTTCACATTATTATTGTAAGTCCTTCTTAAAATGCACTATTTCATAGTACATTTTTGAACACCATATAAAATACCCAATGATCTTGATTTTATTTTCATATTTTATTTTCATGTTTCTCATTACATTGTGAACAATTCATACTTTTTTATTACTTGAAGATTCACATTGGAAGACCACCAAAGTGGGCCTTGAACTAACAACATTTTTGGGTGAAGTGAACTGGACAATAGCCCAATAAAACTGTTGTATAGACCAAGATCTAAGCCCAATAATTCTAAAAATTTAATTGAAGATATATTACATCAATGGGAAAATTTCATCCAATAGTGAAAAGAGCTAATTCAGATGTTTTAATGGAGTCTTAGGCAGCCCAAGTTGAAGATAAAATTCTGGGCCAGATTCTACGGCCCAGAAAAACATTCCACCATTTTGATCATATCTCACAAACAAAAATTCTATTGGGTCTAAAATTTTACAAGATGTTATGAGACATCCGGGTATCCATTTTATTATTTTATGTATCACTCAAATTCTTCCATCTATAATGTCATTTCAGTGACTTTGTTCAGTAGATGCAAGTTGGCTGCCACTTCGGGTCAAGGGTGAAGAAGTCCACTCTCCCTTACTTTCCACAACCCTAGGCCTTCCATACTCAAGTGGGATGCTTTTTACTATTGGGAGTTCTACCCATGCCTCTTTAAATTTCTATTTAAGGCAGTGGTGGTGAAGTAGTTGATCATCTTGGAGCTTTGTTTTCATTGTAATGTTATTATGTTGATTTGTCTTTGTAACGTCCTTCTTTCTCGTGTAAGTTGTTCAAATCACCTTAGTTTTTAATAAAAGTTATTATTCTTCTCTTATTTTGTTTTTATTCATATCGCGTTGATATTGTTTCCTCAAGTTGTAAACTTATTCACACCAAACCTTGTGATATTCTTCACACAATAGTGGAGTGATCGTTATTTTTTTGTTTTTACTTCTTCAATTATGCCCTTATGAGTCTACTTCCCGCTTTCGTTGAGAACATGTCATCAATGGAGGGATAAATATTTTATGGGTTGATCCATGGGAGTAACAAGGATCTGTATTTGATGTTATTTCTCACTCTCTAAATGTTTATTAATTTCTTTTATTTAAGTTTCTTTTATTTGATGATTTTCTCTTTTCCTTTTCCTTATTGAATTTATTCGCCCCACTTTTATGTGATAATAAGATCTTTTACCTTGGAGTGATCATGAAAATTATCCTACAAGTGTATAATTGATTATCATGTGTTTGTGAAGGTGTTTAACTAGTAAGTTATGAGGTTAGTTTTAATTCATTGAATGAATCCTTCTCGAGTTAATGAAATTGAAATCATTAAAAAAGGAATTCATCCAATCCACCCCAAGCAATAACCTAGGATCAACCCATTTTCTCATAATTTGAATTCACATAGATCTCTTAGTGATCTTTTAAAACCATATAAAATCAACCCAATTTGTCCAATTCACATACAAAAACAATCTATAGAATTTACATGTATGTAGGTTACTTCTGAGGTCTCTGGGGATTTGACAACCCAAGCTAAACTACAAGCGACCACTTAACCCTAAAATCATGGGTAAATTTGGGCGAGACCAAATTTTGGAACCATTGTTGGTTACCCAAGTAAGTCATATCAACACCCATTGTATTCTCCCCCATTTCTCTTTTCTCACCTCAACTTCTCTTATCTTTTCCTCTTTCTTTTGTTTTTCACTTTTTTTGGTGCATGTCTGCCTATAATCGTGACCAATCAAATCGTCTTGTTAGGGTGGATAGTATAGGGGTTGGGATTCAATAAAACCTATGGGTATCTTACCATTAGATCAAAATATTATTAATACTTTGGATTCAAAAATTGTGCCAATTTTAATGGAGGGTCTTCAAATAAATCAACTCATAAACCCGGGTGGGAACCAAAATAGAAATACAAATGAGGCAGCCCCAAACTTGAAGAATGAAATTGATCAAACCATGAATGAATACCTCACACTTTCCTGGACCAATGCACCCTCTTGCATTAGGAATTCTGCCCTAGGATAAGCCCACTATTTTTTCAAACCTCATGTCCTAAACCACCTTCCAACCTTCCATGGGATGGAGTCGGAAATGGCATACCTTCATGTCAAAGAGTTCAACGACATTGTTGAAAACATGTTCCCACCACATCAACATGGGTCAGCTAAGATGAGGCTCTTTACTTTATCACAAAAGGATCGAGCTAAAAATTGTATAAAAAATCTATGACCTACATCAATCCACTCCTGGGACCAATTGCAAAGAGAAATCTACAAAAAATACTTCCACTATCACAAAACAATTGCACTTAAAAATAACATCCAATTTTTTTTGAAAAAAGAGAGTCATTTTATGAAACCTGGGAAAGGTTCAAAGATACACTCAACATGGTACCTCACCATGGATTCTCAATCTTATAACAAGTGATAATTTTCTATGAAGGGTTGGGCCCGGAGAACAAACAATTCATTGACATGATGTGTAATGGAACCTTCAAAAACAAAGCCCCAAATGATGCTTACGAGTATCTAGAAGGACTGACCAAACACAACCAAATATGGGGAACATCACCTTACTATGATAAGACACCCAAATCTGGTGGAATTAACATAATTAGGGAGGAAGAAAGTCTTAGGGTGAAACTTGTTTCACTCACTAGGAAGGTTGAGGAGATAAATCTTAGGAAGGTTCATGAAATTCAAACTACTGACCCTATTTGCACAATTTGTGACAAACATGACCACAAGACTGACAACTACCCACCCATACCTTATATTAAATATGTTCTTTTAGGAGGACCACCAGCAGAGTTCAATGATCTAAACTTTCAAAAGAAACTGTACCAAAACACTTTCAATCCAAGGTACAATGACCATCTAGGATTTTGTTGCAAAGCTAACCAACAACCTAGTCAGCCATAAGGACTAAACCCCTAGCCTCTACAAAATTTTCAAAACCATAACCAGTTCCAACCACAACTAGTCCAATACCAACACCCTCCTATCCAATACCAACAACCCATCCAGCAACACATGCAATAACCAATCCAACAA
Organism: Viscum album; assembly: GCA_963277665.1. Taxonomy (NCBI): domain Eukaryota; kingdom Viridiplantae; phylum Streptophyta; class Magnoliopsida; order Santalales; family Viscaceae; genus Viscum; species Viscum album. The sequence continues at coordinate 58,780,077 of OY728156.1, forward strand.
CCAAAGTATCCTCCAGGGATAAACCAACCAGCACAAGACCCTACCCAATATATCCCTCTTTAAATCCTTGAGCAATTGTGTAAACAAATGGATAAAATGAACTCAGATTTCTCATCCCTTAAACATGAACTAAAAAAAATTAAAATCGGGAAGGCACCCATGCCTACTCAGGTGACACCATCCTCAACTTTAAGGGGAGAATCCAGTTACACACAAACCTCTCATGAATAACTCAAAGCAGTGACTATTTTAAGAAGTGAGAAATCCACTGAGAAACCTGAACAAGCCATTCCAGAACCATTAAAATCTTAAAAAAACACATGAAAATGATGAAGAACCACCCACATATTCTGAAAAACACATGAGAATGTGAAGGAAGTAAAACCACACCAAATAATCAAACAACTTGCTCCCTTCCCTCAATGAATGAGAGGAAAATCTAAACTAGAACTGAATAAAACTTTGAGCGAAATATTATCTCAGGTTAAGTTGAACATTCCACTTCTCAATGCAATCCAAACCATTCCTACCTACTCAAAGTACCTTAAGGACTTATGCACTTTTAAAAGGAAAATTTCACATAAAAACCAAGTCCTTTTGGCTGATAACGTGAGTACCACCATTCAAGGGACCATTCCTCTGAAGTTGAAAGATCCAGGATGTCCATACATCAATGTTGTGTTAGGAGAGAATAATGTTGTCAAAGCCCTTTATGATCTAGGAGTCAGTGTGAACCTCATTCCTTATTCTATGTACTGTCAGCTAGGGCTCGAAGAACTCCAACCCACATCTGTCACTCTTCAACTTGTTGATCGAAGTGTTCGAGTTCCTAAGGGGATATTAAAGGATGTTTTAGTGAAAGTTGAAAATTTCATTTACCCAAATGACTTCATTATCCTTGAAAATCACCCAAGCTTAGGTCCTAGGTAGAAAACCCCCATCATCCTTAGTTGTCCCTTCTTAGAAACAATCAACTCAATCATCTGAGTTAGAAATGGGAACATGATAATAACCTTCAAAAACATGAGACTTGATCTAAACATCTAAAATGAAAACTCTCAAACTGGAGATTATGAAGAGATAAATGAGGTTAATTGGATTTGTAGTGTTGATAGAGAACTCGAGGAACATCAAGGAATTACTGAAGGATGTTTAAGTCAAGAAGATATTGATTTTCTTTGTTCACGTGATGGAAATTTGTCTCCTTAGCTTGAATCTCTTTCAGATAGCTCTATTGATGATTTTATCTAATCACCAATCAATGATACCATTGGTGAAATCAATAACATTGAGTTCATACCCATTCATGACACTAATCTGTACAATTTAGTGGATGAAAATTTTGTTCACAAAGAACCAATTCTATCAAGAAATCTAGAAAAAAGAAAATGAGTACAATACAAATTCCCATCCTTCTTTGGAAAGTGATAACCAATATGATCTCAAATTTAAGGTCCTACCTTCATCACCAAATTATGCGTTCTTAGGGGACAATCGAGCCTTTCCTGTAGTCATTTCTTCCTCTCTTGAATCCAATCAAGATATGATGCTTCTAGATGTCCTAAGAAAGAATAAGAAAGAAATTGGATGGACCCTTTCTGATATTCCTGGGATTAGACCACTCATTGGAACTCATAGGATTGTTCTTGAATCTGAATCCAAACCATGTCATCAACCTCAGTGGAGACTCAATCCAAATCTTATGGATGTGGTAAGGAAAGAACTTTTTAAGTTGTTGAAAGCAGGTACCATCTACCCCATTGCTGAGAGTGAGTGGGTAAGCCCAATTCAAGTTGTCTCAAAGAAAGTTGGGATCACTGTGATCACCAATGAAGATGGTGACCTTCTCCCCACAAGGTTCAGTAGTGGATGGAGAGTCAGCATTGACTATAGAAAACTCAACTCTTGTACCAAGAAAGACCATTTCCCTTTGCCCTTTATTGATCAAGTCCTCGAGCAAGTGGCAGGTCATCAATTATACTACTTTCTAGATAGATTATCAAGGTATAATCAAATCAAGGTCTCCTTAGAGGATCAAGGAAAAACAACCTTCACTTGTCCATTTGGCACTTTTTCCTTCAAGTGCATACCCTTTGGGTTATGTAATTCCCTTGGTACCTTCCAGCGGTTCATGATGGGAATCTTCTCAGACATGGTGGGGGATTGTTTAGAGGTCTCCATGGATGACTTATCCATCTTTGGGGACACTTTAGAGGGATTACTTCTTGATGTTGAAAGGGTTTTTTCAAGATGCGAGGATAATAATCTCATACTAAATTGAGAAAAATGCCATTTCATGGTAAATGAGGGACTATTTCTAGGCCATATGGTCTCTGGTAGAGGAATTGAAGTTGATAAAGCTAAGTTCAAGATCATTCTTCACCTTCCCTCTCCTAAAACTATCAAGGAAGTGAGGTCCTTCTTAGGACATGCTGGTTTTTATAGAAGGATCATTAGGAATTTCAACTTTATTTCTCGACCACTTTGTGCTCTATTAGTGAAAGATGACCCATTTTTATGGATATAAAGCTGTGAGGAATTATTCTCTACACTCAAGTTAGCTATTATCTCTCTACCTATCACGCAATATCCATATTGGAAACTTCATTTTGAGCTCATGTGTGACGTGAGTGACTTCGTTGTAGGAGCAGTCTTAGGACAACGGTGTGAGAAAACTCCATGTGTCATTGCTTATGCAATAAAATATTTAAATAATTCACAAATAAACTACACCACCACTGAGAAAGTGTTTCTTGTTGTTGTCTTTGACTTAGAGAAATTCAAGTCCTATCTCTTAGGATCACCCATCATTGTCTTCACTGACCATTCAGTCATGAAATATATTTTCCAAAAACAAGATTCCAAGGATAGATTGAATAAGTGAGTCCTTCTTATTCAAGAGTTAGATTTAACCATTAAGGATAAAAAAGGTGTTAAAAATGTTGTAACTGATCACCTCTCTAGGATGGAATTCAAAGACAACTCACATCACCTTTCTATGTCTGATTTATTTCTCGATGAGCACCTCTATTCTGTGAGTGATTTACCATGGTATGCTGACATAGCAAACCATTTGGTGACAAGTGACATTCCAAAATTCCTAGGGACCCAAACTAAGAGGAAATTCCTTTATGATGACAAACACTATGTGTTTTATGATCCTTACCTCTTCAAGTTCTGTTCTGATCAAATCATTAGGAGATGTGTTCTTGAGTCTGAGTAAGAGTCCATTCTAAAATTTTGTCACAGAGAGGCATGTAGCTGCCACTTTTACATAAATAAAACCACTAAAAAGGTTCTCCAAAGTGGTTTATACTAGCCTAACCTCACTAATTATTCCTTCCAATTCTACAAAATTTTCCCTCAATGTCAACAATTAGGATCCATTACCAAAAGGAATCAAATTCCCCTCACTCCCATTCTAGTCGTCTAAATCTTTGATTGTTGGGGAATTTATTTCATATGATCCTTAACAAACTCTAGGGGATACATATACATCCTCTTAATTGTTTATTATGTCTCAAAATGGGTTGATTCCATTCCCACCAAGTTCAATGACCATCATGTTGTGATCTGATTTCTGAAAGAGCATATATTTTCTCAATTTGGAATTCCTAGGGCTATAATCAGTGATCGAGGAACCCATTTCTGCAACCGCCCATTCTATTCACTCGTGTCTAAGTATGGTATTTCTCATAAATTTTTCACTACATACCATCCTCAAACCAATGGTCAAGCTGAGTTAGCGAATAGGGAGATCAAGTAAATTCTTGAAAAAACCGTCAATCGCTTTATGAAAGATTGGTTCGAGAAACTCTTGGATTCCCTTTGGGCATATCGTACAACATTAAAAACCATCCTAGTAATTTCACCATATAGGTTGGTTTATGGTAAATTATTCCATTTACCTGTTGAAATTGAGCATAAGGCCTTTTGGGCAATCAAAAAAATGAACTTTGACATTTTTTTGGCCGAAGCAAAGAGGAAATTAGATCTTAATGAACTTGAGGAACTTATGATGGAGGATTATAAAAATTCAAGGATAAATAAATATAGAGTTCAAGCCTACCAATATAAGAATCTCAAATTCAAACACTTTAAACCGGGAAAATTTGTGCTCTTGTATAGCTCAAAACTTCATTTACACCCGAGAATGTTGAGTTCCAAATGGTCAAGTCCATACATAGTGCATAAGGTGTATCCCCATGGGGTTGTAAAAATTCAAGATCCTACCAATGGTCAAATCTTTAAATTTAATGGTTATAGAGTCAAACCATTCATTTAACCATTCCAAAAACATGAAGTTTATGAAGACTTGTGTGAACCAACCATAGATGGGGAAAATACTTAAACAATAAGGGTCTAAGTCAAGCTAGCGACGTTAAACAAAAGCATTGCATGAGAGGCAACCTGTGGTTTTAATATTTCCAATCTTTGTGAATTCTCTTTTTTTCAAATAGGAGTAATGAATCATTTTGATATTTAAAAAAATTACTTAATCAATCAACTTTGAATATGATAGTACCTTATACTGTTGACTAGTTCTTCTATTATGAGTATGGATGGGTATGAAATGGGAGTGTCGTATTCATTTGTGTCACGTGTTGTGATCCTTGAGTAATACCTTACCCAAAAATTTAAAAATAAGATAATGTATCACCGGTTTATTTTATTTTTATGTGTTTGTAGGTTAAAAAAAATACAAAAAAATAATAATTAAAAAAAATTAAAAGGAGACGTTGTAGGTCATGGGGTAAAACCCTTCACAACCAATGAAGCAGTGGGGACTCGAACCCGAAACCGAAGGGAGACATGGGTACGCGATTTCCACCAACCTGTGACTTATAGTACTTCCTTATTCTATAATTTTTATATATATACTTATATTTTACTTTTTTTGTTTTGTTTTATTTGTTTGTTTGTTTTTCCTTGTTCCACTATGGAACTCTGTGAGTGACATGGATATCAAAGGATTAAATTGGAGCAATACGAATGTCAACTTCAACCACCAAGTGAATTAATTCCATGATTCTCATTTTCAATGTCCTCTTTGAACTCCTCTCCTCTACCCCCTTCTAATTTTTCTTTTCTTTAAACACTAGGGACAATGTTATTCTAAGTTGGGGGGTGAAAAGAAAGAAAAAAATTACTTTTTTGTCCATAAAAAAATGCATGGAAAGAAAATTCTCTTTAACCTTGAACATGATAATACACATTACACACTTTGAAATTGAATATCAAATAATTTAGCATGCCCTGATTCTAATTTTAATCCATGTATAATTTCATGAGCATATATTTTGGAAAGTGTGGCTGTCTAATGTGATATTTCATCGTTTATATTTTCATCCAAATAAAAAAAATCACAACGCACGTCCTTTGGATAGTGGGGTATTAGTTTGAGTTCATTAGGTCCCACAAATAAATAGCATAGGTTTGGTGATCATTTTAGTTTTAATATGTGTATTCAATAAAAAAACAATAAATTTGCATGTAGAGCAATGAAATGACCTAATGCGTGGCTTTCGACACTTGGGGATCGTGACTCAATAGTTGGCTGACCCGGAGTTAGTAATTTTATCTTTATTTGTGGTAATTTGACTTTGTTTTTGACTGAGTTAACTCAAGATTATTCTTGAGTATGTGGGTTTTACTTGGTGTTCTAAGGTCTTTCAGTTTGGGAGTCATCGACAAAGTATCACTACATGGGTTGACTCTATTGAGTGCAATTTCAATTACCATGACAAAATTGCAAAAAAAACTAAAAAAACAAAAAAAAATGAATACTCATCTTAATATTGAAATGTGATTTCACCTAGCGCTTCCATCATTTTCCCCTTGAATAAAGATGAACTCTCATGTCTATTGTGATGTACAACACATCATCATGCTTAATTGATATTGGATGAAATATGATGATAAATTTGAACAAAGGAATGGGCTTGGGCTTGGTATATGATTATGAAGCTATCTTGTATTAAAATACTTTTATGGGTTTCATGATTTTTTGGTATAATGGTTTTTGGTGATCATTGTATATTAAAATGTTTTTTGAAAAGGGAATTCGAATTTCATATTTTTTAGATATAATTTGCTTGGGACTAGTAAAACTTAAGTTGGGGGTGTGATTAGCTACTGAATGAGTCTAATATTAATTTTTAATATATATAATATTCATGTGCTTCATTATTCATAAACACCATTTTAGTTCATTTTACGCTTTGAACATTATTTCACATTATGATTGTAAGTCCTTAAAATGCACTATTACATGGTACATTTTTTTAACACCGTATAAAATACCCAATGATATTGATTTTATTTTCACATTTAATTTTCAGGTTTCTCATTACATTTTGAAAATTTCATAATTTTGGAGTACTTTAAGATTCACATTGGAAGACCGCCAAAGTGTGTCTTGAACTAACAACATTCTGGGCAAAGTGAATTGGACAACATCCCAATAAAACTACTGTAGCGGCCAAGATATATGCCCAATAATTCTGAAAATTGAATTGGAGATAGATAACATCAAGGGTAACATTTTATCCAACAGTGAAAAGAGTTAATTCTGATTTTTTAATAGAGTTATAGGCATCCCAAGTTAAAGATAAAATATTGGTCCATATTCTGCGGCCCAGAAAAACATTCCACCATTTCGATCATATCTCGCAAAAAAAATCCATTGAGGCTGAAATTTTATAGGATGTTACAATACATCAAGTTATCTATTTTATTCTTCTATGGACCACTCAAATTCATCCATATAGAAGGTAATTTTAGCACCTATGTTAGATAGATGCAAGCTAGCTGCCACTTCGGGTCAAGGATGAAGAAGTCCACCCTCCCTTACTTTCCAACACCCTAGGCCTACCATACTCAAGTGAGATGATTTGTACTATTGGGAGTTAGACCCATTCCTCTTGAAATGCCTATTTAAGGTGGTGGTGGTGAAGGAGTTGATCATCTTGGATCTTTTTTTTCATTGTAATGTTATTATGTTGATTTGTCTTTGTAACGTTCTTTTTTCTTATGTAAGTTGTTCGAATCACCTTAGTTTTTAATAAAATTTCTTATTCTTATCTTATTATTTTCTTCTTCATATCATGTTGATATCATTTCCTCAAGGTGTTAACTTATTCACACCAAATCTTGTGATATTATTCACACAATGGTGGAGTGATCGTTATTTTGTTGTTTTTACTTATTCAATTCTGCCCTTGTGAGTCTACTTCCCGCTTCCATTGAGAACATGTCATTAATGGAGGGCTGACTCTTTTATGGGTTGATTCAAGAGAGTATTAATGGGATGGATTAGATGTTATTTATCACTCTCTAAATGTTTTTTTATTTGAGTTTCTCTTATTCAATTATTTTCTCTCTTCCTCTTCCTTATTGAATTTATTCACCCCGCTTTTATATGCTAATAAGATCCTTTACCTTGGAGTGCTCGTGAAAATGATCATACAAGTGTATGGGTGATTATCATGTGTTTCTGAAGGTGTTTAACCAGTAAGTGATGAGGTTAGTTTGAATTCATTGAATGAATCCTTCTTGAGTTAATGAAATTGAAATTGTTAAAAAAGGAATTCATCCAATCCACCTCGAGCAATAACCTAGGATCAACTCATTTTATCATAATTTGAATTCACATAGATCTCTTGATGCTATTTTAAAACCATCTAAAATCAACTCAAGTTAGTCACTTCATATCTAAAAACAATTCATAGAATGTACGTGTCTATAGGTTACTTCTTAGGTCTCTAAGGATTCGATAACCCAAACTAAACTACAAGCAACCACTTAATCCTAAAATCTTGGATAAATTTGGGTGAGACCAGCGTCACAAGTGATATTGTGCTAATGGATAATGTGAGAAATGATTTATCTCTTCTGTCCCCTGATAGAAGTAGATATCTCAGGCCCTTTGATGAAATAGAACCGCCTGCATAAATCCATGGTCATGGTGTTTGATGGGCAAGTTCAATTCCAAAAATTCAAAGAAAGATACATCAAGCGTATAGGTTGATGGCACTGGCATGAAATTAGATTGATTAGAGATATCATGATAAAAGAGTTATATTACATGGAAAATGTTCGTAGGAGATTGGACGTCGTTGCGACGTTAACTTCTTTCTTTATGAATGTCTTGGCGTGTTGTTAGATGTTAATCTTAGACTTTAGGTGATTATGCCTAATGTCACTATGAAAGAGGCTTAGAGAGTAACGCGCTAAGTGTATCCACAATCTCAGTTAAATTAAAGTAATAAATTTAACATGTTAGAATAAATAATATTTATTTGGGTTTGGTTGATCGTCATAATTTAATCACAAGTTATTTGAAATAATAAAGTGAGTTAAATAATAATAATAAATATTAGTTTGCAGGTTTGGAAAATATAATATTTATTATATTTATCGTAAAATAATGCAGTGGCATTTATTTAATTAAATATCCATATTCAAGGATCGATAATTGTCGATGAAGGAAAGTAGACCAAGTTTAATGGTCCAAATAATATAAATGGTATTTATTTATATTCTTAAAGTGTTGTGCATGTCAAGTGATTAATAATATTAATATTATTATTAGTGGATATGGGGTCATTTAAGAATATTGAAGATGGTTGGGGGCTTGTGTATGATTTTCCAACCCTAAACCATATATAATAAATATATGGCTATATCACTTTCCTTGTTCACTTGATGTGCACAACAGATAAGGTGAGATTGGCTCAATACCTAAAGAGTTCTCTCCTCTCCGTCTCTCTTAAGCTTCTGAGAGAACGCCAAGGGTTCTTCATCCTTCGTGAAGAGAACCGCTGCGATCAACCACAAACAACGCAAGCGATCAGGATCAGTTGTGCTAGCACCCGATGGTTCTATGGTGTTGATCATAGATTGCGGTGCACGTGTGGATCACCACTAGAGGGATTCTGCACTTTAATCCTACAACGCAACGATGGTGCGACGAATTTCATTTCATCGGATCATCAACGAAAGTGGAATTACAAGTTGAGGTAATTCGATATTCGCTCATAAAATAATTATGAATTGCATGTGAAGATTCTCTCCCTATGGTCCTCGTATATTAATGTAGTCTATTTAATCTACTGTTTTCGTTGGACATGGCCTCATGGTCATGTAAAGCAATGATTACATGAGACTTAAGACTAAAAGTTGAGTTGGTCATTCCTTCAAAGGACGCTTCAGCTGTGCTTGAAACCTACATAAATGACGTTTATAATGCAGTTAGTTCGTCAAAATGTGTCATTTATTGCTTATTCGGTGGATGTTACATATATGGGGACCGAAGAACCTTTTTCGGGTGCTTAATTCCCTCTATATAAGTAAAGATTAGCTCATTTCCAATGGACTATTCATCCCCTCAAATTCGAGAGCTTATCTATCTTCCTTCTCGTGTCTTGGAGAGAGAAAGACTTCTTCCAAGTGATCGATCCAAGAACACCTTTATGGATCGAAGGAAGGGAGTTTTGGTGATCGTTGTGGCGTTGAAGGCTTTGTCGGGCCTTCGTGTTAGCACTTGAATTTCGACGATCGGTGTTCGCATAGACTTTTGAAGTGTGTGTGGACGATCTAGAGGGATTCGACCTTGGATCGTTCGAGCAACGATCGTCGACGGCAAGCTGCAGTCGAACGCATCATCGATTCGAACGACGTTCTCACTTGTTTTATTTTGTACATAATTAAATTCACGTGTGATTCTCAACCCTTTATCGGGACTCAGATCATTATAGATGATGAAGTTGCGTCGCTTCGGTGATGAAAATTTTAAAATTCCCGACCCACCGACTTCCGCTGCTCGCTCCGGCACCAACAGTGTCGTCATCCTTCCTCGCTTTATTATTTCACGACCTTACTGGATGAATATATCATCCTTTACCATGGTCGTAGATTTAATAAAGGTATTATCATCATCATCAATAGGGCGTGAGATATCTCTTCATTTCGGAAGTGACAAGTCTCGTCTTGACCATTCAAACAATGTCATAACTTCAATGATGCACCCACCATAGGTTACCTCACCATAACACAAATGTCGTGGCTTTTGTCTTGTATCAAAGCATGCGATCAAATGGTACACATTAATGATGATTTTTAGTCGAGAGACCAATACACGTGCTCGCATATAAGAATAGTCAATGACACGTGAAACATGTAGTGTTCCTATTGGCAAATCAGTCATCATGGTCTCATTTACTCGTGATCACCAAGTGTGAACTTCGTGATAAGAAGTCTATATGCTCATCAGCTTCAAACACCTGATCATCAGACATCATCTGTGTCCAATCAGTATGATGTGTCTAGAGCACATGACACATGATTTAAGATTACTGTCATGATATCTATATATTATCATTATGATTGAGAACTAATATAACTTTTTAATGAGACGGATAATCTAAGTATATTCCCATGTAAATAATGGACACAAAAGTATAAGTACTATTATTATAAGAATACATAATGCACAACTCTCTGTATACATGATACGGTAATTAAAAAACAATACTCAAGTTTAGTCCAACACACCCACCTTCACAACACTGAATGCATAAATAACTTGATGAAACTTAACATAACTGATTGAAATTTGGGTCGCTTTAGGTCAACACGAACCAATGAAGAATCGGTTAATCCTGTGGAATTAAAAAAAAAGACAGAACCTTTTCATTGAAATTAAAAGTTCTTTTATTTTATTTTTGGTTTGTTTACACATGCACAAACAAGGGGATATCATTTAAATGTTTATTATAAGCAACATTATTTTAATTAAAAAATATCTTGAAAATATACCATTGAATCATTTAGAAACTCAGATTTATGATAAAGTGTGGTTTGAAAGCTTTCTAAAATTTACAATGCCAAACCCATTCTTCCAATTTTAAAAGTGGCGGGTGGGGTGCTAACCGGCTGACGACCCGTGGGCTTTGGGTGAACTGGGCTTAAAAAAAAAGTGATCCATTTCATAAACGGACTTAAACATACCAGTTTTAGAAACCCGTAAATTTCACCCACAGAAAGGCGGGATGCGGGGAGGAGAAGCCCCCCAGACCGACCGACGACGCGCAGTGCGCACCGACCGCCGCTCAGCTTCTTCGCTTGCCTGGGTATGTTATTTTTGTTTTTTTCCATTTAATTTACTTGATATTCTATTCACATTTGCACTGCACCTGCACACTCAATCTATCTTTGACAACAGAGATTGACAGTTTCGGTGCCTGATTCGCTTCATGCCTCTTCATCACGGGTTCGCGGTCCGAGGTTCATTCACTATACTAAACAGCCCGCACCCACCAATGGCCGAGTGAAGGTAAAAAGAGACAAAAAATATTATCAGTGTGCCCCCTCTCCATTATCACTCTCTTTCCCACTTTTTTTAGTTCATTTTTCAAACCCTAATTCATTTTATTTTACATCTTATTCAATCCAGGGTTTATTGTTGAGCGATCCATTGTCTCAGCAGTACATCTAAATCATAAGTTCAAATTATTGGTGCGATTTCCATTTTTTTAGTATTATAATATGATATTGTTTGATTTATGTTATTTTGTATGTTATTTGGTGTCAGAATATGATTTTTTTTATTTATTTAAACCCTTCTATATGTTGTATGGTCCATTTTTTTTTGTTTGATTTGTTATTCAACATGGCTGATTCTGGTCCATATAATTTTTTAAAAGAAATTTATACAACGCGGCTGGTCAGGTCAGGTCCGCATGCCAGACTTATTTTTTGAAGCCCACATATAATGCGGGCCTAAATGGATTTATGTTTTTAAGCCAGCAAAATGCGGGCTTTGGTCCGGTCTGTCCCTGTCTAACCCATTAAGCATCCCTAATGGAGGGTAGTTGTCTATTTTCTTTAACTCTCAATGCAAGACTTCCCTTGTTGAACACATCTATGAATGAAAAATCAACAATTTTTATCATTATTTGTGTTCAGAGTATCTGATTTTTGTATCATGTATTGTAAACTTATACAAATTGTTATCATATGACTTAATCGATACGATGTTAGCTCACTCTTTTTTTTGAGTCAAGACTTACCTGATTTTTAAAACACTGGAGAAGAAATAACTTACTGACATTAAAATGTTTTGACAAAATCATTCCATCTATGACTCATTATTTATAAGATAAATGATTTTTATTAATGCAATAATTAAAAACACAAATAATCGAACTTAATTATTTTCTGTATATTATAAGGAAACTAATGTTTTCTACTTAAAATTGACAAAAAAATTGTCCATGAATTTTTCTTCTCTCATTCACTTTCAGATCAAGTAAGAGAACATTAAAATCATTTTTATTTCCTTTTCACTAACTGCATCAAACAAAAGAATATTAAAACAGGTTTCTTTCATCCATTAACATTCATCAACTAAAATAAATTTTTTATTTATAAAATTTAAAATAAAAAACATGTGGAAATAAATACTATATAGGGGTAACAATGAGTACTCGACCTTACCTAATTCAATTAACTATGGTTAGAGTAATGATTAATCATTTTTTTATAATATTGGAACGATGTATTCAAAACTCAGCTAACATGCGAGTATGGTTCAAGTAGTATTCTTTATACACTTTAATCATTAAATTAATTATTATAAATCTATTAAATAAATATTTTTAAACGATAGTAAATTATAGAATTTAATATTTATTTGGAATTCAGTTCATATCAGATTTATAAATGAATTACAAATCCGAATTCCATTAAATTAATTATTATTAAATTATTAATTACATATTTTAAAATGATAATAAAATTACAAGATATATTTATTTAATTTGAGATGAATTCATTTTATATTTATAAAATATATTTAAAAAAATTAAAACTATAGATGAATATTTAAGTTCAAATTCTAGGATTCGGCACCCAAATTTAACAGCATCCGATCCATTACTGTTGATATTGTTTATACAAAAATTTTACCTGCAGATTTGACATATTTGACACCTGTATGAAAAGAATATTGAATTCAAGGGTGTTTCAGTAATTGACAATCACCAAAATACCCTGAATTTTATAATCTTTTATGTCACAATAACAATAACACTGTTTATTTATTTAGGTTTGCGGTACTGGTTCATCGTCGTACCTCGTATGCCGTTTTTTCACTGTTGAACTCATCACAGAAGCCAGCCTCTGATTTCTTTGCTTGCTTTACTTTGGGTCCCTCGTTTTTCTTCACAACTGTGATAACAAATCAGAGGTAGGTTCCCAAAAGCCATAGAAGTGTTAATAATAAATTTTATATTTGGCCATATATATTTGAATTTCTCACTCTATGGAGGCAGACTGTTCCGAAGCTCTGTGGAGTAGATGTAAAGTATTGATGACTGTTTACTTACTTTGACGGAAAGTTTGTTTTTTCTGTAATGTCACAGAGACTTCAACTTTTATCCCTTCCCATTACCCTGAATCACTATTTACAAATAGTGGTGGAAATAAATTAATGGAACCCCTTCCGTGTAATAGTTGGCGGTGAGCTTTGCATTTTAGTCTTCAGATCTGGGGTGGTCTGTTTTGCTGAATGAGAGTTTCTAGGTAACTCCCTAGTAATATTATTTAATGAAATGTTGAATTTTGATGCTAAATAATCTATATTGTTTGCATTGGCCTGATCAGCAGAATGGGTTAACCTTGATGCTTGATGGGTGGAATTCATGATAGTTTTTTTTTGAAATTTATTTTTCAAAACCAAATTTTCGTTAGAGAATTACATATTCCAAAAAGAAAATCGATGAAGCATGAATGTGTTTTTAATATTTTCAAGCATATTTCTTGATAATGTGGAGCAAAATATATTTTTAGGCCTCTAAGGAGCATTGATCTCTTAATTATAAACCCTAAATCCTAAATCTTAGACAATAAACCGACACACTAATTCAATATTCCATAGAAGACTTTTTCCTCCAAAATAAAATAAAATAAAATAAAATTGTTACATCCACAAGACCCCTGTGTCCTACCTCTGAAACTCGTGATGACCTAAAGTGTTTTCTCAATGCCATGGAATTTAAACAACTCTACTTGCTGTACTTTAATTTCTTCAAGTTATCATACAATTGATGGCCATAAATAAGGTTGAAGAAGTAAATTCATTTTCAAACATACATATTTACTTTCATTGAAGTAAAACTAGGTGTGCAAGTGCCCCTTTCCCTTTTACGTACTATTGTTTTTGCCATAATAAGTCTTAATTTGAACAATATTTTTTGTTGTTGGCAGTTGAATATCAAAGAATGGAGGAGCTTTTTGTGGCACTCATTTCCATGCTACTTCTTTTTAGTTTAATCCCCCTTTATTTATGGAAAAGGCGCCGAGATTCTCAATATTTTGTGATGCCTGAAGAACAATACCAGGTCCCATTTTTTATTCTTCTAGAATCTTAATTCAAATTTAAATATACTCATATTGAATGTCATGTTTTGTTGTTGTTAATGAGCAATTTCGGAGTTCATTTTTTCATATTGTTATTAACGTTTTGATTGTGAAGTTTAGATTCAAATGTATTTTAGATTACAAGTTAAAAACTATTGGAGTGTGTGTCCCACATCGGACTTGAGTGTTCTGTTATCATTACAATTCTCTATAAATAAACACCAAGGCCTCTTTTACGAGGTATCTTGGGTGTTGGGCCCACTCCATCACTTTACATTGGTATTAGAGGAGGTCTAACCCAAAACCCTCCCTCCCATCTCTCCTCTCTCCACCTAGGTTTTCTGAGGGATTCCCCCCATAGGGGGGCGGCGACTCCCATCTAAAGGGCATCACTTTAGTCGCCCCCCTTATCACTCTCTGCCCCATCTCCCAGCAATTGCAGCATCCCCCCTTCCGCCGCCGCTGTCGCCCCTTCCCCTCGCCGCGCGTCTAGTTTCCGCGATGACCCTCCTTCGCGTCGCCCCACCTGCGCGATGACCCCCATGGGTGCGACGACTCTTGTTGTTGTGTTCCCTCCCGTCACCCCTCCCTGATGCGACTGCTGTGGCTGCGCATGCCTCCCAGTGCCGATCCCTTGTCGTTGCTCCTTCCTCAGAAGGAGCCGCAACTGACGCGCAACGCCCCTCCCTCCTCCGACGGCGGTCGCAACCACATGGATCGACGACATCCCCCAGTTCCTCTGCGCATGTGCCACCCTACGCGCTCCAGTCCCTTTGTCGTCAGATCTGGCTTTCCAACCCCTCCTCCATCCATCTCGCATGACCCTGCTATTATCTTGCCACACCAGTACGTCTTTCCTGTTGGATATCCGATCTCGTCGCATGCTGTTCCTGCACGCTTAGATGCTCCTAACTCGACTATTCCTATTGAGGCTCGATCCGGCTATTCCTGCTGGTGTATTTTATTTCCAGATATTCTTGTTGGTTCTGCATGACGGGCGTTTTTCCTTGGTTGTCACAATCTTTTTTAGCAACATCATCCATCAACTTATTTAGGGGGAGCAACCATGACAGTTTATATTTTCTTATGTTTTGTCTTGTTATGTAATCAAGCTGGGTATGTCCAGCTTGAGGGGGAGTGTTAGGGTTTCTTTATGTTTTCTTATGTATCCAAGCTAGGTAGACCTAGCTTGAGAGGGGGAGTGTTGAAGTGTGTGTCCCACATCGGACTTGGGTGTTCTGTTATCATTATAATTCTCTATAAATAAACACCAAGGCCTCTCTTAGGAGGTATTTTGGGTGTTTGGTCCACTCTCCATCATTCTACAAAAACGTTGTTTTGGTTGCACAGTGTTCAATAATTTGCAACTTTGGTAGAGGGTCATCTATCATTGACTTGTACATGTGTTCGGGAATGATAAGCCTGACTGGAAAACATCGTATTATTACTTTTAATTTTTCGGGTCTGAATAATAAATGGGCCAATTCTAAAAGCCCAATTAATATTCGAGCTGGGTTCTGATCACAATTGAGTAGAATACCAAAACTGGATTCGTGCAGTATGCAACTGGTTCACGGCCAAAGACTTGTGTTGAGTAGAATAATGCAATATGCGTGAGCCAAAGTTACTGTGAATCAAAGTGACCGTGAGCCAAAGTTTTAATGAGAGTGTTTGAGCTGAAGTTACCGTAAATTGAAGTGTTCGTGAATTGAAATGGTTGAGCAGGAGCTTGCGCAGAAAATACATGTACACATGTACTGATCGTACAGGGCAATTAATCCTTGTGGTATGACTGTTGTAGATGATGAATATTGTGGTCGTGGAGCACATGGTTGATGGAGGAATTTGTTGATGGGGGGATCATGGGCTACCTTGGGAAAATGCAGATTAGCTTGTTATGCATCATGGTGCATGAAAACAAAGTGGTTATGGAAGATGGTCATTGGTGATTTTGGAATGTTCTTTGAGCGTGTGGAATGATCCAACGATCCGCATGGAATGACCCGGAAGTAATTATAATTTGAAGTAGTAGCCAAGTGTGAAGGCTGACAAAATTGTGATGAAATATAGCACATCATCGAAGACATGGCGAAGTGCGAAGAGATCCTAGGGAAAGTCCAAGTTTGTGTTGCAATGTTTGATAGCCTTTTGTAATTGTGATCTCTTTTGTTGTTCATTGAATTGGTCCGTGAGACTATTTGTTGTAATTGGGAGTGACATCCAGCCAAAATTTTCCAAGGCAGTGAATCTTGGAGAGGAGTGATTTCTCTCAACATTATCATGGAGAGTGACTTGGTGATTCATACATGATAACGCTGAGCTTTCCATATGCCTTAGATTAACCACCACACTGGAGATGAACAAAGTAAATCTTTTTGCCCATTGTGAATGTTTTATTTCTTGCTCATGCATGATTTTTGCCCATTGTGAATGTTTTATTTCTTGCTCATGCATGATCTCGAGAATCACGAACAATAACTGATAAATAGCTGATTGATTTTTTGGTTGAATCAGGATCATTGTTAAAAGAGAGAAAATTAAAAGTGCAAATAAATCGGATTCACTCTGATTCTCTGCCCCTGTCATGGTGATCTTCTCTTCTCTGGGTTTAACAAGTGGCTTCAGGGTCGCAATTTGCTCTTTTTCTGTGTGTTTATTTTGGTTGTTTGCCGAAGTTCTTCTGTGTTGATATTTTCTGTGTGCTGCTGCTGGCTATAATCCCCTAGGCGTGTGATTTGGGTTGTGTTTGATGGCAATGAAGTGGAAGGAATCTTCAATGTGCCCTATGTAGTATTGTGGAGTCCATTTCGTGAAGGCTGGAAGAGGTTTGGATCGGCTCTGGTGTGGTTTGAAGGAATCCTGGAAAATCAGGTTGAGCAACAGGTTGTGGAAATTTGCCCAAGTCTTTTGAGTGCAAGTGTCATCCAGCTTATGTGTCACGTGGGCAGCATAAGTGTCATTCTGGCTGGGAGTTCGGATTCTGGCGAAGGCATAAGATCTGAAATGTCATTGCGCATCAGCCTACGTGTGTTTTGGCTCAGCATATGTGTGTTTGGAGCAGCGTATGTGTCATCAGCTCTAAATACGTGTGAATGCTGGCAGCGTAGGTGTCATTCCAGGCCTATGTATGTGTCATCTGGGACTTAGGAATTTCTGATGAATCGGCCAGCAGCTTTTTCGAGCAGTTCGTGGAGATCATTTTCATCGGCCATCTTTGGAAGAATGGATCAAGCCGACAACCTAGAAAACCTCATGATATATTATTTCGGTTATCTTAAGAAAGATTAAGGTTGGTTTTTGTGTGGCCGGTGGTGTCCACGCACACAGTGTCGTGGAACCTGCTGGTGGCTTTGTGGTGATTTGCGCAGCATGGGAAGGCGTGTATTTTTAATACACGATCTGCATGGAGATCCTGAAGTATTGAGCTCTTCCATTTTAGGTGGCATGGATGATATTTAAAATGGATGGAAATCATGGTTTCGGCTTCGGAGATTGTGCCTCATACGGAAAACTGCGCATATTTTTGAAAATGGAAAATGAAGAGAAAAGAAGAGATGCAGGAAAGGAAGAGCCCTACTCGATCATAAAAAAATGGAGGAAGGGAAGAAAGTCTTTCTGACATCCAAAAAAAAGCAACGAGAGCTGTAAGTGGAAACTTTTGGTCTCTTACCGGAAAAGAAGAGGAAGGAGAAGACTCCTTGCATCTTTGCTAAAGATATTTTTCTGAAGGAGAAGAAGTGCAGCAGGCATCCCAGTTCTTCACGAGGGTGGGGTGAAATAAAGAGTG
Organism: Viscum album; assembly: GCA_963277665.1. Lineage (NCBI taxonomy): Eukaryota > Viridiplantae > Streptophyta > Magnoliopsida > Santalales > Viscaceae > Viscum > Viscum album. Next base: position 58,798,285 of record OY728156.1, read on the forward strand.
GGAAGAAAAGAGTTCCAGGTTTTGAAATTGGAAGGTTGAAGAAGACGAGCACGAGTGTTTTTCCAGGAGCTGATCTCACTGGAAGCTCATTCAGACAGTGCTGAAGTGCTACACCAACTTGGTGTATTTTTATTATCATCTCGTGGAGAAGAAGATCAACACAGCAGGAGCAGTGAGCGCCAGCTTGTGGAGAGGATCTGTGCGTTCCTCGGGGTGTGTGAGGGCAGTGGGCCTTCAAGTATATGGTTGCAAACCAGGAAGGTTAGTGTGACCTCTTTGAACTTGTAATCATCAAAGCCGTGAGCTTTAGTGTCTCTGGTGCACAGACACATTGCCGTGCATGCTCCTTAGATTAGCCCGTTTATGGCCGTGAGAAAAGAGAGAGAAGTGTTCCTATTAAATACGGAACAAGATCGTTGACAAGGGTAACTTTTAATTACCCTGATTCACTCCTCCTCAGGGTGTAAGCCTTGTTGGGGACCAACAGCTGCTATATTGGAAATGGAAACACCTTTCAACCACAGCGGAATACTTTCCATTCATGGAAATTTTTTCCAGTTATGAAAAAATAGGATTTTGTATCATTTGGGATGGTTAGAATGGATGTTTATCTCTCTGTTTTTGTTGTGTAACCATTTCTGATGAATCTGAATCAACTTTTTTTGATAAAACAAAAAGGAGATCGAAGCAGATGCTAAGGCTGTTAATGCACTGATATTTCATGGGCGCACATCAGTTGGTCAAGGCCTTAGGCTTGCTCCTCTTTAAGGAGCAATTGTCTTTTATAGCAGTGGTTGTGCCTGAGGGCCCTAACACGGGGCATTTCTGTCAGTCATGAGTTCAAATCTCAGTGGTGGTGCTGAGGGGGAGGAATTTTATAGGGATTTGGATAGTGAACCGATCTTTTGGCAGTGAACTACTCCCGATGGGTTTCCCCCATAAGAATCATCGGCCCAACTGAGATCCAATAGGCACACATCAGTTGGTGAAGGCCTTAGGCTAGTGCCATTCTAGCATAAAATTCTCTTAGAGCAATTGTTGTGCCTGAGGGTTCTAACAGCCTCTATTTATTGTTAGGAAGTGGGGCTGCCGTGTGGGGGTAGGAAATGTTAGGAAGCAGGGCTGCTGTGTGGGGTTAGGAAATAACTGCCTGAGGGCAGTATTGTCATTCCATTTGTATTAGTTTTTCTGTTAGTTGGGGTTGTTAGGGGTCCAACTGGTAGGAAGTGGGGAATCGTTTTGTATCTTCTGCTTGGTATCAGCAGGGAGGTGCCCGCTTTGGGAAGTCGCTGCCAAGGCTCTACCGGAGAGTGCTCTGCTTCAGCTGAGATTCTTCTCCTTTCTTCTACCTTCTCTCCCTTCTGTTTTCTTCTGTTGTAACTCATGGATCCAACAGTAATATACAGTGCTGCGGTTAGTCCCTTCTTTTTCTCTCTCCCTTCACGAATATTGTCCTAACATTTATCATATGACACCTTTACCTTGCATTTGTTGTAACCCGGCTTTCACAATTCTAATCAATGTCCTTCCACTAAGGAACAATCTTTCTAGATAAATAAATGTTCGATGTCAAAAAGGTGAATTCCATTACCAAGGCTCATTCCTTTGTTGTTGTGGGGATTCTTCATTGTTATTGTTGGTTTTTAGTCACTTTATGGACTACTAAAGAATGCCTAATAAACCATGAAGGGAAATTAGCCATCCAAGTGCTATTAATGTTGATGATACTGTTTGTTGATGCATCTACAGAGTCATAAATGAAGGTGAATTCCTCATTCCTTTGTTGTTATGGGGATTCTTCATTGTTATTGTTGGTTTTTAGTCACTTTATGGACTACTAAAGAATGCCTAATAAACCATGAAGGGAAATTAGCCATCAAGTGCTATTAATGTTGATGATACTGTTAGTTGATGCATCTACAGAGTGATAAATGAGCAGGCTTCATAATGTTGTTGAATTGATGGAAGAAAGCTGAGTAACTAAGGCATAAAAGCAAAGCCACCAACAGAGGATTTTCCTTACGTGATGGCAAAAACCACTAGCAAGGGGTGAATACCACCAATTCTTGACCAAGTACTTGGATAAAACAAAAGATAGAGAGGTTGCAAAATTCAAAATGAAATTCTAACTGAAATTTGTAATAACATTCACCAGTCACTAATACATGACAATACAACTTTGTTTGGAGTTTATAAAGCATCAAAACATCACACCCATCTTTCAAGGTATTTAAGACTAATAAGACTCCAGAAAAGTCTGTAGTCTAAAAAGACTCCAGAAAAGACTATTAAATGCACAACCCCCTCATGTTTCCTTTATTGTTGTCTTTTCTTATGCATCTATTGAATGTTTGTCCTCCCAATGTATGTTCTTTTGTTGACATTGCAAGTGGGATACCCATGGATGAGTTTAGAGCCAAAAAATAATGAGTTGGCTTCACATGAGTTTTGTTTAACTGGATTTCTTCTTTGGGATATATGGTGCTATCCTTGACATTGTTTGTTCTGCAACATTCCCTTCTGGTTAACAAAGATTTATCCTAAAACCTTGATGGCTGTCATCTTTATATATGATGTTAAATCATCAATATTTAATGTTGTTGAAACTCTTCCAAATTTGCCAGGCGAATCAATTTTATATGCATTGTTTCCAATCCATTTAAGTACTTTGAATGAGCCTTATGCTTTTGTTGCAATCTTTATTTTTTATTTTGAAGGGAACCTCTCATTCCTAATATAGATCCACACCGTGTGTCTCGGTTGAAAAAATGATGGTTTCCAAAGCTTATTTTGCACGTTTCTCATATGATGCATTTGGCCTTTCAATCCGAGTTCACTTCATGCCTCGGTTGAAAAAATGATGGTTTCCAATGCTTATTTTGCACGTTTCTCATATGATGCATTTGATCTCTCAATCCGAGTTTTATTCAAAAAGAGGTTAAGATTGGGATTTTCAGAAATGGTTTTGTTTTTGGAAGACTTTAGATGATCCTAATGGAGCTAAGGTGATATTTTTATCATTTAATCAAAATGAATCTGTTTCTTCTCCCATCATGCACAACTTCCCTATCAAGCTGTCACAGTTTTCCCAAAAGCAAGTGTCAAGCATCCAAGGGAATAATATCACACAAAACTTTATCAACACAATTCTCACCAATAGAGAATGAAATCATAACCAGTTAGCTGAATTGTAATGTATTTCCGTTGTTGAACCATTATAGGTTGGAAGACCCATCTTCCCCACAAGTGTTGTAGATACAAATGTTGGCGTAACTTCCACTACCAATGATCACTGTACACACCTTTGACAGTACATTGTGTTTGGAATTAGTTTTCTCACTGTTCTTCATTTTGACCTCTTTAAACTCGCAAAACCCTTTACAGCGCAAACATATTTTAATTTCAACTCGTTCAACGACCTCATCACCTGTTTCACCATTGATCGATGGTCTTCTTCATGAATTTTATTTTCAGTCCCCTTTACTGTTATGATTATGTTGTCTGTACAATTAGCTCAGAGGTGTCTATATTCTTCACATTTGAAATATTTTTTATTGTCACGGTCGATGAAATTGGTCCTACCTTTTGGTGCTTCCACCACCTTTTCTTTTCATTTCTCCATCACTTTGTCCTTTCCCTTGTTGTTCTTAGCAACATCAATTTTACTAAAAGATGCGTAACTTTGTTGGAGTTATCTTTGTTGTAGCTTTTGTTTGTGAAGTTTTTTATCTCCCATTTTTTGATTCTCCACTTTGACAACCAGCATGCATATTTTTTTTTTTGAGTTTGACAACCAACATGCATATATCTTAAAATGCGAGGAATGGTTGTATCTTAACAACACTTGCAATATCCTCATTCAATGGTCCTAACAAAATGCACGATAGTTTGTTCATTGAGTTTTGACATATTGCTTTTCATTAAAAAATGTCAAATTTTCGTATGTAGTCTTTGATAAATTTGTCACCTTGCTTCAATGTATGCATCCAAAAATAAAGTTCATGTTTATAATTTTCAAGAACTTTTTTCTGAAGAGTGTTTTCAACCTTTTCCATGGCCCCGGTTTTATCTTTCCTGTATTTGTTGCTTCATATTTTTCCACCAAAGAGAAGTTTAGTCTATGTTTTAGAGCAACTATCTTGCATTTCCTTTCATTTGAACATTGTTTGAAATCGATGAATCATTTATGCTCTTGCAACCAATCTGAGAAATCATCTTGATTCACGCTTCCTCGAAAATTTGGAATGTCCATTTTCAAGCCCATGTCAATATCATTATCATGACCCATTCATTGTTGATCAACTTTCGAGTCACTAAACTCAATTTTAGCGGGATGCTCTTAATAAAAATGTGATGGATTGGGGGGGGGGATCTGGTATGAGGGCGATGGGGGTGTCGGGCGAGTGTTGGATAATCACGATGTGAGGCTCTAAAAAATTGGGCAAGTTGTTCACTAATCTGATTGATTTGAGACTAAAGATGGATAATTGCTATAACGAGACATGGTTATGGGTTTTTAGGTATATTGTATTGGAAAATATAAAGAAAAATGAGAATGATGACAAAAACTTATTCATCACGATCTGTAGTTCTGATACCGCGATAAATGAGCAAGTTTAGAATGTTGGTGAATTGGTTGAAGAAAGCAAAGGAATGAGGGCCACAATCATGGAGTGAGCACCACCAATTATTGGGCAAGGACTTGGATAAATCAAAAGAGATTTTGAGAAATTTAAACTAAATTCCATAATAACATCCACCAATTCCTAATACATGACAGCACAACTCTATTTATATAATTTAACATGAATCGAAAAGCCCTACATAATTTTTGAGGTATTCAAGGTTGACAAGACTCAAGAAAAGACTGAATATTGACAAGACTTCAGAATGTTGATGTCTTTCCTCATGTAGCTACTAAATGGGTGTGTTCCCAATATAGGCTCTTTAGTTTGCCTTGCTTAACATTATCCTCTCTATGGCCACTGATGTCCTTTAGTAGAAAGATAGTCTTGAACTCCTACAAATACACAAGATGCAATACAAGGGAATAAGATCAACAAGACACTCCAATGAGCATGAACGATCTTCCTCCGCCTTCCTCAGTTGCCTCTAATCCAATGGATGTTGTGTTCATTTTTCTCTCTCAAACATGACCCAGTTTGGTCGACCATCTCTTGGTTTCGTCAAGCATCTACACCTTGGCCCGTCATCAAGATGACCCATTTATAGAGATAGTTTATATCTCCAAGCCTTCATGAACATTGTGATAGATCCTTTAATCTGGGATAACCACATCTTGTTCTATGTGGAGAGTTCACATCATCCCTAGTTAAAGTTGTCCGGTAACTGCCAAAAGATCCCATTCAAACTCCTCAATTTGCTTAAAGAGGATAGAACATTTAATATTCGAATTTTTTGGATCTATCCAAAACCACAACATAACGAGGTTCCCCAGCGTGGTTTTGTTGACGAGTTTGAGATTAAAAAACTGAGGTGGAATCTCTTGTCCCCTGAATATCCAAAAGCCATTTTTCTTCATTCATTTTTTTGTGTTTGACTGAAACCACGACGTGCTTGTGGTGGTCCATGTTGTGTTTTTCATTTTGTTGAGAGTATTTAGAATATTACATATTTTGGATATGGGGGGTTGATTGGGTCATCGGGTGATGTATTTTTCAAATTTTAAATTTACCCTCATCTTGAGATTGTATCCCATATCTTCATCTATAAATAAACCTACCATGCCTCACTTTGGTGATACATTTCCAGGTATCTTTTTTCACATTGTATAAGAGCTTAGGAATTTTTAGCTCTTCCCTTCTATGGTGCACTGCTCACCACCTTCCCCGACGTAGCCTAATCACCGTCCCTCCCTCCCCTTTTTCTAGGCCAAACATCGACCTCCTCCCCTTGGCGTCTCTCCCATCAGGTTTAGAGTTTTAGAGAATTAGGACATAACTATTACATAACAACTCAAATATTACAAAGTAGACACTTCTACTCACTATCTATTTTTTTCACAAAAACAAAAACTATTTAAAAAGAAACATGGTTTCGTTTCATGTTTAATCATCACATTTTTTTTCTTGATCCCATCCTTGTCTCTATTTTCCTTTAAATCCTTTGAAAAACATTTTAAAAATTTGAGATGAGCACAAAAAGCTCAGCAAGGGGCATAAAAGCAAGAAAGAAACCGTTATTCCATGAATATTTTAAACTCATGAAAACATTTTATCAAAATCATACTTTTCACCCATAAAACATACTCTTTAACATAGCTCATGAAATCATAAGATTCCTGTAAAACTCATAGTAAAGATAAATCATAAAGGTAATTTGTGGCATCCATATCATTCTTACATTGTAGCTTTCCTAGCTACATAGGGAGTAACCTTCATGGTTACGTTTGGAATACCCATCATAGTATATTCCCTAAATCTTTTAGGAGAAATTCTACCATTTAACTCCGTCTCATTACCCAATGCATTGGATAACTATCACGGGCTCACCCGTTCTTGGTTTATCATGGAACCACTCGTATACACAATCAATGCCCAAAAACCATAACATAATCATAACACATAAAACAAGCATAAAGTAAAAATAACATTTCCACTTTGAAATCACAAGATGTCATTTCAAGATATTGAAATAATAAATTTATTCTCAAAACCATTTTCAATACCAAAATACATGAAAAGAGAATATGGTATTTATTTTTCTTTTAAAAACATTACCTCTTGTAGAGGAAGCCAAATACCAAATAATGGTCACGACAGTGGAAAAGTGATCGCCGTATACTTCAGTGTTGTTAAAGGCGCTCGCCTCACCCCACCTTGGCGCGAGGCGAGGCGCACTTGCTGCGCCTCAATAGTGGTGAGGCGGTGCGGCCTCACCGAGGCGCGCCAAAGGCGCGCGCCTCTTGCGCCCAACAAAGGGGTGCTAAAAGCACCAGGCGCAGTAAGGCGCACCGTGGCCGATGCGATCGCGGGCGACACAGCAGGGCGACAACGGAGATCGGGGGTGAGCGACGTGATGGTGGGTGGCAACCGAGATCGGGGGTGTACAGACAGTGACGAGATTGGGGGTGGGTGGGTGATTGAGGGCGATTAGCTTGAGATCGGGGAAGGGACGCACGCCGCTCGAAATCGGGGAAGGAAGTGACGCCGCTCGAAATCGGGGAAGAGATGCGGTGGGTGGCGAAGATCGGGGAAGGGACGCTGTGGGTGAAGGAGATCGGGGAAGGGACCGGACGCCGCTCAAAATCGGGGAAGGTACGCGCTCTTTCTATTAAATTAACACATTTAATATGTTAATAAAAAAACATAACATAATAATACACTACAATTATGCTGCACAGCAAAGCATCTCGCTGCACAACAGCGCACAATATCTATTTTAATTTTCATTTTTTTATTGAATTTAAGTTTTTTTTTAAATTTAAAATATTATTGAAAACTGAATATAATTAATTATGTGCACATGCGCCTTAGATGCGCCTTGCGTCGCGCCTCGCGCCGCATTTCCAAGCGACCTTTGCGCCTTATTGCGCCTTATTGCGCTGCGCGCCTTTGACAACACTGATATACTTTTAAAAAAACATTCCTTTTGTCGTTTAGTAAAAAGTTTCGTATAAAAAGATTCATTTTGAAAACCTTTGAATGAAATTAAAAGTCAAAAGGGTTGATTATACACCTTATAAAAGAAGGTGGTGTATAATATCAAAATGTCTCAATGAAAGGAGATTGAGATGAAGTTTAGTCCAATTCGACACGCATGTTCTTTATCTTCCTGAATAATAAACCTAGGTTAATTTATACTTGCTTCATAACTTTTTTCATGTTTATTATTCATTTTATATCACTTATTATCAGGTTATAACAGTTACATATTTATTTAAGTTCATGTCGGATATTTTGTCGATATTTGGTACTTGAGTCGAAAATGAACTTGGTATGATGTCAATAGTCCATGTGGTCATAAGTCCATCATCTCTAGAATAATATTTATGACATTATTATCATTTGTATATATCAAATATACTTTTAAATCAAACCATGAAGTATGGTTATGAAAAATGAAAAATGTTATAATCATGGATACGTTAGACCGTACGTACACATGAGTAACGTTTTTCATTTTTCATTGATCGTTATGGAAAGGAGGTAAGTATTATTTTACCTTTCCAAAATGATCATAACATCATTAATATCATATTAATCATTTAAATATACTTATATATATCATACAAGTGATGTTGTGAATAAAAACGAATCACATTGTTTCGTGGATGTGATAATTCACACGTACGCACGAACAACGTTATTATTTTTATGTGCATTGAAAGTAAGAATGCAATTGATATATTATTATCTTATAATGATTAATATGTTATGAATATCACATATGAACATTAATTCCATCATTATAATCAGTCACGAGAGACAGTTATGGAAAATGATTTATATCGATTCGTGGAGGTGATAGTTCACACGTACGCACAAATGATTGATTCATTTCCCATTTGATGGAAGTGGAGATGGATTTAAGTGATGATATTAACATAATAAAATCTCAGTATATTGAGGATACTGAAGTTATTTATCTCATCATGGTTGTAGAAGATTTGAAGGAAGATGAAGAAGAAACAAAATAAAAATACTTAATTAAAAACGTTACCTTTTCTTCGAATGATCACCTTTCTTAACACCTTAACACCTCTAAGGAGGGTGTTCTGCCTAAATTAAGGCCTCTATAATGTGGGGAGGGATTCTAAGAAAGGGTTTGGGTAGAGCTTGGACGAACCAATTGGTTTTTGAAGTGTGAGTAATAGAGAGGAATGAGTGCCCTTTTATAGGAGAGAGGAGGGACACCCTTGAAAACCCTTAAAATATTAAATTAATATAAATCAATTTTTAAATTGAAATGTCTCTAAATTCTGTTAGTTCGAAGATAGGGTGAGTATGTGTCGAAATCTAATCATCCAATAATTTTTAGACATGTATTGTTTTTATTTTAAACCTTATCTTTTTGTTTTAACCCCTTTTAACTCTTACCGTTTTATCAAGTAATTTACACTGAAGGTTAAAGTAATTACCATAACATGCTAAATGAACAATGAATGAGTCATTAATGACATTTGTAGACTTACCTCAACTAGTTGGCCGAATTTAGATTTTTAGAAATTTTATATCATTTAATTAAATATTTTATATTTTAAGATATGAATTATGACAATTTTGACACCATTCATAACTTGATTTTTAAAAAAAATCATAACTACTTGATTCCTTTGAACAAACCACTTTAACTCACATATAACATGTCAAAGGCATCTCGAAAATTCGTGGATGACATCAAATATTTCAAATTATATTTATTTTAATATTATTAATATCACTTATTTGATTTTTCCTTTGATAAATCTATTACTGCATTATCATTGTGTCACAATTAAATTTAATTATTTATTTTTTAATTTTTTAAATAAATTACCATGATGTAGATAATCTTTTTAGTTTTCTAAGGACTATTTATAGTCAAAGACATCACTTATATAACTCCATATTAAAATTGTTTTACTTATTAAAAATATGAGTATTACATTTTTAACATATCTTTAAATAAAATATAATAAATGTCATTTTCTTACCCAAGTGGCTTAAAAAATGTTATAATTTCGGCCTAAGGTTTATTTTGGTCGAAACCCACTCATCGAATGAAATTAGGACAAGTGTTACGGTAATTTTATAATATTATAATATTATTTTTACCCTTAATTACCCGATTTACTCTTAACCGTGGTAAATAAAATTCAAAAGTTACTATTCATTAAAAAAATGTTTTGATCCTATTATACCAAATTTTTCATAGTGATTACAATCATGTATGTCCGTTTTTGAAAATCCAATTCACAGAAGTGGTTTAATTAGGTTTAACACTAATCCTGCAAACGTGACGCGAAGACGGGTAGAATAGATGTTCAAAATATCAATAAGTTTTTATATCTAATTCCAATTTAAAAATCATTCCACTGAACTACATTGGATCAATACATGTATTATCGATATATTGTGACTTTAAAAATCAGTTTAAAGTATAATAATTATTTAAACGAAAAATTAGGTTTTAACTGCAATGCGGTATTTTTCACTATTAATCAAAAAATGAAATTTTTCAGAAAAATACAAAAAATCCAACCAAAGTAATTTTTGATGTTCCACTTCAAAAAAGAAGTTTATTTTGTCAAATAAAATTTATAATTGTCAAAAACTAGATTTAAAATGAGTTCGCAAGTAAAAATGCATTTGTTGAAAAATACTTTTTTTATGTATAAAATTGAATTTGTTCTTATATCATCTTTAGAAAACATATAAGATGAGTTTTAAACATCCGATTGAATTTATATTTCATTAATATAATCCAAAAAGAGTGATTTGATTATTTTATAAGCAGTTATCCACAATTAAATAGTTTTTCATAGAAATACATCTTTTATATTCAATTGGTTTTTAGTTTCATTTTTAGTTAATTTATAACAAATGAATCATCATTATATAAACATTTGTAAACAATATTTTAATAATTCAGTTAACATTGTTCATTCACGTCATTCTAACGACTAGACGATAACCACCATATTAAATAATAATATTCAGTTGTTCGTTTAAGCTCAATGTGACGTATCATGTACGCTATCATAATGTTTCTTTCTTAAAACTCAGGATGTTACTGCGTGTCTCTCCCATAAGACATGTCCCAGGTGTGTCGCCCGAGGAGACGCGACCCAACCCACCCAAGTGACGCAACCCCTAGAGACACGTCCTTCCAGGTGCCTCCCTTTCCGGGCACACCCCTTCCAGGCGCAACCTCCAGCTGTGCCCTCTGTCCAGATGTGCACAACAACTCCAAGTCCTGGTGCCCTTTTCTAATCAATCTCCCTCTCTCCCTCACAACTTCTAATGAGTTGCTTTAAAAGGTCAACAACTATTTTATAAGGATATTTTTTCTCCTCCTGTGACCATGATCACTGCTTCCTCTTCTGTTCATGAGTTGACTGCTGCTCCTCTCCCTGAGATGATCATAGCCTCCACACCCCTTATGGATGGGCGCTTTGATTTTAACAATTTCACCATGTGGCGGAATATGGTGATTATCTCCTTAAAAGGAATGGGTCACTATTCCCATCTCGTGAATTCTCCTTCGGACCCCAAGAGATTTGACTTTAAAGCATGAGAGCAACAAGATAGTAATATCTTTGCGATTCTTCTCAATTCCGTGGATAAGTTTGTCAATCATGTTGCTAAGAATGCAAGTACTGTCAAGGAGTTCTCCTAGCTTATGTTCTCCAAGACCAATAATTCATCTCATATTTATGCACTCTTCCAGCCGCCATTCTCCCTTCGCCAGGGCACTTGCTTGATCCCACTATATTACAACGAATGGAAGACGATTGTTGACAAGATCCACGACTTATGGCCGGTCACTCAAGATTCTTGAGGTCTCAACATGAACATTTTTTTCTTGTTTTCTCTTCTATAAGGACTGAATCCAGAATTTGTCACTACAACTGAGGTGCTTGCAAGTCCTAGTGCTCTCCATCCATCCCTAGTGTATAGCCATCTCATTCGAGCAAGTCATCTTGAAAACCCCACTTCTTCTAGTGATTTTTCAGATTGCAGTGCCCTGGCTTTTTGTTGCGGCGGTCGATCTGGTGGTTGGGGTCTCGATCATCCTCAACCTCAATGCACTCATTGTTGTCGATCTGCTCAAACCATTGATAATTGTTGGCATCTCCTGTAACATCCCGTTACGTTTTCACGTACTTTTTGATGTTTCTAAGTGCCCCTGTTTTGGAGTAAAGACTTGGGTTGCGTTTGGGTGAACTTTTTAAGAAAAACAAGAAGGCAATGTCTTGTGCACGGTTAGCGCACGGTTTGATAAACCGTGCGATCAAACCGTGCCAACCTAGCAGCACTGGCAGTTGGGTACGCACGGTGTGCGCACAGTTTGGGTAAACCGTGCGGACCAGCAACCCTGGGCAGTGAGATCCGCACGGTTTGATAAACCGTGCAGTCACTTAAATTTAGATCCTTAAATTGTGGATCTCGTTCGTTTTGCCTCTAAATGCTTCGTTTTTCCTCCTAAGTGGATTTGTCTTCTCCTGGGGTCAGAGAAGGTTCTCCCTTTGTTCCGGAGGCGATCCAAAGGCTCCTCTTGGTGAATCGAAGTGGGATTCTCATGGTATGTGATCGTTCTTCCTCTTTCTTGATCGGTTTCTTAGATCTACTTAGATCTACTTCTCTTCCATTGGTTTCTTAGATCTACACCCGTTATGGGTAGATATAAGTGTGTAGATGCCAAAATGATGAGTTTTGGTCTTGATCTTTCTAGGAGAAGAGATCTAAGGTGGGTTCTTGAAGAAGCAACCCGGTTTTCTTGAGCGTTCTCGATCGTTGTGGTCTTGGTCAAAACCTTCAAGGTAGGTGGTTCCGTCCCGACTTGCCAAATTGATTATCCTTATATTGCTTGATTTATTTCAATTATTGATTTAAATTCAATTGCTCAAGTTGCTTTCAATTAATTGATAAAAACTCGATTCCATTGAATTGAGATATTTGAAATGGTTTTGACATAGAAATTTGGGAAAACCCCAATTCCATTGAGTTGGGTGTGTTTATGGAAATTGGCCGATTTAAATTGTTGGATTTAAATTGTGGATTTGATGGAAATGTTTTCAATTAAATTGTTGAATTTAATTGTGGAAATGAAATTTGTAATGATGGAATTGGTTTTGAATGGATTTCAAACTTATGAAAATGGCTTAGAATGATTTGATAGAAACCCATTGGTTTTATCTTGTGAAAAATGCATGTTTTGAATAAAACCTGTTTTGGTTTTAAATGGAATGAAATTGGCACTTTTGAAATGGAAGAATGAGATTGATCGTATTTTAAGCATTCTTAAAATAGTTCGCCCATCATTTAAGAGCGCATGCAAGCCTTAGGTATTTAGTGAGTTATTTGGATACACTCTACACTACGACAACGTTCTAAAACATACATGCAGCGGGTCACATCCCCGACAGGTTGGTGACGAGTCTCCTTTGACCATTGTCATAGGGACGTGTGTATACACATTTTGCTGAGTTCACATAGAGAGTGCGGAATCCTATAACTGGTTAATACTATCGTACCTTTTGGCAGATGACCATGTTGCTCGCTTGTTTATTTATATATGAGATATAAATGTATGCCAATGCTTTTGAACTGCTTACATGCCTGATGAATTTACATAAACTGTTTTATGTAACTGTTTTTATTTAAGCTATTGTTTTGGAAATATTCCATCATTGTAAAGCCTTTGCTTAGAAATATTTATTTCCATCATTTGAAAATGTATAACATGTTTTGTTAAAATATGCTTTTGAATTGCCAAACCTGTTTATTGGAAAATGGAAAGCTTTTCTGTGGATAATCTATATTTGACATCTGTTATGGAATCTTTGGTGGTATCCTACTGGGCTTAGGCTCACCCCACTTTTGCCTTCGGGTGTTTGTAGACTTTCTTCTTCCAGGATCGAGCAAAGGGAAAAGACTTCTTGGAGGTGGATCCAGTTGTTGATCTCTGGACTTGGTGAGTTGTGTCCTTTGGGAGCTTGGGACTGTTTTCCCTTTTTGTACTTCGGTTGTAGTACTTTGGCTTTTTGTGCCTTTTTGTATTCTGGTACATTACTCCCAGTGGAGTTTCTTTTGTTATGCATACTGTTTTGTTTTACTCTTGCTTCCGCATTCTTGTGGCAAAATCGTTCCCACTTGTATGTTGTACGATGCCAGGTGCTAGTCGCCGACCCGTGGGGATCGGGAACGCCCTTCGGGCTATGTCAGGGCCGGCTCGGTTATCGGGTTACCAGGGTACCTGGGCTGGTTCGTGACATCTCCATGGTCGTCCAAACTATCTACAACCTTCCGACAGCTCTTGTCCCACTTAAGTTGCGGCGACTGATTCTATAGCCCCTCATCGCCATACAATTGAGTTATCTGATTAAGAATATCACCTTTTGCAGTCCTTCCGTGTTGAACCTACTTCTTTCACTATTTGTATAAGCTGACTCATCAGCATTCTGCTTGTTTATCTCAGCATCTTGCAATCTTGTTATTAGATGCTGGTGCTTCTGATCATGCCATCGGCAACATCGCTCGATCTCCAATGGTAGTACCATCACTATGGCTGATAGGTATGTGGGTGAGGGGTCGGTGGGCTGCCTAAGGGTCCTGGTAGCGGGGTTGGGGTGATGCTGTACATAAGGGGAATAAGTGCTCCAGGAGGAGATATGTAAATACCAAAGGTAGTTGTTGGCTGTTAGTTAGTGGGGCTGTTAGTAGACAACAAGCAGGTTGCCAGCTGTTTGGAAGGGGGGTGTCTAGAAGGTTCCAGTGGAGGTCTATAAATGAGTTGTGGGCTGTATGTGGGTAGGATTGTATTTGGGGAGTTATCAGCTGGCGCTGATCGGTGGGTTAGGCCGCAGGCCTTAGCTGCGTCTTCCATGGAGTTCCTTCTCGTTCTTCATTCCTTTTCCTCCGTTTCTATTTATTCTTCTTGGTATCTTCTTCTATTTCTTCTTTCTTCTTTCTTCTTTCTTCTGTAATTTTCTGCCGTTGTTAATTGAAGTCTCAACTGTTTCTCTCTCTCAATTGAATCCTATCAATTGACGCTTTCATTGAGAGATTTTAGAGAGACTTGAAGAGATCAGATTCTGGATTGGCACAGTGGAGATGCGTGCCGCCACACGATCGACGAAGCTTCTTTTCACTGTTTGCGCGCACGGTCGGTATCCATTGGTGCGCACACAAGGACGACATTGCGATTCTCATCCATGGTCATCGGTGGATGCAACAGACGTCCACAACCACATTTCCCCTGAAGTACTGCCGTTCATCTGCTTTGTTTGGCGCTGCGCACTGCCTGATCATTTCGATCAGTGCAGAGTTCCCAAACGGTTTGGTTCTACTCTGCTGGAGTGCGTACTTTCCATTTGTGTTGAACACCGCTGTGACGTCGCCTTAGTTGGAGACGACAACTACAGACGGAGACTCTCGAGCTCGATGCTCCTCGGCGTGACGCTGTTGCGCGTTTTCTCGTCTTGATCGGACGACGCACGCCTGGCTTCCACACCAACGAACCCTGCTGCAACGCCGCGCGCTGCTGGTGCCTTCCACCGAAGCAGCTGAGACGCACCACTGCTTCGCGACGCACCATACACAACTTTTGGGACCTGCTTTGTGACGCACCGGACACAGTGAAGAAAGACGCACCGGTCACGACATGAAAAAAGAGACGCATTTGTGGACGCACCGGCCAGTGCGGTTGAGGCAGAACGGGACGAAACAGATCTACACCTGAAGCAGTCAGACTAGTTTGCCTGAACCAGTTGACGTGTTTTCCAGCCCTCTTCTGGCTCGTTTGAACGCGGTAGGGGCGGACGATGCCACACCTGAGGCGAGCGAACCTGAACCGTGTGGAGCAGCTGTCACATACTTCTTATTACAAGGAAAACTTTTACTTCTTTTTCAGATTACACTGAAGCTGACACACCATCTATACCAAGAAGATTTGAAGCGTACAATGGATTGAGTCTCGTGCCCATGGAGGAACAAATGCGGGAACTCTGGGCGAATCTGGCCATACTGGAAAGAAGTCCGGAGCAGCGCTATGGACAGGTGAAGGTATCGGAATTTTCTGGACAAGATCCTGAAAATTGGATCATGGAAGCTGAGTTATATTTTTCGAACTGACAAACTCCAGAAAAGATGAAGGTACCAATGGTGGAATTTTGTATGCAAGGTACGACTTGGGTTTGGAATTTCTTGTTGCATCCGAATAAGAATGGTTTTACCTGGATGCAATTCAAGGAAGCTTTGCTTGGGAGATTTGGTAGTGCAACAGTAGAAAAAATGGCAGCTTTTACTACCCTAGCAATGTTTCATTTCTCAGAATCGGTGATACGTGTTGAGGAGCAGCAGCTTTCAAAGCCTCAAACAGAGAGGCATCGAAACCTGATAGAGGAGCAGCTCAGATTGGAGTAGATTAATTCCAATACGTAGCAGAAAAAAATTGAACCTGAAGGATTGGAAACTTGCTGGGCTGCTCAGGAAAGGGATGACGGGGAGCAGTTTAGTTCCATTGCGGTACGACCATATAAGTGATTTGAAAGTATGACAGTGCTTCTGAAGCAGACTTGGGTGTTGAGTTCTGGTCGGGAGGATATCAAAAGGAAGGTGGGCTGCTCAGGAAAGGGACGATGATGAGCAGTTTAGTTCCATTGCGGTACGACCATATGAGAGACTTGAAAGTATGACAGTGCTTCAGCTGAAGCAGACTCGGGTGTTGAGTTCTGGTCGGGAGGATATCAAAGGGAAGGTGGAGGCAATTCAGTGACGAAAGTCGAAGGAAACCAGTGGAAGGTTACAAAAGCGGTAACTGATGTTGGTACTACTCAAGTTGAGTCTAAATCTATCGAACTTCAGGCGCAAACTGGACAGTTGTCATGTGCAGAAACTGGAAGAAATAGGTACTTGACAGCTGCGACACGAGGAGTTGCATAATGAACCGTGACGGACTGAAGAGAAACTAGCGGTTTTGCACGGTTGGAATTTCTGGTTCGACCTGAGTGAGCGGTTACAGACAGGTGCTTTTGACGCTGAAGGCACATGTCAGGAAAGCCGAGCTGCTCGAAGTACTTCAAGAGGAGGCTAGTCATATCAGCTAGGAGTAGCAGCTGGAATTGGGGATCAAGGGGAGACATAAAGGTTCAAGAGCCTCTGCACCGGAAGGAGATTAACCGAGGGAAGATTTTTTGTTCACGTGCAGCACCGTCATTGCCACTACCATAGATGACCATCCAACTAATCACCTTCTCACCTTGAGGACAAGGTGATTTTTCAAGGCGGGGGGAAATGATAGGCATGTGTGTTGCGGAATCGTCGGGAGACACAACGACAGAAAATGAGAAAACGAAAGAAAAGAAAAAACAGCAATGAACACGGCGATTTACGTGGTTCGGGAAAAATCCCTACGTCCACGGGAGAGGCAGAATTTCACTAATCGGGAGCAGCAAATTACAGAGGATTTCAATCAGAAACCCTAGCCCGAAAATGGGCTACATATGAAGAAGACGGTCTACTGTTCTGAATAGTAGTCCGCGTTGCAACAGTGATCGGCGGCTCACTTTGTCAAAAGTGCTACAGTGTCTGCCGGCTGGAAGTCAAAAGCGCTACAGTACTGTTGACCCCCCGAAGTCCGCATCGCTACAGTGCCTGTCGGTGTCGATCGGTCAGCTCCGCTACAGTGTCATCATTGCTACAGTGCCGAAAAAATGGGCCGGGGACCTTCGGCCCCCGGACCCCCGGAGCAGGGGCGCGTTGCCCCCTGCAACCCTCAACGACCTCACCGCGGAGCTCGACCCGCGATAGTTGCGGGCCACAAGCATTCGGCCCAACCGGATCGGGCAACACCAATCCAACAATGTGGTTGTTGGGTCACTCGGCTGCTTAAGGGTCCTGCTGGGGGGGGGGGTTGGGATGATGCTGTGCATAAGGGGAATAAGTGCTACCGGAGTAGATATGTAAATACCAAAGGTAGTTGTTGGTTGTTAGTGGGGCTGTTAGTAGACTACAAGCAGATTGCCAGCTGTTAGGAGGGGGGGGGGTGGGGTGGGGTTGTCTAGAAGGTTCTAGTGGAATCCATAAATAAGGGAGTTGTGGGCTCTATGTGGGTAGAATTGTATTTGGGGGGTTAGCTGTTGCTGATTGGTGGGTTAGGCCACAAGCCTTGGGAGATGCACCTTTTAGGGAGTTCCTTCTCTTTCTTCATTCCTCTTCCTCCATTTCTACTTCTTGGCATCTTCTTCTATTTCTTCTTCTGTAATTTTCTCCTGCTATTAATTGAAGTCTCAAATGTTTCTCTCTCTCCCAATTGAATCCTATCAATGGCGATGGTTCCTCAATCCCTATTGCCAGTTTTGGCACCTCCGACATCATTTCTAAAATTACACTTTCCTCAGCGGCCCATGTTTCTTGTAGCACATTCAGTTTATTGTCTATCAATAAATTTATTCATGATTTACATCGCTCTATATTCTCACCAACATATGTTTTTTTTTGAAGTGCTATACGAATCAGGTACCCGATAGAGGATGCCTGCATGGAGGGGTGTATGTGATGGACTCATCACCTTCCCCTGTTCATCTCTTGCGCCAGTTCTCTAACAACTTTATTCAAAGTTGAGCCCTCTTTCACATATCAATTGTGAGTCAATGTCATCTTGCCAAACATCATTGAGTCACTTATGTTCCCCGCTTGCAGAAGTGCGTCTGGAGTCTATCAGCTCCTAGCAAAAAGGGCTGCTGATATTACGTCTTTCATCGATGATTTCACACGAATGTCATGATCTATCTATTGAAAAGTCAAACTGATGTTTTTCCTGTGTTTTTCTCCTTTTATCATGAAATTAAAAATCAGCTCTCTATCCCCTGGGCCACGATTACTTCTAACAGACTTCGTGAGCCCCTCAATTCTCTGCCTGGCCCTTTAAAACAGAATCCTCTCCCCCCCTTCCAAGTGGGTGCTAGCTGTATTAGTTAGCCATACAGAACCCCCTCCCACTTCATGAATGACACTCCCGCCCTTCCTGGAGTAGACCTTCCAGGCCCCAGGTGAATTCCGGGCTCTACTACTTGCTGCCACTTGAGGATCAGTCTTGTTCTCAAGACTGAAAAAAGGGAACTGATTGCAGAGAATGTACTCATCTTCCCAAGTGACATCTTCCAACGGGTGGCCCTGCCATTTGATGAGACACTGCGGTTGAAAAAATCCTTCCTGAGGCTGAATGCGCCTGGATAACACAGCCTCGGGCAGTAAGCTATCAGTTTCATCACCCTCCAGGTCGGCCGGATGGGTAGGCCAGACAATGGAAGGTCCCACCATTTTTTTGAGCTGTGAAATGTGAAAAAACTTGGTGTATGCGGGCTGAGGGAGGAAGATCAAGCTGATAAGCCATCGGGCCAATCTTCTGCTGAAATGTGAATGACCCATAGAAACGAGGGGCTAGTTTCTGAGAAATATAGTGGGTTAAAGAGTGCTGTTTTTGAGGCCGGAGGCGTAGGAAAACTGGATCTCCCACATGGAGGGTAAGGTCACAACGATGTTTATTAGTTTGATGCTTCATGATGTCTTGGGATCGATTCAGATGATATTTGAGTTGGTGTTAAGGCCTTGCCACGATCAAGCAGTGCATGGTCAACAACAGGCACTCAGATTTCCGATGGCAGAAGTTCAACACTGTAGGTGGTGGCCTGCCATAAACTGCCTCGAAGGGAGTTTTTGTTGATGCATTCCATGTGGTGTTATAGGAGAATTCAGCCCTCGAAAGGCAGTAAGACCACTGTTTGGGCTGTTCGCCAGCGAAACAACAGATGTAGGTCTCAAGGCAGCAATTTAGCACATATGTTTGGCCATCCGTTTGCGGGTGGTAGGCCAAGCTGAGTTTTAAGGCAGTGCCTTGGAGTTTGAACAGTTCAGTCCAGAAATGTCTTACAAAAATGGGGTCGAGATCGTTGACAATGGAAGTTGGAATGCCATGCAAACGGGCAATCTCCCGCAAGAAAACCTCGGCCACACCCTTCGCTGTGTAAGGGGGTTTTAGGGGTAAAAAATAGCCATATTTAGATAGACGACCAATGACGACCAGAATCACAGTGTAACCCACGAGATTTGGGTAGTTCGGTAAATACATGGAGAGATCGAACCACAGCAGCTGGGGAATTTCCAATGGCTGTAACAGGCCGGCCTGAGATAGTGTGTAATATTTATTCCGTTGGCATGTGGCAGATTGGCGAATGAACTGTTGGACCTGTTTTTTCATGTTGACCCAATATAAATTGGCTGCTAATTTTCTGTACCTGTGATAAAAACCAGAATGACCCCTGTGCAGAGAGGAATGGTACTCACCCAGCAATCTGGGCACCCACAGGGACAAATTGGACAACACCAACCAACCCTTATAACGGAGGACTCCTTGCTGAAAAGTGTACGCAAGAAAGGTGGTAGCGCTTGCTTGCAGAGCGGTGATGACCTTGCTGAAATATGGGTCGTCTAAAATGCTTGTGAGCAATTGGGAGTGGGCCTCCCAAACTGGGTAGGACTGGAAGAGGAGCAGTTCGGTAGGGTCATCGCGCCTGGACAGAGCTTCTGCAACAGAATTTTCATGGCCAGGCTTGTACCTGACCTCAAAAGTGTATCCGAGCAACTTGGCAAGCCAACATTGTTGGTCGGCTGTAGCAACCTGCAGTTGGAGAAGGAAGTTGAGGCTTCAATGATCTGAATAAACAATAAAGGAGTGGCCAAGGGGATAGGGCGCCCGTGTTGAATGGCCAAAACCAAAGCCATTACTTCTCGTAGGTGGACTTGGCCTGGGATGCCGGTGTTGCATGAGGACTATACCGATGCCACGCCCGAAGGCGTCACATTCCACCTCAAATTGGTGAGAAAAATTGGGCAAAACCAGAATGAAGGCTTCCGTGATGCACCACTTGAGATGTTGGAAAGCCTGGAATGCCTGAGTCTAGAGAAAATTATCTTTCTTGGTGAGAGCTGGAAGAGGCTGGGCAATTTTTCCATAATCACGGATAAATTTTCTGTAATTGCCCTGAGGCCTAGGAAACCTTGAACCCCCTTTACCGAAATTGGAATGGGCCAATTTAACACTGCCTGGACTTTTGTGTGATCCATAGAAAACCCACTTTCAGAAATAGCATTTTCTAGGTATGTTATCTCACGCTTAGCAGAAGAACACTTCCCAAGATTAGCGAAAAATAAAAGAATCATCCAGAATCTGTAGAACTGCTGCAAGATGTTCTAGATGGGAGCTCCAATTGCAGTTGTAGACAAAAATGTCGAAAAAATGAGCACAAACTTACGGAGTAATCGTTGGAAGAGATTGTTCATCGTAGCTTGGAATGTAGACGGGACATTGGTAAGGCTGAAAGACATTACCATACATTCATAATGTTCACCATGAGTACTAAAAGCTGTCTTTTCTATGTCCTCTATTTGCATCCGAATTTAACGATAACTCGATTTAAGGTCCAATTTAAAATAGTACCTTGCCCCATGTGATTCGTTTAGTAGTTCATCCACTAGTGGTATGTGGAATTTATTTGGGATGGTGACTTTGTTGAGGGCACGATAATCAATATATACATGCCAAGTGGTATCTTTCTTTTTTACCAAGAGCACTGGGCTCGAGTAAGCGCTGAAGCTATGCCTGATGAGTCTCGAAAGGAGCAGAGCTTAGACTTGATGTTCGATCTCATTTTTTTGGGAGTGTGGATAACGATAGGGCCAGATCGAAATGGCCCCCTGCCTTGGCAGTAGCCGTATTGCATGAGCACACGGTCTGTTTGGAGGAAGGCCCGTGGATCCGAAAAACATCCTGGAAAACCGGTCTAACAGTTGTTGTAGTCCCAGTTGTTGAAAATGTTCCAGAGGGGGGTGTTCCTACTGCGGAGCTGTAGCAGCCAACATTCGGTTTGGCTATCACTGTGGAGTTGTCTGCTCCTCTAGTCATAACAGACGCTGCCACAATGAGTTTGCCGCCCCCTGATGGGATACTTCTGTCCCACTATGAACCGCATTGTCATCGGTTTCAAGTTAATTTGCACTTCGCTGAGAGTTCACAACCAAGCTATATCGAGAATGAGGTCAAGACCCCCGATGCTGAAGACGTCGGCATCAATCGTACAGGTGGTCCCCCAGTTGTAATTGTAGGTTCGAGCTCGTACCCAATTTATGCCCGTCACCCGACTTAACACCCATTGTCTTAGAGGGCTGTACATGAAAGCCAAGTAGTTTGATTAAGGCTGGGCTAAGAAAGTTGTGGGTTGCCCCACTATCAAGTAGAACCAAAATGGGGATGCCACCCAGTAACCTTCCACTTTCATAGATGCCATCTGCCCGGTGTGAATTGAAATGTCGGTGTCTAAATTGTTGTATTCCACAATCTTGCAATCAGCTTCGTCTGGGCTCTCATTTAGGGCTGAATGTCGTCATCTCCTGGTGGCTCAATATTTTCATCGAGCTCGTTGCCTTCTCCCAATATTAAGACAGGCATTTTTGGGGCCGCACATTTATGCTAGGGGGTTATATGGAAAGCCACAACGAAAACAAATGCCCCATTTTTGGCTATCTTCCCACGCCTGATTTGATAATTGTCGGATCCCTTTGCTGGTTGTCACCGATTGTCGAGAGAGGTCCCGAGGGATCCCTGTGGAAACTGGCCCTTTGCATTTGGCGAGTAGAGGGTAGGAGGTTGGGGGAGACGATGACCATTGTCGGACGCTTGGTCGAACTATATCATCCGAGCGGTCTTGTGTAGACTGGGGAAAATCGCCCCCACGGGACGGTGGACCGATTCTCTGACGGAAGGCAATTTTGACGTGGCAAGTGATGCACATCGCCTGCAGCTGCGACTCTGGATTTTGGATGCGCACCCAACTGCAGATGTCCTCCCGTAAACCGTGAAGGAAATAACCCATATATTGGGGTTCCAATGTCGGGGGATCAAGAAGCAAGATATTTGAAATACTCGATGCAATCAGGCATTGTCCCAGTCCGTCGGAGGGCAGCCAACTCCTTGTATGGATTGAGGACTTCCAAACCACTGAATTGTTCCAACAGTTCCTCTTTGAGGATCATCCAAGACAATTGTGGGAGAACTTCCACTACGACGGTGAACCAGTGTATGACTACCCCTTCCATGGTGACCTGCCTCAGGGTCACCTTAGATTCCTTAGGCGTTTGCTGGAGGCGGAAATAGAGTTCTGGCCTATTGATCCATCCGCGCGGGTCCTTCTTGTTGAAGACTGGATCTTCACACCCCTTGCAAATGGCATATGCTTGCGCGACAGTGACCATTGTCAAAAGCCAGTAGAAATCGCTTTGATGTGACGTCGACACGTCAACTCTAGCTGAGTGTTCACCGGATTCATCCATTGCCATTGAGGGCTGTTGGTTTTCCTGTAGCAAATTCTTGTCTGGACGACGCAATGCATTGGTGACTTTTGGAGTATGTGTAACTTCCTGCCCCACTTCCTTTGTAACTTCCCTCCGTAACTTCCTCTTTCTTTTCTATAAATGAAGGCCCTCTCCTCACCTTGAGGAAAGGGGGATTTTTGAATTAACATGGTATCAGAGGGGTTTTTTTGAAACCCGATCCCTCCCTCCCTATTTTTTTTCTCTCATCAGCCTTTAGGTTTTCCCCGTCCGGGGGGGCGGCGGCTCACGTCCAAATAGTCGGCCGCCCCCCCCGCTGCTCCTCCCGGTCGCGCAGGCCCTCCGGTTCCCAGCGGCCCGATCTCCCTCAGGTGGAGCCCCTCTCCTCCGCGGCTCCCCTCCCCGTCGCGGCTCCCCTCCCCGTCGCGACAGCCCCCAGTGCGCCTTCCCTCCTGGAGCCCGCTCCTCCTGCGCTCGATCCCTCCCGGCGCGACTCCTCCTACGCGCGCCCATCCCGTCGTTCGGCACTGCTCTGATGCTTCGTCGACGACGTCCCCTCCTCCTGCGGCTTCCCGGCTTCGCCTCCTTGCGACGACCGGCCCCGCCTCCCTCCGGCTTCCTGTCGCGGTTCTCGGCGGCTCCCTGTGCTTCGTCCGGCACTGCTTCGCTGCCTTCCGCCTCTGCCCTGCGCGGCTCCCAGGCGGGCCTCCCTTACCATTCGGCGCGTCGCGACTCTTTTCGCGCGGCTCCCTCCTTCCCGCGACACCCTTCACCCGGCGGCCCTCCACGCCGACCCTCCCCGCGGTGTCGCAACCCCCGGCGGCTTTTTCCTCCCGCGCGGCCGACCACATCCCGACGTCTCCTTCGGCTGCGGGTCCCCTCCGCGGGTCTCTCCCGCGGCTTCCCGTCGTCGGCCCTCCGCGGTTCTCCCCGACGGTCCCTCCCGGCGTCTCCATTCCTGCTGGCGCCTCCGACAGTTGGCCTCCATTCCTGCCGGCGGCTCCAACAGCCGTTCTCCAGCGATCGACCTCCTCCCTTTCCAGCCCCTCCACGCCGGCGGCCTCCTCCGGCTTCCAGCGCCGCCTCCCGGCCTCCTGCTCCCTCGCCGGCCTCCTCCTGCGCTCCTCTTCCGGCAGCCAGTCGGCTCCAGTTTCTCCCAGCGGCTGCACAGCTTCAAGTTTCGGCTCTCCGGCACCTCCTGCGGCATCCCCGCCTCGCTGACATCTCCCGACGACTCCTGACAGCTGCATCTCTATCCGCCGGCACGCCCATTCGCTAGCGTAGCAGCTCGACCACCTAGGATTTGGGCCCGTTGGCGTCGCCAGATCCCGCAACAATTCTGCGAAATCCCCGCCTCCCGTCGTCGGCCCCGCAAGTGCGGTTTTCCCGGTGCTAGTTTGGATTTCCCGGCGTTTCATCGGCCGACCCCACTAGTGCGGCATTCCTGGCGTTCCGTCAACCGACCCGGTCTCTGTGTGGTTCATCTGCTGCGTCCGCGACATCATCCATCCATCATCCTGTGCGGGAGCTTCGATCGTGAGGGGGAGCATCAGTGTTGCAGTATTTTCCTTTATTTTATTTCTGTCTTGTCTTTGTAATCAAGCTGGGCATGTCCCGCTTGAGGGGGAGTGTTAGCGTCTGATTTATCTGTTTTTCATTAAGTGTCCAAGCTACCTAGCTTGAGGGGGGAGTGTTGGAGTATGTGTAACTTCCTGCCCCACTTCCTTTGTAACTTCCCTCTGTAACTTCCCTTGTAACTTTCTCTTTCTTTTCTATAAATGAAGGCCCTCTCCTCATCTTGAGGAAAGGGGGATTTCTGAATTAACAATGACGAACTTGCGGAACTCCATCCATTTGTTCAGTGGCATCTTGATCCCAACACTGTTGTCGTTGAGAGAACGAGTTGACCGATGAGGCAGTCGCTCCAACAGAGGTTTGAAGCTCAGTGAGCACCGATTCGAAGTGACTTATCCAGCCATCTAGCCTAGCGTGACGACGAGTTTCCATGGTGGGCAAGTGGGTAGAATCCGGCAGGTCGAACCAAGGGTTAGGCCTCTCAAACTACCAGTCCTCAATTGAGGGTTGCGATTCTGTATTATTGCATGGAAACAGAAATTACAACAGAAACTGAGGAAATAGGGAAACAACAGAAGAAAAAGAAGTCCGTGGGAGGGCTCAACGCTCTCCCGCCCAAGCCCTAGGCCACAATTTCTTCTAACAGACTTCGTGAGTCCCTCAATCCTCCGCTCGGCCCTTTTAAACAGAATCCTCTCTCCCCCCTTCCATGTGGGTGCCAACTGGATCAATCAGGCTAACAAAATCCCCTACCACTTCAGGAATGACACTCCCGCCCCTCCTGGAGTAGGCCTTCCAGGCCCCAGGTAAATTCCGGGCTCAATTATTCT
The DNA here is from genome assembly GCA_963277665.1 of Viscum album. Lineage (NCBI taxonomy): Eukaryota > Viridiplantae > Streptophyta > Magnoliopsida > Santalales > Viscaceae > Viscum > Viscum album. The sequence goes on from OY728156.1 coordinate 58,823,741, forward strand.
CCATCAGACATTGTGCCTTGATACACCTCACCAAAATGGTGTTGTTGAGCACCATAGCCGCCATCCATTAGATACTTGGCCCTTTTTCATATGAAAGTTCTTACCACCTTTTTGGGTGAGATGCTATTCTGGCAATAACATATCTTATCAACTGTCTTTCGTCTTCAGTTCTTGTGGGGGAGACTTCATATCACACACTCTATCCACCTCGTCAACCACACTCATAATCACTTTGGGTTTTTGACTGTTTGTGGTATGTTCGTGGTATTTATCCCACTTGCACCAAGTTTGATGTTCGTTCTCTTCGATGCATCTTTCTTTGCTATTCTCATACCCAACGACTATTGGTACTATCCATATTTGGGTTGATATGTCATGTATGCTGATGTTGTCTCTATTGAGTCATCCTGATAGAAACCTCGATCCAACAATCCATACGGAACAAACTATTTTGTTTATATCACTTGTTAAACCCTTTTTTATTATTTTGGGTATTTATGAGTCCCACATTGGAATACTCCTGTATGCATTCCTTCTTTCTCCTTTTATAAAAGAAGGCCTCTGCCTCACCTTGAGGTAAGGCGGTTTCCCATTCTACGTAGTATCAGAGGAAAATTAATTTTTTTTCCGATCCATTTTTTTTTCACCGCCTCTCTGTGGTTTATCACGACGCCCCTCCTCTCCGGTCGGCCCCACCTCCTTCGCTCGCTGCGGCTCCGCCTCGGCGACGCTTCCGGCTCCCTCCCTCGCTGCGCTGCTCCCTCCGGCACCGTCCGGGCACGATAAACCCCGCCTCCCTTAGGCGGCCCTCTCCCCGGATCCAACCTTCCGCCGGTCTCCCTCCTGGCGACGCTATCGGCTCCCCTCCGTCGCGCCGCATCCCGTCGCCCCGACTCTCGCTCTCCGCCGCTCTTGGCTCCCTGCGCCCCTCCGTTGCGACGCAGCCTGGTGCCCCTGTACCTCCCGACGGAATCCCGCCCTCCCTCCAAGCAGCTGCGCTCTGCCCGACGGGGTTCCTCCTCGACGGCGTCCCGCCCTGCCGCGGTTCCTCTGCGGTTTTCTCGACGACCACCCCATTGCCGGCCCCGCTAGCTCGACCGCCCTCGCTGATCCTCCTGCTCGATAGCTCCCGTCGACCGATCTCAAGAGCGACGACGCCTCTCCCGTTCCTGCCTTCTTCTGGCAACGACGGACGCCCCGCCTCTTGGCCCGTTCACAGCGGCGCATCCCGGCTTAATCCGGCTCGACCTCCCGGCTTCAACCGGCCCCGCCTCTTTGCGGCCTCTCCCTGCAGCATTCCGGCCTCTGCCACATACCAGTCTCGCTCTCCGTGGCTCATGGCTCTTGCGCGAAGCAGCTCCCGCTGCACCTCTTGGCCTGCCTCCTCTTGCTGACTCCCGGCCTCGATGCATCCCGGCTCTTCCCTGCTAGGCACTCCCGGCCTGCCTCCCGCGATTTCCAAGATTCCGCCTTCCTCGCAGTTTCCCAACTCGCCTCTTGCGGCGACGTCCCGGCCCCCGCCCTACTCGGCGTTTTCCCGGCCCACCGACTCTTTGCTGTGTCGGCCTTTCCAACCAACAACACCACGCTTCGTCCGTGCTTCTATACGGCCACCTGAGATGCTATCCCCTGCTCTGTCATCGGCTTGGCTAAACAACAGTTCCCCTTCATCCAGCCCCAGTTTCAGAACGACACTTTCGACAGAAGAAATGGACTAGATTCAATCTTATCGGGCGACTGTGCCACCGTCCTCTTCTCCAGCCCCCATTGCTCAGACTGACGGCTCTACCGTCTGTGTATCTCAACAACCGACAACATGGATTCTAGACTCTGGTGCATCGGAACATCTCACTGGGGACTCTGGTATGTTCACTACCTATCATCCGTACACCTGTACCTCTACAATTACTATTGCAAATGGATCAATAATCCTCATCATCGGATTTGGCACTTGCCACTTGACCCCGTTTATTCACTTGGATTCAGTTGCTCATATTCCTCAAAGTCCATTTAATCTTCTCTCCATCAACAAATTCACCAAAGATTTAAATTGTGTTGCTACTTTTACTTTTTTTGATGTTGTTTTTCAGGAGCAGACGACGAATCGGGAGCTTGGTTGAGGTCATCTTCGGAATGGGGTGCACATGTTCGATATCCCACCATATCTCGCTTGCTCATCCACCTCGGCCCGTGCTCTTGACCTTCATTCCCATCTTGGTCATCCACCAGCTTCCATCCTACATAAAATGTGCCCCCAATTCAGTTCCCACCCATCCTTTCATTGTGAATCCTGCAAATTTGCTAAACATCATTGGGTAACATATACTCCTCGACAGGAACCACGTGTAGTGAATTTTTTCGATCTTGTTCATACCGATGTATGGGGTCCTTGCAGGGTTCCAAGCCAGTCCGGGTACAACTATTATATCACCTTTATTGATGACTTCTCCCGTATGACATGACTTTACATGCTTCGTGATCGGTCTGAAGTATTTCCTAGCTTTCAGACCTTTTACAATGAAATTCATACTCAATTCTCCACCAACATCAAATGTCTCTGCTTCGACAATGTACGAGAATATTTATCTACTTCATTTCAGCAGTTTCTCAAGGATCATGACATCATTAATCAGACATCATGTCCTGATACACCTCAACAGAATGGAGTGACAGAGTGGAAATATCGTCATATTTTGGAGACTGCTCGTGCCCTCCTATTCCACATGCAGGTGCCAGTCCACTTTTGGACCGATGCCATCCTGACTGTCACCTACCTCCTAAACCGACTCCCTTCTATCCTTCAGGGGGAGACTCCTTTTCAGACTTTGTTCTCCTCTCTCCCTCACTCATTTCTATTCCGTGTATTTGGATGGCTCTGTATGTCCGTGACACTCGTCCCGACCTCTCCAAATTATCCCAAATCCCTCCGCTGCATATTCCTCGGATATTCATGCACTCAGCGCGGATAACAGTGCTTCTCTTCGGACCTACGATGTTATTTCACCTTTGCTGACGTCTCATTTGTTGAGAGTTCTTCATTCTCACTTACCTCTCCTCATCCAGATACTGACATCGATGATTGTCTTCCACTCATCATCCATCCTCCTACGGTGCTGCCTCCTGCTGATCACCGGTTTGGTAAGGTCTACTCCCGTCGCCCATCGAATGTGCCCTCCATCCAGGCCGAGGAGACCATTGTCCTAGCTTCGTCTGATGCTTCTGCACCGCCACCGGACGACCTGCCCATTGCACTACGGAAAGGTACTCGTTCTTGTCAGAACAATCCTCTATTTACATCTTCATACAGAGGTCTGTCAGCTTTGGAAACGATATCTATTCCCCGCACAGTTGGCGAGGCCAAATCTCATCCGGGGTGGTTCCAAGCGATGAGAGATGAATTGCAGGCTCTGGAAGACAATCATACTTGGGATCTGATTCCCCTCCTTGCCGGTAAACAGGCGGTCGACAACAAATGGATTTACACGGTCCATCTGAACGCCGATGACACTCTCCATCGACTCAAAACCCGACTTGTGTCCAAGGGCTTTGCTCAGACATATGGTGTCGATTATTTTGACATCTTCTCTCCAGTTGCCAAGATGACATCCGTTTGATTATCCGTCTCTTTGGCCGCTCATCATCACTGACCGCTTCATCAACTGGACGTCAAGAATGCCTTCCTACATATATTTCTTGAGGAAGAGGTTTATCTGCAGCTGCTCCTCGGATTTTGCGCCTCCGGCTACGGGTCCCAAGTATGTCGACTACACTGCTCTGTATACGGTCTCAAGCAGTCTCATCGTGCTTGGTTTGGCCGATTTAGCACCGTCGTCATCGACTTTGGGCTCTCCCGCAGTATGAAGGATCACACTATGTTCTACAGGACGACATCCATCAGTTGCATCCTGTTGGTCGTGTATGTGGATGATATCGTCATCACTGGGAGTGACTCTGCTGGTATCGCCCACCTCAAGGGGCATTTCACCAGCACTTGCACACCAAAGATCTCAGCCCTCTCACATACTTCCTTGGCATCGAGGTCTCCCGTTCTCCGGACACAATCTTCATTTGCCAATAGAAATATGCTTTGAATATTCTATAGAATGCTGGGATGACACAGACCACCGTCGTTGACACTCTTGAGTTTGGGGAACGATCTCTCTATGACTCCTCAGAACCGTATTCACCCCCAGAGCGGTATCGTCGACTGGCGGACAAACTCAACTATCTCACCATGACTCGTCCCGACATTGCCTGTGCTGTTGGCAAAGTGAGCCAATTCATGGAGCATCCGACCACCTCTCAGTGGGATGCTGTACTCTGCAACACCAAATACATCAAGTGAGACCCTGTCCGTGGTCTTCGCTACTCTCACCACGCTTATCAGAATATTGAGGCCTTCTATGATGCTGACTATGCTGGTTGCCTTGCTACCCGATAATCTACTTTTGCGTTTGCCGTGTTCTTAGCACTCAACCCCATCTCTTGGCGCAACAAGAAACAAACTATGGTCTCCTGATCCAGTGCGGAGTCTGAGTATCGTGCCATGACCACTGTCACTACGGAGATCCTTTGGCTTCGACAACTCATTCAAGAGCTTGACTTTCCTCAACAAACATCTACTCACATCTGGTGTGACAATCAGATAGCTACTCAGATTGCTTCGAATCCCATCTTCCATGAGCGCACGAAGCATATTGAGGTGGACTGCCACTTTCTTTAACACCACCTAGAGAACAATCATGTCAGCTTTAGCCACATCTCGACGGCAGATCAGTTTGCTGACATCTTCACCAAAGGTCTCCTAGGGGCTCGCCTGACCTCGCTCAGTTCCAAGTTGGGCGTCCACAACATCTGCAACCCAGCTTGAGGGGGAGCGTGTCTGGTCTTGTTTGGTGTCATCTTTCTTTTTGTGGGACTCGTGGTCCAAGTTGGGCATGTCCAGCTTGAGGGGAAGTGTTAAACCCTCTTTTATTATGTTGGGTATTTCTGAGTGTCACATCAGAATATTTCTATATGTATTCCTTTTTTCTCAATCTATAAAAGAAGGCCTCCGCCTCACCTGAGGTAAGGCGGTTTCCCATTCTACATCACTGTTGCACAAACCAGAATTACAGAGGATGAGAGAAGAAGAAGAAAGAGAGAAGAGTAGAAGAAACTATCGAGAGTTCCCCATGAATCTCCCACCCAAGCCACAAGGCCGATCCCTTAACAAAAATACTCTTTCGTGTCCTCTTTCACCCAACCGCTCCCCCTCTTATATAACTCGGTCACCCTCCCATGCACGTGGACCCACTGACAAATTCCCCTCCTTTTCTCTCTCCAACTCTCCCCCCTATAACAACCACATTCCTCCTAGCTCAACTTCTTCTGGCTGCCCCTACGTGGAGGCTTCCTTCCTGATTCCTCCCTTGATGAGACCATTTGACCCCCTTCTAGATTACTTCTTCCAAGATGTTCAGGTTGTGCTGTGGTGACATGGTATCTATCACTTTTCTCACTTTGAAAATCAGTCTTGTCATCAAGACTGAGGGGAGGAAGGTGAGGACTAGAAACTGAGTATGGTTGAAGACTACCTCTTTACTGAGCTGTCCTTTGAGGATTGTTTGAAACTGGACCAAAGTAAGTATACCTATTGCCCAGTACACTACCTTCTTGCCCGGTTCCGTAAAACAGTCCAGCTTCATTGTTGCAATCTCCACTTGCTCATGCGCAGTCCAAATTTTGGTGAAAATGCCTAGCAAAACAGTCTGGTCTGGGCCATAAGATTGTCGGCGATTAAGTGGCCCAAGATCAGATAAAACAGTCCAGCTTCATTGTTGCAATCTCCACTTGCTCATGCCCAGTCCAAATTTTGGTGAAAGTGCCTAACAAAACAGTCTGGTCTGGGCCATAAGATTGTTGGCTATTAAGTGGCCCAAGATCAGATAAAGTTTCCCCCTTGCTGCCGCTTTTGCTTTGGGCGAAACCGGAGGGCAGTATTGATAGAAGATAATGATGTCGTGATTCTTGATAATGCCCCCTTTTCCAATTGCATGCTAACCGATCTCCCAAATGCAATGAAACAACTTTGGAGAGATGAAGTTTGGGGTTGCTTCTATAACACACCCCAACCATTGGTCTTGTCGGGGCCTTATATGCGGCTGTGAACTGAGTTGTGAGATTAGTAGCCACGAACTCTCTTCTTGCTTGTAAGAGCTGCATGGTCCTCTTCTATTAACCCGGGGACCCACTCCATTTATTTTAGCTGTTGATAAGTTCCTATTAACTTGAACCCTGCTGCCCTTATCAACCTGTCTGGCCAGACAGATTGCTTGCAATTGGATTGTTGGGCCACGCAGTCGAACCTAGCTGCATACCCCCACTTGCAAAGCAGCTTGTGGCTCGTTCCTAACTCTCCTCCCTTTCCCTTCTTGTTTCAACATTCATGATTGAAGTCCAGCCGTACCTTAGCCACGTTTTCTGGCTTCTCTTGGTCTGTGAGTTGAGATGGAGGGGTGCCCAATGTTAACTCATTTCCCGATTGCTTATAAGGGTCCCCCCGCAGCTGCGTATGGGTCCTCTGTTGCTGCTGCATAAGGATTCCCCGTTCCGATGGTAGCTCACCCTCTTGTAGTGGTGGCCTCTCCAAACAGCCCCCCAAGAGTTGCGTCTCCCTTTCGCCGAGTGCCTCTGATCGCATGCCGATTTCCTGTATGAGCTCTGGCGGTTGCACATCGGCCTGCAACGGCTTCTCCCTACGTTGCGCCATACTGTTTGCAGATTTCTAGAATTCTACCTCGTCCTTTTATCTGCGCAGCAGAATCCACCGTGGTTGCCAAACCAGTAAGTGTCGGCGCATTGCGCCCTTGCACCTCCGTCACGCCTGAATGCGCGGAAAGCACTTCTCGCAGTGCAGGTGAAAGATCATGCGGAATTGCCTCTTCACCCTCGGCTTCGCAAACCGTGATCCCTCAGGTCGGAGGTTGTCTGTTGTGCTTTTCTGTACTTCAATTTTCAAAGTAGACCTGACAGCTCCCGTCACAGTCGACCTTGCGTTATACTGTAGTGGACAAAAAGTAGGCGACTCATCCCCCCATGTCGCTGCTTCGCTAACCTCTCGTGTCCGCGCTTCGCTCTTCACTGTCAAGAGCGAGGTTTGCTCATTTTGTTGCTCTTGATCCTTCAACTTTTGGCCCAGTGTGAGGCCCATTTTCATCACTGCTTCGTCGTACCCCATTGGCTTCCTCAATTCGCCAATGCTCGTGCCAGTCGTCAGAGAAAAAGGCAGCACCACCATTGACGACACCTTCCCGTTGACTACTCGGAATGCGTCCAGGCCAGTTGCGTCTGACGTCCAGATCACACGCCCGACATTCGTCTCCCTGTAGCCGCCTTCGTCAGGATGCGTGTTGGTCGCCTCCGTAGCTTGCGCTGGCCGATCATCTTCCTTTCGCCTCAGCACCTAACGAACAGAGCTGCGCCTTCACACTCCTTTTGCACCTGCGACTTCACTTTGTGCCCCCACACCATCAGTACAATTGTTTTCCCGAAATCTGCTTCCTCTTGCCAGCGGCGTTCCTAGTTCTGCACTATCAATTTTGCAGTCACCCCTGACTGCACCTCAGCAGCTCCGACACCAAGGAGGATCGACCCACCTCATGCATCCACTTATCATCGCTTTCGAATGAATGTGTATTGATCTCTGCCACATCTTGCATTAGCTGAACACCTTTTGTATGCCGTGCTAGCGCCTTTGATCCACCGCTCACCTCTGGATCGTTCTGTTGCTGCCCCTCTCGGCGATGCACCCACATTATAAGTGTTTTTTGGAAGTCTGCTTCCTTTTGCTGGTGGTGTTCCTAGGTCTGTTCCCACGTGAGCTGGTCTCACCACATCTTTAGGAGTAGAAGAAGGATGGCAGGTTGGAGCAAGTGATAGAAACCTCGATCCAGCAGTTCACAAGGAACAAACTATTTTGTTTATATCACTGTTGCACTAACTAGAATTACAGAGGATGAGAGAAGTAGAAGAGAAGAATAGGAGAAACTATTGAGAGTTCCCCCGGAATCTCCTGCCCAATCCATAAGGCCGACCCCTTAACAGAAATATTCTCTCGTGTCCTCCTTCACCCAACCAGCCTCCCTCTTATATAACAGTCGCCCTCCCATGCATGTGGACCCACTCACAAATTCCCCCCCTTTTCTCTCCAACTCTTCAACTATAACCACATTCCTCCCAGCTCAGCTTCTTCTAACTGCCCCTATGTGGAGGCTTCCTTCCAGATTCCTCCCTTGCTGAGACCATTTGACCCCCTTCTAGATTATTCCTTCCAAGATGTCCAGGTTGTGTTGTGGTGACATGGTATCTATCACATCCCCATTTTCTTGAGGCTGGTAGTCTTCAATTCGGTAGCATTCCCCCCATCCCACTTACGTTGCTACCTCATCTTGAGCCCAACACTTCCCGATTTGGTTAGGTCTATAACTGCCGCATGGATGACACCTCTCCTTTAATTCCTGCCAACACCTCTGTCCTTGTGGTTCCTCCCCTGCTCCACCATCCGCCACTGAGGATCTCCTGATTGCCCTATGGAAAGGTACTCTTTTCAACAACGTCCCATATATACTCACACTTACTAGGGTTTATTTGCACGAACTACAACTTTTATTGGTACTTCAGCCACTCGTACTTGTCAAAATGTTTTCGACACATTTTTTAATACATTTTTGCAAACTGAAAATGTTAACATTTTTCAAAGCCAAATACATCAAAAAACATTTCATTTTCATTTTCTAAAAAATGTTTCCATTTAAAAAATTCAGCCCATTTTCTGATTCATTTTTAGAAATGAAATCATAAAATGTTTTCCAAAAGCAAATGCATCCTTGTGTTTGGTGGGTTTGCAAGAATTTGCTTGGGTATAAGATTTTGAACATTGATCAATTCAGAAGATAAGTTGGGATTAATGTTTAGTATTACTTAGGCCCCTCCTCAGAGAGAGAATGTCGTGCGTGCCACTGGTGCTCGCCGAATGCGCCGGAGGCCAGCTTCTGCTGCCAGCACATCTTCAGCCCCGACTACATCTATGGAAGGTTATGTGTCCTTTTAGATATTATATATAGTTAAGCCTTATTACTACCTTTAACCCACAGTTAAAGTAAAATATAACTGTTTCATTATAATTAAGGAAAACAATTAGTAGTTGGACACATTGAGTTCATGAAAAATCATAACGTATTTCCAAAAGTACCCTTGATTCAACCTAACTACTGGAGTTAGTAATTTTTAATCCTCCTTGTATTGTGTTTACTAATAGTTTTGTTGTAAATTTGATTGTAGAAATTGTTGATGGAAGTGATGATGAAGCTGCTGGAGAAGACTACGAGAGCAAACAATCAAGGAAAAAGGAAAAGAAACGCCAAGAAAGGGAGGCAAAAAGACAGGTGCAGCTCTCATGCTACTGTTGTGATTTATTTTTCCTAACATCTGGTTTCCTTGTACTATTTGTCTTTTTGCAATGGATAGTTTAAGAATGTAAAGTTGTGTCTGGATTTGGAAAACATTTTTTGTTTTTATTTTTTGGAAGTGTATTGGATTATATAAATTAAAATTATTTTTAAAAAAATGATTGAAATTTGGTAAATTTTTGAAAAAAACAGTTATGTTTTCAAGAAAATGAAATTGCTTGGATATGTAATTATCATATATGTTTTCATTACATTTTTCAAAACGTTTTTAACATGTATTTTAACACATTCGAAAAATGAAAATAGAAAATGTTTTGTAAAGTAGAATAATAAAGTACAGTTTCATTGACTGCTGTATATTTTAAACTTATTTATTGTTTTCTAAGATGGTTTGGACATGCTAGAAAAAGACCTAGAGATGCACCTTTTAATAGGGTAATCTTAATGAGAAATTCACTTATTAAAAGTAGTATTAGACTAAAAAGGACCCTTAAACAAATCATTCAAGACCTAATAGGGTAATCTTAATGGGAAAATCACTTATTAAAAGAAGTAGAGGTAGACCTAAAATGACCCTTAAACAAATCATTCAAGATGATCTTAACCAAGCAAAATGTCATAGTGTTCTGTCGAATTGTCGAATTTTACGATATTATTGATGTTTCAAGTTTCAAATGGAACCAGTGTGTTTTGAATGAAAAGGCATTTGTTTCTGGTTTTTTAGATACTTTTTTGCCCATATGGATCTTCATTACATAAAATGTTCAAATCAACTCCATCAGTTTTTAGAATATTGTAAACAGTTTTGGACTATATTGAAAACATTTTTGGAGTATGTTCAGGTTGCGTTTGACTATAATTATTAAAAAATGATTATAACACTCACTTAGGATAAATATGTTGAAAAAAATAAGTGACATTTATTTCATTTTTTTAATAGTTTTCTCACTTAAATTCTTGAAGAAAACCACTTGCATAAATTGCAGAAAAACATATTTTTCAATAAGCAATATGAAAGCGATTAAACCAAAGCATTTGTTACAAGTGATGAGTGTTAGACTTGATATTTTGTAAGTCTCATTAATGCAGTCTTAGGCTGCATTTGACGACACTTGAGTGCTATTAGGTTCTGTTTGTCAACACTTACTAAAAACCATTTATAGCACTTATCACTAACGAGAAATGCTTCTGTATATGTATTTTCAGATTGGTTGTTGAAAAAAGTTTTTCTGCCACTTAAGTGGTTTTCTTCTAGATTTTTTGTGCAATTGATTTTTTTTCAGAAACAGAAGAGATGCCATTTATTTTTTCAGACCACTTATGGTAAGTGATAAGTGCTTCCATAAAAGTATTTTTCTGTTACTTATTTAAGTGATTTTGTTCTAGAATTTAATTGTAATTGTTTTTAAAAAACAGTTGAAGCACTGCTTATTTTTTTAAACTGCTTATCCTAAGGGATAAGTGCTATGCAGGTTTTAATAAGTACTGTCAAACAAGGCCCAAGTATTTCCAGATTGCTTATTGAAAAAAAAGCTTTTCTTCTGGAATTTAAGTGTAGGTTTTTTCTCAGAAACTGAACAATTGCCCCATATTTTTTCAAAAACTGATTATCTTAAGTGATGGGTGCTGTAAGCAGTTTTTAGTAAGCGCTGTCAATCAGAGCCCAAGTATTTTCAGATTGCTTATTGAAAAAATGCTTCTGCCTTTTATTTAAGTGCTTTCTTCTGGAATTTAAGTGCAAGTGTTTTTCCCAGAAGCAAAACAATCACTACTTATTTTTCCAAACTGCTTATCATAAGTGACAGGTGATGTAAACACTTATCAGTAAGCATCGTCAAATGGACCCTTTGTACTTATCATTTATCTCAAATGTTTCTCTTAAGTGTTTCTGAGATTTTTTATTGATTTTTTCACTTATGTAAGTGGTTTGGTTTATGAATTTATAATGGTTTTTATGTCCTTTGTTTTTTATAACTGTTAATCGTAAGTGATAAATGTACTTCTCAATAAGTGATGTGAAATGCAGCCTTAAAAAGTTTCTTCATGATTCCAAATGGATGTTGCTTTCACATAGTAACTTGAGGCTGTTTTAAAGGCTGAAAATGCTGCATGTGAGTCCCGGTCGACAAAACAAGATAGATATGCCGAAATGAGGAGGAAGAAAGACGAGGAGCGCGAGGCAAAAGAACGGATGCTGGTATACTTAGCATTTTTCAACTTGCCGGGATGTTGGAATATTGGGGTCCTGTTTGGTACCTAATTATTAATGGAATGGAGTGTGGAAAAATGACATCTGGTATGTCATGATAACAGTTATTTTATCAATATTAATAATTAATTAACTTAATTCATTATTATTATTTATTTTGTCGTTTTTATAAATTTTCTTCTAATTATTTTCAACCCTAAGGAATCCAGATTCCTTCAATCTTGTGAAGGAATCCAGATTTCTTAAAATGTCCGAGTACCAAACATGGCCCAACTATTTTCAACTTTTTCTTAAGAGGGATGTAAGATGTTTTTGTGTAGGAAGAAGAAGCTAAAGCTCGAAAAGCCCAGGAAGAAGAAGCTGCCGCGTTAGAGTTCGAGGCATGGAAAGGGGAATTTTCAATCGATGCTGAAGGTACAACTGAAAATGAAGAGCGAGATGGTGACCAGGGATTGCTTTTTAATTTCGTGGAATACATTAAAGTAATGATCTTTTCTTACTCTGTAAATCATTTAATAACACATTTTCTAAAATATTTGTTGATGTTAGAGCATTTAGTTAGTGAATTTTCTGTCTATCTTGAGTCATATCTTTTATTGTGATCTATAAATAAAGGGATTCGGACTTACTTGAGAGACATAGTTTTATAATATCTCAAGTGTAATTGTTTACATGCTTAGTGTTTATTGGCTTGCCATGATGATCTTTAAATCCAATTTTGCAGAAGCACAAATGTGTACCCTTAGAAGATCTTGCTGCAGAATTTAAGCTGAGGACCCAGGTATTCCGTACTGGTTCGGTCCGTTTTTTTTTTTTAAAGTTTAGTTGAACCAAACAAGCTAAATTATAAAACCAAACCAACTGATTAATGGTAACTGTCTTCAGTTTTCAAGGTCAGAAGTTGGGTATCTTCAACTGTCTAAACTTTGTTTTCAATTGTTTTGTTTGGTCAGTTAATTCAGTTTAATTGACTTATACTCATCCCTATTAATCATTTGTGCATTTCAAGTTTTATGTGCATTTGTTTGAGTTAAATTATTTCAGTGTTGTCCCTAAAATTTTGTTATTGACGCAGGACTGTATTAACAGGATCAACTCATTGGAAAATATGGGTAACTGCATTTCTTTTGTTTTAATAATGCTGATTTACTTGTCCTTTAAGTGGTTGAAATGCTGAGAACACGCATAAATTTTAGGTTAAATGACAAATGAGGAAAAAACTGTGAGTTTATTCTTTTGAAGGACCCAACTAGTTATTTTTTGAACTCGCTGGATCCTTCTTTGGAATAAACTAGCAGTTTTGATTCCAGGTTGTCGTTTTCTCTAAATCCCAATTGTAATCAGCATATAAAGCATTTATAACTGCTGTTTAGCACATTTAACAACCACTCCCAACTAGATGAATTTTATTTGAAGAATATTTTTGTTTATTAAGAAATAGGGATTTGAATATGGCCCAACCAGATTTATGTGGGTTTGACCCATTATGGGTTGGGGGAGAAATATTTCAACCAAATCCAATCCACTTTTTAATGGGCTGAGATTTTTCCAACCCAACCAGGTCGGGTTGGCGGGTGGGATGGCCAACCTGTGGGTTGTGGCTAACTATTAAATTAATTATTGTATATTTTTTAAGTAATAAGTTTAGATAAAAAATTATTATGTCTAAAAAAATTAAACAAAATGATATGCTGATTTAATGAAATATTTATTCAAAGCATAACTAAATAGAATGATTATGGAAAAATCAAAATTTAAAGGTGAATATGACAATGAAAGAAGGGCCGACATTTGTTATATTAGATTTTTATTAAATTTTACAGTATGCGAGAGGGGCTTTGTATCTATTTAAACTTTGTAATATATTTAATATTTTAAGCAGTATTTCTATAAATATATATATTAAAAAAAAACACTTCCAAAATCCCACTTTTACAACTGGTTTTAGCTAGTTAATTTAAGATGTATCAGTCCCCTTTTACGAGCTTACATAGAGAGTTGTCTTTTCATTCTATTTCCAATGCGGGACTCCACACTACTTTAATAAACAAGGTATATAACATTTGATTGATAAAAAATAAATTAATTTAAAGGAATATGAAAAATAAGATTCCAGTGTAGTTTATAATGAAAAATAAACCATTTCAATAAAAATATATAATAAAAATAACGCAATATTAAAAATAAATATTATACTGTAGTTTTGAAAACGCGGTGGAGCGGCCCTGATCGCGCTTGTGCGGTGCGGAGCAGCGCCCCACCGCGTCTGGTTGCTGGATTGCGTGTGGAATGCTATTGCGCCGTTCCCGCCGCGATCGCGTTGGGAGCGGCCACATCACGTTTTGAGGCCCAAAAAATGTTTTTTTTGCCTCGTAACCCATCAAACCCCTCTCATCCTTGCTTCCCAGACCCTATTTTGCCCTTCACTGTAGCGAAAATGCTCTTGCTGCTGCACCCTTTTTGCTTTCAGGCGCCACTTCTCCCTCCTCACTACAGTGAACTGCCATCCTCTATTGTCCGTTCTTCCCTCCGTTGCCAGTGCCATCCATCTCTGCTTCGCCTCTACTTTTCTGCTCCACACTATTCTGAGGCTGACAACCACTAGAAACATCGACATAGTGACAACAACCTTTTCTCTGTATTTTTTTCGGTGATCCAAACATCCGCCTTTTACCTATTATTTGTGTTAAATAGCCCTCTTAAGCCCTCTACTATTTCTGCCCTCTCTACAACTATGACTTCATTTTCTTAGCCATCCATTGCACCAACTGATACTACAACAGTGTAGTCTTTTTAACTAGTGGTTAAGCCTCAAGGAAAAAATTTAGACATTGCTTGACTCTGAAATTCTTTAAAAGACGTCAACAATAAAAAGCAAGTCAAATGTGATTTTTGCATGATAGAGACCATTTGTTGGATTACTCGTGTCTGGTATTACTCGCGTCAAAGAGCATCAAATGAGATTATCTGAAAATGTTTAGAAGTGTAGGAAGACCCCTCAAAAAGTGAAAACAAGTTTCTTGCTTCTCAAACAAAGGAAAAAGGTGACAATTCAACATATATGATCAAGATTCATGATCTTGATGATGATATAGAGGAAGATCTTGAAAAAATTCTTTTTGTTGAGAGTGGAAAAAAAAGAAACCATGCATCTTCAAGTGCAACATCATGTCCTTTAATTGGCAAGAGAGAAATATATGCAAGGGCCACTTGATGTAATGTTCATGGAAGATTCGGCAACCACCACAAGAGTAGTCCATGATACAAAGCAAACAAGCCTTAAAGGTGTTTGTAGCAAGCAATTAAGATATCAATGGTGCAATACATAGAGCGATTCCTGTGTACAAATGGAATTGCATTTAATGTTGTTCGATCAAGTAGCTTCAAGATAATGGTGGAAGCAAATTGGACAATATGAACTGCACTTAAAAGTTCTAAGCTATCATGAGTTTAGGGTTCGTCTTCTGAAAAAGGAGTATACAAAGTAATTGTTGAACGATCATGAAATTGAACGCGATAATTATGGTTGCTCAATTATGTCTGATGGTTGGACGAACATGAAAGGAAGAATCTTGATCAATTTCTTGTTAAATTGTCCAACTGGTTCCATGTTTATAAGAAGTGTTGATGCATCATATTACGTGAAAACAGGAGAAGCGGTGTTTAAGTTATTAGGTGATTTTGTGGATGAGATTGGAGAATCAAAGTTATTAAGTAGTTATTGACAACAAAGAGCAATTTCAAGCTAACCGGTAATGAAAAACTTTTGTTTCTAAGTATTTGCATTTCATTTTAATATTTATTAATTCAGTTAACATCTTAAAATTTTAATTGTTTGTTTTTGATTTTGTATGATTTTAGGCAAGTTGTTGATGTCTAGGAGACAACGATTATTGTGAACTCCATGCGCCACATATTGTCTTGATTTCATCTTGGAAAACATCACCAAACTTAGTTGGGTGAAGAGGGTTATTCACAGGCATTAAGCTTGTGGACTCACTAACAAAACGAAGTTGTTGAGATATGGAATTACTCAGTTTGTTACAACCTTTTTAACTTTACAAAGGTTGCATCTGTAAAAAAATAATCTCACAAAGATGTTCGCTTCTGAAGAGTGATTGAGATCCAAGAATGCAAAATAAGCAAAAGTAAAGTGTGTTGTCGACACCGTGTTGATGCCATCATTTTGGAATGATGTTTATAACTTCAAGGCTATGAGACCTCTTGTGGAAGTTCTTAGACTGGTTGATAATGAAAATAAACTCGCAATGAGTTTCATTTATGAGGCTATGGACAGGGCAAAAGTGACCATTCAAATGTTTTTTATGAATGATGAAACCAATGATAAAGATATATTCGGGATAGTTGATTAGAGATGATATTGTCAGTTCCATCATCCATTGCATGCTGCAGGTTATTACAAAAATTCAAGTATTGAAAGAGATGCAGAGTTGTTGAAAGACTTTGCATTGAGTGATTGTCTCCTAGCCCAGAGGAGGAAGACAACCTTTTTTTAGAATTTGCAATATATAGAAGCCCACAATGCCTCTTTGGTAAGGTTGCATAAGACAACGGAGTACAATAACTCTTGGTAAAAGTTTATTTTTTTCTTGATTATTTAATTACATGGTCCTTAATTTAGATCATTACGAAACAATGCTAATAAATAATAATCGCAACTGAATGGTGGAAGAATTATGGAGGAACTCCATCTTTGATGACAATTGCCATCAAAGTCTTGAGCTTGACATGTAGCTCATCAGGATGCAAGCCTTTGAGCCTGGAACTTAATTTTAATACTCAACTCGTTTTCATTTGAGCTATTAAACTTCATTAGTGATACTAATGTTTTTTTTTAATTATTATAGTACCGATTCATTCTAATAATTGAAGAAGTCGATGAACATGAATTATATGATGATGACGATGAAGAAACAAATGAAGAGGAGTTTTATAGAAGTGATGATAGTGAAAGTGACATGTAGCTCATCAGGATGCAAGCCTTTGAGCCTGGAACTTAATTTTAATACTCAACTCGTTTTCATTTGAGCTATTAAACTTCATTAGTGATACTAATGTTTTTTTTTAATTATTATAGTACCGATTCATTCTAATAATTGAAGAAGTCGATGAACATGAATTATATGATGATGACGATGAAGAAACAAATGAAGAGGAGTTTTATAGAAGTGATGATAGTGAAAGTGACTGTGAAGAAGAAATGGATGATCTTGAAAATGAAGAAGATGACTGAACATTGGTTGTTCTTTTGGTTCTTATGGTTATTGTTTATGCACAATTGGATTGAATCTGTGTTTGATGCATTATGAATGTTTTTAATTATGAATTTGAATGTTTTTTTACTTCTTATGTTTTGTTTTTAATTTATTGTGTAGAATTATATAATTTAAATTATTTTAACTGCCCCATGATTGCGATTTGCTTGCTGCTATCCTGTTATAGGACCCCCGTCATGTCGCGGTGCGATCCAAGATTGAAAACTATGTATTATGCATAAAACGTGTTGGTCAAGGGTTATACTGGCCAACCCATTTAACCCATCGGTTAAATTCGTTTTTTAATCAATTACAGTTTCATAATTGAAATTAATTACAGGCTTAGGTATCTCTGCAAATGTGATGTTTGTAATAGTGTTGGTTTCATTTGAAATTGGAGTATTGTTTTGATGAATGTTGTGGATGGGTCAGGGCGGGTGTCGGGTGTGATGGACGACAGGGGAAAGTACATATACATATCAATGGAAGAGATGAGGGCTGTTGCTGATTACATCAAACGGCAAGGGCGTGTTAGCATCTCGCACCTCGCTGCCAATTCCAACCAGTTCATTGATTTGGAGCCCAAAGCCCAACCCCTTGACGAAATTTGCGGCGCTGAGGACATTGTTTCCGTTTGATTCCGTGGACCACTTGTCTCCAAGGTCAATCTTTTGTTTTTAAAGTTGAGTTCGATAGACCCTCGTCCTTGAAGTCTTAGCAAATTCAAGTATGGTGGAAATGTTCTCGTAAGTCATGGTTACGTGCAAAATTGTCAAAAAATTAATTGTCTTTTGGGGGTATTTAGAACTAGGTGTTGAATCTTTGCAGCAGCCACCTTAATTGTATTCAAGCTATTGATGAACAAATTTTGTTGTTATTATTGTGTAGCTTGCAAGCTTGATCCTTTGACTTGTCAAATGATTGATCATCTTCCTTATGTTGTTTTGTGATTAAGTTCTTGTTGTAGCCCCGTTTTTTTTTTCGTTGGTGGATTTGTTGGAATTGACGAAGGACATCATAGGAGGTAAGTGGAGTGGTAAAAGCTAAGAGTTGCATCATTTTGAAAAATACTAAAATTGTGTGAATCACAAAGTGAAACTTTATATATTTGAGTGTAAACACTCAAGGAGCGTGAAAGGTCTATATTCTCTAAAAAATTCTTGCAAGTAAATTAAATGAAGGAAGAAAGTGACACCAATGAAATGAACTTTAAGATATTCATGACAATTAATTAAGATCAAATTTCAGAGGTTGAATGTGATGAATAAATTGCAATCCCCTTACAAGGAGGACTTACCTACAGGGAGAAATCGACCAAGATTAAGGAAGATTATGATCTTAGTGGTGTAAACATGAATGTTTCATTAAAAAAACCCATATGAAGGTGGTAATTTGTAATAGGATTATTTATAGCCACTATTGTAAAGACCCTAATTCTTGGTTTATCTGGAATGCATTTTTGTGTTGATTTTCGGGTAAATTTTTTATGTTTGAGATGATAAATGAGGGTTTGGGAGGAATTCGAAGCAAATTAGGGTGTTATGTAATTAAAAAAATGTTTGGTGACTGCAATAACAGGCCACCGTGAATCTAGTGGGAGCTCACCGAAATCCCAGTGGGCTAGGACAGTGGTTGAGCCACTTTATGTTGTAATCGGAGTTCTAGCGGGGTTGGATAATAGCTATGTTTAGAATCTGTTACCACTATAATTCCAGTGGCAGTCGACTAAGGTTTCAGTGGTGGTATTGGGGTTTTGGTGGAGGGTAGTAGAGTTTAGGTGAGCTTGCCCAAATTTTTTATATGGGCATTTGAGTAAATTTCATCAGGAGGAAGTTTTTTGACTAGGAGGCAATGTGCAGGGGAGATGGCTCTCCCTTTCACTCTTGTCTATTCTCCCTTTCTCTCCTTAATTATTGCTACGTCCGGTGTCCGATTAGAGATCCGTATGTGGTGAGTTCGTAATGATGATATGAAGGTAAGCCCTATAGTTTGAACAGGGGTTTCCTATTCTTTCTTAGTTCAAGTGTTAAACAGATGAATTTGGGAGGTTTTGACCTAGATTTTCTTGATCCAGCTTGAATGGGCGAAATCAACTCGTGGTTCTTGATATATGCACTATGGTTGGTGTATGAGGTAGGTGGTCCTATCATTTTCCTCCCATTTTTGTGTTTTCAAATATATTTGTTTGGGGTAGATATGAGAATTGAGTTCATGGAACCAAAGGTATAGCTTGATTGTTTGAAATTTAATGGATAAATTGGTATAACTTGTTATAATTGGGAAAATCATTCTACCAAGGCTAGATTGATGTTTAGATGGTTTGGCGACGTCCAATTGGATGACCGATTCAAGGGGAAATAAAGGGAAATCATGGTGTGAGCAATGTCACTGTAAGTGATGGGTTTCCATGGCAAGTGAAATGCAGGTAGTGGTGCGTTGCGATCACTCATGAATTATGAATTGATATAATTGACAAATGGTTGTGGAACTATTGTGATAATTGAATAAGAATGTAATAAATGGGTATAATTAACTGATTATAGAGATGAAATATTAACTGATACACAAAAGGGGCTTGTATGATTGTTATGCATTACGAGACACAAGTTTCTTAGTTTATGTTTGTTGGATCTCTCTCTCTCATGATGTCCCCCACCCTCAAATCTCTCTTTTTTTTTAAATTTTCTAAAAGCCACTTTTTGGTTTAGTGGTAACCGTACATTTCAGAACACAAACACCCAAGATTATAAAGTTCAATGTTTTGGATTCAAAATTCAAAACTAAAACCAAACAAGATCCACAAATGCAAAAATAAAACGTCCTACCATTCCCACCAAATCAGCTCCTCGATGGCTGCAAGATCCACCACATGGACTGAGGACTGACCTGTCGGGTCACATCCATATTGTCAGTGTTGTCATTGCATCATTGAAGACATCGTCCCTTCAAAGTCTTCCTCCTCACCAAGCGTCTTCGTCATCAACATCACCGGTCGTTGGCCAGAGCGATCGCCGATCGGAATCGGTACCATGAGAACAGAAAAAACCAAAAGAAGGGGCCATCAGATGAAAACCAACATACCATAAGAACACAAACTCCAAAAAGAATAAACTTCACTACCACCAAAGCCGCACTCGATCGAAAACAAAATCAACCGTCATGAACATAACCAGCAGTAACAAAATCAGCATCCCGAGAACTACGACTTCCTGAAACACCATTGACCGCTCGAACCCACCTCCTAAGAAACCTTGAAAACCACTACGCAAATCTGATTGAGAGGGGAGTGGTGGAGTTCTGGAGATAGAGCAGAGCAGGAGCGGACGCCATCGAACAAGAATACCATCACTGAAAACGTCTGTTGTTGTCGAGGATGAAAACCGTGAACAGGTCCAGAAATACATGAGTCCAAACATCAACCGTGACCGAAAAAACACCACCATGATTGAAAAACCACCAAAGAATAGAAAGTCCCAAAGCGCAACTAACAAAGGAGAAAGAAACCCTAAGCCAGAAGAGGACCAACACGAAACACAACTCCTCGAAAACCGATGATCTCTCAACCAGCACATCCCAATCCCCCCATGAGAGCCACTGCATCAGACCAAAATGTTGTCTAGTGTAGTAGATCTGGGAGTAAGAGGAGAGATTAAGATGAACAAGGCCTCGACAACGAGCCACGATCGCAAAGAGAAATAAAACCTGACCAAGACAGACGAAAAGAGAGAAAAGGAGAGCCGCGAAGGTCGAACGAGACGACCGAAGAGAGCGGCCCTAGAGAAACCAGGTCGCCGAAGGAGAGAAGCCTGTCTAAGAAGGAGAGTTAGAAATGAAACATGGAAATGAATCAAATGCCAGGGAACGGATAGAGGAAAACACAACATTAATAGAGACAAGAGAAGAGAGAACCAAAAGCTGGAAGAGGTTTCTCCATCGCCAGGGGAAAGCCCTAGATGGAGGAGAGCGACACGCTCGTCTCTCATGATGTTTTCATGATAAAAAACACTCACCTATCTTACTGACATTTTCATTTAAATGAGTTCAGCATTTTTATTAAATTCAAAGTGATAGAATTACATGACATCTTCATGTTCTTTTGAAGCCTTGATGAAAGTTTATACATATCTCTCTCGAGGCTTCAAGTTCTTTAAAAATCCTTATAAGATCCAAATAAGACCGTGGAGTGAAGTGGAGGTGATCATTTTTGAAGGTGGAGAGTTGTAGACTGCACCGGCCAGCCAGTGCCATGTGTCTAGAAGTAGAAGTTTCCCAGAAGACCCACCAGCTAGCCGGTGGTGAAGACAATAACATCTCTTCTCCAGCAAGTCTATCAACCAACCGGTGGAGGTGCATCAACTAGCCTATGCCAGTTCCATTAGCAACCCAATTCCCAGGCAAACCATCGGTTACTCGATGAAGGCTATTAGGTATTCGATGGCGTCAAGCAGTGCCCAACAAGAAGCCTTTATTATGGTAAAAAAAACCATTAAGACTGCCCGTTCCAAGTTTGATGTACTGGGTGATTCTAGAAGTTTTCCAAGCCTTTTTAGAGCCTATAAAAGCCCCCCTTGGCTCTTTGAAGACTCACTGTGACAACTTGTGATCATTGCTCCCAACAACGTGCTTCCAAGATCAAATCAAAGGAGAAGCTGTAGAATTTCCATTTCCTCTCAAGAGATTTCCATTTCTAAATTCTCTAAAGGCTCTCTACCTTACAGACAATATTTTCATACTTAAGTCTATAAGAGATTTGTGAGCTGCTTTGTAAAGGGTTTTCCTAAAGAAAACCGCTCTTTCTTCAACCTCAATTCACTAACTATTCACACTACGCAAAAGTGTGAGACAGGTTACTTGATGACTGGAGAAGTTCAAGAGGGCGCTCACAAGCCACAATTGTAAGGGATGAGTTCTTGATCATCATAGGGGATCACATCGAGCTTTTTCTGAACTCCTTACAACTATGTTTGTCCTTTATTTACATTTATGTAATTGCATCATTAATCGTTGTCTCTCATTCTTTCATAATTTTGATTCAAACGTTTTTGTGCTTTAATTACTTTGATATATTAAACCCAAATCAAAGTTATCAACTATTGTGTATTCGATTTCTTACTTTATTAATTAGTTGCACTTTAAATTTTTAAAAAGACAATTCACCCCTCTTACCATAATTTCCGAACCACAATTGGTATCAAAGGGTACCTTTAATCTTATTTCAAAACCCCTTTTTAGAAAATCTTTTTTTATTCCTTGATATCAATAGTTGGTATTAAAGGAGACTTTGTGTTTTTATAAAAAACCCTTGTTTTTTAAAATTTTGTTTATTTTCAAACTTTTTTTTTTCAAATATTTAATTAATTTTAAAACTAGATTTTTATTATGGAATCTAATTCCAATTCGCATGCTCTAATTTTTGATGGAACCGATCACTCTTATTGGAAGAATCAAATGCGAATTTTCCTTGGCATCATTTCTTATCCCGTATGGAAAATGGTAATGCATGAGTAAGTTCCCTCCAAAAAAACTAAAGAAAAATGGACTCTCGATGATATAAAGAATTTTGAATTGAATAATAAAGCTATGAATGCCTTACACTGTGGTCTTGATAGAAATGAGTTTAATCTTGTTTCCACGTGAAAAATAGTTTATCAAATTTGGAAATTGTAAGAAGTAACACATGATGATACAAACAAAGTTAATGAAACTAGATTAGATATGCATCGTAAATACTTTGAAAGTTTTACTATGCATTCTGATGAATCTATTACAAGCATGTTTACAAGACTTATTGATATCTACGATGGTGGAAAGTCTCTTAGAGATGATTTATCTACAAAATTTCTCGTAAAGAAAATCTTATGGGTGTTACCTAACTCTTGGGCTCCTTAAGTGACAACTATCCAAGAATCCAAAAATGTGAAATAGATAGAGCTAGAATAACTCATCGGCTCCTTAATGACATACAAAATCACGATTAAGCACCAAGAAAAAAAGGAGGCCAATGAAGTTAAAGAAGTTAAGAAAACCATAACTTTTAATGTTGTCAACGATGAAAACAATAGAGGTGAGGTTTTAGAATATGCTCATTTTCACAAAAAAATATGAATAGATTACTCAAGGAGAAGAACTACAACAAGCAATCCAAAAGGTCAAATAAAAAATCAAAACCAGAGGTGACGTGCTATGAATGTAAAAAAGAAAGGTCACATCAAACTGGAGTTCCCCATCTATAAGAAAAAGTTCAAAGAAAAGAAGAAAGGTAAACAAATTCTAAAGTCTCCACATGTAGTGCTAGTGATGATTCCATGGACTTAACTTCATTATCCACATCAAGTGACTAAATCCCGATGTGCCATATGGCACATATTGGTAAAGACATTGAGCTTAGTACTCCCTTTCCCAATTCCTCCTCCTCCTCCTCCTTTTATCCTCATTCCTCTCATTCTTCTCCTCTATCTTCCTCTTCATTATCCTTCAGTCACCTTAATTACGAAGAATTAAAATATGTCGAAATCAACTTGAAAACATATAACACCAAATTTATTCTTTATATCTTGAACTTGAAAAGAAATATAGTCAAGTCATTGAAGAAAAGATAATCTCTAAAAAGAAAAGGATGTTCTCATCAAGAAAAAAGAAATCATCAAGAAAATAAAAAATAAAATAAATGTCTATAATCTTGAATCCATCATTAAATACCCTGAAAATTCTCTTTTTAAATTTATTTAAGGTGAAGAAAATCTAAATAAGATTTTAGGATCTTAAAAACCTGAAAAAGATCGAATCGGATTTGGTTACTCCAATCGTGCAAGCTCTTCAAAAAATTATTCAAAAACATCTTTTTTTAAAAGAATTTATCAAGAATTTTTTTGTAATTATTGAAAAATACTGATTATTTAATCTATGAATGCGATTTAAAAAACACTTGATATGGAAGATCAAAGTGATCTCACCGCGATTCACTATTTTATTTCACCCTTGCATCACTGTGTTAAATTGATTTTGTATTGTAAATTCAAATTATTATAGCAAATTTCACTTCATTATTGATTCAATTATTTTGTATTTATCACTTCTAAAAAGGTTAATTTCACTTTTTTTTATGATTTCATTATAGGTGAAGGTGATTTAGAGGATCCATAATGAAGTTCAAACAAAGCGGCCCAAACTACGCAGGCGCCTAAGAACCCATGCAGACTCAAACACACCCTGAAACTAATATGTACATCCAATTGGATTTAAATTTTGTGGTATGATCCAAAATTTAGTGGGATACAACTTTTCTGAAGACACCCAAGTCCAATTCGTCCATTAAGGGGCCCATACGAACTGATCTGTCCAAGAAAATGAATCTTCTCAAAGTTAAAAGTGGTGTTCTATATTTCACCTATATCTAGAGATGCAGGACTCCAAATGATTCCAAATTTTAATTTGAGATATTAAATAGGCGGTTAAATTTTTTTTAGTTTTTTTAAAATCTAGATAAGACTTTTTGGATGCTGAAAACCATGGGCCAAGTGGTTTTATGAAATTTGGGTCCAAAAACCAACTTCCACTTTGCCTATAAATTGGCACATTGGGAACCCCATTTTCAAGTTCGAACAAGGAGTGAGGTGCTGAAATTTTGGAGTTCTAGAGGATTTATCTCATCACCTTTAAGGTTTTGGAGATCCCTATCCTCATAGGGAAAGATGAAATGAAGAACGATATCCACCTGAGCTTCCTTCTCCTCTCGATGTTGGAAAAACTGGTGGGCGTTCGTTGTGAGGGAGCTACACACGTTAAGGGAGTTCCAATGATTATATTAGCTATTGTTTTGGATTAATTTCGGTGTTAAAACATTTCATTCAATGCATCTTACACAATTTAATATTTTAATTCTTGTTTTGATGCATGTGATTGATATGCTCTTAATTTCTAACCGATTGGTGTGAGGTTTTGAGTGTGTGACTTATGTTATTCTGATTAGACAACACAAGAATAATTTTTTTACCTACTTTCTTGAGATTTAAATCTTCTTTGGATCTCTAATTCCATGAATAAGTGCTGGACCTTGGTAATACGATTGTTAAGATAAGGTTTTATTCTTCGAGCATTGATATAAAAGCTTAAAAATTAATCGGGATTCCAACTAATTTCAACCAAAGAATTATTTCAAACCCGAATGAATCTCTAAGAACAATGAACTTGAAATGTGTGTAGTTAAATAAAAATTACACCTTTATATAAATTTTTTCAAAATACAATTGGTTTTTCAACTATTAAACTCTTTAAATTAAGTAATTTTCTTAAAACTATTTTTAAAACTACCCCCTCTTTTAGTAATTTTTATTAAAAATACACAATTTAAACATCCAACGCTCCTTGAGAGACGAACTAGGGTCTGACCTATACTATAAATCACTGTTAAATCATAATCAATTTGACGTGTTACGACGACGCGGTCACAAAGTCAATTCATATCTCTTCCAATCTTTCAAAAAGAAAACCTGTTAAGCAAATTTGGATTCCCATATCATTATTAGCTAATGTATGTGGACCCAAGTTTGTGTGGGTACCAAAATATTCAATTGTTTAATCTTATAGGAAAAGTGTCTCATGAGAAAAACCCAAGAAACAACGTGGTACTCAGATATTGGTTGATTGAGACACATGTGTGGCGACCTCTCCAAATTCAATTCAATCAATAAACATGAAGGAGGTCCTATCACCTTTGGTGATAATTCTAGGGGTAAGATAATCGGTGAAGGTACCATCAATTTTTCTAACTCAACCTTAATTAAAAATGTTTTATTTGAAAAAGTATTGAAACACAATTTATTAAGTATTAGTTAATTGTGTGATAACAATTTTTAATTATATTTCAAAAATGATTTTTGAAAAGTTTATAATTTAAAAGGAAAACTTCTTTTTATCTATTCAAGATTTCAAAATGTTTATACAATTAATTTAAAATCTCTTGCTATCCAAAACGTCAAATTTTTGAATGCACAAATTAGTGATTCATAGATTTGGCACCATCACCTTGGTCATTGTAACACTCATTCTCTCATTAAACTCAACTAATACCAACTAGTATGAAACCTTCCCAAATTTCATTTCAAAGATGACATGATTTATGAAGCATGACAATATGGAAAGCAACACAAATCCTCTTTTAAATATAAAAATTATACTTCTTTGAAAGCTCTTGAAATGATCCATCTTGACCTCTTTGGTCCTAATCAAATTGGAAGTATAGTAGGAAAAACCTATACTCTCATAATTGTTGACGAATTTATAAGATTCACATGGGCTCATTTATTAACTCATAAAAGTGAAGCTTGAAAAGACCGAATCAAATTTAAAAAAAAGGTTAAAAATGAAAAATGTTTTAAAATTATCTCAATTCATAGTGATTATGATAGAGAATTCGATAATAATGAATTTAATGATTTGTGTTCTTATGAAGGCTATAATCATTAATTTTTTGCTCCTCAAACCCCTCAGCAAAATAGGGTAGTAGGGAGTTGAAATAAAGCAATCCATGAAATCGCTCTAACTATTTTAAATGATTTTTCATTTCCAAAATATTTTTTGGCTGAGGCCATGAATTAATTGCATTCTCATTAAACCTTTTCTTAAGAAAACCCATTATGATCTTTAGCATAATAAAAAATATATGGTGGTCTTTTTCAAAGTTTTTGGTTGAAAATGCGTTGACGTCAAAAAACACACATTACAGGAGACGTCAAGGGCCCCACAGACCATACGAGGTGAATCTAGGTTAAAATAGGCTTAAAACCCATCTAAGGAGATAGATTCATGCAAGATCAATCTTTCACAAAAGACCATAGTTTTGCAAAGGGCATCAAAGCACTACAAAACTTTATATTATGTGAAGAAGATAATATTTCGCGTAGCATATATTTGAACCTCCATGATAGCTATAAATACCCCTTTTAATCCTTATTTAAATGGGACCTTGACCTTTATTCTTCTAGAAAAATATCTTGATTCGTGGAACTCTAACCTTAGCAAATCGAAGATGACATGAATTCCTATCGGTAGCCATCTTTCACGAGTAACCTCCCATGATTCCTTTAGAACATAGGATTTTGAACCTCCATGATAACCATAAATACCCCTTTTAACCCTTATTTAAATGGGACATTGACCTTTATTCTTCTAGAAAAATATCTCGATTCGTGGAACTCCAACCTTAGAAAATCGAAGATGACATGGATTCCTATCGGTAGCCATCTTTCACGAGTAACCTCCCATGAGACCTTTAGAACATAGGATCATGGTAGAGATAACCTTAGTGAAATATCACACCCTCTTCCCTAGAGGCACATGCCTCATGCTCCATAGGGTTTCACGAGACCTCCATCTTTCACAAAACCCCTACCATGGAAACCAAGACACCATCCTTAGGTCAAGCATCCATGTTTTTTATTTCTTCAGCCTGATGACCCCCACCTTCATGAATCCCCAAATATTTACAAAACCCACCTCATAGACCCCCACATGATGCCTCCTTTTAGTAGACATAACTTCATGAAAGTTGAGTGCTCACAGGCCTTGATCCTATCCAAACTGGGTTTACTTATACCTCAATCATCCGCATGACTGATATCATCAACCCTCATGACCAAACCCTTTTCTCCAAGCACGGGTGGGGTATCCTTGTAGCCTTTTTATCCTAAGAATAGATAGCCGAATCTCTAGACCCCTGACTTCTACCTAAAACTAGTAGTGTTTAAGACTTTTTCAATCTAAAAGCACCTACGCAATAGGCACGTAAGACCAAATAGTGGCATCATCATGAAAAAATGATCGCTTATCCCTTCGATGAGGGCATGTGGGATCCCCGTATCCTCTTATTCTCCTATCCTAACCAGGAGTGGGAAACCCCATGTGTAAGTTCTGAACCAATGTCCATGATGTAAGACTTTAAACCACATACCACTAACTTCCTAGTTATAATAATTTAAACTGGATGACAATGTCCTCAACACATGATGTTAAAATGCAGCCTTACCATGTGTGCCAAACATAGGATTCCATGGGCGACGAGCCTAGGAAGCCCCGTACAATGAGCACAAGATGCCTCATATGAGATGATTTCCCCCCAACATCCAGGCAACCCATATGCATAAGCCCCACACCATCCCTTGTTGTTGTTCTATTCACGACACGAGTGTCCTTATCGCACATCGTTAAACTACATGGATGAGACCTATCACATGACCTTAAAATGTGTAGTCAAACTATGTAGGTTTTGATCCATGTCTCTTCATAGGGTACATAAGACCCCACCCTAAGGTTCAATCTCAAAATCAACACAAATCCATTTGTTTTCTCCCTGGGATACGACAACCCCGAAGTGTGATAATTCCCCTTGGGAACATACTTAACCTCTTACCACCTAAACTTGAGGTCCCCAATAGGCCTCAACATTGACATATGATGCTAACCATCCCATCCTGGTATGTAATGAGCGTGTATGAGAAACATTCCCACAAGACTTTAAACCCATAATCAACCCATACACGAAAAGTGTATGTGGGATAGTCTACACTGGACTCTAAATATGTGAAACACCCTCACTTGAATTTAAGTTTGTGACCATTCTTGATGCATAAAATCCTCCACCTCATGTGATGAGTAGGAGATTCCCCAGGTGATGAGCCTAGGAAGACTTATGTGATGAGCATAAGTTTCCTGACATGAAGAGTTCTAGATGTATCACATAACACATAACAAATGCGATTCACCCTGTCTAACAAGTATAGGATGCCCAAGGAAATGATCCTTGAATGCCTTATACATCCTTGGAATAAGTTTTCCCATAATGGACACATGATGCCTTGATTTTTACACCTAATATTCCTCATACATGGGGTGCCCTAAAATTCAAACGAGGAAGGCTCTTATAGATGTCCAACACACCCAATGTCCATAGATTCTAGACATTCCAACATCGCCATAAGCTTTGAACATAGATAGTTGTTTTTTCACAACAAAGAGCATCATAATTAACTGGTGTCCACTTCAAGATGGTGCTGGGAATGAGATTCATGAACATGCATTAAATTTATGAGGTAGAATCATACTAGGAAATGAACTTCACAGAGGAATCCATGTAAGGAGGATCCAACATCCAATCATCCCATTCTGATCAAGGAGTCAACATCATCGAACACGATGGTAGAGGACACCCGCCTTTGGAAAGATGAAATGAAGGGAAACCAAACCTGGAGGAGCCCTAAATAGTCCAAGGATGCATACCACTTCCCATGAGGAAAAGTACACCTAATTCACACCATGGAGGAAGTGTTAGAAAAAAAAATGGAGAACCTGATGTGAAGATCTT
This sequence comes from Viscum album, assembly GCA_963277665.1. Classification (NCBI taxonomy): domain Eukaryota; kingdom Viridiplantae; phylum Streptophyta; class Magnoliopsida; order Santalales; family Viscaceae; genus Viscum; species Viscum album. Next base: position 58,853,033 of record OY728156.1, read on the forward strand.
ATCCTTCAACAGTGAGTAGATGATGAATGTTGGGTATCCTTAGTCTAAGAAATCATCGAAAAGGATCCTTTCTCCACCCTGGAGAGGATGAATAACATTGGTAATGTTGGAAATCACCTTCATCATACATGTACTGATGGTTAACCTCATATATCCTACATGAAACAAGCTGTGGGTAATTCTTGACAACCCACGAACTACAGGCATGGGAAAAGGAGGACTGATGGTATAGTAATCTCGCACAACCTTGCTTCTATCATGTTGGATACCATTACCATGACTATTGGTCACCCTCACCCATTCTCTCCCTATGATATTATCCAAAAAAGGGTGATCAATGCCACTTTTCTTCACTACAAACAAGAAGGGGTCATCCTGATCAAGGACATGGCCCAACAGGACTTGGAAGTTGTTGCTGCTGCCGCCCTCAAGGGCCACATAGGGGGAAATTTCCCCCATCATAATAATGAATCATTTCAAGAGTCTCTCCTCATAATTCTCTGAAAAATTAATCCTTTACATCGAGGAGGTAAGGGAAAAACAGGAAGCACCTACCGTGACCACTTCCTGGGAGTTTCCCATAAGGGATCCCACCTATCCATGCCAACAATGTCACATGGTCCCATAGGATGATGAACATGCCGATCCTATCACTACTTCACCGAACTCAGTCCAGAATGCCCGATGCTGATGTCAGGTGCAGGCTTCCAACCTTGTCTAATTAGAGGCCTCTCCAACAACTCTAGTGTCCCCTGCCACCACTGACGTACCTCTTTCCCTCGTAACCTCTATGCGGGGGCATGTCTCAGCCCGATTGGGATTGAGACCCCAGCTGCCTAATAGGTAGGTCGGGATAACTCTCCCTGTTGTTGGTGCCACCATCAATCATCATGGGCCATCCCATGATGAATAATTCCACAATGGGGTTCCTCCCCACAATGTTATCAACCGATACAAAGGTACCCTCCATGCCGAAGACTTACCCTATCCTGAAGATCCATCTTGGGGTATAAGCATAGACAATTGCCATGGGGGACTTACCCACGATGCTAACTATTGCACACATGGAAGAAATCCCCATGAATATCATATGCCCATGCTCAAGGAACTCCCACACCATTAGAGGAACGGGTAGGGAAAATTTCAAATCACCGTCGACCTCTCAAAGTCCAAGATGACATACGACTCGATAGAGATGCCTATGCCTCCACAACTATATTTAAGGGAAGAATCCTATCAGTTAAGATCGACCATCCCTAAGGGTGAGATTCACAAGGTCCCCAGATCCCTCCATAAATACCTTCATGTGGAGGATTCCTTGGATTCCTTTCAGGGACTCTCCGTGCAACTGTCCCGGCCTCCATCAACCTCTATCTTCTCCATATCCTCCATGTAAGTAGGGGAGACATTAGGGTCTGGATTGGTGCCCTTATATGAAGGCGATAAACTTGCTGAGCCGTAGGGGCTCATCAACCTTCTCTATTAGCAGGATTCCATGAATATCCCATCCTACATGGACATGGTTATGAAGTTGGTCCTGTATCCGGAAGAAACTCTATAATATCAGGGTCGATTTTCCCGTGTGATTCCCCTCTACTAGAAAGTCAACAACATAGCATTTCTTCTTCATTGACACCTCCAACTTCTAATCCATTACCGATCAGAGCTTGGGGTGATCAAGAACATGATTACCCTCTAGAAAATTATTAGGAAGAAGAAAGATTATGGGAGATCCTGGCCACCGACTAACTACCAGTTTCATTTTTTCCACCCACCACCCTGTACGTCACCATCCTGGAGTTCCTCACTAAGGACCATGCGGTGTGCCTCTGCCAAAATATCTGAGTGATGTTCAACCACCTCTGAGATCGCCAGATGGCATATCTAGGAACCCATGAACATCTTGAGACCATCCATTAACAGTTTTAGGAGGTTGAAATCACCGCACTTCCGATGGATCAACGTCCAAAATTGTCACGAACCCCTCCCTCTAAAGATACCACAATGAAGGAAGAGAGATAATGACCCCCCGTGTCCTACCTCCAGTAGACCCCAGGTTGGAGATAAGCACTAAGGTTATAAAAATATCATAGATGGGAGGCATTACCCTCTAATATAAAACAATATTGGGAGATAAGATAAACAACCAAAAAAAATCCATCAGGTAATATAAAGATAAATCCAAAACCATCCCACAATACATGATCATAAATAAACCAATACAATAAAATTCTCCAAGTAAAAGTACTAAAAGACAAATCATATGGGAGTAACTCAATAACAACTCCAAACCTGAGCTAGTAATGTCCAACTTGATCCACAAAATCCTCTTAGAAACTTGAACAATAGTTTATGTATGTAAGGTGATCATACAAGTATACTCAGTAGGATCATGCACAAGGTCTCAAGTGCACATGTGAAAATAGCATGCTAATGTGCCAGTGAACGAACAATAGAACTAAAAAGCACCTAAACAGATCAACCATCCAATCCTAGCCTCCCCATGGTTCACTCACTAAATCATGAACCCAATATAGTAATATAGCATCAATATCATAACAAAGTAAGGTGCCTCGCTGCTGCTTCCTCACTAATTTTCCACTCTCACGCCCCAACTTTGAACATCGGGTGCTCCCATACCTTCCATACTTATCACATCACATACCGGATCTTTTATGTGGGTTGGGACACATCCCTACCTACCCCACCCTTGAAAGGTCTAGCATCTAGTGCTAGAATTAGAAACCATCACATCACAACCACGCCACACTACATCTCGCCTGAAGACACCTGGTCCATCATAACACATCTCATCACATAACCAGAGTTGTGGGGTATCATGAATGTGAAGCACATCGACCTTGTTCCCTCCTATGACCACACATGACCCCAAACACATATCACATCTCACCACTACCTCATCACATCAAATCTCACTTGAAGACACCTGGTCCATCACACCACATCTCACCCAAAGACACCTGGGCCATCATTACTGAAGAAAGAGACGGGAAGAGGGGGTAGATAGCCACCCGTATCACTACTATCTTGGATGTTGGGAAAAAAACATGGAACCTAGAACCTCTAAGTGTTGGTAAAGTTATCCAAATTGGGTGATACATGTATAGAAATAACATATAATACATGATATATAGATAACACACATTACCCAACCTATGGGTTCACATCAATTGCACTTGCGTAGACCACATCACCACCACTACACCACACGTATATCATCACAACTGCTTCCACCACTCTATGAAACATGCCACACCACCACCAAACACATCCACACATATTCCTGCATTCAATTACTAGTTTTACCACATTTATTCATCAACCATTTAAATTCACATTTCACAGCCCATTCAATTATTCAACTAATTCATTAATCCATTTACCACACATAATTTTTCATCCCATTCATGTTCATTTATCACATCACAATCTATTCCATGGATAACTAAGAAAATAGCACAAACACACCCCACATCAACTGGACCAATGCACACCAACCATCTCTACAAAACCACACATCCACCATCATCACCGCACTAGATCAATTAAGCCATCTCACCACAACAACCACACGTTTCAACCATTGGACAATCACAACCATTTTATGTTGTATTGGTGTACCCCGATCGTCTTTTGATGATGTTGAGATGAGTATTTGCGGCCCATACTATGCACCAGGCCACAACTCCATGGTGATCTTGTTAGAGGTTGTAGGGGAAAAATCCCATGCTCTAGGGGTCTTGGGGCTGAAAGCCCCCTAACCAAATTTTGGGGCACTGTAGTAACTCTGATCGACTGTAGCAGAGTTGATCAACCGTCATCGACATGGAACTGTAGCAGTACATAATTTAGAGATATTGGTGTTGTAGCTCTACGGATTTCCAGCCGCTGACCACTATAGTAGCTTGGACTTGGGTGGTCATGACACTATAGCAATGCAGACTTCCATCCACAATTGTTGCACACCACAACCAATGCACACTACATCGCACAACTTCCCACATCACATCCATGCCAAACAACCACTACATCATATACCCACACACCACAAATCCCATTCGGTCACCACCACCACCTCACAGCAACCCACAACACACAAGGAAACACAACAAATAAACTGCACACAACAAAAACACATTCCATCTTCCACAACTTCTTCAAGTGATTTCATCACATTGCTTCTTTAATTAGCATGTATTATCACCCAAACCAGATTCCATGGTAAACCATTTTATTAGACATATATACATTCATTAACCTTTTATTCAGTGTGCGATCACACAACAACACAACAAGGTTCATCACATCATATCACATACATCAAAAACAAGGCTCATGATAACTATTATTTTCAGCAAGACAACAATATGACATAAATACATTAGTAACATATAACAAATCATCAAAACATGATGATCCTTTATATCCACCCATGAGGGAAAAAACCATGAAATTAACACAAATAGCATGTACAAGAGTGATAACTAGGATCCCCTACCTTAATGAAGATTTCTGATCTCGTTGTGTACCACAGGGTGAAGAATAAATAGTCTAGAACTCACAATCACACAAGGAAACCATAAATAAACCTTCACCACATCAAGGGATCATCAAAACACAACCCAAATCTCCCCCAAACCAAAATAAAAATGCCGCAATGAATATCTAAGGGAAGAATGATAGAAAACATCTGATAAAGGAGAAGGGATTACCACCAATCACCAATGATCCACCACCAGAACCGAAGGATCAAGGTGAGGGAAGACAGGCTGGAAGTCTCCCAGAATCACCTTGGGTTTTTCTGGAAAATGAGAGAGAGTGGTGATCGAATGAATGGAAAGTATGATGAACAAGGGTTATAAAAAACTAAAACCCACCCAACTTATGGCATTAACCACACTCTTACAGTGTAAAACTCATGGGTTCTATGAAACTTACACCGTAAAAAACATTTTAAGGTTTAAAATCCAAGAATTTGTAATTTCCACTAATTTTCATGGTACCTCGGCTAGAATAAACTTACGACGTAAATCCCTATTTTACAGCATAAAAAAACTTTTCATACTTTTCCACTCACTACACACAAGCCATAAACTGAAAATCATGCAATCCGTAAACCAAAGACTTATGCCATAAACCCCTCATTTATGGTGTAAAAATACTACTGTAGTTCTGTTGCAACCCCAACTCCACCAAACCTCCTCTAACCTCTTCTGAACACCTCTGACTACCTCAAATTAAAAAATAGGCTGGGAAGACACAAACCATTACATGACTCATATGGGTACCACCAGAGTTACTGGTGAATCTGTATCGGGTGCCTTATCTTTCTTCAGTGTTCCATGCAGGAGATGTCTCCCCATATGTAGATTAGGGTTGGGTAGCACACTACTTTCTAATTTAGTCCCCTTTCATGATGACAATGTGACCGCTAGGATAATACGCCCGCTGAAGGTGAAAGTACCTATCCAACCACTACCACTATGAATGTCATCATGATCAATCCTCTGGATGATCAAAGAAATTAGGTTGACAATACAGAACCTGATGGAGAGAATCCGCCTAGAGGGGATACACAACATTAAGTTGATCTTCCAAAAGGTGCTTGAACTCATTAGTAAATACATACGTTGGGCCTCATAATTCCCCCCATTGAGGTGCTTCCACCTACTTGTTGACATCTCAATAAGGGAAAAGGATCCAATAAGCTCGTCGGCCCATCTGCGACCGCTTGGTCTTGCCCAAATTTTCCTTAAGGTAGAGAAGTAGTCGCTTGCAGCACTAAATGGGTTTTTAATCCTTAGAGACCTAAGAAGAACATACAAACAACCATTCTATGGATTGTTTTGGCTATGAAGTGACCAACTTTGGTTTGATTTTATATGGGTTAAAATAACACTAAGAGACCTAAGAGAATTCAATTTGGTAGAATGAGTTTATCCTAGGTTGTTTCTAGGGGTTTATTGGATGAATTTCATAAAATGGTTTCAATGTATTAAATTTGAGAGTTTTTCTTTCAACTAAATGAGAACTTCCCAAATCACTCACTTATTTAGTGATTTAACTATCCTAAGGATAATCACCTATATACTTGGAGGATCATGTTCATGAGCACTTCAAGGTAGAGGATTGTTCTAGCACTCGAAATATGCAACCTAAAAATTAGTGAGGTCGAAGGAGAAGGTAAATCGTTGAATAAAAGTATCAATTCAAATAATTATTTAAGAATTATTATAATGAGAAATAACATCCAATACATCCCTTTAAAAATTCAATGGATCAACCCATAAGATATTATCCCTCCATTGATGTAAATATTTCAATGGAAGATGGAAGCAGACTCATGAGGGTGGAATTAAAGAAGTGAAAAACAATGAAATAACAAACACTCCACTGTTGTGTGAAGGATACATCTCTTCACTGTGTGAATAAATCAACAACTTAATGAAATAGTATCAATGTGTTAACAAAAATAACAAAAAATGATAATACTAAGAAGTTTTATTGAGAAGGTAAGGGGATTAAAGCAACTTATAATTGACGAAACGTCAACATCAAACTAGAACCATAACCTTACAATTAAAACATATGAAACTTTCTCCAAATTACTTCAACACCACTACCTTAAATAGGAATTTTGGAATCCTTAGGTCAATCCGCCAACATTCCAAGTCACCCCATTTAATTAGGGTAGGCATAGGTGGGTGAAATGTTAATGGAGAGTGGAATTTTCTACCCTTGAAAAAAATTTGTGCCAGCTTGTACCCACCCAACAAAGGTACTGAAATGATCTTCTTGTAGGAACCCGAAACACCTTTAGAGGGGAGGGGTGAATCAGGGTGTCAAATTTTTCTCTTAAAGTAATGGATCTTGTTCCCATATTGGTTGGAACCCATTAAACTTTTCTGATGAAATCACATAATAATCAAACATTCACATGAAAATAGAAAACACAGAAATTTTACTTGGTTCACCACTAAGGGATAGTCTAAGGAGAATACACCAAAAGTGTGTCAGTAGTATCAAAATATACTAATCTTTAGTAGTTATAGAATAAAAAATTTCACACACAGTCACTATGTACCAGACACACTGCCTTTACAATATTTTAGGGATAACACACTGCTTCCCTCGGAACACTTCTATCAACTCCCCCTAGCTCACTGCTTTGGGTGAAGTCTCACTCAGTTTAAGGACTTAAAGGTCACTTTATTATATTGAAATTTAAATCCTTTTCCCTAACTATCATGAGTCCCTTCTTGCATTGATGTCCTGAATTGATGCACTTGAAAGCACTAATCAAACAAACTGAATATTCAAAACCTGATAGGAGCACAAATCATCACTTACACACAACACTTGTTCTTGAACGCAAATTTTAGAAATGTCGCGCAAATTTTCTTTCATGCATACCTTATCTTTCTCACAACCAAACCATGAGTTTCACTTGGTCTTTATAGACACAAGGAATATTCTGCAAGTAAGATTTGCTGCGCATAAGTCTTGTACGCACAACTCTTTCACGTGACATAGATATCGAATCTTTTTTGTAAAAAGTTATAAGTCTTGAAAGGGGGTGGCTACATATTTATAAACCTGGACGACCCTGCATGCAAGTTCCTTCTGCACCTTCCCTGTGCACGTAAGCCTGATTTTGATGTTGTATTTGGCATGTAAGACCCTTTCACCCAAATTCAACTTTTTCATGCAATTCATGACTTTACCGAATTTTGATGGGATGATTTCAAAACTCCACTTGCGCATAATTAATTTGATGTCATTTTCAGTGCACAACATTCTTTCGCTAAATTTCAGATTTTTCATACAACTCTTGGATTTACCGAATATTGATGTGATGGTTTCGAAACTCCACTTACACGCAACTAAATTGATGTCATTTTTGGCATGTAAGACTCTTTAGCACAATTTCACCTTTTGTACGCATCTTGTTCCCTTTCCGTATTTTGGCATGGCGATCTCAAAACTCCACTTGAGCGTAAGTTTTTGATTCACCATCATTCTTGCATGAAACTTCCTTTTCCAGAATCAAATTTCATCATCCTCCAAATTTTGGACCCAAAAATTTGGAAAACAATAGGAAAAGACTCCACCTTAAATACTATAGCCACCTTGTACTTTAAGATCACTTTCCTTAAAAACTCCTTGAACAACCAAGTGTGTATTGAAAACAAACACAAACTATACCTCGTTTATAGTAATGAAAATCCTTGGTTCTAACACTTCTAGATGGCCAAAATCTGGCCCATAATTTCATATTCAACTTGGGCCGCCTAGAACTCCCATAAAACCTATGAATTATATTTTTCCATAGTTTAATTAAATGTTCCACATGTTTTAATATATCTCTAGTTAAAATTTAAGATTCATTGGTCTTAGATCATGAGCTCTACAGTAATTTTATCGGGCCTCTGTCCAATTCACATCACCTAGAATTTTCTGGGTTGAATGTCCAAAATGGAAGTATTCCAATGTGAATATCCAAGTTCTATAAAAGGATGAATTGTTCCCAATGGAATGGGAAACCTGATAATAAAATATAAAATTAAAATTAATATCAATGGGTGATTTACAACGTGTCTCAAAATGTACAAAGTAATAGTGCACATTAAGCAAGAATTACATTAATAATGTGAAATAATTTTCAAATTGTAAAATGAACTGAAAATGGTGTTTATGAATAATAAATAACATGAAAATTATATATTATAAAAATTAATATTAGAATCTTTTAGTGGCTAATAATCACTCTTGAAATCGAATCAAACACTGGACTGGCTACTTTTCTCCAAAATTTTGAGGGCTATAAGAGGCTCATCACCAAACTCCTTGCCGAACAACACCTAGAGTGATAAAATGTCCAAGGGGACCTGATTAGATACTAAATGAGGCTAATATTCATTGTTAATATATATAATATTCATGTGATTTATTATTCATAAACACCATTTTAGTGCATTTTACACTTTGAACATCATTTCACATTATGATTGTAATACCTTCTTAAAATGCACTATTATGTGGTATATTTTTGAACATCATTTGAAGTACCCAATGATTCATCTTATTATACATATTTTAATTTGATATTTTTTGAAATTGATCTACACTCCAATATGAACATGTTTCATTCAGGGATCAATGGAAAATTCATGGAGGATGATGGAGATATTTGGAAATGAAAGGAAGCAATTCTGGAGAAGGCAGATTGGACACCAGCTCACTGATGAGACTGTGGGGCCCAACATACAGGTCAAATTAATTACAAATTTCTTGGTATGCTAGAAGACATGTATAGTAACAAATAACTCTTCATGATATAATTCTAATTCGGACTCCATGGTGGTCATTTAGGCATCCCAAGTTAGAGATAACATTCTGGGCCAGATTCTGCGGCCCAGAAAAACATCCCACTAATTTGATCATATCTAGGAATAAAAAACTCCAAATGGGACCAAATTTTACAGTCGGTTAGAAGACATCCGGAGATACATTTTCTTTTTCTATTTCACACTATGATTCGGCCATATAGAAGGTCATACAAACGCGTCTGTTCGGTGGATGAAAGCTGGCTTCCACCTCGGGTCAAATGTGGAAAAGTCCAAATTCCACAAGCTTTCCACCACCTATGGCCTACCAAAATTAATTGAGATGCTTTGTACTGTTGGAGGCTCGACCCAAGGGATCAAAAAATTCCTATTTAAGGCAGTGGTGTTGGAGTATTTAGGAATCTTTGAGCTTGTTTTCATCTTAATGTTATGCTGCCAATTTCTCCTTGTAAAGTTCTTCCTTCACATGTAAGTTGTTTTAATTCATCCTTGTTTCTTAATAAAAGTTCTTCTTCTCTTATTATTCTGTTATTCTCCTTATCAATTTGATACCGTTGGTTCAAGGTGTGAACTTTTTCATACCAAACCTTGTGAGATTATCACACAACGGTGGAGTGATTGTTACGTTTTTTTACTTCTCCATTTCCTCCCTTGTAAGTCTACTTCCCGCTTCCGTTGAAGACATGTCATCAATGGAGGGATAACTCTTTTATGGGTTGATCCAAGGGAGTAGAAAGGGGCTGAATTGGATGTTATTTATCACTCTATTAATGGATAATCACTTCTTTTAAATTAGATTTTTATTTGATGATTTTAAAACATCTCCATCGTCCTTGTTGAATTTAAGGTCACACACTTCAAGTGCTAATACGAACCTTTACCTTGAAGTGCTCAAAACTTTGATCCTTCAAGTGTATAGGTGATTAGTATTAAATGGTGTAGGAATTAAACCAATAAGTGATGATGTTGTTTTATCTCCTTAAATGAACCCATCTCAAATATAAGAAATTGAAATCATTAAAAAGGAAATACGTCCAATCCAGCCCGAGCGATAACCTAGGATCAACTCATTCTTTTAAATTGAATTCACTTAAATATATTAGATATCTTTCAACCCATCCAAAATCAATCCAAGTTTTCCACTTCATAGCCGAAAACAGTCCATAGAATGTACGTGCCTATAGGTTTCTTCTTAGGTCTCTGTGGATTCGATAACCCAAGCTAAACTACAAGGACCGTCTTACCTTCTTCTCTTGGGTAAATTTGAGCGAGAATCAAATTTTGGTGCCGTTGCCGGGGAACTAATTAAGTTATCTTAGACACTAGCATCCTTTTCTCACCCCACTTTTCTATTATCATTCCCTATTTCACTCCAATGGAAATCCCTTTTGAACAAGCCCAAACATGGGGAACCTCTCCCTACATTGATCACCCCACAACAAGTGTGATGTACAATGACCATCCTAGTTTCTACTGGTGGGATAACCAACAACCAATTAAGACACAATGTTTTAACTCCTATTCTCCACAAAACATTCCAAAATATAATGAGTTTCAATCCCCACAAAGCCAATTTGAACATCTTCCTATGGAATTCCAACAACATAGTTATCCTCCTGGAATAGATCATCTGTCTCAACCCCTTATCCATCCTAATCCACATCCATTACTTGAAAAATTGTGTCAAAAAATGTAGATAATAAATTTTGAGGTTTCATAATTGAGGTTATAACTTCAAAGCATTAAAATTTGTGAGGAACCCATCCCTACACAAACTATCCCTTCCATAACCTTATGTGAAGTGTCTAGTTTCACACAAACCCCACATGAATTTATTGAAGAACCAACCTTTGGATTTGGGATAGATGAAGAGGATCAAGGAATTTTTGAAGGGTCTTTAAATCAGGAGGAAATTAACTTTTTGGATTCAAAAGAGGAGAATTTGACATCATGGATTGAGTCTCCTAAGTATAACTCCATTGATGAATTTTCAAAAACACCAACCTTTGAACCATTGGGAGAAATCATAAACTTTGAGTCCATATCCATTCCAAACACTGATCTTTCCAATTTTGTGGTTGAATCTTCTATTCAAAAGGAACCAATTTTTTGAGAAATTTGGAAAATGAAACTGAGTTGAATTCAAAATATCAACTTGTGTCTAAATGTCCTATCCAAACCGAGCCCAAAATTATTGTCCTTCCCTCCTCACTAAATAATACCTTCATAAGGTATAATAATGACCTTTCAATTGGAACTCATTCTTCTCTTGAAACCAAAAAAGTTGTAATGGTCATTTATGTCTTAGGAAAGACTACAGAGGAAACTGGATCAACCATTTTTGATATTCCTTGGATTTTACCACTCATTTTAGAACATAGGTTTTCACACAAAAAAAATTATAAAAAAATAATCAATCTCAATCTAGTGGACATGGAGAAATATGGGGTCCTTAAAATGTTAAAAATTGGTATTGGATAAGTTGGGGATTTCAATTCGAGCTAACGACATTAAACAAAGCGCTGCATGGGAGGCAACCCATGGTTTTTAAGTTTCCTATCATTTTGTTGTTTTAATAAAATTTATATTTTAATTAATCATTTTTATATTAAAAAAAAATATAGACTGTTGACCTGTTCTTCTATTATGAGTATGGATGGGTATGAAAGGGGAGCACCATATTCATCCGTGTCACGTGGTGTGATCCTTGAGTAATACCTTACCCAGAAATTTAAAAAGAAGACAATGTATCATCAGTTTATTTTATTTTATATATATACTTATATTTTACTTATATATATATATATACTCTTTTGTATTGTTTGTTTGTTTTCCTTTTTCCACTAGGGAACTCTGCAAGCGACATGGATATCAAAGGACTAAATTGGAGCAGCAAGAACTTCAAACTTCAACCACCAGGTGATTTCATTCCATGATCCTCAGTTTCAATTTCCTTTTTGAACTTCCATTATCTACCTATACTCCTTCTAAATTTTCATTTCTTCAAACACTGGGGACAGTGTTATTTTAAGTTGGGGGGGGGGGAGATAAAATAAAAAAAATGCTTTTGTGTCAAAAAAAATGAATGATTTGAAAAAAAAGCGTAAATGGAAGGAAAAATTCCTTTAACTTTGAACATGGTAATACACATTGCACACTTTGAAACTGAATATCAAATAATTTAGCATTCCCTGATTCTGATTTTAATCCTTGTATAATTTCATGAGCATAGATTTTGGAAAGTGTGGCTGTCCAATGTGATATTTCATTGTTTATATTTTCACCCAAATAAAAAAAGATCAGAATGTACGTCCTTTGGATAGTGGGGTATTAGTTTAAGTTCATGGGGTCCCCTAAATAAATAGCATATGTTTGGTGATCATTTTAGTTTAATATGAGTATTCAAAAAAAAAATAAAAAAAATTGCGCGTAGAGCAATGAAATGACCTAATGCGTGGCTTTCGGCACTTGGGGATCGTGACTCCATAGTTGTCTGGCCCAGAGTTAGTAATTTTATCTCTATTTTTGGTAATTCGAATTTGTTTTTGGCTGAGTTAACTTGAGATGATTCCAGAGTATGTGGGCTTCACTTGGTGCCCTAAGGTCTTTGAGCCTGAGAGTCATCGGCAAAGTCTTGCTACAGGGGTTGACTCTTTTGAGTGAAATTTCAATTATCATGGCAAAATTGCAAAAAAAAAAAAAAAAAAAAAAATTATACAAAAAAAATGAATACTCATCTTAATATTGAAATGTGATTCCACCTAGCGCTTCCGTAATTTCCCCTTTGAATAAAGATGAACCCCCATGTCTATTGTGATGCACAACACATCCTCATACTTAATTGATATTGGATGAAATATGGAAATGAATTTGAACAAAGGAATGGGCTTAGGATTGAGATATTCTTATGAAACTATCTTGTATTAAAATATTTTGATGGGTTTCATTATTATTTGGTAAAAGGTTTTTTGGTGATCATTGTGTATTAAAATGTTTTTGGAAAAGGGAATTCGAATTTCATATTGTTGAGATATATTTTTCTCGGGACTAGCAAAACTCAAGTTGGGGGGTGTGATTAGATACCAAATGAGGATAATATTCATTGTTAATATATATAATATTAATATGATTTATTATTCATAAACACCATTTTAGTGCATTTTACACTTTGAACATCATTTCACATTATGATTGTAATACCTTCTTAAAATGCACTATTATGTGGTACATTTTTGAACATCATTTTAAGTACCCAATGATTCATATTATTATACATATTTTAATTTGATATTTTTTTAAATTGATCTACACTCCAATATGAACATGTTTCATTCAGGGATCAATGGAAAATTCATGGAGGATGATGGAGATATTTGGAAATGAAAGGAAGCAATTCTGGAGAAGGCAGATTGGACACCAGCCCACTGATGAGACTGTGGGGCCCAACATACAGGTCCAATTAAATCCAAATTTCTTGGGATTATAGAAGACATGTATAGTAACAAATAACTCTTCAGGATATAATTCTAATTCGGACTCCATGGTGGTCATTTAGTCGTCCCAAGTTAGAGATAACATTCTGGGCCAGATTCTTCGGCCCAGAAAAACATCCCACTAATTTGATCATATCTAGGAATACAAAACTCCAAATGGGACCAAATTTTACAGGCGGTTAGAAGACATCCGGACCTCCATTTTCTTTTTCTATTTTACTCTATGATTCGGCCATATAGAAGGTCATACAAACGCGTCTGTTCTGTGGATGAAAGCTGGCTGCCACCTCGGGTCAAATGTGGAAAAGTCCAAATTCCACAAGCTTTCCACCACCTATGGCCTACCAAAATTAATTGAGATGCTTTGTAATGTTTGAGGCTCGACCCAAGGGATCAAAAAATTCCTATTTAAGGCAGTGGTGTTGGAGTATTTAGGAATCTTTGAGCTTGTTTTCATCTTAATGTTATGCTGCCAATTTCTCCTTGTAAAGTTCTTCCTTCACATGTAAGTTGTTTTAATTCATCCTTGTTTCTTAATAAAAGTTCTTCTTCTATTATTATTATTTTCTTCTCCTTATCAATTTGATACCATTGGTTCAAGGTGTGAACTTTTTCATACCAAACCTTGTGATATTATCACACAACGGTGGAGTGATTGTTACGTTTTTTTACTTCTCCATTTCCTCCCTTGTAAGTATACTTCCCGCTTCCGTTGAAGACATGTCATCAATGGAGGGCTAACTCTTTTATGGGTTGATCCAAGGGAGTAGCAAGGGGCTGAATTGGATGTTATTTATCACTCTATTAATGGATAATCACTTCTTTTAAATGAGATTTTTATTTGATGATTTTAAAACATCTCCATCGTCCTTGTTGAATTTAAGGTCACACACTTCAAGTGCTAATACGAACCTTTACCTTGAAGTGATCAAAACTTTGATCCTTCAAGTGTATAGGTGATTAGTATTAAATGGTGTAGGCATTAAAACAATAAGTGATGATGTTGTTTTATCTCCTTAAATGAACCCATCTCAAATATAAGAAATTGAAATCATTAAAAAGGAAATACGTCCAATCCACCCCGAGCGATAACCTAGGATCAACTCATTATTTTAAATTGAATTCACGTAAATATATTAGATATCTTTCAACCCATCCAAAATCAATCCAAGTTGGCCACTTCATAGCCGAAAACAGTCCATAGAATGTACGTGCCAATAGGTTTCTTCTTAGGTCTCTGTGGATTCGATAACCCAAGCTAAACTACAAGGACCGTCTTACCTTCTTCTCTTGGGTAAATTTGAGCGAGAATCAAATTTTGGTGCCGTTGCCGGGGAACTAAGTAAGTTATCTTAGACACTAGCATCCTTTTCTCACCCCACTTTTCTATTATCATTCCCTATTTCACTCCAATGGAAATCCCTTTTGAACAAGCCCAAACAGGGGGAACCTCTCCCTACATTGATCACCCCACAACAAGTGTGATGTACAATGAACATCCTAGTTTCTACTGGTGGGATAAACAACAACCAATTAAGACACAATGTTTTAACTCCTATTCTCCACAAAACATTCCAAAATATAATGAGTTTCAATCCCCACAAAGCCAATTTGAACATCTTCCTATGGAATTCCAACAACATAGTTATCCTCCTGGAATAGATCATCTGTCTCAACCCCTTATCCATCCTAATACACATCCATTACTTGAAAAATTGTGTCAAAAAATGTAGATAATAAATTTTGAGGTTTCATAATTGAGGTTATAACTTCAAAGCATTAAAACTTGTGAGGAACCCATCCCTACACAAACTATCCCTTCCATAACCTTATGTGAAGTGTCTAGTTTCACACAAACCCCCCATGAATTTATTGAAGAACCAAAATTTGGATTTGGGATAGATGAAGAGGATCAAGTAATTTTTGAAGGATCTTTAAATCAGGAGGAAATTAACTTTTTGGATTCAAAAGAGGAGAATTTGACATCATGGATTGAGTCTCCTAAGTATAACTCCATTGATGAATTTTCAAAAACACCAACCTTTGAACCATTGGGAGAAATCATAAACTTTGAGTCCATATCCATTCCAAACACTGATCTTTCCAATTTTGTGGTTGAATCTTCTATTCAAAAGGAACCAATTTGTTGAGAAATTTGGAAAATGAAACTGAGTTGGATTCAAAATATCAACTTATGTCTAAATGTCCTATCCAAACCGAGCCCAAAATTATTGTCCTTCCCTCCTCACTAAATAATACCTTCATAAGGTATAATAATTACCTTTCAATTGGAACTCATTCTTCTCTTGAAACCAAAAAAGTTGTAATGGTCATTTATGTCTTAGGAAAGACTACAGAGGAAACTGGATCAACCATTTTTGATATTCCTTGGATTTTACCACTCATTTTAGAACATAGGTTTTCACACAAAAAAAATTATAAAAAAATAATCAATCTCAATCTAGTGGACATGGAGAAATATGGGGTCCTTAAAATGTTAAAAATTGGTATTGGATAAGTTGGGGATTTCAAGTCGAGCTAACGACATTAAACAAAGCGCTGCATGGGAGGCAACCCATGGTTTTTAAGTTTCCTATCATTTTTTTGTTTTAATAAAATTTATATTTTAATTAATCATTTTTATATTAAAAAAAAATATAGACTGTTGACCTGTTATTCTATTATGAGTATGGATGGGTATGAAAGGGGAGCACCATATTCATCCGTGTCACGTGGTGTGATCCTTGAGTAATACCTTACCCAGAGATTTAAAAAGAAGACAATGTATCATCAGTTTATTTTATTTTATATATATACTTATATTTTACTTATATATATATATACTCTTTTGTATTGTTTGTTTGTTTTCCTTTTTCCACTAGGGAACTCTGCAAGCGACATGGATATCAAAGGACTAAATTGGAGCAGCAAGAACTTCAAACTTCAACCACCAGGTGATTTCATTCCATGATCCTCAGTTTCAATTTCCTTTTTGAACTTCCATTATCTACCTATACTCCTTCTAAATTTTCATTTCTTCAAACACTGGGGACAGTGTTATTTTAAGTTGGGGGGGGGGGAGATAAAATAAAAAAAATGCTTTTGTGTCAAAAAAAATGAATGATTTGAAAAAAAAAGCGTAAATGGAAGGAAAAATTCCTTTAATTTTGAACATGGTAATACACATTGCACACTTTGAAACTAAATATCAAATAATTTAGCATTCCCTGATTCTGATTTTAATCCTTGTATAATTTCATGAGCATAGATTTTGGAAAGTGTGGCTGTCCAATGTGATATTTCATTGTTTATATTTTCATCCAAATAAAAAAAGATCACAATGTACGTCCTTTGGATAGTGGGGTATTAGTTTAAGTTCATGGGGTCCCCTAAATAAATAGCATATGTTTGGTGATTATTTTAGTTTAATATGAGTATTCAAAAAAAAATAAAAAAAATTGCGCGTAGAGAAATGAAATGACATAATGCGTGGCTTTCGACACTTGGGGATCGTGACTCCATAGTTGTCTGGCCCAGAGTTAGTAATTTTATCTCTATTTTTGGTAATTCGAATTTGTTTTTGACTGAGTTAACTTGAGATGATTCCAGAGTATGTGGGCTTCACTTGGTGCCCTAAGGTCTTTGAGCCTGGGAGTCATCGGCAAAGTCTCGCTACAGGGGTTGACTCTTTTGAGTGAAATTTCAATTATCATGGCAAAATTGCAAAAAAAAAAAAAACAAAAAAAAATTATACAAAAAAAATGAATACTCATCTTAATATTGAAATGTAATTCCACCTAGCGCTTCCGTAATTTACCCTTTGAATAAAGATAAACCCCCATGTCTATTGTGATGCACAACACATCCTCATACTTAATTGATATTGGATGAAATATGGAAATGAATTTGAACAAAGGAATGGGCTTAGGATTGAGATCTTCTTATGAAACTATCTTGTATTAAAATATTTTTATGGGTTTCATTATTATTTGGTAAAAGGTTTTTTGGTGATCATTGTGTATTAAAATGTTTTTGGAAAAGGGAATTCGAATTTCATATTGTTGAGATATATTTTGCTCGGGACTAGCAAAACTCAAGTTGGGGGGTGTGATTAGATACCAAATGAGGATAATATTCATTGTTAATATATATAATATTAATATTATTTATTATTCATAAACACCATTTTAGTGCATTTTACACTTTGAACATCATTTCACATTATGATTGTAATACCTTCTTAAAATGCACTATTATGTGGTACATTTTTGAACATCATTTGAAGTAACCAATGATTCATCTTATTATACATATTTTAATTTGATATTTTTTGAAATTGATCTACACTCCAATATGAACATGTTTTATTCAGGGGTCAATGGAAAATTCATGGAGGATGATGGAGATATTTGGAAATGAAAGGAAGCAATTCTGGAGAAGGCAGATTGGACACCAGCCCACTGATGAGACTGTGGGGACCAACATACAGGTCCAATTAATTCCAAATTTCTTGGGATGATAGAAGACATGTATAGTAACAAATAACTCTTCAGGATATAATTCTAATTCTGACTCCATGGTGGTCATTTAGGCGTCCCAAGTTAGAGATAACATTCTGGGCCAGATTCTGCGGCCCAGAAAAACATCCCACTAATTTGATCATATCTAGGAATACAAAACTCCAAATGGGACCACATTTTACAGGCGGTTAGAAAACATCCGGAGATCCATTTTCTTTTTCTATTTCACACTATGATTCGGCCATATAGAAGGTCATACAAACGCGTCTGTTCGATGGATGAAAGCTGGCTGCCACCTCGGGTCAAATGTGGAAAAGTCCAAATTCCACAAGCTTTCCACCACCTATGGCCTACAAATATTAATTGAGATGCTTTGTACTGTTGGAGGCTCGACCCAAGGGATCAAAAAATTCCTATTTAAGGCAGTGGTGTTGGAGTATTTAGGAATCTTTGAGCTTGTTTTCATCTTAATGTTATGCTGCCAATTTCTCCTTGTAAAGTTCTTCCTTCACATGTAAGTTGTTTTAATTCAACCTTGTTTCTTAATAAAAGTTCTTCTTTCTTATTATTCTGTTCTTCTACTTATCAATTTGATACCGTTGGTTCAAGGTGTGAACTTTTTCATACCAAACCTTGTGAGATTATCACACAACGGTGGAGTGATTGTTACGTTTTTTACTTCTCCATTTCCTCCTTTGTAAGTCTACTTCCCGCTTCCGTTGAAGACATGTCATCAATGGAGGGCTAACTCTTTTATGGGTTGATACAAGGGAGTAGCAAGGGGCTGAATTGGATTTTATTTATCACTCTATTAATGGATAATCACTTCTTTTAAATGAGATTTTTATTTGATGATTTTAAAACATCTCCATCGTCCTTTTTGAATTTAAGGTCACACACTTCAAGTGCTAATACGAACCTTTACCTTGAAGTGCTCAAAACTTTGATCCTTAAAGTGTATAGGTGATTAGTATTAAATGGTGTAGGCATTAAACCAATAAGTTATGATGTTGTTTTATCTCCTTAAATGAACCCATCTCAAATATAAGAAATTGAAATCATTAAAAAGGAAATACGTCCAATCCACCCCGAGCGATAACCTAGGATCAACTCATTCTTTTAAATTGAATTCACTTAAATATATTAGATATCTTTCAACCCATCCAAAATCAATCCAAGTTGGCCACTTCATAGCCGAAAACAGTCCATAGAATGTATGTGCCTATAGGTTTCTTCTTAGGTCTCTGTGGATTCGATAACCCAAGCTAAACTACAAGGACCGTCTTACCTTCTTATCTTGGGTAAATTTGAGCGAGAATCAAATTTTGGTGCCGTTGCCGGGGAACTAAGTAAGTTATCTTAGACACTAGCATCCTTTTCTCACCCCACTTTTCTATTATCATTCCCTATTTCACTCTAATGGAAATCCCTTTTGAACAAGCCCAAACATGGGGAACCTCTCCCTACATTGATCAACCCACAACAAGTGTGATGTACAATGACCATCCTAGTTTCTACTGGTGGGATAACCAACAACCAATTAAGACACAATGTTTTAACTCCTATTCTCCACAAAACATTCCAAAATATAATGAGTTTCAATCCCCACAAAGCCAATTTGAACATCTTCCTATGGAATTCCAACAACATAGTTATCCTCCTGGAATAGATCATCTGTCTCAACCCCTTATCCATCCTAATCCACATCCATTACTTGAAAAATTGTGTCAAAAAATGTAGATAATAAATTTTGAGGTTTCATAATTGAGGTTATAACTACAAAGCATTAAAACTTGTGAGGAACCCATCCCTACACAAACTATCCCTTCCATAACCTTATGTGAAGTGTCTAGTTTCACAAAAACCCCACATGAATTTATTGAAGAACCAACCTTTGGATTTGGGATAGATGAAGAGGATCAAGGAATTTTTGAAGGGTCTTTAAATCAGGAGGAAATTAACTTTTTGGATTCAAAAGAGGAGAATTTGACATCATGGATTGAGTCTCCTAAGTATAACTCCATTGATGAATTTTCAAAAACACCAACCTTTGAACCATTGGGAGAAATCATAAACTTTGAGTCCATATCAATTCCAAACACTGATCTTTCCAATTTTGTGGTTGAATCTTCTATTCAAAAGGAACCAATTTGTTGAGAAATTTGGAAAATGAAACTGAGTTGGATTCAAAATATCAACTTGTGTCTAAATGTCCTATCCAAACCGAGCCCAAAATTATTGTCCTTCCCTCCTCACTAAATAATACCTTCATAAGGTATAATAATGACCTTTCAATTGGAACTCATTCTTCTCTTGAAACCAAAAAAGTTGTAATGGTCATTTATGTATTAGGAAAGACTACAGAGGAAACTGGATCAACCATTTTTGATATTCCTTGGATTTTACCACTCATTTTAGAACATAGGTTTTCACACAAAAAAAATTATAAAAAAATAATCAATCTCAATCTAGTGGACATGGAGAAATATGGGGTCCTTAAAATGTTAAAAATTGGTATTGGATAAGTTGGGGATTTCAAGTCGAGCTAACGACATTAAACAAAGCGCTGCATGGGAGGAAACCCATGGTTTTTAAGTTTCCTATCATTTTGTTGTTTTAATAAAATTTATATTTTAATTAATCATTTTTATATTAAAAAAAAATATAGACTGTTGACCTATTCTTCTATTATGAGTATGGATGGGTATGAAAGGGGAGCACCATATTCATCCGTGTCACGTTGTGTGATCCTTGAGTAATACCTTACCCAGAAATTTAAAAAGAAGACAATGTATCATCAGTTTATTTTATTTTATATATACTTATATTTTACTTATATATATATATACTCTTTTGTATTGTTTGTTTGTTTTCCTTTTTCCACTAGGGAACTCTACAAGCGACATAGATATCAAAGGACTAAATTGGAGCAGCAAGAACTTCAAACTTCAACCACCAGGTGATTTCATTCCATGATCCTCAGTTTCAATTTCCTTTTTGAACTTCCATTATCTACCTATACTCCTTCTAAATTTTCATTTCTTCAAACACTGGGGACAGTGTTATTTTAAGTTGGGGGGGGGGGAGATAAAATAAAAAAAATGCTTTTGTGTCAAAAAAAATGAATGATTTGAAAAAAAAAGCGTAAATGGAAGGAAAAATTCCTTTAACTTTGAACATGGTAATAAACATTGCACACTTTGAAACTGAATATCAAATAATTTAGCATTCCCTGATTCTGATTTTAATCCTTGTATAATTTCATGAGCATAGATTTTGGAAAGTGTGGCTGTCCAATGTGACATTTCATTGTTTATATTTTCATCCAAATAAAAAAAGATCACAATGTACGTCCTTTGTATAGTGGGGTATTAGTTTAAGTTCATGGGGTCCCCTAAATAAATAGCATATGTTTGGTGATCATTTTAGTTTAATATGAGTATTCAAAAAAAAAATAAAAAAAATTGCGCGTAGAGCAATGAAATGACCTAATGCGTGGCTTTCGGCACTTGGGGATCGTGACTCCATAGTTGTCTGGCCCAGAGTTAGTAATTTTATCTCTATTTTTGGTAATTCGAATTTGTTTTTGACTGAGTTAACTCGAGATGATTCCAGAGTATGTGGGCTTCACTTGGTGCCCTAAGGTCTTTGAGCCTGGGAGTCATCGGCAACGTCTCGCTACAGGGGTTGACTCTTTTGAGTGAAATTTCAATTATCATGGAAAAATTGCAAAAACAAAAAAAAAACAAAAAAAAATTATACAAAAAAAATGAATACTCATCTTAATATTGAAATGTGATTCCACCTAGAGCTTCCGTAATTTCCCCTTTGAATAAAGATGAACCCCCATGTCTATTGTGATGCACAACACATCCTCATACTTAATTGATATTGGATGAAATATGGAAATGAATTTGAACAAAGGAATGGCCTTAGGATTGAGATCTTCTTATGAAACTATCTTGTATTAAAATATTTTGATGGGTTTCATTATTATTTGGTAAAAGGTTTTTTGGTGATCATTGTGTATTAAAATGTTTTTGGAAAAGGGAATTCGAATTTCATATTGTTGAGATATATTTTGCTCGGGACTAGCAAAACTCAAGTTGGGGGGTGTGATTAGATAACAAACGAGGATAATATTCATTGTTAATATATATAATATTAATATGATTTATTATTCATAAACACCATTTTAGTGCATTTTACACTTTGAACATCATTTCACATTATGATTGTAATACCTTCTTAAAATGCACTATTATGTGGTACATTTTTGAACATCATTTGAAGTACCCAATGATTCATCTTATTATACATATTTTAATTTGATATTTTTTTAAATTGATCTACACTCCAATATGAACATGTTTCATTCAGGGATCAATGGAAAATTCATGGAGGATGATGGAGATATTTGGAAATGAAAGGAAGCAATTCTGGAGATGGCAGATTGGACACCAGACCACTGATGAGACTGTGGGGCCCAACATACAGGTCCAATTAATTCCAAATTTCTTGGGATGCTAGAAGACATGTATAGTAACAAATAACTCTTCAGGATATAATTCTAATTCGGACTCCATGGTGGTCATTTAGGCGTCCCAAGTTAGAGATAACATTCTGGGCCAGATTCTGCGGCCCAGAAAAACATCCCACTAATTTGATCATATCTAGGAATAAAAAACTCCAAATGGGACCAAATTTTACAGGCGGTTAGAAGACATCCGGAGATCCATTTTCTTTTTCTATTTCACACTATGATTCGGCCATATAGAAGGTCATACAAATGCGTCTGTTCGGTGGATGAAAGCTGGCTGCCACCTCGGGTCAAATGTGGAAAAGTCCAAATTCCACAAGCTTTCCACCACCTATGACCTACCAAAATTAATTGAGATGCTTTGTACTGTTGGAGGCTCGACCCAAGGGATCAAAAAATTCCTATTTAAGGCAGTGGTGTTGGAGTATTTAGGAATCTTTGAGCTTGTTTTCATCTTAATGTTATGCTGCCAATTTCTCCTTGTAAAGTTCTTCCTTCACATGTAAGTTGTTTTAATTCATCCTTATTTCTTAATAAAAGTTCTTCTTCTCTTATTATTCTGTTCTTCTCCTTATCAATTTGATACCGTTGGTTCAAGGTGTGAACTTTTTCATACCAAACCTTGTGAGATTATCACACAACGGTGGAGTGATTGTTACGTTTTTTTACTTCTCCATTTCCTCCCTTGTAAGTCTACTTCCCGCTTCTGTTGAAGACATGTCATCAATGGAGGGCTAACTCTTTTATGGGTTGATCCAAGGGAGTAGCAAGGGGATGAATTGGATGTTATTTATCACTCTATTAATGGATAATCACTTCTTTTAAATGAGATTTTTATTTGATGATTTTAAAACATCTCCATCGTCCTTGTTGAATTTAAGGTCACACACTTCAAGTGCTAATACGAACCTTTACCTTGAAGTGCTCAAAACTTTGATCCTTCAAGTGTATAGGTGATTAGTATTAAATGGTGTAGGCATTAAACCAATAAGTGATGATGTTGTTTTATCTCCTTAAACGAACCCATCTCAAATATAAGAAATTGAAATCATTAAAAAGGAAATACGTCCAATCCACCCTGAGCGATAACCTAGGATCAACTCATTCTTTTAAACTGAATTCACTTAAATATATTAGATATCTTTCAACCCATCCAAAATCAATCCAAGTTGGCCACTTCATAGCCGAAAACAGTCCATAGAATGTACGTGCCTATAGGTTTCTTCTTAGGTCTCTGTGGATTCGATAACCCAAGCTAAACTACAAGGACCGTCTTACCTTCTTCTCTTGGGTAAATTTGAGCGAGAATCAAATTTTGGTGCCGTTGCGGGGGAACTAAGTAAGTTATCTTAGACACTAGCATCCTTTTCTCACCCCACTTTTCTATTATCATTCCCTATTTCACTCCAATGGAAATCCCTTTTGAACAAGCCCAAACATGGGGAACCTCTCCCTACATTGATCACCCCACAACAAGTGTGATGTACAATGACCATCCTAGTTTCTACTGGTGGGATAACCAACAACCAATTAAGACACAATGTTTTAACTCCTATTCTCCACAAAACATTCCAAAATATAATGAGTTTCAATCCCCACAAAGCCAATTTGAACATCTTCCTATGGAATTCCAACAACATAGTTATCCTCCTGGAATAGATCATCTGTCTCAACCCCTTATCCATCCTAATCCACATCCATTACTTGAAAAATTGTGTCAAAAAATGTAGATAAAAAATTTTGAGGTTTCATAATTGAGGTTATAACTACAAAGCATTAAAACTTGTGAGGAACCCATCCCTACACAAACTATCCCTTCCATAACCTTATGTGAAGTGTCTAGTTTCACACAAACCCCACAGGAATTTATTGAAGAACCAACCTTTGGATTTGGGATAGATGAAGAGGATCAAGGAATTTTTGAAGGGTCTTTAAATCAGGAGGAAATTAACTTTTTGGAGTCAAAAGAGGAGAATTTGACATCATGGATTGAGTCTCCTAAGTATAACTCCATTGATGAATTTTCAAAAACACCAACCTTTGAACCATTGGGAGAAATCATAAACTTTGAGTCCATATCAATTCCAAACACTGATCTTTCCAATTTTGTGGTTGAATCTTCTATTCAAAAGGAACCAATTTGTTGAGAAATTTGGAAAATGAAACTGAGTTGGATTCAAAATATCAACTTGTGTCTAAATGTCCTATCCAAACCGAGCCCAAAATTATTGTCCTTCCCTCCTCACTAAATAATACCTTCATAAGGTATAATAATGACCTTTCAATTGGAACTCATTCTTCTGTTGAAACCAAAAAAGTTGTAATGGTCATTTATGTATTAGGAAAGACTACAGAGGAAACTGGATCAACCATTTTTGATATTCCTTGGATTTTACCACTCATTTTAGAACATAGGTTTTCACACAAAAAAAATTATAAAAAAATAATCAATCTCAATCTAGTGGACATGGAGAAATATGGGGTCCTTAAAATGTTAAAAATTGGTATTGGATAAGTTGGGGATTTCAAGTCGAGCTAACGACATTAAACAAAGCGCTGCATGGGAGGCAACCCATGGTTTTTAAGTTTCCTAT
Source organism: Viscum album (assembly GCA_963277665.1). NCBI lineage: Eukaryota > Viridiplantae > Streptophyta > Magnoliopsida > Santalales > Viscaceae > Viscum > Viscum album. The sequence continues at coordinate 58,878,548 of OY728156.1, forward strand.
CATTTTGTTGTTTTAATAAAATTTATATTTTAATTAATCATTTTTATATTAAAAAAAAATATAGACTGTTGACCTGTTCTTCTATTATGAGTATGGATGGGTATGAAAGGGGAGCACCATATTCATCCGTGTCACGTGGTGTGATCCTTGAGTAATACCTTACCCAGAAATTTAAAAAGAAGACAATGTATCATCAGTTTATTTTATTTTATATATACTTATATTTTACTTATATATATATATACTCTTTTGTATTGTTTGTTTTTTTTCCTTTTTCCACTATGGAACTCTGCAAGCGACATGGATATCAAAGGACTAAATTGGAGCAGCAAGAACTTCAAACTTCAACCACCAGGTGATTTCATTCCATGATCCTCAGTTTCAATTTCCTTTTTGAACTTCCATTATCTACCTATACTCCTTCTAAATTTTCATTTCTTCAAACACTGGGGACAGTGTTATTTTAAGTTGGGGGGGGGGGGAGATAAAATAAAAAAAATGCTTTTGTGTCAAAAAAAATGAATGATTTGAAAAAAAAAGCGTAAATGGAAGGAAAAATTCCTTTAACTTTGAACATGGTAATACACATTGCACACTTTGAAACTGAATATCAAATAATTTAACATTCCCTGATTCTGATTTTAATCCTTGTATAATTTCATGAGCATAGATTTTGGAAAGTGTGGCTCTCCAATGTGATATTTCATTGTTTATATTTTCATCCAAATAAAAAAAATCACAATGTAAATCCTTTGGATAGTGGGGTATTAGTTTAAGTTCATGGGGTCCCCTAAATAAATAGCATATTTTTGGTGATCATTTTAGTTTAATATGAGTATTCAAAAAATAAAAATAAAAAAAATTGCGCGTAGAGCAATGAAATGACCTAATGCGTGGCTTTCGGCACTTGGGGATCGTGACTCCATAGTTGTCTGGCCCAGAGTTAGTAATTTTATCTCTATTTTTGGTAATTCGAATTTGTTTTTGACTGAGTTAACTCGAGATGATTCCAGAGTATGTGGGCTTCACTTGGTGCCCTAAGGTCTTTGAGCCTGGGAGTCATCGGCAAAGTCTCGCTACAGGGGTTGACTCTTTTGAGTGAAATTTCAATTATCATGGCAAAATTGCAAAAACAAAAAAAAACAAAAAAAAATTATACAAAAAAATGAGTACTCATCTTAATATTGAAATGTGATTCCACCTAGCGCTTCCGTAATTTCCCCTTTGAATAAAGATGAACCCCCATGTCTATTGTGATGCACAACACATCCTCATACTTAATTGATATTGGATGAAATATGGAAATGAATTTGAACAAAGGAATGGCCTTAGGATTGAGATCTTCTTATGAAACTATCTTGTATTAAAATATTTTGATGGGTTTCATTATTATTTGGTAAAAGGTTTTTTGGTGATCATTGTGTATTAAAATGTTTTTGGAAAAGGGAATTCGAATTTCATATTGTTGAGATATATTTTGCTCGGGACTAGCAAAACTCAAGTTGGGGGGTGTGATTAGATACCAAACGAGGATAATATTCATTGTTAATATATATAATATTAATATGATTTATTATTCATAAACACCATTTTAGTGCATTTTACACTTTGAACATCATTTCACATTATGATTGTAATACCTTCTTAAAATGCACTATTATGTGGTACATTTTTGAACATCATTTGAAGTACCCAATGATTCATCTTATTATACATATTTTAATTTGATATCATTTGAAATTGATCTAAACTCCAATATGAACATGTTTCATTCAGGGATCAATGGAAAATTCATGGAGGATGATGGAGATATTTGGAAATGAAAGGAAGCAATTCTGGAGAAGGTAGATTGGACACCAGACCACTGATGAGACTGTGGGGCCCAACATACAGGTCCAATTAATTCCAAATTTCTTGGGATGATAGAAGACATGTATAGTAACAAATAACTCTTCAGTATATAATTCTAATTCGGACTCCATGGTGGTCATTTAGGCGTCCCAAGTTAGAGATAACATTCTGGGCCAGATTCTGCGGCCCAGAAAAACATCCCACTAATTTGATCATATCTAGGAATACAAAACTCCAAATGGGACCAAATTTTACAGGCGGTTAGAAGACATCCGGAGATCCATTTTATTTTACTATTTCACACTATGATTCGGCCATATAGAAGGTCATACAAACGCGTCTGTTCGGTGGATGAAAGCTGGCTGCCACCTCGGGTCAAATGTGGAAAAGTCCAAATTCCACAAGCTTTCCACCACCTATGGCCTACCAAAATTAATTGAGATGCTTTGTACTGTTGGAGGATCGACCCAAGGGATCAAAAAATTCCTATTTAAGGCAGTGGTGTTGGAGTATTTAGGAATCTTTGAGCTTGTTTTCATCTTAATGTTATGCTGCCAATTTCTCCTTGTAAAGTTCTTCCTTCACATGTAAGTTGTTTTAATTCATCCTTGTTTCTTAATAAAAGTTCTTCTTCTCTTATTATTCTGTTCTTCTCCTTATCAATTTGATACCGTTGGTTCAAGGTGTGAACTTTTTCATACCAAACCTTGTGAGATTATCACACAACGGTGGAGTGATTGTTACGTTTTTTTACTTCTCCATTTCCCCCCTTGTAAGTCTACTTCCCGCTTCCGTTGAAGACATGTCATCAATGGAGGGATAACTCTTTTATGGGTTGATCCAAGGGAGTAGAAAGGGGCTAAATTTGATGTTATTTATCACTCTATTAATGGATAATCACTTCTTTTAAATGAGATTTTTATTTGATGATTTTAAAACATCTCCATCGTCCTTGTTGAATTTAAGGTCACACACTTCAAGTGCTAATACGAACCTTTACCTTGAAGTGCTCAAAACTTTGATCCTTCAAGTGTATAGGTGATTAGTATTAAATGGTGTAGGAATTAAACCAATAAGTGATGATGTTGTTTTATCTCCTTAAATGAACCCATCTCAAATATAAGAAATTGAAATCATTAAAAAGGAAATACGTCCAATCCACCCTGAGCGATAACCTAGGATCAACTCATTCTTTTAAATTGAATTCACTTAAATATATTAGATATATTTCAACCCATCCAAAATCAATCCAAGTTGGCCACTTCATAGCCGAAAACAGTCCATAGAATGTACGTGCCTATAGGTTTCTTCTTAGGTCTCTGTGGATTTGATAACCCAAGCTAAACTACAAGGACCGTCTTACCTTCTTCTCTTGGGTAAATTTGAGCGAGAATCAAATTTTGGTACCGTTTCCGGGGAACTAAGTAAGTTATCTTAGACACTAGCATCCTTTTCTCACCCCACTTTTCTATTATCATTCCCTATTTCACTCCAATGGAAATCCCTTTTGAACAAGCCCAAACATGGGGAACCTCTCCCTACATTGATCACCCCACAACAAGTGTGATGTACAATGACCATCCTAGTTTCTACTGGTGGGATAACCAACAACCAATTAAGACACAATGTTTTAACTCCTATTCTCCACAAAACATTCCAAAATATAATGAGTTTCAATCCCCACAAAGCCAATTTGAACATCTTCCTATGGAATTCCAACAACATAGTTATCCTCCTGGAATAGATCATCTATCTCAACCCCTTATCCATCCTAATCCACATCCATTACTTGAAAAATTGTGTCAAAAAATGTAGATAATAAATTTTGAGGTTTCATAATTGAGGTTATAACTACAAAGAATTAAAACTTGTGAGGAACCCATCCCTACACAAACTATCCCTTCCATAACCTTATGTGAAGTGTCTAGTTTCACACAAACCCCACATGAATTTATTGAAGAACCAACCTTTGGATTTGGAATAGATGAAGAGGATCAAGGAATTTTTGAAGGGTCTTTAAATCAGGAGGAAATTAACTTTTTGGATTCAAAAGAGGAGAATTTGACATCATGGATTGAGTCTCCTAAGTATAACTCCATTGATGAATTTTCAAAAACACCAACCTTTGAACCATTGGGAGAAATCATAAACTTTTAGTCCATATCCATTCCAAACACTGATCTTTCCAATTTTGTGGTTGAATCTTCTATTCAAAAGGAACCAATTTGTTGAGAAATTTGGAAAATGAAACTGAGTTGGATTCAAAATATCAACTTGTGTCTAAATGTCCTATCCAAACCGAGCCCAAAATTATTGTCCTTCCCTCCTCACTAAATAATACCTTCATAAGGTATAATAATGACCTTTCAATTGGAACTCATTCTTCTCTTGAAACCAAAAAAGTTGTAATGGTCATTTATGTCTTAGGAAAGACTACAGAGGAAACTGGATCAACCATTTTTGATATTCCTTGGATTTTACCACTCATTTTAGAACATAGGTTTTCACACAAAAAATATTATAAAAAAATAATAAATCTCAATCTAGTGGACATGGAGAAATATGGGGTCCTTAAAATGTTAAAAATTGGTATTGGATAAGTTGGGGATTTCAAGTCGAGCTAACGACATTAAACAAAGCGCTGCATGGGAGGCAACCCATGGTTTTTAAGTTTCCTATCATTTTGTTGTTTTAATAAAATTTATATTTTAATTAATCATTTTTATATTAAAAAAAAATATAGACTGTTGACCTGTTCTTCTATTATGAGTATGGATGGGTATGAAAGGGGAGCACCATATTCATCCGTGTCACGTGGTGTAATCCTTGAGTAATACCTTACCCAGAAATTTAAAAAGAAGACAATGTATCATCAGTTTATTTTATTTTATATATATAATTATATTTTACTTATATATATATATACTCTTTTGTATTGTTTGTTTGTTTTCCTTTTTCCACTAGGGAACTCTGCAAGCGACATGGATATCAAAGGACTAAATTGGAGCAGCAAGAACTTCAAACTTCAACCACCAGGTGATTTCATTCCATGATCCTCAGTTTCAATTTCCTTTTTGAACTTCCATTATCTACCTATACTCCTTCTAAATTTTCATTTCTTCAAACACTGGGGACAGTGTTATTTTAAGTTGGGGGGGGGGAGATGAAATAAAAAAAATGCTTTTGTGTCAAAAAAAATGAATGATTTGAAAAAAAAAGCGTAAATGGAAGGAAAAATTCCTTTAACTTTGAACATGGTAATACACATTGCACACTTTGAAACTGAATATCAAATAATTTAGCATTCCCTGATTCTGATTTTAATCCTTGTATAATTTCATGAGCATAGATTTTGGAAAGTGTGGCTGTCCAATGTGATATTTCGTTGTTTATATTTTCATCCAAATAAAAAAAGATCACAATGTACGTCCTTTGGATAGTGGGGTATTAGTTTAAGTTCATGGGGTCCCCTAAATAAATAGCATATATTTGGTGATCATTTTAGTTTAATATGAGTATTCAAAAAAAAATAAAAAAAATTGCGCGTAGAGAAATGAAATGACCTAATGCGTGGCTTTCGACACTTGGGGATCGTGACTCCATAGTTGTCTGGCCCAGAGTTAGTAATTTTATCTCTATTTTTGGTAATTCGAATTTGTTTTTGACTGAGTTAACTTGAGATGATGCCAGAGTATGTGGGCTTCACTTGGTGCCCTAAGGTCTTTGAGCCTGGGAGTCATCGGCAAAGTCTCGCTACAGGGGTTGACTCTTTTGAGTGCAATTTCAATTATCATGGAAAAATTGAAAAAACAAAAAAAAAAACCAAAAAAAAACAAAAAAAATTATACAAAAAAAATGAATACTCATCTTAATATTGAAATGTGATTCCACCTAGCGCTTCCCTAATTTCCCCTTTGAATAAAGATGAACCCCCATGTCTATTGTGATGCACAACACATCCTCATACTTAATTGATATTGGATGAAATATGGAAATGAATTTGAACAAAGGAATGGGCTTAGGATTGAGATCTTCTTATGAAAATATCTTGTATTAAAATATTTTGATGGGTTTCATGATTATTTGGTACAAGGTTTTTTGGTGATCATTGTGTATTAAAATATTTTTGGAAAAGGGAATTCGAATTTCATATTGTTGAGATATATTTTGCTCGGGACTAGAAAAACTCAAGTTGGGGGGTGTGATTAGATACTAAATGAGGATAATATTCATTGTTAATATATATAATATTAATATGATTTATTATTCATAAACACCATTTTAGTGCATTTTACACTTTGAACATCATTTCACATTATGATTGTAATACCTTCTTAAAATGCACTATTATGTGGTACATTTTTGAACATCATTTGAAGTACCCAATGATTCATCTTATTATACATATTTTAATTTGATATTTTTTTAAATTGATCTAAACTCCAATATGAACATGTTTCATTCAGGGATCAATGGAAAATTCATGGAGGATGATGGAGATATTTGGAAATGAAAGGAAGCAATTCTGGAGAAGGCAGATTGGACACCAGCTCACTGATGAGACTGTGGGGCCCAACATACAGGTCCAATTAATTCCAAATTTCGTGGTATGATAGAAGAAATGTATAGGAACAAATAACTCTTAAGGAGATAATGCTAATTCGGCCTCCATTGTGGTCATTTAGGCGTCCCAAGTTAGAGATAAAATTCTGGGCCAGATTCTGCGTCCCAAAAAAACATCCCACTAATTTGATCTTATATAGGAATAAACTACTCCAAATGGGACAAAATTTTACAGGAAGTTAGAAGAAATCAGGAGCTACATTTTCTTCTTCTATGTCCCACTCTGATTCTGCTATCTAAAAGGTCATCCAAATGCGTCTGTTCGGTGGATGAAAGTTGGCTTCCACCTCGGGTCAAATGTGGAAAAGTCCAAATTCCACAAGCTTTCCACCACCTATGGACTACCAAAATTAATTGAGATGCTTTGTACTGTTGTAGGCTCGACCCAAGGGATCAAAAAATGCCTATTTAAGGCAGTGGTGTTAGAGTATTTAGGAATCTTTGAGCTTGTTTTCATCTTAATGTTATGCTGCCAATTTCTCTTTGTAATGTTCTTCCTTCACATGTAAGTTGTTTTAATTCATCCTTGTTTCTTAATAAAAGTTCTTATTCTCTTATTATTATGTTCTTATCCTTATCAATTTGATACCTTTGGTTCAAGGTGTGAACTTGTTCATACCAAAACTTGTGAGATTATCACACAAAGGTGGAGTGATTGTTACATTTTTTTACTTCTCCATTTCCTCCCTTGTATGTCTACTTCCCACTTCCGTTGAAGACATGTCATCAATGGAGGGATAACTCTTTTATGGGTTGATCCAAGGGAGTATCAAGGGGATGGATTGGATGTTATTTATCACTCCATTAATGGCTAATCACTTCTTTTAAATGAGATTTTTATTTGATGATTTTAAAACATCTCCATCGTCCTTGTTGAATTTAAGGTCACACACTTCAAGTGCTAATACGAACCTTTACCTTGAAGTGCTCAAAACTTTGATCCTTAAAGTGTATAGGTGATTAGTATTAAATGGTGTAGGCATTAAACCAGTAAGTGATGATGTTGTTTTATCTCCTTAAATGAACCCATCTCAAATATAAGAAATTGAAATCATTAAAAAGGAAATACGTCTAATCCACCCCAAGCGATAACCTAGGATCAACTCATTATTTTAAATTGAATTCACTTAAATCTATTTGATATCTTTCAACCCATCCAAAATCAATCCAAGTTGGCCACTTCATATCCGAAAAAATTCCATAGAATGTACGTGCCTATAGGTTTCTTCTTAGGTCTCTGTGGATTCGATAACCCAAGATAAACTACAAGGACCGTCTTACCTTCTTCTCTTGGGTAAATTTGAGCGAGAATCAGGACCCTACCACTATATTAAAACATTTGGTCATTCTTGTATAGACACCCAAGGTCGAGGTAGGCAGTCCCACACACCCGACTGTGGTAGAGGCTGATGACTCTAGAAAATGATAGAGATATGGCCCGCCTTCCCCGCTTGTGCAACAAGAATTCCCACCTTTGTACCATGATCATTATGCCTCTCAAGACAGAAAGCCAGTCAAATCACCGGTGGATTCTAACCCTCACCCTGGCAATGTGATAGCAACTCTCACAACTCATATTGAGGCTTTAGAGATACAACATCCTTCAATCCCACTTGAAGGGAAGATGTATCCGGTATGGGTGGACCATGTTCGCCCACCCCCATAATTCAGTAATATGAGATTCACCTCATTAAATGGTATGAGAAATCCACTACAGCATCTGGACCACTTTGAATCATGATGTGACTCGATGATGGTAACTGTAGAGTAGTAGGAAGCTGCTAAGATTTGGTGTTTCATCTAGACCTTGGAGGGACCCTCTTTCATTTGGCACAATCAGCTAGCCCCATGATCTATTGTTGGCTCAAAAGATATCCAAAGATAGTTTCTCTACCAGTTTAGATCTACCTTACACAAGAACAATATCATTGACCTCTCAAAATGAAATTAGATGGCTGATGAGAGAGTTTTTGACTTCATCACCCTATGGAAGGGGCTCATGCACTCCATATATGTATCACTTTCCCAGTAACAAATATTAGGGATGTATATGGAGAATATCTAAGACATGATGGTCCCTATCCCCATATCCCTTATATATCTGGGCGGATTTCAAGAAATCCCTAAAAGAATTTAACACTTGGAAGAATCCTTACAAAAAACTAAGCATCAGTCATGCCCATTACCACTTCGAGATCTAGTGTGGAAGACCGTGAATGTAGAAACAACCATTAATGTATAGAATCAGGCCTCACAACTAGTTCTCCTTTAGGAACCTTTGCTGGACAGGCCTCACCAAGTGCATCCTTGCCACGAGAATACTACCCAATCCCCCTATCAAGTCTAGGTGATAATTTTTCCCTTCGTAGAATGGAAAAAAATGGTCTAGTCATTCATGAATTCATAGGTCCTAAGGTAATTCTTCTGTTTCATATAAAAGAACATCCCAAAGTTTCCTAAATCTAAGACGCCCTAAGAGGCCGGATTTATGATTTTTTTGACTACTATCCATACCATAGGGTCCTTGGATACATCATCCAAGAGTGTTTCTTCTTTAAAAATTGGATCTAAGACTAAGTAGACTGTGGATTGGTTGAGTTGGGTGATGTCCTAGAATAGGTGGTATATGTGTATTTCACTCCCGATGGTGATGAAGAAGACTCTGATGAATGGTAGCAGGTTCTTAGCTGAGGTATGCAGAAGTATAACAACTAACTAAATCATAACATGGTCAATCATGCCCACAACATTATCTATTATTGGTTGAGAAAACTAGAACCTCCTATGACCACCACTTCCTCTATGAGTACCCCATCAACATCACATAATCCCAAGTATTTAAAATACAGACACTAAAAATACTAATACAATCAAATTCCCCCACAAGTTCCAAAGCTAGATTGCACTCTCGGTGACTTCATGCCTCCCAACTTAGGAGAAGTCCTCAGAATCCACCCCGTCCTGGAATATTCCACTGATAAAGAAAAAGAGTACGACTCTATCAATGCCACTAGGATAGTGTATTGTTGTGAAACACCTAGTGATGAGAAACACCACATAGAGCCTTTAGAAACCTCTACCTGATTCCATTGAAGGAAGGACATATTCCATGCTATAAAACTAGATGTTTGAGTTGGTATTTCAGAAATGAATATTTATAACACTAAAAACAGATAGGAAACCTTTCTTAGAGCTCAATAAGCATAGTCCCCACAGGCCGCACCATCAGGTACACCTCCACAACTAACCAGATTGGTTGATCGTGTGGCTCGACCACAATAGACTAGTGCCCGACCATAGTCGACCAAGGCCCGATCTCAGCCATCTAGTGCTCATCCTAAGTCATCTAATAAATAGTAGGATACAATAATCACGAGATAGTCCATAATTCCTCAACCAACTACACCCACTATGCTCTCTATTAAAAAGTGACCCTTAATGGGTAGAAATATGCCCCTCACTCAAAAGTATGATGTACTGAATCACCTCACCAATATAACTATAGGAATATTTATCCTTGACTCATTCCCCCTATCAAAGGAGTTTTATGAGTCTCTCATTGAATTTCTAAAGAGCCTTATCTAGTTTGAGATTTATGTAGTTGCAATTGAAGCCTATCGCGCTGAGGAAGCCGAGCAGGAATAAATCCAGGGCATTTTATTGGTCTCTGAGGAAGATGTAGGTGGCACTATTCATGGGAATATACACCTATTGCATGTCATAGGTTAGTTCAACAATGTGGAAATCCATCGTTTCTTGGTGGAAAATGGATTTGGAATCAATGTCTTCCCAACCCAAATTCTTCACAAGATGGGAATCAAAGAATCAAATATAACCCCCTATAACCTAACAATTTAGGGGTATTACAAAAGTGAGTAAAATCCACGTGAAAGGATTTGGATAGAGACCTAATTTGGTGACTTGGAATCAAAAAATGAGTTCATGGTTGTCTCATAGTTCACTGACTATAATGCCTTGTTGGGAAGGTCCTAACTCCATATGCATGCAGTAGTCCCCTCTTCAAACCACCAGTGCCTCAAATACCCCATCAATGGTCAAGTAGGGGTACTCCCTGGTGACGTTGATCCCTTTAACTCACTCGAGGCCTACTACTTGGATTCTATATACTACAAAAGGGTGGGAAAGTAGCTCTAAACCAATAGGGTCAAGTTTATCATCACCCCAAATGATTTGACAGCCACCTTAATGGATCCTTGGGTAGATTTAAAAGATAGGTTCATCCTACCAATCCACCAGTTTTAGAAAACAACCTTGGATATTTGGAGCCACTTCATAGTCTCTAAGAAGAAGGAATGCTCACATATTACCTCATATTAATAAAAAATACAGACTTGGTTGAATTTGGAAAGTCCTACTCCTCTTGAGTACTAAGAGATACGTCCCTTGATTACCAATTCATGATAGCATTGTACCTTTCAGAGAGATGGGATGACCTAATGGAGGTTGACTCATCACCACCATTTCAACATCAAAGGAGAATCTCACCATCAGAAACCACATGAGATTAACTCGTCAACTTTTGTTTCCATGGTCTCCATAGAGCATGAATCCATCATTAATGATCCCACCCTTGCCGAAGTAGATGGTAATACCACTCCACAATCTCTATCTTCAGGGGGAATCACCTTCTTCCTTCGATCCTCAAGTTTTAGATGATGAATAGGATTTGGATGATGCCCCTCTTTCCTTTGAGGAAGGTGTCTCCACCACTTTTGATGAATTGAACCAGGTAAATCTCGACATTAAGAAAAATCTGAGGTCAATGTTGATTATAATAGTCATGTATCCAAAGATAAAGGATCAATAATTGGATTTATTAAATTAGCACCATGATGTGTGTTCGATATCAATATGAGTTATATTGATATTAGGATTGAAAGAATATGTTCTTGATGGATCTATTATAAGAGGTGGGGGGGTTAATTTTAGTTTTAAAAACTTTATTTCAAAGAAGTTTAATCTAAACAAATCCACAAGCCTCCTTAAGTAAAAAAAATCAGATTCAAACTTATCCCTTAGTCCAATTACCTAAGTATCATAATTAAGAAATATTTCGATATATTAAAGTAAAATAATTATAATCCTAAATAATATGATTAGATTGTAATCAGAATAGATATGATTATATCAAAGTGAAAGATTCATAATCATGTAAGATTCAATTATAATAAAGAAAACAAATTGGATTTACAAAAGATTCAATTATTAGTTAAATGTTTATCTTATTCAGACATGTTATAAGAAAATAATTTAAAAATAATCAAAGAATAATAAAAGACTTGTATGAAATAAGTAATTAAATAGAAACAACATAAGAATGAATTATAGATATTTAAAATATTTATACTCTTTTAACCTTAAGAGTAGGGTAGCTACACACCTTGAATAAAGGTATCCCTTTTTTTATACTTATAAGGAATTCTGTCTTTCCTTGTCAAGGAAATCCCTCGATATGATGATCAACTTTTTTCTGTACGCCTTTCCTCGTTAGCCATCGATTTGATGGATCGGCTCTATCTTGCTATCCCTGCAAGCCCTCAATTTTAATCATAGATTGGATTCAAAATTACAATGCAAAAGTATTATTAAATAGAAAACCTAACAATGTTACTTTAAGAAGAAAAAACTCTAAAAGTAATTAAAAAAGACTAAGAACAATCCATTCATGCTTTGTAATATTCAAAGCTCTCATGAAAATGAAATCGATTAGCACTATGAAAACTTCATCAAATATCTCTCTAGAAAAATCATCTTCAAACTCTTCGAATGATCAAGTATTTATAGGTGAGCTTCCTAATGGTCACATTTTCTCCCAACGGTCATATTTTCTCCAAGTTATTCACAAGGACATGGACACCTGGAATTTTAATTCTTATATTGTTCTGGCATAACAAAATGTTTGATGTCGTATTGATTTTACACCATCATAGTGTAAAAGATGTTCCATTGTGATATAAATTAGTTTTCCGTATTTAGAATTTAAACTTGGTTAGTTATATGGACTTCCTTACAAATTTCATCATGATAATATTTATGAGAGTGAATCTAATGTTCATTGATTCTAACATTAGTCTGATTATAAAGATTTTTTCAGTACGAAGACAAGACATAAAGTCTTAAATATGTCCCGATAAAGGTGAATCCAATAATTATCAAATCTATACTCATTATTATAATAATAATAAATAATTTTAGTTTAGATTCAAGAATACTTTAGAACTAATTCTAAGTATTGTAAAAGTTTATATTTTCTATAAAAACTTTCTAAAAACACTTTGGACATAAAAGTTAGTAATAAAGTATTTAAGAAAGAGTTTGTGATTTCCAAAATAAAAGGAATGGAAAATTAATAAGTATAACTTTTGAATAAAAAATATCCCCTTTTTTGGAAAGTACAAACCACAAAACTTAAATAGAAAAGAATTATGAAAAAATTACAGTCCATTATCTTTTAATCACTTCGTATTCAGAATTAAACATTAATCCTTAACTCCTCGTGAGTTTAAAACTCATTTGAATATGATGATGAATATGGCTAACTCCCCCTTAGGATAAAATCTCCCCCTAAGGATCTTATTCTCTTCCTAATAAAATATTCTTCTTTTTGAGAATGAATTTCCCCCTATCTATAGAATTATCCCTTATAATTTTTTTTACCACCCTTTGAATAAGTTCTCCCCCCTTGTGATTTAAAAAAAGAATGGGAAAAGTCTTGAAGTTTCCTAAAAAACGGTTTGGAAGAAAATAATACAAAACAATATAATGAACTCCCTAATCATCCAAAAAATGAAAGAATTGTCAACCAATAGGAATTGGAAAACATTCAAACAAATCATAATGGGATAAAAATTCATTCATTTATAAACATGTTCGCAAAATATAATTACAACAAGAGTTCAATAGAGAAAAATATTTTAATATTTCTTCATCAAGGATCTCACAATAGAATTCATCTTCTTGAATTATTTTCTATCTTCTTCAAGATTTTCAAGTAATTTATCTTGAGAACATTTTTTCTCTTCCTACATCCAAAATATTTCTTCCAATACTTCGTTCTGATTCTTCAAATAGATGATTTCATATTTTTAATATTTGAGTATTAATATCTCTAACTAGAAATATTTTATCTTCCCATTTAACTCTTTTAACTCTTCAATCAGGTTAATAGTTGAATCTCTGAATTTTTCCACAATTTTTACCTTATCTTTCAAAACTTTAGATAACTTGTTGAAGGCTTCTGATGATTCATTAAAAATATTCCTCACATCTTCAATAGTTTGTTCATGTATCTTGAAATCAACATCAATATTGTGATACCATTTCATAACATTATTTCATGCCTTCTTATGAGCTTGATAACTCTCTTGAAGAACTTTTAGATCAGTCTTATTCTGAATCAGCCTATATGTTACAATTTTGATGGATTTAGTTTTTTGAATTTGATTTTCATGAATCAATTCCACTTTGTCTTCTAGTATTGGAAAGTATGGAATTGTTCCTTAAAGTTTTTTCAAATCCTGGATAATATAATCAACTACTTGAACTATAATCATATTCACCGAATCTAATACTTTAATATCATGGAGTTGAGGATGACTTGTTCCGATTTCCACTTGTTTTGCCTTCCATTTATCATCTTTATTTGAGACTAATTTGTCAAATATATATCCAACTTGGTTTCCATAAAAAATTTAAATGATTTACTCATCATCATTATTATCTTTATTACCTTATATCTTCAAGTTTTCATCTCTGTGGACTTTCTCAAATGAAGATTCGACTTCAGCCTTTGAAGGTGATTTTTCTTTCTCAGAACTTCTAGGTTCACCATCCTTATTAGTCTTGGATGGTAGATTTAATGATGAAGCCTATGGTGTTTTTAAAGAAAAATTATCAGATTAATCATTTTAAGTTTCTTATTCATCTTCATATTTTTTTTCATATTCATCTTCATCTTCATATTTATGTTCATCTTTATCTTCATCTTCATCATCAAGTACTTCTTCTTCAATATACTCTTCTTCATATTCACTTTCTTCTTGAATACCTTCTTCTTATTTTTATAACTTATTAGTTACTATAGAATCTTCATCCATTAATTTAATAAACTCCCCATGGATATACTCTTATGTTCTTAAATGGAATTGTCCAACTGGTGTCGATTTTGATGGTTTTTGGGCTGGTGATGATTCCTTATCAACTACTTTACCCTTTATCTTATCTACGACAGAGGGAAGTTCAACATTAACAACTTTGGTTTCATGAAAATAAAATCCAACATCTAGATTTATTTGATCAGTTTGGGAGGAAGGTAAAATAATGTTTGCTGAGGCTTCCTCTACACATTTCATTAAAGAATATACAATTCTTACTCCTTATTATTTCTTATTCTGTTTTTTCTTTTATTATTATTCCAAAACATTAGAACCATGAATATCTATAGCCAAATCCTCTGTTGGGTCTAATATAATAATAGAATATCCTTCCTTCATTTCAGCCTTCTTTATAATCCATTCATATCTGAATTCACCTGACATTGAATTTTGTTTCTTTTTTTTTCTTTAGTGGGGAAGTCTCGACTTTTCTTTTCTTAACTTGATCACCCTGTTCAACTTTCTTCTTCTTCTTCTAAATATCTTTCTCAGGTTTCTTAGAGGGTTTTTTTCTAGATCAATTCCACTAGAAATTTCAATAAACATTTTTTCTGCTTCATCAAAACTGAATATCATTCTCTTCAGAGTATCATCATTGATAAATTGGATTTTCAATTTATTCAGCTTTAACTTATTTTCAATATTTAAAAACTTTATACACTCAATCATTAACTTTGTTATCATAACCCAAAATATAATAATCCGAGACTTAATAGAAATGGACTTTATTTTTCTTATAGTAAGAAATATGTATCCAAAAAGATCTATCTTTCTCATATTCACAGGGAAATATAAAACAAAAACACCAGTGACCTTTAAAGTATCACAATATCCTTTCCTCAGAATCAAGAAACCTTTCATCTATAAGGCAATTACCCAATTATTCGGTGTGAGATGAGTCACCTTTTGAAATTTTTCATAGTGATAAAATAAGGAACCCCCTTCCTTCTTCTTATGAAAAGAGACAATATTATCAGGTAATTTATGAGAATGAAAAAAGGCTTATCCATCCAATGAAATTCCAACAAAAATTGCAGCTTTACTATATAACATCTTATATAATTTTCCATATATCATGAAAGAAATATTTTTTTTCCATCCTTATTAAGAAACTTTACTGAACTATAAAATTCTCGAATGATATCAAGATACACTAAATCATGAACCTCATTAGATTTTTCTACACACAAAGATCACTAAACTTGGAATTATATAATTTTATTTAGAGTAGAATCATAATTTTCATAAAATATTTTCTCAACTAAACTTTCTCTAAATACGAGACACTCATTGAAATCCTTAGCTACATACATCATATTCGAGGAAGAAACTAGGGATCTAAAATATGGAAAGGTTTTTAGACTGGAGACTTCTGTGGGCGGCAACACTTCAGGTCAGAAAGACTATGATTTTTGATATGGGACACATGGGGGGTGTTGGATCGTGTTATATGAAATATACACAAGAGGGGTGGGATTGTGTCTTATCAAATTTTCTTCAAGAAATCTTGATGATAATCAACTATATCCTTTTATCTTTATCAGATTGTTTATGCATCAGAAATAAACAGACATCAGGATGAAAATATTTATAGTGTTTCGGGGCACAAAAATTCCCTATTCTACTCAACCAACTCTATTCTCCACAAGCTTGGTGATTTTCACTAGTCGGTCCTCTTTTCACAAGACCATCCAAAACTGAATGCAGGAAGTTGACACCTTTACAATTTAAGGCTAAAACAAATCCTTATGGTTCTAAACACAGAACCGATCAAACAACTTAGTACGAGAAGACGATACTAAAAATAAAAGAGTAATTTTTTTGAAAAATACTTTCCAATTGATCTTCACAATTGCATCAGTATGCAACTGACAGTAAATGGATCGTCATCTTCAGAAAGGATGTTCTTCAGGTAAGAGCAGTTCTAAATCGATCAAGTTGCAATTTATCTTGAAATATATTCAGAAAAAAATCAGCATTAGGTTCATGATAGATCTTCAATGTAGAACAAGTAAATCTTCAACGTTTCTCTTTCTGATATAAAACATAATCTGATCGTTCTTTGTAGAAGAAGATTTATAAAAGATATTTTTAAAGAATCAGTGTATCTATATTTTTCTTTGAAACTTTAATATCTTCATATTTGAATCTTGTAATCATCCTGATTTCAAGAGATATATTTTCATGTATGTTTTGAAAAAATTCAGATACTCAGTAGTTATATAATAAATATGAGTGCCTTATTCATAAATTTAGATCCACAAAAGTCACCTGACAGATTGCGATATTCAAAATGTTTGAATAATAGAGTAGTCGTAACTTCCTTTAATAACTGGCACGAAATATTCCTATTAAATCGATCCTTTGAATCACATATAAATAAATTTAAATTGGCCAAAGATGCACTTTGAAATTGGGCTTTGAATTTGGCTTGAAATCAGCCTGATAATCCGCAAAAGACCGTTGCATGATAAAGTAAAAAATTCAAATCTTCAACACTTAAAGAAGTAAAATGTAGGGTTCTTTTTAGAAGAAATCAAAATATCAAACATATGGTTGACCACAAACGTAAGGTTGATGATCCATACTTTTTTCATTGACTTTCAAGTGTATGATATATGATCCATACTTTTCTCTTCTTCAGAACGTAAAGTAAATGATCTATACTTTTTGAAAAAACGTAAGGTTCATCACAAAAGTAGGGTTGATGATCCTTAATTTTGTGAAGCAAACGTAAGGTTCCATACTTACATAAGGTACTTCATCCATAATTTTCTCATATAAAAAACGTAAGGTTCCTTCCAAACATAAGGTTCTTTTACCATACTTTTATGTCAATGCAAGGCTGATTAACCATAATTTTTTGAACTCCCATAAAATAAACATAGGATATAATTCTTATGCTATGCTCTTCAACGTACAATATGAACAATGTTTCCAAAACACGCTGAATAGATTTCTGAAAATTTTGAAAAATATTTCACGCGAATCATATGCTTTAATATTATTCAAAAATTGGTAATATAAAGAATATTAATTTCCTCAAATATACATAAATTAAAATCACTAGAATAACAAATAAGGGTATTTTTTATCATCAAAATCATTATAAAAATAAAGAGTATTGTTGAAACAATACATACTCAGCAGGGGGTCCCCTTTATATAGGCAACAAAATAGATAGTTTAAATTCCAAAACAAATCCAATGGATGAGATTAAACCATATCTGATCTAATGGTTGAAAAAGATATGAAGAAAAATTAAGGGTTTTGGAACTCTTGAGGTTTAAAATATTTATTATATTGAGAGTGAATATGATTTTTTTAAAAAATATTAAGAAAAGAAAGAGAAAAAAATTCAAAAAAAAAATAAAGTAAAGAAAATTAAAATAATAACAACAACAACAAAGACAAAAAATTATAATGAAATAATTTTTTTTAAAAGAATAATAAGAATACCTTTCGGATTTGGAAATTTCATCATTATAAACAACATGTTCTTCTTAAATTTTTGAAAACTAACTAGATTATGATAGTCATTAAAAGATATAGTTTTATTATGAAAAAATATAATTTTAAAAACAGATTATAAAAACATTTTAGAATATAATTCATGTTCAGAATATTTATAACAATTTATGAGTTCAATTAATTTGAATATAAATTTTTTATAATGAAATATGATTCTGGAAGACCCATTATGATAAATTTTTTAAGAAAACTAAAACTTTAATTTTTTTTCTATAAAACAAAAAACACATGTACCCCCCTATGAAAAAGAGTATATTAATGTAAGGACATGGGTAAACAAGAAGTAGATATGAAAGATAATTTTACATTGATCATTCTTAGCTTCTGTTTAATGTATTCAAATCTATCATAAGGTAAGGATTTTGTAAGAATATCAACAAGTTTTTCTTATGTTCTGATGAATTGTAAAATGAAATCTCATTTCTATGTGTGATCCATAAGAAAGTGATGCTTATATCTATGTCTTTTTCATGGGAGTGATGTGAAGGGTTCTTACTTAAGGCAATGAAACAAGTATTATCACATAGTATTTTACTTTTAGTAAAACTCATTCCATAGTCAGTGAGTGTGTGCTGCATCCACCACACTTGAGCACAACAACTTACAGCTACCACATATTCAGCTTCAATAGTGGAAAGTGCTACTGAGTTTTGTTTATTACAAGACCAAGAAAATAATGAATCTCCTAAGAAATTATGAGTTCCTAATGTGATTTTTTATCCATTCTACAACCACCAAAGTCATCATTTGATTTTTTTCTAATTCAAAAAAATTTCTAGAATAATAAAAAAAATCATAAATCCATAGTTCTTTTAAGATAACGAAAAATTTGTTTTACAGATTTTAGATGGTATTAATTTGGATTAGCTTGATATCTTTCACATAAAAATACACAAAAAATAAAGTCAGGATGTCTAGTAGTTAAGTAAAGTAGACTTCCTATCATACCTCTAAAAATTTGTTAATCAACTGGTTGCCCAGCTTTATCAAGATCAAGTGTATTTGAGGTATCGATGGGAGTAATAATACTTTTTTTATTGTCATACCAAAATTTTTAAGAAGATATTTGATATAATTATTTTGTGATATATATATATATTCCTTATAGTTTTTGAGAAATTTGAAAACCAAGGAAAAATGTTAACTCACCCATCATACTCATCTCAAACTCAAATTTCATAAGATCCATAAAGGAATCTGTTAAATATTTTTGAGTTGATATGAAAATAATTTCATCAACATATATTTGAACAATCATAATATTTTTTCTAACTTATTTTATAAAAAAGGTTGGATCCGAAACTCCCTTAATGAAATTGTTTTGTAACAAAAATCTGGTTAGCCTATTATAGCAGGCTCTAGGGGATTGTTTAACCCCATGTAAAGATTTAGAAAGTTTATAAATGTATTCAGGATGTTATTTATTTTCAAAACTAGGGAGTTGTTCATATAAAATTCATATTGTACATATTCATTAAGGAAAGAACACTTCACATCCATTTAAAAAAGTTTGAAATTAAAGAATGCTGCAAAGGCTAGTAGAATATGAATAGATTCTAATCTTGCTACTGATAAATAGGTTTCTTCATAGTCTATTCCTTCTTGTTGGTTATATCCTTTAGAAATAATTATTACTTTATTTCTAATAATACTTCCATTTTCATCACATTTGTTTCTGAAAACCCATTTTACTCAAATTATAGAAGTTTCTTTAGGAGGTTTAACAAAATTATAGACTTTGTTCCTTTCAAATTTTTTGAGTTCATCTTGAGTAGCCTTGATCCAATCCACATCACCTAAAACCTCATTAGGATTCTTAGGATCAAATTAGGAAAGAAATTATAGATGTTCAATTTCATTTCTTAAGGAAATTCTAGTTTTAACTGGTTGATCAACATCACTAATGCTACTAACACTAGGATGATTCCTAAGAAATAACTAACTTCTTGGGTTTTGAAAACTCTGTTAATAAACATAAGGTATAAAATATTCCTAAGTAAATACTTTAGAAACTATTTCTTAAGTATTTTTCTTATAAGAATAATTTTATAACATAGGTTGAAAATCCGTTTTTGAAATAACATTCAAGGAGGATGTAGGTTGGGGTTGTTTGAAAACAAACACTACCACAAAAACAGTTTTTCGCAGTGCCCCCCTTTATCAGCACTAACGAAAAAGCACTGATAAAGGCACCCCTTTATCAGCGCTTTTTTTAGCGCTGATAAAGGGACCCCCCTTTATCAGCGCTTTTGTTAGCGCTGATAAAGGGGGGCCTTTATCAGCGCTTTTTTAGAGCTGATAAAGGGTCGACTTCAAAAAAAAAATTAAAAATATATTAATATATAAATATAGTTATATTGTTATATAAATATAATATATAATTTTTAAATATACTTTAGATAAGTATAAATGTACATTTACACTTATTATACTTAATATTTAAGATATTTAGTGAAAATGACTTCTTAAAAAATTAAAAAAATATTTTTAATTAATATTTTGATAATAATTATGGAGTAATAGTCATTTAATAACAATTTGAGGACTAAAAAAACTAAATTTTTTTAAAAAAGATCCAAAATATGTTGAAAACGCAACTCAAACTTCAAACGGCCATAACTTTTGATCAGGGTGTCCGTTTGAGCTCTACCACATATCAAATCGAAGCCTGCGACGAGCTCTACGTCGTTGTGACTCGGGGGACCCTATTCAAGCGTTTTTAGAGGCCAAAAGAGGCCCAGAAGGCCTCCAAAACTGAGTTTTTTGTCGGGGTACCCAGATTTTTTAACATTTTGTGGATTTTTAAACTCGTTTAAGGGGGTATTTTTGGCTTTTCTTGGTGGGGACTAAATTTATTCCAAGGTATTACATTCATATTGATATTATGTCTTTGAAATTTCATCCTTTTTTATAATGAACTGCTATTTATAATCAAATATATAACTATATGTACATATTTTTTATATATTCGCACCTAAAAATTAATTTTTTTAAATAAATAATTAAACATATTTACATATAAAATATATTAGCTTTATCTAAATAATAACTAATATCCATTTTATTTAAAATACCAATATATGAATATTTATATACCTATATATTAATCTAACTATATATATATATATTAATCTAACTATATATATATTAATCTAATAACTATATATATATTAATATAACTACATATATATATATTAGTATTACTATAAATATATATATTAATATCACCATAAATATATATATTAATATCACTATATATATATTAATATAACTATATAAATATATATTCATATAACTATATAAATATATATTCATATAACTATATATATGTTAATATAACTATATATATGTTAATATAACTATATATATGTTAATATAACTATATATTAATATAAATATATATTACTATACGAATAAATATAACTATATATATATATATATAGATATAGATATATATTAATACCACTATATATATATATATTAATATTACTATATATATTATAATATAACTATATATATATATTAATATAAATATATATCACTATACGAATAAATATAACTAAATATATAAATATATATATATAGAGATATCATGAATTGGAAAGCAAATCAAAATAGAGTAGTGGTAAGGGCTTAGGCGCGCAGGGGGGAGGTCTCGAGTTCAAATCCTGGTGGAGGCAGGGGTGCGCGCGCATGAGGAATATTGGAGCAAGCACTGTTAAAGGGTGGAGGGGGGGTGCGTGGGGTGCGTGGGGTGTTGTATAGGGGCCGAAAAGCGCTGTAAAAGGGGGGGGGGGTTCAAGCGCTATAAAAGCCCCCCCGATTGGCAGTATTTTTTAAATTTTTTAAATTTTTTTTAACTTTTATCAGCGCTAAAACGAGAGCGCTGATAAAGGAAGCACTGATAAAGGGGACCCCCCATTTATCTACGCTGGCTTTATCAGCGCTTTTCTAGCACTGATAAAGGCCATTTTTAGCGCTGATAAAGGCCGTGTTTGTAGTAGTGAAAAGGGTCGGTTTCATCAAATTTAACATATACTATTTCCTCAACAATACAATAATTTTTATTAAAAACTCTATATGCCTTAAAAGTAGTGGAATACCCTAAAAATATTCCTTCATTGGATTTGGGTGAAAATTTATATAGGTTATATTTCATATTCAGGATGTATATTTTGTATCAAAAAACTCTGAAGTAATAAACTTTTGGTTTTTTACTAGTTCACAACTCATAATGAGTTTTATTAAGAAAATGTCAAATTAAAACTCGATTTATAGTATAACAGGAAGTAATAATCGCTTCAGCCTAAAAATGTTTATCAATTAAGTATTCACTCAACATGTTTCTTGTTATTTCTTGAAGAATACAATTTCTTCTTTCAATAACACTATTTTATTGAGGGGTTCTAGGAGATGAAAATTTATGTTCTATACCTTTCTTACTACAAAAAGTTTCAAAATAAAAATTTACATTTTTTTGCCATGATCACTACGAATAGTTATCAAGGGAATTTTTTTCTCATTGGTTACAAAAGTTTTGAAATAGAAAAAAGGTTCATATTTCTTTGAGAGAAAATAAACCTAAGTATATCTAGTGTAATCATCAACCAAGACATATACATAGTATTTTACCCTAATACTCCCAGTTTTCATAGGACTAAATAAATCTATGTTCACTAACTGTAAAACATTAGTAATTGATACTTCACTAATAGATTTAAAACCAAACTTATATTTCTTACCATATTGACAAGGGTCACAGAATTTTTAATAATCAAAACTAAGTTCTGGTAGATCCTTAACAATTATTTTCTTAGTCAACTAACATAAGTTTATAGGGTTACAATATCCTAAACTTCTATTAAATAACCAAGATTGATCTTCCATTACACTAAGGCAAGGTA
Source organism: Viscum album (assembly GCA_963277665.1). Classification (NCBI taxonomy): domain Eukaryota; kingdom Viridiplantae; phylum Streptophyta; class Magnoliopsida; order Santalales; family Viscaceae; genus Viscum; species Viscum album. The sequence goes on from OY728156.1 coordinate 58,901,631, forward strand.
AGTCTTGCATCCTAAGGTCTTATAAGTGAAGAGTGTAAATATTATCATGCTAGTTAGAACAGAGAATAAATTCATCCTTGGAATTGTGTACTACACATTTATCATTTCAAAAGTTCACAAGGTAAACTTCATCACATAATTGGATTATGGTTATAAGATTGTTCTTAATTCCTTTAACAAATAAAACATTTGAAATTAAAGATTTACCAAGAAGAACTATATTACCTATACTGATAATCTATCCTTAAGCATTATCTCTAAAAGTAACTTTTCCACCTTTCATTTTGATGATATTTTCAAAGAAATATTTGTTACCAGTCATATGATTGGAAAAACCACTATCCGTGTACCATGTATTATTATTTTTGGTAATTTATTTATTTTCATGAAAACAAAAACATTAGATTTTGGGATCCTATGTAGAGACTTAGGTTTTGGCCCTACCAGACTTTGGAATATTCCTATGAATAATTCCAGAGCTAGGCGCGAAGACGACGTGCGATTTTGATGCCCGAAGTGCCTAGAATTAATTTTATAAAAATAATAAGCATTTTATACTATGCACATGGCGGGGGTGTGTTATCTCCTAAAAGGTAGCTCAGAACGGGTATCTGAGGGTATGATTGCGTCCGGAGCGTACTGTTTACCCTAGGCAGGATATAAACTTTGTGGGTGTGAGTCTACTATGAGAAAAGCCACCAGGGGCGTTTTTGTAAACAAATAGAAAAGTTTATTTATGAGCTTCGGCTCGAATAACTTCTGAACGGAGTCTCAGATCAAAAATCTAAGTCTGCCGTTGCGTTTAGAACACCGTGTTTACCCTAGGCACGACATAATTTTAGTCGGCGTCGGGTGTCAGGTCGGAGGCGTGTTGGTGGGGAGATAAAATGAAGTTTTATTTAAAAAATAAAATAAAAAAGAAATCAATCATCTCATCCACCCCCAACCCCTTGTACGCGCAGAAGGCCACCTCCCCCTTTCCTCCTCTTCACCGATGAATGAACAACCCATGAAGGAGCCATCGTCAGCCGTTTTTGACGCCGATCGTTGGTAGATCGGGCTCCAGCGCGTCGCAGGCGTCGTTCTGCACCCGAAGCTTCGGTGTTTTGCCCACGAGGTAGGCATTTTGAGTTTTAAAATCACATATTCCAATTTGGTTAATTTTTATCTATTTTGGGCCTAAAGATGCGTAGATCCGGTCCCGGGGGGCGCGCAGATGCCTTCGGATGCACGTTTGGACCCCCGGGGTGCCCCCGACGGCCCTCGGAAGGTCCGTCGGCGGCGGCAAGCCGCAGAAATCAACCGAGACCACAACACCACGGCGGTACGAAAACAATTACTGGCGACCCCCGTGGTGGGGGTCGGCCAGCCGCACGTGCGTGCTGCGCCGCGCCGCGACAACGAGGTCTGCCGGCCGGTCCAACCCTTTCTTGGTACATGGGGGTTTTAAACCCCCGTATCTTGCTCCCTAGAGATCCAAATCACGTATCGCCTGTGGCAACGCGACCCTAGAAATGAGGCTAACCCTTCAGTGTGGATTTAGGGGCTTAGAAGTTCGGGATTATGGCCCAGGTACTAGAAACTTCAAATAAAATAATGATATTTTATTATTATTAGACTTCAGGCCGTTGTATCTTCTACCTGGAGCATTTGATTGATGTTCCATCAGTGGCATTGAGACCCTAATGGTATGGTGGACTTTTCTCGACGGTTTCCAAATTTTCTGACCGAGAACAGGGTGTGGGCCCCACGAGGCCGGGTTTTTGGCTTTTTTGGAGAAACATAACTTTTTCACCGGGTGTTCGTTTTGGACGAGCGAGTAGTCGATCCCATGTGTTTTTCCGAGGGGATCGCAATGGTGCGATCTTCTTGACGAGTTTTGGGAGCGTGGTGTGGGCCTCACCCGGGCTGGCTTCGGTGAATAATACTTTTTTTCACCAGGTGTCTGTTTGGGACGATCGAGTAGTCAACCACGCATCTTTTTCCGAGGGGATCGCAGTGGTATGATCTGCTTGATGAGTTTCAGGATCGTAATGTAGGCCCCACACGTTCTAGCTATGGTGAATAGTTCCTTTTTCACCGGTTATCCGTTTCGGGTGATTAAATATCCCATCCTGCGTGTTTTTCCGCATGGATCGCGATGGTGGCCTCATTATTGGCCTAAGAGGCATGCAGTGTGGATTTTTTGTGGGTTGCTCGGGTTAGCGACGTTTGGACCAGCAGTGGTTGAGGGTACTCCCTTGGTTCATTCCTACGAGGGTTCGCGTGACATCACAACCTTAGTATAGGTTTTTGATCCTCTCGATGTGATGTTTAATCTGTTAGAATTGTGTCATCCCTCCGGTGGGCTCGGATCGGGATCCTCTAGCATCGTTTCCCTAGATCGAGTTATTGGTATTGCTATGACCGCTTATCCATGGGCAGCGATCCCCTATCTAGCAGGTTGACCCTGTAGGGTTTGTGGCATCATCGGGAATATGATCTTCTATGCAGTGGGCCGTGCTCAAAAGGGTCGTGGCATCATCGGTTATACGATCCCCTACTCAGTATGAGGATTATAGTAGGATTGCAGTATCATTGGTCATACGATCCCTTACTCAGCGCGTGGTGTTGGTAGGGTTGCGACATCGTCAATTTGATCCTCTACAGCGCGAGATGTACCTGATAGGATTTTAGTATCGTTGTGACTGTTGTGACACGGGTGATGATCCTCTATCTGAGTGACATGTTTCTGACAAGCACCAGATTAGTTTTTGGTATCCCCCAGCGGATCCTGGGAGTGATCCTCTATCTGTGAGATCTACGAATGCCAGATCGGGTTATGGTATCCCCCAGCGGACCTTGGGAGTGATCCCCTATCTGTGAGATCTTCGTATACCGGTGTGGGTTCTGGTATCCCCTAGAGAACCCCAGGAGTGATCCCCTATCTGAGGAGTTTGGTGTTTATGTTGTTTCAGCGAGGTTTCCTCAGTGACGATATCCGACGAGCGTGATCTCTCGGGTGAGTGTCTGAGATGTTTGTGTGGGACCCGATGGAGTGTATCTCTCAGATGAGTGTCATCTGGGATGATAGTGATCATGGAGTGTGCTCTCCTAGTTGTGAACTGTTATTGGTGATGTGGTTGGTACCTCCTGTGGCTTGGAGTATGAGATGAGTATATCTGGATGTTCAAGGTGTATGTATGGGCATACACCTGGATTCATCTAACTAGTTGTGTTTAGCCGAGGATGGTCACGATATGGAGTTTCTCTCTCGTATGGGTTCCCTCTGGCTGGGATGAGCGGATTGTTGCCTTTCAGTTGCTCTCTTTTGTTTTGGGTTTTTGGGGTGCCTACTGAGTATTGTTATACTCACCCCTGCACGGGCTTTGCCCACACATGTTTGTGTCTTGTGCAGACCACATGCCTTTCGACAGAGTCCCAGGAGGACCTGGAGTAGGTGGAGCTGAGTGAGTGGGACTGACTGTGGAGTCTTACCGGAGCTGTTCCAAGGATCTTTCTAGTGGTTCTTTTGGCAGCATACCCCTTCTTCCGAGCAGGTTGGACGCTTTTTTAGTTTTCCCTTGGTGGGCCCTATTTTTCCCTTTTGTGCTTTTTTTTGTAATCTGGTTTGTTATAGATGTATGCATGTATTTCCTTTTCAGTTTTTATATACACATATCTGCACTATTTCATGGAGGTGTGTGTGGGTGTGTGTGTACAGGTACCTTAGGCTAATGCCTCCCATGTGTGTGATAACCTACTCAGCACTAGACGCCAGCCCCTGGCCTATTGGAGGCGGGCTTGGGGAGTCGCGGCTCGAGCCCCGTTGGGTAGGGTCGTGATAGAGTGGTATCAAAGGAGGTTCCACCTTTGGGATCTCAGAGCGTAGCTGTTCTAGCTGTGAGTTTGGTTTGGGTTGCATAGCGACAGTTTCAAGATGTTTTGAGTCCATCTTTCAGGCCAGGGAATCCAGTGTTGGTGCGGCGGATGACGTATCCATTCACTAGGACTCTAATAACCTTCCTTTTTACTCAGGAAGTTTGAACACTAGTCACAGGGACATAATGGTACATTCATCATATAGGATTGGGTTTTTGGGTTTCCCTTGTTCTTCTTGAGTTAGCTCTCCGGATATACTCTTTGATTATGGAGCGTCTTGATTGTATTTAAGGATTCATCCATGAAGACAGCCAGTGAGAGTTCCTCAATGGGATTGTGGTGATGATCCACCCTGTGTAGAGGCTGTGGACGAGGGCGCAAGTTTTGAGGCTGGACCTCCAGGTGGTCCGCCAGTTGATCCACCACCTGTCGAGTAGCTGGTTGTGCTGGTAGTGCAGGACGAGGTTGCGCGCAGGCTGAGTGCGCTGCACAAGTTCCAGAGGCAGCGACCTCTGAGGTTCTGGGGTGATCCAGACCCTCAGGTAGCTGATGACTGGCTCGAAGCAGTCACCCAAGTTTTCCGCCTAGTGAGGACACCTCCAGATTAGATGGTGGTCCTAGCGGCGAGCCTTTTGCATGGTTCGGCCGAGCGATGGTGGAGTTTGATGACGCAGTCCCATGATGAGGAGATGCTCACGTGGGAATAGTTTGAGAGGCTCTTCAGGTAAGAGTTCTATCTGGTGACGCTGAGGTCAGTGTGGATTTAGGAGCTTCTGCAGCTTCGGCAGGAGGGCATGACTGTGTCGGAGTTTTTAGTGAGGTTTAGAAACCTGTCGTGCTACTCCCTAGATATGGTTCAGGACCCGTTCTTTAGGGCTCATACCTTCGAGCAGGGCCTATGTAGAGACATCCGAGAAGGTTTTGTTTTCTTGTGCTTTCCCACCTATGCTGGAGTGCTGGAGCGAGTGTTGGTGGTGGAGAGCTTTCTGGATGAGCAGATCCCCCTATTAGTGCTGGGCACGAGAGAACTGAGACTTCGTCAGTCGGATTGGTATTTGGTAGTTGGTGGTAGGCGCAAGGGTTTGGATGTGGCCGACGTTTCAAGAGGAGACCCCAGGATGGAGGATCTGAGGCTCAGGGCTCATAGGGATTGCAGGCCAGTTTTGGTCAGCCGCTGGAGAGGCAGTGTTATGCTTACGACAGTCAGGGACATCTTGCTAGAGATTGTCCAACCTGTCGTGCTGCTGAGAGGGAGCCGGTCGACAGACCGCCTTGGAAGAGGCAGCATCTCGAGCAAGGAGGTCCGTAGGGTGGCATATGTGGCGACAGAGCTGGTGCAACAGTAGGAGGTGGTAGGCGGTATCAGTTTCCACCACCCCACCCCCAGGTGGTCCATGACAAGATCAGGGAGCTAGAGGGTGAGGACAACTGCATGCCCTCAAGGCTGTTGACCCAGAGGCTCTGTGGATGGATAGAGGTACGCCTTGTGTCCTTTCTACTTTCTACAGTAGTTTTGATAGACATTGTTTAACAGTACTCTTTCCTTTCTGTTTCTTGCTCGAGTTTTGTTCAGGGAGTTGTTAAGACCCTATGTGGGTGTTGTTCGGCGTGATTCAAATGCGTGAGGAAGAGGGATCCTTCCCACACCGAGACACATTTTTGTGACGCGATCAAAACCGTGCAGGCGAGTCAGTGCCGCCCAAAGCGGATAGTGTTTAAGTGTGGTGGATGTGTCCCTCTGACTTATGTGTTCATGTAGGAGTGTTTGTTGGTGAACTCGCTGGCGTGGGAGACCCAGTTGAGAGTCCAGTTGCTTTTCTTGTGCTTATGGATTTTCAGGGATGAAAAGTTCTAAGTTGGGGAGGATGTAGCGACTCAGTTTTTGGATCTGTCAGACTTTGGAATATTCCTATGAATAATTCCAGAGCTAGGCGCGAAGACGGAGTGCGATTCCGAGGTCCGGAGTGCCCAGAATTAATTTTATAAAAATAATAAGTATTTTAATACTATGCATGTGGTAGGGGTGTGTTATCTTTTAAATGGTAGCTTAGAACGATAATCTGAGGGAACAGTTGCATCCGGAGCATTCCGTTTACCCTAGGTGGGGTATAAACTTTGTGGGCGTGAGCTTGCTATGAGAAAAGCCACCAGGGCCGTTTTTGTAAATAAATGGAAAAGTTTATTTATGAGCGTCGGATTGAATAACTTCTGAACGAAGTCTCAAATTGAAAATTTGAGTTCGCCGTTGTGTTCAGAACTCTATGTTTACCCTAGGCGCGACATAATTTTAGTCGGTGTTGGATGTCGGGTCGGAGGCGTGTTGGCGGGGAGATAAAATGAAGTTTTATTAAAAAAAAAAGAAATAAATCATCTCCTCCCCCAACCCCTTGTATACGCAGGAGGCCACCTCCCCCTTTCCTCCTCTTCACCGATGAACAAACGACCCACGAAGGATCCGTCGTCAGCCATTTTTGACGCCGATCATCGGCGGATCGGGCTCCAGCGCGTCGCAGGCGTCGTTCTGCACCTGAAGCTTCGACGTTTCACCCGCGAGGTAGGCGTTTTGAGTTTTAAAATCCCGGATCCCGATTTGGTTGGTTTTTATCTGTTTTGATCCTATAGATGCATAGATCCGGTCCCGGGGGGCGCGCAGATGCCTTCAGATGCGCGTTTGGACCCCCGGGGTGCCCCCAGCGGCCCTTGGAAGATCCGCCGGCGCGGCACCAGCGCGGCGGCGGGCTGCAGGAATCAACCGGGACCGCCGCACTGCGGCAGTCCGACAGCAATTACCGGTGACCCCCGCGGTGGGAGTCGTCCAGCCGCGGGCGCACGCTGCGCCACGCCGCGACAGCGAGGTCTGCCGGCCGGAACGACCCTCTCTTGGTACACGGGGGTTTTAAACCCCCGTATCTTGCTCCCTAGAGATCCAAATCGTGTGCCGTCTGCAGTGATGCGACCCTGGCGACGAGGCAAACCCTTCAGTGTGGGTTCAGGGGATTCAAAGTTCAGGATTATGGCCCAGGTTCTAGAAACGTCGAATAAAATAATGATATTTTATTATTATTCGACTTCGGGCCGTTGTATCTTCTACCCGGAGCGTCCGATTGACGTGCCGTCAGTGGCATTGAGACCCTGATGGTATGGAGGACTTTTATTGATGGTTTCCGAGTGTTCTAAATGAGAACAGGGTGAGGGCCTCATGAGGCCGGGTTTTGGCGTTTTCGGAGAAACGTAACTTTTCCACCGGCTGTTCGTTTTGGACGAACGAGTAGTCGATCCCTTGTGTTTTTCCAAGGGGATCACAATGGTGCGATCTTCTTGACGAGTTTCAGGAGCGTGGTGTGGGCCCCACCCGAGCTGGATTTGGTGAATAGTACCTTTTTCACTAGGTGTCTGTTTGGGACGATCAAGTAGTCAATCCTGCATGTTTTTCTGAGGGGATCGCAGTGGTATGATCTGCTTGATGAGTTTTGGAATCGTGATGTGGGCCCCACATGGGCTAGCTATGATGAATAGTGTCTTTTTCACCGGTTGTTCATTTCAGGAAAGTAAAGAACCTATCTTGCATGTTTTTCCACGTGGATCGCTATGGTGGCCTCAATATCGGCCTTGGAGGTGCGCGGTGTGGCTTTGTGGCAGGTCGCTCGGGTTAGTGATGTTTGGACCAGCAGTGGTTGAGGGTACTCCCTTTGTTTGTTCCTATGAGGGTTCGCGCGACATCACAACCTTAGTATAGGTTTTTGATCCTCTCGATGGGATGTTTAATCTATTAGAGTTGTGGCATCCCTCTAGTGGGCCCAGATCGGGATCCTCTAGCATCGTTTCCTTAGATCCGGTTCTTGGTATCGCTGTGACCGCTTATCCACGGGCAACGATCCCCTATCTAGCAGGTTGACCCTGTAGGGTTTTTAGTATCATCAGAAATTTGATCCCCTACGTAGTGGGCCGTGCTCAGTAGGGTTTTGGCATCTTCGGTTATACGATCCCCTACTCAGCATGATAATTATAGTAGGGTTGCAGTATCATTGGTTATACGATCCCCTACTCAGCGCGTGGTGTCAATAGAGTTGCGGCATCGTCAGTTCGATCCCCTATAGCACGAGATGTACCTGATAGGGTTTCGGTATCATCATGACTGTCGTGACATGGGTGATGATCCTCTATCTGAGTGATGTGTTTCTAAGGAGCGCCAGATCGAGTTGTGGTATCCCACAGTGGATCCTGGGAGTGATCCCCCTATCTGTGAGATCTACGAATGCCAGATCAGGTTGTGGTATCCCCCAGCGGACCCTGGGAGTGATCCTCTATCTGTGAGATCTTCGTATACCGGTGTGTGTTCTGGCATCCCCTAGCGGACCCTAGGAGCGATCCCCTATCTAAGGAGTTTGGTGTTTATGTTGTTTCAGCGAGATTTCCTCAGTGAAGATATCTGATGAGTGTGATATCTTGGGTGCACGTATGAGATGTTTGTGTGGGACCCGATGGAGTGTATCTCTCGGACGAGTGTCATCTGGGATGACAGTGATCGTGGAGTGTTCTCTCCTTGTTGTGAACTGTTGCTGGTGATGAGGTCGGTACCTCCTGTGGCTTGGTGCGTTGGATGAGTATATCTAGATGTTCAAGGTGTATGTATGGGAATACACCTGGATTGAGCTGACTAGTTGTGTTTAGACGAGGATGGTCACGAGATGGAGTTTTTCTCTCGTCTGGGTTTCCTCAGGTTGGGATGAGTGGACTGTTGCCTTTCAATTTCTCTCTTTTGTTTTGGGTTTTTGGGGTGCCTACTGAGTATTGTTATACTCACCCATACATGGGATTTTCCCTCACATGTTTGTGTCTTGTGTAGACTACAGACCTTTCAAAGGAGTCCTAGGAGGACCCGGAGCAGGCAGAGCTGAGTGAGCGGGACTGACTATGGAGTCTTATCAAAGCTGTGCTGAGGAGATTTCCGATGGTGCTTTTGGAAGCATACCCCTTCTTCTGAGCAGGTTGGACACTTTTGAAGTTTTCCTTTGGTGGGCCCTATTTTGACCTTTTGTGCTTTTGTTGTACTTTGGTTTGGGATAGATGTATGCATGCATTTCCTTTTCAGTTTTTATATACACATATTTGCACTGTTGCATGGAGGTGTATGTGGGTGCATGTGTACAGGTACCTTAGGCTAATACCTCCCATGTGTGTGATAGCCCACTCGGTGCTAGAAACCATCCCCTGTCCTATTGGAGGCGGGCTTGGGGAGTCGCGGCTCGAGCCCCGTTGGGTCGGGTCGTGACATCCTAAACCTGCTTTGGTATGGTAATGTTAGAAAGAAAATTTTTAGGAATCCAATTTTTTTTTGAGAAATAGGATTTGTGGAAACCAAGAGATTGAAATTTATTAAGAGAATAATTCTTTTTCCAATGGCCTCCACTTTGACACTTAGTGAAAAGGGTGCATTTTTAAGAACAAATTAATTGTTACTAGAAACTATTTTTTATGAGTATAGACCATTCCAAAACTAGTTCCATGAGAAAAAATTTGTTTATACATTTTATCAAAGTTTTCTTTACTAGTAGTAAAATTTGACAAGAGTTTCTTCAAAGAATAAGTTTTATACTTTAGTTTAATAACTAAATTCATATCATCTTTTATAATAGTTTTTGAATTGAGTTTATCAAAACTAATTTGTAAAATATATTTTTTAGAAATCACTTTTTCTAAATATTTAAAAATAGTTTTTTTTCAAAATAATAATTATCATGTTCTTTAAAGAGATCTAATACTCATTTTTTAATAAATTTATCCTTGAATTTTTCTTATCACGTTTTTTTACAAACTTTACAATTTTCATTTTCTAATAACTTTGTAAAACAAGTGACCTCATCATATGATGGTAAAATATTATCTTCTACTAAGGAGGATTACTTATTAGAAGATATTGAATCCTTTTCACTAGGATAATTAGAATTAAGATACATATTTGTAAGGTTCTCAACAATGCATACCTTAGTCATTAAATGAATATTTTCTTTAGGAATTCTGGAAACAAGTCCTATGTTCCTTTGTACAGAAAATTAATTATCAGAAGTATTATCTAAGGAATCTCCTCCACTTTCACTCCAAGAATCATTATATTTGAGAACTTTATTTCCCTTGTATTTATAAAATCTCTTGAAATTCCTTTATGAATTCTTATTTTTCCTATATTTTCTTTTCAACATTAGACAATCTGGTCTGATGTGTCCAGCTTTCTTTCACTCATAAAAAGTAACTTCATCCATCTTATCATTATTATCCTTATTAAATTTATTATATTGGTATTGGAAATACTTTTTACCAACAGTATTGTTCATCCTTCTAGTGAGATTATCCAATTAATTTTTAGAATGCTCAGAAGTACTAAAATTGGATTGTATAACAACTTTCTTCTTTCTTGAAGATCTAACAACTTTTTCTGAAGTTTGAGATTTACTAGGAAATTTATTTGTAGAAAAAGAAACTCCACCATTATTCTTTTTCTATTTATATGCATCTTTTTTTATTCTACTTTCATACTACATCAAGGTTCTAATAAGATCATACAAGGTGATATTATTAACCTTCCTTGTTTCATTAATAACTGTCGTCTTTGATTCTCATTCGTTGGGCATGATATCAATGATTTTATCAACTAGAATCTCATCATATAATTATTTTTCACCAATATATTATAGACTATTTATGATAGTTATATATCTTTGATGTATCTTAGCAAAAGATTCTTCATATAAGAAATAAAAATCTTGATAATCAGCTCTGAGCATAGCTCTCATGGTTTCAACAACTTTATATGTACCAAAATTTGCAACCTCTAACTTCTTAAAAATACTATTATCTACTTCATAGGATGATATTTGACTATATATTCTTATGTTCATGGAAAATAACAAAGTGTTCCTTAATTTTTAATTTAAATGATATGCTAATTTTTCTTGATGTGTGAAAGAAGTAAATTCCTTATTATGAATATTGTAATCTCAGTGAGCATCACAAAATTTTCAACTCCGGTGTTGATAAAAAAATTATTCATTTTATCTCTCCAATATTCATAGTCAGCTCCATAAAAAATAGGAGGTCTATTTGGATTGATATTATATATATATCTGATATTAAAACCTTCCATCTTAATAGAAAAATTTTCTTTTCCACAAACACTTTAGTGTAATACATTTTTATTATCAAAAAGTTTATAAAAAAACTTAACCGACTTAAAATATTAAAGAAAAAAAAATTAAGCAAGTATATGAGCATTGGAAACCTGCTCTAATACTAATTTTTGGATATCAATATGAGTTATATTGATATCAAGATCGAAATAATATGTTCTTGATGGATCAATTACAAACGGGGGGGGGGGGGGGGTTAATTGTAGTTTTATTAACTTTAGTTTAACGATTTTTAAACTAAACCAATTCAAAAACCATATTAAGTAAAAAAATAGGATTCAGACTTAGCCCTTAGTCCAATTACCTAAGTATCATAATCATGAAAGATTTCAATATATCAAAGTAAAATAATTATAATCATAATGAATATGATTGGATCGTAATCAGAATAGATATGATTATATCATAGTGAAAGAATCATAATCATGTAAGATTTAATTATAATAAAGAAAAAAAATCATATTTATAGAAGATTTGATTAATAGTTAAATATTTATTGTATTCATACACATTATGATAAAAAAATTTACAAACAATCATAGTAGAATAAAATACTTGTAAGAAACAAGTAATTCAATAGCTAAAATATAAGAATGGATTATAGCTATTTAAAATATTTGTACTCTCATAACATTAAGAGTAAGGTATCCACACAAATTGGCTAAAGGTATACCTTAGTTTATACTTACAAGAAAGTTTATATTTCCTCAGAAAGTAAATTCCTTGATACGATGATCGACTTTGTTCTGTCTTCCTATCCTCAATAGCCCTCGATTTGATAGATTGGATCTATCTTTCTATCCTTGCAAGACCTCAATTAGAAGATCAGATTCTCTGCCTTTTTATCCTCACAAGCCCTTGATCATAATCATATATCAGATGAACAATTACAACACAAATGTATTCTTAAAGGGAAAACCTGACAAGGTTATTTTAATAAGACAAAACTCTAAAAACATTTACAAAAGACTAATAACAAGCCGTTAACTCTTTATAATCCTCAGAGCTCTTGTGAAAATGAAATTGATTAGAACTATAGAAACTTCATCAAATCTATAACTAGAAAAATCAACTTAAAACTCTTTGAATGGTCGATATTTATATTTGAGCTTCCTAACAGTCATATTTTCTCCCAATGTCATATTTTCTCAGAGTTTTTTGTAAGGACCTGGACACCTAGAATTTGATAGATCATATAATTCAACAATAAAAAAATGTATGACATTGTATTGATTTTACACCATCATAATGTAAAATATGTTCCATTAAGATAGAAATTAGTTTTTCATATTCAAAATTTAAACTTGGTCTGTTCAATGGAATTCATTACAAATGTCATTATAATAATCTTTATAATTTTTAATCTAATGTTAATCAGTTCTTACATTGGTCTGATTATAAATATTTTTTTAGTATGAAGAAAAGACATAAAGTCTTAAATCTGATATGATAAAGGTGAATCTGATAATTATCGAATCTATACTCATTACGATAATCATAATGAAGAATGTTAGTTTATATTCATGAATACTTTAGGACTAATTCTAAGTATGGTAAAATTTTATATTTTCTAAAAAAAAAATCTAAAAACACTTTGTATATAAAAATTAGAAATCAAGTATTTAATAAAGAGCTTGTCATTTCAAAAACAAATGGAATGGAAAATTCATAATTATAACTTTTGACTCAATAACATGTTCGACTGTAACTATAAGGAAATGATGGGACTCAACCCCCATTTTATTGTTCATCAGATTGGCCTCTCAGTGGGCCATTATGGGTTCAAAAAACCACCCATAAAGATGCACCCTTCCCATGGATCTATGGTTGAGGCTGAAGTTGACAAGCTCATAAAAGAAAAATTATTCATAGAAGTCTAGTACCCCAAGTGTCTGGCCAACATCATCCCAGTTAGGAAGAAGAATAGATAGATCATATTCTTCATTGACTTCAAAGAACTCAACTGCCACTTCCTAAAGGATGATTTTTCCCTCCCAGTGATATAGTTTCTAATTGATGCACCTAATGATTTCTAGGACATGTTCTTCATGGATGAGTACTTTGAGTATAATCAGATTTGGATGATTCCTAGGGATGAAGAAGACGTCAATTTTAGGGTGCCTCATAGAACCTTTTTTCACTTACTTATATTGTTCATTTTGAAGAATGATTGGGATACCTACCAGCGTTCCATGCACCACATCTTCATACCAATCCTCAGGACATTTATGGAGTGATATGTGGATGTTTTGTGGTAAAATCCTACCAACTCTGGGACTATCTCAAAGATAGTGAGAAATTGTTTGACTTCCTTCACTGCTATCACCAAAAGATGAATCCCCTGAAGTACGCATTTGAGGTCACCTATGTGAAGTTTCTAAACTTCATCTTCAGGTATAGAGGTATCAAAATAAATCCAAAGAAGATTAATTCTATCAGCCAAATGCCTCCTTTTCACAATGTCTAGGAGTTATGAGGCCTCTAGGTCCACCTAGATTACATTCGACGATTCATCATGAATCTAGCTGGAAAGTTTAATCCTTTTTCAAGGATCATGAAGATGGAACCAGTTATCAGCGGGATGAAGAATTCCAAACCACATTTGAGGACATTAAGTGGTATCTACTACATTCTCCGATCCTGATGCCACCCATCTCATGAAATCCTCTGGTCCTCTATCTGGTTATACTGGAATAGTTCCTTGACACCCTCTTAGCTCAAAATAATAATGAGGCTAGGGAGAATAGCTTGTATTACCTCTCCCAAATCCTACTCGACACAGAGACCAGATATTCTCCCATTAGAGGTGTGAGCTCACCTATGTATCCATGATTCATAAATTGAATCACTACCTATAGCATTATGAGATATAACTGGTATCATGTGTTGATATATTGAAGTATATTCTCAACCACACCATGATGACTAAGTGATTAGAGTAGCGTAGTGAGAAGTAATTCTATAGAAGTTTGACATCAGGTTTCCCCCCAAGAAATCTATCAAGGGCTAATCATTGATAGATTTTCTAACTGTGCATCCAACCCCTGAGGAATAGACCTTAGATATCGAATTTATATATGATTCTATCCTCTCAATTTATTATGCCATTCCATTTTGGAAGATACACATAGATTTTTCCTCCCAAATAATGATTGAGAGAAGGCTTAACAACCCTAAACTTAACAGGGTGGGCCTTGGGACTGTCTTCATCACTTCCGTATGGGATTCCCTTCCATAATCATTAATTTTGTTAAAATTTTGTACCAATAACCTAGCTGAGTATCAATCTCTTATCACCAGTCTTGATTTGGATCTCAAGATTAAATTTCCCTGACTACATGTGAAGGGAGACTTTGAACTAGTCATCAAGAAGATCAATGGTGATTACGTCTTCAGGAAGTAGGATCTTATCCCCTTGCTGGAGAGAACTTGTCAGATGATGGCTAGTTCCATTCCCATTATAAGGTGACTCATGTTCAGATCGACTGAGCCAATGCCTTGACAAGCATGGATGAATCCCTTTTAGAGCATGACCAAGATGATTTGGTCATTCATGTGGAACACTGGAAATTCATTTCCCTCATCACTTCTGACAAAGATGACTGATAAGTGAACCAGTTGGCCACCAACACCTCCATAGTAGGGACTTCAAATATCCTAGTAATTAAAGAATCATCTGATTTAATGTATCCCTTCATTGAGTATCTCAAATACAGAACTCTCCCCTCGGTCTGAGCCAAGTGTGAGTGAATCCGTCACTGTGTAGTGGAATTTACCCCTGGGATGGAACCAACCTAGAGAATACCCTCTACAGGCAGTGTTTTGATGGAATCCTTCATTATTTCATCCTAGAGAATGAGGTTCCTCAAATCCTATAAGAATTACATGTTGGGTCATGTGGGGACCACCAAGCATGATTGGAGATTTCCTACTAGATCCAATGATCAGTGTACTTCTAGCCAACCATGGTTCATGAATGCATTGAGTTAACCAAGAAGATTCATTCATGCCAAATCCATACCAACTTTATGCATCATATTCTAGAGCTTCACTATGCCACCAAGTACCATTGGCCCTTTGCGGTATGAGGAATTGACATTATAGGCCCTTACCCACCGACAACAACTCACCAATGCAGGTTCATCCTGAATGTCATCAAATTCTTCTCAAAATGGGTGGAAGTCACTCCCCTCGAAGAATTCAAGGTCTGGTATATGATCAATTTTGTGAATTCCTGCATCATCTATCAATTCAGGATTTCTCACACTATTCTCATAGACAATGATACCAATTTTTAAGTCATCGAGCTGAAAAAGTTGTACACTAAGTACAATATTCGATCCAATCACACCTCTCACTATCACACAAAGGTGAATAAGAAGACTAATTCATTCAACAAAACCCTCTCTAACATCTTGTATAATATGGTGGGTCAAAATAATAAGAGTTATCCTGATGAGCTCTCCAATTCCCTATGGGTCTATCAGATGATGACTCAGAATTCTATCTAGGAGACCCTATACTCACTAGTTTATGGGATAGAATTAGTTTTACCAATATAGGTTTAGTTATCATTTCTATGGATGGTCATTTACAATCATTAGATTCCAAAGATGAGAGATGAAGTTCATCTGGCTGAGTTGGAATCCCTCAATGAAAAGAGGATCCAAGCTCTACATAACCTAGAAAGGCATCAAAATCGGGTGGAGTGGGTGTTCAATAAAAATATCATCCTTCTCTCTTTCCTTTAGGGTGATATGGTATTGGCGATAAGGATACCAATGATACATGGGAAGAATCCTTCAAATATAGGACCCAAATGGGAAGGACCTTATGTCATTTATATGGTCTACTCTAATGGTGAATATACATTGATCACCATGGATAGGGAGCACATAAAACCTCCCACCAATTATAGGTTCCTCAAGATGTCCATTTCACGACTCTTTACTATTCTTCCTAGTCACAAACATAAAACTACATAACAAAATCCTAGTTGCATGATGTAAAACTACAGGAAAACATCCTTGACACAAGATGTTAAACTCCACAACACCTCATCCTTACCATATGATGTTAAAATATGTGACCAAAATCCTTTCCACATGATGTTAAACTGCATGGTCCACATACCCATCACATGATGTAAAATTTTGTGATACCTTGAACTAGGGGTGTCCATGGGTTGGGTTGGGGTATTTTTTAGACCCGACCTAATAAAAAGGGGTTGGGTTGGGTTGGGTTGGGTCAAATGTGTTTTTTTAATTCATACCTAACCCAAACCAACCCGCCTCAGATCAGGTTGGGTCGGGTCATGTTATGGAAAAAAAATCACTCTTTCTTATCTGGGATCCCGCCCCATGGGTTGATCGGGTTACCTCTTCCTCACCATGCCAGGGAACACCCACAGTCACCGCCCTATAATGAATCGACACCCACAACCACTACTCTATGATAAATCGACTCAAAAAAATGTCGGTCACCTATAGGTAGTCATTGAGGTCTGAGGAAGTTGAAGGAGATGCAAACAAGGTGATGAGGATGGGGTAGTGTCTGATACCAGATGATTTAGGGGTGTAGTCTTGGTAGAGATAAAGCCTCAGAGGTGATGGTGGAGGTGAAAGGGGTAGATGCAGGTGTGGTGCAGTGCGATGGAGACAATATAGGAGAAAGAAATCAGAAACTTAGTGAGGGTGAGGGCGATGTGGAATGATCATTTTCTTGGATGATCCTCCACCATCATATCTTAGAATCAATAATCGGTTAGTCATCCTTTTGTTTGTTTTGATTATTCTTTAGTTACCATAGAAGAACCGAATGAAATCCAGTTATATTGATGTTGTTGTTTCTTTGAATCATTTTTTCCCACTCATTTCATGTGTCTCGATTCTTCTAAATTTGTTTTATGCTTGTATAAGAAAAGCCATGGAAGATTCAATCATGTTTTTTATTAATCCACTATTCAAGTAATAGTGTGGTGGGAGATGGTAGGTAAGGGGGGAGACAACGACGAGGCTGAGGGCTTTGGGTCGAGAGGTGGTAGGTAGAAGCGACCACAATGATGTCTGAAGAGAGGTAGGAAATTAGGTTGGTTGGGTTGGGTTGGTTCAATTTTTTCCAACCTGTGACCTGACCCAACCTAACCACATTACGATCCAACCCGACCCGACCCAACCCGTCCTGGCTGGGTTAGGTCAAGTTGGTTGGGTTGGGTCAGGTCTAGACACCCCTACCTTAAACCCTCAGTCAAGAGGGCAGCCCCTTCTGGTACTGGTCTCCCACCACACCATATTCTAGAACTATATATGGATTGCTTCCCATTTCTAATGGGATATATAAGGATTCCCAAATCTAATATCTTGGGTCCAAACCATCCACTGAACCATTTTAGAGCTATTCCATTTGGGAACATGTTTAATTATAGCTCACTGATGCGCCCAATCAATGTCTTTGAGAATATGGTGGAATGACTCCCAGAGTGTTTAAATCTCCCCCAAACTTCTCACTATATTCACTTTCAAACTTTGATCCTCACGTGGTTTGGATCCTCATCCTCCTCCTGGTCTAAATAGGCTCCCCTAACGGTGAAGTTTCCTAGAAAAACTAACTTAACTCTCATACTGGGAACACACCTCGAATGATCTCTTATGATAGGTGATGTTTCCCATGATTCGAACATGGTCAATGGTTGATCTGAAATTTTTTGACTCCATCCTTTGGTCAAAGATATACGATCTTAAACTACAACAGGAAACATCTTAGTTGCATGAAATTAAACTTCACAACAATTTCCTTATCACTAGATGTTAAACTATATGAAATTTGGTCCTAGTTGCGTGTCCTTAAACTACATAGATGGAATATCCCTATACGATGCTTTAAACTATAGAATCGACTCATCATCCTCTCCTGAGAGGATAACCCTCCACTTTCAGCATTGGTCTCCTATCTCGTCACCTTTTAGAACTATGTACGACTTTATTCCCAATTTATGGGATATGTAGTGATGCCTAGACCCTCTATATTGGTTCCATCAGTGAATTCTACCCCCAAGTGAGACTTTATTTACTATAATTTATCCCCCAAGGCCTCCATTCACATTGGTTTTGTTATTACTAGCTGGAGAAGTTGTATCACCACTCACCACTGGTCTTGGTCACATGACCAAAAAAAGTACACCCCAACATCCTAGTCGGATGACATTAAACTATAGGATGTCATCCTTGACACAAGAAATTAAACTATATGGAACCTCATATTTACTATATGAAATTAACATTTGTGTATAATTTACATTATGTAAGGCATTAAACTACATGGTTCATGTACCCATCACATGACATAAAAATGTGTGATACTTTAGTTCTCTCTTGAGAGGATCTTCTCCATCAGTTTCAGTCACCTACCACACCACGTTGCAGAACTATGTAAGGCTTGATTACTAGTTTCATGGGATATATAGTGACACCCATATTCCATATCCTAGGTCCATACTAGTCACTGATCTATTTCAGGACCTCTATCCCCATGAGTGGGTTCAATTATCACTCATTGATATTCCCCTTCAACATGCTCGAATGCATGGTGGTGTAGAACCTATAACATTGGATTCCTCCAGAACACTTTCCCAATTCATCTTCACTCTTTGATTCTTCCTCAATTTGGATCCCCATAATCCTCCAAATCTGAATGGTCTCCCCTAATGACAATGGTGCCTCGTAAAACTAGTTCACCTCCCATCCTAGGCACACGTCCAAAAGGATTTCTTACAATAGGTGATAGTTCCTGTGTTTTGAACATAGTCAATGGCTGATCTATCATTTTCTCACCCCGTCCTTGATCAATGTGGTTATGGAACCTATGTTTAGAACATGGTGAACAATAATTTCTCACCCATTTTTCATTCCCTTTTGTGGTTCAAATACTGAAATTCATGATTTACCTCCTCTTCACCACCCTTTGTTATAATGGAATTCTAACACTCTTGGTGTTACCCCACTCGTGCACTCAAACATGTCGACCAAGAAATTCAGAATTATTGGGACTCTCTCGACCCAGTCTCTCTTATCTATTGTTGCTCACTCCCATGTGATAAGGAAGGATTCTCACCATTCCTTGTTTCCCACACTGATCATGGATCACATGGGATTATGAACCTTGGTAAGGCCTTCCCTGCATCATCGAGACACATCAAGCACCCATCCAGTTCGGGCCCCATGGCCTTAAAATGGAATAAAACTCTTTTGTTCCAAGAATAGTGACAATAAATAGCATGCAATCACCCACACATACAATTGTAAAACGTTTCCCCCTATTTCAGTGATACACCTATTCTAGCAACAAGATTGTTGGGACCTTCCATTTACATCGATTATAATCCTCTCTAGAAAAATAGGTTGTCTCATTCCCATGGTCCAATCATCATGACCTTAAAATATTAGCCCTAATCCAAGAATCATGACCTTAAACTATGTGTAACTTGTTCCTGGGAAGCTTTCATGGCACAAGGCTCCTTTAGGCCTCTATTCACATCGAGTTTGAACTCCATGGAACCACACAAATCCTTTTAGAACAACCCACTTTGGTCCAAGCTCCATGACCTTAAATTGGTAGTATCCTTTTAGTACAAGCATTATGAACTTAAACTATGTGAAACTTGTATTAGATATGTTAATTTATCATGAGGCCTCCCTGAAACTCCTTTCATGCAAAGTTCACACTCTCTTTCATGATCCAAAAACTAGTCCCCTATTTTGGTTTGGCCTCCATGACCTTAAACTAGTGGTAACCCATTTTGGTCCAAACACCACAACTTTAAATTGTGTACGCCTCCCCCCTTATGGATCTTGATCAACAATTGGTTTGCATCACCTTTTTTACTTCACAGACTAATTCCCCCTTCATTGTATCTTCACTCGAGAGGAATGCCTCTTTTGGTGTCGGTCACCCACCACAATGCATTTCATAACTACATATGGATTGAGTTCCAGTTGCATGTGATAAATAGTGTCACCTATACCTATTATCTCAAGCCCAATTTTAAATCCACTCATTGATCATTCCTTGTTTTGGAACCCCTCGTTCCACTTTAGTTCTTAGTTACCCTTTTCACACCAAGGTGGTGTGACATTCATATTGAGGTGGCCTAAGCATTATAGCCTCAAACTATATGCACCCTTACAAAGGGAGACCTGTGTAGTATTAGACCTCATCTTGGACCTCCATCTATGTCGTGCCATATAGACTCCTTTATGAAAATTATAGCCCAAATGGAATGACCATAAATTGACCAAGGTAAGAGGCACAAATTCCCATTAAGTTGAAAACCCATAAGGGGAAACCTGAGAAAAATTCAGGTTTTCACCCACAAAGTCACCCCTATAACATGGGAAAAAGTATGGGAAGCCTTGGTTCTCTCTTTATAAATCTGGTAGTTCTCATATGAATTTCTACGCATTTACTCCATCTCCTAAATTTTCAGCTTCCTTTGATCAACTGTACCAGAAAGATTAGAATTTCATTGTTTAATGGCCCATTAGGCTCGATGATCTATCTCAATGGGGAGGTGAAAAATCTTTCTAAAAAAAATCTTATAAGGTGACATTCCAATTGGAGTCTTAAAGGCAGTATGGTAAGCCCATAATGAATCATCAAGTATAAGACTCTAATCTTTTCTTTTGGGTTAAACATTTTTTTCAAGAATTTGTTTTACCTATTTATTATACACCTCAGCTTGACCATTAGTCTATGAGTGATATGTAGTAGACACTCGATGCCCAACCCCATACTGACGTAAAAGTTATTGCATTATTTGGTTGCATAAATGAGAACCCTAGTCACTGATGATGAACCTATATAATCCAAACCTATAGAAAATTTGGGTTCTAAAAAATTTCACAAATATCTTGGAATCATCTATCATCATGGCTCATGCCTCTACCCATTTTGAAACATAATAAACTTCCAGAATAATGTACAAGTTTCTAAAGTAATTAGGAAACTTCCCTATAAAGTCAATTCCCCAAACATAAAAAATCTCATAGAAGATCAAGGGTTTTTGTGGAATTTTATTTCTTTTAGAGACATTCCCCATTCTTTAACAATGAGGGAACACTTTAAAAAAATTATGGGTATACCGAAATAATGTTGGACAAAAGCGACCATAATCAAGGACCTTATGAGCAGTCCATTGGGGAACAAAGTGGCCCCCACAAGCAAGAGTGTGGCAGAACTTAAGGACTGACTGAAACTCGCTATCGAAAATAAAACACCTAAGGAATTGTGTACTACATGTGCGCCAAAGGTAGGTTTCATCCCAAATGTACCAATGAGACCCATGTTTTAGATGGTAAACTTGGTTTATATTAAAATCAGTTGTAATGAAAGATGCTACTAAATAATTTAAAATTTTAGTATACCAAGGAATAATATATTTCATGCGGTACAATTGCTCACCCGGTAACATGTCATTTATGGGAATATAGGGGGATGAGTCAATGTCCAAGTATGGGAGGATCCTACTGATATGGTCAACCACCACATTTTATACCCCTTTTTTATCTCTAATTTTGAGGTTAAATTTATGAAGGAGGAGCATCCTGCGAATGAGATGTGGTTTGGATTCTAGTTTCTTAAGGAGATACCAGAGGGATGCATGGTCTGAGAATAGAATTACTTTTGACCCTAAAAGGGATGACCTGAATTTATCCAAGGAAAACCCAATGGGAAGAAATTGTTTTTCAATTATGGTGTAGTTTTCTTATGTAGGGTCCAATGTGTGTGAGGTATAGGCTATGACATGTGGAGCTTGAGTTAACCTTTGTGATAAGAATGCCCCAAAAACATAATTAGAGGTGTCACATATGAGCTCAAATAGTAAATCCCACCAAGTTGGTTGGATTACCTAGGGTGACATGAGACTCCATTTCAATTTTTTAAAAGCTTCCTCACATTCTTTATAAAAAAAGTTCTTTTTCTCTTTGGAGTAATCAGAAGAGGGGGTTCAATCTTACAAAATTCATGAATGAAATAATGGTAAAATACACCATGAAATAAGAAACACCACACATCCTATACATTTTTGGGGAATTCTAGGGAAGAAATGGCATCCACTTTTGATTTGTCTACATGGATACCATCTCCATAAATGAAATTTTCAAGTACTATACCTTGTCGCACCATGATATGGAATTTCTCATAATTAATATGATATTATTTTAAATAAAACGATGTAGGATAAAACCAATAATACTCAAAAATTAATCAAAATAAGATCCATAAATAGTAAAATCATCCATGAATACTTCCATTCAATTCACTAGGTAAACCAAAAAATACTAACCATGCATTGTTGGAAAGTACCCAGAGCATTGCACAAACCAAATGAAATCATCCTATAGGGAAAGTGAAGGTTGTATTTTCTTGATCCTTGTGGGAAATACAGATTTGAAAGTATCTATTATACCCATCAAGAAAATAGAAACGAGACTTCCCCACTATCCTCTTTAGTACCTAGTCAATGAATGATAATGGGAAATGTTTCTTCCTAGTGTGTTGGTTTAGTCATTGATAGTATATATAGTCATTCAAACTATTCTGAACATGGGTTGGAACCAATTCATTATTCTCATTTTGAATTATAGTAAGACCAATTTTATTAGGAACTACCAATACTAGACTGACCCATTGGCTGTTAAATATGGGGAAATGATTCCAACAACCAATAATTTTGTTACCTCATTTTTAACAACATATATGAGGTTGGTCCTTATTTGACATTGTGACAACATCACCGGTTTAGCATAATCATTTAATAATATATGATGTGTGAAAATTGATGGGATAATACCAAGAATGTCAACAAGTGTCCATACCAAATCTTGTTTATACTCTCTAAAAAGTTTAAGTATTCACAATTCATGATCTAGAGGGAGTGAACTAGAAATGATGATGGGAATATTGTTTCCATTATCAAGATATGAATATTTAAAATTTAGATGTAATGGTTTAAGTTCCAATTTAGGGGGGTTTTGGATTTATGGGAGTGATTTTGAAAGTGATAGGTCATTGATCTCATCTAACTAATTAGTGGTAACATCCTTAATTGAGGAATGAGATTTTACAAGATTAGCAATATAATCGATGGTCATGGGATCCTCGGTGCTCAAGAAATAATCAATTAACAAACATGATTGAACTTTTTATAAACTAGTACAACAATCAATACATGATTCATTACCTATAATTTTTATTAATGATGAAAACTCAGAAAGGGGATCAAAGGAAAAAAAATTTAGGGGAAGGGTGTACATCAATAGAATTAACTGAAAGTGAGTAATGTTATTTTGAGGGGTGCTTCATGGAATCAAGGATGTTGAAGTGGAAAATGTCACCACCAAACTCCATATATAATGTACCATTATGGACATTAATTATGGTTTTGGATATTTTCAGGAAAGGCATCCCCAATATAATTGGGGAACACCCATTCATCCTATCATCTTTCATTTTAAGTACATACAATTTATATAGAAAAATTAAAAATTTCACCCTCACATGAACATCCTTTAACACACCAATGGGGTGTGCGGTACCCCAGTTTTCCAGTTGAAAAACAATTCCCATGAGCTTTAATTCACCGACCTACAATGAAGAGAAAATGGAGCGAGTCATTACATTTATAGAAGCACCCAAATCAAGCATAGAATTGGAAAAGGAATACTCCCTTATGGTGCATGGAATCAAGAATGTTTCTAGATCATTACATTTGATTGGAAGTTATGGCTCTATCAATTCTGAGATGTTCCTCCCCAATATCACCTTTTCATGTCTTTCCAACCTCTAATAGGGGAATTAACATAATACAACCAATATTTTGTAGTGTCTTCTAATGAAAAAATGAATGAAATAATCTTTAATTGTTCTTCATACACATTAGAAGGTTTTAATATAGAACACATAATATAAAATTCTTTTAAGTGATTATGTGAATCTTCCACTGTGAGTCCATGGAATTGTGGTAATAAGTGAACTAAACCAGATTTAAGTTCAAAATTTGGCACCTCACCTTGTATTGGAATGTATGCAAGTTGGATACCAACATTAGGAGGGGTTAGTTATTTTAATGTTAAGTTATTTTCAGCTATGTTATACATGTTATGTTCATTTTCTTGTTTGGTTCCAAAATAATAGGGGGTTATAAATTTCTCAAGTTGTGGTGTGTCCTCCTTCAAAGGGTTATCCTGTGTGTCTCGATGTCGCTGATGTAGGATTATCTCCGGTTTGGGTTTAAAAGGAGGTAAATCTCCTGGAGTAGAACACTTCATGCATAGAAACTACACAATAAATAAATCAGAAAACAAAAATATATGAAAAGGTATAAGATAAAACAAAAAAATATTCACAAAATTTACAAATATCTTATAAAAACACGCACTAAAAACCAAAGTTCTCCCCGTAAACGACACCAAAATTTGAACGTGTTGTTGTGGAAAGTAAATTTGATTATGATTTAAAGATGATTTTGTAGTCTAGGTCAGACCATAGATTTTCTCTCAAGGCTTTTTTATAGGTTTAAAGTGTGTATTTTTAAAAAAAATCACTAAAAGAGGGGGTGGTTTTGAAAATCATTTTAAGAAAATAACTTAATTTAAAGAGTTTAATATTTGAAAAATAAAGGTGTATTTTTTATAATTATAATAAAAGGAGGTAATTTAAAGATCACTACACATCTTGGATAGTTCATAGTTCTAAAAATTTTATATGTTTTAATGTAATTATTTGGTTGAGGGTTTTTAATATCTTGATTCCCCTATTGCCTCTTAAAACAATGCATAAAGAAGAAACCCTTGACACAAAAATCATTTTGTAAAGTTGTAGACCTCAAGAATATAAAAAGGGATACCAAAGAATACTGAAGTCTTATATATGTGTGAGAGAAAAACGATTCCTATGTTTTCTAATCAGAAATCAGAACAACCCAAGATTCCCACTTGAATTCTCAACCCAATCAGTGTTGAAATGAAAAGTGTTTCACTTAGTTATACCAAATCACTGCATTAAGAGGAGAAGGTTGCTAAGATATAACATAATTGAAATATTTAACACACAAATTACACAAAACCATTAGAATAAAAAGTTCCTAAACTCCCTCCCAAGTGTGTGTAGGTCCCTCGAAATGATCGTCCACTGTTTAGCTCGCCATCGAGAGGAGGAGGAGGCTTGGGTAGAACTTAGACTTCATCCTTGATCCTCCTATGAGGATAGAGGCCTTCAGAACTTCTTGGAAGAGGAGAGGAATCCTTTGGGACTCCAAAATTATAGAACTTTTTTCCTAGTTATAACTTACAAATGGGGTTCCCAAGGTTCCATTTTATAGGCAAAGTGGAAGGTGGTTTTGGTCACAAATATTTCTTAAAACCACTTAGAACATGGTTTTAGGCATCCATAAAGTGTTATATTGATTTTTAAAAAACTTAAAACTTATTTAACCACCTCTTTACTATATCCAAATAAAAGTTTTTATCATTTGGAGGTCTCCATCTTGAGATATGGATGAAACACAACACCCCACTTTGGACTTAGTTCATATTCAGTGGCTTGGAAAAATAAATTTGGTTGGGCTGTTTAATGGAAGAATTGGGATTTTTTGTCTTAAAAATAGTTTTAGACCAATTAATTTTGGATCAGAACAAAAAAAAATCAGTACAATTGAATGCACGGATTAGGTGAAGTGTTCATTTGATTCCACTGGTGTTCTTGGAATCTTTTACATTTTGGACCATTTTTCTTAAACTTCATTTGGGACCTTCAAATCACCTCCAACAACAAATGAAAACATCCAAAAAATTAAAATTAACCTTTTTAACAGTGATTAAAAAAATAATGTAATAAGAAATAAAGTGAAATTTGTTATAAAATTTGGAATTTATGATAAAAATCAGTTTAAAACAATGATGTAAGGGTGAAATAAAACAATGATTCACATTGCGATCAGGTCTTTGAAATTGATATCAGAGGAAGTATAATAGAAATATTGGGAACTAGATTTAGAAAAAAATAGATTAGGGAACAGAACCCTATGATATACTTTGAGTATAAGTACAGAAGAAAAACCTAAAGTTTTGGTGAGGAATAAATTATGTGGATTTCCTAGCTATACATCCTCATTTGGATACTACAAGTGGATGTGGTTTGGGAATAATTTTATCTAGGGGAAATAACATATAAAAAGTCACATTGGGATTTGAATCGATCTTCACCTGGTACATGATAACAAGCCTTAATCTGCACCTACTTTGACACTCTCTAGGGATATGCTTAGGATAATTCACATTTTCTTTATAAACTTTTATGAAGGATTAAAATAGATGATGGAAATTAATAGCCTAGGTTAAACCTAAGGTGTATTATATTGAAAAATATTATCATGATTTAGACATCCTATAAATAATTACATGGGTTTCCCAATACAATTATTATTGTTCAAACTATGATTTTTTGGTTTTAGTCAATGGATAGAATCCAAGAGAATCGTATTAACCTTGAATATGATGGAAAATGTGGTGATTATTAGTAACCAAATGGGATGATGGATGGAGTAAAATATATCATGATTATTATAAATAAACTATAATGATATATTATTAATAATCTATACCTTAACCAACTCCCAGACTCACCAAAGAAGAGAAAGATAAAGTCCACTAAAAGATCAAGTGGTGGAGACTATAGAGGGAAAAGGGATCAGTTTCCTTCATGTCAGAAATATAGAAAGATATACCCAAAAGAATGTCTCAAAGGAACAAAAAAATGTTTTATGTGTGGAAAATAAGGGAATAGAACAATTAATTTCCAAGGAAAAGTGGGAAGTTCAGTGGAGAGAAATAAATTTCATCCAAAGACTATTGATCATAGAGATGAAAGGTATCGCAAGTGATAAGGATATCGATCACAGAACACTCATGAAGGTTTTGAGTATCATGAAAAGAGAGGATCATAAGATATTTCCCAAGAATATCATGGACCCAAATGGGATCCCTTCCCCTATTTATTGGAAAAGTGTGGGTTGAGTTTTGCAAACAAGGATTCTCCCATCACTGAATTTTAGCATTTTCACCTCAGAATTCGATCCAACTATCCCACATCAGCTCCACTTCTGAGGGGGGGGGGGGGATTTATTGATTCTAAAAAAAACACGTGTAACAGGATATGTCAAGGGTCTCATGGACCATTTTAGGAAAATCGGGTACAAAATAGGCTCAAAACCCATATAAGGGTTTGGATTCGTGAAAGATCAATCCTTCATGTATGGTTCCCACTTTTCCTTAAAGTGTCTTTTTAATAAAATTAAAAAATTCATTGGGAAATCCTTTGTGAAAGACCGTGGTTTATCAAAGGCTGTCAGAGTGCCGCAAAACATTATCTTATGTGAAGATGATAATATTTCCCAAAATTTATGCTCGAACCTCTATGGTTTCTATAAATACTCCCTTTACCCATCATTTAAATGGTACCCTAACCTTTGGACTTCCATCAAATATCTCAATTTCTGAAAATCCAACCTTTAAGAACCAATGATGAAATAGATTCCTACAAGTATCCATATTTCATGAGTAACCTACCATGAGTCCTTTAAAACTTAGGATCATGGTAGAGATAAAATTCATGAAAGATCATACCATCTACACTAGAGCCATATGACTCATGTTTCATAGGGTTTTGTGAGATCTCCATCTTTTTCAAAACCCCTCCCATAAAAACCATGACACCATTCTTAGGTTGGTAATCCATGTTTCATGAAGAACTTAGTCTCATGAACCCCAACTTTGTGACCCCCAACCTTCAAGAAACCCTCCTCACTGACCCCCACATGTTGCCTCCTTTTATAAGATGTAGCTTCAT
Organism: Viscum album; assembly: GCA_963277665.1. Classification (NCBI taxonomy): domain Eukaryota; kingdom Viridiplantae; phylum Streptophyta; class Magnoliopsida; order Santalales; family Viscaceae; genus Viscum; species Viscum album. The sequence continues at coordinate 58,929,578 of OY728156.1, forward strand.
CAAAGTTGAGTTCTCATGGGCCTTTCTCTTATCCAAATCAGGTTTACTTATGTCTCAATCATATGAACAAATTATATCATCAACCCTCATTCATAGACACCTTTATCTAAGCATGATCTAGGTAATCTCATTGCATTTTTCTCCTATGCACAAGCACCCTAATCTTAGGACCCCTGTCTTATGCCTAAAACAGTCAGTGTCTATGACTTTTTATATCTAAAATCATCTATGAAATGGAAACATAATCTCCAATAGTGGCATCATTAAGGGAAACTAGTTGATTTTCCCTTCATTGAGGAAATGTGGGGTCCTCACATCCTCCTCTCCTCTTACCCTAACTAAGAGTGGTTATCCCCATGTGTAAGACCTAAACCAATGTTCAAGCTTTAAGACTTGAAACTATATAGCACTAACATATTAGTCACACAAAATTAAACTATGTACAAACATACTAAAAAAATGTCATCATACTATATAATTACTCTGTGTACCAATCATAGGATGCCCCGGGTGATGAGCCTAGTAAAACTCATGTAATGAGCATGGGATTCCTCATACAATATTATTTTCTCCCCAATATATGGGAAGCTATTGGAACCAAAAAAATCATCCAATAATGCTCTAAACTCCAAGGAACCTGATCCAAAAGTGTATCTCATTTCACAAACTTCAATTTGACTATTCATAGAGCCTGAATAGAGTTTCATATTAGAAGTTATGGTTGTTTGAATTCATGCTACTAAAAATGGAAAACCAGGTAGATTTCATGGAAAAGTATGGGTTTGCACAAAAATTTACAAAAAAGTGAACGCAAGTCTTTAACAGTCACGCAAGTGAGTTGCATGCAAAAGGAAACCAGAATTTCCTTGGATCCCCCTCAGTTCAAACATGCACCCAAGTCCCATGCACACAATAAAGAAGTGTTGCATGCAAGATTGGAATCTTGAACGAAAATACTTCCATGAACCCATGATTTTTCATGCCAAAGGTGACATAAAATGGAGAACATTTTGCGCGCATGCAAGTTGGCCTCCAGAGAAAAAGGAATTTGTTTGCAACTCCATGATGTTTCATGTTAGCGCACAAAATTGTGTGCCGAATAGAAACTTTCATGACACTATAAAGATGACTATAAATATGTCTATGACCCCTCATTCATGGGAGGATACTTCTAGGTGGATATCTTGCATGAAAAACTTTGAGTTGTGTGCATCACACAAAACCTTAAAGTTTGAAATTTGTGTGCAACTACCTAGGCACAATCCCTCAAAGTACGGGCTCCTGCTAAGAATTTTTCATGCAACTATTTCCATAGGGAACACATTTTCTTAAAAATTATCATATTTTGAGAAACCCTCTTCACGTGAAAAGAAAAATCTTTCGTGCAACCCTATTTGCATGCAAAGCCTAATCTTGCACGCAACAATGTCCAGGAACATGCCCACTGGTCCATACTATAGGGGTTGTGCCCCCACACCCCCGCTTAGGATAAGTGCCAAGTTATTGTCCTAGGCCTCTAGCTTGATCCCTTTTCTACTATCACTGACCCCTATGAAAAATAGAGAGTCGCACCATGAAATTTTTAGGTTGGGTCTAGGAAATTTTTCCTTGCTCCCTTATGTAGCCCCAACTTCCACTCTATAATACCATGATTTGGGATACTCCTTTACAGCCCCTGAAACACCTTGATTTGATCTACTCATCTTGGTCCCATTCCCATGTCATGAGTTGATATTATCATCTTAGATTCCCCGAGTACCTTGAGTCTAACCATTCATCAAGAAAATACTCAAACCCCATAACCCGAATCCCATGATAGGTTGACCTAGAAGGGCCACCCATGGCATAAGTCCCACACTATCCATTGCTAGGAATCTTCTTCACCAATATTCCTCACTACATGAATTTAAATTGTATTATACCCTATCATTAAAGAATAGGATTCCTTATGCATAAATAATAAGATGCCTCATTCCATGACTATGAGAAGACATTCCATAGTCCTCACTACATGAATTTAAACTATAGCATACCCTATCACTCATGAATATGATGCCTTATGTTTCAAGCATAATATTCCTCATGCCATGATAATGAAAAGACATTCCTTAGTCCTCACTACATAAATTTAAACTGTAGCATACCCTATCACTCATTAATAGGATGCCTTATGCATCAAGCATAAGATGCCTCATGCCATGATCATGATAAGACAATCCTTAGTCCCCACTACATGACTTTAAACTGAATCATACCCTATATGACAATTTTAGGATACCTCTTGTGACAAACATGATATGCCTTATGCATCAAGCATAAGATGACCAATAGTACTCACTACATGAATTTAAACTTTAGCATACCCTATCATTAAAAATTAGGAGCCTTATGCATCAAGTATAAGATTCTCTCATGACCTGACATGAGGAATACATGATAGGAAACTCATTGAATAATCCCTACACACTACATCCTTTCACATGATGTTAAACTATAATCTTATCTCACTCAATAAACATAGGATGCCCTCATGACCTTACATGAGGAAGGAACATGGGCCACTTCCACATGTAATCTTCAACCACATCATTGTTGCTTATAAAAATACATGGTCTGCTCCCACACATAAGCCCCAACCACATCATCATTGCTCCTAGAATCACATGGGATGCTCTCACACATAATTCCTAACCATATCCTCGTTTCTCCTAGCAGTGAATGGTTCTTCTCCATAGATATTATCCCCAAGATCCTCTCTAATGGGTCACTCCTATGTGTAAGCCCCAACAACCATACTCATCATATGGGATGATCTCACGTGTAAGCCCCAACCACATGCTCCTTTGGGACTCCTCCATAGGTATAAGCCTCAGCTCATTCTGAACTACATGGAATTTGATTCCCAACTAGATGGGACATGTAGGAAGCCTCCCTGAGGTCCAAACCCAACATCCACACCCACCCTAATTATTTCCTGGGCCACATCCTCGATAAGATCATGCCCCTCACCTAGGAGACTACATCTTCTCCAGGTCCCTCAGGCAGCTTCCCTGTGTAATCCCCACACCATCACTCATCGATGCTCCCTTCGCAATGCGAGAATCCTTAATGTATGATGTTAAACTACATGGACCAGTATTTTCACAGGACCATAAACAGTAGAATAAAACTATGTGGGTTTTGATCCCTATCTTCTAAACAGGGTATATAGAAAACCTCCTTGAGGTTCAATCCCAACCAATGGTAAAACTAGGTTCCCCCTACTGGAGACACACATCCTGGATCTGTCTCAATGGATGTTTTGATCCATCTCCCATGTTCACCTTCATGGGGAATTCCCACCTGTTAGTGTGACATCATCCCTCTTAGGGACACACCTCTTGATCTGCCTCAATGGGAGTTCTGATTAACCATCCTAGGTTCATCTCAAGAGATGTTCTGATCCATCTCCCAAGTTATAATCCATGGGGCATTCTCATTCAAACTTTCAGATGGGACATAATACCTCTTAGGGAAACACTTCCTTGATCCACCTCTATGAGGTGTCCTGGTCAACCTTCCATCCCTAAAAGACGTTAAAATCATGTCCTAGATCCACCTCCATGGGGTGTTTTGATCCAAAACCTTAGATCCTTCTCCATGGGGCGTGCTGATCCATCAATAAACTATCTAGGTCTTCCCTCCCAGGGATACACCTTCTTGATCCACCTTCATGAGGTGCCCGGATCAACCTTCCCATCTCCACAAGACATTAAACTCATGACCTGATCCAGAATACCTATCGTATGTTGTAAACATGGGATACCTGAAGAAAAAATGCTTGAAATACTTATGCTCATGGTGTCAAATACCTTGTGGTTGACACAATATTCCTTAGGTTCCATGAATAAGATGTTTCATGTAATATGCCTCCAAATTCAAAAGGATATAACCTACCATGATATCAAATACCTCTTGGTTGACACAGGATGCCTTAGGTCATGTGCCTAAGATGCCTCACATGAGATTCCCTCCAAAGAGGAATAACTAATAGGTTCCCAACACACCCAATATCTAGATATTACCATACATGCCTATCATTACCATCTACTCTAATGAAATATTATTTCCCTATCATAAAAAAGCAACGTAATTAACTGGTGTCTATAGATATATGGCACCAAGAATGAGTTTCATGAAAATGACTCAAATCTATAAGGGAGACCCAAAATAGAAGACGAGATCCAAGGAAGAATCCGTGGAAGGAGGAATGAACATCCCATCATCCCATTTTGATCAAGGAGCTGACATCACCATCCATGATGGTGGAGGTCACCCACCTTTGGAAAGAGGGAATATATGGAATGAAATGTGCATCACTACTAAAATGATGTGAACCCCTACTGTGAAAGCATCAAAAACATTAGCCCACATGCATAAGACCCACACTGTCCCTTATTATAACTCCTTTAATTACATGAGAATCCTTACCATACAACATTAAACCACATGGAAAAAACCGATCACCCGACCTTAAACTATGCAGTCAAACTATCTATGTTTTGATCTAAGTCTACTAATAGGGTATGTAGGATGCCTCCTATAGGTTTAATCCCAACATCACAAAAATTCATCTATCTTCCCCCTAGGTGGAAAAAACCATGAAGTTTTATCATTCCCATTAGAAACACACTTAAACTCTTACTTCCCAAACATGAGGTCCCTAATGAGCCTTAGTTTCATCATAAAATTCTAACCACCCTCTCTAGGTACACAACGAGTATATGTGGGAAACATCCCCACAAAAATTTAAACCTATGATCAACCCATACGTGATAAGATTATGTGGGATAATCTATACTAGACTCTAAATATGTGAAACACCCTCTCTAGAATTTAAACATGTGATACTTCTTGATGAATTAGAAACTCTACTGCATGTGACAAGCATGAGATGCCTTAGATGGTGACCCTAGGAAGCCTTATTTGATGATCATAAGTTTCCTTACATGAAAAGTTATGAATGTATCCCTTAAATAATAAAAAATGGTTCAATCTTTTTTAAAAGTACACAATTATTTAAGAAAGAATCCTTGGATGCCTTATTCTGATGGAATTAGTTGACCTGTAACAGACACAAGATGCCTTAGGTTTTACGCCTAAGATACCTTATACATGGGTTTCCCTAAACTTCAAAAGAGGAAAATTTTTAAAGACTCCCAACACACTCAATGACCATAAATTATAGTCATTCCCAACGTCATCACCATCTTTGACCACAGGTAGCTTCCCTATCATGACAGAAAGTAGTTTAATTAACTGGTGTCCACTTAAAGATGACACTGATAATGAGATTCATGAACATGTATTAAATCTATGAGGGAGAATCGAACTAGGAAAAAAACTCCAAGGAGAAATACATGGAAGGAGGAGACAATATCATTGACCATGTTGGTAGAGACTTCCCACCATTGAAAAGTGTGAATGTGGGGAAACAAAAATTTGAGGGGTTACGACCAGTCTAAAGGCACTGACTACTTCACAGGAGGAAAAGTACACCTGATGCATGTCCTGATGGAAGCATTTCAAAACAAAATTTTTTTTTAACACCAAAGATAATCATGGAAAATTTGATTCTTAATCTGATGAATGTATCATTATTGGTTACTCCAACTCAATCAAAGATTATCATGTATTTAACAAAGGGACAAAAATGGTTGAAGAATCAATCCATTTTGTTTTTTATAAAAATTTTACAAAACATATTTCTCAAATTTTTTTTGAAAATTTTGTTCTAAATAAACCTTTTCAAACTAAATAAGTTGAATAAGGACAAAAATATTCTTCAAATTATGTGCCTAAAGTTTTCAGAAAAGTATAAATTCCATCCCATTGAAAATTTCATCGATGATTTACAAGTGAGAACTCATACTCATAGGTTGGTATTAAATGAGGTTTAACATGAAGCCTTTGTTTCTCACCTTCAACCTCAAAACCTTAAAGATTCCCTTAACGATGAAAATTGGGTACTTTCCACATAATAGGAACTTAATAAATTCATTATAAATGATGTGTGGACTCTATCGAAAGACCTATTAATCATCAAGTTATAGGATCTAAATGATTTTTTTATAAATAAACTAGTTAAATTTGGTAATATTACTAGAAATAAAGCCCATTTAGTTGAAAAAGGTTATAAATAAAAACAAGGAATCGACTGTGGTGAAACCTTTTCACTCACATTTCAACTTGAATCGATAAGAATTCTGTTGGAATTTTTGTCTCATATCAATTTAAAACTACTTCAAATGGATGTTAAAGGTGATTTTCTAAATGGTTTTATTTTAGAATTTTTTTTGTGAAATATACACTTGGTTTTGAAAATCCTCATTTTATAAATTCTATTTTTAGACTTACCAAAGATCTTTATGGATTAAAAAAATCCCCTCAATCTTGGTATGTATGTATTTTAAATTATCTTCTTTCAATTGGTTTTAAAATGGAAAATTATGATTCAAATATCTTTTTAAAACACATCTCAAATGTTATTTTACTCATTCAAACTTATGTTGATGATGTGTTTTTTAGATCTACTAATGAAAGAATTTGTTTTAAATTTTATGATTTAATTACAAAGTAATTTGAGATGAGATTTATGGGTGAACTCAAATTCTTCCTTGGTTTTCAAATCTCTAAAAATTCCAATGGAACCTTTTTAAACGAAGGAAAATTGACTAATGAACTTATAAAATGATTTTAAATGGATTATTCTAATAAAATTAACACTCCCATGAGTATAAATTGTAATTTAAGATTCAATGAAGCAGGTAAAACAATCCACAATAAGAATTATTAAAGTATGATCAACACTCTACATTACCATACTGTGACCCAACCTAATATCATGTTCGATATTTGTCTTTTAATTCATTTTTAATTAAATCCAAAGGAATCTCATTCCAAATATATCAAAGTAATTTTCATAATTTAAAAGGATCTAAAAATATTGATTTATTTTATCCAAAAGAAAACTATTTTTATTTAAATTATTTTATTGATGTTGATTTCAGTGGATAAAAACTAGATAAGAAACGTACTAGTGGAAATTTCCATATACTAGGAAAATACCTCATCTCATGGAGTAGTAAAAACACAACTTAGTTGCTCTTTATAAAGTCAAAGTGGAATACATAGTTTTTGGGAGTTTTTGTGCTCAAATTCTATGGATCCAACACACTCTCTTGGAATTTATCCTAACATTTAACCATATACATATCAAGTGATACAATACCATATCCATCAATGTATCTAAAAATTCTATCAAGTAATCTCACACCAAACACATTGACATTATTCACCATTTACTAATAGATCACTTCTAAAAAGATAACATCTTATTATATTTTTTCAAAATGGAATATAAAATCACTGATATTTTCATCAAACCTTCATTCCTTGATTGTTTTGAATTTATTAAAGGTGAATTAGTAATGGTTAACTTGTGAAATTATTCTTTTGATCAATGGATATATTGAGTTCTCTTTGAAAAATATTTTTAAACATATTGTTTTAATTTTTTTAAAAAAATATTTAATTTATTTCTTTATTTATCTATGATACCTTTTCCTCACCCATGTTATCATTTTAGGGGAAGTCTTTTGTCTCTTTAATTATGAAATCTTACTTAAGAGATATATTCAGTTTTCAAATTATTTAAATTTTTATTTTCAAACCATTTTATTTTATTTTTAAAGCTCATATTTTTATAAAATTAAGTTATTATAATATTATTATTATTTTAAAACTTTATTTTATACCTTATATTTATCTTTGGTACCTTTTTTTATTTTTTTAATTACCTTAGATATTTTTTATTTTTTTATTTTTAACTTTTTGTTTTCAAAAATTCATAAAAAAATACTTATGTAATTATTCTATTTATTTAAAAAAATATTTTTATCTCTCTCAAAGAAGATTAATGATGAGTAAAAATAGTTTATATATACTTTTATATAACTTTTATATTGATTTGTCTTTGATGGAATGTATCATTGGAGACATACTTTCAAAGAGTGGTTACACTTCAAAGGAATCTCCTCTACATGCTCTTTTAAAGAAGAAATCATTCAATGATGATGAATCCATTCCTTGAATAAAATCATTCCATGGTAAAGGTATGTACTGGTTTTGTTTATCTTGTATTTATATTATTATTATTATTATTTCTTCTCTTTATTTTTCTTTTATTATCTTTTTTCTTTTGATGTATTCTTCTTTCCTTGCTTCTTTACACTCCTCTATAACAAATGTATTATTTGGAAAGTTTAAGAGTCAAGAAGGTGTTTTATCTTTCTTTTATTATTTTTATCTTTTCTTTTATTGAATACTTTTATTCTTTTTCACATTCCATTTGATACTATATTTTTCTTTATTTTTTAATTTTTTTTAATTTTTTTCTTTAACTTTTCACTTTCCCTCTATAATGATCCTATTATTTAGGCAGTTTTGAAGTTAGGAAACGTTTTTAAAAATTTTATTATTATTATTTTTTTATTTTACTTTATCTATCTATAATGATTATATTATTTGGGGAGTTATAAAAATTAAAATGTGTTTTCAAAAAAATATATCTTTAACTTTCTTTTTCAAAGACTCGTTTTGATTATAAAAATTATTCCTTGTGTTTTTATTCAAAATATTTATTAAATTTATCCTTTATATTATTATTTTTATCTTTTTTGACATTATCCTATTTTTGATAATCACAAATGGTTAGAAATATCTTAAAAAGTAAAGTGGATAAATTTTATAAAAATATTTTACAAAGGGGAAGAGTTATTTTTTCAAAAGGGAATTGTTTTGTTCTTTATTTATTTTTCCATATCTCTTACTTAAATTATTTTTAAAAGGTTGATATATTTTAAAATATATTAAATTTATTCTTAATTCTTGTAAAAATCATGCTTTATTAGTTTCCTTATTAAGCTCAATGGATATCATGTTAATCTATTGAATTTATATTCTATCTATTTTATTCTTAATGTATTCTTAATATGTATTTTTTAATTAAGAGTTTGTGATCATTAAAAATGGGATATTTTGTTGTACCTTTATCTTTCATGGTATTTTAATGATCAGAAACACTCAAATATATTACTAACATTTTCATTTATGTGAGTTTAAATATTTTTATTAAATTCAAAGTGATGGAATTAAATGGCCTATTTAATTTCATTTGAAGCCTTGATGAAGTATTAGATGTATCTATATTCATGATTCAAGTTATTTAAAACTCCTTATAAAATCCAAATAAGACCTTGGAGGGTAGTGGTGGTGGCCATTATTGAAGGTGGAGAGTTTCAGACCACATCAGCTACTTAGTGTAGGGAATTGTCCAGCTGGTGCCATGTTTCAAGAAGAAGTTTCCCAAAAGACCCACTGGTCATCCAATGGTGAAGGAAATAATATATATTCTCCATCAAGTCCACTGGTTAGTCGATGGATGTGTACCATATATCTAATGCTAGTTCTAGTAGCATCTCGAGTTCCAGGAAGCCCATTGGTTACCAGATGGAGGCTATTGAGTATCTGGTGTCATTAGGTAGTGCCTAGTGAGGAAGCCTTTATTATGATGAAAAGACCATTAAGAAGGCCTATTCAATGTTATATATACCCATTAATTCAAATAGTTTCATGATCCTTTTTAGAGATTATAAAAGGACCCCCTTTTCTCTTTGAATACTCACCATGATAACTAGTGATTCTTACTCCCAATAATGTGATCCCAAGATCAAATCAAAGTCAAAAACCTAGAATTTATATTTACTCTAAAGATCATTCCATTTCTAAATCCTCTAAAGTCTCTCTAACTTACTCACAATATCTTCATCTTCCATTATATCATCTTCCATCAAGATATTTGTGAGATAATTTGTAAATTATTTTCCTATAGAAAATAAATATTTTTTTAACCTACATTCACCATTGTTTCACACTCTAAAAAATTGTGAGACAAGTTACTTGAAGAATTATTATGTTCAAGAGGTATATCATAATCCATAATTGCGATGTAAGAGTTCTTGGTCACTGTTGATTCCAATGTATTTATACAATTGACCTCTCGAGTTAAGGGGTGGAGATGTAGGGGCTCACATCAATCTTTAGCTGAACTCCTTACCAACTTTGTTTTTCCTCTATTTATATTTACATAATTTCATCATTAATCATTATCTTTCCTTATTTCATATTTTTTATTCAAAATTTTCCACAATTTAATTAATTTGATATATTATACTCAAATTGAAGTTATCAAATATCGTGTATTCAATTGCTCACTTTATTAATTTGTCATGCGTAAAATTTTTAGAAGAAAAATTAACCCCCTCTTGCTATAATCCCCGAATATTTATTTTATTTAAGGGTGAAATAATTAATTAAATAAAAAGATAATTTTTATGATCCGTGAAATGTAAATTCTTAATGAATCGTGATAGCTAACAAATAAAATGACTAGAGATTTAGTTTATAGAGAAAACCATTGTTAATGTATTAGAACTACTAGGGAATATACCTTGAGAGGATGGGTAGGTGAAATAGGTAATTTCAATTAAAAACTTATCTTTTAATGATATTATTCTTATATTTTTTTAAAACTCTTATCTCTTTCTCTCAGTATATGTAGGAAATATAAAATCCAAGACAAGTATTTTTTTAATTGGTTTGTCACTGTTGGATCGAATAGTCGATATAAAAGTCTATTAGATGGAACAATACAAGAGGGGGGGTGAATTGTAGGTTTAAAAACCTAACTTAAACTAATACAAATACAAACACCCACAATTGTATTGAATGTAAAAGGTATGATGTATTGTAATACTATTGTAAAGCATAACAATTGTATTCAAGGTAAACACAATAATCAGAGTAATAAAAATATGAATGATTCTACCTTAAAGCGTATAGAACCAATCAATACAATATGTAAAGGAATGATTGTAATTGAAACAATTACAATTGAATATGTAAAGAAAAAAGGAAACGATACAATCCCTTTCTAATACAAACAGCGGAAATGTAAAAGTAATACAATTCTTTTAACCCAAAGAGAAGGGTTATCCTTTCACCTAGGATAAAAAGGTCTGTCTCACCAACACCTTGGTGAGCCCTCGATACGATGATCGGCACGTCTGTCTGCCTATCCTCGGCAGCCCTCGATACGATGATCGGCTCGTCTGTCTGCCTATCCCCGGCAGCCCTCGATACGATGATCGGCTCGTCTGTCTGCCTATCCCCGGCAGCCCTCGATTTTGCAGGTAATCGGAACCTCTGTCTTTCAATTACTTGAAAGCCCTCGATACGATGATCGGACACACAAGGCTGATGAGAGAAGTCACAGTGTCTCTATCTAGAATCTTCGTAGTTCACAGAGTCTCTTCGTTCATCAGTATCTTCTCAGCTTCAAATGACCTCCTATTTATAGGCCTCGGGTTCCAACGGTCATATTGCCTCCAACGGTCATATTGAAACAGAAAGCACGACATCGTTTTGATTAGTACATAACTAACTCAACGACATCGTTTTGTTAGGACAAGAGATATATAGAAATGTAAAACATGAGTATGATTCATATGCAGAGAGAGTTTTTAGACAAAGTACCAAAACAAATAAAGATCATCTGAATAGCAGTCAGTACGATACGATCGACAGAGTCAGTACGATACGTTTGACAGAGTCAGTACGATACGTTTGACAGAGTCAGTACGATACGTTTTGGTCGGTACGATCAACATCGTACGATACGATAAACATGATAAAAGACAATTTGTTATTTTCAAACATATGATATAATACATTTGAGATTTCCAAAACATGACAGAATATATTTGTGATTTCCAAAACATGATGTAAAAGCCAAAAGAAGACTTTTGTCTTAACAATCTCCCCCTTTTTGGAAAGCACAAACACACACAGTAAATGAAACAAGAAATACTTATCTCCCCCTGAGTTATTGAAAACTCTTCTGAATAAGAAATTGAATACAACTAACTCCCCCTTAGGTATTGACTTTCCTAAGGATTGTATTCATAGATTTTCCTTAAGAGCATTGTAATGCATTCTCCCCCTTTGTAAAACAATCTTTGCTTTGTAAAAATTCTCCCCCTTTGTGATTTACAAAAAGAAAGGAGTAATTTCGAATTGTCTGAAAGAGTTAGTGAAGTAAAACAAGACAATGGATAAAAGAGAGAATTATAAGAGTTATTACAACACAAACAAGTTTCAAAAGAAACAAATACAACAATCATTTCTCTCTTTCCTTCTCCTTCTTTATCAGCTCATGAAGCACGGCTTTCATCTTCTTGATCTCCTTCTTGTCTTCAGAAATTGATTCACCTTGAGTTTTGAGAAGCTCCTGTTGATCCGCAAAAATCTGATCTTGATTTCTGATGGTTTCCTCCTGGACTCTGATTACCTCTTCAAGAGTATCAATTCTGTTTTGCAGAGTCTTGTTATCCTTGGATAACTCAGAATTTTGTTTCTTCAGTAAAACCATTTCATCTTTGAAAGATGAAACCTTCGAGAATTCAGATTGGAAAGCATTCATCCTCTCTTGCAAATCTTTCACTGAAGGAACATCGGCTCTTTGAGAAGATAAAAGATTCAGCCTTTCAACCGTTTCTTTATCAAGCTTGTTGAAAGCAATTGCAAGATCATTTGATAACCTTCTTATATCTTCAATAGCAACTTCATGGTCATTGATTGAGCTCTCTGTTTTGTACGACCACTTAGTCATCTTATTACATGCCTTCCTATGAACAACTGAGCTTTCTGAAAGAACTTTCAAATCGGCTTCTACAGATAAAACTTTCTTCCTCAATTCTTTCACAGATCCAAACTTCTTTCTCTGATTTTCAGTAATAAAGTCAATCTTTCCTTCCAGCCTCGGGAAATAAGGAATAGTTTTCTCCATTCTCCTCAAAACATGAACAATGTAATCACTCTTCTTGAGAGAGATTGTATGCTCTGAATCGGTATCATCATCATACGATGCTAGTTGATATGATCTGCTTGATTCCACAACAGGCTGTTTCCCTTTCGCTTTTACTTTCTGCTTCCTTTCTTCTTCTACTTTATCACTGATGACAACAACTTTATCAGACTGAGAAGATTGAGCATCTTCCTTTTCTTTAGATGACATCCTGTCCGGTGATCTTTCCTCTTTCCCTCATTAACAACAAACAAAGACTTTTCAGCATTTTCTCTATTGAAAGTACCAACTTCCTCTGGAAGTTTGTGAGATGGACAGAATGCATCACCTTCTATAGAAACATTTAGAAAATGCGCCGCTTGTTTCACAGACATAGATAACTTTCTATCGTACACAACGAAGTTAATATTCATATCCTTGTCAAAAGAAACGGTTTTGTAGAATTGACACACTTCATCAAACAGAACTGGATCTTGAGTATCAGGCTTTTCCACACAGAGATGTTCCCATCCTTGAAACAAAATAATCCTCTTGATTGTAGAATCGTACGTATCAAAGAATTCTCGGGATACTAACCTTTCTCTGTGAAAGTCTTTCTCTGTAAAGGTCTTTGAAGACATTTCAGCGGGAGTGTTGGCAAAAGATTGAGACATAAAGATGATGCCGATTGAGAAGATCGTACGATTGATTATAGCCGGTTGAGCAGAGCTTCGCCTCAATTCCTGGACAAACGATGTGGGTTTGGGGAGGGGAGGGGGGTATTTATAGGCAATAAAAAGATGACTGTTGATCTTCTACGGTCAGGATTAAAGAAAAGCAGATCAACGGTTAGAAATAAAAATAAAAAAATAATAAAAAATGAAAAAGAATACCTGTCGAAGATCGTAAGGTGATTGCTGGTTTTGGTGACATTACGATGGAAAACAATCTCAATACTATCATCGGTCGATTCAAAATTTATTGAATGATACGATGGAAAAGAATTTCAATACCATCATCGGTCGATTCAAAAATTATTGAATGATACGATGGAAAAGAATTTGAATACTATCATCGGTCGATTCAAAAAAAAATTGAATGATACGATGGAAAAGAATTTGAATACTATCATCGGTCGATTCAAAAAAAAATTTGAATGGTACGATGGAAAAGAATCTCAATACGATAAACAGAAAAATTGAAATGGTCAATACGATAAACAGAAAAATTGAAATGGTCAATACGATAAACAGAAAGATTGAAATGGTCAATACGATAAACAGAAAAATTGAAATGGTCAATACGATAAACAGAAAGAAACATATAAAAATAGAGTAAATATTTAAAGATCAGAAACATAAAGACATAAAGAAATGTCCTCCCCCTTTCTACGAGGAGTTTCTTACTATAAGGAGAACAACCACTATCCATGTACCAAATGTTCTTATTGATACACTTTTCGTTTCCCTAAAAATGAAGCAATTAGATTTTTGGAATCCAAACTTGTTTGGATCCAGAAGGATTAGATAACAGAATTTTAGGAATCCACATTTGTTTAGAAAAATGAGCTTTATGAAATCCTAAGGATTGAGTTTTGTTAAGAGAACAATCTCTTCTCCAATGTCCACCACATTGACACTTGGAACAGAAAATGGTTTTTTGAGGAACAAAATAGTTATTACTAAAAACAGGTTTGGAATAAGTAAAACCAAGACCAGAACGATTTCTCAAAGGTCTTATTTGAGAGTACATCCTATCAAAGTTTTCTTTTCCATGAGTAAAGTTTGACAAACACTTTTTCAAGGATAAAATCTCTGACTTTAGTTTTAAAACCAAATTCTTGTTTTCTAAAACATTTGAATTAGAACTAGAGTTAGACTCTAAAATGTTTTTCTTTGAAATAGCAGTTTCAAGATCCTTAGAAAGTTTATCTTTTTCAGATTTGACTTTCTCAAGGGTTTTCAAAATACTTTCAAAATCAGAAGTTTTCCCATCAAGATCTTTAGAAAGATCTGATACTTCTTTAGTCAAAATAGAAATTCTAGAATTTGCTTTTTCAAATCTCTTTTTGAGTTTAGAATTTTCATTTTCAAGTAATTTAGCAAATCTAGAAACTTATTCAAAAGAAGGTAAAGTATCATCTTCTGATGATGAGGGTTCATCATTTGAAGATTCATAATATCTATTATCAACATAATTTGCATTTAAAGAGACATTTGTAACAGCTTCAGCATTATGTACCTTAGCCATGAGACAATGATCTTCAATTGGTAGTCTGGCTAGAAGTCCAATATTCCTTTGTCCTGATGTCTCATATTCTGAAGAATCATCTGAGGAATCACTACCACTTGCACTCCATGTATCATTTGCTTTCAAGACCTTCTTTGTCTTATAAAACCTTTTCTTGTTTCTTTCAGAGTGTTTCTCTTTTCTATCTTTCCTCTTCAGTAAAGGACAATCAGGCCTTATATGTCCTGTTTTCTTGCATTCATAACAAGTTACCTCTGAATCTTTCCTATCTTTCCTGTCTTTCTTTTTGAATCTATATTGAAAATCTTTCTTTCCCACAATCTTGTTCATCCTCCGAGCAAGATTAGCTAACTCATTATCCGAAAGATTACAATCACTTGAATCAGATACAACAACTTTCTTGGATTTAGACCTTGTAACCCTTTCAGGTGTTTTGGCTTTAGATGCAAAAGCAACACTTCCATTCCCATTCTTCTTCTTATTGAAATCAGCATCTCTCTTCATTCTTGTCTCGTGCTGTAGAAGAGTTCCAAAGAGTTCATCAAGAGTAATCTGGGAAACTTTTCTATTTTCATCAATAGATGTTCTTTTTGACTCCCATTCATTTGGCATAATATCTATAATCTTATCAACAAGAGCTTCATCATCAAGACCTTTTTCTCCCATAGATTGTAAGCTGTTGACAATTGTCATAAACCTTTGTTGCACTTTACATACTGGCTCTCCATAAGGAAAAACAAATCCATGATACTCTGCTCGAAGCATTGCTCTCCTTGTTTCTATAACTTTGGATGTACCAAAATGAGTGACTTCTAATTTCTTCCAAATACAGTTGGCTGCTTCACATGAAGATATCTGACTATATATATTCCTGGTCATAGAGCATAATAAAGTATTGCGTACCTTGTAATTCAGTTGATATTCTTGCTTCTCTTGGTTGGTAAAAGTACTAACTTCTTTGTCAGGAATTTTGTAACCCCCAGTAAGCATAATAAAATTGTCTACACCAGTATTGATGACGAAAGTCTTCATACGATCTCTCCAATACTCGTAATCATTCCCATCAAAGATTGGTGGTCTAGAAGGATTCAGATTATCTATTGATCCGATATTCATTCCTGCCATCTAATATAACAAAAACAACTTTTCCACTCCACACGTTAGTGTAGTAGGTATTCAAGATAGTAATAAGAAATAAAGCTAGTAATACAAATCAGTGGAAAACCTCCTCTGATACCAATTGTTGGATCGAATAGTCGATATAAAAGTCTATTAGATGGAACAATACAAGAGGGGGGGTGAATTGTAGGTTTAAAAACCTAACTTAAACTAATACAAATACAAACACCCACAATTGTATTGAATGTAAAAGGTATGATGTATTGTAATACTATTGTAAAGCATAACAATTGTATTCAAGGTAAACACAATAATCAGAGTAATACAAATATGAATGATTCTACCTTAAAGCGTATAGAACCAATCAATACAATATGTAAAGGAATGATTGTAATTGAAACAATTACAATTGAATATGTAAAGAAAAAAGGAAACGATACAATCCCTTTCTAATACAAACAGCGGAAATGTAAAAGTAATACAATTCTTTTAACCCAAAGAGAAGGGTTATCCTTTCACCTAGGATAAAAAGGTCTGTCTCACCAACACCTTGGTGAGCCCTCGATACGATGATCGGCACGTCTGTCTGCCTATCCTCGGCAGCCCTCGATACGATGATCGGCTCGTCTGTCTGCCTATCCCCGGCAGCCCTCGATACGATGATCGGCTCGTCTGTCTGCCTATCCCCGGCAGCCCTCGATTTTGCAGGTAATCGGCACCTCTGTCTTTCAATTACTTTAAAGCCCTCGATACGATGATCGGACGCACAAGGCTGATGAGAGAAGTCACAGTGTCTCTCTCTAGAATCTTCGTAGTTCACAGAGTCTCTTCGTTCATCAGTATCTTCTCAGCTTCAAATGACCTCCTATTTATAGGCCTCGGGTTCCAACGGTCATATTGCCTCCAACGGTCATATTGAAACAGAAAGCACGACATCGTTTTGATTAGTACATAACTAACTCAACGACATCGTTTTGTTAGGACAAGAGATATATAGAAATGTAAAACATGAGTATGATTCATATGCAGAGAGAGTTTTTAGACAAAGTACCAAAACAAATAAAGATCATATGAATAGCAGTCAGTACGATACGATCGACAGAGTCAGTACGATACGTTTGACAGAGTCAGTACGATACGTTTGACAGAGTCAGTACGATACGTTTTGGTCGGTACGATCAACATCGTACGATACGATAAACATGATAAAAGACAATTTGTTATTTTCAAACATATGATATAATACATTTGAGATTTCCAAAACATGACAGAATATATTTGTGATTTCCAAAACATGATGTAAAAGCCAAAAGAAGACTTTTGTCTTAACAGTCACGAACCAACCCGGGTCGACCCTAAACCGGTCTCCCAAGCCGGCCCGCGACATGGCCCGAGAGGCGTTCTCGATACTCTCGGGATGGCGACAAGTGCCAGGGCATCAACAGAGGACAATTGGGAACGATTTATCCCAGTGAAAATAAATAAAGCAGCAGAAAAGTAGAATATCATAAAGTAAATAAATAACATGAAAAGAAAGAACGATCAAACACAATCAACTAACCTGACCATGAATAAAACTCCTCATGACTCTGAGAGTCACTCACTAGTCCACAACCAACTCTCTCCCACAATGGGCAATCTCGAGTCAAACCTGCAATAGAAACTAAAAACAGGAAAACACTATAGGCGTGAGTATTAAAACTCAGTAGGCGCGCCCAACAAACTATTCCCAATGCACTACCTTTAAATAAATAATTCAATAATTCCAGGTTTGAAATAAATTATAAAAAATATGGGTTTCAACACACTTTCATTTCTAAAATGAGTAACGGTCCATTTCCCTTTTTAATTTAAAAACAAGTTTAGTGTTTGAAATAAATAGGTACATTGCATTTTAAAACATTTTTACGAAAAATTTAGAAATCTGAATTTCAGTTGTTAGTAAAAATGAAAACCGCACACAACACACAACACATACTAAGGGAAATAGGAAAAGTGGAACACAGGGTCCAACAACCGAACTAGACCTCTCAATCATCCGCCACATACAAATAAACACTAAAGAAAACATGGGTCGAACCTAGGAGCTCGTGAACAATCCAGAACGTACCATACATGTGACTCATCCTGAAGGCATTCCCTAACTTGATGAGGTCATAACTCCCTAACACTTGGTATATCCCTTCATGGCCTAACCAAGGGGCCCAATCCCCATAGCAACAATAACTCAGTATTCCCCTGCTATGGGGTCACTAGCCAGTGCATAATCTAAACTAATGCAACAATCATTCTCAGAAGATTCAATTACTATGCCAAGTTACCATGTCAACACATATAACAAAAATAGGGGTGAGTCAAAATGCCAATCAAGTAACCAATCACGATGAATAGACATCACGGTCAACAACTCACACAATCACCATACACAACAAGATCACCCCTGAGTCACATCAAAGAAAGTTTTCCAAAATAATTCATTTTATTAAAGTGTCAAACTATCTTTAAACATCCTTTGAAAATCACCCATATTTAAAAAGAAACCAACACTTTCACATCACAAGTAAAACCATTTTTCAAATATATCAACACACTCTACTTTTATCAGGTGCCAAATGGGCCTTAACCAACTTTGAAGAAAAACACCATTTCTCAAGAGAAACCAGAATGTTTTCTCACGTGTCAAAAGAAAACATTTTAAATCAAACTAAAACCACACGTGAGAGTACATAAATTATGTTCAAAGGACAAAGGGGAATTATTTTACTATTGTGCGTCAACTCGTCAAAAAAGTAATTCAAGTGGCATGCATAAAATAAAAACTTTCATTTACATCAATATTTACTCCTAAAATAATTATCTAACAATATTTATCATTTATAAAAAATTAATGAAATAAAAATCAATTAATAAATTCTAAATTTAAAGGCGAGTTCAATGGGGGACCTACCTCATCTCGCTGTCCAAACACAGTAGTGCGATACGCCTCGCGCAGGTGTACAAGCAAGCACAAGTTGATGACCACAATATCACGGGGTTACCTTGAAAACGCACTGCAACAAATGCACAATAACTAAAATTACATAAACACAGACTTAAAACAATCCAAATGAGAAAACAATGCGAAAGAACCACCTCGACACGTTTTCAAATCACAACTCTCACCATTAACACTATTTACTAAACCACTTTAAAATTTATAAAACAATTTTCAAAAAGTATCTCACAGCTTTACACAGCCAAAAACCCCCTTCAAAACCTCTTTTATGACCAACCAATGATCTCCAACATATCCGAACATAAAACACACAACTTGCACAGTTGAATAAACTAATTTCACAACTTAATAAAAATACATCATACGTTAAAACTCCATTTTGAAACCATACACACTTCGATTTAGAAATTGTAACCCAAAGGTCCACTCGAGGAAGTTCAATTACCAAGTTCAACATCACGTTTATACTTCTAAACCAAAACATGTTTTAAGGAAAATAATTACCAATCGCTTGCAAAACCAACCAGCAAAATCTTAAATAAAAAGGGGGTGCACTACTTAACAATTTACGCCAAATGATCAAAGCAACAAAACCCAAACACCGCATACCACGATGATTGACTATAACAAATATACCAAATCACTAAGTAACAACTAAGGGTAGTGATAAAATAAAAGTTAAGTGAAATAATAAATTTAAAGGTAACACACAAAGGGGATCACACCTCAACTCAAGGCGGAATGGAAACGCACGCCCAAGACCGGTGCATGATCACATTCACACCTCAACGGTATGCTCTAGAAGCATAATTAAACCCTACGCAATAAATATTGAACCCCAATACATAGGATTTTAGAAAAAATTAAACCATATTAAAAGAACATACTTACCACGAACCCTTACCAAAGGGGCAGGCCGGGGGTTGCGGGTTGTGCCGGAGGTAGCCGGAGAGGGAAAAAAAGAACAACTGGATATGGTAGGAGGTTCGCTGTCACTGGCCGAACAAAGGGTTGGTGTGCCGGTAGTGGACCGACTAGATGCTGGTTGGCCAATGAAGAGAGTGTGATAGAATTCCTTACTACCAGATGTTGCTACACGGATAGTGCAGGGAGGGGCGCTGGTAGGAGGGTTGCACATCAGTCGGTGTAGGCATCTTGATGGTGCATGGTGTAAGGCAGAGGTCGGGAAGAAGGAAGGTTGAGGAGCCGGGTGGAGAGCACGGCGGGTGGATGGCCTGAGCGCGGTGGCTGGGGAGTGAACTAGGGGGGCTCTAGTAGGAGGGCAGTTCAGTGATGACAGATGGGAACTGCAACGAGGGGAGAGAGAGGGGCCCGACGTTTGCAGCTGGTCGGTAGCTAGGTAGAGGCAGGGGCTGCACTGGGTAGGCCGAAGGTGAAACAACAAGGTGGGACGCTGTAGGGGATCGCTACAACAAGGGGAGGGGAGGCTGGCAAGGAGGGATCGCACTGCTATGGGAAGAAGAAGAGAAAAAAAAGAAAGAAAAAAAGAAAGGTGGGGTGGTGGTGCAACAAGGACCAAGGGGAAGAGAGAAAAAAAATGCAGAGAAGGGGTAGGGTTAGGAGGAGAAGAAAGAGGAAAAAAATAATAATAATAAAACAAAGAAAAAAAAGGAAAAGAAAAACAAAAACAATACACATAATAATAAATAATAAAACAACTTTAGCAATAGTATAAAAATGATAAAAAATAATAATAATAACAATCTTAATAATAATTTTTTTTGATAACAATAATAAATATTAATAATAATAATACTATCATGAATATTAATAATCATACCGACAAAAAATATAAATAAATAAATAAACTCATTTCGTTTTAATAATAATAATTAAAATTATTAACCATGAAAATTTTAAATAATTCAATTAACATTTATTCATCCATTTAAATTTTCTGAAGACAGGAGGACTGCCGTTGCATGGGTGAAGCCGCACGAGGTATCCAAAATGTGCTCCACCTGGGCGCTTAGCGACGTCAACTAAAAAACACGTGTTTTTTGACATAACTCAAAATTTTTTAGTCTGGGACTCAACTCGAACCCCCAAAAAAATTTAAAAGTCAAAGAAAATTATAAAATAAAATAAAGGATAGGTCAGGGTGTGACAATTATCCCCACCATAATGCTTTCCACCCTCGGAAAGCCACAACAAGATCTAGACCGAAAGATAAAACTTATCAAGTGTCACTCACCTACAAAAGTTTAAGTGCCTCCAGCTGATCAGTCCAAACAGACACTGAAATCCCAAA
This sequence comes from Viscum album, assembly GCA_963277665.1. NCBI lineage: Eukaryota > Viridiplantae > Streptophyta > Magnoliopsida > Santalales > Viscaceae > Viscum > Viscum album. Next base: position 58,951,157 of record OY728156.1, read on the forward strand.
CACACAACTCATCCTTAAAACACAATCACCTTAATTGTCACCAAGCAGAACCCAAACCATCCATCTCAACCATGGAATGAATGAACTTAAACTACCTCCAACACTTATTATTATAATCCTAGTCCAACAAAACCACTGGATACTCTAATTCCAACGTCTGCTCAAGAGAAATAACCTAGGATTAGTTTGTTTTACACAAGACCACCCACCACCAAAATGATACTTGAAAAAAAAACTCTAATACTGACATAGGGAGGCCTGAACGAACTCCCCACCATAAGGATCAGGCTAACACTAACTACTTCGGGTGTAACTCTGCGAGACCCATTGTGGGTTTCCCCACCATAAGGACTGAGGAGATTAACCGATTTTGAAAGGTTCACACACGGTCCAAAAACCCCACCATTACGGTAGGGGAGGGAAGGGGCCAACCAAAAGAGAATCCAAACTATCATCATCACTACATTAACAAGGTCACAACCTTAGAAGAACACAAACCATGCCACACTAAAGACCAAGGTTAAACCAAGGCCCTTCTTCACTACTAGGGTTCACCTGACTACGCCCCAAATTCACTCCGAGACCTATGGCTAGAGCTCTATTTATTGAAGCATCTCATGCCTCGCAGTCAGGCTTCAAAAATTCCCAAAGATAACACACGAACCTCAATTTTACCAAAAACACATCCATTAGAACAAAAGTTTCAAATATGTTCATCCACAACCATTCTTACAACTTAAAGAAAAGAAACACCACAAAATGGCATAGGTGACGACTATTACATCCAAGAAACACTATAAAGAGAAAACCTCAAACTTATCTCCAAACACCATCCTACTCCTACTGACGGGCTGAGGTGACCTTCAACGAGCCAGGTCTGGCTTCAACGCACTTCTTGAAAACACCTCGACAGAATCGTTGTAAGTGACCTAGACATCCATAGGTGTGGCAGGTTTTTAGAGCATTCGGGCACATCGGCCTCTTGTTCCCCCACTTACCGCACTGGTGACAGATCAAGGCATTGCGCTGTGAGGAAGATGGCTGAAGGTCTAAAGGCCTCTTGATTCCTCTACCAATAACACCAACATCAGGCCGCTCCCCATACTTCTTATCACCATATTATGCACTTCTTCCCAAGGATAGTGGAGGATCTTCCACCTCAAGTCCTCCTGCTAAATCAGCTTCGGCGAGGAGAGCTTGTCTCACCACATCAGGGAAGGTGATTACGTTGAACTTTTCCACCTTTGATTGCAGCTCAGGACATAATCCAAGCTCAAAATTCCGAGCTTTCATGGGGTCATTTCCAACATACCCTAGTTCATACGGACCAAAGTCCAGGAAATGAAAAAAGAATTCCAACACCGATCCAACACCTTGATGAAGACCACACAACTCCATCCTCTTCCTAAACTTCGTCAACTCAGAGAAATATTGCTAGATGAACGATGACTTGAAGAACTCCCAAGTGAGATCTTCTCGAGGCTTTCTTCGAGACACAGACTTCCACCACTTCCAGGTTGGACGTTCTAACGTAAAGGTAGACAACTTCACCTTTAATGACTCAGGTGGTGTGAGAGAACAAAAGTTCCTCTCAATATTCCACATCCACTCCTCTACCTCAAGAGGATCTTCTTTCCCATAAAAGAGGGGAGGGTTCATCTTCCGAAACTCGAGGACGTAGTCCTTGGGTTGATCAACTGGAGGATTTGATAAGGATGCACCACCCAAATCTGTACCTTGGGCATCCATCGGACCTTCGTGAGGGGGAGAACACTAAGGAACAAGAAAACAAGAAGATGTGTCAAACATGGTCATTATCATTTCAAATACCAAAATAACACTTTTCACAATGATTTTTTCAGAAATAAGGAAAGCCCAGACGATTCACTAGAGGGAAACTAGTGATGATGGGTGACTCAACCATATGGTTGGCGGCCATACACCAGTCACACCACCGTCACTGAGAGCATTCTAGGGTAAAGTCTCTGACTCCACATGGCTTGCCAGACCATGCAAGCTCACCGAGGTCACTTTCCCAACTCTCATTTCATTTCCCAACACCAAACAAACCATAAGAATCAAAAGACATCAACAACCCAACATCCCATGGTAACCCGAGGTTCGGAATGAGCAAGGGTTCATGACGTCCTTCTCGTCTATATGCCTCGAGTCCTGACAATTCTATTCCTTCTACCATGACAACCCCAAATAACAATGGGCGCTCTAAGAAAAAGGTATTCTCCGGATCCGACCTCCTCTGATACCATTTTTCCACGAACCAACCCGGGTTGACCCTGAACCGGTCATCCAAGCCAGCCCACGACATGGCCCGAGAGGTGTTCCCGATCCTCCCGGGCTGGCGAAAAGCGCCAGAGCATCAACAGAGGACAATTAAGAATGATTTTTCCCAGTGAAAATAAATAAAGCAGTGGAAAAGTAGAATATCGTAAAGTAAATAAACACCACAAAAAAAAAAAGAACGATCAAACACAACCAACTAACCTAACCACGACCAAAACTCCTCACAAATCTGAGAGTCGCTCACCTATCCACAACCAACTCTCACCCACAGTAGGCAAGCTCGAGTCAAACCTGCAACAGAAACTAAAAAAAGGAAAACACTATAGGCGTGAGTATTAAAACTCAGTAGGCGTGCCCAACAAACTATTCCCAATGCACTACCTTTAAATAAAGAATTCACTAATTCCAAGTTTTAATTAAATTATACAAAATATGGGTTTCCACACACTTTCATTTCTAAAATGATTAACGGTCCATTGCCCTTTTTAATTTAAAAACAAGTTTAGTGTTTGAAAGAAATAGGTGCATTGCATTTTAAAACATTTTTGCGAAAAATCTAGAAATATGAATTTCAGTTGTTAGTAAAAAGGAAAACCACACACAACACACAACACACACTAAGGGAAATGGGAAAAGTTGAAAACAGGGGTCAGCAACTGAACTGGACCTTTCAATCGTCCGTCACTTACAAATAATCACTAAAGAAAACATGGGTCGACCCTAGGAGCTCGTGAAAAATCCAGAACGTACCATACATGTGACTCATCCTGAAGGCATGATCTAACTCGATGACATCATAACACCCTAATGCTCGGTATAGCCCTTCATGTCCTAACCAAGGGTCCCAATCCCTATAGTAGCAATAACTCAGTATTCCCCTACTATGGGTCCACTAGCCATTACATAATCTAAACTAGTGCATAAATCATTCTCAGAAGATTCAATTACTATGCCAGGTTCCCATGTCAACATGTATAATAAAAAGAGGGCTGAGTCAATAATGCCAATCAAGTAACCAATCATGATGAACAAACATCATGATCAATAACTCACACAATCACCGTACACAATAGGATCACCCCTGATTCACGTCAAAGAAAGTTTTTCCAAAATAATTCATTTTATTAAAGTGTCAAACTGGCTTTAAAAATCCTTTAAAAATCACCCATGTTTCAAAAGAAACCAACACTTTCACATCACAAGTAAAACCATTTTTCAAATATACCAACACACTCTACTTTTATCAGGTGCCAAATGGGCCTTAACCAACTTTGAAGAAAAACACCATTTCTGAAGAGAAACCAGAATGTTTACTCACGTGTCAAAAGAAAACATTTGACATAAAACTAAAACCACACGTGAGAGTACATGAATTATGTTCAAATCCCAAAGGGGAATTATTTTAATACTGTGCGTCAACTCATCAAAAAAGTAATTCAAGTGCCATGCATAAAATAACCAGTTTCGTTTACATCAATATTTAATCCTAAAATAATTATCTAACAATATTTATCATTTATCAAAAATTAATGAAATAATAATAAATTAATAAATTCTAAATTTAAAGGTGAGTACAATGGGGTACCTACCTCGGCTCGCTGTCCAAACACAATAGCGTGACACACCTCGCACAGGCGTACAAGCAAGTGCAAGCTGATGACCGCAGTATGACAGGTTTACCTTGCAAACACACTACAACAAACACACAATAACTAAAATTACACAAACATAGAATTAAAACAATTCAAACGAGCAAACAACGCGAAAGAACCACCTCGTCGCGTTTTCAAATCACAACTCGCACCATTGACACTATTTACTAAACCACTTTAAAATTTATAAAACAATTTTCCAAAAGTATCTCACAGCTTTACATAGCCAGAAAACCCCTTAAAAACCTCTTTTATGACCAACCAAAGATCCCCAACATATCTGAACATAAAACACACGACTTTCACAGTCGAATAAACTAATTGCACAACCTAATAAAAATACATCATACGTCAAAACTTCATTTTGAATCAATACAAACGTCGCTTTAGAAACTGTAACCCAAAGGTCTACTCAAAAAAGTTCAATTACCAAGTTCAGAATCACGTTTATACTTCTAAACCAAAACATGTTTTAAGGAAAGGAATTACAAATTGCTTGAAAAACCAACCAGCGAAATCTTAAATAAAAAGGGAGTGCACTACTTAACAATTTACGCCAAATGATCAAAGAAATAGAACCCAAACACTTCATACCACAATGATTGACTATAAAAAATATACCAAATCACTAAGTAACAACTAAGGGTATTGATAAAATAAAAGTTCAGTGAAATAATAAATTTAAAGGTAACATGCAAAGGGGATCATACCTCAACTCAAGGCGGAATGGCAACGCACGCCCGAGACCGGTGCGCAATCACATTCGCACCTCAACGGTAAGCTCTAGAAGTATAATTAAACTGGGAAATAAATATTGAACCCCAATACATAGGATTTTAGAAAAAATTAAACCCTCTTCAAAGAACATACTTGCCACGAACCCTTACCGAAGGGGAAGGCCGGGGGTTGCGGGTTGTGCTGAAGGTAGCCGGAGAGGGAAAAAAGAACAACTGGATAGGGGAGGAGGTTTGCTGCCACTAGCTAGACGAAGGGTTGGTGCACTGGCAGTGGACCGACTGGATGCTGGTTGGCCAATGAATAGGGAGTGACACAATTCCTCACTGCCGGATAGTGCTGCGCGGCAGTGCAGGGAGGGGCACCAGTAGGAGGGTTGAACATCGGTCTGTGTAGGTGTCTTGAGGGTGTAGGGTGTGAGGCGGAGTCCGGGAAGAAGGAAGGTTGAGGAGCCGGGTGGAGAGCACGGCGGGTGGATGGCCTCAGCGTGGTGGCTGGGGAGCGAACCAGGGGGGCTCCACAGCAGGAGGGCAGTGCGGGGATGGCGGCTGGATGCTGCAATGAGGGGAGAGAGAGAGAGGGGGCTGATGTTTGCAGCTGGTCAGAATCTAGGCAGAGGCATGGGCTGTACTGGGCAGGCCGAAGGTAGAACAACAAGGTGGGGCACTGCAGGGGATCGCCGCAACAAGGGGAGGCGCAGCTGGCAAGGAGGGATCGAGCTTCTACGAGAAGAAGAAGAGGAAAAAAAGAAAAAGAAAAAAAGAAAGGTGGGGTGGCAACGCAACAAGGACCAAGGGGAAGAGAGAAAAAAAATGCGGAGAAGGGGTAGGGTTAGGAGGAGAAGAAATAGGGAAAAAATAAAATAGAAATAAAAAAAACAAAGAAATAAAAGGAAAAGAAAAGAAAAAACCATACACATAATAATAAATAATAAAAAAACTTTAGCAATAGTATAAAAATGATAAAAATAATAATAATAACAATCTTAATAATAACAATTCTTTGATAATAATAATAAATATTATTAATAATAATACTATTAAGAATATTAATAATCATACCGAAAAAAATTATAAATAAATAAATAAACTCATTTTGTTTTAATAATAATAATTAAAATTATTAACCATGAAAATTTTAAATAATTCAATTAACATTTATTCATCCGTTTAAATTTTCTGAAGACAGGCGGACTACCGTTGCATGGGCGAAGCCGTACGGGGTATCTAAAACGCACTCCGTCCGGGCGCTTAGCGACGTCAACTCAAAAACGCGCATTTTTTGACATAACTCAAAATTTTTTAGTCTGAGACTCAACCCGAACCCCAACAAAATTTTAAAAGTCAAAGAAAATTATAAAATAAAATAAATTATAGGTCGGGGTGTGACATGGTTCACCCCACACTGGGTTACGTATAAGGATCATACAACGAAAGTGTGCTAACCTTCCAAAATCATTAAGTACATTAATTTTAAAATGTTTAGAGTAGATTTACTAACCCTCTAGGTTTAAAATAATCACTCTCAAAATCACACTTCTCTTTTCACAATTTATTACACACATTCAATTATAAGTGAATAGTTAGGTCTCACTAAAAAAAAATAGAAAGAAAGGTTATGCCTTTGATTTTGTTATAATATAGAATTCCATTTTCATCATGTTAAATAACTCCATAATATTCCTTTAAATAATATGTCAATGAGTGTTTGAAGTACCCCGAGAATGAGTTTTTCTATTGAGAAGGGGGTGGGGGTTGAATCAATGATGCTTTATTTTTATAATTTTTTCTTTAAAAATAAAACTCAATTATCTGTTAGAGTCTGAACAACTCAATTAGAAACTTCCATACTTTCCAAATTTAAACAAAAATGAAAATAAAATAGTTATAAATTAATTTTTACAAGGTTTGGTCCCAAGATGGGTGCCTACTCCTTACTATGACCGGTTACTCACCTTAAGTAACAAATTTTCAACTATAAACGCAAGTAGTTATAATGGTTATCCTCTAAAACCCATAATACTTCTCATATAAACACAACATCACACCATGATTCCCAAAATCTCATTAGATTCAAAGCCCCCTCTTGATAGTTAAAATAGTTTACGAAAAATGTGGAAAAGATTATAAGTGAATCTGGGTTACTCAAGCAACTGATGACGATGATCTTCCTCTTAGAGCCTTTAAGATAACTTATTCAAAATATGATCACCTTTTCATGACTTTAATCTATAATAATAATTTCTGAAATCAGATTAGTTGAACTTTCTCACTTAATGCAGAATTAGTTGATGATATTCTTCTAAAATATCGAATCATTGAATACTCGAGATCTGTAAGTTTTTATACTCTTCTTCTAAACTCATGACTTTAGTCTTTATTTTATCTCAGTAACCATATTTGAGACTTACTCTGTTTATATTAGTCTCTCACCCATCCAATCCCTTAATCAATAATTTCTCAATATTTTATAATTGATTAAATTCTTCAAATAAATTCCCACTCATATTCCAGATAATTCTCTGACTAAATTGCACACTATGATCCTTCGTGTATTTCTTCATTCAGTTGTTCCCATGGGAATGATCTCATGATATTAAAATATTCTATTATCATTTACCAATCTATCTCAAGTTATATTATAGTAATACCATCCTTCTCAGTTGATCTCATTTTAGCTAGTAATTAAAAATTCTCAGGAATAACTTCAACAACGATCACTAATAATAATTAAAAAATATATGAATATGAGAATTTAAGAATGTTCAAGCGGTGATCCCCTCTCTTCATTTCACAGAACCATCTTAGACTGGTATCTCTCTCAATATTATTTGTGATGTGAAACATCTCATCATAATGCAATATTCTAAATACTCACGTTGGATCAAAACATAGTAATCAAATCATGATTTATGAATTGAGGATTAACACAACATCAACCAATTTAAATTCTAAAAGAATCTTCTCAAAATATCCATATTCATAAATTTTCTAACTATTTTCCTCAAGATGTCTCTTATGAAACATTCTATCTAACCTTATGTTTTATAATTAGAGTCTACACCTTTTTCAAATTTTCAAACAATAAGTGGTATACCATAAGAGTTAAACGACTCTTACATTTTTCTTTGAACTTCACTTTACTTTTCCAATATTTCACTTCAAGTGATATTTCATAAGAGTAAAATGACTCTTTAGAAATCTATAATGTCACTTACATAGTCTCAAAATTACTCTTACATAATCACCAAATGAATATTATGAAGTCATAAATGAATCTTATAAAAAGGAAAATGAATCTTTTTATTTTCAGACGTCTCTTACAAAATATCACCCCTTTTCCAAATTTTTGGTGATTAGAGTCAAAATGAATCTTGTAAAAACTACATGAATCTTACACATACTTTGACGAATCATATGAAAATGTCAAATTAATCATATATAATCATTCATTTTTTGAATTTCTATCCATCTCTCTATAATGACTCTTACATAGTTATAAATAACTCTTACACAAAGTACTTATCCAATTTTATTCACCATTATATAACATAGAAAAAGTCAAAAAACATCCCTAAAAGCTTCTCAAAACTACCCTAATAGCCTCGACACATCTCAAAAACATTTTACCACCATAATATCACATCCTCAATAGCTTCTAATGATTCTTATACATAGTTTAATATAAACATAATCCTTCAACAATTTCATTGGACTCTTTAGCTACCCCCATGGATTTGTTATCAACCTTTTAACAATTATTTACAAAAATCAATAACTCACATGTGAGTCATTAAATCATAGCCTTTTATTTAAGAGTAATGTACTCACACCACATTGTCGGATAAGGCAATGTTTTTTATAAAATTCCTTCTATCATTGATAAGTAAATTTTGGAAAAGTGACTTAGATACTCTCCCCATAAATCCTTGCCTCATTTACATTTTATCCTCCTTATTTATAATAACCATAGATTCAAATTGATAGACAAATAAAGTTTTTCACCTTTCCTATTTTGACAAAGAATAGTTCATTATCTCCCCCCACTTGAAAACATAATCCAAATTATTATGGGGGTGTTTTTAGAACATATTCAATTGAGAGGAAAAGGATGAACATAAATTTTCATAATTAACTCATAAAACCTCTCTCTTGGATTTACTTTTGTAAATACATTTTTAATTTTATCCTTGGTTAAAATGTATTATAGTTTTACATCTCCATTTTTCACTCTTTCTTTGATGAAATGATATCAAATATTAATGTGTTTTAATCTTGAGTGCTCAATTTTTTTGGATAGATCAGTAGCGCTATGATTTTCATAAGAAATCATTTGTGTCTTATAAACTTATACTTTAGATATTCAAGATTCACTTTCATCTACATCATCTGAGTGTAGGCATGTTTTACTTCTATATATTCTTCCTCTACTATGCTCAAAGATACTAAAAATTTCTTCTTTATATTCTATCTTACACAACATTCACCTAAAAAGAATGTTCCACCTGATTTAGATTTTCTATATATTAAATCACTATCCCAACATGCATCTATGAATCCCAAAAATATAAATTATGTGATTCCTCTATACAACTAAACATAAATCATAGTTTCCATAACATACCTCAAAATTATTTTTTCTTCCAACATGTGAGAATCTTTAGGATCATTCTAATACCTATCATAAAGATTCACTACATATACTCTATATAGTCTTGGTAATATCATATAAAGAAAACTTCCAATTATTATTTTATATTCTCTCTGATTCAAACTATTCATAGCTTCATCTTTATTCATTTTAGTACCAACTTTTATAGGTGTTAAAAATTCCTTAGAAGCCTCGATGGATATTTTTTTAAATAATTATATGATATATTTTTATTGGGATAGGAATATGTAATAATATTTTTGTGTAACATGTAATCCCAAAAATTATCTCATCACACTTAACATGGAAATCTCAAAATGCATATTCATATGCTTAGAAAACTTCTTATATGAATACTTCTGGTCACCTAAAAATATTATGTCATCATCATAAACTATGATAATTAGGGTACCCGTGGTTATCTATTTCACATTAATATTATTGTCAACATTCCATTTGGTAAATTTCAATCATTTTAGAAAACTATATAACTCATAATACCAGGCTCTATGAGCCCGTTTTAACCCATATAAAGTCTTCTTCAGCCTATATACCATGCTTCTATCTCTGTCTAGAAAAATACTTTAAATTAATCAATAAAAAATTCTTTTTTTATATTAACATTTAAAAAGTTATACTTTATATCCATTTGAAATACCTTGTAATGTTTGTGTGATACCAATACTAGAAACATTTTTATTGATTCCAGTCTATCCACTGGTGTAAATGTATCTTCAAAGTTTTTCCCTTCCATATGAGAATACCCATTGCATACAATTCTTTCTTTTTTCTTAAAACCTCAAATTTCTCATTTAATTTGTTCATAAATATCCATTTGGAACCAATAATATTTTTGTCTTTAGGTATAGGTATATTCTTAAAAGTGGAATTATTCTCTATATTATCAAGCTCTTCATTCACAGCCTATATCTACTCCTCATGATCAACTACTTTTGTAACTATTTTTGGCTCAATCTATGAGAAAAGGGAAATTTTATTTTCAATCCTTAAGCTTATTCTTGTCCAAAATTTATCTTATTTATTGAAAATGATATTATTTGAATCAATATTATTATTTAATCTATAATGCTTTTATTTCTAAATTCTACCTGCTTCACCTTCATCACTAGATTGTTCATAATCCACATCACTAGAATTATATAGATTCCAAATTTATTCTCTATTTTCTTTATCATAAATATTTTATCTATATGAATCATCAAATTTAATCACTAATTTACTTATCACATTTGATTTTTTTGAATAAATTTGACATCAAAAAATTCAACCAATTTTTGTATCCTCTTATTCCAATATCTACATCCTATACTATTTTATAAGTAGCTCATTAAGATCCCTTATTATGATTTCTCTTAAAAATTCCCAGATTGATGTTCTTGATCATCATATAATAAGGAATACCAAATATTTTAAAGTAATTTATTATTTTCTTTCTCTTATACTGCATTTCAGAAGATTTCATGTGTGTCTTAGGTCTCATTAGAGACCTATTATATATATGTACACCTGTACATACTACCTACCTTTCAAAGAACATTGAGATTTTCTGTTCAACAAGTATTTTTATACCCATATCAACTATACTCTTATTCTTCCTTTCTACTACACCATTTTTATAGGGAGTATATGTTGTACTATATTGATTCTTAATTCCATGCTTTACAAGATATCTTTAAAAAGCATCGTAGGTGTATAATTTTCCATTATCCGATCTCAAATTTTTAATGTAGACTCATAATTCTTTCTCAACCTATCTTCTAAATATTTTGAATATCTCAACAACTTTCTAATTTTTCTTAATAAATATGACATTAGCATTCAAGTTTAATAATAAATTAAAGTAATTAAATAAAGATCATAATTGGTATAATTTTATCACATAGGTCTACATAAATCAGTATGAATAAGATCAAGTTGTATAATGGATATAATCTCTACACCTTTGTAAGTACCTTGGACCATTTTCCCCTTCATAAAAGTTTCACAAAAAAAATATTTCTGTTTTAATTAGGGCATGTCTCTCACCGCATTATACTTTTAAGATTTTACTCATTTTTCTTCGACCAAGATAACTAAGTCTCATATAACAAAACTGGTTTTCATCTTTAACACTAAAATATAAATAATTGGTAGGATCACTAATTTGGAAAAAATTCCCACTTATCTTTTTTTACTTGAGTTATGATCCTCTTCTATTTTTATTTTTTGATGAAACTTGAGTCTTTCTTGAAAACTACCTCATTTAATTTATCACAGAGTTGGATAACAATTAAAAAAATGTGTTTAAGACCCTCAAAATAGAGTATATCTCTGAATATTAGCTTTTGGTCATCAATGTTAACAAAAAAACTCCTATAATTTTTAGATAACTATCATTGAAAAAATTTATTGCCTCTCTATGATTTTAAATATTATTTACAATTTTAGTATCGCTAATCATATGTGATGAATAATCACCTTCAAGAATCTATGGATTATTTATCTTGAAATATTTCAATGCAACCTTAGCAAAATATGAATTTTCTGGTAGTACTTTCACTAAATTCATGGCCATGGTAGAAGAAGGTAATTCCATCTAGTTAGGTCAATTAATAATAAATAAAGGAAGAATTATTACACAAAGTGTGCATCCTGTTTTATGAGATATCATGAGATGAACAAATTATATTACACGATGTGTGTTCATAGGAAAGGTTGTCGTTGTTGTGACTTTTAATTATCTCTTTAGGGGCCTCAATAGGTTACTATAATATTCTCCTCATATGTGAATAGTATTCACTACTTTTGAGATAAGGGTCTAGAGGGTCACACACAAAGAGTATTCAAAATTCTGGCTTATTCTAATGAATAAGAGTTTATGACATGGTGGGACCCACCACAGGGTCTGAGTGATGTATGAGAATATACAATTTCAAAAAAATATTATTTAAGTTTATAATAATTGAAATTGAATTTATTTATTAAATTAAATTACTAGTATTAAATTAAATACATGGAAAATATTATATGAATGAATATTATTTTAATATTCAAGGTTCGTTTAATATTTTCAGGAATGATGAGTCGAGTTAATGGATCAGACTTATCATGTAATATATTTATTATATTATAATAAAATTATAAAAATATAAATGATATTTATGTCATGACCCATCCTAGAGGGGCCCGTGCCATGACTACCCCAATCCTGCCTCCAATAGGCCAAGGGCTAGCGACTAGAACCGAGTAGGTATATCCCACAAATGGGAGGAATTTTCCTAAGTATTTGTACACATGCACACATCTCCAAACCCAAAAAATGTTTAAATGTAAAAAAACTAATTAAACAATAATTCATACCACTAATATGCCAAATATATAGTACGATAGTAGAAAACTGGAAAGTAAACAAGGCCAGAATACAAGGCCACAAAAAGTAAGAGTCTATAAAAGTGAAAAAACAAGTTCTTGAAACCCATCCGAAAAAAATCCTACCTAAAGGGTAGGTATAGGGATAGTTGTTTAAAGTCATAAGATCACACCTTGACTGTTTGATCTCCCTAAGCACCACCTTGTTCTGGTCCACCTAGGACTCCATCAAAGCATCAAACGTCTACACAAGACACGACACGTGTGGAAAAATCCTGTGAAGGGGTGAGTAAAATAATACTCAGTAGGACACCCCAAAACCACAAAGGAATACTAATAAAATATACATGATGTACACCATAAAGAAATACATGAATTACACCACAAGTAAACTCATGAAGGGACACAACAAAGGAATAACATGAAGTAACACCATGAAGGAAAACCACTAAGGAACACCACTAAGGAACACCACGAAGGAACACCACAAAGGAACACTATGAAGGAATTCCATGAAGGAACACCACTAAGGAACACCAATAAGGAACAACATGAATGAACACCACTAAGTAACACCATGAAGGAACACCACTAAGGAACGCCAGGAAGAAACACCACTAAGGAACACCACTGAGGAACACCACAAAGGAACACCACGAAGGAACACCACGAAGAAACACCACTAAGGAAAACCACTAAGTAACACCACGAAGGAAAACCACTAAGTAACAACATGAAGGAACACCACTAAGGAACACCATGAAGTAACACCACTTAGGAACACCATAAAGTAACACCACTAAGGAACACCATGAAGGAACACCAAGAAGGAACACCACTAAGGAAAACCACTAAGAAACACCAAAAAGGAACACCATGAAGGAACACCACTAAGGAACTCCACGAAGGAACACCACTAAGGAACACTCCAAAAGAAAACCACTAAGGAATACCACTGAGGAACACCACGAAGGAACACCATTAAGGAAAAATACAAAGGAACACCACGAAGGATCACCACGAAGGAACACCACTAAGGAATACACTGAAAGAACACCATGAAGGAACACCATGAAGGAACACCACTAAGGATCACCAAGAAGAAACACCATGAAAGAAAATCACTAAGTAACACCATGAAGGAACACCATGAAGGAACACCACGAAGGAACACCATGAAGGAATGACACTAAGGAACACCATGAAGTACATTCATCTCACACATGTACAAGTCTAAAGCACGAAGAGAAGAATTTTTAGTTGTAGTCCACATATCTCCCAATTTCTATGACACATGGAGTGTCGATGATTCATGTAGTGTCAATGGAACACTGAGCATCCACAACACATGGAGCATCCAAGACGGACGAAGCATTGATGGAGCCTGGAGTGTCGATGGTTCCCGGAGTATCGATGGCATCCAAAGCATTGATGGCACACAAAGAATCGATGGTGCACGAAGTGTTAATGTCACATGGAGTGTAGATTGTTCATGAAACCACCAAATCATGTAGTCATCAAGTCACAACCAGCCATAAGATTATGCTCATAGTGCGCTTGTTTTGGGAGAAATTACTCTTTTAGCCATTAGGTCATAACCCAACTTCCACAAAAACTCACTTAGAGTATCTGAAAATGAATGTCTCATCACAAGGGTCCTAATTCCACAAACAGGTTGTTAAATGGACACATGGTTTGAAAGATATTTTTGTTTTTTAAACGGCCTGACTTGGGTCTGGTCTGGATCCGACCTGACCCGGTCCGACCGACCTAACCCAAACCAGTCTGGTCCTAACTGGCCTAGCCCAATGGGATTGGCCCTTTGATCTGGATGGAGTCAAATTGTCGGGCCACTGGATCCAGCCAGCTGAGCCGCTGGAGCGGCCCGACTACTCCGGTCTGGTCTGTGCTGTGGGCTGGCCTGTATGCCTGATGCATCCTATCCTGTTTGCATCCCTTGCTAGTCCATGCAGTCTGCCTTGACCGTGTGGCATCCACGTCTGTGCCCCTTCCACCCACAACATGCCACCACCGTGGGCCTTAAACACAGCCGAGTTTCATTCATGCAGCTGTCATCACCACCACGCATAGCTATTGGCACCGACGTGCGGATGGCCCCTTCTGTAGGCCACCGATTCTCCTTCAGTTCTCTATTTTTCAAAAAATGAAGGCACATCTGCGATACTCATGTCGCGTTCTTCATCTCCTTGGACTCAGATCGACATCACGATCCATTCCGACAAAAACTCACTCAAGAGAAGATATCTCCTGAACCGCTTCGATCCGTCTGTCGCTATTGGTATAACACCTCTATCTTGCCATATCAATCCTAGATCTATGATATCATATCGTTATTCCAAGGATCGAGTGTAAAACCATTGATTGATCACAATATGTTGAGTCGTTGGCCAAATGAAGAATTCCCTTGACGAACGAAGAACAAGGGGGAGAGAAAAGCCTAAATTAACCAAGAGGAATGGGCCTTGATCAATGTTCGTGTTGATCATGGTTAATTTATATTAGAATGAAAATTGAAATCCAACAAATAATCATAATATCATTCTCCCATCAAAACCCCAAAAAGGTAAATCCTATCCCACAACAACGATCAATCCATGGGCCAATCTATTTGTTGATTGGTTCATGTTCATCATGTAATTCATGAACAGGGAAAAGAAATAAAATCACAAATTCCATACCTAAATTTGGTTCGATTTCTGAAAAAGAACAGTCGTCGCGTCGTTGTTGTGGGTGAAGATCCTTCGAATCTGAGGTTCGTCATTGATCGCCGATCCTTGATTAGCCATCGTTCGTCGAGATAGCTCTGTCTCCTTACCTCAAAGGAATTAAAGGGTTATGATGATAATCCTAAATTATTTGAAAAATTCATATTAAAAGAAAAAGTGATGCTGCATCACGACTAAAATATTTTAATGATGTTTACGTCCAAAAACTATCTTTTATAGTCGGCCCGAATTGGCTGATGTTATGTATCTCCTAAGGAAAACACCCCCTTAAAAACTCAACGGTGGTCTCAAATTTCTAATCTGGGTTATTTCTTATGAGTTATTATGATTTTAAAAATAAAATAATTTCATTTAATTATTTTAATTACAGTTACGCCCTTTTTGGGTTTTTCCACTGAAGACTCGCGCTGACTAAAGTTAAGTCGCGCCTAGGGTAAAGCCATAGCTATGAGCTCAACGGTTCCATTATATTTATGATTCAGGAACTTTTTTAAAATTTATTTTTATTTTTCAGAAAATTTGTGTGAGTGTGCTATTAAAAACTTAACATTTTTTTAGCAAATCATTTTGGGTACACCGAGCCTCGGAATCGCGCGCCGTCTCAGCGCTTGGTCTCCAAATTTTCTAAAATAATTTCTAAAATAACTTTTGGAAAATAAAAATCATTACATTCTCCCCGACTTAGGTATTTACATCCCCAAAATACAAACCAAGGGCTACCTAAACATATGAGGGTACTGAGCAGGGAAAGTCTCACAGTCAGTATCTATGAGTTTTTCCTCCCTAAATCGCTTTAAGAGTGGGTGGGTAAAAACCATCGACTGGAGGTAAGATATTCTATCTCCATCCACAATGGATGACTGCAACGGGGAAAGATACTTCGACACCTCATTCAGAAACTGAAAACTAGATCTCCTGCTAAGAGCATCTATCACCACATTCCCCTTCCCAGGAGTATAAACAATCTAAAAGTCATAGTCCTAGAAGAACTCTAGATAATGCTTCTATATAAACCTTTTTTGGATCCACTACAACTCTAACACCATTATTGGAAACTGAGGACTCGTAACTCCCACTGCATCGAGGGATAGGTTATCCAATTGATGAGAAATCAGCTGCACCCTCCATTGTGTGAGTCCATTCTGTGCTGCATGGGTTTCCCTTTCACCAAAAAATAAATCCTCATTCCACCATTATGAACACACCACATTCTTCACCTAAAATATTAAATCTGAGCATGAACTACAGGTAACTATTCTATACCAAGATTGACATCGTAAGGCCTTAACACAGGTACCAAGAGATCCCAACCAAAACTCTCACCTCTAAGAGTGAGGCCACACTGTCGGCACTAGTGTGTGTGATCATAAAATCCCCTCCCATCGGAGTCTCTAAACATAAGGGTTGAGTCAACAGTCCCACCGAAATCTATGAGTCTCAAACAAGATTTGTGGCAAGAAGATAATGACTAGTACCTATGTCTATCAATACTTCCGCTAAAGTATAATAGGCACATATCTTACCCATAATAATTCCTGGAGCCTTTGGGTCATAATCCTTGACCTCATCCAGTTGTACCCTCCCCTATCCTCCAGCTCCCTGAGCCTTGTGTGGACCACCCGGGGGTGGTGGTGGTAACATGAAGAAATGTATACCACCTCCTGCTACTCTCTGAGCTCCTCACCATGTCTACTTCCTTGAAGATCTATCTGCCCTTGATTTCCTAATGCTGAATATCACTGGCTGTATCTATTCAGTCAAGAGACTCTTAACCACAAAGGTTCTCTGTAGCACCCTAGCATAGGTAGGAATTCACATAGGTCTAACACTGGTCATGTATCATATCCATAGAGTACCAGGAAAGGTTGACATACCTTGATGAATACACTGATACCAAAACGTCATCCTGACGAAGCTTTAGAAGATCCTGTACATGCATATACCTTATCTTATAAGGTGAGAACTTCTTTATGAAAAGTTTCTCAAACTCTATCCACAAAAAATTCACCACATCACAAGATTGGGTATCCAAACCCCACCATCACTCTACTAATCCGTGCAGAAGGTTCACTTCCAGGAACACCATCTGATCTTCTAGTGTCCTGACTAGATGGAAAACTTATATCACCATCTCAATATAGTCCCCAGTCACCTCTGTCAGGCTCACCTCAGAACCGTAGGGGTCTCTATTGCTGAAACTCATGAGGCGCACTCAACCAGCACTCATCATCTGCTGGTACTAAGGGTACCATGTGTTTCTCTATAGGTGGTGGTATATCTGATTCCCCACTTGGAGGTGCTATCTACAGTACAAACCCTTGCACCAATGTCTCATCACTCGGAAGATCATCCTTGTGATCATGCGGTGGAATCCTGGATGGCTGTCTACATGGAGGCATTATAAAATATAACAAGATATACCACAATCAAGAGAGTATACCTGGTGAGATGACTCAAGAAGGACATGAAAACACACTCAAAATACTATATGATTCATGTGCCATTATTTTTCCCCTACAACTAGTGTTTCATGTACCGAGTCAAAGAGAAGAATTCAGAGTCTTGGTGTATGGATACATCTGTCATTATACCAACACTAGGTTCCTTGGCCTAAAATCCGAACTCAAAACACTTAACATTGTTGCCCCAAACCATCTCACAGACAATTGGTCCTTAAGTAGAACCGACCCCCTTTGATACCACTATGTCACGACCCATCTCAGAGGGGCCCGTGTCATGACTACCCCAAGCCTTCCTCCAATACGCTAGGGGCTAATGACTAGAACCGAGTAGACATATCCCACAAATGGGAAGCATTTTCCTAAGTACCTATACACACACAAACACATCTCCAAGCCCAAAAAATGATGAAATGTAAAAATAATAAGTAAACAAGCATGAATACCACTAAGATACCAACAAAAGAGTATGACAGTAGAAAATTGGAAAGTAAACAAGGCCAAAATACAAGCCCTCAAAAAGTAAGAGTCTATAAAAGTGAACACATAAGTTTCTGAAACACATCTGTAGAAAACCCTACCTAAAGGGTAGGTACAGGGACAACTATTTGAAGCTGTAGGAACACACCTCGACTGTCTGATCTCTATATGAACCACCTGGTTTTGGTTCACCTAGTACTCCGTCAAAGCATTGAACGTCTACACAAGACACGACACATGCGGGAAAATCCCGTGAAGGGGTGAGTAAAACAATACTCAATAGGACACCCCGAAACCACAAAGGAATACTAATAAGAAATACATGAATTACACCACAAAGAAATACACAAAGTACACCACAAGGAAATACATGAAGGAACACCACTAAGGAACACCACGAAGAAACACCACTAAGGAACACCACTAAGGAACACCATGAAGGAACACCACGAAGGAACGACACTAAGGAACACCACGAAGGAAAACCACTAAGGAACACCATTAATGAACACTAATAAGGTACAACATAAAGGAACACCTCTAAGGAACACCACGAAGGAACACCGCTAAGGAACACCGCTAAGGAACACCACTAAGGAACACCACTAAGGAACACCACAAAGGGACACCATTGAGGAACACCAAGAAGGAACACCACTAAGGAACACCACAAAGGAACACCACTAAGGAACACTAGTAAGGAACACCACTAAGGAACAACATGAAGGAACACCACTAAAAAACACCACTGAGGAACTCCACTAAGGAACACCACCGAGGAACACCACGAAGGAAATCCACTAAGGAACACCATGAAAAAACACCAAGAAGGAACACCATGCAGGAACACCATGAAGGAACACTGCTAAGAAATACCATGAAGGAACAAAAATAAGGAACAACACAAAGTAATGGAGTAGCGACGGTGCCCAGAGCGGCGACGACGCACAAAGTGATGATGGCGCCCAGAGCAGCGACGACACACGGAGTGGCGAAGATGCACAGAGAGATGACGAAGGCTAGAGAATTTAAAGTGAATAGAGTGTTGGTGGAGCATAGAGCCTCAATGGGTTATGCATCCCCCAAGTCACGTAGTCACCAAGTCACAACCAGCCGCAGGATTCCGCTCATAGTGCGTTTGTTCTGGGAGAATCTACTCCTCAAGCCATTAGGTCGTAACCCAACTTCCACAAAAACTCACTTAGAGTATCTCAAAAGGACCATCTCGTCACAAGGGTTTCAACACTAGAAATGAATCTTCAAATTGACACATGATTTTAATGATATGACCATTTTTGTAAAATAGCCCGATCCAGATCTGACCCACCCCGGCCCGCCCTAGCTGACTCGACCCGGATCGATCGACTGAACTCGTTGTCATGACACATTAAATTGATTATGTTTTTAAGGTTGATTAATAGCCTAGGGAAGACCCTAAGTCATCTCTCAAAGAGCATTGATAGGTTTAGAGTATGCATTTTTAATAAAAAGTACTAAAAATGGGGGTGATTTTGAAAACAATTTTAAGAAAATAACTTGATTTAAAGAGCTTAGTAGTTGATAGATAAAGGTGTTGATTTAAGAATCATGAGATAATGAGATAATTTAAAGTTAACTACAAATCATGGATAGTTAATTGTTCTGAAAATTTCACATGTTTTTTTTTAATTATTTGGTTGAGGGTTGTCAAGATCTTAACTTCCCTTTTACCCCTTAAAACGATGCACAAAGAAGCAACCCTTGACACAAAAATCGCGTTGTCAAGGTTTGGTAATAAATCATAGAAAAAGGTATACCAAATCATACTAAAATATCATATATTTGTGAGAGATAAATGAATCTTGTGTTGTCCAATCAGAACAACCCAAGATTCCCACTTGAAATCTCAACTCAATCAGTTGTTGAAATAAAAAGAGTTTAACTTAATTATATCAATAGAAATGAAATCAGAGGAGAAAAATATCAAGATAAAAGATAAGTGAAATATTTATCCTAGAAATTAAAAAAAATTGTAGAATAACAAGTGCTGGAACTCCCTCCCAAGTGTGTGTATCTACTTCGAAATGATCGTCCACTGTTTAGCTCACCATCGAGAGGAGGAGAAGGCTCGGGTGGAACTTCGCCTTCATCCTTGATCCACCTATGAGGATAGGGGACTCCAGAACTTCTTAGATGAGGAGAGGACTACTTTGGGTCTCCAAAATACCAGATATTTTTCTCCTATTCGAACTTACAAATGAGGATCCCAAGCTTCCATTTTATAGGTAAAGTGGAAGGTGGTTTTGGGTACACAGATTGTGTAAAACCACTTGGACCATGGTTTTAGACCATTTTACAGTATAATATCACTTTGTAAAAAACTATAAACATGTTTAAAAACTTTTTTAATGTCTCCATATAACTTTTGGAACCATTTGGACAACTAGATCCTGAGATATGGACGTATCACATAACACCACTTTTGACTCCATATAGATTCAGTGTGCTGGACAAATCAGGTCAGTTGGGACACCAGATGGCCGAATGAGGCTTGGTTTATTTCATATAAAATGTATCCTAATGAATTTTGGACTATAAAACAAAATTTCATTCCATTTGGATGCATGATTAAGTATAATCACGCGGTTTAGTAAACTGGTGTTCTTGGATCCTGCGTAGCTTGGCCCATTTTTCTTGGAATTCATCATGGGCCCTCCAAATCACCTCCATATTCAATGAAATTACCAAAAAAAGTAACATTTACCTTTTTAATAGTGATAAAAAAAATTAATGTAATCAAAATGAAGTGAAATTTGTTATTATTTTTATAATTTTCAATACAAAACTAGTTTAGCACAATGGTGTAAGGGTGAATATGAAATAGTGAATCACAGTGCGATCACACCCCCACACCTAAACATCTGCACTCCTGGGAAAAGTCATATTTTCATAAATTATGCATGTATATATTTCTAACTTCATAAATATTTAACATTCAATGAAAATTTAATTCATGATAGAAATGTGATCAAAGAAAAAATCACATCGAGGATTTATTCTCAGTGATTAAACAAAAAGTTGTCTCAAAAATTGTATCAGCATGAAATTACAAGAGTTGAATGATAAAAATTTGATAAAATAGTTCTAAAGATAACTATTTCACTAATTATTCATGTGTGTGTGTGAAAAAAATTCCATTCTATTATTTATGCTTTCTATTGAGTAAATATAAGTTATTTTAAAATTTTTCTAATTATATGATCCTTTCCACCCAAAATGCCCTATATACTTTGTAATCAAATTCCAAAACCCACTCACTTAAGAATTCCCATAAGTCAAACCATAAGCTCCTGACCTAGATATCCCCATATGATGCACATTTCATCACTCCCATAATTTTTTTTCAAAATTTGAACTTGGAACAAATCTCACACTCTTCTCTAAACCCATGTTTGATCTCCTCAAGACACTAATTGTAATAGTTATAATAAGATAAAAGGTTGAGGAAGGGTGGTTTTTGACCTTCCCAATATACAACCCCTTTTTTTTAGGGCGTACAATAGTCGGATAATAGGTACACACACATAGGTCAATCTGGTACAGTAATGAAATAGATCAGATAAGGAACGGACGTATGGAAAAATGATTTTGTAAAGTAGAGAAAAATAAACCTAACTTATATTTAACTTTTATTAAGTAGAAATTTTCACACTTCATGGTTGGGTGCAAAGTTGTGTGGAGAAATTAAGTGATACAATTTTTCCTTAAACTATTCTCAAAAAAGGTCACCATTCTTCTCAAAGGTTTCAAAATGATACAACCATTTATATCATCGAAAAACAACCAAATTTTCAAAAGAAATTCACACCACAATATTGAATTATTGTAAAAATTTACATTTCATCAGATTTTTTTTGAAAGTTAAAACAACATGAAATACAGAAATTCCACATGAATTTTCAATTACTTACATGATTAAATGAGCATAATTTTCCATGATAAAGTGGGAATAACAAAAAATTAACATTTTGGCCCAAAAGTGAGGGGAGGAAATGAGGGGGGAAGTAAAAATACAATTCAGAAAGCTAAAAAGAGAAAAAAAGAAAGATAATGAAAATTACCAACTAAACCAGAAATATATCCACCCCCACACCTAGAGTGGGAAGTTACCTCACTGTAATAAAATATAATGTGGAAAGGAAGGATAAAACTTGATGAGTGTCATTCATAGAATGCTTCTTGAACTTGGAGTTCCTCCATCAGGGACTCCAGAAGGGCTTCATGGAAGTGATTCAGCCGCTTCCCATTGACAGTGAATGTTTGCTTGGTTTCTTCATTTTGAACCTAGAAAACACCAAATGGAGAGACGTTAGTAACAGTGTATGGTCCAAACCAGTGGGAACGAAGCTTAACTAGATGAAACTTCAGCATTTCATTATAGGGGAGGACCTTCTACCCAATGTGGAACTGACGATGAAGGATGAGACAGTCGTGGGTAGCCTTTGTTTTCTCTTTATAAATCCTGGAGTTCTCATATGCATCTCTTCTCATTTATACCATATCCAAAATCTACAACTTCCTTTGAGAATCTACATCGGAAAGATTATAATTTCATTTTTTGATGGCCTAGTATGCCCGGTGATCAATCTCAACAGGGAGGTGAAAACACTTTACAAACACTAGACGATATGACGACATGCCAATGGGAGTTTTTAAAGCAGTATGGTAAGCCCATAAAGAATCATCAAGTCTAAGACTCCAATATTTTCTATTAGGTTGAACCATTTTTTCAAGAATATGTTTTACCTCACTATTTGACAACTCGGCTTGACCATTGGTTTGTGGGTGATAAGCAGTAGACACTCGATAACTGACCCCATACTGACGCAAAAGTGATTGCATTGTTCGATTGAAGAAATGAGAACCCTGGTCACTAATGATGAACCTAGGTAAGCCAAACATATAGAAGATTTGGGTTCTTAAAAATTCTATAACTGCCTTAGAATCATCAGTCCTTATATCTCGTGCCTCTGCCCATTTTGATACATAATCAATTTCTAGAAGAATGTACAAGTTTCCAAATGAATTTGGAAATGGCCCCATAAAGTCAATACCCAAAACATCAAAAATGTCATGAAAGAGAAATGGTTGTTGTGGAATTTAATTTCTTTTAGAGAAATTACCTATTCTTTGGCAACGAGTACATGATTTACAAAAATCATGGGTATCCAAAAAAAAGTGTTGTCCAGAAGAGACCGGAATCAAGGACTTTGCAAGCATTCCGTTGGGGACCAAAGTGTCCCCCACAATCAAGAGTGTGGAAGAACCTAAGGACAGACTGAAACTCACTATCAGGGACACAAAACCTGAGGAATTTATCACTACATGTGAACCAAAGGTAGGGGTCATCCCAAATGTACCAACGAGACTCATGTTTTAGATGGTCGACCTAGTTAATATTGAAATCAATAGGAATGAAAGATGCTACCAAATAATTTACAATTTCAGCATACCAAGGAATATCATCTTGTATTTGGTATAGTTTCTCATCAGGAAACATGTCATTTATGGGAATATAAGGGGATGAGTCAATGTTTGAGGATGGGTGGATCCTACCAATATGGTCAGCCACCACATTCTCTGCTCCTTTTTTATCTCTAATTTCTAAATTGAATTCTTGAAGGAGGAGCATCTAGAGAATCAGACATGGTTTGGTTTCTAGTTTCTTAAGGATATACCGATGGGATGCATGGTCTGAGAACACAATGAATTTGGAACCCAAAAGGTATGACTTGAATTTGTCGAAGGAAAACACAATGGCAAGGAATTCTTTTTCAATTGTGGTGTAGTTTGCTTGGGCAGGGTCCAAAGTACGTGAGGCATAGGAAATGACATGTGGAGCTCGATCAACCCCTTGTGACAAGACTGCCTCATCTTCATAGTTAGATGTGCCACACATGATCTCAAATAGTAAATCCCACCGAGGTGGTTGGATTACCGGGGGTGACATGAGACTCCATTTTAACTTATTAAAAGCTTTCTCACATTCATTATCAAAAAACAAATTCCTTTTCTTTTTGGAGTAATCCAGATATGGGGAGTGCAATATTACTAAAGTCACAAATGAAACAACGGTAAAATCTATAAAAACCTAGGAAAGACCGCACATCCCTTACATTTTTGGGGAATGGTAAAGAAGAAATGGCATCCACTTTTGATTTATCTACTTGGATATCATCCCCAGAAATGACATGTCCCAAAACTATACCTTGTCGCACCATGAGATGGCATTTATCATAATTTAATAAAATATTATTTTCAATATAGCGACATAATACTAAACCAAGACTACTCAAACATTCACCAAAAGAGGAGCCATAAACAGTGAAATCATCCATGGATACTTCCATGCAATTCTCCAAGTAATCTAAAAAAATACTAACCATGCATCGCTAGAAAGTACTCAGAGCATTGAAAAAACCAAATGGCATCCTCTTATATAAAAATATACCAAAGGGGAAAGTAGAGGTTGTCTTTTCTTGATCCTTGGGGGCAATATAGATATGAAAGTATCCATAATACCCATCAATAAAATAGAAATGGTACTTTCCTGCTAGCCTCTAAAGCATTTGGTTAAAGAATGGAAATGAGAAATGGTCCTTCATAGTGTGTTGATTTAGTCAGTGATAGTCTATACAGACACACCAACTATTCTTCACATGAGTTGGAACCAATTAATTATTTTAATTTTTAATTACAGTAAGACTAGTTTTTTTAGGAACTAATTGAATGAGACTAACCCATTGGATATCAGAGATGGGGTAAATGATTCCAGTATCTAATAATTTTGTTACCTCATATTTCAAAACTTCTAGGAGGTTTGGGTTCAGTTGACATTGTGCCATCCTCACAGGTTTATCCTCATCATTTAATAAAAACTGATGTGTGCAAATTTATGGTCTAATACCATGAATGTCAGCAAGTTTCCATCCCAAATCTTGTTTATACTCCCTCAAAAGTTCAAGCAGTTGAAATTCATGCTCAAGAGGGAGTGAAATATCAATGATGATGGATAACTTGTTTCCATTCTCAAGATATGAATATTTTAAATCTTGAGGTAGTTGTTTCAATTTCAATTTAGGTGGATTTTTGATTGATGGGAGTGTGTGTTAAAGTGAGAGGTCACTGACCTCATCTAAATTCTCAATGGTATCATGCTCAGATGAGGAATGAGCTTTTAAAAGCTTATCAGTATCATCGATGGTCATTAAATCCTCAATGTTCAAGAAATTATCAATTAATAAACATGCATGACACTTTTCTAGGCCACTATGACAATCAATGAATGATTCATTTCCTAGTATTTAAATCAATGATGAAAACTTAGAAAGGGGATCGAGGAAAAGAAAATATGTTCTTTCAGGGGAAGGGAGTACATTGATTGAATTAATAGAGAGAGAGGAATGTTATTCTGAGGGGTGCTTCATGGAATCAAGGATGTTTAAATGGAAAATTTCACCACTAAACTCCATAGATAATATACCATTGTGGAAATTAATTATGGTTTTGGCAGTTTTCAAGAAGGGTCGCCCCAATATAATTAGGGCATGTACATTCATCCTATCATCTTCCATTTTTAGCACATAAAAATTAGCAAGAAAAAATAAAATTTTCACGCTCACAAGAACATCCTCTAACACACCAGAAGGGTGTACTGTACTCTGATTTGATAGCTGAACAACTATTCTAGTGGTCTTCAGTTCACCGACTTGAAAAGAATAGTAAATATAGTGAGGCATCACATTTATAGAAGCACCTAAACCAATCATATCATTGGAAAATGAATACTCCCCTATGGTGCATGGAATCGAGAAGGTTCTAGGATCATTGAATTTGGTAGGTAGTGATTAGTCTATTAATGCTGAGACATTCCTCCCTAATATTAACTTATCATCACCATAAATTCTCCTTTGATGTGTACACATATCTTTTAAAAACTTTTCATATCTTGGAATTTGTTTCACAACATCAATCAAGGGGATTTTTACATGTACTTTTTTGAAAGTCTCCAAAATTTCCTTATCGAGTTCAGTTTCCTTTTGTTTTCTATGTTGGGTGGACCTTTGGGGAAATAGAAGAGGAATGGTTTGGATAGAAGACTCATCGACATACACACTCTTTTCTTTGTAAGGGATTATATCAAGACATGTTTTTTCAACATTTGGAACATTTTTAATGGTTGGGATGGAGGTTTCCTCAGGAGGGGATGACTCTAATAGAGGATTCATTTGAATTTCTAGTTGTTTCCCACTCCTAAGGGTGATGACACTAATATTTAATTTATCTCTAGGGTTAACTAATGGTTGAGACAGTAGTTTATCCAACCCGTGACTTTGAATTTCCCCCACCAAGTTAGCTAGTTGGCCTAATTGGGATTTGTGGTCTTATATGGATTCCTGAGTGGTTTGTTGGAATTTTATATTATTGGAATCCATTTGTTAAATCATATCTTCTAGGCTAGGCTCAGGTTTTTTAGGGGTTTGTTGGAAAGGCCTTTGGGGTGGTTGAGGATTTCTGGGTGGTGGTGGTGGATGACTACTCTGACCCTGTTGGTTCCATTGTTATTGATTTTGGTTTAAATACCCCCCTTTCCTATAGGTTTGGTTTTCTTTCCACCCAGGTTTGGATGGATAGTAAGGTTCTTGCCTAAAGGGTTGGTTATAGGGGAGACCTGGAAAGATTGTCTTACAACTCTCAGAAGTTTCTCTCAATTGAGGACATTGGTCAGAGTAGTGGGTATCAGAAGAGAATATAGCACAATGGATGCGAGGAGGAGATTAGGATTTTCCATGGTAAAGAGTGAGTTGTTGAAGAAGGGTACTTACCTCTTCAAACATTGCGTCCACCTTCTTCTCAAATTCAGTACTTTACACCTCATAGACACCTCAAATTGGTATACTAGACCGTGAACCGATTTTTTGTGTGTTTTGCGCCATGTTCTCAATCATGGTTCTTGCAGCGATTGAGGTTTTATCTACTAGTGCACCACCTACATCAGCATCAATCATGTTTTTATCAATAGGAATTAATGCTTCATAAAAATACTGAATTAAAATTTGATCACTTATTTAGTGGTGTGGACAACTTGAACATAACCTTTTAAAGAATTCCAAATATTCATGTAATGTTTCCCCTTGTGACTACCTTATACCACAAATTTCTTTCATTATAGTTTCAGTTTGATAGGCTGGGAAATATTTTTCAAGAAGAAGACATTTCATGTTCTCCCAACCTCTAATTGGTGAATTAACATAGTAAATCCAATCTTTTGCAGTATCTTATAATGAGAAAGGGAATGAAATTAGATTTACTTGTTATTCATTCAAATTAACAGGTTTTAAAGTAGAACACATAGTGTGAAATTATTTTAAATAATTATGTGGATCTTCTCTAGGAAGTCCATGGAATCTTTGTAATAGATGAATTAAACCAGATTTTAGTTCAAAATTGGGTGCCTCGCCTTGTAATTGAATGCATGTGGGTTGGATATCGACATCAGGCGAGGTTGGTTCTTTTAGTGTTATATTTTTTTCACCATTTTATACAAGTTTATTTCAGTTTTGATGTTGGTTGAAGAAGAAGAAGATAAAAGATCAAGAAGAGTGTTGTTGTCTTGTGTATCCTCCTTCAAAGGGCTCTCTTGTGCATCTCGGGGTCACTGATGTAAGATCCTCTTCGGTTCAGGTTCTAAAGGTGGTAAATCTCTCAGATTAGAATGTGTTATGCACAAAATATACACAATAAATAAATCAGAACACAAAAATATAGGTAAACGTATAAGATAAAACAAATAAATATTCACAAAATTTACAAAAATCTTATAAAAAACACGCACTAAAAACCAAAGCGCTCCCCGGAAACAACGCCAAAATTTGAACGCGTTTTTGTGACATGTAAAATTTATTATGTTTTTAAGTTTGATTTATAGTCTAGAGAAGACCCTAGGTCATCTCTCAAGGAGCGTTTATAGGTTTAGAGTATGTGTTTTTAATAAAAAGTACTAAAAATGGGGGTGATTTTGAAAACAATTTTAAGAAAATAACTTAATTTAAAGAGTTTAGTAGTTGATAGATAAAGATGATGATTTAAGAATTATGAGAGAAGGATATAATTTAAAGTTCACTACACATATTGGATAGTTAATTCTTCTGAAAATTTCACATGGTTTTGTTTAATTATTTGGTTAAGGGTTGTCAAGATCTTGACTCCCCTTTTACCCCTTAACACGATGCACAAAGAAGCAACCCTTGACACAAAAATCGTGTTGTCAAGGTTTGGTCCTAAATCATAGAACAAGGGATACCAAATCATACTGAAATATCATATATGTGAGAGAGAGAAAGGAAGATTATGTTTTCCAATTAGAACAACCCAAGATTCCCACTTGAAATCTCAACTCAATCAGTTGTTGAAATAAAAATCATTTCACTTAATTATATCAATAGAAATGAAATCAGAGGAGAAGAATGTCAAGATAAGATATAATTGAAATATTTATCACACAAATTACAAAAACCCAGTAGAAAAACAAGTGTTGTAACTCCCTCTCAAATGTGTGTAGCTCCCATGAAATGATCATCCACCGTTTAGCTCGTCATCGAAAGGAGGAGAAGGCTCAAGTAGAACTTCACCTTTATCTTGATCCCCTATGAGGATAGGGGAATAAATAACTTTTTGGATGAGGATGGAAATACTTTGGGTCTCTAAAATACCAAAACTTTGTCTCCTGTTCGAACTTACCAATGAGGATCCCAAGCTTCCATTTTATAGGCAAAGTGAAAGGTGGTTTTGGGCACATAGATTGTGTAAAACCACTTGGACCATTGTTTTAGACCACTTTAAAGTAAAATATTGCTTTGGAAAAAACTATAAACATGTTTTACCACTTATTGAATGTCTCCACTAAAATTTGGCATCATTTGGACAACTATATTCTGAGATATGAACATATCACAACACACCGCTTTTGACTTTTTGCAGATTCGGTGTGCTGAACAGATCAGGTCGGTTTGGCCACCATATGGAATAATGAGGCTTGAGTTCCTTCATATGAAATGTATCCCAATTAATTTTGGACCAGAAAACAAAATTTCAGCTCATTTGGATGCATGATTAAGTAGAAGTATGTGGTTTAGTAAACTAGTGTTTTTGGATCTTGCACAGCTTGAACCATTTTTCTTGGACTTCATCATGTTCCCTCCAAATAACCTCCACATTCAATGAAATTATCAAAACAAGTAACATTTCCCTTTTTAATAGTGATAAACAAAAAATAATTGAATCAAACATGAAGTGAAATTTGTTATTATTTTTATAATTTTCAATACAAAACTAGTTTTGCATAGTGGTGTAAGGGTGAAAATGAAACAGTGAATCACAATACGATCACTGACCCAACTTGACTTGGTTTGGTCCGGTCCAACCCAAATCGTCTGGGCCTGATGGGATCGGAACATTGAGCCAACTAGACCCAGCTCGCGGGGCCGCTGGGTCCAGGCCGCTGGAGCGGCCTGACTACTCCGGTCCGATTCGCGCTGTGGGCCGGCCTATACGCCCAATGCGGCTCGCCCTGACTACATCCCATGTTGCTCCACATTGTCTGCCCTGACTGTGTGGCCTCCATGTCCATGCCCCATCTGCCCGCAACTTCCCACTGCTATGGGCCTTCAGCGCAGCCGAGCCACATTCACGTGGCTGTCGCTACCGTCAAGTGCCACTGGTGGCCCCTTCCGCATGCCACCAGTTCTCCTCCGGTCCTCCATTTTTCAAAAAATGGAGGCACATCTGCGATCCTCGGGTCGCGTTATTCATCACGTTGAGCGCATATTGACGTCATGATCCATTCCGAAAAAAATTCATTCAAACAACAATATCTATAGAACCGATTTGATTCATTTTTCGCTGCCGTCATCGCACCTCCGTCATGCCATGCTGATCCGAGATCTTTGATATCGGATCATTGTGCGAAGGATCGAGTGTGCAATGATCAATCGATCACAATATGTCGAGTCACGGGCCAAATGAAGAATGCCTACGACGAATGAAGAATGGGGAGGAGAGAAAAGCATAAATCAATCAAGAAGAATGAACCTTGATCGACGTTCATGTCGATCGTGATTTGTTTCCATTAAAACAACAATTGAAATCCAAAAAATAATCACAAGATAATTATCTCATCATAACCCTACAAAGGTAAATCTCATCCCGCAACAACAATCGATCCGCGGGCCAAACTGTTTGTTGATTGGTCCGCATTCGTCGTGGAATTCATGAATGAGGAAAAGAAATAAAATCACAAATTCCCTAACATGATTTGGTTCGATCGCCAATGAAGAACATTCGTCGCATCGTTGTCATGGGTGAAGATCCCTCGAATACAAGGTTTGTCATTGATCGTTGATCCACGATCTGCCACCATTCATCAAGAGAGCTACGCTACCTTTCCTTAGAGGAATTTCAGGTTTATGGTGATAACCCTAAATTCTCTAAAAAATGCGTATTAAAATAAAAAATGTTTCTATGTCAAAATAAAATATTTTTATTAAAATATTTTAATGAACATTTACGTCTAAAAATTATTTTTCATAACCGGATCACATCGGTCAATGTTAGGCCTCACCTAAGGAAAACACCTCCTTATGAACTCAACGGTGGTCTCAAATTTTCAATCCAAGTTACCATTTATTAGTTATTAAGATTTAAAAAAAAATTAATTATTTTATTTATGGTTGTGCCCTTTTCAGGCTTTCCACTGAAGACTCACACTGACTAAAGTTAAGTCGTGTCTAGAGTAAAGTCACAACTCTGAGCTCAAATGTGCCTTCAGATTTTTGATCTGGGTACCTGTTTAAAAGTTATTTCACTTTTTTAGAAAAGTTTTAGGCGCGTGCTATTAAAAACTTAACATTTTTAGTGAATCGTTCTAGGCACACCAGCCTCGGAATCATACACCGTCTCAGTGCCTGATCTTGAAATTTTCCCAAATAATTTCTAAAAATAAATTTGGGAAAATCTGAGTCATTAAAATTAATGATTCAGTAAAGTGGTCATAATATATTA
Organism: Viscum album; assembly: GCA_963277665.1. Lineage (NCBI taxonomy): Eukaryota > Viridiplantae > Streptophyta > Magnoliopsida > Santalales > Viscaceae > Viscum > Viscum album. The sequence goes on from OY728156.1 coordinate 58,982,648, forward strand.
TTTATAGCTTATATAATGGGAAATATATATTTGGTCTTGGGGATCCAAATATGGTTATTATATATATTTCCCTATATAATGAAGATAAACTCCCATGTGATTCACTATTCATTATATAATGGATGAGAGACTCTCTCTCCTCTTGCCCGCATCCTAGTGAGAGAAGCTCCCAATCCATGACTTTGATCAAAGTTCAACTTCACGTATCGATGGATCAATGCAGTATTGATCATTGGGACATTGAAGGCATCGTTGAATTACAGCTCTAGAACCCAAAATTTGACAATCGACGCTCCCATAGACTATCAAAGCAAGTGTGGATGATCTAGAGGGAACCAGTTTCAGTTCCTTTGAGAAATGATCACCAGTGGAGAGTGGATGTCATGTACAAATTTAGATCAAAATAGGTAGTTTTTTATTTATTTTTTGTGCTTAAAGTTCTTTGCATGGGATCCTCTATAGTTGTATCGGGTTTTGATTCACTGGAAATGAGGCAGTTACATTGATCATCGAGAAAAAAAATTAAATCCTCGACCCATCAGCTTTCACTATGTACCCAGACACCTGCTATTGGAATCAAAGTAATTGAGTGAAAGTTTTAAGCCGATGAAAAATTAAATTTGTAATAAATTCATGTAGAGGGCATCACAATGGTCCCAATGCTGAAGACAACAATCCAATCCAATATTGGATGTCTAAGACATGGACATTCGAATATCGAAAGTCGGATCTTCGCCATATTTCAAGTTATTTTTGATGAACACACACACACATATATTATCATAATTTTAGTGGCAGAATTGAAACAAAGAGGTTAAGCGGTGGTGGTTTGTGAACCCAATTATTCCAGTCAAAATTTTGGTGGTCATAATAGGGTTTTCTGCCAGGAGATTATTCCAAAAAAGCGTGGAATGTATTTTATAATAATTATTTTTGTCAAAAAACCTAAGGGATATATGATTTTGAAATGATATCGCCAAAAATAAATAAGAAATTTAAGGGGTGGTCTGTGACGAGGACAACCAAAAACCAGAATTAAAAAGAGTTTTCAAGTGGGGATGGTTAGAAAAGAAACAAAATAGGGATCTTTTTTACTGAAAAAAATAAAGATCCTCCAAGGTCTTTAAAAATAAATTTTACAAGTCCTTCAGTGGTTGGTGGCATAATACATTTTAAAAAATAGTTTTTAATTTGGCCACCGTCCGACCAAGCACCACCTGTTGCCGCTCAGCACTGCCACTTTCAGCCACCCTCCGTCAGGCACCGCATTCAGCCGGCTTCCCACCATATATGTCCCAACCATGGCCAGGAAACTCCACTATCGATGTAGCGTCCACCCCCTAATCCACCCCTACCTCTAGACAGATCATGCACCGGCCGCAGCACCGCCCTAGTCTGGCCACCCCCTTTTCCACACTCACGCTCCAACTGGACCCTTTTACAGCATGCTCCAGCTGTCCAGCCAGTCCTGACTGGCCTACCTAGCCACCCCATCGAATGGATTCTAGCCCCCGTTCCACGGCCCGATGTCGCCTCATTGCCTCGAAAGACGCTTCTGTCCCATTTGAGCGATGGAGCCCCACTTTCCATGTTCTCCTGAAGCACACGACCTGCCCCGTCAGCCTCCTTATCAAAACATAGCCTCCCACATATCTTCCTAACCTGGAATAGGTCAGGAAACCTTTTCTCGACCCTCTAGACCCTTTACAAGTCCAATAAAGGACCAAAACACTTTTAGGGGTTTTCCGGGGTGATAGGGACCTGATAAAAATATAAAAAAACCATTTCAAATAATTAAGTTATATTTTTGATATATATTGATACCGAGTGTTAATTTTATTTGAATTAAAATTAAATGAAATTATTTTAATTCATTTAAATCTCTTGACATAAATTTATCAAAATTTAATTTTTATTGCTCATTTAATTTGTGTACTGACTGATCTTGAAAATTGACCAAGCAATATATGTATAGTTTTAAATTTATTTATTTAATTATTTCAATTATGTGTGATTCAAGTAATTAATTAATTTAATAGACGGTCTGTAAATCGTCTTTCTTCATTTAATATATATAAGAGTATGTGTGTCCATGAACTTTTTACTAAATGTGTATTATGCATTCCTAAGATACCCTCGACTGTGTGTGAGTATTTGTGTATTATGATGATGACATTGTAAGACACAGACCATGACAAGATGAGGCAGTATTACAGACAATACAAGGATACATTGGACCATGGTGTGAGCTACGATATGAGTCAGAGATGACTCAAGTATTTTACCCTTAAGATCATGGTTGATCCATTGAGAATAAATGGATCAACCAATACCAAATTCTCAAGATTAGTTTCTCTATTTATTTAATTTATGCATTGTTTATTATTTTTATGAATTTTTAGGTTAACACGATTGTATAAAATAACAAAACTAAAATGCATAGATTAAAATGAATTAAGATGCGATGAATGTTTTTTTATTTACTTCATAGTTAGTTGTGAGTGATATCACATAGTACATGCATATAAGATAAAAAATGAATTCATTCATCAAGAAATAATCAATAAAATCCTTAAAGAAATTTTATGTTCTTACACCTTCCATCATTCAAATTTAAACAAAACTAGGTATATGGGGTGATCATCAGCCTTAGTTGAGGGTGCCTCATACTACTGGAGAGTTCTCATAAGAACAATGGATCAAATTAACTAAATATGACAATAAATAAGTAGAAATATCTAGATTGTTTCATCTTTAGAGACAAAGCAATGTCACTACGGGAAAAATGGGTATTTGTGACGGGTTATTTGCGACGGGGTTAAATCCCGTCGCAAATAGCCCCGTTAAAAACTTATTTGCGACGGGGGTATTTGCCCGTCGCAAATAAGTAGCCTTTTGCGACGAGATTGCTTTCCCTGTCGCAAAAGAACTGGTGCGTTTGCGCGCCAAATCGCGGGAAACATATTTGCGACGGGCGGTTATTGCCCGTCGCAAATAACCGGCGGCGGTAAAAGGTATTTACGACGGACATATTCCCCCATCGCAAATAGTATGTCGGCAGGTGGTTATTTGCGACGGGTCCCGTCGCAAATAACTATTTAACCGTTGACCGTATTAAATGATGGCTAAGGTATTTGCGACGGGCACCATCGCAAATAATATTATTTGCGACGGGTAGCCCGTCGCAAATGGACCCGTCGCAAATAATCTAACCTATAAATACCTCCATCCGTTTTTTTCAATTCATTCTCAAACTCCATCTTCTTCTTCTCTCAAAATTCTAGTTCTAGAGTTGAGCGTTTCTCAAGTTTAATTTTTTTCTTCGGAGTTGATTTTGAAGTTTTCAAGAACGATCAGAGATCAACCTCAGATCAATTTTCAAGATATTTATATTCATTTTAATTTAATATTTATTTTAAATTTTTTATTAGTTTCAATTATTCTTAATTAGTTGTAATTTAATTATGTTTACATTGTTTTGTTACTTAATAAATTTAAATTATTAGTATTGTTCATAGTTAATGGTAATTAGGAATAATTAGTAATAATTTTTAATAATTAAGAATAAATATTAATAATTAGTAATAAATACCAATAATTAGGAATAATAACATTATTACATTATTAGTATATTTTATTATTAATATTAAAATAATATAATTTTTTATATTATTTATACAATTCTCTTTTTATCTGTGTGTTTTCTGTCTCCATATGTATTATTTGTATGTGGAGACAGAAAACACACAGATGAAAGGAGAATTGTATATAATATAGAAAATTATATTATTTTAATATTAATAATAAAATATACTAATAATGTAATAATGTTATTATTCCTAATTATTGGTAATTATTCATATAATTACTAATAATTAGTAATAATTACCAATAATTAGGAATAATTACCAATAATTAGGAATAATTATCAATAATTAGTAATAATTACCAATAATTAGGAATAATTACCTATAATTACCAATAATTACCGATAATTACCGATAATTAGTAATAATTAGTAATAATTAGGAATAATTTGTAATAATTACCAATAATTAGTTATAATTACCAATAATTACCCATAATTACCGATAATTACCAATAATTAGAAATAATTACCAATAATTAGGAATAATTAACAATAATTAAGAATAATTACCAATAATTAGGAATAATTACCAATAATTACCAATAATTATTAATAATTAGTAATAATTACCAATAATTAGTAATAATTAGTAATAATTAGTAATAATTACCAATAATTAGTAATACTTAACAATAATTAGTAATAATTACCAATAATTAGGAATAATTACCAATAATTACCAATAATTACCGGTAAATAGTAATAAATAGTAATAATTATTAATAATTAGGAATAATTACCAATAATTAGTAATAATTAGTAATAATTAGTAATAATTAGTAATAATTAGTAATAATTACCAATAATTAGTAATAATTAGTAATAATTACCAATAATTAGTAATAATTAGTAATAATTACCAATAATTAGTAATAATTAGTAATAATTAGTAATAATTAGTAATAATTTCCAATAATTAGTAATAATTACCAATAATTAGTAATAATTAGTAATATTTAATAATAATTACCAATAATTAGTATTAATTACCAATAATTATTAATAATTACCAATAATTAGTAATAATTACCAATAATTAGTAATAATTACCAATAATTAGTAATAATTAGTAATAATTATTAATAATTAGTAATAATTAACATTAATTAGTAATAATTACCAATAATTAGTAATAATTATCAATAATTAGTAATAATTACCAATAATTAGTAATAATTACCAATAATTAGTAATAATTACCAATAATTACCAATAATTACCAATAATTAGTAATAATTAATAATAATTAATAATAATTACCAATAATTAGCAATAATTACTGATAATTACCAATAATTAGTAATAATTAGTACTAATTACCAATAATTAGTACTAATTACCAATAATTAGTAATAATTAGTAATAATTACCATTAATTAGTAATAATTAGTAATAATTAGTAATAATTACCAATAATTAGTAATAATTACCAATAATTAGTAATAATTAGTAATAATTATTAATAATTAACAATAAATAGTAATAATTAGTAATAATTAATATTAATTAGTAATAATTAAGAATAATTAGTAATAATTAACAATAATTAGTAACAATTAACAATAATTAGTAATAATTAACAATAATTAGTAATAATTACCAATAATTAGTAATAATTACCAATAATTAGTAATAATTACCAATAATTAGTAAAAATTAGTATTAATTAGTATTAATTAATATTAATTAGTAATAATTAACAATAATTAATAATAATTAACAATAATTAGTAATAATTACCAATAATTAGTAATAATTACCAATAATTAGTAATAATTAGTAATAATTAGTAATAATTAGTAATAATTAGTAATAATTAGTAATAATTACCAATAATTAGTAATAATTAGTAATAATTACCAATAATTAGTAATAATTACCAACCAATAATTAGTAATAATTAGTAATAATTACCAATAATTAGTAATAATTACCAATAATTAGTAATAATTAGTAATAATTAGTAATAATTCGTAATAATTAGTAATAATTACCAATAATTAGTAATAATTACCAATAATTAGTAATAACTAACAATAATTAGTAATAATTACCAATAATTAGGAATAATTACCAATAATTACCAATAATTACCGGTAAATAGTAATAATTAGTAATAATTAGGAATAATTACCAATAATTAGTATTAATTACCAATAATTAGTAATAATTAGTAATAATTAGTAATAATTAGTAATAATTATGAATAATTACCAATAATTAGTAATAATTACCAATAATTAGTAATAATTAGTAATAATTAGTAATAATTAATAATAATTACCAATAATTAGTATTAATTACCAATAATTAGTAATAACTACCAATAATTACCAATAATTAGTAATAATTAGTAATAATTAGTAATAATTAGTAATAATTATCAATAATTAGTAATAATTACCAATAATATTAGTACTATGAAAATAATAAAAAATTTATATAATATTAAAATTATCAATATTTGTAACAGGTTTTGCTTTATTCTCAACATATTTAATTCTTAAATGGTCAATTTTTAGGTCTATCTCAATAAAAAGTTTGCGTCAGTCGTGTATGATGTAAACTCTATAATTATCCTAGCTTGAGTGTTTTTTCTAACAAATTATTCAAAACCAGTAATGCTTTTATATTTTATAGAAAAATATGGAACAACGAGGTCATCAACAATCATTATTAGGTGACCGCATATGGATAAATCAACGTAGAAATCCAAACAGTTCTGGTTTAAATCCAGTATATGTAGAGGGTGTGGAGACTTTTTTATCATTTGCGGCATCAAATCCAGAATTTGTTTCAGAAGGCAAAATAAAATGCCCTTGCAGAAAATGTGCATTGAGAACGTTTGACACGTTTGACAAAGTGGGGGAACATCTCTTGCGTTTTGGTTTTCAACCAGATTATGTTTTTTGGTATCAACACGGTGAACGCAGTTCCAGATCAGGTGATACCAACTTGATTCCAGATCCATCCCGGTTTCAAGATTTAGTACATGATGTTGCAGGTTCATCTGTTCAACATACAGAAACTCCGGCTGATATAGCTTTAAATCCTGAGTTGGCACCGTCTGAATTTTATGAGTTGTTGAGGTCTGCTGAGGATGCATTATATCCTGGCTGCAAGATGAGCAAATTAGAAGCAGTTGCAAAATTTATGGCTATCAAATCAGATAACGGAATGTCAAACACCTGTTTTGACCAGATATTTTCTTTGCTTAAAACACTGTTACCCGAAGGAAATGTTTTTCCTGCAAATTACTATGAGAGTAAGAGGCTGGTTCGAAATTTGGGACTTACTTGTCAGAAGATTCATGCATGTTCAAATGACTGCATTTTATATTCTGGGGAAAATGAGTCATTGGATAGTTGTCCCACATGTGGGCAACTGAGATATAAAGAAGGACAACATGGGAAGTCTGGTTTGATTCCTGTAAAACAATTGAGATATTTTCCACTTACATCCAGACTTCAGCATTTATTCATGTCTAAGAATACAGCGACAATGATGTCATGGCATAAAGAGAATATTTCAACCGATAAAAGCTTGAATCATCCAGCCGATGGTGATTCATGGAAACATTTTGATAGAGTGCATCCATCCTTTGCTTTAGAAGCTAGAAATGTTCAACTGGGCCTTTCTACTAATGGTTTCTATCCGTTTGGATCTTATGGTAGTCAATATTCATGTTGGCCTATTTTTTTAACTCCGTACAATTTACCTCCATGGATGTTGATGAAGGAGTCATATATCTTTTTGACTTTAATAATTCCAGGACATCCGAAGAAAAATATTGATGTTTATTTGAAACCATTGATTGATGAATTAAATTTATTATGGAGTACTGGTGTCAGTACAAATGATGTTGCAACGAAACAGAATTTCATACTGAGAGCAGCATTGATGTGGACAATTAGTGACTTCCCAGCTTATGGGATGTTATCTGGCTAGAGTACACATGGTCAGAAATCATGTCCTTACTGTATGGGAGAGAAAAAAGCATTTATGCTCATTCATGGAAAGAAACCTTGTTATTTTGACTGTCATCAAAGATTTCTTCCAGCTGATCATCCTTTTCACAGAAACAGATCTCATTTCAGAAAAAGAACAGTTGAAAGGGATGGATCTCCAAAAATGTTATCAGGTTCGGAGTTAAAATCAGTTGTATTTTCATTACCTCCCATCACTTTTGGTCCCACAATAAACCAACATAAAATTTTTGGTTTTGGGAAAGAACACAATTGGATTAAACGTAGCATATTTTGGGATTTTCCACATTGGTCTGATTTGTTGGTCCGACACATGTTAGATGTCATGCATATTGAGAAGAACTATTTTGATAATTTTTTTTCATACAGTTTTGGATACGCCAGGAAAGAGAAAAGACAATGTAAATGCACGTTTAGATTTTGCCCAAATTTGCAGGCATTCAGAATTGGAACTGTTTGAGTATGTCAGAACAAAAAGGTTACTGAAACCAAAAGCAGCTTATACACTGTCTAAAGAAAACCATTTATTATTTTGTCAGTGGATTGCAGATTTGAGACTTCCAGATGGCTGTGCTTCCAATTTGGGTAGATGTGTAAAAAATGGTCATATTACTGGATTAAAAAGTCATGATTGTCATGTTATAATGGAAAGACTTCTACCCATTGGATTAAGAGGTCTGTTGAATTCTATGATTTGGGATTCCATAACAGACATGTCTCATTTTTTTCGGGAAATTTGTGCGGCTACAGCAGATTATGATGCTCTAGGAAAACATGAAAAAGATGTTGTTGTAATTATATGTAAACTGGAAAAAATATTTCCGCCTTCTTTCTTCGACTCAATGGAACATTTGATGTTACATTTTCCATATGAAGCCAAATGTGGAGGTCCAGTATAGTTTCGATGGATGTACCCATTTGAAATATGCATGCAAAAATTGAAAATAAAAGTATGTAACAAAGCATCTGTTGAAGGATCTATTGCAGAAGCTTATTTGCAAGAGGAAATATCTTTTTTCTGCTCCCATTATTTTGAATCTGAGTATCCTTCAAAACACAACCGAATGGGACGGAACGAGAGGAATATTTATGAAATCAACAATCAATTATCTGTTTTCAACCAGCCAGAGCTTGGTTTTGGTGGAGTTTGTGAACGCTGGCTTTCAGAAGATGAACATCATAGATCTCATATATATGTTCTGCTCAACTGTGAAGAGATGACATCAGTTGTACTGTAAGTGTTTATATCACTTATTCTATCATTTATGTTACAGTAAATAACTTTGGTTTTTATAGGTTGTATGATAATCATATCAAGAAACAAATTCCACAAATTACAGCAGCTGCTCTCGAAGAACGTCGACTGAAAAATTTCTCTCAGTGGTTTCAAAAACTGGTAACATAAATTCTTTATCTTTTAGCAACTCATTCAATGTATAATTTACTATATTGATAACTATTTCACAAATTTTCAGGTGTCTCGACATGCTGCTAAAATTGACAAACGGCTGTGCGTATTGAGTAACCCACCTTCCAAACTTGTTAAAACTTATAATGGATATGTGGTGAATGGATTTTGATTTCACACACATGCATATGGAGAATAAAAAAAAAACAATGAACAGTGGAGTTAGTTTGAGAGGATCTCATCATCGAGAAAATGAAATTGAATTTTATGGCATACTTGATGAAATCATTGAACTCTGTTATCTTGGACAACATTACATAACCATGTTCAAATGTCGGTGGTTAGATACAGAGAGAGGCGTGCGTGTTCATCCGACTCATGGAATCATCGATATTAAATGTAAAAGTGTTCTCGCAGTAAATGAACCATTCTTATTGGATCAACAGGCACATCAAGTTTATTACGCAAAGTACTGTGCTACATCAAGAGACTTGACTGATTGGTGGAGTGTAATAAAAATCAAAATTCGAGATAATCAGTTTAGTCAAAGTGAATGTGCTTTCACTGATGTGCAAAGAATTGATGTTTTTCAAGAGAGTACTCAAAATCAATCTTTTTTACAAAGAGACATGAGTATCGATGACGACACCCCACATTTAAGAGTCGGTGATGATGATGATGTTAATGATGTCACATATGAATTTGAAATGGTAAGAGATGAAGCAACTGTAACTCGAATGGATATCGATGATGTTGAGGAGGAATATGAAGATGACATTGACATATATGAAGATGATGATGAAGATGAACACTGATAGAATTCCATGATATTTATATACAATAATAATATGTATATATGTATATATAATAGTAATTATCTATTATTTGCTAACAACATTAACATTTTCTGTTTCAGATGGACGACGCCACATTTCATGAGTTGGCGGATGCTGACCTGTCTTTCGATGCGGATGAGTTGCTGGCAGATGACCCTCAGCCTGCAGGCGCTCCAGGGAGTACGCGGAGGGGGCGCGGTCTTGCATGATTGATGATTCCTGACCCCGTCCCCGAGCGACGTCCACGTCTTGGGTTTGATCCACGCACACGGAGGTGTGATAACCTGTGTGATAACCTGTGGATTTGACTAATATTTCATTAATCTATTCACATAATAAATGTTTATTATTTTTACAGTTTTCCGCATATAGCAGTCGGACAGGGCAGCGCTATTTTGCGCAACTATTTCTCTCATCCGTGGACCACATGGGACCAGATTCCCATTGATGTGCAGCAGGCCATGTTCGGCCATTGGTTGGTACGTACGTAAATAAATAATTTTTATTTTGAAAATTATTTCATTTCTAACTTGATATTTTGATTTATTTGTAGGGTTTATGGTATCCGATCGAGGATACCATGCATGACGCCATCCACGAGGCATGGGAGGTGGCCATGCGTGATCGCCTTCGTTAGTTTTTTCACAATTTAAGAAATGCTGCCATGAAGAAAGCAGGAGTGTCAGATTTTGACGAGTCATGTAGAGCACACCGACCAGAGTACATTTCATCCCATGTATGGGATGGATTATGTGCGCACTGGTTGAGTGGTGCCTTTCAGAGGAGATCATCGTTGGGGAGGCAGAATCGGGGGAGATAGGAGGTGACTCATCGAGCTGGGAGTCGTTCTTTCAGTACTCATAGACAGCATCCGGTACGTACATTATTTATAAATATTTTATATAACTATAAATATTAACAGTTTATTTTTTATTCTTATAGGCTGTCGAGCACCCCGATATTACGGAGTACGACGTATATCGGAGGATGTATAGTGATCCTGCTACTGGGGAGCTCAGAGGTGATCGTCAGCATCACATCGTGGTCAGTATTATTTGTTTTCAAGTTTAAAAATTAACTGCATATAATATATTCACAATTTTAATTTTAAATTGCAGCTACAGGAGTCATATGAGGCCGCAGCGTCACAGGCCCAGCCTGAGAGTCAGGCCGAGTCATCAGATCAGACCACTGGCCGTCATTTTGATGAGGTGGCATGGATGCAGGCCACCCAGTATGCCTTTGAGAAGGGCCGGGTAGTTGGTATCAGCTCTCGACTGACTACCGGAGATTATTATGGCAGTGCTGCGATGTCGGCGTCCAACTCGAGAGGAGCTCGTGCATCTTCTTCTGCTACACAGTATGAGGATCAGTTGCGATCTCAGACTGCACTGATAGAGAGTCTCCGACAGGAGCAGGAGCAGATGCGTCAGCAGCATGATGAGGAGCGTCGACGCCAGCAGCAGCTGTACGAGGAGCAGACGAGTCGGTGGCAGCAGCAGCATCAGGAGCAGATGGAGTACATGCGTCGACTCACTCATGCTTTAGGGATGGGGTTTCCTCCTCCACCATCTGCAGATCCCCCCCTCCCCCCTCCCCCTACTTCAGATTAGAGTTTGTTTTTATGATATAAAATTTGTGAAATCAAAATATGATTTTTTTTCTATTCGTAGTTTCTGTCTCATTATAAAATATTAATAATATTATATTTTGAAATAACAATATTAATATGAATAATAATATTATTTATATTTTATAATATTAAATTTTATATATATATTAAAATTTTATAATATTATAATTTAATTATATTTTTTTGTAATACTTGAATTATTTTAATATTTGAATGTAAAATAATTCTATTATTTTTATATTAATTAAAATAACTTATTAATTTTTTTTTATTTATGAATTATAATTCTAATATTATTATATTAATTAAATCATTTATTAATATTCTATTATTTTTTATTTTTGAATTATTATTCTATTATTATTATATTAATTAAAATAATTTATTAATAATTTATTATTTTTATTTGTGAATTATAATTCTATTATTATATTAATTAAAATCATTTATTAATATTTTGTTATTTTTTATTTTTGAATTATAATTGGATTATTATTATATTAATTAAAATAATTTATTAATATTTTTTTTTAATTTTTTTATAGTATTTGCGACGGGATACTATGCTCGTCGCAAATAGTATTATTATTATATGCATTAAAATAATTTATTAATAGTTTTTTATTTTTTTTAAATAGTTTTTGCGACGGGTCCCGTCGCAAAAACTATTTGCGGCGGGCCCGTCGCAACAGGTATTTGTGACGGGGCCCGTCGTAATTACTATTTGAAAAGTTTTTTACAAATATACAGAGTACTATTTGCGACGGGGAGAATCCCCGTCGCAAAAAAAGGCTTTAGCAACGGGCCCGTCGTAAATAATTGTTGTTGCGACACCGTTTTCAGCAACTGACCATTTGCGACGGGATCCTGTCGCAAATGACCCATCGCAAATACCTTTCTTTCTAGTAGTGTGTGTAAATTTAGGTTTTTATTTCTAGAAGTTGGAACTTCAATCAAGAGTTCAAGTGGCCGTGAGTTAATAAGGGTGGCTAGTCAAACACCTACCTTAAAACTCTCCAAGTAGTGGCATAAACATAACTTGAAATATGAGTATAGGTTTCAAAGATCCTTATCATAAAAATACTTAATCAACTCAGTATTCCAAATATAGTAGTGAGAGACACAAGAATTCTATAAAATAGTGGAAGACATTTAATGATTTAATTAGAAATGTATAATCAGTAATCAAGATAAAAGTACTATTTTTCCCATGTTTATTTTATAGAAAATGGAAATTAATACCACAAACATGCTATGATCTATAATGGAAAAAACATGTCCTTACTAGAAAATTTTTCCAATATTGGTACAGGTGCTTGTCCAAAGTACTAAGATATAGGAAATTCTGTGTGTTGAAGTCCCCACTACCTATTAATCCACCTCAGGAAGTTAGGGTGAGAAAATATCTTATAGGAGACTCATGTATATTACATTTTATGTTTACATCATAATGATATCATCAATATCCAATGAGTTGTGGCTACATACATGGATGATATCACATGCCGTCTCATCTTTGAGAAGTTTTCAAGGAGAAAGTGAAGGGACATATGAATAGATGAAGATTACACTAAATTCGTGTAAATTGAAAGATGAAACACTTTCTTTAAATATATCTTATTCTTATATCTTTATCACCAAGTTTCTCTAGTTTTATTTAAGATCACAAAATGAATAGTGTGTAGAAAACATTTCGTTACCTTTTGGGTAAGGTTCTCTAAGAAAATAAGAACTTAAAGAAATATTAATATTTAGTTCTTATAGTGAACAAAGTTGAAAGGTGTTGAGTCGATAAGGTTTCCTTATGACTTTTCCATTCCTTCATGTTTTGAAAATCACAAACACTCTATCTCAAGGCAAATTTTATTTTCCTTAAGAATTCATAAGGAATATTTTCCTTCCTCAAGGAAAATTCACCCTTACCATGTTTTCATTGTTCATGTCATAATTTCTCTAAAACCTAATTCATTTTATTTCTAAGTATAAAATTCGTTTTTGTATCTAAAACCTCATAATCTTATAAATACTTAGATATAGAGTATTCTGTTTTTAGGATCTGAATTCAGGTTCCGAATTCTCTGAATTCAGACTCTGAAATTTTTGAGTTTAGACTCTGAATTCTCTAAATTCAGACTCTGAACTTTCTGAGTTCAGACTCTGAATTCTCTAAATTCAGACTTTGAACTTTCTGAGTTTAGACTCCGAATTATCTAAATTCAGATTCTGAACTTCTGGGTTCAGCTCTGAATTCTCTGAATTTAGACTTTGAACTTTCTGATTTCAGACTCTGAATTCTTATGAATTCAGACTTCGAATTTCCTTGAAATTCAGACTCTAGAATTCCATTGAATTCAGGATTCAAACTCTTCAAGAAAACAGAATCTGAATATTTATGTATTATAGACACTGAATGGTTTTTGGTTAGACTTCTAACTTTTATTTCCTTAGACTTCGAAAAATGGATTTGATCAAGCAACCATATTTTTTCTTACCCTGTTATAAAACTATGTCATGCATTCTGTTATTTACTAATCTTTGTTTGAGTGACACGTGTATAGGTCCCTCTGAAATTCAAGGAAAAATATGATCGTTGGAGGAGGTAGCTGACCGTTGAAGATGTGCCTAAAAATAGGAGCTCATTTGAACGAGTTCAATACTGTTCTACAACTCTAGAGATTACATGCTGCTGAAGTGATTTCTAGAGAGAGACTCTCATGCTTAGTGCGTACTAAACATCTTGTTCAGGATTGCTTCATGCGACTCTGATTGTTGCTGTGTACAATCGAGGGCTTCCGAGGATAGGAAGATAGAGGTGCCGACTACCTTGAAGTTCTAGGGCTTGTGGGGATAGCAAGACAGACTCCGATATTCGTATCGAGGGCTTACCCTGGTGTGGGTAAGACAAAATTTCTTGAAAGTATAAATCAAGGGACCTTTATCCAAGGTTGTTGGATACCCTACTCTTTGGGTTAAAAGATTTCTTACTTGTTACTTGTATTGTTTCAAGTTTGTTTTTCGCTGCATTTTGATTGTTAAGGAAAGTATAACTATCTTATACTTTCTTATACTTGTACTCTGATTAGTAATATTCTATATGCTTTAAGATATAATCTTTATCTTTGTAAACTTTTCTTAAGTTTTATTTCGGGAATCACATTTCCAGAATCAAGAAAGTTTGTAGAACTAAGAGGTCTAGTGAATTTACATTGTTTAACCTTGTTAAACATTACCATCTTTAAAAGTTCCAAAGGAATTTTTTAAAGTATACAATTCACCCCCCTCTTGTATATTGAGCATCTACATCATCATTTTGATCCAACAAAAGGGAAGGAGAAAAGGCCAATTTAAATTCTAATTACAAAGGAAACTTCACATTTTTTTTAAAGAAAATATGAAAGGAATTATACAAAATTTTATTTGCTTCACATGTCATGAGATAAGACTATGGAAGTTTAAATTAAATGAACTAAATTGAAGAGGCAAGTTGTTGTTTCTTCTTAAGGTATATTCATTAATTGTATGTGATGTTTCTATCATAATTCTTGGGTATTAAATACAATATGCCTATCACATATGTGTACTGAAATATAGTGACCAAGTATAGAAATGTTACAATAAGTAAGATTATTTTTCATGACTTGACCCATTGAGGCTCAAGTCATAACTACCCCAATCTCACCTCTATAGGCCAGGGGGTGGAAACAAGCTCTGAAAGGAATATCTAACCCAGGAGGCCTTTTACTAATATACATATATGCACACACATGACCATATCAATAAAGAAGTATAGATGAATAATAATAAAAAGATAAAATATCTAGAATATTACCATGTATATGAAAAACCTCTAGGGTGTACAAGAGTACGATAGTGAAAACTCAAAGTAAAGGGAAAAATATATGTCCAAACAGAAATATGTACAAACCTGAAAAAACCAGAAAGTAAAATTTCCGAGAGATCCCAACTCCTGATCTCCAAGATCTATCCAACATATACGATCCAATGCACCAAGTATCCCTAAGCTCATCTGTAGTCTCCACTGTCCTATTCGTCTTCTGCATAAGACACGATATGTGTGAAAAAATCCCATGCATGGGTGAGTATAAACATACCTAGTAAGATTTAATGAAAGATTAAGGAGGACCAGTAAGATACACGATAGAAATAAATAGATAGTAGATAACTCAACACAAAGTAAGAGAGTATCCAGAATCCAACAACATGGATACAAATGTATGTATGTTCTCAAACCAAAGAAACTCAAATGAGAGAGAAGGGGATATCCATCTCATAGACTTAAACCAGTAAAAGAGTTCCACCGGTTCCAGAAGTCCATCAATGATGTCCAGCATATTGCGCGTCTATCCAAAATGGTAATCGTGTGGAGGGATCATGCCTTGTCACTATACCGCACAGTCAAGGGGGTACAATCTCTAAGTAGAAGACCTGTGAACTATTCCATCAGGGTTTACTACTCAGTGTAAGGAACATTCAAACAATATCTGATATAGGGTATGACTAGGTGGGTAGAGGACTCGCGCCTTGGTGCATTGGAGGGGGGGGGGGGATGCCACTCAAAGTAAGGAGGACTCTCGCCCTATTTGATAGTGGGTAATACTTGATAGATAGAGGACCTACACCCTAATTACCTGGGGGACACTCAAAGTAAGTAGGATCTAAACCCTATCCTATTGGAGGTACAACTCGATAGATAGAGGACCTACACCCTAATTCCATAGGGGGTATCACTCAGTAGATAAAGGATCCAAACCCTAATTCTATAAGGGGTACCACTCAATAGATATAGGGCCCACACCCTAATTCCATAGGGGGCACCGCTCAGTGTAAAGAGTACCTAAAAACTACTCGATAGGGGGTACTACTTTGGAAAATTTTAGAGGACCCATGCCCAAGTTTGTCAGGGTGTACAACTCTAATGATCTTTCCTGATCACTTCCATCATCGAGCACCGCCTAAATAAGTTTTATGATAAAAAAATATCACATCACATCTCAAAATCCAATAGAGTCCAAAATCATACTCTATGTGGAAAGACACTCAGGATAGGATACCCATAAGAAAAAATTTGAGTCCAAAAAAAGGAGATACGAGAGGTTGAAGTTTCCTCAAAAGGAAAGAAGGGGGTACATGATGTGTGAGGGTGGTTTCGCTCCATCGCCAGGATGTGTCCTTGTTGACACAAATCTCACTACCCGTATAGGGATACATGATATATAGAGGTTATAAACAACGTGTTTGAGCCACTCGTGGTCCTACTCATGGTCCTTGTTCATGTTCATGTAGGTCTTCCCATGTTCGTGTACTTTGGCACACGACGTGTGCTTGGCCATGCCTATTCCCGTGTACTCCCAGAGTATATGCCGAGTCGCCATCCCAAAGTAACTTGGCATGTGGGGGGTACCACACCAAAAGTGATACTTATAATTCTATGAAAAACTATCCATCATAGACAAGGCCCTATACACTGTCTTTTCTTCAGACTACACGACATGTAGTCGTGTTTTTCATAGAAACCCAGATCTGTGCCTGTGTGTCTAGATTTGGGTTCTCCACTCTGAATCCGGCTTCATCTTCACATAAAATCATAGTGGAAGATCCTTTTTAATTGTTTTATTCCATTTTATGTCTAAAAAAATAGTACCCATTGATCCATGGTAAAGAGTCGTATGACCTGTGCGTCTCCCGTCGTTCACCGTTTAGTCCCGGTTCTAAAATCCATGGTATTCATCACTCATATCCCGTAACACATCAAAATTCATCCCCAAAGAATCATTTTGTTCATCACACATGAATCCTTTTAGGTCCCTTGGTATGACAGTAGTGACTAGAGGGGGGGGGGGGGTGAATAGTCCTTTTTGAATTATTATTATAGTTACTAAAATTTATCAGAGTCATAATAGTGTTAAAAGTTATAGTGGAAAGAAAACAAATAACACAGGTGATCTTTATAGAGGTTAGGATCACCAAGATACTATTTCTATATTCAATCTTCTCTAATCATTGAGGATATTGGTATGCACTAAAACCTCACTTTTGAAGGGGAGTGATAATTCAATTACATACATGATAGACATACCATTTTCACACCTGGTGGTATAACCCCTAAATTTTGATGGAGTCAAAACCAAACTTCCTTTTATCAGGGTGGAATAACCCAAACTTCCTTTTAGATGGGAAGAATGACCCAATGACAACTTTTTAAATGGAAAAGATTTAAATCGGAAACTCTAGAGGACAAATAGGTGATTGGAAGAATTAAAACAGAAAGATAACAGGAAAAAAAAATAAAATAATAGCTTGAGAAAATGATGAGGAAATTCGTTACAAATCATGTTCTTTGATCACATTAGTGGAGGAAGATAAATACGATGAAGATTTCCAACGATCACAATAGAACAATGAATGTCGAAGAAGTTTATTGATCAATTTTTAGAGTAGCAGGAAATTCATTCTTGTATCCTTGTCGAATCTTATCATATGCACTTTCTCATGTGTTTTTATCCTTGATAAAATCTCCCGAAACATTAAAACATAGATATACAAGATCATGTTTGTGTTCAATGTCTACACGACACTTATTAGTATTTAATAATAAAATAATATGTCGATTACCTTAATTTTTTGAATCCATGGTGAAAACAAAATACAATCGGCCTAATATTTATTCATGAAATATTAAAAAAAAAAATTAATATATTAAAAGTAATATTTATTAAAAAATACCAATTTAAAATCAATTGAAATAAAAATATAATTATTCATATTTATACAAGCAGCAGAATGTTAGAAAAATAGAGCATTATATAAAAATAATCTACATGAGCATATGTTACTAAAAAAATGTTAAAATTAATTTTTAAAAAATGTTGCAATTATCATTCAACATAAAATGATAAAAATTAATAAATATAATATAGTTTAACAAAATTAACTAAAAATAAGAAAGTAAAAATTTGGAAATGAATTTTTAACTAACGGTGAGACATGACTCACTATTAATAATAGAAAGCGGTGAAACATTAATCACCGTTGGAAATGTCCAATGGTGGAAAAATAGGGTTTTAACTACTGTTGCAATTTTATGGAAAAATAAAATTATTTAAGAGTAACTAAAAAACATTTTCATGAATCTTAACATTAAATGGATCCATGAGAACAATAAAAAATTACTCACTGTTGGGTGTCCAATGGCAACTCATGACTCACCGTTGGGTTCCAACGATGACTCATGTTTCACCATTGGGTTCCAACGATGACTAATTGAAAACTTAACCAAACAAATAGTATGAAATTAAAAGTGAATAAATTTACTTCTATTTAACAAAGAAGCATGAAATAATAAAAATTCAAATAGAATGAATTGAAACACAAATTATTTCCACACTTCAATGAAATAAAATGCCACTAAAAATCTGTACAAGAACAAAATTAAAAAAATTAAGATAAAAAGAAGAATATTTTTATAAAAACTATTAAAATAAATTAAACACACCAAATATTTAAGTATATAAAATTTAAATAAGATAGAGGATGCAAGAGCTTATTTGGGATCTTGTGTATGAAAGTTTCACAATGAAGAGTAGCAAAGGAAAAGAAACAAATAGTGGAAAAAATCATAACCATCGTTGAAGAGAAATGATAGGAACAAGAGAAAGATAATTCCCAAGAATTTATGTTGTAAAAAAAATCACACAGTGAGTGGAAATAAAACTTATCATAAATACATCAATGTTGGGTAAAATTTCAAACAGATGACGTGCAACAGTGAGTCAATGACTCATCATATATCTCATAGCAGTGAGTCAAAAACTCAGCATTGGGTTCCAACGGTGAGAAAAATTTCTCATCATTAGAATTATTTCAGCAATGAAAAGTTTACTGACCGTTGTTTTTTTACCAACAGTGACTCATCAAAGGAAACAATGAATATTCAAAGGAAATGAGCTTAAGCAGAGAGATTTGATATAGTAGAAACAAATCAAGATAAACAAAAAAGGAAGAAAGCTAGAAGAAGAAGTGGTGACCAAATAATAATATATCTTTCAAACAAAATAAAAAACAACTCGATGGGTATGAATATAAAAAAATATAGAAGAAGATAAAAATTAACTCAAGCTTGGATGAAATAATAATCAAGATAGATAACGCCTATAATTATCGAGTTTAAAGGTACCTGAAGAAGAAGATGAAATCAAATCACTGTAAGCTATAAGAAGAATCAAAATAAACCAAAAAAAACTTTAAATAAACATGGGAAAACAGTATATAAGACGTCCTTAGAGAAGAGGCATTGTTGGTCGGTCCACTGGAATAAGATAAGCAGAGGAAGAAACACATGAAAGAGTAAATGTTGTTCATGAGATAAAAAATGACGACACAAGATAAAAAAATGCCAGATGGATGAAATGAAGGTAGATGAGATCAGATGGCTGAGATTGGATCTCAGTGAAAAATCTAAATCCCACATCGAATCCATTAAGTGGTAAACAAGCAGTATATAAGCTAAAACACAAAATAGATAGGCTAGAACAAAAACATGGCACACAAACTCTTCCTGTATGCTTGAAAGTGAGATCTTCCCAATCTATACAGGCACACTACATGGGCCTTACACACGGGCTTGATTAGTGTTATGAAAGCACTATGCCCAACCAAGGTTCTATGCAGGCCACCATGGCTACCTCTCATACGTGGTTAACCTCCAGGTCCCCCAATATGTTGTAGAAAGTTTGGTCTAAGTGGCCTGCTCAATATTCCTTATTTTTTACGCAAATTATACAAAATAAAATTATAAAGATAAAAAAATAACCAAAGATTAAAAACAAAATATTAAATCACGTTATAAAAATAGTTTAGAAATAATATTTTTAAACAAAATATGATTTAATTAAATGTTATAAAGTGTAATTTATCAAAACAAAAAGAGATTTAAAATAGTTAATACCCAAGTACAAACAATCTCCCCCATTTTGTAAATTATTAAACATAATATTTATTGTATTTTTAAACAATCTAAAATGAAAATTATTAAATCTTCAAAAACTATCTCCCCATTTTTCAAATTTATTAAAAAATAAATTAATATAAAAAATATATCAATAATAGTAATAAATTAAAATTTCACATTTAAATATAGTAAAAAAATAAACTATCATAATTTAACTATAAAATTTTAAACATTATGATCTAATTTCTTTTAAGAAAAATAGAAAAATAATAGCAAGAAACATAAAATAACAGATAATTTCAATAATTAGAGAGATAATGTTATTTAATAAAAAGTAATTAGAGAGTAATAAAGAACTTTATATTATAGAATACATTCACAATAAAATTTAATATATTTATCAAAATAGAGATTATACTAGGATGAAGTTAATCTTCTATAATACCTAATTGAAAACATACATTTTTATATAGAATAGATACTCCCTTTTAAACAAAAATAAACCATTGTAAAGTCACAAAGTACAATACTCAATGAAAGGAGAAACGAGACAGTTTTATTTTAGAATATTATTTTTAACCAGAATGTTCTAATTAACATCAAATCATAGTGATCAGTATTTAATAGAACATTTACACAATTTTTTTTTACATTCTATGAAAAACTGATTTTCATGAATAGATTAGATAAAACAAAATATTTCCAAAAGAAATAAATAGTTTCTTTTCTTTAAAGGTTTAAAAAACAAACCCCCCTAAGTTTAATCATAGAAATATTATATTTTAAAAAATATCAACAAAATAAATTTTATTATCAAAATTAAATAAATTTAAAAATAAATTTATTATTTAAAAAAATTAGGATTCCAAAAGAAATTTCATCTAAGAATTATGAAAATATAAAATATAAAGCACATAATATATTTATAAGTGTATTAATGACTTACCCAAATCAGTTGTCAAAAAAATATTTCAAATAGATTAAGGAATTTTAAGTTTGCATAAACAAATGGTTTAAACACTTATTTAAACTTACAGAGCAGTACATTATTTAAAACAACAAAGGATTAAATCCTCCTAAATTCATGAATTTTTAAATAAAGATAGAAAAACACCGTTATAAAATTTTAGAGAAAAATAAACATACAAAAAACATATTTAGAATTGAATTTTAACTATATGAACTACAAAAATTTTACATGATAAGGAAAAGGAAGATAGAAATTAAAGCACATGCCTTGAATCAGAAATAAAAATATTTTATAAAAAGATATATGATATCTTATATTCCATCATATCAAACTATATTATAGTAGATAATATGCATGATGGTTAAAAATAAACTTATCTAGACATAGTGACTAGCTTAGGTTCAATGGAATTTGAAACATCCTTTTGGAGCCCATGCTGTCCAAATACCATGTGACATTGGAACACTTCAGGAATACTTCCTTAAAAATAAATCAATAAAATAGTTATTTTGGTACCCAGACTAGTTTGGGTCCAACTGTATTAGTAGAAAAATATTTATGAACCCATAAAAATTTGATACATGTATTATATGATAATCTAGAAGATAAATATTTAGAAATTAAAGTATTAGTATAGCCTAAAGACTGAGCACACTCTATAATTTTTTAGTTTCTTATTTTTATGTTTAAGATGTTTTCATTCATTTTCAATTTTATCTAAATCATCACAGACTAGTTTAAATATTTTGTATTGATCTTCATTATTATTTGATAAAAAATATTTTATTCTTTTATTCTCATTTTTAACTCTGATCAATTCAAAATCTAAAATCTTTTTCTCTTCATTAATACTTAAAACATAATCATTCAATTTTTTATTTTATTTTTTAAACTTCTTATTTTATCTTTGAAATTCCCTATACAGTTCATTAATTCTTAATATATTACTTTTAAATTTTTTATTTTGAGCAGTTAATTATTTAACTTAATTGTCAATATTAGTTTCATATCCATAACTATAATTATAGTCAAAGTGTACCTCATTTATAGTATAATCCATAATATATATATTTTTTTATTCTTTTTCACTTTAGAACCAACATCACTTGAGTTTAAATATTATGTACAACTATATACAACATAATAATCCTTTACTCGTTACTTCTTGTATTTTTTCCCTTTTCTTCTTATTTTAATTTGGAAAAATATGATTTTATGTGCCCATTTTCCCAGCACTCATAAAATATTAATTCAGAAACATCATACTTACTAGTTTTACCTTTTTTACTACCCTTTTTGTCATATTTTTGAAAATATCTTCTAGGACACTTCTTAAAGCCTATCTTAGCCTTCATGTACTTGTAAACACCTTCGGTGAAATTTTCAATTTCATCCTTCTCACTTTTCTATAACTCAGAATCATAAGAATTAGAAATAGAATTTATATTTGATTTAAAATCAATAAATTTCCTTTTATCATGGTCATCGGTATTTTCATTCTTCATTTCAATCTCGTATTAAAGAATTGATCCTATCAAATCTTCTATAGAATATTCAGTAAAACACTTACTTTCTTTAATAGAAACTTTCTTTGAATGTCATTTCTTGGGTAGAGCTCGGAGTAATATTTCAATGAGAGATTCATTCTTTATGGTCTCTCTAAGAGAAACCATGTTGTTGATAAATTTTTTGAATCGATTATACATATCATTTATTCTTTCTTGATCAGTTATCTTGAACTCTTGAAACTTAGCTCAGTGTATACCTAACTTGGTTCTCTTAAACTTTTCAGTTCCTTGATGAGTTAATTTTAAAGTCCTCTAAATTTCATAATTAGTTTTACTAGATGGAATATGATTATACATATTTCTAATTAAATAGTAGTATAAGTAATTCATAACTTTTTAATTTAAAACACATTTTATAGCATCATTACCATTAAGAGTTTCTAAATAAACTTTAGGCAATTTATATGGTTGTGATATTATAGCCCAATAATCAAGACCAATATTTTTAAGAAATACCTCCATCATTTATTTCTAATAGATATAGTCACTTTCATTGATGTGAGGTGGTCCGATAGGATTCAACATCTTGAAATCCTAATTATCCATAACAAAGTAGTGGATCTTTTCCTTAGACTTTTAAGTATAGAATAATGGTTAGTTCATAAATATAAAATGAAAAAAATAAAACCAAATAATTAAAAATGAACCATGCTCTAATACCAATGGTTAGGAATCTTGGTATGGAATTAGTAACTAGAGGGGGGGATAGGTCTTTTTGAATTATTATTACAATTGATAAAATTGATCAAAGTTATATTAGTATTAAAAGTTATGATGAAAAAAAAAACAAATAACATAAGTGATTTTTATAGAGGTTCAGATCACTAAGATCCTAATACTCTCTTAAATCTTCTATAATCTTGGAGTAGATTGGTATGCACTAAAACCATACTTTTGAATTGGAGTGAAAACTCAATTACATACAAGACATAGATACATTTTTCACACCTAGTGGTATAACCCCTGGATTTTAATAGAGTCACAACCAACCTTACTTTTATCTAGGAGGAATAAACCAACCTTCCTTTTATTTGGTAGTAATAAACCAATGAAATTTTTTTGAAGGGAAAATATTTAAACCAGAAAATCTAAAAGACAAATAGGTGATTGGAAGAATTACAACGGAAAGATAATAGAAAAAAATGAAATAACAGCTTGAGAAAATGATGAGGAAATTCACTGAAGCTCATGTTCTTTGATCATATCAGTGGAGGAAGATGAAGATGATGATGATATCCAATGATCACAATAGAACAATAAATTTCAACGAAGTTTCTTGACCAATTTTTAGAGAAGCAGGAAATGAATTCTCATATCCTTGTCGAATATTATCATCTGCACTTAAACATGTGTTTTTATCCTAGAGGCAATCTACTGAAACATTAAAACATAGATCTACAGGAGCGTGTTTTTGTACAATGTCTACACGATACTTTTTTATTATTTAATAATAAAATAATATGGTCGTTACCTTAAATTGTTGAAGTTGTGGTGAAAAAAAAATACAATCGGACTAATATTTATTCATGAAATATTAATAGGAATATTTAATATATTAAAAGTAATATTTATCAAACAAATCCCAATTTAAAATAAATTGAAATAAAAATATAATTATTAATATTTATACAAGAATTAGAATGTTATAAAAATATAGCATTATATAAAATTAATCTACATGAGCGGATGTCACTGAAAAAATGATGTAATTAATTTTTAAACAATGTTTTTATTGTAATTAAACATAAAACGATAAGCATTAATCAATGTAATATATTTTAGCAAAATTAAATAAAAATAAGAAAGTAAAAATTTAGAAATTAATTTTTAACTAAAGGTAATTCTTTAATCACTGTTGAGAACAAATATCGGTGATACATTACTCACTGTTGGAAATGTTCAGCGGTGAAAAAACAGAGTTTTACCTATCGTTACAATTTTATGAAAAAATAAAATGATTTAAGAGTAAATAAAAATATTTCCACAAATCTTAACATCAAATGAATCTATGAGAAAAATAAAAAATTATTCACCGTTGGGTGTCCAATGGTCACTCGTGACTCACCATTGGGTTCCAGTGGTGACTCATGTCTCACCATTGGGTTCCAACAATGACTATTTGAAAACATAACCAAACAAATAGTATGAAATTAAAATTTAATAAATTTACTTCTATTTAACAAAAAATCATGAAATAATAAAATTTCAAACAAAATTAATTGAAACACAAATTACTACCATAATTCAATGAAATAAAATACCACTGAAAATTTGTACAAGAATAAAATTAAAAACATAAGATAAATAAAAGAATATTTTTCTAAAAATTATTAAAAGATATTAAACACACCAAATATTTAATTATATAAAATTTTAATAAGATAGAGGAGGAAAGAATTTCTTCTGGATCTTGGGGATGAAAATTTCATAGTGGATAGTAGAAAAAACAAATAAACAAATAGTGGGAAAAATCATAACCACTATTAAAGAGAAAAGATAGGAACAAGAGAAAGCTACTGCCCAAACATTTGTGTTGAAAAAAAAACACAGAGTGAGTGTAAATAAATTTGACCGTCAATACTTTAATGGTAGGTAAAATTTCATATAGATGAGGTGAAACAATTAGTTAGTGACTCACAGTTGATCTCCTGGATATGAGTCAAATACTTACCATTGGGTTCCAGCGGTGAGAAAAATTTCTCACCGTTGGAACCTTTTCATTAGTGACAAGTTTACTCACCGTTGGTTTTTTACCAATGGTAATTCATCAAAGGAAATAGTGACTTGTCAAAGGAAAGGTGATTAAGAAGAGATATTTGATACAGTAAAAAAAACCAAGAGAAACAAAAAAGGAAGAAATCTAGAAGAAGAAGTGGATATTGAGGAACAATAGACATTTTAAAGAAAATAGAAAATGAATCAATAGAGATAGACAAAAAAATCTATAAGAAGGAAAAAAAATCAATCTTGGATAAAAGAATAATAAAGCTAAAGAACACCTATAATTATCGATTTTGAGGTAACCCAAAGAATAAGATGAAATTGAATCACTGTAAGATGTAAGAAGAATAAATATAGACCGAAAGAAAAAAAATAAGTTGAAAAAAACATAGAAGAACAGGAGATAAGATGTTTCCAGAGAAGAGATGTCCCTGGTCGATCCACTGGAAGAAGTTGAGCAGAGGAAGAAATGTGTGAGAGAAGAAATGTAGTTTGAGAGATAAAAAAATGATAGCGCGGGATAAAAAAAATACTAGACAGATGAGATGAAGTCACATGAAATCAGATGATCGTGATTGGATCTCAGTGAAAAATCTGGATCCCACATCGAATCCATTAAGCGTGAACATAGCATTATATAAGCTAAAACATAGAATAAAAATTCCATAACAAAAATACAACACATGGAATCTGTCGACAGGATTGACGACGAGCTCTAACCAATCTATGTGGGCACACTACTTGGGCCTTACACATGGGTCCAGTCAGTGATATGCAAACACTATCCTCGACCAAGGTTCTGTGCGGGCCACCATGGCTACCTCCCACAGGTGGTTGACCTCCAGGTCCCCCTAATGTGGTAGAAGGTTTGTTCTATGTGGATTACTCAGTAAGCCTTATTTTTTACATACTTAAACAAAATAAAATTATAAAGATAAAAAATAACCAAATAATAAAAACAAAATATTAAACCAAGTTATAAAAATATTTTAGAAATAATATTTTAAAAAAGAGTTAATTAAATGTTATGAAGTGTAATTTATGAAAAAAAATATTTATTTAAAATAATTAATACCTAATTAAAAAAATATTCTATAAATCTAGGGTTCTGATCGTACTTGATCCCACCCAGTAATGTCAAACCATGGCCTCATTGCCTAGTAGTGAAGAACACGAAGAACGGGTTGGGGAAAAGCATACGAAATAAGGGGATAGAAATTTTTGACTAAACATTCTTGGATAAAGAATCCAAATTGGGGAAATCAAGGTGATAAAACCTAGAAAACAAGAATTAATAAAATTAAATAATTAAATTAGATATGTAGGCGCATGGAAAGACTTGAAATTAATGAAGATCAATGAAAGGACTGATCATAATCAATAAATTTAATCATTAGGGGAATAAAACATGAATTGATGAGTCCTACCTAATTTTTGGATCATTTTTCATTGAAGAACGTGTGTTCTAATGAATGGAAGAAGTCATTGTGTTCGTTGCATGTTGAGTTGCCTCGATCTAGAGGTTTTCCATTGTCGGAATTTGATTCACCAATGAGAGGAGAAAGAAGTCATTGCACAACGATCCCAAGGTTATGTGGATAACTCTAAAGATCCTTCCCAAATGATATATTTATATATAAAATTGGAATTAGGTTAATTGATTAAATACATAAAATTATTTATTTATTTAACTAAACACACCCACCCACGACCGCTTTTGTCTGAATGTCCCGCACCAACCTATTTTAGGTTTCACCTAGGGTAAACATCACATTTTGGACTCAACTGTGGTCTTGTATTTTTGATCCATGATTCCGTTTAATAGTTATCCCCATTTTATTTAATAAACCATGAACACATAATATAAAATATATTTAATATGTTTATAAAATTAATTATGGGCACACTGAGCCTCAAAATCGCACGCTGTATCAGCTCCTGGTTCTGAAAATATATGCAGAAATATTTCAAAGTCTTATAAGAAAAAAACAAGGTCTTTACATCATTTGCTCCTTCAAGATTTTCATCCCCAAAAAGTAAAACTAAGCAAAAATCTTAGGATACTAAACCCGTATCTAGCTCTCCCACTTCCATGATCTCTCTTAAACATTCCTGTGCTGCCAAAACATGTGAACCATGGGGATGGTCCATCCATATAGGGTCTTCACCTATCAACCCTCTATTTCCACTGGGTGCTCCAGAAAAGTAGCTCTATCCTTGATTTCCAGCTCACCCCAGTCAATAATGTGCATGGTGTCATGCATGTATCTTCTCAGTTATGACACATGGAATACTTCATGCACCCACTTCAACTATGGGGGTAGGGATAGGCAGTAATCAACCTCACTAACCCTTTGAAGGATCTCAAATGGACCAATGAACCTTAAGGATAGCTTGCATCCCTGAATGAATCTATGAAATCCTTCTCATGGGGAGACTCTCAAGAAAATTTGGTCTCCTTGATTGAACTCCAAGGGCCTACGATGTCAATTTTTGTAAGATTTATGCCTTCTATGGGCTATCCTCATCCGCTCATAGATGACCTGGAAATTATTCATCATCACTTGAACTATCTATAGACCCACAATAGATGCCTTGATGATCTCTTTCTAGTATAAGGGTGACCTACAGGTTCTCCCATAAAGGGCCTAGAAAGGTTTCATGTGAATAGTAGAGTGGTATCCATTATTGTATGCAAACTCTACCAAGGGGTCTTCCCAAATCTATCCAATGTCTAACATGAAATCTCCCAGCATATCCTTTAACACCTGTATAGTACGCTTGGTCAACCCATCTATCTAGGGGTGAAAGGCTGTACTCATCCTCATATGGATCCCTAATTCCTACTATAATCCTCTCAAAAACCGTGACATAAACTGAACATCATAATTAGAGACAATAGTGAAGGGAAACCCATGAAGGTGAACAATCTATCGTATGTATAACTTCCCAAAACTCTTCACTGAACTTTGATCCCTGATAGCAAGGAAGTATTCCAACTTCATGAGTCGTTCAATTATCACCCAGATAAAGTCATGAACCTTCTCTGTCCGTGGAAGACCTATCACAAAGTCCATGGATATGCCATCCCATTTCCACTCTAGGATATCAAGGGGATGTAATAAACCTATCATAACATAGTGCTCATCCTTCACCTACTGATAGGTGAGGCACTGTGAAATGAACTCATCCACACTCCATCTCACGCCAGCCCATAAAAACTTTCATTGAAGGCCTTCGTTCATCTTCCCCACATTGAGATGTAGAACCAAAGGATATTTTTGGAACTTTCTAATAACCTCCTCCCATATCATGACTAGGACCACCATTCATCCCTAGAATAGGATGAAGTGATTATCTCTTTCAAAAAATCCATCGCGTGAATCTTCTGAGGATATCTGGTCACACAAGACCTCAAAATTGATGTCTCTAAAATGGGACTCTCACATGTTGAAGGAGAGGAGGATTAATAACCATCTACTGAAGAAAAGCCGCACCATCTTACTCAAACATGTTTAGCTATAGGGAATCCAATTGTTCAGAAGCCTCCTGCACTAAATGATCCAGGGACTTCCTACTGAGGGAATCTTGCACAACATTTCCCTTCCCCAGAGCATAGGCTACCTCGAAGTCATAATATTGTAGTAACTCAAACTAGAGCCTATATATTAGGTTCAAGTATCTCTATATGAAGTCATACCTGAGACTCTGAGGGTCTAAGTAAACCATAAAGCGCTCTCCCAGAAGATATTGTCTCCACATCCTCAGAGAGAAGACTGCCACTGCCAGCTCTAGTTCATGAGTTGTGTAGTTATACTCATGGTGTCTTTACTGCCTCAACTCATACATGATAACTGCATGTCATTTTATCAACACATAGCTGATATAGACTCATGAGGCATCACAATACACTACATACTCCACACCCTCCTTTGGAAGTCTCAACACAGGAGCACTCGTCAGCCTCAACCTCAACTCCTTGAAGTCCCTCTAGAATTGCTCAATCTAGGTAAACAAATACCCTTCCTAAATCAGGGTGGTCAAAGGGGATATGATCCTAGATAAGACTACCAAAAAAAATCTATAGTAACCTACCAAGACAAGAAAACTCCACACCTATAACACACTCTCAGGTGGATCACAAGTAAGAACTACATCAATCTTCACTAGGTACACGAATAAAACATGATCATAAATGACATGATCATGAATCAAAAACTAAAACTTCAAGATATTTCCATAAATATGATGCTCCTAAAGTAAATCTAGGACCATTCATAAGTTCTATGCATTATCCCCCTCCAATGCAGAGTAGATGAGTATGTTGTCAATGAATAAAACCAAAAACTGGTCCAAGTACACCTAGAAAATCTAGTTCATCAAATCCATAAACATGATGGGGGAATTCATCACACCAAAGAGAATCACCAAGAAATCATAGCATCTATAGAAACATCGGAATGCAATCTTTGGAATATTATCCTCACAAACTCTAAACTGGTGGTAGCTGAACTATATATTGATCTTCATGTATAATCTCACACCTCACAACTGATCAAAGAGGTCGTCAATCCTCAATAATGGCTACTTGTTCTTTATCATGACCTGGTTCAGGCAACGATAATCCACACAAAGCTGAAAGATCCCATATATATTTTTCACAAACAACATTGGATCTTCCTAGGGTGACACATTGGTCTTGATGAAACCCTTATCTCGAAGGTTCTCTAACAACAACAACAACAACACTCTAAGCTCGGTAGGGGCCATACGATATGCTTTAGAAGATATCAGAGCAGTCCCATAATACAAGTCGATACAAAAATCCATCTCCCACCTTGAAGGTATTCCTAGAATTTCCTTAGGAAAGACATCCATGAAATCCTCCAAAACTAAAGGAATCCAGATGCTTGAATATCCTTCTGCACAAAGGGATATAATCACTTACTAATGGGTATGAAACATCTTTCTCATAAACCCCAATCATCCCTCCATGAGATCCCTCTCACCCGTAAAGGTGAATCTCATCCCATCAGTGTGAAGGAATATGACTCATCTTCAGTGAAAGTCAATATGGTCTCGTACTATGGACAACTAATCTATACCTAGTATTTCATCCTAGGGTTCCATTTTGATGACCAAAAGTTCCCACGTGAACCTATCTCCACCAAGTGATAAACCGCACTACCAGCAAATAAATGATACAAAAGAAACATTAAACATAGGAACCTCAAGGAAAATATGTGGGATAACACCCCAAATAGGAGATACAACTCTCATACCAGGATTATAGAGATGAAATAATGACTCACACTTGTGCCTACTAATACTGAATAAAGAGTATAATAAATACAGATCATACCTCTGACCATCTTGTGTGTCGCTGGGTTATAAGCCTCCATAGTATATAGATGTTCTCGGCCTTAACCTTTATCTCCTTGATACTGACATGGGCCTCCTGATTGTGGTAGTGGAAGTATATCATACTTTTATATATAAACCATAGCTCATCCCACTCCTTTGTCAGATCCTTCTCTATAGGGGTCTCCCTGCCCACTCCTAGGATATCTCTGATCATGGTGTTGTATCTTCTATGGTGTTCCTTCAGCTATCTACCTTCCCTCCTTAGAATGTTAGGTTAGGGAATCATGCACCATGTGACCACACCTATCTCAAGCAAAGAACCTCGCCTCTATGGGTTTTCCTGTTCCTCTGTGTTGTACTTGTGCCACATGACTATATGCTTGAGTCTGATCATGGAGAGGTCTTCTGCATTGAGATCTGGTTGATTGGAACCAGCTAGCTATTGCAGACGAATCAACCCTGTAATTCTCACTACCAGCTCCAACTACCTATCGTCCCTATGATAGGAAACTCTTTATCACCAGTGCTCGATCTAACACCCTAACATGGGTGGGACTGCACAAGGGTAACACACTGAAACTGATGTATTTATGGAGTCCCTGCTCAAAATTATGTGCTTGGAAGTATCCATCCCAGATCATGTTGATGGAGTACCATGTAAAGTATGTGAACCTTGAGGTGTACTCAGCCACTATAATCCCTCCTTAATACATCTCTAGAAGCTCCTAAATCCAAACTGAGTGCAAACAGTAGGGGTAATATTCCTCACAGATCAACTTTTAGTAGTCGGTCCATGAGAGTGTTGACTCAGCATGCATTTGGGAAACAAGACTCCACCATATCCCAGATACTCCATGGAAAAGGATAGCTACTAGCACAACCATCTAATCCATTGGTGTCCAGATAATCTTGAAAACATTTACCACTGACTCTAGCCAATCCTACACTACATGGGGATCTGGATCACTGCGGAATCTTAGCATCCTATAGTGTTGGAACTTTCAGAGTGAACTAAGCCTGAATGCATCATCATTATGCCCTATTGGTATGATATAATACTCAATAGGTGGGGGTGATTCTACCTATCCACCTGGAGGAAAGATCTCATGAGATGGACCATGAACTGTGGTCTTATCACTCATTGCATCCTCATCAAGATCCAAGGATGATAACCTAGATGTCTATTGTCGTGGAGGCATCCTGAAAATTCAATCAATACATACCACATTTAGATGAGAATATATATATACAATGGATATTTTAATCAATAATTATAGTCAAATAATCAATCCTAAATGATGCATGTACCATTTGATCTCTGCAACCAATGTCTCGGTATGCCAAGGTGACAGTAAAGTAGTCACGGTCCTAGTGAATGGATACATTGGACACCACAACAACACTAGATTCCCTAGACTAAAATAAACACTCGAAAAAATTTTAAACTATTACCCTAATCACAACTAAATTCTCATAAGTGGACTACACTAAACACCATCCTAAGAATGAACTGATATGATACTAATTTTTCATGACCCAACCCATTAGGGATCGAGTAACAACTACCCCAATTCTGCCTCCATATTCCAGGGGTGGAAAAAAGAACTAAAAGACATATCTAAAATGGGATTCCTTTTACTAATGTACCTATACACACACACAAAGAACCATCTTAATGAAGAATTGAATATGAATAATAATAAAAAGATGAAATATATAGATTATAATCATGCATATGAAAAACCTCTAGGGTGTACAAGAGTATGACATTAAAAATTGAAAGTAAAGGAGAAAAATACACACCCAACCAAAAATATGTCCCAAACTGACAAAAATGGAAAGTAAAAGTGTTGAGGGATCCCAACTCTTGATCTCCAAGCCCCGACCACCGTACTCAGTTGAATTAACCAAGTATCCCTAAGCTCCTCTATAATCACCACTGACCTGTCCATCATCTTCATAAGACACAACACATGCGGGAAAATCCCATGTAAGGGTGATAATATACATACCCATTAGGATGTCATGAAAGGTGAAGGTGAAATATTAAGATACAAGATAGTAATAGATAGATAGTAGAAATATCAACCCAAAGTAAGTGAGTGACCAGAATCCAACAACATGGATACAAATATATATATATATATATGTGTGTGTGTGTGTGTGTTCAAACCAAAAAAACCCAAATGAGAGAGAAAGGTATCTCCATATCATATCCCATCCTAGGAAAAGAGTACCATAAATTCCATAAGTCCATCAATGATGCACAACATCTCATTTGTCTGTCCAAAAAGGTAACTATGTGTAGGTCCCACACCTTGTTATTATTCCACACAGTTGAGGGGATACAATATCCAAGAAGAGGACCCATTCCTTAGTTTGTATGGGGGGTAATAATTAGTGTAAGAAGGACCCACGACCTATCCAATAGGGGGTATGACTCGGTGGGTAGAGGACCTATGACTTGGCGTGTCAGGGGGGTGCCACTCAAAGTAAGGAGGACCCGTGCCCTATCCAATATAGGGGTAAAAATTTGTTGATATAGGAACCACACCCTAATGACATGGGAGGGGGGGGGGGGGGTCCACTCAAAGTAAGGAGGACATGTTCCCTATCTAACAGGGGGTACAACTCAGTAGATAGAAGACCCATGCCCTAATGCCATGGGGGGTACCACTCAATAGATAGAGGACTCACACCCTAATGCCATCGGGGGTACCACTGAGTAGATAGAGGACCCACACCCTAATACTATAGTGGGTACCACTCAGTTTAAGGAGAACCCACACCCTACCTGATAGGAGGGGTAATACTTCAGAAGAATATTAGGACCCATGCCCTAATCCATTAGGGGGTACCACTCTAATGATCATGCTCAATCACTTCCGTTGTCGAGCGCCACTTAAAGAATCTTCATTCCCATAACATCTCACATAATATATCAAAAGCTACTAAAAATTCCACCATCACATTCTATGTGGAATAACAATTAGTATAGGATACTCATAGTCCAAAATTCGAGTCCAAATAAAGGAGATACGAGAGGTTGAAGTTTCTTCAAAAGAAAATAAGGGGGCACACGATGTGTGAGGGGACCCACATGAAATGCGGTCCCACCCCATAACCTGGTCATGTTCCTTCTAGTACATGGATCACTACCCATGTAGGTTTACATGGTGTGTGGAGGTTCTATATAGCATGTACGATCCATTCAAGGTCCTGTCCATGCTCCCTGGCCGTGTCCGTGTAGGTCTTCCCTTGTCCGTGTACTTTGGAACACGACATGTGCCTAGCCATGCCCATTCATGTGTACTCCTAGAGTACATTTTGGGTCACCATCACAAGATAAAACAGTGTGTGGGGGTCCCATATTATGTGTGGGGGTCCCACACAGTGTTTGATACTTATAAATTTGTGGAATGCTATCCGTCGTAGCTAAGGCCCTACACGTTGAGTGTTCTTCAAACTACATGGCATGTAGTCACGTTTTTCATATAAATATAGATCTATGCCAACACATATAGATACAGGTTCTCCACTTTTAATCAATCTTTTTCTTTACCCAAAATTGGAGGGTAATATCCTTGTTTGTCATTTTTAGCCATCCGGTGGGTGAAAAATGGTACTCATTGAGCGTCGCACGACCCACGCATCTCCCGCCATTCACTATTTGGTCTCAAATCTAAAATAAATGGTATTAATTACCTATATCCTACAACACATCAAAATGTTTTACCAAAAAAGAAATTCATTCATCGCATGCGAATCCAACATGAATTCGGGGGGTCCGATCATGCTCGATCCCGCTCAGAAATGTTGAACCATGGCCCTATTGCCCAATGGAGAAGAACGCAAAGAACAGGTTGGGGAAAAACACCAAAAAAGGTTAAAACATTTGTTTTCCAATATTTCTTGGCCCAAAAATTTTAATTGGGGAAACTGGGGTGATAAATCATGGTAAACAAGAATTAATCGAATTAAACAATTAAATTTGATACATGGGTGCAAGAAAAGGCTTGAACTTGACGTAGATCAATGAAAGGAGTGATCCCAATCAATTAATTTAATAAATAGGGGAATAAACCAAAAATTGATGATTACTACATGATTTTTTGATCTTTATTCATTGAATAATGCATGTGATAATGAATGGAAGAAGTTGTTGCATTTGATGCACATTGATTTGCCTCAATTCAGAGGTTCACCATCGTTGGAATTTGATTCACCAACAAGAGGTGGAAGAAGTCACTACATAATGATCCCATGGTTATGTATCCAATCCTAGGGATCCTACCATAATGATATATTTATTTATAAAATTGAAATTAGGTTAATTAAATAAATAAAAAAATTAATTAATTATTTAGCTAAACACACCCTCCCATAGTCACTTTTTACCAAATGTTTCACGCCTACCTATTATAAGTCATGCCTAGGGTAAGCATCATGTTATAGACTCAACTTTGGTCTCATATTTCTGATCCATTATTCCATTTAAGATTTATCCCATTTTATTTAATAAATCATGTGCGTATAATATAAAATAAATTTAATTTTTTTAAAAATTTAATTTTGGGAACACCGGGCTTTGTAATCGCACTCCGTCTTAGTGCATGACTCCGAAAATATAGGCAGAAGTATTTAAAAGTATTATAAGGAAAAAATGTCTCTACATGAATCATCCAAGCATCCAAGAAAGGATTAATCCTAAGTTAATGGTGAGTAGTACAAAACTTCTAGTAGCTAATATTAATGGTTCAAGTTGAATATTGTTAAGTATAACCAAAAAAAATTATCTCGTGTGTCCATTGGACACAAGGAGACATTATTAAAATTTTGTATTTTTTTGGAGTATAATAATCAACTAATAGTTCATTAATTTTTGAATCATTAGAAATAACTAATAAAAAAAATGTAAGAATCAGTTATACCCAGTCCTGGAAAGATAATTCTTTATCAAGTAAAACTAAGTAGTTTTCAAGGATACACCCAGTATCATTTTAGAATATTTAGAGTTAAATACCTTAGGTATTATTAACACATTTACTTATTTATTTTTGGATAAATAAACCTTTACAAATAAAGTTAGGTCACAAAGATTTCATAATTAGTTCAACTAGAGAGCGCGAACTATTCAAAGATTAAGTTAGTGGTAAATATAATTTATAAGATTACTTTATGTGTTGTTTAAAGAACATGAAAGTGAATTATGGCTATGTATGGACAGAAGATATGTGTAGTATTAGGACCATATTCTAAATAATATCGTTACCAATCATTCATAGATCATTATAATATAGTGTGGAGTAATTCCTAAAAGCATATTAACTTATACACATCAAATATATGATGTTAAGAAGGATCTGTGATGAGTCTTACATGAAAACATCAATCATTAAAATATAGTGTGGAGTAATTCCTAAATGCACATTTCATTATAAACATCAAATCCTTGATGCAAGTAAATGGAGAATCATTGTTAGGATTCACCATCATTGAAAGTATTCCATTATTTTTGAGAAATGCTTCACAAATAGAGGCATTATCCGATAAAAATATGAAAAATATAATGAAAAATGGATATAATATGATTTATAGTATGATATAAATCCACAATATCATAATAACTTGTTTTTAGACACAAGGTGTTTAGGATATAAACAAACTTGTATCAAGAAAAACACAATGTTTATCTAAAGTAATTATCTTAAAAGGTTTCTGAGGATATTAATTAGAACCATAAGATAGAAAAGTGATAGTCAAGTAAAAGACTATTTTATATAAATGAGTGAACATATATATTGGAGATAGTGGGAGAAATATTTAATTGGGTTTATTTAATTCCTAATATGCATAAGTGGTTATAATTAGAACAAGTTCCACAAGAGAATGTGGAAGAGGAATGTTTAAAAGACACATACTGCATAGGAAGGATAAAACCATGGTAATTGTTTTAAATTCATTGTGGATAGTGATGCTTTATTCATTGAGAGTAATGAATCCTATAATTAATAATTAAATGGAAACAATATAAGATTATAAATATAAATTAAAATTCAATAATAGATTCCATGTATCAAAATAAAGGGGCTTATTTTTCTGAATATCGTGGTGGGTATTCAAGTGAGGCCTTACATGGGTGGTACAAGTGCAATACCAATAAGGGTTTATTAGTAATACCAAGTAGTTTTTACCAAATCAATTATAATTTTAATTTTCATATCTACTTTATATGATCATTTTATTTAGCTTTAGTTTTCAAGACCACAAATATTGGAAGGTTTCCATAAAAAGTAACCGGAAAGGGTTGGTGACACCATAGAATTCCAATAAACAGAGCAATTTACTGAAATATAATTATGGATTTAAGTAAACAATAAGATTATAGATGTCATGAACCGTCCCCCATTGCCCGTGTCATGACTACCCCAAGCTCACCTTCCATAGGCTAGGGGCTGGAGACTAGCACTGAAAGGCATATTCCCTAAAACCAGGAAGGCATTGCCTTTATAACCTGTAAACACATGAAACCAAGCACACAACAGGATACAAACACAAGTAAACTCTATAGTAAAAAGAGTGTATACAATAAGTAAAAGGGTCCAGAATACAAGCCCAATTTGAAAGTACAAGTAAACTGAAACAGCTCCTGTGAACACCCGCCAAGGATCCTACCTGAAGGGTAGGTACAACTGTCGAATGGTCGTCTCTGCGGTATGCCTTGTCTAATGTCCACCTCCGAGCTACCTCCAGTCTTGGTACTATTATCCTCAGTCAACATTGTCCGTCGTCTGCACCAAACACAACAAGGTGTGGGCGTAGCCTGTGCAGGGGTGAGTATAACGATACTCAGTAGGGTCCCCGAGACCCCTGAAGGTCTCTCAAAATCCACAAAGGATAAACCACAAAGCATGGAAACAACAGTCAAAACTACTTAGGTATATACCCATACATATACCTAAGTGATCAAGTATACCCATCTCATTCATGAGGAAACACAAGGCCAAACTCTTAGCCAAAGTACCATGGTTCCACGAAGGAAAGAATACCATGAAGGAAACACCACAAGGGTAAGTACCACAAAGGTAAAGCCATACAGAATAATACCAAGAAGGTAGCACCATGAAGGTAAGTACCACAAAGGTACGCCACTCAGAAGAATACCACTAAGGTATCACCACAAAGGTTCTACCATGAAGGTAAGTACCAAAAAGGTAATCCACATAGAATAATTCAACAAAGGTATCACCACGAAGGTAAGTACCACAAAGGTATGCCACACAGAAGATTACCACAAAGGTAATGACTCACCTCACACCAGGTATAACTTAGGTATGGTAGCAAAGATGATTAGATTTAACTACTGAATCATATTACTCTGTTAAGAGGCAGACCCACGTAATATCCTAAATCACCAGACCCATGTAGGATCCTAAATCATCAGATCCATGTAGGATCCTAATACAGTAGACCCATGTAGGATCCTAGATTTGTTTCACGTGGATTCCTAGAGTTAATCCAAGTGGGACTCTCGAACAAAGACCCACGTAGGATCCCAAATCACAGACCCACATAGGATCCCAAAGCACAGACCCATGTAGGATCCCTTTCTCATGATACATCCAGCTACATGGTTCCCGCACTAAGCTCGCTTGATTCTGGGAGGGTCCGCTCCTCAAGCCACAGGTCGATACTCCAACTTTCACTAAGTCCCACAAAGAAGTATCCCAAAGGACCACCACGTAAATGGAGTCTCAGCATAATAGACAATGCATCAATCGGACACCCGGTCTGTAAGTTATTGGCATTTTAGTCCTAAGGGCCTGGTTGGATTCGTGTCCGATCCAACCCGGCCATACCCCAAATTTATCCAAAACTCAAGTGGTGTATGTCAAAAGGACCGTCTCGATCCAAGGTTTCTGTTTCCATAGACGGTTCGTCAAACAAACTCCCATAGATTAAGATATGGTCAAAAGAGTAGAAAGGGTCAAAACTGGTCTGGGTCCGGTCCGACCCGGCCCAACCCAGGTCCGACCTTGGGTCCAGCCTAGACTGTTGGGTCTGACCTAGCCCGCCGGTGTGGCCCAACCCACTTGGCTCCCAAGTTGGCCGGATGGCCAGCCTCCTCCGTGCGGCGCGGTCGCACGCCACACCATCACCAGCTGACAACAGCAATCCGACCCCCTAACTTCGCCGCTGCGGCCTTGTGCCACAGCTCCCACACACCTGGAGGTGCGGACGCACGCCGCCGCCTCCCATTCACGCGGCTGACCGTGCGCTAGCCGCCGCTTCTGCTCCGCCATAGCCAATGGGCTGCTGCCCTTCTCCAGCGGCGCGGTCATGCCGCCGTCGTCGTCACGACCGACCGGAGTGCTGTCCGCCATTCCCAAGCCCCACCGGTGTTGGTCTCCGGTACGGTCATCAGCAACATTCTTTGGGTCACCGGGCGTGACCCGTTGGCTCATTCTTCATTTCGTGGACATCTGCACTCATCTCAGGACGTCGCCATTGATTTAAAACCACCACAATCCCCAAAGGTTTCAGAGAGGTCGGGCCATGTTCGTTTGGCCCGAACCCTCTGTGTTAGAACGATATCAAGCAGCTTATTTGATCTTGAATCATGAAGAACGTCAAGGACGGGTAATTGGTATTCAAAACAACAATAAAACCTACCTCGATTTCTCGTTGGAAGATGTCACGAGGAAGAAGACGAAGTCGTTGGGGATGGTGACATCGGCGTCCGTCGCTTCCACAAGATGCTTCTGATCTAGGCACAAGCGTCATCCTCGTTCTTCGATTCTGGAGTATGTTCTTTGTTGGAGAGTGCGTTCTTCGTCTGGAGGAAATTTTTCTCCAAAGTTCTCCAAGGCTCTCTCCCAATTCTCCTTTTCCAACCAATCCTCTCCAAGGTAAAGAGGAACAAATATAAATTAAAATAGGTTTATCAATTTAATTTCACATTGGCCTAATTAAAGTTGACACATTTGATTAATTGTAGTTGGCTCAATTAATTAAATGGAGAGTTCAAAGGTTTTCCCCCATTAAGAGGGGTTTGGGTGGTCCCCACAACCAAGATTCAAAATGGGGGTTTTCTAGCCTGGGTGGTCCCCACCTCCATAACTATAAAAGATATGCTTTAAAAATAAAATAAAAGTTTGATCTTTATTTTATTTTTATTTCCACAAAAAACACTAAAACTAATTTTCACCCTCGACCAACTGTGGTCGAGGTGAAGGTCCCCTTAAGTGAATATCGGCACTGCAAGTTCAACGGTGCCCTCAGATTTCAATTTCGAGTACCGGTTCAAAAGTTATAAAATCCCGCTCGCACGTTTACTGAACGTACCTAAAAAAAGTTCAGAAATTCATTCCAGGCACACCGGGCCTTAGAATCACGCACCGTCAATTTTCACAGACTCATAAAATTCCCATATAATTAAAAAAAATTACATGGAAAATCTGGGTCTTTACATTATCCCCACCTCAGGGATTTGCGTCCCTGAAAACCACATCACAAAAAAACTAGGAAAAAAGTGGGGGTACTGAGCATGAATCTGAGCCTCCCGCTCCCACATGCTCTCCTGGAGGTTTCTGTGCTACCAATGTACACACACTAAAGGTATCGATCGACCATGAAGGACTCTCTCCTATCGATCCTCAATCTCCACTGGAACCTTCATAAACGTCACCCTATCGTCGATGTCCAGCTCACCCCAATCAATTATGTGTGAAGGGTCGTGCACATATCTCCTCAACTGAGATACGTGGAAGACATCGTGCACCCGGTGCAGCTGAGGTGGAATAGATAAGCGGTAAGCCACCTCACCAACTCTACTGAGGACTTGAAAAGATCCGATGAACCTCGGAGATAACTTTCCGCCCCAGCTAAATCTCCGCAAACCTCATCGGGGTGAGACCCGTAGAAAGACATGGTCACCATACTTGAACTCCAGAGGTCTCCATCTCCTGTCAGCATAAGACTTCTGCCTGATCTGTGAAGTCTTCATCTACTCCTGGATAATTTGAATCTTCTCCGTAGTAGCCTGTACCATCTCTAGTCCAATGAGTGCTGACTCTCCTAGGTCAGTCCAACACAAAGGCGATCTACAAGGTCAGCCGTACAACGCCTCTAAAGGTGTCATCCTAATGGTGGAGTGATAGTTGTTGTTGTATAAAAACTACACCAAGGGAAAGTGATCCTCCCAGTTGTGACCGAATTCGAGGACGCAAGCACACAACATGTCCTCAAGGGTTTGAATGGTCCGCTCAGTCTGGCCATTCGTCTAAGGATGGAAGGCGGTGATCAAATGAAGCTGCATCCCAAAAGCCTCCTAAAACCCCTTCCATAGACGAGAAGTGAAATGTGCATCACAATCGGAGACAATCGTCAAGGGTACTCCATGTAGCTGCACAATCTCCCGCACATAGAGGCATCCCAAGATCTCTACTGAACCCTGCTCTATGATCGGTAGGAAGTGGGAAGACTTAGTGAGTCGGTAGACGATCACCCAAATTGAATCATGACCCCTAGATGAATGTGGAAGTCCTATCACAAAGTCCATGGATAACCCATCCCACTTCAACTATGGGACCTCTAAAGGCTGAACTAAGCCTGTTGGTACCTGATGTTCTGCCTTCACTTGCTGACAAGTGAGGCACCAAGAGACAAACTCTGCTACTACTTTCTTCATTCCCGACCTCCAGTGCTATCATCATAGATCCTATTATATCTTCACCACTCCTGAATGTACCACAAGAGGGGATGCGTGGAACTCCCGAAACACTTCCTCCTAAAGCAACACTGGTACCATGGTACGTCCTCTGAAAAGGATGACGTGCTCCCCAACTTCAGAAAATCCATCAAGTGCCTGCCCTGAGGATATCTGAACACGTTGAGCCTCGCAGTCAGTGTACCCATGCTATGTATCCCTAACTCGCTGAAGAAGTGGGGGAGTGACTGTAAGAAACTGAAGAAAAACTACTCCATCCCATTCCATAAAGGATATCTACAAAGTGGTGAACTGCTCCGTTGCCTCACCTAGCAGCTATATACCAGGTCTCCTGCTGAGTGCATCTACTACAACGTTCCCCTTCCTAGAAGTATATAATATATATAAGTCATAGTCCTAGAGGAACTCAAGACAACATCACTATCTCAGGTTTAGGTACTTCTGAGAGAAGATATACCTATGACTCTTGTGATCAGAGTAGACTGTAAAACATTCGCCCATCAAGTAATGTTGCCACATATTCAAGGCGAAGACCACTGCTGCTAACTCCAGGCCATGGGTATCGTAGTTATTATCATGTTGTCTTAGAAGTCAAGAACCATATGCGATAATTGCTCGTTCCTGCATTAGGACACATCCAAGCCCGATCCCCGATGTGTCGCAGTAGACTACGTACCCAATGACCTCCTATGAAAGCCTCAAGATGGGGGCATTAGTCAGCCTCTAACCTAGCTCTTGAAAACTCCACTGGCATCTCTTTGACCACACTAAGGGTTGTCCCTTCTTTATCAATGCTGATGAAGGTGCTGAAACTTTAGATAAATCTGTCACAAACCTTTAGTAGTATCCGTCCAAACCCAGGAAACTCCGTACCTCCGTCACAATCCTAGGTGGCTCCCAAGTAAGTACCGCCTCAATATTTGCTGGATCCACCACAACTCCAGCCTCTGAGATGACATGTACCAGGAAGTGAACCTCTCAGATCCATAACTGGAACTTCGATATCTTACTATAAAGCTGGTGCTCTCAGAGTGTGTTCAGAACTATCTACAAATGATAGGCATTCTCCTCCTCAGTAGCTGAGTAGATCAGAATGTCATCGATGAAGACTACTACAAAGCGATCAAGGTATGGATAAAAGATCATGTTTATGAGTCCCATGAACACTGTTGGAGCATTGGTCACGCCGAACATCATGACCATAAACTCATAATGGTCGTACCAACATCTGAAAGTCATCTTCTGCACATCCTCATCTCGTACTC
This sequence comes from Viscum album, assembly GCA_963277665.1. Lineage (NCBI taxonomy): Eukaryota > Viridiplantae > Streptophyta > Magnoliopsida > Santalales > Viscaceae > Viscum > Viscum album. The sequence goes on from OY728156.1 coordinate 59,025,745, forward strand.
TGAGCTGGTGATAGACTGATCTGAGGTCTATCTTTGAGAACCACCGTGATCCCTTCATCTGATCAAAGAGGTCGTCAATCCTCGAGAGTGGGTACTTGTTCTTCATGGTCACCTGGTTCAGGCCTCGATAGTCAACAGAAAGTCTCAAGCTCTCATCCGCCTTCTTGGAGAACAAAACTGGGGCTGTCCAAGGAGAAACACTAGGCCGGAAGAACCCATTCCCCTATAAGTCCTCCAGCTATACTTGTAACTCACAAAGATTAGAAGGATCCATTCGATACACTGGTGTAGATTTCAGTGCCATCCCAGGGCACAAGTCAATGAAAAAGTCCACCTCTCTGCAAAGAGGTAGACCCGAGACATCATCAGGGAAGACATCCGCGTACTGGTCCACCACTACAAGATAGTTCGAACTCTCCACATCAACTGATCTGAGGGTAAGGCTATCCAACTGATAAGTGATCGGCTACACTCTCTTCTGGGTAAGTCCATCCTGTACTACAAAGGCTCCCTTCTCGCCGGTGAAGGTAAACCTAGTCCTATCCGTGCGGACACACCACACTTTTCACCTAATATAGTCAATCTGAATATGGACTATAGATAACCAATCCATACCCAAGATGACATCATAAGGCCTCAATGACACTACTAGGAGATCCCAGTTGAAGTTCTCTCCACCTAGAGTAAGCTCACACTGCCGACACTAGTGTGTAATCATCGAATCCTATCCCGTAGGAGTCTCTAACCGTAAGGATCGAGCCAACGGCTCCACCAGAATCTCCAAGCTCCGAACGAGGGTAGTGGGAATAAAATAATGAATGGAACTTGTGTCTATAAGTACTAAAACTAAGGTGGAGTAGACATAGATCGTACCTTGTATCATCTCCGGAGCGCCATGGTCGTATGCCTCAGCTGCCTGGAGCTGAGCTCGCCCCTGTGTACTTGCTCCCTGTGGTCAGGGTGGACCACCTGGTGGTGGTGGTGGTAACATCTCAAATCGTCGCCCACTGCCAGATACATGGCCAACTCCTCTGCCACGTCCGCCTACTCCCTGCGGACCTCCTCAGTCGAACCTCTATCTCTGACTAGGAAGTCCTTTGACTGTCTTATGATCATTATTATGGTGGGTCAGGTAGCGCGATCCATGTGACCCTGCCCGCCGCATGCGTAACACTGCCTACTCCTCACATGATTGGCTCTGTCTCTGGTGCCCCATACAACCAACCCTAAATCCTGTGGTCGTCCACCTGTAGGTCTGGTCCTCTTGGACCTTTGTGTCATTTGTCTATTTCTAGCTGCAGAAGACTCCTCTACGTGACACCCAGTGGTGGGTCTCACTGCTGGTGACTACTCAATAAGAAAACTCTCCACTAGGAGGGCTTGATCTAACACCCCACATGCATCGGAATGCTGAGGGAAATCATCGAAGCCCTGATCTCCTACTTGAGTCCCTACTTGAAGGTCCGAGCCCTGAAGAATATTTCCCACACCATATCAGTGGAGTAGTGAGAGAGGTCGGTGAACCTCACTGAGTACTAAGCCATAGTCATGCTACCCTACTGCAGATGAAGAAGATCCTCTATGCGCACTGCACGAAGGGTCACTGGGACAAACTCTTCCTAAAATAGGCTCTCAAAGTCTTCCCAGAGAAGTGTCACCTCATCGTGAACCTGGAGAATCAAGATCCACCATCTTCCTGATGCTTCCTGTAGAATACTGGCGTCATGGATAACCATGAGATCAGCTGGTGTCCCTACCAGTCGAAAAACTCTCACCACGGCCTCCAACCAATCCGTAGGCACCTATGGGTCCGTCTCACCCCTGAACCTAGGTGGCCTCTGGAACTAGAACTCATGCAACGCGCTCAAGCAGCATGCACTCTCTGCTGCTGGGGCTGGTGGCATCGGTGGCCCAACGGGTAACAGTACCGCTGGTGCCTCCGCTGGTGCCTCTACTGATAAAGGGCCCTGCACCGAGGCCTCGTCGCTCGGTGGGATATCATCACATACTATACCTGAAACCCTAGCTAGCTGTCTGTGTGGAGGCATCCTGAAAAGAAACTGGTGCGCCATAGTCAATAAGTTATACCCGGTGAGCTGACTCAAAAAGATCAGAAAGAAAACTTTTCAAAACACACACACAATCATTATTTTCATGCACTGAGTCAGAATTCAGAAGCCAGGGTCCTGGTGTATGGATACGTTAGTCACCGCACCAACACTAGATTCCCTAAACTGATAACCACACTCGCTAAACTTAACACTATTGTTGTTAAAAGATCAGAGTCCAATGTTTTATTGTATAACCGACTCCTCTGATACCAATTTTTCACGACCCATCCCCCGGGGTCTGTGCTGTGACTACCCCAAGCCCGCCTTCCATAGGTTAGGGGATGGCGACTAGCACCATAAGTAATATTCCCTAAAACTGGGAAGGCATTGCCTTTATAACCTATAAAAACACGCAACCAAGCACATAGTAGGATACAGACACAAGTAAACTGTATAATAAAAAGAGTGTATACAGTATGTAAAAGGGGCTATAATATAATCCCAACTGGAAAGTATAAGAAAACTAAAAATTACAAGTAAAATGAAACAACTCCTATAAACACCCACCAAGGATCCTACCTAAAGGGTAGGTATAGCTCTTGAACGGTCGTCTCTATGGTACACCTCGTCTAATGTCCACCTCCGAGCTATCTCCAGTCTTGATACTCTTGTCCTCAGTCAGTGCTGTCCATCCTCTGCACTAAACACAACAAGGTGTGGGCGTAGCCCATGCAGGGGTGAGTATAACGGTACTCATTAGGGTCCCCAAGACCCCCGAAGGTCTCTCAAAATCCACAAAGGATAAACCAAAAAGCATGGAAACAACAATCAACCCTACTTAGGTATATTACCATACATAAACCTAAGTGATCAAGTATACACATCTCATTCAAGAGGAAACACATGGCCCAACTCTTAGCCAAAGTACAAGTGTTCCACGAAAGAAATAATACCATGAAGTTAACACCACAAGGGTAAGTACCACAAAGGTAACGCCACACAAAAGAATAACATGAAGGTATCACCATGAAGGTAAGTACCAAAAAGGTATGCCACTCATAAGAATACCACTAAGGTATCACTACAAAGGTTCCACCAGGAAGGTAAGTACCACAAAGGTATGTAACACAGAAGAATACCACAAAGGTATCACAATGAAGGTAAGTACCACAAAGGTATGCCACACAAAAGATTACCACAAAGGTAATGACTCAGATCACACCAGGTATAACTTAGGTACGTTAGCAAAGATGATTAGATGTAACTACTGAATAATATTACTATGTTAAGAGGTAGACCCACGTAGGATCCTAAATCATCAGACCCACATAGGATCCTAAATTATCAAACCCACGTAGGATTCTAATACAGCAGACCCACGTAGGATCCTAGAGTAGTTCCACATGGATTCTTAGAGCGGATCCAAGTGTGACTCTCAAACACAGACCCACGTAGGATCCCAAATCATAGACCCACATAGGATCCCAAAGCATAGACCCACATAGGATCTCTTTCTCATGATACAGCCAGCTACATGGTTCCCGCACTAAGCTCGCTTGATTCTAGGAGGGTCCACTCCTCAATCCACAGGTCGATAATCTAACTACCAAAAATTCCCATTAAGAATTATCCCAAAGGAATTCCACGTAAATGGGGTCTCAACGCAATATATGGTGCGTCAATTAGACGCCCGGTCTGTAAGTTATTGGCCTTTTAATCCTGAGGGGCCAATTGGATTCTTGTCTGATCCAAACCGGTCGTACCCAAAATTTATTCAAAACTCAAGTGGGTTATACCAAAAGTACCTTCTCAATACAAGGTTTCCAGCGCCATAGACAGTTTTTCAAACAGATGCCGTAGCTCAAGATATGGCTGAAAGAGTGGAAAGGGTCAAAACTGGTCGGGGTCCGGTCTGACCCCATCGGACCGACCCGGACCGACCCGGCCCTCTGATGTAGCCCGAGATGGTGGAACATGCTAGGTGGCCTATGATGGGTGGCCTGCTCAACTCCCCATCTGGTCAGACGACCAGCCTCCTCCGCATGGCGCGGTCGCACGTCGCGCTATCACCAGCAGCCGACAGTGAGCCGACCGCCCTGCCTTTGTCGTCGCGGCCTTGTGTCATGGCTCCCACATGCCTGGCGGTGTGGAAACTCACTGCTTCCTCCCCTCTGTGTGGTTGGCCATGCGCCAGCCGCTCCCTATTCTCTTCCGAGGCCGACGGGCCGCGGCCCTTCTCTGGCAGCGCGGTCGCGCCGCCACCGTCATCATGACCGGTTGGCTCTTTCCTCATTCCGTGGACATGTGCACTGTAATGACCCATATTTTTGAACCAGGTTAAAAAGTGGGGAAATTTGAACTTTTTCAATTACTGAGCTGGTCGTTTTTAGAACCAGGCTTCAGAATGAGATTCCGAAGGTTGAAACCCTTCCTTTTTATGTTTTTGGGCGTGGGAGAAGGCCCATTAAGTTTCTCAAGTGGCCTGAGGGGTTTCAGAAGTGCCAAACCCCTGTTTTTAAAAGAGCTAAAGAGGGCGCACGGTTGACGCATGGGATGACCAAGACGTGTGGCCTAAACCATGCGGCCCAAATCAGGTGGGCAGTTGCTTGCACACGGGCTGCGCACAGTTTCCCAAACCGTGTGCCTAGCCCGTGAAGTGGGTGTCTTGGAGGTAGTAGACCCCGCACGGTTTGCTCACGGTTTGGAAAACCGTTCGGGTTAAACCGTGCAGTTTGGGTGTGTTAGGTATTTTAATTAAATTAAAAATAAAAAGAAATAAATTAAAAACCTAATTAACTAATCCTCTCCCCTCTTCTCTCGGAAGACCTGCACGAACCCCTCCCCCTTGGAGTCATCTGCCTCGCGCGCAAGCCCCCTCGACCGAACCTACTTCCGCCTTTGTTTCTCCTTCTTTCTTGGTGGTTCTTCTTCCAAATATCTATGGTAGTTTTTTCTCCTCCATATCCTCCTTTTTCTAAGCCGTTTTTCGGTGTATTTGTCGCTCGGTGAGATTCGGCCGAACGCCCTAGGGTTTTGGGTGATCAGACTTTTGGTTTCTATTTGTTCCAGGTTCATGCGGAAGGCTTCTCGGGTCGTGTTTGGGTGTATTCCGGCGATCGCCGCTGAAGGTGAAGCAATTCTCCAAGTTTCGATCCACCGGTTAGTTTCTGAGGTAAGGGTTTTACCCGTTGTTGGTTTTCGTAGCTTCCTTTTAGTGTCTTTAGTTGTTCTAAGGGTTCCTGGTGTGTTCTGGTTAGTGTGTTGGTGGTTTTGGTCGTGTTTTGGGTTTCTAGAGCTTAGGAGACTCGCCTGCGTAGACATAGGTACATATTTATATGTATGTGGGTTCCCTCGGTATGTGTATATTTGTGCATGGTAGCTAATATACACATACGAGGCTAGTTGTACCCATTGCATATATAAAAGTGTCTACGCAGGTGAGTAGGAGACAGGCTTATGTGTATAAGAATATGTGTAAGGATCCTCTTGTGCACTCCCATGGCCATGCGGGGTGTGTGCATAGAGTCTAGGTGTCCTTATACGTATGTGAAATCACATATTCCTCATGGGGGAGCAGCAACGACATCTTTAGTTAGAAAGTGCCAAGAGCCGGAGTGGATGGATGGATCCACCTTGAGGTAGGCTCACTCTCCTTGCCCTTTAATTTAAAGTGAAGCCTTTAAAGAGTTTAATACTGCATTGTTTTGGTATTTTAATTATGCAAGTTTAGTCGATTAAATTCTTCTGTGCAAATCATGTGAATTACAGGGATAAGATAAAAGAAGTTGTTTGGTCACTAAACTAACAATTTAATAATAAAACCCCTCGATCAGAGGTGCGCTATCTTCAAGAAAAAAGTAGGAAGTAGACTTACGTGCTCACCTGCTCTATTTGTCTTGGTTCCATGATCATAATTTGACATCATGTTTGGTGCATAGATTTTCTTGATATGGCCTTCAGAAATGTTCCTAAATGGATTTCCTTTAGTGATCTGACACGTGTTTCCCTAGCACCCAACTAGTTTCGGCATAACATTTAATTGTAATTTCCCTTAAGATAATGGGGTTAAATGAATTTGATTAGAATAGATTAAATGAGATGGGGGAAACTAAGTGAAATGGATATGACGCTTGTATTACTAATCATCCTGCCAGGTTTAGGCAACTAGATGGAATGACCCTCATGTGGAACCCTTGCCCAATTTTCCATGTTTAGGCAAGTTGGATAAAATGACTTTGAATAGGGAACGTGCACTGAATGACATAGTTGAATGGGTTGGGTCGTGAATTTGATATGGTTAATTTGAGCACATAAGATGTAATGCCTTATGTGTTGTTTGAAATGCATAGGATGTACTGCCTTATGTATTGTGATATAAAATTGATGATGAATGTGTAGATTATGAATGTGGTATTTCTGTTTGAAATTCATAATATGTACTGCCTTATGCATTCTAATGAAACTATGATAATGATTATGAGTGATTATGGATGGGAGGCATTCATACCCCATGCCATCTACTTTGAACGATTATGGATGGGAGGCATGCATACCCCATGCCATCTTATTTTGAGTATGGGTGGGAGGCATTTATACCCCACGCCAGATGTGATCTTTATACGTGTATGGAAGGGAGGCATTCTTACCCCTTTCCAGTTGACTTCGGATGATGATTACATGTTTGGGTGGGAGGCAGTTATACCCCATGCCAGTATATGAATGTGACAGATGGGAGGCAATTATACCCCATGGTGGTTGAATGAATGTGATGGAAGGAAGGCATTATTACCCCTTGCCAGTATCTTTTAGGGATGAGAGGAATTCTTCCCTCATGCCTGCTATCTTCAGATGATGGGTGGGAGGCATGATTACCCCACACCATCTTTTATAAATATTTATATATATAACTGTAGTGTCATGAACAAACTGATATCCCGACAATGAGCCGAAGCTGGTATAGCCGTCAGGTGTCCTTAGGGAACCTGGATGGGTGTTTATCTATGTTGTCCTGCTTGTTGAACCTTGTTATATCTGTTTACTATTTAATTAAATACACACTGTCTGGATTGGGTTAGACACCGGTGGTGCCGACATACTGAGATTTATATCTCACACCCTACTCGGCCCGCCATTGCACTGGGGTACCCGAGTAGACCTTTCTTGTTTACAGGACCTAGGTTGGATGCTGTGTTGCTTGTACCTGGGGATAAGAGCAAAGGACCGAGCGGGAGCTCGGGATGCTCAAGAGAACGCCCGTCGGGCCTTTCTGTCTTTTCTTTATTCTTTTACATTGTATTGTAAGCATGCTGTATTGTTTCATATTTTCACATTGTATCATTCATCATCCCTGTATCATGTAACCCGACTTTGGCTACCTTTTATGAAAATGATCACTATTTGTCTTCCGCTGCTTTTTGTTCATTGTTTATCTATTACTTCTTCCGCTATTGAATATTATTTACTCTGAGGTACCACTGTTCAACTATGATAAGAAGGTATAGTCTCCCCACCATCACCTCCCGAGACCCTTGCTGCTAGTTGGCAGCCTCTGGCGTACGGGGAGACACGCTTGAGTCTATGTGGCGGCCAGTCCGGCCACCGCTTTGATGGTGAGCCGGGCCGGGATGTTACATGCACTAATATCGAGATGTCGCCATTGATTTAAAACCACCAAAATCCACAAAGGTTGCGGATAGGTCGGACCGTGTTTGTTTGTCTGGAACCCTCCGCGTTAGAACTGTAGTAAGCAACTTATTTGATCTTGAATCATGAAGAACGTCAAAGACAAGTAAGGGGTATTCAAAACAACAATAAAACCTACCTCTATTGATCATTGTAAGATTTCATGATGAAGAAGATGAAGTCATTGGGGATGGTGATGTCAGCGTTTGTCGCTTCCTCAAGATTCTTCTGATCTAGGCTCAAGCGTCATCCTCGTTCTTCAATTCCGGAGTATGTTCTTCGTTGGAGAGGGTGTTCTTCATTTGGAGGAAATGTTTCTCCAAAGTTCTCCAAGTCTCTCTCCCAATTATCCTTTTCCAACCAATCCTCTTCAAGGTAAAGAGGATCCAATATAAATTAAAATAGCTTTATCAATTTAATTTCACATTGACACAATTAAAGTTGGCACTGTAGCAGCTAGGACTATTCCCTTGTTTGGGCCTTCGGGCCACCGATTTGGTCCCCAAGTCCTTTATGGCCTTCAGGCCACCTTTAGTGCAGATAAAAACCAGACAACCTACAAGGAACAAAATATAGAAGGATGTAAAATCAAGGAGATTTCACCATAGAAGAAGTTAAACGGATTGCAAGAATGAGAGGGTATGGCACCTGCTATCGGGACAAGCCTATACATTCATGGGAAAGCCTAGTCGAACAGCCATACGAAGGTGGAGATATGATTTCAAAAAGAAGACACTGGGGAGGAGCAGTTCTAAGTAGTTAGTCTGGGTTGTATGTAATGTTTGAAGCCTACGAAAAATGGATTCCTCTAAGGCCTACGAGCCATGTAATACTTACACCTAAGAGCCTTGTAAGGGTTCCAAATCACCCCTTGAAAGGTGGATTATCAAAAATCAATAAAAAATGAAGGCCTTAGGACCATTAGAGGAAATCAAGAAAGGAAGATGAAACAAATTGTGCATCCTACTTTATGAGATATCATGAGATATCATGAGATAAAAATATTATATTACATGGTGTATGTTCATAGGAAAGGTTATCATTGTTATGACTATTCCTTATCTCTTTAGGGGCTGTAATGGGTTGCTAGACTCAGCTCCTAGTCTATGAATAATATTTACTGCTATTGAGATAAGTTACTAGAGGGTCACACACTAAGTGTATTCAAAAGTCTGGCCTATTCTAATGAATAGAAGTTTAGTACATGGTAGGCCCCACCATATGTTATGAGTGATGCCTGAGAATATACAACTATCAATGAATAAATAAATTCATATTACTCAAGTTTAGAATAATTGGTGTTGAATTTATTTATTAAATATATTTACAAGTATTAAATTATTATATGAATTAATATTAATTTAATATTCATGGTTTATTTAATATTTTCAGGAATAATGAGTTGAGTTAATGGATCATATTTATCACATAATATATTTATTATATTACAAGAAAGTGATAAAAATATAAATGATATTTATGACTCAGTTAAACTATCATAAGATATTTTTTATAGATTATATAGTGGGAAATATATATTCGGGTCCGGGGAGCTAATTCTGGGTATTATATATATTTCACTATAAAAGGAAGAGAGTCTTCCATTCAATTTACTATTCATCACATGATGGATAAGAGCCTCTGTCTCCTCTCTCCTACATCATAAAGAGAGAATCTCTTTATCCATGAATTAGATCAAAGTTCAGCTTCATGGATCGATGGATAAATGTTGTGGTGATCATTGAGATGTAGATTGTGTTGTTAAATTACCATTATAGCACCCGGAATCCAATAATTGATGCTCCTATATACTTTTGAAACATGTGTGGATGATCTAGAGGGAATTGGATTCAGTTCCTTTGAGTAACGATCACCGGTGATGAGTGTATTTCGAGCATGGATTTAGATTGAAAGAGGTAATTATTAATTTAATTTTTATGATTAATGTTCTTCACATGGGATCCTAGGTAGTTGTACCATTCTATACTTCTTTTGCAACTAAGAAGTTACATTGATCACCGATGAAAAAATTTAAATTCCTGAAACATCATATTCCACTGTGCACCCTAGTACCTATATTTTCTTTCTTTATTTTCTAAATTTCTTTTCCTTTCACACTATAGGAAAAATAATCAGTAAAGTTATTCATGCACTCCTTAACACAATGAAATTTTGTTCAAATATACCAAATATTTCACCCAATCATTCAAACTTGTTCTATATAGATAGAATTGGTTCATTTTTTGTTGTAACTTGATTCTTTTATGAATCACTTATAATAAATCCAATTTGAAAACTAAATAACTTTGGGGGAACTGAGGGAAATTTTTGGAATCATCAAAGATATACATTATAGAATTTATTCTAATTAAAAACCATGATTAAAACATCAAGCACTCAAGATTCAATTAATAATGGAGAATATAAGGATCCACCTACCAGAATCAATGTAAAAAAAGTGTGGAATATGAAAACCATTGTGAAGAAGGAAAGATAATTCTTAGACAAGTATTTAGAAACCTAAAATTAATAATCCACCAAGTAAAATCGAGTAAGGAGGAAACTCTAAACTTTTATGGACATGAGAGTGGAAAAAGACAGGATAATAAGGAAAATGAATAATTGCAGAAGTGATTTTATGAAATAAGCTTAAAGGATCATATACATTTTATGAATTTTTATAAAGGGAGACATAATAAATAAGGGATAATGAGATGGGCTTAAACCTTGGTGAATAGGTAAAGGAATGAGAGGAAAATAGTTACATGAAACCCTTAAACTGGGTTTAAAAAAATATTTGGGTTCTAAAATGTTACATGGTTTAACAAATTATGCACAAACCAAACACCTACTATTGAAAGTGAATCTCCTAACATGCATGGTTTGGGAATGGTTTTTTATAAATACCCAACCTTAAACATTAGTTAATTTTGAGTTTTAATTCAATAATTCATTTTCTTAAATTTTAGGATCTTTATAGTTTAGAGTTTTATAAAATTATTCTATCACCCTTATATAAATAAATATGACATCATAAAGTAAAAACTTCCACTTAGTATCCAATTTTCCCACCAAAAAAAACTTCCAGGACACATCTTCACAATTTTCATATTAACCTCATACTTTTTCCTAATAATCCTTAAAACCTTATAGAAATCATTTTAAAATTTGGTATGAGCCCAAAAATCTCAGTAAGGGACATAAAAAGAAATAAAGAAACCCTTTTTACATGAATATTTATAAAATTTTCCTTTTTTCAAAATAAACTTAGGGTTCAAAATAAACATTTTCATACCCAAGAAATCAAATTTTCTACCCAAATATTTTCATAAAACATTTCATAAGAAATATTAAAGTCAAACTAAAAATCATAAAGGTTTCTTTTAAAATAAGAAAAAAAAGGCATGAAAACTTTTTCAAAAAGTTATATTTTCACACTTAATAAGTATAAAATACATTACTTTAAACATATAATCATTAACTCACCTTGTGAAATCTTGATATTTCCAAAAAAACCATATTAAGGACAAATCAATCATGTAGGTAACATAGGACATCATTTAACTTCTATCATAATTCTTCATAGAACATAATCATTACCCAATTAATTGGAGGGCTATAGAGGACCCATCTGTCCTTGATTTATAATGTAACCACCCATCCCTGGTTTATAACAGAACCCCCATCCTTGGTTTATAACTGAACTAACCTTAATTATTTTATAATGGAACCAACCATATTTGGTTTATAATGGAACCACCCATCATCATAACAATTTCCAAATACCATAACATAATAATAACACATAAAATCATACAATTTTCAATATTTCATTCATAAAAATATTCTTTGTGCTCATAAGAAAAAATTTTCATAAATTGAAATATCCATTCCAAAAAACATTTTTTTAAAATACCAAAACAATATTGAAGGAGGTTTTTTATTTGAAGAAAACATTTAATATTATAAAGGAATCAAAAAATTAAATAATGGTTATGGTGGTGGAAAAAACATTGATTTCGTATACATTAAAATAGAATATTATTTTTATCTTTTATAAAGAAAGTCAAAACGTTCCACAAAAATATTACTTTTGAATTTTTTTAAGAAAAATACATAAAATTTCCTATATAATTCATTTATTTCTATAAAAATAATTATAAAAAAGGATATTTAAGAATATGTTCATGGAAGAGAAATATTTATAAAATACATCTTTAAAATATTTAGAATGATGTTTTTAATGTAAAGTGTCCCTTACCTCGAGTATGGATCATCATGTAGGTTACTTATATTCCTGAATAATAAAATTATGTTAATTATATAAATTATTAAGAACCTTTATAAAATTTATTATTAATTTAATTTTATTTAATACCATGTTATATTTAATTACTTATTCAAATAAGTTCACATCATATGTTTTGATGATATTCGACTCATATGGACAAAATGACTGACGTAGGTTGACTATGGTCAAAGAGGAAATTATTAAATCATATATTAAGTAATAATAATGAAATAATTATAATTTATAAACATAAATTATACTTTTAAAACCAACTATGAGTGATGGTTATGAAAAATGAACTACGTTACATTCATGAAGATGGTAGGTCGTACATACACATGAGTAACGTTTCCATTTTTAAACAATCATGATAGAAAAAAGGTAAGTATTATTTTGTCTTTACATAATTAAAATTATATCATAAATATAATGTTATTTATTTAAATACACTTATATATACCATCCATGTGATGCAGTGATGAAAAATGAATCAGATCACTTTGTAGAGGTAGTAATCCACACGTACGCACGAACAATGTTATCATTTTTAAATGAATGGAAATATAAGGAAAATATGATATATTATCTTTTAATAATAACAATTATTTCATGAATATAATATAAAATATTAAATCCATTATTATAACCATCCATGATAGGCATTTATGGAAAACAAATTACATCGGTTCGTGAGGTGGTAGTCCACCATACACATGAATGGTAGTTTCATTCCCCATTTGATTGAAGATGAGATAAATATAGGTTATTACATTAATATAATAAAATTTAAGTATATTAAATATATTTTATTTATTATTTCAACATGTTTTATGAAGATTTTAATGCGGTATATGAAGAAATAAAACTAAAACATTTAGTTAAAGATTTCACCTCGCCTCCAGACAACCTTATTTTATTTACACCTTAAACCCTCTAAGGTTGATATTATTCCCAAAATACGACCTATAGAATGTGAGTATGGATTTTAATAAGGTATTTGGGTAGGTATTGTCTAAAATGAAATGATTTTTAAGTGTGAATAAAAGAGGATAGGTCGTTCTCTTTTATAAGTGAGGGGAGAGGCACTCTTGAAATTACTTAAAATATTAAATAATTACTAATCATTTCTCATGAAAAAAAGACACAAAACATATATAATTAAAATATTGGATTATTATTTATCAAAATAATCTCATAAAATAAAATTTATACAAGTTTATATTAGGTTTTTACCCTTAACTCTTTGTTTTAACCCATGTTAACCCCTTTTGACAATTATCACGATAACAAAGTTTTTACAATTTAGGGGTAAATATAGTTACCATAAAAAGAAAATTGGTATATAAATGGACAATAGTTGATATTTTTAAATATATAAAAATCAATTGGATAAATATATAATTTTTTATAATTTTAAATAATTTAATAAAATATTATTTATTATAAAATAACATTAATATCATTTTTTTAACTATTCATTTAATTTGACTTTGAAAATAACATGAAAAAATGGAATACAAGTATAATACTTTTACACATATATAAATTGATAAAATTCTTGTAAAATAATAATTCATTCATATTGTATTACTTTTAATTTTTTTAAAATCTTTTATTTTATTCTTCTATTAATTGAATAAATACTGTTTGAGTATTGTATAAACATTTAAGGAAATTATTTCATCACTAAAATTAGAAATAAATTAGCATGATAAATTCAAAATAATTTATATTTAAAATAATTGTTTAGAACCAAACATATCCATTGTTTATTACTATGTAAATTTTTTAGAGATAATAAAACAAAGAGAATGACATTTTGACTTTTCTTTAAATAAAATAATATAAAGGTAAAAATTAATGAAATATGAACCAAGTTTCCATATTTTTGAAAATTTTATGGAAATTATTGAAATAAACTCATAAAATATGATAAATTATTTTTCGGATCATTTTTAGTCCTTAAAAAATTATTTTTAACAAGAATTACCCAATTTACCCTTACCATTGTGAAAATTATTTACTACAGTTACTATTCATAAGGAATAAAAATAACAGGTAAATATTTAAAAAATTTGAAACTCGTTATTAAAGATATAGAATCCATTTTTCAAGATTTAATTTCTATAAGTGGAATAAATTAATCTAAGATTAAAACTAAAAATGATATTAAAAATAGTTTTTCAGAGAAAAAACATTTTAAGTATAAAAATGTTTTTATACTAAATTTAAGTATAAAATTATTTACAAAGAATATAATTGGATTATTTTTAATAAAAATTAAATAATTAAATTTTAAAACCAATCCAAAATATAATTTGAATTGGTAAATACTTTAAAAGAAAATACAGTTTTCAATAAAAACAATATTTTTTATTATTCATTGAAAAATAAATCTTTTCAAAAAAATATCAAAATTCCCCCATAAGATAATTTTTATATTATTATTTAAAATATTAGATGATTTTTATAAAATAAAATATACAAAAATTCTAGAAATTATTTATAATATTTTCTCATAAAAAGTAATAAAAATCATTTTTGAAGAAAACATGTTTTTGTAGAATAACATTACTAAAAACTAAGTAATTATTTACTAAGAAGATATCAATACATTTATATTGAGTATAAACTTTATATATATTTCATTAATTATTTAATCCTATTCATATGAACTAATTTAATCGATAATTTATAACAATTATATAATAATATTTCATGGTTCATTGAGACTTAGTATTGCATGTTATATATGTTATTGAACGTAGTTTTCTTTTTAAAATAACAGGGTGTTAAATCCTACCCATTTGATAAATTTTATCCTTAAAATTTGAAATTGATCTCAGTAATCAAGGGTTTAAAATATAAAAATACCTTTTTTGAAGTCCCACAACATAAAAAGGGTTAATAAAACTTCCTCTTGAAAAGAGGGAAAAATAATTTCGATGGTCATTTGGAATAACACATAATTAGTTTTCCAAATAGGATAAAATTAGTGGGAAATGAAAATATGGACATGAAAGAAAATTATAATTCCCAAATAATGATGAAGAGTGACAGAGATCATTGATCATAATAAATTGAATGATCATGATAAATTTAATGACCATAAAACCATAAACCAAAGAGGTGTGAAAAAGACCATCGATTCTTCATAAATGAAAGTAATAGGATAATTTTTTTATTCCGGGATCATTTTCCTAGATTCAAGGAATTAATTTACCATATAAACCAATAACATAAGGATATATACTTACTTGACATATATAATTTCATCATTTAATCAATTTTTACCATAATATCATCCTTTCTTCAAACAATGAGTATTCAAGATGATTTTTTTGTACCCAAAGAATTAAAAATAAACTTATAAAGGATCACATAATCTAAAAAAGGATAACAATCTATTCCTCCAATATTTAAATTTTAAACAAAACTATAATGGTTACCATAAGGTAAGATAATATCCAGAATATATAATCTTTTATATAAAGAAATAAGATATTTTACTTCAAAATTTCCATATTAACACCAATGTTTCCACTTATATTATTCTAAAAATATATAACTCTAAATCCTAATTAACCTTAATAACCTCAACATTAAAGAATGTTTTAACCTCAATGATAATATCATACCTTTTAACTTACATTCTCAAAATTTAATTTCATTATTCTCAAATAATATTCATGTTAAATCACATGTTAAACCTAAAGGTTACATATATCTCAACCCAAATAATAATCTACCAAAATATCATTAATCACCATGATAGATCACTATATAATCTTATAATGTAGTGAAATTTACTGGAATATCATGAATCAAATTTAGATACTAACCTTAAAGGTAATCCTTAGCTTGACCATAAATATCTTTGAAAATATATCCTTTTCAATGAATGACTTTTTAAATATCAATATTATCTATATCCTATTATCCAATAGACTATAACAAATAATATACTATCCTAAAGGGTTATTTAAACATCAATAGATTATTCTCCCTAAAACCCAGTAAAAGTTCAAAATCACCTCAAAATCTAATAACTTAAAACCTAAAAAGGGGTATCTATGGATTTGAAATTATGAAAAACTTAAACTCATAAATCCATGATGATATCTATAACTATTAATTTAACCCCACATGAAAACATATATGTTTACAAAAATTAACAAAATCACTATTTCTTAAATAAAATTAGAGAATATTTCTATAAATTCAAAAATTCAATAAACTTTATCAATAATGAACTAAATCACTAACCAATTTCATGGCCACCAATACTATCTCATTTACTTCATCAATGTCAATAATCCCTTTATCCTAATATATAAGTATTTTAATCCTTATACTTCAATGATTGGAACATCATAGGTCATTCCTTGGTCTAGGAGTTAACCCTTGGATTAGGGCATTGGATTAGATAGTTTCTATATTCCCCACACATAAGACATTATTTTATAAATGTTACTTTGGGATTAAATTTATATCCCACCATACAAAATCTTTATTTTACTTGAAATTTCATCGACCAACACCCTTATTTTCCACATAGAAAAATTTTCTTATTCCTTTGAGTCATTATTTAGGGTGTCTCTTTACACATTTCTGGCATGAAGGAAATTGAGATTTATTTCCTCTATGGTCTCTAACACCCAACCTCTTAGTAGGACCCATCCTTATCTTCTTTTGTGATTCTGAGAGTTGGTTAAGGTACAAGTATTTAATCATATATTGTGACAATTTATTAAGAATAATCACAATACATTTCAATTTAGTCATCATCCCATTTGATTTCTCATAATAACTTCATTGTCCATCACATTTAGTGTTAATATTATTCCTTTTGGTTCTATACATTGACTAAAACCAAAAATCATGGTGTGAGAAACAGTAATCATAATCATGAAAAAATACTTATTGGATGTCTAAATCATGACACATTCTTTTCAATACATGACACCTCAGGTTTAACTTAGGTCATCCATAATCATAATCTATTCAAATAATTCATGAATTATCATAAAGAAAATGCGAGTTAACCCATGAATATCCCTTGAGAGTGTCAAAGTAGGTTCACAGTAAGGGCACACTCACCATCCTCTAGAATGACGGTTGAGATATACTCGTCCAACTCTTTTCGGGGTTATTACCCCTATATGCATCTATGCCAAAACCATTTCCATTTTTAGTATCCAGAAAAGGATGTATTTCTAGTAAAACCACATAGTCTCTATCTTACCAAAGCTTTAGTATGTTATCCTATACTTAGGTTTACCCGTAGGGTTTTTACCAAATGTCTTTAATTATAATCTCTAAATTTATATGAACCTTTTCCTCTAATTATAACTATAATGACCCAGCCTTAAACATTACATAATCTTGAGTTTTAATTCAATAATTCATTTTCTTAAATATGGAGACCTTTAAGGTTTAGAGTTTTATATAATTAGGAAATCACCCTTATATAAATAAATATTACATCACAAAGTGTAAACTTCTACTTAGTATCCATTTTTACCACAAAAAAAACTTTTATGATATAACAAGTTTTATTTTCATGACATATATTCACAATTTTCATCTTGACATCATAATTTTTCTTACTCATCCTTAAAACCTTGTGAAACATGGGATGGGTACAAAAGGATTAGTAAGGGACACAAAAAGAAAGAAAAAAACCCGTTAGTTCATGAATACTTAAAAGAATTTTCCTTTTTCAAAATAAAATTTGTGTTCAAAATAAATATTCTCATACCCAAGAAATAAAATTCAATACCCAAAAATTTTCATAAAAAAATTCATCATAAATATTAAAATAAAACTAAAAATCATAAAGGTATCATTTCAAAAATGAAAAAAATCATGATTTTGTTTTCACAAAGTCATACTTTTCACCCTTAAGAATTAGAAAATACTTTCCTTTAAACATAATCTCATTAACTTAAATTGTAAAATCATGAGATTTATAAAAAACCATAGCAAGGATAAATAAATCATGTAGGTAAATTGTGAAATCATTTAACTTCCATCATAATTTTTTGAATAATGTAATCATTACCCAATGCATTGGAGGGCTATAACATACCCATATATCCTTGGTTTAAAATGTAACCATCTGTCCTTGGTTTATAACAGAACCACACATCATTGGTTTGTAAATAAACCACCCATTCTTGGTTTATAACTAAACCACTCATGCTTGGTTTATAAGGTAACCACCCATTATCATAAAAAATTCCCAGGAACCATAATATGATCACAACACATAAAAGTTTTAAATTTTCAACATTTTATTCATAAAAATATTCTTTTCACCCATAGGAAAACATTTTTGAATATTGAAATATCCATTCCATAAAATCTTTTTGAAAATATAAAGTATATAGGGAATGTGGGGTTTTACTTGAATAAAACATTGAAGCTTATAAAGGAATCCAAAAATCAAATAATTTTTGTGATGGTGAAACAAGACATTGACGCCACATACATTAAAATAGAACATTGTTTTTTGTCTTTTATAAAGAAAGTTAAAACGTTCCATAAAATGATTCATTTTGGAAAAAATTATAATAAAGAGACATAAAATTTAATTTATAATTCATTTATGTCCATAAAAATAAATATAAAAATTATTTTTAAGAATATAGGAATATAAGATAAATATTTAGAAAATAAATCATTAAAATATTTAAAATGTGGTTTTTAAAGTAAAGTATCCCTTACCTCAAGTCTGATTCATCACATACATTCCTTATATTTATGAATAATAATATTATGTTACTTATTTAATTTATTAAGAAAAAATTTCAAGTTTATTATTTCTTTTATTTTATTTAATACCATGTTATATTTATTTACTTAATAAAATAAGTTCACATCATATGTTTTGATGATATTCGACTCATATGTCCAAAATGACTTAGGTATGTTGAATATGGTCAAAGAGGTAATAATTAGATAATATCTAGAATAATAATCTTGAAATAATTATTATTTATATACATCAATTATACTGTTAAAACCCACCATGAATTAGTATTATGAAAAATGAACCACATTACATTCATGGAGACGATAATCCGTATATTCACATGAGTAACGTTTCCATTTTTCAATGATCATGATGGAAAGAAGGTAAATATTATTTTATCTTTAAAGAATTATAATTAAATAATAAACATCATATTATTTATTTAAATAAAATTTTATGTACCATCCATGTGATGTGGTGATGAAAAATGAATCACATCGCTTCGTGGTGGTGGTAATCCACACATACACACAAACAACATTATCATTTTTCAATGGATGGAAAGGTAAGAAAAAAATATGATATATTTTATTTTTAAAATGATAATTTTTTTATTAATATAAAATATAAATATTAAATCCATTATTATAAACATCCATAAGAGGCGTTGATTGAAAACAAATTACATCAGTTCGCGAGGCGGTAGTCTGTCGAACACACGAATGGTGGTTGTGTTCCTAATTTAATGGAAGAGGAGATAAATATAGCACTAGTGCAGAAAACATTTTTTACGTCGGTTATTTTTCATTATTTACGTCGGTTTTTAGGCGACGTTAATACAGACGACGTTATAAATAACGTTTTTTACGTCGGTTATTTAAAACCCAACGTAACATCCCTAACATCACGGTGTTTATCACGTCGATTCATTAATAACCGACGTGAAAAATGATGGGGGATGGGGATTTATAATGGCGGTTATATAATAACCGCCGTGATAAACCGCGGGTGGGGGGGGGGGGGTTTATCACGTCGGTTATATAATAACCGCCGTGATAAATATGCGCGGGGGGGGGGGGGGGGGGGGGGGTTATCACGTCGGTTATTTCTAAACCGACGTGATAAAACGCCTGGGATATCGTTTATCACGTCGGTTATGACATAACCGACGTGATTAACCCTTCCCCGGGCCTATTATCACGTCGGTTTCTTAAATAACCGACGTGATAAAAAGGCCTGCGAAACGTTTTAGCACGTCGGTTATCCAATAACCGACGTGGTAAATCGATTCCCAGGCCTTTTAGCACGTCGGTTATATTAAGAACCGACGTGCTAAAAGGCCCGGGAACGGTTTATCACGTCGGTTCTCGAAAAAACCGACGTGATAAACCCCTACTGATTTATTTACCACGTCGGTTATAAAATAACCGACGTGAAGGCGATATTTTTTTTTTAAATAATTGCACTGCTCTCACCAAAAAGCAACCAGAAACCAAACAACAAAAATAACCATGCCAGCCCTCCCCCAAGCCCCAACTGAACCCCACCCTCATCTATACCCACCTAACAACCTGGCCAGCCCTCCCCCACCACATTGGAGCCCCACCACAACCCTTGGACACCCCCCACCCCTTGGACAGCCCCCCACCCTCATTTACACCCCCACGACCCCTAGTACAGCCTCAAACACCCATTAGACACCCCTCCCATATCCCTTGGACACCCCCCACCCCTTGGACACCCCCACCCCTTGGACAGCCCCCCCACCCTTATTTACACCCCCAAGACCCCTAGTACAGCCTCAAACACCCATTGGACACCCCCCACACCTTGACAGCCCTCCCAGACCCCTTGGACACCCCCTCGACCCCTAGACACCCCCCCCCCCCCCCGAGCCCTTGGACAGCCCCAAACACCCCTTGGACACCCCTCCCATATCCCTTGGACACCCCCCACCCCCTGGACAGCCCCCCCACCCTCATTTACACCCAACCGGCCCCTTGGACAGAACTCCCAGACACCTTGGACACCACTCCCATATCCCTTGGACACCCCCACCCCTTGGACACCCCCCACCCCTTCGACAGCCCCCCACCCTCATTTACACCCCCCGAACACTAGGACAGCCCCAAACACCCCTTGGAAACCCCTCCCATATCCCTTGGACACCCCCACCCCTTGGACACCCCCACCCCTTGGACAGCCCCCCCACCCCCTGGACACCCCCCGACCCCTTGGAAACCCCCCCGACCCCTTGGAAACCCCCCCATCCCCTTGGACAGCCCCAAACACCCCTTGGACACCCCTCCTATATCCCTTGGACACCCCCCACCACTTGGACACCCCCCACCCCTTGGACAGCCCCCCCCCCACCCTCATTTACACCCAACCGACCCCTTGGACAGCCCCAAACACACCTTGGACACCCCTCCCATATCCCTTGGACACCCCCACCCCTTGGACACCCCCACCCTCATTTACACCCCCCCGACCCCTAGGACAGCCCCAAACACACCTTCGACACCCCTCCCATATCCCTTGGACACCCCCCAAACACCCACCCAGCCCCTTGGAACCTCTCCCCCCATACCAAAATCCAGACCAGAAAAACCATCAACAGTAGACCAAAACAATAAGTAGAGAAAAATTAAACATTCACTTATATAACATTCAAAACTTACACTGTCAACTTCAAAAAAAACTAAATCCAACCTAAACGACTACGAAATACACAATTACATTGACAATATTCAAAATTACATTTTACATTACAAACAACTAAAAGTCAATCAAACCTGTAAAATAATTTGACCACTCCACTTGTAAGTGTTTGATATCTTCAGCAGTAAAGGGTTGAGGGTCATCAAAAAGCTACAAAGGAAAAGGATAGTAGTCAACGTGTATAATGAATAAATCAAATTGAAATATTATGAGAAAGAGGAAATCTTACCAGGTCAAAACTCAGAACTGTCCCAGTTGTTATTATTTCATACATAAATCTTAACATGTAATATCCGCATTCGATGATGCCTTGTTGCTCATGACAATTCTGTTTGAATGAGTGTAAATTCAATATATTATTTTTATGTAATAAATCAAAATGTACAAATTATAAATGGATATTTACCTTCGCATGTACATATTTGATCTTGAAATTCCTTTTCTTTGCGCTTTTTCGAAAGTGGACCCATGCCCTGTTAGAAAATAATACGAATGGGGTAAATTTAAAATTCATTATAATATATAAAACTATTGTGAAATTGAAACTTACGTTTCCAATATATTCTTAAAACTTTCTCGCACATCATCATGGAGAGAGCATATCCAATAAAGTGCTTTCTCCCTAGGGCAAAAAACCCCTAACATCCAATGATCCCTGATAAAAGGAAATTTAACGTTAGTGGTTTTTTATGTTAAAAGATAATTAACTCTTTGAGAGGGATGTGTTTCATACCTCTCACAAAAAGGCATCATCCAACACTGTGTGATTACATTCTTTTCAAATCTATCAGAAATATAAATCATTCTTTGTTCCTCATCCAATGCACATGCTTCAGGGGAAATCAATTGTGGGTCCACGAATCCATATACATCTGTCAGCTCATTCCTCTCACAAATTTTATACAGATACCTAATACAAAGCAGACATAAGTATACATTTTTAATAAATATAATGCAAGGAAAAGGTGTTAAGACTTACATGATAAAAATTTGCACCACGTTGTTGCCCAACTTATCTCCAGTGACAAACTCCATGATATCAGTTTTCATAATCCCCACACTTAGTTCACGTCCACAGACATGAGCTTCCATTGTAAAGTCATAATGATCCGCCAACAAATTTGAATATCTTGACAATTTTTCAAGACTGCTAGTATCTGCATCTGATGTCATAGCTATCTGTCTTTGTTGTTGTCTATACAGTATTTCTTTACCTTTGAAGTATTCCTGTAAAAATAAATTGAAAAATATATTAGTTTTCAAATGATAAAACATTAATAAAAATATAAAATAAAAGATATAACATCCATACCTCTATGGTAATGAGTCGAAGAAGTCTGGATGGCCAAAGTAAAAAATGGCCGATACTATGTCCAACTTTCGTCACCTCATCTGTAAGTAATGGTATCCGAGCTGATCTATCTATAATATCCTGTACAGTGACCCTCTGATTATCTACCTCTAACTGTTGATGATGAACTGTATCTCCTATACAATATACCATCCCATATGCAACTATATGATGTTGAGGATCATCAACATAAAACTCACAATAAGTAGGTAGCTGCGGCAGAGGAGGAGGATCAAAAATGGGGTCCGCAGGCTGAGGTGGGGGAGTGGGAGCTACTGGGAGAGGTGGAGTGGGAGCAGCACCCTGAAATTGTCTTTGCAAGTCTGCAAACATAAACCGCACTGATGCTCTAATCTTGTCCTCCATTGTCGCATTAATATTATGGACTTCAGCCTCCAAGGATTCTATTTTTTTTATAAACTCCCTCAACGTTAGAAGTTGAGGAACGTGGCAACACTTTTCTTACCGATACACCTACCGGATATCCTCTTACACGGCCAGGATGTTCGGGCTTTTCCAATTCCACAGATAAAATATCTTCCCTCCCAGATGGTGTAAATGTCCCCTGTGAACTCTGCTCCTCAAGAGAGTCCTGTAATAATTAATTGAACATTTCTATAATGATTGGAAATATATGACGAAAATAGTAAACTTAAATAAATAAAATAGATATCTTACAATCCTCTCAACTACGAGTCTCGATTCTTCCGAAAGATATTGTCCTTTTTTGCCCTTCCGAGCTCTTTTCCATTTCTCATGTCTAGATGGAGGGGATGGAGGGGCCACCTCTCCAGATCTTGAAGACTCAGCTCTTAGTTGTTGAAATTTTTCTGCCATCATTTGTTCTTCCAATAATGCATACCCTCCCCGAGATAAACTATGAGGGTATACATTTTTAGATTGGATCTCTTGATGAGCTTTCCTTGTTTGCTGTAAATTAAGAATAAGTAATCATTAACAAAACAATAATAAGATCATTTATATAAGAAAGCTTATAAAAGTTTACATTGCCCTTACCAAAAATGATTCTTTTCTTCTACTTTAAAAAAATTGTCTCCATGTGTCTTCATCTATAAAAGGATATATACGACATGGATTCTCACGACTCCTATGACCATAAATGAAATCAGATGAGAGGGTTGATTTGAAATCCCTCCATCTCCTAGCAGCCAACGATAAGCATTTCTTCCTGACTCCTCCAGTGTCAGGAATATCAAATGTCATCTGATAAAAAAGAGGTTAAAAATATTATATATACTAGAAAAATTTAAAGAACAGTCAAACAATAGCAAAAGATCTTACCAAAATGGTCTCCCACAGCTAAGAAATTATCGCCTTATCCACACTTCTCCAATCATCATAGAGAATGCTTACTTTGCTCTTAGCCTGAGTTGCTACAAAACCCTTAAAATCTTTAGCATTTGGATCTCTAGGAAGATCATCATCATCAAACTCCACGACTATCCTCTCCTCCTTCGTACGGGCAAGTGATAATTTTGGTAAACGTGTGCACCCACGCTTACCAACCTTTGAACTCTTTTTCGTAATAGGAGCATGTGAATGTTCCTCCCCAGATGTATGACCAATATGCTCATCTCCAGAATCATGTGGCTGATCAACTGATTGATCTGTCATTTTCCTTCAAATAAAAAAAACAAACATTAGTTCACAAATATACAAATTCAAATATTGTAATACTACTTAATCAGAAAATAGAAAAGTGTACTAAATTACATAATAGTAAACATTGGTAATATGGTAAGCATGTTACATAATGATAAACATGGTAAACACAGTCTGTTGTACCCCTCTCTCTTGGATTTTAATGATCACAATCACTCTTATTATGTTCTAACTTGTTTTCAAGTGTTTTTGTTGATAGGCAAAAGGTTGCCATGGAGTTGGCCCAAGAAAGCTGAAAAGTGGACTCACTGAGTCCACCGGTCAGCCGGTGTGAGCTCACCGGCCAGCCGGAGGACCCAGGCAGTAGACTTGCCCACTGCCTGGTGTCACCGGCCAGCCGGTGGACTAGACAGAGAGCCTTCCTCTGTCTGGACCACCGGCCGGCCGGTGGACCAGACAGAGCTTTGCTGTCTGGACCACCGGCCAACCGGTGATCCACCACCGGCCAGCCGGTGCGCCCATGACTTCTCCTCTTTACGATTTTTATTGTTTTATCATTTTGGTTTGATACATGTTTTAATAAGTAAAAAATTTACAATATCTAACATTATATGAAAAAACTAAATGTAAACAAGAAATAAACATGTGTTACCTGTAATTTTAGGAATGTACAGTTGGATTGTTTTCCCAAATTCCTTCGTCGTGATCGTTCCTTATGGCACAAACCATGTCTTCAACATACTCATCATTATGTTCTGTTAATCTTTCCATGGAAGTAGGGATCTCACATAAATCAGCATCTTCATCAAATTCATCCTCACCAACATATTGTTTTTTCCCTTGTAAAACAATAGCCCACTGCATATCTTATTGATCTACTACATATAAAATTTGTTTGGCATGTGTTGCCATTATAAAAGAATCAGTTGTGTCTTCCAATCTATTCAGATTAACAAGTGTCATTCCAAATTCATCGTGTCTGACACTGTTGTTACCGATAAACCATTTACAGTTAAAAACAGGAACTTTAATTTTAAAGTAATCAGCCTCCCATATGTCTTCAATCACTCCATAATATGCAATTGATGCCGAAATTGGGTTTCTGTCCTTAGCACTCGAAAAATGCATTGCTTCTGCAAACACCAATACACCACTATTCTGAACTGCACTTCTATTGTCCTGAGCTTTCGTATGAAATGTATAGCCATTAATGTCATAAGCGGACCATGTTATCACATTTAAAGATGGACCACCCACTATCCATTTTAATGTCTCTGATACATCTGATCTACCAAGCAAGGTCTTTTTAAACCATGGAAAAAAAGTTTTGTTGTGCTCATTCAAAATCCACATTTCTTTCTTCTTTGGATGACATTGTTTCAACTCATTAATATGCAATGTGATATACGGTTGAACATCAACTATGTTATTCAAGATGTATGATTCTAACTTCTTCATCTGTTCAGCTGACATTGATTTGACTTTCAAGCCACGAATCCCCTTTCCCTCATTATTAACCCGTTCATGGTGAGATGGAGGCAAACCTATGTGTTGCGCCATAGCCAAGTAGCTCGTACAAAACTCTGCTACCTCCTCAGAAATATACTTTTCAATAATGGAGGCTTCAGGTCGATATGGATTTTTAACATATCCCTTTAATATTTTCATATACCTTTCAAAAGGATACATCCAACGAAGATATACAGGTCCACAAAGCTTTATTTCTCGAACCAGATGAATCATTAAATGCACCATCATATCAAAAAAAGTTGGAGGAAAATACATTTCCAAATGACAAAGTATAAAAATTTCATCCTTTTCCAAAATGTTCAAAGCATTCACATCAATCGCCTTGTTACAAATTGAATTGAAAAAATAACACAACCTCATTATAGTCTTTCTGACACGGATGGGAAATATTCCACGCAGTGCAACTGGTAGAATTTGTTGCATCATGACGTGACAATCATGTGATTTCATACCTATCAACTTCAAGTCTTTCAATGTGACAAAATTTTTTACATTTGAAGAATAACCTTGAGGCACTTT
Source organism: Viscum album (assembly GCA_963277665.1). NCBI lineage: Eukaryota > Viridiplantae > Streptophyta > Magnoliopsida > Santalales > Viscaceae > Viscum > Viscum album. The sequence continues at coordinate 59,052,270 of OY728156.1, forward strand.
GATATCATGAAGATACTGACAGAAGCTACTTTTCTCTCTCTTCGATAATGTATGACAAGCTGGGGGAAGAAATGTTCGTCTTCCTTTAGGAGTGGGAGCTAACTCCAAACGTATTCCCATTAATAGTAGGTCTAACCTTGCATTCAACCCATATTTTGTCTTTCCTTTAATATCTAGCAATGTTCCGATCAAAGAATCACAGATATTCTTCTCCACGTGCATGGCATCAATATTATGTTTTACTTCATGATACCTCCAATATGGTAGCTCAAAAAATATTGACCTTTTCTTCCAAATATGTCTATCATTACCAGATTTCTGTGTCTTTCCCAATGTCACATCAAGGTTTTTCACCCTCTCAAAATACAAATCTGGGGATAAAGGTTTTGGAGCAGTATCAAATTCTTGTGAGCCATTGAATGCCTTTTTTAGTCTTCTATAAGGGTGATCTATAGGCAAAACCTTTCGATGACCCATGTACACTGTTTTCCTCCCATGATGCAATTGACAATATGACGTCTGTTGTTCGCAAATTGGACATGATTTATGCCCTTTAACACTGTATCCAGACAAATTTCCATATGCTGGGAAGTCATTTATAGTGAATAGAAGCACTGCATGCAGTTGAAAATATTCCATTTTATAAGAATCATACACCCTAATACCATCAGCCCATAACAGTTTCAAATCATCAATCAGCGGTGACAAGTATACATCAATATCATTGCCGGGTTGCTTTGGACCAGAGATCATGATACTCAACATGACATATTTGCGCTTCATACAAACTTCAGGAGAGAGGTTGTAAATTACCAATAAAACAGGCCATGAACTATGTGTGCTACTGAGGGTTCAGTATGGATTCATTCCATCTGTGCACAAGCCTAGTCTCAGATTTCTAATTTCATTTCCAAATGTAGGGTACTGGGCATCAATTTTCTTCCATTGTGGACAATCAGCTGGATGACGTATTTTTCCATCACATACCCGCTCATCAGCATGCCATCTTAACCTTTTTGCATCATGTGAATTAGCAAATAAACGTTTGAAACGAGGAATTATAGAAAGATACCAAAATACCTTTGAAGGGAGCTTTGTAATCTCTACATCATCTTGTGATTTTTCTTTCACCTTATACCGTGATGTCCCACATTTAGGACACTCTTTCAGAAATTCATATTCCTTCCTATATATAATGCAGTCATTCGGACAGGCATGTATTTTCCTGTATCCCAATCCCATCGGGCATAATATTTTTTTGGCCTTATAATGTGAATCTGGAAGATCGTTATCTTTTGGAAGAATGTCTTTCATCAATTGTAGCAGCTCTGTAAAACTTCTGTCACTTCATCCATGTTTCGCCTTCAGGTTAATCAATCTTAACACCACCGACAAAACCGTAAAATCTGTACAACCAGGATATAATGGTTTCTCGGCATCACCATATAGACGTGCAACTGTCGGTTCTATCTCAATTTGTTCTGCTATAATATCGCGAATCATTTCTTCAATTCCATCGGAGTTACCATCTTGCGATTCATTATCATCAGTGACATTCTGTCCAGTTTCGCCATGCCAAATCCAAGGGTTGGAACTCAGATTGAAACCATGAAAAATCAGATGATCTTTTATCTCTCTACTTTTCAACTTCTTCATATTCAGACATTTCAGGCATGGACAGAAAAAAATGTCACTACTTGGAACATTTCGTTTAGCAAATTCCAAAAAGGCATCAACACCTTCCTCATATTCATTGCTCATTCGATGTGCCATAATCCAACTTCGACTCATTATTACCTATAACAAATAGCAAAAATATATATATTTTTTAGATAAGACAAATATATGTTTATATGAAAAAAATCATAATTTGAATGTAAACAATTTTGAAATATAAAACAAATCGATGTGTATTTAAAAAAATATGCTTGAATATTATTTTTTAAACAAAATATAGTAAGATATAACACCCCCCTGGACACCCCTCGACCCCTCTAGACAGCCCCCCGCCCCTCCTGGACACCACCCCCCACCCCCTACCCCCTTGGACACCCCCCTGGACATCCCCCAACCCTCTGGACAGCCCCCCCACCCACCCGGACAACCCCAAATACCCTCTGGAGAGGCCGCCACCCACTTGGACAGCCCCCCACACCCATCCACCCCCTTGGACACCCCCCTGGACACCCCACCGACCCCTATGGACAGGCCGCCACCCCCTTGGACATCCCTCCACACCCACCCATCCCCTTGGACACCACCCTGGACACCCCCGACCCCTCTGGACAGCCCCCGACCCCTCTAGAAAGCACCCCCACCCCTCCTGGACACAACCCCCACCCCCGACCTGCTTAGACACCCCCCTGGACACCCCCAACCCTCTGGACAGCCCCCCACCCCTCCTAAACACCACCCCCACCCCCTACCCCCTTGGACACCCCCCTGGACACCCCCCAACACCCACCCACACCCTTGGACAGCCCCCCACACCCACCCACCCCCTTGTAAACCCCCCTGGACACCCTCCGACCCCTCTGGACAGCCCCCACCCCTCCTGGACACCACCCCCACCCCCTACCCCCTTGGACACCCCCTGGACATCCCCCAACCCTCTGGGCAGCCCCCCCACCCACCCGGACAACCCCAAATACCCTCTGGAGAGGCCGCCACCCACTTGGACAGCCCCCCACACCCATCCACCCCCTTGGACACCCCCCTGGACACCCCACCGACCCCTCTGGACAGGCTGCCACCCCCTTGGACAGCCCCCCACACCCACCCATCCCCTTGGACACCACCCTGGACACCCCCCGACCCCTCTGGACAGCCCCCGACCCCTCTAGAAAGCATCCCCACCCCTCCTGGACACAACCCCCCACCCCCGACCTGCTTGGACACCCCCCTGGACACCCCAACCCTCTGGACAGCCCCCCACCCCTCCTAAACACCACCCCCACCCCCTACCCCCTTGGACACCCCCCTGGACACCCCCCAACACCCACCCACACCCTTGGACAGCCCCCCACACCCACCCACCCCCTTGTAAACCCCCCTGGACACCCCCCGACCCCTCTGGACAGCCCCCTCCCCTCCTGGACACCACCCCCCACCCCCTACCCCCTTGGACACCCCCCTGGACATCCCCCAACCCTATGGACAGCCCCCCACCCACCCGGACAACCCCAAATACCCTCTGGAGAGGCCGCCACCCACTTGGACAGCCCCCCACACCCATCCAACCCCTTGGACACCCCCCTGGACACCCCACCGACCCCTCTGGACAGGCCACCACCCCCTTGGACAGCCCCCCACACCCACCCATCCCCTTGGAAACCACCCTGGACACCCACCGACCCCTCTGGACAGCCCCCGACCCCTCTAGAAAGCACCCCCACCCCTCCTGGACACAACCCCCCACCCCCGACCTGCTTGGACACCCCCCTCGACACCCCCCCAACCCTCTGGACAGCCCCCCCTCCTAAACACCACCCCCACCCCCTACCCCCTTGGACACCCCCCTGGACACCCCCCAACACCCACCCACACCCTTGGACAGCCCCCCACACCCACCCACCCCCTTGTAAACCCCCCTGGACACCCCCTGACCCCTCTAGACAGCCCCCACCCCTCCTGGACACCACCCCCCACACCCTACCCCCTTGGACACCCCCCTGGACACCCCCCAACCCTCTTGATAGCCCTCCCACCCCCCGGAATCACTGAAAATTTACCATAACAAGAAGTTGGGCCATTCAAAGAATGTTTTTAGGTGTGGAGGAAGAACTGAGTTTCAATAGATAGAGAAGGAACTCGACATTAGGTTGTCTATTCCAGGTGTGGATTTGAAGGAGTTAATGTTTGTTCAGTGACCCAAGAGATTGAATCAGAAATTCAGATGTTGTGCCATTTTCTCATGATGAGGATGAATAATTGGTGGGGTTTGACTTTTAAATGGAGAGCTTAGCAGACCATCATATTTTCTATAGATCAGTAAAGGATGTTAGCATCGAACATAAGGCTTAAGGGATGATTTCAGATCCAAATATGTATGTTTATGGATGCAATGGATCTAGTAGAGGTTCTAGAAAGAATGGTGGTTTTATTTGTTTAGGATAAGTAGTGAAGAAAAAACTAGTTAATTTTTTACTTGCTGAAAAGAGGGTATCTAAAATTTTTAACATGCCGAGGGGAAATCTGGCGAGTCCTCCTCGTGAAACTTTGTTTGCAGGGGGTGAAAATGGTGATGTGATCCCAAATCCATGCACCTATTCCATGGTTGTGTGTGAATAAAGTAGTAACAACTGTAAAAGGGCAACCCATCCAAATGGACACGCCCCAACCCTCTCGGGGATTTATAGAAAACGATGAAAAATTAGTGAAATCATAAAATTAGTCAATATTGCAAGTCGAACTAATAGATCTAGGGATGATAAATAAGATTATGGTGCCAAAACGAGTTAAAAGGGTTCGCAATCGAAGAATCTTAGCTAGTTTCAACAAAAAAATCACAACACATATATATATATACTATCCGCGAAAAAAAACGAACGAGTGGGAGGATTACCTGAGTGCTGCGAGTTTAGATGATTGATCCGAGGAGATTAAATATGAGAAACGATGATCGCAAAACAAATCTAAACCAACGAAATGGACGAGCCGATTCGGGTTTACGCGTGAGAGAGACGAGTCGCAACTGTCGAAGGTAAACTCGCGAATGACAATCCACGGGTCTGGGTAAATTTTTAAATGAGTTATCACGTCGGTTATTCAATAACCGACGTAAAAACCTTCCTCCGATTCTTTTTTTACGTCGGTTATTTTATAACCGACGTTATAAAGGGCTCAAAATCCGCGTTTTTTTACGTCGGTTATTCCATAACCGACGTCAAAAACATCTGCGGATTCTTTTTTTACGTCGGTTATAAAATAACCGACGTAAAAAGGCCTTCAAAAACCGCGTTTTTTACGTCGGTTATTGAATAACCGACGTAACAAACACCCCCCGCTTCTGTTTTTTACGGCGGTTAATGTATAACCGACGTAAAAAACGAAGCCGCGCGATTAATAACGTCGGTTATAAAAATAACCGACGTTAAAGGTGTACTAAACACAGGTTTTTACGTCGGTTATTAAATAACCGACGTAAAAAACCTCGTTTTACATATTATGACGTCGGTTTTATATAACCGACGTAAAAAATGGTGACGTAAAAAACGTTTTCTGCACTAGTGTAGGTTATGAAATTAAAATAACAACAAATAATTATATATAATATAATTTTTTTATTTCATAATTTTTTAATAAAATTTGAAGGAGGTATAAGAATAAATAAAACTAAAACATTTGGTTAAACATTACACCTCTCCTTCAGACAACTTCCTTTTCTTTACACATTAACCCTATAAGGTTGATATTATTCCCAAACAAAGACCTCTAAAATGTGGGTAGGTATTTTAGAAAGGTATTTGGGTAGGGTTTTTTTATTAAATAAAAGTATTTTAAGTTTTAAGAAAAGAGGAGAGGAGGTGCCCTTTTATAACTGAGGGGAGGGGAACTCTTGGAATTACTTAAAATATTAAATTAATTTTAATTATTTCTCATGGAAAAAAGTAATAAAACTTATATAATTAAAAATATAGGATGAGTATGGTTCAAAATACCCTCATAAAATAAAATTTAGATAAGTTTAGATTAGGTTTTACCCTTATCTCTTTCTTTTAACCTGTGTTAACCCATTTTGACAATTACCATGATAACATAGTTTTTTACTCTTTAGGGGTCAATATAGTTACTATAAAAGGATAATTGGTCCATAAATGAACCATAGTTGATATTTTAAATATATAAAAATAACTTGGATGATGATATATTTTTTTAAAATTTTAAATCGTTTAATAAAATATTATTTATCATAAAATAATATTAATGAAATTTTTAGAACTACTCATTTAATTTGAATTTAAAAATAACATGACAATAATAGAATTTTAATATAATATTTAAAACAACTATAAAAAGTTATATTTATATAAAAAATTCATGGAAAATAATAATTCATTCAAATTATTATTTTTTTAAAATCATTTATTTTATTTTTCTATTAATTTAATAAATACTCTGTCAGCGTTACATAAGAATTTAAGGTAATTATTTTATCACTAAAATTTATAAATAAATTAAAAATATAAAAAAATTAATTTACATTTCAAATAAAACTTTTAGAACTAAACATATCAAATTTTTATCCCTATGTCAAAAATTTATAGATAATAAAACAATGAGAATGACATTTTTTACTTTCTTTACATAAGATAATATACAGGTCAAAATCAAAGAAATATGGAACCAAGTTACCATATTTTTTAAAATTTGTTGGAAATGTCAAAATAAACTCATAAAATAGGATAAATTCAAGTGTTAGGGTCATTTTTTAGTCCTTATCATATATATTTTTAACCTCAGTTACCTAATTTACCCTTACCATGGTGACAAATGGTTACTATTCATAATGACAAAAAATAAAAGAAGAATATTTACTAAATATGGAAATCATGATTAAAAATATTGAATCCATTTTTAAATTTTTAATTTCTATACATAGTAGAAATTAATCTTAGATTAAAATGAAAAACACAATAATTTTTTTTTAGAAAAAAATGTCTTTTTAAGTATATAAATGTTTTTATATGAAATTCAAGTATAAAATTAATTATAAATACTATAATTGGATTATTTTTAATAAAAAAATAATAAAATTATAAAAACAATAAAAGAAATAATTTTACTTGGTAAATACTTTAAAAGAAAATACAGTTTTTAATAAAAATTAGTATTTTTCTCTATTCATTGAAAAATAAATTTTTTTAGAAAAATATCAAAATTTCACCATGAGATAATTTCAATATTTTTATTTCAAAAATGATATCATTTTTATAAAATATAATTACTAAAATTTCCATAACTTAATTATAATATTTTCTCACAAAATACAATAAAAATCATTTTTGAAGAATAAAATGACTTTTCGAAAAATTGTGTGATTATTTACTAAGTAGTTATAAATAAATTTATATTGAGTATTATATATATATATATATATTATAAATTAGTTTATCCTATTCATACTGACCAATTTAACATCTAGGATATAATGACTATATAATAATATTTCATTGTTCTTTTAGGATCAATATTGTGTGTCGTATACGCTATCGAACATAGTTTTATTTTTAAAATATTAGGGTTTTACATTTCTAAACAATGAAAAAAATTCATCCAATATTTTTTTTTAAAAACTCAGTTTTTTCATTTTAAACACTTTAACAAGCCACCAAACAATCATTACACAAAATACATATCAGATAGTGACCCCATGGGTGTCAAAATTCTCCCCACCATATCTCTTTCTACCTATAGAAAGTCTCTATGTAATTTATTTATTAAATAATAGATAAGGTTTAAAATACATCCTTAAAGACACAAATCCAAACTCAAAAGGTCTTCGTTGAACTATTATAAAAACTAATTATCAAGAATAGTTTATCAAGAGTCTTATGAAATCTCGCTTCTCAAATGATCACTAGTCTAAGGATTGCATGACACCCATTGATCCTGCTCATAAATCTCAAAAGAGCCTTCATGATCTGGGATAAAAACCCAATATCCTATTATAAACATGCATGTCAAGTACACAATATACTACTTAACTTATTTATATATGGACTACAAAGAACATTATAGACCAAATTACTAAATATGGATCATAGTTAACAAACTCTTGGACTTTCTTTGGGTAGGGATGGGTTAGGGAAGAAACACCTTAACTATAATGAGATAAATAGAAAAACAATAAATAGGCAATCCCCTATTAATTCTAAATTATTAGTACCTATATTCCTGACATGCTACATCTAAATCCACCTAGGGAATTACTAAAAATTAAGGATGATAGACTTCTTCAAAGAAAGAATAAACACACAACAATAATCAAGAGCATGGGATCCATTAAGAAGACGTAAAAAATCCATGGTAGTCTCACTTTTATTTTATAATTACTCTACTACAATGACTCTAAAAATCTATTAGCTACTCTTAAAACTCAGTATAGGTGAAAAAAGGCTTAACAAATGTCTCACTAACAGAGTTTCTTTATCACTTGAAAAAGGAACTACTAGTGAGGATGTCAGTATCCTAATATATTAAAAATAATTCCCACACACTCCTCATTAATGATTCAATAATATTATGATAAAGTGAATACAACAACAAGAATTTAGAAATTTTCTAAAATGAAATGATTGAATATACCATTTCTGATAAATAACATTATCAAATATGATATAGACTTAGATAAGACTATACTGTAAAATACATATCATAATAAGAAATACCTCAAGTAACTATTTCATCAGCATCAAGCTTAGTAGGTTGAACCCAAGAACCATTCAAAGAAGTAGATCTAGCTCTACCTTTTTTATATGATGGTCCTCTATAAAACATTCACTAATAAACCAAATGACCAAACCCATGGTAGGCTTTAAGAACCTCTCAACATAAATGATTCTTATACACTGGCTTACCATATTTATGGAATATTAAGAATTTACAGCCAAAATAAGTTTGTGAGATGAAATGGTATGGATTATTAATACCACCACCCATATGAATAGACTAAATTTTCTTTCTCTTTTCACAACTATATTCCCTTCACCACCTCTATGTATAGGGGATCTCAGAAACTCCTTCTATAATTTATTAAAATATAACATCCCAATTCACTACCTCTATATAAGAGGTTAGTCCAAATAAGGACACCTTTATATAAATAACCAGATGAATATATCTTTCAAAGCAATGAGTTTTGACAGAATAATATGAGACTAGTTTAGGTAAATATGACACCATCCCAATGAAAAAATGAATATAGTCCAATATTTAATGGTCCCTCTACTTGAGGAAATATAATTATATCACCTAATATTGTTATAATTTTAATACCATGAAACCTTACCATAAATGGTTTTGTTGCCTTAGTCTGAATAATTGACTTCCACTACTTTCACCTCAGTCATTCTTATAATGTCCCCCGATTTGACACTCTCTCACATGGACAAATAAGGTTGGTTACTAGACATTAATCACACCTCCTCGCATTCCAGAGGCTACTGACTAGTATAAGGGTGTAGAGAACATAGTGGGGAGATTATACCCCCTAAAACAGGGTTGTAATATAGAGAAAATAAACAAATATCAGAGTGATGGAAATAGAGGAAATGGTAAATTATACAAATGGAAGATAAAGGACGAACCAAGTAAATCAAATAATAATGAACCATGTAATGTTAGGCTTAAATGTAACTAAATTACATGATGGCAGTCATACAGATAAATGACCAAGATAACACAAATAAACTCAAAATTCCCCAATCTCAAATCCCTAGTCAGTCCCGTCTCCAAGATTCAACCCATCCAATAAGAAAAAATCAAAAACAAGTTCCATTTCCCTTGTACAAACCCACATCCATGTAATCTTCTTAGGTACCAAATGATGACCCGAATAGGGTGTGAGTATAACTCATTAGGTCTACATGACCATGACTAAACAAAACTAGTCTGATAGTAAGTGCATTAAATAAAGTGCTAAAATATAATTATTAATTAATCAATTGATATAATACAACAATTAACATGCTTTAGAATCATGTTGAGATATCTCTAAGCATGTAGAATAACCATGAAAATAGAACCACATGTTCATGTCATAATCTTATAACTGGGAAAAATCCCTATGTTTAAGAATTTCATCATAACCAGGATGATACCTATAAGAATTAAAACATATCTAGGCTAAGACCACTATATAATCATTTCAGCATAACTGGGTCAAGCCTTATAAGAATTAAAATATAACTGGGCCAATCCCTCTATATAATTATTTCATCATAACTAGGTTAAGACCAATATATAATCATTTTATCATGAAATTAGGCTAAACCCTCTATATAATCATTTCAGTATAACCAGGCCAAGCCCTATAATAATTTTAGTATAACTAGGCCATGCCCTATATACAATCATTTCATTATGAAATTATGACAAATCCTTTATATAATAATTAAAACATGAATCACTACATAATTCATAATGGTAGGAATAACACAACATAACATCATAAGCCACAATGATCAATCCATCCAATTACCATTTGTCATTAAATTACCATTTCATTCATCAAATTATTTATTAATCCATTATCATGCTAGTGTACACACCCATATCATATCAAATTATCACCAGTAATTTCAATAAACAAGTAAGTCATTTTCTAAGGCGAATTTATCAAAATCTATCACATGAGGTCTCATGTCATGATAAAATGTATTTTTATCCAAAATCTAGTTCATAATTGTTCAAGGGTAGGATCACCCTATATGCATCCATAAGCCAAGTCCCAAAACTATTAGATACAAAGGGTTCCAAGGAATATTCCAAACACATGATTATCATCACCCATTATTCCATTAGTTAATGTACACATGGTGTCAACATAATCTTATAATATTTCACACACCTAAAAAAATAGAAATAGACCATAGGGATTTATTTTATACCACATACCTTTATCTGTAAATCAAAGAAACAATCTCAACATGGAATTACAATAAATAATTAAGGTGAAGGATATCACAAGGAAAACCTAAATCCTAAAAGTATCAAGATCAAAACCCACTTCAATGATAGTCAAGTGATCTCACCACTTTAACAGAGAAATAATAGAAGGATGGGGAAAACCAAAGAGAAGGAACTCACAAGAGATTAAATGCTAGAACGAGACATATGGAAGGGAAAGAATCACTTAAAAATCATGTAGAGTCACCCTAGGGTTTGATAGATGAAGTTTCATGGAGGATAAAAATAAGATCATATGCATAATGTGGTTTAAAACCACTGGTCTCAATATATTCATCACATGAAACCCTTTCATGGTGTGAATTTATCAATTTATAAGATATGCCAAAAAATATGTTTCCTCATGTAAAAATAACCTTGATTGACCATTTAAAAAGGCGAACCAATTTCACAGCATGTAAATGTTTCATGTTCTGAACCATTTCATGACATCTACCTAGAAATAGGTTCATGTTGTGTAAACTGTTCATGATGTGAAAATGTCCAATTGATAGCTCTTAACCCAGCTTCTTTAAAAAGAACACAAACCACCTTTGAAGCTTTTCAAAACCATGGAGAACCCTCATAATACGTTTGAAATATTTATACTTGTATTCCATTAAATCCAAAAAACATACATCCAAAAAATTTAGGTCATTTTACCTAGAAAAATATTTCCATCCCCAATAGAAACTTAACAACCAAGGTTTAAAAAAGAAAATAAAACCCAACCAAAATAGGTTCAATCAAAACTCAAGAGAGATGTACATGAAAAAATATAGGATCTTACAACCTACCCACCATATAAAAAATCATCTCCAAGTTACTCCAAGAATCACTATGGGGTCTCAATGAACAAGTCTATCCATTATGCTCACATATCATATTTTCTCTCCCATGTCTCCTCTTGAGCATGACCATGATGTCACTACACTCAAATTAGAGGTATGATCTTTCCCCAAAGATAATTATCACTATGGTCCAAAATCCACATCGAATTCTCATCAATGGACTTATCTATGCCAAGATCAACGTCATAAATTTCTTTCACACTTTAAGGGTTAGGATGATATCTTCAAATCTGTGATATGTGAAACACATCATGTATGGAACTATAGTGTTGTGGAAGGGACAATCGGTACACCACTAGACTGAATCTTTCCACTATCACAAATGACTCAAAAAACCTAGGTGTTAGCTTTCCCTATTTCATAATACATAATTTCCCTAACCTAGGTGACACATAAAGGAAAACATGATGACCCACCTCAAACTCTAGAGGTCATCTCCATTAGTTTGTGTAAGATTTATTTTTTATTTATGTGGTCACCAACCACCTCCTGATCAACTGAACCTACTTAGACATATACTTCATGAGACTAGGTTCAAAAAGTGACGAATCACCTACCTCCAACCAACAAAGATGTGAATGACATGTTCTTCCATATAAATCCTCAAAGGGTTCCATTTGGATGAATTCCTGGAAGCTATTATTATATAAAAAATATATGATTTCCATATGATGCTCCCATGAACCAAAAAAATCCAAAACATTGGCTCATAACATATCCTCAATAATTTGAATGGTCTATTAAAATTGGATATTTGTCTAAGGATGATAGTTTTTTATCAGAATAACCCGTGATCCTAGATCCTTCTAAAGACCCTTCTAAAACAGAGACATGAAATGAGGATCTCTATCATAAATGATACTCCTAGAAACACCATGCAACTGAAATATATCCTGCATGTAAATACTACATAGATCACCAATAGTGAAGGTCTCCCTGATGTTAAAGAAGTGGGATACATTCATCATTCGATCCAGAATCACCTATACCGCATCATTCTTATGAGGCATCCTAGGTAATCCTGTCAAAAAATACATAGTGACATCATCCCATTTCTATTCTAGAATGGGCAGAGGCTATGACAACCTAGCTAGCCTATGGTGCTTGACCTTCACCTGCTGATAGGTGAATCATCTCACTAAAAAGTCCACTACCTCATTATTTATTCCTATCCACCAATATTGTATACATATATCATGATACATCTTTGTTAGACCTAGATGCACTTCCCATCTAGAATCATGAAACTATCTCATCATCTCCTCATGCAAGCCTGTAGAAACCCATACATAGCCATGAAAAAGAAGAGTATTTTTTATACCAATAGACCATATTGATGGTGGATTACCACCATATATGTTTCCCCTCAGAGTTAATCCCTCTAGATCATATAACTTCTCAATCTTGATCTATTCCAAAATCATGGGTATAATAGATGTTGAAGTCAGAGATACTCATACCTAGGACTCTTGAACATCTAGATGTATGTCTAGAAATAGTTCCATTGTCCTAAAATCATCACACAACTCCCACACTACCTCTTTTTACATCTTTCATCTTAAGGAATTGATAATGATGTTTCCCTTTATCGGTGTATAAGTCATCTCGAATTCTAATGAATAAAGATATTTGACGCACCTCCTATGCTGAAGGTTTAGTTCCCACTAAGAAAAGATATACTTGAGGCTATTATGGTTAGTGTACACCACATACCTATTTCCAAAAAGATAGTTTATCTAGTATCTCAGGGCATGTACCACCATTTATAACTCTAAATTGTGAGTAGGATAATTCCTTTCATGTGGTCTTAACTGTCTAGATCTATAAGCAACCACTCGGTCCTCCTGCATCATAACTTCTCCAATTAAAAATATAGATGTGTCACAGTACATGGTATATGCCTTACCTAGAATATGTAAGGTGAGAATTTATTATGATATTATCCGACCCTTTAGATCCTTAAAATATATCTCACAGGCATCTGAACATACAAACTTCACCCCTTTCTTGGATAGCCTAGACATCGGTGTTTCCATATGGGAAAAGTCCTGGATGAAGTGCCAGTAATATCCTATTAAACCCTACGAATCTTGAATACATTCTTGGGAGACTCCCAAGATACCATGGATGCAACCTTATTTGGTTCCATTGACACTCCAAACTTGGATATTACATGATCAAAGAAGTTTACTTTATAAATCAAGAAACCACATTTAGTTAGCTTGGCATAAAGTCGAAGACCTCTCAATGTACTCAAGACGATGTCAATATGTTGGGAATTATAATCTTCTAACTAGGAGTAGACTAATATTTTTTCAATAATAACCACCACAAAATGATCTAGAAAATAATGAAATATATGATTCATCATGGATATGAATACTTCCAGTGTGTTCATTAGACCGAATGACATCACCATGAACTCATATATGCCATAACTTCCCCTAAAAGTAGTCTGAGGTATGTATGATTGTCTTAGTATCAACTAATGATACACTAATATCAACTAAATATTAGAGAAAATATAGGAACATCTCAATTGATTGAATAGATCATCAATTCATGGTAGGGGATACCAGTTATTAACCATCATTTGGTTCAATCTTTGATAGTCCACACACATGTGCAAAGTACCATCAAAACTCTTAGTGAAATTCATGGGATAATACCAAGGTGACATACTAGACTATATAAACCCATAGATTCCAGATATTCCAACTAAAATTTCAATTCTTGAAGATCTACTATCACCATCCTATAAGGTGGGATAGAAAGTAGATATTTTCCTGGCATCAACTCAATCGTGAAATCAATCTCCCGCTCAAATGGTAAGCCATATAACTCATCAGGAAAGACATTGTGAAAATGGTTTACCACTAGAGGAAAAATTATCCTTATCTAACCCACCATAATCTAGAGAAAGGCCTAATATCTGAGTCATGATATACTCTAATCTACACTGAATTGGTCTTGCACAACCATCCTTAAGATCCCACTCACCATGGTGAAAATAACTACCTCCATATGAAGATAAAAAGGTAAATATCCTATGATAATAGTTGGCATGAGACTATTATAAAACTAAAAAATCCATACCCAAAGTCAAATATAAACCATTCATTTCCATAATAAATAGTTCCCAAAAGAAATGGTAACCACCCATTTCAATAGAACATGTTTTGTAATATTTGATATTCTCTGAACACACTCCCAATGGTGAGTCGGTAGTCAAGAAACTATCCAAGACTTCCACAACTAAGAAAAAAACATTTGAAAAAAGAACAGATATAAAGGAATGTGGTGCTCCCATATGAAACAAAACACAATAAAGGGTAGATGATATAAGAGTTATACCCATGAAGGTAGAAGGTCCAAGATCCAAACTAGTCAGAGTATATTGTATAGAATGTAACTAAATTTCCCCTCTACCCTAGAATCTAGTCTAACTCCCCTGTACTAACTCCTACACTAGGGTACCACACCCCTACCTCGACTTGAACTTATAATAAAACTTTAGTTACTAGTCTACTGAGGGGTAGCTGTGTCCTTCTCTGACTATGGTACCTGTCCTGATCCCTTTCCACTACTATATTGATACATGCCCCTAAAAAACCTCTATAGGTGGCCCATATTTCCAAAAAAATGACACTCCAAAGAAAGTTATGAACACTAAGGATGATTGTGTCCAAAATTTCCACACTGATAACATTATAACAGAACATGATCTTGAGATGGATTCCCACTGCCCTGACTACTCTGCCCAATATTTTCTTAGCGATAAATTTCATAGAGGCACTTCTTCACACAAGAAGAAGAGATCCTATTTTCCTCTACTAAAATATCATAGGCACTGATCAGGGCATCTCTTAGATTCCCTTCTATGATGAGAGTCTAATTCATCATGTCCAAAATGTTACTCAAGAAAAAAACTTTCACCAATGACCCTATCTCATAGTAAATCCCATCGTGGAAATGCCTCACCCTAGATATCTCATAAGCTACTAAAGATAGTGTAAAGCGATGTTAGTTAGTGAAAAATCCAACATAGTCCATCACTAACATTTCTTATTACGATAGGTTTTTGAACTCACAAGCCTTATCACCCCTCAATGTTTTAGGATAAAAGTGTCTTAGAAATTTTTTCTAAAATTCCTTCTAGGAAAACTCTTATTGACTTCCAAATTGCTCCAAAATTTTCCACTAATGACTGGATGGTCCATGAATCATGTATGAAATAAGATTTACCCTCATACCTATAGGTGTCTCAAGTTTATTTAAGATCATATGGAATGAATTAGTCCAAAACTTAGCTTCCTAGGGGCCTCCCTCCCTAGTGAACATAGGTTGATGCTACAACTGAAACTCTCTCATCAAATCAGATATATAAGGTATAGTGAAAAAAGTATCCATTTACATGGATCACATGAACCTTAAGAAGCTGTCATGAAGTGGAACATCCATCTAATCCTTAGGAGCTACATGAAGCTCTTTTTTAGCTGCATTAGGAGTGTACTGATTACTAGTCTCTCAAAACTCAATTTGAAGACAACGATGATGAATTTCCTCAACAAGACAAAAACACTCCTTAGATCACTAGATAAAAACAAGGTCAACCTCAATAGGTGAAAAAAAACCAATAGCTCATGGTATCTCTAAACATGGATTAACAAGTGAATTGTCATGTCATAATGGTTCTTTTATTCCATTTTTCATATGATATAACAAGAATCACATTTCATGGTTCATCCAAGAAAATATATCACAAGAAATAAATATGTTCTTATCTATAATGATTCATTCATACTCATATCATTCCATACAGGGCCACAAGTACAAATCTCAAGAAACAATAACATCACACAACATGTGAATCACCTACGGTGAAATAATATCAACTGTAATAAGAGAACATCCTGAAAAACAATTCCATTTCTTAGCACTTGGGTTTTCCCCCATACATGGGTTAGTTACTCCCATAAACAATTCCTAACACATCCTAGTCTCCTTTCTACCTTTACCAAATAGAAAAGTAATAGAAAAAGGAAAACCTAACCCTCATATACAACTTTGTAACATCCATCAATATGGTGCTCTCTCACATGACCAAATCAGGTTGGTTACTAGACCTCAAGTGTGACTCTTCATACACTAGAGGTTTTTAACTAACAGTAGGGGTGTATAGAACATAATGGAGAGATAGTACCTACTGGTACATAGTTGTAATATAGCAGAAATAAATAAATATCAAAGTAACATAAATAGAGAAAACAATACATCATATAACTAGAAGATAAAGGATGAACCAAGTAAACTAAATAATAATGAACCATGTAATTTTAGGATGAAATGTAACTAAATGATATCCTAGAATTCATAGAGATAAATGAACAACCTAATAAAAATAAACTCAAAAGACCCTGATCCTAAATCCTTGGTCGGTCCCATATCCAAGATTTAACCCATCTAGAAAAAAAATGAACAACAAGGTATTTTTCCCTTATCCAAACCCGTATCCATGTAATCTACTTAGGTACCAAACTAAGGATTGAATAGGGTGTGAGTATAACTCAGTAGGTCAACACCATTATGTCTAAAAAAATTAGTCTGATGGTAAGGGCATGAAATAATGTGATAAAACAAGAGTATTAATTAATCAAATAATACAATACAATAATCAAACTGATTTGAAACTATATTAGGATATCTATGAGCATGTATCATTACCATTCCAACTGCAACCAAAAGTATATGGAATAATATCATAACTAATAAAAATCCCTCTGTATGATCATTTCAACATAATCGGGCTGAGACCTATAATCCTTATAGTATAACTAGGCAAAGCCCTCCATATAAGCATTTCAGTATGACTAGGATAAGTCCTATAAGAATTACAATATAACCATTCCATTATCTATATATTATAATTTTAGCATAACCAGGACAATCCCTATACATAAAAATTTTAGCATGAAATTGGGCCCAACCCTCTATATAAGCATTTCAGCATAACTGGGACAAGCCCTATAAGCATTATAACATAACCAGACCTAGCCCTATATATAATAATTTCAAATTAAAATATGAATCACAACATAAGTAAAAATGACAAGAATAACACAACATGTCATCATAAGCCACAATGCTCAATCCATCCAATTACCAGTTGACTTTAAATTACCCTTTCATTCATAAAAATATATCTTAAGCCTCTATCATACAAGTGTACACACCCATCTCATATCAAATTATCACTAGTCATTTCAATAAACAAGTAAACTATTTTCCAAGGTGAATCTATCACATGAAATCACTTGAGGTATCATGTCATGTTAAAATGTATTTTAATCCAAATGCTAGTTCATTATTATTAAAGGGTTGAATCAACCTATAGGTATCCATAAGACAAGTCTCAATACTATTGGATCTAAAGGGGTCCAAGGAGTAGTCCAAATGCATGATTATCATCACCCATTATTCTTTTAGTTAATGAAAATGTTGTGTTGTCACAATCTTATAATATTTCACACACTTAAACAAATTGAAACAAACTATAGAGATTTGTTCTAGACCACCTAACTTTATCTAGATATCAAAGAAACACTATTAATTGGGAAATCTAATGAATAAATAAGGAAAAATAGATTATAAGGAAAACCTAGATCACATAAACATCTAGATCAAAACCCGCTTCAACAATGGTTAAGAGATCTCACCTCTTTAATAGAGAAAAGAATAAGGAAGGGGGAAACCAAAGTGAAGGAAATCAATAGAGATTAAATGATAGAACGAGACATCAAAAAGGGAAGGAATCACACTAAAATATCATAGAATCTCCCTAGGGTTTTAGAGGGGAAGTTACATGGTGGATGAAAATAAAATCATTCTCATAGTGTGGTTTAAAACCACTGGTTCCAAGAAATTCACAAAGTAAACCCCTTTGATGACATTAATTTATTAATTTATAAGATATAATGAAAAATGTGTTTCCTTAGGTTAAAATAACCTCAATTTTCATGAACCGACCCAAGTTGGGGATAAAGATTCAACTACCCCAACCCTGCCTCTATAGGCTAGGGGGTGGTGACAAGCATCAAAAGTCATATTCTAAATGGGAGGCCTTTTACTAAGTACCTATACACACACAATCGACCATCACAAAAAATAAGTGCATAGGAATGATAATAAAAATATGAAAAAACTATAAAGTAAACCAAGCATGAAAACCTATAGGGTGTATAAGAGTACAACAATATAGACTAAAAATTAAAAGGGAAAAAATACACACCCAACCAGAAATATGTACCATCATGAAAAAATGGAAAGTAAAACACTGAGAGAGCCCAGATCATGATCTTCAAGCTACGACCACAGTATGAGGTCCAAAGTACCAGGTATCCCTAAGCTCCTCTGTAGTCACCACCGAACTTTCCGTCATCTTTATAATACATGATAGGTGCAGGAAAATCCCATGTAGGGGTGATTATATACATACCCAGTAGAAAACCCTAAAATATAAAAGGGGAGAATTAAGAGATACAATAGGAAAGGAAATATAGTAGATAATAAACAGGTTCATCTCAACCCAAATTGAGATAAAGAGTAACCTCATTCAAACATAGGGGGCACAACATGATGAGTAGATGAACTACATATAGAGTCTTTTCCACCCCTAGTAGGAGAGTGAACTCATCCAACCATGAGAAGATAAACATGGAAAAAACATAGAATATCCTGAGCGTATTCACCTCTCATGGAAAGAGAGTAACCAAATCCAAGTTATGCATACAGATATATATATGATTAGATAAAAGAATACCAAATGAGAGAGTAAGAAAATCTCAATATCACAGATCAGTTCAAGAAGAAGAGGAGACAATTGTTCTAAAAGTACATCAATGATGCCTAGAATCTCACGTGTCTTCCTAGAAGTAACCATCCAAGTCTAGCGACACTTCTTCACTATGCCACATAGTATAGGGGCCACAAATATAGGTAAAGAACCCATGCCATGGTAAAACAAATGGTTTCCAATCTAAATTCATCAAGGTCCCACTGCCTAGCTCTATTGGATGGTACCACTCAGTAGTCGTCGAGAACCCACTGCCCAGCTCTACTAGAGTGTACCACTTGGCTATCGTCAAGGACCCACTACCTATCTCTATTAGAGGGTACCACTCTGTAGTTGTTGAGGACCCACTACCCAGCTCTACTAGAGGGTACCACTCGATAGTCATTGAGGACTCACTTCCTAGCTCTACTAGAGGGTACCACTTAGTAGTCATTGTAGATCAACTACCCAGCTCTACTAGCGGGTACAATTGGGTAGTCATTGAGGATCCACTGCCAAAATATACCAGAGGGTACCACTCGATAGTCATCAAGGACCCACTACCCAACTCTACTGGAGGGTACCACTCAATAGTGGCCGATCATTTCCTAACCAAGAATCATGACTGAAACATTTCACATCATATCCCAAAATCCATAATCGAGGGAACCATCACATTCTACATAGAAAAAAACTCAGGATAAGATACTCATGGGCCAAACTCTGAGTTCAAATGAAGGAGATATGAAACCGTGAAGTTTTTAAAAAAGGAACCAAGGGGTAAACGACATGTGATGGGACCCACACGACATGTGGTCCCACTCCACCACCTGGTTGTGTCCCTTCCTAGCACACGAATCCCAACCCATGTAGTAGTACACACCATGCTGGTGGACTACACGGTGTTTCCAAACTAACTGGGATCAGCCCATGTCCTTTTGGCCATGTCTGTGTACTCAAGAAATGTCTATGTACTTTGGTACATGGTGTGTTACTTCACACGAAGTCCCGCCCATGTGCTCTGGTCATTTCCATGTCCTCAGGTACACGATCATGTACCTAGATGTGTACTCCCACATGGAGTCATGCCCGTGTGATCCATCACACGACTCTTCCACCTAGGGATGAGGTACACGAT
Organism: Viscum album; assembly: GCA_963277665.1. Taxonomy (NCBI): domain Eukaryota; kingdom Viridiplantae; phylum Streptophyta; class Magnoliopsida; order Santalales; family Viscaceae; genus Viscum; species Viscum album. The sequence continues at coordinate 59,072,758 of OY728156.1, forward strand.
ATGTAGGAGGGATACATTCCATGACATCTTTATATATTTCCAAAACCCTAGCTTCCACACTCAAGGGACTACATGCCATGTGTCCATCCTTGTACGCAACATGTAGTCAGTTTTTTTCAAAAAATATCATATACACGATACAAAATATAGATATGATATACGCCTTTGATTTCGACTAAAATTCCACCCATGATTGTTGGATATATCATCGACCAATTGATTCTGGACCTCTAGTGCCCGTAAACTCGAATCCAATTAGATTTCTATGTGAACCCGCATGCACCACATTCTTTAGATTTTTTTCCTTGGAATATTCTATCACTAATCATTAAAATTACCATCTTTGTCATGAAAAAATCCTATATATATCCTCAATTAATCGATATATTCCTCACACATTGTTTCATCATGATTTCGGGGGTCCGATCAGGCTCGGTATTTCCCGACAATGTCGAACCGGGACCACGAGGTTCAACCTGTGAAGAACATGAAGAAATCTTGAGGGAAAGGCATAAGAACAAAATTATAATTGATTTTTTCCAAGAATTCTTGGAAAATGATAAAGAACAGAGATCTAGGGTTAGAAAAAATTGAAATTAATTTAGTTTCTATGCACGAGTGCATGAAATTGGCCACAATTAGCACATATATAAGAATATTGATCAATCTTATCAATATATTTAATCAAATAGGGTGTAAACGAAAAATTGATGAGTTCTAGATAGATATTGGATCATTATTCATTAAAGAATGAATCCACAAATGATTTAAGGAAGTCATTGCATTTGTTTCATCCCAATAAGCTTCAATTCAGAGTTTTTCATCATCCAAGGTGATTCACCAATAGAAAGAGGAAAGAGAATCTGTCAGCAGATCCTAGGATTATAAGGATAAACCTATGCGACTCACCATGTAATTATAATTACAAACACTGTTTTAGGTAAAAAATGAATGAATGAATGAATGAATGAATTAATCCACTGGACATACCTCTAATGAGTTAGGGATCCAAACGCCCTGCGATGACCTATTTTAGGTCGCACCTAGGGTAAATAATGCATTCTGGACTCAAATGTGGTAACATATTTATGATCTATGATTTTTTCAAGAGTTAACCCATTTTATTTAAGAAACCATGTGCATATAATATAAAATATATTTAGTATTTTTTATAAAATTAATTCTGGGAGCATCGGGACTCGGAATCACACATTGTTTTAGCACCTAGCTCAAGAAACATATATATGAATATTTCAAAGTCTTGAAAGAAAAAAATATGTCTATAAATTATTCCCACTTTAATATATTCATCCCTAAAAAGAAAAACTAAACAAACAACTCAGGATACCAAGCCCACACTTAGATCTCTTTATCCCAAGAACTCTCCTACACATTCCCGTGTTGCCATAACATGCGAACCAAGTGGATAGTCTATCCACATATTTTCCTCTCCCATTGATCCTTAATTTCCACCAGGTGCTCTGAAAAGGTGTATCGATTCTTGATGTCCAAATCTCCACAATCGATGATGTGCATAGGGTCATGTACGTATCTCCTCAGCTATGAAACGTGGAAGACATCGTGCACCCTCTCCAACTACAAGTGTAAGGCGAGGAGGTAAGCAACCTCACAAACCATATGCACGATATTGAATTACCCAATGAACCTCAGAGATATCTTACCTCCCTGTTTGAACCTTCTTAATCCTCATCATGGGGAGAATCTCCAGAAAATGTGGTCTCCCTGCTCAAACTCCAAGGGACACTATGAAAATGATCTACATACTATTTTTGTCTACTATGGGTTGTCCTCATCCATTCACGGTTGACCCAAACCTTCTATGTCATCTCCTGCACCATCTCTAGGACCATAAGAGATGTCTCACTAATCTCTTTCTAGCATAAGGGTGCCCTATAGGGTCTTTCATACATGTCCTAAATAGATATCATGTCGATGGTAGAGTGGTATCTATCATTGTAGGCAAACTCTACCAAGGGAAAGTAATCCTCCCAACTCTAGCTGAAGTCTAACATGAAAGTTCTCAGCATATCCTGCACTCAGTCTTCCCATCGGTCTGGGGGTGAAAGGATGCACTCATCCTCATTTGGGTGCTATATTCCTCCTACAGGCCTCTCCACAATATTGATGTAAACTGCATGTCATGATAGGGTACAATCATTGAGGGCACCCCATGAAGGTGAATGATCTCCTGTATATACAACTGCCCTAACCTCTCTACCAAACTATACTCCTTGATAGCAAGTAAGTGCACCAACTCTGTAATTCGGTCGACTATCACCCAGATGGAATCATGAACCTTCATTGTACATGGAACCCCTATCATAAAGTCCATGTATATGTCATCCCACTTCCACTATGGGATCTCAAGGGGATAGAAAAAACATTCCAGAACTTGGTGCTCAGCCTTCACCTACTGATAGTTGAGGCACCAAGAGACAAAATAATCTACGTTTAATCTCATTTTAGACAACAAAAACTACCATTTAATGTCTCTATACATATTCCTCACACCAGGATGTAAATTTATGGGAGAAGTGTGGAGCTCTCACATCACATCCTCTTACATCTTGACTAGAACCACTGTCCACCCCTAGAATAAGACGATGTGATTACCTCCTTTAGAATATCCATATGGTGATTTTGTTATGGATATATGATCACATAAGACCTTAAAGTAAATGTGTACCTTCTGATACTCCCTCACATGCCCAAACGATGGAGGAGTCAACATCATGACTGAAGAAAATTTATACCCTCCTGCTCCACCAGGATTAGTTGCAAGGAGTCCAACTACTCTAAAACCTCTGACACCAAGTGAGCCCGAGGCTTCCTTATAAGGGAAGATGCTACTACATTTCCCTTCCATGAAGTATAGACTACCTCAAAGTCATAGTCTTGTAAGAAATAAAACCAACGAATTTGTCTTAAGTTTAGGTCTCTCTTTGTAAAGACATACTTAATAATCTGATGGTTTGATTAAACCAAAAATATCTCCCCCAGAAAACAGTGCCTCCACATCCTCAAGGAAAATACTACCAATGTTAGTTTTAGGTCATGAGGCAGATATTTCATCTCGTGGGGTGTCAACTTCTTAAACCATATGTGATAACTGCCTATCACTACATCAATACACAACCAAGACCACCTCCCAAGGCATCACAATACACTACATACTCCACACCCTTCTCTGGTAGTATCAACACCAGATCACTCATCATACTTAGCCTCAACTCCTTTAATTCCTTCTAGTACTACTCAAAACAGATAAACAGATTCCCTTTCCGTGTCAGGGTGGTCAAATGGGATGTTATCCTAGAGAAGTCTACCAAAATCCTCCTATATTACCCCACAAATCCAAGAAAGATCTATACCTATAACACACTATTGGGTGGCTCCCAAGAATGCACTACATCAATATTTGTTTGATCAATGACTAAACCATGCCTAGAAATAAAATTCCCTAGAAAGTGAACTTCATGAATCCAGAACTAGCACTTAGAGAGTTTTCCATAAAGATTGTGATCTTGAAGAAGATCTAGGACCATCATCAAGTGTTCTACATGCTACTCCTCTAATACAGAGTAGAAGAGTATGTCATTGATGAAGTAAACAAAAAATTGGTCCAAGTACATGAAATCATGGATGATTGTCTCCTATCAACCATTCAAGGTTCTGGTGCTATGCTAATGTGTATAGCAGTACTCAGGTTGAATCCTTGGTGATGATACTTTTTAATAGTAGATTGTTTTTAGTTAACTGTATTTTGATTGGGGGTTTGTTTGTAGAGATTAATTGAAATGATTGATTGATTTAAAAATTTAATAAATATTGGGGTGAGTTTATTATTAGGGAGTTAATCTTGTAATATCCTTGAACTTTTCTTTATATTTCATTAAATTAACACCCACTTCATAAGATGATGTTGATTATAATTCCTAAGTGTTAAGATTTTAATCCAAGACTTAAATTAACTTAGGGTTCTAATATTAATCATATATTGTTTATGGTATTGTATTTATGGTTCCAATAATCCATGAAAACCACATTTTAAACAAATCATGTCATTAATACATGACATTCTAAGTTTAACATACACAATGTTAAGTTAAATAATATCCATCGAGAAAAAGATATCAATCACTCAACATCCCCAAATTATAACTCGCCCAAATGGTAGATTTACTCAGCCATTTTTTTGTTAAATAATATGGTTTTAATTTTTATGATGATGAATTATAAATATAATAAAAATAAAGGGATGAGAAAAGAGTTGTGCACCAAACACACAAACAAAAACGGTAAAGGGAATTAAATACAGACTTTAGATTGAATGAGAAAGAAAAATAAGGGAAGGATATTCAACTGTATTTGAACTATTTTAACATCATTAATATCATTTAACATAAGTTTGATGAGAATAATATATGAATAAGAAGAAAATTTCATAAAAATTGAAATGAAATTGAAAATATCTTATACAATTACAAATGAAAATAAAATAAAAGAACATGGAAGAAAAGAGAGGAGAAGGGGTCTCTCAAGTGAAAACTTGAGTATGGTAGGTACTCCCAATCCTTTGTAAAATCTTTGGTCGTGCCAATTTATTCTCCTCTCTTCTTAAATTCCAACCTCTTTCAAGGAGAGGAGGGGGATGTATTTATAGTCCAATGTTGTGGGATGTTTGCATTCAAAAACTATCCCTCCACTTGCATCGCCAATTTGATATTTCAGACAACTAAATATAGAGAAATAATATTCTTAAAAGTTTTAGATATTAAAATTTTCAGTAGTCTCTCAAAATTTGGAGGCATTTGGACTTATGAAGCCAAGGTTATGGCGGTTTTCATAAAAATGTTAAAATGTCCATTTCTATCCATTATTTTTTGATGGCCAAAATGTGAATGGGTTTTTGAATAGGAATATTCCCTAAAATTCGAAATCTTTATTCCAAAAAGTAGGCCACCTATATCTCCTATTTCACACTAAAAAATATCAACTCAAATGGATGTCTCTATCAGGAGAAATATGAAATTTTGTGGGCTGATCTCAATTCCCGGACAGAAATGTGGGCTGGACTTCAAAGCTTCATTTGGGCCCCTTGTTTTGGATTTGGGTCTTGAAATTTTTATACAAGACTCCTTGAATTGTTTTCAGAATGTTGGAGGAGAATATATGAATTTGGAATTCTGTATTGAGCCCAATAATTCAATCCTCATTGATAGTCCAGTTTTATCACAAATTCTTTGTGCCTTCTTGTGTGGTCCATATCACCCTACAAATGGCATAATTGGTCCAATATCCCTTCTAATGAACTATTTTATATTTAATTAGGAAGCCTAAAAAACATTAACCATGGAATTTGGATTTTTTGGGTGAGAGTTATAATTAAAATAGTAAACTAACTCAATTGGACTACTTCAAATAATGCTCAAAAATTATATTTAATATTAAAATATGAGTATCTCACAATAATTATGCACTTTTTCATGAAATTTTCTAAAGGGGGTATAAAAAATCTATGAAAATATTAATAACATAAAATCCCCCACACTTAGTCTTGTGCATGTATTCATGTGAAATAAATATAAAAAACATTACAAAATCATTTTCACTCACCAAAAAATATTAAAATTTTGTTTTCCCCACTCAGGGGAGGTTTAGACTATTTCACTTATTCATATTGAATTCCATCTCAAATTGTTATAGAAACAATGTTCCAAAAACAACTCTGTTTTCATGCTCAAATTTAGAAATGGAAAATGTGGGCACTCGAAACTTACTCCTCTCAAGATGATAAAAATTTATTTCTAGAAGTTCACCCATTCACCAACCACTGAAAATCATAGAGTTCGAAGGAGATCTCATCTTAAATTACCTATCCTAAAGTGAACAAGAATAAAGAGGTCTTTTAAGGGGTTTTTCTATGGCTATGGGTCAGTAGGAATATAATGTCCAAGAGAGAGGAGAAGAGGGGTAAAACATCAGTATGGGTAAAACAATGCACAACTTTTTTGAAATGAAGCATGGAAGGAAATGAAAACACATATTTAAAAGGTCATTATTGTGTGAAGAAAGATACAAAGTAGGAAGAAAATTGAAGGGGATGAGAAGGTGAAATATTTACAGAACACAAAACTTATCCCAATGACATAATAATATATAATTCAAGTGTTATTTTTTTTCTTTTCATTTTTTTCATTTTCTTTTCGAAAGTTGAACTTGAAAAAGATCTCACACTCATATCCCAAACCATGATTGAACTCCTCACGACACTAATTTTAATAGTTATAATAAGATCAAAGGTTTAGGAAGAGTGATTTTTGACTTTCCCAAGACACAAACATTTTTTTCTTTTTTTTCTTTTTTTTTCGATTTTTATTTTATTTTTTTGAAAAATTTTCAATAACATTTACAAAATAATGTAACTGAAAGTACATTCCCCAAAACTCACTTAATGAAAACCTCACCCCCACACGAAAATGGATGATTGCCCTCAAGCATATGATAATATGTTTAGAATCAATAAAATGGAACCCAAAAATGAAATCCATTCCTCCCAAACTTAAATTTCAATAAATAATGTAATGTAAATCCATGTAGATGTTGGGTGAGATAAGGTATTGGGCTTGTAATGTGGCTATCAAATAAATTTTTTTCATAAGATTGAAGGGAATTTCAAAAGGAGGATTAATGTAAGGGCAATGGGAGGATATTTGGCTATTATTATTCTCATGTGGTTAAGAAAATTCCTCCATCATATTAATGAAAACCAAAGTAGAAAATTCAGTCGAAGGTCCACAAAATCTAGACTTATAATTGGGGTAAAAACACACATTTTTAAAATATGTCCATAGGTGGCCATGGAATAAAATCTAATTTAGTTACTCACGGTTGGGGAAGAATCATTTTCCAAATCTAAAACTAAGCATTCAAAAGTTTTTGGTTTTTACATAAGATTATTTATCCAAATTCATGATGAAAATACAAATAAAATTTAGATGAAAACATGTCTTTTGACTCCCCAAAATGGTTTGAAAAAATTTCACAACTGGATGGTGAGTAATTATGACTCTTCTTTATATATTTTTTAGTTTTTCTAGTTTTTTAGTGTTTTTAAAATAAAAACCCACACAAAAGAGAAAGATAAAAGGAAAGGGTTTGATGAAGGAAGTGATAAAAAAATTAAAGAGAGAGGGAGAAGAATAAAGAGGTAGAGTTGAAGGGAAATAGGTTCCCCCTGGTTTAGATTTAGTGGGTCACTGTCTCTATCTACTGGTGGGTCAGTGGAAGTTGATGTACCTCATATGGGATATCATCTGAAAAAGAAAAACCATTATTCATCTAATGAAAAACTAAAAATAAATTAAAATTTTATAAAATTAAAAGAAAACATGAGTTGCCTCCCAAGAATTGTTGCATTTAATTGTCAACAACTAGAAAATTGTAGTGGACTATCCATAGTCTGATGGTGGCCGCCATATTTTCTCAACTCCAGTGTGATTCTGGAAACACTTCTCCTTTGGGATTCCTGATTGTTCATTGGATAATTTATCCCCTTCCTTGATTGTTTGCTTGAAATTCAATGGGGGTGGAAAAAGAATATTAATTTTCTATATTTGGTCTTCAATTTGAGGAATGATTTTATACACAAAGTGATGGTTTTCTATGCTTGAAAATTCAGGAAGATGTCTCAATTTTGATGGTTCATTTATGTAAGGTTCACATAACACGAAACCAGAGTATGAGATCCCAATTTTTTTGACTCATTTATTTCATCACTTATTGATGTAGAGTAATGAGAATCAGTAGGGTCATAAGATAGAATAAAATTTTCAATATCCTTTATATTAATGTTTTTAACCAAAGAATGGTCAATTTCAATATCACCAGTTATCACTTTATTAATTAGGGAACAAATATCACAAACATCACTACCATCAGGACACTATAAACACATTTGTTCATGGTTCACCTCACATATAACAGAATTTTCAGAATCATGGATTGGAAATGATGATAGTTGAATAATCATATTTGAATCAAAAAATGAACATGCTTGTTTGTTTTCCCCATTACCATCCAAGTTGGAGTAGTGGAGGCTAGAGGTGAGTTAGGATTCCAAAGAGTTTTAAAGATCCTTTAGATTAATGGAGTTTTCATTTGTAATGTCAACATCAACTTCTCCATTTATGAATTGGTTAATGAGGATGAAATATTTACAAAATACTCTATTAGTAGAACAAGAATAACATGATGGATTGGGATTAAACACACTCTTAGAGATAGTTTTAGAAGAATGGATAGAGAATGTAGATTCATTCACTGATTGGTATCGCATGGATTGAAAAATATTGAACTTGACTAGTTGGTTACCAAATTCCATGGATAAGATTCCTGAATGGACATCAATCTTGGTTCTCACTGTCCTTAGGAATGATATTCCTAGAAATAAGGGAGATCGAGAAGAGTTCATGTCACCTTCCATGTCAAGGACATAGAAATCAGCAGGTAATATAAGATCATTCACACGAACAAGGAAATCCTCGATTATACCCTCAGGACTAGCAGTGCTTCAATTGGCCAATTGAAAGAGAACACCCATTGGATGTAAGGGACCAAGACCAAGGTTGGATAAGATGGATTTGGACATGAAATTAATTGAGTCTCCTGGTTCTATGAGTGCATCATCAAAGTTGGAACTTCCAATTTGGTATGGTATCATAAAGGTCCCTGGATCTTTGCACTTTATGGGAATAGACTGATGGGTGGAAATTTTTTTGAAGGACCTAAGTTTCCTCTTATGGGTGAACAATTTCTTAAGAAACTTGGTGTACTTAGTTATTTTCTATGGAATCTAAGAGGGCAATTTTGACTTCAACACCTCTAAACATGTCGAGCATTTCAGGATCAGGTTCAAAGGACTTATTTAGATTAGAAATGGCCTGAGGAAAAGGAATTGAGTTCCTAAGTGTAATGGAAGGAGGTGAAGGAATGGATTCAGATTCCTTTTCAAGTTCATTTTTATTTTCATTTTCTAGGTCAACATTTAAAGGGGGGTTGAGCACTTATTTTTATGCATAAAAATTTTATTTCTCGATCTAAGTGAAATTTCACTTACATTACCCTTGGGGTTGGGTAATGGTTGAGCTAGGAGTTGGGAATAATTTGATTATTGTTTCTGGCTCAGGTGGGATGAAATTTGACCAATTTGAGTTTCAATGTTTTTGAGGCTAGAGCGGGTGAAGGAGGAAAGATATTCTACTGAACTTTCCCATGGTTTCTTGGAAGAAGAGGCTTGTCCCAGTTTGGGATTCCCTTGATTTTGGTTCTTGGGAAAGAAATTGTTTTGGTTTGGGAATTGGGAAGGCTTATTAGGATATTGGAATCTAGGAGGACCAAGATGAGGATTGATCCTTTGAGGTTGAGGAACAAAAGGGTAAGGTTTTTGGAAGTTACCAACACTTTAATCATATTAGAATTGGTTTGGGTTTTGAGGAGGGAATTTAAGGGGATAAGAAATGGGATTATCGTACCTCAATACTTGGTTGAAGATAGAAGAGAAGGGCTCAGAGTGGGGTTGGTTGAAGTTTCTAATGAATTAACCTGATTGTTGAGGGTTGATGTTCCTCTGAGAATATACTGTATTGAGCTCCATTGGTCTGGATGAATCAGAGTGATCCTCTTGAAGTTGTGGACATGTTTCAGTTGGATGAGATGGGGAGCTACAAATTCCACAGTTATTGATAGGTCCGGAGAATAGATATTATGGAGAAGATGATATTGGGGCTTTGGAAGCCACAAATAGTTGTCAAAGAGACCTGTAAGTTCACTCATCCACTCTTTCATCTTGTTCGGATCTATCAATTGACTATCTTGGGCTTGTTTGACTTGAGCATGTGCTCGAGTATGAAATTTTGTGTGTGTTTGAATCCATGTTGCTTATGATATCTCTTGCAGTTGTGGGAGTTTTATCAACAAGAGCACCACCACTTGCAGCATCAATGAGAGTTCTCTCCCTAGCCAATAACCCCTCATAGAAGTATTGGATCAAGATTTGGTTAGGTATTTGGTGGTGTGGGTAGGTTGCCACAATATTTTTTGAACCTCTCCCAGTATTCATGGAGTGATTCATTTTGGAATTGATAGATACCACTTATTTCCTTTCGGATAGAAGCAGTATGAGAAGTTGGAAAGAATTTTTCTAAGAAAAGTCACTTCATGTCATTCCATGTTGTTATGAAACCAGAAGAAAGGTAGTAGAACCATGAATTTTCAGTTTCATCTAGGGAGAAAAGGAATGCTTGATGTTTGATTTGTTCCTCAGAAACCCCTTGAGGATTTATGGTAGAGCACACCACTTGTAACTCTTTAATTTGGAGATGTGAATCCTCACTAGATAGCCCATGGAAATGAGGGAGAAGATGAATCAAACTTGATTTGAGTTCAAAGTCAGCCTCTATGTTTGGATATTGAATACTAAGAGGTTGGTAATTCATATTAGGGTAAGTAAGTTCTTTAAGTGTTTTTTCCCTAGGATTGTCCATATCTAATTCAATTGGTTGGACAAGGACTAGTTATTGAATTATTTGATTATCCCTAATTTTCCTTCTAAGATAGAGAAGAGTTCTCTCAATTTTAGGATGAAAAAAATCTGAGGGATTTTTTGGGAGGCTACGAGGCATTCAAAGAGATTTTGGAAGAAAGAAGAAGATGAGGTTTTCTTTGTGTTTTTTTTTCAGTTTTTTAATTTTGTTTTTTTGTATTTTTATAATAACTAGAAACTAACAACTAATTAATTTCACCATCCCTAGAAAAGATACCATTTTAAAGAGTATCCAATTGTCTCATATTGACTGTTCAAGGTTCCAGTGCTCTGCTAATGTGTATAGCAGCACTCAGGTCAAATACTTGGTGATGATACTTTTTAATAGTCGATTGTTTTTAGTTAATTGAATTTTGATTGGGGGTTTGTTTGTAGAGATTAATTGAAATTATTGATTGAATTAACAATTTAATAAAGATTGGAGTGAGTTCATTATTAGGGATTTAAGCATGTGATATCCTTGAACTTTTCTTTATATTACATTAAATTAACACCCACTTCACAAGATGATGTTGATTGGAATTCCTAATTTTTAAGGCTTTAATTCAAGAATTAAATTAACTTAGGGTTCTATTATTAATCATAGATTGTTTATGGTAGTGTATTTATGGTTCCAATAATTCTTGGAAACCTCACTTTAAACAAATCATGTCATTAATCCACAATATTCTAATTTTAACATACATAATGTTAATTTAAAGAATATCCCTCGAGGAAAAGCTCACAATCACTTAACATCCCCAAATTATAACTCACCCCAATGGTAGATTTACTTAGACATTTTTTTGGTTAATAATCTGGTTTTAATGTTTATGATGATGAATTATAAATAGAAGAAAAAGAAAGGGATAAGAAAAGAGTTGTGCGCCGAACACACACAGACAAATGATGAAGGGAATTAAATACAAACTTTAGATTGAATGAGAAAGAAAAATAAAGAAAGGATATTCAACTATATTTAAACTATTTTAAGACCATTAATATTATTTAACAGAATTTGGATGAGAACAATAGATGAAGAATAAGAAACTTTCATAAAAGTTGAAATGAAATTGAAAACAATTTATACGATTAAAAATGAATAGAAAATAAAATAACATGAAAGAAAAGAGAGGAGGAAGGGTATATTAAGTGAAAAATTGAGTATGGTAGGCCCTACCAAACATTTTTAAAATCTTTTGTTGTTCCAATGTATTTTCCTCTCTTCTGAAATTCCAACCTCTTTCAAGGAGAGGAGGGGGATGTATTTATAGTTCAATGTTGTGGGATGTTTGCATTCCAAAACTACCCCTCCAATTTTATCGCCAATTTGATATTTCAGACAACCAAATATGGAGAAATACTATTATTAAAAGTTGTATATATTAAAGTTTTCAGTAGTATCTCAAAATTTGGAGGCATTTGGACTTATGGAACCAATGTTATCATGGTTTACAAAAACAATGTTAAACTATCCATTTCTATCCATGCTTTTTCGATGTCTGAAATGTGAATGGGTTTTTGAATAGGAATATGCCTTCAAATATGAAATATTTATTCAAAAAGTTCATCTGTATATATCTATTATTTCATAATGAAAAATATCAACTGAAATGGATGTATCTACCATGAGAAATATCAAATATGATGTGATGATCTCAATTACCGGATAGAAATGTGGGCTGGACTTCAAAGCTTCATTTGGGCCCCTTGTTTAGGATTTGGGTCTTGAAATTTTTATACAAGACTCCTTGAATTGTTTACCGAACATTGGAGGAGAATAAATGAATTTGGACTTCTAGATTGATCCTAGTAATTTAATCCTCATGGATAGTCTAGTTTTATCACAAATTCTTTGTGCCTTCTTGTGTGGTCCATATCACTCTTCAAATGGAAGAATTGGTCCAAGATCCCTTCTAATGAACTATTTTATATTGAATTAGGAAGCCTAAAAAACAAGAACCATGAAATTTGGATTTTTTGGGTGAGATTTATAATTAAAATAGTAAACTGAATCAATTGGACTACTTCAAATAATGCTCAAAAATTATATTTAATATTAAAATATGAGTATCTCGCACCAATTATGCACTTTTGCATGAAATTTAATAAAGGGAGTATACAAAAAGTTATGAAAATATTAATAACATCAGTATAGATAGAATATCTTGTTCATCAAAGTTATAAACACGAAGGGGGAATTTGTCAAACCAAAGGGCATCACTAGGAACACATAGTGCCCATAGTGACATCGAAATGTAAATTTTGGAATATCAGCCTTGAGAACCCTCAAATGGTGGTAGAAAGACAATAGATAGATATTAAAGAAACATATCTTGACTCAAAATAGGTCAAAGAGTTTTAAAATTATAAAAAAGTGGTAATTTTTCTTTATTGTGTTCTATTTCAGGTGATGATAATCCATGCAAAGCCATAATCTCTCATTCAACTTTTCCACAAAAAAGACTATATATGCTCAGGGGGACACACTGGGTCTAATAGAAACGTTATATATAAGGTCCTATAACTACAATAACAAATCCTAGAGATCAGTATGGTCCATCTAATATTACATAGAAGATATCAGAGTGGTTCTAAGATGCAAGTTGATGAAAAAATCCATCTCCCACCTCAGAGGTAGTCTTAGAATGTCCCTGGGGAATACATCCATGTAATCCTATATAATTGAAGGAATGAAGATGAATGAAGAAACTTCTACACCAAAGGATATAATCATTAATTGATGGGTGATGGGATACAACCTCTTACTCATAGAGCCCACTCGTCCCTTCATGAGATCCCTCTCACCCATAAAGGCGAATCTCATCCCATCAGTGAAAAGGCTTCTGAATCATCTATGGTGATAGTAAATCCCGGATTAGACTATGGAAAACAAATCCATACCCAAGTTGATCTCACAGGGTTCCGTTGTGATGACCAAAATTTCCCACATGAACCTCTCTCTACCAAGTGATATCTCACACTACCAGAAGATAAAAGAAACAGAAGAAGTGTTCCCTGTAGGAACCTCAAGACAAAAATATTGTCCTAGAGCCTCTATTGGGAGCTAAAAATATTACAATAGGTGTATAGAGATAAAGTAATGACTAGCACCTATGTCTACTAATACCAAAGCAAGAGTATAATAAACACAGATCGTACCTCTAATCATCTCATGCACTGGGGGATCATAAACCTCCAAATCCTATAGCTATCTACAACCCTGAATACTAGCTACCAAAGCCTAATGTAGGCTAACTAGGGGTGGTTTTGTAAGGGTCTCATAGAGTATTCCACCACCAAAAGCTCCTTCTATTCCTCTTCCAGCTTCGCCTCCCTGGGAAGCACCCTGCCCTCGCCTGGGAGATCCTTGATCATGGTGTTGCCTCTATTGTGGAGATCCATCAGCTACCCGCCAGCTATCATCAACATATATGGTTGGGAATTCATGCACCATGTGACCTCACTCATCACAAGCATAGCACCTACCCCCATCAGGATTCCCTGGTGCTCTGTGTTGTTCCTATACCGTATGATCATGAACCTGAGTCTTCTTGTGAAAGGGTATCCTATGACGAGATCCCACTGACTGGCGCCTTCTAGTTATTATAGACAACTCAACTCTGTGATGACCACTACTAGATCTAGCTTCCTAGAATCCCTTTGATAGAAATATATCTATCACTAGTGCCTTCTCTAGAACCCCGGCATATATGGGAATTCACAAGGGAACCACACTTTCATGTATCTCTCTATAGAGTACCTGCTCAAACTTCCATCATCAGAAGTATCAGTCATGGATCATGTCAAGGGAGTACCAAGTAAGGTCTATGAATGTTGATTTGTACTCATCCATCATCATCCCTCCCTACTGCATCTCTAGAAGCTCCTAAATTTGAACCAAGTTCAATAAGGAGGGGTATTACTCCTCATAGAACAACTACTAGAAGTTGGTCTATGAGAGTTTCTAATCATTGTGCATCTACATAACAAGATTCCACCACTACCCAGCTACTTTTTGAAAGAGTCTATCTTCCAGGGAAACCACTTGATCCATCGGGGTCCAGATGAGCCTAAAGACATGGACCAACGACACTATCTAATCCTCTTCCACCTTAGGATCTGTTTCACCTCAGAACCTCAGTGGCCTCTAGCACTGGAACTCACGGAGCTCCCTAAGACTATGTGCATCCTTAATCTACTATTTTGGGAATATATAGTACTCAAAAATTGGTGCTTCTACTACCTTCCCACCTGGAGGAAGAATATCATGGGATGGATCCTGAAATGAGGTCTCATCTCTCATCAGATCGTTGTTATGATCCGAAACAGTTATCCTAGATGGATTTCATCACAGAGGCATCCTTAAAGTTATCAATACATACCATAGTCAAATGAGAATATATATATAACAACAATAGGGAGCTGAATCAAGAAGGACAATAAAAGACTCAATCCTATATGATTCATGTAACATTGTTCCCTGCAACCAATTTCTCAGTATAATGAGTCAACAAGAAGTTATTCAAGGTCCTAGTGAATGGATATGTAGGTTTCCCACACCATAACTAGATTCCCTAGCTTGAGAGATGCACTTGAGACAATTTTACACTATTTCCATAATCTCGACCAAAACCTCATAAGGGTACTAATCCAGAAAACTACCCAAGGAATGAACTACTCAGATACCAATGTGTTATTACCCGACCTAAGTCGGGGCTCGAGCCATAAATACCTCAATCCCACCTCCATAGGACAAGAGGTGGAGACATGCAATAAAAGGAATACACTAAATGGGAGGTATTCTCCTAAGTACTTGTATGCACACGCACAACTATCTTAATGCATAAGTATAGAGGAATAACAATAAAAGGATTAAAAAACTATAAAGTAAACCAAGCATGAAAACCTCTAGTGTGTAGAAGAGTAAGAAAGTATATACTGAGAAGTAAAAGGGAAAAAATACGTGCCCAACTAGAAATATTTCCCAACATAAAAAACTGGATAATAAAAAACTAAGAGATCCCATCTCCTGATCTACAAGATACAACCACCGTACGTAGTAAAAAGTACCAGGTATGGCTTAGCTTCTCTGTAGTCATATCCAACCTATTCATAATCTACATGATACATGACACATGCAGGAAAAGTCCATGCAGGGGTGAGTATATACATACCTATTAGGACACCCCAAAATATGAAGAGGTAGTAGTAAGAGATACAATAGGAAAGGAAAGATAGTAGACAGTAAAAAGGTGCAGATCAACCCAAAGTAAGATAAAGCATAAACTCATCCAAGAACAGGGGGCTCAACACGGTGAGTAGATAAACTAAATTCCGAGTATTTAACACCCCTAGAAGAAGAGTGAACTTACCCAACCATGCGAAGCTAAACATTGAAAGCACATGGCATACCCCATGCATCTTCACCTCTAATGGAAAGAGAGTAACAAAATCCAAGGTATGGATAAAAATAGAAATATATATATACTCAGTCAAAAGAATACCAAATGATAGATTAAGGGGATATTTATATCACAGCTCAATCCAGGAATAATAGTATCTAACAATTCCAAAATCCCATCAACTATGGAAACATATCATGCGTCTATTCAGAAGTAATTGTCCAAGTCCATCCATGCCTCATCATCGTGCTACACAGTCTAGGGGCCACAACTATAGGTAATGGACCCATGACCTGGAACAATAGGAGGGTTCCACTTTGAATTCATCAAGGACCCACTACCCAAACTTATTGGAGGGTACCACTTGATATTCATTAAGGACCCACTACCCAGCTCTATTGGAGGGTACCACTCAGTAGTCGTTGAGTACCCACTGCCCATATCTACTAGAGGGTACCAATAAGTAGTCGTTGAGGACCCACTTCCCAACTCTACTAGAGGGTACCACTCAGTATTCATTGAGTACCCACTATCCAACTCTACTGAAGGGTACCACTCAATAGTCGTCGAGGACTCATTGCCTAACTCTATTAGATGGAACCACTCGGTAGTCATTGAGGACCCATTGCCTAACTCTACTGGAGGGTACCACTCAGTAGTCATTGAGCATTTCCTAACCGAGCATCATTCTTGGAACATTTCACATTGTATACCAAAATCTACAACCAAGGTAACCATCACATTATACATGGGAAAACACTCAAGATAAGCTACTCTTGGGTTAAAACTTAATTTCAAATAAAGGAGTTATGGAACCTTGAAGTTTCTTAAAAATGAACCAAGGGGTACATGATGTGTTAGGGACCTGCACCATGTGTGGTACAGCTCCACCACTTGGTCATTTCCCTAGCCAGCACATGGATCCCAACCCATGTAGTAGTACACACCGTGCAGGTGGACCACATAGCGTGTACAGACTAACCGAGACCATGCCGTGTCCTTCTTTCCATGTCTGTGTACTAAAGTCATGTCCATGTACTTCAGTAGATAGCGTGTTTCTTCACACAGGGTGCCACCCGCGTGCTTTGGCCATGTCTGTGTACTCAGTTACACAGACATGTACCTGGACGTGTACTCCCACATGGAGTCCTGCCCATGTAATCCATCACATGGATAATCCACCTGGGGATGAGGTACATGGCATGTAGGAAAGATACACATCATTCCAACCTTATTGATTTCCAAAACCCTATCCACCACACTCAAGGGGCTACACGTCATGTTTTCATCCTTGTATACAACGTGTAGTCTGGTTTTTCACAGAATATCATATCTAAAATTTGTGCTCTAGATCTGATCTCCACCTTTTATTTCAGCTGTGATTTCACTCGTGATTAGTGGATCTATCATTGGTCGACAGATTCAGGCCCTTCGGTGTCTGAAAACTCGATTTCGGTTGGATTTTCATGTGAACCCGCACACATCGCACACCTCATATTCCTTCACCCTCAAATATTCGATCACTTATTATTAAAAAGATCATCCTCATCCAAAAAAAATCCTAGGTATATTCTCTATTCATCAATTTGTTCCTCGCATTCCATTTTTTCATGATTTTAGGGGTTCAATCAGGCTCGGTACCGCTTGAAAATGTCGGAATGGGAACGCAGGGTTCAACCGGTGAAGAAATTGAAGAAATCGAGGGGGAATGACACAAAAAAAATTCAACAATTTTTCCATGATTTATTGGCCAACGATTAAGAATAGGGATCCAGGTTTAGAAAATATTGAAATTAATTTAGTTTCTATACACGTACACATGCAATTGGCCACAATTGGCGCATATCCAAGAATATGGATCAATTTTCTCAATATATTTAATCAAAGAGGGAATAAACCACAAATTTAAGAGTCATACCTAGAGATTGGATCATTCATCATCGAAGAACACATCCTTCAATAACTGAAGGATTTCATTGCATTCATTGCGTCCCAATTTTCTTCGATATGGAGTTTCGTCGTCATCCAATGTGATTCACCAATAGACGGAGGAAAGAGAAGCTCTCAATATATCCAAGGATTATGAGGATAACTTTGGGATAATATCCATGGACATATATTTATAAACATTTTTTAGGAAAAAAATGAATGAATTAATGAATTAATCCACTGAATGTATTTCCAATGAGTACAAGGTTTGAAGGCCCCGCACCAACCTATTTTAGGTCAAGATTAGGGTAAAAACGCATTCTAGACTCAACCTTGGTCTCAGATTTCTGATTTGAGATTCCTTTTAAGTGTTATACCCATTTTATTTAATAAACCGTGCATGTGTGATATAAAATATATTTAATATTTTCATAAAATTAATTTCGGGCACAATGGGCCTCTGAATCGCATGTCGTCTCAGTGGCTAGCTCTGGAAATATATATATAGAAATATTTAAAAGTATTTCAAGGAAAAAATCATGTCTCTATAAAAATCAACCATTTCATGATGTGAATAATTTTCATGGAATGTAAATGTTTCACACTTTGAATTAGTTCATGGAATCTGCTCCGAAATAGGTTCACGTCGTGTAAACTATTCATGATGTAAAAGTCTCTAGTAAATAGATCTCAATCCAAATTTTGTAGAATGAACCTAAACCACCACCAAAGATTTTAAAACCTATAGATAATTCTTGTAAAACCTTTTAAAATTTATACCTGGAATCCATTAATTCAAGAAAACATACATCCCTTAGCTTTAGGTCATTCCCCCCAAAAAATATATCCATCCCCAAAAGAAACTCAACCACCAAGGTTTAAAGAAGAAAATAAAACCCAACCAAAATTGTTTCAACCAAAACTAAAGAGATACATACCTAAAAAATTATGGGATCTTATATTTTAGTATAAAATTGAAAAAATTAATCTTAAAAGACTCTAAAAGATCAAGGAGGTTGAAGATCTTCTTAATATTCTACAATCGGAATGGACCGAAGGCCTTTATTTGTTTTTATTATCTTATAATCCACCTTTCAAGGGGTAATGTGGAACCCTTACAAAGCCCGAAGGCTTATAGACAATTACATGACCCGTAGGTCTTAGAGGGAATAACCTAGACAAGAAAACTTGGAACTGCTCATCCCCAGCATATGTCATGATATCATCACTCCACCTTCGCAGGGCTGGCCGGATAGCTGTCCTATAAAAAGATGCACAGGACTGATACCGATGGCAAAGAAATACCCTCTCATTATTCCAAATCCGGTTAGCTCTGCTCTCGTGAATGCACCTGCCCTGAATCCACATCTGAATCCTTTTTTACTTGTAGTCAAACCGGTGCATTTGAATTCAAGTGGCCCGGAGGCCTTGGGGTGGCCCTAAGGCCTTAAGGTGGCACGAAGGCCTTGGGTGGCCTGATAGCCTTGCAGGACCCGAGGCCCAAACCGGTGGCCCAAAGGCCCAAATGGATGAATAGTTATGGCTGATACAGTACCGAACAATACCGAACAATACCAAACAATACCTACTACAGTGCCCGCTACAGTGCTACTACAGTGCTTCTTCAGTAACCTAGAAATACACCTCCACCTGTATTTGATCTCGGGTATCCTGGATGCACCTACTGAGTCCTCACCAACCGGGCTGAGGCTCATGTGCTTCTACAACCACTCTTCTGAAACACTGCAACCTTCCCACCCATGGAAGTTATGAGGAATCAAATTATAAAACTCTTAAATGTAATTTAAAGGTTGATTTAGGTCAGAAGGAACACTATGATCCATAGCTAAAGCATATGAAAAAATTTTCTCAGACAAACTTTAATCAACTGGAGGGTTTACTTACTGAGAATTATCAATGAATCCCACTTTAAAATCCATAAATAATTGCTTGAGGGCGTACTCTGACATAATAAGAAACATAAAACACATTAAAAATATTCATCGAGATTTAAAACTATATAAAAACAAATATAAACATTTAATCAATATAAAAATACGATGAAAATTACACTTATAAAAAATAGTACCAATTGTTTATTTGTATAACACTCCAAACACAATAAAATAATAAAATTCATCTTATGAAATCATCTTAAATACCTATTAAGAATTTTTGTAACACAGAGGAAATATATTCTTTATATCCAAAATATTTTAACCAAAACGAGTCCATAAAAAATGTTTTAAAAATAATGACTATAAATGACTCAAAACATAATTTTACAAAACCCCATAAGGAAATCCACAAAACATTTTTCATAACCAATTTTTTTTCATATTGAAACACTATCTTTATAAAATAAAACATCACTATAAATTAAAAACATTTATAAAAATATTTTCAATTATGAAATCAGGTGATTTAAAGGATAGGAACAATATATTTTATCACGATACACCAAATTAAACCAATATTAATAACATCAATAATCTAAAGAAATAATCTCGATTCAACTTTAATCAATAATAAAAGGGAATAAGAACAAATGAGAATCAAAAAAAATAAAAGTATAATTTTTTAAATATTTCAAACTATGAACTATTTAACTAAAAAGTCTAGAAAACCATGTTATAATTGTACAAATACTACTATAATTTTTCTAGAACTAACTGCATGGTCTTTGAACAATTTTCTAAACTATTCATAATAACTATGCATCCTTGGATTCCTTCCCATTTCCATTCCAAATCATGGTTTTTTTTAAAAAAAACTCATAAAAAATCAATTTAATACACAATTACTCTAATAAAGACTAAATTTATTTAAAATAATCAAGAAAAATGATTGAATTCGAGACACACACATACTGACTACCCAAGGTAACTCAAGGTTTAATATGAAAACTGTTGGATAGATACTAAATCAAACTTATATCTTGAGATCCAAAAATCTTATCCCTTATATATTATGACTCCCTATAAAATATAAATAAAATATGAGATATGATACCATTTTTTCATGAACCAACCTAGGTCTACCTGTCATGTCACTTGTGTTGGCCCACTATAAGGTATGGGGAAAATTTTCAATTTCTATGAGATGATAACTAGTCTCAAGGAATCAAAAAATATATAGATGGTAATTATTTCATCTAATCATATACAAGGTGAAACCAAAATGGTATAGATTAACTTAATATAAAATAAATCCCAAAACACTCATCACTATTCACCAAGTTAACAATCTTCAATTTCCACCTCTAAAATACCCAAAACAAATCGTCATGATCATCTACTTAGACCAAGTTATGCATAATGTAAAATTTCATCATAAACCACGAGGACTTCATACACCCAATGGGTATATATGTATCATGTGAGAAATAAATACCCTCAGGTATCCTCCCCACACCCAATGAATACCCTTTAAAGATTAACCTACAGAATGCTAGTTTGAATATAAAGATATGAAATTATATTTTATATTTAAAATAAAATAAGTAACACAAGTTTTACATGAACAATACTTCATTTTAAAAAGATTAAGTTAAACATTATTCATTTAAATAAGATTTAAAAGTCTTAACTTAAAGGAACAAGATGAATTTATTAAGTAAAAACAAGTGAAAGAATTTAGAAAAAAACAAAAAAAGATCCCATGTTTATGAAACCATTTATTTATTTGAAATGTAAAGAACCTAGTGAAGATTAAACATTTTTTAGGAGAAACACTATCAAAGGTAAGAACTTCATAAAATTTATAAAAAAGTCTACTAAGAGAATATTTAATACCGGTATCAAGTCATAAAATCCATTTAAGAGAGATAAACACACTTTCTTGATTAAAAAAAATTATCCTTTGATGAATATATATATGATAAGAAATCAATATAAATAATTTCAATAAGATAACCGTAATTAATAATCAATAACAACAATAATGATAACACCTAGGATCCATAGAGATAATCTTGGAAAACACAATAGTGTAATCCATCTAATTGGCATGCATGATGCAATCCAACTATCTAAACACTCAGTTTTACCCTACCTAGACTAACCATGAGGGAAAATACCTTTATAAGATCATAGTCTTAACTTGGGACTACTAGACAGAGTGGAATCATATTTAGTGTATTACTCATACATATCATTTCCACTTAGCCACCCAAGGATTCCCATGTCACATAAATAGATGTGAGAAATATAATATAATATATATAAATATAAAAAGAAAAAATCACAATTATAACCCACCCTTAACTTTGGAAAACCTTCATAGAAGATTCCCCTTATATAATAACATAAACAATATAATGATAACAATGATCCAAAATTAATCTATATTACAATAATAATCAACTATTTACTCATGGAATAATAAGGGTATTAACTTAAAGGTCACATGTAACATAAAAATAGAAATAAAATTGGGGAAATATATCAAACACAACATAATAATTTTGAAAGTATAAAAAAGGATATAAAACTTTCCATTTAAAACAAAAAAAAACATTTAAGAAATGAAAAAAATAAGACTTCCATATTCTTTGAAAACAAAAAAAGTATCTTGGAGGATAGAAAAACATGATCCAATTATTAGAATAACTTGATAAAAATACAATGGAAATTCATTATAATTCAAAAAAAAGTCACTCCATAAAATTCATTTTGATTTATTGAATAAAAATCATAGTTAAAATTTCATCAAACACTATATGCATATGCTTTTGATGAGAATAGATTTTTGTAATTTAAACATAAGAAACCTAGTATTAAATAAAATAATTTTGGAGAAACCAATGGAAATTCATGGAGTCCTGAAAGATAGATATTATATCATTTATTATAATTAAAAACTAATATTAAAATACCAAGCAATCAATTTTAAATCAATAAAAGAGAATGTATGGATCCACCTACTATAATTTGATGTAAACAGAGTGTGGAAGACTCAATAATTTGAGAAGAAGCATAGAGAATCCTTAAACAAGGATTTAAAACCCTTAAATTAAGAAAAACTTAATTAAAATTAATCAAGGAGGTGACTCTAAACCTCCATGGATATGAGAGAGTAAGAAGATAATAGAATAAGGTAAAATAAGATGTGAGGAAGTGATTTAATGAACTAACTTTAAAGGATCACACACCATTGATGAATTTTATTCAAGGGAGAGGCAAGAAATGAGAAAGAATGAGATGGGGTAAATACTTAGTGGATAAGTGAAGTAATGAGGGTAAAATAGGTCCAATAAACACTTAAAATAGGTTTAAAATTAAAAATTCATTTAGATTTTAAAATAAAGCATGATTTTAGCGAAAATTTTATCAAATCATGAACAAACTGTGAACCTACTACTGAAAGTGAATATTCTGATATACTCGTTTTGGTAATGGTTTTCTAAACCATGTGTATAAATCATACAATCAAAAAATTATTTAAAAAACTCAATTTTTTCACTTAAAACACTTTAGAAACCCACCAGAAAATCATTACATGAAATACATATTAGATAGTGACACCATGGGTGTCACAATGAGTGCTAATTATCACCACTTCCCTACTATATAATAACATCTATTTAAATATATTTATTATTCTATCTCTATAATTTCACACAGTTATTATTCTATAATAGATACCTTTTTATATTTTATTAAATCCTTAAGATATATGATTAATAGTTAGGATCTATTTATGTTGATTAGACCCACCCTAATCATTACACATGTAGTTACCCCTTAATGGGTAGTAAAAGAAATTTCTTTTAGTTTAATTTTATCTTCATATATTATCATAATCTTTCCAAATTTAATGAATTTTAAATTCAGTAAAATCTATTGCTATCTCATAAATCGTGATGTGTAGGTATCTTCCATGGTGTGTTGATATCTAGAAAAAAAAATATCTAAAAACCATGGAATGTTAGTAGTCTCTATATGATAGCCATGCAGGCATTTTTAATTCCCTCCGGATTACCAAATTTATAAATTTAAAAACATGAAACAAAAAAGCACTAATTTATAGGGTAGTATAGGATTTTCAAGTCTGAGGTCAAACTCACAAAGACAGGGTTGGAGAAAATATAAATTAAATAAAATAAAACTAAACTAATTTTAAATTTCAGAAAATAAATCTAAATTATTGAGTATTGGATTGTTGAAGAAGGTGGGAGAAGAAAATATAAAATGGGTGTTGGGAAGAAATGAATCCAGGTTCATGAGATGACAAGGTATAAGATAATTAATTAACAATTATGCAGTCATTGGAATTGGGTCTTAGCAAGTTCAATGGTCATGATAAACGCACTCCATCCCAAAATCACTTTTTCTCATGGTCAGATACTTTAGATTATAAAGAATGGCCAACCTAAAACCAAATTTAAACATAGGGAAGAGACAAAACCAATGGTCATGGTTAAAGTATAGACCATATATCTCATATTAAACCAATGTATTCAATCATCTCAGGCAATGGTCATGCTCAATAAAAGAATGAAATTAAACCCAATCTCAAACCCCGCTCACAATAGTCATACAAGATGAAATAATGGAAATGAGATATTTGTAGAACAGATATGAAACCCCAACATAAATTGTAATTAAAATTGAAATACCTCTTACAATCAATTCCCTATTATCACGCACGCTCTAGAACAAAGAAATCACCCACTCTTGTTATCCATGAGTGGGTGTAGAAAAATAAATAAAAATACTAAATAAAGTAGTGAAGTAGGACTCTGCGGTGGTGTGTGTCCTAGTTAGTGGATATTTATCAAGTTTTGTAATGCTTCAAATGGTGCTGCCAGGAGATCTATTTATAGGATTCAATTTTTTTCTGCCTGACGCCTTACAAGATATGTACTTGAATTACACATCGTGTAATCTTGATCCATAGTTTTTGAATCTTCATGATACATTGCATGGATCTCATTCATAAATTTGGAACTTAAACTGTTGTAACGTCATTTATTGGGGACTCACAACATGTAGCCTTGGAATCTTTAGATCCCGTGAATCTCATAAAAATTTCCTCCAAAATCATGTCCCGAAAGTGTCACATCGTGTAATGTAATTACACGATGTGTACTGGTCTTTTATAGTGTTAGATGACTTCACAACTTTTCCTAGTGGTGGCCTTCCTCTCTGATGAAGTCATGACGTGTAATGTTATTACACATCATGTAATCGTTCTTCACCCAATTTTCTATCTTTCTCTATCTTCAAAAATCTGGTGTCACGCTCAAATTTACACTTATTTTCATTTATTTTACAAATATTCATTGAATCCTACCATAAAACATAAAACAACTCATTTTGGTCCAAAATTGGAAATATTATTCATTTAAATACCAAATCAATACATTAATATACTCAAAAATGTATTCATGAAATACCCTTATCACTATCCTATAAATTATGATACTTTAATATTTTAGAAATTAACTAGATATATTCATCAAGACATGATAAAATTCACCATGATGTGTTTCATTGAATATCCCAAAATCAATACACACTTCCATACCGTGTTTCCATCCCAGTGCTAGCTAGTAGGAAACACTTTCTTTGGAAATCTCCCTCTTCCATAATCACGACCTTTGAAAATGACAAGGAAACCATATATATCAAATAAAAATTAATAAATATTGACCTAAAAACACCATATGTTAGTCCCACTATATTAACCAATATTTTCTCTATTGAAATGAATATATCCTTTTAAAACTTTTTACAACCCTTACACATTAACCAAAGTGTAAAAAGATTCCACACAGTGTAGTTTTTGGTCTATTTACTAGAATACTTCAAAATTAAACCATAATTCATGAAACCATCCTTTTTTATTTCTCAATATCAATATAATTTATTTCAAGTCATTTTTCTTCCTTTGTTAATAAAAAAACCCATAAAAACTTTCTTTTATTTTTTCTAACAATATCCCCCTTTGGATTTTTTGAAAATCACTTAATGGATTGACATAAATTTTAATGTTTAAATACATTTTAGGGAAAACTACTTATTTAACAAGAAATTACTTATTGTTACCAGTAGGATCAATGAAACCACACTCAAAGGGGGGATTTGAATGATTGTAAATATATTTAAACTAATAAAATCACTTTTTACTTTATACCTCTACACCGGTTGAAGTAAATGGATATCATACTCTCATCTAACACTTAGACTACATGCATGCAATGAATATATGAATAACAAAAGATAAGGAACATAATTTTTTGTGTGGTTCACTCATAATGTTTGAGTTGGTCCTCTCTGTATGATAATAGTTATCCCTCCATACATTATTGATATTTTATTATCAAGAAAAAACAAGGGAAATGGGATTCCTGTGAACATTTTATACCTAACACCAATTAGTTTACATGTATGAAACTAAATAGATTATCAAGAACCAACTCACTACTCTCGGATACTATCACCACGAAAAAATTAATTCAATAAACATATTTCTATAGATCAACCATGAATTAAGATCAATAAGATAACATGATTCACTTTTTGACTCTCACAAATTCTGTTCTCCTTCCTTAGTTATAACAATCAAAATTACATCACTTCTTCATTATGATTTTCAATGAAAATATGATATTAAGAACAATAGTTTTCTCATCAAACTCTATCTATTTGATAATATTTGATGTAACAAACCAAGTTTTAAGACCCATTATTTTTTAAATTAAATGTCTATAATTATAAAGAGTATTTTTGTAACGTCCCGTGTTTTGAACCAGATAAAAAATTCTAAGGGAATTTAAAATTTTCTATTTGCTAGGAAGGCCATTTTTAAAACTGAGCATCAAATTTTTTTCCCGAGAGTTGATACTACAATGTGTCTTTTAAAGAAATTGAATTAAATTAATTAAAATTTAAATAGAAATAAATTAAATAAGGGAATGTTCTAACAAAAACAACAATAATAATATAATTATAATTATAATTATAATTATTACTATTTTTTATTATAATTGTTATTTTAGGGTTATGTTTTTTGAGATCCTAAGAGGGTCTCCCCTACCTCATGTGACCCATTACCCCCTCCATATACAACATGCGTGAGATCCCCCCTCCTCTCCTCCATGGTCTCATACTCCTCCCTTGACCAAACCCTCCTGCGGTGCGTGACCCCCATCGGTTGAACCTCCTTGCGGTGTGCGACCCCCCTCAATTGAACCTCCCTGTGGTGCATGACCCCCTCCATCTGAACCTACTTCCACAATGATTTATCATTAGTTTCTTATTGATTATCCTTTGAATATTCAAGGTAAGGCCTCTGATACCCTTCTCATCTTTCGATCATCCGTTTTTATCCTCCCCCATCGCCCTACACAATTTAGCCGAACCTAGGGTTTGACGTTAATGCTATTTTCAGTTTTTCTTCCAGTGTTAGGGTATGTGATAGCTTCCATCGAGACTCTCTTGTCTATGTACCTACATCCACTACCAAAGGCGAGGCAGTTGGTTTTGATTCATCTCACCACTGTTATTTTGGGTAAGGTTCTAAACCCGCTGTTTTATTTCTCACACCTTTATTTGAGAGTCTCAAGGTGTTTATGAGTCCCTGATAATTAATTTGTGGTGTTTTGGTCCTTACCACATGCATTTTTGAGTTCCTATTAATGTGTGTAGTGGGTTTTGACCAATTTTTAAGGTGCGCATGCATATACACATGTATGAATATATATAAATATATATATATATATCTTCCATGTGTGTGTTCCCCCATGGCATGGGGAACACATGCATTAGATTAAGGGATATATATATGTGTGTGTGTGTGTGTGTCTCTGTGTGTGTAAAGGTATGTGTGTGTGTGTGGAGAATTTATGAGTGGTCATTGAAAAATATGTCAAGTGCCAGGTGTTGGCTGGGTTCCTTTGAGATAGGATCCCTTTTTCAATGACCCAACCCCAAAAGCCCAGAGTTGGTGCATTATTTTAATACATTGGTATGATTACAAGGAATCAAGTCCCGAAAGACTGATCAATTTAGCAGTCTTGGAAAATAGATTACATACATGAACGTTACATTACACATTAGATAATAAAACACAACATAAATGATCCTTTTAGAACACCATTAATCCCCTAACTTAACCCTGATTATCAATCATAAAACACTTCTTGGAATCCTGGGAAAATAAAACATAAGAAAGGGGTGAGTTCAGATGCTCAACAAAGATAACAATATAGCGAAAACTTTCATAAATAAGAATAAACATTTAAGGCAATGTATAAGACTAAAAAAAAGCCTTTAAAACTTAAACATCACCATAATACGACAAAGATAAATCAAATAATTCCATTTACTTATTCACATGGATATTCTACTAGTCGACTAATCACATGTAATATCAATAGCCAATTTCATAATGATATAATGCATAATGTCAGACTTCATAACCACATAGTCAAGGCCTTATGCCAATACTACAAATAAGATTTTTTCAAGGCCTTGTGCCAAGACACTAGTTTGTCTCATGAGACCTACTGATTCATCGAGGAGCTATAACGGGCTCCACTCGTCACTTACTAAGTCCAATGCATTCCTCACATGAAAGGTTGAAACATAACCTAAACATTCGTATTAAAACTAGCATACGAAATGTTAATAATTTAACCATAAACCATGAATGGTGTAAAAATAACACATCTACAACCAAAAATATCTCAAAACCTTCAATACAATATGAAATATTTTTATCATAACGAATCAACTTCAAACAAGTGTAAAATCCATCAAATGATGTTGACATAGATGAAATAAAAACTATTTGAGAGAAATATCTCTTTATTTTTTTGAAATCATTTAAAAGTCACATAATTTATAAAGTAATACATTTAAAGAAATTTTTGAATCAAATTTTCCCATACCACTTTGAAACTTTGAAAGGAATTAACATTTTAAAACAATGATGTCCATATAAATAAATCCTTAAAATAATTTTGAAAACATGGAAATTAATTAAAAAGATTTATAAAAATAAATATTTAAAACATTTAAAATGATGATATAGTTAAATATACCCTTACATAAAACCTTAAAAGATTCATTTTGAAAATTTTTAATGAAATATGGACATTGAGGATAAATATGTCCCGGTAAATACTTACTCATAAACAATCTCGGATAATAATGAGATTGGGGAATTAACCCTTACCTTGTAATTTTCCTTGGTCGAGAGTACGTTAACCTCCTGTATAATAATTAAATCATTTTTATTAAATTATACAAGAACCACATACATAAATATTATATCATATATGATCTTATAATATTTCTTTGTTAATAATATTTTAGTAGTATCATCATTTCGGGTGTCAACTGATATGTTTTCCTTTATATGCTTGGTTACGTAAGCCATGTTTGTTATGGATAGGATGTATTTGATTCATATCCAGAATGAAATTAAGTTCTTAAAAAATATTTTTAATCATAGAATTAAAATTATTCTTGAATTATTATGATGGGGAATGAATCTCATCGCGTTCGTGGAGACGGTAATCTGTAAGTACGTACAAGCGACAATATCATTGTATTGATGGTGAAATCGTATGTAATTGGATGATATATCATATATACAGAATCATTAACATGTTATATTTATTATTTTCATCAGTTATCCTCATTATTATACCCATCCAAATAATGAAGTGTTTGAATAACAAATTACACCACGACGTGGAGACGGTAAGCCGTACGTACGCACGTATGGTGACTTTGTCATTTATAGGATGGATAGAATAACTAATATGGTTGTACCATATTTATAATAACATCACAGTATGTAGGTGTTTCTGGATTTATTATTTTGGTATGGAAACAACAAATAAAGAGGAAGTGGAAGAAGAAAAGAACTTGAAAGAGGGTGGTAAAATTATTACCTCTTCTTCGGGTGTTTCTTTTTGAGTTGATCAAAAGGGATCCTTAGGTTGGATTTATGATCAAAGTAATAACTCTTGGTTCATTTGAGGGAAATTTGGAGGATATTTTGGTAGGGTTTGTCCGAGCCAAATGGATTTGGAGGTGTGATTTTGAGAGAAGGGGAAGTGCCCATTTATAAGAGGGATGAGGGTCACTTTAGGAAAAGATTAAAATATTAATTTATTATACAATCATATTCGGTTTATAATGGATAAAAATGAATTTATTTGGAGCCTTAGGTGGTTATGGGTCGAAATAATCTCAACTAATAGGTTTTAGACAAATTTAGGTTACCATTTTTACCTTATCTTTTAGATTTCACTCTTAGTTAAATAGTTTAACTTTTACCGTGTCTTCTTGTATTCTTACACTATATGGTTAATAAACTTACTCTAAAATTCCAAGATAACCACAAGTGTTTCATTAATGACATATATAATATTATTTAAGCCCTTTGGATGAACCTTATATTTTTATGAATATTATATCAACCAATAATATAGTATTTGTTTTAAAAATTAATTTATGCCAATTTTGACACTATTTGGTATTTTGTTTTTATGAAAGTCATAACAACCTTATAACTTCAAAAAAAAATTATATATTAAATTATAACATGTTATATTAACTTAAAAAATTCGTGGATGACATCAAAACTTTTAAATTATATTTATTTTAATATTTATAATATAAACTATTTTAATATTTCATTAAGAAGGTAATTACTGCATCATCATTGTGTCATAAATAAATTTAATTATTTAATCTCTAAAAATTATAAATAAAATACAATTATGTAGGAAATATATTTATCTTTATAATGAATATTTATAGTCAAATTTATATTATGTATAACCCTTTATTAAAAATGGTTTAGTTAATAAACTTTGAATATAACACTTTTAACTCTTCTTTAAATAAAATAATAATAAATGTCCTAATCTAATCCAAGTGGATATAAAGGATCATATTTTATTCCTAATGTTGTTTTGGGTCGAATTAAACTTATCCAATATAATTAGGATATGTGTTAGGGTAATTATAATATCATTTTTACCTTTAATTACCCTATTTACTTTTAACCATGGTAAATAAAAGTCAAAAGTTACTATTCACCAATAATTATTTTCATCTTATTGATCCACATTTTACTTATTGATTTCAACCGTGTCTCTTTTATTTTTTAAATTCAACTCACAAAAGCGGTACAAATTAAGTTTTATGCAAATTTGCAAATGCTCCTAGAAGGTGGGTAAAAAAATGTTAAAAAGTTCAATAAATTTTTACATATAATTTTATTATAAAATGACTATAATTAATTAAATTGAACTTATATAGGTATTATATATATATTTTTAATTAAAATAAATTTAAATAAAATAAATAATTATTTAATTAAAAAGTCAGTTTTAAATAATAACACAGTGTTTTTCACTATTCATCAAAAATTGAAAGTTTTCAGAAAAATACAAAAAATTTACCCTAAAATAATTTTGATACTTTGAATTAAAAAATTAATTCTATTTTACAAAATTAAAAACATAGAAGTTTCATTTATTAATTTAAAATTAATCCCCGTTGTCAAAACCAAAAGGCTGGTTTTTAAAAAGTAAAAACTATCCAAAGATTGACATTTGTTTATGTCAAATTTAAATGTAAAATTACTTATTATGACCTAAATTGTATTAAATGATAAAAATATAATCTAATTATACTTACAAACCAATCAAATTTATAATTTAACACTATAAATTATTTTGATTAAAAAAGTTGTTTTCAATTAAAATTTAGTATTTTTCACTATTCACCCAAATATGAAAGTTATCAGAAAAAAACTAAAAATTTATCGAAACTAAATTTTTATGTCCCTATTCTAAAGAAGAAATTTATTTTTGTCAAATTTAATATATAAAAGTGTCAAATATTGGATTTAAAAAGGGTTCACTATTAAAAGGCGGTAAAATTGCATTTTCTGAAAAATACTTCCTTTATCTGAAAAAATGAATTTTTTCATATATTATGTCTAAGAAACACATAATATGGATTTTAAAATTTATATGGAATATATAAAATTCAAAAATATGATAATACTATTCATAACCGCTTTTGAACATCTGTTTGGTATGTCGTGGTGCGCTCAAACTCGATGTTGTGTGTAGTGCAAGTTATTGAATTACTTTGAAGAAATAACATACTATGAAATCTTGGGGTGTTACATTATTGCCTCCTTCAATAAATTTCATCCTAATAATTTAAAATTTTTCTTCAAAAATAAAAGGTTAAAAATAGAAAAATACCTTTGTGGAAAACCCACATTGAAAATTGGGTTAATAAAATTTAGTACTAATAAGAGGGAAAAGAAAAATGAAAAAGTCACCACCAAATTATGATATCGATTAGAAGAACATTGGTGGAAATTAGAGACACATAATTGGAGGGAAAACGTAAATATTTAAAGGGAGTGATTGAGATCATCAATCACAAACAAGTGTAAAATTAAGGGCCTCAAAGCCATCAATCTATGATGATTTAAAATATCGTTGGTTCGACAAAACATAAGGTCTTAGGATAACATATTTTTTGTTTTAAAATCTCTTATCTAAAGTTTGAGAATTAATTTATTCATATAATAATAGGAACAAATATACTTTAAAACTAGAGTTTTATCTTTCAACTAATTCCTATCACAAACTCATCTTTCACTCTAAAAGATAATAGAATTCAAAAATATTCTATTTATCCTAATCATATAGGATTCCGAAAATAATGAATTTATAATTCATTTGTCAGACTATTTAAAAAAACTACATTATACAAACCAGGACATCATGTATGCCATTGGTAAGTGATCCACCCTTATCGCCCTTCAATTGCGGGTTCAAGTCTAATAACCTTGCTGGATGCAACGGGTTGTCGCCCAACCTCTGGATTGTCCTTTTTATGACAATCCAAAAATAATCTCAAGAAATGATTTAACCTTAATAATAGTATCCAATGTAAAACTTAATCGATTCCAACCTTTAGACTTACCCAAAATACTTCTATCCAAACTCACAGTCCAAGATTTATAAGGAAGGTAAACACAATGAAGATCCTTTTTTCCACGTAATAACATGTGAATACCTTCATCATGTATTCTTTTAAAACACTGTAAAACCCTAAATTACTATAAAACCTTATTGATTACATCCATGCTCTCTTATTCCTTATATAATACTAGATATACTCCTTCTATCTAAAAATATTGTAAACTCCAATAATGATGGAATATACAAATCATTAATCAGTTTCAAGGTAGTCAAGAATATCCAATATAATTTATCCAAATCAGTCATATATTATTCCAAAATCACTACATTAGTATCAGAATCGTATTATGGGTTATCTTTATCTCAACCATATATTTTCCAAAAAAAATTAACCTGCTATTGAGTCACTTTTCTTAGTTCCACACAATCTCAAGTCCTTAATGAAATAGTACTATAGTATAATCCTTAAATACTCTATAATTTTTATAACATGTACATCATTAATACAATACTCAAATTACACAATACTTTAATAAAAACATAAGAAATATAATCTTTCCTCTTCATCTTCGATAGTATCATAACTTGATTATTATCCAATAACAGCATTTGGGGTATACTCTGATGATTTGGACATTAATTTGCATAGTGTTTCAACTCCTTGCAGATGAAGCATTGTACATTTGAAACTTTTTTCTTACCCTTGCAATCACGTACTTGGTATCCTTTTTCTCCACACTTATTACAAACTCTCATTCCCTTAAAGAATTTACCAAGGTGATTCTTTCCACAATTATCACATATGAGAAAATCCTTCTTTCCCCTCTTCCGTTTATCCATCTTTCTCTCTTCCATCCTTTTCTTGTCTTGCTTTCCTTCAAAGCCATATGACTCAGAGAATTCTTTACTTATCTTATTAACACATGATACTATTTCTTCATATGATGAGAATACATGGGAGACTTTTTCCTTTTTAAATGTTTGCTCAATATCATGAAAGATATGATTCTTCTTAATATTTCGATCATGCGTATTGCTAGAATTCTCATTCCTTATAATAGGTTCCATTTCTAAACAATAGCATACACTAGGTTAGTTTATTAATCGCAATGCATAATTCCAAACTTGTAAA
Organism: Viscum album; assembly: GCA_963277665.1. Taxonomy (NCBI): domain Eukaryota; kingdom Viridiplantae; phylum Streptophyta; class Magnoliopsida; order Santalales; family Viscaceae; genus Viscum; species Viscum album. The sequence goes on from OY728156.1 coordinate 59,106,804, forward strand.
ATACCTAACATAAATTGAAAATATTATGCATATAATATATAATTATAAAATGTTTTCTGTGAAGAATTACTTACTCTTAAATCCTTCATAATGGCTTGTAATGAAAATGTGAATTATCTTAATCATATCCCTCAGGAGTGTCGTAACCAAAAGTGCAGCAATGCCCATTGTCGTGTACCAGGATACCCCCGGTCAAGCCCAAAACTCCTTGTCAGAGTTATCACTCCTAGGTACATCTATGCCCGAGCCACCTCTACCTTCTCGTATCTAGACAGGTATGTATTTCTTGGAAAATATACAAAATCTCTACGTTACTAAAATTCTAAGAAGTTCTTCTATACTAATCCTCAAAGTCTATCTTAGGGTAATTTTCTCTAATCACGGTTTATCTAAATCTATTTTCAAGGTTGTTGCTAAAATTCCTCTGATACCAACTATAAAGCCCCGACCCCAGAAGCCCAGAGTCGGTGTATTATTTTAATACATTAGCATGATTACAAGGAATCAAGTCCCGAAAGACTGATCAGTTTAGGAGTGTTGGAAAATAGATTACATACATGAATGTTACATTACATATTAGAAAATAAAACACAACATAAATCATCCTTTGATAACATCATTAATCCCCTAACTTAACCCTATTTATCAATCATAAAACACTTCTTGGAATCCTGATAAAATAAAACATAAGAAAGGGGTGAGCTCAGATGCTCAGTAAGGATAACAATATAGCGGAAACTTTCATAAATAAGCATAAACATTTAAGGTAATGTATAAGACTAAAACACAAGCCTTTTAAACTTAAAATTCATCATAATATGGCAAATATAAATCAAATAATGCCATTTAGTTATTCACATGGATATTCTACTAGTCTAATAATCACATTTAATATTAATAACCAATTTTATAATGATGGAATGGATAATGCCAGACTTCATAACCACATAGTCAAGGCCTTTTTCCAAGACTACAAATAATATTTTGTCAAGGCCTTGTTACAAGACACTAGTCTGTTTCATGAGACCTACTAATGCATCGAAGAGCTATATAGGGCTCCACTTGTCACTTACTAAGTTCAATGCATTTTTCATATGAAAGGTTGAAACATAACATAAAAATTCGTATTAAAACTAGCATACAAAATGTAAATAATTTAACCATAAACCATGAATGGTATAAAAATAACACATCCACAATCAAACATATCACAAAACCTTCAATAGAATATGGAAGATTTGTATCATAATTAATCAACTTCAAACAAGTGTAAAATCAATCAAAGGATGTTGACATAGATGAAATCAAAACTATTTGAGAGAAATATATATATATTTTAAATCATTTAAAAGTCACCTAATTTAGAAAGGAAGACATTTAAATACATTTTTGAATCAAAGTTTCCCATACCACTTTGAAACATTGAAAGGAATTAACATTTTAAAACAATGATGTCCATATAAATAAATCCTTAAAATCATTTTGAAAACATGGAAATTAATTAAAAATATTCAGAAAAATAAATATTTAAAACATTTAAAATGATTATATAGTTAAATATAACCTTCCTAAAACCATAAAATATTACTTTTGAAAACATTTTTATGAAATATGGACCTTGATGATAAATATGTCCCAGTAAATACTTACTTATAAACAATCTCGGATAATAATGAGATTGAGGAATTAACCATTACCTTGTACTTTTCCTTGGTCAAGGGTACGTTAACCTCCTGTATAATAGTAATATCATTTTTATTAAATTATAAAATAACCACACATATATATAAGATATCATATATGATCTTCTAATATTGCTTTGTTAATAATATTTTAGTAGTATCATTGTTTCGGGTGTTAACTGATCCGTTTTCCTTTATATGCTTGGTTACGTAAGCCATGTTTTTTATGGATAGGATGTATTTGATTCATATCCATAATGATATTAAGTTAATAAACATTATTTTTAATCATAAAATTAAAAATATTCTTGAATGATTATGATGGAGAATGAATCTCATCGCGTTTGTGGAGACGGTAATCCGTACATACGCACGAGTGAAAATATTATTATATTGATGGTGAAATCGTATGTAATTGGATGGTATATCATATATAAAGAATCATTAACATGTTATATTTATTATTTAAATCAGTTATATTCATTATTATACCCATCCAAATAATGAAGTGTTTGAATAACAAACTACACCACGACGTGGAGACGGTAAGCCGTACGTACGTATGTATGGTGACTTTGTCATTTATAGGATGGATAGAATAATGAATATGGTTGTACCATATTTATAATAACATAAAAGTATGTAGGAGGTATTGGAGTTATTATTTTGGTATGGAAAAAACAAATAAAGAGTAAGTGGAAGAATAAAAGAACTTGAAAGAGGGTAGTGAAATTATTACCTCTTCTTTAGGTGTTTCCTTTTGAGTTGATCAAAAGGGATCCTTAGGCTGGATTTCTGATAAAATTAAGGACTCTAGGTTGATTTGAGGGAAATTTTGAGGATATTTGGGTAGGGGTTGGATGAGCCAAATGTCTTGGGGGTGTGATTTTGAGAGAATGGGAAGTGCCCTTTTATAAGAGGGGTGATGGTCACTTTAGGAAAAGATTAAATTATTAATTTATTATACAATCATATTCGGTTTATAATGGATCAAAATGAATTTATTTATATCCTTAGGTGGTTATGGGTCTATATATTTTCAACCAATAGGTTTTAGACAAGTTTAGGTTACCATTTTAACCTTATCTTTTAGATTTAACTCTTAGTTAAATAGTTTAACTTTTACCGTGTCTTCTTGTATTCTTACACTATATGGTTAATAAACTTACTCTAAACTTCTAAGAGAACCTAAAATGGTTCATTAGTGACATATATAATATTATTTAATACCTTTGGACGAAACTTATATTTTTATGAATATTATATCAACCAATAATCTAGTATTTGTTTTGAAAATTAATTTATGTCAATTTTGACACTATTTGGTATTTTGTTTTTGTGAAAGTCATAACAACCTTATCACTTCAAAAAAATTTATCTAATCAACTCTAACATGTCATATTAACCTATAAAATTTATGGATGGAATACAAAATTTTAAATTCTATTTATTTTAATATTTATAATATAAACTATTTTAATATTTCATTAAGAAGGTAATTACTGCATCAACATTGTGTCATAAATAAATTTAATTATTTAATATATAAAAATTATAAATAAAATATCATTATGTAGGAAATATTTTTATATTTCTAATTAATATTTATAGTCGAATTTATCTATTGTATAACCCTATATTAAAAATGGTTTAGTTAATAAACATTGAATTTAACACTTTTAACTCTTCTTTAAATAAAATAATAATAAATGTACTAATCTAATCCAAGTGTACCTAAAGGATCATATTTTATTACTAAGGTTGTTTTTGATCGAATTAAACTTATTCAATAGAATTAGGAAATGTGTTAGGGTAATTATAATATCATTTTTACCTTTAATTACCCTATTTACTTTTAATCGTGGTAAATAAAAGTCAAAAGTTACTATTCACAGAAAATTATTTTCATCTTATTGATAAAAATTTTACTTAATTATTTAAACCATGTCTCTAGGATTTTTTAATTTCAACTCACATAAGCGGTAAAAATTAAGTTTTATGCAAATTTGCAAATGCTCCTAGAATGTGGGTAAAAAAACGTTAAAAAGTTCAATAAATTTTTTACATCTAATTTTATTATAAAATGACTCCAATGAATTAAATTGAACTTATATAGGTATTATATATATATTTTGACTTAAAATAAATTTAAATAAAATAAATAATTATTTAAATAAAAAGTCTCTTTTAAATAATAACGCATTGTTTTTCACTATTCATCAAAAATTGAAAGTTTTCAGAAAAATACCAAAAATTCAACCTAAGATAATTTTGATATTATGAATTCAAAAATGAAGTCTATTTTACCAAATTCAAAACATATATTTTGAATTTATTAATTTAAAATTAATTCCCGTTGTCAAAACCAAAAAACGGGTTTTTAAAAAGTAAAAACTATCAAAAGATTGACATGTATTTATGTCAAATTTAAATGTGAAATTACTTATAATGACCTAAATTGTATTAAATGATAAAAATATAATCTAATTATACTTCCAAATCATTCAAATGTATAATTGAACACTATAAATTATTTTTATTAAAAAATTTGTTTTCAATTAAAATTTAGTATTTTTCACTATTCACCCAAATATGAAAGTTATCATAAAAACACCAAAAATTTATTGAAACTAAATTTTTATGTACTGATTATAAATAAGAATTTTATTTTTTCAAATTGAATATATAAAAGTGTCAAATATTGGATATAAAAAGGGTTTGTCATTAAAAGGCGGTAAAATTGCATTTTCTGAAAAATACTAGCTTTATCTAAAAAAATGAATTTGTTCTTATATTATGTCTAAGAAATACATAATATGGATGTTAAAATTTATATAGAATATATAAAATTCAAAATTCATATAATACTATTCATAATCACTTTTGAACAACTAGTTTAGTATGTCATGGTGTGCTCAAACACAGTGTTGCTTGTAGCGCAAGTTATTGAATCACTTTGAAGAAATAACCAACTATGAAATCTTGGGGTGTTACACCTTTACCTTTACATTTAATAGTTTTAAGGCATTAATTAATTGATTAAAATTATTAGTTTTTAATTAATGAAACTTGGTTTAGAGTAAATTCTTCCCTTGAAAAAGTCAATGAAATGTTTAAAGGTGATTAATGATTGTTTGTAAAATAAAGTCATGTTTTTGTAATGAAACCCCTCCAATGGAGGTGCACTACCTTCAAGATAAAAATGTAGTGATATAAATTTATGATTGGATACCTTAATGACTTGGTGTCTCTTTATCCTTGAGATTAAAATTATTAAATAGCATTCTTATACAGAGCCCTTCTTGGTTATTTCTAAATGACGTTGCTTCCTTTGAAAAATGATAGATGAGCCAAGGCACCTCCTAAGCTTTTACCAACTAATAATTAGATTTACCAGTGTAGGGTGTTTACCCTCTTCCCCTTAATTCTTTGCTTATTTCATGTCGTGCCATTGTGCTGCTTGCCAAAACCTTCCGGTGATGCCTTGTTATCGCTTATTAAATTGTTTGGGGCTTGTTATATCATGCCTATTTTGGCCTTCTCTTATAGAGAAACCCATTCTTGGTGTTATCTTTTCCTCTTGGACACCCCATTGGGTGTGACCAAAATAAATGGACTTTTTGCCTAATTCCTTAAGTTGTGTTTCACATTTGGGTGAGTGTGTGGTACCATGGACTAATGTACCACATTTTTAACTTTATTTAAAAATGGTAATTGAACTATGAATTGGGCCTTCGACAATGAATATTCCTAGTTCTTATTGTTTATCCTTGTGCATATGCTTGTGTATGTATATTTTTTTATTTCAAAGTGGTTTTTCTTGGTTGTATAAAATACAAGGTCATGCTTGATAGCTTGAGACCTTGTGATTTCATTGATGACATATAGTTAAAGGCTACTAATTCCATGTGACTCTAGTTGTATTTCATTGTTAGAGCTTATGACTTGTTCCTATGCCTCTTGATTGAACTTTTTTTATGTTTATTTCTTATTACCTAGTGATATTTCTTAGAGCCTTGGGTTACTTTTGTGACAAATTTCTAATGCCATGTTGATGGATTAGATTGTTTTACTTAACATCTTGAATAGCATGTGGCTCACGGTGCTTGTTTGATAGTATGATTTATGTATAATCTTTCCATGTGATATATGTATTTATGTTTTCCTTACAATGTGCTTTGGAAACTATGGTTCACTTGATATGGTCCAGGTGAGGACATGGGTTTAGTATTAAGGGCTCCTGGATAGACTTCCATGCTTGGGTGGTTATACTACGATGCATCGGGGAAGTGGTGTTTTAGGATCGCTAAGAAAGGTCTCCCTTGGGATTTTATTACACTATTGGGTGATACTGGTTCCCTAAGGGGAAAATAAGGATGTACCCTTTGGAAATACGGCTATTCCAAGCCTCGGGTGATACTCGGTCCCTTACGTGAGATACCCGGGATGGAATCATTGTTACAACACCATGAGTGATACTTGTACCTTCGAAAGGACCAATTTGGATGGGCTAGGTGGCATTGGATTTTTTTTAATGGATGTACCGTAGCGATACCTCATGGATGGGCTCGGACTCCACCGTTGTATTTGATTAAATTTCATTGATTGTTTGTTTTGGTTAATTGCTTGTTCTATACTTGTTGCTTCTATTTATATTAGATCATGAACTTTTGACTTTTCTCTCATGCTTATTAGCATACTTAGGTGATGAAATGGGAATTATACCATAATCCTCTGATACCAAGCTTGTGGGTGCGCTTTTTTGAGTTCCCTTGTTACTCTTGGAACTGGTACACATATTATGATTGCATAGGTTCCTCCTTTCTAATTTTTAGCTTAGGATGAAGCAAGTGGTATGGGACGAGTTTCCATTTTGGAACCTGAACCAAGTTGTTATTATTAATTGTTATGACTCTACATTTATTTTATATGGAACACTTCTTAATTTATATTGCATTTTTTGGATTGGGCTTAACACTATAGGTACCGGCCTACTGAGATTTATATCTCACACCCTACTTGGGTACCCTTGGTACCCGAGTAGACGTTATATTTGTATTATCTAGGTTGTTTTTTGTATTGCTTGTGGTTGGGAGTTACGAGAAAAGGATCAAGCAGGAGCGTGAGATGCTCATGGAGATCGCCCATGGGGATTTAATGAATTTTCTATATTATTATACTGTATTGTAAAGAATGCTGTTTTTTTACTATTTTTCATTATGTATCATTACCATGTCATGCATTCATCATTTTTATAAACTAACATTTTCCACTTTTGTTTAGTTATGTAAAATATGTCTTCCACTATTTTGTCTATTATTTATTACTGTTTCTGTTGTGTTCTATTATTTACTATTTCCACTACTATATGTTTCTTATATCTTGTTATACCACTTTGAAACTCTGATATGAGGGTATAACCTCCCCACTATCACCTATTTAGACCCTTGCTGCTATTTGGAAGCCTCTGGAATATGGGGAGGCATTCTTGAGGTCATGTGACCCATCAATCTGGCTACCAGTTTAGTGGTAATCTGGTCTGGGACATTATAAAGTGGTATCATAGGGTTTATTTTCCTTTGTATTACTATTTTGGGTTGCTGGATGGGAGACTAGGAATGTGTCAGTGCTTGGTTAATAGTCGTTCATAGGACTAATCACTCCACTGCTTATGGATTTATGGAGTTTGTAGTATTTTACTCTTGTCTTGTTAAGGTAAGGATAAAGAATTACATGCATCATAATAGGTACATAAGAATTCAAATGTCATGAATATGCCATTCCATGTAGCCGTATTCATAAGTTTTCTACTGATATGATTGAGTTCCTTGAATTCCATGCCATGTTGTTGTGTTTATTAGCATGCCTATTTGTATAACCTGCTTAGGTGTTAATATTCTATACTTCTGTGCCTATAGCATGTCTACCCTGTGTTAGCTACTTATGATGACATGCTAGTTTTGTTTTTATGTAATTTATTGTGTGGTATAAATGGACTGGATGCAATTAAATGGGAGCCAAACTCCACCTGTAAAGTGTACAAGAACTTTATGGATTAGTAGATGGCCACCCATATGACTGGACTATTGAACATATGCATGTTGTATTATGAAATGGTTTTAAATTTAAAGGGATTGGAAATGGAACCTGTAGTGGTGTCCTCTATTTAAGACCCTCATGTAAGGGTAGATAAAGCTTCTTTGAGTTTCCTTGGAATGAAAGCATGAGCATTTTCTATAGGCACTCTTTCTTTTAGAAATGGATTAGATGATCAGATTTTGAGCCTAGTGACTTCTTTTAGCATGACCTGGTGTTAGGTTCGATGCTTTTTATTTGTAAGGGGATAGCCCATGGTAGGTAGAACCCTTATAACATAAAATCCTTGCTAATTCCACAAGTTTTCTTCCTTTTAGTGTCATTCGTGTGCCATTGTCCCTAGTTGGACCCCATTGCTTTAAATGAAACCCTTGTTCGGACATGTGGTCATGTTTTTTGTTGGCCTTTGATACGGGCGTGAGCACCGAGTGATTCTCAATTTCAGCTGGTTAGATATGCCTTGGGGCATGGTCAACCGCTTTGTATGTCGCTTGACCCTTTCTTTTCCTTAGTGATGGATGACTTGATACGGTGTTGTCCAAGTTAATGGTCATATGGGACAATACGATAATGGGTTAAATCCCTTGTACATACCATCTGATACTTGAATTCATAGGTAAGACAACCTATAGATAGTAATCAGGATGTACCGGTTGCTCGTGAAATCTCAAGGTAGTACGCGACGGTATACACGGTAACTGTTGAGTGTTTAATATTATGACGAACCCATAGGGTTCAGTAGAATTGTTGAGACTTGTACTATTGAGTTCATCCTTGAGTCATATCTTGAGTAGAGTGACCTGGGCATAAATAAATAAAGTTTTTCCCAATGCTTGGGATGAATTACAGAGTCTCAGGTGTTTTGACACATGATTCGGTTTGGTTTTGGTCTTCATGCCAATTTTTTAAACATTTGTGTTTATGGTAGTTCTGACCTAGAAATCTTTTAAGAAGCTAGTCTATATCTTCTTTTTTATGATTAGGAAACTCCTAAGGTGGGAAATTTCATGTCAGTTCTGTTAAATAAGTGTCATTCTGGGTGGAAGGAACATAACCAAAGAGGACCATTAGAGAATGGTCGGGCTGACTTAAATTCCATGAGGCTTGTAGACTTTAAATTGTGTTGGTGCTTGCTCAGCAACACGATGTTGGTGTGGTTGGTGGTGTATGAAACCTTTGAGTAATTTCATTGTTCATGGGTGGACTATGATGGTTAATCTTGAACGATCACGAGATGCCTTGGGTGGTAAAGGCTCAGTGATCAGTTAATGACAGTGTATCAGAAGGTGAAGCCGAGTTTGTTCTAAGGTATAGACCAGTAGTGGTTTAGCCATTTTCCTTCTTGTAATCTTTAAAAATCCTCTTATTGTACTCTGTTTTAGTGATGATCATGTCCCCTATCTTAAAATCGTCCTTGATGCACTAAGAGATCATCATTCTTACGCCACACTAAATTTTAAAAGTTTTTGGGTAATCTCTATCTAGTTTCACATTGAATGCATGGTTCCTATCAAAGGTTGGTTAGTCTTGAGTTACCCTTGGATTACTATGTAGAAATTCCTTGGATGAACTGTTGTACTCCAGTCATTTCTTATGACTTTACTGCTAGGTCGATACTGCTCTGAGATTGGTCAACGTTCTGATGTGGTTATCTTGTATTTGTACCAATGTATCACACATAAACATGGAGTATGAACTACCTTACATTATTTCCTTTCACTCTATTAGTTATAATATGAGGTTATCTTGGGTTTTTTTTAGGCTCGGTGATGCTTAAATCAAGGAATGTCATCGAAATTCAGGTATATGGACTTCGATGGATGTGTACGTGGTGAATGTGAGATACCTTGGAAAAGGCATCACAGTTTAGTTTATAAAAATTTTGGCTGTCTAATTTGAGAATTTTCTTGAATAGTCAGTCATAGTGGCTCGACTAGTTGTCTCTCTTGTTCAATGGAGAAATTAGTGAAGGACAGTTTTTGGCATGTCGTCAAGTGAGATGAGTGTGGTTTGTGTCGGCTATGGATTTTCATGAAAAGATTTCTCGATTTGGGATTTGAGGATGAGGGGGAATTGACCATTTTATCCATTTCAGAAATCATGTGAGTGGTGTCACTAGAACGCTTAAGGGTGTGTCTTATAGGAAATTTGGATGGTGGAAGGTGTCGTGGCTTGGAGTTGGCCCCATCTAATTCTAAGACCTATGATGGGGAGTACCACCAATTATTTGTTTCAAGAGATGATGACATGGTAACATATCTAGATAAATAGGCTCAGGTAAGCATCGTTTTGATGTTTCGATTGGAAAATGAGTGTTGGCTCATATCTTAATAGATTAAGTGCCACTTTCCTAAACAATGCTTGAAGGTGTGTTGGGAATTTGGAAATGAAACGTGGTCATTTGAATGATACTTCATGACCCCTGTAAGGTGGGTGATGTTTATGTTGTTCCCAAAGGCTTCTTGGGGACAAGAAGTTCTAAGGTGGGAAGGTTTTAACATCTTGTGTTTTTAACTAGATGAAAAATTCTAGGGAAATTTAATTTTTTTTATTTTCTGACTATTCTGTTTTTAAAACTGAGCATCAATTTTTTTTTTCGAGAGTTGACACTACGATGTGTCTTTTAAATAAATTGAATTAAATTAATTAAAATTTAAATATAAATAAATTAAATAAGGTAATTTTCTAATAATAATAATAATAATAATAGTAATATTTTTATTATTATTATTACTATTATTATTATAATTAATATTATAATTATTATTTTAGGGCTATGTTTTTAGAGAGCCCAAGAGGGTCTCCCCCTACCTCACATGACCTACTACCCCCTCCCTAACCATTATGCGAAAGACCCACCCCCTCCTCTATGGCCCACACTCCTCCCTTGGCCGAACCTTCTTACAGCGCCTGACCCCCCATCGGCCGAACCTCCTTACGACGTGCGACCCCCCTCGGCCGAACCTGTCACACCTGGGTTTTTAAGTTTACCTTTATCCCAGTTCAGGTCGGGTTCTCGACCATTTATCTTGATAACCGGGTGTGATCGGTTCAAAATTTGGGTTTCTTTTTGAATTTTGGAGAATAATAGAGAGTTTTGGATGGAGGGGCTCCTATGCACAGTTGGCGCACACTTTGTAGTAACCGTGCGCTCAACCTAGGAAACCGTGAAGTATGAGATATAACCTATTTCACGTACTCCGCATGGCTATATGCCTTAGCCAAGGTAAGTGTGTGGTTGGTTCTCCTTCGATAGAGGTAGCTTCACGGTCTCTACACGGTTTGGAAAACCGTGCGGACTAACCGTACGACCTGCCAACTAATTAAAATTTGGGGGTTTATTTTATCTCTCTCCCTAATTTTCCCCATTCCACCCCTTGATTGAACCTCCCGGTCCTCCAACCCTAGGCATGCCTCACTCCATCCTCCCCTCTCCTTGGGATCTAATATTTTGTCATTTTTGGTGTGGATCCTTCAAGATCTCTCATGTAAGTCCTCTTCTCTCTTATTTGACTCTTCTTTTAGGGTTTCCTCTCTTCTCTTTTGGGGGTTTCGGTTTTCCAGTAGGTGTGGGGTTCGATTTAGGGTTATAAATCATTTTTAAGGTTTTATATTTATGTTTTGGGCTAGATATTTCCTTTATAGGGTCTCTTGATGGTGTAGTTTCTTATGGCACTAAGAAGAAGAAGTTTCGATTCGGGGTTTTCGATTCCTGACTACAAGGTAGGAAATGATTCAATCAACATAGCTCCAACCATAGGTTCTAGAGTGAATTTGGAACATAGTCAGGGACCCACATAGGTGTAAATGATTTTGTTCTAGTTTTTTTCTTTTGTATGGGGGGTAAAATTAGAAATCTTCCCACATAGTTGTTTCATCCTTTATGGTCCTGTTTGGTGGAAAGAGACACGAGGACCCTGTTTCTCCATATTGTAATTCTTTGAATGGAAGGGTTCCAACTTGGTTATAAGGAATCATGGTTGGTTCATTTTATTGAACCTTAGTTCTTATAACCTTGTGGGTGTAAATCTCATTATGGTTGTTCATGTATAAACGACCTTGTAGGTTCTTTTCGATCCTAGTTTTGGTTGGGCACATCTGAGGATGGTGATACTTGTGGGAGTGTAGAACCGTGTAATGTATTCTGTTTGGTTTGGAGTTTCATTAATTGGGTCCCTATTGGTGTAAGGTTAGGATTTTTGTGAATCTCCTGAGCTATCCCATGTTAGGTTTCCTTCATCGGTCTGTGCTAGTCTGGTAAGATAGTTGGCCAATTATTATGGTGGGGATACCCACTACGGGTTTTACTGAAATTTCCCAGGAGTAAATTGACGTTTTCCAATTCATTATGTTGGGGAGTCCATTCAGGACTCACCATGTTGGTGTCCTGGACCCATCTTGGGTGTTAGGTTGTTTCTTATGGTGGGGAGTCCATTTGAGCCTCCCTATGTCAATACGTCAATTTTGTTCCTGGTGTTGGCTTGGTGGTGTGTGGTCTCGTTCATAGCTTTCTAACCCCAAGCTTATTCCTTGTGTAAAAGTTGGGGTGGGAGTGTCCCCAACATTTTTTTGAGTTAAGGTCGTGGGGTTGTTCCTTGGATGTGATATGTTTTTTTTATTTCAGACAGGTGGTGTGGGTTTCTTCTAGTGATGTATGAGGTGATTCAGTTTGAGAAGTGGGATGGTGTGTTGTGGAAAATTTCTTTTCCTTTAATCAATCAACTGGAGGTAATTTCACTTTTGGGGGAGGGTGACACATAGAGGGAATTACTTTTTGGCCTCCCAAGTTAAATTTGTAAGTATCCTTTCTGATAGTGGTGTTTTTGTTCTAGCCTTGATGTGGATTTCTGGGGACAGAAAGCGTTATGGTGGGGGGAATTGTCACACCTAGGTTTTTAAGTTTGCCTTTATCCCAATTTGGGTTAGGTTCTCAACCATTTCTCACAAGAAACAGGTGTGATAGGTTTAAAATTTTGAGTTATTATTTCTATTTATCCTTGGTATACCTTCCTCCTTTGGGTTTATTTTTGAATTTTGGAGAAGAATGAAGAGTTTTGGATGGACAGGCTTCTGCGCACAGTTGGTGCACAATTAGTAGTAACCGTGCACCCAACCCAGAAAACCATGTGATAGGAGAAAAACCTACCACATGGCCTCCACATGGACATGTTCCTTGGCCTAGGTAAGTGTGTGTCTAGGTATCCCTCGACAGAGGTAGCCTCACGGTCTCTGCACGATTTGGAAAACTGTGCGGACTAATTGTGTGGCCTGCCATCTCATTAAAATTTGGGGGTTTATTTTCTCTCTCTCCTAGATTTTACCCCGTTATACCCCCTTGTTCAACCCTCTATACCCTCCAATTCCTATTTTTTTCTTCCTTTATCCTCCCCTCTCCTTGGGATCCAATCTTTGGGAATTCTTTGTGTGTATCCTTCAAGATCTCTCATGTAAGTCCTCTTCTCTCTTATTTGCCTCTTCTTTTAGGGTTTCCTCTATTCTATTTTTGGGGTTTCAGTTTTATAGTGTGTGTGGGGTTATATTTAGGGATATAAATCCTTTTTTAAGGTTTGATATTTATGTTTTGGTTGGATCTTTCCCTTTTAGGGTCTCATGGTGGTGTAGTTGCGGGTTTTCACCTTTTTTCAGAAGGTTCTTCATGAGCGGTAGGTGGTTCCATGCCATAAAATTATTATATTGATTTAATATATTTGTTTGAATTTATAAATATGTTCTTTGGTTTGATTATGTGGTGAGAACAGTGTTTTTTAAGTGGTTGGTGTTTTTATAGGTTAGAAATGAACTCTAACAAAGGAAATGACTATGTTTTGTGTGTGTTATAATGCAATGTTTCTAAAAAAGGGTTTTAGGGGTTGCTTGGAAGGTGTGAAATGTATTTTCAAAGGAACTTGAGGTGAATGTATGTTTAAATGGATATTTTAAATGGAAATGGATTATTTTGGGCATGTTATTCTTTTTATGCATTTTGAGTATAAATTGTGAAATTTTTGAATGATGAAAAGCTTGTTTTTAAAAATGGTTTTAGAGTATGAGTGGGTTTATGAAGGGGCTTGGCCCATTTAATTTATTGGTTTTAATTATTTTTTTCTTGTATTATGAAAGGGAAATTTAGGAATTATGTAAGTGATTGTAAAGGTATTGAAAATGGGTTTTTCTTTGGTGTGAGAAAAATGGTAAATGAGTTGTTTTATGAAGAAGGGTGATTCCCTTGAAATGTTTGGATTTTGTTTTTGAAGTGGTGCTATGTGTGACATGTGAAATTTAAATCAAGAACAAGGGAATCTCGGGTATCTAGGTGGGTGAACTAGAACTAGTATTATAGTGATTTAGAAGTATCTTACCCCAATTTCACTTATATGGATTTACATTTACAACACTAACAAAACTATGATGATAGATGATTGCTACTAGAACATTGGATTTTTCTCCTCTATAGTGGATCGTGCACAAGGACACTGATGGTTGTAGTTACTATAAAACCTTTCACTGAGGTACGAGGTTCTAGGTTCCCACTCAAGATATATGAACCCTAGGGGATTTACCCATGGTATTTTACTATATATGATGTGGTTCCATTCGTCAGCACAAAGAGGAACACTTGAGTGTTTGTGATATTTATAAAATTCCTTTCTCATTTAAGATAGTGTTTATAAAATGGATTTCCTTAAAAGTGTTATTTTTTATCTGTTTACCTAATACATGTTTTCTTATAAGTGTTTTTAAAATATTTAATTTGTATGAGCATGTTATATTTTCATTTTAATGTTATAGCACGTAACCTCTTTCTTGGGTGGCATCCTACTGGGCTTTATCTCACACCCTACATACACTTTTGGTGTATGTAGACCTTGTTCCATGTTTTTTTCGGGTAAATGTAGGACATATAGTGTTGGTATATTGATATTCTTATAGCTATTAGTGGGGATCTTGGTGGTGGTAGCTTGAGGATGTTTCTCCTCTTATGACATAGAGGTTTGGGTTGGTGTTCTAGTTTTCTTTTTGTTGAAGTCCGCTTTTGGGTTTTGAGTTGAATTTTAAACTTAAAATCTAGAAAGTGTTAAATTATTTTTTGGGTGTGTATTTTCAGTTTTGTATTATTTAAATTGTTGGTTGTTTTATTTTTATTAAATTTGGTAAATCGTTCCCACACTTTAGTTTTAATACCCGGGTACTTGTGCCGGCCTGTGGGGATAGGAAACGTATAAGGACCCGACCTTAAAATGTTACTTAATCTTAAATTTTAATCAAGAATATACATTATTACAAATTGAGGATCTTTTTGAGTTTAGAGTTCTAGATAATTAAGATAACTTACATACATAACATACCACACTCGTACAAGAGGATACTACTAAAAATAGTTTCCATTTTTTTAAATATAAAACATTAAAACATAAAGCATGATTTCTTTGAAAACACTCCATATCAAACATCAAAAATACATTATTTCTCTTACCCATCCTTACATCCTTTTAATTTTTTTTAAAAATATGGGATGAGTATAAAACTCAGTAAGGGATATAAATATAGAAAACATTAGTCAAGTGATAACATAAAAACCAATAAAACCCATATCATAAAAAACTTGAATGCATAGTATACTCATGTTGTTGCCTTGGGACATATTTACCATATCAATATTACATTCACCCTTAAACATGGAATAACCTTTTTTTCAACTTCCATCTCTGGAGCACCCAATTCATTGGATATCTATAATGGGGATCACCCGTCATATCTTGAGCTATAATGGGCTCAACCTAAAATATCTTGAGCTATAATGGGCTCAACCCAACATATATTGAGCTATAACGGGCCCAAACCAAAATATCTTGAGATATAATGGGATATAAACAACATAAATAATTTCCAAGGAACATATCATGGTAATAAAGTATATTGAAAATCAGAAGAAACCACTCATTCCATAAAAATATCCTTGTGGAATTTATTAAAGATAGTTTTAAAAGGATTTTAAAAAGAAAGTACCTTAAAATATAATTGGATTGAGAATTAATAGAATGGAATGGAATATGTATATAAAATGTAAATAAACATAATTCAAAATAATATAATGAAAATTCATCACACCAATAATCTTAATACCACATAATGAATAAAGAAGAATGTTAACCCAAAGAATTGAAATTGGGTTAAGAATCCCCTTACATCTGGTTCTTCTTACTTAAAATGTGTTTAAAACTCCTGTATAACGGTTAAAAGAGTGTTATTAATATCTTACAGAAACATATTCATCTTTATAATATCTTATATGATCATTTCATTACATCATTTCACCCTTTATTTGTTAGTATTTTGTTCCTTGCATTGTTTTTGGGTGTTTTCTTTACATGTTTACCATGATTGGTTCATGATGGATATTCTTCTAGATTGGAAGTGAAACTCCAGAATTGTAATGGAAAGGTATTTACATATTTAAATTACCATAATTTATAAAATTTATCATTTTGAAGTTGGATATGATGATGATTCGTAAGTTAAAACATTAATGATGTCCGTTTAGATCATTTTAGTGGTTCTTTGATAATAATGACATCATTTTGTCTTATAAATTAAAACCATGAGTAAAAAAGAATTATGGAACAATGAATGAGAAATAATACATATATTATAACCTTATTAAACCATAAAAATGGTTTCATTACCAGACTTGAAATAATTAATTCAAATTGAAATCACATCGTCCACGATGTCGGTAATTCGACGCATCACATACAATGTTTTTATTCCTTAAATAAGTGGGAGAGGAGAAGAAGAATGATGATGAATTTTCCATGAACATGAGAAAATCCAGAATTTACATTATTTCTGGAGATTTCATGCCTATTGGGTAAGAGGATATGAGTAAAGAATAAGAAAATAAATGAACTCAAAATAAAAGAATAATTGAAAAATACCTTACAAAAATTTTGGCAACCTAACGGCTATGCGACAAGGTTTTAGAAAATATTAAAAAGAGAGGGGAGAAGAGTCACCCATCCAGAAATAAATCATAATATATAATATATCAATAATAATAATAAAATAAGAACATGGTTTAAAAACTTAAAAGTTATACCACATATAAGAGAACTTGAATGGAAAAAGTAGGAAATTGATAATTTTATTAACTTGTAGAGTAACTCCTAAAACTTGAAGGTTGGGACCTTGGGGACTTGAGGAAACATTGGGAGGACTAATAGGGAAGTAAAGAGGCTAGAGCTTCGTTGATGAGGAATTTGGAAAGAAGTTAATGAAGGAATGTGTTAGTATTTATAGCAAAAGTGAGGGAATATTTTAATAATTTCTAACGAACACCTCCTTAGTGGTATTTGAAAAACCATGTGCTTGACCATGGTATTTGCCCAAGGTATTAGCCACTTGGGACACCTAACATGTTAATTTACTATAAAAAAGTAGACCAGATTTATTACATCATTATTACATCATTAATGATGTCATTAACACACTAAAACTCAAAAATTGTATTTTTACTATTCACTAAAAAATCAACTGTTTCATAAAAAATACCAAAAATTCACCCGAAAACATTTTTTGATGTGTATAATTCAAAAATGAAATCCTTTTTTTGAAAATAATTTTCTAAATATTATTAATTTAATTTTTAAATAAAATCATACTTAATTTAAAAATAAATAATTTTAAAACTATAATTGCTTTTATATAACATTGAAAAATGAACCAAGATGTTATTATCTTAAACCCTTAATAAAATAAAATAATAATAAAATTTACTATTCATTATGTTCATATTACTATTCATAAGGGTATGTTACTATTCACCAAAAAAAACAATTTGGTTCCATCAGACTCTAAATAACCTACTGAACAAAATTGTAGATGACTGTTTTTTGAAATTCAAAACATAAAAGCTGCAAAATTTTGTTTAGAAGCTAGTTATAAATATCTACTTAAAACAAAGTTTCATCAATTTCATTTTTTTTAAAACCTTGGGGTGTTACAGAACACCCTTCGGGTCATGCCACGGACCGAGTTGGATGTTAGGTCGGGTGAATACCCAGTTTGGTTTGTGACAGAACCTCCCTGTGGTGCACAACCCCCCTCGACCGAACCTCCTTCTATGACGATTTATCCTCGGGTTCTTGTCGATTCTCCTTCGAATATTCAAGGTAAGGCCTCTGGCACCCTTCTCCTCCATTGATCAGATGTTTTTCTCCTCCCCTATCACCCTTCACAATTCGACTAAACCTAGGGTTTGACATTAATATGATTTTTGTTTTTTCTTCTGGTGTTAGGGTATGTGAAGCGTCTATCAGGATTCCATTGTTCGTGTCCCGACATCCACCACCAAAGGAGAGGCATATGGTTTCGATTCAGCTCGCCACCACCATTTTGGGTAAAATTATAAACCCTATGTTTTATTTCGCATCCCTTTATTTGAGAGTCTCAAGGTGTCTATGAGTCCTTGGTAATTAATTTGAGGTGTGTTGGTCCTTACCGCATTAATTTTTGAGTACCTATTAATATGTGTAGTGGGTTTTGATGAATTTTGAGGGTGCACATGCATATACTCAAGTATGAATATATATAATATATATATCTTCCATGTATGTGTTCCCTCATGGCATGGAGAACAAATTCATTTAATTAAGGCATATATATATATATATATATATATATGAAGGTATGTACGTGTGTGTGGAGAAGTTCTGAGTGGTCACTGATAAATCTATCAAGTTCCAGGTGTTGGCTTGGTTCCTTTGAGGTATGATCCATTTACCTTTCCCTTTAATCTTATTAATACATTAATTAATTGATTACCATTATTAGTTTTTAATTAATTCACCTTGGTTTAGAGTAAATGCTTCCCTTGAATAATTCAATGAAATGATTAAAGGTGATAAATGATTGTTTGTAAAAAAAATTCATGTTTTTATAATAACACCCCTCCAATGGAGGTGTACTACCTTCAATATAAAAATGTGGTGCTATACTTTTATGCTTGCATGCCTTAATGCCTTGGTGTCTCTTTATGCTTGAGATTAAAATTATTAAATGAAATTCTTGTACATGACCCTTCTTGGTTATTTCTAAATGACGTTGCTTCATTTGAAAAATGATAGTTGAACCAAGGCACCTTCTATGTGTGTGGCACAAATTTTAATTAGATTTACCAGTGTAGGGTGTCTAACCTCTTTCCCTTACTTCATCGCTTATTTCATGTCGTGTTGTTGTGCCGCTCACCAAAACCTTTCAGTGATGCCTTGTTATCACTTATTAAATTGTTTGGTTTGTTCTATCATGTCCATTGTGACCTTTTCTTATATTGAACCCCATTTGGGGTGTTCTACTTGCCTCTTGGACACCCTATGGGTTTACCCAACATAAATGAATTTTTTTCCTAATGTCTTGTGTTGTGTTTCACCTTTGGGTGAGTGTGTGGTACCATAGACTAATGTACTACATTTATAACTTGATTTAAAAATGTTAATTGAACTATGGATTGAGCATTTGATAATGCATATTCCTAGTTCTTATTATTTATTTTTGTGCACATGCTTGTGTATGTATATTTTTTTTTCTTCAAAGTGATTTGTCTTGGTTGTATAAAATATAGGGTCAAGCTTGGTAGCTTGAGACCTTGTGATGTCAATGATGAAATATGGTTAAAGGCATGCTAATTTCATGTGACTCTGGTTTCATTTCATTGTTAGATATTATGCCATGTTTCTAAGCCTATTTATTGAACTTTTCTTATGTTTATCACTTATTACCTAGTGATATTTCTTAGATCCTTGGGTTACTTTTGTGCTAAATTCCTTATGTCATGTTAATGTCTTGGATTGTTTTACTTAACATATTGAATTTCCTGTGGCTCACAATTCTTGTTTGATATCATGATTTATGTATATGCTGTCCATGTGATATATGTATTGATGTTTTCTTTGTAATGTTCTTTGGAAACTATGGTTTACTTGATACGGGCTAGGTAAGGACATGGGTTCCATATTAAGGACTCATGGATGGACTCCTGTGCTTGGGTGGTTATACCACAACGCACCAAGGAAGTGGTGTTTTAAGATCTCCAGATAAGGGATCCCTCGGGATTTTTATTATACTATTGGGTGATACCGATTCCCTTAGGGGAAAACTAAGACGGACACATTGTAAAGATGGCTATGCTAAGACCCAGGTGATACTCGATCCCTTACGTGTGATACCCGGGATGGAAGCATGGTTACCAAACCACAAGTGATACTTGGACCTTATAAAGGATCATCTTGGAGGGTTCAGTGGCATTGGATATTTTGAATGGATGTACCATAGCGATACCTCAGGGACAGACTCAGACACCACCTCTGGATTTGATTGAATTGAATTGATTGATTGCTTTGGTTAATTGCTTGTGTTATACTTGTTGCTTCTATTTATATTAGAACATGCACTTGTGACTTTTCTCTCTTTCTTATTAGCATAATTAGGTGATGACATGGGAATTATACCCCAAGCCTATGATACGAAGCTTAGGGGTGCACTTTTTTGAGTTTCCATGTTACTTTTGGCACTAGTACACATATTATTCTTGCAAAAGTGTCTCCTTTCTAATTTCCAGATTAGGCCGAAGGAGGTGGTATAGGACAGGTGTCCATTTAGAAACTTGGACCAAGTTATTATTAATTATCATCACTCTGCATTTATTTTATTTGGCACACTTCTTGATTTATATTGCATTGTCTGGATTGGGCTAGACACTGTGGGTGCCAGCCTACTGAGATTTATATCTCATACCCTACTTGGATACCCATGGTACCTGAGTAGACCTTATATCTGCAGGATCTATGTTGTTTTTTGTATTTCTTGTTCTTTGGAGTTAGGAGCAAAGGACCGAGCTTGGGATGCTCATGGAGATCAACCATGGGGCTTTGCTATCTTTTCTTTATTATTGTACTATATTGTAAATAATGTTGTATTGTTTACTTCTTTTCTTCATGTATCATTTCCATGCCATGCATTCATATGTTGTATAAACTGGTGTTGACCACTTTTGTTCAGTTATGCAAAATTTGTCTTCCACTATTTTGTAAATTATTTATTACTATTTCTACTGCGTTCGATTATTTACTAATTCAAATACTATCTGTTGCTTATATCCTGTTATACCATTGTGTAACTCTGATATGAGGGTATAGTCTACCCACTATAACCTATTTAGACCCTCTCTGCTCATCGGCAGCCTCTGACATACGAGGAGGTGTGCTTGTGGTCATGTGACCCACCGATCTGACTACCGGTTTAGTGGTAAGTTGGGTTGGAACGTTATAGTTTTTCTATTTTTTCAAAATAATTAAAATTGATTATGAAATAAGTTATACAATATATGAATCAAAAAAAAATTATAATAAAAAATTTAAATAGGGTATATGAAACCATGTACTACATGTTGTAAAAGTGGGTGCCATAGACCCAACATTATCAGTACTTTTCAACTACCATATCATGTATACATTGAGTTATACATGATGTACACTTACCATAATAGTACTGATATTTCTGCATCCACTATTTATATGGTAATTTCCTTAAATTACATGTCGTATCAAACAGATATAGTAGTTCCTAGGTTATAATGAGAACCTCGAGATAATATGAAATTAATCTTACACATATTTCCAATGGTCTAGATACATTATAATGAATGGACACAGATGAAATTTTTCTATTAGGTGTTAGTGGCTCATAATCATTGAGACTTATTCTTATGAAGTTCTCACTTGGTGATCTTGAGTGGATTAGATCATGAGGAATGACCCACCAATAGGAACACTACATGTTTCAGGTGTCATTGGTAGTTCCTATCTGCAAACATGTGTAATGGTATCCTGAATTGAGATTATTATTAATGTATACCATTTTATCTCATACTTTTATGCAAGAAAAATACCATGACATTGAATTTATAGTGAGGTAGCCTGTGTTAGGTGAATCATTGGTGGTATGAAATTGATTGAATAATCAAGAAATAATTTTTCACTTCCGATAGAAAGAGACATATTTGGACCAGTTGATTAATATGGCAAAACATTTACTAAATCCATTTCCATGGTAGAAGAAGGGAAGTCCATCTAGTGAGGTTAATGAATAATAAAGCAAGAAAGTATGATAATACAAAAGTGCATCATGCTTTATGAGATATTTTGAGATAAAGATATTATATTACACGACGTGTGTTTGTAGGAAGGTTCTCATTACTATGACAACTCTTTGTATCTTTGGAGGCCTTGATGGATTATCAGACCTCACTCCTAGTTTGTGAATAGTGTTCACTGCTATAGTGATAAGGGCCTAGAGGTTCTCACATTAAGCGTAATCAAAAGTTTGGCCTATATCGAGGAATACGAGTTTAAGACATAGCGGGCCCCACCAAGTGGGTTTTTGGTCCCCAACACTGGGTCCAGAAATGTCTAAGAATATATGATTAGTAAGAAATAAATAAATTCATATTATTGGAGTTTAGAATAATTGGTATTGAATTTATTTATTAAAAGTATTCCCAAGTGCTAAGTGAATATGAGGAAAATATATTTTACAAAAAAATAAAATTTTATTCAAGGTTTGTTAATATATTTACGAGAAAAGAAATTCATTTTAATGGATCATGTTTTATCAGGTGACACATTTTAGATGCTACAAGCATGTGATAAAATATTTGTGACATTTATGACATGCATACAAAGTCGTAAGTGTCGTTAAGGGCTTAATTAGAAGTTAAAGTTTATTCAGGATCCAAAGTGGTATTTACATAAGATTAAAGCTATATATATAAGCCATAAGAGACTCAAATTTTTATCACTATTCATAGATCGAGGTTTGAGAGCCTCTCTGTCTCTGCTCTCATGATCTAGACAGAGAAGAGAGAGATTTGAGCACCCTGATCCAAGAACTCCCAACTAGATCAAAAAACCAGTGCTCTTATGATTGGTTTGATGTTGAAGGTTGCTTTGATTCTCCACACTAGCACCTAATGATTGAATATCTAGGTTTGAGTAGGCTTTTTAAGTGCATGTGGATGATCGAGAGGGATTCTATGTCAGATCCTTTGAGAAGTGATTGGCGACAATGAGCTATTGTCGAGCGTGAATTCATATCTAAAGAGGTATTATTCAATTTAATTTTGTAATTAATTATTTCACATGAAGATCATCAAGTTGTAACAAGGAAGCTCCTCATTTATGACGACATAGTGACGTTGATCACTGGTGGAAAATTTTAAATTTCTGATTTTTCAAGCTTCTGCTGCGTGCCTAGTAAAAAAAATCGGTATCAGAGTGACTGTGTGATAGTTTTAAGCCAATAAAAATTAATTTTGTAATAATTAATGTATAGGGAATCGTTACGGTCCCAACGATACAGATGAAAATTCAATCCGACATCAGATGACCATGTTATGACCATCCAATTTTTTTTAATATTTATCGAAATCAACGTTGCACGTATTAATTTCAAAGAACACACACATTTATATATGTATTTTTGTATGTATGTACATTTCATTTTAACCCTAAGGCATAACCGGGGGATATTTTTGATCAATTGTAGAGTTTTTGCCATTTTCAGCTATTGAAATAGTATTCTTTGGTGGGTCTTGTTTCCATAGATTGGGTACAAAACAACAGAATAAATATAACTCTTTTGGGAACTGAGGGCTCAACTTTTAAATATAACTCTTTTCAGTGAGTCCTGCATAACCCACTGATAGACTTAGCCGACGTCGACGTCATTGCACATGGATGTCCCCACCGTCTGCTCCCAGCCAGCCACATCCGCGATCCACGATGCATGGCCACTACTGTGATGATCGAAGAAAGGACCTTCAAGGGTACTACTCAACCCGGGCCACCCTGCACTGGGTAGACCCAACCCGTAACATGCATGGACATAGTTCTAGGGTCAGTTATATTTTTAAATATAATCACAAATTAATTTATTAATTTTTGGATTACAAAAATAATTTTATTATTTTAAAAAAGTAATTTAATTTTTATTTAAAATCAAATTATTTTTGGAAGAAAAATTAAATTAATTCAGGAACTAAAGGAAATTAAATTATTTGAATTTAAATAATTCATTTAATTTTTTGAAATTCCCTTGAACCTAAATTTATTACATTTTAATTTAATCGCACATTTATTTTACCTATAGACTAGTTTTGAGCATTGATCGACCAATATACATCTGAGATTTTATTTATTTATTTAATTATTTCAATTGTGTGTGACGCGTGTAATTAATTATTTAAATAATACAGTCTATGAATCATCAATTTTTATTATTTAATATGTACATAAGGGTTTTCTCACCCAAATAAAAGTGTTTTATCTGTATTTTTCACTTTCCCGAGACCACCTTGCCTATGTGCCGTGGACTACGCAAAGACGAGGTGGTGACCCAGATGATATGTGAAACACAGAACCGGGGTACGAGCTGCAATACAAGTCAAGACCCAACTTAGGTATCATACCCCTAGATCACAGTTGATCAATTGAGTTTAAATGGATCAACTAATTGAAAATGCTCAAGATCAGTTAGTTAGTTTATTTAATTTTTGTATTGTTTATTATTATTTTTGAATTTTCAAGTTAGCATGATCACATAAAATAAAAAAGTAAAATTCATAGATTAAATCAATTTAATATGTGATGAATGTTTTCTATTTACCACATAGTCAGTTCTTTGTGTGATAACATAGTATGTGCATATCAGATAGAAAAAGATTTCATTCATCTAGAAAGATTTAAAATCCCTCAAATAAATATTAAGTTAAAAATTCCTTCCATCATCAAATTTGAAAAAAACCGAGTGTATGAGGTGCTCATTAGCTATATTCAAGGGTGCCGCCTACTACTGAGGAGTTCTTATGAGAGCAGTGGGTTGACTTAACTAAAGTTGATAGAAAAGAATATTCGAAGCTAGCTTTCCACCACGTTAGAGACAAAGAATTGAAGGAATCAAGGTTATGATTCCGAGAAGCTGGGGCTTCACTCAATAGTTCAAGAAACCATGAGTCAATATGGTTGGTCAGTCAAACACCTACCTTGAAATTCTCTAAGCAGTGACATAGAAAAATCTTAGACTATGAGGATAGGATTCAGAGATCCTTTCCACTATAATATTCTAGCAACTAAGTATTCTGAATCCAATATTAAGGGCTACTAAGGTTCGATGAAATAGTGGAAGACATTTAATGATCTAATTAATCGGTAATGTATAAATGGAAATCAAGATAAAATTACAACTCGGCTAGTGTTTATTTTACAGTAAATGGAAAGTAATACCAAAACTATACTGTGATCTATATTGGATAATGATCATGTCCCTACCAACACACATTTCCAAAA
The DNA here is from genome assembly GCA_963277665.1 of Viscum album. Classification (NCBI taxonomy): domain Eukaryota; kingdom Viridiplantae; phylum Streptophyta; class Magnoliopsida; order Santalales; family Viscaceae; genus Viscum; species Viscum album. The sequence goes on from OY728156.1 coordinate 59,131,978, forward strand.
TTGGTACAAGCTCTTGCTCATAATACTATAATATTAAAGGAAATTATATGTTTTGGAGTCCCCACTATCTGATCTACCTCCCCAGGAAGTTAGTGAGGATTATAAATATGATTAAAGGAGACTCATGGATGGTGAATTTGATGTTTATATCATAATTATAACATCAATGTACAAAGTGTTGTAGATGCAACATAAGGACATGGATGTATATACCATGTTGTCTCATCCTTAAGAAGTTTACAAAGAGAAAGTGAAGCGAGAAATTAATGAGATAATGATCAAAAAGATCATGCATAGATTGAATGATAGAACTCAACCTGTTCTTCATGTACTTAGGATGATAAATTACATTTAACTACTGGAAGAATTGTGTTTCAAGTCAAATCAATAACTTTCAGTTCATCTCATTCTATCATCCTTACCACCAAGTTTCTCTAGTTTTGTTGAGAATTATCAAATGAATAGTTTGGAGAAACCACTTCAATATCATTTGGGACAGGTTTTCCAAGAATATGAGACCTTAAAGAAAGTAAAATAATTAATTCTTAAGTTGAACAAACAAAAATACAAGGTGAAAAGTCCAACTAAAATTATAGTGACAAAGGAACCATCAAAATGTCTTTCTATGAAACCAAAGATAAAGAGGGAGAGCATTGAACATGAGGCTATTTTCTTTTCATATGGAAAGATAGGTCACTAGAAGAGAAACTATAGTGAATTGAAGGAGAAGCAACCATAAGCTTCTAATTCAAGTATATTCATCATTAAATGTAATATTTCATTTATGCTCCTTGGGTATTAGATACAATATGTCCTTATATATTTATTTCTAAATTCAGGAACCAAGGAATTCAGGAAACATTACTAGAAGTCAAGGTGTGTTCTCTAAGTATCCGAGGAAGGGTGATACCTACTTTAGTGGTGAGAAGCACACAATTTCATTTCCAAGTGAATGGTTCTTGTAAAACTATGAATGAATTTTTTTATGGTATTTCATACACATCCAATAATTAAGTAATACAAGAATAATTGGTAACACATGATGAATATAAAATGTAAGACTTCAATACCCAGTTATGGAAAGATAATCCATTGTATAGTAAACCTAAAAGTAATTGTCAAGAATATAACTAGTATGGTTTTAGACTCTTCAGAGTTAAGAAACTTAAGTATTATTGACACATTTACTTATTTACTTATGAAAAAATAAACCTTTATAAATAAAGGTAAGTCACAAAGATTTCAAAATTAGTTCACCTAGAGATAATGAACTATTGCAAGGTTAAGCTAGCAGTAAATATACTTCATAAGATTACTCTAAGTGTTATTAAATAATGTAAAAGTAAAGTAAGGTATATTCTTGGTTAGAATATATGAGTTGCTTCAGGCCCAAGTACCGAAGAATATCTTGATTGTTCATTCATCAATCATGATATATAGAGTGGATTCATTCCTAAACTCACATTTCCTTATTATCATCAAAGTCATGATGTTAGTAAAAGGATGATCGATGGTGAGTCTTAAGTGCTAACATTGATCAATAAAATGTAGCATGGGGTAATTCATAAATGAAAATTTTCATACACACATTAGAGTCATTATGTTAGTAAAAAGTGAATCAATGTTTAGATTTATATACATTGCAAAAAACAACCATTATTTTGGAGGCATGCTTCGCAAATAGAAGCATTATGCCATAACCATATACCAATTGTAATGAAAAATGGATATCATATGACTAATAGTATGATATAAATCAATTATTTCATAAGAACATGTGTTTAGATGCAAAGTGTTTGTTAAGTACATAAATTAACTTGCATAAAGAAAAAGCACAATGTGCATCTAAAGTAATTATCCTAAAGGTTAGTAAAGATATTACTGAAATATCTATAATATAAAGGTTATAGTCAAGTGATAGAATATATTTATATAAAAGAGAACACATCTATTTTAAGATAGCATGAGAAATATTGATTTGGTTCTAGTCAATACTGGAGATGCACAAATAGTTGGCATAGAAATAAGTTTCACAAGAGCATGTGGAAAAAGAATATTCTAGAGATACATACTACGTAGGAAGAATAAAACTATAGTGGTGGTTTTATATTCACCATGGGCAGTGATGAATTATTCATTGAGAATAATAAATCCTACAAGTAATCAGAAAATGGAAATAAGCTAACATTTATAAGATCAATAAAAATTCAATAATGGATTCCATATATTAAAGAACAGGGGCATATTATTTTGAATAATGTAGTAGGTTTTCAAGAGAGACTATACATGGGTGGTAAAGGTGTGGTACCAATAAGGATAGATTGGTAATACCAAGTCATTATGCATAAATCCATTATAATTTTTCTAATCATAGATACTTTATACGATCATTAAATTGAGCATAGGATGTAAAGACTATTAATCTTAGAAGGAATCTATACAATGCAACCAGAAAGGGTTGGTGATACTATAGAATTCCAATAAGGGTTTCAAGTTACTAAAATCTAGTTTTTGATTAAAGTAAGAAAAATGATCATAGAATATTCATTTGGAATGAAATTTTTACATATGTCTATAAATGGGTTAGTAAAAGTTCTAATGTTTTACTTGTAAAATATGTTTGATAACATATAGAAAATAACTATTGGTCTTACATTTAGTTGAGAATAGAATGAAATATATTATCTAGAGATTGAATTAAAGTAGCAACCTATATTCTAGGGAATGATATAAACTAAGGTATATCTAGTTGGTTTATTATAGAAAGGAAAAAGTAAATATACTGAAAAGGTATTGAAAAATACAAGTTGGAACAATTCGAGAGATAATTGTTACCAGTGTCACATGGCATAAATTTCTCCAAGAATACATACACAGGGAATATAAGGAGACTAATATAGTGAGTTGAATTCCATATGCTTCTATGATGGATCAATCAAATATTCCATGCTATGTACTAAATATGATATTTCTAACATATACTTTATGGTAGGGAAATATCAGTTATATCCAAGATAACTACATGAGAAGCATTTATAACCATCCATTTGTAATTGAGGAAGTATAAAGCATATGTACCTTGTACTTGGAGAGGAAGGGACACTAATTTTTAGGGGACAAAAAATTCTCTTCCTATGGATCAAAATGATCTAATATCATAGTCAGGATAAATTAATGATCAAGAGAAGCTCATTCAAGCTAGTGGTATCCATATCTATAAATACAAAGTGTGTTTCATCATATGAGGTAGCTAAAGAAGAAGTGTAAAATACACAATGATTTGTTCTAGTTCTTAGAATCTCACATAGTAAGTAAAGTTTTATCATGATGATAATTCTTATATTAGTAATATCTAAGATTTCATGTTTAGATAGTGGAAAAACAAATATATACTCTGGGTTTACATTTCTTGTGGAGTCTTAATTAAAGATGTGAGATCCCAGATAAAATAATATCCACACATCAGAGATGTGGGGGTCCTAATTAATAAATCAATAACTTAGAAGAAACATGATCTTATCGTGAGAGAGAAAACAAGGCTCATTAGAAAGTTAGATCTTGTCCATTTGGGAGTGTTTTAAAAGTGGGCACCCTAGACCCAACTTTATCAATAAATTTAAATTACCATATCATGTATATAGAGAGTTATGCATGATGTAAACTTACCATAATAGTGTTTATATTTTTGAATCCACTATTTATATGTCAACGTCCTTAGATTTCATGTCATATCAAAAGATTATTATAGTTTCCAAGATATAATGAGAACCTTGAGATACCATGAAATTAATATTAAATATATGTACTATGGTCTAGATATATCAGACCGAATTTACATAGATGTTGTTTGAATATCAGGTGATGGGGGATTATAATCATTGAGACTTCTCATAAAGTTCACACTTAGTGACCTTGAGTAGATGATATCATGAGGGTTGAACCACAAATAGGAACAACACATGTTTCAGGTTTCATTGGTAGTTACTATCTACAAACATTTGTAATGGTCTCATAAATTGAGATTATTATCAGTGTATACCATTTTATCACATACTTTGATGCAAGTAAAAAACTATGGCATTAAATTCATAGAGAGGGAACTTGCATTGGGTGTGTCATTGGTGGTATGGAATTGATTGAGTAATCAAGAAATAATTTTTTGTTTTCGATAGGAAGAGATATCTTGGGACCAATTGATTAGGATGGTAGCACCTTTACTAAATCTATTCCCATGGTAGAAGAAGGAAAGTCCATCTAGTGAGGTCAATGAATAATAAATCAAGAAAGGATAATGGAATAAGAGTGCATCCTTCTTTGTAAGAGTTTGCAAGACAAGGAGATTATATTACATGACGTGTGTTCATAGAAAGGTTTTCGTTGCTATGACTACTCATTATCTCTTTAAGGGCCTTGATGAGTTGCTAGACTCTGATCCTGGTTTGCGAATATTATTACCTACTATCAAGATAAGGGATTATAGGGTTACACACAAACGTATTCAAAAGTCTATCTTATTCTGAGTAATACGAGTTTAGGATATGATGGGCCCCACCATTGGGGTTTGTGGGCCCCACCACTAGGGTTCGGAAATGTCCAAGAATATACGATCACCATGAAATAAATAAATTCATATTATTAAAGTTTAGAATTATTGGTATTGAATTTATTTATTAAATGTATTCACAAGTGAAGTGGATATGAAGAAAAAATATTTTACAAACAAAAACTATTTTGCTCAAGGTTTCTTAATATATTTATGAAAGAATAAAGTTGTTTTAATGGATAATATGTTATCAGGTTACACAGTTTAGATGTTACAAGCATGTGATAAAACATTTATGATATTTATGACATGCATACAAAGTCATAAGTTTCGTTAAGGACTTAATTACAAGGTTAAGTTTATTCGATGTCCAAAGTTGAATTTTAATAATTTTAAACCTATCTATATAAGCCATGAGAGACTGAAATGCATAATACTATTAATATTTCAAATTTTGAGAGCTTATTTATCTCCCATTCTCAAGTTCTAGAGAGATAAGAGAGAGATTTGAGCACCCTGATCCAAGAACTACCTCTCGGATTGAAGAATCGGTGCTCTTGCGATCGTGTCGATGTTGAAGGATGCTTCTATTATCCATACTAGAACCTAGTGATTGAAGATCTATGTTCAAGAAATTTTTTGGAGTGCGTGTGGATGATTTAGAGGGATTCAATGTTAGATACTTTGAGAAATTATTGAAAAAATGAGCTATTATCGAGCATGAATTCAAATCTGAAGAGGTATTCTTTGATTTATTTTTGTGCTTAATTATTTCATGTAAAGATCCTCAAGTTATAACTAGGAAGTGCCTCACCGGTGATTAAATAGTTACGTCGATCATCTATGAACAATTTTAAATTTTTTATTTTTAAGGCTTCCGTTGCATGCCCTATAGAAATACTACATACCATGGAATATTATATACCATGGAAAATTACATCCATTAAAATTGAATAAATTAAATTGGTAAAATAAATAGAAATGAATAATATTTTTAAAACTAGAAGATTCCTTGGATCATCTTCATCCTTGAGAATCACCCTTAGTAGAACTAAACCTACAATGATAAAGAACATCATGAAAGGATAAAGAATGTTGTGAAATTTAAAATGAAATGGAATGAGAAGTGTGATTCAAGAGGCAAGAATAGAATAATTTTATAAGAGGTGATGGGGGTAATATTGCTGTCATAAAGGAAAATATGGTTGTTGGAAATATAGTCATTAGATATACATGCATATAATAGGTATACTAAAGCTGTGTATTGTTAGTAACAAATTTAAAATAATATAATTCAAAAATAAAAAATAAAAAATAAAAAAATAATATTTTATTAAAATATTTATTTATAAAAATAGTTCTATGATTTACATATTATTATTATTATTAATCTATAATATGATGCATTTATAAGATTCAAAGAAATATCTTAATATCAATTGACTGATAGTATTAAAATTTTAGAATATAAATAATTAACTTTAATGGTAGTTAGTGAAGATTATTTAATTTTAAATTGATATTTTTAAAATAATTATTCTTTTTAAAGAGTTGTGTATATTTTAATTAATCTATACTAAAGAATTATTTTAATGGAATTTATTTATAATATATATAATAAAATAAATTATCATCCATCTAATAGTTTTTACAAGTAATTTAATAAGTATAAATTTATATTTTGCTTAAAAGATATATTTTTCATAATATTTTTTTATTCGTTATGCACGCTAATTTTAAAATTAATTATTATTGCCTATAGAAATTGAATATAATATTTTTTTAATATTTTTAGTCAGCATATCTAGATTAGGTAATAAGATAAATTTCATTTTTAAACATAAAAATAATTTATCAAGGTTAAAGTTAATCACTACGGTGGTGAAAAAGGGTTATTTTCAAAGATTTTTTTATAAACATTATGCAATTTTTTCTAAATTAGTTAAATTGATCTCTTTTAAATGATGAATCTAATATTATGTTTAAACATATAAAAAAATATTTTCACTCATTTAATTTGTAATTGATAGTAAATAAAAATAAAAACACTTAATGTATAAAAATATATTTTTCTACACAAATGGTTTTTTATACATCTCATTTTTTAATTTAAAAATTATATTTTCCATATTTATAAATTTAATTAGTTTAAATGGATTCTAAATTTAGATTCAGAACATTATAATTTGGTATGTGGTGTCATCTATTTTTTTAGTAAAAAAGATAATTACCATAGTAAATATCTAATCAAGGTTAATGACTAAAAAGAGGTAATCCAACATGGATTGAATTTTTATAAGTTTACACGACACATTAAACTTATAGAAGAACTTTTTTATGTGAGAAATTTAATCCCACATGTTTCACCAACATTCCCTCACCTAAATAACCTAACTCTCATGTGATTCTATCTTTACCTATCACCTAACATTAGTTTTTAAGGAAATTTACCACCTTTTCACCTATAAATGGAGCTCATTTCCACCCAGTTCAAGCCAAAATTATCCTTATAATTTCCCTTAATACCCTGACCATTTTAACTCTATTAGAAACCTATTCCATTTTTGACAGCCATTGGTTACAAGAAAGTTTCATATGTCCTCCATTTTCAATAGGCTCACTAAGGGAATAAAAAAACTCAACATGAGTACTATCTCGTCCCTATCCCTTTTTTATATATATTTATAATACAAAACTATTCTAACCATACTAATATAATGAAATTAGTATCACTAGTATACTTAATTATTATTATTCTAATGTAACAACCATTATCTATCACCCTCCCATCCATTGGGAAATGAAAATGATGCTCATGTTATGTGTAGACTACCGCCTTCATGAACGATATATTTCATTTTTCATCATTTACTTACATGGTTGGTTTTAATAATTTATTTAATGAATAAAAATGATATTTATTACATTATTAAGATTCTATAAATTTAAATTATACATCATATTAACATCTAAACTATTATTAATATAATACCTTTTGTTCATTAAAAATTATTGAAACAAGATTGTCATTAATTTCATATTTGAAAATCATAACTAAAATTATTATAGAAGGAAATTAATTTTTTTTAAATCATTATGAAACATCTATTTAATCACCTTAAATAATCTAGGATTTATGAACTTGGTAACAGAGTATGTGTATTGGAATCTACATTACAAATCAGGTATGAAACAACCTCTACATTACAAATCAGGTATGAAACAACCAAAGTTACTAACATATGATGATGAAAATAAACAATAACTAACTAATAAATGTATAATAAATGATTATAATTGAAGAGTATAGTGGTAATATATTTGAATAATATTATTATATAAATTATTAATATGGTTATTTTCATTATATTGGAGGTTAAATCACTTTTTTAGAATTCAAGAATATTGATAAGAGTTTTCGTCTCAATCCCCCTTCATTGAGGCATGATTTTATTTTTTTACCTCTTACTTTTTATACATGGTAAAATTATAACACCATTGAATTATTTCATAAAAATCAATCTTTTATAATTCAATTTAAAATTATATTTCACAATCTCTCTTACATGTTCTTTTAATTCATACACTACCTAAATTGTAAGGTATTTTTCTAACTCAATTTCAGTTATTTGAGTTATGAGGATTCTTCTTGAAATATATTCTTATAAGTTCCCTATATTATTATATTTACTATTTTATAAGATATTTCCTCATCTATATCTGATAAAAATTAAATTTTTAATTCAAATATTCTTCTTTGATGAATTTATTTCTCGTAAAATTATAACATTATTAAGAATAATTCTCATCATCTTTAGTGACTGTCTTCATCCATGTACTTATTCTTTATTTCATTTTTTTTTCATTTACTATTTTTAAATAAAATATATATTTTCTCTTGTGATATTTATATTTCTCTTTTCAAAAGAAATATTTATTATTCTACTAAATGATGTGGGTTTTAATAAAGATATTTTAAAATATTAAAAAGGTGTTTTTCCTTTAACAACCATATATTTTATATTTTACTCCAAATTTACTTTGGACAACCTTTAGGTATTTTTAGAGTATCCATTATTGGTATTTATTTCTAAATAATTATTGAAATTTTTTCATGTCAACCACTCAAAATGATATTTTGAAAGTAACTCATAATGTCATCTTTTTACAACAGTGTTAAGAAGTGTTTTCTAAAACATATTTTATATTTCCTCCATTTTTCTCTTTAAATAAAAAAGACTGATATCCTTTGTAGTTAAATTTCATGTATTACCCTCTAAATTCTATTATGATTTATAGTTTATACTTCACCTTATCGATAAGGGTTATGTTCTCTATCACTCTTTATCTCTCTCTTGAAATTATTATTCTCCTTCATGTCTATAAAATTTAATATCATGGGAGAATTATATATAATTTCCATTATTGACTAAACAGTAAATCCATTACACTATAAAATTTCAAAATCTTACAAATTTAAGGGTGTTTACTAATAAATTTATTCCATGTATTTCCTAGGGAATTATTGAAAATTCGTATATCGATAATTTGAATATAGATAATTATTGATTACTAAGGGATGTTGATTATGTATTATTTAATCATTTATTTCATATAATGAATTCATTTCATTTATTTAGTTATGGGTGGTGCCTGAGATTATATATCCCATCAATGAATCATTATATACCATGAAAAAACCTTACCTATTTATGTATGATGTCTTGGCATGATGCCTTAATGGTATGTTTATGATATTTGACATTATGCATTACATTACTATAAAATCAATTATTTTATCCATGTGTTTATTTATTATTATGTTGTACATGGATATATTAAATTATCATGTTATTACTTATATTTAATTATTTTATTATAATTTATTCCTAGAATATTATTCATGCCTTGATTATTTCATGATAGCTTCTGTTGTATACAATCCCTTACTGATCAATTGAACCCAATCTTCTTATATTTTTCTTTTTCATAGGTTATGAAGAAGATTATTAAGAATGATATTTATAGACGGTATAATGTGTGGATAATTATTGGTATATGTTAAATAATTATTTTAAAATAAAAAATCCTTGGTTTTGTGGAAACAATTCCTATTAGATGGGAAATATATGAGTTTTATTATTTAAAAGTTTTTCATAACTCTCTAAAAATATAAATATAAAATCTCATGAGTGTGTAAGTGTCTTAATATTTTTATTGATATTTTAATAATATATGGTTATGTTTGGGTCACTTTAGTCGGTTTCAAATATGGTATGTAAGGAATATGTTTATTATCATTGGATTTGGGAGTGCTAGTTTGGGGCGTCACAGTTGGCATCAAAGTAGGGTTTAGATAACTTTAAAGATTAGGAAGAGTAAAAGATTGAGGTATATGAATCCCTTAGGGTTTTTATGTAATATAATTACATGGATGTTTAAGTTATTTTGAAAAAATATTAATATATTTTGAGAGTATACATGATTAAGGTATATATTGGTTAATATGTGATTTTATGTTTTTTGAGGATAAGGGTTAAGTTGAATTCTAGGAGCATAGTTTTCCATAAATTTTGGGATAAAGATATATTAAAAAGGATATATATTTAATTAGAAATTAGGATTAGAATATATTAGTAGAAACTCTATAGATAAATCTATATATCGGAAAATATCTTAAAATTTTGGTGAAGTATAGAGTGTGTGGTTTCCTAGAAATAAATATTGTACCTCTAATGAGATTTTATGATAAAAAAAATTAAGGAATTTTATAACCTTTGTCAAAGTTTATTTTAGTTATTTAATGCCGTGATGAACTACCTCATGTCACAAAGCCTTATTCATGGTGTGAATGCTCATCAAATATTTCAATTCACGTCACAAATGATTTTTACGGGGATTAGTGATGAAATTTATTATTACATAGATCTATTATAAATTATGAAGCTTCTTTCATGCCATGAATAAATTAAGGAGGATTTTATAGTTTATGGAATAAATATACTATCACCTTAAAAAAGGTCGAGCTAACAGTCAATACTTTCATTCATTATGGTCAAAATATCCTTAATCTAGTCTCCTATGACTTCAATGAATCTGGAAGAATTCTATAATTTTCCTAGTATATTTTGGAGGATATAAATAGTCATATTTAGAGGCTTTGATATTATAAAATAACCTCAACAACAACTAATTTCCCCCAGATTATTCTTGATTGATCCATGATGACCTTTTTCAAGAGATCTCCAAGAAAACTTCTATTCTTAAAAGGTAACCAGGCTTCAATAGCTACAACCCAATTTCTCTTTTCTTTTAACTTTAATCCATTTTTCTCTATTGTTTTAATTATTAAAGGATATTATTCTACCTCCCCTCTATCTAACTCTCAGTATATTTAATATTCTTATTAGTATTCTAGAGATATTTGAGTGATTTTCAAAGGGTTTATAAAAACAAACCTACTTCTTCTTCATTTTCTTCATTAGGTTCTCACCACTATTAAATTAAGGGTTCTTGGTTCTTAGTATTAATTAAAACCAAGGGTCTTATTTTTAGTTCTTGGTTTCTATTAAAAACAAGGTATTCCTATCTTTTTATTAGTTATTGGTTTCTATTAAAATAAAGGGAGAAATATAATCCTTTCAAGCCTTATTGAAGGGAGGAGATATAGGGGCTCATTATTAAGTTATTGCTGAACTCCTTTACCAAAGAGTGCCTTTTTAATTTACACAATTTATTTTTTGCATCACTTAAAAATGTTAATTTTCACTTCACTCAATTTACAATTAATGTTTTATTCTTAAATAAATTTCCCTCATGATAATCAATTTTATTCCACAACACCATTTTAAAATTATTTTTAAAGGAAATTTAGCCCTATTTTTATTTTATCTTTGAATTACAATAACATCCATGTTTGGATATAAACAAGTGGATGTAGGTTCTGGATCAAATGTACCTAGGGGTAACTACCTTGATAAATGTTGGTTGAGTATTAACTTGATCATCACTCAGTGTACAACTAATGGGCCCAAACACACACCCAATTTTATACTCTCGGGGGATATGATTTGGATGATTAAATATCTCTTTATAAGCTATTATAAAGGATTTAAATATAATATTAGAATGTAATATACAACTAGTGAGGTTATAGAACCTAATATTAATATGACCATAAATAACCTAGATTGAAACCTTGAAATTCACAATTTAGGGAACATGCGTCATTGGATATGGAATATTAAGATTAGTTTTATCTAATTTCATTAACGGTCATTATAACTATTTTGGTTATAGTATTTAGTTTGATATGAGATCATGAAAATGAAGTTGTGAAATGCATGTATCTAGAAACTCCCTAGTCTAAGGGTGGATCCTCCTAAATCATGATGGATCACCCTAGTCAGCTGTATATTCTATTACCATGTATGAATCAATTATAAGATATCATAAAAAAACTAATCCTCCCATAGGATTACCATAATATTAACCTCAGGAATCATGTGCCTATGTATTTATCCCCTAAGAATCAGATATGTTTATATACCCCACCCTCAGGCATCAAGTACTTGTGCACCTATCCATCAGGTAGTACAAAATCACAAAACTATCCCTCATATTTCAAAATAATCACGAGTCATATCAAGACAAACTCATAATACGAATAATCATTCCACCCTTAGGTATCAATCACATCAGTGTAACACAATCACAAAAGTTAAGCAAGTAATTCACGAGGCTAATATCAAGAATACTAAATATATCATCATAATACACAATGATCAATTCATCAAATCATCATTTTTCTAGCCAGTTATATTTTATAAAGATAGGTTTACAATTATTATCATAGTTATAACAAAAATGTTTCATTTATCAATTTAACCCGCAAGTCATTTGCATACCAGTGAACTAAATTTATCCAAGGAAATTCTATCTTAAGGAATCACAAAAAATCACATGTTATGCTAGTTTATAAAATTAAATTTATAATAAGCTTAGGGATATAATATTGACTAAACATGTCTTAATTAGGTCAAGGTAGGCACACCTATAAGGTGTCTGAAAGTATTAGTCTCAATTCCAATTGAACCAACATGATCCAATGAAAGGAATAAGATTAGGATTTATTATTATCAAGGATTAAGCAATTATTTAGGTCATGAACACATCGTTCCAGATTGATCAAACATATAGAGCATGATATATATGATTATAACTAACAAAGGAGATATGTTTTAGACCAACCACCTAAAAATGGAATAAATGTAGGCAGTCCTCAACATTCACGGTATAGATCAGATTCTGATTCCTTCCCTTTAATAGAGACCAAAGGTTCTGTCAACAATGGTTCCGCAAGGAAACACCAACAAGATGAAAAAGAGAAAGAAGTTCCAAAAATCATACCTTTAAACTCACAATATGATGTATCAAGATCCAAGGAGGATGAGGTTATGGACTAATGAGTATTCCTCATATGTTGTCTATGAAATGGTTGAAATTGAATGAAAGAGATACCCTAATCATAACACTCGATGATAGGGTTTTAAAGCTAGGCATGAATAATTTACGATGTAAAGAGGCGATTTACACTATAAATCCCAAGAATAATGTACACATATAAAAACCCATAAACTTGATGATAAAACCAAATAAAAACAATATTTATGATGTAAAAGTTTATTTAATGATATAAAAATGGATTACGTCTTGCCCTAACACTTTTATAGACTAAACTGATTTCAAGGGATCGACCTAATGGTTTAACATCATAAATATCCAATTTATGATGTAAAAACCGATTTTATGGACTACCCCAAAACAGTAAAGGTGTAAAATGATTGGGGGGGGGGGGGTTCAACTACCAAATTAACGTCATAAATTTTACATTTATGACATAATAATGTTTCGAAGATATAACTCACACCACTTCCTTATATATCCCCTACAACTTAAACCCAATTGGTTACTCTGATTTTTAAGGTTCAAATGAAGAATACCCCAACAAAATGAGTTTTACTAAAATAGAAAGAGACAAATACCTAGAAAAGATGAGATCTAACAACCTCCCCACCACAGAAGAACCCTTCCCAGAGATGCACTCCAAAGCATATTGGAAGGTCTCAAAAAACAAGACTGGCCACTACATCTCCATATTTTAATCCCTTTAATAGGTCTCCTCTTTCACATTCCCATGATTCTATTTCAATCACACTAAAGGTATAGTCTTACCCCAGTGATTCTTCTCATTATGGTTCACAATACGAATCAGATGCCACTCAAATGACTCAACAACATCTAGCTTGATTCCATAAATGAATATCACATGAGAAGGGTTAGTATGATATCTCCAAAGATGTGACACATGAAACAAATCATAAATAGAACTGTAATTATATGGAAGGTCAAAATGGAACACCACTAGAGTGACCCTTTATACTATCTCGAACGGTCTAAAAAAACTGGGCGCTAGCTTTTCCTATTTCCAGATACGGTATTTCCCCAACCTATGTGACACACCATAGGAAATATCTGATTGTCACTATACAATTTATGATATCTCTTCATGGTTAGAAACCACTTTTTGTTCAACTGAACTTACTTATATGTATTATGCATGAGATTAGTCCTAACAAGCACTAAATCACCAATATTTAACCAGTAAAGAAGAAAACAACACAACATTACATAAAAATCCTCAAAAGGGGCTATCTAGATTTATTCATGAAATATTTTATTATAGGTAAACCCCATGAGTGATATATTTTCTCTTAATAACCATCTAAATACAAAACACAGGCTTACAACATATCCTATAGAATATTTTTCTTCTACTTAGATTAACCGTCAGTTTGAGAATGATATATTGTACTCAGATGAACCTGAGATCCTAAATCCTTTTGAAGGACCTTCCAAATATAAGACATGAAACAAGGATCTCAATCATAAATGATACTCCTTGGAACACCGTACATTCAAACTATATCTCACATGTATACTATCCAAATCATCAACTGAGAAGGTATCACTAATAGGAAAAAAGTGGGAAACCTTCATTATTCAATCCACAATCACCCATACTACATCATTATTGTGGGGTGTATTGGGTAATCCTATCATAAAATCCATAGAAACATCATCCCATTTCCATTCTGTAATGGGTAAAGGCTGTAACAACCCATCTAGCCTTTGATACTCAGTCTTCATCTACTAATAGGTGAAAAATCATTCCACAAATCTTGCTATCTCATTTTTCATCATTTACCACTAGTATTTTCTATAAATATCATGATAAATATTTGTCAAACCTAGATGTACAACCCATCTAGAAGCATGGAAATATATCATCAGTTCCTCGCGCAAACCTGAAGGAACCCATACTCAACCACAAAAAAGAAGTACATCACTACTACTAAGAGACCATCCTAATGGTGGATCCTCACCATATAATATGTCCCTATGATCTAAGACCTCTGGATAAAATACCTACTCTCTCTTGATCAAGTTAAAAATCATGGGTAACACAAATATTGAAGTCAGAGATACTCATCCCTTGAATTCCTAGACATCTAGATGCATGTCTACAAAAATTAACATCAACCACCACTCATCAAAAGACTCCCACACTACCTCTGTCCATGTCTTCTGACTCAAGGAGTTTGAAACAACGTTTCTATTTCTCGATGTGTAAGCCAACTCGATGTCGAAAGACTGTTGATACTCGACCCACCTCCCCTACCAAAGGTTCATGTCTCGTTGTGAAAAGATGTACTTGAGGCTATTGTGGTCTGTTTACACCAAAAACCTCTCACCCATTGGATAGTTCCATCAAAATATTAGGGTGTGTACCATCAAAACTAACTCCATACCGTGAGTAGGGTAATTCCTCTCATGCGGTCTCATCTTTATGGAGCCATAAGCAACCACTTGATCCTCTTGTATCAGAAATTATCCGAGTTTGACTCCAGATGCATCATAGTATAGAATATACTCCTTACCTAGAATAGGTAAAGTGATGATCGATGTTAAGTTCAACCTGATATTTAGCTCTTGAAAATCTCTCCCACAATAATCCAACCAATCAAACATTACCCCTTTCTTGTTCAGCCTAAACATCAGTGCTTCCAAACTAGAGAAGTATAGGATGAAATGATGATAGTAACCTACTAAAACAAGGAAAATTTAAATCTTAAATTCATTCTTGGTTCGTTCCCAATATATCAAGACTTATACCTTCTATGGGTCTACTAATATAAACTATAAGATAACATGTCCCAAGAAGTGAACTATATCAATATAGAAGTTATATTTCGATAGATTGGAATAAATCCAATGCTCTATAAATGTACTAAATATGATATCAAGACATTGGGAATGATTTTATGTAGACTAGGAGTAAACTAATATTTCATTCATTAAAAATACCAAAAACTGATCCAAGAAAGAATGAAAGATCCATTTCATCAAATCCATGAATACTATTAGTGAATTTATCAAACTAAATGGAATAACCATGAACTCATACAATCCATAAATGATCCTAAAAGTAGTTTGGGGTATGTTCGATGGTATGAACCTCAACTAGTGTTATCATGACCTCAAGTCAATCTTGAAGAATATCTTTGAACCTCTCATCTAGTTTAAAATATTGTCGATACAGGGAAGTTGATACCCATTCTTGACCATCAACTAGTTTAGTCTGCGATAATTCACACATAAGTTCAAAGTTTCATCATCCTTCTTGGTAATAAGTACTGGATATCCCCATGGTAATTTACTAGGCCATAAAAATCCTTAAGTTTCCATATCTCCCAATTGAACTACCAACTCACAAAGCTCTATTGGTGCCATCTTGTAAGGTAGGATAGAAACATGCTCTGCTATCATCACCAACTTGAACATGAACTCGATCTCTTTATCAGGCGGTATAAAAAAATCTTGAAAATGGTTCACCACTGAAGGGAAATAATCCTGATTCCTTCCACCATCATCCAGATTAAGTCCTGTTATATGAGATACAAGACAATCAAATCAACACTGAATTAGTCCTGTATAACCATCTTGAAGTTACCACTCACCCTGGTGAAAATAGTTTTCCCTTATAGAGATATAAAGGTAACTCTCTTAGTATAATAGTAAATATGATCCTAGTATAGAAATATCCAATCCATACCAAGAATAGAATTGAAGCCTATCATTTCCAGAATAAATAGTTCCCAAAGGAAATGGTAGCCACCAATTTCAAGAAAACATTACCTGAAATGTCATATATCCTCTGACCGCACTCCTAATGGTGTGTTGATGGTCATGATGCCATCCAATATCTTCAAAAACAGTACCAAAAAATTTACAATTGAGTTGATTAAAAATAATTTCATGCTATTGTATAAAAAAATGCATGCAATTTTAGATGATACAAGAATTTTACCTCTAATGGTAGAAGGTCCTACATCCAGACTACTCAGAGTAGATAACATAACATAGATCTAACTCAAACCTCTTCCTTAGGATCTAGTATAACACCCCTGTTCCATTCCCTCTAGCTGGTAATACCACTCATATGATGGGGTACCACATCCCCTACCTCAACCTGATCATCCAAAGAGACTCTAGCTACTAGTCTACTAAGGGGTAACTGAGTCTTTCCTAGAATTAGGTGCCTATCTTGATCTCTTGACACTATTTAGATACTAAAAGTTCCTATAGAACTTCTAAATATGACCCATCCTACTATAGGAATGACACACCACTGCAGGGTAATGACACTGGGGATTCTTGTATCCCAACCTTCTATACTGGAAGCACTACATTGAGTCGTGATCCTAAGGTGGAAGTCCAATCATATGGATGCTCTACCCACTAATTCCTTGATAAATACTCACTACTGGAAAACCAACCTATACCCATGGGTTTAAACCGTGGTTATATCCCCTAAAATTGTGGGTATAGGCAATACCCACAATTTTCAAAACCTTGGCTAATGGAGGCATGGGTATAAACCTATACCCACAGTTTATATACAAACCATGGGTATAGGTCCTAGATATTCTATCATACCCATGATTTTAAAAAAACATGGGTATATATCTATACCCATGGTTTTAAGAACTGTGGATATAGATTATCCCAACAGAGAACCTATACCCGTGGTTATCCAAACCATGGGTATAGGTATCCTCCTTCATTTGGCAACAACAGCAACACCACCACCTTTTCCTCCAGCTCTTGAACCTATAAATAAAATAAAATATATAATATACATTCAATTCAATATAAATATTGTATATTTTACATTCAACCAACTTCTTTTAATAGTTTTCAACCATATAAAATACTAAAATATACATATACATCCATACAACCAACCAATTCAAGTCATTAAAGAAACTTTCAAAAGTCTCCTTCCTATTAATTCAAAAATATAGGGGATCAATATTTCCCCCACCACAAACATCCTCATACTCATTAAAATAAACAACATCATAATCACTATTAGCACTATTAACAACATCCTCATCACCAACAACATCATCTAAAGAAGCAACTACATCATCTGTAGTAACAACATCATCAACAACATTACCACCACCACCTTCATCTCAGTATCCTCATTAACATCACTCAGGTCATTATTTAAAGAGTGAATTGATTCTATATATGAATCAATAATAGTATAGACCTCTAATAAAAGTGATTTACTTATAACTGACATAGCTTTCAGGAATTATTCAGTGATAATATTACTTATTTCACATTCTTGTTTACTTATTTCATTCTCCTCTAAAGTTATTTGTTTCCTCATATGCTTCTGTATGAGTGATTTGTAGCTCTAGGGTCTGACAGGCTTGAGAGGATCCTAATGAAGACCAATACTTAGTGGGGATGATATTTTTCCCTTGTTGGCATCAGACTCTCACCTGACGCTCCTCACCTAAAACCTTACTCAAATGACCATTTGGACCGAATTTGTCATCTTATTTATCATTGAGGTCCACCAGGGAAAACTATTGAAAATATAATAAAGATATTTAATTGTTAATTTTGTATAAATAATTGAAATATAAATAAAAAAATTACAATATTTTCTTGTGTTTGTTCATTTACTACACTTCCATCTTTTTTCTTCCTACTCAAGAAAAATAATTTTTCTTGAGGTACACGACCTTCAATTCCCAATACAACTTGCTATAAATGGGATTTATTAGTATAAAAATATTCCTAATATAAACATCTTATAATCATGAATAATAATACAATGGAATAAATTTTAAATGAATGAAAAATTCATAAATTTAAACATGTGATAAACAGTGATGATAAATTCATATATAAAAGCTAATAATAAACACTTTATAATTTTATCTACTCATTATAAAAATTCAATAATCTTTAATATGAACGGTTTATATTCATTTTTTAATATAATCCCATATTATTAATTATATGTCCAATTTTCCTATAGGGATAATGACCATATAGGCCAATTGTCCATTAGACACCAATTAGCCATTCAGCCTATAGACCATTGACCATTAGGTTCTAATTGGCCTATAGGCCCAATGGATAATTGGACTCTAGGCATAATGGATAATTGGCCTATAGGAATAATGCCCAATTGGCCTCTAGGGATAATGGACAATTATCCTATAGGCCCAATGACCAATTGGCCTCTGAGCCTAATGGCCAATTGGACTCTAGGCCATTAGGTCATTTGAAAGGGGGTATTTTGAACCTTATATTAAATATATTAATGATAATAAAACTTAAAAATAATCATGAAAAGATAACTAACTAAAAATATAAATCAAGATATTATTTCAATTCAAATTAAGGTACCTGGTGGTTCTCATGCTCGTGAATTTTTATGCACCCCAATATGTGTAGATATGTCATTGAATATTTTTTATTTTTTTCCTGAAGATTCCTAAAAAAATTATATATAATTAATAAGAATTAAATTTTATATGAAAAACATTAAAGATTGGGAATAACTTAAAATAATATGTCTTCCAATATGTGATCTTTTTTTGATATTGAGTTTTTGGACCATCAAGTAATATGGGAACACCCTTTAAATCAAAACCAACTTTTCTCCTCCAAACAACATATCAATCATGCTTGTATGATCTCCATAACTCCCCAAGATCCATCAACCTTGCAAACTTAGTAGCTTCACAGTCAGGAATGTTAAACCAACTCTACAAAAAACATGTTAATTCATATAAATAAAACAATAATATAGATATAAATTTATAAAATTTTCTTATCCATATATGTGCCCATGATTTTTGTTGTTGTCATTACTGAGATGTATCTATGACACCGGTTCCACCAGAATGATATCATAGAACTTGAATAAATTGTCCATGAAACTTATAAACTGCATTTAATTTTTACCTATAATATGATTTTATTCATTATAACCCACCATTATCCATGTTTGGTGATTCCAGGATTCTTGTATATGAGTGTTCCCACATTAACTACTAGAAGATCCCACCGAATAAGATAACAGGGAAAAAAGAGGAACCAATTCATGGTACAACAAGACAAAAATGAAATGATATAATTTGACACTGTTATAATAAAAAACTGACATAGGCTGATCAATAGGCAATGATGGATTCATGGGTTGTCCTAGATTAGTAGCCTCTAAAAGAAGTGTCTATTCCAATGCATGCTCTGGGTAATCTTCATGCACTAGAGTGGAAGCTGAAGGAAAAGACTCATCAGATGTTGGATGGATGGTGGGAAATGGATACGACATAGACATAGAAGAATATGGGTAGTAGGCTTGGGGATACATCAAAGGATATGGATACAGGTAAAGGTGGGAACATTAATGGATGAGGCATAGACATGGTATGGGAAGAAGAGGATAAATGAGATGATGATGGAGGCATGAGTGGAAACATTCCTAGAAGCGGCATAAACATGGTATGGGAATAATAAGATAAATGATATTATGATGGAGGAATGGATGGGAACATCCCTGAAGGCGCAATCGGAGGATGAAAAGGTATGGTAGATGGGATGTCCACTGGTGGGTTAGTGTGGAAATAGGTATGATGGGTGCTCCGCCTAGGTCTAGGAACATCCCCACTCGGACCCATGCTAGTAGGATGAGGAGTCTACTCTGGTGAATTGAATGTACCTAATTTTTTTTGATAAATAATATGAACATGAAATTATATGTAATGTGGAAGAAAAATATTATAATTATTATACTCACTAAGGAAAGTGAAGGAGGAAACCCATGCTTGCAAACCTATCGATCAAGATCAAATAATCTCTTCCTTCGAAAAACTGAAGTATTTGTCATAATTTGCATAATAATTAAATGCTAGTTTTTTAGAAGCAATTTATAAAAATCATGCATACAACTTAGAAGTCAAAGAAGGCATAAACAATGTCATAACATATTTTAGTAACAAAAATTTAAAACAAAGTTATAATTTTTTTAAAAACTGTTTTAAACCCATTTTTATTAATTTAAATAAATATAATTAAATGAAATGAAACCAAACAATAATAAAACAAACATATCATTCCAAAATGAAACTAAATTAAAGTAATTATAGTAATACCAACATGGGAAACTCATGTCAAGGTAAACTGAATGAATTGTGAACATATATGGTTGCTTATAAATATTACCGTCCACTACTTCAGGTTCAACATAAACTCTCATAATGGGACAATTAGAGTCATAAAATTCAATATTTTGGTCAACACCAATGGGGGTTACAATAGTGGAAATTTAATCCCCATTATCATGAAAAATATTTCTTGGTATTAATTCATTAATGACACTGTAATTAGGTCTCATATGATCTTTCACATAAAACACTTGTTTTTCTATTGATTCCAAAATGTATGGTTCATCATTATATAGGAATTGACTCATGTCAATAACTCTGAATCCAAAATCATCAATAAATGTACCATTTCGTGTCATTGAATCAATACATTTATATTTCATCATTGTGAATCGACCTTGAGAGTAGTGATATAATAATAATATTTTTCTCGAAAAGTTTATAATAATACACATATTCATATTGGGGCCGACTATATGATGAAATAATATAACAATTCGATGTAGCATTTAACATAACACCATAATGTTGTGTTCTGATTTTCACCACTCAATCAGTTGTAACAAATTTATACCCATTGATTTTTAAATATTTTCATTCACAAACCAAAGAATTGGGACCAAAATCTAATGATATTAATTATTGAGAAACAGAGTCAACAGGTAAATTCAATACATGAAATATATATGAATAATACAATTAAATGGATATATATATATATATTAATATAATTAAAGTAATGTAAATACCTTTGATTTCAACCAAGAAAGAAACTCTTGGCTATGAAAAGCCTCTCTCATTGTGAAAGGTGAAGATCAATGAACTCTACTTATAATTTGTTTATGTTACCTACATAAAACAATAATAAAAGTATATGGTATATGTGAAATGACATAGTATGAGATAACATATAAATATTAAAATTACTTACTCAACATAGTTATCAAACAAACCACAGTTAAACAAAACTGTGTGATGTTCCATATCCCGCTCTTCAAGGATCAATGTAGCCAATGTATATAAATCATCAATTCCTTCTATTTGAGGAAGAGATGGAAACAAGGGATTAATTTCCCCATACTTATCATATTGATTTCTCATTGGCCATTTTTGTCTTGGGATCACATTATACAAATACATTGAACAAAAATATATATATTCTTGAGCCAGATAACCTCTCACAATAGAACCTTCAAGATAATTCTTGTTTCAGACATATGATTTAATTGTGAAAATATTTATTTTAGTAGGATAGATCCACCAAAAAGAAACTAGTCCCCCAAGAAGTGTTTCAGTTAGATGATGGACTATTAAATACATCATGCAAGTGAAAAATTATGGAGGATTTGTTTCAACTCACACAAAATTAATGGTGCCTCTTACTGCATTTTTATCAAGAATGACTTGGATAAAATTTTAGCAAAAACTTAT
This sequence comes from Viscum album, assembly GCA_963277665.1. Classification (NCBI taxonomy): domain Eukaryota; kingdom Viridiplantae; phylum Streptophyta; class Magnoliopsida; order Santalales; family Viscaceae; genus Viscum; species Viscum album. Next base: position 59,154,553 of record OY728156.1, read on the forward strand.
CTACAAAAATGGCACAAGCGAATCACTATCACCCTTACACTATTAGATAGAAAATGATGAATTTATATTGGAATAAATTCTTGAGGAAGGATGTGATAATCATGAGTTTTAGGGATTATAGTTTCAAATCTCTTCTATTGGCTTGTTTAGATATATTGATGGAATAACCATCTAGAACCTTGATATCATCTAATACTGCTAGAAATAGATTTTTCGATGATGGTTTCATCAAATAAGAAGAAAAAGGAACTTTATATTTGTTTTTACCGATACACACAAGATGCAGTTCTGGTTGAATACCCCAATCCAAAATGTCCCGAGGTGATCAGAAGTTATATTTGTTCTCCCCCTTTGGTTTCACCAGCTCTCTACTCAGTTTCGCCGGCTCTCTGCTCCGGTGGGATGCTCAACGTTTGAATTCAAGGTCCGTGGTGGCAGTGCCTCACGCGGCGCATGGCGTTCGGTGTATGTCAGAGATTTGGTATGATGATGTTTGGATTTGAAGTTTGAATTTAAAATTTGGATGTGTTTGATATGGGAACCGGATACCCAAAACCGGCTATTTGAAAAGGAAAAAAATGGTTTGCAGCAGGTAGACCAACATGAAAAATCACACTACAACAAAACCGATGTTTAACAACACTGGTATTTATCAGCGCTACAAAAATCACTGATAAATGACATCTTTATCAACACTAAAGAAATCACTGATAAATTTAACCTTTTAGCATAGATTTTTTTAGAACAGATAAATGGAACCTTTACTAGTGATTTATTTTTAGCAGTGATAAAGGTTACCCTTTATTAGTGACTTTTTAGCACTAATAAAGGGTACCCTTTATCAACCTTTTATTTTTAGTACTGGTAAAGGGTACCCTTTATCAGTGCATTATTTTTAGTGTTGATAAGGGTTCAAATAAATAAAATTAAATAATTAAATAAATACTTAAAATGAGTTTATTAAAATAATATTAAAAATTTTATTATTTAAATAATTATTGATAAAAATGAATAAATTGATTATACATTATAAAATATTAAACATTTTATTAATTATATAATTATGATAATTAATGTTAATAAAATATATATATTAAATATATAAATATATATTAATGTATATAAGTATGATTTATATATTGAAAAATATTTATGATCTTAACATTAAATAGTCATATATTTAGTGAATAATTATTTATAATTAAAAAATAATTATAATATATTGACTAATTGACTAATTGCATAGTCAATTAAAAATACCGACTAATTTCATAGTGTAATGGACATATAATTGAATGTCATTTGATTTTTAAATTTAACATAGATCAAATGTGTGTTATATTGATTTTACATATACATAATTTTTTCATTTCTATATACAATACAGAGACACACAACTTATCCATTTTTTCAATATTGTTAAAGTGTACTTATTTTTAATTTATTCAATTTCACCCATTTTTAACATATATGCTTGCATGCACTTAAAATTAGATATAAAAATTATTTTTTAAAAATATTTATATAATTATAAATAAATAATTTTAACATTATAATAAATATATTTAAAAAGGAATATATTTACTATATTTATATTTATATTTATTTATTAAGTATAAATATATATTTAAATTTTTTATTTATAATTATAATTATAAATCCTTTATATGTGCTTAAGTAATAAGCACTGATAAAGGTAGGTATTTATGAGTTCTTTCTTTGCACTAATGAAGATGAGGCTTTATCAGCACTAAAAAAGTGCTGATAAATATTCCTTTTTTTACCATCACTTATTACTTAAGCATTGATAAAATTACTCTTTATCAGTGCTTATTTGTAAGCAATGATAAAAGTGTCCTGATATATTTAAAAATCCTAATGATTTTCGAACCCATCGCGATATCATAAACTTTCGACAAAAGCCACCCACTTCCGGCGCTCCTACTTAGTGAATCAAAGCTTGAATCACACCACTCGACTGCCTCCAGTTTCTCGAACATCGTCTAACATTTGGTGTGTAGAACCCTAGGACACCCTGAGAGGGGAGGGGTGAATCAGGGTGTCAATTTTTTCTTTTAAAGTGATGGATCTTTTTCCCATGTTGGTAGGAACTCATTAAACCTATATGATGGATATGATCAGCAATCCAAAATTCACATGCAAAGAGATGAGGCATCACATTTACTTGGTTCACCACTAAGGGAAATGTCCAAGGAGCATATTCTGATAGTGTGTTAGTCATACCAAAATCCACTAATATTCACTAGCTTTGGAATAATTTTTTTGGTAACAGTCACTCTGTGCTAGGCACAATGGCTTTACAAGATTTCAGGGATATATCACTAATTCTCTCAAAACACTTCTACTGAGTCTCTCTAGCTCACTTATTTGAGAGAATTATGACTTAGTTTATCAACTTGAAGGTCGATTCAATGATTTGGAATTAAAGTATTTGTCCCTGACTTAGCACAAGACTCTACTTGCACTGTAGAACTAAGTTGATGCACACTGAATGCCCTATACAATTAAACTTGATATTGAAAAACTAACTTTCCCAAAGCTCTTTTGCGAAGCTCACTTCTTCGAAAATCACCCTTTCCTTCACAGAACACACTGCCTTCTTGAATCTCCCTTTCCTTCTCGGAACAACCTACCATATCGAAGATCACTGAACCAACATAGAACATACCATCTTCATGAAGCACTCAAAACTTAGAAGAATTGACTTCATTCAAGACTGTAAGAGTATTTTCATGAATCTCAAGCTCGCATAGACAACCAGTTTCACATATCACCCCTTACTTCATGCAATCAGAGCGATTCTAGATTTTCTCTAAAAAGTTTTTCTCAAATAAAGATAGATAAACTCTTATTTATAGGCTCGGTCGATCACAAAGTTCCACTACCTCTAGCACATTTTTTGGATCAGTGAAAAACATATTCTCAACACTCATCCATTTACAAAGTTCTATGGAAATTCTCTATTCACAAATCTCCTTGTAACCACATAGATTTCCGTTAAAACACTTCGCGCCACTATAGAGCTCCAATTCTCATAATCACGAAGTAAAACCATCTCAAATCACAATGCTTCATATCTTCGAAATCCTCAATCCAATCTTCATGAAATCCATGCCTTTACCATATTTGTGAAGAGTTGATTCCAGAAAAATACCTTTCGTGAAGCTTGAATTCTCATAATCACAGAGCACACCATCACAATAATTTAATCCTTCGTGAAACAAAAATCATGAATCCCATATCTACAAAACTCATACATTTTCCATATTTTCATAAGGCCTTCAAGAAAAACCACTTTTCACAGTGCTTTCCATTCTCCAAATTTTGGACCCAAATTTTTTGGCAAACATTAGGAAATGATGCCACCTTCAATACTACTTTTAGATTGAACAAAATGACCCATTTCTTTGTAATATTACTGATCTTCCATGAGAGGATTGATAAAAAAGAAAAACCACACTACATTTCAAAAAAGACCATCCTTGGTTCCAACAATCTCCCCCTTTTTTGGAAATTTGTAGATAAATTCAATAGATCACCATCCACTTTCAAAACCTGATACAAAAGAATCAACTCAACCAACACTCTAACTCTACATAATCAATGATTGGTGTAGAAAACAAGAGGGGAAACATGGCTTGGGTTCTCTTGTTTTGGAATGCTTAAATATTCCTATGCCCATCTCTGACTATTTCCTCATAACACCAATATGTTTTCTTCATTCTCATTTCCCCCCCTTTTTAACACATCATTCTCCCCCATTGTAACATTTTTGAATTTCTCTATTCTACATATTCCTATAACCAACCAGAAAAACATTGCATTATCATTGAATTTCTCTATTCTCCCACATTTGTAATAATCCCAATGATCCTAAATTTGACTTGTAGAGTTCAAAACACACTCCCCCTAGATTGTATCTCCCCCATAAACCTGTATCACTTATACAAACAAATTAAAAATAGTTAACACAACTAGGGAGAGGGGAACACTCATAACTTCCTCATGCACTAGGATGTGGTTGAACACCGAGGTTCAACCAATGCTTCTCGAACACCTGTGCTGACAATGGATTGGTTAGTATGTCAGCCACTTGATCATCAGTGCCAATATGATCCATTTTAATCATAACTTGTTCAACCTTTTCCTTGATAAAGTGATATCTAAAATCAATGTGATTTTTACAAGAATGTTGAACATGATTCTTTGTAAGATCAATTTTTCTCTTGTTATCATAGTGAATCACCATCCAATATTTCACATCATAAAAAATATCCATCAATTGTTGATCCATACACAATATTTGAGTGCAAGCCTTTATCATGGAGATATACTCAGTTTCTACAGTACCAAGAGAAGTGATTTATTATTTCTTACTCAACCATCCCACACATTTCTTTCTAATAAAAAATTCTCCACCACTTGTGGAATTTCTATCAACCACGTCTCTAGCCTAGTCAGCATTAGAAAAATCCAACAGTTCATTATCTCTTCCTTCATCAAAGTATAACCCATAATTATGAGTAACTTGAATGTACCACATGATTCTTTTCACTAATACCATATGTTCTTCTTTCAGAATACTTTGAAAGCGGGCCTCTAAGCATGTTGTAAAGAAAATATCTGTCCGTGTCGCAGTCAAGTACAATAAGTTTCAAATGATTCTTCCATATAGTTTGGGATCTATAGATGTCCCATACTAATGATTTCTCAGTTTAGTTCCAACCACAATCAGAGTCGACATTGGTTTGGAGTCATGCATATTGAATTTCTTCAGAAACTCTCTTGCATATTTTTCCTAAGAGATGAAAGTGATGTATTTCCATTGAATCACTTGCAGACCTAAGAAATACGTGAGTTCACCAATCATGGAAATTTCATATTCTGCTTTAATGTGATTAGAAAATTTATCCACTAACCCTTGAATACTTCCACTAAGAATAATATCATCAACGTACACTAATACCATGAACTAATATTTCTGATAATTCTTCACATAGATATTGTGATAAATTTTTCCTCTTTTGAATTCAAGTTTTTTTAGATAAGAATCCTTCCGATGGTACCATGCCTATGGTGCCTACTTCAATCCATAGATAGTTTTCTTTAGTATGAAGACCTTCATTTCATCACTGCCAAGAAGAAAACCAATGGTTATTCTATATAAACTTCTTCAGAAGCACCATTTAAGAAAGCAGTTTTGATATCCATTTGATACACTTTGTATTCTCTTTGAATTTCCATGGAAAGAAAATTTTTGATTGACTCCAATCTAGACACAAGAGGAAATGTATCTTTAACATTCAATCCTTAAATCTATGAATATCCTTTACACACCAACCACTTAGTATTTATGATCACATTACCATGCTCATCATATTTGTTCTTAAAAATCCTCTTCGTACCAATCACATTGTGACCTTTGAATCTTTCTACTAGATCCCATGTTTGGTTCTTGTCAATTTGTTCTAACTCTTTATTCATGGATCTAACCCATGATTCATCCTTTGTAGTTTATTCAAATGAGGATGGTTCTAAAACTAAAAGGAATAAATATTATGCATTATTCTTAATTCTATTTGTTTGTGTGGGTGCGGTCCAATCCCCAATGATATTGTATTGGTCAATTTATGCTCTTCAATTTCTCCTATGGGGTTCAGGAGGATTTTCTTCAACCATAATTTCTTCTTCCGATTCTTCATGTGAATCCACATCATTTTTTGACCTCTGAATTTTTTTCACACCTTCCTCTACTTCTTCATTTGAATATGTTCCATGCCCATATCTTCTACATCTTCAATCACATCAGCATAAGATCCCCTCATTGTATTTGTGGTATTATCTTCAACTATCTTAACATCACTGATTTACATAATTTTTCCAAGACACTATTTGAAACACTTGTAGGTTTTTCTATTAATTGTATATCCAATGAATATTCCTTCATCAGCCAAATCACCATATTTTCTTTGATTTCTTTATTTTTTTCTGATAAAATATTTCCTTTCAAAAACACGAAAATACTTCAAAGAGGTCTTCCTTCCATGCCAAAAATCATACAGTGTCTTGGTTTCTCCCATATATATCCTTGTTCAATTTTGAATATACACCACAACTTTAACATCCTCTTTCTAGTAATGTCGAGAGATGCGACTCTCAATCATAATAGTTCTGACTATATTGTTCGCCTATCGATTACTGTTATCAATAAATCCATTTTGTTGCGGGGTTATCACATCAGCCACTTCATGTTGTATTCCATGATTCTCTAGGTAATTTTCAAAATTAATGGATGTGTATTACCCTTTATTTTCAGATCGTAGAACTTTGATTGTCTGTCCAGTATCATTCTCAGCAATTCAGCGATAAGTTTTCTTGTAGTCAAGAACTTTCTGTTTCCTATGTATAACCATAACACAAGCCATTAGAATATAATCATCAATAAAAAGAACAAAGTAACTTTATCTATGCATTCCATAAACATTTATCAGGACACATATGTCTATATGGATGAGATCAAGAAGATTTGATACCCTTTTTTTCTTTGTATGATATGAACTATAGATCAACTTCCCTTGTATACAGAAATCACACATCTTTTCCCATTCACATTTCAGATTAGGGATATCTATGACCATATTCAGCTTATATATCTTTTCCATGTCTTTTTGATTAATGTGCCCCAACCTCCGATGCCACAAGTTATTTTCTTCTTCAATAGTTAGATAGAAAATATTCTCTCTTCTATAAACCCAGTATAAGTGTCCATATATTCTGTAACCTTTCATGAGAGAATTCCCTGTCTTTCCCTTTATAGTGCATTCTTTTTGATTGAAATTCACTATAAGTCCCGAGTCAAAGAGTTGACTCACACTAAGAATATTGTGATGCAAACTATCCACATAAATAACTTCAGTTTTCTCCACCTATCCATTATCTAGCTTAGTAATTACACTACCTTTTATCATCAATGTACCATCATTATCGAACCTTACTATTCCATCAAACTTATTCTTAAAATTCATTAATAGGTCTATATTTCCCATTATATGGGATGATCAACCACTATCAAGAATCCAAGTGCTTTTGTTCTTTTTAGCTTTGAGAGCTACTTCTACAAGGTTGGATTTTTTCATTTTTCCTCTTTTCCTTCCATAAAATATTATATTGAGTGGAGGATAGGGATGTACTTTCATATATCTTCTACTTATTCATGGGTTATTCCTATTTATGATCTTATTCCAAATAAGAAAACCCATTTGAAATAGAAACACTTCCTGGTTGGAAAATATTGGCATGTCTCTGAATTTTGTATGAATTTCTCATGTCATTCCTCCACCTGAAATACACAACTTTATGGACAATGTTATAATAATAAAAACAATATCTATAGAAATTATTTCTTCTATAAGAATTAATATATGAAATTTTTATCCTTTATTGAACTCATGGCTCTTCCCCATTCAAATAGCTCCTTGCCTCTTCACAATATGACATGGTATAAAACAAATAGACATAGAATTGACATTTAATAAGTGGAAACATCTTCTCATTTTGATTAATTCTCATGTATCCTTCATTAGGAAATTTTTTCAACTACCTATCATTTATGGATACTTGAGGATAATTTTCAGTTATTCTTTCAGTTTGAATTGAGTGTTTCTTTTTCATCACTTTAGGAGACTTTTCAGCATGTCCAACTTTCATCTTTCCTTAATTCTGGTCCACTTTATTTGTATCATTTGATTTTTTAGCATCACAACCGATTCCATTGTTTCCTATACATGCGGGTCTTTGATCATTAAAAAAAATTTCAACTCTATAAGAACCAAACTTTTCTTTCTCCAACATCTGAGCATTTGAAATCTTTCCAAACTATATTTTATTATTTGTTTCTTTTGAAATTGATTCACTTTAAAGTTTACTCCTAAGAGTAACAACTTATTCTTCAAGACCCTCAATAGTCTTGGACTTCTCTTCTAGTCTGTAGGTGAGGTCATTGATGACCTTTTCCTGTTATTCAATTATTAGCTTCATTTGCACTACATATTTTTTTCTTTAAAGGGTTATTGATTTTACTTTTACTACTTATTCCAGTAATTCAATTTTATCCTTAATATGATCAACATATTCTGATGATTCTTCCATAAATTCACTCCACTTTTGGCATATGTTTCTTTGATTTTCAATCTTACCAATAGAATCCCTAAGTTGTGAATTTAGATCAGCCTCAATACCCAAATGATGATCTATAGATTTATCTTTTTATGTTTCTGACTTCTCAACAGTAGCCATCATAGATTCATGGTTTCCAGATTTAAATTCTAGTTCTTCTACCTCAAATAATTCATTATCATCATATTCTTCTTCACAGAAAAAACTCTTTTTCTGTAGTTTCTTTCCATATTTGAAGTTTCCCTTTTGGGGAAACCTTTTTTGAGGCTTTTGTGAGTTTCCTGCTTCACATTCATCATCATCGAACTTCCTTGAGAACTAAGAAGTAACATGACTAAATCTACCACAAAAAAACATTCCAAGGGTAGATTTACTTAAAATCTACCTTTTGATCTCTTGAAATTATTAGAAAATAGGGAAAGGAATTCGCCTTACTCATTTTCTTCATTAAAAATATCTCATGAAATATCAAGTTTTTTCATGGCTTTGAATTCCATTTCCTTGACGACATGTGTCGTCACGTCATCTAGATTGAATCTCATTTCACAGGAAACCTGAATACTTAGAAAATAGTCCAGATAATGTTAATACAAGTCCCTTTCCTCAAGGGCCGACACTTCTAGATTGTAGAGAGGTGAAATCCTTATCAAAATCTTCTTCACAATGTTAAGGTCTTTAATCTCTTTACTAAGACCTCAAATTTCTCCTAAAAATTTAGTAATTTGATTGAAGAAGGAATCTACATTTTCATTAGGATGCATCTTCAGATCATCAAACCTATTTTGGAAAACTTGGAGTTTCACCTCATTCACTTTGCTGTCTCCTTCATAGAAATTTTAGAGTTTTTCACACATAGAATTTACTGATGTGTAACTCATAACCTTTAGATATATATAATTAAAAAGAGAAATAGTGAGGTAATTATACACTTTGGCATAAAAATCAAGAATTTTTCTGTCTAAATATGTCATAGGCATCCTTTTAGGATCAGTGACCTGTATTCCTTGTGCAGTAGAAAAAATGAATTCAATTCCAAGATATCTTAGATGATATCTCATCCTATTATTCCATATAAGAAAGTTTCTTCCATCAAATAGGGGAACTCCCCTGACAATAATTGTATTTTAGGAATAATAGATTTAACACCAGCAACCCTTACCCTTTGTTACCACTTGCAGAACCCCAGGACACCCTGATAGGGGGGGGGGGGGATGAATCAGGATGTCAAATGTTTCTTTTAAAGTGATGGATCTTGTTCCCGCATTGGTAGGAACTCATTAAACCTGTATGATGGATATGATCAATAATAAAAGATGCACATGAAAAGATATGACACAACACTTTTACTTAGTTCACCACTAAGGGCTACGCCTAAGGAGCATATGCCGATAGTGTGTAAGTCATACCAAAATCCACTAATTTTCACTAGTTGTGGAATACAAAAGTTCAGTTATAGTCACTCTATGCCAAAAACAATGCCTTTATAAGATTTCTTGGATAACTCACTTTTTCCCTCAGAACACTTCCACTAAATCCCCCTAGCACACAACATTGAGAGAATTCTAATTTAGTTTATCGACTTGAAGGTCGTTTCAATGATTTAGAATTAATGTCTTTGTCCCTAACTTAGCACGAGACTCTAGTTGCACAGTAGACTTAAGTTGATGCACATTTAAAGCCCTATACAATTAGACCTGATATTAAAAAACTACCTTTTAAAAAGATCCTTCACAAAGCTTACTTCTTCAAAAAGTACCCCTAACTCCACAGAACACACTGCCTTGGCAAAGCTCCCTTGCCTTTAGAGAAAAACCTGCCTTCATGAATCTCACTGAGCCAACAAAGAATGTACCATATTTGTGAAGCACTCAATACTTATAATCATTGAATTCATTCAAGATTAGAATAGACTTTTCATGAAGATCAAGCTTGCATAGACAACTAGTTTTGTGGAGCACCCCTTACTTTGAAAAATCAGAGCAATTCTAGATTTTCTCCAAAAAGTTTGTCTTAAATGAATAGGGGTAGCCTCTTATATATAGGATTGGTTGATCAAAAATCTCCACCACCTAGAGTGAATTTTTTGGATTTGTAATAAACAACTTTGTGATGTTCCTCCATTCGCAAAGCTCTATGGAAATTATATATTCGTAAAGCTCATCGTAACCGTAAAAATTTCCTTCAAAACCCTTCGCACCGCTGTAGAGATCCAATTATCATAATCGTGAAGTAACAACTTATCAAATTGAAATGCTTCATATCTTTGAAATCCTCAATCTACTATTCAAAAAATCCATTCCTTTACCCTATTTATAAAGAGTTGATTCCAAAAAAGTACCTTTCGCAAAGCATGAATTATTATAATCATAGAGCACACTATCACAATACTTTAATCCTTATCGAAACACAAATCACGAAGCCCATATTTGTGAAACTCATGCCTTTTCCATATTTTCATAAGGACTTCAAGGAAAACCACTTTTCACAATTCTTTCCATTCTCCAAAACTTGGACCCCAAAAATTTGGCAAACACTAGGAAACGATGCCACCTTCAATACTTCTTTTGGATTGAACTGAATGATATCTTTCCTTGTAATTTTACTGATCATCCATGAGAGGATTGACAACAAACACAAACCATAATCCATTTCCAACAAAAACCAGCCTTGGTTCCATCACAATGTTCAATTGTAATTAGGGTTTCCGAAGTGGATTTTCTTCAACCTAGCGAGACAGGCCTTGCGATTTTCTTTGTGTATTTTTCATTTTATTTTTGATTTCTTGTTCGATGATTTCATGAGTTATTTATGGTTCAGTACTTGTTAACTATTTTTCTTTTAGATTATGAATATAAATATTTGTTTATGATCCATTGTTTGATTGACTACCGATTTGGATATCCTATTTTGGTATTTTTAAATTGTTGTTTTGAATCAATTTTCTTCGCTGTCTATATCTATACACCAGATTTCTCCACAAGCTTAATTTTTTCACGATTTTGAAATCTAAGAGAGTCACATATGGTCCACAGATAAACCAATTAAATAAATATTTATGCCACTTTATAAACAGTAGAGGTTTTGGATATAAAAACATTAAACGAATGAGAAAATTGATTTAGAAAACCAATTCTCAATATCTTGACGGTGGGAAGCAATAATATAATCTGATTTTATGCAATTTGTGTAGGGGAATTTATTTATTTAAATTCTATTTTAATATTTTTGTGTAAGTTTTTTTACTTAAAAATTTATTTTCTGAGAATTATGTTGTTTTATTTTAATATAACCTTAGTAAGGGTGATACCATATTTATTTATTTTCAATGGATCTCTATTTTTAAAATTAGTATGGAGTTGTATTTATTTTACTATGTTGTGATATTTTGTTGATTGGTTACATAGATTTTTATCAGTTTAAGTTATATATATATATATATATATATATATATATATATATATATATATAATTACAATAGTTTAGGGAGGAGGAGAAATACAACAAAAATCCTACTCTACACCAGCTGAGAATAACATGGCGAGACTCGAACTCGAGTTCTCACCGAGACCCCACAGAGCCGCTACCAACCAATATAGACCCTGAGGGAATACACACACACACACACACACATGTAAATATATATATTTCTATCTATTTATATGCATTTTATGAACTTATAATGTAAGGATGATTTTATAATTATTTATTCACAAATTATGGTTCTGGATTTCCAAATTATAAAGAGATTATATTTATTTTTATTAAAAATTATGTTTAAATGTGAATTTGTTTTGTAATTATGTGAATTATAAATTCCATGTTATATATATATATGCTTTAATGTTCATGGGATAGACGTTGCAAGGGTTGGTGTGTTTTCTCCCTTGTTTTTTATATATCTTATTGATGTGTATTATTTCTTTATGAAAAGTTATTTATGGACCTCCCTAGAATATCAAAGATGGGTCATTGTTTATTATATGGCCTCCCTAGAATCCTTCATATGTGTATATTTGATGTGATAACCTCCATATAATCCTTGGGATGGGTCAGTGTGGTGATATAGCATCCCAAGATTCTTGAGATATTTTCAAATATTTTATATTCCATTAACTTCAAATATAGTAATTAATTAGGTTTCTACATCACTTGTAACCGAAAATATAATGGAATTTATCAAATTTTATATATTAGAAATTATGGAAATTTGTTACTTGAGACTCACCCCCCATCTATTTTATAGAAAATCTTCATCCTCATCACCTTTATCACTTGAACAACCATTATTAAAATTTGGTACTTCAAACTAGTCCCCCATCTCTTTTATGTTTATTTTTCTACTCTGAGAATTAGTCATCCCATGGATGACTACTACTGAGAGTATTTCAAGAAAAATTGGTGCATGTCCACAAGAGATGAAGGATGTGAAAAAAAACCAAATGTAATGGTAAATGTTTATAAGATGAGATGATGAGGATGATTTGTCTATAAATTTCAACTTTGAATGAATTCATAGGATAACACCTACCATAGTGGATTAATTATTTTCTTTAATCCAATTACCAATTTTCTTCAACATACTAAAATTCTTTGAAATAATCAAATGTTGAGTTTCCCTTATTAGAATTGTCTATAACTTTCACCTTTTATAATGAATATATTATGTGCATATATTTATATATTGTAAAAAATTAATCTTGTATGAACCCAATAGGATGGATAAGAATCGAAAATGGATGCACAATAATATTTTAAAAAATGAGTATGAATATGGAGTTAAAGATTTCATCAAGTTTTCAAGAGATTATGCATACAACCATTCTAAAATATTATGTCGATGTTTACATTATTGTTATTCAAGAAAAATTAGTCCAGAAGAGTTGGAATAAAATTTTATTTGTTATGGAATAGATAAAATATATAAATATTAGACTAAACAAAGGAAAAAAATTGAATGTGGACACTGATTAGAATGATAATTCAGTTTATGAATCCTTTGATATGAATACCTTTGTAAATTATAATAGAGATCACACAGAAGAAATAAAAATGGAAATTGAATATGACCTTCGTGATTGTCCAAAGTTGTTTGAGAAGTTAATAATTGTTCCAAGAAACCATTGTATATCAGTTGTATTAAATACACAACATTTTCAGTTGTATTGAAGTTATATAATTTGAACGTTGGTAGTGGATGGAGTGACACTAGATTTATAGAACTACTTGGTCTCATGAATGATATGATACCAGAAGAAAATAAACTACCATGCTGAACATATGTCATTAAAATAATTTTACCTTCAATGGGAATTATATTTAAAAAATGCATACTTTTCCAAATTATTGCATATTGTTTCACAAGGACCTTGAATCACTCATAAAATTCCCTAAGTGTGGCACAAATCGATACAAGAAAAATGAATCAAGTCCTTTGAAATATGTATGGTCATTTTCTATCATTCCATAGTTTAGAAGACTATATAGATGTCAAGAAATTGTGAGACAATTAACATGGAATGTAGATACAATAATTAAAGACAAAAACCTACATCATCTACCAGATTATCCTCAGTGGATGAAAGTTGATTACGAGTTTCCTAAATTTGGAAATAATCCAAGAAACTTTCATCCTGCATTATCTACATATGGAAGAAATCTCTTTGGTGTATAGAGTATTACTCATAGTATATATCCCATCATGTTGGTAAATTATAACTTGCTTCCATGGTAATGCATGAAGTGTAAATACATTATGTTGTCTATTCTTATATATTGACCAAAGAAACCCAATAATGACATTCATATCTATTTGGCTCCATTGATTGAAGATCTAAAATTTATGTGGGATACAAGTGTTACAATGTATGATTCTCATAGAAGTCAATAATTCACATCGAGGTCCATGTTGTACATAATGATAAATGACTTCCCTGTTTATGTAAATTTATCAGGTTATAGAATTAAAGGAATGTTGGGTTGTCTCATTTGTGAAAAATGAACATAATAAGTTTGGTTGAATCATTCCTCAAAGATTGTGTTTTTAAGGCAACATAAATTTTTACCTCAACGACATAAATACTGATTCTGGATGACATTATTCAATGGGAATATCGAACAAGGTACAACACAATCTCCAGTAATGAGTGATCAACTGTACAATAAAGTAAAAAATATTGACACAGTTTTCGGTAAACAATTTTTTAAAAAACATACAAAATCAGGTTGGAAGAAGAGATCAATTTTCTTTGAATTACCGTATTGGAATTGTTTGTATCTGATACATTTTCTTGATGTCATGCATGAAAAAAATGTATTTGATAGTGTTATTGGAACATTAATAAATGTTCCTAGAAAAATGAAAGATGGTATCAAGGATTGGTTGGACTTGATTGAAATGGGGATAAGGGAAGAGTTGGCACCGATGATGGGTAAAAGGAGGAATATTTTTCATCCATTAACTTACACTCTATCTAGACAGAAAAAATTACAATTTTTCCTTTTCCTTACCAGTGTAAAATTTCCATAGGGGTATTCATAAAATATGAATAATTTCAGTTCAATGAATAATTTGAAGTTATAAGGACTAAAATATCATGAATATCATGTTTTGATGCAAGATTTAATGCTTGTTTCTTTCTGTTTCATTTTTCCTCAAAATGTATGACATACATTAACCAAAATGTACTTCCTTTTTTAATAAATATGTAGTAAAGTTGTAGACCCGATGAATTTTTCCATAATGAATAAGAAGATTTCAGTCATATTATATGAATTAGATATGTTCTTCCCACTACCATTCTTTGATATAATGGTCCACCTAATGGTTCACTTGGTTATAAAGGTTTAACTATGTGGTCCTATCCATTACAGATGGATGTACCCCATTAAAAGGTATATGAAGATTTTGAAGGGGTATATCAAAAATCAAAGTCAGCTAGAAGGTTGTATTGCAGAACGATATATTTTTGAAGAAGATATTGAATTATGTAGAAATTACTTATCAGATTTTGGAAGCATCGGTCTCCCAAAGTATTGTCACAATGAACACCTTCTAGGTGAATGGATTTTTGGAAGATATGTTGTTACAATTACCTTAACAGAGTCTAAGAAATCACATCATTACATATTACATAATAGTGAAGATTTTGATCCATACATTGAATCCCACAAAGAAATTCTTAGATAATTGAATCCATTAAGGGATGAAAGATGGATATCAAATACACATAATCAACAATTTATAGGATTGTTCAGAGATCAAATTTATAAGGAGTTATCTGAAAATCCAAATTCAATTTCCAAACCACTTCAATGTCTAGCTAGAGGACTGAATACAAATGTTATATATTACACTAGTTTTTTAATCTATGGTTATACGTTCTATATAAAAGAACACGACGAATTTAGTATGATTAAAAACAGTAGTGTTACACTTGTGGCTGAAGTGATGCACATATCCGTTTCCAAGGATAGAAATACAATTTATGTAAATATGTCATATTTTGTCATTATCGAACAGATATACGAATTTTATTATACAACATTTCAAGTTCTTATTTTCCATTTCAATTGGTTTGACAATATCAATGGAGTGAAAGTTGATGAAATGGGTTTTGTGAAGGTGAATTTCAGTATAGAAGGATAAAAAGATAACCCATTCATAATGGAATCACAAGTAGTGAAAGTATTTTATCTCTCTAATCCAATAAACAAGAATTGGTAGATTTTCCTACTGGAAACTAAAAAAATGTCGAGTTAGATGAAAATTCAATCGAGGATGACCCTTTCATTGGGATATCAGAATCAGTTCATGTCAGTCCCAATGTAGAAAATGTCTTATACATTAGAGGGGACCAAAAAGAGGGGATTTTGATTCTTGATAGAGGAAACAAATCCTTGAAACCTTTTAAAAAAGAGAGTTCAATGAGAAAGTAAAAGTGTTTTTTAATATATTATGTTTTACCTCATAATATTATATGTTCTATACTACATTAACATAATATAAATTAAATGTTTGAATACTCATATAGAAAATGTATTCTACACATGATGATGTTACCAATCCCTCAGAAGAACAAACTATAATGAAGTAAACCCTTTTTAAAATATGTAAATGTAATGTTACAATATACTTTATCTATTTTACATAAAATTATATAATGGAATGATGATTTAATTTTCATTATTCCTTGGAAAGTTTTTTTTATTTTAGAATATTTCTGTCCATATATCATGCCTTTGAAAGAATAGAAATGATGATATATCTGTTCAATCATAGAGGTAATATTGATTTTTTCACAGTAATATCATAGTCCATAGAATTAATTTATTTTTTCATATTTATGTTTAATTTATTTATTTTTAGTATTACTCACCTAATAATTATTTTCTTGTATAGGTGGATTCTTTTGTTTGAGTTGGAGTGGTCTATCCATCATTCATGTCTGTCTCCACCAAATATTCCATAGAATTTAATGTATTATTTCATATGTATTATTAATTTATTTATTCTTAGTATTAATCACATGATAATTTTTTTCTTATATAGGTGGATTCTTTTGTTCGAGTTGGGATGGTCTATCCATCTTTCATGCCTTTCTTCACCAAAACTTCCACAAAATTCTTCTCCCTCAAAATATTTTCACCCCTTGTAAAGACCAGTAAATTTCAAGGAATTTTTTTTCTTAATTTCTTTGGGATTTTACGAGTATGCAGTTTCTGACGGTACCTGATTCCGAGGCTCGGTGTGCTCAGAATCAATTTCCGAAGTTTAGCTCGGGTACGTTCAGTGAACGAACGAGCGGGTTTTTATACCTTTTAACCCGATGCTCGGAATTGAAATCTGAGGGCACCGATGGAACCGAAGCGCCGATAATTTCTTAAGAGGACCTTTACCGAAGATGCGTTTTCTCGGGAGGAGTTGTTAAAAATTATGGATTAATAAATAATTGAATAAAAATTGTAGAACAATTTTTATTCTTTATTCTAAGTGGTTATATCCTAAGTGTGGGAGTTGGGGTGGGACCCACTAGTTACTAACTACCTATGTGAGGATAAAGGTGAGGTGGGGCCCACACGATCCCCAACCCTTCACTTTCCTTAACTCCCTAACTCCCCTCTTTAATTGGGTAACTCCCCACTATCCCACATTAAATCATTCCAACACACACATAATCAATTAATTGAGTTATGTGTTTGAATTTTGGAAATTCGAAAGCATGACATGAATTAATAAAATAAGAGGAGACTTATTTTATTTTGGGGTTAGCTTGTTGTGTTGGGAATTGGGGAGAGAGCTTTAGATTTATTTGAAGAACTTCATCCTCCCGCGAAGAACGACACCCTTCGACGAAGAACGCCGTCACCACAAGGAAAGGCGACGTGCCATTCCTTCTTCTCTCCACAGCTAGTGTGAGATGCCGTCCCCTCCTTGGACACAAGCCAACGCCGTCCTCAAAACCTCACCCCACGATGCCATCTTTTGTGTCGCCGAAGTTTGTCATCGTTTGTTGAGGTAGGGGTTAAGTTCAATTTTAATGAATTAAAATTGTGCTTTTTTTTGTCGTTAAAGTATCTCGTTTAATTCTGCCAAATGTTATCGACGTAATGGGAGGAGGTCAGACTGCACAAACACGACCGATTTCTCCTCCCCTTTCCTTGATTGATCCTTGTTGATCATTATGGCGAAGGCAGCGCGGTGTCATTGGACCGTGTGGAAATGAAGAGTACCGCGACCAGAGCGGGCCAAGGCGATGGTGCGCAGCGCCATCGCGCCGCGCCGGTGAGGCCGCAGCCAGGAGTGTGCCGTGGCAGAGGGGCGCGGCGCCATCGCGCCGCGTCGGTCGGTCAGGAGCTGCGGCCTAAGGCCACGGCGGTCTTCAAAGGGGCGGCCGGCCAAGCCGGCCGCCGTCGCTCCAGGAGGTGGGACCCTCGCGGGTCCCACGACGGTTCAACCGGCCGGCCTATGGCCAGCTATTTTTCTAGAAATACCAGGGGGGGTCGTAACCCCCTAACCCTCGTTTAGGGCGGACCCCACCAGGGGCCACCGTTTCTGAGACAAGGGGGAGGTGCCTTCCTTCGCACCCCGCTTGGCCGAAAGTCGAGCCGCGACCGGCTTCCGAGCCGTGCCGCAGGCCGCGCTGGGCCGGACCTCCAGCACCGGATCGGGCCACACCAGCCAGGGCGGACCGCGCCCAATTGGGATGGAACCGGACCCGGGTCGGGTCGACCCGGTTTGGGCCGACCCAGGAGGTATTGGGCCGGATCGGACCGGGCCCAAACCCCCCATTTCGGACCCTCTTCAGTTAAACGTCCATATCTTGGATTGTGGACCTCCGATCGATGCACCGTCAGTTGCGTAGGGATCATTGGATAGAGACGGTTGTTTTGGTTTATTAAACTCAAGGTTTTGGCGAACTTTGGGTATGGGAGGGTTGGTTCGAACACGAAACCAACCGGGCCCTCGGAGCGGAAACACTTATAACATAAGGACCGGACGTCCGATTGACATGCGGTCAATTAAGTTGAATTCCTTTTAGTGAGATGGTTCTTTTGAATTAATACACTCGAGGTTTAGAGACAGCTGGAGTACGTTCGGTTTGGTTTTAGCTTAAAAACCAACCGGGCCCCTGGGACGGAAAAGCCAATATCTCTCAGACCGGGCGTCCGATTGACGCGCCGTCTATCGCGTTGAGTTCCTATTGACGAGACGGAACTTGGTGATACATCAACTCTGGACTTCGTGACAGTTGATGTATCGAACCACTTAGCTCGTGGAGCAGACCCTCCCGGAATCGAGCATGCTGTGTGCGGGAACCCTAGAGCTGGCTGCGACTGTGACGACGATGACGACTGTACTTGGATCCTACGTGGGTTCGGCATCGAGGATGACTGTACTTGGATCATCCGTGGGTTTGGCAGTGATGAAGACTGTACTTGGATCCTCCGTGGGTTCGGCAGCGATGACGACTGTACTTTGATCCTACGTGGGTTCGGCAGCGATGGTTACTGTACTTGGATCCTACGTGGGTTCGGCAGGGGAGATGATTCAGAGGCTACATCTATCATCTCCACCCCTCTTCGTGAGTAGTATACATGTGTGAGCTGAGTCTTGACTTTAAATCATTATCATCGATATGATTTACTTGCTTTCCTGTGTGGATTGGGTTGTGCTTTCCTGTGTGGAATATGTTGTACTTGGGCTCGGGAGTTGGAACCAAACTGGAATTGATGACCTAGGTATATGCATGGGCATATACCTAAGTAGAGTTGTTTGATACTATGTGTTGTATCTTTCCTTTGTGGTTTATCCTTTGTGGATTCTGGGATACATTCGGAGGTCTCGGGGTTCCTACTGAGTATCGTATACTCACCCCTGCATGGGCTATGCCCGCACTACGTTGTGTTAGATGCAGATGACAGACAGTACTGATCGAGGTGGAGTCTAGTGGAGTGGGACGGTACCTGGAGGTGGAACGCTTGGCGGGATGTACACGGAGCGGACGGCCGGACCCGAGGAGCTGAGGAAACCATCTGTACCCACCCTTCAGGTGGGATATCCGGAGGATGACTCAGTGGTTGCTGGTTTACTTTACTGCAGCTGTTCTTTATTTACTGTTGTACTTTACTTTCAGTTGGGTTTGTATTCTGGACCATTTACTTTCCGACACCTACTTTTGTACTTAGTTTACTTAGTGTTTACTTCAGCTTGCGTACTCTGTTGTGTTTGTTTACTTATATAAAGGCAATGCCTTCCCTTTTATCAGGATTTACGCCTTTGGTGCTAGTCGCCATCCCCTGGCCTATGGAAGGTGGACTTGGGGTAGTTACGACATGGGCCCTGAGGACGGGTCGTGACAAATTGGTATCAGAGGAGTCGATTTTACCGCATAACTTAGGACTCTGATCATTCTTTCTGTGAAGAAATAATGTTAAGAGTATTGAGTGTGGTTTTCAATCCAGGGAGTCCAGTGTTGGTGCAGTGGCCGACGTATCCATACACCAAGACCTTGATCTCTGAATTTCGACTCAGTGCATGAAAACACTAATTGCGTGTGTCTTTTAAGAAGTTTTCTTTGTGATTACTTGTGTCAGATCACCAGGTATGCTGTTTAAACCATGGCACACCTGTTAATTTCCAGGATGGCCCCACGAAGGCAACCAACTAGGGTTCCGAGCTTTGTGCGAGATGGCAGCCCACCGAGCGACGAGGCCTTGGTGCAGGGCTCCATTACAGTGGAGGCACCCGTGGTACCGCTACCCGCTGGGCCACCGATACTACCAGCCCCAGCAGCAGAGAGTGCACACCGCCTGAGTGCGCTGCACGAGTTTCAGTGTCAGAGGCCACCCAGGTTTCACGGAGAGACAGACCCTCAGGCTGCCGTGGATTGGCTGGAGGCTGTTGTCTGAGTCTTCAGATTGGTAGGGACACCAGCAGATCTTATGGTGATCCTTGCGGCAAGTCTCATGCACGCAACAATAGGTAGTTGGTGGAGCATAATGCTCCCGGTGCACGATGAGACATCCCTACTTTGGACGGACTTTGAGAGCCTCTTCCGCTCAGAGTTTGTTCCAACCACCCTCCGTGCGGTGCGCATCCCGAAGTTACTATAGCTGCGGCAGGGTAGCATGACAGTAGCCCAGTACTCGGCGAGGTTTACCGACCTCTCGCGCTACTCCATGGACATGGTACGAGACCCATTCTTCCTGGCCCGGACCTTTGAGCAGGGACTGAGGCATGAGATTAGGGCTTCAATGATCTCCCTCAGCATTCCGACGTAGGAGGGAGTACTGGAGAGAGCCCTTCTTGTGGAGAGATTCCTTGCTGAGCCTACGCCAGCAGCGAGGCCTACCGCAGGGCGACACATAGCGGAGTCTTCTGCAGCCGGCAGTAGACAGATGTCGCAGAGGTCCAAGCGGACCAGGCCATCGGGTGGGCGACCTCAGGATACTGGTTCGGAGGTGCGGGGCACACGCAGTAGAGCTAGTCATACGAGAGGCAGGCAGTGCTATGCATGCGGTGGGCAGGGCCACATGGCTCGTGCCTGCCCGAACCGCCATGCAGAGGAGCAGTAGACGGTTGAGGAACCACCCAGGTAGAGGCATAGGTTCGACCATGGCGGTCCTCAGGGAATAGGCAGACGAGGCAGAGGAGATGGCCGAGCAGCGGGTGGTGGACGATGTTTCGAGGCTCTACCACCACCACCACTAGGAGGTCCACCCCGACCGGAGGGAGCAGGTGGACAGGGGAGAGCACAGCTTCAGGCAGCTGAAGCATACGATCATGGGGCTCCGGAAGTAGGTGGATAGGAGTGGGACTTGCTCCAGGCATGGAGGCCTTTGTCCATAATGCTTCTATCTTCGTGAACATTGTTGTTTGTGTTGCTTTGTGTCTTTGTACTTCGAGTTGCAGTAATAAAAGACACTTGCAATAGTGACGTTTACTTTCCTATCTTTTGTATGATAATACTAAGAGGTTCCAGTTAAAAACTGTTGACTTGACCCTCACATATGAGATTCCTACTGGAAGAAACCCAGTAACCACACACTGATGCCGATAGTGTGACTCAACCCATGAGGCGAGAGTAACGGTTGGATATCTTGGTAACAGCATCGAGGCCTTACGACATCATCCATGGAATGAATTAGAACTGTTCATGTCAGGATTCACTGTATTAGGCAAGAGACGTGGTTCATCCAGGGGATGAGACCAGATTTCTCTTTTTTAGCAAAGGAGAAATCATTGCAGTTTTGCAGAACATTAACGAAGAAAGGGAAATCCTTCGTGTGGTCAGATAGATGTCAGCATAGCTTCCAAGAGCTGAGACAGAGATTGACCAGTGCACCCATCTTGAGGCAACCAGAGGAGGGCGTAGAGTACGTAGTTTACTGCGATGCATCAAGGACCAGACTTGGGTGTGTCCTGATGCAGGAGCAGGCAATGATCGCCTATGGTTCACGACAGTTGAGTAAGCACGAGCAGAACTACGCTACCTGTGACCTAGAGTTAGCAGCAGTGGTCTTCGCCTTAAAGATGTGGCAGCACTATCAGAAGGATGAGCACTTTATAGTCTATTCTAAACACCAGAGTCTCAGGTATATCTTCTTGCAGAAGGACCTGAACCGAGACAGCGGCGATGACTCGAGTTCCTCCAGGACTATGACTTTGAGATAGTCTATACTCCTGGGAAGGGGAACATAGTAGCTGATACTCTCGGCAAAAGATAGGGCATTCAGCTACTTGGGGAGGCGACGGAGCAACTAGCCACGTTACAGATATCCTTCGTGGATAGAGATGGAGCATCCTTTCTATAGTCACTCACAGTCACTCCTCCACTACTTAAACGGGTCAGAGAGGCACAGAGTGGGGACATTGACTATGAGACGCGACGTGCACATATATCTACAGGACATGCACCTGATGGATTTTCTGTAGGAGGAGAGGACATCATCCTCTTCAGGGGACGTACCATGATACCAGTTGCACTGCAGGAGGAAGTGCTGAGGGAGTTTCACACTTCCCCTCTGGCGGTACATCCAGAAGGACGACTGTACTAGGATCTCAGACGAAAACACTAGTGTCCAGGTATGAAGAAGGATGTGGCAGAGTTCGTTTCACGATGCCTTACTTTCCAGCAAGTGAAGGCGGAGCACCAGGTACCAGCAGGCTTGGTACAACCCTTGGAGGTTCCAGAGTGGAAGTGGGACGGAATATCCATGGATTTCATGATGGGGCTCCCACGTACTTCCAGAGGACACGACTCCATCTGGGTGATTGTCGAACAACTCACCAAGTCATCCCACTTCCTACCTATCAGAGAGTAGGGATCAGTGGAGAGCTTGAGACGCCTCTACGTTCAGGAGATCGTACGACTTCATGGTGTGCCATCATCTATCATCTCCGATCGAGATGCTCTCTTTACTTACCGACTTTGGAAGGGGTTGTAGGAGGCTTTTGGAACACAGCTACGCCTAAGCACTGCCTTTCATCCTCAGACGGATGGCCAGATGGAGAGGACCATTCAGACACTCGAGGACATGCTCCGTGCACGTGTGCTTGACTTTGGTCGCAGCTGGGAGGATTACCTACCCGTGGTGGAGTTTGTGTACAACAACAGCTACCACTCCACCATCGTGATGGCACCATACGAGGCATTGTACGGCTGACCTTGCAGATCACCTCTGTGCTGGACTGACCCTAGGGAGTCAGTACTCATAGGACCAGAGATGGTTCAAGCTATGACAGAGAAGGTGCAGATAATACAGGAGAGGATGGGAACTGCACAGAGCAGACAAAAATCCTATTCTGATATGAGGTGGAGACCACTAGAGTTTGAGGATGGTGACCACGTTTTCTTACGGATCTCACCTCAACATGGATTACGAAGATTTTGCCAGGGCGACAAGTTATCTCCGTGCTTCATCAGACCATTCCAGGTTCCCAGCAGGATAGGAGAGGTGGCTTATTGTCTGGCTCTTCCACCTTAGTTGCACCGGGTGCACGAAGTCTTCCACGTATCTCATCTAAGGAGATACGTGCACGACCCGACACATATCATTGATCACGGGGAGCTGGACATCGATGACGGGGCGACATTCACGGAGGTCCCGGTGGAGATCGAAGATCGACAGGAGCGGGTCCTACATGGATGGTAGATTCCCCTAGCGCACATCAGGTGGCAACACGGGAACCTCCAGGAGAGCACATGGGAGCGGGAGTCTCAGATGCGTGCACAATACCCTCATTTATTTTCCTAGTTTACGATGTATCTTTACGGGGACGTAAAGCCCTGAGGTGGGAGTAATGTAAAGACCCATAAATTTCAAGGAATTTTTTTTCTTAATTTCTTTGGGATTCTATGAGTATGCAGTTTCTGACGGAAACTAATTCCGAGGCCCGGTGTGCCCAAAATCAATTTCCGAAGTTTAGCTCGGGTACGTTTAGTGAACGAACGAGCGGGTTTTTATACCTTTTGAACTGGTGCTCGGAATTGAAATCTGAGGGAACTGATGGAACCGTAGCACCTGTAATTGCTTAAGAGTACCTTTACCGAAGATGCGTTAGCTTGGGAAGAGTTTTTAAAAATTGTGGATTAATAAATAACTAAATAAAAATTGCAGAACAATTTTTATTCTTTATTCTAAGTGGTTATATCCTAAGTGTGGGAGTTTGGGTGGGACCCACTAGTTACAAACTACCTATGTGAGGATAAATGTGAGGTGGGGCCTACATGAGCCCCAACCCTTCACTTTCCTTAACTCCCTAACTCCCCTCTTTAATTGGGTAACTCTCCACTCTCCCACATTAAATCATGCCAACACACACATAATCAATTAATTGAGTTATGTGTTTGAATTTTGGAAATTTGAAAGCCTGACATGAATTAATAAAATAAGAGAAGGCTTATTTTATTTTGGGGTTAGCTTGTTGTGTTGGGAATTGGTGAGAGAGATTTAGCTTTATTGGAAGAACTTCATCCTCCCGCGAAGAACGACACCATTCGATGAAGAATGCCGTCGCCACAAGGAAAGGCGACGTGCCATTCCTTCTTCTCTGCGCAGCTAGTGTGAGACACCGTCCCCTCCTTGGACGCATGCCAACGCCGTCCTCAAAACCTCACCCCGTGAATCCATCTTCCGTGTCACCGACGTTCGTCATCTTTTATTGAGGTAGGGGTTAAGTTCAATTTTAATGGATTAAAATTGTGCTTTGTTTTTTCATTAAAGTATATCGTTTAATTCAGCCAAATGTTATCAATGTAACGAGAGGAGGTCAGACCACACAAACATGGCCAATTTCTCCTCCCCTTTCCTTGTCTGATCTTTGTTGATCATTGTGGCGAAGGCGGCGTGGTGTCGTTGCACCGCACGGAAACGAAGAGGACCGTGGTCGGAGCGGGCCGCGACGATGGTGGGCGGCGCCATCGCGCCGCGCCGGTGAGGTCGCGGCCAGGAGTGGGTCGTGGCGCCGTTGCGCTATGCCAGTCGGTTAGGATCTATGGCCTAAGGCCGTGGTGATCTTCAAAGGGGCGTCCGACCAAGCCAACCACTAACGCTCCAGAAGGTGGGACCCCCGCGGGTCCCGCGGCGGTTCAACTGATTGGCCTATGGTCAACCGTTTTTTCAGAAAAACTGGGGGGTTCGTAACCCCCTGACCCTCATTTAGGGCGGACCCCACTGGGGGCCGCCGTTTCAGAGACAAGGGGGCGACGTCCCCCTTCGCACCCCGCTCGGCCGAAAGTCGAGCCGCGGTTGGCTTCCGAGCCGGGCCGTAGGCTACGCCGGGCCGGGCCGCACCCAATCGGTCCGGACCCGGACCCGGGTCGGGTCGACCGGGTTCGGGCCGACCCAGGGGGTATTGGGTCGGGTCGGACCGGGCCCAAACCCCCTATTTTCGAACCCTCTTTAGTTAAACACCCATATCTTGGGCTACAGACCTCCGATCGACGCATTGTCAATTGCGTAGGGATACTTGGATCGATATGGTCGTTTAGGTATATTACACTCAAGGTTTCATTGAACTTTGGGTATGAGAGGGTTGGTTCGAACACGAAACCAACTGGGCCCTCGGACCGGAAATGCTTATAACTTAAGGATTGGATGTCCGATTGACGTGTCGTCAATTACGTTGAATTCCTCTTAGTGAGATGGTTATTTTGGATTACTACACTCGAGGTTTAGATGCATTTGGAGTATGGTCGGGTTGGTTTTAGCTTAAAAACCAACCGGCCCTTTGGGATGGAAAAGCCAATATCACTCAGACCGGGCGTCCGATTGACGCGCCTTCTGTCGCGTTGAGTTCATATTGAGGAGACGGAACTTGGTGATATATCAACTCTGGACTTCGTGAAAGTTGATGTATCGACCCTCTTGGCTCATGGAGCGGACCCTCCCGAAATCGAGCATGCTGTGTGCGGGAACCCTAGAGCTGGCTGCGACTGCGACAACGATGGCGACTGCACTTAGATCCTACGTGGGTTCGGCAGTGAGGACGACTATACTTGGATCCTCCGTGGGTTCGGCAGCGATGACGACTATACTTGGATCCTCCGTGGGTTCGGCAGCGATGGAGACTATACTTGGATCCTATGTGGGTTCGGTAGCGATGGTTACTTTACTTGGATCCTACGTGGGTTCGGCATGGGAGATGATTCAGAGGCTACATCTATCATCTCCACCCCCCTTCGTGAGTAGTATACCTATGTGAGTTGAGTCTTGACTTTCAATAATTATCATCGATATGATTGACTTCCTTTCCTGTGTGGATTGGGTTGTGATTTCATGTGTGGACTAGGTTGTTCTTGGGCTCAGGAGTTGGAGCCAAAATGGAATTGATGACTTAGGTATATGTATGGGCATATACCTAAGTAGAGTTGGTTGATAATATGTGTTGTATCTTTCCATTTTGGTCTATACTTTGTGGATTATGGGAGATCTTCGGGGGTCTCAGGGTCCCTACTGAGTATCGTATACTCACCCCTGCACGGGCTATGCCCGCACTACGTTGTGTTGGATGCAGACGACAGACAACACCGATCGAGGTGGAGTCTAGTGGAGCGGGAAGGTACCTGGAGGTGGACCACTTGGCGGGATGTACACGGAGCGGACGGCCAGACCCGAGGAGACGATGAGACCATCTGTACCCACCCTTCAGGTGGGATATCCGGAGGACGACTCTGTGGTTGCTAGTTTACTTTACTGCAGCTATTCTTTATTTACTGTTGTACTGTACTTTCAGCTGGGTTTGTATTCTAGACCATTTACTTTCCAACACATACTTTTGTACTCAGTTTACTTAGTGTCTACTTCAGCTTGCGTACTCTGTTGTGTTTGTTTACTTATATAAAGGCAATGACTTCCCTTTTATTAGGATTTACTCCTTTGGTTCGAGTCGCCAGCCCCTGGCCTATGGAAGGCGGGGTTGGGGTAGTCACGACATGGGGCCCAAGGACAGGTCGTGACACCCCTAAAGTGTTACATTTATCATTTTATTTCAAGTTCTCTCCACTTCCTTTGTAGGAAGAGAAACATCACTGCCACTGCTCAATTACAAAGGTAATCTTGTTGTTTTCACAGTAAAATCTTTGTCCATAGAATTAATGTATTGTTTCATATTTATTTTTAATTTATTTATTTTTAGTATTAATGACATAATAATTTTTTTCATATACAAGTGGATTATTTTGTTTGAATTTGGGTGATCTATCCATCTTTCATGCCTTTCTGCACCAAAACTTCCACATACTTATTCACCCTCAAAACCTTTCACCCCTATAGTGTTGACATTGTTCAATTTCCTTAAATTTTCCTCCACTTCTCAATCACAAAGATAATCTTGATATTTTCAAAGTAAAATAATTTTCCATAGAATTAATGTATTATTTCATATTTATGTTTAATTTATTTATTTTTAGTATTACTCATAATAATTGTTTTCTTATAAGGGTGGATTTTTTTTATTGATGTGGTTTGTTTGAAGATGATCATTCATTGTTCGAAGGTTGAAAAACAAATTCAATAGAAATCATGGTAACATTGACAATTAGGATTGTTTTAAGACTTAAGAATGTGTAAGAATCATCCGCACCTCAATCTGACACACAATGTGACCGGTATGTCCCCAAGTACTTCTTTCTATTTAAAATTGAAATTAATTTTAGTAAAAACGAAAATTGACATACTAAAAACCGAGAAAAAATATTCACATTATTTTCATACTTTAAGAAAATGATCCATAAGTCATTTTTGATGTGTAAGAATTAGATACCCCTCAATCTGATACACGATGTGTCTGATATGAATCAATGTGTCCGTTCTTAGTTTAAAATTGACATTTGACTTTAAAGAGTGACACTCTTTGAAAACTGAGCAAACACTCTTGGATTTTCTTGATAATTTAGGGAATCAATTTATAAATCATTTGTGACATGTAGGAATTGGTCTCACATCAAAACAATACATGATGTGAATCCTATGCGTCAAAGTGTGTGTTTCAAGTTTAAAATGACATTTTTGTAAAAAAGAAAAGCGACATACTCAAAATCAAGAAAACATATTCATATTATTTTGATACTTTATGAAAATAATAAATAAGTGATTTTAAATATTCACGAATCAAAATAACCTAAATCTGATGCACAGTGTGATCGATATGACTCTAAGCGAATCTTTATTTAATATTGACATCAATTTTAGAAAAAAATAAAATGATCTACTCAAAACCAAACAAACACAATCATATTGTTTTGATAATTTCTTATAATTATCTATAAGTTATTTGAGATGTGTTTGAATCCACCATATCTCAATCTAACACATAGTGTGACTGATATGACTCCAAGTGAGTGTTTTTATTTAAAATTGACATCATTTTTTATAAAAAGGACAAATAACCTACTAAAAAAATGAGAAAACACATTAAAATTGTTTAAATAATTTAGGAAAGTGATCCATAAGTAATTTGTGATGTTTATTAATTAGACACACCATAATAAAATACACAATGTGATCGGTATGATTCAAAGTGCATATTTTTAGAATAAAATTTTAGTAAAAAAGACAAGTGACATACTTAAAACCAAGAAAACACATTAATATTGTTTAGATACTTTAGTATAATTATCTATATACCATTTGGGATGTGTAAGAATCATCCAAACATCAATCCTATGCACGGTGTGGATGGTATGACTCAAAGTGCATCTTTTTATTTAAAATTGTCATCAATTTTAGTAAAATGGAAAATTTTCCTAATAAAAGTTGAGAAAACACATTCATATTTTTTTGATACTTTACAAAAACAATCTATAAGTCATTTTTAACTTATAGGAATCAACCAAACCTCAATCTAATACACGATGTGCCCGATATGACTCAAAGTGTCCGTTATCAGTTTAAAATTGACATTTTAGTTCAAAAAGTTTCACTCACTGAAAACCAATCAAATGTGCTCAGATTTTCTTAACAATTTAGGAAAATGATTCATAAGTCATTTTTAATGTGTATGAATCCTTTTCACATTAAACTAATACATGTTGTGATTGGAATGAGTCAAAAGTTTGTTTTTCTAGTATAAAATGACGTTTTAGTAAAAAAGACAAGTGACGTATTAAAAAACAATAAAACACATTCATATCATTTTGATATATTAGAACAATGATCCAAAAGTCATTTGATATTTTTTGGAATTAGTCGTACCTCAATCAGATGTACGGTGTTACTGGTATGTCTCCAAGTTCGTCTTTTTATTTAAACTTGACATTAATTTTAGTAAAATTAATACTTTTTGTTAATTTAATTATTTATATTATTACTAACATAAGAATTGTTTTCTTATATATGTGAGATATTTTTCTTGATCAGGGGTGGTTTGTTCAAAAATATTATGAGTCTGGTTAGAATTAAAAGGAAATGGAACATTGATGTTTTTGAATGTATATAATAATTTGTATTTTTGTAATTGTATAAACCAATGTTTGAAATGTCTATAATATAGTTTTTTTGTGTTTGTGTTGTAAATTTCATTTCATTTAAATATTGTTTTGTGAATTATTTTTGTTGACACTTGGTGTGTTTCTTGTGCTACGATGCACTGTTACAACACACTGTAGTATGGCCCTTTATCAATGCTTTTAAAAGTGATGATAAAGTTTTACTTTATCAAAGCTTCTATGAGAGATGATAAAAGGTCCATTATCAGTACTTCTATAAGCACTAATAAAGGTATACTTTATCATCACTTTTATAAGCACTAATAAAAGACCACTTATAAATGCTTTTATAAGCACTGATAAATGTTGCCTTTAGCAATGATAAATGAAAGCACTCATAAATAGTTCCTTTATCACCACTTTTAAAAGCACTAATAAAGGTCCCATTTATTAGTGATTTTTTAGAACAGATAAAGGACCCCTTTATTAGTTCTTTTTAGCATTAATAAAAGACCAGGGCTTTCAAACTCTCTCATGTAGTTAATGCTTTTCTAATACTAATAAAGGCCATTTTTAGAACTGTCAAAAGCCTATTGTTTAGTAGTGTCAAGAAAGACACTTATCTTTTTTCCAATTGTAAGTGGATTTAGTTTAAACATTATTCCTATTTTTATATTTTATCTAACCTTTACCTAATGAAAAAAAATGAAATATTTCAATTCATTAAGCACATTACTTCCTGACATACGTTGAGGTGGTTGTTCAGTGTAAATAGTATTATCAAATCTTCGATGATTCTTCCTGTATTAGTGATCCATTGGCAAGAATCATCGACGCCACATGAAACTAAAACTACGATGACATTAAATCCATATAGATCATCTATTATTTATACAAATAAGATATGATATATTTCCCTTAATGCTCCAATAAGGCATCATTTTATAAGTAGGGAAATCATTCATAGTCTATAGAAGGGAAGCATGTATCTGGAATATATTTTTTGAATCAGCATCGAATGTATGCACACCCATATCTCAAAGCTACTTCAACTATATTATTAGAGGTTGAAGGTAGACATATATATCATTAATAGTATTAGAAGGTCCATATATCAGTATAATCATGAAAGTGAAAGGTTTATTCATATACAACCATGTGGGAAGATTATAAACATGAATAAAAAATAACCACATGATGTGAGCAGTAAGAATCTGACCAAATAGATTAAAACCATCATAGGATAGACCCAAACTAAAATTACACACCTTAGCTAAAAAATTAGGATATTGTGTATCAAATTCCCACCATGATAATCCATCTAAAAGATGAACCAAATTATCATTACCTTTAATTATCTCACCATTATTCCATCTCATATTGGATGAGATTTTTGCAGACATGAATAGATTTTTAAGTATAAGAATCAATAGAATGTGCCACGTAATGTTGTTTGGTACACAATAAAGTGTTTCATCTGCATTTTACTTACATCAAGATGTACTAAATTATTTATAATCATTAAGATCAACTATTTCCTCTTAAGAAAAATACAATATTTCCAAAAAGCATGAACTTTATTAGTAGAAAATCTAATCTACTTAATTAACTTCCATGTGTTATAATTATTTGAGGGAATATATTCACCATTAGGAATACATTCCTTAAAAAGGTAATAATATAATCAATAGTGGTTTTATAAATTCCATACATGGTTTTTCCATGATATAAATGCATTAAAAATTCCAAATTGGTAATTTTAGTAAATTCCTGATATACTGGAGTTATGGAATCATCCATTATATTTTTCAATCACTCAACATCATTATATTCAATATTTTTTTCATGTGTATTTATATCATTCATTCTTGAATTGGTATACTATCTCTCTTACAATGATTCACAAATGGAAACTGATCAAATATCAAATTCCCCACGCCACTTATCTCTTTTTGTTTATGAATAGTATAAGATTAGATTGTCTCTCCATTGTGATACCAAACATATTAGTTTTTTTTAAATCAAGATTTTTTTATATGGTATTTAATTTATCCTAGCTTAACCATGGCCTTCCAACATATTTATAGCATGTAAAATGTACACAACCTCCATCAGAAGCATTGTTAAATGAAAAATAAAAAATCAAATTATTTTGAAACTCAATTAAAATATGATCAGTATGATATATCTGGCTTATATCCATTCTATTTCAGCGGAAAAAAGTTATGTTCCAATCAACAATGTAAACCATAATTAAAAAAATAATTAGAAACAAATTTAATATGAAAGTCATCAAAGCATACTAGTAGCTAGAAAAACAAAGAATAAGAGAAATAACATATGCTATAAGTGATTAACAATATGTATTTGTAGAAATAGATTCAGAATTTTAAGACTGGGTAATCATATTTATCAATTAAATTTATGGCATTACTTGAGGCTATATTTATTTATTTCTTTTAATTATTTTTTCGCACCATTCAGAATCTCATTATGTAAATATCATCTTTCTCAATTATTTATTTTCAAAAAATACACAATACTTGTAAATTTTGTGGGGATTAAGACCTAGAGAATTTATTTTTTTAAATAAACTATTAAAATACCATAGATTTGGTAAATACTAAGTTTATGATTCTTTTACTTAGTTATAAAGATACATTGTTTACAGTATTTTACAATCATAATCATCATACTCATATTTAGTATTAGTGGATTTGAGGAGGGTATTATATAGGTAACTCTAAACCTGTATACAACACCTTGTATCCTATACATGATTGATTTAATTTATATTTTTATACATAAAATAAAAATTAAAACAAGATACTTTTAAAAAGGGATGTTTTATTTAAAAAGGACATAAATTTTAATGTTCTTAGTTTATCACCCTCTTAATATATTTGATTATTTAGTGACCAAAAAACCTAAATTTAACTAACATGTTATACAATTATAATAATTTTGAAATGAGGTAAAAATAAACTATATAAAACTAGTTCAATACTTAATAATTTTAATCAAGGAAAATAAAATGAAATGCAGTAGAGTGGAACTAAACCAAGAAAACTTTAATTGATCCCTATCAGACTAATCCAAATAGAACAAAAAAATTTGAATATAATAGAGAAATATCAAATTGAATAGATTAATATAAAATTGAATAGATGAATTTTTTTATCCATATAGAAATGTAATTGGAATAATTGAGTTGATTTGAAATAATATAAGTGAACTGAATCAAATCAATGAGACTTCAATAAAAATGAAAAAAATCTAAATAATATCAAACTAGGTATATTCAAACCAAAATGAACTGAATCATGTCACAATGAATATATATATACAAAAAAATAAACCAAAACAAAAAAAATATATAATTTTACTAAATCATCCCAAACTAAACTAATTCTAATTGAACTAAATATAAATAAACGTATTAAGATTAGACTTAACCATGAAAAATAGATCTAAACATAAAAAAACCAAAAATAAAGAAAATTAATTGATACAAACTATATTGAAATGAATATTATAAAACAAAACCATATAAAATAGAATAAAACATTATAATCTAATAAAAAACAAACCAAATAAAATTTAATAAATTAAATTGAGAATAATACAACTAAAAAACCAGACTAAAGTGATTTGATTTGTACACAGACAAGACAAATGAAACTCAGAAAAATTGAATTGAATAGAAACAAACTATGTTAAATAAATATGGATCAAATTGTCCTAAAATGATGATTACTAAATCAAACTAACTCATAGAAAATGAAACTGGACCAAAGTGAACCCAAATATAATGACATGAATAGATCTGAACAAAATCAAACTGAAATAGTTTGAAAAAAAAGATAAAAACTAAACCAAACCAAACCAAATTTATTTAAATATAATAATTTCAAAAATTGGATCTATAATTACATAAATAAAATTAAACCAATCTAAGAAGAGTAAAAAAAACAAAAATAAACCAAATTTAAAAAATCAAATCCAAATAAATTAAGAAAAATAAAAAAAAGAAAAGCTGTTTAAAATAATATAGAAAAAAAATTAGTGAAAAAATTAATCTAAAATAAATTTAAATAATCCATAATAAATTGATAAAAATGAAACAAAAATAAAAAATATATCCTTAAAAAATTAAATTGAATAAAAATTATTTCAATCGAATTAATCCAAAAAAAGTTCCTAGAATAGAGGTTAACCAAACCTAAACGAAATAATCTAGACTAAATGGAATTAAATCCAAATAAATGAAAAGAAATATAATATAAACAAGATACGAAATACTTACCTATCTGAGAAAAAAATATTAAAATAGAGTAGATTTATAGAGGAGATGGGAGGTCGCCACTCGCTTGGGTGAGAGGGAAATTAGGACAGGTGGGATGTTGAAGGTCGCATGTGGAGGGGGGGGGGGGTGCTGAAGGTTTCCTAAGGAGGGGAGGGTGAGGGGAATCTTGAGGTTTCCTGATGAGGGGATGGGGGATACTGACTATTTCTGGGTAGAGGAGAGGTAGGGCTATGAATGAGGAGGAGGAGGAGGATCTGGAGTGAGGCTTCCATATTAAAGAGCTATTCCCATGGTTTTTAAAAAATTATTGGTGTAGCTTAAAATATACCAACAGTTTTTTAAAACGTGGGTATAGGTTTGGTAAGAAACTCTATAACTATAGATTTTATAAACCATGGGTATAGATCCATGGATATATACTATTTTTCTAGTAGTGACTGATATAACACCACTTCTTATTGCTTAGAGAAAAGTTCACGAATCATGATGCTTAAATTTCCTAGCCACCACTCGAGGCCTCTATCAGATTACCTTCTATGATGAGATCTTAATTCATCATATCCCTAAGGATACTCAGGAGAAATATGTTTACCTATGACAAGATCTCATATCATACCCCATTATATAAATTATTTTCCTTGGCAACCTCATATTCTTCCATGGATGTAGAAAAATGTTACTAGTCGGTGAAGTGTTTAGCATAGTCCATCAATGACAAACACTCCTATATTAAGTACATAAACTTGTGATTCATCTCATCCATTAAGGTCTCTATATTTAAGTTTTTTAGGAACTTCACCTCAAGATTATTCTAAGATAACACCTCTTATTGTCCAACTTACTCCAGAATGTCCCACCAACGCTTGGAAATTCCTGGAATAATGTATGAAGAATGATTCACCCTCTAATATATGGGTGTCTAAATATGCATGAAGGTCATTTGGAATAAATCAATCCAGAACTCAGCTACCCGAGGGCCTCACTTCAAATTGATCAAAGTAAAATGTTTTAATAGAAACTCTCTCACCAACTTTGACATCGAAGGTATGATGTGAACAATTTCCATCTCCATAGATCACATGAACCTCATAAATATATCATAAATCTAATCATCCGATCGATTATATAGAGATAAAAAAAGTTCCAATTCAAATGTGTTAGGATCATGCTGATTACTATTCTCTTAACTCTAAATTTGAATATAATGAGGATTAATTTTCTCTATAAGGTTTAATAGACACCTTAGAAAATATTCTACACAAAAAGGTTTGTAAATACCCCAACCCTAGTATCCCAATGTTAGTTCCTTACCTAATTACATTGGTATTATTTACATGAGATCACATCCCAAAGGACTGAATAGTTTAATAGATTTAGAAAACCAGATACAAACATAATTTTTATATTACAACATTTAAAGGAAAAAACAACCTAGAAAATCCATTGGAAACTACCATAAAATCCTAGATTATCCCTAAAATTCATTTATAATATACATCTTCACATCCTGGGGAAAAATAAAAAATAATAAGGGGGTGAGATAAGATGCTCAGTAAGGGTAAACAATACAATGTAATCTATCATAAACATAAACAATAAGGCAAGGTGATTAAATAAAAACACATGCCATTAAATCGTAATCTTGAGCATAAAATGTAAGGAATAAAATATGATTGAATAATGACATATAAATAATCATATGAGGATATAACTTAACCTTGGAAGTTATACTAGTCAAATAATCACATGGACTATCAATTAATAATATCATAATGATGGAATGTATAATTTTGGACATCTACAATATACCGTTGAGGCCTTATACAAGAAATCTAAAAATTAATGGGTAATGCCTCAGCCAAATCCGAATCTAGTTTATCTCACGAGACCTACCGATGTATCAAGGGATATAGTGGGAACCTTATGCCAAATACTAAGACCAATTCATTCCTCATATGAATGGGTTGAAACATAAAAAACATATACATATGAAATTTAAATAACTTTCCCTAATTAGTAAACATAATCACTAACCATTCTGAGTAATATGGTGAATGGTATCAAGATAGCACATCCATAGGCAAAATGATCATAAAACATTTGATAAAATATGGTATATGATATCATAAAAGATAAATACCAATTAAGAATATTATTTAATATAGGATGTTGAAGTAGATGAAAATAATCTAATAAAATCATTGAGGAATTCTTGAGAGAAATACTATTTTTACTTTTAAAAGAAGCATTATTTTGGAAAAAATAATTTATATTTATCATAAAATCATATTTTAAAAATTTATATCTCATATAAGAAAAGGTAATTACAATTAAATTATTTTCTAGGCATAAATTATGTCCAATATATAAAAATAGTTTTTAATAAACTTTATAATTGGTCTACTTCAGTGTGGTTTATGAGAAAATATAAAACAATCTTTAAATTAAGAAAATTTCATAATTGTTTTTATAAAACCATAAATGGAAAAAGTTAGTTTTTCATGAAATAATAGTTATTTTATAAAAATAATGGTACCTTAAAACACATTATGGATGGTGCTTGAAAATGAGTAAGAAATTGGGAAGTTCCCTTTAATTGGGCTTGATTAACTAGAGGATTTGAGAAGAGAACCTTATAAAACATGTATTTAACCATCAACGAAAGAATAATTGAGCTAGGTATATATGTTAGAAAAATACACATATAAATTAGTATTATTAAATAATAATAATTAAGAATTAAATTTGGCTAAATAGAGATAAAGCGTAACCCAAATGAAAAATGGAGGTTTGGGGAGAATCCCTTACCACTTTATAATAAATCGAATCATATGCCACATAAAATTAACAATCGTAAAATGAAATATTTAATACCATTAAAATAAATATATTCATGATATTATACATAAAATGGTAGTATAATTACACAAAACACAAGAAATAGTGGTGAATAAAGCATATCTCACAAAAATAAAAGTGAGATGATAAAACCCTTACATTATGTTCGAAAGTGTTCTACACTTGCACTTAATGTCCAAAATAATAAAATTATATCAATTAATAATTTAATTAACAACATATTAAACATGTATTTGATTTATTATAACATTATTAAGTTCATTTATATCCTTTTTGATGAGTTATAAGATTCAATTTCATCGTTTGAGAGTGTTTGCTTCCTTGGTTGTCATGATTGATTCACTTGTATACATGTATGAAAGATCATGTAAAATGGGAATAGTTATAAAAAATGAAAATTATATGTTATTAATAAAAATATTTAAGATTAAATTGTCTTATAAATAATTTTTTCTAGATATGAGGATGATTCATTAGACAAATCATTAATGATAACCATTTGGCGTTTTTTTGGATAATCACAAACTAGTTTTGTATTATGAATTAAAATTATGTATATGTACTAGTTATATAACATTAAATAACTTATATTTAATATATTAAAGTCTATTTTAACCATAAAAATGTTTTTATGGCCAGCCTTGATGGTAGAATTAAAAAAATGAAAACTCGTTATCCACGAAGGCGGTAAATCGACACCTCACGAATGATGTTTTCATTTTTAGAATAAAAAGGGGAAGAGAAGAGAAGTAATGGTTAATAAACCATTAACATAATAAAATTACACTATATAAAAGATAATGTATCTATCATGTCAATTTGAATAGGGTAGGTGAGGGAAGGAGAAGAAAAGAAAAGAAATTAAAAGAGAGAGAGATAAGGTTTTACCACTTGAGTGT
Organism: Viscum album; assembly: GCA_963277665.1. Classification (NCBI taxonomy): domain Eukaryota; kingdom Viridiplantae; phylum Streptophyta; class Magnoliopsida; order Santalales; family Viscaceae; genus Viscum; species Viscum album. Next base: position 59,192,241 of record OY728156.1, read on the forward strand.
CGCCTTATTGAGAACCTCCTTAAGGGACTTGGAAATGGTCTTTTTGTGAGACTAGAAAAACCATAATTTGGGGGAGAGGTTTGGGATATTAAATTAGAATAATATAATCAAGCTTCAAGGCTTTGGAGATGTGAGGAGAAGGGGTGGTGAGGGGTGGTATTTATAATGGAGGAGAGGGGTGTTATTTGATTATTTAATTCATTTATTTATTATTTTGGCTCAAGACTATGAATATTAATGTTTATTGTAACAAAATAAAACAAATAGTTCATGTGAGTTATAAAAAATTGATTCTTATCTCATCCAAGAATCATCTATGACTCAATAATTCATTTATTTACTTATAATGTAAAATACTTTAAATTATCGTATTTCATTATTCACCAAAATTTCAACTATTTTAGAAAAAACCAAAAAATTCACCCTAACCATATTTTATGTTTAGAATTAAAAAATGGACTCAATTTTATGAAAATATTTTTCTAGATATGATAAATTTAATTTTTAATTAAAATCATCATTTTTTAGACAAATACATATTTTAAAATTATAATGGATTTTATAACAATTTGAAAAATTAATTAAAGTCTCATAAAATTATATTATAATAATAGGAAAAAAATTATTAATTAATGAATAATTTTATGAAAATAAATTTTCCTCTTAATCATTATAATAATTAAAAAAATTTAAATAAATATTTTTGTTTCACAAAAATACCAACACTTAATTTCTCATTTTAAAAACATTTATCTACTTTTCCAAAGATATAAATATATCATATTATAATTTATAAGAAACCTAACTTTTATTAATACTTTTATATGTGATGTTACTATTCAAATAATAAATATACTATTAATATAAAAAAATGATAGTTTTATCAAAAATCGGGATTTGTCACTATTCACTAGTAAATAATTTTTTTTAGAAAAATACAAAATTTTTAGACTAATATAATTTTGATATTAAACTTTTAAAAATGAATTTTATTTTATTGAATAGAATTTATAATTTTTTTAAAATTTAGTTTTAAAACAAGTGCACCATTAAAAGGTGATAAAACTGCATTTTGAAAAATATAGTCTTTTATTGCGTACAATTGAATTCATTCTTATCTTATAACTATAAAATCACTTGGATGAATGTAAAAATAATTTATTAATTATATAATATATAAATTTCATATTTTGGTTAATACTATTTATTCCCTCCAATTTAATGGCTAGGTTATAATGGTATTTCTAAATAATGATATTTAATTGTATATCATTATTCATTTAAGCTTGGTGTTGTGTGAAACCTATGTTGTCAAAAAAAAAATTTAAAAGGTGACATACCATAATATATCAGGGTGTAACATTCTCCCCTCTTTCAATAAATTGCATCCTCTCAATTTAAAATTGAATACTGAAAATCAAAGGTTGATACTTCCAAATTCCTTTATGGGAAACCCACATTAGAAATATTGTTAATAAAATATCCTCTTAATAAAAGGAAATGGGAAATGCGAAGGTCATAAAAAAGATAGGATTTTAGGTATGAAATAATTAGTTGAAAAAGTTAACATGAATAAGTAAGATAAATATAACTATCATGTCCTGATGGAGAGTGATAGAGAACATGATCATTTAGAAAGTTAACCATCATGAAATAGTAAATCCTGTGATCGGTTAAAAGACCATTGATTTATCAAAAAGAAAAGGAAATGTATAATGTTTTTTTCCAAAATATTTCTCCTAGAGTTGATGGGTTCTTTTAATATCTAGATAATCACTTGAGAAAGTAAACTTACTTGATTACTTTCAATTTCATAAAAACAATATCATCCTTTAGTAGTACTTTGATCTATTTTCACATCATCCCTTACTAGAAATGAATGTTCAAGCTGATTTTTTCATGCCTAAACCACTTTTAACGAATCATATGGCCCTTAATTCATTTCTTCTACCTTTAAATGTTTACTTAAACCCAGAAGGTGAGAAGATGTTATTAATGAACAATAATTTACAAAGTTTAACTTGATCCATTCTATAAGTAGTTAATCTTAAGAATCATCTAAAACATGTCTGTCCACATTCACTGACCAAAAATATAGAATGAAGGTCACTAAATTTTAAAAATCAAATTAACATAAGATTCCCCAAATAATGTATCTCTTAATCCCACATACCAAATATATTAATACCTTGATCACCTTAAACCTTAATGAAAATATGCATTATTCCAAACCCATAAAGAATAAGTACTGCATTACAATCCTTATATATCTCATGATTCTTATAACCAGAATATCATAACATAATTATTGAATCTAGAAACACAAATACATTAATTATTCCACTTCGACTGTAGTAATAACATGAGATTGACCTTGATCTCTTTGCTTTTTCTGATATATATTTCCTTTATTATTGGTATATTCATTTCCATAGTGCCCCATATCTTTACAATTGGAACATTTCACATTTAAAAATTCTTTCTTTCCCTTACATTCACAAGCCTGGTTACCTTTCTCCCTACACTTGTAAAAAACCCTCTTTCCCTCCAGGAAAGTACCGTGGTATTTTTTCCCATAATTATCACATGTAAGAAAATCCGTATTTCCCTTTTTCCCTTTATCTGTCTCTTGCTCCACCATTCTCTTCTTCTCTTGCTTTACCTTAATGTAATAAAACTTATAGTATTATTTCTCTATATTAATATCACTTGAGACTATATCCACGTATGATGAGAATGTTTGGGAAACTAGAGCCCTTCGTAGAATTGGATTAAGTCCATTAAATAAACGACTAATCTTTCTCCTTGGATTATATATGTAGTCCGCAAAATTCATTGATAACCTTGTAAAGTTGGATTTATACTTAGAAACTTTTTCATTATCTTTCTATCTCAGATTAAAGAATTGTTTCTCCATATCTTCTCATTCTTCTCTAGGAAAATATTTTTACAAGATTTTTTTTAAAATCGTTCAATTACATATTTAAAATTTCTCCCTCCTTTATTTTTTGAATCAATGACTCTATTGATCAACATATTCTGAGTGATGATAAACTTTCATGATAACCTTCTACCTATCATTACATTCCAAAACAAGAAATATCTTCTCTAAGGAACTTATTCATTACTCAAATATAAATATATTTTTAGTCCCATTGAATAATTAAGTTTGTTGTCACATGAAGAATTCTAACATTGTTACACCATATTTTGGATCAGGATACTCCATGTGAGTAAGGTTATTACTTATATGATGAGTGATTTGTCCCAGTATATTTATAAGTTTCTCAGCTCCAATTACAACTCCAACTTCAACATCATTATCCTTCACAGGAGGGAAATATATACATGGAATACGTGCATTGATATAGTTTTCATTCCTTCTACTAGGATACATTTCTAAATAATGAAATAAAATAAATTAGTTTATGAGTAATAATTATTAATTTCAAAATAGAAAAACACTTAACATAAATTGTAAATTTATGTATATCTAATCTCATTATCATAAAAATTATTTCTTTAGGGACATGTTTACTTTTAAATCCTTCATAATGGTTTGTAAAGAAAATGTGAATTATCCTAAAACTATTCACTAGGAGTGTCAAACCAGGTGTGCAGTAAGGACTGTTTTTGTATACCAGGTTACATGGAGTCCATCTCAACACACCTTGTTAGAGATGTTACCCCTAGGTACATCTGTTTCAGAACCACGCCCACTTATAGTATCCATAAAGGGATCTATTTCTTGAAAAAAAACACATAATCTCTACCCTAACAAAATTCTAGTATTTCCTTTATAATTATACTCAAAGTATATTTTATGGTTATATTACCTAATCTATGTTTTCTAAATCTATTTTTCAAGGTTTCTACAAAACTTCGTCTGATACCAACTATAAAGACACCGACCCAAGTATCCCATATTTGGTGACTTACTTAATTACACTGATACTATGAACAAGAGATCACATCACAAAATTATTGAATAGTTTAGTAGGTTTGTAAAAACAGATACAAACATAATTTTTACATTAGAAATTTTAAAGGAAGAAAAAACATATCAACTCCATTGAAAAACCCTATAAACTCATAGATTATCCCTGCAAGTCATTCATAATACATGTCTCTGCATCCTGAAAAAAATCATAATAAGGGAATGATATCAGATTTTCAATAAGTTTAATCAATACAGAAAAATCTATAATAAACATAAACAATAAGGTGATGTGGTTAATTAAAAATACATTCCATTAAAACATAATCTTGAGCATAATATGGAAGGAATAAAAGATGATTGAATAATGCCATATAAATAATCACATAATAATGAAACTTAACCATGGATATTATATTATTTGAATAATCACATGGATTATCAATTACTGATATCATAATGATGTAATTCATAATTCTAGACATCTACAACATACCATCGAGGCCTTGGCCAAGGCATTTGAAAATAAATGGGTAAGGCCTCAGCCAAATCCCAATCTAGTTTGTCTCATGAGACCTACCGATGCATAAAGGGGATATAACATGCCTTGATCATCACTTACTAAGTATAATTCATTATTAATATGAATGGGGTGAAACATAAACACTATATACATACGAAATTTAAATAACTTTCCCCAATTAGTAAACATAATAACTAACCAATCTGAGTAATATGGTGAATAGAATCAAGATAGCACATACATAGTCAAACTGGTCATAATTTTTTTTATAAAATATGGTAGATGATATTATAAAAATATAATTCCCAATTAATCATTCTATTCAACAGGGGGCGTTTAAATAGATGTAAATACTCTAATAAAATCATTAAGGAATTCTTGAAAGAAATACCATTTCTACTTTGAAAAGAAGAGTTCTTTTGAAAAAAAATCATTTGTATTGGTCATAAAATAATATTTTAAACATGTATATCTTAGAAAACAAAATTTAAGGACAATGAAATTATATTTAAGACATAAATTATGTCTAACATGTAAAAAGATTTTTTCAAAAACTTTAGAATTGTGCCATTTCAGTAAGGTTTAAGAGAAAATATAAAAGTGTATTTAAAACAGAAAAAGTCATAATTGTTTGTATAAAACCAAAAATTAACAAAGATAGTTTGTTCAAAAAAAAGTTATTTTATAAAAATAATAGTGTTTTAAAACATATTATGGATGGTACTTTAATGGGTAATAAATTGGGAAGTTTCTTTTAATAGGGTTTGCTTAATAGGAGGAATTGGGAAGAGAATCTTATAAAACATGTGTTTACCCAAAAAAGAAAGAATAATTGAGATATATACATATGTTAGAAACATAAAATCAATAATTAGGATGATTAAATAAGAATAATTAATAATTACATTGGGGTAAAGAGAGATAAAGTGTAACTCAAATGAAAAATAGAGGTTTAGAGAGAATCCCTTAACACTTTGCAATCAATCGAATCGTATGACCCATAAAATCAATAATCATAAAATGAAATATTTAATACCCTGAATATAAATAGATTCATGATATGATATATCAAAAGGAAGTATATATACAATAGACACAATAAATTGTGTTGAATAAGGCATATCTCACAGAAATAAAAGTGATATGAGAAAGCCCTTACCTTATGTCCAAAAGTGTTCCAAAATTATAATTAATGTCCTAAATAATGATATTAGATTCATTAATAATTTAATTTATAACCTCTTAAACTTTTATTTTATTTATTAGAATTTTATTAAGTTTATTTATGGCCTTTATGATGAGTCATGTGATTAAATTTCATCATTCGGGAGTGTTTATTTCCTTGGTTTTCTTGATTGATTCACTTGTATACATGTATGAAAGACCATGTAAAAAGGGAATAGATATAAAGAATTTAAATTATATGTTATTAATTAACTTTTTAAATATTAAATGGTCTTATATGTCATTTTTTAAGATATGAGTATGATTTATTAGATAAGGCGTTAATGATAACCATTTAGATTATTTTGGTATTTTTTCGATCATCACAAACTAGTTTTGTCTTATGAATTAATATTATGTATATGTAATGGTTAAAGAACATTTATTAAGTTGTATTAAATAAAAATAAGACACTTTTAACAATAATTTTATTATTACCACTCTTGAAGGTGGAACTGAAAAATAAAAACTTATTGTCCATGAAGGCGGTAAATCGGCACCTCATGGACGATGTTTTCATTTTTAGAATAAAAAGGGGGGAAGAGAAGAGAATTGATAGTTGATATAATATAAAAATTTAAAAAGTAAAATTATATAAAATATAATGGAGTTATAATTTAACTTTGTATATGTGAGGTGAGGGAAGGATAAGAAAATTAAAGAAATTGAAGGAGAGAGAGAGAAGGTTTTACCTCTTGAGCGTTGCCTCCTTGAGAACCTCCTTAAGGGACTTAGAAATGGTCTTTTGGTGATACTAGAATTACTAGAACGTGTGGGATAGATTTGGGAGATTATATGGTCATAATATAAAAAATATTTAACTCTTTTGAGGTGTGAGGAGAAGGGTTGGTATTTATTGTGGAGGAGAGGAGTGTTTTTTGATCATTTAATTCATTTGTTTATTATTTTGGCTCAAGACTACGGATAATGTTGGTTCTTATGAATAAATACATTAAGTAGTGCATGTGAGTTTAAATAAATGGGTGATTACCTCATTCATACATCACCCGTGACTCAATAATTCATTTATTTACTTATAATGTTAAATATTATAAATTATTGTATTTCATTATTCACCAATATTTCAACTATTTTTTTAAAAAACCCAAAACTTCACCCTAACCATTTTTCAATGTTTAGAATTAAAAAATGGACTCTATTTTATGAAAATAATTTTTCTAAATATGATAAATTTATTTTTTAATAAAAATCTCCATTAATTGAAAAAATACTGATTTTAAAATTATAACTGATTTTATAACACTTTGAAAAATTAATTAAAGTCTTATAAAATTATATTATAATAATAAGAAAAAAATTATTAATTAAATAATTTATTTTATTATTTTTTTTATATCATTATGTTAATTATAAAATTTTAAATTAACATTTTTGTTTCACAAAAATACCAACACTTAATCTATCTGTTTTAAACCATTTATCTACATTTTCAAAGATATAAATATATAATATTTTCATTTATAATAAAATAAATTTTATTTATACTTTAATAGGTGATGTTACTATTCAAATAATAAATAAAATATTAATATAATAAAAATGATAGTTTTATAAAAAATTGGGATTTTCACTATTCACTAGAAAATAAATATTTATAAAAAATACCCAAGTTTTACCGTAGGCTAATCCTAAAATTACTCTATTAAAAATAAAATTTATTTTTTTCAATATAATTTATAAAAGTCTCGAAATTCGGTTTTAAAACAAGTGCACTATTAAAAGGTGGTAAAACCACCTTTAGAAAAATAAAGTCGTTTAATGCGTAAAATTGGATTCATTCTTTTATTATGTGTATAAAATGATTTGGATGAATATAAAAACATTTGATTAAATATATAATATATATATTTCATAATTTTGTTAATAATATTTATTTTCTCCAATTTAACGGTTAGGTTATAACATTTGTTTTAAAATAATGATTTTTAATTGTATATCATTGTTTGTTTAAGATTGGTGTTTTGTGAAACCTATGTAGTAAAGGAAATTAAATTTAAAAAGATAAATACAATAAAATATTGTGGTGTTATAAGGTTGAACACCATAGGTTAAAACAATAGAGGAACACTAGCTCAAAGTCCCTCTATAATTATTTTAACATGTGAATTAACATAACATAAAATTTTATTTCATTTCTTATATTAGTTATATCAATGTATCCATTTCACAATTCATATGGGTAGAAATGTCACATTAAATAGATATATCCCTAACATGAACAATTAATGTAAACATATATTCCTGCATGCCTATTATGATGCATTCATACCCATCTTGTGCTATACCAATCCATGTAAGAAATATTAATAAATAGTAACATCACATAATAAGGGAATCATCCAAGGTCAAATAACATCAACTGTAACAACCAAAGAATATGGAAAAAAATCCCATCCACAGTCACTCAGATTTCTCCATATTCATGGGTTAACTACTACTATGAAAGAGCTCATTAACAAGTCTTGAAACATCCTATTCTCCATTTTACCTTTCCAAAAAAGTAAAACAATAGAAAAGAAAACTCCCCCAATACCACTCGATAATGTCCACGACCTGGTACTCCCTCACATGACTGATCTGGCTTAGCTACATGACTTCTGGTGCACCTCCTCATACATGATAGGATTATGACTTGTAGAGAGGGTCTAAATAATGAAGTGGGGATACTATACCCTCTAGTATAGAGTAATGGAATTAGTGTAAATAATAAAAGAGTAACTAAAATAGCCGAAACAATATGAAAAATCATCTAGAAATCATAAAATAATAAAAGGAAAAAACCAAGAAGCCAATAAGAATAAAAATCATGTAATTTTTTGCTAAAATGTATTTAAAAGACACGATGGATGTCATAAAAGTAAAATAAAAATTGTAATGATAAATGAATCCAAAATCCTGGTTCTAAACCCCCATGCCGGTCCCATATTCTAACTCCAATACATCCAACCAACAATCAACCCCAAGGTCCCTTTCCCTTTTCTATACCTACAACCATAAATTCTATCTGGGTAACAAATGGTGACCCATCCAGTGTGTGAGTACAAATTAGTAGGTCAACACTGCCATTTCTAAGTAAATCCAGTTTGATAACTATAAATCAATAAAAATGTTTTTAATTTAATCAATTAACACTTTACATGAAATAAACTTGCTGACCCTCAGTTCTGAGTTAACACTCAAGGCCCATCAAACCTACTTTGGTTCCTTTACAGATATCTGTATCTAAGGGTGGATCCTCCTAAATCAGGAAAGACCACCCTAGTTGGTTTATGATTCTCCTATTGAGACACAAAGGAGAAGGAAAGGATTGAAATCTTACCATTATATTCTTGATTTAATACACCAATATCTAAGTAGGATGAGGTTATGGATTGAATACGATTACATAGATGTCATCCACAGAAGGGTTATAGTCGAAGGAATGAGATAACCTCATCAAAACTCTCAGCTCTAGGGTTTTATAACTGGTCATGAATAATTTACGATGTAAAGAGGGGATTTGCGTCATAAATCCCATGAATCTCATATACACCAAAAAACCCATCATCTTAGTGAGAAAACCAAATAAAAACCATATTTATGGAATAAAATGGGATTTAACAATATAGTTATGTCTTATAGCTTTCATTGACACTTTTATGGCCTAAACCAAGTTCAAGGGATCAGCTAGATGATTTTAAATTGTAAAACTCCAATTTATGATGTAAAATTCTATTTTACAGCTTGACCCAAAATATTCATGGTGTAAAAGGATTCAGGTGGGTTGACCTTCAAATTTACATAATAAATTATACATTTATGATGTAATTATGTTCTGCTGCTAGATCTCACACTACTTTACTACAGCTCCCTTGCAACTTAAACCCAATTGGTCCAAACTCTAATTACCAAGGTTCAAATGAAGAAAAACCCAACACAATGAGGTTTACCAAAACACAAAGAGATACATAGCTAGAAAATATGGGATCTTACATTATGGATACCCCTAGTTATTTTCATTAGTGAGTAATAATTAAAAATTGTGAGAAAGATATTTATTTAAGGGGGATAATGTAAGACCCTAGATTTTAGTACCCATTATCTTTCATTAAATTAAATCTATATAATTTTAAACAAATTTTTTATATTTTATTAAAAAAATTAAAATTGAATAGGAAATGAGTCATAAAATATATTAATCAAACTAACAACACTTTATTCATTCATAATGAAATATTACAAAAAAAGGTACCTGGAACCATGTATTAAATACCATGGATGATTACATCAATTAAAATTAAATTAATTAAAATGGTACAATAAATTGAAAAGAACAATATCTTTGAAACTATGAGATTCCCTGGATCATCCTCACCCTTAAGAATCACCATTAGTAGAACTAAACATATAATGATAAAGAAAATCAATCAAAGATAAATCATATTGGAAAATATAAAATTAAAATTAATGAGAAGAGTGATTCAATAGGTAAGAAATAATTGAATTTATAGGAGACAATAAGGGTAATGTATCCATTATAAAGGGAAATATAGTTATTGGAAATATGATCATTAGATATATGATCATTGGAAATATAGTTATTGGAAATTTGGTTAGTAGATATTTATGTATACAGTAGTTATATTGAAGATTTTTATTGTTAGTAAAAAAATTAAAATAATATAATTCAGAAATAACAATTAACGAAATAAAAATATAATATTTAATTAAAATATTTATTTATAAAAATATTTTTATGCATTACCTATTATTATTATTAAATAATGACATGGTACATTTATAGGATTTAAAGAAAGATTATAATAATAATGGATTGATAAAATTAAATTTTTAGAATATAAATAATTAATTTTATTGGTATTTGGTTATGATTATTTAATATAAAATTGATATTTTTTAAAGAATAGTTTTTTTAAGTGTTGTTTATTTTTTAATTAATCTCATCTAAATAATTATTTTAAAGAAATGTATTGATTATATATATAAGAAAATAAATCAACATCCATCCAATAGTTATTACTAGAAAATTAATGAGAAAAAATTTATTTTATGTTTAAATGATATATTTTTCCTAAAATTGTTTTTATGTGTCATGCATGCCTATATTAAAACTAATTTTTATTAACTCTAGAAATTGAATATGATAAAATATTTTTCACATTAGGAATCATCATTTTCAAATTATTTAATAAGGAAAATTTCATTTTTAGTCATAAAAATAAGTTGCTGAGACTAAATTTAATTTCCATAGTAATGGAAAAATGGTTATTTTCAAAGAATTGTTTTTATAAACATTGTTTATTTTTTATCTAAAAATATTAAATTTATATCCATTAAATGATAACTATAATATTATTTTTAAATATAAAAAAAATATTAACACTCATTTAATTATTAATTTAGTAGAAATAATGACAAAACAACTTAATGTATAAAAAGACATTTTTTACAAAAATAGTTTTTACATATTATGTTTTAATTTAAAAGTTAATTTTATCATATTTTAAAATTTAATTAGATTAAATGGAGTTAAAATTAGGATTCAAAATTTTTAAATTTTGTAAGAGTGGTCTTCTTATTATTTCATTAAAAATTATCATTACTATAGTAAATATTTAATCAAGTTTAAAGTTTAAAAAGTGGTAATCCAACATGGCTCAAATTTTGCTAAGTTTACATGAAAAATAGAAATTATATAAGACCTTTTTTATGTGGTAAATTCAATCCCACACGACTCACTTAAATCACCTAGTCCCATGTGAATACATCTTTAACCCTCACCCAACTTCAATTTCCAAGGAAAAGTCCCTCGTTTTCACTTATAAAAAGAGCTTACTTACACCCACTAAAAGCCACACTTATTCTTAAATAATATGGACATGACATTATATGTAATGTAGAAGAGAAATATTACAATTATTATACTCGCTAAGGAAATTTAAGGAGGAAACCCATTCTCGTGAACCTATCAATCAAGATCAAATAATCGCTTCCTTTGAATTTATGAAGTATTTGTCATAATCTGCATAAGAATTAAATGTTAATTTTTTTGAAGCAGTTTATAAAAATCATGCATACAACTTAGAATTAAAAGAAAGAATAAATAATGTCATAACATATTTTAGTAACAAAAATTTAAAACCAACTTATACATTTTTAAAAAAACATTTTTAAACCCAGTTTTATTAAGTTAAATAAATATAATTAAATGAAATGAAACCAAACAATACTAAAACAAACATATCATTTCAAAATGAAACTAAATTAAAGTAATTACAGTAATAACAACATGGGAAACTCATTTCTAGGTAAACTGAATGAACTGTGAACATATATCATTGCTTCTATATATTACTCGCCACTACTTCAGGTTCAACAAAAACACTCATAATGGGACAATTTGAGTCATAAAATTCAATATTTTGGTGACATACAATGGGGGTGTCAATGGTGGAAATTTCAACTTCAATATCATGAAAAATATGTCTTGGTATTATTTCAATAATGACACTATAATTAGGTCTCAGATTATCTTTCACATAAAACACTTTTTTCTATTGATTCCAAAATGTATGGTTCATCGGTATGCAGGAATCGACTCATGTCAATAACTCTGAATCCATGATCATAAATAAATGTACCATTTTGTGTCATTGAATTAAACCATTTATATTTCATCAGAGTGAATCGACCTTGAGAGTAGTGATATAGTAATAATATTTTCTTAATAAGTTTATAATAATACACATCTTCAAATCGGGGCCGACTATCTGATGTACTAACATAAAAATTCGCTGTAGCATATAATATAACACAATCATGTTGTATTATCATTTTCACCACTCAATCAGATATAACAAATTTATACTCATTGATTATTAAATATTTCCATTCACGAACCAATGACTTGGGAACAAAATCTAATTCCCTTAATTATTAAGAAACAGAGTCAACAGGTAAACTCAATACATGAAATATATATGAATAATACAATTAAATGGATATATATATATATATTAATTAATACAATTAAAGTAATGGAAATAACTTTGATTTCTACCAAGAAAAAACTCTTGGCTACAAAAAGCCTCTCTCCTTGTCAAAGGCAAAGACCAATGAACTCTACTTATAATTTGTTTATGTTACCTACATAAAATAATAATAAAAGTATTTGGTATATGTGAAATGACATAGTATGAGATAACATATAAATATTAAAATTTCTTACCTGACATAGTTATCAAACAAACCACAGTTAAACAAAACTGTGTGTTGTTCAATATCCCGCTCTTCAAGGATTAATGTAGCCAAGGTATATAAATCATCAAATCCTCCTGTTTGGTGAAGAGATGGAAATGAGGGATTAATTTCCCCATACTTATCATCTTGGTTTCTAATTTTCCAGTTATGTCTTGTGATTACATTAGACAAATACATTGAACAAAAATATATATATTCTTGAGCCAGATAACCTCTCACAATGGAACCTTCAAGATAATTCTTGTTTCAGACATATGATTTCATTGTGAACATATTTATTTTAGTAGGATACATCCACCAAAAAGAAAATAGTCCCCCAAGAAGTGTTTCAGTTAGAATATGAACTGTTAAATACATCATGCAGGTGAAAAAGGATGGAGGATTTTTTTCAACTCACACAAAATTAATGGCGCCTCTTACTGCATTTTTATCAAGAATGAATTTTATAAAATTTTAGCAAAAACTTATCTAAAAAAATGGCATAATCTAATCACTGTCACCCTTACACTATTAGATAGAAAATGTTGAATTTCTATTGGAATCAATTCTCGATAAAGGATGTGATAATCATGAATTTTAGGGATTTTAGTTTCAAATATCTTATGTTGGATCGTTTAGATATATTGTTGGAATAACCATCTAGAACCTTGATATTATCCAATATTACTAGAAATTTATCTTTTAATGATGGTGTAATCACATCAAAGAACAAGAAACTTTACATTTGTTTTCACTGATACACACAGGATGCAGTTCAGGTTGAATACCCCAATCCAAAATGTCCTAATGAGACGAGAAGTCATCTTTGGTCTCCCCCTTTGATATTTATAATAATTGAAAGAAAAATTTCCCATATATTTTTCTCAATGTGAATTACATATAAACAATGGATTAACAAATTGGTAGACCAATATGGAAACTCACACTACTACAAAACTGGCGTTTAATAGCACCGGTATTTATTAATGCTACAAAAAGCGTTGATAAATGACATCTTTACCAGCACTAAAGGAATCACTGAAAAATTTAACCTTTTAGTAGTGCTTTTTTTAGAACTGATAAATGGAACCTTTATTAGTGCTTTATTTTTAGTGTTGATAAAGGTTACCCTTTATAAGTACCTTTTTTAGCACTAATAAAGGGTACCCTGTATCGGCGTTTTATTTTTAGCGCTGGTAAAGGGTACTCTTTATCAGTGATTTATTTTTAGCATTGATAAAGTTTGAAATAAATAAAATGAAATAATTAAATAAATAAATAAATAATTATTTTATTAAAATAATATTACAAATTTAATTAATTAATTAATTACGAATAAAAATGAATAATTTGATCATACATTATAAAATATTTAACATTTTATTAATTATATAATTATGATAATTAATGTTAATAAATTGTATATATTAAATATATAAATATATATTAATGTATATAAGTATGATTTATATATTACAAAATATTTATGCTCTTTACATTAAATAGTCATATATTTTGTGAATAATGGTTTATAATTATAAAATAATTATAAAATATTGACTAATTGACTAGTTGCATAGTCAATTAAAAATACTGACTAATTGCATAGTGTAATGGACATATAATTTAATGTCATTTGATTTTTAAATTTAACATAGATCAAATGTGAGTTATATTGATTTTGCATATACGTAATTGTTGCATTTTTATATACAATTCAAACACACAAAACTTATCCATTTTTTCAATATTGTTAGTGTACTTATTTTTAATTTATTCAATTTCACCCATTTTTAACATATATGAATGCAAGCACTTAATTAGATATAAATATTATTTTTAAAAAAATATTTATATAATTATAAATAAATAATTTTAAAATTTTTATAAATATATTTAAAAGGAATATATTTACTATATTTATATTTATATATATTTATTAAGTATAAATACATATTTATTTTTTTATTTATAATTATAATTATAAATCCTTTATCTACACTTAAGTAATAAGCACTGATAAAGGTATGTCTTTATGAGTGATTTCTTCACACTAATAAAGATAAGGCTTTATCAGCACTAAAAAAGTGATGATAAATATTCCTTTCTATCAGCACTTATTACTTAAGCGTTGAAAAAATGACTCTTTATTAGTGCTTATTTGTAAGCACTGATAAAAGTGTACCGATATATTTAAAAACCATAACCATTTGTGAACCCATCGCGATATCATAAACTTTCCAAAAAATACACCCACTACCGGAACTCCTCCTTAGTGAATTGAAACTTGAATCACACCACTCGACTACCTCCAGTTTCTCGAACATCGTCTGACATCCGGTGTGTAGAACCTTGGGAAACCTTGAGAGGAGAGGGGTGAATCAGGGTGTCAAATTTTTCTTTTAAATTGATAGATCTTTTTCTCACGTTGGTAGGAACTCGTTAAACCTATATGATGAATACGATCAGCAATCAAAAACTCACATGCAAAAAGATGACACATCACATTTACTTGGTTAACCATAAAGGGCTACGTCCAAGGAGCATATGCTGATAGTGTGTCAGTAATACCAAAATACACTAATCTTCACAAGCTTTGGAATACAAAAGTTTGGTCACAGTCACTCTGTTCTAGGCACAATGGCTTTACAAGTTTTCATGGATATCTCACTAATTCTCTCATAACACTTTCACTGAGTCTCTCTAGATCACTTATTTGAGAGAAGTCTAAATTAGTTTATTGACTTGAAGGTCTCTTAAATTATTTGTAATTAAAGTCTTTGTACCTGAATTAGCATGAGACTCTACTTGCACCATAGACCTAAGTTGATGCACACTAAAATCCCTGTCCAATTAAACCTGATATTAAAAAACTACCTTTCACAAAGATCCTTTGCAAAGCTCACTTCTTCGTGAATCACCCTTTCCTTCACAGAACACACTATCTTCATGAAGCTCCCTTTCCTTCTCGAAACAACCTACCTTCCCGAAGCTCACTAAGACAACTTAGAATGCACCATCTTCATAAATCACTCAAAACTTATAAGCATTGACTTCAATCAAGACTAGAATAGTATTTTCATGAAGCTCAAGCTCGCATAGACAACCAGTTTTACATAGCACCCCTTGCTTTGTGAAATTAGAGCGATTATAGATTTTCTCTTAAAATTTCATCTTAAACGAAGAGGGATAGCCTCTTATTTTTATGCTTGGTAAATCTCAAATATCCACCACCTCCGTCACATTTTTCAGATCTATCAAAAACACCTTCTCGATACTCCTCCATTCACAAAGTTCTATGGAAATTATCTTTTCACAAATCTCCTTGTAACTGTAGAGATTTCTGTTAAAACCCTTCACACCGCTGTAGAGCTTCAATTTTTGTAATCACGAAGTAACACCGTCTCAAATCACAATGCTTCATATCTTTGAAATCCTCAATCCAATCTTCATGAAATCCATTCCTTTACCATATTTGTGAAGAGTTGATTCCAGAAAAATACCTTTCATAAAGCTTGAATTCTCGTAATCACAGAGCACACCATCACAATACTTTAATCCTTCTTGAAACACAAATCATGAATCCCATATCTAAAAAACTCATACCTTTTCCATATTTTCATAATTCCTTCAAGAAAAACCAATTTTCCCAATGCTTTCCATTCTCCAAATTTTGGACCCCAAAAATTTGGAAAACACTAGGAAATGACGCCACCTTCAATACTACTTTCAGATTGAATAGAATGATCCCTTTCTTGGTAATCTTCCTAATCATCCAAGAGAGGATTGATAAAAAACAAACCACAATCCATTTCAAAAAAGACCATCCTTGGTACCAACAATCTCCCCCTTTGGGTTTGTTAGAAATCTGCAGATAAATTCAATAGACCACCATCCACTTTCAAAACCTGATACAAAAGAATCAACTCAACCAACACTATAACTCTAAATAAGCAATGATTAGTGTAGAAAACAAGAGGGGAATCATGTCTCGGGTTCTCATGTTTTGTAATGCTTAAAAATTTATATGCCCAGCTCTGACTATTTCCTCATAACACCAATATGTTTTCTTCATTCTCATTTCCCCCTTTGTTAACACATCATTATCCCCCATTATAACATTTTTGAATTTCTCTATTCTCCATATTCCTATAACCAACCAAAAAAACATTGTATTCTCATTGAATTTATCCATTCTCCCCCATTTTCAATAAACCCAAAGATCCTAAATTTGACTTTTAGATTTCAAAGCATACTCCCCATAGATCATATCTCCCCCATAAACCTATATCAATTCCAGAAACAGATTAAAAATAGTTAAAAAAAACTAGGGAGAGGGGAACACTCATAACTTCCTCATGCACTAGAAGGTGGTTGAACATTGAGTTTCAACCAATGCTTCTCGAACACCTGTGATGAAAATGTCTTGGTTAGTATGTCATCCACTTGATCATCAGTTCCAATATGATCCATTTTAATCATTCCTTGTTCAACCTTTTCTTTGATAAAGTGATATCTAAAATCAATGTTTTTTACGAGAATGCTAAACATGATTCTTTGTAAGATCAATTGTTCTCTTGTTATCATAGTGATTAACCATCTATTATTTCACTTCATAAAAAATATCCATCAATTGTTGATCCATCCACAATATTTGAGTGCAATCCTTTGTTGTGGAGATATACTCAGCTTCTAAAGTACCAAGAGAAGTGCTTTCTTGTTTCTTACTCAACCATACCAAACATTTATTTCTAATAAAAAATTCCCCACTACTTTTGGACTTTCTATCAACCACATCTCTATCCTATTCAGCATTAGAAAAATTCAACAGTTCATTATATCTTCTTTAATCAAAGTATAACCCATAATTATGAGTACCTTGAATATACCTCATGAATCTTTTCACTAATTCCATATGTTCTCATTTCAGATTAATTTAAAAGTAGGCCTCTAAGCATGTTACAAATAAAATATCCGGTCATGTCGCATTCAAGTACAATAATCTTCCAATGATTCTCCCGTACAGTTTGGGATCTATAGATGTTCCATCCTCATGCTTTCCTAGTTTAGTTCCAACCATAATTGGAGTCAACATTGGTTTGGAGTCATGTATATTGAATTTCTTCAGAAACTCTCTTGCATACTTTTCCTAAGATATAAAAGTGAATTATTTCCATTGAATCACTTACATACCTAAGAAATATGTGAGTTCACCAATCATGGACATTTCGAATTATGCTTTCATGTGATTGGAAAATTCATCCACTAACCCTTTCCTACTTCCTATGAGAATAATATTGATTAGCCACTAAATGAGGCTAATATTCATTTTTAATATACATAATATTCGTGTTCTTTATTATTCATAAACACCATTTTAGTGCATTTTACACTTTGAACATCATTTCACATTATGATTGTAATACCTTCTTAAAATGCACTATTATGTGGTACATTTTTGAACATCATTTGAAGTACCCAATGATTCATCTGATTATAAATATTTTAATTTGATATTTTTGAAAATTTATCTACACTCCAATATGAACATGTCTCATTCAGGGATCAATGAAAAATTCATGGAAGAAGATGGGGATATTTTGTGATGAAAGAAAGCAATCCTAGAGAAGGTAGATTGGACACCAGCCCACTGATGAGACTGTGGGGCCAAACATACACTCCCAATTAATCCCAAATTTCGTGGTATGATATAAGACATGTATAGTAACAAATCACTCTTCATGATATCATGCTAATTCGGCATCCATGGTGGTCATTTAGGCAGCCCAAGTTAGAGATAAAATTCTAGTCCAGATTCTGCGGTCCAGAAAAACATTCCACTAATTTGATCATATCTCGAAATCCACAACTCCAAATGGGCCCAAAATTTACATGAGGTTCTAAGAAATATGTAGATCCATTTTCTTCTTCTATGGAACACTCTGATTCTGCCATATAAAAGGTCATACAAACGCGTCTGTTCGGTGAATGAAAGCTGGCTACCACCTCGGGTCAAATGTGGAAAAGTCCAAATTCCACAAGCTTTCCACCACCTATGGCCTACCAAAATTAATTTAGATGCTTTGTACTGTTGGAGGATCAACCCAAGGGCTCAAAAATTACTATTTAAGGTAGTGGTGTTTTAGGATTTAGCAATCTTTGGTGCTTGGTTTCATTGTAGTGTTATGCTGCCGCTTTGTGTTTGTAATCGCATTTCTTTCTCATGTAAGTTGTTTAATTCACCTTAGTTTCTTAATAAAAGCTCTTCATTTACTCTTATTCTGTTATTCTACTTATCACGTTGATACCATTGGTTCAAGGTGTGGATTTATTCACACCATAATTTGTGATATTTATCACACAACGGAGGAGTGATCTTTTTTTTGTTGTTTTTTTCTTCTTCAATTCCACACTTGTAAGTCTACTTCCCGCTTCCATTGAAGACATGTCATCAATGGAGGGCTAAATATTTTATGGGTTGATCCAAGGGAGTAGAAAGGGGATGGATTGGATGTTATTTATCACTCCATTAATGGATAATCACTTCTTTTAAATGATATTTTTATTTGATGATTTTAAAACATCTTCATCCTTATTGAATTTAAGGTCACACATTTCAAGTGCTAATACAAACCTCTACCTTGGAGTGATCAAAACTTTGATCCTTCAAGTGTATAGGTGATTAGTATTAGGGTGTTTAGGCAGTAAACCAATAATTGGTGATTTCGTTTGATCTTCTTAAATGAATCCATCTCAATTATAAGAAATTGAAATCATTAAAAAAGTAATTCATCCAATCCACCCCGAGTGATAACCTAGGATCAACTCATTCTTTTAAATTGAATTCACTTAAATCTGTTAGTTATCCTTTAAACCCATATAAAATCAACCCAATTTGGCCACTTCATAGCCAAAAATAGTCCATAGAATGTACGTGTCTATAGGTTTCTTCTTAGGTCCCTGAGGATTCGATAACCCAAGATAAACTACAATGACCGTTCTACCTTCATCTCTTGGGTAAATTTGAGCGAGAATCAAATTTTGGCGCCGTTACCAGGGACCCAAGTAAGTCATCTAAACACCCATTCTATTCTCCCCCATTTCTTCTTTTCCCATCCAAATTCTCTTATCTTGTCCCTTTCTCATTTTTTTTCTTTTGGCGCATGTCCTCCTACACCCGTGATCAATCGAACCGTCTAGTTAGGGTGGATAGTCCTGGGGCTGGGGAGTCAAGTACACCAAGGGAAATATTTTCATTATATCATAATCTTACTAACACCCCCGAGTCAAAAATTGAGCCCATTTCAATGGAAGGTCTTCAAATAAACCAACTCATAAACCCGGGTGGGAACCAAAATGGAAACCCAAATGAGGCAGCCCCAAAATTGGGGAATGCAATTGATCAAACCATGAATGACTACCTCACACCTTCCTGGACCAATGCCCCCTCATGCATTAGACAAAATTCCCTAGGAGATTCCAACTACATCTTTAAACCCCATGTCCTAAACCACCTTCCCACATTCCATGGAATGGAGTCCGAGATGCCATACCCGCACATTAAGGAGTTCAATGACATTGTAGAAACCATGTGTCCCCCACATCAACTAGAATCAGCTAAGATGAGGATATTTCCTTTTTCTTTAAAGGATCAAGCTAAAAATTGTCCAAACAATTTGAGACCATCATCCATCAACTCTTGATACCAACTACAAAGAGAATTCTACAAAAAATACTTTCCCCACCATAAAACAATTGCACTTAAAAAGAGTATCCAAAACTTTTTTGAAAAAGAGGGAGAGTCATTCTATGAAACATGGGAGAGGTTCAAATACACTCTAAACATGGTTCCACACCATGGTTTTTCTATTCCTGAACAAGTGAGAATTTTCTATGAAGGGTTGGGTCCGGGGAACAAACAATTCATTGACATGATGTGTAATGGAACCTTTAAAAACAAAGCCCCAAATGATGCTTACGAGTATCTAGAAAGCCTTTCTGAACAAAACCAAACATGAGGAACTTCACCTTATTCTGAAAATCCACAAAGAACTACTGGAATTAATACACTTAGAGAAGAGGAAATCCTTAGGGCTAAACTCGTAACACTCTCTAGGAAGGTTGAAGAGATAGACCTTAGGAAAGTCCATGAAATCCAAACTGTTGACCTTGTTTGCACAATTTGTGACAAACATGACCATAAGATAGACAACTGCCCAACCATTCCATCCATCAAGGATGTTCTCTTAGGAGGACCCCTAGTGGAAGTAAATGCTTTGAACTTTCAAAAGCCTCAATACCAAAACACCTTCAACCCAAGGTATAACGACCACCCAGGCTTCCGCTGGAAAGATAACCAACAACCTAGCCAACCACAGGGACAAAATCCTTACCACCATCAGAACTACCAATCCCATAACTAGTTCCAAACCCAACCTATCCAATACCAACAGCCACCAGTCCATTTTCAACAAACCATCCCACCTCCAAAATATCCCCCTGGGATAAAACAATCTTCTCAAGCCCCAACCCAAACTATTCCACAAAGCCTACTAGAACAACTACGCAAAAAATGGAGAGGATGAACTCAGAGGTATCTTCCCTAAAACAAGAACTTCAAACCATCAAAACTGGAAAGTCACCCAAGCCTACTCAGGCGGTTCCATCCTCAACTTCAAGGGGAGAGTCAAGTTGTTCTCAAACAACTCATGAACAACTAAAGGCTGTGACTGTTTTAAGAAGTGGGAAATCAATTGAGAAACCTGAACAACTAATTCAGAACCCACCTGAAGATTCAAACTTGGATGAAAATTCAAATGAACCACAAGATCAAACTGAGGAAACTGATAACAATGTGAAAGAAACAACTCTTCAACAAAAAACCCCACAACCTGCACCATTTCCCCAACGCATGAGGGGGAAACCCAAGCCTGAACTGAGTGAAACATTGAGGGAAATCTTTTCACAAGTCAAGTTGAACATACCCCTTCTCGATGAAATCCAAACCACACCTGCCTACTCAAATTACCTTAAGGACTTGTGCACTTTTAAAAGAAAATTTTCACATAAAAACCAATTCCTTTTGGATGATAATGTGAGTACCACCATTCAAGGGACCATTCATCCTAAGTTGAAAGACTCGGGTTTCCCTTACATCAATGTTGAACTAGGAGAGAGCAAAGTTTTCAAGGCCTTGTGTGACCTAGGTGCTAGTGTCAATCTCATCCCTTATGCTGTGTACTTCCAGTTAGGACTAGAATATCTCCAACCCACATCTGTCACACTTCAGCTTGCTGATCATAGCATTAGGGTTCCAAAGGGGATCTTGAAGGAAGTTCTGGTAAAGGTTGAAAACTTCATCTACCCTGCTGATTTCATTGTCCTCGACAACCATCCAAACTTAGGAAATAAAGAACAAACCCCAATAATCCTTGTTCTTCCTTTCCTTGCAACAATCAACTCTGTTATCCGAGTCCGAAATGGGAACATGACCATCACCTTTGGGAACATGAATCTAGACTTTAATATCTATAATGCAAGCTCACAAATAGGGGATGACAAGGACATTCATGAAGTAAACATGATAGGAAGCATTGATAATGAATCCATGGAACATCAAGGAATATTTGATGAATGTTTAAGTCAGGATGAGATTGATTTCCTTTCTTCATATGAAGGAAGTTTATCTCCTTGGATTGAATCATTTTCAAATTGCTCTTATGATGAAGTCTTAGGTCCAACAATTAGTGAAACCTTTCAAGAAACCACTTTCATGGAGACCACTCCAATTTCCTTCCCTAAATCTGATCAAGCCAATCTAGTAGCTGAAACTTCTACATGTGGGGAATCAATCCTATCCGAAACTCTAAAAAAATAAATTGATCTTGATCCAATGTCCCAATCTTCTGCTGAAATTCCGAACCAACCTGATCTTGAATTGAATGAACTTCCCGCTACACTCAATTATGCTTTCCTAGGGGAAAATCAAACACATCCTATTGTCATTTCTTCTTCTATTGAATCCAATCATGAAAGGATGCTTCTATATGTCCTTAGGAAGCATAAAAAATCCATTGGTTGGACCCTTTCTGATATTCCTGGGATTAGACCACTTATCGGGACTCATAGGATTGTTCTGGAATCTAATTCAAAGCCATGTCGTCAACCTCAACGACGACTCAATCCTAATCTCATGGAGGTAGTAAGGAAAGATCTTCTGAAACTGTTAAAAGATGGTATCATCTATCCCATAGCTGAGAGTGAGTGGGTGAGCCCAATTCAAGTGGTTCCAAAAAAGGCTGGAATCACAGTGATAACAAATGAGGATGGAGAGATTCTTCCAACAAGGGTGAGTAGTGGATAGAGGGACTGCATTGACTATAGGAAGATAAACACATTCACCAAGAAGGATCATTTCCCCTTACCATTCATTGACCAACTCCTTGAGAGAGTGGAAGGTCATGCCTTCTACTGTTTCTTAGATGGGTACTCAGGGTACAATCAAATTGAGGTCTCCCTAGAGGATCAAGGGAAGACTACTTTCACATGTCCTTTCAGAACCTTTTCTTTAAAACGCATGCCCTTTGGGTTATGAAATGACCCTGGAACCTTCCAGCGGTGCATGATGGGAATCTTCTCAGACATGGTAGGGTATTTTTTAGAGGTCTTCATGGATGACTTCTATGTGTTTGGGGATACATTTGAGGGATGTATGTGGAATGTAGAGAGAGTCTTGTCAAGATATGAAGAAAAGAATCTAGTCCTAAACTGGGAAAAATGCCATTTTATGGTTAAAGAGGGACCAGTTTTAGGCCATCTGGTCTCAGGTAGGGGGATTGAAGTTGATAAAGCCAAGGTTGACATCATTCGTCACCTTCCATCACCCAAAACTGTCAAGGAAGTGAGGTCTTTCTTAGGACATGCTGGTTTCTATAGAAGATTCATCAAGGACTTTAGTTCAATATATCGTCCCCTTTGTGCTCTCCTAGTAAAGGATGCTCTATTTTTTTGGACAGAAAGCTGTGAGGGGTCATTCTCAACCCTTAAATCCTCTATCACCTCTCCTCCCATCATGAAATCTCCAAATTGGAACCTTCATTTCGAACTTATGTGTGATTCCAGTGACTTTGTTGTAGGAGCTGTGTTAGGACAACATTGTGATAAAAATCTTTATGTCATTTCTTATGCAAGAAAATCCTTAAATGATGCCCAAATAAACTACACCACCACTGAAAAGGAGTTACTTGCTATTGTGTTTGCCTTAGAGAAGTTTAGTTCCTACCTCTTAGGATTACCCATCACTGTGTTCACTGACCATTCTGCACTAAAATACATCTTCCAAAAACAAGATGCTAAGGCTAGACTGATTAGGTGGGTCCTTATCTTACAAGAATTTGACCTCACAATCAAGGATAAAAAGGGAGTTGAAAATTTTGTAGCTGATCACCTCTATAGGATAGAATTCAAAGACAACTCAAATCATTTTTCTGTGTCTGATTCATTTCCTGATGAACACCTATACTCTGTGAGTGACTGCCCTTAGTATGATGACATATCAAATTTCATAATGACAGGAGTCATTCCAAAATTCTTAGGGACTCAAGATCGAAGGAAATTCCTTTCTGATATTAGACACTATGTGTTTGATGATCCATACCTCTATAAGTTCTGCCCTGACCAAGTCATTAAGAGGTGTGTTCCAGAATCTGAACAAGAGTCCATCCTTAAATTCTGTCACAGTGAGGCATGTGGAGGTCACTTTTCCTCTAAGAAAACATATGCTAAGATTCTTCAATGTGGTCTTTTCTGGCCCACCCTCTCAAGGGACTCCTACACATTTTCTCAAAGATGTCCTAGGTGTAAACAAGTAGGGTCCATCACAAAAAGGAATCAAATGCCACTCACTCCCATCTTAGTGGTTGAAATATTTGACTGTTGGGGAATTGACTTCATGGGTCCCTTCCCAAACTCTCGGGTATACCTCTACATACTCTTAGCTGTTGATTATGTATCAAAATGGGTTGAGGCCATTCCCACTAAGTCCAATAATCATCAAGTTTTGATTCGATTTCTAAAAGAGAACATATTTTCAAGATTTGGAATTCCTAGGGCTATAATCAGTGATCGAGGAACCCATTTCTGCAACCGCCCATTCTCTTCACTCATGTCTAAGTATGGTATTTCTCATAAAGTTTCCACTGCATACCATCCTCAAACCAATGGTCAAGGTGAGTTAGCGAATAGGGAGATTAATAAAATTCTTGAAAAAACTGTCAACCCCTCTAGGAAATATTGGTCTGAGAAACTCTTAGATGCTCTTTGGGCCTATAGAACCGCATATAAAACCATTTTAGGAATGTCCCCATATAGGTTGGTTTATGGTAAAGCATGCCATTTTCTAGTGGAGATTGAACATAAGGCCTTTTGGGTAATTAAGAAAATGGATTATGACCTCTCATTGGCTAGAACAAAAAGGAAATTAGATCTCAATGAATTGGAGGAACTAAGGATGGAGGCTTACAAAAATTCAAGGATCAATAAAGCTAGAGTTCAAGCCTACCAATCTAGTAATATCAAGGTCAAACATTTTGAACTGGGAAAACTTGTGCTCTTGTATAGTTCAAAACTTCATTTACACCCGGGAAAGTTAAGGTCTAGATGGTCAGGACCTTTCATAGTGCATCATGTATTCCCCCATGGGTTAGTAGAGATTCAAGATCCCATAAGTGGTTACATTTTCAAGGTCAATGGTCAAAGGTTAAAACCATTCATTGAGCCATTTAATAAACAGAAAATAGAGGTTGAGTTAACTGAGCCAACCTATGAACAGGGAAAAAATTGATAGATTTAGGGTCCATGTCGGGATAACGACGTTAAAAAAAGCACTACATGGGAGGCAACCCATGGTTTTCAAGTTTCCTATCATTTCGTTGTTTTAATAAACTTTATATTTTAAATAGGATTAATTAATCATTTTTATATTAAAAAAAAAGACTATTGACCTGTTCTTCTATTATGAGTATGGATGGGTATGAAAGGGGAGCACCGTATTCATCCGTGTCATGCGGTGTGATCCCTGAGTAATACCTTACCCAAAAAATTAAAAGAAGACAATGTATCATTAGTTTGATTAAAAAAAACAACAACATAAAAACAGGAAAAACCATAAAAATGATGATACTTAGAAATAAATAAGTCATTGTGTTGTTTTTTTGTCTAGTTTGTTCTTCTTTTTATGGTTCAGGTACTATTTTGAGTGATACATATTCAATCAAGGAGGTTCCTACATCCCCCAAGAGATCAAAGGACTAATTCGGAGCAGCAAGAACTTCAACTTCAACCACCAGGTGATTTCATTCCATGATCCTCAGTTTCAATTTCCTTTTTTAACTTCCATTATCTGCCTCTACTCCTTCTAAATTTTCATTTCTTCAAACACTGGGGATAGTGTTATTTTAAGTTGGGGGGGAGATAAAATAAAAAATTATTTCGTGTCAAAAAAAAAAACAAAAATTGAATGATTTGAAAAATAAAAATGTGTAAATGGAAGGAAAAATTCCTTTAACTTTGAACATGGTAATACACATTTCACACTTTGAAATTGAATATCAAATAATTTAGCATTCCCTGATTCTGATTTTAATCCTTGTATAATTTCATGAGCATAGATTTTGGAAAGTGTGGCTGTCCAATGTGATATTTCACTGTTTATATTTTCATCCAAATAAAAAAAAGATCACAATGCACGTCCTTTGGATAGTGGGGCATTAGTTTGAGTTCATGGGGTCCCCTAAATAAATAGCATAGGTTTGGTGATCATTTTAGTTTAATATGAGTATTCAAAAAAAAAATTTGCACGTAGAGCAATGAAATGACCTAATGCGTGGCTTTCGGCACTTGGAGATCGTGACTCCATAGTTGTCTGACCCAGAGTTAGTAATTTTATCTCTATTTTTGGTAATTTGATTTTTTTTTGACTGAGTTAACTCTAGATGATGCCCGAGTATGTGGGCTTCACTTGGTGCCCTAAGGTCTTTGAGCCTGGGAGTCATCAGCAAAGTCTCTCTACAGGGGTTGACTCTTTTGAGTGCAATTTCAATTACCATGGCAAAATTGAAAAAAAAATCAAAAAAAAAACAAAACAAAAACAAAAAAAATTATACAAAAAAATGAATACTCATCTTAATATTGAAATGTTATTCCACCTAGCGCTTCCGTAATTTCCCCCTTTAATAAATATGATCCCCCGTGTCTATTGTGATGCAAAACACATCCTCATACTTAATTGATATTGGATGAAATATGGAAATGAATTTGAACAAAGGAATGGGCTTGGGATTAGGATCTACTTATAAAACTATCTTGTATTAAAATATTTTTATGGGTTTCATGATTGTTTGGTATATGGGTTTCTGGTGATCATTGTGTATTAAAATGTTTTTGGAAAAGGGAATTCGAATTTCATATTGTTGAGATATATTTTGCTCGGGACTAGCAAAACTCAAGTTGGGGGGTGTGATTAGCCACTAAATGAGGCTAATATTCATTGTTAATATACATAATATTCATGTTATTTATTATTCATAAACACCATTTTAGTGCATTTTACACTTTGAACATCATTTCACATTATGATTGTAATACCTTCTTAAAATGCACTATTATGTGGTACATTTTTTAACATCATTTGAAGTACCCAATGATTCATATGATTATAAATATTTTAATTTTATATTTTTGGAAATTTATATACACTTCAATATGAACATGTTTCATTCAGGGATCAATGAAAAATTCATGGAAGAATATGGGGATATCTTGTGATGAAAGGAAGCAATCCTAGAGAAGGCAGATTGGACACCATCCCACTGATGAGACTGTGGGGCCCAACATACAGGCCCAATTAATCTCAACTTTCGTGGGATGCTATAAGACATGTATAGGAACAAATCACTCTTCAAGAGATAATGCTAATTCAGCTTCCATGGTGGTCATTTAGGCGGCCCAATTTAGAGATAAAATTCTAGAGCAGATTCTGCGGCCCAGAAAAACAGCCCACTAATTTGATCATATCTCGGAATCCACAACTCAAAATGGGCCTAACTTTTTCATTAGGTTATAATACATCCGGATATCCATTTTCTTCTTCTATGGACCACTCTTATTCGGCCATCTAGAAGGTCATCCAAATGCATCTGTTCGGTGGATGAAAGCTGGATGCCACCTCGGGTCAAATGTGGAAAAGTCCAAATTCCACAAGCTTTCCACCACCTATGGCCTACCAAAATTAATTGAGATGCTTTGTACTGTTGGAGGCTAGACCCAAGGGCTCAACAATTCCAATTTAAGGTAGTGGTGTTTGAGTATTTAGCAATCTTTGGTGCTTGGTTTCATTGTAGTGTTATGCTGCCGCTTTGTGTTTGTAATCGCATTTCTTTCTCATGTAAGTTGTTTAATTCACCTTAGTTACTTAATAAAAGTTCTTCATTTACTCTTATTATGTTCTTCTACTTATCACGTTGATACCGTTGGTTCAAGGTGTGGATTTATTCACACCATACTTTGTGATATTTATCACACAACAGAGGAGTGATCTTTTTTGTTGTTGTTTTTTTTCTTCTTCAATTCCACCCTTTTAAGTCTACTTCCTGCTTCCGTTGAAGACATGTCATCAATGGAGGGCTAACTCTTTTATGGTTTAATCCAAGGGAGTAGCAAGGGGCTGGATTGTATGTTATTTATCACTCCATTAATGGATAGTCACTTCTTTTTAATGAGATTTTTATTTGATGATTTTAAAACATCTTCATCCTTATTGAATTTAAGGTCACACATTTCAAGTGATAATACGAACCTCTACCTTGGAGTGCTCAAAACTTTGATCCTTCAAGTGTATAGGTGATTAGTATTAGGGTGTGTAGGCATTAAACCAGTAAGTTATGATTTC
The DNA here is from genome assembly GCA_963277665.1 of Viscum album. NCBI lineage: Eukaryota > Viridiplantae > Streptophyta > Magnoliopsida > Santalales > Viscaceae > Viscum > Viscum album. The sequence continues at coordinate 59,221,131 of OY728156.1, forward strand.
GTTTGATCTTCTTAAATGAATCCATCTCAATTATAGGAAATTGAAATCATTAAAAAAGTAATTCATCCAATCCACCCCGAGCGATAACCTAGGATAAACTCATTCTTTTAAATTGAATTCACTTAAATATGTTAGTTATCCTTTAATCCCATATAAAATCAACCCATTTTGGCCACTTCATAGCAAAAAACAGTCCATAGAATGTACGTGTCTATAGGTTTCTTCTTAGGTCCCTGAGGATTCGATAACCCAAGATAAACTACAAGGACCGTTCTACCTTCATCTCTTGGGTAAATTTGAGCGAGAATAAAATATCAATAATGTACACTAATATAATGAACTGATATTTTTGATAATTCTTCACATAGATATTGTGATAAACTTCTCTTCTTTTGAATTAATGTTTTTTCAGATACGAATCCAGCTGAGAGTACCATGAATGTGGTGCCTACTTCAATCCAAAGAGAGTTTTCTTTAGTCTGAAGACCTTCATTTCATCACTACCAAGGAGAAACCCAATGGCTATTCTATATAAAATTCTTCAAGAAAACCATTTAAGAAAGAGGTTTTGATATCCATTTTATACAGTTTTTATCCTATTTTAATTTCTATGGCAAAAAAAAGTTTTATTGACTCCAATCTAGCCATAGGAGAAAATGTATCTTTAACATATACTCCTTCAATATGAGAATATCATTTACACACAAACCATGTCTTATTTCTAATAAAATTACCCTGATCATCATATTTGTTCTTAAAAAACCTCTTCATACCAATCACATTGTGACATTTGAGTCTCTCGACTAGATCTCATGTTTGGTTCTTGTCAATCTGGTCCAACTCTTTATTCATGGATCTAACCCATGATTCATCCTTAACAGCTTCTTCAAATGAGGATGGTTCTAAAACTAAAAGGAATTAAGATTATGCATTATTCCTCATTCTCCTTCTTTGTGTGGGTGCAGTCCAATCCCCAATGATATTGGATTTATCGATTTATTCGCTTCAATTTCTCCTATGGGGTTCAGGAGGATTTTCTTCAGCAACAACTTCTTTTTCCAATTCTTCATTTGAATCCACATCATTTTATGAACTCTTAATGTTTTTCACACCTTCCTCTACTTCTTCATTAAAATTTATTCCATGTCCCCTATCTTCTACATCTTCAATCACATCAGCATAAGATCCCCTCATGGTATTTTTTGGTCTTATCTTCAAATATCTTAACATCACTAATTTCCAAAAAATTTCCAAGACACTAATTGAAAAACTTGTTGGTTTTTATATTAATTGGATATCCGAGGAATATTACTTCATCATTCACATCATCGTATTTTCATTGATTTATTTCTTTGTTTATGATGAAATATTTCCTTTAGAAAACACAAAAATACTTCAAAGATGTCTTCCTTCCATGACACAAATCATATAGTGTCTTAGTTATCCCATATATAACCTTGTTCAATTTTGAATATACACTGTAGCTTGAATATCCTCTTTCTAGTATTGTTGAGAGATACGACTCTCAATTAGAATAGTTTTGACTATATTGTTCGCCTGTTGATTCCCATGCTCAATAAATCCATTTTATTGTAGGGTTCTAAAAGTAGCCACCTCATGTTGTATTCCATGATTCTCTAGGTAATTTTCAAACTCAATGGATGTGTATTACCCTCCATTTTCAGACCATAGAACTTTTATTGTCTGTCTAGTATAATTCTCAGCGATTCAGTGATAAGTTTTCTTGCAGTCAATCACTTTTTGTTTCCTGTGTATAACCATAACACAAGACTTATAATATAATAATCAATGAAAAGAACAAAGGACCTTTCTCTTTGCATTCCAGAAACATTTATCAGGCCACATATGTCTGTATGGATGATATCAAGAAGATTTGATTCCTTTTTCTTCTTTGTCTGATATGAACTATAGAACAACTTTCCTCTTATATAGAAATCACACATCTTTTCCCATTCACATTTCAGATTAGGGATATCCATGACTATCTTCAGATTATATATCTTTTCCATGTCCTGTTGATTAATATTCCCCAACCTCCGGTTCTACAAGTCATTTTATTCTTCAATAGTTAGATAGAAAATATTCTCTTTGCTATAAACCCAGTACAAGTTTCCATCTATTCTATAACCTTTCATGAGATAATTCCCAGTCTTTCCCTTTATAGTGCATCATTTTTTATTGAAATTCACTATAAGTCCTGATTCATAGAGTTGACTCACACTAAGGAGATTTTGATGTAAACCATACACACAAAGAACTTCAGTTTTCTTCATCTATCCATTAGCCAGCTTAGTACTTACACTACCTTTTATCATCAATGTAACATCATTGTCAAACCTTACTATTCCATCAACCTTTTTCTTAAAATTCATTAATAGGTATGCATTTCCCATTATATGGGATAAGAACCCACTATAAAGAATCCATGTGGTTTTTTTATTTGTTTATTTGAGAGGTACTTCTACAAGGTTGGATTTTTCATTTTTCCTCTTTTCCTTCCATGAAATATTATATTGAGTGGAGGATACAGATGGCCTTTCATATATCATCTCCTTTTACATGGGTTCTTCATATTCATACTCTTCTTCTAAAGGAGGAAACCTATTTGAAATAGAAACACTACCTGGTTGGCGAATATTAACATGTATCTAAATTTTGTATGAATTTATCATGTCATTCCTCCACCTGCAATACATTGCTTTATGACCAATGTTAGAACAATGAAAACAATATCCATAGAAATTATTTATTTTATAAGAAGTAGGATATGAATTTTTTATCCATCATTGAACTCATCGCTCTTCCCCATTCAAATATCTCCTCGACTCTTCACAATATGATAGGGTATGAAACAAATATCCATAGAATTGAAATTTCATAAGTGGAAATGTATTCTCATTTAGATTCTTTCTCATGTATCCTTAATTTGGAGAATTTTTCAACTACTTATCATATATGGATACTTGAGGATAGTATTCAGTTATTCTTTCTGTTTGAATTGAGTGTTTCTTTTTCAGCGCTATAGGTGACTTTTTAGCATGTCCAACTTTCATCTTTCCTTTATTCTGTTCCAATGTATTTGTATCATTTGATTTTTTGGCATCAAAAATGATTCCACTGTTTACCATACATGTGGGTCTTTGATCATTAAAAAAAATTTCAACTCCATAAGAACCACACTTTTCTCTCTCCAACATCTCAAAATTTTAAATTCTTCCAAACTATATTTTCTTCTTTGTGTCTTTTGAAATTTATTCACTTTCAAGTTTACTCCTAAGAGTAACAACTTATTCTTAAAGACCCTCAATAGTCTTTGACTTCTATTCCAGTTTGGAGGTGAGTTCATTGATGACCTTTGCCTGTTATTCAATCCTTAGCTTCAGTTCCACTACATATTTTGTTCTTTAATGGGTTGTTGATTTTACTTTTACTACTTCTTCTTGTAATTCAATTTTATCCTTAAGATGATAAACATATTCTGATGATTCTTCCATAACTTATCTCCACTTTTGGAATATGTTTCTTTGATTCTCAATCTTACCAAGAGAATCCCTAAGTTGTGAATTTAGATCAGCATCAACACCCAACTGATGATCTACATCTCTATCTTTTTATGTTTCTGACTTCTAAATAGTATCCATCATATATTCTTGGTTTCCATATTTAAACTCTAGTTCTCATTCCTAAAGTAATTCATTATCATCATATTCTTCTTCACAGACAAAAATATTTTTCTATAGTCTCTTTCCATATTTTAGGTTTCCCTTTTTGGGAAAACTTCTTTGAGGCTTTTGCGAGTTTCTAGCTTCACCTTCATCATCATAAAACTTCATTTAGCACTGAGGAGAAATGTTACAAACTCTACCAAAAAAAACATTCCAAAGGTAGATTTCCTTAAAATATACCTTTTACCCTCTTTAAATTATTAGAAAATAGGGAAAGGAATTCGTCTTACTCATTTTACTCATTAACAATATCTCTTGAAATCTAAATTTTTTCCATGTATTTGAATTCTATTTCCTTGACAACATGTGTTGTCACATCATCTAGCTTGACTCTCATTTAAAAGGCAACCTAAATACTTAGAAAATCATCCAGAGCATGTTTAGACAAGTCTATTTCCTTAAGGGCTGACACTTTTGGATTGTAGAGAGGTAGAATCCTTATCAAAATCTTCTTCATGATGTCAATGTCTTTGATCTCTTCACTAAACCCTCAAATTTCTCCCACAACTTTAGTAATTTGATTAAAGAAGGAATCTGCATTTTCATTAGGATGCATCTTCAGATCAGAAAATCAATTGTGAAAAACTTGGAGTTTCACCTCATTCACTTTACTGTCTCCTTCATAGATATTTTAGAGTTTTTCACACATAGACTTTACTGATGTGAAACTCATAGCCTTTAGATAGATCTGATCAGAAATAACAGTAGTGAGGGAATTATATGCTTTGGCATATGCATCATGAATTTTTCTATCTTAACTAGTCATAGACATCCTTGTAGAACCAATGACCTGTATTCCTTGTGTAGTAATAAAAATGACTTCAATTCCAAGATATATTAGATGATATCTCATTATATTCTTCCAGATATGAAATTTTCTTCCATAAAATAGGGTAACTAACCTGACATTAACTGTATTTTCCATGATATGAAAGAATAATAGATTTAACACTAGCAAACTTTACCCTTTGTTACCACTTGTAAAACCCTGGGACACCTTGATAGGGGAGGGATGAATCAGGATGTCAAATTTTTTCTTTAAAGTGATGGATTTTGTTCCCGAATTGGTAGGAACTCATTAAACTTGTATGATGGATATGATCAATAATAAAAGATTCACATAAAATGAGATGACCCAACATTTTTACTTAGTTCACCACTAAGGGCTATGCATAAGGATCATATGCTGATAGTGTGTCAGTCATACCAAAATCCACTAATTTTCACTAGTTATATAATACAAAAGTTTGGTCATAGTCACTCTATGTTAGACACACCGCCTTTACAATATTTCTAGGATAACTAACTTCTTCCCTTCGAACACTTCCACTGACTCCCCCTAGCTCACTACTTTGAGAGAAGTCTAATTTAGTTTATCGACTTGAAGGTCACTTTAATGATTTAGAACTAATGTCTCTGTCCCTAACTTAGCATGGGACTCCAGTTTCATAGTAGACCTAAGTTGATTCACATTGAATTCCCTATACACTTAAACCTGATATTCAAAAACCACCTTAAAAAAATCTTCTGCACGAAGCCCACTTCTTTGCAAAGCACCCCTAACACTGCAGAACACACTTCCATGGCGAAGCTCCCTTGCCTTCAGGGAAAAACCTGCCTTCATGAAGCTCACTAAGCCAAATAAGAATGTACCATATTTGTGAAGCACCCAATATTTTGAATCATTGACTTTAGTCAATATTAGAATAGTCTTTTTACGAAGATCAAGCTCACATAGACAACCATTTTCGTGGAGCACCCCCTGCTTTGAGAAATCAGAGTGATTCTAGATTTTCTCTGAAAATTTTGTCTTAAATGAATAGGGGAAGCCTTTTATTTATAATATCGGTCGATCGAAAATCTCCACCACCTCCAGTGCATTTTTCGGATCTATAAAAAACATCTTTTTGATGCTCCTCCATTTTCAAAGCTCCATGGAAATTATCTGTTTGCAAAGCTCATCGTAACCGCAGATATTTCCATCAAAACCCTTCGCACTACTACAGATCTCCAATTCTCATAATCGCGAACTAACACCATTTCAAATTTAAATTCTTCATATCTTAAAAATCCTCAATCTACTATTCACGAAATACATTCCTTAACCCTATTTATGAAGAGTTGATTCCAAAAAAATACCTCCGCAAAGCTTGAATTCTCATAATAATAGAGAACACCGTCAAAATACTTTAATCCTTCTCGAAACACAAATCATGAAGCCCATACTTGTGAAACTCATGTATTTTCTATATTTTCATAAGGACTTCAAGGAAAACCAATTTTTAAAATGCTTTCCATTCTCCAAAATTTGGACCCTAAAAATTTGGCAAACACTAAGAAACGATGCGACCTTCAATACTTCTTTTAGATTCAACTGAATGATCTCTTTATTTGCAATTTTCCTGACCATCCATGAGAGGATCAACAACAAACACAAACCATACTCTATTTCTAAAAAATACTAGCCTTGGTTCCATCATAGTGTTTAGTTGAAATTAGGGTTTCTGAAGTGGATTTTCTTCAACCTAGCGAGGTAGGCCTTGTGATTTTCTTTGTGTATTTTTCATTTCATTTTTTATTTCTTGTTTGATTATGTCATGAGTTATTTATGGTTCAGTACTTGTTCACTATTTTTCTTTTATATTATGAAAAAAAATATTTGTTTATGATCTATTGTTTGACTACCAATTTGGATATCCTGTTTTGGTATTTTTAAATTGTTGTTTTGAATCAATTTTCTTTGTTTTCTATATCTATACACCAGCTTGCTCCACAAGATTAATTTTGTAACTATTTTGAAATCTTAGAGAGTCACATCTGGTCCATAGATAAACCAATTAAATAAATATTTATTCCACTTTATAAACAGTGGAGGTTTTGGATATAAAAACATTAAACGAATGAGAAAATTGATTTAGAAATCCAATTCTCAGCCTCTTGATGGTGTGAAGAAACAACATAAGATGATTTTATGCAATTAGTGTAAGGGAATTTATTTATTTAAATTCTATTTTAATATTTTGGTGTAAGGGTTTTTACTTAAAAATTTATTTTTTGGGAATTATGTTGTTTTATTTTAATATAAACCTTAGTAAGGGTGATACTATATTTATTTATTTTCAATGGATCTCTATTTTCAAAATTAGTATGGAGCTGTATTTATTTTAGTATGATGTAATATTCTGTTGATGGGTTACATAGTTTTTTATCAATTTAAGTTTATTATATATATATATATATATGTAAAATTACAATAGTTCATGGAGGAGGAGAAATACAACAAAAATCCTACCCTACAACAGCTAGGAATAACTTGGCAAGACTCGAACCCGAGATCTCGCCAAGACCTCGCAGAGCTACTACCAATCGATATAGAACCTGAGGGAATATATATATATATATGTAAATATATATCTTTCTATCTATTTATATGTGTTTTTAGAACTTATAATGTAAGGGTGATTTTATAATTATTTATTCACAAATTATGGTTCTGGATTTCCAAATTAGAACGAGATTTAATTTATTTTCATTAAAAATTATGTTTAAATGTACATTTTTTTATAATTATGTGTATTATAAATTCCATGTTATATATATATGCTTAAATTTCCATGGGATAGACGTTGCTAGGGTTGGTGTGTTTTCTCCCTTGTTTGTGATATATCTTATTGATGTGTATTATTGATTTATGCCAAATTATTTATGGACCTCCCTAGAATATCAAAGATGGGTCATTGTTTATTATATGGCCTTTCTAGAATCCTTCATATGGGTAGATCTGATGTGACAACCTCTATATAATCCTTGGGATGGATCTGTGTGGTGATATAACATCCCAAGAGTCTTGAGATGTTTTCAAATATTTGAGATACCATTAACTTTAAATGTAATAATTCATTAGGTTTCTACATCACTTGTTACAGAAAATAGAATGGAATTTATCAAATTCTATATATTAGAAATTAGGGAAATTTTTTACTTAAGACTCATCCCCCATCTATTTTATAGAAAACCATCATCCTCATCACCTTTATCTCTGGAACAACCATTATTACAATTTGTTACTTCAAACTAGTCCCCCATCTATTTTATATTTCTTTTTCTACTCCGAGAATTAATCATCCCATGTATGACTACTGCTGAGAGTATTTCAAGAAAAATAGGTGCATGTGCACAAGAGATGAAGGATGTGTCAAAAAATATAATGGTAAATGTATAGAAGATGAGATAATGAGGATGAGTTGTCTATAAATTTCACCTTTGAATGAATTCATAAGATAACACCTACCATAGTGGAGTAATTATTTTCTTAAATCCAATTACCAATTTTCTTCAACATACTAAAATTCTTTGAAATAATCAAATGTTGAGTTTCCATTATTAGAATTGTCTATAACATTCACCTTTGGTAATGAATAATTTCTGTTAATTTATTTATATATTGTAAAAAATTAATCTTTTATGAACCCAATAGGATGGATATGAATTGAAAATGGATGCATGCTATTCTTTTGAAAAATGAGTATGAAGATGGAGTTAAAGAGTTCATCAAGTTTTCAAGAGAGAATTCATACAACCCTTCTAAAATACTATGGCCGTGTTTACGTTGTTGTTATTCAAGACAAATTAGTCCAGAAGAGTTGGAATAAAATTTTATTTATTATGGAATAGATCAAAGATATAAATGTTGGACTAAAAAAAGTAAAAAAATTGAATATGGACACCGATTAGAATGATTCTGCGGTTTATAAATCCTTTGATATGAATACCTTTGTAAATGATAATGGAGATCACATAAAAGAAATGAAAATGGAAATTGAATATGACCTTCGTGATTGTCTAAAGTTGTTTTAGGAGTTAGAAATAATTGTTCCAAGAAACCATTGTATATGAGTTGTATTAAATACACAACATTTTTAGTTGCATTGAAGTTATATAATTTAAAAGTTGGTAGCAGATAGAGTGACACTAGATATATAGAACTACTTGGCCTCATGAATGATATGATACCCGAAGAAAATGAACTACTATGCCAAACATATGATGTTAAAATAATTTTATGTTCAATGGGAATGATCTTTAAAAAATACATACTTTTCCAAATAATTGAATATTGTTTCGCAAGGACCATGAATCACTCATAAAATGCCCTAATTGTGGCACAAATTGATACAAGAAAAATGAATTAAGTCCTTCGAAATTGGTATGGTCCTTTCCTATCATTCCATAGTTTAGAAGACTATATAAATGTAGAGAAATTATGAGAAAATTAACATGGCATGTAAATACTAGAATTAAAGATAGGAACCTACTTCATCCACCATATTCTCCTTAGTGGAAGAAAGTTGATTATGAGTTTACTAAATTTGGAAATGATCCAAGAAACTTGCATCTTGCATTATCTACAGATAGAATAAATGATTTTGGTGTACAGAGTAGTACTCATAGTACATTTCCCATCATGTTGGTAAATTATAACTTGTTGCCATGGTAATGCATGAAGTGTAAATACATTATGTTGTATCTGATTATATCTTGACCAAAGCAACCTGATAATGACATTGATATCTATTTGGATCCATTGATTAAAGATCTGAAATTTATATGGGATAGAGGTGTTATAATGTATGATGCTCATAGAAGTGAAGAATTTACATTGAGGGCAATGTTGTACATAATGATAAATGACTTCCCCACTTATGGAAATTTACCAGGCTATAGAATTAAAGGAATGTTGGGTTGTCCCATTTTTAAAAAATTCACATAATAAGTTTGGTTGAAGCATTCCTCAAAAACTATGTTTTTAAGGTAACATAATTTTTTACCTCAACGACATAAATACTGATTCTGGATGACATCATTCAATGGGAATATCGAAAAAGGTAAAACACCATCTCCATTAATGAGTGATCAACTGTACAATAAAGTAAAAAATATTGACACTCTTTTTGGTAAACCATTTTTAAAAAACTTACAAAATCAGGTTGGAAGAATAGAACAATTTTCTTTGAATTACCGTATTGGAATTGTTAATATCTCATACATTTTCTTGATGTCATGCATGTAAACAAATGTATTTGATATTGTTTTTGGAACATTAATAAATGTTCCTCGAAAAATGAAAGATGTAATCAAGGATAGGTTTGACTTGATTGAACTGGGGATAAGGGAAGAGTTGGCACTGGTGATGGGTAAAAGGTGTAATTTTTTTCATCCATCAGCTTACACTCTATCCAGATAGGAAAAATTACAATTTTTACTTTTATTTATTAGTGTAAAACTTCCATAGGGGTATTCATAAAATATGAATAATGTCACGTTAATGACTAATTTGAAGTTACAAGGACTAAAATCTCATGAAAATCACGTTTTGATGCGATATTTAATGATTGTTTCTTTCCGTTGCATTCTACCTCAAAATGTATAACATACATTAACCAGAACATACTTCCTTTTTAAATACATATGTAATAAAGTTATATAACCAATGAATTTTTGATCATGAATAAGGATATTTCAGTCATATTATGTGAATTAGATATGTTCTTCCCACTACCATTCTTTGATATAATGGTCCACCTGATGGTTCACTTGGTTATAAAGGTTCAACTATGTGGTCCTATCCATTACAGATGGATGTACCCCATTAAAAGGTATATAAAGATTTTGAAAGGGTATATCAAGAATCGAAGTCGGCCTGAAGGTTGTATTGTAGAACGATATATTTCTGAACAAGATGTTGAATTATGTACCAATTACCTATCAGATTTTGGAAGAATCGGTCTCCCAAAGTATTGTCATAATGAACGCTTTCTACGTGAATGGATTTTTGGAAGATATGTTGTTACAATTACCTTGACAGTGTGGGAGCAAGAAAATCATTACATATTACATAATAGTGAATATTTTGATTCAGACATTGAATCCCACAAATAAATTCTTAGATATTTTAATCCATCAAGGTATGAAGGATAGATATCAAATACACATAATCAACATTTTATAGGATGGTTCATAGATCAAATTTATAAGGAGTTATCTAAAAATCCAAATTAAATTTCCAAACCCCTTCAATGGATATCTAGAGGGCTGAATACAAATGTTATATCTTACACTATTTTTGTAATCTACGGTTATACATTCTATAAAAAAGAACATGATGAATTCAGTATGATGAAAAATAGTGGTGTTACACTTGTGGCTGAAGCGATGCACATATCCAGTTCCAAAAATAGAAATAAAATTTATGTAAATATATTATATTTTGGAATTATCAAATAGATATATGAGTTGGATCATAAAAAATTTCAAGTGCCACTTTTCCATTTCAAATGTTTTGACAATATCAATGGAGTGAATGTTGATGAAATGGGTTTTGTAAAAATGAATTTTAGTATGGAAGGAGAAAAAGATGACCCGTTCATAATGGAATCACAAGTAGTGAAAGTATTTTATGTCTCCAATCCAATAAACAAGAATTGGTAGATTGTCCTACTTGAAACTAAAAAAATGTTGAGTTAGATAAAAATTCATTCAAGGATGATCCTTTCATTGGGATATTATAATCAGTTCATGTTAGTCCCAATGTAGAAAATGTATTGTACATTAGAGGGGACCACAAAGTGGGGATTTTGATTCTCTATAGAAAAACTAAATCCTTGAAACCTTTAAAAAAATAGAGTTCAATGACAAGGTAAAATTGTTTTTTAATATATTATGTTTTCCCTCATAATATTATATGTTCTATACTACATTAACATAATATAAATTAAATGTTTGAATACTCATGCAGAAAATGTATGCTACACATGATGATGTTACCAATACCTTGTAAGAACAAACTATAATAAAGAACACCCTTTGAAAATATGTAATGGTAATGTTACGATATACTTTATCTATTTTACATAAAAATTATATAATGGAATTCTGATTTAATTTTCATTATTCCTTGCAAAGTTTTTTTTTCTTTTAGAATATTTCTGTCCATATATCATGCCTTTGAAAGTAGAGAAACGATGCTATCTTTGCTCAATCACAGAGGTAATCTTGATGTTTGCGCAATAATATCATACACTATAGAATTAATTAATTTTTTCATATTTATGTTTAATTTATTTATTTTTAGTATTACTCACATAATAATTATTTTCTTGTATAGGTGGATTATTTTGTTCGAGTTAGGGTGGTTTATCAATCATTCAAGTCTGTTAGCACCAAAAATTCTATAGACTTTAATGTATTATTTCATATTTATGATTAATTTATTTATTCTTAGTATTAATCACATAATAATTGTTTTCTTATATAAGTGCATTTTTTTTGTTCGAGTTAGGATGGTCTATCCATCTTTCATTCCTTTATTCACCAAAACATCGAAATAATTTTTTCTCCATCAAATTTTTTTCACCCCTAAAGTGTTACATTTATAATTTTCTTTAATTTTTTCTCTACTTCCTTTGTAGGAAGAGAAACAAAACTTCCTCTGATCAATTACAAAGGTAATCTTGATGTTTGCACAGAAAAATCATTTTCCATAGAATTAATGTATTGTTTCATATTTATTTTTAATTTATTTATTTTTTGTATTACTCACATAATAATTATTTTCTTATATAGGTGGATTCCTTGGTTCAATTTGGGGTGAACTATCCATCTTTCATGCCTTTCTACACCAAAACTTCCACATACTTCTTTTCCCTCAAAACCTTTCACCCCTGTAGTGTTGACATTTATCACTTTCCTTCAATTTTCCTCCACTGCTCAATCACACTGGAAATCTTGATATTTTAAAAGTAAAATCATTTTCCATAGAATTAATGTATTATTTATTTATTTTTAGTATTACTCATAATAATTTTTTTCTTATACAGGTGGATTTTTTTAGTTGATGTGGTTTGTTTAAAGATGATCATGAATTGTTAGCAGTTTGACAAATAAAGTCAATGTAAATCCTGGTAACATTGATAATTATGATTGTTTTAAGACTTTAGAACGTGTAGGAATTAACCTCACCTCAATTTGACACACAATGTGACCAGTATGTCTCCAAGTACTTCTTTCAATTTAAAATTGACATGAATTTTAGTAAAAAAGAAAATTGAAATACTAAAAACTGAGAAAAAAATATTCATATTATTTTCATACTTTAACAAAATGATCCATAAGCCATTTTTGACATGTAAGAATTAGACACCCCACAATCTGATACACGATGTGTCTGATATGAATCAATTTGTCCGTTCTTAGACTAAAATTGACATTTGACTTTAAAGAGTGCCACTCATTGAAAACTGATCAAACAATCTTGGATTTTCATGATAATTTAGGGAATAGATTCATAAATCAATTGTAACATGTAGGAATTGGTCTCACATAAAACTGATACATGATGTGAATCGTATGAGTCAAAGTGCGTGTTTCATGTTTAATATGATATTTAAAAAAAAGACAAGTGACGTACTCAAAATCAAGAAAAAATATTCAGACTCTTTTGATACTTTAGAAAAATAATACATAAGTAATTTTAAATATTTAGGAATCAAAAGCACCTCAATTTGATGCACGGTGTGACCGATATAACTTTAATAAAATATTTATTTAAAATTGACATCAATTTTAGAAGAAAAATAAAATGATCTACTCAAAACCGAACAAACAAATTCATATTTTTTTGATAATTTCTTATAATTATCTATAAGTTATTTGATATGTGTATGAATCTACAACACCTCAATCCGACACATAGTGTGACTGGTACGACTCCAAGTGAGGGTTTTTATTTAAAATTGACATCAATTTTAGTAAAAAGGACAACTGACCTACTCAAAACTGATAAAACACATTCAAATTATTTAAATACTTTAAGAAAATGATCTATAAGTCATTTGTGATGTGTATTAATTAGACGTACCATAATATGATACACAATGTGATCGGTATGATTCAAAGTGCATGTTCTAATTTTAAAATAAAATTTTAGTAAAAAAGGGAAGTGACGTACACAAAAAAAAGAAAACACATTAATATAGTTTTGATACTTTATTATAATTATCTATATGTCCTTTGGGTTGTGTAAGAATCAACCACACCTCAATCCGATGCATGGTGTAGCCGATATGACTCAAAGTAAATCTTTTTATTTAAAATTGTCATCAATTGTAGTAAAATGGAAATTTTTTCTAATAAAAATTGAGAAAAAACTTTCATATTATTTTGATACTTAAAAAAACGGTCTATAAGTCATTTTTAATGTATAGGAATCCACCACACCTCAATCTAATACATGATGTGACCGATATGAATCAAAGTGTCCGTTATCAGTTTAAAATTTATATTTTACTTCAAAAAGTTTCACTCACTGAAAACCGATCAAATATGCTTAGATTTTCTTAATAATTTAGAAAAATAATTCATAAGTCATTTGTGATGTTTTGTAATCCTTTTCACATCAAACTAATACATGTTGTGATCAGAATGAGTCAAAAGTGTGTATTTCTAGTTTAAAATGACATTTTAGTATAAAAGACAACTAATGTACTCAAAAATAATAAAAAACATTCATATTGTTTTGATAATTTAGTACAATGACCCAAAATTCATTTGATATGTTTTGGAATCATCTGTACCTCAATCTGATATACAGTGTTACTGGTATGACTCCAAGTTTGTCTTTTTTATTTAAAATTGACTTTAATTTTAGTAAAATTTATACGTGTTGTTAATTTATTTCTTTATATTATTACTAACATAAGAATAGTTTTCTTATATATGTGCTTTCTTTTTCTTGAGTAGGGGTGGTTTTTTCAACAATAGTATGAGTCGGGTAAGAATTAAAAGACAATGGAACATGGATGTTTTTGAATGTATATAATAATTTATATTTTTGTAATTGTATAAACCAATGTTTGAAATGTTTATAATATAGTGTTTTTTTCTTGTGTTTGTGTTGTAAATTTTATTTCATTTAAATACTGTACTGGGAATTGTTTTTTTTTATATTTGGTGTGTTTCTTGTGCTACGGTGTGCTGTTATAGCACATTGTAGTATGGAGTTTTATTAATGCTTTTAAAAGCACTGATAAAGGTTTACTTTATCAACTCTTCTACGAGATATGATAAAAGGTCCATTATCATCACTTCTATAAGCATTGATAAATGTTTACTTTATCAAAACTTCTATAAGCACTAATAAAAGACCATTTATCAATCCTTTTATAAGCACTGATAAATGCTAGATTTAGCGAAGCTAAATGAAAGCAAAGATAAATAGTTCCTTTATCACCACTTTTAAAAGCACTAATAAAGGTCCCATTTATTAGTGATTTTTTAGAGCAGATAAAGGACCCCTTTATCAGTTATTTTTATCATTGATAAAAGTACAGGGCTTTTAAACTCGCTCATGTAGTCATCTCTTCTCTAATACTAATAAAGGCCATTTCTAGCACTGTTAAAGTCCTATTTTTTAGTAGTGTCAAAAAGACACTTCTATTTTTTCCAATTGTTAGTGGATTTAGTGTCAAAATTATTAATCTTTTTAGATTTTATCTGAACTTTCCCTAATAAAAAAATGAAATCTTTCAATTCATTATGCACATCACTTCATGAGATACGTTGAGGTGGTTGTTCAGTGTCAACAGTATTATCAAACCTTCGACGATTCTTCCTGTATTGATGATCCATTGGCAAGAATCATCAATGACACATGAAACTAAAACTATGATGATATTTAATCCATCTAGATAATTTATTATTCATACAAATAAGACATGATAGATTTTTCTTCATGATCCAACACGAAATCATTTTATAAGTAGGGAAATCATTTATAGTCTATAGAAGGGAAGTACGCATCTGAACTATATTTTTTGAATAAGCATCGAATGTATGCACACACATATCCCAAAGCTACTTCAACTATATTATTAAAGGTTGAAGGCAGACATATATATCATTGCTAGTATTAGAAGGTCTATATATCAGTATACTCATGAAAGTGAAAGGTTTATTCATACACATCCTTGGAGGAAGATTATAAATGTGAATAAAAACTAACCACATGATGTGAGTAGTAAGTAACTGACCAAATATATTAAAACCATCACAGGATAAACCCAAAATAAAATTACACACCTCAGCTAAAAAAATTAGGATATTGTGTATCAAATTCCAGCCATGCTAATCCATCTGCATGATGAACCAACTTATCATTACCTTTAATTATCTCAGCATTATTCCATCGCATATTGGATGAGATTTTTACAGACATGAATAGATTTTGAAGTATAAGAATCAATAGAATGTTCCAAATAACTTATTTTGGCACATGAGATAGTGTTTCATATGAATTTTTCTTCCATCAAGATGTACCACATTCTTTACAGTCATTTAGTTCAACTGTTTCCTCTTAAAATAAACTACAATATTTCCAAAAATCATGAACATTATTAGCAATAAATATAAGCTACTTAATTAACTTCCATGTGTTATAATTATTTGAGGTAATATCTTCACCATTAGGAATCAATTCCCTAAAAATTGTAATAATATAATCAATGGCGATTTTAGAAATTCATTACATGGTTTTTACATGATATAAATGCATTAAAAATTCCAACTTGGTAATTTAAGTAAATTCTTGATATACTGGAGTTATGAAATCATCCATTATATTTTTCACTCTCTCAAAATAATCATATTAAATATTTTCCTCATGTTTATTGATATCAATGCATTCTTGAACCAGTATAATATCTCTCTTATGATGATTGACAAATGGAAACTGATCAAATATAAAATTCCCCATGCCACTTATATCTTTTCATTTATGAACAATATAAGTTTGGATTGTATTTCCATGGTGAAACCAAACATAATAGTTTTTTTGAAATATAGATTTTTTTATATTGTATCTAAAATCCTCCTAGATTAGCCATGGTCTTCCAACATATTTATAGCATGTAAAATGTACACAACCTCCATCAAAAGCATTTTTAAATGAAAATTAAAAAAAATTGAAAATTATTTTGAAACTCGATTAAAATATGATTGTTATGATACATCTAGCTTTTATCCATTCTATTTCAGCATTAAAAGGTTATATTCCAATAAAAAATGTAAACCATAATTAAAAAAATCATTACAAAAAATTTTAATATGAAAGTCATCAAAGCATACTAGTAGCTAGATAAAAAAGAGAAATAACATATGCTATATGTGATAAACAATATGTATATTTATCAATAGATTGATAATTTTGAGACTCGGTAATCATATTTATCAATTAAATTTAGAGCATTACTTGTGGCTATATTTATTTATTTATTTTAATTATTTTTTAGCATCATTTAGAATCTCATTTTTTAAATATCATCTTTCTCAATTATTTATTTTCAAAAAATACAAAATACTTGTAAATTTTGTGGGGATTAAGACCCTGAGAATGTATTTTTTTAAAAAAACTATTAAAATACCATGGATTTGGTAAATACTAAGTTTCTTATTATTATACTTAGCTATTAAGATACATTATTTAAATTATTTTACAATCAAAATCATCATACTCATATTTAGTATTAGTGGATTTGAGAAAGGGATTATATAGGTAACTCTAAACTTGTATACAACACCTTTTATCCTATACATGATTGATTTAATTTATATTTTTATACATAAAATAAAAATTTAAATAAGATACTTATAAAAAGAATGTTTTATTTAAAAAGGACATAAATTTTAATGTTCTTAGTTTATCACCCTCTTGATATATTTGATTATTTAGTGCGAAAAAAACCTAAATTTAACTAACATGTTCTACAATTATAATAATTTTTAAGTGAGGTAAAATAAACTTTATAAAACTAGATCAATCCTTAACAAGTTGAATCAAGGAAAATAAAATGATATGCAGTGTAATGGAACTAAAGCAAGAAAAATTTAATTGATCCCTATCAGACTAATCCAAATAGAAATTTTTTTTTTAATATAATAGATAAATATCAAATTGAATAGAGTAATATAAAATTGAATAGATGAATTTTTTTTATCCATATAGAAATGTAATTGGAATAATTGAGTTGATTTGAAATAATATAAGTGAACTGAATCAAATCAACGAGACTTAAATCAAAATGAATAAATCCAAATAATATCAAACTAAGTATATTCAAACCAAAATGAACTGAATCATATCACAATGAATATATATATATATACAAAAAAAATAAACAAAAAAACAAAAAATATATAATTTTACTAAATCATCCCAAACTAAACTATTTTTATTTGAACTAAATATAACTAAACTTAGTCAGATTAGACTTAACCATGACAGATAGATCTAAACATAAAAAAAGAAAACATAAAGAAACTCAATTTATCCAAACTATCTTGAAATGAATATTATAAAACCAAACCATATAAAATAGAATAAAACATTATAATATAATAAAAAACAAACCAAATAAAATTTAATAAATCAAATTGATAATAATACAACTAAAAAACCAAACTAAATGGATTTGATTTTTACATAGACAAGACAAATGAAATTGAGAAAAAATGAATGGAATAGAAAAAAACTATGTTAAATAAATATGGATCAAATTGACCTAAACTGACCAGTACTAAATTAAACTTACTCATAAAAAATGAAACTGGACCAAAGTGAACCCAAATATAATGACATGAATAAATCTGAACAAAATCAAAATGAAATAGTTTGAAAAAATAAATAAAAACTAAACCGAACCAAACCAAATTAATTTGAATATAATAATGTCAAAAGGTGGATCTATAATTACCTAAATAAAATTAAACCAATACTATATGAGTAAAACAAATAAACCAAATTAAAATAATAAAATCCAAATATATTAAGAAAAATAAAAAAATATAACCAAAGATGTTTACACTAAGATAGACAAAAAATTAGTGAATAAAATCATCTAAAATAAATTTAAATAAACCCTAATATATTGAGAAAAACGAAACAAAAATAAAAAAATAGATCCTTGAAAAATTAAATTGAATAAAAAATATTTCAATCAAATTAAACCAAAAAAAGTTCCTAGAATAGAGGTTAACCGAACCTAACCAAACTAATCTAAAATAAATGGAATTAAATCCAAATAAACTAAATGAAATATAATAGAAACCAGATAATAATTACTTACATATCTGAGAAAAAAATATTGAAATAGAGGATATTTATAGAGGATATGGGAGGTCGCCACTCGCTTGGTTTAGAGGGAAATTAGGACAGGGGGGATACTGAGGGTCACATATAGAGGAGAGGGGGGGGGGGACACCGAAGGTTGCCTAGGAGGGGAGGGTGGGGGGAATATTGAGGTTTCCTAATGAGGGGAGGGGGGATACTGACTATTTCCTGGGAGAGGAGAGGTGGGGCTATGAATGAGGAGGTGGAGGATGAGCCTATGTGAGGCTACCATATTAAAGACCTATTCCCATGGTTTTTAAAAAAAAATTGGTATAACTTAACCTATAACAATGGTTTTTTAAAACGTGGGTATAGGTTTGGTAAGAAACTTAATAACCATGGGTATAAATCCATGGATATATACTGATTTTTTAGTAGTGCCTGTTATAACACCGCCTCTTATTTCTTAGAGAAGAGTTCCCAAATCGCGATGATGAAATTTCCTGGCCACCACTCGAGGCCTCTATCAGATAACCTTCTATGATGAGATATTAATTCCTCATACCTTAAGGCTACTAAGGATAAATATTTTTATCTATGACATGATCTCATATCATACCCCATTATATAAATGATTTTCCTTGGAAACCTCATATTCTTCCATGGATGTAGAAAAATGTTACAGGTCGGTGAAGTGTTTAACATAGTCAATCAATAAGACACGCTCCTATATTAAGTACATGAACTTGGGATTCCTCTCATCCCTTAAGGTCTCTTGATCGAATTAGTTTAAGAACTTCACCTCAAACTTCTTCCAAGATAACACCTATTTTTGTCCAACTTACTCCAGAATGTCCCACCAACGCTTGGAAATTCCTTGAATAATGTATGAATAATGATTCAACCTCTAATATATGGGTGTATAAAGATGCATGAAGATAATTTAGAGTAAATCAATCCAGATCTCGGCTGCCCGGGGGGCCTCACTTCCAAGTGATTAAAGGAATATGTTTTAGTAGAAACTCTCTCACCAACTTATACATCGAAGGTATGATGTGAACAGTCTCCATCTCTATAGATCTCATGAACCTCATGAATATATCATAAATATAATAATCCAACCAATTATATAGATCTACAAGAAGTTTCAATTCAACTGTGTTAGGATCATGCTGATTACTTCTCTCTTAACTCTCAATTTGAAGATTACGATGATTAATTTTCTCTATAATGTTTAACAGACACCTTAGAAAATAGGCTACACAACATGGTTTGTAAATACCCCAACCCTAGTATCCCAGAGTTAGTTATTTACATAATTATATTGGTACTATGAATATGAGATCGCATCCCAAAGGAATGAATAGTTTAATAGATTTAAAAAACCAAATACAAACATAATTGTTATATTATAAATTTTAAAGGAAAAAACAACCTAGAAAATCCATTTGAAACACCCATAAAATCCTAGATTATCCTTGAAAGTCATTCATAATATAAATCATTACATCCTCAAGAAAAATAAAACATAAGAAAGGGGTGAGATAATATTCTCAGTAAGGGTAAAAAAATACAATGTAATTTATCATAAAAATAAACAATAAGTCAAGGTGATTAACTAAAAACACATTCCATTAAATCATAATCTTGAGGATAATATGGCAGGAATAAAATATGATTGAATATTAAAATATAAATAATCATATGAGAATGAAATTTAACCGTGGATGTTATACTAGTCAAATAATCACATATATTATCAATTAATAATATCATAATGATCGAATGTATAATGTTGGACATCTACAATATACCGTTGAGGCCTTATACAAGAAATCTAAAAATAAATGGGCAATGCCTCGACCAAATTCCAATCTAGTTTATCTCATGAGACCTACCGATGCATCAAGGGATATAGTGGGCCCCTTCCTCTACATACTAATACCAATTCATTCCTCATATGAATAGGGTGAAACATAAAAAACATATATATATGAAATTTAAATAACTTTCCCTAATCAATAAACATAATCACTAACCATTCCGAGTAATATGGTGAATGGTATCAAGATAGCACATACCTAGGAAAAATGATAATAAAAAATTTGATAAAATATGGTATATGATATCATAAAAGATAAATACCAATTAATCATAATATTTAATAGAGGGTGTTTAAGTATATTAAAATAAACTAATAAAATTATCGAGTAATTCTTGAGAGAAATACCATTTTTACTTTGAAAATAAACGTAATTTTAGAAAAAATCATTTACATTTATCATTAAATCATATTTTAAACATTTATATCTCATGTAAGAAAAGATAAGTACAATTAAATTACTTTATAGGAATAAATTATGTCCAATATATAAAAAGTTCTTTTAATAAACTTTAGAATTGGTTCACTTCAGTGTGGTTTATGAGAAAATATAAAACATTCTTTAAAATGGGAAAATTTCATAATTGTTTTTCTAAAACCAGAAATGAAAAAAGATAGTTTTTTATGAAATAATAGTGATTTTATAAAAATAATGGTGTCTTAAAACACATTATGGATGATGCTTGAAAATAGGTAAGAAATTGGGAAGTTCCCCTTAATCGGGCTTGCTTAATGGGAGGAATTGGGAAGAGAACCTTTTAAAAATTATATTTAACCATAAAATAAAGAATAATTAATCTAGGTATATATGTTAGAAACATACAAATATAAATTACGATGAGTAAATTAGAATAATTAAGAATTGAATTTGGGTAAATAAAGATAAAGTGTAACCTGAATGAAAAATAGAGGTTAGGGGAGAATCCCTTACCACTTTGTAATAAATCGAATCATATGCCACATAAAATTAATAATCATAAAATTAAATATTTAATACCATTAAAATAAACATAATCATGTTATTATACATAAAAGGGTAGTATAAATACACCACACATAAGAAATAGTGATGAATAAGGCATATCTCACAAAAATAAAAGTGAGATGAGAAAACCCTTACCTTATGTCCGAAAGTTTTCTGCACTTGTACTTAATGTCCCGAATAATAAAATTAGATCAATTAATAATTTATTTAATGACATATTAAACATGTATTTGATTTATTATAACTTTATTAAGTTCATTTATGTCCTTTTTGATGAGTTATAAGATTCAATTTCATCGTTCGAGAGTGTTTGTTTCCTTGGTTTTCATGATTGATTCACTTGTATACATGTATGAAAGATAATGTAAAATGGGAATAGTTATAAAAAATTCAAATAATATGTTATTAACGAA
This sequence comes from Viscum album, assembly GCA_963277665.1. NCBI lineage: Eukaryota > Viridiplantae > Streptophyta > Magnoliopsida > Santalales > Viscaceae > Viscum > Viscum album. The sequence goes on from OY728156.1 coordinate 59,243,317, forward strand.
AATATATAAGATTAAATGGTCTTATATATAATTTTTTCTAGATATGAGGATGATTCATTAGATAAAGCGTTAATGATAACCATTTAGATTATTTTGGCATTTTTTCCGATAATCACAAACTAGTTTTGTCTTATGAATTAAAATTATATATATGTACTAGTTATATAACATTAAATAATTTATATTTAATATATTAAAGTCTATTTTAACCATAAAAATGGTTTTATGACCAGCCTTGATGGCAGAATTAAAAAATGAAAACTCGTCATCCACGAGGCGGTAAATCGACACCTCACGAATGATGTTTTCATTTTTAGAATAAAAAGTGGAAGAGACGAGATGTGATAGTTAATAAACCATTATTATAATAAAATAAAATTATATAAAATATATTTTAGTTATCATGTCACTTTGGATAGGGGAGGTGAGGTAAGGATAAGAAAAGAAAAGAAATTGAAAGAGAGAGAGATAAGGTTTTACCTATTGAGTGTCGCCTCATTGAGAACCTCCTTAAGGGACTTGAAGACGGTCTTTTGGTGGGACCATAAATACCATAATTTGGGGGAGAGGTTTGGGATATTAAATTAGAATAATATAATCAATCTTAAAGGCTTTTTAGGTGTGAGGATAAGGGGTGGTATTTATAGTGGAGGAGAGGGGTGTTATTTGATTATTTAATTCATTTGTTTATTATTTTGGATGAAGACTATGAATATTATTATTTATTGTGACTAAATACAACAAATAGTTCATGTGATTTATAAAATATTGATTCTTATATCATCCATGCATCATCAATGACTCAATAATTCATTTATTTACTTATAATGTTAAATACTGTAAATTACCGTATTTCATTATTCACCAAAATTTCAACTATTTTTGAAAAAAAATCACCCTAACCATTTGTTATGTGTAGAATTAAAAAATGGACTCCATTTTATGAAAATAATTTTTTAGATATGATAAATTTTATTTTTTAATTAAGATTATCATTATTTCAAAAAATACTGATTTTAAAATTATAACTGATTTCATAACACATTGAAAAATTAATTAAAGTCTCAAATAATTATCTTATAATAATAGGGAAAAAATTATTTATTAATTAATATATTTTATGAAAATATATTTTCTTTTCAATCACTATAATAATTAAAAAAATTTAATTAAATATTTTTGTTTCACAAAAATACTAACACTTAATTTTTTTTAAAAACAATAATATACTTTTCCCAAGATATAAATATATCCTATTATAATTTATAAGAAACCCAAATTTTATTTATACTTTGACAGGTGATGTTACTATTCAAATCATAAATATACTATTAATATAAAAAAATGGCAGTTTTATTAAAAATTGGGATTTTCACTATTCACTGGAAAATATTTTTTTTTAGAAAAATAAATTTTTTTTATCCTAATATAATTTTGATATTACACTTTTAAAAATTAATTTTATTTTATTTAATAGAATTTAATTTTTTTTTAAAATTCAATTTTAAAACAAGTGTACCATTAAAAGGCGATAAAACTGCATTTTAAAAAATATAGTCTTTTATTGAATAAAATTGAATTAATTATTATCTTATGCCTATAAAATCACTTGGATGAATGTAAAAACACTTGATTAAATATATAATATATAAATTTCATATTTTGGTTAATACTATTTATTCCCTCCAATTTAATAGCTAGGTTATAATGGTCCTTTTAAAATAATGATATTTAATTGTATATCATTATTCGTTTAAGCTTGGTGTTGTGTGAAACCTATGTTGTCAAAGAAATTAAATTTAAAAATTTACATACCATAAAATATCAGTGTGTAACATTCTTCCCTCTTTCAATAAATTGCGTCCTCTCAATTTGAAATTGTACATTGAAAATCAAAGGTTTATACTTCAAAATTCTATTATGGGAAACCCACATTAGAAACATGGTTAATAAAATATCCTCTTAATAAGAGGGAATGGGAAATGCGAAGGTCATAAAAAAGATAGGATTTTTGGTATGAAATAATTAGTGGAAAGAGTTAACATGAATATGTAAGATAAATCAAAATATCATGTTTTGATGGAGAGTGATAGAGAACATGATCATTTAGAAAGTTAAACATCATGAAACTATAAATCTTGTGATCGATTAAAAGACCATTGATTTCTCAAAAATAAAAGAAAATATATAATGTTTTTTTCCAAAATATTTTTCCTAGAGTTGATCATTTCTTTTAATATCTAGATAATCACTTGAGAAAGTAAGCTTACTTGATTAATTTTAATTTCATAAAAATAATATCATTCTTTAGTTGTACTTTGATCTATTTTCACATCATCCCTTACAACTAGAAATGAATGTTCAAGCTGAATTTTTCATGCCTAAACCACTTTTAACAAATAATATATCCCTTAAGTCATTCCTTCTACCATTAAATGTTTACTTAAACTAAGAAGGTGAGAACATGTTATCAACGAACAATAATTTCAAAAGTTTAACTTGATCCATTCTATAAGTAGTTAATCTTAAGAATCATCTAAAACATGTCTGTCCTCATTCATTGAACAAAAATTTAGAAGGAAGGTCACTAAATTTTAAAAATCAAATTTACATGAGATTCCCCAAATAATGCATCTCTTAATCCCACATACCAAACATATTAAAACCTTTATAACCTTAAACCTTAATGAAAACATGCATGCTTTTAAATCTATAAAGAAGAAGTTCTTCATTACAATCCTTATATATTTCATGATTCTTATAACCAGAATATCATAACATAATTATTGAATCCAAAAACACAAATACATTAATTATTCCACTTTGACTGTAGTAATAGCATGAGATTCAGATTGATCTCTTTTCTTTTTCTGATCTATATTTCTTTTATTATAGTAGTGCCCCATATCTTTACAGTTGAAATGTTTTCCATTTATGAATTATTTATTTTCCTTACATTCACGAGCTTGGTTAACTTTCTCCCTACACTTGTAAAAAACTCTCTTTCCCTTCAATAAAGTACTAGGGTATTTCTTCCCACAATTATCATAAGTGATAAAATCCTTCTTTACCTTTTTCCCTTCATCTGTATCTTGCTCCATTATTATCTTCTTCTCTTACTTTCCCTTAAAGTAATAAGACTTAGAGTATTATTTATCTATATTAATATCACATGAGACTATATCCTCATATGATGATAATGTTTGGGAAACTGGATCCTTTTGTAGAATTGGATTAATTCCATCAAATAAATGGTCAATCTTTATCCTTGGATTATGTGTGTAGTCCCCAAAATTCCTTGTTAACCTTGTAAAGTTGGATTTATACTTAGAAACTTTTTCTCCATCTTTTTATCTCACACTCAAGAATTTTTTCTCCATATCCTTACATTGTTCTATAGGAAAATAGTTTTACAATAATTTTTTTTAAAATCCTTCCATTCCATATTTGAAATTTCTTCCTCCTCCTTTATGTTTTGAATAAATGACCCCATTGATCAACATCTCTTGAGAGATGATAAACTTACATGATAACCTTTTACCTATCATTACTTTCCAAAACTAGAAATATCTTATCTAAGGAACTTATCCATTTCTCAAATATAAATGGATTTTTAGTCCCATTGAATAATGAAGGTTGTTGTCACATGAAGAAGTCTAACATTGTTACACCACATTTTGGATCAAGCTACTCCATGTAAGTATGGTTATTACTTATAAGATTGGTGATTTTTCCTAGTATAGTTATAAGTTTCTCAGCTCTAATTACAACTCCTACTCCAACATCATTATCTTTCATATGAGGGAAATATATACATGGAATACATGCATTGATATAGTTTCCATTACTTCTACTAGGAACCATTTCTAAACAATGAAATACACTAAATTAGTTTATGAATCATATTTCATAATTTCAAAATAGAAAAACACGTAACATAAATTGTAAATTTATACATATCTAATATCATAATCATAAATATTATTTCTTTTCGAACATGTTTACTTTTAAATCATTCATAATGATTTTTAAATAAAATGTGAATTATCCTAAGAATATTCCCTGGGAGTGTCAAACCAGGTGTGCAGTAAGGACCATTGTCATATACCAGGTTACACCAAGTCCATCTAAACACACCTTGTTAGAGATGTTACCCCTAGGTACATTTGTGCTAGAACCATTCGCACTTATAGTATCCAAAAAGGGATTTATTTCTTAAAAAACACATAATATCTACCCTAACAAAATTCTAGTATTTCCTTATATGATTATAATCAAATTATATTTTATGGCTATATTACCCAATCTATGTTTTATAAATCTATTTTCCAAGGTTTCTACTAAACTTCCTCTGATACTAACTATAAAGACCCAGACCCAAGTAGCCTATATTCAGTGTCTTACTTAATTACATTGATACTATGAACAAGTGATCACATCCCAAAATGATTGAATAGTTTAGTAGATTTTTAAAAATAGATACAAACATAATTTTTACATTACAAATTTGAAAGGAATAAACAACATATCAACTCCATTGAAAAGCCCCATAAACACATAGATTATCCCTATAAGTCATTCGTAATACACATCTCTGCATCCCGAGGAAAAACAAATCATTAGAAGGGGTTGATATCATATTTTCAGTAAGGTTAATCAATAAATAAGAATCTATAATAAACATAAACAATAAGGTGAGGTGGTTAATTAAAAATACATTCCATTAAAACATAATCTTGAGAATAATATGGCAGGAATAAAAGATGATTGAATAATGCCATATAAATAATCACATAAGAATGAAACTTAACCATGTATATTATATTATTTGAATAATCACATATATTATTGATTACTGATATCATAATGATGTAATGTATAATTCTAGACATCTACAATATACCTTTGATGCCTTGGCCAAGGCATTTTAAAATAAATGGGTAAGGCCTTAGCCAAATCCCAATCTAGTTTGTATCATGAGACCTACCGATGCAAAGAGGGGCTATAACATGCCCTGATCATCACTTACTAAGTAAAATTCATTATTAATATGAATGGGGTGAAACATAAATAATATATACATACAAAATTTAAATAACTTTCCCTAATTAGTAAACATAATAACTAACCAATCTGAGTAATATGGTGAATAGAATCAAGATAGCACATCCATAGTCAAAATGACCATAAACCATTTTATAAAATATTTTAGATGATATTATAAATTATACTTCCCAATTAAGAGTTCGATTCAATAGAGGGTGTTGAAATTGATGAAAATACTCTAATAAAATCATTGAGGAATTATTGAAAAAAATTCATTTTTTTCATTACAAAGAAGAGTTATTTTGAAAAAAATCATTTGTATTGGTTATAAAATAATATTTTAAACATGTATATCTTAGAAAATAAAATTTAAGAATAATTAAATTATGTTCGAGGCATAAATTATGTTCAATATATAAAAATATTTTTTAAAAAACATTAGAATTGTGCCATTTCAGTACAGTTTAAGAGAAAATAGAAACGAGTTTTTAAAACAAAAAATGTCATAATTGTTGGTATAAAACCAAAAGTTAACAAAGATATTTTTCATGAAAAAGTGATTTTATAAAAATAATAGTGTTTTAAAACATATTATTGATGGTACTTTAATGGGTAATAAATTGGGAACTTCCCTTTAATTGGGCTTTCTTAACGAGAGTAATTGGGAAGGAAACCTTATAAAACATGTATTTACCCATAAAAGAAAGAATAATTGAGATAGATACATATGTTAGAAACATAAAATCAATAATTAGGATGATTACATAAGAATAATTAATAATTACATTGGGGTAAAGATATATAAAGTGTAACTCGAATTAAAAATGGAGGTTCAGATAGAATCCTTTAACACTTTGCAATCAATCAAATCGTATGAACCATAAAATCAATAATCATAAAATGAAACATTAAATACACTGAATATAAATAGATTTATGATATGATACATCAAAAGGAAATATATATACACCATATGAAATAAATAGTGTGGAATAAGGCATATCTCACATAAATAAAAGTGAGATGAGAAAGCCCTTACCTTATGTCCAAAAGTGTTCCAAAATAGTAATTAATGTCCTGAATAATGATATTAGATTCATTAATAATTTAATTCATAACCTATTAAAAATTTATTTTATTTATTATAATTTTATTAAGTTTATTTATGGCCTTTCTGATGATTCATATTATTAAATTTCATCATTCAGGAGTGTTTATTTCCTTGGTTTTCATGATTGATTCACTTGTATACATGTATGAAAGATCATGTAAAAATGGAATAACTATACAGAATTTAAATTATATTTTATTAATGAATATTTTTAATATTAAATGTTATTATATGTCATTTTTAATATATGAGGATGATTTATTAGATAAAGTGTTAATGATAACCATTTATATTATTTTGGTGTTTTTTTCGATCATCACAAACTAGTGTTGTCTTATGAATTAATATTATGTATATGTAATGGTTATAGAAAATTTTTTAAGTTGTATTATATACATATAATTATATTTTAACCATAATTTTTGTATTACCACCCTTGAAGGTGGAATTGAAAAACAAAAACTCATCATCCATGAAGGCGGTAAATTGTCACCTCAAAGATGATGTTTTCATTTTTAGAATAAAAATGGGGAAGAGAAGAGAATTTATGGTTGATATAATATTAACATAAAAAATTCAAGTATATAAAATATAATGGATTTATAATTTCACTTTGTATATGTGAGGTGAGGGAAGGATAAGAAAATTAAAGAAATTGAAGGAGAGAGAGCGAAGGTTTTACCTCTTGAGTGTCGCCTCGTTGAGAACCTCTTTAAGGGACTTAGAAATGGTATATTGGTGAGAATAGAATTACTAGAACTTGTGGGATAGATTTTGGAGATGATATGGTCATAACATAAGAAATATTTAACTCTTTTAAGGTGTGAGGAGAATGGGTGGTATTTATAATGGAGGAGAGGAGTGTTTTTTGATCATTTAATTCATTTGTTTATTATTTTGGATCAAGACTATGAATAATGTTGGTTATTATGAATTAATATATTAAGTAGTGCATGTGAGTTTGAATAAATGGGTGATTAACCCATCCATACATCACTTGTGACTCAATAATTCATTTATATACTTATAATGTTAAATATTATAAATTATTTTATTTCACTATTCATCAATATTTCAACTATTTTAGAAAAAAACCCCAAAAATAACCCTAACTATTTTTCAATGTTTAGAATTCAAAAATAGACTCCATTTTATGAAAATAATTTTCTAAATATGATAAATTTACTTTTTAATTAAAATCATCATTAATTGAAAAAATACTAATTTTAAAATTAGAACAGATTTTATAACACTTTGAAAAATTAATTAAAGTGTCATAAAATTATATTATAATAATAAGAAAAAAATCATTAATTAATGAATCTATTTTATGAAAATATTTATTTAAATCATTATGTTAATTATAAAATTTTAAATAAACATTTTTGTTTCACAAAAATACCAACACTTAATCTATCTGTTTTAAAACATTTATCTACCTTTTCCAAGATATAAATATATCATATTTTGTTTTATAATAAAAATAAATTTTATTTATACTTTCATAGGTGATGTTACTATTCAAATAATAAATAAAATATTAATATAATGAAAATGATAGTTTTATAAAAAATTGGGATTTTTCACTATTTACTAGAAAATAAATATTTATAGAAAAATACCAAAATTTTACCGTAGGATAATCCAAAAATTACTCTTTTAAAAATTAAGTTTATTTTTTTAATATAATTTATAAAAGTATCAAAATTTATTTTTAAAATAAGAGCGCCATTAAAAGGCAATAAAACTACCTTTAGAAAAATATAGCCTTTTAATGCGAAAAATTGGATTCATTCTTATCTTATGTGTATAAAATGGTTTGGATGAATATAAAAACATTTTATTAAATATATAATATATAAATTTCATAATTTTGTTAATAATATTCATTCTCTGCAATTTAACAGTTAGGTTATAACAATTATTTTAAATTAATGATATTTAATTGTATATCATTGTTTGTTTAAGCTGGGTGTTTTGTGAAACCTATGTTGTAGAGGAAATTAAATTTAAATAGAGACATACCATAAAATATTGGGGTGTTACAAGGTTGACCACCATAGGTTAAAACAATATTGGACCACTAGCTCAAAGTCCCTCTACAATTGTATTAACATGTTAATTAACATAACATAAAATTTTATTTCATTTCTTATATCTGGTATATCAAGGTATCAATTTCATAGTTCATATGGGTAGAAATGTCACATGAAATAGATATATGCCTAACGGGAAAAATTCATGTAAACATATATCCCTACGTGCCTATAATGATGCATTCATACCCATCTTGTCCTATACCAATCCATGTAAGAAATATTAATAAACAGTAACATCACATAATAAGGGAATCAACCAAGGTAAAATAACATCAGCTATAACAACTGAAGAATATGGAAAACAACCCCATCCACAGTCACTCAGACTTCTACCTATGCATGGGTTAACTACTACTTTGAATGATCTCCTTACCAAGTCTTGAAAAATCCAATTCTCCATTTTACCTTTCCCAAAAAGTAAAACGATAGAAAAGAAACCTCACCCAATTCCACTTTGTAATGTCCTAGACCTGGTACTCCCTCACGTGACTGATCTGGGTTAGCTACATGACTTCAGGTGTACCTCCTCATACACGATAGGATTACAACTAGTAGATAGGGTCTAAAGAATGTAGTTGGGATACTATACCCTCTGTTATAGAGTAATGACATTATTGGAAATAATAAAAGAGTAACTAAAATAGCCAAAACAATATAAATAATCATCTATAAATCATAAAATAATAAAAGGAAAAAAATAAGCCAATAAGAATAAAAATCATGTAATTTTAGGATAAAATGTATTTTAATGACATGATGGATTTCATAAAAGTAAAATAAAAATTGTAATGATAAATGGATCTAAAACCGTAGTCCCAAACCCCCTACCAGTCCCATATTCTAACTCCAATACATCCAACCAACAATCAAACCCAAGGTCCCTTTCTCTTTTCTATACCTACAACCATAAATTCTATCTGGGTAACAAATGGTGACCTATCCAGTGTGTGAGTACAAATTAGTAAGTCGACACTACTGCATCTAAGAAAATCCAATATGATAAGTATATTTCATGAAATAAATCAATAAAAATGGTGTTAATTTAATCAATTAACACTTTACATGAAATAAAATTGTTGACCCTCAGTTCTGAGTTGACACACAGTGCTCATCAAACCTACTTTGGTTCCCTTCTTGATGTCTCTATCTAAGGGTGGATCCTCCTACATTAGGAAAGATCACCCTAGTTGGTTGATGATTCTCCTGCTGAGGATTAATCACTCATAACATATCATAAAAAAAATGGCCCCTGGCCTTAGGATAACCAAAATATCACCCTCAATAATCCATTGACTGTGCATCTAATCCTCAGGCATCAGATATAATTATACACCCCACACTATGGAATCAGGTAATTATGCACCTATCCCTCAGGTAGTATGAAATCATTCACCAAGACTTCAGGTGTCAACATAATCACGAGTCGTATCAAGACAAACTTTACATTCCATAAAGTATCCCACCCTTAGACAACAATCGCATTAGTGGCTCATAATGAAATTCACCAGGTCAATTTCAAGCATAATAAATATATCAACATAATAAATAATGATCAATTCATCTAGTTATCTTTTTTCTACCTAGTTATATATCATAAATCCAGGTTTCCAAATATTATTATAGTTATAAAAAATTTGTTTCATTTATCATTTTAACCCATATGTCATTATCACATTGGTTAACTAAATTTATACATGGTGAATCTATCTTAAGAAGTCTCAAAAAATAATATTTTATGCTAGTTCATCAAATTAAAATTTTAATAATCTCAAGGATTTAATGTTGAATGAATAAGGATCAATAGATTCAAGTTTGGCACACCTATCTGGCGGCCGAAAGTCTCAGTCACAACACCAATAGATCCAATGTGATATAATTAAAGTTCAAGGCTTAGAATCTATTATTAACAATTATTAACCAATTATTTAGGCCATATGCACGTCTTACCAGCTCAATATCACATATAGAACATAATATAGTTGATTTAAATTGAAAAGGGGATATATTTTAGACCACCCACCTCAAAACATAGTAAACATAGGCAGTTATCAATGTCTGTGATAGCGATCGGATTCTAATTAGCTTCCTTTAATGGAGACCGAAGGTTCTATCAACAATTTTTACCTAAGGAAACACCAATGAGACACGAAGGATAAGGAATGGCTGTAAATCTTACCATCATATTCATGATTTAATACACCAATATCTAAGTAGGACGAGGTTATGGATTGAATAAGATTACATATATGTCATCTATTGAAGGGTTGTAGTCGAAGGAATGAGATAACATCATCAGAACTCTCAACTCTAGGGTTTTATAACTAGTCATGACTAATTTACGATGTAAAGAGGGGATTTGCGCCATAAATCCCATGAATCTCATATACACCAAAAAACCCATCATCTCATTGAGAAAACCAAATAAAAACCATATTTATGGAATAAAAGGGGATTTGACAATATAAATATGGATTATAGATTTCCTTGACACTTTTATGTCCTATACCGGGTTCAAGGGATCAACTAGATGATTTTACACTGTAAAAATCCAATTTATGATGTATAATGCTATTTTATAGCTTGGCCCAAAATATTTGTGGTGTAAAAGGATTCAGGTGGGTTGGACTTTAAATTTACAAAATAAATTATACATTTATGATGTAATTATGTTCTGCAGCTAAAACTCACACCACTTTCCTGTAGCTCCCTTGCAACTTAAACCCAATCGGTCCAAAATCTTATTACCAAGGTTCAAATTAAGAACAACCTAACACAATGAGCTTTACTAAAACACAAAGAGATACATAGCTAGAAAATATGGGATATTACATTATGAATACCCCTAGTTATTTTCATTAGTGAGTAATAATTAAAAATTGTGAGGAAAATCTTTATTTAAGGGGGAGAATGTAGTACCCCAGCTTTTAGTACCCATTATCTTTCATTAAATTAAATCTATATAATTTTAAATAATTTTTTATATTCTATTAAAAAAATTAAAATTGAATAGGAAATGAGTCATAAAAGATATGAATCAAACTAACAACTCTTTATTCATTCACAATGAAATATTTAAAAAAAGGTACATGAAACCATGTATTAAATACCATAGATGATTACATCAATTAAAAGTACATGAATTAAAATGGTACAATAAATTGAAAAGAATAATATATTTGAAACTACGAGATTCCCTAGATCATCCTCACCCTTGATAATCACCATTATTAGAACTAAACCTATAATGATAAAGAAACTAAATCAAATAGAAATCATATTGTGAAATATAAAATGAAAAGGAATGAGAAGAGTGATTCAATAGGTAAGAAAGAAGTGAATTTATAGAAGGCAATAAGGGTAATGTATCCATTATAAAGGGAAATATAGTTGTTGGAAATATGATCATTAGATATACGATCATTGTAAATATAGTTATTGGAAATGTGGTTAGTAGATATTTATATATACAATAGTTATATTGAAGCTTTGTATTGTTAGTACAAAATTTAAAATAATATAATTCACAAATAACAATTAACGAGATAAAAATATAATATTTAATTAAAATATGTATTTATAAAAATGTTTTTATGCGTTACCTATTATTATTATTAAATCATGAAATGATACATTTATAGGATTTAAATAAAGATTTTAATATTAATGGATTTATAAAATTAAATTTTTAGAATATAAATAATTAATTTTATTGGTATTTAGTTATGATTATTTAATATAAAATTGATTTTTTTAAAGAACCGTTCTTTTTAAAGTGTTGTGTATTTTTTAATTAATCTCATATATCGAATGATTTTAAAGAAATGTATTGATTATATATATAAGAAAATAAATATACATCCATCCAATAGTTATTACTAGGAAAGCAATGAGAAAAAATTTATTTTATGTTTAAATGATATATTTTTCCTAAAATAGTTTTTATGTGTCATGTATGCCTATATTAAAACTAATTTTTATCAACTATAGAAATTGAATATGATAAAATAGTTTTCACATTTTCAATCATCATTTCTAATTATTTAATAATGAAAATTTAATTTTTAGTCATAAAAATAAGTTACTAAGACTAAAGTTAATTACCATAGTAATGGAAAAAGGGTTGTTTTCAAAGAATTGTTTTTATAAACATTGTGTATTTTTTATCTAAACATATTAAATTTATCCCCATTAAATGATAACTGTAATATTATTTTTAAATATATTAAAAAAATATATTAACACTCGTTTAATTATTAATTTAGTAGAAATAATGAAAAAACTACTTAATGTATAAAAAGACATTTTTATACAAAAATAGTTTTTACATATAATGTTTTTATTTAAAAGTTAATTTTTTCATATTTAAAAATTTAATTAGATTAAATGGAGTTAAAATTAGGATTCAAAATTTTTAAATTTTGTATGAGTGGTCATCTTATTATTTCATTAAAAATGATAAGTACCATAGTAAATATTTAATCAAGTTTAAAGTCTAAAAAGTGGTAATCCAAAATGGCTCAAATTTTTCTAAGTTTACATGAAACATAGAAATTCTATAAGACCTTTTTTAGGTGGGAAATTTAATCCCACATGACTCACCAAAATTTACTCACTTAAATTACCTACTCCTATGTGAATCCATCTTTACCCCTCACCCAACTTTAATTTATAAGGAAAGGTCCGTCTTTTTCACTTATAAAATGAGGTTATTTACACCCACTAAAAGCCACACTTATCCTTAAAAATTACTTTTAAACCATTTCAATTTTACTTATAATTTAATCACATTCCATATTTGGTATCCCTTGGTAACAATAAAATTTACCAAGTCCTCCATTTTCAGGAGTCCCTCTAAGGGAAGAATCAAGTCCTCAATGTGACTACTATCCACTCCCTAACCCTTTATTCTCTAAATGTATCCTCCTAAAACTTTCTAACCATACTAATTTAATGACATAAATATTATTAGTATAATATAGTTTTTATATGTTCATGGAAAAACCATTATCTATCACTCTCCCATCCATTGGGAAATGAAAATGTTGCTTATGTTATGTGTAGACTACAACCTCCATGAACAAAATATTTCATTTTTCATCACTACCTTATATAAATAATTATAGGAATGAATTTAATAAATCAAATTTATATTTATGAAATTATTAAGATTCTATAAATATAAATAAGAAATTATTTTAACATATAACCCACTATTAATATAATACCTTTTGTTCATTAAAAATTATAGAAATAAGCTCTTCACCAATTTAAACTTCATTAATCATAAATAAAACTCTTATTAAATGAAATTATACCTTTATTAATAATTATTAAACATATATTATAGTACATTTAATAATTTAGAAATGATTAACCTGGAATAAAATTACATGGATTGAAATCGTCATTACAAAGTAGGTACGAAACTATCAAAGTTACTAACATCTGATTATGAAAATAGACAATAAATAACTATAAATTTATAATAAATGATTATAATTGAAGAGTATAAATGTAATAGATATAAATAAGGTTTTTAATTAACTGATTAATATGATTATTTTTATTTTATAGATGGTTAAATCTCTTTCATGGATGTTGGGGATATAGGTAAGGGTTTTCATCTCAATTCCCCTTCATTGAGGCATAATTTCATATTTTGTACCTATTATTATTTGAAATGGTTTAATTACTAACCCATTGATTTATTTAATCATAAATCACCTAAAATTATGTGATTTAAATGTGAAGAACCCATGATTTTGAATTTTTAAAGTTATTATATTTATTGTCAACATTTGTTTCAGAATGTTTTTATATTTTAGGTGAGGTTGGAGTTGTTTTACAATATGATATTAGTCCAAATATGAATTGAAGGTTATCTGGTTAATAAATTAGAATATATATTTTTGTGAAGATTTTATGATTTTTAGGGAAAAACATCTTGTGAGTTTTTTAAAAATTAATTCCCAACTTGAGATATCCACTCAAGAAGCCTAGTGTAATTTATTGGATAGGATTAAAGGAATCCTGATTTAGGCTAGTCATGGGGAAGGACTAATGTGATGACATTATGTTTGGATTTTCATGTAATGAATGTAGGGCTGGAAAAATTTGTGGGTTGATGAGTGGTAGAAGTAGTGTCAGACCAATGTGTGGGAATACATAAGTGGATCCATGAGGGTGGTAGCCTTAACGGGTTTATTGAAGGTAGTGGGTCCCATAGAGTATAATAAGGTATAGAAAATCCTACTTCAAAACTTATGTGGGATCAGTTTCATGGGATAATGTTCACTTAAAAAATATGCATGTGAGATTATATTCAAGAATTCCATCATCTTCAACCTCACCATGCACCTATATGAACCATGATGCATCTATCGGGAGACCTTCATCAGGTGGATATAACTTTTACAACATTATATTGTCTGGAGGATTAATAAAATAGTAATTAAGGATGATTATAAGATTATTAAGATGAAATAGTGGGAAGTGAGTGCAATGAGTGACATGAACCAAAATATGATATCTTCGATATTGATAGTGTTATATATCTGTGAAATAATTGGGAGTTTAATTGGTTAGTATGATGGGTGAAGATGAGGAAACATAATATGTTGATAAGTTATAATATAAGTAATATAAAAAGATAATGATAATAAAATAAATGAAAGCTAAACTGGTATCAGTGACCAGAATACTATGTATGTAAGTGTTTGAGGAAGATGAATATAGGTTTTTAAAAGTACAATAATGGATGATTTTAGATAATTAAGTTGGAAAACAAGATATTTAGGAAGGATTCAAAAACATGATGATGATTTGATAATATAAGTAATGAAAAACCTCACTATTATGAAATTTTTAGTTTTCTCCAAGATATATCAAGAGTTTGTGTGTGGAGAAAGATGGATTATACAATATAATGAAGGATGTGTATATAATTATTCATACATGAAAAGTTTCATATTAATTTGATCACCATGTGAAGTCAATGAAATGTTGAGATGGACATAAGTTGAATCCAATGCTCAAATGAAGATAAAGACTAAATGAATTAGAAGATAAGGCCTAACAACCAAAGATAGAATGAAAATGTTTAGAGAAATAAATAATGATCACCAAAATCATAGGTTTATTTCCAGAGTTTTTTCATAGTTTTGAAACTCTAGATATATGGATTTTTGTGTAGACTCTTAGTCAGTTGTTTGAGAAATAGATCACATGGTGATTGTAAGATGTAGTTGCATGTATAAGTACTATGAATAGAATTTTAAACTTGGATAGTGGGTTTGAGTTTATATTGAACCAAAGGAATAAATGATTAAATTTATTGGAGTCATTTATAGTAAAATCCATGTTGTGATGATGCCTTACTGGATTCCCAATGATATCATTCATGAAATTTAATGCGTGACTGTTGCTGATATCCTAGTCATATTTTAAGACTATTGAGGATGGTTTTCATTGAAGTTATACAGAGTAACATTGAATCCAATAAATATATAATATTTTAAGAAATTAAACTAGATTTATGAATTTTCATAAGTTTCATATTTCATATACAATTAATCTACGATTAATTTAGAGAATAGTGGAGTATATAATAAGAAATTTCATTTGTGGCTTGCTGTCAAGTTTTTTGAGAATTATAAGAGAAGTTATTATAGATGAGTGTATAGTTATATTTTTTTCAAAAATTAGAAGGGTAAATTATAAAACGAAGTTCTGGAGGTTTCAATGCTAATAAAAAAGTTCCAAATCCCAGAATATTATAGAGTTGAGAGACTGAGAGAATATCTTTTAGTAAATTAAGTCCCAAATAATTTAATTCAAGAAAAATAGAATTGTGAGTAGAAATAAAAGTTCCACTATTATGTTTCCTCGAAATAAGAATAAAATATAATAACTAGTGGGAACCTATAACATTTCTTATTGGGATATAAAAGTATATTTATAGAAGTCAACTCATTTGTATTCACTCATGTTATTTAGTAGATATCTATAGTTCAAAATAATATCTAGAAAAATAAGGATTAGGTACCCACATTGAGACTAAACCTTATAAAAAATTATATGCCTTGCAATTATTTTATCTATCATTTCAAGTGGGTGAGGTTTATTTATAAAGTTGAGAGGATATGAACATTAATAAGCTCTATAGGTTTATTTTAATAGAAAGGAAATTATAAAAGAGAACCATTAATTATACCCCATATTCTTAGTGGTTTATATATTATTGATAACTCTAGTTAAAATTATAGTGACCAAGGTTCCCTCTATAAGATCCTTATATTTTTATTATGGAAAATATCAATGCAGTCAATAGAAGATATATTCCTACCCTCTATGAAAAAATAGTCAATAACATCAGTGTATTCAAAGATATTTTGAAAGATTCAACCATTATTAAAAAATCAATGAAGAAATTTCTAGATTGGTTTGATCCTAATGTTTAACATCTATATATTTTATGATATATTTCTCTTTAGATAATTTTTACATCTTTAATATATTTCTTTACATGAAACACTGAGTTTAAACAAACCATGATATACTATAGAAATATTATTATTAAATGTGAAAGATATCACCTATATATTGGATTGGAGGGTATGAATGTGACCAAATTAATTATAAAAAATTATTATTTACACACATTTAAAATGAATTAATTGGTTATCAATTGGTATGAAATGAAAATAAAAGAATCTGAAAGTGAAAAAGATATTTTTTTTATGAAAAAATGTTTTTATGTACACGATGCGTTTTTATCTTAATAAATTAAATTACTCACTATTGATGAATGATTTTAATGAAATGTATAGATAATATATTCAATAAAATATTTTAACATCCATCTAATAGTTTTACTAGGAATGGATTATGAATAAATTCATTTTATCCTTAAAAATGCATTTATCTAAAAATGGTTTTCATTGCGTTTTGTGGACTTTTTTTAAAATGAATTTCTACCACTTATAGAAATTGAATATGAAAAAATGGTTTCAATATTTTTAATTATCATGTATAAATATTTTAATGAGGTTAATTTAATTTTTGATCATTATGAATATTAATCGTGGTTAAATTTCATTATTACGGTAAAGGTTAAAAGTGTTATCGAGGGGTTAAACTGAAGATAAAGGGGTTAAAATAACCTAAAAAATTATAGAAATACTATTTATAAATTTATTTAGAACTTATATAATACTATATTTTAACTTTATCCAATATGGATACTCTATCCCATGAGGGTGACTTTATTATATTTTAATATTCTTAATTATTACAAGTGTGCCACTCCTATCCCATATAAAAGAGAACCTCCTCTATTATCTTCTAAAATACACTTGATCCCTTTATCTCAACCCATATCTAACCAAATATTATCAAAATATTCTTATCAATGACATTATGGTTTCATTTATTTACAAAATACCCATCCAATAATCCTTAATGTGCTTCTCAAAGGAGGATACCTCAAGAAGAGGTATATGTTCTTATCGATCTTTTTCATGTTTCTTTCTTCTAAAAACTAGTAAAAATGTGATATAAACATCATAAAATTATTTAATTAGTATCCCTAATATAGTTATTTGTTCTTATGTAAATTTTATATACATTTTCTTTCTCCATCCCATCCAATGAAAAATGATAATGTCGCTTGTGCATATGTGTGGACTACCACCTCCATGCAGTGATGTGATTCATTTTTCATTTATTCTTTACATAGATAGTAATAAGGACATATTTAATGAATATATATGATATTTATTATATAATTATTATTTCAAAAAGATGAAATATTATTTAACTTTATTTCTTTCCATCCATTGAAAAGTAGAAACATCACTCATGTGCACGTATGGACTACTCTCTCCATGATGTGATGTAATTAATTTTTAAGCATCGATTTGTATGAATGGTTATAAAAGTATATTTAATGATTAAATGTGATAATTTTAAAATTATTATGAATTTTTATATTATAAAACCATTACCGAGGTGTTAAAACTAGAACCATTAAACTTAAACATGAATTAAAGATGGATCAGTTTTCCCCCGAACATTCATTTTAATAAAGAATTACAAATAAAATGATAATTGTAAATTATCAAGAAATGATAAATATTAATTATTGTATGAATATGATTATTTAATATATTTATAATAAATATATATTTATTATACAATGGGTTTGAACGTGCATATAGTAAGACAAGACTTGAGGTAAGCATTTATGTTACGATCTAATTTTTTTTCGAGATTGTTTATGTTAAATTTTCTTTGAGGGAAATTATATGATCCTTATACTTTAAAAACCATATATTTTATTATCCTATGTTTATTCATGTAATTTTTAAGTATTAGTACCATTTTACTCTATTTGGTACTTAAATATATTGATAAATTGTTTTTAATAAAAAACGATCTTATTTCCTCTTTGGTTGATAAAATTTTTATTTCATTCCCATGTTTCTTTAAAATGTTTTAAAGAATATTATTTTATATGATGAAATGATCACTTAAATTAATTTTTAATAATATTTTAATTTCATATTTTTTGACAAGGCTATTTATGACTTTTTACAAAATGTGTGAATGAAATGTTTTTTTAACATTTACCGAATGAATGGATTTTACAACCATTATGATCGTTCTTTGGTTTAAGGTTTATTTTACAAGTTTCCATGGTTATTTTAAAAGAAAATATTTTTCTCAATGTTCTAGGAATTTTTTATTTTTAAATATATCAAAGGAAAAGTACACTTTCCCCTATTTTTAAATAAATTTTAAAATTAAATTTTAAATGGATTTTTCATCCATGCCAATATCCTTAAATTTTTATTATGATACAATGGGGATATGTTATTATGATACAATCTAATTACTTTCTATGGATGGATTATAATGATGTTTTTTAGGGATTTTTTATGAAACCTATATTTTTTCCATGGGTTAATTAATCTATGATGAAATAATGCATGTTTTTTATTATACTATCCAATTCATTTATATGAATAAATTATGATTATGTGATGATGGAATATTTATAAAACCTATTTATTTTTCTTGGATTTTTCTATGATGAAATGATGAATATTTTTATGATATTTTGAAAAACTTATGTATGTATTTTATTATATGATGGATGGGACCAAAATTATATAGACCTATAATACATTTGGTAAATATTGATATCTCATGGGATAATATGGACTAGAATGGGGAGTGAACTGAGTTTAGTAATGGAATCTATTTACTATGATTATTTTGGGAGTGAACCTTTCTCCAAGAAATGATGGAATGAGGAGTGAAACCAATCCACCATGGGACTTTGTCAACCATGATAGTCTTAGAAGTGAACCTAGACTTCTCATGATCCCCTCCCTCCAAAGATACCCATCTTGGGATGGAAATGAATGAATAGAGATAATTTCTCTTGATTCATACCTCCCGTAGGCCTTGGGTTACCGATAAGAACTAAGGGTATAAAAAATATCACACATGGGAGGCATTAAACTCCAATAATATTATATTGGGATAGTGGATAAAAACCACAAAGAAAATCAATTACATGATATAAGAGTGAACCCAAACCATCCTAAAATCCATGAATAATATCAATAGATACAATAAACTTCTCCAAGTTAAATTCCAAAAAAGAAGTCCTGTGATAATGACTCAACAAAAACTCCAAAACCCAATCTAGAAATGTTCGTATCGGTCCCTAAATTCATCCCAAAAACCTAAAAATTAAATTATATAAATAGGGTGAGAATACAAGTATACTCAATAGGATTATACCCATGGTATCAATTGTATATGTGAAGACAATATATAATGAGCCGGTGAACAAATAACAAAACCACAAAGCACCTAAATAGGTCAACTAACTAGACTTCAACTTCCTCATGAATTTCTCACCAAATAAAACATACAATATAGTAACATAGTATCACAAAAATAACAAGGTTCCCTGATACAACTTACCCAATGATTTCAAACTCTCATGCCCCACATCGAATGTCTTGTGATCCCATCCCTTCCATACATGACAGATCACAATCATGTCACATCACATCTTGCCTAAAGAAACATAGACCATATACGATGTGGTTTTGGATGAATCCCTTCCTAACCCACCCTTTAAGGTAATAGAATTTAGTTCTAGCATCATAAATTATCACATCTCATCACATCTCACACAAAAACACCTGGGCCATCATGCCACATCTCATCACATATAGAGGGAAGTTTGATATCATGAATGTGAAGAACATAAACCTTGTTCCCTCTTATGACCATTCATGCACGAAACCACATATCAAGTCACAGAAAAAACTTATCACATCACATCTCTCCAAAAAACATGGGCCAACACTATTTGGTAATCTTCAACACTAACCCATATCATCACTGCTAAAGGAAGAGAAGGGAAGAGGGGGTAGCCAACTATCCATATCACCACCATCTTGGATGTTGGGGAAAACATGAAGAACCCAAAACATTTGGGTGTTGGTAAGTTTATAAAAATTAGGTGAGGCACATATATAAATAATATACAATACATGATATATAAATAGCACAAAATACCTAACCTATGGGTTCCCAAAAACTATACTAACGCACACTACCATGCCCCCACTGCACCACACATCAACCATCTCAACTGCTTCCACTACTAAATGAAATGCACCATACAATCACCAAACAAGGCACAAAATCCCACTTTTAATTAAAAATTTCATCATTTTTCAGGTTCAATGAGTTTCCACAAACTCCTATTTACAATCCATTTCATTTCACATAAGACAACCCATTCATTTAATATTTAATTCATTTAATCCATTTACCACACATAAAACCATCCCATTAAATTTCATCATCAATCCAAGATATTTAATTTCAGTATTAAAAAACTATTCCATGGATAATAGGGTAACTATCACAACCACACCACACAACAACTCACCTATATCACATCAACCGTCGCCACCACACCACAACAACCAAACTATTTCACCATAAAAACCACAAATCTCAACCACCACAAAAAACCATAAAAAACGCCACCACACCCCACAACCTCACATCACAACCACCACAAAACTACCCATATAAACCACTATGTGTCACAAAAATAGCACAACCTCCCACAAAACAACCACACAACTGCCCACAAGGCATCCCAAGCCAACACCATCGCAACACATCGCCACACGTCTCACAACCATCTAATCACCACTATCACCACACAACATCAACCATAACACAATACAACACAAAAATCATAATAAAAAATCATCAAATCCTGAATTCCACAAATTATTCAAGAGATTTCATTATTCAACATATTTATTTAGCATAGGCATTATCACCCAAACTAGTTTTCCATGGGAAACCAATTTGAATAAAAAAATATATGTTCTTTAGACCTTTATTCAGGGTAAGATCAAACAAAACACAACAAGGGTTTCATATCACATCACCTACAACACACACAAGGCTCCCAATATCTATGATTTTCAGTATTGGAAACAAGCATGCATAACACATCAACAATATTATCAAAAAAGTAAATCATGTGATAACTCCCCGTCCCCATAAATTTTAGTTTTTACAATTAATTATATTTATTAATAATAACCTTACTATCCAACCATAGTGAGGAAAAATCCTAAAATCCCCACATGTTGCACATAAAAAGGATGAGAATGAGGATCCCTTACCTCAAAGAAGCTTTTAGATTTCACTTCGCTCCATGAGGCAAAGAAGAAACAACTCAAAAACCACAAACACACCAAGAAACCCTATATCAACCTAAAACCCTACAAGGGGTTATAAAAAATTTATTCCAAACACATGAAAAACCAAAACAACACTACTATATTGAATCCTAAGAAGAAAAATAGAAACAAAAACATAGGGAAAAGGGGGAGAAATCACCACCAATCACAAAAAAAAACTAAAAGAACCCAAGGATCAATGTCGAAGGAGAGGGGATGGAAGATCCTTGAGAAGCATCTAGGGTTTTCCCAAAATGAGAAGAATAAAAACTGACTAAAATAAAATAAAATATATCTCAAATTTATAAACATTCTTCAACTCTACTGATTCATAACATGAATTCCATATTCACAATGTAAATTCTAAAGGTTCTGTGAATTACAATCCATGAATTGGATTTAGGATGTGAACTTCACATATATCATACTGCCACTAAAATTCATGGAACCTTGGAATGAATTATACTAATATCATGAATTTCCCTTTCACATCATGAATCTGTTTCATGGATTACTCCACATCCACATACAAGCCATGAATTGTCGACCACACAATCCGAGAAACACCAAATCATGATGTGAATAAATATTTCACATCTTCAGTTTTATACTAAAGTTAGTTTGTAGCTTTTACCTATATTGAACTCTCCTTGAGGATCCTAGGAATTCCTATATTGACCAAAACATAAAAGTAATGGTTTGGGAAGGAATATACTTGTACAAAAATAAATAAATATTTTTATATGATTACATGTATGTTTGAAATTTATGTCTTATAATTATGATATCTTATCAAAACTTAGGATTGATTATTGATGATTCCAAACACTTACAAATTATTTCTTTTTTTTTTATGAAAAATATTTATTCCATGATTAATTATTAAAGATCTTTGACCAATTGAGTATGAATTTTGTAATTTATAATCATGTTATCATAACATTATACTTATATTATTCTCTATTATAATCATTGATTGGTATATCTTATGTTTATCCTTGATGAGTATCCAATATCACCCTTTTTTATGTTTCCCTTAACAAGGTTTTGAAGATGTTTATATATAGGGTATCTCTAAGAAGTGTACTATATGAGAATAAATTCTTGGGCGATGATGAATATCTTTATTAAAATAAGTTTATTATGTATCTACTATCCAAATACATTAATCCTTTATAGTTTTTTAGAATGTAATATTATTAGATATATCAAATATCCATCTAAAATGATATAATATTTATGTATGTAATGTTTGGGTCACCTCAGTTGGTATTAGAGTATGGATTATTTTTTAGATATTAGGATTATACAACTTTGATAAAAACCTTATATATAAGTACAAGTATATGATAACATCCTAAAGTTTTGGTAAAGTATATATTGTGTGGTTTCCTAGTTATGAAATCCCTATCTGGATACAAATAAGTGGATGTATGCTCTAGAACAAAGAACCTAGGGGTAATAGAATTGAAAAGGATGGTTGGGTATTAACTCGATATTCACCTAGTGCATGTCAAAGAGGACTAACTGCACACATGGTTTGACACTCCTGGGGGATATACTTTGGTTAATTCAAATTCTCTTTATGAATATTTATAAAAAATCATAATATAAAATATATGACAACCTATGATAATCCATAATTATATTGGAAAAACATAAAGTGTCATGGGTTGAAATAATGTGTCATAATTTAGGATATCATAATAATTATTTTCATAGTAATATGATTACTTACTCTAATTATTTATGTTTTATAATCACACTAAGATCTTTAGTTTTAGTAAGGGATTGAATATAGAATGATTAAATTGAGGCGGTGACAGGTACACTCAAATATTAAAGTATATTGTTTGATATTAGTCATATAAATTATTTTATATCATGAAAAATCTATAAGAATGTTAATTCATATCCTCAATTATTAGATGTTGAATTATTAATGAAAAATCCTAATGGTATGATGATTTTATCTCAAGTATATAACTCATCTATGATATAAGTTGTTGGGAATGTTCTTACTATAAATATTTTGATCCTACCATTAGTTTAATTTGATGTTATTTTAGGTATGGATTAGATCTATTTATATAGATCCCATATCAATTATTTAGTAAGGTAAGTCACATTTGATATTTTGAATTAACCTTTGATCTTCTTTTAGTGCAAGGATGAATATTAACTTCCAATGAAAATTACTTCCATTGTATGGGTCTTAATACCTAATCATGAAGGATATTTATCTCAAATGGTTGGTAGGGAACTAAAAATTAGAGATATTCCTATTTATTGGGAATACAATGATGTATTTTATGAAATTTTCCTATCCTTATCTCAAATCATGAATTTGAGTTTTTAATAGATATCATACTAGGTGCTACACCTATTTCAAATACTTTATATAAAATTGACCCGAAAGAGTTGTAGGAATTAAAGAAGAAACTCCAAGATAATATTTATAAGATATTCGTACACCCAAGTGTGTCACCATATGGTGCATCAATTATTTTATTTACGAAAATAATATGGTTCAATTCATCTTTTCTATGATTATTGAGAATTTAACAAGATCAATATTAAGAAAAATTATCCTCTAGCTCACATCAATGATATATTTATACAGATCTCAATATTTTTCTAGGATTTATCTTCAATCTATATATCATCAATTATGATCCAACAAGGAGGATATACCTAATACAACATTTCATACAAGGTATGGTCATTATGAATTTATATTGATTCCATTTGGACCTACCAATACTGATGCTATCTTTATAGATTTAATGAATAGAATCTTTATAGATCATCTAGATCAGTCTTTGGTAGTCTTTTTAGATGATATTATTATATATTCCAAGTGAAAGAAAGAGTATGAATATCAGTTGAGGATCGAATAAAAGAACCTAAGGAATGAGAAATTATATTCCAAATTTAGAAAGTTTTAATTTTAGCTATATAAAGTTTCAATATTGGGTCATATAATCTTATGTGAGGGTATATAAGTGGATCTTTCAAATATGGAAGTTATTAAACAATGGATCAGACCAACCTTGGTGACTAAGATCCACAGTTTTCTTGGGTTGGATGGATACCATTGAGATTTTTTGAGATATTTATCATGGATATATAATTCCATAACCAAGTTGAAATTGAAGGGATCAAAGTTCCCTTGGATAAATTAATGAGAGAACAATTTAAAGGATCCAAAAAGAATGTTGTTCATTGAGCTTGTGCTCATACTAACCTATAGTGGATAAGATTTTGTGATCTATATCGATGCTTCAAAAAAGGTATTGGGATTTATCATCATGTTTAATGATATGGTGATTACCCAAATCATTTTTTAGATTTGTAGGTGGTAAATTTTTCATTAAAAATATGAAGGTATAATTTTTATGGTGAAAATGTGATATATATATATATATAAATATATATATATATATATATTGATTATAAGATTTTGAGTATATATTCACATAGAAATAGTTTAATATGTTCCAAAGAAGATGGTTGGAGCTGATTATATTTTATGACTTCTCAATAAATCACTACTTGAGGAAGATGAACATGGTGGATGATGCTCTAAGTTGGAAATACCATGATAGTTTGTACATGAAGAGGATTAAAAGTTTAAAAAATTAGATTTTTTAGGTGTGTTATGCCTTGATTTCATCCTTTACTTAGGTGTTCTGAGTTATACTTTGTTTTAGTGAAGTCTCGTTAAGCTTTTGGGTGGTTTTCGAGGGTCTTGGAAGCTTTTGAGGGGGATCCAGGTTTAGAGAAATAGTGTGGTTTTCCCCCAAAAACCGCGTGACTTACTGGAGAGGGGAAGTAGGTAGTTCATGGTTGGAACATAGTTAGAGATAACTATAAAAAATTTCCTAAATAACTGGTTAACTTAGAATAGATGAAAAAACACGTTTGAAATTTGTTTTACTAAACTATGTGGCCAAACTGTGAAGGTGCACTAAAGAGGAAGTGGGACTCACATGTTTGGCACATAGTTTAATAAATATTTTGACCAAACCATGGATGAAAAATTAAACAATCTAAAAATTATTATTTTAATCTGAAACCTCCTTGAAAACCCCATTTTTCCTCTATCACCTAGTGCTATCGAACCTAGGTTATCTAGTTAAAATTATTAGTGAATCCCCTCCCTTCAAACATCAATTTTTGTGGGTGTAAAGTCTTTGTTCTATGATAATTCATTGTAATAGGTTGTTCTTACACTATTCTTCATGTTTCTTCTAGATATCCTATCCTCTTCCTAAAGGTAATAAAATTTTTAGGCTATCATGGATAGATCTATTAATTCATGCATGATCTAATGAGTCTCCTTCATATATTTTAAAGATAATAACCCAAGTCCATTAAATTATCCTCTCTCTCTTAATGCGATCTATATCTATCATTGGCAGTGAGTCTCCTTGAAAAATTCCTATCTATTTCTATCCTTTTTTGTGTTCTTATTCATGGACCATTTTTC
The DNA here is from genome assembly GCA_963277665.1 of Viscum album. Classification (NCBI taxonomy): domain Eukaryota; kingdom Viridiplantae; phylum Streptophyta; class Magnoliopsida; order Santalales; family Viscaceae; genus Viscum; species Viscum album. The sequence goes on from OY728156.1 coordinate 59,269,858, forward strand.
TAGAATCCCTCATGGTATGAATTGGGATTGGTTATAGATAACTCTTACATGAGCTTGATCTGAGTGAAAATTATTGGATTTTGGCATCGATTCATTTTATGTAAGAAGATGTTACCATTTTATGAAATTTATATAAATTTATATGCCTTGATTTTTATATGTGTACATGTGTATCCCATGATACCCTTTCTTGAAATGATTCACATGTGGGTATGTGTGTGGTCATGAGGCCTTAATTGATTTTTCATGCTTATTAGTCTCTATATAATGGATTGTTTTTGGATTCATGTATGGTTTCTATGTGGTTGGTTTCAAGGTGATGGGTTGGTATAGATTAACTAGCTATCCCATTATAGGTAGAATACTATCGTTTTTGTTGTAAGGATATGATTTCACCTTCACATATGACTTTTGATAATATATATTTCCCTAGATATAGATATTGGGTTGACAAGTGTGAATTTGGAATTCCCTAGAAATGGATATCAGGTCAACATGTGGTAGTGTGTCTTTAACTATATTGGTGAATTGGATCGACATGTAGACACTACGTATTTCCCTTAAAGGAATGATTTGAGTTATTCCTTAAAGATGAAACATGATTATTAGGTTGTTGGGTGAATCTGTTGAGCTCATGTGTAGATTATTTGACATAATCTAAGTCATGAAACTACTACTTTTTTACTTCTCATATGAATTGGTTTCAAAAATAGGTAGAGCTGTAGTTTGTGGATGATTGGTTAGTGTCTGATGACATGAAACATGATTGGTCATTTAAAAATTTACTTTATTTTCATGGTATAAACTTTTATATATTGATTCACTTATGTTAAGGATGCATTGGTGGTGTCTTACTATGTTTATACCCACATCGTACATGGGAATCTTGATATACATGTATATTTTATGGTTAGTGATCCAGCTAATGGAAAGGGACCTACATCATAAAACTGAGTAGGTGGATCTTAGAGAACATGGGAGATTCTAGGATAGACTTAGAACAATTTCTATCATGTTTTTTTTATTTTCTCATGTTTTCATACATTGGTTGACTTATCACATTGGGGGTACTTTATCTTATCTTGTATGACTTATATTCCATTTATTACTGCATGAAATCATTTTTTAAGTTTCTAAGACTCAGTTTTATGGTTATTTATTTATGTTTCACTATGTTTCTAATGTATGGATATTATTTTCAAGGTCAGGATATCCCCACAGAACCATTTAGGCCCTCACCACTAGTCAATAACCTCTTGCATATGAGGAGGTGCATATGAGGTAATTTGGAAATCTGGCATGGACTTAGTGATTTGGGTCAGGGTGTTAAAAATTGGTATCCAAGGTGGGTTTATTTTATTTTATTTTCTTGTTGACTATTTTTGGGTCCTAGTATAAATAATATAGGTTATGTTGGACTTTGGTAGGGGAGTCATGCATGTTCTTGTCCAGCTTATATACAGTGGACCTTTGAGATACTAATGATGGGATTGTTGTTACCAGTTGTGTTTTTACAGCTTTAGGCTGATCATGAGTGATATCATGCTATTAAAGTTTATGAAATTTGGGTGAGTTCATGAATAATTAATATGCATGCATGTGTACATTTTAGTAAAATAATTTCTTGTGATAGATAACAGTTTATATAATTGTGTTCCAGTTATAATCTATGTGCTTTTCTTTTTGATTTATTTTTGATGATAGATAATTATTTGAACCTAATTATAATATAATTAATTATATGTATATGACTATGAATAACATGTAGTTATTGGATACTTGAGTTAGGCATTAGGTATATGTAAGGGGTTATATGATATATACATGGGTACCCTATTAGGATGAGTCTCCATGAAGTGGTTCTTATATATGCTCATATAAATTGTTTGAGTGATATAGTCATTAAGGTATAGATTTTATTACTGGGAATTCATTATAAAATTTCAGATAATTATGCCTTGACATCATCTTGTGGGACCACCTATGAAAATAGTTTAGAATGCTCCCACATGGGAGGAAGATTATGTAGTTCTTTTAGATGTGCTGGAGGATGTAGTTGACCATGATCTAGTAGTATCTATAGTGTTCTAGGTAGAAATACCATTAAAACATAGAATACTTTGGCTAGTCTCTACTCAACAAAGAGGAGTTCATATTATAGTGTTCAATTTCATTTGGGATTCCTAGTTTCAATATCCCTAAGACTTCGAGGGTATTGGATCCCCCCCAGGTTACCAAGGATTGGATAGATATCATTAAGATACTCTTCAAACTCATGGAGAATACATATGATCAGTAGGTGAATTTGGATATGTATAAGATCAAAGGACCTAAAAAAATATGGTGGATCATGATAAATCATACCTAGAGGAGTGAGTTTTTGAATTGGAGTTCCTTCAAGGACCTTTTCTTTAAGAAGTTCTTCCTTGATATGATAAAGTTAATCCATTCTTAGAAGTTTAAAAATATTAAAATGTTGATAGTGGAAGCTTATCATACTTATTTTATAGATATTATTCATTTTGATCCTCTATTTGATGGGAATAAATCATAAAAGTCTTAAAAGATTGAGATTTTCCTTAAACTTAAGTTGAGGAACCAGGCAAAAAATTTCTACATGACGATATATCCAGAAGTGATTTGAAAGGACATTACTATTGATAAGTGTTTGGATGAGGATAAAGTATTTACTTTTATTTATATCAATAGTGGATCTATTATTGGGATTACTAGTGAATGAATAGGTTCCTATTCTAGAAATAGGATGAGGAAAGAAGAGGATATGTGCCAGGGTGGTTGCCGGTAGCCAAAGTAGAGAAGTGGTTCTTCAACTCCCTTTATGTAAGGTAGTTCTGTAAGATATTATAATTGTATATGGAAAGATAATTATCTCAAGTTCCAAATATGTGAAAATATGGTTCATTTTTATCATTTTTTTAAGTAATCATGGTTGGTCGTAGGGAGATCAGGCTATGGAGTAGTTAGAAGTCCCCGATAGTAGATGCAAACTCTATAGAATTATATAGCCCAGGAGAGTCATTAGACTTAGAGGCAGGTTCATGGATCTAAACTAGAAAACGTTTATACTATATAATATTATAATAATTATGGTTGAGAATTAACTTTGACTATTTATGTCATGGTCTTGATTTAATCTATGCTTTATTCTACTTTATTTGATACACGAGCTTCCCATTCTTTCATTTATTCTCAAGTTGTGGTAGGTTTAGAATTTTTGGTTAAGTTATTCCTCAAGTTTCTTCTTCTTAAAATATCATTTTGAAATAAGTTATATTATATATAGAGATATTCATATTTTCCCATCATATTTTATAGCTTTGGACACCTGTGGGATTTTATAGTTTTGGAAATGACTAGCTTCAATGTGATTTTGGATATAGATTGGGTGACTAGTCATCAAACTAACATCAATTTATACCAGAGATAGGTAAAAATAAACAATATTAAGTGAGATAAGTATATACTAAATAGATAGTGTAATTTAGAAGAAAATATAATGGGAACATACCTTTTCCAATTTAGAGCCATTGAATCATAGGTGTTGAGTATGGTTCTTGTGGTAGATCAGGAGACAGTTTCATCTTCTCTTCCTCTCATAGTGGATATTTAACCTCAGGTATTTTTGGATGAATTATAAGGTATTCATCCTGATATGAGGATTGAGTTTGAGACTTATCTCATGCTAGGTGAATAGTCTATATTGATTCCTCCTCACTATACGACACCATCCAATCCAAAATAACTGAAAGTGTAGCTTGATGATTTATAAGTGAAAAGATTTATTCGACAGAGAACTTATACTTAGGGTTTTCTTATTCTATTTTCTAATAAGGTGTAAAGAAAAATTAATTTGTTCCTAGATTATAGGAATATGAATCAGGTCATGCTAAAGAAAAATTATCCATTTCCAAGGATTGATTATTTTTTTTGACCAGTTGAGGGGAGATTAGTGGTTCTCTAAGATTGAATTGAATTCTGGATACCACTATCTTCAATTAAAAGAAATAGACACATTGAATACAATATTTTAGAGAATATATAGGTTTTATAAGTATATCATGATGTTGTTTGGGTTGAAAAATTCTTCAGTAGTGTTCATAGATATCATGAACAAGATCTTTAACCCATACATGGACTCCTTAATTATTGTATTTATTGATAATATTATGAAATATTTTCATACCTTAGAGTCACATGATTGACAGATTAAGATCGTCTTGAGTAAAATTCAAGAACATTAGCTTTATACCATGGTTTTGAAATGTCAACTTTTTATCCAAGATATATGTTTCTTGGGACATGTGATTTCTAAGAAGAGAATCTATGTTGATCCAAAAAAGGTAGAGGGAATTATATCTTGGTAATGAACCAAGAATGTTTTAATGATTCAAATTATCCTTGGTTTCATGGGATAATATAAGTATTTTATTAAATACTTATACTATTTAGAAGAACCTTTGGTGGGGATTAACAATAAGGAGGTGAAGTTTGAATAGATTAACCAATGCGAGGAGGCTTTCCTAGAGCTAAAGAAAAGATTAACATCTGCTCCAATTCTAATTTTTCCTGAACTAGAGGTTGGGTAGGTAGTTTAATGTGATTCTTTAAGTGTTATTTTGGGAGTTTTTTTGATGTATATGTATCTAGTAGTTGCTTCTAGGTATCTTTAGATATGACCCCACAAGTGGAACTACCCAAATCATGATATGATGTTAGCTGTTGTGGTTCATTCCTTGAAATGATGATGAAATTATATTTTTAGTGATAAATTTATCATTTATTTAGATGAAAAGATATTATAGTATATTTTATTCCAAAAATACTTAAAACAATGATAGAGGCATTGGTTTGATAATTTTCATATGTTTGACTTCGAGATAGCTTATACTCTTGGGAAAGGGAATGTATTTGAAAATGATCTCAATAGAAAGACACAAGATCTTAGAGGGTAGCATTTAAGAGAGGAATTTATATTGATAAAATTATTAGAATATTGGATGATGGGTGAATTTAAGGATCAATGGGTGATGACATGTTCACCCTTATTCATCACTTTTCCTTTGGTGGACTGAGTGAAATCCAACTAAGAATCTAATCTAGAATGTTTACTGATACGAGAATGACTGGTGGAGAAAAACCCAATTCTAGGATGGTATTTGGTTATGTAAGATGAGATCTATATTCACAATATGGTTATGGTTCCTAATTATATGAGAGAAAATATGATGAGAGACTCTCATGTATCACAGTAGGAGGTACACCCAATATCCACTCGAATGTATCATGATATCAGATGACATTTCTAGTGGATGGGTATGAAGATGGAAATTGTAGGTCTCGTCTATCATTGAATGATCTATCAAAGGATTAAGGTTGAGCATCAATGACCAAGTGGATTAATTTATCCTCAACCTATTCCTATGTGGAAGTTGTATGAGGTGATGATGGATTTTGATATGGGGTTACCCAGGACCCTTATAGGTTGAGATGTTGTGTGGGTTGTAGTCAATCAATAGATGAAGGTGACGCATTTCTTACTGATTCAAGAGACTCATTTAGTGGATGATTTGAGAAATATCTATGTATGGTAGATAGTGTGGATTATTAAAGTTTCTATAAGTATAGCATCTGACCAAGATTCTAATTGGGTACTCAGTTGAGGATGATTAGAGCTTATCATCCTTAGATTAATGGACAATCTAAAAGGATGATCTAGATTTTAAAGGATATTCTCAAGGAATATATTCTGTATTTCAATGGAATATTAGATGACATATGGACTTGTTAGAGTATATGTATAATAATAGTTTATAGTATTTGATCTAGATAGCTCTATTTGAGGATCTCTATGGTTGGACATATCATTCACCACTATGTTGGTATGAGGTGGGTGGGAAAAATATTATTGAGCTAAGATTGGTACAAGAGATATTTGAGTAGGCGTGGTTAATTAAAAAGTGGTTGGTGATAGATAAAATCAGGAATAATTCATATGAAAATAAGAGGCAATCACCTTTGGAGTTCTCAATATTAAATTGGGATTTATTTCAAGTTTCAACTCAGTTGAGGCATCAACGATTATAGAAATAGGGAAAGATTGTGCCATAGTCTTTGGGACTGTTTGAGATCATTGAGCATATCAAGACAATATATTATTGATCAGATCTTCTTACACAATATCGATGTATGTATAATGTGTTCCATGTGTCTCATATTAGAAATTATGTGGCTGATCCATGTGATTGATAGTGAGGATATTGATTTGGAACTAGATGCACCATTCGTTAGACATCCAATTAAAATCATAAACATGAGTGATAATGTGCTACGAGGGAATAAAATTCCCCTTGTTTGGGTTTATTATTAGCATAAGCATGGGTTTTTTGAGAAAGATCTCCAGAGACACTTCTCAAGGATGAAAATACCTTTGAGGGGGATAATTTAATGGATCAAACTTTTTAGGTGAATTAGGCATTGATTTAAAACTTTCCTAAGTGTTTTGAGTTATGATTTGTTTAGGGTAAGTTTTGGGTAGCTTCTGGGTGGGTTTGGAAGCCTTTGAGGTGGATCACAGTTTAAGAATGGTAAGGTGAAACCTTGTGGTTTTCCATAGGAATCTTTGTGGATTATTGGAGAGGGGAAGTAGGTAGTTCATGATTGAAACATGACTCAAGATAATCATATGAAATTTCCTAGATAATCATGTGAATCAGAATAGAATAAAAATTATGGTTGGAACATGGCTTACCAAAGCATGTTTTCAAACTGTATAGTTACCATATAGAGGTAGTTATCCTCACACGGCTGGTGCATGATTTAATAAAATGTGTGACCAAACCATGAAAATAGAATTTAAAAATAATAAAACTTCATATTTTAATAAAAAATCTTCCAAAACATACCCATTATTCCTCTTACACCTAGGGTTCTTGAATCTAGGGTTTCCAATAGACATTTCTAGATATTTTTATCCCTATAAAATTCAATTATGGTGGATCTATGGGATTTAGTCAATGATAATTCAAGGTAAAAGGTATTTTTTCATCTATTATTTATGTTTCTTCTAGATATAATCCCCTCTTATTGGAAGGAATCATAGATATGGTATATCATGGATAAATCTATAGACTTAGGCATGATATAATGAGTCTACTTTAGATCATTTAAGGATATAAACCTATAAAAAACCAGCACAAGGTGTCATCTAACTTGGAACCTGACCTAATCTACTAAAATTATCGACGATAATTATCGATCCCCAACAACAGACAACTAGTTCTTGGGAATTATATTAATCAACTTGGGAATGATTTTATCCCCATACAATGATATAAATAAGAAGAATAAATAAAACCATAAAACCTACAACAGAAGATAAACCAAATGAATATCCAAAACAAAAGATGCAACTGCCATATATGAGAGAATAAAAAAATAGATATATAAAATAATTAACATAAAATACTATAGGACAAAGAGAATGTTATAAAAACTTATAGGTGAAAGAAAAGTCCCAAACGAGCTCCAATGATCCTCCTCATGACCCATTATCACCACCCAAAAATAAATATTCCCCAAAAGATCAATAGAGGTGAAAATAGATGGAATATAATTGGACTTTTAAAATATAATATTGAGTTAAATAGCCTTGTATGTCACCAACACTAAATCTAAGCAACAAAATTTCTAATTCATCCTAAAAAACTAGTTTTAAATACAATAGAAAAAGAAACATTCTCTACAATCCTTAACATAAAGAAATAAGTAATAAATAAAAACTGTGATAAAACTCATTTCCATTTATTTTTATTAAATATAAATAAACACTTAGAAAAAAACTTTTACTTGACCAACACCTCTTGTCCAAACCACCATTTTAAAGTCCAACTTTATAACCATTTCATAAGCACCTATTTTAAAATACACATTTTATAAGTCAATATTGGTTTCCAATTTCAAATGGTTTCCCAATTTTTTTGGAAACAAAGTTCTAAATAAAACTAGACACGATGGCCTAAAACCATGTTTTAAAAACCCACACACACCAGATTTTCCAATTTCCCCCCACTTTTTCTATAAAAACATTCCAAATATATTTGTAAATTCACTCTTCACTTTTGAATATTACACCTTTCAAAATAATATTGAGAATAGTTTGAAATAACATTAAACCACAACATTAACTTAATTATTTATAAAACCATTCACAAAACCCTTTTTAGAACAATTGAAAAGAAAAAAATAACATAAACAAGTAGGAAAGAACACAAGAAGGTGCCAGTATCTCAAAGTCACACATTAAGGGTAAATAAGAAACAATTACATGAGTTCCATGAAATAGTCTAAGAACCAGGGTATATAATAAAAAAAGATAAATACCATTAAAAAATCATAAATAGGATCCTAGTTAAATAGGAATAATTATAATAATTAATTAACTAGGGCCAAACTGGAGACCTTACCCTTAGGTTGACATTATTGATCCTTTCCAAATTCCCAGTAATCCTATCAAACTATCTAAAAATAAAAGCTCCTAAGAGCTTACTACCACCACGAGCCATTAAAAAGGTTAACAACTCACATGACCCACTATCCCCTCGACCTAGACTATGAAGTATAGATAGGTAATAGTCCGTATTCATCACATTGCTATATTAGTGCTTGTACTTATCTAGACCTATACTTAATCATCAAGGAATTACCATGAAAATTCAAAAAAAGGTGAGAAAATTCAATAATTACATGCATAAAATATTTAACATTTAAAATAAAGTAAAACTATCCTCCTTACAAACTCACAAGAACATTTCTGACCACATCATAATGTAAATAACACACACACACATAGATATATAAGACACCCCTCATGGGATCATAATTCACCATGAGTGTAACATCATGTTACTATTTTTAGGTATTCCTAAACCCCACTTTGAATATTTCTTTGGTTGGATTTAATTAGAGGTTGTTTCAGGTGAAATCTTTTGAAATTTAGAAAGTTTCTAGGCCGTGAATAGTTGGAACACGGTTTACTCAAACCATGTGCCATGATAGTGCAAAGCATGAAAACCAAGGCAGTGAGGTTTTTCATGGTTGGTGCATGGTTTGATAGATCATGGATCCTCCAAGGAGAAACCATGCACCTAGAAATAAAATGGCACATGGTTAGGGTGAATAGTTTGTCTAACCGTGCAGCCATGCCCAACTAACCGTGCATACAAGTTTTTTTATTCATAAATTTAGTTTTAAAATCCCAAAACCCCTCTATTAGGGGACCACCAAACCTATTCGACCCCCAAACATTTTATTATTCTAGGAGAGATCTCAAGAGGTTATTTTGGCCCCTCTACACCTCATAAGTGGATCAAAGATTGGTGAATGGCATTCAATCTTCTCCTGGTTAGTTTCCTCTTACATTCTTCTTTCTCCCACTCTCTCTCCTTTAATCCACAGGGTTTCTTAGATCTCTATATTGTTATAGGTTCTAACAACCTCTATTATAGGTCTTGAATCGAGGGATTTATTCCTGGATATTTGTTTCCTACATTCTTCATAGGATTTCTAGGCTAGTGTTTAGTATTTAGACATCTCGTGTTTCCAATGTTGGTGGTTCTGTCATGATGGCCAATTTTTATTAACCCTAAATTGCTTGATTTAAATTATTTTTTTTGATTTAAATATAATTTATTGATATAAATGAAATTTACTTTTATTGGTTTATTAAAAACCCACTTCCATTGAATTGGATTTTTTAAATTGAAATTGGAATGAAATTAGGGAAACATCCCTGTTTCCGACGCTTTCCACTGAGGCGCGCATGTGTGTGTCCATCATGCAGGGGAGGACGTGCGGCTTGTTTCCTTACATTCCCACTTTCTGAAGGTGGGTGGCATCCATTCCTTGTACAGGGACTTCTGCTCCTTGATCGAAACAGGGATTATGAGATGTCGATTCTTCCTTTCGTGGATTCCTCCTCGGAGCTCATCACCTAGTCCGGGTCTCCCTCATAGATTCAAGACGTGCCCGTGAATCTCATTCCTAGTGCCATATCTTAATGGACACCAGTTAATTATGCTGCTTCCGTCGAGACGCTCCAAGGGGTCTGGTCGGGGCAGCAACCTTCAGTGAGGAGAATGGTCACGCTGAGGTGTCATTGGCATGTCTTGACGCTGGGGGATTAGCATGACTGTCTTCTGTACCTTATTATAGGGCTTATTGAGGGCTTGGAAGCCCGGGGGATCCCACATCAAACGCGGGGAATTTTATGCCATAGGCATGTATCTGGGGTTTTCTTCAGCTTCCCATGTTTAACACGGGGTATGCCGCGAGTTTAACATCCATCGGGGATAGATAGAACTGATCAGAACACTGAGAGTGGATCAGATAAAAGAACCCCCTGAAGGGAACTCCGATGTTGGGGCTAGCATGTGGGCGGATTCCCGGATACTGTGGAGTGGAATGAGGTGGCATGATCCCATCGGGATGTGGCGCCCCGGGTAAGAATCAGGATGAGTGATGAAGTGAAGGGGCTTGAACATCATGGAGGCTTCCTATGTACCATGCCTTGACATGGATCAAAGTCCTCGTAGTTTGGGTATACAGTTTAACGTCATGCGGGACAGGGGCATTTGGGGCTTACGCTCTGAGGCGGACCACAATGGTGGATATGGGTCTTACACTCTGAGGCGACCCATAATGGATGGATATGGGGCTTACGCTTTGAGGCGTCCCATAATGGATGGATATGGGGCTTACGCTCTGAGGCGGCCCATAATGGATGGATATGGGGATTACGCTTTGAGACAGCCCATAATGGATGGATATGGGGCTTACACTCTGAGGTGGCCCATAATGGATGGATATGGGGATTACGCTCTAAGGCGGCCCATAGAGTTGGAAAACTGACGCGAAGGGGTCGGAATGACTGAGTGGTGGGCTTGAACCTCGTGGAGGCTTCCTACGTACCATGCCTTAGAACAGATCAAAGTCCACGTAGTTCGGGTGGTGTAGTTTAACGTCATGCGGGACGAGGCAGACAGTTTAACGTAGTGCTAGATGACATACAGTTTAACGTCATGTGGGATGAGGGCATACAGTTTAACGTCATGCGGGATGAGGTTTGGGGCTTATGCTCGGAGGCGGCCCATGGTGTTGGTGAACCGACACGAAGGGGGTCGGAACAACTGGGTGGTGGGCTTAAACCTTGTGGAGGCTTCCTACGTACCATGCCTTGACATGGATCAAAGTCCTCTTAGTTCACTGGGATGGGGCTTACGCTCTGAGGCGGCCCATAAGGATGTCATGGTCAATGCTCACTCTAAGCCTACGTGAGTCATGCTCGGTGTGAGAAACAAGAGGCAGCAGGGACCAGACAATCACGTCACAAAGGGTGCGTCCGTGAGAAGCGAAGAGGGGATTACGCGTTGAGCGGCCCATGGTGTCGGGACTTACTCCCGGATGGAGGCCCGAGATGAAAAAAAGCGCAGAGGGAGAGGGATTTTAGACCGAACAAAAGAGATGCCTTGTTCCCTATCACGCCCTCCCCTGGCCCTGGCAGTGGGGAAGTACAGAGGTGCGTGGGTGCTACCTTCCGCAAGAGAGGCTAGGGGCTTACGCTTTGAGGCATCCCTTCCCCCGTGGACAAATGCCACTCTAAAAGGGAGGATATCATTCCATGTGAAGAATATTCCATTCCCGTGGAGACGAGCAGCGTAAAGAATGCCCGAGGCGGGGGGACCCTACGTGCGAGGCAAGGGGTCAGATCACAGTTTAACGTCATGTGTTGTGGACGAGGTGCTTGGCAGTTTAACGTCCTGCAGCTTGGATGAGGTGGGTTCACGCCACACCCCTAGGGCTTACATAGCCAGCACCATATACCCCTTGTGGGAGGGAAGGCATCGAAAAGGCCATATAGAAGGGGGGTCGCAGGGCGAACCATCGAGGGGTCCACGTTAGCGTGGCTCTGCGAAGAAGCAATAGTCGTTAGCGTGCCTATGCGAAGGAGCATGAGGCAAAGCAACACAATGGGAAACACCGCCCAAGGGACCTTGAGGTTACTTCGTATGATCCTGGAAGGCCGTACGGGAAAACACTGCATGACGTGTATGCCCGGTATGGAGGACATCGGGCGCCTACGCAGGGAGGCACCCAAGGGGCGTCAAGGTGAGGGGTCCTGAGGATTGTGCACAAAGGGAAGGATTGCTCGCAAAACACTGGGATGGCGCGTAATTGGGGGAAGATGGATTGCACGTGGCTAGGGGGATTACGTGCAAGGGATGCGAATTGCACGTGAGCGACAACGGTGGAACCCTAAGGCACGACCACACCCGACGAAGGGGTTGCACACAATTAGACCGCTTTGCACACAACAGAAGGGATTGCGCGCAAATGAGGAACCCTGAGGAGTTTGAAATTTTATGGAAGACAGTGGGATTGCGCGCAAAGGTGGATCCTGGGGCAAGGCTATGAAAAAAGAGTCAATACCTGAATGTCATATTGCACACGTGGGAGTCCTATTTCACGCGCGGGAGCCAGTTGAAATTCTGCAACCCAGAAATGGAAGGGGTATCCTTCTATTTATTGGCTCCTGGCATCAAAGAATCCAGGCAGCGCGTGAGATATGGCACACCAGAGTTGGCGGCGTGGAAACAGGCACCGCGTGGGGCGGACGCGCAAAATTGCGCACCGGAGCCAGGGACCTTTCTCGAATCCCGGACTCCTTCTGTGCGGCCAACACTTTTTCGCACTCATCCTCCTTTTATTTTTCACGGCACTTCCAGGGCCTCCGTACCGAGCCTCCGGGTCCAAATATGACATCGCTTCATCATTTCAAAACTTCCTTTAGGAGTTACGGACTTTTTCGGTATCTACAAATTCCCCCCCATGGAATTAGATTGGCGAGAGGTCACAATGATCAGATTCTGAGGAAAATGTCAAAACGCCGAAGTGGTGGATTTTGTGGGCACTTTGCGTGAAAAAGCCAACGTGGAATTCAAAACACCGGTTTGGCATCGAATTTGCTTTCCATGCGGTGCGAAACCCCATCCTCGTCTATAAAAAGGGGCGTTGGGTCCCCTACTTCGTACTCAAGATTTTCCGCACGATAGGCTCCAAGATCTCACGCGCTAAATTTCCTTGGAGACGGCATGGAAAACACGCAGTGTTAGCGTGGAATTCCTTTTGAGTTTCATCCGTATTTCCGTGAAAACTTGGGATATTTCACGCTGAAGGTTCTGATTTCGTACCCTCCTCTGAAATTTTGCGCCATAGATCCAAATTTCGCGCCACTCTTTCCGATTTCGCGCAACCCGTCCGGATCTCACACAACTCTCAAAGAACTCAATATGGCCACAAACCAAGTCGATGAGGGAGAAGTCACCACTCGTAGAGATGAAATGGTGGCAAATGAATAGGTTTATGGTTCCAATGTGGTTGTTTCTGACAACCTTACCTTGTTCAACTTGCTGACCCCTGATCAGAAAGAGTATAATCTGTCCAACAACCTCCCGCTCTGTAACTTCGGCATCCTGGAGGAGGTCCCATTTCCAGGCTTCAAGGTGGACACACCACGGTCATGGGTGAGACGGGAGGACAACCTTCCCCATTAGAAAATCACCAACAATGGTCATCCTTCCAGAGAGACCAGACACACAGATGTGTATGTTCTGAACCCGAGGACCAGGACCATTACTGGGGGTGATCCTGTTGCGGAGAGCTCTCCATCTCTCTATGCGAGCACGTTCTGTCAGTGCATCACAGATGATACTAAGGGCTGGCTGCAAGATTGGGACCTGCGGTCCGGAGGCAACTTCACCAGTGAGTGGGCCTGGGCGTACTGGGTTCTCTATACGTGCGACCAATTCGGGGCTGAGCTGCGGCACATTGGTCTGTTCTAGGCGGTGTGGACGTCGCAATTCCACTTCTACCGTCAACCTGAACTCGGGTCGGAGTTGTTTACCCGATGGTCCCCTGATACCAATACATTACATATTCACCATGGGGAAGTTGGCATCAGCCTCTGGGACGTTCACTGCATCAGAGGTATCCCACTGGAGGGCTACCAATATGACGAGTTCATTCCTCCAATGAACACCTGGGAAGACAGGTCGCAGATTCCCATGCTGACGTGGCACCTACTGGATATGTCCAAGGAGAGGCTTTAGGTTGAGGATTTTCTGAAGGACATCACCTACAAGGACTGGTTCAGCCAGTTCCTGGAGAAGGACCCAGCGGTCAAGATGTGGGGGTGGGGAAAACGGTGCCGAACTCTAGCTCAGAGGACCAAGAATGGATCTTACTAGAGGACCCTAGAGGCGGGGCAATGCCAATCGTGGGTATACCGTGTTATTGAGGCTCGGGACCCGAACGTATGATATGCCGGATTCCTCTCCACCTTCCTGAGTGGGTGGCTCCTACCGGTGCAGGATGCAATAATGGGCGTCCTTCCAGCAAATCTAGTGATGGCGGGCACCATGGCCGCTAACAAAAGGTTCAATCTGGGGGTCCCCGTGCGGGCTAGGCTTTATGCCATCCTGGGACGCATCTCACGAGGGGGGTCGCCTCAGAGGGTGTGTGGACCATTACAGATCTTTCACGACTGGGTGGTGGCTCATCTTGGAGGACACACCTTTCCAAATGTCATTCGTCCTCCGGGCAATGGCCTGCAACCATCTCTCTTGAATATTGTTGTGGGTTGCACCGATGACGCTCAATGAGGAGGGCGTAAGGATCTGAATCGGTAAGCACACCAATTTCAAATTCAGCCCATTTCCCACCCCGGTCGGCTAGATGGTGGACAATGGGCAAGGCTCACTAGAGCCACAAGAGTACTTCCAGAGCATCCGGGGCGGGGTGCTCATGGCTCGGATCAACGGGAAGATCATCTGTGAGCCTTACGTGTCGTCCTGATTCACCAGGTAGTTTGGGTGCCTCCAGCGAATGCCGAAGAAGGTATTCACGGATATTCGGGAGGAGAATAATCCCTGCGTCCTTCACCAAATGTGGTTAATGTTCACCACTTATGGATCTGGTAACATCATTACCCTTCCTCCCACTGGGGTCGATGCTGGCCTATCAACCGAGTATGTCGAACACTGGACTATCGCGTACCCTTAGGGGCTTTTACGCAAGAGAGTCTGGCAACTCGAGACTACCCGTGCAGAAACTGGGTGACGGGGGAGCAGGAAAGGTGTTTCTAGGAGGGGGAAACCAGGGGCGTGCCAGGCAGCGAGGCCTGCATAGGCCGGGACCTCAGCAGCGGGGACATCACATAGTTTCGCTGCAACCTCATTGCCTAGAGGGGGGTCACACGAGGCATCTAGAGAGTTTACCGGGAAACAGATAAGATACCTGCTCGAACCATCCCATGATGCAATCTTCCCGACATTGTGTTTGGCTTGGATGACTTTGCAGCAATCAATGAGCATTGAATCCATCTGGGAGAGGATAATACAGGACGGGATCTAGCTGCCAGAGGATGGGCTCATTCGAGTTATCGATAGAATAAACTTCCATTGGTGGTACGCATATCTAATGTCCATGTACACATACACGCGCCAAAGGGGTTGGTGCGTGGAACCACCTTTCCTGGTGAAAGTGATGCTCGACCAAGAGCATGGTCCAGAAGTGATGCCACCGGGAGAAGGCGACAGTGATGAGGAGTCAGAGGGAGAGGAGGAAACTGGAGAAGACTAAGGAGACAGAGAAGATGAAGGATCTTAGGGAGGGTCCTGCCAAGGGAGATTACAGAAGAGTGGAGAGATCATCGGCTCCGACATGGAGATAACCGGGCTTCTCGAGGTCTGTCTCTATCTTTATTCACCCTCCTTCCTTGCCCATTCTCTTCTGCAATTTCTGACCCATTTCTCTACCTTACTTAGGAGCACATAGGCGCTGATCAAGCATCCCCAATAGGAGAAGAAGGGGAGGCACCGGTAGGACATGGTAGGACTCTGGCGCCCATCATTGAACTGACAAGCGCTGAGGGTTCACCTGCCAAGATAGCTCCTGCAGTGGCCAGAACACCAGAGGCTGACGCTATGGGTTTCTGTAAGTCCCATATTTTGCTACTGGTGATTACTGTCGGAAAACCCAACTAATCAGGATGGTCCTTGTACAATGATCTCAGCGTTGGAGGCTCGTCGGGCTGTTGAGCCCAGGCCGTCCGTGAGTGGACTAGTGGAAGATATACCACATCCTCCAGAACATACTACCCAAACTGAGTTGGCCCCGACAATTGGTGAGCAGGGGGTGACGAACATCAGCGGTGATGTTATTGGAGCGAGGCCGGAAGCTGACGGAGGCACCACCACTATCGGGGTGAGAGAGGAAGGTCGCCCGGACGTCGAGGATCATATTCCTCATGAAGACATCCCTGAGGCAGACCCTACTGCTGACCTGCTGCTTGCCTTTCCTACATACCGGCCTACTGATCCCGAGGAGATAGACAATTCAGACTCAGAAGCGGCCGAGGAGAGCCGGATGACACTGCGCAAATGGTGGAAGTGTATCCAGCGCTTTCTCAGGAAGCATCAGACGGATTGGTTGAGGAATATGGGATCACTCCAGACCTAGCTACGTTTCTTGTGTGCTGGAGGGGCTAACACTCAATGCCTTCGTCTGACGGTCTGTGATTACATGGCCAAGAAGATACGTGAGAGCAGTTGGCGTACCGACGTTACCCAGTGTCGGGAAATATCAGCAAGCACCCGAGCGTTACTTAGGGTGGAGCAGGAAGTCCGGCGCCTTGAAGGGCAAGCGGCAGAGAAGGAGGCCTTCATTGCAACATGCTTTGAGCTCGTGGAGAAACTGACGGCCCAGCTGGCTGATGCCCAAGAACAATTGATGGAGGCGAGTCACCAGATGACTGTACTTCAAACCGAACCGGTGCAGGCATGATCTAGGATTGGCGAACTGCGCTCTGCAGTTGCTGATGAAGAGAGAGTCTTCAGGGAGCTAGAAGCAGTCCTAGAGGCTACTAGCCAAAGGGTAGCAGCATTGGAAAGATCAATCCAGCACCCTGATCCTTAAGGGATCTGTTTTGGCCATCTCAGGAACTTTTTGTTTTCACAACTCAATATTTCCATCCAATGTATGGACCAATATATTTATTTATACCTTTGGTTTAATATGCTCAACCATAATCCTGAAATGAATAACAACTCATCACTAAGCTCATGTGGGTCACACCCAATATGAGAAACAAAGGATGCCCGTGTTATCATTTCGTCTGACTGTGGGGCGTCAACCAAGCTTCAGGCATCCGAAATCGGGCCCTGATTTCTGAGGAGGAGAGGGAGGTCCATCCGAAGGGAGGGGACCTCAGACCAATCAATATATCGTCTACTAAATGTTCTCTAATACACAATCGGGGCAATGCCAGGGGAATTGAAATCAATCCGAACATAGGGAGATGAAAAAGGTGAATCATGTTACCCAAATTCGGAACACTATGGGTGGGCGCGATGATGGAGGATAACTGTTAACCGTAGCAGAAATACAACATCCATATTTTATTGGCCTAAAATAGGGACAACAAATGAGGGCTGACCGCTGACCATGTTCGCAACACAGGGCCTAACTCAAATATCATTGATCAGTAATCCGATATGTTGGCCCAGGACAGTAGGCAGACCGTATTTCAATCATCTATACTGTTACAATAGGCGGACCAAAGGTCTATCATCATTATTGTTACAGCAGGCAGACCATAGGTCGAGCATCCATATTGTTAGGGGGTCCCATCAAACATGACCAGTCTTCCGGAATGTTGGCCCCGGAGAGCAGGCGGACCATAGATCAATCATCCATACTGTTAGGGGGTCCCATCAAACATGAAAGAGGATGAAGATCCGAATAAAGGGGCATGCAAAGTGTGGAAAGTGGAGTGGTGGTTTGTTCGAAGAGAATCCAACACTCCCAAGATTGTGCCACCGTGGTGGATGCGTATTAGGCCGATGTATTAATCTGGTCATGGATCATCCCAATATCTAGACAGGACCTCTCTAGTGAGAGAACTGTCACTTCCCAACATTACTATGGGGCATCCCGGACTTACTCGGGGCATATGATGCAGTTACACGACTCCCCAAAAAGTTAGGCCAAGGGGTCGACAGTGAGGAGGGATGGGATTTGGTAGTCCCTGGGGCTGGACCCAAGAGGAAATGTCTGGGCATTCCTACGTACCTCATAAGGATGAGAATCAAGCCACATGTAGTTCTAGAGAGGATCTTAGTTTAAGGTCTTACTGCTCGGATCAAAGAGTAAGAGAAGTGGGAGACACATGGTAAAGCAGTTTCGAAACCTGACGTGAATGAGGACAAGGTCCTTCTTACCATGTGCTCCTTGGAGAAGTGTTTAGGTCAAGGGACTAAACATGAAAGCTAGGCTGGTTCTATGGGGAAGTTCCCATGCACTCCTACGTATCTCATAAGGATGAGAATCAAGCCATACGTAGTTCTTGGGGGTGCCTTTTAACGTCATGCAGGACGGGACACAGGCGGGCTAATTCTTATAACAGGTTGTACGCGGTGCGGCTATTGAAAACCCGATGTAAATGAGGACAAGGTCCTTCTTACCACGCCATGCAATCCCGTGGTCAAATTCCCAAAAGCGGGACAGACACGATGAATTAGCGGACCCCAAGTTGGACCCTTAGACAAGAGGTCTGGGCATTCCTACATACCCCATGAGAATGGGGATCAAGATACACGTAGTTCTTGAAGGGTGGCACAAAACAACATGGTACCTATGCAAAGGATGAAATAGGTATGCGGGCCTAGACCTCGCACCAAAAGAAGAAGTATTTGATGTATCTTGTTTGTTCTTGAAGGTAGATGGTTTTTCTTTTGTGGAACGACTGACCTAGGGTAGAAATTCCTGGCATCTCCACAATAATCAATCCATATACAGGCATTGAAAAATGGTATGGTAATTGACCAATACCCAACCTGATGTCCCATATGGGGAGGTTACCACAATGCAATGTCATTTTTTTCATGCGGTCGGGATGATATCATCACAGTTTATGGTCGTGTGGTAGGACCAACCAGCATAGTTTAAGGTCTTATGGCTTGGACCTGGGGGAAATACGCATGATGTTATAAGGCATACCCGACTTAGAGGAGGACATAACCTCATACCGTCACCGCGCGCGATTCCTGGAGATGAGCCTCGGGCCAAGGAACCGACGAGGGTCTAATAATCAGGGGGCAGGAGACACTAGCTTCCAACTGAGCTGGGCCTGAAACGCAATGTCTGGGCAACTACTTATTTCTAGTGGGGATGAGGGTCAAGCTGCGCATGGTCCTTAGAGAAAACCCAAGCATATAATCTTAGCGATTGGATCGCGAGAGCCCCGAGAGACGCCGTCGTGCAGCTTTGTCCGCCTGATATGTGGAGGTGCACTAAGGGTTAGTGCAAGGAGTGTCGAGATTCCACCTTGACACGTTGGGGTGGAACATAATGTGAATCACGCAACCAACATTCAGGGCCTGAAGGAGTCGGCGTGACGACTGAGGATTACTACTGACCATGTTCGCAACACAACATCCTGTTGCGTTTGCCTTGGGGACAAACAAATGAGCATCAAACGCTGACCATATTTGCAACGCGGGATTTGTATCAATTTGTTGTCTGAAACCCTCGAGGGTGTTGGCATGTGACAGTAGGAGAGCCCTTAGGCGTTGTATCCAAGCTGTTCTTGGGGGTCCTTCTGGGTGTGAAAGATAATGTGGGCCCGAATGAAGGGGAGAACGAAGCTTGGATAGTGGATGGAACTTGCCTAAGTTGAATCTGACACTCCAGGTCCTAGACCAGAGTACTCTGAACACATTAGCGGACCACTGGAAAGGGTCAAAGGGCTCAGTTTGAGAGCGGCCAAAAGATGGAGGATTCCCAGGAGAAGGGGGTATGGTGCCAAAAACCCTGTACCACACCTATATATCCCCCCATGAGGAAGGACAGGCCAAGAGACCGAGGTGATCGAGAGATCGTGGGATCTACTAAGAGATCGGGTTGGGCCTGAAATCTAGGTGTTCAGGCGATCCTACGTATCCCGTAAGGATGGGAATCAAGCCTCACGTAGTTCTAGAAGCATAGTTTAACGTCATGTAGGATGATGAGAGGCATTTCATCCAGGAATGTGTACGGAGCGGCGGGTGACCCATCGTGAATGAGGACATAATCCTACACCACACCGCGCACTCTGTGCAAAGATTGGGGCTTAGGGGCCTGAGAAGGCCAAGGGGCCTGAGGCTGGGCCTCGGTCCGGAAGGCCTAACTAGCTTTCAATTTAACATCTTGCAGTGAGGATGAGCATGCGGTTTATGGTCATGCCGGACCACAAGGATCTTAGTTTAAGGTCTTATAACTCGGACCAAAGGGGCCCAGATATAGGGCCAAATGCAGTTTAAGGTCATGTTGGACCAAATTCAGTTTAGTGTCATGCAAGACTGCAATCCATTTTAGGGTCGTGAGGGGACATGGGTTGCAATTTAGGGTCATGTAGGACCGCAATCCAGTTTAAGGTCGTGGGGGACATGGGTTGCAGTTTAGGGTCTTGCTGGACCGCAATCCAGTTTAAGGTCGTGGGGGACATGGGTTGCATTTTAGGGTCATGCAGGACCGCAATCCAGTTTAAGGTCATGGGGGACATGGGTTGCAGTTTAGGGTCATGCAGGACCGCAATCCTCAGGCAAAGTACTTCTTGAGGAACTTGGCATTGGTGGGAGGAGTGATACGCTTTCCATCCATGATCACGAGGGAGTACACACCATTGGGATAGACCTTATGGATGATGAAAGGCCCCTCCCATTTGGGCTCCAACATGGGTGGTTTCCTACTGGGAATCATTGGTGCTCTGAGGGCTAGTACTAGGTCACCTTGCAGGAAAGAGCGGAGGTGAACCTTCTTGTTGAAAGCTCGAGCCATTCTACTCTGATGCCTTTCCAGGTTGTGCAAAGCGCGATGCCTATTCTCTTCTAGCGCTTCCAATTCAGCTAGACGGGTTTCAACAACTCTATCCAGAACTTTCTGGTCGTATACCACCATGTGCAATGAGGGAAACTGAATCTTGACAGGTAGGACGACCTCATCTCCGTACACCAGGGAATACGGGGTCGCCTGGGTGGAATTACGAGTCATCGTCCGATAAGCCCAGAGGGCGTTGGGGATCTTGTCTGACCAACTTTTCTTGTTTTGACCAACCATCTTTTTCAGAATGTTAGATAGGGTTTTGTTAGACACCTCAATCTGTCCATTCGCCTGCGCATGATAGCGGGAGGTATGGTTAGATATAATGTTGTACTTGGAATGAAATTTCTTCAGCTCAGACGCTCGGAAGTTGGTGTCATTATTAGTGAGGATTGCGTGAGGTACTCCAAATTGATAGATGATGTTGGAACTCATGAAGTCAGCAATAGAATGGGCTTTGACTTCCTTGAACAGAATTGCCTCTTCCCACTTGGAAAAGAAAGCTGTAGCGGTCAGAATGAACCGGCATTGGAGAGCCGTCGCCGGTGGGTGAGGTCCTACGACATCAAACCCCAAGACTGCAAAGGGACAAGAATACTTGGTAGTGTGGAGAGGCTCCAGTGGCCAATGCACAAAGTTATCATGAACTTGGCATGCATGGAACCTCTTGGAAAACTCGATGCAGTCATAGATCATGGAGGGCTAGAAGTACCCCAGCCTGTGAATCTGGTGAGACAACTTCGACCCGGCCTGATGGGCGCCACATGAACTAGCATGAACCTCTTGCATGACCTGTGGGATCTCGACTCCTTGAAGGAAACAAAGGAGAACACCATAAAATCCGCGTCTATAAAGGATCTGCTCAAGTTTGGGACCACTCTGAAGGGTAAACGGCAGTGCGCGGCGTCTGATTCACTCGTGCTCATCTCGGTCTGATGGAAGATTACCGCATCGGAGGTATTCAACCAAGGGTTTCCTTCAATCAGGAACTACTTTGATCACCACATCTAAAGTACCCGGGTCTCCTGACGTAGGGGCACCAGTGGTAAGATTGTTCACTCACGGGTCGTGATCATCCTCCGGGGTAATGGGAGCAATGACTCTCCGGTGCACCACGTGGATAATCAAGTTGTCCTGTTCGGGCTTCGCAAGCGACGTGGCCAAGCTGGCCAAAGCATCTGCTCGACCGTTCTGCGAATGGGGAATATGAAAGACCTCTGTCCAAGAAGGGAACTAAGCCATTAGGTGGAGGGTGCACTCCAACAATGGTGTGAGATCTGGATTTCTGACAACATAGTCACCATTGAACTGCTTGATGACCAGATCAGAGTCCCCTTTCACATGTAGATGGGGCACGTCAATCTCGAGGTCCAACTCGAGGCCAGTGATGAGGGAATGATACTCTGGCTCATTGTTGGTACAACCCTCTGATAACAGGAATGAATATGGCAGGACGGCTTGCTCCAGGGTGATGAAGACGATACACAGGCCCACCCTGTTGAGCCTAGGATCGTTGAGTCTCCTACCAGTGGGGCTCCAAGAGGCACATTCAAAGTGCATCTGCCAGCATGGGCCGACATGATCGACTAAGAGGATTACTTTATAAGGAAAACCTATGTCTAGCGGCTGATCTGCGGAGGTTGGGTGGGCTTCTAGAAAGTCTGCCAATGCCTGTCCTTTGATAGCCTTCTGAGGCACGAACCTGATGTCGAACTGATGGAGAATCACCACCCACCGTGCTAGTCATCCAGTCAACATAGGTTAGTTCAGGATGTACTTCAACGGGTCTACCCGAGAGACCAGCTATACCCCGTGGTGCTGCAAGTAGTGCCGCAATTTATGTACGGAAAATACGAGTTCCATGCAGCTCTTCTCGATGGGAGAATATCTAATTTCTGTATAGAGGATCATGTAGCTGAGTTAGTAGAGGCTGTTATATGTTCCCTCATTTTTCATCTGGGCGAGAAGTGCACCAGGGGACCATTCTAGGGCAGTCACGTAAAGGACCAGTGGCTTCCCGGAGATGGGTGGCATCAAGACCGGAGGTTGGAGCAGATAATGTTTGATTTCTTCGAAGGCGATCTGACAATCTTCATCTCATTAATAGGTGACACCTTTGTTCATGAGATAGGAAAATGGCTTACACTTGCCGTCCAGATTCATAATGAATCAGCATATGTAGGCTAAGTGGCCTTTGAGATCTCGAAGTTCTTGAATATTGCTTGGGAGAGGCATTTGGATGATAGCCTTGATCTTCTTCGGGTCGATCTCGATGCCTCAGTATCTGACAACAAAGCCAAGATACTTCCTGGAGGTGACCCCGAAGGCACACTTCAGCGGGTTCATCTTCAGGTGGCAGGAACGGAGGAAGCCGAACAATTTCTCAAGGTCCTTGAGGTGGTCCTGGCGCTGGTGAGATTTGACCACCAGATCATCCACGTAGCATTCCACCAGTGTCCCAAGAATCGGCTTGAATATGCGATGCATAGCCCGTTGATAGGTGGAACCTGCATTCTTCAGGCCGAAGGGCATAACCTGGTAACATAAAGTACCTTGGGGTGCCCTGAAGGCAGTGGACTCCTCGTCCTCAGGGGCCATCCGGATCTAGTTGTACCCGGAATACCCATCCATGAAGGAAAAGTCTTGGAACCCGGTTGTGGCATCAATCAAAAATTCTGTCACTGGAAGGGGAAAATCATCCTTCGGACAGTGGCGATTGAGATCACAGAAGTCGATACAGACCCTGATCTATCTGTTTTTCTTCATGACCGACACAATATTGGCCAACCACCGAGGGTACTGAACTTCCTTAATGAATTTGGCTTTGATAAGATTGTCAAATTCAGCCTCAACCATGTCACCGTGATAAGGGTTCATCTTTCTTAGAGGCTGCTTGAATCTATGATGGTTTGCCGGAAGGCCAAGGCAGTGGACGGCTACCTGGGGATCTAGTCCTGGCATCTCGTCGTACCTCCAGTAAAACATGTCACGGTGCTGTCTGAGGAATTCCACGTACCGTTGCTGCTCCTCGGGGGGCATGGAGGCACTGACCAACAAGGGTCTTGGGTCCGCCTCGCTACAGAGGTTCACCTGTACCAACTCGTCGACCGTGGAAGAGACGCCCTCCTCAAAGGCAGGGGGCGCATATTCCATGTCCTCCTCTCCACTCGTGGAGGGATCATCTACGAGGGGAGCTACTTTGGGGCTACCAGACCCTAATGGGAAGCTGGTGCCGGCTTGGGCGGTAGTGGTCATCATATCAGAAGACTCATGCACCACTAAGACTATATCGATGAAGGCAGTCGATCCAATCCCATCTGGTCTTCGGCCCATGGGGCCACGCTTGATGGCATCAAAGTAGTAGTGGTGCGTCGGCTTGAGCCTGTTAATTCTAGCCTAGAGGAAGAGATAGGTATGATGTACCGTCGTTTCCATGATCCTGACATCCCGATACCATACAGGGGTAGGAGGTTCGGGAATCACCTGAGCCTGGTTGGTGTAGGAGTATGAGGTAATTTTACCCCATCGCTTGGACCTGGGAACATGCCTTCCTCTTGAACCCGAAACAACAAAGCACTGCCCCATGTCGGGGGTTGTGGCCTCCAACTGATGGATTGGGAAGATGTAAGTGTCATCCAAACCTGCCCAGGGATCACTTGTGACAGCGGCAGGCTCAACTTCACCTGCTAGAATATGCTTATCTTTTCTCTTGTAATAGTTGGCGTCCAAATAACAGGCTTCACAAGAGGAAAAAGGAGATTCATCTCCTTGGAGCATGCCTACTCGACCATTAAGGGAGTATTTGAGGCATTGGTGATACGATGAGGGGACCTCCATGTGAATGTGGAGCCACGTCCTTCCCATTAATGCATTGTAGGTGGTGTCCTACGAGACAACCATGAATTCGGTGCTGGAAATTAGACCACCGAACTGGGTCTTCAAGTGAATCTTGTCGACTGGAGTTTGATCGGTCCTGTCATACCCCTGAATCCTAAGGATGGAGGGAGTTAAATCATCCTCAGACAGACCCAACTTCTTTAGCGTCTGAGTTGGGATTAGGTTAATCCCGGAACCCATGTCAACAAGACGGCGGCAGAATTCCACGCCATTGAACTGGCCAGTGATGTACAATGGGCGAATGTGCCCTTGTATGGGAGGGTCTTCATCTTCACGAGAGAATGAGATAACTGCCTGGCATTCGGCATTCTCAGTTGCCTCAGCGTGGAAGGCATCTGCAGCTGTTACCTCCATCTCAAACTAGAGGGGGCTCTTTAGGGCCTTGGCGAGCACCTCACGCATTTCAGACGACATGAGAAGATCCGCAAGGATAGAAATCCTTACTGGAATGCCATCCAGGTGATTCAGAACATCATACTTTCGGTCCAAACATGAGCCTCTGCATACAGGAGTCCACTCTGTGATTGGAGGCATGACGGGCCCTTCCAGTGGGACCGGTGGCCGACTGGTACTAGGCACGTCTTGCTGTTCACTAGTCGAAGCCTGGAGAGTGGCTGCCAGATTAGGACTGGAAGGTTGGGGTCAGCTGGTGGCAGGGCAGAGCTGGTCGCAGCATGACCGAGGTGGTTCCGCCTGATCCAGCAACACAAACGGTGGTAGAGGCGAACCTGTCGACACCGGATGAAGGGGACGCATGTGCTGAGCTCTGTACTGGGCCTGCTGCCCGGTCTCAGTGGCGTGAACGACCTGGGTGTAGGTTCCAATTTCCATGCCTCGACGATTTGTGTATCCATGGCTCCACCGATGTAGGCGGCAGCTGGGGACATTCGGAAGGTCCACCTGGCATTCCTCATCGTCAGGAGTCAAAAAGGGATTTACCGAATCTATGGTGTTATCCGAAGCGTACCCATCACTGTCGCTTGAGGAGTCATCCACTACCGGGTGGAGTCTCAGAAGGATCCCCATTTCTAGGGGCATGAAGTCGCCAAGAGTGCGGGATGTCGAGGGCATTGGCAGGGCGCGTTCTTTCTTCTTGCACTGCCGTCACTTGCTCTTCTGGGAAGATGCTGGTTGGGACGACAATGCCGAGGTAGTAACCGCAGCTTCTGAAGGCTCTGGCTGATTTAGGTGTGCACGAATGATGCCATGGGCATGGGTGACCATCTTGCGGGTCATCCAGTAATTATACTTCTAGTACCCAGGGTTGGAAACCTGCTTCCATTCATTACCATCGCCACTACTTCCATATGATCTCACAAAGAACCCTTCTACTTGTGCCAGGGCTGGGCCCAACCTGACTATATTGTTGTAAATCTGGTCTTGGAGCTAGTACTTGAACATGTAGCATCACTGGATGGTGTGCCTAGGGTCTGGTGGTAAGGGAAGTAGTTAGGGTGATCAGTGAGATGCGCCTCTTCTAGCTTTCGACACTCAGGAAGCCGCATGATTCTCTGATCCAAGGCACTACGGAAGTCACCAGGGACCTAGGCCTCGTCAAACAAGTAGGTCCGATTCCTTCTGTCCGGAAAGGGGGCTCTTGGAGGCTGGCCCTAACGAGGGGCCGGAGGAGCATGCCGAGGAGGCAGAACCTGATTATCTCACCTGGGTGGTGGCGGTGCGTTGCACGGAGGCGCTTACCGGTTTTGAGGTGGTCGCAGTTGGGCTGGAAGCTGTGGTCGTGGAGGCAGACCCCTTTGGGGTTGTGGAGCTGGCCTCACTGGTAGCAACTCTAGCTGCCTGGGGGCCTCTATCCGGGCCACAGCAGCAGGCTCGGCTCTGGCATCTCTCCTTGCAGGGATTACAGGAGGCAGTAGGCGTGCCTGGATTTCCTATTGCAGGGCTTCTTTGAGGCGCTGGGCCTTTTCTGAGAAGTCCCGGAACCCTTCGGGGTAATTCTGAGTGATCAGAGAAGGAACCATCTCTTCCTTGACGTTCCCTATTCACATTGTCAGTAATTTACCTTGATTCAGTGGCATGTCAAGGGAGTATGTGAGCCCCTTCAACCGGGCGACGAAGTCCACGACTCGTTCATCGGGACTTTGATTTCACCTGAAGAGTTCTACGATGTTCTTATTCCGGGTTGTGGAACTGAATTGGTAGAGGAATTTTCTGCAAAGGTCCTCCCATATAGTCATAGATCCGACAGGGAGCTGGCTATACTAGACAAATGGCGACCCCTCTAGTGTCTGAACAAAGAAACGGAGCTTGGCGGCCTCCTGATGCGCCGGAGTCCCCAACATAGGCCCACACCTCGAGTTGAAGTAGGCCAGGTGTTGTGGCGGGTCTCCTGTCCCATTAAAGGGGGTGAAAGTGGGGTTCCCAAATCCTGGAGGTGTCGGCATATCATCCACCCATGCTGGGTATGGCTTGCCGTCCGGTGGGATGGCCACCTGCTGAGTTTCCAAAGCCTCTAAGCAGGTGATGAGTGCTGCCATCAGATCGTCTGGATGCGGGTTCCTATCCTGATGGGGATCCCTAACCACAAGCGCATTGCCAGGCTCCTCAATCCTGTAGTCAAGCTCAGTAGATCGTAGGGCGACTGGTGGAGCAACCCTTGGGGAAGTAGGTGGAACCCGAACGGGGTCTCTTTGGTGGTCACGCCGCTCAGGAGGGTTTGGAGAAACATATCGCACCCTCTTTCCATGAGCTCCGACCTCTCCTCTGTCGGCGAACACGACATGATTGTGATTTCCTGGGAGAATCTCTTCAAGGTGTAGTTGTTCCTGCCCCTTCTGTCCCGACCTAGGATTACCATAGTCGGGCCGCCGCTCTGCAATGTGTTCATCCAGAAGCTCATCGACTAGCCTCTTCTGCTCAGCAAGCTGTTGGCGCAGCGTGGCCTTCTTGGGATCTTCCTCTGCCTTCTGCATTGAGGCAGATGGGTCGGCAAGCTTGACATCCCCAACGTGTTCTTTACCCTTGCCGATATTCCGGCTCAGTTTTAATGCCTCAGTGGGTGTGGGGAGACCTAGGAGGTTCCTCAGTTGGTGAGTAATCCTCCTGGATGGGTCCAGTAGTGGCTTTTCCCCAGGGGGTGAGTCCTTGTCAAGAAATTCCAAACTGTTCCCTTCTCCCAAAAAATCGGCCATGTTGACCGCAACTTCCCTTGGGGGCATACCCTCAGAGTCGCCCAGTGAGTTGGGCTATCGGCGAATTAAACGGAAGAGAAGGGTAGCATACTGCCCCCATCCACGGACATGCGTGTGGGGGGGTGGAATCCTCGATAACCTTGAGGAGTACTTGAAAACTCTGAATGCATTGTTGTTGGAGGGCCTTGTGGTGTCCAAGTGACTCAGGGCACTGAACTTTGGGGAGCGTGGCCAGGTCGACCTGACGACATTGCTCGCTGATATCCTCAAGGTGTGCTTGGCTCTCGGGGTAGGGAACTTGCTGATGGAGAAGATGGGAGTGAGTCTCCTGGAGTGTCTGGCGGAAACATTCAAACTCTCCCGGGGTGAGCGATTATCGTATATCAAAATCAGACCCTGCGGTCGGCCAAAACTTCTAGAGAAGTGTCCTACTGCGAGGACGGTCCATAAGCTCCACGGATCAGGTTCGGGATCTGGCCCCCGATGGCCCTACTCATTGACTGGGAGCAATTGGGGAACTGGAAGCGGCGCCGAGGCAGGCCGCTGGGCCAGTGGGATGGCTGGCGGCGAATACGGAGAGCATGCCGATTAGCTGCCGAATCCTAAGTCATCCTCCAAGGATTGCAGTGTCCTGGCTGCCACGTCGCGGTAGGATGGGCTGGCGAATAGGCCTCCGGTCACGGTGTTGGTGTTTACCGAGGGTGTGCTCTATAACAGATCCTCCACCATCGAACCCCAAAAAAGGTCTTCGTCATCTCTGAATAAGGTGGAAGGTGCCTCTAGAGAGGCCGAGGGTGACTGAAAATTTGATTCCTGGGGGTACGCCAAGTCCTCATCCTCCTGGATATACCTTCTAAGGGAGGCAGGGATCAAATGGATCTCGCATTCTGGGAGTACGAGGCTGACGCGCTGCATCCCTATCCCTGTCCTCGACTCATAGGACCAGGGGGAGGGCGCCATTGCTGAGTCATACTCTGCCTCATAGTCTGAGAAACGGAATGGTCTAATTTCCATCCGGCCTTCCCTAACACTTCTCTTGCGGCGACAACGCCCTGCCTTCCTGCCCCTGGGTAGCTCCTCGGGGCAGGGCTGATTTCTGTCATGGAACCCTCTGGCCGCAATGGTGCTGGGGTGGAGAGGATCAAAGGCCAGGGTGTGAGGAGAACTGGGGCAGATGTCGAAAGGGACATGGGGAGGACATC
Organism: Viscum album; assembly: GCA_963277665.1. Lineage (NCBI taxonomy): Eukaryota > Viridiplantae > Streptophyta > Magnoliopsida > Santalales > Viscaceae > Viscum > Viscum album. The sequence continues at coordinate 59,299,097 of OY728156.1, forward strand.
CATGTGGGTGAGTGACCGGATATGAAATGGATCCATACTTGCAGCCAGTGGTAGGGGAAGTGACCCCATACCCAGTGTCATGAGCACTGGAAAGAGTCCCATCCGGAGTGTAGCTGTCATGGGGAAGCCTTTTAATTTCAAGAATGGTGGCACGGAGTAGGCCTTCACACTAGATTTCACTACCGTGAATTGGTCTGTGGCGGCCATTGCTTGTGCCGGGGACCGGGAGAGTCGACCCAACCTGTCTGTGGGGCGGTCGGGGCCTCGATCTAGATCAGGCATGTAACTGCCCCTGCTCAACGTGCACGGGGGTTTGATGACAGGAGTCAGTAGTGGCTCGGGCCACGGTGGTTGCTGACGTTGATGCCCCAGGGTGGGAATCCTCTTCCGCTCGTGCCCGACACTGGCGTCGGGTCAGATGGGTTGGAGCCGGTGGTTCGGGCACACAGATTTCCTGCTCCTCAGGCTGGGGAGTCAGACGGCACCGTGGACGCGGCCTGACGGGGGCCCTTACCATGAACCCTTGAAGCGGGTCTTCGATTGGATGAACCGAGACATCCCCTACCTCATCAGCGTAGGGAAAGGATGTGTCGAGGCATTCCGAGGATAGGCACCCAAAACGGTTGAACGTCGGTGTGGGAAGCAGTAGCTCCCTGCACGACCCTTAGGGGCGGCCATGGCGGTGATGCGCAGCTACCTCGAGATCCAAATGGGCCATGTCCCTGGTGAGGATGACCCCTTCCTCCTCTTACCTACGTACAAGGTCATTGATCACCCTCTGTTTGATAATATTTGACGGGGAGAGGGGGCGTGAGCGCCCGGCTGTCGCAGCAGTCGGAGCAGATGTGGAAAAGGCGGGACTGCGCGGGGTGTCCGCATCGGTACTTCCCCTGCCCCTGCACCGGTGGGTAGGTGGCGATCGATCCCCGGATGCAGTGGTTTGATTCCTGAAAGTGGGGATATGAACCCATTAGCTCTAGTAGGAAAATAAATCGACAATCAATATCCCAACGCCATTCTGTCTTCCACGGTCAATAAGGGGGATCCACGCTAACAACGTTGCAGAACAGAGTGTTCAACGTCCTGACTGCCCCAACCCCTGGCGGGTTTCACGTCCTGGTGCTGGGTGCCCGGACCTGGTGAGATGATAATCATCCGACACCCCAACGCTACCAGTCTCCATATTGAGGAGAATAGATTCACGTCGGGTTCACCATTTTCTGTTTCTGATGCTTTCCGCCGAGGCACGTGCGCGTGCGTCCATCACGCAGGGGAGGACTCGCGGCTTGTTTCCCCGTATTCCCGCTTTCCATAGGCGGGTGACATCCGTTCCTTGTACAGGAGCGTCTGCTCCTTAATCAAAATCAGGATGATGGGATGTCGGTTCTGCCTTCCATGGATTCCTCCTCGGAGCTCGTCACCTATTCTGACTCTCCCTCATAGATTTAAGACGTTCTCGTGAATCTCATTCCTGGTGCCATATCTTCATGGACACCAATTAATTACGCTGATTTCATCGAGACGCTCCAAGGGGTCTGGTCGGAGCAGTAACCTTCGGTGAGGAGAATGGTAATGCTGAGGTGTTATTGGAGTCTCTTGACGCTGGGGGATTGTCATGTCTATCTTCTATCCCTTATTATATGGCTTCTCGAGGGCGCAGAAGACCGAGGCATCCCACATCGAACGCAGGGAATTGTATGCCATAGGCATGTATCTGAGGTTTTTCTCAGCTTCCCATGTTTAACACGGGGTATGCCACGAGTTTAACATCTAGTAGGGATAGATCGGACTGATCGGAACACTGAGAGTGGATCAGATAAAAGAACCCCCTGAAGGGAACTCCAGTGTAGGGGCCAGCACGTGGGCGGCTTCCCGGATACTATGGAGTGGAATGAGGTGGCATGATCCCATTGGGATGTGGCGGCCCGGGTAAGAATCAGGACGGGTGATGAAGTGAATGGGATTTAACCTCATGGAGGCTTCCTACGTACCATGCCTTGACATGGATCAAAGTCCCTGTAGTTCGGGTATACAGTTTAACGTCATGCGGGATGGGGGCATTTGGGGCTTACGCTCTGAGGTGGCCCACAATGGTGGATATGGGGCTTACGCTCTAAGGTGGACCATAATGGATGGATATGGGGCTTAGACTCTGAGGCGGCCCATAATTGATTGATATGGCGCTTACACTCTAAGGCGACCCATAATGGATGGATATGGAGCTTACGCTCTGAGGTGGCCCATAATGGATGGATATGGGGATTACACTCTGAGGCGGCCCATAATGGATGGATATGGGGCTTACGCTCTAAGGCGTCCCATAGAGTTGGCGAACCAACGTGAAGGGGTCGGAACGACTGATTGACGGGTTTGAACCTCGTGGAGGCTTCCTACGTACCATGCCTTAGCACGGATCAAAGCCCACGTAGTTCGGGTGGTGCAATTTAACGTCATATGGGATGAGGCAGACAGTTTAACGTCGTGCTGGCCGGAATACAGTTTAATGTCATGCGGGACTAGGGCATACTGTTTAACATCATGCAGGATGAGGTTTGGGGCTTACGCTCGGAGGCTGCCCATGGTGTTGGTGAACCGACGCGAAGGGGGTCGGAACAACCGGGTGGTGGGCTTGAACCTCGTGGAGGCTTCCTACGTAACATACTTTGACATGGATCAAAGTCCTCGTAGTTTACCGGGATGGGGCTTACTCTCTGAGGCGGCCCATAAGGATGTCATGGTCGATGCTCACTCTAATCCCACGTGAGTCATGCTTGGTGTGAGAAACAAGAGGCAGCAGGGACCAGACGATCACATCGCAAAGGGTGCGTCCGTGAGAAGCGAAGAGGGGATTACGCGTTGAGCGGCCCATGGTGCCGGGACTTACTCCAGGATGGAGGCCCGAGATGTGACAAAGTGTAGAGGGATAGGGATTTGGGACCGAACAAAGGAGATTCCTCGTTCCCTATCACGCCCTCCCCTGACCTTGGCAGTGAGGAAGTACGGAGGTGCATGGGTGCTAACTTCTGCAAGAGAGGCTAGGGGCTTACGCTATGAGGCATCCATTCCCACATGGAGAAACACCACTCCTAAAGGGAGTATATCATTCCATGTGAGGAATATTCCATTCCCGTGGAGATGAGCAGCGTAAAGAATGTCCGAGCCGGGGGGACCCTGCGTGCGAGGCACGGGGTCAGATCACAGTTTAACGTCATGTGTTGAGGACGAGGTGCTTGGAAGTTTAATGTCCTATAGCTCGTACAAGGTGGGTTAGTGACACAACCCTAGGGCTTACATAACTGGCACCCTCTACCCCTTGTGGGAGGGAAGGCATCGGCAAGGCCGTATAGAAGGGGGGCCGCAGGGCGAACCATCGAGGGGTCCACGTTAGCGTGGCTATGCGAAGAAGCAATAGCCATTAGCGTGCCTATGCGAAGGAGCATGAGAAAAAGCAATTAAATGGGAAACACCACCCAATGGAACTTGAGGTTACTTCGTACCAGCCTGGAAGGCCGTACGGGAAAACACCACATGACGTGTATGCCTGGTATGGAGGACATCGGGCGCCTACGCCGGGAGGCACCCGAGGGGCGTCAAGGTGAGGGGTCCTGGGGATTGTGCACAAAGGGAAGGTTTGCATGCAAAACACCAAGATGACGTGTAATTGGGGGCAGATGGATTGCGCGCGGCTAGGGGGACTGCGCGCAAAGGATGCAAATTGCGCACGAGCAGCAACGGTGGAACCCTAAGGCATGACCACACCCGACAAAGGGGTTGCACGCAATTAGACCGCTTTGCGTGCAATAGAAGGGATTTAGCACAAAGGAGGAACCCTGAGGATTTTTCAATTTTATTGAAGCCAGTGGGATTGTGCGCAAAGGCAGATCCCGGGGCAAGGCTGCGCGAAAAGAGTCAATACCTGAATGTCATATTGTGCGCGCGGGAGTCCTATTTCGTGCATGGGAGCCGGTTGAAATTCTGCAACCCAGAAATGGAAGGGGTATCCTTCTATTTATAGATTCCTGGCATCGCGGAATCCAAGCGGCACGTGAAATATTGCACGCCAGAGTTGGAGGCGCGGAAACGGGCACCGCGTGGGGCGGGCGCGCAAAATTGCACGCAGGAGCCGTGGACCTTTTGCGAATCCCGGACTCCTTCCACACAGCCAAAACTTTTTCATGCTCATACTCCTTTATTTCGCGCGGCACTTCCAGGCCCTCCGGACCGAGCCTCCGGGTCCGAATATGACTTCTCTTTGTCATTTCGAAACATCCTTTAGAAGTTATGGACTTTTTCAGCATCTACAACCCCAATTCCATTGAATTAGGGTGTACTTGTGGAATAGACAGAATTTTGATAAAATTTAAATTGATGAATTTAAATTGTGAAATTGAATTTTATGTAATTGGTTTTAAATTGGTATTTGGGAAAAAATGGCTGAAAATTATTTTTATAGAAACCCATTGGGTTTATCTTGAAAAAGGCGTGGTTTGATTAAAAACCCATTTGGTTTTTAAATGGGAAATTTGAATATTTGAAATGAAGAATGGGATGAATTATATTTTAAATAGTCTTAAAATAAATTTCCCATCATTGATTTGTATTATAGAACATGCAAGATGTGTCATCCCATCCCAAATTCCACTCAAAGGTTCCTTGAGATGGTAGGCCACAAGACCTCAAGCGTGCATCCTTGAATGTCAAAGGATACTAACTAGTAGTGAGAGACTAGGGTGTGTCCATGAGGAGAATATTACCTTATATATTAGAGTGAAGCAATTGTAAATAATAATAATAACCAATAATGGAAATAGAATAAGAGACATATGGAAGCAAAACAATAATGGTAAAACATGCAAGATTAAGATAAACAATAAGCGAAAGATGAATAATGAAAGATAAAATATGATGCTCATATAAATGTAATGTAATTATAAAAAATGATTATGATGGGGCATAGAATACAAGAATATACAATATGCTTTCAAAATCAACAAAAGTACAAAACTGTTACAACTTGCATCTTGAGCATCAGCTCAGTCCTATTCTCCCAACTCCATCCTAAAGATAGAAATCAAACACTGGAAGTTGGATACTTCCCTTCATCTAAAACTAAGACCATAAAGTCTACTAGGGTTCGAAAGGAACTCGAGTAGGGTGCGAGATACAATCTCAGTAGGCTTCAATCCATGGTGTCTAGGCCTTTCCATAATGTGCATTATAAATTGAGTAGTATGCCATAGTAATTAAATTCAATATATAATTAATTAAATAAATGCATTGTACTAGGTTCCACTTAGATTCCCACCCAATTACCTGCTTTGTCCTAAGTTGGTAAGTCTGAACGAAAGAACCTTCTATGGAAAGGTGAGATATATAAGAGGATGGATTCTCCCCAAGCGTATTCTTGGACTTAGAGGACACATCCCTACATTTTCTAAATCAAACTGATCAATTATAATTTTAAAACATTTATTTAATTTGGAAGTCATTTTAAAACCTATTATTAAATTATAAAAACTCACCCTTAGCCCGTCCCTAGAAATCCTCATAGACTTTCCAAGTATCACATGTGGGGCTTAATATATGTCCAAATCCAAGGAGTCCATCTAAGGTGACCCAAGTATGAAGTACCAAGTATCACTCTGGAATGATGTGAAAATAGTCAAAGTCTAAGAGAACTCCAAGTCCTTACCTATTATCGCACATAGAGGCCCAAGTCTCTCTCATGGAAAGGTACAAAAAATTGTGCCATAAATCCCATCCAAGGGGTCTCCCCTAGGGAACTAGTATCACTCGTCCATAGTTACAAATAGATAACACATAAAAATCCCATCATAGGGATAGCTAATGTCACCCTCAATGTGTTTATAGAGCATTAACAATTCTAACAGGATGGAACGTGAGTCCGTCCAAGGGATACTTAAGTTGGAATACCTTTCTCACTAAACACAAAGGTAAAATCATTAAACAAGAACTACACACATATATATTAAGTTAAAATGAATCCCATCACATCTAATTTGATCATTTATATGGTAAGTCATAATGGTAGGGGCACATCATTGGTCCATTACCATTTAGTTCATAAGGAAAAAGTCTTTAAGCACTTGGATGGTTTATTTAATCACGACTCTTAATTTATGGAATGGGTGTATAAGGGACTAAGAGATGTATTATCATCAAAATCAACCAATTAATCAATTTAAGTTATTAGCCATGTAATGACACTCCGAGGGATGTTTGACCAATTTTAAACAAAGGAAAAATTAGGCCATAAGGGGTAGAAAACACTCATTGGGGTGGTCTAGGTCAAGGAAATGAACCTCAAATATGATTTTACACTATATAGGATCATGATACATATGAGAAACCACTAGTATTAATTTGATTGACATTTTTAAGGTATCTCTAGAATGGTTTGATGAGAAGCATGATAAATTATTTTTTAGAGTGTAAAGAAATGATGGGAAAAGGTCATGACCACCTACCTTAGCCTCATAGAGCTTCCCTCATATAATATCGACATTTGATTCAAGATAAGTTAGAATAAATCAAAAAAATTATCAAATGAATTGAAAATTGGGCTAATTAGCTTTCACTAAAATTGTGACATTGATCTAAAGAATAATTTAAAATATATTAGAGAATATCTAAGAGCTTACCGTTACAGATATGATTCTTCTGATGGTGAGTAAATCAGATATTGGACTAAGGAGTCATTTGAAAACATACTGAAGGGGGATGAGGTTCATGTGCGGGAGAAGGAGGCTTAATCACTAGAGAAGGAAAGAAAAGAATTAGGAAGAAAGAAAATAGGGTTTAAATCATTTAATAGGATAAAAGGGTAATTTCACCCAATTTTAACACCGCACAATGTTTTTACACACGGTTGGGAAACCGTGCAACAACCACGTACCATTCAATTTTACTAAGAGGAGAATCACATGGTTAGACCCATAGTTTACCTATCCATGCTCAAAACATGAAAAAAATAGCTATCCTAAACCTCTACAATCTCATACGGTCATTCTCATGGGGTCACACAGTTATAGATAAACCGTGCATCTCTTACTGCTCCATTGTATACAACCACACGATTTATGGAAACCATGTGAGCTGAGCTACATGGTTTCCCCAAACCATTTAGCCTAGAATTTTCTTCCCATTTTGGGGATCTAGGATCTGAACAAGCCTCACACACACCCAAGAGTTCTCTAACTTGATTATGCATCATATTTAGGGCCATTTGAAGGAATTAAAATAAAAAATTAATGGTCATTACATTTGGAAATTCCAGGTTGTTACAACCTCCACTCTTTAAATAAACTCATCCCTGAGTTTCCCTTTTGAGGGTGGTGAACATCATCAGGGAATATTTTTAGTCCCTGAGTATATACATCAGAATCTCATTCCCAAATCTCATCTAGCACGCGTTCGTGCTACTATAACACCTAGACCAATGTAACTGACATACCTTGGAGAACCTTCATGATACGATCAACGATACGTATAGGATGATCATAAAAGGGCACATACACCTCCATATTGATATCCTTGGGGTAAAACAAATGATATGAGTTTTCATGGTACTGTAGAAACTAAGATACATGGAATATATCATGCATGGATTGGTACCTCTGAGGTAGTAGTAACCGATAGGATACTGGACCAACTCTGTCCACTATCTTGAAAGGCCTGACATATCTAGGTTATAACTTGACCTATATTATGATTCGTCACTTACCAAATCTAGTAGATACATGCAGAAAGACATAATGTACCACCTCGAACTTTAGAGGTCTACGATGATGATTGGTATATGACTTCTACCTAGATTGAGCTATATACATACACTTATAAATCATCAAGAATTATTCTGAAGTCTCCGGAATAAGGAGAGGACCCAGTATTGCTGCCTCACCTACCTATAACCATCATAAAGGTGAATGAAATGGTGTACCATAGAGGGCCTCATACAAATCCATCTAAATTGTTCCATGAAGGATATTGGTGTAGGAAAACTCAACCAGAGAAATATGATTTTCTTAAGAACCTCCAAAATCAAGGATACAAGATCGTAGCATATCCTCTAACACCTGTATGGTCTGCTCGGACTTCCCATCGTTCTAAGGGTGAAATGCAGTACTCAAGAGTAATTGTGTACCTAGTTCCTTCTGCAACCCTTTCTAGAACTGTGAAGTGAACTAGGAATCTTAGCCTGATATGATAGAACAATGTACACCATGAAGTCTCACTATCTCCTAGATGTATATCCTTCCAAACTCATCAACATAGAATGTCTCTTGGTTCTATAGGAAGTGTGTGATCTTGTTAAACATGTCTATGAACAACTATATTGCATCACTAACTTGAGAAGATCTCGACAAGTCTGTCATGAATTCCATGGTGACATTGTTTTATTTCAAAACTGGAATGTATAGATGTTGTAGAAGTCCAGTAGGCCACTGGTGTTGTGGTATCACCTACTAACAGGTGGGTCACCAAGTGATAAATCCCATTATTAGCTTCTTCATAATTTTCCACCAGTACTGATGAAAAATATCTTTATACATCTTGGTAATACCAGGATGAACTACCCATGGAATGTGATTACCTCATCATCTCTTACCATATATCTGAAGGTAACCATACATTTCCATGAAAGAGTAGGGTCTCACATGCCTTCCCAACATAACCAGGAGGAGGGTTCTCTCTTGTGACGCTTTCCCTCATAAAAAGGTCCCCAAATTATGATAGTTTCCTCATCTAAACCCATTCTAAAAGGGAGGAAGTCACTACAAAATCTTCCAGAATTGGATTCCCTCGCTATTCATGAACCTCAATATGCATCTCAGAAAATAGATCCATGTACTATCACTCACTACTATCCTCCTTGATGGCTTGTGTCTGAGTCTTTCGGATCAAGGCATCATCCACTAAATTAGCATTTCTAGGTGTATAAGCAAGCTCAAAGTCAAAGTATTGCAGGTTTTCCATCCACCCATGCTACCTCAGATTTAACTCATTCTGATTAGAGATGTATTTGATACTTTTATGGTCCATGTAAACAACAAACTACTCACCCAGTAAGTAGTGTCTCCAATAGTGTAGAGAATTAACTACAAATTCTAAATTGAGGTCATTCAAAGAATATTTCTACTCATAAGGTATCAACCGACATGATCCATATGTAATGACTCAATATTCCAACATCATAACTGCACCCAACCCAATCCTAGAGGCATCACAATAGACCGTATAACTTATTCTGAGATCAGGCAGAATTAGAATCTGAGATAAAGTGAGTCTTCCATTTAACTAATGAAAAGATATCTCATGAGATTTCGTCTAGTCAAATTTCATACCTTTTTTGGTCACGACCGTAAGAGGTGCTTCCAGGAATTAGAAGTCCTAGATTAATTGTATGCAGTATCCATCTATCCCTAAAAAGATACATCTATTGAACAAAATGTTGGGATGTTCCTAGGAAACCAAGTTTCTCACCTTCTTTGAGTCAAATGATATGAATTCCTTATATACGATATGACCCAAGAAGGGAACCATGTTGATCCAAAAGTGACATTTACTAAGATTCACATATATATGGTGCTATTTCAATGTACTCAAGATGATTGGTATGTTCATGTATAGTGTGAGAATACACTAATATATCATCTATGAATACCACCACAAAGGAATCAAGATAAGGGTGGAAAACCTAATTCATCAAATCCATGAAGACTACTAGCACAATCATCAAACTGAATAGAATATACAGATACTTGTATAGGTTTTACCTACTCTAGAACACTGTACATGGTATATTAGATGTCTTCACATGAACATGATGGTAGCCTAAACTCAAATCGATCTTGGAGAAAATAGTTTCTCCTTAGAGATGTTAAAACATGCCATCTATTTGAGGAAGTGGATACCTATTTTTCAATATAAGTTGATTCAGTCGACAGTAATCCGTGAAAACAATAAGGGTACTATCTACCTTCTTGTAGAAAAGGAATTGTTAACCCCACAGTGATGCCATGGGTCATATAAATCTCTTATACTATATGTATTTAAGTAGTTTCTTGAGTTCTTGGAGCTCTGTTGGTTCCATCCTATACAGAGGAATGAAAACTGGTGCCACACCAGACAAAAGTTCAATGGTGAAATCAATATCCCTCTCAGGTGGTAAACTAGATATATAATCAGGAAATAAGTCCCTAAAGAGATCCAAAACATGAGGGAATTCCACAAGCTATAAAACCTAGTCACTAATGTGAAGAGACTAGCTATATAGGCTTTCATTCCACCTAACCCTGTATGCTTGAGTCCAGATCAACTTTCCTGGAGATCCCATTTGACTTTATGGATATATATTTACTTTCCTCAGGTGATGTAAAATATACTGGACAATTATTTTAATCCACATGGGTGTGATATGTAACAATCCATCCCATACCGAGAATGATGTCGAAGCTTGTTATCTCGAGGAAAAAGAAATTCCACATAAAATAGTACCAACCTATTTAAAGGGGGCATACCTTTCCCTAGACTATACCCTAATCTTGAACTCCTAATGGAATTTCAAGGGTTATAACATCATTAGAGTATTCTACTACCAAGCCTATACTTCTTATAATTAAATTAGATAGAAAGGAGTGTGATGCACCTGAATCAAATAAGGAAGACACTAAAGTCAAGGATACCAAAATAGTACCTCTAATTATAGATGGAACTATATTGTATTCCCCGTGAGTTGGCTAAGAAAAATAGGCATGACCTGAACTATAACCCTGAGATACTATCTGAATAGCCTGATAAGTTCCACTCTATTGATTATGGAACTCTGAATCCTAACTGCCACATCCATGACCACCTTCTCATCTTGAACAGCCTATATAAGACTAACTTATTTAATTATGAGGTTTCACTGATCCTACACCTAAAGGTGGTGTTGGCATAGATATCCACTCACTATGCACTTGAGGAAAGGATTGGAAGAAGCGCTGGAGGTGACCCATACCACCGCAATCCCAACACTGTATCAGGTTCTTAATACAATGGATCTTTTTTATGTTCTGGTAAGACTCACTAGTGACACACTATATTAGTGTTAGTGTGTTCCACCAAGATGGTACTTCCCCCTCATGTACCCTCAAAGCGTTGCTTCTTGCCACTAGAAAAATCACTTATCTTCCTGTAATCTGAACATCCATTTTTTACATCGCCTAACTCCCTTAGGTACTACTCAATGATAGGGGCCTGATTCATGATCTCTAAAATGGTATTGAGCTGAATGGCATTCAACTATGAGAGGATGGAATATGCAAGACCATCCTTGAATCACCTTGCAATAGTTAGCTCTTCATTGGTCAAGGTCAGTGAAAAACACTGCAATTTAGTGAAATGTGATGAATAATCCATCATTGACATGTCACTTTGCTCAAGGTGCATGAATTAATCAACATGATTAGTTATTAAGGTATGAGGGAATAAATAGTTGAAGGGGACTATCTGGAAGTCTACCCAGACAATACCTTGATGTTGAATAGCCTGAGTCATAACTTCCCACCAATGCTTGGTAGAATCACATAATAGATAGGTCACAATCTTGACCCTCTACTCTAGAGGACTCTTGAAATTATTGAGGATGGATACCATATCCTCCAACCAAGACTTAGTATCCTAAGGCCCTCCATCCTACGAGAAGGTGGGAGGGTGTTGATTCTGGAACTCGCGGGGTCAAATCCTCTATAGAAGGGGAAGTTCAATGTGAACCTTGAACTGATTGCATAAAGTGAAGGAAGTTTTTATGAAACTAGGAATCAACACCCAATGGAGGATCTAGAGAAGGTGACTGATTTGGAATTGCAGGAGGTATCATGAGTGGCTCAGGGCCCACCATCTCAATAGTATGCTCATCACCAATTTCTTATCATACGTCATGAGGTTGTCGTGGTTGAATAGCTCCACAAATTCCAAGTGCATGCCTAATACATTATTTATAATAGATAAGGAAAACTATAAATAAGTACAGGTATAAGGCTATCTTACTAAAGAGACACACCCCTCTTCCTACTCCTAGAGATAGGTTTGGGTGAGAAGAACGAGCATTAGAAGATCAAAAGAGACATGAACTACACTCCCCTACTAAGGTTGGGTCAAGATAAGGTCTCACATTCTAACTTATAAAGGTCTATTTTATTTGAGAATTATCCATTTTAAGTCATTTAATTCTTAGCATCACTATCTAGTTAATTAAATCACCAATTCTAACTCATAAAGGCCCATACTCCTTATAAATTGAAATTGGTTCATCAAGTAACTGTATCTTGACCCTTACACTAGACAACGAGTGTAAAAGGCCATGGGTGTGGTTTGATCAGATGAGATTCCATTGGAAATCACCAATCAAACCAAAAAAATGTAAAATTTTTGGTCAATTAAACAAATTATTCCATCATATATATTAAAATCACACTACAATTCATAATTAACAAGTCACAAATAGTAATGAAAAGAAATACAGAAAATGAAAATAAAAATTAGATATGGAATGAAATAATTCATGGAATTTTAAGTCCTACTATGCCTAGTATGATGAATGATTATAATACTCCATAGTATCATCGTTCTAGGGTTGAAAAACCCATTCAAATCATATCAATATTAATAAAAACATAAATCAAGTGAGTCACCCAATGGTGAAATCCCATGAAACTGCAAAAAACAAAAACAATAAAAACATTAATCCAACCCAAGAAGTTTGGATTTCACCTATACGTGGGGTAGCTACTCACAACCACATGATCTTAATTAGAATCATATATCCTAGTCTCATTTACCAACCCAAACTATAATATAAAAAGAGAAAATAGATCTAATACCAATTTGTAGCATCCTACCCAAAATGACACTCAAAGGTACCCCTAGACGGTGGGCCACAAGACCTCAAGCACACCTCCCTAAATGCAAGAGGATGCCGACTAGCAGAGAGGGCCCAGGGTATGTTTAGGGGGAGACTATTCCCTCATAGATCAGAGTGAGAACATCAGTAAATAATAATAATAACCAGTAGCAGAAATAGAATAAGGGGTAGATGGAAGTGGAATAATAATGGTAAAATATGCAAGATAAAGATAAATAATAAGAGGAATATGAATAATTAAAGATACAATATGATTCTCATATAAATTTAATATAACTATACAAAATGACTATATAGAATACAAGAATATGCAACATGCTATCAAAATCAACAAAAAGGAAAAAACCCTTCTACAACTAGCATCTTGATCATAGGATCAATCCTCTACTCCCAACTCCATCCTAAAGAGAGAAATAAATCATTGGAAGTTGGATGCTTCCCTTAGTCTATAAGTATAACCATAAAGTCTACTTGTGTACCAAAGGCACCCGAGCACGGTGTGAGATTCAATCTTAGTAGGCCGACACCCATGGTGTCTAGGAATTTCCATAATGTTAATTATAAGATGAGCAGTGTGAAATAGTAATTAAATGAAATAAGAAATTAATTAAATAAATGCATTTGACTGAGTTCCACTTGGAGACCCTCTTAATTACCTACTTTGGCCTAAGTCAGTAAGTCTGACCGAAAGAACGTGCAATGGTAAAGTGAGATATATAAGAGGATGGACTATCTTCAAGCTTATGCTTGGGATTGGAGGACACGCCCCTACATTTTCTAAATAAAATAGATCAATTATCATTTGAAAAAATTTATTTAGTTTGGAAATAATTTTAAAACCTCTTATTAAATTATAATATGTAACACTTAGCCCGTCCTTGGAAATCCTGAGGGAGTTTCCAAGTATCGCTTGAGGGGCTCCGTATATGTACAATTACAAGGAGTCCATCCAAGGTGACCCAAGTATGAAGTCCCAAGTATCACTATAGAATGGTGTGAAATAGTCAAAGGTTAAATGACCTTCAATTCCATACCTAGTATCACACATATGGTCCCTATTCTCATTCATGGCATAGTACAACCAATCTTTCCATAGATCCTATCCAAGGGGTCTCCCTTAGGAATCTGGTATCACTCATATGGAGGTATAAACATATAAAGCATGGATAACCCATCTTAGTGAAAGCTGATATCTCCCTCAGGATATTTAAAAATAATTAGCAATTATAATAGGATATCATTAGAATCCTTATAAGGGGTATTTAATTTGGAACCCCTTATTTCATCCTTAACACAAAGGTAAAAGCATTAAACAAACACTACACAAACATAAAGACACACACACTTACATATCATGTAAAAACGAAGGACATTACATTTAATTTGAGCATTTATATGGTAAGGAAACTTAATTAGGACATTACAATTTAATTCACAAGGCAAAAGTCTTTAATCAATTGGCCTGTTTATTTAATCAAGACACTTCATTTATGGAATGCTTTTATAAGAAAATAAGACATGGATTATCACCCGAATCAACCAAATAATCAATTTAAGGCATTAGTCATGTAATGACACACCCAAGGGTGTTTGAAGAATTTAATAAAAAGGTGAAATTAGGTTATAAGGGGTAGAACACACTCATTGGGGTAGTCTGGGTCAAGGAAATAAACCTCAAAGATTATTAATTATTAGATAGGATCCTGATACATCTGATAAACTATTTAGATTAATTTGATTGAAATTTTGGAGGAATCACCAGAATGGTCTGGAGAGTGGTATGATGACACAATTTCTAGAATGAAACAAAATTATGGGAAAAGTCCATGACCACCTAACTTAGCCTCATATAGCTTCCTTCATCAAATATCAACCTTTAATTCAAGCTATGTTGGAAGAAATAAAAAAACTCAAATTCCAGGAAAATGGGGAAAATGACCTTACACCAAAATAGTACAAAAGATCTAAAGAAGAGATTGAAATAGGTTAGAGAGGATAAAAGATATTACCATTATAGATTTTATTCTTCTAACGTCGAGTGAATCACAGATCGGATAGATGAGTTATTTGAAAACTTACCAAAGGAGGAGGAGGAGGTTCATGTGTGGGAGAAGGAGGCTCAAACTCTGTAGAAAGAAAGAAAATAAATAAGAAGAAAGTAAAAAATGGTTTAAATCATTTAACAAGACAAAAAAAATGTAATTCCATCCATTTTTAATACTACACATGGTTTGGCCACACAGTTGGATAACCACATGCAAAACATGTGCCATTCACTGCTACTAAGGGGAACATCATATGGTTAAGCACAAAGTTTACCAAACTATGAAAAAACCATACAAAAATTCACTATCCTAAACCTATGCAATCTTTCATGGTTGTGTACATGGGGTATCATGGTTGCAAGAAAACTGTGCAGCCCCTACTATTGCACTATCTGCGACCGCATGGTTTTGGGAAACCATGTGGGCTGGGCCACATAGTTTCCCCAAACTATGTGACCAATAATTTTCTTCCTATTTCATGGATCAGGGCTCCGAACATGCCCCAGATACACCTGAGTGTTCCCTAACTTGATTATGCATCATATTTAGGTCCATTTAAAAGAATTGAAACCCAAAATTAATGCTTCACACTTTTATAAAATATATGAAATAACACAAGACTAGTTTGTTAGTGAGTTATTCATGACAACAATCTATGATTTAAAACACTAACAATAAATCTATATTACATCACATCCCTGATGGGATGGTGACAAGTACTCCTTGTTCAGTATCGAGGGGAACATGTGCACGCATAATTATTTGAAAACTATTTGAGTGTGATGGAGTCCCATATTTTGTAACTATCATACCTTTTTTCATATGAACATGTTTCTTGCTTCTTTATATTTGAAATATATCACATTACTTATTGTAAACTGTTTACATTCCTTCAAAATTTACATAAATTATTTTATATAATTTTTTGATTCATTTTTTTAAAGTATTTTAAATCATATGAAATTTAAATCAGGATTTGTTTTAAATATTATTTTAAAATTCCGTGCCTGTATAATTAAAATTGAAATGTTATTTTAATAAATCATTGTCATATTTTATAAAATCCTTGATGATACCCTATTGGGATTTTAGATCACACCCTACCTATTCCTGTAGGTTTTTGTAGATTATCTTCTTCCAGGTTTGAACTTGGGTAATGAACCAATGGGAGGTGGTAGTATCTATTGATCCTTTGTCTTGAAGTGTTTTTTTCCATTGGTACTTGGATTTTTATTTTAGTTTTATTTTAGTTTTCTATATTACTTTGGGTTATTTACACCTATTTGACTTCTGGTATATTTCTCCCTATGGAGTTTCTCTTGTATATATACTAACTTTTTCATTTTTCTTCTATTGTGTTTGTAGTAAATTCATTCCCACATTCATATTGTATGATGAAAGGTGCTAGTCACCAAACCATGGGGATAGAGAATGCCCTTTAGACCATGTCAGAGCCAGCTCAGTTATCAGGTTACCAGGGTATTTATACCAGTTTTGACAAAGTGGTATTAGAGGTGCATGTTTTCATCTTTCCTTGATATCAATATGTAGTTATGTAATCTTATCAAGACTTAGGAGGTAGTTGTGACTGAGTTCCTAGACAAATCTCACCTTAATGAACCTTAAGTCACCATGGGTGGTTTAGGAAAGGCATATTGATGATTAGTTATATTCTTTTACATTATTTTTATTTGTCTATGATTGAAATCCAAATCTTGTTTGTCTATCTATTGGGTATAATTCCCTTCTTGCTCTATTTTAGTGTTGATCTGATGTCTCCATTAATGTCTGTTGATGTTTTGTAGCATCATGCCTCTAAGAATATTTGAAAATAAGATCTAATAGGTAGCTAGTATTGAACCTCAATGAGAAAATTCTCTTGTGTACTTGAGTCTGGTTGAGGTGATTATTCATACTGTCTAATCTCTGGGACATGCCCCACCACCTGTTTCTATTTAGGCTTTAACTGTGGAACCTTAAAGGGATGTTTCTCAAAATTATGCTCAAGAGTCTGTTCACCAGAAGAAACCATTTTTAAGGATCTAATGATCCTCAAGAGGCCTAGGAATGGTTGAAAAGTATGGAACTTTTATTTGAGTTTTTGGATACACCTGATGAAATAAAGTTGAAGTGTTCCACCTTTGTTCTAGAGGGACTGAGTAGGAGATGGTGGGACATGATGGTGATGGTGAAGAAGCATGAGGGGTTATAGGGGAAAGACTTAAAGGATTGGCGAACTATGCTCTGCGGCTGCTGATGAAGAGAGAGTCTTCAGGGAGCTAGAAGCAGTCCTGGAGGCTACTAGCCAAAGGGTAGCAGCGTTGGAGAGATCAATCCAGCACACTGATCCTTAAGGGATTTGTTTTGGCCATCTCAGGAACTTTTTTCTTTCACTGCTCAATATTTCCATCCAATGTATGGACCAATATATTTATTTATACCTTTGGTTTAATATGCTCAACCATAATCCTAAAATGAATAACAACTCATCACTAAGCTCATGTGGGTCACACCCAATGTGAGAAACAAAGGATGCCTGTGTTATCATTTCGTCCGATTGTGGGGTGTCAACCCAGCTTCAAGCATCTGAAATCGGGCCTTGATTTCTGAGGAGGAGAGGGAGGTCCATCCGAAGGGAGGGGACCTCAGACCAATCAATATATCATCTACTCAATGTTCTCTAACACACGATCGGGGCAATGCCGGGGGAATTGAAATCAATCCGATCATAGGGAGATGAAAAAGGTGAATCACGTTACCCAAATTCGGAACACTATGGGTGGGTTCAATGATGGAGGATAACTGTTAACCGTAGAAGAAACACAACATCCATATTGCGTTGGCCTAAAATAGGGACAACAAATGAGGGCTGACTACTGACCATGTTCACAACATGGGGCCTAACTCAAATATCATTGATCAGTATTCCAAAACGTTGGCCCAGGACAGCAGGTGGACCGTATTTCAATCATCTATACTATTATAATAGGTAGACCAAAGGTCTATCATCCATATTGTTACAGAAGACAGACCATAGGTCGAGCATCCATACTGTTAGGGGGGTCCCATCAAACATGACCAGTCTTCCGGAATGTTGGCCCCGGACAGCAGGCGGACCGTAGATCAATCATTCATATTGTTTCAATAGGCAGACCAAAGGTCTATCATCCATATTGCTATTGCAGGCGGACCACAGGTCGAGCATCCATACTGTTAGGGGGTCCCATCAAACATGAAAGAAGATGAAGATCCAAATAAAGGGGCATGCAAAGTGTGGAAAGTGGAGTGGTGGTTTGTTCGAACAGAATCCAACACTCCCAAGATTGCACCACCATGGTGGATGCATATTAGGCCGATGTATTAATCTGGTCACGGATCATCCCAATCTCTAGACAGGACCTCTCTAGTGAGAGAACTGTCACTTCCCAACATTACTATGGGGAATCCCGGACTTACTCGGGGCATATGATGCAGTTACACGACTCCCCAAAAAGTTAGGCCAAGGGTTCGACAGTGAGGAGGGATGGGATTTGGTAGTCCCTGGGGCTGGACCCAAGAGGAAATGTCTGGGCGTTCCTACGTACCTCATAAGGATGAGAATCAATCCACATGTAGTTCTAGAGAGGATCTTAGTTTAAGGTCTTACAGCTCGGAGCAAAGAGTAAGGGAAGTGGGAGACACATGGTAAAGCGGTTTCGAAACCTGACGTGAATGAGGAAAAGGTCCTTCTTACCATGTGCTCCTTGGAGAAGTGTTTAGGTCAAGGGACCGAACACGAAAGCTAGGCTGGTTCTATGGGGAAGTTCCCATGCACTCCTACGTATCTCATAAGGATGAGAATCAAGCCATACATAGTTCTTGGGGGTGCCTTTTAACGTCGCGCAGGACAGTACACAGGCGGGATAATTCTTATAACAGGTTGTACACGGTGTGGCTATTGAAAACCCGACGTAAATGAGGACAAGGTCCTTGTTACCACGCCACACAGTCCCGTGGTTAAAGTCCCAAAAGCGGGACAGAAACGATGAATTAGCGGACCCCAAGTTGGACCCTTAGACAAGAGTTCTGGGCATTCCTACATACCCCATGAGAATGGGGATCAAGATACACGTAGTTCTTGAAGGGTGACACGACACAACATGGTACCTATGAAAAGGATGAAATAGGTATGCGGGCCTAGACCTCACACCAAAAGAAGCGGAATTTGATGTATCTTGTTTGTTCTTGAAGGTAGATGGTTTTTATTTTATGGAACGACCGACCTAGGGTAGAAATTCCTGGCATCGCCTCAATAATCAAGCCATATACAGGCATTGAAAAATGGTATGGTAATTGAACAATACCCAACCTGATGTCCCCTATGGAAAGGTTACCACAATGCAATGCCATTTTTTTCATGCAGTCGGGACGATATCATCACAGTTTATGGTCGTGTGGTAGGACCAACCAGCATAGTTTAAGGTCGTATGGCTTGGACCTGGGGGAAATACGCATGATGTTATAAGGAATACCTGACGTAGAGGGGGACATAACCTCATACCGTCACCGCGCGCGATTCCTGGAGAGGAGCCTCGGGCCAAGGAGCCGATGAGGATCTAATAATCAGGGGGCAGGAGACACTAGCTTCCAACTGATTTGGGCCTGAAACACAATGTCTGGGTGAATTTTTATTTCCCTTGGGGATGAGGGTCAAGCTGCGCATGGTCCTTAGAGAAAACCCAAGCATATAATCTTAGCGATTGGATCGCGGGAGCCCCGAGAGACGCCATCGTGTAGCTTTGTCCGCCTGACATGTGCAGGTGTACTAAGGGTTAGTGCAAGGAGTGTCGAGATTCCACCTTGACACGTTGGGGTGGAACATAATGTGAATCATGCAACCAACATTCAGGGCCTGAAGGAGTCGGCGTGACGACTGAAGATTTCTACTGACCATGTTTGCAACACAACATCCTGTCGTGTTAGCCTTGGGGACAAACAAATGAGCATCAAACGCTGACCATATTTGCAACGCGGGATTTGTATCAATTTTTTGTCTGAAACCCTCGGGGGTGTTGGCCTGTGAAGGTAGGAGAGCCCTTAGGCGTTGTATCCAAGTTGTTCTTGGGGGTCCCTCTGGGTGTGAAAGATAATGTGGGCCCGAATGAAGGGGAGCACGAATCTTGGCAAGTGGACAAAACTTGCCTATGTTGAATCTGACACTCCAGGTCCTAGATCAGAGTACTCTGAACACATTAGCGGACCACTAGAAAGGGTCAAAGGGCTCAGTTTGAGAGCGGCCAAAAGATGGAGGATTCCCAGGAGAAGGGGGTATGGTGACAAAAACCCTGTACCACACCTATATATCCCCCCATGAGGAGGGACATGCCAGGAGACCGAGGTGACCGAGATATCGTGGGATCTACTAAGAGGTCGGGTTGGGCCTGAAATATAGGTGTTCAGGCAATCCTACGTATCCCGTAAGGATGGGAATCAAGCCGCACGTAGTTCTAGAATCACAGTTTAACGTCATGTAGAACGATGAGAGGCATTTCATCCAGGAATGTGTACGGCATGGCGGGTGACCCATCGTGAATGAGGACATAATCCTACACCACATCGTGCACTCTGTGCAAAGATTAGGGCTTAGGGGCCTGAGAAGGCCAAGGGGCCTGAGGCTGGGCCTCGGTCAGGAAGGCCTAACTAGCTTGCAATTTAACATCTTGCAGTGAGGATGAGCATGCAGTTTATGGTCATGCCAGACCACAAGAATCTTAGTTTAAGGTCTTATAACTCGGACCAAAGGGGCCCAGATGTAGGGCCAAATGCAGTTTAAGGTCATGTTGGACCAAATTCAGTTTAGTGTAATGCAAGACTGCAATCCAGTTTAGGGTCGTGGGGGGACATGGGTTGTAATTTAGGGTCATGCAGGACCGCAATCCAGTTTAAGGTCGTGGGGGACAGGGGTTGTAGTTTAGGGTCTTGTTGGACCGCAATCTAGTTTAAGGTTGTGGGGGACATGGGTTGCATTTTAGGGTCATGCAGGACCGCAATCCAGTTTAAGGTCGTGGGGACATGGGATGCAGTTTAGGGTCATGCTAGACCGCAATCCAGTTTAAGGTCATGGGGGACATGGGTTGCAGTTTAGGGTCATACAGGACCCCAATCCTTAGGAAAAGTACTTCTTGAGGAACTTGGCGTTGGTGGGAGGAGTGATACGCTTTCCATCCATGGTCACGAGGGAGTACACACCATTGGGATAGACCTTATGGACGATGAAAGGCCCCTCCCATTTGGGCTCCAACATGGGTAGTTTCCTACAGGGAATCATTGGTGCTCTGAGGGCCAGTACCAGGTCACCTTGCAGGAAAGATCGGAGGTGAACCGTCTTGTTGAAAGCTCGAGCCATTCTACTTTGATGCCTTTCTAGGTTGTGCAAAGTGTGATGCCTATTCTCGTCTAGCGCTTCCAATTCAGCTAGATGGGTTTTGACAACTCTATCTGGTGCTTGCTGGTCGTAGACCGCCATGCGCAATGAGGGAAACTGAATCTTGACGAGTAGGACGACCTCAGCTCCGTACACCAGGGAATACGGGGTCGCCTGGGTGGAATTACGAGTCGTCGTTCGATAAGCCCAGAGGGAGTTGGGGATCTTGTCTGACCAACTTTTCTTGTTTTGACCAACCATCTTTTTCAGAATGTTAGATAGGGTTTTGTTAGACACCTCAATCTGTCCATTCGCCTGCGCATGATAGCGGGAGGTATGGTTAGATATAATGTTGTACTTGGCATATAATTTCTTCAGCTCGGCCGCTCGGAAGTTGGTTTCATTATCAGTGAGGATTGCGTGAGGTACTCCAAATTGATAGATGATGTTGGAACTCAAGAAGTCAGCAATAGAACGGTCTTTGACTTCCTTGAATGGAATTTCCTCTTCCCACTTGGAAAAGAAATCTGTAGCGGTCAGAATGAACCGGCATTGGCGAGCCGTCGCCGGTGGGTGAGGTCCTACGACATCCAACCCCAAGACTTCAAAGGGACAAGAATACTTGGTAGTGTGGAGAGGCTCTGGTGGCTGATGCACAAAGTTAGCATGAACTTGGCATGCATGGCACCTCTTGGAAAACTCAATGTAGTCATAGATCATGGAGGGATAGAAGTACCCCAGCCTCCGAATCTGGTGAGACAACTTCGACCCGGCCTGATGGGCGCCACATGAACTAGCATTAACCTCTTTCATGACCTGTGGGATCTCGACTCCTTGAAGGAAACAGAGGAGAAAACCATAAAATCCACATCTGAAAAGGATCTGCTCAAGGTTGGGACCACTCTGAAGGGTAAACTGCAGCGCGCGACGTCTGATTCACTCGCTCTCAGCCTGGTCTGATGGAAGATTACCGCATTGGAGGTATTCAACCAAGGGTTTCCTCTAATCAGGAACTACTTCAATCACCACATCTAAAGTACCCGAGGCTCCTAACGTAGGGGCACCAGTGGTAAGATTTTTCACTCGCGGGTCGTGATCATCCTCCGGGGTAACGGGAGAAATGACTCTCTGGTGCACCACGTGGATAATCAGGTTGTCCTGTTCGGGCTCCGCAAGCGACGTGGCCAAGCTGGCCAAAGCATCTGCTCGACCGTTCTACAAATGGGGAATATGAAGGACCTATGGCCAAGAAGGGAACTAAGCCATTAGGTGGAGGGTGCACTCCAACAATGGTGTGAGTTCTGGCTTTCTGACAACATAGTCTCCATTGAACTGCTTGATGACTAGCTTAGAGTCCCCTTTCACATGCAGATGGGGCACGTCAATCTCGAGGGCCAGCTCGAGGCCAGTGATGAGGGCATGATACTCTAGCTCATTGTTGGTACAACCCTCTGATAACAGGAATGAATATGGTAGGATGGATTGCTCCAGGGTGATGAAGATGATACTCAGGCCCACCCTGTTGAGCCTAGGATCATTGAGTCTCCTACCAGTGGGGCTCCGGGAGGCACCGTCAAAGTGCATCTACCAGCATGGGACGACATGATTGACTGAGAGGATTACCTCATAAGGAAAACCTAAGTCCAGCAGCTGATCTGCGGAGGTTGGGTGGGCCGCTAGAAAGTCTTCCAATGCCTGTCCTTTGATAGCCTTCTGAGGCACGAACCTGATGTCGAACTGATGTAGAATCACTACCCACTGTGCTAGTCATCCAGTCAACATAGGTCGGTTCAGGATATACTTCAACGGGTCTACCCGAGAGACTAGCTGTACCTCGTGGTGCTGCAAGTTGTGCCACAATTTATGTATGGCAAATACGAGTGCCATGCAACTCTTCTCGATGGGAGAATATCTAATTTCCGTATAGAGGATCATGCAGCTGAGTTAGTAGAGGCTGTTATCTGTTCCCTCATTTTTCATCTGGGTGAAAAGTGCACCGGGGGACCATTCTAGGGTAGTCACGTAAAGGACCAGTGGCTTCACGGAGATGGGTGGCATTAAGACTGGAGGTTGGAGCAGATACTGTTTGATTTCTTCAAAGGCGATCTGACAATATTTATCTCATTCATAGGTGACGCCTTTCTTCATGATCTAGGAAAATGGCTTACACTTGCTGGCCATATTCGCAATAAATCAGCATATGTAGGCTAAGTGGACTTGGAGACCTCGAAGTTCTTAAATATTGCTTGGGAGAGGCATTTGGATGATAGCCTTGATCTTCTCCGGGTGGATCTCGATGCCTCAGTATCTGACAACAAAGCCAAGAAACTTCCTGGAGGTGACCCCGAAGGCACACTTCAGCGGGTTCATCTCTAGGTGGCGGGAATGAAGGAAGCCGAACAAATTTTCAAGGTCCTTGAGGTGGTCCTGGCGCCGGTGAGATTTGACCACCAGATCATCCACGTAGCATTCCACCAGTGTCCCAATAATCGTCTAGAATATGCGATGCATAGCCTGTTGATAGGTGGCACCTGCATTTTTCAGGCTGAAGGGCATAACCTGGTAACAGAAAGTACCTTGGGGTGCCCTGAAGGCAGTGGAATCCTCGTCCTCAGGGGCCATCTGGATCTGGTTGTACCCGGAATACCCATCCATGAAGGAAAAGTCTTGGAACTCGGTCATGGAATCAATCAAAAATTCTGTCATTGGAAGGGGAAAATCATCCTTCGGACAGTGGCGATTGAGATCACAGAAGTCGATATAGACCCTGATCTGTCCGTTTTTCTTCCTGACCGACACAATATTGGCCAACCACCAAGGGTACTGAACTTCCTTAAAGAAGCTGTCTTTGATAAGATTGTCAAATTCGGCCTCAACCATGGCACCGTGAGAAGGGTGCATCTTTCTGGGAGGCTGCTTGAATCTACGATGGTTTGCCGGAATGCCAAGGCAGTGGACAACTACCTGAGGATCTAGTCCTGGCATCTCGTCGTACCTCCAGTAAAACACGTCACAGTGCTATCTGAGTAATTCCACGTACCGTTGCTGCTCCTCGGGGGGCATGGAGGCACTGACCAACAAGGTTCTTGGGTCCGTCTCGCTACTGAGGTTCACCTGTACCAACTCATCGACCGTGGCAGAGATGCCCTCCTCAAAGGTGGGGGGCACATATTCTATGTCCTCCTCTCCACTCGTAGAGGGATCATCTATAGGGGGAGCTGCTTCGGGGCTACCAGACCCTAATGGGAAGCTGGTTCCGGCTTGGGCAGTAGTGGTCATCATATCAGGAGACTCATGCGCCACTGAGACCATAGTGATGAAGGTAGTCGATCCAATCCCATCTGGTCTTTGGCCCATGGGGCCACACTTGATGGCATCAAAGCAGTAGTGGCGCGTCGGCTTGAGCCGGTTAATTCTAGCCCATAGGAAGAGATAGGTATAACGTACCGCCGTTTCCATGATCCTAACGTCCCGATACCGTACAGAGGTAGGAGATTCGGGAATCACCTAAGCCTGGTTGGTGTAGGAGTATGAGGTAATTTTACCCCATATCTTGGACCTAGGAACATGCCTTCCTCTTGTACCCGAAACAACAAAGCACTGCCCCATGTTGGGGGTTGTGGCCTCCAACCGATGGATTGGGAAGATGTAAGCGTCATCCAAACCTGCCCAGGGATCACTTGTGACAGCGACAGGCTCAACCTCACCTGCCAGAATCTTCTTATCCTTGCTCTTGTAATAGTCGGCGTCTAAATAACTGGCTTCACAAGAGGGAAAAGGAGATTCATCTCCTTGGAGCATGCCTACTCGACCATTAAGGGAGTATTTGAGGCATTGGTGATATGATGAGGGGACCACCACATGAATGTGGAGCCACGTCCTGCCCATTAATGCATTGTAGGTGGTGTCCTACGAGACAACCATGAATTTAGTGCTGGAAATTAGACCACCAAACTGGGTCTTCAAGCGAATCTTGCTGACTGGAGTTTGATCGGTCCTATCATACCCCTGAATCCTGAGGCTGGAGGGAGTTAAATCATCCTCAGACAGACCCGACTTCTTTAGCGTCCGAGTTGGGATTAGGTTAATCCCAGAACCCATGTCAACAAGACAGCGGCAGAATTCCATGCCATTGAACTGGCCAGTGATGTACAATGGGTGAATGTGCCCTTGTATGGGAGGGTCTTCATCTTCACAGGAGAATGAGATAACTGTCTGGCATTCTGTGTTCTCAGTTGCCTCAGTGTGGAAGGCATCTACAGCTGCTACCTCCATCTCAAACTAGAGGGGGCTCTTTAGGGCCTCGGAGAGCACCTCACACATTTCAGACGACAGGAGAAGAGCCTCAAGGATAGAAATCCTTACTGGAATTCCATCCAGGTGATTCAAAACATCATACTTTCGGGCCAAACATGAGCCTCTGCATATAGGAGTCCGCTCTGTGATTGGAGGCATGATGGGCCCTTCCGGAGGGACCGGTGGCCGACTGGTACTAGGCACGTCTCGTTGTTCACTAGTCGAAGCCTAGAGAGTGGCTTCCAGATTAGGAATGGAAGGCTGGGGTCGGCTGGTTGCAGGGCAGAGCTGGTCGTAGCATGACTGAGGTGGTTCCGCCTGATCCAGCAACACAAACGGTGGTAGAGGCGAACCTGTCGACACCGGATTAAGGGGCCGCATGTGCTGAGCTCTGTACTGGGCCTGCTGCCTGGTCTCAGTGGCGTGAACGACCTGGGTGGAGGTTCCAACTGATATGCCCTGATGATTCGTGTATCCATGGCTCCACCGATGTTGGCGGCGGCTGGGGACATTGGGAAGGTCCACCTGGTGTTCCTCATCGTCGGGAGTCAAAAAGGGATTTACCAAATCTACGGTGTTAACCGAAGTGTACCCATGACTGTCGCTTGAGGAGTCATCCACTACCGGGCAGAGTCTCGGAAGGATCCCCATTTCTGGGGGCATGAAGTCTCCAAGAGTGCGGGATGTCAAGGGCATTGGAAGGGCACATTCTTTCTTCTTACGCTGCCACCGCTTGCTCTTCTGGGAAGATGCTGGTTGGGACGACAATGCTGAGGTAGTAACCACAGCTTCTGAAGGTTCTAGCTGATTCAGGTGTGCACGAATGATTCCATGGGCACGGGCGACCGTCTTGCGGGTCATCTAGTAATTATACTTCTAGGACCCATGGTCAGAAACCTGCTGCCATTCATTCTCGTCGCCACTACTTCCATCTGATCTCACAAAGACACCTGCTACTTGTGCAAGGGTTGGGCCCAACCTGACTATATTGTTGTAAATCTGGTCTTGGATCTAGTCCTTGAACATGTAGCATCGCTGGATGGTGTGC
This sequence comes from Viscum album, assembly GCA_963277665.1. Lineage (NCBI taxonomy): Eukaryota > Viridiplantae > Streptophyta > Magnoliopsida > Santalales > Viscaceae > Viscum > Viscum album. The sequence goes on from OY728156.1 coordinate 59,325,817, forward strand.
CTAGGGTCCGGTGATAAGGGTAGTAGTTAGGGTGATCAGTGAGATGCGCCTCTTATAGCTTTCGACACTCAGGAAGCCGCATGATTCTCTGCTCCAAGGCACTACGGAAGTAACCGGGGACCTGGGCCTCGTCAAACAAGTAGGTCCGATTTCTTTTGTCTAGAAAGGGGGATCTTGGAGGCTGGCCCTGACGAGGGGCTGGAGGAGCATACTGAGGAGGCAAAACCTGATTATCTCACCTGGGCAGTGGCGGTGCGTTGCACGGAGGCGCTTGCCAATTTTGAGGCGGTCGCTGCTGGGATGGAAGTTGTGCTCGTGGAGGCAGATCCCAATGGGGTTGCGGAGCTGGCCTCACTGGTAGAAACTCTAGCTGCCTGGGGGCCTCTATCTGGGCCACAGGAGTGGGCTCGGCTCTGGCATCTCTCCTTGAAGGGATTACAGGAGGCAGTAGGCATGCCTGGATGTCCTATTACAGGGCTTCTTCAAGGCGCTGGGCCTTTTCTGAGAAGTCCTGGAACCCTCCGGGGTAATTATGAGTGATCAGAGAAGGAACCATCTCTTCCTTGACATTCCCTACGCACATTGTCATTAATTTATCTTGAGTCAGTGGCATGTCAAGGGAGTATGTGAGCCCCTTCAACCAGGCGACGAAGTCCACGACTCGCTCATCGGGACTTTGATTTCACCTGAAGAGGTCTACGATGTTCTTCTTCCGGGTTGTGGAACTGAACTGGTAGAGGAATTGTCTTCAATGGTCCTCCCATCTAGTCATAGATCCGACAGGGAGCTGGCTATACTAGACAAATGCCTACCCCTCTAGCGTCTGAACAAAGCAACAGAGCTTGGCGGCCTCCTGCTGCGCCGGAGTCCCCAACATAGGCCCACACCTCGAGTTGAAGTAGGTCAGGTGTTGTGGCGGGTATCCTATCCCATTAAAGGGGGTGAAAGTGGGGTTCCCAAATCCCGGAGGTGTCGTCATATCATCCACCCATGCTGGGTATGGCTTGTCGTCCGGTGGGATGGACACCTACCGAGTTTCCAAAGCCTCTAAGCGAGTGATGAGTGCTGCCATCAGATCGTCTGGATGTGGGTTCCTATCCTGATGGGGATCCCTAACCACAAGCGCATTGTCAGGCTCTTCAATCCGGTAGTCAAGCTCAGTAGATCACAGGGCGACTGGTGGAGCAACCCTTGGGGAAGTAGGAGGAACCCGAGAAGGGTCTCTTGGGTGGTGACGCCGCTCAGGAGGGTTTAGCGAAACATATCGCACCCTCTTTCCATGAGCTCCGACCTCTACTCTGTCGGCGAACGCGGCATGATCACGATTTCCTGGGAAAATCGCGTCAAAGGGTAGTTGTTACTTCCCCTGTTGTCCCGACCTAGGATCACTGTAGTCGGGCCGCCGCTCTGCAATGCATTCATCCAGAAGCTCATCAACTAGCCTCTTCTGCTCAGCAAGCTGTTGGCGTAGCATGGCCTTCTTGGGATCTTCCTCTGCCTTCTGCACTGAGGCAGATGGGTCAGCAAGCTTGACATCCCCAACGTGTTCTTTACCCTTGTCGATATTCCGGCTCAGTGTTAACGCCTCAGTGGGTGCGGGGAGACCTAGGAGGTTCCTATATTGGTGAGTAATCCTCCTGTATAGGTCCAGTAGTGGCTTTTCCCCAGGGGGTGAGTCCTTGTCAAGAAATTCCAAACTATTCCCTTCTCCCGACAAATCGGCCATGTTGACCACAACTGCCCTTGGGGGCATACCCTCAGATTCTCCCAGTGAGTCGGGCTATCGGCGAATCACACGGAAGAGAAGGGTAGCGTACTTCCCCCATCCACGGACATGCGTGTGGGGGGTGGAATCCTCAATAACCTTGCGGATTACTTGAAAACTCTGAATGCATTGTTGTTGGAGGGCCCTGTGGTGGCCAAGTGACTCAGGGCGCTGAACTGTGGGGAGCATGGCCAGGTCGACCTGAAGGCATTGCTCGCTGATATCCTCAAGGTGTGCTTGGATCCCGGGGTAGGGCACTTACTGATGGAGAAGACGGGAGTGAGTCTCCTGGAGTGTCTGGCGGAAACATTCAAACTCTCCCAGGGTGAGTGATTCTGGTATATCAAAATTAGACCCTACGATCGGCCAAAACTTCTCGGGAAGTGGCTTGCTGTGAGGACGGTCCAGAAGCTCCACGGATCAGGTTCGGGATCCGGCCCCTGATGTCCCTGCTCATTGACTGGGAGCAATTGGGGAACTGGCAGCGGCGCCGAGGCAGGCCGCTGGGCCAGTGGGATGGCTGGCAGCGAATACGGCGAGCAGGCCGATTGGTTGTCGAATCCTAAGTCATCCTCCAAGGATTGCAGTGTCCTGGCTGCCACGTCGCGGTGGGATGGGCTAGTGAATGGGCCTCCGGTCATGGTGTTGGTGTTTACCGAGGGTGTGATCTTTCGCAGCTCCTCCACCATCGAACCCCAAAAAAGGTCTCTGTCATCTCTGACTGAGGTGGAAGGTGCCTCTAGAGAGGCCGAGGGTGACTGCAAATTTGATTCCTGGGGGTACGCCAAGCCCTCATCCTCCTAGATATACCTTCTAAGGGAGGCGGGGATCAAATGGATCTCGCATTCTGGGAGTACGAGGCTGACACACCACATCCCTATCCCTGTCCTCGACTCATAGGACCAGGGGGAGGACGCCATTGTTGAGTCATACTCCGCCTCAGAGTCTGAGAAACGGAATGGTCTGATTTCCATCCGGCCTTCCCTAACACTTCTCTTGCGGCGACGACGCCCCGCCTTCCTACCCCTGGGTAGCTCCTCGGGGCAGGGCTGATTCCTGTCATGGAGACCTTTGGCCGTAATGGTGCTGGGGCGGAGAGGATTGAAGGCCGGGGTGCGAGGAGAACTGGGGCAGATGTCCAAAGGGACATGGGGAGGAAATCCATGTGGGTGAGTGACCGGATATTCACTGGATCCATACTCGCGGCCAGTGGTAGGGGAAGTGACCCTGTACCCAGTGTCGTGACCCTTGACATAGATCAAAGTCCTCATAGTTCACCGAGATGTGGCTTACTCTCTGAGATGGTCCATAAGGATGTCATGGTCGATGCTCACTCTAATCCCACGTGGGTCTTGCTCGGTGTGAGAAACAAGAGGCAGCAGGGACCAGACGATCACGTCGCAAAGGGTGCATCCGTGAGAAGCTAAGAGGGGCTTACACGTTGAGCAGCCCATGGTGCCGGGACTTACTCCAAGATGGAGGCCCGAGATGCGACAAAGTGTAGAGGGAGAGGGATTTGGGACTGAACAAAGGAGATTACTCATTTCCTATCACGCCCTCCCCTAGCCTTGGCAGTGGGGAAGTACAGAGGTGCATGGGTGCTAACTTCTGCAAGAGAGGCTAGGGGATTACGCTATGAGGCAGCCCTTCCCACATGGAGAAACACCACTCCGAAAGGGAGTATATCATTCCATGTGAGGAAGATTCCATTCCCATGGAGATGAGTGGCGTAAAGAATGTCCGAGCCGGGGGGACCCTGCGTGGGAGGCACGGGGTCAGATCACAGTTTAACGTCATGTGTTGAGGACGAGGTGCTTGGAAGTTTAACGTCCTGTAGCTCGTATGAGGTGGGTTCATGACACACCCCTAGGGCTTACATAACCGGCACCCTCTACCCCTTGTGGGAGGGAAGGCATCGGCAAGGCCGTATAGAAGGGGGGCCGCAGGGCGAACCATCGAGGGGTCCACGTTAGCGTGGCTATGCGAAGAAATAATAGCCGTTAGCGTGCCTATGCGAAGGAGCATGAGACAAAGCAATGAAATGGGAAACACCGCCCAAGGGACCTTGAGGTTACTTCGTACGAGCCTAGAAGGCCGTACAGGAAAACACCGCATGGCATGTATGCCTGGTATGGAGGACATCGGGCGCCTACGCCGGGAGGCACCCGAGGGGCGTCAAGGTGAGGGGTCCTGGGGATTGCGCAAAAAGGGAAGGTTTGCGTGCAAAACACCAAGATGACGTGTAATTGGGGTCAGATGGATTGTGCGCGGCTAGGGGGATTGCGCGCAAAGGATGCGAATTGCGCGCGAGCAGCAACAGTGGAACCCTAAGGCACGACCACACCCGACGAAGGGGTTGCGCGCAATTAGACCACTTTGCGTGCAACGGAAGGGATTGCGCGCAAAGGAGGAACCCTGAGAATTTTTCAATTTTATTGAAGCCAGTGGGATTGCGCGCAAAGGTAGATCCTGAGGCAAGGCTGCGTGAAAAGAGTCAATACCTGAATGTCATATTGTGCGCGTGGGAGTCCTATTTCATGCATGGGAGCCGGTTGAAATTCCGCAACCCAGAAATGGAAGGGGTATCCTTCTATTTATACATTCCTGGAATCGCGGAATCCAGGCGGCGCGCGAAATATTGTGCGCCAGAGTTGGAGGCGCGGAAACGGGCACCACGTGGGGCAGGTGCACAAAATTGCACGCCGGAGCTGGGGACCTTTTGCGAATCCTAGACTCCTTCCACACAGCCAAAACTTTTTCAAGCTCATCTTCCTTTATTTCGCACGACACTTCCAGGCCCTCCGGACCGAGCCTCCAGGCCCGAATATGACTTCGCTTCGTCATTTCGAAACTTCCTTTAGGATTTATGGACTTTTTCAGCATCTACAACCCCAATTCCATTGAATTAGGGTGTACTTGTGGAATAGACAGAATTTTGATAAAATTTAAATTGATGAATTTAAATTGTGAAATTGAATTTTATGTAATTTTTTTTAAATTTTTATTTGGTAGAAAATGTCTTAAAATTATTTTTATAGAAACCCATTGGGTTTATCTTTAAAAAGGCGTGGTTTGATTAAAAACCCATTTGGTTTTTAAATGGGAAATTGGAATATTTGAAATGAAGAATGGGATGAATTATATTTTAAATAGTCTTAAAATAAATTTCCCATCATTGATTTTTATTATAGAACATGCAAGATGTGTCATCCCATCCCAAATTCTACTCAAAGGTGCCTTGAGATGGTGGGCCACAAGACCTCAAGCGTGCCTCCTTGAATGCCAAAGGCTACCAACTAGTAGTGAGAGACTAGGGTGTGTCCATGAGGAGAATATTACCTTATATATTAGAGTAAAAGAATTTTAAATAATAATAATAACCAATAATGGAAATAGAATAAGAGACATATGGAATCAAAACAATAATGGTAAAACATGAAAGATTAAGATAAAAAATAAGCAAAAGATGAATAATGAAAGATAAAATATGATGCTCATATAAATGTCATGTAATTATAAAAAATGACTATGATGGGGCAGAGAATAAAAGAATATACAATATTCTTTCAAAATCAACAAAAGTAAAAAACTGTTACAACTTGCATCTCGAGCATCAGCTTGGTCCTATTCTACCGACTCCATCCTAAAGATAGAAATCAAAAATTGTAAGTTGGATACTTCCCTTCATCTAAAACTAAGACCATAAAGTCTACTTGGGTTTGAAAGGAACTCAATCAGGGTGTGAGATACAATCTAAGTAGGCTTGAATCCATGGTGTCTAGGCCTTTCCATAATGTGCATTATAAATTGAGTAGTATTCCATATTAATTAAATTCAATACAGAATTAATTAAATAAATGCATTGTACTAGGTTCCACTTGGATTCCCACCCAATTACCTGCTTTGTCCTAAGCTGGTAAGTATGACCTAAAGAACCTTCTATGGTAAGGTTAGATATATAAGAGGACGGATTCTCCCCAAGCATATTCTTGGACTTGGAGGACACATCCCTACATTTTCTAAATCAAACCGATCAATTATAATTTGAAAGCATTTATTTAATTTGGAAGTCATTTTAAAACCTATTATTAAATTATAAGGACTCACCCTTAGCCCGTCCCTAGAAATCCTCATAGACTTTCCAAGTATCACATGTGGGACTTAATATATGTCCAAATACAAGGAGTCCATCCAAGGTGACCCAAGTATGAAGTACCAAGTATCACTCTGGAATGATGTGAAAATAGTCAAAGTCTAAGAGAACTCCAAGTTCTTACCTAGTATCGCACATAGAGGCCCAAGTCTCTCTCATGGAAAGGTACAAAAAATTGTGCCATAAATCCCATCCAAGGGGTCTCTCCTAGGGAACTGGTATCACTCGTCCATAGTTACAAATAGATAACACATAGAAATCCCATCATAGGGATAGCTAATGTCGCCCTCAATGTGTTTATAGAGCACTAACAATTCTAACAGGATGGCACGTGAGTCCGTCCAAGGGATACTTAAGTTGGAATACCTTTCTCACTAAACACAAAGGTAAAATCATTAAACAAGCACTACACACATATATATTAAGTTCAAATGAATCCCATCACATCTAATTTGATCATTTATATGGTAATTCATAATGGTAGGGGCACATCATTGGTCCATTACCATTTAATTCATAAGGAAAAAGTCTTTAAGCACTTGGATGGTTTATTTAATCACGACTCTTCATTTATAGAATGGGTGTATAAGGGACTAAGAGATATATTATCACCCAAATCAACCAATTAATCAATTTAAGGTATTATCCATGTAATGACACTCCTAGGGATGTTTGAAAAATTTTAAACAAAGGGAAAATTAGGCCATAAGGGGTAGAAAACACTCATTGGGGTGGTCTAGGTCAAGGAAATGAACCTGAAATATGATTTTCCACTATATAAGATCATGATTCATATGAGAAACCACTTGTATTAATTTGATTGACATTTTTAAGGTATCTCTAGAATGGTTTGATGAGCAGCATGATAAATTATTTTTTAGAGTGTAAAGAAATGATGGGAAAAGGTCATGACCACCTACCTTAGCCTCATAGAGCTTCCCTCATATAATATCGACATTTGATTCAAGATAAGTTAGAATAAATCGAAAAAATTGTTAAATGAATGGAAAATTGGGCTAATTAGCTTTCACTAAAATCGTGAAATTGATCTAAAGAATAATTTAAATTATATTAGAGAAGATCTAAGAGCTTACCGTTACAGATATGATTCTTCTGATGGTGAGTAAATCAGATATTGGACTAAGGAGTCATTTGAATGCATACTGAAGCAGGATGAGGTTCATGTGCGGGAGAAGGAGGCTTAATCACTAGATAATGAAAGAAAATAAATAAGAAGAAAGAAAATAGGGTTTAAATCATTTAAGAGGATAAAAGGGTAATTTCACCCAATTTTAACACTGCACAATGTTTTTACACATGGTTGGGAAACCGTGCAACAACCACGTACCATTCAATTTTACTAAGAGGAGAATCACATGGTTAGACCCATAGTTTACCTATCCATGCTCAAAACATGAAAAAAATATCTATCCTAAACCTCTACAATCTCATACGGTCATTCTCATGGGGTCACACAGTTATAGATAAACCGTGCATCTCTTACTGCTCCATTGTCTACAACCACACGATTTATGGAAACCAAGTGAGCTGAGCTACATGGTTTTCCCAAAACATGTAGCCTAGAATTTTCTTCCCATTTTGGGGATCTAGGATCCGAACAAGCCTCACACACACCCAAGAGTTCTCTAACTTGATTAGGCATCATATTTAGGGTCATTTGAAGGAATTAAAATAAAAAATTAATGGTCTTTACATTTGGAAATTCCAGGTTGTTACAACCTCCACTCTTTAAAGAAACCCATCCCTGAGTTTCCCTTTTGAGGGTGGTAGAACATCATCAGGGAATATTTTTAGTCCCTGAGTATATACATCAGACTCTCATTCCCAAATCTCATCTAGCACACGTTCGTGCTACTATAAAACCTAGACCAATGTAACTGACATACCTTGGATAACCTTCATGATACGATCGACGATACGTATAAGATGATCATAAAAGGGTGCATCCACCTCCATATTGATATCCTTGGGGTAAAACAAATGATATGAGTTTTCATGGTACTGTAGAAACTAAGATATGTGGAATACATCATGCATGTCTTGGTACCTCTGAGGTAGTAGTAACCGATAGGATACTGGACCAACGCTGTCCACTATCTTGAAAGGCTTGACATATCTAGGTTATAACTTGACCTATATTATGATTTGTCTCTTACAAAATCTAGTAGATACATGCAGAAAGACATAATGTACCACCTCGAACTTTAGAGGTCTACGATGATGATTGGTATATGACTTCTACCTAGATTGAGCTGTATACATACACTTCTAAATCATCAAGAATTATTCTGAAGTCTCCTGAATAAGGAGAGGACCCAGTAGTGCTGCCTCACCTACCTATAACCATAATAAAGGTGAATGACATGGTCTACCATAGAGGGCCTCATAAAAAGCCATATAAATTGTTCCATGAAGGATATTGGTGTAGGAAAACTCAACCAGAGAAATATGATTTTCCTAAGAACCTCCAAAATCAAGGATACAAGATCGTAGCATATCCCCTAACACCTGTATGGTCTGCTCGGACTTCCCATCATTCTAAGGGTGAAATGCAGTACTCAAGAGTAACTGTGTACCTAGTTCCTTCTGCAACCCTGTCTAGAACTGTGAAGTGAACTAGGCATCTTAGCCTGATATGATAGAACAATGTACACCATGAAGTCTCACTATCTCCTAGATGTATATCCTTCCAAACTCATCAACATAGAATGTATCTTGGTTTGATAGTAAGTGTGTGATCTTGTTAAACATGTCTATGAACAACTATATTGCATCAATAACTTGAGAAGATCTTGACAAGTCTGTCATTAATTCCATGGTGACATTGTTTTATTTCAAAAATGGAATGTAGAGATGTTGTAGAAGTCCAGTAGGCCGCTGGTGTTCTGGTATCACCTGCTAACAGGTGGGTCACCAAGTGATAAATCCCATTATTAGCTTCTTCATACTTTTCCACCAGTACTGATGAAAAATATCTTTATACATCTTCGTAATACCAGGATGAACTACCCATGGAAGGTGATTACCTCATCATCTATTACCATATATCTGAAGGTAACCATACATTTCCATGAAAGAGTAGGGTCTCACATGCATTCCCAATATAACCAGGAGGAGGGTTCTCTCTTGTGACGCTTTCCCTCAGAAAAAGGTCCCCAAAATCTGATAGTTTTCTCATCTAAACCCATTCTAAAAGGGAGGAAGTCACTACTAAATCTCCCAGAATTGGATTCCCTCGTTATTCATGAACCTCAATATGCATCTCAGAAAATAGATCCATGTACTATCACTCACTATTGGCCTCCTTGATGGCTTGTGTCTGAGTCTTACGGATCAAGGCATCATCCACTAAATTACCATTTCTAGGTGTATAAGCAAGCTCAAAGTCAAAGTATTGCAGGTTTTCCACCCACCCATACTGCCTCAGATTTAACTCTTTCTAAGTAGAGATGTATTTGATACTTTTATGGTCCATGTAAACAACAAACTACTCACCCAGTAAGTAGTGTCTACAATAGTGTAGAGAATTAACCACAACTTCTAAATTGAGGTCATTCATAGAATATTTCTACTCATAAGGTATCAACCGACATGATCCATATGTAATGACTCAATATTCCAACATCATAACTACACCCAACCCAATCCTAGAGGCAGCACAATAGACCGTATAACTTATTCTGAGATCAGGCAGAATTAGAATCTGAGATAAGGTGAGTCTTCCATTTAACTAATGAAAAGATATCTCATGAGATTTCGTCTAGTCAAATTTCATACCTTTTTTGGTCACGACCGTAAGAGGTGATTCCAGGAATTAGAAGTCCTAGATGAATTGTATGCAGTATCCATCTATCCCTAAAAAGCTACATCTATCGAACGCAATGTTGGGATGTTCCTAGGAAACCAAGTTTCTCACCTTCTTTGAGTCAACTGATATGAATTCCTTATATATGATATGACCCAAGAAGGGAACCATGTTGATCCAAAAGTGACATTTACTAAGATTTACATATATATGGTGCTCTCTCAATGTACTCAAGATGATTGGTATGTTCATGTATAGTGTGAGAATACACTAATATATCATCTATGAATACCACCACAAAGGAATCAAGATAAGAGTGGAAAACCTAATTCATCAAATCTATGAAGACTACTGGCACAATCATCAAACTGAATAGAATATACAGATACTTTTATAGGTTTTACCTACTCTAGAACACTGTACATGGTATATTAGATGTCTTCACATGAACATGATGGTAGCCTAAACTCAAATCGATCTTAGAGAAAATAGTTTCTCCTTAGAGCTGTTGGAACAAGCCATCTATTTGAGGAAGTGGATACCTATTTTTCAATATAAGTTGATCCAATCGACAGTAATCCATGAAAAATATAAGGGTACTATCTACCTTCTTGTATAAAAGGAATTGTTAACCCCACAGTGATGCCATGGGTCATATAAATCTCTTATACTATATGTATTTAAGTAGTTTCTTGAGTTCTTGGAGCTCTGTTGGTGCCATCCTATACAGAGGAATGAAAACTGGTGCCACACCAGACAAAAGTTCAATGGTGAAATCAATATCCCTCTCAGGTGGTAAACTAGATATATAATCAGGAAAGAAGTCCCTAAAGAGATCCAAAACATGAGGGAATTCCACAAGGTATAAAACGTAGTCACTAATGTGAAGAGACTAGCTATATATGCTTTCATTCCACCCAACCCTGTATGCTTGTGTCCAGATCAACTTTCCTGGAGATCCCATTTGACTTTATGGATATATATATACTTTCCTCAGGTGATGTAAAATATACTGGACAATGATTTTAATCCACATGGGTGTGATATGTAACAATCCATCCCATACCGAGAATGATGTCGAAGCCTGTTATCTCGAGGACAAAGAAATTCCACATAAAATAGTAGCAACCTATTTAAAGGGGGCATACCTTTCCCTAGACTATACCCTAATCTTGAACTCCTAATAGAATATCAAGGGTTATAACATCACTAGAGTATTCTACTACCAAGCCTATACTTCTGATAATTAAATTAGATAGAAAGGAGTGTGATGCACCTGAATCAAATAAGGAAGATACTAAAGTCAAGGATACCAGAATAGTACCTCTAACTATAGATGGAACTATTCTATATTCCCCATGAGTTGGCTAAGAGACATAGGCATGACCTGAACTATAACCTTGAGATACTATCTGAATAGCCTGATAAGTTCCACTCTATTGATTATGGAACTCTGAATCCTAACTGCCACATCTATGACCACCTTCTCATCTTGAACAACCTATATAAGACCAACTTATTTCATTATGAGGTTTCACTGATCCTACACCTAAAGGTGTTGTTGGCATATATATCCACTCACTATGCACTTGAGGAAAGGATTGGAAGAAGTGCTGGAGGTGACCCATACCACCGCAATCCCAACACTGTATCAGGTTCTTAAAACAATGGATCTTTTTATGTCCTGGTAAGCCTCACTAGTGACACACTATATTAGTGTCATTGTGTGCCACCTAGATGGTACTTCCCCCTCATGTACCCTCAAAGCGTTTCTTCTTGCCACTAGAAACATCACTTATCTTCCTGTAATCTGAACATCCATGTTTTACATCGCCTAACTCCCTTAGGTTCTACTCAGTGATAGGGGCCTGATTCATGATCTCTGAAATGGTATTGAGCTGAATGACATTCAACTATGAGAGGATGGAATATGCAAGACCATCCTTGAATCACCTTGCAATAGTTAGCTCTTCACTGGTCAAGGTCAGTGAAAAACACTGCAATTTAGTGAAATGTGATGAATAATCCATCATTGACATGTCACCTTGCTCAAGGTGCATGAATTAATGAACATGATTTGTTATTAAGGTATGAGGGAATAAATAGTTGAAGGGGACTATCTGGAAGTCTACCCAGACAATACCTTGATGTTGAATAGCCTGAGTCATAACTTCCCACCAATGCTTGGTAGAATCACATAATAGATAGGTCACAATCTTGACCCTCTAATATAGAGGACTCTTGAAATTATTGAGGATGGATACCATATCCTCCAACCAAGACTTAGTAGCCTAAGGCCCTACATCCTACGAGAAGGTGGGAGGGTGTTGATTCTTGAATTCGTGGGGTCAAATCCTCTATAGAAGGGGAAGTTCAAGGTGAACCTTGAACTGATTGCATAACGTGAAGGAAGTTTTTATGAAACTAGGAATCAACACCCAGTGGAGGATCTAGAGAAGGTGACTGATTTGGAATTGCAGGAGGTATCATGAGTGGCTAAGGGCCCACCATCTCAAGAGTATGCTCATCACCAATTTCTTATCATACGTCATGAGGTTGTCGTGGTTGAGTAGCTCCAAAAATTCCAAGTGCATGCCTAAGACATTATTTATAATAGAAAAGGAAAACTATAAATAAGTACTGGTATAAGGCTATCCTACTAAAGAGACACACCCCTCTGCCTACTCCTAGAGATAGGTTTGGGTGAGAAGAACGAGCATTATAAGATCAAAAGAGACATGAACTACACTACCATACTAAGGTTGGGTCAAGATAAGGTCTCACATTCTAACTTATAAAGGTCTATTTTGTTTGAGAATTATACATTTTAAGTCATTTAATTCCTAGCATCACTATCTAGTTAATTAAATCACCAATTATAACTCATAAAGGCCCATACACCTTATAAATTGAAATTGGTTCATCAAGTAACTGTATCTTGACCCTTACACTAGAAAACGAGTGTAAAAGGCCATGGGTGTGGTTTGATCAGATGAGATTCCATTGGAAATCACCAATCAAACCAAAAAAATGTAAAATTTTTGGTCAATTAAACAAATTATTCCATCATATATATTAAAATCACACTAAAATTCATAATTAACAAGTCACAAATAGTAATGAAAAGAAATACAGAAAATGAAAATAAAAACTAGATATGGAATGAAATAATTCATGGAATTTTAAGTCCTACTATGCCTAGTATGATGAATGATTATAATACTATATCGTATCATCATTCTAGGGTTGAAAAACCCATTCAAATCATATCAATATTAATAAAAACATAAATCAAGTGAGTCACCCAATGGTGAAATCCCATGAAACTGCAAAAAACAAAAACAATAAAAACATTAATCCAACCCAAGAAGTTTGGATTTCACCTATACGTGGGGTAGCTACTCACAACCACATGATCTTAACCAGAATCATATATCCTAGTCTCATTTACCAACCCAAACTATAATATAAAAAGAGAAAATAGATCTAATACCAATTTGTAGCATCCTACCCAAAATGCCACTCAAAGGTACCCCTAGACGGTGGGCCACAAGACCTCAAGCACACCTCCCCAAATGCAAGAGTATTCCGACTATAAGAGAGGGCCCATGGTATGTTTTGGGGGAGACTATTCCCTCATAGATCAGAGTGAGAACATCAGTAAATAATAATAATAACCAGTAGTAGAAATAGAATAAGGGGCAGATGGAAGTGGAATAATAATGGTAAAATATGCAAGATAAAGATAAATAATAAGCGGAATATGAATAATTAAATATACAATATTATTCTCATAGAAATTTAATATAACTATAAAAAATGACTATATAGAATACAAGAATATGCAACATGCTATCAAAATCAACAAAAAGGAAAAAAACCCTACTACAACTAGCATCTTGATCATAGGATCAGTCCTCTACTCCCAACTCCATCTTAAAGAGAGAAATAAATCATTGGAAGTTGGATTCTTCCCTTAGTCTATAACTATAACCATAAAGTCTACTTGGGTACCAAAGGCACCCGAGCACGGTGTGAGATTCAATCTTAGTAGGCCGACACCCATGATGTCTAGGAATTTCCATAATGTTAATTATAAGATGAGCAGTGTGAAATAGTAATTAAATGAAATAAGAAATTAATTAAATAAATGCATTAGACTGGGTTCCACTTGGAGACCCTCATAATTACCTACTTTGGCCTAAGTCAGTAAGTCTGACCGAAAGAACGTGCAATGGTAAAGTGAGATATATAAGAGGATGAACTATCCTCAAGCTTATTCTTGGGATTGGAGGACACGCCCCAACATTTTCTAAATAAAATAGATCAATTATCATTTGAAAACATTTATTTAGTTTGGAAATAATTTTAAAACCTCTTATTAAATTATAAGATGTAACACTTAGCCCGTCCTTGGAAATCCTGAGAGAGTTTCCAAGTATCGCTTGAGGGGCTCAGTATATGTACAATTACAAGGAGTCCATCCAAGGTGACCCATGTATGAAGTCCCAAGTATCACTATAGAATGGTGTGAAATAGTCAAAGGTTAAATGACCTTCAATTCCATACCTAGTATCACACATATGGTCCCTAGTCTCGTTCATGGCATAGTACAACCAATCTTTCCATAGATCCTATCCAAGGGGTCTCCCTTAGGAATCTGGTATCACTCATATGGAGGTATAAATATATAAAGCATGGATAGACCATCTTATTCATAGCTGATATCTCCCTCAGGATATTTAAAAATAATTAGCAATTATAATAGGATATCATTAGAATCCTTATAAGGGGCATTTAATTTGGAACCCCTTATTTCATCCTTAACAAAAAGGTAAAAGCATTAAACAAGCACTACACAAACATAAAGACACACACACTTACATTTCATGTTAAAACAAAGGACATTACATTTAATTTGAGCATTTATATGGTAAGGAAACTTAATTAGGACATTAAAATTTAATTCACAAGGCACAAGTCTTTAATCAATTGTCCTATTTATTTAATCAAGACACTTCATTTTTGGAATGCTTTTATAAGAAAATAAGACATGGATTATCACCTGAATCAACCAAATAATCAATTTAAGGCATTAGTCTTGTAATGACACACCCAAGGGTGTTTGAAGAATTTAATAAAAAGGTGAAATTAGGTTATAATGGGTAGAACACACTCATTGGGGTAGTCCGGGTCAAGGAAATAAACCTCAGAGATGATTCAATATTATATAGGATCATGATACATCTGATAAACTACTTAGATTAATTTGATTGAAATTTTGGAGGAATCACCAGAATGGTCTGGAGAGTGGTATGATGACACAATTTCTAGAATGAAATGAAATGATGGGAAAAGGCCATGACCACCTAACTTAGCCTCATATAGCTTCCTTCATCAAATATCAACCTTTAATTCAAGCTATGTTGGAAGAAATAAAAAAACTCAAATTCCATGAAAATGGGGAAAATGAACTTACACAAAAATAGTACGAAAGAACTAAAGAAGATATTGAAATAGGTTAGAGAGGATAAAAGATATTACCATTATAGATTTGATTCTTCTAACGTCGAGTGAATCACAGATCAGATAGATGAGTTATTTGAAAACTTACTAAAGGAGGAGAAGGAGGTTCATGTGTGGGAGAAGGAGGCTAAAACTCTGTAGAAAGAAAGAAAATAAATAAGAAGAAAGTAAAAAATGGTTTAAATTATTTAATAAGACAAAAAATGTAATTCCATCCATTTTTAATACTACACATGGTTTGGCCACACAGTTGGAAAACCACATGCAAAACCTATGCCATTCAATGCTACAAAGGGGAACATCATATGTTTAAGCACATAGTTTACCTAACTGTTAAAAAGACATACAAAAATGCACTATCCTAAACCTATGCAATCTTGCATGGTTGTGTACATGGGGTAGCATGGTTGCAAGAAAACTGTGCATCCCCTACAATAGCACTATCTGCGACCGCATGGTTTTGGGAAACCATGTGGGCTGGGCCACATGGTTTCTCCAAACTATGTGACCCATAATTTTCTTCCTATTTCATGGATCAGGGCTCCGAACATGCCCCAGATACACCTGTGTGTTCCCTAACTTTATTATGCATCATATTTAGGGCCATTTAAAAGAATTGAAACCCAAAATTAATGCTTCACACCTTTATAAAATCTATGAAATAACACAAGACTAGTTTGTTAGTGAGTTATTCATGACAACAATCTATGATTTAAAACACTAACAATAAATCTATAGTACATCACATCCCTGATGGGATGGTGACAAGTACTCCTTGTTCAGTATCGAGGGGAACATGTGCACGCATAATTATTTGAAAACTATTTGAGTGTGATGGAGTCCCATATTTTGTAACTATCATACCTTTTTTAATATGAACATGTTTATTGCTTCTTTATATTTGAAATATATTACATTACTTATTGTAAGCTTTTTACATTCCTTCAAAATTTACATAAATTATTTTATATAATTTTTTTGATTCATTTTTTTAAAGTATTTTAAATCATATGAAATTTAAATTAGGATTTGTTTTAAATATTATTTTAAAATTCCATGCCTATATAATTAAAATTTAAATGTTTTTTTAATAAATCATTGTCATATTTTATGAAATCCTTGATGATACCCTATTGGGATTTTAGATCACACCCTACCTATTCTTGTAGGTTTTTGTAGATTATCTTCTTCCAGGTTTGAACTTGGGTAATGAACCAATGGGAGGTGGTAGTATCTATTGATCCTTTGTCTTGAAGTGTTTTTTCCATTGGTACTTGGGTTTTTCTTTTAGTTTTATTTTACTTTTCTATATTACTTTGGGTTATTTACACCTATTTGACTTCTGGTATATTTCTCTCTATGGAGTTTCTCTTGTATGTATACTAACTTTTTCATTTTTCTTCTATTGTGTTTGTAGTAAATTCATTCCCAAATTCATATTGTATGATGAAAGGTGCTAGTCACCAAACCATGGGGATAGAGAACGCCCTTTAGACCATGTCAGAGCCAGCTCAGTTATCAGGTTACCAGGGTATTTATACCGCTTTTGACAAAGTGGTATTAGAGGTGCATGTTTTCATCTTTCCTTGATATCAATATGTAGTTGTGTAATCTTATCAAGACTTAAGACGTAGTTGCGACTGAGTTCCTAGAAAAATCTCACCTTAATGAACCTTAAGTCACCATGGGTGGTTTAGGAAAGGCATATTAATGATTAGTTATATTCTTTTACCTTATTTTGATTTGTCTATGATTGAAATCCAAATCTTGTTTGTCTATCTATTGGGTATAATTCCCTTGTTGCTATATTTTAGTGTTGATCTGATGTCTCCATTAATGTCTGCTGATTTTTTGTAGCATCATGCCTCTGAGAATATTTGAAAATCAGATCTAATAGGTAGCTAGTACTGAACCTCAATGAGAAAATTCTCTTGTGTACTTGAGTCTGGTTGAGGTGATTATTCATACTGTCTAATCTCTGGGACATGCCCCACCACCTGTTTCTATTTAGGCTTTAACTGTGGAACCTTAAATGGATGTTTCTCAAAATTATGCTCAAGAGTTTTTTCACCAGAAGAAACCATTTTAAGGCTCCAATGATCCTCAAGAGGCCTAGTAATGGTTGAAAAGGATGGAACTTTTATTTGAGTTTTTGGATACACCTGATGAAATAAAGGTGAAGTGTTCCACCTTTGTTCTAGAGAGACTGAGTAGGAGATGGTGGGACATGATGGTGATGGTGAAGAAGCATGAGGGGTTATAGGGGAAAGACTTAAAGGATCTTTTCACTCACAAGTTCTATCCAGAATCAATGTTGTTATCCAAGGATATTGAGTTTTTTAAACTTGAGTAGGCCGACAAGACTGTGATGGAGTATGATTTTTTTTTGCTGAGATAGTGAATTTTTCACCTTAGATAGTATCAAATGAGAAGTTTAAGACTCGACGGTTCAAGTTGGGACTTTGAGATGACATTTGTTCTTAGGTTTTCTTACTGAAGTTATCTTCTTATGCTGATGTGGTGGATAGAGCATTGATGGTTGAAATAGACATGGCTAGAATGTCTATATTGACGGGAGTTACTTTTTCTCCCAGTGGTAGTGTGAATTCCTCTAAAGTAAAAATGAAGCATGATGTATCTCATGGTGGATCTTGAATGTAAGGGTTTTCTAGACCTCATAGAGTGTCTAAAAGAGGTCCTTTGATTTGTTACTAGTATGGAAAATCTAAGGCCCTCAATGAGGGGTTTCATTGAGGCACCCACGATATGTGGATCCTATAGATACTCAGTTCACTTAGAAAAGTTATTTTGTATCTATTCCACTCTATGTAGTCATGTTAAAGAAAAAGTATCTACTTTCAAATATTGATGATCTGTTTGAACAATGGGTGAAGTTGTTCTTGAAGATTGGTCTTCTGTCTAGTTACCACTAGTTAAGGATAAAAGAATATGAATTTCCAAAAACCACATTTTGGAGCAGGTACGACCATTATGAGTACCTTTTCATGAATTTTTTTTAACCAATTCCACTTCATTATTTATATATTTAATGAATAGGATTTTCCATGATTACCTCAAAACCTTCATGGTAGTATTTGTGGATGACATCCTGGTTTACTCTAAATTTGAGGAGGATCACGTACATCATCTTAGAGAAGTTGTGGATTTGTTGAGAAATCCCCAACTTTATACAAAGATTTCAAAATATAATTTCTAGATTCAAGAAGTGAAATTCTTGGGACATGTGGTGTCAGAATATGGATTTTTAGTTGATCCTAAAAAATGTGAAGAATGTTATGACATGGGAACAACCATGAAATGTTTTCATGATTTTGAACTTCATGGGTCTAGCTGGGTATTATTTCCAGTTATTAAAGGATTTATCAAAGATGGATTCTCCAATGACTGCTCTAACTCATAAGGGAGTAATGTTTTCTTGGGATGATAATTTTCAGAATTCTTTTGTTGAATTGAAATGTTTGTTTACTACTGCACTGACGTGGACTCTCCTAGAGGCCGGGTAGGGTTGTGCGGTCTTTTGTGATGCATCGAGTTCAATTTTGTGATGAATTTTTACCAAATCATGTTATTTCTTATAAATCTTGTAAGACACACAAAAATAATTATCCAACCTATGAACTTGAACTTACAGCTATGATGCACGTTCTTAAGAGTTGGTGGAATTATATTTTTAGAGAAAGGTTTATTGTATTTTCTGAAAAAAACTATTGATTTATATATTCTCTCAAAAATATTTGAATATACCCTAGAGGAGTTGGGTAGAATACTTTCAATATTTTTATTATAACATTGCCTATACCCCATGGAATGGGAATTTCATCACAGATGTGTTGAATAAGAAACTTCTGACCCAAACTATGAAAGAATCATCAGAAGAGTGAAACTTGATGGATCTCTTTGCACAGTTGCATATTGAATTATGGGAATCTGAGGATGAGGTTTCCTTGGACAATGTTCAGTTGACATCCTCTCTTCTCAAAATGATTCTTTAGGATTAGAAGATTGATGATGAGTACTGGATCATTAGAGACTCTCTTTATAGTGGGGAGAGCGTACTTGACCAGTTATTATATACCAAAGGAATTCTATGATATTAGAATTGTTTTTTGTTCTATTAGTAGTAAGGAAATATTTTATGGCGTATTTCAATAACTCCTTGTGGGTTTTTCCCCCAAGAACCTCAAAGATGTTCAATAACATTCGAAATAGATTTTGGTGGCCAGGTATGATACATGACATTTAGAATTTTGTCTCTAATTCTTATACATGCCAACAGGTCAAGGATGAGCACTAGAAACCTTTGGGTTTTCTTCATCCACTTCCAATTCCAACTTGGAAGTGGGATGAGATATCTATGGGATTTATGGTTGGGTTGTGTGTACCTCGAGAAATAAGAATGCGATATGGGTTTTGATTGATATACAGACTAAATTAGATCACTTTATACCCATTTGTGATACAACAAAGTTAAATAATTGGGTAATCTTAATGTAAAATAGATTTTTTGTTTTCACAGAGTTACATGTGCTATAGTTTCTGATAGGGATACTGATTTCACTTATCACTTTTAGATAGTCCTTTTAGAGACACTAGGATCCCATGTCCATTTGAGTACGACATACCATCTGCATTCAGACGGTCAAGCAGGAAGAGTTATTAAGATTATTAAGGATATGATACATTCCTATGTTCTAGAGTTTGGTGGAGCTTGGGATGACCATTTGGGGTTGATTATGTTTTCTTATAACAATAATTACCAGTCCATGATCATAATAGTTTCTTTTGATGCCTTGTATATCCGACCTTGTAAATATCCATTGTGTTGGTCGGATATCAGGGAAGGTTCCTTGGTTGTACCAAGTTTGGATCAATAGGCTAAAAAAATTATTCATTTTATTTGTCAAATAATTTTGATGGCATAGAGATGGTATAAATATTATTCTAATCATCATCAAAAACCATTGGAGTATTCTGTTGGTGATCAGGTGCTCTTCAAAGTTTCATCATAGTTAGGTCATCAATGGCTTGGGAGGAAAGGAAAGTTTACTCTCTATTTTTTGGGACCTTATGAGGTTTTTTAGTGGGCGGGGAAAGTTTATTCCCATTTAAAAAATCCATCTTAGTTTACGTCTATACATAACGCGTTCCATGTATCTTAGCTATAAAATTATCTATCTAATCCATATCATGTTTTGAGTTGGAGTGATCTTGAGGATGAACCTAATTTATCCATGAATAAATTCTCAGTCAAGATAGTTTATTTTGAAACCAAGTTAGTTATTGAGAGGAAGATACCTTTGGTTTGAGTGTTATGAAAACACTTTTATGATAATCATGAGATGCGGGAGAGGGAGGCACTAATGAGAGAGGAGTGACCTCATCTTCTTGACATGGAATCTTCTAAATAGGATATCTGGGGACAAGAAGTTTCTATGGTGGGGAGGTTGAAACATAATTTTACTATTATTAGGTATTCTTAAACCCATATTTTAATCTATATTTGGTTGGTTTTATTTTGGGGTTTTTTGGGTGAAAAATTCAGAAATTTTGAAAGTTTCTAGGATGTGAAAGGCTGGCGCACAATTTTCCCAAACCGTGCACCCTGATAGTGACAACTGTTCAAACAGAGGAAATAAGGTTTTGTATGGTTGAAAAATGGTTTGATATACCACATTATCACAAAGTAGAAACCATGAACCTATAAATAAAGGGAATCATGGTTTTGGTGCATGGTTTGTCAACCATGTGGCCCTGCCCACCTAACCATACGTTTGAGTTTTTTAAATCTGAAATTTAGTTTCAAAATCATAAAACAACCCTATTTGGTGCCCAATGGACCTATTAAACCCCAAATTTGTTATTCTAAGAGAGCTCTCAAGATGTGATTATGGCCCCTCTACACCTCCCTGAAGCATATTGAAGATTGGAAAAAAATGTTTGATCTTCTCCCAGTTAGTTTCCTCTTTCTAGTCTCTTTCTCCCACTCTCTCCCCAATCCTATCTAGGGTTTCTCAGGTCTCCATGTTTTTGGAGAATCTAATAACCTCTATTTATGATCTTGAATCTTGGGATTGATTCTTAGATCTTCGTTATCAGTGTTCTTTGTAGGATTTCCCAAATAGGGTTTAGCAATTTTAGATCTCATGTTTCCAAGGTAGGTGGTTTCATCATAATGAACAATTTTTATTAACCCTAAATTACTTAGTTTAAATTAAATTTTATGATTTAAATGAAATTTATTGATATAAATAAAATTTCTTTCTATTGGTTGATTAACAACCCAATTCTATTGAATTGGGTTTTTGAACTTGGAATTGGAAAAAAATTTAGAAAACCCCCAATTCCATTGAATTGGGGTGTTTTTGTGGAATTGATGGAATTTTGAGAAAATTTAAATTTTTGAAATGAAATTCTGAAATAGAATTTTATAAGATTGATTTAAAATCAGAATTTAAAAAAATGGCCTAAAATTATTTTTATATAAACCCATTGGTTTTATCTTGAAAAAGGAATGATTTGATTAAAAACCCATTTTTTTTAATTTAAAATTAGAATATTTCAAATGGAGAATGAGATGAATTTTTTTAAGAAGTATTAATAAAAATTAACATCATTGATTTGTATTAGAGCACATGAAATACTAGGTAGTTAGTGAGATATTTGGGACATCACTCTATGATTTACAACACTAACAATATATCTGTAGCATGTCAGGTTGGTGATGAGTAATATTTGGTCAACATCAAGGGGAGTATGTGTACACATAATTCTATGAAAAATATTTGAGTGTGAGGGATTCACATAGTCCGTAACTATCATAACTTTTGGAATATGACCATGTTTTCTCTTTTTTTTATTTGTAATATATGCCATTTCTTGTTGTAAACTGTTTAAATGCCTTCTGAATTTATATAAACTTTTTTATATAATTTTGTTGTTAAACCAATTATTTAAATTATTTTTCATCATTTGAAATGTCAAGCATGATTTTTTTATATATGATTTTGAAATTCCATGCCTATTTATTTAAAATTCAAAGATTTTTTTGGTTAATAAATTGTTGGCATATTTTATACAATACTCGGTGAGCTCTTTCTAGGCTTTTAGCTCACACACTACCTACGCCTTTGAGTGTTTGTAGATTATCTTATTATAGGTTCGAGTAAGGGTAAGGAACCACTTGGAGGTGGTAGTAGTTTTTGATCCTTGGGCTTAGAGATTTTTTTCCATTGGGACTTGGTTTTTTATTTTATTTTTCTGGTACTTTTTTTAGTACTTTGGGTTGTTTACACCTATTTGAATTTTGGTATAGTTCTCCATGTGGAGTTTCTATTGAATGAATACTGAATTTTTCATCTTTATTGATATGTGTTTGTGTAAAATTCATTACCAATTTCATATTATATGATGCCAAGTTCTGGTCACCAACTTGTGTGGATTGCGAACACCCTTTAAGCCATGTCAGATTCATCTTGATAATTGGGTTACTATGGTATATGGGCTGGTTCGTGATAATGAGAATAATAAGAACCACATGGGGATAAATAAGGTCTCACAACTTTTTTGAAGACTCATTTCTCATAAAATACCAAATAATACTTTTCCCTAAACATGCTTGGAATTACAAACCCAACTCACATAATTTAAAACTCATCCTAATTAACTATTGGGATTAAATTTCATTAAATCATTTTGAAAACAAAATAGGAACTCACACATACCTTAAAAAACCATTGAAATAAACTAAGGTTTTAAATAACATAAAAAAGGGTTAGCACAACCCCTTTAAAATGAAACTAACCATTTGAATTATTTTAAATGTTATAAAAACCTAAAATACTCAAATTTTAAATCAATAAGTGAAAATAACACTTTTAAAAAACTAAGGTTGGTACTCACGATCGCTTTAAAAACCAAAAATATCCTTCAAATCCATTTTGGCATTTTTAAAAACTCATAGAATGGAACCCCATTCCATGATAAGTGTTTAAAACACTTTAAATTCACTTCGGAATCTCATTGGTCATACATATAGACATAACTTTAATAAAGAAACATTTTAAAATCAATAAGTGTCCCTTAATCAGAAATATTAAATGAAAAAAATAAACACCTACCGTGGTTCAATGAAAAATAATCTAGAAGTTGTTGCTTATAGTGGATAATGCTCAAAAAATTCTCAAGAGGACATCCACATTACCTAAAAACTAAAAACTGTGTGAATCAAAAACCCTGATCTCTAAATAAAAACATTTAAATCCCTAGGGTTCATAGAAGAGGGAGAAATCGAAGGGGAAGGGTATGGGGAAGGAAGGAAGGAGGAAAAATATAATAAAAGTGGATTACTGGATGAGTAACCCACTTGAATTGAAGTATATGACCATGTAAATGGAATATAGGAAGTAGAAGAATATCCCCACGCACCAGAGAGGGTATACAAAGAGTGTGGGGGGGGGGGGGGGGGAGGGGGAACCAAAGCCTAAAAATAAATAGGGGAATTTGGGTAAATTCCAAAATTTTAAGTGACTGAGAATATTTCAGGGTTTATCAAACCATGTAAAGGCCACTACCAAGACTAAACCCACTTACACAATTTACCTAGGGCTCTAAATGATTATACAATCCATTCACCGACTGTGAAAAATGGCACTGTAAAGTTAGAGAGTCAATTTTCTTGTTTGTCACATGGTTTACCAAACCATTCAAAAATCGTGTTCTAATATTCCAGGCCCCAAAATAACCTACAAGGTTTCCCCTAGTAATCTCATGCTTGGAGCCAAACTATGTTCCAATCATGTTACCCAAACCATGTATGCTCAAAATGATCTACAATTAAGGGTTTCCTAGGGCCACTTAAGGGTCTTCACATGGTTTACCTTAAACTGTTCACCCTAATCATGAACTATAATAAAACTCATAATTTTCCATGTTTTGGGTTAAAATTACCCATAAACATAAATTAAACCTCAAACATATAAAATAAGATTAAATAAACACCACAATGACATGGTGGGTGCCATAATTCTCCCCACCATGACACTTTTTACCCCTATAAAGTCTCAAGTCCTAGTAAAGTACAACAAAAAATGGATTCGAAACAAACCCTCCGGGAAAAGGAGAGGTCATCAAATAACTGGGTGAATACTAAAACAACACCAAACATTATCAAGAAAAACCAATCAATATACAATCAAATAGAATCTCTAAGTAGTTAGAGACCTATCCTAGGAGTCCCCACAATTTATAATTAAGCTAAAATGGTGTAACAAATAAAAACATCATTTTCAAAAAACAAAATAATGTAACCAATAACTTTTATTCTTGAAATCTATAAAGGAATTTGAAAAATTCCACTGAAAAGATCCAAACCACATAACACTAGCTCAAAACTGCCAAAGGAAGGAACTAAACCTTGAAACATCCTGAAAGACCACAAAACAAGATCACCAAACCCATGGAATCTCATAACTAGGGAGAACATTAACCAAGAACATGGTTAATGAATAAATGACTTGGATCTAAATCAAGGTTCACATCCTACATATTATAGTATTTATATAAAAGTCCATAGAATGTTTTCCCATGATGATTTTGATAAAAAACATATCCCAACAGAATCCATAGTTTGACCAGAAGCAAACCTACACCCCCAGTTACCTATGCGTACACCCTAGGTTCTTCCCATGTAAAAAAAGATACCAAATACCAAACCATGGTATCAACTATATAAAATAAACAAAAATAATTAACAATTAATGAGGCATTAAAATTACCTTAAATAACCACCATTCATAAAGAGAAACCAAAGAGAACACTGACAAGGTTTCCCTCAATCCAAAACTACTCTAAAATCAATAAACATAAATCCAAAAAAATTTTGTCATATAAAATAGACACAACTAAGTATTTTAAGGATACACTAAAATATAGACACACCATAAAAATCAAATTTCTCTAAGATAAATCAACCAATCATACCAAATTAGAGCTCACATAAGTGTCTCTAAGAAAAACTAATCCTCACTGGCCCAACCTTCAAACCAAATCTCATGACCCAATCCACCCAACATAAAATATTCCTAAGTAAACTTGCTCAACCAACACAGACCTAAACTAATCAAAAGTAATCCACTAAGAGGAAAAGAAAACACATTCACCTCTATTTGGAGCCTGGGTAGTGTTAACACTATAAGAAGAAAAAAATCCCAAAACAAACACTCTATATCCAAACTATACCTTTCTAGGAGGATTAAATCAAACCATGCATGAAATGATCTCAACTTGGTCATGTATCCTAAAGAACACCAAGAAGTCCTAAAAGCACACTAGGTAGAAATCAAATAATACATTTTTCTAAAACATGAAAGGTACTTTAAAAATAAACCTATTTTAAAAAAATTATACTCATAAAAAATATTTCCAAAAACTTGTTTTGAAAACCAAAGAACCATTAAAAATAAGGCCTTCTTTCAAAAAATACTAATGGAATCCATTTAAAACCTTTAAAACCACCCACTCTTCGACTGCATTCCAAGAGTTTTTTAAACTATTTCATAAAAAAATCCATCATGTTTTTCAAACCAAGAATCCTTTTGGATTCCATGATGAAACAAACACTCATGTTTTGAAACCATTTGAAATAATTTACCCATTTTGAACACAGCGAGGGTATAACTCAAAATAAACTATCAAAACCAATTTATTAAAAATTATTAGCTTCCCTTAAAATAGAAAAATCACCTTTTAATACACCATGTACAATTGATTATAGAATCAATCACAATTAAAACACTTTATAAATTTCTTAAGTGAAATCTCCCATTTAAAATGTTTCATGAAACCAAAATCATTTAATAAAAAATCCCTAAGACATTTTTTAATTTATAAAACACTTTTCTCATGAAATCACCTTTTCATACATACAAAAAAATTTCATATGACACAAGAAATCACATAAAAAATGTCATAACACAAGCCTCAACCAATGTCTAATCCAATGATGCTGACATATAAAAAGTCTAACTTTGAATCCTTTCCCATTTCCTTAAAACATTAGTAAATCTAAGAATCAAGAAGTCTAAATTGAAAAATCAAACAGAATATTAAACCAGCCTGAAATGGACACATGGTTGATAGACACATGCTATTTTTTTATTGGTCCCTACAACATATAAGACATCAATCATTTGTCTTTTTATGGTTTGTTAGGCCCTATAAACCCACCTCATTCTTTAATCATTTTTTCCATCTCCATCCTAAAGTACCAAAAAATATCCCCTAAGGCAACTAAATCCATTACATTGAGGTTAAAAGAACCAATTCCATCAGTATCAAACTATAATACAAGAACACCATTAAACGAAAATATGGAATCAAAACAAAAATCCTGACTACCTATGGAAACTTAATGCTTAGGGAGAGAAAAATCTCAAAAAACTCTCCCAACACCTACCTCCCAAGTCCCGACATCCTTATCTATACACTTTCAAAAATCCAAATAAAAAATAGGGAATTCCAAAACCTAGGTCCCACTAAGAACCTAATATTTGATATAATTTTTTAACGAACTGGATTGAGGTGTCATCTAACTCGACACCAAACCTAGTTCACCATAGGGACCAAGGGAATTCCTAATCCCCACAGGATAATAATTAGTGAATGATAATCACATAAAGCACCTTGGTAAAGATTTCAACCTTATAAAATTATATAAATAAGAAACATTAAGAAAACCATATAACATCCAATATGAGATAAACAATATGAACATCTAACAAAAATGATAAACCAATTACATAATAGAGAATAAAACTTAAACACATAAAGATAAGAAGTAACATAAAATATAAAAAGTCAAAGAGGCTGATACAAAATCCCAATGATGAAATAAAATCCCTAAACCAACTACAATGAACCTCTTCATAACAGAAAATCATTACCCAATCAAACATCTCTCTCAGAATATCAATAGAGGTGAAACAAACTATAACAGACTAAGACCTATAAAAATATCGGCATGAGATAAAAATACCATTAGGTATCCACCTTCCAAATTTATGAAATTTCTTTCGTAATACATAATAAAATTTATAGTTTTAAATATATGAGAAAAATGAACATTTTCTATATTCCTTTACATAAGGAAATAAGAAGCACATAATAAATGTGTTATTTTTTTTTTGTTTATTTTCATTAAATGAAAACAATCACTTCAAAAATACATTTTATTCATCCAATACCTATTGGAAAAACCACCATTTTAAATTCCCACTTTAGAACCATTTCATAAACACCTATTTTAAACTACACAATTTCAAAAGTTAAAAAATGTTTCCAATATCAAATGGCTTTCCAAAACATATTTGAAAATCAAGTTCCAGATAAAATTAAAATTAATAGCCTAAATCCATTTTTATTAAACCCACACACACCATAGTTTAAAACAAAAAAGTTTACCATTTTTATATAAAAATAATCCAATTATCTTTATAAGTCAATTATTTACATTTTAAGATCAAACCTTTCAAACTATTTTTAAGAATAGTTTGAAAGAACATTAAACCACACATTTAACTTACTTCTTTGTAAAAAAATTCAAAATACCTTTTCAATATTTTTAATTATAACCATAACATAAATAAGAAGTAAAGAACAAAAAAAATACACCACCATTTAAAATTCACACATCAAGGGTAACTAAAAAACAAGTACATGGGTTCCATGTAATAATCCAAGTATCAGAAGATATAATAAAAAAAAATCTTTTAAAATGATCCTAAATAGGATCATAATTTCATTTGAATCATATTAAAACTCAAATAAATAAGTAAAAACTACAGACCTGATCCCTAGGTCGACACTACTAATCTTTTCCATGTCTTCTATAATACCACCAGACTACATGAAAATAAAACCTCTAGGGATATTACTATTACCACTAGGAACTAAAAAGGTTTCTAGCTCAAACGAACTGCTATCATCTCAGCCTAGATGATGGGGTATAGTGGAAAAAGATTCCCTATTTATAACATTCCTATATTAGTTATTTCATTTATTCATACCTCTAATTATTCATAAAGTACTTCCCATGATAAGACAAACAAAGG
This sequence comes from Viscum album, assembly GCA_963277665.1. Lineage (NCBI taxonomy): Eukaryota > Viridiplantae > Streptophyta > Magnoliopsida > Santalales > Viscaceae > Viscum > Viscum album. The sequence continues at coordinate 59,354,214 of OY728156.1, forward strand.
TAAACATAATCAATTATTACATGCATTAAATATAAAAAAAATGAAATAACTCACACCCAAACTTTTTACACCCTCAAAATAATGTCCCAAACCACATCAAAGTATAGACATTATATAAAGATGAATCAATTTAAGACATCCCCTCATGGTATTACAAGCCACTTCAGACATCAAAAGAATCACATGCGGCTAAAAAGAGTCTCACACCTTTTATGAAAACTCATTTATCATAAAATGAGAAACATGCCTTTTATAAAAACACACTTGGAATTATAATGCCAACTCACACAATTTAAAATTAATCCCAATAAACTCTTCGGACTAAATATCATTAAATCATTTTGAAACCTAAACGGGAAGTCATGCTTCCCTTGAAACAACATTTAAAATCAACCAAGGTTTTGAAAAGGTTTGAAATACCATACACAAGGGTTAACACACCAACTTTTAAATGAAAAAACAATTTTAATTATTTTGAGATCTTTAAACAACTAAAATACTCAATTTGAAAATCAATTAGTGAAATTATACTTTTAAAAACCTCAAACCGATGCTATACAATACTTTTAAAACCAAACTCATCCTTAAAAACCCATTTAGGAATTTTCACAAACACTTGGAATGAAATACCTTTCAATTACATGGGTTAAAAAAATTTAAATCCACTTTGGTCCCCCATGGGTTATATATAAAAAAATAACATTAATAAATAATCATTCTAAAATCAATAAGAATATATTGTAATGTAACATAAAGTGAAAACAATGAAACACCTACCTTAGTTCAAAGAAAAAAATCTACAAGTCATCACCTATGAAAGATAATACTCAAAAAATCCTCAAGAGGTCCTCTTCATACCCTAGTAGTTTTGATTCCCATTTTTCATTTTCTCTAAATCCCAATTGTAATTAACATTTAAATCATTTGTAACTTATTTTATCACATTTTACAACCAATCCCAACTATATGGATTTTATTTGATGATTATTTTTGTCTATTAATAAATAGATATTTCAATATGGGGAAACTAGATTCATTTGGGTTGACCCATTATATGTTGGTAGAAGAAATATTTCAACCAAAACAAATTTATTTTTTGATAGGCTAACATTTTTACAATCCAACCCACCAAGGACTGGTTAGCGGGTGGGATTGCCAACCTATGGGCCGTGGTTAACAATTTAATTAATTATTATATATTTTTAATAATAAATTTAGATATAAAAGTATCACGTTCAAAAAAAATAAACAAAATAATATATTAATTTAACTAAATATTTATTAAATGCATAACTAAATAGAATGATTATGAAAAAATAAAAATTTAAAGATTGAAATTTACAATGAAATAAGGGATATATTTTTATATATTATATATTTATTAAATTCTATAGAACATGAGAGATGAGATTTGTATCAATTTAAACTTTATAGTATATTTAATATTTCAAAATTTATTTCTATAAATATATATATTTTAAAGAAAACAGTTCCAAAATCCATCTTTTACAACTGGTTTTAGGAAGTTAATGTAAGATTCTATCAAAATCCCCTTTTATGGGATTACATATAGAGTTGTCTTTTCATTCTATTTCCAATATGGGACTCAAATATTAAAGAGCTTATAATAGTAATTAAACATCCAATATTAAGTAAAAAAATTATCTTCATGGAGGAAACATGAATATTTTATTATTTTAGGGTAGGAATTATCCCAATTCCTATTTTAAGTATAGGTGAAATGAAAAACATTTATTTTAATTTTATAATTATTTGGAAAAAGTTAATTGAAGTTGTAGTTGAATTTACAGATTATAAAAGTATACGATAAAGGTAATTATAATCAACTTGAAGGATAATTGAAGAAAAACCTCTGTAATAGTGGTAATTTGTAACAATATTATTTCTAGCCACTATGGTAAAGACCTTTATTCTTAGTTTGTCTAAAATGTACTTTCATGATGATTTTGGGGTAAAATTTTCATCATTGAGATGATAAATACGAGTTATAGAGGAATTCATAACAAATTAGGTGTAGTGTAATTAAAGTATATTTTGTGGCTAGAATAATAGGCCACTGAAAATATAGTGGGAGATTACAGAAATCCAAGTGGTCCAGGATAGTGGTTGAGATACTTTCTGTTACTACTTGAGTTCTAGAGGAGCTGGATAGTAGCTCAGTTTAGAGGCTGCCATAACTATAATTCTTGTGGTAGTAAAATGAGATTTTATTGGTGACACTATAGTTTTAGTGGAGGGTCAAAATAGTTCAAGAGAGATTACTGATTTTTTTTATGATAAAATTTTATTAATTTAATTATGTAGAAATTATTAATAAAAACCATTGGGGGATTAAATAGGAGGCAATGTGTAGAGGATACAGATCTCCCTTTCATTCTACTCTCTTATCCCTTTATCTCCTTAATTATTTTTACATTTGGAATATAATTAGAGGTCTATTTGTGGTAGTGGGTTCATAATGATGATACAAAGGTAATCCCTATGGTTTGGTAAGGGTTTTTTTATTCTTTCTTGGTTTAAGTTCTAAACAGACGGATTAAGGATGTTTTAAACTATATTTTCTTGATCCAGATTGAATTGAAAAAATTAACCTATATTTATTGATATATGCACTATAGTTTGTGTATTTGGTAGGTAGTATTAGTCATTTTCCTCTTATTTTGGTGTTTTTGGGTATATTTTCATGGGGTAGATATGGGAATTTTGTTAATGAAACCAAAATATATAAATTAGTAATCTAAAAATTAATGGGTAAATTGGTATAACTTATTATAATTGGTATAGTAATTATTTCAATGGTAAATTTATGTTTATATGGCTTGGTTATATAATCACACAATTAGGTTATAGAGATTAAAGAGGAAATTCATCAAATGGTATGATTTATTCAAGGGTAAATAATGGGAAATCTTGGTGTGAGAAATGTCATCGTAAGTGATGGGTTTTTATGGAAAGTGAAATGTTGATATAGGTGTGATGAGAAAACTCATGAATTTTGAATTTATATAATTGAAAAATAATAATGGAATTATTGTGTTAATTGAACAAGAATATAATAAATGTGTATATGTTTTTGATTAAATAGTAATAATATTAATTGATATGAAAAGAGGATTGTATGATTGTTATGCATTGTGAGTCACAAGTTTCCTAGTTTATTTTGTTTATTGAAATATGAAATAGTTAATACACTAAAAATATCTTTTATATGATCTATGAAAATGTAAATTATTAATGAATTAAGATAGGTAACAAAAAAATTGTCTGGAGATTTAGTTTGTAGAAAAAACCATTGTTAATGTATTTGACCTACTAGGGGATATACCTTGAGCAGAGTGGGGAAGGTGAATGAGGGTATGTCAATTAAAACATTACCTTTCAATGATATTATTATTATGGTTTTTTGGAACTCTTATCTCTTCATCTCAGTGTGTTTAAGCAATATAGAATACAATATAATTACTTTTTTACTTGGTCTAACCCACACTAGGTTACATATAAGGAGCATACAAAAACAATGCGTAAATATAATAAAATCACTAAGCACATTTATTTTCTAATGTTCATAGAGGATTAACTATCCCTATAGGACTACAATCCTCATTTTCAAAACCTCACTTCTCTTTTCATAATTTATGATGCACATTTAATTACAAGTGACTTTTTTTGTCTCCCTAATAAAAAAAATAAAATTAATATTACATATTTGATATCAGTATAGCATGGAACTCCATTTTCATAATGTTAAAGAGCTCCTTCACATTCCTTTAAAAAAATATGTAAATGAGAGTTTGAAGTGCCCCAGGAATGGGTTACACCATAGAGAGGGGGGTGTGAATCAATGATATTGTTTTTATAATTTCTTTTTTTAAAAGTTATCCTCCAAGGTCTATTAGAATATAACCCAATCAATTATAAAAACTCTCAAACTTACTTGATTTTAATAAAATTAAAATAATAAAAGAAAAAAATAATTTTTAAAGGTTTATCTCTAAGGTGTGTTCTCACTTCTTGCTGTGATTGGTTATTCTACCAGAGTTGCAAATTTTACAATATAAATAAAGGTGGTTAAAATGGGTATCCTATCATACACATAATGAATCTCACACAAACACAAAATCTCATCATACTTCTAAGAATCTCACTATATTCACATCCACCAGGTTCTAGTTACAAGAGTTTTGGAATAATGTGAGAAATATTATAAGTGAATCTGGTTTACTCCAATAACTGATGATTATAATCTTCCTTTTTAAGGCATCAAGATAATTTTATCGGATTATGATAACCTATTTAATATATTTTGTCTCTAAAAATCATAGTTGAAATCATATTAGTTCAGCTTTATTACTTAATGCATAACCATCTAATGATCTTCTTCTCAATCTCGAATCACTTAATACACAGAGTCTATAAGTATTTCTTTTTCTCTTCTAACCTCTTGGATTTTCTATCTATTTTAATTCAATCACCCTATTTTAAACTAAGTCTTAGTGTATATTATTATCCCACCCATCTTTTCCCTTAATTGACTATTTATCAATATTCTAGAATTAATTAAATTTTGGAAATCAATTCCATATCATATTCTAGAGAATTATCTTTACTAAATTGCATAACCTGATCCTTTATGTGTTTATTAATTCATATGTTCATGTGGTCATGATCCCAAGATCTCTAAATATCTCATTCTCATTTACCAATTTGTCTCCTGTGATATTATAGTAATACCCTCTTTCTTATTTGATCCCATTTTTTCTAGTAATTAATGATACTTAGGAATAATTTTAGCGGCATTCACTGATAATAATTCAAAAATATATGAATATGATAGTTTAATTTTTTTTGAGTAGTGATCTCCTATCTTCATTTCACCATATCAACTTTGACTGATATCTCTCTAAATATACTTCACAATTTGATACCTCTCATCATGATAAAATATTATAATTAGTCAACCTAAATCATAACATTTTCTTCAAATCACAATTTATGAATTTAGAATCATCACAACATTAACCCATTTAAATTCTAGAAGCATCATCCAAGAAATATTCATCTCCATAAAGTTTTTAACTATTGGCCTAAAGATGACACTTACAAAATGTTCTAGGAACCCTTACATTTTATAATGAGATTCAATGACTTTGAAAAAAATTTAAATAGAAATTTATACATTGTAAGAGACAAATGAATCTTAATTTTTTCAATAAAATTCCCTTTCGTTTTATGATTTTTCACTTTAATTGATATTTTATAAGAGTAAAATGACTCTTAGGAAATGTAGAATGACTCTTATTAAATATCTAAATGAATCTTAAATATCAAAAAATTACTCTTATGATGTCTTAAATGTCTCTTATTAAAATGTAAAATGAATCTTATAGTTTTAAAATTAATGTTATGATATCCAATATCCAAATTTTAAATCCACAGAGTCAAAACGACTCTTATTAAAATTGAATGAATCATACACATACTCGGATAAATTTTATGAAAATGTCAAATGACTCATGCACAGTCATGCATTTTATGAATTTATCTTCCATGATCTAGGATGACTCTTAGAAACTTTCAAATGAATCTTACACAAAGCATTTATCCAATTTTATTCACCATTACACAACTCATAATAAGTCACCAAACTTCCACAAAAGCTTTTAAAAAACTACCCCAATAGACTTAACACTTCTCAAAAACATTATATCACATCCCCAATAACCTCTAATGATTACTTTACATATTTTAAAACAAATAAAATCATTAAAAAATTCCATTAGTCTCTTCAAATCCCCTTTTGGAATTGTTATAATCCTTTTAACAATGCTTTTCCAAATTTAATAACTCATACTCGAGTCATAAAATCACAAACTTTTCTTAATGTGTAATTTGTTGAAACCACACTTTCAGATAAGGTAATATTCTTGATATAATTCATTATATCATGAAAATAGTGTTTTAGAAAATTCACTTAGATTACATCCCTATAAATCCTTGAACCATTTAAATTTCCTCCTCCTAATTTATAATAACCACAAATTTAGATTGGCAGACAAAGAAAGAGTTGTACCTAACCTCTTTGGAAAAAGAATATTTCACTATCTCCTCCACTTTGATAACATAATCCAAACAATTGTGGGGGTTTTCTCATACATATTTAAGTGATAATAAAAGGATAAACATGAAGTTTTAACCATAACTTAGTAAAACTCTCTCTTTTAATTTCTTTTTTAAAGAAATTTTTTATTTAATCTTTAGGGGAAATGAATTATAATTTGTTGTCTCTATTATCCACTCTTTATTTGATAAACTGATGCATGATATCAATGTGTTTTGATATTGAGTACTGAATAATATTTTTGGAAAGATCAACACCACATTTATTTTCATAATAAATCCTTTTTGGATTCTCAAATTCTACCATTAGATCTTATATCTTCACTTTTATCCACGAAATTTCTGTGTAGGCATGTGTTACTACTATATTATGCCTATATCAAGACCAAAGAAATAAAAATTTGCTTCTTGTTATTTTATCTTACACACATTAAAATAAAAAGAAATATCCAAATTATATGTATTTTATATATATGAAAACACCAACCTAGTATGCATCTGTGAATCCCAATAGATTAAATTACAAAATTCCTTTTTACACTATTCTATAACTCAGAGTTCCCTTGACATACATTAGATTTTTTTTCTGCCTACACGTGAGACTCTTTAAGTTCACTTTTATATCTAGCACAAATATTCACTATATATACTATATATAGACTTGATCCTCTCAGATAAAGTATAATTACAATGATTATTCTATAGTCTCCTTAATTCACACTATTTCCAGATTTATCTTTACCTAGTTTAGTACAACCACTATAGGTTTTGGATTTGCCTTAGAATCCTCAATGCCAAATTTCTTCAATAATTTTCTGATATATTTTTCTTGGTATTGGAAGATGTAATCATATTTTTGTGTAATCTTTAATCCCAAAAAGTATCTCATATCACCTACAATGGACATATTAAAATTCAACTTCATCTTCCCAGAAAACTAATTACAAGTACACTACTTGTCACCTATAAATATTATGTCATCATCATAAACTATGAAAATTATAGTACCTATGGAAATATATTCATATGAATATTACTATCAACCTTCACTTTGGTAAATTTTAATTGTTTTATATAGCTATCCAACTTATAATACTAGAATCTAAGAGCATGTTTTAACCCATATAAAGTCTTCTTTAGCCTACATACCATGCTTCCATCTCTTTCTAGAATGAATACTTTATATTATTTAATAAAAAATTATTTTTTCTAGATCACCATTTAAAAAGGTAGACTTCCAATCCATCTATAATACCTTATAGTGTCTTTGTGACACCACTTCTAAAAACATTTTGATTGATTCCAATCTACCCACTGGTGTAAATGTATCTTCAAAGTTTATCCCTTCCATATGAGAATACACCTTGCATAAAATTATTTTTTTTTCTTGAAACATCACCTTTCTCATTTTATTTATTCATGAATACACATTTGTTACCTATAAGTTTTTTTCTTCAGGTCTAGGTACATGCTATAATGCGGAATTTTTATTTATTTGATCAAGATCTTCATTCACAGATTCTATAAACTCCTCATTATCAACTACTTTGGATAATTTTTGGGTCTCAATATATGATATAATTAAAGTTTTACTTTCAAGACTTTATCTTATTATTGTCTTCATATGATCTTATTGATTGAAAATGATAATTTTGAATCAATATGATTCTTTAATATTTGATGCCTTGATTTCTCAATTCCATCCTCTTTATCTTCATCACTAGATTGTTCATAATCAACATCAATAGAATTTTACAGATTCTAAGTTTCTTCCGTATTTTCTTTATCTTGAATCTTTTATCCATGTGAATCATAATTTTCAATCACTAATTTACATATTACATTAGTTTTTCTCTATAATTTTTACATGAAAACGTTAAACTAATTTTTATAGCCTTTTATTCTAACATTTTTACCCTCTTCCATTTAATAATTATCCCATAATGATAACTTCTTATATTTTTTCTTCAAAATTTCCCAGATTAGTGTTCCTGATCTTTATATAACAAATAATTCTAGATATTTCAAAGTAATTTACTATTGGATTTCTCTCATGACACATTATATAAGGTTTCATGTGTGTATCAAGTCTTAATAGAAACCTTTTCTATATATGCAGACGTGTACACACTACTTACCTCCAAAATAAATTTGAGATTTTGTGTTCAATAAGTATTTCTATACCCATCTCAACTAAAACCCCATTATTACTTTATACTACACTATTTTTCTGGGGAGTTTATGGTGTACTGTATTGATTATTAATTCTATTATTTTCAAGATATCTTTCAAAAGCATATTAGGTGTATTATTTTTGATTATCTGATCTTAATTTTTTGATATATACACCCATTTATTTCTCAACCTCTATTATAAATATTTTAAACATATCAATAAATTTATAATTTTGCTTAATAAAATGAAATTAGTAATCCAAGTGTAATAATAAATTAGAGTAATTAAATAAAGATAACATATGGTATAATTTTATCTCATAGGCCCACATAAGTGAGTTTGAATAAGATCAAGTGGTATAAAGGACAAAATCTATACTCTTTTATGATTACCTTGAACCATTATCCTTCTAAAAATATTTAAAAACAAAATATTTCTATATTTTTAATTAGGGTATATCTCTCAATATATTATAATTTAAAATTTTACTCATTTTTCTTTGACCAAGATATCCAGGTTTCAATTAACATAACGTGTTTTCATCTTTAACAATCTAATAGAAATAATTGACAGGATCAATAATTTGAATCATATTACACCCTTTTTTACTAGAGTGATGATCCTTCCATATTTTTAGTTTTTGAAAAAACATGAGTCTTTCTTGAAAACTACCTCATTTAATTTACCATAGAGTTGGATAATAATTAATAAAATGTGTTTAATCCCTTTAAAATATATTATATCTCTAAATATTGTCTTTTGGTCATCAATGTTAATAGAACCAACTTTATTTTTAAAAAAATTTCATTACCAAAATTCATTGCCCCTACATTATGTTTTATAACATTCTTTAGAAATTTAGTATCACCATTAATATGTGAGGAACAATCAACTTTAAGAATCCATGAATTGGTTCTCTTGTAATTATTAAATGTAACCTAAAAAACAAGACTTTTATTCCTTCATTTTGTAAATTAATTTTTTTCCCAAAATAGAAAAACTATTCAGGAAGGTTATTCATGAAATAATCAACACAATGACCCATTCGGTGACATCATAGATTTCATCTAAGTATTCAAACATGTTCTATATATATATAATTGGTTCATTTTTTTGTCATAACTTTCTTCTTTTGTGAATTCCTACTAATATTCTTAGAATTTCTACCCTTTGATTCATTCCTTGTTCTTGGTAAGGATATGCTGAACCAATATAAGCATGATTTGTTCCCAAAAAATCCAAAAACCAATAATATCCTTTGAATCAGGTTTTTCTATAATGATAATAATTATATCTATAATATTGGTTATGTCTCCTTTCCATAGGTTTCACTTGTTTTTATCATTTGTGGGAATATCTTTATGATTGGATGCTTGACGAAGGCTTATCTTGTTCTTCTTTACATAACAAAATTTTTCTTTTACTCCTTCAGTTTTTTTCTTAATTTAAATATATTTTTTCACTTATTTTCATCTTTTACCCAATTTTTTTCTATGGCTTGTTGATTTGAAACATACTCAACACCATTCTGGTTTGGATAATTTACAATAAAATTTCAAATTCCACCTCATTTATAACACATTATTGGGAGTTTTACATTATAATTTCTCTTTCCCCTTTTGAATTTATTTTAAATAAGATCCATAATTCTCTTATAGTATTCAACCACATCCTCATCTCCATATTCACTTAAATATTCAACTTATTTATCTTTAATTTTGAGTTTTCACATGGCCTCAAAAACCATTTCTATCTTGAAACTATTTTTTAATGCTAGAATATTTCCCATTTAATAAGTAATGATAATATTTTGTTATTAATAAAGATTTATATTTTATTTATCTTCAAATTATAAACTTTTGGGATTTAATTTTTTTTTTGGAAAATGTCTCATCAAATTCTTAACTATTGTGGTTTCATCCAACTTTTTTCTATAAACTAAGATATTGTGGAAAATTTAATTGAATATTGGAAGGTATTAATTAATGTTTTCTTCACCATACATATTCACATCCTCAAATACACTTTTCAACATTTTCATCTTATCTTCACTTAATTTCACACTTCCTTCATAATTTCTCTCCATTTTATCCCATATCTCTTTCGTTATTTGAAGCCCCATCAATTTTTTATAAAAATTTTCTAATAGATTTATGAGGATATAATTTTGGGATTTTACATCAACTTCTAAATTTCTCTTGTTACCAAGATACATTGGATCATTTATCTCAATGGATGGAAATCCCACTATTACCACATTCTTAACTTCTAGTCAAAGAGACATAAAGCTGGGTAATATCATATTCTTCCAGATGGGATATTTGTTTACATAAAAAGTGGGTACAAACCTATTGTTAACTTAAGTAACCAAAAAAGGGAATGTGGTTGATTAGATACCAGTTGATGTGCCTTAGGAATGGGTTACACCACTAAAAGGGAGAGGGAGGGGGGTTAATCAGGAGTGATTAATATTTATAATTTATTATTATAAAATAAAACTATTTAATTTTTTAAAATATTATCCAATCAAGTAGAAACTATCATCCTAATCCCATTTTAGAAGGAAATTAAAATAAAATAGGGTAAAAACAATTTTTTCAAGTCATAGTCCCATTGTAAGCACCTACTTCCTACTGTTATTGGTTATTCACCATGAGTCATATAATTTTCATAATAAACACAAGTTGTTATAATGGGTAGCCTCTTAAAACCATAATGAACCACACATAAATACAACATACCACAATTTTCATAACATCTCACTGGATCCACATCCTCCCACTATTAGTTTTAAAAGTTTCAGTATTAGGTGATAATAATAACAAGCGAATTTGGGTTTCTTTAGAAACTAATGATGAAAATATTCCTCTTTGAGCCTTTAAGATTATTTGATTAGATTATGATAACCTATTTAGAATATCAGAACTTTTTAATCAAAATTGAAATAATACTAGTTGGTATTGCTCACTTTATGAATAATTAGTTGATTATCAGTCTCTCAATCTAGAATAGTTGAATACTAAATCTTGAAAAATTTATTTTCTCTTCTTCTTAACTCATGGATTTAGTCTTTATTTTTTCTTAGTCACCATATTTTAGGCTTATTATTTGGGAATATTATACTTTCACCAATATGATTCCTTCAGTAAGCATCTATTAATATTCTATAATTAATTAAATTATAGAAATAAATCCCATATCATATTCAAAATAATTCTCTCAACTAAAATGTAAATCATTATCCCATACCGTTTTTTTATTCAGATGTTCATGTGTGAATTACCACACGATCTTTGAATATTATATTCTCATTTAACTGTTTATATCTAGTGATATTATAGTAATACTCTCCTTATCATTTGATCTCATTTTAGTAGATAATTAAAAAATATTTGGGAATAACTTTATGAGTGATCACTAATAATAATTTACAAATATATGAATATGATAATTCCAAAATAAATAATCTCCTCTATTCATTTCATTAAACATAATTTGACTGGTATCTCTCTCATATTATTCTTAGCATGACACATCTCATTATGGAACAACATTTAAAGTACTCAACTTGAATCACTATATATTTATTAACTTATGATTTATGAATTGAATACCAACACAACATCATCCTATTTAAATTATAGAATCATATTCTAAGAAATATTTATCTTCTATTTTGTTTTTAAAAATTTTGACCTAAAGATAGATCTTCTGAAACATTCTACCCACACATACATTTTAGAATGATAATCCATTCCTTTTTAAATTTTTCTGAGAGAAATTTGTATATCATAAGAGTTAAATCACTCTTATGTTTTTCTCTTAAATCCATTTACTTTATTTATTTTTCACTTAAAATGATATTTGGTAAGATTAAAATGATTCTTATGAAATCTATAATGACTCTTAAACTAGTTCAAAATGAATCTTATATATTCACCAAATGAATCTTACAAAGTCTGAAATGAATCTTAGGGAAATTTCAAACGACTCTTATGAAATCTCATACCTTTTCCAAATTTTTAGTCTCTAGAGTCTGAAAGACCATTATGAAAACTATATGACTCTTACACATACTCAAATGACTCTTATAAAAAATTTCAAATAACTCTTACATATTCTTTAATTTTTAAAATTTCTCTTTCCCTACTCTTGAATTAATACCACTCAATTCTAAATGACTCTTATATAGAGTACTAATTGAGTTTTCTTCACCATTTTTAAACTTAGAATAAAACATATAAATTCCTTAAAATCTTCTCAAAACTACCCCATCAGACTCAACACATCTCAAAAAACACTCTATCACCATAATATAAAATCCTCAAAAGATTAAAATTATTCTTATACATAGTTTCAAAAAAAAACAATCCTTCAAAAATTTCATTGATATCTTCATTGTTATGAACCAACCTAGTTCAACCTACCTTGTGACCTAATATTTCTCATCACATAGACAAAGGAACATTTTTATCACCACATTCTAGAAACATGTGTTAAGAAATAAGATTATACATCGATGGTACAATTCCACCTAATAATAAAATAATTATAAAAGGACTACCAACCAAGAGTCCATCATTATCTCCCCATATATTGAAGATTCACACACATGAGATAATCAATTTTAAAATAAAAAACATATGAAATAAGATATAACATAACAAATAAAAACTCAAAAAACCATTAATTTTTTTTAATATAAACATACACATACAATTGAAAGATAAATAAAGAAAAATGGAGGACAAGGTGGAATAATACACAAGGTAAAACCAAAATGGTATAATTGAACTTGATCAAAAGGAATACCAAAACATCCATCTATATACACCAAGTTAATGATATTCACTTGTAACCTCTAAAATACCCAAACCAAATACATGTGATCATTATCTCAGACTAAGTTGTGTGTGACATAAAATTACATCACAAACCATAAGAACTACACACACACACTGGGGGTGTATATAGGGTGTGAGTAATAAATACTAGTAGGTATACTTCCCATACCAAGTTAACACCCTTAAAATATTAATCCATATAATTATAGTTTTAATATACAGATATGAAAATATTATTTTTATTTCAAATGAAACAATTAACATTAGATCTCTATGAAAAATAATTTCTTTTTTAAAATATCAAGATATTTTTTTTACTAAAATAATCTTTAAAAGTCCCACCATAACATAAAAAAGATGAATTGATTATGGAAGGCCAAATTAAAATATCACCTTTTTAAAAAAATCTAATGTTTTCACATGTTTATGAAACCATTAACTTTTTTTAAATGTAATGAACATAATGAAGGGTAAACATGTTTTTTAGAAGAAACACTATCCAAGGTCAAAACTTAAGAAATTTAAGAAATTAAGTATACTAATATAATATTTAATTAAATTATTGAGTCAAAAAAATTATTTAATAGAGATAACCATACTTTTATACTTAAACATAAAATCATCCTTTTATGAAAACATCACTAATAAATAATTTCAATAAGGTAACCATATTTAAAAATTAACAACAACCATCATAGAAACACCTAAGAGCCCTAAATACAATCTAGGACATTATAGTATCTGAATCCATATAATTGGAATTTATTATATGATCCAATTTCTTAAACATTCAATTTTACCCCACCTGAACTGACTAATAGAAAAAATCCACAAAGAAAATAATAGTTTTAACTTGGGCCCACTAGCTAGATTTAAACCATAAACTAGTGAAATACTCATACCTAGATTTCCTAGTTATCCACCCAAGGATTCACCTGGAACATATGTGGAGGTGATTGATATAATATAACATGTATCAATATAATAAGAAAAATTCAGAGTTATAAACCACCCTCACCTAAAAAAACCATTTATAGAGGCATCATTATGTAATAAAATAAAAAAAATAGTGATAACTACAATACACTATAAATATGTTTTAAAATAAAAATCAACCCTTTACTTAGAAAATAATAATACACTTAACTTCAAGGGAATGTGTAACACAAAAATATAAATCCAATTGGGAAAAATATCAAACAATACACTAGATTTAAAATTATAACAAATGACATCAATATTAATATTTCAAACCCAACCAAAACATTTAAGGGGATGAAAGGAAATAAAATTTCTATTTTCAATGCTAATAGAAAAAGTATCTTGGAAGATTTTGAAACATAGAGAAATTTATAGGAAACCTAAAGAAAATAATAATTTAAATTCATTATAATTAATAAGAATTTATTTTATAAAATTCAAATTAATTTATTCAAGAAAAACCATAGATGTAATTTTATTGAACTCTTTCAATGTATGGATTTATGGTTATAGGTTTTAGGCATTAAAATATTAGAAATATAATTTTAAAACAAAATAACTTTATAAGAACCAAAGTAAATTCATAGACTCATCAAAGATATACATTATATAACTTATTCTAATCAAAAACCAATGTTAGAACATCAATCAATCAAGGTTCAATCAATAATGGAGAATATAAGAATCCACCTACCAAAATCAATGTAAATAGAGTAAGGAAGACTCAAATAATTATTAATAAGTAAGGTTCATACTTATATTAGTTTTTGGAACCCTAAAATTAAATATACCCTAAATTAAAATCAACAATGGAAGAAACTCTAAATTTATGTGGGCATGAGTGTGAAATAATATAAAAGAATAAGAAAAATGAACAAGTGAGGATGTGATTTGATGAATTAAACTTGAAGCAACACACACCATTTATGGATTACCATCAAGGGAGAGTCAAAAAATGAGAGATAATGAGAGGGGGTCGACCCATGATGAATATGAAAAGTAATGAGAGTGAAATAGGGGAAATAAGCACTAAAATGGATTAAAAAAATTATTTGGGTTTTAAAAGGATACATGGTATTGAAAACCATGTAGGAACCATTTAATTAATACTATAAGTGAATAATTTTAAATTCATGGCTTGGGAATAGTTTCTAAATAATTATTTTTTTGTAGCCTGTAAATTATTTAAAAAAAATCAAAATTTTCACTTAAAACACTTTAAAAAACCACTAATAGTCATTAAACGAAATACATATAAGGTAATGATACCATTAGTGCCATAATTATCCAGACCATATAATTTTTTACCCCTATAAAGTATATATAGAATATATTTCTCAAATAATTGACAAGGTTTAAACTACCTCTTCAAAGTCACAACTCCAAACTTAGAAGTACTTCATTAAACTATTATATAAACTAATTATCAAGAATAGACTGTTAAGAGTCTTAAGAAAACTTCCATACAAAATGATCATTTGTCTAGGGATTACATGATACCCTTTGATCCTTCTCATAACTCTAAAAAGAGCCTTCATGATTCAGGATAGAAACCAAGAATCCTATTATAGAAAATCATGTCAAGTTCACAATATAATGCTCAACTTTATTATGCATGGAAAACAAAGAAGTATCTAGACCAGATTTCCAAATACGGTTCAAATTTAACAAAATATTGGTATTTTTATGGGTAGTGATGAGTTGGGGAAGTAGTAACTTAAATTTAATGAGAGAAATAGTGTAATAATAAAATGATATGCCATTATTCATTCTAAATTATTAGTACTTATTATAAGATGCTATATTTTTTGGGTACTTTTTCCCTTAGTTTCCCATTAAACTATTATTATGATTAGGTAGAGTTTGTTTGGACCTTGTTAAAGGATCATTTATAGACTTTTGGGGAGCTTTTGGGAGAAAGTAGTAGTTATAGAGAAGCTACTGGAGAATCCTTACTGTGGAAAAACTTGCGGCATAAATTAGTGTTTTACACTGTAAATTATTAATTTACGATGTATGGACTTTTTATGTATTAAGTATCTTGGGTAGACTCAACAAAAGAGGAAATTATGACTTAAATTACCTATTTATGTTCTAAATACCTCAGTGAATATAAAAATAAATTCTAATTTAATGTGTAAATTTCTTATTTATGTTGTAAATACCTCGTGTGACTTGTAAAGAAAAAGGGAAAATTCCATTTTTACCCTTATGAATTTTAATTCATTTATTCTTCCTCCTCCATAATTCTATTGTATAGTAGCAGCACCAAAGACCTCATCTCATATAAACCTAGGTTTTTTTAGATCTTCTTTATACAAGATCTGATTCAAATGCTATCGGTCATGTTGGATCACCATCATCAAGGTTATGTTTCTTGTTTGTTATTTCCTCACTTTTCCTCACTATTTGTGATATTATATCCATGTGAGTTAATATTCCCTATTTCAAGGTTGGTGGTCAATTTCTCTGATTTCTCTTATTCAAGCCTGAATTAAAGGATAACACTATATGAGGACTGGTCTATCAGTATAAGGTAGGCAGTCTTTCCAATTTTCCCTAAAAATATTGATTTCTATATTATGAGTTGTTGTTATGTGAGGTAGAATTTCCATGTGACACCCTTTTTAATGTCTAATTTATTTATTAAATTGTTATCACCTTTAATGGGTTATCCTTTCACCCTAAAAAGTATCGTTAGAGGTTGTCTACCACAATGTGAGCCACCCCTTAGGATGTGTTTCTTTAAAATCCCCTTTTAACTATGACTTGAAATGAATTTAAACCACCTTATGAGGTGTGTCAAATGGATTTAAATAAATTCATGGATTAATTAAATTGATTGGAATGATATTATAACTTCTTATGCCTCCTAAGCCCAGGCTATGTAATGGAACCACCTTTTGAGGTGATTTGACTTGATTATATAAATAAAATGGATAAATAATTAAAATAAAAGGTGAATGGTATAATCATTTCACCTATCCTTTTTTGAATATGAATTATAATTATGGATAATATTATGATTATGGATACTTGATGAATAATTAAATCATACTTTATTGTTTTCAAATAACTTGAATTATATTAAAGGTGAGGCATTACCTAAGAAATACTTGGAATTACTTTATGGTTTGACTTAAATGTGCACATGGGACCCCACTGATTCATTGATACATCTTCAAAGTGATAGAACACACTTGGATTAAATTTTTTCTTAGATTGTGAATACCTCATATTGGAATTTAGGGTTTTTCTATGTTTTAAAAAATTAAATAAATTTAATTCCTTGGATGATTCTCCCTATATTTGTCTTGATATTATGAACTGCCTTGGTTACTAACTTGGGATCCTTTCATGTTTATAATTGATGCTACTTAGAAAATTTTCCTAGGGATTGGGTATCACTTTCCCCTTATGGTGAACCACCAAGTGTACACCCTTATGGACTTTACCTAGTTTATAAAACTCAAAATCCATTTAAATTATCACACTTCTTATGACTATCATTTTACATGGATGCCCTGGTTGTACACCTTGAGTCATGGACTTATAAATGTAAATATAAAATGTCATTGTTCAGAGGTATTCCAGCTTACATCAATGAAGGTAGTATTTTAATGGTATCCCATGAGGAACCCAGACTAATGAGTTTTAATTATTTATCACTTTGTTGATTATGCCTACACACTAATTATTATATATTCACAGACTAGATAGTTCTATAAACTGTTGGTGGAAGGCTACTGAGTTCTACTCACACCCTGTTTGGTCTATCGATTGGTACTCAAAAAAACTTCATGGATGTAGTTAGAGACAAATTGATGCACCATACTATGGATACTTTATTTTATATACTAGGATGGAGTATGAGAGTGGATGGATGATCTTATTCTTTCGATGTTGTTGGAAATATATTTTTGTATTTTATTCCTTTTTTATACTTTCAAAGTATATATTCTTGTTCCCCTTATCTTTATTTTGTATTAAATCATGACATCATCTATATATGACATTTCTTATAGATTTTGGTTATTATAATCATCTGGATGTTTGCATCCACTATTTCTAGTACTATTATGTTTACATTTATTATCTATTATTTCACCACAATGTTACACTCTAATTATGAGGGTATAGTCTCTCCATCATACCATCATAAATACTCACTATTAGTTGGAAACCTATGGTGTATGGGGAGGAATGATTGAGGCTATTTTCCCAACTAGGTTCAGTTAATTTTGAGTGAACTGAGTATGAGATATCACAAAGTGGTATCAAAGTGGGTTTATTTTCCTTTATATTACTATTTTGGGGTTCATAGAAAGGAGATTATAAAGTGTTAGAATTTTTTTAATGAGCTTATTCCTGGGATTAGTTAACCAATGTATAGAGAAAATTATATGTTACTTAGGATGGGTATTACTGTTCTATATTTCTCTTTTTACAGCTTAATTGATTTCACCATGGGGAAACATACATGATTTATGATGTTTTATTGATTATGGGTTTTTACACTTGGCCTAATATGTCAAGGAGGTATTATCTCAAAAATCATTATAGACATATAGAGATTTATATTTCATACATATGACATGCTTTGTTTATTTTATTGCGTGAATTGTCTGCAACATATTATAGTTCCTTGACTGTTATACTAGTGATTGTGTTAATGTTTCTTGTAAGAAAGGAATAATAATTGGCTACTTAAAGTGTATGAATCAACCTAAATGGTTTCTTACCACATAGATTGATGGTGACACCTTAACTAACCAATTATCACATGATAATCTATTTAACCATGATTACATAAGATGAAATGTTAGTTTATTATGATTAAATGGATGGAAATTGTGATTTATAAAGTTAGTACTTATATAAATTAGGAATAGTGATCCATATTAAAGATTCATCGTATATGTATTATTATATACTGAGACTAATTATAACATGTCTATTTTCACTTACATGAGGTACCAATTTAAATTTATAAGTATAGGTCTTTAAAACTTAGGAATGGTAACTCATCTAACTATACCATGATATATAAGAATATACATATGAAATTGTTGATTATTAAAAGTTAAATGAAATGGTTACCATTAAATGGAGATCTCAATTTAAACTTAAATTTCTATCTATATCTTGAAATTGAAAATCTATATGCTGAAACCTATACTAAGAAATAAATAACTTGACCCCTAACCTGACCTTAGTAGTGGGTAGTAAGGAGTATCACTTTTCTTCAATTGTGATCTTCTATATCACCCAAACTTGGCTTTAAGAGTAGGAAGTTGGGTGTTAACTTTTTCATAATAAGGATTTATAAATGTCTTATTCTATTATCTGGGATCTTATTTTTTATTGAAACTCAATTTGAGTCATGTTTGATATTTGAGATATATTCCTCCATGATGACCTCAGTTCAAATTCTAGGAAGGTGGAAATGACCATGCTCAGGAAGTGGTGGTACCTATCCCACTAGTAGTTCCACCTATAACACCTCATTTTATACAAGATATGGGTGTCAATGCTCAATTTAAAGTTGGTTTATTATAACTAGTATAATATATATAGGGAGATACATAACCTACCTATTCTATGGAATAATTGACCTAGGAGTTCCAACAGCAGAACCCTTATATCTTTTTGGGGAAGGCGGTCCTCAGGCCGTTGAGTTATGTCTATAGGCTATGTTATCTATCTTTGAGCATATGAAGAAACATTTAGAAATGAGAGTGATGCTCACAACATAAATGCTCCATGGGTATACTAAGATCTGGTGGAATATTATTTCTCAAATAGATCGTCATTATGATATAATTTAGATATATTTTTAGATAAAATTGTATGATTATTTCTTTCAAGTGATGTTGAGGGCTGACTGATCCAAGGAGTTTATGCACCTAGAGTATTTCAATTCATCTGTTATGGACTACTCTACTCATTTTATAGACCTTCAATGTTTCATTCCTACTCTCCTTAGTGACGAGAAGTCCATGGATAAGTGATTTGAGGATGGACTCATGTATGCCATCCAATCTTAGGTGAATGTGTTTCGTTTGACTACTATCACTAATATAGTGAACTAGGATCTCATCATCGAGTGCAACCTGAGATATTCTAAGGGTTTACATCATGGTGGTTTAGTACCTCAACAAGGTAGTGGTTCATCTAGAAACAGGAAGTGTCATTTTGAGATTAATCATGGGGTAAACAGTAGACAAAGTGCGCACTTGGGTAGCCATGTGATATTCCACCAATGGGTTAGGTCGGGAGACACAAACCCTGGTGTAACAAATACCCATTTGAGTTATGGCCTTGTGGAAAGTTGGGTTATTATTAGTAGTCTTGTAGGAAATTTTCTCCAGTTGTTAGTGAGAGTGGATCTCCACTGACACTAGGTTCTGGAGTGGTATTTATAGCTCTACACTAGTTAGAAAACTATACAACTATCGACTGATTATGTTGAGGAGGTGGCTATGGATGAGGGATATATATATAGGATATGAAATTTCAATAGAGCATACCAACTCAGGGTAGTTAGGTTATAGATTATGGTCACTGATCGGGCCAGATACATTCAGTGTAACCTACACATGGGGAAAACGGTTCCAGTATATCTATAATTTGACGTAAAATTTTTGTAGCATTGAATTTATTATATGATTTATTAAATATATTTTATTTACATTATTTTATATCTTTATCCATCATGGTAAATATTTTTCTCAAAATTCAGTATTTTTTTGGAGTGATGACTCATGATACTCTATTGGGAGTGTGTTATGAGAGTGTACTATGATGTAAGGAGTTTCCCCTCGATATTGGTGACTATAATTTCTTATGGAAACTCTTAATCCTCAAGATGATAGGTTTTGACATCATTCTTGATATGGACTGGTTGGTTATTTTTTAAGCCAAAATTGATTTTTATCATTAGAGGGTGCCTTTTACATTATCCAAGGGGGTAACTATATTTACAAGGGAAAATGGGATGTCCATACAAGTCAATATAGAACTGAGCATCATGGGTTTGGGGGTGTGATAGCAATTATTTATAGTCTTTTTCTTAAGTGATCAGGTATTATGATAGATAGATTTCACTCTAGCGGTGGCTCATTTTAGCGATATTTGTCCCAATGACTTTTTTAGACTACCTCACAAGATAAAGGTGGAGTTCACTATAGATCTTGTTCCATGAGTAGAAACAACATCTATTCATCCTTATAGGATGGCTCTTACCGAGATTCAAGAACTCAAAAGGCAGTTAGAGGACCTAGAAGCTAAGGGTTTTATATGAACATGTACCTAACCTTGAGGTTCTCTTGTTCTTTTCCCCAAGAAGTTATACAAAACCCTTAGGCTTTATGTAGATTATCGAAAATTCAACTTTCTTACAGATAATAATTGACATCTAATATATTGCAAAAAGACATCTTCAAACATCTATGAGGATTCAATTATTTCTAAAAAATTTATTTTAGGTTAGAATATCATTAGGTACTTTCTAGACCCTCATATATACCATGTACAACATTTGTAGTAGATATATATTGTATGGGTATTTTTTCATTCTTTTCACTCTCATGAATGCACTAATAGTTTTCATGGATCTGATGAATCGAGTTTTTGTACCATATCTATATTAATTTGTAATAGTGTTCATGGATGACATCTTGCTGTACTGATAGACTCATCATGATCATTCCAAACAACTTGACATCATGTTGGGTACACTAATAAAGCCCGATCTATATGCTAAGCTCACAAACTACCACGTTTGGATTGAAATTTTTCACTTCTTGGGTCAAATAATATTGGAATCAAGAGTATACATAGACCTAGTGATAATGAGAGCTATGATTTCTTAAGAGAATCCCAAGAATGTATTTCATATTCAGAGATTATTTGGGATTACTGGTTATTATAGTAATATTATTCAGGATTTATCATTCCTTATAACACCTCTAATGGGATTGAAAAATAAAGGTGTTAGGTTTTCATGGACCTATGTTGTGATAAATCCTTTCAACTGATAAAAGGAAGGCTTAACTCATTGTAGATCCTGATTTTAACTAATACTAGAAGATTCTATACTATTTATTATGATGCATTAAGTATCAGGAAGGGATCCATTTTGATGAAAACAACATGGGTCATGGTGTACGAGTCTCGGTAGTTGAGGCCTTATGAATATAATTACCTAATGTATAACCTCAAGTTAGAATTTGTGATTCATTCCTTACATTGTTGGAGAAACTAATTGTTGGGGGAGTGGTTCATTATATACATGAACCATAAGATCCTTAAATTCATATTTACCTATCATGAATTAAAACGTTGACAATGAATATGGGTTGAATGACTAAAATATTTTGACTTTGATCTTGATTATATTTCTAATAATGAAAAGGCAGTGGTGAATGCTCTAATATGAAAGAAATAGACACAAGATATTCAAGAATCTAATAGTGAATGGTAGTTCATGAATCTATTTTCTGATATTTATATTAAGGTCTCAAAGTGTCATGGGAAACCTATACTCACATACTTATCAGTGACCTCATCATTTTTGGATTGAGTGATTATGTGATAAATTTATCATCTCATAGGATTGGTACTAAGGGAGAGTGCATTAGGTAAGGACCCACCGCCTGGTTGGGTCATTGATGAGGATGAGATCTTACACATTCAAGGGAATTTTATGGGTTCCATAAGTCACATGAGAGGATTTGATGTGGGAGTTTCATTCCTATTATTATAAAGTACATCCCATTATTACCAATATGTACCATGACTTACACCATAATTATCGGTGACCAGGGATGAAAAAGAAAATTGTAGGGTTTGTTGCTCGGTGTTCCACCTATCAGTAGTTGAAGGTAGAACATCAGTGACTTATAAATATTTTATATCCATTTCCTATCTTGGAGTGAAAATATGATAAAATCACTATGGATTTCATGATAGGATTACAAAAATCCCCTTGAGGCAATGATATAGTTTTGGATATCATGGACAAGTTGGCGAAGGTTTCCCACTTATTGCCTATCAAGGATACCTTTTTAGTGTATGAAATTGGAAGGATTCATGTCTAAGAGATTATATTCATTCACATAGTTACAAATACTATTGTATTATATAGGGACACTCATTTTACATTGAGATTATGTAAGGGGTTATAGAAGGCATTAGGTTCATAGGAACTCCTGAGTAAAACCTATCACCCTCGGTTTGACAGTCTATCTGAGCATACTATACAGGTGTTCATGTCTATTCTTAGAGAATATGTCATTGATTTTAGAGGTTCTTGGTAGGAACATATACCTCTTTCTGAGTTTTATAATAATAATATATTTTAAGAGATTATACAAATGACTTCTTATGAGGACCTATACTCTAAGACATTCCAATCACCTTTGTGATGGTTAGAGGTAGAGGAGGCATCGCTACTGGGACCATGTCTAGTTCAAGAGAAATCAGAGTAGGTATAACTTATCAGGAAGCGTATGAATAAAACTTAGTCTAGGAATAAGTCTTATGATTGTTATTGTGAATGAACTCTATAGTTTGATGTTTGGAATTAGGTATTCTTGCATATTTCACTTAGGATGGGTCATCAATGGATTCAGAACCCTTTGAGATTTTATATAGAGTTGGTCTGGTAGCCTATTGGTTGTAGTTACCTCAGAGGTACTAGACCATGCATGAAATTTTCCAAGTTTCTTAGCTTCTCCATTGTTACTCTAACTTGTATTATACCACTGATCCAGTGGATGTTGAGATAGAGGTTGATGCTTATTTTTTGAAGTATCCAATTCATATTGTTGATCATAAAATGAAGGATCTTTGAGGCATATCATTTCCTATAGTATGGGTGATATGGAAGCGTTGATATATATAGGATGATACTTGGGGAGATAAACTAATAAACATTCTTAGGGGCTGGAATTATTCTTGGATGATGTCCAACAACCCTCTAAAGGGAAACTCGGTGATGAGTTGTTTTAAAGAGGGGTGGTTGTAGGATACCATATTTTATGGGTATATTTTTCCTTAGTTTATTATTAATTTTTTTGGGGTTTAACGATCCTTCATAGACTTATAGGGGTCTTCTGGGAGGAATTAGTAGTAGTAGAGAAGTTATATGAGAACTATGACTACAGAGAAACTTTTGATGTAAATCAGTGGTTTACACCATAAATTTGTAATTTACAGTGTAAACCCTTTTTATATCATAAGTGGTTTGGGTAGACTTGATGAAAGGGGAATTTACATCATAAGTTCCAAATTTACTCTATAAATACCTCGAGGCCTGTAAAAATTAAAGGAAATTTATAGCATAAATTTTGTATTTATGTCATAAATACCTCATATGGATTGTAAAGAAATATAGTAAAAACTATTTTACCCTTTATGATTTTGAACTCATTTCTTTTTCCTCCTCCCTCATTCTCACATACTGAAGTAACATATAAGCTCTCATATCTTCTCAACCTAGGTTTCCCTTTTTTATCTTCTTAATAAAAACCCCAATTTCAATGTCATCGGTCATGTTGGATCCCCATCAAGAAGACTACATTTCCTCTTGGTTCTTTTCTTACGTTTTATTATTGTTTACAATAATATATCCATGTGAGCTAATATTCCCTATTTATAGGTTTTTTGTATATTTCTCTGATATCTCCCATTATATCCCTACTTAGAGGCCAATACTAGATACATATTCATCTACCAGTATAATCTAGGTGTTCTAGCCCTTTTTACCGAAAAGTATTGAATTTTATATTATGTTCTACTGTGTTGTGCAACATAATTTCCATGAGATTCTATTTTAAATGTCTAATTGATTTAATAAATTGTTATCACCTTGAATGGGTTGTACTTGTACCCTAAGTATAATCATCATAGGCTATGTACCTCAATGAGAGTCTCCCTTAGGGTGTGCTTCTTTAAAGGTCCATTTTCAGTATTCCTTGAAATGAATTTCAACCAGATTTTGGGGTGTGTAAAATTGATATAAATAAATTAATGGATTAATTGAATTGAATGGAATGATGTGATACTTTTCTAAGCATCCTATTACTAAGAAATTTAATTGAACAAACTTCTGAGGTGATATGACCTAATTATATAAATCAAATGGCTAAATAATTGAAATGAAAGGTTAATGGAATGAACATGTTACCTAGAAATTGTTGATTATGAATTATTCTTGTGGATAATATTATGATTATGGATCCTTGATGAATAATTATATCATGATTAATTATGGTCATAGACCTTGAATTATAGTAAAGGTGAGGCATTCCCTGAGTAATACTTTAACTCCTTTTGTGGTTTTCCTTAGATGGGCTCATGGGACTCCACTGATTCATAAATGCATCTTCAAAGTGATTGACCAAACTTTTATTTGATCTTTTCCTTAGATTGTGAATTTCTCAACTTGACACCAATGATTCACCTATATTTCCAAAAATTAAATAAATTAAATTCATTGGATGATTCTTATTATATTCATCTGGATATTATAGACCACCTTGGTTACTACCTTATGCTCCTTTCAAGTCTAGTATCAAGGATACCTATGACATGTTCATAGGGATTGATTAACACTTTCCCCTTAGGGTGAACTACTAAGGGTACACCCCTATAGGCTTCACCATGTTTACAAAATTCAAATTCCATTGAAATTATAAGAATTATTATAACTATAATTTTACATGGACACCTTGTTTATACACCTTAGATCTTGGACATATAAATGTAAATCTAAAATTTCATTTTTAGAGATATTTCATCTTACGCTAGAGTAGGTAGTATCAGACAGGTATCCCATTAGGAACCTAGACCAATGAGTTTTATTTATTTATCACATTTATTGATTTTTCATGTACACTTCTCATTATATATTCATAGACTAGATAGTGCTAGATACTATTGGTGGTGGCCTACTGAGATTTACTCACACCCTATTCAGGCCACCAATTGGTACCCAAAAATTCTTCATAGACATGGTTAGGGAAAAAGGGAAGCATCATACTATATATGCTTGATTTTATATACTAAGATAGAGTATAAGAGAAGAGGAAAAAGCTTGTTCTTGTAATGATATTAGCGATATCTTCTAGCCTTTTTGTTCTTTTGTTATACTTTCATAGTATTTATTCCTATTACCCCTATCCCCATTTTAAATTACATCATGACATCATCTATATATGAAATTGATTATATATTTTGGTTATTATTATCATTTGGAAGTTTACTTCTACTATTTCCATTACTATTTTGTTTCCTTTACTTATATATTATTTCACCATTGTTCTACACTGTGATCATGAGGGTATAGTATCTCTATCAAACCATCACAAACCCTCAATTCTAGTTTATAACCTTTATCATATGAGGAGGTACACTTGAGGCCATATGTCTAACAAGGTTTGGTTACTTTTGAGTGAACCAGGTCTGATATGTCACACATATTCCCTTAACATGGTATATATAAAACCACATAATAATTATAGGTAGACAAGGACGAAATAATTTCTTAAAAGAAAGAATAAATTTAAATACTTAATATCACGGGGTCCATTAATAAGAAGGAAAAATCTATTGTGGTCTCCACACTATTTTAAAATTACTATACTATACTGAATCTCCAAATCAGTTAGTTACTCTTAAAAACTCAGCATAAGTAGAAAAGTATTAACCGATGACTCAGTAAAAAATTTCTTTTATAGCCTAGAAAAGAAACCACTAAAAAGGATTTCTTTAATTCTAATAGATTTCAAATAATTTATGCACACTCCTAATTAATCATTCAACAAAATTTTGATAAAGTGATGAAAACAAGAAAATTTAAGCATTGGTCCAAAATTATATGCTTGAAAACACCATCATCGACATATAACATTATCAAATTAGATATAAAATTAGATAATAATACATTGAAAAATACATAACATAATATGAAATACCCCATGTAGATATTTCATAAACACTGATCTTAGTCGGTTGAGCACAGGAACCCTTAAAAGAAGTAGGTCTGGATTTTACTCTTTTACATGATGGTCCTCTAAAAAACATTCACAAGTGAACTAACCAACCACAACCGTGGTAGGATTTAAGTGCCTCTTGACATAAAGAATTATTATGAACTATCATATAACATTGGTGAGATATAAAGGGTTTACACTCATAAGAAGTTGGTGAGATGAAATGGTATGTCCTCTTAATACCACCACCCAGGCAAAAAGACTCAATTTTCTTCCAATTTTCATCATTGGAATTTCATTCACCACCTCGATGTTTAGAGGACCTCATACACTCCTTAAATAATCACTTCAACTCTAATATCCCACTTTACTACCTCTATATAAGATTTTGGTCTAAACAAGGATATGTTTTTCTGAGTACCTAGATGAAGGTTTCGTTCAAAACATTGAGTTTTGAGAGAATAATTTGAGACTAGTTTAGGTAAATAAGACACCAACCCAATGAAAAAATGAGAGTAGTTCAATACTGATTGGTCCCAATTATATAGGTAATAAAATTCTATCACCTCAGACACTTTCATGATTTTATGGTAATATTATTTTATGTTTATCACCTTAGAACCTTCCCATAAATGGTTTTGTTTTATATTATTCTAAATAATGGACTTACACTACTTTCATATCATATAATCTAGTATAAAAGTAAAAAACTAAATCTTAAAAGAATTTGAAAGATCAAGGAGGTTAAATATCTTCAAAATATTCTCCAGCCACTCTTTTCCATCACTAAAACATTCTCTCCCATGGAAATTAAGAGAGATCAAATTATAAAACTCTTAAATATAATTTATAGGTTGATCGTGGTTAAAAGGAACACTATGATCTATAGTTTAAGTAGATGGTACAATTTACTTAGATAAAAATTGACCAGCTTAAAGGTTTACTTATAAGGAATTGCCAACAAATCCATCTTAAAAATCCTCTTTAGGGTCTATTCTAAAACAACAAGAAACAAAATAAAAATATAACGCAAGATTCAAAACTATATAAAACAAAATATAAACATTGAATATGTAATAGAATACCCAGAAAATTTTACTTAAAAATAATATTACTGATAATTTATTTA
The DNA here is from genome assembly GCA_963277665.1 of Viscum album. NCBI lineage: Eukaryota > Viridiplantae > Streptophyta > Magnoliopsida > Santalales > Viscaceae > Viscum > Viscum album. The sequence continues at coordinate 59,382,479 of OY728156.1, forward strand.
TTCAAAACTCTAAACATAAGAAAACCATCAAATTATTTATATTAAATCTTCATAAATACCTCTTGAACATTTTTTAACACATATGAAAACTATTTTTGATATCCAAAATATCTTAAAAAAACTGGGTCCATAAAAAATACTTTCTTAAAGAAGGAATATTAGCACCTCAAAATAAATTGAAATATGTAAAACGTTAAAATTAAACATTTCATAGAATTAAAAAAAACTAGATGATGGCCAAAAACATTTTACAAAACCATATAATGAAATCCCCAAAACATTTTACATGGCCACTTTTTTTTCCATATCAAAACATAATATTCATAAATCCAAACCTCACTTTAAATTCAAGAAACTTACAAAAACATTTTAAATTATGGAATTCAGCCATTTAAATGATATAAACTAAGAATTTTATCATGATATAAATAATTAAATCAATCTTAACAACATCAATAATCCATATAAATCATATCAATTCATATTAAATCCCCAATATAAGAGAATAAAAACAATTAAGAATCACAAAGAATCATGGTATATAAATTTAAAATAATTAAAACTATGAACGGTATGACTAAAGAGTTTGGAGAACCCTGTTCTAACCATAAAAATCATAATGATTTTTTTAGAACTAGCTGCATGGTTTACACACGGTTTTTAGGGCTGCACAAAGTAATCATGTGACCTTGGATTCCTTCCCATTTTACACTATAAATAATGGTATTTCTTAAAATAACAATTTAAACATAAATTTAAAACAAAAATACTTAAATAAAGACAAAGTTTTTGAAAATAATTGAGAAAAAGTCTTGAAATTGAGACACACACACATCACGACTGCCCAAGGTAACTCAAGGTTCAATACGAAAAGTGATTTATATATTCTTACTTGTACTTATGTATCAATATAAAATGATAATATCTCCTATATACGATGAATTTACATTAAATATAAATCAAAACTGATCTATGATACCATTTTTTCATGAACTAAATCAGGTCAACCTACCACGTCACCTGAGTTGACCTGTTATAAGGAATAAGGGACATTTTTTTTGCCATCAGATGAAAACCAGTGCTGGGAAATTAAAATATACATAGATGCGAATGATTTAACCTAATAATGAAAAAAATATAAAATAACTATAACCTAAGAGTATGGAATAAACTCCCCATATATTTTAGATTCATATACATGAGATAAGCAGTTTTAAAATAAAAATCATACCAAATGAGTCAAAAAATCATAAATAAAAACTCAAAAATTATAAATAACTTTAATAAAATGGAATAAATATAAACAAAATATAAATAAAGAAAAATTTAGGTCAATGTTCCTCGATAAAAAAAGTTAAAAAAGGTATAACTAAACTTAATCCAAATGAAATCCCAAAACACCAATCTCTATACACTAAGAAAATTATCTTCACCTGTCACCTCTGAAATTCCCAAACTAAATACTTGTGATCATCTACTCATACTAAGTGTTGTGTAATATAAAATTTAATAAAAGACTATAAGAACTAAATATTGACATTGGTTTTATATGGATCATGTGAGAAATAAATCCCATTTGGCATCTTCTCCATGCCCCATGCATACCCTTTAAAGATTAATCCATGGAACTCTCATTAGAATATATAGATATGAAAATATGTTTTTTTATCAATAATAAAATAAGTAACATGATTTTTCTATGAATAATAATTTATTTTAAAAATTTTAAGTTAATAATGATTTATTTAAATATGATTTAAAAGTTTTAACTTAATGGAATAAAATGAATTGATAAAGGAAAACCAAGTGAAAGAATTATTTTGTTTAAAAAAATCCAATTTTTTCCCAATATTTAGGAAACCATTTATTTCTTTGGAATGAATTAAACAAAATGAATTTTAAACATGTTTTTTATAATAAAGACTATCTAAGTCAAAAAATTGAGAAATATTAAAATCAAAGTATACTAAGAGAATAATTAAGACCATTATCAAATAAAAAAAATCCATTTATGAGAGATAAACATACTTTCATGATTAAACATGAATTTTCTTTTGATGAAAATATACATGAGAAAAAATAAATATAATGAATTTGAATAAGGTAATAATAATTAATAATCATTAAAAATCATAATGAGAACACCTAGGATCTCTAGATATAATCTAGGAAAACACAGTAGTGGAATCTATCTAATTGGCTTTCCTGATGTGATCTAACTACCTAAAAAATGAGTTTTATGCTACCTATTAGAACCATGAGGAAAAATACCCTAAGTATAGAATAGTAATACCTTTAGGATACTAGAAAGAGTGGAATCATGTTTAGTTCAATACTCATACATAACTTCCCCACTTACCCAGCCAAGGATTCCCATTTTTTTGAAAAGGTTGAGGGTGAAGCCCCATTTATTGAACAAAAAAGAGAACTCATTTTGAGAAATTATAACCCACCCTAACCCCTAAAAAACCTTTATAGAATAACTCCTTATATAATAACACATAAAATATAATAATAACCATGATCCACAATCAATCTATGTTACAATAATAACCAACCCTTTACTTGTGATGTAATAAGGGGTTTAACTTAAAGGTCACGTGTAACATAAAAATAGAAATACAATTGGGAAAACATAGAAAATATATAATAATAACTTTTAAATTATAACCAAGGACATAAAATATTCCATTTTAAACCCAACCAAAAAATTTAAGATAATGAAAGATAATACTTCCATATTCTTTGCCAACGAAAAAAGTAGATATGATGATAGAATACCATAGTCCAATTATTAGAAAAACTTGATAAAAATATAATTTAAATTCATTATGATTCATTAAAATTCACTTCATAAAATTTATTATTATTTATTATTGAAAAATAATAGATAAAATTTCATTGAACACCATATGTGAATGATTTCAATGAGAATAGTTTCTAGGGATTTTAACAAAAGAAACCCAATTTTAAAACAAAATTGTTTTGGAGGAACCAAGGGAAATTCATTGATCCATAAAAGATAGATATTATAAAATTTATTCTAATTAAAAACCAAGATTAAAAAAATCAAGAACTCAATGTTAAATAAATAAAAGTGAATTCTTGGATCCACCTACCAGAATCTATTTAAATGGAGTGTAGAAGACTCAATACTTTGAGAAAAAGAACATAGAATCCATAAACAAGGATTTTGACCTTATAATTGAGAAACAACCAATTAAAATTGATCAAGGAGGAAACCATAAAGCTTTGTAGACATGGAATAATAAGAAGATAATATAATAAGTAAAAATAAGAAGTGATGAAGTGATTTAATAAACTAACTTTAAAGCATCACACACTTTTGATGAATTTTCTTTAAGGGAGAGGCATGGGATGAGGGATTTTGAGATGGGGTAAAACCTTTGTAGATAAGTGAAGGAATAAGCGGAAAATAGGTCCATGAAATAATTAAATCAGTTTGAAAAACAAAAAATAATTTGGGTTTTAAAATATATCATGTTTTTAGTAAACATTTGTTCAAATCATCCACAAACTATGCCCCAACTACTAAAGGTGAATCTTATAGAATACACGATTTTTTCATGGTTTTATAAACAATTCACTTAAATAATTAAGTGTTACAATTATTTTAAAAAATAAAAATTTTCACTTTAAACACTTTATAAATAGACCAAAAAATTATTACGTGAAATATATATCACATAGTGACACCATGGGTGTCACAATGAATGAAAATACTGACATATTCTATGTTATATAATACTATATTTTAAAATCACATTTTTATTATCTCTCTATAATTACACACACATAATATTCTTTGACAACTAAATTTTTTGAATTTATTAAATCTCTAAGATATATGATTAATAGCGAGGATCTATTTATATAGATGAGGCCTTACCTAATCATTACACACATTGTTACCTCTTAATGGGTAGTGAAAGTCATGTCTTTAGGTTGAATCATATCTCTCTAAATTATCCCAATCATTCAAAATCTAATTGATATCAAATTAATTAAAATATATAGATATCTCAAAAACCATGATGTGAAGGTATCTTCCATGGAATTTTTAGCTATAGTAAACAAATATTATAAAAATCATGACATTTCAGTAGGATCTATCCTCTAAATTATTCCATTTCTATATTTTATAAATTCAATAGATATATTTATCACGAAATGTTGAAATTCACCATTATTTATCTCATTGTATCTTCAAAAATTAGGATACACTTCTACACCATGTTTTCTTCCCAGTATTATCATATAGAAAACACCTTCTTTGGAAAATCTCCTCTTCCAAAATTTTGACCTTTGAATTTAACAAATAAAACATATAGACCAAAGAAAACTTAATAAAATATTGATGTAAAAACACTGTGTGTTAGTCACACCATATCAACCAGTAGTTTCACCATTGAATGAAACATAGCCTTCTAACACTTTTTCTAACCTTTATACATATACAACAATTTATAACGATTCCACACAAGGTGTTTTTTGTCTATTTATCAGAATAATTATAACTTCAACCACAATTCATGAAATAACACTTTTTGATTTATTAATAATAATATAAGTTATTTCAATCATTTTTATACTTTTCTTAATAAACACAACCATGCAAAACTTTATTTTATTTTTTATAACAATTTCCCCCTTTGGATTCATTAAAAACTACATAATGCACTGCTATAAATTTTTATTCTAATTTTTTTTTGTGAAAAAATACTTATTTCATGAGAAATAACTTATTATTTACACTATGATTGGTGAAACCACGCTAAGAGGGTGGATAGGTGAATTAATTCAAATATATTTAAACAAATTAATTAAATTTTTACCTTTTACCTCTACACCGGTTGACGAGAATGGATCTCAAACTCTCACCTCACACTCAGCCCACATGAATGCAATGGTGATAAGAATAACACAAGATAAGGCACACTAATTTTTATAAGGTTCACTCACAATGTTTTTTTAGTCCTATGTGTATGGCGGTCACCCCCCCACATGATTGATATTTTATTATCAATAACAACCAAGGGAAATGAAATTCCCTTAAACACTTTATTCCTAGAACCAATATTTTACATGCATGACACTAATTAGCTCAGCAAGAACCAACTCAGTGCTCTCAGATATTGGTAGCAAGAAGATCCTTCTTCAATAACCATAATTGGATATATCCTTCTTGAATTAAGATCAACAATATATCATGAGTATCTTATTGACTCTCACAGATTCTGATATCCTTCCTTAGTTATATTAATCATGATTTATTCTTTTCTTACTTAAGACCTTTTATGATGGTATGATATTAAGAACAATAGTTTTATCATCAAACTCTATCTATTTGATAATATTTTATGTAACACCCCAATTTTTTGGACCCAGTATTTTTCTTTAAATAACATGTTTATAATTCTAAATAGTTTTTTTTTATTTTTTTTCAAAAGTATTAAAATTGATCATAAAAATGAGGCATGTAAGATATGAATCAAAATAATAAAACATTATTTATTTATAGAAAAAATATAATAAAGGTAAATAAAACCTTATATTACATACCATGGAATATTATATAACATTTATGTATATATATATTAAAAGTTCACAAATTAAAATTGGAATATAAATAGAAAAGAATAATATTTTTAAAACTAGGTGATCCCATAAATCATCCTCATCCTTGAGGATCACTATTATATAATCTAAAGATAAAAAAATAACATCATTAAAGGATAAATCATGTTGTCAAATCTAAAATGAAAGTGAATGAGAAGTGTAATAAAATAGGTAAGAATGGAATGAATTTATATTAGGTAATGGTTATAATATAGCCATTATAAAGGGAAATATGGTTGGTAAAAATATATTAGTAAAATATACATGTATCTAATAGGTATAATAAAGTTGTGTATTTTTAGTAAAAAGTTTAAAATAATATAACTCAAGAATAATAAATAATGAAATAAAAATAAAATATATTTTTTAAATATTTTTATACGTTACATATTATTATTATTAAAGTATAATATGATGCATTTATAAGATTCAGATAAATATTTTAATATCAGTGGTTGATAAAATTAAAATTTTAGAATATAAATAATTATTTTTAATTTTACTTGATGAATATTATTTAATATAAAAATGATTTTTTAAAAATAACTCTTATTTTTAAAATGTTGTGTATATTTTAATTAATCCCAACTAAAGAATTATTTTAATGATATGTACTGATAATATATATAATAAAATAAATTAACATCCATAAAATACTTAATATTAGGAAATTAATATGAATAAATTCATTTTATACTTAAAAGATATATTTTTCCTATTTTTTTATGCATTATGAATGAAAATATTAAAATAATTTTTTTAACACCTTTATAAATTGAATATAATAATTTTTCTTCATGTTTTTAATCAGTATATTCAAATTAGGTAATAAGTGATATTTCATTTTTAGACATAAAAAATTAGTTTCCATGTTTAAAGTTAATCACCATGATAATATAAAAGGAGTATTATTTAAAGAATTTTTTGATAAACATTGCTTAATTTTATCTATATATATTAAATTTATCTACTTTAAATTATGAATTTAATACGATTTTTAAATATATATATATAAAATATATTATCACTCATTAATTATTAATTGATAGGAAAAAGGAATAAAAACACTTCATTTATTAAAATACATTTTCTATAAAAAAAATTCTATAACCTTTGTTTTAATTTAAAAGTTACTTTTGTAATATTTAGAAATATAATTATATTAAATGAATTTTAAATTCATATTTATCAAATTAAAATCAGGTAAGAGTGGTTATCTAATTTGAGTAAAAAAGATAATTACCATAGAAAATATTTAATTTTGGTTAAAGGGTAAAAAGAGGTAATCCAACGTGGCTTGAAATTTGAAAAGTTTACATAAAACTTTAGCATTCTATAATACCTTTGTTTCATGTGAAATTCAATCCCACATGTTTCACCAACATTTAACTCACCTAACTCCCATGTGATTCTATCTTTACCCCTCACATGACTTTAGTTTCTTAGGAAATATCCCTCGTTTTCACCTATAAAAGGATCTCACTTTCACCCACTTTAGGACACACTTCTCCTTATAATTTATCTTTAACCATTCCCCATTTTAACTCTCCTATTAATCTATTCCATTTTTAGTTGCCTTTGGTTATAATAAATTGTCCCAAGTCCTCCAATTTAAAGAGTCTCTGTAAGGGAAGAATCAAATCCTCAACGAGATTACTATATACTCCCTAACCATTTATTCTCTATCTTTCTCTAAAAAAAATATTCTAAATATAATAATATAATGAAAATAGTATCATGAGTGGACTTAAATGTAATTATGTTGACAAAACAATCATTATCTATCACCCTCCCATCTATTGAAAAATGGAAATGTCACCCGTGTTATGTGTGAACTACTACCACCATGAATGACATATTTTATTTTTCATCACTATATTACAAGGATGGTTCTAAGAATGTTTTAAATGAATACAAAATATATTTATATAATGATTAATATTTTATTAATATAAATTAGAAATTATATTAATATCTAACCTGTTATTAATATACTACCTTTTATTCATTAAAATTTACATAGACAAACTCGTCACTGATTTAATAATAATGAAACCTAAATAAGAATATCATGGAATGAAATTTAAACTTTATAAATCATTATAAAATAACCATTTATTTACCTTAAATAATCTAGTAATAATGAACTTGCTATCAAATTATGGGGATAAACACCGACATTACAAAGAGGGTACAAAAAAATCAAATTTATTCACATCCGATGATGAAACTAAACAATAACTAACTAATTAAAATATAATAAATGATTATAATTAAATAATTTTAAATTTAATATATTTGAATAAATTTATGAATAAATTTATTAAGATGGTTACTTTAATTATATAGCAGGTTAACATGATTTTGTAGAAGTTGGGAATAAAGGTAATTATTTTCATTTCAATTACCTTCATTAAAGTATGATTTCATATTTTGTACCAATTATTATTATATATGGTGTAATTACTACCCCATTGAATTATTTCATCACAAAAAACTTTAATAACGCAATTTATAAATCCATTTCACAATCACTCTTATATGTTCATTTAATTCATACACTACCCAAGTTGTAAGGGATTATGCTAACTCAACTTTGGTTCTTTGAGTTATAAGGTTTTTTATTGAAATATATTCTTATAATTTCTATATATTATTATGTTTTCATATTTTATAAGATATTAACTTTTCCCTTTTTAGTGAAAATTAAAATTTTAATTCAAATATTCTTCTTTGATGAATTTATTTCTCATAAAATTATAACATTGTTAAAAGTAATTATTATCCCATTTAATGATTTTTTCCTACATGTCCACTATAAATGTTTTAATTTATTATTTTTTTCAAAAAAATATGCATTATCACTTGTGATCTTAATATTTTTGTTTTCAAAAGGAATCTTTATTACTCTTTTAAATGATGTATGTTTAAATAAATATATTTTAAAAATTTTAAAATGTTTTTTCCTTTAATGATAATATATTTTAAATTCCACTAAAAAATTCATTTGGACAACTATTATTAATATTTAGAGGATCTATTATTGGGATTTATTTCTAAATAATGATTGAAAAGTCTTCATGTCATCTTCTCAAAATGATCTTTTGAAAGTGACTCGTAACTTCTTCTTTTTAAAACAATGTTAAGAAATATTTTCTAAAAACCATTTTACATTTTTTTGGGACCAAAAGTTTTCAAGGTTGTTGTTGGTGAAGAAAAAATTGATAGATAAGTTAAAATTATTTTATTATTTCTTTTTTTAAACAAATAAATATGTTTGTGTTGATGAAAGAGTTGTTAAATCTATTGATGAAACGTGATGTGTTATTTTAATGTTAAAATATCATTATAAAATCTATCATGATTATTTTATTGTATTCTTTAATGACGTTTTCAAAGATGAAAGAAGGCATTATCATGATTGAGATGAAATTTGGGAAGTTTGGTTATAGAGTGCTTATGTGTAGGATTATGTTTCCAAATGATCGACATAACTGAATGATCCACAAAGTCTTATCACACATCTATATGATCTATGTAGTTGATTCAGGTAGTTGAGTGATTCACATAGGAAATTTGTGTTGAAAGTGATTCAAATAAGTGATTCACATAGCTGATTCAGGTAGTTGATCAATTCACATGGGCAATTCATGTTGGAAGTTATTCAAATAAGCGATTCACATAGCTGAATGTTTCAAATTGATGAATTTTCACACTTGAATGATCTATATATGAGCATAGACCAAATATGTGATTTCTCCACACAGGTGAATTAGGTATCTAAATTATTCACATAGAAAAATCATATATATTATTTATACAACTGGATAATGTTTTTGAATTTGTATATGTTGTTTTTTAAGGGTGGAAAGTTGGATACGTGACTGTGCTTGAGGTATTTAATTCAATTTAGCTGAATATTTGCAAGATATATAAATAATTATCACGAAAAAAATATTTATTTAATGGTTATTATAAAAAATATAAAGAAATATTAGGAAAATATTTGTGTTTCTAGGGTACTTTAAATGGATTTTTTGAAATTAATCTTGAAGATAAAATTAGGCAGAAATTTTTGGGAAGAATTTCTTGAAATGTGAATCATGATTTATGTAGTTTTTATAGAGATTAATTATGGGATATTAAAAAATTATAATTTATATAATTAATGTGGTGATTATGTGGGTGTCACTTTTATTAATTTATAGGAAATAAATAACTGATTCATAATTATTTTTAGTTATGGAAAAGAAAATCCTTGAATGTCATGGAGGTGCTATTATGATTTCATTATGTGAAGTGTTGTGAGAATTAATATGATGAGGAATTATTATTTCACACCAATGTGAATTAAATTAAAGAAGAAGAAGATCAAACTTGAAAAATGGAAAGTGTGAAAAAAGAAACTGGCACAGTGACGACGTGTTGAATCCTATTAGTGAAGGTTCGTTTTATATTTACAAAAAATCATTTATCTTTTATTTGTACAAGGATCAGATGCACTATTGAAGGAATATAATACTATACATGTGATAAATATCTACCTCTTTCTATAATAACAAAAAAATGATTTCTAGTGGTTGTGTGGACTTAGATTACTTCCCAAGAATAAAAAGTACTAGATACTCTTATTGATTAGTAGATCTTTTAAATATATATGTTCTTATGGGTATTATATTTTATTGTTTTCTAAAAGAGTCATTTCTCACTAACTAGTGGTGAAGCTTATTTATAAAGTAATAAAAAATAAAATGAGAAGATCACCGATTCACCCCCTCTTAGTGATCACATAGATCCTGATTCATCCTTTCAATTAGCATAAAAGAGAAGTTTCTTTTGTGGGCTCCTTATTAAATTTTGAATAAAAGTAAATCCTCCATGGATTTTTAGATATATATTAATACTAAGGGGATCCCTATATTCAATGTAAAGAACTATCATATCTAGAAGGAAAAAATATTACCTTATCTTATATCCATTGGTTCTGATGTTCTTGAAGCTATTATAGATAGTTTTCATCCTCTGGATGAGGATGATCCCTTAACAACTATTGATAATAAGAATTTATAGAATTTTGGGTGATCCAAAAATGATATAATTTTCTTACTCCCAGAATGTGAATTTTTTAGGGTTAGAGGAATTGGAACTGCTAAAGGAGTCTGGGGAAAGTTGAAGAACATTTTTGAAGGAAATAAAAAAGTGAAGAAAGAAAAGTTAAAAATATGGATATTAAAGTATGAAGATATTAAAAAGGATGATTTCTAATATATTGGTGACTTATTTATAAAGGTTAATAAAATTTTAAAGAAGGATTTATAATATGTTTTGGTGAGATTTTAAAAGATTCAGTTATTATTGAAAATATTCTAAGAATTATTCCAGAGAAATTTTAATCCAAGGTATCATCTTTAGAGGACATAGAATATGAAACTCTCTATCTATATAATTTTCATAGTATTCTCATCACATATGAAATGATAATAGAATATGATATCAAGAAAAAATAAATAGTTGATCAAGGAATTTCTTTCAAAGATTTCATGAAAGGAAAATATAAGAAATCTCTCAAGGAAGAAGTCAGTGAATCTAATAAAAAATATTAGGTATGTAAATTATTTGGTGAATTTATGTCTTTTTTTTCTAAAATGGTGAAAATAATAAAATGTAATTATAATGTAAAGTAATTATTGAAGTTATTTTCTTATGGAAATTTTGGAAATTCGGTTGTAATTGTCCAAGACTAAAGGAATATGAAGATAGTGAGAAAGAAGATAAAAAGTCAAGAAGATATATAAAGAAGAATAAAAATAAATCGAATTATAATTAAAAGGGAAGGTATAAGAAATATCAAGAGAAATTTCTTGTCCAAGTCTGAGGAAGACAATGATGGTGCAGTGGAAGCTGAAAATTATAGCGATAACGCTACAAAAAAACTACTTATTGCAAAAGTGAATAATGAAAATTTAGTGATGAAATAAAAAAACTCTGAAGAAGAATAATAGAATTCAAATATATTGTTAGGACTAATATATAGTTTAATTAATGTCTTGAAAATACTTCTATACTTTAAGAGGATAACTATAAGTTGAAGAAAGGAGGTGTTTCAATAAAAAATCAAGAAGCAATTTTTGAATAAAAATCTAAGATGGTTTCTTTATATTGATGATATAAAGAAGTTACTTAATGAAGAGAAAAACAAAAACATTGTGCCTGAAGAAAAGATAAAGGTGAATTAGAATGAATTCAAACTTTCTCAATAAAATCTAGGTGAAGATGAATAAAGAATATCAAAGTTCCAAAATTTAGTTAAAGAAAATAGAGAAAAATATAAGGAGGGTAATTATTATAAACATTAAAAAAATCATATTCAAAGGATGATAATTAGGTTTAATATGTTTTGAAGATGAAGAAAGGAAACAATATCTTGTACATGTCTAAAATAACTGAATTCCAAAATTCTAGTATTTTTGGAAATTAAAACTTTAAAAGAATAACTATTATAACTATAGTTTCTGTTAAGGATTAAAAGAAAGCTAATTTGAAGCAAAATATTTCAGGATTATTCCGAATCCTTGGTTCAAAAAAAAAGATCCAATATTTATGGTTAAAAGGATACTGAAAGGCAGTAACCTAGTTCTAGACAACATAAAGGTTAAAAAGAAAAATATGATTTTTATAGATATTTTTGGTACTGTGGAGGATTTGGGAATATAGTTACAATGTTATAGTTTAATAATTGATACTAAAATGATTACCTAATGTATAAAAAGAAATTTTTAGGTGAATTTAACCCACTCAAATATTAAAACATGAAAATTCCATTTTAAAGATTGAAAATAGATGTTAATGTCCAGAAACTATTTGTGAAAGTTGTGATTAGCCTAAAAATCTTTCTAAAGGATTAATTTTTATGTTAACAACAATTTTTTTTATATAACCATTCTCAAAATCACCATTTTAAGGAATAAAATACCAAATATAAGTCCTTAGTGGTTGAAACTCCACTAAAATCTACAAAAGGAGAACAACCATGAATATTGGATAATGGGTGTCCCTCACACATGGCTATGGATTTGAAGTTGTTGAAGAATGTGAAATATTCAAAAATAAGGGATGGTGAATTTTTGAAATGATGAGTTTTTTACACTATGATATTATATGAAATATTATTTCCAAATATATTTAATTTTTTGATTGATTACATTACACGCAACACTCAGTTTAAATGAACTGTTATATACCATTAGGATATTATTATCACTTATCCATTGGATTGGTAGGTTTGGATAAGAATGACTAAATTATGAAAAAATTTGTTTTATAAATTTATAAAATAAATTCATTGGTTATCAATTTATTAGAAATCAAATAAAATATCATTTTAAAGTAAAAGAAATATTTGTCTTAAAACTGTTTTTTATGCACAATGTATTTTTATCATAATAAATTAAATTAGTCACTATTGGTTAATGGTTTTAATGAAATATATATATATATATATATATATATATATATTATTCAGTAAAATGTTTTATCATTCATCTAATATTTTCTTCTAGTCATGCTATAAGAAAAAATCTAGTTTTATACTAAGAAATGTATTTTTCTTAAAAAAAAGCTTCAACATGTTTTGGGAAATTATTTTACAAATATTTTCTTATATAATTTTAGAAAATTTAATTGAAAAAAAAATACTTATATTTTGAAATCAACATTTGAAAATTATCTTATAGTGAATTGTTGGGAATTTTTTGAAAATAATAATTTTTTGATGAATAGGGAAAATAGTTATTTTTATTAAAAATTGTCTTTTCATTTAAATCATTTACAAAGTTAAATTTTGTTTTAAATTAAAATTAAAATTAGTTAAATTATATGATAATTAATTTAATTTAGGTCATTTTAATTAATTTTATTTTGAATTTTTATATAAAAAAATTTTATACTTAAGGAACATTTTCTTTTGAAAACCACCTTTCATCGTATTTGTGGGTTTAATTTAAAATTAAATTCCAACACTTATATTAATGGGATTTAAAAAATTAATTAAATATTTTTAATTATAATAATTAATATTATTTAATAATTTCAACTTTTTTTTCATAATGAATATTAAAAACAGAAAAAAATTAATTACCAGAGTGAAGGTTAAAACGGGTTTATCGGTAGGTGTGGGGAGAGGGGGTGTGGTCAAACCAAAAGATAAGGGTATGTTTAATTTTTTAACTTGTAAAAATAATATTTTATGGAAAAATTTCAACTTTATACTATTATTAATTTGAATATATGGCCATTTGGAATCATTTTCCTTGAGAACAAATTTATCATTTTGTATTCTTTTTGGAAATTTCCAAGTTGGACACCTCCCTCCACTTATAAAAGGACAAATCCTCTGCTCTCCTATACACACTTAAATATACTTTTAGTTCATAAAATAACTACAAAAAAACTTCTTTAATTCCCTCCCCATTTTCTATATTCCATGGATTGATTAGGAAACTGTCCAAAGAAGGCTTTCAGTGATAACCTTAAGAGGTTGTCTGAAGAAGAGATGTCATTCTTAACCGAGAATTTTAAGTCTATTTATTTTTCCACATCCTTAAAATATTATTCAAACATTATGATATATTAAAATAATAATCTCCTCTATACTTAGATTTTATTATGTTAATTTAATTACTTATATCCATATCCTCTTCCATAAAATGGGAAACAAAACCCTCGATTGTTCGTACAACAGACTACAGCCTCGCTAATCGATGTAATTCATTTTCCATCACCACCTATAATAACTAGAAATATTGATGTATTTAATATATATATATATATATAATATCATAATTATACATCTTTAATTATAATATCATATCTACCATCTCATCTTCCAATCCGCTGGAAAATGATAACGTCGCTCATGCGTAGGTGTGAACTACTGCCTCCAAAAAGTGATGTGATACATTTTTCATTATATTTTTAAATGGATGGTAATAAGGATATGTTTAATTAATATCTATGATATATATGATATATAAATTATTCTGAAAAGTTTAATTAAAATTTACCTTTATTTTGTTCCATCCATCGAAAAAATGGAAACAACGTTTATATGTACATATGACCTAATTTCTCCATGAATGCTGTAATTAATTTATTTATATATATATTTTATGAATGAATATAAATATTTATATAATGAATATATATGAAATTTATATCATTGTTAAAATTATGGTGATTAGAAAACCATGATAAAAGTAAAAGGAACAAATTTACGAAACCAAAACAAACATGAAGAACAAAGCAGTTATTACCCAAAAGATTTTTTTAACAAAGAATTGTTAATAAATGTGTGATAAAAGTTTATAATTTAATTATATGTTTTATGATATATATTATTATGGTTATTTAATAGATTTATAATTAAACCATATTTATTATACTTGATTTTCCTACATGTATAAAGAAATTCAAGACTTAAGGTATGAGATTTTCATCTCACTTTTTTTTCTATGGGACACATTACATATTCACCACTTATTTATTTTTTATGGTGTATATACTATACATGAATATATTTTATGATTATTATCATGAAAATTATTGGATATATATATATATAATATTATTTGTTTCATGGGGATTACAGTTCAAAGTTTACTAAAGTGGTATGGGTTTTATGTTACAATCTCTTTGTTTATCGGGATTGTTTGTGATTATGTTTTTGATGATGATATTTTATGATATAACTGTAAATAATATCCTTATTTTTCTTATCCTATATTTATTTACTGAAAATACATGTTTTCCATTCATTTTACATTCTTTAAAAACTAAATATACAAAAATATTTTTCTTAAAAAAATCGACTTTATTTATTTCTTTGGTCAGAAAATTGTTCTCTTGCATGTCTAGGTTTTCTAAAAATTATTTTCGTATTCTAAAATTATTTTTAAGGTAATTTTTACCCATGTTTTAGTTTTTAAAAAAAATGAACTGAATATTCTTTTAATTTTCCAAATGTGGTATTTTTGAATTTTTTCTGAAAATTTGAAAGGAATATTTGTTTTAATGTGTATGGAATGAATGAAATTTCCCACCATGATTCCTCTACAAGTTTCCAAATTTATTTTCAAAGAATATTTTTTAATATTTTGAATTTTTTAAATTTTTATAGGTTATTTCAAGGTAAAAAGATTATTTTAGTCATGAAATTTTCCATGTGATTTTTAAAGGAATTTTAATCTAAAATGACATACTTGGATGTTACTTAAGTTTTACTAGGGACATAATCCAATGACACTATCCTTATTATTTTTATAGATTGTTTATGATTAGTATTACATGATTTTTTTGAAACCCATTCATTTTACTTGAGTAATTATATGATAAATTGATGAAATGTTTATGAAACTCATTTATCTTCCACAAGTTATGTCATAATATAATGTTTATGAAGATCATTTATTTTTCATGGGTAATGATATGAGTAATGATTTATGATCTTTTGGAACAAATATGTATGAATTTAATTATGTAAAGGGTGGGACCGAAATTATATATCCCTCTAATTTATCAAGTATAGATGTAGATCTCATGGGATAAATAGGACTATAATGGGGAGTGAGCCCAGTTCAGTATGTGACTCTATCTACTATGACAGTCTTGGGGTTGAAACATTACTAATATTATGGTTTGAGTAGTGAACCAAATCTATTATGATAGTATTTAAAATTATCCTTGAATACTAAGGAAATTATTCTCTATGCTTATATGTATGAAAAAAATCTATGTCTTATTCTAATATTTTGTTCTCAAGACTCACGGTCTTTTATTCCTTTATGATTCTTATATTATGAAATACCAATCGTTATTCCATGTATCAAGGTTATGTTCAATGATTTGTTGGGAGTGGTTTTCAAATATGATGCTCATTTTATTATACCCTTATGCTCATGTTATTCTTAATCAATCATTAACATATACCTTGTTTACCATTATTAGAAATATGAGCTTACCCTTTATTATGTTTCCTTTTCCTAGGTTATGAAGAAAGGTATTAAGTATGATATGTCTCAAAAGGGTGCTAGTTAGGAATAAATAAGTGGGAGATGATGTAGTTCACTTATGAACCGGTTGTTTATGTATCCATGTTTCCAAGGATATTAGACCTATATGATTCAAGCATGGATCATTATGTTATGTAATGAATATTCATATAATAAGATGTAATATCTATGTATGAATAGTATGGTTCTCTATAGTTGGTATCAAAGTATTGTTTACTTATCCTTTGAAAACTAGGAGTGGAAAACTTTAGTGAGAACCCTTATGAAAATCCTAAGTATAGGAGAACATCCTAAGCTATGGTAAAGGAAAGAGTGTATTTTTCCTAGATATACATACTTGTTTGGATAATATAAGAGGACATGGTTTTGGAAAATATGAACCTTGGGGTTACAACCACAAAATGAGTTAGTTGAGTATAACTCATCCAACATTTTTGGTGTACAGTGAGTGTTCCATAACGTTGCACCTAGTTTGAGAGTCCCATGGGATATGTTGGGATAATTCTCATTTTCTTTATAAACCATTATAAATTATTTTAATAGATGATGTGAATAAATGAAATAGGTTAAACCTAAGGTGTATTATATTGAAAAGAAGGTGTCATCATTTATAAATCCTCTGAATTATTGATCACTCAGATCAAAGATTCTTGATGTTCATAGTAAATATGTTTGTTTTACTAAGGGATTGAAAATAGAACAATGAATTTGGGGTGGTAAAAGGCATGATAAAATATTGAAGTATCTTATTTTATATTAGTTATATAAATTACCTTATATAATGAAATTTATATAGGGTTATTAATTTTTATCCTCAATGATGAGATGTTGAATTAGCAGTTAAAACCCCTAAGGGCGTGATGATTGCATCTCAAGTCCGTGATTCTTCTCTGGTTGAAGTTTTGGGGAATGTTATTCCTGAAAATATTATTATTCTACATATATTTTAATTTTATGTTATCTTAGTAATGGATTGGATTTCTCTACATAAATTTCACATCAATTAATGAGGAAGGGAAGTCATGTTTGATATTCAAAACCAACCAATGATTGTATATCAATGTGATGATAAATATAAAACTGTTATGGAGACCAAATCCATTTTATGGGATTTATTTACGATTTAAAATAGTTATTTATCTTATATTATTGGGGAAAAACTCAAAATCATTGATACCCTTATTATTTGAGAGTTTGAGGATTTTTTCTAGAATATTTTTCTAGTATTCTACCGAATCATGAAGTTGAGTTCTCAATAGAACTCATACCTGGTGCTACACCTATTTCAAATAATACCTATATAATATACCCAAATTAGTTATAAGAATTGAATAATAAAATCAGGAGAATCATTAAAAGGGATTCATTAATCCTAGTGTGTCACGTTGGGTTGCACATGCTTTTTTTTAAAGAAGAAAGATGTATTGATGCAACTTTGCATTGATTATTGAGAACTGATAATGATAACAGTCAAGAAAAAGTATCTTGTACTATATATTGATGACTTGTTTGAGAAAAAACATATAGAGATAAATAATTTTCTAAGATTTACTTTTGTTCTGGATATCATTAATTAAAGGTCAAGAAGGGGGATATAGCCAAGAAATCATTCTATACAAGGTATGGACACTGTGAATTTATAGTGATGTCATTTTTTCTTACTAATTACCCTGCTATATTTATGGATTTAATGAATAGAGTCTCTAGAGATTACCTTGACCAATTTTTGGTAGTATTTATATACAATATTATTATCTATTCAAAGATCAAGGTATAGTATTAAGATCATGCATTGATTGTTCTGAATACCGTAATAAAGGATAATCTATATTCAAAATTCACCAAGTGTAAATTTTGGTAACAAAAAGTATCATTTTTGGGTCATAAAATCTCGAGTGAGGGTATATCGGTGGATCCATCAAAGATGGAGGCTATTGAATGTTGGACCACAAAAACCATAGTAACTGTGATCTATAGTTTTCTTGGTTTGGATGGATATTATTGATTCCTTGGAGAAAATTTCAAGGAATTGATGAGAAGGATACTCAATACACCTTTTCTTATATTACTCTATAGTGGATAAGGTTTTTAAATCTATAGAGACACATCGAATAAGGGATTGAGATTCATTATCAATCATATTGATATGGTGATAACATATGCCTCATGAGAATTTAAGGTTCATGAGAAAAATTACCCAACTCATGATTTAGAGTAAGATGTGGTAATTTATACATTAAATATATAGAGGAATTATCTTTATTAAGAAAGGTTTAATATATACAATGATCATATAAGTTTAAGTTATATATTCACACAGAAAGAGTTGAACATGTGTCAGATAATATGGTTGAAACTGATTAAAGATTATGAATTCTCAATAATTCAACACCCTCAAAAAGAGAACAAGGTGAAACATGCTCTGAGTTGAAAGGATCATACAAGATTATTTGTGATGAAGATCAAAAAAATAAATATTTTTGTATTTTAAAAGGATAAATATGTAAATATTTAATGATTGGGAGAAATGTTTTATTTCTCAAATAAGTGTTCAACCATCTATCCAAGTGAAGATTAAAGAGGGGTAGAAGGAAGATCTAGAGCTTCAGAATAAGGTTAGAAATATTCCTAATTTTAACCTTGATTATAATGGAATAATAAGGTTCAAGAATCTTGTATGTGTTTCATATATACCAGATCTGAAAAAGGATTTATTAGAGTAATATCATAGTTCTTTATTCTCTATCCATCATAGAAGTAAAATGATGTATAGAGATCTGAAAAAATATTTCTGGTGTGATTTCATAAAGAGAGATATTGAAAATCTTGTATCTTAGTTCTTGTTATGTTAAAAATTTAAGGTTGAGAGACAAAATTTTAAGATGATTTTTTGAATATTACACATACCAAAATGGAAATGGTAAAACATTTCCATATATTTTGTCATCAAACTCCCCAAAAAAATATAAAGGACATAAAGTTATTTAGGTTGTAGTTGATCACCATAAAAATTCTAAACACTACATTTATATCAAAAAATATTTCTCTCTAGATAATATTGATATAATTTATATTAATAAAGTAGTACGGTTGTGTAGATTACCACATTATATTTTATCTAATCTGGATATGAGGTTTATCTCAAAGTTTAGGTGAAGTATTCAATAAGATCTGGATATAAAGTTATGTTTTAGAACCACATATAGTCCTTCGATATATGGTTATTATAATAGAACAATACAAACCCTAGAGTATATTATGAGATATTATTATATGGATTTGAAATGTTTTTGGGATCAAAACCATCTTGTATTCTATTTTTCTTACAACAATATATTTCACTCAAGAATTCAGATAGATCCTTATAAAACACTCTATGGAAATAAGTGTATAACTGCAACATGATAAAATAAAGTTGTTGAAATATATCTATTGGGATATTAACTATATTAGAAAATGGTAGATAAAGTCATATCCATTCAAAAACACATCAAGGAAGTTCAAAGTCAACATAAAATTTATGCTGAAAATCATCCTTGTGACCTGAAATTTGAAGTTGTTGAGATGTTTTTTCTATGAATTTAACCATGGAATAATGTTATGAGATACTAAAAGTAGGTAAATATTATCTCTAGGTATCTTATCCCTTTAAATATACTTGATTAAGTAGAGATGGTATATTATCTTAGCACTTCCACCAAGCCTCTCTCAAGTCCATGATGCGTCCCATGTATCTCTCCTAAGGAATTAAAAACTTGATCCTTCACATGAATTAAACTCATTGGTTGTACCAATATAGAAATTTATCTCTTATGAGGAATGATAGGTGGAGATTCTAGTTTTTAGAGAGAAATTTATACGAAACAAGACCACTCACTCAATGAACTTTTTTTGGTAAAACAACCAATATGAGGAAGTTACATGGGAACCTAATGATACGATGAGGCAGAGGCATCCCCATTTTTTTGTATCAAAGTGATATAATTATTATGGATAAATTATTTTTATATGGTTTATAATGTAACACTATTATATTATTTGATTATTTTTCAAATAGATTTAATTTTTTAGATATCTTACATTACACACAACATCAAGTTTAAACAAATCAGGATATACTATTAAAATATTGTTATAAACTAGATTTTGGATTGATAGGTTTGAATAGGAATAAATAAATTAGAAAATATTTATGGTTTACACATGTATAAAATAAACTCATTGGTTATTAATTTATTATAAATGAAAATAAAAATATTTTTAAATTAAAATAAATATTTTTTATGAAAAAATATTTTTATATGTGAAATTAGTTAAACTATTATCGAATGATTTAAATTAAATTTATATATTTATATTTAATAATTTTTTTATCATTTATCTATTATTTTTTTATCCATGGGATAAGAATAAATTTAGTTTTATTCTTAAAAATGTATTTGTTTCTTCTAAAAGGCAGTTTCATCACGTTTTGTGCACTTATTTAAAAATAAATTTTTTCCATTTATAAATTTTATTTGAAAAAATATAATTCATTTTTTTAAATATAAATTTCCAAATTATGTTATAGTTAATATAGAAAATTTTATAAAGATATTATTTTTTCGATGAATAGAGAAACATACTGATTTTTAAAAAAAATGTCATTTCATTTAAAGAATTTACAAAGTTTAATTTTGTTTTAAAATGGTTTAAAAAATTAGTTTAATTATATTATTAATAATATAATTTATTCTATTTTAATCAATTTTATGTTTAATTTTGATATAAAACCCTTTTATACTTAAGGAAATTGTTCTTTGGAAAACCAATTTCTGTCGTGTTTGCTGGGTTAATTTTAATGTAAATTATACCACTTCTATAAATTGAATTTGAAAAAATGGATTATTATTTTTGAATAATATTAATTTATATTATTTAATAATGTCAACTTATTTTTTTTCATAATGAACATAAAAAATAGTAAAAAATTAATTATTGTGACTAAGGTTAAAACGAGCTTATTGGGGGCGGGAGTGTTAAACCAAAAGATAAGGGTAATTTTTTAATTTAAAATTATATAAATACAATTGTATGGAAAAATTTAAACCTTATACTATAAAAAAATCTAATATATTTCCAGTTAGAATCATTTGGATTGATAATTACTTTATCATTTTTATTCTTTTAGAAAATTTACAAGTGGGACCCCTCCCCTACCTATAAAAGGATACCTCATATCTTCTCCTATCCACAATTAAATAACATTTTAGTTTATCAAATAAATTAAAAAACCATTCATTACTTACCTCCACACATACTATATTCCATTTTTTATTAGGAAACTCTCCTAAGGCGTATTTTGGTGCAAACCTTAAGAGGTTGTCCGAAGAAGAGGTATCATTCTTAACTGAGTGTTTTTATTTTATTTTTCTTCAAAATAATTCAAATAACCTTAAAAAAAATATTATATAAATACATAAGTATATTAAATATAATGTGAATTTATTATATTAATGTAAAAACCTATATCCATGTCATCTTCCATCAAATGTGAAACAAAACCGTTGATCATGTGTACGGGGGACTACCACCTCGCGAATTGATCTAATTCGTTTTCCATATTCAGATATCACAGATAGATATAATGATGAATTTAATGTATATATATAATATTTATTATATAATTATACATCTTGAATTTTAATATAATATCTACCTTATTACATTCCAATCCTTTGGAAAATGATAACATCACTCGTGCATACATGTGGACTACCGCCTCCACAAACCGATGTGACGTGTTTTTTATTTTATTTTGACATGGATGCTAATTAGGATAGAATTAATGAATAAATATGATATGTGTGATATGAAAATGATTATATAAATGTGAAGTAACATTTACCTTTATTTCATTCCATCTGTTGAAAAAATAGAAACAACGTTCACTACAAGAAATGTCGGTCCTAGCGGCGGTTTTTTTTCCGGTTTAGCGGCGGTTTAAACCGCCGCTATATTGTGTGGCGGTGGTTTACAAAAACCGCCGCTAATTTTGGCGTCGGCAATCTATTAGCGGCGGTTTTTTCGATTCCGCGGCGGTTTTAGAAATGTGTTGTAGGTCCATCATTTAGCGGCGGTTTCTCTTCATTTAGCGGCGGTTATATGGGTATCTTATTCGCGGCGGTTTTAACCGCCGCTAACTTCAGGCGTTTGATGCGCCTATTCTGCGGCGGTGAATGCCGCCACTAAATATCAACATAATATATTTAGCGGCGGTTTTAACCGCCGCTAAATTCTGCCCAGTTCATCATTTAGCGGTGGTTAAAACCGCCGCTAAATGCTCACATGTATGGCATTAGCAGCGGTTAAAACCGCCGCTAAATGTTGAACTGAAAAAAAAAATATATTGGATCTGCTCCACCACTGCCCTAAATTTTCCAAAACCACAGCCACATCTCACCCATCAGCCCCACATAATATCACATCCACACATATTTGTAATGTACAACAGCTTACAACATTATTACATCATTACCATTTCATATTCCATCACTAAAAGAATACTACCACAAACCACTACACACAAAAACCAACATCCTCATAATAGTGACCATAACATCTCTTACCATAATAAAAACCAACATTAAAAACACCATCCCTTATAGACAAAACCACACCATAACAAGAAACATGTATCTCACTACGAGAACCAAATTCACCCATAACACGTCCACAATTAAAAACAAATTGTGAAACCAAACTTGTTGGTTCCATCATACTTCAAACCCCTTAAATCCCACACAAAAAAAGATGAACAACAGACAACCAAATGTACACAAGAATATATTTCAAGACATATGAAGACAATTTCACATTAATTCATCATCTCATGTGGTTTTTTTTTCATAATTATAAAAAATTTCAATGTAATTGATTCTTATCAAAATATAC
Organism: Viscum album; assembly: GCA_963277665.1. Lineage (NCBI taxonomy): Eukaryota > Viridiplantae > Streptophyta > Magnoliopsida > Santalales > Viscaceae > Viscum > Viscum album. The sequence goes on from OY728156.1 coordinate 59,406,118, forward strand.
CTATTATTCCTTTTTCGATGGATGAGTTAAAATAATCATCCAAAAGAAGATTTTATAAATAGACAAATAATACATTCAGGAATCACAAGGAAGAAGAGAATGATACTGTGGAATAATAATGAAAAACCAAATATCTAGTAACCATATTTGAAATCACAGATCATGTAAAATCCATTTCAAAATCAATTAGTTATTTTTTCTTTGATTTATCTCAATTACCCACCCACATGGAGAAAACCACGATAATTTCATAAATGGTAAAATCAATACAGATTAAGGACACCCTAATAGAATATACTATAATTATTTCTACACAAAAAAATGGAAATGAGAAGGAGATGTAATAGCCTATATATACCAAGGTAATGCTTTGATCAGTAACACAACCCATTTAGAGAATGGAGGAATAATGGAGGGGGACTAAAAACAACATCAAACTTCACATCACGGTGCAATCAAATGAAGAATGGTAGTAAAGAACATACCTAGAATTGTATGTTTGGGGAGTCCATGTTCCATATAGTGGATCTAAAAAATTAAAACCATATCTAAGGATTGATGAAACAAGATAAAAACAAGTTAATACATAATATAAAAGGAGTCCCCTAATTTAAGATTCAAAATTTAATTTACCAAACGTTATTGGGTTGTTATGTTTGTCAAAATTCCATTTTTTTGTATCATCAAATTTGGTTTCATTTAAATGATGGGTAATTGACCATTTAAAACCATGAATCATGATTATTTCAGTAATGTTGGGATACATGGATGATATTGTGAATTATTTTTATCAGTGGTTAGAGCTCCAACTGATATAACACCTCACCAATGTTCACCGAAACCTAAAAAATCCAGAACAACCTAGGAGAATCCACACTCCCTCACACAAAATATGCCTACACCATCATGGAAACAACCTCAATAACACATGATCTTTGAAATATAACTACATGGGTCTACATCTATATTATACAGTGGTATTGAAATGATCCTGATCTTCTTTTATATTTTCTATAACTATTAGAATATTTTAAGTCATGCATTACACCACACTAGAAAAATATTTTTTTATTCCCTTACATAGACACATCACAATGTAAAAGTATACAACATCCAACACAACTCATAGAATATATACATAAAAACAGATGAATGATGTATATTTTTATCGGAAAACAAAAAAAATGGTGTTTTATTCACCCATAATGCAACTAGGTCAAAATTAATGTTCCCAAAAAATCCCACAACTTATTGAAATTCAATTCCATATTTCCATCGATTAGGGGATTGAAAGTCATTTTAAAGAGAGTTTAGGTAATGGATGGATTCCATATTCCTCCCAATAATGATGATATGAAATAGGAATTACATTCTAAACAATTAATTATGGTATCATGGGGAGTCCTAAAACCTCATCCATGTACAATCATTCTTAATAATGTATTTAACTGGACTCTTTGATTTCTATATAATGTTATGAAATCATTATTCAATATATGATCACATATCCTCCCTAATATTGGGGATACATTGTGACCATCACAATATTTGACCCTCCACCAAAAGGATTTAATGATTGTATACATAAGGAAAGATGAGAAATCAAGAAAATGTTAGGACATGGAAATTTTTGGTGGCAACTATGTGTCATAAATGTTACATATACAAACCAACTGTTATCATACTTGTTCAACACATCAAAAATACTACTACTCATCATCTGATGCTGCATCGTCACCCTCTCCACCTTCATCTCCACCACCTGATGCCACCTGTAAGAACATTATATTGAAAATTAAATATTGTTGCATATTTATAATAAAAATTAAAATCAATAAAAGTTTGAAAACTAAATGATTTTTATTTTTTTGTGATTTACCTGCTCACCACTACCCGATGCACTACCACCGGGGGCATATCTGCTCATATGCTGACGTATTTCAAGCAACTCTTTCTGCAAATCAGATATCTGATTCCCCTGTTGGTGAACTGTGTTTTGTAGAGCAGAAATCTCCCTCTGAGCATCTTCAGGTATGAAATGACTATAACCAGGAGTAGATGAGGTCGAAATCCCTGATGGAATGCGAAAGACCTCAGATGGTACGGGTCCCAAACCCATCCCGCGCACTCTACCAGGATGCTCCTTCCCAAGGACTTGACCAACCGGGTCATCTTGGGAGACTGAGTAGGATTGCCCAGAATTGGCATCCCATATTTCTTTAATTTTTACCTATAAATCAAATATCAATATATATTAACACAGTAAAAACTGATATTAAGTTATTATAATAAATAATTGACTTCATACCCCAACTTCTCTGGCAGGTTCATTAACAAAATTTCCATCTGTTTTTTTATGAACATCCAGCCACAGTTCTGTTCGGGATACTTCATGCCCTAAACTCTGTGACTGCATTAAACAAAGATAAATCATCAATCAAATATGTTAAATAGATAATATTATCTTATAAATATTTAAACTAATTAAAAGATTACCAATGACATTCGGCTTCTTGAAAAGCTTTTTGAACCCGCAGTGTGCGGGATTACCTGCTTCGCCCGGTTTAAAGCATTCTTTCTTGAGAGATCCTGAAATAAATAAAATTCAATTTAACAGTATTGTATTCAATGTCTATCTCCTCTTCATGTACATGTATAAATGTAAAATGAGGATAATATAATAATATATATTTCAATACCATCCGCTTCTCATCACGATGTCTATCGACAAAAACCTTCCACTGTTCTTTCGGTACCCCACTGGGTATCTTCTCATACATCTGCTGCACGGTCAACGAAGAATCGTTGACATCACACCACAACCTCCATTTGAAATCTTTCCATTTTTTTCCAAGATTTTTCAATGTCCACTTCCGTACTATCACATCAGCAACGGTAAAGTGGAAGAACATCTGTATACAGAAATTCATTTTGAATATATTAGTAAAATGACATTCAATTAAACCATAAAGTAATAAAATTACATTTATCTGAGAATCATAAACTTCATTTTTCCAGTTTGGAGGAATATGCCTCCAATCATCATACGAAATAGGCAGGGAAACGGGCTCCGCTGCCAGCTGACCTATAATCTGACCAAGTAAACCTGCGGCGTCATCCGTCGGGACCCCATAAGAATCAAATGGCACCACTATCTTCTTTCCATGCATGTTCCAAACATCAGAACTTTTTATGTCTCTTTCCACGGTTTCATTGTCTTCATCTGCAATGAGCAAACAATTACTATAAACAAAATGCAATAAATTTATTTAATTAAAATTTGTACCTATGACTGCGACCCTCCAGAATGTCTGTGATGAACTGGAGGGGGCGTATCGCTGCCCCGCTGCTGAAGCTCCTGTAGGGGGAGGCGATGACTCATCCTCTAATGAGGCATCCACTGATGGTGTCAGAGATGGTGCAGGGGGAGATGATGCCGTGGGGACAGACGGATCGTCATCTGTCGCAGAAGAAGAAGGAATAGTGTACCGCATCTTCCTTGGCATTCCTGTCATTTAATCAAATAAAATTAAGTTCAGAATATATATTTCAAAAAATTTATGCAGAAAAAAAATTAAAAATGATAATAGATGCCCAGTATTAAAAAACAAAATATATATAACAATGATAATGAATGACTACAGAAATGAAACAAGTAGTTGCTGAATGAATAAATAATTGTACATACAATCATTTTCCCCTTCAATCATGTCGGTTTCCTGGTCCATTGCTTCATCCACTTCATTCATCCTTGCTAGACCAATATTTTCAATATCATGATGGAAAAATAATTTTGCTTCCTGTTGTTGGTGAAATTCAATTGCAGAGGTCAAATCTTCCACTTCATCACCCATATCATACAAATCTCTTTGTATTACGTGAGTAACTACACTCCACCCTTCATCCACAACATCATTCACATAATATACCATTTTTTCCTGCGATGCTAAGATATATGGATCATGCAGTTCACGATCACCAACATCCATCAAGCGAGAGAAGTTTACAGAAGTAAATTGCAAGGAATCTCTTTTAACACCTCTGATAAAATCGACCCATTTGCATTTGAATAAAACAACAGAAAAATGCCCGTGGTAGTTTAATTCAATAATATCATGCAGCTTTCCATAGTATTCCACTTCAGCAAATGTAAAAATACCACTATTCTGTGTTTTCAAACCCACTTCTCGATCGACTGTACGAAATCTAAAACCATTCACATTATAAGCGTTGAACTTTCTAACTTGTTTTATAGGACCTCTAGCAAGAAACTTCAAATCTTCTGAAAAGTCAGCTCGAGTATCAGTATTCATGATCTGAAAAAAAAAATATAATTTAATAGATTTTCAAATTGTATGTGTCAAAGTAATATTCGTATTTATTGCCATATTTATAAACTTACACGTCGTGCAAACCATTCTACCAGCTCTTTATTCATAGCTTTCGTTATATCTTTTTCATTTCGTGTTCGACTTCTCATTCGTCTCTTTGTTTGTATCCTCAACTCTTCAATAAATGGATCTGCAATTTCACTATTCAGCAGCACATATCTATGTGCCTGTAATAATTCCAATTCTGTTAGTGTCGCGTATGAGGTCCTCCCAACTGATCGGCCAATAGCAGGAAATATTTTTGATTTCTGATGCATTTGAGATTGAGTTGACGTGTCGTCAACACGTCCAACTCGAGAAAATATTGTCTCAATATCATCCAAATATCTGGAACAAAAGGTGAGACACTCCTCGGCCAAATAGCCTTCAGAAATAGAGCCTTCTGGTTGAGCTTTATTTCTCACGTATGCTTTCAAATGCCCAAGATATCTGTGAAAAAAAAAATATTATGCATTTATTTAAATGCCAAAAAATGTTTACTTAACTGGAAACATATAAATAAAATACCTCTCAATTGGATACATCCATCGATAATGAACAGGGCCTCCTAATTTAGCTTCGTCAACCAAATGCACAGTTAAATGCATCATGACAGTAAAAAACGATGGAGGGAAGATCATCTCCATTGCACAAAGGGTCAATACAAACCTCTCCTGTAGGTTGTCAAGCTGAAATGGATGTAGAGATTTCTCACATAACTGTCTGAAAAATGTACAGAAATGGAGTACAACAGCAGTAACTTTTTCAGGTAATAATGTACGCAATGCCAATGGTAGTAACTGTTGTAACAAAACATGTGAATCATGACTTTTCAATCCATATAACTTACGATTCTTCAAGTCAACACACCTCGATATGTTACTCGAATACCCATCAGATACCTTCACATTCTTTAAAATTTGAAGGAACATATCTTTATCCCTATTTTTCAATGAAAAAATGGCCGGAGCATACTTTTCATTCTCATCTGGCCAGAGATCATGTTTTATGTTCATTACTTGTAAGTCTTTGCGAGCATTGAGATGATCCTTCGACTTTCCATGCTCATTAAGTAATGTGAAAATCAAATTATCACATACATTCTTCTCAATATGCATCACATCAAGATTGTGGTGCAAAGAATTAAATTCCCAATACGGAAGTTTGAAGAATATACTTTTTTTCTTCCATTGTTGCGTTCTGATTTCACTTGACGATGCACTTCGCACTCGTTTTCCGCTATCATTCAAATGATGAACCTTCCAAAATTCTGTTTTAACATTTCCAAGTTGTGTCAATATTTCAGAACCGGTTAACAACTTTGGAGGTGGTCTATGATCAATGCAACCATTAAATTTTGATTTGTTCAGACGAAATCTATGAGATGCATCAAGAAATCTTCGATGGCACAAGAAGCACCATTTTCTACTGTGAGGTAGCCGTTTGGGCTCAAAATAAAAGTTACAAACGGGACAAGCCAAACCCGTATAAGTGTTCCAACCAGATAAATTCCCAAGCCCAGGGAAGTCACTAATGATCCACATTAAAGCAGCATGCATTTTAAACATTGTTTTAGAAGAAACATCAAATGTCTCAACATCGTTGCTCCATAACTCCTGCAATTCTTCAATCAAAGGCTGCAGGTATACATCAATATCATTTCCAGGCATTTGTTTTCCAGAAATAATCATCGAAATGATAAAATATGTTTGTTGCATACACATCCACGGAGGCAGATTATAAGGGATCAAAACAACTGGCCAAATGCTATAACTCGTACTCAAAGTCCCAAATGGGTTGAATCCATCGGCAACCAATCCCAATCGAACATTCCTAGGATCAGCTGAGAAATCTGGATGTAATGAATCAAATGTATTCCACGATTGGGAATCTCGTGGATGTCTCATTAACCCATCATTGTTATTATCTACAGCATGCCACTTCATGTGTTCGACGGTTTTTGATGACATGAATAATCTTTGCAATCGAGGCTTCAAAGGAAAGTAACGCAAAACTTTTGCAGGTGTGTTCCTTTTCTTCTTCTCCGTGAAATTATGTTCAGTCATACTTCCAACATCACCCTTTGACGGCCATATAGAAGAAGAACATTTCTTACAATTCTGTCTACTTGAATCCTCTCCCCAGTAAAGCATACAATCATTGGGACACGCATGTATTTTTGTATAATTTAGACCAAGCTTGTTAACAACTTTTTTCATATCATAAAACGATTCTGGGATTTTTGCTTCAGGAAATGCATCACGAATCAATTCCAATAACATGTACATTGCCTTATTTGTAATTCCACATAGACATTTGATATGGTACAACTTCAGTAGAAATGAAAGCTTTGAATATTTCAAACACCCACTATACAACTCTTGATTTCCATCGTCAACTAAATCATGAAATGCATTTTCCTCACTGAAGTTTTCCCTTACATTTGGCTCCACAGAATCAAGAGGATCCAATGATATGTTACAATCTTGATCTGCTTGTGTTACAGTCTCAGAAACATCACTTGTCACGTTGCAATTTGTATCACCCTCTTCTGGTTGTTCTGATATGTTTTGATGCTCATAGTGGTGTCTTTCAGTGCCGAATGCATCATTTATGAGGTTTTGCATTTCATTTTCCATTGTCGAAGAACTTGGGACCTCATTCTGTGGATTAACATCAGTCCTCAATCTTTCTGTATTGTTTGATTCTCCATGCCAAATCCAACACAAATATTTCTCAGGGAATTGCTTCAGTATTAAATGTTCATAAACTTCATCTCTCTTCAACCATGTTCTAAATTTACATTTAGGACATGGACATATTATTCTCCCTTCAACGGATCGATTAGAAATTGAAAAATCTAAAAACCCATTCAAACCCTTAACATATTGAGATGTGTTCCTCGGTAATGTGATCCAGCTTTTATCCATGTATATCACAATGTGCCTACACAAAATATACGATAGTGTAAGATTACAGAAACATAATATAATAAAGATGAACCATTGACCATAAAGTATGCATAATATAATAAAGATGATTCATTGACCACATTTACCATTTCAGACCAACTGAACAAGTCTGGTCCATAGGAGACAGCGTCAACACCTCATTGAGGAGCAATAAGAATATCGGGATACACACTTATCATAACACCATCGATCACACATTTATGTTGCCTCAAACAACACCCCTTTGATGTGTGATCGAAACTGATCATAATGCATTTTAAATCAAGTTAACTATATTCACTGAAACCATTTTCACAATGGGTAATGTTTGTTTTATTGTTCTAGGGAAATCTAAATGGCCACATTTAAGTTTTGGGGTTCATCTTGTGATGGAAGCATGAGACATGGTGTTTGAATTTCTTGAATAAATTAGTGATAATGACCCTCCTAAGGTGGAGAGAATTATGTTAGTCATGGAAATGTGGAGAAAACTGTAGAGTGGATGTGGAGGAATCAAGGTTCCAAATAGAAACCTATAAGGGACATGTTTGGGGGTTCTTAGGGAAGGCCAGGTGGAACTTAGATATGGTGTTTGTAGGTGATGGAGGTATACCTTAATTGAGAAGGCTTCTTGTTTGGGTATAGGGGCGACATGCCAATAGGGGAAGTTGGGAACCAACGGAGTGAGTTAGCAGGAATGGAAAGACACAGTTGGATAGAAAGGGAATGGATGTGGTGGGCTGCGAGGCACCTCAAGTTAATGTTGAAATGATAAGTTTATCCTAGTAATGTGAATGAGTTTTGAAGAAGAACCAAGTATCCCTTGGTTGAGATATGGATGGTGAAAGTGTGACAAATCTGGGTAGTTTTGGCAGAAATAATGAATGCTAGAATTGGGTGGAGTTTTCATGGATGTTGTGAGTTGGAAAACATGTTAGGGAAGTTTTGAAGGTTGAGTTGAGGTTCTGTTGACCTCTTTTATGATGAGTGAAGTTCTCAAAACTAGAAAATTGTGGTGACGAAGTAAGTAATATGGTGTTGAGAACCATGGAAGGAAAGTAATCGATTAATGGTGTGGCTAGAGTTTCAAGTTGGATGGTCTCAGGTAGGAACCATATTAGTGTATTAGTTTTGGTGATGGGTGTTGGATCAGGTTTTGGATGGTTGAATACCTTGAGATGAAGGTTATGCTTGGGTTGTGCTTTGGATGTTTGAAATGGAGTGAGGCTGTTGGGCCTTGAGTTCTGGATTGATGTAGGTCAAAGAATGTGGTTGGAATCTATGTATCCCTTCAGCGACAATGAGTTTGTGTCACCATTATAATTTTGGTAACTAGGTGAGGTGGTGCTAAGAATTTTGGGCCATGAGTTGTGGAGAGGATTGGAACAAAGGTGTTCCGATTGGCTCTCCACAGGGTAGTGTAGTGCCTTATCGATATCCTCTTGTGCGGTGGTATAGTAACATTACCTAAACCTTTAATTTTCATTTGATGTTGATAATAAATAGTTTAGAGATGAACTTTAGTCATTTTTATTAAAAATACACACTATAAACCTATCAATTATCCTTGAGAGATGAACTAGGGTATTAACTAGACCATAAACCAACTTTAAAGATATAATCAATTTGACGTGTCATGACAATGTGGTCAGTTCCTATTGGTGAAACCAAGGGGATCGACACTACAATGTAGATTAGGAAACCCTAAGAGTGGGAGAATCCACAATGGGATATTTCGGAACCATCCTCACAATAAAATACACAAATCAATCACCATTTTCCATGATTAAAATTTCATTTATTCACTTAAAATAGGGAGTTAAATTACCTATATGTTGTTGTCGGTGCTTCCCATCATTAAATATCTTAATCACTATTAGATGATAGAAAGTTGACTCAATTTATTTACTTTATTCTATTTTTAGATTAATTATTTGGGAAATACACCTCACCCTATTCATTTGAATGGTCATGGAATAAAATCCCAACCATGAAAACTATAAAAAATACCCCATTAAATCATCATATAATCATTCTATAATCACTAATTAATCATAACACCACTTGTTCACACCAGGCTTCCCCACACTACTGAAATTCTATCACATCAATGTCTGTACTTGTACCCACCAAAATGAAGTGTGAGCTGATCACTAGATGAATTTACCCCCACCCTCTTACATGTTTCTCCATAATTTCTAGATCTCCCACAATATCTCACCCTAGTGGATTTTTATAGACCACTTTACATGGTCAAGATGAAATTTCCCTTGATTTCAACCCCAGATGAACACTCTTACCACATTGATATTTTATTATTATCCCATTATATTATGATATACATATGAATTAAGATCCAAATCAACCAACCTTATCACCTATTTACAAAATCACCACCTTAAATCATTAGTACGAGTGTATCCATTTCCTAGAATTCTTTCCTTACACCCCATTTGTGAATCACCTTGAAAAGGTTTCCTTTTCCCAAAACCCCATTAATATTGAATGTATTTATATTTTTTACTCATATCTTAGTGTATAATTTAGTTATCAAGACTTCCATGCATTCCAACCATGCTTCTAAAAACTTACAATCATCCTAATTTCCTTATGAGTAAAATAATTATGCTAACATGAAATCCCTATCTCAAATGAATGATAAGTATATTATCAAAGGTCACTTTTTCCTAGATTAACTAACCTTTATAAGGATTATTATTGATAACTATCCAATTATTATTTCACCTGGATGAATCATTTTTCCACATTATCCAAATCATCCCAATACTAGGCTGAATATGATATTACCTTGCAACCCCAAATCAATATCCCTATTTTTCAACATCTGAGAATAAATACATATTGAATCAAACCCAAGTCAAGTACCAAATCCCTTAAAAATCCTGTAAAAATAAAAAACACAAATCATCCTAGACATATCATAAGTCCTCACCCGTATCATAGAACTAACCTTCAGTGATAATAACACCCTCACCATAGGTTTCACCAGATGGCTGGGTCTATGGGTATGATTCATGGATCATAAACTTGGTCATTATATCTAGTAAAACCTATAATACAACTTGAAATACATTTAACTTTTATATAAAAATCACAATCAGTCACCCCCATCAATATAAAATAATACCACAAGGATAGTCACACTTATATACATCACATATCTAGTATATTATGAAGTAAAACTCTTAGATCTTGGCCAACTAAGATATCAATGATCAACCTCTTAATTCATTATCAAGTGATCATTGGTGATGTTTAATCCAACTAACATAACCCTAATCTATAATTTACCCTAGTCTATTAATTAACTTTACACCAATTAATCATTTAATTCCAAATTAATTACTAACCAATAACTTTTAATTAATCCAAGACTGTTCTCATTTTCATTTAAAAACACTATTGTATCATCATAAAAATAATGCATCAACATTGTATCCACACAAATAATTTTCTCATTATGAAATTTTATATGCTTCATGAATAATCACATGAGTATGTCAAGCAGTAGACATAGGGAAAATTCACTTTGGGGCCGAGGTCGAAGTGAGAAAGGTCGTCGGGAGAAGGGGGTCGCGGGTTGCCGGTCGCAGGCACCGCCGGAGGAGGTCGCGGGGTCGCCGGAGGAGGTCGCGGGGTCGCCGGAGGAGGTCGCGGGATCGCCGGGGGGTCGCGGGGGGCTATGGGCGAGGGTTGCAGGGAAGGGTCGCGGGGGGCTGCGGGCGAGGGTTGCAGGGAAACGGGGGTCGGGGTAGGGAAGGGTCAGGGTTTTTTAAAAAAAACAAAGGTTTAGCGGCGGTTTATTAAAAACCGCCGCGAAACGTATTTCGGAAAACGTTTAGCGGCGGTTTTGTGAACCGCCGCCACAAAACCGCTGCTAAACACTGTTTATTTTGTAGTAGTTCATGTATACGCATGGCCTACCGTATCCCTAGACGGTGTAATTCATTTCTTTATCACTATATTTTATAGATGAATATAACTATATATATAATGAGTATATATGATATTTATATCATGAATAAAATTATCTAGATGATGAAACCATGATCAATATACAAGGACTAATACTAGTGAACCAAAACATACATGAAAAACAAAGTAGTTATTACCCAGCATTTTTTTATCAAAGAATTGTTAATAAATAGGATATAAAAGATTATAAATAAATATTGTATTGTATGATATATATGATTATGGTTATGGATTATATGTATAATATGTAGGTTTCGATCACAACGAAAGCATGTGGATTGGTGTACCCAACTTTAATTTTACTGTTAACAATGATCAATCCAAGATTCGTCACGATAATAAAAGGCCAGATCTTCAGAATAGAAAAAAGAATGAAAAGAAAAGAGGGAAGTCCCAGAACCATAGAGAGAATCGTCATATGTTGGTTATAATTAATTTAATTAAAAGATAAGAATTACCTTGATAAAATCCTCTCTCTATTGATGTTTCTGGTCACGATCTTATGTGATCCATCATTGCGTCATAAAAGCCAAGTGTAGTATTACTCTAACAGTGATCCACACGTTCTCCATGTATCTCTGGATTTTTCTGAAGGGATCTCTGGGTGTTAGTATGTAAGAGAATTAACTTTTAATGTCTTCCTTTTATCTTCTTGAGATCCACTTCCAAAACTCTCTCCTTGATCCATTGAAGTAGGATCTCTCTCATAACTTGTGAGTGTTCTTGGAGGAAAGGTATTATCTATTGGATTGAAAGATTTATCTAGATCTATTGTGAACAACCACAAATAATTAATAGTTCTAATAAGAATAATGTAATTGGGATTTATATTACTTAGAATAATAAAATGAATTAATTAACCAAAGGAATTTATTCATTTCATTAAATTCTTAGTAAGACCCCATGTATAATAGTAATATTTGACTATTATTGTCACTTGACTTGTGCCCAATGAATTATACCCATTATTATTTAATTAAACAAATAATATTATTTATCACAAATCCAAAAAAAACTATACGACATGTATATATTAATATACATGGTGTGTACTTTTGTTTTTCAATTTTATTTACTTCCTCTACCAAATTTATTAGACCTTGAATAATGAATATTTATTTATTAAATAAATATCAATATATTACTCGCTAAAAAATATATTATTTCACCCATAATATATTCTCTAGAATAACTAGTGTTGAAATAAATGTGATCAGGAATACTTGAATAATTATTAAACCACAATCGGGAATAATCTTTATTCAACTTGTTAAATGAATATTTAATTAAGACACTTGGACATACTTTGTGTGTGACCCTCTATGCCTCTTTCTCAGTGGATTTAGGAAGAACCTTCCTAAAGTCTAATGTTAGCATCTAAAAACATGCCAAGGAACCCATACTGAAAGAAGTTAACGCCTTAATGAAATGTCACATCCTACAAATGCTTACCATGTAATGTAATCCCTTTGTCTCTATATCTCAAATCAATAGGGTTTCATGCTAGTGACATCAACCCATGTGATCGATTATTCTTTCTTTTACTTCCCAGAATTGAACTCTCCCATTACTCACCATGTCCATGGATTTATTTAAGCTATATCAATTCCATCAGAGTTTTTAAGATATCAACAGCCGTTATGGAATAGAAGAGAAAATATTTTCTCGCATTATCTATTAATGATGTATTACTCATGACACACCCAACATATTCTAACTCACTGCGAATAGTGTGTCGTTACAGTTTTTATCAATACATCTAAGTGTGCGAGTTGTAATAGCCATTAATAATAATATTAAAGTATAAGGACCAATAAACACATCTGCAGATAGGAACATCCAATTACACTATGAAATTTGGATTTCATACTAGTGGGTCTCATTCTCATAATATACTTCTATATATTACCAAGGGTGCACACCATGAGAATGTGCATCAATGTTTTATGAGTCCTCACCCCTAATGGCCTATATTATTTGTGTTCCTCAAATAACATCATCCTTCCATAGAACATATATTCAAGAATAGTGTTATGGAAATTTCAGGTTCTCATCATATCAGGGATTCACTATAACCTTTTAGTGCAACAACTATCTTTAGGACATTATCACATGCATTTTCACACATAAGAACAATCAAGATGTGATAAGGTATTTATTAACATTCAAATCCATGAATACAAGTTTATCATAAAGTAAAAAGTAGTTGGTTCTAGGCCACCAACTTCAACATAATAAATGTGTATTTATTCTATAGGATTTCGAATGCATATAATGAAATCCAATACTTGAGTTTAGGGATTTCCCTCTCATTTTTATTTCTATGGGACACATTCCATATTCACCACTTATTTCTTTTATGTTCAATATATTCTACCCATTAATTTATTTAATGAGTTTTATTATGAAAATTATGGAATATATATATATATATATCCATATAAGGTTCTTTCTTTCATAGGGATTACAATTAAAAAGTTAAAAAATTGGTAAGGGTTTTATGTTACAATCTCATTGTTTAAAGAGAATGTTTATGTTTATTTTTATGATGATGAAATTTAGTGATATAAGTCTAAATAATATCATTAATTTTATTATAATTTATTTATTTATGAAAAATAAATTTTTTAATTTCACCTTACACTCTTTAATAACTAAAGATACCGAAAGAAGATATTTAAGAATAATTGACTTTATTAATCTCTTCGGTCAAAAATTCTCCCTCTTCCTTGTCTAAGTTTTCTAAAACTTTTATCAAAAATGATTTTAATATTATAAAATGATTTTTCTAAGTCATTTTACCCATTTTTAATTTTTTTTTATTTTTTTTAAAGGAATCTTATCTTTTTTTCAAAAGTGGCACTTTTGAATTTTTACTAAAAATGTGAAAGGAATAATTTTTTAATGTGTATGGTGAGAAAAAAAATTTCCCACCATCATGACTAATCAATGAATTAAAGCTTCATTTAAAAGTTTAAAAATTTATTCTCAAATAAAATGTTTATTTATTATTTGGGAAATTTTTAGATTTTAATATGTTATTTTAAGTTGAAAAGGTTATTTTCCTCAAGAAACATTCCTAGTGATCTTTTAAAGGTATTTTTGATCTAAAATGACATCCTTGCATGTTAATTAAGTTTTAATAGGGATACGATCCAATGATACCATCCATATTATTTCTCAATATGGTTTATGATCATGATGAAATTATTTTTATGAAACCTATTCATTTTCCATGGGTTATGCTATGATGAGTTGGTGAAATGTTTATGAAACCCTTTTCTTCACCATGGGTTATATGATGATGAAATTTTTATGAAGCTGATTTTATTTTCATGGTTTATGATATGATAAATGTTTTATGGTCTTGTGTCACAAATCTATATGATTTTCATTATGTTATCGGTGATCTCTAAATTATATAGCCCTCCAATGCATTGGGTAAAGATGGATATATCATGACTTAAAGAGGATTGGAATGAGGAGTGAGCCTAATTTAGTAAAGGAACCTATTCACTACAATAGTCTTGGGGGTGAACCTTGAATACTATGATGGTTTGAGGAGTAAACCCCAATCAAATGTGATAGTATTTTAAATGAGCATTTAATACTAAGGTAATATTCTTTGTGCTTATGTGTATGTCACAAATCTATGTGTCACACCCTGAACTATGTGGTTATTTTATTTTATTATTTATTTAGGTTATTTAATTGTTTTATTCTATTTAAATATTTTTTTGGGGTTTGGGTTGAGTCTGGAACGAAATTTTTAAGTTGATGACAAAAAGTGCGCATTTTGGGTTCGACGTCGTTGGGAGCATGGGTGGAGCGCGATGTTGTACGGCTTCGCCTAGGAAATTGCACAACTTTTCCATCTTCAAAAAATTAAGATGAGTCATAAAATTAAAGTATTTAATAATAATTTCAATATTCACATTATAATTATTATGTTTATTTATTAGTATAATTATTATAAGTAAATTTGGTGATTAAAGAGAATGTTAATTATTGTGTATTTTAGAATTTTTATGTTTATTATTAAAGTTATTATGTTTTTTAGAATCTTATTATTGTTATTATAAAATATATAACTATTATAAATGTTAAATATCATTTTTATTAAGAATGTTAATATTTTTATTTTTGGTGAAAACTGAAATTGCGAATTTTATTATTAGGCATTTTTGTTATTACTATTATTATTATATTTGTTTTGTTGTTAAACTTTATTACTATTGTTCAAAGTGGTTATTAAAATTATTACTATTAAAAATGTTATTAATGTTAATATTATTAAAAATCAAACATGTTTTTTATGCTATTATTATTATTACAATTATTAGTGTTATTATTGTAGATTATTATTTATGTTATTATAAATACTACAATTAAAATTAATGTTAATTAAAAATATTATTTGGAATTATTTATTTTTATAATAATAATATTATTATTATTTTACCTTTTAATTAGTTTTTTATGGTGTTTTTTAAAAGAAAAAAATGAAAAACCAAGTTTCAACCCCACCTCAATGCATAGCGCAACCTGATCCCCACCCCTTTGTGCGCACCTCCCTTTTATGCACTAACCCTAGCTGCACCCACCCATTTTAGTGACTCCAGATAGTAGTCCCCTTCTCCGGTCATCTCTCCACCATCACTTGCAACTCTTGGCCACCCGGATTCGGCCCTCAGCCTCTCTGGCTTCTCCTAGTGAAACAGCCCAATGCCTTCCCCTCATCGTAGTTGTCTCCCCTGTTCAATGGATAGCTGAAGTCTTTCCCCCTCTTGTTTTCACTGGCACCACCACATCTCGGTTCCTTCTCCCTGCCGATGCATACAACACTGGCCAACTGGTCCTCGACCTACCTGATCATTGCATAGTAGCGCCGCCCCCTTTCCCGACTAGCTACAGCCCCGATCGACCCATTTCCAGCAGCAAAAACCTCATACGGCCATGAGAACCTACCCTCTTGGCCAACCCCTCCTCTGAACATCACCTTTTCACACCTCCAGAGACCCTCTCTAGCGGCCCGCCTCCGGCCGCAGCCCCTCCTTCCAGTATTGGCAGCCCTCTGGTATACCATTCCCCCCCTTGGGGTGTGTTTTTATCTTTATTTTTATTTTTATTTTTGATTTTTTCTTTGTTTTTTAGAGGGTTTTGTCGATTAATGGTTGTTCATGGTAGGGTTAGTGTATTAGGACCTGCATGGGGAGTTTCTAATTGAGAGTTGTAGTCATGCCTTGGTTCCGAGGTAGGAATTCCCTTGCACTGACCCTTTTAAATTAAGAAACTCTAATTTCATGATTTTCACACTTTTTATACATGCTAATTTTTTTCACAACCTTTTGATTAGTTTTTTTTGTATAAAAATGATGTTTGAAAATCATGTATGATATGGTCTTGTTGTGCAATAAATTTTAAAGTAGTATTTTTGTGTAAAATTTGATGTGTTTCGGTGTAGAACCTCATGGTATCTCTTGATGTTGTTTTATATATTATTCAAACATTTATTTAATTGTTTGAGTAGTGCAAAACATGAAAAGTAGTGTTCCTGATGTGCGTTCTATTTAAAAAAAATATATTTTGAATGTGTAGTGTATTTTTGTCGAGTTGTGAACACCGGGTTTTTTACACACATGGTTTATAAAGTTTAAAATAAGGTTTAGTAGTTTAAATAAAATTGTGGAATGAAAATTGATGTTAATAATTTTTTGAGTGTTAAATTGAAATTTGTTTTATTAAACATTTCATGCCTTGTGTTATTTATAAAATGTATGATTGTCTTTTAGGAGTGAAGTGTGATGTAAAATGAATTTTTGGGGTTTACAAATGTATCATCATCATGGGGAACAATTTCTTGAGTTCTTTGGGTGGTTTGGATTTTATAAAAAGTATGTATTGTTTTTTAGCATGTTTTTTCATTTTTTTTAAAAATATCCTGGTATTGAGTGTGTAATATAGGTATATTAAGATGAGTTTTATCAATGTTTTTGAGTAGAAATGGCGTGATTAACACCACTTTTGAAAATGTGTTTTCACTTTGAGATAAGGTTTTGTTTGTGAATATTTAAGGACCCATTTTGCTATTTCATGAAATTTTTGAAAAGTGTTTATTATGAAAACCCTTGTTGGGTGTTTCTCGTGACCTGATTGCATGCAATGGGTTGGAGGTCCTTGTTGGTGATTCTCAGGATCCATTATTAGGGTTCTTCAGTTGTAACCCTTTATAATTATTTTATTTTAATGCATGAGAATGGTCATAGGGGAGACTCAGGGTGAGACCTGTTGTGAATTATTATTATTATTATATATACTGTGATTGGATGATCGGTTGTCATCGGTTGGCTCACCCTGTTTCTAAATACCTGAGACATGGGAATCTGGCATATTGAGAGAATATTCTGAGTATGATTGCCACACTGGCAGGTTATGGTACTGACCAATGGCCCATATTAGGTGGATGTATTGGGTTTATTGCTATGTGATTTTCCCTCAGCCTTCCTAAGAAAGGATAGACGATCATTTTGAGCATTTTGATTTCATCATGTGTGACATGTCAATGAAGATGAGGTATCGTGTATTGGTGTCTTCTAGATTATTCTTAATCTCTTAGGTTCACCCATGTCTTTTGGATTTCAGTTGCATGCAGTGATGAATATGGTGCTCATATGTATATCTACATTTCCCTTATTGTGTGATTGTTATTGTGCATTATAGTGTATTTTTTCTTAGAAATTGGTGAGATGGTTTTGATTAGGTTTTCTAGATATGGTTTTCAAATGAAATTGTTTTATCCTATTTGTACAAATAAAAAAATTTAAACACCAAATTTTCATTGAAAATGTAATTTTAACTAATGAAAAGAATATATATTTGAAAATGGTTAAGGGAAACGGTTCGTACATTGATTTTAAGCAAAGTATATAACCTATTTTTTTATAAATTGTAGTTCAAACTTGGAATGGTGTTTCTTTTATTTTAAAGGTAGTGCATTGGGGAATAGTATATTGGGCTAGCCTATTGAGTTTTAATACTCATGCCTATAGTTATTTTCTATTTTTAGTCCTTTTGCAGGTTCCATATTTGGTGCATTTTCCTTGGGTGATGTTTGATTGTTGAGTCAGAGAGTGACTTGCAGGGTCACACAGAGTTAGTTTGGTCATCGAGTTTTGTTAGTTTTATTTTATTCAGTTCTTATTTAGTCATTTTTTGGTTTATTTACTCTGAGTTGATCTTTATTATTTCCTCGTTTCTTAATTTGTACTGAGATAAATCATTCCCATCATCTCTTTCGATCCCCTGGCGCTTGTCGCCAGCCTGGGAGGATCAAGAATGCCTCTCGGGCCTTACTGCAGATCGGCTCGGGTGACTGGTTCAGGGTTGAACTGTGTTAGATCGTGAAAAAATGGTATCAGAGGAGGTCGGATCTTAGAAGACCCCACTTTTTAGAGTGAACTTTGTTATTTGGGATGTCAAGGAATATGGAGTAGGATTTTTGGGACTCAAGGGGTAGGTGTAGGAAGAGCATTACGAACTCTTGCTTGTTTTGATACTGGGATTCCATGGGAAGTTGGGTTTGTAAAAGTTTTTTTAGTTCTTTAGGTAATGTTTTGTGATTGGGATATGACAAGGGGATTTGGTCTAATAGTTCTCAGCATCCCGCATGGCCTGTAGAGCCTTGTGGAGCTAGGTAATGGTCTTTAAAGGCTCTATGTGTTAGTGGTGTGTTTGGTATATGGCCTCCAACCATATGGTCATGTCACCCACTGGCACTAGTTCCCTCTCTGAGTTGTTTTGGGTCCCTTATGACTTCTAGAAAGAGTTTGAATCATACAAATTGGTTTTGAAAAATATTTTTTTTTTAAATGACATGTTTAATTTTTGGATTTTTTTAAAGGAAATGGGATGAATAATTTGTTTTTTGAAAATAATGTTGTTTGGTTTTTTCCTTGGTGTTTTTATGAGTGATCACATTCATAGTGGTTTGTGGGAAAATTAATGGATGTCCATATGGAGGATGGATTTCTGAGGTGGCACAAAAACATTCATGTGAGTGAGACTCTAAAGAATACCAATAGAGAGTTTTTAACCCACAAAACTCATTTTAAATTAAATATGTTTTAAAAAGGAAAGTTTTGATGTTATAATAGCTTGTTTTCTTGTGTTTAGAGCTTATCTTTTATGCAGTGTTTGATCTTGAGGATTTTTATTATTTAGTTGGCACTGATTGGGTTATTTACTTTTCTTGTCCAACAGTTATCCCCTTGAAGCTTTGATGGGTGATCTTAGTATAGTTGATCAACCTAAGGATTTTATGCCTGGGTTTCTGAATCTAGATCCACCTATCTTTTATGGTCATGTAGACACTTTCGTAGTGGAAGAGTGGATGCAAAAGATCGAAAGGGACTTTAACCTCATTGAGTTTCCAGAGTCGTTGAAGGTCAAGTTTGAAACCTTCATGATTGAAGGTTCACCATGGATGTGGTGGAATTCAGTGTCTCAGAACAAGCCCCATCAAGAGCTTACTTGGGAGTTTTCATGGATTTTTTCATTCGTTAGTATTTATCTGAGAAAGAAAGGGTGAGAAAGGGGATAAAGATGTGTTGTCTGCAGTAGGGTGATGGGCCTGTATTGGAGTATTTCTAGTACTTTTTGGACATAGTCCCTTATGATTCAGGGTATTCCATATATGAATCCATGAAGGCTCGACATTTTGAGGTGGGTCTCTGTCCCGATCTATAGTCGAAGTTGTCAGCATCCAACTTAACCTTGTTTGCCAATATGGTGAGACAAAATTTTTCATGTTGAAGTTGTGATGGTGGTAGTGCTCAAAGTAGTCCTCCCTCCATCAATTACTAGGAGTAGTGGTGAGGATTTTGTAAAGGATATGATGAAGCAATTGAAAGTGAATGGAGAAAGTAATGGAATCAAAAGGAATCAGGATTATTCGTCAACCTATTTTGAGTAAGAGATCCTCGTGTGTTATGAGTGTGGAAATCTGGGTCACAAAGAGTCGTTGTGTAAAAATGATCCCAAAACCTTCCAGGATTGTGGATGCCTGGGTCACTTGTAGAGATTCTATCAGGGAATCGCAAGAAAGAATCACAGAGTATGTTCTCAGCAGTGATGTTCTGTTGGGTTTTTTTAAAGTTTCTTTTGTAGGTTTCCTTTCGGCGTAAGGGACCTCTTATCATTGCAGTTGTACTGATCATGTTTTGGGTTTTGAAATGTATGGTAATGTCGTGGGTCTTTTGTTGAACTCCAATTTTCAATGACAGAGTGGCTTTAATTAATAAATCATGTCCTCTATTTTGTCAAATCAAAAGATGTATGTTTCTTATTAGGATTATCGGAACCTAACTGCGAGGTAGGAGGCGATTCATCCATCAAATCTCTAGCCAAAAGGCCTCAGAGTGAATTTTGTGTGTAGTCATAAACCTTGGGGTGATTTTAAAGAGATTTGTTAAGGATGTGCCTCCATCGTGTGGTGAGAAAGTTTTAGCATTTTTGTTGTGGTTTCTCTATTATTGTTAATTCCCTCTTGTTTCAAAGAGCACGATAGACTTATCCCTCATGCAATGTTGGTAATTGTGCCTTTTTGGATATGAGTTGCCCAACAGTGGCCTTGTGTGGACCACCCATATGAATTAGTTGGGGCTTTGGTTTGTGTCCATCCCAAAGTTATGAATTGTGATTAGTTTTCCAATATAGTTTCATTGATCTAATCCATGCGACCCTCTATCCCCTCCCATGGGGTGAGGCTTTTTGGTTTGTGTGGAGTTTTTAGTTCAACTCTCATCCCTTTCGGATGGGAGTGAGTGGTTTAAATGTTCTTGTTGGGTTCATTCTAGATTGAGTAAGGCCCAGTTCAAGTTTAAGTTGGATTTAAATTTTTCTGTGTATAGGTTGGTTATTAACAGTGGGGAGACCCACTACGATACTCTTTGAGTTTTATATTAAGTTTTTATCAGATGATAGTTGAATTATTTTTGTGGAGATTCTATTCAGGACCCCCTCTACTTGTGATTTATTTATGGAAATGAGGTTGAGTCTCGTTAGTGGTTGATAAAATATCCTCGAATTAATAGGTTATATCGTTTTTATGTGGAATCCTTAGGTGTTGATCGATCGACTGGATGGTGTTGTGGCTTTCCAGAGGCAGAAAGCATTATAGTGGGGAGAATTGTCACACCCTGACCTATGTGGTTATTTTATTTTATTATTTATTTGGGTTATTTAATTATTTTCTTTCATTTAAATATTTTTCTTGGGGTGCATGTTTAGTCCTGAACGAAATTTTTAATCTTATGATAAAATAAGCGCATTTTGTATTCGACGTCGTTGGGCGCATGAGTGGAGTGCGATGCCGCACGGCTTCTCCCATGCAACAGTGTGACCGGTCAATCTTCGAAAAATTAATATGAGTAATAAAATTAGAATATTTAATAATAATTACAATATTAACATTATAAATATGCGTATTTATCAGTATAATTATTATAAGTAAATTTTGTAATTAAAACGAATGTTAATTATTATGTCTTTTAGAATTTTTATTGTTTTTATTAAAGTTATTATTTTTATTTAGAATCATATTTTTTTTATTACAAACTATATAACTATTATGAATATTAACTATCATTCATATTAAAAATTTTAATATTTTTATTTTAGGTGAAAATTGAAATTGCTATTTTTATTATTTTTCATTTTTTTTTATTACTATTATTATTAAATCTGTTTTGTTATTAAAATTTATCATTATTGTTCAAAGTGGTTATTAAAATTATTACTATTGAAAATATTATTAATGTTAATATTATTAAAAATGAAACATGTTTTATAAATAATTTTCTTTTTATGTTATTATTATTACAATTATTAGTGTTATTATTGTAGATTGTTATTTGTGTTATTATAAATACTACAATTAAAATTAATTTCAATTAAAACTATTATTTGGAATTATTTTATTGTTATATTATTAATATTATAATGATGATGATGGGGATTATCATTATTTTTTCTTACATTTTAATTAGTTTTTAGGGTGTTAATAAAGGGAAAAAATAAAAAACCTAGTTGCTACCCCCCTCTACGCACAACGCGACTCGACCCCCACCCCTTTGTGTGTGCCTCCATCCTATACACTAACCCTATCCACACCCTCCCCTTGCAGTCACTCCAGCTTGCAGCCCCCTCCTCCATTCGGCTCTCCAACGGTGCCCTCAACTTCTGGCTGCCCCGCTCTGGCCCTTGACCTCTCTTTTTTCTCCCAGCGGAGCAACCCAACACCTTCCCCTCTTCACAGCCTTATCCCCTACTCAGTGGAAAACCAAAGTCATTTCCCCTCCTTCTTGAACCATCACTGCCACAACCTAGCGCCTTCTCCCATGACAGTGCACACAACACCAGCATACCCGTCCTCAGCCTCCCTACTAGGTGTATAGCAGTGCTGCCGCCTTTCTCGGCTATCCTCAGCCCTAACCGACCCATTTACAGCTGCACAAACCTTTTCCGGACATACAAAACAACCCCCTTGGCTGACCTCTCCTCCAAACATCACCTCTGTGCACCTCCAGTGACCCTCTCCAGCAGCCCACCTTCGGTCGCAACCCCTCCTTCCGACATGAGAAACCCTCCGGTATACCTTACCCCACTTAGGGTGTGTTTTTATCTTTATTTTTATTCTTGATTTTTTTTGTTAGAGGGTTTTGTCGGTTAATGGTTTTTCTTGGTACGGTTAGTGTATTAGGACCTGCGCAGGGCGTTTCTGAGTGAGCGTTGTCGTAGCACCTTGGTTCAGAGGTAGGAATTCCTTTACACCGACACTTTTAATTTAAGAAACTATAATTTCATGATTTTCACACTTTTTATACATGATAAACACTATTTCAAAACCTTCTAATTAGTTTTTTTGGTATACAAATGATGTTTGAAAACCATGTCTAATATGGTCTTTCCAGGAAATAAATTTTAAAGTACTATTTTTGTGTAAAATTTGATGTGTTTTGGTGTAGAACCTCCTGGTGTATCTTGTTGTTGTTTTATAAATTGTTCAAACATTTATTAAATTGTTTGGGTAGTGAGAAACATTAAAAGTAGTGTTCATGGAGTGAGTTCTATTTTAAAAAATATATTTAAAAAATGTGGTGTATTTTTATAGAGTTGTGAAAACCGGGTATTTTAAATACATGGTTTGAAAAGTTTAAAACAAGGTTTCATGATTTAAAAAAAAATTGGTATGAAAATTGATGTTCATAATTTTTTGAGTGTTAAATTTAATTTTGTTTTATTAAACATTTCATGCCTTGTGTTATTTATAAAATTCCCAATTGAATTTTAGGAGTGAAGTGTGATGTAAAATGAGTTTTTGGGGTTTACAAATGTATCAACAGTATGGGGAATAGTGTCTTGGGTTCTTTTTGTGGTTTCCTAAGTGTTTTAGATTTTATAAAAAGGGTGTATTTTTTTTAGAATGTTTTTCCATTTTTATAAAAAATGGTTAGGTCTTGAGTGCGTAATCTGGTATATTAAGAAGAGTTTTATCAATGTTTTTGAGTGAAAATGGTGTGCTTGACACCACTTTTGAAAAAGTGTTTTCATTTTGAGATAAGGTTTTGTTTGTGAATGTTTAAGGGAATGTTTGGACATTTTGTGAAATTTGAGAAAAATGCTTATTATGGAAACCCTCTTTGGGTGTTTCTCATTCCTTGATTGCATGAAATGGGTGGGAGGTCCTTGTTGAGAATTTTAAGGATCCATTGTTAGGGTTCTTCAGTTGGAACCCTCTATAATTGTTTTATTTTAAGGCATGAGAATGGTCCCTGGGGAGACTCGGGGTTAGACATATTGTGCATTATTATTTTTATATATACTCTGATTGGATGCTCGACTGGCATCAGTTGTCTCACCCACATTCTAAATACATGAGACATGGTAATATGGAATATTGAGAAAATATTTTTAGAATGATTATCGCACTATTAGGTTATGGTTCTGACCAGTGTCCCATAGTAGGTGAATGAATTAGGTTTATTACTATGGGATTTTACCTCGGCCTGCATGAGAAAGGATGGTCAAGCATTTTGAGCATTTTGATTTCATTGTGTGTTACATGTCAATGAGAATGAGGTCTCATGTATTGGTGTCTTCTAGATTATTATTGATATCCTAGGTTCAACCATGTCTTTTGACTTTCAGTTTCCTATAGTGATGAATATGGTGCTCGTATGTATATCAACATTTCCCTTGTTGTGTGATTGCTATTGTGCATTATTGTCTATTTTTTTCTTGGAAAGTGGTGATCGGGTTTTGATTAGGTTTTCTAGAAATGGTTTTCAAATGAAAGTGTTTTATCCTCTTTTTAAAAATATGAAAATGTAAAAATCACATTCCCATTGAAAATTTCATTGTCACTAATGAAAAGAATCTAGATTTAAAAATGGTTAAGGGAAATGGTTTGTAATTTGAACTTAAGTAAATTATATAGAAAAATGTATTTTTTTAAAATTGTAGTTCAAACTTGAAATGGTATATCTTTTATTTTAAGGGTAGTGCATTGGGGAATAGTATATCAGGCTATCATATTGTTTTTTAATACTTTGGCCTATAGTTCTTTTCTGTTTTTAGTCCTAGTGCAGGTTCCAGATTGGGTTCATTCGCCTTGGGTGATGTTTGATCATTGAGTCAGAGAGTGACCCGCGGGGTCACACAGAGTTAGTTTGGTCATAGAGTTCAATTAGTTTTATTTTCATCAGTTCTTGTTTAGTAGTTTTGTTTGGTTTATTTAATCTGAGTTTCTCTTTATTATTTCATCTATTTTTTTATTTTTATTGAGGAAAATTGTTCTCATTGTCTCTTTAGATTCCATGGAACTTGTCTCCATCCTAGGTGGATCAAGAATGCCTATCAGGCCTTGCCAAGGATCGGCTCTGGTGACTGGTTCAGGGTTGACTCGGGTTGGTTCATGACAATATGTCTTATGCGAATATTAAGTTATCATGGATCATGATCTTTGATTATTTTATGATTCATGTCTTATGAATTACCTAGCTTTATGGAATTACTCAAGATTATGTTATATGATATGTAGGTTATGGTTTTCAAATTTTATGATCATGTTCTAATACCCTTATTCTCATGTTTTATTTAAGTGATAATTAATATCTCAATTTTTTACCCTTAAAGAGCATTTGATCTCACCCTTTATTTTGTTTCCTTTCCCTAGGTTATGAAGACATGTATTAATTATGAAATGTAAATAAGGGTTTTATTTATGAATAACTTAGTGGGAGATGATATAGTTCACTTATTAAATAGTTTTTATGTATCCAAGTTTCCAAAGTTACTATATCTATAAAATTATGGCATGAAATGTTTTTTATGTAATGAATATTCAACTAATAAGACGTAATATCTTTGTATGAAAACTATGGGTCACTATAGATTAATTTATAATTAGATACACTAGATCATCTATCGCTAGAAAAGAAAAGTTAATATTTAAAGGAGCATTATTTTTTGATGGATTGAAATACAACATGTTAAGTGTTTCACATATCTATGATGAATAAAAAAAGTTGTTTTCTAAAGATATGATTTTTTAAAGGTATTGAAGATAGAAAAGTTGTTACAAGAGGGAAAAAACCAAGGGTAACTTATTTCAAGTTGGTGATGCATAGATTTCTTACTATTATAGTGTGATGGAAGAAAATTATATATGTCATAAGAGGCTTGGACATATGTTTCAAAGGAATTTGAGAAATATTATAAAGATATAAATCATTAATGAAATTCTTTATGTGACAAGAAGATGATATTGGTGTTGTTTGATATTTAAAAAAGGGAAGATTGAAAATTCAATAACTTTGAAAGTTGAGATGCGTTGAAGTCATCCATTGGAGATTATACATTATGACATATGTGGGACCATGAAAGATAAATCAAAAATAAATAAAATTACATTATTTCTTTTATTGATGAATTTAAATGAATTACATATATTATGTTTTTGAAATATAAATCAGAGGCTCTAAAAGTGTTTAATATTTTTAGGAGAAGTGATGAAAAGGAATGAAAATATTCTGTAATGAAAATTTGAACTAATAATGATTATGAGTACATGAATAGTAAGATTAAATACTATCTTGAAAACATGTAATTCATTATGAGCTTAGTGCACCATATAAGCTACAGTAGAATGATGTTGTTGAAAGAAAAAAATAGAATCTTGTGTTAGATGAATCAAACTATGCAAATTGAATATGATACTTTTAGATTATTTTATAGGAAAGTTATTAGAGTAGAACTTCATAACTTGAATAACTATTTCTATAATCCAAACTCAGATATTACTCCTTAAAAGTTTTATTACAAAAAAACACAAAGCTTGAAATACAAAAGGGTATTTGGAAGTCCCAAAGTTATCAAATTCAAAGGTGTGAATCTTGTGATGTTTGATAAAATAGGAGTTGATGGTTTATTTCTTGTATATGATACTAATAGTAGAGGATACATGTTCTATAATAAGGAAATATAAAATATTATTGAATATACAGATGTGAATGTGCTAGAACATTCTGATGGAAAAGTTTCACAGTTAGGTGATGATATAAGAGAAAGTAAAGATGAAGTGGTTACTATTAAAAAAAATTAAAAAATTTATGATAGAATTAATTATGTAGAAATTTAACATTATAAAAACGTTGATTCAATCATTTCAAGTGATGAGGGAAAATATCAGTCATCTCATCCTATGATGAGAAAATAAGCATAGGTATCAAATATCATTGGTGATCAAGGACAAGAGTTTCAATACAGAATAACATCGAGGATTGTCTCACATACCTCTTTGTATTCACAATTTGATCCAATATATATTGAAGAATATTTAGAGTATTAATATTGGATTTATTACATGAATGAAGAATTGAATCAGATTGTGAAGAATGAGACATGGGAAATTCTACCCAAACCAGAAAATAAGAATATGATTGGAACAAAATTGGTTTTCTGAAACAAGTTTAATGAAAAAGGTGAGGTTATAAGAAAAAATAGATAATTGTTTTGTAAAGGATACTCATAGGTTTAAAGAATTTACTTTTAAGTTGTTATCATATGCTAGTTGAATTCTTATAGTGGAGAGTCTATTTGGGCCTCCCCTCTACTAGTGATTTATTTTGGTAAATGAGGTTGAGTCATGTTAGTGGTTGATAAAATATCCTTGGATTAATAGGTTAGATTGTTTTTATGTGGAATCCTTATGTGTTGATCGATCGGCTAGATGGTGTTGTGGCTTTCCGGTGGCGGAGAGCGTTATGGTGGGGAGAATTTTCACACCCTGACCTATGTGGTTATTTTATTTTATTATTTATTTGGGTTATTTAATTATTTTATTTCATTTAAATATTTCTTTTGGGGTTCAAGTTAAGTCCTGAATGAAATTTTTAATCTTATGATAAAAAGTGCGCATTTTTGTGTTTGACGTCGTTGGGCGCATGAGTGGAGTGCGATGCCGCACAGCTTCGCCCATGCAACAGTGCGACTAGTCCATCTTCGAAAAATTAATATGAGTAATTAAATTATAATATTTAATAATAATTACAATATTCACATTATAATTATTATCTGTATTTATCAGTATAATTATTATAAGTAAATTTTGTAATTAAAGTGAATGTTAATTATTACGTCTTTTAGAATTTTTATTGTTATAATTAAAGTTATTATTTTTATTTAGAATCATATTGTTGTTATTATAAACTATATAACTATTACGAATATTTACTATCATTCTTATTAAGAATTTTAATATTTATATTTTAGGTGAAAATTGAAATTGCTATTTTTATTATTTTTCATTTTTGTTATTACTATTATTATAAAATTAATTTTTTTATTAAACTTTATCGTTATTGTTCAAAGTGGTTATTGAAATTATTACTATTGAAAATTATATTAATGTTAATATTATTAAAAATGAAACAAGTTTTATAAATAATTTATTTATGTTATTATCATTAAAATTATTCATGTTATTATTGTAGATTATTATTTGTGTTATTATAAATAATACAATTAAAATTAATGTTAATTAAAAATATTATTTGTAATTATTTTATTGTAATATTATTAATATTATAATGATGATGAGGATGATTATCATTATTTTTTCTTACATTTTAATTAGTGTTTAGGGTGTTTTTAAAGGAAAAAAAATAAAAAACCTAGTTGCTACCCCCCTCTACACACAACGTGACCCGAACCCCACCCCTTTGTGCGTTCCTCCATCCTATACACTAACCCTATCCACACCCTCCCCTTGTAGTGACTCCGGCTAGCAGCCCCCTCCTCCGTCTGGCTCTCCAACGGTGCCCTCAACTCTTGGATGCCCTGCTCTGGCCCTTGACCTCTCTTTCTTTTCCCAGCACAACAACACAACACCTTCCCCTCTTCACAGCCTTCTCCCCTACTAAGTGGAATACTGACACCATTCCCCCTCCTGCTTCCACCAGCACTGTTGTAGCCCAACGCCTTCTCTCTACCTGTGCACACAACACCAGCATACCGGTCCTTAGCCTCCATACTCGGTGTGTAGTAGTGCCGCCCCCTTTCTCGGCTAGCCACAGCCCTGACCGACCCATTTACAGCCACCCAAACCTCCTCCGGACATGAAAACCTACCCCTTGGTCGACCCCTCCTCCGAACAGCACCTTTGTGCACCTCTGATGACCCTCTTCAGCAGCCCGCCTCTGGTCACAGCCCCTCCTTTCGGCATGTGCAACCCTCTGGTATACCTTACCCCCCTGGGGTGTGTTTTTATCTTAATTTTTATTTTTATTCATACTTTTTTTTGTTAGAGGGTTTTGTTGATTAATGGTTGTTCGTGGTAGGGTTGGTGTATTAGGACCCACGCGGGGCATTTCCGAGTGAGAGTTGTTGTTGCACCTTGGTTCAGAGGTAGAAATCCACTTGCACCGACCCTTTTAATTTAAGAAACTATAATTTCATGATTTTCACACTTTTTATAAATGACAATTTTTTTTCACAACCTTCCAATTAGTTTTTTTGGTATGCGAATGATGTTTGAAAACCATGTCTAATATGGTCTTTCCAGGCCATAAATTTTAAAGTACTATTTTTTAATAAAATTTGATCTGTTTTGGTGTAGAACCTCCTGGTGTCTCTTGTTGTTGTTTTATAAATTATTCAAACATTTATTAAATTGTTTGGTTAGTGAAAAACATGAAATGTAGTGTTCTTGGAGTGTGTTCTATTTTAACCAATAGATTTTAAAAATGTGGTGTATTTTTGTAGAGTTGTGAACACCGAGTGTTTTAAACACATGGTTTGTAAAGTTTAAAACAAAGGTTTCGCAATTTTAAAAAAAATGGCATTAAAATTGATGTTCATAATTTTTTTAGTGTTAAATTTAATTTTGTTTTATTATAAATTGCATGCCTTGTGTTATTTATAAAATACCCGATTGGATTTTAGGAGTGAAGTGTGATGTAAAATGAGTTGTTGGGGTTTAAAAATGTATCATCAGTATGGGGAATATTGTATTGGGTTCTTTGTGTGGTTTCCTAAGTGTTTTAGCTTTTATAAAAAGTGGGTATTGTTTTTTAGCATGTTTTCCCATTTTTATAAAAAATGGTTAGGTATTGAGTGTGTAATCTGGGTATACTAAGAAGAGTTTTATCAATGTTTTTGAGTGAAAATGGTGTGCTTGAAGCCACTTTTGAAAAAATGTTTGCATTTTGAGATAAGGTTTTTTTTGTGAGTGTTTATGGGAACATTTGGACATTTTTTGAAATTTGTGAAAATATTTATTATGGAAACCCTCTTTGGGTGTTTCTCATTTCCTTGATTGCATGCAATGGGTGGGAGGTCCTTGTTAAGAATTCTAGGGATCCATTGTTAGGGTTCTTTAGTTGGAACCCTTTATAATTGTTTTATTTTAAGGCATGAGAATGGTCCCTGGGGAGACTCGGGGTGAGACATATTGTGCATTATTATTATTATTATATATACTGTGATTGGATGCTCAACTAGTATCAGTTGTCTCACCCACTTTTTAAATACTTGAGACATGGGAATATGGTATATTGAGAGAATATTCTGAGAATGATTGTCGCACTGGTAGGTTATGATACTGACCAGTTCCCCATAGAAGGTGAATGTATTGGGTTTATTACTATGGGATTTTCCCTCAGCCTGCATGAGAATGGATGGCCGAGTATTTTGAGGATTTTTATTTCATCATGTGTGACATGTCAATGAGAATGAGGTCTCATGTATTGGTGGCTTCTAGATTATTATTGATATCCTAGGTTCAACCATGAATTTTGGGTTTTATTTGCCTGTAGTGATGAATATGGTACACTTATGTATATCAACATTTCCCTTGTTGTGTGATTGCTATTGGAAATTCTTGTGTATTTTTTTCTCGGAAAGCGTTGAGCTGGTTTTGATTAGGTTTTCTAGAAATAGTTTTCAAATGAAAGTGTTTTATCCTCTTTGTAAAAATATGAAAATGTAAACATCACCTTCCCTTTGAAAATTTCATTTTCACTAATGAAAGGAATCTAGATTTGAAAATGGTTAAGGGAAATGGTTTTTACTTTGAACGTAAGTAAAGTATATAAAAAATGTATTTTTTAAAAAATTGTTGTTCAAAATTGAAACGGCGTTTCTTTTATTTTAAGGGTAGTTCATTGGGGAATAGTATATCAGTCTAGCCTATTGAGTTTTAATACTCAGGACTATTGTTCTTTTCTGTTTTTAGTCCTTGTGAAGGTTCCCGATTGGGTGCATTATTCTTGGGTGATGTTTTATCGTTCAGTCAGAGAGTGACCTGTGGGGGCACACAGAGTTAGTTTGGTCATAGAGTTCGGTTAGTTTTATTTTATTCAGTTCTAGTTTAGTCATTTTGTTTTTTATTTAATCTGAGTTTCTATTTATTATTTCCTCTATTTTTTATTTTTATTGGGAAAAATCATTCCCATTGTCTCTGTCGATGCCCTGGTACTTGTCGCCATCCTGGGAGGATCTATAATGCCACTCAGGCCTTACCGCGGATTGGCTCTGGTGATTGGTTCAGGGTCGACTCAGGTTGGTTCATGACACTATGTTTTATGCCAATGTTAAGTTATCATGGATCATGCTCTTTGATTATTTTATGATTCATGTATTATGAACTACCAGGATTTATAGAATTACCCAAGATTATGTTATATGATATCTAGGTTATGGTTTTCAAATTTTATGATCATGTTCTAATACCCTTATTCTCATGTTATGTTTAAGTGATAATTAATATCTCAATTTTTTACCCTTACTGAGCATTTGAGATCACCCTTTCTTCTGTTTCCTTTCCCTAGGTTATGAAGACAGGTATTAATTATTAAATGTATAATAAGGGTTTTATTTATGAATAACTTAGTGGGATATGATATAGTTCACTTATTAACCATTTTTTATGTATCCAAGTTTTTAAAGTTACTATAACTATAAAATTATGGCATTAAATGTTTTTTTATGTAATTAATATTCATATAATAAGACGTAATATATATGTATGAAAACTATGGGTCACTATATATTACCTTAGAATCAGATACACTAGATCATCTATCATTGGAAAAGAAAAGTTAATATTTAAAGGAGAATTATTTGTTGATGGATTAAAATACAACATGTTAAGTGTTTCACAGATCTATGATGAATAAAAAAATTTGTTTTCTGAAGATATTATTTTTAAAGGTTTTGAAGATAAAAAAGTTGTTATAAGAGGAAAAAAACCAAGGGGAACTTATTTCAAGTTGGTGATGCATAGATTTCATGTTATTAGAGTGTGATGGAAGAAAATTATTTATGTCATAAGAGGCTTGGACATATGTGTTAGAGGAATATGAGAATTATTATAAAGGTAGAAATCATTCATAAAATTCTTGATGTGAAAAGAAGATGATATTGGTGTTGTTTGATATGTCAAAAAGGGAAGATTACAAATTCAATACCTTAGAAAGTTGAGATGTGTTGAAGTCATCCATTAGAGATTATACATTATGACATATGTGGGACCATGAGAGATCACTCAAAAATAAAGAAAAGTACATTATTTCCTTTATTGATGACTTTAAACGAATTACATATATTATGTTTTTGAAATATAAATCAGAGGCTCTAAAAGTGTTTAAGAGTTTTAGGAGAAGTGATGAAAAGGAATGAAAATATTATGTAATGAAAATTTGTACTAATAATGGTGCTGAGTACATGAATAGTAAGTTTGAATACTATCTTGAAAAACATGTAATTCATCATGAGCTTAGTGCACCATACACGCTACAGTAGAAATATGTTGTTGAAAGAAAAAATAGAATCTCATGTTAGATGAATCAAACTATGCTAATTGAATATGATACTTTTAGATTATTTTTTAGGAAAGTGATCAGAGTATTATATCATAACTTGAATCACTATTTCTATAATCCAATCTCGGATAGGACTCCTTACAAGTTGTATTACAAAGAAACACAATGCTTCAAATACTAAAGGGTATTTGGAAGCCCCAACATTATCAAATTCAAAGGTGAGAATCTTGTGGTGTTTGATCAAAGAGGAGTTGATGGTTTATTTCTTATATAAGATCCTAATAGTAGATGATACATGTTCTATAATAAGGAAATATAAAATATTATTGAATATATAGATGTTAATGTGCTAGAACATTCTGATGGAAAAGTTTCATAGTCATGTGAATATATAAGAGATAGTAAAGATGATGTGGTTACTATTAAAAAAAATAAACATGTTTATAATTGAAGTAATTATGTAAAAATTTAACATTATAAAAACATTTATTCAATCATTTCAAGAGATGAGGGAAAATCTCATTCATCTCATCCTATGATGATAAAATAAGCGGAGGTCTCAAATATCATTGGTGATCAAGGAAAAGAGTTTCAATATAGAATAACATCGATGATAGTCTCACATAACTCTTTATATTCAAAATTTGATCCAAGATATATTGAATAATATTTAGATTATTAATATTGGATTTATTACATGAATGAATAATTGAATCATATTGTGAAGAATGAGACATAGGAACTTCTACCCAAACCAGAAAATAAGAATATGATTGGAACAAAATTGGTTTTCTGAAAAAAGTTTAATGAAAAAGGTGAGGTTATAAGGAAAAATAGATAAATGGTTTGTAAAGGATACTAATAGGTTTAAAGAATTTATTTTTATGAGAATGTTTTTATATTAGAAAGAATTGAATCCATTAGAATATTTCTGACTATTTCTTCAAATTTAAGACATAAGATTTTCCAGATGGATGTCAAGTCGATTTTTCTTAATGGAGTGCTTGATGAAAAAGTTTATATTGAGAAACCATGTAATTTATTTATTTTTCAAGATAGAAATTATGTGCTCAAGAAGAATAAATATTTGTATGGGTTAAATAAAGCTCAAATATATTGGTATTCTAAATTGTATACTTTCTTAAAGAAGTTATATTTTCAAGAAAGGAATATTTGATCTTAATATATACATAAAATAAAATCAAGAGTATTCCCTCATTATAATTTTTTATGTTAATGACATCATATTCATATGTAATTATAAATAAATTCATGAAATTTTTTTATATGCAATGAAGAAGTTATTTTAAATGTATATGATAAGATAAATGAAATATTTTCTTAGTCTACAAATCTCTTAAAAGAAAAGATCAATTTTCCTATATAAAGAGAATTATGATAAGGAACCTCTAAATAAATTTTGAGTTGATGATTTAATTAATTTTTTACACCCATTTCTTATAGGATCAATGTTGAAAAAATATGTGTAAAGAATGAAGGTTGTTTCTAAAGAGTTTATAAAGTTTATTGGAAACCTATTATATTGAATTAAATCACGGCTAGATATATTTTATACAATTACAATTTGTGTCATGTATCAAAGTGAACTAAAGTAAGATCATATTATGCCTAGAAAAATAATTATCAGATATATAAAAGAAATAATTGATTTTATAAGGAAATATGATGACACAAGAATGATTGTTCTGTTTGGTTACATAGATGCAGACTGGGCAAGTTGCGTCAATGTGAAAGACCCACATTTGGTGGTGTTGTATTCTTAGATTAAATATGTGTAATTTGGAATACAAATAAGAAAAATTTGGTGACACTCATCACTATAGATGCTTAGTAGTAGCATCCATTCAAGTTGTAACATAATTAATTTGGATGAAGACATAGCTTGAAGATTTGTTAGTTAATGTGAAATTTAATCTTCTCATGGGTTGTGATAATAAAAGTGATATTAATATCACAAATATTCCAATTAAACATTCTATATTTAACCACATTAATATTAAATATCAATTCATCAAGGAGAATATGTAAATAAATGAATTAAAGTTTGAGTTTTTTCCTACAACATAGTAATTTACTGATATCTGCACAGAACCTCTTCCGAAGGAAATATTTCAGATGTTGGCGTTGATTATGGGTGTACAACCTCATTCTTCTCAAGGAAAAGTTATGTCATTTCTATCCCCAAAATCATATTTTGTTTGGATAGTGTTGTTAAATTTGAGAAAATATGTTACATAAATCTACCCATTGGTATTTTATTTACCTTTCTAAGGAGAGAATATATTTAGTGGGAGTTTTGAGAAGGGGTAAACTATGATGTAAATATGTGAGAACTATTTTAGTAGTTTTTTAAGTGGATATAAGAAGTTGTTTTATAATTGTTATATTTTGTTTTGATGGTGAAATTTTTAGTTTAGGAAGAAGTAAAAAATAATTCTTAATCACCGATGTATAGAAAACAAGGTATTATTGTTCCATGATTATTGTTTTATACACCGAGTTCACTCACATAGGCTTTGAATTGTTGAATAGTGATCCATTTACCCTGTTTTACAGATTTAGTGGTATGTGTTCTTGAATGAAAGGAAAATCCAATGGGGGTGATTTTTGAGATCAATAGGATTCAAGGATGTTGTTGGTTAAGAAACTATTGACTGAGAGGTGGTAATATTTTTTGTTGCCTTTTATTATCAACATATAAATATTTTTGTTTCCCTTGATTATTTGTAAAATATACTAAAGAAAGGTGATATGTTATTTTAAATTTCTTAAATCATGATAAAATACACCTTGATTCTTGTATAATTTTCTTGAATGATGTTTTTAAAGATTAAAGAAGGTGTAATCATGAATAAGATGAAATTCAAGAATTCTGGTGGCAATGTGAAGAAGGGTAGGATCACATAGCCAAATGATCTATGTATCTCAGTGATCCATATAACCAGATCACATAGCCAAATGATCTACATAGCCAATTCATGTAGCTGAGTGATTAACATAGGCGATTCACATATCCGAATGTTTCATGTAAATGAATCAACATACCTAAATGATCTACATTTGGGAATGGATCATGTGTGTGATTTATCTATATAATACAATAATATAATATAATGATTCATAGGGTTGAATCATGTAGATAAATTATATTGTTGGTTAACATGTCTAAATTTTGATGTGTGGCTATTGAAGGGTGAAAAGTTAGATACATGACTTTACATAAGGTACTGTATTCTTTGTAGATGAACCTATTGAAGATATATGAAAAATTATCACACAAAAATGAAGGTTCATAATCTATTATAAATAGTGTAGAAAAATACAAGGAAAATAAAGGTTTTTATGGTACTTGAAATGGGGTGTTTTTGGAATGAATTATGAAGATGAACTAGGTTGAGATTTTTGGGAAGAATATCACAATATATGGATTGTGATTTATGAAGTAGTTTTAGAAATTAATTCTAGGATATTAAAAAGTAAATAATATCTTTAATTAATGTAAAGATACATGGGTGTTACTTTTACTGATTTAAAGGAATAAAATAACCACTTCACGGGTACATATAGTTATGGAAAAGAAAATCATTAAATGTTATGGAGGTGTAGTTATGATTTTTTGTGTGTGAATTTCTATTAAAAATAATACCAATATGAGTTTCCCTTGCTCACTACTATGTAATAAATCAAAGAAGATGAATATCACACTTATAGAAGGGAAAGTGTGAAGAAATCAAGAAGCATAGTGATGATGTGTTGAAGCATGTTAGGGAAGGTTCATTTCATTGTTACAAAACCCTAATTATATTTTAACTATGTGAGGAGAACATGCATTGTTGAATGACTAAAGTTATATAATAGTGATGAATATTCCTTAATTGCTATAACCACCAAAATAATTGTTTTCTATAGGTTGGGTAATCTTATATTACTTGCAAACCATGAAAATGACTTTATACTATTATTGAGTAGTTAAAATTATAAATAACTATGTTCATGTGGGTCTACTTGTTTATTATTTCCAAGTAGATTCATTTCTTAATAACTATAGGGGAAGGTTTTCTCTAAATTAAGAAAACATAATAGACCACTGATTCACCCATCCCCCTCATAACGATCACACAAATCCTGATAGGACCTTTAAATTTTTCCACCATTATTATCTTAAAATAAAAAAGACATATCTCTTTTAGAGCCATGTTTCATGTATTTCCCTTTAAATTATATTAGGAATTTACAGTTTGTACCTTGATTTATTCATATGGGTTGTGTTCTTTATCATTCTTTATCTCTCTCTTGACATTATTTTTCTCCATCACGTCCATGAACATTAATATGATAGTTGTATGCAACATCATTTCCATTATTGCATTAACTATATATCCATTACTCTATAAAATGTGAACACATTACAAATTTAAGGCCGTTTACCAAAAAATTTATACCATTAATTGGCTAGGAATTATTGAAAATTCTTATACAAGTTATTTCAATATAGATAATTATTGATTACTAAGGCATGATAATTATTTATTATCTATTCATTAATTTCATATATATAATTTATTAGAATTATTTAGTGATGGGTGGTGCCTAAAATAATATGTCCCCTCAATGCACTAATTTATCTCATGATGCAAAAATTCCTAATTAAGTATAATGTCTTTATATGTGGCCTTGATGGTATGTTTATGATGTTTGACATTATGTAATCCATTACTATGAAATAAATCAATGATATCCATGTGTTTATTTATTATTATGTTATCCATGGGTATATTACATGATCATGTTATCACTTATATGACATTATTTGATTATTATTTATTCCTAAAAAATTATTCATGCCTTCTTTATTCCATGATAGATTTTGTTGTAAGCTTCCCCTTATTGAGCATTTTAGGTCATCCTTCTTATGATTTAATTTTTCTTATGTTATTCAGAAGAGTGTTAAGTGTGATACAATTAGAGGGGTATCATATGTGGATAATTTTTAAGAGATGTTAAAGAATTATTATAAAAAGATAAATTATTGGTTTAGTATAACAAATACCTATTGAATGGGAAATATATGGGGTTTTTAGTTAATTTTTTTTATAACTCTCCAAAACACTGTTTCATTAGGAGAAGAGGTGTAGATTGGATCCACCCAACAGTTTGATTGTGGGTGGTTTGTGTTCCACACAATCATGAACAACAGGTTACCACTGTCGCTCTCACAAGAAACTCCAAATGGTTCCCTCATCCACAACTGGGTATAGACCTACTTTCCAAAGGAAGGTGATCACCTGGGATTTCTAGCCCAATGACTCTTGGGGATTCACATTGGTTGAGATGATTGGTGGTTGGGATCATCGCGCCATTTTGGGGGAATTTTTTCCTACTGTGGGGCTCTCTTATAGATTGAATATAGTTTCTAAATATCTTCCTAATCCCAATATGAGACTAGTTACCCTAACAAAATGATTATGGGTTAATTATATTTCATCCGTAAAAGAATGGGGTATCCTTAGTAAACCCATATGTATATATATGAGGTTATCCATCATTCTCCTATAATGGTAGGTTTATTATGTGCTAAGTCTGTATAACCAAGACCTTCAAAACGTGATTACACATAAGGAGGAAATTAATATTATGAGGAGGGAATTGATCCATTACGAGGCATCCAATATATCCTAGTTATTGAAAGAATCAAAACCCACATATTTTTTTCGAATCGTGTAGTTTAAAATCCTGAGGAGAGGACTTACAATGGTGCTCTAGGACACTAGGTGTTTAAGATCAAGTCCTAGAGGGATGTACTATGTATCCTGAGTATAGAAAGAATCAAAGATTTTGTAGTTAATTTGTTTGGAGATTACACATTGAGATTTACCTTGTCACTGTAGAGACTTATGATGTAGATGACATGATTATTTCAGTTCCCCAAGCCCACATGAACTATGATCAGTGTGAGAAACAAGGGATAAAAAATGATCATTTTCATTGTCATGACATGAGAATTATATTCTATAACTATCCCAATAAGATTTATTATAGAACTTGGGCCTCAGGAAGACTCCCTACGTATCCTAGTTATGGAAGGAATTGGATTCATTGTAGTTCAGTTTATTCATCTATCTACAGAAGGATGATGTAGAGTGATCAAATCATGGGAATTATTGGGTCCCTATGGCTAGGATCTTAGATTCATAAAAGGACATACATTGAAAGGGGTATTTTATTTGAGCTCGGGGCTTAGGAATGCATCCTAAGAACCCAGGCTATTATACGAATTAGAGTTCTTCTAGTTCAATTTCATCCTTGGGACTGGTCTCAAGGTAGATTCACTTATGTTGAGGTGAATGTGTCATTCCAATCATTAGGGATTTACATACATATATTTCCCTAGTTGGTGGATAGTCATGATGTGAATGATATGATTATTTCAACTCCCTAAGATCATGTGATCTATGATCGGTGTGAGAAAAATGATCAATATCATTACTTCAAGAGTAAGGGAATAACATTTTGGAACAATCTTGTGGAGCTCGAAACTCGAAGAGGTGGATTTTGTATCCTGAATATGGAAGGAATTAGAGTTGTCATAGTTCTTTTTGTGGGGCTTACACACTAAGGTTTCCCGAGATATTTGGATATATCATGTTATGTCTCTAGTTAGGTCTTACACTCTGAGGTTTCCCTTGTGACCTTTTTTCTTTCCTGACAAGAATTGATTGTCCACTTGCATTGATATGTAAGAGAGTATATACCTGACATATCTGAAGACAACTAAATAATCCAATTGGTCTTTCTAAACAACTTCACATAACTCATGTATAATATCTATAGGTTGTCACATAATCAAAGATAACTTGTCTAGAGTACATCGTAAGATCCAGGTGTTCTGTCATAGAAGCCATCGTATGACCTTGATGGCTAGTATATAGGGTGTATCATGATCCAACTGACTTTATTGGGTGTCATTTGCAATATTTTACTTGACACAAATGAAGTGTGTCATGAGATTCAATATGACATGTCTCAGAGGGTTTCACATGTATTGGATAACATCTCTTGAGGTCATCGCAAGACCAAACTAACATGTCTAGAGGGAATCAGGAGTCTCAAATGAATTTCCTAGATTGTATCATGAGGGATTAGTTAACATGCACAGATGTGTTTGTGATACTTAGCTAACATGAGTTGGTTCCATTATATGATTTAGGCGGTGTATCTAAAGGAAATTTTGAGGCATGGATGACTGACCCAGAGGGATTCACGAGACTAAAGTGGAATTCCTAGGGTGAAACATGTGACTTGATCTGACATGTATGGAAGACTTCACATGGACTAAGTGGCATACTAAAGGAGAATCATGACATCCAGGTAAAATTTCCTTGTGTGTCATCTGTCTTGTATAGATCACACGAAGCACATGAGGGCCAGAAAACATATCTTTTTTGTTTATGTCTTTCTACTTTAGACTTTTTTATAGCTCTTATATTGTAAATGACTTATATTTATTTAGTGTTAGTTTATTTTATGTCTCACACTGTCTAGAAGACATGCGTGATGTTACTTGCATGTCCTGCCAAAAGTTTTCGTATAATCTATAAATGATCACGCGAAGTGCTTTATGAATGGAGCATGATTAATCTGGCTGTTCATTGGTATATTAACTGACATAATACTTTTTTTCATGAGATCATTCACTCCAGTTCTTGTGAATAATTCCAAGAGTTTTTCCTCTTAGTCACAATAGGTAGCCATGAATTTTTCATGCTGGGGTGGGGGATTTATAGGCCTCTCCACCCAAGTTGTTCACTGGTTTACACAATGTATCTGGCATAGATCCAGGCTGGAGTTAGAGTAGGGGTCTAGCACTATGAATCTTCACAAGCCTTTTTTGGGGATCTCTCCAAGGGTGTTGCCTGATTTGCAATGACCATGAGTACCTCTCATCAAAGCCTCCATTATTGGATTATTTCCAATTACTGGGGACTTTGTTTGATCACGCGGGCATGTCGAAGGACTTTCATATTCGCATACTGACATGTATTAGGGGATTTTAAATATCAAAGTACCTGTTGAAAAACCATTGGGAGATACTTGATGCCTTTCCTGGTTCACTTTGCGAAGCAAGGGTGGTTTGTTTTGGGGTCCCCGTGAAATCTTGGTAGTTTGTCCAAGAGTCTCACAGGACTGCGGTGCAGACTTCCTTAGAGCGTCACAAATATTTTATGACCATGAGAGGATTCTACCTCCTCCCTATATTATTACCTTTGTTTTATTTTACAATTTTTGGGGATTCATGTGATATTACATGAGTAATTTCAAATAAAATTACTCTATTTTTGAATGATGTGTCACATGACCAACAAAGTCCATATGGAGGTGTGCGAGCATTTTGTTGAAAAACACATATTATTGCACTTATGGATCCAAAAGGGAAGTACATGGTTGCCTGTATATACCTGAGTATTTCCATGCGATGAGCTAGAATGCCAAAGGGCTTTCATGAGATAAGGTAGGTATGTTTCCAGGGAGTCACAGTGTCTTGCGGACCACTAGGGGTGCGTCGCGTGATATTTACGACCGCGAGTAGCTCTTGTATCCTCCCTTTCTATTTACTTTTTTATTTTCTACAATTTTTAAGGGATATATGATATTTGTTTTATGTTATCAAGGATGAAAACCCTTTCCATTAGTGATTCATTTCATGAACATTACGATAGTTAGGGGTCTCCACCCTTTGAATATCTTCCTCTTTATTTTCAAAGGATTTTCAGGTTGGATTGTTAGGTGCTTGCTACCGAGAAACCATGTGGCATGGGGGATCATATACAGTTGTCGTGGTGTATCCACCAGTTATCTGAATCACCTTAACAAGAGTAGGAGGTCTTTTTGAAAGTTGTTTTGTGGGATCCACTATAGGTTACACATTGTGTGTGGAGTCTTCACATGACCTTATGATGGTCACATTATCATGAGTCCCCTAAGGGCTCATGCAATCCATAGGTATCAACCATATTATTCTTATTTTTTACTTTGTAGGTAAAATAATAATGATATTAAGATATTTATTCCTTTTTGAATATTCCAATTCTCATTTGGTGGGATTTAACAACCCCCCCCCCCGTAGGAGCGACGTTCATAGGGATAAGGGGTCAGTTCTGAGGAATGTAAATGCCTTCCAGAGTCATTGAAAGTGTTGTGAATTAGTGTCTTGGGTGATGTTTGGTCTACCAGGTGATGCTTGGTATTCAGAGGAATTCCCAATATATAGGGGGTCATCATTCCATTCATTTCACTGGCCACACATTCTTTCACAACTCTCTCGCTTTTTCCTCCATTACATGCCTCTGATGTAAGACCGTTACAAAAGACCCAATCACGAGACCCCATCACAGGCCTTTATTTTTGAGATCTGTCCCACAAGATTGCTTTTGTTTAGTCTATATTTTGAACCTTATATGAAATATATTTCAGTAACTATTTAAACTTTGACTATGAGGTACCACAATTATCTTGAGGGTTTCATGGGATTTTTTGGTTCAATCATATGATTGATTGACCATCATTTGATTTTTATGAACATGTACAGGTCATAAGATCACGAGTATCCAAAGGAGTCATGCGATTAAACAATGGACTATGGGGGTTGTGTAACCTGTGAGTCCTTCGAAGGATAGAAGATTCACAAACCCTTTAGGGAGATTCAAAAATTCCTTGTTGATTCATGTGATGTGCATGGTTCTTCCAAGATTTATTTTCTTTTTTTCTGATAAGATTTTATGTTATCTTTTTCTAACATATGCCACTTAATTATTTTTAGATGGATTCTAGTTCCCACCGATCTTCCCTAGTTGTGGCTAATCAAAGGGTCATGATTCCTAGGAATCGCAATGCCAATCCTTGATATCGTGTATACACTTATAACGATAATATGAAGAGGTTCCTCTAATATGAGCTTTGGGAATATTCTTTACCTCAAAGACTACATCTATATGGATTTTTTATTCTAGATGATGCTCCCATCCCCCCTCCAAACTTTAGTTTTCCATCTTGTTGGGTGTCATCTTCTCTTGACTGTGTGCAAACAAAAATTTGCACAGATGGTAGAATGACCACAAATCAGTCTTAGGAGTTATCATATATATTGGAAAACTCTCCCTTAGTACCAGATGGAGGTGAATTTTCTCATTAACCCATTTCTTGAAGTTATTCAAGTATATTTTATTCGTCCCTAATCAATCCTTGTACTGGATGCTGCTCAAAGTGGGATCTCCATATGAACCATAATTTCTCTAATGAATGGGCATGAAACTTTTGGTTTAGGTAAAGATGAATAGGGTTTTCTTATCAACTATAAAGATTTCATCTTTAAGAGGTTGTTTGGATTTCCCAATTCATCATTTAACTCCAACTCGTCCTTCTTTGAGAGACGATCAACCAATGGTGCCCTAGAACCAACACATTCCATCTACTCCATGGTGAAGTGGTTATCATCCTATGGGATATCTACAAACTGGGTGGTATCCCTTCTCTTCGATAGATGTATGATGAATTAATCCCTACTGCAGATATCTAGGATGACCCTTCACCGACCCCAATTTTGGCAAGGGAGATACATATTATTTTAAAGGAGAAGTTGAAGAAGGATTTGAAAATGCGTTCACTCATTATATTCATGGATTGGATTGATATCTTTATTTGATATAGTAGATATAGGATGAATGTTATACATCCTCATCGATTCC
This sequence comes from Viscum album, assembly GCA_963277665.1. Classification (NCBI taxonomy): domain Eukaryota; kingdom Viridiplantae; phylum Streptophyta; class Magnoliopsida; order Santalales; family Viscaceae; genus Viscum; species Viscum album. Next base: position 59,449,578 of record OY728156.1, read on the forward strand.
CTTCTTAATAAGTTCACAATGACACTGGACCATATTAGGTTATCTTGGAATATGAGGATTATACCTCAAGGGGCTATCGATTGAACCCATAGATCTCTTTTAATATTAGGTTTGTAGGATTTATAGCCATGTTTTTAAATGGATGGATTTTTATGGATGGGGATACATGCTCAGGGATCCGAGTTAGCACATTGGTAAAGTTGGTACAACTTGTGGAAGGAAAACACCTCAATTTGGAAATACTAGTCCTTGAATTCCTTTACCAGTTCCTAGGCCACATTCAACAAGGTAGAAACCCTTACAAGATCAGTGGTCCTCTCCAGTTTCTAATTAACTAGATAGGGAAAACTTTCATTGTTATGAATATTACAACAACACTGGGATCCCTAATGCTTCATCTCACCCCTAACTGTTGAACATATTAGTGGTTGGGGATATGAATATAATCCATACTAAGGTTAAAGTTGTGCTGATATAATCTGACAGATTCAATTTTAATCCTTTCTGTGCACCGACTGGACCGATTGTTGGTAACGGTAGTAGTTCTATTGATAAAAGGTCATATATGATCTCCCTCCAGGATGGGGTTCTTGTAGAAAGAGTGGAAGAGATAGTTATTTTATGAATATTATGATTTTCATTGGTTTTCTCATCAGTTTGGATATATTCAAAGGGTCTCCCTTCTTTATGTGGTCAATGTTCAAGGGGAGCAACTTCTTAGAGTCATTCACCAATTTTGGAAGAAGCTGCAACACGAAGATATTGAGGTTGATATTATACTTACACCTGTTGATGCTTCTATCTTCCTTTACATAGGATTATTACCAGACTTGGGTAACAACTTACACAAGTGGTGTGCTAAACTAGTTGGATCGTCATGCAGATAGACCCTTTGCCTCTCCAACCCCATTGATAGTGTTGATGATGGAGTTGATCGAAGATCTGGGTGAGACATCAAGAAAGTGACCCTGTTTGAGTGATGACTATTCCAATGGTGAAAAAAACTCTGTTGAGGAGTTAATACTCTAACATAGGCTATATATGATATTCCCATTGAGATAAGGACATATGGGGATTCTTATCTTGTTTTTTCATCGGTTCAACTAGTAATTCCTCCCACTGTCGTGCATACTCCATCCGTTATAGTGGCTCAAGAACAACGTAAGATGATTAGGTAAAAAATTCACTCATTTATCAGTAATACCCCCTTGGATGTTTTCCTCAACCAAGGGGAACACCTTCACCATTTATTTCATGACTTGGGGGTAGGTAGTTTTGACCAAAAGCCTCTGTATGAAATTATAAAGAAAATCATATTGACTCAACAAGATATGGCCGCAATCAAAATAAATTTTCCCAATATTTTAGAGTACTTTCCTCTTGCTATATAGATATTGAAGACATTGGAGGAATTATAGGAAGGTAATTAGTTGATATCTGAACTAAAATCACATATGGATGCCTATACTGTGCATATACAAATATGTGAGAAGATTATAGATCGTATGAGGTATTACCTTTCGACATCATCATCCTTATTAGACGCTACTCAAAAGAGGGTTGATGATTTCAATTCTATTGTCGAGACCCTACATCCTAGGGTAGAAGTGAAAGATGTGGGTAGAGTAGTACTCTAACATTCAATTGAAGCTTCTCGCCATACTCTTTCTGATCTTACCAATGAAGCCAACCAACTTTTATCATGATTAATTTTTTTAATGCAATCTATTTTTTATGAGACATTTGAGAGACTCTAAAATGTGGAGATTCCTCCCTCTTTTTCACACTATTAATGGATTAATTTTATTAATTTTCTATACTACTATATAGTTTTCTTTCCTTCACGATGTGCATGATATCTCGTTGCTCTGATATTATGAGAATCACTAATGCCACCTATACTTTTCATAACATAATGTAAACCTAAATTTATGGATCTGAATATTTAAATCATAACAGATTAATTTTGAGAAGAAATCATGAATTCCCACCAACACAAGACTATATAATGATAATATTTTATAGTTATCTTGAGATCACCTTATTTGTAGAAGGATTTCATGGGTTGGATACATGTCCCAGAGGGATAGTGGTCTATCTTCTACCAAAGGTTATAGGCTTGGATAGATAATCTTGATTGTGATAAGTCCATGTAGAGGGCCAATCAACTCCCAAAAAATTAATCGATGTTGTGCTGTAGTTTATGGGATTTTAGCTTGGACTTGATATTGCTTTAGTTTAAGGCCTTTTTTCTTGAGCATGATACTAATTTAGTTTATGGACTTTTAGCATGGAACTTATATCACTTTAGTTTAATTGATTTTAGTTCAGACCTTATATCACTTAAGTTTAAGTTCTTTCATCTTGGGCCTCATATCAATTTAGTTTAGTGTTAATTATCTCAGACCTTATATCACATTATTTTATGGTATTTTAGCTCAATCCTTATATCACTTTAGTTTATTATTTTTTATCTTTTGCCTTATATCGCTACAGTTTAAGATCATTTAGCTTAAACCTTATATCACCTTAGTTTAAGGTATTTTAGCTCAGATATTCTATCTCTTTAGTTTAAGGTCTTTTATCTCAGACCTTCTATCAATTTATATTAAGGTCTTTTAGCTCGAACCCTGATGATGATCATGGGATATGGTGTAGGAATTCCAAGAATTACCTAAAACACCTTGAGGTTCTAGGTTCTATTTTGGTGTTCCTAAGGCTTATGAGGATGAGAAAGTCCTTTTTTCATAGTGACACATTTGGTTGGGGAACATAGGTGAATATGTGGGAGCCAAAGGCATCCATGCATAGTCAAGAAAAGGGTACTTGAAACTGAGTATATTTTCCAGGGGATATGGAAGATTTTTTGAAAGATAAGGGAAAAATAATAGTGATTCTAGGTCCACTTGAATAAATGGAGTGTGTATGATGTAAATCATAACCCAAAAGTTTTAGTCCATGAATATAAGATGGTTAAGACATTTCAGAGATAACATGTGACACTATGTGGTGCTGAGTTCCACCACGGTGTTTCTATGTCTCATAAGGATTAAAGATCCTTTCTAAAAAAGAGGATATGCCTTTAGTCTATGGGCCGAGGCCCTTATTTGTTGGTAGAATGGACATGAAAAAATTATCACCACTTATTTACAAGGGATATGAAAGAATTTTGAATACTCAAAAATTCTAGATGATGAGGTTGGGTATGAGAGGAAATCAATCCAGGAAGGGTTATGGAACCCTAGGGTAGTTTAGATCCTGATTATAAAGCTTGATCCTTACACCCTGGGGTTTCAAATCATGAGGCATGGGCCATAAAAAGTTTGAGAATGAAGTGTCACATTCCATCCTTGATAAAGGGTACAAAACAAAGTGACTTAACATCAATGATGTCGAACCCACATAAATAGTTTGGTATGGGGATTGTAAATCATGGTCCAAAGTTATCATATCAAGATGATGATATGTAATAATTTTACTAGGAGTATTTCAACCAAACTGATCTATTGAGTGCTTCTGCGATGATGTTAGGTCTTATGAGGATTGAAATTCCCTTTTTGTAGAGTAAAACATTTGGTTGACGACCATGGGCGCATATGAATGAGCCATATGAATGCATGGATGGTCAACCAAAGGGTCCTTTGTAGACATATATATTTTCAAGGGCCATGGAAGGTTTATGATGATCTAAGGAACTCAAATCATGAAGTGTGATTTGTGAAAAATGTAATATCCAAGAAGGGTTTGAGCACCATAAAACTTGTGTCACCACCTAGAGAATATATACTTTTTGTGAGGAGATGTGACAAATCATTTATCTAAATTTTTCCTCGACCAGGGAGTCTAGTGAGTATATCTTAGATTCTACTAGGGCTATAGAGTAGACCCTATGATCTTTATTCTTTATTTATTTGTGCTCTTATTTTTACCTAAACTCTGAAGATGAATAGTTTAGAGAGAAAAGACTTGACTTTTTCTCAGGCCTCACTTTGTGTGTTTTCAACCGGAAATGTTTTTTGTCTCTTTATCTAGCAGTTTAGGTTCTTGCGATTTGGAAGATTATGGGATAGAGTTTAAGGTAGTATATATTTGACCAAATCATGATCAATATAAAGTCATAACACAAAAATACTTAATATGAATGGTTTTACACTACAGCCTAATTAGGATACCCAGGCTCAAGAGAAATCCAACATGCTTCTGAGTGGGAAATGGAAATATTGTAAATCATAAACAAGGTTCTCAGGTCATGAGTAATGATATGGGACAATCATACAGGGAGAGGTTCAGATCATACTAAGGTGTTGAGTTCTACCTCGATGATTCCAAAATCACAAGAATTAGAAAACCATTGATATTGGGCCCAGATGTTGCCGATTGGTGGGTCTCAATCCCTTATGTGTCAATATAATGCTTGAACCAAGAGATCTATTTTATTTTCCAAGGGCTATGAAAGACTTTCAGAAACCTGAGGTACTCATGACATGAAGTTTGGCACATGGATTGAGGCACTTTTTAAAATATGGTAGAAGCACTCTATACTCTGGTTGATATAGGTAAGGCTCTTGTGGTCCATCGATAAGGAAAGAAAAATGGGTGATGGCCTGGAAAATTAATTTTTATATAGTGGGGAAATTTTCTATGTAGTTTAACGTCATACATTAAAGAAATTTTCCATGAAGTTTATCATCATGTGATAAAGACATATTTTTTGTTTAGTTTTAATGTCATGCGACTAAGATTATTTCCTTACAGTTTAACGTTATTATGTAAGGATGTACTTCCATATAGTTTATCATAATTCATGTTAGGTACACTAGGCTAGATAACATGAGAGGGGGTGAATCAGGGTATGAAAAATTAAAATAACTTCCCCTTTTGATCTTGTTTGGATTTTAGACAAAACCCTCTTTTCTCTCTCTTTTCCTGTTGCAGATGAATGAATCATAAAGAAAGAACATGACACAACAATTTTTACTTGGTTCACCCTCACTGGGATACATCCAAGGAGCATACACTAGTGATGTTCCAATGTACCAAATCCACTATAAGCGCACTGCTATTTACAAGTTCTGAGTGGACTCATTATCCCTCCTGGTTTACAACCACTCACAATATGAAAGCCCACTGATCTCTCAACTGAAGTGTGCTCATTGCTTCTTTAGAATATCCAATCATATTTTATATACCTGTAGGTCTATTCATTCTCTCTAATGAAATCTTCATCCTTAATTGTTGATAGATTCTCTGTTGATGTCCAACTTTCACCCGCAGATGAATCTCTCTTTGCACCGGGTGTACCGGGCTACCCCAAATCTTTCACGCAACCCTTATTGCATCGTTCATGAAACTTTAATGCCTTGCACGCAAGATTACACTAATGTTATGAAACACCCTTTTCACACAACTTCAATATTTCACGCAACTCAAATCTTACGTGCAACTTTATTTGCTTGTGCGCAACTCAAAATATTTCGCGCAACTCCATTTGCACGAAATTCTTACACGATTCGGTGCTCGGATTTTTTCTCTAAGTATTGAGCTACTCAAGTGTGAGGGGGTCACCTCTTACTTATAGAACTCATTGACTCCTGCGTGCAAAAACTCAGATGTGTAGCACAAGATCCTGACGTGTCACGCAAAACTCCATTTGATGTCGCCTTAGGCGCATAAGTCTCTTTCGCACCAACCTCATCATTCACGCACTTCTTAAATCTTTAACACACTTTCTTCCTTGGAAATTTTTTGAAGTTTGGACTTAGAATCATGAAATTCATGCAAAATTTGTAAACGTCACACAAGATCCACTTTGTGTGCTGAAAACCTCGTTTGACGTCACCTTACGCATGCAAGTTTCTTTCGCGCAAACTCATATTCCACACCCATTTCCTAATCTTTCGCGCATATTCAATTATTTCATGTGCATCTTCAAATATTTCGCATGCTATAGTCCTTTTCCATTTTTCCACATTCTAGCCCCAAAACATGCCTTGCGCGTAAGTTTCCAAACCACACTAGATCTTGTGCGCAACTTCCTTTTCCAAAAACATGTTTATCCATTTTCCAATTTTGAGGCCCAAAAATTTGGAAAACACTGGATAAAAGTGCCACCATAGATCTGTTCTTTTTAAACCGCCTCCAGATCATCCATTCATTTTTCATCATTCTTTGTCAACATAGGTTGTCAACAATATCTCTGTAACTTGACATATCACCATGTAAACCCCCTTTGTCAAGAAATTAGACATCGTGGTCTGCTCTGTCAACAAACACAATAAGGAGGTCCGCTTTGTCAACAAACACAATCACCTCAAAAATGATTCAATGATACCTTGTGGGATTGTTTCCCAATAATTCAGTAAGGATGTATTCTTGTACCATTTAATGTCATGCAGTGAGGATGTGGTGACCAATATGAATGGATAAACATGTCATGGTTGGTCCCAAGGGTGGAAGTCTGAGTGTCACTATGTATCTCATGAGAGTGAGAATCAAACCATACATAGTTCTAAATGATGGTTCAATTTAACATCATATGGTGAGTACATTGATCCCTTGATGTGAAATGGTGGTATTACAGCTGGGCCCCTGAATGGAATTATGGGTGTCACTATATATCCCATGGTGATGGGAATCAAGCCACATGTAGTTCTTAATGAAGTTTCTTGCACAGGTCATGATGTTCCTTGTGTGGGTATAAACTGTATGAAAATAAGGGAGCATTTTTATGTTTATTTGTTGTGGCCATGCTCAGTTTTGGAGATTTTGGATTCCCTACATATCATGTGATCATAGGAATTAATTCATATGCAATTATTGAATGGTAAATACTCTAAGTAGGTCTGACCCATACATAGAGGTGGGATTTTTTTGCTAATTGTTGTAGTTGGGAATATGATTGAAGAACCAGGTGTCACTACGTATCATTAGATGATAGGAATCAATCCACACATCGTTATAAATGAACCATATAGTTTAATTTCATGAAGAAAGAATAAATATGGATCGATGTGGAAAATTGGTGATGTTGCGGCTGGGGCCAAGGATGGATGTCTGGGTGTCACTATGTATCTCATGAAAATGATAGTCAAGCCACACATAGTTCTTAAGGAACTGTGTAGTTTAACATAAAGTAGAAAGGACATGTCCTCTCCAACATGAAGAGGGGTAGAGTGGATAGAGGTGTGGTAGAAAACTAACACCATCTACAGTGGTCTTCTCAGGCGAGGTCCACTGGTTTATGAAGTTTCATGTCATGCAATGGACATTAACTGTACAATTTATCACTATATAGTGAGTAATCATGATATTCCTTTTATGGGTTTTTTTTCAGGATTGAGAGGGTCCTATTAAAATTGTTTATTCCTTATTTATGTGAATAATCCCTTACTGAGACTCCTAATACCACATAATCTATGATTGGTATGAGAAACAAGGAAAATAAAGGGTTTCTATCACAGTGCAGATGAATTTAAGAGAAGGATAGGGGAATTTTGTATTTTGTGGTGGTTGTACCAAGATATAATATCAAGTAGTCCCTACATATCTTATTGGAAATTTAAATCAATCCATACATAGTTCTTAAAGAAACCCATGTAGTTTAACATCATGCGGTAAGGACATGGGTGAATCGACATGAATAAAGATGGATATTATGGATCCGTGAAATTTTACATCATGTAGTAAGGACATAGATCACCTAATGTTAAAGAAAAGTAATCCTATGGATGGACCAAATAATAGAGGTTTGGGTGTCACTACATATCATGCGATAGCAAGAATCAAACCATACATAGTTCTTAATGAACTGTGTAGTTTGACATCATGCAGCTAGGATAAACTTCATACATTTTGTCTTCATGTGGTTAGGACAAGTGATAAGGCTTACTCTAATGTGGATTCCCATTTGATGACATCTATGAAAAGTATTTCTTGATAAATTTCACATTAGTGTATGGTGTGACATGCTCCCCGTCCATGGTGGCCAATGAGTAGGATCCATTATGGTAAACCTTAAGTATGACATAAGGCCCTTTCCAATTGGGTTATAGTTTCAAGGGGCTTCTTTAATGGTATTATTAGGGTTATGAGAGACAACAGTAGTTCTCCTTGGAGAAAAGAACAAATGTGAAACTTTTTATTAATGGACCATGTAATCTGATTCTAGTGGACCTCCAAGTTGTGCAATGTGCGAAATCTATTCTCATTTATCTATTCCAATTTATCCAGCCACTTTTGTGATTTTTCATCATCTAAGAGTTGTCCACAAATGTCTATTCGGGGTGAAGGTAGCTAGAACTCTATAGGTAACACCGAATCTATCCCATACACCAATGAGTATGGCATTGCCTATCTGGAAGTAAATGTGGTGGTATAGTAGGCCCTTAAATCATGGAGGATCTTGTCTGACCAAGAATTCATATCCTTGTTCACTATATTTTAGAGTATATTCAATATAGTCTTATTGAAGGAATCTATATGTCCATTTTCCAATGTATAAGAGTGATATTAGATATTAGATATGATATTATACTCATGGTACAGTCTCATCAATTATGTAGAACATAAGTTGGTGTCGATTTCCATCAATATTGTGTGAGGGACACTGAACTTCGTAATGATATGGGACTTCATGAAGTTGATATTATTTATCTCGAATTCCTTGAGGAGTATTTCCTAACCACATTTGGAAAATAATTTAGTAGTTATAAGGATGTACTTGAACTTATTAGATATGGATAGGAGATATGGATCCACAACATCCATTCCCCAAAAGAAAAATGTCCAAGAGTATTTAGCTATATATAGCAATTTTAGGTGTTGATGGATGGAGTTTTCATGGATATAGAATGCATGAAATTTATTTGTGAATTACACACAGTCCTATATCATATTTGTTTAGTAATATATCAACATCTTGATTTGGTGGGAGAGTTTGGTCCCAGATTTATGGGTGTCATAAGAGCCTACATGGAATTCTTCCATGATGGCGAAAATTTCTCCTTCTTCTATGCACATGAAGAGGATTCCATCAAATCCATGTTCTTAGAAGACATTTTTCTCATTTAGACCATAATACAAAGTAAATTTTACTAATTTGTACAGAATATATTCCCTTTAGACATGATTTGTGGGGATAATCCCATTTTGGAGATAACCGATTATGGTCTCCATTAATCCAGGGTGGTCATTGGTTCATCACACTCTGGTTTGGTGATGAATTTATTTATTTCATCCATATCACATACGATGATCATGAGGAACATTATTATATACATGATATAGAATATTGATTCCTACTGATTAGGGTCATTCAGGATTGCGGTTTCATTAGCCAGTGCGTTAGCACATGCATTCTGTGACTACAAAACATAATGTAATGTGGGATCAAAAGGAAAATCTACCATTAATACCCTAACGTAGCCAGTGATAGGGTCTAGTTACTCATTTTTAATGGAATATTCACTATTGATATGATTTATCACCAATTTTGAGAACCCTTTGATATTTAGGTAGGATATGTGCAGTAGTTGGGCCAGTTCCAATCCAACGATGAGGGATTGTTATTCTACGTCATTATTTGTGCTGCCTTCAAATAATGAGAAAGAGTATGTCCAAACTTCTTTGTATGGAGAGATAATTACAATCCCTAGACCAAACCAATTGATCTTCTGGTTTTCCATACTTTTTCCGATAGGGCTATGGGAGGCACCATCAAAGTACATCTCTCATGTTTGGGCAGTGTCATGGGCATAGAAGACCGCTTCATCTTGGATCTTGGCGTCTTCTAGTGTATTTTTCAGGGTAGGATGTGATGTGAGGGAATCAAACGAGGCTTGACCATTCACTAACTTCTATGATATGAATTGAAAGTCAAATTTCTACAGAATTACCACCCATCGAGTCAAGCACCCATTAAATATAGGGAGACCAAGGATGTACTTGAGCGTATCAATACGAGAGACCAGGTGGACTTCATGGTGCTACAAGTAATGCCTCAACCTTTTCACTACAAAGATGAGTGTAAGGAAATTATTCTCGACTTCAAAATATCTAGTATTAATACCTATCATCTTACAAATTATGTAGTATAGGCTATTCTCACTTACCGCATCATTTTTATGTGCAAGGAGGGTGCCCAGTGAGTGCTCCATTGCGGCCACATATAAGATGAGTGGCCTCCCTTCCACTGGAGGCATCTAAAGTGGTTTGTACAGTAAGTACTACTTGAGACTTTTATAGGTTTTTTATAGTCATCATCCCATTTATTGGTGATTGCCTTCTTTATTAGCCTGGTGAAGGGAAATAGAATTGTCGCCAAGGTTGGATATGAATTACCAAATGTTGGTGAGGTTCCATTAGACTCCCCTATATTCTTTAAGATTTATGGGGGTGAAATTAATAAAATAGAACTAGTCTTATTCGGATCAAACTCAATGTGATGGAAACATACCACAAAGATAAGTAACTTTCTTGATGTTACCCCAAAAGTAAATTTTAGTGGATTCATATTTAAAATGTGCTGCCAAAACTTGTCGAAGATTTTACAAAGATCCATGAAGTGATCACTTCATTGTTGGGATTTAAAACCAGGTCGTCGACATAACAATAATTTACCCTTCCTATGAATGGCATAAAGATATGATTAATGGTGCACTGATATGTGGCATCAACATTATTTAATATAAAGGGAATGAACTGAGAGCATAATATCCTTTGAGGTGCTTTGAAGGTAGCAGGTTCTTCATTTTTGAGGTCCATTTTGATTTGATTGTACCCCCCGAGTACCCATTTATAAAGGAAAGGTATTAGAAATCATTAGTTTCATTAATCAAGAGTTATGTTCTTGATAATGAAAATTTATCCTTCAGGTAATGCTGATTAAGGTATCTGAAATCAGTGCAGACCCTAATCTACCTTTTATTTTTCTTGATGGGGACGATGTTGTAAATCCATATTGGGTATTTCACTTCTCGGACTAAGTTGATTTTGATCAAATTTTCAACTTCCACCTCTACATTCGTGGAATGAGAGAGGTGCATCCTCATGGATACCTATTTGAATCCTCGATGCTGATCGGGTAGTCTAAGATGGTGCATAACAACATCTGGATAGTCTGGGACTTTCTGTATAGTTCCAAGAGAACACATATCATTGATGCTTTAAAAATGAAATGTACATATATTTCACTTTGAGGGGAATAATAGAACTAATTAGAGTTGGTCATGGGTATCCTTACATTACTATATTTATTTGTCTGATCTCATCTATGGTGGTGGATATACCTTCCTTGAATATTGGAGGGGAATTCTTGAGATCATCCTCATCTTCCTTAAATTTTGATTATGTGGAGGTATTTTTTAGACGAAGATGGAAATATGAGGGATCCATTTTCACTATCTGGGAGAGGGAGGTAATTATAAGAGACATTATCATCCCTTTATATCTGAGTTGTCACAAAGAGATTTCATAGTTGATTTCATTTTACACTATCACTGAGGAAAAAAGGGGCTTGGACCCCAATTATTAAATCTTCTACCTCAATTAGATTTATGGGGAGAACATAGTCGTTGTTGAGAATACTCCAGGGATTCACAGGGGAGATTACTATTCCATTGGGAGATACAACTTTTATATCATCATCTTCCATTGGTTACTTGCCTCCCTTCTTATAAAAATCTTCTTCGACATATGTGGCTCTATAGGCCTCGAAGGGGGCATTATCACCATGTAGTATTCCAAATTTTTCATCTATGGGATACTTCAGACACTGATGAAATGTTGAAGGTACTTTTAAGTGGTTATGGAGAAAAGGCCTCCTAAGAAGAAAATTATATACAGTGTCTTGGTGAATAACCATGAACTCATCAATAGATGTGACTTCTCCAAACTAGGTTTTGATTTTGATCTTCTCGATGGGTCTTTTCTCACACTTATAATACCCTTGAATGGTTATCTTTGTGGGATATAAGCCCCCTTCTACATATCCCAAATGTTAGAGGGTTTGAACTAGGAAGAGATTGATCCCATACCCATTATTAATCAGAACCCTTTGTATATTGACATTATTGAGTCTTTATGAAACATATTGGGACCTGATATGTCCTTGGATGGTCTTTTCCTGATCCTAGTCAGCGAACAAGATAACAACATGGAATTTTGAGGGCATGGTCTCTACCTATAGACCTCAGATATAGTGAATTACTTCTCAAACTCTTGTGGACTCTGGTGGGATTCAATAAGTCCCCCCTTGAGTTATTTTTAATGATTGAGTGCATCATGGATTGAGAACTTGGATGGGACAACAACCAGCTATTTTAGAACTTCCTACTTCTATGCTAATGGTCAACACATCCCAATATGAGGATTCTCTTGGGAATGTGGTTTAGGAGAAGTGGAATTCAAGGTGGATAAAACTAGGGCTTGTATAGAAGTTGAGGGAATGTATAATGCCAGTGGTTTAGGTTGTGCTGACCTTTCCTGTTTCCTGGGTTGATAGGATTCAACCCTTGTTAGGTGGTCGTGAAAGATAATTAGATACGAGAAACTGGTAGAGGGATCCAAAGCACCTCTTCACCTCTTTTGGGTCCTCTGGAGTGCTTGCTCATGAGTCTCAACTACATGTATGTCCACCATGGGGACATGATCATAATATTGGGTCCGACCATGTCTGTGATGTCTCGTGTGTCCTCTTCTTTGGTTCATGTATCTTCCCATTCCCCAGTTATGTATAGGAAACTCGTATTTGAGGTCATATTCATCATCGAAGAAGGGGTATTTCAATTTTATCACATTGAAAGAGAAAAATATTAACTATTTTTCTAATGAGGATTCCATTTGGTGGGGTAGTGATTGTGATATGGATGTTGCAGAAAAGAAATCTGCAAGAGTTGGTGCTTGTGTTGGAGTATAATATGATTCCTCCTCTACTATTTATTCATGTTTCTAGTGGTCATGCCCAACTTTGGGATAAAATTTTGATGTATCCTTCATAGTTAGTTGAGCTATTGGGGGTTTTCACAACTATGATTTATAGGAATCCTGAGCTCAATCAACTATTTTTTGAGTCAACCAGTTGTCAAAAATTTTGCTCATGCCTAGCCGGAACATTCTTTCAACTATCCTCTTTTTTTCAGAATGAAGGTTATACAAGAAACCTCCTCTCAGGAGTTTTCAAATTCCCCCTTTCCAGAGTCAAACATGCCTTGAAGGATGTATTTGAAGATGAAACAATCTTGGATGATATGACCCATCCTTATATGGTAAGGGAGGTAGTTGGGGTGGTTTGTGAGGTTGACCTCATCAAGCTTTCTAGGATGTGGAATCTTGAGCAGGTTATTATCCATGGTGTCTAAGAAATAACTAGGTAATTTTTCATTTTGGAAGGAGTATATTTTGTTCATCCATTCCCCAAATCCCAAGAGACCCTGATTTTTATGTGCTTCTGGCTGTGTGAGATTATGTGGTTTTCAACACTCGATAGGTGGTGTTGGGAAATTCAGAGCCTTCTTAAGTTTGAAGATGGGAACTAATACTAGCTTGAGAGTGATAGCTGTAGCTTCTACTCTTCCTGTACTATTACCCTATGTTGTGGGAATGAGTCAAGTTTTGGATCGGGTTCAATGAATAGACTCCTCAAGAGATTGTTTCATTTCATAAAACTCTCATAACCCACGTATGTACTTTATAGGGACCAGAGGTGTCTACAAATCATCCCTGATATTTTCATCATAGAGTTTCAGCAGTTTCTCTAGGGATAGCGGGGTTCTGAGTGAATAAGTTAAACCTTTCCACCTTGATATGAAATCAGAAACCCTCTCATTATCTTATTGCTTGAAATTCATCAGGTCAATGATCATTTTTTTCCTTATCATGGAGCTAAATTGATAAATTAATTGATAAAGAAGGTATTCCCATCCTTCAACGAATCTAGCTGACATATTGTTATACCAAATAAAGGTCATCCCTATCCGAGTATGTATGAAACACCTCAGTTTTTTTGCCTCCATTTGATCTTGAGGTCCCATCATTATCCCACATCGGGATACAAAGTGTGTGACATATTTTTCAGGGTCTCCTGCACCGCCAAAGTTAGATAAGGTATGATTACCGAAGATGGGTGGAGGTGGAGTATCGTCCACCCATTTTGAATATAGAATCCTATTAGGATTCATGGGTGTACATCACCCTTCCATGGCTTCCATTCAAGTTTCCAGGGACTTGATAACATTATGTAACTTCAATTAAACTACTGTCAGTGCCATCTCACATACATAGGAAGTGGGTGGAGGCTGATGAGGTGGTGCTTCCTTCATCTCCCACTAATTCTTGATTCATCCTAAACTAAATGAATACCCTTGCGAGGAAGATGATGTCTCTATAATAGAGGGAATTCATAATTTTTTTAAACTTTCTCATTTGGTTAGGTTGGATATCTTGATCCAGATCCAATCTGGTGCTTATATTTCAATATTACTGGTAGATCAACTATAGGAGGGAGAATATTCATCCCTACTTGAAGATGACACCCAGTAGAAATATTTCCCCTGAGTAGCTCCCCGTTGAGTTGCGATAGAGTTTTTATTTTAATCTCATATTGTGAGATTTTTTCCTCCTGGGAAGGAACTTACATTATTTTGGGCAGTTATTAGGATGTAGCCATACCATTCCCCTTGGCAACGTTCCATATTAGAGGAAAAAAATTGACATTTAGCAGTTCCATATTTCAGAGCCTTCTTTGGTTACGAGTGTGTGTAGGCTCAGTTGGTGCATCTAAATCACCTTCTTCTCAGGGTATATTCTCCATGTTGTGGACCTATACATTTGAGTCTTGGTCAATATCTTCCATTTTGATAGTGACAACATTCATAGAGGCATATAGGGGAATGGTAAGTTTTCTATTACTTTCAACACAACAAGATGATTCTGCACTGCCTTCATTGGGGTCATTATTTGAACCCTTTCCCGTATTGCTCCATTTTAGCTTGTGAACCCAATAGGGAATGATCAAATTTATCATACTCTCCTCCCATCGTGGCCTATGAATAGTTAATTTGAGGGAGTTTCTGGTTGTGGTTGTCATATAGGCCCTGAATAGTAGAGGTTTGTCTCTCGGTGGGAGGGATACGTGGGACATCGACTGCTTCCCTCCCAACCTAGAGAAGATTGATTCTCTCTTTGTCTATAATGATGATGAAATTTAACCCATCCCTATAGTGTGGGGGTTATTCAGGGATAAAATTAGCACTGATTATTCTTGTTGTTGAAGATCCAATGATTCTAGTGGGGACTTGATGATTCCCGTGATGAACATGAAGATATAAATTATTCCATCAGAATGGTATGGGGTGATACAAAATCACCAATGATTTTTACAAGACCCTATCAGGGGACGATGAACCTATATATGGTGATTGATATATAAATGTCCCCAGCCCTGTGGTCTAGGGTTTGGTCGTAGCTACCGAGGATATGTAGTGAATCCTCTCAAGAATTAAAGATCTGAGGGGTGAAGGCAGTGGTAGATATTCTCCTATCCTAGAGGGATGGGTCTGCTCCTAGATGCATAATATATAATCTTGTACTGTGAATCATTGTATGTTTCATAGATGTGATTGTGTGGGAGATGGGTGCGATGGAATCCCTTGGTGAGAATTATTCTTCATAGAAAGTTTTCCAAATGATCTCAACTTCAGTATAGATTTATGAAATTTGTTCTCATTGATTCTAGGGGCCCGATTTTATGTTATATTGGATATATACTCCATCGGTTTGTGATGTTTGGGCACTGATAAAGTGGGTAAATGTTTTTTTAGTGACCAACTATCCTGAGCGTTACCCAATCCCTAGATTTTTCTAGAGGATATAATATTAAAGGACGCCAAATCTGAGGAGTTTTGTTGTTCCAAGGTGCGACCAAGTGTAAAACTCCATAAATTACCAATCCTAGAATACATATTCATGGTTTGGATTTGGACATCAGTTTCCAAAGTGTTACGATGCAATGAAAACAAGTGTGTTGCATATTTGTGTTGTTCTTTTCCAATTTTGTATCCCAGGACATGGAGATAGAATCTAGGTCTAGGTGATAATAAAGTATCTTGATTCTCTAAAGATGAAACTCATATCCTAGATAAGGGTGTTTTCAAGACTTTTGTTGCTGATGAGTAGCCCTCCTATTTTGGTGTAGATGAGGTATGAACTCATTTTCTAGCTCATCTGGGATCACATAGTTTGAAGTAACGAGGGGCTAGAACATGATGGGGAGGTTTTTTTAGCTAAATATCTCCATATTCCAATGTCATACTCCTCCTCATAAAACCTACATACCTCCATCCATTTAGAACATAGAATATAGAACTAATGGTCATCTGTTATAAGGAGTGGAGTTTTATTGGAAGTTGATGGGTAACCATATACAATTGACCCTGATGTTTTGAGAAACTCTCTATACAAAGGTGTCATAGTTTTGAAAAAATATTTATACAAAGGTGTCTGGGAAAGGAGAGGATTTCCTTATATGTGGGAGATACCTTCATGGAAAGGTTTACCATTGTGGATGTGAAGATTAGAATCCCTGTAAACCATATACACACTATTATGAGAAGGATTATCATGGTAATGAACATATTTTTCTTCCTATTTGATAGAATAGTCAAAAAAACCTATTCGTGTTGAAAATGTGTCTAAAAAATCTCATGGAAACTCACATTGATAAGATTATGAATATGGGACATGTTCGGTATCACGGTCAGAATATGACAACCTTCCTTTTGAAATTGTGTAGGGATATGATGTTATTGTATTATAGTTTCTAGAACTTGCATGTAACCATATGAAACTACGGGAATATGTTTCCACTACTAAGAAGATGTTGGAATATTATAATAGGTTTTCTCATTATTGACATGAATATGGGACTATCTTGAGGAATGTACTATTCTCAATTGGTGAGCCTTAGTCCAAAAGAGATTGTGAGCACAATCCTAAGCCTTTGGGATATCCTGATGGTCTATTATGGTAGGAGTATGATCCTACCCCGATGCATGCACCTCTCTCACATAGTGATCCCCAATTGGAATAAAAATATGCGCTTTGTACGAATATACATTACCCACTAGAATATGTAGAAAACACTCTATAATGGGAGAAGTAATATGAGCATAATCCTTTATTTCCTTGGAATGATGTTGATGCAATCATTCTTCAATGGAAGTAGGAATATGATAGAATGATTCACTGACAATAATATGAGCCTATCCCAAGGCTTGTTTCATTCTCACCTAGTTGTCCCCATCCATAACGAGGATATATGCCTGATGCTATGACTTTGAAGTATTCCACTAGGATTATTTGATAGGAATATGAGTATGTCTTGAGGCTTGTGCCCCTCTCATGTTGTAAGCCCTGAAAAAAATAGAGATATGAGCCCGATCCTGGGCCTACAGAATATTCCATCAAACTTTTTTGATAGGCATGTTCCCCTATACCGAGGTATGTATCACTCTCACCTAGTGATCCCAGTTGGAATGAGAGTATGATCCTGATCGGATTCCTTGACCTTTATCAAAATATTTCAATAATCCTCTTAGATGAGAGCAAGAATGTGCAATTATTCTGGTACAACCACTTGTTCATGATTATTAGAGTGTTGAGTTGACCTAGCTCTAGGGATAGGATTATATGTAATGTATCTTGCCTTCATGGTCCATTACTTTTCATGTTTTGAGTGTTGGAGGTGTTTGGGGGAGGCTCCGGGAGTTTTCAGTGAAATTTAGAGGTGCAGCAGAACTACTGCAGGAATTACATGTCATGTAAGTGGATTACACGATGTGAATGTTGGTTTCATTGATTGTCCAGATATGGTTCATGGTGTATATATATTTTGGGGATAAATAATAAAAAGGTTATGAATTTTTTGGTGAAACTAAACCCTAAGTATTACATGATGTGAAAAGGGATTACACGTCATGTACACCCCCGATCTAGTGAAGTTTTAAAATACTTTTCTTGCTGAATTTTTATTCATTCATCCATATATCCTTATTCCACTCATTTTTGGTAAACCCTAGGCACCTAAGGTGTTCTTAAATACCTTTTACATCCTCTTTGATATTTTGATCCTGATGGTTTTTCAATGGATCTATTTCTTTGATCCAAGGTGAGTTCTCCTATCGTTTTACTCTATTTTCTTATATTCTTATCCTGAGGATCCATTGTGGTGGTGTTTCTTTGGTTTGTGGTGAATTTGGGTTTTTTTCACCACCCTTTGATGTGTTGTAGGTTGATACACAATTTTATTATTCAACAGTGGTTTCTTCTTTTCCCTATGGTGTGCAGTAAGTTGAAAAGATTCCTTGAGGTAGGGATTCCCTCATTTCTCTTTATTTTTGCATCTTGTGGTTCTAGTTTACATTTGTTTATCTATGGATTATTTTTTTCCAAATTAATAAAAGATAAATAATTTTTTAATGTAATTGAAAGGAGAAATGGGGTTTTATTCTCATTCTTTTACAGATTTTATATTATTTGTGATATTGTGATTGTTTGGGCTTGATGCCCCATTAAAAATTGTGTCCATTGGGAGATTTTTTTTTTGCACTATATATATATTTTGTGATTTCTTATTGGGATTTTATTATTGTAATATCACCCTAAATAGAAAATTGGTTTGTTACCTATACTTGGATAATGAAATGATTTCCCCAGTATTTTGGTTTGTGTGATAAATACCCTAAAATAAAGTGAAATGTGCTAAAATCCCCTTTGTAAATATCTAAATGGATCTTGATGTATTGTGATGCGAGGAAGTTCTTATAGGATGGATATGTGAGCTTGGGGAATATAGGGATGATAGTTTTTGGGCCATTAATTTAGGGTGGTGAGGTGATAGTTTATGGGCCAGGCTTTTGGGGTAGTGAGGTGATAGTTTGTGGGTCGTGCTTTTGGGGTGGTGTGGTGATAGTTTATGGAACCTACTTTTAGAGCGGTGGGGTGATAGTTTGTGGGTCGTGCTTTTGGGATGGTGAGGTGATGTAATGTTGAGCTATTTCTAGAATGTGTTTGATTTGTACTAGATGCCTGAGTAGTGACAGAATAAATGAATGTAAAATAAGGTTTGAAATGGAATGGGTTGGTTTGGTTAATGGGATGAGAATTGTTAATAAATAATTTAATGACGGGTTGTGTGATTAAAGGTGTTTGATGATAAATAATAAAATTAATGGGTTTTAAATGAGTATAAAATATTAATCCATATTAGATTATCAAGACTCTTCACCTTCTGAAATAACTATTGCAAATATTAATAAATGATTTTAGAGGTGGAAATAAAGGTGATGATGTTGTGAGTTTATTTTTTTTCAGAACCCATAGTTTGGGATTGAGTGTTTTATATAATATATATACTTATACATTATTATGATTTATATATGGACCCCACCCACATTGAGCACTACGTTCAGAACACCCACATAGTAATGAGAGGGGTGTCTTTCCCAACATCTTGGTGGGATTATGGATGGTTGGCCACCCACTCTTCCATGATCCCTCTTCCAGGTGAGGTAGTTATTGCACAAGCTATGATAGACAGAGGTCTGTTAGTGCATTTAATGGTGGTTGTGGTATCCTAGGTTTCTTCGGGTTGAGTTGTGATACAGTAACATAGGTGTCTTTAGGATGGGTTGTGATGTGGTGTCCTAGGTGTTTTCACAATGTGTTGTGATGTGATTTTATATGTGTTGTCAGGATGAGATGTGTTGTGATATGTTGTGAGGACTAGGTTTTTATGTAGAGGGATGTGTTGCGAGGCCTAGTTGTGTGTGGGCAGGATGTGTTATGAGTCCCAGGTGTGTATAAGAGATATGTGATGTGGTATATTTAGAAGAGGTTGGAGTGCCAGAATGTCAGCCGTTGAGGTGTGAGAGTGGCTAATCAGTGAGAAAGTGGTGCAAAGTGTCCTATAAATTTCATGATTTACTTTATATTATATTACATGGATTGTGTTATTTAGTGAGCATGCCTTGGTGAGTTTTGGATTGTTAGTATACCTGTATAAGTTCTATTTGGTTCTACTATTTTGTCATAGGTTCTTTAGTATGCTTATTTCCCATGTGAATGGGAGACTTGAGTTTTTCCTAAGGAGTATACTTATATGCTCACCCTACATATATAAAACTATTTTCAGCTTTCCAGGAGGATTTCAAAGACCGTGATAGGCCTTACTAGCTTGGATCCTAGACAGTTGTTGTGTCCCTAATTTAGCTTTACTTTTGGGTATTTCCTTTGGAGACTTTTATTTGTATCAGTTCTATTTATACATGCATGTGGGATGATTTGGGTTCCTCTTTTATATTATGTCTTGGATTTTTTTGGATGATTTATTCTATCTATCAATTATATTTATATTATAAAGGGTAATACCTCTCATATTGTGATATTTATACACTGTTAGTGCTAGTTGCCAACCCAAGGCCTACTGGAGGGGGTTATTATCTCTCTCCCCTCATTGTGGTATCTTTGGAAGAAGGGGTCATGTTAGAGTGGTATCAAATATGATGGTTGAGAGATAAGATGAAGTTTGAAGTTAGGCATTGTGAGGATTGAATGGGGTGGTATTGAAACAGTTATAGTTGACCTTGGTGCATGACATTGGCCAGGGAGAACATCTAGGAAATGATATTTTAGGGCCCCCTATGATCTAGTGTATGGACTATGAGCTTATTGAACGACCAAGTGATATAGACCTACTTGTAGGGTAGAGTCTTAAGAAAGGTACATGCATTATAATGATGTGTTTTATTGTTTGTATTGGGTTTTTTGGGAAATTAAAAATGGATAAAATGGATAAAATAAATTAAAGTTAATTAAAACATATCATAATGAGAATTCCATACCACTAAGACTTAGTAAATCCTTGTTTTCCATTCATCCATGGCTCATGGTCGTCGTCTACATGTGGTTCATGAAGTTGAGGTTCAATAGGCTGATCCAGTTGACCATCGAAGGGTTGATACTATTGAGGAAGATGATCAGTGGTAAAGGACATTGCATGCTTTACAGTGGAAGTATTTGAGAAAGTATGAGGGAAATGTTTCATATGTGGAGATAGAGAGATGTCCAGAGGATCTCGAGATCTCTTTCAGTTTGATTTGGGTCCTCATAGAGTATTGAGTCCCTTTATTATTCAGTCATATGTGAGGAGCTACACATTAGTGGTGGAAACTATATCTGGAAGAGTGGAAGGAGGTATACATTTTGTGGACTAAATTATATAAGGAGTTCCGTGCATAGTTCATTTCATCGACCCTGAAGGCAGTAAAGAGGCATGAGCCTCTTTCTCTTCCAAAGGTGAGAAGCTCAATGTGAGAGATAGGAATCATGTTCACATACCTTTTGTATTTTCTCCAAATCTTTATCTAGATGAGAAGTATCATGTGAGACATCTTTAGAAGGAACTTTTTTCTTCTATCAATATGCAGATACTTCTTTTTAAGTTGCCTACATATCTAGAGGTTTAGAAGAAGGAATAAGTTATCAATAGGATGCACTCACGAGGTGGTTTGCTATGGGAAGGGAACCAGCAGGGTTCCTTGAGGGGAAAAGTTTTCAGTGGTAGTTTACTGGTTCTAGGAACTTAGAGGTTTCAAATGGTAGGGATTCAGCCTCAGAAGATTCTTTTTCGACCTTATCGTGCAAGTGGTTTCCATGATTTTTCTATAGAATTTATTTCAGTGTTTTTTTTATTTTGGGTTTCATGGACATTTCCAAATCCAATGCATTGTGGCAGATTGAGGTTAGCTTGGTTGAGGTGGAAGTCTCAATGTCATCCTTAGTAGTAGTTTCCAGTGAGTCCATTTCATCAGTATGGAAATTAAGTTTTTTCTCCACCAAGGGGAGATGGAGAAGGTAGAGGCCAAACTTAGGATGTTCCTCGTGTTTTGGGACCATAACCCTTGTGTGGTCAATGAGGTGGTCATCAGATGACATGTAGAGGAGTTTGGCATGGTTAGTTTCATGTAGTGGAGGAAGCACTTCTAGAGGGGCCATAGATCATCAGAGGTATGATCAGATTGTTTAGTACTCATGTTTGTGGCTTTCTTGATTTAGGAACTTTTCACTCATTTTTTGTACCCACTCTATCTCATGCTTTGGGATGATACATATAGAGGCTTCCCATACCTTGGTGTTGAGTATGCCAGTCGGAGGCCAAGCCAACTTTTTTTATGTGTGTTAGTAGTATAGATTGATGCTGGGGCCACATCAGTGCTATGGAGACCTTTTCTTACTACAGATGCAACTATAATATGTAATCATTAACATCCACTGGTTGTATTGTTTAAATGATATTATTTACTACTTTCGTAGGGGAGTCGTTTTTTAGGACGTGGATTTCCAGAATGTGTTTTTCATTGGTGGGCAGTGTTTTTAGGAGGACAGTCAATGTGTAGATCCCCTTATTTACTTATTGGATGAGTTTTTAGTGGAATTAGTGGAAAATAAGATGGTAGAGGATCCTTAAGTCATTGGGAAGTTCTTGGATATTTCCCTCAAGGAGGTTGTGACGCTACCCCTCGATGTGATGTTGACTTAGGGATAGAATTACAGCCTGGTGCTTCTCCAATTTTGATGGATACTTATTGAATGGAACCTTATGAGTTATTGGAGTTGACTATTCATATAGATGATCAAATGAAGAGGGGTTTTATTCATCCTAGTGTGTCCCTGTGGGGTGCTCTAGTGTTGTCCTCAAGGAAAATTGGACGGTAGTATGAGGCTATAAATAGACTATCAGAGGTTGAATCAGGTGATAGTCAAAAAATATTACCCTCTTATGAGGACAAATGATATTTTTGACCAGATGAGAGGAGTGAATTAGTTTTTTAATATCAATCTGTAGCATGGATATCACCAGTTGTGGGTGAAGGAGGAAGATGTACTGAAGACTAGATTCAGATGCAGGTATGAGGACTACGAGTTTTTAGTAATGTCATTCGGTGTTACGAATGCACCAACCATGTTTATGGAGCTTATGAAATCCACATTTTTTGGGTTCTTAGACCAGTTTTTCATCATATTCATCAATTATATCTCAATTTACTCGAAGTCAGAGGAGGATCATGCCGATCATCTTAGAGATATCTTTCATGTTCTACGATGCCACCACCTTTATAAAAATTTGTATAAGTGTAAGTTCTAAACATGAGATGAGAAATTCCTTGGTCATGTGGTGGCTTATCAGGGTGTGGTAGTAGACATGTTGAAGGTTGAAGTAGTTGTTTCTTAGGAGGCACCCAAAAATGTGGTAGTGTTTCCTAGTTTTCAAGGTCTCATAGGATATTATTGGAGGTTTGTACCTGATTTATATCGAGTTTCAACCCTATTGAGATATTTGACTATGAAAGATCAAATTTTTTTGTGGATTAATCAATACCAGTTTTCATTTCGTTACCTAAATGGGAATTTAGTCAGTGCTCCAATGCTTTAGCTTCTAGAGAAGGGTGTGTTGTTTGAGGTGTTTTGTGATTCTTTACATCTTTGATTAGGGTGCATATTGATAAAATATAAGGAAGTGTTAACCTATAGGTCTAGGAAGTTATGTTCCCATGAGTATAACTATGTCTCCCATGATCTAGAGCTAGAATTAGTTGTGTTCACACTAAAGTTGCGGTGGAATTACCTTATCAGGGAGTGATTATTGGTCTTCTTAGATCACAAGAGTTTGAGATATCTCAATGTGATCTGAATTTTTGATAGTGGAGGTGGATGTAGTTCCTTTAGGAATATGATTTTGAGATATCCTAAAATTTAGGAAAAGGAAATGTTGTGGCTGATGATTTGAAATAGAATTCATAAAAGGATGTTCTTCGGGAATCTGGGGATGCATGGAGAGAAATGGAGGAGTTTCCATCATTTCACTTAGATGTATGAGTGGATGGTGGGAGAGGAATTTTTTTAAATTATGGTGCAGTATTCTTTGATGCAGAAGGTAGAAGAGTCTTAGTGGGGAGAATCAGAGGTAGAGGTGTTGCACAATCATATTGGATGTGTTGATGATCTGGAGGGATGGTGGGAATCAGATATTGTTTCATGTAAGGATGTTTATTCTGGTAGATATTAAAGGGAGATTCTTCTAGGAGTTTCATAACTCACCTTTGGAAGTACACCCAAGAATTTACAAAATGTATTGTGGATTGAGGATGCAGTTTTGGTGGCACAAGATGAAACATGTTATGGTGAAGTTAGTGGAAAAGTGCTTGGTTTTCCATCAAGTAAAGGCCAAGAATCATGATATTGGAGGTTTTTTTCATCCCTTGGATGTTCCTAAGTATAAATGGGATGAAATCTCGATAGATTTTACCATCGGATTATCCAGAGAATAGGGAGTTTATGATGCAATCTAGGTGATAGTGGATCGATTGATGAAATCAGACCACTTCTAATCGATCAAGGAATCAAGCATATTGGATGATTTGTATAATAGATATGGGGATGAGGTGGTGAGGTTTCATGGAGTTCCGAGTTCAATTGTTTCAGATCAGGACACAAGTTTTACCTCACGAGTCTAGAGGGGATTGTAGCATGCTTTTGGAACTCAGTTACGCCTCACCACTACTTTCCACCCACAAACAGATGGGAAGATAGAATTGGCCATCCAAACATTGAAGGATATATTGTGGGAATGAATATTAAACTTTTGTGGATTTTGGGTAAGACACCTACCCTTGGTGAAGTTTTCTTATAATAATAGCTATCACTCTTCCATTAACATGACCCCATTTGAGGATTTGTATGGGAGACCGTTTTGATCACCATTTTTCTGAATAGAGGTTGGGGAGACAATCGTTATTGGTCCCGATGTGATCCATAGAACAATAAAGAAATTTTATCTTATTCGTGAGAGGATGAAAGTAGCGCATGACCGGAATAAGTCTTATACCGATCGAAGGAGTAGGCCCTTGAAGTTTTAGTTTCATGACCATGTGTTCTTGAAGGTTTCCCCTCGACATGGGCGATGGAAGTTTAGTATAGGGACTAAGATTTCTCTTAGTTTTTTGTCCCTTTGTTGTTTTGGGGTGAGTTGTCAAGGTGGCGTACCATTTGGTGTTTCCACTGTAGTTATAGAGGATCCACGATGTCTTCCATTTCCCTCAACTTCGTCGGTATCTTCATGATGACTCCCATTTCATTATCTGGGGAGAGTTGGATATCAAGGATGACGTGGCATTTGTGGAATGATGAATTGTGATCTAGTATCATCAAGAGAATGTGATACATGGATATAACATTACCTTAGTTCATTTTTTTGTAGGTATTATGAATTAGAGGATAGTACTTGGGAGCGAGAAACACAGACGTGTGCCCAGTACCCGGTGTTTTTTATTTTTTATTTTTAGTTTTTTTTGTAATGTGATTTTTTAAACCCTATTTTATGAAATGTGCTCATTTCCTTGGTTTTTGAAGTGTTTGGAGGGATGTTTGATAAATTCATGACATATGAAAAGGGGTGGACCTAATTCTTAATCGATACACGTTAACTATGATGCGATTAAACCCATGCAGTCAAGTCAGTGCCTCCCAGATCATATAGTATCTTGACATGGAGGACATAATTTGTTGATTTTTGTGTTGAGGATGGTGTGTTTTTTTGATTGTGCATTGGTTTTTTAGTGGTGTGATTGTGTGATAGGATATGGTTTGTAGTTTTGGTTTCATAGAGATGAGTTTGCGTGATATGTTTTTGTTCATTTGGTTTTTCATGTTTGGTTGGTGGCGGCGTTTGACATATGGAAAGATCCTTGAGAGGAATCTCATGTGGCGGTAGTTCTGACCCCTTTTATTCTGGGCTTGGTTTTGGATTCTCGAGGGTGAGATTCATTTGAGTGGTATATGATGTAACAATTTTTGCCTTATCGGTATTTTATGTTGATTAGAATAGGACACTCAAGAGGGGGTGAATTGAGTTCCTATAAAAATTTCTATCTAATATACTTATTTGAAAATTCAAAAATTTAAAATCAAATACAATCCAATTAACCAAAGTTGTATACTTATAAAAGTTTTTATCGTTTGAAAGATTTCTTAATAACTGATTAGTTCTCAGTTAAAATAATATTAATTACTATTTTAACTTTTGAAACCAGTCTACTAAATCAAATTATAATACAAACACTATCTAAGATTAACTATAAGAGTGAAGTGAAGTTGTTTGAAATAATTATAAGAACATAGAAAAAAAATTTGAAAAAACATATTGAAAATAAACAATAGGTTCAGTATCAAACTGAGACATAATCTTATCGACTTGGTGATCATCCGCCACCAAATAGTTAATATTAAAAAAACTTGTTCATCACCCTAGATTGGGGTAACAAGAGTCTAAATACTATTCCGGTCAACTAGACCACTTCCATAGTTTTCGTGGGAGTGTAAAGCCAAACAAAATAGACTAGCCACATATGGACCTCTTTCACTATTATCCATGGGAGTGAAAGGTGTAAAAAGATAAGTTAGTGAATATTTCTATGTATCTTCCAGTTTAGAACAGGAGTCAATGTGTGTTAAAAAAATATAGACACACACTTCTAAATGTAAATAAAGTAAACATGAAGATATAAATGATAATAAGTGTTTATAATGCTATATGTGATGTTCTATGAAGCTTATGGACTCTTTCAAGATAGTAGAAGTGAAGTTGTATTTGTCTTCAAAAAACATACAAAAAACAGATAGTTGTTTTTTTCTTTTGTCTATATTCCCAGTGAGGTAGAAGGTTATTTGATGTTTTCATATCTTATAAGTTGTTTCTATATAGATTTTTGGTCTTTTGGTTATCACTAGAGTCTTCGTGTATGCACAATAATCATCTCTTGTGTTTTTCTTTAAGGTGCATGAACAGTTTCTACCAGTTCACCTCTTTATCACTCTCTTTCTTGTTGATCTAGATATTCCCTTTATACAGACAAGAAGCATGTTCTCTGGTACCTCTCACTGGTCTCTAAAATAATTAAATGTTGTCAAAAAAGACAGACAAACTCATTAATATAATAAGCAGTAACAATTTTCATAAATATGGCCATTAGAGGTGATTTTGAATTTAATAGAAAGATCATTGGTGACTCAGTCTATTGGAAGGTGAGACTATTGGTGACTCATGCTATCAGTGAGTCATGTTGTTGGTGAGTCATGCTATTGGTAGCTTATTCTATCAGTAGATTGGAATTGCATCACTAACTCCGAATTGGTTTGTTGAGCTTTTAGTAGGTGATGAATCGGTATCACATATATCGGTAACTCAATCTTTCGATAGGTGATGCGTTGGTATCTTGACTATTGGTCTCCCATACTCAGATAAATTTTGAGTTTCGATCAGTCAATCTATTAGTAGGCCAAACATCTGTTGGTGACTTAGCTTATCAGCAGTTTATGTCATCAGTAGCTCATGTATCGGTGTGTCAAGTATTAGTGGCTTGTCTATTGATAAGACAAGTGTTATTAGCTCAAACATAACCAAAATATGTAATTCTATCTTATGATGTATACACTAACACTAGAGGTTAAAGTTATAATTGAAAATTATTAAACATAATATATCGTAATAAATCATAATTATCATAGTTAATAATTATTTTTGAGAATTAAAAATAGAGGAGGCCAACATGTTACTTTGCCAATTTCGAGTGTTTGAGGTGTCAGGGGAGGTTTCAAGAGTTTTAAGGGGAATTTGGAGGTGTAATAAAACTAATAAAAAAATTACATGTCGTGTAAGGGGATCACATGATGTGAAATTTGGTTTCATGGATTGTCTAGCACTAGTACACAATGTGTATATTTTTAGGGTTAAATAATAAAAAGGTGATGTGTTTTTCAGAGAAACTGAACCCCAAGGATTACATGACATGAAAAGGGATTACACATCATTTAAACCCCTGATCCCATGATGTTTTAAAATTCTTTTTTCGAAAAAAATTTCATTCATTCGGCTGTGTCTCCTTCTTCCTCTCATTTTGGGAGATCCCTAGGTTCCATGAAGTGGTCTTAAAGCCCTTTTACAATATATTTTACCTTTTTACCCTGATGGTTGTTCGTTGGTGATCCATCTTCGATCTGTGGTGAGTTATACTCTCATTCTCCTCTGTTTTCTTCCATTATTGTCTCAGAGATCCACTACGGTGATGTTTCTTTGGTTCAGGGTTATTTTTTTTACCAACCTTTGGAAAAGTGTAGGTTTATCCACTTGTTTCTTGTGCAATGGTGGATTATAGGAATTTTATTCTTCACCATGTGATGTGAAGCGAGTTGAAAATATTCCTTACGGTAGGTATTCCCTCGTTTTTATTTGTTTTTGTATCATGAAAGAGGGTTTAATTTTTTTTATCTATGTATTATTGTTTTTTTGGCTTAATCAAAGATAAATAATTGGTTAATTAAATTGAAAGAGGAGATTAGATTTGATTCACATTATTTTATAGCTTTGATATTATTTTTGATATTATGATTTTTTGGGCTAGATTATCCACTGAAAATTGTGGCAATTAGGGGATTTATTTTCACTGGATATATCTGTTGTGATTGCTGATTTGGTTGTAATTATTTTAATATCACCCTAAATGTAAATTTTTTAATTAATTATACTTGGATAATGAAATGGATTCCCCAGGATTTTGGTTTGTGTGATAACACCCCTAATGTAAAGTAGAATTGGATAAAAGACCCTTTGTAAATCTATAAATGGATCTTGATGTGTTGTGATGTGAGGTAGTGCTTATTGGATGATGATGTGTGGTTGGGTAATTTAGGGCTGATATTTTGTGGGTCGTGATTTTGGGATGGATAGGTGATAGTCTCTAGTATGTAATTTTTGGTAAGGTGAGGTGATATTTTGTGGGTCGTGATTTTGGGCAGAAAGGTGATAGTTTGTGGGATGTTCTTTTGGGGCAGTGTGGTAACAAAATGTTGATCCATTTATGGAATGTGGTTGATTTTTGTTAGATTCCCTATTAGTGATGGAATAAATGAAAGTTTAATAAGGTTTGAAGTGGAGGGGGTTGTTTTGGTTAATGGGATGATAATTTTTAATAAATAATTTAATGATGGGTTGTGTTATTAAAGGTGTTTGATGATAAATAATGAAATTAATGGGTATTAAATGAGGAGGAAATGTGAAGATGTATTATATTATCATAAATATTCACCTTTTTAAATGACTATTTAAATTACAAATAAATTCATTTAGAGGTGGCATCAAACGTGACGATGTTGTGATTTGGTTGTTTTTTCGAGAACCCATAGGTTTGGATTGAGTGTTCTATACTATATATATACTGGTACATTATTGTGATTTTTATATACACCCACTCATGTTGAGAACTATTTTCCTAACACCTGCATAGTCATGCGGGGGGTATCCTTTCCAACATCTTGGTGGGAGGATGGATGGCTGGCCAATAGCTCTTCCCTACCCCCTCTTCCCAGAAAGGTAGGTATTGCATAGGATGTGATGGCCAGAGGTCTGTTAGTGCATTAGATGGTGGTTGTGGTATCTCATGTGTCTTTAGGATGAGTTTTGATGTGGTATCCTAGGTTTCTTTGAGATGAGTTGTGATGTAGTGTCCCGGGTGTCTTCGGGATGAGTTGTGATGTGCTTTCCCAAGTGTCTTCCAGAAGAAATGTGATGAGATTTGATGTGATGTGATGTGTTGTGAGGCCCAGGTGTGTGCGAGCTGGATGTGTTGTGAGGCCTAGGTGTGCGTGGGTGGGATGTGTTGTGAGTCCCAGGTGTGTGTAAGCGGGATGGGTTTTGAGGCACAGGTGTGTGTGGTTGGGATGTGATGTGGTATATTTGGAAGAGGTGGTAGTGCCAGGACGTTTGTCGTTGGGGTGAGAGAGTGGCTAATCAGTGGGAATGTGGTATGTGGTACCCTATAATTGATGTTCTTTACTTTATATTATATTATTTGGCTTGTGTTATTTGGTGAGAGTGCCTTAGTGAGGTTGGGATGGTTAGTATACATGTATAGGTTCTGTTTGGTTATGTTGTTTTCTCACATGTGCATTAGTATGATTCTTTCACATGTTCATGAGAGACTTGAGTTTTTCCTACTGAGTATACTTGTATGCTTACCCAATGAATATAATTTTTTTTCAGGTTTCTAGGAGGCTTTTACAGACTGTGATGGACCTTAGAAGCTCATATCCTTGATAGTTTTTGTGTTGTTGCTTTAGATTTAATTTTGGGTATTTAATTTAGAGACTTTAATTTGTACCAGTTCTATTTATACATGCATGTGGGATGATTGGGGTTATTATTTTATATCATGTCTTGGAGTTTTTTGTGTATGATTCATTTTATCTCTTGATCCTATTTATATTATAAAGGTTAATTCCACTAATATTGTGAGATTTGTACACCCTTGGTGCTAGTCGCTAACCCGGGGCCTACTAGAGGCAAGACTCAGGGGTCATTATCTCAATCCACTCATTGCAGTATCTTTGAAGGGAGGGGGTCATGAAAGTATGAGTCTATCCCTTTATCTAAAATAGTGTAGAAATATGCCAGTGATGTTATTCAACTATTTATAAAAGATATTGGAATTTTAGAAAAGTGTGTGTAGGGATATAAGCCCGCACATTTTCTATCACCATTATATAGTGGATGATGTCTTCGATTTATGTGAGGATTTTCACCCACTTTTATCCTTATTATTCATCAAAAATATTATGATGGACTTCGGGCATAGAGGCATGGATATACGCCTCCCCCATTCATGTTGGAGGGATATTCCCACAGATTTGTTCCGAGCAAGCAGGGATATGAACCTGAATTATGGTTTCTATTGGAATATGATGGCGGGTATCGTTGGTGGAAATAGGGGTATGGGCCCACTGATGGACATCCAATTCCTCCTTCAACTGATATCCATCCTTACTACCCATGAATGGGTGTTAGAGGTGGCATTGTGTCGGGTAGTACCCTTAGTAGGCGACTGAGGGGTATCGGTGGAATGAATTTGGAAACAACAGTTGACAGGTTCCCTCCTTGGAAGAACCCGAACCAGAAGGGAGCCATATTTGTATTTTTGATCCTTCCTCTTTAGATACTAAAGGTGGAAGTTATCACGCTCTAGGGATAAGATTCCTAAGTAGTTGGTTGTAGTGATAAGGGATATTATCTTAGCAGAAGCCTTCCTCGGGAAATATAGGCTTGATGAACTCTATTTTGGGAGAACCTCACGAGAAGATTCCATGTTCGAGATATTATTGTGTTGGTGGTACTTCTAGACTATCATGTTTTATGCATGTCATTGGAGTTTTAGATCAGGAGAAATATATTTTCATCTTGTAGGGGTTGCAGCCATAGATGATTTACCAGAGAAAATGATGGATGATGAAGACATTGTCTTGGGTTGGGATGCTGTTGAAGAAAGTAGTATGTGCAGTCACGCAGAAAAAAATGAAAAAAGTGACTAATTAGTGAAATATTGTTGGCATGATATGCTCAATAAGATATTCATGGTTAACACAATTGTCCAATTTTCTTGATCTGACCATTCTACTCGCATGGACTTGTCAATGAAAGGATTGAATTATAGGAACCACGATTATAGAGGATCATCTATAAGATCATGATGGTCTTACTACTTCATTTTTATAGGGTATGAAAAACAAAGTTGCTGGGCACATGATTATTCTATCCTTTGAGAGATTCAACTTGTATTTTCCATCCTATTTTGCGTATGGTGGGAAAAAATAGTTCGATGGATAATAACCAAAAAAATTTTGGATATAGAGATTCACATTGGGTTCACCATTTTGTTTCATTGAGGGAAAGGGGTTGGATGGGATCCACCCGATAGATTGTTTGTGGGGGGATAGTATTGTGTAAATTCATGAACATATGGTTAGCATTGTCTCTCTCACTAGAAACTCCCAATTGTTCCCTCATCCACAACTTGGTATAGACCTGATTTTTAAAGGTAGGTGTCAACTTAGTAATCTAAACCAATGACTATTGTGTAATTCCATTGGTTTATATTATGGGAGGTCAGGATCACCTCACCCTTTTAGGGGGAATTTTTACCTACTTCGGGGCTCTCTTATAGTTTTAAGATATGTTTGAGAATCTCTTCCTAATCCTGATACTGGACCGGTTACCCTAACAAAATGATTATGGGTTAATTATCTTTAATGTTAAAACACTAGTGTATCCTTAGTGAACCCATCTATATGTATCAAAGGTTCTCTATCATTCAACTGCAATGGGAAATTTCTTATGTGTCAAAATCGTAAGACTAATAGCTTCAGAATGTACTTCCATGCAAGGACACAATTAATATTATGAAGAGGGTATTGATCCATTATGAGGCATCCTACATATCCTAGTTATTGAAGGTCTCAAAACCTACATAGTTTTTTGGACCTGTGAATTTTAACATGATGCAGAGAGGACTTACACAGGTGATCTGAGACACTAGGTGGTCAAGATGAAGTTCTAGAGGTATGTTCTATGTATCCTGAGTATAGAAAGAATCAGAGTTCTCATAGTTCATTTGTTTTTGTATTACACATTGAGATTTCCCTTATAACTGTAGAGACTTATGATGCATATGAAATGATTATTATAGTTCCCTAGGACCATGTGATCTATGATCGGTGTGAGAAGAAATGGACAAAAAAATGATCATTTTCATTTCTCAGTATGTGGGAATTATGTGTTGTGACTTCCCTAATAAGATTTCTTATGGAACATGGGCCTTATGGAGATAACCTACATATCCTGGTTATAGAATGAATCAGATTCATCATAGTTTAGTTTATTCCTATATCTGATGATGGATGAGGTAGAGTGGTCAACTCATGGGAATGATTGGGTCTTGATGGTTGGGATTTCATAGTCATAAAAGGACTTAAACCAAAAGGTGTGTTTTATTTGAGCTTGATCCTTAATAATGTGTCCTACATACTTTTATTATTACATGAATTAGAGTTCACTTAGTTCAATTTCATTATTGGGTCTGTCCCCAAGGCATATTTTCCTATGTAGAGGTGAATGTGTCATTCTACTCATTAGAGATTTACAAACATATGTTTCCATGGTTGGTGGAGAATCATTGATACAAATGATATGATTTTTTCAATTCCCTAATGTAAAATTATCTATGATCAGTGTGAGAAATTAGGAATGAAAAAATGATCAATATCATCACATGAAGAATGAGGGTCTTACATATTGGGACAACCCTATAGAGCTTGAACCTTGAAGAGGTGGTATATGTATTCTGAATATGGAAGGAATTAGAGTCATCGTAGTTATTTTTGTCAAGGCTTACACTCATAGGTTTCCTTGGCCATTGGGACATATCATGTTATGTTGTTGGTCAGGGCTTACACTCTGAGGTTACCCTTGTAACTTATTTTTCTACCTGTCATGCTTTGATTGTCTGATTTTCTTGATATGTAAGAGGGGTTATTCCTAGAATATATAAAGAAAAATAAATGATCTAGTGGGTATTTCTAAATTACTTTACGTAAACCAGGTGGCATATTTGCAGGTTGTTTCATGATCAAAGATGACTTATCTATAAGATATCGCAAGATCTAGGTGGTCTGTCCTAGAAACCATCACATGAACTAGATGGCTTGTCGAGAAGGTGTTTCATGATCCAAATGACTTTCCTTGGTGCCATTCGTAATATTTTTCTTGAAACATATGGAGGGTATCATGAGAGTTAGTATAAATTTTCACAAATGGTGTCATATGTCTTGGATAGCATCCCTAGAGGGCATCAGAAGACCTGGATGACATGCTTGGAGGGTGTTGTGAGTCTCAAATCACTTTCCTAGAGGGTATTATGAGGGCTTAGTTGAAAAGCGTATATGTGTCTTTGAGACTTAGCTAACAAGATTTGGTGCCATTATATGAGTTAGTAGATGTATATTAAGGATGTTATGAGGCTTGGGCGATAGACCCAAAGTGATTTGCGAGACTAAAGTGTCATGCCGAAGGGGATATGTGTGACTTTATTTTACATGTCCAAAAGAATTCTCATAACCTTGGTGGCATACTAAAGAAGAATCATGATATTCAAGTGACATGTCCTAATGATATCAAGTGTCTTGGACGACTCACGTGAAGCGCATGAGGTCCAATGAACATTAATTTTTTTTTATGTCGTTCACCTTTAGTCTTTGTTTTATCCCTTGTATTAAGAATGACTTATTTTTATTAAGTGTCATTTTTCTAAGTCTCGCATAATTGATCTGATATGCAGGATGTTTTTCACGTGTCCCTCTAGAATTCCTTCATGTGATATATAAATGATCATACAAAGTGCATTATACATGGCACATGATTGCTCCAAATGTTCATCAGTATATTACTCGACAGAAGACTTTCTGTTCACGAGATCAAATGCTCCACGAAGCCAAAGTTCATCCTCTTGGTTATGATAGGCAACCGTGCATTTTTTATTTTGGGTGGTGGATTTATTGGCATATCCCCCTTGATTGTTCTCCGGTTTTCATAGTGTATCTGGCACATATCTAGGCTGAAGTCAGTGAAGGGGTTTGGCACCATGTGTCTTCATAATCCTTTTCTTTGGATCACTCTGAGGGAATCACATGATTTTTAGTGACCTTAATTCTCTCTCATCAATGCCTACATTATTGGATTATTTATGACTAATGGGGACTTTGTTCGATCACACATGAATGTTTCAGGACTTTATTACTATCATAATAACATCTATAAGGGCCTTTGTGAGATCAAAGTACCTATTGAAAGGCCATTGTGAGCTGCTTGATTCCTTGCCTCAGACATTTTGTGAGGAAAGAATGATTTTTCTAGGGGTCCCCACAAAATCAGGGTGGTTTGTCTAGGAGTCTCATGGGACCATTCTATGGACTTCCTTAGCATATCACAAGCATTTTACGACCATGATAGGATTCTGGATCCTCCCTATTTTGTTCAAATTGTTTTATTTTACAATGTTTGGGGATTCATGCATGATGACATGAGTATTGTCAAATACAATTACTCTATTTTTTTATGATGTTTCATGTGTCCAATAGAAGCCTTATGGTGGTGTGTGAGCATTTTGTTGACAAATCCATATGTTTATCCTTAGGGAGATAAAAGGGAAGCACATGGTTTCCTAGAAATACCCAAGGATTTTTGTACGATGAGGTTGAAAATCTAAATGGATTTTGTGAGATGAGGAGAGTATGTATCCTGGGACTCGTGGGGTCTTATAGGCTATTGGGGGCATGTCGCATGATATTTACAAATTTTAGTAGCTCCCGCCTCCTCCCCCTTTGTTTCCTTTGTTTATTTTCTACAAATTTTAAGTGTTATATGAGATTTCTTTGATGCTTTCAATGATAATTAACCTTCCCATTGGTGATGCATCACATGAAAATTATGACAGCTAAGGGTCTCCACCCTTTGGATATCTTCCTCCACATTTTCAAAGGATTTTTTGGTTGTATTGTTAGGCGCTTTCTATTGAGAAAACATGTGGCGTGGGGAATATTATATAGCCATCACCGTGTGACCACTAGTTGTCCATAATTCCTTTTCAAGATCAGGAGGTCTTGTTGAAAGGGGTTTCACATGATCCACTATAGGTTATGCATTGTGTTTGGAGTCTTCTCATTAACTTATTATATTCACGTGATCATGAGTCCCCTAAGGGCTCATGCGATTAAAAGGTCTCAACCATCTTCTTCTTCTTTATACTTTGTAGGGAAAATAATACCCATATTTAGATATTTATTACTTTTTGAATTTTTCGATATTCATTTGGTAAGTGTCAATAAACACTAAACCTAAAATTTCATGGGTGTGTAAGTGTACAAATATTTATTGTTGAAATTTTATTTTTAGATGGTTATATTTGGGTCTCTTCAGTTGGTTTCAAATTCAGTATGTAAAGAATATGTTTATTAGCATTGGATCTTGTAGTACTGGTCCATATCATCATAGTCGGTATCAAATTACAGTTTAGATAATTTTAGAGGTTAGGAAGAGTAGATGATTGAGGTACAGTTAGAAATTAGGATTTGTATGTAATCTAATGTCAAGGAAATTCAAATTATTTCAGGAAAATATAAATAACCTTTGATATTATACATGATTAAGGTATAAATTGATTAATATGTGATTTTATATTGTATGGGATATGGGTTAATTTGAATCGTGGGAGCATATTTTTCCTTGGATTTTGATATTAGGATATAGTAGTAAATATATCCATTTAATTAGCTACCCAGATTAGAATAAATTATTGGAAACCATATGGATAAATCAACATATACAAAACATCCTAAAATTTTGGTACAATATAGATTGTGTGGTTTTTGAGAAATAATATCCCTATCTAGATACAAAAAATTGGATGTAGGTTTTGTCTCATATGAACCAAGGGGTAACACCTTGAAAAATTTTGGTTGATTATTAACACGATCTTCACTTACTGAACAAACAATAGGACAAACTGTAAACCTAGTTTTACACTCCAAGGGGATATGATTTGGATGTTTCATGAGCACTTTATGATCAATTATAAAGTTTTTAAATAGAATTTGAAAATGTAATATATAACTAATGAGGTTATAGAACTGAATAAGAATATGAAACTTAACAACCTAGATTGAAACCTAGAAATTCATAATTTAGGGTATATGTGTCATTGGATATAGAACCACATGATTAGTTTTTACTAACTTCATTAGAGGTTATTAAAACTATTTTGGTTGGATGTCAAATCATTAAAATAATGTTTTAAAATGTGTTTCTCTAGAAAATCCATGTCTTTTAACCAATTATGAAAAAATATTTTCATAAATAGTTTCTATATGTGTCAATTATGAAGGAAAATATGAATTTTATAGTCACACCTAAGATAGTGAGTTTGATATTATATCATGTGTATTTTCTATATTATAGTTACCATTACCTATTTTCATTAGTGAGTAAAAATTATAAATTGTGAGGATACAATTTATTTAAGAAGGGTGAATGTAACACCCTATATTTTAAGACCAATCATATTTCTTAAAATTACATGTCTATAATTCTAATGAATGGTTTTATATTCTGTAAAAATAATTAAAATTGATTAGTAAATGAGTCATAAAAGATATGTATCAAACTAACAACACTTTATTCATCCACAATGAAAAATTACAACAAATGTACATGAAACCATGTATTACATACCATGGATGATAACATCATTTAAAATTCCATAAATTAAAATGATAAAATTAATATAAATGAATAATAAATGTTAGGAAAAAATATATACAGATGAATTTTTAGTGTTTATTTGGTTGTGTTTGTTGAAAA
Source organism: Viscum album (assembly GCA_963277665.1). Classification (NCBI taxonomy): domain Eukaryota; kingdom Viridiplantae; phylum Streptophyta; class Magnoliopsida; order Santalales; family Viscaceae; genus Viscum; species Viscum album. Next base: position 59,486,923 of record OY728156.1, read on the forward strand.
ATATGATTGAAAACATTCAATAATGGTTGTTCTCACACTAGAAGTTTTAAAGGTGGCCTAGTTTCCCATGTGTTTTCATATTTTTTAGGCATGAAAATGGGGATTTGTTTCATAGAAAAGTAAGTATTCTTACATAGGAAAATATGTGGACCACATACCACCTGAAGGTATTCATGATGGTTATTAAAAAAAGGCATCTTAACCACATAGAATATTTGATATGTTCAAAGCTAGAAAGTTAGAGGTGTCCATAAATACTGTTAGTAATTTTCAAAGAGACAAAGTTTCAAAGGCCATTGCAAAGAGGGTTATGTGCTATGAAAACTACATAACGAGTTTAGATTGTGATAAAGGATATTTGAAAAAGGATTTAATAGTAATTATTATTAGTAGGTTTTCTAGAGGATCCATAATCACTTCATGTATTAGATAAAATTTTATTACAAAGCATCATCGTAATGAGAATTTGGCTAATTTTAAAAGTGGTTCACAACAGATGTTGAGTTCACAGAGGAAGTTCAGTCTACAAAGTAAGTTCAATTCATGGATAAGATCTATTTCCATATCACTATTGCTCATAAAAGAGTGGCGGTTCATGTATAAATATCTATCCATGAAGTAAAATTTGTTTTTGAATCACTTGCACCATGTGGTGAAAGGAGTTCACTAAGGGATTAAGGTAGTTTTCAAAGGAACAAAAATAGTTCATAAAAGGATTAACCTCAAAGAAATATCTATGATGTGAAGTGTGTTTATCTACTGGGTGAAAATGAATCTTTATGGAACACTCAAATATGTGTGAAACTATTCTGATGTAATTTAAATCAATAAATTAACCTTCTGAAGTATAAGTGTGCACACTTTAGTTGATAGAGTAGTGAGATTTCATTTTTTGGGGGATTGGTTGTAAACTAGCAGGGATAATGAGTTTTCTCTAAACCTTGTAAGAGTAGTGTTCTTAAGTAGATTTTTTACATTAGCACATTACCTTTGTATAAACAATGAACATATCCTAGTGAGGGTGAGACAAGTAAAATTGTTATGTCCTTTCCATGTTTTAAATTCCATTTATTCTATGCTATAGGAAGAATAGAGAAGATTGTTTTTTTTAACGATGAAACAAGGTAAAAAAGGATAGTTGTTTTAATATGTTATACCATTATTCAACCCCCATATTTAGGTATTTAAACTTGCTAGTATAATAGTTTCTATCAAATAAAAGGGTTAAGTTTAGAGTTTTTCTCTCAGCTAAAGTAATGGAGACTGTTAATCACAAACGGTTTCTAATCTCAGATAGAAATAATTTTAATCTCTAGAACAATCATATAAAACACTACAATTTATCATTAGGTATATATGTGTTTTTATGTTCAATTAATTGAATTTTGGATAGTATGGACAGTGGAGTTGTATCTAAGGTAGACCAGAGAGAATTGGAGTCTGATACTAGAGGAATCACTGCTTTAGGAGGAGGTTTATCCAATACAATCGACACAAAGGAGATATAATTTATGTCATCACATTACATGTGGGTAAATATTCTAAATATCTATTAAGGTGATTAAAAATTATGATAATATAAACTTTAGTATCTATATGTTATCACAATTGGGTTAAATACCCTGAGAAGGGGGTGAACTAGGGTATTATAGATTAAAAATACTTCCCCTTCAGATCTTGTTTCATCGTTAAACAAAACAATCTTCTCTAATTCACCCATAACAATTTATGAAAAAAATGAAATCATAAATGGGACATAATAAATTTACTTGTTTAACCCTCCGTGGTCTACCTCCAAGGAGCATACAATGTCAGTGTGCCAATGTACTAAATTCACTAAGGATCATTACCGAATTACAAGGTTTCAGATAGATCACTTCTATGCCCAGAATCACGTCCTTTACAAGGTTTATGGCCGGATCACTACTTTCCAAAGAGTCACTCCCTATGAATTTTTCTATGTCTCACTTTTTGTGTAAAAAATAACCATATTCCTCTTCATTTTCTCACTACTCTTGGAAGGGATCCACTAACAATTTATAGACTTATAGGTCCCTTCATTTTTATGAAAGCACACCTGCTAAACTATAGATAGATTCTCTATTGAAGTCATATTTTCTCCTATAGATGAAATATACTTTTACACATACTATTAGTTAGTGGAAATTAATTTTTCAAACTATTTTATTCCCTTCCCAAACTTCTTTAATTCCTATGTGAACATCCTTACACCACATGGCGTGAGTGATTCGCGAGACACCTATCCTTCTACAGACCGTCCTACTTCACTGATGAATTATTCTTACATGTACCACCTATCATAAATAGAATATTTTCCTTTTCAAGCTATTGAGCTCCTCAAAACACTTTCATATACCGTTCCCATAAACTACTTCACCCTTCTCAAAATTATCCCTTGCAAACTCTTCTCCTTTGCAAACTCCCTTGAAAACTCTTTAGGACTTAGCTGAATTATTCTAAGAGAAATGATCTTTTCTAATGGTAATAGATATCACCTTAATGATTTGATTAGTTTTCCTTATAAAAAAATATTTCCAAAAATCTCTCTAATCTGATTTCCCTAAATTTTCGATGTGGTACAACATTCACTGTGTCTTGTGCTCATCCCATGAAACATTTTTTCCTCCACAGTCTACATAGTGCCTATCTTTAATCACGAAGATTGATGCCTTACACAAACAAATAACTGCCTCTTAGTTATAAATGATGAAACTCTCACAAAATGTTTGTCTCCTGCAAACTACAATACTTCCCTCAAACTATTTTCCCTATGCAGTTCACATACCATACTCCGTGGTCCACATAGCACTACTATTTAGAAATCCTTACTTTATCGATTAATTTCATTATTCCTTGTATTCCCATTACAATCCACAAACTATGATTCACGTTACATGAAATATGTTCTTTGTAAAAACATCTTTTTTTCAAAAAACCAAACTCCGGATTTTGAGGCCCAAAAATTTGGTAAACATTGGGAAAATGTGCCACCATAAAAACTAGATTTATCAAAGACCAACCAAACTCATTTGCGATCAGCTGGCTTTATCAAAAAAAATCATACCCAAAAACACTGAGATAACTCTTTGAGGAATTTTTCCCAACAATCTCTCTTTTGGGTTTGTTCAAAATTCTTCTCAATTCGATACATCGTTAAAGTTTCTTCTATCTTCCACCAGCATTATCTATTTGCGATTAAGATAGCGATCAATGATTAATTCAACACACACTCTATGACCACATGAGACATGATCAGTGTGGGAAACAAGAGTATAATTCAAATTTCATTAATGAATCACTTAATTTCATTCCAAAAAAAACTCATAAGCTTTCATCATGAACCTCATATATCCTGATATATAAACTTTGATCGATAATTTTTAGCATTGTTAGATTTAATACTCCCCCTATCTCACTTCTCCCTCTTCCAGCTTCTATAAGATTTAATACTACACCTATCTCACTACTCCCCATTTCAGTTTCTTCCTCTCCCCCTTCAGCTTCTCACCAATCATGATTAAGGCATTTTCTCCCATTGTACAGATACAATTTATCCCCCATTGTCAACAAAACCTAAGGTCAATTCTTTTAGGTCTGAAATAATGTAAAGGACATATATTATCACATTAGGAAAAAATACACCATACCTTGGGGAGAGGGGTCCCACATACACATTTTTTCAAGTGCGGGGTGTTGATTGAACTCCCAGATCTAGTCAATGCCTTTTTAATACTTCTATGGGTAAGGACTTCGTCAGAATATCTGAAACCTATAGTTCTTTAGGCACATACTCCAACTTCACAAGTCCTTGTTCTACCTTATCCTTGATGAAATGATACTTTATTTCAATGTGATTTGTCCTTGGGTGATGGAATGGATTTTTGATAATATTTATAGCACTTGAATTATCACAATGTATTCTAATTAGAGACTTCACTTCAGTTCCCATATCACCAAGATACTACTTTATCCACAATAACTATGTTCAAGCTTGAGTAAACGCAATATATTCAGCTTATATGGTTATCATTGAAATGAAAAATTATTTCTTTCTTAGAAAATAGATACAAAATCATTCAAGATAGAATGCAGCACCTGATGTCGATTTTCTATCATCTGCTGAACCAACCAAATTTGCATATGTATATCCCAATAACTCTTGATGAGATTTTTCATTATAAATCAAACCGAAATAAAAAATTCCCTAGATTTTCCTAAGTATTATTTTCATTACAAGAAATTGGGTTTCCTTTGGATTTCTTTGATATCGTTCTTCTTAGAATATGGTAAAAAAATATCAGGTCTTGTCACTGTCAAGTATAGTAGGGTGCCAATGATTTTACCGTATTCTATAATGTTAACTATATTGACTTTATCATCCGTGGGTAGTTTTATCTGGGTAGCTACCAAAGTAGTCAAATTTTTGGAATTATCCATTCCAAATCATCTTATAACCTATTTTAAATTTTTTTGATTGAGAAATGAATCTTCCTTTCTTTTCTTGTGTCACCTATAAACTAATAAAAAACATCAATTCACCAATCATCGACATTTCAAAGTCACTTTTCCTGAATTTAGAGAATTTATTTCATTGATATTCATTTGATCTACTAAAGACTATGTCATCGGCATATAACAACATTATCACCCTTTTATTAATATCATGGTTGACATATAGATTGTAATCAACTCCACCATTTTGAAAACTAAGATTCTTCAAAAAAAGATGTAGCCTTGAATACCATGCTCTGGGTGATTGGTTCAAACCATATAAATACTTCTTCAATTGATAATATATGATCTCATCTTCATGAATAAGAAAACCATATGGCTACTCAATGTAAAATTATTATTCTAGAACCCCATTCATAAATGATGACTTGAAATCCATCTTAAAGACTTTGAACTTTCTTTTCACTTCTATGGTAAAGAATAATCTGATTTCCTTTACCCTTGCAACGAGTGAAAATGTTTCATCAACATCGACACCCTATAACTGAGAGTAACCTCTACACACTAGTCATTCTTTGTGTCGAATCACAACACCATCCTCATTCATCTTGTTGTGAAAGACCCATTTAGTACCAATTTCATTCTTATCTTTTGACCTTGAAAAAATATCCCATGTCTAATTTTTCTTAATTTGGTCATGCTCTTCATTCATATCCTACACCCAATTATAATCTCATGGTGCTTTATTGAGACATTTAGGCTCTACCTATGATAAGTATGATGCTTGATGTAGTGCCTTCATCATCCTTGTCTTCAATGGAACTGTTTGATCACCAATTATGTTCTGCTTATCAATTTTATCTCTTCTCTTTGGCCTTTGTACCAATATTGAATTGTTCTCATACTTTTCATCATTTAAATCATCTTATAAATCATCATTTAGAACTGGAATATTACCTGATCTTCTTATCTCTTCATCACTATCCTCCAAAGACTGATCATGTATTTGCTGAAGATTTTTCTTATTATCTATTATAATCATGGATTTGAAAAACTTCTCCCAGCCTCTTATTTAAACATTTATAAACTTTTCTTTTTCTTGGAGTAACTAAGAAACATCCCTTCATCTCCAAGATATTCAAAATTCCTATGTTTCTCCTTATTGATAATGAAACACTTACATCTGAAGACTCAAAATTACTTCAACATTGGATTATTTTCATACCATAACTCATATAGATTATTTTATTATTTTGGAAACAATAAGGCTATATTTTATGTGCAGAATTATTGCATCACTTATTCTTTCCAAATTTTTTATGGTAGGACTGTCTAAATAAGAATCATTCTAGCCATGTTGTTGATAATTTTGTTTCTTATCTCAACTAATCCATTCTATTGTGGAGTTCTCACTGCTGAAACTTAGTGCCTTATCCCATGTTTCTTGATATAATTCTCCACTTGTTTATTCATGAACTCAGTTCCATTTTTTGTTATGATCTTCTGTATTTTCTGATCAAGCATCTTTTTAACTTCTCGTCGATAAATTGTAATGAAACTAAACACCTCATACTTGCCAGTGATGATCGATACCCACACCATTATTATAAAATCATCAATTAAGAGAACATATTATCTCTTCCCATCAATAGATCTTGGTAAAATAGTTCCAGACACATCACTATGAACCATCTCAAGAACTATTTTTTACCTTTTCTATTTTTTTTTTGTTTTTTGAATGATATTTTCTTGTTGAAAAGCATCACATGTATGTGTATGATCATGTGATAACATAGGTAGGTCATGAGAAGTATAATAATTCACCATATATCCAATGGACATTTGGCTTAAGTAACCAAGACGTTTATGCCATACATTTTTCCATTTTTCGTGGACAGAAGGCTCATATCTTCTTCTCCACTCACAAGATATAGATTTCCTTTAATATTCTTTCCATGCAAAACAACTACACCATATTTTATTGATGACATATAATATATTTTAAAATATTATGGAATGTACTGAGTCACACAATTAACTAAAACTAAGCAATTTTTGATAGAAACATTCAACAACTAAGACATCAGCATGTCTCATATCTTTCCCCTAAACATGAATTTTCTAAAACTAATAATCTTCAGACATTCATCATTACCAAATCTTACAATACCTCACTTATCATACCTAATTATGGTCACTAAATATTTATTTACTATTATATGTGATTTTATTACACTATCAATTATCCATATTCTAATGTGATCTACGTATTTAATCACAATCTCTACAACAACTACCTATTCATCTATTTTCTTTTTGATCTATTTTTTTAACTTCATACTTGATATATATTGATAATATTAATATTCCTCGAATTATGATGTAACAAATTCATCTTGTAGAGGTGAAAATTGATTTTGTATATTAGCATCATTTGATGATACCTTTAGCCACTGCTTATGACAAAATTCATTTTGATTCGGAACATTTATTTCCATTATCGATGAGCAGTATCTTTTCACGTGCTCAAGTCCTCAAAACAGGAAATAATGACCATTAAATGATGTACAAAAATATTGATCCCTATATTTCTACCTCTATTAGTCTTTTTCCCTTTGATACCTATTTTTTATGGAACTTACATTTTGTGAGTGTCCCATATTTCCAAAAAATAGCATCTAATGTAGGGTGAATTCTTATATGGAAATACTACACTATTGGTTCTCCCTTGGGTTCTATGATTCTTATGATTATGATTTGTAACCAAATAAATATTCCACCTAAGAGTGGGATCTTGTGGTCTAACATCAACCATTGCTACTTTATTTTTTTGTGATCAATTCCAATACCATATGTATCATTCCAATCAATCATTCTCTTTTCATGACACTCCTTTTTCTGCTTCACCGAAACTCTAAATTCTACTTTTCCTTTTTCTATTTTTTATGTGTCCTACTTTTCTAAAATCGAGAGTTTCTTCTAAACTTTAACTTTTCTTCTCATGATGAAAACTTCCTCTTAAAGATATTCAATACATTTAATTTGATCTTTTTTTGTACTAGTCAAACTATCAATCTTTTTTTATGTTCTTTTATTTTGATTTTACACTCAACCACATTTTCTAAGAATTATAGAATTTAAGACTTTAGTTTTTTAATATATTCATCCATTTCAAAAAGCTCTTCTTCCTACTGCTATATATAAATTTGGCATCATGAACCAATTTGTAGGATTCCTTAATTTTGGATCTCTAAAAATCTATCTCTTTAAGAGCATCTTCTAATTAAACCTGAAGGTCAAATCTTACTTCTACTTCTCCCTCACCACTGCTACTTTCTTCCCTTGTTTGGGAATTTCCCACAACTACCACCACAACATCTGATTTATGATCCTTCATTCTTCTAACTCTTATAGATCAGATTCTTATAAACTATCACATTATTTTAAAATTATATTCTTATTTTTTAAAAAGTTTCTCTTAAACATTTTCTTTCCTTTCATGTTTGATGATGAATTTTTTCCATAGAATTTCATCATTGTATTCATTGACATCTTAAATATTCTTAGGAAACATTTCTACCAAATTTCTAATTTTTCCACATAGAAATCATGAAAGTGGAAGTTTTCATTTGAACATTCCCCTTCATATATGTCGATTTGAGGAGAGAAATGACATGAAATCATCCAGATTGTCTTCCTCCTAACTATCTTCAATATAGGGCATCTTCATGGCCTCAAATGACACTTCCTTGGACTTCCCCCTTTCCCCAACATCATTATCTTCATTTCTCATTTCATATGAAACAAAATTACTCTACAAATTATCCAATTTCAAATTTTTTGGATATTTATATTCTAATATAGAAACCTTCATATTAAACTGAGGTGTATGTTTTCTCAAGATGTGATTGAAAATCTTTATATCTTGAATAATTTCTCTGAGACCGCTCATGTATTCCACAACAACATTCACCCGATCATGGAATGTATCAATAGACTTATTAGGGTGCATTCTGAGATCCTCATATTTGTTCCATAAAACCTACATATTTGCTTCTGTAACTTTGGAGTTAGCCTCATAAATGTTCAATAAATTTTCCCACATAGAATGTGATTCTTTACATGATGTCTCATTTGTATAGATTTAATTGGATAAGTATCCCCCTAAATCATTGATTCCTTTGGTGTTTGCATATAATTCCCTTTGTTTAGCTTCTGATAAAGCACCACTATTGATATTGTCCAAACTTCCATGGATCGCTGTTGTAAATACATCCATTACTAATGATTAGAAATAGCAATACATCTGTTTCTTCCATAATTGAAAATTGTTTCCATTGAAGATCATAATATCTTTGTGATTGAAAACATACATTTCTTCAACTGAGTGAAAACCATTGAATTTCAAACTTTAGTTATGATACTAATTGATAGTTCAATTAGTTTAAATACCTAGGGGTGAATTAGGGTATGAAAGATTAAAACTAATTCCTGTTCAGATCTTGTTTTTTCATTAAAAAACACCCCTCTCTCCTTCTCCCATAAAAATGTATGAATAGAAATGAAATTGTGCACGGGAAACAATGATTTAACTTGGTTCACCATCACTGGAATACTTCCAAAGAGTATTCAAAAATGTTGTTCCAATGTACCATATTCAATAAGGATTACAAGAAAATTATAAGGTTTGGGATAGATCACTTCTATGCCCAGGATCGCAACATTTTCAAGGTTTAGGGTTATCCCACTACTTTCCCAAGGGTCACTTCCTATGTCACTTTCTCTGGATCACTTTTGGTGGAAAGGATCACTGTATTCATCTTCCTTTTATCACTTCACTTAGAAGAGACTGACACATAGTTTATGGACTTGTATATCTCTTCATTTGCAGAAAATCACACATCCTCAACTATAGATAGACACTATGTTGAGGTCTTATTTTCACCCATATATGAAATAAACTTTTCCAGGTACTATTATTTTGTGGAAATTACATTCGTGAATTATTTTAGTCCCTTTTTGAACTTCTTAAATTCTTCCATGAACTTCCTTGCACCACGTGGCACGAGTGCTTTGAGGACTACCTCTCCTTCTATAGACCATCCCTACTTGGTGGACATAATCTTTGTACATGGGATACTGGTCCTCTATAGAGTATTTTACTTTGTGAGCTGTAGATCCCTAAAAAACCCTTTCACAAAATGTTCCCACAAACTACTTCACCCGTTATGGAATTCTCCCTCACGAACTCCTCTCCTTTGCAGACTCCCTCGTGAACTATTTCAGACTTAGACGAATTCTTCCCGGAGTGATGATCTTTTCTAATGGGACTCACTCTCACCTTAATGATCTGATTAGTATTCCTTATATATAAAATAGATCCAAAAATATTTATAATCCAATTTCCCCAAAGTTTTGATGTTATACAGCCTTCACCGTATACTGTGCTCCTCCCACAAAACCATTTTCCCTCTGTGGTCATCATAAGACCTTCCTTTCCTCACGAATGCCGATTCCTTCTGCAAACGAGTTCCTACCTCTCATCCACAATTTATTCACTTCCCAAGAACTTTTTTCCTCCCACAAACTATAAGCCTTCCCTAAACTATTTTCCCTACGTGCTCTGTGTACTGTACTTCACAGTCTACATGGAACTACTATGAGGGAATACTTAATTTTCTTATTTCATTCACCATTCCTCATATTCCCTTTGTATTCCATGAACTATTATTCTTAGTCCATGAACTATGTTCTTTAAAAAAACATCCCTTTTCCAAAAACCAAACTTCTGATTTTGTGGCCCAAAAATTTGGAAAACACAGGGAAACTACACCACCTTAAAAACCTTCTTCAAAAAACACCATCCAAACTCATTTACAGTTATTTGGATTTATCAAAAAACATAACCACTATAATGACCCATGATTTACATACATGTAAATTACATTACTTTTTTGGAATATTTAATAATTACAAAAAAAGACGCCCAAAGATTGTATTAGTTTAGTTCATTTTGAATGTTGTAAAAAATTATTATAATTTGGCGAAAGATCTTGAACATTTACTATATATATATTTCCCTTTAGTTTTTCTACCTATAACATTTAATTATATCTTGGCAAAAAGAAAACAAATGAAAATGTTGAGCTTAGATGCTCAGTATGGGTAAATAAGAAAAATATCAAACAAAACTTGAAAATAAGAATGTAATAACATGGACATAACTTTTGAAAATCATACAATGTATAACATATATCAATATATTGATTCATCGAATAAATCATTGCAGCTCATAAGGCATAAATCATAAATGAATATGAGCCATGATAAAATATCATTTGCATAAAACATGGAATTTTGGAAAACAAATAAGCATAGAAATCTATTCCATATTATCAAAGGCTCATTTACAAGACCATCACAGTACAAAAATTTCTTTACTGAAGCTATTTCACTCCCCGTTTCATCCCTATATTACTAAACTGGGTTTACTTACCATTCTAACCCTATATTACTGAACCAAGATAATTTCCTGTTCCAACCCTGTATTGTTGAACCAAGATCATTTTCCATTCTAGTCCTATATATCTCATGAGATATAAATATTTACCCAATGCATTGGAAGTAGATATAGGTCCCACCTATATTATAATGAAATCATTCTTACATGTTCCACAGAAACATAAATCATTTTTCATAGCATAACTCCAGGAATAAAATGAGTTTTTTAAATATCATTCCATCATAACAAAATCAATGAAAAAAATGGAATTAATAAATTTAATTCCATCATAAAAATAATAAAAGCATAGGAATAATAGGTATAGTTTAATTAAAACATATCCTTATTGAATGATTCCATCTTAGATGGTTAATAATTTATATAAAATACTTTAATTTAATTCTTGAGTGAAATATCATTTTTTCCTCAAAATTGATTTCTTTTCTCAAGATGCCACAAAATTTTAAAAGAAACGGATTTATTTGAAAATGAATTTGAAATATTGTAAATTAGGTTTAATTTAAATAAGTAATTATGAAACCATAAAAATCAATTCAATCCATATAAGTTAAAAAAACATTCTTCTCGTACTTTTTCTGGAAAGGTCAAAAAGCACCTCGTATTGAAAATGACAAAAAATTACTTCTCACATCGTTTAATAAAAATTAACTAATGGGTAAAATTGAATTTAAATAATTATAGAAGAATAGGAGTAATATTTTGGAATACATATTTATGAAACATGGACATGGATGATAAATATACCCCAGTAAATATTTATGTATAAACAATATTGGATAATAATTAGATTGTAAAATTATCCCTTACCTTAGGTCCAGGATCCTTCATACGTGTCCAAAAATCATGTATAGGTGTTTAAATAATTTAATCCTATATCATATAAATTTTTATAATATCATAAGTGATCATATTATTACCTGTTTTTAAATAACATTATTACTCATCCATTGGGTATTAACTGCTTTATTTTCTTATGCAAGTTTTATAAGATATGTTCAAGGTATCTTTATTAGGTTATATTTATATCATTAGAAAAATGATATTAACATAATAAACATCGTATTTATTCATTCTATAATTTTATACTATCATTCCTCAATAGATATTATGTAGAATTAATCACATCGCATCGTGGAAATGGTAGGTCGTACGTACACACGAGCGATAATATAATTCCAATAATTGTGGAATGGTATTGAAGTGTATGGTGTATATAATATTTCATAATAAATATAATGTTATAATAATCATATATAGTTTTTACTTTCATCATTACACCCATCCATGTAAAATGGTTATGAAAAACAGATTACACCATGATGTGGAGATGGTAAGTCGTACATACACACACGTGGTGATTTTTTTTATAGGATGGATAGAATGTGGAATATGGTTGTTCCATAGACATGATAACATATCAGAATATAAGTGATACTATAGTTATTACTTTATGATGGAAAAACACATGAAAATAGAGTATAAGAAGAAATACGTTTGAATGAATTGGTAGAGGAGATCACCTCTTCTTCTATGAGCTCTCTCTATATCTTCTCTTAAAGGCACAAGAGTTGGTATTTTGAGAAGACCAGAACATATAGATTGTGAATAAGTAAGTTGATAAGGGAAATTTTTAGGGGATATCTAATATTTAAGGCTCAAAGTGAAGTGATGTTGTGAGGGAGGATGTGCCCTTTTATAATTTAGGTGAGGTGTATATTTGGAATCACTAAAAATATTGATTTATAATAAAATAAAACTATGTTAAAAAAACTCCAAAATGTAAAATTTTTGAATATGAGATGAGATGAGGTTGTAATATGATCAAAAAATAAAATTTAGACTATTTTTACTTTCAATTTAAACCTTATAATTTTAATTAACCCTTAGTTATTCTATTTTAATTTTAACTAAGGTAACCAATGTTTCAATATTAAAATAGTGTAATGTTTACTTATTTGATGTCAAATAGATTTTTTTTTAAATTTAGAACACATTAGACCATATAATAATTATTTTATATTTTTAAAAATATATTAAGATTTTTAAATAATTTAATAAAACATTATTTTGACAAAATATGAATAGTGTCAATTTTGACACTATTCATTTCATGTTTTTTTTATATATCAATATAAGAATTTATCCTCAAAAAAATATTTTCTTATATCCCAAAGGGGTCAAGGAAATATATAAAATTTATTGTATATATTAATTATCCAATATTATATATTTTTTATTTTTTATAACGTTAATTTGATATTTCTATTAATAAAATAATTACTATATCAGTTTTGTGTAATTATTTAATATACATATTTTTTTGAATAAAAGTTCAAAATCAAATACTATGAAAAATACAAATCCTCTATATTTAATAATAATAATTATAGTTGAATATATATTCTATAAAATCCTACATTAAAAATGTTATTTTTATCCAAAATAAATTTTTTTATTAAGAAACACTTTTATGGAAAAAAACTAAGAAACTGCATGTTCAACAAGGGTCAATACTATAACAGATAATTGTGTTATTGAAAACCAGCTTAAAACCACTAGATGCAACCTCCCGAAATAATTTCCACGACAAGCCTGATACCTTTATATCTAGTTCGGTTTTGATAGCCCCTTCGAATTGCGAAGCCAGATTGTCCCACACTTGCAAGAACTCCACCACTGAAATCTTATCCTCGTTGAATCCTCTGGTCATAATTAGATGTTGGTTATCGATCCAATATCCCATCTCCCTGCCTACATCAACTTGGATTGTTCTCTTATTTATTCTTTTCGTGTCCTCTTTGGACGCATGAATGATCAAAACCTTCTCCGGCATATCTTCCTCAGAGTGCATGAGAAGTTCCCATGATTTCTCCATGGTTACAACATCAGCTACCTGATGCAAGTCCACCAAGATCGTCAAAGAAAATTCAACCATTCCAGTCTCCTGACCTGATAGCCCCTGCTGTCCCTCTGTGGGGAAAAGAGCTAGCAGCAAGGGAACCACCTCCCCCGCTCCTGAATTCCCTCCCTCCTTGTCAGAGGTTGATTCTAAATGAGGACACTCCTTTTCCTTAGAACCAATCTCAAAAGGTATGAAATCCTTAGAAGTAGGCATCTTTATCATCACCAATACCCCACCGAGATGTGCAAAAGCTTCCCCGACTCCAACCTCTAAACCATTGCACCTTGTCCTACCTGACGATCTGGTTACTATTATCTTTGGAGTATTTGAATAATCTTTCTGAGTTCTTGGTTTTTTCTACTCCTTGGGAACCGGAAGGTTTCCCGTCAAGAGAATCCACTGTTTCCCTTTCCTTGATCCAGGTCGGACCATGGCATCCTGTTCATAGTTCGAACTAAACTGGGAACCCCCATCAAAGTCACTTACCTCCTCTTGATCTGAAAGCCTTTTAGCCTGCTTGTGCTTCCATCTTGGAATAGCGTTTTTCCATCCCTTCGGATCCACATTCTCCTTTCCCTCCTCAGACAGAGTCGAGAAATGGTTGTGCATAAAAACAGGCTTTGCAACCATGTATGAGACAGGGAGGCATCAACTCGGGGAGACAGTATCAATTACCAATGAGAACCGTGACTCTTTGAGCACCCTACCTTCTGCCTGAGAAACAACATCACCTAGAACTGAGCATTGATCATTCACCTGGGCTTGAACACTACCTTCGTACTTAACTGTGTCAGAAAAAGAGGGAGAACTCCCCACTACCGGCTCTATCAACTTGGGAACACCAAGATCATGCTATAGTCTTGCATACACATTTTTAACTCTCGGGTTCTTAGGACTCTTCTCTATATTCGACTTTTCAAGGTAAAGGTCAACAACCTTCTTATATTGCCTACCCCTACCTCTCCGATGATAGTAAGTGGCCAAATGACCAAGAATATTGCAGGACGAACATAAATTGAACCACGAATCGAAAACCACCCTATGCTTATACCTGAACTCTTCACCAACTGAGATCCAGACCCAATCGACTGGAGGTCTAGAAACATTGATCTCCACACATAGACGTTGTGAAATTGGGTGACTCACCGAGTTAGTTCTCCTATCCATGAATAAAAAATGGCCAATCAAGTTCCCTAACATTCGTAATATAGCTGGATTCTGGAAAGGAAGGGGGAGTTCAGGGAGACTAACCCAAATCCCTATCTGTGGAGAATCGCGCTTCATATGAAGATCGTATGTCCAGCGAAAAAGAAAGAAGTGAGAACCTTTGCAGATCCGAAGATTAGATGACAAGGCCGAAATCAAATATTATTTCAAGGAGAAACGAATCATAATGTGACACCGATCAATAAGGCTCACAACTGCCGAGCTGCTCAAACCCCAATTGCTAGTGACGAAGTGATCAAAGACGTCCACCGAGGGGAGATGGTGAGAGAAACATGCAACCAAGGTCAGATTAAACATGATCGAGGCCTCTGTGAACTCCGACGACGAAATAGAAAGGTGAGGGTAACCGAAGAAGAGGTCATCCACCTTAGGTCAAAGATCGATCGAAGGGAAGGGCGGGAGAAGATTAGGGTTGGAGAAGGGGATGAAGGGAGGAGGCCTAGGGAGAGGAGGGAATGAAATGATCCCCCCCCCCGGGCAGGGGAGGGACCACGACGGCTGACATTGCTGACTAGGGAATCACCGAGAGCCGAAGCGAGAGGGAGAGCCGAGCGTGGTGACTGAAAAAATGTTATTTTTATCAAAACATGAATATGAAAACTTTAACATTACTTTATATAAAATATTACCAGTGTCATAATCTATTCAATGTGGCTCAAAATGGTCAATAATTCAACCGTTGTATTATTATGGTCGATATATACTAAAAAATAAGATTGGGTCAAGAGTTTTGGTACTTTAACATTTATTATCATTTTAATAAAAATTATTTTACTGATTTTTCATCTATTAAATAATTTCCACATCATCAATATATAATTCTTCTAAGTTAATTATTTATTTCCAAAAAATAAAAACTAAATTAACACAATAAATAAAAAATTTAGATTTCAAATGAGTATTTATAGTTGAACATAGATTATCTGTAACCTTATATTAAAAATGATATAATTATTAAAAATTGAGTAAGTCATATTTAAATTTTCTCTAAATAAAATAAATTAAATGTATTTATCTCTTCCAAGTGGCTTAAAAAGGATAAAGTTTATAACCAAGGATGTTTTAGGTTGAAAAAAATCATCTAGGGATGTTAGTACAAGTGTTATCATAATTTTATAATATCATTTTTACCTTTAATTACTTGATTTACCTTTTTACAATATTAATAAAAAATTACTAAAGTTACTATTCATAATTAACAAAAATAAAAGAAATATATTTAAATAATTTGGACCCAATTATTCAAATTATATAATTCTTTTTATGAATTTAAAATACAGAAGTTAGAGTAATTAATTTAAAATTAATCCCATTCTTGGAATGAGAAAACTTGGTTTAAAAGTTAACACATGCAAAAGAATGAAATGTTTTTACATATAAATTTAATGTAAAATTAATGTAAATGAACTAAATGATATTAAATTATAAAAATATAATATATTTATACATTAAAAGCATTAAAATATTAAATTTAATACTATAAATAAATTTGACAAAAAAACAATTTTCAATTAAAATTCATTATTTTTACTGTTTATTAAAACCTGAAACTTATCCAAAAAATTCAAAAAATCATACCAAAGTGAATTTTGATACTGTAATTTTAAAGATAAAGTTTATTTTTTCAAATAAAATATAAAGAAGTGTAAAAAAAAGACTTAAAATGGGTGCACCATCAAAAGGCGGCAAAATTTAATTTTTTTAAAATACTTCTTTTATCTAAAAAAAATAAATTGTTCTTATATCATGTATAGAAAAATATAAGATGAATTTTAAAAATTATTTTTAATATATTAAATATATATATTTCATTAATAAAATCCATCATGAGGAATTTTATTATTTTTGAAACTTAGTTAAATAGTTTTTTCAGAAAAAAACATTTCCTTTTATTTAAAATGGGTTTATTTTCATTTATAATTAATCTCTCATGAAAGAATTGATTATATATACATGTGAAAATCATATTTTCATTATTAAATTAATATTATTCATACCTTCAATTATAATGGATATGTTACAAGTAACATATTAATATTTAGTTTTTCACTTAAACTCGGTCTTGCGTGAAATGTATTCTATCAAAAGAACATGAAAATGTGTGTAAAAAATACAAGCATAGTGTTGAATATACCGAAATATAAGTAAATGTTGTATATAGAACAATATTATCTTGGTTTGACATAAAACACAAGACACCAAAGAAATTAAAAATAATATATCTCATAAAAATCGCAGGGTGTTACATTCTACCCCCCTAAAATGAATTTCACCCTCGAAATTCATCTGAGTTATAAAATTATTAAAACTTAAAATTTTCTTTCATATAAACCCACATCGTAAAAATGAAGTCTAAAACATCCTTTTAAAAAGGAATAGTTATAAAATAACATTTTCCCAAAGTAAATCAAGATTAGGTGTCTATGTAGGAGAACATAGGTGAATATTTGGGCATGGAGGAAAAGCATAAATAATCATAGAGATTGATAAAGATCACTGATCATAAGAAAGTGGGCGATCTAGATAAAGTAAAAACTCACAAAACCATAAACTAAAGAAGCATGGAAGAGGGCATTGATATCCTAAAAATGATGATAATAGGACACCTTTTTACATCACAATCACTTTTACAAATGTTTAATAATTTGCATGAGAATATATACTTACTTGATTTTGGTACAATCTCACGATTGGTAATGCCTTGAACAATTTCCACTTTATCTCTTATTCAAAGAAATAAAGTTGAATTTTTCATTCTTGAATCATTATTAGATCATGCAATACACAAGTATAATGATAAGTCATTCCATCCATCTCTATCAAAACAAAAAGTTTATCATAAGTTATCAAATATGCATAAGTCTACCTATGGAGAGATAATACTTTATTCTAACAAACGTCACATAAAGTTTAACATAAACTTTCCATAAATTTATAATCTTATAATCCTTCTGAAATCTGAACATCCAAAACATTATAAATATGTGAACTAAATCAGCTTAACATTTATCTCTTATATATCATTAGGTATCTTTTGTTTCTCTCATTCCAAACATGTGAATTACTTCATGTTGTATTTTCTTGAAACATGGTAATAACTTGAATTACCATATAAAATTAGTTAAAACATGTATGCTTTCAAAAATTAAGTCCTTTCACATACCATAAATCCTAAAAAATAAATATACTTAATCTGTGATATCATAAATCACTCTGTCATCATATCAGTCCCTAGGTCATTAATAATATCAAACATCTCTTTATTTACTTATCCCAACACTATGCACATATTAAGGGTTAAACATCCCTTAATGTTTTCCAAAAATATCTGAATCACTTTTCATGGTTACTTGTACCACTCAAAATATACTATTAAATGCATGTGGAAAAACCACAGTGGACCATTACATAGATATTTTATTATTCCATAATACCATAAAAGTGATTTTACAACATTATTATAAAATACCATTACATAAACACTCAATCATTCCCCCCAATTCATATTTGTACTCTATATCACCAATAGTGTTCAAATGTGTTTTTACTTTGTATTTTGCCTTAAGTGGTTATTGATGTTAATCATCATCAACAACCCTTAGATTAGGGAATTGGTTTACATAATTCCCCATTTCATTAAACTTGTAGCAATGAAGTGTGGGTGGTTCATTCTATGTAACCTTTCTCTATTCACATCATTAGCTATCTTTTTCCCATTAAATAGGCACTCAACTGCTTAAAAAAATTCGTTTCCACACATAAAAAAATTTATATCCCCTTTAAAACAATATCTACCATGCATCTTTTCACACTTTGAGCATAAGGAAATTCTCATCTTCTTTTTACCATTATTTTGATATTTTCCCTTGAACTCCATTTCTATTTCTTTTCAAAACCATGAGATTGATATATAACCCCAACATCCATTTCTACCTTGATAGAACAACACAAAATCTCTTAATATATACTAAATTATATTACAGCTAATTCCCTTTGAAGATTTGGTTTTGAGCTACTGAAGTATCGATCAACATTACTTTCAGGTTGGATGATAATTCTAGAAGCAAACCTTGAAAGTCTTTTAAAAGTTTCCTCATATGTACCAACGGATTCATCATCCTTTTTATTAATCTCAGGGAATTCCTTTTCCACATTCATATGAATAATATGAGTAAAGTAATTATTGAAATATAATTTCTTGAACTCATCCCATTCTATGTATTCAATTTCATCTTATTGCCTCGTATTCATGATTAGAGTCCACCACTAGTGATATTTTCCTTCTCAATGATAAAAAACCAAAATAACATCTTCATGTTCTAAATAGTGGAGGATAGAAAATATATTTTTAGTGGTTCTGATCTATTTTTCAACAACAAGTAAATTAGAAGACCCACTGGAAGAAGTTGGATGTTTCCTCATGAAGTAATCAACATAATTTTTCCCCTTCTCTTCTCATTTGGATGTCTAGAATGATTCATATCTTGTGTAAGTATAGAGATAAGATTTTTCATTCTAACTCCCATAACATTTGGTTATTCATTATGAAAATCATTTCATTTCCCCTTACATTTATCATTAACACAGTTCTTTTGGGTTTTATCCATTGTCTAAAACCCAAAAATAATAGTGTGAAAGGGAAAAATCAAACTAGGAAAAAAACATCATCAAGGGTAAGTACTTGCAATCTCTAACATCTTAGTTTTAGTCCTAGGTGAACCATGATCATTACCAAAATTCAAGGACTGTAACTTATAATTTGACTTCTCTTTAGGGACATCCCTAGACATATCCTTAGAAATATTTCTAGGGATATCACGAAATTTTTCTCATCAAAGTTTCCAAAGGTTGAATAATCCTTTTTTCTGATCCCAATAATAATTACCCATGTTTAATGTAGAATTTAATTATATTACTTTTGAAAAATAATTAATAAATTACAAAAAACAATTTGCAAAGACCATATTATTTTAGTGACTTTGGAAAGTTTGAATACATTATTCTAATTTGGTGAAAGATATTCAACATATCCTATAAAGATCTTCCCCATTATTTTTCCTAACTAAAACCTTTCTTTGTATCCTGGGGAAAAGAAAAAATATGAAAAGGGTGAGCTTATAATCACAGTAAGGGAAAACAAGGAAAACATTAAACAAAACGTGAACATAAGAATATAATAACATGAACATAACTTTTGAAAATAATACCATGTATAACACATATCAATATCTTGATTTATGGAAAAAATATCGGTATTTTATAAGGCATAAATCATAAAGGAACTTGAGCCATGAGAAAATATCAATGGCATAAAATATAGAATTTTCAAAAACACATAAGCATAAAAAATAATTTCCTTATTATCCAAGGCTCATTTCCAAGACCATCATAGTGGAAAATGTCCTTTAGTGAACCATGTTCACTCTTCATTCCATCCATGTATTATTGTAATAGATTAATTTATATTTTTAAAAATGTATTATTATTTTAAATAATTTAATAAAACATTATATTGACAAAATATCAAGAGTATCATTTTTGACACTATTTAATTCTTGGATTTTTAAAATATCAATATAAGATGTTACAATCGAAAAAAAAAATTTATTATATTACTAAGGAGTCCATTTAATATAAAAAATTCACTTGATATATTAATTATCCCAAATTATATATATTTTAATTTTTTAATAACATTAATTTGATATTTACATTAATAAAATAATTACTACCTAAGTTTTGTGTAATTATTTAATATACATATATGTTGAATAAATATTAGAAATAAAATACTATGATGAAGATAAATCCTCTATATTTCATAAAAATACTTACATTAGAATATACCTTATGTAAAATTCTATATTAAAAATGTTATATTTATTAAAACATGAATCTTAAAACATTAACATTATTTTAGATAAAATATTATAAGTGTCATAATCTATTCCATGTGGCTCAAAATGGTCACTAATTATACCATTCAATTATTATGGTTGATATATAATCCGAAAATAATATTAAGTCATGTGTTTTGGTGTTTTAATATTTATTATCATTTTAATAAAAATTATTTTATTGATTTTTCATCAACTAAATAATTTTTGCATCATTAATATATAATAATTTAAGGTAATTATTTATTTCATAAAAATTAAAAATAAATTACCATGATAATTATTTTTTTTCTTTAAAATAATTTTTATAGTTAAAGTTATATTTTTTTTAACCTTACATTAAAAATGACATAGTTATTAAAATTTGGGTAAGACATATTTAACTTTTCTTTATACAAAATGAATTAAATGTACTAATCTCGTCCAAGTGGATTTAAAAGGATACCATTTCGACCCATGTATGATTTATTTCAAAACATGATCATAAGCGTATATTAGTACATATTTTAGGTTAATTTTATAATATTTTTTTTACCTTTAATTACCCAATTTACCTTTATACCGTATTAATAAAAAATTACTAAAGTTGTTATTCATAATGAAAAAAATAAAAGAAACCTATTTACATAATTTGGAACCACTGATTAAAATTATGGAATCTATTTTTAAATTTCAATACATATACTTTAAAATAATTAATTTAAAATTAATCCTGTTGTCAGAATGAGAAAACATGTTTTAAAAGTTAAAACATGAAAATGATTATAATGTTTTTACATCTAAATTCAATGTAATATTAATATAAATTACCTAAACTATATTAAATAATAAAAATATAATCTATTATACTTTAAAAACATTCAAATATATAATTTAACACTATAAATTGGAAGAAAAAGTAGTTTTCAATTAAAATGCATTGTTTCTACTATTCATCAAAATGTGAAACTTATCAAAAAAAGAAAACCAGAGTGAATTTCGATACTCTGGTTTTAAATATGAAGTTTATTTTTTCAAATATAATATTTTTTTTATAAACTAGATTGAAAATGGGTGATCCATCAAAAGGTGGCAAAACTACATTTTTTTTGAAAAATACTTCTTTTATCCAAAAAATTGAATTTGTTCTTATATCAGGTATAGAAAACATATAACATGAATTTTTGAACATTATATTTAATATATTATATATATATTTCATTAATAAATATATCAAGAGTGATTTTATTATTTTATAAATTCACTTAAATAGTTTTTCAGAAAAAAATTTCTTTTATTTAAAAAGGGTTTAATTTTCATTTTTAATTAATTTCTCACCAAATAATTATATATATATATATATATGTAACACATATTTTCATAATTCAATTAATTATATTCATACATGCTATTATAATGGATATGTTACAAGTAACATAATAATATTTTTTTTGTTCTCTTAAACTCGGTATTGTGTGAAATGAATTATATCAAAAGAATAAAATTGTGTGTAACAAAAGACAATAATATTATTGCATATACCACAAGATAATTCAGTGTTGTTTGTAGTGAAATACGATCTTAGTGTATCATACAACACAAAACATCCAATAAATTAAAAATAATCTTTCTCATAAATATATCAAGGGGTTACAATCACACACAAAAACATTGAGAGAACGCCTTGAGGGATTTTTTACCAACACTATATAATAAATATGAGGACCTAAGAATGAACCCCAATGATTCTATAGATGAATTATTTGATCATTTTAATGTTTTTTTGAAATACATACATGGTGTTATAGAAATTATTGATGATTTAGAGATCATTAAGTAAATCTTGAGAAGAATTACACCTCAGTTCAATACAAAAGTATATGTACAAGAGGATTGAGATCTAATGGAGTTTAAATTGGATACATTCATAGTACTCTTTTCAAATACTAGATTAGAAAGGATGATAATGAGGCTGTGGAAAAATGGAAATATAAAGAGGTATCAAACAAGGCTATTAATAAGCTCACTATAGAAATGGTCATGAATAAGAATTTTTGGAAGATTCAATATCATTCCAATACAAAAATCCATAGAGGATAAAATAGAAGTTTAAAGGAAAACATCCTATGGAATGATTTTGTTGTGTAAAGGTTGGACATGTTACAATAAAGTGTTCTAAGAAATTTCAAGATGATGATAAGGATGATGATGAAACTACATAGAAGAAGTCTCCAACTATTGTGAAGTGTAGGGAAAAAACTATGTAAAATTTATTCAAAAGAAAAAATATGATTTCATAAGAAAATGATATTTTAGAAGAATCTGAGGTATAAGAGATTGATGAAATCATGGATCCTATTGAAAATACTATTCTTGAAGTTTTCATAAATTCCCAATAAATATATGAAAGAAAAAATAATTAAAGATAAGTCGAAGGAATATTTGAATGTCAGGTTGAATTAGAATTATCTCTTGAGGAGATAGACCCATGGGGATCCAAAAAAAGAAATAAAATATAGAGGTTCATGATTCCAAACTCTATATCCAAACTAATTAAGAATAATGTTCTGAGATGGAGATTACAATTGAAATTCTTAAATATTAAGATCCATAAAACTCCGAGATGATCATTGAGTATAAGCTCAAAGTTAAAGAATAGAACAAAATTATTTTTAATTTTACTAACATTGAAAAATATCATGTCAAACTCATCAAAGAACTTGAGGAGGAAGTTTTTGGACTATAAATAATGAAAGTGGATCAGGTGAAACTCTTAACTCTTGTATGATATTAGGAAAAAAGGTCACAAAGTAAATTTAAAATGGGAAATTAAGTACGAGGGTCTAAAAAATAGTCCAATGAATTTCACGAGAGAAGATGAAAAATTAGAATAATAAATTTGGTATGAGGTCTGATTAAAATATAATTTCTTGATGATTAGAGTTAGAACACAAGCTCTTACTGTGATTTTGATGATTTATTTGGGTATGAATATTAATCATAATATTTAGAAAATAAAAGGGACATCCAATCCTATAGAAATGAAATACAGGAATTCACCTCCTATTAGGTGTTATTATTATGGAAAGATGGGAAATTCCCAAAATTTCTATTCCATGGACCAGAGGTACCAAAGGGAATAAGGGAAACAAATTAATTCACATTGATCTCAATATTCCAAGAATGATTTTGATGGTCACTATTTCTAGAATAGAGGATTTGGAAACATGAATAAGTATTTCTCATCAACAATACATAAGAATGTATTGAAGAAGACCCAAAGTGGTTATAAGTAAAAAATCAAGGAATCATCGAATGAGATGAAAACTCAAAATTTATTTATTTTGTTTCAAGATGAATCTGGTCCATCGTACTCTAAGGAAGATCAATAATGTCAATCCACAATAGGTATGAATTCTATGATGTGAATCAAAAAGAAAACGGCTAAGTAGACGACAATCACATATATTTCCCTTAAAGCATCAGATCATATTGGTGTAAAAATCCTTGATATTGGATGCACTTCCAACATGATAGGAAGAAAGAATATTATCAAATTTATAAAATAAAAAAGGAAGGTGTTTTTAAATTTGGAAATGACGAAGGCCTAATGATCATTAGGTTATGGAAATCCATATTTGGGGAAAAAGATATGAGGCATGCTAATGTATTGGTTTTTGAAGGTCCCAGTCACAACTTTCTAAGAATTAGTCAACATTGTGACTCAAGGAATGATATAACATTTACCATGAATTTTTGAAACATCAAGGGAAAATAGAGTGCAGTTTTTTAAAGGGAAAGAGAATGAAAAAGAATCTATACCTATAAGTGTAGAAGAATATATGTGATTTCTATCCATGGAGAAAGAAAACAAGTTGTGGTAATTATCTATTTTTTCCAACCATCCTTGGGATATTTGGTGAAACATGATATATCTTTAGATCTAAAAATGCTATAACATGATCATACTCACATGTAAAATTCTTCCCAACAAGGGATGAGTATTTGAAAGATGTACAAGGAAAAAGAATAGAAATCAAACAGAGTGCTTGAATTGGTGCATACTAATGTGTGTGGACCAATATTACCAAGATATATCAATGAGAGGAGGTATTATATTCTTTTTATTGACGATTTCAATAGGATAGAATGTATATTTTTTATTACCCACATTTTCAAGGTGTTCAATTTCATAACAAAAAACTATAGGGAAGTTGAAAGGATTCTTACATAAAAAATTATGAAGTTTTGAACCAAAAGTAGAACATAATTATAAAACATCCAAGTGGAGTATTATCTTGAGAAAAATGGGATAAGTCACCATGTTTATTCAGTGATAAATCCTTAATATAAATGATTAGTTGAGATGATAAATCAGAGTATAAAAACATGGCCATAATAATGCTTATTGAAAGGAACCTACTAGAGAAACATTGGAACGAAGTAGTCTTAACAACATTATACCTTTATAATATATATATTTTTTTTTTCTTAAAGAATAAAATACACCATACGAGCTATGGTATGAAAATAAGTCAACATTGAAATACTTTCTAATATTTAGAATCATGTGTTTTATTCTCAATAAAGAGAAATGTAGAATGTTTGAATCCTGTGGAGATGAGGGGATATTCCTTGGATAATTAATAAAATAAAAGCATATAAATTCATTAAAAAAATCTTGGAAAAGTATTCTAAATAAATTATGTTACTATATTAGAAAATGAATAGGGTCTTCAATAATATAGTGAATAATTTTCTAATAAAAATAATAAGAAGGTAAGAAACTCAGGGGGAGTTGAAGTGGAAAATGTGGAATTAGAAGAATATATTGATGATTATTAGGATGGATTTAAATATGTTTCTACACAAAATTAGAAGATTAAAGACGAAATTTATATAAATATCATCATTAGTGATCATGCAACACTAGTTCAAACATGGAGAATGAAGTCTCTTCATAAAACATCCTTTATATCGTAGGCAGAGCCAAAATGTTTCAAAGAAGAATATGGTGAAGAAAATTGGGTCCATGCTATGAATGATGAGACCAACCAAATAAAAAATAACCAATATTTTAAAATTATTTCAAGGTTGAGAAATAGAAATTTTATCAGGTTGAAATGGGTATTTCAGAACAAATTGAATTAATATGGAACCATAATTTTAAAAAATAATGAATGGTGTGAATGGGACACTCCAAAATTAAGGGTATCAATTTAGAGGATACATTATCACCTATTTCAATGATGGATAAAAATTTATTATTCTTAGATATAGTCATGTAAATGAAATTTATATTTTTCTAAATGGATGTAAAGTTAGTATTTCTGAATGGGGTTCTAGAAGAAGAAGTATATATTAAATAAATATATGGTTTTTGTATTCATGAATATGGGAAACAATCTTATCAAATGAAGAATACTTTATAAGGATTGAAAAAGGCATTCAGAGCATGGAATTCAAGAATTTAGTAGTATTTTAAGAAGATTTGTTTCAAATAAAGTAGAGTTGATCGCAATCTCTATGTAAATAATGAGAGTAATCAAAGGATGAAGGTTATGGTGTATGTAGATGGTATACTATTTGACGGGTTGAAATAAGTATAGTGATTTTTTTATAATTTATATAATGTGTGTTTTAAATTTTAATGATTAGAGATATGAAGTTTTCCCTTGGTTTACAGGTGATTCAAGGAAGGCATGACACATTCATTTCTCAATCCAAATATTCCAAGGAGATTCTGAGAATATTTTTAATGGATAATATCAAGGAGATGAAAACTCTGGTGGATACCTAGATGAAACTGTCATGAGATTATGATGAAAAAACAGTCAATTTCACTAAATACATGAATATTATTAAGAGCCTACAATACTTAATAATGACATGACCTGACATCATATTTTCATTATTCCATGAGTCATAGTATCAAAGTAACTTCATTGAAAGACACTTGATTTTGGTGAAAAGAATAATTTGGTATATCAAGGGCACAATGGATGTTATTTTTTAGTAAAATATAAAATCTCAGTAAGAGTTATTGGGATATACAGTTGTAGATTGGGATGGTTTAATTGATGATAGAAAATAGATGTTATGTGGTGAATTCTATCCTGGAAGACTATGTATTTATTAGCTAAGAAAGAATAAATATCTCATTTCATTAATCAATGAATAAGTGGAATATATTTTTTCTACTCAAGCTTGTATACAGTTATTATGGATGAAGGAATAACTTAAAAATATGGGAATTGTAGAGAAGTCTCTAATTAGAATCCATTGTGATAATTCAAGTTCTATAAATCCTATTAAATATATTTTCCATCAATCCAGGAAAAACAAGATTGAAATCAAGTATCATTTTATGAAGGAGAAGGTGTATAATAGGATTCTAATGTTGGAGTATATACCTATAGAACTACAGATTATAAGTATTTTGATGTAGTCCTTACCTAAAGAATCATTTGAAAAAAATCCACTAGATAATAGATTTTATTCAAATCTATGCACTTGAAAAAGTGTGTAAGGGGAACCCCCTCTCCCCAATGTATGGTTTGTTTCTCCCATATGTGTTGATATGTGATCTTTACCATGTTGTAGAACTCAAATAACTGACCTTTGGGTTCATTTAAAAGGGGGATGAAATTTATTGATCAAGAAAAAAGGAGAAGATATTAGGGGGTAGAAATGCTAGTGGAGTTTTAAATTTGATGTTTTTGAATATGTTCATTTAATGTATATAAATAATGAAAGGAGTTTGTGATGTAAGCATTTTATAATTATGTGGATGAAGAATTTTTTATTGTCATGCTTCACACACTATGTTGAATTTGTAATCATGAATTATCTAGTTTATTGATGAAATTTGGATGTTACACTTATTTCTAATATCGATCTTGACTCATGTGGGATTAGGTTATATGTTTATTAAATATATGATCGATGTCTGGTGTCACAAAGTGTGAGTGGTTTTTGCAGTATATAGTATGTTCATCCTTTTCAAAAAAGTGTTTGAGTAGTTTTGAAGTATTGTCAACAAACCGAAAAGGGGTATATTATTAGAAAACATATGTTAAATTTTATGTTTTGTAATTTTTTGTTTGGTTTTGTTTTTTTGAAAAATATGGTTGACAACATTCTAGAATGGTTGTTGCCGTAGCAGGAGTTTTGAAGGCGATGTAGTTTCCCATTTTTTCTATATTTTTTGGTATAAAAATGAGGATTGATTTTATGGTAAAATAAGGATTCTTTCATAATAAAATCATTGGCCCATATAGAACCTAAAAGAGTTCATTTCAGTTTTTTGAAAAATGAATCTTGACTACATATGATATTTTCTATGCAAACCATGTATAAATTATACGAAAACATAAAGAAAATTTGAAAAGGAAATTCAACCACATAGAAAAAATTATATGTGGGCACCAAAGGGTTCTGATAATTTTTATTAGAAGGTGGGGAGTGAGAGTATGTTGTAAAGGGTGTTTATAATTTGTAAATAGATGGTGTTTTAGAGGTAGCTATGAAGAGGTTTTTGTTTTATGTGAACTGTATATAAAGTTCTATTCATGATAAAGGATAATTCACAAAGGAGATAACAATAAATTATGGTTAATGGGTTTTCTAAATTAATTTTCATATATAAAGGACCCCCAATCACTTAATTATTTAGAGGAAATTTGAATAGAAGGAATCATGGCTTGGATAATTCAGCTAAGTCTAAAAGTTGTCTGCAAAATATTTAACATCCCCAACTCAAAAACCTTTAAACTGGTGCTTCGATATGGGCCACCACATGACCTCAAGTGCACTTCCCCATATGAAATCTACTCGAGTACCTAGTGGTACTTGAGTAGGGTGTGAGTAAAACTCAGTAATCTACCACCAATGGTGTCTACAAAATATCTAGTCTAAATAGATAGTGCATGAAAATATAAAATAAGTGACAAGTAAAAAAAATACAACTTGGATTCCATCAATTAAAAATATTTACATTAACCATTTCAATAATTCTTACCATTTCCGTCATTTTCATCATCATCATTACATAATTCATTATCAACATGTATTCCATGGGTTATAAATTTACATCATTTACACAAGTGTTAAGATAGTGAATCGTTAAGGATAATGCAATAATCCAAGTCCCTATCTCACTAGGGGTAAAAAAATCACAAAAAATAAATTATCCCCACATTGAAGCCTCATTCCAAGTGGAATGTAACCATTAGGAGAATAGAGCTCGGTTCCCTTCCCTAACCTGTGCATTATGGGGTAGATTTTATAGCCTCAGTCTAACACGACCCATGGGTGTACAACCTCAGTGAATACACCAACACTACCAGGCCATGTGCACATGATTATATATATTTATATCCATTCACTACACATACCATAACACATACCATTATCGAGCAGTACACATAATAATCACATGTGAAATTAATATTATGCCATAAACCATTAACACATTTACCATTTACATCACATATCCTATTTATCATAATTTCCCATTCTCACACCCATCCCATTAGGCACATTCAATTACTACCTTATTAACTCTTTTATCATATTAATCAATTCCCTTATGAAGCCCCATTTAACATATTCCACATTTCCAAATCCATTACCCATTTAACAAGTTCACCAATTCCATATGGAATAACCCTCTTAGAAATTTCTAACATAATTTATAATCCATTTGAAACAATATCAATTGACCCATTTAATCAATTTTCATGCCATAAAAAACAACCCCTTATTCCATTATCAACTATAGGAGAAACTGTAATTATTCCATTTTCACCCAACCAGACATATTAACAAGTTCATCATGGGATCTAAATTATCACACGTTAACTCTATACTTAACCTTATCAGTTACTGGGGTTGGAAATGCCGTCACATCCTATGGGTGGTCCTAAATCAGTCAATCATCCTCAACACATCCCATGAGGATCATGATGGGTTAAATTCATTATTTATATGATCACTATACCAAATATCACCAATAGAATCAAAATAACAATAATAGATAACCAAAAACGTGACCAAAAATGCACAAATCCACACACCAACTATGAGATATAACTTTTAGACTACCAACCTAAAATTCAATGGTGAACACACTATTAAACATATACTTAGACCTATATTCAAATACCCCTTTAATATCTAATATAGATACCACCAAAAAATAGAGTTTTAGGGATTTATAAGAAGATAACACAAGCTACAAGCCCTAATCTAGAAAAGAGAAGCAAGGGGGAGATTATATTTACCTAGAGCTTCAATCTGTAACCAATGAAACTCAAAAAGAAATAGAAATAAGTTATATTGATCATTGAGAGATCTTGGGATATTTGGTTAATCACTAGGTCTGAATGTAGAAGAAAGGGGAGAAAAATTGGGTAGAACATAAAAACTCTGAGATGGGTAAATTTTAATTTTTCTAAATTTTAAGGTGGCACATTGTTTGCCCGCACGGTTTTCCAAACCATGTGAAAAACTTGAACAAGACATTGTATAAGAGGGGTGAGGTCATACAATTACCTAGGGATCTATACATGGTTTGAAAAACCATGCACCAACCCTGTATAATTCCACTATCTATGGTAGCACTATTTTTATGGGGAGGAAGCATAATTTAATTTACCATGCGCCAACTATGTTCCTTGCATGGTTTGGCCTAGTTTTCCTTCCTTTCATGTCCTAAATCCCCAGAACACCACTTGAGACCCCTCATACACTTAGAATATATTTAATTTACCAAATTTAAGAGATTGAAAATAAAATTTAAATGAATTCATAATTGGACGAAGTCTGGGATCTTATAACCTCCCCACCTTATAACAAATCATCCTCAAGACGTGCTCCCAAGAATAATTGAGTTTCTCAAGAAGAGATATCGGGACATTGGGCCAGCATATCCAGTTCCCACTCCCAAGTCTCCTTCTGAACATTTCTATGCTACCATATAACATAAACTAATGGCATAATATTTCCCCATAAATCTTTCCCACTGCGATCCACGATATAGACCAGATGCTCCTAAAATGATGCAACAACCTCAATCTCTACATCCTCAATGTTAAATAAATGAGATGGATTTGGGTGATATTGATGAATTTTTAAAACATTGAAAACATATTTAATGCTTCTATATCACTCTGAGATATCCCATTTTTAAGACACATGTCCAATCTTCTCTAAAATCTTAAATGAACCCACATATCTAGGTTCCAACTTGACCTATTTTTGAATTTGTAGGTGACCCAACCTTGTAGATAATCAAAGAGATATAATATCACCCACCATAAATTCAATAGGTCTATTACATCAATATGCATAAGAATTCTTCCTACTATATGACATTTCAATATGTTTCTGAATAATTTGAACCTTTTCTCATGTCTCCTACATGATACTCGGTCCGAACTGCTCATACTCTCTAGCTTATAACCAACACAACAGAGATCTACAAAATATCCCATAGAGTTCCTTGAATGGTGAAATTTGAATCATATCATGTAATCTATTGTTTTAGAAAAAATCAACAAGCAGAAATTATTTTCCCCACTAACCACATAAATCTATGACACAAACCCTCAACATGTCCTCTAACACCTGAATCAAATTATATGATTGTCTGTCCATTTTCAGGTGAAAAGTCATACTCAAAAACCTATGGGTACCAATCAACTTCTATAATACCTGAGAAAAGAATTGTGTAAAACACAGATCATGGTCCGAAACTATATTTCTCAGTACACCATGCATATACACTATCTCCAAAATATAAATCTCACACAACTATTCAACCATAAATGCATAATGGATCAGAAATAAATGTTCTATCTTAGTCAACTGATCCACAAACACACAGATTGCATCATTATTCCAATGTTTCCTATGAATACTCACTAAAAATCAATTTTTATATCATCCCACTTCCATTCTAGAATGGGAAATAGATGTAAAAAACTACCTAGGCATTGATGCCTGGCCTTCACCTACTGACAGGTAAGGCATTACCCCACAAAACCCACAACCTCTTTCTTCATTCTTGGCCACCAATATTGCCTACAAAGATCACGATACATATTAGTTAATCTAGGATTCATTTCCAACTTCAATTCCTAAAATTCATTCATAAACTCTTCCCGCATACACATTGAAACAACAACACAACCACAAACATGAACGATCCCATCATCTTTAACAACCTGACCAGTAGGTGACTTCCCGACCCTCAGACTTTCCCTCATAGACACACATTCTGGGTCCTCACATTGTCCCTACATGATTCATCTCAAGAGTTCATACAAAACATTCAGAGATTCAAGGTTCATCTGTCATTGGCCATCATGAACATCAACATGAATTTCAGAAAACAACAACACCATCTTCTACTCGATGTTAGACTCCTAAAATACCTGACATTGAGTTTTTTTACTCAAATCATATACAAAAATATTTCCCTTTCATGCAGTGTAAACCAACTCGAATTAAAAATACAACATGAATTTAGCCCATATTCACTTTTGAAGATTAAAATCACACTAAGAGAATATGTACTTAATTATTTTATGATCAGTATACACCATGAACCATTGTCCTAACAAGTAATGCCTCCATCACTTCAAATAATACACCACCATAACCAACTCAAGGTCACGAGTGGGGTAATTCCATTCATGAGTCCTCAACTGTTGTGAACCAAATGATCTATCCCAATCATCCAACATGAACATTGTTCCCATACAATCAACAAAAACATCATAAAACAATGTATACTCCTTACCTAGATTGGGTAAGATCATAATTGGTGCAGCAGTCAAAAAGTTCTCAAACTCTTGAAAAGAATTCTTGCATGCCTCAAACAACTCAAACATAAATCCTTTCTTGGATAATCCCAAAAGTTTCACTTATAAAAGGGATAAATATTTAATGAACCTTTGATAATAATTGGGAAAACTGAGAGAAATCCGAACATCAAAAACATTCTTGGGATGCACCCAAGACCCAACATCCTACACATTCTTTGGATCCATTGAAAAACCAATCTCAGAGATGATGTGACTCAATAAATGAACTTTTTCATTCCAAAAATGATATTTAGATAGGTTGGTGTAAATCCTATGCTCTCTTAGTGTACTCAAGATGATGTCAAGATGTCTAGTATGATCATTATGAGTTCTTGAGTACACCAATATTTCATCAAAAAAGGAAACTAAACAATGATATAGGTATGGGTGAAATATTTTGTTCATTAAATCCATGAACATAGCCAGGGCATTAGTCAACCCAAACAAAATCACCACAAACTAATATAGGTTGTACCTACTTCTGAAAGATAGACATGGTACATCGGATTGTATCACCCTCAACTGATGATATCCCAATCACAAATAGATCATAGAGAATACTGAAGTGACTCTTAGCTGGTCAAAAAATATCCTCGATCCATAGAAGAGGGTATCAGTTCTTAACCACCATCTGATTCAACATTCTATAATAAACACATAACCTCAACATTCTATCATCCTTCTTGGAAAATAGTATATGAGATCCCAAAGGTGACTTAGTATAATAGATACATCCTTTATTCTCCAACTCCTCTAGCTAATTTTTAATCCCCTAGAGTTATTCTAGTGCCATTCTATATGGCAGAATGGAAACTCTCTCATCTCCCAAAAAAACTCTACCGTGAACTCAACATCTCTATTAGGTGGAAAATCTAAAAATTATTCTGCAAACACATCCTGAAACTGATCCTCCATAAGAGTAAATACATGTTTCTCTACTCCGCCATCATCAAGTACAAGAAAATACACTTAGGCTGTGAGTTCTACTAATTACTATAAAATTGGCCTTGCATGACCTTCTCGAACATCCCACTCACCATGAAAGACATAAGTGTCTCCCTCAAGAGACATTGACATTACCTAAAGATGGTAACAGTCGATATGGTCCCGGTACAACATCAACTAATACATGCCCAAAATCAGGTCAAAACCTGAAATCTTGAAGACCAACATGTTCCATAGAAAATAGTACCCACCAACTTCTAGAGAACAACCCTTACATTGTCTGATATCCTCAGCTCACACCCCCAAAGAGTTTTAATTTACATAACCCCACACACACATTCCACTACTAGGGCCAACACAACTATAAACTGAGTTCTGATAAAAGAGCATGTGGTGCCTGTTCCAAGTAAACCACTAGAAAGAATGAAATATAGAAGGATTGTACCTAAAATAGTAGATGTTCTAGCCTCATCACCTCTAAGTTGAGAATGAACTATGTGAAGCTGACTTGTCTCTCTACCCTAAGATTCGGTCTGAGTACCTAACACTATACTAGCATGTTGGTTAAGATGTTCTAACCCTAGAGTTCCACATACACCACCTGACCTGTATAGCCCCTGAACCTCTAAATTACTACTTAATATGGGGTAACTAAACCACTGCCTACACCCGAAATCCACCTCTAACCGCCATCCATGCCCACCTATCTAGGGTTCTTGCAGAACCTCTATATATGTCCCAACTTATTGCATGACTGACACTCAAATGGTGTCCATGGAAACTAACCTTTCATTTTCCTAGACCTACTAAACTAATAGAAAAACACATGATCACCACCCTGTGAGGCTGATCCCCTCTTATGACTACTATACACACTACCACTCTAAAGGAAACTCCCAAAATGATGCTTCCTACCCTCAGAAGCCACACCACTCATCTACCCAGCTAGTACCACATGTTCACTACCTGTATCCACCTTTAGGTTACCATATAAAAAAAGATACTGGTATAATAATTCTACAAACCTATTCAAATCGAATATTTTAACCTAGGACCATATCTTGGGTCTTATCCAATCCTGTATACATTTCTCCATAGCTGACTCATATCCTTCCAACACTAGAATGAAGTGGCGCAAGTTAGTGAAACGACTAGAATAATCCATTACAGACACGACCCATTGGGTAAGGCTCATAAACTCCACATCCTTCTCTTACCTTAAGTTTTATGGATAGTATTGTCTAGAAACATTTCCTGATAATCCTTCCATATAAATCCTTCATCCTGATCAATTTTAACCATGATTTACAACCAATTATTTGCCTGGACTTGCAACATATAGTCCACCAACTTAACTCACTTCTCAAAAGGAGTCTCCAAATGGTCAAGAATCATCTCGATGGACTCTAACCAGAGCTCAATTACCTTTGTCCCACCATCTTTGATAAAAATTGGAGGGTTATTCATATGAAACTTTATAGTCAACTTAAACATACTGGCTGAAACCCACCTTTGTTCACATTCCACCATCTTCATAAAATAAGATAAGTTCTCACAAAACATCTCTTCCTTATTACCCTAATTCACCAATCCTCTTACTCCACTACTGGGGGAGTATTCTCAAAAACATCTTCTTATAATTATTTCCACACACATATTCATGGTGGTATTTCTCTACAATTCCAAACATGAGTCTTTGAAAAAAACCATAAATCATCCACAAAATTATAAAGGAAGGCTCCCCATTAGCCATAAAAAATATATTTCACATACATTATCCAAACGGACATTTTTACATAAAAAAACTACCCTCAACCATCCCCACCGTTGGACATGGTTAACATGGGGTAACTATATCACATGGTCATAAACCTTTCATTATAAACCATTTCAAAACTATATCCATACTTATAACAAAAACCTTTCCTCCTGGGTATATTTCCCATTTATTAAATTTTTATGATAAACATTTTAATTCACTTAAAACCCTTCATTAAACACAATTATTTATCCATTATTCAACATTTTGTTTCCTTTTTACCATTTTCATCATCCCATTAGAAAACATTTTCATCAATTTTTACGGACAAGTTAATTCTACATTTCATACCCCACACACCCATCATGTATGTTCATATCATGATTTATGTCACTTATATCCCTAGGTGCCTAAAATTATGCATAAATGTAAAGACTCATGTAGTTCCATCTAAGAAAAAATATCATAAAATAGTCACATAACACAACAAGTGAATCACCCAATGGTGAAATATCATCAAATGTAATGACACACATCAGAAAAAATAATTCCCACCCAAGGAGACTTGGGTTTTTCCTTATACATGGGTTAGATACTCCTATGAATGATATCATTTCCAAGGAACAAAACATCGAAATATCCTTTCTACCTTCCCAAATAGTAATTACATAGAAAAGAATGTCCTCTGATATCACTTTGTAACATCCCCAACCCATAATCCATTAATCAGGTGCTCCGATCCAGGCCACCACATGACCTCAAGTGAACCTCCCAGGACACTAGAGGTTGCTGACTAGCACCCAGGGTCCAATAATCCATGTGGGGAAACTATACCCTCTTTACCATATTAATACACAAGAGATAAAAATTTAAACAATGCAAAAAATAAGTAATAACAAATTAAAATTCCTAATAAAACATCTCCCAAAATTGGGTACAAACCAAAAACTAAAAATAATTATTCCATTTCATGTTGAAAATTTCCAAGTGAACAAAACCAAAAGTAAATAAAAAGATCAAAATCCCAAAAATAGACCTGAATCAATGTTTGGGAACTTATCCATGAACATCCCAAGGCTGACTCAACTCCCAAGAACAATGCTTTTTCCCTTTTCCTGACTCGCAAGTATGAAATTTTCTCGGGTACCCAGCGGTGCCTAAGCATGGTGTGAGTTGAACTCTATAGGCCACCCCCAATGGTGTCTACAAAATATCTAGTCTGAATAGATAGTTCAAGAAAATACTAAATAAGTGATAAGTAATCAAAATACAACTCGAGTTTTATCAGTTAACAATTTTTACTATAACCATTTCTACCATTGATACCATTTTGATCATTTTCATTATCATAATTACTTAATTCATTATAAATGTGTGTTCCATGGGTTAGGAATTTACATCATTTACATAAGGGTTAAAGAAGTAAATAATTAAGCATAAGGGAATAATCCAAGTACCTATTTCACTAGGGTTAAACAGATCATAATAAATACATTATCCTCACCTCAAAGCCTTAGTTTGGGTGGAATGAAACCATTAGGGAAATGGAGATCTATCTTTTTCCCTAACCCATGCATTGTGGGGTGGATTTTATAACCTCATTCAAAATTGACTTGTGGGAATAGAACCTCAGTCAATAACCCACACTACCGATCCATGTGAACATGCTAACACACACACACTCACATATATGTCTATTACCAACACATACCTTACAAAAAAAATTCATGGTAAGTACACATCACAATCACATGGGAAATTAATATTATTTCTTAATACATGAACACATTTACCATTTACATCACACTACCTATTTATCAAAATTTCCCTTTATCATGTCCGAAACCATTAGGCACATTTAATAAATCCCTTATTAAACCTTTTATCATATTCATATATTCCCTTTATGAAACCCCATTTGCATATTCCAAAATTTCCAAGATGTTATCCATTTAACAAGTTCACCAATTTCATATGCACTAACCCTCTTAGGCAGTTCTAACATAATTTATAAACCATATGAAACAATCTCAATTAACCCATTTAACCCATTTTCATGCCATAAAAAACAACCCATTATTCCATTATCGACTCTAGGAATAACTATCATTATTCCATTTTCAACCCAACCAAAAATATTAATAAGTGATTCATAGGAACTAAATTATCCCACGACAACTATACACTTAACCATATCAATTTCTTGGTTTGGAAATGTCAGAGCACCCCATGGGTGGCCTTAAATCACTCAATCATCCACAACACATACCAAAAGGATCATTAGGTTCTTAATTCGTTATTTAGATGCTAATTTTACCAAATCTCACCAATGGAATCAAAATCACAATATGATATAACCAAAAAATGCTACCAAACATGCAAAAATCCACACAAGAACTATGAGATATAACTTGTAGACCACCCACCTTAAATGTGATGATGAAATCACTCTTAAAAGTAAACTTAGATCTAGATTGAAACACCCCTTGAATATTTAACTTGTATCCCACTGGAAAAAGAGAGTTTTTGATATTTGGATGAAGATAACCCAAGATATAATCCTTAATCCATAAAAGAGAAGTAAGAGGATGATTAGACTTACCCAGAGCTTTGATCTGAAACCAATGAT
The DNA here is from genome assembly GCA_963277665.1 of Viscum album. Taxonomy (NCBI): domain Eukaryota; kingdom Viridiplantae; phylum Streptophyta; class Magnoliopsida; order Santalales; family Viscaceae; genus Viscum; species Viscum album. The sequence continues at coordinate 59,525,127 of OY728156.1, forward strand.
GCTCCAAATTTCTTTGAAACGAGGGGGATCGATCCTTGAGAGGTCTTGTGAGCTTTGGTTAGTCATAAGGTCTATATAAGTAGGAGAAAGGGGAGAAAAATAGGGTGGTCTCACAACTACTTGGGAAGATCTTCATGGTTTGAAAAACCACACACCAACCACGCATAATTACACTATCAAAGGTTCCAGGATTTTCCTAGGGAGGCAGCTTGGTCTACTTAACTGTATGCCAATCGTTCGACTTGCACATTTTGTCCCGATTTTCCTTCTTTTCATGTTCTAAATCCTAGGAACACCCCCATGAACCCTCATACTCCCAGGAAAAAAATTATTAACCAAAATTAATACATTGAAACCAAAATTTAAACAAGTTTATACCTCCACCATGTTTTGGATCTTACAAAAGATACTGAGTTCACAAATGATGTTTAGTATGTGAAGGAAGTTCAGTTCATTAATGAGATATATTTTTCAGTGCATTGTACCTCACAAAGGAGTAGTGGTCCATTAAAATTCATCTATCTTTGAGGGAAAATATGCTCACAAAGCACTCATGTTATGCAGTTCTAGGCATTTCATGAGGGGATTAAAATAGTCTGTGAAGGAACAAAAATAGTTCATAATAGGACTCTCCATAAAGAATTCACTACATGGTGAGGTGGATTTAATCTAAAGGGTGAAAATGGTGCTTAATGTAAAACATTTATATGTGTGAAACTATATTGAGGTGATTCTAGTCAACAAAGGAATCTTCTGAAGAAGCAGTGTGCACACTTTAGTTGAGAGAGTAGTGAGCATTCATTTTTTTGTTATTGGTTTTAAACCAGGAGAGACATTGAGTTCATTATGAACCATGTAACAATATTGAACTTTATTGGATTTGGTAAATAAAAACATTTCCTTTATATGATCCTTGTAATATACCAGTGAGGGTGAACTAAGCAAAATTTTTGTGCTCTATATATGTTGTACTTTCCATTTAATCTATGATACGAGAAGAAGAGAGATGACAGTTTATTAATAAAGAAACAAGATAAAAAAGGATATTTTTATTAATTTTTCATACCTTTATTCACCCCCATATCAGGCTATTTTACATGGTTGGGCTAGCAATAACTTTGAAAATAAGGGATACCCTATATCATCCTCACCTTTGAGAATCACCATTAGTAGAACTAAACATACAACAAGGAAAAAAATCATGCAAGGGGAAAGAGTATTATAAATATAAAATGAAAATTAATGAGAAGTGTTATTAAATAGGTAAGAATGGAATGAATTTATATGATCTAATAGGGGTAATATAGCCATTAGAAAGGGAGATATGGTTGTTGAAAATATGGTCATTGGAAGTATGATCATTGAAAATATGGTTATTGGAAATATATTCATTATATATACTTGTGTCCAATAGGTATATTGAAGTTTTAAATTTCAATTAATAAATTTAAAATAATATAATTCACAAATAAAAATAATTAAATAAAAATATAATATTAAATGAAAATATTTATTTTTAAAAATATTTTTATGCATTACATATTTTTATTATTATTATTAAAGTATTATATGATGTATTTATAAGATTCAAAGAAATATTTTAATGTTAATATATTTATAAAATTAAAATTTTAGAACATAAAAAATTTATTTAATTGGTATTTTTTGGAGGTTATTTAATATAAAAGTGATATTTTTTAAGAACCATTCTTTTTAAAGTGATGTGTACTTTTTAATTAACCTCTAAAAAAGAATTATTTTAAAAATATGTATTTATAATATATATAATAAAATAAATTAACATCCATCCAATTGTTATTAATGTAGGTTCCAGGTGCAGCAGAAGCACGGGAGGGGCGGTTCCCAACTTTGATTTTTTCCATTATCAATGATTAATCTGAGATCAAGCGATGATGAATGCTATGATCAACAGATTTGAATAAAATAACAAGGGTTATTAACCCAGAACAAATAGAGATAATATCAACACATGTTTTTTACAATTAATTTAATTAAACAAGAATTACCTCTAAGGTTATTCTTTCATTTTTGATGCTTCAAACCAAAGATATGTAGTGCACCATCATTGAGTTGTAGAATCCAAGCATAGGATTCCTCTAGAGGTGATCTAAAAGGGATCCATGAATCCTTGAACATCACAGAAGGAGTTTTTAGGTGCTAGCATGGATGATCCTTAAGCTTGCGATGTCCACCTTCAATCACCTTGAGAACCGCTTCCAAATCATTCTCCTTGTTCCAGTGGAGGAGGATCTCTCTCATTATTGAGAAAATTATTGGAGAGGGTTAAACTATCTAGGATTGAGAGATTTTCTCCAATCCATTGTGCACAACAATTTACACGGCTAGGGTTATGATAAAATAGTCATAATTGGGAATTTATATTTCTAGGGTTAAATTAACATAGTTAAACAAGTGCCATTATTTATTTTATTAATACTAGAGAAACTCCATGTCAAATAATAATAGTATTGTTATTATTATTTCTTAACACATTCCTAACTTGTGAATTATAATTAAATATTATTTAATAAAAAATATTCAACATTTTTATTTCTCACCGGACCCTAGAACTCGGTTCGCCAAACATTAACTATATTTATTGGACCTTCAATAATGTCTATTTATTTATTAAATAAATATCACTTAATTTTTAACCAATAAATATATAAATATTATATTCACTAAACAATAAATATATATATTTTAAATATTCTGACCATAATATATTCACTCAAATTACTAGTGTCAAAATAAATGCGATTATCCATCCATGAATAATTATTAAACTAAAACTAGTAATAATCATTATTCAACTTGTTAAATAATAAAAAAAATATATTATTTAACTAAGATTATGGATACACTTACTATGTGACCCTCTAGGCCACTTTCTTAGTGGCATTATATAGATTAGCCTAAAGCCCAAGGTTAACATCTAGAAACATGCTAAGAAACCCATAGATAAAGAAGTTAATGACGCAACAAAATGTCACCTCATACGAATACTTACTGTGTAATATAATTCCTTTGTCACAATGTCTCTAATCAAGTTGGTTTCATTCTAGTGACATCAACCCATGTGATCAATTTCTCTGTCATTGATTTCCTAGAAATTGAACTTTTTTATAGAACACCATGACCATGGATTTATTTAGGATATATAATTTGTATCAAAGGGACTGAGATATCAACTTATGTTAAAGAACATAAGGGAAAAATACTTTCTCGCATTATTCATTAATAAAGTATTACTCGTGACACACCCTACATATCCTAACTCACTGTGAATATATATTGTCACAGTTTTCATCAATACATCTAATTGTGTGAGTTATAATAATCATTAATAATATTCTTAAAGTATAAGTACCAATATACATGCCCTCAAATAAGATCTTCCAATGACACTTATAAATTTGGATTTCCTACTGGCGGGTCTCATTCACATAATATCCTCCTAGATATTACCAAGGGCGTACACAGTGAGAAGGTTCCTCAAAGTCCTATGATTCTCTACCCCTGATATTCTATATAATTTGTGTCACTCAAATGATATCATCTGGATATATAACATATATTCAAGAATAATGTCATAGCACTTACAGGTTCTCATAATAGTAGGGATCCGCTATGGCCTTTTAGTGCGATAGCTACTCTTAGGACATTATCACATACAATGTTTTGAATAAGAACAATCATGATGTGATAATGAATTTATTAGAATTAAAAACCATGAATATAAGTTATCATAAAGTACAAAAGAAGTTTGTTTTAGGGCACCAACTCCAATAGACATCCACTTTCACTAGAGCCAACTACTAAAAACCATTAGTCTACTATATCTTAATTGATATGCATGCTTATGCTGAGATAGACCCTTATTTAAGGGGTCCACCACGTTCTCTTCTATGGGTACTCACTCACTGCAACTTCACCCCTCTGATATAAATCCCTCAAGAGATGACGATTAAAGAGTATGTTATTTTTCTGTTGATGTGACCTTGGCAATTTTTCAAGATCCATAACTATAGTATTATCGTAATACAATGTGATAGGGTCTTTAATATTAGGTGCCATATCAAGATCCTGTAATTTTTTTTGAATCCAGATATCTTATTTCACTGCATAAAAAATCACTATATATTTAACATTTGTTGTAGAATCAGCTACAACTAGCTACTTTGAACTCTTCATGCTCGCAACTCCTCCATTGAGACAAAAAACATATCCTGATTGTGACTTCAGATCATTATGATCTGTATGAAAACCAGCATCATCATACTGTCTGATGACATGCTCCTCGTCTCCTCCATACACCAAGAACATATCCTTAATTATTCTTAGATGCTTAAGGATAGTCTTAACAACATCCCAATTCTATTCTCCTAGATCTTATTGATATCTGCACACCATGCTCAATGCATAGGCAACATCAATTCTAGTACATAACATGACATACATGATTGATCCTATCTCTAAATAATATCGGATCTTACTCATTCTATCTTTCTCTTATTGTGTCTGGGGACACATTTTCTAAGAAAGATGTAAACCACATGACACTTGTACCAATACACTATTATATTTTCCTTACTAAATGTCTTTAATATATGGTAAATATGTGCACTTGGACTTAGTCCATGAAGCCTCTTGGATCTATCACAAATTATCTTGATCCTGAGAATGTAGGCTTCTTTTCCTAAATACATCATGGAGAATTAATTGTTCAACCAGTCCTTAACTAACTGTAGGACTAGTATGTCGGTTCTAATAATTAATATTTCATAAACATACACAACTAGAATAACGACATCATTTCCATTAAAACTAATGTAAACACATATATCACATTCTTTCTTAATGAAACCAAATAATATTATGGCTAAATTGAATCAAATATTACATGACCTGGATTCTTTATTCAATTCATAAAAGGATCTATACAACTTGAAAACTCTTTTGGAATCACATGGTGTCACAAACCCTTCTATTTGTGTTATATAGACCTCTTCCAAAAGGTTCATGTTAAGGAATTCAGTTTTGACATCCATCTATCAAATCTCATAGTCATGGTAAGATGCTATGGCATGTATGATTCTTATGTATTTAAACATGAAAACTAGAAAAAAATAATCATAGTAAATACCTTGAGGTTGTTAAAACCTTTATCCAATAGCTTTTATTTATAGGTACTTACAATACCTTCCATGTCTAGTTTTACCTTGAATGCCCATTTACACCTAATAGGCTTTAGATCAACTGGCGCATCGACCAGAACCAAAACATGGTTTTGATACATGGAATTAATTTTATAATTCATAGCTTCTATCCATATTAAAGCTTCTGATCTCTCTACTTCCTCCTTGTAGAAGAGTCTTTCATCATTTCCCAATAATAATTAGTCACCATCTTCAGTGACTAGAAAACCATATCTCTCTAGTTACCTTACCTCTCTTGCACTCATATACAGTACTTATGTTTTAGGAACTACTTCTTCCATGGGGACCTGTGGAACTTGTTCTTGTAACAACTCATGTGTATCTTGAGCATCGACTTCATCAATGTCAACCTTGACCCCACTATCCTTTTTGAGGATGTGATCCCTGTAAAGGAAGACGACTTGTCTTCCGAAAATCACTTTCTTATCTGAGGGGTTTTATAGTTAATATCCCTTTTTTTCCTTGGGATACCCTATAAAGATACACCTTATGCTCCATGGTGCTAGTTTTTCTCCTAATAAATCTATAAAAAATGCCTCACATCCTCATATACATGTATGTGATAAAATGGGGTTCTTTTCACTCCATAGATCGATGGGAATTCCATTTTCCGCTTTAGTTGGTACTCAATTTAATGTATATGCCATAGTTTGTAATGAATATACCCAAAAGGATAATGGAAGATCTACATGACTCATTAATAACCTTACCATGTCTAAAAAGGTATGGTTCCTCCTTCCACTTACACCATTCCACTATGGTGTATAGGGTTAATTGAGTTGACACAAAATCCCACAGAAAGTAGATGGACTCTAGGTTAATATATTCAACACCCCAATTTGATAAAATATTCTTTATATTATTAATAATATGATTCTCTAATTCAATCTTTAATTCTATGAATTTATCAAAGGAGTCAAACTTATAACTCTTCAAGTAGTTATAGCCATATCTACTCAAGTCATCAGTTAAAGTTTTGAAGTAAAAATATCCACCTCTCAATTATACTTTAAATAGTCCACACACATCAGTGTATACCAATCCTAGAATATTTGTGGCCCTTTCACCCTATCCATCGAATGGTGGTTTGGTGATTTTTTATTGTAAACAAGCATGACATCTATCAAGTGGTTTTAGCTCAGAAGAGTCTAAATAGCCATCTTGACAGAGCTTTGTCAAACAATTTTCATTTACATAAAAAATATGGTGATTCCAAATCTAGGTGTTATATGAGTCATGTGAACTTAATTAATTATCAATTGAAAACACTTGGTTTTAGTAATTTAATACATAAATACTGTTATTTAAATTTTCCATACCATAACATATATTGTGCTTATAAAAGAAACAAGTTTTATTTTTGAACATGAATATAAAACCATATATATCTAAACATGATACAAAAATTTTGTTTTTGGCAATAGTTGGTATACAATAACAATCATGTAAAATAAAAACCATTCCCATTGGAAATAAATGGTGGTATTCACCAACGGAAAGAGAATCCATCCTCACACCATTAGCAGCTCACAGATCCATATCTCCTCTAGAAATATTCTAGAATCTACTTGGTTCCTACATTTGGATACAAATGTGAGAACCAAAAGCTGTATATAATACCCAATGCGTATACATGTAAATATTTTAATTTATAACGAACACACATTTAGATTCCTCATGCTTATGGGTTCATTTCTTCTTCCATTGGTCTGACTTTCCACATAAAAAACATACTACCTTCTTTTCCTTTCCCTACATATAGATCTTCTTTTTCTTAGTAGGATGATGCTCAAGGGATTTAGACTATTTATAAGTCTTGGTCCCCTTTTCCTTGTCCTTTATCTTCTTATTCACCATAATGACTGCAGGTTTTTCACACCCCATGTCCTTATCCACTTGGTGAATCAATGTTGAAAATTACAATAGACTTTTATCATTATTTCTCATATTATAAATCATAATAAAACAAGATAAGGTATTGGGAAGTGATGAAATTATGAGATTTATATGAAACTCATCTGGGAATTTAATCCCTAATTTGTCCAAGTGTTCAATGTAGCTAATAATCTTGAATACATGAGGCCCAGCTGGTACAGACTCTCCAAGATTAGTGGTAAACAAAACATTGGATATCTCATACCTCTCTTATCTCGCCTTCTCCCGATAGTGACACTGAAGGTGAGACCTAATTCTATAGGAATCCATATCATCAAATTTCTTCAAGATCTCCTTGGACATGGATGATAGAATGAACCATTGAACATTTATAATATCATTCAAGTGTTTCTCATAGAGAGATAACTATTCATCATTTTTCTGATTTCTAGGTGCAACTGGTAAAGGTTCTTCCTTCATATATAATTTCCTTTCATGGTGAAGAAAGATTCATAAACGTCTCTTCCATTCCTGGAAATTCATGCTAGTGATAAGGTTTTCCTTCTCGAGTATGGATCAAAGAAACATGTTTGATTTCATTTTTAATAATATTTCTAAAAATAAGATAAGTAGATATTTAGTACTTTGTCTGAAAAATTTAGAAAAATAAATAAATACTATATTTATTAGTGTCCCCCTATTTTATCGAAACCAAATAGCCCTCGCCATTGGCATCAACATATTATTTTTTCCTAGACATCCAAGTGGCAAGGATCCATATTACCATTCTCATTACCCCAACTTTAGTTGGTCATGAAACTTGAACGATTTTAGGTAGGCATTCTAAATGCCAACTGCATTAACTCACAGTTCCTTGATCCGTTGAGTGGACTCCCCAATCCTGAAACCCTTTAATTGGATTTCCTTAACGTTTGCCTCTTAGTTATACCAAATCCTGTTTTATCATTCAACCCTTGTGGTGAACCAAGTCAAGTCAACCTAAAACCTCATGTTATAATTCCCCAAAAATTGAAAGCACATTGACTTTGGCTGGCCATGAATTTTGAACTATGGTTTGATTCTTACCGAAGTAATGGAAGGCTATAACGACTTAATATTTTATTGATGGATTTTAACCTTTATTTATAAATTTACAATTATTATATTTATCACACAATTGTTAATATTAATTGGGATTACATAACTGATTAACCATGTCTTACATAATTTTTACGCATAAGTTGGTTTATTTTAGTTCCATCTTTTATGCTTGTTAATTCATTAATTATGTGATCATGAAAAAACATCCATAATGAAATAACCACAAAATTGAAATAAATTAAAATAAAGTGAATGATCATGAGTTTATTCTAATGTTTAGTTTATCTGGTGGTTGATAAAATAACTGTTGAAATAGGGAAAAAACACCTTGAACCAATTAGGTTCGTGCTTACAAAATTCCACCAATTCACCTTTGTATCTCCTTGGATTGTTTTCTCCTCAGATCTAAACTGGAACTGCCTCCACTAAATTGGGAGCTCCATCCATTACATATGATTTTACTCACATGAAGTTGAGGGGTAAAAGAGGGTTTGCATAAGAGAAACCATGATCATTCATTCCCTACATATGAATGAGGAGATAAAGAACAGAGATAAACAATTTAATTTAATAAAAAAAATTAAATAAAACCAATCCCAAACAAAGGTCTGTTCTAGCTCATGATCATCCAATAACATGAAACAAATTATGTACTTTAATAAAAAAAAGCATTGAATTATTAATCGTTATAATTTAAGATAAATTAAACTCTAATATATTGATTATTATCTTTAATTAATAAATCATTTTAACTTAATCCTTATCTAAATTTCTCCAAGATTCTCATCCTTTATAATTTTAAAAAAAATTAAAAAAAATCATTTAAATTTAACTGTGTACATAAATTGTACCTTGTAGGTTATCCATTGAATACCCATCCAAATATACCCAATATGTATTATACTTTTATACACATTATTCTTTGTGACATATAACATGCAAAACGTATCACATACTTTCATGACTTGTACTTCATAGATGATTAAACAAATTTCATGATTTTTTGGTTACATGACATGATTTAATGTGTGTAGAAAAATAACTATAATGCACTCATACATGACATGAAAATCTTAAACATTACACCAATATTAATTAAACATTTAAATATTTAATTATATTAAAACTCATCACATGGCATTTCCTATCTTTATGGCCACACACAAGTATATGTATCAATGTTTACATAGTAAAATAAATAAAATTTTAATCTAGGTAATCTGGAAAAAGTACATGATGTGTATATTCGATGTACATGGTGTGTACACCCTTCACCGTCTATCTGAAGTACACACCTAGAGAATCAGTGTGTGTGTCATACCTCATAAAACCTGGAGTACATGATATGTCCGATGGGACAAATTGTTTCTTAACTCTATGTTACATGGTCACTAGTTAGGTAGGTCATGTATGGAATACATAGCTCAACCCTAACTTGAAGGGACTACATGCCATGTATAGTGGGCCACATGGCATGTAGTCCGGTTAAACGTGCACCATTTAATCCTAGTCAAAACAAAAAACACTAATGGTGTAATTAATTCCATAATCAATGAAAAATATCGAATTTATTTCTAAATCAATATTTATGTATTGAATGTGACTACATGGTTTGTAATTATAATTACACGACATGTATTCTGGTGTTGTATGACCCGGATCCTTGGAACCTCTGGATGAGAACCTCAATTCTATTTTAATCATAAAATTAATCATTTCTGTTCGATCTATGATAAATGACAGAGAAATAAATAGATCTCATAATTCAAGTTTAAAGAATTATTAAACTCGAATTGAAAACTAAATTATTAATGCGTAAATCACCAATGAAACTGAATAGTTATAAACAATGATGTACCCCCTTTGATAACACTTTTAGGTTTTAGAAGCAATGAAAGTGTGGGAGGGGTGGTGCCCAACTATTCAATTTTTTCCATTATCAATGATTAATATGAGATCAAGCGACGATGAATGCCCTGATCAAAAGATTGGAATCAAAGAACATGAAAGGGTTATTAACCCAGAACCAAGAGAGACAAGATCAATACATGTTTATTATTATTAATTTAATTAAATAAAAATTACCTCCAAGGTCATTATTTCTTCGTCGACGCATCTAATAAAAAATCTGCAATGCGCCACTATTGCATTGTAGAATCCAAGTGTAGGATTCTTCTACCATTGATCCAAACATTCTCCATGAATCTTCGGACGTTGCTGAAGGAGTCTCCGGGTGCTAACGTGGAAGATCCATGTGCTTGCGATGTACACCATTGATCGCCTTAAGAACCGCTTCCAAAGCCTTCTCCTTGATCAGGTGGAGGATGATCTCTATCATTATTGAGAGAATTATTGGAGAGGGAAGAACTCTCTAAGAATGATATATTTTCTCTAGTATTTTATACACAACAATTTTCTTGGATAGGGTTATGAGAAAATATTCATAATTGGGTATTTATATCGCCCGGGTTTAAATAATATAACTTCACAAGTGCCCTTATTTATTTTATTAATCCTAGATAAACTCCATGTCAAATAATAATTTTATTATTATTATTATTATTATTATTTTTTGACACACAACTAAATTTTGAATTAAAATTAAATATTATTTATCATCGATCCCTTGAACTTGGTCCGCTAATACACTAACAAATTTATTAGACCTTGAATAATATCTATTTATTTTTTAAATAAATATCCCTACATTATTCACCAATAAATATATTAATATTATATTCAATAAATAATAAATAAATATTTATTAAATATTCTACTCAAAATATATTCTCTTGAATAACTAGTGTCAAAATAAATGCGATCAAGCATCCATAAATAATTATTGAACAATAACTAGAAATAATCTTTATTAAAATTGTCAAATAAAAAACAATATATATTATTTAACTAAGATTTTGTATATACTTAGTGTGTGACCCTTTAGGCCTCTTTCTTAGTGGAATCAGGAAGAGAATCCTAAAGTCCAAGGTTAGCGTCTAACAACACGCCAAGGCACCCATAGAGAAAGAAGTTAATGCTGCAATGACGTGTCACATCATATGAATTCTTACCATGTAATATAACCCCCTTTACCAATATCTCTAATCAAATTAATTGCATTCTAGTTCCATCAACCCATGCGTTTGATTTGTTTTCCTTTGATGTCTTGAAAATATTTCTTTCTTATAGAACACCATGGCCAAAAATTTATTTAGGCTATATCATTTCCATCAATGGGCCTAATTATAAAATTATGTTAAATAATTGATGGGAAAAATCCTTTGTTGAATTATTCATTATTGTAGTGTTACTCATGATGCACCCAACATATCATACCTCACCACGAACTTATGTCATCACAGTTTTCATCACTACACATAATTGCACGATTCATAATACTTATTAATAATATTATTAAATTATAAGGAGAAATTCACACATCCAAATATAGGATCATCCAATGAAACTTATAAATTTATATTTCCTATTGGCATGTCATGTTCTCATAATATCCTCTTGGATATTACTAAGGACATACACCATGAGAAGGTGCCTAAAAGTCATATGAGTTTCTACCCTTGATAGCCTATATAATTTGTGTCCCTCTAATTATATCATCTAGATATAGAACATATATTCAAGAATAGTTTCATAAAACTTCCTGGTTCTCATCATAGTAGGGATCTACTATGACCTTTTAGTGCGACTACTACTCTTAAGACATTGTCACATACAATGTTACGTAGAAGAACAATCATGATGTGATAAGAAATTTATTAATATTCAAAACCATTAATATAATTTATCATAAATTATAGAATAATTTGGTTCTAGGGCACCAACTCCAACAATTACAAGGAAATTAACAAGAATAAATAAATATTATTCTTAAATATATATTGTTCATAAAATTTCTTTTTTTGCGTTATGAGTTTCTATATCAAAATTAATTTTTATAACCACATGAAATTTAATTTGATAAAGTGGTTTTAATATTTCTAATAAACTTTTTCAATTAATTTAATAATGTTAATTTAAAATTTAGGTATAAAAATATGTTGTCAAGGTTAATGTTAATTACCATTGTAATGGTAAAAGATATATTTCAAAGTATTGTTTTTATAATCATTGGGTATTTTTTTATAAATAAATCAAATTTATATCCTTTAAATAATGAATATAATATGATATATAAATATAAAAATATATATATTAACAATAATTTAATTATTAATTTATATGAAATAAGAATAAAAATACTTAATGTATAAAAAACATTTTTTGCAGAAATAGTTATTTATAAATCTTGTAGTTTAATTGAAAGTTAATTTTATCATATTTTGAACTTGAATTATATAAAAAAGAGATAAAATTATGATTCAAAAAATTTTAATTTGGTAATAGGGTTATCTTATTTTTTAGTAAAAAAGATAATTACTGTAGTAAATATTTAATCGAGGTTAAAGGGTAAAAACAGGTAATCCAGCATGACTTGAATTTTTAAAAATTTACACAAAACATAGATTTTTTAGAAGAATTTTTTTATTTGGAATAGTACATCACACATGTATCACTAATATTTCCTCATCTAAATCACATACTCTCATGTGCATCTATCTTTACCACTCACCCAACTTTAGTTTCTGAGGAATGGTCCCTCTTTTTCACCAATAATGGAGATCACTTAAACAATCTTCAAGACACACATATCCTTTGGATATACCTTGAAAACATGCCCATATTACCTATCCTAGAATTATATTCCACTTTTGATATCCCATAGAAATAATAAAGTGTCATAAGATCTCCATTTTCAAGAGGCCCTCTAAAATAAGAATGAAGTCCTCAACATGACTACAATTCAATCACTAACCCTTTATACTCCATCTTTCCCCACTAAAACTATTATAAACAAACTAATTTAAATACATTGGTAAATATATTATACTGAAATTTTAATATGTTTATGGAAAAGCCATTATATATCTCCCTCCCATCCATCAGTAAATGAAAATGTCGCTCGTGTTATATGTGAACTACCACACCCATGAATGACACATTTCATTTTTCATCACCACCATGAATTGGTGGTTATAAGGGTAAATTTATTAAATAAAGAAGATATTTATTACATTATTAAGATTTAACAAAGAGAAACTTGGCATTGTATTAATATATATCCTCTTATTAATATACTATATTTTGTTCATTAAAAATTACAGAAACAAGATCATCACCAATTTCAACTTCATGAATCATAACTAAAATTCTCATTGATTGGAACTAGAAATTTATTAATCATTATGAAACATATATTCTAGTACCTTAAATAATTTAGTAATTATAAAATTGTTATAAAATTAAGCCGATCGAAATAAACACTACAAATTAGGTATAAAACAATCAAAGTTACTAACATCTGATGATAAAAAGAAACAATAAATATATAATAAATATATAATAATTAATTATAAACGAATTGTATAAAGTGAAATTATTTTAAAAGTGTTTTGAAATAAGTGATTAATTTGGTTATTTTTATTATACAGGAGGTTAAAAATCATTCCTGGAAGTCGAGAAAAAAGGTAAGAGTGTTCATCTGAATTCCCCTTAATTGATGCATGATTCCATATTTTATACCAATTTTTCTTTGATATGGCATAATTACTAACCCATTGAATTATTTTATTATAAATAACTTTTAGTCTAATGATTTAAAATCTGAGAACCAATTTTTTTAAAAAAATTAAGATATTGTATTTATTTTTTATATTTTTTGTAAATGTTTTTTTATTTTATGTGGGGAAGTAGTTGTTGGTCCAAATGATATTAGTTCAAAAGATTCATTTAAGGTTATATTGTCACAAAATCAAAATATATATTGTTTTGAATATTTCATTATTCAAATTAAAAAAAAACAAAATATTTTTTTAAAAATTTATGGACAAGCTGAGATAACCACTGAAGAATTCTGTACAATGTAATTCTAGTATTAAAGGAAGCCTAAAATTGGTTGGTCTTGGGGAAGGACCAGAATTAAGTCATTATGTTTGAATTAGAGTGTAATGGATGTAGGTATGAACACATGATCAGTTAGTGAATAGTAAAAGTAGGGTTTTATCATTGTTTGGGAAGGCATAGGTGGAGCATGAAAAGAAGTGGCCTCAATGAGTTTATTTAAGGTAGTGTGGTGAAAAGAGTATAATATGGAATATGAAGTCCAACATAAAAATTTTATGTGGGTTTAGTTTCACTAGATGATTTTCAATTTAAAAAAAAATACATGCCTGAGATTCTATTCAAGAAGTAAATTGTCCTTAAACTCACCCACACCTATATGAATCAAAATACCTCTACAAGGAATTCTTTCTATAGAAAAGAGGATAAATGAGATATTTTTAGGACGACACAATGGGCAGTGAGCGAAGTGTGTGACATGAACCAAAATATGATATATTTATGCTTACAATGTAATATATCAATGAAAACATTATTACTTCAGTTGGTTAGTCTGATGGTTTAATGTGAGGAAGATTTAGATGTCGATAAGTGTTAGTAGAAGTAGTCTATAGAAATACTAATAATATAATCAATAGAATATGAAGTGATATTAGTGACCAGAAGACTAAAGTGTCTATGTTTTTGAGGAGGAATATTATAGGTTTTGAGAAGTATGATAATAGATGATTTTTGGATAATGTTTAATATAGAATAATATCCATAAAAAGGATTGAAAAAAAATATTATTTGATGACATTATTAATGAAAAAACTCACCGCAGTGGAAGTGTCAATATGATCCAGGTTGTATCATGATTTTTTGTGCAATAGAAGATAGATTATATTCCATAATGAAGGATGTTTCTATAATGAGGCATACATGTATGGATTATTATGAATTTGATTATAATGAGGATTCAATGATAGGTTGATATAAATAGAATATAAATACAATAATAAATGGAAGATAAACTCTACATGCATTAGAAGATAAGGTATGGAAGTTAAAGCTTGAACAAATATGTTAAGATAAAGAAATAATGATTACCATAACTGCATGTTTAATTTCATAATTTGTTTGATGTTTTTAAATTCTAGCTATAAAAAGTTTGGTGTAGATTCTTAGTCTAGTGTTTGAAAAATGGATCATATGGTGCTTGTAAGATTCACATTTATGAAAATGTATTGAAACCAAATGATTAAACATTGTAATTGGATTTGATTTTAGATTGATTCAAAGGAATAAATTCTTTCATTCATTGATTCATTTTCTGGAAAATGAAAATTTTGATGATGCCTTGATAGAAAACCATGGATACCATTCTCAAATTTTAAAGCATGATTATTTATGATATTCCAGGGATATTTGAAGATCATTGAAGATGATTTTCATGGATATTATGAATAGGAACATCGAATCTAATAAAAATGAAGAATTAAAGGCATTCATATAGATTTATGAATGTGCAGAAGTTGTATAGTTCATATACCATGAATCTATTATTAATTTAGGAAATAGTGGAATATATAAGAAGAAAGTTAATTCAAGGCTTACTACTATTTTTTTGAGAATTATGAGAGAAGTTATTATTAAGGAGTTTTTCTATCTTTGTTGGATGAATATAAAGGTTCAAAGATATGTGGAAGTTCCATAGGTTTTAGTGTTGAAAATAATGTTCTTAATCTATGAATCTTTTAAATTTTATAGAATAAAAGTATATTTCTAGTAACATAAGTTTAAAAAAATTATTTTTTGGAAAATTACATTGTGACTAGAAATAAAAGTTACATTGTTAAGTTGGATAAAAATAAGAATAAAATATTTTAGCTGGTGGGAACCTGAAACATTTCTTGTTAGAAGATAAAACAAAATTTATGGGAGTTAACTCATTTAAATTTACTTCTATTATTTTTTAGATATTTATTGTTCAAGATAAAAACTGGACACAACAAGGATTAGGTATCCACATTGGGACCAAAAATTGTAAAAAAATTTGTTCCTTTCATTTGTTTTCTTTATCATTGAATTTTTGTGAGGTTGAGTTATATATTTTTGAGGATTATAATTTTAATAGGCTACATAGATTTATTTTAGGAGAAAGTAAATTATAAATTATCACCACTGATTCAATTCCCCTTCTCAGTGGTTTATATATTATTGGTAAATTAAATTGGTATTTGAGATACATAGTTTCCCTCTATAGGATCCTTAAATTTTTATAATGGAAAATATCAATTTTTAAATTGAGGAGGTATTTATACCCTCTATGAAAATAATTATCATGGATGGAAAAACATAATCACACCACATATTCTATATCATATTCTGGAGGTAATTGTTGTAGATATTATAGGATTTACACCCCTAGATAAATATGATTCTTTTTATTTTGCTAAGGAAAAGAACCTCAAGGTTGATGGAAAATTTTTAAATTCTATTCTAATATTCTTTTGTAAAAAGGTATATACTAAGGTGATGGGTATAAAAATTACAAAGGATACCTAAGAAAAACATGGAAGAATATTCAAGGGAAATGAAAAAGTAAAAGAAGTAATGATTTATATCTAGTGAATCTTGGTCAAATATATCAGGATGGCTATGGATGAGACTATTTTTTATTACTTCACAAGAGTGAATGAGGTATTCAACAACATCAGAGGATTTAATTTTTTTGAAAGATTCAATGATTGTTAAAAAATTGATAAAGAAATTTATGGATATGCTTGATCTTAAAGTGTAACACTTCTATATTTATTATATATTTCCATTCAATTATTTTTTAGGTCTTTAATTTCTTGTTTTACATGAAATATTGAGTTTAAACGAAATGTGATATACTATTGATATATGATTATTAAATTTTATATTTCTCACATATCTGTTGGATTGGTGTGTATAAATAGGAAAAACTAAATTATGAAAAATAAATTTTGACACATGTATAAAATTAATTCATTTGTTATAACTTTTTTTATAAATTAAAATAAATATATTTTAATGTAAAAAAGAAGTTTTTTTGGAAAACTGTTTTTATGCATTCAATGTGTTTTTTATAAATAAAATAAATTAATCACTATAAATGAATGGTTTTAATAAATTTTTTAGATATTATATAAAATAAAATATTTTAACATGCACATAATGGTTTTAGTATGAAATCAATAAAAATAAATTCAATTTTATGCGTAAAAATGAATTTTTCTAAAAACAATTTTCATTGCATTTTGCAAACATTTTTTAAAATTAATTTCTAAAATTTATAGAATTTTTTTCTGAGAAAAAAGTAAAAATATATTTAACAATAATTTCAATTTTTTAAGTAATTAAATTTAATTATTGATCATTAATAATAGTAATCTAGGTAAAAATTTATTACCACGGTAAAGGTTAAAAGGGTTAATGAGGGGTTAAACTAAAAAGATAAGGATTAAAATAACCAAAAATATTCTTTAAAATCTTATTATATGAATGTATTTAGATCCTATATCTTCCTATATTATAATTTTATCTAATTTGGATCCACTTTCCTTTGAAAGTGACTTTATTATATTTTAAAATTTGTAATAATTAAAAATGCACCACTCCCCTCACTTATAAAAGGGATCCTTTTATCATATCTTCTATACATAAATTAAACTCCTTAGATCAACCAATATATAATAAAATAATATCCCAAAATCCTTACACATGACCTTGAGGTTTTTGTGTTCTTGAAATATCCATCCAAGAATCATTAATGTGCTTCTAAAAGGAGGACACCAGAAGAAGAAGGATATATTCTTACCTATCATTTTCATGTTTATTTATTCCAAAAACTCCTTCAAGTGTTATATAACCATATAAACATGAGGGTATTAGTATATCTTATATACTGATATGTTTTTATGTTAATATTATATCCATTTTATATCTCTATCTTATCCATTGTAAAATGATAATGTCACTCATGCATACGTGTGGACTACCACATCCACGAAACAATGCGATTCATTTTTCATTTCCTCTATACATAGATGAAAATTAGGATATATTTAATGAATATATATGATATTTATAATATAATTATGATTATTAAAATTTTAATTATTACTTAACAATATTTTATTCCATCCATTAAAAAGTTGAAACATTACTCGTGCGTACGTATAGACTACCGTCTCCACAAAGTGATGCATTCATTTTTCAACACCGATTTATATACATGGTTATAAAAGTGTATAAAATGAAGAAATATGATAATTATTCTATGATTATTATTATGGATATGATGAAACTGTGACCAATGTGTAAGGATCCAAACCATCAAAATGAAATATACAAATAAAACATACCAGTTTTGACCCGAATATTTATTTTAATAAATAATTATTAATAGAAGGATAATTGGAAATTATAAAGGACTTATAAATTGTATTTATTGATTGAATATTATTTTATAATATAAATATAATAATTCTATATTTATTATTCACATTTTTTAAATTCATAATAAGAAATATGAAACTTGAAGTAAGAGTTTATATTTCAATATCATTTCTTTTCAGGATTGTTTATCTTAAATTTTCATTAAGGGAAACTATAAGACCCTTATCCTTCAACCCCATATATTTTCTTATAATATGTTTATTCCTATAATTTCTATGTATTAGTAAAATTTTCCCTTATTTGGTACTTAAAAATATTTATATTTTTTTTCTTCAGAAAAACTGACGTTATTTCCACTTGGTCGATTAACCTTTTATTCCATGTCCATGTTTCTTTAAAATGTTTTTAATAATTTTATTCTATATGATGAAATTATTGTTTAAATTAATTTTTAACCATATTTTAATTTTATTTTCATTGTTAAAAATTTAATTTTGATTTTTTTTCAATGAGGTTATTTATTACTTTTTACAAAAAATTGTGAAAATAATATTTTCTTTAACATTTAGAAAATGAATGTATTTTACCATTACCAAGATTGTTAATTATTTTTAATTTTCCTTTAAAATTGTCCATTTTTTTAAAATAAAGCATTTATTCATAATATTATGGAATTTATTTTAATGATATCGATGGAAAAGTATATTTTTCTCTATTTTAAAAGAAATTTTCAAAGAGTATGTTAAAGGAAATTTTTGTCAAATTAAATATCCTTTGACATTTATAATTCAACACTGAGGATATTTTATTATGATACCAACCACTTAATTTATCAGTTTGATTTATGATAATGGGTTTTTAAGAATGTTTTTATAAAATTAGTTTCTCTCCACATGTTAGTTAAGCTATAATGAAATAATGAATATTTTTTATGATACCATCCACATATTTTCCCTTGATGAATTGTGATTATCTGATGATTAAATATTTATGAAACATATTTTATTTCATGGTTTATTAAATAAATAAATTATAAATGTTTTTATGATATCATGGAAAACTTAAGTATAGTTTTCATTATATGACAGGTGGGATAGAAATTATATAACACACCAATGCATTGAGTAAATATTTATATCTAATAAAATAATATGGACTAGAATGGGGGGGAACCACATCAACACATGACTCTTTCAACTATGATAGTCTTAGGAGTGAACCTTGATTAAGGAAAGTATGTAATAGAGATTGAACCCATTCCAGCATGGGAATTTTTCAACTATGATAGTCTTGGAAGTGAACCTAGAATCTTGAAATACTTTTATATTCTTATGTATATTTCAAAAATTCACATCTCCTGCTTATGATATGTTCTCAATACTCATGATTGGTTTTTTATGATACAACACTCTTTTAAATTATGTAATTTTTTATGGAAAATCCTCATTCTATAGTTTTTTATTAATGATATTTGACTGATTGGGTATGAATTTCATAATTTATGATCATGTAATTAAACCTTTATACTTATTTTATGCCCACTTATGATCATTGATTGATATCTCAAATGTTTAACATTACCGAGCATCTGATCTCACCCTTTGTTATGTTTCTTTTTCCCATGTTTTGAATAAAGGTTTCAAATAGGGTATGAATAAAAATTCTGATATATATTAATAACTATATGGAATATTTTGATGATCATTCATAAAATAAGATTATTAAACACCTAGTATATAAAGACACCAAAACTTTATGGTTATGTGGTGTGTAGTATTTTGAGATATATTTAATATACATATAAAATGATGTAATGTTTATGTATGAAATGTTTGGGTCACCTCAGTTTGTATCAGATAATGGTTTAGTTATTTCTAGATATTAGGATTATAAAACATAGTTGAAAAATCTTGGGATAAGTCTTAGTATAATATAATCTCTTAAAGTTGTGGTAAAGTAGTGATTTTGTGGTTTCATATCAATGAAATGCATATCTTGATACAAAAAAGTGGTTATAGGATATGGAAAAAATGTAGATAGGGGTAATAACCCTAAAAAGGATGGTTGGGTATTAACTATATTTTCACTTGGTGCATGAAAAATAGGTCTAACTACACACCAAGTTTAACACTCATGAGGGATAAATTTTAGTTAATCCATATTCTATTTTTGAATAATTATGAAAAATGAGAGGATATAATATTTGACAACCTATGATAATCCATAATTATATGGGATAAAATTAAAGAATATTGGATTGAAATAAGGTGTTATAATTTAGGACACCAAAATAAAGATTTTTATAATCATATTGTTGATTACTCAGATTATTGATGTTTCATACCCACTTTAAGAATTTTGGATTTAGTAAGGGATTGAAGATAAAATGATAAAGTTGATATGGTGAAAAGTATTATCAAATATTAAATTATATTATTTAAGATTATTTATATAAAATACTTTATATCATGAAAAATATCTAGTAATGTTAATTCATATCTTCAAAGATTAGATGTCGAATTATCAGTGAAAAACCCTAATGGTATGATGATTGAATCACAAGTTTATAGCAATTCTCTGATAGATGTTAGTAGGAATTTGATTCCTAAAAATCATGTGATTATCACTCTAGTTGAATTTTATGTTGTTTTAGGAATGGATTGGATTTATTTATATAGATCCCATATCAATTTATAAGGGAGGGAAGTCACATTTTATATTTTTGAATAAACTTATGATAATCTCTTGGTGTGAAGATTAATATAAAATTCCAATGGAATTTACCTCCATTTTATGGGTATTACAACCTCTTCATAAGGGATATTTATCTCAAATATATGGGGGGATCAACATTGAAGATATTACTAATGAATTTTTAAAATAATTTCCTAGTGTTTACTTGAATCACGAAGTTGAGTTTTCGATAGAATTCATACCTAGTGCTACACTTATTCAAAGAATATATATAGAATTACCTCAATTGAGTTGCAGTAATTGAAGAAGTAACTCCTGTATAATATTTATAATGGATTTATACACCCTTGTGTGTCAACATGAGGTACAACTGTTCTTTTTATTAATAATAATGATGGTTCAATACATCTTTTCATTAATTATCAACAACTAAAAAAGATCACTATTAAGAACAAGTATATGCTACCCCACATCGATGATATGTTTAGGAGGAGATCAATATTTTTCTAGGATTGATCTTCGATCTGGATATCATCAATTTAGGGTTAGGGAGGATATATATAACAAAACATTCAATACAAGGTATGTTCATTATGAATTTATATTGATTCCATTTGGACTTACCAATTATCCTACTATATTTATGTATTTAATGAATAGAGTCTTTATAGATTACTTAGATCTGTTTGTGGTAGTATTTATAGATGATATTTTTGTATATTCCAAGTGCAAGGATGAGCATGGAGATCATTTTAGGATTGTGTTGAATTCTTAGAGGAGGGATAAGTTGTATCTCAAATTTATGAAGTGTAAATTTTATCCATATAAAGTTTCATTATTTTGTCATATAATCTCAAGAGAGTTTATATTTATGGATCTCTCCAAGAAAAAAATTTATTGAACAATGTACAAGATCAACCTTGGTGACTGTTATCTATAGTTTTCTTAGGTTGTATGGATAATATTAATAGTTTGTCTTATATTTCTCAGGGTTATCTAATCTTATAACCATGTTGACATGAAATTAAGGTAAGTTCCTTTAGAAAGATGAATGTTAGGAAAATTTAAAGGATCTGAAAATAAGGTTTCTCACCACACCTGCACTCACACTACCCTATAATGGATAAGATTTTGTGATCTATTGTGATTTATAAAATAATAAAACAGGAATAATACTCATTATAAATGATATATTATTTTTTTATTCCACACAAAAAATAGAAAATTCATGAGAACAATTTATTTACACCTTATTTATAGTTAGAAATGGTAATATTTTTATTAAAAATACAGAGTCGTTACCTTTATGTTGAAGTATGATATGTATATATAATGATCATAAAATCTTGAAGTATATATTCTCATAGAGATATTTGAATATGCACCAAAGGATATGTTTAGATTTAATTAAATATTATGACTACTCAATACATTATTAGACTAGATTGGAACAAAGTTGGAGATAACCATGTAACATTTTTTAGATAACTATGTGATTAGGAATAGAAGAAAAACAATAGTTTGTGCATTTTTTTATTAGATAGGTTGGCCAAATCATCTGGGTACCCTAAATAGGTTGTGATCCTCACATGATTGGCACACAATTTGATAAAATAGGTAACCAAACCATGCACACCAAATTACATAATCTAAAAATTTGTTATTTTAATCCAAAACCTCCTCAAACACACCCATTATTCATACTACAGCTATGGATCTCAAACCTAGGGTTTTAGTGTGAATTCATGGTCACTCCTCTCCCTCCAAACTTATATTACAATTTATATAGAGGCTTTGGTCCCTGAAAATTCAAGGTAATAGTTTGTCATTCCTCCATTAGTTATGTTTATTCCTGACATCCTCTCTTATTTTTGTAAGGAATCATAGATCCAGGTTGTCATGACTAGATAAATGGATTCATTCATGATCAAATGAGTAAAATTTGGATAATTTAAGGATTGAAACATATAATGAAATGAAATGAGGTTTTCTCTAACTTGAAACCTGACTCGATATGTCATAAGGCCCAAAGTTCATTCTTGATACCCATTGGCTATAAACTAGTTCTTGGACATCACTTGAAGCTCATTAGGAATGAATTTCCCCTTATAAAATGATATATATAATAGTAGAAAGTAAACCATATACCATCCAATAGGAGATAAAAAATATAAACACCCAAAACAAAATATACAACTATTACATAGTAGATCATACAATGGAAATAAATATAGAAAATAATAAACATAAAAAAAGTCGAAAGAGGCTAATATAAAAATTTAACGATGAAAGAATATCCACAAACCAAAACCAAATATCATTCACATTACCCAAAATTACAACCCAACCAAAAATATCCCCCTGTATTATGAATAGAGGTGACATAAGCTAGAAAATACCTAGTCCAATACAAATATAAGTGTGTGTTAAAAATCCTAGTAGCTCACCACCCACTGAATCTAATCATTCACATTCATAATACATCCTAAAAATTATAGTTTTAAATATAATATAAAAATACATATTTTCTATAAACATTTATATAAAGAAATAAGAAATATGTCCTTAATATGATAAAAAATATTTTTCCCAATATCTTCATTAAATTAAAACAATCACTTGGAAAACATATTTTCCCCATCAAACACCAATTGGACAAACCATTATTTTAATTTCCAACTTTATAAAAATTTCATAAAAACACTTTTAAAATACAAATTTCAAAAGAAAAAAATAGGTTTAAAATTTCAAGTGGTTTTGAAAAATTTATTTAAAAATTTATTTCCTAATAAAACTCAGCATAAGGAAATAAAACTATTTTTTTTAACCAACACACACCAAAGTTTCAAAAATAATCCATTTACCCTTTTTATATAAAAATACTCCAAAGATATTTGGAAATAAACTCTTATCATTTAAAGATCAGACCTTCAAAACTCATCAATAGAATAGTTTAAAATAATATTAAACCATACATTAGCCTTTCATATTTGTAATACCCTTAAAAACCCCTTTTAAAAACATAAGAAAATAAAACCACAACCAAAATAAGGAGGAAATAACACCAGAAGAAACCACCATTTCAAAAACACACATCCGAAGTAAATAATCAACAAGTACATGGCTTCCATGAAATAATCCAAGAAATAGTGGACAAAATAAAAATAAAAAGATAAATCCCAAAAAATGATCCTAAATAGGATCCAACTGTCATATGGGAATCATCGTAATATTCAAGTAACCACGTTCAAAATGGAGACATGATCCCTAGGATGGAACTGTTAATCTTGTCTACATCTCTGGCAGTCTCATTAGACTATCCAAAAATAAAACCTCTTGGTATCTTACCACTACCATAAGAAACTAAAACGTTTACTAGACCACACAAAACTCTATCCACTTGTCCAAGCCGATGTGGTATAACCATGTGACATTCCCTATTCAGTAAATTTATATATTAGGGTTTCCAATTATCCATACCTCTAATTTTTCATCAAGGACTTCCCGTGATAATTAAAATAAAGATGGGCATAATTAATCATTACATGCATTAAATATAAAACATTTTAAGTAACTCATGCCTCACCTCCTTACACCCTCACAAAAATAGATCTAACCACATAAAATCATAAATAACATATAAATATAAAAAAATATAATACATCCTTTTATGGGATCACAAGGTACCATAAGTATCAGAAGAATCACATGAGGCTAATTATAGTCTCACACCTTTTCTGAAAACCCATTTATCATAAAATTCCAAATGAGCCTTTTCCCAAAATACACTTGGAATTCCAAGCCCAAGTCACACAATTTATAATTCATACAAATCAACAATTGTGACTAAATTTTATTAAATAAATTTGAAAACCAAAATGGAACTCAGAATTCCCTTAAAACAACCTTTGAAATCAACAATGTTTTTTAAAAGTTTTCAAATACCATACAAAATGGTCAACAAACCCCCTTTAAAATGAATCAAACCATTTGAATTATTTCTAAATATCTAATTTTGGATAAAGTTATAATTCATAATTATCTTTTAATAATTTAATAAAAATTATCATTTTATAATTATATTCGATAATTATCTCTGATAATTAATTATCCACTGATAATTATCTTATAATAATATCTTTATAAATTATCATATGACAATTTTATGTTTTTACTTTATAATTATCCTTTAATAATTAATAAAATTACACATTTATAATTATATAAATTATTTACTGAAAATTATCTTATAATAATTTCTTATAAATTATTAAATCTCAAATTGAAAATAAGTAGGTCTGATGAATGATTTTAAAAACATTAATATGATGCTAAACACTAATTTTTAAAGTAAAAAATTCCTTTAAAATACATTTAGTAATTTTTATAAACACTTTTCATGGAATCCCATTCTATTCATAGGGATAAAACCACTTTTAATCCACTTTAGCTTTTTCATGGATCATATATATAGGTAGATCTTTAAAAAGGAAACATTTTAAAATCAACAATAATCCATTGAAATATATTGTTACGGGTTTACAATGAACCAATTACCTAGATTAATTAGAAAACAAGTATAAATTCATCACCTATGATAGAAAATTCTCAAACAAACCTCCAGAGTTCATCTACATTCCCTAGAAACAAAACACCCTAAGAATCAAACACACCAATCCCCAAATCTAAACCTTGAAATCCTTAGGGATCATGGGATATGGATAAATTGAATGGAAAGGGTAGGGTGAGGAAGGAAGGGGAAAATACAAGAAAAGAGTCCCACCAAAGACATAACCCACTTAGATCAAAGGAAGAGACCACTAAAATAAAAGGGAGGAAGGAAGACAAGCTCCTAATGAACCAAAGAGGGTCAAACGAGAGCGACGAGAGAATAAGGGGGCTCTAAATCCTAAAAATAAACTAGGGAATTTGGGTAAATTTCTAAATTTTATGTTATTGGGCAGACCATATGGTTTTTCTTCACGATTTAGAAAACTATGGGCCGACCATCTACATGCCATTACCTAGACCAGACCCACCCACATGATTTACCTGGGACTCAACACGATTAGACAAAGTATGCACCAACCATTCAAAATAGAATTGTAAAATTACAAATAAAATCCATATTATTATCATATTGTTTACTATACTATGTAAAAGATATTTGTTAACACTCCATTTCCTAAAGTAACCTTCACATCTTCACTTAGAGATCTCACATTTGAGTAAACCCACATGCCACCGATGAAACAAAAAACTATGCACATTAAAAAGGAACTGCATATAGGGGTTAGCTGGTTCCATGTATGGGTATTCATAATTTTTACCTTAAACTATGCACACTAACTGTACACTAGAAAAAAACTAAAAAATTTACAATTTTCTAAATGAAACTCCTAAGAAACATAAAACAGCCCTCAACCACATCAAACAACATAAAATAAAAACTATAATAACACAATTGGTGTCACAATTTTCCCCACCATGGCATTTTTTCCCATAAAATGTATCAAGTCCTAGTAGAAGACAATGAAAAATAGATTTTAAAACAAAACCTTAGGTAAAAAGAGAAGTCCTCAAAAAACTGGTTGAATCCTCAAACGAAACTAAATGTCCTCAAGAAAAACCAATCAATACCTGAGCATAGTGAAGCTCTAAGATATAATAGACCTATCCTAGGTGTCTTAACCATTTATAATTAATCAAAGATGGGGGAAGAACCCAAATAATATTTTTCAAAATACACGAGGATGTCACTGAGCCCCCACATTCATGAAAGTTACAAAGGAATTTAAAAAACTCTATTGGAAAAATCAAAACCACAAAAAACCTCCAAACCATAATAGAAAAGAATTAATCCTCAAAATATCCAAAAGGACCACAAAATTAGATCACTAAGCTCATGGTATTCCAAAATCCAAAAATAATATCAACCTGGAACCTGTCTCATGAAAAAATGAAACAAATCTATCCAAAGGTGCGCATCTGATATACAATGGTGTTTGAATCCAAATAAAATAAATACCATACCATGATTATTTTGATACACTGAATAGCCTAATGGTATCCATAGTCATACCATAATAAATACAACACCCTAGTTACCCATGCATGCACCCTATATTCTTCCCATGTCCAAACCACAAACCCAAGCCCAAACCATGGTCAAAATCATGTATAAGAAACACCATGAATCAGTAAGATATGCGGAATGAACATTCCACAAAATAGCCACAAATCATAAAGAGAAACTAAAGAGAACACTGAAGAAGTTTTCAAAAAGAGACATATTCTCTAAACTTAATAAGAATAAATATAAAAATGATTTTCATTGTAAAAGAGCCACAACCAAACAACTAATGGATACAAAAAAATATATCCAGTACATAAACCAAATATCTCTATGCACAATCAATAAAACATCCCAAACTAGAGCTCACATAAGAGTCTCCAAAAAAATCGACCCTCACTGGTCCATCCTTTGAATCAAGGCTCACTACCCAATCCACCCAACATACACAATTCCTAACTAAACTCTCTCAAAAAATACATCCCAAAAAAACTCAAAATAACACCACTAAGAGGAAAAGACAACACATTCCACTCCATCCATAGATTGGTCAGTGTTAACTCCACAAGGGGGAAGAAACCCCGAAATAAACACTCGAAGTCCACACCAGAACTTTTTGGGGGGCTTATATAAAACCACATGAGACATGAGATTAACTTAATCACATATCCTAAAGAATAACAAGCAGTCTCAAAATCATAAGAGGGAAAAATAAGATCACAAATTTTTATAGATAAATCAAGGATCTTTTAAAACATCCCTATTTTAAAATGATGAGCCTCATAAAAATAAGTTCTAAAAAACCATTTTCAAAAACCAAGGAACCATTAAAAATATAGAATGATTTCACAAAATACAAATGGAAATCATTTCATGCTTTTAAAAACACCCTCTCTTGGATTAATTCCAATATATTTTTGAACTCTTTCATAAACAATTCCATTTGATATTTAAATCCAAGACACCTTTCAGATTCCATGATAAAACAGATGCTCATGCTGTGAAACCACTTCAGATCACATTTAATTTTCAAAAAAACTAATGCTAAAACCCGAACTAAACCATAAAATTAATTTTCTTGGAAATTACTAGCCTCTCTTAAAATATAAAACTCTCCTTTTAAAACACCATGTGAACTTGATTAGAGAATAAATAAAAAATAAAATGTTTTAAAAAAATTTAATGTGAAATCTCCCATTAAAAAATGTTTCTTGAAAAAAAAAACTCATTTCATAAACAAGAACCAAGTAATTTATTTAACCTTGAAAAAATTTCCACATGAAATCCATTTTTCACACACAAAACCCAATTTTACATCATAGGATAATTCACATAAATAAAGGCATAACACAAGCCTCAAACAGAATCCAATCAAATCATGCCAATATATCACAAGTCCAGCCTTGAGTCCTTTCCCAATTCCCTAACACACTAGTTAATCCAAACATAAAGGGTTCTAAATATAAAAATCAAACAGGATGCAGAAACATACCCGACATGGACACATGGTTGACGACCACATTCCATTCGTGCATTGGTCCCTACAATGTTCCATGCATTAAGAATTGCATTTTCATATGACTTGTCAGCCCCTTCAAGCCTACCTCATGCTTCAATACACCTTTCCATATCAATCCCCAAGTACCAAACATGATCCCCCAAGGAAACTCAAGCCCTACCATTAAGGTTCAAAACAACACTAACATCAATATCCGACTATAATCCAACAGAGCCATTAAATAGAAATCTAGAATCAAAACAAAAACCCTAACTACCCATGGTAACATGAGGATCAGGGTGAGAAAGATCTCATGACACTCCCCACACCCACATTCTGAGTCCCAACATCATTATCTCTATTCTGCTTACACCCAAAATAAAAAGAGAGAATACAAAAAACAAGGTCCCATTGAGAACCTAATCTCTCATATCATTTTGTAACTAACTGTCCTAGGGTGTCATCTAACATAGCACCTGACTTGTTCTACTACAAGGCCTAAAGGGCATTCCTGATCCACATGGGCTGACAACTAGTTCCTGGACATCATAAGAAACACCTTGTATTATTATAAAAATGGTGTTTAGTGACAGTTTAGACCGCCCACAAACCATTTAACGATGGTTTCCCCAAACCAATGCTAAATTGTGTGTCGATAATCATTTATAGGCGGTTATAAATAAAAAATAAAAAATAAAAAATAAAAAATAATACATAATAAAAAAGAAAAAACAAATAATAAATAATAAGTAAATAAGTAAATAAATAAATAATATGATATTAAAATGTAAATAGTAAATAATTAATAATAAGTAATAAGTAATAACTAAATAGAAAATAAATAAATAATAAGAAAATAATAAAAAAATTAATAATTAATAAATAATATGTAATAATATATAATAGATATTAAATAAATAATAAATAATAAATAAGTGATAATTATTAAATAAATAAATAATAAATAAAAATTACATAATTAAATGATAAATAAATATTAAATAAATAAATAATAATTTAATAATAAAAAATAAATCAACATATCTTAAATAAGTAATAAATAAATAATAAATTAATATATAATAACAAATAGATAAAAAAATAAAAATAAATAAATAAAAATAAATAAAAAATAAATAAAAGATAAAAAATAAAAAATAAAAAATAGTAAATAAAAAATAAAAAATAAAAAATAAAAAGTGGTAAATAAATGTATATATTTACATATAAATTCATTTAAATACAGTTACATACATCTTATTAAAATATAAATATATAAATAAATTAACATAAATGTATATAAATACATGTATGGAGACACACACACACACCAACCAAAAAAATACATATAAATATATATACAAAGATCATATATATTAATATACATTAATGCATATTAATATACATAAATGTATATAAATATCAATAAATATATATAAAAATAATGAAATTTATATAAATATATGTCAACACACATTCATATTATATAAATATATGTAAATGTAAATATATATAAAATTATATATATATATATATAAACATAAGTAAATATAAATATATATATACCCACATAATATATAGAAATATATAAACATAAATACATATAAATATTTGTAAATATATATATATATATATATATATATAAATAAAAATATGCATAAATACAAATAAATATCTATGAATTGACACAATTATATATATATATATTTTAAAATATTGATAAATATATAAAAAATATAAATAAATATAAATAAATAAATAAAAATGCATAAATATATATATACAATAGATAATAATTCACCAAAAGTGGGAAAAGCGCAATAATTTCAACACCATCAAATCAATAGGAGTGTAAATCCATGGAAAAAATCTCAACTAGACCAATAAGAATATGAATACACTCTTAATTGAAGATGAAATCATATCTAATGTTAAAAAATCATGGTATCCAGACAAAGAAATTAATTTTAGTGGAATTTTTCACTTTTTTTACCTTTAAAATTTTTGTCCATGGTACCCTAAGCTATTATAGTGTATATCTTTTCATAGGCTTCAATTTGATATCTTAGAGATCCAAATGTACTCTAAGATCAAAATTTATGACTATTTGAAGTTGAAGGTTGGTTTTCAACTTCACTTAAAATTGTAATAAATTTTAGATTATTAATTATTATCAAATTATTATCTTATTTTATCATATACCATTTTATAAGATTTAATATTTACTAGTTTTAGAGATAAAATGGACACCTAGATCAAGTGTTATACTCATTTTATGTTGATGTTTGTTTTTTCAACTTATCCTATAATTAATTCAAGTTTAAAATAATTACTGACTAATAATTATAAATTATTAATAACTAACATATAATAATTATTAAAAAATTTAAAAAATAAAAAATAAATTATTATAAAAAATAAAAAATATTTATTAATAATAAATCATAATTAAATATTAAATATTAAATATTTTTTCTCATCATTTCATGCCAGTTTTGAAAAAATAGCTGCAAAAAATAAACTAAAAATAAATAAATAAATAAATAATATTTATGGGTAGTTTTTTAATTAAATCCAAAAATAATAAGAAAAATAAAATAGAAAACACGTTTAGGGGTGGTTTTCAAAACCCCCGCTAAAAAAATTCTATGGAATTTATTTTTTCTTTTAGTGTTGGGAACAATTATTCCCTTATAAAATGATATAAATAACCAACATAAAGAAAACCATAATCCAATATGTAATAAGCAATATGAACAACCAAAATGAAAATATACAACTAGAACATAATATATCATACAAGATAAATAAATATAGAAAATAATGAACATAAAATACCACATGCTAATGTGGATAAAAAAATCACAAGCTTAATGAAAATCCCCAAACCACCTCTAATAAGCTTCTAAATGACCCATGGTCACCACCAACATAGACATCTACCTCAGAAGATCAATATAGGTGAAAAAAACTAGAACATAAAGATATATATTAAAATATACTCATTATATAAGCATCCTAGTAGGTCATCACCCTCTGAATCTAAGCAATTTCTTTCATAATACCTCCTAAAAATGATAGTTTGAGATATATACAGTATAAGTTTTTTAATAATCCTTTAAAAAAAGAAATATTCCAAACATATTTTTTTCTTCTAAAAACTAATTTTCATTTATTTTCATTAAATGAAAATAATTTCATGGAAAACACCTTTTTTCCAACCAAAAAATCTTAAAAAATCCTCGTATTCATGTCCCACTTTAGAACAATTTCATAAACACATTTTTAAAATACACATTTTAAAATTCAAAAGTGGTTTCCAATTTAAAATGGTTTTCCAAAACAAATTTAAAAATTGAGTTCCAAATAAAACTAGGAATGAAGACCTAAAACTACATTTTTAAAATCCACAAACATGAGAGTTTAAAAACCCAACAATTTCCAAATTTTCTATAAAAAACTCTAAATATATTTAGAAATAAAATATTTACATTTGAAGATAAATCCTTTAAAATATTCTTGATTATAGTTTGAAATAATATTAAACCTCTCATTTACCTTCCTTCTTTATAAAACCTTTCATAAACCGCTTTTCAAAACATTTGAAAAGAAAACCATAACACAAAGAAAAAGGAAATCCCATAACTGAGAACCACCATTTAAAATTCATACATCAAGATTAAATATGAAACAAGTACAATTGTTCTATGAAACCACCCATGAAGTAGGGGAGATAATATAAAATTGAAATTCCCTAAAAATATACTAAATAAGATACTAGTTTCCTAGGCATCATCTTAAGAATCAAGTAAAAAAGTCCAAATTGGAGACATAATCCTTATTCCAAAACAATTGATTACATCTTTTTCCCCATTAGTCCCATCAGACTATCCAAAAATAAAACCTCTTAGGATCTTATCATTACCATGAGCCAAAAAAATGTTTCCATCTCATAGGACCCAATATCCACTCAGTATAGATGACATGGTATAGTTGAGTAACCTTCCCTAGTAATCATAGTTTTGTAATAGGTATTTCACTTATCTAGACCTTTATTTATCCACCAAATAAGTCCCATGAAAATTTAAATGTAGGTGAGAACAATCAATAATTTCTAGAATCAAATATAAAATATTGGAAATAACTCATGTCTTAGCTCCTTACACCTACATAAAAATATCCCCAACCACATCAAAGCATAAAAAACATATAAATACACATAAATATAAGAAATCCCCTTATGGAATCCTAATATATCATAGGCATCACAAGAATGACACAGATCTAAAGAGGGTCTCACACATTTTATGAAAACTCATTTATCAAAAAATACTAAACCTTATGCTTCCCAAAACACGCTTGAAATGTCAAACCCAAATCACATAACTCAAACTTTTCCCTATCAAAAGATCAGATTAAATTTTGTTAAATAGATTTGAAACCCAAATGGGAACTCACACTTCACTTAAATAATTCATTGAAATCATATATGGTTTTAAAATGGTTTAAAATACTATATGTAAGGGTTTACACACCCACTTCAAAATGAAATAAACCATTTGAATTATTTCAAAAGACTTAAACACCTTAAATACTAAATTTTAAAATAAATTCGTGCGAATTGTTTTTAAAAACCTCAATATGATGATCTCCACCACTTTAAAAACGAAACACATCCTTTGAAATCCATTTAAAAAATTTAAAAAATAATTAGCATGAATCCTATTCCATACCAAGGGTTAAAAAAACTTTAAATCCACTTTGTACCCTCATGGGGCATACATATCAGCATAAAATTAATAAATAAAAATTTTAAAATGAACAAGAATCCATTTACAACAAATATAAAGTGAAAAAAAGAAACACCAACCTCATTTCAATGAAAAATAATCCAAAAGGCATATCATATGATGGTGAATGCTCAAACAATCCTCAAGAGGTCATCCACATTCCTTAAAAACCAAAATACCGGTGAATAAAACACCTCAATACCTAAATCTAAACCTTGATATCATTAGGTTTCATGGGATAGGGATAAAAATAAGGGTAATTCTAGGGGAAATGAAGGAAAGAGGGAAAATAAATGAAAAAATTCTCACCATAAAAGGAACCCACTTTAATCAAAGGAGGATACTACCATAATGGATTAGAGGAAGGGGATGTAATGACTTGAACTGTTATATATAAAATTTACCCTTTAGTTTTAATTAAATATCTTATTATATAATATGGTGATAGAAAAAACATACATACATTTAGTTTTATTATATATTATTGGATTTAAAATACTATTAAGAATCATATCTATTGATAATATAGTCATTGAATAGTGATCATATGATTAGTATAAATATAGGGTTTTAACAAATCCAATTAGCAAGACAATGGAAGTGATGACCTCAACCAATAGGATCATACCCTAAGAATCAAATTTACTATAGCTTTAAAGGGAGATAGAATATCTAGGATTTTACATAGTCCAAGCGCATGATGAGACCCAACAACTTAAGCATGAGTGAAACTGTTTACAAGAGAAGTTCAACCTCATCGAGACCACGACCCAAACCATGTATGTGGAACTACCCTATGAAAGTCTCACCATCTTACACCTTACTCTTAGGGTGTTTTTTGGTGTATGAATGGGATATGTATAAAGTCCCTATCATTATGAGTATGTACATTATTTTTTATAGAATAATGAATATATTTTAATTCTTCTATTCTTACTCTATAAATGGTCTTATTTTGATACAATAAAAAACAAATAATATTTTTGGTTAATATTCAAATTCTATAATGGAATTTATTTTTTTGAATTAATGAATTTATGGAAAAAATAGTATTTTAATAAAATATTATTATTAAATTATTTTCTCAAATTTAAATGATCATAAAAATTTTATGAAGTCAAATTTAATTTCTATAAGGGTTTAAAAACTGTTATTGTGAAAAAAATGAAACATTTCTCAATAAAGATTGGTTATTAATTTAAAAGTGAAAATACAGATATTTATAAAATTATTTAGACAAAATACTATTATTTTTGGCATTAGAATTTCAAAATTATCCAATAGTGATTTTTTCATAATTTTCCAAGACATTCAAATTTTTGGGTAAAAATTAAATACAGTTTAAATATATAGTGTGTATTATGACATTATAATGACCCAAAAGTGATGTAATAAATACAATAAAGGGGATAAAAACCATATATATGTTTTAACATTAAAATAAAGTAATATTTTTATTTTATTAATTTTATAAATCCTTTTTTAATCCTCCAAAACCATTAATATATTTTAAGGTTTTAAAATCATTTCTTTAAGAGTATAAATCACTTACACATAATAAAGGGTGTTATTTTATTACTTTTAACCATATACATTATAAAATAATGAAAACCACTCTAATTTTATAGAAACCATGGGCAAAAAACATGCAAACTTTTTTGGTTTTGGTTATTTTATTATATAGAGTCAAATCCCTATGTTTGAGAAATAATAAAGAAATCCCCACACATTTTCTATATAAACCCACTCAAGCTCTAATTTCTCTTCACTAAAAATCATTGTATCTCATCTTTAATATTACCTCACCTTCTATAGTCCTCCTAATGTTCCTAAAATCTCTCACAAATCTCCTCCCAAACATTTGGAGTCACACACTCTTGTAAGGGATCCTTACCTTCACTCTCATCTAGTTATAAATTTTTGTTTTCAGACACTTTTAATTGAAATCTGAGAAACCTCATAGATAACTAGATCAAACACAAAAAGAAATTATAGAATTGTTAAAGAAAATTTTTATCTGATTGGAATCAATCTCCCTAATCAATTTCTAGGGAAGGGAAATTACCAGAGTTTCAGGATCATCATTTATGATGTCTTTATAATGATACACCAAATAGTACCAAGATTGCATTTATTCCACCTTGTTAATATTCTCCTTGATAAATCCTATAACCAATATTCATTCCTTCTTATCAATCCACTCACATTTTTCTTAAGTAGTGTCTATTTGGAGAAATATTTCCATAATTTGATCCACCTCTTCCTGCTTCGCCTTAATCTTTAGAATGTCCTCCACGATTTCTTCACCCAAGTGCATGAGTAGTTCCCTATTTTATAGAACTGTATCTTCCTGTCGCTGAGGGACTTTGGGAGTTCCTACCTTATAATACTATCTAGGAGTATGTATAGCATCCTTCATCCACACACCCTCTAATTAGAGAAGTTTCTCCCCATGATGATCCTCAGTCATCTCTTCTACATCCCCTTGAGGATCCACCACAGCTTCTGAGGGGCCCACAACTTGTGAAACCATATTAATGTTTTATGGGGGCATGATATATCCTATTTATTGATCCTCATTTTCTCCATACACTATCTTGGGCTTCTATACCTTGTATTTACCACCTCTTTTGGATGAACGTGTTTCCATTTGCCTATGTAGGTATAAGTAGGGCTTCCATCCCTTTGATTTATGCTTCTTGAAGACAATGAAGCTCCCGAGGTCCCTATTTTCTTTGTTTCCCTTATTCCTCATTGGAATGTGAAAAAAAATACCATATCCTCTTATTTCTCCACAAACTCTACTTTTGAGTGATAAATGGAGTTTTCTACCCCGCCATCAGCACTTAGGCTATCAAATTGATTGTTCAAGTTGAGATAATACATAGTCCATCTCGGATTCATCTGACTACTGGCATTATGCATTGGATCCTCCCACTCCTCGCCATCCATATAAATTTCCTCCACAATCGTTCGAAGCACATGTTTAGGTTTGTTACTATTTTTTTCATGCACTAGCACAACATAGGTATGTGATTTTGAGATCACAACATACTTATCATTTAAAATATCAGCTCAAACTCAACCCACAGAAACATGTTCATTAGCCTTGGGGCCTCCCAGATCCTACTTCAGGCAATCAAAAACATCTACCACCTTCGAGTTACCCTCAGTACTATTTTCTTGAACCATATCTTACATTGATTTCTTCCTGAATGTACCCAGAGATGATTGTTCCATCCAGCCTTTACCAGATCCAGCAATCGGGCTTCTGTGACTACCTCTAAAGACTTTTTTCATCTACCTCCCATGCCTACAGACTAACTTTCCATGACCCAATTTCTTGAACGATGGACAGAAATCAATCCACCACTAAAATATAATGGGATTCTTTGAACTAAATTCCTCCCCAATAGTAATCCAAATTAGATCAACTAAAATTATTAAGATGTATACGTCCATGAAAATTCAAGTGGATAAAAGATGACACACATACCTAGTTCTACTATCATAAAATAGGTATATTCTTACCATATTTCCTATAATTTGTAAAATTTAAGGATTTTGGAACGGTAATGGAATTATTGGGAGGCTAACCCAAATTGTTTTTGTCGGGGTGTCGTAATTAATATGAATGTTGAATGACCACCTGAGAATAGAGAACCAGAATCTATTGCAGGTGCGGGGAGAAATAAACCACACCTTAATTAGGTCAATCTATACTGTAAATTGAATAATTATGTTCTTTATATCCATTAAACCCACCATTGCATGATTTTGTAATCCCCAAAAACCAAAAACATTCTAGTTTAATATGTCTACAGATGGATGATGCTGATTAAACTAAGTAATGATAGTATGTTTTAGGAGAGACGATGCTTTAGAAAACTCCACATGAGATATCAGAAGGTTAAGAAAACTTTTTAAAAGTTCTGGGACCTTTAGACTAAGCAAGATCTGGGGAAAAGAAGGGATGAAATCAGGGTTGGAGAATAAAGTAAAGGCGATTGATGCTCTTTGTGGTGAAGGTACCTCCCCCAATAAGGGAGAGGGACCAACATGACAACCATCAAGTCATTGGGATAGTAGAACCCTAGCTCTAATCGAGATTAGAGGTACCCAAAAAACTTGTCCTCCTCACCTTATCTTCTGTATTCAAGTTTTTTTATTATCTTATGCCTTATATTTCTAATTCATATTATTGGGATATATATTTACATGTCCTCATTGCTACCCATTTTTGACATATTATTATATACCCATTTTTCTCTCATCAAAACAGTTTACATATTTTTAAGTGACACTGTTAGGCTGCTGAAATTTCACCATGTTTTTTCATTCCAAAATAATTGTGTAGTGAATACCATACCTATTAATTATCAAGGGTGTTAACCTTTATAAACTTATACTTATTTAAATCGGGACTTAAATTTATATATTTCAAACTCCATTATTTTTTAATAAGATATAATGATGAATGAATCCATGTTTTACGATCTATGTGGCACAATTATACATGAGAATGAAACGAAAGTGACAAGTGTACCCAGAATTATATAGTTCTCAAATTCATTGAGAAATGTTTAGTCTCATGATAAGTCATGTTGGGACATGGATTAAACCTAATTACTTTATGGAAATTTTTCTATCATGATTTATTAGTAGCTATCATTGATCTATGTTTATGATTTAGTGTTTTAATTTGTTTCCACATTTCCTATGTTACCTTGATGATTATCGTGCTATATCATGTCTAATTGTTCATGTTTATGATTTATACTCTTTTTATGACTCATTGAAATGATTATTGTCTAACATGTATTATTATATTCATGTTATTCCATGTTTATTTCCTTACTAGGCTTTATTGATCACCCCTTTCTTATGTTTCTCCCCTGGTTATCCCATGCAGTATTAAGTGTGAGTATATTAAAGAAGTTTTCAATAAAGATGATGTTTTTCCTAATTTAAATTGTTATGTAATGTAAATAATTCCAAAATACACTATACTTCTCAATATTATGGTTTGTATTAAGTGTAACCTTATGTAATAAATCATTTATTAATGTGAATAAATAACATAACTATCATAGATTCTATAAAATGAAAAGTTTAGTTATTTTTGGGATCTAGATTAAAAACTATAGTGAAAGGATTAGGGATAAGAATAAGTATAAGAAAATATACCTAAATTTTGGTAAGTAAATATTAAGTGGTTTATCAATAAAATAAATTTATGTATGGATACTACAAGTGGATGTGTTTTTGGAATAGTTGTACATAGGAGTAAAACATGAAAACAACATGTTAATCTAGACTCGAATGGGAATTGGTTCATGACAATAGGCCTTACTGCACACCTAGTTTGACACTACAAGATATATGCTTTGGTAAATTCATAATCTCATTATGAACCATTATTATGTTAGCAAAAAATAGCCATAATAATATATTTTAGGAAATAGATCATGGATAACATAGATTAAAGCCTAGAAATTCATAAGTTAAGGAAATACATGTAATTTATAATTTATCCCTTTAATGTCTATAGATTACCCATTTATGTGTTTAATATTTAAAAAAAATCATCCATAATTTTCCCATTAATCTATTGAATTACTAGAAATAAGAGGAATCAGGTAAACAATCAATGTGATAGGAAACGTGAGGAATTCCCCAATGATATAACCAACCCAATGAGAGTGGGAATCATGAAATTTGCGATTATAATATCTCAGATGACTTAGGTTTTGAATAGAAAAATATAACTATAAGAGCTCCCAAATCACTCTAAGAAATAACAAGTAGAAATTAATAGTTTTATGTGGTAAATGTCTTTGAATTTCAATGGATAACAGATCCCTTAATCATAGAATAATGCATTAAATCCATTGGGAAGATCCTCTCCATCCTTAAAATTTCTGATACAGAGAAGGTTTTATTGGCGTTTATCACATGGAGAGATAATTTTATCAGTGGTGGACATTAATCAGGAATATAAAGCCTGAGGAAGAGATAAAAGCATTTCGGTGGATAGAATATTAGAAAATGTTTTTCGATTAATATTTTTCTTGTACTTTATGACTTAAAATAGAAAGGGATCTCCATAAACTCAAGAAAAAAGATAATGAATCTATCAGGGCATATCAGGACTACTTTAAAATAATTATTTGGTGTGCCTCTAGCTTTTTCATTACATTTGAATTCATGTTTGACCACTTATTTTGTGTGATAAAACCTATTGTACGAAATCCATAGTGATCTAAGAGTTTGATAGCTAAGAAGGAATTATTCAATGGTCCATCAAATTTGATGTGGAGATCGATGAATCTCAAGGGTATCATGGGGATAAGAAGTGGAAAGTAGAGTTTAATTTTGGTTTTCTGATGGGGAAATATAATGGAGCCAAGAAATGTCAACATACCATCCATCAAAGGTGAAGAAAGAAGCACACCAGAAATTTCCCAATAGGGAAGTGGAAATACTTTAGGTGAGAGAAGGAAGGGAACATAGCTAGTGATTGTTGGTAAGAGAAACTCACTAATGTGATGATGTAAAGGAATTCTCTAGCCAAGCCTCGTCGCATTTTCCATTGCATCAACTATAAGGAACCAGATCACTTTACAAACCAATGTACTAATACAAGGGTTTTTAGAGAAAGTTGTCAACATCTGATGAAATAAGGGTGATATTTTTCCATCACAACAAAAGAGGTGGATCTAAATTGTGAAGTGGTTAAAGGAACACTATTTATTCATTGAGGAATAGAAAAATGTACTTTTTGATTTTGGTTCTACACATTACATCATATTATGAAAGTTTATTATAACTGTTGAAACATAACCACACAGCATGGAAGTAGTGTTTTTGGTGAAAACAAAAAAAAAGTATTTTATTGAATCCCAAGTATATAACTCATAACCTATCAAAATTTTCGATATGAACTTCTCAATGAAAATTTTCATATTATCTTTTGGGGGATTTTATGCAATTATGGGTATGTATTATATTTCTATATATAAAAACAACCTAAATTTCCATGAGAATTAAATCACACTATGTTTTTCAAATCCACCCCCAATTCTGTACAAGTGAAAGGAAGTGGATGGATCTTATTTATCACCAACATCTCAATAATGGATATTATTTTCTTATGAGTAAGCATATCTAGCTCAAATGATTGAGTCTAAGGAAATAGTCATCCTTTAAGAGATTCCCATTTTGAGGGAATAAGTTGATGTGTTCCCCGAATAATTTTATAGTCTTCCTCCTACTCGAGAGGTTTATTTTTCAATCGAGCTTATACATAGGGCTTTACCATTATCCAAGATTACATGGAGAATAGTTTTTTTATAAATTGAGAAGATGAAGGAACAAATGAAGGAAAATCTATAAAAAGGTTCATACACCCAAGTGATTCACCATGGAATGCAACGGTCTTATTTTCAAGAAGAAGGGTGGGTCATTGTGCCTTTTCATTTATTATCATGAGCTCAAAAAGTTCACGATGAAGAAAACATATCCACTGAAATATGTTGATGATTTTTTTTATCAACTACATGGAGAACAATACTTCTCCAAGGTGGATCTGTGGTCGGGATATTACCAAGTTAGGTTGAAGACGGAGGATATCCCCAAGACTACTTTCCATACAAGTCACATGCACTATGAGTTTATAGTAATTCCATTCAGACTCACTAATGATCTAACAATATTCATGGACTTGATGAATAGAGTCTTTATTGATTACCTTGATTAATTTTTGGTAGTATTTATAGATGATATTATAATATAATCCCAAAGAAAGGAGGATCATGAGGATCATCTGAGCACTATGGTAAACACCTTATGAAAAGAGAATCTTTATTCCAAGTATAGAAAATGCGAGTTTTGGTTGAAGGATGTCTCATTCATGGGGAAAATCATTCAAATTAATATGATATCTCTGAACCCTTCAAAGACAAAATCAATTGAAGGATTTTTTAGGCCAACATATTTGATAGATATATATAGTTTCCTTGGATTATTTGGGAATTATTGTTGATTTTTTAGAAATTTCTTATGATTTTAAAACCATCTAACCAAGAATACCCGAAAGGGATTGAAGGTTTCTTGAAATGATGAATGTGAAAAGAGCTTAAAGAAGCTGAAAAAGAAGTCTTATCATTACACCTGTTGTCATACTACCCACAAGTGGAGAACTTTTCAGGGTATTCAAAAATGATTAAAAGAAGGGACTGGGTTTCATGTTATTGTAGAATGACAAAGTCATATATAATTCTTCAAGGTATTTTAATGTTGACAAACAGAACTACCCAACACATGATCTAAAGTTGGGCATAGTTATCTTTTCTTTGAAAACATGGAGGCATTATCTCTTTGGGTAAAAGTGTGAAATATATACTAATCACAAAATCCTAAAGTATATATTAACATAGAAATATATGAATAAGAATCAATGAAAATTTTTAGATATGATCAAGGACTATGAGTACAAAATTCGCTACCATCCAAAGAAAGTGAATAAAGTGGAAGATGCTTTAAAAAGAAAAGATCCAGAAATTTAATCATTGATGAGAATTGAGAAGGATCCAATATTTATAAACTTGAAGAGGATGAACATGATAATCATAAAGTAAGTAATATCATAAAAAATTTCACAAAATATTTCTCAACCATCTCTTTTGGAAAAGATAAAGGGTGCTCAAAGAGTTGATATGGGAATTCAAAAGAAAGTCAAATCTATAAAGAAATGGGAATCCTTAAAGTTAAATGTTAAGGATGAATGTATCATTATATTTGGGTGAAGACAATTTTTACCATCAAATTATGAGTCAAAGAATGATATTTTGGATGATACACACAACTCAACCTTCCCTATCCATCATGGAAGCACAAAGTTGTATCAATATCTCTAAAAAAACTATTGGTAGGAAAATATGAATAAGAAGATCATAGAATATATATTAAGATGTTTATATGTCAGTAATTGAAGGTGTAAAGGAAAAAATATAATGGGATGATGAAACCATTTCCAATACCTACATGGAAATGGATAAACATCACCATAGACTTTGTCACCGAACTTCCGAAGACATCTAGAGGAAACATTACTATCTTGGTTATGATGGATCATCTTATAAAGACTACATAATTCATTTAAATTTGAGAGGAATTATCACTACATCAACATTAATGGATATAAATCACATAAGTTGTGATACTACATGATGTGCCACTATTTATTGTATCCGATCAAGATTCACGATTTACCTCTAAGTTCTGGAAGAGTATCCAAAATGCTCTAAATATAGAAATGAAATTTAGTATATCCTATAATCATAAAACTGATGTCCAATATTAGAGGATTATTTAGAAATTGGAAAACCTTTTTAGAGTATATTATATAAAATTCAAAGGAGTATGGAATCAATATCTTCCTCTAGTCAAGTTCTCATACAATAATAGTTTCCACTGTTGCATCGAAATGGATCCCTATAAATCCCTTTATGGGAAGAGGTGAATAACACCTGCATTTTGGGGTAAAGTTGGGGAATGAAAACTGCTAGGTCCTGAAATGGTCTAGGAAATGGTGGAAAATTTCAATACCATTCAACAACACATCAAGGCTAACAATATTTGAAAAAAATTATATTCATATAGTCATTAATGAGACCAAGAGTTTGATGTTGGTTACATGGTATTCCTCTGTATATCTCCATGGGATAAATTCATGACATTTTCAAGTAAGAGAAATATTATTCCAAGACACATCTACCCCTTTAATATAATTGATCGTGTTAGAGTGGTGACCAATCAACTACCACTCCCACCTAACCTATCTCAAGTACATAATATATTACATGTATCCCTCTTGAGAAAGTATATACCAGAACTATCACTTGTACTTAATCCAATGGTGGAACCATTTGAGATTGATCTCTCATATTATAAGCATCCAGTGAATATCTTAGATCAT
Organism: Viscum album; assembly: GCA_963277665.1. Classification (NCBI taxonomy): domain Eukaryota; kingdom Viridiplantae; phylum Streptophyta; class Magnoliopsida; order Santalales; family Viscaceae; genus Viscum; species Viscum album. Next base: position 59,568,742 of record OY728156.1, read on the forward strand.
AAAGACAATGTTCTATGAAATAAGACAATGCACCTAGTCAAAGTATTGTGGAGAAATAATAAGTTTTAAGGAGCGATGTTGGAACCAGAATAAGTGATGAAGCATAATTAACCTTATCTGTTTTAGTGTGGGAAATGAAAATTTTGAGGGTGAAATTTCTTAATGGGGAATATTGTAATGACCATAACTATTATAAAAAAATTTCATCTTTTGTTTTAATTGAATTATTTATTATGAAATAAGGTTATATTAAGCACATTGACTCATTTGGTTTTATAATACCATTTCTAATTTTAAATAAAATTAAGCATCATTACCATTGATAATATTTATATTTAACGGTGATTGTATAATTAGTATAAATTTAGGTTTTTAACAAATCTTGTTGACACAGACAAAAGAAGTGATGACCTCAACTAGTAGGATCATACCCTATAAATAAAATTTATTAGAGCTTCCAAGGGAGATTGTATCTATTGGATTTTTTCTTAACCACACCCAAGATGAGATCCAATAACTTAAGCATAATTTAAACCATTTATGGGAGAAGTTCAAGCTCATTGAGCTCACAACCGAAACCATGTATGAAAAATCACCCAATAAATGTATCACTATCACACACATTACTATTATGAAATTTTCTGATGTATTAGAGGGATATGTATATAGAACCTATTAATACGATTATATACATTATTTTGTATACAATAATGAATATACTTTCATCATAATATTGTTAATTTATAAATGGTTTTTATTTTGATACAATAAAAAACAAATATTATTTTTTGTTAATATTTTAATTCAATAAAATAAATTTATTTTGATGAATTAGTGGATTTTTTAAACAAATAATATTTTAATAAAATATTAGTTTTAAATAATTTTTATCAAATATAAATGATCAAATATTTTTTTGAAGTAAAATAAAATTTTTATAATGTTTTATAATCTATTATTGTCAAAAAAAAACCCTACATTTATCTATAAATATTGATTCTTACTTTAAAATTGAAAATAAAAATATTTAGATAAAATGAATATTATTTTTGGAATAAAAATTCTAAAATTATATAATGGTTATTTTTTCAAAATTTTCTGATAAAGTCAAATTTTTGGGTAAAAATTAAATACAGTATAAATATATAGTGTGTATTATGAAATCATAATGAACTAAAAGTGATGAAATAAATAATATAAATAGGATACAAGACCAAAACTATGTTTTCCCTTTAAAATAACGCAATTTTATGTTTATTTTATTAATTTTTATAATGCCTTGGTGAATCCTCCAAACCCTTTAATATTTTTTATGGTTTTAAAATAATTTTTTAAGAGTACGACTCACTCTCAAATAAAAAACAATATTATTTTATTAATATAGACCCTTTAACTTATAAAATAATGGAAAATGATACCATTTTAAAGAAACCATAGGAAAAAACCATGGTAAGGGTTGTGGTTTTAGTTATTTTATTATATAGACTCTAAAACCTATGTTTGAGAAATAATAATGAAATTCCCACTCATTTCCTATATAAAACCAACCAAGATCACATTTATCTTCATCCAAAATCCATTGATCACGTCTTTAATCTTCCCTCCACCCTATATAGTCCTCCCAAAGTGACCTCAATCTCTCACGAAGCTCCTCCCATGCATTTTGAGTCACACACTCAAGTATGGGATCCTCACCTTCTCTTTATTATTCAAGTTTCTTTTATTATCTTATTCATTCAATTTAAAATTACTAATGTTAGTATATATATTTACACATCCCTATGACCTTCCATTTTATGTCCAAATTATGAGAGGCTTTTTTATGTATCATAAATCCCTTGTAGTAATTTTTAAGTGATATCGTTATGCTGTCAAAATTTAACCACGATTTTCCATGCCAAAAAAATATATAGTGAATACCATACCCATTTATTTTCAAGGGAGTTCAACTTTATACACTTATAATATTTTTTATTTGTAATTATATATTTTTATTCTGCACTCCTTGATCTTGGAATAAAATATAACAATGAAGGAATTCATATTTTATGATCTATGTAGCACACTTAAGCATGAGAATGAAATGAAAGTGTTGGGTTCACCCAGAATTATATAGCACTCCAATGCATTGGGTAATATTTTGTATCATGAGATGACATGTTGGGATATGGATTAAACTATATTCCTTTATGGTCCTTTTTCTATAATTATGTCTTGGTATTTATCCATGACCTTTGTTTATGATTCATTATTTTAAGTTGTTGTCACATTTCCCATGCACCTTTATTATTTTCATGCTATATCATGTATCATTGTTCATGTTTATGATTACTACTATTTTTATTCCCCATTCATATGCCTATTGTCTAGTATTTATTATTCTATTCATGTTATTCCATGTTTATTCCATTACTAGACTTTATAGCTCACCCCTTTCTTATGTATGTCCCTAGGTTTTCCCACGAAGTCTTAAGTGTGAGAATGTTAGAGAAGTTTTCAAGAAATATGATGTTTTTTCCTATTTTAAATTTTTATTTAATGTACCTAATTCACAAAGACACTATAATTCTTTATATTTTATGTTGTATTATGTGTAACCTTATGTAATAAATAATGTATTAATGTGAAATAAAGAACATGATTATTATTAGGGAGAAGATCCCCATGCACCAAATAGGGTTAGTTGAGAGTGAGGGGAAGATAAGGGGGATAAAAAGCCTAAAAATTGAAAATATAATTTGGTTAAATTAAAAAATTATAATTGATTGAGTTGACTATACAATTTGGCCACATGATTTACCAAACTGTGCACTAACCATACACAATATGCTACATAGGAAAAAATCAAAACAATTATTTACCATGGATGAATTGTTTTTTTTTTTTGAAAACCATACAAAATATAACTGTAAAATTATATATATAGATTTTAAACTTATCACATCATTTAGAAAACCCTGTGTAAGACATTCACTTAGGACCTAAAGAAAACTACGTTGTTTCCCCTTAGAATCACATTCTTAGATCCAACCCGTACAACACCCTTGCTGCCCAAAACATGTAAATTGATAATGAACTACATGAATGGGTTACCTAAAACCACATAAAGTTTATCATATGGTTTAATCTAAAATGTGAAACCTAACCATTTACAAGAACAAACCTCCAAATTTTCTAAGATTTTTTCGAAACTTCACAAAAACATAAAATGATCGTAAACCATATAAAATAACATAAAATAAATACCACATTTACATAATGGTTTTAACAAAACCTTGACCTATTGAATTGTTATGTTTCTCTTAAACAGATCTAGATATATCATTGGTGGTGGTTCTACATGTGAAATTTATATATGTTTATATCCCTCTTCATGTTCTTCTTCTTTGATTGTGATTCTAGAATCCCTCATGGGATGAATTGGGAATGGTTATACGGAATTATAAAGAAATCATGATTTGGGTAGTGATTATTGAATTTTGGAATTAATTAAATTAATATAAGAAGTATTTACCATTTTATGGAATTAATATATATTTATATTCCTTTATTTTCATATGTATGCATGTGTGGACCATGAGACCCTTTGGTGACATGATTCATATTTGGGTGTGTGTGTGACCCTTATTCCTTACTTAATATGAAATTATTATGAAATTATATATTTTGGTATGTTAATGGATATATTTATGGTTTCTTTGTTTCTATTTTCAAGGTATTAGGTTGGTCTATCATGAATGGTTGACCCCTTAGAGGGGGAATACAACTGTTGTAATTGGTAATTTGTGATTTTTCCTTTAGAGATGAATTTTGGTAATGTGTCTTGCCCTAGATTTAGATATTGGGTTGACATGTTTTAAGATGTATTACCCCAAATATGAATATTGGGTCTAAATTTGGTAGTGTGGCTTGACCTAGAACTTTGAATTGGGTCAACTTGTAGACACTATGGCTTGACCTTAAAGGAATGCATGAAATTGTGCCTTAAAGGTGGAACATTGATATTGGATAATTAGACGAAACTATTCAGATGGTGTTAATATTATTTGGCATGATATAATTCATGTGATGACTACTTATGATTTCTTATCCTTCTTGGTGCTAAAGAAGATATATTCATGGTTCATGGTTTCTCGGTTAGAACATAATGAATCAAAACATGATTGGTTATTTACACATTTAATTATTTTTCAAGGAATAAAATTTTATACATTGATTAAACAATATTAAGGATGAAATTGTTGTGTTACATTGTGTTTACACTAACACCTTATACATAAATATCGATGTACATATAGATTTAAGGGTTAGATATCCATCTAAGGGTAAGGGCCCCACACCAAGTAGCTGAGAAGGTGGAGCTCGAAGGATAGGGGAAATGTTAGGACAAATTATGGAATACTCCTAATGTGGATTATGTTTTATTTCTTATGTCTTCATATATTTTTTTACCTACCACATTAAGGTTATTTTTTTGTTTTCATGATGTGTATGCTTTACTATATGACATCATTGTTTTAGTTTACAATATGTAGTTTTTTGGTTATTTATTTAGGTTTTAATGTCTTAATGATGTATGAATATTGTTACTGAGGGTATAATATCCCCACAACACCATTAATACCCTTGACTCTAGTTGTAAACCCCTTGTATATGGGGAGGAACACATGAGGTCATGTGGTTCTCCAGTCTGGATCTGGTGATTTGGGTTGGGGTGTTATAGAAAGTGATAAAATAGTTATGTATTTGAAGAAGACAGGTCTTGAAATTACCATGAAATAGGGAAGATCATATATTTATTAGATAAATATTCAACCATGTATCTATGTGAGGATTCAAGAGTGGTGTAAGGGAGATGTGGATCTATAGAAGAAATTGAAAATTCTCTTGAGTTCAACCACATTTTTTATGTAATGGTAATGGGAAAACATCACTTTAAGTTTCATTGTCAGACTCCCCAAAACATAAAAAGGCTATAATGATATTTTGGAGATATTCAATCACCTAAAAAAGTTATCACTTTTCATTTTAATCAGGGAAAATTTTTCTCTGGATAATCTTTCCAAGATATACATCAAGGAAGTGGTAAGGTTTCATAGAGTACCACATTCTATTGTATGTGATTGGGATATAAGGTTTACCTTGATGTTCTAAAGAAGTCCTCAATAATATTTGAATATATATTTGAAATTTAGAATTGTATATCATCCTCAAATAGATGGATAATCCGAGAGAAACATTCAAACCCTAGAATATATATTGGGAGATTATTATATGTATTTCAAAGGTAGTTGGGATAAAAAACTTTCACTATCCAAACCTTCTTAAAACAACAACTTTCACTTGAGTATTTAGATTTATCCTTATATAGCCCTATATGATAGGAAAATGAATAAATAAAGTGTTATGGGGTGAAGTTTGAGAATAAAATCTACTGGGAACTAAGATAGTTGGCAGAGTGGAAAATAAGGATATAACCATTTGATAGCACATTAGGGAAGCTTAGAATCAACAACAAAATTATAATGATAATCATAGATGATGTCTAGATTTTGAAGTTAGATACATGGTATTATTATTATTATCTATTGGAAGAAGGTTATGATATTTTAAAAGAAGGGAAAGATGACCCATAGAAATATCAATCACTTAAAATTTCTTGATCTTATTCAGATTCTTTATTATCACATGGAACTTCCACCAAATTTCTCTCAAGTACAGGATATGTTCCATGTATCTTTCTAGAGGAAGTAAATACCTAATACTTCACATATAGTTAACTCAATGGTCATACCACTAATGAAATATCTCTATTATGTTGAACAATCAATGAAGATTCTAGATTGAGGATAGAAATTTCTTCATAGAAACACCACTAACATGGTCAATTTCTTATGGAGAAATCATAAATTTGGGGAAGTTATATGAGAACATGAGGATGTGATGAGGCAATAGTATATTTAGTTTTTTTACTAGAGTGAAAAAATTTTAGGGAAAATTTATTATAAGGGTAGTATAATGTAAAACCATGAGATTATTTTATATATTTCTCTTTAAAAGTTTTTTATGTCTTTTATAGTTTGGTTTACATACAACACTGATTTTAAACAAACCGAAACATACTATTGAAATATTATTATTAAATGTGATATTTATTTCCTAGAAATTGGATTAGATGGTATGAATAAGACTGGATAAATTATGAGGAATTATTATTTACACATTAAGTAAATGAATTAATTGGTTATTAATTGGTTAGAAATGAAAATAAAAGTATTTAAAATTAAAAAAGAGATGTTTTTTTCGGAAAAACTATTTTATGAGAGAAATGTGTTTTAATATTAATAAAATAAATTAATCATTATTTATGAATCATTATAATGAATTTTTTATATAAAATATTAAATAAAATATATTAACATTCATGTAATGGTTTTAATGTAAATTTAATAAGAATAAATTCAGTTTTATGCATAAAAATGCCTTTATCTAAAAGGGTTTTCGTTGACTTTTTCGCGGTTTTTTAAAATAAATATATAAAAATTATAGAAATTGAATATGATAAAATGATTTAAATATTTAAAATAATCATATACAAATTTTTTTATGAGTTAATTTTTTTTTGTTATAATAAATTGTAACTAAGGTAAAAACTCATTACCATGGAAAAGATTAAAAGGGTTAATGTGGGGTTAAATAAAAGAGGTAAGGGTTAAATAACCTAAAAAAATTTCTATATCATACTATATAAATTTATTTAGATCATATATCATCCCATATTATAACATTATTCAATTTGGATCTAATTACCCATGATATTAACTTTATTATATTTTAATATCCTTTGTAATTACATGTGTGCCACTCACCTCTCTAATAAAAGGGATCCTCCTCTAATATATTGCACACACTACATGATATATTTATTTCAATAAATATATGATAAAATATTCTCCCAAAATACATATATATTACCATGTTGTGATTTTCTTCAACAAATACCCATCCAAGAAGCCTTAAGGTGCTTCTTAAAGGTGGATACTCAAAGAAGAGGCATATGTTCATATTTATATTTTCATGTTTATTTATTCTTAAAAAATATAAAAATGATATATAACCATATTAAAATTATAGAATTATTATCTTCACTATGATTATATTTTTTATGTTATTGGTATATCCATTTTCTATCTCCATCCCATCTGTTGGAAAATTATAACATATCTCATGCATATGTGTGGACTACCACCTCCATGAAGCCATGTGATTCATTTTTCATTTCATATTTACATATATGGAAATAAGGATAGATTTAATGAATATATCTTACATTTATGATATAATTAATATTTATTTAGGTGAATTATTATTTAATTTTTTTTATTCCACCCATTGAAACTTGAAAACATCACTTGTGCGTATATACGGATTACCGTCTCCATGATGTGATGTAATTCATTTTTCATCACCAATTCAAATTAATGGTTATAAAAGTGTATATAATGAATAAATATTATAATATTTACATAATTAATATTATGGATATGATAAAATAATGATCTAGTCATAGGTAAAAGAACCATAAAACTGAAACATGCGTAGAAAATAGAGCAGTTTTCACTCGAATGTTCATTTTAATGAAGAATTATTAATTGAAGGATAATTGAAAATTATAAAGGAATAATAATTATTAATTTATATATACATGGTTCCATAATATATTTATAATAAAAATATATTTATTATATGATATGTTTGAATACGTACGAAGGAAGATGAGATTTGAGGTAATGGTTTACATTACAATCTCATTTATTTTCTAGATTATATATGTTAAATTTACATTGAGGGAAATTATATAATATATATCCTTTAAAACCAAAATATTTTTTTATACTCCACTTATTCCAATAATTTTTAATTATCAATTCCATTTTCTTCTATCTACTACTTAAAATACCAAGATAATGGTTTTTAGAAAAACAAACTTTATTTCCTCTTTCGTCAATGGAATTTTTATTCCATGCCAATTTTTACTTAAAATGTTTCCAAGAATGTTTTTTTATTATGAAATTATAATTTAAATTCATTTTTAAACATATTTTACATTCCTTTAAATGTTTTAAAAAATAGTTTTAATAATTATTTTGAAGAGGTTATTTATGACTTTTTACAAAAAGTGTGAAATGAATATTTTTTTTAACATTTACCAAATTAATGGATTTTTATACCATAATGATCTTTATTTTATTTTAATATTTACTTAAAATTTTATATGGTTATTTTGAAATAAAATATTTCCCCCAATATTATGGAATTTTTAGTTTTTAAATACCCCAAATGAAATTGTTATTTCACTCAGTTTTTAATGAAATGTTCAAATGATCAATTAAATATATTTTTCATATTAATTAAAATTTTGTTATTTTTATTATGGCAAATTGGGATATGATCTTATGAAACCAAATATTTCTTTCTTTGGATGACTTACAATGTTTTTAATAATGTTTTTATGAATCTCATTTCTTTGCATGAGTTAATTAAGCTATGATGAAAGATTAAATGTGTTTTATGATACTATCTTCTCACATTATATAGATGGATTATTATAATTTGATGATGAAATCTTTATTAAACCCTTTTCTTTTGTATGGGTTATGATTTGATGAAATAATGGTAGTTTTTATGATCTTGTGGAACACTTATGTATGGTTTTCATTATATGATGGGTGGGACCAAAATTATATATCCCTCTAATAAATTAGGTAAAAATTGATATATCAGGAGATAATATAGACTATATTGGGGAGTGAAACTAGTTTTTTAAGGGAATCAATCTACTATGGCAGTCTTGAGAGTGGACCTTAAGTAATAAAATCATGGAATGGGGTGTGAGCACAATCCAAAATGAGACTTTTTACACTATGATGGTCATGAAAGAGAACCTTGACTAAAGAAATTTTTTAATTTGATTATTTATATGTTGAAAATTAATATCTTTTCATTATGATATATTCTAATAAATCATGATTGATAATTGATAATTCCACACTCTTATTACTGATATCTTCTTTTATGACAAAGCCTTATTCCATGATTCATGATTAAAGATATTTGATTGACTGGGTATGGCCTTTGTAAGAATTGATAATACTATTATAAAATTATTATTATATTATTCTCACTTATGATAATTGATTGATATATCCTATATTTTCCCTTATTGAGCATATTTTCTCACCCTTTCTTATGTTTCTTTTCCCAAGCTTTGAAGAATGTTATTATGTAGAGGTTTTATAGGAAGTGTACTATCTAAAAATAACTTTGTGAGGTATTTTGAAGATATTTAAGGTAATAAAATTATTATATAACTTTAATAATGCTGTTATTTTATAATATATTTCTCTTCAAATAAATATAATTTCTTAGATAGTTTGCAATACGCACAACTATGAGTCTAAATGAAACATAATATAGTATACTATATAAACTAACTATTAAATTGGTAGATTGAATATGAATAATTTTTTTTGGAAAAATATGTATAATGTTTTTAGATAAAGAAAATATATTTATGAATAAGTACTAAATTTTTCAAAAAGTCTTTATACGATTTAAAAATAAATTTTTCCTTAATTTTTTTTATTTATTTCTATGAGAAATTAATATAATTAATTTTTGATAATTTTAGAAAATTTATTTGAAAAAATTAACACATTTTTTTTAATTATAATGTAAAAAATATCTTTGAGTGAATTTTTAGAATTTTATGAAAAGATTGAATTTCCATTGAATAGTGAAAAATACTGTTTTTTATTGAAAAATATCTTTTCAATTCAAGAATTAATAAAATTCCAATTTGTTTTAAAAATTATTTAAAAGAAAAATTATTCCATTTATATTATTAATAATGTAATTTAGGTCATCATAATAAAATTAATGTTTTATTTTTGTATACAAACTTTTTATACTTAATAATTGTTTTTCTTAGAAAACTTATTTTTATCACATTTTAAGGGTTTAATTTTAAATTTAATTATCCATATTATATGAATTGAATTTTATAAAATGGATTAAATATTTTTAATATTAATAATTAATATTATTTAATAGGGTAAATATTTTTTTCTCATAATTAAATGTAAAAACCTTATTTTTTTTACCATAATTAAGGTTAAAACAGATTTACCGGGGGGGGTTAAAAAAAGATATAAGGTAGATTTTTTCAATTAAAATTGAATAAATAATATTATATGAAAACATTTATACCTCATTTCAAAATTTTAAATATATAGCTATTTGTAAGCATGTTTCTTGAGTATGACATTATTATATTTTATTTTGTTAAGAAATTCCAAGTCTGTTCTCTCCCCCCCTATAAAAGAACACACATACTTTGTCTTCTTTACAATAATTTGAGAAAAATATCTTGAAAAATTATTCCCAATTATCTTTTAAAGTTATATATCCATGAATTATAGATTATGTTATTGTTAAAATACCATTCTAGGGTTCCTTAAGAAAGGATCTAAAGGAGGCCAATCGAAGGTGAGATAATCATCATACACGACATCGTTCAAATTATTTCTTCTTAAGACTCCTAAAAATCAATGGTATTCATCAAAAAATAGTAAATTTAGTATCCTAAATATACCAAAATGTTATTATGATTATGTAACCAGTATTATTTACCCTCTTTTCTGTCAGGACCCGTCCCCCGGGGACCGTTTCGTTAATACCCCAAGCCCGCCTTCCATAGGCCAGGGGCTGGCGACTAGCACCAAAGGCTTAAATCCCTAAAATTGGGAAAGCATTGCCTTTATAACCTTAAAAAACACACAACAAAGTATAAGTTTAAAGAAAAACACTAAGTAAAACTGTATAACAAAAGAGTGCTGAAAAGTAAAAGGGGCCAGAAATACAAGCCCAATTGTAAAGTACAAGAAACTGGAAAAAGGGAAAACAACTCCTAGATTGTCCACTGGGGAATTATACTTTAAGGGTAGGTACAGATAGCCTCCACAACACTCCACGTCCGTCTATCTCCTCCGTGTAACGCCACGCTGGGTGGTCCACCTCCGGGTCTCGTCCAATCTTGGTACACTTAGCCTCTGTCAGCACTATCTATCGTTTGCATCCAACACAACGAGGTGCGGCCATAGCCCGTGTAGGGGTGAGTATAATGATACTCAGTAGGGACCCCAAGACCCTCAAGGTCTCACAAAAACCAACAAGTATAAACACCATGGTATGAAATTAATAGATAACCCCACTTAGGTATATTCCCATACATATACCTAAGTTATCAAGTAATCCATCTCAATCATGAGGAAAACACAATGTTACTGACTCAGCTCACACGGGTATACAAATCACGTAGTGTGTTAGAGATGATTAGATGTAGCCACTAAATCAACTATTCTGTCGAACCCACATAGGATCCAGGAATATAAATTAGAACTGTCAAACCCACATAGGATCCAGGAATAGTAGAAAAAGCTGTCAAACCCACATAGGATCCAAGAACAATAGTCAAAGCTGTCGAACCCATGTAGGATCCAGGAACAATAGTCGGAGCTGTCGAACCCACGTAGGATCCAGGAACAGTAGTCAGTGCTGTCAAACTCACATAAGATCCAGGAACAATAGTCAATGTTTTCAAACCCACGTAGGATCTAGGAATAGTAGTAGGAGCTATCGAACCCACATAGGGTCTAGGAATAGTAGTCAGAGCGCAGCCAGCCACAGGGTTTCCACAGAAAGCACGCTTGATTCTGGGAGGGTCCGCTCCTCAAGACAAGTGTCTATACATAAACCGCCACGAAGTCCCAAGATTATGTATCAAAAAGATTCATCTTTCCAAAAGGAACCCAACGCGACAGACGATGTGTCAATCGAAAGCCCGATCTGAGAGTTATTGGCATTTTCATTTCGAGGGCCCAGTTGGATTTACGTTCAATCCAACCCGGCTGTACCCCAACAATGTCCAAACCTTGAGTGAGGTATACCAAAAGAACTGTCTCCTTCCAAGGTTTTTGTCGCTGCAGAAGGTTCATCAAACAGATTCACATAGCTCAATTTACGGGCAAAAGAGTGGAAATAGGTCAAACGGGACCAGACTGGGATCTGACCCGATCCACAGGTCCGACCCGGTCCGCGGATCTGACCCGGCCTGCGAGGGTGGCCCGGACCATGGGGGAAGACCATCCCGTGCTGGGTCTGGTCTAGCCTATGAGGGCTACCCAGCCCGCGCTGGGTCCGGCCTGAGCTTGGTCCGGCCCGCACTGGGTCCGGCTAGCGCAAGGCCCGCGGTTGGCGGCCCATGGGGTCCGCCCTATCTGTGTCCAGGGGGAGGTAGTGCCCCCTGAATTCCTGAACGGCTTAGCCATTCTGAGGGGTCAAACCGGCACCACGTGGTGTCGGTCTGCGTCGTGCGGGACCCACGCGATGGGTCCTGCTCCTCCCAACTGGCTGAGCGACCAGCAACCACCTGCGCGACACGGTTGTGTCGCACCACCTCCAGCGACCTGCCAGCTCGGGTTGCCGGTCCTTCTCGCGGCCGGTCCTGCGCCGGCCACCGCTGCACTACCATGACCAGGGGCCGCAGCCCCCTTTTGTTCCCCTGCGCCTTCCCCGACAACCCAACGGCTCGTGCCACTAGTTTTCTTCACGGATGGGCTTGCGCCGGCCGCCGTTGTACCGTCGTGGCCCATCAGCCACAGGCTACTCCTCTGGCAGCGCAGTTGCACCGCCCCCATCTACGCGGTGACGTTTGTCGGTTCCATCTACTGGAGAACTTTCTATGGGGAACCGGATGAGTTCTTGTGTCCCGATTCTCCTTCCGGAAGTAGCACACTCCTTAAGATGTCTCCTTCGATCCGCAACCATTTTTGACAAGTATCGTTCATCCTGGACTCATGCCACATTTAGCTTCAAAATCCACAAAGAAGGCAGAGGAGTCAGGCGGTGTTCGTTCGGACCGCACCCTCCGCATTAGGGTGATAGCATGCGGCTTCAAATAAAAAACCTCGATGGAAAATGAAGAACTTGAAACAATCAACAATGCTTGAACCCCTACATTTTTTCACTGTTCGATGATGAAGTCGTGGAAAGAAGATGAAGGAGATCATCGTTCGTCACATCCACCGCACACTTCCAATATCAAACTGTGTCGGCTCATTGACGACGATATGGAGGGTTGGATGGTTGAAGACGTCCCACGTCAGTATTATATGAGGATGAAGGTCAAAGGAGATCGTTGTTGGCGTTATTCATTGGAAGAACGCGTTCTTCATTCTTCGATGGCGAGAGCTTTTCTCTCTTCTCCCAAGTTCCACCAAATAATAAATGCCAACGAAAATAATAATAGATTGAGTTTATCTATTATTTAGTTGTTGAAACAAAATTCAAATGAGTTAATTAATTAGGTTAGCTTCAATTAATTAATTCAAGAGGTTGGAACAAAATTAATGTGGAGTTTCACCATAAATGTTTGTGTGTTGGCTCCATTAAAGTGGAGGTCTGGTGGCACCATTAAGTTGAAAGCTCAAGAGTTTTCTCCCCACTTAATAGGGAGTTGAAGAGGTTTAAACCTCTGGTGGTCCCCACCATTTTAGACTTGAAGAGGAGGTTAGGTTCGGGTGGGCCACACCACCATAACCTCTCATGGAAGGTTAAGGTGTGGTGGTCCCGACCTCCAACTTCCACATGGAGGCTTCAACCAACTTTAATAAAAATAACGCTATAACTTTATTTTTATTAAATTCATTCATTAAAACCCCAAAATCTATTTTATAATTCCAACCATCTACCATTGAGGTGAAAGTCTTCTTAATCCAATATTGGCGCTATGAGTTCAACGGTGCCCTCAGATTTCAATTCCGAGCACCGGTTCAAAAGTTATAAAAAACCCGCTCATATGTTTACTGAACGTACCCGAACAAAACTTCAGAAAGAAATTTATTCTGGGCACACCGATCCTTGGAATCACGCGCTGCCAATTTTTGCAGACTCATAAAATTCCCATGTATTTAAGAAAAAATATTTCTATGAAAATTCTGGGTCTTTACATTCTCCCTACCTCAGGGCTTTACGTCCCCGTAAGCTATAACTCGAACTAAGAGAACAAGTGGGGGTACTGAGCACGCATCTGAGCCTATCACTCCCATGTGCTATCCTAGAGATTCTTATGCTGCCAGTGAATGTGCACCAGAGGTATCGCCATCCATGAAGGACTCGCTTCTGTCGATCCTCAATCTCCACTGGAACCTCCATAAAAGTCACCCCATCATCGACGTCCAGCTCTCCATGGTCGATGATGTGAGAAGGGTCGTGCATGTATCTCCTCAACTGAGATACGTGGAAGACGTCCTGAACCCGGTGCAACTGAGGTGGAAGAGCTAGGTGGTAAGCCACCTCACCTATTCTACTGAGGACCTGTAAAGGTCCGATGAATCTTAGAGATAACTTGTCACCTTAGCCAAATCTCTGCAGACCTTGTTGGGGTGAGACCCATAGAAAGACATGGTCTCCATCCTTGAACTCCAGAGGTCTCCATCTCTTGTTGGAATACGACTTCTGTCTGCTCTGTGAAGTCTTCATCCGCTCCTGGATGATCTGCACCTTCTCCGTGGTAACTCGTACCATCTCTGGTTCCACTAGTGCTGACTCCCCAGGGTCAGTCCAGCACAAGGGTGATCTGTAAGGTCACTCGTATAATGCCTCAAAATGTGCCATTCTAATGGTGGAGTTTTAGGTGTTTTTGTATGAAAACTTCACCAAAGGTATGTGATCCTCCCAGCTACGACCAAAGTCGATGACACAAGCACGAAGCATGTCCTCAAGGGTCTGAATGGTCCACTCAGTCTTACCATTTGTCTAAGGATGGAAGGCGGGGCTCAGATGCAGTTATGCCCCGAAAGGCTCCTGAAACCCCTTCCGTAGCGGGGATGTAAACCGTGCATCATGATAAGATATAATAGAATAAAGTACTCCATGTAGCCGCACAATCTCTTACACGTAGAGGCGTCGCAAGCTCTCTACTGAACCCTGATCTCTGATCAGTAGGAAGTGAGCCGACTTGGTGATTCGGTCTACGATCACCCAAATCAAGTCATGACCCCTGGATGTTTGTGGAAGACCCGTGACAAATTCCATGGATATACCATCCCACTTCCACTCTAGGACCTATAAAGGACGAACCAAGCCTGTCGGTACCTGATGCTCTGCCTTCACTTGTTGACAAGTGAGGCATCGAGAGACAAAATCTGCTAATTACTTCTTCATACCTGGCCACCAATGCTATTGTTGGAGGTCCTGGTACATCTTCGCCACTTTTTTATGTATCGCTAGATGGGACTTGTGGAACTCCCTCAACACTTCCTACTGAAGTGACACTGGCACCATAGTACATCATCTGAAGAGGATTACATGCTCCCTACCTTCAGAAAATCCATCAGCCGCCTGCCCTGTGGATATCTGAGCACATCATGTCTTGCAGTCAGCATCTCCACGTTGTGCCTCCCTTACTCACTGAAGTAGTGGAGTGTCTGTAAGAGACAGAAGGAAAGCTACTCCATCTTGGTCCACAAATGATATCTGTAAAGCAGCCAGTTGCTCTGTCTCCTCTCTTAGCAGTTGTATACCAGATCTCCTACTGAGTGCATATGCTACAACGTTCCCCTTCCCAGGAGTATAGACTATATCGAAGTCATAGTCCTAGAGGAACTCAAGCCAATGTTTCTATCTCAGGTTCAGGTCCTTTTGAGAGAAGATATACCTGAGACTCTGGTGGTCAGAGTAGACTGTGAAATGATCACCCATCAGATAGTGTTTCCACATATTCATGGCGAAGACCATTGTTCCTAACTCCAGGTCATGGGTGGCGTAGTTCTACTCATGTTGTCTCTTCTGACAAGAACCATAAGCGATCACTGCTTGCTCCTACATCAAGAAACATTTGAGTCTGGTCCCTGATGCGTCATAGTAAACTACATACCCTACGCCCTCCTCTAGAATCCTCATGATGGGTTCACTAGTCAGCCTCTGCCTCAGCTCCTGAAAGCTCTGCTGGCATCTCTTCGACCACACAAAGGGTTTCTCCTTCTTCTTCAAGGCTGATAGTGGTGCTGCAACTCTAGAGAAGTCTGATACAAACCTCTGGTAGTATCCATCCAAACCCAGGAAACTCTGTACCTCGGTCACACTCCTGGTTGTCTCCCAATCAAGTACCGCCTCAATCTTAACTTGATCTACTACAACTCCAGTCTCCGAGATGACATGTCCTAGAAAGTGAACCTCTCGGATCCAGAACTGGCACTTCAAGAGCTTACCATAAAGCTGGTGCTCTCAATGTGTGTCCAGTATTACCTACAAAGGGTAGGCATGCTCTCCCTCAGTAGTCGAGTAAATCAGAATATCGTCAATGAAGACTAAGACAATGTGATCAAGGTATGGATGGAAAATACTATTCATGAGTCCCATGAATACTATTGGAGCATTGGTTACGCTGAATGGAATAACCAAGAACTCATAGTGGCCGTACAAACATCTGAAGGCCGTCTTCTACAAATCCTCATCTCAAACTCTGAGCTGGTGATAGCCTCATCTGAGGCCCATCGTCGAGAACCATCATGCTCCATTCAGCTGATGAAAGAGGTTTTCAATCCTCGGGAGTGGGTACTTGTTCTTCACGATCACTTGATTCAGGAGACAGTAGTCAACACAAAGCCTCAAGCTTCTATACTCCTTCTTGGCAAACAGAATCAGGGCTACCCAGGGAGAAACACTGGGCCAGATGAATCCATTCCCCTGCAAGTCCTATAACTGTACCCGCTACTCTCGATGCTCCGTGGGAGCCATCCGATACGCTGGTGTAGATATCAGTACCGTCAAAAGGTACATGTTAATGTAAAAGTCCTCCTCTCAGCGAGGAGGTAGACCTGGGACATCATCAGGGAAAACTTCCGTGTACTATTCTACCACTACAGGATAGCTTAGAATCTCCACATCAACTGCTCCGAGGGTAAAGCAGACTAACTGATGAGTGATCGGCTGAACCCTCCTCCGAGTAAGTCTGTCATGTCCTGCAAAGGCCCCCTTCTCGCCAGTGAAGGTTAACCTGGTCCCATCCATGCAGACACACCGCACTTTGTGCCAAATACATTCAACCTGAGCATGGACTATAGATAAGCAGTCCATACCCAAGATGATGTCGTATGGACTCGACGATGCTACTAGGAGATCCCAGCTGAAGCTCTCGCCTCCTAGAGTAAGCTCACACTACCATCACCAGTGCGTAATCGTCGAATATGCTCCCGTAAAAGTCTCTAGCCGTAAGGATCGAGCCAAAAACTCTGTCAGAATCTCCAAGCTCTGAATGAGGGAAGTGGCAATTAAAGAGTGACTGGAACCTGTCTCTATAAGAACTACAACTAAGGTGGATTAGACATAGATAATACCTCGAATCATCTCCAGAGCACCATGATTGTATGCCTCAGCTGCCTAGAGCTGAGCTCTCCCCTGTCCACCTAATCCCAGCAGTTGGGGTGGACCTCCTAGTGGTGTTGGCGGTAACACCTCAAAACGTTGCCCACCGCCAACTGCACGACCAGCTCCTCTACCATGTCTGCCTGTGCCCTGTGGATCGCCTCGATCGATTCTCTGCCTCTGCCTGGGAGGTCTCTCAACTATCCTCTGATCATCTGAATGGAGTTTCGGACCATCACGAGCCATGTGACTCTGCCCGCCGCATGTGAAACACTGCTTGTTCCACGAATGACTGGCTCTTTCTCATGTTCCACGCACAACCAAACCTATGTCCTGAGTTCGTCCACCAGATGGTCTAGTCCACTTGGATCTCTGCGACATCTGTCTACTGCCTGCTGTAGTAGACTCCGCTACGTGACTCCCGGTGGCGAGTCTCGCTGCAGGTGAATTCTCAGTAAGGAAACTCTCTATGAAGAAGGATCACTCTAGCACCCCCGCCTGCGTCAGGATACTGAGTGAGATCATTGAAGCCCTAATATCTCACCTAAGCCCCTGCTCAAAGGTTCGGGCCTTGAATAATGGGTCATGCACCATATCTGTGGAGTAGCGTGAGAGGTCGGTGAACCTCGCTGAGTACTGTGCGACCATCATGCTACCCTTTTGTTGATGAAGTAGCTATTGTATCTGCACTGCATGTAGGGTGGCTGGGATAAACTCCACCCAAAACAGACTCTCAAAGTCTACCCAGACTAGTGTCACCTTGTCATGCAACTGAAGCATCAAGCTCAACCATATGCCAGTTGCTGCCTGAAGGAGACTCGCATCAAGGATCACCATAAGGTCGGCTGGTGTCCCTACCAGTTTGAAGACTCTCACCATAGCCTCCAGTTAATCCTCAGCTACCTGCGGGTCTATCTCGCCCCAGTACCAGGGTGACCTCTAGAATTGGAACTCGTGCAATGCGCTCAGGTGGCATGTACTCTCTGGTACTGAAGCTAGTGGAATCAGTGGCCCAACAGGTAGTGGTACCGCTGGTGCCTCCGCTGTGATAGGCCCCTGCACCGAGGCCTCATCGCTCGGTGGGCTACCATCTCATACAAAGCCTGGAACCCTGGCGGGCTGTCTGCATGGAAGCATCTTGAAAAGAAACAGGTGCTCTAGGGTCAAAAAGTTATACTTGGCAAGCTGAATCAAATAGATCACAAAAAAACTCTTCAAAACACACACACAATCAGTGTTTTTGTGCACTGAGTCGGAAATTAGAATTCAGGGTCCTGATGTATGGATACGTGGAGGCCGCACCAACACTGGACTCCCTGAACTGAAAACCACACTCAGTACCCTTAACACTATTTCTTCACAGAAAATATCAGAGTCTTATGTTCTATTGTCGAACCGACTCCTTTGGTACCAATTTTTTATGACCCATCCCCCTATTCCCATTCTGTGACTACCCCTAGCCCGCCTTCCATAGGCCAGAGGCTGGAGAATAGCACCAAAGGCGTAAGTCACTAAAACTGGGAAAACATTTCCTTTATAACCTGTAAACGCACACAATAGAGTACAATATGAAAGAAAAATACAAAGTAAAACTGTATAACAAAAGAGTGCTAAAAAGAAAAAGGGGATGGAAATACAAGCCCAACTGTAAAGTACAAGAAACTGGAAAAAGGGAAAACAGCTCCTGGATCGTCCACCAGGAAATCCTACCTGAAGGGTAGGTACATATAGCCTCCCCAACACTCCACGTCTGTTTGTCTCCTCCGTGTACCGCCACGTCGTGTGGTCCACCTTTAGGTACCATCCAGTACTGGTACACTCAGCCTCAGTCAGCATTGTCCATCGTCTGCATCCAACACAACGAGGTGCGGGCATAGCCCGTGTAGGGGTGAGTATAACGATACTCATTAGGGACCCTGAGACCCTCAAGGTTTCACAAAAACCAACAAGGATAAACACCAAGGTATCAAATCAACAGATAACCCCACTTAGGTATATGCCCAAACATATACCTAAGTTATCAAGTAATCTATACCAATCATGAGGAAAACACAATGTTACTGAATCAGCTCACACATGTATAAAACTCAAATAGTGTGTTAGATATGATTAGATGTAGCCACTAAATCATCTATTCTGTCAAACCCACACAGGATCTAGGAATAGAAATCAGAACTGTCAAACCCACACAGGATCTAGAAACAGTAGACAAAGCTGTTGAACCCACACAGGATCCAGTAATAGTAGTCAGAGTTGTCAAACCCATGTAGGATCCAAGAGTAGTAGTCAAAGCTTTCGAACCCATGTAGGATCCCGGAACAGTATTCGGAGCTGTTAAACCCACATAGGATCCAGGAATAGTAGTCGGAGCTATCGAACCCACATAGGATCCATGAATAGTAGTCCAAGCTATCGAACCCATGTAGGATCTTGGAACAGTAGTAGGAGTTGTCGAACCCATGTAGGATCCTGGAACAGCAGTCAGAGCGCAACTAGCCCCAAGGTTTCCACACAAAGCACACTTGATTCTGGGAGGGTTCGCTCTTCAAGCCTAGTGTCTATACATCAACTGCTACGAAGTCCCAATTTGATGTATCCAAAAGCTCCGTCTTGCAAAAAGGAACCCAACGCAAAAGATGGCGCGTCAATCATACGCTCGGTCTAAGAGTTATTGGCATTTTTTTCTGAGGGCCCGGTTGGATTTACGTTCGATCCAACCAGGACATACCCCAACCGTGTCCAAACCTTGAGTGAGGTATACCAAAAGAACCGTCTCCTTTTAAAGTTTTCGTGACCATAAACGGTTTGTCAAACGGATTCCCATAGCTCAAGTAACGGGAAAAAGAGTGGAAACAGGTCAAACAGGACCAGACTGGGATCCGACCCAATCCGCGGCTCTGACCCTGTCTACGGATCCGACCTGGCCTACGAGGGCGGCCCGGACCTCAGGGGAAGCCCGGCCCGCGGGGGTGGCCCGGCCCACACTGGGTCCAGCCTGCACTGGGTATAGCCCGTGCGAGCCCCGCGACTGGCGGCCTGTGGGGTCCGCCCTAGCCGCGTCCAGGGGGGAGGACTCACCCCCTGGATTCCTGAACGGATTAGCCATTCGGGGGAGTCAAATCGGCGCCACGTGGTGCCAGTCTGCATCACGCGGGACCCATGCAAAGGGTCCCGCTCATTTCGGCTAGCCGAGCGGCCAGCCACCTCCCGTGTGGCGCGGTTGCATTGCGCCTCCTCTGGAGACCTAGCGGCTTGGGCCAACAGTCCATCTCGCAGCCAGCCTTGCGCTGGCCGCCGCCGCACCACCGTGGCAAGGGGCCGCAGCCCCTTTTGTTCCACCACGCGGTGCGGTTGCGCCGCGCCTTCCCCGTCAACCTGGTGGCTTGTGCTGCCGGTTTTTTTTTGCGGACGGGCCTGCGCCGGCCGCCGATGCACTGTCACGGCCCATCGGTCGTGGGACACTTCTCTGATGGTGCGGTTGTTCCACCGCCATCCACACGATAACATTTATCGGTTCCATCCACCGATGAACTTTCCGCGGGTCACCGAACGAGTTCTGGTGGCCCGATTCTAATTCTGGAAGTATCCACGCACTCCTCAAGACACCGCCTTCAATCCACAACCATTGTTGACCAATATCGCTCATCCCGGACTCATGCTGCGTTTAGCGTCAAAATCCAGAAAGAAGATGGAGTTGTTGGGCCGTGTTCGTTCATCCCACACCCTCAGCTTTAGGGTGATAGCACACAGCATCAAATAAAAATACTCAAAGGAAAATTATGAACATGCAACAATTAACAAAGCTTGAACCCCTACCGTTGTTTTTTGTTCAATGATTAAGTCACGAAAAAGAAGATGAAGGAGATCATCATTCGTCGTGTCTGCCACACACATTCAATCTTTAACCACGTTGGCTCGTTGATGACGGTGTGGAGGGTAGGTCGGTTGAAGACATCCCACATCGGTAGGATCTGAGGATGAAGGTCAAAGGAGATCATTGACGGCGTTCTTCATTGGAAGAACCCATTCTTCTTTCTTAGATGGTGAGATCTTTTCTCTCTTCTCCCAAGTTCTACCAAATGAGCAATGCCAACAATAATAATAATAGATTGATTTTATCTATTATTTCGTTTTTGACACAAAATTCAAATGAGTTAATTAATTAAGTTAGCTCCAATTAATTAATTCAAGTGGTTGGAACAAAATTAATGTGGAGGTTCACCATAAATGTTTGTGCGTTGGATACATTAAAGTGGAGGGGTGGTGGCACCATTAAGTGGGGATCTCAAGAGGTTTCTCCTCACTTAATGGAGAGTTCAAGAGGTTTCAGCCTTGGGTGGTCCCCCACCATATTAGACTTGAAGAGGAGGTTAGGTTCGGGTGGGCCCCACCACTGTGACCTCTCCTAGGAGGTTAAGGTGTGGTGGTCCCCACCTCTAACTTCCACATGGAGGATTCAATCAACTTTAATAAAAATAAAGCTACAACTTTATTTTTATTAAATTCATTCATTAAAACCCCAAAATCTATTTTATAATTCTGACCATTTGCCGTCGAGTAGAAAGTTTTCTTAAGAGAATATCAGTTCTATGAGTTCAACAGTGCCCTCAGATTTCAATTTTGAGCACCGGTTCAAAAGTTATAAAAAACCGCTCGTATGTTTACTGAACGTACTGAACAAAACTTCAGAAAAAATTGATTTCGGGCACACCGGGCCTCGGAATCACACGCCGTCAATTTTCGCAGACTCGTAAAATTCCCATGTATTTAAGAAAAAAAAATTATATGGAAATTCCTAGTCTTTACACTTTTCCATCAAATTTGATTTCAAATTATCTCAAGTGTGTACTTGTGGACTACCACCATGACGTCGAGATACAATTCATTTTCCATCAAAATATTTCATGGAAGGTTATTATGATGGATTTAAAGTTTATATATTATATTTATGTCATAATTATGTTTCTTTAACCATAATATCATATCAAAACTCTTATCTTCTTACCCTTTGGAAGATTATAACGCCACTCATGTGTATGTATGGACTTCCACCTCCACGAAGTGATGCGATTATTTTTTCATTTATATTTAAATTGGGTGGTAATAATGATATTTTTAAGATATATATATATATTTTATTTATGATATAATTATGGTTATAGAAATATAACATTATATTTATCTTTCTTTCCTTAATTTCATTATAAAAAGAAACAACATTTATATGTATATATGACTTACCGTCTCTATGAATGATGCAAATCATTTTTATATATCTATATTTTATGTATCATTATAAATATGTATATAAAGTATATATAAGTTGTTTATATAATAAATAAAATTCTTTATATTATGAAAACATTATCAAAGTATAATTACTATAACTTCCAAATCAAAACTTCCATGAAAAAATGAAACAGTTAACACCTGGAAATGCTGATTTTAATAAAGAATTATTAATAAATGGGAGTTGAAATTTTATAAGTGGATAATATATGGTATTATAATTATGAAAATTATTATGGAATAGAATTATAATGTATTTAAATTTATTATACATGAGTTTAGATGGATTTCGGAGAAATTCAAACTTTTGGTGAGGGATTTATATTTTAATCTTATTTTAATTACATTTTTTATGATTAAATTTACATTGAAGGAAATTATTTGATAATTTTAGGATAAAACCATTTATTTTTATTCTAATTTAGTTATCCATTAAATTTTTAAGTAATAGTACAATTTTCCACTCTTTGGTACTTAAAACAATCAGGAAAAACTATTTAATAAAAACTTTCTTTACTTTTTTATCCAGAAATATTTTTATTCTATGTTCATGTTTAAGTTAAAATTATTTCAAGAATTTATTTTATATTTTAATATATTTTTTAGATTATTTTTTCCTATATTTTACTTTCTATATATATTATTTAAATTAATCTTTTTTTGTTTTTTTGAACGATGTAATTTTAAATTTTTCCAAACAAATGTAAAAGGAACCTTTATTTTAACGTACATGGTATGAACATAATTTCCCACTATAATGAACAATAAATAATTTTAATAATACTTTAAAATCATAGAATTTTATTTTTAAACAAAATGTTTCCCTTATTTTAAAAAATAGATTATAAATAAGAGATTTCAAGATGAAAACGATATTTTCTTCAAGAAATATTCAAATGATTTTTAAAGAACATTTTCATGTATAATAACATCCTTTGATATTACTTATTATTTTCTAGGGATATGATCAAATTCATCCATACATATTATTTCAATATATGGTTTATTATTATGATGATAATATGTTTCTTAAAACCATTAAATTTCCACGGGTTATGCTAAGATGATATGACGCATGTTTTATGATCTTGTGGAATAAATATAAATTGATTATGATTATGTGATGGTTGTTCCTATAATTATATAGAGATCTAATTTATTTGGTAAAAAATAATGTTATGTGATCTCAAAAATTACATGTGTTGTTATCCCAAGCCCAAAAGAGGGAAAATAGGAGGTTATCTCATGCCCTAAAGAGGGTACATGGGAGGTTATCCTATGCCCGAAGTGGATATATAAGTGGTTATCCAAAGTCTAACATTTTATTAACATATTTCTGGGAATCCTTGACATAATATTTCTATGATTTTAATTATGACACACCTTATTAGACTCTTTTATGATATGGTCTTATGGAAATTTCATGTTCTCATGAATCATGTTCATCAATTATTTTATGATTCAAGTATTATAAACTATCAAGAATTATTACAAGAATCTTGTATATGATTTAAGAATTACTAGTTATTTTTCTCAAGGGTTACGTTCATGTTATCATACAATTATTTTCATTTTATGTTTAAATTATGATTAATAATTCCATTTTTTTACCGTACTGGGAATATGTGCTCACTGTTTGTTATTTTTTCTTTCCCCAAGGATATAGAGAAAGGTTTATTGTTTTAGGTGTCTAAGAAGAGTTTAAATTGCAATATACAATGTGTGATATGACTTAGATCACTTATGTAACAATTTTTTTTGTATCTAATCTTCCAATACACTAAACCATTATGGTTTTAGCGTGGATCATAATGTTATGTAATGAATATTCAACTAATAAGATGTAATATTTATTTATGAAAAGTATGGATTGCTATAGTGGGTATAAATAAATGTTTAGTTATTTTTGGGAATCTAGGATGAGAAAAATTTAGTGATATCCCTTAGGATAATCCTAAGTATAGGAGAATATCCTAATTTATGATAAATTAAGAAGTGCAGTTTTCCTAATAAATAGATCCCTATATTGATACTATAAAGTGGATGTGGATATGGAATAGATGAACCTAGGGGGAAAAACTCTGAATGGGGTATATTGGGTATTAACTTGATCATTACCAGTGCATAATGAGTGGGCCTAAGATTGCACACCTAGATAAACACTCTCAAGGGATATTCTCATGTTAATTCACATTTATGTTATGAATCATTATGAATGATTTGAATATATGATGAACACATATGATTTAGGTTAAACCTATGTTTTCAAATATTGAAATTAAAGTGTCATGATTTATATATACTATGAATTATTTTTCATGATTATAGGGTTTCTCACTAATATTATTGTTTCTTATAATGTGTTTTTTGGTTTTAGTCAATGGTTGGAAGCTAAAGGAATCATGTTAATGGTGAATGTGATGGAAAATGTAATGATTTTCCTTCTAAGAAACCTAAATTTATGGCTGATAGAATAAAAAAATAAAAATTATATGCTTATGAAAATTTCTAAAGCTACGAATCATGCTGATTTTCTAAACAAGAAAAGGAAGAGACGATGTTCTGTTGAGTCCTTTATAAAGAAACCCCTACCTTATTTTAGTGGGCCTACTAAAACACTAGTTACTGATTACTGGATTAGTACCATTAAAAATATATTTTTCATTCTCCCCTATTAGAATAATGAAAAATTCATTTTTTTCCATCTATCATTTATAAGACGAAGAAGATCAATATTGTACAATCCTCAAGAATATGAGTCAATAAGAATAAATTTTCTATAGGGAGTGGGATGAGTATATAAGGATATTTTTTTAATAATATTCCCCTTATATTTTTTTATGAAATGGAAAATTAATTCAGTGAGCTAAGGTAGAAGGATAATGAATCCATTAGTACCTATGAGAAAAATTGTAGAATACTTATGAGGTATGCTTCTGGAATTATCATTGAACTATAACATAATATTTATCGATCTTTCCATGGTTTAAAAAGAAGTCTCTATAGGGTGTTATCCATAAGGGAATTTAGTAGGAATGAATAAATCATTTTATTTACTACCAAGGTAGAAATATAGATTGAAGTTACCTATCAATATCATGGTTTTGATAAGATAAGAATAATGTAATTAAAAGGAAATTATAATAATTAAAATATTGAATAGTAGAAGACAAGCCTTCCATTATGATCTAAGTGTGGAAGGTGGTATAAAGAAAATTTACTTAATGGGAAGATTAAATTATTTGACTATGGAAATAAAGGATAGTAGGAAATTGAATACTGAAGTGATGGAAAAAAGTTAGAAAATGATGAGAATAGAGAGAATGATCCACATAATGTACCACCCACACTCTAATGATTCAAATTCAAGGAGTAATTTCATTATGATAACCAGTGCTCAAATATGAAGGTTAATTATGATGAACAAAGGTATCAATGTATTAAGCTCTAAGATAAATTGAAATATCATATGACTACTATTTCTAATGTTGGGTAAGGTAATGAAGTGGTGAAAGGTACAATTACCATCAACTCTAGAACATATAATGTCTTATTTTATTTTAGATATACACACTATTTTTTATATAAATAATTTTATGAGGTTATAAATATACCACCTCAATTATTATATTTTTAATTTTTAGTGAAAAATACTAATTGTATGATGATCACATCTCAAGTCTATGACTCTTCTTCGATTAAAGTTTGCAGGAATATGATTGTTGTAAATCTTTTTATTCTCCCTCTTATGTAATTTTATTTTCTTTTAGGCATGGATTGATGTTATTTATGTAAATATAATATCCATTTCATAGGAATTTAAATCAAATTTGATATTTTTAACCTATGATTTTCCATCAATGTGATGATAAAAAAAACTTTTAATGGAAATTTAATCCATTTCATGGGTGTTAATTCCTGTTCAACTTGGATTTTTAGCTCAAATGGTTGGGGAGAAAATCAATATCAAATATATGCCTATTGTATGGGAGTTATTTGAGGTATTTCTGGAATAATTTCATCGTATTCCTCTAAATCGTGAATTTGAGTTTGCAATTGAACTCATATCTGGTGTTACACCCATTTCAAATACTCAATATAGAATGGAACAAAATGATTTATAGGAATTAAAGAAGAAACTATAAGAGAATCTTGGTTAGAGATTCATTCAGTCAAGTGCATAACCTTGGGGTGAAACTATTATTTTTTTTAAAGAATGGTGTCATAATGAGACATTTCATTTATTATCAAGAACTCAACATGATAAAAATCAAGAATAATTCCTCTACCCTGTATCGATGATTTGTTTAATCAATTACGAAGAGATCAATATTTTTCCAAGATTTATCTTCAATCTGGATACTATCAATTGAGGGTAAAAAGTGAAGACATACCCAATAAAACCTTTCATATGAGGTATAAACACTATGAATATATAGTAATTCCATTTTGTCTTATTAATTACCCTATTGCTTTCATGTATTTAATGAATAGAGTATTTAGTGATTACCCGAATCAGTTTGTGGTAGTCTTTATAGACAATATTCTTATATATTAAAAAAATTAAGGAAGAGCATAAATATCACTTTAGAATTGTATTGAAGACCCTAATAAAGGATAAGTGGCATACAAAATTTAATAAGTGTAAATTTTGGCTACAAAATGTTTCATTTTTGGAAAATATAGTCTCAATAGAGGGTATATAAATTGATATATCAAAGATATAGGTCATTGAATGTTGGACCAGACCAACCATAGTGTCTAAAAACTATAGTTTTCTTGGTTTAATAGCATATTATTGATGGTTTGTGAATAATTTATCATGGATTTACAATCCCCTTAATAAGTTAACTTGGAATGGTGTCAAGTTCCTATGGAAAGATAAATGTGAGGAAAATTTCAAGGAATTGAAGAGAAGGTTAGTTATTGAACATGTAATTATAAAACCTTTAAGTGAAGAAGGGTATGTGATCTATAGTGATTTATAGAATAAGGTACTTGGATGAATTCACATGTATAATGATATGGTTATAGCTTATGCCTCACAAAAACTAAATTTTAATGAGAAAAATTACCTTACTCAAGATTTGGAGTTAAGAGTGGTAAATGTTTCATTAAATATACTTGGTTATTGTATTTATGTATAAATTTGTAGAATATATACTGATTATAAATCTTTAAAGTATATATTCACTCAGAAAGAGTTTAATATGAACTAGTGAAGACGTTTGGAGTTAATTAAAGAATATGACTTCAAAAATAAATTACCACCCTTGGAAAGTAAATAAGGTGGAATATGAAATGAGTTGAAATTATCCTGAAATATTATCTATGATGAGGATCAAATAAGTTCTAATATTTTTGAATTTTTAAAGGATGGATATGTAAATATTTAAGTAAGGTGATAAATATTATCTTTTTCAAATGATAGTTCAAGAGTAGTGAAAGGAAGATGAAGATATACAAATGAAGGTGAGTAATTTTCCTAAGCTCAACCAATATTATTATGGGATAATAATATTCAAGAATAGAGTATGTGATCCATCAATACCGTAATTGAACAAGGAATTGTTGGATGAAGCTCACAGTTCATCATTCTCTACTGATCTTGGAAGTACGAAAATGTATAATGATTTGAAAGATTATTTATAGTGGAATAAAATGAAAATAGTTATTATTGAGTATGTATATTAGTGATTATCATGTCAACAATTTTAGGCTAAGAGACAAAATTATAAGGGGATGTTACAACCATTACCTATACTATAATGGATATCATAAAACATCACAATGTATTTTCTTTTCGAACTCCCAAAAATGTCTAAAGTCCATAATTAAATTTAGTTTGTAGTCGATAAATTAATGAATTCAACACACTTCATTTATATTTGAGATGATTTATCTCTTTATCATCTTTCTAATATATACATTAAGGAATTGGTAAGGATTCATGGAGTGCCACATTCTATTATATCTGATTAGGTTCTGGGGTTTTCCTTGATGTCCTGGAAAAGTCTTCTGAAAGATCTGAATTAAATGTTGTGTTTCTGTAATTATTATCATCCCTAGATTGATGGTGAGTATAAGAGAACCACTAAAACCCAAGAGGATATTCTGAGGTCTTATTCTATGAATTTCAATGATGGTTGGTATCAACACCTTCCTCTAGTTGAGTTTTCTTACAACAATATCTTTTACTCAAGCATTCAAATGAATCATTATGAATGCCTCTATGGAAAATAGTGTAGAAATCCAAAGTGATTGGATTAAGTTCAATAAATAAATCTATTTCCACCTATGCTAGATGAGGAAATGGAAGATAAAGTTACATCTATTTAACATCACATAAAGTCAGCTCAAAGTTGACAAAAAATTTATATTAACAATCATAGGTGAAATAAGGAATTATAAATTGGTGAGATGGTATCCTTATGAAATTATTTATGGTATATGGTTATGATATTCATAAATAATGGAAATATTATCCCATGATATATTCACCCCTTTTATATTCATTATCGAGTAGGGATGGTAGCTTATTGTTTGGTGCTTCTATTGAACCTTTCCCAAGTGCATGATGTGTTCCTTGTATATCTTCTAAGGATGTACATATATGATGCATCAAATATAATAAACTCATATATCATATCATTAGATAATAATATATCATATAAAGAAAAAATAGTAGAAATATTGGATCATAGAGTTAATGTTATATAGAATAATACTACTCACCTATTTAAAGTTCCATAGAGTAATCATAAATTTATAAAATTTACTTAGGAACCTGAGGATATGATGAAACAAGAATATCGTCAATTTTTTGTATCTGAGTGAAAAATTTTAAAATTTAAAATTCATTTTAAGGGTGGTATAATGTAAGACCCCAATATTTTATGATATATTTTTCCTTAAATAAATTTCATTTCTTTGATAGCTTATGGTTCATGCAACCACGAGTCTAAATGAACGGAAATATAGTATACCATTATAACCTAGACATGAAATTGGTCGAGTGAATATGAATAATTTTTTGAAAATTTTTATATAAATGTTTTAGGTAAATAAAATATATTGATAAAAAAATAATCAATTTTTAGTAAAGTAATTATATTCTTTAAAACTAGATTTTTCTACAAAAATGGGGTTTATTTATTTTTTTGAGAAAATAATATAACTAATTTATTCCAATTTAAGAAAATATATTTGAAAAAGGAACTTAATTTTTGAAATAATAAAGTTAAAATCATCTTGGAGTTAATTTTTTTAGAATTTTTTGAAAAGATTTATTTTTCATTGAATAGTGAAAAATACTGAATAATATTAAAAACTATCCTTTAATTTCAAGAATTTAAAATGTTTCATTTTTAATTAAAATGGTTTGAAAAGTAAAAATAGTTAATTTATATTATTAATAATCCAATTAATTTCATTTTAATTCATTATATGTTGGGGTTTGGTATAAAATATTTTTATACTTAAGAATTTTTTTATGGAAAACTGCTTTTCAATGTGTTTTGCGGGTTAATTTTTAAATTAAAAACCTACCAATTTTGTGAACATAATTTTATAAAATGGATCAAATATTTGTAATAATAGTTATTAGTTTTATTTAATAACTTAAACTTAATATTTTGACATAATTAATAATAAAAACAATAAAATCTTCCCGCAATTAGGGTTAAAATAGATTTACCCTGCGTTATACCAAAAGATAAGGGCCAATTTTCTAATTAAACTAGTCAAAGTATTATTTTATCGACATATTTTCACCTCATACAGTACCAAATTATAATATCTATCCATTTTGAAGCATTTTTCTTGAGTATGACATTATTATATTTAAATCTTTTAAGAAATTTGAAATGTTCCCTCTCTCCCACTTATAAAAGAACACCCCTCCTTTCTCTTATTTACACTAATGTTAGCCATATTTATGAAAATAACCCTACAAAATCATCATCTCAATTTTTTCATTCACGAATTATATGTTTTTATATTCTTAAAAAATGATTTAATGGTATTTAAGATAGGATCTAAAGGAGGTAAAGTGAAGGAGAGGTAATCATCTTACCCGACCTGTTTCATTTTATTTCTTTTTTGTAACTCCTCTAAATCTATGGTATTAATCATAAAATAATAACTTAAATATAATAAATATAAATAAATTTATTTATTAATATGGAACATCTATTACTTACCTTATTTTCCATCAAATGGGAAGTAAAAGTATCGCTCGTGCATACGTGGGGATTACCAGCTCCATGCATCAATAAAATTCATTTTCCATCACCATATTTAGTGGAATGTTATTATGATGGGTTTAATGTTTTTATATTATATTTATAAAATAATTTATCTTCTATAATTATAATATAATATCTATCTTCTTACCTTCTCACCTATTGGAAGAAGATAGCGTCGCTCATGTGTACGTGTTGACTACCACCTCCATGAAGCGATGTGATTCTTTTTTTTTCAATTTTACTTGGATGTAAATTAGGAACTATTTTTGGTATATATATATATATGTTATTTTTCAAACAATAATGGTTATGGAATTATAAAACAATATTTATCATCCTTTCCATATTTTTATTATAAAATAAAAACAACGTTCATTCTTATGTATGACCTACCATCTCTATGAACAGTGTAAATTTTTTTTCTATGTATTCCTTTTATAGATGATTAAAATTATGTATATAAAGTATATATATTATATTTATATCATAAATAAAATTCTGTATATGATGAAACCATTATCAATGTACAAGGACTAGAACTACTGAGTGAAAATTCTATGAAAAATGAAACAATTAACACCAAAAAATGTTGAATTTAATAAGGAATTATTTATAAATGAGTGTTTCAATTTAGTAAAGAGATAATATATGATATTATAAGTATTTAAATGATAATTTTATATAATTCTAATAAAAAAAATTTATGATATAGTAGTGTATATCTCTTTCAAATAAATTCAAACTTGGTTTAAGAGATTTATGTTTCAATCTCATTTTAATTGGGATTATTTATTATTTAATTTCCATTGAATAAAATTATATGATACATTTTTTATAAAACCATTTAATTTTTTTATCTTATTTTTATTAGAGGTATTTTTTTTATGAAATATACACTTTATTTTCTCTTTTCTCAAGAATATTTTTATTCTAATGTCTATGTATTATTTAAAATGTTTTCAATATTATATTTGATATTATCATAATATTTTTGAATTTTTTTAACCATGTATTAATTTTTATAAAAATTATTCAAAGGAACCTTCTTTTCATTTTCCGAATTAGGTACTTTTAAATTTTTACAAAAAATGTGAATGGAATGTTTGTTTAATGAACATGACATGAAGAGAATTTTCTACCATCATGAATAATCAATTAATTTAAGATTCCAATAAAATATTTCAATTTTATTTTCAAAGAAATTTTTTCGTACATATTTTAGAAATTTTTAGATTATGAATAATTTATTTCCTAATGAAAATGGTATTTTTCTCAAATAATGTTCCTGTGATCTTTTAAGATAAATCTTTATTTATGATAACATCCTTTGATGCTACTAATTTTTTACTATGGATATTATGACAACCCTGCTTTTTATTACAACTTAAACATGCTTTATTACATAAAACTTCACTTGATCCAACAAAGAAGATCGAGAGGTTTAGTGTCTTTGGGGCTTAGGATCATTACATAAAAACTTTAAACTTTAAATACAACATCTTTATTTAAAACTTCCTTTACATGACCACTACATTCTTTCGTACTTAGCATTGCATGGGATAACCTGAGGACATGCATAAGAAAAGGGTGAGCTATAAAGCCCAGTAAGGGAGTACACAATGAATAACATGAGGGGTACAATACATGTTAGGCAATAGGAACATCAATAGAGCATAAGAGTAACATGAACATAAAGGCATGATAAAGCATGATAATCATAACATGGAAATGTGGCAACAACACTTAACATTGAATTAGCATGAGCCAAGGCTCATTGCACATGGAGCATGAGTAAACCCTCATTGCACTTGAAGCACGAGTAAACCCTCGTTGCACTTGAATTAGCATGAGTCAACACTCATTGCACATGACGTATCATGATACTATGTTTTACCCAATGCATTGGAGCGCTATAAAGTGCGCACCCTTCTTAAACATTTCATTTCATGCATAAGTGTGCCACATGGATCATAAAACATGGATTCATAAAACATAATCATTTATTCCACGATAAATGAATGTTGAATTCATACATGAAACTTTATAATCAATTAGTAAATGTGCATAAAGTTGAATACCCTTGATGGAGAAATGGGCATGGTATTCACTACACAATGATATTGGCTTAGAAAATCGGTGTGATTTCGGCAGCGTAACGGCGTGACATAAGAATTCATAAAAATGGTTGATGAGAGAGAAAGGGGTTCCTAATCATATTTACATGTAATGGACAGTAAGGAGGTCATATAGATATATGTCCCAACAATTGAAAAGGAATTTAGATTCATGATACAAAAGTATTGCTTGAATATAGAAGGGGAGAAAAAGGTTCCTTTCAGAATTTCGGCATAGTAACGGGTGTACATGGGAGGCATTTAATGAGAGAGAAAGGGGTCTCTCATAATTAAAACAATAATAGGGCAGTATGGGAGAGGTGAGAAACCATACCCCAACATTCATAATTGAAATTAAAAGGGAAATACAACTTAAAGAAAATTGACAAAAATGAGAAAGGAAGAAAAAACCCTTACTTGGAAGTGTGCTTCCAAAGGCTAGAGAGAGGCTTGTGAGAGGCTTCTTGGGAGCTTGGGGAAACTTGATAGGATTATAGAGAGAGTAGGGCAGAGGTTGGACGAACTCCAAGGGCTTTGAGTGAGGAGGAAGTGGGAGCTTGGGTGGGTTTATATAGGAAAGGTGAGGAAATTCTTTATTATTTAGGTTTGGGAGCCCTTATATTAAAATAATTCAAACCACAAACCATCCCATGGTATTTGCCCATGGTTTCTGGAAAAGGAAAGAGGAAAACAATATTTTACAAGGCCAAGGTCCGAACTTATTAAAAAATTAGGGTTGCTTATGTGGAGGTGAGTCACACTCCCATGGAAATTAATTTAAAAAGGCAAAGTGTTGAATAAGTCTTGAGGGCTCCATTAATGCTTTGAAAAGTAAGTCAAACAAACCCAAAACCTCATTATTTTAATGATAAAACACATATTGGACGAACATAAGGATTATGGTATTTTATTACATCACCATTGGGTCATTATGATGTCATAAAACACATTATATATTTAAATGGTATTTAATTTTTACCCAAAAATTTGAATGTCTCAGAAAATTATGAAAAATTCACCGTTGGATAATTTCGACGTCCTGATTCCAAAAATAATATTTATTTTATCTAAATAATATTCTAAATATGTGAATTTTTACTTTTAAAATAAAAACCGACATTTATAAAAATTCACGGGTTTTGACAGAAATGGCTTTCAAACCTTAATAAAAATTTTAATTGCATTCATAAAATTATAAGATCATTTATATTTAATAAAAATTAATTTAATATTAATAATAATATTTTATTAAAATATTATTTAATTCAAAAATCCTTTAATTTAATAAAATATAATTCTTAATTAAATAATAACTAAAAACACCATTTGTACTTTAAAAACTAATTATAATGTATCAAAAATGACTAGAAATTATATTCATTATTATATACAGAAATAATGTACATGAACATGGTGCTACTTATTTGTTACATAACCCCTTAAAATAGCCACATAAGACCTAAGGGTAAGGTGTGCGATGGTGACAGACTCTTGGGGTGGCTCGGATAACATCGCTCGAGTTGTAATTTCAATCAACTTACACTTTTCCTGTAGACGATCACGTTCGAGCTTGACTTGATGAAGCTCAGCTTGGGCTTGGTCAAGGGAAAATCCCAAAGACGCCGCCTCTTTTCCGAGCTCTGGAAAATGGGCTTCGTAAGGGGCAATTCTACTGGTTGAGGCCATCGCTTCCTTTGTCTGAGTGGAAATGGGTTCGTTAAAGCCTTATATTTATACTACTCAGATGATCACTGTTCAATGGCTATAAAAGTAATGGTCACAAATCTTAACGTAAAACTAAAGAAGTTGACATCTTATAAAAACATTTTTCATAAAGAAACATTTAACTGGATCAAGAGGGATTTTCCATTAATGAAACTTTGGGTCGTTACAATATTCCCCCCTTAAGAAATTTTGCCCTCGAAATTTTCCTTTTCCCACACTAAAACAAATGTGGGTAACTCAGCTTCATCATATCCTCCGACTCCCAAGTTGCTTCTTCAAACTTGTGGTTTCTCCACAACACCTTGACGAGGGGCATTGTCTTATTTCGTAGAACTTTTTCTCTACGATCTAAGATCTTCACTGGTTGCTCCTCATAAGAAAGATCATCTTACAATTGTACCACCTCGGAAGAGAGTACATGTGAAGGGTCCGGTATGTACTTCCTTAAGAGGGATACATGAAAGACATCATGCACCTTGGTCATAGTAGGTGGAAGTGCTAGTCGATAGGCCACAGCCCCAACACGATCAAGAATCTCAAAGGGGCCGATGTACCTTGGACTTAACTTCCCTTTCTTTCCAAACCTCATGACCTTCTTCCACGGAGATATGCATAAAAACACCATGTCTCAGACTTTAAACTCAAGGTCTCATCGACGATTATCTGCATAACTCTTCTGTCGACTTTGGGCTGCCTTGATATGCTACTGAATGGTTTTCACCTTCTCCACCATTTCTTCGACCATTTCTGGTCCAAGCAATTTATGTTCACCGACCTCATCCCAGCATGCCGGTGTTTAACACCTTTTCCCATACAGGGCTTCATATGGTGCCATTTGGATGCTCAAGTGGAAACTATTATTATAAGAGAACTCAACCAGAGGAAGATGTTGATCCCATCCTCCTTTAAAGTCCATTGAGAACGCTCTCAACATATCCTCAAGTGTTTGGATAGTCCGCTCGGATTGGACATCAGTTTGAGGATGATAGGCCGTACTGAAGTTCAGTTCAGTATTCAGAGCATGTTGAAGACTCCTCCAAAACTTAGAGGTAAATCTTGGATCTCGGTCAGAAACAATAGATAGCGGTACTCCATGCAACCGTACCACATACCTGATATATATCTGTGCCAGTTGATCCAAAGAGAAATCCTCTCGAATAGCAATGAAGTGTGCAGTCTTTGTAAGACGATCCACAACAACCCAGATTGCATTGTTGCCTTTGGATGTCCTTGGAAGTCTGGTGACAAAGTCCATGGTGATGTTCTCCCATTTCCATTCTGGTATGGGCAATGGTTGCATCATCCCCTTAGACTTCTGCCTCTCTGCCTTCACTTGCTGACACACCAGGCACTTTGATGTATATTCAGCGATCTCATTCTTCATATTATCCCACCAAAAGTTTTATCGGAGATCTTGATACATCTTTGTGCTCCCTGGGTGAATATAGAAATTTTAACTATGTGCATCATCCAAAAGTTCCTTCTTCAGCTCCAAACTTGATGGAACACATAGTCTTTTCCCAAACCGCACAATTCCTTCTTCATTAACATTAAACTCTGAGGATTTTCCCTTTTTGATAGCTTCCACTTTTTCTTGGATTCCCACATCATCCTTTTGAGCATCCTTTAACCTTTCCAAAAGAGATGGTTGAGCAATCATTTGTGAAAGTATTGATGATGTTCTCTTATTTATGATTCCCACATCCATCTTAATTAAGTCTAAGAAGATTGGATCCTTCTAAATTCTCATCATTGAAAGAATCGCTGGATCCTTTCTACTTAGGGCATCTGCCACCTTGTTCGCTTTCCCAGGGTGGTAATGTATTGAACAGTCATAATCCTTGATGAGCTCTATCCATCTTCTCTGGCGCATATTAAGCTCTTTCTGTGTGAATATATATTTAAGACTCTTGTGGTCAGTATATATCTCACATTTCTCTCCATAGAGATAATGCCGCCAGATTTTCAAGGCAAAGATCACCGCCGCCAACTCCAGATCATGTGTTGGATAGTTTCTCTCATTGATTTTCAACTGCCTTGAGGCATAGGATATCACTTTATCATTCTGCATTAGCACACATCCTAATCCCTTCTTCTAAGCATCACTGAATACCACAAAAAGCTCCCCACTTGTGGGTAAAGTGAGCACGGGTGCAGTGATAAGCCTCCTTTTCAACTCCTTGAATCTTTCTTCGCATTCATCACTCCAAGCAAACTTTACTCCCTTTCGAGTTAGCTTGGTAAGAGGGTTGTACAATCGTGATAAATTTCTCACAAATCGTCGATAATATCCAAATAACCCCAAGAAGCTACGGATATCAGTTACCGATGTTGGCCTCAACCATCCCTCAATTGCATCTGTTTTGGAGGGGTCCACAGATATCTCATTGCTTGTGATGATATGGCCCAAGAATGATACCTCCTTCAACCAGAACTCACACTTGTTGTACTTGGCATAGAGCTTCTCCTTGCGCAAAGTCTCCAGTACAGTTCTTAAATGCTCCTCATGGTCCTCCTTGGTTTTGGAGTATATTAGAATATCATCTATAAA
This sequence comes from Viscum album, assembly GCA_963277665.1. Lineage (NCBI taxonomy): Eukaryota > Viridiplantae > Streptophyta > Magnoliopsida > Santalales > Viscaceae > Viscum > Viscum album. The sequence continues at coordinate 59,606,154 of OY728156.1, forward strand.
GACTACCACAAATTTTTCTAGGTAATCTCTAAAGACTCTATTCATAAAGTCCATGAATATTTCTGGAGCATTGGTGAGTCCAAAAGGCATTACTATGAATTCATAGTGCCCGTACCTTGTACGAAAAGCAGTCTTGGGGATATCTTCCTTCTTCACCCTTACTTGATAATATCCCGACCGCAAGTCCACCTTGGAGAAGTATTATGCTCCACGCAGCTGATCAAACAAGTCATCTATTCTTGGGAGAGGATACTTGTTCTTTATCGTGATTTTGTTAAGTTCACGATAATCGATGCAAAGCCGCATTGACCCATCCTTCTTCTTGACGAAGAGGACTGGTGCACCCCATGGTGATGCACTTGGGCGTATAAACCCTTTATCCAAATTCTCCTGTAGTTGTTTCTTCAGCTCTTCAAGCTCAACAACATCCATTCTATATGGAGTCTTGGATATTGGTAGCACCCCAGGTATAAGTTCAATTGAGAACTCAACATCTCTTCTTGGAGGAAGACCAGGAAGTTCCTCGGGAAATACTTCAGCGAATTCCCTCACAATAGGCATTTCTTCAAGGGTGGTTTCTTCCTTGGACTCAATCATCTGAGCCAGATATGCGTGCTCATAAGGCAGTAATATCCATGCTTGAGATGATGGAGCTAAAGGAGATTCATCTTCCTCCTGAGACTTGTAAAGAATCGGGGGTCGATTCTCCATATGGAGTGTGATTTCCCTCTCCTGAAAATTTATGTTGGATCTATATAAGGAAAGCCAATCCATGCCAAGAATTGTATCAAATTCCACCAGATGGAGTATTATGAGGTTCGCCGGGAAATTCAATCCACAGATTATAACAGGGGAGGACTTATACTCATGGTATGCAATGATTGCCCCATTTTCCAAACTCACCGACATCTTTACTTCCATGATTTGTGGTGGTGCAGGGATTGTTCTACTAAACTTTTGAGATATAAAAGAATGCGTAGAACTTGAATCAAAAAGTACGTTCGCAATTCTTGAATGAATAACTAGCGTACCTGTCACCACTTCGTTGTCGGGGTTCACTTTGGCAGAAGTGATGGCAAAAGTTCTTCCTTGTTGTCTTGTAGGTTGCTGGTTGCCTCCGATAACCCTTGGATTAGGGCACTGATTTGCAAAATGACCCAGTTCTTTGCATTTGTAGCATTGAACAACGCGTTGAGGTTCGAACGGAGTGTTCCTCTCCTTTATCGTAGCCGCGGGTCCTTCTTGCTGATAGTTAACAACTAGGTGCCCTTCTCTTCCACACTTGAAACATTTTCTTGTCCCCCTAAGGAAATTTCCAGGGTGCTTCTTTCCACACTTCTGGAAAGTGGGGTGCTGGAACTTCTTAGAGCCGTTGGATTTATCCATCAGACCACCAGCATTGAAGTCCACCTTACGTTTCTTGTCCCCATGATACCCCTGTGATTCTCCGATCTCCATTTCAACCTTGAGGGCACATCGGACAATTTCCTCATAGCTGTCGAAGTCACGGATCGCTAATGCTTTCCGCAAGCTAGGCTTCAGCCCACCAAAGAAGCGGTCAACCTTGCATTCGGGGGTAACGACAAAGCCAGAAGCATATCGTGCAAGCCTTGTGAAGTTTTCCTCGTACGCTCCCACAGATTCTTCATCTTTCTGTTTGAGGGAAAGGAAGTCCCTTTACATCTTAAGACGGAGGGTGCGTGGAAAATATTTATTGAAAAACATTTTCCAGAATTCTTTCCATTCCAAAGCCTCGATCTCCTCCTCAGGCTTCGTATTTTTGATCAACGTCCACCATTGATCAGCTTCACCCTCTATACGATAAGCCGCCAGGAGAACCTTCTCTTTTTCAGAGCATTGGAGGATGGAGAATATCTTTTCAATGGAGTTGATCCATTGTTCAGCGATCGTGGGATCGGATGATCCACTAAAAGTAGGAGGCCTTTGTCTCATGAAGCTCTCGATAGCGACTTGTTCTTTCTTAGGGGGGGTTGAACGTTCCTCTTGACCAGTGTTTCTATTCAAAACTTGATTTAGCTGAGAGAGAAGAGTGACAAAGTTCACGATTCCCGCTCCCATTGGATTGGGCATCTCATAAGTACAATCATCACACTGATCTTCACAACGGTTGTTAGCCTGAGTTCTCCTATTACCGGCCATTGGCTGGAATAAAAGGAAAGTTAGGGGTAACACATAAAGGGTAATCCAAAGACAAAAGTTGATGACTTATAAATAAACTTTATTCTCTTTAACTCATGAGTCTGTAGGATTCAATCCAGGCTTTTCATGATCTTCCTTCTAACATATATTATTAGGGGAATTTTTTTTCCCTTAATAAGGGTTCATACTAAGATTGTGAATATATAAAAACATATCCCCCGGGAGTTTCATAACCAAGAGTGCAGCAAGGCCCGTTGTCGTGCACCAGTTCCCGTTCGAGTCTAGCTCAAAGCGGTGTTTTCGGGTTTTACCCCTAGGATACATCTGTGCCAGAGCCGCCTCTACCTGCTCGTATCCAGACAGGGATGTATTTGTTTGATAAACCACTTACTTAGTATTTACCAAAACTTAGGGATGTTTTTATTATACTTAGTCTTGTATCTAAGGCTTTACTAGGGTTTTCTAATCCCAAAAATAACTAAACCTCCCTCTGATACCAACTATGACAACCCTGCTTTTTATTACAACTTAAACATGCTTTATTACATAAAACTTCACTTGATCCAACAAAGAAGATCGAGAGGTTTAGTTTATTTGGGGCTTAGGATCATTACATAAAAACTTTAAACTTGAAATACAACATCTTTATTGAAAACTTCCTTTACATGACCACTACATTCCTTCGTACTTAGAATTGCATGGGATAACCTGAGGACATGCATAAGAAAAGGGTGAGCTATAAAGCCCAGTAAGGGAGTACACAATGAATAACATGAGGAGTAAAATACATGTTAGGCAATAGGAACATCAATAGAGCATGAGAGTAACATGAACATAAAGGCATGATAAAGCATGATAATTATAACATGGAAATGTGGCAACAACACTTAACATTGAATTAGCATGAGCCACGGCTCATTGCACATGGAGCATGAGTAAACCCTCATTGCACTTGAAGCACGACTAAACCCTCATTGCACTTGAATTAGCATGATTCAACACTCATTGTATATGACGTATCATGATACTATGCTTTACCCAATGCATTGGAGCGCTATAAAGGGCGCACCCTTCTTAAACATTTCATTTCATGCATAAGTGTGCCACATGGATCATAAAACATGGATTCATAAAACATAATCATTTATTCCACGATAAAGGAATGTGGAATTCATACATGAAACTTTATAATCAATTAGTAAATGTGCATAAAGGTGAATACCCTTGATGGAGAAATGAGCATGGTATTCACTACACAATGATATTGGCTTAGAAAATCGGTGTGATTTCGGCAGCGTAACGGCGTGACATAAGAATTCATAAAAATGGTTGATGAGAGAGAAAGGGGTTCCTCATCATATTTACATGTAATGGAAAGTAATGAGGTCATATAGATACATGTCCCAACAATTGAAAAGGAATTTAGATTCATGATACAAAAGTATTGCTTGAATATAGAAGGGGAGAAAAAGGTTCCTTTCAGAATTTCGGCATAGTAACGGGTGTACATGGGAGGCATTTAATGAGAGAGAAAGGGGTCTATCATCATTCAAAAAATAATAGGGAAGTATGGGAGAGTTGTGAAACCATACCCCAACATTCATAATTGAAATTAAAAGGGCAATACAACTTAAATAAAATTGACAAAAATGAGAAAGGAAGAAAAAACCCTTAGTTGGAAGTGTGCTTCCAAAGGCTAGAGAGAGGTTTGTGAGAGGCTTATTGGGAGATTGGGGAACCTTGAGAGGATTCTAGAGAGAGTAGGGCAGAGGTTGGATGAACTCCAAGGGCTTTGAGTGAGGAGGAAGTGGGAGCTTGGGTGGGTTTATATAGGAAAGGTGAGGGAATTCTTTATTATTTAGGTTTGGGACCCCTTATATTAAAATAATCCAAACCACAAACCATCCCATGGTATTTGCCCATGGTTTCTGAAAAAGGAAATAGGAAAAAAATATTTTACAAGGCCAAGGTCCTAAATTATTAAAAAATTAGGGTTTCTTATGTGGAGGTGAGTCACACTCCCATGGAAATTAATTTAAAAAGGCAAAGTGTTGAATAAGTCTTGAGGGCTCCATTAATGCTTTGAAAAGTAAGTCAAACAAACCCAAAACCTCATTATTTTAATGATAAAACACATATTGGCCGAACATAAGGATTATGGTATTTTATTACATCACCATTGGGTCATTATGATGTCATAAAACACATTATATATTTAAATGGTATTTAATTTTTACCCAAAAATTTGACTGTCTCAGAAAATTATGAAAAATTCACCGTTGGATAATTTCGACGTCCTGATTCCAAAAATAATATTTATTTTATCTAAATAATTTTCTAAATATGTGAATTTTCACTTTTAAAATAAAAACCAACATTTATAAAAATTCACGGGTTTTGATAGAAATGGCTTTCAAACCTTAATAAAAATTTTAATTGCACTCATAAAATTATAAGATCATTTATATTTAATAAAAATTAATTTAATATTAATAATAATATTTTATTAAAATATTATTTAATTCAAAAATCCTTTAATTTAATAAAATATAATTCTTAATTAAATAATAACTAAAAACACCATTTGTACTTTAAAAACTAATTACAATGTATCAAAAATGACTAGAAATTATATTCATTATTATATACAGAAATAATGTACATGAACATGGTGCTACTTATTTGTTACATAACCCCTTAAAATAGCCGCATAAGACCTAAGGGTAAGGTGTGCGATGGTGACAGACTCTTGGGGTGGCTCGGATAACATCGCTCGAGTTGTAATTTCGATCAACTTCCACTTTTCCCATAGACGATCACGTTCGAGCTTGACTTGATGAAGCTCAACTTGGGCTTGGTCAAGGGAAAATCCCAAAGATGCCACCTCTTTTCCGAGCTCCGACAAATGGGCTTCGTAAGGGGCAATTCTACTGGATGAGGCCATCGCTTCCTTTGTCTGAGTAGAAATGGGTTCGTTAAAGCCTTATATTTATACTACTCAGATGATCACTGTTCAATGGCTATAAAAGTAATGGTCACAAATCTTAACGTAAAACTAAAGAAGTTGACATCTTATAAAAACATTTTTCATAAAGAAACATTTAACTGGATCAAGAGGGATTTTCCATTAATGAAACTTTGGGTCGTTACAGATATAATCTAATGATATCATCATTATTATTTATTTATATTATTTATTTCTATGATTATAAAATGTTTAAAAAACTTATTTATTTTCGATGGGTTAAGATATGATGATAAGATGAATATTTTATGATCTTGTGGCATATATATTAATATATTATGATAATGTGATGGGTGTTTCTAGAATTGTATACCCCTTTAATTCATTGGGTAGATATTAATGTTCTATGAGATAAAAGGGTACACATGAAGTTATCTCAATCCTGAAAGAGGGTTCGAAATAGGTTATCCCAAGCCCAATGTAGGCACACATGTATTTATCCAAATCTTATCATGTAATTAATGTCTTGTGGGTAGCCCCAACATAATATTTCTATGATTATGATTATGACACATCTTATAACAATATTTTATGACTTGATATTATGCAAACATTATGTTATCATGAATCATGATATTTTATTCCTTAAATATTCATCTCTTAGTAATTGGAAAGCATTATTCCATGACTCATGTTTAGGATATAATAATTGATTGGTATGGTTTTAAAATTTTATGTTCCTGTTATCATACCCTTATTCTCATGTTATTTATAAATAATCATTGATAACACCACTGTTAACCCTTAGTGAGCATTTTAGATCACCCTTTATTATGTTTTCTCTTCCCTAGGATATGAAGAGAGGTTTTAAGTATGATGTGACTAATAATGATTTTAATTATGATGTATTTAGTGGGAGATTATTTAGATCACTTATGTATGAGTTATTTATGTATCTATGTTTCTAAAGGCAATAACCCTTTGTAGTTCTAGCATGAATCCTAATGTTATGTAATCAATATTAATTTAATAAGATATAATATTTTTGTATGAAAATTATGGGTCACTATAGTTTGTATCAAATAATGGTTTTGTTATTTTTGGAAATTAGGATGAGAAAAATTTAATGATAACCCTTAGGATAAGAAAATGTATTGGGTAACATAATAAGTTCTGGTAAATTAATAATTTTGGTTTTATGAGAAAATAAATCCTTTTATGGATATTATAATATTGATGTCATTGTGGCACATATAAACCTAGGGGTAAAAATTTTTAATGTAGAATATTGGGTATTAGCTCATTCATCATCGGTGCATGATGAGTGGTCCTAACAATGAACACCTAACTAGACACTTCTGAGGGATATTATTGGGTTAATCCACATCTACCTTATTAATCATTATGAAGGATTTGAATATATGATGACCAAGGATGACCTAGGTTACTCTTAAGGTGTTATATATTGAAAATATAGTGTCATTATTTAGAAATCTTGTAAACGTTTTTTCATGATTATAGTGTTTCTCACTATGATTATTGTTTCTTAAACAAAAATTTTTTGGTTTTATTTGATTGCTGGAACCCAAAGTAACTATATTGATGTTGAATAAGATGAAAAATGAAATGATTAACCTCATGAAAAACCAAATTTTATGGGAGTTGTAATGAAAAATATTATAGCTATACTTACATAAATTTCTCAATACATGAATCATATTGAGCTTCCAAACATGTAAATAAGGGGACAATGTTCTGTTGAGTCGTCTATGAGGAAATATCCTCCTTCATTTAGTGGTTCCACTGATCAACTAGTAACTGAGTAATGGTTTAGTAACACTAGAAACATATTTTCCAATCTTTAGTGTTTAGAGAATGAAAAATTCATTTTAACTATCTTTCATTTGAAAGTAGAAGAAGATCAATTATGGAATCTCATTAAGAACACAAGAAAACATGAAAAAATTAACTATATAGAGTGGGATGATATTAAAAGGATATTTTTGAACAATTAATTTCCTCTTATTCATTATATAAAAATGGGTAATGAATCACATTGGCTAAGGTAGAAGGATGATGAATCTATTAGTACCCATGATTAAATTTTTACAAGACATTCAGGGAATGATTCTGGTATTATCATTGAACTAGGTGGTAATATTGATTGATTATTCAGTGGATTAAAACCAAGTCTCTAAAAGGTGTTATCCATAAGGGACTTCAGTATATATAATGAAATCATTTGATTTTCTACCAAGGTATTAATAGATATTTAAGTTACCGATTGGTCTCATTTTTTTATAATAAAATAAAAATGGGATTCAAAGAAAATTCTAATAATAAAAATCATGGAGAGAAGAAGATGAGCCTTCCATTATGATCTATGTGTGGAAGGAGACATGGTAGGAATATTCTTAATTGGACTAGTAAATGATCTATGTTTAGAAAGGATGGTCATTTTAAAATTTAATGCTTAAGTGATGGGAACAATTTAGCTAATGACGCGAATAAAGATAAATATCCCTAGAACGGACCACCCACACTCCTGTTTTTCTAATTCAAGAAGTATGGACATTATGATAACCAATTTTGAAATATAAATGATAATGATGAAAATCATTGTCAGCAACCACTTAATCCTATAGAAAACGAAAAATATCACGTGATAACTATTTCCAAGGTGGGATATGATAAATAAATGGTGAAAGGTACACTTACCATCAACTCTAAAAATTATAATATCTTATTTGATTCTAGATAATCCCTCTCTTTTATATATGATTAATTTTATAAGGGTGTAATAATACCAACTAAATTATTAGATGCTAAATCAGTAGTGAAAATCCCAATGGTATGATGATTACATCTCAGGCTTATGATTCTTTTCCAATTGAAGTTTACAGGAATTTGATTCCTACAAATCTTGTTATTCTCCCTCTCATGAAATTTGATGTCATTTTTGGAATGTATTAGATTTCATCATATAAATACCATAACAATTTCCAAAAAATAAAAGTCACATTTGATATTCTAAAACAACCTATGACAATCTGTCAGTGCAATGATAAATATAAACTTTTAATGGAAATTATATCCATTGTTTGGCCCTTAATTGAATTTCTATAGGGGGTTTTATCTCAGATAGTTGAAAAGAAACTCAAAATCAAAGATATTACAATTTTACAAAAGTTTATTGATCTATTTCTAGAATAATTTCCTATTATTCCTCCATATATTAAATTTTAGTTTTCAATAGAACTCCTAACTGATGCTACACCTATTTTAAAGAGTCCATATAGAATAACCTTGATTGAGTTGTGGGAATTAAGGAATCAATCCCAAGAGAATATTTATAAGTGATTCATTCATCCAAGTGTTCTACCTTGGAGTGTACCGGCTCATTTTTTAAGATTAAGGACGGGTCAATGTGAAACTTCATTGATTATTAGGAACATAACAAGATTACAATCATAAATAAGCATCCTCTTCCCCGTATTGATAATTTTTTGATCAATTATAAGGAAATAAATATTTTTCAATGATTGATATTATATTATTATACTATTAATTGAGGGTTAAAAGAAAATTCATACCAAATAATTCCTACTATACGAGGTATGAAAACTATGAATTTATAATGATGCATTTTGTCTTACTAATTTTTCTATTATTTTAATGAATTTAATGAATAGAGTATTTAGAAATTACCTTGATCAGTTTGTGGTATTATTTATAGTTGAGATTATTATATATTATAAAATCAATTATTAGAATCAATACCACTTTATAATTTTAGAGAATACCCTAATAAAGGATAAGTTTTATAAAAAATTTACCAAGTGTGAATCATGTTAATTGAAAGTTTCATTTTTTGGTAATAAAATATCAAAAGAGGGTATATGAGTGGAGCTAAAGATAAGTTTAGTCATCAAACCTATGATTATAATACCCTATAATAGAGAATAGTTTTTGACCTATAGTTACAAATTGAATAAGATATTGTGATGTGTCCTCATATAGAATGATATGGTGATAGCTTATGCAACACAAAAACTGATGGTTCATGATAAAAATTAACCAACTCATGATTTTGAATTAGATATGGTAATTTGTGCATTAAATACATGGAGGAATTATAATTATAGATAAAGATGTGAAATATTTACTAATTATAATCGTTTAAATCATATATTCACTAAAAAAATAGTTGATTATGTTCCAGAAGAAGATAGTTGGAGTTAATTGAATCTTATAACTTCTCAATACATTACCACCCTAGGAAAGAGAATAGGGTGGAAGATGCTATGAATCAAAAGAACCATGAAATAAAACTATTATAAATATCACAAAAGATCCAATATTTGTGTATTTTCAAATTATGGACCTAGAAATATTAAAGAAAGGGGATAAAAATTGTCTTTCTCAAATGAGTGCTCAAACATCCGTCCAAGTGAAGATTAAAGAATTCCAAAAAAATATGTAGAAATACAAAAAAGGTGATGAATGTTCCCAATTTTAACCTTGATTGTGAAGGATTAAAGAGGTTCAGTAACTGATTATGTGTCCCATAAATACTAAACTTTAAGATAGAATTATTGGATGAAGCTCATAATTCATTAGTCCTTATTCATCCTAAAATTATGAAGATGTATAAATATATAAAAGAGTACTTATATTGGGATAACATAAACAAATATTTAAAAGTATGTATCATGGTTCCTAATATGTCAATAATTTAAAGCTAAGTTACATAAGTATATGGTGATGTTATAATAATTACCCATACAATAATGGAAAGGGGAAAACAACACCATATATTTTTTCATTGGACTCCAAAAATTTTATAAATTCCATAATTCTATTTGTATTATAGTTGATCAAATCATGAAGTCCGTACACATTATTAATATCATATAGTATTTCTCTCTTGATCATTTTTTTGGATTCATTTTTTGGGGTGCACATCCGTTCGTCGAGGACATGTTGATTGTTTCTACACATTCCCTCTTTCCAGAGCAGAGTGACATGGGTCACTTATTTAAGGATGTTTTCACTTTAATTGAAATGGGATGATGGGATGTCTGCTCCTCCTTTCGTGGATTCCTCCTCGGAACTCGTTACCTAGTCCAGGTCTCCCATAAAGATTAAGACATTGTTTATGAATCTCAATCCCAGTGTCATATCTTTTTGGACACCGGTTAACTACGTTGCTTCCATCAGAAATTCCAATGGGTATTGATAGGGAAACAACCTTCAGTCATAGTAGATGAAATCCTCAGGCATGTCAGGGAATCTCTGGATGTGTGGACATTGGAGAACATGTATTCTTCCTCATAATAGGGAACCTTAAAGGCGTAGAACTCGAGGCATCCCACATTGGTAATGGGGTATCTTATGTCGGAGGCATGTCTCTGAGGTTTTCCTTAGCTTCTAATTTTTAACACGGGGTATGTAGAGAGTTTAACACCTTTCGGAGATGGTTATGCCAAAGGCATGTCTTCCGATTTCTTCCTCAGGCATCTCATGTTTAACAAGAGGTGGGATGAGAGTTTAACGTCTTGAAAAGATGGAATGAGAGTGATCAGAACATACCATAGAGACAGGTTAGATTGGGATATCCCTATAAGGGAGAACCTAGAAGGTTTACCCGATGGATGGATCAGAACTCCCAATGAGGACGGATCTGAGATGGTGTGTCCCATAGAGGGAAGATATCCCACCGTGAAGGATGATCTGGAAACCACTGAGGTTGGATCAAAAAGAGTGCACCACTAAATTGGGAACACCATATGGATAGGTTATAACGCTTGATGAGAGTGAACCCAAGGTGGTGTGTCCCATATAGGGAAGATGTCACACCGTGAGGCTGATCTGGACACCACTGAGGGTGGATCAAGGAGGGTGCACCCGAGAATGGGGAACTCCAAGGTTTACCATTAGATGGGAGTGAACCTCGTGGAGGTTTCCTACATACCCTGTGTAGACGAAAGGGATCAAAACCTACATTTTTTCAAGAGTGAGACATGGAATTGTGGTGTACACAGAGGACATTGACCCATAGACATGCTGGAACATACACATGGTTAGCGGCCCATCATAAGAAAGACACTCTTGGTTGGATGGTTATGGATTGTTTGGGGATTATGCATAGTTAGTTTCCTGGGAGCTACAAAGTGCAGTGATGGGATGGATGACATGATATCACTGGGATGTGGTGGCCCAGGTAAGAATTATGATGTATGATGGATGGTTGAGTGAATTGGACGGGGAAATGGGATGGAACCAACGTGAAGATGATAGTGATATGGGGCTTGAACCTCAGATAGTATTTCTACGTATCCTCATGGAAGGTAATAAAAGTCCACATATTTTAGTGGAATGATGGGACACCTAAGGAGGCGACCTATGAGGATGGATTCATGGATGGTACCTGAAGGAATTAGAAACCTCAGATTGGGGCATCACATTCTTGAAACACAGAGGCTCGATGGAGAGACCAGGATGGGACATGAATGATGGTATTGAACCTCAGGGATTATTCCTACATATTCTTGTGGCGGGGAATCAAAGTCTCCATAGTTCAGAATGAGGCATAGGATCAGAGTGTGCTCGGAGGATAATGACCTGAAGATGATGTCGGGGCTTACGTGTTGTTAGCATCCCAAGATTTATTCTGACTCCACTAGGATAAACCAAGGATGTGGGTCCCAAAAAAGGGGACACTTAAGTTTACCAATGTTTTGGTTTGAACCTCAGGGTGTCTTCCTACGTACCCTGCCTAGGAGACAAGGATCAAAACCCATATAGTTTAGAGTGAGGAATAGGGTCGTGGTGTGCTCGGAGGGCAGTGACCTGAAGATGATGTCTAGGATTACACATGGTTTGAAGCCCAATAATTGGTTTGACGCCACTAGGATGGACCAAGGATGTCAGTCCCAACAAATGGGAAACCAAAGTTTACTGATGATTGGGGTTGAACCTCAGAGAGGCTTCCTACGTACCCTGCCTAGGAGACAAGGATCAAAATCCACATAGTTTAGAGTGAGGCATATGATTGAGGTGTACTTGGAGGATAGTAACCCAAAGATGATGTTGGGGCTTATGCATTGTTAGTAGCCCAAGATTTGGTATAAACCCATTAGGATAGACCAAGTATGTGGGTACCAATAAAGGGGACACCAAAGTTTACCTATGTTTGGTGTTGAACCTCAGGGAGGCTTCCTACATATCCTGCCTAGGAGATAAGGATCGAAACCCATGTAGTTTGGAGTGAGGCATAGGATCAGAGTGTGCTCAGAGGATAATGACCCGAAGATGATTTTGGGGCTTATGCATTGTTAGAATACCAATAGTTGATTTGACCCCACTAGTATTGACCACAGATGTGGGTCCCAACAAATGGGACACTAATGTTTACCAATGTTTGGGGTTGAACCTCAAGGATGCTTCCTACATACCATGCCTAGGAGATAAGGATCAAAACCCACGTAGTTTAGAGTGAGGAATATGATTAGGTTGTGCTCATAGGACAATGACCCAAAGATGATTCCAGGGATTATGTGTGGTTATCATCCCAAGAGTTAGTCTGATGACACTAGGACGGACCAAGGATGTGGGTCCCAACAAAGGGTACACTAAAGTTTACCAATGTTTGGGGTTGAACCTCAAGGATGATTCCTATGTACCTAGTCTTGGAGATAGGGATCAAAACCCATGTAGTTCTCATGGAATTTAGGACTACAACAGCTTACCATTGGTTGGGGTCCACAATGGATTACCATCGGTTGGGGTCTACAATGGATTACCATCAGTTGGGTTCTACAACTACTTACCGTCGGTTGGGGTCAAACCCCATGAAGGATTCCTATGTTCTCGATGTGGAGTGGTCATGACCAATGGGTGATGGGCTTGAACCTCGGTGAGGCTTCCTACATACCTTTCTCATAAATGGGAAATAATCAAAGTCCACTTAGTTCAGAATGGAGGATATATTTTAACGTCATGTGGGATGAAGGTGAACCGATGTGAAGGGTTCGGGATAAGTAGGTGTTGGGACTGAACCTTAGGGAGGCTTCTGACATACCTTTCTTGAAAAGGGAAAGGATAAAAGTCCACGTTGTTCAGAAGGGGTGAATGGGGATTACACACTATAGAGGCCCAAAGAGGATGTCATGGTCACAGTTTACTATAAGATCATGTGATTCATGCTCAGTGTAAGAAACAAGAGGCAACTACAGACCTGATGATCATGGTTCAAATGTGCGTCCATGAAGGGTGGTGAATGGGGCTTACACTTGGAAGCTTCATAGGGTGCCTCTATGGACTGAAAATAATTTATGGGGCTAACACAATAGAAGTTTCATGAGTGCCACTAAGGAGTGACAATGGTGAATGGGGCCTACGCATGGAAGCTGCCTGTGTGTCCTCCTCATGTCTTGTCATGAGGGAATCCCAACTCATTTGTGGGTTGACGCATATAATTGAGACCTAAACCTATGCGCTAGTACATGAACAAGATAACACCGAGGGAAATGGAATTAGTCAGAACAAAGGGAGATGAAAATCATGAATCACATGCCTAACAATTAGAATGTGTTGAGGGTGGAATGACGATGGAGGATAATTGTTGACCGTGTTTGAAACATAGCATCCATATAACATTAACCTAAAATGAAGAAAAAAATGATGGTTGACTATTGAACCTATTTGAAACACAGACCTGACTTGAAGTGTCGTCCAAAGTCATCCAGGGTGTTATCCCAAAACGGTAGGTGAGACGAAGTGGCATGAGACTAGGCCATTAAAGGAATCCCTTTATACATGAAAGAGGATGAAGATCCAAGTGAAGGACATACAAATCATGAGGTAGATTGATGTAATGTTTTAATAGATTCCAATGATCTTGTAATTACACCACTTAAATCATGGCATGAGGCATCTTATACTTGTCACATAAGCCATATTTTATTTGGAACGAGAGGCATCCTATTATTTAATGATAGGGAATTCTACAATTTAAAGTAATGTCATATTGACTATTGACATCGAATTCTTGGCGCAAAAGTAATCTCTTGTTTGGAGAAAGAGGAATCGTACTTTTTCACACAGTGTGTACTATAGTTTAAATCCATGTAGAGAGAACTGTTGGAATCTTATTCTTGGTGCATAAGGCATCTCTTTCTTGGAACAAGAGGCATCTTATATTCATCACATAGGGAGTACTATAGTTTATAGTCATGTAGAGAGGACTATTGGCATATTATTCTTAGAGCATAAGGCATCTCTTTTTTGGAGCAAGAGGAATCCTATGTTTGTCACATAGTGTATACTACATATTAAAGTTATATAGATAGAACTATTGGTATCTTATGATTGGTGCATAAGGCATCTATTGTTTGGAGAGAGATGCATCCTCTGATTTTCACATAGGGCGTACAAAAATTGAAATTCATATAGATAGGACTGTTAGTCATACAGTTACTATAAATATCTAGTGTTGGGACTTACCAAAGAGCAGCCCATTCTAGTTCAACCCAGCATAGGAGTCAGATTAGTTACATGAGGAATGGTTCGACTCAAGGAATTGATGATGAGAATCTTGACTCCAAAAACATGAAAGGGACCAAGAGGAATATGTCGACTCAAGGTATTTCATAGTGTTTGGAAGAGTATATTGAATCATGGTATTCCATAAGTGGAAGGCGGCGGCACGTAGGGGCGCAATGGAAAATGTTGACATCCCAAACCGGAAAGTTCATGGTGCTCCTGAGCACTACGAAATGGGAGATCGGCCACTGAAGTGGCGGCGTTACCCTCCTTCTAGGGGGGGGGGGGGGGTTGAGTTAGATATTTATAGGATATAGAGTTCGGCGGAGCATGACGTGTATAACAATGTGGACCACGAAGATAAATTGACACTGCGAAATAAGTCACACTCGGTAATTGGAGGGAGTTCCCTCAAGTTTGTCGTTGTCCTAGAGGCTACTGTCATGTACATTGTGGTGCTTGCGGATGCTCCAATCTAGTTCCATAAAGTTTCTCGTAGTTGTGGAGTCCACCGTCATAGTCTTCATAGTTCTTATGGAGGCTTCAGTCAAGTTCCACTTCTCTGCGATCACGGAGGGAGATTCACAAATGGGGTCTGTGAACCAGTTTTCTAGCCCAACTTTGAATGTCCATAACTCATAATCCATAGCTCCATACAAGATCTAAAACTAGTAAAATAAATTCTTTCGAAATGGACTACGCTCATGAATCATTTATAGAAGCATTTGAAGCATTTTGTGGATGAGTTTTCCGGTTCCAACAATCATATTTCCATTATACACTTTAAAAAAGTGGTATGGTTGCATGGAGTACCACATTCTATTGTATCTGATCGGGATCTGAGTTTTACCTTGAATTTGTGACAAAGTCTTCAGAAATATATAGATTCAGATTTGTTTTTTAGAACTTATTTTCATCCTATGATATATGGTCATTATGAGAGAGCCATTCAAACCCTAGAGGATATTCTAAGGTCTTCTACAATGGATTTAAAATGTGTTTGGGATAAACATCGTCTTCTATTCAGTTTTTTACAACAATATCTTTCAATTGATCATTCAGATAAATCCTTATGAATACCTCTATAAAAATAAGTACATAAATACAATGTACTGGGATGAAGTCGGAGAAAGAAATATATTAGGACCAGAATTAGGTAAGTAATTGATTGATAAAGCCAATCCATTTAGAAGCACAACAAGGTTGCTCAAAGTCGACAAAGAAGTTATATCGATAATCATCAGTGAAATATAGAATCTAAAGTCATAGAGAAGGTATTATTGAGAATTTACTTATGTAATAAGGTTATGAGATTATAATAAAATGGAAAGCTGATCCCCAGTTATATTTTTCACTTCATGATTCTGGATCAAGCATGGACGGTATCTTATTAATTAGTGCTTCCACTAAATCTCTCTTGAGTTCATGATGTTTTCTATGTATCTCTCCAAAGTAAGTACATACCTAATACATCACATGTACTTAAATTAGAGGTTTTAATACAATATGATGACCCTTAATATGATTAAAATCCAATATAAATCTTGGATTGTAGACATAAATTTCTATGGAACATGACTACTTTCTTGGTTAAAGTCCTTTGGAGATATCAAAAATTTGAAGAAGGTAAACGACAACTTTAGGATATGATGAAATATATATATCCTAATTTATTTATATTATATAAATGTAATTTTTAAAGTAAAATTAATTTTAATTGGGTTATAATGTAACACCTTGATATTTTATACATTTACCTTCATATAAGTTTAATTTCTTTGATAGATTGTGATACACGCAACCCAGATTTTAAATGAACCATAATACAGTTATTAAAATAGATAAGTGAACAATAATAATAAAATTTTGAAAAAATATTTAAAACGGTTTTAAATAATGCAACTATATTGATAAATATGTATTTAATTTTTAGTAGTCATTATATGTTTTAAAAGAATATTTTTCCTCAAAAATGGTTTTTATTGCTTTTTATGAGAAAAATATATAATTGATTTATTATAATTTTAGAAAATATTTTTGAAAAAATTATCTTTATTTTTTAAATCATCATGTTAAATTATTTTAGTGTGAATATTTGATAGTTTTTTGAAAATATTGATTTTTCATTGGATAATGAAAATACTGATTTTTACTAAAATGCTTCTTTTTTGTTTCAAGCATTTAAAAAGTTAAATTTTGTTATAAAATGGGTTTAAAATTAAAATTTGTTTAATTATTTTATAAATAATTTCATTAATTTCATTTTAAATATTTTATTTTTTATTTTTCTATAAAATATTTTTTATACTTAAGAAAACATATTTTCTAGAAAACTGCTTTTCATTGTGTTTTACAGGTTTATTAAAAAATTATATTCTTATAATTATATGATTTTAATTTTTTAAAATGGATTAAATATTTTTAATCATTATAAATAATATAATTTTATATGTTAAAATTAATTTCTGGTCAGAATTAATATTCACAATAGTAAAAATTTATTATCATGAATAAGGTTAAAATGTGTTTAATGGGGGTTAAACCAAAATATACGAGTCATATTACCAATTAAACGTCTATAAATTCTATTTTATGTCCATATTTGGAACTCAAAATATCATAAAATATAATATATTTCAATTTTGAAGAATTATTATTGAGTATTATCTTATTATATTTTAATCTTTTAAGAAATTCCAAGTGTGTCCTCTACCCCACATATAAAAAGAATACCACTCCTTTCACTTCTTTACCCCAATTTAAGATATAAATCCTGACCAAACGCTATAAAATTTTATTTTCAAATTGAATATAAACAAATTATAGTTTTTTTTCTTATAAAATACCATTTCCATGGTCATCAATAAAGGATCTAAAAGAGGCCAAAAGAAGGAGAGGTAATCATCCTACCCGAAAACTTTCAAATTATTTATTCTTTTAATTACTCTAAATACATTGTATTAATATTTAAATAAAATATTTAGTATCAAAAATATAATATAATGTTATTATTATTAAAAAATCACCACTATTATATTTTTCTCTAACTAACGAGATTTGAAAGTATCGCTTGTGCATACGAGCAGACTACCACCTCTGTATAACGATAAAATTGATTTTACATCACCATATTTCATGGATGGTTTATATGATGGGTTTTAAGTTTATATATGATATTTATGAAATAATTATGATTATTTAATTATAATATAAAATCTCTCTTCTTACCTTCCCATCCTTTGGAAGATGATAGTGTCGCTCGTGCATACGTGTGGACTACCACCTCCACAAAGCGATGTGGTTCGTTTTTTCAATACAATTTTACTAGAATGATAATAAGGATATATTTAAGATATATATAAATATATATATTATTTATTATATATTTATTTTTATATATTTATAAAATAATATATTTCCTTCTTTCCTTATTTTTGTTAAAAAATGAAAATAATGTTCATGCATACTTACGACATACCGTCTCCATGAACGGTGTAAATATTTGTTATATCTCTATATTTTGTAGATGATTATAAAAATGTATATAATTAATATATATGATATTTATATAATAAAAAAATTCAGTATATTATGTAATCATGACTGATGTACAAGGACCGGAACTACAGAACCAAAAATTCCATGAAAAAAAAACAATTAAAACCCAAAAAAGATTATTTTAATAATGAATAAATAATAAATGAGTGTTAAAATATTTTAATTAAATCATATATGATATTATAAGTATATAAATTATTCAAGTAAACAATTATAATAAATTTAAAATTATTTTACAAGAGGTTATATCACTTTCAAAGTAATTAGAACTTGAGTAAGAGATTTATTTTTCAATATCATTTTATCGGGATTGTTTAGGTTTAAATTTACATTGAAGGAAATTATATGATAATTTTATAAAAAAAACCCTTTTATTTTATATCCTAAATTTATCCATGATATATTCAAGTAATATTACCAATTTCTTCTCTTTGGAACTTGAAATTATCGGACAAATGTTTTAATGAAAAATTAACATTATTTCCTCTTTGGTCAGGAATCATTTTCTTCCATGTCCATGGATTATTTAAGATGTTTTCAAGAATTTTTATTTCTATTATCATATTATTTTTGAAATTAAATTTTATCCAAGTTTTTATTTCTGTAAAACTTATTCAATGTAATCCTATTTTTTTCTCTAAATGAGGCACTTTTGACTCTTTATAAAAAATGTGAAATGAATATTTGTTTTAACAGACATGGAATGAATATAATTTTATATCATTATTTCCAATCAATTATTATAATTATAAATTTAATTTTATAATTTTATTTGTAAATAAAAATTTTTTCTCAATATATTGGAAAAATAGATTATAAATAAGTGATTTTAAAACAAAAATGGAATTTTTTACAAGAAATGTTCCACTGATATTTTAAAGAAAATTTTAATCAATGATAACTTAATTTGATGTAAATTATAATTTTACAAGTACATAATCCAATAATACCATCCATATTATTTCTAGGGATGGTTTATGATTATCATATTGAGATGTTTATGAAACCTATTTATTTTCCAAAGGTTAAGCTAGATTTATATGCTGAATGTTTTATGATATTCTGGAATACATATGAATAGATAATGATTTTGTAATTTGTGCATCTATAATTATATATCCATCCAATTAATTGGGTAAATATTATTGTTCTATTTAATAAATGGTTACATGGTAGGTTATCCCAAGCCTAAAATAGGGTATATTGGAGGTTATACCAAGCCTGAAGGAGGGTACATGGGAGGTTATCCCAAGCCTAAAAGAGGGTACAAAAGAGGTTATCCCAAGATTTAAGTAGGTACATGAGAGGTTATTCCCATATTAACATGTTATGAATGTATTAGTGGGTAGACCTGATATAATATTTTTATTATTATGATGATTCCCCAACTTATTCCACCATTTTATGACATGATATTATGCTATTGTTATGTTATCATGGTGCATGTTCATTGATTACTTTATGATTCAAGTCTTATTAACATCCAATAATTGTTCTATGACACATTTTTATTATCTAAGAATTGATGTATATAGTTCTAAAAGGTTAAGATCATGTTCTCATACCCTTATTTTAATGTTATGCTTAAATAGTCATTGAAAACTTCCTTGTTTTCCCTTAGTAAGCATATGATCTCACCCTTTATTTTGTTTTCTTTCCCCTAGGATATGAAGAATGGTTTCTAGTATGATGTTTCTAAAAAGGGTTCTCGTTATGATGTAATAAGTGAGAGATACTATATATTAATTATGTGCCAATTTTTTATGTATACATGTTTCAAAATATAGTAAAAGATTATGGTTTTGTCATAGATCAGAATGTTATGTAGTGAATATTCATCTAATAATATGTAATATTCATATATAAAATATATGGGTTGGTATATATCATGTCTCTAAAGAAACAAAACCTTTATGTTTATGGGGTGTTTAATATTATAAAATTTGTTGAATATCAATCTAAAATGATGTGATATTTATGAATGTATTGTTTGGTATTCCACATAATGTATTTTCATTAGAAAATAAAGAATATTTATCTCTTAATTAACTATATAACATAATTTTTGTGAATGAAATGAGTAAGTATCCAACATTCAAAAATAATAATAAATAGTAAATATAGTTTTAAGCTATGAGGAAGATTAAAATATGAAAACCAACAAATGAAGTTATGTTCTACTATGAATTATAATATAAGTATGATTATGATGAAGAGAATATGAGGATTATGTCCCTTATATCTAGGGATAACTATAAATGTATAGGAATGTACAAAGGAAAAGCCCCAATAAAATTTATTGTGTTTTGGGGGACCAAAAATTTCATATTATACTATCAGAAGAAGAAAACTGAATAATGTGGTAATGATGATCCTAAGGAAACACATTAGAGGAATAAGTGGGGTAAAAATCAAAGTAAGTTAAAAAATCCACTAGAAGCATAAAAAATTATCTAGAATACATATATTTATTAAGAATATGATGACTATACTAATGATAAAAATCAATAAAAATATAATTTTTTGAATGTTTTTGGACCTTTAAAGATCACATTAAATGAAATGAAGACATTCCAGGTACCAAAGAAGAAGGAGGTTAGTTACTTACATGGAACTTATACTGAGATCATAACATGTGCCCTATATTAATAAAAATAAAAAAAAATCAAGAAATGATTGAGGTTTTTTAAAAAGGAATTTTAATCAAAAATGAATAAAATTTATTCTGAAAAAAAATGACACATACATTATGAAATTCGAAACCTGAAGATGAAAGATTTTGAACAAGGAAAAGAGTTTAGGTACCTTGATGAAAATTTATTACTAATAAAGAAGATATATTTACTATCCAATCAATATTTTTTGATGTTCAAAATGATTTAAAAAATTTGAATAATAATTTCAATAAATATTCATAAGTGAAGGCTAAAATATCTCAAGTTACTAAAAAAATCATCCAAAAAGTCTGGAAAAATATTTTTCCATAAAACTAAAATCTTTATCTAGTTTTACTAACCACATAGATTAAAAAAATAATAATGAGAGAGATTTTTTGAGAATGGATATTGGAAATCTTCCACATCAATGAAATTGAAGAGTGACTTCCTAAATAATTAATCCTCATGCTAAGGGAAACCAGATATTTTAATATCTAGTAAATCTCAACAAACATATCCCCAATAAAAGTTTCACTACTATGGAGGATTAAAGTTCAATGGATATTGTTAGTGTTATGGGATCTCTGAACCCAAATAATCTAACTATTGTCACAATATTTCACTACATAGGAGTAGATATGTATCTATGGGGATCATCAACATAATATATGGAAGAAAATTAAATAAGTTAAATTAAGATACAAAAGTAAAGTAATTATAAGTTAGAAACCCCTTAAAGAAAAAAATAAATTTGACATTTTAGAGGAGATATATAGAATATGAGACCAACTAGATCACTATTATTAATAGTTCATGACAATACAACCAAGACAAGTTACTTATGCCAAAAAATAAATGAAATCTTGGAAAAGTATGATAAAATAAAAATATTTTATTGTTTAAATTAATCTGAAATCTACAAAAAATAGTAAATCATGGATACCTGATAGTGAATATTCCTCACATATGATTGGTGATGAGAAATAATTAGAAAATATTAAATAAATAGAGGGAATATAACTTACCATTGGAAATGTTAGTCCCTAAAAAATAAGAGAAAATATTATTGCTAAAATTGAAGCTCAAAAGTTAATTCCCAAAGAAGTATTATTTATTGATCAAAGTTAATGAAAACTTGTTAAGTGTTATCCAAATCTATTTTGATGGGAAAAAATTTTTCTTTAGGATTGATTCTTATATCATTTGATGTTTTAAATATGAAAAATGTGTTAATAAGGTAGAAATAAATAGTGGTTATTTAATAAATATTGGGGATCCTAGTAAATTTTTATATTTGATTACTCAGGGTGAAAAAAAGATATGGCCCAAATGAATTGTTTATTTTAAAAATAAAATATATACAATAATCTAAAATAAAGATAATGTATGATATCTAATACAACTTTATAGGTAATATGATGCTATTTTCAAAACTTTATTGAAATAAAGGATGGTTAGTGGAATTCATAAGAAAGTAGAAATTCCTTCCACCTAACAACTTGTGATCATACATTCTGACAATGTGGGATATTGAGACATCAGTTCAGAAAGAGTTATTTTTAATTTATTACTTTAATTAAATATTTCACTTAGATGAACAATTAAATTTTCTTAAAAAATAAATCAAAATCTATAGAGATGTCCAAAAAATTTATAAGGGAATTTGGGAAGGACCTAGATGTATATATTTGAATGTTGAGAATAAACAATAGAAAAGACTAAACATGTAACTCTTTTGTGTAATATATAAATAATACTTTAATTATACACCATTATAATTCTCTTTAATCTCTTAAGAAAAATGGAGTTGTTAAAAGTAAAAATATAATTCTCGTTCATATGGGTAGGAGAATGATTTCTGAATATACAATTAAAAAGTTCTTTTGGATTGAAGTTGTAAGCATTACTATAAATGTTCAAAATAAGGGTTTTATATGACCTATATAAAAAATGGATCCCTATGAGATGTTGTATAATAAGAATCTTATGGTGAAATACATTAATGTTTTTGAGAGTCCTTACTTAATGAAGATTAAAAATCCATATTTAGGGAAGTTTGATGAAAAAATAGAAGAAGGTATTGTCATGGGATATTCATCAAAAAAAATAATCTATAGGTATTGTAATAAATGATTGTAGGAGCTGGTAAATTCATTTGAGGAAAAATTCATTGAAAATAAGTCCACCTTAATGGAGGATGTTAATGAAAATATGGATGGTTGAATGGAATATATGATGATAAATTTCATAGAAGTTGATGGAAAACAAGATGAATATGAGCCTAACCATTTAAATGTAGATTATAATTAGTCTAGTGTTGAGGATTGTACGATTGAAAGAGAAAGATAAAATTATATAAATTATAAAAACAATTCAAACTTGATAATCTTATCAAATGTATGAAAAATATAGTTATGAAAATATAGATATTGAAGTTTAAAAATAAAACTACACTTCTTTAACACGTGTGAACACAATAATTTCTTATAGTAGTTGGGAACTAAGAAAGTTTAAATTCAATTAATGAAGAGTTGATTAAATTTGAAAAATGAAACCTAATATATTTTCCTGTGAGCATAATAAAATAATATTTTAGAAATAAATGCGTGTTAAGAAATAAAATCAACAAAAATTCAAAAATTTCAAGGAATAATACTTGGTTAGTTTAAAGGATTACTCAAATGTAAAAGGTGTTAATTTTAAATAAAATTTTCCTTATATTGCTACAATTTAAACCATCCGAATATTTATGGATATTAATTCTAAATAAAATTATAAATTATATCAAATGGATATTAAGTTAGTATTTTTTAATTGATAAATAGATGAATAAGTTTACATTGAGCAACCCAATGGGTTTATACTTCTTAACAATGGAATAATGGTGTGAACTCTAAAGAAATAGTTGTATATATTTAAGTATGACCCTTGTGCATGGTATTCAAAAAATGATAGTTTCTTGAAGTAGTTGAAATATTATAAAGTAAAGTTGATAGAAAAATATATGGGAATGAGATGAGTATGGGTACCCTTATTTTAATTATCTGTGTTGATAAAATAATTTTTTATAGTTATAAGAATAGATATTGTAAGGAATTTTTATAACATATTAATAGGAACTTTGTGATTTTATTTCTCAAAGAGTTAAATTTTTTTCTAGGAATACAAGTTCAACAGAAATGAAGATACATTTTCCATTCATAGGGAAAATATTCCAAGGAATTATTAAAGAAGTTTGGCATCGAAGAATCAATGGAAGTAAGAACAGCCATTATAGTTTTTGTGGAAATAATAAAAGATGAAGCATGATAATTTGTGAATCAAAAGGAATTTTGAATACAATCATAATTTGGATGTATCATTTGCATAAATACTATAAATTGTATATAAAGTAAATTTTTACACCAGAAATCAGTGTGATCTGAAGAAATCATACATACTATAAAAAAATATTCAATTGGCATTTTAAAAGAATATAAAATTATGGAATGATATATAGATGGAGTAATGAGTTGAACTTATATGGTTTCACTAATATTATCTGGGATAGAGATCAAAATTATCAAAAATCAACATCAGGAGGAAATTTATTTTTATCAAAAATTTATATGAGTTTTCATAATAAAAAATTTTCATTGGATTTAAGTAATATGGAAGAAGAATATGTTTTATCCATCGATTCATGTAATCAAATGATTTTTATGAATGTTCAAATGAAATATTTGAGGTTGGATATTGTAAATACATTGAAAATTATATCTAATAATAAATGTTCAATTGAACTATCTAAAAATACAATACGACACTCCACATCCAATAATATTGATTTTAAGGGTCATTTATTCAAGGAAATAATTTAGAGTGTATATATCAAGATAGAGTATATTTCAAAAAATAATAATTTGATGATGTATTCACTAAAGATTTTCCATGGTAAAGATTGAGTAATTGAGGTTAAAACATCATGTTCAACCTCTACTAATCACATGAGGAACCCCTACTTTTATTTGGATTCTATTTTCTAAGAAGGATAATAAATACACATATTTTTACTTGATTTATATTTTGTGAATCTGAATATGGTGTTATGAAATAAAGTTGGAGTAGAAATTTTGAAAGTAAAACCACCAGAATATTAATGAGGGGGAGTATCAATATCATGACCACAAACTTTATTATCACCAAGGGATGAAATTACTTCCAAAACATGCTTAATCTGGTATTTTTGTGGAAGGAGACATATCTATAATAAAGGATTTAATATAATGGAAAGTTGAGAGTTCCTGATAGTTGTTTGAACAACATATCCATAGTAAGAGATTGAATAACCCCATGTTTGGATCTATTCAAGTCGTTATATTTTGTGTCTAAATTTTTTCTATGAAATATTTTTTATTTCAGGTGAGGGTTTATTTGTTAGTATAGATGGTCATAGTTTGGAAGAGGAATATAAGGTTTTAAGGTTATCTAATAATAAGATATATTATTGTGATTTTTTTGATCTTTGACGAAAAAGACATATTATGAGATTGTTAGAAATCTGTGGACAATATGAGATAGCAACCTAAGTAGCTTAATAAAATAAACTAGAAAAACATAATGGTATCCTGATCTAGACTGGCCATGGGCAAGAAATAGGGTGAAGAAATTGTGTGTGTATCAACATGTAATGGATGAAAGGATAGACCCATGCATGGGTCGGTGAATATTACACACAGGTTTAGACTATTGTGTAGGGTAACATAGGTGAAATATGTCAGGTTTTGGGATGATAAGTGAATGATGGTGGGACAAGAATTTAAAATTTTATGTGTCACCATAGCGACATAACACCATTGACTTCAGTGATATTGTCCTGGTACAGTCTAAGGACTACTCTTGGTTTAAATGGAGTACAAAAATAAACCAAACATGCACCTCATTCGGATCTGACATTCGAAAGATTTTCGTAAGTTGTCGATGACCATTGCTTGAAAAATATGATGTCAAAGGCCTCTAGATCATCCACACACATCTCATAAATCTTCTCACACGTCATTCTTTGGAATCCAAGTGCTAGCATGGTCCTCCAACGATCACTACAACACAACGACAAACACCACAAGCTAGCGTCTTCGATCTGAGGAGACAGATCTTGCAGAACTTTCTTATTTGAGAGAGTCTCTCTCTAGGATACAGGAGGAGATAAAGGCTCTCAATTCTAAAGAATTAATAGTATCCATGGGAAGATCCTCTCTACACATATATAGTGAATATATATTACCTAGTTTGGGCACCCAGACCCCGTGTAATAAATATCTGCTATACAAGTATTTTAAATAGTTATTTATGAAAAAAATAATTATAACACAAATAATATTTCTAATTTATCACTTAACTATAATATATATCAAATATATTATGTGATAAACCTGATCTTATAACTCAAATCATATCTCTTGTTAATATTAAATGAACCCAAGATGTTTAATTAATATCTATTTGAATAATATTTATCCATGTATTTACTTAAGCACTTGTAAATACATGTCATAAATAAATTCAATTAATTATTCCAAAGTTTAATAATTAAAGAATTTATTTATTCCTTGGTGATTCATATAGCTCGCAAAATTCCCAGACCACGTGGTGGGTCCCACAATGTTCTATATTACTCTTCAAAAGAATAGGGAATATTCTCAAAGTGCTATAGTGTGTGATGCTCTAGGCCCTTATCTCAATAGTAGTGAATAATATTCACCAACCAAGAGTGGGGTCTAGTAACACATCAAGGCCCCTATAGAGATAAGAAAAAATTAAAGCGACAACAACCTTCCTATGAACACAATCCATGTAATATAATCTCTTTTTCATAGATATCTAAATAAAGTAGGATGCACACTTATTTCATCATCCTTTTACTTTCTTTATTATTTATTGATATGTCCAGATGGACTTACCTTTACTACCATGGCCATGGATTTAAATAAGGTACTATCATCCTAATCAACCTGGCTCAATATATCTCTTCCTCAACTTGGAAACGACAAATCTTATCTTGATCATTCAATCAATGTCATGTCACCAATGATGTACCCAACACAAACTACCTCCCCATGACTTAATCGCCATTGTTTTCATCTTGCATAAAAGTACACAATGAAATGAAATACATTGATAATCATCTCATGTCAGGTGACCATTATACATGTTCATAGATAGGAATTGTAACGACCCAAAGTTTCACTAATGGAAATCCATCTTGATCTAGTTAAATGACTCTTTATGTAAAATGTTTATATAAAATGTCAACTTCTTTGGGTTTATGTTAAGAATTGTGACTGTTGCTTTTATATCCATTGAACAATGATCATATTATTAGTATAAATATAGGGCTTTAACAAATCCAATTTACTCAGACAAAAGAAGCGATGACCTCATCCAGTAGAATTGCTCTATAAGAAGCCCATTTTTCGGAGCTCGGAAAAGAGGTGGCGTCTTTGGGATTCGTTCTTGACCAATCCCAAGCTGAGCTTCATCATTTCAAGCTTGAACGTGACCTTCCACAGTAAAAGTGGAAGTTGATAG
This sequence comes from Viscum album, assembly GCA_963277665.1. Taxonomy (NCBI): domain Eukaryota; kingdom Viridiplantae; phylum Streptophyta; class Magnoliopsida; order Santalales; family Viscaceae; genus Viscum; species Viscum album. Next base: position 59,633,607 of record OY728156.1, read on the forward strand.
AAATTACCACTCGAGCAATGTTATCCGAGCCACCCCAAGAGTTTGTCACCATCGCACACCTTACCCTTAGGTCTTATGATGCTTTTTTAAGGGGTTATGTAACAAATCACTAGTACTATGTTCATGTACATTTTTTTGTATATAATAATGAATATACTTTCTGGTCATTATTGATACATTGTAAATAGTTTTTAAAGTGCAAATAGTATTTTTTTAGTTATTATTTAATTAAGAATTCTATTTTATTAAATAAAGGTATTTTTGAATTAAATAATATTTTAATAAAATATTATTATTATTATTATAAAATTAATTTTATTATATATAAATTATCATAAAATTTTATGAATGCAATTGTAATTTTTATTAAGGTTTGAAATCCATTTTTGTCAAAACCTGTGAATTTTCGATAAATATCGGTTTTTATTTTAAAAGAGAAAATTAACATATTTAGAAAATTATTTAGATAAAATAAATGTTATTTCTGGAATCAGGACTTCGAAATTATCCAACGGTGAATTTTTCATAATTTTCTGAGACAGTCAATTTTTTTGGGTAAAAATTAAATACTGTTTAAATATATAATGTGTTTTATGACATCATAATGAACCAATAGTGTTGTAATAAAATACTATAAGCTTTATGTTCGGCCAATATATGTTTTAACATTAAAATAATGTGATTTTGGGTTTGTTTGACTTACTTTTCAAAGCATTAATGGACCCTTCAAGACTTATTAAACACCTTGTCTTTTTAAATTGTTTTCCATGGGAGTGTGACTCACCTCCACATAAAAAACCCTATTATTTTTAGAAGTTTGGACTTTGGCCTTATAAAATATTGTTTTCCTCTTCCCTTTTCCAAAAAACATGGGCACAAACCATGGTATGGTTTATGGTTTGGATTAATTTAATCTAAGGGGTCCCAAACCTAAATAATAAAGAATTAACTCAACATTCTTATATAAACCCACCCAAGATCCCACTTCCTCCTCACTAAAAGACTTTGGAGTTCGTCCAACCTCTGCCCTACTCTCTCTATAATCCTCTCAAGGTTCCCCAAGCTCCCAAGAAGCCTCTCTCAAGCCTCTCTCAAGCCTTTAGAAGCACACTTCCAAGTAAGGGGTTTTTCTTCCTTTCACCTTTTTGTCCAATTTTATTAATATTGTTATTCCCTTTTAATTTCAATTATAAATGCTGGAGTATGGTTTCAAACCTCCCCCATACTGACCTATTATTTTTTGCATGATTGGTGAACCCTTTCTCTCTCATTAAATTCCTCCCATGTACACCCGTTACTATGCCGAAATTCCAAAAGGAACTTCTCTCTCGTCATTTACATTCAAGAAATACTTTTGTATCATGAATCTAAATTCCATTACAATTTTTGGGACATGTATCTATATGACCCCCCCTTAATTTCCATTTCATGTAGATATGATGAGACACCCTTTTCTCTCTCATAAACCTTTTTTTATGAATTCTTATATCACGCCGTTATGCTGCCGAAATTGCACTGATTCTCTAAGCCAATGTCATTGTGTAGTGAATACCATGCCCATTTCTCCATCAAGGGTATTCACCTTCATGCACATTTACTTATTGATTATAACATTTCATTCCACATTCCTTTTTAGTGGAATAAATGATTATGTTTTATGAATCTATGTTTTATGATCCATGTGGCACACTTATGCATGAAATGAAATGTTTAAGAAGGGTGCACCCTTATAGCGCTCAAATGCATTGGGTAAAGTATAATATCATGATACGTCATGTACAATGAGTATTGACTCATGCTAATTCAAGTGAAACGAGGGTTTACTCCTGCTTAATGAGCAATGAGGATTTACTCATGCTCCATGTGCAATGAGTCTTGTCTCATGCTAATTTCATGTTAAGTGTTGTTGCCACATTTCCATGTTATGATTATCATGATTTATGGTGCCTTTATGTCCATGTTTCTCTTGTGCTCTATTGATATACCTATTGTCTAACATGTATTGTAATCTTCATGTATTCCATGTTTATTCCCTTACTGGGCTTTATATCTCACCATTTTTTATGCATGTCCTCAGGTTATCTCATGCAATGATAAGTTTGAGGGAATGTAGTGGTCATGTAAAGGAAGTTTTCAATAAAGATGTTGTATTTCATGTTTTAAGTTTTTATGTAATGATCCTAAGCCCCAAAGACATTATACCTCTCTATCTTCTTTGTTGTATCAAGTGATGTTTTATGTATTAAATCATGTTTAAGTTTGTAATACAAGAAGGGTTGTCATAGGAACAAATAATGAAACATGATACATGTGGTGTTCCTATTAGCAGGTATGTACTCATAATCTCAACTACAAGAGATCACCAAGTACGAACTTCATGAGAAGAATTATCAATTCTTATAATCCCCCAAAAACTAATAGTCATACATCATCTGTGTCCTCTCATGATTATGTAACTCGACTATATTACATGGCTTTATGATTACTTTCATAGTATCTCTAGGTTCTCATTATAGACTAGGATCTACTTTAACCCTTCGATACAACATGTAATCTAAGGAAATTAACATAAACAAAGTGGATCCAAAACTATTCACACTGTTATGGAAAGATAAACACATGTATATATAAACAACTACATATATGTAGTGGTAATAAAAGTACAACACAAGTTGGGTCTAAGGATACCACTTTCAAAACTCCCACTTACAATAGACCCAACTGTTAAAAAGTCTCAATCCCCTAGCTCTCACATGTGAATCATGGTTCGACTAAGAAATGAATTTAGTCAAGGGGTCTACCACAATGAACTCTGTGGCTACTCTGCTAAATACAACATTACCTCTCTGAGTAAAATCCCTCAAGATATGAAATTTACGATGTATATACTTCATCCTCTAGTGAGACCTGGGATCCTTGGCTTGCACCACTACAACATTATTATCTAAAAAAACAAGAATAGGGTCTGCACTGCTAGGAATAACACCAATGTTTGAGAAAAAGTTTTCATATCCAAATTGATTTTTTTACTGCCTTAGAATCCACTATATACTTGTGTTTTGATGAGGAATCGGTGACCATAGATTGCTTCGAGCTTTTTCGGCCCACTATACCACCATTCAGGCCAAAGATGTATCCGGACTATAATTTTAGATCATCGTGATTCATTTGGAAACTATCATTAGTGTATTCATACACTACTAGTTCCTTATATCCTCCATATACCAGGGAAATATCCTTTGTATGCCTCATGTTTTTTAGGATAGTTTTAAGAGCTGCGCAATGCAGCTCTCCTATATTAGCTTGATATCTTCCCACTATGCTTAAAGAAAAGGCAACATCAAACCTAGTACATATCATGGAATACATTATAGAACCCACTTCCAAGTCATAAGGGATTATACTCATTCTTATAATCTCCTCCTATGTTTGTGGACACATTTTATTGGAGAGATTAATACCATGTTACATAGGAAACAACCCTCTCTTGGATTGTTCCATATTGTACCTTTTGAATACCTTGTCAATATATGTACTTTGAATTAGCCCAAGAAGCCTTTGAGATCAATCTCAATAGATCTTGATACCTATAATGTATGTGGATTCACCTAAGTCTTCAATGAAGAAGAATTCATTTAACCATGTATTAACTGACTATATGACTTGTTCTTTGTTCCCTATAATTAATATATCATCAACATATAATATTAGGAAAACAATGTGATTCCCAACAACATTTTTATAGACATATGTCTCACTTTCATTCTTGACAAAACCAAATTCTCTTATGGATTCATCAAAATGAACATTCCATGATCGTGATTCTTTCTTCAATCCGTAAATGGATCTCTACAGCTTTCACACCTTATTGGCATTCTTTGACTTGATTAACCCTTTAGGTTGAGTCATATAGAAGTCTTCAACCAACTTCTAATTTATAAAATTAGTCTTGAAATCCATTTTCCAAATCTCATAATCATGAAAGGTTTCTATTACAGGCAATAATTTTATTTATTTCTTCATTGCTAATGGTGAGAAGGTTTCATCATAGTTGATGCCTTGATGTTACCTGAAACCCTTCGCAACTAGTCTTTCTTTATAGGTATTAACCTTAAAATACAAGTCTAGATTTTTATTGAATAACCATTTTCAACAAATGGGTTTTACATCAGCTCGAGGGTCTACCCAAATCAAAACATTATTTTGGTACATGGAGCCATCTCAGAATGCATGGTATCTTGCCAATGAGTAGCTTCTTTGCCTTCAAATGACTCCTTGTAGGTTAAAGGTTCATCATCCTTATGAAGTAATGTGTCACCTAACTCAGTGACATGAAAACCATATTTATTTGGTTCTCGAACCTCTTGAGTAGACCTATGCAGTATTTGTGTCTTATGAACCACTTATTCTTCCACTTTCTCATGTGGAGATTGTTCCCTTACCAACTCTTGTGCGTTTGGAGCATTAACTTCATAGAATTAAGTCTTTCTCCCACTATTTTCATTGTAAATGTGTTTCCTTTATAAAAATATGGAATGTCTTTCCACAATAACTTTTCAATCTAAAGGGTTATATAGGTAATATCCTTTGTTTTCCTTAGTATAACTTATAAAGATTAACTTCATGCTTCTGGATGATAATTTTTCACTTGGTAAAGTCTTAAAAAACCTCTCATCCCCATACAAATAAGTGTGATATATTGGGTTTCTTTCCACACTGTAACTCATATGGAATCCCATATGTATCTTTATTTAGTACTTGGTTAAGGGTGTATGTTGTTGTTTTCAAAGGGTATCCCTAAAAGGATAATGAAAGAGTTTCATGACTCATCATTGATATGACCATGTCATGCAAGGTCATATTCCTCCTTTCACTAACACCATTCCACTGTGGTGTATAAGGATGAGTGAGTTGGGATACAATCCCACTTTCCTTCATGTGATCAACTAAATATTTGTTAAGATAATTTCTACCACGTTCTAATCAAAGTACCTCTATATTCTTACCAAGCTGATTTTCTACCTCATTTTGGTATTCATTAAATATCTTAAATGAATCATACTTATACCAGATAAAGTAGATATGATCATACCTATTATAGTCATTGTTAAAAGTAGTGAAGTATGAAAAACCACCACTTTACTCTAATATAAATGGACCACATACATCAGTATGTATTAATTTCTTTACTGCATTGGATCTTACTCCCTTCCCTGAGAAAGGTTCTTTGGTCATTTTTCCATGTAAATAAGTTCGACATACATCCAAGGGTTTAAACTATCCCAATTCTAATTAATATTCTTATTGTAATGTTTGAAACCTTTTATAATTTATATGACATATCCTAATGTGCCATAGGTGGGTGATATATGAGTCTTGCTTGCTGGTTTTGTCATTGATTTCCATTACATGGTTTTTAAGTTCAAGTATATTTAAACCATTGTTAAGATGTTCCATACCATAACATATGTTATCCTTATAGAAATGAAAAAAATTATTTTGAAACTTGAAAAAAAATCCCATAGTTTCCGAACTTTACATAGATATTATGTTTCTAGTTATAGAAGGTACAAAATAACAATTATTTAAAACTAGAACTAAACCATGATGCAAAGTTATGTGATAGTCTCCCAATTCCAAGGTTTCTAGACTTTCACCATTTGTAGCTCAGAGATCCACTTCACCTCTTGAAACCTTATTGAATCTACTTGGTTTCTGTATATGAATACATATGTGTGATCCACATTCCGTATCCAATACCCAACTTGTAGATAATGAGAGATTTCATTCAATGAGAAAAATACCCGAAGTATAAGAGTCAGCTTGCTTCTTCTTCATAGCTTTGCAATTTTCTTCTAGTGGGATTTCTTCCCAAATCCAATGTACAAAAACTAATTCTCATTACTCTGTCTCTGAATATTTGGATTCATTGAAGGATGGTGCATTGGATTCTTTGGACTTGGCTTGGCCTTAGACCACTTTTCCTTTTTATTCCTTATGTTTTTTTACCATAAGGATAGATGAATTAGTATTTTTCATATTCTTATCAGCTTGTCGAACTAAATCCAATATATATAGTAGAATTTTTTTCATATAATTCATGTTATAATTAAAAAATTATTGTCGAAAATCTTATTGGTAAAGAGAAAATAATGAGATCCACCGGTAGCTCTTGGTTCAATTTGATCCCAAGGGATTCAAGCCTCTCAATGTACCTGATCATCTTGAGTACATGAGTACCATCTTGGCTCAATTATGATATTATGCACCTATAAAGGGAACCTGAGATCTCATACCTTTCCTTCCTAGGCCTCTCCTGATATAATAAATGGAGATGTGATGTCATCTTGTAGGCATCCTCATCCTCATGCATTTTCTGCAATTGGGTGGACATAGATGACAACATGATGCACTAAACATCAAGTGAATCCTCTACATGCTTTTTCCCATTATCTTTTCCCCCTTACTTGATCCCAGAGGAGCCTCAACCATAACTAATGATTCTAGCACATAGAGCTTTATTTTTTGGAATAGTACTATGCACAAGCACCTGTACCACTCTTGGAAGTTATTGTCGGTTAGGATATTTTCTTTATCCAGAATAGATCATAATGATAATGTACTGGTGGTGTTGTTGATTTAAATTTTAAATCTACATCATATGAACATTATCATGCATTACATTATATTGATTACCATTTGAAATTTTTGATTAATTAATTATTATATCATTTCAATGCCTTCCACTATTTTAGCGAACCTGAATAGCCCTCGCTATTAGATTTGGAATAATCCGTCTCTTGTGTATCTTAGTGGTAAGGATCCTTGAAACTTCACCTCATAGTCTAAAAGCATTGTCTATTCCACTACTTGGAGAGTTTCTAGGTTAGCACTATTCTTGACAACCACATTAACTTTTGGTTTCTTATACTATTGAGTAATGTCCCAGCTTTTGGAATTAGAACCTGATTCCCTCAACATAGTGCCTCTAAAATTGTAGCAAGCTAGATTGGAATACTTATTTTCTACCAGATTTAGTGAAGTCGACCCACCAATCATATAGTAACTCCCCGGTAGTAGAGATAACTCACAACTTTGGCTGATGAGCACTCTGAACATCCAGTTTTTCTGAAATTTGAATGTTGGAAGGCTTTAAAACATGATATCTCTTTGAGGGATTTTTGTTTATTGACGAATATAATCCATTTATATTTAATTTGTTAAAACTAGGTTGTTTCAATAACAACTTAACATGAAATAGAAATATATTACTCACATTTTTATCCATATTTATCTTATTTACTATTCTATGTGATATAGAAATAATCATGCACTCACATAAAACAATAAACAATGCATAAATGTAAATCATGAATTCTAACTGGTCTTGAGAATTATACTATGATCGATCCATAACAGATCAATATTGACCCACATGATTCTATACCCGAGTCAAAACATGACTTGTATTGTAGATTTTTCCCAACGCATAGTGCTCGACTCTTGTCTGGATTACCACCTTGACTTGGAAGGGTCCACGTCTGAGATCATCATCCTATAATTACAAATATACTCGCACATAGTCGAGAGGGTCTGGGGTAAAATATACCACAGGTGTATTTGATGAGAAGACCCTTATAAATATTTGAGTTAAAGGGATGATACATAGGTCATCATTTATCAAATTAATTATTAAAATCATCGCACACATTGAATAAATACTTAAATAGATAAAATCTAAAATTTCACAGGTCAATCATAAGCTCAAGACCAGTCGGTTTAAAAGAAACGTGCAATTAAAACTAAAATGAAATACATTTAATCAGTATGAGGATCTTCTAATAAATTAAATGAATTTGAATAGATTCAAATAATTTATTTATCTGTTCTAATTGTTTAATTTAATTTTTTTAATTCCAAAAATTGAATTAAACCATTAATTTAATTTATAACTCAAATTAAATTATAAATTCATTCTTTTATTTTAAAAACATAAAATTAATTATAATTAATTTAATTTAAAATTAAATTCAATTAATTAAATTAATTTAAATGGGTTACTTGTGTCCAAGGAAGGAGTTTGGCTGTACTGCGAACTATGGGGAGGGTGTTTCACTGGAGCTAGGTCGCACCATGGCGTGACCGTAGTGTGAGAACCCTGTCCAGTGACCCCACTCTGGATTTTCTCGCAGGAAAAAGGAGGTCCAGCATGGCGGTGGCCAGAAAGGGGTTAGGAGTCTGGATCTGGGCACTGTAAACTAGGGGGTGAAGAGACCTCAAATTGCACAGTTCTGTCGAGGGTCGAAGGTGGACCGGGGGGCAGCGCAGCGGCCTACGGGTCGAGGTAGCATGGTGAAGGGAGGACAGGGTGGCAGTGGGCTCTGATGTTCTCGGAGGGAGGGTGCACAGCGGGTCGAGGAGAGGAGGTCAAAAGGTGTCTGTGAGCTGGTTCGGCTGTTATTAGGGCGGGATCCAGACGGCAAACTTGTGTAGTGGGGCATAGACCACTGGGTGGCATGACGACCTAGACGGGGAAGCAGCCTCAAGCTAAGGGAGGGGTGGCGAGCCATGACGACGGTGCAGTGACAAGCGGCTCCTGCAGGGGCTCTGGTCGAGGGCAGTGCATGGCTCTAGAAAGGCACATAGGAAGGTGGGGATCAAAGGGAAGGCGGAAAGCCCATGAAGCAGGTTGGCCTGCCTCAAGTTGGGAAGAAAAGGCATCCAGGAAGGGTTGGCTACTGAATTTGCTTGCACAAGGAGAAGGGAGGAGGGGTCTACGATATGGCTAGGTGAAGATGCCCCTTTTCCCTTCTTTTTATAATTTTAACCTTTTCCATGTTTTTCAAAAAGTATAAAAGACTTTTAGAAAATTTTATGGAATTTTTTTCTAAATGTTAACATCAATTTTGTTTCTTTGTGAAAAATCAAATAATATTATATCATAATATATTTTATTAAACTCATGATAATTGATCTCCACCGAAACAGTTCTGGAGACTGGATTTCCGCCTCAACTTGGCCGGATTCTAGTACATTTTTGGAACAGGAATAAATTAATACCGCTTTCCACACAAATAAAAATTTAGAACATGAAATCACAAATATGTTCAACATGTCGTCGATCCAATTAAAACTTTCAAATGGATGTTACTTGGCCATTCAAGAATGGATCGACGCTCGATTGGATTTGTTGGAACCGTTTTAACACATTGTACTCAAATTTAAGGAAATTTAATTTTTGTTAACTTAGAAAAACCGCGTTCTCCCTATGATACCACCGTTAGGTACTGGGATGGGAAATAGATGCTGATGGGCAAAGAATTTTAAGTTTTATGTGTCACCGGAGCAACTTAATACCATCTACTCTGGTGATCGAATCCTGGTATGGTCTTAGGACCATGTGTGGTTTAAATGAAGTAAAAAAAATAAACTAACCATACACCTCGTTTGGATATGAAATGCACAAACTTTCTGCAAGATTTCGGTGACTGTTACTTGAATAATATGATGGAGAAGCCCACTATATCCTCAATACAAGCCTCTTGAATATGCTTGCTCATACTTTGTTAGAATCCAGGTGCTATAATGGTCCTTATACAATTACTACGACACAACGAAGAACAACTAAATCTAGCATCTTCGATCTGAGGAGACGGATTTTGAAGAACTTAATTGTTTGAGAGAGCCGCTCTCTAGGATTTAGGAGGAGAGAGCGGCTCTCAATTCCAACGAATGAATAGTCTTCATGGGAAGAAACTCTCTCCACTTATATAGTTAATATCTATATTACCCGGTTTGGGTTCCGAGACCCCGTGTAATAAACATCCACTATACAAGTATTTTAATTAATTATTTATGAAAAATATAAACTATTCCATAAATAAAATTTATAATTTACAACTTAACTGTAATATATATCAAATATATTAAGTGATAAAATTAATCCTATAACTTATCTCATATTTCCTGATAATATTAAACGAACCTAAAATATTTAATTAATATCCATTCAAATAATATTTATACTTGTATTTACTTAACTTGTAAATACAAGTCATAAATAAATTCAACGAATTATTACAAAAATAAATAATTAAAGAATTTATTAATTCTTTGGTGATCCATAGAAATTGAAAAAATACTCGGACCCCATGGTGGGGCCATGATGTTCTATATTCTTATTCAACAGAATAGAGAAGATTTGCAAAGCGCTATAGTGTGCGACCCTCTAGGCCCTTATCTCAATAGTAGTGAATAATATTCACCGACCAAGAGTGGGGTCTAGCAACCCATCATGACCCTTATAGAGATAAGGAATAGTTAAAGCAATAACGTCTTTCCTACAAACATGATCCATGTAATATAATCTCTTCATCATCAACATCTCAATAAATTAGGATGCACACTTGTGTCATCATCCATTTCCCTTATTTATTATTTGTTGATCAATCTGAATAGAATTACCTTCGACTACCATGTCCATGGATTTAAAAAGGTACTATCATCCTAATCAACTAGGCCTGAGATATCTCTTTTTAAACTCGAAAGCGACAAATCCTATCTTGATCATTCAATCAATGTGATGTCACCAATGACGTACCCAATACAAACTACCTCGTCAAGACTTCATCACCATGGTTTTTTATTGCATCAAAGAATGTAATCAAATGACATACATTGATAATTATTTCAAGTCAGGAGACCATTACACATGTCTGTAAATAGTAACAACCAATTACACATGAAACATGTGGTGTCTAAATTAGAAGGCTTGTCCTCATAATATCAAATACTATAGATCACCAAGTAAAACATTCCTGAGAAGAAGCCTCAATTATTATTAACCCCCAACACCTGATAATCAAACATCATCTTTGTCCTGTCAGAATGTTGTAACTGGACTATATGAAATGACTTTAATATTACTGTCATAGTATATCTATGTTCTCATTATAGCCTAGGATCTGCTATAACTCTTCGATACAACACGCAATATGAGGAAATTATCATAAACAATGTATATGTAGAAGTATTCACACTATTCACTACCACAAAAACAGTTTTTTGCAGCGCCCCCCCTTTATCAGCGCTAACGAAAAAACGCTGATAAAAGGGGGTGCCTTTATCGGCGCTTGTTTAGTAGCGCTGTTAAAGGGGGGGCCTTTATCAGCGCTTTTTTTAAAAGCGCTGATAATGGGTCGGCTTCAAATTTTTTTTAAAAAAATATATTAATATATTAATATATAAATATAGTTATATTGATATATAAATATAATATATAATTTTTAAATATATTTTAGATAACTATAAATGTACATTTACACTTATTATACATAATATATAAGATATTTAGTGAAAATGGCTTCTTAAAAAATTAAAAAAATATTTTTAATTAATAATTTGCTAATCATTATGGAGTAATAGTCATTTAATAACAATTTGAAAACTAAAAAAATTAAAAAAATTAAAAAAAGATCCAAAATATGTTGAAAACGCAACTCAAACTTCAAACGGCCATAACTTTTGATCCGGGTGTCCGTTTGAACTCTACCACATATCAAATCGAAGCCTGCGACGAGCTCTGCGTCGCTGTGATCCGGAGAGACCTTAGCCAAGGGATTTTCGAGGCCAAAAGAGGCCCAGAAGGCCTCCAAAACTGAGTTTTTAGTCGGGGTACCCCGATTTTTTAACATTTTGTGGATTTTCACCCTCGTTTAAGGGGGTATTATTGGATTTTTTTGGTGGGGTATGAATTTATTCCAAGGTATTACATTCATATTGATATTATTTCTTTGAAATTTCATTATTTTTTATAATGCACTGCTATTTATAATCAAATATATAACAATATATTCATATTTTTTAAATATTCACACCTAAAAATTTAATTATAAATATAAATAATAAAATATATTTACATATAAAATATATTAGCTTTATCTAAATAATAACTAACATCCATTTTATTTAAAATACAATGAATATTTATATACCTATATATAAATCTAACTATATATATATATTAATCTAACTATATATAAATATTAATCTAACTATATATATATTAATCTAATAACTATATATATATTAATATAACTACATATATATATTAGTATTACTATAAATATATATATTAATATCACCATAAATATATATATTAATATCACTATATATATATTAATATAACTATATAAATATATATTCATATAACTATATATATGTTAATATAACTATATATATGTTAATATAACTATATATATGTTAATATAACTATATATATATATAGAATATAAATATATATTACTATACGAATAAATATAACTAAATATATATATATATATATATATAGATATATATTAATACCACTATATATATATATATATTAATATTACTATATATATTATAATATAACTATATATATATATTAATATAAATATATATTACTATACGAATAAATATAACTAAATATATAAATATATATATATAGAGATATCATGAATTGGAAAACAAATCAAAATAGAGTAGTGGTAAGGGCTTAGGCGCACAGGGGGGAGGTCTCGAGTTCAAATCCTGGTGGAGGCAGGGGTGCTCGCGCATGGGGAATATTGGAGCAAGCGCTGTTAAAGGGTGGAAGGGGGTGCGTGGGGTGCTGTATAAGGGCCGAAAAGCGCTGTAAAAGGGGGGGTTCAAGCGCTATAAAAGCCCTCCCCCCCCCGACGATTGGCAGTTTTTTTTAAATTTTTTTAAATTTTTTTAATTTTTTTTAACTTTTATCAGCGCTTTCGTTTTAGCGCTGATAAAAGTGGTCTTTATCAGCGCTTTTCGGAGCGCTGATAAAGGGGACCCTCCCTTTATCTACGCCGGCTTTATCAGCGCTTTTTCTAGCACTGATAAATGCCATTTTTTAGCGCTGATAAAGGCCGTATTTGTAGTAGTGATTATGGAAACATAAACACATGTATATATAAAAAACTGCATGCATGTAGTGGTAATGAAAGTAAAACACAAGCTGGGTCTAGGGAACCCAATTTTAATAGAATATTGAGGTTGGTGGACCCAATGGGTTTATTAAAGTTAGTGTGGTGCTTAAAGTATAATAAGGTGTAGTGAATCCTACTTCAAAATATGACATAGGATCATTTTCATCAGATAACATTCACTTTAAAAAAATATTCCCATGAGATTATATTAAATAAACTCATCATCTTCAGCCTTTACCCCACATATATAATCAATGATACATCTAATATTGTCTCTTCATTGGTAAAATACTACTTTTACAATCATCATGTTCTCTTAAGGATTAGTGTAACAATTATTATAGATAACTGAGAGATTATCTGGATTACACAGTGGGAAGTGAGTGTATTGAGTGAAATGTACCTGAATATGAGATATCAATACTGCCAGTGTAAGATAAATGTGGAAGCATTGGGATTTCTGTTAGTTAGTTTGATATAAGAATCCAAGGAAGCTCTAAATGTTGATAAGATCCAGTGGAAGTCATATATATATATATATATATATATCAGTAGTACAATAAATTAATGTTGAACTGATATCTATGATTTGACGACTACAATATTGAAGTGTTTGAGGTTAATGAATACAATTTGGAAAAAGTATGATAATGGATTATTTTTGATAATTCATATGACCAATGAATCTCTAGAGAAAGGATACCAAAACCTGATGATACATTGATTATCTAATTAACTGAAAACCTCATACATGTGTAAGTGTTAATAATATCCAAGTTCTATAGTGAGTTTGTGTGTGGTAGAAAGTTGATTATACACTATAATAGAGGATGTTTCTATACTGAATCACACATGTAGAGCTGCGTAAAAATATAACCATCATGTGAAGTTGGTTATAGGTTGAGATATATGGAATATTAAGACATTCATAAAGAAAGATGAAGTCTGCATGCATCGAAAATGAGGTTTGGAAGGAAAACCATGAATGAAAATCTTAAGAGAAACAGAGAATGATCTATGAAATCATATGTTTAATAATGGTGTCTATTCAAATTTTAAAAATACTAGTTATATTGGGTTCTATTTAGAGTATTAGTAATGGGTTAAGAAAATGGATTATGTGAGGACTGTAAGATGAAATTTCATATAGAAGTTTAGGCATGGCCAGTGGGTTTGAGTTTATATTGAACTGATGAAAGAAAATATTGTATTCAACAGTCATTTTTAGGAAAATGATAGTTGTTTTAATGACTTACTTGATACCAAATTATATCATTCCTAATGTATAATGTGTGATTATCATTGATAAACTATGGAGATTTTAATATTACTAGATTTAGTTTTCATGTAAGATTTAAACTGGAATGTTGAATCTAATAAAGAAGGAATCATTGAAGGTGTTCAACTAGATTTATGAACCTATTAATGTTATAGAGTTAATATACCATGAATATATGATTAATTTGAGAAATAAAAGAGTAATAATAATAAAGTTCATTCAATACTTTCTAATGAGTTTTTTTTTGAGAATTCAAAGAGACATTATTATAAAGGAATGTCTGAGAAACCTTGTTCAAAGAACCAGAAGGGTTGAATAAGTGCTAATGTTCTAGAGGTTCTATAGTTGATAAGAAATCTCTAAATTTTGGAAGATATTAATGTTAATAGATATAAGTATATCTTCTGGTAACCTAAGTTTCAATTAATTAAATTCTAGATAGAATAAATTGTGATTTGAAATAAAATTTACACTATTCTATTAACTCAGAAAAAAAATTCTTATAACTGGTTGGAACCAGTGATATTTCTTATGGGGAGATAAAAAGATATTTGTGAGAGTTATCTCATTTGGGTTCACTTGTGTTATTTAGTGGATATCCTTTTATTGGGATAATAATAGAAAATAGACAAGATTTGGTATCCACATTTGGACTAAACCTTGAAAAACTTATATGCCTTGCATTTATTTTATTTATCATTTCATATAGGTGAGGTTTATATATAAACTTGAGAAGATCATCACTTTAACAAGTTAGAATTGTTAAATTTAGGAGAAAGGAAATTATAAAATATCACTACTTATTCAATAATTACTTCTTAGTAGTTTATATATTCTTCGGAACTTTTAAAAGGCTATCTCAAAATCTCACCTTCATGTTATTTTAGTTCATAAACTACCCAAGTTATAAGGGATTTTGATAATTCATCTTCAATTCTTTGAGTTACAAGTTTTTTTAAACTCCATTATTTTAATTTCCCTATAGTATTTCATTTCATATATAATATTATATTGCATCTTCTATCTTTAGTGAAGAAAATTTTTTAATTCAAATAATCTTCCTTGATGAATTTCTTTCTCATAAATGTTTAATTTTGTTAAGAGTAATTCTCATCATCTTTAATAACTTTTCACCCTCCATTTAGGTATTTTCTTGTTCCAAAAATGATTTCCTTCCTTATATTAAAATCCAAATATGTTTTGTCTCTTATAATCCTGATATTTTTCTTTTTAAAAGTACATTTGTGTAATATTTTATGCAATGTGGGTTTCAATAATGGTATTTTAAAATATTAAAAATTGTTTTTTTCTCTTCATGATCATATATTTTATCATCCACTCCAAATCTACTCTATAAAACATTTATATCTTTTCTAGTATCCCTTATTGGGATTTATTTATAAATAATTATTGAAATTTCTTCATGTCAACTGCTCAAAATGATATTTTGAAAGCGACTTGTCAGTTTATATTTTTACAATAATGTAAAGAAATATTTTCTAAAAAAATCTTTTACATTTCACATACATTTTTCTCTTTAACTCCAAAATTTCTATCACCTTTGGAGTCAAGTTTAAAGTAATAACCTTCAAATTATCTTATGAACTTTTAGTTCATACCTCACCTTTTTTGTAAGGGTTGTGTTCAATAACATTCATAATAACTATCTATATATTATTGTTCTCCATCATGTTTATGACCTTTAATATCACGAATTTATGCTATATCATTTAAATTATGGAATTAACCATATATATATATATTAGTTTTTATGTTTTGAAAATATTATAAATTTAATGGTGTTTACAAAGAAAGTTTTTCCATTTATTGTTTGAGGAATTATTGACAGTCTATATACTGATTAATTTAATACAAATAAATATCCATTAACAAGGCATGTTGATTGTGTATTTTATATTCATTCATTCTATATAATGAATTAATTTAACATATTTAGTGATGGATAAATATCACCTTCATAAATAAATAGGTGTCATGAGATAAACTAGCTTGGGTACTTAGTTTAAACCACAATTTTTTCTGTATGATGTCATGGAATGAGACATTGATCGTAGATTTATGATGTTTGACATTATGAATCCCATCACTATGAAATATTTTATTTTTATCCATGTGTAAATTTATAATTATGTTATCCATAGATATATTACATGATCATTCTATCAGGTATTTGGAAATATTTTATTATTATTTATTCCTACCATATTATTCATTCATTTTTTTCCATGATGGATTCTATGGTACACTACTCCTTACTGAGAAATTGAGACAACCTTTCTTATATATTAATTTAATCTATGTTATGAAGAAGAGTATTAAGTATGATATTTAAATATGGGTATCATGTGTGGATAATTTATTTTTTTGAGATTTTAAGGACATATTTTAAAATTATAAACTCTTAGTTTACTAAGGGAAATTCCAATTGGATGGAAAAGATTTAAGTTTTGTCAGTTGAAAGTTTTTCTTAACCATCAAGAACCCCAAACCTAAATGGTCTTGGGTGTGTATGTGTATTAATTTTTTTATATTGTTGTTTTGTATGGTTATGTTTGATAATTCCATATACAGTGGAACCACCTATTAGGAATTATACCAACTTGGGTTTTTTCAGATTCAACAGATCATCTGTGATGTTCATGAAATGAATTTCATGACCAATGAATTTTTTTCCAAAGAATATTGACAAATAATTTATCTATAACCAAGAGAGAATTTTTTTCACATTAATTTATAATTAATTTAGCACTATTAAGCAATACCACAATCTTGAGTTCTTTATTCGATGCATGTGTTGATCATCTAAAGGATATTCAGTTGCATTTTCATTTAATTAAAGATGATCTAAAGAAGATCTTCACAAGCATGATCCAAAAATGATCATTTGATCTCAAAACGTCATGGATGATAATCCAGGTGCAAGCGTGGTGGTAATGATCTCCGTGGGTTTCTCTATTAATCACAAACACTATTACTTTATCCTGAAAAGGATCATCTATTAGTCTCTATGGATTGAGAGAAATTGTGGATGAGAAAATCCCTTAATCTTCAGATAAAACCCTAGAGTCATTTTTTCATTAAGATATAATTCTCTAGGGAAGAGAATATTGTGCACAACGACCATCCTCTCACGATTATAATAGTTGTCGTTTTGTAGACCCATTGTTCGAGTTTTATATTAATTAATTACAAAAAGTCCCTTAAAAACATGTTAAACCCAAAAGTAACCCCATGACATGTTAAATGATAATAATATCTTTTATTCCATGGCATGAGATCACCCACAAATAGATAAATATTATTTATAGTATGGTGAAAAATTATTTTTCCCCAAACCAACAACAATGTCCTCTCATTATCTTCGACATATATTAAGTTTTCAAATAATATGATAAATAAATATTATATTTACAATTTGGAGAATAAAATATTTATTTTAATATTCACATAACTAAATGAATTGTTTTTAATAAATAAATATTTATTACCTTTAAAATATCTAGTGATGAATATTATGCATTCAATAAATAAATATATAGCGTATTCACAGTCTGGTGAATAAAATATTTATTTTGATATTTTCTTAATAAATTAAATTTTAATGAATGAATAATTATTTATTCAATTTTGAATAATAATAGATAAATAAATATTATATATCCACAAAATTCAATAATTACCTTATAAATAAATATGTATTTAATATTTGGGATCATTTAATAAATCCTTAATAAATATTACTTCTCAGTCTGGAGAACATTATTTATTCCAACATTAATATATAAATATAAATAATATTTAACTAAGATCAAAGTAAACACATTGTGGGTGACCCTATAGGCTTCTTTAGTAGAGGCATTAGATGAACTAGCCTAAAGTCTTAGATTACTGTTTAGAAATGGTTCAAGGAACCCATAGAGGAAGAGCATATGTGACAATGAAAAAAACTACATACAAATGCTAAAATTGTAATATAATCAAATTTTCATGAAATCTCATCAAGAAGATTGTGTATCGGTCTCATTAACCTATATAATTGATACATCTTTATTTGACTATCTGAAATAAACTCATAGTAGCACCATAACCATGGAATTTAATGAAATGGTTCCATTTCAATGATAGGGCCAAAATATATAATTTTATAAATATGAAGTGACAATTACTTACTTGAATCATTCATTAATAACATTTAATTTTTGATACACCCAATGCACCCAACTTCAAATCTATCATATGTCATCATGGTTTATGAATACTTATTAAAGTTAGTGAGTCATGACATGAATTAATAAAAAACTTAAAGTTTAAGGATCACTACACATGCTCGTATATTGGAATATCCAACTACACATAAACATGTAGATCTCTCACAGGAGGACCTATTCTCATAACCCCCCATCTTGGAGTTTACCAAGTTTGAACTTCAACAGATGAAGTTACATATTCTCATGATTGCTCACACATAGTGGGAAACATACTATGTGTCCCACCATATAATTTTACCGAACCATAGGAAAATATTTATGAATATTTTCATGGAATTAAAATGTTCTCATCATAGTTGGTAACTTATATGAACTTTTCATTGTGAAAAATATTATAGGACATTATCACATTAATGCTATAGAGAAGAAAATTAAATATTTGATAATGTATTTATTAATATTCAAACCCATGAATAAAAATGATATATAAATTATAAAGTATTTGTATCTTGATAACTAAATCCAATATAACTACTAATGAATGGTTAGTTTTCACATGTTAAATATGATTCTTCTATGCATGGACTTAATTTCTAGGCCTACCATGTTTCTGTGACCAAGGTTGGTAAAGACCGTTCCCTGTTTTGTGAATCTTTTTACTTTGACATCACTACCTTGAAAAAATCTATCAAGTTTTTATATTATTAAATATCCAACTCTTGTACCCATTTCAGAAACCTAACATCTTGATTAATTTCACAGTCCAATATTATCATAATAATGATAAAAATATTTCTTTTGGTGTAAACCAAAATATGAAGATGATGTTTCTAAATCACTTCTTAAGTTACATTGGAAGCCTCTACATACTCATAAATTATAGAAATAAAAACCACTATATATAAAAAGTTTTCATTTTATATTAACTTAGACTTATTGTGGTACTAGATAAAATTGAACTAAATGAATACAAGTGTTCAATTCCTACTTCTCCATACACCAAGAAGTCATTGGCATTTATACTTCTCTAGACAGTAGGAACTCATCCAATTTTACTTTTTCAAGTACTGTTGGATAGTCCAAATTGTACGTTAATACGTTTTTGTTGGATTTATTTTACATTCACAATTTATGAATCATGCATCAATAATATCAAACATTAGTACATTTCAAAAAATATGAGATAAATTCCCATATCTTAATCTTGTGAAATTATTTTAATTTCAATAATCATTTCTTACTCCCATGCATGTTCTTCTTGAATGATTATATGATAAAAAAATCACTATTGAATTATTTAAACTTGTATTTATAGTAATTTTTAATATATGTACTGTGAAAAGATACAAAAAACCCATGGAACTATTTTTTAGATCTTGTTTCTTAGAACAAGGTTGACACTTTAAGACATTATTTGATAAATTCATTCATTAGTCTTACAAAACTAGAAATAAATAATAGTTTGTTTCTATATGTTATCAATATATCTACATTAAAAACTTATATCACTCTCACCAACTAGTTAGAGACACATTCCACTAATTTTTCTCCAAATGAATATTCAATGATAACTATTCATGATTTATCCATAAAAAATTATATAATATGCCTATCTTATTTGAATTTATTGATTTAAATAAACCTTTATAGTTATTCTTTATGGACATGTACCATAGGGTATACATTTTGGTCACATCATACAAACATATTCAGTAAGGTTTTTTCTAAATGAGGTGACCTTTACAATCAATATCTTAATATGATAGTCATGGAAGTATTCTTTGACAAGAAGAATCAGAAAGTATTTTAGTCCCGATGATTGGGGTATAACTTTTTTCATAGAATAAATATTTTAATAATCAATAAAAAATTATTTGTAACAACTTGTTCCATCCATTTCCTTTTTTTCTTGAATACACACTAACAATATCAAGTCTTAGAAACATTAAAAATATAGAGTCCCTGAATCTTGATACATGGAATGAATTACTTGAATTCATAAACTTATCATCTTTAACATGTTTCCATTTACTTATTCTTTAAATGAATATTTATTTTGAATTAATAAAATATTCATAACCCCCTATAGTGAAAATAAACCACCTCTTTTTTTGACTTCTTATATAGCATGTGTCCATAGAACTGATCCTTCCACTATTCTCAATGAATTCCATTATTCCTCATCCAACTCATGTTCTTAAAAGGCCTTAACATGTAGAATTTAAGTATACCCCCACTATACTTAAATAGATAAGATTACTTTATGGATACATAGCCATTCTAGAGTAGACTTTAATATCGTCAATGAATATAGGATTGTTAATTAAGATGCACTGAATGTTTCATGTCTGTTTATAGAAAAACACAAATATTAACAAATAGTTTTCAAAAACCACTTGTGTTTATGTCCTAATAGATTCTTATCACGTCATAATTGATATGACATCTATTATACATTATATTTTGAAAATGGTTAGTTATTGTACTTATATTTGAAAAATATTTCTTTGAAGAAATTTTGGAATATTTGTAATATATAAATGATTCATCATTGACATTATCTTTACTACCAACATGATATTATTTTATATAAAGAAATATGAGTTTGAGAATACATTTACTCAAAAATTTTTATCAATTAATACTTTGATAAGATATTCCCTGATAAGTTAGTTTTGAGACCTGATTTTCATTTGTTATCAATAACATGTAAATATGTGTTTTGTGAGGTTGGATAAATTGGTTATTCATGGAGAATTGTTATGGATTCATCTCATGGAATTGGATGTCACACTTAGAAAATTCTACTTGGACAATTAAATCTGATGATTGTTTTAGATGATATTTATATTCTTAAAGATATGTGCCAAATATATTTTTACATTGAATAAACAGTGAAGTCCAACCCAATGTTAAAATTACATAATTTTTTTTCCATGAAAAAATAGAAGTTCTTATTTATGTTTTATGAAGAATAAATGAGAAATAAGAAGATAAAAAGAGAGGTGATGTTGGATTGTAATTTTCATTGAGGATGAAATTTAATTTTTGTTTAGATTTATTCTAAGTAATTTTTTTGAATCCTTACTTAAAAATATGGACAACCTAAGGGCCGACCCTATCTAGCTTGACCCTAGCCATATGTGGGACCCCGGAGGGTTGACCACAACTAAGGAAACTACCCTGGGCCAAGCCATAGGTAGTATGGGTGGGAACAAGAGAACGCTCCCATAAGCCTATCTATAAGGCCAACGAGAGCAAGGGATCAAAGGCAACACCACCGTGTAGAGTGAAACGGTGGTAGGAAGATGAAGTATATTTTTTTACTAGAGGTGGAGGGGATTTATGGCCACTAAGTAGTGATGGTTAATTGATATACCATTGCCCGACATATAGAGAGTTCGACATGGAAACAATTTGTGCATGTACCGTTCACCCTAACTTAAAAGCATATAGATGAAATACCATCGATATGATGAGATCACCTGATCCATTCGATCACCACAACATAATAATCATCCTCTCACCACCCAACGACATGCTATTTCATTGGAGTTCATGCCTAAACACAATACGATCATCCTATGATCGAACTGAGGTCTCCATGGATGTTCTCTGATCAAAATGAAGAGGGAATGAGAAAGAGAATTTTCATGCCTAAAATATACGTCTTAATTTATTAAAAATAATTAAAAGAACATATTTCGATGAATCTTCAAACAAAGTTATAGATAGAATTCAAATACTATATAATATTGATCTTTTTGGGTAAATGAGGTGCATGCGATCCTCATCACATGCACATAATTACTCATCAAGGATCATCACAAATACACCATGAAATATGGTGTACATTTTAATCATCATAAAATCATAGAGTGTTTGAAGATGATCTGATAAATGAAATTATTCTTGGAGCATTGAAATAGTATTCAACACGGATTAGAAATATGATATTGGAGGTACGAGGCTCTATGATGCACGCCTAAAAAAGAAGAGAGTACAAGCTAAGATGTTTTCTGTCGATTCTAACAGAACTCTTTTTTATATGGAAAACAAAGCACTGCGATGCTTCTTGTTCACAAAGTTCATACCTCCTTATAATTGAATTTCATAAAGGATAAACAAAAACCCATCAATCCTTCAACTTATTCCAATATATTTTGAAGATCTTCTTGAAGGATTTTTATGTGAATCCATACTAGATAACACGATATTCTCTACATGTATTGCTATTGGTTTTCTTTAAGTTCCATAAACCCAAAAGGTAGTCTACATGTGTATTTCACACTCATTTTGTTTCATGAATAATTGAGATATATGAAGCAATTTTGGTTTTCTCGATTTATTTGAGAAAGCTAAAAGTACTATCTTGCGAAGGAGAACAATGAATGAAATAAGAACATAAGGAAAAACGTCTATAACCACTTAGGTTCACAAAAATAAAGTTATTACATGCAAATAAAATGGGAAAATAAAAGTGAATTAGTGTGTGCATATTTTTCATGAAGGAGTAGAGTGCACAATAAAGAAAGAAGACAATGTGTTCATGAAGAAAGGGTGAGGACAGAAGGTTTCATAAATAGTTTAATGAAACTCTTAATCCATTTAGATACCTGAACCATTATTCACTATAAGGTAGTCAGAGTTTAAATTAAAATAGTGAATAATAGCACATGAAATAATAATCTAATAAAAAATTTGTGCTAGAGTTACAGAGTCAATTAAATTCCTGCATAAATTATAATTGATGAAGATTGATATTGTGAAAGAATTATTATTGAGTGATATAAATAAAAATATGTATACACCAATTGCACACATCTAAGTGAGGTTAGGACTTAAATAAAAAAAGAAGAATATATTTAGAATTTGTCTTAATACAACAACTGATTATCTATAAGTGATCACAATTATTTAATCAAGACTAGAATCAATACAACGACACTTGAATTACACATGACCAAGTTTGATTCAACATCTCATGGAGGATGATCACAAAAAGTTCATCCTATAGTAGATCAAAATAGACGAGAAGAAGGTGCAGTTTGGGGGGAGGGGGTATAACCAACTATTAAAGGTGGATTAAATTCGAGGGGTGTAATCAACTTGTAACTGAGGGTATAACAAATTACTAATTGTAATCACTTTTTAGAATAGTGGATAATCCATGTTAGGGGGAATAAAAAACACATAAAGTAGAATATATTTTTACCAAAACTTATAAATTTTTGTTTTCTATACTTTTACATTAGAACATTATTAAAGTTAAGGCTGACAAACATAAAAAGAGTTGATCAAGGCTTTAAACATCCATAAAGGTTGAATTATAAAGGGACAATTCATAGAATGAAAAAGGGATAATCGATTCACCCCTTGACCTCTTAGTGACCTTACACTAAGATGGGAACTTAAAGTGGTATCAGAGTAAAGGTTAAATCAGAAATAACCAAAACACTACAAGGGATAAGGAATATGAATTTAGAAAACCATAGAGGTGTTCCCAATTTTAAGGGTGTGAACTATCATGGATATGAAAAATAGGACGATATAGTATCTCCTATCACTTGGGGTAGAAGTGAGAGATGAATTTTTAGCGAGATGTAAAACCTATGTTCAGAATTATCCTGTGAATTTTAAAGATAAGAGGAACATGAAGATTTTTTGAAAGGATCATAATGAAATCTTGATGGATTTATCAGAAAAAGTATACACTAAAGTGATGGGTCTCTAAACTGCCAAAAAAATTTGTGATAAAATAAGATGTAGTTATGAAAGAAACCTTAAAGTCAAAAATAAAAATAAGATTCAAATATGGAGAAGAAAATTTGAAAATATTAAAATGGGTGACGATGAAAGTTATAATGACCACTTTACCTGGGTAAATGAGATTATCAGTAGCATTAAAATCTTTGGGGAGAAACTGGATGACTCAACTATTTTGAAGAAGTTGAAGATAAAATTTATTGATAGATTTGATCCATATTTTGAATCTCTAGATGATCAAGAAGATCTATCATTGGATGGAATTCATAATATTCTATTTACATATGAAATTAGAAAAATTTCAACTTTAACAATGAAAGAAAAAATTGATAAATCCATTGAATACATGATAAAAGGTCAATAAATAACGAAAGAATAATCAAAATCAAGTGATTATAAGGATGGATAATCTGAAAAATACTTCAATAAAATTATTTCCTTATTAATCATAATTTTTAACAGAGGCATATTGAATGGAAAATAAAAACAATCACTCAAATGATGGAATTTAAAAAGGATTGGTAATCTTTCTAGTGACTACCCAAAGAAGAAGGTTTTTGAAACTAAATTAGATGAAGATGATAACAAGTCCTAAAAAATAAAGTGGAATAAATATAAGAATAATTTTTATTCTAAGAAGAGAAATATGATGAGAATAGAAATGTATGAATCACTATCAAAAAGCAGTGAATCAAAAGATGAAAGCTCTTATAAGAATCTAATGTGTCTTATGGGTAAAACCAATAATCCAAAACACTCATTTTAACATAGTGAAGGTGATGAGAGAAATGAACTAGAATGAATGTTAAAAGAAAAAATTGAAGATACTCTTGCGACTAATATGAAACTCAAGATGAAAAAGAAAAGGCTAATGAAAGAATTTGAAAAAATCACATTTTAAAGTAATTAATTTCTCAATAAATAAGAGACACATATTAAATAAATGACATGATTGAAGATAAATATATCTAGGATAGAAGTGAATATGAAAACTGCTAAAGAAAAATTAGTTTGAAAGGAATAATATTTACTTATTGAATAAAGTAAACAATATAGATTGAAAATAGTTGAATATGTGAATATGGTAAAGGATCTAAGTGAAAATATTTTTGATAAAGTGGATGAGTTATCTCAGAAACAATCAATGTTACTTTCAACACCAAATGAGTTGAATAAGATGAACGGAGATTACGCTAATTTTTTTAAGATTAAGGGTGAATCCACTGAAGATACTTAGAAGAAGGGTCCATAGAGAATGGTATTTTGTGCACTGAATGGATCTAAATTTACATTTATAATTCTCATAATGAATGCTTGAGGTACATGGATAATTCATCTAAAAGGTTTACTCTTAAGATTAAACACCCACAAAATGTGGAGTGATAACAACTATATTTAGAGAAGACCTATTATGAGTATGGAAGAAATTTTTTTAGAAGATATTGCTGGTGTTGTATAATGTTTGGTCATAAATCTTATTAATGCTAGAACAACATGTCACTACCATAAATGATGCATGGATAAAAGGATAGAAATGATAAAAAAAATGAGATCATCTTATCAAAAATAGAGGTCTGTGACCAAGACATCGTCAAGATTATCAACACAAAACAAATTTTAATGATTGAAGATAGTTTGTGGAATATATGGTCAAGAATTTCAAAAATCTAATAAATGATTGACAAAATTTATTGGTGGACATATCCTATACTTAGATAGTGAAAAATATTCAATAGAAAAATAGTATAAATCCATGTAGAGATTTTTAGAAGTTGAAATAATCAAGAAAAAATGCCTATTTGTTTGGCCAAAACATGTGAGTTTGGATAATAAATTTGAGTAAGATGAAAAAATTTCTCAAATTAAAGGAAACCAAGTTATTATAGATTTTTTGGTGAAGAAATTTACTCTACAAAAATTTAATGATAATTTTAACACCCCGGGTTTTTTATGAGAGAGATATATATATTTTTAATTTCTTTTATGTATTTTGTTGTATGCCACACTGAGGAAATATTGTGATAAATGCAACACTGTATTAGTTTGTGGTATATTCAACAATGTGCTTAGATTTTGTTACACACAATTTCAAGTTCTTTGGATAGAATTAATTTCACAAAAGACCGAGTTTATGCGAATAACCAAATATTATTATGTTACCTTATAAAATAGCCATTATAAAGGTGGGTTTGAAATTTATTAACTAAATTATGAAAATATGATTTGCACATGTATATATAATTAAGTCTTTGGTGAGAAATTTATTATAAATGGAAATAAAACACTTTTTAAATAAAAGGAAATGTTTTTTTGAAAAACAATTTATGTGAAAATATGCAAGTTTATAAAATAATAAAATCACTCTTGATGAATTTTATTAATTAAATACTTATGAAATATATTAAATATAATGTTTAAAATTCATCTTATATTTTTTCTAGACATGATATAAGTGAAAATTCAATTTTTTTGATAAAAGAAGTATTCTTAAAAAATGCAGTTTTGCCGCCTTTTGACGGTGCACCCATTTAAAATATATATATTTAACACATTTTTATATTCTATTTGATAAAATAAACTTTTTATTTGGAAGCAGGATATAAAAATTTAATTTGGTTGAATCTTTGATATTTTTTTAATAAGTTTCAAGTTTTGATGAATTGTAAAATTATAATAAATTTTAATTGAAAACAACTTTTTTATTGAAATAATTTATTTGGTTAAGTTATATTATTTTCTGGGTTTAAAATATAAATAGATTATATTTTTATCATTTAATATAATTTAGGTCATTCAAAATAATTTAACATTGAATTTTTATTTAAAAATATTTCAATATTTTGCAATGTTTTAACTTTTAAAACTTTTTTTCTCATTCGAAATACATGATTATTTTTAATTTAATTAGTGTAACTTATGTGTTTTTAATTTAATAAAATGGAATCCATATTTGGAATAATTGGGTCCAAATTATGTAAATGTATTTATTTTATTTTTGGTCATTATAAATAGTAACTTCAGTAATTATTTTATTAATACGGTAAAAAGGTAAATCGGGTAATTAATTGAGAAAATAATATTATAAAATTACCCTAAAACTTATCTTAATATCATTGGATGAGTTTTTTTTCATCCTAAATCATCCTTAGGTCTAAATGGTATCCTTTGGAAGCTACTTGGATGAGATTAAGACATTTAATAAATTTTATTTATAGAAAAGTTAAATATGTCTTACTCAACTTTTAATAACTATATCATTTTAATATAAGGGTATAAAAAGCTATGTTCAACCATAGATAATAATTTTAAAGGTAAAATATTTTTTTATAAAGGTATTTTTTTTAATTTTTATGATATAAATGATTACCTTAATTTCTTATATAATGATGATATAGAAATTATTTAATTGATGAAAAATAAAAAAAATAATTATAATTAAAATAATAATAACCATTAAAATACAAAAAAACCTGAAAAAATATTATTGTTATATTATATATAAAACATAATCATCCAAGGTTCTAGTTATTGGACGTTTTGAGCCGGATGGAATACATTATGACACTTACAATATTTTATCTAAAGTAATGTTAAAGTGGTCACATTCATGTTTTAATAAATATAACATTTTTAATGTAGGATTTTCTAGAAGATACATTTGACTATAAGTTTTATTATGAAATATAGAGTATTTATATTCGTCATAAAATTTTATTTTTAAATTTTATTCAATAAATAAGTATATTAAATTGTTATACAAAAGTGATGTAGTAATTAGTTTATTAGTGGAAATATTAAACAAATGTTATTAAAAATATTAAAATAAAATAATTTTGAATAACTAATATATCCAATAAATTTTAAATATGAAATAAACCTCTTATAAAGAAAATAAAATATTTTTTTTGAAGTTAACTTTTTATCTTAAATTTTTTAAAAACCATGGAATTGAATAGTTTGAAAATTGACACTATTGATTGTTTATCAAAATAAGGATTTATAAAATTATTTAAAAATAAAAATAAATTTTTAAAAATATAAAATAATTATTATATGGTTTAAAATGTTCTAAATTATTAATTTATTGAATAATTTATATGAAACAATTAAAAATTACACAACTTTAATATTGAATAATTTGTTACCATAGTTAAAATTAAAATATAATAACTAAGGGTTAATTAAAATGATAAGGTTTAAATTGAAAAAAAACTTTCCTAAAATTTATTTATTTACTAGATTAAAACCTTATCCCATATAATCTTCTAAAATATGAAAATTTGGGGGTTTTTTTGATGCTTTTGGAATTTATAATAATATAATATTTTTAGAGATTCCAAAAGTGCTCCTCACCTCAACTGTAAAAGTGCATCTCATCCTTCAATTCTTCACATCACCTTGAGAATTAAATCTCGGCCTTACCCTATATATTCCCTTTATAAACTTCCCTATTCAGATTATAGTGGTTTTGGTCTTCTCAAAATAGCCACTATAGTGCCTTTAAGAAGAGATATACAGGGAGCTCATCGAAGAACAGGTAATCTCCTCAATCAATTATTTCAAACTTATTTCTCATTCTACTCCTCTTAATATGTTTTTTCAATTATAAAGTAATGAATATATTATCACATATATTCTAATATTTTTTTATGAATATGGAACAACCATATTCTACTTTCTATCCATACTATTAAAAATGAAATCATCATGTATTCATATGTACAACTTACCGTCTCCACGCCATGATGTAATATGTTTTTCATCACCAATTTACATGGATGGGTATAATGATGAAAAGTATGAGAATTGTGAAAAATTATTTCCTAATTATAAATTTCATTAAGAGAATCAATAAGTTGGTATTATTATTTGTTATACTGCTGAGGATGAATAGATTGTAAATGAAATGTGAAAGGTATGGGATGTTCTAGCATTATTTTTTACATTAAACCTACAAATCTTGGTTAGATTAAGGTTGGGGAAACTTAATACCTGATTCATATTTTAGGAACAAATATGATTAGGGATCATGAGTAATGGTTTAATAATAAAGTAAAATGATTTAGGTTTATATGTTTTAAAATTCAAAGATTATGTTATAAAAATCATGAAATATATAAGTGTTTTCATTATAAGTTTTTCATTAAGGATAAAAAAGGATATATTGAATAGTTTTAAAGACCTATAAAAGTGATTTAAGGGTAAGTTAATATATTTGGATAACATATGATTAAGGGAAATATAACCCTTAATATGTCCCTTATGCTATGATAATGATGTTTTGTTAAAGATATGTTGTATATGAATAAGTAAATTGGATGAGACTAGTTTCTTTGGAACTAATTGTGGATTTGTTTTAAAAAAGGTTATTTTAACATCTCAGGTAAATAAAGAATAAATCATTTTCATATTTATTAATATTTACGAATTAATTATTAATTTTACTTTAAAGGGGTTTCTATGTTCGATAGCGTACCTGATACACAACAAAGAGTTTCATTGAAATCTTACGTTGCACACTAGTAATAAAATAATATTATTTTAAATGGTAGTTAACACATAGCCGTTGTATTGGCGGGAATGGTTAGAAATAATTAAAATATGATTATATATGTTTTCTAAATGTTTTTACATTTATCCAATAAAATATAAAGGCTTAAAATACGGAAAGAATTCAATTTTAGGCATATATACCCTAATTTTCACTAAAGGTTCACTTATCGCCTTTTGATGGCGAACCATCATTAAATATAATTTTGGTCACTCTTATACATTATATTGGACCAAATAAAACTCTTCTTTATAATCAGGACATCAAAATTTACTTTGTGTAAATTTTTGGTATTTTTCCGATAAAGTTCATTTTTAATGAATAGTGAAAAATGTTGTATTTTAATTCAAAACCTCTTTTTAATATAATTTATTTATATGATTATATTATCTTTTGAATTGGTTTTAGAGTTTAATTAGAATATATTTTTACCATTTAATCCAATAGTGGTCGTTGGAATTAATTTCACTTTGAAATTGGACTTAAACTAGTGTTAATCTTTTGATATTTATTGTTTCATAAAAACACGCTATTTGCTCTGACATCGGGAATTAATTATTAAATTAATTAACGCAACTTATATGTTTTGAATTTTTTAAAATATAAATCATTTTTGAATTTGGAATATCAAATATAGCTTAGGGTGAATTTTTGGTATTTTTCTGAAAAACATCAATTTTTGATGAATAGTGAAACCACTAAGTGGTACTTAAAAAAACTGATATTTCGTTTAAATGAAATTTTACCACCTCTGTGTTTTGATTTTAAAAAATACAACATAAATGGTTGTCATTAAGAAGTAAAATTTGGTTCAATGGGATTAAAATAATTTTTTGGTGAATTTTAACTTTTATGTTTTTAATCGCGAATAGAGGTAATTAGTGTAATTTAAGGTAAGAATAATATTTTAATAATATGAAATGAACTTGAAACATGTACTACCATTATTGGATGTGTCATGGCCTACCAATACAATCCATGGGTCAACTTGGGGACCCCATGGATCCACTTTGGAAGGAAAATGACATTAATATCTTTTTATTTAATGTTAAAGTAAAAATGTCACAAACATGAGTTGTTTTACTAAAACAATTTTTAAGTGGGGTAATACAAGTCATATTTTTGACTATAAATATTCATTAGAAATATAAAACGATTTCCTACATCATGATATTTGTTTTATAAATTTTAGATACTAAATAAAGTAAATTATTTATGACACCATGATGATGCAGCGATTACCTCATTATTTAACGATTTAAGTAAAATGAAAATATAATGTAAAATCTAAGACCTACACATGTCAAAAACCTATTGTATGGGTGTATTTAGATCTATTATAACCGTATCCACGAAATATATAATTTTGGGACCTTTTAAATCCGAAAATCATTTTATAATAAAGTAACCTTTTATAACATTCCAAGAGTGCCCCTCCTCTCCTCTTATAAAAGGCCCCCACCTCTACCACCTTACCCACACCTCTCAAGCCTTTTGTTCATCCAATCTCTGCCCTTTTTGTCTCTACACATACCTATATTACTCCTAGAATCCTCACTTTGGGCAGAAATCTTCCCAAGGAAGCCTTTGAGCTCAAATCAAATAGAGTTACCCGATTTTAAGGTAATGTCTTCACTTGTGTTCTTTTGTTTTATTTTGCTTCTCCAACCCCCTAAACTCTTTTTCTTCATTTCGTTTGTAACAAATATAGTATCTTCAATATACTAGGATTTTTTTATAAGAATGATTATAGCTACACCTACACACACCTTCGTCTAATGGTTAAAGAACATACTGTTTCTGTGTTTGGCGAATTTCTGCCTCACGAAACGATGACTGTTCAATCTTCTTTTAACACCTTTAATGGTGGCCATTAAGATGTCACTATATTTATATATGATATATAATATGTTTATTTTTTCCTTAATCTTCTGTATTTTTCATTTATGTAATACCTTTATGGCTTCCATTTTGGGTATACGCGATATCTTCATTTTAGGAAGTGCGGACTACCGCCCCCTCAAAGTGATTTGATTCGTTAATACCATATGTGGGATATATAAATAATGGATTTAAAGTTATTATATATGATATTATACTAGAATTATAATATACCTTTATATCATTATTATTTCTTTCCATTAAAGTATTAGATAGAAATGAATGTAGCGTTCATGCGTACGTACGGCTTACCGTCTCCATGAACGGTGCATTTCATTTCTTATCCCCAAATGTAATGTACTATTATAAGTACATATATATAATGGATATATATGATTTATGTTACATCTAAATGATTAATATAATTCTGGAATTTAAATATACATATCTCTTATTTAGTTTTAATTCCATTAATATGACATAGAAATGAATGTAGCATTCATGCGTACGTACGGCTTACCGTCTCCAAGAACGGTGCATTTCATTTCTTACCTCTAAATGATTATGTAATATTATAAATACCTATATATGCTGGATATATATGATATATATGATATCCAAATCATGAATATCAATCTGGATATAATGAACCTTTGACCACACAAACATCACGTAATTGTAAGAAGTCCACTTTCGACTTAAGAACGAAATATCGACAAAACAAACATTATTAACACAAATGATTACATAATGTTTATAACATGAAAATAAGTGATATAAAAGGAATAATTAACTTGAAAAAGGTTCTTAAGAAAGTATAAATTAACTCAAGTTTATTATTCAGGATGTTAAATAACGATCGAGTCAAGTCGGACCCGAGGTAAGGGAACTTCTTAACCCGATTTCCATTCTTTGGGTTAATCTCCTACTTTAAAATTATGTCATGATATTATTATGTCCAATCTTGCATTTATACTTTCTTTATGTGTAAATATAGTGAATACACATAATATATCTACTTTATTTAAAAAATGATCTTGGTAAGGGACTTCGTCTCAATATCCTTTCATTGAGGCATGTTTCGTTTTATACACAAATTTCTTTTATACGGTGTATAAACCCCTTTGACTTTTACTTTTATAAAAAAGTAATCTTTTTCTACGAAGTGTTTTACTAAATGACAAAAATTAATGTTTCTTTTAACGTACGCGGTGACAACGACCTTTTTCACCGCCGCTAGTATTATTTGGTCTTTGGCTTCCTGAACAAGCCGTAATGTTTTTTTTAAAATGAAATAAATACCATATACTCTTTTATGTATTTTGGTATTGAAAATGGTTTTTATAATGGATTTGTTATGTCAATATATTTATGTGATATATTGTGATCAAAGTGTGGAAATGTTTTCATTCCATTATATTTGTTTTATGTCTTATGATTTTATAATGGTACTTGGACATTTGATGGGTGGTTATGTGATGAACCATATGACGGGTGGTGCCGTGAATACCAGGACGGATGGTTACGTTATAACCTCCAATGCATTGGGTATGGAAGTCGGCTGTATGGCTATTCCATTAAGTATGTGTGGTAGTCGACCGTATGGTTATTCCATTTAAGTATGTTTATGTCCCAAGTTACCTTTATATGCTATGTGTTCTTTATATGGGTTTTATGGTAATATTTTGGTTACAAAAGGGTAAGTATTGATCTTTTATTTAGTGATGAGTTTTTACTACTTCATAAAGGTGAAAAGTTTTACTTTGATAAAGTATAAATGGTTTACTTGTTATTTCAAAAAACTAACAGTTTTCATTCTTTGTGTTTCCCTTACTGAGATTTTTATACTCACCCCAAGTTTTTTTGAAATGTTTTTCACAGGACTTAATGTGGAATAGTGTCAAGGATGGGATCAAGGAAAAGTAATGTTATATAAAACATGGAACTAGACATGTTTCTTTTTAAGAGTTTTTATTTTATGGAAACTTAGTAGAAGTGTCTACTTTGTAATATTTTGAGATGTAATAGTTAAGATCTAATTCTCTAAAACTCTAAACCTGAAAAGATCCTCAATGGGAATTATTCATTTAATTCATCGTTAATTAAGTTTTAAGGCCAGGACCTTATAGTTGGCATCAGAGGTCGGTTTAGACAACTTTAGGAGTTATAAAATTGTTAAATTATAAATTAATTTATGGTATGATTGAAATGATATATCATTTAAAGATTACCATGTTGCTTCCCCTAAGATATTTCTTTGTTAAGAATGGTTTTTCGTAGAGGAAACATAAAAGATTTTCTAGGAAGGCATACAGAGGGAAATGACCTTTCAAATCAGTATCCTGAGATGGTCAGAATCAGAACTAAACAGTTTGTTATAGTGATGGCTCTGTTGACTCAGGTTACTACCGAAGGAGTTGAAAAGAATATTGGTGAATGCTCTAGTTTTGGAACTTCCTTCTAGGAATGGTGAGTTTGTTATATAAAGTAATGTTTCATTGAAAGGACTTGGTTGTGTCCTTATACAGAATGATCAGGTAATTTCATATGCTTCACGTCAGTTGAAAACTCATGAGGTAAATTACCCTACACATGATTTGGAATTAGCTGCTGTTGTTTTTGCTCTAAAAATTTGGAGGCATCATTTGTATGGAGTAAAGTGTGAAATATATACTGATCACAAAAGTTTAAAGTATATATTCACTCAGAAAGAATTTAAAATGAGACAGAGGAGATGGCTAGAATTAATCAAGGATTATGATTGTACAATTCATTACCATCCGGGAAAATCAAATAAAGTGGCTGATGCTTTGAGTTGAAAAAGTAATGCATCATTAACCATGCTACGTTTGGAATGAGATCCTTTGGTTTTTGATTTGATGAACTTTGGCATAGAAGTTATTGGTGCAGGATGTCCTTCTGTTTTGTTTTAGGTATCAGTGAAATCTTCTATATCAGACAGAATTAAGCAAGCATAGAAGCAAGACAGTGAGTTGCAGAAAAAGGTAGAGCTGGTTCAGAAGGGTAAGTTTCCGGAATTTAACATTGATAATGATTGTGTGTTGAGGGTTGGGAAGATATTATGTGTGCCCAGTGATTCACAGTTGAAGAATGAGTTGTTATGTGAGGTTCATAGTTCCCCGTTTTTAGTTCATCCTGGCAGTACTAAGATGTACAGAGATCCGCGGGAGTATTACTGGTAGGATGGAATGAAAAGAGATATTTCTGATTTTACTGTGAAGTGTTTGACTTGTCAGTAGGTTAAAGCAGAGCGACAGTTACCGAAAGGGATGCTTCAGCCTTTACCAATGCCAGAGTGGAAATGGGAAAACATATCCATGGACTTTGTTGTGGGATTACCGAAGACATCTCAAGGTAATAATGCAATCTGGGTTATTGTTGATTGCTTGACTAAATCTGCTCATTTCCTTCATATTCGAGATACTTTGTCTCTAGATCAACTTGCTCGGTTTTATCTTAAAGAGATATTCAGGTTGCATGGAGTTCCCCTCTGTATTGTATCTGATTGTGATCTGAGGTTTACTTCTAAATTTTGGAAATGCCTTCAGAAGTCATTGGGTACTAAATTAAATTTTAGTACAGCTTTTCATCCACAGTCAGAGGGGTAGTCAGAATGAACAATACAGACTTTGGAGGATATGCTACGTGCTTGTTAGATGGATTATCATGGAAGTTGGGACCACCATCTTTCTTTTGTTGAGTTTTCTTATAATAACAGTTTTCATTCTAGTATACAGATGGCACCATTTGAGGAATTATATGGGAAGTGGTGTCGAAATCCATATTTTTGGGATGAAGTGGGTGAAAGGAAGCTGATGGGACCAGAATTGGTAGAAGAGATGACAGAAAAAGTTCAGTTGATTTAGAAACACATGAGAACAGCTCAGAGCAGACAGAAAAGTTATATGGATAACTGGAGGAAGGATCTATCTTTCGAGGTTGGTGAACATGTTTTTCTCAAGGTTTCTCCATAGAAAACTGTGATGTAATTTGGTAAGAAAGGAAAGCTGAGTCCAAGGTTCATTAGACCATATGAAATTCTAGAGAAAGTTGGATCAGTTTTTTACCGAGTGGCTTTACCTCTGAGTTGATCTCAGGTACACAATGTTTTTCATGTTTCGATGTTGAGAAAGTATATGCCATATTCATCTCATGTTTTGAGCCCAGAGGTAGTTCATTTGGAAGAGAATCTCTCTTATGAAGAACAACCAGTCCAGATTCTTAACTGAAGAGAGCAAGTGTTGCGAAATAAGGTAATTCATCAGGTAAACATTTTGTGGAAAAACCATATGGTTGAAGAGGCAACATGGGAATCTGAAAATGCTATGAGGGATAAATACCCCCACTTATTTTGATAAGTAAATAAAATTGCGAGGACGCAATTCCCAAAAGGGGGGAAGGATGTAACATCCCAGGTAAATAAAGAATAAAGCATTTTCATATTTATTAATATTTACGAATTAAATATTAATTTTACTTTAAAGGGGTTTCTATGTTCGATAGTGTACCTGATACGCAACAAAGAGTTTCATTGAAATCTTACGTTGCACACTAGTAATAAAATAATATTATTTTAAATGGCAGTTAACACATAGCCATTGTATTGGTGGGAATGGATAGAAATAACTAAAATATGATTATATATGTTTTTTAAATGTTTTTACATTTATCCAATAAAAGATAAAGTCTTAAAATACGAAAAGAATTCAATTTTAGGCATATATACCCTAATTTTCACTAAAGGTTAACTTATCGCCTTTTGATGGTGAACCGTCATTAAATATAGTTTTGGTTACTCTTATAAATTCTATTGGACCAAATAAAACTTTTCTTTAGAATCGGGACATCAAAATTTACTTTGTGTAAATTTTTGGTTTTTTTCTGATAAAGTTCATTTTTAATGAATAGTGAAAAATGTTGTATTTTAATTCAAAACCTCTTTTTAATCTAATTTATTTATATGATTAGATTATCTTTTGAATTTGTTTTATAGTTGAAATATA
This sequence comes from Viscum album, assembly GCA_963277665.1. Classification (NCBI taxonomy): domain Eukaryota; kingdom Viridiplantae; phylum Streptophyta; class Magnoliopsida; order Santalales; family Viscaceae; genus Viscum; species Viscum album. The sequence goes on from OY728156.1 coordinate 59,670,317, forward strand.
ATATATTTTTACCATTTAATCTAATAGTGGTCGTTGGAATTAATTTCACTTTGAAATTGGACTTAAACTAGTGTCAATCTTTTGATACTTATTGTTTCATAAAAATACGCTATTTGCTCTGACAGAGGGAATTAATTATTAAATTAATTAATGCAACTTATTTGTTTTGAATTTTTTAAAATAGAAATCATTTTTGAATTCGTAATATCAAATATAGCTTAGGGTGAAGTTTTGGTATTTTTCTGAAAAACATCAATTTTTAATGAATAGTGAAACCACTAAGTGGTACTTAAAAAAACTAATATTTCGTTTAAATGAAATTTTACCACCTCTGTGTTTTGAATTTAAAAAATCTGACATACATGGTTGTCATTAAGAAGTAAAATGTGGTTCAATGGGATTAAAATAATTTTTTTGGTGAATAGTAACTTTTATGTTTTTAATCACGATTAGAGGTAATTAGTGTAATTTAAGGTAAAAATAATGTTTTAATAATATGAAATGAACTTGACACATGTTCTACACTTATTGGATGTGTCATGACCGACCAAGACAATCCATGGGTCAACTTGGGGACCCCATGGAGCCACTTTGAATGGAAAATGACATTAATATCTTTTTATTTAATGTTAAAGTAAAAATGTCACAAACATGAGTTGTTTTAGTAAAACAATTTTTAAGTAGGGTTATATAAGTCATATTTTTGACTATAAATATTCATTTGAAATCTAAAAAGATTTCCTAAATCATGATATTTGTTTTATAATTTTTAGACACTAAATAAAGTAAATTATTTATGACACCATGATGATGCAGCGATTACCTCATTATTTAACGATTTAAATAAAATGAAAAGATAATGTAAAATCTAAGACCTAAACATGTCAAAAACCTATTGTATGGGCGGATTTCTAACTCTTATCACCTTATCCTCGAGATATATAATTTTGGGACCTTTTAAATCTGAAAACCATTTTATAATAAAGTAACCTTTTATAACTTTCCAAGAGTGCCTCTCCTCTCCTCTTATAAAAGGCCCCCACCTCTACCACCTTACCCACACCTCTCAAGCATTTTGTTTGACCAAGATCTAACAATTTTTTCTCTCCACATCCCTCTCTTACTCATAGAAGCCTCACTTTGGGCAGAAGTATTTCCAAGGAAGCCTTTGAGCTCAAATCAAAGAGAGTTACCCGATTTTAAGGTAATGTCTTCATTTGTATTCTTTTGTTTCATTTTGCTTCTCCAACCCCCTAAACTCTTTTTATTCAGTTAGTTTGTAAGAAATACAGTATCTTCAATATACTAGTATGTTTTTATAATAATTATTCAAGCTACACCTACACACACCTCCGTCTAATGGTTAAAGAACATACTGTTTCTGTGTTTGGAGAATTTCTGCCTCACGAAATGATGATTGTTCAATCTTCCTTTAACACCTTTAATGGTGGCCATTAATATGTCACTATATTTATATCTGATATATAATATGTTTATGGTTTCCTTAAGCTTCTGTATTTTTCATTTATGGCATACCTTTATGGATTCCATTATGGGTATACACGATATCTTCATTTTAGAAAGTGCGGACTACCGCCCCCTCAAAGTGATTTGATTCGTTAATGCCATATGCGGGATGTATAAAGGATGGATTTAAAGTTATTATATATGATGTTATACTGGAATTATAATATACCATTATATAATTATTATTTCTATCCATTAAAGTATTAGATAGAAATGAAAGTAGCGTTCATGCGTACGTACGGCTTACCGTCTCCATGAACGGTTAATTTCATTTCTTATCCCCAAATCTAATGTACTATTATAAGTACATATATATAATGGATATATATGATGTATATTACATCTAAATGATTAATATAATTATGTATTTTTAAATATACATATCTCTCATTTAGTTTTAATTCCATTAATATGACATAGAAATGAAAGTAGCGTTCATGCGTACGTACGACTTACCGTCTCCATGAACGGTGCATTTCATTTCTTAACTCTAAATGATTATGTAATATTATAAATACATGTATATTATAGATATATATGATATATATTATATCCAAATCATGAATATCATTCTGGATATAATGAAACTTTGACCACACAAACAACATGTAATTGTAAGAAGTCCACTTTCGACTTAAGAACCAAATATCGACAAAACAAACATTATTAACACAAATGATTACATAATGTTTATAACATGGAAATAAGTGATATAAAAGGAATAATGAACTTGAAAAAATTTTATTAAGAAAGTATAAATCAAATCAACTTTATTATTCAGGACGTTAAAGAATGATCGAGTCAAGTCGGACCCTAGGTAAGGGAACTTCTTAACCCGATTTCCATTCTTTGGGTTAATCTCCTACTTTAAAATTATGTCATGATATTATTATGTCCTATCTTGTATTTATAATTTATTTATGTGTAAATATAGTGAATACACATAATAGATCTACTTTATTTAAAAAATGATCTTTGTAAGGGACTTCGTCTCAATCTCCTTTCATTGAGGCATGTTTCGTTTTATACACAACTTTCTTTTATACGGTGTATAAACCCCTTTGACTTTTACTTTTATACAAAAGGAATATTTTTCTAAGAAGCGTTTTACTAAACGAAAAAAAGGAATGTTTCTTTTATTGTACACGGTGAAAACAACCTTTTCCGCCACCGTGAGTAGTATTTGGTCTTTGGCTTCCTGAACAAGCCGTAATGTTTTTTTTAAAATGAAATAAATACCATATACTCCTCTATGTATTTTGTTATTGAAAATGGTTTTTATAATGGATTTGTTATGTAAATATATTTAAGTGATATATTGTGATCAAAGTGTGGAAATGTTTTCTTTCCATTATATTTGTTTCATGTCTTATAATTTTATAATGGTACTTAGACATTTGATAGGTGGTTACGTGATGAACCATATGACGGGTGGTGCCGTGAATACCAGGACGAGTGGTTACATTATAACCTCCAATGCATTGGGTATGGAAGTCGGCCGTATGGCTATTCCATTAAGTATGTGTGGAAGTAGACCGTATGGTTATTCCATTTAAGTATGTTTATGTCCCAAGTTACCTTTATATGCTATGTGTTCTTTATATGGGTTTTATGGTAATATTTTGGTTACAAAAGGGTAAGTATTGATCTTTTATTCAGTGATGAGTTTTTACTAATTCATAAAGGTGAAAAGTGTTACTTTGATAAAGTATACATGGTTTACTTGTTGTTTTGAAAAACTAACAGTTTTCATTATTTGTGTTTCCCTTACTGAGCTTTTTATGCTCACCCCAAGTTTTTTTGAAATGTTTTTCACCGGACTTAATGTGGAATAGTGTCAAGGATGGGATCAAGGGAAAGTCATGTTATATAAAACATGGAACTAGACATGTTTCTTTTTAATATTTTTTATTTTATGGAAACTTAGTAGAAGTGTCTACTTTGTAATCTTTTGAGATGTAATATTTAAGATCTAATTCTCTAAAACTCTAAACCTGAAAAGATCCTCAATGGGAATTATTCATTTAATTCAATGTTAAGTAAGTTTTAAGGCCGGGGCCTTATAGTTATTATATCATGGACGAAGTATATAACATTTTGGGACTTAATTAATATAACCAATAGGATTTTTAATAATTAAACACACATTTTTTCAATAAGTATGTATGGTAATTCAGTTTATTGCCATGTTTTAATAGAATCCATTATTAAGGTATTCACATGTCTCAAATGTGATAACCAATAACTGCCTTATGAGATATATGGTAGATAAATGTTAAGTTGATTTAGTTCACCTCTTTCTAAAGTTTTTTATTTTTTAGATTTTATAAGTATTGTAATGTTATCCATTCATGGAAATTTTATGTTAAACTTCAGATGATATTTGTTAGATTAAAGTATTATGTCACCATAGGTGGATTTATCTATATATGATAACTTATGCTAAACACTTTGTTGAGATAAAGATAGATATAATGACCTATCATTCTATTTATAGATCTCATGATTTTTTAACACTTCAAGAATGATAATATGACATTCATTTCTGGGAAGAAGATATAAAATGGAAATTAATCAAGGCATGAAAAAGGGTGGGATTATTTTGAAATCAAGTAAGTATATACTCTATTGATTTTTTTTCAACATTTGGTAGAGAATCATGATATATAAGGTTGTAATTTTATAATCATTATTGATGATATCTATGACCTATTTCACGTTTCTTTAGTTTATGGTTTTTTATTTTTAATTTTCTCAACATCACCCACTTTCTTATGATTATTGACCATTATCAGTCTCTATGACTATTTATGCTTTCCTCTATGCCCAACTCTTCACCTATGTTATCCCATGTAGAGACCTAGTTATGATTTACTTTGGGTTACTATTATTTGATGACTATTTATTTTTAAAAATAAGTTGTAGTCTTAATTTTTATGATGTGGGATTATGTAAAAGAAACTTTTAATTATTAATCAGTTTATAACCCAGATGAATTTCGAGGGTGAAATTCTTTTTAAGGGGGGTAGAATGTAATACCTTGAGATTTTTATGAGATAGATTTTTTTAATTTATTTTATGTATTATGTTGTATGATATACCAATATAATAGTGTTCTACACAAAACAATGGATTATCTTATAGTATACAAAAGACAATTCTTGTCTTCTGTTACACACAATTTTAAGTTCTTTTGATAGAATTAATTTCATGCAAGACCGAGTTTAAGCGAACAAATAAATTTTGTTATGTAACCTTATAACTTATCCATTCTAATGGAAGGTATATAAAATATTAACTGAATTTTCAAAATATTCTTTAAACATGTATATATAATTAATTAATTGGTTAGTAATTAATTATAAATGAAAATGAAACCCTTCTAAAATAAAAGGAAATGTTTTTTTTGAAAAACTGTTTAAATGAAAATAAGTGAGTTTAGAAAATAATAAAATCACACTTTATGGATTTTATTAACGAAATATAAATGTAATATATTCTATATAATATTTAAAATTAATCTTATATGTTTTCTAGACATGATACAATACCAAATTTAATTTTTCGGTTAAAAAAAGTATTTTTCAAAAAATGTAGTTTTGCCGCCTTTTGATAAAGCATTAATTTTATATCTAGTTTTCAATTTTTTTTGATATTATATCTTAAAAAATAAACTTTTTATTTTTAATCATGATATAAAAAATTTACTTTGAATTAATTTTTTTATATTTTTCTCAAAATTTCCTTGTTTTGATTAATAGTAAAAATATACTAAATATTAACTGAAAATAATTTTTTCCATCAAAATAATTTATATAGTTATGTTATAATATTAAATGGTTTTAAAATATAAATAGATTATATTTTTTCCAGTTAATATAATTTAGTTCCTTGGCATCAATTTTACATTGAATTTTGATGTAAAAACATTTCAATCTTTTGTAATGTTTTAACTTTTAAAACTCATATTCTCATTAAGACAAAAAAATAAATTTTAAATTAATTACTCCAACTTATATGTTTTAAATTTTTTAAAAGTGGATTCAATATTTTTAATCAGTGATTCCAAATTATGTTAATATATTTCTCTTATTTTTGGGCATTATGAATAGTAACATCTGTAATTATTTTATTAATTTTCTAAAAAGGTTAATCAGGTAATTAAAAGTAAAAAAAATATTATAAAATTACCCTAACACTTTTCATAATATCATTATATGTTTGTGTTTCGACTTAAATCATCTTTGGGTAAAAATGGTATCCTTTGGAAAGATTCTTGGACAAGATTAAGACATTTAATATATTTTATTTATTGAAATGTTAAACATGTCTTACTCAAATTTTAATAAATATATAATTATTAATATAAGGTTATAAAAAAAGATAAGTTCAACTATAAATACTAATTGGAAAGATAATTTTTTTCATTTATCATAGTAATTTATTTTTAATTTTTGGTATATAAATAATTACCTTAAAGTATTATATAATAATGATGCATAAATTATTTAATTGATGAAAAATCAATAAAATAATTTTAATTAAAATAAAATTAACCATTAAAAGACCAAGAAACTTAAACGAATATTATTGGTCGAATATATTTCAAACATAATCATCCAATGGTAAATCTATTGACCATTTCGGTCCACATGAAAAATATTTTGACACTTATAATATTTTATCTAAGGTAACATTAGAGATGTCATATTCATGTTTTAATAAATATAACATTTTAAATTTTGGATGTTCCAGAATATATATTCTATTATAAGTATTATTATGTAATATATATAATTTTTATTCATCATATTATTTTATTTTTAAATTTTATTCAAGAAATATTTATATTAAATAATTACACAATACTGATGATGTAATTATTTTATTAATGGAAATATCAAATAAATCTTGCCAAAAATATTAAAATAAACATAATTTGGGATAATTAATATATCAAAAAAAATTATAAAATACCTTGACCACTTATAAATATAATAAAATATTTTTTTGAAGTGAAATTGCTATCTTAATTTTTTTAAAAAAACATGGAATCGAATAGTGTCAAAATTGACACTATTGATTTTTTATCAAAATAATGATTTATTAAATTAATTAAAATCATAATATATTTTTTAAAATATAAAATAAATATCATATGGTCTAAAATGTTATAAATGATTCATTTATAGTCTAATTTACATCAAATAAGTAAAAAATACACTATTTTGATATTGAATAATTTGTTACCATAGTTAAAATTAAAATAGAATAACTAAGGGTTAATTAAAATTTTAAGGTTTAAATTGATATAAAAACATGTATAAAATTTATTTTTTGATGATATTAAAACTTTAAATCATCTAATATTATAAAATTTGAGAATTTTTAGGTTTTTAGATGGATTTTTATAATATTATAAAATAATATTTTTGGAGACTCCAAAAGTTCCCTTCACCTCAATTATAAAAGGGAACCTCATTCCTCACTTCCTCACATTATCTTGAGCATTAAAACTCATAATTACCATCCTAAGTTTACTTCTAAACATCCCTAGTCGCATTATATAGGTTCTTATACTCTCAAAATACCAACCATAGTGCTTTTAACAGGATATCTAGATGGATCTCATCAAAGAAGAGGTAATCTCTTCTACTGATTCTTTCAAACCTATTTCTTCTTATAATTACTTTTAATACAATGTTTCCATTATAAATTAATAAAAATTGTATAACATATATTCTAATATGTTATTATGAATATGGAACAACCATATTCCACTTTAAATCCATCATATGAAGAACAAAATCATCGAGCATGCGTACATACAACAAGCCGTCTCCACGACGTGGTGTAATATGTTTTTCATCACCAATTCACTTGGATGGGTATAATAATGGAAATAATATCTATATAAAATTATTATAACAATATATTCATTATGTAAAAATATATATACCACACACTTCTATACAATTTCACAATTAAGGGAATGATATCGTCACTCGTGCATTCATATGATCTACCATCTCTATGATGCGATGCGATTATTCTACATGATCTTCATTAAAGAATGATTATATAAATGTATATAATGAATAAATATGACATATATTATATTAATATAATTCTATAAATTATATAACTATAACATAATAATAGGAACATGAACATATCTGGAAAAACACGAGTAGGAAAATAAAGTTGTTAATACCTTAAAGATGAGTAATAATGTTATTTAAAAACGAGTTATAACATGATCACATATAATTTCATAAAAAAATATGTTTTTTAAATAAGTTAATGAAATCATTTAAATCTTTATACAATAGGTTCAGACATGTATAAAGTAACCAAGACCAAATGTAAGGCATAATTTTTTAATCTCATTATTATCTGAGATTGTTTATACATAAGTATTCACTATGATATCTTTATCATCCTTGTCCATGATAATTAAAAATGTATTAAAAAATATTCTTAATATTCTTCTAATATTTCTTAATGTTATATGTACCCATTTTTGAGTTTTTAATAAATGGTTTTAATGGAATATTTAGTCGTTTTCCCTATGAGGTATTTTTGATTCATCCTGTAAAAGTATGAGAAAAATGTTTTCTTTTAACTGATATGACATGAATGAATTTTTATGTTTTCATGTCACCTTAATTCATTTAATATTAACTTAAATTTTTTTAAGTATAATTTTTAAGAAATTTTTTTCTTTAAATGTTGCACGATATTTGATGATAAGAAAACATTTTCAAAGAAGAAAGGATATTTTCCTCAAGAATTATTTTCAAGTTATCTATAAAAACTAGTTTTCATCCATGATATATTTTTTTTGCTGTTAGTTATGGTTTAAGGGGGGTATTTTTCAAGGATAATATCACTATTATTATTATGGTTGGTTTATTTTTATTATTATACTTAAGAAAAATATTTATTTTTAGGGATTATGATATGATTAATGAAATATGTTCTCGTGGGACACATAATTATGGTCTGCCTTATGTGACACGTGGGACCTATAAGGACTCGAAATTTTTACATTACTTAATCTTGAATTTTAGTCAATAACTCACTTAATTTATTATTTAAAATATTTTCAAGTTTTTCACTTAATATAATTGGGACATAATAAATTCATATAATTCAACATTTATTCAGAGTGGATACCATAAAAATAGTATCAATTTCTTCCAAAATATAAAACTATTAAAATAAAACATGTTTTCACTGACAAATATTTATAACATTTAACGTGGATTATTTCTTTGTCTTACACTTCCTTATAACCTCTAAAAATAATTTGAAAACATGGGATGATAACAGAAAGATTAGTAATGGATATAAAAAGAAGAAAAGAAAACATTAGTCCATGAATACTTGTAAAGGCCTGAAATTATTTTAAAAAGACATACTAGTTACCAATATAAACTTACTTTTTGAAACTTGAGATTTCCATGACATTTACACAAAACATATAGAACATAAATAGATCCCTAAAAGTATCTTGGTTCATTAATTAAATAATATTTTAACTCACTCATCTACCATATATTTTTATCCCTCACAACTACCTTATAATGTAACCCTCATGACTGCTTTATTGTGTAACCATCACAGTTACATTTGGAGTAACCATAAAGAAAAACTCCAACATACACATACCCAATGAATTGGAGGGAAATATATGGCCAACCATTCAACATAATAAATTCACAAGAACAAAAACATAACCATACAACACGAATAACTACATAAAAACATTTCTTTTGAATTTTGTAAAGCAGAATTTTAAAAGTGGATTTTTAAAAGAAAATCCCCTAATAAATATCATATAATTGATGTGTGACAAAATAGAGTAGATAAAATACGTATATAAACTGAAAATACACATTATAGGACATAATATAACAAAATTCATCACCCAAACAATTTTAATAGCACTTAAATAATGAAGTAGAAGGTTAACCCAAAGAATGAAAATCAGGTAATGAATTATCTTACCTCGGGTTTGTCTTACATAAAAATAGTTTAAAACTCTTATAGAATGGTTAAGAAAGTGTTATTAATATCTTAAAGAAACATATTATTGTTTATAACACCTTATATTATCATTTCATAATATCATTTCACCCTTTAATTGTAAGTATTTTGTTCCTTACATTGTTTTGGGTTCATTCTTTACATGATTTCCATGACCGATTTGTACTTGATTATCTTTTCGTATGGAAATGAAATTCTAGAATTGTACTTGATTATCTTTTAGTATGGAAATGAAATTCTATAAGTGGAATGAAATTGTATTAATATGTTTCCAAAATATTTAATGATACCCCAAATCATTTTTTTTATCATAAATGATGATGAATATTTAGATAAAACATTAATGATATTTGTTTAGATCATTCATGACGGTTCCTTGAAAATCATGAAGTTTTTTCATTATATAAATTAATTTTATGCATTTAAGTTCATTAAATAACATAATATAGGTTAAATAATACACTTTAAACCCTGTTTCAACCATTAAAAGGGTTTTATGATCATATTTTAAGGAAGTAATGGAAATTGAAAACACATCATCAACGAATTTGGTAAATTGGCACATCGCATATGATGATTTTATTATTTGATTAAGAAGTAAAGGAGATGAAGAATGATGATGAATATTTTACATAAACATTATAAAATATATAATATTTAAGATTATGGATATTTCATTCCTCTAGGATAAGTGGAGGGGAATATAGTATAAGAAAAGAAAGAAATTGGAAAGAAAACACATGAAAAAGGAAGATGATTCTTACTTATTGATCTCTTCTCCTTGAGATCCTCCTTAAGGCCATTGGTTTTGGCATTTTGGTGAGACCAGTAGATCTAGTAAATGAGTAAGAGACTTGGGGAGGGGATTTTGTAGAACATAGACAATTCTGAAGGCTTGAGAGGTGTGAGAGGAAGAGGGGAATGAGGGTTATATTTATAAGGGAGGAGAGGAGGGGTTTTACATTATTTTAATAATTATTATAATATTTTTGATCAAGAATATAGATAATATTGATTAATATGAACCCAAATAGTAATAATTTCATTTGAGTTTGATCCAAGTGGTCTTACATCAGCCATGATGTCAAAAATAGTGTATTTAACTGATAATTTGAATATACGGTATTTTACCGCATTTGACTAATCATAAAAAATTCAAGAATTTAAGAAAAATACCAAAAATTCACCCTAAAAATTTTGTAAAGATTAGTATTAAAAATTGAAATCCATTTTCTGAAAATAATTTTTTAAATATGAATAATTTAATTTTTAAATAAAATCATACTTTATTGAAAAATTAACAACTTTAAAACTATAACTAATTTTATATCACATTGAAAAATTAACCAAGATGTCATTATCAAAAATAATTAAGAAAATAAAATAATAATACAATTTACAATTCATTAGGGTCATATTACTACTCATATTACTCTTCATAAGGGTATTTTACTATTCAACAAAAAAATAATTTGGTTTTTTCAGACTCCAAATAAATTTCTGATCACAACCGTAGATGATAGTTTTTTGAAATTCAAAACATAGAAGTGGAAAACTTATTTTTAAAGGACAATTATAAATATATAATTAATTTTTTTTTCACAAATTTCAATTTATTTTTAAAACCTTGGGGAGTTACATTATCCCCACATTCGGGAAATTATGTCCTCACTATTTTATTTACTTATTAAAAAAGTGAGGGTACCTTTCCCTCAAAGCATTTCAGACTCCCATGTTGCTTCTTTAACCATGTGGTTACTCCACAAAAACTTTACCTGGTAGATTACCTTATTCCTAAATACTCGTTCCATTCGATCAAGAATCTAAACTCTTTTTTTTATAAGAAAGGTTCTCTTCTAGCTGAACTGCTTCTGGGCTCAAGACATGAGATGAAACTGGAACATACTTTCTCAACATGAAAACATGAAAAACATTTGGTACCTTAGACAAACTCAGAAGAAAATCTACTTGGTAGGAGACTGTTCCAGACTTCTCTAGGATTTCATAAGGTCTAATGAACCATGGACTTAGATTTCCATTCTTACTAAAATTCATAACACTTTTACATGGTGAGATTCTGAGAAAAACATGATCACTTACCTCAAAAGAAAATTATTTCCTCCTAATGTCTACATAACTTTTTGTCCTGCTCTGAGCTGTACTCATGTGTTGCTAAATCATATTCAATTTCTCAGGCACTTCATCTACTAATTATGGTCCCATAAACTTATTTTCCCCGACATTAACTCAAAAAGTTGGAGTTCGACACCGCTTCACATAAAATTCCTCAAAAGGTTCCATTTGTATACTAGAATGAAAACTGTTATTATATGAAAAACTCAACTAAATAAAGATATTGATCCCAAATTCTCTAGTAGTCCATTAAACAAGCTCAAATCATATTCTCCAAAGCTTGAATTATTTATTCTCACTACCCATCTGATTGAGGATGAAAAGATTTGCTATAATTTAATTTTGTGCCCAGCAACTTCTGAAGGCCCTTAAAAAATTATAAGAGAAACTGGGATCCCATTAAAATATAATGGAAAAAGGAACTCCATGTAACCTATCCATATATTTATGTTTTAGTCGAGAAATATGATCCAGATACATAATATCTCTAATATAAATAAAACATGATGATTTAGTCAGCCAATAAAAAATAACCTAAATCATATTGTTACCTTAAGAAGTCTTAGGTAGTACCACCTTGAAGTCCATGGATATATTCTACCATTTCCTCTCTAGCACTGGTAAAGGATGAAGCATCCCATTTGGTAACTACCACTCTGCTTTAACATGTTGACATGTCAAATATTTCATAGTAAAAGCTGCAATATATATTTTCATTCCATCCCACCAATAAAACTCCTGAAGGTATCTGTACATCTTAATGCTACTAGGATGAACTAAAAATGGAGAACTATGAGCTTCATAGAAAAAATATTTCTTAAACTGGAAATCACATGGCATAAACAATATTTTCCTAAATCTCATAACACAATTTTTATCAAGGTTAAATTCTGGAAATTGCGCATTTTAACAAAATCTACCTTTTTTAAAGCTCACGGTCTTCCTTCTGCACTTTCTTAATTTTTTCTGATAAATATGAATGTACTGAAACGTAAAACAAAATAGATATATTTCATTCACCAACAAATTCTAAGACAAAATTCACCAAATCATTAATCAAGAGATCATGTTACAAGCGTAACATGGTTAGTGATGTGTGATGTTTTTGACTCAAGACATCCACCACTTTGTTTGATTTTACTGGATGGTAATTGACCATGAAATCATAATACTTTATAAGTTCAAGACATCTTTTCCACACCACGTTTAATTAAATTGGACTGAATATATACTTCATACTTTTTTTGTTAGTATATATTTGAAATTTGGATCTATATAAATTATGCCTATAAATTTTCAAAGAAAAACCATAGTTTCCAATCCAAATAATTAGTGGGATAATTTAACTAATGAGGTTTTAGTTGTCCTGAAGCATTAGAAATTACCTAATCATTCTACATCAGAACACAACCAAGTCCCTTCAATGAAGCATTACTGTAGATGACAAACTCCCCATTTTAGGAAGGTAAGGCCAAAACTAAAGCATCCACCAATCTCTTCATCAATTCAGAAAAACAAACATCATAATCTTTTTTCCAAATACATTTAACACCTTTTCACATTAACATAGTTAACAGGATTAATAAACACAAAAAGTTTTTACCAAACCATCAGTTGTAACCTTTTAATCCAATAAAACAATGAATATTTATAACATTTGTAGGTCTTGGACATTCATCAACAACTTTTTTTGGCCGAATCAAATTTTATTCCATCCTTATTTACAATGTGCCCAAGAAAAAAAATCTATTGCAACAAAAAAACACTTTCTGAATTTTATATACAGTTCATTTTTCATTTAAGATTTGAAAAACAACCCTATATGTTTTTCATGATCCATTTTACTCTTAGAAAATAACAGAAAGTGATAAATAAAGACCACCAAAAACTTATCCAAGAACTCATGAAATATTCTATTCATAAGATCTATGAATACAATAATTGCATTATTTAACCCAAATGACATAACAAAAAAAATCATAATGCCCATATCTAGTATGAAATGCTGTTTTCAAGATGTAATCCTCCTTTACCTTCAATTGATGGTATCTAGATCTCAATTCAATCTTGGAAAAGTTCTGAGCTCCCTGGAGCTGATCAAACTAGTCGTCGATATGAGGTAACATACACTTTTTTTAATGGTTATGTTATTCAAGGCTTTATAATCAATGAAAAGTCTCATGGAACCATCTTTCTTTTTAACAAACAAAATAGGAGCACCCCATGGTGAAGTTCCATGAGGAATGAATCCTTAATCAAGAAACTCTTACAACTGATTTTTCAATTCAAAAAGTTCTATTCAATCCATTCGATATGGGGGTTTTGAAATTGTCTTAGAATCAGGAACTAAGTGAGTTGTGAATTCAACTTCCCGATTAGGTACAACACAAGGATACTCATTAGAAAAAACATCAAGGTATTTATTTACCACTAGCAGATCATTAATCTGAAAAGTTCCCTTGTTTTCAATAATATGACCAATATAATGTTAATTTATATATTTCAATAGTTTCTTAGCTTCATGATATGTTATCAATTTTATGGAGTTTTTATTGTTTACAAACAAAAAATATTTATGATTATTTAGCTCTATAGTCAATCATAGAATGATAAAAATAAAGTCAATCCATTCCCAGAATGACATCAAACTCAACTAAGGTTAAAATAACAAGGTTTATAGGTAAATTATTTCCACATATCATAATAGAAAGATTATTCTAATTCATATTTTCTATAATATTTCCCAATGGTGTTTTAATAATATGTTTATGTCACATTTTTTAAGGTGATATTTCTAATTTACCAAAAAATTCTTCAAAAATAAAAGAATGTGTAGAGCCCGTATCTAAAAGAACTTTATAAAAACATGAGTTAACAAACAAGGTACCTGATACAGCTTCATTGGATGGACCAACATCTATTAATGTTGTCACAAAGTATATCACCACACATTTCTTCTTATATTCTGGATTCTTTTCATCATTCATATCTCTCTTTGTGCATGCATTTTTATAATGACCCATCTCACCACATTTAAAATAGTTTATAGTATTCTTATTAGTATTAGTATGAGGATCATTTTCATTATAATCTTAGGTTTTATTTCAAAACTTACAGCATTGAAAAAAATTCCCAGTTTTGGAAAGACATTTCCCGGGGTTCTTTTTCCACACTTTTCACAAACTAGAAACTAAAATTTCTTAACATCATATTTATTTAATCGATTATTACCCATAACTTTCATATGGACCTCTTATTATCCTTATTTTCACAGTGCACATGATCGTCAAAAAACATCACCTCTACACTCTTAGCACATCAAAAAATTTTCTCATAACTTTTGAATTCATGGGAGGCTGATTCCCTTTGATACCTTGTCTTTAATCCTAAGTAAAAGTGGTTGATTTTTCTATCATGATCCAGAATAATATTTGGAGAGTACCTCACTAGTCAGGTGATGTTTTATTAATACACAACCAATTAATCTTTCTCATTTTTCTTAAATTCAAGTAATTTCTTCTCCATCCAAATTCTCAGCACCTTAGGAAAATATTTTTCAAGGAAAATCCTTTTAAATTCTTCCCTCACTAAGGCATCAATATTCTCTCTATCCTTGATATTTTTGACCATTGACCCCCTCTGATCAGATTCACCTTCAAAATAAAAAAAATAAAAGACTTAACTTTTGATTATCTAAACATACCATAGCATTATATATCTTTTCAAGGGATTTAATCCTTCCTTCAGCCTCTACCGAGTCCAAAGATCCACTAAATAAAAAATGGTGTTGTCTCATAAAATATTCCACTATATTCATGTTCTGTTTTGGTAGATATGTTTGTTATCATGAATGGATTCCAACACCATTTATTTCTTATGTAATAATATCCATTAATGTCACAAACTTCTCAGTTCTAATCCCTACCATTCTGGGCTGCAAATTTGGAATGATATCATTCTGTTGGTGCCTTTTCTCTTCAGATTCCTTATTTCTTCTACATAAAACCATTCTAAACAAACATATCTTAGTCTAATAAAAAAGGTAATATTTAAATTATATATCATTTCAAATTACCATAGAGTAAAAATCATTTATTCTATTATGTTAATATCATCCTAACCCCTAAAGTTATCTAAACCATCCTCTCATACAAACAATAAGAACCTGACCTTATTATATTTCTTAATCTTGATTTTTATCAAGAAAAAAATACGTTAATATTGATGATATTTTCAAGTTTAGTGATTTAGATAATTGGTAAATAATTCATTTATAACATCCCACATTTATACATAGTGGATAATATAAAAACAGTGTCTATTTCTTCTAAAATATAAAACTTTTTGTTTTCTTTGACAAATCATCATAACATTTTACTTGGATTACATATTTGTATTACACATCCTTATAACCTATGAAAATATTTTAAAACCATGAGATAAGATCAAAAATCTCAGTAAGGGATATAAAAATAATAAAAGAAAACATTAGTCCATGTATACTTGTAAACACATGAATTCATTTTCAAAAAGGACATACTTGTTAACCATATAAACTTACTTTGTGAAACTTGAGATTTAACCGAGATTTTCAAAAAACATATCAAACATAAATAAAACCATAAAGGTATATTATAGAATTAATTACATAATATTGTAACCCTATCTACTACCTTATAATTTTTAACCCTAATTACTACCTTACAATATAATCCTTGTGACTACCTTATTATGTAACTATCACAGTTACACTTGGAGTAACCATACGACCATA
The DNA here is from genome assembly GCA_963277665.1 of Viscum album. NCBI lineage: Eukaryota > Viridiplantae > Streptophyta > Magnoliopsida > Santalales > Viscaceae > Viscum > Viscum album. Next base: position 59,686,803 of record OY728156.1, read on the forward strand.
CTCCAACTTACACATACACAATGAATTGGAGGGAAATATAGGTCTCACCCTTCATCATAAAAAATTCCCAATAACTATAACATAATCATAAAACATGAATAATTTCATAAAAACATTTCTTTTGAATTTTGTAAAATAGAATTTAAAAAGAGGATTTTAAAAGAAAACCCCCTTACAAATATCTTATAATTTATGTGTGACTTAATAGAGTGGATGTAATATTTATATAAACTTTAAATATAAATTATAAAGTATAATATAAAAAAATTAATCACACAGTTTTTTTAATACCACATAAATAATGAAGTAGAAGGTTAACCCAAAGAATGTAAATCGGGTAAAGAATTCCCTTACATCGGGATTATATTACTTCAAACTTGTTTAAACCTACTTTATAATGGTTAAAAGAGTGTTATTAATATATTAAAGAAACATATTAATTTTTATAACACCTTATATGATCATTTCATAACATCATTTCACCCTTTAATTATTAGTATTTTGTTCCTTCCATTGTTTTGGGTGTGTTCTTTACATGATTTCCATGACCGATTTTTATTTGATTTTCTTGTCGTGTGGAAATGAAATTCCATAAGTGGAATTAAATGGTATTAATATGTTTATATATTATATAATTATACCATAAATCATTTTTTATCATATATGATAATGAAGCTTTAGATAAAAACATAATGATATTTAGTTAGATCATTTGTGGAGGTTCCTCGATAACCATGAAGTTGTTTCATTATATAAATTAATTTTATGCATAAAAGTTCATTCCAGAACATAAAAAGAGGCAACATAGTACAATTTAAATTCTATTTCAACCATTAAATGGGTTTTATGATCACATTTTAAGGAATTAATGGAAGTTTAAAACATATCGTCCATAATTTGGGTAAATCGGCACATCGCGGACGATGTTTTTATTTTTTAGATTAAGAAGTAGTAGAGAGGAAGAAATATGATGAATATTTTACATGAAAATTATAACATACGTAATATATAAGATTATATAGATTTAATACCTCCTGGATAAGTGGAGGTAAATGTAGTATAAGAAAAGAAAGTAATTGGAAAGAAAACACATGAAAAAGGAAGAGGATTTTTACCTCTTGATCTCTTCTCATTAAGATCGTCCTTAAGGCCTTCAGTTTTGGCCTTTTGGTGAGACCATAAGGTCTTGGATGTGGGAAAGAGACTTGGTAAGGGGATTTGGAAGAACTAAGAAAATTATCAAGGCTTGAGAGGTGTGAGATGAAGAGAGGAATGAGGGAGGTATTTATAGTGAAAGAGAGGAGGGGTTTTATATTATTTTAATCATTATTATAATATTTTTTCTCGAGACTGTAAATCATCTTGATTCATGTGACCCAAAATAGTAATAAGTGCATTTTATTTTGAACCAAGTGGTCTTACATCATCCATGATGTAAAAAATACAACATTTAACTAATAATTTTAATATATGGTATTTTACCGTATCTCACTATTCATCAAAAATTCAAAAAATTTATAGAAATACCAAAAAAACACCCAAAACAATTTTCGATGTGTAGAATTCAAAAATGAACTCAATTTTTTGATAATAATTTTTTAAATATGATTCATTTAATTTTTAAATAAAATCATACTTTATTAAAAAAATAACAATTTTAAAACTATAACTACTTTTATATCACATTGAAAATTAACCAAGATGTCATTATCTTAAAGCCTTAAGAAAATAAAATAACAATACAATTTACTATTCATTAGGGTCATATTACTATTTAGATTACTATTCATAAGGGTATGTTACTATTCACTAAAAAAAACAAGTTGGTTCTATCGGACTCCAAATAACTTACTGATCAGAACTGTAGATGACCATTTTTTGAAATTCAAAACATAAAAGTGGAAAAATTATGTTTAATTCCTAGTTATAAATATCCATTTAAAAAGAGTTTCATGCATTTGAATTTATTTTTAAAACCATGGGGTGTTATAGGACCTATATCTCCCTTTAATGTGCTGGGTAGAGATTTATATCTCATGATTTAGATGTGGCTACAATGGTAAATGATATTAGTTCAGTAATATAGGGATGGAATGGTAAGTAAACCTAGTTTAGTAATACCAGGATGGAATGAGGGGTGAACTCAGTTCAGTAAAATTCTTTTTCCACTATGATGGATATGATTTCCTATTCTTATGTGTTTTCCAAAATTCCATGTTTTATGTCAAATTTATTCTTTTCTGATTTATATCTAAAAAAAATTTATGAATCAGGATTATGATATATTATATACAGGGTATAATTTTCATATTCTTATACCCTTATGTTTATTTTATGGTTCATAACACATTTTTTTACACTTAACGAGAATCTAAGGTCACCCTTTTATATGTTTATTTTCCCTTGGATATAAAGAAAGGTTTTTAGTAGGAGTAATACAAGGGAATATCTTTGTAAGAAACATTAAAGATTTTTCACTAGACTATAAGTTTTTGTTCCCACTTTCCAGAGGCACTAAAATAATATGGTAATTGGAAATATATTTGTGAAATGTATTAACTATTCCACAAAATTAATGTAATTTCCATGTACATCAATCTTGGGTCATTAGAGAATCCATTTCATGACTTACAAATCATTAAGTGTGAAAGGTGTGAACAAAGTAGGTGTGATATAAGATATTGTATGAAACTTCTACAAGTTGAAGAAGAGAGAATTAAAAAGATATAACAAGTAAAAACCAATGTATATAATGATTAAATGGGATGTAAATCCACATAAAAAGTGTCAACCAATGAGGAAATATCAATAACACCTTATAATGAGTCTAAGAAGAAGAAGTCAAGATTAGTAGGGACCTCACAGTCTGAATAATATTTATGAGAAACCATAAGGTCACTCCTCATTCCCTATTATCATATGTGTTTTAAAATAAAAATGCAGGGAGTTGAAGGAGTTGTTTAAGAATATCACATATGGAAAACATGATGAGATTTTACTTCATGGACTGTACTGAATTTCATTAAATGTAAGAAAAGTGTGAATCCCTTAAGGGGAGGAACCCAGAGAATGAAATAAACACCTTGGGAGAAATTAAACATTAAATTTCGAGGTATTCCAATCATAATTTCATCCCTTATTATTAATTTTATTATCTTATCAATTAAAGGGGAGTTGCTGGATGATGAAAAAAATGAGAATTTAGACATTTTGAGCATGATTTCACATACATGGTTGTTTATGGGAAACATTAGAAACCTTGGGCATATCTATCTTATTTTCTACACTGGGTTAGACAAAGAAAACTTATAGTTGATTAACTAAATGATTTTACTAATATAACCATATGATATCATCCCTCTTAGTGGTATTCAATAAATAAACTCCAAATGTATGAGTACATGTTTATGAAAAAATCCATATTTTTCTATTGCATTTGATTGCCAATAAATTTGAAAAAAAGTTTGGGCACACATATTGACTCTCACAATGTGTTCTAAAAGGGTATTGAAATCAAAATAAAAAGGGGTATATTTTTGGGATGAGTGTTTCATTTGATTTCAATAATGTGTCAATATGTGTCTGGTGAGTTTGGATAGATTAGTGATTCTTGGAGAATTGTTCGAATTAATCTAATGGAATTGGATTCCACTCTTGAAAAATTATCCTTGGACAATAAAATATGAGTGTTGTTTAAGCTAGTATTTATATTCTTAATGATACATTCCAAAAAAAAATTCATATTAAATACAATAGTGAAGTATAACCAAATGTTAAACTTACATGAAGGAAGTTGTTTCCCATGAAAAAAATAGATGTTCATATTGACGTTTCATGAATAATAAATAAAGAATAAGAAGAGAAGAAGATAAGTGAAGTTGTCTTGGAATATTTCTTGAGGATGGAATTTTATTTTTTCTTAGATTTATTTTAAGTAATTTTTTATTTAAGCCTTACTTAACAACTATTTCCAGCCTAAGGGACAACTATAGATGGATGGAACCCATACATATGCGGGACCCCAAAGGGTTGACCATGGCTGATAGAAATAGATTCGGGCAAGAAACACACAACATGGATGGGTGTAAGATTGCACCGACATAAGCCTATGTATTAGGCCGGAAGAATTAAGGGTGTAGAGGTGACTCTACCATGAGGAGTAGCAAAATGGTAGGAATATGTGTTACGAGGTGGTACCAAAAGGGTAGGGGCTCTCTAGATTCTAATAAGTAGTGGTTAATTATTATACTGCACCCCGACATATGACGATTTTGATGTGGGATAGATTTGTGCAGGTACTTTTCACCCACACTTAAAAACATGTGGATAGAATACCATCCATCTGATGAGATAAACTAAGTCATTCGATTTCCACCACATCATCATCTTCATCCTCCCATCCCTCAACAACATTTCAATTCATCATAGTTCATGTCGAAAACCATGCTGATCATCCTATGATTGAACTAAGTACTCCATGTCCATTCTCTGATCTAAATGTAGAGATGATGATAATTAGAATCTCTATGCATGAAATCTACATCTTTAATGCATATATATAATCTTAAAAATAAATTTAATATTATATGAAAAAAAGTTTCATATGGAATTTAAATAATGGATAATCTTGATATTTCAAGTAAACGAGGTGTATGTGATCCTCATCGCATACATGTGAGGAAACAATGAAGAGAATCACAAAGATTCTGTGAAATATAATGTATATTTGAATCTTATTGAAAACTTAAGGGGTTTGAAGATGAGACGATACATGAAATTATTCTAAAATGCTTTAACGAGTCTTCAACGCATCTTAAAAATCAGTTATATGTGGTGTGAGGCTTGGTGATTTTCACCTATATAATAAGAGAAGAAAATATGAGACATTTTCTACAGATTCTAAGAGCAGATATTATTTTTATAGAAGATAGATAACCACAATACTTTTTGTTCATGAGGTGAATCCCTCTTCGTGAATGTCTTCGACAAAGGATAAGGATGAATCTGACAAGCCTTTGAATTGTGACAAGCATTGTAAAAGTACTCTGTAAAGGATATGTTATGAAAATACACTCTAGATAATGAGATATTCTTTACATGTATATCTACCAGTTTTAGTGAACTTCCATGAACCTGTAGAGTAGTCTACATGAGCATTGGACACTTGTTTTGTTTTAAGAAGAATTTATATTCACAAATCCATACTGGTTCACATGATTTATTTGAGAAAACTGAACATACTATCTTGAATAGGAGATTAGTGCATGTAGTATGCACATAAGTAAGTACTTATAAAACCAATCAGATTTGCACAAAAAAGTTATTTCACTCATATAAATTGAGAAAATAAAAGTAAAATAGTTTGTGTATATTGTGCATTAAGGAGGATAGTTCATAATAAAGGGAGAAGATAGTGTGTGTGTGTGTGTGTGAAGAAAGGGTGAAGACAGATGGTTTCATGAAGAGGCCAACAAAACCCTTTACCTATTGAGACACCCAAACAATTATTCATTATAATTTAGTTTGAGTTTAAATTAAAATAGTGAATAATAACACATAAAACAATAAGGAAATAAAAAATTTGTGCTAGAGTTACAGAGGCCATGAAATTCATGCATGAAGTATAATTAAAGAATATTGATATTTTCAAGTACTAATCTTTTATAACAAAAAGATGAATTTGTGTGCACCACTTACACACATCTAAAGGAGGCCAAGTCTTCAATCAAAAGAAATCATAACCTGTGTATTTTTTGCAATGAGACGAATAATTATATATAAGTGAATATAATAATTTTAGAAAGACCATAAACATTGGAAGGGTACATGAATTGTACAATATAAAGTTTTATTCAACAATTTCCAAGACTAAGATCATCAAAATCTCATTCTACTGTGGATCAAGAATGAAGATAAGATAATAAATTTGGTGTGAGGGGGGGGGGGGGTCTATAACCATATATTGAAGGTGGATTGAATTTAAGAGGTATAATGAACTTTTAATTGGTGGGTACAACAAATTATTAATTATAATAACCTTATGTAATAGTAGAGAATCAACATTGGGGGGAATAACCAAAGTGGAAAGAAGAATATCTTTGTACCAAAACATATAAATCCTCATGTCCTGTGCCTTTATTGGATTATTCAAGGTAAGGATGAGAGACATAAGAAGAGTTGATCAAGGCTTTAACCAGACATAGTTGTTAAATTATAAAGGGAAAATTCATAAAAAGACAAATTGATCAATGATTCACCCCTACCCCTCTTAGTGACCTTACAATTATTTGTACACTTCATTTAGCTCATAAGTTCCACTATCTTTACTAAGTGTACTCTTTTACTTTAGTGATAATTTATTATTTTTTTAAAGTAATATCATAAATTATATGAATTTACCTCTAGATTTAGAATATTTGTCATGGACTTATTAAACTAACTCTTTTTTTGGAATAATGTTTTTTTAAATATTTATTTATGTAAAACAGGATATATAGTTTGTTAGTGTACATAGTATCTTATATCAATCATGAATAAAATACTTTTCTACGTATAAAAAATTCAACTACTTTATGTTTATTGGAAAAGATTTTTATTTACACAATCAGGTAAGAGTCTTATATTGTATACTCATCATTCATTGTAATGGATATTTTTTATTCAAGATTTACTAAACCATTATTTTAGAATTAAATACTATAAAAACATTTATTCTATATGTGAAATAATTTATTGTAGTGTTAATATTAGCATTAAGATAATTTTTTTTAGTAATACTCATTACAAACGTTAATCAATCAATTTTGGGAATTTAGATGTTTTGTATTATCACTAATGATATAAGAATGACCCTTTATTAGCCTATGGGAGTATTTAAACTAATTAATATTATATTTAAAAAATTTATTAATTCCCAAATGAGAATATATATAAGAAATATTTTATTTTAATCACCAATAACATCAATGGGAATATTATATTCAATGATAAATTTCTAGAATTTTCTATCAACCTACAGTTTAATTTTTTACAATACTTAATAAATATTTCCTTCCACATGATAAGTAAATAATATCCTTTTATAGTAATCACTATAAATAATTTATCACTTTGAAATATTTTGTAAGGAAACAATAATATTTAAAATTATATGGGCTTTAAAATCATGTCATTTATTTTTTTCATCATAAATAGTGAAGAGGTATACTACCACCAAACCATATTTTTCTGGGTGAAGTGTAAACAAAAGGATTTATGAGTGGTTTTGTTATACAGTTAATCCAATATTGGAATAATGAGAAGCACCTTGGTGGTAAAGGTGATAATTTAGATTCATGTATGATATCTTATCTAAATATAAGCTTAACATTAAGTAATATACTTCAGTACTTGAAGACATTATTACAAGCTAAGCACCCCTTTCTAGTTTACATAAAAATAGTGTAGTGATTATCTCATTTATCTTTAGGCCTCTATTTATTCTTTAAAATATATAGAAGTTAAGATATAATAGAGGAATTACCCACCATAAAACTTCTATAGGAATCCTTGTTCAACACATAGTTAAAATTCTAGGACAGTAATACAGTGTAAAGCATCTATGCCTTTCTGGAAAATTATTTCCTATAAGGTAATTCCATTAGTTATGGAATGACCATAGTGTTTTAATGGGATTTATTTTCATTTTTTACAATAATTAATATATATGTATTAGAAATTTACTTTATTAAAAAACAAGTGTGTTGAAATAATATTAATCATTTCATTATATCACTCATTATTTTATTAAGTCTCAAAGACCCTCACGAGTGAATTTTTAATTTTCTATCCCATAGAAATCCAAGTAAAAAGTATCCATATTTCCCTCCTTATGATCCAAAATATGTTCATGAAAATAATAATGGTGTTTAGGCTGGAATTATTTCCATAAATAAAATTAGAATAAATGTTAAAATTTATTTCCATTACAAATACTTCTACTATTTTTCAAGATATATATGGAAAATAAAAACATTATCCCAAAACCATATGTCAACTATAATTAAAAATGGATATCATATGAGTCATAATATGATATAAATCCATTATTTCTTAAGAACATGTGTTTATATATAAAGAGTTTGTTAGGATATAAACAAAATTGCATCAAGAGAAACACATAGTAAATCTAAAGTATTTATCCTAAAGTTTTATAAGCATATTACATAAATCCCTAAGATAAAAAAGTTATATTCAAGTGCTAGACTATATTTTTATAATAAAGGGTGAACATAACTATTCTATATAGTCAGAGTGAGATTGACTTGGGTTTAGTCATTACTAGAGATGCAAAAATAGTTGAAATATGAATAAGTTCCACAAGGGCGTGTGGAAAAAGAATGTTCAAGCGACACATACTGCATACGAAGGATGAAACCATAGTGGTGGTTTTGTATTCACCATGGTCAGTGATACATTATTCATTAAAAATAATGAATAATGCAAGTAGGAAGTATATGAAAATTATCTAAAATTTAAAAGATCAATTAAAATTTAATAATGGATTCCATGTATCAAAGTGAATCAGTTTATTATTTTGAATACCATAGAAGGTATTCAAGTGATACTATACATGGATGGTACAAGCGTGGTACCAATAAGGATTTATTGGTAACACCAAGTCATTATGACTTAATTTATCAGAATTTTACTTGTCATAGTTACTTTCTATAATCATTTTATTGAGAACTAGATATCAAGACCACCGATCATGGAAGTTATCTATATGACACCACCAAAAAGGCATGGTGACACCATAAAATTACAACAAGGGGTGAAAATTATTGAAATCCAGTTTACTATTAAATTAAACAACAATATTATATAATATTCATTTTGAATGAATCTTGACAATTTTCTATAAGAAATTAGTTGGAGCGCTAACATTTCTATGTAAAATATGTTTGATAACGTATGGAAAACAACTATTGGTCTTACAATTAGTCAAGACTAGAATTAAAGAATCTATTTAGAGATTGACTTAAAGTAGAAACCTAAGTTCTAGGGAACGAGATCTACTAAGTTCGATCTAAAAATTTATTAGACAAAGTCAGTTGTACATATACTGACAAGGTATTGGAAATACAAGTTGGAACAATTTGAGGGAAAATTCTTACCAATGTCACATGACATAAATATCTCCAAGAAGTCATGCATAGGAATATGAGGAGATTAATGAGGTGAATAGAATTATATATGCTTCTACGATGGATCAATCACATATTCCATTCTGTGTACAAGAAATGATATTTCCAATATATAATTTATGGTAAGAAAATATCAGTAGCAATCAGGAGAACTGCACTGGAAACAATCAGAACTATCCAATTGTACTTGGTAAAGTTTAATGATATGTACCTGATACTGTGAGGGGAAGGGATAATAGTTTCAAGGGGAAAAAAAATTATCTTATAATAGATTAATATGATCTAATATCATAGTTAGGATAAGGTAATGATAAAGACAAGCTCATTTAAGCAAGTGGTAGCCATATCTATTAAGCATGTTACAGTTTCTGAGGAAGCAAAAGAATCAGTGTAGATTACGCAACTATTTGTTCCTGTTCTTGGAATCACCCATAGTATGTAAAATTTTATCATATTTAAATTATGATAATTATACTATAGGAACTAGCCAAGATGCCAAGTTTTTTCTAATAGACAAAAAGAATACACTTAAGGATATCATCTCTTGACAAGTCTTACTCAAGAAGGTTAGGTCATAGATAGTATAATATCCACATAGTGGAGGTGTGGTAGAACCATGAATCAATTCATAAATAAATAGAAACACGATCTTATCCTATGAGATATAAAAATGTTAGTTAACAATTTGGCTCTAGTGCAAGTGGGAGTGCTGTAAAAGTGGGTTCCCTAGACCCAACATTATTTTTACTTTTAGATTACCATACCACGTATACAGTAAGTTATGCATGGTGTACACTTACCATTATAGTGTATATATTTTTCATCCATTATTTAAATGTTAATTTCCATAGATTATTTATCATATCAAAAGGAAATAGAAGTTCCCAATCTATAATGAGAACCTTGAGATACCATGACATTAATCATAAAAATATTTCATATGGTCTAGATACATTATACTAGTTGGAAACAGTTTATGTATGACTATCAGGTGCTGGAGGACCATAAAAATTGAGACTTATTCTCATGAAGTTCACACTTGGTGATCTCTAGTAGGTGACATAACGAAAAGAGACCCACCATTAAGGAACACTACATGTTTTAGGTGTCATTGGTTTCTTCTATCTATGAACATGTGTTTTGGTCTCCTGAATTGAGATCATTATTAGTGTGTACCATTTTATAATGTACATTTATGCAAGGGAAAACCCATGAAATTGATTTCATGGTGAGGTAGCTTGTATTGGGTGTGTCATTGGTGGTATGACATTGGTTAAATGGTAAAGATATAATTTGTTACTTCTGAGTTAAGAAAGTGATATCTTGGGAAAAGTTGATTAGGATGATAGTACCTTTATAAATCATTGGCCAAGTTAGTCAAAGATAATTCTGTCTAGTTAGATCAACAAATAATAAATCAAGAATTGATGATGACACAAGACTATTTCCCACTTTATGAGATATCATCAGACAAAGAGATTATATTAAACAATGCGTGTTCGTAGGAATGGTTGTCGTTCCTATAACTTTTCTTCATCTACTTAGGGGACTTGATAGGTTTCTAGAATCTACTCTTTGTCTATGAATTATATTCACTATTATCAAGATAAGGTCCTAGAGGGTCACACATAATAGCATTTTCAAGAGTCTTCCCTATTCTATTGAATAGGTGCATATGACATGGTGTACCCCAACACGGAGATCGAGATGTGTCTGAGAATTAATGAACACCAATAAATAAATAAATTAAATATTATTTGTGTACAAAATAATTGTGATGAATTTATTTATTAAAATTAATTAAAATCATTTAAGTAAATATGTGGAAAATATTATACGAACAAATATTTTTTTAATATTCAAGGTTCATTTAATATTATAGAGAATTATGAGTCAAGGTAACAACTTGGGTTTATTATATAATATATTTATTATATATTATACACATGTTATAAAAATATAGATGAAATTATTATTTAGTTAGTTCATCATGACGTGTCATTTTCAACTTATTTAGTGGGAGTTATATTTTCGGGGGATCGAGGAACCATTTTTGGGTATTTAAGCCTCCCACGATATAAGTAGAAGATGGATAATCAATCCAAGAATATTAATTCTAATAGAATTGGGATATTCTCTCTTCTCCCATATCCTAGAGAGGTAATGTAATCATCTGAGCATTTGATCCAAGAACATATTCATGGATCGAAGGGATGAGAGCGAGGTGATCATCACAATGTCAAAGGAATCATTAGAGCTCTCTGCTAACACCCAAAATTTGATGGCTGACATTCGTGTGGATTCTTAAAGATCATGTGGAGGATATATAGGGGTTGAAGTTCGGATCCTTTGAGAAACAATCAGCAGTGATGAGATTCCATGTTTAATTAATTTCTTTCTTTAAAATATTCACATGAGATCCTCAAATCGCTATCAGGGATTAGATCACTAGATACGATGAAGTTTCATCACTATAGTGGTGAAAAGTTTTAAATTCTCGAACAAATAGATTCTTTTGCGCATCCCGGTACCGTCAAAATGTACACACCATGTGTTTAGATTCACCGCGCTGGGATGTGTTTGTGTAAATCATGACATGTCATGTGGGAGAAGAGTATGGAGTTTCATTACACACTATGTATTCACCAACTAGATAAGATGTGGTATTGGGGGTTACATAGCATTTAACCGGCACACACATCATGTAACCTCATAGGTTTATCCCCATGGGAATCATGGAATCCATGTGGTCAAAGTACGTGGAATGTATTTAATACTCACCATGTAATGACTTAAATTAATGAAACATGGTTCAGTTGTGATTACACAACAAGTAGTTTTCATACACATTGCATAACACATAATTTTTGTGAGTATTACACATCGATTCCATAGGCATGTATTATGGATAACCACATAAATGTATACACAACATGCAGTAAGTTGTACATGCAGTGTAACTCATATATGTTTACATGGTGTACATGTCGATCCAAGCTATACACCACTAAAATTAATTATTTGAAATGAAAATTAATTGTGAAATTAAAATAAACTATATGGTGTGTAGTTGGACTGCTTGCAATGTGATAGAGTTTTATAGATTATAAAAGGTTGAATTAATTTCTATGTTAAATTTGGTTCTACATGATGTGTATGGTTTTTGTACACACCATGTACTACACATGGAAATTAAAAATAGTACATGTTTTATATATTAATGTGTTCCATGTGTCATACACACCGATATGACTACTTTTCTAAACAAATGTAACTACATTTCATGTAATATCATGACACACTTTGTAAACTACATGTCATATAAGTAAACATTACAAGAAAAGGACCATATAGGACACTAGGTAGTTTATAGGGGCACATGTTGTGTTTCCTCTAAGGACACATCGTGTACTTAATTACTTTTAAATTAAATTAACTAAATTAATTTATTTAAAATTACATATGTTTGGAATATTCAGGATTGTTTAGTTGGAAAATTAAGATAAATGAATTAATTAATTAGATAACTAATTATTAATTTTCAAATTTTAACTTAATAAATAATGAATTGAAATGAATGATGGATAGTTTTACCAATGTGAATTCGTTGAATGAGTGAATGATCCTGAGCTTGATCAACCTATGTATGTGTTGTATTTAATTTAATTTAATTATTATTTCATGGTTTTTATGACAATTATTATTAAATAAAAATGATGGCATCTATGCCATCCCCTCCTATTTATTATGTATGGGTATTCATGTCTGTGGTTTCTTTTATGTAACCTCATACCCATGATTCCCCTCACACGTGTGTGAGAAAATCATATGTAAAAGAAGACGATATAAAACGAGTGAAAGATGTTCAAGTTTAAAGTTGAGTTGAAACTAATAAAGAAGATACATAGGAGAAAATGTGAAATGATGCAACTTGAACAAAGCTTGTTTCTGGGAGTTATTCCCTCATGGTCAAGGGTTAGTTTATCATCTTCCTGATAAACTGACCATTATAAATCTCATGATCATGCCACAAATATTTATTTTATTTCTATCTAGTTCATGGTAAATTATTTATGTTTATTGGATAAATTATCATGATTATATAAAATAAATAAATTAACAAGTATGCAAGATAGAATAAAATATATAGATCATGCATTAATTATTTTATCGATACATGTTTAGCCACTAATGTTAAATCTGTATAATATTAACAAGCATGTAGAAGGATAAAATAAAGAATATTTATGCATAAGATAAAATCCATAAATGAAATTATTATGTCATTATAGACTTCCATCACCTGAGTTAAAATGAAACCATATTTCAAAGTACTTGTCTGAACTATGTCAGGGATCTTTCAATTATCTAAAAGTTTTAATCAAAATTTTGGGTCAACTTAACCTAGGCTGCATCAAGGGTCAATTACCTCTATAAGACATGGTGAAACTAGCAGGAAAGTGTTAAGGAAATCTGAGTACATGATTTCAGGATCAGAGATTCCATTCAATGGATTAAGGAGTTGTGAGTTAATATAGTTGGTTAGTCATTCTTATATAAATACCTTCAAATAACTTTTCAAGGCCCTACCTACATTATGATAATGTAAATATAGATCTTTTCCACAATAATATCCACACTATAGGATATTTATAATCCAATAGTGAGGGTTATCGAGACTTTATAAAATAGTAGAATACTATAAATAAAATTTATTATGTCATATTTTTGGTAGTCAAGATAAAGTACTAAAACCTAATTTTATTTTATTGTAGAAAATGATAATTAATATGAACTCTACAATATCATTGTGATTCATTTTGGAGAAGGATAATCTTCTCACTTGTAGTAACTTCTAGGAGTGGTACATGTGTTTATTCATAGTATTATAATAAGAGCATAAGTCTTACATTATGCAGTCCCTTATTCTTGATGAGCCTTCTAAAGAGGCCAATGAGGAATATATATTTGTTTATCTGAGACACCTGAATAATATGATAGATGTCCAGTGTTTGATGTCATCATTTATGTCTAGAGAGCTATATAAGCTGCATGATAACATGGATGCTTACACTATGTTTTCTCACATCCATGATCTTTATTAGGATAAGGATATAAAGTATTGGTATGAGATATCTAAGGCACTCATTACATGAAATATTGTAGAAGGTTTTACAACTGAACTTCATGTTTTCAAGATGATTGGTTATATTGAGTGTTTGGGCATCTCATGTTTTAAGCTACCCAATTAGTTGTGCACTAACCTCATACTTGACTAAATCTATAAATTATAAAGTTTTATTGTGAATTATAATATGAAAAATATTGAGAAGTCACTCTAGGATCTTCTTACCCTAATTTTCCAAGAAGAGAAGGACACGAGACAAGAAAAATCTAGAGTCATTATAGCAAATAAGCACTACTAAAAATTAGGCCTTTAACAATGCTAGTAAAAGGGATTTATCATCACTATAAAAGATCTGATAATATAAGATACGTTAAATGGTTAGATTTAACATCAATAGTAAAAAACACTAATAAAGGCCCCCTTTAACAGCACCACAAAAAAGCACTGATAAAGGGGGCCTTTATCAACGCTTTTTTTAGTGCTGATAAAGGGTGCCGTTATTTGTGATTTTTTTAGCACCGTTAAAGGCCACCCATATCAACACTTTTTTAGCACTGTTTAAGGCTTCCTTTAATAGTGCTAAAAAATCACTGATAAAGGGTATACATTTTTTTCATGACCCACCCCTCCCTCAACCTTTTTCAGTGCTTCCCCTAACCCTTTTATCAGTGCTTCCCCCACCCCTTTATCAGTACTTTAGATAATCCCACCCCCAAAGAGCGCCCCTTGCTTCTGCAAGTTTCAAACCTGATACCTCTAGCTTATACACCAGCACCTTTTCCACTCCACTATACTATTTTGTTTTACATTACATGATATATCTATATATTAATATATATTTTGTTATATTTTATTATCCATATATTGATATATTTATATCTATGTTTATATATAGAGTTATATATTTTTTTAAAATAAATATTCATTTATATATATATTTTAAATATATATATATTTTTATATATTTTTTGAAATGGATATTAACTCTAAAAACCCTTAAAATACATAAAAATGTTATGAAATGATGAAAACCCAAACCACCTAAAAACCATGAAATGACCATAAATTTTGATCTAAGAATTCATTTTAGCTCCAAAACCAGTCAAACCAAATATCATGAAATGATATTCAATATGATATATGGTGCATGGCAAACGAAAACATGAATAAAAAGTTATAGGCATTTGAATTTTAAGAAATCAGGGTCGGCGACAAAAAAAATCATTTTTGGAGGCCCTCTGGGAATTTATGGGATTGAAAAACTAGAAATAGCTCTTCAAAATTTGTATGAGACCATCTTGGTCATAGAGATCATCCCAAGATTTGATTTTATATGTGGTAGAGCCCAAACGGACACGTGGATCAAAATTTATAACCATTTGAAGTTCGAGTTCGATTTATGACTTTTTTGAAACTATATTATATTTTATTCCTTTTATTATCACATGATTTAAATCTAATTTGGACTTATATCATTTTATAAGCTTTGATTTTACTATTTTTTGAGCTAAAATGGACTCTTGGATCAAAAGTTATGATCTTTTTAGGGTTTTTAGGGGTTTTATGGGTTTTAAGGGTTTTTCACATTCGACGGCCTTTCAAACAGCCATAAGTTCTTAAACGGGTGTCTGTTTTGCCTCTACCACATATCAAATTGAAGCTTGAAATTAAATCTATGCTTGGGTGGCCCTCAAGAACCTTCAATAACCTCTATTAAGACCAAATGTCCCATAAGTCCTCTAAATGACCATAACTTATGCTACGGGTGTCCGTTAATGATTTTTTTTTAAAATATACCCTTTATCAATGCTAGTAAAAAAGAAATAATAAGGGGGTGTGGGGGGGCTTTTTCAGGACTTCTAAAAAATCACTAATAAAGACCACCCTTTTATCAATACTTTTTTATAAGCACTGATAAACCCCCCCTTTATCAGTGCTTTTTTAGAAGCGTTGATAAATGCCCATTTTATCAGTGTTTTTTTACTAGCGCTGATAAATGTGGGCCTTTATCAGAGCTTTTTTACAAGTGCTGATAAATGGACCACTTTAACAGTGCTTTTTAGTGCTATTAAAGACCCCATTTAACATCTCTTTTTTCTAGCACTGGGAAAGGGGGTTTTTAACAGTGCTTTTAGCATGCGCTATTAAAACCCTAGAGATGGATAAACCCAGTTTTGTAGTAGTGAAGAAAATGAGAAAGAAAAAAGGCCTTAAGACTGATTCCAAGTATAAGGCTTCTTCACACCGCCCTTCCAACAATAGAAAGATCCAGAGGTTGGTAAGGGAAAAAAATGCCTAATGTTTTTAATATGGCATGAAGGGCCATTAGAAGAAGAACTGCACCACAATAAGGATACAATGGGAAGATTTAGGTGTTTTAGTTATCAATTGTAATATTTACATATCTACTATTAGGTATTAGATACAACTTTTGGTGCTCTCATTGGTATCCAAATATAAGAATTAAGTAGATTCGGGAATATTTTTAGAGGCGAGGTGGATCTTTGAGCTACCAAAGGAGAAAGAATAGAAACCTTGGTTATACAGTACTAAAAAAAATGCCTTTAACAACACTATAAATGGACTTTATTAGTGATATAATAGCACTAAAAATGTGGGTGACATTAAAATCCTAGGAATTTTATGAGCGCTGATAAATGTGTTTTTTGTCAATGCTTTTAAAAGCACTGATAAAGGCCTTATTTATTAGCACTTTTAAAAGCACCGATAAATGGCCATATTGTAGTATACTATTACAAGACACTACAACACCACTGTAATTTTTTGTAATAGCACACTGTAGCACCATAAACACACTATAAACACATAAAATATCAACAAAAGCAAGTCCCACATAGAATTTAAATGAAAGAAAATTTAGAACAAAAATACCAGAAAAAACACTATATTATAGACATTTCAAACATTTGTTTGTACAATTACATAAATAAAAATTATTACATATATTCAAAAAAAATCCTAACTATCAATGCTACCATGATTTACATTGACTTTCTTTTTCAAACTTCCGACATTGCATGAGTAGTTCCAAAAAAACCACCTCAACTCGAAAAAAACAATCCACCTGTATAAGAAAGCATCTATTATGAGTAATACTAAAAATAAATAAATTAAACATAAATATGAAAAAATAAATTAATTATATGTACAATGATTTTACTGTTCAAATATCAAGATTACCTCTGTGATTGAGTAGTGGAGGGAACTAGAAAGAAAGTGATAAACATTCACACTACAGGAGTAAAAGGTTTTGTAAGAGAAGAAGTCTGTGGAAGTTTTGGTGTAGAAAGGGATGAAGGATGGAAAGAGCACCCAAACTCGAAAAAATAATCCACTTATATAAGAAAACAATTATTATGTAAGTAATACTAAAATTAAATAAATTAAACATACATAATAAACAAAGTATTAATTTTATGAAAAATAATTTTACTGTGAAAACATCAAGATTGTCTCTATGATTGAGTAGAGACAACGTTATTTATCTAATTGCAAACGTATGAAACATGAACAGAAATCTTCAAAAAAATGAACTCTACAAGGAATAATGAAAATTAAATCAACATTCCATTATATAATTTTTCGATAAAATAGAGAAAGTATATCATATCATTACCTTTGTATCTATCCAAAGGGTTTCCTTCATTATAGTTTGTTCTTCTGAGGGATTGGTAACATCATCATGTATAGAAGACATTGTCCACCTAATTAGTCAAACATCTAATTTAGATTATGTTAATGTAGTAGAGAACATATAATATTATGATGAAAAATGTAATATATTAAAAAACATCAGGTCATATAATCTTATGACCTATAACACACCTCAAATTCAATAAAGGATGGTTTAAACTTTTGGTGTAAAAAACCATAAATGAGAGGTTACCCCCAAATAGTAATAATTAGTACTAGAGGTTGAACACAATTCTATCATGACCCTTGGTTTCAATGGACATACAGACCCAAAATCATCATTCCACGATATAGGCATACCTGTTAGACAGACAAATATGGAAATAAATGATGCAATAGCTATATAGACACACATAAATATCACGCAAGTATAAAAACTCACTCACTTATAGTATATAAGAAATATAAAATAGATAAAAACCTGATATTAAAATATAATGTGAACTAAAGGCACCACAATGATTCAAAAAGTAAAGGCTTGATGTGATAAAGCCTCATGTGCTTAACTAGGGATGACCCCTTTGAATCTTCTCCATAATAAAACTAAGGAACATAGTGAATTCTAAGAGGAACTAGATCCTATTATACATATAACTAATAGAGAAAAATACATCACTCCACTAACTTGGTTCCTAAAAAATAGCATCTGAAGCTACATGTCCACTGAGGTGTCCATGAAAGGTGTCAACATATATATAATCATTAGGGAACCACCAATGTGCCTCAAACCAGTAATCAATAAACAAGAATATACATGAAAATATCTACACATTTACATACCTATATGAAAAAATTATTTATTAAGAAGATATAATACATAGTTGTAAAACAACAATCAATAAATCCAATGTTTAGTGTTATATATAAACAACAGATCATACATTGGTTGGAAATACAAACTGTGGACCAAAAATTATTCCCTAAAAAAAGGATCACAAACAAATCATAAACAATAGATCATAAACCACAGATCATAAAAAAATCATAGAATAATAAATACAAAATGAAACCAAAAATAAATAAATAAAATCGGAAGGCCTACCTCGCGAGGTTGAAGAAAATTCAAGACCCTCTTTGGATGTCAGAAGAGATATTCGGAGGTATTCATGTGGTGTGATTTGACCTTTGATTCATCAAGGAGGAGCACTAACAGTAGGTGGCTTCTGCAGAAAGATTCTATATCATGATGGGTTTACAAATGGTTAGGGTTTTTAAAATAGATTGAGACACTTTTATCAGCACTTTCCAATAAGCGCTGATAAAAAACAATATTTATCAGCACTAAATTTATAGCATTGATAAATGTTATTTTATAAGTGCTTTATTTAGTGTTGATAAATCCTCATCTTTATCAGTGCGAAAAAAGAGTTGATAAAGATTCTTTTATCAGCGCTTATTACTAAAGCGTTGTTAAAGGATTTATAATTATAATTATAAATAAAAAATTGAAAATATTTATAAATACTTAACAAATATATATGAATATAAATATAGTAAATATATTACTTTTTAAATATATTTATTATAATTTTATAATTATTTATTTATAATTATAGAAATATTTTTAAAAAATATTATTTATATCATTATATATATTTAAATAGTGGATGCAGAAATATCTGCTTTATAATGGTAGGTGTATACCATTCATAACTCACTATATTCATGGTATGGTAATCTAAAAGTACTTATAAAGTTGGGTCTAGGGTAACCACTTTTATAGCACTTTTCAATTACACCCCATGTAGCCCGTGTTATTGAGAAAAAATCTCTGAAACCTCCTGATGGTACCTCCATTTACTCTTCATCTTTTCTTGGCATGTTCTTAGTCATATGAAGTGAACAAACATATTAGATAAAATCTTAAATTTAGGAAAAAAATAAATTGGAAATGAAAACTAACATCAAATGCATAAATTGATCAATGATTAATAAATAATTATAAGTTAATATGTGGCCGATTTGATACCACTTAATGTTTTTGAGGTGTAACAATAGCGATCAAACCCATTACTAATAGTGGTTTTTTGTATGATTCTTCAGATAAATCCTCAGAGCTTAATGAAAGATACCCTCAAAGATTTGAATATGGGATCCTTCACATATATTTTATAATTACTTTATATAAATAATGAATTACTTTGGATTGTAATTCTTTCTTCATTATTGAATCGTTTGACATCCCTTGTCATACTATCGTTTCATCGAGGGATCCAAGTGTAAAAACTCTTTAATGGTATCCAAATATGCTCTAGGAACTTCAGAAAATTGTCATAGAATCACTGGGTACTGGAAAAAATGATTCTCACCACTTGTGTTATTTTATATTGATCAAAACAAGAATTCCTTTGAGGATTGAGGGTTTTCTCCTAGTTCTCTTGAGAAATTTAGAGGGGGTAGGAGGATTAAATCTCTTAGTTCTTAGGATAATTTTAGATAAAGTTCTCTCTATGGATAAGATAATTCTCTAGGGTGAATATTGTGCATAACCATGGCCACTTTATAGAAATGATATAACAAGGGTTATATATCTAGGTTAGAAAATTGGTTATTGCACATATACCCTTATCCAATCTATTAATCCTTAGAGAACCCCACATATAATAATACTAATAATAATAATATCACTATTTTCTTAATGCATACTAAACTCATAGATGACTTTAATGTCATTTCTTAAATAAATAAATTGATATTTATCTAAATGATATTAAATGTATCATTCTCCCCAGACCCTTAACCCAGTCTATCAATCTTAATTTTTTATCAAGACTTAAATAATGAATATTTATTTAAATAAATAAATATCATTTAATTATTAAATAAATAAATAAATAAATATTATATTCTCTAAACTCATGAATTAATATTTATTTAACATTAAACTCACACACATATATTCTTTTGAATAACTAGTGACTTAATATTTGTGGCATGCATAACTTGAATAGTTATATATCCTTAGAAATTGAGAATAATATTTATTTTAATATTAAATTAAAATACAATGCAACTGAGGTTCTAGAAACACTTAGTGTGTTACCTTATAGACATCTTTCTTAGAGGCATTAGGCCAACTGGCCTAAAGTCCAAGACCAACATCTAGTAACACGTTAAGTAACCTATATAGAAAGAAGTTAAATTTAACAATGATAAAACCTCAAACAAACAATGATTATACACTAAAAGTGGATAATTAATATTACATATTGGAGAGTTTTCATGCGCTTCATTTTCCATAAAATCCCAGGTTAATGCATCATAAAATTTAAACTTCATTTTTCATCATATGTGAAATTATTAATTAAAATTTATTAATCTTGACCCATTTAAAAATCCCTTTTTGGAACACTCTCTATTTGTGATTTGAATTTTAAATTTTAGGATTATATTACAAAATTTGTGGGAAATATTTTGTGCTTATAGAGAGATTGATTATTCACAAAGGAAAATGGACATCTTGGGCCTCAAATGAAAAACTTTCTAGGAAAAGTAGAGTGTTACACAAGCCACTAAAATGGATGTGAAGACTAAAATTAAATAAAATAAATTTTATATTTTAAATAAAGATTGATAAATCGATAGGAAAATTTTATTCAAATATCTCTTAGGACAATTCGTAATTTTATAAGGTCATCCAGGCGTCCCAAGTTAAAGTTTAAAATATAGGCTATATTTTTAGATCCAAAAAGTCATCTTACAATTTCAGGAATAAATTCAGAATGTTTAATCCAATTGATAAGAATGTGTAATGACCCATGTTTCCCCAGATCATGAATTTGAGTAGAAATTTGAATTTTTTACTTTTAAGTTCTCCTGAGGGGTAAAATAGTCATCTTCCCCAATGAATGATCTTGATAAATTTTTCTAACCACTTTATTGGTCTCGGAATAGGGCATTTATCCTAGGATAGAAGTTTGGCGGAATCTCAATTTTTTTGAGTTTTAGTGGAATATTTAATATTTAATTATTTAATCATTAAATTATTCATAAGTGTTTGAGTGGAAATATATTTTTAAAGGAGCTTCATATTGATATTACAAATCCATGGTTAAGTCCGAAATGATGGATTTTCCCTAGGTGAGGTATAAAACTGCTTTGAGTTCTAGGACTCAAGATAAGTAATAAAAGGGTAATTTATTAATTGATTAATTTATTAATCAAGAGACTCCCCCTCCACACATTTGGCTCCCCACACATCGAAGGAGGAGGGGGAGAGATATTCTCCTTGTTCATAATGGTTGGACCGAGAGGTAAGGTGGAAGAGGTTCTTCCAGACTTCATCCATAACAGATATTGAGACTGAATCAAGGTACAACGGCTTTTGGGAGCGGATTTGGACCATAAGCATCAATGTTTACTCCATTAGGTAGGCCAATTTTTTTATTTTTATGCCCCAATCCCTATAGATGTGTTTTTTTAGTTTTAAAACCCTATTATGACTACTAAGGACCTCACATGGGTCGATATATTCCTAAGTGGGGAAAACAGGTGTTTCGGGTGGTTCACAAGGGTTTTCTATTCAAAAATCCCAATCACATGGTGTGTGGTTTAGGAACACACACCGTGTGTTCTTAATCTTCATGGAAGTTTTAATTTTTATAACTACATGTCATGTAATTTGAGTACACGTCATGTAGTGGTACATGAACATGTGGCTGAGTACTTGGGCAGATAGAATTTTGGGACTACATATCATGTAGGACAAGGATGTGTGGAAGGACATGCCCAGACCCCATGTATATCAGTTTCGTGTAGTAGTACATGGATAAGACCCCAAGTGGACTAGGATGTGTGGAAGTACATGGAAAGTGTGGAAATTTTGGAGCACATGTTGTGTACTAGGGGTACACACCATGTACTAACCCTTGTTACCCTTCTGATGGTTTTGAGTAGTGTTGCACCTCGGAGTCAGAATTGGACATGATATAAGTACATTTTGAGTGTTTTTATACTTAGTACAATTTAGACATGGATGAATTTGTATTCAAGTTTTAGAATAAAAAATACTACTTTTAAAAAGGTAACATTTGCTATGGTATGGAACACCTTAACAAGGGTCTTTATGTACTATAATATATAAATTGAATGTTAGAAATCAATAATGAATCTAGTTTACTTGACTCATATCACACTCAATTGTGGCATCACCAACTTGGTCATGTAAATAAGAAGCCTTGATAAATCTCTATCATGATGGGTATTTAGATTATTTTTAACTAAAACAACTTGATATCCATCATGCTTATTTACAAGGCAAGATGACTAAACCTATATTTGGAGTAATAGGTAAAAGGGTCACAAAGATTCTAGAATTGGAGCACAAAGATGTGTGTGGACCTTTTCTATTTGAAGCTATAGGTGGATAATCATAAAACATAACTTTTAAAAACCACTTGAGTATATATGGATATGTATACTTAATGAGGATAAGTCTGAATCATTTGAGAATTTTAAGGAGTTCAAGAATAAATCAAAGAATCATTTTGGTGAAAAGATAAAGAAACTTATATTGGATCAATATGGACAATATCTTAACCAAAAGTTCATCAAATATCTCAAATAGTTTGATATTCAATCTTAACTCACTCCTCCTTATACACCACATCAGAATGGTGTTAGTGAAAGGAGGAACCGCGCTTTGTTGGCATAGTGAGGGCGATGATGAGTCATGTAGATCTTCCATTATCATTTTGAGGATATGAATTGTAGTATGTGATAGAAATATTAAACTGAGTTCCAAATAAACATAAAAATAAAATTCCATATTTTTTGATGCATGGTAAGAAATACATTTTGTTATATACTCATGTATGGGGTTGTGAGGTGTTTATTAAATCCACTTTTGGAAACAAACTAGAACCTCATGGCATAAAGTGTATCTTTATAAGATATCCTAAGAAAACAAGGGGATGTTATTTATACAATCTGTTTGGTATGAAAGTAATAGTGGAAAGATAAGTTATATTCCTTGAGAAGGATAATTTATTCAAAAGAGATAGTGAGATAAAATTTGACTTTAATGAATTTGATTCTCAAGATACACCGGAGGTGGCACAATAATAGATTCCAAAATTCCTCATGGAAGAAGTTGTTCCAAATACACCATTACTGCATATGAGTACTAATATAGTCCATAAATTCATAATATTTTGTTTATATTCAATTTATTTTAATCTCTCATATTTATTTAATCATTGAGTTCTAGTGAGTTTTGGAATTTAAGTGTAAAATCATTTTATTGTGTGTGTTTTGTTTAAAAGGACAAAATTAGGAATTTAATTTACTTAGTTGATTTTTAGAGTAACATTAATGGATTTCTATTGGTTATTCTTTGTCTTACTGATATGAGGGCTCAGAGTATGGAGTGTGACATTGGATTTCATGCTTGATAAGACAATTATTAAAGGATATGGTGATGTTTTTAGGATTGTTATGGATTCGTTTCTCATGAATCTTAAAGAAATGGAAAAGTAATTGGCTGTGTAAATATCATGGAAAATCCATGTAACCATCATCCATTCAATATGTAACCATCATCCAACCATTGTGTAACCATAAAACAAGCCATAAATTTCTCTGTAACCATCATCCAACACTATGTAAGCATCAGGCATGTCACTGTAATCATGATTCCTAGTATGAATAACCATGAATTCAACCTGTGTATGCATCATTTCCCACCTATGCACACATTGTTTTGGACTATGTAAACAACATTTTTTCTTTATATACATCATGCCTTCATGCAAATTTATGGATGGATGATGTGTCAAAAGGACTTAATGAAGATCATTTTCACTTAAATCTGAGGATTAGGATTCCACTTTAACATACATGAAACCCCTTATAGGATTCTATGTGGATCATAATAAGAAAAATATTTCGACTATGAATAAGGAAAAAGGTCATGGATTTTCTAGAAGAAAGGATCACATGGAGATTTGAACCTATGAGTAAGAAGGAAACTTTATAAAAATTAAAAATCAAGGATCCTGTGGGTATTTGACCAGTAGAAAGAAAAGGGAACCAAAGATCTTGAAAAGGAGGATGAGGTTGAAGGTTTGAATGAAGGTGGATAGAGAGTGCACAATAACTGCTACTATTTTTCTATTGCTTATTTGTTTTATTTTATGCATTCCATTATACTTTTATTTATTCTTCTTTCCACTTCATCTTTGTTACCCTTCACATGGAGGGGTAAAACTTCGAGTGACTTGGTAGGAGAAGGATCTCCTTTTATAATTCTTGAGTCTTGGAACCTCAATGAATAAAATATCACTCTCACTACTACAGATCACAAAATATTAAGAATCACCCTTTATTAGTGCTAGCTAAAATCACTAATAAAACAGGTGACTTTATCAATGATAGCTAAAATCACTAATAAAAGGTACATTTATCAATGCTAAAAAAAGAACCGATAAAAGCACCCCTATGTCAGTGCTTTTTTAGCACCGATAAAGGTCACTTTTATCAATATTTTTTAGCACTGATAATGGGTGGCCTTTATCCATGCTCTTTTAGCACAAAAAAAGGTATATTTCACAAAGAAAAATTAAATATCATTAAAAATCATAAATTAATATATAAATATAATATAATTTTTTAAATATGTTTTATACAAGACTAATTATGAATCTACTCTTAATATATAAGATATTTAGTGTAAATTTACTTACAAAATAATTAAAAATTAATATTAATTAATAATTTGATATTTTTTATTAACAAATAGTAATTTAATAATAATTGAATGACATAAAAATTTAATAAAATAATGAATGACCTAAGATGAGTGAAAAACATGACTTGAACTTAAAACAACCATAAATTTTGACATGGGTGCCCATTTGGGCTCTACCACATATCAAATAGTACCTTGAGAAAAATATACAACATGGATACCTAGGAGTTTCTTGGTGAAAATTTTTTGAGGTCAAAAAAGATCCATAATGCCTCTATAACTGAGTTTTTTATCGGGGTACCTAAATTTTTGAACATTTGTTGGAATCTTAGCCTCATTTGTGAGAGACTTATTTTCTTTTTTCAATAAAGACTAAATTTATTCTCTGGTCTTATAGTCATATGGATATTATAATATTTAAATTTTACTATTCTTCCTATTGTAGTGTTATTTATAATTAAATATATACATATTTTCATATATTTACATATAAAAAAAATCAATTATACAAATAAATATTTAAATATATTTACATAAAATTGTATTATTAAATATATAAACCAAAAGGAAATAAATATTTATTATTTAATTTATTGAAAATAAAAAATTATATATTTTATTTACCTCATAAAAATACATTAATATATATATACCTATACAAGTGATGATTATATATAAATATGTACGTGTTAATAAATAAATATATATTTATGTGTATATTCTAATATATGTAAATAAATACATATATGTATTTTTTTATTTATGTGTTAAATATAAATGTGTACAAGTGTGTGTAAATATGTGTGTGTGTGTTTCAATATTGTGTAAATACATCATATATGAATGTATTTTTATAAATATATCACTATCAATAAATATATTATATAAATGTTTTTACAATAAATATTTATAAATACATTATAAATAATTTATATCTAAATATACAATTATATGGTAATATTTATAAATATATATATAAGTACATAGACATATAAATATATATGTACATAGGTATAAAATTTGTATCTAAATATTCAATATATAGACTTATTTTTAAAATGTGTTTTAAAAAATTATATAGAATTATAGAATTATATGAATAAATATATAAATAAAAATAAAATATTTATAAATAAATAAATATATATATAATAAAATATTATACAAATCTAGATGGTGTGGTGGTAAAGTAATTTTAACTTGAAGTTAGAGGTTAGGGGTTTAATTCCCGACACGAGGAAGGATAAAGGGTGTGAAAAGAACTGATAATGTAACAAATATTTTTTTTTATATTTTAAAACTTTGGAATATATAAAATAATATTTTTTAGACTAGACATATAGTTAGCATGAGATTTTGGGGCTCTGGGAGGTTCGATATTGATATAATTAAAACATTAAATATATTATATCACACAAGTTCAAATTTAATTAAGTAATGGAATAAATATAAAACAGATCCTCATATGGGAAATCTAGGACCTCTATTAAATCCAAAATTTTGGTTTTTTCTGAGGAACGACAGAATCCTTATCAGCATCAGGTGGTTATTTAAGTGCAGTTGCGGGTGAAAATAATAAAATTAACTAATTAATTTATTTATTTGTTATTTAATTGTTGTGACCTAGCCTCAATCTACAAAATCCTAGTTAAATACAAACCCTAGGGTTATCTTGACAACCCTGACATTCTTGAGAGGTTTATGGAAGAGATTTTGGAGGAAGTGAATGATATCGAGGATCAAAGATCAAATTTCCAAGGAGTTTTCTTCTCCAAAGGAGTTCATGGATATCCCCAATGACAAAAACTTATAACCATTCCTCATCAATGATCAATATAAACTCAAGGTAGATCATTTTTTTATGTTGAATTAATCCTGTATTTGTTTTACCTAATTTTAATGTGAGTTAATTATCTAGAAAATTCATTCCTAGGTCAATCGTCAAATTAAAGTTGAAGAATTTATCTTCCTAGGATTAGGAATTGATGATATTTGATAATTCTTTTTTATACTCTTTTTTCACCCCCAGAAAAATAGATTGAGGCTAACCTGAACAGTGGCTGATGTTTGTTTCCCTTGTTTTTTTTCATTTCTCTCATCATTCTTTTCATGTTCATCATCAGTGTTTCCTTTGGCCAGTAGTTTGGAAAATACTCAGCAGACAATCATTGCACAATATCTCCTTGGTGCAATATGTCATTATCACCGGTTAGGGTTTGGGATTAATATCATTTTTTTTCTATGTGTAGTGACGATGAATGATTGGGAGTTCTTGTTTCACATAATCGGGAATTTGGATGACATAGTGCTTCATAAATCATATCACGAGCATATTAGAGGCCAAAATCTGTCCATCGATGATGACCAGAGTTCAGTCAACTCAGATCCATGTTTCATGGGTGAGATTTTATTTTGGAGTGATGGAGGAGAAAATGTGATTGAAACCATATAGAAACTAGTGGTTTTTGGAAAATCCAGACATAAACGGTGTGTGGTACAAATAACACATGCCATGTAGTCTCTTGGATTTTATGATTAGGGTTTCAAAAAAACAGAATATCAAATGTCACGTGGGACCTACTACACACCATGTGACCCCTGAATGATGACTCTTCATGTACCCCTAGGGTACACAAACATAGACATGTCTAGGTACACTTGCATAACCATAGTACATTGGTATGATCCGGTACTAAAAAATGACCAAAGTACCCATACACGACTAGGATATAGTAATGGCCAAAGTACATTAGCATGACCCAGTACTCAGATATGACTAGAGTAATTGGGCATGACCAGGTAAACGGTTACAAACCAAGCACGTGGGCACATACCAAAGTACATGGGCATGAGCTAGAGTACATGAGCAGACCCATGGTAGTTAAGAAATTCCTTTTATAACCTATACATTCCATGTAATGTTTTTATATCACGTTGAGGCTCTCGTTCCCTTGAGTATATACCATTTTTGTAGGGTTTATTCCCTTGGTCCAACTCTATGATGGTATAGTGAGGTTTCACATCTTGATCATTGTATGTGATCCCCTCTATGGGATTAGTCTGAAATAGAGTCATCAATATCTCTGTGTGGTCTGGGTTGTGATCCTCTATCATTCTATTCTTCCATAGTTAGGGTTATTAATCACGTGACCGACATACCCGAGTGTCTGATCTCCTACTTACCAGGTTATTACAGATAGGTTCAGGTATACCCCACAATCCATGGTTGAGATCCCCTATTTTTGTATCGATATCTCTAGAGTTACACTGTTTAGTTATTCATGGAAATGACCGACATGTACAACCTCTCAGATGACCACCACTAGCGTTAGCAAGAATCATTGAGCAAGTTTTCCGGGACAAGCATTACCTTGAATCCCTGAAAAGAATCTCATGCAGGTAGTATGGTTGTGACTTTACCTTAGGGACATGATATCTATATTGAGTATATTTGGATTATTATTGTTATGTATAATATCCTGATTTACATGTATTTGTGATGATGATCTGACTATTATTTCAATGGTTTATGTTTTTTTATTTCTAGGCATCCTACTGGGTATGTATATACTCACCCCTTTATGGGATTTTCCAAAACATGTTGTGTCTTATAAAGATGATGAGCCTTTCGATAGGGTCCTAAGTAGACTAGGAGTAGCCAAAACATAGTTGATCTAAATAGATAGTGGTTCATACCAGGTGTTTCATTTGACAGAACTTCCCTACTTCTTAGTAGGTTGGACTCTTTTTATAAATTTGGTGGGATCATATTTGATCCTTTATGATTTCTTGTACTTGTTTCGTACTATGATATATGATATTGATGCATGAATTCATTTTTTGTATAATTTTTATTTTACCTTTTTTTCATTGTGTGGGAATTTGGATATGTGTGCATGCGTGTAATTACCTTAGGTTGAGGCCTCCCATATGTGTGATATGCCTACCCAACATTGGTCACCAGCCCCAAGACTATTGGAGGAAGTCTTGAGGTGTCACATTTGGATTACTGCTGACCATGTGAGCCTTGGTGGACTGGGTTGTAATAGAGTGGTATTAGAGATAGTCATCTTAGGACTGGAGTTTGGATATTTTCTAGCTACGAGGTTTGGTTTGATAATGAGGGTAAAATTGTTAAAGTTTTTTGAGTTCATCTCTAGGTCCATGGAATACAGTGTTGGTGTGGTGGATGACGTATCCATTCACTATGACTCTAATAATCTTATTTTTAACTTGGTACATGTATACACTAGTTATAGGTAAAACATTGGTACATGTATAATATAGGAATGAGTTGTGGTTTCTATATCCTTCTTGAGTCATCTCCCTAGATATACTCTTTGATTGTGGTGCATCTTGTCTATTTCAGGATGCCTCCACGATGGATTCTAGCTAGGGTTCCATAGTAGGATCATGAGAATGATCCTCAAAGTGTTAAGGATTTAGTACAAGGGCATATATATGAGGTGGTAATATTGGGCGGTTTTCCTATTTTACCACCACCCATTGAGAAGTAGGTTATTCTAGAAGTTTTTATGGATGATGATTTCAAGATAAGTACACTTCATGAGTTCCATAGGCAGCAACCCCTTAGGTTTCTGAGCCCTAAGAAGCTAAGGAAATAGCTTATAGTAGTTTTATGGGTTTTCTTCCTTGTTAGGACACCTCTAGATCAGATGGTGGTCCTAGTGGAAAGCCTTATTTATGGATCCATAGGATGATGGTGGAGTTTGGTGAATCTGATGTACAATTAGGTTACTTATTCTTAGATAGAGTTTGAGCATATTTTTAGAGAGGATTTCAATCTAGCTATGTTGTGAGAAGTTCGTATCCAGGAGGTTCTGGAGCTTCAGTAGGGAATCATGACTATGACAGAGTATTCATCAAGGTTCACTAACATCTCATGGTAATCCATGGATATAGTCCAAGATGTATTCTTTTGAGCACACAAATTTGAGTGCATAATCCACAAGGACATCTGAGCTTGTGTGATATCTCTTTGAATTCCTACTTATGTTCGAGTGATCAAGAGAGATTTAGTGGTGGATAACTTCTTGGAGGAGTAGTCACCAATAGATGGTGATTTTATTAGGTTCCCCAGAGTTGAGACTTCGACTTCTGATATCTAAAATAAGACTTAAGGATTTATGCGAGCTAAGTATTTTTAGCGATAATCCTTGGATAGAGGGTCTGTAGTTTATGGCTTGTAGGATAATTTCAGTCTGTTGAGAGAGATTCCATTCTACTCTTACGACGATTGGAGATATCTCATGAAATATTATTTGACATGTATTACGCCTAATAATAAGACAATAAATTGACCACCTAAGTAGAAGAAGTGTCTAGAGTAGGGAGCCATGCAGGGTGATAAACATGGTAGATGAGTTGGGAGAGAAGATGGAGGTGGCTGAAGATTTGATCTATTTTTACCACCACACCAAGGTAGTCCATGCTAGACATAGGGATCTGGTCTACAAGGATGAGTAAAACTGCAAGCAGAGAAGTCCTATGATTTAGAGGATCTATAGATTATTTGAGGTATGATATTTGTCTTCTCTACTTTAGCTATAGTACTGATAGAAAAAAGAGTGATCTACTCTTTCTTTACCATATCCCTTATATGATATCTAGAGATTATGGTTGGTCCATTGGCTCAACCATTTCATTTAGAGCCCCCACTAGAGGATATTCAGCAGTCAAACAATTTTATCGATTATGTGAGAAATATCTTTGAGTATAGGTATTGCTTTGGGATCTCTTCATTGTCATGATGAGGCCTTATGACATCATTCTAGGTATGGACTGACTCTCCACATTTCATTCGTTGATTGATTATTTCAGGTAGTGGATGTTGTGTGTCCATGTTTATGGGATGATATTTTCCTTCTTCAGAGAGATGGAAACCATGTCGATGAAAAATGGGCTCATATATAAGAGGATACATCTGATTAATCATCAGTTGGTTAGTATTACCCTTGGATCAGCAGATGATGGGCTTTCAGTGTCCTGTAACGGTGGAGGAGTATGGAGACATATTCTCTTAGGACATGATGATATTACCTCTCCACTAAGAGATAAAATTATATACAGATTTTCACTTAGGGACTACCCCAATATCTACAACGGCCTATAATATGTCTCATGTCGAGCTTTATGAGTTGAAGGTGTTGTTGTAGGAGTTGCAGATGTAGGTCTTTATTAGACCAAGTGTGTCACCCTATGCAACCCTGATTTTTTCACCAAGAATTCAATTGGGAGATTGAGTTTTTTTGTGGGCTAAAATCACCTAAATTAGGTGACTTTCAAGAATAAGTATCCACTACCAAGTATCTATGACATCTTTGATCAGTAGAAAGGGGTAAGGAGGTTCTCGAAGATTGACCTCAGGTCAGCCTATCACTAGATATGATTTCATGACAAGGGTATACTAAAAAAAATTTCAATGTCACTATGGTCACTACGAGTACATAATAATACATTTTAGAAAAAATAATCCCATCGAATCATTCATGGTACCTCTGAATAAGATATTCCAGCCCTTATTAGATTAGATCATGGTAGTCTTCATTGATGACATCCTAGTGTTCTCAACATATAAGGAGGAGCATGTAAGAAACTTGAGAATAATCCTAGACATAATTTGAGAGCAACAACTTTATAGTAATCTCTAAAAGTGTCAATTATGGATTATAGGGGTCTAATTCCTAGGATATGTCATCTTAGAAGCGGGATTAGAAGTGGATCTGGAAAAGTTTCAGACAATTTTAGATTGGAAACCACCTAAGAGAATGTCTAAGGTACAGAGCTTCCTTGTGTTGGAAGACTAATATTGATGATTTATGATTGATTTCTCTAGGATATCAACACCATTGACTGTTTTGACCCAAAAGAGGTATCATTCCATTTAAACAGAGTGGTTACATCTTTATTTTTAGGATTTGTGGCAAATATTGATGAGCACCCTGTATATTGAGACTCCTAGAAGAGGGCATTGAGTATGTTGTGTTATGTGATGCCTCTAGAACTGATATTGGTTATTTTTTGATGCATAGGAAGGTAGTTATTTCCCATGGGTCTCAGCATATTATACACTATGAGTAGAGCTATGTGTACCATGATCTAGAGCTAGAAGCAGCGGTCTTCACCCTATGGATTTTGTGACACTACCTTGGGTGTGAGCAATTTATCATCTATTATAACCACAAGAGTATCAAGTATATCATTTCATAGAAATATCTTAACTTGAGATAGAGTTGATATATAAAGTTCTTATAGGATTATAAATTCAAGATAGTCTATACTCTTAAAAAAGGTAACGTGGTGGAATATACTCTCAATAGAAGATATTGTTCATAGTTGTTGGGCGAGGCATCATAGTTGTTGGTACCATTTTAGTTGTCCTTAGTGGAAGGGGATGAAAAAATTACCTCTAGTCAATGATTATTACCCCTCCTCTTATTAAGCGAATTGGGGAGGCTCATCTTAGAGATAATGATTATGATACCTTTCATATTCAGATATCCACTAGACATGCTTCTGATGGATTTTATGAAGGTGGGGAGCACATCATCCTTTTACAAGGGTGGACCATGGTTCCAGTGTTGCTGTGAGAGTATTTTTTAGGAATTTTCATACATTACCCTTGGTGGTACATCCTAGTGTAGAAAATGTGTACCATGACCTTTGACATTAGTTCTGGTGGATAGAGATGAAGATGGGTGTAGCTGAATTTTTCTCTTGATTCCTCACTTGTCAGCAGGTGAAGGCTGAGCACCGGGATCTAGCAGATTTGTATAAACCCCTTGAGGTGCCATAATATATGTGATATGGTATCTATATGGACTTCTTAATGGGAAATACATGATTTTTTAGAGGACACAATGCTATCTTGGTGATCGTAGATCGAGTCCCCAAGTCATCCAACTTCATAGCCATCCGAGAGAAGAGTATAATAGAGAGATTGGGACACCTTTACGTGAAATTGATAGTCTAGATTCATGGATTTCCCTCGATGGTCTTTTTAGACCATGACACTTACTTCATGTCATGATTATTGGGAGGATTGCATGTGGCCTTTGTGAATCAATTTGGTTTGATCATGGTGTTTCACCCCCATACATATGACTATACTGAGCAGACCATTTGGTTCCAAAGGAAATGATTTGGGCTTGAATGTTGGAATTTAGTCATAGTTGGGAGAATCACCTACCCTTGGAAGAGTTTGTTTATAACAATATTTACCACTCCACTATTGGTATGAAACCATTTGTGTCCTTGTACGGGAGACCCTTTAGGTCAACCATTGTAGTACTGATCTAGGAGAGTCAACACGCATGGGCCTAGAGTTAGAAAGATCAATGAAAAAGAAGTGAAAATCATTTAGTAGTGGATGAGGACTACCTAGAGATGTTATAAGTCTTATACGAACCGAAAATTAAGGCCATTAGAATTAGAAAATGGAAGCCATGTGTTCTGGAAGGTATCATCTTGGTGGGGATTACATGTATTTGGATAGTGTGGAAAGTTATCTTTGAGATTCATTATACATTTCCAGATACAACATAGGGTCGGTGAGGTGGAATACCATTTATCCCTACTGACGTAGTTAAACTAGGTACACAATGTCTTCCATGTGTCACAATTGAGGTGATATGATCATGACCCATCACATTATATCGACTGGGGAGATCTGGACATAGAGGATGGATCTACCTTTATGGAGTACCAAATAGAGATCAAGGATCAATAAGAGAAGATACTTCATGGGTGATAGATTACCTTGGTGCGTGTTTGGTGGCAGCATGAGAATATTTATGAGAGCACTATGCAATCTTAGTATTCTCACCTATTTAAGTAGGATTTTTATTTTCAAGAAAAAATCCCCAATGTGGGGAGAATTTAATGATTTTTTTACTTTTAAAACATTGAATATTTAAAATAATATTTTTGAGGCTAGGTGATGAGTTAGTGGGCGATTTTTGGACTCGGACACACTCGGTATTGTTATAATAAAAATTTAAAATATATTTTGTCACGCATGCACAATTTTTTCTAAAATAAAGGAATAAATCTTGAACAGAGTCTTAGATGGAAAATCTATGACCGCCATTAAATTAGAAATTTTAGTTTTACCCTAGGTGCGACATAATTCTTATCGATGTCGAGTGGTTCGTTTAAGTGCAATCGCAAGTGTAAATAATAAAATTAAATAATTAATTATTTAATTATTTAATTTCTATGACAAAATATAATTCTAAAAAATCATAGTTAAAGCTAAACCCTAGTGTTAGACACATAGACCTAGAATTATTTAGATAGTCATGGAGGAGTGTTTGGAGGATGAAAATGGGATCAAGTATCAAATATTGATTTTAAAAGGTGTCATCTTCACCAAAGGAGTTTGTAGATCTCACTAGTGCTAGCAACATAGAAAAATTCCTTCTCAATTATCGATCCAAACTTAAGGTGGATAATTCTTTATATTTTTTAATCTTGTATTTATTTTACCCAAGTCAAATGTGAATTAATTATCTAGATCATTAATTCACAGGTCGATCGTTGGATTACTATTGTCGAATTATATTCCTAGGATTAGGAATTGATGATATTTTACTATTCTTTGTTATGCTCTTTAAATTTTTACCTCGTGAAAACAGATTGTGGACAACCCAAATAATGGTCAAGGTTCATTTATTATTTGTTTGTTTTGTGCATTTCTTCCATCGTTCTTCGCATGTTTGTCATTGATGTTTCCTTTCATCGGCGGTTTGAAAAATACCTGATAGACGATTGTCATGCAATAAATCCTTGGAACAACATATCATAACCATGTTTTATTATTTGGGATCGATATCATGTTTTTGAATCATAGCGATGATGAAGGATTGGGATTGTATTAAGAGTTCTTGTTTTTCAGAATCAGGTGTTCAGACGACACAGAGCTATCAGAATCATTTCGTGAGTATATTGGTGGCCAGAATCTAGCCACCAGAAATGATTGAAGTTCAATAAACTCAAATCCAAATTTCATAGGTGATATTTTTGGCTAGAATGATGAGGAGGTTTCATGATCAAAACCATGTGGAAACCAACGATTTTTAGAAAATCCCGACATACTTGGCGTGTAGTTTGAAGAACACATGACTTGTAGTCACTTGCCTGTGGTGGATAGGGTTTTGAAAAAATAAAATATCACACACCATGTGGGACCTACCACACACCGTGTGACCCATGATTGGTGACTCGATGTGTACCCCTAGGGTGTATGGGCATAGACATGTCCAGGTACACAAGCACATTTAGAGTACACGTACATGAACAGATACTCATACACGATCAGAGTACCCAGAAATGACTAGATACATGGGAGAGACTAGAGTACATGAGCATGGATAGGTACTCAGACCTGACCAGAGTACTCTAACACTACCAGGTACATGTGAACAACTAGAGTACACAAGCACAAACCAAAGTACATAGATAAGGGCTAGAGTGCACGAGAAGACCTAGGGTAGCTAAGAAACATTATGTATAACCTATAAAAGTAATTTAATTTTCCTAGGGATGGTTTAGGACCACTTTTTATTCCATATAGACTAGTTTATTTAGTGTGTTTTCCCTTGTTCAGTGTCTATGAGGGTACAATGAAGCATCATGTAATGAGCGTAGGATGTGATCCACTCCATGGGATTAGTCTCAGATAGAGTCTATAATCCCTCCATGTGGCCTAGGGTGTGATTATCTATCATTTTATTATTCCCTAGGTAGGTCCAAGAATCACATGAATAACATAATTGAGCATTTGATCCCCTAATTAGTGGTTTATTCATGATAGGGTCAAGTATAACCAAAATCTCTTAGGTGAGATCCATTATATTTGGATCAATATCTTCATAGTTCTAGTGTTTACTTATTTATGGTGAGGCCTAATGGGAAAAACCTCTCATCTAAGCACTATTATCATTATAAATACTCGTGGAGTGATTTCTCCTAGAAAAGTGTTACCTTGAAGCCTCGAGTAGAATCCTAGGCTAGCAGTGTGGTGGTGACTTTACCTTGGAGACTTGGTGTCTTACTTTAGTACATCTGGGTTATTATTATTATGTATCATATTTTTATTGAAATTCATTTATATTGATTAGTAGACTACTCTATTAATGCTTTATATTTGGTTATTTCAAGGTGTCCTACTAGGTATTTATATACCCACCCCTTTATGGGATCTTCCTACACATGTGATATCATATACAGATGATAAGACTTTTGGTGGGGTCCTAGGTGGACCCGGAGCAGGTAAATCATAGTTGATCTTGAAAAACCATGGTTCTTACCAGGTGTTACATTTGATAGTAGTCCCCTCCTTACTAGAATATTGTAATCTATTTATATATTTGGTAGGATTGTATTTGTACTTTTATGCTTTCCTATACTTGTGTTGTACTCTGATGTGGGATATAGATGTATACATATATTTTTGGTATCATTAGATTTTTTCTTCCATAATTGTGTGGGTGTTTGGAGATGTGTATGTGCATACATGCACCTTAGGATAAGTCCTCTCATGCATTATATATGATTACTTGACACTAATCTATATCCCCTAACTCATTGGAGGTGGGCTTAGGGGTGTCACCTTTATCTTACTGTCATCCAGATGGGCCCCAATGGGTTAGGTCATAGAATATAAAGGTATTGGAAAATGATGATAAAGGGGGTGGACTCAAGAAAGGCTAGGTGATATTCACGTGCGGGGAACATAGCACTGATAAAGGTGGGTCATATCATTGATAAAAGGGTTGGGTTGGATAAAAAAATTAATTTTTTTAGAATTTTATTAGCGCTAAAAAAGAACCGATAAAGGTGACTTTTATATGTGACTTTGTTTTAGTGCTGATAAAGGTTGTGGATTTTAATGGAAATAGATTTTCATTAATTTTTAGCACTAAAAAATATCATTTATAGCTATAATAGTGTATTTTGTTCAAATAGTTCCAATATTCAGTTGTAGTTATTACATTAAAATAAATTTTTTATTTTATTAAATCTTGTTTGTTGTTTATTTCCCTGGTAAATAATCCATAATACCCCTATACTCATTTTAAGGCTATATAAAGTGGAGTAGTCTAGTCTGATTTGTAAAGTGTTTGGAATTTGCTGGAATGTGTGGAATGGGCATAAATTACTCATGGTTTTCTTGGGAGATACAAAAATCGATTGGGTATTACTCGAGCAATCTATGAGTTATTTGTTTTATCACTTACACACATAGAACGGAGGGTATAATGAGAAAAGGTTTTTGTTAATTTAATTTTCACCAAAACCAACCAACCATGCATGAACAATGAAACCTTTTTAGATCCTCTCATTTATTAATTTATAAGAATAATATTCAATAATTTTAGGACAAGGGTAGTGAAAAAACCAATATTTTCATATATTTAAATTTTATATCCATGATTTTGTTCCCAAATTTTGATCAATTATTGTGTAAACATAACATTTATCTAATTTATGAATAACATGGAATTTAGTTTTTAAATGGATTAAAACTTGATTTTTGATTGTTTATTTCATCTTTGGAAATTTTAGAATGAATATTGCACTTGACTTTCGATGATTTGATGCAATTATAGGATTTTTGAAGGTGATTTTGAAGGCCCAGAATTTATTTCAGGGAGTTTGGAGTTTAGTTAGAGAGATTCTAGAAGCACTATACTAGATTTGGGAAGAAAATGGCTAGAGAAAATAACTTATGGTGTTTTTGAAGGACCATTATTCTATGTGTAGGATATTTTAGGAGGTCATATGATATTTGAGCATGTTGAATTTTTTTAAAAGAAAAAATTCATACATATTGAAAATTTCATCTATGAATATGAAAGTCCAACATGGAATTTGATATTTCACCTATGTGTAGGAGATTTCATCAACACATAAGTGTATTTACAATGTAGGGTAATTTACTTTGTGAAATATTAATAATTTTCTGAAGGATAATAAATATAGAAAAGTTGATGCTGCAAACTTCACAGATTAAAATTGATGATCAGTTTTGAGATTAAAACTAAGGATTTAAGACACCACTTCATCATGTATGAAACCAGTTAAAGGATTATATGTGGATCATAACATGAAAAAATATTTTGATTAAGAACCAACGGTGGAAGCTATGTATTTTTTGGAATATTGGACCGTGATGGAGATTTGAAGTCACAGGAAAAAAGATAGCTTTATATAAATTCAAAAAAAGGATCTTAGAGGTTTTTAAATGGCCCTAGGAATATGGAAACTGAATCTCTTAAAAAGAAACCCGAGGTTAAATCTAGGGAGGGGGATATCAGGCTACTTGCTAGAGAATCAGTTTTTATTTCTATTTTGATTTTATTTTACTACTTTCTTAGTTTCATAATGCCTTATACTTCATCCCTCATCTCTATTAACCTTCAAATGGATGGGTAAATTATGAGTGATCGGGTAAGGGGATGAGATACATTGTAATGATTAAGTTATTCACTTAATAAATAAAACTCTCTTCTATTGATTGACTTTGATTTTGAGTGGTTGTATATCAATTTTAATATAACCATGTTTAAGGTTTTTAACTTGTACATTTTATACTTGTTAAATAAGAAATTTATAATCTCCCTTTACCTATTATAACTTATCCTCAAGGAATATAATATATTGGTTGGTGAGTTTTTAGAAATTTTTGAAATGTGTGTGGAGCCAATCTGTTACCTCCGAGTTTCCAAGTAGCACTAAAACTTGATTGGGTATTTCCTTGGTATTTTAGAATTGTTTTTATTACTTTTCACACTTAAAGTAAGGGGGGATAACCAAGAAATAATCATTGTTAGATTATTCTCTATAATAACCTTTATCTAAGGGTGATTAGTGAATCAATTGAGGAATATTTCATTTATCAATTAATAAGAAGAGAAGTAAAAATATTTTAAATACTATGATAACTTTCCAAATAAAAATCCAACCTTGAACCCATCACTTTCTTCATTATATTCCTTTTAATATCTTTACTTAATTTTTTTTTTCATAGCTCTATTTTTTTTCAAACCACCCTTTTTTTCTTAGGTGACAATTGATTTTGATCACTCCTATATGGAGACAACCTAGGGTTTCCACTACAAATATATTTAAACTATGAAATAATTTATTTTTACACATCCCATGTTACATATAAGTGTCAAAACATGAAATAATTTAAGAGGTGGAAGTTCCAATAATCTAACCTTTAATTTGTATTACTAGAATCTCTAACAACCCACTTATCACTTATGATCTAGAAATTGAAAGAAACTTGTTAACCAGACTTCAGAATTTAAACTTAAAAGATGACTTTTAGGAAGTTTCCTTGATAGACTCAAGTGAAACGTCTAGCATTCAACTTGACAGTTTCATCATTTTATCCAACCAAAATCATACCTTGAGATAATTTTTGTATCACAATTCCTTAATCAAAACAATTAAAATTTCATGAATTATTTATATGATTATTTTAAACTTAAAACTGGTCTAATACAATTGCAACCAAAGTTCCATAGTTTGTTATTGAACACCTAAATATATATATATAATAATTTTCATTGGTTTTTTTGAATTTTAAGACCTGAGGAGTGACTGAGGAATAGGTAAAGGTCAGAGAATTCCACTTTTCACTTGAATGAGCATCCAAAGAGTGGTTGTACATCCTAAAACTAGGATACATAAGTGGTGATTATAAGATTTAAGAAAAATTATCAACCTATAGAGTTTTGATTTCATTTAATATTTAAAATTAGTTTGAGTATGATAACTTATGTTAAATATTATATTTATATCTAATTATTATTGAATACTCCTCTAGAATTTTGATGAGAACCATATTTCTCAATTAGATACAATTAAAAGTGGTTCTCCATAAAATATTACCAATTAATTTATATATAACATGGTATATTAATTGAGTGAGAAATCCTCCTAAATATAAATGAAACATTCCTACTTTGTATGTGTATCCACTACCACCCTAATGGAAGTGTGTCCTTTATAGGTATTAATAAGTTCGATAAAAAAATCTACGTCAATGAAAAAATCCCTGGGGATTTTCTATCATTTCTATACTGGTATAAGTTATGGTTGCATTACCCCCTTATATTTATAAAATTTAGAATTTACTTACTAGAATACCAAGAATCGTGATATATAATCCATGATATATTTCTTCATAATGTATCATTATAGATGCAATGTGAAATCTGTATACATCTTCACGCTTCTAGGATGGATAGATAATGATTAGATATGTGCAACATCTAGTAGATCCCTCTAAAATTTTGGTATTTAAGGGACACATATATGTTTCCCAAATCTTAAAATTACATCATTATCAATGTTTAACTCTAGAATACACCTTACCTTTTCTTCACCACCATATCCTTTTTCTACACCTCCTTCAACTTCACATGAATGGATGCTTGAGTATTTTTTTTGGGAAAGATAGGATTTATCCCCCTTATCTTATGATTTCATGGTCTATCCTTTGAAAATACATGAGTATTGGGTATCTTACAATCCAAATAATAGATAAGGTATGTCAATTCATCCTTCTCAAAGCATCATACATCTTGTTTACTTTCCTAGGGTGCTAATGAATTGAATTTTCATAGTCACTGATCAACTCCAACCATCTCCTTTGACACATGTTCAACACATTTTATGTGAATATGTACTATAATATCTTATGATAAATATATATATCACAATTTTCACCATATAGGTAATGATTTTACATATATAATGTAAATATTACTATATTTATCCCCAAATCATGCATGGGGTAATTCTACAAGTGGAAATTTAATTTTCATGAAGTATAAGATACCAACATGCCATTTTTCATGAGAACACACCTTAATCCATTATTTAATGCATCATTTAATATAATAAAATATTCTATATTACAGGTTAATGTGAGTACAAGTTCCATGAACAACATTCTCTTGAGTTCCTTGAAATTTTCATGACATTCATTTAGCCAGAGGAACATGACTTCCTTCTGAGTTTACTTGGTTAGTTAACTTGACTATCATGAGAAATTTATTACAAATAATTGATATTATCCAGTTAATATAAGAAAATTATGTATCATTATTATAGTGGTTGGTCTTGAAAATTCTTAAATTACCTCTATATTTTAAGGATCTACATATATATTTTTTCTTGTTATTACACGACCCAATAATGATTCTTTATGTAGCTAGAATTTTCATTTCGAAATTTGGAATACAGTTTCTAATTTCTCAATATCTTCAACACAGTACTTATATGATATTTATTCTCTTACTTTCTTTTATAATATATATGAATATCATATATAAATACCATGAGAAATTTATCAATGTTGTAACATCCCACCCCTTCTCATTGGCTAGAGAATGTGGAAGGATATTACGTGGATTTAAGAGACACCCCCAAGGCTCCAAAGGCTAGAAATAAATTCCAAGGGCTTAAATAAAATTGGGGGAAGATTTTACCTTTAAGATTAAAAAAACCCAACCAACACATCATAACCAAATAACTAATAAATTATACATGATCATAATATAATACAACTCAAAGAAATTACATTGATATTAAAACCAAACTTTAATAGGCAACATGGCGGAAGACTACAATATCAAAGTGCATAGCATAAGACAAGATTAATAAAACTCAATGACCCCAAGACATAAATCCTAGATCCCAACATACTCCATTATTAAAACTCCAAAATATATCTCAACCCTCATTAATGACCACTAAATAATTGTGATTCTTTACCTTTACCTGTATCCTAGTAGATGATATTTGAAAAATAACCAATGTTCCAAAGAAAGGGTGTGTAATGAAACTTAGTAGGTTTTCCCCAAATGACTCCCCTACTCATTACATTATGATAGAAAAATTTAGCACATTTATATAAAAAAAATTTATATGAAAACCATTTAAAACAATTCAATAATTGATAACCATGCCAAACAATTCCATACCAAAA
The DNA here is from genome assembly GCA_963277665.1 of Viscum album. NCBI lineage: Eukaryota > Viridiplantae > Streptophyta > Magnoliopsida > Santalales > Viscaceae > Viscum > Viscum album. The sequence continues at coordinate 59,729,546 of OY728156.1, forward strand.
TAGTTTTCTCACATAAACTAATTTCCAAAGAAAAAAACTAAGCAAGTCATTCCATCCATTCAATGAATTTAATTTGCATTAACCATTCCATTTTAATTATCCACATACACCCATACAAGAAATCTTGGTGTTAACATTGATGGTGGAACTTCACATCCATAACTCGTCCCTTTGATGGTGGTACTTCATGACCAATATCCATCCCATTCATTCATGCTCAACAAATTAAGCCAACCACATTACAATGTAACATTTTCCATACCAATTCAACCATTTCAATAAAAGCACACTTTTTTTGAAAACCAAACCAACAAACCATTTCAATAAAATCAATTTTTTTATTGAAAACACTTTTCCATGCATAAAAAATATGTAACCATTTTAAAATCAAGCTACCATTTTCACTTTCCACCAAAATACCCAATTTTCAAAATTTCAAAAACTGTCACCAAATTAGGTTTACATAAATCATTTCAAAACAATTTCACAATAAAATTTTTACAAAAAAAAATCAATTTGAAATTAATGCTTCAAGTTCTAAATAGAGGAGTCGAGGGTGAAGCCTCCTAACTTAGAAAATTTAGAGAAAACAAATAATAACACTAAAATTCCAACAAAACTGAGTCAAATATCCAAAAACCAACATTAGATCCATTCCAATATAATCAACAATGCCAAATCTAACCACTATTGGAATAAAACACCTTATATCTATCTATAGTGGACTAGATCTATGAAACTGAGAGAGAGAGAAGTATATTTATGAAAACCACCAAAAACCACCATAAATGAAGACTTACTAGAGGAATATAGCTTCAAAGCACCAAGAGAATACTTTATAACACCTTCAAATTGATGGGGAAAGGTTACATAGTGTTTGAGAGGAATAATAATGGAGTTATGATCGATTTGGATTAAAAATGTGGGTTTGAGAGGTGAAAATGAGTTAGATTGTGACACACCAAAACTTATTTCTCATATAATAATAATATTATGGTTTTATTATATTCAATTTTCATGATATCTGAATAAAACATATGAAATAAAAATAAGGCATTCTTATTAAACCCTGAATTGTTTAAATAGCTTCAAAACTAGGAGAATCCAACAAACCAAAAATACCTACTAAAAGCCCTATCAGAGCTACTGGAAGTCCACCTAACACAACAATGAGACCCAATAAATAGTGAAGGTCCTTCAGATCAGTAAGAATGAAAAACATCACATCCAAAACCACAACAGCTATATTGAGCATTAGTGGGATGATAAGCATCATATTCGTCAAATTGTCTTGAATTTGGAACACCCTGATTCATGATTTTATAAAACCTTAATTCGACTGTTTCCCTTAAGAGACCGTTGAGTTTCTAATGGCTATAATTATAGCCGTTGGTCATTCTGGTGGATTAATTTAATATACCTAGGTATAATTAGTTTTCCAAAATATTTAAAGTATGCATTGAAATTATAACATTAAATATATAAACTCTTTTTATAAACTTTAAAAAGGATAATGATTTAATATTTTAGCTACACTTAGTAAAATTTAAAAATTAGGTATGTATTTTAAATACCTTTCAAATATTTCAAATGTGTTCAAAAGAGTTTATAAATGTTTTCATTCTTGGTGTTTAAACCAAGGTTTTAACTAAAACTATGTCTTTTATTTTTTTAATATTAGTATAAGCTTTTCTTAATGATCTATTAAACATTGATTTGTCACTTTTTTTTTTAAAATTTAGTATTTATAAAAATAAGGAAAATATTAGCTTTAGGACTTTGTTTAGTCATAATAAAAGAATTCATGTTTGATTGAAGACACCTATATAAGTATATAAAAACCTATTTTTATATTTAACAAAAAATAAACATTTACTTTGTTAAAATTTAGGTGAGTACCCCACCTAGCCGAGGGCCACCTTGAAGGCAGCACTCTAGGCCTTGACGGGCATCTCACCCATAACCCCATAGAAATGGCCCAGGGGTAGTGTGCATGCAGGGTGCATGCTAAGACACAAACACACAAGAAGCATAGCTTGACCTCATCGCATATGGGTAAGTGTGAAAGGACTAGAGCGTGCCACCGTGTGGGGTGACACAACGACGTGGGTGGGTACAGAAGTGCGCCTGTAGAAAAACCCGGTACGGGGCGGTACTGGGAGGGGAGAGGGAGTAATCTGAGAAATGGATCAGAGTCTAGGGATTATAAAGGAGCTGTGGAAGCCCCTCTGTTTCGATGTGGGATGATGAAAATCAGCTGGGATCGGATCTGGGCCATTCGATCACACTGCTTGCGATCTAGGCCGTCTGTTTCGGCTCAGTCCTCGATCCTCAGTATCCATGGTATATCCTCTATGTTTTTGTGCATCATCCGATCCGCCACGATCTAATAGAATCCATCCAAGTTATTTTAAATTACTGTATCTCTCGTAGCCGTCCGATCATCTCCTCAGCAGATCTCAACCGTCCATCTCTTTTAAAAATCTGTAGACTCACCTCCACCACTGGATATTCTCTCAGTTAATCTCCTCTATCCATTCTTTTTCTAGTTTTCTACCATTCAGTGTCTTCTTCTTCCTCCGCATGCACTGCACTAGTGGGTTTTTCCACTTTCACCATTTTTTTCTTCACCCGTGACACTAGTGGTCCCTCCTTGCTCTCATCTTCCACAAAGACTCTCCCTCAGTCATATTTTAAACTGAGAATCTCTCGATTTTCCATCAAGTGCTATTAAAGATAATTTATATAATATAGTTTATATACATATCTCATTTTCACCCTAACCTCTCGGTTCTTCCTCTTCTCAAGCCTCCTTCTAGCCTTCTTGAGCCTCTCCACCTCATTCAAAACAGGTAAGGGATTTTAGTTGTCTTGATTTTTTGTGTAGAAAATATATACATATATATATATATATATTTATATATATAACCTTACGGTTTAGATAAAAAAACACTCTTATGACCGATTCTAGGACTTCTAGATTTTGGGTTTAAGTATTATTTAAATATATGGGGGATTATATTTCTCATAAAAAACATATTCATATAATTACTATATTTATTTATACATTTTTATATATATGTATATATTTTTAAAAACAAACCTTTTATATCTTTTGGCATGATTTTCAATTTATACACCCCAGATTAACTAATGTTCCTAATGGGTTTAAAACATGAAAGTGTCATTAAAAATTTGATTTTTTATTTAAGATCATTTATATACACTTTATATAATTGGTTATATATATGTCTACATATACATATATATATATTTATTCATACAGGTTTAGATAAACCTCTATTATAATCAAAATTAAGACTCTTAATTTTTAAGCTTCAAAGTTTAAGTAGTTTTTTAATATGTAAAGAATTATATTTTTGTACAGAACTCTTATATATGTATGTACAACTATATGCATATGTACCTTTGGGTTTTAGTAATTAACTAATTTAGTTTTCATAAAAACCAATTTTTGGTGATTTAATTATGTATGCAGGATGTATAATGCTCATTATAATTTATTAAATCATAGGTTGGTTGAGAAAATATTGTGTATGCACTTTGAATTATAGTACATATAATTTTTAACCAACATTTAAACAAGAACATTAGTCACCCTAGAGTATTCTCTCCTAATATTTTTAAAATAATGAAATAATTCATTTATTTTTCAAAAGAACTTGAATCTGCCACAATTTTTTTTTCAATCATTAAGTTCTATTTTGTTAAATATGACCATTTATAAGCATGTGTTTTAAATATAAATGGAAATTATCCTAATTTTAGAATCATGCATTCTGAAATTTAAAATTTTTACATTCATAATAAGGATTCTATGTATTGTCCTTTTATGTGATAAACTTGTAATTATTTAGTTGTCATTACATATGCTATAATCTTCTTGTCATACATATCATTTTTTTTCATATCTATAATAATATTTTTATTAACACTCATATGCATGGTTCACTTTGTATATGCAAATAATAAAGAATGTAACCAAACTCAAATATCCTTTTATGGAATAAATAATGTAAATTATTCAAAGTGATATGGGACACTTTGAATAATATGAAATGAGAAATTAAATATTCAAAGTGGTATGATATATTTTGAATACACGACCCTATTTGGCATATGAGGAATGTATTAGACTTGGTATAATGGGTTGGGGGCCGGTTAATTAAAGCCCCTCGATGCATCGATAGTTCTCATGAAACAATTAGGTCACAACACGAGGCCAATGACATTTCAGGTCTTGACCCGAGGTCTTGATGAGGTATGGAATTATATGTTACCTCATTTTGTCTATAGAATTTAATTAATCAAGTGTGTATTCAACTGGAGAATATGCTTGATTAATAGATTTATGAAATTTGATTAATCAAGTGTGTATTCAACTAGAGAATATGCTTGATTAAGAGATTTATGGAATTTGATCAACTAAGTGTGTATTCAACTAGAGGATATTCTTGGTTAAAAATCCTGTACCTATGAGATTCAGAAGAAGTAAATACTATGGAATATTTTTTATTTAGCACATATTATTTATTCAACACCCAGAGATTTATCAGCCAGTGTATGTTTCATAGTAGTAAAGGATGAAATCAAAGTTATTATTTTATGCGCAACTCTGAACATGTATTACTCTAAGTTATTAATTTTGTACTTTAATATTCACATTTCATATCCATTAAAGTTATAATGACTTTTACTTATTATTTTGTACACCATATGATCTATATGAGCATGCTTATAAATTGAACATGTTTCCTTATAACTCTGTTAGAATTACATGAAATGTGCTCTTATTATTCTTAGACTAAATTCTATGTTATGATACATGTGTTACAGTATTCCTTAAGAAAAGTTTTTATGGAAAATTTTAAAGGAATGTTTTAAAAAGGTTTTAATTGGTATATTATGTTATTTTAAAACCCATTACTGAGTATTTTTATGCTCACCATACGTTTTAAATCTATTTTATTTTATAGGATTTGTATATTTGAGTTCATCTATTTGGTGACTGCTCAATAAATACATTTTTGTTCAGTTTTGAAGGAATTTTAATATTGATATTTGATTCTCCAGGACATAAACCAAAAATATTGTCTTTAGTGGAACATGTGTGTGTGATTTCATCTTTCCTTTTTTAAAAAAAATTATACACCATGTTTTATTTAAACTCTTCACCTGCTTCGGGGAAGTCTGGGGTTAGGGAATGAAAGTTGGTATCAAAGGATTAGTTTATATATTTCTGGAAAATTAGAACAATACTAAAAACTTGATTATGTATTACTAAGTATAATATTTCTTAAAATTTTCAGATGGATGATGAATCAAGCCTTCTGTCTCTTCCAACTGAAGTATTAGAGACCATAGTGGGAAAATCATGTGTAGAAAATTACGTGAATTTTTAAAACATTCATTCATCATATAAAACCCTCTACCATGTATACAATTCTCCTCATGTACTCAAACTTCACTGAGGAGGAGTTTTCGACTATTTTCTCATGATGAACACTCAACTCCCATTCTATTCACAACAAGGGAAATACTTTGAGGGTATCTTTAAATGTTTTACCCTAGCCAATAATTTCTTTTCTCTGGGGGACTTCAAAGAGGATACCCAAGAAGGTGACCTCTGAGCAGCGTATCTATGTAAAATTTTGAGCTACGGTCTTTTTGGTCAAGTTATGGACTTTGAATCCCTTGAGAACAAGACTACACCTTTATATTGCTGACATCAAGTTCATACAGATGTCGCTCAAATTGATACCCGACATGCTTCTCTCAATCTGAACTTTAGATGTCCACATTCAGTTGATACTAGTTTCACATGTTGCATCTGGACCAAAGAGATTGAAGAATTTGGAACTGCCTTGTGGATCTGTCTGTTTGGGAACTGGGAAAATCACCAGCATTGGTGGTATCTGTGAGTGTCATCTTGGAGGACGTTCAAAAATACATACTAGTGTTGTGAGAGTGAGCTAGTAGTTATGTTACACCTTGGGTTTTTGAAATTTTTATAATTGTATAATGTTATATGTTTTGATACTTTAAAACAATTTTACAAATAAAGTCACTATTTTAATATGGTTGTTCCTTGCTAAATAAAACTTATCTCTTAAATTTTCAGATAGAAGACATGAGTTCACCAACTAATATTTTATCACTTCCTACGGAACTGTTAGAGATTATAATTGTCAAGACATGCTCTAAAGAATACCATCCCTATGCAAACTTACATTTGGCTTGTAAACAACTCCATCAGGTGTCGGACCGCCCAAACATCCTCCATCTTTACCAAGAAAACAATCTTGTCTATTACTATATTGAAAATGAACAATTTGTTGAATATAGGCAAAGAAGAAAGTATCATGAAGCTATTTTTCTATGTTTCACTTTGGCTGATAACTACCGAGCTGTAGGTAAATTTATAGAAGCTTCTTTGGATGGTGACCATCGAACGACCTACCTATTTTAGGTCCTGAGTTTTAGTATGTATGAGAAACTCTATGACATCAATATTTTCAAGCACGATGTGGTGCGAGGGATTTATGGGGATTTAGTCCACTCTAAACTCTCCATCCTTCACACCTCTCATGCCCCTCTATGGAAGGAAGATTGCTTTAGGAACAGGTTTGACCCTAGCTATTCACAGTGTATCTAGCCCAAGGAAATCAAGGAGTTGAATACTACCATAGGAGTCAACCTGAGGTCTTCAGCACCCTACCCTCAGTGGTGTTCCTGGTAAAGGGACCTTGGTAGGTGACATGAGTCTGGTTTTTCTAGTGGATTGTGTACAAATATTTTAGAATTTTGAGGATGCAATTATTTAAAGGGGGGGGGGGATATTGTGACGCCCCAAAAATTATTTCTCATGTAATAATAATATTATGGTTTTATTCTGTTTAATTTTCATTCTATCTGAATAAAACATATGAAATAAACACAAGGAATTTTTATTAAACATATAATTTTTTACATTGCTTCAAAACTAAGAGAATCCAAATAACCAAAAATACCTACTAAAATCCCTATTAGAGATAATAGAACTCCACCTAACACGAAAATGAGACCCAGTAAATAATGAAGGTCATTCAGATCAGTCAAAATGAAAAACATCACGGCCAGAACCACAATAGATATACTGAGAATTAGTGGGATGATAAACACCATCTTCATCAAATCGTCTTGAATTTTTAACACCCTGACTCATGTTTTTATAAAGCCTTAATTCGACTGTTTCCCTAAGGAGACCATTTAATTTCTAACGGTTATAATTATAGTCATTTTTCATTCTGGTAGATTAATTTAAAATACCTAGGTATAATTATTTTTCAAAAATATTTAATGTACGCATTGAAATTATAACTTTAAATATATAAAATATTTTTATAAACTTTAAAAAGGATAGTGATTTAATATTTTAGTGACTCTTATTAAAATTTCAAAATTAGGTATGTATTTCAAATACCTTTCAAATATTTCAAATATGTTGAAAATCATTTATAAATCTTTTCATTCTTGGTGTTTAAACCTAGGTTTTAACTAAAAATACGTCTTTGATTTTTGTAATACAAGTATAAGATTTTCTTAATGATGTATTAAAAATTGATTTATCACTTTGTGTTTTTAATAATTAGTATTTATAAAACTAAAGAAAATATTGCCTTTAGGACCTTTTTTAGTCATAATAAGAGAATTCATGTTTGATTGAATACCTATTTTTATATTTAACAAAAAATAAAAATTTACTTTGTTAAAATATAGGTGAGTACCCCACCTAGACAAGGCCTACCTTGAAGGTAACCCTCTAGGCCTTGATGGTAATCTCACCCACAACCTCCTAGAAATGGCCCGGGGTAGTGCGAATGCAGGGTGCATGCTAAGAAGCGCACATAGGAAGCATATATTTCCCTTAGAGTGCACGCCTATGTGTGCAAGGACCAGATCACATCACCGTTCAGGGTGGAATGGAGGTGTGGGTGGGTGCATGAGTGTGCCTATAGAAAAACCCGATACGGGGCGGTACTGCGAGGGGAGAGGGAGTAATCTGAGTGATTGATCAGAGTCCTGAGCTTATAAAGGATCTGTGGAAGCCCCTCTATTTCGACGTGGGATGATGAAAATCAGCTGGGATTGGATTTGGGCCATTCGATCACGCCATGTGCGATCTGGGAAATCATTTTCAGCTCGGTCCTCAATCCTCAGCAACCGCGATATATACTCAATTTGTTTTGTGCGTTGTCCAATCCTTCATGATCTAATTTCAGCCATCCAAGTTATTTTAAATTACCATGTCTCCCATATTTTTCTGATCATCTCCTCAATAGATCTCAACCATACATCTCTTTTTAAAATCCGAAGAATCGCCTCCACTACTGGATCTTCCCTCAGTTAATCTCTGATGTCTATTATTTTTCCGATTTTTCTATCCTGAGGTGTCTTCTTCTTCCTCCGCATGCACTGCACCAGTGGGTTTTTCAACTTTCTCTATTTTTTTTCTCTACCCGTTACACTAGTGGTCCTTCCTTGCCCTCATTTTCCACAAAGACTCACCCTCAGTCATCTTTTAAATCAAGAATCTCTGAGTTTTCTAGCAAGTGTTATTAAAGATAATTTATATAAAAAAGTTTATATACATATCCCGTTTTCACCCTAACCTCTCAGTTCCTCCTCTTCTCAAGACACATTTGAGCCTTCCTGAGCCTCTTATCCTTATTCAAAAGAGGTAAGGTATTTTAGTTGTCTTTCTTTGTTATGTTGAAAATATTTACATGTATATAGGTGTATACTCACATATATATATATATAACCTTATGGCTTAGATAAAAAAAACTCTCTTATGCCTGATTCTATGACTTCTGGATTTTGGGTTTAAGTATTATTTAAATACTCGAGGGATTATATTTCTCATGCAAAACATATTCATATAATTGGTATATTTGGTTATACATTTGTATATATATGTATATATTTTTAAAAACAAAACTTTTATATCTTATGGAATGATTTTCAATTTATACACCCCTAATTAACTAATGTTCCTAATGGGTTTAAAACATGAAAGTGTCATTAAACATTTGATTTTCGATTTAAGATCCTTTATATACACTTTATATAATTGGTTATATATATGTCTATATATAGATATATATTCATACAGGTTTAGTTAAACCTCTATTATACTCAAAATTAAGACTCCTAATTATTAAGCTTCAAAGTTTAAGTAGTTTTGTAAAATCTAAAGAATTGTATTTTTGTACAAAACTCTTATATATGTATGTATGGATATATGCATATGTACCTTTGGGTTTTCATCATAAAATAATTAAGTTTTCATGAAAACCAATTTTTGGTGATTTAATTATATATGTGGGATGTATAAAGTTCATTATAATTTATTAAACCATGGGTTGGTTGAGAAAATATTATGTATGCACTTTGAATAATAGTACATATAATTTTTAACCCACATTTAAACAAGAATATTAGTCACACTAGAGTATGCCCTCCTAATATTTTTTAGAAGAATGAAATAATTCGTTTATTTTTCTAAAGCACTTGAATTCGCCATAATAAATGTTTTCAATCATTAAGTTCTGTTTTGTTAAATATGCCCATTTATCAACATGTGTTTTAAATATGAATGGAAACTATCCAAATTTTAGAATTGTTCATTCTGAAATATAAAATGTTTACATTCATAATAAGGATTCTAGGGATTGTCATTTTATGTGATACACTTGTAATTATTTAGTTTTCATTACATATGCTATAATCTTCTTTCCATACATATAATTTATTATCATAACCATAATAACATTGTCATTAACACTCATATGCATGGTTCACTTTGTATATGAAAATACTAAAGAACTCAACCAAACTCAAATGTCCTTTTATGGAATAAAGAATGTAAATTTCTCAAAGTGGTATGGGACACTTTGAATAATATGAAATGAGAAACTAAATATTCAAAGTGGTATGGGACATTTTGAATATAATACCCTATTTTTCATATGATAAATTTTTAGATTCAGTATAACGGGTTGGGGACTATTTAATGAAATCCACTCGATGCATCGATAGTTCTCATGAGACAATAAGGTTAGGGCAGGAGGCCAATGACATTTCAGGTCTTTACACGAGGTCTTTACGGGGTCTGGCATTATATGTTCCCTCATTTTTTCTATATAATTTAATTTATCAAGTGGTATTAAATTGGAGAATATTCTTGATTAAGAGATTTATGAAATTTGATTAATCATGTGTGTATTCAACTAGAGAATATGTTTGATTAATAGATTTATAGAATTTTATTAACCAAGTGTGTATTAAATTGGAGGATATGCTTGGTTAAAGAGCCTATACCTATGAGTATCAGAAGAAGTAAATGATATGGCATATTGTTTATTTAGCACATATTATTTATTCATCACCTAGAGATTTTCCATCCAGTGTATGTTTCACAATAGTAAAGGATGAAATTGAAATTATTATTTTATGCGCAACTCTGAACATGTATTACTCTTAGTTATTAATTTTAACTTACATATTCACATGTCATATTAATTAAAGTTATAATGACTTTTACTTATTATTATATACTCTATATGATCTGTATGAGCATGCTTATAAATTGAACATGTTTCCTTATAACTCTGCTAGTATTCCTTGAAATGTGATCTTCTAATTCTTAGACTAAATTCTATGTTATGATACATGTGTTACAACATTCCTTAGGAAAAAATTTTATGGAAAATTTTAAAGGAATGTTTTAAAAAGGATTTAATTTGTATATTATATTATTTTAAAACCCCTTACTGGGCATTTTTATGCTCACCCTACGTTTCCAACCTATTTTCTTTTATAGGTTTAGTAGATTTGCGTCCCTCTATTTGGTGACTGCTCAATGAAGACATTTTTGTTCTATTTTGAAGGAATTGTAATATTTGTATCTGATTATCCAAGACCTAAACCAAAATTATTCTCTCTAGTGGAACATGTGTGTGTGATTTCAGCTTTCCTTTTTACAAAAAAACTTACACACCATGTTTTATTTAAACTCCGCACTAGCTTCGGGGCAGTCCAGGGCTGGGGCATGAAATAGATCCACAATTTTAGGATCTCAATTTTAAACCATGCATAGTTAATCACACATTTAGGAAAACCATGCAATAACCACGCATTAACCTCTTCCTCAAGAAGCACCTCACATAGTTTTCCCACATAGTTAGAAAAACCATGTTCCAACTATGCCAAATATCAATGTCCCACGTTGCACAATTTCTCCTAGGTGGCTGCATGATTTTTTCAAAATTTTCACCTTATCCATGTACCTACCCAGAGCCATCTATCTCCCTATGCATGGTTTCCTATATAAGTTTCATGGTTTTCACTAACCGTGTACCAACCATGTACCTTTATAAAAGAACTAAAACCATTCCAAATGTCTTCAAAACAATCCCAAAATTCACCCATATACTTTACATACTTAAAAAGCATAAAAATAAGGGTTACTTAATTGAAATCAGGGGTGATAAATTATCCCCACTGTTAGAATTTCCATCCCCAGAAAGTAGAAAACCATCATTGATCTGAAAGAGTTCTAGCCATCTCTCTTTCATTTCCTTCTCCCATTCCCAAGACTCTTCTGAAATATGGCCATGATTCCACAAAACCCATACTATACCAATTCTTTTCCCATGCAAGACATTCTATTGCCTATCCATAATCCACACTGGTAGATGAAACAAAAAGAATCTGGATCTAGGTCAATGTGATCCCATATAATCACATGGTCAGGAATAGGCTAATACTTTTTCAACTAAAATACATAAAACACATTTTGCATCGCACTGAACTTGGTGTAAAATTCAACCATTATTCCACCTCTCCACCATGTTCAAGTATCTCAAAGGGCCAATGTATCTAGGAGATAACTTTCCCTAATTCCAAAAAAAATGATTCCCAAGATGTGGAAATATTCTAAAAAACACATGATAAGTCACCTTGAACAAAAATGGTTGTCGATGATTATACACATACGATTTATGATGACTTTGTGACGTATATATATATTTCTTGATCAATTGAGCCTTCTACATTGTTTCTTGGATAAGGCTCAACCCAACCAGTGAAGTCTCCCCTATTTACACCGAACAAAGTGGAGAACAACAAGGACTCCCATACAATTCTTGAAAATGAGCCATATGTATTGAGTCTTGATAACTATTATTATATGATAACTCTACTAACGGTAAATGATCCTCCCAGGAGCCACAAAAATCCATTAAAAAAGACTGCAACATTCCTCCCAATGTTTTTATCAACCATTTAAATTGTACACTCTTATAAGGATGATATACTGTACTCATAGTCAACTGAGTGCCAAGAAATTTCTGTAAGGATTTCTAAAAATGAGATGTAAACCTCAGATCCCTATCTAAAACTATCAAAACTGGTACATCATGCCTCTTTATCACTTCTTGGATATATATTTTTGACAATTCCTCCACTATATGGGATTTAGGAATTGGAATGAAATGGTCCAACTTTGTGAGCCGATCCACTATCAAACATATGGAATCATGTTTCTGGACTATCCTTTGGAGACATATTACAAAACCCATAGCTATCGTCTCCCATTTCCATACAAGAATAGGTAAATACTACAACATACCTTCTTGTTTTATACAAGACATAAGTACAACCATCTAATTTCTAAACCACAACAATGAAATCTCATACAATTTCCTTCCCTCAATGGTCTCCCAACCATTAAGTTTTGATCTCATAGCAACACATTATGAATCATTTGTTTGTGCCTCTTTAACCATCTTCACCAAATCCAAAATCACCAAAACTGGGAGGAAAACCACTGTACTCCCTCGGTCTTCACAATCCAAGTGCATGTTGGCTAGGAACGACATTAACCACCACTAATCAGAAGCCTCCTTTTCCAACTACGCATATGAATTTCCTCTTAATGCATCTTCCACCGTATTTCTGATAACCGGTGTATACATAAAGTCAAAGTCAAAAATTTGGAGATACTCCACCCATATTTTTTGTCTTATGTTTAAATTCCTTTGTGAGAAAATATGTTTCAAGCTCTTATGATCAGTAAATACTATGAATTTTTTACCAAAGAGGTAATGACGCTAATTATTCAAAGCATGGACTATGGAAGCTAAATACAAATCATGTTTTAGGTAGTACTTATTATGTAACCACAACTTCCTTGATCCATAAACAACAATATGATCTCTATACATGACAACACATCCCAAACCTGATACCAAAGCATCTCAATACACCATAAACCCTTGTCCTGATTTCAGAAAAATCAAGATCGGTGCTGATGTAAGGTGAAATTTATGCTCTTGAAAATAATTTTTACATTCTTTATTCTATTGGAATGGAAAATTTTTCATTATTAAAGATTTCATAGGAGAATATAGTCATGAAAAATCATGAAAAAATCATTGATAATAACCAGACAATATAAGAAAACTACATATCTCGATGACATTCTTTGGAGGTTTCCAAGAGATAATAGACTCTATATTTTCTGGACCCACAAAAAAAAAATTCTTACATTAAATGGACAAGTAAATATACCTATTATATCCAAAAATCACACTTTGATGATTTAAAATATAACAGATGATCCTATAAAATTCCCAACATTGTCGCCAAGTGTTGTTCATACTCAACCTTTGTCCTTGAATACACCAATATGTCATCCAAAAACACCACCACAAAAGAATCCATATACCTCTAAAATATGCAATTTATAAATTCCATTAAGACCACTGGTGAATTCATAAAACCAATAAGAATTACCAAATAATCATAATGGTCATATCTTCTTCTAAAAGATGATTTTAGAATATCATCCTTCAAAACTCGTAATTGGTGATATCCTGATCGTAAGTCAATTTTAGAGAACCACTGAGATCTCTTCAATTGATCTAATAAATCATCAATGTGTGGAATTGGATACCAATTATTTTTCATAAATTTTTTATGTTTATGATAATCCACACATAGACGAAGATTTCCATCATCCTTTTTGACAAACAAGATCGGTGATGCCCACATAGATGTGATCAGCCAAAAGAAAACTTTGATTTCCATTTCTTCTAACTACACTTTTAGCACCCTTAATTATATTGGTGCTATTCGATAATATGGAAGGGAAATAAGACCGGTCACTAGAAGGATATAAATCATAAAATACACTCTCCTTATAGGTGGAAACCCTATGAAATTATTAGGAAAAAAATCATGAAACTGATAAAAAATTTCTATAAAACTTCTATTCTTAATCTTTTCCATCAATTCTAAAGTAAATGATTCCAACTGGTATGATATTTTCCTCACTACTGGTGACAACAACCCTATTTAACCTTTGTTTACACTCTAGTCTCCTCGAAAGTGATGATCGATGTCATCCTCTGTCATAAAAATGAATCTCTGTGTATAATAGTTGATATGAGACTTGCACATCATCAACAATTCATACATAGGATTATGTCATAAGAATTCATCTACAACACTGAGATATCCCATTTCATCTCTACTCTATTAATATTTTTAGAAAATTATCTACACAAAAGGATATACCTTCTCTTTGACGAAGTAGAGTTTGAATTTTTAGCACAGAAGGAATCATGTCAACTTTTAAACTTAGAAAATAAAAAAAATAGGAAGAAATAAAAAAATGGGATGAACGTATATCAAAAAAATATTTCATGAGCACAGAATTCAAAAGAATCATAACTTGAACCATTGATGGTCCAAAATGATCATCCATAATAACTTTTTCAATTCCATATAATTGCTTGCTCACTGTACTTTGTTCCTTATTTCTCTGTTGATATTGTCCTTGCTGAGGAGTCATGATATTCCTAGAATCACCATGGCTAGCTCTATTCTGCTGAAGAAATTGATTCTGATGTCCTTGTCCCATCAAATCATATGATGTTTTCAACACCTGATAAGTGTTCTGAACACCTGACCTTGGATCACTATGACAATAGCACTGAAGATTACCAACCTGTTTACAACCATGGCAAGCTATAGGTTGTGTCTTTCACTCTCGCTTCATGTGGTCTATGGAACTACATTGGAAACATCCTTGTTTTCTCTTAGGTCTTGGGGTAATATTCACCAATATATCTATCTGATTCTGAGCCACACACCCTCCTTGAAAATAGGTTCCCCTCTTTACCTTTCTCCTAGCATTAGAGTTCCCAATATTTATCATAGGTATCAACATACTCTTTTCACCCATAGGTCCTGATATGTCCCATTTATCCATAATCAATCTATTGAAAATCTCTGTATAATATTTTATATAGAGCATGACAATCTTCAAGTGAATTTCCTGCCTCATCCATGATTCAAATATTCATTCCTTCAAGGATGCACTGGCAGCAAATTCGGGTGCAAAGTGGACTAAATTCATGAATTTTTCCACATAGTCTATGATAGATAGGTTTTATTTATTCAAGAAGAATAAGTCTATTATAACACCCCCAAATGATAAAGGGTTAAATGACTAAATGATATGACTCATTTCAACATGGTGCACCTTCCTTTTCAGGAGCCTACCTGATTAGAACTACACAGTTAAGCGTTATTGGCCTGGAGTAGTGATAAGGATGGGTGATCTTCTGGGAATTTTTCTAGGGTGTGTGTGAGTGAGAAAAAAGCACACTAGAAAGGAAATTTGTGGGCCTATGGGGACTATCATTAGTCGGATGACTTTTTTGGACACGTTGGTGGTCCCCAGGGTGGGGACCACGTGTCTGTGGGGCAACTGGTGGTACCTGGTGGGTTAGGACCCGATGACCATGTAAAGGCGGGGTGTCTGTGCTGTCATTAGGACCCAATTGTCACATTTGGTATCAGAGGTGGTACCTAGCCTTAAGTGCGGTGCATTGCCTGGGTTGAGTTTTAGGGCCCACAATGAGGATGTTGTGCTATGGGGGGGGGGTGATTGTAATACCCCTGAATGATAAAGGGTTAAATGACTAAATGATATGACTCAGGTCAACAAGGTGCACCTTATTTTTTGGGAGCCTATATTATTAAAACTTCACAGTTAAGCGTGCTTGGCCTAGAGTAGTGATCAGGATGGGTGACCTTTTGGGATGTTTTCTTGGGTGTGTGTGAGTGGGGACAAATCACACTGGAAATGACATGTGTTGGCCTGTGGGGACTTTCATTGGTCAGATGACTCATTCGGGCACGTGGGTGGGGACCACGTGTTTGTGGGGCAACTAGTGGTACCTAGACGACCATAACCTAAATGATAAAGGGTTAAATGACTAAATGATATGACTCATGTTAACAAGGTTCACCTTCCTTTTCGGGAGCCTACCTAGTTAGAACTCCACAATTAAGCATGTTTGTCCTAGAGTAGTGATTGGGATTGGTGAACTTCTGGGAAGTTTCTTAGGGTGTGTGTGAGTGAGGAAAAATCACACTAGAAAGGACATGTGTTGGCCTGTGGGGACTGTCATTAGTCAGATGGCCCATCAGGCATGTGGGTGTGGCCCAGGGTGGGGACCACGTGTTTGTGGGGCAACTGGTGGTACCTGGCCAGCTAGGACCCGACGACCATGTTAAGGCGGGGTGTCTGCGCTGTCATCGGGACCTAGTTTTTACATTTATTGTTCTTTGAATTTTAAATTTATGAGGATAGAATTTTTTGTTTAACAATTATTCTGAATCCTCCAACCAATTTTTTGGTCTAATTTATCCTAAACAGCTAAATCCAACCATTGGTGTGAAAGATCTTTCAGCATATACATTTCCATCTTGACTTTTAACTCTACCGGTGTGCCAAAGAAATTAAAGATACAATTCATACTATTCATCCACACCTCCTACTTCTCTAGTTCTGAATCTTCCCAAAAGATGGGTGGATTCTACTTCGGGAACATAATGGAATGGTCGACTTTCCTAAGTTTTTTCATTTTTTCCCCATATCCACCACTTTAAAAGATTGTACTATACTTTGAACTAAGTGTTGGTTCACCTATGGCTCTGGTGCAACCACATTCTCATCATCTTCTTCCGGTTGGTTTCTACAATGCCTATCAAGTGACATTTTCTATACAAACAAAAAACCCCATAATTCTCACTCTCTATCAACTGAAGGCTTAACACTTTAAAATTTTACCAAATCATACTATCAAAACATTTATATCCAAAATTACACATTTCCATATTCATCCATTTTTGAAAATTCCACCATGCTTTTGAAAATAAAAATATTTTCAAAATAACCCTTTCATTCCTTTTCAAAATCTCACATTTCAAAACAACTTTAACAATTTTCAAAAATAAATACTTTTGAACCAAATCCTAAATCATTACTCAAAATAAAATATGCATTCTTAGTGGGAATCCATTTCTATAATGCCTGTCATGGTCATCTCATTGGCTAAACCCATGAAATTGAGATTCCAAATCCTATAAGTGTCTCCAAAAAAATTATTTACCCAACTCCATGGTAACCTGAAGTTCTACATAAAAGGGTATCTACATATTTTTATGATATACATTTCATGTCCTGAAAATCATACTACTTTCTACCATACCAAACCAAATAATAAACTAGAATAAATTTCAAATCCAATATTGACAACCAATACCAAGTCAAAAAATGACCAAGACTAATACCACTTGAAGGAAGAGGTCAAAAAAATTTGATACCAATTATAATATCCCACCCCTTCTCATTTTCTTGATAAGGAAAAATTACAATACATCGCCTTAAGAAACACCCCAAAGGTGCCAATGGCTAAAAATAAATTCCAAGGGCTTCAATAAAATTGAAGAATGATATTCCCTTTAAGAATAAAACAACTTGAGCAACACATCCAAACAAAATAAATAGTAAATGATGCATGATCACAATATAAGACAACTCAAAGAAATACCATTTTTATCCAAACCAAAAGTTAACATGTACCATAGTGAAAGACTACAATATCAAACTACATAGTGAAATAAAAGATTAATAAAACTTGATGACTCCAAGACATAACTCCAATCTCCCAACATGATCCATTTCTCCAACTCCACAATACAACCCAAATATCATGAAGCACCGCTAAAGAATTTTTATTAGTTAACTTTACCTATATCCGGATAGACAATATCTTCAAAAGAACCAATGAGACAAAACAAGGGTGAGTAATGAAACTCAATAGGTTTTCCCCAATTGAATTCCCTACTCACACCACTAGGATATAATAATTTAGTAAATTTATATAAAAATATTTATATAAAAACCATTTAAATTTTTTCAACAAATGATAACCAAGACAAACAATTCCATACCAAAATATTTTTCTCAAATAAACCAATTTCCAAGGAAAAAAATTGAGCAAGTCATTTCAACCATTTCATGAATTCAATCGGAATTACCTATTCCATTTCATGTAGCCACACACAACCATACACACAAGCTTGGTGTTATCATTGATGGTGTAACTTCATGTCCATAACTTATCCCCTTGATGGTGGTACTTCATTACTAATATCCATCCCATTCACTCATGATTAACCAATTAAGACAACCAAATTCCAATGTAACCTTTTCTAAACCAATTCAACCATTTCAATAAAAAAACACTTTTATTAAAAACCAAACCAACAAACCATTTCAATAAAATCAACCCTTTTATTGAAAACACTTTTACATTCATCAAAACCATGTAACCATTTTAAAATTGTCATTTTAAAATCAAGTTACCATTTTAACTTTCCACAAAAACACCAAATTTGCACAATTTCATAAATTTTCACCAAATAAAGATTCCATCAATCCTTACACAACAATTTCACAATCAATTTTTCACAAAAAAATTGAAATTAATCCTTCATGTTTTAAATAGGGGAGTCAAGAGTGTAGCCAATTACCTCATAAATTTGGTGAAAATGAATAATGATACTAAAATGCCAATGAAACCAGGTTGAAAATGAAAAAACCCACCTTATATCACTTCCCATATCATCAGAAATGCTAAATATGACAATTATTGACATAAAAAACCTTATATATATCTTCATTGAACTAGATCTATAAAATTAAGAGAGATAAAAGTAAATCTATGAAAAATCAATAGAAACTACCATAAATGAAGACTTACTAAGGGAATCCAGACTCAAATCACAAATGTAAGCCTTCTAATTTCCTATGGATCAATGGGTAAGAGTTAAAAGACCTTTGGGAGGTTTAATAATAGATTTAGGGTTGATTTAGAGAAAAAATGAGGAGTTGAGAGGTGAAAATGAGTGAGGCACACCATTTTATGATCTAACTTTTATATCATGCATGGTTAGTCGCAGAGTTAGGAAAACTATGCATGAACCATGCACCAACCTATACCTCATAGAGAACCTTGAACATTTGGTCTACAAAGTTAGAAAAACTGTGTTCCAACCATTCCAAATCTCATTGTTCCACTTTTCATGGTTATTACTGGGTGGTCGAATGGTTTGGCCAAACCATGCACCTTAACTGTGTGCCTATCCAAATCCCTCTATATCACTATTAATTGTTTTATATAGGAGTTTCATGGTTTTCACTAACTATGAACCTACTGTGTACCATTAAAAAATCTCCAAAATATTCCAAAAGTCTTCTAAACCCTCCCAAACATCACCCATATGCTTTACATACATAAAAAAGCATAAAAGAAGGGTTACTTACTTAAAACCGGGGGTGCTACAAAGGTAATGTATAAAAAATCAATTCATTAGATGTATGAATATAACATAGGAATTTGAAAGTATGAATGAAATAAATATGAATTAATAATGTACATATCTTTTATGAAAGACTATCATGGGTATATACTGTAAAGACCTTCTCTTTGTTGGGTTGATAATTTCAATAGAAATTTGATTTTTTAGTTTAGTGAGGGGTTCATTTTAATAACTGAGATTTATATTGGGATTCAGATTCTTTGGATGTACTTAATGTTTTTTTGGATATGTTTTGATACTTGATGTATGCCTCAGGTGGTTAGGGATATCACAAAAAGTTTCTGGTCCGAACTTCTAGCAGTTCACCCCATGAAATTTTCAGGGGGTGACCATTCAAACCATGAAATATGGTTCACACTATAAAATTATCTAAGGTGATTCACCCCACGAAATATGATTCACCCTATGAAAGGGTGATCTAATTAGGTTTTATTTTTTATTTTTTCCCCAGTTTTACCCCATCAAATTCTTAAATCCTCAACCTTTTCTCGTATATTTTCTCTCCTATCTCATGCATAGACCAGGGGGCCCCTCTCCCCCTTTACTTCTTCAATACCCATTAATTTTTGGGTGTTTTCATAGATATTATTCATTGTTTTAAGGTGATATCTCCTTCTTACCGTATCCCATGTTCTCCCCTTACTCTCCTTAAGATTTTTTCTTCTTCAGTTTAGGTTTTATGACGATTTTCATCAGAGCATGGAAGAAATCATCCCATTTCTTGGGGGTTTCTCATATGGCTCATAGAGGAGAACCCAAGAGGATGTAAATAAGCCATTGTTCATCAATTTACTTGATTTATGTTTCAATATATCTTTATTTAAGTTTTTTTTTCATAAATTAAATTAAATTAAATTACCCATTTATTTTTCATCACGTGTTAGGTCTTTTTCCTAAATTGGTGTTAGGGGTGAATTGTGGACCTTAATTATCTTGTTGGTCCTCATTTTAGTGTGATGAGGGTTTCTGATGAGTGTTTCAGTAATTATGAATAATTCTATTAATTTGTTTAATTAATTATAATTGGTATAATAAATTGAAAAGGACATGTGTCTTAAGTCTGAATGCATTTT
Source organism: Viscum album (assembly GCA_963277665.1). Lineage (NCBI taxonomy): Eukaryota > Viridiplantae > Streptophyta > Magnoliopsida > Santalales > Viscaceae > Viscum > Viscum album. The sequence continues at coordinate 59,750,425 of OY728156.1, forward strand.
GGGGGGTAGATAACACTCACTTCTTGGGGTTTTAGTGAGTGGTTATGGATCAATAAGTTTTTATTATTTGTTCATTTCATTTTTAAATTGTGAAATTAAATAAATTGGTATAATTAGTTAAGATAAATTTTATTATTAATCATAATATTTTATAATTAATTATATATGATTTTAGGGATTGGGATAGGATCCCATGTTGAGGTTGAATCTTGGACGAGCCTTGGAAGAGGTGGTTGGGATATGAATTAAAAAGATAAATGGATTTTATGAGGTTGGTGGACTTGAAATTATGGAGTCACTTGATTAATTAGTGATTCGATATTTTTGTGTCCTCATTATTATATCTTTCTCAGATTGAATTACTTGTGTGATGCCACTAAAAATTGGGATAGATTTATATTGGTATAATAGTTAATATATACCAAATAACATGTTAAATGGTTCGATGATGGTGTATTTGTTGAACAAGTGTTGGTGGACCTCTTTATGGTTTTTTTGAAGACGTAGGTTGGATTTTAAAAGTGAAATGTGTTTATTTTTAAAATATAATTTTAAAAACAAGATTTGATTAAAATTAATTTTAAAGGGATTTTGGTGGGTTTTGAAATGAGTTTTTGAAATGGGATTTCAAAAACAAGAATGAGGTAAATGAATGAATGAATGTGATTTTTTCTAAGGTCCTTGTTTGGATAAAATATTAGGTGATTCCTATTTTAATGATTTTTATAGAGTATTTTTTATTCTATTTTAAAAGGAAAGCTTGAAGGGCTTGGAAAAGTTTTTTTGGCTTGTTTGACCTTGCAAGAGTGATGCCCAATTTTTCCACATCATGTATGCTTGTTGTGATTTTTTTATTGTGCTTTCCTAGTGTGTAATTATTTCTTGATGATGTCAGTTGTGTACATATCCTTTTGAGAACTTTTCTTATGATACCAAATTGAAGGGTTAATCCAAATTGATGTGATATTCCCCTTCGAAGGTGGAGCTAGGTCAGGAAAACTTTATTGAGTGTTCAGGGATGTTTTGACTGTAATGATGAGATGATATCAAGAATTGGAAATGTGATCAAGGAATCCAATAAAGTGTTTGTGTCGTAAAGTATCCTAGGGGACCTCGGTGGGTTCCCTAGTATTATATTAACCCTAGAGAAGGTTTAGTGTGAAATATGGGTATATGCGATTATGGTTTCCACCTTAGGACCTAAAGTTGACATGTGAACCTATTATGGAGGAGACAGTGATAGGTATTGCCTTGGAGTAGACTATCTCACAATTGTGAGGTGAGTTTGGTAGATGATTGAAACTTATATGGTGTGTGTTTTTAGATTATTCGGGTGGGATTCAATTACCACAGAGGTGTATATAGAAACATGGATTCTTGGTAGGAAAGAGACACACCCCCAGCTCTAGGTTATGGATTCATGGTAGGGAATTTCCTTGAGTTTTTAGATAATGGAAATGTACACCCTGGATATAAGTGATGGATTTTTGGTAGGGGAGAGACACACCCCTGACTCTAAGAGATGGATTTATAGCAAGGCATTTCCATGAGATTTATGATACAGTTTTCCTATTAGGGTAAAGCATGGCTCAAGGTGATATATTCCGGGTAGGAAATAGAGACACACCTAGATCTAGGTGATAGATTCACAAAAAATGAATTCCCTTACGTTTTTATATGAAATTCAATTTTCCTAGTAGGATATTTCCTCACTCCAAGTAATTTATTCCTAGTATGGGCATGGCATACCCTTAGATATAGGTAAAGGATTTTTAGAAGGGAATCCCCCTGATTTTCTGAATGAGGTTTTGCTAAAAGTTTATTACCTGAATCCATGGTATGTATTCCAATAAAAGAAGAGACATACCCTTGGATTTTGGTAATGGATTCTTGGAATAGAATTCCATTGATTTTCTAGATGAGTTTTTCCTATTAGGGTGTAGTTATGCCATGGTTCCAGGTGATGTTTTTTATTGGAAAAGTTTCTTGACATGCTCAAAGATAGTTTGACACTGGAAAAAGAATTTATGATATTGGATATTGGTTATGAGGTTTTACTAGGTACCCTTGGTTGGTGTGATATGTTTAGAGAAACATGACACAAGACAAAGCAGGTATGGTTGGGTTCAAGGTGGTCTGGCTAATACCTGATGACCGCACATGTATGTTTGATGTGAATTTCATGTTATATTTCTGGGAGGCTATGTTTCACAAGCACAACTAAACTCTTAATAAATTTAGTACGTGAACATCTACTTGATATTAGTAGTACACAGTGTTTTCAAGTCATTGGGGATTCTTATTGGGTCATTGGACTCACCCACTACCCATGTACATAGAATGTATTTCAATTTAGGTTAGTATATCTTCATGATTTCTCTCAGGGTACAGGTACTTATTGGAGATGGACACATGAGACAGGTCTAGTAAGTTATGGAGGTTGGGTTTTTGGTAGGTTGGATCATGTGATTTGGACTAGAGGATGATTTTATATTAGTTATTGTTCCACATGTACTAGATAATGTTCCACTATTTTATTTTATATATGATCCCTTCTTATTTTATCTACTTATACTACTTAGTTATGGTTGATGAATCTGATAGACTATTTTATTGATTTTTTATTTTGGATTGTAGTGGCCATTTTAGATCCCTATTTTAAGTCTATAGGTTTTTTTGATGTCGTTATATGGATGGGTCATGTTAAATTTTTGGTAGATTTGGGTATGACCCTTAGGATTTGTCTTAGAGGGCAGAGTCTCTCCACAACTGTGTTAGGTCATTTCCACTATTCAGTAGCCTCTAGTGTATGGGGGAGGCACACCTGAGGCTAAGTAGCATCCCTACTCTGGTGTAATTTGGAAAATCTAGGTTAAGGAATTACAAAGCGGTATTAGAGTATGTATTAGGATGGGATAGTGTAGTTAGAGGTGGAGTTAGGTTGTCGAGACATGGGTGGTAGATTGACCACAAGCCTAGCCAACATAAAATCAGTTGAAACCCAATATTCAAGGGGATATGTAGTGTTATCATTACGAACTATAAGATGAGTAAGGTTTAAGATTTGACTAAGAATTAAAGTGTGAGATGAATGAGACTAGGGATGATTCTCAAGGATCAATTGAGATCTTATGAGTTTTTTCATGCAACATTATAGTGACATGTTTAAGGTATGATACACACCCCCATGGTTGGTGTTGTTTGATATGTTTACTCTTCAGAATCCATTATTAATTGAAGTGTTATATAATATAATTTTTTTCCCAAATATATTATAATGGGTTATTATATTAATATTTATTAGAGGGGTTGTTTTATTTATTATTGATTGTTATGTTATTTTTTGGCCACTATAGAGAAATGATTTTTGAAATGGCTTGTTTTTTAAGGAAAATATAGGTTTTGAAAATAAAAGCTTATGTGGTGGTATGAGGTGTGCATGAAGGTTTTTAAAAGTTGGTTTTACTTATAAAGTCTTATGGAGATGGTAATTTAGAACTAATTGGTATTTTCTAGTTTTGTAAAAACAAATGGAAAATGGTTTTTGAAATTTTAATTTAAAAATATATTTTGAAAATGTGATCAATTTTTCTGAAAAGATTGAATATGATGAGGATTTTGAGATACCATTTTTGGTAAGAACCCTTGAATGAACAAAGGATGTTTTGAAAACTCTGATGAATCTTAGTGAATTTAAAATGTTTATAACTAGATTTAAAGTAAGTGATCAATGCTTTTGAAGCCTAGTATACACTATTTTCTTATGCTCAGTCGGGGGAGAATCAGTAAGAGCGATTTATTTTTTCTCTACTGGGAGAAAAATGGTTGTTTTTTTATTTTTCATCAATTAAGGGTGAACTGGATATTTGATTTTTTTATTCTTGATTTGGGGAGAACAACTGTTTTATTTTCATATGCTTGACCAAGGGTGAACCAGGTGCTTGAATTATGAACTTAGATTATTTTTAAGGTTTATTTGTAAACAACCAATCATGGTTGGTGGGTGTATTTAGATTTATTGGCATGATGTTTGTTGAGAGGTCAGTACCTGTGTATGTCGATCCATAAAATTTTGAATAGTTTTCTAGGAGTGACCTAAGAGGTTGATTATTGTGTTTGGTGGGTATTCCATGTTTATTTTTAAAGATTCATGTGTATATAGATCTTGGGATTTAAGTTTAATGTTGATCTCGAATAGCTAGTTGAGTGTTTATATTAGGTTTTTGGTTTGGATAGGTTGATTTTGAATTTAAATGGGTGATTATTTTATTGAGGAGAATGATTAGTCATATTTGACCATTGAAAATTGATTCTGATGGTGGGTAGCACCATAAGCTTAGTTTCAAATCTATCGTTGACACTTTGGTGTTTTGGAATTGGAGAGTGCGGTTGGGCATCGTCTTAGGGTTTCTTGATTGGATGTTTTGATTATATGAGGTGATAAAGAGGATACTCCTAGGGTGGGTAGTGTATTTTTCATTAATGGATAATTGAGATAGTAGTGGGTTGTTGGTGAGTGGGTTGACCTAGTTTTAGGATTTTTTTTGATTCAAAATTGAGTTTATGTATCGAAAATGGATTGGACATGATTTGATAGGATTTGAGCATGAGTTGGATTGATTATGCATCACTACTCATAAGTGGAGTGTATTGAATTTTTAACTTATAGAGGATTTGGTCATTAACTTACACTAAATTTTAGGTTTTGAATTTAGTGTGAGTGCTTATACAGCTCAGTAATTCCTTTAAGTGTTGAGGTATCATGATTGGGTGGTGCAATGATGTTACACTTGGTATATAATTGGATGTGATGAGTTTGAAATTACATAGGGATCTTCATTCAGGGAATAGTTGAGGTGGTTTGAGGATTAGACCAAGTTTTTTAGAGAAAAGTGAATGTGCATGGGATTTGTGTTGGTAGTTGCATAGTGGAAGCATGTTTGGTGATTGGAGTTGAGATGCAGTGAGTTACCGGTGAATTGGTGACCAAGGTAGGTCAAGTTTTATGGTTGGGAGACCAAAAAGGTTTCTTAGAGAATAAAGGTGCTATGGTGGAGAGGTTGTAAAGACCCTCACTTTATTGGGTTAAGAATTTCAGTAGAAATATTAATTTTTGTTTTGTATAGCATTAATTTTGACAATAATGACTCATATTGGTGTTTTTAGGGGTTTTAAATAATTAAAGGGTATTTTTGGATATGATTTGAGACTCATTTAATACCTCATGTGGTTTGGGAGGCCCCAAGAAGTTACTGTTTTGAACCTGCATCAATTCATACCATGAAATAGTGGGGGAGAATCCAACCTGTGAAATATGGTTCACCCCATGAATGGGTCAACTGTGGTTTTAATTTTTATGTTTTTTTTATTTTCCCTCATCTATTCTTAAATCCTTGACCCTTCCCACCTCTTTTCTCTTCTACCTCATATATAAACTAGGGGGGGTCTCCCTCCCCCTTTTCTTCTTCATCCCCCTTTATTTTAGGGAATTTTCATGGCGATTCTTTGGTGTTATATAGTGATATATCCTCATCCCTATCTAACCTGTTATTCCCCTTTCCCTTCCTCTAATTTGGGTTTCTACTATTTAAGGTTTATAATGATTTTCATCAAATAATGGTTTAAATCATCCCACTTCTTGGGGGTTTTGTGTGTGGATCATAGAGGAGGTCCTAAGAGGATGTAAACAAGTCATTTTTCATCATTATTATTGAGGTATGATGCACCATATATTTTTTAGTTATTTTAACTTATATTAAATTTATGTAATTATTTATTCAACATCGCGTGTTATGAATTTTTCCCAAATTGGTGTTGGGGATACATTGCTGGCCTTCTGCATGTATTTGGTCACCGTTTTAGTGAGACGAGTGTGCTTTGTGAGTTTTTAAACAATTATTACTTACTATATTAATTTGGTTAATAAATTATAATTATTATAATAAATTAAATTGGATGTGTGTCTTAGGTATGGGTGTTTTTTTGGGGGAGGACTACCCCCATTGATCAGGGTTTTAGTGAGTAGTTGTGCCTCGATAAATTATTAGGCTTTCTTCTTTTCATTTTTAAATTATAAAATTAAATAAATTAGAATAATCAATTGAGTTAAATTGGATAATTAATTATAAATTATTATAATTAGTTATTTTTGATGTTGGAAATTGGGATTGGAGCCTGGGTTTGAGGTTGCATGTTGGGAGAGCCTACAAAAAGGTGTTCAGACTATGAATTAAAAAGTGAAATATATTTTATGAGGTGGATAAAATTTACTTTATTAAGTATCTTGATTAATTGGAGATTCTATATTCATCTTCCTTCATTATTATATATACCTACATATTGTATGACTTGTGTGACACCACTATAAATTATTATGGGCTTGTATCAACCTAATAGTCAACATGGATCACATAACATATTAAACAATTCTATGTTGGTTCCTTGGTCAAATGAGTGACAACATCCCACTTTATGGTTTGTTTAAAGGCATGCATTGAGTTTTGAAATCGAAATTTATTTATTTTTAAAATATTATTTTAAAAATAGCATTTGATTGAAATATAATTTAAATGGAATTGGGTGGTTTTAGAAACATTTTTTAAGAATGGGGTTTTAAAATGGGAATTAGCTTTAAAAAAATGCATGAATGGGATTTTGACCTAGGGTATTGTGTGGGTAAAATGGAAGGTGATTAAATTTTTTAATTATTTGTGAAGATTATTTTTTTCTAAGTTTTAAAAGGAAAGATGGAAGATCTTAACATGGTTGGTTTGGTCATTTTTAACTTATATGGGTGATTCCTAGTTTTTCCATGGCTCCCATGTTTATTGTGATTTTTAGTTGTTTTTTCCTGGTGTGTACTTGTTGCATGATGATGTGTGTTATGAGTTTATCACTGTGAGATCTTTTCTAGGGGTATCAAAGTGGTGGGTTAATCCAAATAGATGTGGTAGACTCCTTAAATGGTGGAGATGGGTATGAAGGACCTTATTAAGTGTTAAGGGATGTTATTAATGGACTAACAAGATAGAATAGATAAATGGAAACATGATTGAGGAACCAAAGTTGGGTGTTCATTTTGAGATGTCACTTAGGGGACACTAGTGGGTCCACGAACATCATGTTGATTCTAGAGAAGGGTGTGTGAAAGATATGGGTATAAGTGAATGTGGGTGCCACCTTAGGACATGAAGTTTATGTGTCAGTTTTTGTGTGGTTTATATAGTAATAGGTCATGAATTTGGAAGTCTAATCTCATACTTGTGATACGAGTTTGGGAAATTGGATATCCCTTATGAGGTGTGTGTTGTGAGATGATTTGGGTGGGATATACTTCCCATTTATATGTATGTATAAACATGGATTCTTGGTAATAAAGACATACCCCTATCTGTAGGTGATGGATTCACACAAGGGAATTCCCCTAAGTTTTTGAAAGTAGTTTTCCTAGAAGGGTAAGCCCTGTCTCTGAGTGATGTATTCCTATAAGGGGAGAGACACACCCTAGATTTAGGTGATGGATTTCTAGTAGGTAATTCCCCCAAATTTATAGATGTAGTGTTCCTGATAGGGTATGCCCTAGTTCCAAGTAATGGATTCCCAGCAGAGTATCCCTAAGAGTTTTTGGCTGAGGTTTTTCGGGCATGGTGTAGTGATTCCTTGACTCAAGGTGATGGTTTTTTTGGAAAAGTTTTATGAAATGATCATATACATCTTGAAACTTGTTAAAGTAGGTATGATATTGGATACTAGTTTTAAGGTAAGAATTGGACCCCCCTGGTTAGTGTGACATGTTTTGAGTCACCACTAGCCGAAGCAATTATAGTTGAGATTTATGGTCATATGGATTCCAACAAACAACCCAAAATGTATATTTGTTGTGTATTTCATGTTATGTTTTTGGGTGACTATGTTTCATAGGATTAATGACACTCCCAATATATCTATTTCATGCACATCCACTTGATCATAGTAGAAATCAGTGTTATTGAGGCATTGATGATTTCCACTAGGTTGTTGGACGCACCCCTACTCATGCACACAACATGGGTTTAAATGTTTGTGGGTAGATATTCCTATTTTATCTTAGGTCATAGGTACTACTTGAAACTGAACACATCAGATAGGTCTATCAGGTCGTAGAAGTTGAGTTTTTTGAAGGTTTGATCACATTAGTTAGGGAAAAGGCCTATTTTATTTTAATTACTATTCAACATGTACTGGTCAAGGTTTCACTATTTTATTTTATATATGATTTCTTCTTATTTTATATATATTGATGCTACTTAGTTAGGGTTGATGCAACATGTAGACTATTTTACCACTTTATATTCTAGACCATGAGGTCCCTATTTAAGCTTGTTTTTATGTTTATAGGTTTTTGGGATGTCTGTTATATGGATGGGTCATGCTGAATTTTTAGTAGTTTGGAGCTTTACCTTTAGGATTTCTTTTAGAGGTACAGTTTTCCCAAAACTATGTTATCCCCTCACCTCTAGTCATCTAACTCTTACATACAGTGATTCATGCCTAAGTTCAAGTAGTTTCCCCACTTGGGTTCCATTTTTGTGATCCAGGGTGTCCCCACTAGGGTTTCATTTGAGTGATCTAGGTTAAGGTGTTACATATACCCTATTTTCAACCTTAATTAACTACTGGAAATGGAGTTTTTTCCGATGGTTCTGAACTGTTGGGAAAGCTTGCAGAACCGTTGGTATATGTTATACCAACGGTTTTGCAAACCGTAGGGAAGTAAGCAGTTGGGAAAAGTTATCCCAACGGTTTACAAAGAACCGTTAGTATAGGTTAGTAAAATTAACCTATGCCAACGGTTTTTCAAACCGTTCGCATAAGTTTTACCAACGGTTCTCCTTGAACCATTGGCATAAAATTCCCTAGGTCTTTCCCAATGGTTCGAGTAAACCATTGGGATAGGTAAATATATAAAAATAAGTTCCTACGGAGGTTTGAACCCACCGTCTCTACCTTATAAATCAATGACTTTACCACTATCCTAGAGTATCCTTTATGCATATATTAGGATATATATATATATATATATATATATATATATATATATTTATGTAATTTATATATTGATTTATTGGACGATATTCGGCCAATGTACTCATAAAACCTATCCCAACGGTTTTGAGAACCGTTGGGAAAGATAGGTGCCCACCCTTTCCCAACGGTTTGGCCAAACCATTGGGAAAAGTGGTGGACTTTTCCCAACGGTTTACCCAAACCGTTGGGAAAGCCATACCTAAGGGACTTTTCCCAACGGTTTGGCCAAACTGTTGGGAAAGCCATACCCAAGGGACTTTTCCCAATGGTTTGGACAAACTGTTAGGAAATACATGGACTTTTCCCAATGGTTGGGCCAAACCGTTGGGAAAAGTGGCCATAAAAGGATTTTTCCCAATGGTTTGGCCAAACCGTTGGGAAAGCCATACCATTAGTGGGCTTTCCCAATGGTTTGGCCAAGCCGTTAGGATAGGGGGCCTATACCAATGGTTTTTACAACCGTTGGTATAGAAGCGTTGGGAAAGGTCAAGATTCCAGTAGTGATTTATGATATTTAGAGTGATCGTCAATCTTTAAGATTAATTTATCCCCTCTTAGTTGATAAAAAAAGTCATTAATATGGGGTAAATGACACTTATTCTTGATTTTGGTCTTGTTAAGTGAATGGTAATCAATGAAGAAAGACATTAATCCATATTTTTTTTAAAGAGGATTGGAATATACCATGATGAATAACTCAAGCATATAAAAACATTATCCAAAATCTCTTATAGATTATTCATTAATTATTTTAATTAAATTATGTCCATTCTATATGTAGTCTTTGATATAGGTGTAACACTATATATGGGTTCTATGGAAAACTCAACCTCAAGATTTAGTGGAGGTCTAGGAAAATATTTATTAAATACATTAACTTATTCTTATATAATAGGTATATCTTCAATATTGAGTTCCTCCCAAACCATTTGAGCTAAATACCTCTAATTGTTAGGTATTAAGACCCATATAACCAAATTAATTTCCATAGGTAGTTCGTAGTCATCCTTTCACTGATAGATGATGATAGGTTTATTTGGGATATGAAATGTTGTTACCTATCCTATAAATTAATATGGGATCAATGTAGAGGGAGTCAATCCATGCCCAAAATCACCTCAAATTCAACTAAAGGGATAATTATAAGGTTGTTAATAAAACTATTCCCATAAAATTATATTAAATAATATGTTTAGACTTGTAATGAAATCATCATATCATTAGTAATTTTCACTGATAATTAAATTTCTACCATTTTTGTAGTGATTTAATTCCATTAGAAAATTTTACAGATATAAAGAAGTGGGTATAACTAGAATCAAATAAGAAATTTTTAGTTATTGAGTGGATTAATAGTGTATATTTCACCACTATTTATTCATACCCACCTCAATAGTTGTGATTTCATGGGTTTTCCATTTCTACCTTGGTTTTGGGGGTCACTGATGTCGATTGTTGTCATTAACCATTAGATTTATGAACTAGTTGACATAATTCCAAAACTCCTTAAATTCAAATCATTAGAGGGGGTGGTGAATTATTGGGGAATTATTATCCTTCATTATATTGACAAGACTATTTATCTCTCCTTGATAATCTTGATCTTTCTGTAAAAACCTTATACACTTTAAACATTTTCTCATTCCTTTTAGGGAACTTCCAGAGTGATTTCTCTCATATTTTTGGCATGGAAATGGATAAATTTTATTCCCTCTTTTAGATTTATCATTCGAGTTTCCATGAAATTCCATTTTTCTTTTCTTGTCACAAAATCCATGAGAATAATGAAAGTCTTAAGTTTATATTTCCACATTAATTTCACATCAAGAAATTTACTCATGGCTTCTAAAGTCTCTTATAACTAATGTCTTTCAATGAATTAATTTTATGACACTAATGAAATGATCAATATTTATTTTAGGGTTAATGATAAAAATAAAATAATACCTTTCTAGTCTTGTGAATTTTTCTTCATAGGTACTAATGGATCCATCCTCCTTTTGTTTCAACTCAAGTAATTATCTTCAATTAAATGTGAAGAGTCCAAGAAAAATATTTTTTGAAAAATATCTTAGTAAACTCCACCCATTCCATAGAGCTGATCTCATCATCTTACCTAATATTCTTAATTAGGGTTCAACATTGATAATATTCACCTTAAAAATGATAAATAGATAAATTAACCTTTTCAAGATCTAATAATTGAAGAATGTAAAATATATTCTCTATTTTTTTATCAAATTTTAAAAAATTAGCGTATTAGAATACCCACTAAAGGAGGGTGGGCATTGCCACATAAAGGACTCAATGTAGAGTTATTACCTCTATGGTTCATTAGGGAGATCATCAGGGTTTATTTTACTATTAATATATTGAGAGATATGGGTGAGCATAGCCATGAGATTTTTTACACCGTCTCCTATACCATTTGGTTGGTAATTAGTACATTCATTTCATTGTCCTTCACACTCATTGTTAACTTGATTCCCCCTAGTTCCAACCATTGACTAAAGTCAAAAAGGTTAGTGTGACTATAATGTAATAATAATCAGAGTAATCAATCATATGATAAATAAAATCAATACTAATATGTCCTATATTATAACACCATTTTTTGACCTATGGCATTTTAGGTTCATCCTACACCACTCTTGGTTTAACATATGTTGATTTACGTTCTATCCACTTATTATTCATAACTTAGTCCCAAAAAATAACTAAATCCTACTTGGATACCAATTGAGGTGACCCAAGCATAACATGCATAAATATTACACCATTTTACAGGAAAATTCATTATATCTCACCTTCTATCACACCTCAGAACCTATAGGTCTAGTTTCATTGGAGATCGACTAAATGATCTTATTATTTTATAATAAATATTCAATATTTATCACAAGATTATCCACACATGATATACTTTTAGATATATCATACATAATACTCCTCTTCATTTCCCAGGGAATGGAAACATAAGAATAGGGTGACATCAAACATTAATTATGGGTTAACATAAGAGATATCAATCAAATATCATAAGTGATCTAAAGAAAAAAATGTGGGTATGCGAACTTAATCATGGTACATAAACATAACATAAGGAAATCATGCCTAATAAAACATTTATCATTAATCATGATTCATGACATAAGGCATTTATCATAAAAAAATACACAAGTCATGGAAGCGTGAAAACTTGAGTCTCTAACAATGAGCCAAGAACATAAGCATGGAGAAATATTTGGTTAAAAATATCATGGAATGGGAACCTAGTTCCATGAAAAGGTCATCATGGAAGAATAAAACATATATCATGGAATAAATATGTGGAAAAATGGGCCTATAACCATGATACATGGGGTATAACATAGGCATTTGGTTCATTCATAAATATAGGCATCAGATAACATTGTGAACATATCAATAAGGTATATGCTTAACATTTTGAACATATCAATAAGGTCAATCCTTGAAATTGTGAATATATTAATAAGTTACATGTTTAAGATTTTTAAGCATATCAATAAGATCCACACTTAACATTTGGAAAAAATCAATAAGGTCCATACATAACTTTGTGAACATAACATTAATGTCCATTCTTATCATTATTAAAATATTAGTAAGGTTTGTACATAATATTGTGAACACATCAATAAGGTCCACATTTAGAATAATTATATCATGAGACATAAAGATTTACCTAAGGTATATATTATATCCACTATAAAATAATGATAAACCATAAAATTATTCTACTCAAACATAATTTTTTCATAATTACATCATATCTTAATCAACTCATGTGAAAGAAATTAGTTTCATGATGATTTACACAAAACATGATCATAAGTCATCGAGGGGAAGAATATGAATGATATCATTAATTTATATCCAAAATTGTGTATAAAAAACATTAAAGTATATTAATATATATGAAACAAACTTTATAAGATCATTAGAAAAATTATTAAAAAAAAGAAGAAATATTCTTTACTCTATGATAACTTTTGTTTAAAATAAATGTTTTATAAAACAAGGAAAATAAGAATTGATTTTAGAAAATAAAATTTAAAAAATTAATAGTGCATGTTTTATAAATAAAATTAATGAAGGTGGTGGTAAAATTAATTAATGTGGAAATTGTTAAAAAGAAACATTATTTTTACACCTTTTGTAAAGTGGGTAAAAGAAAATAGAAAATGACCCATAAGGAAAATATTATAAATATTCCCTTAAAAATTTTGTAAATAAATTCAAATAAAATATAAAATTAACTTAAAAAGTTATTTAATTATATATAATTACCTTTATAAAACAATATAAAGAATATAAATATGGAGGAAAAAAAGATTCTCAATCGACAAGAGGAGATAAGGTTGGGTCCACTTAGAAGAATCCTTTGAACTGAATTATGTACCAAAGAGAGGAGAAATGGTATGAAGAAATGAAAAAATAATAACCCTAGGAGAATAAAATATATTTATTTTAAGATATAAATTTCATAAAATGTTTCTCAATGAAAATTTAGTCATACATAATATTGATTTCAAAGTGAGATTAGAAAGGAAAATTTTATCATTAGTTCTGAATTCTATAGAAGTTCTTTAAAATCATATATAATAAAAAACCATATTAATCACTTATTTAAGAACCTTATTCACATATATTACTTATTAAAATATTCAATTATAATAATTCACTACACATATATTAGTTAGTTATTGTTTATTTTCATCATTGGTTGTTCATAATTTCGATTATTTCATACAAGCTTCAAAGTAGATATGTTGATCCTCATTCATTTATACCAATTTCACCATTACACATATTAGTTTAGGTATTTTAATCATTTTTTTCTATTTTTATGTAGTCCCATGTTTATATAATATAAGTTATGGTTATAGTTTGTTAGAATATAATCCATGAAGAACTTATTTTGGGTACTTTATCAATAATAACGAGTTACTTTATAATGATAATTCATTTTTTGAGTCACCCTTACCAAACCATATTCATAGAATAAATTAATATTTTATTCATATATTAATAGAATTAAAGTCTTGATACTCATTCATGTCAGAAAATATGAATATAGTATAACATTGTTCATATTGGTGGTTGAACCAACCTAAAGAAGAACATGGAGTAATAATGAATGAGTAAGAGTATAGAGTTATATAATAGTAATGTAATTTTTTATAAGATTAATGATCTTAATATAATATCATTATAGTGTATAATTATATTTTTAAATTTTGGATATGAGAAGGTAATTGAAAAATATGGTGAAGAACTTGGTACTTATATAAATTCTCTCCTTCTCAAAATGAGTTCCTTAGGTTTGAAGGGTTTAGGATTTCTTCTGGGAACCATAGGCTACTAAAAATCTAAGAATAATTTAGGAGAGGAAAAAATGAATGTATTAAAGATTTATTTTAAATAAATGAGTTTATTGGAAGTGTTATAGGAGATATCATTTTATAGGTGAAAATGAGGGGTATTTCTATGAAAACTGAAGTTAGGTGAATGGTAAAGATTAAATCACATGGGAGTTAGGTGATTTAGGCAAGGAAATGTTTTTTAGATTTTTATTTTCATCTCCCACACTGTAAAGACCCAAATATTTGTAGCTTTAAGTCGGTTACTTACTTTATTAAATTGGTACTAGGTACAAGTGATCACATCCCAAAAGACTGAATAGTTTAGTAGATTTAGAAAACTAGATAAAAACATAAGTATTGCATTAAAAATTGAAATAGAATAAGGCATAGTAACTCCATTGGAAAAACCCCTAATATCCTAGATTATTTCTTCATGTCAATCATAATACACATCTTAGCATCCTGGGAGAAAATAAAACAAAATAAAGGGGTGAGATAAAATTCTCATTAAGGGTAAGCATACAATAGAAGCTATCATAAATAAACATAAACAATAAGGAAAGGTGAATAACTAAAAACAAAGGCCATTAAAACATAATATTAAGTATAATATTGAAGGAATAAAAGCTGATCAAATAATTCCATATAAATAATCACATGTGGATGAAACTTAACCATGGATATTATACTAGTTTAATAATCATATGGATTATCAATAAATAATATCATAATGAGGGAATTAATAATACAAGACATCATAAACATATCATCACGTATTTTTCCAAGACACCAAACATAATTGGTTAAGACATCACCCAATACCCAAACTAGTTTGTCTCATGAGACATACCAATGCATTGCGGGAATACAGTAGGCCCTGCCCATAACTTACTAATTCCAATGCATTAATCAAATTAAAGGTGTGAAATATAATCAACATATACATTCAAAATTGAAAATATCATATGAAATGTTAATAACTTTACCCAAACATAATTATTAACCATCAAGTGTAATATGATGAATGGTATAAAAATATCACATCCATAGTCAAAATTATCATAAAAATTAAATAAATTATGGTATATAGTATCATAAGTATGAACCTAAATTAATTATAGGATCCAACAAAGGGTTTTTACATAGATTAAAATACTCTAATAAAATCATTGATAAATTCTTGAGAGAAATACCAATTTATATTGAAATCATTTATTTAAAAAGATATGTAATTATAAAATAAAATATTTTCATTAAAATTACATTTTAAACTTGTAAATTATTCCTCAATACATTAAGGTGTTGTGAAATTAGGAAAAATCACTCATTCTATATAAGTTAAAAAACATTCTTTCTAAATTTTAAAAATAAACATTAAAAGAGTATTTCTAAAATAAAGTGTGAGCATTAACCAAATGAATCAATTATGTGAATCAAATATAAATCCAAATAAAACAAGTTTAAATATATCATAAGATAATAAAAATTTGTTTCACATGTAATCATGAAATTACATAATTAATGGGGTAGAAATTTAACCCAAATAATGGAAATTGGGTTAAGAAATCCCTTACTACTTTATAATCAATCGAACCGTATGTGACATAAAATTAATGATTATAAAATAAAACATTGAATTCCATAAATAAAAATAGATTCATGATATTATATATTAAAGGATATGTTTTACACCACATATAAGAAATAATGATTGAATAAAGAATATATCTCACATAAGTAAGAGTGAGACGAGAAACCCTTACCTTATGTCCGAAATCATTCTTCGATTGTACTTAATTTCCTAGATAATAAAGATATATTCATTAATTACTTAATTAAGAACCTATTAAACATATATTTTATTTATTATAATTTTATTAAGTTCATTTAATTCCATCTTGATGAGTTATAAAGTTTAACTTTTTTGTTCTGGGAGCGTTTGTTTCATGGTTTTATGGTCGATTCCCTTGAGTATCAATATGATATTTCTTTTAAAATGGGAATGACTTCTCTATAAGTGAAATTATTTAGTATTAATGAACTTACATAATTTTAAATGGTATAATATATCATTTGTTTATATGGTATGAGAATGATTCTTTAGATAAAATGTTGATGAAAATGTCTTAATTTATTTTTGTGGGTTTTTACAACCATCACAAACTTTTCTAATTTTGTTTAATATTATGTTTGTATATATTGGTTATATAATTATTATATAACTTATAATATTTATATTAAAATCTTATTTAACCATAATAATAGTCTTATTACTAGCCTTGAATGTGTTAATGGAAAATGAAAACCTGTCTTCGACGAAGGTGGTGAATCAATGCATCATGGATGATGTTTCATTTTTAAAATAAAAGGAGAAGAGAATGAATTTGATGATGTATAATCCATTATAAAAATAAAATTACAGTTTATATATGATATTGGAGTTACCATTCCACTTTTAATAGGGGATTTGAGGATAGGATAAGAAAAGGAAATAAATTAAAATAGAAAAAAGGAGGATATTACCTCTTGAATATTGTATCCTTGGGAACCACCTTAAGACACTTGGATCTGGTATTTTGGTAAGACAAGAAGGGATTAAACATGGGGAAGAATCTTGGTAATTTAATTAGTATTAATTTAGATAATATTTAAGGCTTATAAGCACTCTCTGCAGAGAGCGCTCTCCGCACTCGCCTTCTTCATTTCTCTAGGGTTTCAGAGTTCATCCTTAGCTCCACCCCTCGGCTCTCGCATTTCTCTCTGCTCTTGGTCTCTCCTCTCTGGTGTTTGCCACTGTGGAATTTGTTCCATGGTTTTTCGTTTTTCTCCCATCAAAGGTATGTGCTCTGGACACCCTATGTCTCCTTTACCTGCACTGGTCTCAAGTTACTTCGTGCCTCTCTGGGTCGGGGATGGTGTGTAGTTAACCTAAAGGCTTTGGTATTTTGGTTCGGTGGACGGTGGGTTTCTATCTACTACTGGAGTCGGTCTTTCATCATCGGCCACCCAAATCTGCTCTAACCTAGGATTCCACCACTCCTTTCCAGGTCGGAGTTGGAGTGCTAGGTACACAAGGTTTTGGGTCATACGGTTTGTGGTTGTAGAGGTTTATTTTTGTGTTTCTTCCACGACTTTCTTTAGGGTTTAATTACCGTCCTTCTTTAGGGTTCTTCCCCCAGTTTTGTTTTCCCCTTTTTGGTCTTATTTCTTGATGTTGGTTCTTATTTTCATCATTGGTATCCTTTTCTGGTGCCAGTTATTTGTGGCGATAAGTCGAGTTTGTGGATTTTGTGTTGGGTTTTGTCGTTCTGATGGGATGCTTGATCAGTGACGTTGGTGGTAATGGTGGATTGGATTTGGTGATGTTTTGATGTCGAAGGTATTTGGTTCAGGAGAAGTCGGTTTTTTGTGTAGTCGGTGGATTTCAATGAAGCAGCTGGTGGTGATGAGCCATGGAGGATGAAGACCTTGGTGTGGTGTTGATGTGATGACGGTGATAGGGATTAGCCAGTGATGTGATGTTGTTGTGCCTCGTGATGGGTGTGTGACTCGAGTAAATGGCGTGACTCGTGATGATTCATTTACCGAGATGGGTGATGATGAATTTAAATTTGAATTTTGAATTTTGTGGTTTTGGTAGGCGGTAGTGGCGGTATTCCGTTCTGGGTTTGTCTATAGTTAAGTTGGTTTTTGTATTTTGAATTCTGTATGCCAATTGTCTAACTGGGTTTCATGTGGATGGTTTGTGGAGTGTTTTTTTGTATGTTTCCCACTACCAAAAATTGGTTTATTAAAAAATCAAAAAAATGGGTTATGCTGCTGATTTAAGTCTTAGAAGGTATGAGGAGAAGGGATGGTATTTATAGGAGAGGGGAGGGGAGTTTTTTTGAATATTTTATTCATT
Source organism: Viscum album (assembly GCA_963277665.1). Taxonomy (NCBI): domain Eukaryota; kingdom Viridiplantae; phylum Streptophyta; class Magnoliopsida; order Santalales; family Viscaceae; genus Viscum; species Viscum album. The sequence continues at coordinate 59,768,782 of OY728156.1, forward strand.
TATTTATTATTTAACTCAATAATATCAATAGTGTTGATTATTTTTAATAAGTATAGTAATTATTGTATGTGAGTTCAAAATAATGGGTTATTACATTAGAAATGACTCAAAAATTCATGTATTTAACTTATAATGTTAAATACCATAAATTACCTTATTTCACTATTCATAAAAAATCAACTATTTTAGAAAAATCCAGAAAATTAACCATGAACAATTTCCTATGTATATATTTTAAAAAATGGAATCCATTTTTTGAAAAGAATTATCTAAATATGAGAAATTTAAATTTTTAATAAAATCATCATTTATTCAAAAAATGCAGATTTTAATATTATAACTGATTTTATGACACTATGAAAAATTAATTATGGTTTCGTAAAATTAAATTATAATTATAATGAAAAAACATATTAATTTATGAATATATTTTATAAAAATAAATTTTCTTTTAAATAATTATATTATAAAATTTTAAATAAACATTTACGTTTCATAAAAATACCAACATTTGATTTTTCATTTTTAAAACATTTATTTACTTATTCCAAGATATAAATATATTATATTTTAATTTATGAAATGACTAAATTTTATTTATAATTTTATTGGTGAATTTATTATTTTAATGTTTAGATTAATATTCTAAATGGTCACATTACTATTCCAATAACCATGTTAATATTTAATAGTATATCACGGTTCGTTTAAGCTTGGTGTTTCATAAGATATGGAATAAATCAAATTTATTTAAGAAGATACATATCGTAAAATCTTGGGGTTTTATATTTTTCTTTTTGAAAAATATCATCCTTAAATATTCATGAGTATTGTATTCTAAAAAAATGAGGGTTGTTCGTCTTCATAGCATCCTCAGGTTCCCACATTGCTTCTTTAATTTTATGGTTTCTCCAAAGAACTTCTTACAGTCGAGTCCTTCAGTTTCTCAATAATTTTTCTTTAGTGTTAAGAAGCCTGATAAGCCTTCACAGTAAGATGAATCATGTTCCAGTTATATTTTTTCCTAGGTTAGTACATGTGTTCTAGTATGTGCTTACTTAACAAAGAGATGTGAAATACATCATTTAATTTAGAAAGTCTAGGAGGCATCACCAAACGATAAGTCACAGCTCCAATTATTTCCATAATTTAAAATGGTCTGATGTACCTGAGGCATATTTTACATTTCTTATAGGACCTTATGACACCCTTCTAGGACGATACATTCAGAAATACATGATATCTTACTCGAAACTCTAAATTTTTCCTATGGTTGTCAGCATAAGTCTTTTTCCTAATTTGAGTTTCTTGGATATGGGTTGGAATTATATTTACCATTGTTGTTGTTTGCACCTAGAGTTATGGGCCTATAAGCTTCCTTTCACCAACTTCATCCCAAAAAGTTAGTGTATAATATCTATTTCCATAAAACACTTCATATGGTTCCATTTGAATACTTGAATGGGAACTATTGATATAGGAAAATTATAACAAAGGTAAATAATGATCCGAAATACCTTGGCAGTCAAGTGAGAAGGTCCTAAAATTATCTTTTAATGTTTGAATAATCCTTTCAGACCATCGGTTTGAGGGTGATAATGTAATGTCCTAGACTCGGATGCCACCCTATGGTGCCCTAAGCCCGGTTTCCCACATGGCCTCAAGCGAATCTCCCCAAAAGCAAGAGGCTACCGACTAATAGCGAGGGCCTAGGTGAATCAGAGGGGAGACTATGCCCTCATTACTAGAGTATCACAGTGGAATTCAAACATATAAAAAATAGAATAAGTGAATAAATAATCAGTCAACTGAAGATAAATCAAGACAAGAATACATATCAATAATAAGAAGTGTCTCATATACAAAATTATATAGATGGTACAAGTATCTATAAATAATCCAAATAGGTACATGGAAATATAATATAGTATAAGTATCCCAAAAAGAAAAAAAGGCCAAAAAGGTATCCCAACATCGCAATCCACATCTTGGACCTATGCTCCCCTAATCCAAAGCCATAATCAACAACTTGTACTAGGGATCATTTACCTATCATCACTTGCAACCATATAATCTGTTTGTGTCCCCAAGGAGGCCCAAACAGTGTGTGAGATAAACATCCCAGTAGGCAACCACCCAAGTATATACAGTTCTAACAGAAATTCTACAAAAGTGCTATAAATTGTAAACAACCAGTAATTAAGTGTGTATGACCATGGAATAAATCTACTGTAGTAAGTAAAACCAAACAACCATCAAGGCCACCTGCAAAAGAGAGCCAGCTCCTACCAAGGCAGCTATAATAAAGTAAACAAGAAATTCACATGGACATTCCGTACATCCATCAGTATGATGAAAACATAGCCACACTATATATAGAAGTCAAGTGTCCCAAATCCATGCCATATAGTGAAGTTAGCTATCCCACAACCTCTCTATATTTTGAAGTGTATACCGTAAGGGCCAGATCCAAGGTGTCAGCAGACCGAGGCATCCAAGTAATAATTCTAGATCATAGAGGTCCGGATTCAAGGAGCTTGTCCAAGGCATCCTATCGAGTCCCATGGGCTTCCCTGGTGGAAAATCGGTTAGGCATTGGATGGGGTCTTTGGAGCATAGAAATAGCAAGTCCTACATGAACCCAAGCAAACCGAATCCAATGGGTAGCAAGGCCAATGGAATCCCATGGAATCAAGACCCATGGGGCAGAGTCAACCCAATGCGTACACTACCACGTTCCATATCCATTCATTCATGAATTCAATTTAATCATTCAATTTAAACAAACATTACATGTGAGTTTACCCACTCACATCAACCTGCACAAGTCATGAGTATAAACGCTCATGAAAAACATTTATCAAAACAATAATATGGTCCTACCCTCCAATATAAACCATTTAACAATCCATTAGTCATTTAATATAGGTATACCCACCCATATTATCCATTTAACATGCCAAAATATCAAAATAGACATGGAATAACATGATATTCATTAAACATGGAGGCAATAAATCTCCTAAATAGGTTATTCAAGCTATCAAGGAATTAATGGGCTTCCCATAAATAGGAAATCATAAGAACACACCCCTTGTGTGGTTTAAATAGTCATAAACAAGTTATTTCCTTAAGGCGCACCTCTTGGGTGACCTTGAAACGAGAAACAGGTGCCAACACACCTAAAAAGAACCTATGGTTAACCTCAATAGGTCCAAATACCACTACTAAAATCTAATTTCTCAAAAAAGAGTCCTCACCAGAAATTTCTACATACGGTGTAAAGGACAAACACCCAAAAAACACCAAAGAAAAGTTTAAAGAAAGTATAGACCGCCTACCTCACCTCAGTAGTAGACAGCTCGTCCAGTATTGAGTCATGATTCATCCTAGTTAGGAATAAATATGAAGAAAGGAAAAAGAACAAGATATTAGGGAATATTATCCTAAATCAAAATAGCTCAAATGATTTCCAGAAAAATAAAAAATGGATAAAATAGAACATAGGCCTTACCGATGCAGATCCAATGAGACAATCTGGGATTGAAACTGAGGTTGGATGGAGGTACTAGCTCAAAGCATAGGTTAGGAACCTCAAGGGAGATCCACTAGGAGGGATGATGTGTATAGGATGAGAAAATCCACTTGGGTTAAAAAAAATAGGTTTTTAAATTAATTTTTTTTAAAAACATACACAACAATGTCACACAATTTACCCAACTATATCTAGAATCTCAAACAGTCCAACATATCTCGATGAACATTTACCCTATCTATGGATCCGCATGTTTCCCAACCTAGGTGAAGCATGAAAGAAAACCCAATCTCTGGCCTCGAACTCTAGAGGTCGTCTATGAAAATCGACATATGATTTCGGATGAGATTATGTAGTAGCCATCCACTTCTGAATCAACTGGGCCTGCTCAGAAGCCTCCTACACGAGATGTGATCCCAGTAAAGCTGCCTCTCCTGCCTCTAACCAACATAGTGGAGAGCGAAATAGATTAACGTATAAAGCCTTATAAGGTTACATCTATATCTTCACCTAATAATTGTTATTGTAGGCAATGTCAACCAGGAGAATGTTCCTCTCCCAAGAGCCCCAAAGATCCATGACTCATGCTCACAACATGTCCTCTAGCACATGTATCGTATGCTCTGACTGGCCATTAATCTGAGTGTGGTATTATATTCTCAGAAGAATCTGTGTAGACAACGCCCTTTAAAAACCTTTCCAGAAACGAGATGTAAAGTTGGCATCCCTATTTGAAACAACGGTGCGCAAGACCCCATGAAGTCGTACCACCTCTTAGATGTAAAAATTTCCAAGATCATCAACACTGAAGGTCTCCTTGATCGGTAAGAAATGTCCGACCTTTATAAGCCTGTTAACAACATCCCAAAAAACATCATTACCTCAAGGTGACCTCTATAAACCCGTCATGAAATCCATTGTGACATCATCCCATTTCTACTCTAGGATAGGTAACTACTGTAAAAGCCTAGTTGTTCACTGATGTTTTTCCTTCACCTAGTAATAGGTGGAACACCTCATAACAAAACAAGATACCTCTCTCTTCATTCTCGACCACCAGTACTGATGTCAAAATTCATGGTACATCTTGGTAACTTCGGGACGCACTTCCCAAGCTGAAGCATGAAACTCCTACATCAGATCCTCATGTATGTCCACTGGAACCCAAACACATCCATGGATATGCATGATCTAATCATTACCTACCATCCATCCCTGAGGAGGGTCCTCACCTACCACTCCTACCCATAGAACTAGGCCTTCTGAATCTGATAGCTGCATCATCCTAATTTTGTCCAATAGGGTAGAGTTCACAGCTAAGGATAAAAGAAAAGTCTATCCATGTATATTGTTCACCTGAAGATGCATCTCAGAAAATGATGCCATAAGTTTCCACTCACTACTAGCCTGCTTCACTGCCTGTATCTGATTCCTCCTACTCAGTGCATCAGACACTGCATTTCCCTTACCAGGCATGTAGGAAAGCTCAAATTTAAAGGGATGTAGGTACTCCACCCACCTTCACCGTCTCAAATTCATATCCTGCTACATAAAGATATACTTGAGGCTTTTGTAGTCCATGTACACCACAAAACGCTCTCCCAATAAATAGTGTATACAACAGCACAACGCGTGAACAACTATAGCTTGATCAAGATCATGATTATGGTAATTATTATTGTGAGACCTCAACTACCGAGACCCGTATGCCATGAATCAATCTCCCTGCACTAGAACTACCCCTAACCCAATACCTAAAGTGTCACCATACACCATGTAGCTCTTTCCCTACTCTAGAGGTATCAGGACTAGTGCTAATTTCAACCTCCCTTTCAGCTCCTAAGAGGATATCTCACAAAATACTGACCAAAAAAACTGTACACACTTCTTAGTCAAGCCTGTCAACAGTGCTGATAAGTGTGATAAGTCCTTATAAATTGTCCGTAGTAGCCAGATACCCCAAGAAACTCCATATTTCAAAACATTTCATGGGATGTTCCCAGGAAACTACATCCTTAAACTTCTCTAGGTCCACTAACACACTATTCTCTGAGATGATGTGACCTAGGAAGTGAATCTGATCCATCCAAAAGTGTCACTTTTCACGATTATCATATAAATGATGCTCTATCAATTTATTCAGAACAATATAAATATTTTTGGTATGGTCGTGTTGATTGTTAGAATACACCAAGATATCATCCATGAAAACCACCATAAAAGAATCCAAGTAAGGATGGAATACTTAGTTCATAAAATCCATGAAAACCACTGGCGTTTTCATGAGACTGAATGACATAACTAGATACTCATATAACCCATACCTGCTACAAAAGGTTGTAAGAGGTATGTCTGTATGTCAACCACACACTTGGAGATAACCTAACCTCAATTCTATCTTCAAGAACACTCGATATCCTCGAAGCTGATGAAACATTTCATCTATCTGTGGGAAAGGATATCAGTTTTTAACCATAATTTGGTTCAGTTTCTGATAATCCACGCATATCCTTAGAGTTCCATACTCAATTTTCAAAACAATGACCAACGAACCACATAGAGAAGTACTGGGTCTGATAAAACCCTTCGCCTCTAAATTTTCTAACTTTCTCTTGAGGTACTGAAACTCTTTCATAGCCATCCTATAAGGATGAATGGATGCCGACACATCTCCTGGAACTAGCTCAATGGAGAAATCCACTTCTCTCTTTGGAGTAAAACCCAAAAAGTCATCGGGAAAGACGTCCCTAAAGAGCTCAACCACTGGAGGAAAGTCCACTTGACTCACTCCCTGATCACCAAGAAAAAAACTAGCAAGCTAGGCTATCATCCCGCCTAGCCCATGATGATTAGGTCTAGCTCTTCTCACCTAGACATCCCATTCACCCTTGTAAATGAACACTGCACCCTCTAGTTATGTGAAAGTCACCCTCTAGCAATAGTAGTCAATGTACGCTCGATAATCCTTGAGCCAATATATTTCAAGGATGATGTCAAACCCCATTATCTCAATGAAATATAAGCTCCAAATGAACTGGTACGCACCAAACTCAATGGGAAACTCCATACACTGATGTACATCACTCGTTCTAACTCCCAATGGTGTGTCTAGCATCAAAACGCCCTCAGAATGAAAAAAATAAAAAAACAGGTATTTTTACCAATCACATAGAGATAAAACTGTGAGATACACCTATATCAAAAAGAGAAAATGAAATAGTAGAAGCTACTAAGATCATACCTATTACTGTAGATACTCTGAGATCCTACTCATACCGGGTCTGTTTTACTACATAAGTATGGACTGTACCATGGCCATGTGACCATGCCTGGCTACCTTGAGCTGATCCACCTTGTTGTCTCTGAGAACCTGGTGTCTGGCTACCACGATCATGACCACCACTACCCTGGACTGACCATCATGAACTACTACATCTCTTAGCCTAATGCGGATCTGAAGAACCTGCTCCTAAACCTGATGTTGGAGATGAACACTACCACTCACAGACGGAGGGAAGGTCCTATAAAACCACTGCATGTGTCCCAACCTACCGCAAGTTCAACACTTGACTGGGTTGTGGTTGCACTGATTTTTCATGTGGCCTCACCTACCACACTGATGGAAATATACCAAGCTACTTGCACCCACAACATGACTAGCACTCGAATCATAGGAAGCCTCAAAACGGTGATTCCTTTTTGAATATATAGATCCATTGGGGTGAGAAACAACACTCCCTTGTTCTGTACCCCCAACTTCCATTAGGTTCTACTTTGTAATCAGTACCAGATTCACAATCTTAGTGATAGAAGGAAACCTGAACATGTTGACCTGAGATCTGATAGCATTTCTAAGACATTCCTCAAAGTATATCTCCCTCGATAGATCATCAGTAAGATACATCAGCTCAAAACAATGCTGATCTATAAAGCATGATGAGTATTCCATAACCGTCATCGTGCCCTACTCCAAATGCATAAACTCACTATCTCACTATGCTCGTAGAGTCGAGGGGTAAAAGTAGTCATAGAAGTGGGTTTTGAACTCATCCCAACCCATATTCCCTAGTCCATCAGCTTGGTATAAAATTTCACTCCAACACTTTTCCGCTCCACGTATCATGTAAGTTATAAGCTTGACCCCATGATCCAGAGGCATCTTCAGATGCTAAAAAATTTCTAACATGTTCTCTAGCCACAACTTTGCAGCTTGTAGTCTTCCATCGCCTAAAAACGTAGAAGGATGATGTTGCTAGAAAACCTATGTCATCTCATCTATAGTCAAGGATGGCTACGGTGCTCCCTGTATCATATGAATATAGCAAAATAAACCCTCATGGAATTGTGAATCAACACCTATGTCTGGAATAGACTCAGGTGCCACAAATGGCACTATAGAAGGATAATGCAGTACCTCATGGCCCACCATCTATGAAGTATGGTCATAGTCCATCATGCTATACAACAGGAGGTTTTCATGGGGGAATGTCTCTACAATGCCAAACACACACCTTGGGAAGGATCAACATCAAAGCACAAAGATCAAAAGTGTAGGACAGGTCAAAACCTTCCTAGAAACCAAGTCAAACCCACAACCTGCTCCTAAATCTCAGACTGTATAAAGAAAATCAAATGAACCACTAGAAACTATGCCTCTTTCCCACTAAAAATACGAGTCTAGGTCAAGTCTCTATTCACCATTTGAGTTTCCATATCCATTCAGTTATCTATGAAATTTTACCATGGGTTACCAATTCTAAATCCTTGAGGGCCCATAACACCTCATAAACAGAACCTTGGTTCCCATTCAAACCATACATGTAACAAGTTTATTTAACATTTACATTCCATCAATGATTCATTTCCCAATTCATAAGGGCCCATACTACTTATGGATTGAAATATGACATCAAACCTTTATCTACTACACCCAACTAACACAATAATAGGAAAAACTATCACATAAACTATCACAACAACATGAAATATCTAATGCATCCTAGATGGCATGGAATAATGCATGGAATGTGATTATAACGAGTGTCTATATGATGCATGAGATGGATCAACCTCATCTCATTGGTTTTCAACTGAAATAGAACCCAAAATTTAAGTAATAGTAACAGTATAAACCAAGTGCGTCACCCAAAAGTGAAATCAAATCAACCATAATAGTCAACATTCAAAAAATCATAACTCAATTCGAGGTAATTTGGCATTTCCCTATACGTGGGGTAGCTACTCCTAGGCACAATTTATTACCAAACTCTATTTACTTCCTATCCATGTATAATGTTTCCAAATAGTAAGTCAAACCAGAAATAAAAAACCCCCCTATGATACCAATTTGTAACATCTCGAACCTGGATTCCACCCTATGGTGCCTCAAGCCCGGTTGGCCACATGGCATCAAGTGCATCTCCCCAAACACCAGAGGCTACTGACTAGAAGATAGGGCCTAGGTGAGTCAGTGGGGAGACTATTCCCTCATTACCAGAGTATCATAGTAGAATTAAAACATATATTAAATAATATAAGTGAATAAATAAGTAGTCAACTGAAGATAAAGAAAGATAGAAATACATATCAATAAAAAGAAGTGTCTTCTATACAAAATGATGAAAATGGTACAAGTATCTAGAAAGAATCCAAATAGGTACATGGAAATACAGTACAATACAAGTATCTAAAAAAAAACAAAAGACTAAAAAGGTATCCCAGGATCACAAGACACAACTTGGTCCTATTCTCCCCTACTCCAAATCCACAACAACAACCTGTACTAGGGAGATTTCATCACCTACAACCATAAAATCTATTTGGGTCCCCAAGGAGGCCCAAACAGGGTGTGAGATAAACATCCCACTAGGAAACCACCCAGGTCTATATAGTTCTAACAAAAATTCAACAAAAGCGCTAGAAAGTGTAAACAACCAGTAAGTAAGTGTGCATTACCATGGCATAAGTCTATTATAGTAAGTAAAACCAAACAACCCTCAAGGATACCTACAAAAGAGAGTCAGCTCCTACCAAGGAAGCTATAACAAAGTAAACAAGCAAGTCACATGGCCACACCAGATATCCCTTGGTATCATGAAACCACAACCACACCATATAGAGAAGTCAAGTGTCCCAATACCACACCATATAGTGAAGTCAAATATCCTACAGCCTCTCCGTATAGTGAAGTGTTGACCATAAGGTCCAGATCCAAGGTATCATCATACCAAAGAATCCAAGTAATAATTGTAGACCATGGAGGCCCAGATCCAAGGATCTTGTCCAATTCACCCCATAGAGTCCCATGGGTGTCCCTAGTGGAAACTCAGTTAGGCACTGGTTGGGGTCCAAAGAGTATAAAAATAGCAAGTCCCACGCAAGCCCAAGCAAGCCGGATCTAAGGGATAGCAAGACCCGAGGCATCCCATAGAATCAAGACCCAATTGGTAGAGTCAACCCAAGGCTTCTACTACAAAATTCCATATCCATTAATTCATGCATTCAATTTAAACATTCAATTTAAACATTCAATTTAAACAAACATTCCATGTGAGTATACCCACTCACATCAACCTGCACAATCCATGAGTATACCCACTCATGAAAACCATTTATCAAAACAAGAATATGGGCCTACCCTCCCATATAAACTATTTAACAAGTCATTTTTCATTTAATATAGGTATACCCACCCATATTATCCATTTAACATGCCAAAATATCAAAATAGACATGGAATAACATGATATTCATTAAACAAGGAGGCAATACATCTCCTAAATAGGTTATTCAAGCTATCAAGGAATTAAAGGGCTTCCTATAACTAGGTAATCACAAGAACACACCCATTGGGTGGTTCAAATAGGCATAAACATGTTATTTAATTAAGTATCACCCCTTAGGTGACCTTGAAATGAGAAACAGGTGCCAACACACCTAAATAGAACCTATAGTCAACCTCATTAGGTCCAACTACAACTACTAAAATCTACTTGCTCAAAAATGATTCCTCAACAGAAAGTTCAACAGATGGTGTAAAGGAAAAATGCCCAAAAAATCCCAAAAAAAATCTAAAAGAAAATATAGACCACCTACCTCACCTCGGTAGTAGACAACTCATCCAGTATTGAGTCCCAATTTGTCCTGGTTTATAATAAATTGGAAGAATAGAAAAAGAATAGGATATTAGGGAATATGAGCCTAAATCCAAATTGAGAAAACCATTTATAGAAGAATAAAAAATGGATAAAAGAAAAATAGTCCTAACCGATGTAGATCTGATGAGATAATCGACATTTGAAACAGAGGTCCGGTGGAGGAACTAGCTCAAATCCTAGGTTAAGTGCCTGATGGGAGAGCCACTCAGATGGATGCTGTGCATAGGAGTAGAAAACCCACTTGGGTTTGGATTGAAAATTAGGTTTTAAAATTAATTTTTTTTAAACATAAAAAATGGGGTCGAACAGTTTACCCGCATAGTTTCCCAAACTGTGCGGAAACCGTGCGCACCTCACTACCTATAAGGGGAACTTCGCATGGTTACCCTAAATGGTTTGACTAAATATTCGGTAACTATGTGGAAATTCTATTCAAAAAACCTGCAACTTTTAAGACCTCTCATATAGTTAGACTAACCGTGCGCAAGCTATGCGTTAGGTTATTTTCAGCTAAAAACTTGGTTTCGGGCTCCGAACAAGCCCCACACACCTCTAAAAAACCCACGATCAAGTTAAGAATTCACATAAAGCCATAATAAGGAATTTAAAATGAAAATAAAAGAAACATTACCTTGTACGAAAATCCAGGTTCTTACAGATAAGAAGTACTCAAATGAAGCTCAGTATCCAAATACTTTTGAAGACTCTTCCAGAATTTTGATGTAAAATGGGGATCTCAATTAGACACAGTCGATATAGGTGCACCATGAAGTCTTAAAACTTCATTAATATAGAGTTTTTCAATGTGCTCCAATGAAAAATCCTTCATTATTGCAAGGAAATTAGGATATACAGTAAGTTGATCAACAATTACCTATATTGAATCACTCTTTCTTAGAGTCTTTGGTAATCCAATGATAAAATATGTAGTAATATCATCCCATTTCTATGTTGGAATAGGTATAGGTTGCATGAATCCTCTAAGATGTTTTCTTTCAACCTTCACCAGTTGAAAAACTAAACATCTTGATACATAGTTAGTAATTCCCCACTTCATATTATCCCACCAAAAATGTTCCATCAAATATCTATAAATGATTATGGTACCAGGATGAATATAGAAATTTGAGTTATAAGAATCATCCAATAATTTCATTTTTATATTGTGCATAGAGGGAAAAAAATCCACTTCCAAAATTTAAAAATTCTATCTTAATATATGAAGTCTACCAAATTACCATCATTCATAGATTTAATTTTATTTTGAAAATTCTCATCATCGATCTGAGAATTTTTTTTTATTTTCTAATAAATACGGTTTGGAAACCATTTGAAAAAGTAGCAATGTTTCACCTTCCTTGATAATTACCATATCTATATTTACCAGATCCATGTACACAGGATCCCTCCCAATCCTCATTTAGTTTATAAGTCCACGATCCTTCTTTCTCAATGCATCTACTACCTTATTTTCCATGCCTAGGTGGTAGTGTATTGAAAAATCATAATCCTTTAGTAGCTTGAGCCATTACTTTTGACTCAAGTTGAGTTATTTCTATGAGAGGATATATTTTAAACTCTTTTTATATGTATATATCTCATATATTTCACCATAGTGATAGTGTCTTCATATCTTCAAAGAAAATATTACAGTAGATAACTCAATATCATGAGTTGGATAGTTCTATTCATGAGTTTTTAGCTGCCTTGATGTATAGGAAATAACTCTATCATTCTGCATAAGGATTCAACCAAGTCCTTTCTTTGATGCATCACTATAAATCAAAAATCCACCATTTCCTAATAGCATATTCAAGATCAAAGAATTCACTGATATCCTATTAAATTATTCAAATCATTCTTTATATTCCCTTTTCCAAATAATCCTAACACCTTTATGAGTATGTTTGGTTAATGGGATTTCTAATCAGGAAAAATTCTAATTGAAATGCTGATATTAACCTACTAAATAAATTAAACTACATACCTTAGTTATGTTTGTTGTTGTAGTCCATTCTTGGATGAAAATTTTCTTCATAGGATCAACTGAGATTACATCATTGGAGACAATATGGCCATGAAAAGAAACTATCTGAATCCATAATTCAAACTTTTTAAACTTACCATAGAAATCTTTTCTTCTAAGAGTCTGTAGATAAATACTCAAGTGGTTCTCATAGCCATATTATATTTTTGAGTGTACTAAGATATCATCAATAAATACCAAAACACAATTATCAAGATATTCCTTAAATAATCTGTTCAATAGATCCATAAAAATAGAGGGTGCATTAGTCATCCCAAATAGAATTATTTTAAACTCGTAATGTCGATACCTTGTTCGAAACACTGTCTTGGGAATATTTTTCTTATTTAATTTCAATTGATGATATCCATAATGAAGATCAATCTTTGAAAAATAATGAGCTCTGTAAAGTCGGTCAAATAACTCATCAAGCGGCATATGATAATTTTTCTTTACTATAATAGCATTGATCTCCCTATAGTAAATTCAAAACCTCATAGATCCATCTTTATTCTTAATGAAAATAATTGGATCTACCCAAGGTGAAACACTAGGGTGTATAAATCCCAAACCACTAAATTAAATTAGTTTTTATTTAACTATATTAACTCAACTATGGACATTCAATAGGGAGACTTTGATATAGGTCTTATATTAGGGATTAAATCAATAGAAAACTGAACTACCTACTCTGGAGGATGTCTTGGTAATTAATGTATAAATACATCAATTTATTCCTATAAAATAGGTACATACTCAATTTAAAGATCACCTTTTTCATCAGCAGGTTTTATCTGATATTCTCCTCCAAGAATCTCATTTCTAAGAGCTACTGGAAGTGGATCCAAATATAACTTAGATTACGAAGTCTCCCATATGAAGATAATAAATTATATATCTTCACCATGAATCATAATTTCTTTCTCTTTACAATTAATTTTTTCATTATATTTTGAAAACCAGTCCATACTAAGGATTATATTAAAACAAACCATAGGTATAATAATAAAACCATTAATTAGAGCACGTTTATGTGTCATAATAAGAACTAATTGACACCAATTGTTTGAAATAAGTTTTAAAGTAATAGTTTTGACCAAAAAATCCCTTATTAAGGTGAATTTGAAATATCTAATTTTTATAGAAAACTGGGAAGATATAAAAGAATGAGATGATTCATAATAAAATAGAGATTTATCTAAATTTGAGGAGAATATTAATGTACCTGCCACCAAATCATTAGGAACTTCAACATCAACCATTTGACTATATAAGTATGACCTTATTGCCTTGGACTTTTTTGGGACAATTTCCTTGAAATCTAAGAAAATATTGTGCATAGAATCACATATCCTTATAGTCGAATCATTTCACATTGTCGACTTATTTATTTCCCTTATAATCATAGGCCAAAATGCCTTTTTCTCCACACTTGTAACAAAATACCATTCTGAATATGCATGTTCCATGATGTTTCCTTCCACATTTATTACATGTTGGAAATTATATTCTTCCATTCTTCTATTTTTTCTTATTTTATTTTCAAGAGTACTCAGCATCCTTATTCTTATCTTGATACCTTTTGAAGTCATATTATTTGGAAAATTATTTCTCCATCTTAATGGAACATGATACTATATCCTTATATAATGATAATGTTTGGGTGAATATTTCACATTGTATAATTGGACTAAGATAATAAAATAAATGGCTAATCTTTCTCATTGGATTACATATGTAGTCCATGACATGCCTTTATAACCATGTAAAATTGGATACAAACTTAGAAATTTTTTCATCCTCTTTGTATCTCTGACTGAATTTTTTTTTCTCCATATCCACTCTCTATTCATAAGGGAAATATTTTTCAAATAAAATTTCCTTAAAATCCTTCCATTACATATTTTCAATTTATCCAACTTCCTTTTTGTTTTAAATTAATATCTACCATTTATTAACATCTCATGAGAGATGATAAACTTCTATGATAACCTTCTCCCTTATTTTACATCCCAAAGTGAGAAATATATTCTCTAAGGAACTTATCCATTTCTAAGATAAAAATGGGTTTGTAGTCCCATTTAACAGTGAAGGTTGTTATTGTATGAATCATTCTAACATTATTACACCACATTATAGATCAGGATGATCCATTCAAGTAAGGTAATTGCTCATAACTTGATTAAGTTGTCCTAACATAGTTATAATTTTTTCTATTCCAACTATAGCTCAAACTATAGGTTCATTATCTTTACTAGGAGGGTAATACCTATATAGAATATGTGTGTTGATATTGTTTCCATTCCTTCCATTATGTGTCATTTCTAAATACTATCATACACTAGATTAGATCCCAATATTATTAAAAATAATTCATAATATCAAAACTACTTAATATAAAATAATATCTAAATCATAAGTTTGGTTTCTTTATGAGTATTTAAAAATTATGTTATAGGGTTTCACTCTCTTATCTATGTTTTCCTAAATCTAGTTTCCAAATTTTCTACTAAACTTTTTTTTATACAAACTGTAAAGTCCCCAACCCCAGTAGCCTAGAACCGGTGCCTTACTTTATTACATTGGTACTATGTATAGGTGATCAAATCCCCAAGGAAAAAATAGCTTAGTATATTTTTAAAAATAGATAAAAACATAAGTATTATATTACAACTTGAAATGGAATACAACAAAATAAATCCATTGAAAACACCCCTACTCTCCAAGATTATCCCTACATGTTAGTCATAGTATACATCTTGGAATCATAAGGAAAAATAAAACAAAAAAAAGGCTGACCTCAAATTCATAATAAGGGAAATCATAAAATAGAATCTATCATTAATAACCATAAGAAAAAATTCATGGTGAATAACTAAAAAAACATTACATTAAAACATAATATTGAGCATAATATGGTAGGAATAAAAGCTGTTCAAATAATGCCATATAAATAATCACATGTGAATGAAACTTAACCATATATATTAAAATAGTATAATAATAACATGGATTATCAATAAATAATCTCACAATGATATAATTCATAATGGGGGACAACATAAACATACCGTTAAGGATTTGTCCAACACACCATACATAATTGAGTAAGACATCAGCCAATACCCAAACTAATTTGTCTAATGAGACCCACCGATGCATAAAGGGGCTATAGAGGGACCCAACCATAAATTACTATCTTCAATTCATTCCTCATGTGAAAGGGGTTAAACATAATAAAAATATACATTCATACTGAAACTATCATATGAAATGTTAATAACTTTCCCTAAACATAATCATAAACCATCCAATGTAATATGATGAATGGTATCATAATAGTGCATCCATAGTCAAACTGATCATAAAAAATTTAATAAAGAACGGTAGATGGTATCATAAGATATCGTCTTCAATTAATCATAATATCCAACAAAGTGTGTTGATAAATATGAAAATAATCTAATAAAATCATTGATAAATTCTTGACAGTAATACCACTTTACATTGAAATCATTTTTAATTATGTTAAATTATAAAAGAAATTTTTTTATTTTAAAATAACCTTTTAAACATGTAAATTATTTCTAAATACATTAATGTTTCATTAATGTTATTAAATCCTCTCATTAGGTATACGTTTTTAAAAAAATATTCTTTTTAAATTTTGAAAAGATACATTTAAAAGAGTATTTTTAAAAGAAGGTGTGAGCATTAACCAAATGAATAAATTATGTGTATCAGCTAAAAATCCATGTAAAAAAGTGTAAATAAAACAAAAGATTATCAATTGTCTTCTGAAACATAACCATAGCATGACATAATCAATGGGGTATAAGTTTAACCTAAATAATCGAAACAAGATTAAAAATTCCCTTATAAGTTTGTAACTAGTAAAACCATATGCCCCATAAAATTAATGACCATCAAATGGAACATAGAATTCCATGAAAATAAAAATATTCATGATATGATATATTAAAGGAAAATATGTACAACACACATGATAAAAAAGGTTTGAATAAGGAATATATCTCACAAAAGTACAAGTGAGATGAGAAACCATTACCTTGTGTCTGAATGCATTTTCTACTTGTAATTAATGTCCTAGATAATCAAATTAGATTCATTAATTACTTAATTAATAACTTATTAAACATATATTAAATTTATCATAATTTTATTAAGTTCATTTATATCCATTTTTATGCGTTATAATTTAAATGTTTTGTTGTTCTGAGAGCATTCATTGCATGGTCTTGTGGTCGGTTTCCTTGAGTATAATTGTTGGTGTTCTTTTCAAATGGGAATAAATTATCCAGAATTGAAATTATTTAGTATTAATAAACTTAAATAATTTTAAATGGTCTCATATATCATTTGTTTATATACTATGATGATTATTTATTAGATAAAATGTTTATGAAAATGTCTTAATTTATTTTAGCAGTTTTTACAATCATCATGAACTTGTGTCAATTTATTTAATATCATGTTTATAAATATTTTTTCTAAAATAATGATATAACTTATAATATTATATTAAATTATGAATTAATTATAATAATTTATTTATTATCATCATTGAAGGAATTAATGGAAAATGAAAACTTGTCATCCACGAATGCGGTGAATCGACACATCACAGACGATGTTTCATTTTTAAAATAAAAGGAGATTATAAGGGATTTGATGATGGATAATATATTATCACAATAAAATTAAATTATATATATATATATATTATAATTTAGTTACCATGACACTTTGTATAGGGGATGTGAGGATAGGATAAGAAAAGAAAATAAATTAAAAGAAAAAGAAGGAGGATTTTACCTCTTGAATATCATCTCCTTGGGAACCTCCTTAAGACACTTAGATTTTCTCTTTAGGTATTAATAGAATGTATTGTATGTGTGGAAGAGTATTGGTAAGATAATTGGTAATAATTTAGACAATATTCAAGGATCATAATGTGTGAGGATAAGGGGCAGTGAGGGGTGGTTTTTATAGGGGAGGTGAGGGGTGTTTTTTGAAGATTTTATTCATTTAATTATTATTTTGTATAAAGTCTATTAAAAGTTTATATTATTGTGATTAAGTATAGTTAATAATTCATGTGAGTTTTAACTAATGAGTTATTACATCCTAATTGACTCAAAAATTCATGTATTTAACATATAATGTTAAATACTATAAATTACTGTATTTCATAATTCATAAAAATCCAACTATCTTAAAAAAATCCCAAAAGTTCACACTAAATTTTTTATGTGTATTTTTAAAAAATATAATCCATTTTATGAAAATAATTTTCTAAATATGATAAATTTAAATTTTAAATATAATCAATATTTATTTGAAAATAATTCCGATTTTAATATTATAACCGATTTTATGACACTTTGAACAATTAATTATGGTCTCATAAAATTATCTTATAATTATAATGAAACAAAATATTAATTTATTAATATATTTTATGAAAGTAAATTTTCTTTTAAACCATTATATTAATTAGAAAATTATAAATTAACATTTATGTTTCACAAAAATACCAACACTTAGTTTATCATTTTTAAAACATTTATTTACTTAATCCATCATATAAATATATTATATTTTCATTTATGTGATACCAAGATTTTATTTACACTTTCATAGTTGAGGTTATTACTATAATGGCTAGATTACTATTCGTAATGGTCATATTACTATTCCAATGGTCGTGTTAATATTTAATAGTATATCATGGTTCGTTTAAGCTCGGTGTTACGTAAGTTATCGAATAAATCAAATTTATTTAAGAAGATACATACCATAAAATATTGTGGTGTTTTAAACACTAAAAAAAATAATTATATAATTAATAAATATATTTTTAATTATAAAAAATTTGATCCATGATAATTTAGCTCTTTTTACCAACTTTTTCTTTGTTAAATTATATGTCATGGAAGTTAATTTTTTACCAATACTATAATATGGCCATTATTACCTAATTTCTAAGTAATGATTAAAAATTTGTACACCATTTATTCTGATTAATTTTCTAATTATAATAAATATCACTTTTAAATGAAAACATTATATATATATAAATTGTTTTTATTAAAAAATGAATTTTAGAATATTAAGAATTCTTAATAATATTTCATATCAATTACTAATTAAATAATGGTTAATCTATTTGTTTATGAAGTGAAACACTACATTAAATTCGTAATTTAAAAAGAATTAATTAAATTTATTAATATAAAAATTTACAACACATTAATTTTTTTTAAAAAATAACCTTTTTTAAACTAAATGATTTTAATAACACCCCCTTGAATTTAATTATTTATATTTTAAAATTTAATATTTAAAAATATCTAGGTATCGGAATATTTCTTTGAATTTTATAAATACATCAAATCATTTCTTAATAATAATGATGATGATGATGATAATGATAATAATATGGAACACATAAAAATATTTTTTATAATAACATATTTTAATTGAATGTTATATTTTTATTTTATTATAGAATTATTTATTATTTTTATAATATTTTACTTAAAATTTATTAGTAAAAATTATAAAACTTTAATATACTTATTTGAATCATGCTTACCCAATGACCATATTTCCAATGACTAAATTTTCAATGACCATATATCCGACGACCACATTTTTAATGACCATCTTTATAATTTTCAGATTTATTTCCAATATATAGTCTTACATATATTACTGAAATAATATATCCTATTCATTTACTTATATCTCCACATATCTATTAAATTTATAATTCTTTTCCTTATTTATATAGTTACAATCAAGGTTATGATCCTTTTGAAAAACCATGAGGATACATATTTTGTGTTCATTATATTTTTATTTAATTACAAATTTATTCTGCATGTAATTTTCTTAATGTTGATTCATATTATATTCTCGTAATGTAATAATTTTTATCTTTTATTAAAATATTTTTTCTCAATAAAATTTTTCATGGTTCGTTTTAGTTTAGTGTTGCGTATAATGCAAGGTATTCAACATAATATTTATTTAAAGAGAAATACATACTAATATCATAATGTGGTACTTGTAAAGTATGATCAATATTTTTTAACCCTTGTATATATTTTTTTGAAATTGGAATTTAACAGTTTTTTATTTACCTACTCTAGTTAAAGGGTTGGAGCTTTGGTTATTTAGGCTTCAATGACTACTAGAGTTAACTATTTCAATACGAGGCCTACCTATAATATTTAAGGTAGGCCATGACTGTTATTTGGTAAGGGGATATAATCATTTCTGATGGGATCTTGTATTTTTATAAATACAATCATATAATTTCATCCTTGAAATGTATTGGTTGTATTACATATAATCTTTCAGTAATTATAAATATGGAAGGTTGTATTACATATAATCTTTCAGTAATTATAAATATGGAAGGGTGTACTTTTTCTAATCAGGAAAGTAATCATCTAGTTTTCATTGGTAAAAGAAATATAAAAAATGGTATCTAGCATACTAAGAACTAAAACATTACATCTCAATTAGGTAATTTGATGATTTGTGAATCTATGATAAGATGATGCATTTTCCTAGGGTGGTATGATAATTTATTGATGCATTTTTAAGTAAGATTACAAGTTTACCTCCACTACAAGCAATTGAATTTGTTATAGAATTATACTAGGAAGAATCAATTATTTCAATGGAAATATATTAGATAACATATGAAATCTTGGAAAATTATGTATTCAGATAGATGATATGTTTTACAGAAGTTTTATTAGATCCATTGTATCATTATCAGTTATCTTGATTTTATTTACTGAAAAGTTTTATGGTAGTTCAAATTTATGAAATAATTATTAATACTTAAATCAAGTGATACTAAAAAAATGATTTCCATTACAAAGTATTTAAGATCTATTCAATCATTTGAGAGGAGTGAGTTAATTTTCAAAGATTGATTAGATATCAGACTATCATTAATTAAGAGTGAAGATAAAGGTATTCCTAGGATAAAATTATGATTATTACTTACATATTTTGGATTTCTTTTAATAAATTTGGGGTTACTAATACATTGAAAGTATTTATTAGTTTAATTCATTGGTTATTTCAGTTATTCCTCGATTAGTTTCTAGTTGTATTAATTGCTTATTTTTTTCCTTCAAAACAGAGGAGTATCACCCATAATATTAAATAATAATTCTAGAATTAATTATGAAACATAATTTATATCGAATTTATAAAAATGTTGTTTTTAGAGATGTGAATTTCATTCTCTTGGTAATATTATCTCTAAAAAAAGTTTTTTTATTTATATAACCAAGATTGAGATAATAGTATCTTGAATCCACCAAATAATGTTTCATATATACATTCTTTATTAAGTCTAGCAAGTTATTATAAAAAATTTATACCCTAATTCTCTAGAGTAGTCACTCCACTCATCATTTTGACCAATAAAGGATATATATTTTTAGTATAAAAATTAGTTTTAATAAACTTTTGAATGTCTATATAGGAAATTAATAAGCATAATCATACATAAATTAATAGTAGAGGGAATAACATTTAAGGTTTATAGTGATATTTCACACCAAATATTGGGTAGTGTGATAATGAAAAAGGAATTAGTTATTGTACATGTGAATAGATAATTACATAATTCTGGATATAAATATAAGAACCATGACTTGAACATAAAGTGATAGGTTTTTTCCATGAAATTATGGATGCATTATTTTCTTGGTGATCATTTTATGGTTTATATAGGTCAAAATAGTTTCTGTTATATTCTAATTTAGAGATGATTGAATCTAATATATGGGTGATTAGGGGAGTTTATTTAGGATTTAAATTTCAAGATCACTTATACTCTAGGAAATGGTAGTGTACTAGTTGATTCCATGAGTTGTAAGTCTTATAATAACATTTCTCATTAGGAAAGTGAGTAATAGAGAACAATAGAGAAACCAGAAATTTTTACCTTTATTTTTTGAAGATTAACATAAGAGCATGTCTCTACCAGATGATGGTGAGTTATTCACTAGTTAATTAGGTGATAGAGTACTAACTCATTTATTTTTATATTAATATATTAGGGGATCATATTATTCATAGTGATTAACTTGAGGTTTTCTCTTAAATATTGGGACATTAAATCAATTTATGAGATTACTTATATTATCCATCATATATATATATATATTAATAAGTGATACAAAATTTAATGGTTAAACTCTTGTAGTGAATCATATATTTGGGAAGATATATCATGTTATCCATCAAAATTATTGGTATCCTAAATGAAGAAATTAATAGAAAATCATGTGGTGAATTATTAGAGTTATTAGGAGTTGAATTTTGAATATCATGTGTTAGATGGGTTTATTAAACCACATGTGTTCATTAGTAGAAATGTGATTATTTATATGTGAATCTTGTGGACAACTTACATTATAAATATAATATTTAAAATTTTAATTATGTAATTTTTTACTAGTTAAAAAAGTTGACATAGTTATTTCCAATAGTCATGAAGGATAGTTTATTTGAGAGTTTATCTAACATTTATGTAGTAGAGATAATAAGGTTTCATGGAGTTCCTCAAGTGATTTTATCTAGTAGGGATGTTGGGTTTATATGTTATATATGGAGAAGATTTAATGGTGATTTCTTTATCTAGTTATATCTTAAAATGATATTAGATATAAAAATTTTTCAAACTGAAAGGACTATTAAAACCTCTAAAGATATGATAATAGAATGTGTTTTATACTTTGGTAGATCATAGGATGAAAATTTTCTCTTGGTTGAATTTACTTATAATAATAGTTACCATTCACCCATTTATATGTCAAAATACAAGGATTTATATGGAAAATGTTTTTTATAACCATTATATTGGATTGAAATAAGTGATTCAACTTTCATTTTTTTCAGATGTGGTGTGTGATATGACTCAAAAATCCAGATGATTTCAGGATCATATGAAGACCACCCATGATAGGCATAAATCGTATGAATAGAAGAGGTGAAGACCCTTAAAGTTTTCAGTGAGAGATCTTTTTTGAATATGAATTTATCTAAAGAGTGGTAAACCTAAGTTTAAAAATGGATGAAAATGATCAAAACAGTTTATTATACATTTTAAGATGTTGGTTAATGTTGGCGAATTTTCTTATCGCATGGAACTTCCACTGCAGGTAGAGAGAGTTTATAATGTTTTTTACATATCCAAACCTTATAGATATATTCATGATTCATTATATATGTTTTATTTGAGTAAGTTTAATGTTAAGAAATATGTAACATTTTCAAGACATCTCATAATGATTCAAAACCCAAAATAGAATTTTTTCCTGAAGGATTTATACTATTATTGCAAGTATTATAATGAAATGGTGATTTAGAATAAGTCACTTAAGAATGTTAATCCTAGATAAGGTTTAAATACATATAAATATTTTATGGATTATATTTATATTTTCAACTTCAATAATAAATAAATAATTTTTTAATTAAATATTTTTTATTATTGAAGGAAATGGATTAAGTTTTTTAGTGATGAAAATTGTAAGGGGTGTGTATTATAGGAACTTAAAAATTATTATTTTTGGAATTTTTGGAAATTTATTAGTGTAGTTTGGTAATTTAACATTTAAAGGGGTAATATAATAATTATTGATCTTAGAAAATAAATTTAAATTCACCATTGAACAAGAAATGAGGTGTTTACCTTAATATTTGAATTTGGTGGAAACCCAATACGAAGATAGAAATTTAAAAGGGTTTTTAGCCCAAAAATGGTTTACAAGAATGTTTTGTAAACCATACTACAAACCATTCAAGTTAAGGAAAGGGGAATATTATATTAGCATGATTTTAAGCATGGTTATTTATCCATATATGTTAATTAGTCATGCCTGTTTTGAGGTAGTATTTTTACTTGGTTTGTTGCATAGTTTACTAAACATGAATATAAACCATTTTGATTGATTTTTGTTACATATTTTCAATATTAATACTTCTATTTCCCATGTAAACACTCATTTATCACCATAAACCACCCTTTCACTAAATTTTAGTCCCTTTAGAGATATTTTTAGTGATTTTCATCATTATTCAACGATTTTATCTTATTAGTAAGATGAATTGTTTTTAAAGAAACGGTAATGAATTCTAGATCACCTCAATTATTTCTGATCTCTATATCCTTGTATCTCTCTCTCCAAAGCTATATTATAGAGATCTATATCTAGAGGGATGGGGAACTTATTATTTATTCATGGATCAAATTTTTGGATTGAAGGATCATAAATGGAATCAAGATCTATAATTATAAATCTTTTAAATTTAAAAAAAATCAATCAAGAATTATTTTGAGCTCTTTATTATAAAATTAATAATGAATAATGGATTTGAAATATAATACAGAGAAATATTTGTGATAAATATCTAAGGTAGGTAACTATAAATCTTCTCTCTTGAATATATATTATTAAATAATGGTCTTGTGCTTGTGATAATTATTTAAATCATAATAATTTTGGGATATTAATAACAATAGTAAAGTAGAAAAAATAGTTAAGTTACTATGAAAATAATTTCATATGATTAAATTTTTGTGAAATTATGATTTTAGTGGATTTATAACTACATTACTCATATGATTAATCTTAAAAAAGATATTTAAATAGAAGATAAAATATAGTTGTTTATTTTATATAATCTGCTTTTTAATTATTATAGATAATTAAATAATTTACCATAAAATTTAAAAAATGATATGATAAAGGATAATTAAATATATTATAAATATAATGATTAATATTGGTTTTTAATATGATAAAAAATGAAGTAAATTATTATGTTTTATATTACTTTTATGAAATTATTTTTTATTCTTCCAAGATCATTGGGGTGTGGTTGTTCTTTTTGAAATATTTATAGAATATATTTAACAAGGTTTTATTTGATTTTATTAAAATTTAATAATAATTAATAAATTTAACAATATATATGGGTATTTATAGGATGTGAAAATGTTATGAGAGTGTTAGAATTTTCTACTGAAAACCTATGGTGATGAATAATTAGGATATGATAAATTATAATTTCATAAAAATTTAAAATTAATTCATTAGTGTATGAAATAATGAATTTTAGAATTTTGAATGTGGTTATGGTTTCCAAGAGGATGAATAGAGTTATTGAGTGGGATATGTAACAAGTATTGATATTCATTTATTGTAAATACAAAAGTTATCAATATGATGAGGATATTTTTTTTAGTTATAGTTATATAGATGTACAGTTGTTGTGCTTGAAGTTGTATGACTAGACCGATCACTCGGTTGGTTCATATGTCGGAGTAACTAATCAGGTCTAGTTCTACTCTGAATACTATGGGGTAAAAATTTAAATAATAAATAAATAAATGAATAAAATTAATAACTATATTAATCCTAAACAATAAAAAATTCAAAATTTCTATAGGGTCATCATTATACAATATCCATTTTATATAGATTGGGAATTTTATTATTTAATTTTCACTTTTTCTCTCTAATGATGACATAGGGTTCCCATAATGGTTGGTTTGTCATCCTCCTTCATTAGGGTGGACTATTCTTTGATTCTAGATCTTACAAAAGGATCATAGGTAGTTGTGTTTAGGACACTATTTAATCCTCACACAGTGGTTAGTACAACACTCCCATACCCCCACCACACTTCATCCACACATATGGTTCCTATTTTGGCCTTTCCTACCACTCCACCTATTTAGTTTTCCCCAAAGATCCTACCTTTTTTATGGAGTTTTGGGGTCTATTCCTTCTCCCTCATAATTTCACGAGGATATTTAATTCCATGATCAAACATGATTACTAAATTCATTATAAATCACCCACTATATTTATCAACTATTCTCAGGGATTTTCTTCTCTGGATTTCATCAGTCTCCTTGAAAATATGCACTTCAACATTCATATTTTTTAGTGAATACTTTTCATATTCTTGTGATAATTATTGGTTCCTTATTTTTCATTGGTTTATGGGATTTCAAAAAATTATAATATAAATATGATTATCAGAACTCTTACACTAATTTCAATATCTTATAATTTTGATGGGTTTTAGTGATTCTCTTGGCTACTACCTCAAATTAGATAATTGAACACAATGCTTAAAACATACCATGTTTTCAAGTATTTGTGTTGAAATATATCTCTAGAATTTATTCCTCCTCACCAATCATCCACCTAAGTTTTGGGAACAATTTTCTTAAGAAGAAAATAATCTATGATACCAATATTGGTTTCTAATCTCATGGTTATATGTGAGGACATAATGATTCCTATTATAAATGTGTGTTTAGAAAATTAGGTGAGAAAATAAATTATCATGTATCATGTTCCAAAATGTTATATAATCATTTATAATCCTACTTGGTTTATAAAAATAAGAGATTTTATATTTTGATATCCAGAAGGGAGGCCTTTCCTTTGATTCCTTTTTATTAGATATTTTTTTGGGGATTGTTATGATGTATTCATTATCTATTTTTGGTGTTTAATTCCCTATGATTATTTTGGGGTTTGGAAATGTTACTAACCATTTTACTTTTGTTTATTAAGATAATTATTGGAGCCTCTCAATATCTACTTATCTTTATCTCATGTGGGATCTAGTTCAATGTTTCATTCAATACAAGTTTCAGGTGACAGAGTTCCATTATAATCATCTATAGGGTTATCTAAAAATTTCATGCCTCTTGAAATTATGGTCATTGAGGTTAATATATATATATTCTATGGTTTTATTATTCTAAAAAATATATAGATTGTGAGAAATAGGGTATATGTTATGAAGTAAGGTGATTGGATCACCAAAAATACCGAGATTTCTCACCCCTTTTATGTTCTTTTATATATGGAATGAAGAGGGATAAGGGTGTTGAACATTTATTTTCTCAACAATACTCTATGATTTATGATGATTTTGATGCTCACAAATACCCCTATTTGTTTTCTAATGATGTTTTTTAATGTGAGATTTATAGGAATTTATATTTTTTTAAGGTTTTTTAGTGTTACAAAATGATTCTGGAAACACTATTTTCATACCTACATTATGATAGAAAAGATAACGTTTGGGTACGATATCAAACCTATGATACACTAAATTGTTTTCATTTGGAACAAAATCCCTACATGCAGAAATCAGAAAGCATATGGATCAGCAATGCTATGTTGGAGTCTGGATTTATTATTTTCAATCCTACCTTCGGGGAAGTTGAATGTATAGTTCATCAATGCTACATTAGATATTTTATGATGATAAGGATAAATGTATAGATCATCATCCCTATGATAATTTGTTCCTTATATTACATAAATATGAACTTATGAAGAAGGAACCCTATGCTATGCGAAGGAACCCAATGCTACGTGAAGGAACCCTATGCTACACAGTTCAACCCAACATTGTATTCTCAATAAAGAAGTTATTCAATCCATGTTTTCAATATGATATTGCTGCAAAGGTCAATTAATAATTTAAAACTGATTTGAGGATCATTTTGATTGTTTCAAAGAACCTAGTTTATCGGAGAAAATCATTCCTATTTCTAAGGGAAGTTGCGCCTCTCCAAGTAAATTGAAATTTGAATTTATGCAACCAATCAGACTATTATTTTGGATTTGGAATATTGAAGAAAGTCATCTGATATATATATTACTTAAGAATATCTCTTAAAAATATATGAGATAGGTGATTCACATAAAAGAATGCTTTATTGAAATTCTTTTCATAGTACTAAAACAAATGAGAAACTCTATTAAAGGACTACATTTTCGAGATACATACATTCTATCTTTTTCTAATGTAATTTTACGACTGCTCTATTTTTTTGCTTTTAAATCAAATATCTTTTTTGCAACTAGATCGCTTCAGACTGTTTCAATCTTGAAGATATTTTTTTTCAAATGAAGAATATCCATCTACTGTTAGTTGCATGACGCTGCAATTGTAAAGATCAATTTTTTTCAACAAATAAAATCTCTTTTAGATTTATTTGAGTTTTGGCTGTTCGTACTCAGTCATGGTAGAGTTTCATATTCTCAAACTAATCCATGGATAATCAGTTCTCTGTTTAGAATCAGAATACCTTTTTAGTCTTAATTGTAAAGGTGTCAATTGCATGTACTCAGTTTTTTGAATTTCAGTCTTATGATAAGAGGACTATACTAGTGAAATTCACTAAGCTCATAGATAGACATTCTGGTGGAGTACACTAGGGGATATTTGAGCTCCAAACCACTATAAAAAGTCATGTTATTTATTTCTGTTGATTCTCTACATATTTTCATAACCGAATAAAAAACACTGATTATCCGTGCTAATTAAAATAGGGTGTTTAAATTCATAATTAGAGAAGAATTTGTGAGAAAACAAAATTCACTGCCCTCTTGTGTGTTTTGTATATTCCACCCTAACAATTGGTATTAGAGGAGAGATTTTGAAAAAATCTATAACAAGATGAAATTTTAAGATCTATAAAAGATGAAAATGCCTAATCCTAGAGAAGAAATTTTAATGGTTAATGCTTCATATTTCAATGGTGAAAATTATGGATTTTGGAAATCAAGGATGATTATTTATCTTAAAAATCTTGGATTTATAGTTTCTTTAAAGATAATTACTCTATATAAGATTCCTGAGAAACCAGAAACATGGGATGCTTCAAATGAAGCTGAATATGATATGAATTATAAATAAATGAGTGCTATTATCTATGGTCTTGGAATAGATGAATTCAATAATGTATCACAATGTACAACTACTTATCAAATGTGGAAAACTATTACAATTAATTATGAAGGAACAGATAATGTGATACAAATGAGGTATGTATAGATGAACTGAAATTGGACACATTTAGGATATTTGATTGAGAAAGCACTACTCAAATGAATAGAGGGCTTACAAAAATTATCAAAAATATTACAGCCTTAGGAAAACCTATTAAAAAATATGATCAAGCTTTGAGAGTACTGAGAGTACTACCTTTTAAATAGAATGGTATATCTACTGTTATTCAAAAATCATCATCTATCAAAAATATAACAATGAAAGAATTAATTGGTACATTGATAATGTATGATGCTGAAATGTAAGACAAAGATGAATATCATAGAATAATTGCGAAAAAGGATAATATTTATCTAATGGTAACATCTCAGAAGCCAAATAGAAAAATGAAACAATAAGACAAAAAGGAGAATAATTATGATTCATGTGATTCCAAAATAAAACTATCTTAGTTAGCCATAAATTTTATCAAGTTTTATAATAATAATAGAGGATTTATAAAATCCTTCAAGAAATATGAGAGAGTAAAAAGATGTTAGATTCCATGAATGTAAGAAATTAGGTCATATTAGACCTAATTTTCCTTAGCAAAGATATTAAAAGAGAAATAAAAATAATAGATATCATAAAAATACTAATTATGAACATAAAGGAACAAGAGAAATTAAAGCGACATGGTGTGTTTCTAAAGACTCCAGAAGCTCATCAAAATTGATTCAGAATAGGAAGAATCAAATTTGAAAGAAAATATATTCATCATGGATGAAGAAGAAAAGGTAAAAACCTATTTTAATCTAATTATGATTATGATTCTGTCAATTTCTTAAATAGTAAATTAGTTACCTAATATTCAATGCTAGAATAGAAATACAACTCTTTATTAAAAAAACAAAAATCTTTGAATAATATTCATAATACTATTTTAGGATAAAAATATACCTTGCTGAAACAACATGAAGAGTTAGTTGATAAATTTAAATCATCTACTACGTACTTCCTTGAACATGAGAATAAGATTAAATCATTAAAAAATAAAGTATACACTTCTATATTTTATTCTCTTTCCTTTAAAAAAGGAGAAAATATTCTAAATGAAATACTTGGAAATAATTTTATTAAAAAGGAATGATTTGGTATAGGATATAAGGGTGAGAAATCTAGACTGTGCAAGAATTATTTTGTTCCCAATTCAAAAAATACAACTTGTTATTTTTGTGTAATAAAAGGGAATGTAACAAATAACTATTATTTAAGAAATCCTAAAATCAGTGGTATTAAAAGAGACTTTATTTCAATGATTTTATTTGAATATAATGATATAAGATATGAAAAAACAAAGAAGGTCAGGATTTTCATATCTTTACTAGATAACACTACTGTACACAAGAAAATATGTGTACAAAAACAAATATTTTTTAAATTGTTTTTACAAGAAATAGGCCACAATAATAGAAATACTATATGGTTTATGGACAGTGGTTGTTAGAGGAATATGAGTGGAGATCCATAAAACTTTCATATACTCACTCAAATGGATGGAGGCCTTGTCACTTTTGGTGAAATGCTAAAGGAAGAATAATTGGAGTCGGAACTGTTGGAGATCCGAAGATCATATCTATCAACAAAGTACTATATGTACAAGGGTTAAAGAAAAATATAATAAGTATTTATCAACTTTGTGATGATGGATTTTATGTTTATTTTTCTAACAATTGTTGTTCTATGTTAAAATATAATTTACTTAAGTTTAAAGAACCTAGAATTGATAATTTTTATACTTTGGATTTAAATTCCTTATGTAAATAGAAAGTGAATTTTTTAACTAATAATAAAAATGAATTATGGATTTGGCATAGAAGACTTAGACACTATAATATTTATGCTTTAAATATATTATCAAAGAAAAATCTAGTTTATGATTTTCTTAGTCTTAAGTTTGAAAATGATGGATTTTGTGATGCCTTCCAACATTCCTAGCATCACAAACCTTCTTTCAAATATATTAAAAAACTTTCTACATCTAAATCTATAGAATTTATCTATATAGATTTATTTAGACCATAAAGGGTAGAATGTTTAGCTAGTAAATTATATGTGTATATTTTAGTATATGGTTATACAAGATTTACCTAGGTTTATTTTCTAAAACTCAAAAGTGAAGTTTTTTTGGTTTTTGAAAGATTTTTTAAAATTGTTCCAAATTAAAAATGTTTTGAAATAATTTCATTAAGAAGTGATCATGGTGGAGAATTTGAGAATCTATAATTCAATTATTTTTATCAAATTTGGGTATTAAACACACATTCTCTGCACTAAGAACACCTCAAAAAATGGAATTGTTGAAAGAAAAAAATATAACTATTCAAGAATTGGCTAGGAATATACTGAATGAATACAGTATTCCTACCTATTTTTTAGAAGAAGTTGTAAGCACAACCTTCTATATTATAAATGGATTTTAATTCTGCCTATTTTTAAAAATATGCCTTATGAACTTTGGAATAATCAAAAACCTAAAGTAAAGTACTTTAACATTTTTGGATTCAAGGTATATATATTAAATACTAAGGAAAACCTTGGTATGTTTGATCCAAAATGACAATGAAGGAATATTTTTAGGATATTCTACTACTTCTAAATCTTATAGAGTGTTTAATAAAAAGTCAAGGATTATTGAGGAATTAGTTCACATGATGTTTGATGAAACTAACCCTTTCATTTAAGAAAAGGATAAAATAGATGAAGTCACAGAATCTTTTGAAAACAAGATACTTGAAACCTCTAAAAATGATTTTGAAGATGATATTAATAAAGTTCAGTCCAGTTTATAAGAACATGAAACTGAATAACTTGAAAGTGTTATTCTTAGACAGTCTATAATCCTAAATAACCACCCTTTAGAAACTGTTATCGGAGACCTAGACATAGGAATAGAAACTATAAGAAATATAGTTAGCCTAGTTTAATTCTTTGACTTTTTATCTCAATTAAAACCTAAAACTATTTAATAATCCTTAGAAGATGATAGTTGGATTTTATCAATGAAAGAAAAACTAAACTGGTTCAAAAGGAATGATGTTTGGGAACTTATAAAGAGACCAAAGAATTATCCAGTTATAGGAACTAAGTGAGTCTCTATAAATAAAAAAGATGATCAAGGGATCATAACTAGAAAAATATATATATTAGTATCAAAAGGTTATAATCAGGAAGAAGGTATATATTATGATGAAACTTTTTCCCATATAGCTAGATTAGAAGAAATAAGAATCCTTTTAGCCTATGAATCTCATATGAATTTTAAATTATATTAGAAGGATGTTAAATCTGCATTTTTAAATGGTTTTTTGATGGAGTAGGATTATGTTGAACAACCTCCTCATTTTGAAAATCCTCAAAAATCCAACTCTATTTCTAAACTTACTAAATCTCTTTATGGCCTTAAATAGGAACAAAGATCTTGGTATAAAAGATTGAGTTATTTTCTTATGAAAAATGGTTTTACTATTTGTTTAGAAGATCTAAAACTTTCTAAGAATTTTTTTTATTCTAATATTTTGTTAGTTCAAATTTATATTGATGATGTTATTTTGGTTTCAAATAATAAAAAACTTTTTCATGATTTTTCAAAATTAATGAAAAAAAATTTGAAATGAGTATGATGAGAGAATTTAATTTCTTTTTAGGATTTAAAATTTTTCAAATATACTATGGAAATATTCTAAATCAAAGTAAGTATATTATAGATTTATTAAAAAAGTTTGTGCTTAAAAACAACAAGACATATACAACTCCCATGTTTATAAATATAAAACTTTATTTGGATGAAGCTGGGAAACCAATTGAAAATAAGTTATATAGAGGTACGATTGGTATCTTATTATATCTTACTACTAGAAAACCAAAAATCATGTTTTCAGTATGTAATTGTGATATATTTCAATCAAATCCAAAAAAATATCATCTCACTACTGTCAAAAGAATTTTTATATATTTAAAAGGAAATGTTTTTCAATATCTTATTTACCCCAAAACTTCAGATTTTAATTTAATTTCATATTCAGATTTTGATTTTTGAGGGTGTATATGATATAGAAAAAATACCTCAAGAACCTGTCACTTCTTAGGAAAATCCTTAGTTTATTATTCTAGAAAGAAAAAACACTCTATTTCCCTATCAACCACTGAGGTAGATTATGTATCTACTGGTAGTTTTTGTGCACAAGTTTTGTGGATAAAAAATAAAATACTGTAATTTGGACTAAAATTTAATATTATACCTATTTTATGTGATAATACTTGTGATATTAATATTTTTATAAATCATATAAGTAATTCTAAGACTAAGAACATTGATATAAGACATCATTTTCTAAGAGATCATGTCCTTAAAAAGGATATATATTTATAATTTGTTAATACCAAATATCAATTAGATGATATTTTTGATAAACTACTTCCTAGTTCTAGTTTTGATTTTATTATGGGGGAGTTAGGATTATCTGAGATTAACTGATTGTTTATTAATTTATTTCCAGTTCTCTGTTTTTATATTAGTAAGCCTTATTTAATCTGTTTGATTTTTTTATCTGATTTAATTTTATTTTTTTTTGAAAAGAATTTTATTTCAATGTTACTTTAAATTAATTAATTAAAAATTGATAATGAGTACATCCTCGATCAGTAAGAGAAAACTGTTTTCCTTCCCCCACTCTCTTTTTCTTCTCTTACATGTCCTTTATACTTACATAATACCTCTCTCATTCATTTCCAGTCTACTAAAAACACTAATCCTTCAATTCCTTATATTTCAAAACCTTCATAAATAGAAACTTCGTGAATATCTGTTGATTCTGAGTTGGAAAACAGTATGTATGCTTCGGGAAAGCTCAAAAAGTTTTAAAAGTAAAGGTAATAGATTGTTGATATATGGATTATATGATTTTTTCACTTAGGGAAGATATGAAATTTTAAGGCCTGGTTTACACTTTTTTAGAAAACAATATTCCAATGGTTTATAAAATAGAAGTTAAATAATTTTATAAGAATGCTTCATTTCATTTTGGTTTTGATGAAGATTCTATTCTCTCTAAGATTGATAATAATTATTTTTCTTTATCCTCTGTGAAAATGGCTGAGATGTTGAAATATCTTCATGAGGGGGAATTTTAGTCTAATTTATGAAACACTGGTGATGGAAGACATGCATTTAAAGACATCATGTTTTCTTTTTTTGGGATAAGAAGTGTCAATAATGTTTTTAAAAAATAAGTTTCTCTTGATCACCATGTGTTGAGGAAGTTTATTTAATCAAGGATTTTTCCTAGGGTCACTGAGCTTGAGAAGGTCCTCTATCCAAACATGTATATCATGTTTCTATTTCCGAATCATATTAAGTTTAATTTTCCTCGATTTATGATAAGGTATCTAAATCTTTTATACCAACCAGATTCCAAGATGAGATATTATCTATATGATAGGAATATTTCCTTATTTATGAAAACAAATTGAAACATAGTCAGTATGTTTTTTGGAATATCCTGTCACCACAGTATCACGTTGAATGCAGGAACAATAATGAAGCTTGGTTTTTTTAGAGCAACTCGTGAAATAGTTTTCTTCCAGTTAGAGCAGAACAATAATAGAGGTTATTAGAAACTACTCAAGGGGAGAAAAGGGTTATCCCTTTAGTATGATTTGTGAGATAGAGGCCTGAAGATGATTGAGAGTTAAGGATATAAGGCTCTATTTTTTGAAGAAGAGGAGTGTCTATTAACATTCCAGAAGTTATTGCTGAGGCTGAGGATGGAAATATGGATATCATTCCACCTGGTCATCAAGGTGAATCTACTGGTCATGGGAACCCAGTAGATGAGAAAATTGAGAAGGAGGCTCAATGTCAAGAGATCCCTGATCCTGGAACACATATTATTTCTGATCGTAGAGTTTTGGAAGGATCCAGTTTGGGCAACAGACAAGAAGGAGCTGGTGAGCCAAGTATGGCTTTAGTTGAAGTTGATCAATAAGGAGAAAATTATTCAGAAAATTCTAATTCTAAATCCAATTCTCAAGTTATAAAGGTACAGTTGTTGGAGGACCAGAATTCATTTTTAAGAGAACAGTTGGAATCTAAGAATAAAAAGTTTTAAGAATACAAGGTTGTTTATATACCAAGATCAGAGTATAAATCTCGAAAGCTTAATTTGAGGGAATTCAAAAAAAATATCATTTTAGTTGGAGATCAAAAGGAACTAATGGAAAAAATTTCAAGATAATTTTGTGCATTAAAAGATGAATATTTAAAAAATATAGAGATTGATTTATTTAAGGCAATGATTGGTAAAGAGTTTCAGTATCTCCAGGAAAGAAATAGAGCTTCTACCTCTTTTAAACAGACCCCACCAGAGTTACTCAAGAAGTTTGAGAGAATTACTTCGGTTTTGTATGAATTTAATGACCATCTACACACTATTCAACATGATAGCATTCATTTCAATGTTTTTTCTGGATAATTGGAAGCACCTAATAAGTCATCTCACTTAGAATGAATCCTAGTTGGGACCTGTGATTAATCAAGTCAAGGACAAGCTTACCTATTTCATTTAGTCTGAAGAAGTTGTGAATTATTTTGTGAAGATAAATTTGGTTGAGACCTTAAAATTGGGAAATAATTCCAAGAATCTACTTTAGTATTAGACAGAAGTGTTCACTATCCATTTTCAGAGCCTGCTGTTGAATCTGATTGATCTTAGTATTGTTGTTCATGGCATTATTCACCCATAAGAACCCTCTATTATTGCTGAAACTGAACTCTAAAACAATTATTTTTTAAAAAACCACGTTGATTATGGATTTTATTATAACATTTGAATGTCTGTTTAACATAACTTCAATTTCTTCGTATCTATATTTATTTATCTTTATTTTGGTTCAATACTTCACTACCAATCTTAGATTTGTTTTTCTATGGTAGAATTCATAACTATTCATTTTTAGTTATGTGCTATATTAACAATGGTATTTTCATTTATTTTTTGATCATCTATCTTTTTGATATCCCAAAATGGGGGAGAAGATTTAAGATTTCAAACCACAACATTTCATTTATTTCAAAAAATTTCATTCTCAAAATAATTATGTGAAATAAAAATTTAGAGAAAATTTCTATATCTACTTTTGTGTTTTAAAAATCATAAAATATCTTTAATTTTTTTAAGGATTATGTTATGGGTTTTGTGATCATCAAGAAGGCGGAGATTTTTGGGAATCTATTTTCTTAAAAGTACTCTACGATTTATGATTATTCTGATGCTCACAAATACCCTTGTTTTTTTCTGATGAGGTTTTGTTAAGTGAGCTTTATAGAAATTTATATTTTGTTTTAAAGTTTTTTAGCATTAAAAAATGATTCTAGAAACACTATTTGTATCCCTACATTAAGATAGAGAATATAATTTTTGCGTACGGTATCAACCCTATGCTACGCTAAATTGTTTGCATTTGGAACAATATTCCTATGTGTAGAAATCAGCAAGTGCATAGATCAACAACCCTAAATTTGGGAAACTTAAAAGTATGGTTCATCAATGAAAAATTCTGAATTTTTTGCTGATAAGGCTATACATATGGATCATCATCCCTACTCTACTTTGTTCCCTTAATTACATAAAGATGAACATATGAAGAAGGAACCCTATGGTACGTGAAGGAACCCTATGCTACGTGAAGGAACCCTATGCTACGTAGTACAACCCTACATTGTATTCTTAATGGAGAAGTTATTCAAGCTGCATTTTCAATATGATATTATTATAATGTTTAGGTATTAATTAAATAATGATTCAAGGATCATTTTGATTATTTCAAGGAACTGATTTTATCGTAAAAAATCATTCCTATTTCTAGGGGAAGTTGCGACTCTCATAATTAATTAAAATTTTAATTTCTGTGACCAATCAGGCTATTCTTTTGGATCTGGAATATCAAAGAAAGTCATATACTCTATATATTACTCCATAATATCTCTTCCAAATATATGAGATAAAAGTTTCACATACAAGGATACTTTATTGAAATTATTTTCATAGTGATACAACAACAAAAATCTATTAAAGGACTACATTTTTGAGATATATACATTCTATCTTGTTCTAATGTAAGTTTATGACTGCTTTGTTTTTTTGTTGCTTTTAAATCAAAGATCTTTTTTCCACTAGAGAGATTTGTACTGTTTCAATCTTAAATATATTGTTTTCTGAATAATAAGATCCATCCACTGTCAGTTGCATGCTACTGCAACTACGATGATCAATCTGTTTCAACAAATCAAACATCTTTTTGATTTATTTGAGTTTTGGTTACTCATACTCAGTAATGTTAGAGCATCAGTTTCTCAGACTAAGATGTGGATAATTAGTTCTCTGTTTAGAACCAGAATACTTTGTTTTTAGTCTTAATTGTAAAGGTGTCAACTGTCTATACTCAGTTGTTGGAATTTCGGTTCTGGGATTAGAGGAATAGACTAGTGAAATTCACCAAGATGACATAGAGAGCTTCTAGTGGAGTGGATTAGGGGATATTTGTGCCCCGAAACACTATAAAAAGCTGTGTTCTTTATTTTTGTTTCTCTACTACATATTTTCATAATAGAAGGAAAATAACTGCTTTTCGGTCTAATTAAAATAGTGTGTTTAAATTTAGAATTGGAGAAGATTTTTTAAGAAAAAACAATTCACCCCCCTCTTTTGTGTTTTTTATATTCTGTCCTAACAAAGGGTCCCTAGAAAAATTTGACTTTTAAAAAGTAGGTATGGTACCCATGGATCTCTATTAGGTTTATTTTGGAACCTAAATTTGAACCCAAATCCATCATCGCTTACATTTAGAAATTAAAACAAAAGAACTACTTACATTATAAATCGTATAATATTTATATCTATGTTTTTTCTTGGGATGAACTAGATTTGAATCTTTATATTGGTATTTTTGTGACAATAATTTTATTATTATACTTGGTTTTAAAAATTCATAATAAAATTTATTACGGTTTGGATTTAACTTATAGTTGGTTTTTTGAGTTTCATTATATGTAGACTTGTTGTCTGATCATATGGTCAATAAAACTGAGCTCATATGTACATATAACATAACAGGAAAATCATTATGATGGATTGTAGATCTAAAGTCATAAAATTAAAGTGATAAATCCTACTCCCATTCAAATATGGAGTGTTTTTTTCTGATGGAGTTATAAACATACATGGAGGTCTCAGAATTCATCCATTGGAGTTTGTTATAATGAAGGCTGTAAATTCAACCAAGGGATTCATAGATTGGAACTCCAAATGATATGAGATAAACTGAGCTTTCATTTAGTGATTTTAATGTTTTTATTATCTCGATTCATTGAGCACTTATGATTTTACTTTTTTATTTTAGTGTTTTTTCTAAGATCTAATTCTATGTAAAAATATTCTTATAAATATCTTAACATCTTGTGTAATTTTTCTTTATCCAATATGATGTGATCAAGGTGTTTCTAGGATTATAACCTAAGTTGTTTTTGATTGGGTAGATTGAATATCTTCCATGGAGTGT
Source organism: Viscum album (assembly GCA_963277665.1). Lineage (NCBI taxonomy): Eukaryota > Viridiplantae > Streptophyta > Magnoliopsida > Santalales > Viscaceae > Viscum > Viscum album. The sequence continues at coordinate 59,806,988 of OY728156.1, forward strand.
AAGCTACATCTTTTGATAGGTTGATAGTTAATAAAGTTTAAGTGATTGGACATTCTATATATCATAGAGACTGTAAAAGAGTTTAGGGTTAGATCATCCCATTACCTTCTGATAGGTCTACAGTTGAAGAAGTCTTAGATTAAGAAATTGGTATATTTTAAAAGGTATATAGTTAAATGTACTACTAGGTTTAGAACTTCATACCTTTTGATAGGTCTATAGTCAAAGAAGGTTCTTTGGGACATGGATACCTTAGCTTAAGTTATCGAACCAGTTATCACTTTGGTATAAAAAAATTCTTTATATTTTAATTTTTTCGATAATAATATCCTTTAGGGGTTTCTAGATTGGTATATATAACTCTGAGAATTGTTTTTTACATTTTTTTATTCTTTTATTTTCTAATATGTTATTAATATTATCACAGAGTGTTTATATTCTGATAGTTTTAATATGATGTACTTGTACATGTTGTTTGAATTTAATTTTACACTATGATAACTGATTCAAAGTTGAATTATCTGATAAACTTGGAACTAGAGTCGGTGAAAAATTGTAAGTCTATTTTTTACTAAAATTAACCCTCCCTCTTGTAGTGTCATATACACTATTTATCTTAGAAAACATTTGGTATTAGATCCTATCTTTGTTTATATCTAGATATTTAAATTTTACAAGTTTCCTTGCACTAATTACGTTTTAGAGTAAATATATTTTTCTTTTGATATGGAAGGGATTACTATTGGAACTATTGATAATCTAAATTCTAGACCATCACTATTCTTTGATAGGTAATATTATGAATATTCATGTGACTGGATAAATAAATTTATTATCAATATGGGCATTGATCATTTTTATATGATGACAAGAAATTATAGAATTATAGGGAAAGAATTGTCTATATTTACCCATGAGGATATACTAGAGTATTAGGTAAATTATAAAGTATGGAATAATTTTTTATTCTCGATGAATCATAATATCTACAGTTGGATTTCATCATGTGAAACCATTAATAAAACATAGAAGAATCTTGAAATTAAACATTTTGAAACTTCCAAAGTACTTAAGACTTGAAGGGATATGTTGCGAGTAAATTATTAGGCCTTTGATTTTATTATGAGATAATTAGTTTCATAGATACACACACATTTTGTGATGATAGTTGTAAAACATTATTCTCTTAGTGAGAAAGAGTAATCAGATGATCAACTTATTAAGAAAGTGATTGATATTTTTCCCAAGGATTGGGAATTAAAGATAACTATATTAGATAATTCTAAACATCTTATAAACCTATTTCTTGATTATTTAATTGTAACTTTCATGAAATATGAGATTCAATTAATGATAGATATCGAGAAGGTGAAGATAAATAATGGAGTTTCTTTCACTTTAACTATTTATTCTCAAACATTAAAATCTACAACTACGAAGAAGAAACCTAAAAATAAATTAGATATTATAAATTTATAATACATTTAAGGAGATAATTCATAGCATGCAATGTGGATGAATAAGATAATTAGAAAGAAGAAATAATTATATTACTATTATAAGAATATAAAATATAAACACAAGAAGAAGGATTCCTAAGACACTATTTATTTTGAGAATAGGAAACCATGGAATATAAAATTTGAATGTCTTGTATTGTTGAAGAAAACTAAGTATGGTAAATCTTAAAATGGAAAAGAGACAAACTATTTTAAATTTTAAAATGATACTTGGAGCGCTAAGAAATATTCATCATCTTCCAATGAAAATAATGATTTATAAAGTGATAATAATTGAAAGAACATCATATTTTATACTAGAACTTATCAAAATTAAAAGTTATTCATGGGAAAAGTAATAAATGAATCTATACTAAATTTTTCATTAGACTCCAAGTTTCAATTTACATAAAATGATGATAATAGTTCAACTTAATTATAATATGAATATCATTTTCCATAATTTGAATAGATGAGTAGATATATGAATTTCCAAGAAAATAAAAATAGAAAGTTGAAGAATGATCTTGGCATGATTAAGCAAAACCTTTATAAAGTGTAAACTATTATTTATAAACATTGTTATGAAATTTTAATGCTGATTTCAGATTTAGATGATAAATCTAATTTAGTTTCAACACATAATGATCAAAATTTATAGAAAAAATTTAGTTTGAAATTAATAATTTAAGAATGTTATATCTAATATTACTTTTGATAAAGAGAATTTTAAAAATTTTAAGATAGTTGAAACTAAATTGTACATATTTTGGAATATGTTTTATGTTTGAAAATTTATATTTTCAGTCAAATTATATTTTACCTAAGAGTGAACCTTTTCATACTAAATTTTAGAGAGGATGTCATTAGAGAAAATATTATTCTTTGAAAAAAATTCAATCTCACAGATATCTAAAATTCTATATTTCAATAGATCTCACAACTTTACAATATCATATAGTTAAAAAAATATGGGGTCTTAAGATTTTATTTTATAACAATAATATTCTCAAGATTTTTTGTGTACAAAACTTTTATCCTTGATTATTTCAAGAAGATAGGATGAGTACCAACAACATGAATATATGATACATGTATAGTGGTTATTCTTGAAACATGACTGAAGACATGTCCTATTTCTAAAACTTATAAAAAAGTGAAGGGTGGAAAAGTCAATTTTGATGAAAATTCACAATGTTAGATTATTAGTATTGGAAATATTGTTTTTCTTAGTAATAATTTAATTTCTAATGTACTTTATGTGTTAATACTTAATCACAATATCCTTAGAACTAGCTAACTATGTGATGGAGGTTACTTTGTGAACTTTTGAAATGATAAATGTGTTGTTAATAGTTAGAAGGAATTCATGTGTAATCTACTAATAGGTGTGATAGCATTTACACTATTAACCAAGAGTATCTTTGTTATGGGAACTTTATAACACCCTAATATCTAGAATCATCTTTTCCTTTAAAACTTAAGGTGTTCGATAGCTTTCCCTACACAGAAAACCAAAACAGAATAACCAAAAAATTATATAACTATTAAAATGTATTTGTATAATTGGAAAGTAAAAATATATGTAACTAAATTAGAAAATATATCTAGAAAAAATATAGGTTATTACTAATACGAAATCCTCAATGAAAATCTAATTAGTGAAGATAAGTAACTAATAATATTGATTTATACTTTAAAATATAACCCTTATAAAAATGGATTTTATCTGATTTATTTTAAGATACTAAATATATTAGGGATAAAATATTTTTTATATGAATAATATATCAATAAAAATTTTATTAGTAATTTATAGGAAATATGAATAAGAATATTTAATATTATTAAAATTTATTTTCTTATAAAAAGAGTTTTCAATATATTTTTATGCTATTATTTAAAAGTTAAATTATAAAATTTTAAATTTTTAATTCATAATTATAAACTTAATTTTTAGATTCACCATTTCAATAATATTTTATGGTTATTTTTAATTTTTTTTTTCAAAAATAGTTAATTTTTAGGTGAAAAGAGAAAAATCCAGTTTTTACCAAAATTGTAAATTTTATGACTTTATCATCATATAAGTAAGACCTAGATGTTTATAAAACCTTTTCAATGATAAAAGTTTCATTTAATATTTTAAAATATAGATTTTAAATACCACTTTTTATTTTTAAAACCTATGTTTAACATTTTATGAACATAAGTAATATTTTCCAATAAAAAAACTATTTTTGGTATTTTATTTTTACTAAATATAATTTTGATAAAATTTGATTTTGGATTTCTATAAAAGATACATAAATTTTATTTTTTTATAATAAACTAATTTTTATCATAAAAACCAACAACATTGATAATTTTATCCTACACATAAATTTTAAGCATAAAAATACACTTTCTAAAAATAGATTTTATGCATTACATGCACTAATGTTAAAGATGAATTTTATTACAAATATAAATTTTATATGATAAAACATATTTAATTTTTTTAATAATTAGTTCAAAATTATATAATAAGTTCTATTTTATTTTTATACCTAAAAACGATTTACTTAGGTAAAATTAGTTACCATAATAAAACAAAAAATGGTTAAATTGAAAATTCAAAGAGTGTAGGACTTAAAACATGTAAAAATGAATGGTTTAGGGATTATTAAATTTATATAATATCCCATTATATTATTATCCATTTTTTATTCTTCTAAAAATGTGAAACATGTGCTCTATTTATATTATGTTTATATATTTACAAAAAATTTCATTCTCACCACTTATAAAAAGGGTCCTCTCACCGCCCCTTCAAGAAAACTCCAAAAAATCAGTATTCTTTTTAAAATATAACCTTTATACTTACAATATAACTATATTAATTTTAATTAAGCCTATGGTAACAATATATTGGCCCAATAACTCCATTTTTAAAGAGTTTTCGAAGGGAAATCCCAAGTCTTTAACATGAGCACTTTCTTCCTAAATTATTTTCTTTTCCATTATTACTTTACCAAATCTATTTTCTTAATTCCCATATAATTAAATAATTATTGTTAATTTACTAAATTTTATTATTCTATGAGAATAAATATTAACCACATTTCCTATTTTCTATTAATAAAAATAAAACTGCCATTCATATATTGTGCAGACTACCACCTTCACGAAGTGACGAACCCCTGTTTTCACCACTACCTCTCTAAGCCATTTATAAGGGTGAAATTGAAGAATAAATTTGTAATATATAATAATAATAATATTATTAATATAAAAATTATAATAAACATTTTTTCCTCCCATTCAATCAAAAAAATGAAAACATTACTCATGTGTGTGTGCAGATTACCGCCTCCATAAACAACACATTTTATTTTACACCACCACATTTTAAGTATGATTATAGAAATTTTTTAGTGAATAAATATTTTATTTATTTAATTATTTATATTTTTATATATAAATTAGTCATTATATAATTAATATTATAAATAATAAATTATTTTAAAACAAACCACCTTAAATGAACATACCAAGAAGAATAACTATTTATTTATAATTGAAAAATTAATTTTTATTTACTTTATTCTTATAAATATTACCATTTCTAATTCATAACCTTAATAACATCTAAATAATTTCATTATACTTTTATTATAAGTATATTATAAAAAATAATCGCTTCCATAGTCGTACTCACATATAGATTGTAGCATGTTCTTATTGGGTTTGTTTAACCACCTATATGAACAATGATATAAATTTATATCAAGGGTTTAAATAAAAAATAAATACTGGATATTAATAAGTAAATAGTGATTTTATTATATAATGGTAATATAAACATTTAACTCATTAATTAAGATAAAATCATTTGTTCGTTATAAATTAAAAAAATAAGATCATCACCATTCTCATCATTACAAATAATAAATATAGTGGTTATGAAATGAAATTATAACATATTAAATAATTATGAAAAATAAATTAAATTACCTTGTATGATATTGGAATGATGAAATTTGTGACAATAATTAAGTGCAACACCACTATTACAAATCTAGTTCAAAATGATCAAGATTACTCACATACAATATTGAAAATAGATAATAACTGACTAAAATACTTGTAAAGAATATATATAAATGAAGTTTATAAAATGTTATATTTATGAAAAAGGTTTTTAAATATGTTATTAAGGGAGTTATTTTTTTATATAGTGATTAAAGTTCTTTAGTGGAAGTTGATAATTAGGGTAAGGGGTTCTTTGTATCAAATTTGTTTTATTGATATATATTCCTTATTGTGCACCATGACATCATTACTACGGTGTGATTACTTACTAATGAATGTATTTTACCATATTAATTTAATTCATTTATTTTGAATATCCATATCATGTTCTCTATTTATATGGCCTTTATTTTGAAATATATCGATGTTATAAGAGTTTTTCTTAACTAAATTCCCTTAATTGAGTTCTAGTACTTCTTATTGAACTTTATTATTCCCAAATTAGTTACTTACATCCTAAGATTTTATTTCATGGTTCTTTATTTTCCTATTCAAGGATAATAAAAAATTTATCCAAAGTTTTGACCTTTATGAATATATTCCCCAAGAAATATATCATTATTTAGAATAATTCTCATCCTCTTTAATGAAAGTTTCCCCTCCTTATCCATATTTTTCTTTCCCTATAATTTTCTCCTTTATAATTGGAAAAATTATAATGTGTTATCTCATGTGACCTATATTTTTTCCTTTCCCCTCAATTAAAAGATTTTTTGAAACTATTTTTATGATGTGGGTTTTCAAAAAAGATATTTTAAAATGTTAATTTTTTTTTGCATCCTTTCAAAATAAAATGTTTTATCATCTACATCGTATTTATTTGGAAAACCATTATGAATTTTCAAGGAACTATTATTTAAGATTCTTATTTTTTAAAGGAAAACCTTTCCAATGTTTTTTGCTTCACCTGTTTGAAATTGTATTTTTAATGTGACCTAAAACTCCTTATTTTATGACAATGTTAAAATCATTTTCTAAAAACACTTTTATTGTTCACTTTCATTTTCAAATTTATCTAAAAATTGTAATTTCCTTGGAAATTTACTTTCATGAATTACCAATTAAATTATATTATATTATTTTAGAAGATTAAACTTGTGGAGATCCATCACTGCCTTTGTGTTTCCAAATCATTCATTATGATTGGCATGATTTTCCTTTCAATGTCATTCCTATGTGAAAACATTATATTTTATACCTTTTATTGAAGGGTGTTAACCTAGATTACATATCTATATTTTTTGAGGAAATTATTATCATAACTATATACCAATTTCTCTATTCAATTTTAGTTTTAGGGATTCTTATATAGAAAGCTATTCTATTTTCTGATTATAGAAATATTACAAAATTTTATATTTGTTATTACAATAAAGATATTTATTGAATACTTAGAAAAGATGATGAAATATATTTTAACCACACACCTTCCTTATATGGGTGTTTTATGATCATTTTAACCATTTTATTTTTATAGGGAAAAGTATTGACATTTTGTATGTTGTTATTCCAATACTAATGTTTAGGAAGGTGAGTTGATTATAAATGGTATTGTTATTTATATATTTCATAGGTGAATAAATTGGACTTAAAGAAGTGATTGGTGAGGACTAGTATTATATAACACATCAATTCATCGGTTGGTCGCATGAGACAAAGGGTTTCGGTATTTGGTGTATTCCTACCCAATGCAATCATGGTGTCTTGATTGTAGCCTTGATGAAAAGAATGATATCTTGGATGAGTATCTGATGGTAAATGATGTCCGACATTGTGTATTACAACACCATGAATTTTTTATCCATGTGATTTTTTATATTGTTATTTCATCCATGGATTTATTTGAAGATCATGTTTTTTGTTATTTGGAATTATTTGAATCTTATTTATTAATTACATATTATTCATGCCATGAATTATTTTGTTTTACATTTTCCTTAATTAGTGTTTTAGATCAATCTTCTTGTGTTTCCATTTTCTTAAATTATAAATAAAAGTATTATACATGATATTTATAAAATAAATTATCATGCGTGAAGAATATGAGGGTGATGTTATATACTTATCATGGATTAATTAGTTTCTTATTTTATTGGAAAAAATGTCTTTTGGATAAGAAAAAAATGTTATTTTTTGTTAGTTTTTTTATTAATCCTATAAAATTATTAAATTAAAAGATATTTGGAATGTATGAAATGAAATATTTTATTTAAGTCATGTAATTATGGAATGGTTATGCCAAGGTTCTATAGTTGGTATCAAAGATAATATGTAATGTATGTTTTATCAACAATGGATCTAGGAGTGCGGGTCTAAGGAATCACCATTGGTATCATAGTAGGGTTTATATAAATTTAAAGTATAGGATGTTATATGAGGATAATTTAATGGTTAATAAGTTAAGTTTGATAATTGTTTCAAAGGTATATATACCCTTTAGGTTAGTTGAGGTAATATTGAATTTATTAGAGATTATGATAAGATAAAATTAGTGAGAACCTTTGGGATAAGTCTAAGGAATATGTTTAAGTTTAATATAAAATCCCAATGGCTTATTAAAGTAGATATTGTGTGGTTATATTGAAAATTACATTCTTATCTAGATTCTGGAAACTGGATGAGACTATGGCATAAATTCACATATGGGTAATCAACCTAAAAATATTTTTTGTGTATCAAATCAATCTCCACTTTGGTGCATGATGAGTGGGATTAATATTTCACACCTATCTAGACACTTCTAAGGGATATTATTTAGTTAATCACATTATTCTTACAATCCATTGTGAAGGATTTATTGTGATAAGGAATTGAGTTAATATGTATGGGAGAAAACAACTTAAAGTAACCTAGGTTGAACCAAAAGAGTTATGGAATGAACCAAGGGTGATGTAGTTGAAATAAAAGTATCATAGGTTGAAATTATTGTGTCATTAGAGAATATATCTTTATATTTATACTACATATTCATATAATCATTTACTATAATAATATTATATATTATCATACTCTTTTTAATTTTAATATTTGGTTGGAAATTGGATCATGAAAATATAGTTGTGAAAAGTATGTCTCTATAAACTACTAAAACTTAGATATCGAGTCATATTTAGAATAAATAGTTTATAATATTAATATATTCCTATTATGATGAAAATAATATGTTACTTAGTCTCCATAAGATACAAAAGTTTATATCTCTTAGGATTTATATCTTGAGTCATGATTATATTCACATACCCTTATGTATTGTTATTAGTAAGTGATAATTAAAATTATGAGCACACAATTTATTTGAAGGGGAGAATATAACACCCTGAGATATAAAATTATATTTTCCTTTAAAACCTAATGTGTTTGATAGCTTTCTTTATACGTAAAAATAAACCACAAGAATTGCAGAATGTTGTATCACCCTTAAAATTTAGTTATAAAATTGATATGTAAAAGTAAATGTAAATGAATTATGAAATATATGTAGAAAAAAATAATGGTCCTTATTAATACTTAAACATTGATTAAAATTCAATTTGAGTAGCTAAGTAACTAATACGACCGATTTATTATTTAAAATTTAACCCTTATAAAATTGGATTCTATAAGATTTATTTTAATACACTAAATATATTATGGATAAAATATATTGTTAATATGAATAACATATTAAAACCAATTTGATTAGTAATTGATAAGAAATAAGAATAAGAATAATTAATATTTTTTAGAAGTTATTTTCTTATGAAAATAGTTTTCATTATAATTTTATATTTTTTAAAAGTAAATTCTCAAAATTTAAAATCTGAATTCAACTAAATAAAATTATTTTTTATATTCATAATGTATATATTATTTTACTTACATTTTTTTGATATTTTTCTAATATAGTTGTTTTTAGATGAATAGTGATAAATATAGTTTTTACTAAAATGATAATTTTTTTGACTTTGTCATTATATAAGAAAGACCCAGAAGCTCATAAAAAATTTTACTTGATAAAAATATATTTAAAGAGTAAAAATATATATTTTTAAATATCATTTTGAATTTATAAAGGCTCTGTTTAAAATTTGATGAACTTAAGTAATATCTTCCAATAAAAGAACCTGTTTTTGGTCTTTTCATTTAATTAAATATTATTTTTCTAAAATTTGTTTTTTTATTTCTATGAAAAAAAACATAAAAATAATTTTTTACAATAAACTAATTTTTATCATGAAAACCAATTACATTGATAATTTAAACCTTTACATAAATTTCAATCTTAGAATATACTTTTTCTAAAAATGGGGTTTTACATGTTATATGTAATAATATTAAAGTTGATTTCTCTTACACATATAAATTTTATATGATAAAATAAATTTAATATTTGGAATAATTAGGTAAGGTCCATTTTATTTTTATGGATGAAACATGATTTACTTGGGTAAAAACTAATTACCATGGTAAAACAAAAAATTGAATAAGTTAACATTCTAAGAGTAAAGGACTTTGAAACATGTTTGAAAATGAATGGTTCATAAATTATTGACCTTATATAACTAAAACTCCCTTATTTTCCATTTTGGATTATTCTTTCTATGTGAAACTGGTGATCTCTTTATGTTAAGTTGAAATATTTACAAAAATGTCATTCTCACCATTTATAAAAGGGGATCCTCACTACTTCTTAAATACTGCTCCAAAAATTTTGTTTCCTAATTAAAATATAAAATTTTATTTCCCCTATAATTATTTTAATTTTCTTTGAGTCTTGGATCACAATATATTGGATTAATACCTCCATTTCCAAGGACTGTTTCAAGTGAAATCTCAAGTCCTCAACATGAGTACTTTTTACCTAAATTATTTTCTTTTCATTATTAATTTCTAAAATATAATTTTATAATTATTATATAATGACATAATTATTATATTTATACTAAATTTTATTATTATAAGTGAATAAATATTAACCACCATTCCTATTTTATATTAATAAAAAACAAAATCATCTTTCATGGGTTGTGCGAACTACCGCCTCCATGAAGCGACGAATTTCGTCTTTCACCACCGCCAATATTATCTATTTTTAAGGATGTAATTGAAGAATAAATGTGAAATATAAATTATAATTATTATAATAAAGAAAAAATTATAATCCACCTTCTTTCAATCCCTTTAAATTGGAAAAAATGAAAATGTTTTTCATGTATGTGTGCAGAATACCGCTTCCATGAAAGACACATTTCATTTTTCATCAACACATTTTATGGACGGTTATAGAAATTGGTTTAGTGAATATATAAGTTATTTATTTTAAGATATATATTATGTAAATTTAAATTTGTCATTCTATAAGTAATATTAGTAATAAGTGATCATTATAAAACTAACTACCTAAAACAAACATACCAAGAGGAAAAAAAATATTTACAATTGAAAAATTATTTTTCATTTAAATTATTCTTATAACTCTTCCCAATTATAATTCATCATATTAATATCATATAAATAATGTCACTATACTTTTTTTATAATGATATTTTAACAAAACCATACCAACACAGAGATTATAACATGTTTTCGTTATATCGGGTTAACTACCTACAAGAACAATGATATAAATTTATATCAAGGATGGATTTGTAAGATTTATATTGGATATTAATAATAAAATAATGAATATTTTTGTTTTTTTAATGGTAATATATACATTTAATTCATTAATTAACACAACATCATTTGTTCGTTATAAATTACCAAAACATGATCGTCGCTGAATTCATCATCATGAATAATAATAAAAACCTGTATGAAATGAAACAATGACATATTAAATAATTTTAGTACATCAATTACAGTACCTTTTATGATTTGGTAATGGATAAATTTAGGGTAACAATGAAGAATAACACCACTATTACAAAACTAGTTCAAAATGATCAAGATTACTCATACCAAGTATTAATAAAAGATAATAACTAATTAATATACACAGAGAGAATAATTATAAATGAATTTTATAAAAGGTTATTTTAATTTCACAATTTTCTTAAAAATAATACTATGTTACATAGCGTACAAAATAAGAAACATTGCAGGTAGACAAACCACAAAATATTATTATTTAAATGTGGTTGTTATAACCTAACTGTTAAATTGGTGGGTATGAATTGGATTAACTATTTTTTGAAATATATATAAAGGTTAAAATAGATAAAAATGTATTTATTAATTATTAATAAATAAGAAATCAATTTTTAGTAAAGTTATTTATTCTTTTAAAAACATGTTTTCTTCAAAAATTATTTTTATTGATTTTTATGATAAAATATTATTATTTTTTTTAAAAAAAATATAAACATTATTTGATAAATTAAAATTCATTTTTTAAATAATCACGACAATATTATCTTAATTTAAATTTTTTATAATTTTCTGAAAATATTAGTTTTTCAATGAATAGTGAAAAATACTGATTTTTATTGAAAATTGTATTTTCTTTTTGATTATTTAGAAAGTAAAATTATATTTCGGATTAGTTTTAAAATTTAATTAGTTTCATTTTATTTAAAATAATACAATTATTATTTTTAAAATTAACTTTATACCTTAATTTCGTATTAAAAAATTTTATACTTAAAATTGGTTTGTTTTCTAAAAACCTTTTTCATTATGTATTTCCAGTTTAATTTTAAATTTTACCACTTATGTGATTTAAATTTTGAAAATGGATTAAATATTTGTAAATTTTGAGTCCAAATTTGATAAATATTTCCCTTTTTTGGTCAATATTAATAGTAACCTTAGTAATTTTTATTACCATGGTAAAGGGTAAATATGGTAATTAAAGTTAAAAATAAAATGACAAGGACTAAAAAAATAATCCTAAAACTTGAATTAATTTTATTTTATGGTTATATATCATAAATAATCATCTAAAATTTGAATATATGTTCTTTTTTCTATTTGGATTTGATTATAACCTTTATTATATTTTATATAAAGAAAAGAAAAAAATGTCACACTTTTGTTTTTAATAACTATAATATTTTGAACATGGGGATAACCAGAGGACATATTTGGTTATAAATATTAATTTTAAATATAAATGTTCTAAATTCCTCATGTAAATTTATTTTAAATTTCTATTAAAGAAATAATTATTGTAATTCCTTACACAACACTAACACATTAATTATTCAATTAATGGGAAAATAATATAAATGATAATAAAATATTAAAAGTAGTTTAATTTGATAGAATTAACGTGACCCATGATTTTTATAGATAATAATGGCATATTATATACTTGTGGATTATTTTTTTTAATTTAATTTTTTAATTTATGTTTTTAAAGTCAAAGTAAATGAATAGTACTAAAATTGACATTAATGATCTTTTATAGTAATTAATATTTTATTAAATGATTTAAAATTAAAAAAATTATTTGATTCTGAAAAAATAATGGGATATTGTTAATTACATCAACCATGATCTATTTATAGGTATTTTATTATTTTATAGTAACATTATCAACCCTTAAAGAGTAGAAAACTTTAATATTACGGTAATTGTCAAAAAAGTTAACAAAGACTTAAAATGAAAAATAAGGGTAAAAATGAAATTAAAACATTTTAAACTTTTATTTTATGAGAGTATTTATACCCATACTCATCATATATTCTAAATAAATCAGTTTTAATCCATTTTTAATTGAATATTAATTTATAATAATTTAATATTTTGGGAAATTCTTAGAGTGTCCCTCCCCTCTATTATAAAAGGGCATCTCTTTTTTTAAAAGACCTCTTTTAACTGGGTAGAGGGAAACCCTTTACATAGCCCGAAGGCCCAGTGGGCTTGTAGCCCATTACATAGCCCGTAGTCCCAAATATATTGTCCAATTCACATTCTGTGAATAGTAACCCGCCTGCTATAGTGCCCGCACAGTACCGCCGCTGCTAGAGTGTCCTGTCGCCGCTACATTACCCGCTGATGAACAGTGCTGCTGCTGCTACAGTACCACTACAGTGCTGCTACAGTGCCTGCACCTAATGGGTTTTGAACCCCCATTTTTCATGTATAATTACGGGCTGCTTTCCACTAATCTAATATCGTCTATATACAAATATTTTAATATTTTAATTATATAACCATTGTCTATCTCTAAGCACATCAAATGAGAATGTAATTCATCATTCGTGTGTATGGAAGACTACCGCCTCGTGAACTGATGTAATTTATTTTTCGTCACCATATCTTATGGATGGTTATAATGATGGATTTAAGTTATATATATGATATTTATTATACATTTATCAGTATATTAAGATAATATAATGTTTATTTTCTTACCTTTCCAAAAATTGGAAAATGATAACGTCATTTGTGTGTTTGTGTGATCTACCACCTATATGAAGTGATGTGATTCATTTTTCATCACCACATCACATGAATGATATATAAGTATAATTAAAAAAATATTATATTTATTATATTATGGTCATTATTTAAATATAAAATGATACTTACATTCTTTACATATTGATTATTGAAAAATGGAAACATTACTCATACATACATATATCCTACAGTCTCCATGATTGTAACGCAATTCATTTGTCATAACCATATTTTATTATTGGTTATATAAGGATAATTTATGTATAAAAATTATAATTATATCATTATTAATATTCTTGAGATGATTTGGTAATTACCACTTTGACCATTTTTAACCAATCATATCTATTTTATACATATGAGCTGAATGTCATCAAAAAGACTAATGTGAACTTGAATGATTAATTAATTTTATATGAATTTATAACAAGTGAAATAAAAATAATAATAAAATAGAAAAAATTCATCAAGAAAGTTAATAATTAATTTTTTTTTATTATTTTGGAATATAAAGAACACATGTGATAATTCAGATTCAAGTTAAGGTACTTTCCTTGAAAAATAATATTTTGAAGTATCTATTAAAACTATCATTTTCTTCTATAAAAATATTTTTAAATTTATTTTATGGATTTTTTTATTTGGATATAAAATATTTATAAAGGAAAATTTATGTATCTTTTTACATTCTTCCAAATGTTTTCAAAAGGAATATTTTTACAAAAGTTTTTGACTTTATTTACAAAAAGACAAATAATGTTCTATTTTAACGTATTTAATGAAAATGAATTTTTCTTACACTATAAACATTATTTTATGTTTGGATTAATTTAGAATCTTACATTTTTTTTCTTTGAAGAAAAAATCTCTTTTGGTTTATTATGGTAATTTTAGTTTTGAAAATCAGGTTAAAAGAAAAGGGATATATCAATATCCAAAAATTCTTTCTTATGGGTGAAAAATAATGTTTTTATAATGCATTATTTTATGTTTTATGTTTGTATTAAGGTTTTTGGGAATTATTTATGATGAAGGGTGGTTTCGTTATAAACTAAGGATTGGTGGTCCCATTATTAACTAAGTATGAGTGATTTCATGATAAACCAAGGTCCGGGTGATCCCTTATCGCTCTCCAATGCATTGGGTAAAGGGATAAAGTTAACTAATTATGTTTCTACTAAAAGTATTATGGGAATATACTATAAGGGTTTTTCCAAATATAGGATGGAGTTAACTAATTAGGTTTATCTTAAGAGATTTTGGGAAAATATTTCAATGGTTATTCCAAGTATAACTTTGATGGTTATTCAACGTGTAACTGTGATGGTTACTCCATATGTAAGAGTGATATTAAAATGATTCTCAAGTTAAATACGTTATTTATCTATGATTTTAATGGGGTTTTTTATGAAAATATTATGATTTCACTTGGTAAAGGAAAGTATATACTACTTTGAAAAGTATAATTTTTTTGTAAATGTAATTATAATTTTTTCATGATTTCAAAGAAACCTTTATGAGTTTTATTTTTCCATTAATATCTATTATAAAATATTTTATGAAAATATTTGTGTAGATAATTTGATTTATTAGGTGATAAAATTTTAACTTTGAGCCCAATGTATATTTTGAAAAAGGAAAATTTCTATAAGTATTCATGGACGAAGAATTTATTTCTTTCCTTTTATATCCCTTACTGAGCTTTTTGTTCACATCCCACATTTCCAAATGTTTTTTCACACAGTTTAAGAATGGGTAAGGGAAAAGAATAAGTCAATTTGAAAGTAATGAAATTTTCTCATGAAAAGAAAACATGTTTTATTTTAAAAAATTTATTTTTTGGAAAAATAGATACTGAGTAGAAGTGTCCACCTTATAGTATAATGGTTGTTATGTAAAATTTATGGTCTAATTATCTAAAACTGAAACCATAAAAAGATATTTAAGAATGTAAGAAAGTTAATTATAGTATAAATTCACTAGAATATGTAATGTATAATCCACGTACTTATAGTTATAGATATGAAAAAGGTTCTTGTATAGGTGATTAAGATGGATATTTTTTTATATTAGATATTCAATAACTTTAGTGGAAGTAAAGAATTAAGGCAAGGGGTTATTTGTATCAAATTTTATTTCTTGAGACACATTTCTTATTATTTTCCTTGGTATCTTTAATATGGTTTGATTAATACCAAATTAAGTTAATGAAATATATCAATTTAATTAGTGGGTTTTAAGATCCATATCATGTTATTTTTTTATATGGCCTTCATTTTGAAAGATACCAAAGTGTAAGAGTTTTTTTAACTCAATTCCCTTAGTTGAGTTATAATACTTCTTTAACTTCCTTCTTATATGATTAGTTACTTCCACATTAAGATTTTATTTCATTATACTTTATATTCCTATATGAGGAGAATGAAATATTAAGCTAAACCCTTTACCTTTATTAATATCTTCCCCCAAAATTATATCTTTGTTAATAATAATTCCCATCCTCTTTAATGAATATTTTCCCTCCTTGTCCATATTTTCCTTTCCTAATAATGTTCTAATTTATAATCATAAAACTAATTCTATTATATGTCATGTGAACTCTATATATCCCTTATCTTATTTTAAAAATATTTTTTTTTCATTCTTTTTATGACGTGGGTTTTCAATAAAGTTATTTCAAAATGATAAAAGGATTTCTATTATTTAAAAATCAAATGTTTTATCTTCCAACCCAAATTTATTTTAATAAATTTTATATCATTCCAAGGATCTATTATTTAAGTTTATCTGTTTTAAAATTAAATGTTTTCTAAAGTTTTCACAAAATCCTTTTGAAATTGTCTTTTTAATGTGACTCATCACTTCTTTTTTTATGAAAATATTAATAGAATTTTATAAAAACTCTTTTTATTGTTTCAATTCCATTTTCTACTTCATCTCAAAAAAAATATTTTCTTGGAAATTTCCTTTCATGAATTACCCACTAAATTCTCCTATACAAATTTTGGAGATTAAAATTATCGAGATACATCACTGGATTTGTCTATCCAAATCATCCTATAATATATGAATGGTTTAATTACAATACCTTTCCTCTATGAACACTCAATATTTACTTATTTTATTTAAGGATGTTCACATAGATTCTATACAATAATTGATTGGGGAAATTATTGAATTAACTGTATACCCCTTTCTATATATAGTATTAGTTTGAGGGATTATTATATAGAATGCTATTCCATTTATTTATTGGGAAAATATTGTAAATCCATATATTTTTTATTCCAATACATATGTTTATTGAAAACTTAGGAAAGTTGATTATGTATTATTTAACCACCCACATTCTTTCCATGGTTCAGTTATGATCATGTAATCCCTTTTATTAACATAGGTAAAAGTATTTAAATTATATATATTATTATTCTAATACAAATTTTTATGAAGAAAATTTTATTATTCATGGTATTATTATATATTTCTTTTATATAGTGAGTAAATTGTACTTATAGAAGTGATGAGTAGGTTCTGATATTATATATCCCCTCAAGGCATTGGTTGTTATCTTGCAACATAAGGTGTAAGTATTTGGTGTATGCCTAACCAATGCAGGCACGATGTCTTGTTTGTAGCCTTGATGGTAAGAATGATTTCTTGGTTACAACCTTGATGGTAAAATATGTTCAACATTATGTAATCTATTGATTTATTTAAAGATCATATGTTATTTTATATTTCATTATTTGACTATTATTTATTCCTTCCATATTATTCATATCATGAATTCTTATAATATAAACTTTTATTATTGATAATTTTAGCGCACCCTTTTTATGTTTCCATCTCCATAGGTTAAGAAGAAAAGTATTACACATGATATTTCAAGAATAAATTAACATGTGTATAGAATTTTTGAGATATATTAAAGAAATATTATAATTTAATTAGTTTCTTATTTTAATGGGAAAAATTTTCATATAGATGATAAAGAAATGGTATTTGTTAGTTAGTGTTTTCTCATAGTTCTCTAAAACTCTAAAACTAAAATATCTTAGGAATATATGTAATGAAGTATTTTCTTAGAGTCATGTAATTATGGGATTCTTACATACATGTTCTTTATTTGGTATCTAATCTATTATGTAATGTATATTTCATCGACACCAGATCTAGGAGTGTGGGTTTGGGGTGTCACAAACTTACCATTCCTTAGTGTGGTAGAATATAATCATGGATTTTGTATTGAATATTATTACATTTTAATGACTATAAATTATTTAAAAATTCAACGAAAGGGTTATTTTTGGATCTAACATAACTTAAATTTGATTATTCTAGATTCTATGGACCTTGCTAATATAATAAGGAATATAAGATCAGTTTTAAATCCATTGGTGAATTCACTATTGGATGTGCACTAAAACATATGCATGAACTTAGGTTCATGAATCTTCTCATGTGGTTTCATCGGTTATAATCTATTATGAATGTATTAAATGTATTACATTTATTAAAATGATTCAATAAATAATTCCAATAAGAATAAATTTATGTTGATACATTTAATATAACCAACACATTTTATTCAGTGAAATACATTGAATAAAACTATATAAAGGGATGAGATCCCTTCTATTGGGTATGAATTACTTTATGTAATCTTATTGATACAATCTTCCTCCTAAGATAAAGTTTATCACCAGGTGAAGGTTCTAGTACCCCTTCTTCATTTCGGGATACTCAAGAAATGTTCCAGGATCTTTATCCAGTGTAATTCCCTCAGTGATCAACATCAAGAGTACTCCATCAAATATTGAAGATGTAACCTACTCTTATATAGGTATGCATGTTTATGTTCATAATTTATATTACATGTTGAATTTTTTAAGGATACATCAGGAAACATTATGGGTTTTCTTCCATTTTTTTGTTCATATGATGAAACCCCTAAAACCTATTAGTGGTATCATAACCTTCTTCCTCAACAAATCAACATGTTTCTTTCACTATTAAATAAATAACATGTTTTCTGAAATCATAATTGGTTTCACCTCTCGATGTTATATTATATGATAACGGAATGTTGGGAGCACCAAGAATCGATGTTTCTGGTCATTTATAATTTTTTTATAAATAATGGGATAATATATTTTGGATTATTTATACAATTTATAAAAGTGTTATAAATTAAATAACTATCAACTGTTTTAGGTTAATTGTTTTAACACTTTTTATATAAATGTGAAAATGTTATTCTTAATACAATTTATAAAAGTGTTATAAATTAAATAACTATCAAATGTTATTCTTAATATTAAGAATAAAATTTTCAAATTTATATGGTTTATAAAATAATTATAAATCATAGTAAAGTTTATTTTAGCTTTTAAAAAATTACATATAATGGATTTTAATTTTGAAATAAAATGTTTCTTAAGAAATTATAAGGGTAAGTTATAAAATTTTCATAAATTACATAAATAAGTCCAAAATATGAAGAAGTTTATATTTAAAATTATGAATAGTTTATAATTAATTAATCATTTGAATTAAAAGGGATTTTATTTAAGAAATTATTTTAAACAGATAAAATTTGTAACATCCTGGCCCGGCTCACCATCAAACTAGTGGCCGGACTGGTTGCCACATGGCCTCAAGCACGTCTCCCCGTACGCCAGAGGATGCTGACTAGCAGAGAGAGTCTCATGAGGTGATAGTAGGGAGACTATACCCTCATATCAGAGTAACACAATGGTATCTTAGAGTAAATAACATTCAATAGTAGCGAAAGTAGTAATAGATAAACAATGAACAAACAGAAGCAGAAGACATATAGTGATCATTTTTATAAAAGGTGGACAAAGCCAGTTTACACATTACAGGGATTATGATTGATACAATGTGAAAACATGAGACAATACAACATGCTTACAACACAATGTAAAAGAATAAAGAAAAGACAGCAAGGCCTGACGGGTGTTCTCATGAGTATCCCGAGCTCCTTCTCGTTCCTTTGCTCCTATCCCCAGATACAAGCAACACAGCAACCAACCTAGGTCCTGCAAACAAGAAAGGTCTACTCGGGTACCTCAGTGCAATGGCGGCCCGAGTATGGTGTGAGATATAAATCTCAGTAGGCCGACACCAATAGTGTCTAACCCAATCCAGACAGTGTGTATTTAATTAAACAGTAAATAGATATAACAAAGTTCAATAAGAAAGACAACATAGATAAACAACACCCATTCAGGTTCCCTAGGGACACCCGACGGCTATACCAGCTTCGGGTCGTTACCAGTAATGTAACCTGATCATGTCACCATATATATATATATATATATAATCATTTAGGTCATAGATGGAATGGGGTAAGAATGCCTCCCACCCATAAATTGATATTAGCTGACACGAGGTTAGAATGCCTCTCATCCCTATATGTCAATTGGCAAGGGGTATGATTTCCTCCCTTCCATCATTCGTGATTAGTGGGAACGAGATACGAATGCCTCTCGTCCCTATCAGTCAACTAGCAAAGGGTATGAATTTCTCCCTTCCATAAATGTATAGAGAATAGCGGGCACGAGGTAAGAATGCCTCTCGTCCCTATAAGTCAACTATTAAGGGGTATAAATGCCTACCTTCCATACACGTATAGAGACCACATCTCGCATGGGGTAGACATGCCTCCCACCCATACTCAAGTAAGCTTCCATGGGGTATGCATGCCTCCCATCCATAATCGTTCAAAGTAGATGGCATGAGGTTTGAATGCCTCCCATCCATAATCTCTCATAACCATTATCACAGTTGCATTAGAATGCATAAGGTAGTACATCTTATGCATTTCAAATAGAAATACCACATTCATAATCTATACATTCATCATCAGTTTTATATCACAAAGCATATGGAAATACATCATATGCATTTCAAACAACACATAAGGCATTGCATCTTATGCACTCAAACTAACCATATCAAACTCACGACCTAACCCATTCAACTATTTCATTCAACGCACATTCCCTATTCACAGTCATTTTATACAATTTGCCTAAACATGGAAATTTGGGCAAGGGTTCCACATGAGGGTCATTCCATCTAGTTTCCTAAACCTGACAGGATGATTAATAATGCAAGCGTCATAGTCATTGCACCTAGCTTCCCCCATCTCATTTAATCAATTCCAATCAAATTCACTTAACCCCCTTACCTTAAGGGCAATTACATTCCAAGGGTTCAAGTGCAAAGTGAGGCGTTATGGCAACATAGCATTTGGCCACTTGGGAAAATTCAACAAGAAAGAAACAAATAGCCAAACATACCATTCAGTAATTATCACAAAGGCAAGGAAAAGAAGGCAAGCATAAATTCCAACTTCCTAATTTTTATCTTGAAGATAGCTCAACTCTGATCGAGGTGTTTTATTATTAAATCAATAGTTTAGTTAGCAGGAAACCCTTTTTATCTTGTTCCTGCAATTCACATGGTTTTCAGAGAAGCATTTACTCAAGACTAACTTGCAGAATTAAAGTACTAAGGTAGTGCATAGATTAACCCATTTAAACTTCAATTTAAATAAAAAGGCAGGAGAGGGACCCTACCTCAAGGTGGATCCATCCATCCACTCTGGCTCTTGATGCTTTCTAACTAAGAACCGCTGCTGCTCCCCAACGAGGCATATGTGATTTCACATATGTATAAGGACACCTAGCCTCTATGCATAGGCTCCGCATGGCCATGAGCGTGCAGAAGAGGATCCTTACACATATGCTTATACACATATACTTGTCTCCACTAACCTACGCAGGAACGTTTATATATGCAATGGGGACAACTAGCCACATACGTGTATATTCGCTGCCATGCATGAATATACGCATATCGGGTGAACCCACATACATAAAAATAAGTACATATGCCTACGAAGGTGAGCCTCTTGAGCTCCGGTAGAGCGAAGCCAACTCCAAAGGTCCAAAACACTAAGGGAAACAAACCAGGAACCTCTAAAACAACTAAAGACATTTATTGGAAGCTACGAAACAACCAACAGTAGAAAAACCTTACCTTTGAAACAAACCGGCGGTTTGAAACAACCGTAATCCACCACTTCTTCAGCGGCGGAAGTCGTGCACACACCAACAAGGTCCGGAGGGACCTTTTGCATCCCCTTACAATAAAAGAAACAAAGGAAAACTCGAAATCAACAACAACCCTAAAACTAGGGTGTATGGCCGAATGAGATTAGGGCAAAGGGAAGCCTTAAATTCAGCCAAGAAGGGGATGAGACTAGGGAAGAGAGATTAACTTGAAGTTTTGACGAAGAAACCTTCAGAAATCAGGAGGAACCAGAGGAATAAGGGAAGGCCGCGGAGGAGGCTTGTACATGGATTGAGGGAGATCCCTCACTGGGTGTTGGTCGCGCGGATTGGACGAGTGAGGGTGAGGGAGTGTTAGTTTATTAGGTTTTTGTTTTTATTTTAAATTCATTTTAAATATCTTAAAAACCCTAACCTGAGCACGATGCACGGTTTATCCCGCACGGTTTTCCAAACCGTGTGTAAACCGTGTGACACCCCACTGGACACCCAGGGCACCACGCACGGGATGTCCACACAGTTTGGGGAAATCGTGCACAGGCCGTGCAGACTCCTCTGCCTCCCTATTTTAGGTCGCACGGTTTGGGCCGAATGGTTTAGGAAACCGTGCTCCAACCGTGCGCCTTCTGTTGTTCTTTAAAAACCAACCTCCTTCGGGTACGAATCACCTGAAACACCTCGAGCCACCCAGAACACTTAACGGGCATTCGCCCATGTCCAAAAACATTACGAAGGAGGGTTAAAACCTTTGAAACCTCTTTCCAAAGGCCGATTCTAAAAACGATCGGTTCAGTAATTAAAAAAGTTCAATTTCCCCCACTTTTTAAATCGGTTTGAAACGCGGGTCATTACAACCTTCCCACCTTAGAACTTCTCATCCCCAAGAAGCCCTCAAGAACAACACACACTTCATTCTACCTACATGGGTCGTGAAGCTTCGTTCAACGATCGCGTTACATTTCCAAACGTTCAACGCTCCACGATAATCCACTTAAGTATATGACACTTAAGTCATCAACACCTGATCCAACACTTGTTTTCCAACTGAAACACCCAGACGACTCTTACTCGAGCCCATCATACCAGAGACACCATCTCACCGTCATCTCATCTAGCAACCAAACAAAGGTACTTCCCACCTTAGATTTTTCATGTTAAATGGCCAAGACTCAAACCACAACTCCACAAACATTTAAACTATCTTTCCAAAGCACGCTCTAAGCATTCCAATGACGCACCTAGCGTGATTTTGAAATGATCAAATGGTCAATTTCCCCATAGACCTTTAATCCCAAGTCGAAAAGAGTCAAGACACCCCGACTGACTATTCAAGAAGACACCTGGCTTAGGCGATCAACGCTTTACAAGATGAACAACGATTCCTTCTCCCAAGGAATCTCGCATTTACCATGAGAATGTTCCTGGAAGCTCATACCTGATTCTCGGTGACGTCTCAAAGATAAAACCATGAACGAAACCACACATGCTGTGTGCAATGCCAAAAGGGAACAACCAACTGAGCTCAACAGCTTCTTAAAACTTTAGCGCGGCGTAAGACCGACGCTCTCTTAGCGCATCCAGGACGAAAGCAAGATAGGGGACAAGATCGTCACATAACAGAGTACACTAAGAGGATTGAAAATGGATTCCAGTTATTTATACCCAAAAACTGGAAAGAAGATCAGTCAAACCACCCCTGGTCAACTCTAAAGAAGAATCTCGGCTTCACCTGCCGATGCATCAAGAGTTCAACTCATCACGATGCCTCTTCCCATACAAGGCATTCTTCGATCAACCTTACCACCAAAACCCAAATGAATCCTAGAAAAACCTGACCATTTTCCAAGATGGTCCTTCTTGGCATGTTCCTTCTACCCAGAAAGACACACTTTACTCAACTGGAACGACGCTTCCCAACTTAGAAGGGTCGGAATCATCGAAAGGAGAAAGACAAGATACTCATAAGCAGACTTGTTCATAATTAACTGAATAGATGTGCGTCGCTCCTCCGAGCCACGATCACCACGTCAAACGTAAAAGGAATCCAAAGCAACAAGACCGGCGTGTCAACCACCCGAGTCTTCCAAAAATCATCCCGAGCATTAGGAAAACTTGATTCTCAAGTGCCCAGGTCACTCTACCACGGAGATGACCCGAGACAGTACACAATAGTGAAAGAGATACAACCAAATGTTGTACTTCCCCATACAACCATTCGCTTGGACGATGACATGTTAAGTCACCCATTACTGCGTAAAAGAAAGGGTCAAACAACCAACTAGGTGACCGAACATGCCCGAGGCATGTCCAACCAACTGATATAGAACATTACCAGATGCTCAATCGCTTAACAAGATCAAAAGAAGCATGACCACCCGTCCAAACAAGGGCGTCATTAGAACTGGAAGTCCTATATGGGACAACGGTACCCTAACAGTACCAAACTTCAAGAAAGTTCACCGAACAAGCCAAGCACATAAGCTCTATGGGAGCTACCTACCAAGGGATAGCCCCTCACGAAAAAAAGCATCGACCCAAGCACTTTTTCATGCCCAACATAAGTAATCAGGCTCAAAGCCTAACATTTAACATCATTGCTAAAAGAAAATATCCTACGGAAAATGTGTAAGGTTCTATTACAAGGCACTAACAAGAAAGACTTAACCTACCCACACACGGGGTCTCAATAGAGGACACCACTACAAGTTCCTTTTTCCAAGACCTTTATATTTATTCACATTTATTCTTTTAATCACTTTAAAATATTCAATTCAAAACTTCAAGTAACCTTTCAAAACCTAAAAAAACACTAGGAACTTGATCATTTTTTAACAAACAGCTCAAAGAAAAGCAAGAAATTTTCAACAAACTTCTTTTTAACCGTTTAACATTCATCAAACATCCTGTCACATTCTGGAAATATATCATAATAAATTTATTTCAAACAATTCAGGTGACCTACGAGGGTCCCAACAAGCCAATTCACATCAGATCAAAACCAAACAACTTTTCACTAATAAGCATTTCGCAAGGCATGATGCCATCACATTCATTATGGGTTTCCAGTTCCCAACTCATGAAGCACCCATACACTCCATGGGTTGAAAATTTTCTCCCAACAGACAAAACAAAACACATTTCAAAACTTAACATGCTCAAACAATCATCCAGTCATAAGGGTGGCCACCTACCAACCTGTAAAGCTCCCATACACTTTACAATTTGGAATTTGGCTCCCTTTAATAAAAAAGAATCTAATTTTACAATTTTACTTTAGTAGCCCTTTTTCAGAAATCTGATTACACAGGTTACCCTTTCCCAGTCATAAGGCCCCCATACACCTTACAACTGAAAATTAGCTCCTGTCGTAATTGCAATCATTTAATTTGGTCAAAACAACCAATTCCATATTAACTGAATCTAGCATGTTATCGAAAGCAGTAACACAGAAACATGTTATACCATAGAAGCATGGAATAAATACCATGACACCTATCACAATAGTAGGAATCAACTAATGCATCCTAGATGGCATGGAATAATGCATGGCATGTGATATCTAATAAGGTGCCTATATGATACATGAAATGGAATACCCTCGTATCATTGGGTTGAAACCGAAATGAAACCCACAATTGCATCAACAGTATCAACAGAAACCATGTGCGTCACCCAATGGTGAAATCAAATCAACATTAATAATCAAAATCCTTAACATAATAATTTCATTCGAGGAGATTTGGCTTTTCCCTGTACATGGTTTAGCTACTCCCGAGCACAACTTATTATCAAATTACATCTCCTTCCTATCCCTGTCTATTGTCGCTAATTAGTAAAAAAACCGGAAGAAGAAACTCCTATGAAACCACTTTGTAACGTCCCGACCCAACTCACCATCAAACTAGTGGCTGGACCGATCGCCACATGTCCTCAAGCGCGTCTCCCCATATGCTAGAGGTTGCCGACTAGTAGCGAGGGTCTTAGGAGGTGATAGTGGGGAGACTATACCCTCATATCAGAGTAAAACAACGGTATCTCAGAGTAAATAACATTCAATAGTAGCGGAAGAAGTAATAGATAAACAATGAACAAACAGCAGTGGAAGATAGATAGTGATCATTTTTATAAAAGGTGGCCAAAAACAGTTTACACGTTACAGGGATGATGATTGATACAATGTGAAAATATGAAACAATACAGAATGCTTACAACACAATGTAAAAGAATACAGAAAAGATAGCAAGGCCCGACGGGTGTTCTCCTGAGCATCCCAAGCTCCCACTCGGTCCTTTGCTCCTATCCCCAGATACAAGCAACGCAACAACCAACCTAGGTCCTGCAAACAAGAAAGGTCTACTCGGGTACCCCAGTGCAATGGAGACCTGATTAGGGTGTGAGATATAAATCTCAGTAGGCCAACACCACCGATTTCTAACCCAATCCAGACAGTGTGTATTTAAATAAACAGTAAACAAATATAAAAAAGTTTAATAAGCAGGACAATATAGATAAACAATACCCGTCCAGGTTCCCTAGGGACATCTGACGACTATACCAGCTTCAGATTGTTGCCGGTAATGTAACCTGATCATGTCACCATATATATATATATATATATATATATATATATATAATCATTTAGGTCATAGATGGAGTGGGATAAGAATGCCTCCCACCCGTAAATCGAGATTACCGGGCACAAGGTAAGAATGCCTCTCGTCCCTATATTCCAATTGGAAAGGGGTATGAATGCCTCCCTTTCATCATTCGTGATTAGTGGGCACGAGGTACGAATGCCTCTCGTCCCTATCGTTCAACTGGCAAGGGGTATGAATGCCTCCCTTACATAAACATATAGAGAATAGCAGGCATGAGGTAAGAATGCCTCTCATCCCTATAAGTCAACTGGCAAGGGGTATAAATTCCTCCCTTCCATACACATATAGAGATTGCATCTTGATTGGGATAGACATGCCTCCCACCCATACTCAAGTAAGATGGCATGGGGTATGCATGCCTCCCATCCATAATTGTTGAAAGTAGATGGCATGGGTTATGAATTCCTCCCATCCATAATCACTCATAATCATTATGACAGTTGCGTTAGAATGCATAAGGCAGTAAATCTTATGCATTTCAAACAGAAATACCATATTCATAATCTACACATTCATCATCAGTTTTATATCACAAAGTATAAGGCAGTACATCCTATGCATTTCAAACAACACATAAGGCATTACATCTTATGCACTCAAACTAACCATATCAAACTCACGACCCAACCCATTCAACTATATCATTTAGCACACGTTCCCTATTCAAAGTCATTTTATCCTATTTTCCTAAACATGGAAAATTGGGCAAGGGTTCCACATGTGGGTCATTCCATCTAGTTGCCTAAACCTGACAGGATGATTAATAATGCAAGCGTCATAGTCATTGCACCTAGCTGCCCCCATCTCATTTAATCCATTCCAATCAAATTCACTTAACCCCCTTACCTTAAGGGAAATTACAGTCCAAGGGTTCAAGTGCAAAGTGAGGCATTATGGAAACACAGCATTTGGACACTTGGGTAAATTCAACAACAAAGAAACAAACAGCTAAACATACCATTCAGTAATTATCACAAAGGCAAGGCAAAGCAGGCAAGCATAAATGCCCACTTCCTACTTTTTATCTTGAAGACAGCGCACCTCTGATCGAGGGGTTTTATTATTAAATCGTTAGTTTAGTTAGCAGGAAACCCTTTTTATATTGTTCCTGCAATTCACACGGTTTTCATAGAAGCATTTAATCAAGACTAACTTGCAAAATTAAAGTACTAAGGCAGTTCATAAATTAACCCATTTAAACTTCACTTTAAATAAAAAGGCAGGAGAGGGACCCTACCTCAAGGTGGACCCATCTGTCCACTCCGGCTCTTGACGCTTTCTAACTAAGAGCCGCTGCTGCTCCCCCATGTGGCATATGCGATTTCACATACGTATAAGGACACCTAGCCTCTTTGCACACGCTCTGCATGGCCATGAGCATGCACGAGAGGATCCTTACACATATGCTTATACACATATACCTATCTCTGCTCACCTGCGCAGGCACTTTTATATATGCAATGGGGTAAACTATCCCTGTACGTGTATATTCGCTACCATGCACGAATATATGCAAATCGGGGGAACCCACGTACATATAAATACGTACCTATACCTATGTAGGTGAGCCGTCTGAGCTCCGGAAAAGCGAAGCCAACTCCAAAGGTCCAACGCACTAAGGGAAACAAACCAGGAACCTCTAAAACAACTAAAGACATTAATTAGAAACTACGAAACAACCAACAGTAGAAAAACATTACCTCAGAAACAAACCGATGGTTCGAAACAACTGAAATCCACCTTGCCTTTGGCGGCGAATGTCGTGCGCACACCAACGAGGTCCGGAGGGACCTTCCGCATCCCCTTACAACAAAAGAAACAAAGGAAAACCCGAAATCAACAAAACCCCTAAAACTAGGGTGTATGGACGAATAAGATTAGGGCAAAGGGAAGCACTAAATTCTTCCAAGAAAGGAAGTAGACTAGGGAAGAGATCTTACCTTGAAGTTTTGATGAAGAAACCTCTAGAAATAGGAAGGAACCAGAGGAAGAAGGTGAAGCCGCAGAGGAGGCTTGCGCGCGGCTTGAGGGAGATCCCTCCCTGGGTGCGGGTTGCGCGGCTCAGACGAGTGAGGGTGAGGGAGTGTTAGTTTATTAGGTTTTTTTTATTTTAAATTCATTTTAAATATCTTAAAAACCCTAACCTGGGCACGACGCACAGTTTATCCCGCACGGTTTTCCAAACCGTGCGCAAACCGTGCGGCACCCCACTAGACACCCAGGGCACCACGCACGGGCTGTTTGCACGGTTTTGGGAAACCGTGCGCAGGCCATGTGGACTCCTCTACCTCCCTATTTTAGACCTCACAGTTTGGGCCGCATGGTTTGGGAAACCGTGTGACAACCATGCACCTTCTGTTGTTCTTTTAAAACCAACCTCCTTCAGGTACGACGCACCCGAAACACCTCAAACCACCCGGATCACTTAACAGGCATTCTTCCATGCCCAAAAACATTAAAAAGGATGGTTCAAACCTTCAGAACCTCGTTCCGAAGCCCGATTATAAAAACGACCGGTTCAGTAATTGAAAAAGTTCAATTTCCCCCACTTTTTAACCCGGTTCGAAATGCGGGTCATTAAAAAATTGTTTTTTGATGATAGATTTGTTATGGGTTTAAATAATGTTTAAATATGTGATATTTAGATTATAAGAATAATTTAAATAATATAAATTGGATTATAAAATGTTTATAATTCATAATAATATCATATATTTAAATATAAATTACAAATAATTAATAATATTAAATACTTAATATTGATAGTGGATATAAAGTGTATATATTCAATATAATGGAATATACATAATAATTATTTTGACTATAAAATGTTTATAATAATATTTTATTTATGAATAATTTATAATATTTTATCTCATGTTTAAATTTTGGAAACATTTATTTATCTAGAATTAATTCCTTTATTTATTCATGTATATAAAATTTTTATATAATGTGAATATTGTGTATGTTTTATTTATGTGATAAATTTATTCTAATAGATAGAGCCTTGTATTACATGTTAGGTGTGATCAATAAAATTTAGTTTTTCATCTACCTCAACTTTATTTTTTTCTAGAGTTATGTGATTAATAGTAGTTATTAAATATAGTTTGTTCATATTAGTTATTAGAGAAATAATGTATTGAATTATCTCTTGAGTGAAATCTACTAGGGGAGTGGGACAAGGGGCCAGACTACCCACTAGCCTAGAGGCTTACACCTTATTCTAGAAAGGTGAGGGGTTGGATATCTATCGCTCCAATATTACTTATGTGGATATTATCAATATCATATAACTATACATATTTATATGAAAAGTTCATGTACCTTAGGCCTTATATGTATTTGGATATGTATACATATACTTGGAATATATTTTTGGGTGAGCAACACAAACTTTTAGATTATTTCAAAGTTATAACACCCCTACTTGAACCACTGGGTCTGAAATAGTGTGCCACATGACCTCATGAATGCCTTTCTATACACAAGAGTCTATGTAGAACTCTAGTTTGGACACGGTGGTTCAATTTGGTTCTATCCTTACCCAAGTAATATGGATTATGTAATGGTAAGTGCCTTCTACCCTTATGAAGGGTGGTTTTGGGAGTTGAATAAGGGTAAATCCTCATTTACATATATTGTGTATCGGTAGAGTGGGATTTAAATAGGCTATGTAAAGGTATTAATTTATTTCCTAAGGGTATGAAAATGTAACCACCAATTTATATGGGTTGAGTAAGGTTAAAGTTTGTGTAAAGGTACCTTAGGAACTATGTAAAGGTAAGAAGTAGTTTCTATATACTGTGTAAGGGTAAATCCTAACTTGTGTAAAGGCAGTCCATTAATTTAAAAGGATGGGTAAGGGTAAATAACCTCTATGTAAGGGTAAGAGGATTTCCCTATACATTTCATAAGGATAAGCCAAAATTTTTAAATGATACGTAAGGGTAAAGGCTAAGCTACGTAAGGTTATCTTATAGTTTTAAGGGTCATGTAAGGGTAAACCAAGGATGAATAAGGGTAAAATATTACCCTTACATGATGAATGAGAGCTACATAAGGGTAAAACCATATTACCCTTATGTATTTTCTTTTTTTTTTGGAAAATAGTTTAAAAGTATTATTTTACATTTTTTCCTCCTCAGAATGCATTTGTAACTCATTTGTTATGATTTTAAAAGCCGAAAATCATGGTTTTAAATTATTTCGACTCATTTAATGGTTATAATCCCTGAATGAAAGATTTAAAATTCCCCTCATTCAATATTCAGGTAAAATAAAGATTAAATGGTTAATTTAATTTGTGGGGTTTAATGTTATGGACATGTACATTGTTTTCCTACTTGAAAAATAGTTGAATTGTTCATCCTTATTTTTTTGGTTAGTATCTTGAGTCCATGTATTCCAAGAATTCCCTTGTTCAATTTTTATAAATATTTATTCAATCAATACAAGTTCTTATTCTAGGTTCCATGCATGATAAAACCCTTACCCTCTATCCTCTATTCTTGGGTATAATGTTTTAAATGGATAATTCCAAGTAAGAATTGATAATCATATTATCCTTTTTCATGATTGATATTTAAAGTTTTTCCTTCCAAATATTTATGAAAAAAATGATAAAGAACTCTTAAAATTATAATAATTGATAATTATGGAAAAGAATAATAAGAGTTATTCTCATTTATCTCATATTATTCTGGAGAGAGGGTTTATCATCCCATGTGGAATTGTAATTATTCTTTATGAAATATTTTGTTAACACATTCTTTGGATTAATGTTATAATTTTCAAATTACCCAAGTGAGATATATGGGTATCATGTGTTTTTTTATTTCTTTTTGAAATGAAATAGTTGGAATCAGTTATAGGAATCCTTGGTGTGAATATTGAGTTGGTGAGTACGTGGATATGATTCAGGTGGCGATTCCATGAAGAACCATGATGTGGATAACAATAACCTTGAGGTAGGAAGTTTCTTACCATTTTAGGCCTTATATATGACATTCACATGGCATGTTTTTTTATTATTAATATTAATAATTGTTATTTTTTTCATGTGGTAGTATGAGTGGCCTTGAGACATTATTTAATTCTAATCATATGGTTATGTGTAGAATCTTGATATTTGTTCTTGATATGCCTTTTTGTTCCTTACTATGACATGTATTGCTTATTATATTTCATATCCTATAGAAACATGCTTCAGGTAACATGAAGAACAATTTGTAAATCCCTAGTTAGATGGCTCATTATAGAGGAAGCATGATGATGTAATGAGGGATATGGGTTTTATATCTTTTTTTGGTATGGGTTGGATCATATAAATTCTTATTGATGCGGGAGTAAACCATACATGGGATGAAAATCTTCTAACTTGTGTAAAAGTGGAACAAGTAGAAATTTTGGCTATTTCTATAGTCACAAACCATGGTTATAAGGGTCAAAACTATGTCTATAAGGTTTAACCATGGTTCCAGCTGGTCATGGAACATATTGGCGTGGAAATAGATAAAAGTTATAGCCATAGTTCAATATAGTAATAGAATTTATTGGAATTGATATAACTAAAATCTATAGACATGGCTTTATTGGTCTATATCCACAGTTTTCCATCGTGGAAATAGAGCTATTCTCATAGTTTTCCAAACCATGTATATAGCCCCCATAGTTGTCCATCGTGGAACGTGGCCTATAGCCATGGTTGAAAACCATGGCTATAGCCCTTCCTTCCACTTTTTCATGGGTTAATTTTCTTCCATGAAAGGGCGGGAAACCTATAACCATAGTTTTGAAGAAATATGGCTATAGAAAATAAAAAAAACACTATAGACGTGGTTCAAGAATACTGTGACTATAGCCCTTGAAAAACACTCTACAACAATGGATTTTTTCAAACCGTACCTATATCCCTTGAAAAAAAACTCTATAGCCCTAGTTTTACTCAAACCATGGCTATAACCATTAATAAAAACCCTATAGCCATAGTTTTACAAAAACTATGGATATTAGTCTAGAAAAAAGACCATATAGCCCCATTTTAACACAAACTGTTCTTATAGCCCTTGCAGAAACACTCTATAGCCATAGTTTTATGAAACCATGGCTATAGCTATCGAAAAAAACTATATAGTCATGGTTTCAGAAAACCATGGCTATAGCCTTCAAAAATTTACCTTATAACCCATTTTTCTAGTAATGTGGGAGAATTCCATGTAGGGGGTTTTTGTGTCATCTGATTGCATCAAACATGTTGAACGGGACTTACTACATGCCCCAGCTTATTGGATGGGACATACTATGTTTCTAGGATAATGATCATTAATAAGTTGGGGCATTTAGAGTCTTGGATAACAACCACCATTAGGTTGGGGTGTGTGATGTTACTAATAATGAATACCATCCAGGTGGGGGAATGCAGTGTTTCCTTAAAGTTGGTACTTAGTATAAATTACCCTGATATCTTTACCAGCAATGAGCTGAAATAAATGGGGCTAGGGTCCGTGGTGGCTTGGTTAGCTCAATATGGCTCAACACATGTGCCATTATATTCTTATTTGATCACTTAATTACAACATAACATACATAGTTATATATATTTGCTGCACTTATGTTAAAGATTCATTGGTGGTGTCCTATTGGGTTTATTACTCACACCCTATATAGGTATCTCTGTGCATGTGAAAACTTCATGAATAGGGATCTAGTGAAGGTAAAGGTACCTATGACAAGGAGTTTAGGTGAGGGAGTCTTTGAAATGAAGGTGATGTTGGGACATGCTCCAACCATGGTTTTTTCATTTACCATTACACACTTTATATACTCTGGTTTGGATTTCCACTTTAGGATCCTATTTATTTATTATTTCATGACATGCATATTATATAAAATTAGGTTTATTTATATTTTTGAATATTTAATTTTATTATTTATTTATTTATTCTCTGTCATATTTTTATTTGTTCAATGACATGATATTGAGGGTATAGTCTCCCCACTGATGGACTTAGACCCTCATTTCTAGTTGGTAACCTCATGAAGATAGGGAGTCACAAATGAGGTCACATGGAACTCCTATTTAGACCCAGTGGTTCAAGCCAGGGTGTTAAAAATGTTATACATTAATGTGGTGTGTGCACATTCATTTGGTTGATGGTATAGGGATTCCAAAACTAAATCATGAGAATAATGGATATAAAAATGAATATAAATAAAAAATAATTATCAAATAAGTTTATATAGTTATGTATTTAATATGTATATGATATATATTAAATTGGAGAGTTATGAAATGATAAATTTTATCCAAAACATCACTTATCAAGACCTCAATTATCAAACTGGGTAGTTTCGTACTAAAGTGGATTGCCCCTGGGTTATCCTATGTAAGGAATGAAAGTAATAAGTGACTATATATTATCCAGCTATATAGTTTCATGCCAAAATAGGGTTCCCCTAGATTGTCTTGTGTTAGCTCATTTTAGACATTTTCTTTAGGTTACACTTATCCTAGAAACACCAAGGGTTAAGATATCATAGGAATAGAGTTAAATATTATCCATATTATAGATATGAAAAAACAGTTTCCCACTCAACTATTTATGAATTAGAACTATTGTGATTATCTTGATATCCTACCAAAATAATTTAAGTGATGAGTTTCATTCCCAAGCGAGGTCATTATTTAGTGACATATAGATCCTAGATCACTAAATAGATATGATGTACATGCTCATTATTTTTAGGTGTATAACTTTTATTAAAATTACTTGTTATTAAGATTTAAAACATGATACTCACCCACTAATATGTCTTTATTGTAGATTATGGAATACTTCATGATAATCATATCGAGATCACTTATAGGTACAACCTATAAAATAGTTAGAAATATGAATCTATGTTTGGGAAGTGTTCTCAAATAGAAGCATTATGATCATCTGAATTTGAATGTTATACAGATCAATTTCACTAAGGATAAATCTTTTGTATTAGATATTGGGTGTGCATTACAAATTGGTTCTAAAAACACATACATATAGATATTATGTAATTGAAAAAAGGGTGAAGTATATCTTCACATCAAAATTGAGATTTTTTTATATTAGATGTTGATACTTATGATCTAAGTCTACCTTGTAGATTAATCCTATAATTAGAGAATTATTATTACATTCTATCTATAAATAGAAAATTTATTTTTCTATCTTATTTGAATAATTATGTGTCTTCATTATTTATTAAGAAAAAAAATTCAATATATAAAATGATTTTTTATAGAATTGGGAATATAA
This sequence comes from Viscum album, assembly GCA_963277665.1. Classification (NCBI taxonomy): domain Eukaryota; kingdom Viridiplantae; phylum Streptophyta; class Magnoliopsida; order Santalales; family Viscaceae; genus Viscum; species Viscum album. The sequence continues at coordinate 59,842,009 of OY728156.1, forward strand.
TAAATAGTTTATTCATTTTGGGTATGGATAATACTATATATAACATTAATAATAAGATGTTTAGGGTTGATTTTAACCCCAAATACCTTTGGAGTTTCCACCTTGGATATATATATATATAAAACACATTCAAAGACTCCATATTGATGGATTTTTGGAATCAGTAGATTATGAATCATTTGATACATGGAAATCTTGTTTATTATGAAAGATGACCAAATAATATTTTGGTATAAAAGCTAAAAGGGCTAGTGTATTGTTGGATATCTTATATTGTGATGTTTATAGACTAATGATTTAACAAAAAATTGGTAGATTTAGGTACTTAGTTACGTTTACTAATGGCTTCAGTTGGTATGGTTATGTGTATATGATGAAAAATAAGTTTGAAGCTTTTGAAAATTTAAATTATTTTCAAAATAAATCACATAATCAATTGAACAAAATTATAAAGATTCTATGATCAGTTCAGGGTGGTGAATAATTTATCCAAAAATTCATTTATCATCTGAGAGATTGTGTAATTGTTTCACAAATCACTAATCATGAAAAAAGAAAATGGAATGGTGTTTCTGGTAGGAGGAATAATACCCTATTGGATGTGGTTCGATCAATAATGATTCAATGTAAGCCTACTATTTTATTCTGGGGTTATACTCTAGATACTTTTTTATTCATACTAAACCAAATTCCATCTAAAGTAGGTATAAACACAAAATATGAGATATAATCTAGGAAATGTCCCATTATGGATTATATGGGTATTTAGGGTTGTGAAGCACTCATATGATTATGGGATTTTAACAATCTTGGCCTTAGGCCATAAAAATGATTACTTATTTGTTATCCCAAAGAAACAAAGTGATATTATTAATACAACCCTACTAAACACAATGTTTTTTTAGATCGAGATGGTGTTTTCATTGAGAGAAAAAAAAGATAAAGTACTTTGTGGGAATAATGTTGAACGTGAAGAATTTTAAGATCAAACAACAAGAAATGTTATTGATATTGAGTTTGAGCTACTTTTAAAAAAGAGTTTTGGAATAAGAACTGAATCAAGTTACACAAGAACCTAGAAGGTATGGTATGATTTATTGACAACCTAAGAGATATGAATTTAACATGGTGAATGATGGTAAAGTAGTGTTCATAAATGATAAACCTACCACTTATCATGAAGAAATTGAGAGTTCTGTTCTTAATAAATGGTTAAAATCTCTAGAATATGAAATGGACTCCATGTACACTAACTAGGTTTGGAACATAAAGGATCCAATAGAAAGGTTAAGACCTATAGGGTGTAAGTGGATTTCCTATAAGAAAAATGAAATGGATGGTATATTTTTCACCTAAAAATAATTCTTCATTGAAAAGTTTATAATTAAGTTCATGGTATTGGATATGAAGAAACCTTTACACTTGTTGTGATGATTAAGTCTATTAATACATTTTTCTTCATAATAGCTTTGATTTTGAGATATATCAAAAGGATCTCAAAAATTATTTCATAAATGGAAATGGACATTTATTATAGGAAATGTATATTATATATCATGAAGTTTTTGATCTTCCAAATGATATTACTAAGGTATACAAGCTACGATATTCCATTTATGGACTGAAACAGGCTTCTAAATGTTGGAATATTCAGTTAAATGATACAATCAAAGAGCTTGGTTTCATGAATAACAAGGGTGATTACTATGTATATAAGAAAATTAGTTGGTGTGTATTAGCTTTTTTGATATTGTATATGTATAAAATATAACTTATCAAAAATGAAATATTGACTCTTCACTCTATGATGATATGGATCAGTAAATGCTTATTGATGAAATATATGGGTTAAGCTTCTTACATACTAGTTATTAAGATCAATAAACATAGATCTAATAGGTTTCTTAGACTTAGTCAGAGAACATACATTAGTAAATTTCTAAATATTTTTATCATATATAACTCCAAGAAGGAGTCTTTACTAATGTTTCATTGCACAAATATTAGGAAGGTTCAAGTTTCCTTTAAAGATTTAGTAGGGATGGATAAAACTCCCAATGTTTCTATTATAGGTTCTATTATGAATTATATATTATTTACTCAATATGATGTCAAATATACTCTTAAAATAACAAGTATATACCAATACCATCCTATTGAGAATCACTAGATTGATGTGAATAACATTAGTAAGTACATGAGAAGGACTAAGAATATGTTCTTGGTCTTTGAAGCAGAGAATGAGCTCTGTGTAAAAGCTTACATAGATGTCAATTTCTAATCTAAAATAGATGATATGAGATAGAGACATGGTTTTGTTATTTTCCTAATTTTCGATGTTATCAATTAGAATAGATCCAAAAAAAATCCACCAGAGGACTCAACAAAAGAGGCAGAGTACATCGCTGCATCAGATGTCATGAAGGAAACTGTTTAGATGAGGAATTTCATCTATAAAATAGAGGTGGTTTCAAGCATTCAATAAGAAATAAGGCTATACTAAGACAATAATGGTGATATCACTATATTTAAGGAACCCCAGTCTCACCAAATGGCAAAAAACATCATTCATAGATACCATATCATATAGGGTATCCATGAGAGGGTGATGTAAGGGATCAATTGTGTTGCTACAGAGGGAAATGCAGCAGATCTATTGATGCATACATTACAATAGAAATAATATGAGGGTCATATTAGGTATATAGGTATTTGATACTTGATAAATTGATGTAATATATATATATAATGTGTCATGATCTTATAATAAAGAAAATATTTTTTATCATTCATTTATGTGTCCTATAATTTATTTTTCATGAACAGTTGAATGATAATATCCCCTCAAAGTAAAAAAATTATGTTTTCCATAAATGATTATCATTAATAAATATTATGGTTTGAGGTTAAATGTTAAGATTATAATTAATATAATATATTACTCCTTAGAAAGGATTTAATATGAGATACAAAGAATAGATTTGTATGGTAATAAGTAGATACTTATTACTTGGATTGACCCACTGAACTATATACCATGAAATTTCATACAATCATTGATATATTTAGGGGTGTAAAATTATTATCAATCCCCATTAAATAAGGTTAATGAGATAGATAGCATGAAAACCTTCACACTTTTACAACTTTATTAGATAATTCAAATGTGACTTAGTTAATTAGGGGGTGGTTTGGTATGTTTTTAATCATGTCATTAGTTGGATCAAAACCAAAATAGGATTTTCTAATTGAATGATGAGTAAATAAATACTAACCTTGATTGATTTAGATCAAGTAAATAAATTTACATGCTTATTTAGGTTTCTTATGATATGGTTAGCTACTTAGATGAGATACATTTGATGTTCTCATCTGTTAGATGAATCACATGTGATGTAATCATCGACTTGATAAGTCTTTTTTAGTGAATCAAGAAAAATTAGTTGAAATATACTAGATTGTCATGTTCCATGTCTGGTGGTCAATCAATGTCATATAAAACAGGGTTATATAGGTATACATTTAATGTATATGATACATATTGTGGTGGACATGATCTTATAGAGATATGTGTATGCGTGATAGAGATCACACTAGACAACATAGTATCTTGAGTAGTGCTAATTCTTTTCTAGAGGCTTATCTATGATTATATCTATGAAATATGGATTTCATAATTTTTTGACAATTCTAAGCCTACGAGATCATATAGTTAGGTATTTAGATAATGATTATGTTTTGAAAAAAGTGTTTGTTTCCAAATAAAGGGAGTTTGATGAAACCATATCCAAAAAGAATTTTTGATGGATTCAGAAAGATTTGTGAAGTTTTTCATAAATTCCTTACAAAATTCTAGTAAAAGTGGGAGATTGTAAGATGTTAACTAAAACATATTCATGGATTTAGGTGCATACATATTCCCACTCAGTTTCACCAATTATAATCCATTATAAAGGGATGAAATGGTATCTATTATGAATTGATTAAATGGATTGTATTTATTAAAGGAATTCAATGAATAAATATAATATTATTTTTTTGATACATTGAATATATACAATTCATTGAGGACAGATAAGGGATGAGATCCATTCTATTGGGTACGTCTGATAATATACAAGCCTCATGATACTCTCTTCATCCTGATATGTGGTTTATCACTATGTGAAGGTATTATTACCCCTATCTATATTAAGGTGTCCTAAATAAACATTATGGGATCCATTTTCTGATGTAATCCCCTCAAAGATAGAATAATTTCATCTATTTATCTATAGATCAACATCATGAGTACTCCATTAAATAATGAAGATGGAAATTTCTATTATCCAGGTATAAAAGTTTACGCTCTTCATTTATATTACATATTGATTCCATCAAGGATGGATCAAGAATATTAAAGGTTTTCTATTTATACCTTTTTTCATAATATGAAACCTTAAAACCCATCATTCACAATGTTTTTACCTTTATATTTAGTTCACATGGATCTTTTTGGTCTTATAAAAGTGGAAATATTGAAGGAACAAACTATGTGTATATCCTAGTTGAAGATCACACCACATAAACATGGTTATTTTTCATGTTCTTAAGTTATAAGAACTATAATTTTTCAGCACCTTATCTACTTTTTTTCAAAATAAGAAAAATTTACTAATTGTTACTAGCCATAGTGATCACTATGGATAGTTTTTAAATTCTGATTTTATTTTTTTTGTAGTGAGAAATGTATTATTCATAACATTTCAGCACTTATAACCTCATAAAAAAATGGTGTGATTGAATAAAGGAATATAAATCTTTAATAAATCACCTATAATTTAATATGTGAATATTTAGTTTCTAAATACTTTTAGGATGAAGCCTTTAGTAATTCTTACTATACTATATATCATATTTTTCTCCATATTGTATTTAATAAAACACGTTTTTTATTTTATTTATAAGGAGGAAAACTAAACATAGTTACTTACAAGCTTTTGGATTCAAATTATTCATCATGAATACTAAATATAATATTTATAAATTTGATCCAAAACCTTATGAAGGTATATTTCTTGGAAACTCCACCACTAGTATGGTGTATTGTGTTTTCAAAAAATAAAAAAAATACTTTTGAGGAAAAGGTTAATGTAAAGTTTGATGAGAAAAATCATTTTATGAAGGCTAAAAATATGAAATATCCTTTTATGTATTTCACTTTATAAACCACCCCTATTTTATTTAAGAAAGTTGAATCACGTCAATTGAAAATTAAAATAGTGAAATCTAGACTAACAGAAGCTAGTCTACTAGTAGATACCTCAAAAAAGTTAATTATCTATAAAATAAATATAAAAAATACCTTTTACATGGGAATTATTCAATATTAAGGTATAATCATAGTGATAATATCATTGATGATGTGTATTAACTAGTAATAACTAGAAGTTCCTTATGAAATGAATGTGAGTATGTTACATTAATATCTTAATTAGAAACGAAAATGAAAAATGATGACTTGGGTGACGATATTTGAATAGTATATATACAAGAATAGATTAATCAGTTTAAATAGAACATTTTTTGAACTTTGTTCAAATGTTTGAAGGATCTTTTAATTATTTTACTTTTCATGAACCAAGTTAGGTTGCCATCCAACCTGATTCCCGACCCAGCCCGCGATGAGGCCTGAGAGGCATTTTAAATCCTCCCAAGATGGAGACTAGTGCCAGGCATAAAATATATCATTGTGGGAATGATTTAGCCTTAGATAAAAAGATATAAAAACAAACCAAATAGATCACACAAAAAAATGAGGAGGATCCACAAACTCTGAATACAATAAAAATAGAAACAAGATTCAAATAAAACTACAACTTAAAAAAATGGAAAGATAAAAAAACTGAATCCCATCATGATCAACATGATATCCATGTGACCTCTTGGTCACCACCATCCATAAAATAGTCTACTATATAGACTGAACATAATAAAACTTGAATGATAAAAAAATATTAGGTTTTCTAATGTAGAGTGTCACAAGTATGGTGTGAGCATAAATATCTCAGTAGGTAATCACCACAGAGTCTATACATTTCCTTTCCTGAAAAAAGTCTTTAAAAACTAGTTTTGGATACATTTAAAAAATATGGTTTTATCATTTTAAAGAACAGAACGTAGATTTCAAAGAAAATCCACTTTTGAAAACAATACACAGTTTCCCCATTTTAAAACAGATTTCCATTTTGAAAATCTAGTTCAAGAACTAAATACCCCAAAATAAATCAAACCATATGATCAAAGAGATTTGATAAAAATAAAGTAAATAGTACAAGAAGAAAAATATAGCATACTAGATAATCAGGTGTAGTATAATAAAAAATAATATACAGATATGTAATCATGGGAATTTCTTAAACCTATCTAAAATAAATCTATATATGTACTCATTTAGGGATCACCTACTAGTGTATGGTGCAGCCCCATAGTCTATTACTAACTTGTCTTCTCTAGACTTGCTTTTCCAGTGGAAAATCTCACCTATCCAATCCTTTATCCAGGGGGTACAAATCTGTCTATTCGGGATCTTTAAGCAATCATCAATCAAACCTCTAGATGACTCCTAAGAATCCAATAATGAAACTATAATGGATAATTAAGAGGTAATCACATGCATATAATCAAACATATCTTAAAATTCTACCATGTATTCATTTCCTAATCCACAACAACACTTACGTGAAGACAGTATCATTAGGACGACCATAGGGGTGTCCATCACACATAAAATCATTCACAAAGTGACAACTAGTCCTTCAAAATCATACCAATTTAAAAATAATTTCCCAAATTACATAAGATACTAATTTGGACTTTAACATTTACAATCCAAGTCCATTTCCCAAAACCATTTCCAAACCCAAGGTGAAAATGCTATTTAAGCTTGGAAGATTCCAAATAGGACTTTCAAGTGATGGGGTTAAAAAACCTATTTCAAAGTATGAAATGGGCCAAGATTTAAGAAATACAATTGAAAAAAATATTTTATTTTATTTAGAAACCATAATCCTTTTAGAAAACCTTGGGGTTTAGAAGGAACCATTTTAAGGAGGAAAGGAGAAGAGAAGAAAATTGGCGAAAGGGTGTTTTGAAAACAGGGGTTTGAAAATGGAAACTTTTATGGAATACCAATTATATGCATGTGTTACTATCCATATGTGCACCCTATGAACATTTCGATATGACCACATATAACGAAACATATATGGTAAACTATAGGGGTTTCCGAAGACCAATTAAAAGATTCACCACTAGAACTACCACCAACCACAACAACCCACACATGATCACTAAACCACATAGAGGAATTATAACCACACAAAAAGCTCAATTCACAAAGAAATAAAAATTAGAAAAATCCAAACTAGGTCAAACAAAATACAAAAAACCCAATTTCATATTTAAAGGCCAAATTTAATTTTATCAAACACTTTACATACATATACATATAATAATAATAATCATACAAACTCTTCAAAAACCCATTATCATCAAATTTATGAACTCAAAAAGCCAAAAAAATTACACTAACACACCAAAAGCATGATTATGAGCTTCATAAATCTATTTATGAAAGATCAGACATCAATGGAATGTTATATAAAGGAAAAGGATGGAAACACCAACCAAAAAAATATGTGGACGCACAAAAACACTCAGAGGAGTAAAAACAAAGACCAATGAGAAATTCAAACACCATAATATTAAATAAATCAACCAATATTATCAAACCCTCACTATAGGATTTGTGAAAGAATAAACCAATATAAGAAAGAATAATAAACCAAGATAGGAAGAGAAGAAGAGGATAAAATTGACCAGAAATACAATGGAAACTCAGGTAAGAACCCTGAGGAGGCACAAAAGAAGGAAGAAGAGCCAAGGAAGGAGGTATTGAGAGCCCCTTCATACACCTAGTCTGATCAAGGGGGAGGATAAAACTTAAATGGTTTTTAATTTGGGAAGGGTAAACTTAGAAATTCAAGTTTTTAAGAAACTGGGTGAGTCATATGGTGTAGACACACAGTTTTCCAAACCATACGCCAACCATTCAGAACCTATTGGAAGTGGAGGACACCCATGCAGGCTGGACACATAGTTTGGAAAACCATGTGCCAACCATGTAATTCACCTTTTTCAAAATTGAAAAGTCTCATGCACACATTCTACATGATTTCTTATAACTATGCACAAGCCATGCGCTTTGTCCCATAAACCACCAAAGAGACACATCATTACTCCTTTAACTCTCATGATTTATCCCAAACCATGTATATGATATGAAAGTCAAACAATGCAACAAAAATGAATTGGAAATACCCTATTCCTTAACCAGCCACACAATTTCTTCCAAAACCATGCACTATAATTATTTACAGGGCCAAAAACCACCCGATACCTCCAAAACTCAAAAAAACTCACCGAAAACTCAAAATAAACCTAAAATAAGATACAAAATCAATAAAAGAATAAAATAAAATAAAAATAAAGGTTGGGGTGTGATAACTTTCCCTACCACAAAAACATTCTACCACTATAAAGTTACCTAGCTGAATAAGAACCAAAACTAGTACTCAAAGATAAATGAAGTATAATGAAACCATGATCCCCAATGTGCCATTCCAACTCCAAAAGTCACACCCTACCAATATTGGTGAAAAAAATATTCATGGTGGGTCTCCCCTCCATTTAAAAATGAACCAACATTAACCAATATTAGAACTCCCAGCATGAAGAGAAACCCAACATGTAAAACATAAAACAACACTAAACCAAACCACATTTCATCATTTCCACAAGACCCAACATCTCCAAAATTATCATAAGTCAAATATAGAACTAATCTTCAAGAAGGATAACCATTTAATTATCCACATCTATAAAGAACCACTGTAGATTTTTTCTTGGAATAAAAGCCCACAAAACCCCTAAAACAAGAAGGATTTTTAAGAATATGGAAAAAATAACAAAAAATTAGATCATAAAACATTCTCACCCCAAAATCGGGGAAAAAATGAAATGACAACCCCATATTAAAAAATTATTCACTATGTGGATAATTTCAATCCAAGGCCTATGGTTGGAGCCCTAGTACCTTGATGCATCTTCTTCCTTACAGTCAGAAGCTAAAAGAATCCAACTGAGACTTCTTCTTTTGGAAATACTACTTGAAAAACTCCCCTAGGTGACACAAATGTCCACATAATCAAAAATAATTTAGAGGAAACCATCAATACGGCTTCTAATATCCAAACTAACCACACTAGATGCAAAAATTAGAATGTTTAGATGAAAAAGAATACAAAATTAAAAATGGAGACTCATTAGAAGTATGTTACTCAAAAAAACCTCTCACCATGTGGGTAAACTTCATGAGATCTAAGAGAAACCATATTTCGAACTTCCATTGACTCTACTCGAGAAACTATCCCAACTAGAAACACCTCATCCCCAAACTTCCTAAGTAAAATTCATTGGATGAGAGAACTCAATCCTTAACCTCTATACGAAGATCCCATACGAAGAGAGTATCCTTCCGATGAACCTTTGATTCTATCTCTATAGAAAAAGAGACCATCTCTTTAAAATGGTTAATATAGGCCTTCATTGTCTATCGAACTTGTTGAATAACCAAGAGCTCTGCCACTTTCATCATTTTCATCTCCTCATATATGAAATAGAAGATAAAATTTGCCTTAAAAACATCTCAAGACATCCCAACCTTCAATGGTGATGAGACAATCACCTTACACTGATCCAAATGTAGACCCTCAGATGAACCCAGAATAGGTTGCACCCACACTGCTTCAAGAGTTCCCAAACACCTGAAAATACCTTCAACTTTCTCAAACCACTCCATAGCCTCTAATAGACCCTAATCACCATGAAAAACTAGAAAAAATAAGAGGAAATGGACTCTTCTACTCCACTGGGATTCTTGGTAGGGCCAATTATTGGAAGAGACTCATTGGAAACCTTTGAGGCCTTTATGGGTGGCATAATCTATAAAAATAAAAATCCAAAAACCAAATCAACATGAAATGAAAATAGAACTGAAAGAACACTCCAAACAAAAACATAAAGATCACAAATCAAACATCATAAAACAAAACCTAAATCCTTTATAAAAAATCACCATTTCTATTCTAAAGTTAAAAATCACATTACTCAATGCCTACTTTTCAAATACCAAAACCTGATTTCAAATCCAATTATAACATCCCATACAACTTTCAAAATAAATCCACATCCTGAAAAATATTTTTCTTTTGAAAAATCTTTTTTTTGAAAAACCATTTTCATTTTAAAACCAACTCATGCTAATCAGAATCAAGCCAGATCATAACTCACACAAAAATATAGAAATGGAAAACTTGTGGCCGTATTCAACCTAAACACATGGTTTAGCATACCATACCCTTAGTAATAAACAACCACTATAAGTATCATAAAATATGTACTCAAGATCCACATGGGTTTCTACTCTCTGCTAGCTCACTATTTAACTTTGGTTCACTTTCGTTTTCATTTCTCAAGCCTCATAAACAAAAAAAAAACAATGACATAAACAAAAAAAAAGACTCAAGTCCGAGACTACCCCTAGTAACTTGAGTCTTAGGATGATATAGAGTTCATGCTACTATTTCCATACCAATATCTCGAGTACCTACAACCCCATATCCAATCTACTTGATGGGAAAAATAACAATGGGTTGCTCTTATACCATTTTTTAAGGAACCAGGTTGGGATTCCATCCAACTTGATACCTGACCTCTCCCACAATAAGGCCTGAGAGGTGTTCTTTATCCTCTCAAGCTGGTGACTAGAACTTGGTACCAAAGATATCACAGTGTGAATAATCTGGATCAAGATAAAAAATATTAAATTAACCAAATAGATAATACAACAAAACCAGGAGGATCCATAAATAGTGATTTCAATAAAAACATAAATAGGATCTAAATATAATTGTATCAAAACAAAATGAAAATATAATACAAAACATAAAACAAAAAATATTGAAATTATATTTACATGATGATTGGTCACCACCATCTATAAACTATCCCACTCTATAGGCTAACCTAAATAAAATAAGAACCTTCAAAAAATATTGGGTCTACCGATGCCGAGTGGAACAAGTATGGTATGAGAATAAACATATTAGTAGGTAAGCACCATAGATTCCAAACATTTCTTTTTCTGAAAATAGTCCATTAACACTAGTTAGAGATAAATTTAGAAAATTTGGTTTTTATAATTTTAAATATGAAAACACAACTTTCCATGAAAACCCACTTTTTAAAAAATACTTAGTTTTCCCTTTTTAAAATATATTTCCATATGAAAAACCCTATTCAAGAACTAAATCCCCCAAAAGAAATCAAACCAGGTGATAAAAGATCTATACAAAAAATAAATTAAATAATTCAAGCTGGAGGAATCTAGTAGAGTAGATAATCAGGTGAATTAGAATAAAACCTAACATACAAATATGTAATCATGGAAATTTACTAAGCATATCTAGAAGAAATTTCTAGATGTACTCAGTTTGGAATCACCTTCTAGTGTATGGTGTAGCTCCATAGTCAATAACCAACCTGGCTTCTTTAAACTAGAGTCACTAGTGGCAAAGACCACATGACCTATCTTCTATCTAGGGGGTACGAACCTGTGGAATCATGATCAACAAGAAACCATTACTCAACCCTCTAGATGATGACGAAGAATCCTATGATGATATTATAATATATAATGATGATTTTATCACATGTGTATCATTGAACATAACTTACAATTCCACCATGTATGCCTTGAAAAATCCTAGAAACCATCTATAAGAAGATCCTATCGTTGGGAGGACGAATATAGTGTCACCCATCATATATAGATCCATTCACAAAGTACCAACTAATCCTTCAACATCATACCACTTTAAAACCAATTTCAAAAATTCCACAAGATACCAATCATGCCTTTCATATTTACAATTCATGTCACCTTCCCAAAACCATTTCCAAAACCCAATTGAAAACACTATTTATTATTGGAAGATTCCAAATGGGACTTTTGAGTCATGTGATTACCAAACATGTTTAAAAGTACCAAACAATACAAGATTTAGAAGGAACCATTTGAAGGTGGAAATGAGAATAGAATAAAATGGGGGAAAGGGTGTTTCAAAAACAGGGGTTTCAAAATGGTCACTTTTATAGAATACCAATTATATGAATGTGTGTATATCCATATGTATACCAATTCACTTTTCTATATTCCCACATCCAATGTAACATCTTTGGTAAACCATAAATTTACTCAAAGACCAATTAAAAGAGTCACCATTAGCACTACCACCAACCAAAACAACCCACACATAGTCACTAAACCACATAGAGGCATTACAAAAATACAAAAAGATCAATTCATAAGGAAATAAAAATTACAAAAATATAACCTAGGAAAAACACAATAAAAAACACCCAATTTCATCTTTAAAGGCCAAATGGAATTTTATCAAACACATTACACATATAAATATAGGCATAATCATTGAAACCATTTGAAAACCCACTTTCATCTAATTTACAACCTTGAAATGATAGAACAAATTATAGTAACACATCAAAATTATGATTAGAACCTTTATAAATCTATTTATGAGATATCAAGAATCAATGTAATGTTATAGAATGGAAAATGATGGAAACACCTACTTCAACAATGTGAAAACACAACGAAGCCATCAGAGGAGGAAGAAAAAATACCAAGGAGTAAACCACACACCCTAGCATCAAATAAGTCAAACAAAATTATAAATCCCTAACTATAGGGTTTGTAAAAGAATTAAAAATTCCAAGAAAGAATAATAAACCAAGAGTGGAAGAGATGAAGAGGAGAAAATTGCCCAAAAATACAAAGGAAACTAACCTACGAACCTTGAGGGGGAACCAAAGAAGGAGTAAGAACCATGGAAGGAGAACTTTGGAGACCCTTCATGTACCCAGGTCAAGAAGGGGGGAGGAGAAATAGAAAATGGATTTTAATCAGGGAATGGAAAACTTGGAAATTCAAGTTTTTAAGAAACTAGGTTAGTTAAACAGTTTAGCTATTTTTTTTCCAAACTATTTGTCAACAATTTGAACCCTACTGGAGGAGGAGGACAATCATAAAATCTAGATGAATAGTTTTGGAAACAATGAATACATAGTACAATTCACCTCTATTAAAATAGATTATTCTCTCACATTATTGTTGAATAATTTATCATAACTGTGTGAAAACCTTGTGTCATGTTCCAAACATAACCCAAAAGTTGCATGCTTTCTCTTTTGTCTCTCATGGTTTGGACCAAACCATGAACATACCATGAAAATCAAACTATATAAGAAATAAATGAACAAGAAAACCCTATACCTTAACTAGCCACATGTTTTCTCCCTAAACCATGCCCACTAACTGTACATAGGTCCAAAAACAACCAAAAACCTCTAAAACTCAAAAAATATCACTGGTAATTCAACCCAATCCTCAACCAAATGATCTAATATCAAGAAAAGTATAAAAGAAAATAAAAATCAAGGTCATGGTTTGACCATAGTAAAATTCATATTTCAAAATAAGTGTGATAAAAATGAAGTTATAGTATAGAATAAGGGAAGACTAGTTGCTAAGGGTTATAAGTAGTAAGAGGGTATATATTATGGAGAAACTTTTTCTCTCGTAGCTAGGATTGAGTCTATCCATATTCTACTTGAATTTATATCTCACCATAAGTTTACTTTATTTAAAATGGATGTAAATAGTTTCTTTCTTAAGGGATATATTTAAGAGGATATATATATATAAAAACCCTTTGGTTTAGAAAATATAAATTTTATATAACTAGATTTTAAATTTACTAAATCACTTTATTAAATTAAAGAGGCTTCAAAGGCTTAGTATGGTTATTTTTATGAATTCTTATTTTAAAATAATTATGTTAAAGTAATGGAATATCCAACTAGTTTTATCAGGAATGTTTTTAAGGAAACTGTCATTGTTAAAATTTATGTCAGTGACATTATCTTTAGCTCAAATCATAAAACTCTAATAGATAGTTACTAAAAATTTATACAGTGTGACTTCGAGATGAGAATGATGGGTAAAATTATCTATTTTCTTATCTTCCAAATAACTCAAAGTTTTAAAGGAAAAATGTTAACTCAATATAAGTATATAATATATTTACTTAAATGTTTTGGTTTTGATAATTATTCAAGTATTAGTACTCCGGTTGGTACCTCCTATAAACCTGACATTAATGAATCCAGAAAACTGATTGCTCAAACAATGTTTATAGTGATTTTTGGAATCTCAAATTACTTCATGGATAGTTGAACTAATATTATGTACTTTTTATTCTTGTACATGAGGTTCCAAGAAAATTTGAAGGAATCCCATTGTAAGGTAGTTAAGAGGATCTTCATCTACCTTAAACGAACTTCGGAACTAGTTTATTTTGTTCATCTAGAACCATGTTTGATATTAAGAGTTATTCTAATGATGAATTTAGTGGTTTTCTAATGGAATGCATAACACCCCAATATTTTATATGCATTCCTTTGAAATAAATTTGAAGTATTCGATAACTTTTTTTACACACTACCCCGAGTCTAAATGAACCATGATATATTATGGCATTTATAACCTAGCCATGGATTAATACGTATGAATAGAATTAAAAACAATATGAAATATATGTAATTTTTTTACTTAATTTTAATTTATTGATTAATACCTAATAAAAAATTATTAAATTTTAATAATATCATTTCATGATTAAAAGACTTATTTTTCTAAAGAAATATATTTCTCTAAGTGTCATGAGTTTTTATATATAAAAATATATTTAACACTATTAATAAGTTATTTTAATGATATATATTTATAATTTATAAATAGTCACTCATACGATAGTTATCTAATGGCTAGTAATGAAGATAAAACCATTTGAAGGTAAAAAGAGTTATTTTTTAGACAAATGTTTTTATGGGCACAATATGTTTCTATATTAATAAATTAAATAAATAATTATCTATTAATGATATTAATAAAATGTTTAGAATATATATTCAATTAAATATTTTAACATTAATATAGTAGTTTTTAAAAGGAAAGGAATAAAATTAAACTCAGTTTTATGCTTAAAATGTGTTTTTTTAAATGGTTTTCATTGTGTCTTGAGAATTTATTTTAAAATCAATTTTCTTAACTTATAGAAATTGAATTTAATAAAATGGTTTCCATATCTGGAATCTTAATTTCCAATTTTTCTAATGAGGGTAACTTCAATTTTGGTCATAATGAATAACAAAATACTAAAAGTTTGTTACCAATTTTATGGTTAAACTGAGTTTACCAGGGGTTAAACTAAGAAATAATGGTAAAAGGACACTTAACCTTGTATAAATATTATTTGTTGAAGATATTTAAACCTTATATTATATTAACTTATAAATATTTTCTATTGGTAACAATTTCATAAGAAAATGAATTTATATTATTTAAATATTTTATGTAATATCATGTGTGTCCCTCCCCTTGCATATAAATTGTTACCTCATCTCCTATTTTATTCAAAAACATTGAGCACTCTATCTTGGCCAATCCCTGACCAAGAAAAATTATATCTTCATTAACATAATTATTGATCTTATTTTCTTCTACTAAAACAATTCTAAAAAGGATTAATGTGTAATCCAAATGATGCCTCTCAAAGAAAAGGAGGTTAAAAGAACATATGAAGCAAGTCAGACCTAAAGTAAGGGTTTTATATTATAATGTCACTGTTTACCAGGATTTTTTATGATTAAGTTTTTTGTGATGAAATTTTATGATCTATCTATCATAAATATAATTCCTTTTCTTATCCTATTGCTATTTGTAGAGATTTTGAAACTCTCTTTCATTTTAATATCTTTTAATACTCAAAAGTTTGAAAGAATTTATTTGAGGAAAACCAACCTTGTTTATCTATTCAGTTAGGAATATTATTCTTCTATATCTATATTTTCTTTAAAATGTTTCCAATAATGTTTTTATTATTCTCTAATAATTTATGAAAGTGATTTTACAATGTTTTTTCTATATATTTTTTTAAAATAAATCTTATTTTTGATTTATGAATGAGGAACTTTTGATTAAATGTGTGAATGAAACATTTAAACTAACATGAAACATATAAAAAGATTATTCCACCATCATGGATTCTTTTTTAATTTTAAGAATCCCTCATAAGTTTCCATGGTGCCTTTCAAAATTAATTTTATTCCTAATATTTTAGTAATTTTTTTTCAATAGGGATATGATCCAATGATACAATTTTTATTCATTATCTATATGGTTTATGATTATGATAATGAAATATTAATAAAACCCATTCACTTTTTTACCGATTATGCTTTGGAGAAATGATAAATGTTTTCATGATATTGTGGAATACATATGAATGAATTATGATTATGTGATGGGTGGATTTGTTGAATCCTACCAATGAATTAGGAAATTTTTAATGTCTATGATCTCAAAGGGCACATAAGAGTTTATCCCAAGCCCAAAGAGGGTACATAGGTGGTTATCACAATCCAAACATGTGATGAATGTCTTGGTAGATATCCTTGAAGAATTATTTTATATGATTAAGATGATTCCAAAATTTTGATGCCACTATATATGACTTTTTATTATACTTTTGGTATTGTATCATGATATTAGATTCTTCTATGATTCATGTATTGTGATATACCAAATCCTTATTCCATGATTATGATCTATGAATTGTTGGGTATTGTTTTCAAATGTTAATATCAAATTATCATATTCTTATACCCATGTTATGCTTATATATGGTCTTTGACTGATATCCCCTATATTATCCTTTCTAAAAATTTGATCTTACCCTTTATAATGTTTCCTTTCCTTAGGTTATGAAGAAATTTTATCAAGCAGGGTATGAATAAGAAGTGTACTATGTGAGAATAACTTTATGGGAGATATTAATGATCTTTCAGAAAATAAGATGATTGTGTATATAATATTCAAAAAAACAAAACCTTTATGGTTATGGGGCATGTATTGTTATAATATGTATTATATTTTTATCAAAAATTATATAATATTTATGTATATAATGTTGGGTCACCTCATATTGGAATATAAATTCTAGAAATTTTCATTTCTTAAGAGATTATTTAGTTTCATGATCCAGTAAGAAATAATATTTAGTTGCACTTTCCACCGCTAAATATAAATATGTGATTGTTAGGATTTATTACACTCAACTATTTTGGATGCATGACACACTCACTTAGGTGACCCAAGAACAACATACACACATACTACATCATTTTATATAAATAATAATTATATCTCACAGTAAAACACGTCCTTTAACCTATAGTTTTAGTGTTTTGGAGACTAGATACATAATAAACTTATTTTAAAACAATACATTAATATTTACCATAAATATTATTTACACATGATACCCTTATAGAAATTTCATATTTAATAATCTTATTCAAAATAGTATAAATTAAAACATAATAAAGTGTGAACTTGAATTCTCAGTAAGGGTAAACATGAGAGAAAATAATTAAAGATCCTAGGTGATCATAAGATAAACATCTGGGTATTAAAACATGATCAAGGTATATAAAAATAACATAAGATAATCATACCTAAGAAATCAAAGATCATAAATCATAGGTCATGGAATAAGGATTTTGGAATAACATAATACATGAGAAATAGGAGTATGAAAAATGCTTCAGTAATCATGAGCCATTAAAACATAACATAGGAATAATAATGTGTCACATAATTAGGCATAGAAAATAATTTACTATATTGAGGATCACTGCCATGACCATCATCACATAGTATATTGATTCTCATAGTGAAATGGGTTCACTCTCTACTCACATACATGTCATCAAATGAGATATAAAGCTTTAAAAAATGCATTGTATGGCTATATAATATCAATCCCACCCATAAAATTATGAAAATACATATATATGAATGCCACATAAACATGAAAAACATATTAATTCCATCATAGGTTAATTAACCCATGCAAAAAAATAAGGCTCTATGAAAACTTTCATAAGAATTTATCATAAGAAATATAAATAAAGAAGATGTATTCTATCATTAGATTATATTTCTAATGAAGTATAAAAAACATTAAAGAATGTTGACATAGATTAAAAACACTTTTATAAAACCATTAAAATTTACTTTCATAAATAATAAGAAATACCCTTTACATTTTTTATAACTTTTACTTAAAAATGAAATAATTTATAGAACAAAGGGAATTTAAATTTCTTTAGAAAAATGTAAAAAATTAGAGAGGACGTTTCTTAAATAAAATCAGTGAAGATTATGGGAAAATGTGTTTGTATGAAAAATCATTAATAAGGAGATTCATTTCAAACTTTTTTAAAGAACTTCAATATTTTTGGAAACATTAAAATAAGATTATCTTTGAAAATAAATTTAACTACATTGAAAAAAAAATTAATAAATCATTGAATTTAAGATAAATATATCCATAAGACAATATATAAAATATAAATATAGATGATAAATATTCTAATCTAAAATAAGGGATAAGATAGGATATACTTACAAATATCCTTTTAGTTTAATTATGAACCAAATAGAGTTTAAATGGTGTGAATACATCAAAACCCCATGATTGACCGAATAAGAGTAAAATAAATGGGTTTTAGAGATAATAAACATAATTTATCTAGATGGAAGTTCAAACAAAAATAATCTCAATTTAAAAATAGATTATTGATGAAACTGTTACCATTAGTTATGACTTCCATGATATTGATTTAACCTCTTGTATAATAATAAAAATTAATAACATTATTTAAAAACCTTATCGATATCTATTGAATTTTATATTCTTAAATTATAATCATTCATTACACACTTATTAGTTAGTTATTTTTTTCAGAGTGATTATCACAAGAGGGGGTGAATTGACTACCCAATATGAATTTTTGTTAAAAATAAGTTTAAATAAAATCCTCCAAAAACTTAAAATATCTCATTAAATTAAAATAACATATCGATATAAGTTCTGATATTTTAAAAGATTTCTCCAATATTAATTAATTCTTAGTTAAAAGAAAAATGAAAAATATTTTAACATTTGAAATAAATTTAGTTAATTAAAACCTTATATAAACACTAATTAAGATGAACTATCAAAGTACTAATTTTGTTTATAGTTTAAAATAGATTCAGATTAAATATTTTAAATAAAACAAAACAAAACACACAGTGTAATAAATACAATAGGTTCAGTCTCATGTTGAGAACGAATCATATCCACTTGGAAATAAATTACCACCAATAATATTAAATAAAATAATATTTTATCCAAAACTTGGATTGGGTACAAAAAAACAAATATGTCTAGGCCACACATGGACCTCATCCACAACACCATGGGAAAACAAAAGTAAAGAGGGAGTATAGAAGATATCAAGTATCTTATAGTTAAATTACATGAGATAGTTCATGTGTTTAAAATACAGAGTAAGAAAACAATGCTCATAATGTATAAAATAATAAACAAATATAGAAAATAAAATATTTAAAGATGATACTATTTCCCAGTCTAATGTAATTTAAATCTTGTGAGCCCTTGAATGTAACATGAATAGAAGCTTGAGTAGAGTTTCTAAAAATTTCACTAGTGTCATAGACTCTTTTGATAAGACTATAGGAAGTAAATGAAGGTTTGATAAACTTTAATCTTCCACATTTGGTTGTTATTATGGATTCTTCATGTTTAACACACTTCATAAAACTCTATTTTTTTTGTGATATGGATTTAGCTCAAATCATGTGTACATTTAAATCACTATGTATGCCTGTGTCTCTCTAAATTGTATTGCATGAGGAATTCTGATACTTCATTTAATAGTAGCATGAAAGAAGAATCATTTGAGTGCTCTAATTCTCAAACGTGGTGACTAACAAATTTTTTTAATTCATCTCTATAATAGTTTAAAATCAATCATTAAAATAATTATTGGTATTAAATTTAGTAATATAGTCATTATAAGAATTTAATTCAAATTAATAAAAACAGTGACATGACTCCATTTAATGGTGAGACAACTCTGGCAGTGATTCAACCTAACAGTGACTTAAGTTGGTAGTGAGTCAGTACAATGGTGACTCATCTCAATGGTATTCCATTTTAAAATATTTCCAAAATTTCCATCCTGAAGGTAAGTAAAGTCTCTGGTGGTAGGCCATCTCAATACTTAGCCAAATTTTTTTTCTAGTGGTGACTTGTCCTTGACGGTGAGTTAGGTATGGTAGTGAGTACAGTCTGATGGTGGGTCTTTCCCACACTTGACCAAAATTACTCCAATATTCCCTATATAATAAAATGATATCCTAACACATAAAACTTATTAATATCAGAAGTAATGTGATTTTTTGATAATTAAAATATGGGTTCTAACAATCTCCAAAAATTTTATGATCACGAATCATGAAATTTTATAAACCATGGCATCAAAGTTAAAAAAAATAAACATAATAATAAAATTTATTAGATATTAAATAGTATAAAATAAAAGATAGTATCAGAGGAATGAATTTAAACATATATGGAATCATAAGGAATATCATTAAGAAATATATCAAAGAAATAAAATTATAAAATAAATTCCATAGATTCTTCTCCCAATTTTGGGATTATCAAAAAGTGAAAATAAAATTTGAAATGTGAAGGAATTGAAAAGTAATAAGTAGATAATTTCTATTAAGAAAATAAATTTAAGTGCTTCCAAAAAGATACAACACAAATTCAAAAAAAACCCATCAAAGATAAAAAGAAGATTATCTCAATGCTTTTTAGGCCGGGTAGAAGGATCAATAGTAGCTTGGACCTTCCCTTTTTAAAAACTAGAAGATTCAGTAGTTGATGCTGAGGTAACTTTAGGAATGGATGTAGGAATAGAAGGTAGAGAAGGAGTCTCTTAGATAATGATTGGCTTGAGAAATTGGATTGATTCTCGTGGGGTTAGGATGAAGGGTGAGAAACAAGCAGGAAATAGTGCATTTAGATCTCTGGTTACACCTGGTCTGAAGAACTCTGGAGTAGAAGCTAGAGGGGTCATATGATCTATCACTGGAATGGAATCTTGAGCCACTATGGTAGTTCTAGAAACATGAATAAAGGGTTTCATTAAATTTATAAATTCCATAATTTTTTTCCTCCCCTTAATATAGCACTAAAAAGGTCATTTTTCTCTTCTATAAATAAATTTAGCACTGGGGTCATCACCATCAACTAATTAACTTGGTATTTGAAAGCTTGAGTCACTGGAGGAATCCCTAGGTCCTCAGTCAAGAATTTGAAGTGAGTGTTGATATCATGCTTAGTATAAATCCAATACAGATAATATTTTATAGCCTTTGTAATGTTCTCTATATAATCCTTCATATTCTTCATATATTCTGTAACCATCATATCCACATGGTCACTATTATGTCTGATTTTTCTCAAACTTTCCCGAGGTATGAAAGGGACATCACCTGAAGTAACATAGATATATTATCTAACTACTAAGCTCTTCACCGCAAAATCAAATGGAGGAGGTGGAGCACATGATGAAGAATCCATGGAATAAATATTATCTATTAGATATAGAGAATGAACCTTGAAATCTACAAAGGAAGACCTCATCTTATCCACTATAGATCTCAAACACTCTATCACATTCACTAAGATCCCATTTTCTAATTTCACTTCTCAAATGTGAAGCATCGTTTTAGACTAGATGTGATGAATCACAATCTCTAACAATTGTATTTCATCATTATCACTAATATTGATAACCAAGGGAGGTTGATATTTTAGAAACAAATAAAAATCAAAGAGAACCCTCTCTCTAAAAAATTATAAATCAGTCCTTGTGACAACATCTACTAGAACTGGTGGAACAGTAGGTGCATTACCCAACTAATCAATAGATCTCTTCACATAATACATTTTCTCATAAAAAGATCAATAAAAAATAGTAGGCTCACCCTCCATCTATTCATAAATTTAATTATTATAAATAGACTACCCTACAACCTACTTCACATCCACTAAAGGAACACTAAGGTCTCCATCAATAGCAGGATCAACTTGGGGACTATCCAGACTTGGGTATTCCTCCCCCTCAATTGATGCTTCCTTATCATCTCTATTTATTTTATCAAAATAAACAATTACACACTTTATATCATTATATCTAGAGAAAACTGAAATATGTGGAGAAGAGATAAGTTCCTAAGGAATTAGAATATCCTCAAATCTAATGTGGCCACTTGGACCATCATGGTCAAAAATTACATTACTATCCTCTCCATATCCATTTACATTTTCCCCATATCTATTATATTAATATTATTCTTCATATTCCCCCACTTCTTATTCTTCTTCATCACTATTTGCACCATTTTCTTCATTGGATTTGGAATTACTCTTAAACTGCTCTTCATCAGAAACTTCTATTTCTTCCTCCTTACTTCCTTATTTTAAGAGAGTCTCTTAGATAGAGAAAGACCTAGATGAACTAGGGGCACCCTAACATATAGAAGGATAGATATTAAGAATTTATATGTCACTACCTTCATCCACTAATAAAACCTCTACCTCATCTTTTAAAGCAACAACTTCCTTATCAAAATATTCAACCACCTCATCTGGCTCCAAGCCATGATATATGATATTTTTTAGTCTAGAATGATGATCAACTAGATTGAAGTAATCATGCATTATATTAACATAATTAACCCAATTATTCTCCCAGATATTCTAGTTTATCTTCATTATTTTTCATATAACCATTTTTATAAAAAAACCTCCACAATTCCCTACAATTAATTATCCTTGATTAACTAATCCTTTGGCTTCTAACATGGCCAAAATAAAACTAAGATAGATTACATAATTTCAACTTGAATATTTCTTGCACATATATGTCATGTGAAGCATCATGTATCTACAGAGATTAATCTTTTATCCCTTTTCATAAGGCATTAAAGATAAACATATTAATACCTCATTTTGGGAAAGTCACATTTCTTCAGGCATAATATGTATTGGATAAACATGAAAAGAAACCAAAATTTACAATCAAGCTCAGTAAAAACCGGTATTCTTAGTATCCAATCTCTAGTAAACTCTGAAAAAGAATCCACATAAACAAAAGTAGCACTATCACATAGAATATTTACTTGATAGTTTTTTTGTAAATAATTTATGAGGAAATATCAAACAACTTGCTAAATGTCTGGAAGAGAAGAAAAATTTTCATCAATTTATTATAATTCTTACCTAGTCTTTATTTTACTTGAAACCAAACTCAACATATTAATAGAACTGGTACACTAACCTAGAATAGAAGGGCCTTTCATTAGAAGAAAATAATTCCACACATCCCTCGTCTTGAAGAACTCTGAGCACCAAGTACTTTTTTGACATTAAATATTCAACATGAACTTATTTTTTAGGTACCACAATACACATAGAAAGCTATAGATTCAATGAATCAATAATGGCTAGACATATTGACTCTTCTTTTGGCTTCTTTAAAGGATGTGACTCATCCAGATAATATTGAGAAAATCTCTTCTTTATAACCATGAAAATAATCTCAAAAGGTTTGAGAGAAGGAAAAGGAAGGTCAATGTTTGGGAGAGAAAAGGTCGCAATAAGGATCGAGATAAAATGCATTAGGGAGTGAGAGTGGGAATTAGATATATGTATAATTTATATCATTTAGGAATTTAGGGATTCATAAACTTAAAATAAAAATAACATTTGAATCAAATAAAAAATTAAATAAATGAATAAAACGTAAAGAAATTAGAAACAACAACTTAAACACTATCGATAAATAAATTAACAAAGGCACATTGTTTCTGAAGGAATATAAAACTAAATAGTGGGTAAAATATCAATAGTGCCTAAAAAATAAATGGTAGGTAATAAACCAACAATGGGTAAAACACAAACAAAAATCAATGGTGGGTAAAACACCAACAATGGGTAAAACATCAATGGTGGGTAAAACACCAATGGTGGGTAAAACACCAATTATGGGTTAAAAAAATTAAACCTAAACAAAATTAATCATGAATAATTCATGTTTTATTTAGTTTATTCTCTCATAACTGAATGGATTGGTAAAAATATCATAAAGCTAATGTTTAGTTCCAATGTATTCAAGATTTATATCACCCTTTTGAAAATTGTCTCTAAAAAATTAATGTCTTACATAAATGTGTTTTGTTCTAGAGTGAGATACAGAGTTCTTAGAAATGTTTATAAAACCTTTATTTTTACAATTTATAGGTACATGTAAAAATTGACATCCATAGTCTTGTAATTTGTATTTCATCTATAACATTTTAGCACAACAGCTACTTGTAGCTATGTATTCATCTTCAGTAGTAGATAGTGCAATGATTTTTTTTCTTACTACACCAAGAAAATAAAGACTTGGCCAAAAGGTGACATATTCTAGATGTTCTTTTTATATCTAACTTTCACCTCCCAAAATAAGCATATGAATAACTAACGTGGTGAAATGCTTTTCCTCTAGGTTAGAATATTCTTTAATTGGTTGTATACTAGGGGTACTTAAAATTATTTTTACAACAACTAAGTGTGACTCTTTTGGGTTTTCTTGAAATAAATCACATATACACACACTAAACATAATGTCAGGTTGACTAGAATTTATATAGAGAAGACTTCTTAATCATACCTAAGTAACTTGTTTGATCCTATAATTTCCTAGATTCATCAAGTTACAATTTACATATTTTACTCATTGGGGAATCACTACTCTTAGTGATATCCAAAATGAAACATTTTAAAAGGTATTTATTATATTCACTTTGGTTTAAAAAATTCATTCTTTATTTTAAAAAATCTAGAAACCAAGATATAATTTTAGTTCACCCAATAAACACATTTCAAACTCATTTTGTATCATTTTTGAAAAATTAGTACATAAATAAATTTTAAAGTATCCAAAAATAATATCATCTACATAAATTTTAATAGATAAAACATGTTTTTAAATTATTTTTATAAATAGAGTAGCATTATCGGTACCTTTTGAAAAATAATTTTGAAATAGTAAAATATCTGAGCCTATAATATTAAGATCTAGGATATTTATTTTAAACAATATAAAGATTTATTTAACTTGAAAAAATGATTTATAAAATGTGGAATTTTAAATTCAGTGTGTTGTTTAATAAAAAGATCCTCAACTATATACCCATTCAAGAATTCAATTTTGAAATCTATTTGATATACTTTGAAATCAAGATGTGTCGCATAGGCTAGAATTATTCTAATGGATTCAATTATGGATAGTGGTGAAAAGGTTTCTTCATAGTCTATACCCTCTTCTTGATTATACCCTTGTGTAATTAATCTATCCTTATTTCTCACTATTGTTCTAGATTCATCAAACTTGTTTCTAAAAAACAATTTAGTGCCTATAGTCAAGGTGTATTGGGTTTTATTAAAAATTTATGAAACTTTATTCCTTTCAAATTTATTAAGTTATTCTTACATATCCAATACCCATAATTAATTATTAATTGCATCATTGATGTTCTTATGTTTAAGCTGTGATAATAATTCTTGTTGTTCACCCTGATTTCTTAGAGAAGATCTAGTTTTTTTACCTATATCTATGTATCCAACAAATACATATAAATTATGGTATTTAAGATTCATAAAAAATCTAAAAAAATAAGGGCTTTTCACCTTAGGGTCATCTATAGGTTTAGGTTTTAGGCTCTTGATGTTCCTCAGGACTGGATGATTTTTCTACATGTTTTACAGTAGAATCATAAGGTTTGGAATTTAAGATCAATGTGGATAAATAATCCTCAAGGTTATCTAAAGGATTTTTAGATTCATGTGAATTTTTATAATCAAACTTTACATGGACATACTCTTAAACAGTCTTGATCCTTTTATTAAAAACGCTATAGGATTTACCAAAAGTTGAATAACCAAGGAAAATTTCTTCATCACTTTTGGAGGAAAACTTGTTAATATTATCCTTAGTGTTATGAATAAATATGTTGAAAAAAAAACTCTAAAGTAATTAATATTAGGATTCATACTATTCCAAGGTTTATAAAAATTTTTCTTCATGATATATCTAATTAAAACTCTATTAATTATATAGAATTCTATGTTAACAACACCTACCCAAAAGTAAACATGCAAGTCATACTCCTTAAGCATTTTCTAGGATATTTATTGAAGAGTTTAATTTGTTCTTTCTATAACTCTATTCTATTGAGGGTTCCGAAGAGAATATAATTTACCAATATAGCCATTTTGTGAGAAAAAAGATTCAAAGTATTTATTTTGAAACTCACGACCATGGTCACTTATTAAGGTCTTAATTATATGTCCAATTTATTTTTTTACATATTGAGAATAATTGTTAAAATAAGAACAATATTCAATTTTTTGAGCTAAAAATAATACCAAAGTATACCTAGAAAATCCATCTAAAAGTTAATAGACATAGTTATTCCCATTTAAACTAGAAACTACGGATAGTCCAAACAAGTCCATATGAACTATCTCAAGAGTTTAAGAAGTTGAAACTTATTTCTTTAATATAAAATAAATCTTGTATTGTTTCCCTTTTTAACATGGGTTATAGACTTTGTTGTTTGGGAATTCAATTTTGGGTAGATCTTTGACTAACCCTTTCTAAGAAGGCTTTCTAAGTGAGTGAATGTTACAATGACCTAGTTTCCTATGCCAATTACAAGATTCTCTATGAAAGTTACTTATGAAGGAAACATTTTGAGAAATTAAATAATCGATAATAACAGCATAAAAAGTTTCTTTTTCAAAGCAGTAAATACTAAAAAAAATTAGAATTAAAAACATTACATGAATTGTTTTCAAACTTCACATAAAAACCATCAAAACATAATTGTGATATTATAAGTAGAATATATTTTAAATTACCAGTGAGAAGTATTTTAGAAATTAAAACTGAGTTGGTGAGACCGATTTGGAAAATCCCAATAATATTTCTATTAGTATTGTCACAAAAATTTACATTAGAACCACCAAACATTATTAGGTTCTCAAAGCTTGAGTAATCTCCTATCAGACTCATTTAAATAGCCATTGTCCAAGTACCACATATTTCTATAGTAAAATTTCAATAAGAATTCCTAGAAAGAAAATGTTTACACAAAGAATTGTTCTGGTACCAAGATTTTTTTGGGTCCAGATATGTTAGTAATTAGGAATTTAGGAACCCATATTTTCTTAATGGGTTTCCAATAAATAGACTGTAAAATTTTTTCAATAAAAACATTATTCATTCGATTTGAATAAAAACTTTCCCCAAAATTACTAGAGTTATAATTAGGGTTAATAGTGATCTTAATTAATATTCCTTGTTTGTGTTGGTAACCTAGACTAGTAATATATTAACTAGTAATTTTTTTCCACATATTTGAGTCATATTTTCTATTCCATTTGTTAATATATTTAAATATTTCTTTACTTACTAATTTAAAAATTTTAGTTTAGTATTTTCTCTTAATAATTGAGGATTTTTCTCTTTATTTACTATAAGATTAGTTTTAACACTAGAAAATAGAGCATGCTATTTCTTTAGAAATTTGTATTTGTATTTAAGCTCATTTAAAGTATATTCAAGCATATTTCAATACTAAAACATTTCTTCTTTTGAAATATCATCATAATTTTTTTCATTTTCAGAATGATCAGAATTAAGAATAGATTATACATTAGGTACATCATATATATTTATCATAAAGAACATATTTTCTTTTTTAGGATTCTCTTCATGAGGTGAATCTGAGTCATGGTGTAATAGACCAAACTTTTTTAATAATATTTGTTTCTTGATAATGTGTGTTATATAATATTATACACAGAAAACCATATCTCTTTAATAATAAAGTTAATGAAAAGAAAAATGTTACCATCTGGATTAGACCATTATATAACCATTGGTCAATTATAACTGTTATTCAATATGACTATTTGGAACTACACTCTTGATAATAATTTTAATGTTATAATTATTGTTTATATTTAAAATTTGACAAAGGATAATTGATACAGAAAGAATTTTGGATGGCCTCAACTAGAAGATTTGTTTCGTTTGAAGCCCATATGTCAGATATTGGTAGGGAGGTAACATCACTAGGATTACCCCTTGACCAATCCCAAGACGAGATACAATAAGTGAATCTTGAAAAAAAATTCCAATGGGATAAGTTCAAGTTATTAGAGATTACCAGTCGGTTGATGTTAGCTGAGGAACCCCAAGAAACTACCACCATCGCACACCTTACTCTCAGGGAGTAAACAATTGTAATAAGGGGTCATGTGTTCCTACCTTAGTGTGTAATTAATTTGTTTAGATAAAAATATTATTTTATCAATTCCTTTTTAAGAATAGTTTTTCTTAATAAAATTGGTATGGAATTTGATAAATTGATTTTTCGAACAGAAATTGCACTTTCCAAAAAAGATATAAATATTTATAATAAAATAAAATATTATTAATAACACTAATTTTAATGAAATAGAATGATATAAATTCCCTTATTTAAATATAAATTATAAAATAATTTAATAAAATTTCAAGTGTGAGAAATTTTACAATGCGTTTTCAATCTGGTGTTATTTTTAATAAATTATAATTTTTATATAATTATTCTGATAAAATAAATATCATTTTTAAATCATTACATTGAAATTATTTTAGGGTGAATTTACGAGAATTTTCTAAAATACTTTTTTTTGTGAATAGTAAAAATAAAGTATATATTCTTTGGTATGTTTAATGACTTCATAATTATGTCATAATGATGTTATAACTAATTAACCATAGTACACGAACTAAAATATTTTATTTTTTTAATATAAAGTGTCTTAATATACTTAAATCAATTTCAAAATCTATAATTTAATTTTAAAATTCTAAAATCGAAACTGTAACATTAAAAATGTTATTTTAAGTAAACTTTAATTTTCCTTTCCAAAATAAGTAAAATAAAATTTAGGTCAATTATGGTGTTTAAAATCACACAAAATGTGTCCCAAGTTTCCAATACCATTGTAAAATACCATGGGAAAGCCCATGGTTTTTCATTTTCCATATCCTAAGTTTCCAAGGCCTATATTTGAAAATTAATAAACAAATCCTTCACTTTTCAAACAAATACCCACCCATTGATCCATTTTCTTTCGCTCAAAATTCATAATAAAAAAATATCTTATTGTTTTACCTCCAAATGATTCCTCCAAAGTTTTTCTAAATTCCCCAAGGTCCGAAAATTCAAATTTTAAGAGTTACTTATCAAGGTAAGGGAATTATTATTCTTTTCTATTTGTTTCAAGAATCTATTTTTGTATATGTCTTATGAATGTTATGTTAACTCTAATATTATTTACTTTTTATTCAATACCTTAGAGTTAAATTATGTTTTTTAAATTCTATACTCTATCCCCTCTCTTTTTACCTTTTTATAAAATCATGTTTTATACCCGTTGTGCTGTCGAATTTACGTCTCAAAATTTCTCTCTTATCCTCAAGAAATTCTATTCAATTTTATTTTTGTGAAAAAAATTTCTCTTTATTTTCTAGGGGTATTAAAAAATATGTAAAATTGATTTATTTTATTATGTTATCAGAATGTATAAAACCTAAATTCTCTTTTCATGGGTTAAAATTTGACATAATGATCATTTTTAGCACTTTGGAAACACCATGATTTTTATATGAAACTTGTTATCTTTTATCCTCCATGGGTTATTTATGAAATGATTTTGTTTATCATATATGTGTCTCACATAAAAATTAATACATATTAAGGGTACACCTTGATAGTGATCAAATTCATTGGGTAAAGAATTTAATCTCTTTAGATGACATGTTTTACGATACCTTGGTGAATAAACTTGATATTTTTTGTGAAAACTCAGTGAGAAACCTTAGTGATATACTTATGAATGTATCTTTTAAATTTTGTAGCCAAATTTACAAATTATCATTCATGTTCTTTTATTTATAATATTACTCATGTTCTCTTTTTTATTCTATAATTATATTCCTCATTTTCTTATTGATTTACCTCAAGATCACATGTAAATTATTTCCCATTCATTCCCTTACTGGGCCTTATGCTCTCCCTTTCCTTTGATGTATGTCCCCCGGTTATGAGATGTAGTAATTTTACACTAGAAAACCTATCATGAATACTTTTAAGTGTAATAGAATAATGTTTTATGTTTTCAAGTATCATGTACCTTTTTACCAAGAAACTAAACTTTAAAAGATCCTCTGTTTTTTATAATATAATGAAAATTTTATATAATAAAAAGGAAAGATGATATAGTTGGTATTAAATTAATGTTTAGTTATTTATGGAAATTAGGATTTTAAAACATTAGGAATAACCCAAGATGCAATTTTTAATATATAAAAACATCTTGGTATTTTGGTGAATTATTAGGTGGTTTTCAAGCAAAGAAATACATATTTGGATAAGAACAAGTGAATGTAGATGTAGAAAATATATACCTTAGGTTATAACCCAAAAAACCCACTTTGATCTAGACTTGAATAGGAACTGCTGCATGACAACTAGCATTGGGTCACTCTTGGTTTGACACTCTCTGGGGATATGTTTGGTTAATCACAAGTCTTTTATGCACACTTATGAAGGATTTATAGAAAATGTAATTGTTTTTAATGAATAAAACATTTAAGAATGATTTTTTAAGACATAAAATTAATTTATAAATTATAAGTTTCTTAAAAGAAATATGTTTCTCATTAAGGTTTTCTTCTTTTATAAAATGTCATGAAATGAGAGGAACTGCGTAAATGGTGAGTGCAATAGACCATGCACCGATGACCCTCTGATAGATGTTGGAATGGAAAACTTCATGAGAATGATGAATAAACTAACTCGAGTTGTGCACAATAGCATGAATCAATATGAGAGACTTAATTCATCTCAAAGGTAAATAAAATTTATTGAGTCCTTTATGCATCAACAACTACCTTCTTTCAATGGATCTAGAGACCCATTGATTGCTAAAAAATGGATAAGCTCTATAGAAAATATATTTTCTTTAATCTTTTGTTCGGAATAAGAGAAATTCACCATGGATATGTACCTCTTAGAGGGATAAGATGATCATTGGTGGACACCGATTAAAAACATGATTCCAATAATGGATATTGATGTTATTGAGTGGGATCGGTTCATGGAAACCTGTTTCAAAAAAAATTCCCCCATTTGATGTGAATGAAAAGGGAGAAAGAATTCCTAGAGCTAAAGCATAAGGAAAATTAGTTTCTGGAAATCTATGAGATAAACTTTACAAGACTTTCATGTTACTCTTCTATCATTGTCATGGATCCTATTGGAAAGGTTGATAGATTCTTCGGTTGACTAAAACCTCATCTATGGAAGAATCAAGAAAATCCATACTATGAAAGTTATGAGGTGATGGTGCAGAATGCTTTGAAGGTTGAACTAGAGTTCAATGAGATTAAGTAATCACAAAAATCAAATAAAAAATGAGAGATTAATGGATCCAAGATTAGGGAGGAACTTTGATCATGAAATAGGAGGAAAGAAAGTGTAACTTCCCACGTGCAATAGATGTGGGAAAAAGTATTTGTAGAACTGATTTCTTGGTATTGGGAAATGTTACAAGTATGTAAGAGATGTCCATATTGATCAAAATTATAATATTAAGGTGAATCTTAAACTTCTCAACAATAACGAAAAAGGGAAGATGGTGCAGGCCCTGCCTGAAGTCCAATGATTCAGGTGTAAAAAAATTGGGAACTTTTCCAAAAAATGTTCAAATAAAAAGGTAATAGAGGGGAATAACCATCCACCGTAGCATAGTCCAAGGGATAAAGTTTATCTTTTTTCTATCAAAATGTCTAAAGTAGAGGCGCTAAATTTTTTGGAGTTAGGTACTCTATTTTTTCTCTCAAAGATAGAAAGTATTTTTTTTATTCTAGTTTTAATCATTCCTTTATTTCTTCCATGTTTGAAAAGAATACAGAATAAATCTTTAAAATTCTAGAAGAAGAGTTATCTATCAATACTCCTAGAGGGATTATCCAAGAATAAATAGTGTATAGAAACTCTAGTATTCACTTTGGAGAGCAAAATCTCATCATAAATCTAGTAGTCATTACCATACTAAAATTTGACACTATTCTAGGGATGGAATGAATCTAAAAGTATAATAATAAGATCAACTACAAATGATGTAAATATCAGTATTCTTGAATTAGAAACTTATAGTTTTTTTCAAAGGATATATATATCGACCTGATGTTTGTCTAGAAGCACCTCATATAGCCTTCTTTACGGAAATGATCAGTGAAGATGAAGAAGGAAATGAAAGAATATGAATATAAAATGTCCCCATAATGAAGGAATACATTTATTTATTTCATGATGAGTTACCTAGACCTCCCCCATAAATTTAGGTAGAGTTCTCCATTGAAATTATTCCTAAATCCAAGCCAATATCAAAGACCCCGTATATAATGGAAAATGTCAAGTTGGAGGAATTAAAGAAACAACTCCAAGATCTTTTGGAGAAGGGGTTGATCTGAAAAAAGTGTGTCTCCTTAGGGAGAAATTGTTATCTTTGTGAAGAAGAAGGATAGATCAATATGGATATGAATTGATTATAGAGAACTTAATGGGATAATAATGAAGAACAAGTACCCTCTTCTAAGGATTTATGATTTATTTTAATAGCTTCATGGGGATCAATTCTTCTCTAAGATTGATCTTTGATCTGGTTATTACAAATGGAGGGTGATTAAATAAGATATTTTAAAGACTAAATTCTAATCAAGATATGGGCATTATTATTCTTGTGTTATTCCCTTCATATTGACTAATCCTCCTACTATTTTTATGGACATTATGAATATAGACTTTAAAAACAATATTGATAAATTTTGGTAGTTTTTATTGATGATATTCTGATATATTAAAAAATCCATGAGGAGAAAGAGGACTATATAAGGGTTATATTGAAAACTATGAGGAAGGAGAGGATATTTTGAAAGTTCATAAAATTTGAATTTTTGTTACAAAAAAGTTTCTTTCATAGGGAACATTGTAAATAATAAAGGAATAATAGTTGAACCTGTCAATAAAAAGGTTGTAGAGGAGTGTCCTCATCCAAAAATTGTAACTGAGATTTGTATTTTCTTGGTTTATTAGGATATTATAGGAGTTTTGTGGACAAAAATTCATGACTTTCTATTCCACTGAACAATTTAACTCGAAAAGGGTCCAAGTTCATCTGGACAAAGAAGTATGAAGAAAGTTTCCAAGATCTAAATAAGAGATTGGTTACTGAATCCATGTTAACTCTACCCTCAATTGGAGAAGGATTCATTATTTTTAACAATGCATCTCTAAAAGGTATTATTTGTGTCCTTATAAAAAGGATCATGTGATTGTTTATGCATCTCTATAGTTAAATCCTCAT
This sequence comes from Viscum album, assembly GCA_963277665.1. Classification (NCBI taxonomy): domain Eukaryota; kingdom Viridiplantae; phylum Streptophyta; class Magnoliopsida; order Santalales; family Viscaceae; genus Viscum; species Viscum album. The sequence continues at coordinate 59,875,716 of OY728156.1, forward strand.
GAATAGAATTATCCTATACATAACCTGGAGCTGGTTTTGGTTGTTTTTTCTCTATAGATATGGTGAAACTATCTTTATAGGGAGAAATGTGATATATACATATACCAGCAAAGTTTGAAATATATTTTCACATAAGATGAATTGAACATGAGATAGAGGAGATGGTTGAAAATTCTTAAAGGCTATTATTATTCAATTCATTATCACCATTGAAGATAAAACAAAGACACTAATGCATTAAGTAGGAAAGACCCTATTGTGATGTCAATGATGAAGATTTAAGGAGATCCTTTGATCAAATACCTAGAAAAATTGAACATAGGAATCGTAAGGGAAGGGACATCAGAAACCCTATCCAAAATTATTTATCAACCATCATTACTAGAGAAGATCAAGGAATATTAAATATAAGATCCTTTATTAAAAAAGAAGACAGAGGTTGTGAAGAATTAGAAGTTTCCTGAGTTCAATATTGATCAATAAGGTGTACTGAAATTTCATACAAGAATATTTGTTCCATCTTTTCTAGAAATAAAGAATGAGATCATGGAAGAAACTCATAACTCTATTTTACCTATATATCCTAGAATCATGAAAATGTATAGGGATATTTTTATTATTATTGGTGGGATAACATGAAAAGAGAGATTGTCGACTACACTAAAAGGTGTCTGGAGTGTCAACAAGTGAAGGAAGAGTGACAACTTCCTAAAGGGGTACTACAACCACTAACCATACCAACATGGAAGTGGGAAAATATCACTTTGGACTTTATCACTGGTCTCCCAAGAACATCTAAAGGAATCAATGCAATATGGTTTATAGTGGATCATCTCACCAAGACTGCACATTTCATTGCTATTCGGCGGGATTTATTTATTGACTCACTTGCCAAGATTTATGTACAGGAAGTGGTGAGGTTGCATGGAGTTCCACTTTATATCATTTCTGATCATGATCCAAGGTTTAAATCAAAGTTATAGAGAATTATTCAACATGATCTGAGTATAAAATTGAATTTCATTATGACCTATCACCCCAAAATGATGTACATTCTAAAAGGAATTTTCGAACACTCAATGACATACTCTGAACATGCTCAATAGAATTTAAATGTGGATGAGATAAACATCTCCCATTAGTTTAGTTCTCATACAAAAATATCTTCCATTCGAGTATTAAAACATCACCCTATGAAGATATATATGAGAAGCACTGTATAACTCATACTTTTTGGGATGAAGTTGGGGAGATAATGCTTCGTTGGCCTAATCCTATAAAAGAGATGACAAAAAAGGTTTATTCCATCCAACAACACATAAAGGATGCTCATATTCAGTATATTAGCTATGCTAATAACCATTTAATAGACTTGAAGTTTGGTGTTGGCGACAAAGTATTCTTTCGAATATCACATTGGAAGATATTCCTGTGGGTTGGGAAGAAAAGGTGTTTATCTATAGTTACATTGGCCCTTATGAAATCCTTGATCACATAGGAGCAATAGCCTATCATCTAGCACTTCCACCAAATCTAGCTCAAGTTCATGATTTATTCCATGTACCTATCTTGAATAAGTATTTACCTGACCGTTCATATGTTCTAAATATGGAGGTGGTACAACTGGAACATGACCTGAGATCTTGGACCATAGACACAAGGTTCTACACAACAAGACTAACCACCTCATCAAAGTGTTGTAGAGAACCATAATTGTGAATAAATGACATGGGAACCATAGGTGACTGTCACGACCCATCCTTGGGGCCCGTGCCGTGACTACCCCAAGCTAGCCTTCTATAGGCCAGGGGCTGGCGACTAGCACCAAAGGCATAAATCCCGATAAAAGGGGAAGGCATTGAATTTTATAAAGTAAACAAAAACACAATAGAGTACGAAAGTGAAGTAAGCACTAAGTAAAACTGGGTACAAGGTAAGTGTTGAAAAGTAAATGGGCCAGTATACAAACCCAACTGAAAGTACAGTACAACTAAAGGAAAGTACAACAATAGTAAGTAAAACAGCAACACCGAGTCATCCTCCGGAAACCCCACCAGAAGGGTGGGTATAGATCGTCTCCTCAACTCCTCGGGTCTGGCCGTCCGCTCCATGTACGTCATGACAAGTGGTCCACCATCGAGTACTATCCAGCTCCACAAGCCTCCACCTTGACCAGTGCTGTCCGTCCTCTGCATCCAACACAATGTAGTGCAGGCATAGCCCATGTAGGGGTGAGTATACGATACTCAATAGGGACCCCGAGACCCCTGATGGTCTCTCAGAATCCACGAAGGATAATCCACAAAGGAAATATACAATTACAATGTATCAACAACCCTGCTTAGGTATATTCCCATACATATACCTAAGTCATCAGTTACAGTTCCTCTCCAACTCTCGAGCCCAAGAACAATTTAGTCCACATAGGAAAACACAACCCAGTCTACACAAGAAAGAAAGACAATCACATTGATGATGATGATTGAAATCAAGACTCATCTCACACAGGTATAAACTTCATAAGGTTATAGAGATGATCATATATAGACACTGATTCATCTATGCTGTCAGACCCACATAGGATACAAGACCAACTAAGCTGTCGGACCCACACAGGATACAAGACCAGATACTCTACCGGACCCACACATGATACAAGTATAGTGGTCAATACTGCCGGAACCATATAGGATACAAGAACAGTAGTCATCTCCGTCGAACCCACGGAGTATTCCAGTATGGTAGTCGTCGCTGTCGAACCCACGGAGGATTCCAGTACAGAAGTCGATGCAGTCGCAACCAGCTCTAGGGTTCCCGCACACAACATGCTCGATCCCGAGAGGGTCCACTCCTCGAGCAAAAGAGTCGATACATCAACTGTCATGAAGTCCAGAGTTGATGTATCCCAAATTTTTGTCTCGTCAAAATAAACCCAACGCGACATACGGTGCGTCAATCAGACACCTGGTCTGAGAGTTATTGGCTTTTCCGTCCCAGGGGCCTGGTTGGTTTTTAAGCTAAAACCAACACGACTGTACTCCAGTTGCATCCAAACCTCAAGCCTATTAAGCCAAAAAGGACTATCTTATCAGGAGGAATTCAACTCAGTTGACGACACATCAAACGAACGTTCGGTCCATAAGTTATAAGCGTTTCTGCTCTACGGGCTCGGTTGGTTTCGGGTTCAAACCAACCCGGACGTACCCAAACTTTGCCGAAACCTCGAGTGTATTATACTGAAACGACCGTCCCGATCCAAGGATTTAGACGCAAATGATAGTGCGTCGATCAAAGGTCCGTAGCTCAAGTTATGGGAAAAGACAGAAAACGGTCCGAAGTGGGGGTCTAGGCCCGATCCGACCCGACCCAACCCCCCCTTAGGTCGGCCCGAACTGGGTCGACCCGACCCGAGTCCGGCCCGGGAGGGCGTGGCCCGGACCGGCTGGGTGCGGGCCGGCCCAGCCAGTGCGGCCTGGTCCACATGACCCGCCCTGGCTTGACCGGGGGGGGGGGGGGGCACGCTGGCTCTGCCAGTGAGCCAAGCGGGGGGGGGGGGGGGAGGAGGACGCGACCCCTCTCTGTTCCGCGGACGCAGTGCCTGGCGCTGCGTCTCCCCTGGATCCCGTGTGGCCATGGGATCCTACCCTCACCACCACGACGTCAGCCTTCTATCTGAGTCATGCCGGGGTGCTGCCGCCTCCAGGCGGCCGACCGGTGCCGATGACTTCTGCGGTCCATCAGAGTCATTCCGGTGGTCCGATTTTTCTCCTGTCTGCACCTGCGCTCACCTCGGGACCTATACATCACTGCGAAGGCCTCCAATCACCATTTCGGTCCCGCTTCATCATCTCCAAGTATTCCACGCATCAAGAACAAAATAGCGGTGGGTTCGGGCTTTTTCGTTAACCCGTACTGACCGCATTAGAGGTGCAAACGCCGCCCAACATTTTAATCACCAAGCACGAGGGTATAATTCTCATAATGAAATTTATACAAATTCCCCTACCTTAACAATTGATGTCTCATATCGGTGTCGCGGTAGAAGGAATCATGGGGAAGAGGATCGTAGGCATCGTCGGAGCGCGCCGAGGAGGAAGCAGCGTATCCTCTCTTGTCGCGGAGAAGAAAAAGGGTGGCGCGTCGTCAATCTTCGGGGAACCGGCGTTCTTCGTCGTTCTTCTTCGGAGACCGAAGTTCTTCCAAAATCTCAAAATCTCTCCTACACAACGAATTTTCTTCCCCAAATTAAATAATAGGTTCCTCCTATTATTTAATTACACACGCAAAGAAACTCACAGAATTAATTAACCATATTTTAATAACGTGATGACAAATAATTTAAGAAGGGAGAGAGAAGGTTCCCCATTATTAAATTTGTTGGGAGTTAAATAAAAAATGGGGAAAGAGGAAGGTTCCTCATTAAATTATGGGTTGACATAATTTATTGGATTGAGGTGGAGAGATTGGCATTTAATGGGGTTTTCCAATTAAATGAGGGGATGTTAATGAGATCAGAGGAAATTAAATGGTAGGGCTCGTGTGGCCCCCCACCTCTCTAACATCCACACTTGGGTAGTTAAGTGGATGTGGGCCCCACCCTTAACTACCCATGGGAGGGAAAAACCTCCTTATGAAATAAAAAATTGTTCCGACAATTTTTTATCTACTTCTTAAATAAACCCCCAAAATTAACTTCTCCTCCTGCACAAATGAAACTACGGTAAGGATCCCGTTAAGCAATTACCGGTGTTGTGAGTTCATCGGTGCCCTCAGATTTTAATTCTGAGCACCGGTTCAAAATTTAGAAAAACCCGCTCATTCGTTCACTGAACGTACCCAAGCTAAACTTTGAAAATTGATTCAGGGCACACCGAGCTTCGGAATCAAGCGTCGTTAGAAGCCACAGACTCGTAAAATTCCAAAGTATTTTAAAAAAATTCCTTGAAATTTTTGGGTCTTTATAGAGACAATAATAAATAAGTACCCAAAAATTTTATAAATTGAGAGAACAAGTTAGAATTTTATGTAATTAATTTTTTAAGGGGGGAATAATGTAACGATCTGAAATTTTTGAGTAATATTTGTTTCTTGAGAAAATGTGTATTATATTATATTATACAAAACAAAACAATATCTCTTCAATAATTAAGTGAATGAAAAGGGAAATTTAACAATCTAGATTTGACCATTATATGATCATTGGTCAATTATGATTGTTGGTCTATATGACCACTAGGAACTATACTCTTGATAATAATTGAAACGTTATAATTAGTGTTTATAAGTGAAATTTGAAAAAAGATAATTGATATAGAAAGAATAATTGATGGACTCAACCAGTAGATTCATTCTATTTTAATCCCATTTATGAGAGCTTCGGAGGGAGGTAACATCACTGTGGTTCACCCTTAACCAATCCCAATCTGAGATTCAACAAGTGAAGCTTTAATGAAATCACCTACAAGATAAATTCAAATTAGTGGAGATTGACACTCAGTCGATGTTAGCTGAGGAACCCATAAAAACTACCACCATCATAGACCTTACTCTTAAGGAGTGTGTGGGTGTAATAAGGGGTTATGTGTCTTGACATAAGTGGGTAATCCCTTTTTTTAAATAAAATTTTTATTCTATCAATTTTGTTTTAAGAATAGTTTTTGTTAATAAAATTGAGATGGAATTTGATAAATTGATTTTTTAAACAAAAATTGTACTTTCCTGAAAAGATATAAATATTTATAATAAAAAAATATATTATGAATAATAATTATTTTAATGAAATAGTATGATATAAATACTCTTATTTAAATATAAATGATAAAATAAATTTAAAAATTTTCAACTGTCATAAATTTTACTATGCATTTTCAATCCACAATTTTTTTTAATAAAAAAGTATTTTTATATTTAAAATTTTGAATTATCATATTTATATAATTTTTATGATAAATTAAATATCATTTTATGAATCATCATGTTGAAATTAGGTTAGAGTGAATTAATGAAAATTTTCTAAAATAATTTATTTTTCTCATGAATAATAAAAATACAGTTTGAGTTTTTTGGAATGTTTAATGACTTTATAATTATATCATAATGATGTGATAACTAATTGAATACAACCCAAGACCTAAAATATTTTATTTTTATAATATAAATTATTTTAATATAATTAAATCAATTTTCAAATCTATGGTTTACTTTCCAAATTCTAAAATAGAAACTTTAACTTTAAAAATGTTATTTTGAGTAAAATTTACTTTTCATTTCCAAAATAGGTAAAATAAAATGATGGTAAACTATTTTATTTAAAATAAAATAATTTTTCCCATTTTTTCAATACCATGGGAAATTCCATGGTTTTTTATTTTTCACACCCTAGGTTTCCAAGGCCTGTATTTGGAAATTAATAAACAAATCCTCTAATGTTGATATAAATACCAACTTATTAATCCATTTCCTTTAACTACAAATTCATCCTACATGAAAATATGTTATTTTTACCTCCAATGTAGTCCTCAAAAGGTTTAATAAATCCACCAAGGTATCAATCTTCAAGGTTTAGGATTTAATTTTCAAGGTAAAGGAATTGTCTTTCTTTTCTCTTCATTTCAAGAACATGTTTTTGTAAATGTCTTCTGATTTTTCTGGAAACTACATCATATTTTTTTATTCAATCCCTTTCTATCAAATTATGTTTTATCAATTCAATACCCCTATCCCATATCTTTTTACCTTTTTATAAAACCACATTTTATACACATTATTCTACCGAATTTACTTCTAAATTTTTATATCTTCTCCTTAAGAAATTCTATTTTTTTTTTATTTTTGTGAATACCAAAACATATTTCATTTCTAGTGGTATCCACCATGTTTTAAAAATTATTTAGTTTATTTTGTTATTAACATACAAAAACATGAATTTTCTTTCCATAGGTTAAAAATGACATAACCATCATTTTTTAGCACTTTGGAAATGCCATGATTTTGATATAATACCTGTTATCTTTTATTCTCCATGGGTTATTTATGATTTTTTTTTGTTTTAGGTGAATAAAATAAAAATTAATACATTTGAAGGTTTAAACTTTATAGAGATTAAATTAATTTAGTAAATACTTTAACATCTAGATATGACATGTTTTACGATACCTTGATAAATAACCTTGGTAATTTTTATGACACCTATGTGAAAAAACTTGGGGATATGAATATGAATGTGTATTTTAAATGATATAGAAACATTAAAAATTTATGATTCATGATGTTTTATTTATTATATTCCTAATTTTCTATTTTTAATTCCATAATAATATTCCTCATGTTCTTGTTGATTTTCCTTAAGATCGCATGTAAATTGTTTCACTTACTTTCCCATACTAGGCCTTATGCTCACCCTTTCCTTTGATGTATTTCCCTGGATTATAGGATATGATAATTTTACATAGGATTAACTTATGATTAATTTTTTCAAATGGGATATTGAAGTTCCAAAGGATCTAATAACAACTGATAGGGGGGTTAAATCAGTCGTTCACTTTTTATAAGTTTTAATACTTTTCAAAACCTAACCCTTGTAATATGTTAAGATTTATTTCTTTATCAACTTTAAGTAAATAATAATGCCTTAAAATTTAGAAAATAAAGTAAAGAACACAATATTTATAAGTTTTATCCTCAGTGTGAGAATGTACAACCTTGATTTATCCACTCCCATGAGATAATGGAAATTCACTATTATAAAGAAGTTAATACAAATTGTGTCAACTCCTATTAGACACCTTCTATATCCCAATAGTTAAGATTGTACCAACTACCATCAATTAAAAATTTTTTCTTAAAAAAATTATCGAAAAATAATAATTAATATTTTGTTGAAACTTATCCACAATTTCTCAGTTTGAATCCTCATTCTGATTTTGCTGGATCTGATTTTCTCAATTCATTGAGTCTGGATCTAATTATTTCAATATGATGAGTCTTAATCTTATTCTCTCAATAATATGATTTTGGATCCAATTCTCTCAATATGGTGAGTTTTGATCTGATTCTCTCAATATGATGAGTTTGAATCAGATTCTCTTAATACAATGAGTCTATATTTGATTCTATTAATACGTTGGAATCAACTCGATAAACCCATTCTCAATCTGAAATACCAAAACTCTTCTCAAATTCTCAATAAAATATTCTTTAGTATGATCTAATCAATCCAATTTAATGGATAAAATCTTCGCAATGTTATCTTTCTCAATATGGTACACAAACATTCAGCTGTATGATCCTCCTCATGAGATCTCTGGATGACAATAACTTTCACTTGATTTCTTCAGTGCTCCTCCTTTTCCACTTGTGTGAAAAATTACTTCTAAATGAATGATATGATCAATTATTTATATTCAACTTAGAAATAAAAAAGTAAGAAACTTGAAAACTTTCCCCTCTTTCTCAAATTATAAAATCTTCGAAACTCTCTCACATTTAAATTTCAATTTTGACTTCTTCAAACCTACTTAGATTTCTCTATGATTTGTGAAAAATTGAATTTCAAGTTTGACCTATCCAACTCTTTATAAAACTTCTATAATTTTCTTTTTGAGTCTTATTCATAATCATATCATTAAAAAATCTGTTTCCTTATCAGTGATTGCGAATTCTATTTCCTTCTTCAGGTTATTACGATTTTTGTTTCCTTTTTCAGCTCATTATGATTTTTATTTCCTTTTTCATCTTATTGAGATTTCGTTTTTCTTTTAAACTAATTATGATGGAATTATCTTTATAATGCAATTTCACATTATGATGGAAATACATGTACGATGAATATCCCATTATTATAGAATTCCCATTTTGATGGAATTCCCATAACGGTGGACTTCCCATTATGATAGAATTCCCATTTTGTTACTCTAAAATTATTCAAACCACTCCAATATTTCTTCAAAATATTTTTTCATGAGAGTTTTCATGATTTTTGAGAACATTATGACCAGTAATAATCATTTTATTTTATTTAAAAAGTATGAAAAATTTGTAACTCCTGACATCACAATCTTTTTTCAAAACTATCCAATAACAATACAAATTCTTCACTCAACAACTTCTTTATTTCACTGATTGCGAAAAAGGAAAGATTCCAAAAAATAACATTTTATGCCTCATATTATTTTGGATCTGATGATACAAATATGATGTAGATGGATCCAATTATTTCACCAATTTTCATCTTTCTTACAAAATCTCATTATGATGAACTAGTTTTGATTCCTAGATAACAAAAACATTTTTATAAAAAATGTTAGTTTTTAAAAAATAATTTTTTTAAAAAATAATTTAACCATATTGGTTCTTCAATATCCCCCTTTGTATTTTTTGACAACCCTTGTTAACAACTTTTCCAACTCTTATAATTTTTTCACAACACATCTTTTGTAAACAACTAATGTTTTTTCACTTTTATTAAAATATATCCTTTGTTAAAATAGAGTATATAGACACCACAATATTTGATAAAGTAATGTTTTTGGATGAATTACATCCCTCATTGATAAGAAAATTTTGCGGCTTTTTGAAGGAATTTTATCCCTCAGTGGAAAGAAATTTTTTTGTCCATGTAAAGATAATCTTTCCTTACTTTTATTTTCTCCTCACTTTTCTTTTTCTCTCCCCCATTTTATGATAACCACAACATCACATTCATAAAATCAAGATAATTAAAAACTTCTTACAAAGTAAAAAGTTTTTACTTTATCTTACCCTTTTTCAACATAATCCAAAGCACGATGGGGTTCTTCCTTATGAGGTTTAGGAAGACATGGGAAGATGATGAACATGAAGTTCCAGCATTAATTACACAAAGTTTTATTCTGGTATTTATTTTTTAAAGATATAAGTAATCTGATACTTTGTTTAAACTTATTCTAAAAAAATATCCAACAGAAACCTTATCTTTTATAAATTAAAACTTTATATAAATGTGTTTTGATATTTAATGTTGGATGATATTCTTATAAATATCAATTTCACTCTGATTATTAGAATGTATATTCAACAGTTTAGAAACTTTTACATTAAAATCTTCCAGATGAATTTTAATCCGTAAAATTTCAGTACAATCATGAGTAGATTCAATATATTTAGACTTAGTTATGCTCAAAGTTACTGAACTTTATTTCTTACTATTCCAACTCACACAACGTTCACCTAAAAAAAATGTTCCTCCAAAGGTTGATTTTATGTCATTACAATATCTATCCCAATAAATATTAGTAAAACCATGAAACTCCATATCACTATTTATTTTTTATAAAAACCCATGTGAGGTTATTTTTTTTACATATCTCCGAATTATTTCTACTAAAAACATATGTTATTCTTTTTCATTACTTTGATACCTAGCACACAAAGTCAAAGGAAAAACAATATCAAGCTTTTATGATTTAAGGTAAAGAAGAATTCCTATAATATTCTGAATGTATATTTTGATTTAAACTTATTTTAGATTAATCTTTACTTAACGTTGTACTCATTTAAATAAGAGTTGAAACTTCTTTGAATTATGTCATCCCAAACTTCTTTAACAATTCCATGGAATAGTTTTCTTGAGATAATAAAATTTATTTTTCATTTTGGTTGAACTTGTAATCCAAGGAAGAAAGTTAATTCTCCTAACATAGACATTTTAGTATCATTATTCATTTCCTCAAAAAATGTTTTAAAAACATATTATCTATCCCTAAAAAAATATATCATCCACATAAACAATTACAATTAGATATTAAACATCAAAATATTTTATATATAAGTTTATATTAACTTTTCATTCAGAAAAGTTCAACATTATCAACTAATTGTCTAGTTTATAATACCATTAACATAGATCTTGTTTCATCCCATAAAAAGATTTATTCAATTTAAAAACTTTTTATACATCCTCAGTAAGTATAATCCCACAATGTTGTTCTATGTAAAATTCTTCCCCAATATCACCATTTAAGAAGGCTGAATTTACATCAATATAATAAACTTTGTAATTATAATGTGAAGCCACTTAAATAAACATTTTAATAGTTTCTAATCTTTCAACTGGGGAAAATTTTTCTTCAAAATCCCCATCTTCCACTTGCGCATATCCTTTACAAACAAGACTATATTTGTTTCTTAAAACTTTTCCATGTCTATTTAACTTGTTTATGTAAACCCACTGGGTTCCAATAATATTTTTATTTTCAATCTATAAAACAAGTTACCATGTTTTATTCTTCTAAATATAATCCAAATATTCATTCATATAATCCATCCACTCTTTATGTTGAATAGCTTCTGAAACTGATTTCGGTTCAACTTTTGAGATAAGTGAAGTCTGATCATCTAATCTCAACTTTCTTCTAGTTTGTACTGGAGCGTTCTAATTCAAAATAATTTTTTCAAATTTAATATATTTTTGTAAGATATGAAATTTCAATGTTTTTTCCCATCTGAAATTTATTTATAACATGATTCTTCTAAATATTGATAAGGATGTTTTGAATTACATTCACTATTGTTAGAACTCTCGTGTCTATCCTCCTTAGAATTCTCAAAAATGTTTTTAAGGAACATTTATTTTCCATTACCTTCAAATAATATAAGTCGAACAAATTTTGTAAATTTTTGTTCAAACATTTGTAGCTTCTTGTATTTGGTGAATAACCTTTAAAATTTCCTTCCTTATCTTTCTCATCAAACTTTCCCAAATCCAGATTTTTTATTTTAAGAAAACATAGACTTCCAAAAACATTGGAGTGTTTAAATAAAGGTTTTTCATACCACATTTCATAAGGAGTTAGGATAGTTTTCAGTATCAACAAGAAATTATTTTGAAAATGTACAATAGTAATAACACCTTCTCTCCAATAGAATTTTAAAAGTCCATATTCTGCGAACATACTTCTTGCTATTTCCACCAAATTTATATTATTTCTTTCTGATACTCCATTTTATTATGGATTATAGAGAGAATTGTACTGATATTTGATACCATGATTTCTAAGATAAGTTTAAAAATTATTATTTTTTAATTTGGTACAATTATTTATTCTCAACTTCTTTATGAAAACCCCCATTTCTTTCTCAACATCTTTTCTGAATAATTTAAACATTTCAATAACCACTGACTTGTGCTTCATAAACATGATATTTGTAACCTGAGTGAAATCATTAATAAAAGTGATAAATTTTAAATATATTTTTTGGTTGATGTCTCGTCGACCTATATAAATCGAAATGATTAAGCTCAGACAGTCTGGTAAATTAAATCTCAACTATTTTATTATTTTTGTTGGTAATCTTCCCTTTTTGACAAGTAACACAAACATATTATTCTCTTATTTTCTATTCTAGAAAGTTCCGAATGAAATCAAATTTAAAAATTTTGTTTATACTTTTCTATGCAAGGTGTACAAGTATTTAGTGCCAAAATTTGTTTTCATATTTTTCACTCAAGTAACATGAGTTATTGAATTCTCTTATTTTGAAGAGATTCCCACTGGTTCTTTCTCTATTTGTAATGAATTTTCCATCTCTCACACTTTTTATTATACAAAAATATTTTCCAAAAAACAACATATTTTCCATTATAAAAATATTGAATTACCCTAATTAAGTTATGTTTTATCTCATAAACAAATAAAACTTACTTAGATTTCAAAATTTTGGCTTTAATCTCAGCCATTCCTATTCCTTTTATTTTTATGGAACTATCATTACCAAATCTAACTAATTCCTTATCATGAATTTCAACATGTTTCAAGGTTTTTATATCACCTATCATATGTAAAGAGAAACCAATATTAAGTATCCATGGTTTATTCCTTTTTCATTCTATTAAATCTATCTCAACAAAAAAATCACTTTCCTCAACTTTATTCTTTTCAGCTTTATTTTCTTTTCAATCATAAGAAACTTGTTCTGGAAGGAGTATCATACATGTTTCGGTATGATGACCAGCTTGACCACATCTTCCAAAAAATTATTCAAAACATTCAAATTTAATTTCTATTAAAAAGTTTCTAATATCTCGAGAATTAACTTGTTCATCTTTCTATAAGCTAGGAAATTTACTCATTCTACTTCCACTATTTCTTCAAATTTGATCAAATAATCTTCTAGGTATAGATAATTTGTGCCAGAAATTATATGCCTTATTCCCATAGATTATACAACACCAGTAATAGCCATAAAATATTAATTTTCTATTTAATAAAGATCTTTATTTGTGGAAACTTTTTTGAGGTTGCTAACTTATTTAATCTTTAGCATACTTTGGACATGAACTGTCTTTTATTTTTATTGAGTTTTATAATTTTATATATTTTATTGGTTTCTCACATCCTTTCTCTACCCGCGATTTTCCAATACTTTTTCTAGAAACCTGAAATGTTAAAATAATCATTTGAAACATTTTTTTGGTATGATAATATTTCAATTGATTCTCATATTAAGCATTCTCCACAACTTTAGAAGTATTAGATTTTACTTTTAAATATTTGTTGAAGTTTTCCTTCATCTTACTCAAGGTACTTTCAGAATCTCGAAGGATCGATTGAAACATGATAATTTCTTCTTTCTTAGCTTCCAACTTCTTACTAAGATCATCAATCATCTTTTCCTATTCAACAAGTCTAATTTTGTAACTTAAAATATCCTGAATGTATTCATCCTCTTTTTTGATGAAATCTTTTCTTCCATCAATAACTTCTTCATAATATTTATTCATTACTCTAATTTCTTTATTGATATTTGTTTCTCAAGACATGCAATAATTTCTTTTCTAAGGTGACACTCTCTATAAGATTCTTGAACACCTTCTTCACTCTATAAGGAATCTTTTGTTTTCTCAACTTTTTCAATGAAGGTTCTGAATTTTTATAAACATTCACATTTAAAAGAATTGTTTTTAGTTGAGTTCGATTCAAATTTCTTACTCAATAAACTTATTTTTTACTAGTAAAATTATTCTTGTATCTGTTTGAATACTTTTCTTCTTTATCATTTTTCCCCTTATTCTATCGATATTTTCAATCAGAATCATATTGATATTCCCCAATTTTCTTTTAGGTTAATTAATAGTAAATTTTCTAATTCCACCACACTCAAAACATTTGAGAGGAAGTTTACCTCCACAATTTCCTCTTACTCTTCGATATTTCTTGGATATAAGAGAAATTATTTTTTCATTCAACTTATTATCCTCTTTATCTTCGGATTTACGAGGATCAACATTTTCAAAATCTTGAATTTTCAACTTCTCATAGCTTTAAAATCAATTTCACATGTCATCTTATTTTTAAAAAATAGAGTTTTCCTAATTTCATAGGAAAAAAGAGGGTTATGAAATTCATCAACAGATAAATCATCCTTATCTTATAAAGAATAAATTTTATAATTAAAAATATCTAGAAATTTTCTCATAAGATTCTTTACAATTTTAGAATCTTACAAGACATCTCTAATTCCTATGATGTTGCAAACAATTTAATTTACTTTGGTGAAGTATTCATCAATTGTTTCTTTATCTCTAATTCTGATGTCTTCATACCTATTATTCCATCTTTGTAGATTTTCTTTCTTAAATTTTTTATTCCCTTAGAAAAAAATTTCCATCTTGTCCCACATATTTTTTTGAAGTTTAGAGACCCATCACCTTCTGATAAACATTTTCTAATAAGGAAAAGAGAATATAATTTATAGCCTTCCCATAAAATTCAATATTTCTCTTATCAGCAAACATCACAAGAGAATATTTCTAAATAAGTGGAAAACCAATAGTAATAGCATCAATAACATCTAGGACAAGATATAAGAGATAAGGAATCAACCTATTTTTCTATCAGTAATAAAATTTTCCATCAAATTCATGAATTCCTCCACTATTGAAAAATTGATATTGTACATGATAAGGATTTAACTAGGGAACCTTTCCTCTGATACCAATTGAATTTCCAAAGTATCGAATAACAACTTAAGGGGGGGTTGAATCAATTGTTCACTTTTTATAAGTTTCAACACTTTTCAAAACTTAACCCAAGAAACCTATTAATATTTATTTTTTTATTAACTTTTAGTAAATAATCATGCATAAAAAAGTAAGAAAGCATGCAAATCCCACAAGATTTACAAGGTTCTACCTCAGTGTTAGAACCTATATACTTGACAGAAACACTCATATGGGTCTCTAGAAATACAATAATATGAATAAGTGAATACAACTTCTATTAAATCCCATTGGGAACCTTTTATCTCTTAATAGGAAATAATACACTGACCCCCATCATTTTATAATGTTTTATTATAAAAAATTAATCCAAAAAAAAGAATAAATAATTTTTTGAAATTGATCCACAATTTCTTAGTCTAAATACTCACTTATAATCCTCAATATGATTTGTTTGGATCTAATTTTCTCAATCCAATGAGTCAGAATTTGATTCTCTCAATATGATGAGTCAGGATACGATTCCTTAAATACAATGAGTCTATATCTGTTTATCTCAATAAAATGAGTTTGTATCTGATTCTCTCAATAGGATGAGTATTGATCTTATTCTCTCAATATAATGAGTATTTATATGGACCCAATATGATAAACCCATTCTCAATCTGCAAAATCGAAACTCTTCTCAAATTCTCAATATGATCTTCTTCATTCAGATTGACTCAATATAATTAACTGAATATGATCTTCCCAATATGATATTTTACAATACAATAAAAAAATTCTTTCTATCTAATATTCCTCATGAGATATCTATCGATAAATTACTTTCACTTGATTTCTTCAATGCTATGCCTTTTTCGTTTGTATGAAATATCACTTATGAACGAATGATCTAAGAAAGTATTTATAGGTGACTCAAAAATGAAATATCTATAAACTTTAAAATATTGCACGCTTCCTCAAATTTCAAAATCTCTGAAAATATCTCAAATTTAAACTTCAACATTGATTTTTTAAAACCTCCTTAGTTTTCAGTGAGATTTATGAAAAAATTGAATTTAAAGTTTGACCTCTTCAAATCTTCACAAAACTTCTGGAATTTTTCTTCGGAGTCTTTATGATGGAATTCCGATTTTTTAACTTTTAAATTCGTTAAACCTCTCCACCATTTCTTCGAAAGCTTTTATAATGGGATTTTTCATGATTTTGAGAACTTTATAACGTGAAAATCATCATCTTATTTGTTTTAGAAAGTATGAAAACCTTATAACTCCTGACTTCAAAATCATCTTTCAGAACTCTAGAAACAATACAACTTCTTCACTAGGAAAATTCTTTCTTTATATGATTATGAAAAAGGAAAAATTATTAAAAAAAAATTCTGTCACTAATTATTTTGGATCCGATGATCTGAATACGATGAAGACGGATCCAATTATTTTATAAACTTTTAGCTTTCTTAAAAAATATCATTATGATGGGATGGATCTAATTCATGGATAACAAAAAAATTCTTATAAAAAAGGTTATTTGTCAAAAAATACAAAAAAATTGTTTTAAATAATTTCACCACAAAGGTTCTTCAATTATAATAATGTTTTAAGTTTTCATGTATTATGTACCTTTTTACCAAGAAACTACACTTTAAAAGATCCTCTATTTGGTATAATACATTGAAACTTTTATTTAATAAAAAAATGGTATTCCATTATTATAGATTTCCTCAGAGGCACTCTATGTGGATTTCATGTATTTCTTATAGTTTTATATCCTTATCCTCATACTTCTTTTTATAATTCAACTTAGTACAGTCATCCTTAACATGTCATTTTATTTTACAATCATAACACATTATATCATTTGAATTTTCACCTCTTTTACAGTCCTTTTTCAAATTTCCTATATTATTATACTTTCCCTTTTAACTCAGTTTCCTAAGAATTTATTATTCTTGTAGATTTCTTTAAAACTTATAGACAAATGGGCCATTTACTCATCACTATCAACTAGTGATTCCTCATGACTCGAGATTTCATCTTAAACTTTCTATTTATCTTTATATTTCAATGCAATAGTCTTGAAGGATCGATATTTTATCTTTGGTTCATTATACTATTCATGATTAACCTTAATATCTTCATCATATATCATAAAATTCCCAATAAATTAATTGATAGGTAGTTTACTAATATCATATTATTCCCTTATTAAAATCTACGTCCCTCTCCATATCTCTATAAGAAATATCAGTAGTCGCCTAATTTTATCTTTTTCCAACACTTTATTTCCCAAGGATCTCATTATGTTCACTATCTCATTAAACTTGATATACATATTAGAAATAAAATCACCAGGTTTCATTTAAAATGTATTATATTTAATTATATAAGTATTCAATCTTATTTATTTCAAATTAGTTTACCCTTTCTGAGAAATATCTAATGAATCCCAAATTTAATAAGAAATTTTACTAGTAGATATCCTATCAAATTATTCATCTCCTAAGGCATAATAAAGAGAATTCGTAGCATTGCAATTGTTATTATAAGCAATTTTAGTAGCATCATCCCAGGTAGCTCTATCAGTTTCAGGTGATTCATACATATCCTTTATAACAAACAAAATTTCAAAACCCTTACTTTCAATATGAATTTTCATATTTATTTTCAATTGAGCATTGTTATTTCCATTAAATAACGGAGGTCTGTTGGTAGCAGAACCATCTTGTCTATTTTCAATTTAAAGAACTAAATTTTGAATTGACAGAAATTTAAGATCTTTAAAATAAAAATAAAATCACAGTTGAAAGGTATTGAAAATCCTTTGATACCAAATATTGGTTAGAGTGAATATCTCAAGATAAGGGTGAACTGAGTAGCGAATAATTTTTTTTGTGAAAAAAAGTTAAAATAAAATCCCCCAAATAATTAAAACAACCCAATTAATCAAAATAAAATATCAATATAAATCCAAATCATTTAAAATATTTCCCAAAGATTGATTAATTCTCAGTTAAAATAATTATGAAAACAATTTCAACTTTTTAAATCAATTTACTTAATAAAAACCTTATATAAAAAAATTAAGAATAACTATTAAAGTAGTTTTTTTTATAATTTAAAATAGATTCATATTAAAACATAGAAATAAAGAAAAAACCACACAATGGAATAAATATAATAGGTTAATTCATAAGCTAAGACATAATCCTCCCCACATGGAAATCACCTATTACCAATAAGATTATATAAAATTATATTTTATCCACAACCTAGATCGGGTAAACAATAGAAAAGAAATCCAGGCCATGTAAGGACCTCTTCCACAATACCCATGGAAATAAACTAAACACAAGCCACACATGGACCTCTTCTATAAAACTATGGGAAAAAAAGTAAATAGGGAGTAATGAAGATATCAAGTATATTCCAGTTAAATTATAAGATACATTGTGAATGTTTAAAATATAGAGTAAACACACACTACACGTAATGTAAAAAATAATAAACCGACAAAGAAAATAAAATATGTAAATAAGATATTGTTTCTCAGTCTAATTTTATCTGAATCTTGTGACTCCTTGAATGTATCTCAAATAAGATCTCCATTCGAGTTTCTTAAAATTATAGTAGAAAAAAGTGTTGTGGAATATTTTTATCTGACTGTGGGAAGGAACTAAATGTTTGCTAAGTATGAATATTACATTGCTAGATCTTAGTAAGGATTATTCATGTAAGGAACACTTAACAACACTCTCTTTTTGGTTCTTGAAATATGGCTTTAGATCAATTCATGTGTACATATGAAACACTATTTCTTTATATGTCTCTCTACAAGTTCTTGCATGAGGAAGTATGCTACAACATTTAATAGCAGCATTCAAGAATAATCATCTGGATCATCTACACCTAATACTAGAGGAATTATATAGACTTTAATGTATCTCTAAAATATTTTAAGAACAATCATTAAAATAATTATTTTCATTTAATTAGATATTATATCCATTAGAAAAAAATTAATTCAAATTAATAACAATAGTGATGATGAATCCTTTAAATGGTTAGATAACTCTGGCAGTGGGTCACTCTAATGGTGACTTGAGATGGAAGTGATTCAAGTCAACAGTGAATCATCTCAGCGGTAGGTAATTCCAACACTTTTCCAAAATTTCTATCTTGATAGTAGGTAATGTATCTCATGGTAGGTCATCTCAACACTTAGCTAAATTTTCATCCTCGGAGTGACTCATCCTCAAAGGTGAGTTATAGCTAGTGGTGAGTACAGTCTAACGATGGTTCCTTCCCAAACTTATCAAAAATTAAACCAATATTACTTATATAATAAAATGATATCATAACACATAAAATTCATTAATATCATAAGAAACATTATTTTTTGATCATTGAAACAAGGGTTCAAATAGTTACTGTTTATTTTCATCATCATATGTTAGTGAATTTGATTATTTCATATAGGTTTCATAATGAGGATTTCAATTATCATTCTTTGATTTGATTATTCAAGGTAGGATAATCATTATGTTCCAATTATTTATTCAGTCCCATGATTATTTTTTTAGAAATTATCAGTATGGTTCATGAGAATTGAATTCATGATGAGCACGTTTTAGGTAATTGATCAATAATAAAATGTTACTTTATAATGATCATTAATTTTTTTTACCACACTTACGTAAACATATTCATGAAATAAATTACTATATATGAAATTTTATAATATCTTGATACATATTCATTATGAAAATTATGATTTTGGTATAACATCTTTCATATGATTGGTTGGACTAACCAAAAAAGAGCATGTTATGCAAGGGAATGAGTTTAGTGACCCTAACTCTATAACCTATAGATAATGTTTACATTATTACATTAGTAGAAGATTTAAGGGATAACACCACAAAGGATTAATCAGTTTAGTTTTCTTGGAAAACTAAATACATACATAACATCCATTTGACATTGGAATATAAAAACATGGCATGAAAAAAATTCGTTCATCCTTGAAAATCATTCAAAGATTACTTATTCATATCACAGGGAAAATAAAGTATAATATATGATAACATAATATGATAAGAAAGGTTTACATACAATAGAATCTATCATGAGTAGATAAGGCATTAACAATATGGTATAGTGGATAATAAAAAAATATGTCATTTAATCAATGACTTAAGATTCAAAATGTGTCCCTGGAAAATATCAACCTAACAATCACATAGATAATAAAAATTAAAATCTTAATAAAGGAAATTCACAATTTTGGATGTAAATATATTATCACCAAGGCCTCATGAAAATACATCATTATCCTTATATCTAGGGCCTTTATGAATAAATATAAATGAATGTGTAGCTATACACTAATTTCCAAACTAATTTGGCCAATTTTTTGTCTCGTGAGACTCGTTGATGGATCAAGGGGTTATCTATAACTGGGACCCACCAGTCGATTACATATATAAAATTTATTCCTCATATATTGAATCAAATATATTATACATAATCAATGTTCTTTATCTATAAATAAATATCTATATTGAACTAAGAATACAAAACATTAATATTTCCCCAATAAATGAAATAACATTCTTAATAATCTTTCATTAAATAACACCATATATTGAAATAGTATGTAGTTATGAAAATATAAAAGTAGTATAAATGATACTGAAAATATCTATCATACTTAAAATATGAACATAAAGGATAAAAATAATGTCCAATGAATAATGGTGAGTGATAGAGAACATAATCATAAGAAAGTTAATAGTCACGACATAAGGTATAATCCATAAATTTGTAAAGAATGATATAAGACCATTAATTCATAAGTAATTAAGGTTTGAAATAAAGGGAATAATTTTGAGAATTATAGATGAAAATGGAATCAAAACTTTAAAAATAACTTTCCTTAAAAATCTTGTAATTTTTTTGAAAAAAATGAAGTCATAAATAATTTCCAAAATTATTTTTAACATTTTAGAAAATAATGAATTTTTATTTTAATATAAAAACTAAAAATTCACAGAATAATGGGAAAAATATTGTCTTTGAAAATCCATATAAACTTGCAGTGAAATAAAATAGAGAATAATGTTCATGGTGGTGGGGAAATCTTTTCACATAGTATACGTTAATAAGAACATTTATTTCACACTTTTGTAAAGGGTCAAAAATGACTTTTTTAGAAATTATTAAAAATATTCAATTTTAGTATTTGTAAAAAAT
This sequence comes from Viscum album, assembly GCA_963277665.1. Taxonomy (NCBI): domain Eukaryota; kingdom Viridiplantae; phylum Streptophyta; class Magnoliopsida; order Santalales; family Viscaceae; genus Viscum; species Viscum album. The sequence goes on from OY728156.1 coordinate 59,896,950, forward strand.
TTAAAGTTAGTATAAAAATTATTTTACCAATAATTTAAGGATAAAAACGTTTATAATTCAATTTGAAGAATATAGATATGTAAGATAAAGGTTTCTAACCAAAAATAATAGAAATAATGTTCACTTTTCTTTAAATAAATTATTTCAGTATTTTTGAGAAATAAATATTGGAAAATTTATAAGAAAACATCAAAACCCTAGAAATTACCAAAGGATAATATGATATAACATATTTAATAAATTAATGATCATATAGTTCTTCTAATGTAAATTTATACACGAATAATCTTAATAGGAGTGAGATTGTAAAATAAAACTCTTTGGATTTAATAACATTTGAATCAAAACCCATTAAAATGGAAAATTTAAATTGAAACTTTAAATAAAATTAATAAAGAGTAATTCATGATATAATATGTTAAAGGGTTAGTATATAGACACTATATAATAAATTAGGTGCATAATATAAAATATATCTCAACCGAGAGGAATTGAAATGGAAAAGCCCTAAACTTAGATTCCTACTAGATTGGAATAGTTATATCCTCTTGAATAATAAATTTAAATTTATTAAATACTTTCTTAATATTTTTTTCTTCTATATTTTATTTTTTGGGTCCTTTTATATTCATTTGACATCTATTCATTGTATAGTTATTTCTTACATCTACCAATTAAGGTTTTTCGATTAATTTACCCACAATAAATTTGGGCATTAATCATGGTTAAAGATATATTGAAGTGGTTCCATTTTATATATAATTTTAATAATGTAATGAAAATAACTTTTATTCATTATATTCATCCGATTTTGGCCTTCGGGCCACCGGTTTGGGCCTACAGGTCTCAGGGCCTTCGGGCCACCAATAACCTTCATGCCACATGGCCTTCAGGCCACCAAGGGCCTTTGGTCCATAGGGATTTTGGGACACCTATATATTTTAGGACACAAGTATTTTGGGCCACATAGATAAATAATCATCCCGGGTAGACCACACAGAAGAAATTCCAAAAGTGGATTCAGAGCAAAGTAGCAACCACTATAGCCGAGCTAACCAGATTTTGAAGAATGAGAGGGTATGACCACTACCATCAATACCAAGCACCATAAATCTCTTGGAAGGGAAATGATCACTGATCAATTATGAGAGGAGGGAAAATAGGTTCCTTAAGATGTAGATACAAAGGAGGGGCTGTTTCTAGTGTGCCATGTCTTGGGCCTTTAAGGTCATGTATTGGGGCTTGTGATTATGGGCCTTCGGGGCATGTATGGGCCTTGTGACTTGGGCCTATAGGTCATTCAAGGGTTCCCTATCAACCCTTAAAAAGTGTTATTATCCAAAAATAAATAAAAATATAAGGCCTTTGGGATTTAAGAGTAAAAAAATCACATTGCTTCATGGAGGTGGAGGTTCACATGTACACATGAGCGACGTTATCATTTCCCAACTGATGTAAAAAAGGATAAGTTAGATGATATATTATATTTACCAAATCATAATTATTTAATATATATTATATTTATTAATTAATTACATATTTATCTCTATCCAAGTTAGGTGGTAATGAAGAATTAATTACACCGTTATGTGGACACGATAGTCTGTACATATGCATGAGAGATATTTTCATGTTTTATTGGATGGAAATGAGATAGAAAATGAATAAAAAATTAACTAATAAAATATAATTATAGTAAATATACTTATGTAATTATGATAATATGGTTATTGAATATTTAGATGTGGTTTAAGATGAAAGGAACTTTGAAAATCTTGGTAAGAACATATACTTATTCCTTTGGTTATCTATTTTACCGTACACTTTATGCCTTCTTGAAGTGACCTTTGGTGAGACCAAGACCTCTAGGTTGAGAAAAATAATGTTGTGAAGGAATTTGTGTTTTTATTTTTCAAGATAATTATCTCAACAAGTGTGGATAATAGAGGATAGGAAGTGACCTTTTATAAGTGAGGTGGTAGAAAACCAGTAAATACTTGAACATTTATTATAAAATATATGTCTTAATTAAGTAAAATGAACCCAAATTATCATAGCTTCAAATATATGGAGGGTTCGGTCAGAATCTAGGAAACCAATGAGATTTAGTCATGTTATTTATGTTATATTAAATCCTAATCCATTTATATTGTCCCTTTTAACTCATTTTACTCTTAACTGATGTGATAAATTGTTATCATGGTTAGAATTCATTATGAACAAAAATTAATTTGACCTCATTACCTAATATTAATTATGATTATTCTAAATATGGCATCCATTTCAAAATATTCAATTTCTAGAATATTTAAAAAATTACTTTTAATGTAAGTTTTCAAAATTCAATGGAAAATTGTTATTAAAAAATAGTCTCTTAAGGAAACTAATTTTTCTTAAAAATAAAAAAATGAAAGGAACATTTTGAATAATTGATTAAAAGTCTGTAAAAATATTTTTTATTTGAAAAAATTAATTATATGTATAAAATGTCATACAGAGATTTCTATGTTCACCATTATATTTTTTCAATGAATTATATTACATATTAAATATATATTTAGTTTATCAAAAAAGTTGTGTAGACTTTCACATCATTTTTTATCATGTTAATTTCATTAAAGTGATATTATTTTTCAAATCTATATTTTTTACTATTCACACAAAAATAAATTATTTTAGAAAATTACAAAAACGTTACACTAATATAATTTTGATATGATGAAATAAAAAATAAAGTCATATCCGTGCACAAATGTGTTGAAATCATTTTTAGAAAGAATTTATTTTCACAGCATAAAATTAATTTATTCTCATTTGTTTCTTAGTAACAACCATTAAAAAATTGGTGATTTATTTTATTGAATATAATATCAATAAATTTATTCAAAAAATATTAAAAATTAGTGATTAAATTAATTTATTAAGATTAAACTACATCACACATTTAAAAATATATTTTTGAAAAGTATATCTTATAACCATCAAATGGTTTTATATTCATTTCTAAAAAATTATAATAAATGTATTAATGATTATTAATTAGTTTATATATATAAAAATAAAATTTTAATAATTTAATACTCAACATAATATAAAATTATCTTTTACATGTAACATTTTGAATATAAATAAAACCCACTTTTATAAAAAAAAATGGTCCATTTAAACTTTAATTGTTCTTAAACTTATAAGATTTAATTATTATCATTCAAAATTGTGTACTTATTTCCTAAGAATAAATCAATTTATCTCTATTAAAAAAAATATATATACATTTTATAATGTGAAATTACTATTAATACCCACAAATCCAATGAATAGGTTATAAAGGCAATGTTTAAATAATAATATTTATATAGAACATCATGGTTTATTTAAGCTCAGTGTTACATGTATCACAAGCTATCATATATAGTATTTATAAACCAAAATATTTATGTTTCAAATTATCATCTCCTTATAAAACTTATTCCATAAAAAATTTAATTCATTTTATATAAATGATCATATCATGACATAATAATTTTATCTTGAATTTTAATATCTAAGACTAAGAAACATATTATTTCATAATAAATATTTTTTTGAAATATATGGGTTCCTTTATAAGACTTATATACATGTAAATGTGTTTCCAGTATCATATCATGATATTGAGGTGATACTTTTCACCAAAAACCTAATAGATTTATCTTACATTGCTTGAATTTGAGGAATTATAAGAAAATATACTCTCTTAATTTCATTCATTGTTTATTCTTGAAGCATTTTTATACCACTGATTCATCTCATATTCAAATTGATGAATGAACAAGCTAGTTTTTTCATGCCTGAAGCCCTAAAATAAATATCGAATTCATCATGAGATCCATTAAAGGATAGTATTATCCAATGTATGAAATAATTTCTTACCTTTTATTCCTCCTATTTTTAGAAATATACTAAAACCAAAAATGATTAGCATATGTAAAAATAATATTCAATAAATTAAATCATCAAATCATGAGAAATATTTTAATCTCTAAAATCTCAATAATAACTCCCAAGGTTTAATATTAATCATTAAACCTGAAATATAATGACCCAGACATTTTACACATATTATTACAAGATTTTAGGCATAATTATCTATTAAATACAAACTAAGTGTCGAAAAGAATAGTATATTTGGAAGAATACGTACATAAGTAAAAAACATGAAACTAGAATAAAAAATATTTTTATTAATATTCATAATGATATACTAGTTCACTTTGAGGTCCTATATTTGGATAGGATAAACTAGGAAAATACATAGACATAAGGGGTGAGATAAAAAGCTAAGTAAGGGAATAAACATGGAAACGAAGCATAAAGCATGTGTCAAAAGGCATAACATGATAGCATAAAAAGAATGACACATTAATACACACACATAGATATATATATATATATATATATGACTTATAAAACATGAAATCCTATGATCATTTAAATATATAAATGTGGAAGAAACACATATCATGATATAAACATGAGTCAAGGATAACTGCAAAGGCGATATGACATGGTGCACAAAGTCCCATAATGGATTAGGTTTACTCTCTAATCCCATACATAACTTCTCATGATAAAAAAATTACCCAATGAATTGGAGATCTATTTGGAAACACCTATTATAACATGATCATGCATATGTGTGACACATGAAGAAATAAACATAAGGAATAAACATAAAGGTTACCCATGGAAAGAAATAAATTTCATAAACATGTCATAAAGATTAAACAAAGGGAATATCATAATGTTATAAATTAAATAAAGAATTTAAATCATTCTTGGAAATTCATAAGGAAAAAATAAGATTAGATCATGAATAATGATGTTCAAATGAAGTGAAAATGTGAAAAAGAGTGGTTATGTAACTTTAGAAATCTTTTACTTAAGCACGGTTTAGGGAAATGAATAAAGAGTATTTAAGGAATAAATATTTACATAAAACAAAAAATGAACTAAAGATAATTATCATGATAAAATAAGTGATTTTGGAAAATATTTTTTGCTTATAAATTTTTTGTATTGTAATTCAAAATGGGTAAGAAATAGAGAAATTCCCTTTAATTTGGTTTGATTATTAAGAAGTATTGATAATGGAACCTTTTAAAAATGTAATTAAAAATCAAAGAAAGATAAATTTAGATATATACACATGTGTGGAAAATATATACATAATTTATGAGAAGTATATAACAATTAAGAAATACATTGGGGTAAAGGGAGATAAAACATAACCCAAAAAAATGGTGGTTCATAGAGACCCCTTACCTTATATTCGAATGTGTTATCCACTTGAACTTAATGTCCTGGATAGTAAAATTAGATTCATTAATAAATTAATTCAGAATATTATATATATATATATATATATATATTTTATTTATTAAAATTTTATTTAGTTCATTTATATCCATTTTTATGAGTTGTAAAGTTCAATTTCATCATTCCAGGAGCATTGGTTTCATGGTTTCATGATCAGTTCACTAGTGTATAATTATAGAAGTTATTTTAAAATTAGAATAATTATCTTGAAGTGAAATTATATGTTTTTAATTTACTTCCATAATTTTAAATTGTATAATATATCATTTTTTTCTAAAATGAGGATGATTTATTTGATAAAACGTTAATGAAAAATGTTTTGTTTATTTTGGCGCTTTTTACAACCATCACAAACTAGTATTGTTCTATTTAATATTATATCTATATATTAGTTAAATAACATGAAATAAGTTATAATATTCATATTAAATTCTTATAAAATGTTAATAATGTTTTTATGACCATCCTTGAATGTGATAATGGAAAACAAAAACTCATCATCCACGACGGTGGTGAACTGACATATTACGGACAATGTTTTCATTTTTAAAATAAAAGGACAAGAGAAGGTAATTGATTATGGGTATTCTATTAAAATAATAAAATTCTAGAATATATATTATAATATAATTATAATTTCACTTTTTATAGTGGGTTAAGATAAGCTAGAAGAAAGAAATAATTTAAAAGAAAAAGATAGAGGATTTTACTTCTTAAATGTCATCTCCTTGAGAACCTCCTTAAAGAACATGGAATTGGTCAGTTGGGAAGAAAAAAACACTATGATTTTTGGAAGAGGATTTGGAAGGTAATTGGGCATAATATTGGGAATCTCAAATGATTATAAGGTGTGAGGAGAAGGGATGGTGAGGGGTGGTATTTGTAAGGAGAGGAGATGGGTTATTATTATTAATATATTCATTATTTTATTATTTTGACTCAATACTATCAATAGTATGATTATTATAAATATATATCGTAACTAATACATGTGATTCCAAACTAATGGGTTCTTTCAACACCTGTGACTCAAAAATTCAAGTATTTGGTTTATAATGTTAAATATTTCAAATTAATGTATCTCACTTTTCACCAAAAATTCAATTAATTTAGAAAAAAATAAAACTAACCATTTTTTGATGCATATATTTCAAAAATGGACTTCATTTTATGAAAATAATTTTCTAAATATGATAAATTTAATTTTTAAATAAAATTATCATTTATTTAAAAAATAACAATTTTTATATTATAATCAATTTTAGGAACCTTTGAAAAATTACTTATGTTTTCATAAAATTTTCTTATAATTATAATAAAACATAATATTAATTTATGAATCCATTTTCTAAAATTTAATTTTCTTTTAAATAATTATATTCATTATAAAATCAAAAATAAAAAATTTACTTTTTACAAAAATACTCACACTTAATTTATCATTTATTTTCTTGTAACATGATTTAAATATATTAAATTTTAATTTTATATAATACCTAAATATAATTTTACATTTCCATATGTGAGGTTATTATTCAGAAAGACATATTATTATTCTTAATGGTCATAATACTATTCAAATACTCATGTTAATATTCTAATGGTTAGATTAATTTTCCAATGATCATATTTATAATGTTCATAAAGGTTCACTACTTCTAATAAATACCAAAAATCCCATTCATTATTCACTCACTTGTATATACTATCATGGTCACTTATACATTCATCTTCAAATTTAATTATATATTAATAAAATTATGTTTTATTTATATATATTTTTTCATGACTGTGGTCATTCGGGTGGATCGAGAAGATCCAAATTATCCAATTATTATTCTCTTATTTTCTCTTTATTTTATCACAACAATATTTGGAATTATTATCAGTTTCTTTTATGAATAATGTGTCATTCTTCATTTATGATAAAAAAATTGGTTTCTCTATGTGATGTGTGTGCTTATACTAGATGAAATAATTATAATAAGGGAAAGTCCATTGATAAAAATTTTTGGTCGTTACATTCTCCCCCTTATAAAATTTCACCCATAATTTTTTTACATTATAATGTGAAAACCATTGAGGGTACTTCTACTTCATCAATTACTCCAGTTCCCATGTCACCTCTTTATATTTATGGTTCCTCTATAGTACTTTGATTAGGTGAGTAGTCTTATTGCATTGAACATTATCTCCATAGTCTAAGATCTTTCCTTACTACTCCTTATAAGTGGGTGAAATTTCTAGTTATACCAACTCTAAATTTAGTACATGTGAGGGATATATTCTATTATTATTTAAGAGGTATATGTGAAATAAATCATATACTTGGTACATGTTTGGTGGAAGTTCTAGTTGATAGGCCACAACTTCAATGCGATCAGGAATATCAAAGGGACTAATGTTCATAGGAATTCTATTTCCCTTTTCCCAAAATCTCATAACTCTACTCCATGAAGATATTCATAGTAATACCTTATCCCTAACCTCAAACTCTAAGTTCTGTTGACGATTATTTTCATAGATCTTCTGTCGACTTTGGGCTTCCCTGATGTGATGATGGATGGTTTTCACCTTTTATACCATTTCCTTGACCATTTAATATCCTAACTGATTATTCTCATTGACTTCATCCTATAATTATGTTTTTTAATTCTCTTCCTATAAATGGATTTATGTAGATCCATTTGGGTGCTTGAGTGGAAACTATTATTACAAGGGAACTAGACCATATGAAGATGTTGTTCTCATCCTCCATTTATGTCTATAGAGAATTATATCAACATATCTTTGAATGTATGTATAGTAAAATTAGAAAAGCCATCAATATGGGGTTGATAATCCATATTGAAGTTCAGATCAGTTTTTAGGGCATGTTAGAGAAATTTCTAGAACTTGGAGAAAAATATCAAATCTTGATCAGATACAATTTATAATGGTACTCTGAATAGCCTTACCACTTCTCTAATGTATATTCATTAAATTTTATCAAGTGATAAGTAATCTCTATGTGAAATAATTTGATCATTATTTTTATGAAAATCCATAAAAACCCATATTGCATTATTTCCTATGGATGTCTTCAGAATTCCATTAAAAATGTCCAATATGATGTTTTCCCATTTTCATAAATGTATGGGTATTGGTTACATCATACCCTTATACTTATTTCCTTTGAGCCTTCAATTATTGACATACCATGAACTTTGATTTAAATTTAATGATATCCTTCTTGATATTTTCCCACCAATACAGCTATATATGATATTGATACATCATTTTTCTCCCTGGGTGGATGGAGAATGTTGATCTATATGAGTCATTTAAAAACCCTTACTTTATCACAAGATTTTATGGTAAACTTAGTCATGACCTAAATTATATTACTCATTCCTCATCAATTTAAAACTCTAAGGATTTCCCATTTTTGATATAACCCACCTTAATTTGAATTTCCACATCATTTCTTTGAGAATCATTTATCTTCTATATAAGGGATGGTTGAGAAATCATTTGAGAAAGGAATGATGATGTTTCTTCCCTTATGATTCCCATGTACATAATTTGTAAGTCTAAGAAGATTGTATCCTTATAAATTCTCATCATTGATAAAGTTGTAGGATCCTTTCTACTTTGATCATATCCCACTTTACACAATTTAACAGGAATGAAGTGAATTGAGAAATTATAATACTTTATGAGATCTAACCATATTCTCTCGCGAATATTAACATACTTTTGTGTGAAAATATGTTTAAGGGTATTGTGATGAGTATATATCTTACAGTTCTCCCCATTGAGATAATCCTGCTATATTTTTATTGTAAAGATCACATATTACAAATCCAGATCATGTGTGGGATAGTTTTTCTCATGAAGTTTCAACTACCTTGTTGTATAATCTATCACTTTATAATTTTTCATCAGTACACAACCTATGACCTTTTTTGAGGTAATTTTGTATACCATGAATATTACCAACTTGTGGTTAGTATAAGTACTAGTGTAGTGATAAGCCTCTTTTTATTTTTTTGAAGTATTCTTCACATTCCTTAGTCCATAAAAAATTTACTCCCTCTCGAGTAATATTTTTTGTGGGTTTTAAAATCATGAGAGGTTCCTCAAAAATCATCAGTAATACCTAGAAAGGATATGGAAACTATGGATTATAGTTATAGATACAGATCTGGACCACTCCTTGATTACATTTATCTTATAAGGGTCCAATTATATCTATTTTTTGGTGATAAAATTCCCTAAGATATATAATTCCTCTATCTAGAAATCACATTTATTGTACTTTTCATATAGTTTCTCCCATTGAAAAGTCATTAACACAGTATTCAAATTCTCCTCATACTACACCTTTATCTTCAATTATATCATAATATATCTATAAATACTACTAATTTTTTGAGGTAATATATAAAGACTCTATTAATTAAGTATATAAAAATTTTGGTTCATTATTGAGTCCTAAGGGAATCACTATTAACTCATAGTGTCTGTACCTCATTCGAAAGGAATCCTTGGGAATATATTTCTTTTCACCTTTAGAGTGATATTCTGGTTAAAGGTCCACCTCATAGTAATACTTGGACCCATTTAGTTGATAAAATAAGAAATTTATCTGTGGTAGGGATTAGTTGTTATTTCTTGTGATTTTTTGAGCTTGTGATAATCAATGAAGAGCCGCATAGATACATCCTTATTCTTGATGAAGAGGATTGGTTCACCCCATGATGAAGCACTCAGGTATATAAAACCCTTATCTAGATTCTATTGTAACTACTTCTTTAGTTATTCTAACTCAATGGTTTCCATATTGTAAGGATTATTTAATATTAGTGGAGATCTATGTATAATTATAATTGAGAAATCAACCTCTTGGTTTGGAGGAAGACCATGAAATTATTTAGGTAACACAACAGTGTAGTCCCTCATAATGGAAATGCCTTCAAGAATGATTATATCATTTGTATCAATCATTTTAACTATATATTATTATTCATAAAAAAATATATCCATGCTTTAGAAGAATATTCCAAAGGATACTCATCCTAATTCTTACATTTCTACATAATTGGAGGATGCCTTAGGCTACGAAGAGTGATATGCCTTTCCTGAATTTTGATGTTAAATTTATATAAATAAAGATAATCTATTCCCACTATATCATAAAACTCCACCAAAAAAGTAAGATGATATTTTTTGTGAGTTTTAGTCCATATACATTGAATAAGGAGGAGTTATATACTTAATATATAATAATATCCCCATTTTTATTCACATAGATAACTCAACCTTTATATTTTGAGGTGGTATTTGAATAGTTATACTAAGCTTATAAAATATGAAATAATTTTTTTAAAAAATTTACTTTTATATTCTTGAATGAATAACTAGTGAACCTATCACCATATCATTTTTGTAATCCGCCTCATTATTAGTGATATCATATTCCCTTCCATGTTTCCTTAGAGGTTGTCTTCCTTTATTTTCCCTAACAACCCTTGGTTTAGGGCATTGGATCACACAATTTCCTTATTCGTTGTAGTTGAAACACTGTACTATACGCTGAGTGTTGACCTAGAAATTCCTTTCCTCTTAAGTATTTTTGGGATTCTTCATATTCCTTCAGAAATTATTAACCTAATATCCCTCTTTTATATATTTGAAACATCTCTCGATTCCCTTTATATAGTTCCTAGGATGCTTCTTCCCACACTATTGACACATAGGATGTTATTCTTTTTTTATCCATTGATCCTGCAATATTAGACAACATATTCATAATTTTATCTCTAATCCAAAGAAACCATTGAGAGTCTCAAATATATTTCTAAAACTTAATGTAATAACATAAAATATCTTCATAGATTTCAAAGTCTTTAATCACCTAGTATTTTCATGGACTTGGATTTAATCTACTAAATAATCGATCCACCATGCTTTAAGTGTTCATGACAAAGCTATATGTGTATAGTTAAGGCATTGTAAATTTTTCCTCATATGCTTTGATATACTCATCTTCCTTTTTCTTTAGTTTTTGGAATTACCTCTCTATATTAAGATGAAGAGTTTAGGGAAAATATTTATTAAAAAATATTTTCTTGATTCCTTCCCATTCCAGGGAATTAATTTCCCCCATATAATTTGTTTTCTGATCAGTGTCCACCACTAATCAACTTCTCCATCAAAACGATAGACCTACGATATAACTATATCATCTTTTGATCACTGAATGACATATCATATATTATCAATGGATTTAATCCATTGTTCCATGATGAAAGAATCAGAAAATAAACTAAATATTGGAGACATTTTTTGAATAAAAGATTCAACCACAACTTACTCTTTATTAGTAGAAGGAGGTCATTTCACATGATTCAAATCATTAATTATAACTTGATATAGTTGATCTAGTATTGTTATGAAATTATGAGCTCTTGTCCCTGTTAGGACTAGAATCTCATTAGAGAAATCGTTATATTTATTATCACATTTGTTTTATACACAGGTTCTCTTATTTTAATCCATTAAGTAAAAAAAGAAAAAAGAAAAATATGAGGGATAAATACTTAGCTAATTATCATATAAAAAGTAAACTATGAACATAGAAGTAAAAACATATAAATGAAAATTATATCCTAAATTATGATTCCCTATGTTACAATATAGACTATCCACTGTGTTTAAATTGTCCTTAGGGTTCTTACTAATGTTTTTTTATTAATAATCCCCCAAAATAACTAGACTATAATATGATAACAAATATAGAAATGGTATCCATTTACACATGTACTTACATTATTTTAGGCATAATTATCCATTAAATACAAACCAAGGATCAAAAATCATAGTGTATTTAGAAAACTAGATACATAATTATAGAACATGTAACTTAAAAAAACATATTTTTATTAATATTAATAATGAGATATTAACTCCATTTGAGCTCCTATATATTCATAGGATAAACAGGTATAATACATAGTTAAAAGTGGTGATCTAAAAATCCCAATAAGGGAATAAACATAGAAACAAAGCATAAAGAATTGGTTATAAGGAATAACGTGATAAGAAAATAATGGTGAATGAATAAAAATACAGAGACATAACTTATAAAACATGTAATAATATGATAATTTAAATATAGGAATATGAAAGCAACACATAACATGAAATAAACATGAGTTAAGATAAACTGCTAAGACAATATTACTTGGTGCACAAAGTCCCATAATGGATTAGGTTTAGTCCATAATCCTATACATAATGTCTCATGAGAAAAACTTTACCCAATGAATTAGAGAACTATCTAGGTGAAACCATCATAAAATTTTCATACATATGCGTGCCACATTAAGAATTAAACATAAGTAATAAACATAAGGGTTACCCATGGAAGGAAATGGGTTTCATAATCACATAATAAGACGTAACCAAAGGGAGTATCATAATGGTATACATGAAATAAATAATTTAAATCATTATTGGAAATTGATAAATGGAAGAAAATAATATATCATGAAAAATTATGTTCAAATAAAGTAGAAACATTAAAAATAGTGGTTAGGTAACTTTAGAAATGTTCCACTTAAGCGTGGGTTTGGGAATATAATAAAGAGTATTTAAGGAATAATTATTTCCTTAAAACAAGAAATTAAATAAAAAGTATTTTCATCATAAAATGAGTAACTTTGGATAATATAGTTAGCTTATAAAATTTTATGGAGTGTAATTAAAAATGGGTAAGAAACAGATATATTCCCTTTAATTGGGTTTTCTTATTTTGAGGAAATGTGAAGGGAACATTTTAGAACAAGTATTTCCCCAAAAAATAAAGATGAATCGAGTTATATAATCATTTTTGAAATATATAAATGGAATTTATGAGATTTATATTAAAATAATTAAATAATATATTGGGTTAAATAGATGTAAAGTGTAATGAAAATGAAAAAATGGAGGTTCAAAGAGATCCTTTACCCTATGTCTGAATGCATTCTATACTTATACTTAATGTATGGGATAATAAAATTATAGTAATTAATTAATTAATTAAGAACCTATTACACATATATTTGATTTATTATAATTTTATTAAGTCAATTTATGTCTATTTTTAGGAGTTATAAAGTTCAATTTCATTGTTTTGGGAGTGTTTGTTTCATGGTTTCATGGTTGGTTTACTTGTGTATAATTATGGAAGTTGTTTTCAAATTGGAATAATTATATAGAAGTGAAATTATATGTTATTCATGAACTTAATTAAGTTTAAATAACCCCATATATCATTTTTTCTAAAATGATGATGATTCATTTGATACAATGTTAATGACAAATGTTTATTTTATTTTGGCGATTTATATGACCACCACAAACTAGTATCGTTTTATTTAATATTATGTCTATATTTTAGTTAGAAACATGAAATAAGTTATAATATACATAATAAAATAATATTTAACCATAATAATGGTTTTATTACCATTCTTGATGGTGATAACGGAAAAAAACTCTTTATCCATAAAGGCGGTGAATCGACATATTACAAATGGTGTTTTCATTTATACAATAAAAGAAGGAGAGAATGGATTTGATGATGGATATTACATTAAAAAAATAAAATTATAGTATATATATGATACTGGAGGTATAATTTTACTTTGTATAGGGTGAGGATAAGGTAGAAGAAAGAAATAATTTTAAAGGAAATGATGGATGATTTTACTTCTTGAATTTCGTCTCCTTGAGAACCTCTTTAAGGCTCTTGGAATTAGTCTTTTGGTGGTACCAGAAGAACTAAGACATGGGGAATAGGCTTGGGAATGGAATTGGGTAGAATATTGGCAAGATAAAAATCTGATAATGTGTGGGGATAAGGGGTTGTGAGGGGTAGTATTTATTAGGGGAGGAGAGGGGTGTTTTTTTATTATTTTATTCATTAGTTTATTATTTTGACTCAAGACTATAAATGGTATTGATTATTGTGACTATATACACTAAATATTTCATGTTAGTTTTAAATAATTAGTTCTTAAATCATCTATGACTCAAAATTTATTGTATTTGGTTTATAATATAAATTACTGTAAATTACAATATTTCACTATTCACCAAAAAATCAATTATTTTATAAAATCCCAAAAAATAATCCTAACCATTTTTTTACATGTGGATTTTAAAAACGGAATCAGTTTAATGAAATTTTTTTATAAATAAGATAAATTTAATTTTTAAATAAAATCACCATTTATTTGAAAAATACCAATTTTAATATTATAATCGATTTTATGATGCTTTGAAAAAAATACTTATGGTATCATAAAATTATCTTATAATTATAATAAGACATAATATTAATTTATGAATCAATTTTATAAAATTTAATTTAATTTTAAATAATTTTATTCATTATAAAATTGAAAATAAAACATTTACGTTTTACAAAAATACTTACACTTAATTTATAATATATTTTCTTGTTCTATGGTTTAAAAATATTATATTATATTTTTATATGATACATAAATATTATTTTACATTTCCATATGTGATGTTACTATTATAATGATCATATTACTATTTCTAATGATTAAATTAATATTTTAATGGTCAGGTTATTATTCCAATAGCCAGATTACTATTCCAATGGTTAGATTTATAACAGTCATGTGGGTTCAATACTTCCAATAAATACCTATTAACCCATTCATTATTCATTAACTTGAATATTATCTAAGGGTTATATATAATTTCATCTTAAAACTTAATTTTTTATTATTAGCATTATGTTTTATTACTAGAACATTGTTCATGAGTGTGGTCATTCTAGTGGATTGAGCATATCCAAATTATCTAATTCTTATTCTATTTTTTTATATTTATTTCCTCATCATAATTTTTCTCATTCCTATAGGTTTATTTTTTGACTAATGTTCCATCTTTTATTTATGATAAAAATGTTTTTTTGGTTTCTCTATGTGATTTCTGTGCTTATACTACATGACATAATTATAAGAAGTGAAATTCCCATGATAAAATTTTTGGATCATTAATATAAAAAAATTTACAATATTATATAACAAATTTGAATATATCATATTCATATATTCACACAAATTTACTATAATTATTTTAATAACCTATATTTTATGTTATATTTCTCTTTAAATAAATTTCATTGATAACTTGCTTTACCCGCAACACTGAGTTTTAGAAAGCCGTGAGAACCTTTTGAAATTTTATTACATGAAAATTATATCCTTTTTTAATTCACCATGTCTATATTATCTTTGGTTGAAATTTTTAGATTTTCTGAATAGATATATTTTTCATTGAATAGTGAAAAAATACTATTTTTTTTGTAAAACTATAACTTCCTTTAATTTAAAAGACCCATAATTTTTTTAATTTAATAATAAAATAAAATTATCCTCATTTAGTTATAATAATATGATTTATTGCTTTTGAATCATCATTGTACCATATTTTTTTCTAAGTTCATTTTTGGACTTAAAAAATCATTTATCTAAAAAACTATTTTTCGTTGCATTTTTCATTTTATTAATAAGTTAATTTATGCCACTTTTGAGAATTTATTTTGATAAAATATATTTAATATTTATAATTAGGGTGTTAAAATTTTCTAAATAGTTCCCTTTTATTTATGTTCGTTATGAATAGTAACCTTGGTGGATATTTGTCACCTTAGTAATGGTAAAACTAGTAAAACATGTTATAATGTTGGGTTAGCCTATAAAATTTACCTAATACTTGAATTTATCATATTAGATGAATTTATTTCTGACATTTACATCTAATTATTGAAAATATTTCTACTTGGTTCCATTTTTCATTGATATTGACCTTCATATTAATTTAGGAAAAGAATAAAAACAAAATTTCACACTTTGAATTTAATATCTTATATATTTTTTCATAAGGATGGAAAGATGTTATGTTTAGTGTTAAACTTTCATTTTAAATATGAATTAATTTTTTATATCATGGTAATTTATTTTTAATTTTTAGTGATTGAATAATTACCTTAAATTCTTACACAACACGAACACAATATTTATTCAATTAATAGAAAAAATTAATGATTTTAAAAATATTAAAAGTAATAAAATTTTGATTAATTATTGTATTCTATGAATTTTATATACTAATATATATTATTAATTATGTGTTAAAGTATTATATTTTAATTGATTTTTTTGGTGCCTTTAATGTCAAATTAAATGAATAGTGTCAAAAATGATATGAATGATATTTTATGAAAATATTTTTTTTAAATTTTTAAAAAATAATAAAAACCTTAAAATATGAAAATTAGGATAAAATATGGTCCAAAATTTCATCTAATGTCCATCTGTGATCAATTTATTACCTTATAAGTAAAATCACAATCCTTTATTATTTTAAAATTTGTTACCATGGTTAACGATAAAATTAAGGTTAAAAATGATATCTAAACTTGTAACAATTTTATTGGATGATTATATTAAGAAAATATTCTTCTTATATTCAAATCTATTCCATTTTGGAACAATTTTACCAGAGTTAGACACATATTATATTATAATATTTTAAGAATTTCCAAAAGTACCCCGCCCCTCACTTATAAAAGAACACCCCTTCTCTATTTTATTTACACCACATATATCCATATAGATTGAACAAACCCAAAAAAAAAATATATTCTACAATCACATAGCCACCAATTAGAGGTTTTTTAATTCTTAAAAGACCATTCCAAGGGTCCTTAGAATCTAATGGAAGTATATTAAAGAGAAGTAATCATCAACATTCACTCTTTAAAATGTATGTATTCTTATAATTACTCAAAATATATTGTAAACATACAAAAATAATAACCCAAATATCATAAATATATTGAGATGTTATTATGATTATGGTAAAACTATTTTTCATCTCATTTCCATCCTATGAAAAGTGAAAACATCACTCGTGTGTATGTATGACTTACTGTCTCTATAAGGACCCGACCTTAAACATTACTTATTATTGAATTAAATGAATAATTCACATTGAGGATCTTTTCAGGTTTAGAGTTTTAGATAATTATGACATAACTATTACATCTCAAATATTACAAAGTAGAGGCATCAACTCAGCTTCCATTTTTTTCACAAAAATAAAAACTCTTGAACAAAAGAGTCATTTCTAGTTCCTTGTTTTAGACAGCCTGACATTTCCTTGATCCCATCCTTAACCCTATTCAACTTTAGGTCCTGTGAAAACATTTCAAAAACTTGGGATGAGCATAAAAAGCTCAATAAGGGTTATAATAGTACGGAAAGAAAACATCAGTCCATGTATACATAAGAATAAATGAAATCATACTTTACTCATAAAACATAAGCAATTTAACATACCCCATGAAATCATAAGATTTATGCATAACTCAATAGAAATCATAAGGCATAAAGGCAACTTGAGGCATTCATAACATTATTACATAGGAAGTAACCCTCATGGTTACGTTTGGAATACTCATCAAAGTATATTCCCTAAACCTCTTCGGAGAAACCTTAGCGTTTAACACCTTCGCATTACCCAATGCATTGGAGAGCTATATCGGGCTCACCCGCCCTTAGTTTATCATGGAACCACCCGTCTTCATAAACAATTCCCAAGAACCATAACATAATCATAGCATATAACTTAAGCATAAATGAAAGATAACATTCCAATATTTCAATAACAATAAAACATTTTAAGATATTGAAATAATGAATCCATTCTAAAAACCATTTTCAAAACCATTTAAAACATTTAATAAAGAGATTTTTGAATCAAAGTGTCCCATACCACTTTGAAGATTTAAACATTTTAAACCATTAATATCCATATAAATAAATCCATAAAAACATTTTGGAAACATGGATATTAATGAGAAATATTTATAAGAATAAATCATTAAAACATTTAAAATGATATTTTAGTTAAAGGGATTTTAACAAAATGAGAGACACTTGAATACAATAATTGAGGAATAACATTTAATCAGAACTCTATAATATCATGAGAATAAAGGGATTCATGATATATTATTCCCAAGGATAGTATATACACCATATAAGAGTGAATTGGTGCATAACAACAATGAAGTCTCAATAGAATTGTAAAATGAGATGAAATACCTTATAAAGATGGTATCCTTAAACTAGGGATAAATCAATCTCATAATTATGTGTTACAAATATAAATACACCCAATATAAGTGGATATTAAGTTTTAAACAACCAGAGGTCATTCACACATATTCATAGGATGACATATTCAATAACTACAAGTTGAACCCAAAGAAATCGAAATTGGGTTAAGAAGTTCCCTCGGTAAAATTCGGCAGCCTAACAACGTCACTTTAAAATTCATAACATTAGTTTATGAGAGAGAAAATAGTATCTCATCACTTGGACATAAAATTTACATCAATAAGGATATATAAGAACATATCCCAACATAAAAAGATGTAAATTAAAAGACATAACAAAATAAGTCTTTTTAAAAGAGGAGTGTGAAAGGTTCCCTTACCGATTTGGGTAACTTTCGAAACGTACAACCCATGAAAGAAGGGTCATACAATAAAGATGTAACTACCCATAAATGAGAGTATATTATAACAATAGTAAAATAATGGGCAATAAATACACCACACAAAAGGAAATAGTGGCCAATGTAGCTTGAATCTCACGAGAATAAAAAGTGAGATGAAAATCCCCTTATAAAAATTCGGCAGCCTAACGACGCCACATAAAACATCCCAAAATGGATTGATGAGACAAAATAAGGTCTCTCATCATATTAACAGAAAATTTACAGAAAGAGTAATATAAAATAACATCACCCAACATAAGAAAGATGAGCTTAAAGTAAGTTACATAAAAAGAGTACTTAAAAATAAAGAGAGAGGTAGGATCCCTTACAAAAATTCGACAGCCTAACGACGCCAATTAAAAATTAATAAAAATGAATTGATGAGAGTAAGAGGGGGTATATCATCATATGAAAATAAAAATTAAATTATGGTGAATATAAAAGAACATCCTCCAACAAAAGAACATGGATCATAAATGAAATGACATAAAAGAGGGTACTTGAAAAGAAAGAGAGAGGTCGGATCCCTTACCTCAAGTCTGACTTGTCTTGTTCGTTTATTTATATTCATGAATAATAAGAATTGGTCAATTTATAATTTCTTAATATCCTCATTTAAAGATTATTATTCAGTTCATATCACATATTATAATGTTACAATAATTGGTTAATAATGTGAGTTCATATCAGACGTTTTTGTCGATGTTTGGTACATGAGTCAAAAATGAACTTGTTTGAAAATGATTGTCCATTTAGTTATAAGTAAATCATATCCAGAATAGTATTAATGATTTAAATATCATATATATCCATTAAATATTCATTTTATACTATTCCATAACATTTGGAGATAAAAATAAATGAAATGCACCGTTCATGGAGACGGTATACCGTACGTACGCGTGAACGCTACTTTCATTTCTTTGACATATTAATGGAATTAAAAATAATTGAGATATATATATATTATAATTAAAGTATAATGTATATGTTTTATAGGTCACATAATTTCATTAATTTCATTCTTTATACATTCCATGTATTGCATGAATGAGTCACATCACTTGAGGGGGCGGTAGTCCACACTTCCTCGTATGAAATTATCGCATTTTCACAACATGCAAAGCATAATGGTATGTTTTAAATATAAAATACAGAAGAATATGGAAAAAATAAATACCATATATATCATATATAAAATACAGTGACATCATAATGGCCACCATTAAAGGTGTTAAGAGAAGATTGAACAATCATCATTTCGTGAGGCAGTAATTCTCCATCCACAGAAACAGTATGTTTTTTAACCATTAGACGGAGGTTTGTGTAAGTATAGATTGAATACTTAACATAAAAACATCCTAGTATATTGAAGATACTGGTTTTGTTACAAAATAAAGGAATAAAAGAGTTTAGGGGTTTGGAGAAGCAAAATAAAACAAAAGAACACAAGTGAAGACAATACCTTTAAATCGGGTAACTCCTCTTGGTTTGAACCAAAAGGGTTTATTTAATAGCATTATTCCCAAGGTGAGGCTTCAATGATTAATAAAGGGATGTGGAGAGATGAAATGGTCAGGGTTTGGACGATCCAAAGGCTTGATATGTGTGGGTAAGGTGGTAGAGGTGGGGGCCTTTTATAAGAGAAGAGGAGGGGCACTCTTGGAAAGTTATAAAATATTACTTTATTATAAAATGATTTTCGGATTTTAAAGGTCCCAAAAGGATATATTTCGAGGATAAGGTGATACGGTTTCTAAATCCACACATCAAATAAGTTTGTGACAAGTGTAAGACTTATATTTAACCCTACCTTCTCATTTTATTTAAATCGTTCATTTATGAGGTAATCACCGCATCATCACGGTGTCATAAATAAAATAATTTATTTAATGTCTAAAAATTATAAAAAAAATATCATGATGTAGGAAATATTTTTAGATTTCCAATGAATATTTATAGTCTAAGATATATTTTATTTAGATAAAATTAAAATTATTTTACTTAGGTGTTACATACTTTGGTTACATTTTGCTTTCTTTAAAAAAATATGATAAAAGGTCATTATCACACTAAAGTGATTCCATGGGGTCCCAAGGTTGGAACAAGGCCTCCCATGGTCGGAAATGAAACCACCAATAGAATTAGGACACATTTTGGGGTCATTTTATATTTTTATGATATTATTTTCTTACCCTTAATTACCCGATTACTAATTAAACACGATAATTAAAGATAATTACCGTTTTTACTATTCATAATGTCAAAAAAAAAGAGTAATAATTAAATAAATTGGACCTTCTGATTCCAAATATGGAATCCATTTCATCAAATTCAAAACACATAAATTGTATTAATTAATTTAAAAGTAAATCTCGTTGTCAAAACAAAAGACGGGTTTTAAGAAGTAAAATTTATCAAAAGATTGAGTTGTTTTTACGTCCAATTGAAAAGTGAAATTACTTAAAATAAACAAAATTGTATTACGTGATAAATAAATAATTCAATTATACTTTAAAACAATTAAAATTACAATATAAAAATATAAATAAATTGGATGAAAAGGCGGTTTTGAATTAAAAACTGTATTTTTCACTATTCAATAAAAAAAATCATTATCAGAAAAATACCAAAAATTAACCTTAATCTATATTTGATATTTCAAATTCCGAAATGATTTACATTTTACCAAATTAAAAACTTAGATGTTTCATTAATAAATCATATAGTTATTTCTCGCTGTCAAAACAAATAGCGGGTTTTTTGGAAGCAATATCTATGAAAAGTTTGGCACTTGTTTATGTCCATTTTCAAAGTGAAATTAATTCTAATGACCACCATTGAATTAAATTGTAAAAATATATTCTAATTAAACTTTAAAACCAATTAAAAAGATAATATAACCATATATTTAAATTAGATTAAAAAGTAGTTTTGATGTAAAATGCAACATTTTTCACTATTTATTAAAAAGAATGAACATTGTCAGAAACATACCAAAAATTTTACCAAAGTAAATTTCAATATCCCAATCATAAAGAATAAGTTTATTTTGACAAATAGAGATTATAAAATTGTCAAAATTTATATTTAAAAAAGGTTCTCCATCAAAAGGTGATAAAATAATCTTTTAAAAATATTAGAGTATTTATTCTTAAAATTGGATTCATTTGGATTTTAAGCCTCTAAAATTTATTGGATAAATGTAAAAATATTTGACAAACATATGTAATTATTTTGTAGTTATTTCTGTTCATTACCTCCATTACAACGGCTAGGCGTTAACTATTATAATATTATTATATTATTAGTGTGCAACGTAAGATTTCAAAGAAACTTGTTGTTGAGTATTGGGTACGCCATCGATCATAGCATTCCCTTTAAAGAAGTATTAACATTTTATTCAAAAATATTGAAAAAAATTAGAATGTAATATTATTTATTTACCTGGGATGTTACATCCTTCCCCCCTTTTGGGAATTGCATCCATGCAATTTCAAAATTGGGCTTGGAAATTTCATTGAAAGTCCCACATCGAAACAAGAGTTAGTAAAACTATCACATTAAAAGAAAGGGAGAGAAGTACAAAGGTCACCCGAGTTAACCCATACTAGGATTCCAAGTATGAAAATATGGATATGGAGGAGAAAACAAAGGGTCATGTTTTGATGGAGAGTGATAGTAAACATGTCTAGGAGAAAGTTAACCACAAGAAAATCACAAACTTGTGATGGGTTAAACTGTATTTGATTCCCCAGTAGGAAAAGTTAACAGACAACATTTTTGTTTTAAGTTACTCTTCATTGAGGAATTTATTTTTGAGCTTAACTAAATCATAATGAAACATACTTACTTTTCACGTAGACTTTCAAATTTAGTAGATTCCTTAATCAAACTCATATTTTCTCCAAAAGACGAGTATTTAAGAAGACTTGTTCGCATTAAGAGTACTATAATCAACTTCTTGAGAATCACCTAATCCACAAAAGAGAACCATATATTTCACATGTCTTTAGATCTCAACCAAAATCAAACCAAAAAGTTTAGTATGAGATCAGATAATACCCAAAAATGATATTTTTTTCACAAAAAGAAAAACTACTCCTAATCTCCAAAATTTGTCAAACAAAACCCAAAGTTCAACAAAGACCATTCAATAAACATCTATCCATAAAATTCTTCAAATTACACCCAACTAATATTGAAACCCAAATATTTGAAGGATTTAATCACATGGTCTCCTAAGGTACAAATTAACATTTATCTTCAAATAACATCAGTTGCTCTTAAAGTCTCATACTGAAAAGTAATTAACCTAATCACATATCCTCTATGATAGGTTAATAATTTACATAGATAACACAAAATCAACTTACTCTTGATTCATAAAATCATCCAACTAAAAAAAATTAGTCAAACTAACCAAGGACTTCACGTAGTCCAGTGGTAAGCGATAAATACCAGTTGTACTTTGGTTGTGGGTTCGATCCTGTAGCTTTGTCCGACGCGACGGGTTGTCACAGGGTCTACGTGTTTTCCTTTTTCCAAAACTATATAATTATTAAAACATTCCCCAAAATGAGATAAAATCTTCAAAAATAACCATAACATAATTTAACCTTAAGTTTATCTCATGTCGTTCATATTCCATCATAACGTATAGTAACCCACAATTACCTCAAAAGTAAGGATCATATAAACCCTAATGGTTACCTTTATAATTATTACCTGAACTTCCATGTCGAGTTGGTTCTCTCGTACATTACGTATTAGAGAACTCAGCAAGGTTCAAGTGGTTGATCATGACACCTGATAGTTGTTTTAGAATAACCACGAGATTTCTCATTGAATCCCCCATTTAATCCAGTCTCTTAATCAGAGAACCACCACAGTTGACATCAAACCCATTGTCACTTTGGTTCTTACTAGATCCATCTATTTACTAAAACCAGAAATGTCAGTGTGAGTATATCAACAAAATCATTATGTACTAAAGAGGAAGATAAACACTAATATATACTTATCCAAGTTATCTCAAACTCATTCCAGCCTTCAAAAATAACAATGACTCTATCTAATATAATAACCATTGTGGTTATACACAATTTTTCACTTAACACTCTTACCACTAAAGTTATCTAAACCATCCTTTGATACCAACTATAAGGACCCAGCCTTAAACATTACTTATTATTGAATTAAATGAATAATTCACATTGAGGATCTTTTCAGGTTTAGAGTTTTAGAGAATTTGGACATAACTATTACATCTCAAAGATTACAAAGTAGACGCATCTACTCAGCTTCCTTTTTTTCACAAAAAAAACTCTTGAACAAAAGAGTCATTTCTAGTTCCTTGTTTTAGATAGCCTGACATTTCCTTGATCCCATCCTTGACCCTATTCAACTTTAGGTCCTGTGAAAACATTTCAAAAACTTGGGATGAGCATAAAAAGATCAGTAAGGTTTATAATAGTACGGAAGGACAACATCAGTCCATGTATACATAAGAATCAATGAAATCATACTTTACTCATAAAACATAAGCAATTTAACATACCTCATGAAATCATAAGATTTATGCATAACTCAATAGAAATAATAAGGCATAAAGGTATCTTAATGCATTCATAACATTCTTACATAGGGAGTAACCCTCATGGTTACGTTTGGAAAACCCATCATAGTATATTCCCTAAATATCTTTGGAGAAACCTTAGAGTTTAACTCCTTCACGTTACTCAATGCATTGGAGAGCTATATCGGGCTCACCTGCCCTTAGTTTATCATGGAACCACCCGTCTTCATAAACAATGCCCAAGAACCATAACATAATCATAGCACATAACTTAAGCATAAAGGAAAGATAACAATCCCATATTTCAAGAACAATATAACATTTTAAGATATTTAAATAATGAATCCATTCTAAAAACCATTTTCAAAACCATTTAAAACATTTAATAATGTGATTTTTGAATCAAAGTGTCCCATACCACTTTGAAGATTTTAAAATTTTGAACCATTAATATCCATATAAATAAATCCTTAATTTTTTTTTGAAAACATGGATATCAATGAGAAATATTTATATTAATAAATCATTAAAACATTTAAAACGATATTTTAGTTAAAGGGTTTTTTAACAAAATGAGAGACACTTGAATACAATAATTGAGGAATAACATTTAATCAGAACCTTATAATATCATGAGAATAAAGGGATTCATGATATATTATTCCCAAGGACAGTATATACACCATATAAGAGTGAATTGGTGCATAAAAGCAAAGAAGTCTCAATAGAATTGTAAAATGAGATGAAATCCCTTATAAAGAAGGTATCCTTAAACTAAGGATAAATCAATCTCATAATTATGTTTGAAAAATTTAAATACACCCAATATAAGGGTATATTAAGTGTAAAACAACCAGAGTTCATTCAAACATATTAATAGGAATACATATTCAATAACTACAAGTTGAACCCAAAGAAATCGAAATTGGGTTAAGAAGTTCCCTTGGTAAAATTCGACAGCCTAACGACGTCACTTTAAAATTCATAACATTAGTTGATGAGAGAGAAAATGGTATCTCATCACTTGGACATAAAATTTACATCAATAAGGATATATAAGAAAATATCCCAACATAAAAGATGTAAATTAAAAGACATAACAAAATAAGTCTTTTTAAAAGAGGAGCGTGAAAGGTTCCCTTACCGATTTGGGAAACTTTTGAAATGTACACCCCATGAAAGAAGGGTCATAAAATGAAGATGTAACTACCCATAAATGAGATTATATTATAAAAATATTAAAATAATGGGCAATACATACACCACACAAAAGTAAATAGTGTTCAATGTAGCATGAATCTCATGGGAATAAAAAGTGAGATGAAAATACCCTTATGAAAATTCAGCAGCCTAACGGCGCCACATAAAACTTACAAAAATGGATTAATGAGATAAAATAGGGTCTATCATAATATTAACATAAAATTTACAGCAATAGTAATATAAAAGAACATCCCCCAACATAAGAAAGAGGAGATTAAATGAAGTTACATAAAAAGAGTACTTAAAAATAAAGAGAGAGGTAGGATCCCTTACAAAAATTCGGCAGCCTAACGACGCCACTTAAAAATTCAAAAAAATGAATTGATGAGAGTAAGAGGGGGTATATCATCATATGAAAATAAAAATTAAAGTATGGTGAATATAAAAGAACATCCTCCAACATAAGAACATGGATCATAAATGAAATGACATAAAAGAGGGTACTTGAAAAGAAAGAGAGAGGTTGGATCCCTTACCTCAAGTCCGACTTGTCTTGTTCGTTTCTTTATATTCACGAATAATAAACTTTGGTCAATTTATAATTGATTAAGTTCCTCCTTTAAATATTATTATTCAGTTCATATCACATATTATAATGTTATAATAATTGGTTAATAATGTGAGTTCATATCAGACGTTTTTGTCGATGTTTGGTACATGAGTCAAAAATGAACTTGTTTGAAAATGATTGTCCATGTAGTTATAAGTAAATAATCTCCAGAATGGTATTAATGATTTAAATATCATATATATCCATTACATATTCATTTTATACTATTCCATAACATTTGGAGATAAAAATAAATGAAATGAACCGTTCATGGAGACGGTAGGCCGTACGCACGCATGAACGCTACTTTCATTTCTTTGACATATTAATGGAATTAAAAATAATTGAGGTATATATATATATTATAATTCCTGTATAATATATATGTTTTATAGGTCACATAAGTTAATTAATTTAATTCTTTATACATTCCATGTATTGTATGAACGAGTCACATCACTTGAGGGGGCGGTAGTCCACACTTCCTCGTATGAAATTATCGCATTTTCACAACATGAAAAGCATAATGGTATGTTTTAAATATAAAATACAGAAGCATATGGAAAAAATAAATACCATATATATCATATATAAAATACAGTTACATCATAATGGCCACCATGAAAGGTGTTAAGAGAATATTGAACAATCATCGTTTTGTGAGGCAGTAATTCGCCATCCACAGAAACAGTATGTTCTTTAACCATTAGACGGAGGTGTGTGTAAGTGTAACTAGAATACTTCACATAACAAAATACTAGTATATTGAAGATACTTGTGTTGTTACAAAAGAAAGGAATAAAAACAATTTAGTGGTTTGGATAAGCAAAATAAAACAAAAGAACACAAGTGAAGACATTACCTTTAAATCGGGTAACTCCTCTTGGTTTGAACCAAAAGGGTTTCTTGAAGAGAATTTTTCCAAAGTTGAGGCTTCAATGATGAAGAGAGGAATGTGTATAGATGAAATGGGCAGGGGTTGGCCGAGCCAAAGGATTGATAGGTGTGGGTAAGGTGGTAGAGGTGGGGGCCTTTTATAAGAGAAGAGGAGGGGCACTCTTGGAAAGTTATAAAATATTACTTTATTATAAAATGATTTTCGGATTTTAAAGGTCTGAAAAGGATATATTTCGAGGATAAGGTGATAAGGTTTCAAAATACACCCATCCAATAGGTTTTTGACAAGTGTAATACTTATATTTCACCATATATTCTCATTTTATTTAAATCGTTCATTTATGAGGTAATCACCGCATCATCACGGTGTCATAAATAAAATAATTTATTTAATGTCTAAAAATTATAAAAAAATATCATGATGTAGGAAATATTTTTATATTTCCAATGAATATTTATAGTCTAAGATATAGTTTATATAGACAAAATTAAAATTATTTTACTTAGGTGTTACATACTTTGGTTACATTTTGTTTTCTTTAAAAAAATATGATAAAAGGTCACTATCACACTAAAGTGATTCCATGGGGTCTCAAGGTTGGAACAAGGCATCCCATGGTCGGCCATGACACCAAAAATTTAATTAGGACACATGTTGGGGTCATTTTATATTTTTATGATATTATTTTCTTACCCTTAATTACCCGATTACCAATTAAACACGATAATTAAAGATAATTACCGTCATTACTATTCATAATGTCTAAAAACAAAAGAGTCTTAATTACATAATTTGGAAATTCTGATTCCCAATATGGAATCCATTTCATGAAATTAAAAACACATAAATTGTATTAATTAATTTAAAAGTAAATCTCGTTGTCAAAACAAAAGACGAGTTATTAAGAAGTAAGATTTATCAAAAGATTGACTTGTTTTTACATCCAATTGAAAAGTAAAATTACTTCCAATGAAAAAAATTGTATTAATTTATAAAAAAATAATTCAATTATACTTTAAAAACAATTATAATGACAATATTAATATATAAATAAATTGGATTAAAAGGCAGTGTTGAATTAAAAACTGTATTTTTCACTATTCATTAAAAAAAATCATTATCAGAAAAATACCAAAAATTAAACCTAAGCTATATTTGATTTTTATAATTAAGAAATGATGTCCATTTTACCAAATTCAAAACATATAAGTTTCATTAATAAATCATATAGTTAATTCCCGATGTCAAAACAAATAGCGGGTTTTTTGGAAACAATATCTATGAAAAGTTTGGCACTTGTTTATGTCCATTTTCAAAGTGAAATTAATTATAATGACCAAAATTGAATTAAATTGTAAAAATATACTCTAATTAAACTTTTAAACCAATTAAACAAATAATCTAACCATATATTTAAATTAGATGAAAAAGCAGTTTTGAAGTAAAATGCAATATTTTTCACTATTCATTAAAAAGAATGAACATTGTCAGAAACATACCAAAAATTTAACCAAAGTAAATTTCAATATCCCAATCATAAATAATAAATTTATTTTGACAAATAGAGCTTATAAAATTTTCAAAAGTTAGATTTAAAAAAGGTTCGCCATCAAAAGGCGGTAAAACAATCTTTTAAAAACATTAGAGTAATTATTCTTAAAATTGGATTCATTTGGATTTTAAGCCTCTAAAATTTATTGGATAAATGTAAAAATATTTGACAAATATATGAAATCATTTTTTAGTTATTTCTGTTCATTACCTCCATTACAATGGCAAGGCGTTAACTATTATAATATTATTATATTATTATATTATTAGTGTGCAACTAAGATTTGAAAGAAACTCGTTGTTGCGTATTATGTACGCCATCGAGCATAGCATTCCATTTAAATTAGTATTAACATTTTATTCACAAATATTGATAAACATTAGAATGTGATATTATTTATTTACCTGGGATGTTACAGTCTCCATGTAGGGGTGTAATTAATTTTTCAACACCACATTACATGGATAGTAATAAAAATGGAAATAATGAATATATATTATATTTAAGAAAAAATTATTCTTATATAATTTTAGTATCATATCTAACTTCTTACCTTCCATTTTTTTGGAAAATGATAACATCGCTCGTGCATACCTATGGACCACCACCACCACGAAGCAATGTAATGATTTTTTGGTTTTTGGTTTACATGGATAGCAATAAAGATAAATTTTATGAATTTATATGATATATATTATAATAATTATTCTTTAAAGGTGAATTATTATTTAACTTTCTTTCATTCCATCAATTAAAAATTTAAAACCATGTTCATGTGTACGAATGACCTACCGTCTCCATGAACGATGTAATTCATTTTTCAATCTCTAAATTTTAAGGATGACTTTATATATATTTAATTAATATATATAATATTTATATCATGATTAAAATTATGGATATTATATAACCATAATCAATATGTATGGATTAGAACTATCATACCAAACTTCTCATGAAAAAACGAAGCAATTAACACAAAAAACAATGATAATAATAAAACTTTATTAACAAATAGGTGATAATATGTTATAAATGGATCATAATTGATATTATAAATATGTATATGGTTATGTTATTTATTTATAATAAATATAAATTTATTATTCAAGAGATTAAAATCACTTATAATGTAAGTTTAACTTGAGGTTAGGGATTTCATCTCAATTACCCACCATTGAAACATATTCGGTATTATGCTCTTATTTACTTTTATATGGTGTATAAATTTCTCTTTTTATGTAATTAAAATGAATATATAAATATATACATTAATTATTATTAATAGAGTTAATAATTTTTTTATAGTCTCATTTTTCTGGGATTGCTTATATTTTTCATTGAAGGGATATTATAATTTATCCTTCATAAAATTCATCTATTTTGTTGACCTATGGATATTTAATGAGTTTTCATGTTTTCTCCCAACTTTTCCTCTATATTTAAATTTAACCAAGAAAATAAATTTTTAAAAGAAAATTCAATCTTATGTCCCTTTTGATTGAATATATGTTTTTATATGTCCATATTTTTTCAAAATTATTTTAATAATTTTCATTTTATTTACTTAAATGATTTATTAAGGACATTTAATTTTATCCTAGACTTTTTAAAAATTATGAAATGAATCTTTAAATGTTTTCTAAAAGGTTCATTTTTTTAGTTTTTTACAAAACTGAAAAGGAATTTTTTTAATGTATATGGAACTAACAATCGCCCTCTATAACCATTTTATTATATTTAGATTATAATAAAAAAATTACATAGTTTTGCCAAGAAAAATATTTAATGAAATCTTAAGTTATTTTTTTCTACTATTTTCCTTTATTCTTCATTGGACATTATTTGAAAAAAAACAATATTTTTGATGAATTTATGGTCATTTTTATATCTTATTAATTTGTTGGTCATTAAATTTCTCTTGAAGCATTCATTTTCATTTGATTATTTTTAATTGGAATTTAATTTTTTATTAAAGAACTATATTATTTGTATCATGGATATTTTTACTGCTTAAACTATCTACCATTTCAACATATAGTGTTTTACTATGAATGTAATTTTTTACTAGGGAAATATTAATTTTTTATATTTATTACTCAATACAAATATTTATTAATAAGGTATATTTTTTATGAATTAAATTGATCATTCAATATATTAGGAATGAAATGAACTTGAAATTATGGTTAGGACTTAGTTCTAGATATCCCCTTGATGCATCAATAGGTATCATGAGATAAAATATTTAACCAAACTTATTAAATGAGTTTTATTATATATATACCCATCGATTAAACTATCATTAAATGAGGCTTTTATAATAAAGTTATCACGATGTCTAAGTTCATGATATCCAATATTAAGCATTTCATTCATTGAGAATTTAGTTATTATTATTCATGAGATTACTATATTGATATTATCCATGGATGCATTGCTTGATCAATTCATTGATTAATTGAAATGTTTTTTCAGTTATTTACCTTTCCATATTAAGTATGCCTTATTTACTCCTGATAGCTTCTATTATAAATAAATATTACTGAGTATATAAGATCATACTTTATTTTTTTCCTTTCCCTAAGATATGAAAAGGTTTATTGTGAATAATATCATGGATCCAAGAGTGTTTCTTATGATATGTATTTTATATTTACAATATAATATGGGAACCATGTATGTATATAGTTCTTCAAAACTACTAAATTGATTGATCTTTAGTGATGTGATCCCTTTTATATTATGATAATGTAATAAATTAGATAT
Organism: Viscum album; assembly: GCA_963277665.1. Taxonomy (NCBI): domain Eukaryota; kingdom Viridiplantae; phylum Streptophyta; class Magnoliopsida; order Santalales; family Viscaceae; genus Viscum; species Viscum album. The sequence goes on from OY728156.1 coordinate 59,928,556, forward strand.
TGGATCTGGGTTACTAGAGTTTGGGTTTCCACAGTTGGAATGAGAGAAAGTTTGTAAAAACCTCCGGAACTAGATTTTAGATAAACATATATAACTTGAGAATTATGAAAATACCTTATCATATTTGATAACTTTAACCATTATAGGTATTTTTTATGGCTCAATATTTATGATTATTTTGATATAAATTTATGTGTGCCATTATTTAGTGATGATTCCTTATGGAAGAAATAAAATCAACACCCATAAAAAATTTAGGTATTTCCCTACAGAGCAAGCCAATATAGCTGGTGTTAGAACTAGGCATATCATAGTAATAATATAGAAGTTGACTCTGGTTATAATAAAAAACCTTTTTTAATAGGGAAATATATTATTCTATAATGTGAATCACCTATGTTTGATCACTTAATACGACAAAAGTCTCCATATTTTAATGGAACTTGTAATATATTGGTAGTGGAACAATGGATTAAGTCACTTGAAAATATATTCCTATATTTTGGATGTAATGAAAGTGAAAAGGGTATTTTGTTAGTGTATTGTTTTAAAGTAAATGCTGGTCAATGGAAGAAATTGATCCAGAACACTAAAGAGGCTGAAGAAATATAAATCATGGAATATAGAACATTTAAAGACATTTTATTCTAGAAATACTTCCTATGAGAATGAAAAGATGAAATGGAGAGGAAGTTACTCACTTTGAAACAGAAGGAATAAGAAAGTGTGTCAGAGTATATGGAAACCTTTATAATATTATCTATAAATTCTTTAAACTACATACATAATTCGAAAATCATGATTGATCGTTTTTCAATGGGCTTAATCCAAGTCTTATAAGGGTACTAGTTTCTCAAAGGTTTTCATCATGTGATGATATAGTTTCAAGTGTCCTTATGATAGAGAAATAATTTTCAAGATCATATATCTTTAATGAAAATAAAGAGGAGAATGGGTCAATTAAGAACCTAGAAAAATGAAACACATCAAGTAAAAAGAATAGAATGAGTCAATTTTCATAATATAAAAAATTTGTAATGAAACAATCTAAGAGATATTTGAAGGGAATGTGAGTTTTCTATATGTGTAGAGATAAGGTCCATCTAACTAATTAATGTAAAGAAAAAATAAACCATTATTATCTAGTGATTAAATTGTAAAGAGTTGGGGAATTTTGTAAAAAAATCCCCCAATAATCAAGGGAACTTACCATAAAATAATCAAAGGGGTGAAGGAAAAACATATGTAATTACTACAACTGAAGTGGAAGTTTTAAGATATGTGGTGAAAGGTATACCTATCATCTACTCTAGAAGTGAAAATGTTTTATTTGATTTAGGTTTTAACCACTATTTTATGTCTGAATAATTTTCCATGTGTATCACATCACCACATCAATTATTAGATGTTGAGTTGGAATTGAAAACTCATAATGGTAGGATAACCACATCTCAAGTCAATAACACCTCTCTAATATATGTTGATCAGAATGTGCATCCTGTAAATCTTATTAATCTTTATCTAGTTGTATTTAATATAATTTTTGGAATTTATTGGATCTCTCATTATATAGTTCATATAAATTATTGATAAAGAAAATTAATATTCAACATTTCAGATCAATATACGATAGTATTTTAGTGCAAAGATGGACCAGAATTCCAAAAGGAAAATTGTAACAAACCATAATTTTATCAATATAATTTATCCCTTATTATATTAATTTTATATAGTATAAATCTCAAGTAAATATATTAAAAATTATTAATTAAGTGTTGGTATTTTTATAAGTCATAAATATTTAGTTAAAATTTTATGATTAATAAAAAAATTTAAAAGAAAATTTATTTTCATAAAATGTATTCATAAATTAATATTTTTTTTCCTTTGATTTTAATATAATTTTATAAGAACTTAAGTAATTTTTCAGTGTGTTATAAAACTAGTTATAATTTTAAAATCTGTATTTTTCAAGTAAATGATGATTTTAATTAAAAATTAAATTACTCATATTTATAAAAAATTATTTTCATAATATGGAGTTTATTTTTTGATTCTACATGTCAAAAAATGGATAGGGTGACTTTTTCAGATTTTTATGAAATACTTTATTTTTTGGTGAAGAGTAAAATACAGAAATTTATAGTATAAATAAATTATATAGTTAATACACTATTTTTTGAGTCATCACTGATGTAAGTAATAAAATATTTAACTATACTTAATGATTTTAATATTTTTTTGATAATACTCAAACTATTCATAGTCTTGAGCCAAAATAATAAAATAATGATTAAAATGGGAAAACACCCCTCTCCTCTACTATAAATACCACCCCTCACCCCCTCTTATCTTCACACTTATCAATATTTTATACTTCCTTATATTCTAACCAATACTCTTACCTATTACCTCCCCCATTTCTAGAAGCTCTTGTTCTCATCAAAAGATAAAAACCTTTTCCCCAAAGAGGTTCTTGAGGAAGATAAACCCAAGAGGTAAAATAGTCTTATTATTTCTTTTAATTCCTTTTAAATTTCATTTATTTCCTTCTATTTTCCTTAACGTCTGCTATCCAATTGGAATTATAACTCTATTATGTTTGATATACTAGAATTATATCATTTTAATGGAATCTTCATCATTAAAATCTACTATATCCCTATTTTATTTTAATAATAAAATCATCACTGGTGTTGTGTCAATTTACCGATATCTTGGGTGATGCACATTCATTTTCCTTAAAATCCTACAAGGATATTAATAAAACCATTCATTTTTTTAAATCATATTTTAATGTGTATGATACATCCATATTTATCTTATTGAACTAAAATTTATATATAATTCTAAATGATAAAACAAAATTAGTTCGTTGTGATCGAAAACTGCCAAAATTAACCTAAAAAGATCATCATTAAATTTTATTTAATTATTAATCCTCATGGCATATAAAAAAATTATTTATAAGATAATTTATTATTCTTTAATATCATTAATAACATATAATAACAATTTTTTATATTTATTCTCATTTTACAAGAACTTTCATTCACGAATACAAGTGAACCAATTGTAAAAACTAAGAAAAATAAAAGCTCTTGAACAATAAAATTAAATTCTATAACTCATATAAAGGCCCATAAATGAACATAATAAGACCATAATGAATCAGATTCATGTATAAAATGTTCTTTAATTTTTAATTAACGAATCTAATGTGATTACATAGGATATTAAAGTGGAGAAAGTTTTCAGACATGACGTAAGGGAAATTCTCCAACCCAACTATTTTTCCTTGGGCTTTCCCTCTTTCACCCTATTTTTAGTATAGATATTCCTAAAATATAATTTAATCATCATTATAATAAATTTTATAGTATATAAATGTTTTCTACTTGAGTTTTTTATAAACATATTATTTTCCAAAAGAAATATTCTTTCAAAAAAACTCACATTTTTCTTCTCGAGATTGTTTCTTCTTCGCCCAAGGTTGATGAATATTATATCAGGTATGTTATTCCCCCTTTTATTTGGGAACCAAAATTTTATGAATGTATGCTTTATTAAATGAAACCCATTTTTTCGATGGTTTATTTTATGTCCATGATTGATATATGTTCTATGTGGCACACATTATAATTTAAATGTTATGATGTGATGGGTGCACCCAGAATTATATAGTGATCCAATGCAGTGGGTAATGTGATGAATATCATGAGAAAAGGTGAAATATGCATGAAAATGATGCTATAATTGTTTAAAACTATGTGTGGTAGTTAACTACTAAGACATAAGGTTTAATTTTTATGCATTTCCACATTTTTTCCTTTAACTAAAGCTTCCACTCATGATTACGATTATCATGTTATGATTATGTCACCTAATGTCATAATGTTTCATGTTATTATCTATACTATTACCAGGATTTTATATTACCCTTTTTTGATTTATATCCTTAGGTTATTACATATACTATGTATAATTCAAGTTCCAATAAGAATCTATAGAAGAAATAATTAAATAAATGTTTATGTTTTATTTTGTAAATGTTATGTATACTCCTAATTTTCCCAAGTCACTAAACCTTTGGATCCTTATTTTGTAATGATTTTATGTGGTTTATCTTTAAAATTATGTAAAATGTAAGAAAATATGGGTCACTATATTTGGTATTAGAGGCAAGGTTTAGTTAATTTGGGAATTAAGATTAGAGAATCTTATTGAAAACCATTAGTATGAGACTTAGTGTATGTGATCACCCAAGAATATTTGTTTTAGAAAATGCTAAACATAGGGATCCTACAAGATATGACTTTAGAATTTAATTCTTAAATGAATATGTTATTTATTCATGACTTGTTGACTTATGTTTTTTTAACCATTTCTATTTTAGAAAATGGAGGGAGCCTGAAGAAACTAGGCCAAAAACCCATGCAAGGGGTAATGTAGTGATTTCATGAATGACATATCAATGATTTGGGAGGTGTAGATAAAAATTTCATGGTGATTCTTACCCAGCTATCTCAGGTTATGAACAATAACCTAAATAATTTTGAATGCATTTATTCACTTAAGAGGGAGAAACTAGCTATCAAGTTTTTTTGTGGCAACAACCACCGACGTTTAGTGGATCTTATGAATCAATAGTTTCCGAATAGTGGGTCAACTCAATGGATATGATCTTTTTTATTATTAAATGTTATGAGATGAATAATGGAAATCTTTCTTTTTTATTGTCTATATGAAGAGGTTGATCAATGGTGGTATTTGATTAAGAACACCAATCCAAAAGATGATATTGAAGAGATGAAGTGGGAAGACTTTAAGATAATGTTTCTTAACAAGTATTTCCCTATAACTCTTCGAATAAATATGGAGATGGAATTCATTGTGTTGAATAAAAAGGAAGGAGAATTTTTCATGACCTATAAATAAAAATTTAAAATGATTTCAAGGCATGCTTTGGGTTTTGTTATCAACAATGATAGAAAAATTGATAGATAATTTTGTGGATTAAAACCAAACCTTCAAAAGGCTCTAGAAATTAGAGACTTTGGGAGTTGTGAAAATCTATTTGATGTTCTATAATAGTGGAGATGGAGTTTTGAGATTAGTCCCATAGCTATGGTGATAAGAAATGAAATATGGAGTATCAATCCAGAGGATATAATGAGAAAGGTTTAAATAAAACTCAACCACCCACATATAAAAAATGTGGGAAGAGGCATCATGGGAACAAAATTAAAAGAATGGGGAAATGTAACCTATGTGGGAGAGAAGGACACAAAGCTCATGAATGTCAAAAAGACATGAGGAATTAAGAAAATGTGTTGGTGGAAAGGAGAGAACCACCCATGGTCCAATGCTACAATTGTAGGGAGAAAGGGTACTATGGAATCTAGTTCACTAAACCTCGAGTCCTTGAAGGTAATCAGCGTCATCATCCACCAAAGAAAAAGGATCAAGGGAAGGCTTATGCCATCACTACCACTGAAGTGAATAAATAAAACGAAGTCATACAAGGTACACTTCCTATTCAATCAATAATGGAAAAAGTATTATTTGATTCTATTTCTACGCATTCCTTTATATCTTTTAATATTTCTAGAAATATTTAATTGAAGAACCAAAACCTTAAAGTAAATATATCTATAAAAACTTCTAGTGGTGCAATCATTGAAACATAAGTGTTGGAATCTTCCCCTATTGTCTTATATGGTATGATTCTTCTTGTAAATATCATAATACTTCTCTAGGTGGAATTTGACACTATACTGGGGATGGATTGGATATCTTTATATAGAGAACACATCAATTGTTAAGAAAAGTAAGTATCATTTCATAGTCCGAATCATCCCATGATCCTCTACAAATTCAAGAAGGATCATAAATCTCCTTTGGAAAATCCTTCAACAGTGTGGGTGTTGATTCCATGTGAAGAAGCATACCTCACTCAAATGGTTGATTCAAAGGAAGTTACCAATCCGGGAGAAATTCCCATTTTTAGGGAATATAGTGATGTATTTTCTAAAGAGTTACATTGGATTTCCTCAGATTGTGATGTAGAGTTCTCAATAGAACTCATGCCCATAGATACTCCTATCTCAAAGTGTCCCTATAGGATGTCTCTTGTCAAACTGGAGGAGTTAAAGAAATATTTGTAAGAGCATTTGGAAAAAGGGTTCATATGCCCGAGTTCACTACCTTGGGGTGTTTCGGTGATATTTTTCAAGAAGAAGGATGGATCAATGTGGTTGTGTATCAATTATCGAGAACTCAATAAGATCACCATAAATAACAAGTATCATATTCAAAGGATTTATGACTTTTTTGATTAGTTGTGAGAATCTCAATACTTCTCAAATGTGTATCTATGTTCTAGATATCATTATCTAAAGGATAATAAAGAATATATTTAGATTACTATCTTTTGTACAAGGTATGGGAACAATGATTTTTTGGTAGTTCCCTTCGAACATACTAATTCCCCAAAAATATTCATAGATTTTATGAATAGAGTCTTTAGAAATTACCTCAAAAAATTTGTGGTAGTTTGTATAGATGATATTATCATCTACTCAAAGAGTGAGAAGGAACATGAAGAACATATAAGGCTAGTGTTGGTGACATTAAGGAAGGAGACTTTGTACTCCAAGTTCATAAAGTGTGAATTTTAGATGAATCAAGTCACATTCTTGGGACATGTGATCACAAGTGAGGGAATTTATGTGGATGATTCTAAAACAATGATGATTAAAGAATGGACCAAACCCTCTAGTGTCATAGAAATATGTAGTTTTCTATGATTAATAGGGTACTATCGATGTTTTTTTGAGAAATTTATCATTATTTTCAAGCTGGAAAACTAAGTTAAAATGGAAAGGGGTAAAGTACGTATGGACAGAAGAGTGTGAGGAAAGCTTCAAGGAGCTAAAGAGAAGGCTTATCACTGCACCTGTACTCATATTACCAAAAACTGTTGATTTTTTTTTGATATACAGTGATTCTTCAATGAAATTATTGGGTTTTTATTCATTGAAAATGATAATGTGATTACCTATGCCTCATAATAGTTGAAGATCCATGATCAGAACCACCAGACGCATGATATGGAGCTTGCAACTTTGATATTTTCCTTCAAAATCTGGTTGTACTACCTTCATGGTGAGAAGTGTGACATAAATACCGATCAAAAGAGACTAATGTATATATTTACACAAAATAAGATAAACATGAATAAAAGGATATGGTTAAATCTAATAAAAGTATATTATTTCTCTATTCACTATCATCCTAGAATAAAGAACAACGTAGATAATACTATTAACAAAAAATCTGATACTTTATCCATGTCACGGATTGAGAAAGACCCTATCTTCATGGAAATGAAAAGAATAATTGCAGGGAATAAATCCAAACTTGCCTAAATTATTTCCCAACCATAAATCCAATAGAAGATTAAGGAATCAAAAAGGAATGATTCATAGTTACAAAAGAAGGTGAATGTAGTAAAGGAAGGGAAACTGTAATATTTCCATATCAATGATGATGGTGAGATTTAGTTTGGAATGAGGCTTTTAATTCCTTTATCCCCTAGGATAAAAAAGAATCTATTTGAAAATGAACATAACTCAACTTTTTCTATCATCTTAATAGTACCAAGATAGACCATGATCTCTTATAACACTTATGGTGTAAAAACATGAAGAAGGATATTGAGAAGTATATCTCAAGGTGCTTGATATGTCAAAAAATTAAATCTGAGCAAAAAAAATCCAAAGGGAAGATGAAACCATTGCCTATACCCATGTGAAAATGGCAGAATGTCACTATGGAATTTTTCATGGGTATCCTAAATACATCTAATGAAAATAATAGTATATGGGTTTTGGTGGACAGACTCAGCAAGAATTCTCACTTTATATCTATTGAAGAAGATCTATCACTTGAACAAATTTCTAAGATATATGTGAAGGAACTGATGAGACTGCATGGAGTTCCACTCTCAAGTTTCTTTGGTTGTGATCCCAGGTTCACATCTAAATTCTGGAGGAGTATTCAATATTCTTTGAGTACTGAAGTAAATTTTAGCATGGCTTATCACCCCTAAAATGATGGAAAATATGAAACAAATATTCAAACACTCAAATATATGATAACATCCTTCTCATTAGAATTAAAAGGTGGATGGGATCAACATTTCCCATTAGTTAAGTTCTCATACAACAAATACGTCCACTCGAGTATTCAGATGGCTCTAAATGAATCTCTATACAGAATTCGATGTAGAAATCCAAACTTTTGGGATGAATTTTGGTGAAAGAAATCTACCTGGACCTGATCTAGTGCCAGTGATGATAGAAAAGGTTCAATACGTAAAGAAAGATATCAAAGTATATTAGAGTCAGCAAAAGAGCTATACTGGCAACCATTTAAGGGACTTAGAGTTTGACATTAGAGATAAATTAGTCCTTTGAATATCACCATGGAAGAGAGTCTTGTTGTTTGGAAAGAAAGTGAAGATAATCCCAAGGTACATTGTCACCTTTGAGATCCTTGATCGCATAGGAGTCGTAGCCTATCATCTTGCACTTCCATAGAATATAGCTCGAGTTCATGATGTGTTCTACATATCACTCCTAAGGAAGTATGTACTAGATCCCTCACATGTATTGAACTCAGAGGCGGCACCACTGGGGGATGATCCCTCATATGAAGAGCAACCAGTAAAGATTCTGGACCAGAGAGATAAGGTTCAATGCAACAAGACAACCCACCTTGTCAAACTATTATGGAGGAACCATAAGTATAAATAAGAAACTTGGGAACCGAAGGAGGTGATGAGGGAGAAGTACCCTCACCTATTTATGTAAAACAAAATTTTGAGGGAAAAATTTCAAAAGGCAGGAAGAATGTAACAACCCAAACTTTTATCAATAGAATTTAGCCCTTATTATAGTAATTTCATATATCATAAATCTCATAAAATCATTTATAGACCATAATAAAAACATTATAAATGAATAATTAATGAAATAATATGTTTTTCTAGAAGATAAGGAACCAATATTGATGAAATAGTAACTTGAACTTATAAATAGTAATATGAACCTTATGAATAGAAAACCATCCAAATGAATAGTATCCTCACCCATGAAAGTATAAATAATATTTATGCATCTTATAAGTGAAAATATGATATAATTATATCATACTATAAGTAAGTAAATCTTTTAAAAAAATTTATTTACGTATTAGTATTTTTATAAGTCATAAATATTTAATTACAATTTTATAATTGATTTAATAATGTATGAGAAATTTTATTTTGATAAAATGTATTCTAAAAATAACATTTTTTTGTTTTATGATTTTAATATAATTTTATGAGACCTTAAGTAATATTTCAATGCACTATACAATCAGCTATAATTTTAAAATATGTATTTTCCAAGTAAATGATAATTTTAATTAAAAATTAAATTAATCATATTTATAAAAATTATTTTCATAAAATTGAATTCATTTTTTTATTGTACACATCAAAAAATAGTTAAGGTGTACTTTTGGGATTTTTCTGAAATACTTTAATTTTTGGTGAATCGTAAAATATGGCAATTTAAAGTCTAAATTCATTATATATAAATACACTATTCCTTGAGTCATCACTAATGTAAGAACCCAAATATATAAATCTACCCAATTATTTTAATATTTTTGGTGATAATTCTCGAACTATTCAAAGTCTTGATCCAAATTAATAAACTAATGATTAAAATGGGAAAACACCCCTCTCCTCCACTATAAATATCACCTCTCACCCCGTCTTCTCCTCACACTTCTCAAGATTTTATACTTGACTGTATTATACCCAATACTCTTCCCTAGTCCCTACCCCATGCCTAGGAGATATTTTTCTCATCAAAAGACCAAAACCTTTTCTCTAAGGAGGTTCTCAAGGAGGATAAATCCAAGAGGTAAAATACTCTTATTCTTTCTTTTAATTTATTTTAAATTTCATTTCTTTACACCAATTTTCCTCACCTTATCCTATACCAAAGGCATGATAACTATGGTTTATTTTATATACTGGAATTATATAATTTTAATGGATTATTAATCATTAAACTCCATCGTCTCTCTCTTTTATTTTAAAAATGAAATTGTCTCCTGTGATGTTTCAATATACCGATATCGTGGGAGATGCACTTTAATTTTCCTTAAATGCCTACAAGGATGTTAATAAAACCATTAAATGGTTTAACAAATGTTTTAATTACTATGATAAAACATTTTTTATCTTATTGAACTAAAATTTATATGTAATGATAAATGATAAAACAAAATGAGTTTGTTGTGGTCGAAAACCACCAAAATTAACCTAAAATGATCATCATTAAGTTTTATCTAATGATTTATCCTCATGGTATATAACAAAATTATTTATTATATGGTTTTTTATTTTTTTAACATCATTAATAAAATATAATAACAATTAGGTATATTTATCCTCACATAAAAAGAACTTCCATTCATAAATACAATTGAACCAATCGTGAAAACTAAGAAAAATGAATGCTCTAGAATGATGAAATTAAACTCTATAACTCATAAAAAAGCTCAAAAATGAACTTAATAAAACCATAATGAATCATATTCATTTATAAAATGTTATTTCATTGTTAATTAATTAATATAATGTGATTATACATGACATTAATGTGAAGAAACTATTCGTACATGAGGTAAGCGGAATTCCCGAACCCAACTCTCTTTCCTTAGCTTTCCCCATTTCACCAAATTTTTAGTATGTATATTCCTAAAATATAATTTCTTAATCATTATATTACCTTTTTAGGGATATAAATTCTTTATAATTGTGTTTTTTATAAACATAATGTTTTTCAAAAGAACTCTTCTTTCAAAAAAACACACCTTTTACTTCTCGAGATTGTTTCTTCTTCACCCACGATTGATGAATATTATATCTAGTATATTGTTACCCCTATAATTTAGAAACCCAAAATTTAGGAATATATTATTTATTAAATGAAACAAATTTCTTTCCATGGGTTATTTTATGTCCATGATTGATATGTGTTCTATGTGGCATGCACGATAATGTTAATGTTATATTGTGACGGGTGTGACAGAAATTATATAGTGAAATGTAAATGTTATGATGTGATGGGTGAACCTGAAATTATATAGCACTATAATGAATTTGGAAATGTGATGAATATCATGAGAAAATGTTAAATATTTTTGAACATGATGTTAGATTTGTTCACAACTATGTGTGGTAGTTAACTACTATGACATAAGGTTTCATTTTTATGTATTTCCACATTCCATGACTTTATCTAATACTTTATCTAATGATTATGATTATGATGTTATTATTATGTTCACCCTAGGTCATAATAATTCATGTTATTATATATCCTAATACTGGGATTTTATCTCACCCATTTTTGATGTATGTCTTCATGTTATTACATGTACTATGGAGAATTCAAGGGACAATAAGAAGCTAGAGAAGAAGGAATTAAATAAATGTTCATGTTTTGTTTTCTAAATGTTATGTATGGTAATAATTTTCACAAGACACTAAACCATTGGATCCTTATTGTGAAATGATTTTATGTGGTTTATATTTAAAATGATGTAATATTAATGTAAGAAAATCAGGGTTATTATAAAATTCCTTCCGTCATCAGGGCATTACTACCTATTCATTGGGATATTTATCTTAGATGGTTAGGGGAGAAAATAAATATTGATGATATGTCTATTATATGGGATTTTTTTTATGTATTTACAGAATAGTTTCATTTTTCCCCCAATTCATGAAGTTTAGTTTTTAATAGAATTCATACCTATTGTTACACATATTCAAAAGACTCCATATAGAATGGACCCGATTGAGTCATAAAAATTGAATAAGTAACTCCAAGAGAATATAGACAAGGTATTCATTTGGATAAGTTATTCACCATGGGTTGAATTAGTTCTTTTTGTTAAGAATAAATATAGTTCAATTCATCTTTGGAATGATTATCAAGAACTTAACAAAATCACTGTTAAGAGAAACTATCATCTACCCTGTATCGAAGATCTATTTGAAAAATTATTAGGAGATCAATATTTTTCCAATATTAATTTTTGATATAGATATCATATGTTAAGGGTAAATTAAGAATATATACCCAAGATATCCTTCCATATGCGGTATAGTCATTATAAATTTATAGTAATTCTAGTTATACTTACCAATGCGATTACTATCTTTATTGGTTAAATAAATAGAGTCTTTAGATATTACCTTGATCTGTTTGTGGTAGTCTTTATAGATGATATTCTTATATATTAAAAGAAAAACAAATATCATAAAGAACATTTGATAATTCTACTAAAGATCCAAAGGAAGGATAAACTATATTCTAAATTTACCAAGTGTAGATTTCGGTAACACAAAGTATCATTCCTGGGTTATATAATTTCTACTGAAGGTATATAGATGGATCCTTCAAAGTCATAATTTTTCAATTAATATCCTAGAATAACCACGATAACTAATATCCATAATTTTCTTGGTTATAAAAGATAATACCAATTTTTTTGGATAGATTTCTCATAACTATCTAACTTACTCACCAAGTTGACTCAGAAGGGGGTTAAGTTATTATTGTCTGATAAATGCGAGGAGAATACTAAAGAACTGAAGAGAAGGTTGGTCAGTATGCCTATTCTTACACAACCCTATAGTGGTTAAGGATTTTTTATATATAGTGATGCATTAAAGAAAGGTCTTAGATGCATCCTCATGAAAAAATATATGGTGATATCTTATGCCTCTTTGCAAGTGAAAATTCATGACAAGAATTACCCAAATCATGATTTTGAGATGAAAATAGTAATTTTTCCATTGAAGATATGAATTAATTATATGTATAGTGAAATATTTGATATATATAATGATCATAAACTATTTAATTATATATTTACATTTAAAGAGTTGAAGGTGCACTAGAGAATATGGTTATAATTTATCTAAGATTATAAATGATCAATAAATTACCCCCTTGGGAAGGGAAAAAGGTGGATGATGATCTAATATATAAATACCATGCTATTTTGTTCATTATGAGGATATAAAGAGATCCAATATTTAAGGATTTTCACAAGTTGTATCTTTAAATCTTGAGGAAAGGGAACAAATTGTATCTTTCTCAGATGGAAGTTCATCCAAACATCCATGGGAGGATTAAAAGAACAAAAGTGTCACAAAACGAATCTGGTTGCCGCTAGAAACGGAAGCAAACCCAGCCCGTGACAAGGCCCAAAGGGTGTTCCCTATCCCCACGGGCTGGCACAAGTTCCCTGATATCATTTATCTTGGTTGGGGAATGATTTACCCAAACATGAAAGCATAAACCATTAAAAACAATCCATAATATAAATTATGAAATTTATAGCCAAACAAGTCTTAATAAAAAAACTATAAATGAATACATTGGATTAAATAAAATAAAATAGGTCCAAATACGAAAAAATGACAAAGAAATACATCCCCAAGGACTCCACACGACAAGGTGGTCATCACCCACAAGTTGTCTCCACAACTCTGCCCCAGCGATGGGGACTAACACCCTGAACCGCCATCACCCTTGGCCTTTCCTTTACCTGAGTCAAAAATAATAAAGTCTACTTACACCCAAGGGGTGTAAGTAGGGTTTGAGCCTAATCCCAAAAGGATACCACCCAATGATTCCAAGGTGCATGCAATACAAGGTGAAAAATCAAGCAGTTTTAATATGTAATGAAAAGCAGCGACAAATTCCAGGAAATGCAACTTTAAATTGAAAAAATATTTCAAGATAAAACTTTCATAATGTTAACAAATTTAAATCGGCATGTTATCTACTTCAATATAATTCGAAAGACACCCAAATACAATGGCAAATACCACAAATCCAATGAGCAACAAAATCGGGAACACCCCTAGGCACTAGATAGTCTCGGGCCCCATATACCTCGTACCTCGGTGTAATGTAACCATATTAAAATCTATTCTCGTTCACGAGCCACTAGTAGGGAACATACCCATATCCTAGTGGTCCCCAACCATCATCCACATATTTTAGTTAGATTTTTCATTATCCAAATGCTAGGTGAAACAGGGACAAAACCCATCCGGTCCACTAGCCGTACTAGTACACATCTGCCCTACCTAGGTACCTGAGATTCCCCTTTTGCGCTCAAACAATTTCAGCATTTAACACATATCCATTTTAATTTAAAACACCACCACTGGTCACATAAACCAAATACAGTATCTATCGCATTTTATACCACTTAAAACACAAAACAAACACTTTGAATTTGAATAAAACAATTTCTTAAAATCCCGTGTTGTTTTGCACACAAACCCCCTTAAGAAACCCACTTGTACACTATGTTCACACTCTTAAGTTACCAAAACAGTAAATGCAGACCAATAAATTTCAATTAAAACAACAAATCAATTTTCGGTCATCCCTATGTTAAACAAGAAGTGATAACTTTGTAAAACCTTTATTTTCACACAAAAGTGGAACCAAAACATCACTTTCTTTACAAACACAATTAAAACCCATTTTTGCAGAAATAACCAAAGGGGATAAAAATTATAAACAGTATTTTAATCTTTATTAAAGGTCAGTTAAAACAACTAAGTATTTATAGGGCATCCCCAAATAAAAAAATAAAACATTTCTTTGGAAAACCCCCAATTTCACACCAAATTGGCATTTAAAATTCAATTGCAATAGAAACATCATTAGAACCGATTTTCGCAGCAATAATAAAATGATATAAACCTGAAAATATGACAAATACATCATGTTAATACCCAAATATTTCATCAAAATTGGAATCACCTACCAAATCAAATGAAACCCTTGAATCCTTTGTGCGAAAACACAAACGCACCACTACCGCACCTCAAGAAGGGTAGATCAAACCTAAAAATAGAAAATTGGACCAAAAAACCCCAAGATTAAACCTTAGTATTCACACCTTACCCTTTGGAAATTTGGGACTTCATTTGTAAGGGAAGAAACCCTAATAACATTGAATGAAACCCTAATAAAAATGAAAGAAGAACAAAATGGACTAACTTACTTGAGAAATATTGAATGAATCTCCCCAAAACACCAGTATCTAAAATTGAAAACGGCCAAAATTCAGGGGTTGTTAGAAAAAGAATTAGGAGGTCATTTAGGAACAAGAATGAAGGAAAAAGAGTAATAATTGAGAGAGTTATGAAAGAATGAACTTACCTCCTCAAATTTGTCCGATTTTAGAAACCCTAAGAAGTTCGTCCCTAAATCGCGATTCCTAAGAGCCTCAAAATGGGGGGAAAGAGGCTGGGGAGTGGCTGGGTGTAATGGTCTCGTGTTAGACTTGGAATCACCAAAAAAATACATAATATTGAATAAGTTATTAAATAAATAAAATTAATTTTAAAAACTGGATATGGGATTCCAGGAAGGCCCAATCCCTTAAATAAAGACCCAAATAAAAATTGGTTATGGATTTCTAAAGGCTCCAAATTTTAATTGTAGTGTTAATATATCAGGGGAGGACATTTAGAAGTTTTAATGAGTGAAAAATATTAAAAAATGAAAAATTTATAAAAGAAACAAAATTTATTTTTAAATCTGGAATTGGGCTCACGGTTTGGCCCAATTCATGAAAACTCACCTATTCTCCATAAAACCATTGGAAACCCCCAAAACAAATAATTAATGGAAATTAAAATAAAAATACATTTAAAATAAGCTCTGTATGTGACAATTCTCCCCATCATAAAAACTTTCCACCCCAGAAAGTCAAAGCAAGGCCAAAGCAACAACCAAACTCAACTGAGAAACCAAGAAGTACTCCCTTGCCAGGTTTCTCCCCCAAAGGCCAAAACATCTCCAGTGATCAATGAAGGAAGGAATACTCTCAAAAACCAAACTTAACCCACTTTACTGAAACTATCAAGAACATTCAGGATTTATCCCAAATTAAATCTCCTCAAACACAATCTGAACAATACTCAAGCAATTCACCCAAACGAACAACAACTTTGAACAAGGTTACACTTACCTTACTTTAAATAAACAATTGAGTGCTCTCCAGTCCCAACATTTACTCAAGGAAGATGTTGGTATCTAGATAGCTCTGAACGAGACTATCTACACTAATCCCAAACCATGGATAAATCTATGTTATTGGTACGGGGGGACACAAATACGCTCCCCACCATAAGAGACAACCAATAATTTTTTTTTCTCTGAGACAGAATCAGGACACTAATAGGGGGAGGCCTGAACAGACTCCCCAGTACAATGGTTATAATTTCATCATACCTTTACTAAAGAACTTATATAAGACTCATAGTGGGTCTCCCCACCATAAGAACCAGCCATCTTAACTGACCAGCATGGGCCAGTACAGAAAGACCCCAAAATTTAAAGAGTTGGGAAGGTCACATGGTTAGTCCACACGATTTGGGAAACCATGTGCTAACAGTGTGGATCCTTCTATCCACATAGTTTTATGGGGCATGGTCACTATTATCCAAGTGAAAATTGTGTTCTCAACCAGTCTATCCAAACTTCCAACCATTCTCCAAAGAATCAATGGAAACCAAATGGGGAGGGAATGGCATTGGGCGATGACATGGGTACAAGGCCCTCCACCTATTTCTGCCAAAAGTGAACAACAGAATAATTATGATGACACCAGAGGTTTAAACTCTTCCTATCTTTCATATTTAGGATAGTACTTTTTACAAGGGTTTAAATGACCCTGTGATTTCCCCGAACTACGAGCCAACTTCTCTCCGAGACCTATGGCTGGAGCTCAAAATATTGAAGCATCTTTGGCCTCGTAGTTAGTATTTGGAAACCCAATGATTGAGAATTCTTCTTTCGGTTCCACCAACAACTACACCGCAATCCTAGATAAGTTTTCCAAACATAAAACATTCCAAACTCACTTTACCCGATCCCAATATTTCACTGAAACAAGGGCTAAGAAGATGCACACACATCACACCTTGTTTCTTCAGGTGAGAAACAATAGATGTAAGAACACCTACACTCAAATTCATCTAAAATGGAATATTTTGAAGTTTTTTCAAGGGAGACATTCTCCCAACATAACAGGGAATCTCATATGATTTTACGACATTCACCTATATGGTCAATCGAGTACATGACATCATAAGGCATCACCGAACATGACCATTGCAACTGATATAAACAATGCATAGAGAGGGACCTTATACAACATCCCCAAACAACACACAATTCTATAAAGTGGCCACAATATCCTATCATGACCATATTTCCCACACCGGAGGTTTAACATTAATTCATGCTTCAAAGAAACTTCGAAGAACCCAAAGGTCCTCTTAGACACCATCGAGACACTCATCCACACTAACAACCCTAGACCACATCCACCTTCGAAAAATCAAGAAACTTAAGAAACTAAGGTCTCTTTCAACCTTCCATGAGCACTCTCCCATTAAAAGAGGATCTAAAAATCAAATAAAGGAAAGGGTGTAGACTCAATCTAAAAATCTCAATAAAAATATTCCTTATATTGATCAACTGGAGGGTATTCAAAAGGAACAACAATCCGGGTTGCACTTCAGTTGTGCACTAACCCTTAATGAGGCGTACCTTATCCAACGATTGAACCAAAGGACCTAACCAAGATGGTCCATTTGTCAAGATATACCACAATCCAGATCCAAACACATGAAGGGAACCACCGCAAAGGCATCCCAAAATTTTTTTCAAAAGAGACCACTAACTGTCCCTACAACACAACTTACCGACCAAACACAAACCCAAAACACAGTTCAAACAGGTGGGGTTCTTGGACTCAAAACATCCCACAACATCAACATTATCAAAAACCCATAATAAAAACTATAAAAAACTATTAATCAAGACATAATGTTTTTCCTTAAAACCATTTCTTTGAAAACAAACGGTTTAGCAGTAAGCATATCCACCAATGGTACCCCATGGGCCTCACACATGCATGTTTTTGTGCCACACTAGGAACCACCTCATATCCATCCCGGAACTCATCCGATCATGCCATCAACCATCCCTTATCCCATATAACACCATGCATGTGGTTACTCACATAAATACCAAAGGTTAAAACAAAGATTCTTTCCACTTTTCAAAACCAAAATGGTCAACCAACGCATCCTTTTTCTCCAAAATGCTAACCAGGAGATCCAAATCCCAATTCAAATATTACGAAAATTTTCAGAAAGACACAAAAATTTATACAAGAACTTAATTTCAAGATATTCAAATCAATTTCAAAACATCTCATCTCATTAAAACACCCTTTTATTGTTTAGAAAAATCTATTGGAAACACTTTCCAAACCAACATCAATATAGTTCCTTCTTTCATAAGAGGTGTAAGAACACCATTTTCCATTTCAAAAAAATTATGAAAATTTAGATCCATCATTTCATTAAAAAAAATTCCTTAATTATTTGAAAATCATTTCAAAACTTTTTTTACGATTCTTAAAACCAAGTCACTTTAAAACCAAAGTTCCAAGATTTCAAAACAAAAGAACACAAGAAAATGCGAGAGGAAACTAGTTTCAATGGGTGACTTGTACATATGGTTGGCGACCATATTACAATCACTTCACAGTCATAGAGAGTGTTCTAGGGAATATCCCCTACTCCACATGGCTTTCTAGGCCCTACGAGCTCACTGAGACCATTAACCCAACTCTCTTTTCATTTCCCCTAACCATCACCAAACCAAGAAAACCAAAGGACTTAGATAAATCCTGACTTCCCCTGGAAACATGAATCCTATCATGAGGTGTGGTGATCAGACACACTACCCATAACTATAATACCAAGTCCCTATAATCCTAACTCCATACTATCCTCACTCTTCCCCAAATAACATGACACAAAGAGTTATCCTGAACCTCCTATGATACCATTTTGTCACGAACCGAATCTGGTCGCCGCAAAAAATGGCACCAAACCCAGCCCGTGACAAGTACTGAAGGGCGTTCCCTATCCTCATTGGTTGGAACAAGTTCCCAGGTATCATTTATCTTGGTTTGAGAATGATTTACCCAAACACGAAAGCATAAAACCTTAAAAACAATCCATAATATAAATTCTTAAATTTATAGCCAAAAAAGTCTTAATAAAAAAACCATAACTGAATAAATTGGATTAAATACAATAAAATAGGTCCAAATACAAAAAAAATAACAACATAAAGACATCCCCAAGGACTCCACATGACAAGGGGGTCATTACCCGCAAATCGTCTCCACAACTCTGCCCCAGCGATGGGGACTAACACCCCGAACCGCCATCACCCTTGGACTTTCCTTTACCTAAGTAAAAAGTAATAAAATATACTTAAAACCAAGGGGTGTAAGTAGGGTGTGAGTCTAATCCCAATTTGATACCACCCAATGATTCTAAGGTTCATGCAATACAAGGTGAAAAATCAAGCAGTTTTAATATGCAATGAAAAGCGGCGACAAATTCCAAGAAATGAAACTTTAAATTAAAAACATTTTTCAAGATAAAACTTTTGGAATGTTAACACATTTAAATAGGCATGTTATATACTTCAATATAATTCCAAATACACCCAAATAAAAGGGTAAATACCACAAATCCAATGAGCAACAAAATAGGGAACACCCCTAGGCACTAGATAGTCTCGGGCCCCATGTACCTCGTACCTCGGTGTAATGTAACCATAGTTAAATCCGTTCTCGTACACAAGAAACTAGTAGGGAACATACCCATAACCTATTGGTACCCAATAATCATCAACATAGTTTATTTATAGTGGTCTTTATCCAAATTCTAGGTGAAATAGAGACAAAACCCATCCGGTCCACTAGCCGTACTAGTACACATCTGCCCCACCTAGGTACCTGGGATTCCCCTTTTGTGATCAAAAAATTTCAGCATTTAAAACATATAAATTTTAATGTAAAACACCACCACTGGTAACATACACCAAATACAATATCTATCGCATTTTATACCACTTAAAACACACAAAAAACACTTTGAATTTGAATAAAACAATTTCTCAAAATCCCGTGTTGTTTTGCACACAAACCCCCTTAAGAAACCCACTTGTACACTATGTTCACACTTGTAAGTTACCAAAATAGTAAAGGCAGCCCAATATATTTCAATTAAAACAACAAATAAATTTTCTAGCATCCCCATGTTAAACAAGAAGTGATAACTTTGTAAAACCTTCATTTTCACACAAAAGTGGAACCAAAACTTCACTTTCTTTACAAACACAATTAAAACCAATTTTTTCAGTAATAACCAAAGTGGATAAACATTATAAATAGTATTTTAATCCTTATTAAAGGTCAGTAAAAACAACTAATTATTTATAGGGCATCCCCAAATAAACAAATAAAACATTTCTTTGGAAAACCCCCAATTTCACACCAAATTGGCATTTAAAATTCAATTGCAATAAAAACATCATTAGAACCAATTTTTTCAGAAATAATAAAATGATATAAACCTGAAAATATGACAAATACAGCATGATAATACACAAATATTGCATCAACATTGGAATCACCTACCAAATCAAATGAAGCCCTTGAATTCTTTGTGCGAAAACACAAATGCACCATTGCCGCACCTCAAGAAGGGTAGATCAAACCTAAAAATGAAACATTGGACCAAGAAAACCCAAGGTTAAACCTTAGGTTTGACACCTTACCCTTTGGAAATTTGGTACTTCATTTATAAGGGAAGAAACCCTAAGAACATTGAATGAAACCCTAAGAAAAATGAAATAAGAAAGAAATGGACTAACTTACTTGAGAAATCTTGAATGAATCTCCCCAAAACACCAGTATCTAAAATTGAAAACGGAAAAAATTCAGGGGTTATTCGAAAAAGAATTAGGAGGTCATTTAGGAACTGTAATGTAGGGAAAAGAGTAATAATTGAGAGAGTTATGAAGAAATGAACTTACCTCCTCAAATTTGGACGATTTTAGAAACCCTAAGACTTTAGTCCCTAAATCGCGATTCCTAAGAGCTCCAAAATGGGGGAAAAGAGGCTGGGGGCACTGCTGGGTGTAATGGTCTCGTGTGAGACTTGGAATCACCTAAAAATACATATTATTGAATATGTTATTAAATAAATACAATTAATTTTTAAAACTGGATATGGGATTTTGGGAAGGCCCAATCCCTTAACTAAAAACCAAAATAAACATTGGTTATGGATTTCTAAAGGATCTAAATTTTTATTGTGGTGTTAATATATCAGGGGAGGAAATTTAGGAGTTGGAATGAGTGAAAAATATTAAAAAATGAAAAAGTTATAAAAGATAAAAAATTTATTTCTAAATCTAGAATTGGGCTCACGGTTTGGCCCAATTCATGAAAGCTCACCTATTCTCCATAAAACCATTGGAAAACTCCAAAAAATCATTAATGGAAATTAAAATAAAAGTACATTTAAAATAATCTATTTATGTGACAAGAATTACGATGTGAAATTATTTAAGTAGGTGATGAATGTTTGTAACACCCTAATATTTTAAAATAACACCATGTTTGATAGAATATACGACACACAACACCAAACTTAAATGAACCACAAAATGCTATTTTTTAAACATGATAATTATAAACTAGTCATTAAATTGGTGGGTATGACTAGAATTAATTTAATTTTAAAATATATATAAATTTAATACTCAATAAAAATTAATTGATTTATTCTTAGGAAATAATTACTCAATTTTCAGTAATGTTATTTTATGCTTCAAAAATACATTTACTTTTAAAATAATCTTTTTTATATCTTTTTATGAGAAAATATTATAATATATTTCTTGAAATTATTAAATTTTAAATAATATAATTTTTTTAAATCAGTGAACCAAAATTATATTATTGTGAAATTTTCATTTTTTTCTGAAAAGATTGATTTTCTAGTGAATAGTGAAAAATATTGATCTTTATTGAAAACTGTATTTTAATTTCAACCATTTGAAAAGTCCCAATTTATTTTAAAATTATTTAAATGTAAAATTAGTTATATTATATTATTAATAATATAATTAGGTTTATTTGAATCCATTTTATAATATAATTTGGTATAAAATTATTTTTTATACAAAAATAGAATTTTTAAGAAAAAATGTATTTTTCAAAAAAAGGTATTCATTATGTTTTGAAAACTTATTTTAAAATTAGTTTCCAATAATTATTGGTATTTAATTTTAGAAAATAAATTCCTTATTTGGAATCAAGAGTTTTAAAATTGGTAAATAGGTCCCTATATTTATAGACATTACGAATAGTAATCATGGTAAAATTTATCACCTCGGTAAAGAGTAAATTGGGTTAATCTAGGTTAAAACTAAGTGATAAGGCCATAATTTTTATCTTAATTCTTGTTAGATGAATTTGATTATACACCAATAACTAAATTTCCCTTGATTTCTAGTGTGTAACGTTTTTTTTGTGATTTTGAAGTAAATAATGTATAATGGTGAAGTTTACTAGAGTTTAGAGAACCTTCTGAGAGTTTTAGGGATTTTCTACAGGTGCACAGGTGGTGCACAGTTTTTGGGAACCATAAAACACTTGTAGGTAAACATTAATAGTGAGATAGGGGAAAAAATAATCCACATGGGTTGATTTATATCTTTTCCAAATCGTGCAGCTTCCTAGTAGAAATTTTGCACTTTGAGAGTTGGCTTTGGAATTTTTGAAGCAGTTGCTTCGACATGGTTTGTGAACCTTGAAAGGAAACTATGTAAGGTCTCCCTTAAGGCCAAAATAGGTGCACATTTTATCTAAATTGAGGATCGAAGATAAATCGTGCACAATTTATCTAAATTTTCCATAGTGAAACTATGTAAAGTCTCCCTTAAACCGTGCTTGGGTAAAAGTTAGATCCTTAAATTGTGGATCTAACTAGTTTTTACCTCTAATTGCCTCTTTTTTCCCCAAAACCACCCTAAATCAGGATTTTGGTCTCTCAATGGTTATTAAACCTCTCTCAAAAAACTGGAAATGATCGGAATCATTTCATTGGTATGTTGAAGCTTGATTCTCATGATGAGTCATCATTATCAATCGTTCTTAGTGTTTTCTTAGATCTATGTCACCATCTCTCTAATTTTATTAGGTATATGCCTATTTTGGGTATATAAAAGGTTATGTATTACAAATATGTTAATATTTGGCCTTGTTGTCTATAATATAAAAGATATAAGGTGATTCCATGGAGTTTCAACTCGATTTTGTGGTGTTTTTCATCTCATTTATCATTTTTTTCCAAAACACTTGAGGTAGGTTGATTCAATCTCAACTCCTCTATTTTAGAACTTGAAGGACTAGTTTCAAATTGTTTTCCTTGATTGAAATTGATCGTTTATCCATTGTGAAATGATTGTTAAATCCATCTTGAGTGACTATTTATAGAAATTGGTAACTTTGGTGTATTATTAGATAGTGTTTTGATAACATGATTATAAAATTATTATTTCAAAATAATTGTTGGTTTTGATGAATGTAATAATGGTTTTAAATTGGAAGAAATCTACTTTATTTAATTTTTTTCAAAATGATTTAATTTTTCATGGGATAACATGGTTTTGTGGCATTTCTTCATATGTATTGGGGTGGATAAGGGCATGATGTACCCCCATCAAAAGGTTGGGATAAATAAGGGTGTGAAGTACCCCCATCAAAGTGATCCACTAAGTGATGGATTAGTGGAAGGATGACTCACTACTCACGGTTATAGTGGGTTCCATAGATTTCATACAAGGTTATATGTATTGTTGTATGGAAAGGAAGGGGTTATTCCAAAATGGAATGTTAAATGATTTAAAAAATTATTTATGTGTTTTCCTTGGAAAAAATTTCATAATGGATATTTTTTATATTTTGATATAAACTATTTTAGAAATTGTTTTATATAAATTGTTTCATATAAATATTATTAACATGTTCTATCCTAGTGGCATGAGTAGGGAAGTCATTGGGTAAAACCTATTGAGTTTTATTACTCACCCCTTCTTTGGAACTTTGGTGATTTTGCAGATGTCATCTATCAGTACATGGGAAAAAGTAAAGTATCATACATATTTAACACTACTTCGGGATACTTGGGTTGTTTGGTGAAGTTGGATCTTGGAGCTTGTGGAGCTTGGAGTCTTGTGGTTGTCTAGGATTTTTCTAGTTTATCTTCTCCTATTTACTTTGATATTTTAGTCTTTTTTTGTGGAACTTGATTTCTATATGATTTTGATAAATGAAATGTTGAGTTGTATTTTATTATTATCATGCATCATAATGTGGTGGATTTTCTATGGTTATAGTGTTTAGTTATTTTATTCTTAAAGGGAAAGTCTCCCCCCACATGTATTGAAGCCCTTTAGAATTTATTTATAGCCTTTGGCATCTTAGAGATGTCACTTAAGTCCATATAATGACCTTCCAACCTATCAATGCAACGAGAAGAGGTAGGAAATTACAAATGGTATCGGTTTTGTTCGGTCCAAAAGTCTCATTGAGGTAAATGGTATCAACTTGTTTGACCCTTGCCTGAAAAGTGGTCATCGGTGATTTTGGTCTTGGAGTTGAATTCATTCATGTATATACCTTGTGTTAGGTTGGTAGAAAGGAGTAGGATTTTTGGAACTTGAAATGTAGTGCATAAAAATACATAGCTAACCTTTTTATTTTGAACTTTAAGTTACTCTAGAGTTAAGTACATAATATTTTTGGAAACACTTATAGGATTTTGAAAAATCATTCTCATGGGATTATCTAATGAGATGAGCATGCCATGCATTAGAGGAATGAATTCCCACTAGGAGTTCATACATCACTCTGAGTGATGATTTATGTTTTATGAAGAAAGTGTTGATTTTTTGAAAATAAATTTTAAAGTATTTTAAAATGAACAATTTTGAATAAGAACATGATGGAGGTATTTTAAATACTGTCTTATTTTCAAAAAAAAGATTTAATGTTTTCAAAAATATTTGAATGCAGAACAGTTTGATTTTGGAAATCAATGTTGTGATAGTTGATGTGGTAGAATTTGAAATTGTTAAACCTTTAGTTAATAGAGGGTGAGGCTTATAGATTTTTTTTAGAAAATGGAACCTAGTTGGCATCATAGAAACCAACTAGAAGAAGCTGCGAAGAAGGGGGTTATACCTGAGCCATAGGTAAACCAAGAGCTAGTTCAGAGTATCATCGAATAGTTTCAAGCTATAGACACAAGGAATCAAAGGGATGAGATAAGGGAAGGGTATCATTTTTCCAGTTTAAGAAGTATAATAAACCCATATTCTGGGGTGATTCTAAACTAGAAAAGGTAGAGGTGTGGGTAAACATGATGAATCCTATCTTAGATTTCATCGGCACACCAGTGGATCTGAAATTCAAACTGGTGACTTATATTCTTAAGGATCTTGCACGTTAGTGGTTGGACCTAGTAGTGTAGGCTAAAGTAGATCAAGGCCTTAGTTGGGAGGATTTTGAGTAATTGTTCAACAAACAATTCTATCCACTCATATTTAAGATTTAGAGAATGATAAATTTTTTTAGTGTAAAGTAGGAAAATATCTCTGTTATCGAGTATACAGGTAGATTCATGAATTTATTACTCTTTTCACTTGAAGTTACTACTAGTGAATCCTTAATGGAATGCATCATTAAATCAGGGATGAGATAGTAGATTCACTCAAAGTTTGTTGTGATCAGTATTACTAACTAAACTGAGATGGAAAATATAGTGAAAGTGGATGAAAGGGACATCTCAGGAGCTAAGAGAGGAGGAAGTATGTTGATACCCATAGGAACCGGTGGGAAATCTAATTCTTGGATAAAGAGTAATAGAGACACCTACTTCAAAGGTGGGAGAGTGAATCAAAATCAGATAGTTGGATCTGTAAACCTTCTTCCATGACCCAAGATAAAACCAAGATGTTACTAATGTGGTTCACTTGACCAAATAAAGAAAGATTGTATAGTAAAACCTCGATCATGCCACAATAGAAACCAAATGGGGCATATTTAGTGCTATTTTCATAGTGCTCCAAGGTCAGGTGCTTGAGACACTTTCCAGGTGTTGTGGACATCATATGCTTCGATGGGATGAGAAAATCAGAACCAATATCATAAGAAGATTAGATCTATCCATGGTGATTCTATGAATTCAATTTATCCTTGGGTAGGGAAATCTCAATAAAGAAACAAAGAACAAAGTGCAGCGATGAAGAAATTATATGGAGCTGAGAAGGTGATTGTAGATGATTGGGTGGGACTTTTACAGTTTGTGATATGATTCTTTTGAATTCAACCCTTATGAAAGTTCTGTTTTATACTGGTGAATTGCATTCCTTTATCACTTCTCATGTTGCTGATTTGTTGGGTTTACAACTTGAGATGATTCCCTCTATGATAAAACTTAAAACTTATATTGGGAAAAGAGAATGTAGTGCCTTCCTATATAGATCATGTTCTATAACTATTGATAGAGTTGAGTTAAAAAGGGAATTCACAGGGCAAGATATGGATTTCTATGATGTAATCCTAGTTGTGGATTGGTTAACAACATTCAAGGCTCACATCAAATGTTATAAAAGAACAGTTTACTTCATGATTGAGGATGGCGTTGAACATCTCTTTAGAGGAGAAAGGGATGTAAAGACATGTGAAATAGGATTTTTGGCACCAGCTGTGGGAACAATCTCTTACTAGTTGGAATATTTTTCCTTGGCATCAATGGAAGAGGTTTAGAGAAGTGATTTTTGCTAGTTTTTGATCAGTTTTAGGATGTCTTTGCTGAATAATTTCATGGTTTCCACCCATGATAGAAGTGTAGTTTAGGATTAATATTCTTGTAGATATCAGTATTATCTCACTTCCATCATATTGAATGGAACAAAAATAATTAAGGGAGTTAAAAGTGATGTTGGGAGAGATGTAAAGCAAAGTTTTTATTTGTATGAGCATGTCTCAATGGGAATAACCAGTCTTGTTTTGGAAGAAATAATATGAAACTTTAATGTTGTGTGTGGATTATTGTAAGATTAAACAAGTTACAATAAAAAATATTTATCCACTTACATGCATTGATGACTTGTTCAATCAATTTAGGGGAGCTCAATGGTTCTCTAAGATTGACTTTTGATTAGGCTATCACAAATTGTGAGTTCAAAAGAAGGATATTCAAAAAACAGCTTTCTGAAGAAGATATGGCCATTATGAGTATGTGGTATTGCCATTCTATCTTACGAATGAACTAATGGTCTTTATAGAATTGATGAATCAGATATTTCAGTGATATCCAGATTCTTTTATTGTGATGTTTTTTTATGACATATTGGTGTATTCAAGGACAATGGATGAGTATGAGAAATAATTGGCACTGTTGGAAATATTGAGAGAACATTTTTTGTATGAAAAATTATCTAATTGTGATTTTTTGATATAATAGGTATGATTTCATGGCCATGTTATTTCTGAAAGAGGTGTTTTAGTGGATCTATAGAACATATAAGTTGTTTTATCATAGGAATTGATGAATAATGTCATTAATATGTGAAGTTATATTGGCCTATCTGGTTACTACTGATGATTTTTTTTTGTGATTTTTCACACCTAGTATTGCTTATTATAGATTTTGAAAAGAATAATATTCCTTTCCCACGGACTGAGCAATTCCATAAATATTTTAAAGAGTTAAAAGTTCAGGTTACATTAGTACCAATCATGATTTTTACAGAATTATGATAGGGGTAAGTGGTGTATTGTGATTATTCGGGATATGGGTTGGGGAGTTTTTTCATGAAATGAAACCATGTTGTTCCTTATGGATCAAGACATTTTAGGGTGAATGATAAGAACTACCCAACATGCAATTTTATGATAGCTGTAGTTGTCAACGCTTTAAAGAATTGACATCGTTATCTCTAAGGTGATAAATTTATTGTGTTCACAGATCATAAGATATTGAGTAATATTTTCTCACAATGATATTTGAATTTGAGGCAAATAATATGGATAGAGTATCTCCAGATGTTTGAATTTTAGTTGATGTATACACTATGGAAAGGCAATTTTGTGGCTGATGCATTAAAAAGAAAGTCATATGATCCGTTCACAATAGAAGCTTTATATGAGTGGTAAATAATGTCATTCCTAGCCAATATTCATGTCTAATGTCAAGACCAAGGTGATGTTGTGGTTTTCTTTCAAGTTTCACTTGTTCCTAATTTGGTAACGATGGTTAAAGAGGCACAAAAATATGACGTAGAATTTTTTGTTATGAGTTAAAAACTCAATGGTGGGGAGACCATTGAGGGATGGAGGATGAATGAGATTTCATAAATCAGATGGTGGTACCAATGACTTATCAGAAGAAACTTCATCATGCTTATGACCATTCGAGATGGGATGTCCATCCTGGAATATAGAAGATGTATAATGTGTTAAAGGTGAAGTTTTGGTGGATCATCATGGAAAGGATGTTGTCTGAGTTTGTTTCCATATGCTAAAAGTTTTAACAAATTAAGGCTTAACATCAGCTACCAGTAGGTATGTTATAGTATTTACCTATCATAGTATATAAATGGTTGCATATAGCCATGGGTTTTGTTACTAGTCTCCCAAGAATGGTCTGAAAGCCGGATGCCATATGGGTAATTGTAGACCAACTCACAAAGTTGGTCCACTTCATATATATTCTTAAAACTCATATATTAGAGGATCTATCCAAAATATATATCCAAGAAGTGTTAAATAGGCATGACATACCAATTTTTATCATGTCAGACAGAGATCCAAGGTTTACCTTTTGTTTCTGTAAATCCTTACAGAAATCCCATGGGACTTAGTTGACTATGAGTACGGTGTATCATCCTCATATGTATGAGAAATCAAAAAGTATGATTAAAATATTAGAATATATGTTTTGAGATTGTGTAATAGATTTTGGTGGATCATGGGAAGAGCATGTGTCGTTGGTGAAGTTCTCATATAAAAAAAGCTACCAGGACTCAATACATATGGATTATTTTGAGTCATTGTATAGTAATCCTTGTCATTATACACTTTATTGTTTGAAAAAATGTGAGACTTCATTATTTAGGATGATCCATGTCCCAAAAACAATGGAGAATATTCAGTTGATCAGAAAACATATACAGACAGCTCAGAGTCGTCAGAAACCATATGCAGATCATCGTCGACTACCATTGTCATTTGTAGGGAGTGATCATGTGTTCTTGTGGATTTCTATAGGGATTGGACATAAATGTTTTGGGAAGAAGGGAAAGTTATATCCTAGATATATAGTCCCTTTTGATATACATAAATAGTTGTGAGAGGTGGAATATCGGTTGACATTACCACTATAGTTCAGTGCGGTGCACAATGTTTTCCAAATATCGCAGTTGAAAAAGTATCAGCCTGATCCCGACCATGTGATCAGAAGGGATCACATTGACCTAGATTTGGATGCTTCATTGGTACACATATAGTTGTATACTGTGGATAAGCAGGAGAAAGCATTTTGGGGAAAAAGCATCATTCTAGTATGGGTTTTGTGGAAACATGGTCAGATTCAGGAAGATACATGGGAACATGAGAAGGAAATGAAAGAGAAATGGTCATAACTCATTCATGACACTGATGGTTTTTAAATTTATAGGGATATAAATACCAATGGTGGAGAGAATATAGCACCCCCGGTTTCTGGTATGTAATCTTTTATTTGTGATTTTTAGGTATACAAAGTATAAGGGTGATGGTTGGTAGAGTTTGAAGAAACTTTTGAGAGTTTTTTGGGATTTCCTACATATGAACAGGTGGTTTATGACTTGTGGTTACTATGAAACACTTGTAGGTAACTGTACATAGTGAGACCTGGGAAAAAGAGAAGGCGTAGGGGTGATGCACAGTTTTTATTAACTGTGCGGATGTCTAGTAGTAACCGTGTGATTTGAGAGTTGACATTGGTCTTTTCGAGGTAGTTTCTCCGGTGTGATTTTTGAACCATGTTATTAAACCATGTGATGTATCCCTTAATGCATAAGAAGGTGCAAATTTAGCACACATTTTATCAAATCTTTCAATTAAACCATGTTTGAGTCAAAGTTAGATCCTTAAATTGTGGATCTAAATTATTTTTACCTTTATTTGCCCCATTTTTATGCAAAAAAGGACCTAACTCTGGATTTTGGTTTCTTAAAGGTTGGAGAACGTTTCCCAAAAAAAATAGAATCAACCCCAATCTTTTCCTTGGTTCTTTGAATCTCTATTCTGACGGTAAGTCATCGTTATCGATCGTTCTTGGTGTTTTCTTAGATCTACATCAGCCTCTCTCTTGGTTTCTTAGATATATCCCATTTGGGGATATATATAAGGTTATGGATACCAAATATATTTATATTTATTCCTTTTTTATAGTAGAAAAGATTTAAGGTGGGTCCATAGAGTTTCGACCCAGTTTTGTGATGTTTTTCTTGCCATTTATTGTTTTTTCCAAAACTCTCAAGGTAGGTGGCTTCACTCTCAACTCCTCTATTTTAGAAATTAAAGGATTAGTTTATAATTGTTTTCCTTGATTGAAATTTATCATTTATCTACTATGAAATGATTTTTAAAACCCTCTTGAGTGAGTATTTTTGTAAATTGGGAACTTTTGTGTGTTATTGTATAGTATTTCAATGAAATGATTTTAAAATGATGATTTTAAAATTATTGTTGGTTTTTATACATGGAAAATGGTTTTAAATTGAAAGAATGATGATTTATTGAAATGGTTTGAACATTATTTTATTTTTAATTGGTTGGAATGTTTTTTGGTTTGTGTTCATATGAATTGGGATGGATATGGGTGTAAAGTACTCCCAAAAAAAGGTTGGGATAGTTAAGGGTATAAAGTAACCCCATCAAAGTGGTTTACTAAGTAATGGATTAGTGGAAGCATGACTCGGCAATCACCATTATAGGTAGTTTTATGGATTTCATGAATGGTTGGATGTATGGTTTTGTGGAAAGGAAGGGGTTATGTCAAAAATGAAATGTTAAATGATTTAAATAATTATTTATGTTCTTTACTTGGAAAACTTTTCACAATGGATTTTGTTTATATTTTAATATAAACTATTTTATAAATTGTTTTCTAAAAAAAATTATATAAATGTTGTTAACATGTTCTTTTCTAGTGGAATAAGTAGATAAGTCATTAAGGAAAACCTACATAGTTTTAGTACTCACCCCTGAATTTTCACTATGGTGATTTTGAAGATTCCATCTACTTGGACATGGGAAAAGGTAAAGTATCACAAGTATTTAACACTAATTCACGATACATGGGTTGTTTCATGAATTTCGAGCTTGGATCTTGTGGAACTTGGAGTCTTGTGGTTATCTTGGAGTTTTTTAGTTTGTTCTGCTATTCACTTTAATATCATAGTCTTCTATTGTGGCACTTGATTTCAATATGATTTTGATAAATGAAATGTTGAGTTGTCTTTCATTATTATCATGAAACATATAGTGGTATCTTGACTATGGTTTGTTTGGTTAGTGGTTTTATTATTAAAATTAAAATCATCCCCCAATATTTATTGAAGCCCTTAGGCCTTTATTGTCAGCCTTTAGCATCTTGGGAATGTTGCTTAAGGCCAAGTAATGACCTTCCTCCCTCTCAAGCCTATGAGAAGGGGTGGGACATTAGAATAAACTTAGGCTATAAATTAACTTTTTTAATGGATATTTTCTATGAAAATGGCCCTTATAATATTTAAAGCAATGAAAATTAGAAAATGTCACTATCTGGGATTTAAATATCAATTTTTAATCCACATAGGGACAAGAATAAATATACGAATGAACCTAAATATAAATTTTTATATTATTTAAATTATTTTCATGATATAAATTTATTTATAATTTTTATAAATTATATAATTTCCTTAAATTATTATGAAATGTTAATACAATATTTATTAAATTAATATAGAAATAAAATAAAAGATTTTAAAAATATTAAAAATCATATAATTTGAATGGGTTAATTCATCCCAAGAATTTTATATAATTAAATAAAATATTTGAGAGGTTTGAAATAAATATATTTATATTAACCCTTTGTCTTGATTTATTTAAATTCAAATTAATTGAATAGTGTTAAAAATGACATTAATGATATTTTATAATAAATTATATTTTTATTAAATTATTTAAAATTATTAAAAATATTATATTTGAAAACATGAATGGTATATGGTTTTAAACATCAAGCATGGTCCATTTATGGGCTTTTTATCATTTTACAATAACATTATTAACCCTTAAATGATAGGAAACATTGGTATTTAGATAATTGTCCAAAGGGTTAATGGGAGTTAAAAATGAAATATGTGGGTAAAAAAATACCAAAAACAAGTAAAAAATTTATTTAATAAAATTATTTAGGTTCATTATCCCATTATATTTGAATATTATCCATTTTTAGTTGTTGTGACAACAAAATAAATTTATATCAATTTAATATTTTATGAAATTTCAAAAGTGCCCCTCACACCAATTATTAAAGGGCACCCCTTCATTCACTTACATACATCACTTTGAGCCATATATATTGAAAAAACCTTATCATTTCCTCTTATAAACATCCTTATCCATGTTATTGAGGTTCCAGTCTCCACAAAAGATCAACCTTAGGTTCCTTAATGAAAGATCTAATGGTGGTATCCTAAATTAGAGGTAATCATCTTACCCAAACTCTTTCAATTGATTTCTTATTATACCTCTAATAAATCTATGATATTTATAATAAATTGGTAAATTACATATATTTAATATACTTAAATGTTATAATTATTATTAAACTACAATTATCTACCCTCTTTCCCATCAAATGGAAAGTGAACATGTTGATGGTATATATGTAAGACTTACCATCTCCATGTAGCTATACAATTCATTTTTCATTACCGTATTTTTTAAATGGTAATTATAATTGGTTTAATGATTATATATTATATTTAAAAATTAATTATTATAATGTAATTATATCACAATTTCTACATTCTTACCTTCTAATCCACTGGGAAATAATAACATCACTCATCCGTAAGTGTGGATTACCACCTCCACGAAGCGATGTGATTCATTTTTAATTTATATTTTACTTGGATGGTAATGAGTATGACTTTGATGAATATATATAATTTATATGATATAATAATAATTCTAAAAAAGTGGATTATTATTTAACTTTACTTCATTCCATCTGTCAAAAAATGGAAACAATGTTCATGCATACGTATGACCTACTCTCTCCATGAAGAATTAGAATCATTTTCTATCTATAAATTTTATGGTTTACTATAAATTTGTATTTATTGAATATTTATTATATTTATATCATTATTAAAATTTTGGATATGATTTAACCTTGATCAAATTAAAAATACAAAAAACTATAAAACTAAAACATACATGGAAAACAAAGTAGTTATTTCCTAAAACAGTGATTTTAAAAAAGAATTATTCATAAATAGGTGATAAAAGGAATGATTATTTGAATTATATGGAATGGAGGTATTTTCCAACCATCATGAATAATATTTTATTTTAAGCTTCCTTTACAAATTTATAATTTTATTTTTATAGAGAATGTTTTCCTTCACATTTGAGAAGTTTTAAAAATAAGTGATTTCAATGTAAAAAAGGGTGTTTTCCTCAAGAAATTTCCAAGGATATTTTTAAAGTATTTCCATCTATGTCAAAATCATTTTTTAATTTTTTTTTTGATTTAATGAGTTTATTATAATATGATACCATCTACTATATTTTATTAGATTGTTTATGATAAATTTTTTTGGGGATGTACTATTTTGATATCATTCTTTATATTACTTTATATAGTTTCTAATTATGTTTACTTATTGAACTAATTATTAACATACTAGTTTCAATATGATTTTTTATGTTGATCATGTTTCACCATTTTTATATGATAAATTCATTGGAATTATTAAGTTATGGGAAGGGCCCACTATAGTCCCTTGATGCATCAGTAAGTCTCATGAGACAAACTAACTTGGGTATGGTCTAAAGCCTTACCCATTTATATAAAATGTATTGTAATTAGGGCTTGATGGTATGTTTATGATTTTCAGAACTATTAATTCCTTCATTATATGATTAGTTATTTATGTCAATGTGATTATTTTATAACTTATAATATCCATGGATAAGTTTCAATATCTGGTGACTATTTATATGGAATTATTTTATCAATATTTATTCATGCCATATTATTATTCATGCTTATGTTATTGAATAATTGGAATTAATTTTTAGATATTTACCATTACATATTTATTATACCTTATTTATTCATGTTATCTTCCACTGTATTCATACCATTAATGAGAATCTAAGATTACAACTTTATTTTGTTTATTTTCCATAATATTACAAGAAATGTTTTATGATTTATATGTAGGGTTATGCTAGAGGAAATAATTATGTCCTTGAATAAGATACTATGTTTTATTTTATGTTTTCAAATGTAATGTGAAATTCATGTATGTATCTGGTTTTCCAAGACCACTAAACTATTCATTACTTTAGAATGTGATTGCTTGTATCAAGTGCCTATGTAATAAAGTAACCACTAACTCTATGATACTAGGACTGAGGTATTTATATTTAATATCAGATAAAGTTTATTAAAAACCTTGGGAACAATATTTAGGAAAAAATAGATTAAGGAAATTAACCTTATGTCGGACTTTGAGAATAATATCAAAAAACCCAAGATTACAATTATTAGATTATCCATACATAAAATTTTCAATTTATGTTAAGTGTTTCAATATTTTAGATATTATAAATTATGATTCATAATTTTATGATCCAATCTAGTGTATTCTATTTTATATAAATGGTGTCTATATAAAGGAAGGGAAATTGTATCAATGCACATAATACAAGTAGGTATTTCCTTTCCTGACAAGATAACAAAGCTAAAGCTGGTGACACAGTTGGAGATGAAAAAATTATAAATATATTGTAGAAGTTGAATCAGTTTATGAGAAATAAGATTTTGGATATAGAGCATCTAACTTATCTTCAACACAGTGTAAAAATGTTAGACTACTTCATGTGTCAGCAACCTCCATCATTTAATTGTAATACAAATCCATTTGTAGATGAGCAATGTATAACTTCCTTAGAGAATATATTTCAATCTTTGGGAAGCAATGAAAGGGATAAGGTTTTCATGAAAATTTATCATCTCTAAGGATATGTGAATCAATGTTTTCAATTGATTAAAAATAATAAGGATGACAAGGAAATAAAAAACATGGAATGAGAGGATTATAAGGAAATTTTCATAAAAAGTTATTTTCCTAAAAAACAATGAGCGGATATGGAGATACAATTCCTAAATATTGGACAAAAGAAAGTTAAAAATGACTCAAAGTATGAATCTAACTTTAAAATGTTATCAATGAATACTAAAAATTACAAACATAATCCAATGAATAATATTGATTGTTTCATTGATGGGATTAAACCAATCCTTTAAAGGGTACTAGTTTCCTAAGAATTATCATAATTTTAGGATATAGTATCATGTGAAATCAAGATAAAGAAATAATTCTATAAGTCTTATGGTCATAAAATAATATAAGAAAAAGAAAATGAAGAAAAAAATGGATAAAGGGAAAAAAGGAAATAATGGTTTCCCACATGTGATATTTTTGGAAAGAAACACTACATTATTTTTTTTAATGGAGTGGGATTCTGGTGCAAGTGTGGAAATAGAGGTTACTAGGATCATGATTTAATGAGAAATAAAGAAGATCCCAATGTGTAATTATTCAAATATAAATATATGGGTAACTATGAAAACAAATGCCTCAAGCATCGAGGGAATATAGCTCAGAATAAGTAAATGGATCAATGTAAAGATTATATTATTACTAAAGATTAAGTGGAATGATTAAAGTGATTTTGTATTTGGATTCAAGAATTATATTGTAGAAATATTTTATCAATGATATTATAGTTATAATCATCATGAAACATATAAGTATTGTATTACATTAGCTTTTCTTTAAGTATTTGAAAGAATATGATGAATGGTACTCATAACGAAGAAAAGTGATTAGTAGTAAAGTAATATTTTTGGATAAAGAATGAATAAGGGAAATATAACCCTTAATGTGTTCCAATATTGAGTTAATAATTTTTATTTGGGATAAAGAGAATATTAACATTGAAAAAATTAATGGGGTGGTATTGGTTACCTTGAAAATGCTTAGGGATTTGAGAAAAAGTAATTTATGATAGAGTTTACTGAATTTTTGGATTTATGGGATATATATAATAAAGATAAAGATAATATTGATTCAGGTTATTAGTATATGTGATAATGTTATTCACATGTTTGGAATGTGATGTTATGAAATTATTTATTTTTTCTATGGATAAATTTTTTATCAAATTTTTTGGTCATTAATATGGTTAGTAATATTTTAGAGGAATCTTAAGGATAACTACCTATAGGATGGTTTAAATTGAACTTTGGAAATTATTTTTTGAGGTTAAAGTATGATTTATCATATTGGATAACCTATTATAACTATTTTTTTGGTAAATATTTATAGGCTAAAGGAATGAATTATGCATCTTATGATTCATTAAAAGTTCTTTAGGTATGGAAAACTAATCTCAAATATCCATTTCCTAGAGTAAGAGATGATGTGAAAATAGAACGAAGCACAAAAAAAGGATGAAATTATACTTATGATATAGAAATAAATAAAGTAATTTTATTTTCTTGATTATTTTTTCTTGATGTTGAAATAATCCCCTTACTTTAGGAAAAATACCTTGAAATAAAACAATTATCAGTTTGTTTTTCTTACCGATAACTCAATGGTCTTTTAACTCATCACAGATTTACGATTTTGTGATGTTTAACTATCTCATGACCATGTTATATATAACTATATATTTATAATTTTACATTATTTTTCTCTTTCTTATTCATATTTTTTACTTCCCACTAATGTTCTCCTATTTTCAAACCTAGTTTTTTAGTTACCTTCATACTTCCCTTTCTGAATTTTTAAGATGAAGTTTAATTGACCCATTTTCCAATGTAGGTTTTCCAAAGAGTAATTTTAAGATGAAAAATTATTGATTAATAAAAAAAAGTAAAAAATTTAGGATCAAATTTATTGATAGGGGATGTAACACCCTGATATTTCAAAAGGGCATAATGTTCGATAACATATATACAACACACAACATCGAGCTTAAAAACCATTAAATATTATTATTTAAATATTTTCATAGGTAGGTATGAATAGTATTAACTAAATTATGAAATTTATATAAATTACCTACTCAATAAAACTTAATTTATTATTTATTAGGAAATAAACACTCAAATTTTTGTAATGTTATTTTATGCTTCAAAAATACGTTTCCTTAAAAATGTTTTTTATTGTTTTTTGTGAGAAAATATTATAATAAATTTTGGAAACTTATTTATATTTTAAATAATATCATTTTTGAAATCATATTACCAAAATTATCTTATGGTGAAATTTTCATATTTTTCAGAATAGATTGATATCTAAGTGATTAGTGAAAAAATAACGATTTTAATTGAAAACTATATTTTTGTGTCAATAATTTTAAAAAGTACCATTTTATTAAAAAAAGTTTTAAAATTAAAATTTGTTCAATTATATTATTAATAATATAATATGGTTCATTAGAATTAATTTTATAATTGAATTTGGTATAAAAAAAATTTTATTCAATTTTTTTTTAAGAAAAACTGTATTCGCCTAAAAAGTAATTTTTTCATGTTTTGAGAAATAAAT
The DNA here is from genome assembly GCA_963277665.1 of Viscum album. Classification (NCBI taxonomy): domain Eukaryota; kingdom Viridiplantae; phylum Streptophyta; class Magnoliopsida; order Santalales; family Viscaceae; genus Viscum; species Viscum album. The sequence continues at coordinate 59,966,577 of OY728156.1, forward strand.
TTTTAATTAATTTATAACAATTATAAGTATTAAATTTGATAAAACTGATTCTATATTTTTAATCATGAGGTTTAAGTTTTTTAAGTAGGCCACTTTTATTTATATGCATTATGAATAATAACTGTGGTAAAATTTATTACCTTTGTAAAGGGTAAATCGGGTTAACCTATGTTAAAACTAAGTGATACGACCATAATTATTCATTATAAATATTATTTTATGAATTTAATTTTACCTTAATCACCTTATTCTCTAAATTGAAATTTTTAATGGACACCTTTCTATGAAAATGACCCTTATAATATTTAAAGCAAAGGAAGTTACAAAATGTCACTCTCTCGGTTTTAAATATCTATTATGTGTGAAAATACGGACAAAGAAATATATGAATGAAAATAAATGTCAATTTTTATATTATAGAAATTATTTTCATGATATAAATTTATTTATAATTTTTATAAATTATATAATTACCTTAAATTCTTCTACAATGTTAATACAATATTTGTTAAATTAATAGAAAAACAAAATAAATGATTTTAAAAATATTAAAAGTGATATATTTTTAATGAGTTAATATGTTTCATTAATTTTAAAAACCTATATGAAATATTATATTTTTTTAAATTTTTTATATTCTAATTCCCCCAAATTCAGGATGTATTTAAATTCTAATTGAATAAATAGTGTTACAAATGACATTAATGATATTTTATAACAAATAATATTTTATTAAATGATTCAAAATTATTTAAATTATGATATTAGTCCATATAAAATAGATATAGTTTTAAAAATAAAACATGGTGTATTTATGGGTCTTTTTTTAATATATAGTAACATTATTAACCCTTAAAGGGCAGTAAACTTTAATATTATGGTAATTGTCAAAAAGGTTAATGAGAGTTAAAACCAAAATACAAGGGTGAAAACATACCCAAAACTATTAAAAATATTTTTATTTTAGATGATTTAGACTCATAATCAAATTATAATATAATATTATCAATTTTAATCCATTTTGAAATCAAAATTATTTTATATTAATTTAATATTTTGGGAAATTCCAAAACTACCCCTCCCCTCAATTATAAAAGGACACCCCTTTCTTCGCTTATTTACATAACTTTGAGTCATATAGATAAAAAACTAACCATTTATCTTATAAAAATAATTATAAAATTCCTAGAGGTGTTTTTCTCCTCAAAATACTAACCTTTGGTTTCTTAAGGAAATATCTAAATGAGGTACTCTGAAGAAGAGGTAATTTTCTTACTCGAACTCTTTCAATTTATTTCTTATTATACCACTTATAAATATATGGTATTTATCATAAAATGGTAAATTAAGTATCCTCAATATAATTAAATGTTATAATTATTATTAAACCATAATTATTTACCCTCTTTCTCATCAAATGGGAAGTGAATGTGTCACTTATGTGCAAGTACGACTTCCCGTCTCCACATAGCAATACAATTCATTTTTCATCACCATATTTTATTGATGGTAATTATAATGGGTTTAATATTAATATATGATATTTAAAATATAATTATAACTCTTTAATTATAATTTCGGATATAACTTCTTACCTTAAAATATGTTGAGAAACTATAATTTTTCTCGCGTGTTCGTATGGATTACTATCTCTATGAAATGATGTGATTTTTTTTCATTTATATTCTAATTGGATGGTAATTTGGAGGTATTTGATGGATATATATGACTTATATAATATAATAATGATTCTATAATGGTGAATTATTATTTACCTTTATGTCCTTTCATCCATCAAAAAAATGGAAACAACGTTCATCTGTACGTACGACCTACCATCTCCTTAAATGGTGTAATTAATTTTCTTTCTCTAACTTATATGGATTACTATAAATATTTATATAATGAATATATATGATATTTATATAATTATTGAGATTATTTATATTATTTAACCTTTATCAAATTATAAATAATCAAACTATTGAACTAAAACATACATGAAAAACAAAGTAGTTATTAACCAAAATAATGATTTTAACAAAGAATTATCCAGGAATGGGTGGTAAATGATTATAATTAAGTCATATATGGTATGATATATATGATTATATTTCTAGAATAGATATATAATAAATATATATTTTTTATTCACGAGGTTCTAAAACATATTAATGAATTCGAACCTAAGGAAAGAGTTTATTTCACAATCTCATAATTATTTAGGATTGTTTATGTTTAAGTCTCTATTTGTGAATATTTATCTTACATGTCCATATTTTCTAAAAATGTTTCCAAAAATGTTTTTAATATTCTCTTATAGCTTTTTAAAATAATTTTTACCTATCTTTTATTTTTACAAAATGTTTTAAAAGGAATCTTCTTATTGTTTTCCAAACGAGGTACTTTTGGACTTTTATTACAAAAGTGTAAAAGGAATTTTTTAACTTATTCATAATAAATGAATTTTTCTACCATCATGACTAATATTTTCTTTTAATATTATTTTATATGTTTAAAAGTTTGTTTTTTTTAAATATTTTCTTTCATATTTACAAAGTTATAAGAAATAATTGATTTTAAAGTGAAAAAGGGTATTTTATTCAAGAAAATTTCCAATGATATTTTTAAAGTATTTTAATATATTTAAATATCCTTTATTTAATTTTATACTTTACTAGTTTTATTAACTTATTATACCATCTATCATATTTTATTGGATGGTTTATGATTAGTTTGACTAAGAATGTACTCTTTTGAAACAAATATTCATATTAGTATGAATGATTTATGATTATGTTTATTGATTGGAGTAATTATTAACATTTTTTATAATGGTTTCAATATAAATTTTTATATTGATTATGTTTCACCCCTTTATTATGAGGAATTCATTGGACTTAGTAAGTGTTGATCGGGGACCGATATGTCCCATCGATGCATCAGTAGGTCTCATTTGACAAACTAGCATGGGTATTGGATGAGGCCTTTCCCATTTATGTAAGATGTATTGTAAAGAGGAATTGATGGTATGTTTTTTATTTATATAATTATGATTTTCCTCATTATATTATTTGTAATTTATTTCCATGTGATTATTTAATTAGTTATAATATTAATGGATAGGTTACAAGATCATGTGGCTATTTATATGGAATTATTTTATAATCATTTATTACTATCATATTATTCTTCAACATTATGTTTTTGAATAATTGGAATGTGTTTTAAGATATTAAGATTACCATAATGATTATTCCTTATTTATTCATGTTAACGTTTTCTAGATGCATTCCCTTATAGAGCATCTGAGCTCACCTATTTCTTATGTCTCTTTCCCAAGGATTATAAGAAATGTATTATAATTGATATATAAGGTTATGATAAAATAAATAATGATTTACTTAAAGAAAATAATTTATTGCATTTTATTTTTTCAAATGTAATGTGAAATTCAAGTATGTATCTATTTTTCCAAAACTATTAAACTATTTTTCCTTTAGGAAATAATTTATTTTATCTATTAACAATTTAATAAAGTAACCCCCGACTATAGGATATTTGGATAAATGTATTTACAATGTTCTTAAGTGAAACCATGATCATTATGGAATAATAAGGTTCAATAACTGAATATATGTCCTACCAATACCAGAGTTTAAAAAGGAGTTGTTGGATGAAGATCCTAGTTCATTATTCTTTATTCATAATGGAAGTACAAAGATACATAGAGTTCTGAAAGAATATTTTGGGTGGGATAAAATTAAAAGGGATATTAAATAGTTTTTATCCCAATTCCTATTTTTTAAGAAAGTTATTATTGAGAGACAAAATTCTAAGGTGATGTTACAACCATTACTCATGCCAGATTAAAAATTGGAAAACATTACCATGGATTTCATCACCAGACTCTCCAAAAAATCTAAGGGTAATGATGCCATTATTTTAGTTGATATCCGTATAAAATTAGTGAATTTTATCACAATTAGAGAATATTTATCTCTTAATCATATTATACAATTATAAAATTAATAAAATTATGATCTTCTATACAGTATCACTCTTAATTATATCTAATAGGGATTTGAGGTTTACCTCAAAGTTCTAAATAAGATTTTATTTATGGATACAATGTTTAATTTTAGCACTAATTATCATAAATAGATATATTTTTAGTCTAATAGGACCATTAAAACTCTAGAATAAATGTGAGTGTGATCTATTGATTTCAAAGGTGGTTGGGACCAAAACCTTCCTTTGGTATAATTTTCTTACAATAATAACTTTTACTCAAGCATTTATATTGTTATTTATTAATCCCTCTATGTAAGTAAGTGTATAACTCAAACATGTTAGGATAAATTTAGATAAATATTGATATAGGGACTTGATAAAGCTGAGGAAATATAAGATAAGGTTAGATCAATTCAAAAACACATATAGGTAGTTCAGAGATGAAAAATGGTATGTTGACAATCACTAGTGAGATATAGAGTTCAAAGTTATTGAAAATTTATTCCAATAAATATCTTCTCAAAATAAGTTTATCGGATTTGTAAATAAGGGAAATTTTATCCCTATATATATCGGTAAAATTGAAATTTTTGATCATATTAGAATGGTATCTTATTTCTTGACGCTTCCACTAAATCTCTCTCAAGTTCATGATGTGTTCTATATATCTCTATCAAGAATGTATATACTTGAAACATCACATGCACAGATCTTAGAGTTCATACCACTAGATAAATCTTTTTCTTATAAGGATCAACCGATGTAAATTTTGGCTCTTAGAGAGAAAGTGATATAAAACACGACCACTCATCTTGTCAATGTTTTGTGGGGAAACCATAAAATTAAGGAATCAACGTGGGAACCTAAGGATATGTTGAGGCAGAAGTATCCTCAATTGTTTTTATCATAGTGATTTAATTTAAAGGGAGAAAATATTAGAAAGGATTTATAATTTAACAACCAAAGATTTTATGATATATTTCTCTTTAAATGAATTTCTTTAATATCTTGTTTTATATGAAACACGAAGTTTAAAAGAACTATTATAACCTATTTAAATATTATTATGACATTTATATATAATTTTTTTAATTCATTATGTCAATATTATCTTAACTTTAAATTTTTATATTTTACTAAAAAGATTGATTTTTAATGAATAGTGAAAAATACAAATTTTTGTACCATTATCATTTATTTTAATTAAAAAACCCCAAAAAGAATTGAATGTAATTATAAATTAACATAATAGTACTTTATTTATAAATAATTTAATTAATTACTTTTGAATCACTATTGTATCTAATTTTGGTATAGGTTCATTTTTTAACTTAAAAGAACATTTTTTCTAAAAAATAGTTTTCATTGTGTTTTACGTTTTTATCTTAAATGAATTTATTCCTATTTTTTAATTTAATTTTATAAAATAGATTATATTTTTAAATCATTAGGTTAATTTTTTTAAATAGTTCCTGTTTATTTTTTTTCATTATGAATAGTAACCTTGGTGGATATTTGTCACATCGATAAGGGTTAAACGGGTGAAATAGGGAAAAACTTTGGGATAAGGATTTAAAATTTCTATAAAAATTGGATTTATCCTATTATATGAGTTTAATTCATCCATTTACATCCAATACTTGAAAATATGGCCACTTGGTCTCGTTTTTCATTTATATTGAACTTTATATTAGTTTAAGAAAATAACAAAAACAAAATTTTAGACTCTTGAATTTAATATCTATAATAATTTTACATAAGGTTAAAAAGAGGTTATATTTGGTTTTAAATGATCATTTAAAATATGAATTAATTTTTTTTACTATGGTATTTCTTATTGAATAATTAATTTAGATTCTTACGCAACGCCAAAACAACATTTATTCAATTAATAGAAAAATAAAATCAAAGATTTGAAAAATATTAGAAGTTATAAAATTTAGATGAATTATGTTCATAGAATATATATATATATATATATGTATATAATATTATGGATGTTTGAAATTATTATAATCAAATTAAATCTTTTTATTGTTGTCATTAATGTCAAATTAAATAAATAGTGTCAATAATGTCATTAAGGACATTTTATGAAAATTATATTTTATTAAATTACTTTAAATAAATAAAAATGTCATGACCCGACCCTACCGGTCCCGAGTCGCAACTACCTCAAGCCCGCCTCCATAGGCCAGAGGCTAGCGACCAGCGCCGTAGGCGTAACAATCTCAGGGAGGCCTTCGCCTAAGTACCTGTACACACGCACATACAACCCACTCGATGCAGTAGTGTAAAGTAAAAAAGAAAACCAAAAGAAAAACAGCTATACCCTAACCACAATCATGCATCAACCACTAAAAAGAGTAAGTAATGTTTTGGCAGTACTGACAAGTAAACTGGAAAGTAAAAAGGAAAAAACACGCGCCCGACCACAAAGGTGCCACAACCCGGAAACAGGTAAACAAAAGAAAACAACTGGATAGACTCCCACCTAAAAACTCTATCATGACCCTGGCACGCTGCTCTGACTGATGTGACCACTGCGCTCCCATGTTTACACATTTAAAATGATCTCAAAAGAGGCTCCACATGCCCAAACAAATTACACCGTTGCAGTCCTCGCAGAAAAACACGCGAAATAGAGTACTTAATCGCCCGAAATGAACAACTAGTGAATATGGTACTATTCACCATAGCCAGCCCATGTGGGGCCCATACCCTAACTCTGATACTTGTCAGGAAAACTGTGCCATCGCGATGCTCTCGGAAAAACATGTGGAAACGACTACTCAAACACCTCGAACGAACATCTGGTGAAAAAGGCGCAAAAACACTACACGCAGCTCAAAAGAAGGCCCATAGGGCCCACGTCTCAACTCTAACTTCAACTCCCGAAACAATTCTGGAAAACTCTGCCTCGACACTAGGGTCACAACGCCATTGACGACGCCCAAATCGGACATCAGATGTTTTCGCGCCATCCAAAACAAGAATCTCGACATTGTACTTAACGAGCGTGTCGCGCCACCGAGCTTCCGTCCCAAGAATTAAAAATACCGAAAATCATCTCAAAACCTATTATGTTTTGATAAGTTTATTATTATTTGAAAACTAGATATATACATGACATCCATATTACTTTTTAATATAAAAATATAGCATGAAAAAATTTCTTGTATCCTTTAAAATCATTCAAATATTCCTTATTTATATCATTGAGGAAAAAAACATGATAAAGGGTGAGTTCAGATTCTTAATAAGGGTTATATACAATATAAGTTATCATTATCAGATAAGGAATTAATAATATGGAAGAGTGGATAATCAATACATATTCAATTTAATCAATGACTCGAGATTTCAAAATATATCCATGGAAAATATCAACATAACAATAACATGGTAATAATAACTAAAATATTAATTAAAGAATTAAATAATGTTGAACATCATAATATTGTATTCAAGGAATTATATAAATACATCATGAACCTTATAATCCTATCCTTATGATAAGAAATTTCAATTAATGGGTCGGTATACATAAAATACCTAACTAATTTGTCCAATTTTTTTCATCTCATGAGACCTATTGATGTATCAAGGGGATATCTATAATAATTCCCCAACTATCACTTAAATATTTCAAATGCATTTATAATATATTTAATAAAAAATATAACACATTATTTACATGAATTATCAATAAAAAATATTTTTACTTTATCAATAATATGGAACATGAATATTTCCCCAGTAAATGAAATAACTTTCTTAATAAGATTTCATCAACCAACACTATATATTGAAATTTTATGTATTAAAAAAATTAAAATTATGGGAATTGATATTGAATACATTTATTATACTAAAAATATGTGTGTTAAATGGAAAAATAATTTCTAAGTAATAATTGAGAGTGATAGAGAACATTATTGCAAGAAAGAGAATGATCAAAAAATAAGTTATAATCTGTAAATCAGTAAAGGATAATAGAAGACTGTAAATTCAACTAAAATTGAGGTTTAAAATAAATATATTTTTTGATAATTGGAGAGTAAATTTGATGTGAAACTTTAAAAATAACTTCAATTAAATATTTTATAATATTGTTTTAAAAAAATTTACAAATAATTTCCAAAATTTTTTTTAGCCTTTTCGAAAATAATTCCTTTTCATATTAATATAAAAAATATAAATTCCTAAAATACTAGAAAATTTTTTTTCTTTTAAAAACTATAGTAACTTTTAGAGTAAGCCAAATAGAAAACAAAATGCATGGATGTGAGAAATTATTTTCACACTATATACTTTAAAAAGAACATTCCCTTTACACTTTTGTAGAAAGTCAACAATAACTTATTCAGAAAAAGTTAAAAATATTCCTCTTAAAACATTATAAAAAAATTTAAAGGAGTTTTATTAATACAATTAACAATAAATAAAAATTGGATACAAGCTTCTATAAAAAATTTAAGAATATATATGGAAGAGAAATTTTCTCGACTAAAAGAAGAGACATATGGTCAGCTTTTCTTAAAAACATTCTTTCTATGTTTCTGAGTATCAAAGAGAGGAATGTTTGGAATAAAACATGGAAAACCAAAAAATAACTAGATTATAATAAAAATATACGGGGTTTATAATAAAATGGTAATTTAATTCTTACAATGTAAATTTAAACATTAACAATCCAAATAAGAGTGAGATTTCAAAATAAACCATTATGAAATTAATAAAATTTTAATAAAAACCACTTAAAAGATAAATCCTGAATTTAAACCATTAATAACGTGAATAAATATAATTTTTGATATAATATCTCAATGGGGTAGTATATACATAATATAAAATAAATTAGTTGCATAATATGAAATATTTCTTGACCGAGTGGAATTGAGATGAAAACCCTTAATTTGTATTCTTTCTTAACCAGATGCATTATATCCTCCCGAATAACAAATTCAAATTTATTGAATAATTTATTAAGTAAATTTTCCATCTATATTTAATTTTTAATGACCTTTTATGATCACTTTAGATCCATTCACTGTATAGTTCCTGCTTACATCGACCACTTCAGGTTATTCGGTCAATTTTCCCAAAATTACTTCAGTGTATTAACCATGGTTAAAGGTATTATGAAATGGTTAAATTGTCTCAATAATTTTAATAATTTAATGAATTCAATATTTATTTATTTTATACAATTTCATAACCAACTGTGAAATGTGGAAACAAAAAAATAAAATTCATCATTCATGGAGGCGGTAGTCTGCACGTGTGTAAGATGGAATTTTCATTTTCTTATTGGTTGGAAATGAAAGTAGTTTTATAATTATTAGTATTTAAATAATAGTATTTATATCATAAATATAATATATATTCATTAAATATATCCTTATGTTCATCTATGTAAATTAGAAATGAAAAATAAAACACATTACTTCATGGAGGTGGTAGTCCACAGGTACGCACGAATGACATTATCATTTTCTAACAGATATAAGGGTAAGAAATTAGAAGATATATTATATTTATAGAATCATAATTATTTCATAAGTATCATATATATTCATAAATCACATATTTATATCTAGATAAGTGAGGAGGTAAAGAAAAAAATTACACCACTCCATGGAGGCGGTAGTTTGTACGTACACATGAGTGATGTTTTCATTTTCTATACGATGAAAATAATATTGAAAATGGATAAAAAATTAACATAAAAACATTTAAGTATATTAAATATACTTATTTAATTATTTTAATATTGTTATTGAAGGTTTGTATGAGGTTAAAGATGAAAGGAACTTGGAAAATATTGGTAAGAACATATACCCATTCCTTTGGTAATTAGCTTCGCCTTACACCATAAGACTTCTTGAAATGGTATTTTTATGAGATCATGACATATAGGTCTATAAAAATAAATTTGGGAAGGTATTTTTTGAATTTATTGGTCGATATAAGTGTCTTAATAAGAGTTTATAAGAAAGGAGAGGAGATGAAATTTTGTAAATGAAGTGGGTGGAAAACTTGTAAATATATGAAACTTTTTTATATAATATATGTCTTACTCAAGTGAATTGGATAAAAATTATTATATATCTAAACAAAATGAGGTTGAGGTAAAATTAAAACCAAAAAATTATATTTAATCAAGTTTTTTTTTGTAATATTAAATCCTCATCCCTTTATTGTGACCCTTTTAACTCATTTTACTCTTAATCGAGGTGATAAATTTTTACCATGATTACGATTAATTTAAGAAAAAAATATGTTGAACTCATTAAACAATATTAATTATCATGATTCAAAATATTGAATTAATTTCACAAGATTAAATTTATAAAATTAGTAAAAATTACTTTTTACATAAGTTCATAAAATGCAACAAAAAACCATTTTTAGAAAAATTCTCGCTTAATCTTAAAAATAATTTTATACCAAAATAATGTAAAATGTTGATTACGATGGAATTTATTAGATTAAATTAAATAAAAGTATAATTATTTTTATTCCTATTCCAACCAAAAACAAAATGAAACTTTTTAATACTTGATTAAAAGAGAATAACAAAACAATTTTTATTTGAAAAAAATATTACTTCGATTTCTAAAATATTAAACATAGATTTATAAGTTCAACATTATATTTTTTAAATAAATTATATTAATAATAAAATATATATTTATTCTATAAAAAGTTTTTATAAACTTTTAATTAATTCTTATATCATGTTAATATCATAAAAGTAAAATTATTTTTAAAATAAAAATTTTTCACCATTCACCAAAAAAATAAATTATTTATGAAAAATCCTAAAAAATCACCCAAAGATAATTTTTATATGATGAAATAAAAAGTTAATTTAATTTTTTTAAATATTTTTTTAAAAAAATTTAATAAATAATTATAATATCTGCGCATAAACATGTAAGGACACTTTTTGGGAAAAAAATGTATTTTCAAAGTATAAAATAAATTTCTTCCTATTCCTTACCTAGAAAAAAACATTATATTCTTATTAATTTATTTTATTGAATATATTATCGAATAATTTAATCAAAATGATTAATTAGTAATGACTAGATTAACTTATTTATATAAAAATACATTATCATTTAAGAATTTTTTTTTGAAAAGAATCTCTTTTTAATGTTAAATGATTTTATATTAATTTCTAAAAAATTGATAATCAATGTATAAATTATTATTGATTATTTTACATGTATAAAAAATATATTTTAATTAAATTTAATACTCAAAATAAGATAAAATTATATTTAAAAGGAAACATATATAATTTAAAAAAACCCCACTTTTACATAAAAATAACCCACTTAAAATTTTATAGTTATGAACCTTATATGATTTAATTATTATCATTAAAAATTGAGTACTTATTTCCTAGAAATAAATCAATATTTTTTTTTTTATAAAAACATGTCTATATATATTTCATAATGTGATTACTTCTATTCATACTCACCAATTCAATATTTAGGTTATAACATATTTAAATAATAATATTTATATAGTATGTCATAATTAATTTAAGATTAGTGTTATGTATATTGTAAGTTATGATACATAAAATTTATAAACTAAAATCTCAGGGTGTTATAATAATAAGAGTTTAGGGTTATATAAAAGAAGTTTCATTTTATCAGAATCATATTGATGTTAATATAACATCATTAACGTGGAGGATGATATTTAAAAAGAGTGTATATGATAAGGTAATTGAAAAAGTGAGTAAAGGAGTAGGTACTTTGATGAATTTTGATCCTTCATGACATTATTTATTTCATAGTGAAGGATTTATTATTCCTTTTTTTAACCATAAGCTACTAAACATCTAATAAGTCTTTTGGAGAGGGAAAATGGAAAGATAATTAATAGAGAAATGAATGGTTTGAGTGGATTAAGAGGGGTATATGATGGGTCCTTTTATTGGTGATTTTTGAGTGGAATTTCTGAAAATATTCATTCCTTAATGTATAAGGTTTTCATTTTAAAATTAATGTGGATAAAAAGTGGATAAAAAGTGGAAAATAATGGATATGGTTCATGTATACCCTTATCCACACAATTTAGAGATAAGGTTTTATGATATTTTAAGTATTTACCCTTTATTTTAACCATTTTCACCTCTTTTCACCTATACCATGGTAACTCAATTTTAACTATAGTAACTTATTTTTATTCCTAAGAATGAAATTAACCTACTTACATAATTTTAAGATTTGAATTAATTTATTTTCTGAATATAGTATAATTCAAATTTTAAATATGAAAAATTTAACTTTTAATTGAAATCATAATATATATATAGAAAAAAAAAATTTATAGAAAAATGACTTTGTGAACATTAAGTGTTATTAATTTGATTTCATACCAATTATTAATTAAATATGGGTTAATATATTTGTTTATTTATTAAAAAAAATTATAGTATATTTATCACTCAAAAGTGATTAGTTTAATTTCTTAAGGTAAAAATAAATAATACTTAAAAAATTAGTTCTTTGAGAAATTTTATTTTTCTAACATTAAATAATGTTGACAATATTATATTAAAATTAATTATTCATCTTATAAAATTTTAGTTTTATTAACCCATTGGTATTAAAATATTTATTTTATTTTTTGAAATACATCAATTCAATCTTTAACTATAATAGTAATAATAATATGTAACACATAAAAATATATTTTTATAATAAAATATTTTAGTTAAATATTATCTTTTTGTTTCCTTCCAAAAATATTTATTATTATATTATTTTTAATTTCACAACATACTCATCACATATATGAAATGACCATATATATGGTGACTAATTTATCAATGGATATATATCCAATGACCATATTTCATATGAGTATATATATAACTGTCATATTTCATTCCTATATATAGCATTACATATATTCTTATAATCATTTAACCTATTCATTTAATTCTCTATCAATATATCTATTATATTACTAATTCTTTACCTTATTTCAAAATATGTGATTAGGTATATGATTTTTATAGAAATCCATTAGGATAAAGAATTTAGGTTTATGGTATTTTTATTAACTCAGGGTTTTATTCCTCTTGTAATTTTCTTAAGGATGTTTTATTTTATTTTCTATTAATGTATTAATGTTTAGATCACATTATAATATTTTTCTTTCAAGAAGATTTATTGTGGTCTGCTTTAGTTCAATGTTTCATGTTAAACATGTTATTCAATAAATTATTTATTTTAATAAAAAATTCATTATAAAATTATGGGGTGTCACATTCTTCCCCCTTATATTAATTTCACACTTAAAATTTCTTTACAATAATGAAATAAATTAGGGTACTTATGCCTCAATACATATTATATTTCCCATACAACATCCTCAAATTTATGATTTCTCTAAAGAACATTAACCAGTTGAGTGGTATTATTTTGTTGTACTTTATCACAATAAACCAAGATTTCTATAGATCGTTCCTCATATGATAGGTCGTTTTACAATTGTACTAAATCAAAATTCAGTGCATATGAAGGGTTAGGTATGTAATTACTTAAAAATTATGCATGAAAAACATCATGCACTTTGGATAGGTTCGATGGATATTCATGACAATAAGCTATTGTCCCCCCATGATCATGTATTTCAAAAGGGCCATGTATCTAGGGATCAACTTTACCTTATTATTGAATCTCATAACCCTCTTCCATGGTTATATTTGAAAAAATAGTTTGTCTCCAACTTCAAACACAAAATATAACTATTAATTATAATCATATCTCATATGTTGACTTTGAATAGTTCAAATGTTTCATTGAATGGTATGAATCTTCTCTTAAATATCTTGAGGAAGATCTAGTCCCAATAAATTACACGCTCCAACTTCATCCCAACATGTTGTAGTAATACACCTTGTCCCATACAAAGCCTCATATAGTTCCATTTTAATTCTAGAATATAAGTTTTTATTATATAAGAACTTTACTAGGGGAAGGCGTTGATCCCAAATTCCTTTAAAATCTATTTAATAGGATCTAAATATATATTTTGGAGTTTGAATGGTACTTTTAAATTGAACAATAGTTTGAGGATGATAATTAGAATTAAATATCAGTTATGTATCCAAATCTTGTTGAATAATTCTCGAAGACTTCAAGGTAAATATCATATCTCAATCAGATATAATTGAGAGTGGTACTTCATACAACCTTACCACTTCAACGAAATATATATTGGTAAGTTGATCGAGTGAGGAATATTATCTAATAGAAATAAAATGTGCTGGCTTCATAAGAAGATCAACTACATCCTAAATGACATTATAACTTTTAAAAGTATTAATAATACATTTAATGAAATCCATGGTAATATTATCTCATTTCCATACAAGTATAGTTAATTATTACAATATCCCCTTGGAATTCTATCATTCTTCCTTAACTTGTTGGAATGCTAAACATCAAGATATAAACCCTAAAATAGTCATATTCATGTTTTCCCACTAAAAATAATTTTGGAGTTCTATATACATATGCGTTCTTATAATATGGATAAATAATGATTAACAATGTGCATCATCCATTAACTTTTTCTTCAATTTTGGTACTGATAGAACAAATATTAATTTTTATAATCTTATAGTTCCATAAATTTCAAATATAAACTCTAGAATATTCCGTACATTATTTTATAGATCTATATCCACATTTTGTGATTCCTTGATCTTTACATGGATAGATGGTTGAGCATTCATTTGGGTATGATAGGATTTATCCCCTTCCCTCATGTTTTCAGGGTCCATCCTTTTCAAATCCACAAGTATTGTGTCTCTTTAAATCCTCATTATATATAAGGTAGAATGATACTTCCTACTCAAAGAATCATCCACATTTTTTCCTTACTAGATTGGTAATGTATTAAGTAATTATAGTCCTTGATCAACCCCAATCATCTCCTTTCACACATGTTCAACTCTATCTGTGTGAATATATACTTTTAACTCTTTTGATTGGTATATATTTCAAAAAAATTACTATATAGATAATATAGTCATATATTCAATGAAAAATTTACCTCTTCTAGCTCCAAATAATGTTTTGGGTAAGTTTAATCATGAATATTTAATTTATATGATGCATAATCTACCATTAGTCCATTCTACATGGAGACACATATAAATCCCTTCATTGATGAATCACTATATATTATAAACCCTTATTCATTATAGGGTAATGTGAGTGTAGGTGTAGTGGAAAACCTCCTCTTGATCTCTTTGAAAATTTCTTTATATTATTTTATCTTTATTAACATGTATCTATTTTTAGTTAACTTGGTTAATATATTTTATTGTCATGAGAAATTTTTCAAAAAGAATTTAAAGTATCCATCTAATATAAGAAAACTATGAATATTTATTATGCTGATTGGTCTGGTCCACTATTCAGTCACTACTGTCTTTTAATGATACATAGATATAACCTCCCTTGTGATTACATGAACCAATTATGATACTTTATGCAGCAATAATTCCAACTAATTATGTTTTTTATAAAATTTTTATTTTATCAATGTCTTTAGAACAATCTTAAAATAATCTCCATGCTCTTCCTTACTATTATAATATATGAAAATATTATCTATAAATACTACCAAAAATTTATCAAGTTAATATCAAAATACTCTATTCATCATATTCATGAAGATAGCGGGGTAATTTTTAATTATGAATGGATTCATTATGAATTCATAGTGCCTATATCTTTTATAGAAGGTTGTCTTGGGTACATCATATATTTTCAATAATAATTTATTATATCCATATTGAAGTAAAATATTTGATAAGTATTGATCCCCTCACAAGTGATGTAAAAAATAATCAATATGGGGAAATAATATTTTTTTATCATGATGTTGTTAAATTCATGATAATAAATGTAGAGACACGTGTATGCATCTTTCTTCATAACGAAGAGGATTGTTTCACCCCATCCTGAAACACTTGGGCATATCAAACCCTTTTTCAGATTCTATTTGATTTTCTTCTTCAATTCCTATAATTCAATCAGGACAATTTTATAATGATTGTTTAATATATGCATAGAACTAAGTATAAGTTATATGGAAAACACAACCTCATGATTTGAGGGAAGATCGAGTAAATATTTAGAAAAAAAATAAATGTATTTATTCCCAATTAGTATATCCTTAATATTGACTTTATCCCTAACCATTTGACCTAAATACCCCTCATGATTATGTATTAAGACCCATTTAATGAATGAAATTTACATAAGGATTTCATGGTTAACCTTGCATCAATAAATGTTCATAGGTTGATTTGATATGTGAAATATGAATACCCTATCCTAGAAACTATTATAGTATTTATGTATAGAGAGTCAATCCATGTCTAAGATCACATAAAATTCCACTTAAGGTAGAATAATAATATTTTTAGGAAGTAAATTACCATGTAATTATATCAAATATGATTTATAGACATTGGATAAAATTGTTATAAAATTGGTATTTTTCATAAATAACTAAATATCTAATTTTGGGGGGTGGTGATTTGATTCTATTATAAAAATTCCTAGATCTGAAGTAATGGGTAGATACATAAGCAAATAATACATTTTTAGTTCTATATTTTATGATAAGTGTACCTCTTAACACTTCATTTTTTGACCCACTTTAGCTGTTGTGATTTCATGGGATTTTACTTTCTCCCTTGTCTTGAGAGGTTATTAATGTCATTTATCATCATCAACCCATTGTTTGGTGAACTAGTTTGTTTAATGTATATAATCCTTACAATTAAATCATTAGAGTATAGGTGGTTCATTAGGTTGATATTTCTTTTCATATATCTCAATGGTTGGGCTCTTCACATATCTTCAATATTCATTTTATTATTGGACTTATCTTTCACAATTAAAGTAATCACCTATCCCATTAATTAAATTTTCCATATACTTCTCACAAATTTGGTATATAAAAAGATAATTTTTCATTCCTCTATGGGTTTTATCATTTTTGTCTCATGAAACTCCATTTTACTCATATTCTTATAAAACCCATGAGAATTATTAGAGTCTCTAATTTACATTTATACATTTAAATCACATTGGAAAACTTCTTCAAATCTACTAATGTCCCTTATAGATAATGATTTTCAAAGAATTGATTTTAATCCACAAATAATGATAAATTTTTATTTTAAATTCATTAATAAAACCATAAGAATACCTTGAAAATATTCTTAAGTCTTCTTAATAGATAATAATGGATTTATCCTTATTTTATTCCAACTCTAGGAATTCCATATCTATTTTAGTATGAAGAGTTCACAGAATGTATTTATTGAAGAATACATTCTTAATATTTTCTCATTCCATTAAATCATATTATTTCTATTATATCTTATTCTTAATGAGAGTTTATCATTGGTCATCTTCACCTTCCAAAT
Source organism: Viscum album (assembly GCA_963277665.1). Classification (NCBI taxonomy): domain Eukaryota; kingdom Viridiplantae; phylum Streptophyta; class Magnoliopsida; order Santalales; family Viscaceae; genus Viscum; species Viscum album. The sequence goes on from OY728156.1 coordinate 59,984,083, forward strand.
GATAAACATCTAAAACAACTTTTTCAAGCTTTGGGAACTGGAGAATATAAAATATATTTTATATTTACTTGATCAATGACATGATAATAATTGGGTTGGAAGACCCAATAAAAGAGGGTGGATGTTTCTGTATTAAGGACAAATTGAATATTTGTTCTTTCCTTGGCATGATAGAGAGTTTGGAATGATTTTTTTTATTGTTCATAGGTTGAGAGAGTTATATGAGAATGGAAAAGATATTTTTTAACTCGAATAACATTTTTTTTCCAATTTATACAATCATTACATTGTCTATCATACTCATTTATACCTCGATTACTCCAAGTTCCAACCATTGACTAAAACTGAAGAGGTTAGTATAATTATAAAGAAATAATAATCATAGTAATAAATCATATGATAAATAAAATCAATCCTAATATGTCCTGAATATGAAACCTTTATTTAAACCTATGAAATTTTAGACTCATAACTTTTGAATTTTCATAAGTTTTTTATGTTCTATCATATTAGTACTAAAATCCTAAACTGCCAATATAACTAAACTCCACTCTAGTACCAACTAATTCATCCCAAGCACAAAATACAATCCTATTACATCATTTAAAATAAATATCAACTAAATATCAAAATAAAACATGCCCCATAACCTATAGGTCTAGTTTCTTTAGAGACTAGATACACAATAAACATATTTCATAGCCATTATTCAACATATCTCACTAATAGTATTTACACTTGATTCCCATATAAAAAATTCATTGATAATAATATTCTTCAAAACTTAAGGAGATGGAAAAATAATAAATGGTGATTAAGAATTCTCAGTAAGGGTAAACATGATAGAAAACAATCAAAGATCATACATAAGCATAAGATAAATATTTGGGTATAAGAAAAAATTAAAGTTTCATAGAAATATCATAATAGAATCATAACCAATAAATTATATATTATAAATCATAGGTTATGGAATAAGGTTTTTTATATAACATAATACATGAGTAATAAGTTTGTAGAATAATAATTCAACAATCATTAGCTATGAAAACAAAAAATAGGAATAAGAATGTGGTGCATACATAATCATATAAAATAACTATCGATATCAAGGATCACTTCCAATACCAACATTTATTATTGTAAAACGGTCTATAGTGGATTAAGTTCACTCCCATATTCCTAAAAATGTAGTATAAAAAATTCTATAGTGGATTAGGTTTACTCCCTAGCTCTATTTATGTAATCTCATTAGATACAAAGGTTTATATATTTCAATGGTAGGATATATAATTATGAAACCACCTATCTGCTTATGTAAAATCATAAATATCCATTCCATGTGAACATGAAAAAATTCTTAATTCCATCATATATTATTTAACATATTGGAAATAAATAGGCTCCATGACTATAAGGAATTATCATAACTAATCCAAATAAACAGAGTGGATTGTATAATTTTTTTATATTATTTATGAAGAATAAGAAAAATTAATAAATGTTTAAATATATGAAAAACACTTTCAGAAAATAATTAAAATTTACTTTGAGAAATAATAAGAAATATCTTTTATATTTTTTAAAACTTTTATTTTAAAAGTAAAAAATTTATAAAACAAAGGGGAAAATTTTCTTGAGGAAACCATGAAAAATTAAAGATTAATATTATTAAATAAATCCAATGAATATTTAATAAATATTAATTTTTATGGATGATTTTAAATAAGTATATTCCTTCCACACATTTGTAAATAATGTCAAAGTTTGTGGAAAATGAGAATATCAAAAATAATATAAAATATTCCTTTAGTTAATAAAGCCAAGTACATTGATAAATAAATTAAACAATCATAAAATTAGTGATGAGGGAATATATAATATGGTATATAATATATGTATATGGATGAGAAATAATTCAAAGCAAAATAAGGGATATGTTCATCTCTGCTTACAAACATCCTTTCAGATGAATTGTGAACCAAAGAAAGGTTAAATGGAATAAATAAATGTAAACACCATGATTAACCAGAGAAAAATAAAATATATTTTTTCAGAGATAATAAATATATAATTTCTTCATATGGAAGTTCAAATGTTAAAAATCTTGATCTCAAGATGAGATTAGTGAAAAAAACCTTACCTTCACTCTTGACTTTCACAGAAGTTATTTAACCTTCTCTATAATAAACATAACCATCATAATAAATTATTTAATAACCTTATTAATATCTATTACCTTTTATATTATTCAATTATAATAATTAAATAAATATATATTATTTTGTTATTGTTTATTTTCATCATCAGATGTTAGTGATTTTGATTGTTTCATACAAGTTGCATGATGTTGGAACTCATCCTTTGAAATGAATTTCATAATTCTTATATTAGTAAAGGTAGTGGAATTATTTTTTATAATTATTTATTCAATACCATGTTCATTTTATGGAAATTATTGGTATGGTTCATGAGAATATAATCCATGATTATAATGTTTCAGGTAATTTATTGATAATAACAAGTTACTTTACAATGACCATTCATTTTATGTGTTGTACTTCCAAAACTACATTCATGAAATAAATTACTTATTAATATCATATGTTTCTGTTATTAATTTTTTAATACTTATTCATGATTAAAGTTATGATTTTGGAATAGCATCGTTCACGTGGGTGGTTGAACTGACCAAAATAAGAAAATAATATATTTGGGATTGAGTAAGATTTTTGAGTTATATAATAGTTGTATAATTTTAACAGGAGAATAATGATGTTAATGAAACATAATTACAATGTATTATATGATTTATAAAGATTTTATATGATAATATAATTGAAAAATATGGTGAAGAACTAGGTATTTTCTTTGATGAATTCATTCCTCATCATGGGTTTCTTTGTAACGAAGGATTTAGGCTTCATTATTAGATCTAGAAGGTAAAAAATCTATAATAAGGATTTTGGAGAGAAAAAATGGGTATATATTCAAGATATTACTAAATTTTTTAAGTGTTTTGAGAGGGGTTGAGGGGGGTTCCATTTATAGGTGAGTTTTGAGTGGCATTTCCCCAAATATTCAGTTCTTAATGTATAAGGTTGTCTTATTAAAAGGAAAGTGGATAAAAAAATAAAAAATAATAGAGATAGATTGTGAATACCCTCATACATACAATTTATAGAAATTTTTTCATGATATTTTAAGTCTTTACCCCTTTAACCTTTTTCCCTTTATTTTACTTTTACCGTGGTTACTCAATTTTTACCACAATAACTTCTTTTTATTACTAAAAATGAAATTGACCTACTTACTTAATTTGGAAATAATGATTAAAATTTTCTATTAAATATAATCTAATTAAATTTATTAATATGTTATATTTACCTTTAAATTTAGAATATAATATATATATATATAAATATAGAAAAAAACTCCTTTTATAGAATAATGAATTTTTAAACATTAAGTGTTATTAATATTATTTCTTTATTATTAATAATTAAATAGGTGTTAATAAATTTTTTATTCATTGAAAAATTACATTATAATCATCATTAAAAATTAATCAATTTAATTTATTAAGATAAAAATACACAATTCTAAAAAATTAGATCTTTTAGAAAATATATATTTTTGACATCAAATAATTTTAACCATGTCATATTAAAATTAATTATTTATCTTATAAACATTTAATTTTTCTAATCAATTGGAATTAAAATATTAATTTTAATTTTATAAAAACATCAAATCATTTTTAATAATAATAATAATATGTAGCGCATAAAAATATATTTTTATAATAAATTATTTTATTTAAATATCATAATTTTTTTCATTCCAAAATTATTCATTATATGATTTTTAATTTCATAAATTACCATTTGGATATACGCAATGACCATTTTTTCAATGACCATATATCCAAGAACCATATTTCTAATTACTATATACATGAGTCCATATTTCATTCTTATATGTAGCCGTACATACATTCTTAGAATCATTCACATTATTCACTTACTTATCTCTCAACATATCTATTATGCTTATAATTATTTTATTTATTTAAATAGTTTTAATCAGGTTTATGATCATTATATAAAACCATGAGGATAAAGATTTTATGTTTGTGGTATTTTTATTTACTTGTGGATTTATTCATCTTTTAATTTTATTAATTATGTTTCTTATTGTATTCTCATAATGTATTGATGCTTATATCAAGTTGTGATATTTTCTATTAATAAAATTCATTTTGGTTAATTTTAGTTTCAAGTTTCCTATGGATCAATCTTTTTGATACATTATTTATTTCAAGTAATAATACATAGTAAAATCATGGGATGTTACACTAACAGGTTTCAGTTTGATTTTGATTCAAAGGCTGATTATTTCTAATAGCATAGACACTATCTATTTGTCTTAGAATACAACACATCACTCACATGAAAATAATAAATACATAAGACACCACTTCCTTCTAGACCACACAGAAAAAGGAGATATTATTCTCAAGTTTCTCAGAACTGAAAATCATCTTGTAGACATTTTCAATAAACCATTAAATTATGACAGGTTTGAACATATTTAAAAAAATTAGGTATGATCAATGTAAAGTTATCATAAGTTACATTCTCTATTTAAGTATCTACTTACATTGGGATAACAATTTTTTAAGGGGGGTATTTCTTTTTAATAATTTTTCTAATTTTACACAAAGGTATAATACATAACCTGAAAGTTCATAGAACTAATATTTTTAGTTGATCTTTGAATTTTTATCAAACCACACCTAAATAAAGTTAATATTTATAGTTTATTTTAATGTATATTAATATATGTGAGTTATATTTGACTGTATGGTTTTACTTTTACAATAATAACCCCTATTTTGTTTCTAATTATAAATATCATACATATGAGCAGTATATCATATTTTATAATACTTACATATTCTTATTAACCTAATGATCTGATTAATTTATAATAATATTGAATATATAATATAATATACATTATCTAATAATCTAAATTTTCCTTTTTTGATATTATGTCTATTCATTTTTACTATAATTAATTTATTACTTTGTGAAATTCTTATGAAATCTGATTAATCCATGAGAAAAGAGAGTTGTTTCATTTGTATTTTGACCAGAGTACATCTATTATTCCTATATAAGTCAAAAAAAATTATTTTTAAAATTATTCATAACCATCTTCATCAAAATTTTATCTTATATAGGTATCAGAAGATAAATTCCATAATGTGGAATTATTTTATTCTTATCAACCATTTAACTCATATATTTTTTTATTTTAAAAAGGAATGAAAATATTTTCTATTTACATGTGTTCTTTCATAAAGGAGGATATGTACTTTATATATGAAATGAAATATTTGATTACATTTCAAGAAAGTCATGGGATATAAAAATATTTTATTTGTGTTTTTTTAACTATTCAACATATTATTAATTTTTCCACAATAATTCTTATTTTTTCTTTTTTACCGTCACAAATGGGAGAATTTATATAATGAAGGTGATAAGTTTTTCTTAATCTTAATATGTGGATATTCTAAAAAAATTCATCTAGGGTAGAGTTATGAATTGAAATATATAGAAATTTTATTAAGGGGGAGTTATTCTAAAAGAAGGAGGTTGTTTTGGAAGATTTTTTATTATTGTTTTTTATTTTTTATTGTATTTTTTTCTAAACCCATGTGTTTATTAAAGGAAAAAAATTTAGTCTCCTTAGATATTATATCTATGATAGATTTATCAAACATTATAGTAATTTTTATTTTATAATTATTATCAAACTTATTTTTTATTTATTTATTATGACTGTCCATTAGAAAGAGATTGTTAGGGAGATTTTCATAATAGTCAACATCTTTCATATAATTGGTTCTGAAAATTAACAATATACTTCATTAAGGTTTTGATTTAACTTATATTTGGTTGAATGAGTTTTCTTTTATATGGAGATTTTGTATGATCATATGTTCCATAGAACTGAGATAGTCTATACATCTACTAGAACATAGAAAGTTCTATTATTTCATAAAAATATAAACTCATCAAATGAGTGAGATAAAGCCTACATCCGTTAAATAATATAGTGTTATTCTAGTTTTAGTTATAACCTTACCCAACGATCTCATAAATTTATTATTGTATTTTTTACAACATATTATATAAATTCAACTTAGGGGTTTATAGAGTGTAAGTTAACAAGTTATCTGATAAAATATTCTTTCTTGTTATCATTCTGAAGTTTCCATCATCTCAATGCTTTTAGATCATCTAATTTTATGTTTTATTTCAGTGTTTTTTTCTAAGAGATACCATTGTTTAAGGCATTATTTTAAAGCTGTCATCTTCCATTGTAATTATTATTTTTCTGATTCTATGAGATCAAGAATGTTCTGGGCTTGGAACCTAATCTATTTTTTATCACAGATATGAAGGATATTTGGGGGGTTGGGGTTGAAGCTATATCATCTAATAGGTTTATAGTAGATGTAGTCTAGGTTATTAGACTTGTTATTGATTATAGAGATCGTATAGAATCTTGGGGTTAGATAATTTTGACACCTTATAAAATTTATATAGTTAAATAAGTTATGGGTATATAGCTTAGTACCTTATAATAGGTCTAAAAGTACATAAGTTCTAGGTTTGTAACTTCGTACCTTCCGATAGGTCTACACTCAAAGAAGTTCCTTTGAGACTTGGACACCTTGGTTCAAGATAACAAAGCACCCACTAGTTTAGTTTTAAAGTAAATAGTTCCTTATATTATAATTTTTAAGGTAATAATATCCTTTAAGATTTTATGTATTATTATCCATAAATCTTAAAAAATCACATTTATTTATTATTTTAATTTCCATAGTGTTAATACTTCTTTTTGACAATTAATATGTTATTATAGTTTTATTTTATTTGTTATTGTACCTATTGTATGCATTTAATTTTCATAATTTGATAAATGATCAGAAATTTTATTGTCTAGTCAGCTAAAAAATAGTGTAGGGAAAAAATAATGGTACTAGTTCTTTACTATAATTAACCCCCATGTAAGGTGTTGTACCTATTATTTATCTAGGACAACAAATATTTTTGATATATCTCAAATTCATATAACACTAGATATCATAGTTCTTAATATTTCACTCTTATTATCAATTGTATATAAAAAATTTGATGCCTCGATTAGAATATTTCTATATAAGAACCTATCCCAATATCAACCATAGAGTTCTCAATTTATGGTGTGAGGAGACTTCAACAACATTGTATAAAAAAATAGGAAAATTTACATGGTACAACAACCAAAATAAATACATACAAACTTAGATCAAGTTGGATAGATTATTATCTAACCTTAAAGGGGTAATTTTGGTTCTAGAATAATACATTTGAAAATTTATTTGTATAAGAAAATAAAAAAATAAAATTCCAATGTGGGGAAATTGTTTCCCAATCTAGGAGTGGTTTTCTGGAGATTGGCAGGTGTTATCATTGTAAAACCATACAATTTTAAAATATATATTTTCCTTTAAAATTGAATTTATTCAATAGATTGGACCACATGAAAACTTGAAAAAAATGAAAATGTGATATGTTAAAATAATATTTTACCATTATAATATATCCATTAAATTAATGGTTATAAAAACAAGTAACCATATTACAAAATCTATGAAGAAAAAGGAAATAAATGGAATATGGTGGAGGAAGTATCCCTTATGAATATAACTTGTTCAATAATGGAAGGGAAGTAGCTTCAATATGATTTGACTTAGACCAATCCCAATATGAACAAAAATAACTACAATATTAATGAAATCATATGTGAACTAAATTTAACCTCATTCAAATTACCATGAGATCTATGCTAGTAGAATCACAACCCTCAACTGCCACTAGTGCTTACCTTATGCTTTGATAAAATGAAAATATCTTAAGGGTATTTGTCACTTGAAATTAGGATTATATAATCAAATAATTATTAATTTAATAAGTCATTTATCACATATATTTTACATATTTTACTTTTTTACTTTTAAAGAAAATGAAAGTTTTTTTCTATAAAAATATTTTTTATATATTTTGTATTGAATTGATAAATTTATAAATTATAGAATTTTAATTTTATTAAATAAAATTTTTATTAAAATTAAACAAGCGAATATTATCTTAGGGTGAATTTCTGAGATTTTTCTAAAGTAATTACTTTTTAGATAAATAGTGAAAATACTTATTTTGCTAAAAACTGTCAATTTTATGACATTATATTAACATAAGAATGAATTAAAAGTTTATGAAATATTTTTTAACAATATATATATATATATATTTAATATAATTTATTTAAAATTACTCATTTAATTAATAAAATCCATGTATAATGTTTTGGAAGCATGAGTAATATTTTACTCTGAAAAATATATTTTTATTCACTTGTATTAAAAATTAGTTTTCGTCACCATTATAAATTAAATTTAAAAAATTATTTCATATTTTAGATTATAATTTTCATATTATATAATAATTTCACTTTCATTTCTAGGCATATAATTAAGATAACAATGTAAATATTAGTTACTGAGGTAAAATAGCTATTTCTCAAAGAATGAAACTTTCATAATTTTTTTTAAATAAGTGGATCTATTTTAAATTAATACTGTAATTTAATTTTTAAAAATATATAAAAATAATTTAACACTAATTTAATTCTTAATCAATTTTAAATAAGATTAAGAACACTTAAGGATTAAAATAATATTTTTTTTACAGAAGCAGCTTTTTAAACACATTATATGCGTTAATTTAAAAGTTAATTTAATCATATTTATAAATTTAATTATATTTAATTGAGTTAAATTTTGGGATTCATCACATAAATATTTGGTAATAATGTTCATATTTTATTTTATGTAATAAAATAATTACCAGGGTTAAATTTTAATCAAGATTAATAATTGTTAAAATGGGTAATCTAACATGGATCGAGTTTTACTAAATCAATTTAACACATAGACCTTATATAATACCTTTTTAGGTCATAAATTTATACCTAAATATCTCAAAATTATTTCCCCATCTAACTCGCCTAACTCTCATGTAATTCCATTCTTACCCCTTACCTAACATTCTTTTCCAAAGATTTTTTCCTCATTTTCACTTATAGAAGGAGCTTACTTCCACCCATTTCAAGCCACATCCCTAGTTTTAGATTCCCATAAAACTATACCGAATTTACTTATCCTAGAGACCCCATACACTTTTAAAATCATATATAATCAAAAACAATCTGCATGTTATTCATTTTCAAAGGATACTTCAAGAGAAGATCAGAATTCTCAACGTAAGTATTACTTACCATTTAAGTTCCATTATGTATCCTTATCATCCACTTGGATGAAAAACCATTATAAAAAAATTTATATAATTAAATAGTTTTAAATAATATAATTAAATCTTATTATATTTGTGGTATAACCATTACCTATACCCCTCTCATTCAATTGAAAAAATGAAAATGTTGTTCATACGTGTGTGCGGACTACCGCCTCCATGAACGAAATATTTTATTTTTCATTACCACCTTTAAATAATGGTTCTATAGATATTTTTATTTAATATATATGTTATTTATTTAGATATTTATATTCTATAAATATAAATTAGGAATTCTATAGTTAATATTAGCAATAAGTGATCATTGTAAAACTAACCACCTAAAACGAACATATAAAGATGAAAGACAATTTATTTATAAGTGATAAATTATATTTAGTTTAAATTGTTCTTATAAATATTACCAATTATAATTTACCACCTTAATAAAATCAAAATAATTTCATTACACTTTTTTATAATGATATTATAACAAAATAATCTCTTTCATTGTCATAATCACACATAAACTGTAGCATGTTCTTGTTTGGTTGGATTAATAACTTATATGAAAAATCCTAAAAATTTATATCAAGGATGGATTTTAAAAATTAATATTGGATATTAATAACTAAATACTTATATTTTGGTTCATTAATAGCAATATAAATAATTATCTCATTAATTAATACAACACCATCCATTGGTTATAAATTACCAAAACAAGTTTATCACTGACTTTATCATCATGAATAATAATTAAAATATTTATGAAATTAAATAATAAAATTAAAAATAATTATAAAAAATCAATTAAATTACCTTTTATGATATATTAATTATGAAATTTTGAAGAATAATGAAGAACAACACTATGATTATGAAACTACCTCAAAACGATCAAGATTAATCACACCCATTATTGAAAATAGATTATAAATAACTAATATATATATATATATAGAATAATTATAAATAAATTTTATAAAAGTTTATGGATATGAAAAATGTTATTAAATTGTGGATAAATATATTGTTTTTTGTTATATAGTAGATTCAAGTACTTTAGTGGAAGTCAAAAATTAAGGTAAGGAATTATTTTTCTAATATTTAATTATTTGAGACATATTTCTTATTGTGAACTGTGATATCTTTGATGCACCGAGATTAATACATATTGAATTTTCCCCTAATATTTATTAAAATCAATAAGTTTGAATAGCCATAACACTTTTCTTTATTCTAATATACCTCAATTCAAAAGATACCAAAGTTGAAAGTGTTTTTATTAACTCAACTTCGTTCATGGAGTTATAACGCATCTTCTTGATTTTTTTCTTCTAGGCTTTGTTTATTCAACCACAAAATTTTATTTCAATGTACATTCTATTACTATATGGGTATATTTCCTTTTCAATTAATTTTTTTACCTAGATAAAATTCTTCCTAAAAATTATATCATTGTCAAGAATAATTTTTATCTTATTTAACGATAATTTACCCTCCATGTCCATATTTTATATCCCACCAGTGTTATCCTTTATATTTGGGAACCCAATTATTTTTTATCTCGTGTTGACTTCATATTTACATTATCCTATTTTCAAATAAATTTTTTATTAATCTTTTTATGATGTGATATTTTAGAAAATATATTTTAAAATCATAAAATGGTTTTCCTTCCATGATCGCTAGTGTTATTTTTCACTTCACGTTTTCTTGGGATACAATTTAGTTCTTTTCAAGGATACATTATTGAAATTAATTTTTATTAAAAAATCATTTTACATTTTTGAAAATGAATTTTGAAAGTGACTTGAAACTTCGTCTTTTCATGATAATGTTAAAACTTATTTCTGAGATATTTTTTAAGTTTTTATTATGTTTAAACATATAATTTTACCATTTTTTCTTTTTCTATGAAACTTATTCTCTACACCTTCATGATTTCTCAAATAAATTATTACTCTATTATTTTTATAAATCAATTTTCCAAAAGGTCAAGGATATTTCTTATTTATAAAGAAATTTTCTTAATACTCTAAAAAAGGTAATTTTCTATCTTTTTCAACACCCTATATTAATTACAATGACATTATCTTATAATTAAATCTAAATTGTTTTTATGTATGGACTATGATTATGTTGTGTATTATCATGTAACCTATTTCCTTATTGAGTTAATTATGCTTTGATGGAATTATGTATAATTTTCTTATGTGGAGTACATAATTCTAGACATATAAAGGGTGCACTATGATAGTGATCCAATGGATTGGGTAAAGAATTAATATCAAGAGATTTAATTTTCATGATACTTTGGAAGCATTCCTTGGTAATATTTTTTATACTTTGGTTAATAATCTTGGTAATAAGCTTTTATGACACCTTAATGATGAAATTTTGTAAAATGATTATAAATATCTCATGCTTATGTTTTAGCTATAATTCAATGTTATGACTTATGAAAATATGTTCATGTTATACCTATGGTTCTTATGTTCATGTTATTATTTTATTCCCCAAGTCTTACCCATGATATATTACAATTTTATTATTTACCCCTTACTAAGATTCAGATCTCACCCCTTTCTTATGTTTCAATTTCCCCATGTTATGAAGAAAATTAATACATATGATGTTTCTAGAAGTGTATCTTGCATGAATAATTTGTGGGAGATGTTGAATAATTTTTATGCTTTAATTAGTAACTTATATAGTGGTAAATTGTTTTGTTAATTGAAAATGACATGGGTTTTGTTAATTAATGTTTAGTCATAACTCTCTAAAACTCTAAACCTAAAAGGTATTAGTAATTTATGAAATGAAAAATTTTCTATAAGTACCTTAATTTTGATATGGTCACATATGTGGGGAATCATAGTTGGTATCAGAGTAGGTATTAAGTAACATTATATGTTAGGATGTTAGTTTAGGATAATTTAATGGTTAAGAAGTTAAGGTTGGTCATAATTTCAATGGAATAGATAACCCTTTAAGATATTTTAGGTATGAATATTTTAAAGATTATGATAAGAAACATTTGAAGAAAACAGTAAGGATAAGTCTAAGGGATAAGTCTATGTATAGGATAATATCTCAAAGTTATGGTAAAGTAGAGAATGTGTGGATCTCTTTTCAATTACATCCCTATATTTATACAAGAAAATGGATAAAGTTGTGGCATAAATGCACATAAGGGTAATCAACATGAAATTTTCCGTTGTATATCAACTTAATCTTCACTCTGGTGCACAACAAGTGGGCATAAAATTATACACCTATCTAGAAACTACTAGGGGGTATGATTTAGTTAATAATATTCCATCTACATTCCATTATGAATGATTTATTGTGTTAAATAATTAGGTGAAAGAATTTGAAAGAACCCAACCTAAATAAACCTTGATTGAACTAATACATATATATGTTGAACTAAAATCTAATGTAATAAATTTTAAGATTAATCCATTTTGAGGTTGAATTTATCATCTTAAAATAATTCTATTATAATGTTAATTATTCATCACTCAAGTTAACTCTTTTTGGGTTTAGTAATTGTTGAATCCCAAATGAATTACTTCAATAATGGGTTTTATGGACAATTCAGATATTGTCCCAACGAGAAACCTAATGAGATAAGAAATGAAGTGAGAAATCATATAATTAAGAGAACCCATCTATCAAGAATTATTATTTAAAATGTGAAAAAAAATTGAATTTGTAAACAAACCAAAGACGAGAAGGATAGAGTATCATGGAAATTTTAGTGATAATGATGATGAAGGAAAAAAGATTTAATTTCCTATGTGTCAAAAATGTGTGAATAGGCACCCAGGGAAATGATTCAAAGGAACTAGAAGATGATTCTTTTGTAGAAAAGGAGGATGTTGAGAAAAAAAATGTGTAGAAAAAACAATGAAATCAGATAATATTATGAAGGGAAAAATATGTTTCTTATTAATTCCCGAGATATTAAAATAGATGCCTCATTTGAAAATATATAGGGAATTATTCCTATATTTTAGATACCCTTAACTAATTTTTTAGTGAGTGTAAATTAAAATTATGATGAAAAAATTTATTTAAGGGGGGAGAATATAACATCCTAAGATTTTAACATATATATATATCTTCCATTAAAAAATTAATATGTTCAGTAAATTACTTCACATGCAACACCACAATAAAAAAACTATAATATGTTAAAATAAAATTTTAAAATGATAATATAGTCATTAAATTAGCGGGTATAAAACTAAGTAACTATATTATGAAATCTTTGAAGAAAAAGGAAATAAATGGCATTAGGCAGTAGAAGTCTCCCTTATAAAGATCATTTTTTTATCTTGGAAAGGAATTATCTTTAGTAGGTTTTTCCTTATACCAAGACCAAGTCAAACTTGAATAATTAGGGTATGAGTAAAATTATAAATTAGATAAATTACAACTCATTGAAATTTCCACGAGATCTATACAAGCGTAATCACCACCCTCAACTACCACCCAAAATTACCTAATGATTAGATCATACATGAAGAACTTAAGAGGATATGTAACTAGAAATTAGGTTGATATAATCAAGTAATTATTAATTTAAAAAGTTATTTATTATTTTTATTTTATACATTTTTTATTTTGAATTTTAAAGAAAAATAAAATTTATTTTTCTATAATAATGGTTTATCATTATATTTCATATTTAAAAGATAAATTTACAAAAACAAGAATTTAGTTTTTTGAAATGAAATTAATTTTAAAATTTAATATATTAATATTATCATAGGGAGAATTTTTTAGATTTTTCTAAAATAATTTATTATTAGGTGACTATTGAAAATATTGACTTTGCTAAAAACTTTCACCTTTTATGACATTATCTTAACACAAGAATCATTTAAAATTTTATGAAAAAATAAAATCTATAAAAGATATATATCTTATAAGTAATATAAAACATTTAAAAATACTATGTTGAATTGATAAAATCAATTTTTAACATCTTGGAAACTTGAGTAATGTTTTACTCTACGAAAAGTATTTTTATTCAATTATATTAAAAATTATTTTTCAACCCTAATAGAAATTAAATATAAAAAATTTTATTTTATATTTTATATCAACATTTTCAAATTATATAATAATTCAATGTTGATTTTTAGGCATAAAGTTAAGTTACTAAGGTAAATATTAGTTACTGTGGTAAAAGAGTTATTTTTCAAAGAATGATAGTTTATTAATTATTATGTATTTTTATAATTAAGAAGATGTATTTTAAATTAAGACTCTAATAATATTGTTAAAATCATATAAAAATAAATTAACACTCAATTAATTTCTAATAATTTTAAATAGGATTAAGAACACTTAATGATTAAAATGACATTTTTCTACAAAAATAGTTTTTCAACACATTATGTGCTTTCATTTAATGTTTAATTTTATAATATTTAGAAATTAAATTAGGTTAAATGGAGTCCAAAATAAGATTTATCACATTTAAATTTTGTATAAAAATTCATCTTATATTTTTAGTAATTAAATAATTACCATGGTGAAATTTTAATCAATATTAATAAATATTAAAATGGGTAAACTAATGTGGCTCAATTTATACTAAATAAATTTGAAAAATAGACCTTATATGTAACATCCTAGGTAAATAACGAAAATGAAATTTTCATATTTATTAATATTTTTAAATTATATATTAATTTTACTTTAAAGGGAGTTTTGTGTTCGATGGAGTACCTGACATGAAACAACAAGTTTCTTTTAAATCTTTTGTTGCACATAATTCTCACTTATCTTGAAATATAATAATATAATATTATTTTTAATTGTAGTTAATACCTAGTCGTTGTATTTGTGGGAATGAATATAACTAACTAAAATCTAATTATACATATTTGTTAAATGTTTTTACATTTATTCAATAAATGTTAGAGGCTTAAAATGTGAACAACCTAATTTTAAGTACAAATAGTCTAATATTCTTTAAAAGGTCGATTTACCGCCTTTTGATGGAAAAACCTATTTAAATATATTTTTGGTCACTTATATATGTTATATTTGGAAAAATAATATTCTTATTTAGAATTGGGATATAGAAATTTACTTAGGATGAAATTTTGGTATTTTTCTGGTAATGTTCATTTTTTAATGAAATAGTGAAAAATATTGTATTTTAATTCAAAATTGTCTCTTAATATAATTTATTTATATTGTTATATTATGTTTTTAATTGGTTTTAAAGTGTAATTAGATTATATTTTGACCCTTTAATCCAATTTTGGTCATTTTAAGTAATTTCACTATGAAATTGGACATAAACAACTGTCAATCTTTTAATAGTAATTATTTATTAAAAACACGCTTTTTTGTTTTGACAATGGGAATTAATTTAAAATTAATTAATGAAAATTATATGTTTTAAATTTGTTAAAATATACATCATTTTTTAATTTGGAATATCAAATATTTCTTAGGGTGAATTTTTGGCATTTTTCTGAAAACCGTGAATTTTTTATGAATAGTGAAAACACTGAGTAGTAGTTAAAAACAAAATTCTTCATTTAAATGAAATTTTACCACTTCTATGAATTAAATTTAGAAAATAAAACATTAATGTTTGTTATTAGTAATTAAAATGTGGTACTATAAGATGAAAATGATTTTTCATGAATAGTAACTTTTGACGTTTATTTACTGTGGTTAAAGGTAAATAGGGTAATTCAAGGTAAAAATAATATTATAATAATTCAAAATTACCCTAATATGTGTCTTAATACTATTTGTTGATAAATTTACGACCATGTACATCCTTGGGTCGATTTAGGGACCCCATGAAGCCACTTAATAGTGACAATGACACTTTATATTAATTAATTTAAAGTAAAGACAAAAATGACATAAACATATATCTTTTAATAAATCTAGTTTTACTTGGGTTTATATAAGTTATATCTTCTAATATGAATATTTATTTGAAAGATAAAAATATTTCCTACATCATTATATTTTTCTATAATTTTTAGAATTCAAATAAATAAACTTATTTATGACACAATAATGATGCAATGTTTACCTCATTAATGAATGATTTAAATAAATAAGATTATAAAGATTAAAAAAATATCCCAAAACTATCCAATTATTATTTTAGGATTTTATTTAGAAAAATAGTTATCTTTTCTTTTACTTTAATGAGTTTTGGACCTTTAGAAATAGAAAATCATTATATACTAAAATAATATTTTTAAACTTTATTAAAGAGCCCCTCCTCTCCCTTATAAAAATTCATCACCTCTAACCCATTTATCACTCCTATAAATCCTCTTGGATAATACAAAATCTATCCCAATAATCTCTTAAGATCCCTCTATTCCACCTAGAAGACTTACCATAGGCATAAGCCACTTTAAGAAATCCTTTTGGTTCAAACTAAAGGGAGTTACCCGATTTAAAGGTAACGTCTTCTCTTAATTTTTTTTAATTTATTTTACTTTTCCAACCCCCTAAAATATTTTTATTCCTTTATTTTATAACAACACAAATATCCTAAATATACTAGGTTGTTTTATGGTAATTATTATATCTACACTTACACAAACCTCTATCTAATTGGAAAACAACAAAATGTTTCTATGGACGGAAAACTACTGCCTCACAAAACAATGATTGTTCAATCTTCTCCTACAACCTATTATGATAGCCATGAAGATGGAACTGAATTAGTATGTGATATATATTATATTTACATTTTCTCTATACTTATGTTTTTTTTCATTTATAACATACCTTTATGGTTTCCATAATGGGTAAATATGATAATTTTATTTGAGGAAGTGCGGACTACCACCCCCTCAAAGTGATATGACTCGTTCATGCCATACGTTGAACTTATAAAGGGTGGAGTTACTGAAATTATATATTTTATATTATAATATAATTATAAGATACCTATGTATCATTATTTTTTCATTCCATTAATTATGTAATAGAAATTAAATCAGTGTCCATGCGTACGTACAACCTACCGTCTCCATGAATAGTGCATTTCATTTCTTACCTCCAAATGTTATATACTATTATAAATACATATATATACTGGATATATATGATATATTTGGTATCTAAATCATGAATATAATTATGGATATAATGTACTTTTTACCATATGAATAACTTGTAATTATAAGAAGTTCATTTTTGACTCAAGTACCAAATATTGACAAAACGAGCATTATTAAATTAAATGATTATATAATGTTTATAACATGATAATAAGTGATATAAAAAGAATAATAAACTTTAAAAAGGTTCTTAATAAATTAGAAATCAACTTTATTTTTTATTTAGGATATTAAAGAATGAACGGGTCAAGTCAGACACGAGGTAATTGACTTCATCTCAATCTCCTTTCATTGAGGCATATTTTGTTTTATACACGACTTTATTTTATAAAGTGTATAAACCCCTTTGAATTTTAATTTAATTAAAAGGAAATTATTTTTTATGCAGCGTTTTACTAAATGACAAAAAAAATGTTTTCTTTTTAACGTATGTGGTGAAAATGACCTTTTCCACCACCGCGAGTAATATTTGATCTTTGGCTTCCTTAATATGTCATAATGTTTTTAAAAGGAAAATTAATAATATATACTCTTTTACGTATTTTGGTATTGAAAATGGTTTTGATAATTGATTTTTTATGTCAATATATTTATGAATATGTTATGGTTCTTGGGCATTGTTTACATATATGGGTGGTTTCATGAGAAACCTTGGGCGGTTGAGCTTGAGATAGCTCTCCAATGCATTGGGTAATGTGACGGATAAACATAAATGTTTCTCATAAGAGATTTAGGAAATGTAATGTGATGGGTATTCAAATTTAACACCCTATGTAGCTATGATATCTAAAATGTATGTTTGATGTGGATGCCACAAGTTACCATTATGATTTGTGATTACTATGTGTTATTCATAAATCTTATGATTTCATGAGGTATGTTAAAGTGTTTATGCTTGGTATTTATTGATAGAATAGTGTTCTCTTTCCTTGTTTTATAACCTTTACTGAGCTTTTTATGCTCATCCCAAGTTTGGAAATGTTTTTCACAGGACTTAAAGATGAATAGGGTCAAGGATGGGATCAAGGAAAAGTCATGTTGTCTAAAACATGGAACTAGAAATGTCTCTTTTTTTAATAGTTTTTATTTTATGAAAAAAAAATGGAAACTGAGTAGAAGTGTCTACTTAGAATTTGTTGAGATGTAATGTAATTTTTATGGCCTAATTCTCTAAAACTATAAACCTGAAAAGATCCTCAATGTTAATTATCCATTTAATTCAAGATTGTGTAATGTTTTAACTCTAGGTCCTTATTGTTGGTATCAGAGGTCAGTTTAGATAACTTTTGGAGTTAGGATATTGTTAAATTAATATCCATAAATTAATTTATGGTAATATTTAAATGATATATCGTTTAAATATTACCATGTTGATTCTTCAAAGATATTTCTATATTTAGAATGTTTTTTCATAGAGGAAACATGGCAGATATGATGGGACACCATCAGAAGTAAGAAAACCTTCCATATTAGAAACCTAAGAAGGTTAGAATAGGAACTGAATAGTTTGTTGCAGTGATGGAACAATTGACTCAGGCTATAAATGGTGGTGGTATCCTTGCATGAGATCATCCAGATAAACCATAGAGGAACATGTCAGTAGTGAAGCATTTCATGAGGCAACATCCCCAATCATTCAGAGTATCATCTTACCTTATGATAGATGAAGTGTGGATTAAAGCACTGGAAAAGATTTTTGATGTCATGGGGTGTTTAGAACATCAAAAGGTTAGTCTCTCTATTTACTGTTTTGAAGGTGAAGTCGATCAGTGGTGAAAAATGTCAGGGATAGTAAGGATATTGATGCGCTTGAATAGTATGAATTCAAAGGTAAGTTTTTTGAGTAATATTTTCCTAAATTGGTTCATCTTAGGATGGAAAAACAATTCCAAGAATTGAGTTAGGAGGATGAATCAATTGCTACTTAGGAAAAAAAATCACTCGACTAGAAAGGTATACTCCAAATTTCATATGAGATCTTGATAGTACAATCAACCATTCTTACTTAGGATTAAATCCAAAGTATCAAAGTGCTTTAGATTTTCATGATTTCAAAAGTTATGAAAAACTTATTTGATGTTTGGAGAAGGTGGAAATGGAGTTTGCCGATGATCAGGTGTTCTTTGACAAACAATAGAATAAGAGGTTGAGGTGGTAGATAAAAGGGAAGAACTCTTCAAAAAAGTATGACAGTAATAAACTTAAGTTTACAGTTTGTGAAACTTGTGGTAAAAAGCGTGTTGGGAAATGTCTTTTGAATTATGGTAAGTGATACTGATGTGGTAAAATGGGACATAAGGCTCGTAATTTCACTAAAAAATATCAGGTTAATAGTAATAAAAAATATGATTTACAGTCAGTAAAATGTTTTAAGTGCAATGAAATGGGTCATTATGAAAAATGAGTGTCCAATGAAGAACTCAACTGAGGGAAAATGGCAGGACTAAAAGCAGAAAGGGGTGGTGAAATCCTTTGAAACTACTTCAGTAGATGTGGGGCCATCAAATGAAGTAGCATCAGGTACACTATTTGTTTGTTCAGATTATTCTAATGTGTTGTTCAATTCAGGGTCTTCACATTCGTTCATTTCTGAGAATTTTTATAGTAAATTAGGAATTATATCTCAAGATATGAATCCTGAACTTATGGTAAAAACACCGGGAGGAAATGTTGAGACAAAAAGAAATTATAAGAACCTTTCTATACTAGTGTGTGAAAATAATCTACCTACAAATCTTATTGTTTTTCCTCTAGTAGACTTTGATGTTATTTTGGGTATGGATTGGCTTTTTGTTTATCATGCTAAGATTGACTGTAGATCTAAAGAGGTTTCTTTTCAGAAAGATATTTAGTTTGTGTACAATAATGATCCCTTAATTTTGATAACATATCAGGAAGCTGAAAAACTAGTAAAAGATGAAAATGAATGTTACCTTGCACATATTATTGAAAATAAAGGAACTATTCAGATTAATGATGTTCCAGTGTTAAATGAGTATCTTAATGTTTTTATTTATGAGTTTCCTAGTATTATACCTGATTGGTAAGTTGAATTTACTATTGACTTAGTTCCTTTTGCTAATCTAATTTCAAAACCCCCATATCGGATGGCTGAAATTGAAAATTTAGAGTTAAAGAAGCAATTATAGGAGTTATTAGATAAAGGTTTCATTTTACCTAGCACATGACAATAGGGTTATTCTATCTTTTTGTAAAAAATAAAGATGGTTCAATGAGACTTTTCATTGATTATAGATAATTGAATAACATCACTGTTAAGAACAAGTATCCTTTTCCTCATATCAATGATTTGTTTAATCATCTCCAATGAGCTCAGTATTTTTCAAAGATTGATTGGAGGTCAGGGTACCATCAGTTAAAATTAAAGGAAGAAAACATTCTGAAGACCACATTTCATACTAGATATGGCCATTATGAATTAGTAGTTATGCCTTTTGGGTTAACCAATGCACCTACTATATTCATGGATCTTATGAATATAAATTTACATGAATTCTTGGATAATTTTGTGGTTGTGTTCATTGATGATATTTTTGTTTATTCTAAAAGTAAATAGGACCATGAAAGTTATTCAAGGGTTGTATTTCAAACCTTAAAAGAAAATAAATTGTATGGTAAATTTATCTAGTGTGAGTTTTGGTTACAACATATTTCTTTCCATGGTCACATTGTTTCAAAAAAATGGAATAACTATTGATCCTACTAAAACAAAAAAAATGAAGAATATCCAAGACCCACAAATATAACCAAGATCCATAGTTATATTGGTATGAAAAGTTATTACCAGAGGTTTGTTGAAGATTTTGCATGGTTATCTATCCCACTGACTAAGTTAACTTGAAAAGGTGTTAAGTTCATCTCAATAAAAGAATGGGATGATTGTTCTCAGGAATTGAAAATAAGATTGGTGAATTCTCCAGTTTTGGCATTACCTTCCCAAAATAGAGATTTTGTTATCTATAGTGATGCTTCATTGAAATGACTTGGTTGTTTCCTTATGCCTAATGATCGATTAATTTCTTAGGATTCATGTCAGTTGAAACCTCATGAGTTAAATTACCCTACACATGATTTGGAATTAGCTGCTGTTGTTTTTGCTTTAAAAATTTGGAGGCATCATTTTTATGGAGTAAAGTGTGAAATATATACTAATCACAAAATTTAAAGTATATATTCACTCAGAAATAATTAAACATAATACATAAGGGATGGATATAATTAATCAAGGATTATGATTGCACAACTCATTAACATCCAGGAAAGCGAAATAAAGTGGATGATTCTTTGAGTCAAAAAAGTAATACTACATTAACCTTGTTATGTTTGGAACAAGATCCTTTGATTAAAGATTTTATGAACTTTGGCATAGAAGTTATTGGTGTGGGAAATTCCTCTATTTTTTAGGTGTTAGTGAAATCATTTCTATTAGACATAATTAACCAAGCATAGAAGGAAGACAGTGAGTTGTAGAAAGAGGTAGAGTTGGTTCATAAGGGTAAGTTTCCTGATTTTAACAGTGATAATGATTGTATTTTGAGATTTAGAAAGAGATTATGTGTGCATTGTGATTTACAGTTGCAGAATGAGTTATTATGTGAAGTTCATAGTTCTCCATTTTCAGTTTATCCTTGTAGTACTAAGATGTAAAAATATATTTGGGAGTACTACTAGTGGGATGGAATGAAAAGAGATATTGTTGAATTTGTTGTAAATTGTTTGACTTGTCAGCAGGTTTAAGAAGAGCGGTAGTTACCACGGGATGTTTTAGTCTTTACCAGTTCCAGAGTGAAAATGAGAAATTATATCTATGGACTTCGTTGTGGGATTACCAAAAACATCTCGAGGTAACAATGCAATCTAGGTTATTATTGATTGATTGACTAAATCTTCTCATTTCCTTCCTATTCGAGATACTTTGTCTCAAATCAACTTTCTTGATTGTATATTAAATAGATAGTCAGGTTTCATGGAGTTACCCTCTCCATTGTATCTGATCATGATCCCAGGTTTACTTCTAACTTTTGGAAAGGCCTTTATAAGTTGTTGGGTGATGAATTAAATTTTTGTACAACTTTTCATCCTCAATCAGATGGGTAGTCAGAATGAACAATTCAGACCTTGGAGGATATGTTATGTGCATTCTTAATGGATTGCCAAGGAAGTTGTTACCAACATCTTTCTTTATTTGAATTTTCATATTATAATAATTTTTATTCCAGTATACATATGGTTCCATTTTAGGCATTATATGAGAAGCAGTGTTGAACTCCAACTTTTTGGGATGAAGTAGGTGAAAGGAAGTTGATGGGACCATAATTGGTAGAAGAGATGGTAGAAAAATTTCATTTGATTCATAAGAACATGATAATAGCTCAGAGAAGGCAGCAATGTTATGTGGATAACCAGAGGAAGGATTTATCTTTTGAGGTTGGCGATCATGTGTTTCTCAAATTTTCTCCATGGAATGGTGTGATTTATTTTGATAAGAAGGGAAAGTTGAGTCTGAGATTCATTGGACATTATGAAATCCATGATAAAGTTGGATTAGTTTCATACAGAGTGGATTTACCTCTAATTTTATCTCAGGTACACAATATTTTTCATGTTTCAATTTTGAGAAAGTATATGCCAGATTCATCTCATGTTTTGAGCCCAAAGGTATTTCAGTTGGAATAGAATCTTTCTTATGAGGAACAACCAGTCTAGATTCTTTACCAAAGATAGCAAGTGTTGCGGAATAAGGTAATTTATCAGGTAAAGGTTTTTTGGAAAAACCATATGGTTGAATAAGCAACGTGGGAATATGAAAATTCTTTGAAAGATAAATACCCCCACTTATTTGATAAATGAATAGAATTACTGGGACACAATTCCCAAAAGGGGGAAGGATGTAACATCCCTGGTAAATAAAGAATATGACATTTTCATATTTATTAATATTTGTGAATTAAATATTAATTTTAATTTAAAGGGGATGCTATGTTTTATGGCATACCTGATACACGACAACGGGTTTCTTTGAAATCTTATGTTGCACACAATGCTAAGTCATACTAAAAAATAATAATATAATTTTATTTTAAATGGTAGTTAACGTCAAGCCATTTTATTGGAAGGAATTAATTGAACTAACTAAATATTATTATACAAGTTTTTCAAATATTTTTACATCAATCTAAAAAAAGTTAGAGGCTTAAAATGTGAATGAATCTAATTTTAAGCACAAATAGTCTAATATTCTTTAAAAGGTCAATTTAATGCCTTTTGATGGAGAACCCTCTTTAAATATAGATTTGTTCACATTTATATGTTTTATTTGAGAAATGATATCCTTCTTTGAGTTAGGACATCAAAATTTACTTTGGATGAAATTTTGGTATTTTTCTGAGAATGTTCAATTTTAATGAAATGGTGAAAAATATTGTATTTTATTTCAAAACCATATTTTAATATAATTTATTTATATGGTTAGATAATATTATAATTGGTTTTAAAATGTAATTAGATTATATTTTTAACATTTAATCCAATTTTGTTCATTGGAATAAATTTCACTTTGAAATTAGACATAAACAGGAGTTAATCTTTTGAAAATTATTATTTCTTAAAAACACGCTTTTTGTTTTGACAATGAGAATTAACTTTAAATTAATTAATTCTACTTCTATGTTTTTAATTTTGTAAAATAGACATTATATTTGAATTCTGAATATCAAGTATATCTTAGGCTGAATTTTTGGCATTTTTTTGAAAGCCTTCAATTTTTTATGAATAGTGAAAACACTCAGTAGTAGTTAAAAAACCGACTTATTCATTTAAATGAAATTTTACCACTTCTGTGAATTGAATTTTAAAAATTTAGCATACAAGGTTGTTATTTGTAATTAAAATGTGGTTCAATATGATGAAAATAATTTTTGGTGAACAGTAACTTTTGAATTTTATTTACCGCGGTTAAAGGTAAATAGTGTAATTTAAGGTGAAAATAATATTATAATAATATTAAATTACCCTAACATGTGTCCTAATATTATTGGATGATACATTTATTACCATTATAATCATTGGGTTGAATTTGGGACCCCATAGAGTCACATAAGAGTTATAATGACACTTTATATTAATTAATTTAAAGACAAAAATGACATAAACATTTATATTTTAGTAAATAAATTTTTCCATGGGGTTATATAAGTTCTATATTCGACTATAAATATTATTTTTAAAGCTAAAAAGATTTTTTACATCATGTTATTTTTTTATAATTTTTAGACATCAAATAAATAAAATTATTTATGACACAATAATGATATTGTGTTTACCTCATTAATGAATGATTTAAATAAATAAGATTATAAAGATTAAAACAATATCCAAAACCTATAAAATTCTTATTGGATGGTTTTATTTCGAATTAGAGTCATCTTATATTTTACTTTATTGTGTTTAGAACCTTTAGAAACTGAAAATCATTATATAATAAAATAATATCATCAAACTTTCCTAAAGAGCCCCTCCCCACTTATAAAAAACCCTCACCTCTAACCCATTACTCACACCTCTCAATCCCCTTGGCTAATCCAACCTTTGTCCAAATAATCTCTCAATATCCCCTTATTCAACCTAGAAACCTTACCATAGGCACAAATCACTTCAAGAAATCCTTTTGGTTCAAACCAAAGGGAGTTACCCGATTTAAATGTAACGTCTTCTCTTAATTTTTTTTCTTTTTATTTTACTTCTCCAAACCCATAAAATATTTTAATTCATTTATTTTATAATAACACCATTATCCTCAATATATTAGGTTGTTTTTATGTGAAGTATTCGAACTACACTTACACACACCTCCGTCTAATGGGTAAAGAACATAATGTTTCTGTGGACGATGAACTACTGCCTCACGAAACGATGATTGTTCAATCTTCTCATACCACCTCTTATGGTGGCCATTAAGATGTAACTGTATTAATATGTGATATATATTATATTTATATTTTCTCTTACTTCTTTATTTTTCATTTAGATCATACCTTTTTGTTTCCATAATGGGTAAATACGATAATTTCATTTGAGGAAGTGAGGACTACCGCCCCCTCAAAGTGATATGACTTGTTCATGCCATATGTGGAACATATAAAGGATGGAGTTACTAAAATTAAATATGTGATATTATACTATAATTTTAATATACCTATGTATCATTAAGTTTTCATTCCATTAAATATGAAATAGAAATGAAAGTAGTGTTCGTGTGTACGTAGGCTTACCGTCACCATGAATAGTTCATTTCATTTCTTACCTCCAATTGTTATGTAATATTATAAATACATATATATAATGGATATATATGATATTTATGATATCTAAATCACAAATATCATTCTGGAGATAATTTAATTTTGACCACATGAATAACTTGTAATTATAAGTTCATTTTTTACTCAAGTACCAAATATCAACAAAACGACCATTATTAACTTAAATGATTAAATAATGTTTATAACATGGTAATAAGTAATATAAAAGGAATAATAAACTTGAAAAAGGTTTTTAATAAAGTAAAAAAATAACTTTAGTTTATTATTCAGGATATTAAAAAACGAACGGGTCAATTCGGACACGAGGTAAGGGAATTCATCTCAATCTCCTTTTATTGAGGCATATTTTGTTTTATACATGACTTCTTTTATATGGTGTATAAACCCCTTAGAATTTTCATTTCATTTAAATGGAATATTTTTTCTACGTAGCATTTTACTAAATGACAAAAAATGAATGTTTCTTTTTAATGTACGTGGGGACAATAACCTTTTCCACTGCCGTTAGTATTATTTCATATTTGGATTCCTTAACAAGTCATAATGTTTTTAAAAGAAAAATTAATACCACATATTATTTTATGTATTTTGGTATTGAAAGTTTTTCTGATAATGGATTTTTTATGTCAATATAATTAAATTATATATTGTGATTAAAATGTGGAAATGTTATCTTTCCTTTATATATTTATTTATGTGTTATGAATATGTTATGGTTCTTGGGTATTGTTTATGTATATGGGTGGTTTCGTGATAAATCTAGGGCGAGTGAGCTCGAGATATCTCTAAAATGAATTGGGAAATGTGATGAAGGTAAACGCTAATGTTTCTCCTGATAGATTTAGGGAATATACTATGATGGGTATTCCAACGTAACTCCGTATATAGCTGTGATAGCTACAATGTAAGTTTGATTTGGATGCCACAAGTTACCTTTAAGATTTGTGATTACTATGTGTTATTCATAAATCTTATGATTTCATGAGGTATGTTAAAGTTCTTATGCTGGGTATATATTGATGGACTAATGTTCTCTTTCCTAATTTTATAACCCTTACTAAGCTTTTTATGCTCATCCCAAGTTTTGAAATGTTTTTCAAAGGACATAAAGATAAATAGGGTCAAGGATGGGATCAATAAAAAGTCATAATGTCTAAAACATAGAAGTAGAAATGTAACTTTTTTAAGTGTTTTTATTTTATGAAAAAAATGGAAACTGAGTTGAAGTGTCTACTTTGAAATTTTTGAGATTTAATGTAATAGTTATGGCCAAATTTTCTGAAACTCTAAACCTGAAAAGATCCTCAATGTGAATTATTAATTTAATTCAATATTATGTAATGTTTTAAGGTTGGGTCCTTATATTATAGAATAAATTTGATAGGTTGGTATGTCATACCAACATTTGTCATCAAAATTTACTCACCTAAATCACCATACTCTCATGAAATTTTATTCTTACCCCTTACCTAGCATTATTTTCCAAATATTTGTCTCTCACTTCCACTTATAAAAGGAGAAAACTTCCACTCATTTAAATCCAAAACCCTTGATAAAAATTACAATAATTATCTGACCAATATAATTATTCTATAGAACCTCTACATTTTTTTCATCCTCTTTCCTCAAAAATAGTGTCTCAAATCCTTCATTTTCAAAGGATACTTCAAGAGAAGATCAAAATTCTCAATATAAGTATTACATACCCTTTAACTTCCTAAATCAATAAACCTATATGTATATAATTAAAGTGATATAAATAATATATTTAAATGTTATTATATTTATGGTATAATCATTATCTATACCTCTACCATTCAATCAAAGAAATGAAAATGTTGTTCAAGCGTGTGCGCGGGCTACCACCTCCATGATTGACATGTTTTGTTTTTCATCTTCCCGTTTAATGTATCATTATAAAAATGGGTTTAGTGAATAGATATTTAATTTATGTCATTATTTATATTATTTAATTATAAATTATGAATTCTATAAGTAATATTATCGATAATTTATCATTGTCAAACTAACCACCTAAAATGAACATATATACAAAGAGGAAAAGAAAATTATTTCAAAGTGAAAAATTATTTTCAATTTACCTTGTAAAGAACCTGAAATTTCAAATAAATTTTTTTCTTAATTTCCTGGGAATTTTACGAGTCTGTAGATTCTGACAGCACTCGATTCCGAGTCCTGGTGTGCCCGTAATCAATTTCTGAAGTTTAGCTTGGGTACGTTTAGTGAACAAATGAGTGAGTTTTTCTATCTTTTGAACCGGTTCTCAGAATTAAAATCTGACGGTACCGATGAACTCGCAGCGCCGGTGTTCGCTTAAGGGGACCTTTACCGTAGTTGCATTTTGAAGAGAGAAGAGGTTAATTTTTGGTAGTTTTTAAGGAATAAATAAAAATATGTGTTTGATATTTTTATTTATAGAGGGTGGTTATTATCCCATAAAAGGGGAGTTATAGGTGGGGCCCACACCCACCTAACATCCCAAGGGAGGGTTTAGTATGGCGGGGCCCACACGAGACCCTAACTCCTCACCTCCCCCTCAACTCCCTAAACCCCCCCTTTATCACCCCCCTTAAATTAATTTGTAAACTACTCTTTAATTAGGTAGCCTCTCTACCTTCCACTCCTCCATTAAAGTTTTCCTACACACATAATTAATCAATTGATTATTTGAATTAATTTGAAATGGTTGGAATTTATTTAAAATGGGAGAAGGCTATTATAATATTTGCCTTGGAAAATAATTTGGTGGGGGAAACTCTGAAGAAATTAGAGGAGCTTCGTTCTCAAACCCTCCGACGAAGAACGACACTCTCTTCCACGAAGAACGACAATGCGCCATCTATTCTTTTCCCCGCGACAAGAGGGGAGATGCCACATCTTTGGGTACACTCCGACGATGACGGAATCGACACCATTATCCATGATGCTTGGCTACCGCGAATCTTTTTCAAGGTAGGGTTTAAGTTCAATTTTCATGTATTAAAATTGTGCCTCGGTTTGTTGTTGTATAATCTTTTTTGTCCGACCTATTCCTATCGCTTAACACGGAGGGTGAGGAACGAACAAACACGGCCCGAAGACCCTCTATTTGATTCTGTTTATTTGATGTAATTGGCGATCAGAGGTGGAACACGGAAGAGGCCGGCGGCGCAAGGGCTGCCATCGCACATGCTAAGAAAAGTCGCGGCCAAGCGAGCCGTGGCGGAGGAAGCATGGTGTCGTCGCACCGTGCGGGGGATGCAGAGCCGCGGCCAGAGTAGGTCATGGCAGAGGGAGCCGGCGCCATCTCACCTGCTGTGCAGTAGGAACTGCGGCCCGTTTAGGGGGCCGCTTCGGCAGAAGAACTGGATGGCCCGTCGGCCGACCGGGCGAAGGGGTGCCACAACGCTAGGAGGGTGTTGCGCTGGAGAATCAGCCGGCCTGTCGGCCGACCAGGCGGAGCCGAACTGCGACGACAGGAGGACACCGCGCTAAAGAAACCCGCGGCCCACCGGGTGGTCCACGTGCGCTAGAAGGCCGGTCGGCCTAGCCGGACGGTTTGGGAGGGAGGCACCGCTTTCCACAACTGGTTCGGGTAGCCGGGGGTCGCGCCCCTACCTCGGACCGCTCGGCCAGCTGGCCGATCCAGATGGGCCGCACCCCTCCAGGCCAGGTCGTGCCACTTCAGTCCAGGCCATGATTTCTTCGGGCTGGGTCGTGCCCCTCAGGTCAGACCGCACAAACCTTTGGGCCGGTCCGACACCACTTCCAGGACGGACCCGCCAAAACTGGGTGACCCGACCCGCCAGCCCACTGGGCTTATCGGGCCGGACCTGTTTTCACTTAAACGTGAATAACATAAAGACCGAACGTCCGTTCAACGCACCATCAGTGGAACTGGGACCCTCATGATGAGGCGGTCCTTTCACGATACTCTAAGTGAGTTTTGGACGACTTTCGAAAACGGCCGGGTTTGGAATGAGTGTAATTCCAACAGGGCCCTCAAAGTGAAAACGCTTATAACTTAAGGACCGTATGTCTGATTGACATGCTGTTGACTATGTTGGATTCCTCTTGATGAGATGGTTCTTTTGGCATACTTCATCTGAGGTTTGGATGCATTTGGAGTATGGATGGGTTGGATTGTACCCGAAATCGAATCGGGCCCCTCGAACGGAAATGCTAATAATTCACAGACCGGGCGTCCGATTGACGCGCCGTCTGTTGCGTTGAGACCCCTATGACGAGGCAGTCCTTTGAGATACTTCCATTTGAGATTATGTGACACTTGGAAGTATCGTCCAGTATCTCATGGAGCAGATCCTCCCGGAGATGAGTGTACAGAGTACGGTGACCTTGTAGATGGCTGAGACCTGATGATTTTTTGTCAGATTCGTATCGGAGTGACTTGAATAGCCGAGTGGGGAGAACTACTATGTTGGGGTGGTAGACCCAGGGCGGAGGAGCGCTACTATGTTGGGGCGGCAGACCCTCAATACTCGATAGGAGGAGTACCTCTGTAGGCTAGTAGGGGGAGCGCTATTGTGTTGGGGCGACAGACCCATGGCGGGGAGCACTACTTTGTTGGTGTGGCAGACCCGCGATACTCGAAAGGGGAGGAGTACCTCAGCAGTCTAAGGTTAGTGCGTGGAACCTCAGAGTCGCGAAAGGACTACTGCGCTCGACAGAGGAGGAGTTCTACAGCAGTGGTGTTTTCATCATCGTGAATAAAAATCCTGGTTTGAGCTGAGTCAATGACCTTTGTGTTTTCCTCATGACTGAGATGGGTTACTTGATAACTTATGTATATGTATGGTAATATACATAAGTAATGTTTATCTATTGAGATCATTTTTTTGTGGTTATACTTGTTGGATTTAGTGAGACCTTAAGGGTCTCGGAGTCCCTACTGAGTATCGTTATACTCACCCCTACATGGGCTATGCCCACACCTCATTGTGTTGGATGCAGACGACGGACAACGCTGACGGAGGTCGAGTGTACGAGGACTGGACAGCACCCGGAGGTGGACCTCACGACGAGTCGGTACCCGGAGGAGGTTGACGGACGAGGGCTTTGAGGAGGCTATATGTACCTACCCTTCAGGTAGGATCCGTGGTGGACGATCTAGGAGTTGCTCTATCTGTACCTACCCTTCAGGTAGGATCCATGGTGGACGATCTAGGGGCTGCTTATCACCTTCCATTTGTTTTGTCTTTTACCTTGTACTTTACAGTTGGGCTTGTATTTTCAGCCCCTTAATTTCAGCACTACTTTTATTTTCAGTTTTTCTTAGTGTTTGCTTCTACTTGTACTCTGATTGAATGTTTTTACTTTTTATAAAGTCAATGCCTTCCCATTTATAGGGATTTACGCCTTTTGGTGCTAGTCGCTAGCCTCTGGCCTATGGAGGTCGGGCTTGGGGTATTCACGGCATAGGCCCTGAGGATGGGTCGTGACAAATTGGTATCAGATGAGTCGGTTCTACCACAAAACTTAGGACTCTGATATTTCTTTTCTATGAAGCAATAGTGTTAAGGGTACTAAGTGTGGTCTTCAGTTCAGGGAGTCCAGTGTTGGTGCGGCCGGCCGATGTATCCATACACCAGGACCTTGACTTCTAATTTCTGACTCAGTGCACGAAAACACTAATTGCGTGTGTGTTTTCAAAAATTTTCCTTTATGTTAGCTCAAAACTAGGTCAGCTCACCAGGTATAGTCTTTTGACCGTGTCACATCTGTTTCTTTCAGAATGTCTTCACCTAGTCAGTCAGCGCGGGTACCGAGTGGAGAGCATGATGATAGCCCACCGAGCAGCAAGGCCTCAGTACAGGGCCCTCTCCCAGTTGACACACCAGTAGATAGCGACAGAGGCCTCTGAGGTTTCGAGGCGAGTCAGATTTTCAGACGGCTAGGTATTGGCTGGATTTTGTAGCATGAGCTTTCCACACAGCTGGGACACCCGCTGTCTTGATGGTGTACCTAGCTGTTAGTCTCTTTCAGGGAGCATTTGAGAAGTGGTGGATCTATATGCTCCATTTTTTCAACAAGACGACCTTCACCTGGGGAAACTTCGAGATTTTTTCAGGGTGGAGTTTATACCAGCGACTATACTCACTGAGCATGCTCAGGAGCTACTGCCCTTGCCGTAGGGTTTTCCGTCAGTAGCCGAGTAATCTGTAGGAAGTAGACAGATGATTCAGGGGTCCAAGAGGACCAGAACTACAGGTGGTTGACCGCACGACTCAGGATCGGTAGTGCGGGGAACTCGGGGTGGAGTTAGAGCCAGTCATACCAGGAACACACAGTGTTTCTCTTACGGTGGGCATGGTCACATGGCACGTGACTATCCGACTCCCCGCACAGTTGATCCACAGGCATTGGAGGAGCCACCGAGATAGAATCTGTAGCGGGAGATTAAGAAACAGCTGAGCGGTGGACAAGGCGGTGGAGCTCTGAAAGTAGGTGGATAGGAGCGGGACTAGTTCCAAGCATGGAGTCCTTTGTTCTTGGTGCTTCTAGTTTCCGTGTTGTTGTTGTTTGAGGTTGTTATGTGTCTTTGTAATTTGAGATGTAGTAATAAAAGACACTTATCTTTGTGACGTTTACTTACCTATCCTTTTTGTATGGTTGATACTAAGAGGTTTCGGTTAAAACTGTTGACTTGACCCTCACTTGTGAGATTCCTACTAGAGGAGACCCAGTAACCATGCACTGATGCCGATAGTGTGACTCAACCCTTGGAGGCGAGAGTAACGGTTGGATCTCTTAGTAGTAGCGTTGAGGCCTTACAACATCATTCAAGACATGAATTTTACTGTAAATGTCAGGATTGACTGTATTAGGCAAAGAATGTGGTTCATATAGGGGATGAGACCAGATTTCTCTTTTCGACAGATGAGAAATCTCAACAGCTCTTTGGTAGAACGTAAGAGGATAAGGGTGGAGATGAGTTATTATAATTGGCTAGTCTCATCTATTGTTCATTGAGCAAACTATTTACGGTTCTCTCCAACTCAATAGTCTTAGTTGTATCTTCTCTCAGAAGGACATGAACATGAGATAGCAATGATGGCTTGAATTCCTCTAGGAGTATGACTTCAAGATAGTTTAAACTCCTGGGGAGGGGAACATTGTAGCAGATGCTCTTAGTAGGAGATCAGGAATTCAGCTATTAAGAGAGGTGAGACAGCAGCTGGCCACATTTCAGATTTCCCTTATGGATAATGTTGGAATCAACACGTGTAGAACCATATATGGTTTAGGCTATGACGAAGAAGGTGCAGATCATCCAGGAGTGGATGAAGACTGCACAGAGCAGACAGAAGTCATATACTGATAGGAGACGGAGACCACTGGAGTTTGAGGATGGAAACCACGTCTTTATACGGGTCTCACCTCGACGAGGTCTACGGAGATGTGGCCGAGGCGGCAAGTTATCTTCGAGGTTCATCTGACCTTTCCAGGTCCTCAGCAGGGTGGGTAAGGTGGCTTACCACTGGCCTTTCCACCTCAGTTGCACCAGGTGCACAACATCATCCACGTATCTCAGCTGAGGAGATGTGTTCACGACCTATCCGTCATCATCGACCACTGGGAGCTGGACATCAATGACAGGGAGACTTTCACAGGGTTCCAGTAGAGGTTGAAGATCGACAGGAGCGGGTCCAATGGGGATTGTCGATTCCTCTTGTGCACTTTCACTGGAAGCACGAGAAACCTCTAGGAGAGCACATGGGAGCGGGAGACTCAGATGTGTGCTCAGTACCTCTTTTATTTCTCTAGTTTGTGTTATAGCTTTACGGGGATGTAAATCCCTGAGGTGGGAGTAATGTAAAGACCCGTAAATTTTAAGGAATTTTTTTCTTAATTTCCTTGAAATTTTACGAGTCTGTACCTTCTGACGGCACTCGATTCCGATGCCCGGTGTGCCCAAAATCAATTTCTGAAGTTTAGCTCGGCTACGTTCAGTGAACGAATGAGTAGGTTTTTTTATATTTTGAATTGGTGCTCGAAATTGAAATCTGAGGGCACCGATGAACTCGCAGCACCGGTGTTCACATAAGGGGATCTTTACCGTAGTTGCGTTTTGATGGGAGAAGAGGTTATTTTTCAGTTGTTTTTAAGGAATAAATAAAAATATGTGTTTGATATTTTTATTTGTGGAGGGTGGTTATTATCCCATAAAAGGGGAGTTAGAGGTAGGGCCAACACCCACCTAACCTCCCAAGGGAGTGTTTAGTGTGGTGGGGCCCACACGAGACCCTAACTCCTCACCTCCCCCTCAACTCCCTAACCCCCCC
Source organism: Viscum album (assembly GCA_963277665.1). Lineage (NCBI taxonomy): Eukaryota > Viridiplantae > Streptophyta > Magnoliopsida > Santalales > Viscaceae > Viscum > Viscum album. Next base: position 60,018,279 of record OY728156.1, read on the forward strand.
CCCCCCCCCCCCCGTTATCACCCCCTTAAATTAATTTGTAAACTCCTCTTTAATTAGGTAGCCTCTCCACCGTATTATCCTCCATTAAAGTTTTACTACACACATAATTAATGAATTGATTCTTTGAAGTAATTTTAAATGGTTGGCATTTCTTTAAAATGGGATAAGGCTATTATAAAATTTGCCTTGGAAAATAATTTGGTGGGGGAACCTCTGAAGAAATTAGAGGAGCTTCATTTTCCAACCCTCCAACGAAGAACGACACTCTCTTCCATGAAGAACAACAACGCGCCTTCTATTATTTTCCCCACGACAACAGGGGAGATGCCACATCTTCAGGTACACTCCGACGATGACGGAATCGACACCGTCATCCACGATGCTCAGCTACCGCAAATCTTTTTCAAGGTATGGGTTAAGTTCAATTTTAATGGATTAAAATTGTGCTTATGTTCATTGTTGTATAATCTTATTAGTCGAACCTATTTCTATCGCTTAACATGGAGGGTGTAGAGCGAACAATCACGGCCTGACGACCCTCCGTTTGATCATGTTTATTTGATGGAATTGGCGATCAGAGGTGGAACACAGAAGAGGCCGGCGACGCAAGGGCCACCGTCGCACATGCTAAGAACATCCGTGGCCAAGCGAGCCGCAGCAGAGGAAGCACAGCGCTATCATGTTGTGTCGGGGATGCGGAGCCGCGACAAACGTAGGACGTGGCAAAGGGAGCGGGCGTCGTCGCGCCGGCTGTGCAGCGGGGACCGCGGCGCCAGGAGGGTGCCACGCTGAAAAAACCCGAGGCTCGTTGTGCGGGCCGCGTGCACCAGAAGGCCGGCCGGCCTAGTCGGTTGGTTTGAGAGGGTCGCGCCGCTTGGCGTCGCCAGTTCGGGTAGCTGGGGGCCGCACCCCCGCCTCGGACCACTTGGCCTTCGGGCCGAGCTGCTCGGCCAGCTGGCCGCGCTCTCTCCGGGCCGAGTTGTGCCCCTTAGGTCGGACCGCGCGAACCTTCGGGCTGGTCCGACACCCCTACCAGGACGGACCCGCCAAAACTGGGTGACCCGACCCGCCAGCCGATTGGGCTTATCGGGCCGGGCCCATTTTCACTTAAACGTGAATAACATGAATACCGCGCATCCGATCGACACGCTATCTGAGGAACTGGGACCCTCGGGATGAGGCGGTCCTTTTGTGATACTCTAAGTGAGTTTTGGACGACTTTGGAAAATGGATGGGTTTGGAATGAGTGTAATTCCAACCGGGCCCTCGGAGTAGAAACGCTTATAACTTAATGATCGGACGTCTGATTGACGTGTCGTCGACTATGTTGGATTCCTCTTGATGAGAAGGTTATTTTGGGATTCTTCACCTGAGTTTTGGACACAGTTAGAGTATGGCTGGGTTGGATTGTACCCGAAATCCAACCGGGCCCATGGAACGAAAATGCTAATAATTCACAGACTGGGCGTCTGATTGACGCGCCGTCTATTGCGTTGAGACCCCTATGATGAGACGGTCCTTTGAGATACTTCCATGTGAGATTATGTGACACTTGGAAGTATCTACCAGTATCTCATGGAGCGAACGCTCCCAGAGATGAGCGTACGGAGTACGGTGACCTTGTAGCTGGGTGAGACCTAATGACTGCTTATCCGATTCGTATCAGAGTGACTTGATTAGACCAGTGGGGAGCACTAATGTGTTGGGGTGGCAGACCCATGGTGGAGAAGCGCTACTGTGTTGGGGCGGCAGACCCATGGTACTCGAGAGGAGGAGTACCTCTGTAGGCTAGTAGGGGGAGCGCTACCGTGTTGGGGTGGCAGACCCATGGCGGGGAGCATTACTATGTTGGGGTGGCAGACTCGCGGTACTCGATAGTGGAGGAGTACCTCATCAGTCTAAGGTTAGTGAGTGGCACCTCGGAGTCATGACAGGACTACTACGCTCAATAAAAGAGGAGTTCTCCAGCAATCGTGTTTTCGTCATCGTGAATAAAAATCCTGGTTTGAGCTGAGTCAATGCCCTTTGTGTTTTCCTCATAATTGAGATGGGTTACTTGATAACTTAGGTATATGTATGGCCATATATCTAAGTAAAGGTTATATGTTGAGATACTTATTTGTGGTTATCCTTGTTGGATTTAGTGAGACCTTGAGGGTCTCAAGGTCCCTACTGAGTATCGTTATACTCACCCCTACACGGGTTATGCCTGCAACTCGTTGTGTTGGATGCAGACGACAGACAACACTGACGGAGGTCGAGTGTACGAGGACTAGACGACACCTGGAGGTGGACCTCATGACGAGTCGGTACTCGGAGGAGGTTAATGGATGAGGGCGCTGAGGAGGCTATCTGTACCTACCCTTCAGGTAGGATCCGTGGTGGACGATCTAGGAGCTACGCTATCTGTACCTACCATTCAGGTAGGATCTGTGGTGTACGATCCAGGAGCTGCTTGTCACCTTCCAGCTGTTTTTTCTTTTACCTTGTACTTTACTATTGGGCTTGTATTTTCCAGCCCCTTACTTTCAGCAATACTTTTGTTTTCAGTTTATTCAATTTAAAAAAAATTAAAAAAAAATTAAAATTAAAATCTATAATGTATTAAAAAAATTTTGTAAAATATTACTCAGGTTCTAAAATGTCAAATATGGGTTTGTAAATTAAAATAAACTATTTTAAAATTATAAAGTTACCTATAAAATACATATATAGTCCTGTAAAAATGTTTCATGATTTTAAAATTCATACTTATATACTAATAACATCATAAAAGTCAATTTACTTGTAAAAACGACATTTTGCACTATTCCCAAAAAATTCATTATTTTTAGAAAAAGACAGAAAATTCATCTTAAAGTAATATTATTCTTATTAATATAATATTTATTTTCATTTTTTAAAATTAAATTTCTAAAATATGAGAATTAAATATTTAAATAAAACTCCAAAATATTGTAGAAATTATTCATATTAAAAAATAGTTTTTCAAATGTTAACTATTATTTATTCCTATTTCCTATAAATTTCAAATTAATTTATTGGTAATATATTATTTGTATTATCAATATATTTTATAATTATATAATAATAATATACATAGTTTCTTATAATAAAATAAATATTTTAGGAAAATATATTTTTAAGCATTAAATTATTTTCTTAATTGTTTTAGGTATACTTATTGAATTTCAATCATATTAAAATTAGTAATTATTTCCTTTATATAATTATTTCCTAAAGTGGTTAATCCTATTCATTCTTAGCAATTCAATAGCTAGGTTTTACTATATAGTGGTTTTTTTATGTTCGGTGTTGCATGTGGAGCATGATATCAAACACATTTGGATCATTTAACGGAAGTTATATATTAAAATATTGTGGTGTTATAAAAAAGTATTAATGATATTTCTATTTTAGTGTAGAAAGATCAAAATATTTACATTGTGATTGTAATACCCCAATATTTTGGGAAATTTATTTTTTAAAATAAATTTAATCTTTTTTATATTTTTCATTACCTGTAATATCAAGTTTAGGTTGCGTTATAATAAACATTGAGTTTATATTTTATTATATATAACACTGATTTTAGCTTGTTTTATAACCAACATTGAGTTTAAATGAAACATGACATATTAATAAAATATTATTATGTAAAATGGTAGTTATATTCTAGCCATTGGAATGAGTGTATGAATATTATTAACTAAAATTTTAAAATATATGGTTTACAAAAGTATATAAAATTATTTCTTTAGTAAACAATTAATTTAAAATTAAAATAGAACCTATTTAAAAATAAAGGAAATCTTTTTCGAAACAACTATTTTTATGAAAAAAACTCATTTTACCATAATAAATTAAAAAAATAAATTTTTTTCGATGATTTTAATTAAATTTATATAGTATATATTCAATAAACTATTCAACATTCATCCTATGAGTTTTCTAATTAAGAGATAATAATAGATCCAATTTTACACTTAAAAAATGTATTTTTCTAAAAAGGTAATTTGTCACCCTTTTACACACTTATTTTAAAAAAATTACAATTTTATATAGTTTTATTTGAAAAATAAGGTTACTTTTTTAAATAATCGTGTAAAATTAGATTTTGATGATTTTTTTATTATTTTATTAAAAGATTAATTTGTTATGAATAGTGAAAAATACATAATTTTAATTGAAAAATGCCTTTTCATTTATATTATTTATAAAGTTATATTATATTTTAAATTGTGTATAAATTAATATTAATTCAATTATATATCTATTAATAAAATTTTGTCCATTTTAGAAAATTTCTTATTGAATTTTTATTTAAAAACCTTGTGAACTTTTGAACATTTTCTCTTTCAAAACATGTTTTCTCGTCACTTTTATTGGAATAATTTTAATTTAAATTTTTTAAATTATATGAATTTAATTTGAAAAAAATTGATTCCATATTTTTAATCAGAATAATTTTTATCATCTAATAAGTTAAATTTAATTTTTTTCCAAAATGAATAGTAAAAATCGTAAAAATTAATTACCATGGTTAAGGTAAAAATGGGTTTAATGGGGTTAAACTAAAATGATAAGGGTTTAAATGACCAAGAAACTTGTATAAGACATATTTTATGTTAATGTGTTTACTATAAAATGTCTAAGGATCTATAATAATTCATTTTGGAGCCTTTTATTATGCAAAAAACATAGTTATACCTTTTTCTTTTCAAAAAATTACAAGTGTGATACTCACCTCACTTATAAAAGGTCACCCCTTATCCAATATTATTCACACATTCAAACCCTAATTTATCCAATATCTAAAAAAATAACTGAAACTTTCCCTCTTATAATCTTTAAATCCTTATTTTTGTCATAAATATAACCTAGGAAGTATTTTTGTGCAAACATAAAGAGATTACCCGAAGAAGATGTAACATTCTTTAATGGTCATTTTTCATTGTATTTATACCTCAGTATACTTCAATTATTATTAAAACATGATGATATAATAACCTAATAATATTTAATATATTGATATATATTTTTATTTTATTTTCATGACTTAAAAAAATCTCTAATTCCATCAAATGGGATATGAAATCATCATTCGTGTGTACAGAGGAAAACCGCCTCACAAACCGATGCCATTCATTTTTTCATTACCACATATAATGGGTGTGTATGATGGTGGATATAATGAATATATATATGATATTTATAACGTATTTATACTTGTGGAGTCATTATATCACATACTCCTTTTTAAATTCTATTCCATAGGGGGTAAAATAACATCATTCATCTATACGATGAACTACCACCTCGCAAAGCGATGTGATTCATTTTCACTAACACTTTACATAGAAGATAATAAGGATAAATTTAATAAATATATTTGATATAAATGTAATAATTTTGGTATTAATAAATTTTTTATAATTATTAAAAGTTAATATATCTTTTTATTTCGTGCCTATTCACTTACTAAAATATGATAACATTGTTTATGTACATGTGGACTACTGCCTTCACGAAATGATGTGACTCTCTTTTTTATCACTGAACCAAATGGAAGTTATGTATAAGTATATTAAAATAAATAATATTTTATTTATGATATTATTATAATTACTTAAAGATAAAATGTTACTTACCTCATTTCCATAATGATCATTGAAAAATGGAAATGTTACTCATGTGTACGTTCAACCTACCGTCTCCTTGATCATAACACGCTTCATTCATCAAAACCATATTTAATGACCAGTATTAAAAGTATAATTGATGTATAAATATGATTATAATTTCAGGATTATTATTTGGGATATTATGGAACCATGATCAAATTAAGGGGACCAAGAATAAAAAATCACAACATACACAAAAAACAAAGCAGTTATTACCTAAAACATGATTTTATCAAAAATGTGGGTAATAAATGGTCATAATTAAATAATATATAGTGTGATATATATAATTATGGTTCTATAATATATTTATAATCAACCTATATTTATTATATATTAGTTTATAATGATTACGAATGACTTTGGGACTTACAGTAAGGGACTTCTAGTCTCTCTTTCATTTCTAGGAGACATATGGAAATTCACCAATCAATTATTTTATGTGGTTTATATACAACCCCTTATAAATTTTATATCATGAATATAATTAATTTAATAATATTATAAGTTTAATTTAATTTTATTCTTTAATGTTTCATATGATTCAAATTTACCAAAGTTGTAAGGGTTTTATTATATAATCTCATTATTTATCCAAATTGTTTATGTTTATGCTTTCGATGATGAAATATTATAATCTATATTTAAAAAACAAATTAATTTTATTCTATAATGTTTATTTTATTAGAATACATGTTTTCCCATCATTTTACTCTCTTTAAGTAACCAGGAGTTCAAATCAATGTTTTTAATGAGTTTTTTTGTATTTTTCCCTTTGGTTAAAAACAATTTTCCACCTAAACCATGATTTCTAAAAATGTTTTCAAAATATATTTCTAACATTCTTTAAATGATTTATTAAGGATAATTTTACCCATTTTCTATATTTTTAAGATTTTATTTGAATATAATATTCATGTCATTTTCTAAGAAATGCCCATTTGGATTTTACCAAAAATTTGAAATAAATATTTGTATGGAATGAATGAAGTTTTTTATTTCATGACCATTATTTTATTAGAAAACTAATTTATAATTTTTTAAGTTTATTTTTAAATAAAATGATATTTAAATTTTTTTACAAAGCCTTTCTCAAATAAGAAAATAAATTTTCCACAAGAAATGTTTTAAATGACTTTGAGAAATTCTTTAATAAAATTTCAAGGTTACTTTAAAAAAAATATTTTCAAAATGTTTTATGTTTTAAAAAAGTTATTTTCAAAGAAAATAAATTTTGCTCATGAAATTTTTTAAATGATATTTCAAAATAATTTTTCATCTAAGATGATATCCATTTATTTTACCTATACCTTACCAGGGATATGATACAGGGATAACATTCTTATTCTTTCTCTGAATAGTTTATATTTATAATGACAATATGTTTATGAAACCCATTTATCTTTAATGGTTTCTACCATGATAATATGCTCATGAAACCCACTTATTTTTACATGGGTTATGATCTAATGAAATGATGAAATGATTATGAAACCAATTTTTTTCCACAAGTTATGTTATGAAGAAATGTTTATGAAACCCATTTCATTTCATGGGTTATTATATAATGAAGGTGTTATAATCTTGCTAAAAAAATATGTATGATTTTCATTATGTGATGGTGGTTATGTTATAACCAATGATGATGGTTTTTTATAACCAAGATGGGTGGGACCTATATCTCACTCCAATTCATTAGGTAAATATTTATATGTCATGAGATATATAGAACTGGGATAATGAGTGAACCTACTTCAGTAGGGTACTTTGTCCACTAAGATAGTGTTGGGAGTGAACCTTGACAACTAAAATGGTTTAGGGAGTTAACCCATTCCACTATGAGGAAATGGATGCCACTGGGAATGGTTTTGTGTCCCTTCCATGATGTGTAACTGCCTATAGAGTTCCTTGATAATTTTTGGAAATGAGCCTTGAACACTAGAGAAATCATTTTCAGTTCTTATATGTATGATACAATTCTATGTATTATAATTATTTTATTCTCTTATGTCTCATGTTATTTTATATTCATTATGAATTACCATCTTTTTTCCATGACTCAAGATTATGATATTTGATGTTCATGGTATGGTTTTCAATTGTTATGTTCATATTCTCATACACTTATATTAATGTTATGCTTATGTATATACCTTTTTTACCCTTACTGAGCATCTCAGCACACCCTTTTTTATGTTTTATTTCCCTAGGTCATTAAAAAAGGTTTTAAGTAGGGTATATCTTTGAAGAGTACTTAATGGAAAGATATTTATGGGATAAATTGAATATCTTTCATGAAATTAGAATATGTTTTATCTATTCTCAAAAGGTAATAAACTATTATGGTCCTCAGGTATGTGTTTATGTAATGTGATGAATATGCATATAAAATGGTGTAAAATCCATGTATGAAAATCTTGGGTCTCTATAGTTGGTATTAGTGGAAAGTTTTAGTTAACCTTTGGAAACTTGGATGAAAAAACTTCAGTGATATCACTATGGATATTTATAAGTATATGTATAGGGATGTATCTAAGGATAAGTCTAAGGATGATTCAAAGTATAAAAAAATTTCTCATAATTTTGGTAAATGATATAGTAAGATGTTTCCAAATAAATTAAATTCATGTCTGGATCCTACAAGTGAATGTGGCTCTAGAATAGAGGTACCCAGGGGTAATAACTATGGAAAGGGTGCATTGAGATGGACTCGATCATCACATAGAACACAATAATGAGCATTAATACATACCTGGTTTGACATTCTCAGGGGATATGCTTTTGAAATCCACAAACTCTTTATGAACCATCATAAAGGATTTAAATAGATGATCATAATGGATTACCTGGGTTATTATTAAAGTTTCATCGATTAAAAAATAATCTGTCATGATTTAAACATCCCATAAGTGGTTTTTCATAATTATTTGGTTCCCCACTATGATTATTCTTTCTAATACTATAATTTTTTGTTAGTTTCAATAACTGGAACCAGAAGGAATCAAGTTAACATGGAATCTGATGGAAAATTTAGTGATCATGAGCAACCAAATTAGATGATTATTAGGGTGATAGATAGTTTTATTATGATTAATCATCTATCGAATATATGATTAACATCATGAACTTTGGTGAGATTAATTAAGTTTCCAATAAAAGAAAGATGAAATTTTATGAAAGTTCATGTAATGAATATAAAAAAATAATATTCATATTTCTACATGTTAATTTTTTTGGAAGAAATACCTAAAAGAATATCTCAAATGGAGGGGAATATGTTATATGTGTGGAAAAGAAGGTCATAGAGTAACAAATTTTTATGGAGTTCAATTAATTATATTTAGGGAACATGAGAATTATCCAACTCAATTGTCTAACCCAAGAATTAACATCTAGACCCAAGACGGACTTATTACATGCCAATTATTAAAGTGGAAGGATTGAAGTATTTATGTATTTGGATTCAATAATTATGTTACATAAGTATTTTACCAATGGTATTTTGATTATATGAATCATGAAACATCTAATGATTTCATTATATTAAGAAGAAAATATGTCTCCATATAATATTACCTTAAGAGTTATGGATGACATCATTGGTTTAGTAGTTTAAGTTTGATCATGGTTTCAAAGTTATTGACACTCCTATTGAGGTTTTATGTGAATGGAGTGTATCAAGAATAATGATATTTTAAGAGAAATTTATGGAAATAAAACCCACTAGTTTTTTATATAGTGAAAATTTTATTTATAGAGTAATTACATTACGATTTTTGAACATATTATATTATTTTTGATTTTGAGGTATTTATGGGTTGTATTCAATCACAATATAAATTTATCACACTTTTTTTCTATGAGAGAAGATTTATTTCTAGATCCACTTGTCAAAAATATACGTTAAAGAATTGGTAAGGTTACATGGAGAACCATATTAAATTTTATTTTATCATAACATTGTGTTTACCTATAATTTTTGGAAAAGTCTTCATAAAACTCTTGATATGGTATTTAGTTTCATCAATGCATATCATCCTCAAACAGATTGTTAATTTGAGAGAATAATTAAAACCCTAGAGGATATGATAAGATATTGTTCATTGGATTTAAAAGGTGGTTGGTATCAACAACTAAAAAAATGTGAGTTTTCGTACAACAATATCTTTCACTCAAGAATTTATAAGGCTCCTTATGAATCCCTTTATAGAAGGAAGTTTAGAACTCTAGCGTACTAGAATATAGTTGTAGAAAGAAAGTTTTTAGGAACTGAGAAATCTAATAATATGTTTGAGAAGTTTAGATCAATTTTTCCACATGTAAGGACTATAAAAAGTTTAAAAAAATTATGATGATAATCATCTATGCGGTATATAATTTTAATTTTTATGAGAATTTCCTTCTAAGAATATCTCTATGGAATAAATAATGGAAAACTAATCCTTAGCTATATCCAATCCATTAAAATACTTGATCATATCAAGACAGTAGATTATCATTTTTCACTTCTAAAAAACCACTCTCATGTTAAAAATGTGTTCCATGTATCTCTCTTAATGAAGTACATAAATGATCCACAATATGTACTAAACATAGAGTTCGTACCTATAAAGCATGATATTTCTAATAGGGAACAACCGGTAGAGGTTATGGATCAAATAGAGAAAGTTATATGAAATAAGAACACTCACCTGGTCAATATTTTTTTGGTGATAACAATAGATTTAGGAAGCTATGTGGTAAAATGAGGGTGTAATGTGGAAGATTTGTCCCTATTTTTTTGTACTAAAGTGATGAATTTTGAGGAAAAAATTCATTTTAAGGGGGGTAGGATGTAACACCCTGAGATATTGTGAAATATTTTTTGGAAAATAAATTTAATCTTTTCTATATTTTTTATCACATGAAATATAAAGTTTATTTTATGTCACATGAAACCCTGAGTTTGGATTTCATTACATGTAATACTAATTTTATCTTTCATTACACACAACACTGATTTTAAACAAAATGTGACATATTATTAAAATATTATTATTTAAAATAATAATTATCACTTAGAAATTTAAATAGAAGGTATGAATATTATTAAATAAATTATGAAAATATATATTTTACACATGAATATAAAATTAATTCTTTTGTGGCCAATTAATTGAAAATAAAAATAAAAATTATTTTAAAATAAAGGAAATCATTTTCTAAAAAACTATTTTTATGAAAACAAACCGATTTTACCTCAATAAATTAATAAAACTACAATCGTGAATTATTTTAATGAAATTTATATACTATATATTCAATAAAATATTTACCATTCATATTATGTGTTTTCTAGACAAAAGATAAGAATAAATGCAGTTTTATACATAAAAATTGTATTGTTCTAAAAACTATTTTATCGCCCTTTTGCACACTTATTTTAAAACTAATTTTCAAAAATTGTAGATTTTTTTTAAAAAGTAATCTTTATTTTTGAAATAATAAATTAAAAATTATATTAGAGTTGATTTTTGAGAATTTTCTGAAATGATTAATATTTTGATGAATATCGAAAAATACTAAATTTTAATTGAAAACCACCTTTTTGTTTATATTTTAAATAGTATTTTAAATTGGTTTTAAATTATAATTAGTTAACTTATAAATATATTAATAAAATTTAAGTCATTTTAATTATTTTCTTATTTAATTTTTATATAAAAACCTTGTAAACTTTTGAACATTTTTTATTAGAAAACCCTCTTTCTCAACGCATATACAGGTTAATTTAAAATTAACTTTTCCCACTTCTCTAAATTAAATTTTAAAAATTTTATTAAATATTTATAATTATAATAATTTATATTATCTAATAATTTGAAATTAATTTTTTACCAAAATAAATATTGAAAATAGTAAAAATTAATTGCCACAATTAATGTAAACATGGGATTATTTGGGGTTAAACTAAAAATATAAGGGTAAAATGATTTAAAAACTTTCCTAAAACATATTTTATATACATATTTTTACCCTATAATGTCTAATTATCTATAAAACTCCATTTTTATCATTTTACCATGGAAAAAATGTGGGTACAATCAGAAAATTACAAGTGTGCCACTCACCTCACTTATAAAAGGCCAACCCTTCTACTCTATTCTTCACACCTTCAAACCCTTTTGGATCATCCAATACCAAAAAAATCCCCAATATCATCATATAATTCTTATTTTTGGAATAAATCCAACCTATTAAAGATTTTGGTTCAAACTTAAGGGGGTTACCCGAAGAAGAGCTAACATTCTTCAACCAACGTTTTTATTTTATTTCTACCTCCACCTCCTTAAATTATTATTAAGCCATGATAATATAATATAATCATTATATTACATATAATTATATGTTTTAATGTTAATTTAATATACTATAACCATCTATGATTCTATCAAATGGGTTACGAAATCATCATTCATGTGTACGGTGGAATACCGCATTGTGAACCAATACAATTCGTTTTTTCCATTACCACCTCTCATGTTTGGGTATGATGATGATATATATATATAGTATATATATGATATTTATAACATAATTATACCTATTATGTTATAATATCACATAAAACATTTTTACTTTCCATTATTTAGGCTATATGATAATGTTGTTCATGTGTAGAATGGACTACCACCTCAGGAAGCGATGTGATTCGTTTTCACTAATATTGTACATGAAAGATAATAAGTATAATTTTAATTAATTTATGTGATATAAATTAAATAATTATGAAATTTATGAAATATTTATCATTACAAAAATATAATATATCATTTTATTTCTTACCATTTCACTCACTGAAAGATGATAACATCATTCATGTATATGTGGACTACGACCTTTACGAAGTGATGTGACTCTCACTTTTCATCACCCCAAAAAACTGATGATATGTATAAGTATATTTAAGGAAATAATATTTTATTTACAATATTATTATTATTATTTAAATATAAAATATTATTTACCTTCTTTTGATAATTATCTTTGAAAAATGGAAATGTTACTCATGTGTATGTATGGTCTACAGTCTCTATGATCGTAACACACTTAATTTCTCAAAACAAACATTCATGATTGGTCTTTAAAGAATAATTGATGTATAAATATGATTATTTTTTTTATATGGTGTAACACTGATCAAATTAAGAGGAACAAAAATAACAAATCAAAACATATATGAAAAACAAAGCGGTTATTAACTGAAACAAGATTTTAACAACAAATTATTAATACAAAGGTAATAAATTGTCATAATTAAGTCATATATGGTATAATGTATATAATTAATTTTCTTTAATATATTCATAATAAACTGATATTTATTATACATTTCATTCAAATGAGTACGAAGGAAGTCGGGACTTACGGTAAGGGATTTCTAGTCTCTCTTTTATTTCTGAGAGACTTATAAAATTTCACCACTTGTTTATTTTATGTGGTGTATATAATGACCCTTTGAAAAATTATGTCATGAATATAATTATTTTCATGATATTATAGTTTTTATTTAATTTTAGTTTTTCATGGGTCTTACAATTCAAAGTTACCAGAGTTTTAAGGGTTTTATGATACAATCTCACCGTTTATCGAGATTATTTATGTTTATGCTTTTAATGATGAAATATTATGATCCATATATTAATAAACTCTTAAATTTTATTTTTCTCTTTTTATTTAATGTGAATACATGTTTCATTTCATTATCCTCTCTTTAAGTACACAAGAGTTTAAAATAATGTTTTTATGAAAAAAACATCTTTATATCTCTCTTCAGTATAAAACCCTTTTTCATCCAAAACCATGTTTTCTAAAAAAATCAAAAAATGTTTTTAAAATTATCAAGATGATTTATTAAAGAAATTTTTACCCATGTTTGATTATTTTAAAAAAAATTAAAGGAATCTTCATGTCATTTTCCAAGAAATGTCTTCTTTTCTTTTATCGAAAATGTGAAGGGAACGTGTGTACAACATGAACGAAATTTCTTCCATCATGACCATTATTTTCATTTAATATTAATTTATATTTTTTCATTTTTTTTTGAAGAAAAGGATTTTTAAATTTTTTTACAAATTTTTCTTAAAAGAAGAAAGTCTATTTTACTTAATATATGTTTTAAATGATTTTTAAAGCTTCCTTTATAAATTTTCATAATTATTTTCAAAGAAAATAATTTATAAAATGTTTTTTATTATAAAAAAATTATTTTAAAATAAATTTAATTTCCCTTAAAAAATATTTTAAATGATCTTTCAAAATAATTTTCCATCTAATATGACATCTGTTGATGTTACATATTCCTTACTAGGGATATCATCCAAGGAAACCATTCTTATAATTTCTCTAAATGATTTATATTTATTATAAAAATATTTTTACCAAACTCATTTCACTTCTACTGGTTATAACATTATAAGATGATCATGAAACCCACTTCTTTTTTCCATGAGTTATGATCTAAAAAAATGATGAAATGATTATGAAACATATTTCTTTTCTACTAGTTATGTTATGATGAAATGTTTATGAAACACAATTTATTTCATGGGTTATGATATGATGGATGTGTTATGATCATGTGACACACATATTTATGATTTTAATTATGTGATAGTGGTTATATTATAACCAAGGATAGTGGTTATTTTATAATGAAGATATGGTAGACCTATATCTCCCTCCAATGCATTGGGTACATATTTATATATCATGAGATAGGTAGGACTGGAATGGGGAGTGAACATATTTTAGTAAGGGACCTTTTCCACTATGATAGTCTTGGAAGTGAACATTGACCACTATTATGGTTTGGGGAGTGATCCTATTCCACTATGAGGAAAGGGATTTCACTTTGGATGCTCTTGTGTCCCACCATGAGGTGTATCCACCAATGGAGTTCCCTGATATGTTTTTTCAATGATCCTTGACTACTAGGAAAATGATTTTCCATTCCTATGTGTATGCCATAATTCCATGTATTATGTTAATGTTATGCTCTCATGCCTCATTTTATTTGATTTCCTTATGATTCTTTCCTTATGAATGACCAATATTTTTCCTATGACTAAAGATTATGAAATTTTATATGTAGGGTGTGGTTTTAAATTTTTTTCTTATATTCTCACACAATTATGTTCATGTTATGTTTAGGTATCTCCATTTTTACCTTTACTAAGCATTTGAGCTCACCCTTTCTTATGTTTCCTTTACCCATGTTATGAAGAATGGTTTTAAGCAGGGTATGTCTATAGAGTTTACTTAATGGAAATATATTTATGGTATACATTGAATATATTGAATGAAAATAGAAGATTTTCTATCTAGCCTCCAAATATAGTAAACTATTATAGTATTCAAGTGTGTGTTTGTTTAATGTAATGAATATTCATCTAAATAGATGTAATATCCTAGGTTGCTATAGTGATTTTATTTATCTCATTATCAACCACATATTTATACTTGGATAATAGATGTATCCGTCCTAAGGATTGATGGGACTTGTTTTTATAAATCAAGAAAAATTTCTAAAGAAAATGATTTCTTTGATATATTCTATTCATAATATTTTTCCCATTAAATTCAATGTCAATAATAGTGGTGAATACCTTTATACTAGGAGTTATTACTTCCACTTACCATGAAATGAAAACTATGAACACTTATTTATCCATAGTTCATCAACATATTACTTATAGAGTGATTTTGGACTCATCCTTTGTAACATCCTAGATTCTAAGGTATGCACATTTCATTTTTAAGAGTGTTTTTAAGGTCTATAAGAAAAAGTTTTTTTTAGTTTCTATAGAACCTTGATCCGGTACTTCTTATTTGATACTTTTATGGAGTATGACATAAATTACAGAATAAGCCTTTCACTCGGAACCAGAAGTGTGATTGTTTAGTGATTAAAAGTATTAATAGTTGTAAATTGGTATTTTTTTCAAAAATTATTTCTACACCATAAGAAATCCTTTTACAGTTTAAAATAATAAATTGGGTTAAATTTATTCTAAGTTTACATGTTTTTCAACATAAATTCTTTATGAGGATTTTATGTCATAAATCAATGCTTTATGATATAAATATCTTCTGACCAATAGGTTTTATCATACTACATATATAACACCTCTCTCATTAAGTTTTATCCTCCCTACCATAAACCCTAGGTATCCTCCCTGTATATTTTTTGTGTCTTTTCACCTTTTAAATAGCTTCGTTCAATGCTCAATATCTATGGTGCTTTTGCGATGTCACTCTCGATGAGCGACCATTGTGCTTCTTCGTTACCATTTCTTTTTGTGGTAGTGATGCACTGAATTTATGGATTTTTTGACCTTATCATGATGTTTTTTTTATCCTTTCAAGATTAGTTATGTGATCTTATCATGGTGTTAAATTCTCATGTTGTTTGTGGTGGGGTGGGTGTTTTTATCGATGTATGTGTGATCTAACCTCCTCACAGGATATTGCTGTTTTGGAATGATATTTTGACATATAGTAATTATTTTTAGGGTATTTTTTGTTGTATCTTTTTCCCTTATAATGTTGTTGGATCCTTTTGTGGGTGTGTGTAACCTGAGTTTGAGATAGGTGGTTTTGTCTCCAGCCATTGTTGAATGAACCATGATTGATCCTATTTAATAAATTGATCTTTAAATGAATTGAAATGATTTTTTTTTGTCTAAATGGATTTTCAATAAAATATTATTTTCCCCTTTGTTTTATTAAAGGAAATTTTATGTTTTCGAAGCATTGTGAAATGTTTTTTTAAAACATTTTTTATAAAATAAAAGTGTTGTTTAAAATTGATTATGGAAAGAACATTTTTAAATGATTTGGGAAATATAACACATGGTAAGCCTTGGGTACTTAAATGGAAGGTGTATCTTAGTGCCATCTGCCATTTTTACTATTAGGGGGTTCACTCGTGGGGTGTTTATCTACTTCCTAAGCCCATTATTATATGAAATTTATATTTACATAATTTAGGGGTTCACTCATGGTTTGTTCCTCTACTCCCTAAGCCTATTGTTATAGGGTCCGGAGTGTGCACTAGTCATTGGTTAGGGTGCGACTAGATTTTTAGCCTAACGTGTTCTGATATGTGGCTTGATTTATATGTGTTTACCTTTGTATTATTTTGGGTTTAATATAACATATTTGAAATTGATAAATTTTTATGGAAATTATGTTTTGACACTATTTTTACAAGATTGTTTTCAAAATTTAGAAAAAGGGAAATATTTACGATAATTTTGATTTAAATTAATTAACATTTATCATTGCATGTTTTTCATTAAAATGATATTTTTAGATTATTTTTATAGAGAATTAATATGGAAAAACATGGTGGTATCCTACTGAGCTTATTTAGATCACACAATGCACACCCCTTTTGTGGTGTGTACAATTGGTTATGTTTTTTGATAAATGAAAACGTAATGCATTGTAGTGAAGTAAAAAGGTTTTATGTTAGTTGGATATGGTAGCTTATGGTGAGATGGTGGAACATGTTCCAAATTTTTTCATGGAGTATTTATCTTTATTTTAGTTTTCCTTTATTGTTAGACTTATACATTGGGTTTGTTTTGACTAATTTGAGTTACATTGCTTCTACTATCTTCTTTTAGTTATGGAATAAATATTTCTTTTGGTATCCCTTACATTAATTCATTCCACTATGTGTATATATTATATATCATCTACTTTAGGTTGGTCAAAAATATTTCCTCTGGTTATTATTGATGCCTAGGTGCTAGTATCCAGCCCATAGAGACTAGGAATTACCTTAAGGTCTTACCACATCTCGGT
Source organism: Viscum album (assembly GCA_963277665.1). Taxonomy (NCBI): domain Eukaryota; kingdom Viridiplantae; phylum Streptophyta; class Magnoliopsida; order Santalales; family Viscaceae; genus Viscum; species Viscum album. The sequence continues at coordinate 60,035,816 of OY728156.1, forward strand.
TTGTAGCCTATATAGATAGGTTTTCTAGGTTGAGATGTAAAAATTTGGTATCATAAAATGGTTACAATCATTATTGGGGAGTTGGTAGGTAGGCTATAGAATTTTCTAAACATGAGAGGTAATTTTTTGTGAGTACCTATCTCGTTCTTTCCATTAAGTGACTTAGGTTTCTATGGTTTGTTGGGATGTGTGTCTCATATGTTTAGTTATTGTTCTTAATATTAGTTTTTACTTATGGATTTATGGTTTGAAATTATATTTTCTTGTTTTCTATTTTTTCTTCTATTTTTAGTGTGCAATGATATGCCTCATAGATGTCTTCTATAGGTTCTATAGGAGGGTACAATAGATAATCCTCAAGGGAATCCACCTCTGGATCATAATCTTATTAAGGCTATCATGTGATCAATTCATGTTATAGAACAAAATATACCACAAGTTCAGAAACCAACTATTGAGTCAAATCTAAGAGCTAGATGATATAGGGATCAATCTCAGTAGTTCTTGGATGAGAAACCACCATCCTTTAAGTGTATGAATGGGCCCCATGAGTTAAGGGATTAGATAGAAAATATCAATGAGATTTTTGACTTCCTAGAGACACCTAAGAATATTAAGGTAATGCACACTATGTTTATACTTGATGGTAACTGTAAGTGATGGTGGGATTCTATTGTATCGGTGGATATGCATATAGTCTTAGACTAGAAGGGTTTCAAGACACTCTTCTTCCAGTATTAAAACTTAGATTCTCTAATGATGGAAATTCTTCAAAGTTCCTCTCTTTGCATCAGGGAGAGTGTTCAATGTTATAGTACACCAATAAGTTTGTGTAATTGGTTCATTTTTATCCAAAGGTGGTAGATAATGATCTTATGAAAGTGTAGAAGTACCAGAAAGGTTTTCAAACCCATATCAAATAGTAGGTATTTATGATGATGATTTATAACTATGAGGAGATGGTTTATAGTTATATGATGTCATATATGAAAATGGTAGGAAATATGGGTTATACTACCCCTTCACTTCCACCTAGTGGAAGCTTAATTGGTGTGTCCGAAAAGAAAAATAAGTTCCATTATTGTCACTGTAGTTATGGAGGTGGTTCTCCATAGTGGACCTCTTATGTACCATTAGTTATAGCTAGTAGTGTTCCTCTAACTTTCTATTAGTGTTTAATGTTATGGAACACTTGATATTCATGTTTTATTCCAACAAAATGTGAAATGGTTGTGGCCTCAATGGCCATCTATAGAGATTTTTTCAGGCTATGTCCATGCCTCATTATAGTTAGGGATGATAATATCCAAATACCACTATGGATTTTTTAGAATCTTCAAAGTCCATATAGCTCTATCCATAGGCCTTAAGAATGAATCAACTTCACTTATTGGATTATTTTTAAGTGGAGGTTGATACGGGTCCAATGATAGTGAGAGGCAATGTCTTTTTTGAATACTTTATAATTACCAATTTATTGGATACCAGTTCCTCCCACTTGGTTATATTTTCTTATATTATTGATGTGTTGAAACTTTCAATGGATCTCATAGAGTTAGAAACACCTCCTGGAAAGATGATAGATCGGGGTTTTCATTGTTTTTCTTATTCTCTAACAACAGATGACAAAGTGTTAGTTTGGGATTTTCTCATTCTCAATCTAGATCTATTTGACATAATCATCGAGATGGATTGGATTGTATATCATCATGATAATATTGATTGTTACCATCAGAAGGTATCATTATGTGTTGTTGATGGGATCTTTAGGGAGTTTTTTTGTCTTCTATTGTTAGTTATTTTACTATATGTTTTCTGAAATGAATTCTCTGGTCTTCATCTAGAGAGTGAGGTAGATTTTATGATTGATTTGGTGTCGAGAATACATGTAATCTTGATACCATATTATCTTATGGGACCAACGGAGATGAAAGAGATCAAGATCTAGTAGGATGATTTGATATAGAAATGTTTTTTACCTAATGTTTTATTATGGGAAACCTCAGTTCAATTTAATATGAAGGATGATGGTTAATTTGAATTATTCATGGACTATTAAAATTTGAACTATACAATGTTTAAGAATATGTATTATTTTACCCATGTTGATGATTTATATGATCAATTAAAACGGGAGAAAGAGTTTTCAAAGATTGATCTTTGGTTAGGTTATCATCATCGCAGGGTTAGGGAGAATGATATACCAAATATGAATTTTAGGAGTAATTATATCCATTAATAATATCTTGTGAATCCTTTTGGTCTGACTAAAACTCTAATAGTTTTTATAGATTTTATGAACTAGATATTCCATTTGTATATCGACACTTTTTTCATAGTTTTCATTGATGATATTTGGGTTTATTACATGTATGATTGTGGGAAAAACATATAGGTTTGGATTTGTAAATACTAAGGAGTCACCATCCATATAAAATTATTTCAAAATGTAGTTTCTAGATCCAAGAAGTGACATTCTCGAGGTACGTGATTTCTGAACATGGCTCATCAATTTAACCTAAGAAGGTGAAGGTTGCCTTTTCATGGGACGATCCATGGAACATATTTGAGATATGTGACTTCCTTAGTCTTGCTGGAAACTGTTAGTGATTCTTCAAAGATTTCTCTAAGTTGACATCCCCTTTTTCTAATCATACCAAAAAAGGGTTGAAATCCCTATAGAATTATAATTGTCATATTTATTTCAATGAGATGAAATGAATTATGATATTGGCACCTATAATGATCTTACATGATCCTGAAAAGGGGTATATGATTTAATGGGATGCTTCTGGTGATAGTCAGGTTGTGTTCTTATGCAAGAAGATCATGTGATGGCCTATGGTCTCATCATCTTCAGACTCTTGAGAAGAATTAACCCACTAATTATTTGGACCTTTTCATATTTATGCATGCACTTAAATATTGGTATAATTTTATTTTTTTTGGAGAGGTTCATATAATTTTCTGACCACAAGAATTTGAGCTATATCTTTTCACATAAGGATTTGAATCTTAGATAGTGGAAGTGGGTGGAATAACTCTATATGTTTGACTTCGACATCACCCACACCCTAGGGAAGGGGAATTCCATTATGGATTCTCTCGGTAGGAAAGTTTCATCCCAAGATGTCTTGAAATTGAAGGAAGAGTATAACATAATCGGACTCTTTGCTCAATTGAATATGGTAAGTCATGAATATGTTTTAGGAATGGTTATGAATAGTGATCAGTTATCATCATCTCTTGAGTCTATTATATAGATTCAATAGTAGGATGATGAGTTTAGAGGAATTATAGAAACTATTTATAGTGGGAAGACTATTTTTGGTTAGTCACTCCCTTATGATGGTATTCATTACTTTGGGGATCAGTTGTTCATCTCATCATCTATGAGGAGTTCAGTGATGCATGACTATAATAGTTCTTCATAGACCATTAATTCGAAAACTAATAAGAATTATTATGACATGATATATAAATTATGTTGGTTGGGTATAAAGTGTGACATTATTGACTATGTGTCCCATTGTTCCACCTTCCAATAGATAAAGGAAGAGTATCTAAAATATTTTAATTTTCTACAGCCTCTTCTGGTGCTAGTTTGAAAATGGTACGATGATTTTATAGATTTTTTTTTGGATCAATATGGACTCCTTGTAAGAACCCGGGTTTTCAGAACGGGTCAAAATCCCGACCCTATTTGAATTTTTGACTGGTTTCTGAGGAAACTGGAGAAAATGCAAAGTTTATGGAAATTTCTAGACTACACGTCGTGTACTTTAAGTACACGTCGTGTATGTTTAGGTGAGTGACCGGCCGTGTGCTGTCCAAGTACATGTCGTGTGTGACCGTGTAGTAGTTTCTTACTACACGGCGTGTAGTTTTGAACATGCCGTGTATACCTCCGACCGTGTGAAGCCATACATGGCGTGTAGGCCTGTTGGCCGGGTAGAACCGAGGACACGCCGTGTTCCCTTTGGACACACCGTGTAGTCTGGCCGTGTATGAGTAATATACATGGCGTGTGGTCAAGTCGGCGAGGTAGGGAAGAGGAACCATGTACACGCCGTGTACCCCTAGGTACACGCCGTATACTCATGTCGGTAGGTTCGGAAAGTAAGTCGGCGGATTATTTCCGTCTTATGAACAATTAAATGAACCATACATGGCGTGTAGTCCCAAATCACACGCCGTGTACTTTATTTTTTTCGCTTAAAATGGGAAGTATCCTCGTATTGAGGCAGAACCTCATATCCTCCGCCCGGATACGCGAACCAGGCCGGCTGAACCCCATTTCTCCTCCCGATCGTCCATCTGAGACCCGTTTCGAACTCTGATTAGTGCATTAGAACCCCCTCGGTAAGGCCTCGATTCCCCTTTGGCCGTTTTGTCTAATTTTCGTTCTAGAACGAGTTATAGCCCTTTGAGCAGTTTTGAATCTTTTGTATATTTACCGCATTTTAGACCGAATTGGTGGGTGTTACCGGAGGAGTAGCATCGTACGAGTCTCAGGTAGGTGGTGCATACCTCATTTTGTGTTTTCATGGTTGTTCGGGTGACGCGGCTTTCGGCGCGTTTTTGGGTATTTTGAGCGGGACCCGTTTTATCTGCCTTTTCATACTGTATTGGTTATGGGACCTCTGGGATGCTTTTGGGTATTCCCGGTTACCATTTTGCGTGAGCAGGGCCGGGTGAGGGGTCGTTACTTATCGGGGCATTTTGGCCGAGGAGTGCCAAAATGGTTTTAATTGAATTATGATTGTTATAAACTGTTTAGTTTAATTTGTTAAAGCCTATTATAAATTGTTAGAGGCATTTAAGACCTTTGTGCTGGTATGGGACAGCACCTGGTATAGTGCAATTCTACTGTTTAGTTGGTTTTTCCTGTTTATGTTTTCTGTTTACATATGTTATATAAGAAATTGTTGAATTTCTTCTACTGGACCCCCTTTGGGTTGTGTTGGGCTTGGCCTGGTTACGCTTGAGTGATGCTGATCACAGGTTGGGGCTTTGCCCGGGTTACTTTGGGTGGTTTTGACCATGGGATTGGGGGTCATGGATGTTGGATTGAGGCAGTGTGACTGTCAGGTTGGGCATAGCCCGGGTTACTTGGATGGCGAGGCCATCGGACTTGAGCGACATGGTCGCAGGGACACGAGGTGTCAGATGTTTTGGTGGATTAGGACTATTTTGGGTGATTACCGCTCACCGGGACTTTGAGTAGTGTGTACACAGAGATACTCCGTGATGAGGTGGTTTTGACCACTCGTGTGGGTAGAGGCCCCCATAGTTGCGGTTAGGTATTTTGGTTGGGGGTGCTTGCCGTAGAAAGCCATGGGGGAGGTGAGGAGCCTTCATGGAATGGGCGTGCCTTCGGGATGTCGGTACTTGAGGCACGAGGTGTCAGGAGGCACGTGGTGCTAGGTTACTACTTTGGGTGTGCCTTCGGGACGTCGGTACTTGAGGCACGAGGTGTCAGGAGGAACGTGGTGCCGGGTTACTATTTTTGGCATGCCTTCGGGACATCGGTACTTGAGGCACGAGGTGTCAGGAGGCACGTGGTGCCCGGTTACTATTTTGGGCGTGCCTTCGGGACGTCTGTACTTGAGGCACGAGGTGTTAGGAGGCACATGGTGCCGGGTTACTATTTTGGGCGTGCCTTCGGGATGTCGGTACTTGAGACACAAGGTGTCAGGTGGCACATGGTGCCGAGTTACACGACAGAGATTCCGGCGTTGGCCGAAGCAGGTGATACTCCGTGGTGGCTGTTAAGCACTAGTGGAGTTTGTATTTATTTTTGTATTGTACTGATTATTGCTTTCCTGGTAAATGCATGACTTCTTAAACACATATATTTGGTACACACTGTTGGGTGGTATCCTACTGAGATTTGTCTCACACCCTGCACGGGCCCTTCAGGACGCATGCAGACTTCATGGTTTCACGTGCAAGAATGGGGCCAGCTTCAGGAGATGGGTTACGTTAGTTGTTACATGGAGATGGTACAGACCTTGAGGTCATGCCTAGCTGGGGTTTACTTTTTTTTGTTTACTTTTCTCTATCGGCATGATTTCTTTTTGTAGCTAGTGTTGGTTAGCCATTGGAGCCCTTTTTATATTCAGTTTTGTATGACCTGCTTTGGATGCATGTTTTACTGTTTAGTATTAGTTACATGTTATGAGAATACTGTTGTGTTTCTTTCCACTGCTGTTGTTATATTTACTGCTTCCACTGTTTATCTATATTGATTATGCTTCCGCTCTACGGGTCTGGTTCGAGTCTGTTGAGTCTTTCTTTTCGCTGCATCTTTACTGTTATACTCGGACCAGTACCCTTACTATGATTCTCTAAGAGGGTATATCCTCCCCACTATACCTATTCAGACCCTATATGGTAGTCAAAAACCTTTGGCGTTCAGGGGAGGTGCGCCTAAGGTAGTGACATTCGACCCATTCGGCACTATACGGGTGGCTGGCCGGGTCCGAGACGTCACAAAGTGGTATCAAAGGAGTTCATGACAGGGATTTAGTAGCAGCGTTTTACTGAATACTAATGAGTTTGAGGCTTCTTGTTTCTTTCTGCTGGTTTTACTATTTGGGATATGGTAGACTGGAGATAGTTTGTTACAGGGACTAGGTTTCTAGCTTGTGCTTGGGTGCTTGCAGCTCCAGGTACGAGGGATGGACCCAGTTTCCATGGGTAGGAATTGCTTTTTGCTTTTGCTCAGATTACAGTTTATATGATTTCCACCTCAGTGGCTCAGTTGGTGTGTGATGTTCTTGATTGTGATATGTGACCCTTGACTTGGTGTGGTAAGGGAGAATTGGACCTTGGCCCTGTATGGCAAGTCTTGTTGCTTGGATTTTGATAGGCACATTTTTAGGGTATTTCAATTTCATAATTACACATATTCTTTGTGAAGTGATAATACCATGTGAATAAAATAAATCAATTTCCATGCTTTATCTGCTTTGAAATGTAAAATGGTGAAATTCCTGATAGAATTTCTAGTTGTTGCAATGTGTATTCCATGCTTCATTTTTTTTGTAGAATTGCACGTGGCAGGGTTTTGGGTCTGACTCTTATGAGAGTAGACAGGTACTATGACTGAGATAGTGTAACTGTCAGGATTGGGTGACTCGGTCGTCGGTTTGAGGCAACGTGAGTTGTCAGGACGAGCACGGCCCGAGGTACATTTGATACTTGGCTCTATTAAGGGTGGGTAAGGAGGCCATGAGGCCGAGATGCCATGGGGAATGGGTTGCGGTGAGGGGGAGTAAGGGTAGTTTTTATGCACTGCTTTTTACTGATTTCCTTATCTGCGTAGAATATATTGTTATATATATATATATGGGTTGTCTGACCATTTATGGTATTCAGCGGGTTACTCCTTCATGGCTCGATGGAGCCTCAGGACGGAGATGGTACAGTGCCGCAGGATTAGGGTCAGAATTCGGTACAGGCAGAGCACGAGCCGCAAGTACAGGTTTAGGGACATGATCAGGTTCAGGATCCAGTGCAGGCAGGACAACAATAGGGTTTGGCATCGTTCGGGCCATGGCTCGACGAGCAGCTCCGGGCGAGCCTGGTACGCGTCTTACAGGGGATTGACAGTGGCGTTCAGGGTGTAGAGCCTTCTATGGTGTATCTGATGCGGGATTTCTAGTCGTAGCACCCACTGATTTTCCAGGGAGAGGGTGGTCCGCAGGTGGCTGAGAACTAGATAGAGAGTATGCAGATGATATTCGAGCAGCTCGAGACACCTCCAGGGCGGAGGTTCAAGCCAGTGACGTACATGCTGAGAGGACTGACGAAGCGTTGGTGGGACGTACAAGATTAGGCTAGTAGACATGAGGGACTGGCATGGCAGGACTTCAAGGGAAGGTTCTTTGAGAACTTCTACCCGGAGACACTGAGGGCAGAGAGAGCTTGGGAGTTCTTGAGTCTTCAGCAGGGGGGCATGCCCGTCATGGACTACGCAGCTACTTTCACAGAGTTTTCTCGCTTTGCACCTGGTATGGTCAGCGATGATGTAGCTAGAGTGAGACGCTTCGAGGATGGCTTACGACACGCCATTCGGGTTCAGGTGAACATTTTCAGGCTGGGTTATTTCTCTGAGGCAGTGAATCAGGCACTTATAGCCGAGGGCAACGAGAGTGAGAAATCTCGCTTGGGTAGGACGACAGCTTCAACTAACGGTTCGGATAGCAGGAAGCGAGGACGAGATGAGTTCCAGCAGGAGAGTCAGGCCAGGGATTCAGCTAGACCACCTCGCGGGAGTTCTTCGGTGATTTTCTTCCAGTGTGGACAGCCGGTACATGTTCGGGCGCAGTGCGACAGGCCTCCGAAGGAGTGCCGAGCATGTGGACAGGACGAGCATATGGAGAGGTTTTTCAGGAAGCCTTCTCAGATAGCTGGAAGATAGGGACCAGGACAGACTACATCGTCTGGAGTTAGTTCAAGTACGGTACCCGGAGAGGGTAGTCAAGGTTCAGCTATGCGCGGAGGTCGTGACAGAGACGGTGGGACCCAGCTGAGGGGTCAGTGGCCGGAGACTAGAGCAGCATCAGGAGGTCAGGCGTCATGCAGCCGTGTTTCAGGCCAGGTGCACGCCGTGGAGCTGGCAGAGGCTGAGCAGGCCAATGAGCCGATGATAGTTAGAGGTACACCGCAGTGTGACCGTGATCTCCATGTTTCCTTTTTGGCATGACCTGTAGAGGTATGTTTTTTTGAGTGCACTAGGTGCACAGGATCTTTGCGGACTGACTAGATGCTAGTCAGTGGGTTGGAACCATCTCAGGTGCATGATATATATATATATATATATATATATATATATATATGAGGTGTCGTGGGCATCGGGGCATTGTGGATGCGGGTTACATGAGGTGTCGTGGGCATCGGGGCATCGTGGATGCGGGTTACATGAGGTGTCGTGGGAATCGGGGCATCGCGGATGCGGGTTACTTGAGGTGTCGTGGGCATTGGGGCATCATGGATGCGGGTTACTTGAGGTGTTAGGCACCAAGACCTCGTGGAGGCGGACACCAATGTGGTGCGAGTTACGTTGGGTGTCGGAAGCGACACAGGAGCACCAATGGGGTGCTGAGGTGACGATGCGTCACGGGAGGATTTTGCGTTCATAAAACAGGTTAGTAAACACTGTTTGTTTTACGTTTTGTTGGGTTGAGACCGAGTAAGGCAATTCCTAATGTGGGGAGCCCCCTTGAGGAATTTAGCGGGAACCTTTGAGACCGGGGTAGTCCGGGTTGTTTAACTAGGATGGGCGTGTTCGGTGCCATCTCCTGGTTTTTTTTGGTAGCTCAGGGACGGGCTATGTTAAGGTGGGGAGTTTGTAAGAACCCGAGTTTTTAGAACGGGTCAAAATCCGGACCCTGTTTGAATTTTTGACTAGTTTCTAAGGAAACTGGAGAAAATGCTGTGTTTTTGGAAATTTCCAGACTACACGCCGTGTATGTTTAGGCGAGTGACCGGCCATGTGCTCGCCAAGTACATGTCGTGTGTGACCGTGTAGTAGTTTCTTACTACACGGCGTGTAGTTTTGAACACTCCGTGTATACCCCTGACCGTGTGAAGCCATACATCGCGTGTAGGCCTGTTGGCCGGGTAGAACCGAGGACACGTCGTGTTCCCTTTGGACACGCCGTGTAGTCTGGCCATGTATGAGGAATATACATGGCCTTTGGGCAAGTCGGCGAGGTAGGGAAGAGGAACCACATACACACCGTGTACCCCTAGGTACACGCCGTGTACTCATGTCGGCAGGTTCGGAAAGTAAGTCGGCAGATTCTTTCTGTATTATAAATAGTTTAATGAACCATACACGGCGTGTAGTCCCAAAGTACACGCCGTGTACTTTATTTTTTTCGCTTAAAATGGGAAGTAGCCTCATATTGAGGCAGAACCTCATATCCTCCACCCGGATACGCGAACGAGGCCGGCCGAACCCCATTTCTCCTCCCGATTGTCCATTCGAGACCCATTTCGAACTCTGATTAGTGCGTTGGAACCCCCTCTGTAAGGCCTTGATTCCTCTTTGGCCGTTTTGTCTGATTTTCGTTCTAGAACGAGTTATATCCCTTTGAGAGGTTTTGAATCTTTTGTAGATTTACCGCGTTTTAGACCGAATTGGCGGGTGTTACCAGAGGAGTAGCATCGTACGAGTCTCAGGTAGGTGGTGCATACCTCATTTTGTGTTTTCATGGTTGTTCGGGTGACGCGGCTTTCAGCGCGTTTTCGGGTATTTTGAGTGGGACCCGTTTTATCTACTTTTTTATATTGTATTGGTTATGGGACCTCTGGGATGCTTTTGGGTATGCCCGGTTACCAGTTTACGTGAGCAGGGCCGGGTGAGGGGTCGTTGCTCATCAGGGCATTTTGGCCGGGGAGCACCAAAATGGTTTTAATTGAATTATGATTGTTATAAACTGTTTAGTTTAATTTATTAAATCCTGTTATAAATTGTTAGAGGCATTTAAGACCTCTTTGCTGGTATGGGACAACACCCGGTATAGTGCAATTCGGCTGTTTAGTTGGTTTTTCCTGTTTATGTTTTCTGTTTACATATGTTATATATGCAATTGCTGAATTGCATCTGCTGGACCCCCTTTGGGTTGTGTTGGGATTGGCCCGGTTACGCTTGAGTGATTCTGATCATAGGTTGGGGCTTTTCCCGGGTTACTTTGGGTGGTTTTGACCACGGGATTGGGCGTCATGGACGTCAGATTGAGGCCGTGTGACTGTCAGGTTGGGCATGGCCCGAGTTACTTGGATGACGAGGCCATCGTACTTGAGCGACTTGGTCGCAGGGACATGAGGTGTCAGATGTTTTGGTGGCTTAGGACTATTTTGTGTGATTACTGATCATCGGGACTTTGAGTAGTGTGCACACAGAGATACTCCGTGATGAGGTGGTTTTGACCACTCGTGTGGGTAGAGGCCCCCGTAGTTGTGGTTAGGTATTTTGGTTGGGGGTGATTGTCTTAGAAAGCCACGAGGGAGGCGGGGAGCCTTTAGGGAATGGGCATGCCTTCGGGATGTCGGTACTTGAGGCACGAGGTGTCAGGAGGCACGTGGTGCCAGGTTACTATTTTGGGCGTGCCATCGGGATGTCGGTACGTGAGGCACAAGGTGTCAGGAGGCACGTGGTGCCGAGTTACCATTTTGGGCGTGCCTTCGAGATGTCGGTACTTGAGGCACGAGTTTTCAGGAGGCACGTGGTGCCGGGTTACTATTTTGGGCGTGCCTTCGGGACGTAGGTACTTGAGGCACGAGGTGTCAGGAGGCACATGGTGCCGAGTTACTATTTTGGGTGTGCCTTCGGGACGTCGGTACTTGAGACATGAGGTGTCAGGTGGCACGTGGTGCCGGGTTACACGACAGAGATTCCGGCGTTCGCCGAAGCAGGTGATACTCCATGGTGGCTATTGATCACCAGTGGAGTTTGTATTTATTTTTGAATTGTACTGATTACTGCTTTCCTGGTAAATGCATGACTACTTAAACACATATATTTGGTATGCACCGTTGGGTGGTATCCTACTGAGATTTGTCTCACACCCTGCACGGGCCCTTCGGGACGCGTGCAGACTTCATGGTTTCACGTGCAGGAAAGGGGCCAGCTTCAGGAGCTGGGTTACGTTAGTTGTTACATGGAGATGGTACAGACCTTGAGGTCATGCCTAGCTGGGGTTTACTTTTTTTTTACTTTTCTGTTTCGGCATGCTTTCTTATTGTAGCTACTTTTGGTTAGCCATTGGCGCCCTTTTTATATTCAGTTGTGTATGACCTTCTTTGGATGCATGTTTTACTGTTCATTAGTAGTTACATGCTATGAGCATACTGTTGTGTTTCTTTCTACTGTTGTTGTTATATTTACTGCTTTCGCTATTTATCTATATTGATTATGCTTCCGCTCTGCGGGTCTGGTTCGAGTCTGTTGAGTCTTTCTTTCCGCTACATCTTTAATGTTATACTCGGACCAGTACCCTTACTATGATCCTCCAATAGGGTATAGACTCTCCACTATACCTATTCAGACCCTTGCTTCTAGTCAGCAGCCTTTGGCGTTCAGGGGAGGTGCACCTAAGGTAGTGACACCCGACCCATTCGGCACTGTTCAGGTGGCTGGCCGGGTCCGGGACGTTACACTCCTCGATGGAATAATGCTATCTAGGTGGTGGTTTATCAGTTGATGAAATCATCCCATTTCATTCCAATCAATGAAACCACAGTGGTTAAAGATCTCAATAAGTTGTATGTGTATAGGATCATGAGGTTACATGAGGTTCCCTCTATTATGTTTTGAATAGAGATCCTAATTTTACTAACAGGTTCTGGAAGAGTATCTAAGAGGTAATGGGAATTTATTTTTGACTGAGTATAGCTTACCATCTACAAATAGATAGTCAAACATAGCATGATATTCAAATTTTGGAGGATATGCTTTATAAATGTGTCTTGTATTTCAATGGATCATGGGATATCCATCTTTGACTGGTTTAATTTTATAATAATAATAGTTATCAAAAAATGATCATATTGGAGCTCTTTGAGTCTCTATATGGTCTCTCATGTAGATCAACTATTTGTTGGGAAGAGTTGGGTGAAACCTCTCTTGTGGGACTGGATCTTGTTCAGGAGATGTTGGTGAGGATTCTATAGATACTACAATGTCTGGTTATAATACATATTTGATATAAATCATATCAAATCGTATATTCTATCCTTTGGAGTTTTTCATTGGTGACTGGGTTTCTTGAAAGTCTCTCCTCAGTTGGGAAACCATAAAATTAGAAAATAAGGAAATATATAAATAAGATATGTTTGAATGTTGTAGGTTTTTGATCATTTTGGGTAGGTTTCTTATCGATTTTATTTTCTAGCTTAGTTGACATCTATTCATGATTTTTTTCACATATATCAACTTTGGAAGTATCATCTAGATACCTCTCATGTTTTGAGTTAGGAGGATACTGGGTTGGAGAAAGATTTTTTAGTTGTAGAGAAACTAGTGGAGATCATTGATTCTTGGGTGAAATTATTTTTTAGTAAGTCCATCCCATTGGTTAGAGTGTTATGGTGACACAGGTCAAATTCTCACAGGACTTGGGAGTGAAAATAGTTAATGAGGGAGCAGTGGCCTCACTTATTTCCAGATCACCCTTATTCAACATGAATTCATGAGGACGGAAAATCCTATAGTGGGGAGATTGTAACATTATGCATTTTAAGGAACAATATTTTTTTTATTTAATAGTGTTTTTTTGGGTTTAGAGGGCATACGAGTTATTTTTGAGATTTTATATAGAACCTGGGCCTAGTACTTCTTCTTAGATACTTTTGTAATGTCCCCAAACTAGAACCCACATTTCGACATTTAAATATTTTATTCAATTCCACGTTCATACCCATTTGTTTTATCATCATATCATTCACAAGTCAATCGTGGATAACATATGAATGTCATACCTATTCTATGTTCCTAACATGATGTATAAGCCCCCCCAAAACTCTATTTTCACACCCTTCAAATAGATTAAACCTCAGAAATCAATAACATCACATCCAAGTATTCCACTAAAGTTGGAAATATCAACCAACTGTAAAAACACAAAACTGAACATCATTTCCCACCCCTGGAAACATGTGTTTTTCCCTTGTACATGGGGCTACATACACCCTGGAAAAATCTCATTACCAACTCCCAATAAGTCCTTAGTATCCTGTCTACCATGAAAAAATATTAAGATAAAAGATTATTGGATCTAATACCACTTTGTAACGTCCCCAACCTGAAATCCATTATAACTGATGCCTCGATCCGGTTTATCACATGGACTTAGGCACACCTCCCCATATGCTAGAGGCTGCTGACTAGCATTGTGGGTATAAAGTGGAACATGGGGAGACTATACCCGATTATCAGAGTGGATCCATTATAGAAGTATAATAAATAGATAAAATAACCACTACAATAATAATTGGACAACATGAAACAAAACTAGTCAGTATCCAAGTACCAAATTTCTAAAGAAATCTAGTGAATAATCTATATGCCAAGAAGTCGTACACTTTGAACCAAAACTAGAAAAAACAAAAGACTATAAACCTAGACCTAAGTCCCAACCTGGTCCCGACCTCCATGCTCCAACTTGTCATCCCATGCATAACCAACCACCAGGTCTCTGTCCTGAACTTTTACCTAAAACAAGTGACATCTTCTTAGGTACCCAAGTTCCATGGAGGTATGAGAACGGTTTGAGTACAACTTAGTAGGACACCACCAATGGTTTATAAGAAATATTCAGTCTGTAAAAAATTTTATGTAGGTAAAAATTACAATAAATAAAAAAGTAACAAGGGATACATTTAAGTAATTATCTAATACCCATTAACTCACTATGTTCTCTAGAACCTACTAATAAACAAACCTAACTCAGGTCACTTTGGGAGTCTAAGTCAAGACATAGAGGGTGTAACATCCCTGGTAAATAAATAATATTACATTCTAATGTTTATTAATATTTGTGAATAAAATGTTAATACTACTTTGAAGGGAATTATATTCTTGATGGCGTACCCAATACGCAACAATGAGTTTCTTTGAAATCTTACGTTGCACACTAATAATATAATAATATTATAATAGTTAATGCCCAGCCGTTGTAATGGAGGGAATGAACAGAAATAACTACAAAATGGTTATATATATTTGTCAAATATTTTTACATTTATCCAATAAATGTTAGAGGCGTAAAATCCAAATGAATCCAATTTTAAGAATAAATACTCTAATATTTTTAAAAGATTATTTTATCACCTTTTGACGGTGAACCTTTTTTAAATCTAACTTTTGACAATTTTATAAGCTCTATTTGTAAAAATAAACTTATTCTTTATGATTGGGATATTTAAATTTACTTCGGTTAAATTTTTGGTATGTTTCTGACAATGTTCATTCTTTTTAATGAATAGTGAAAAATATTGCATTTTACATCAAAACTGTTTTCTCATCTAATTTAAATATATGGTTAGATTATATTTTTAATTGTTTTTAAAGTTTAATTAGAATATATTTTTACAATTTAATTCAATGGTGGTCATTATAATTAATTTCACTTTGAAAATGGACATAAACAAGTGCCAAACTTTTCATAGATATTGTTTCCAAAAAACCCGCTATTTGTTTTGACAGCGGGAATTAACTATATGATTTATTAATGAAACTTATATGGTTTAAATTTGGTAAAATGGACATAATTTCGGAATTTGAAATATCAAATATAGCTTAGGGTTAATTTTTGGTATTTTTCTGATAATGATTTTTTTAATGAATAGTGAAAAATATAGTTTTTAATTCAAAACTGCCTTTTCATCCAATTTATTTATATATCTAGATTGTCATTTTAATTGTTTTTAATGTATAATTGAATTATGTTTTTATAACATAATACAATGTTGTTCATTGGAAGTAATTTCACTTTTCAATTGGATGTAAAAACAAGTCAATCTTTTGATAAATTTTACTTCTTAAAACCCGTCTTTTGTTTTGACAACGAGATTTACTTTTAAATTAATTACAACAATTTATGTGTTTTTAATTTGATGAAATGGATTCCATATTTTTAATCAGAAGTTCCAAATTATGTAAGAAAGACTCTTTTGTTTTTAGACATTATGAATAATAACGACGGTAATTATCTTTAATTATAGTGTTTAATTAGTAATCGGGTAATTAAGGGTAAGAAAATAATATCATAAAAATATAAAATTACCCCAACATGTGTCCTAATTCTATAGGTGGTGTCATCTCCGACCATGGGATGCCTTGTGCCAACCTAGGGACCCCATGTAATCACTTTAGTGTGATAGTGACCTTTTATCATATTTTTTTTAAAGAAAGGAAAATGTAACCAAAGTATGTAACACCTAACTAAAATAATTTTAATTTTGTCTACATAAACTATATCTTAGACTATAAAAAGTAATTGGAAAGATAAAAATATTTCCTACATCATGATATTTATTTTATAATTTTTAGACATTAAATAAATTATTTTATTTATGACACCGTGATGATGCGTTGATTACCTCATAAATGAACGATTTAAATAAAATGAGAAGATAGGGTGAAATACAAGTCTTAAACTTGTCACAAACCTATTGTATGGGTGGATTTAGAAACCTTATCACCTTATCCTTGAAATATATCCTTTTGGGACCTTTAAAATCCGAAAATCATTTTATAATAAAGTAATATTTTATAACTTTCCAAGAGTGCCCCTCCTCTTCTCTTATAAAAGGCCCCCACCTCTACCACCTTAACCACACCTATCAAGCCTTTGGATCATACAAACCCTGCCCATTTCATCTCTCCACATCCCTATATTCATCATTGAAGCCTCACCTTTGGCAGAATACTGTTCAAGAAACCCTTTTGGTTCAAACCAAGAGGAGTTACCCGATTTAAAGGTAATGTCTTCACTTGTGTTATTTTGTTTTATTTTTCTTCTACAAACCCCTAAAATCTTTTTATTACTTTATTTTGTAACAAAACAATTATCCTAAATATACTAGGATTTTTTAATGTGAATTATTCGAGCTAAACTTACACACACCTCTGTCTAATGGTTAAAGAACATACTGTTTTTGTGGATGGCGAATTACTACCTCACGAAACGATGATTGTTCAATCTTATCTTAACACCTTTCATGGTGGCCATTATGATGTAACTGTATTTTATATATGATATATATGGTATTTATGTTTTCCATATGCTTCTGTATTTTATATTTAAAACATACCATTATGCTTTGCATGTTGTGAAAATGTGATAATTTCATACGAGGAAGTGTGGACTACCGCCCCCTCAAGTGATGTGACTCGTTCATGCAATACATGGAAAGTATAAAGAATGAAATTAATGAACTTATGTGACCTATAAAACATATATATTATACTGTAATTATAATATATATATCTCTCAATTATTTTTAATTCCATTAATATGTCAAAGAAATGAAAGTAGCGTTCATGCGTACGTACGACCTACTATCTCCATGAACGGTGCATTTCATTTATTTTTATCTCCAAATGTTATGGAATAGTATAAAATGAATATTTAATGGATATATATGATATTTAAATCATTAATACTATTCTGGAGATGATTTACTTATAACTACATGGACAATCATTTTCAAACAAGTTCATTTTTGACTCATGTACCAAACATTGACAAAAACGTCTGATATGAACTCACATTATTAACCAATTATTATAACATTATAACATGTGATATGAACTGAATAATAATATTTAAAGGAGTACCTTAAGCAATTATAAATTGACCAAAGTTTATTATTCAGGCATATAAATAAACGAACAAGACAAGTCAGACTTGAGGTAAGGGATCCTACCTCTCTCTTTATTTTTAAGTACTCTTTTTATGTAACTTACTTTAAGCTCCTATTTATTATGTTGGGGGATTCTATTTTATATTCCTATTTCTGTAAATTTTATTTTAATATGATGAGAGACCCTATTTTATCTCATCAATCCATTTTTGGAAGTTTTATGTGGCGCCGTTAGGCTGCCGAATTTTTATAAGGGGATTTTCATCTCACTTTTTATTCCCGTGAGATTCATGCTACATTGGAAACTATTTCCTTTTTTTGGTGTATGTATTTCCCATTATTTTACTATTTTTATAAGATAATCTCATTTATTGGTAGTTACATCTTCATTTTATGACCCTTCTTTCATGGGGTGTACGTTTTGAAAGTTTCCCAAATCGGTAAGGGAACCTTTCACACTCCTCTTTTAAAAAGTCTTATTTTTTTATGTCTTTTAATTTACATCTTTTTATGTAGGGATATGTTATTATATATCCTTATTGATGTAAATTTTATGTCCAAGTGATGAGATACCATTTTCTCTCTCATCAGCTAATGTTATGAATTTTAAAGTGACGTCGTTAAGCTGTCGAATTTTACCAAGGGAACTTCTTAACCCAATTTTGATTTCTTTGGGATAAACTTGTAGTTATTGAATATGTCATCCTATTAACATGTGTGAATTACCTCTGGTTGTTTTAAAATTAATATCCACTTATATTAGGTGTATTTATATTTGTCACACATAATTATGAGATTGATTTATCCTTAGTTTAAGGACACCTTCTTTATAAGGGATTTCATCTCATTTTACAATTCTATTGAGACTTCATTGTTGTTATGCACCAATTCACTCTTATATGGTGTATATACTGTCCTTGGGAATAATATATCATGAATCCCTTTATTATCATGATATTATAAAGTTATGATTAAATGTTATTCCTCAATTATTGTATTCAAGTGTCTCTCATTTTGTTAAAAACCCTTTAACTAAAATATCATTTTAAATGTTTTAATGATTTATTCTTATAAATATTTCTCATTAATATCCATGTTTTCAAAATGTTTTTAAGGATTTATTTATATGTATATTAATGGTTTAAAATTTTAAAATCTTCAAAGTGGTATGGGACACTTTGATTCAAAAATCTCTTTATTAAATGTTTTAAATAGTTTTGAAAATGGATTCATTATTTCAATATCTTAAAATGTTATATTGTTATTGCAATATGGGAATGTTATCTTTAATTTATGATTAAGTTATGTGCTATGATTATGTTATGGTTCTTGGGCATTGTTTATGAAGACAGGTGGTTCTATGATAAACTAAGGGCGGGTAAGCCTGATATAGCTCTCCAATGCATTGGGTAACGCGAAGGAGTTAAACGATAAGGTTTCTCAGAAGAGATTTAGGTAATACACTGTGATGGGTATTCCAAACGTAACCATGAGGGTTACTCCCTACGTAAGAATGTTATGAATGCCTCAAGTTACCTTTATGCCTTCTGATTTCTATTGAGTTATGCATAAATCTTATGATTTCATGAGGTATGTTAAATTACTTATGTTTTATGAGTAAAGTATGATTTCATTGATTCTTATTTATACATGGACTGATGTTTTCTTTCCGTACTATTATAACCCTTACTGAGCTTTTTATGCTCATCCCAAGTTTTTGAAATGTTTTCACAGGACCTAAAGTTGAATAGGGTGAAGGATGGGATCAAGGAAATGTCAGGATGTCTAAAACAAGGAACTATACATGACTCTTTTGTTCAAGAGTTTTTATTTTTGTGAAAAAAATGGAAGCTGAGTAGATGCGTCTACTTTGTAGTCTTTGAGATGTAATAGTTATGTCCTAATTCTCTAAAACTCTAAACCTGAAAAGATCCTCAATGTGAATTATTAATTTAATTCAATAATAAGTAATGTTTAAGGTTTGGTCCTTATAGTTGGTATCAGAGGATGGTTTAGATAACTTTATATGTTAGAGTTTTAAGTTACAAGTTGTGTATAACCAAAATGGTTATTATATTAGATAGATTCATTGTTATTTTTGAAGGCTGGAATGAGTTTGAGATAACTTGGATAAGTATATCTTAGTGTTTATCTTTCTCTTTAGTACATAATGATTTTGTTGATATAATCACACTGACATTTCTGGTTTTAGTAAATGAATGGATCTGGAAGGCACCAAAGTGACAATGGGTTTAAAGGAAACTGTGGTGGTTCTCTGATTAAGAGTCTGGATGAAATGGGGGATTCAATGAGAAATCTCGTGGTTATTCTAAACCAACTATCAGGTGTCATGATCAACCACTTGAACCTTGGCTAGTTCTCTAATACATCATGTATGATAGAACCAACTCAACATGGAAGTTCAGGTAATAATTATAAAGTTAACCATTAGGGTTTATATGATCCTTACTTTTGAGGTAATTATGGGTTACTATACGTTATGATGGAATATGAATGACATGAGATAAAATTGAGGTTAAATTATGTTATGGTTATTTTTGAAGATTTTATCTCATTTTGGGGAATGTTTTGAGAATTATATAGTTTTGGAAAAAGGACAACACATAGACCGTGTGACAACCCGTCGCGTCGAACAAAGCTGCGGGATCGAACCCACAACCAAAGTGCGACTGGTATTTATCGCCTACAACTGGACTATGTGAAGTCCCTAGTTAGTTTGACCAATTATTATTTTTAGTTAGATGATTTTATGAATCAAGAGTAAGTTGATTTTGGGTTTTCTATGGAAATTATTAACCTATCATGGAGAATATGTGATTAGGTTAATTACTTTTCAATATGAGACTTTAAGATCAACTGATGTTATTTGGAGATAAATGTTAATTTGTACCTTGGGAGACTATGTGATTAAATCCTTAAAATATTTGGGTTTCAATCTTAGTTGGGTTTACTTTGAAGAATTTTATGGATAGATGTTTATTTTATGGTCTTTTTTGAACTTTGGGTTTTGTTTGACAAATTTTGGAGATTAGGAGTAGTTTTTATTTTTATAAATAAAATATCCCTTTTAGGTATTATCTGATCTCGTACTAAACTTTTTGGTTTGGTTTTGGTTGAGATATAAAGACATGGGAAATATATAGTTCTCTTTTGTGGATTAGATGATTCTCAAGAAGTTGATTATAGTACTCTTAATGCGAACAAGTCTTCCTAAATACTCGTCTTTTGGAGAAAATATGAGTTTGATTAAGGAATCTAGTAAAAGTTAAAAGTCTATGTGACACGTTAGTATGTTTAATTATGATTTAGTTAAGCTCAAAAATAAATTCCTCAATGAAGAGTAACTTAAAACAAAAATGTGGTCTGTTAACGTTTCCTACTGGGGAATCGAATACCGTTTAACCCATCCCAGGTTTGTGATTTTCTTATGGTTAACATTCTCCTAGACATGTTTACTATCGCTCTCCATCAGAACATGACCATTTTTTTCTCCTCCATATCCATATTTTCATACTTGAAATTCTAGTATGGGTTAAGTCGGGTGACCTTTGTACTTATCTCCCTTTATTTTAAACTGATAGTTTTACTGACTCTTGTTCCAATGTGGGACCTTCAATGAAGTTTCCAAGCCCAATATTGAAATTGCGAGGACACAATTCCCAAAAGGGGGGAAGGATGTAACATCCTAGGTAAATAAATAATATTACATTCTAATGTTTATCAATATTTGTGAATAAAATTTTAATACTACTTTAAATGGAATGCTATGCTCGATGGAGTACCCAATACACAACAACGAGTTTCTTTGAAATCTTACATTTCATAGTAATAATATAATAATATTATAATAGTTAACGCCTAGTCGTTGTAATGGAGGGAATGAACAGAAATAACTACAAAATGATTACATATGTTTTTCAAATATTTTTACATTTATCCAATAGATTTTAGAGGCTTAAAATCCAAATGAATCCAATTTTAAGAATAAATACTCTAATATTTTTATAAGATTGTTTTACCGCCTTTTGATGGAGAACCTTTTTTAAATCTAAAATTTTACAATTTTATAAGCTCTATTTGTCAAAATAAACTTATTCTTTATGATTGGGATATTGAAATTTACTTTGGTTAAATTTTTGGTATGTTTCTGACAATGTTCATTCTTTTTAATGAATAGTGACAAATATTGCATTTTACATCAAAACTGATTTTTCATCTAATTTAAATATATGGTTAGATTATCTTTTTAATTGGTTTTAAAGTTTAATTAGAATATATTTTTACAATTTAATTCAATGGTGGTGATTATAATTAATTTCACTTTGAAAATGGACATAAATAAGTGCCAAACTTTTCTTAGATATTGTTTCCAAAAAAACCCGCTATTTGTTTTGACAGCGGGAATTAACTATATGATTTATTAATGAAACTTCTATGTTTTTAATTTGGTAAAATGGACATAATTTCTTTATTTTAAATATAGAATATATCTTAGGGTTAATTTTTGGTATTTTTCTGATAATGATTTTTTTTAATAAATAGTGAAAAATACAGTTTTTAATTCAAAACTGCCTTTTCATCCAATTTGTTTATATATTTAGATTGTAATTTTAATTGTTTTTAAAGTATAATTGAATTATTTTTTTATCATTTAATAAAATTTTGTTCATTGTAAGTAATTTCACTTTTCAATTGGATGTAAAAACAAGTCAATCTTTTGATAAATTTTACTTCTGAAAAACCCGTCTTTTGTTTTGACAACGAGATTTACTTTTAAATTAATTACTAAAATTAATGTGTTTTTAATTTGATGAAATGGATTCCATATTTGGAATCAGAAGGTCCAAATTATGTAATTAAGACTCTTTTGTTTTTGGACATTATGAATAGTAATGATGGTAATTATCTTTAATTATCGTGTTTAATTATTAATTGGGTAATTAAGGGTAAGAAAATAATATCATAAAAATATAAAATGACCCCAAAATGTGTCCTAATGCTATTGGTGGTATCATGGCTGACCATGGTATTCCCTGTTCCAACCTTGGGACCCCATGGAATCACTTTAGTGTGATAGTGACCTTTTATCATATTTTTTTTAAAGAAAGGAAAATGTAACCAAAGTATGTAACACCTAAGTAAAAAAATTTTAATTTTGTCTAAATAAACTATCTCTTAGACTATAAATAGTAATTTGAAAGCTAAAAATATTTCCTACATCATGATATTTTTTTTATAATTTTTAGACATTAAATATATTATTTTATTTATGACACCGTGATGATGCGGTGATTACCTCATAAATGAACGATTTAAATAAAATGAGAAGATATGGTGAAATATAAGTCTTAAACTTGTCACAAACCTATTGTATGGGTGGATTTTAAAACTTTATCACCTTATCCTAGAAATATATCCTTTGGGACCTTTAAAATCAGAAAATCATTTTATAATAAAGTAATATTTTATAACTTTCCAAGAGTGCCCTTCCTCTTCTCTTATAAAAGGCCCCCACCTCTACCACCTTACCCAAACCTATCAAGACTTTGGCTCAGCCAACCCCTGCCCATTTCATATCTCCACATCCCTATCTTCATCATTGAAGCCTCACATTTGGCAGAATGCTCTTCAAGAAACCCTTTTGGTTCAAACCAAGAGGAGTTACCCGATTTAAAGGTAATGTTTTCACTTGTGTTCTTTTGTTTTATTTTGCTTCTCCAAACCCCTAAACTAATTTTATTACTTTCTTTTGTAAAAAAACAAGTATATTCAATATACTAGGATGTTTTTATGTGAAGTATTATAGCTACACTTATACACACCTCCTTCTAATGGTTAACAAACATACTGTTTCTGTGGATGGCGAATTACTGCCTCAC
This sequence comes from Viscum album, assembly GCA_963277665.1. NCBI lineage: Eukaryota > Viridiplantae > Streptophyta > Magnoliopsida > Santalales > Viscaceae > Viscum > Viscum album. The sequence continues at coordinate 60,059,098 of OY728156.1, forward strand.
GAAACGATGATTGTTCAATATTCTCTTAACACCTTTCATGGTGGCCATTATGATGTCAATGTATTTTATATATTATATATATGGTATTTATGTTTTCCATATGCTTCTGTATTTTATATTTAAAACATACCATTATGCTTTTCATGTTGTGAAAATGTGATAATTTCATACGAGAAAGTGTGGACTACCGCCCCCTCAAGTGATGTGACTCGTTCATGCAATACATGGAATGTATAAAGAGTGAAATTAATGAAATTATGTGACCTATAAAACATATATATTATACTGTAATTATAATATATATATCTCTCAATTATTTTTAATTACATTAATATGTCAAAGAAATGAAAGTAGCATTCATGCGTACGTACGGCCTACCGTCTCCATGAACGGTGCATTTCATTTATTTTTATCTCTAAATGTTATGGAATAGTATAAAATGGATATTTAATGGATATATATGATATTTAAATTATTAATACTATTATGGAGATGATTTAATTATAACTACATGGACAATCATTTTCAAACAAGTTCATTTTTGACTCATGTACCAAACATCGACAAAAACGTCTGATATGAACTCACATTATTAACCAATTGTTATAACATTATAAGATGTGATATGAACTGAATAATAATATTTAAAGTAGGATCTTAAGAAATTATAAATTGAACAATGTTTATTATTCAAGAATATAAAGGAACGAACATGACAAGTCGGACTTGAGGTAAGGGATCATACCTCTCTCTTTATTTTCAAGTACTCTTTTTATGTAACTTACTTTAAGCTCCTCTTTCTTATGTTGGGGGATGTTCTTTTATATTCATATTGATTTAAATTTTATGTTAATATAATGAGAGACCCTATTTTATCTCATCAATCCATTTTTGTAAGTTTTATGTGGCGCCGTTAGGCTGCCGAATTTTCATAAGGGGGTTTTCATCTCACTTTTTATTCCCGTGAGATTCATGCTACATTGGCCACTATCTCCTTTTGTGTGGTGTATGTATTTCTCATTATTTTACTATTTGTATAATATAATCTCATTTATGGGTATTTACATCTTCATTTTATGACCCTTCTTTCATGGGGTGTACGTTTCGAAAGTGCCCAAATCGGTAAGGGAACCTTTCACACTCCTCTTTTAAAAAGACTTATTTTGTTATGTGTTTTAATTTACATCTTTTTATGTTGGGATATGTTCTTATATATCCTTATTGATGTAAATTTTATGTCCAAGTGATGAGATACCATTTTCTCTCTCATCAACTAATGTTATGATTTTTAAAGTGACGCCATTAGGCTGTCAAATTTTACCAAGGGAACTTCTTAACCCAATTTCGATTTCTTTGGGTTCAACTTGTAGTTATTGAATATGTCATCCTATGAATATTTTTGAATGACCTATGGTTATTTTACACTTAATATCCACTTATATTGGGTGTATTTATATTTTTTACACATAATTATGAGATTTATTTATCCTTAGTTTAAGGATACATTCTTTATAAGGGATTTCATCTCATTTTACAATTCTATTGAGACTTCATTGTTGTTATGCACCAATTCACTCTTATATGGTGTATATACTGTCCTTGGGAATAATATATCATAAATCCCTTTATTATCATGATATTATAAAGATCTTATTAAATGTTATTCCTCAATTATTTTATTCAAGTGTCTCTCATTTTGTTAAAAACCCTTTAACTAAAATATCATTTTAAATGTTTTAATTATTTATTATTATAAATATTTCTCATTAATATCCATGTTTTCAAAATGTTTTTAAGGATTTATTTATATGGATATTAATGGTTTAAAATGTTAAAAGCTTCAAAGTGGTATGGGACACTTTGATTCAAAAATCTCTTTATTAAATGTTTTAAATGGTTTTGAAAATGGTTTTTAGAATTGATTCATTATTTCAATATCTTAACATGTTATATTGTTATTTAAATATGGTAATGTTATCTTTACTTTATGGTTAAGTTATGTGCTATGATTATGTTATGGTTCATGGGTATTGTTTATGAAGACGGGTGGTTCTGTGATAAACTAAGGGCGGATGATCCCGATATAGCTCTCCAATGCATTGGGTAACGCGAAGGAGTTAAATGTCAAGGTTTCTCCAAAGATATTTAGGGAATATACTGTGATGGGTATTCCAACATAACCATGAGGGTTACTCCCTATGTAAGAATGTTATGAATTCCTCAAGTTACCTTTATGCCTTATGATTTCTATTTAGTTATGCATAAATCTTATGATTTCATGAGGTATGTTAAATTACTTATGTTTTATGAGTAAAGTATGATTTCATTGATTCTTATGTATACATGGATTGATGTTTTCTTTCCGTACTATTATAACCCTTACTGATATTTTTATGCTCATCCCAAGTTTATTAAACGTTTTCACTGGACCTAAAGTTTAATAGGGTCAAGAATGGGATCAATGAAATGTCAGGCTGTCTAAAACAAGGAACTAGACATGACTCTTTTGTTCAAGAGTTTTTATTTTTGTGAAAAAAATGGAAGCTGGGTAGATGTGTCTACTTTGTAATCTTTGAGATGTAATAGTTATGTCCTAATTCTCTAAAACTCTAAACCTGAAAAGATCCTCAATGTTAATTATTCATTTAATTCAATAATAAGTAATGTTTAAGGTCAGGTCCTTACAGAGGGTGACACATAAATTTAATTATAAGGGATTTAACTAACCACAACCCATTACATACACAAAATATACAATGTTCATTTAGTCCATTTTCATCATTATTTCCATTTCACCACTTATGTTATCTTCATTAACAGATTAATCTTCATCTCATGTTACATGGGTTAGAAATTTACATCATTTGCACCACGGTCTAAGATAGTTAATTACCATTCATAAGGTAATAACCCAAGTCCCTATCTCACTAGGTAAAAACGCATCACAAAAACACATTATCCTCATCTCAAAGCCCCAGTTCAGGTGGATGCAACCATTAGGGGAATATATCTTTTGTCCCCTTCCCTAACCTGTGCATTTTGGGGTGGAGTTTAGAGCCTCATTCTAACTTGACCTATGGGTGTAGAACCTCAAGTCAATAACCCACACTACCGAGCCATGTGTACTTACTTATTTATCCATTCACCACACATATACCATATCAAAACCAAACACAACCAACACCAATATCAATTATAATCCATAACAATAAACATGGGAATAAATATTATGCCATAACCCATTAACACATTTCAATTTAAAATACATTTCCATTTATCCCAATTCCCATTTCTTATTCCTAAATCAATAATCATATTCACTAATTCCAATACATTAACCCATTTAACATATTCAACCATTCAATATGATAACTCACTTTTCCCATTCATCATTTCCCATGTATTAACCACTTATGAATTTCAAGTAAAAATATCAATCCATTGGGAAGATTCACATTAATTCCATTTAACCCATTTTCACATCATTCCAAACACCCCCTTATGCTATATTATCAACTAATTCCATTAATCAACTAGTTAATTTCATAATCATGATAACATGCCAATATATTTGTTGTGGGTTCTATCTCACTAACCCTTACACCACATCAAATACTATGGTCCCATAATAACTTTATAAACTACATCATCTAAATAAAAATATTTCAAAATAATCATTAAAATAATCTTCAAACCACCCTTTAAAACATGGATCTTCCCCTTTAAAAAGCTAAAACATTCCTGAAGGATTTTATTTCCATTCTTAGTTAATCAAGACAACCATTAACATATTTTAAAAAAAGGGAACCATGTTCTCATCCCAAACACCATTTGGAATATTTTATAAAACCCCTTTTTAAATCAGTTTGAGGTTAAAATCTCCCTTCAAAACATTTCTCTCTTTTAAATATCATTTTACATCAATAAATCTAAAATCGGGACAAGGCCCCAAACATACCATCCAAATAATTTCAAAACCTTTCAATCATTTACAAAATAAAACTTATAAATTGTTCCAATCAATCCATTAACATTATCTACACATAAATTTCATTCTCACTACCCCTTTTTATTTAATAATACCCTTATCTCTTGGTTTACTATATTTGTTCACTAATTGTAAGGGTCCAGCCTACCCCATGGGTAGCCTTAGGTTTGGTATCATATATTTAGCGAAGCCAACGGGGTATTGAAAATTTCTTAAACCTTGATATAAAGTTAAAATTCCTTATTATAACCTAAGACATCAATATGCAACATAGAAATGAAATAGAACAACTACCTATGTGTGTAACACATCAAGACTATGAGAAAATGTTTGAAGACCACCTACCTCATGACTATTTATGAGTTATTGATTAATATCCACCACTGATGAAAACTCAAAAACCCGCTATAGTCCCAAACTATAATATGCTAAAACTTTTAAGGTTTTATGGATTCAGAAGAAGAGGAGAGATTCCAAAATACCTAATCTAGAAAATAGAGCAAAGAGGAGTGTTAGAATCACCGTGATCTTTGATTCATACCCAAACACACTCCAAACACCCAAGAATATAAGGATAATCATTTATAGAGGGAGAGGGGTCTACTATTTTGTCACCTAGGTTAGATGGGATTAAATGGGAGGAAAAATAGGATAGGGATATAAAAATAACAAGATGAAAAAACTATAAATTTTCAACTTTTAAAGGGGTGCACGGTTTTCCAAACCATGTGCATGCCACCATCTCTGGTAAGTTGGGTTGCACAGTTACCTATAGACATCTGAATGGTTTTTTAGACCATGCGGTAACTATATGATAGCCCTCTGTCCTAAATGGTGACAAAGATGCATGGTTTCCTAGTTCTGGTGTATGTTTTACACTAACCATGGACCAATCATGCGTTATGCACTGTTTGATAACTTTTCTCCTCTTTTCGAGTCTCTCACCCTCAGAACACTTCCAAAACTACTCAAGAACTCAAGAAACGCATACTTAACCATAAATGAGAGTTTAACCAAAAAATATTAATAAGTACATACCTTCACAAAAGATCGAGATCATACAAACTCCCCACCCTATAATAAATCGTTGTTTAGCTTTAAATCCTAGCATTCCCAAGCCCTCAAGACCAAAAGAGTTAGCCATGGACCCACCAATCAACCTTAATGTTACAAATTTCTCCATGATATCTACAGTTTTGTAACAATTCCTAGATTAAGGAAACTATCCTACCCTAAAAAAATTTCCCTCATTGAGATTCAAAATCACAATCTGATGCTCTTAATGGACACATCCACCTCAACTCACCATTACCCTCACCAAACACTAGAGAAAGTTCAGTCAATATTACTGGATCATCACACAAAAGAACACTGACAAGTAACTATATTACTATGGAAGGACGAACTGGAACACTCTTGGTCTGATCTACTCCACAAATCATGGCACAAATTTCTTGGCACTATCTCACCCAAATTCCATCGAATCACTAATGGTGATACAAGCCCGATATCACCGGAGGAAACATCCCAATTTTTTACCACATCTCATAACCAATCCAATCCACAAATCAAATTCCAATAGCCTCAGTTAATTTTTGAACATTCAAAAAGCACTACCCTAATATAATACTCATCTCAAGGAATTCAATCGGCCAACACTCAAGCCAATGCCCATCACAAACACAGTTTCACTAAAATGGATTCCACCTGATTCTATCCATCTCAAACCACTAGTTACACCATTAAAAAACTAATTTCCTACTATGGTAATGCCCAATATATAATTTAACCTATCACCACCTTTTTTTATATTTATCACTCCCATAATCGGAAAAAATACCAACTGAACCTCAAATAGACTTTCACAACTTACCTGATTGTTTCCCCAATCACCACACTCAAACATCTACAAGAGAGACATCCCACATTAGTATTATTTATTTCTATCAAAACTGCCTGGATTGGACACCTCCACTATCCATACTCATTTGAGGGTAACATAGTTATTCCGTAGAGACTATTATCATTACCAAAACATCCATATCATTCCAACGTTAACCAGAGGTGGCTTACATCCCACTATATATGTTCCTTTTTCCCAATTGAGTTAGTTCATACTTGTTCGACTCACTCCATCGATTCCCAACCTCCACTATTGGTATATCGTCACTTTACTAGATCATGGTGCCATTTTCTCTCAAGTAATACCACCCAAATTTTCACACACCTATTGAAGTCGTCCCTAATATCCAGTAAAAATTATCCATCATGACATTCACTACTCTTAAAATCATTGTCATGCTCCATAGAAACCCTCAAAACACCTCATATGTGACCATGTTGATTACCTTTAGAACTAGCCTAAGGTAGAAGACATCTCTTGGCTCGAATGATCATCAAACCTAAGGCCAGTTTATACTTTTTTCCAAGAAACCCAAACATTCATCTCATAGGATTTCCATTCACTTCTAGATTCCCCCACATCCACTTTGTAGCTTTCTCCACACATCCAGAACTTAACATAAAACTCTCGACCTTAGTAATATCATTATAACCACTTCTTTAAGAAATCTCAACCTCTGTGGTTCACGATTAAACACATGTTGAACCCCAAAACTTGGACATAATAGTCCATCTTCCATTGTTATGAAAAAACAAACATCAGCCACAACTCATTCCCAAATTCTAACATCTGATCATCATTCAACATGTTTTCATAACTATCGAGGTCTCACACTCTCCTATGACTAAACACAAAACCCATATCTAGAACAAACAAACCATTAATTTCACCTGATCCACCAATTTTATTAGACCCAAGGCTTTCTCAACATCTCACCCAGTAAAATCTACTTCAAAAAAATCCCAACCATGCTTTTATCACCCTTTCTTTGTCCACCCAAAACCAGCATTTCCTTACACATATAACTCCAAAAATACCTTAGTTTTAGGTCTACGAATGATCTTTCCCTTCAAAAACACTCTTACAACCAACTGTAAGCATCCTAGTGCTTCCCCAAGGTGATTATAAGGCATAATCAGGCATGATGACACCCATTGTCCATCAACTTCACCTCTAAAGCAACAACATTTTCCTCACATTCAAAACACCTACAACTATGTCCAACCCCTATTGAGGATACCCTCGATTTCTCAAGCTTGTTAACTCATAGGCACTACTGAAGTAGCATCTCCCAAATCCATTAACCTTTCTACTCAGACCTCTAGTCTAATCCTTCACTAGGAAACACTATTAGTGTGCTGTTGTCGAGTTTTAAAATGCCTATATGTGCTACACCCACCCATAAGCACAAACACACCAACCGACCTCTCTCACATGTCATCCTAAAAGGCCTAACCATACTAACTCCCCAAACTGGAGCCAAGCCAACAAAGGTCACTGGATATCTATAATCCACACATAAAAATCTAAAACAACCATTTTTTCATGGTGGTCATCCTACCCCCATTCTAAAAACACTACATATAACACACCAAACAACCATTTACTCTAAGTCCCACACCGGGGATATTTTCCTACGTACACTGGATATATGAACCAAACACCCACTATAGGGTCTAAAATGAAATTCACAAGGTCATAATCCATAAGAGTCACCACACTCACATTAACAGACTTCACTACAAAACTTTAAGGTCACAACCTAAATGAGGATTCCATAAGAAACATCCAATTAATGGGAACACCAAACTCATCAAGATCACACATCCTACAACCCATGGTATTAAGACTAAGGCACTCTAACTGTCTAAACCAACCATACATAGGGTCGACAACCAACACAATGGATAACCACCACGGTTTTCTCTAAAATTCCATTTATTCTCTCATATTCCCACTTAATTGCCTTACAATTTAAACCCAAAATTTTAGTTCTCAAAACTCTTTATTTTTAACTCAATAATTTACACTTTTAAAACACTTTTTACTAACCCATAATTTCAAAAATCCCAACTTTATTCAAATTCATATTTCAAATAATTTATATATTTCAAAAACCCATGTCTTTTACATTTCCTGCTATCCTTTTTAACCCACATTTCAAAATTCAATGATGTTATTCAATTAAAATTTCATAACAATTTTGTTTAGAATTATATCATACATAAGTAAATCATGGGAAACATATATATTTCTGAACTATCCTCTATTCCTAACATGATGCATAAACCCACACACCCTTTATTTTTTTCACCTGGAAAAGAGATGAAACTTCATAAATAAACAACATCACATCCAAGTACACCACTCAAGGTGGAAATATCAATCAAATGTAAAAGAATAAAACTAATCATCATTTCCCACCCCTAGAAAACATGGGTTTTTCCCTCATATGTAGGCTTGTAGGAACCCATGAACGATCTCATTACGAATTCTCAGGTCGTTACATGGCCTCACGCATGCCTCCTTGTATGCTAGAGGCTGCTGACTAGCAGCGCAGATCTAAGATGAACACATAGAGAGACTATACCCTCTTATCAAAGTGGGTCCACAATAGAAGTAGCATAAAGAGATAAAATAAACCCATTAATAGTAATTAGATAGGATGAAACAAAACCAATATATATCCAAGTACTCATGTTGAAACAAAATCTAGTGAATAATATACAAGCTAAGGAGCCATACACTATGAATAAAAACTAGAAAAAATAAGAGACTCTAAACCCGAACCCAAGTCCCAATCCAATCCAGGACTCTAGGATCTAACCTGTCATCCCATGTACAACTATCCACCAGGTCTCTATCTTAAACTTGTACCTAAAACAAGTGACATCTTCTTGGGTACACAAGTGCCATGGTTTCCTGAGCGGGGTGTGAGTAAAACCTAGTAGGACACAACCTATGGTGTATAACTAATATATAGTTTGTACAAATGTGTATGTAGGTAATGAGTATAATAAATAGACAAGTAACAAGGGAAACATTTAAGTAGTTATCTAACATTCATTAACTTTATAAGTTCTCTAGAACCAACTAATCAACAAAACTAACTTTGGGAATCTATGTCTAGAAACAAAGGGTGATCCACACATTTAACCATAAGGGGGTTTAATAACCATAACCCATTTCATAACCAAAATCTACAATGTCCATTTAAGAAATTTTCATCATTATTTCCATTTCACCACTTGTGTTATCGTCATTAACAAATTCTTTTTCACCTCATGTCACATGGGTTAGAAATTTACATCATTTACACCATGACCTAAGCCATTAAATTACTATGAATAAAGGGAAAACCCAATCTCTATTTCACTAGGTACAAACACATCAAAACAACACATTATCCATACCTTGAAGCCTCAGTCTGGGTGGATGTAACTATTAGGATAATATATCGACTGTCCTCTTCCCTTTCTCATGCATTCTAGGGCGGAGTTTAGATCCTCATTCTAACTTGACTCATGGGCATAGAACCTCAAGTCAATACCCCAAATTACCAAGCCATGTGCACATTATTATTTATCCATTCACCACACATATACCATATCACAACCAAAGGCAACCAACAAAAATAAAAATCATAATCCACAACAATCAATAAAGGAATAGATATTTTTCCATAACCCATTAACACATTGTCATTTACAATACATTCCCATTGATACCAATTCCCATGTATTATTCCTAACTCATTAAGTATATTCACTAATTCCCATACATTATCCCATTTAACATATTCAACCATTCAATATCTTAACTCACTTGACCCATTCATCATTTCCCATGTATTAATCACTTATAAATTTCAAGTAAAAATCATAATCCATTAAAAATATTAACATTAATCCCATTTAACCCATTTTAACATCATTTAAAACACCCCATTATGCTAAATTATCAACTAAGTCTATTCATCATCTAGTTCATTTGATAATCATGCTAACATGCCAACATATTTGTTATGGGTTTTATCTCACAAAACCTTACACCCCCATCAAATACTGTGGTCCCATAAATACTTCATAAACTAAATCATTTAAATAAAAGTAATTCAAAATACTCATTTAAATCATCTTGAAAACATCCTTTAAAATATGGTTCTCCCCCTTTGAAAAACTAGAACATGCCCCAAGTATTTTATTTCTGTTTTTTATCAATCAACACAATAATTAAACCATATTCACAAAAAGGGAACCTTATTAACATTTCAAAACCCATTTTAAATCTTTTATAAAACTCCTTTTTAAATCACTTGGAGGTAAACACCTCCTTTCAAAACATTTATCTCTTTAAAACAGCATTTTCTATCAATAAATCTAAAATCAGCTCAAGGCCCCAAACATACCATCAAAATAATTTCAAAACCTTTCTATAATTTATAAAAGACAACTAAAAATTTATTCCAATAAATCCATTAACCATACCCGCACATCAATTTCATTCTCACTACCCCTTTTTCTCTCATGATACCCCTATATCCTGGTTTACTAGTTTTTTCATCAATTTCAAGGGTGCGGCTTACCCCATGGGTAGCCTTAGGTTTTGTATCACATCATCGATGAACCCAGTGGGTTATATGAAGGTTATTTCACATAAATATATGGTCTAAATTCATTTCTATAACCCAAGACAAAATGATTCAACATATCAGTGAAATAGAATAACTACCTACTCATGTGACCCAACAAGACTCTAGGAAAAGGCTTGAATACCACCTACCTCATGACTGTTGACAAACACTTGCTTAATATCCACCCTTTATTCAAACTATAAAACCCAATAGAGTCCCAAAAGATAATACACTAACAAAGTTAAGGTTTTAGGGAATAATAAGAAGAGAATAGATTCTACAATCCCTAATCTGAAAAATAGAGAAAATAATAGTGTTAGACTAACTCGGATCATCGATTATCACCCAAAAGTGCTCCAAACACCCAAGAATTGAAGAATAAGAATCCATGGTGGGAGAGGGGTCTACTAGTTTTTCACCTAGGGAAGAGGGGGTAAATGGGGGAAAAATTGTTTGGGGATCTAAAAATCCCAAGATGAAAAAATCGTAAATTTTCAACTTTTAAAGGGGCACACAGTTTACCTGCATGGTTTTACAAACCATGCATAAGCCATATGCAATACACTATCTAAGGGAGTTTGGGTGGAATGATTACCTAGAGAAAACCACATGTTTTTTCAGGTCTTGTGGTTACTGTGTGCTAGCTTTCTATCTAAAATGGTCTCTATGCCACATAGTTTCCTTGGCCTGGAGCACAGTTTACACAAACCGTGCGCCAATAATGTGCTATGCTCTGGTTGACCAATTTTCTCCTCTTTTTGAGTCTCATGACCTCATAAAAAGTCCAAAACTCCTTAATCAATCAAGAAAAATTTTATTAACCATAAAGAGTAGTTTAACCAAAAAATAATAATAAGTGCATACCTTTCTATAAGATTAGGATCTTAGAATTTTATTATAAATGTAATAACTTACGTTGTAAGTCCATCACTGGACACCAGCAATGAAATAGTTTAGGGAATATAATTATTATAGGTCTTAAATTAGTATACTATTCTATGAATTTATTTTACACCATAATAACACCTTTTATTCCATAAAATTGTCAATTCGGATAAATTTATTTTGAGGCGATGTGTTTTTTTGTGTAAATACTTTTTGGGGATTTTACATCGTAAATATATGGTTTACAATGTAAATACCTAATTCCAAGTTGTTTTTATTGAACTAAATGTGTAATCCCTCTCTTATTCAGTTTTTTCTTCCCTTTCCTGAACCCTAGGTATCCTTCCAGGAGATTTTGGTTGTCTCTTCACCTTATGGATTGCTTCGTTCGATGATTGATCTTTATGGTGGTTGTGTGGAATGTATCTTAGTGAGTTATCCTTCTCCTTATTCATTAAAATTTGTAATGGAAGTAGTTTTATGCTATGTTATGGATTTATAAACCATGTGGTGATGTTTTTTTGATCATTTATATATATATATATATATATTGTGTGATATTCTCATGGAGTCCAAGCCTCATGTCGGTTATGGTGAGATGCGAGTTTTTATCAAGGTATGTCTGATCTAACCACCCCGAGGGATCTGGTTGTTATCAAATTAGATTATCAGATATGGTAATGGTTTCTAGTGCCTTCTTTGTTTTCACTAATTTCCTTCTGGTGTTGGTAGATCGTGTTGCATGCGTGTGTGACGCATGTTTTAGGTAGGTGGTTCCATATCTATCATTTGTTTAATGAACCATGATTACTAATGTTTTATAAATTGATTTATAAATTAATTATCATGAATTGTTTGTGTGTATAAATATATTTTAAATAAAATATTATTTTTCCCTTGGTTTTAGTTAAGGAAAATTTTTTTTTTCAAGTCATTGTGAAATGGGTTTTTAAAAAGGTTTTGATAAAAGAAAATATTTGTTTGAAATTTATTGTGAAAATCCCTTTCTAAAATGATTTTAGAATTGAAACACATGAGAATCCTTGTGTACTTAGGTGGAAGTGGTAGATTAGATCCATTGTCTATTTTTACTATTGGGGGGTTCACTCACGGGGTTTTCATCTTCTCCCGAGGCCCATTGTTACAAGGAATTGATTTTTACATTATTAGAGGGTTCACTCATGGGGTGTTCCTACACTCCCTAGTCCTTTTGTCCTATTGGATTGAGTGTACACTCATCATTGATTGTGATATGAGTAGTCTAATATCCTGAACTATTATGATCCTTGACATGATTTACCTTTGATTTGGCTTTTTATTATTATGGATTTGATATAACTTCTTTGATATTGATAAATGTTTATGTAAATTTTGATTTGAAAATATTTTTTCTATCTTGTTTCGAAACTATGAGAAAAGTTAATTATTTACCATGATTTTGATATAAACTACTTTTTCATTAACCGTGTCATGTTTTCTTTAAAATCAGAATATCTTGATTGTTTTTATAGAGACTCTATATGGAACACTTAAGTGGGATCTTACTGATACTTTTTAGATCGCACCCTACACACCCCTTTAATAGTGTTTAGAATTGGTTATTTATTTTGATATAGGAAAAAGAAAGACACCATAGTGAGCTGGTAAGTTTTTATGTCATCTAGGTATGGTAGATGGTGGTGATATGGTGGGACATTTCTCACATTATCACATATAGTATTTTTATTTGTTTTAGTTTTATTTTTTGTTTTACAGGTACTTTGATTTTATTCTAACTACTTTGAGTTGTATTTCTTCTATTGTGTTCTTTCAATTATGTCATATATATTTCTTCTATTTTACCATCCATTGTTTCTTAATTATATATATATATATATATATTTCATATTCTTTGCTTCAGGTTGTGTGAAATAAGTTTCTTTGGTTATTGTTGATTCTCAGGTGCTAGTAACCAAACCATAAGGATCATGAATTCCCTTTGGTTCTTTCCACATTTTGATTTGGAAACTATATGGATGGGTTTTCCAGGTTAGGATGTGACATCATGGACTTTAAAGTGAATTATAGTTCTTTTGATCATATTTTTTATTCTTGGTTTAGGGATTACCATTCTAGAGGCATGACTAGACAAATATATATTTTGACCCTTTGTTATATCATTTTGTAATTTTTTTACCACAATGAGTATTTTTATTACTTCTAGACCTTCTTTAGCATCTATTTCACTGCATGAGATTAAATTTCTTACTTTAAAATTATTCAGATATCTAGTTTCTACCTTGTAAGTCATGGGTGTTCCCTCCTTTTATCAACTATCTCCCAATTATTTTTATATTAATTTAGTTATAGTTCATAAATATAAAGGGATGTGGGTGTGATGACATCCATTAGTTTCTTGTTTGAAACTTAATATTGATGTCTCATACGTCAATAGAATGACTACAGGTGGTAGTTTGATTCCGAACAATAAAGTTTTGGTTATTTATTGGTTTAATGGATAATTTTAGAGTATATACATCTCATATCATTAATATTAATGTTCATTATAGTGATATTTATTTATTTTTGGATAAAGACTTATTGGTGATAGAAATAAAAACTAAATCAACACTTATGGTATATTTTACTAGAGGTCAATTTAGTATGTATTAATTGTTGGAATACCTTGTTCACTCTTGTCATCATCCCCTTTCACATAATTGTTGAGAAAAAATCCCTCAAGGTATCATTGAATTTTTTTTGAGTTGATTGTGTTTGTTGACAAAGAGGGTTTCCATGCCAAGTTGTGGAGTCCTGAGATGTTTTTGACATGATATGTTAAAAAATATCCAATATGAAAGGATGGATTCCTTGAAAGTGGTACAAAAAATTTCATTCACAAGGTGAGAACATTTCCTCGTGTTTTCCAAATTGTAGGGGTCCAAAATTTGAATATTGGAAAAGTCTCCACTAAAGTGTATTTTCTTGAAGATCTCATCAAAATATAGTAAATTCTTGAATTTCACAAAGATGATATTTTCTAGGAGTGTTTCGCAAAGACGTGAATGTTTTTGATGGCGATCTTTTCGATTCTGAAAAATCTTTGCAGAAGTGGATTTTTTAAAAGGCCATATAAATATATGGAAAAGTAATGAATTTTGCAAAGACTTGGATTTCATGAAGGTTGGTTCATGAAGAGGTGAAAGTTTGTGATGGTGATCGGTGCGATTACAAGAAATCTTCGTAAATGTAGATTTTATTAAATGCCTTATGAAAATATGAATATGGAATGATTTTGATGAAGAATGGAAGTTCATGAAGGAAGGTTCATGAAGATATGAATGTTTTTGACCGTGGTCTCTGCCAAAAAGGGAGCACCTCAAAGGAAAATGATGTGCTTCACGAAATGGTGATGATGTCACCAAAAGGTTCGATGGAAACGCCTATAAATAGGCCTCTACCCCCTTAAGAAGTTGAGAGAGTAAGACTTAATGAAAATATTAAGGCTCTTAACTTGAATATACATTCACGAATGTGGAATGTAAAGACATTTGCGAAGGCTAAAATCAAACTGAATGTTATGAGTTTTGCCAAATAACATTTTTTCGTGAAAGAAAAGTGATTTTTAGGGAAAAGGAAGAGCTTCAAGAAGGATAAAAAATCCAACCAACTATTCTGAGTTTCATTTAAGTAAATGAGTTTCAAGAAGACTGTTTTATCTTCTCAAAGTGATATATGAAAGAACTTTACGAAATAGGGTTTTTCCCAAATGTAGTGAGAATCATAAAGGGTGTTTAGAAGGAATTGTCTAGTGATTTTGTGGTAAAGTGGTATTAATCAGTGAATGAAAAGTGGAATTTAATAGAGAATCTATATATAGTGGAGGATGAATTCATTAGTTATAATGAAGGGACCTACAAGTATATAAACTGTGAGTGGATCCTTTCTAGAGAAGTGAGTAAAGGAAGAGGAAGAAGGTTATTCTCTCTACCAGTAGTGAGCCAGAGAGAGAGAAATAGGAAGTGACCCTTGAGAAACTAGTGAGAAAACCCCAAAATTTTTAAAGGCAGTGTGTCTGGGCATAGAATTTATTTAGCCTGAACATTATTTGTAGTGAGATTTAGTGGATTTGGTATAGCAGCACATCTCCATTGTATGCTCTTTGGATGTACCCTAGTGAGGGTGAACCAAGTAAAAACCGGTGTTCCTGTGTTTACTTTCCTGCAATACATTCAAAGCATCATCATCATTAGATAAATAAGGGAAGAAAAATATCAACATTAACAAATAAGTGAAAACAAAGTGACCCTTATGGTATTGAGGTCAAGATCCAGTAGGGCAGAAAGAATTTTAAAATAGAATATACATACATTGATTCACCCCCCTTCCAAGGTATCTAGGCCTCTTTTAACCCTAACAATTGGTACCATAGGGATATGTTTCTTTTATTAGACTTGTTTTATATGACTTGGGTTAGTTGATTATTGAAGTTAAATATTAATTCTGCTCTTATATTGGTGTTCCATGGAAAAGGGAATAACTTCAAAGAAGAATCTTAATTTGGGTGGTATTCTTCATAGTGGAAGTGTCTATGAAAAGATTTTGATTTAGTTAAAGGAATAAAGTAGTAAATAGAATAATTATTTGGATAAATTATATAGTGAAAATAAATAATCATCCAATGATGTTTAAGGAATGAGAAAAGAACCTAACATTCCAAGTGATGTTGGAACTACTGATGATGAAGAAACTCCCAGAAGGTGAAAAGAGAAAGTTTTCCACAAAACAAAGGGATGAGATACGAAATTGGATAAAGGTATTAAATCTAAAGATATCTGGATCCAAGCATTGGAAATTGAGGTTAATAAGATAATAGGATTAAATACAAGTCTTATTGATGTGTCTACTAATTTGAGGGAGAAGAATTATTCTTGAGGTGAAGGACTAAAAAATATGTTTAGAAAGAAAGGAAAATAAAAGGATGATGAAAATAAAAAGAATAATAAGTCAGGTGAAGTTCATAATCTGAAAGCCAGAAATGATGATCTTGCTACACAGTTGTCTGAACAAGTTCAGAAGAATCAATGGCTACAACAAGAGAATGCATATTGTTCTAATTACGTTTCTTAATAAAAATTTAAAATAAAGGAGAAAAGTGACATGGTGGATAAGATGACACATGAATTGGAAGATGAGATGAGTAGAGGGAATAATCTCAAGAGATAAATTTATACACAAATTGAATCAAAGGATATGAAGATTAAAAATTTGAATAAGATCTAGAATCAGTAAAGAAATAAGTGGATAAATCCAATGCTAGTGAAAATCCTAAAATAAAGGATGCCTTGCACTTACTATTTTATTATCCATTGGCATGTGATGATGAAATGAAAAGAAAATATGCTATTTTGGAAGAGTAACAAGAACATATTTTCTCATCTCAATGTCCATACAAACTGGGAAAAACTGGAATTGGATTTGATGAATCCCCTCCCATGCATGATAGGAAGAGAGTTGTGAACAGTTCCGTAAATAGAAAAAGTCATGCAGTTTCTAAAAATAGACCCAATTTTTTTAACACGAAGTAATGATATCATGTGATATTTCTATGAGATTCATGGTCATACATCAAGATTTTTTTCATAGGCTCAGGAATACATATCATGTTGTGAAGATAGAAATTATTCTAAATATTATAATAAGAAGAAGCATTAAGAGAAATATAAAAGAAGATTCTCTCAAAAGAAATTATCTATGATGTTCTTCTATTATGGAAGAATGGGACACAATATTAGTATGTGTTAAGATTCCCTGGAGCTCAATGTTAGAGGAAAAACTGAAGGTACATCAACATCTCATCCAAGAAATAATCACATGATGTGTGTCTTTAATGGGAGATGTTTTATATTTTTTAATCATGGAAATTTTGAAAGACATTTTTGTAAGAAGAAATTGGGGAAGGAAAAGGAACCTGAAAGGAGATCCCCATCATAGGAAGTGTACAATGAAAAAGCATATACTAAAATACAACATGGTAAGATGAAAAATAGGTTTATAGTATCAGGGGAATCAAAAAGAGCTGAATGAAATGTTTAACAATCACATACTCTGTTACACTCACAAAAACTCCCATGGAATAGATGTGGTCAATCCTGGAAGAAAAAGGGAATATATTCCCCAGTTGTAATTAGGAAGAATGTAAATTAAGTGGATGACTCAACCCCAACAAGAAAAGGTGGTGTGACTCGAACAATTGATAAAAGAAATATGACTAAAGAATGTCCAATAAAATTCACATGTCATGCCACATAGTGGGAAGTGAAGAAAATAGATAGATATATTCAATGGAGGAAGAAGTAAGAGTAGATGATCAGTGGAGGGATTCATAGTATGAGAAAGAATCATGAAAAATGTAATATTAGTGTATCATCAAAGAAGGAAAATTCTACTAATGGGGTTAATTCAAAATTTGTGAAAAAGGCCAATAACCCAGAATGTAAATATCCTAAGAGGACTCATAATTTGGCTAAATAATACCTAGTCATATGACCAAAATAGTTGAAGTTAGCTAGGCAGTTAAAGTAGGCAAGAAAAAGAGTTTTATGATTTTCAAGAAAGAATCAATGGGTTGAACCATCAGGATCAACCACAATCCTCTTATTGATGATTCCTTAATATTTCCTCTCCCCATGTGTATAAATGTTGTTAAATAATGTTTAAGTGGTTTAGGTTCAAGGGTAGATATGATCCATGGGGAAGTGGCGTCAAAATATGAAAAATAGTAATGAGGTGGTAAGAAACTCAAGGAGAGTAAAAGTGAAAATGCTAATTCAGAAGTAGATACTGATAATTACCTTGATTAATTCAAATCTATATTAGCATGAAAGTCGAATATTCAAGCTGAAATTGACTTGAAAGATATAATTGGTAATCAGACAGTGCTAGTGTACACATAAATATGAGGACATGGTTTTTCAGATGAATAAGGCTTTATATGTAAAGACCCAAAAATTAAATATAATTTTTTTAATTATTTGGGATTATTACGAGTCTATAAAAATTGACAGTGCTTGATTCTGATACTTAGTGTGTCCAGAACAGAATTTTAAACTTTTTTAAGGTAAGTTCAGTAAACGCGCAGGTGGAATTTTCTATATTTGGAACCAGTTCTCAGATTAAAAATCTGAGGGCATCGTAGAATCTGTAGTGTCGAGATTAGATTAAGGGAGTCAAAACTTAGACCGCAGTAGGTCAGGTGAAAGAGTATGTTTTTGTGACTTTTAATGAAATAATAAAATAACATAAAAATTGTTATTTTATTTTCTTACCTTCTGTTGAGTGGAGGTGGTGGGACCAATGGGTTTTCAATCCATTTATTGGATTGAATATTCAGTTTGTAACCACGCCATTGAGAGATTAAGAGGTTCATTCATTAATGAACCTCATTAATATATATTTGTGTTAACCTCATTTCCCCCTCTATTTAATTGAGTCTTGGGTTGGGGTTTTTGACACGGTTTTGAGGAACCTTTGGCGAAGTACCGCGACATCTTCCACCGATGAAGAACGGAATCTTGGACAACAATGGTCTAGGATCGACGAATACTGGCATCTTCATCAAGCATGAATTCTTCCTCCAAAATCGTGAAGACACCTCCAATTACAAGGTAGGGGTTGTTTATTTCTAAATTCAAGAGAATTTTTTTCTTTGTCGCGTTCTTGAAGCATGATGAATAGAGAATGTTCTGAATGGGATTAAATTTATCTTTGTGATGAATTGTTCATTAACCGCTTGATATAATGCTAACACAGATGGTGTGGGCAAAATGAACAAGGCCCAGACCCTCCTCCACTTCGGTATTTTTCTCGTTCTTCAGGGAAAAATTTCCAATCAGAGAAGATAGATGAATCTGAGAGCTACGCAGTGAATACGGCATCCCAGTAGGCCTGTAGGAACTTTTGGAAGGGAAAACAGACCACCAGAGCTAACCTAGTGGCCCGCGGAAGACCTGCCGACATGGAAATGGAAAGGCAGTGCTGGAAATCAGTTCTGGTAGGAAAAGGCGACAGCCGATACTCACCAACCCTAGAAGGAGGTGGCACTGGTCGGCGTCGTGGCAGACCGAATGGGCAGCCGACTCTTGGTCAATCGTGTTGGTGGATCGGGGGCACGTCGTTATGTGTCATAGGTGGAGGCCACGACTTCAAAAACACGGTGGAGGGGGACCCACTCTATTCGAGTCTTGTGGATAGCAAGGTGGTGCCACGTGGCACCGCCGTTTGGGAAGGAGGGGTCGTGAAACCCCTCATGCGGGTTGCGCCAGCCAGCGGGCCAGGCTGGTCCACTACCCAATGGGACAAGCCCACCGCGGCCCAGCCCAACCAGTTGGGGTCGGGCCAGGTCAGACTCAGACTGGGTCAGGCGACCCAAATCGTGTCGGTTCGGCCCATGTCGGGTCGGACCGACAGGGTCAGACCGTACCCAGACCCATTTTGGCCTAGTTACGCTTAAAAGGTTGTATCTAGAAAACTAGATGTCCATTTGATGAACTTTCTTTGGTGGTGGAATCCTTGGAATGAGACGGTCCTTTTGAAATACTCCACCTAAGTTTTGGATAATGTTGGAGTATGGATGAGTTGGATCCTACTCGAATCCAACCGAGCCCTCGGTACTAAAATTCCTATAACTCTCCGATTCGGCATCGGATTTACACGCCATCTATTGCATTGGAAAACTTATGATATGATGGATCATTGGGTTGATTATTAATGGTACTTCCTACTAGTTGAATTACAACCAATGGCTTGAGGATCAAATCTTCCCAGAATCAAGCGTACTATGTACGAGAATCTAGTGGCTAGCTGAGACGTGATGAATGAATATTGATCATGTGTGGATCGACACCTAGAGATCCTGTGTGGATTCGAACCTAGTGATTCTGTGTGGATCAGCACCTAGCGATCCTGTACGGATCATCACCTAGATATTCTGTGTGGATCAGCACCTAGCGATCTTGTGTGGATCAGCACCTAGTGATCATGTTTGGATTAACACTGAGATATCTTGTGTGGATCAGTAGCAGAACCCTTAACAGAATAATATGACTTAGCTTTACAACTAATCATCTGTAATTCTGTACTTAAGTTATACTTGGTTCCAGATGAGTCTTGTCTTTGGGTTTTGTGATTGAGATCCAGCTTTTTGGTTTTCCTTTGTGGAATTTTGAGACCTTCGAGGGTCTCAGGGTCCCTACTCTGTATTTTTATACTCATACCTACACGGGCTTCGCCCGCACCTTGTTGTGTATTGTACAGATGATGAATAGCTCGGTTGAGACTATAACATCTAGGAACAAGCGGTGCCTGAAGGTGACTGGTTGACGTGGAAAGCTGTGGAGATGAGTTGTACCTATCCTTCAGATAGTATCCTTGGTGTAATATCTAAAGATCTTTTTATTATTTCATTTTTTAATTGTATCTTTTAGTTGGGCTTGTATTCCGACCCCTTTACTTTCATTACACACTTTTACTACTGCATTTTTACTTCTTGGTTACATCTTGTTGTGTTCTTAGATTGTGTGTTTGTATAGGTTTAATGGAAATTCCTTCCTGTTTTAGGGATACGCCTTTCTGGTGCTAGTCACCAAACCCTAACCTGTGGAAGGCGGGCTTGGGGTAGTCACAGCACGAGCCCCGGGGGATAGGTCATGACAAAGTGGTATCAGAGGATTCGGTTCTACCAAAGAACTGAGACTCTGATCTTTTCAATGGAGCAATAGTGTTATGTGTTTTGAGTGTGGTTTTCAGTTCGAGGAGTCCAGTGTTGGTGCGGTGGCTGATGTATCCATACACCAGGACCCTAAATTATGATTTCTAACTCGATGAATGAAAAAACTATTTGAGAGTGTTTTGGAAATTTTTTACTTTTCTTCTCTTTTGAGTCTACTCACCAGGTATAACTTATTGACCATGGTAGACCTATTCTTTTTTATGATGTCGCTGCATAGACAGACAGCTCGGATTCTAGAGAAATTACACGATGATGGCCCACCAAGCAACGAGGCTTCAGTGCAAGGCCCTCTAACTATGTTGGCACATTCAAGTGGTGTACCAGTAGCACCACCACTCAGATGGTAGTAGTTGACACCATCCCCACTAGCAGACTGTGCATGCTGACTGAACGCGTTGCATATGTTCTAGAGATAGAGGTTTCTGAGGATTCGAGGTGAGACAAATCCCCAGACAGCTGAGGACTGACTAGAGGCTATGGTGTGGATTTTTATCTTATTTGAGATGCCAACAGATTATATGGTTATTCTAGTTTCTATCCTCTTCTAGGGAATAGTAGGGAGATGTTGGGTTCTTATTCTTTAGATGCATGAGGAGGTGACACTCTTGTAGTTGGAATTCAAGACCCCCTTTAGGGAAGATTTTGTACTAGTGACTTTATGCTCAGTTCATATCCAGGAGTTGCTGCACTTATAACAGGGAAGCCTATCAGTGGCCCAGTATTTGGCAAGATTAACTGACCTCTCACACTACTCTACTGACATGGTACAAGACCCTTTCTTTAGGGCTCAGACCTTTTAGCAAGGTCTTCGATGGGAGATCAGAGTGTCGATGATATCACTCAATATCCGCACATACGATGGAGTGATCGAGCAAGCATTATTGGTGGAGAGCTTCTTAGCTGAGCAGGCACCGACGTTGAGAGCCACCATCAGACGACAGGTAGCTGAGTCATCTACAGAAAGCAGTAGGATGATGACGCAGAGGTCCTAGTAGGCCAAACCTTTTGGTGGATGACCCCATGATGTAGGGTTGGAGGTTTGGAGTTCTCAAGGAAGAGGAGGTATTCTAAGGACTAATGCCGATTATTCTTGTGGTGGATAGGGACACATAGCCCTTGACTGTCTGACTCCCCACATAGAATATTATAAGATGACTGAGAGACCACCGAGGCAATGGTCGAGGTTCAAGTGAGGGGGTCCGCAGGGCGGCTGATGTGGCAAAGAAGCAGGTTGTGCAGCAGGTGGGGGATGACGGTTTGAACTTCTACCACCACCACCCCAAGGTGGTCCACCCCAACCTCAGGAAGCAGGTGGACAGAGGTGAGCTCAGATTCAGGCGGTAGAGGCCTACTACTATAGTGCTCTAGAGATTATTATAGGTATGATCTCTGTCTATTCCACCATAGCTACAGTTCTTATTGACATAGGTGCCAATCACTCTTTTATTTCCATGACACTCGTTCAGAGCTCGTTGATTCTGACGGATCTATTGGATCTATCCTTACGATTGGAGACGAATATGGGAGAATATTCAAAAATTACACAATGGTGCAGACAGTGTTATCTCACTCTAGGATGTGATATCTTCAGCTGGGATCTCCTAGTAGGAGCATCGAGGCCTTACAACTTCATCTTGGGTATGGACTGGCTATCCAAATTCCATGCTCAGGTCGACTGTTTTAGGTGCAATGTGTGTTGTGTCTGTGAGAATGAGATCAGGTTTTCTTTCATCGGTGAGAAGGGAACCTTTGCAGCATAGATGGACTTACTCGGAGGTGGGTGCAACTGATCACTCATCAGTTGGATAGCCTTACCCTCAGAGAAGTTTATGTGAGGATTCTGATTCATCATGTAGTGGTGGACCAGTATGCTGATGTCTTTCCCAATGATGTTCTAGGACTAACTCCTCATAGAGAGGTAGACTTCTACATCAAAATTTACCCTGGGACGGCACCGATATCTATGCCAGTGTACCGTATGGACCTTGTGTAGCTTCATGAATTGTGGGTACTGTTGGAGGACTTGTACAGGAAGGGGTTCATAAGGCCTAGTGTTTCTCCATGGGAATCCCCAATTTTGATCACCAAGAAGGCAGATGGGAGTGTGAGGCTTTGTGTGTACTATTGGCACCTGAACTAGGTGACCATGAATAATAAGTATCCACTCCTGAGGAATGTTGATCTCTTCAACAAGCTAAAGGGATCTCGATGGTTTTCAAAGATAGACCTCCGATTAGGTAATCATCCGCTCAGGGTACAGGACAAGGATGTACCAAAGATAGCCTTCAGATGTCGGTATGGCCATTATGAGTTCTCAGTGATTCCCTTTGGTGTGACCAATGCTCTGGTAGTGTTCATGGGGATCATGAACAGGATCTTCTAGACTTACCTTGATCTATTCTTGGTAGTCTTCATAGACGACATCTTGATATACTCTATGTCAGAGGAGGAGTACGCCACACACCTACCGATAGTTATAGATACACTCCGAGAGCACCAGATTTATGGCAAGATCTTGAAGTTCCAATTCTAGATATGGGGAAGTCCACTTCCTAGGGCACGTTATCTCAGAGGTTGGAGTTGTAGTGGATCCGATGAAGATAGAGGTAGTGATTTATTAGGATCCACCCAGGAGTGTGACTGAGGTGTGGAGTTTCTTGGGATTGGCTGGGTACTACTGGATATTCATCTCTACCATTTTCCAGAGTTGGAACACCCTTGTCATATTTGACAAAAAAGGGACATCCCTTCGTGTGGATGTAGAGATGCCATCAGAGTTTTCAAGAGCTGAGACAGAGACTGACGAGTGCCCCCATATTGAGGCTACCAGAAGAGGGTGTTGGGTATGTAGTTTACTGCGATGCATCAGGGACTAGACTAGGTTGTGTCCTGATGTAGGAGTGAGCAGTGATCGCCTATGGCTAATGAAAATTGAGACAGCATGAGCAGAACTATGCTACCCGTGAACTGGATTTAGCAACAATGGTCTTATCCTTAAATATGTAGCGAAACTATTTTATTGGTGAGCGTTTTATAGTCTACTCTGATCACAAGAGTCTCAGGTATATCTTCTCATAGAAGGACCTGAACCTAAGACAGTGGATATGGCTAGAGTTCCTCTAGTAATATGACTTTAATATAGTCTACACTCTTGGGAAGGGGAACATATTAATAGACACACTCAGTAGGAGGTCTGGTCTACAGTTGCTGAGTGAGGTGATAAAGTAACTACTGTGTTGCAGTTATCCTTTGTGGATAGTGATGAATCCACTTAACACCAGTCTATGATAGTTACTCCCCCACTCCTTCAGTGGGTCAAGGAGGAAAATCTTGGGGAATTTATTATGAGGCCCGACGTGCTCAGATATCCTTAGGATAGGCTTCTAATGTATTTTTCTGAAGGTGGGGAGCATGTAATCCTCTTTAGAGGATGCACCATGGTACCGGTGACATTACAAAAGGAGGTGTTGAGGAAGTTCCATACATACCCTTTGGCAGTACATCTTGGATTTTAGAAGATATACCAGGACATCCAGTGTTAGTACTGGTGCCCAGGGATGAAGAAAGCGGTGGAAGAGTTCATATCATGATGCCTCACTTGTCAGCAAATGAAGGCTGATCATTTGGTACCTTCAGGCTTAGCTCAGCCACTTGATGTAAAGAGTGTAAGTGAGATGGAATATCCATGGACTTCATGACATGGAAACCACATACTTCCAGGGGCCATGATTCCATCTAGGTGATCATTAATTGACTCACCAAGTCAGCCCACTTCCTACCCATCTGAGAGTAGTGATCTATAGAGAGCTTGGAATGCCTCTAAATATAGGAGATTGTATGGTTTCACGGGGTGCCATCGACAATCGTCTTAGATCACAACGCTCATTTTACATCCTGCTTGTGGAAGGGATTACAGGAGGCATTCAGGACTCAGCTACTCTTGAGCACCACCTTTCATCCTCAGATAGATGGTCAGAAGGATCAGACCATTCAAATGCTCGAGGACATGTTTCAAGCTTGTGTCCTTGATTTTGGTCGCAGTTGGGAGGACCACCTTCCACTATTGGAGTTTGCATACAATAATAGTTATCACTCCACCATCGGCATGGCTTTGTTTGAGGCCCTGTAAGGGCAACCTTTTATATCACCACTATGCTGGAAAGACCCAGGGGATTCAGCACTTATGGGTCTAGAGTTGGTACATGCTACCATAGAGAAGGTGTAGATCATCTAGGAGAGGATGAATACTTCACAGAGTCGATATAATTCTTATGACAACAGGTGATGGAGACCCTTGCAGTATGATGAGGGAGACCATGTCTTTCTATGGGTCTCACCCTAATGAGTATTACAGAGGTTTGACCAGGGAGTAAATCTATCTTTGAGGTTCATAGGACATTTCCAGATCCTTAGTAGAGTAGGAAAGGTGAGGTACCATCTAGATATTCCCCCACAAATGCACCGAGTGCATAATATTTTCTATTTATCATAGATGAGGAGGTACATGCATGATACATTGCATGTTATCGACTGGGGTGAGCTGGACATCGACAATGGGGTGAAGTTTTCGGAGTTCCAAGTAGATATAGAGGATCGACAAGAGAGGGTCCTTCATGGGTGTTTTATTCCTATGGTGTGAGTTCATTGGCAACACAGGAATCTCCAGGAGATCACCTAGGAGTGGGAGGCTCAGATGCATTCTCAGTACCCCCATTTGTTCCCCTAGTTTTATTGTAGCTTTCAGGGACAAAAATTCATAAGGTGGGGAGAATGTAAAGACCCTAAAATTCCATATAATATTTTTTTAAATATTTTGGATTATTACGAGTATTCCAAAATTTATGGCACTTGATTTTGAGGCCCAGTGTGCCCAGAATGGGATTTTGAACTTTTTTTAGGGTACGTTCAG
The DNA here is from genome assembly GCA_963277665.1 of Viscum album. NCBI lineage: Eukaryota > Viridiplantae > Streptophyta > Magnoliopsida > Santalales > Viscaceae > Viscum > Viscum album. Next base: position 60,085,185 of record OY728156.1, read on the forward strand.
TAAACGTGCGGGAAGCGTTTTCTGTCCTTTGGATCAGTGCTTGGATTAAAAATCCAAGGGCACCATTGAATCTGCAATGCCAAGATTCTCTTAATGGAGTCTTAACTTCGAACGTAGTAGATCGAGTGAAAAAGTTTTTTTTTGTGACTTTTAATGAAATAATAAAATAACATGAGAATTTTTATTTTATTTTCTTACCTCTTGTTGAGTGGTGGTGGTGGGACCAATGGGTTTTCAATCTATTTAATGGCTTGAATCTTTGGTTTGTAACCACACCATTAAGAGATTAATAGGTTCATTCATTAATGAACCTCATTAATCACTCATTGTGTTAACCTCATTTCCCCCTCTATTTAATTGAGGCGTGGGTTGGGGTTTTTGACATGGATGTGAGGAACCTCTGGTGAAGTACCAAAACATCTTCCACCAATGAAGAATGGAAGCTTGGATGACAATAATTTGGGATCAATGAATGTCAGCAGCTTCATCCAGCATGAATTCTTTTTCCACAATCGTGATTACACCTTCAATTACGATGTAGAGATTGTTTATTTCTAAATTCAAGAGAATTGTTTCATTTCCATGTTCTTGAAGCATGATGAATCCTATAAGTTCTGAATGGGATTAAATTTATTTTTGTGATGAATTGTTCATTAACTGTGTGATATAATGCTAACGCAGAGGGTGCGGGACAAACAAACAAGGCCCGAAACATCCTCCTCTTCGGTATTTGTCTCTTTCTTCCAAGAAGAATTTTCAATCAAAGAGGAAAAATGAATCCAAGAGCCACATAGTGAAGAAGAAATATCGGGAGGACTGTAGGCACTTTTAGAAGGAAAAACAGACTACCAGAGCTCACCCAGTGGTCCGCAGAAGACCCGTCGGCACGTCATCGATGACCGGCGCCGGTAGGGGATGGTGGCGGACATCGCTCACTAGCCGCAGAAGGAGGTGGCCCCACGGTGAACCAAAGGGGAGGATGGATCTCAGTCGACTACGTTGGCAGATGGTCGACACGTCATTACGTTCCATAGGTGGAGGTCATGGCTTTGAAGTCGTGGTGAAGGGGGACCAGCTCCCTGAGAGTCCTGCAGACAGCAAGGCGGTGCCACATGGCACTGTCGGTTGAAGTGTCAAATGGATATTTGAACTATTTAGGAAGGAGGGACCACGTGACCCCTCGTATAAGTCACACCAGCCGGTAGGCTAGACCGTTCCACTGCCCAGCGGGCCAAGCCTACCACGACCCAACCCAGCTTGTTCGGGTCAGTACCTACGATCTTGTGTGGATCAGCACCTAGTGATCATGTATGGATCAAGACTTAGAGATCCTATGTGGATCAGCACCGAGTGATCATGTGTGGATCAGAAGTAGAACCCTTGACAGAATAAGATAACCTAGCTTTACAACTAATCATTTGTACTTCTGTATTCAAGTTATACCTGGTTTAAGCTCAATCTTTTCTTTGTGGTTTGTGATTGAGATCATTATTTTTTTTCTTTTGTGGAATTATGAGAGACCTTCAGGGGTATGGGGGTCTCTACTAGGTATTTTTATACTCACCCCTACGTGGGATTTTCCCGCACCTTATTGTTTTTTGTGTAGATGATGACCAACTCGGCTGAGACTATAGGAACAAAGACCAGGCGGTACCCAGAGTTGACTGGTTGACATGGAGAGCTATGAAGATGAGTTGTACCTACCCATCAGGTAGGATCTTCGATAGAAGATCTCAAGAGTTTTTTTATTTTCTATTGTAGTTTTATCTTTCAGTTGGGCTTGTATTCGGGCCCCTTTACTTTCAGTACACGCTTTTACTACTGCAGTTTTACATCATGGTTGCATATTGTTGTGTTCTTAGACTGTGTGTTTGTACAGGTTTAAGGGAAATTCCTTCCTGTTTTAGGGATACTCCTTTACGATGCTATTCGCCAACCCCTGGCCTATGGAAGACGGGCTTGGGGTAGTCACGACATGGGCCCAGGGGGACGGGTCGTGACATTTTATGGGTTGAAGCAAGAACCAAGAGCATGGTATTCAATACTATACCAGTTTATGAAGAAGCTTGGTTTTCAGTGTGGTGGAGTTGATTATAGTTTATATGTGAACAATGAAAATAATAAAAGAATGATGGTGTTGGTGACATAAGGATGGAATGGTACATTCATCTCTCAATCTAAATATGCCAAGGATGTTTTGAGAAGGTTTGGAATGGAAAATTACAAGGAAATAAAGACTCTGGTTGCTAACTGGATGAAATTATCAAAATATTATGATGGAAAAGTAATTAATATCACATAATATAGAAATATTATTATAATTTTACTATAACTAATAGTTACAAGACGTAATATTGATTTTTCCATATTCTAATAAGTGATATATCAAAGTAATGCCAAGGAAAGCCATATGCTTCCAGTGAAAGGAATACTTTCGTATATTAATGAAACTATGGATTACAGTTTGATGTATAGTGATAAATCTCAACGAGAGTTATTGGGGTATATAGATGTAGATTGGGATGGTTCAACAGATTATAAGAAATCTATGTTAGGAGTTTCTTTATATCTTTTTGGTTTGGGAATTTCTTGCCTAAGAAAGAAACAATATTACATTTCACTAAGCACCGTAGAAGTTGAATATATTATGGCTAATCAATCTTGAACATAGTTATTATGGGGAAGCAATATCTTGAAGATATTGGAGTTGATGTGACGTGTCTAAATGGAATCAATTGTGATAACTCAAGTACTATAAATCTCATGAAAAATCTCATCCATCACTCAAGAAAAAAGAACATTGAGATAAAATATCATTTTATAAAGGAGAAGGTGGATAAAGGGATTGTGAAGTTGGAGTACATGACTACAGAACTATAAGTTGTAGACATTCTGACAAAGTCCTTACCAAAGGAAGCTTTTGAGAGGCGTCGACTATCTCTAGAAGTTCAGTCGACTCCCCACACTTGAAAGAGTGTGGATGTGGGAACCCCCTCTCCCCGAGGTAAGGTATGTTTTTTCTTAATGTATTGATATGTGTTCTCTACATTATTGAAAACCACAAAGGAGTGACCATTGGGTTTTTTGACAAAGGGGGAGAAAGAGTGTCTCCTAATAGGGGAGAAAAACTTTGCTAAGGAAGGGAGAGAATGTCTTAGTCGAAGACACTGGGAGATGCTGAAAGATGGAGCATCAAGATGGGGGGAAAGAGATAGGAGTAGGAGTATTAAATCTAACAATGCTTGAAGTGGTCGATAAAAGATTAGATATCATGACATATGAGGTTTGCGATGAAATCAAAAGATTGGTGTTGGAAAGGTATCAATAATTGGTGTCAATAATGAAGTGATTCATTAATGAAATTGTCATTATAATCTTGTTTATCATGCTGAGCATTGCTCATGTGGGTTTAGAGTATGTGTTGAGTAAATATTTTATCCCTATCAGAATTGCATGAGGATAATGGATCTAGAAAATGGAAGGAACTTTAATAAGGTATCAAATTATGAAAGAGTTGTCAACAAACCCAAAAGGGGATATTATTGGGAAAAAATCCCTCAAGTTATCATTGAAGCATTTTTAGGTGATTGTATTTGTTGACAAAGAGAGTTTATATGCCATGTTGTGGAGTCCCAAGATTTTATTGACATAGTATGTTGAAAAAGATCCAAGATGAAGGGATGAATGCCTTGTAAGAAGTACACAAAATTGTGTACATAAGGTGGCATTGTTTCCCAATGTTTTCCAAATTGTTGGGGTCCAAAATTTGATGTTTGGAAAATTATTTTCTAAAGTGGATTTTCTTGAATATCTCATCATATATGGTAATGTCTTGAATTTCACAAAGATGATCTTTTCCAATTGTGTTTCGTGAAGATGTGAATGTTTTTTATGGTGATCTTCATGGTTTTGACAAATCTTCCTGAAAGTGGATTTTCTTGAAGGATATATAAAAATATGGACAAGGAATGAATTTCGTGAAGACTGGGATTTTTTTATGGTTGGTTCATGAAGAGGTGAAATTTTTTGATGGTGATCTTCATGATTACAAGAAATCTTTGCGAAAGTGGATTTTCTTGAATTCCTTATAAAAATATGTCCAAGGCATGAGTTTTGTGAAGAATGGGAGTTCTCAAAGGGTGGTTCGTGAATACATGAATGTTTCTGACCATGGTCTCTATGAAAAAGGGAGTGCCATGAAATAAAATGAGATGCTTCAAGAAATGGTGATGAAATGGATGAAATGTTTGCTGGAAAAGTGTGTAAATAGGCCTTTATCCCCTTAAGAAGTTGGAAGAGAAAGACTTAATGGAAATATTAAGGCTTTGAATTTGAAAAGACGTTCGCAAAGGTGGTATTTGAAGACATTCGTGAAGGATAAAAGCTAACTGAATTTTCTGAGCTTTATGAAATAGAGCTGCTTCGCGAAGGAAAAGTGATCTTAGGGGAAAATCAAGAGCTTTGCAAAAACTAAAAAATTCAACTAACTATTCTGAGTTTTGTTGAAGTAAATGAGTTTCGCGAAGACTGTTTTATCTCCGCGAAGGGTCTTCATAAAGTTCTCTTAAAATGAGCTTTATGAAAGAGGGTTTTTTCTCAAATGTAGTGAGAATCACAAAGGGTGTTTAGAAGGAATTTCCCTATGAATCTGTGGTAAATGTGTATTCGTCATTGAATGAAAAGTGGACTTTGATAGATCATCAACATACAGTGGATGATGCATTCATTAGTGATAATGAAGGGACTTAAAATTCTATAAGCTATGAGTGGATCCTTTCTAGAGTCATGATAAAAGTAAGAGGAAGAATATTATCTTCTCTACCAGTAGTGAGCCAGAGAGAGAGATAGAGAGTAACCCTTGGAAAAGTAGTGAGATGGCCCTAAACTTTGTAAAGGCAGTGTTCCTAGGAATAAAATTGATCTAGCCTGAACATTATTAATAGTGATATTTACTAGATTTAGTACATTAGCACATCACCATTGTATGCTCATTGTATGTAGCCTAGTGAGGGTGAACTAAGTAAAAATTGGTGTGCCTGTGTTCACTTTTCTGCATTACATTCAAAGCATCATCATCATCATATAAATAAGTTAAAAATAAGATCAACATTAACACATAAGTGAAAACAGAGTGACCCTTATGATATTGAGTTCATGATCTAGTGGGTAGGAATAATTTTGAAATAGAATATCCATACCCTGATTCACCCCCTCTCCAGGTATCTAGTCCCCTTTTGGTTCTAATAGTGTTGGTTCTCACCTGGTGAAAATATTATTTTACCGTAGACTCCTTAGATTACTCTAGTTGGGACTTGGTGAGTATTATTGTCCTTAAACTTGTTATCCCCATTCCAATTCATTTTACTCATGTTTTGTATTTTGATATTGGGACTAGAACCACCCTAATATAAAATAAAACCACCATAAGCTTAAACTATGAAACAAAGGTTAATAACTACAAAAAAAATGGATGAACACATAAACACTATGTATTATGACTAAGATAAAATTGCACTCCAAAAATACAAAAAAACACCACCCTCACACACTCAAGTGAAACAAAACTTTTAGAAAAAAAAAAGTAAACATGGAAACAAATGAAAACAAGGAAATACAGCAAGATATTTATGTGGTTTAAAAATTAATCCTATATCAATGGAAGAATAATACTAATTTATTTTATTCTTATAATACAACAATAATATTACAATAATTATCAACAAAATTAGTCAATATTAGATCTCATAGTACATGCATATAAGTAGTCTTTCACAATAAATTTATAGTGGGGCTCGGTCGGTCAACTAGTTCCATATCTTTCTAAGATTCCCATAGGACTCATCATTTGTCTTTTCTACCTATAATTAAGCATAAGTATCTCTTCCTCGATCTTTTTATTCCAATGAGCTTTTTATGTTCAAAAATTTATTTATAAGTATTCTTTTGAAGCCTCTATTTACTCCGACATGGTGACATATCATGTTGAGTGTCTCATTTCCACTTTATCTTATTTTGATAATTATTTATATACCTTTTTTTGTTTATTAGAAAATTATTTTTTTATTATCTATAATATAAGTGAATAAAATTGTTTTTATATTAAGAAACTTGTAAAAGAAAATAGTTTTTTGATGTTGTTTATTACATTAGTCTTTGAATTCATTATGTGTCTTATAAAACGATTTTAGGGAAAAATCCACATAATTATGATTTTATTTATAACTCATACATTTAATATTTCATAATTTAATAGATATAAATTCTCATATAATTATTTACTTGTTTCTTAAATCATTCTTAAAGTTTTAGAATTTATCTTTTTGGTTTTATAAAACAATCCTTACTCATTTTAATCCATACAAAATGATCCTTAAAGTTTGTATATACATACTTATAAAGATTGAATTTTTCACAAAGCAATTGTGTTTGTACAAAATATAAAGATGTTTATGTAGAACATATAATGATTTTTACTCGACATAGGATAATTCTATCAAAATTAAAGATGATGCTTACAGAATAAAAGAAGATTATTATGAAATGAAATATGATGCCTAAAAAATACATGATGATGATTACATAGATCATTCATATGGTTGAAATTATTCTTATTCATTTCAAAATTATGGGATAATTACGGTTACAAACATTCATGTTTAAGAAAAAATCATGGTTACACATAACCTATTTTTATATAGAATACTATGATGTTTTTATGCACATTTATGTTTACACATAATGATGCTTATGAAGAATTCTTCCCAATGAAAAAAATGATTCTTATACATACTATAATAGTTTTTTAAGTTTTAATTATGATATGTTTTACTCATACTTTTATATTTTGATTTTTTATATATTAATATTAGTTATTTTAAATAATTTATTTATTTCATAATTACTTATTAATTATTTTCATGCTATGAATTTTTTTTGGAAGAATATTTTATATGATTAAATGAAGTCCATGTGGGTTGAAGTGTGTTTATATTTTACTATATTTTCTATATTTTCTTTTATTTCCAACAATGAAGGGTCATGTTTCCTAGAGATTAATTATGTTTGGCATGCATATTAAATGGATAATAAACAAAAAAATTATCTAGAAAATAAGTATGAACAATTTTTAAGTTTTCTATTGGATTTACATGTGTATCTACTACTTTAAGAAAAAAATAAATGAAATAGGTAGATTATTCGAGTTTCTATGCATATGGTTATGCATGTGTGTATAAATTTTAAAAGAATTTGGGTATAAAAGAACTATTTATATAGATCTTGAAATAATCATTTTAAAACAATAGAGTTTAAGGATATTTTAAAATATCTAATGAAAAAAACATTTACAATCATAATTATTTATTATTTTGTGTGTAAAACTTCAACATTCTGATCCTTTACTACTAAAAAAGACCATTTTTTCTTTGAAAATCCAACTATTGTATCAAATTATTTTTTTTGGTTCTTAATTATTTCAATCTTTTATGTGTGTGCTAATTCTAATTTGTGATTTTTCATTAAAAGGTAATATATTAGTTTACAGGATATACTACCCCAGAAAAGGTGCATCAGGTTGTTCCATATTTGATAAAAGGTAGGGGATTCAGTTGATCCTTAGTCTAGATAAAGAAAAGGTTGGATTTTTCTCCACTTCTAAAGGAAGGTTCTTGGATTTTACTCAAGTTAAGGAAAAGTTAGGATTTATGTTGTTCTTATGGGTGTTAATAAGGTATTTGTAAATAGTTTTTAAAACCATAAAAATTTAGGTTACTTATTATAGTGAGTGTCATACTCTCACGTTGAGAGTGTGAGGAGTAGATGCGAGATCACATTGATCCAAACTACTATAAAAAAATTTGTATTCATATTTTTATTTTACACTAAAAAATGAATTATCTCTAATAAGTATTTAAAATTTTTAAAGAGGTATATCCACCCCTCTGTTGACCAATCGACAATCTTTTCATTGGGTCCAAAAAATGGTATTAAATATTAGACCTTAAAAGGATTTATTACCTTTATATTATATATATATATATATATATATATTTACTAAAAATATCTTAGACTTAACCAAATAAGGAAAATATATATTTCATATGGTGTGAAAAAATTCAAATGATGATTTTTTACCATAAATACCTCTATTTTTAAGGTAATGATTATGGATATTGGAACATTCAGATAGAATCATATATTATACAATTAATTTTTGATCATTTTAAAAATGTGGTAAAACCTTATAAACTTCCAAAGAATGATCTTGATACTCTTATAGGTGTTGGTTCTTTAAATATGTTCTTAATTATAAAATCACGAACATAGTTTACTATGTTGTCATCTAAAATGTATTCAGTCACATTTCTTCATTTAAAACTACAAATTATTTATATAAAATATTATAAACTACTCATTATTTTTTTGATAAAATGATTAATAATAAGTTTGGTATATAAATTGAAGAATATCAAGATTTTAAGATAGGTGAAAATGGACCTCTAAATCAAACATTTCATTGATTTAATAGCATTGTAAATAGAATGAATACATTAGGAAAATCATTAGATAATATTGTTTTAGTTGAAATATTTTTAATATATTTGACTAAATAATGGAATTCTAAGAAGGTATCAATTAATGAATTTAATAATTTTAAATAATATACTCTTGATTATCTTATTGGATATTTATTACAATATGATTTAGAATTAAAAAAATATTTAGGAATAATAATATGGTAAAATAAAATGAGTTTACTTGAAATAAAAAAAATACGGCATGTTTCTCATTGGATTTTAAGTTAGAGTAAAATAATAGTGATTATGAAGATCTTATTTCTAAAGGATTATATAAAATAAATAAGGTATATTCATGTTGTAAAAAAAGTGATTATTCAATATTGGATCATATAACAAAATGAAAAGGTAATTTTATTTCTAATGAAGTTCAAGAAGTAACTTATAATGAATACAGAAGGAAAGGTATTATGAAACATAAATTATCGAAGATGAAAGGAAAGAAAAAAATGAATAAAAAGAAGAATAGAACACTTACAGTTATATGGATCTGTAATGAATATTTATATTCAAGTAAAGAATTTATTTCAAAAAAAGTATTGGTAAATCTATGTTTAATGGAATTAGAAAATTAGTTGAGTGATTATAATTCTTAATCTTTTAAATATGAAGTTAAATAAAATATGATGGATTAATTATATGATTAAATATATATATTAAAAAATTATTTTTTTAAAAATAAAATATATATAAGGAAAATAGTATTATGGACTAAAAAATTACTGAGGAAAATAAGATCACTCTTGAAGGGAATGAAAAGTTAATAAATTATACTTCAAGTTCAAATGATATGATCTGTTCGGATTTGGATTTTTTTCAAAAAAATAAAATCATATACATATGGATTATATTTATAAATGTAATGAGGATAAATAAATAAGGTTTGATGAATTTTTTTTTTGAAAATTAAAATATAAAAATGAAAATAAAATATTTAAATTATATATTTCCAGATTTTTTAAGGATTAGAAAAAAATGATAAAATGGTAAGAATAAAAAAAATAAAAGTAAGACTGATCTTTATTATAATAATAAATTTACTAAAATGTACAATATATTTTTTATAAAACGTTTTAAGGGGTTTTTTTCAAAAATTGCTTGCTTTAAATATGGTATGAAAGGACACTATATAAGTGAGTTTTCATTAATATTTCCTCAATCATTTTGAAACACTAAAGTCTTTATATATAAATATTTACATTCAAAATTACATATGAATAAATGTTTGAAATTATGGTGGGTTTCTAAAAAATCATAATCTGGCCTAATTGGGCCCAAGTTTCTATGGGTACCAAAGTTGTCTTCAATTTTTTTTATAGGATATGTGTCATAAAATTTTGAGAAAATAAACATGGTACATGGAGAGTGGATGTTCCCAATATATGATAGGTGATGCTAAAAATTGTATATTGTCCAAACAATATTAAGGAGGTAATTTTATATTAGGTGATGATTCAAGAAGGTATTGTTAATGGATTTGGAGAATTTGGAGTTTCAAAATCTTCTATTATTTTAAAAGAACTATATTTTTAAGGGTTAAATAATAATTTAATTAGTATTTATCAATTTTATGATGATATAATGAATTTAAAATTTCAAAATGATAAATTTATAATTTGAAAAGATAAATTTGTCATATTTTATGAAAATTTAAAGGATAACATTTATTCTATTAATTTTGATGATTTAAAAAACTAAAAAGTTGAATATTTAAATATTGTTCATTTATACAACATCTAATGGCATAAAAGGATTTTCCATTCTAATTTGAGCCCACTATACAAGTTATCCAAACTCAAAAAGGTTTAGTAGCTACCCAAACTAAACCTAGACATCACTTATATATGTCCTTCTTATATGAAAGGTAAACACCATAAAAAGTATTTTAAACTGACCAGGGAAGTTCAAATGATAAGACCTTTAAAAATTTTAGATCATGATTTATTTTGACTAATATCTATTGCAAGTTTATACAAATATTATATTTTCCTATTTTATCCAAATCGATTGGTTAACATTTATTCTATTAATTTTTATGAATTGATTGAGAAATATTTTAAATATTTAAGTGTTTTTTATTCATATAACATCATATAGTATAAGAGGCGTGTCCATAAAAATTTTGGCCTATTTTATAAGTTATCTAAACTCAAAAATATTATTTGGTTTTTCTAACTAAACATAGACCACACTTACATATGTGACTCTCGTATTAATGGTAAACACCATAAAAAATATTTTAGACCTATTAAGAAAGTTCATATAGTAATGCCTTTAGAACTTTTAAATCTTGATTTATTTATACTGGTATCAACTATTATCTTTGGTGAAAAAATATATATGTTTTTAATTATTTATTATTTTAGTATATTTAAAAGAGTTTACTTTTTATGTAATAAATAAGAAACCATTTTTAATTTTTTTTGCTTATTTTATGATTATTAAAAATGAAAAAGGTTACTTAACTTCATCTATTAGATTTGATAGAGGAGAAGAATTTTCAAACCTTATAAAGATAATGGGTGTTATCATAATCTTGCATCCCCTAGGATGCTATAATAAAATGGTGTTGTGGAAAGGAAAAATAAAACACCACAAGAAACATCTAAAACCACTTTAAATTATTTTAAACCTCTAAATATTTATAGGTAAAACATATAAAAAAACCCGCTGCATTTCTAAGAGAGTGTTATTAAGATAAATTTTAAATAAAATTCATTATGAACTATAGAATAGTAGAAAATAAAATAATGTGTACTTTAGAGAATTATGTTTTAAAGTTCTTATTATTAAAAATAAATATTCATTAGCTAAATTTGATTCAAAATATAATAAAGGTATCTTTTTTAGGATATTAAAACTCTAGTAAATATTTTAAATTTTTTAATAAAATATCTTTGGTAGTTGAAGAATACATACTTCTAAAATTTTATGGTAATTATTTGAAATAAAAAAAAGATAATTTGAACTTACTTGAAAAATAATTTATATATTTTAATTTTGGAGAGTTTGAACCCCAAAATAATAATGTAAATGTTTAGGGGGTCACTATCATTAAAAGTCATGGAAAATTCAGAAATATCATCTTTTATATAAAGTTATTGGAATTTTTTACTCAAGTATTGAAACTATAAATTCGTAATAATAAAAATTTTCTCATAATTTTTTCATTTATAATTTTGTTCCTAAAAGTATTGATAAATCATTAACTAGTTATAGATGGATTTTTTTTGTGGAAGAAGATTTAAAACAGTTTTTTAAAAATATTTTTTTAGATTTAGTTTAACAACCTAAGGATGTTAAATTAATTGGTACTAAATATATTTTTAGAAAAAAAACTTAATGAATCAAGAAATATTATTAAGAATAAGGACATATTAGTAACACAAGGTTATTCCATAGAATAATATATATATTAGGATGAATATTTTTCCTTAGTTTCATGATTAAAGGGAATAAAATATTATTATATTATATTTCCTTCCAATAATTTAATTTTTTTTAAATAGATGTTAACAAGAATTTATAAATGGATTTATTTTTAAAGAAATGTTCATTAGATAGACCCCAATTCCAAATCATGTTTTAAATATATTTAAATAAATTTATAGTTTTAATCAATCTCCAAGAGCTTTGTAGTAAATATTATAAAATTTTATTCTTAAAAATGATTTTAAAAAAGGAAATTTAAATCCCATTGTATTTATATAAAAAATATAAATAAATTTTTATTATTCAAATCTATGTGGAAAACATTATATTAGGATCTTCAAATGATTCTTTGTGTAATGATTTTTTTTTAAATTAATAACTAATGGATTTAATATGATCTTTATGAGAGAATTTAAATTCATCCTTAGAATTTAAATTTTTCAAAGAGTTGATGGAATATTTCTAAATCAATCAATGTGTGAAAATGAATGAGTCAAGATATTTGTATTAGATAATTATAAAAGTTAAAATATTATTATGGCTAATTCATGTAAATTGGACACTAATCTGCATAGAAAAGTTGTGCATAAAAATATTTATAGAAGTATGATTGGCATATTATTATATTTGACTACTTCTAGGACCAATTTAATGTTAATAGTTTTTATTTGTTCAATATTTTAGAGTAATCTCAAATAAATTCATTTAAAATCTATAAAAGGAATCATAATATATTTTAAAGGTTCCTTAAACATTGGTTTTTTTAATGGAAAAACTAATTTTGAGTTAGAAAGTTATATAGATTCTGATTTTGGCTGTTTTAAAATAAAAACAAAAATTACAAGTGGTTTGTGTTACTTTCTTTGAAAAATCATAGTATCTTGGAGTTCTCTATAGAAGAAGAATACATTTCTGCTGTAAGTTTTTATGCTCAATCTCAATGGATTTAAAAAAATTATCTAATTTTGATGGTGTCTTTGAAAAGATACCTATATTATGTGATAATTATTCTACATTTGTGATTTAAAATTACCTTTTACATCACTAAATGACAAATTATATAGAAGTAAGATAACATTTTATTAGAGATCACGTTTAAAAATGTGAAATCTATTTATAATATATTCCAACTGATCATAAAATTGAAGATACCTTTAATATACCACTGGATTCAACAAATTTTGGAAAATTAAATATGAACTTGTCATATTAAAATTTAATATTAAAAATTAAAAATTATTTTTTTGTATAGTGAACGTGAACATTTCTTTTATTATCAGGTTCACTAAACTTTATATATATATATATATATATATATATTGTTTATTTATTTTTGGAATATTTTGACTTGATTTCATGGATCTTTTTTGTATAAAAATATTTTTTATTATGTGTTATTAATATTTTATTTCGTCAATTTTTAAAATTCGTCATAGTAGATTTAAAATCTCCCCATTTTTTAATGATGCTACTATTTAAAGGAGGAAGAAAAGGTTTCAATTTAAAGGGAGTGTTTCTAATTCTTATATCTTTATTATCTATCTTCTCACATAACTATTTATTAGTTAATTGTATGTTTATAATCCATTAATTTAGGTGGAGATTTAATTTTTAATATATATCTTCCATTGAAATCTACTACAAGAGTTATTAAAATATGTTTTTCATTTCATCATGTTGAAATTTCATCTCTAACTCTCCATTTAATATTATTTATCTTAGGGGAGTTATATTTTTAATTCAAATAAAGATTAACTGTTTAAAAGTTATTTTCTAATTAGGATTCATGTTTTTAGATCAATTAATTTATTTCAAAAAGTGGGAGATATGTTTTAATAGTATATTTTTAAAATTTTTGATAATTTCAAAAGGTTGGAGAATTTTTGAAAATATTTTGGATTTATAATTATCAAAAGGGTATTATTGAGTATATATTTCCACATTAACTTGTTTTCATATTTTCATATATAAATTATTTTTTATTACAAAATTATATTTTATTCCCTCTCATATGAGTGAATAAATGTGTTTTAATATTTTCCTAATTTTAGAAGGAAATATTATTGATGATGTTTTTTAAAATTATTATTAACATTTTTTATATGTCCTATGAATTGATTTTGGAGAAAAATACACATAATTATGAGTTGGTTTATAACTCATACATTTAATATTTCATAATTGAATATTTATAAATTCTCATAACATTATTAACTTATTTCCCAAATCATTCTTAAATTTTTTTTATTGATATTTAGGGTTTTATAAAATCATCCTTACACATTTTAATCCATACAAAATAATCCTTAGGGTCTATATTTTCTTTTTTTAAAAGATTTAATTTTTTACAATGGAACAAGTTCATACAACATAGAATGGCGTTTACATAGAATATATAATAACATTTACACAACATAGGGTGATGCATATAGAATGAAAGATTATTCATATGGAATGAAATGTGATTCTTATACAATACAATATTATGCTTATGTAGATCATCCCTATAATAGAGATGATTATTACGCATTTCATGCTTATGGGATAATGATGCTTATGCACATTCATGTTTATGAAGAAATCATGATTATACAGAACTCATGTTTACACAAAACTCTAAGATTATGTTTACTAACATTCCTATTTATATAGAATAATGCTTTTGAAAAATTCATACCTATATAAAAACGATTCTTACACATACTTCAATAATTTTTTAGGAATTTTTAGTAATTATTTGTTTTACTTATACTTTTGTATTTTTATTTACTACATATTCATATAAGTATTCCTACTTAATTAGTTTATTTCATAATTATTAATTATTTTTATCCTATGAAAATTATTTTGGAAACATATTATGTACGATTAAATTAATACCACATTGGTTGTATAATTTTTATATTTTATTGTATATTTTAAAGTTGTTTTATTTATAGTAATGTAGGTTCAAGTTTCAAGGAGATTCATTATGTGATGCATTGGAATTTAATAGAGAATACACCTAAAACATTATCTATAAAATTATCATAAACAACTTTTAATTAGTTCATTGGATTCACAGACACTTATTCTGCATCAAGAAAATAATAAATTAAATAGGTAGATTATTTGAGTTGTTGTGCATGAAGTTATACATGCACTTATTAATTTTCAAAGGTTTTTGTGCACGAAGAAACCATTTAAATAGAGTTAAATAGAACTTATTAAAAACAACATAGGTTAAGGGTGTTTTAAATTATTCTTTGTGACAAACTTTTTCAATCACCCTCTATTGAGATTTGGAATTGAAAACTTCATCGTTATGATCCTTTTCGTCACAAAGAGATCACTGCTTCCTTGACACTTCATCTCTCCTATCAAATTAGTTTATGTGGTTATTAATTACTTTTATAATTTCCATGTGCATTATTTTTATATGTTTCGTTAAAAACCATGACCTTAGCGTCCTTGTTATACTATCCCTATAAAAAGTACATCGGTGTGTTCTATATCTAGAAATTGTATGGGGTTTGATTGATACTTGGTCTAGAAAATGGAATGTTTGGTTCGTCTACCACTTCAAAAGGAAAGTTTTGAGTTGTACATATATGTAAGAAAAATTATTGATTTCGATTATACCTTCATAGATTAAAATAAAATTGTAATGGTTTGTAACTACCTTTAAAATTATATTAAATTATTATAATGTTTGTGATACTCTCATTTTTAGAGTGTGAAGTGTATATGTAGGATCATTTTGATCGAAACTACTATAAAAATATATTTTTTCATATTTTAGTTTCTACTGAAAATTGAAATAACTCTAATTGATTATTTAAAATTTTTAAAGAGGCCAATTCATCCCTTCCTTAACCAATCATCCATTTTTCCTTTGGGACCAAACAAATAACACCAAATTATAAATTTACTTTTTTACACAAATATCCACACATGAACACTTTCAAACCTAGTTCTGAAATATCACCTTCCAAACTTAACCTACCTCTATTAGACTTCTATTTCCACATGCCTTCCCCTAAGTTCTATAATCCCATATTTCAAATATAGGGAATAAAAATATGAAGAAAAAAATCGCATTTCCTTACAATATCCCACTGGAATACTTATTTCAAGGTTTCAATGAAACCACTAACACTAAGGAAAGTTTTTATCCACTTAAACTTTCAAAATAATAGTTGGAAACTCTATTCCCCTTCTAATTACTCAAGTCCCACTTAGGCATAATTATTCAATAAAATTTCCAATACTATGACCTCAATAATAATGTTAATAAATTTTTTATTTCCATCAAAATTTCCTAGCTCTGGTGCTCTATATTCTAGAATCTTTCATATAAAGCGATATTTTATCACAATGTGCTTAATTATTGATTGAAACACTAAATTTTTATCCAAATTAATTATGTTCTCGGTAACATAAAATAGAAACACACTTTCCAGACTCCTTTCCATTTCCTCTAATGAAAACTTAATCCAAATCAATTCCTTATTTTCTTTTATGGTGACTGCATACTCTAAATCCATTGTGGATAGGGAAACTATTGACTAAAACATCGACAAAAAGATTATATTTTCCCCTATAAAGGTAAACACAGATCATTTGGTACACTTCCATGAATTTATATCTCTTATAAGGTATACAAAAACATATCCCTATAATGGAACATCTATTCTAAAACACACTGATAAATCTTACAAATCTTAAAGATATCAGAGAATCCACTTCACAGCTTCCCAGTGATCCTTTATCTAATTCTCCAGTAACTAATTGATAACTCCCACTGCATGGGTAATTTTTGGCTTTATACAAACCATGGAACACATTAAGATTATAAAAATTAATTTAAATGGAACCTTTTCTTTGTATTTAGCCTCCTTTTACATTTTTCTTGCTTTAACTTTATATAACTTGAAGTTTCCAACCAATGGGGTTGACACAAGTTTACATCTATTCATTATGAATATTTCAATGACCTTGCAAATGTATTACTTTTGAGAAAAAACCCAATTCTTTATTCTCATGTCTATTTTAATTCACATACCCAAAATCTTCATGGATTCCTTAGGATCCTTCCAATAAAACCTTCTATACAAATTAACTTTCTCCTCTAAATTTGTTTTGTGTCTAGGAATACTAAGAATATATCATCTATAGAATCCCCAGTTTCGGGTATGTAACCCTTCCATGATGCTTTTCATATATTTAAATGTTATTTGGGATGTTGAGGGATAAATTTGAGTTATTTTGGATGGTTTTGGATAAAAAAAGAGGTTCACAGTTAGCACATGGTTTGGCCAAACCGTGTGGCCAAACTGTACAAGGCCAAAACTAATTCCCTCTCTTTGTGGATCTAATTCATTTTGGCCATCTGTTTGATCTATTTCGACAAAAATAAACCCTATAACAAATTTTTTCTCCCCAAAAGGTTGAATTAGGTTCTCCCATTTATCTAGAAGATATCTAAACATGTTCCTTGGATAATCGAATATAGATTCTTGTGGTAAGTTCTCGTTCTTAACTGTTTTCTTCACGGTTTATTCGACTTACTCCACCTTTCAAATATTTTTCTAATATATACACCCCATGTGGGTATATAAAAGTTTTTTTAGAGAAAATAAGGTTATATCTAGTGTTTTACATGATAGGTTAGGAGATCATGGGTGGTTTCATGGAATCTTGACCTGATTTTTTGAGTGTTGTTCGTCCGTTATCAGTTTTCATTGAAATGAGCGAGGTATGTAGCTTCACTATCATATCCCCTTGATGGAATTGATTAGAATGAATTAAAATTTTTTTTTATGTAAATTAAATTTTGTTTTTTCTGTTTTAAAATTGGTAAACCCTCTTTAGTGACCGGTGGTGAAAAACGTGGAAAATTGGGGGGGTATGAAAAATCCTATTTTTTTATTTTAAATGGGGATTTTTAAATAATGGATCATATATAATTTTTAAAATTGATTTATTTATAATGTTTCCAATATATATATGTTTTTTTAAAATTATTTTATGTTTTGAAATTGGATGGTTGGAAAGTTTTCAATAAATGAGAGTTTTTATTAAAACTTGTGAAATTGGTTTTGGTTTTTGGAAAACATGCTGTGAGTATCATATTGAATTACTAGGAATGGTTGAAATATGATCATGTTCCTGGTGAAAAATATCAAATGGAATTTACTGAATAATTACCTTGTGACAACTTGGTAGATCAACAAGAAATCACTTATGAGTATAGAACTGTCATAACGATGCATTCATTTTTAGTATCTGTTGTTGTGTGAAGATTATTGTTTTTCCAAAGTAGTTTTTTGATAGTTTTTTAAATATTTAATTAAATTTTTACCAGGATTATAGCTTTCTGGAAAAAAATTCACATGGTTTTAGTTTTTAGTTATAAACTATTTTAGAAGTGTTTTTATTTAGTTATCAACTATTTTCATAAATTTTTTATATAAACTGTTTTATATAAATGTGTATAACTATTTTATCCTAGTGGTGTGAGTAGGGAATTTATTTGGTAAAGCCTACTGATTTTTATACTCACCCCACTTTGTCACTTTGGTGCTTTGGTAGATGTCATCTTTCGGAATGTGGGAAAAGGTAGGTGCATGAGGTTTTTAGAACTACTTCATGAGTCATTGATTTTTCTGGTGGTAGTGGAGAACATAGCTGGTGGAGCCTGGAGTATTTTGTTTATTTTGGTTTCTTGTTGAGTTATCTTTCGATATTATGATGATTTCTAGTTTTCTTCTATTGTAGCACTTTTTTTGGGCTCAGTTCAGTATAAATGATTTTCCAAATTGTCATTATTTTGTTCTTGAATCATATAGATGCTATGGATTGTGGTTGGTTAGTTTATATTTTATCTATAAAAGGGTAAATCATGCCCACTACACTTTGAAACCCTTCAGCATTTATTTTCAACCTTTGTAATCTTTGGGATGTTGCCTAAGGCCCCTTAATGACTCATTCTATTCTCAAGCCAATGAGAATGATTAGGATATTACATCATCCATATACAAGATAAGGATGATTCAAACCCCATACTTGAACATATTCTCATGAAAACAAGGGTCTATGTTTATCTGGATGAAACCCTTTTCAGCCGTAAACTCATAAAAACTATTATCCCGCTACCATAGTGCTTACTTAAAATCGTAAAGGATTTTCTTTATCTTTCACACAAGGACCTCATTCTATTTATCTATGAAACCCTCTAGATACCTTATAAGGATTTTTTCCTCGAAGTCACAATGAAGAAACATTGTATTCACATTCATGTGTTCCAGATGTAGAATTTTGGAAGATACTATAATTAAAACTATTTATATCATTATTTTTTTGAAAAAATGTGGGAAAATTCATTGAAATACACTCCGTACTTCTGCTAAAACTCCTTCACAACTAACTTATATTTTTTACTTCTTTCTACCAACCATTAATTCCTTTAAATATAAAACTCATTTGTTCTATAACATTTTCTTCCTATATGGTAGTTCTAATATTTCCCATGTTTTGTTTACATAAAAATAATAAATTACATATTTCATAGTTAACCCCTACTTTCCATAATTAATGATACATCTTCACTCTTGTAGGCTCTCAATATCTCCTATATCCAAAAGAAGAAATTAATGAAAATTAGGTATAAAACTCTAAGCATGGAATCTGATCCTAGTAGACCTCTGTAACTCATCCCTTTGATATGATATTTCTAGAACCACTACTTATAAAATTTCACCTTTTAGGGATTTTCCCTGAGCTTCTGCAATTCTAGAGATTTTTAATATATATATTTTTTCATTTTTGTCTCATTCAAACTTTTTGTTCTACTTAAACTTTTAATAACTTATGATCTTACAAAACATCAATTAAAATAAACTTGGATATGGTTTGTTTATTATTTCCTCTAATGGCCCTAAGGCCTTTATTTTTTATTTATTTTTGATAATCCACCTTTCAAGGGGTGAGGTGGAACCCTAACAAGGTCTGTAGGCATAAGTATGACATGGTCCATAGACCTTAGAGGAATTCATTTCTCGTAGGCTTCAAACATTACATACAACCCAGACCAACTACTTGGAACTACTCCTCCCCAGCATCTTCATCGTGAAATCAACTATCCACCGTCATATGGCTGTTCAGCTAGGCTTTCTCGTGCATGCACAGGCTTTTCCCGATGATCTTACAATTGAAATTGTCTTAAAGTAGAAACATGAAGTTTTCATCATCACAAACAATAAAGAAACATAATTGGGACCTTTATTTGAGTTTTTCTCAATCATTGACATCAACATAGACATAGGTTATACTTTTAAAAACATTATGATGGGATATTTTCATTGGTTTTATGGACCACAGTTTTTATAGAATCACCTAGTCTAATGAGGTGGAAGTACTTCTATTCATAAGATAAGTTGGGAAATTAATTACTTACACCCAAAACTCCTAGGGTATTTTAGAATGTAGTATCATGTTCTAAGACTTATCATTCAATGTCTAATTCATCCAATCAAATACATGATTTTGTTCTAGTATTCTTTGAATAGTCTTCTCAAACATGATTCATTTTCTATAGAAAAACCTTCAGAATTTCTACCTACTATATTCTTCACTATTATTAGAACTTAAACACTTAATTTTATTTTTAGTCTCTTTCCCTACAATGTTTCTCTATTTAATAAACACCTATGAACACCTCAAATGTATTCATAAGTAAACGCATGATTTCCTTGTTGAATCATTAATGAATGTAACAACATACAATGAATCATCATGAGAACTTAATTGTACAGGATCCCATCATATACCACCTCATTATCTCATAAATAATACCTAATAAATCACATTTGAATTCTATCCATCATAGCCCATGCATATAAATTTCACCTGGAAGAGATAGTGGGGATGGTCAAGTAGTCACCCATCCATCCTCACCACTAGGATGTTGGAAAAAACACCACAAAAACATTTTTTTATCGTTACATGGTTCTTGACATGGGTTGGGTGTATATAGAAATCACAATGAAAGTACAAAGTATATATATATCCACACATAATACCAACCTATGGGTTCATAACAGAGTATTATCCCAACACATGACACCACCACCAAGACTCACAACCTCTACCACTTTCGTTATCACCGCTAAATGCAATACACCCCATGAAAATCCAAAAGACACATACCACATTCTTCCTTTCATTTAAATTTAATTAAATTTCAATATTTATCATTACCAACCCATGAAAATTAACCAGTCCATTCATTTCACATTTATCAATATCCATTTAAACCACACATCTCATTTCAAAACAAGTGTTCATTAATCATTTTAACCCATTAGACAAACCATACCATCCCATTTCAATTTCTTTATTAACCAATTATTCCATCACAGCTAGGATACTACCACAATACACCACATCACAACAACCACCCATATTTCTTATGACAGAAAACCCTACATTTCCACTATTTCACAACCACAACCCCTTTCCATATCACATCCACTTTCCATATCATAACCACATACCAAATATCATCACATATTCCTCACATACCACAAACACATATCACCACCACACACTGCAACCACACATCACCACCACAAACCAAAACCACACATCACATATTTTCTAAACTTATTTCAAATTTATCAAGGGGGTTTTCATCACTTTCACTTCATTATTTCAAGGGAATTCTCACACAATTCACAATTTATTGGAGAAAACAATTATTTATCTGTATATAAGTGGTTATCCAATTCCATTTTAGTCTATAAAAAACCACAAAATAAGGGTTCTATAGTTACAACAATCACAATTCAACAAAACCACCCAAAACAATGATTTTCAGTGAGGCATTTAACCCGTACAATCATAATATAAATTAATATAAAAAGTTATAAAACATGATATTTCATTCCCACTTCCCATTAGATTTCAATTAAACTAATTCATTATATTTATTGGAATGGTGCATACTATCTTCTCAAAATATAAAAAGAGAATAAACCCTCCAACATGATATAGCGAGATGTGAAATAAAGGATACCCAACCTCAAATGAAGCTTTCTGAACCATTGTGCAAGGTCAGAATGAAAGGTAGATCACCAAAAATCATCACAACGAATGGAAACACCATGATCACCCTAAAAAACACCCCTCAATATATTATTACTAAAACATAATTAAATAATTCGTTCCCTTTTACAGAAACCTCTCCCAGATGAACAATAGTGAGAAACAAGGAGAAAGAAGTAAACCCACTTAGAGCCTCCAAGGATTGATCTCCCAAGGTCAGGGTTGAATGATGTTGAATGGGGGATGAAATTTTTCCCTAGGATGTACTTGGGTTTCCTAAGAACCATTAATAATTTTGGGATAATTAGGGTGGTTGAAGGGATTTTGGGTTTTATACCCAGTCAAAAAAACACAAGACCACATCACAACCTATAGCACCACGCTAAGAAATTTATAAAAAAAGACTATAGAATAAGGAAGAGGGACCAAACTACAAACTAGATAGTAAAATTAACTTCTAAGAAACATATCTATCACAATGTCATAGATCTAACAAAATTGGGGAATTGGCCATGATTCAGCCAAGAACGATACACTACAGAACCCAACAATAGGAAGGGGCTACATCATAACCTAGATCTACAGTGAAACTATGCCAAAATTAGATATGTCACTAAAATCATCCTATGATCCATTATACACTATATTTTTCCTCTCTACATGGTAGTGGAAATCCTTACAGTGCAGCCCCATGATCCATGCCACAAAACTCCCTTTACTAATTTTATCAGCTACATTCCTCCTTTTACCCTCCAAACTACACTAAATATCCTCAAGAAACCTCCACCACTAGAATTCACACAAATTAAAGGATTAAAAGTTATGATCCATTACATCAAATAACCATAAAAATATTATCAAACTTGAGAATCAAATCCAAAACCAAAAAAGGAAAAAATAAAACTAGGTCAAAATACCTTACTATGAGATACCTCTCCTAGATCTCATTATAATTGAACACTACCACCAACTAAAGAGACCAAACCTAGAAAAAAAACATTAACCAAATATCCATCACAACCTCACTATTATATCATCCAAATGAAACCCCCTTTTCACATAACCAATAGTACTACCATATCAACCTCCATAAAGCCTAATCTAATGATCCCCACAACTATCACACACCATGATCTTAAGAACACAAATCAAGGAATTCCATCTTTCGTATCAATATATTATCTACTTTGGGTGGAACTGACTCAACACATGGTTTTAAAATGTGTTATAATATATCATGTCTTTATTAGGAATTAGGTATTTACCTCTTCATATTTTGTATTATTTAATCACACATTATCATCAAATAAAAAAACATTTCATAAAATAACAAGACCCAAACATTACACCAATAAGGAAAACAAAAATAAGAAAAAAAATTATCTGAGTAATAGATATGCATTAGCATCTCATTCTCCCAAGTACTCTTCTCCAGGATACCATGCCTCCACAAAATATAAACCAAGGGAATGTTCCATCCACATATAACTTTCTCCCAATGATCCTAGATCTTTATTGGATGCTCCAGGAATATAGATTTATCCTCAATATCAAAATATCCATTTTTAATGGTATGGGATTCATTATTAAGATATCGATGGTAATGAATGACATGGAATAAATCATGGATCATGTTTAGTTATGGAGGGATTTCCAACTGATAATCCACCTCACCAATATGCCCCAACACCTCAAATAGTCCAACAAACTGGGGTGAGAGCTTACTCCCCTTATCAAACCTCTGCTTCCCATGTCAAGGAGAAATACTCAATAACATATGGTCCCCAACCTCAAACTCTTAGGGCCTCCCCTTATGATCAACATAATACTTATTCTGATCTTACACTACCTTCATCCTCTCATGGAAAACCTAATCCTTATCTATCATTCTCTACACCACATCATATCTGAGGACTGATGACTCCCCAACCTCATCCTAGCACAATGGTGAACACCATGGTTTCCTATAAAAAGGAACAAATAGTTCCATGTTGATGGATAAGTGTTATCTATTGTTATAATAAAACTCAACCAAAGTATATTTATTTTTATAGGATTTTCCAACATCTATGATGCACACCCACAATATATCCTCCAATTTTTGGATAGTCTGCTCTATCTTCCCATCCATTTGAGGGTGGAAAGAAATGTTGAGGTGTGAATGAGTGTCAGAATATTACTGAAATTACCTCTATAATCATGAGATAAGTTTAGAATCCTGGTCCCAGACAATGGATCTTAGAGCTCCATGGATCTTCACAACCTCATCCACATAAATCCTTTCCAAAACATCCATGATTCCAGACTCCTTAATTGCTATAAAGCTAACTGGTTTTATCAAAAAATCCATGATAACCCATATAGAATCAAAACCACCTTGATCATAGGGTAACCCTTTGAATTAGTCCATAAATATTTCATCCAATTTTTCCTCAAGAATATTCAAGGGTTGTAATCAACTACCATTAACATGATGCTTGGCCCTTACCTACTCGAAAACCAAATATCGAGCCACAAACTCCACCACTACCTGTTTCATCCCGAGCCACCAAAATTGCATTGTAAAGCCACGATACACTATATAAAATCCTGATTGTACCTTCAAAGGTGAAATATTAATCTCATAAAGTACACCCTTTCACTCCACTATTGAAACAAATAGACTCCCCTGAAACAAAAACTGGTTATGACCATCCTCCAACCATCCCTTTAGAGCATCACTAGGGCCAACACAATCTCACATCACCTCCACCTCTGAGTATCCGCACAAAGAATCTTCAACCCGCCACATCATAGAAGGCTTCACTATCATCTAATGTAATAAAAATCCATCATTAATCATCCTTTCATCTATGTTAATGGGTTCCAAATCCTATATATCCCTCCAAGAATCTATAGAATCTTGAACAACATCCCTCTAGGACATCTAATCAAAGTGTTGGAAATGAAATTCCTCTTTCCTAGGGTGTAGGAGATCTTGAAGTCATAATTCTAGAGAAATTACATCTACCTCTACTATCATAGATTCATATCATGCTAAGAAAAGATATACATCAAACTCTTGTGATCCATGAAAACCACAAACCTCTCCTCAATGATGTAATGTTATAATATATTTTGCATAAACAAATCCATTTATATATCTAGATCATGGATGGAATAGTTGTGATCATGATGATGTAACTTACTAGAACCATAAGAGATAATCTCTATCTACTTTAGGAAGACACACCCCATGACCAGATGGGAAGTATCAAAGAACACCTCAAGAATCCCCCCTCCTATGGAAACTAAAGTACCATAGTAATGATCAATGTTCCCCTTAGATATTCAAATACATCTTGACACTAATAAATCCAAATAAAATCCTATTGTTTCTTGGTCAAGTATTTCAAAAGGGATATAATTCGTGATAAATTGGAAAAAAACCACTAGTAATATCCCAAAAAAATAAAGAATCCATAAACCGATACCACATTCTTTGGTATTTTCCAAGAAACAACTACCTTAATATTTAATGGGTCCATATGCACAGCTTAATATGATACCACATTCCTATGAAAATGCACCTCTCATGTACATTACTTACACATGGATAAATTTCCATAATCTAGTGTCATCAAAGAACTTACAAGACAAGTCTAAGATGATCAGAATATTCCTCTTATGACTTTGAATAGATCAATATATAATCAATAAACTTGACTATGAATTGGTCCAGGAATTCATAGAACATGGATTCCATGATCCCCATGAACATAGATTATGATTTCATAAAACCACATGACATGACCACAAAAATGAAGTGTCAATTCCTACATCTAAAGGTGATCTTTAGGATATCATCCTCATTCACCCTCAACTGATGGTATCCATACTGTAGATCTATCTTAGAAAACCAACTAAATCCCCTAAACTGGTTGAAAATATCCTCGATCCTCATAACAGGTGTAGTGATTCTTTTTCTTCACATTATTCAAACTTCAGTAGTCTATACACAGCCTTAGAAAACCATCATCCTTCTTGGTAAACAAAACTAGATCACCCCACAATGATACACTAGGACAAATGAAACCTTTATATGTTAGATCATCTATCTTAATCCTCAACTATCGTAACTCAAAAGGTTCTATCTAATAAGGATCCATTTAAATCATAGAAACATTAGGTTGAAAGTATATTCTGGACTCAATATCACATCAAGGGGGTAGAATCACAACCTCATCAAGAGAAACATCCATAAACTCCCAAAAAACCATGGTATCATCCTCCATCCCATCATCTAATAACTCTAAAGAAAAATATCCCATTAAATAAAAAAGGGTATCCACATTCCTACTTCCCACCTGAAAACTCTACTTACTAATAGAAACTACATACTAGTATTTCATATCTGAGAATATGAATCTCCTCTAAATTAATTCGATAACTAAATGCATAGAATAATACTATTTGATGCCAATAATGAAATCATATGAATATATTTTCATAAGGAAAATATCCCCACATGAATGATGTGGCCCCATAATCAGTCTACACTTCACACATCCAACAAGCTAGTCTGGCCTCAGATAGGGGTAGTCAACACTAGGGGGTATAAAGTCTCTCTATGTATCATCCCATAGCATGAACTAGTGTGGTTGTAATAAAGGAGTGAAAAGTTACTAGATCAAACAGGGCATAAATAAGTGTATATGAAAAAATGATCACACCTCTAATGTTATATGGCCCCTATGGTGCAGCCACCTCCACTGAATGCAACAAACCACATTCATCTTCTATGCCTATATAAAATCAACCACCTCTATAGACACACTTAGGTCATGGTTCATGAATATGAGTAACATATTGATATTTACCTATTCCTACCTCATCTCCTCTCGGTAGAGAATAATCCTTATGCCCTTACTGTTGAAACAAACTTACCAGTGGCTACTGTTGAGGATGAAACTGAACCATACCAGCTCTATTATACTAAGCTCTAATAACCACTTGGAACTAATTCTGATGTTGGCCACATACCCCATAGACAAATAACACTAGACCAATACTCTATGAAGGGTATGAAAACCAATGGCCTTAGAAGGCTAGAAAGGAAGTTGTTGAGGTCGACTCCCTGGTGGTAAAAACCTTGAAGGCCCTAACGCTTGAGACCTTCCACTAACAACCCCATTCTTTAAAGAACCCTACTAATTCTCCTCTCTTTTTAAACCTTCTCATGAGTTAATATTCTCAATCACCTCTATCTTCTTCTGAACTTCCAAATACATTATCAATGTAATAGGAGTAACTATATACTGGATAGAAGGATGGAGTGCCTCCCCAAGATGTTACCCTACTATCTATTTATTAGGAAAATATCTATAGAGAAACATAAAATGTCCTTAAACCTAATTACCATATCCCACAAATGAATACTTCTATACTAAATAGAGAGAAAATCTTGTATCTTCACAACATTCATGGTCGATGAGGAACTCTACTCGGAACTCCTTTTGAAACTCAACCCACAAAACATCTTCCTCCTTACAATCACCAAGATACAACATCCAAAACTTATTTAAAAATCCTCACATATGACTAGACAAAAATTTAACAATGTACTCCACTAGGGTATAGATCAAACTGAAGGTGATCGTGAACTATTCCAACAAGCTCTTTGTCTCCAAATCATAGACGTTGACCTCATATATCCTCAAATCCTAAGGTCGATAGCACAATGTTCTCCACAAATGATTATCCTACTTAATTGGATAAAACCTTTATTGATCAATTAAATTATCCTTATGAACCTCCACCACTTAAACCACACACAGAGGATGAATAAGATCAATAATGAAAAATAAAAACAAGTATTTTCTAAGCCCAGTAGTTTAGAATTTTGTTAAGATTTATTTAATTCATTTTAACTTACCAAATATAAAATCATGTTACCATTTTTAGGTACTACTCAACCCATATTTTTATCATGATTTTTTTAGGTCTTGTTTAGGGGCACATTGGATGAAATTTTGAAAATTTCAGAAGGATTTTGGTTTTTTCATGGTTGGTGCACGGTTTTCTCAAACTGTACGCCATGATAGTGAAAACCATGAAAACCTAGGTAGTGAGGGTTTTCAATATTGGTGCATTATTTGAAAAACCATGTTCCAACCAAGGATAAATCATGAAACCCCACCAACAGGGGCACACGATTAGGGAACATGGTTAGTCTAAACATGAGGACCTACCTAGGAAACCATGTGTGTGAATTTTAATTAATCCAAAAATTAATTTAAAATTTCTTAAACCCCTATTTCTTCCGCCACTCAGACCTAACTCAAGATTTTACTTTCCCCTAGGCCATTGGAGGTCTCAAGAACCCTTTCTGGTTCCTCAAAACCCCATATGAAGTGAATAAAAGAATGAGGATTATCATTCTATCCTTCCCTAGTATGAGTTCCACTCAAATTCTCTATATCCCGCTCTTCTTCCCTCCTCCCTAGGATTTGTTAGATCTTTGTGTTGTTGTAAGATCTAATCCTCATTGTTTTAGATCTTGAATCTATGTTTGATTCTTGGATATCCTTTGTTGATGCTCTTCATTGGATTTTCCAGTTACGGGTGTTGTATTTCGTGATCTTGTGATCCCGAGGTAGGCGGTTTCGTTTATGATTGGACAATTGATTCAAAATGAAGTTGCTTGATTTAAATTTAATTTATTGATTTAAATTAATTTTATTTAAATTATATTTTGAAAATATAGTTTTTTATAAATTGGGTATTTGAATTTGATTTGGCATGGAATTAGAAAAACCCCACTAATTCCTATAAATTAGGGTGTGTTTTTGAAATTTGATTGAAATTAAATTGTGGAATTTAAATTTTGTAATTTAAATTGTGGGATTGAATTGTGAAATTTATTTTTGAAATTGAATTCAATTTTTTTTGAGTAAAATGGAATAAATTATATTGATAGAAACCTGGTGATTTTATACTAGAAAAATGCATTATTTGATTAAAAACTCATTTTGGTTTTTAAATATAAATTAGCATATTGAAATAGGAAAATGGATTTAATTGTATTTTTAATAGTTTTGGAATAAATTTCCCATTGTTGATTATTGCTTTAAGATATGAAAGCCTAGGTAGTTAGTGAGCTAATAGAGACAAACATGCTAGGATAGGAATTCCCTAACAATTTATTGATACTTTAAAACACTAACATAAACATATTGGAAGATCTTATACCAAGTGGGATGTTGGTTAGTCTTTTTTGGCCAGTATTAGAGAGATGTGTGTGAACACTATTGTTTTACTTATATAAGTGTTTGAGGATCCCATAACCTATAATTGTCGCACCTCTTGGAAGATGACCATGTTTATCATTGTTGTTTTTTTGATATATATTCCATTGCCTGTAAATTATTTTTCACATGCCTCATGAATTTATATAAATTGTTTTATATAAAATGTTTATTAATCCAATTTTTTAAAGTGTTTCCATCAATTAAAATTAAAATCATGATTTGTTTTAAATATGATTTTTAGCATCTATACCTATTTTATTACAAAAGAAATATTTATTTGGTTAATTAATGTGGCATCATATAATGGGATCCTTTATGATACCCTACTGGGATTTTAGATCACACCCTACCTATGCCTTTGGGAATTTTTAGATTTCATCCTACCAAGATTGATCATGGAGAAAGAACCACTTTAAGGTGGTGGTTGATGTTGATCTTTGGTCTTGAGTTTCTATGTCCACTGAGACTTGGTTTTTTATCCTATTTTATGGTAATTTTTTGTTTTACATTGGGCTTTTTTACCTATTTAACTTCTGATATAGTTATCACTACGGATTTTTATTTTATGCATACTGAAATGTGTCACTTACTTCTATTGTGTTTGTGGAAAATATGTTCCCACATTCATATTATTTTATTCCAGGTGATTTTTTCCAACCTATAGGGATCAGGAACTCCATTAAAGCTATGTCAATGTCATCTCTATTATCAGGGAACCCGGGTATCTAGGTTGGTTCATGAAAAGTGGTATCAAAGGTGAAGGTTAAGCATCTTTCTTTGAGGTCAGTATATAGTTTTGTAATCTTTTCAGTACTTAGGAGGTATTTGTGATTGAGTGACTAGCCATCTCTCACCACAACAAACCTTAAGTCACCAGGGGTGGTCTGGGAAAGATTTATTTAGGATTAGTTATAGTATTTTACCTTATTTTAATTTGGATATATTGAAATCCAAATAATTTTTTTCTATCTTATGGAATTAATTTCCCTTGTTTCTTTGTTTGTGTGTTAATATGATGTCTTCAATGTTGTCTATTGATGTTGTGTAGCATCATGGATCTGAGAATATTTTTTAATCAGATCCAGGAGGAATTTTTCGATGAAACATCGTGATAAAATCCTTTTGTGGACCATAATATGGTTGAAGTCATTATGTCTGTTGTCCAAGCTTTGGGATAGGTACTTGCGCCCATTCCAGCTCAGAATCTAACTATGGATCCTTAGAGAAATGACTTCAAGATTCATGCTCAAGATTTCCTTCACCAAAATCCACCAGTGTTACAAGGCTCTAAGGATCCTCAACTGGATGAGGATTTGTTTAGGGATATAGAGATTTTGTTTGAGTTCTTGGAGATTTCAGATGAAATCAAGGTAAAATGTGCCACCTTCAAGATAGATGGACCTAGTAGGAGAAGGTGGTACATGATGTTAATGGAAAAAAATAACAATTTATTAGAGTTGAAAGACTTTAAAGAACTTTTCATCAACCAATTATATCTATATTTGATGGTGTTGTATAAGGATTTAGAGTTTTTCAAGCTCAAGCAGGCTGACAAGACTGTAATGGAGTATGCAAACCAATTTTTTGATCTTGTGCAGTTTACACCAAAGATTTTTCCAAATGATAAGATAAAGACTCAATGGTTTGATATGGTAATTTGATATAATATTAATTATTAGGTTTTCTTACTAAATATTCCTTCTTATGTTGATGTGATGGATATAGGGTTTATGGTTGAAATGGACCTGGATGGAAAGTCAAGGTTGATGGGAGATCCTCTTTCTCTCAGGGGAAACATGAGATCCTACAAAGTAAAGGGGAACCATGATGATTCTCATGGTGGTTCTTGATATAAGGTTTCTTCTAGACCTCCTACAGTTCCTGGTAGAGGTCTTTTTATTTGTTACCAGTTTGGAAAACCAGATCACTCTAAATGAGTTTTCACCGAGGCACCCAATATATTTGGTTATTTAAAACAATAAAGTCACTTTCATAAGTTATTATATGTCTATTATACTCTACAAAGTGGCATGGGATCATCAGTTCTTACTAAAACATTGGGGAAATCATATGCTTCATGAAAAAAGGGGTTCCCACCATAGAGATCTAGAAGGAAGCCTATTCATATAGTGGAAGAATCTTTAGAGGAAGCAAATATAGATCTGGAAACTATGAGAGGTACCATCACTATAGCTTCATCAATAGTGACTACTTTATTTGATACTGGTGTATCTTATTCATTTATTTCAACCCATATTGTGATTTTTCTTAATCTTCATATGGATATTTTATCTTATGTGATGGATATTACTACTCCCCTCAAAATTAAGATAGAGAAGGGTCTTCGTAGTCTAGTTTCTGTTTTCTCATTATCAGATATCAAAATTTCTTGGGATTTCTTGGTTTTCAACATGAAAACACTTTAATTCATATTTAGTATGGATTAGATCATTGACATTAAATACAAGATTGATTATTATCTTTGATGGGTCTCCTTTACTGCACTTGATGGGGTGTTTCATATCTTATATGGAGAATAGGACCCGAGGTCGAGCAGGTTTGGACCTTATTATCCAGAGTTAGTGAATGTAATATTAATGTTCTATTTTGATCTAGATAGTGAATCCTTGAGTGGTGACCTCCCTCAATTTGTCGTCGAGTTTCTCGATGTTTTTTCATTTGAATTCTCTTATTTTCCATCAGTAAGGGAGGTTGAGTTTTATATGAATTTAGTGCCTGGTACAAAACTAGTGTCTATTCTTTCTTACCAGAAGGCACTAGATGAATCAAAACAGTTGAAAAATTAATTGTATGGTCTTCTAGAGAAAGTATTTATATAATCGAGTGTGTCACCCTGGGTGGAATCTGGTCTCTTTGCTAATAAAGCCAATGGGTCACTTAACCTTTATATTGATTACCAAAAACTCAATCGAGTTATGGTAAAGAGAAAATATTCATTTCCATATATTGATGATCTATTTGACCAGTTTAAAGGGGCAATGTTTCTCTCAAAAATTTATCTTTGTTCTGGTTACTATTAGTTGAGAATAAAAGATTTTGACATTTAGGCAACCTCATTTCAGAGTAGGTATGACCATTATGAGTACCTTTTCATTCCATTTTGATTAACTAATGCTCTTGTAGTCCTTATGGAATTTATGAACATGATTTTACATGAGTATATTGATACCTTTGTGGTAGTTTTTTTGGAGGACATGCTCAATTACTCTAATTCTGAGGAGGATTATGTGCATGATCTGAGAGAAGTTATAGAATTTTTGATTAATCACTAACTCTATTATAAGAAATCAAAATGTGATTTATGGATTTGTGAGGTAAATTTATTTTTACATGTGGTGTCAGGACATTGTATTTTAGTTGATCTTAAAAAGTTGAAAGTTTTTATGAAATGGGAGAAACCAAAAAATGTTTTCGATATTTGGAGATTCTTGGGTTTATTAGGATATTATCACCAATTTGTAAAAGACTTCTCAAATTTTTCCTCTCTAATGACTTCACTAACTCAGAAGGGAGTAAAGTTATCTTGGGATAAAATAATTCAAAGTTATCATTTTGATCTAAAATATATTTTTATAATTACTTTGGTGTTGACTCTTCCAAACATTGTTCATGGCTATGTGGTCTTTTGTGATGAATCAAGTTAAGATTTGGGGTGTATTATTATATAGGGTAATCATGTAATTACTTATGGATCTCAATAACTTAGGCTACACAAGAAAAATTATCTAACCCATGACCTTGAACACACAATTGCGATGCATGAAATAAATAGTTGGAAACATTATCTTTTGGGAGAAAGGTTTACCATGTATTCCAACCATAAAAGATTGAGTTGTATCTTATCTTAAAAATAGTTGAATCTCCACCATAGGTATTGGGTGGAATGTATGAAATAATTAGAATTTTACATTACCTATACTCCAGGGACATGGAATGTCATCACATATTCTTTGAGTATGAAACATCTAAACTAGGCTGTGAAAGAATCATCGGAAGAGTGGAATGTTATGTATCTTTTTTTATAGTTTCATGTTGGTGTTTAGGAATTAGGTTCTAAAGTTGTTTTTTCTAGTTTTTAGTTTAAATATGATCTTATTGAGATGATTATTTAGTAACGATATCTTGATGTTGAGTTCTTTAATATTATAAACTCTCTCTATGGTGGAGAGACATAGATTCCCAGTGGGTAGTGCACCAAGGAACCATGAAGATGTCCCATGACATGCGATGTTGATTCTAGTGTCCAAGTATGATACATGGAATTTTTTATTTGGTCTATCATTGTAATATATTTCAATAGTTCAAGTTTGATCACCAGATTCCTTTAGGTTTGATTCAACCACTTTTAGTGCTAACTTGGAAATGGGATGAGACATCTAGAGACTTTTTGGTTGGATTTCCTCATACCCAGAAAAAGAATAATGTGATATGGGTTGTGATTGATAGGTTGACAAAATTATCTCACTTTATACCAATTCATGATACAACCAAAGTTGATGGGTTGAGAAATATATATGTAAAATATATTTCTCATTTTCATAGGGTTACATCTTCTATAGTCTCTCATATGGATCCTTGGTTTCCCTCTCTCTTTTAAAGAGGCCTTTAGGAGGCACTAGGATTTCAGGTATGTTTGAGTATGGAATAACATCCATAGTTGGATGTACATATGGAATGATATATTCATATTCTTGAGGATATTATTCAGGACTGTGATCTTGACTTTGGTGAGTCTTGGGATGACCATCTGGGTTTGGTTGATTTTTCTTATAAAAATAGTTACTAGTCTGCAATCAGGATGGCTTCTTTTGAGGCCTTGTATGTCCGACCTTGCAAATCTCTATTGTGTTGGTCATAGATTGGTGAAAGTTAATTGGTTAGATCAAGCTTGGTTCAAGAGATGATAACAAATATTTAGTAGATTATTCAAAGAATAATGATAGAAATGAGCTTGTATATGTCTTATTTTGATCATTGTTGAAGACAATTAAAATTTTCAACTGGTGACCAGGTGTTGTTGAATGTTTCTCCTCATTTGGTCATCAATTTCTTGGGAAGAAATAGAAACTTTCTCCTCATTTTTTGGGACCTTTTTAGGTTGTTGATAATGTGGGAGAAGTTTCTTACTATTTAGTACTTCTACAATATTTAATTTCAATACATAATGTATTCCATGTATCACAACAATGAAAGTATTTATCTGATCTATCTCATGTTCTGAGATGGATTTATATCAATGTTGAACTTGATTTATCTATGACTGAGAATCTAGTTAAGATAGTTGATTCTAAAACCAAAATACTTTGTGGGAGGATGAAATCTTTGGTTCGAGTTCTATGGAACCATGTTTTTAATACTCATGAGACGTGGGAGAGGAAGGCACTAATGAGAGAGCAGTGGACTCATCTTTTTTACATGTAAGATTCTTAACATGCTTTGGGGGGGGAAAGTTTCTATGGTGGGGAGGTTGTAACATATTTTTTCCATTTTTAGGTACTCCTCAGCCCCTATTTTGATCATTCTTTGGTTTTTTCTTATTTATTGGTACTTCATGTGAAATTTTGAAAATTTAGGAAGGACTTTGGGATGTGCATGAATGGTGCATATTTTTCCCAAACCATGCACCCAGATAGTGAAAACTATGAAGACCTAGGTAGTGAGGGTTATCATGGTTTATGAATGGTTTGAAAAACCATGCGACCACAAAGTAGAAACCATGAAACCCCACCAGTAGGGCCACATGTCTAGGGTGCATAGGTTGTCTAACCATGTGGCCCTACTGAGGAAACCATGCACACAACTTTTAATTAATCCAAAATTTAATTTAAAATTTATTAAACCCCTATTTCTTCCCCCACTTTGCTTTAACTCAATATTGGGTATCCCATAGGTCATTATAGATTTCAAGGACCCTTTTTAGATCCTTCAAACCCCTTCTGAAGTGAATCAAATCATGGTGATCATCATTCGATCCTTCCACAGTAAGGGTTATTCTCTTGTTCTCTATCTCTCTCTCTCCTTCTCCTCTCACTGGGTATTTTTAGATATCCATGTTGTTGGAGGATCAAATCAATATTTTTTAGATCATGAATATAGTTTTTATTCTCATATCTATTTTGTTGATTCTCTTCATTGGAGTTTCCTATTGTGGGTGTTGTGTTTTGTGATCCCATGATCCCAAGATAGGCGGTTCCTTTTATGAAAAGATAATTAATTCAACCCTAAGGTTCCTGATTTAAATTTAATTACTTGATTTAAATTAATTTGCTTTATATTATATTTTGAAAACCTAATTTTTCATAAATTGGGTATTTGAATTTGATTTGGCAGGAAATTGGACCCCCCCCCCCTAATTCCAATGAATTGGGGTGTGTTTGTGAAACTGTATGGAAATTAAATTTTGAAATTTAAATTGTGATATTTAATTGTGAAATTGATTTGAAATTTTTATTTGATGAAAATTAATTAAATTGTTTTGATAGAAACCTGGTGGTTTTATCTTGGAAAAAGGAATGATTTTATTAAAAAATCATTTGGTTTTTAAATTCAAATTGTCATATTGAAATAGGAAAAATATCTTTAATTGTATTTTTAAAAGTTTGGAAATAAATTTACCATTATGGATTTTTTTTTTGAGAACATGAAATCCTAGGTAGTTTGTGATTTATTAGGGAAAACATACTAGGATGGAAATTCCCTAGCAATGGATTGACACTTTACAACTCTAACATAATTGTATTGGTAGATCTTATCCCCAGTGGTATTTTGGTTAGTCTTCTTTGGCTAGTGTTAGAGGGATGTGTATGTAAATTTTTATTTTCATTATATAAGTGTGTGAGGATACCATAAACTATAACTATAATACCTCTTGGAAGATGATCGCGTTCCTTATTTCTAGGTTTTTGATATATATTCCATTTTTTATTAACTATTTTACACATGCCTCATTAATTTATATAAACTATTTTACAAAAAAAATTATTAATACATCTGTTTAAAGTATTTCCATCAATTGAAATGAAAAGGATTATTTGTTTTAAATAATATTTTTAAAAGGAATTTCTATTATATAAGTGGAATTTCTATTATATTAAAACTGAAATATTTATTTTGTTTATTAATGTGCCATCATATTATAGAATCTTTGGTGATAACCTAATGTGATTTTAGCTCATACCCAACTTATTCCTTTTGGTGGTTTTATATTTTATCATATTGGGTTCAAGAAAGGGGAAAGAATCACTTGGAGGTGGTAGTTGTTGTTGATATTTTGTCTTAATCTACTGTGTCCACCATGACTTGGGTTGTTATCCTATTTTCTAGTACTTTTTGGTTGTACTTTAGGTTTGTTTACCTATTTGAATTCTGGTATAGTTTTCCCAATGGATTTTTCTTTCATGCATACTAACTTGTATCTCTTTATTCCATTGTGTTTGTGGAAAATTAATTCCCACATTCATAATATTTGATGCCAAGTTCTTGTATCCAACCCATGGGGATCAAGAACACCCTCCGGGGTATGTCAATGTTGGATCAATTATCAGGGTACCATGGTATCTAGGATGGTTTGTGACTCCAAAACCAAGTAATTAAAATAATAAAACTGGTAATCATGATGAATGTATATTTCTTAGGTTCCTACCCTTCAAGTGGTGTCACTTCATTGGGTTATTTGGTAGGCTCAAATTCCTTTCATTGGATCATGGAGGGTCCTTAAAATCTTGTTCCCTAGTTAGTCTTCCCTATCCTATGTTATGCACCAAGATCAGCTGATGCCATTGCCTTACCAACCCTTGACATACTCACTATTACTAAATATATACTCTACCATATCTCTCAACAAAAACCTTTGATACCACTCTATCATGACCCCCTACCTCTAAAGGAACCCCTCATAGACCAATAGTGAAGGAACAGAGATAATGACTTTGGATTCTCACCTCTAGTAGGCCCCGGGTTAGATACTAGCACTAAGGGTATAAAAATTTAACATATGGAATGATTTTCCCTTTAAAATGATATAATATCAGGAAATAGGATATCAATGATCATTCAAATCCATGAAATAATATAAAATAAAGTTACCAAAATCATCCCATGGTGAATGAATAATGTAAAAAAATACAATTAATCTATAAATAAATACCCAAATGAAAATTCTTATAACTGTGACTCAGTGGTAGCCCTAAAGTTTGAGCTAGAAATGTCTAGAACAGTCCAAAAAAGTAATCCTAAAACCCAAAAAAAATTATATAAGTAAGATGATAATACTAGTATACTCAGTAGGATAATTGACCGCGTTGTCGTGACACATCAAATTGATTATGTTTTTAAGGTTGATTTATAGTCTAGGGTAGACCCTAGGTCGTCTCTCAAGGAGCGTTGGTAGGTTTAGAGTGTGTATTTTTAATAAAAATGACTAAGAGAGGGGGTGGTTTTGAAAAGAGTTTAAAACAATGACTTAGTTGAAATGGCTTAAAAATTGAGTGACCAAGTGGATTTTGAAAAATATGAGATAAAAGGGTTGATGTGATTTCACTACACACATATCAAGTTCATTGTTCATAGAGATTCATCTTAGTTTTAGAGTAATTCTTTGGTTGGAGTTAATTGGAATCCCGATTAATTCCTAAGCTTTTATTTCAATGCTTTAAGGACCCAACCTTGATGTAACAATCGTATTGTCAAGGTCCAGTACTTATGCATGGAATAAGAGCTTCCAAAGCATATTGAAATCTCAATAATGTGGGTATGAAAAGGATTCTTGTGATGTCCAATCGGAACAGCACAAGTCACGCACTCAAAACCTCACACCGATCGGTTAGAAATTAAGAGCATAACACTCACATGCATAAAATCAAGCATTCAAATATGAAATAAAATAAGATACATGGAATGAAATTTTTAAACACCCAAATTACTCCAAACCAGTAGCTAATGTATGCATCGGAACTCCCTTGACATGTGTGTAGCTCCCTCACAACGAACACCCAACTTTAAGCTCGACATCAGGGGGAGGAGGAAGCTCGGGTGGAACTCCTTCTTCATCCTTGATTAACCTATGAGGATAGGGGCCTCCAGAACCTCCAAGGTGATTAGGAGACTCCTCTAGGACTCCAAATTGGCAGCACTTCACTCCTTGTCCGAACTTCCAAATGAGGTTCCCATTGGAAGGTTGTTTTAGGCACACAGATTTCATCAATCCACTTGCACGACGCGTTTAGGCCTTCAGACAGTCTTATCTCGCTTTGGAGAAAATATAAAAGTTGTATCCCTACCTATTGACTGTCTCCACCGAAATTTTGGCACTGTTTGGACAAATAAAGCTCAATATATTTATAAAATACAGAACACCGCATTTGACTTGGTCCAAATTCGGTGGCTTGGACAGATCAGTTCGTATGGTCCCTATACATGCCGAATCAGGATTGTATTCCTTAATATGCAATGTAGCCTATTAAATTTTGAATAGGCTCACATAATTTCAGCCCATTTGGATGCACAGATGTCGTGTACTATGCAAAACAGTGGACAGATGTCCATGGATCCATGCAATTTTGGCCCATTTTTCTTTCACTTCATCAAGGGCCCTCCAAATCACCTCCACCTACATTGAAATAATAAAAACAAGTAACATTGACCATTATAATATTGATTAAAATTAATTGATTTATTCAAACATAAAGTGAAATTCATTATTATATTTGGAATATTCATTACTAAACTAGTTTAAAACTGCGGTGTAAGGATGGAATAAAACAGTGAATCGTGGTACGATCACACCCCCACACCTAAACATTTGCACTCCTGGGAAAAGTCACATATCCAAATACAATGATGAATATATATATATATATATCCAACATCCTGAACACTTATCATTTGAGTAAATTTTTATTAAAGTAAAGTGATCAATGCACGAACCACACCAAGGAGTTCTTCCCAGTGAAAATGGAAAAAGATGTGTCATAAATCATATCACAATAAAATTCAAAGAGATTTATGACACCAATATGAGCAAGGAATTCAAAGGTCAACCATTACACTAACTCTCCATGTGTGTGTGTGAAAACCATTCCATGTTATTCTTTCTACTTTCTATCAAATAAATATAGGTTATTTTAACATTATTCGGCTTTAAATGATTTTTCACCGAACCTGTCCTACATCCTTTGCAATCATATTTCAAGACCCACTCATTTAAGCATTCCCAGAAGTCAAACCATAAGCTCCCAACCTAGATATCCCCATATGTTGCACATTTCATCACTCCCCTCATTTATTATATTTTTTTTTGAAGTTGCAATTGGAACAAATCTCACACTCATCTCTCAACCGTTTGTTTGATCTCCTCACGACACTAATTGTAATAGTTATAACAAGATAAAAGGTTGATAAGGAGTGGTTTTTGACCTACCCAAGACACAACAATTTTTTTTTGAGGGTGTACAACAGTCGGACATTAGGTACACACGCATAGGTCAATCTGGTACAGTAATGAAACAGACCAGATAAGGAACGAACGTATGGAAATATAATTTAAAGCTGAAAAATATTGACCCAACATATATTTACCATATATTAACTAAGAAATAATCACACTTTTTGGTTTGGAGCAAATTTTTTTTGGAGATATTAGTGACACAGTTTTCCCAAAAACTACTCACACAATGGGCATCAATCATCTCAAAGGTTTCACATAGATACGACCATTTATATCATTGACAGAAAACCAATTCACTAAAAATCACTCCCTGATGTTAAATTCATACAAATACTCTTTTTAGCCTTCGTTATGGTATTTTTACTTTCCCCACTTTATGGTCTCCACATCATGGAATTTTGAAATTGTTGATGGGGAAAAATAAAAATACCATAAAGAAGGCCAAAAAAAGAAAACAAAAGGAGAAAACAATGAAAATTCCTAGCTATCCCAGGAATGTATCCACCCCCCCACACCTAGAGTATGCAGTGTCCTCACTGAAGTAAAAGAGAATGTGGCAAGGAAGGATAAAACCTGGTGAATTTCATTCATAGTGTGCTTCTTGAACTTGGAGTTCCTCCATCGGGGACTCCAGAATGGGTTCATGAAAGTGCTTCAGCCACTGCCCATTGACAGTGAAGGTTTGCTTGGTTTCTTTATTTTGAAATTTAACAACACCAAATGGAGAGACATTAGTAACAATGTATGGTCCAAACCAGCGGGAACGAAGCTTACCAGGATGCAACTTCAGCCTTTCATTATAAAGGAGGACCTTCTTCCCAATATGGAACTGACGATGAAGGATAAGACGGTCATGGGAAGCCTTGGTTCTCTCCTTATAAATCCTGTAGTTTTCATATGCATCTCTTCTCATTTCCTCTAGATCCTAAATCTGCAACTTCCTTTGAGCACCTGCACCAGAATGATTAGAATTGCATTGCTTGGTGGCCTAGTAGGCCCGGTGCTCAATCTCAACAGGGAGGTGACAACTCTTTCCAAAAACTAGCCGATATGGTGACATGCCAATTGGAGTTTTGAATGCAGTACAGTAAGCCCATAATGAATCATCGAGTCTAAGACTCTAGTATTTTCTGTTTGGCTGAACCGTTTTCTCAAGAATCTATTTTACCTCTCTATTTGACACTTCGGCTTGAACATTTGTTTGTGGGTGATAAGCAGTAGACACTCGATGCCCAACCCCATACCTGCGCAAAAGAGATTGCATTGTGCGGTTGCAGAAATGAGAACCCTGATCAATGATGATAAACCTAGGTAATCCAAACCTACAGAATATTTGTGTTCTCAAAATTTCCACAACTGTCTTGGAATCATCTGTCCTCGTGGCTCGTGCCTCTACCCACTTTGAAACATAATCCACTATCAGAAGAATGCAAAGGTTCCCAAATGAATTGGGGAATGGTTCCATAAAGTCAATGCCCCAAACATCAAAAATGTCATGGAAGAGAAAGGGTTGTTGGGGAATCTCATTTCTTTTAGAGACATTCCCCATTCTTTGACAACGAGGACAATATTTACAGAATTCATGGGAATTCCTAAATAATGTGGGCCAAAAGAGACCAGAATCTAAGACCTTGCGAACAGTCCGTTGGGGACCAAAGTGGCCCCCACAAGTAAGTGTGTGGTAGAACCTAAGGCAGACTGAAACTCACTATCGGGAACACAACGCCTAATAACTTGATCACTACAAGTGCGCCATAGGTAGGGGTCATCCCAAATATACCAACGGGACTCATGTTTTAGACGGTCGGCCTAGTTTTTGGTGAAATCAGCAGGAATGCAAGACGCTACCAAATAATTTACAATTTCAGCATACCAAGGAATAGCATCTTGCACTCGGTACAATTTCTCATGAGGAAACAATTCATTTATGGTAATACAGGGGGATGATTCAATGTCCATGGATGGTAGAATCCTACTGATATGGCCAGCAACCACATTCTATGCTCCTTTTTTATCCCTAATTTCTAGATCAAATTCCTGAAGGAGGAGCATCCAACGAATGAGACGTGGTTTGGATTCCGGTTTCTTAAGGAGATATCGGAGGGCTGCATGGTCTGAGAACACAATGACTTTGGACCCTAGAAGGTATGAACTGAATTTATACAAGGCAAAAAAAATGGAAAGAAATTCTTTTTCAGTTATGCTATAGTTTCCTTGGGCAGGGTCCAGAGTATGACATGCATAAGCTATGACATGTGGAACTCGGTCGACCCTTTGTGATAAGACTGCCCCAACTGCATAGTTAGAGGCATCACACATGAGCTCAAATGGTAAATCCCACCGAGGTAGTTGGATTATCGGGGGTGATGTGAGACTCCATTTTAACTTATTGAAATCTTCCTCATATTTTTTTATCAAAATCAAATTCTTTTTCTATTTGGAGTAATCGGCAGAGGGGGAGTGCAATTTTACTAAAGTCAAGAATGAAACGACAATAAAATCCATCATGACCCAGGAAAGACTGCACATCCCGAACATTTTTAGGGAATGGTAGGAAGGAAATGATATCTACCTTTGATTTTTCCACTTGGGTACCTTCCCCAGAAATGACATGTCCCAAAACTATGCCTTGTCGCACCATGAAATGTCATTTCTCATAATTTAATATGAGATTCTTTTCAATACAGTTACGTAGGACAGAAGTAAGACTACTCAATCATTCATCAAAAGAGGATCCATAAACAGTAAAATCATCCATAAAAACCTCCATGCAATTCTCCAGGTAATCCAAAAAAATACTAACCATACATCGTTGGAAAGTACCTGGAGCATTGCACAGACCAAATGGCATCCTTCTATAAAAAAATGTACCAAAGGGGAAAGTAAAGGTTGTCTTTTCTTGATCCTCAGGGGAAATATGGACCTGAAAGTATCTAGAATACCCATAAAGGAAACAGTAATGGGACTTCCCTGGTAGCCTCTCTAGAATCTGGTTAATGAATGGCAATGGGAAATGGTCCTTCCTAGTGTGTTGGTTTAGTCGACGATAGTCTATACAGACACGCCAACTATTCTGCACACGAGTTGGAACCAATTCATTGTTTTCATTTTTAACTATAGTAAGTCCAGTTTTTTTAGGAACTACTTGAACGGGACTGACCCATTGGTTGTCAGAGATAGGGTAAATGATTCCAGTAGCCAACAATTTTGTTACTTCTTTTTTAACAACATCAAGTAGGTTTCGGTCCAGTCGACGTTGTGACTTCCTCACTAGTTTAGCCTCATCATTTAATAAAATATGATGTGTAAAAATTGATGGGCTAATTCCAGTAATGTCAGCAAGTGTCCATACCAAAGCTTGTTTATACTTCCTCAAAAGATCAAGCAGCCGCAATTCATGCTCAGGAGGGAGTGAACTAGCAACGATGACGGGCAACTTGTTTCCATTCTCAAGATATGAGTATTTTAAATCTTGAGGCAGTTGTTTCAGTTCCAATTCTGGGGTATTTTGGATTGATGGAAGTGTTTGTGAAAGTGAGAAGTCACTGATCTCATCTAACTACTCAATGGTAACATCCTCAGATGAAGAATGAGATTTTACAAGCTTAGCAGTATCATCGATGGTCATGTGATCCTCTGTGTTAAAGAAATCATCAATTAACAAACATGCATGACATTTCTCTAGACCGCTACAACAATTAATGCATGATTCATTACCTAACATTTCAATCAATGAAGAAAACTCATAAAGGGGATCAGGTGAATGAAAATAAGTTGATTCAGGGGAAGGGAGAACATCAATTGAATTAACAGAGAGAGAGGAGTGTTCTTCTGAGGGGTGCTTCATGGCATCAAGGATTTTGAAGTGGACAGTATTACCACCAAACTCCATAGATAATGTACCATTGTGGACATTAATTATGGTTTTGGCAGTATTCAAGAAATGTCTCCCCAATATAATTGGGTCATGTCCATTCATCATATCATCTTCCATTTTAAGCACGTAAAAATTAGCAGGAAAAATTAAAATTTTCACCCTCACAAGAACATCCTCTAACACACCAGAGGGGTGTGCTATACTCTGATTTGCTAGCTGAACGACAATACCAGTGGGATTCAG
The DNA here is from genome assembly GCA_963277665.1 of Viscum album. Lineage (NCBI taxonomy): Eukaryota > Viridiplantae > Streptophyta > Magnoliopsida > Santalales > Viscaceae > Viscum > Viscum album. The sequence goes on from OY728156.1 coordinate 60,129,153, forward strand.
TTCACCGACCTGCAATGAAGAGTAAATAGAGTGAGGCATCACATTAATAGAAGCACCTAAATCAAGCATAGTGTTGGAACATGAATACACCCCTATGGTGCACGGAATCGAGAATGTCCCAGGATCATTGCACTTGGTGGGAAGTGATGGCTCTATCAATGCTGAAACATTCCTCCCCAATCTCACCTTCTCACCACCACGAATCCTCCTTCATTGTGTACACATCTCCTTCAGAAACTTGGCATATCTTGGAATTTACTTCTCAGCATCAATCAAAGGAATGTTAACCTGTACTTTCTTGAAAGTTTCCAAGATTTCTTTATCAAGTTCGTTTTCTTTTTGTTTCCTATGTTGGACAGCCCTTTGAGGAAATGGAAGAGGAATGGTTGGGATAGGTGACTCATCAATAGCCATAGTCTTTCCTTTGGAAGGGATTCTCTCAGGAAAAGGGTTTTCTTCTCTTGGACCATTTTCAGCAGTTGGGATGGTGGTTTCCTTTGGATGGGATGACTCTAATGGAGGGGTCATTTGGCTTTTGAGTTGTGTCCCACTCCTAAGGGTGATGGCACTAACATTTCCTTTATCCCTAGGGTTTACTACTCGTTGAGATGGTAGTTTACCCAACCCATGACTTTGGATTTCCCCCACTGAGTTGGCAAGTTGTCCTGGTTGGGTCTTTAGGTCTTGTATGGCTGCTTGGGTAGTTTGTTGGAATTGGATATTATTGGAAGCCATTTGCTTCATCATATCTTCTAGGCTAGGCTCGATTTTTGGAGGGGGTGGTTGGAATGGCCTTTGGGTGGTTGAGGATTTCTGGGTGGTGGTGGATGACTACTCTGACCCTGTTGGTTCCATTGCTATTGAGGTTAGTTTGAATACCCCCCTTGCCTATAGGCTTGGTTGTCCTTCCACCCTTGGTTGGATGAATAGTATGGTTCTTGCCTAAAGGGTTGGTTAAAGGGGCGTCCTGGAAATATTTTCTCACAACTTTTAGAAGTTTCTCTCAATTGAGGACATTGGTCAGAATAGTGGGTGTCAGAAGAGCAGATTCCACAATGGATGGGAGGAGGAGATTGAGATTTCCCTTGGGAGAGAGCAAGTTTTCATAGAAGGGTACTTACCTCTTCGAACTTCGTGTCCACCTTCTTCTCAAACTCAGTACTTTGCACCTCATGGACACCTCGAATGGGAACACTGGACCGTGTACCAATTTGTTGAGTGTTTTGTGCCATGCTCTCAATGAGGTTTCTTGCAGCAATTGGGGTATTATCTACCAGCGCACCACCTGCAGCAGCATCAATCATATTACGATCTAGTGGAATTAAACCTTCATAAAAATATTGAATTAAGAGTTGATCACTTATTTGGTGGTGTGGGCAACTTGAACAAAGACTTTTAAATATTCCCCAATATTCATGAAGTGTTTCCCCTTGAGATTGTCTTATACCACATATTTCTTTCCTTATAGTTGCAGTTCGAGAGGTTGGGAAATATTTTTCAAGAAAAAGGCACTTCATGTCTGCCCAGCCTCTTATTGGTGAATTAACATAGTACAACCAATCTTTCGTAGTGTCTTCTAAAGAAAATGGGAATGCTCTAAGCTTTATTTGTTCCTCATCAACATTAGCAGGTTTTAATGTTGAACAAACAGTATGAAATTCTTTTAAGTTCTTATGAGGGTCTTCTCCAGGTAGTCCATGAAATCTTGGTAATAAATGGATTAAACCATATTTTAATTCAAAATTAGGTGCATCGCCTTGAATTTGAATGAAAGTGGGTTGGATATCAACATCAGGTGAAGTTAATTCTTTTAATGTTCGATTATTTTCAGCCATGTTATACAAGTTATTTTTAATTTTAACTTTGTTTTCAGAAGAAGAAGAAGGATCAAGAATAATTTTAAGATGTGATGTCTCCTCCTTCAAAGTGTGGTCTTGTATGTCTCGGTTTCGTTGATGTAGGATCCTCTCTGGTTCGGGTTCAAAAGTTTGTAGGTCTCCCAGAGTAGAACGCGTCATACACAGAACCTACGCAATAAATAAATTAGAACACAAGAATAAATTAAAAGGTAGAAGATAAAACAAACGAATATTCACAAAAATTACAAAAAATTTATCAAAAACACGCACAAAAAAAACCAAAGCGCTCCCCAGCAACGGCGCAAAAATTTGACTGCGTTTTCATGACACGTCAAATTGATTATGTTTTTAAGGTTGATTTATAGTCTAGGGTAGACCCTAGGTCATCTCTCAAGTAGCGTTGGTAGGTTTAGAGTGTGTGTTTTTAATAAAAATGACTAAGAGAGGGGGTGGTTTTGAAAAGAGTTTAAAAAAATGACTTAGTTGAAATGGCTTAAAAATTGAGTGACCAAGTGGATTTTGAAAAATATTAGATAAAAGGGTTGATGTGATTTCACTACACACATATCGAGTTCATTGTTTATATAGATTCATCTTTGGTTTAGAGTAATTCTTTGGTTGGAGTTAATTGGAATCCCGATTAATTCCTAAGCTTTTATTTCAATGCTTTAAGGACCCAACCTTGACGTAACAATCGTATTGTCAAGGTCCAATAATTATGCATGGAATAAGAGCTTCCAAAGCATATTGAAATCTCAATAATGTGGGTATGAAAAGGATTATTGTGATGTCCAATCGGAACAACACAAGTCACGCACTCAAAACCTCACACCGATTGGTTAGAAATTAAGAGCATAACACTCACATGCATCAAATCAAGCATTCAAATCTGAAATAAAATAAGATACAGGGAATGAAATGTTTAAACACCCAAATTAATCCAAACCAGTAGCTAATTTATGCATCGGAACTCCCTTGACATGTGTGTAGCTCCCTCACAACGAACACCCAACTTTTAGCTCGACATTGGGGGGAGGAGGAATCTCGGGTGGAACTCCTTCTTCATCCTTGATTCCCCTATGAGGAGAGGGGCCTCCAGAACCTCCAAGGGGATTAGGAGACTCCTCTAGGACTCCAAATTGGTAGCACTTCACTCCTTTTCCGAACTTCCAAATGAGGTTCCCTTGGTTCCCTTTTATAGGAGAATTGGAAGGTGGTTTTAGGCACACAGATTTCATCAATCCACTTGGACGACGTGTTTCGGCCTTCAAACAGTCTTATCTCACATTGGAGAAAATAGAAAAGTTGTATCACTACCTCTTAAATGTCTCCACATAAATTTTGGCACTGTTTGGACAACTACATCTCATGATATTGATAAAATACAGAAAACCACATTTGACTTGGTCCAAATTAGGTGTCTTGGATAGATCAGTTCGGATGGGCCCCATACATGCCAAATCAGGATTGGGTTCCTTAATATGAACAGTAGACTATTAAATTTTGGACAGGCCCACAAATTTCAGCCCATTTGTATTCACGGATTTCGTGTAATATGCAAAATAGTGGACAGATGTCCATGGATCCATGCAATTTTGGCCCATTTTTCTTTCACTTCATCAAGGGCCCTCCAAATCACCTCCACCTACATTGAAATAATAAAAACAAGTAACATTTCCCATTATAATATTGATTAAAATTAATTGATTGATTTAAACATAAAGTGAAATTCATTATTATATTTGGAATATTCATTACAAAACTAGTTTAAAACTGCCGTGTAAGGGTGGAATAAAACAGTGAATCGTGGTACGATCAATCATACCCAAAGTCTCTTTTCCATATGTGAAAAGAGCATACTAATACACCAGTGATCAAATAGTAAAACCAACAACACCTAAACAGATTAACTAACCAAACCCATCTTCATTATAGCACTTTCACCAAATAAAAAACCTAGGTATAGTAGCATATTAAAAATCATGTCAATAAAAAGGTACCCCACTCTACTTTTCAATTTATTTTTCACTCTCACACCCCAAAAATGTATGTCTTGGTGATCCAATTTCTTATGTTTAACTTCTTATATGTAAACACCTTGTCCATAATAACACATCTCACTCAAAGACACCTAGTCCATCACATTACATCACATCTCACCCATAAAAAACCGGGCCATCACAACACATCCATAGATCCATAACCAAAGTAGTAGAGTATCATGAACCTGAAGGAGATCAACCTTGTCCCCTCCTCCTACCATAAAATACCACCACCATTTTCCACCTCATGGTATCATTAAAAATCACCACAAATATACATTTTAATTTTATCCATCACAACTCATGCATGTAAATGTTTTTTGGAAGAAAGATCAGCGAAGAGTAAGTAACCATCCATCCACCCTCACCACCGGGATGTTGGGAAAAAACACCCCCAAAACATCTGGTTACCATCACATGGTGCTTGAAATGGGTGTGTGTGTGTATCAAAATCACAAGTACAAATTTTATATATATATACATGTACACATAACCCTATCCTATGGGTTCACCACAAAGTAATATCCCAACACACAACATCACCAAGCCTCATAACCTCCACCACTTTCGTTTCCACCACTAAATATAAAACAAAACATGAACATGCCACAATATATATACAACATTCTTGATTTCTTTTAAATTTAATATAATTTTTATATTTCCTATTACCAACCAATTCAAATTAATTATCCCATTCATTTCACATTTATCAATAGCCATTTAAACCACACATACCATTTCAAAATAAGTGTTCATTAATTATTTCATCCCATTATCCAAACCAAACCATCCCATGCCATTTCAATTTCATTATTAACCAATTATTCCATTAATACCAAGAAACTAGAAAAACACACCACATCACAACAACCACCCATCTTTGTCATTCTAATAAACCCCACATTTATACCATTTCACAAATATTGTCACTTTCAAAACATAATTGATTTCCACATCACACTCACTTACCACATATCATATCACCTTCCCCACACAACACAACCACAAATCACCACCACACACCACAACTAAACATCAAGTATTCATATAACTTATTTTATATTTAACAAGGGTATTTTTATTCTTTCACTTGCTTATTTTAAGGGATGTCTCATACAATTCATAATTTACTAGGGAAACCAATTATTTACCTAGATATAAGTGATTATCTAATTCCATTTTGGGTGATAAAAAACACACAAAAAGGGTTCCATAGTCATAATAATAATAGTGCAAATGAATCCTCCAATAGCCTTGTTTTTTAGTGAGGCATCAAGCCCATAAAATTACAATATCGAATAATATAAAGAGCTATAAAAATAAAATTTCATTCACCTTTGTCCTTTAATTTCAATTAAACTAATTATTTTTTTTCTGGTGCATAATATATTCTCAAAATATAATAAGATCATAACCCCTCCCGAATGATACAACTAAATGAGAGATTAAGGATCTAATGCATCAAGAAAAACATTTTAAACCACTTCACATGGTTAGAATTGGAAGGAGGCCACCACCAAGCACCATTACAAAGTGAAACACCTTGATCACATAAAAATAAGACATCGCGATATATTTTTTGAAAACATCATTTAATCAACATTTTACCTTTGCTAGAAACCTCTATTAGATGAATAATAGGGAGAAATAAGGAAAAGAAAAGAAAGAAACATACTTATAACCTCTAAGGATCAATATCTCACGGATGAGGTTGAAATCCATTTAAAAGGGGTTGTAATAATTCCTTGGGATGCACATGGGATGCCTAAAAATCAAGAAGAAATTTGGCAGAATGAACGGGTTTAAGGATCTTTTGGGTTTTATACCTAGTCTGAAAAACACAAGACTACGACACAGCCTACAACACCATGCTACAGAATTTATAAAAAAAGAATATAGTGCATGGGGAAGGGTTCATTCCATATCCTGGATGGTCAAACATCTCTATGAGGAACATGTCTATCTCTAGGTTATAGATTAGATAAAATAGGGGAAGGGAACATGGTTCATCCAAGGATTCTACGCTATAGAACCCAACAATATGAAGGGGGATACACCATAGCCCATCTCCATAACACAAATATGAAAAAATTATAAGTAGAACCAAAATAATCCTATGATATACCTTATATAATATATCTCATATTCATATCATAGATAAAATCCTTATAGTGAAACCCCATGTTCCATGTTGTAGATCTCCCTTTACTAATTTTCTTAGATACACTCTTTCATTTCCCCTTTGAACTCCTCAAAACCTCCTATAAACACCACCACCACTAGAATTAATACCAAATAATGGGTTATAATTTATATACTATTACATGTGTAATATTATTCTAATTCATATAGAATACCACTATTTCATGTCTTGGTAATTTTTTAATTTTAAATCCAATATTTTAACTCAAAACATATCTCCCCTTCAATAATAAATACCCTGAATAACCCCATGGTAAATCACTTATAAAATTTGATATGGCTCCCAAAATAAATACATATATCTCTACTTAAGACCTCTATAAAAATATAGATGTTTTTGTCTTTCCCTAATCCAATACTTAAATCCATTAACTCCTTAGTAAATGAGTAAACTTCAAGTATGAGGTAACATTCCTTCCTCATCCATTCACATTCCTTCTTCTATTATTCATAAATAAATAAATCATAAAAATTTAATTAATTAGTATATTAACATGATATTAATGTTATGATTCAACTTTATTGTGGTTATAAACAATTTATTAAATATGTATATATATATATATATACATTATCTCTTCCCCTCTTTCAACACTTCCTATTAATGGTCAGTTTTAATCACATATGAGGAAAATATAAATTAATAATTTATCACCAAATTTATGGGTGGTTAGTGTAAATTATGTGTGTGTGTGTGTGTGTCATTATGATACTCTATTATTATTGTAAATTATTTATAACATATACATTATATTTCTCTCTCTTAACATGTATCGTTAACGGTCAATTTTACTGCATATGAGGAGGTTCTCAATTATTTATTTATACATCCTTCATGGATAGTTAGTATAAATTATATAAAATATATGAATGTATTTATATATATATATATATATATATAATTTTAGTTAATGAAACTAATAGATTAATAAAAACAATTAATACAATAATATTGAAATGATAAAGGAATAATTCAAAAAAATAGATCATTAGACCGTTTTATATTTAATAAAAGGTAAATGAATAATTCCCAATAATAATAAATAATCAATAATAACTTAAATTAATTAAATATACTTCTAAAATAATTTTTCAATAAATATAATTTGGTTATATCGAAGGTGTAATAATAAAAAATCCAAATAAGACCTAAGGTAAGAGAACTCCCAAACTCTTTTAGTTTTTTTTATACTCTCTTTTCATTCTATTTCTTCTCTTTGATTATCTATTTTTTTATTTCAAGACTTCTAAATTTCCTTATTTCATATTCCATTTCATTTTTATTGCGAACTATTATCTTCCTTGATGATTTTTATAAAAAAAATTATTTTTCAAAACCTCTCTTTGATTTTTTTGATGTTGTTTATTTTTCTATTCAAGGACTATACTATTTTTATTTTATTGATCCTACCCCTAAATATCCTATATAATGTGATCCCATTTTATTTCAGTTACTCCCAAGTTTATTCATTAACATATTCTTATGACATAATTATGAAACTCATTCTATTATCATTAGTTTATTTCATGTTTATGCTTTCTGGATGTTTCTTTTCTATATGGCACACATTATTCTGAATATAATATGATGTGATGGGTGGTCCTATATTTATATATCCCTTTGATTAATTAGATAAACCTTGATATCTCTTAAGATAATTATGAATAGACACATTGCAATTAATTTTTCATACAATGTTATGTATGGACATGATACAATTTTCTTTTTTCCATTATGTTATGATATCTTGGAAGTAATCCTTGACTTATGTTTATGATATTTCATAATTATACCTATGTCACATTCCAGGTCTTATTTATATTATTGTTATGAATATGATACCATAATTTTGATTTGATGATTATTATTATAAAAAATAATTTTTTTTTAAAATAAAACCACTTTAGGTTAAGTGGGAACCAATGACCATTCAACAAAAGCTCAAAAAACCAAACCAAACCTAAAAACACATCCCTTGAACAAACTAGGTACAAAAATAGAAAAAATTAAAATTTAAAATGGAAGTCAAAGTGTACAAAGGCTAATAGACTTGAGTGAATCTATTATCCTAACATGTCTCATTTTAATACCTCAATCCCAATGCCTAGATAGCTGGTTGATCCATACACCTCGTCGTTGAGCACACCTACACCTACACAAAATCCTTGATGGACGAAACTGTTGAACAACCAAAATGATACCTCTGATACCACCACTAAAATAAAGATAAAGTTAAAATTCACTAAAACCAAAAAATAAAATCTCTATCTTTATCATCATGGAAAAAAACTAATAAAAACCTATAAACACAAAAAATAATGAAAATGAATATCCACCAATAAAACGAATGTTTAATACTGATCACCAAATCTGCCACCAAAATTCCACTTCACCAACTAGTCACCACTTAGACAAGAAGACCATACCCAAAGATCCAAGATTACTTGTTTCTCCTCAAAACATATTATTTCATGGAATTCTACAACCGTAATTACATGCACCAAAATCAAAGAAGGCCACAACATAGATCCAATCCAAATAGCTACCCTAAAAGTATTTTGGGATGAAAGATATAAATTAATTCATAGATAAATTAGAGTTGGTAGAAACACCAATAGATAGAATAAAACTATATTTCTAATAGACACTAATAAATAAGAGAACCACCAACACACACAAAAATAGAAAGAGATATAACAGGAAAAAAACCCATGAACTAAGTCCACTATCAAACAAACCACGTATACAGTCCCAAGAAACCATAATATCCATCATGCTAGACTAAATTAGGATCTAAAATTATAGACTAGTAAAAAATATTAAAAGGGAAATGGAAGAAGTCCTTGATATGAGAGGAGATTTCAAAACAAAACCCACTAGACATGAAAAATCATAGAATCTAGAGAGGATAAATCCCCAATCCAATGCTATATTGTCAATATCCCAAGCCACAAAAGGCACTATCACACTATAACAAGATGGGTTATATCATGATAGGAAATAAAAAAAGTAAAAGAGGTACAGGAATAAAGCTTCTATCATAGAACAAACACTTAAGAAAAAGGAAAAAACCTGAAGGAAAATGAGACCCTAAGGAAACCAAATTCAAGAAAACAATGGGATTTAATCCTCACAAAGTGGGTAGAAGGATACAATTAATGAAATTCATCATAGTCCTGATTCTTTGAGAAGACTCCAAGGAAAACCTACTAGGTATTAAGGGAGAAAATATTGAGGGTCACTTGGAAATAATAGATACCTTGATTGATTTTTAATTTTTTGATAATGAATATTATGCTCGCATGTGTACTAATGTTTATTTGTGTATCCTCTTCATTCTTATTATTTCACCTCTTAGTAGGATTTTAGTTCAGCCTTTATTATAAGTATTTCCATAGGTGATCAGATGTATTAAGAAGATTATGAAAGCCAATATAAGGTCTATTATGAAGGATTTAAATAAATTATAAAGTTTTAAGTGATTTAATATTGTGTAAGCCTAATTTTCTAAGACATTAAACCTATTGATATTGGGATTTGTATATTCTAATTAAAAGGGATCTAATAATCCTGTATTGGTCACTATAATGAAATCAATATATAGTTATATAATCCTTAAGATCTATTTTTTTATAGACTTAGGTGGGATCATGGTATATCTATATGATGTGATAATATTTCCTAGGAATTTTATATATATGGTTTTCTAGGTGGATGATAAAATGGATGTTGAGGGTATGAATCCATTTGAAAGACTTAATAATTGTATCACTCCATGATTTTAAAATATGAACATCACATTTGATAGTGTGTATAAAATATAACACCAATTATATAAGGGAATATAACATCCAAATACTTTATGATATATTTATTTTTAAATAAATTTAATCTCTTCGATAGCTTGCAATGCACATAACACCAGGTTTAAATGAAACACGATACTTTATTAAAATATTATTATTTAAAAATAAACATTATAACCTAGCTGTTAAATTGGATGGTATAAATAGTACTAACTAAATTAATAAAATTATAGTTATATATTGATTATAAATAAAATTATAATCATTTAAAAGAAAAAAACATTTTCTGAACAACTGTTTTTTTTCTAAAAGATGGTTTAGCCACGCTTTCCATGCATAATTTAAAATTAAATTTTACCAATTTTAGAAATTTTATTTGATAAAAATGACTTTATTTTTTATATTATGATATAAAATTTAGTTTATGGTGGATTTTTGGGATTTTACTGAAAAGTTTTATTTTTGATGAATAGTGAAAAATACAAAATTTTAATTGAAAATTGTCTTTTCATTTAAATTATTTATAAAATTAAATTATTTATAATCTTAAATTATATTTTAAATTGTTTTTAAATTAAAATAATTTCAATTATATATAAATTTATCCAATTTATGTCATTGTAATAATTTTCATATTAATTTTTGACATAAAAACTTTAAAAACTTTTGAACATTTTCTCTTTGAAAACAAATTTTCTCATCGCGCATGTGGGACTAATTTTAAATTAAATTCTACTGATTATTTGAATTTAATTTTATAAAAATAATTACATATTTTTAATCATAATAATTAATATTTTTTAATAATTTCAAATTATTTTTTTTTATAATAATTAGTAAAGATAATAAAAACTAATTATCGTGGTTATGGTTAAAAGTAGTGTTTTTTCATGTTACATGCTCTTATGTTAAAATTAATTTTCAACACACATATGATTTTTAATTGATAAATTATATTTAATATTTTTAATAATTAGGTATTAATTATCCAATAATATTCATTTTATTTTAGGCTTAAATAATTAATTACCATGGTTTAAAAACTAATTACCTTAGTGGAAACTAAAGTGGTAAAAGGGACTAAACTTAAAGGCTAAGTGATAACATGTTTAAAACATGTGTTATTTTTTGTATGTTGTATGATTTTGTTTACCATATCATCTATTAACTCCATTATTTATTAATTTTCGTGCCACATGAGTTGATAGTGACCTCCCATTATTGAATACTTTTTTATATTTACAAAAAATTCCACTCCTCAATTATAAAAGGGAACTCACTCTCCTCACTTATTCACACCTATCAATCCATATGTATAGAACAAAACCTACCGAAATCACCTCAAAAATTACATACCATCAAATTAGAATCATTATTTTGAGCATAAATCCAACCTTGGAAGGATTTTGGTGTAAACCTAAGGAGGTTACCTGAAGAGGAGACAATGTTCTTCAACGAGCATTTTTATTTTATTTCTTTTTTAACCTCCATAAATTCTAATAAAATAATTATTAAATAATAAATTTAGTATATTAAATATAATTATATATTTTTATGTTAATTTAATGACCTAAAACCATACCCACTTCCATAAAATGGGTTATTAAATCATTATTCGTGTGTACGGCGGACTGTTACCCCGCATACTGATGTCATTTTTTCCATTAACACCTCTCATAGTTGGGTATGATGATGAATATAAAGTATATATATGATATTTAAAATGTAATTATAATTATTTTTTAATTATATAATATATACACTTTTACTTTTCATTCTATAGGGGATATATAACATCGGTCGCGTGTATGATGGACTACATCCTCGCGAAGTGATGTGTTTTCTATTTCACTAATTCTTAACATGAAATGTGATAAGGATAAAGTTAATGAATATATGTGAAATAAATTATATAATTATGATATTAAGGAAATATTTTTCTTTTTTATATGATAATATATAATTTTATTTCGTACCTTTTCACTCACAGAAAGATGATAACGTCCTTCATGTATGTGTGGACTACAACCTTCACAAAACGATGTGACACTATTTTCATCACCACACCACAAGGATGATATATATAAGTATATTTTAAAAAATAATATGTTACTTATTATATTATTATAATTATTTAATGCTAAAATATTACTTACCTTCTATCCATAATGATCATTGAAAAATAGAAACGATACTCATGTGTACGTATGACCAAATGTCTCCATGATTGAAATATAGTTCATTTTTCATAACAAAATTTCATGATTGGTTTAAAATTATAATTTATGTATAGATATTATAATTATTTCATAATTATTATTTTTTATATTTTTAAATAAAGACCTCTTTGACCATTTTCAACCTACCAAAGTCATTTTTACACATAAGCCAAATATCATTGAAATATCTGACGCAAACTTAATTGATTAAGTAATCATATATAACATGTAAATAAGTGAATAAAATAAAGTAATGAAATTTTAAAATGTTAATAATAAAGTAAATATATAATATACCTTTATTATTTATGAAGATAAATAATTTAAGTGACGATTCAGACTCAAGGTAAGGGTTTATCGTCTCACTTGTACTTCTGTGAGACATATGCCATATTGGAAACTTATTTATTTTTTGTGGTGTATATCCTGAAACTTTTATGTTATATCATGAATTAATTTATATTCATGGTATTCAAAGTTTAATTTTAATTTATTCCTTTAATGGGGTGTATGATTCAAAAGTTACCAAAGTGGTAAGGGTATATTTCACAATCTCATCATTATTCATGATTGTTTTTGTTGAAACCTCCCTTAGGGGAATTATTTGAAATTTATATCATAAAATAAATATATTTTATTATCCTATGGTTATTTATGAAATTTTTTAAGTAATATTACCATTTTTCTCTTTGATAATTAAAATTATTAATAATATGTTTTTAATAAAATCAACGTTTATTTCTCTCTTTAGTTGGAAATTCTTTTTTATCCCGACCAATTTTTTCTAAAAATTATCTTAATTTTTTTTAACCTTTTAAAATTTATTTTTAAATACTCTTTTAACCATTTTTAATTTTTACAAAACATTTTTAAAGGAATCTTCATTTCATTTTCAAAACAATTCCCAGTTGGATTTTACCCAAAAAAATAAAAAAAAATCATTATTTTAACTTGTATGACATGAATGATATTTGACACTATCATGACCAATAAATATTTTAAATATTATTTCACAAGTTTTAAAAAGTTATTTTCAAATAAAATGGTTTCCAAAATATGTTTTAATATTTTATTTTTAAAAATATTTTTAAAGTGAAAAGACTATTTTTCTAAAAAAATGTTTTTAAAAATGTTTTTATGGTATTTTTACTAATCATTGACATAAATAATTTATTTATCTTATGATCCTCTTGAGATTTGATGTATATATATGATTTTTATTATTTATTTGTATATTTTATAATTATTTTGACTAAGTAAATAAAATTTTATTATCATTCACCCTATTGATCTGGATGATTTAGGATTATGTTTATTGATTGGGGAAAGTATTAACATTTTGTATGATAGTTTTTAATTTAAATATTAATATTGATTGTGTTTCATTCCTTTCATATAAGGAATTAATTATACTTTGTAAGTGATGGGTTGGTCCCTCTTAATCCCCTCGATGTATCGTTAGGTCTCATGAAACAAACTAGATTGGTTTTTGGCTGAGGCCTTACCCATTTATATAGATGTCATGGAACAAAACTTGAGGGTATTACATGTGTTTGAAGAAGCCTCTATGGTATTAAATGTCTTGAAACAAGCCTAGATGGTATGTTTTAGATGTGAAAAATTATTCATTCTTTCATTATGAATTTAGTTATTGATATTTCATGTGATTATGTGATTAGTTATAATATCCATGGTTAAGTTTCATGATCATGTGATTATTTGTATGGAATTATTTGATCATCATTTATTTCTAACATATTATTCTCAGGTTATTGATTAAATTTCACGTGTTTTATTTATTTACCTTTTCATATTGATTATTCATTATTTATTCATAGATTTTTTTGTACTCTTACCCTTACTGAGCATCTAAGATCATTCATTTCTTATGTTTTATTTTACCCAAGATACGAGGAAGTATTTTTTGACTGATATGTAGGGATATGCTAAAGGTAATAATGATATTCTCAAAGAAAATTCTTTGTGTATTTTACGTTTTAAATTATAATTTGAATTTGAAGTATATATCTAGTTTACCAAGACTACTAAACTATTTGTTCCTTTGGGATGAGATTCATTGTGTCTTATGCTAATGTAATATAATAAGACACTATATTTGGGTTATAAGGGTTAGGGTCACCATAGTTGGTATCATAGAAAGTTTAGTTGAAACCTTGAGAACTAGATTTAGGAAAACATATATTATGGAACATAAATATATGATAAAATTTGAGGATAAGTATATAATAACATCCTAATGTTTTGGTAAGGAATATATTATATGTTTTTTCATAGAAAATACATCCTTTTCTAGGTACCACAAGTGGACATGGTTTTGGAACAGATGTACCTGGGGGTAATAACTTTGAAAAGGGTGAATTGGACTTGACCCAGTTTCATTTGGAGCATGAAAATGCGCCTTAATTCCTACCTAGTTTGACACTACCAAGGGATATTATTAGAATAAATCAAATTTTCATTATAAAAATTATAAAGGATTTGAAAATAAATATATCCCAAAAGAAACCATGTTTTTTATTATGATATTAGTTATGCATAAAATTTAAAATTTATGTTGAGTGTTTTACTAGTTTTGGGATTATACATTATGTTTCATAATGATGTAATCTAATCTAGTATATTCAATATTTTAGAAATGGTACTTATTAGAAGTAATGGTAACCCCATCAATTCATGTAATCAAAGAATTAAGAATAATCATTTCTTTGATGGGATTAAGCCAATCTTTAAAAGAGAACTAGTCTCCAAAACATTCTCATTATATGAGGACATAGTATTATTTAATAAAAATATATAGAAATAATTATCTTAGAATTATTCCTTTTAAGGGAAGAAAGAGAAGAAGATGATGATAGAGAAAAATATAGATAAAAGGAATAATGGAAAGAAGGATTTTCCCACATGTGATAACTGTAGAAATGAACACCCTGGTACTTGATTAAAATAAAAAGGAGTTTTATATAATATTGAAGAAAAATTACTCCATGATAATGATTTCAAGGGAAATAAAAATATTTTCAATGTTCAATACTTCAACTATAAGGAGATGGGGCACTACCCAAAAAAAATCCCCAAGAATCAAAGGAATATAACTTAAAAGTAGTTAATGGATCATGGTCAATTTTAAAAAATTACCATAGAATAAGTGGAATGATTAATATTACTGTGTTTGGATTAAATAATTATGACATTTGAGTATTTTATTAATTATATCCCAGTTATAAGAATTATGAAATCTATAAGGATTGTACTATAATATTTTTCATTAAGCATTTGAAATCATATGTCGAATGGTACCGATGACAAAGAAAAATGATTCAGTGGAAATTTAACTTCTTGGAAAACAAATTATTAATGGAAATATAACCCTTAATATGTTCCTTATATAAAGATAATGATTTTGGTATAAATAAATGATTGATATTGATAAATTAAACTGGATATTACTAACTACCTTGGAACTAATTAATGATTTGTTGAAAAATTGGTTTATGCTATCATTGATGGAGTTAGCAGCATTTTTGGATTTAATGAATATATCCAATATAATGTGTTTTATTTAAAGAATAAGGAAAAATGAATTTTTTTTAATAAGGTTTTATTTTAATTTAGGTTATTACCATGTTTTAAGAGAATACATGATGAAGGTGTTCACATGGTTAGTGTGTGACAGTTAAGAGCTACTTCATATTGTTTGGGAGATTAATTATAAGATTATTTTGGAAATTCAGTGAGCTTATTTCTTTAGATCTTAATATTTTGGGAAGTTCATAAGGTTAACAATTTATGAAAAGGTTTAAGTTGAAACTTAGATGAGGTTTTAGAGATTAATGTATTACTTCACCATATGGGGATTTATGCATATTGGATAACTTGTGATAACCATATTTATTTTTCATATTAGTTATAGATAATCAAAAAGACTTTTCAACTCTTTTATAGATCATATGATCCCTTAAAAGTGAATTTCAGTTCTTTGGGCATAAAAAATCATTTTTTGGATGTTCATTTCTTCGAGTAAGTAATTAATTGGAAATGATCAAAGCACAACCCAAATATTAAATTCTAATTATTAAATAGAAATATATCAAGTAAATATATTTCCTTATATTCTTATATAGGATCTTCAAACAAAAATGTTATCATATTACCTTCATATTCGATGAATCAAATGGTATTCTAAATCATCAAATATTTTTGGTTTGGAGGTTATTAAATTTAATTTGATCACTCATTTATTTTGATCAATGATCTTTATCACTCCCTATAATTATTTATGCTTTTCTTCCATATCCATATCTTCACCTTCCACCAATGTTATCCTATTTAGAAACCTAGTTATGTGTTATTCCGGATAACTTTCATATTTCTCCTTCTCTCTTATAAAGTGGATGTTTTATTAACCCTTATTATGATGTGGGTTTTTCAATAATGTAATTTTCAAATTCCAAACCCTTGATTAGAAAGATCAAGATTAAATTGAGAGGGCACAATTTATTTAAGAGGGGTATAATGTGACACTATGAGATTTTAAAATATGAATATAAAATTAAATAGTGTGTATGAAATGTGACATAGATAATTGAATGTAATATAACATCCTAATACTTTATGATATATTTATTTTTAAATAAATTCAATCTCTTTGATAGCTTACAATGCACACAACACTAGGTTTGAATGAAACACGATACTGTATTAAAATATTATTATTTGAACATTACCATTATAACCTAGACATTAAGTTGGATTGTATTAATATAAATAAGTTAAAAAAATATATTTTTATCTACTTATTATAAATAAAATAAACATCATTTAAAATAAAAAGAAATGTTTTTTGAACAAATGTATTTTTTCTAAAAGACAGTTCAACCACACTTTGGAACATAATTTAAAATTATTTTTTACCAATTTTAGATACATTATTTGATAAAATTAACTTTATTTTGTATATTATAACATCAAAATTATATTATGGTGAATTTTTGGGAATTTTCTGAAAATTTTCATTTTTTTATGAATAGTGAAAAATACTGAATTTTAATTGAAAACTGCCTTTTTCATTTAAATTATTTATAATGTTAAATTATATTTTAAATTGGTTTTAAAGTAAAATTATTTCAATTATATATCAATTAATTCAATTTAGTTAATTTTAATCATTTTAATATTTAATTTTGATATAAACACTTTATAAAAGTTTGAATATTTTCTCTTTGAAAACCCGCTTTCTCATCGCATATGTGGGACAAATTTTAAATTAAGTTCTTCCACTTAGGTGAATTTTATTTGATAAAATTAATTCCATATTTTTATTAATAATAATTAATATTGGTTAATAAGTTTAACTTAATTTTTTCATAATAATTTGTAAAGAGATTAAAAATTAATTATCACAGTTAAGGTTAAAAGCGGTGTTTTTTCACATTACATGCTCTTGTATTAAAATTAATTTTCAAAACAATAGGATTTTTATGTAATAAATTTTATTTAATATTTATAATAATTTGGTTCAAATTATATAAAATGAATCATTTTATTTTAGGCTTGAATATTTAATTACCTTGGTTAAAAAACTTATTATCGTCGTGGAAACTAAAGTGGTAAAACAATGTAAACTTAATGGATAAGGAATAACATCTTTAAAATATATGTTATTTTTGTTTATTGGAGGGTTTTATTGACCATAAAATAATTAAACTCTATTATTTAAAAATTTTTGAACCACATTAGGTGATAGTGACCTCCCATTATTGAATATTTTTAGGTATTTAGAAAAATGTCACTCCTCCTTAATTATAAAAGGTCACTCACTCCCCTCACTTATCCACACCTATCAATACATTTATATTGAAAAATGGATACCCAAATCACCTCAAAGATCTCATACCATCATCTTATAATCCTTATTTTGGTCATAAATCCAACCCTGAAAGGATTTTGGTGCAAACCTAAGGAGGTTACCCTAAGAAGAGGTAACCTTCTTCAACGAGCGTTTTTAGTTGATTTATTCCTCCACATACTCAAATTATTATTAAAACATTATTATATAATAAAATAAGTATATTAAATATATTAATATTTTTTATGTAAATTTCATTATCTACAACCATCCCCACTTCCATAAAATGGGTTACGAAATCATCATTCGTGTGTACGGTGCACTATCGTCTCGTATACTGATGTCATTTGTTTTTCCATTAACACCTCTCAAGGTTGGGTATGATGATGTATATAAAGTATATATATAATATTTATAAAATAATTATACCTCATGATTCATTATATAATATATAGATTTTTAATTTCCATTCCATACGGGATACGATAACATCGCTCGTGTGTACGATGGTCTACCACCTCACGAAGCGATGTGATTCCTCTTTTATTAACGCTTAACATAGAAGGCGATAAGGATAAATTTAATGATAATACATAACTTAAATTACATAATTATTACATTAATTACATATTTATAATTATAAGTAGATAATATATAATTTTCTTTCTTACCTTTTCACTCACTGAAATATGTAAACATTGTTCATGTATGTGTGGACTACCGCCTTCACAAAATAATTTGACTCTATTTTCATCTCCACACCACATATATGATAAAGATAAGTATATTTAATGAAATAATACAATATTTATTATATTTTTATAATTTTTTAAATATAAAATATTACTTAACTCATTTCCATAATGATCATTGAAAAATGGAAACGTTACTCATGCGTTTGTACAGCCTACCATCTTCATAAAGGCAACGAAGTTCATTTTTCATAAACATATATAAATATTGGTTTTAAAATTATAATTTATCTATAAATATGATAATTATTTCATTTTTATTATTCTATATATGTTAAAATAATTACCACTTTGACTATAGTCAACCTACCAAAGTCATTTTTGGAACATAATCCAAATATCATCGAAACATATGACATAAACTTAATTGATTAAGTAATAACATATAAAAAGGTAATAATAAAAATAAAAGGAATAATAAAATTTAAGAATGTTATTAATAATGTAAATAATTAACATAAGTTTATTATTTAAGAAGATAAATAATTCACATGACAAGTTGGACTCAAGGTAAGGGTTTCTCATCTCACTTTTACTTCCATGAGACATACGCCATATTAAACATATATTTATTTTATGTGGTGTATATACTACCTTGTTTATGTTATATAATTACATCATTTATTTTAATTATATTAAAATTTTCATTTAAAGTTATTTTTTTCATAGGATCTATGATTCAAAAGTTACATAAGTGATAAGGGTTTATTTCACAATATTATTATTATTCTAGATTTTTTTGTTTAATTAAAACTTGAGGGAGTTATTTGAAATATATGCCTTAAAAGATATCTATTTTATTCTCCTATAGTTATTTATAAAAAAAATTAAAGTAATATTACCATTTTCCCTCCCTTTGGTAATTAAAAATATTAAGAATTTTTTTTATAAAAATCGGACTTTATTTCTCTCTTCGGTGAGAAATCCTTTTTCATCCAAACCCATGTTTTCTATAAATGTTTTCAAAAATGTTTTTAACCTTTTAAAAATGATTTATTAAATACATTTTTACCCATTTTTTCTTTTTTCAAAAAAAATTAAAGGAATCTTCATTTCGTTTTCAAAACATTGTCTGGTAGTATTTTACTGAAATTATGAAAGGGATATTTATTTTAACATGTATGGAATGAAAGAAAATTTCCACCTTCATGACCAATTTTTTTTTTAAATATTATTTTAAAATTTTTAAAAGGTTATTTTCAAATAAATTTGTTTTAAATTTATTTTTGGAACTTTTAGTTTAAAAACAAACTTCAAATTAAAAAGGTTATTTTCCACAAAAATGATTTTAAATATATTTTTATTGTTTTTATAATCATAAACTACATCAAACCTTTATTTAAATTATTATATACTAGGGATATTTTGTATTAATATTGTCCCTATTCTTTATTTAGGTGTTTTATGATCAATTGGAATGAGGATGTTCAATTTTATTACCATTCACTCTATTATTTTGGATGGGTTATGATTATGTTTATTGGTTGGGGAATGTATTAACACTTTGTATGATATTTTTTCAATATAAATGTTTATGTTGATTTTGTTTCACCCCTTTAATATGAAGAACAAATTACACTTTTTAAGTGATAGGTGGGTCTTATTATATCCCTTCGATGCATTAGTAGGTATCATGAGACAAACTATATTGGGTTTTGGCTGGGGACTTACCCATTTATATAGATGTATTAGAATAGGCCTTGAAATTATTAGTTGTATTGCAAAAATCCTAGACGATATTAGATGTCTTTGAACAAAACTTAATGTTATGCTTTAGATGTCCGTCATTATGCATTTCATCATTATGAATTCAGTTATTGATATTCCATGTGATTATTCAATTAGTTAGAATATACATGGTTCAGTTTGTGCTCATGTGTAATGGCTCAGACCTCTTCGGCCCATTCCTTTGTCAAAAAGAGGGTCATGAAGTGTTCTGGAGGGTAAAATGGACTTTTCCCACACTTTTCAGAATTTTAAAACTACACGCCGTGTAGTGTGAGTACACGCCTGTACCCCATCGTCGGGTATACCCCGTGTTGAAGGCCATGTTCTTACTGTGTGAAATAAATAGGTACACACCATGTACCCCATACTACACGCCATGTAGTCCCTCCCCGCGTACGCGTTACCTTCAAACCGTGTGTTGACCAGTCAACGTCTATGTGCTGTGTTGGAGCCATGTCCTTACTGTGTGAAATAAATGAGTACACACCATGTATCCAATACTACATGCCGTGTAGTCCCTCCCCGCGTATGCGTCACCTTCAAACCGTGCGTTGACCAGTCAACAGCCGCGTGCCGCGTTGAAGGCCATGTTGGAAGCCGCGTGGTGACCGTGTGAAATGGCCGAGTACACGCCGTGTACCATAAAGTACACGCCGTGTACTTTTGTTTTTATCGCCTATAAAAGGAGGGGTCCCCTACTCCTTTTCAACTCACCCCTCTCCTCCCCATTCCTATGAGCAGAGCTCTCTCAAGAGACTCGAATGCTCTTTTTCTTCCATAACTTCTTCGTCTAAGCTCTGATTTACAATCCATCAGTGGCCATGGGATCGTAACGATGAGGAGGAACTTCTGAGCTTGGATCCTTTGTCTTTACTTCATCCTTTCCTTTCCATATTCCACCTGAGGAGGTTTTTCTGGGTTTTTCCAGAAGCTATGGACGCCGATGGATGTCTTCTAAAGTTGATACAGGGGAGCATTGTTATCAGAACCTGTTAAAGTAGGGATCTTACCTTTGTCTCTCTAAATTGTGCATCTTGCGGGGTGGGTATCCTCTTGTTTTCATGAGAAACGGTTGAAACATTAAAGAAAGATAATAACTGGTTAAATAACGGGGATGGGTAAGTTGTTATGTTTATATTTATATCCTGTGATATGATTTTGTGAATTGAATAGGCTTATGCCTACTGAAAATCATGGTCGTTTGGGGCCTTTTCTTGCACAATTAAATGTTTCCCTATCTTTCTAGAATGTTTTTGTGAATGGAACATTGTTGAATTTGGAATTTTGTTAATCACATAAAGTTGGATGATTTAAAATCTAGAACCCTTGTGTGATCACCCCGGTTGAACAAAATGGAATAATGAACATGTGGGTGTTGGCTTGGATACGTGGCATGTGATGGAGGTGTTTTTGTGGGCTGTTGTGGATTGGGTGAGCAGCGGGGCTATGGTTGGCTTGGTTGTGGTTATGGTGGTTGGTAGCAGGGCTGCATGGATGGGTTTGAATGTGAACGAACTATGGGTTATGAATAATAAATAAAATGTGGAAGAGTTAATGAATGGTGGGGCTTGGTAATGGAATGGAAATAATAATCAATGGGGTTAGCTGGTTAATAAGAGGGACTTAGTTGTGTTGCTTGTGTTTTCCTAACTTGATTTGTGGATGGCAGGGATATTCTTTACAAATGATTGATATGGTTGGTTAGGGATATTTTCCCAGTAGTTAAGGAACTAATAAGCTGATTCTATTAAAACATGAAAACCTAAATGGGGTTGGGGTTGTTTATTGTATGCATGATTTGTAGTAGCAGTGACGAGGCACGTGTTCAGTTCTCTGATTAGAAGCCATAGGTTGGGATGAGTGTTTGGTATATATATATATATATATATATATATATATATATATATATATATATATATATATATATATATATATCTGTATCTTTGTGTTTTATCGCACCCCACCCATGTTGAGCACTTAGGGCCGAACACTCCCATTTCATGGGAGAGGGTGTTTTCCCCATAGTTACTAGCTCCTTCCTACTCCTTCTTCCATAGGTTGTGATGGCTTGAGGCGACCTTACACCCAAGACTCTTTGGGTAGGTTTAGATTGGGGTGGTTTTAGCCCAAGACTCTTCGGGTAGGTTTTACTATTTCCCAAGAATCTTCAGGATGAGGCCCAGGTGTGTGCGGGCAGGATACATGGTTGTGAGGCCCAAGTGTGTGCGGGAGGGATGCGTGGTTGTGAGGCCCAGGTGTGTGTGGGCGGGATATGTGGTTATTGAGGCCCAGGTGTGTGCGGGCGGGAAGAGTGTGGTAGTGTAAGGACGTTCGCCATTAGGAAGAGCAGCTAACTAGTGGGAAATGGTGTGGGGTACCCAATACTCTTGTTCTTATATACTACTACCTGTTGTGATTGTGTTTTGGTGAGTGTGACTGGTGAGGTTGGGTGGATAGATTTCCTTGATAGGTTTCTTCTGTTGTTCTCATGGGACATTAGGATGTCTCCCCACCTTTGCACGAGAGCATTAGGTTTCCCTACTGAGTATACTTGTATTCTCACCCTACGTTTACTTTCAGGTTTCCAAGTGGACTACCAGGTCCGTGCGGGACCCTACTAGATGGGACATTTGGAGTTTTTGCAGTTGTTGTACTCTTGTTTCTTTTGGTATTGTACTTTTGAGCTTTCTTGTACTGATACCTTTTTCAGAACTATTTAAACATGCATGTGGGATTGGTTTGGGTTTATTTATATACACTTGTTCTTTTCCTTTTTGGTGGTTGACTTGTCCTATTTCCCGATATTAAATAATAAAAAGGGTAATGCCTCCCATATTTGTTAAAACTCAAACCCTTGGTGTTATTCTCCACCCCGGGGCCTACTGGAGGCAGGACTCGGGGGTCATTATCTCTCTTTCGCCATTGCAATCTCTTGAGGGGCATCTTTGGTGGGAGGGGGTCATGACAGAATGCTATCAGAGGCTGATGGTTGAGAGATATGAAGGACTTTGGAGTTAGGCACAGTGAGTATTTCATGGGATGGTAGGGAAAAAGTGTTGGTTAATCTTGGTACGTGACATAGGCCAGGGAAGACGGGCTAGGACACGGGATTTTAGGGCCCCCCGTGATCCGATGCAAGGACTCTGAGCCTACCTAACGACCAAGTGAGACTACATTGATTGCAGGGTAGAGACCCTAGGGAAGGTACATGCATCATCATGATTCTGTTTTACTTGATTTGGGTGTTCTAGGAAAAAAATTAATAAAATGATAAAATGAAACCTTGATAAATTCCTTGCTACTTGGGATTAGGCAATCCTTGTTTACTGTACAGCTATGGAACCTGGATGTCGTCCCCGGGTGACTCAGACGGCCGAGGCCCAGCAGGTTTAGGTAGTCGATCAGTTGAGGATTGACCGAGAGGAGGAAGATAGCCAGTGGTAGATGACTCTCCATTCCTTCCAGTGGAAAACCCTCAAGAATTATGATGGTGGTACTTCAGATACAGAGACGGAGGGGTGGCATGAGGAGCTAGGGATTGTTTTTACCTTGATCCTTGCTCCGAGGGAGTACTGGGTTCCCCTAACAGTCAGTCAGCTGAGAGGTGCGGCATGACAGTGGTGGGCGCTCTACCTCGGTGAGAGGATAGAGGCAGAGGTTCCGTGATCTGACTTTGAGAAGGAATTCCGAGATGAATTCCTTTCTTCCATGATCAAGGCGGAGAAGCGGCAGGAGTTACTCTCCTTCCAGTAGGGAAGTATATCAGTACGAGAGTTGGGGATCAAGTTCAAAGATCTCCTACACTTTGCTCCGGATCTCTTTCCAGATGAGGAGTCTCAGGAAAGACGTTTGGAGGAGGCGCTTCATCCTTCACTCCAGTATGTTGTCACCCCCTTCACCCTTCCGATGTACTTAGCAGTACAGAAGAAGGAAGAGGTTGTAGAGAGGATGCACTCGCAGGGAGGTGCACCACGTGATGGGATCCATCCAAGTTCATTGAAGGGGAAGGAAGTCAGCAGAAGGTCTCCTACGACGGGACCTTCCAAGTTCAGGCCAGTGGGAAGCAGGCCCCAGCAGTTCCAGTTCAGATCTTCAGGTCCTCGTCCCTTTTTTACGAGCCCAAGACCGAAGTGTTTTTCTTGTGGAGTTTTTGGGCACATTCAGAGTCGGTGCCTGAACCGATCTCAGTATGGTGGAGGTGGGAAGGTTCAGCGCCCACCTCAGCAGCACCAGTTGTCGGCAAGGCCCTTCCAGCAGCAGTAGGACCATGCTCCCCCGAGGGCAGACTTTGTAGGAGGAGTCCGACCTCAGGGTGCTCCTCAGGGTCCTCGACCAGGGCGTGGTCAGGGAGGTGGACGACATCAGAGAGGTAGAGGAGATGGGAGTGGACAATTGCACGCATCAAATTTGGTAGCTCTAGCAGGACCAGAGGTGGTGCGAGGTACGATTTTTTTGTTCATCACTCTCATTTCTGCTTTGTTCGATTCGGTAGCTTCGCACTCCTTTGTTGCACCTGATCTAGCCCATGCTTTGGGACTAGATGTAGAGAGACTTTCCATACCACTGGTGATGAGTACACTAGTTGGAGGCTAGACCAACGTATCTTGTGTTTTCCGGGGATGTGGGATGATGTTGGGACCACATCGATCTAGTGGGGACCTTATTTTGTTACAGATGCAGCTATACGATGTCATCCTAGTCATCGACTGGTTGTTTTCTGTTAGTTCCATTATCGACTGCTTTTAGAGAAGAGTCATGTTCTCTGACGTGGACGGGAAGCGTGTAGCTTTTGTTGGTGAGAGGAGGTATCAGGTGGGAAGCTGGCATGTGGAGCCTATCCTTTCCTTGTTAGGTGGGTTATCAGTGGTTTCAGATGATGCAGAGATGATGGATGTCCCGGAGGTTTTTGAGGAGTTCCTCGATGTTTTTCCCAAGGATGTTGTGACTCTACCCCCCGACGTGACGTTGAGTTCGGAATAGACTTACAGCCTGGTGCCCGTCCGATTTCGATGGCCCCTTATCGGATGGTACCTTCAGAGTTGCGGGAGTTGTGGATTCAGATTGATGACCTGATGGAGAAGGGTTTTGTTCGACCCAGGGTGTCGCCATGGGGTGCTCCAGTTTTTTTCGTGAAGAAGGCAGATGGTGGTCTCAGGTTGTGCATAGACTACCGAAGGTTGAATCAGGTAACGGTCAAGAACTGTTACCCCCTTCCAAGGATAGATCATCTCTTCGAACAGCTGAGGGAAGTAAGTTGGTTTTCTAAGATTGATCTACGATGTGTATATCATCAGCTGAGGGTGAAGGATAGTGACATCTTGAAGACGGATTTCAGGTGCAGGTATGGGCACTTCGAGTTTTTAGTGCGGCCGTTTCGATTTAGAGATGCACTGGCTGTGTTCATGGGATTTATGAACTTTGTCTTCCGAGAGTTTCTGGACTGGTTCGTCATTGTGTTTATCGATGACATCGTGATCTACTCAAGATCATAGGAGGAGCACGTTGAGCATCTTAGGGCAGTCTTGGAAGTCCTTCGACACCACCAGCTTTATGGGAAATTTTTGAAGTGTAAGTTCTTGACACAAGAAGTACACTTCCTTGGGCACGTAGTGTCTCAGCATGGAGTGCCAGTGGACCCCTCGAAGGTGGAGGCAGTTGTTTCTTGGGAAGCACCAATGATCATGGCAGAAGTTTGTAGTTTCCTGGGGTTAGTAGGTTACTATCAGAGGTTCGTTTCGGAATTCTATTGATTTTCTGACCCATTGACAGCTTTGACTAGGAAGAACCAGGTCTTCCTATGGAGCGAGCAGTGCCAGAAATCTTTTGAATACCTGAAGGAGAAGTTGGTCAGTGCTCCAGTACTCAGGTTTCCAGAGGAAGGGTTTTTGTATGAGGTGTTTTGTGATGCTTTTGGCCTTGGGTTGGGGTGCGTACTGATGCAGAAGAAGGGTGTGATCTGTTATGGGTCTTGGTAGTTGTGCCCTCACGAGCGTAACTATGCCACCCATGACCTGAATCTTGCAGCAGTAGTGTTTGCACTGAAGTTGTGGTGACATTACCTCTTTGGGGAGAGCTTTGTGGTCTTCTCAGATCACAAGAGCCTGCGTTATATATCCTCTCAGTATGACCTGAACTTATGGCAGCAGAGATGGGTCGAGTTCCTCCAAGACTATGACTTCGAGATCTCTTACACTGAAGGTAAGGGCAATGTTGTGGCTGATTCCCTGAGCAGGAAGTCACATAAGAAAGTGGTTCAAGAATTCATTGATGCTTGGAAAGCTATGGTAGAGTTGGCCGCCTTGAACTTGGATACAAGGGCAGAAGGTGTTAGAGGGTGTTTGTTTCAGATGACAGTGCAATCCTCCTTGTTGCAGCAGGTGGAAGAGTCTCAGTGGGGGGACTCTGAGGTGGAAGTGATGCGGGATCGTATCGATCAGGGGAACGCTCCAGAAGGATGGTCAGAGGACAGCTGACATCAGATGCTTTTTCATGGAAGGTTTTCTTTTCGGAGGCGATGCGTGATGGAGTTCTCCTTGAGTTCCATAGCGCAGCCTTGGCGGTACATCCAGGAGTTTCAAAAATGTACCGAGGCCTGAGGGAATAGTTTTGGTGGCCTGGGATGAAACAGACAGTGGCAGAGTTTGTGGCTAAATGCCTAGTGTGTCAGCAAGTGAAGGTTGAACATCGTGTTCCCAGTGGTTTGTTGCATCCTTTAGATGTCCCCGAGTGGAAGTGGGATGACACCTCGATGGACTTCGTCACAGGACTACCCAGAGCTTAGGGAGGTTATGATTATATCTGGGTAGTGGTGGATTGAATGACGAAATCAGCTCACTTCTTAACAATTAAGGATTCGGGCCTGGTGAGTACCTTAGAACAGAGGTACGTAGATGAGGTGGTGAGTTTTCATGGAGTTTCGAAGACTATCATCTCAGATCTGGATACTAGGTTTACCTCACGAGTCTGGAGGGGGTTACAGCATGCTTTTGGCACCCAGCTACGACTTATCACTGCTTTCCACCCCCAGACCGACGGGCAGACAGAGCTGACTATCTAGACGTTGGAGGACATGTTGCGAGCATGTGTTCTGGATTTTGGAGGGTCATGGGTACGACACATGCCTTTAGTAGATTTTTTCTACAACAGAAGCTTCCACTTTACTATTGTCATGGTTCCATTTGAGGATTTTTGTGGAAGACCATGTCGTTCGCCCATTTTCTAGGCAGAGGTTGGTGAGACAGGTGCTCTTGGGCCAGAGGTAGTGCAGAGCACCACAGAGAAAGTCAAGCATATACGTGAGAGGATGAAAGCGGCTCAAGACCGACAAAAGTCTTATGCTGGTCATCAGAGAAGTCCCTTGGAGTTCAAGGTGGGAGATCATGTGTTCTTGAAGGTTTCCCCTCGACGGGGGCAGCGGAGGTTTGGGAAAGGGAGCAAGCTCTCACCTAGGTTCATCGGACCTTTTGAGGTGCTGAGGCGAGTCGGAGAGGTGTCATATCAGCTAGCCCTGCCACCTCAGTTGGAGAAGGTTCAAGACATCTTCCACATCTCCCATCTTTGTCAGTACTTACACGATGACTCTCACGTTATCGACTAGGGAGAGTTAGATATGGGAGACGACGGGACCTTCGAGGAACGACCAGTTAGAATCGAGGATCGTAAAGAGAAGGTGCTCCGTGGACGAACCATTCCCTTGGTTCATGTGTTGTAGAGGCATGGTGGCCTCAAGGAGAGCACTTGGGAGAGAGAGGCTCAGATGCACGCTCATTACCCAGAGTTGTTTTGACTTGTGTTTTCTTTGTTCTTCTAATCTTTGTTTTGATGTTATACTTTGTAACTTTGATATATGGAATGCTTGGCTTGTCGGTTATGAGACCTTTTGTTTCCTTGTTCTATGGAAGTGTGTAACATGTCCGGATGTGTGGGAAAAAGGAAAAACATATCCTTAATTGATATGCATTAATGCGGATGCGATTGAACCCGTGCGGGCGAGTCAGTTCCACCTAAAATGGATAATATCTCAACATAAGAGAAGGAATTTCCCCAAACCACATGTTCGGGTAGTGTGTTGGTTGTGTGGTGTTGGGGGTAGTGCAAGTTAAAAAATCCTAAAGTATGAAAGTGGGAAGACCCAATTTTTAATCGAGACTCATTAATGAGGATGTGATTAAACCCATGCAGGAAATTTAGTGCCGCCTAAAGCAGATAATATCTCGACATAGGAGAAGGAATTCCTAACACATATGATTAGGGTTGTTGAATGGGTTCCTATTATAATGAGGACCCTAAGAGGTATCTTGTTTGGTTCCTCTGTGTTGGATTTTGAATTCTCAGGGATAATAATGTTTTAAGAGGTATCTGATGTAATGGTCCGGACCTCTCCAGACCATTCCTTTTTCAAAAATAGGGTCATGAAGTCTTCTGGAGGGTAAAATGGACTTTTCCCACACTTTTCAGAATTTTAAAACTACACATCGTGTAGTGTGAGTAATAACCAGGTATACCCCGTGTTGAAGGCTGTGTCCTTGCCATGTGAAATAAATAGGTACATGTCGTGTACCCAATACAACACACCATGTAGTCCCTCCCTGTGTACACGTTACCTTCAAACCGTGTGTTAACCAGTCAACGGACGTGTGTCGTGCTGGAGCCGTGTCCTTACCATGTGAAATAAATGAGTACACGATGTGTATCCAATACTACATGCCGTGTAGTCCCTCCTCACGTATGTGTTACCTTCAAACCGTGTGTTGACCAGTCAACGGTCGCGTGCCGCGTTGAAGGCCGTGTTGGAAGCCGCGTGGTGACCGTGTGAAATGGCTGAGTATACGTCGTGTACCATAAAGTACACGCCGTTTACTTTTGTTTTTCTCACCTATAAAAGGAGGGGTCCCCTCCTCCTTTTCAACTCACCCCTCTCTTCCCCATTCCTCTGAGAAGAGCTCTCTCAAGAGACTCGAAGTCTCTTTTTCTTACATAACTTCTTCTTCTGAGCTCCGATTTACGATCCGTAAGCGAACATGGGATCGTAACGACGAGGAGGAACTTATGGTCTTGGATATGTTGTCTTTCCTTCGGCCTTTCCTTTCCAACTTCCACCCAAAGAGGTTTTTCCGGGTTTTTCCAGAAGCGACAGACACCGACAGACGTCTTCTAAAGTTTATCCAGGGGAGCTTTGTTATCAGAACCTGTTAAAGTAGGGATCTTACCTTAATCTCTCTAAATTTTGCATCTTGCGGGGTGGGTATCCTCTTGTTTTCATGAGAAACAGTTGAACCATTAAACGAAGATAATAACTGGTTAAAGAATGGGGATGGGGAAGTTGTTATGTTTATATTTATATCATGTGATATTATGTTGTGAATTGAATAGGCTTATGCCTACTAAAAATCACGGTCGTTGGGGACCTTTTCTTGCACAATTAAATGTTTCCCTATCTTTATAGACCGTTTTTGTGAATGGAACTTTGTTGAATGTGGAATTTGGTTAATCACGTAAAGTTGGATGATTTAAAATTTGGAACCCTTGTGTGATCACCCCGGTTGAACAAAATGGAATAATGAACATTTGGGTGTTAGATTGGATACGTGACATGTGATGGGGGTGTTTTTGTGGGTTGTTGTAGATCGGGTGAGCAGCGGGGCTGTGGTTGGCTTGGTTGTGGTTATGGTGGTTGGCATCGGGGCTCCAGGGATGGGCTTGAATGTGAACAAAATATGGATTGTGAATAATAAATAAAATGTAGAAGAGTTAATGAATGGTGGGGCTTGGTAATGGAATGGAAATAATAATCAATGGGGTTGGTTGGTTAATAAGAGGGACTTGATTGTGTTGCTTGTGTTTTCCTAACATGATTTGTGGATGGCAGGGATATGATTTACAAATGATTGATATGGTTGGTTGTGGATAGTTGCCCAGTAGTTAAGGAACTAATAAGCTGATTCTATTAAAACACGAAAACCTAAATGGGGTTGGGGCTGTTTGTTGTATGCATGCTTCGTAGTAGCAGTGCCGAGGCACGTGCTCAGTTCTCTGATTAGAATCCATAGGTTGGGCTGAGTGTTTAGTATATATATATATATATATGTATCTTTTTGTTTTATCGCACCCCACCCATGTTGAGCACTTAGTGCCGAACACTACCATTTCATGGGAGAGGGTGTTTTCCCCATAGTTACTAGATCCTTCCTGCTCTTTCTTCCATAGGCTGTGATGGCTTGAGGCGACCTTACACCCAAGACTCTTCGGGTAGGTTTTTATTGGGGCGGTTTTAGCCCAAGACTCTTTGGAAAGGTTTTACTGTTTCCCAAGAATCTTCAGGATGAGGCCCAGGTGTGTGTGGGTGGGATACGTGGTTGTGAGGCCCAGGTGTGTGTGGACAAGATGCGTGGTTGTGAGGCCAAGGTGTGTGCGGGCGGGATGTGTGGTTGTGAGGCCCAGGTGTGTGCAGGCGGGATGTGTGGTTGTGAGGCCTAGGTGTGTGCGGGCGGGAAGAGTGTGGTAGTGTCAGGACGTTCTCCATTAGGAAGAGCATCTAACTAGTGAGAAATGGTGCGGGGTACCCAATACTCTTGTTCTTATATACTACTACCTATTGTGATTGTGTTTTGGTGAGTGTGGCTGGTGAGGTTGGGTGGATAGATTTCCTTGCTAGGTTTCTTCTATTGTTCTCACAGAACATTAGGATGTCTCCCCACCTATGCACGAGAGCTTTAGGTTTCCCTACTGAGTATACTTGTATTCTCACCCTATGTTTACTTTCAGGTTTTTAGGAGGACTACCAGGGCCGTGCGGGACCCTACTAGACGGGACAGTTGGAGTTTTTTCAGTTTTTGTACTGTTTTTTCCTTTGGTATTGTACTTTTGAGATTTCTTGTACTGGTACCTTGTTTCAGAACTATTTAAACATGCATGTGGGATTGGTTTGGGTTTATTTCTATACACTTGTTCTTTTCCTTTTTTGTGGTTGACTTGTCCTATTTCCCGATATTAAATAATAAAAAGGGTAATGTCTCCCATATTTGTGAAAACTCATACCCTTGGTTCTAGTCACCACCTCGAGGCCTACTGGAGGCGGGACTCGGGGGTCATTATCTCCCTTTCACCATTGCCAGCTCAAGAGGGGCATCTTTGGTGGGAGGGGGTCGTGACATCATGTGATTATTTATATGAAATTATTTGATCAGTATTTATTCATTCTATATTATGCTCAAGTTATTGATTAAATGGAATTTGTTTCAATTATTAAACTTTCTATATTGATTATTCCTTATTTATTCATAGATTTTTTTGTATGCTTACCCTTATAGAGAATCTGAGCACACCCCTTTATTTTGTTTAATTTTACCTAGGATATTAGGAAGTATTTTTTTTATTGATATGTATGGATATGACAAGAATAATAATTATATTATCAAATAATGTTATTTTTTTATTTTTTATTTTAAATTGTAATGTGAATTTCAAGTATGTATCGAGTTTACCAAGACTACAAAACTATTTGGTCCTTTGAGATGTGATTCCTTGTATTTTATGCTAATGTAGTAAAGTATGATACCAGATCTTTGTTACTAGGTTTGTGTTCTCTATAATAATTATGTGGGTGGTATGGACAGTTATATCAGATCTATGATATATATTAGTGGTGATTTAGGTTGAGTAGGTGTGAATCTCTAAGGGTGGACACCCAGTAATATAGTGAAAGTCCCTCAGGGTGGAAAACATCCCGAATGATGTAGGTTGTAGTGAGGAGAGTCTTTGGGGAAAGATTAATATAATACAATGAGAGTTATTGTGGTTAGAAAATGGATCAAACAATAAATATATTTTGGATACAAAATGATTATAGGCATCCTGATAGTGGTGAATTGGGGTGCACACAAAATAAAAATTTTCATTTTTGAAGTCTCTTTGCCCATAAAAATAAATTTCTCTCATGTAAGGAACATATTCGATATCTCTTTCTCTTATCGCTAGTTAAACCAAACATTAAATAAAAATTTAGAAATTAAAGAATGAGGACACAAAAGGATTTTACTTTTTTCACCACTAAGGGATAATATGAGATGAATTTATATGATGATGTATCAGTGTACCAAAATTCATTATCATACACTACTCAGAGGATACTAATTTTAGGTCTTGGTCATTCAATGCCAAAGAAAACTTCCCTTATAAGGTTTATGGAAGACTCATTGTCAATATAAGTTTCACTCCCTCTTCTTCTTCTCTATACTCTACTTTGGTGAAGGAAAAGTCATTTTATAAACATTAGGGTATCTTCAATATTTTATAGACATAAATGTTTTTTCATGTTTCTCATGTGACAATGATTATATCATAATTCTATATTTTATTCTTTGTTGAATTCCGCATTTACTTTTCTTTTGATCCAACAAATCCTGATGAGAATTAATACTCAATATAAGTGTTAATCAGTTATATTCTACAAAAAATTAGTATTATTACTTATTCCTTCATATAAAGATAATTCTACACTATAATTATCCTTGTTCACTTCTTCTTTAAAATTTTTATATAGTAGTGTAACTGTTATACTCTTTAAGAATTATTCCCTCAAAAAATAGATATGATCAATGGTGTTCAATATATATCTCTCCTTTATTATTATTTTTTGAATTTGATATATCAATGTCATTATACTCTATCTTCTATAAATATAATAAGAAAAAAAATTATAATCTCTCCAAAACACTAACCCTTAATTAGATGGTCATTATTGGTCTTCCTTCCCCGTGATCATACCATGTGTCCCACACATTTTAATATGTTCAAAGTATTCAAATTGGGTTAAGTAAACTCCCAAAATTTTGTTCTATATCTCCTCAATTTAAATTCTAACCTAATATTCTAGATATTATAGATATGACTAGGACACTAAATGATGTCATACATTATAATGTTGTATTCCTTGGATCCAAACATTTAGCTATGTGATCTCCTATATTGTAGAGTGGTTCTCATTCAACTACCAGATCTAAAAAAATATGAAAAATATTATATATTTAACTCCTATTAATATCATGATTTGATCTTATAAATATTATTGATCTTTAAACCTATTACAACATGACACATTCCCTCATAACTCTAATCCCTAGATCATTTGAAGGTCCAGAACTCTATCATTCTTACATATATTCACTTCACACAGCACAACCGCTATACTATAGAGAATTCCTTCTTAGCACTTGACTAGTTGCAATATGAACATCTATATTTTAGAGTGATCTATTCATCATACATAGC
Organism: Viscum album; assembly: GCA_963277665.1. NCBI lineage: Eukaryota > Viridiplantae > Streptophyta > Magnoliopsida > Santalales > Viscaceae > Viscum > Viscum album. The sequence goes on from OY728156.1 coordinate 60,162,900, forward strand.
TTTGAGTAATCTATCATAGCTCAATTACTTCTCTAGTCAAGAACCCTTTATTTTTGGAAAATATGGAATTAACATTACTTATTGTGAAACTTTTACATTTAATTGAGTAACCCTTATGTATTAGAGTAACATTTACATATCAGATACTTCAACATTTTTCTAAACCTTACGTATCATATACATTACCATTTTTATGACCCAACTTCATAACTTACCTTTATGTATCTTTAGGAAAATCATATCATCCCTTTTTCATTATCTAGGTAAACCATTACATATCATCCAGATAAAATATTTTGTATTGGGTTTTTTAACCCTAATATTTAGTTGTATATCCTTACTCATCTAAGAAAAAATTCCGGTTACTCTTACATATTGAGAACATTACTAATTTTTCCAACCTAGTCTATTGAGTACTAAACATTTACAAACATCATCCCAGCCTTATCCAAACATCTTTAAACCTACCCTAAACACTTCCAAATCCATAATATCCTTGAATAATTCCTTTTATGAAATCTAAAATCCATATATAACTTCAAAATTAAAAAAATATCCTTTTAAATTCTTCACATGACATGTCATTGATATATAGTGTTATTAAGGTGTCTTAATTATTTTTAATTGTGCCTTCAATGATTTCTCACCAGATATGACATGATAGTCTTTATACTTCAATGATATGAATTTCATTATTATTAATCAACAACAGAAATGTGGTTCCCATTTGTATGGTATCCAAAATCTACTTTACCCATGTCATTGTATCTTCTAATGTCAAACTTAATTCACTGTAAACTTATAAAACACATATTTTCAACAAATATAACACACAAACTCTTAGTTGAAACATTCTCCCCATTTTTATTTTTTTAATAATACTACCATAAATCTCAAAACACCTTTTAAATTAAAATTATTTAAAGAAATGTATAGATTTTTGGTCTATTATTTTCACTCCCCTTTATTAATAAAATTAAAAGGGTCTCCACACTCCCATATTTATCTTTTCATTTTCTTCCCCTTACCAACTGAAATTAATGGAGAAATATTCCCATATTTAATCCCCCCTTTCTATTAAAAATATTTCTTTTAATATTCTCTATGTTCTTCACAATTTCCTTGTTTGAATAGGATGATTCACCTAAACTTCTAAAACTAGCTCAACCATTTCAAATTGTAGCTCTATTTACTATCATTAAACCATTATGTTCTCTCTCAGACACTTATTGATTGAAACTTTATCTCCTTTAACATTAGTGGAACACTGTATTTTTTACTTTATCCTTGATAACACATATTTTACAAAACAATTCTATATTATTCACCTTTAAATCTCTAAAAAAATTCCTCTATCCATCTTCATTTTACTCAAATATGGTTAGTGATTTAATTTAACACTTGGAAATGATTCATTAAAAACTTATCTATCTGTATCATTTAGAAACTAGCGTAGCAAAAAGAGACTAAATCAATAATGTAAAATTTTTCCATGTCACTCACTTACATACATAAAAAATATAGCTTGAGCTTTTAATTACTTCAACAATTCTTCTTGTGATATCAACCAAACATATAAAACAACATCAGGGAATAAATAATAAGGTGTCAATTTTTTGAGTCATACCACATGTTGAATCAACAGATACCACTTTCTTTTGATAAAAATGTGATACCAATTGATATCTATATTTATTCTTTACATGAATTATATTATCCTAAATAAAAAAAATATCCTTTAAATGTTCATCAAAAACTCCCCTTTAATGCATTTAATTATTTAAACTGAGTATTGGTATAATTTTCATCATGGAGAAACTAATTTTTTTTGTAACAATTTCTTCCTTTCATATTTTGGTATCCTGAAAAAAAATCATATAATACCGAATTATTATTACATGAACAAATAAACTAGAGTTACGAGAATGTTTTTACTTCTTCCTTTGAGATATATTCTCTTTATTTTAGTGGATTTATACCAATTAATATATGGAATGATATTATTTTTTGATTGAGAAATTTGTCTTGATCCACTAGATATTTCAAATAAGACTCTAGCACTGCTTTAATTCTATATCAGGATTTATATCATTTAAACATCTACATCATAGAATGAAATTTAATATTCCTTTTTAAAATATAAAGGTAGTTTCTTAACACTAATTGTTGGTTCAGATAGGTTCTTGATACCATTTAAACTTTTTTGAGATTGATAATAATTAATAATTGCAATGAATACAATCACAATTGTTGAATTTATATCCTTTAGATCAATCACAACCCATGGATCATATCTCCCCCTTAAATCTACATCACATAAAACAATAATTAAAAACATTCAAACACATGGGGTGATTGATAATTCTTAATCATCCTCAAGTTGATTTTTCATCCTTCATCATGCTTTCTATACTATAGGAGGTCTCTTCCACCAACCATCACCTCTTTCCTTATAGTAAAATTGTTGAAACTAAATAGGAATGGTTTTTTCTAGCCTATTTGATATCAATGAGATTCTCCTCATAACGTTTCATCCCTAATGGATCTCTTTTCACATACTCATCCATCTTTCTCACAGTTGGAACAACTTCCATATTTTTTCCCAAATTAATTTATGTTATTTCTAAGAGGACTATTGTGAGTAAAAAGTTATTGGTATAGATTGATCCCTTCATTGAGATCCATTATTTTTCTAAAAAGTGTTAAATCTATTTTCCATCACAATAGATATTATTTTTATAAAAACATTCTTCTCTATTTTAATTGGAATTAAAGAGTTCCTTATAAAACCTTTAGTTTCTCTCTTGATGAAATCATTATCCATATATACATAGTTTGTTCATATTAAAAATATCCTATTAAAAAACACCACATGTATTTATTCCTCATATAAGGTGTTTTTGTAGAACATTTTCTTCTATCATTGATCCATTTGGTTTCTAGACACACACTCAAGTTATATATAATGATTCCAAAATACTAGAACTTTGTACGTATATTCCTTTTGGAGGATTTACTTTTATATTTGGAATGAATATTTTACCTATTAATTGATTATATATTTGTATATTTTTTCACTCCACTTGTAGATATTACTATAGGATTAATTTTGTGGTTTTAAACCTTATCTCAAGATCATTTATCATTGCATCTTTCTACTTCAACTGGGAAGACATTTATTTTAGCCATGATCCAAATTCTTTTTTGGAATTTATCATCTATTAAAGTAATGTTTTGAGAGAGATAATTCTTGATTTTGGATATTTCTACATGGTTATTTTTTCCACTTCATGTATAAGTTATTAAAGTAAGTTTATTTGTCTCTTTATTTTTTCACCCATTTTCATAATGGCTTTACTGAGGTCCACCTCCACTTTCTTTAATATTTTATTCTCCATGGATAGATATTCTATGAATTTATAGCCTACTTTATGAATTATTTCTAGTTGAACCATATTCTCAAATAAGTATTATATCTTATCTTGATAATTGCATGAACATTCTCTAAATAGAAGAATAGAATTAATTTCTACTTCATACATTAAATCATTTTCCACTTCATTCTTTATGGGGAAATATGAATTTTCAAATATTCAAGAATCTTCTAAAAAAATATTAGTCACAAACTTAACATTGATCACAAACTTACCTACCTCATTGGTTGTGTTTTTCTTATTTATATTTTTACATTTTTCCCTTTGACATAAGGTCCTCTTCATCATGTTTTTTCAATGATTTTTCATTATTGAAATCATCTATTGAGGTGTAAATCACAACCACTTTTTATTCCAATGATTTTCCATAAAAACTTATAAAGTTTTCAACATATCAAATTCTATATAACAATGAGTTGTTTTCTTGTAAACTTCATTGGATAATAATTTAACCAAGATATTCTATGTCCTAACATCATAGATTCTTTCACTATGATTAGTTAAATCAATATCTCATTATATATACACCATGATCTGTTAGCTTAAATCCTATAGGAATGTAAGAAACTCATTTTCTAACCATAAAAAGTTAGTACCACTGAAAAATAGAGGCCTTATAATTGAATCCATGCGTGTAAAAAATCTAAAAATAGATGTAGATATTGAACAACAATTCAGAACCTTTGGGATATGATACTATTTCATGGGACCAAAATAACTATAATAACCATGATATGGGGGTGAATCAAGGTACAAAAAAATAATAAAACTTTTCTTATTCGATGTCTTGTTCATTGTAAGGTTATTTTTTCCTTGAAAAAGGAACACATTTGATCTCTCTTTCTATCATCATTTATCACACTGAATATTAAATATAAATATAGAATGAAAAGCACAGAAAAATAATTACTCAATTTACCACCAAGGGTTAATCTATTAAGAATATACATGAAGATATTTTGGTATAATATAATCCACTATCATTCACTAATTTATGGATACAACTTTTAGATCATGGTCACTTTATTCCAAGGTTCACTAACCCTATAAGGTTTAGGAAAGACTCACTATTGAACCAAGGTCCACTACCTTTTCTTCTCCTCTATGAACTAATTTGGTGAAGGAAAAATCAATTTATAAATGTGGGGGTATCTTCAAAAGTTTATAGGCATGAAGGTCTATCCATGCTCATCATGTGACTATTCTTTCGTCATAACTCTATATTTCATGATCTATTGAAGTTTTTGTTCACTACTCTTTTAATCCTCCAAGTCCTGATTAGAATGACTTCTCAATGTGAATTTCAATTAGTTTAATTCCACACAAATAGAAAAACATAACTTTTTTACTCCAAATTAATATAATTCAATACTTGAATTATATTTTTTCACTCTTTAAATAGTTAGATATAATGGTACAAATATTTTACTCTTTAAACTTTCTTCCATTAAAAATAAAATATGAAAAATGTAAATCCATATATCCCTTAACTATCCTTCTTTGAAATGAATATATAAATATATTAAATCTACATCTTATTAAACTACAATAAGTATTTTTTTATAATCCCTCAAATAATCTAAACCTTGATTTTATGGTTGGAATTGATCTTCTTTCATCATGATTATGACACATGCCTCACACATTTTAATGCCATCAAATTATTTTAACTAGGGAAATTATTCTCTCCAAATTTAGTAGAAAATATCTTTATTTTAAATCCTAACTAAATCATTCAAATATTCAATAAATAAACAGATCATGGTGTGATTCCATGCATTGTGGAGTAGCATACCCCAACTCCATTCATTCAGTATTTTGGTCTCCTCTAATGTAGTTTGGTGGTCAGTAAACAACAAGATATACAAAATCTTCAAAATATATTATATTTTACTCCTCCAAATATCATGGTATAATCATCTAAGTATTCTTGATCTCTAAACCTATTACAGTCTCACACACTCCTACATAGTGAAAATCCTCAAATCCTTTGAAAACTTAGAACCCTATAATTATACCATATATACACTTCCCTTGGGGTAGCCTCTATGTCACAAAATATTCCTTCTTATAAACTGAATAGTTATGGTGTGAACATTTGTAATAAAACATGATCCATTCATCTTATATATCTTTGAGTAATTTCTCATAGTTTAACTACTTCTCTAGTCCATCACACTTAATTTTTTGTAAAATACTGGATTTAACCTTACTTGTCATGTAACCATTATATGTCACAGAGTTACCCTTAGGTATCATAGAGTGTGACATACCAACCTGGGTTCTACTGAATGGTGCCCTGAGCCGGTTGGTCACATGCCCTCAAGAGCACCTCCCCATATGCCAGAGGTTTTTGAAGAGCAGTGAGGGTCTGGTAAGTCAGTCTTGGGGAGACTAAACCCTATTTTATTAGAATAAAACACCAATAGAAGATAAAAAAATTACTACATGTGGAAGCATATAAATAACCAGAATAATACCATGTAATATGATGGTCAAACAAGAAAATACAATACTCAACTGGAAGGTAAAACAGGCTATGACATTGCATGTGTCAAGTGTCTACAATACAACTCAATGTAAAGACACATCAACTCCAAGAGGGTCCCGAACCACATCTGGTTCCCTCACCCCTACTCAAATCCCAAACAAAAACCTATCCCAGGGCCTTTCCCATGTCCTTTCCTGCAACAAAAAAGTCTAATTGGGTGCCGATCAGGCGGCCCAAATAGTATGTGAGTACAACTCAGTAGACCACCACCAATGGTGTCTAAAACAAGTCTATTCAAAAGATAGTGCATGAAGTTCTATGAAGAAATAAATAAAATGAATAATCAAAAAATTATCGCATTTTCATTTTATCTTTAAATCATAAATTTGGGCTCGGTTTCAATTTATGTTTCCCATTTTAATCATCATTCATTATTATTAATCATTTGGTGTAGTTAGTCATTCATAGAACCCCAAATATGATTAGTATAGGTCACCATTCCTATCACTCCATATCTAATTCAGTTTAGTTCACCATGCCTAGAACCCCATAATCTCAAACTTGTATAACTATTGGAGAGGAACACCATGTCCAAGTCCCAACTTCTAATCCGTATAGAACTATATGTCTAGCACCACGAAAATATCATCCATTTAATCATTAATTAATTCACAAGAATTTTTCACATCATTACATTGCTAATCCAATTATTACTTAATCATTTCAAAGTCCATTAGTTAACTCAAAAATTAACTAAGATCATAACCCATTAATTAATTCATCAATTAATTAGTCAATCAACACAATTCTCATTAGATAATTAATTATTCACAATTAATTATCCATATCAAATATAAACTTGTCATAATTATTTCTCACCATTAATTATCTTTGATCAACATCATGGCACATAATTAATTCTCATAATTAATTATATTTGGCCAACATCAGGGCACATAATTAATTCTCCCAATTAATTATCTTACTCATCTAAATATAATTTCACAATTAATTCCCCCCAATTAATTATCTTAACACAACTAATTCAATATCTCAATTATGATATCTCAACCCATAATAAATCTTCAAAATAACTATTTGGGAACCCCCCCCCCTCCCCATTTGTTCCAGGATTCAATTATCAATTAATCACCAAGGAAATCATAAGTCAATTTCCACATTCCTAATTAATCCAATTTAGGAAATAAATTATCAAGGAAATCTATAAAATCATAAACTCACTTACACATATCAAAATAATGAATATTAGAGTTCAATTTAGACCACCTACCCCAGTTAATTGAAGGATGTTATCCCAACAGAAATCCCCAAAATCCGAGCAGCACAACATCGACGATCAATCTATAGATCAAAATCTATAAACCAAAATTAAGATCAAAGGAATAAATATCTTTCAAATATAGATCTAGATCCACAATCCTAGATCTAGATCTCAACTCACGGGTTTAGATCCATGTAAATAGAAGAGATATTCTATGAAAAGATCAAGGAAAGATTTAGAAAATAACGAGATAAGTAATGGGATGAAATCCACTTACTGGGAAGAGAGTGGATCTTCAATCTGGGATTTCGATCTTGAACAAAGGTGTTCAAATCACCTTAGAATCCCTTCACAAGGATCTGGGAACACCTAGAATTTTTCAAGAGAGAACCAAGGTTGAAATATAGAAGTCTCAAGGGTTCGGGGGATTTTAAACCCAATTTTTAGATAATTAATATCCATGTACACAGTTTCCTAGGAAGAGGTGCATGGTTAGGGAAAACCATGCACCAATTGTGCAATCTTTCACTGCCCACACATCTCTATGGTGCATGGTTAAGAAAATTGTATGACAATTGTTCCAACGTCCAATGTCTTCACAGTTAGCTTGTAAATAGTTTGTCCAAACCATGTGAAAACTGTGCACAACCCCCAATCTTCCCAATTTCTTTAAAAACATCAACCAAACACACCCCATGTCATAACCCAACCCAAAGGTACTTAATAACAACAAAAAGTACCTTAAAACAAGGACAAGATTTCCCCAGAAATGGTTTAGATCTTAAAATATCCCTACTTTATAGTATCTCATCCTCGAGTTGTACTCCGAAACTTCTCTTATATTCTAAGCCATAAATATTGGGCCACTGAGCCCTCATTTATGCTTCCCATTCCCAGTTTTCCTCTTGAACACTTCTATTTCTATAACACATGAAATAACAGAATGCTCTTCCCCCGTAACACGTTATCACTTCGATCAAACACACATATTGGATGCTCCCCAAAGGACGCATCTATCTCGAGGTCAACCTCTTCCACATAGATTACATGATAAGGGTCGGGGTGATATCGTCGAAGTTGTGACACATGGAAAACATCATGTATAGTGCCTAATTTATATGGAAGGGATAATCGATACACCACTTACCCAATTCTCTCTAGCACCTCAACGGTCCTACAAACCTAGGCACTAACATTCCTTGACTCCATATCTTATAGTGACCCAATCTAGGCAACACTTGAAGGAATACATGATCACCCTCTGTAAACTCTAGGGGTTGTCTATTTCTATCATCATATGACTTCTGCCTACTCTGAGTCGTAGCCATACATTTCGGCAACAACTATACCTACTCTGATGTCTCCTAAACGAGACTCAGTCCCAACAATTATGACTCACCTACCTCTAACCAGCATAGTGGGGATCTATAAGGTCTTTCATAAAGTACCTCAAATGGTTCCATCTGTATAGTTGCTTGATAACTGTTTTTATTGGTAAACTTCACTAAATCTAATTGATTCTACCAAGAACCACTAAAGTCAAGCACACATGCTCGCAACATATCCTCTAACACCGGTATGGTATGGTATGATTTCCCATATGTATATGGGTGGAAGGTCGTACTTAACAAAACTTGTGTACGAAGTGCCTTATGTAAGCCCTGCCAGAAACATGAAGTAAAGTGACAACCGTAATCAGAAACTATATTTTGTTTCACCCCATGCAAATGAACTATCTCACGTACATACATCTCTCCCTAATATTCTATATTAAAGGTTTCCCTAATAGGAAAGAAGTGTTATACCTTCATTAGTAGATCCACAATGACCCGAATAAAATCATTCTTCCTAAGAGTATTTGGAAGTCATATAATAAAATACATAGTCACATCATCCCACTTCCATTCTGGAATAGGCAGCAGCTATAATAGGCCTCCAGGTCATTGATTCTCTTCCTTCACCTGCTGACAGGTGAAACATCTTGTTATGAACCCTTCTATATCATTTTTCATGCTTGGCCACCAAAACTACCATCGTAGATCATGATACATTTTTTCCACCCCAGGATGTACCTCCCATTTTGAGGCATGAAATTCTCTCACGAGTTCCTCTTGCATACTCGTAGGCACAACAACCAGATTTTTCACAAAGATGATCTCATCCTCATATATTATCTAGTATGAAGGTTTATCCCTACCTTAAAGGCTTTAACTTAAGGCTAAACACTTCTGATCCTCATACTTCCTATCTCTGATCTATCTCAAGAGTGTAGAATCCACTACTATAGAAACCAGATTCATCCTCTCTTGACTCTCCTAAACTACCACGAGCATTTCTTCCAGCAAAGTCATCATCTTTCACTCTACACACAACTCATGTAACAACTTAGTCTAAGTTTTCTTACTCAAGGAATCAGCCACACTATTCCCCTTCCTGGGTGTATATGTCAATTCAAAATCAAAGGAATGCATATATTCTACCCATCTTCGCTGCTAAATATTCAATTTGTGTTGTGAAAAGATATAATTAAAGCTTTTTTGATCCTTAAAAATAATAAACTTTTCACCCAAGAGATAGTGTCTCCATCACTTAAGAGAATAAACTACTACTTCCAACTTGAGGTCATGAGTAGGGTAATTCCATTCATGTGGCCTCAGCTACTGAGACCCATAAGTAATGACTCGATCCCCTTGCATCAACCCAAATCCGAGTTTGATCCTAGAAGCATCACAATACACTGTGTTCTCCTCACCCGACTCAGGTAAGATCAAAATTGGGGCTGATGTCAAGTGATTCTTCAAATCATGAAAATCATTCTTGCATTCTTGTGTACAATCAAATTTTATCCCTTGCTTTCTCAAACATGAAAGTGGTGCTGCCAATCAGAAAAAGTCATGGATGAACCTACTATAATAACCAACTAATCCCAAAAATATTCGAATATCAAAAACATTCTTGGGATACTCCCATAAAACTACTGCCTGTACTTTTTTGGGGTCCACTTCTACACCTTCTTCTGAGATGATATTCCCCAAAAAGAGTACCCTGTCAATCCAAAAATAACATTTAGATAGCTTGGTGTATATCCTATGTTCTCTCAGTATACCCAATATGATGTCAAGATGTTGGGCATGATCGTCATGAGTCTTAGAGTATACCAAGATGTGTTACACAAACACCCCCACAAACTGATCTACGTATGGGTGAAAGATCCTATTCATCATTTTCATGAACACTACTGGAGTTTTTGTCAACCCAAATGGCATTACAATGAACTCATAAAGGCCATACCTTCTCCTGAAAGCATTTTTTGGTATATCAGAGGTCCTAACTCTCACTTGATGATACCCTCATCTCAGATCGATCTTTGATAACACACAAGCTCCCTTCATCTAGTGAAACATATCATCGATATGCGAAAGATGATATCGGTTCTTCATGATCATTTTATTCATCTTCTAGTAATAGACACACAAGCGTAAACTTATGTCATCCTCCTTTGCAAACAAAATTGGTGATCCCCAAGGTAACTTACTTGGATGGAGAAACCCTTTATCCTCCAACTCCTCCAACTGCATTTTGAGCTCTTGAATCTTAGATGGTGCCATTTTGTATGGTGGAATAGATACCGACTCAACCCCTGGTATGATCACAATAGTGAATTCTACATTTCTATCTGGTGGAAATCCTGAAAAATTCTTTAGGAAAGTCATCCTGAAACAATTATACTATTTGTGGAAGGACGTATTGCCTACCAATCCCATCATCCAGCAAAAGACTAGCAACCTGGGATGTGAGCTCTCCCAATTTCTAATTAATTGGCCTAGATCTACCTGTATGGATATCTCATTCTCCATGAAGAACATATTGGTCACCCTCTAGAGTTACAAAGGTCACTCTCCTATGGTAACAATCTATGTGGGCTCGGTATGCGACTAGCCAGTCCATACCCATAACTAGGTCAAATATTGTCATATCAAGGACATAGATATACCAAATAAAACGATATTATCTAATATTTAGTGAAAATACCTTGCATAAACAGATATCCCTATACCATGTTCCCAACAGTGTTTTGATATTCATCACCCTGCTTATAGAATCCACCTCCAGGCTCAAGTAATTAATAAGATTTTCATATATAAATGAGTGAGAGGAACCATATCAAACAAGGAATTAGATAATGTAGAAGCAACTAGAATAATACCTCTCACTGTCAATAGATTGGTCTCTCTCTCCACAAGTGTAGGTTTGACTGCATGTAACTATCTTACCCCTATTTCATATGGTGTCATCTGACTCCCCTGAGTAGAACTACTCTACTAATACGGGTTCTCATGCCCAAAAGAACCATTTCCACTACCTCTACTGCCTCTGATAGTAGAACTCCAACTGCCATACCAATATGTTGTAGAATAACCCCTTCCCACACTATGACTATGAGTAGTCGCTCCCTCCACACCAGCTTATCGCTGCTTCCTACAGAACTTTTGTAGGTGCCTCATCTTGCCATAAAACTGGCACTCTACTGGTGTTCATGGACAATGTGTATGATAGTGTCCCTACCTACCACACTGGTGGAAAAGCACATGCATAATATCCAGTGCAACTGTTCCTCCTGACTGTACACCTTTCTTTCCACCGTCTTGACTAAGGTCCTCGTAAAGACACTTCCTATTTTTGGAAGGCACACTCCCTGATCATCCAGTTACAACTACCTATCCAGTAATGGAAGCCTCCTTCAGGTTCATCTCTGAAAGTAGAGCCTTATTAACCACTTTTGATAATTTCTTCAACCTAATGATATTCACCTGGGACTTAATTTCACACCTAGGTCCATCCTGAAAGCATTTTTCCAAAGAAGCCTCATCTGCCACCAAAGTTGAAGTAAAACATTTTAAATATGTGAAATGTTCAGCGTAATTCATTATGGACATTCTTCCTTGGGTCATATGAATAAACTCTAAAGCCTTATCTTGTCTCAGCATCTCTAGATAGAAGTGATCCAAGAGCTTCTCCAGAAATTCCTTCCATAACATATCATCAGTATGTCCAGACTGTACCTGAATGTACCACCTGCACTTCGCTGAACCCTGTAGCATATTTGTAGCCAACTTGACCCTACTCTCAGCTGGATTATCTAAATGGTCAAGTATTGTCTCTATGGATTCAATCCATAATTTATCTCCCTCAGGCCCACACTCTCTAGTAAAGGTATGAGGGTACTACTGTTGAAACTCCCTTGTCAACTCAGACATTCTTTTCTGAACCCGCCCTAGGTCTCTCTCCATGAATTACATGAAACGAGAAATGTTCTGTAAGAACGGTTCTCCTTCCACCTCAACTTCACCAATGGTGCCTCATGCTCCCTGTCTAGAAGTTTGTTCTGGTCCATACCCCACAGTATCTCCCTCAACAAGCATTGTGGAGGCATATGTCTACAAATCCAAACACATGTATTAGGTCTCATAATGCAACCTTATAACATTTACATAATAGAATAAACTAACACAACAAGTTTCAATATTCCTTTTGACCTTTTTCTCACCATATGGTCAACACTGAGGCCTTACCACTCCCCTTAACCATCCTACTCCTACATCTTGGTTAAAAATGGTACATACATTTTCATTAATTAATCCAACCATGAATTAATCACATTATCTCAAATTAATTAATTCAACAATTCACTAATTGATCATACTCATTTCATTAATTAAGGTTATCATTAGACACCCATTTATTCTCATTTTTCACCATTATTTCAGTCTCACTACAAAGAAAAATAGTTCAAGTTCAACAACTTACCCATAACCCATTTTCCTATGAGTACCTATAACAATTCATGTCATAAAAACCTTGAGTTCCTAGAATGATGTATGCAGACTCAAGTATCATGCCTCTTTAGGATAAAAATAAAAATTCAACAATTTTTAAAACAAATACCACATCACACCACAAGTTCATCACTCAAGGTGAAATAACATCCAACTGTAACAAAAAATAGCAATCACAATAATCCCACCCTGAGTACTCGGATTTTCCCCCATACAAGGGTTTGAAACTCCCATGCACGATCTCATTACCAAGCCTCGACTCTTCCTAGTCTCATGTCTAACTTTCCCAAAACATCAAGACAAAAGAAGAAGAAAGAATATAAAATCCCTCTGATACAACTTTGTGACATCCCGACTCGGGATCCACTGAACGGTGCCTCGAGCCGATTGTACACATGCCCTCAAGCCCGCCTCCCCATATGCCAAAGGGTGTCGACTAGCAGTGAGGGTATGGTAAGTCAGTCCTGGGGAGACTATACCCTCTTTTATCAGAATAAATCACCAACATAAGAAAACAAAAATAAATAAATGCAGAAGTGTATAAATAACCAGAATAATACCATGTTATATGATAGTAAAACAAGAAAATACAGTACTCAACTATAAGGTAAAAACAAGCTATGACAAAGCAAGTGTCAAGTGTCTATAATACAACTCAAAGTAAAGAGACAAAAACTCCAAGAGGGTCCCAAACCATGTCTGGTTCCCTCACCCTTGCTCTAATACCAAACAATAACCTATCCTATGGACTTTCCCTTGTCCTGTCCTGCAACAAAAAAGTCTACTCAGGTGTCGATCTGGCGGCCCAAATAGGGTGTGAGTACAGCTCAGTAGGCCACCACCAACAGTGTCTAAAATGAGTCGAGTAAAAAGATAGTTCTTGTAGTTCTATTAATCAATAAATACAATGCATAATTAAACAGTTATCACATTGTCATTTAATCTTTAAATCATCACTTCGGCCCAGTTTCAATTCATGTTTCTCATTTTAATCATTATTCGTTATTATTAATCATTTGGTGTAGGTCGTCTTTCCTAGCACCCCAAATATCATTAGTGTAGGTCTTCATTCCCATCACTCCATTTATCATTCAGTGTAGGTTTCTATGCTTAGAACTCTATAATCTCAAGCTTGTATAACTATTTGAGAGGAATTCCAAGTCTGAGTCCCAACTTCTAATCAGTATATAACACCATGTCTAGCACCACAAAAATATCAACCATTTACTCATTTGTTAATTCATAAAAAAAATACATAATTCCATTACTAATACAATGATTAGTTAATCATTCCAAAGTACATTAGTTAACTCAACAGTTAACTAAGCTCATAAAACACTAATTAATTCATCAATTACTTAATAAATCAACACAAATCTCATTCCATAATTAATTCTTCAAAATTAATTATCCATATTAAATATCAGCTTGACATAATTAATTCTAACCATTAATTATCTTTAATCAACATCAGGACACATAATTAATTCTCAAAATTAATTATCTTTGGTCAAAATCAAGGCATATAATTAATTCTCATAACTAAATATCTTACACAGACAAACATCATTTCATAATTAATTAACCCAATTAATTATCATAACACAACCAATTCAATATCTCAATTATGATATCTCAACCCATAAAAAATATCCAAAATAACTTTTTGGGAAACCCCCCTTCATTTTTTCCATGATTCAATTATCAATTAATCACCAAGGCAATCATAAGTCAATTTCCACATTCCTAATTACTCCAATTTAAGAAATCAATTATCAAGGGAAGCAGGCAGATCATAAACTCGCATACACATATCAAAATCACGACTATGAGAGTTCGATTTAGAGAACCTACCTAAGTTTATTGAAGGATGTTAGCCCAATGGAAATCTCCAGAATCCGAGTGGCACAACATAAATGATCAATCTTTAGATCTAAATCCCTAAACCAAAATTAATATTAAAGTCATCAAGATATTTCAAATCTAGATCTAGATCCACAATCTTAGATCTAGATATCAACTCATAGGTTTGAATATATAGAAACGGTGGATATATTCCATGAAATGATCAAGGAAAGATAGAGGAGAGAATAGAAGAAGTAATGGGATGAAATCCACTTTTCGAGAAGAGAGAAGATCTTCAATTCGGGCTTTTGATCTTGAAGAATAGTGTTTGAATCACCTTAGAATACCTATGGAAGGCTCTGGGAAAACCTAGAATTTGTCAATCCCAATCCAAGGTTGAAATATGGAAGTCTCAGGGGTTTGGGGGATTTTAAAACCAATTTTTGGATAATTAATATCTGCGTACATGGTTTCCTGGGCATAGTCGCACGGTTATGGAAAACCGTGAGGTCTTCCACTTCCTGCACAGCTCGATTAGGAATGGTTTGGAAAACTATGCACCAACTGTGATGACCTCCACTGTCTTCATGGTTAGGTTATGCATGGTTTGGCTAAACCATGTGCAAACCGTGCACATCCCCCTGTTTTCCCATGTTCTTTAAAAACTTCACCCAAACACACCCCAGGTCATACCCCAACCCAAAGGTACTTAATAACAACCAAGATTACATGAAAACATGCACAATATTGCTCCATAAAAGGCTAGGATCTTACATATAGTGACCCTTATATTTCATATTAACCCTTATGTATCAGATATATTACAACTTTTATGACCCTTTTGTATCAAATACTTCACTATTTTTTTTGAATCATTCATATTAGAGTAACTCATATGTATCATAAGGAAAATTATAGAAACCCTTATATATCAAATAATTTTCCATTTTTATGACCCAATTCCATATCTTACCTTTACATGTCATTTTTAAAATTAGATAAACCCTTATGTATCATTAAAATAAACCCTTCTATATCATATAAATTAACACTTACATATCAGGCTGTTTACCCTTATATTTGAGTTGTGTGCCCTTAAGTATCTCTAGGAAAATTCAGATTACCCTAAAATATTGAGGATGTTATCAATTTTTATGAGCCATATTGGTCATCCCCAAACATTTTTGGAATTCATTTAATCCTTTTATAAACATCTATAAACCTTCTCACACCCCTTCCAAATCAAAACAATATTATAATAAGCTCATTTATAACCTATCAAATCATGATGTATCTTCACACTCCAAAAAATAATATCCTCTTAAATGTATCATATAGAATTCCTTTGATATATAATTATATTAAGGTATCTTCATTATTTACATTTGTGACTGTAATGATTTCTCACCAAATATGACATGATCATCCTCAAACTCTAATACCATTAATTTTATTATTATTAAGCAACAACCCAAATGTGGTTCTTATATGTATGCTAACCAACCTATTTTTTCCGATATCACTATGTCTTCTAATTTCAACCTTAATTCACTGTTAAAAAAATCTAAAAATTATAATCAAAAACTCCAACACAAAAACTCATAGTTATAAAAATATATTATAGAAAGGTCCATAAAGGTGGAAAACCATGTGGAGATTGTATTGAGGTCCCCATTGGTGAATATTTTCTTGGTTTTAAAGATATAGATTGGTGGTTTATTTTATTTAATGGAAGTTTTGTGATGTTTTGTGAGATGTGAAGTGTGTGAACTATGAGGTATGAAATGGAAGTGGTTTGGATGGTTTTCTTTGGGGGTAGGATAATTGATTATTTTATTTTGTTTATTCTATACATGAATGTATTATCATGCTTCATTCACATGAATACATGATATTACTAAGTATAAACATTCAAAGTATATCTATATGTTCATCCTTTATTTTTATAACCATTTTTTAGATTATTTTGATAGAGATAGTGCATTTTTTTGTTGGACTTAGTGATGGACATAAGGTAATTGTTGGTAGAGATGGATTTCATTATACATCACTTGAAATATTGAGGAGATGATAGTCATTGTCATTTTTTGTTACTTGTGGCTTGGTTTTGTATGACATGACATGAATTTGACATAAATTATCCACTTCTCATGGTTGAGAAATGTATTTAAATTATTCATAGTGGTTTTGAGTTTTCATTTAAAAAGGTTTTACCTTCCATATGTGTGTGATGATATTATTATGGTGTTATTCACCAACATGAATCCTATTAAAGGTGGGATTCAAGGATTAAAATCAAACTTGTTGCTAGCTAAAGTGGAGTATAATAGAGGGTATGTTGTTAAATAACTAATTTATCATGTTCATCATTTGTATGATTAGTTTCAATGAAAATGGAAACATTGATTGGATTATTTTTCTTTGTTTGAAACTTATCCAATAGTTTTATTGAATACCTATATTGAGATATGAATGCTTCATTCCCCATGTTCTCACCACCTGTGATCCAAAAAATAATGTTAGTTCAAAAATTAAAAAACATATCAAATTCATTATTCATCATGTTAATAAGCTCTTCACAATATTCATTTCTAGAACCACTAAATATGATATAATATACATACACCAACTTCATCATTTAGTTTTTAAAATCACTTTTTATAAATAAATTATGATAAACTATAACTCATGTGATTTATAATTATTTCCAAAAAGAATAAAGGATTTTATAACATTCCATGGGTGCATGTTTCAATCCATAAAGAGTCTTTTTCAAACAACAGGCCTTCCTATCATCTTCATCAATTTCAAATTCATCTGGTTGATCACTGTAAACCTATTTTTATAGGACACTATTCAATAAATTTTATTTTAAATCTATAATAACTATCTTGAATATTCTATAGAAAATAATTTTAATAAATAATATTATTACATCTAGTATTATAGAAGGAGTAAAAGTCTCATCTAAGTCAACCCTACCAATATTTACATCACATTTTCACATCAAGATTGAACTATTCCAAATCACTTTATCCTCTTCATTCTGATAATTTTTGTACATTTATTTAATTTCTATACATTCTTGATTTTTGGACTTAGCACCACTTCACATATGGTCTTTCTCAATCTATATAGGATTCCTATGTATCACTTAAACTCGAATTTCATCCCTTAAATCATAAGTGAAACTTTTAGGTTCCACCCATGAGATAAGTGTTGTTCCATATAGATTTTTCATACTTCTAGTTTGAATAAGAGCATTCATATCACACACTATATTTTCATCACCAACTTGTTTCCTCTTACACACTATTCTATATTCAACAGGTTTTAGGTATCCTCACATATAACATCATTATCTGATTAAGATTTTGAATCTTCATCATAAATTTAGTTTTATTTTTGAGAATTAATTGGTTAATTCTCTCCATATTCACTCTATTATTATCATTTTAATAGAAATATACATCTTCCCAAGGTTTTTTTCTCCAGATAATATTGTTCCCCAGTTCAATCATCAAGACCTTCATTCATCTCCCTACTACTTTGAGGTGGGACAATTTGTCACCAAGATTATATATTGTTCCTTATTTCCTTAATTCAACTAAACATCCTAAAATAACCCAAATATAGTAACCCGAAACTTGTGTTTAATTTTTTACATTACTATAAGATACATGGGATCTCACCATGTAGGATTGGTCAATTTAGTAGTCATGTAAATCTAGATACACACATCATTCCCAAATTACATTTGAAATATAAAAAATATTGTATAAGAAACATTCTTATGTCCTTGATATCATTCATAATATCCTTCTACATATCCTAAGGAAAGGAAAACATAAAGGGTGAGCTCAGATGTTCGGTAAGGGTTATGTACAGTGGAAGCTATTATGAGTAAATAAGGAATATTCAACATGAAAGAGTAGATAATCAAAACACATTCCATTCAATCAACATCTATATTTCAATGAGTATCCAAGGATGATATCAACATTAAAACACATAGATAATAAAAAATTGAATTTTTAATAAAAGAAATGCATAATTTTGGACATTAATGATCAAGGCCTCTCAATTAAGATTCATGAATCTTACCACCATGGCCTATCAATCGATAAATCATTGTTAATAAATGATTAGGTGTAAACAAAATACTCATCTAATATGGTATCCCTACTTTTTTGTCTTATGAGAATTTTTTATGTACCGAGGGGATATCTATAATTGGGCCCCACTCTCACTTGTACGTGCTATATATTCCTCATATTTAGAATGATTAATATAATTCATTCTGAAAATACCTTATAAGTCAAAAATTATATGTATTGAATCTAGAATACATAACATCAATATTTCATCAATATAAACCATTAAAATAAATAATAAATATAGTATCATTGGGTCATATCCCCAGTAAAATCAATGGGTTTTTTCATAGATTAAAATGACTTTAAAATATCAATGGAATATTTCTTGAGGAAAATAACTTTTCATTTTGAAAAAAAACTTATTTAAAATATAAAAAATTTCTAAAACATTAGTAAAAAATTATTTGAAAATAACCATTGATGTAACATCCTAGAAATGGATGCCACTCAGAGGTACTCCGAGCCTATTGGGTCACTAGGCCTCAAGTGAATCTCCCCAAACGCCAAAGGCTACCAACTAGCAGTGAGGAACTAGAAGTGTGTCAGTAGAGATACTATTCACTCATTACCAAAGTGTATCATAGTGGATAAATATAATAATGGGTAAATAGTGAAACCATTATAAACATATGGAACATCAGAAGAATAAATAATAAGAAATAATAAGAATAACTCAATATAATATACAAAATTTGATTATTATATATTTCATGTATCTATAAAGAAAGAAAACATGGTTACAAGGATGCAGTCAATACATGTTATACAAAAGAAGCAAAAAGATTCCAAAAACTACCCAAGAATCCTAATATCCAACTTAGCCGTCTGTTACCAATCTCTGTCCAAAGTATGAAATCAATATCAGGTGTCCAACTTGGGACTATTACCTTTTTCAACACCTACATACATGTAATATTTCTTGGTACCAATGGCATCCTGGATAGGGTGTGAGATAAATCTCAATAGTCTACCATCAACAGTGTCCATAACATCCAATCCATGTAATATAAACTGAAATAGTGTGAAATCATGCATATATAAAATTAAATTAATACATTAATATAAATACCCAAGTACTTTAGTCAGCCTTAGTTGGAGTCTAAACAAGCAACCATTTCATTTATTAGTTATGTTCCAGTTTATTTAGTAAGTTCTATGAGGTATAACCAGCACTGACATCCTGCCATGATAGTAATAATTAAGGATCTAACAGTAGGGGTTTTTTCAGGAACCACTATTCAATTAATATATTATTTTACTAATAATTCACCATAGTGACACAACCTAGGGTCGATCACAAGGAGGTTTCTTACACAAACTGTTGTTTTATTCACTACTATAATTCAAACTAATATAAAACTAAATTAATTAATATATAAGGGAGGATTTGAAATGAATAAAGTAGCAAAAACTATATCTATAAATGAAATGAAATCAAAAAATTAAGTTAGTAATAATTAAATTAGTAAAATGTTCTTAGGAGTTCACGGTGATTGAAATCATTATTCAAAATAGATCTCAATATTCAACTCAATAAGGTTATAAAAACCTTTAACACCTCACCTTATCATTTGGATTTTTATTACCATATACTGATACATCTACATATGGTGAAATCCTCTTCCTAACATCATCTAGGATACCTCTTCACTCAAATGTCATTATACAAACCATACTTCGATGAATGCATGACTTAGATAGTGAAGGGAAGGATGATTGATAAATGAGATGTATAAGTTAGAAGAGCGAGAAAATGGGATGACCGCTCAACGTAATAAATTTAGCCATTATTTAAACTCTTAGAATTAAATAAATAGATAATAAATTAAGCACAAAAAAACTCAATCAAATCACCATTACCTCTATATACCAATCATTGAGGTTAGTTCTCTATTTTTGGTGGAGTTGATAAGGGACCAACAGAGGAAGAACAAATAAAATAACAAAAATGGAAGAATGGATGTATAAATAAGAAGACTAATATATTAAAAGAGAACAAAAATTAAAGAAATTAAAGAAATTAAAATCTAATGCCAATGTCCAACAATGGATACCCCTAAGTTTCTAACCCTTTTGTAATGAAGAATAGATACATTTTTATAGGGAAAGGGGGTGAAAAAATTGGATCCAAAATCTTCCTTAAAAAATTTCTTTGTGTTACCCATATTTAATGCCAGAATTTGGATAGGGTGTATTAATGAAAGTTTTTGGGAAATTTATTCTACTTATACCCACAAAATCTTCATTTAATTGGACCCATTTGGAGAGATATATGAATTTTTTAGTCAGGAAGATTTAATCTGGAAAGTTGACTCTTCGTATTCCAAAACATCAAATTCCAATACCATTATGACCTTGAAAATTTTGGATTAATGTGTGGCCTCCTTAATTAAAGATTTTAATTAATTCCTTATCCAGATAAATGTAGAATTTAATAATCAATGGATAGAACCACTTTAAGATAAAATATCATCTTTAAAACATTCTAGATCTATGCACAGTTTTCAAGGCCCAGTTTGTGATCAGATTTTGGGCCTTCAATTTTTGGATTAAGCTTTTTCACTAGGAGGATGGAATGAGGAACAAGATGATTAAAATCCTAAAAAATGAATTTAACAATTTCAATCAGTTTATAAAATGTTATGTCTAAAATACTTAATAACGATAAAACAGTTAAATCCCAAAATTAGGTCATTTTTCAATTAAGCTCAAAATACCTCAAAAACATAATAATGTGACAATTTACCATAAAATAAAACTATGGTGGGATTATAAGCATTGAATTAAAAAATAAAATATGTGGAAATGACTGATTCATCACTCCTACACACTTAACCATTGCACTCACAGGGAATCATCATATATTCAAATCACAATCTAAATAACTATCAAAAATGAGGAAACATCCACGATCTTTTCCGAAATGAAATTTCATCATGTCTCTTCTATGAAAAAAAATTACCTCTCATTTTCATTCCCCGTATTTAATTTTTTTATACCTCATAATAAATCCATGGACCAATCACGACCTACCTCACATTGAATTTTATGTTACGCTTCACTCAAGAGAAATTGAATCGGGAGTTATGCTCATACTTAAAAAATGCATGTATCACCATAGGCCTGTGAAAAATATCATATCTTCATAGAATAAAACATTAAAATATTTTCAATCATGATGAATTTTTCTAGGTTAACTCTATGGATTCAGGTTGGTGGGAAAACTATTAAAAAAATATAAAGCCAGAAAGAGGAGGTTTAACTCTTGAGTACAACACATGAATAATCAAGTGAAACCCCAATAAATTACTCACTAAATTACCCTTGAAAATGTGAAACAAAACACCACACCTTTTAATGACATGGTAAATGAGTCAATCAATTATTACAAAGAATTATATCATCCAATTTCTCCCCCTTTTTTTCTTTTTTTCGTTTTTTTGTAAAACTCCAGAAAGGCACGACCTTGTTTTCTTTTTTTTTTGATTTTTTTCATGGATAATGAGATTAAAATTGAAAAAAATGAATGAATTAAAATAATTAACTTGATTTTAGAGAGGTAAATGAGTCATAAAATAAAGTACAATGAAAAATTCTATCTCATTTCCTTTTTTTCTATTTTCTATTTTTTTTTGAAGGAGAACATGATGATACAAATAAAGCATAATGAAATGATGATTACAACCCAATTTTATCATTATATACTTCCAAAAATTATTATACACACCTCACCCCACCCATAAATGAAACACATCCCAAAGAATACAGAAATAAGTTCCCTTACCCCATACTCAAACTTGAAATATCCATGAAAAAATACCAAGTGTGTGGGTAGGTAAGGAGAAATTAGCTTGTAATATGGCTTAAATATATATGGCAATTCATGTAATCTAAGGGATAATGATATATAGAATTAAATTTGGGTCTCAAGTTAAAATTTGGATATCCAATTATATTACTCAATCATATCAAAAACATTCTATGAAATCCAAATCTTTAAAAGAGAAAATTTAAAAATTCTGGTTCTCACACAAAATCCAAGTTTCCCTTAAGAAAGTTTGGGTATTATAAATAATATTTAAAAGTGGTTAAAAATACCTCATAGTATGGGATAAATATTTTAAGTCAATTTTTTATGAGCATGGATTTAAGAAATCAGTCAAACTTATAAAAATTATTGAAAATCCAAATCAAGGGAAAAAATCACATCAACAAACATTTAAACCCCATTTATTTAAAAAATCATTTATATTTTCTCAAAGTCAATTGATGTGTGAAAAATGATAAGAATATTCATTTAATATCATTCTTCCTAAAAATGGAAAGTAAAAAAAAGGAAAAACACAAAAAAAATAACTAACTAGGTTGAAACTCCCAAGGTACTTATATTCACTACCCCTCAATTCATCTTAACAAAAAATAAATATATGGTCAGAAAAACAAAGGGAAGGAAATATACAACCTGACATTATTTTTGAAGTGAAAGTCTTGAGTTAAGATCCAGGATACTAACACATTAATCCTAAAATAATGAAATAACAAAACATGAGGGGGAAAAGAGAAATAAACAGAAAGGGGAAATAAAATTTATAATGTTTGGTTTGACCCCCAAGTGGGTGATAGTCTTTTATTTCCCCTAGTTAAGCAGTTGTAGTAGTTTAACCTCAATATGAAGGTGGATGGGGTTTCTTTCTCATGAACTACTAGAAATTCTATCTTCTAGTGTTATTCATATTGCACCATTAGTGGAGGAACCAATGGATAAAGTACATTATCCCCTCCCCCTTTTCCATGTTGTACAACTTAGAATATGGGGGAAAGATAAAGAATGAGTCCTCATCTTATTTGGACATGACTTTTTTAGACTCTTATTTGTCATCCAAGTCCTACTTATTTTTCAATACATTTGAAATTTCAGCATAAGGGAGGTCATAAAATAATTAAAACTAAACAATATTATATCATTATTAATCTACAAATAATTCCCCCATTTCATGTAAAGCATATTGAATATCAACCTCTTTAAGTAAGACTACTAGAGACTCAGTCTCAGCAAAGGAATCAACTTTATCTTCCTCTTAAGAAAGAGATAGGTATAAAGGAGATAAATCTTCTTTGAAAAGTATGGGATGATCACATACCTTTTGGTATTCAATAAAATCTAACCAATATTCTTCCACATTATGTTGATCTACCACAACTGTATCATCTGGCATGACATCATCAAGTACCTCTCCAAGAAGTGGAAAACTAGAGATGTTTGGATATTAAAGTTGCATATTCATGTATTACATGATTTATTAAACATCAAATGTATGTGGAACAAGATTTATCTCTTCTATTTAAATTTCCTTTTAGTGTTATTGATCTGACCATTGGACATTGGATTCTTGAATGAAGGCAAAAAGGTTATTCAATTTATTTCTCATCTCCTCCATTCTTCTAAGGTTTTCTTCACCTTGTTTGTTAAAAAATTTACCCCTACTAATAAAATCATAACTAGTTCAAACATATGAAAAATCACTAAAAAATCTATCTCATCCTAAAAAAATAATTATATTCAATGAATATTTTTTTTTTGTTTTTTAAATTTTTTATTTTTTTGGTTTTTTAGGAAAAAGAGTGTGTGTAAGCACTTGGACTCCCAACAATGGATCCAAATTGATAGTAGGGGTTTTGTTTCAAACTATTATTCAATTAATTTCTTATTTTCTTAATAATTCACCATATTGGCGAAACCTAGGTTCAATTGCAAGGAGACCACTTACAAGCATTGTTTTCCTATTTTCATTTTTATAATTCTAACTAATATAAAACTAGATTAACTAATATATAAGGGAGATTTTAAATGCATAAAATAAAAAATAATATATATATATATAAATGAAATTCAATCAAAAAATAAAGTTATTAATAATGAAATTAGGAAAATGTTCTTAAGAGTTCATGGTGATTGAAATCATTATTCAAAGTGGATCTCAATAATCCACTTAACGAGGTGATCAAAACCTATCACACTGTACATTATAATTTAGATTGATATTACCCCATACTGAGACCACTTAATATGGGGAAATAATATCCAAACATAATGTAGTAGACCTATTCACTATCTATCATTATCCAGTCCATAATCCAATGTATGCATGACTTAGATAGTGAAGGGAAGTATGATTGATAAATGAGAAGTAGAATTTAGAAAATAGAGAGAATGGGGAGAAAACTCATGGTAATAAATTTAACCATCGCTAAAAATATCAGAATTGAATAAATAGATAATAAATTATTCACAATAAAACTCAATCAAGTCGCCATTTTCCTCCCTTGAATAAGCACCAAGGTTAGTTCTCCATTTTTGGTGGATTTGAGAAGGGAACAACGGTGGAAGAACACATAAATAATGGAAGAAGGTAGGTATGAATAAGAAGACTAAAATATTAAGGGAACTAAAATTATAAAAAATAAATCAATAAAAACCTAATATAAATGTCCAATAATTGGTACCCCTAAGTTTCCAACCCTTTGGAAAGAATAAGAGGTAAATTTTTACAAGGAGAGAGGGTGAAAAATTGGCTCCAAAATATTACTTCAAAAGTTTCCATGTGTTACCAAAATTTATTGAAAATTTTGGGATAGAGTGTATTATTAAATTTTTCATATATTTATTTTCCTTATACCCAAAAAAAATATAATCTTAATTTTCCATGTGTGGACAGATATAAGAATGTTTTAGTCTAGAACATTTAATCTAGACAGGTGACTCCTCATATTCCAAGACATGAAATTACAATTCCATTATGACCATGAAAAATCTAGATTCACATGTGTACTTTTTCATTAAAGATGTTTAATAATTCCTTATCCAGATCCATGTCGAATTTCAGCATCAATGTACCATCACACTTTGAGATATAAGCTCATCATTGAAACATTCTAGATCTATGCATAGTTTTTGAGGTCCAGTTTGTGAGCTGATTTTGGGCCTCTAATTTTTGGATTAATCATTATCTCAAGAAGGATTAAATGAGTCCCAAGATTCATTTAAGATAAAAAATTAATTTCACAATTTAAATCAGTTTATAAAATATTGTGGTTGAAATAATTAATACAAATAAAATAGATAAATCCTAAAATTAAGATATTTTTTGTAATTAAGCTCAAAATACCTCAAAAACATAAAAACGTGACAATTTATCATAAAATAAATCTACGATGGGATTATAAACATTTAAGTACATAATAAAATATGTGAATATGATAGATTTATCAGGATCCAGGATATAAAAAAGCATCTTGTTGATATTAATAATGAAGAGGATCCAAGGTAATAATCAAGGAAAACTTTACCTCAGGGGTCAAGCTATCTTAGTAATAACCTATATACTGTATACAATGGTAATATTTTAATTCAAGGGGTATCTCCCAAGTTATTCTGAAATAATTTAATTCTAATAGAGTTGTTTCTAACGCTTTTTTTGGGGCGCGCGCGTCTGTCCGCTGGGGTGCGACAGGCGTGGATTTTGTGTTGCCCCGCATTCCTGCTTTCCAAAGGCGGGTGACATTTTCTCCTTATTTAGGGACGTCTGCTCCTTGATCAAAACCGAGATGATGGGATATCGGTTCTTCCTTTCTTGGATTCCTCCTCGGAACTCGTCACCTAGTCTAGGTCTCCCTCATATATTTAATACGTTGTTCTTGAAACTCTTCCCAGTGCCATGTTTCCATGGACGCCGGTGAATTACACTACTTCTGTCAGGACATTCCAAAGGGTCCAGTCAGGGAAACAACCTTCAGTCATGGGAGTAGTCATGTTGAGGCATGAGTAACATGTCTGAACATTGGGGAATTGGCATGTATGTCTTTTGTCCCTTATTATAGGGATTCTCGAGGGCGGGGAAGCCTGAGGCATCCCACATCGAGCGTGGGGAATCATATGCCCTAGGCATATATCTAAGGTTTTCCTCAGCATCCCATGTTTAGTACAGGGTATTCCGCGAGTTTAACGTCCAGCAGAGATGGATCGTCCTGATCAGAACACCAGCTGGAGTGGATCAGATTGAGGAATCCCCCTTGAGGGAATGCTGATATTGGAGTCAGCCTGTGGGAGGCTTCCTGAATGCTATGGAGGGGAATGGGGTGGCATGATCTCACCGGGATGTGGCGGCCCAGGTAAGAATCAGGATGGCTGATGGATAATTTCATGGAGTGAAGGAGGAATGAAATGAGTCATCGAGGAGATGGCGGTGGTGATGGGCTTGAGTCTCGGAGAGACTTCCCACGTATCCCCATGGTCGGGAATCAAAGTCCACATAGTTCAGGATGGATGTGTGGGGCTTACACTCTAGGCTGCCCAAGGTGTTGGAAGAACTGACGTGAATACGGTCAGAACGACCAGGTGGTAGTGGGCTTGAACCTCGTGAGGCTTCCTACGTACCATGCCATAACATGGATCAAAGACCACGTAGTTCAGGTTGAGCACTAGAAAACTGGCATGAAAAGGACCTTGGCCCAATGGGTGGTGGGCTTGAACCTCATGGGGCTTGCTACATACCATGCCTTGATATGGATCAAAGTCCACGTATTTTGGGAAAAGGGGCTGCTATACTGACACGAAGGGGTGTCAGAACAACTGGATGGCAGGGTCACAACAGCTTACCGCTGGATTGGTATATAGTTTAACATCATGCGGGATGGGGATGTGTCGGAGGACCAACGTGAAGAAGGACCTTGGCCCAGGTGGATGGTGGGCTTGAACCTCGTGAGGCTTCCTACGTACCATGCCTTGGCATGGATCAAAGACCTCATAGTTCAGGTGAAAATGGGGGCTTGGAACACCGACACGGAGACGGTAGGGGCCAATGATTATTGGGCTTGAACCTCAAAGAGGCTTCCTATATACCATGCCTTGACATGGATCAAAGTCCACATAGTTCATAATGGACGTCGGTGAACCGATGTGAAGAAGGACCTTGGTCCGATGGGTGAAGGTCTTGAACCTCAGAGAGGCTTCCTATGTACCATGCTTTGACATGGATCAAATTCCACATAGTTCGGGATGTGGCAGTGTTGGTGAACTGACATGAAGGTGGACCTTGGTCCGATGGTTGATGGGCTTGAACCTCAGGTAGGCTTCCTATGTACCATGCCTTGACATGGATCAAATACCTCATAGTTCAAAGGGCTTTGTCAGCGAACCGACATGAAGGTGAACCTAGGGGTCCACTAGTGGTGGGATTGAACCTCATGAGGCTTCTTACATACCATGCCTAAGCATGGATCAAAGTCCACGTAGTTCCAGATAGTCACAACGGCTTACCACTGGACTGGAATGCAGTTTAACGTCATGCGGGACGGAGGTGTAACCTGACAAGAATAAAAAATGGGCGGTGGGCTTTAACCTCGTGGAGGCTTCCTACGTACCATGCCTTGACATGGATCAAAGACCTTGTAGTTCAAATGGATGTACAGTTTAATGTTATGCGAGATAGGGGTATGCAGTTTAACGTCATGCTGGTTGAGGGCATACAGTTTAACATCATGCTGGACGAGGGAATACAATTTAACGTCATGTTGGACGAGGGCATACAGTTTAACGTCATGCTGGACGAGGTAATTTCCATGGTTGATGCTTACTCTAAGCCCACATGAGTCATGCTCGGTGTGAGAAACAAGAGGCAGCAGAGACCTGACGATCACGTCGCGAAGGGTGCATCCGTGAGAAGTGAAGAGGGTCATACGCGTTAGGCGGCCAATGGTGCTGGGACTTACTCCAAGAAGGAGGCCCAAAGTGCAGAAAATCGCAGTGGGAGAGGTATTTGGGACCAAAGATGGGAGGTGCCTTGTTCCCTATCGCGCCCTCCACTGGCCTTGGCAGTGGGTAAGTACGGAGGTTCATGGGTGCTACCTTCCGTAAGAGAGGCTTGGGGGCTACACTCCGAGGTAGACCTTCTCCCATGGACAAACATCACTCCGATAAGGAGGATATCATCCCCTATGGAGGTATGATCCCATCTTCGTGGAGACCAGTGGGCGTAAAGAATGTATGATCTTGGGGGACCTTGCGTGTGAGGCATGGGGTCAGATCATAGTTTAACATCATGTGTTGAGGACGAGGTGCTTGGCAGTTTAACATCCTACAGCTCGGACAAGGTGGGTTTACTCCGCACCCCTAGGACTTACATAATTGGTACCCTCTGCTCCTGGTGGGAGGGAAGGTATCGGCAAGGCCGTGGTGAAGGGGGGTCGCAGAGCGAACCATTGAGGGGTCCACGTTAGCATGGCTATGCGAAGAAGCAATAGCCGTTAGCGTGCCTATGCAAAGAAGCATTAGGATAAACAATGCTACGAGTGGTGTCATCCATGGGACTTTGAAATCACATCGTGCAAACCTGGGGGTTGCATGGGAAGAGGAATTTCCAAGAAAAGGGGTCCACTGGCAGGGACCTTGCGGAGCTTAGTTGATTTGTATAGTGGAGAGAACTTGCAAAGGGGTGTCCTTTATGAAGTGGAGTGCCTTGGCCTTATCATGGGGAAGAGGTGCGAGTGGGAGGTGCTTTGCGAAGTGGAAGGGTGTTCGCAGATCACTGCCTTGCGAAGCAGAGGTGCCTCGCGAAGCAAGGTGCTGTGAAGTAGTGTGATTCGTGAAGTATAGTGACCCTGCCTTGTCATGTGAATCACTTGTACAGAATGGGTGTTTCGCAAAGCATAAACGCTCTGCGACTACCTGGGTTCCCTTGGGAATCCCCTTCCTTCACGAATGCCCTTAGGCTTCGTGAAGGGCATCCATCTCGGAAGAGGGGCTCAAAACGAGACAAGGAGAAGGCCTCTTGCGATGAAAAAATACCTCGCGGAGCTCATGATTCCCAGAGCGAAGAGTGCTTTGTGATTTGGGAGTTGAGAAGCCGAAAGGTCAGATTCTACATCTGGAGAGCTCAGGGGGATCTCGGTAATTATAGGTAAGGGGCGCCGTGAAGCAGAGCTCACGCGGCGCGAAGGGGGTGTATGTTGCTTCGTGGTGGGTCGCGAATGTAATTCGGGTTCGCAGAGTGGTACCACCTCCTATGCTTCACGGAAGGTTCATGAACATCAGAGAATTCGAGGAGCTTTACTGCCTCTAGTACTTCGCGGTGGTTGCGGAACTAGGGGGTTGCGCGTCGGAGCTTCGTGAGGCATGGCGCAGATCTTTTTTTTCTTCTCTCCTTTCTTCGAATATTTTTGGCACCAAAAAATTCCTCCCCTCATACTTGGAGCCGCAGAGGGATCAAGGGTCGGAGTCTGAGGGAAATTGCCAAAATTCTCGGCTGGTCGCGATGCGGACTCGCGAATCAGGAGCGTGAGGCTGCCAGGGGCCGCGTGATCCGGACGCGCTGCGACGCTCCGCACGGGATGGACACGTCGTGAAGCTTCGGGGGCCGCCGCCTATAAATAGGGGTCTCACCTCTTGTCTTTTTTTCCTTCTTTGCGACTTTTTCCTCTTCCGCTCTTGATTTAGAAAGCTCTGCGCCATCCGCATCTGCTCACTGCGAATCGAGCTTCGCGGCGAACCGTGAGTCTCCGACTCCACGACTGCGCCAAGTGAACTTCTTCTTGCAGGACGAGGCCAGGCTCCGCGTCTTGGATTTGCGCCCGAGCTTCGCAAGCGATCTTCGTGAACAATCTACGCAACCCGACCCGCAATTTTTTTTGAGTTCTAAAACCATAATGGCCCATCAAGAAGCTGTGATGGGGGTGCTCATAGACGTTGCTCGGAGGGATGAGATGGCCAACGGTCTAGGCCTAGGGGAGCTGGTCTGAAGCCACTCGGACCATAATTCTTTGATAGAACTGCTATCAGAGAGCCAAAATAACTATTCGTTGTGCAAGAATCTTCACTTGTATGGGTTCGGGATGAGGGATGATATCCTCATTCTTGAGCCGAGTAGGGATGAACCAGCTTGCTAGTTCAGGAGCACGCCATGCCAACGCCAATGGTTCAGGGCGGCCGATGGTCATGCGTGGGAGGACTTCACACCCATCATCGCCGACTGTCTATACAACCATCTGAACAACATCGATGGGGAGCCACTACAACTGGAGACGTCCCCTCCCATGTACCGCACCATACTAAAGGTGGCTTTTCATGATTCGAAAAAGGGGTGGTCCGATGAGTGGGACCTGCGCCAGGGTGGTAACTTCACCAACAACTGGGCATGGGCCTACTAGGTTGGTGCCTCATGTGAGGAGTTTGGGGCCAAGATTAGGAGAGTGGGCTTGTATGAGGTGGCATGGGCCTCTAAATTACACATTTATCAACTGAAACAGCTGATACCAGAGCTACTGAGTAGATGGTCATCTAGGACCAACACTTTTCACCTGCACCATGGGGAGGTTGGCATCAGTCTATGGGATGTCCATCAGATCTCGGGGGTCCCAATATTGGGGTCCATGTATGATGATTTCCTCCCTGTTATGAGCGCGTGGGAGGATCCGGAGCAGATTCTGCGGCTAGCGCTGGGACTGATGGCACTGGTCCCCGGAGAGGACAAGGAGGCGGTGAGAGATGTCCACTTTAAGAAGTGGTTCAAGCAGTTCCTGAACTTCCCATAGGATTGAGAGTTCCCTCTGAGGCCTCAAACTTATCTGAAGGGGGCTCAACGGGGCAAGGAGAACTCGTATTGGCGGATCTTGGAGGAAATCCAATGGAAGACCTCGGGTTTCAGTGTTAGCACTGAACAGCAGCCGATAGTCAGGCTGGTGGTGTTTATCATGGCCCTTATCTATGGTTGGATCCTACCGGTGAGGGATACCAATATGGGGGTGCGGCCTAGCTTATTCATCATGGAATCCATGTTGGCCATGTGAAGGTGGGTCAATCTAGGAATTCTGATGCTCGCCAGATTGTACAGGATGGTGCGGCACGTTAGGGGGGTTTACGAATACCCAAACCATATCTTGCCACCGGGATCAAACTTCTGCCCTTCCATTATGAACGCGGCCGGGAGATTTCCAGTCAAATTAACCGTACCAATGGTGTTTAACCGGGTGTGTAAGGTGGATGAGTTTAACTTCCACCCATTTCCATTACCGATGTGAGTACTCACCAACGACGGTCAGGGAACGGAAGAGCATCGTGCTTATCTCCTGGCCTTTCAAGGTGCAGTTTTAGTGGCATGGGTGGACTGTGAGCCTCTCTGCGAGCAGTACACCCCACACTGGTTCGCGAGGCAATTCTGGTGCCTGCAGCAGCTGACCCCATAGGTCTACTGGGAGGTGCGCCACGAGGAGCACCCGTGTGTAATGAGGCAGTTGTGGCTCATGTTCACACGGGAAGACGGGAAAATGCAAAGTGCATTGCCTCTGTCTACTACCGCATTTGGGCTGGTGAAAGAGTATGCCATCAGTTGGGAGTCGGTTATCCTAGGGAAATGTTTAAGCAGTCAACCATTTGGGATGGTGACGGCGGGCCTCCCCTGTCCCGAGGTTGGGGTCGGAGGGCAGCAAGGGCCTCTCGCGGTGGCGGGGCTGCCGTGGTGGCGAGGCCTGCACCTGCTGAGGATGCGGCAGCAGTGGCGGATCTGGTGGTCTCGGAGGAACAGAGCTATATGGAGGGGCGACCACCGAGGGGATTCCACAGGATATCCACTCAGGCCTCGAGGAAGTGGTTGCGCCATATTGACATGCCAGAGAATGTTGTTTTCCCGGAGGCCTGGGACATTTGGGACGTCATCCGGCAACACCTTATTCTGCCTACAATGTGGGAACACCTGAACCGTCTCGAGATGGTCTTACTGGGTATGGGCCCTGTCTGGGCCGGTTTCGCGGTGTCTCTGGTGGAGGAGGAGTAGTATTTGGACGAGCTGGAGGACTACATACATTCCAGTGGTGCCCCGCGTCCGATGACGGACCGGGTAAGGGTGATGCTGGATCGGACGGTTCCCCCACAACTGTCAGTATCCGAACTAAGAGAGCGCTTCCCCCTACTAGAAGAATCAGACGAATCCTCTGGGGAGGACGAGGCCGGTAGACGGAGCCCGTTGGAGGAAGGCGAAGTCGGAGATCAAGACTCGGATTCTGATGATTTCGAAGAGGTTCTCGAGGTAGCATTCCAAATTTCTTTCCTCAGGGTCCGCTCTCAAGCCATTATAGACCACTTACGAATACCTAAACCATGCAGAAGGAACTCGTATGTAGACCTCACTCTAGCCCCTTGGCGGGTGATGATGTAGGACCTTCAGAACCTATGCCTGCAGCCCCGTCTAGTTCTATGTCTGGCGGGGCTAGGACACCTGGAGTGGCTCTTATAGGATCTCTAGACCTTCCGACAATATACGGAGGGTCGCGCTCTAGGGTCCCGTAAGCACCAACTTAGGAGAAACACCAAGAGTTCTATCTCCGTAAGTATTTTCCACTAAATTCATTGGTGTTATATGTAGATCGTGCCAACTGACGTCCATGCCCTTCCCTATCACGTACAGTTCTATGACTGGCATGGGCTGTTGCGGCAAGGTTGGTCGGGATGTCTAGGGGCATCCCTCCTAGGGGCATGCCGGTGATTGTGGAGATAGTTACCCCACCTACCCGAGCTGCTGCACTCCCTGTCATTGGTGAGACCACCAGTAGGGTCATGCCTGAGGTCATTGAGGTGGAGTCTGATGATGAGAATCGGCCGATCGACCCAATTCTCGCCACGCCTGCTTTGGTGCCAGATGTTGCGCCAGATTCAATGCCCGACGCAGATCTTGCTTAATATTTCTTATGGGCGTATCCTGCATACGAGTCTGCCAATTGTGTGGACTGGAACGAAAAGGCCTCTGATGGAGAGGAAAACAAAATAGTCTATCACCGACCATGGACGCTAATCACGCGCTTCATCAATGACACCCCTCAAGCGCTATGGCAGAATGAAATGGACAAACTTCACTCACGGCTGTGCGAACTGTGTGCTGGGGGAGTGGATGCCCAGCATCCTCATATGCTCATCCGATATCTCATGGCAGAGAAGATCTGGGAATACGATCGCAGGCTCAGCATGGGCTGGCAGTAGAGGAAGGCGACGAATTTCAAGAAGATCCAGGAGGCTGAAAACAAGGTCCAACAGCTTCAGGCCCGGGTAGATGAGCACTCAGCCTCTTTTAATGCACAATCTGAGCTTTTCTTGTGATTGAAGGCCCAGGTGGGAGAGGCAGAAGAGCGTATGAGGCAGGCTTCTGGAGAGATGGCTTCCATTCAGGCTGACATAGAGAGGGCTCGATCCGAGGCTGATGAATTGCACCCCATCACTGTTGAGGAGGACCAGGAGCTGAGTCGGTGGCAGCAATTCATGGATGCCACAAGTCAAAGGGTGCTGGATCTACAACGCTCTTTTTACGGGGTCAATTCATCCATGCGGGGAGTTGACCCCCGGGTACTGTAAGAATTACAAACCCTTAAACGTAATTTCGTGTTTTAAAATTTTTTGAATGTCGTAGCATGCACGAGTTCTGTTATTTTCACTGGTTCATTTTGTATCCTTATAATGTTTGCAGGACGTCCAATGACAATTCCCTAAGCTCACATGGGTTAGGCCCGATGTGAGAAACAAGAGATAGTTGCCTCGTCGTCCAATCCAACACAGGAGTGGAAACCAAGCTTCGGGCATCCGGGGTTTGGATAACCGGTCCGGATTTCCAAGAAATAAGAGAGACCTGGCCGGAGAAGGAATTTCTCAAAAAAGCCAAATTACCATTTTTTCAGCCTATTCTTTTGCACGAACGGTGCAACTCCAGGGGCGCTGAAATTGGTCCGAACAGATGGGAATGAGAAGTGTGAATCACGATACCCAAAACTCAGAACACTTTGAGGGTGGCGTGACAATAAAGGACAACCATTAAACGTGGTATAAAACGGTATCCTTATTGTGTTATCCTGAAATGGGGACAACAAATGAGGGCCTACCATTGACTATGTTCGCAACATGGGACCTAACTCAAATATCGTCGATCATTCTTCCAGGACGTTGGCCCAGTACAGCAGGAGGACCATAGGTCGAGCATCCATACTATTAGGGGGTCCCTCGAAACATGACCAGTCTTCCAGAACATTGTCCCAGGATAGCAGGTGGACCTTAGGTCAAGCATCCATACTGTTAGGGGGTCCCTCAAAACATGACCAGTCTTCCGGAACATTGGCCCAGGACAGCAGGTGGACCATAGGTCGAGCATCCATACTGTTAGGAGGTTCCTCCAGACATGACCAGTCTTTCGGAACGTTGGCCCAGGACAGCAGGTGTACCATAGGTCGAGCATCCATTCTGTTAGGGGGTTCCTCCAGACATGAAAGGGGACGAGGGTCTAAATAAGGGGCACGAAAAGTGTGGAATGTGGAGTGATGGTGTATCCAAACAGAATCCAACACTCATACAATTACACCACCGCGGTGGGAGTACGCCAGATGGGCACATCGGTTTGATCATGGATCATTCCTTCTTTCAGACAGGGCCTCTCTGGCAAGGGGTTTTGTCGCTTCCCAATGTAATCTTGGGGCATCCTGAACTTGTTCAGGGTAGATTCATAGTTGCACGATCCCCTACGAGGGGTCCGGCTAGGGGTCCGGAAAGGCGAAGAACAGGATTTAGGATTCCTGTGGGCTGGACCCTAAGAAAAATACCAGGGTATCCTTACGTATCCCATGACGATGGGAATCAAGCCACACGTAGTTCTAGAAGCATAGTTTAATGTCATGTTGGACAAAGAGAAGCCTGGTTGTGCCGGTACATATCCCACCAAAACTACTAAGCCCACGTGATTCCTTCTCAATGTGGGAAACAAGAAGCAATGGGGAACTTTCCCAACACAGGAAGGGACATGTTAGGGAGAAGGGACGCTCGGTGAATACTGGCCCAATGATGCTAAAATGTTTGTGTGATGCACCTAGATGCGCAAATAGGTAGATCCGAGTATGTTGGAATTCCACTTGAACATGAGGAAATGGAAATGTGTGAATCATGATGCTTGAGATTTGGATCACAATGATGGTGGCGTGATGATATAGGATAACTGTTAATCATGGTGGAAATGCATCATCCATATCGCGTTATCCTAGAATGGGGATAGACAAATGAGGGTCGACCATTGACCATGTTCGAAACATGAGACCATGTCACAAATGTTATCAGATATCCGAAGGGACGTTGGCCCGAAACGATTGGAGAACCCCTAGGCCCAACATCCATGGAGAGCCCTTAATCCAATCATCCATGTCATCCAAGGGTCCTTTTGGATGTGGAAGAGGATGAGGATCCAAATAGCGAGCTCACGAAGCTTGGTCATGGGAAGAGGGGAATGTCCCCATGAAAATACTAAACTTCGGTCTCTTTGTCAAAATGAATCTGAATACGACAATGGGACATATTAGATAGAGGGAGCAGAGTCTTTTCCCATTGGGAGATCATAGTTTAGGGTTGTATAATTCGGACCATGGGTGGGAGGAAACACCGGAGGCACGTGGCGGGTAATTATGAAAACCCGACGTGGATGAGAACATAATCCCATACCACACCGCATAACCCCCTTGGGAGAGGTTTTAGGTCAAGGGACTGAAAACAAGAGTTGATCTGGGCATGAGCAAAGTGAAAAGGCATTCCTACGTAGCCCATGGGGATGGGGATAAAGCTGCACATAGTTCTTGAGAGATTCTTAGTTTAAGGTCTTAGAACTCGGACCATGAATGGGTAAGGAGAGCATGGGACACACGGTAAGGTGGTTACAAAACCCGACGATGAGGACATAATCCCTACTTACCATGTGTTCTCTAGGGAAGTGCTTGGGTCGAGGGACCGAACACGAAAGTTAGGTTGGGCCCACGGGGAAGTGCCCGAGTGCTCCTACGTATCTCATAAGGATGAGAATCAAGCCATACATAGTTCTTGGAAAATGAAAGGGGCGCGCAGGTCTAGACCTCGCACCCAGAGAAGCAGTATTTGATAAATCTTCTTTTTCCTTTAAGGTGAGTGGTTTTTTTTGTGAAGTGACAGGCCTAGGGTAGCAAGCCCCGGTGTCTCCACAAGAATCAAGCCGTGATAGGCATTGAAAAATGGCATGGAACATGACCAATACCCAACGTGATGTCCTCTATGATGGGGTCATCCTAATGTGGTGCCATTTTTCATCGTGCGGCCAAGACGATAATGCCACAGTTTATGGTCGTGTGATAGGACCAAGCATACATTTTAACGTTATGCAGCGCAGACGTAGCAGAGACGATGCTAGGCGGGGAATGTGTATGGTGTCATGCAACACAACCGACATGGATGGGGACATGATCCCACATCACACCGTACACAATTCCGAGATAGGAACCTCGGGCCAAGGGGCCTGAATAGGAGCAAGAAGGAAAGGGGCATGAGGAACTAGCTCCCAACTGAGCTTGACTCGGAGACAAGATGTACGGGTGATCCATCGCATTTCCTGGGGATGAGGATCGAGCCGCACATATCCCTTAATGAAGATCTTAGTTTATGGTTTTAGAGTTCGGACTGTGGGAGCCCCAAATGACGTTGTATTGCAACTTTGTCCCCCTGACGTTAAAAGGTGCACTGAGGGATAGCGCCAAGAGTTTCAAGAATCCACCTGGATGCGATGGGTTGGAACATAACGTGAATCATGCAACCAACATTCAAGGCCTGAATGGGCTGGTGTGATGACAGAGGATTACTGGTGACCATGTTCGCAACACAGCATCATGTCGTGTTAGCCTGAAATAGATAAAAACAAAGGATCATCGACCATTGACCATGTTCGCAACACGGGATTTGTATCAATTTTTTGTCTGAAACCCTTGGGGGTGTTGGCCCGTAATGGAAGGAGAGCCCTTGGGCGTGGTATCCAGGACGTTCTTGGGGGTCCCTCTAGGTGTGAAAGATTATGAAAGCCCGAACGAAGTGAAACACGAAGCTTGAAAAGTGGAAGGAACTTGACCAAGTTGAATTTGACACTCTTGGTCCTAGACCAGAGTACTCTTAACACATGGGCGAACCACTGCAAGGGGTCGAGGGACTCAACTTGAGGGAAACCAAGAGATGGCGGATTCTCGGGACAAGTGGGGAATAGTGCCAAAAACCCTATACCACACCTATATATTCCTCTCGTGGAGAGGGACATGCCAAAGGACCTAGGTGACCGGGGAGATCGGTAGATCTCTAGGAGGTGGGGCTGGACCCGAAGTCTAGACATTCGGGTGGTCCTACGTATCCCATAAAGATGGGAATCAAGATGCACGTAGTTATGGAGGGTGCCTTTTAATGTAATGCAGGACAGGAAATAGGAGGGATAATTCTTAGAACGGGTTGCACGTGGTGTGGCTATTGCAAACCCGTCGTGAATGAGAACATGATCCCACATCACACCATGCAGTCTCGTAGTCAGGGTCCTGAAGGCATGACAGAAGAGAAAAATTATCTGAACTCAAGCTGTACCCAAAGGAAGGAGGTCTGGGCATTCCTACGTATCCCATGAGGATGGGAATCAAGCCAGACGTAGTTCTTAGGAGATCTTAGTTTAGGGTCTTAGAGCTCGGACCATGAATGGATGGATGGAAACTTTCCAAGTAGGTGCAGACCTCGACCCGATCCCTAAGCCCACGAGAATTAAACTCGGTGTGGGAAACAAGGGAGGAAAATCCTTATCTCAATACCCAGAACATCCATTGAAGGGAAGTTGGTGAAGATCCCCGAAGGAAACCTTTAACATGGCTTTGTTCCCCTAACGTGTATATGCGCACTGAGGAATAGTATAAAGAGTTTATAAACTCTACTTGGACATGATGAGGATGGAAAAGGATGTGAATCGTGTAACTGACATTTTGGGCTTAATGGGGTTGGTTTGGTGATGGAGGATAACTGTTAACCATGGCGGAAAAATAGTCTCCATATTGCGTTAGCCTGAGGTGGGAACAACAAACGAGCATCGACCACTGACCATATTCGCAACACGGGATTTTTTATCGATTTGTTATCTGAAACCCTCAGGGGCGTTGGCCCGTAATGGTAGGAGATCCCTTGGGCGTGGTATCCAGACCATTCTTGGGGGCCTCTCTGGGTGTGAAAGATGATGAAATCCCTGATGAAGGGAAACAAGAAGCCTGAAAAGCAGGTGCAGATGTGTCCGAGTAGAATCCGACATTCCAGGTGACTTAAACCAAAGTAATCTTAGGCACATTGGAAAACCGCCAAAAAGGGTCGACGAAGTGGCTCATGAGAGGTAGGCCAAGGGGCCAAGGTGGGATGGAGATTTTTGAGAGATGGGGCTGGACCTGAAGCTTAGACATTCGGGTGGTCCTACATATCCCATAAGGATGGGAATCAAGCCACACATAGTTCTAGAAGATACCTAGGGGAAGGATACCCTAACAAGGATGTGTACGGTGCGGCGAGTAACCCGACGTGAATGGGGACGTAATCCTGCACCACACCGCACAGTCCTGTAGTAAAGAACCCGGGCCAGGGGGGCCCGAAAAGGCCAAGGGGCCTGAGGCTGGGCCTCGGCAAGGGAATGCATATGGCACGACAAGTAACCTGACGTGAACGAGGACATAATCCCGCACCACGCTGTACACTCCTTATAAAAGAATTGGGGTCGTGCGCCCGACCGTTTTCACCACCCATAGGGGAGTTAGTCGCTTCGGTGTGGGGCAGAACAAATCACTGCTATCGATGTTTGGGACATCTTGGGGTGGACTTGAAGATCCGGGAACTATTTAGGGGCCCTTCTGGATGAGGGAAGTGATGTAATCCCAGTCAAGGAGTGGGTGAAGCATAGCTATACCCATCTACGAAAGAGGCGAACATCTCCAGGGGGAAGTACAACCAAGTCGAGGCTTGGTCGACATAAATTGGGGAAAAAGTGTGCACCCTTCCATATGTCTTGACCCAAGGGGAAGATTTTGGCTTTCAGGCTGGGCCAACAGACGAAATTTCCGGGCGTTCCTACGTATCCCATAAGGATGGGAATCAAGCTATACGTATTTCTAGAAGGCCATGTAGTTTAACGTCGTGCGGTAAGGACATGGGGGGATAGACGAACAGGAGTGGGCACATGGTGTGACCATTATAATCCTCGTATTAATGGGGCTAAGGAAGCCTACTCCTCATCATACGAGGATCCTCCGAGAAAACTATACCCAGAGGGGGACAGTCAAAGAGAAGAGCTCGAGGCTGGTCTCAAGACAGGATGTCTGAGTATTCCTACGTATCCCATTGGGATGGTAATCAAGCCATACGTAGTTCTAGAAGCGCAGTTTAACATCGTTCTGGATGAGAGATGTGTCTCATTTGGGGATATGTATGGTATGGTGGGTAACCCGACGTGAATGAGTATGTAATCCCACACCACACCGTACAATCCCATAAGGGAGCCTGAGTCGAGGAAGGCCGAGGGGCCTGAGGCTGGGCCTCGGTCAGGAAGGCCTGACCAGCTTGCAGTTTATCGTCTTGCAGTAAGGACGGTGGTCAAGGGGCCCAGAAAGGCCAATGGGTCTTGGTCAAGAAGGCCTGACCAGCTTGCAGTTTAATGTCTTGTAGTGAGGACGAAGGAGATCTTAGTTTAAGGTCATAGAGCTCAGACCATTTTGCAGTTTATTTTCATGCAGGACGGTGGTGCAGTTTAAAGTCATGTGGGACTGTAATGGGAATTTTAGGGTCATGCGGGACCATACAGTTCAAGGTCATGCAGGACCATATAGTTTAAGGTCGTGCGGGACCAGGGGGCTTAGGCGAAGTATTTCTTGAGGAACTTGGCGTCGGTGGGAGGTGTTATGCACTCACCATCCATGGTCACTAAGGAGTATGCTCCATTGGGGTAAACCTTATGAATGATGTAAGGTCATTCCCATTTGGGCTCAAGATTTGGTGGTTTCCTACCGGGAATCATTGGCGCTCGGAGGGCCAACACCAGGTCGCCTTGCAGAAAAGAGAAAAGGCAAACCTTCTTGTTGAAGGCTCTGGCTATCTTATTCTGATGCCTTTCCAGATTGTGCAGGGCACGAAGCCTGTTCTCGTCCAGTGCTTCCAATTCAGCTAGATGGATTCTTGCCAGCTTATCAGGTGTCTGCTAGTCATAAACTGCAGTGCGTAACGATGACAGCTTGATCTCAATGGGCGGGACGGCCTCAACCCCATACACCAGGTAATATGGGGTCACCTAGGTAGAATTGCGAGTGGTCATACGATAAGCCCAGAGGGCATTGGGGAGCTTTTTTGGCCAACTCTTCTTGTTCTGACCGGCCATATTTTTCTGAATTTTAGAGAGGGTTTTATTGAACTCCTCGATCTGTCCATTTTCCTGTGCATGATAGTGAGAGGTATGGTTCGAAAGGATATTGTACATGGTGTACAATTTCTTCAGATCGTCTGCTCGAAAGTTGGTGCCGTTATCGGTGAGTACAACATGAGGGACTCCAAACCGGTGGATGATATTAGAGCTCACGAAGTCAATGATGGAATGGGCCTTGACCTCTTTGGGTGTAACTGCCTCCGCCCACTTGGAGAAGAAATCTGTAGCAGTTAGGATGAACCTACACTGGTGAGCCGTCGCCGGTGGATATGGTCCCACAACATCGAGTCCCCACACCGCAAATGGCTAAGAGTACTTGGTGGATTGGAGAGGCTCTGGCGGCCGATGCAGGAAGTTAGCATGAACATGGCACATGTGGCATCTCTTGGAAAACTCAATACAATCATGGATCATAGAGGGCCAGAAGTACCCCAATCTCTGGATCTGATGGGACAGCTTGGGCCCAGCCTGGTGGGCACCGCAGGAACCGGAATGAACCTCTTGCATAACCTGAGAAATCTTGACTCCTTGAATGCAACAGAGGGGAACACCGTTGAATCCACGCTTATAGATAATCCGCTCAAGACTAGGACCACTTTGGAGAGTAAATTGTAGTGCACGGTGTCGGATTCACTCGTACTCGGCCCGATCATCCGGGAGGCAACCATTTTGGAGATACTCGACAAAAGGTTCTCTCCAGTCGGGAGTGGCCTCAACTACTACACTAGAAGACCCTAGGGCTCCTGACGTGGAGGTTCTAGCGGTAAGATGGCTTACCCACAGGTCGTCGTCATCCCCTGGGGGGACGGGGACAATGATTCTCCAGTGTGCCACATGTATGATCAAACCATCCTGCTTGGGTTCTCCGAGTGACGCAGCTAAGCTGGCCAAAGCGTCTGCTCGACCGTTCTGTGACCAAGGGACGTGGGTAACCTCTGGCCGAGAAGGGAACTGGGCCAGTAGGTGGAGGTTTCACAACAGAAATGGCACAAGCTCCGGTTTCTTGACACCATAGTCTCTGTTGACCTACTTGATGACTAGTTCGGAATCCCCTTTCACATTCAAATGGGGCACATCGATCTCAAGGGCCAGCTCGAGGTTGGTGATGAGAGCCTGGTACTCTGCCTCATTGTTGGTGTAGCCTTCTGACAACAGGAATGAGTATGGAAGAACGGCTTGTGCCGGGGTGATAAAGACGATACCCATACCCACTCTGTTGAGCTTAGGATCATTGAGACTCCTACCAGTGGGGCTCCGAGAGGCACCATCGAAGTGCATTTTCCAGCATGAGACGTCATGATCGACTGAGAGTATTGCCTCATCAGGAAAATCCAGATCCAGGGATTGATCCGCAGAGGTTGGATGAGCAGCTAGGAAGTCTGCCAATGCCTTTCCCTTGATGGCCTTCTAAGGCACGAACCTGATGTCGAACTGCTGGAGGATCACTGCCCACCACGCTAGTTGGCCAGTCAACATGGGGCGGTTCAGAATGTACTTCAGTGGGTCTACCCGAGAGACCAACTGTACCTCATGGTGCTGCAGGTAATGGCTCAATTTTTGTACGGAAAACACAAGCTCCAAGCAGCTCTTTTCTATGGGGGAGTATCTAGTCTCTGTATTGAGGAGCATGTGGCTGAGGTAATAGAGATTGTTCTATGTTCCCTCATTGTTCATCTGTACGAGAAGTGCGCCAAGGGACCATTCCAGGGGGGTCACATAAAGGACCAGTGGATTTCCAGAGATGGGTGGCATCAAGACCGGAGGTTGGAGTAGATACTAATTGATTTCCTCGAAGAAAGTCTGACACTCTTCATCCCATTCATAGGTGGAGCCTTTCTTCATGAGCCGGGAAAAGGGCTTTCACTTGCCATCCAGATTTGAAATGAATCAGAATATATAGGCTAAGTGGCCTTGGAGACCTCGCAGCTCCCAAATATTTCTCGGGGGAGGCATCTGGATGATGGCCTTGATCTTCTCTAGGTCAATCTCGATGCCTCGGTATCTGACAACAAATCCAAGAAACTTCCCAGAGGTGACCCCGAAGTCACACTTTAGCGGGTTCATCTTTAGGTGGTGGTAACGGAGGAAGCTGAACACTTTCTCAAGGTCCTTGAGATGGTCCTGGCGCTAGCAAGTTTTGACCACCAGATCATCCACGTAGAATTCCACCAATGTCCCGAGAATTGGCTTGAATATGCGATGCATGGCCCGCTGATAGGTGGCACCTACATTTTTTAGGCCGAAGGGCATGACCTGGTAACAGAAAGTACCTTGGGGAGCCCTGAAGGCAGTGGAATCCTTTTCCTCAGGGGCCATCCGGATCTGGTTGTACCCGGAATACCCATCCATGAAGGATAGGGCTTGGAACCCGGTCATAGCATCAATCAACAACTCTATCACTGGGAGGGGAAAATCATCTTTCGGACAGTGGCGGTTGAGATCGCGAAAGTCGATGCAAACTCTGATATACCCATTCTTCTTCCTGACTGGCACAATGTTGGCAAGCCACCTGGGGTACTGGACTTCCTTGATGAAGTTAGCTTTGATAAGCTTGTCAACTTTAGCCTCAACCATGGAACCGTGAGAAGGGTTCATCTTTTTGAAAGGTTGTTTGAACCCTCGATGGTTTGTTGGGAGACCAAGGTGGTGTACGGCTACCTGGGGATCTAGTCCTGGCATCTCATCAAACTCCAGGAAAACACATCATGGTGTTGTTTGAGAAAGTCCACATACTGTTGCTTCTCTTCGAGGGGCATGGAGGCACTGATCAATGTGGGTCTCGGATCTACCTCACTACCAAGGTTTACCTGTACC
Source organism: Viscum album (assembly GCA_963277665.1). Classification (NCBI taxonomy): domain Eukaryota; kingdom Viridiplantae; phylum Streptophyta; class Magnoliopsida; order Santalales; family Viscaceae; genus Viscum; species Viscum album. The sequence goes on from OY728156.1 coordinate 60,207,043, forward strand.
AATTCATCAGCCGTGGTAGAGACGCCTTCTTCAAAGGTAGGGGAGCATCCTCCAGATCCTCTTCTCCACCTGTGGAGGGATCTCCCATAGGGGGAGCTGCTTATGAGTTATCAAATCCTGATGGGTAGCTGGTGCCGGCCTGGGTAGCAGTGGTCATCATATCAGGAGACTCATGCACCACTGAGACCATAACGATGAAGGCAGTCAATCCTATCCCATATGGCCTTCGGAATAAGGGGCCACGCTTGATGACATCAAAGCAGTAGTGACGCATCAGCCTGATCCGGTTGATTCCAGCCCAGTGGAAGAGACACGTATGACGTACCGCCGTTTCCATAATCCTGACATCCTGATACCACATAGGGGTAGGAGGTTCTGGGATCACCAGAGCCTGGTTGGTGTAGGAGTACGAGGTGATTTTCCACTGTCACTTGGACATGGGAACATGCCTTCCTTTTGTACCCGAAACAACAAAACAATGCCTCATGTCAGGGTTTGTGGCCTCCAACCGATGGATCGAGAAGATATAGGCTTTGTCCAGGCCTACCCAGGGGTCACTTGTGACCGGGGCAGGTCCATCCTCACTTGCCAGTATTTTCTTATCCTTACTCTTTTAATAGTTAGCATCCAGATAGTGAGCTTCACAAGAGGTGAAAGGAGACGCATCTCCTTGGAGCACACCTACTCGACCATTGAAGGAGTATTTGAGGCATTGGTGATACGACGAAGGGACCATTGCATGCAGATGGAGCCATGGACTTCCCATCAATGCATTGTATGCGGTGTCCTGGGAGACAACCAGGAACTCGGTGCTGGAAATTAGGCCACCGAACTAGGTCTTCAAGCGGATCTTGCCGACTGGGGATTGCTCAGTCCTGTCGTATCCTCGGATTCTGAGGTCGGAGGGAGTTAAATCATCCTTAGAAAAACCCATCTTTCGTAGTGTCCGAATCAGGATTCGGTTAATCCCAGAACCCGTGTCAACAAGGCAGTGGTGGACTTCCACGCTATTAAACTGGCCAGTGACATATAGTGGGCGAATATTCCCATGTATGGGAGGGTCTTCATCTTCATCGGAGAATGAGATAACTGCCTGGCATTCAACATTCTCAATTGCCTCAACGTGGAAGGCTTCGGTAGCTTCTACCTCCATCTCAAATTGGAGGGGGCTCCTTAGGGTCTTGGAAAGTGCCTCACGCATTTCAGATGATAGGAGAAGAGCCTCAAGAATATAAAGCCTTACTACAATGTCGTCAAGGTGCTTCAGAACATCATACTTTCATGCCAAACATGAAAATCTTCTTATAGGAGGTCGTTCTATAGTTGGAGGCATGGCGGGCCCTACCGGCTGGACCGGCGGCTGGCTGGTACTGGGTACATCCCGCTGCCTGCTAGTTGATGCCATAAGAGTAGCTGCCGGATGAGGACCAGACAACTGAGATTGGCCTGTAGCAGGGAAAGACTAGTCGTGGTACGGACAAGACAGCTCTGCCTGATCTAGTAGCACAAACGGCGGTGGAGGTAGATCTGAGGGCACAAGATGAGGTTGCACGTGCTGATCTCTACGCTGGGCATGCTTTCTAGTTTCAGTAGCGTGCACTGCCTGACCGGATGTGCCCGCTGATGTGCCTCACCGACCCATGTGGTTGTGGTTCTGCTGACGTTGACATTAGCTGGGGACGTTGGGGAGGTTCGTCTGGCGTTCCCCCTCATCGGGAGTCTTAAAGGTATTTACCAGCTCCACGGTATTAACCGAAGCATACCCCTAACTGTCGCTCAAAGATTCATCCACCACTGGGTAGATTCTGAGAGGAATCCCCATCTCAGGAGGCATGAAATCACCGAGATTGCGAGACGACGACGACGACAGTGGAGCGCATTGCTTCTTCTTGAGCCGTTGCTACTTTCCCTTCTGGGAAGAGGTTGGCTGAGATGATTATGCAGTGGTACTGGTCGCATCTTCTGAAGGCTCCAGCCGATTCAGGCATGCCCGAATGATACCATGGGCGCGGGCGATGGTTTTATGAGCCATCCAGTAGTCGTAATTTTGGGACCCACGAGTAGGAACCTGTTGCCAATCTCCTTCATCGTCGCTACCACTTTCTGACCTTACAAAGACACCCGCCACTTGTGTCGGGGCCAGACCCAACCTGACTATGTTGTTGTCGACTTGGTCTTGGAGCCAGTCATTAAACACATAGCACTGCTTGAGGGTGTGCTCCAGAATCCGATGATAGGGGTAGTAGTTAGGACGATCGGTGAGATTCGCCTATGTCAGCCTTCTTCACTTGGGTAAACGCACAATCCCCTACTCTAGGGCACTTCAGAAGTAACCGAGGACCTGATTCTCATTGAACGAGTAAGTCTGGTGCCTTCTTTCTAGATAGGGGGCCCTGGGAGCCTGGCCCTGAAGAGGGGCCGAAGGGGCCTTCTGAGGAGGTAGAGCCTGATTGTCCCACCTAGGCGGTGGTGGCGCATTGCGTGGGGGAACCTGTCGGTTCTGAGGCAGTCGCTGCGGGGTAGGAGCCTGTGCTTGAGGTGGAGGGCCTCTACGGGGTTGCAGAGCCGATGACACTGGAAGAAATTCTAGCTACCTGGGGGCTTCTATTTGGGCCACCACGGTGGGTTCAGCTCTGGCAGCCATCCTAGCTGGGATCATAGGAGGTAGCAGATGTTTCTGACTAGCCTGTTACAGAGCTTCCTTGAGGTGCTGAGCCTTATCTGAGAAGTCCTGGAACCCTCTGGGGTAGTTCTGGGTGATCAGGGAAGGAACCAGTTCTATTTTAACATTCCCTACTCACATCGTCGGTAATTGCTCTCGAGTCAGTGGCATGTCAAGGGAGTATGTAATTCCCTTCCACCGAGCGATGAAGTCCAAGACTCGCTCATGAGGCCTTTGTTTTCACTTGAAGAGGTCTGTGATTCTAGTCTTTAGCATGGTGGAGCTGAACTGGTATAAGAACTACTGGAGGAGATCCTCCCAGCCGGTCACCGATCCGATAGGGAGCTGGCTGTACCAGATGAATGCAGGGCCCTCCAATGTCTACACAAAACATCGGAGCTTGGAGGATTCCTGTTGTGTCGGGGTCCCAACATGGGGCCACACCTGGAGGAAAAATGAGCCAAGTGTTGCAGCGGGTCCCCAGTCCCATTAAAGGGTGAGAAAGTGGGATTACCAAAACCCGTAGGTGCAGGCATATCATCCACCCACGTGGGATATGGCTTTCCATCTGGTGGGACTGCCACCTGCCGCATTTCCAACGCCTCGAGGTGGGTGATGAGTGCCGTTATAGGATCATCCGGGTGGGGGTCCCTGTCTTGATGGGGATCCCTAACCACGAGTGCATTGTCGGGCTCTTCGACATGGTAAACGGCTTCAATGGCTCATGGAGCGATTGGCGGAACGGCCCTCGGGGTGGCTGGGGGAACCCGAGATGGATTCCTCATATTGCCTTTCCATTCAGAAGGGTTTGGCGAGATGTATCACGCCCTCTTGCTGTGAGTTCCGACTTCTGCCCTATCTGCGGGAGTAGCATGATCAGGGTTGCCCAGAGGCATCTCGCCGGGGGGATTTGTTCCAGCCCCTGGTGCCCCGGTTTAGGATTACCATAGTCAAGTCTCCTCTCTATAGCGCGCTCAGCTAAGAGTTCGGCGACCAGCCTTTTCTGTTCAGCAAGTTTCTGGTGCAACGCTGCCTTCTCGGGGTCTCCGTCTGTCTTCTGTACTGAGGCAGACGGGTCAGAGTGCTTGATGGTTTCGACCTGTTCTTTACCCTTACCGGCATTCTGACTGAGTACCAGCGACTCGGTGGGCACAGAGAGGCCTAGAAGGTTCCTCTGCTGGCGAGTAATCCTCCCTGATGGGTCCAGCAGTGGTGGTACACCTTCAGAGGTAAGTCTCCATCGAGAAACTCCAGATCATATTCCGCGTCCACTATGTCAACCATGTGGACCGCAGCCCTTCTTGGGGGCATGTTCTCAATGTCACATAACGAATTGGGCTGCCACTGGATAGGACTGAAGAGGATGGCGGCATATTGTCCCCAGCCATGGACTTGAACATGGAGGGTAGATTCCTTGATGATTTTGCGGATTACCTTGAAACTCTGAACGCATTTTTGTTGGAGAGCACTCTGGTGACCTGGTGACTCAGGGCGCTGGGCCACGGGGAGTGCAGCCAAATTGACCAGACAGCATTGGTCACTGATTTCCTCAAAGTGCACTTGGATTATAGGGTAAAACACCCGATGATAGAGAAGATGGAAGTTTGTCTCCCATAGGGTTTGACGGAAGCACTCGACTTCCTCCAGGGTGAGGGATTCCGGTGCACAAAAGTTCTACGCTGCCTCGGGCCAGAACTTCTCTGGGAAGTGGTCCATTTTGAGAATATTCCAGAAGCTCCTAGGCTCAGATTCAGGGCCCGGCCCTGTATTTCCCCACTCGTCAACTGGAGGTGGCTGAGGAACCGGTAGTGGTACTGAGGCAGACCACTGAGACAGTAAATTGGGCGGTGGAGAATACGATGAACAAGATGACTAGCCGCCGAATTCTGGGATATCCTCTGAAGAGTGCGGTGAATTGACCACAATGTCACGATATAAAGGGATAATATCCACAGCCTCTGGTGCAGGTATTACGGCTACCGGTGATGGGTCACACTGTTTCTCAACCGTTATAGGTCCCCAGAATAGCTCTCTGTGATCTCTGGTCGAGGTAGAGGGCACTTTTGGTGACGACGGTGGGGACTGCATGGTCGGAACCTACGGGATTCCCACAACTTACTCCTCATGGATGTACCTGCAAAGAGAGGCGGGAATACGATTGACTTCGCATTCCGGAAGGATGAGGCTGACACGCCTTGTTCCTGCCCTGGTCCTTGATGCGGAGGAACAAGGGGAGGGTTCCAATGTCAAGTCACATTCTGCTTCATAATCTGAGAAGCGGGCTGGTTTGATCCCCGTCCAGGCCTTCTCGTGATTCTTCTTGTAGCGGCGACGACCCGCCCTCCTGCCCCTAGATGTCTCTTCAAGATGAGGCGGATTCTCGACATGTGGTCTCGGGGCCGTGTCGGTGCCAGGGCAGAGATGACTTCTGCTTTAGATGGACAGGTTGCGAGGGGAACTAGGGAAAATGTCGAAGGTAACATGGGGAAGACCTCAATGGACATCACCTGAGCAGGCGAAACCTCTGTTGGAACCGACGGGAGCATGGGGAGGACCTCCATGCTTGGTGCAGGTGGAGTGAGGCTGACCTTCACCCCTCTGGTTACCAGGGCGAGGAATACCTTTGCCAGTTGCGTAAAGGACATAGGGAGGATCCCCACATTGGGGAGGGACCAGATGGGAAAAGCCTTCATATCGACGGTCGAGGGTAGGAGGAGGAATTCCATACCCAGTGTGGTGGGCATGGGAAAGACTTTTGTGCCGAGTGTCACTGCCTCAGGGTAGGTCTTCATTCAGGTTAGGGGTAGCGCGGGGCATACCTCTGTGACAAAGTTCAAAGCAGGGAAGGCCCATGATCTGTGGAGTGGTGGTACGGGGAGGGCCTCCGTACGGGGTGACATCACCGCAGATTCGTTCGCGGCGATCACCACTCGGGCCTGCGACCCGGAGAGTCAACCCAGCCTGCATGTGGGGCGGTTGGAGCCTTGACCCCGGTCGGGCATAGGAGTGTTCCTACCTAGTGTGTGCAGGGGATTCATGATATACATCGGCGGTGGCTCGGACCACAGTAGCTATCGACGTCAACGCCCCTTGGTGGGAGCCCTCATCTCGGGCCCAACGCTGGCGTCAGGTCAGGTGAGCCGGTGCAAGTGGTGCAGGGGCATAGCCTACGTGCTCCTATAGCAAGGCCAGACGGCGGCACTGACGTGGATGGGTAGGGGGCCTTTCTTGGAGTCCTTGGATCGGGACTCTGGTCGGGCTGAGTCGGACATCACCCACCTCATCAGCGTAAGGCAGGGAGTCGTCAAGGCGTTCCAGGGACAGGCTCCCGAAATGATTGAACGTTGGGGTGGGGAGCAAGGGCTCCCTGCGTGGCCCTCAAGGGAAGCGTTGATGGCGGTGTCTAGATGCCTCAAAGTCCAGGCGGTCCATATCCTGGGTTGAGATTATTCCCTCCTCCTCGTAACGATGTACGAGGTCGTTAATCACCCTTTGTTGGATGAATTCCAATGGGGAGAGGGGGCGTGGGCGCCCCACGCTCGTGGATGCAGATGTTGTTGTAGCATCAGTGGAGCCACGCGGAGTGGTTGTGCTGGTATTTCCCCTTCCCCTGCGTAGGCGGGTGGGTGGCGATCGTGTTCCTATTGCAGCAACCTGATTCTTGAGAAGCATGGAGATTAACTCATTAGCACTACAAGGAAAAGAGATCGACAACCAGTGCCCCAGCGTCATTCCGTCTTCTGTGGTCAGCAAGAGGGATCCACGTAGACAACTTTGCATAATGGAATGCCCCACATTCTACTGACCCAACTTCTGGTGAGTTTCACACCAGGCCCGCTATTTTCTTGGCGGTACCCGGCGCCGGATATCTGGGTCTGATGAAATGGCAATCTATTGATGTATCGAATGATACTAATCTCCACATTGAGGAGAATAATTTCACATTGGGTTCACCATTTCTGTTTCTGATGCTTTTACCGGGGCACATGCATCTGTCCGCTGGGGCGCGACAGGCATGGCTTTTGTGTTTCCCTGCATTCCCACTTTCCAAAGGCGGGTGGCATCCGCTCCTTATTCAGGGACGTCTGATCCTTGGTAGAAACCGGTATGATTGGATGTTCGTTCTTCCTTCCATGGATTCCTCCTCAGAACTCATCACCTAGTCTGGGTCTCCCTTATAGATTTAATACGTTTTTCGTGAAACTCTTCCCAGTTCCATGTTTCCATGGACGTCGGTGAATTACACTGCTTCTATCAGGACATTACAAAGGGTCTGGTCAGGGTAGCAACCTTCAGTTGGGATAGTAGTCACATCGAGGCATTAGTAACGTGTCTGAACATTGGGGAATTGGTGTGTCTGTCTTTTGTCCCTTCTTATAGGGATTCTTGAGGGCACGGAAGCCCGAGGCATCCCACATCGAGCATGGGGAATCATATTCCCTAGGCATATATCTGATTTTTTCCTCAGCTTCCCATGTTTAGAACAGGTTATGGCATAAGTTTAATTTCCAGTGGAGACGGATCGGCCTGACCAGGACACCAGCTGGAGTGGATTAGATTTAGGAATCCCCCTTGAGGGAATGCCGATATCAGAGCCAGCCCGTGGGCGGCTTTCTGAATGCTATTGAGGGGAATGGGGTGGCATGATCTCACCGGGATGTGGCGGGGGGTAAGAATCAGGATGAATGATTGATAATTGAATAGAGTGAAGGAGGAATGAAATGAGCCATCATGGAGATGGTGGTGGTGATGGGCTTGAGTCTCGAAGAGACTTCCTATGTATCCCTGTGGTAGGGAATCAATGTCCATGTAGTTCAGGATGGATGTGTGGGGCTTACACTCTAGGCTGCCCAAGGTGTTGGAAGAACCGACGTGAATACGGTCGGAATGGCCAGGTGGTGATGGGATTGAACCTTGTGAGGCTTCCTACGTACCATGCCTTAACATGGATCAAAGACCACATAATTCAGGTTGAGCATAGGAAAACCGACATGAAAAGGACCTTGGCCCAATGGGTGGTGGGCTTGCACCTCGTGGGTCTTCCTACATACCATGCCTTGACATGGATCAAAGTTCACCTAGTTTGGGAAAAGGGGCTGTTATACTGACATGAAGGGGTGTCAGAATAACTGGATGGCAGGGTCACAATGGCTTACCACTGGATTGGGATGTAGTTTAATGTCATGCGGGACAGGGACGTGTCGGAGGACTGACGTCAAGAAGGACCTTGGCCCAGGTGGATGGTGGGATTGAACCTGGTGAGGCTTCCTACGTATCATGCCTTGGCATGGATCGAAGACCACATAGTTCAGGTGAAAATGGGGGCTTGGAACACCGACACGTAGATGGTCGGGGCTAATGATTATTGGGATTGAACCTCAGAGAGGCTTCCTACGTACCATGCCTTGACATGGATCAAAGTCCACGTAGTTCATAATGGACGTCGGTGAACCGACATGAAGAAGGACCTTGGTTCGATGGGTGAAGGGATTGAACCTCGGAGAGGCTTTCTGCGTACCATGCCTTGACATGGATCAAATTCCACGTAGTTCGGGATGTGGCAGTGTTGGTGAACTGACATGAAGGTGGACCTTGGTCCGATGGTTGATGGGCTTGAACCTTAGGGAGGCTTCCTACGTACCATGCCTTGACATGGATCAAAGACCTCATAGTTCAAAGGGCTTCATCAGCGAACTAACATGAAGGTGAACCCTGGGGTCCACTGGTGGTGGGCTTGAACCTCATGAGGCTTCCTACGTACCATGCCTTGGAATGGATCAAAGTCCGCGCAGTTCCGGATAGTCACAATGGCTTACCGCTGGACTGTAATGCAGTTTAACGTCATGCGGGATAGAGGTGTAACTTGACATGAATAAATGACGGGCGGTGGGCTTGAACCTCGTGGAGGCTTCTTACGTACCATTCCTTGACACGGATCAAAGACCTCGTAGTTCAAATGGATGTACAGTTTAATGTCTTGTGAGATAGGGGTCTGTAGTTTAACGTCAGGTTGGACGAGGGCATAGAGTTTAATGTCATGCTAGATGAGGGCATACAGTTTAACGTCATGCTGGATGAGGGCATTTCCATGGTCGATGCTTACTCTATGCCCATGTGAGTCATGCTCGATGTGAGAAACAAGAGGCAGCAGAGACCTGACAATCACGTCGCGAAGGCTGCGTCCGTGAGAAGTGAAGAGGGGATTACGCGTTAGGAGGCCCATGGTGTTGGGACTTACTCCAAGATGGAGGCCCAAAGCATAGAAAATCATGGCGGGAGATGGATTTGGGATCGAAGATGGGACATACCTCGTTCCCTATCGCGCCCTCCACTGGCCTTGGCAGTGGGGAACTACGGAGGTTCATGGGTGCTACCTTCCGTAAGAGAGGCTTGGGGCTTACGCTTTGAGGCAACCCTTCCCCCATGGACAAACATCACTCTGATAAGGAGGATATCATCCCGTGCGGAGGGATGATCCCATCTCTATGGAGACCAGTGGGCATAAAGAATGTCCAAGCTGGGGGGACCCTGCGTGCGAGGCATTGGGTCAGATCACAATTTAACGTCATGTATTGAGGATGAGGTGTTTGGCAGTTTAACGTCCTGCAACTCGAACGAGGTGGGTTTACTCCACACCCCTAGGACTTACATAACCAGTACCCTCTACTCCTGGTGGGAGGGAAGGTATCGAAAAGGCCGTGGTGAAGGGGGGTCGTAGAGTGAACCATTTAGGGGTCCACGTTAGCGTGGCTATGCGAAGAAGAAATAGCCGTTAGCATGCCTATGCGAAGAAGCATTAGGCTAAACAACACTACAGGTGGTGTCGTCCATGGGACTTTGAAATCACATTGTGCAAACATAGAGGGTCTCACATGAAGAGTAATTGCCAAGAAATGGGGTCCACAGATAGGGACCTTACGGAGCTTGGTTGCTTTGCATAGTGGAGAGCACTTGAAAAGGGGTGTGCTTCGCGAAGTGGAGTGTCTTGGCCTTAGCATGGGGTAGAGGTGCGAGTGGGAGGTGATTTGCGAAGTGGAAAGGTGTTCACGGAGCACTGCCTTGCGAAGCAGAGGTGCCTCGCGAAGCAAGGTGCTGTGAAGCAGTGTGCTTCTTGAAGTACAGTGACCCTGCCTTGGCATGTGGATCACTTGTACAAGATGGATGTTTCGCAAAGCATAAATGTTCCGCTACTGCCCGGGTTACCTTGGGAATCCCCTTCCTTCACAAATTCCCTTAGGATTCGCGAAGGGCATCCATCTCGGAAGAGGGGCTCAAAACGAGACAAGGCGAAGGCCTCTCGTGAAGCAAAAATACCTCGCAGAGCTCATGATTCCCAGAGCGAAGAGTGCTTCGCGCTTTGGGAGTTGAGAAGCCAAAAGGTCAGATTGTCCATTCGGAGAGCTCAGGGGGAGATTGGTATTTATAGGAAAGGGGCGCCGCGAAGCAGAGCTCACACGGCGCGAAGGGGGCGTCTGTTTCTTCACGGCAGGTCGCGAAAGTCAACCGGGTTCGCGGAGCTATACCGCCTCCTCTGCTTCGTGGTGGGTTCGTGAACATCAGGGCATTCACAGAGCTTTATCGCCTCTGGTACATCGTAGCGGCCGCGGATCTAGGGGCTACGCGTCGGATCTTCACGAGGCAGGGCACGAAGCCTCTTTTTCTTCTTTCCTTTCTTCGAATATTTTTGGCGCCAACAAGAGTCTAATGAATTCATCCAAGGTAAAACAGGAGAAGCAATGACTAGGACCAAGGGTGTATCCAAGGTTCCATGTGTCCGAATATTTCATGTTGGATCCAAGGAGTGTATCCAAGGCATCCTATAATAGTAATGGATGGATCCTATGGTTTCATACTATGAATTCACAAGTAGAAAAGGATCAAGTTCCAAGGTGGGTATCAACCATGGAAACCGATATCCCCAAATCAGAATGGCATCCACAAGTGCTCATGGAATTACCACAAGAATAAAAGGTGATCTCAAGTCTAACCACTCCTATAATAATTAATAGGTCCATATTCTATAGGAACCATATAATTTATTCATTTATTAATTAATTCCATGTAATAATCATTCCATTTAATAACTCAGAAGGTATATTTCATACCTTTCATTAGTGTGACATGGTTTAAGGACATGTAACCATTTATTAATTAATATAATTCATAATCAATTCATTAGGTTCACTATGATACCTTACATAAATCGTATAAAGGTGCTCTATGGATGAATAACCAAGTTCTTCGATTACATTTAATTATGCCAAGTCATATATATATAATACTTACTATTTCCATAATTAAGATTCATTAATTATATTGAACACTTACCTTAGATGGGTTAAAATAAATTATAATATAAAAGTCTAACCATTACAATTCATAGATCATTTTATTAAATAAGTTATTAACATTAATAGGGTCAAGCCATTACACACCTGAATAGTGGTTCAAACAACCACAAAGAACAACTAAAGTAATAATTATGGAAAACACCTTACTTGGGATGGTCAACATTGAGGGCGTAACCTCCAATGATGACTAAAATATTTAACAAGGGTGTTATAAAATGGATATAACAATTATAACCAAGAAACATGAATTTAATAGTTTATGCCTAATGAAATTAGTGCGTTCACATCTACATAAATTTATTAAATGATGAAAATATAAGGAATGAGTTATATACCACCTATCTTAGGCTTGTGAAACTCTCCTCGTCTAGTATCATCCTTTACTTTGGCCTGGGTTGGAAGAGATCTGAAGAACGGATCAATACCATAAAAATAGGACACATGAGCCTGTATATAAATAGTATTATTGAGGGGAAGAATAATGACTAATGGATAAAATTGAATCAATTAATTACTAGTGGATATCCAATAAGACTAATAGAAGGTGAATCAGACATTGTATGGAGATTTGGGATCAAAAGATATAAATGATGTCTTGGGTGCTCCAAAATGGGATAGGGAGCCTTTGTTGTACGTTGGAGAAGAAATGAGAGGAGGGGTTTAGGTTAAACCTTTCATTAATGGTATTTTCATAAATTTACCCAAAATAGGGGTCGGACGGTTTGGTTGTATAGTTGGACAAACTGTGCTCCAACCATGCACCCATTGTTGTGACAAGGGGGAACCTGAATGGTTATGCCACACGGTTAGGGAAACCATGTGTCAACCGTATGATTCTCCTCCGCTAAAAACTGTAGAAATTTTTCATGAGTTTTCATCCGTCGTTGTATTATTAGGGAAAACCATGTGCCCTACTTAACCCCACTCTCCATCCTCACATGGTTAGGAGAGACCATGTGGGGTGGGTTCATAGTTTCTACTAACCGTGTAACCCAATGTTGTTTTCCACCAGTCGACCTTACAAGATCCAAAAAAGGACCAAAACGCCAAAAAACATTTATAACCTCAATAGGCATCCATATTCAGTCCAAAATAAAAAAATAGACCAAATTTTAAAGGATTCATACCTAAATTAAATAAACCAATTTCTTACAATCTTACACCTTAAAGGAACTCATCCCTGAGTTCACCTTCCAAGGGTGGTGAAACACTATCTGAGAAAAACTCTGGACACTCAGCATGTGTGTCAGACTCCTTCTCCTAAGTCTTGTCCTATACATGGCCATGTTTCCATACCAACCATACTAAAGGGATATCCTGGACTTATAGATCCTTCATGCTCTGGTTAAGGATGCATATGGGATATTTGTTAAATTCAACATCATCTTCTAACTCAAATTACTCATGATAAAAAGTATGAGTTGGGTCATCATGGAATCGGTGAAGCTATGAAATGTGTAAGATTTCATGTATGGAACGATACCTATGAGGTAATAACAATTGATAGATTACCGGACTGACTCAATCCAAAGTCTCAAATGGCCTAAAAAAAGTATAGGGATAACTTCCCTTTTCTCTATATCTGTCTATACCCAAGTCTAGGCGATACCCATAAGAAAACATGATCCCCAAACTCAAATTCTAGAGGTCATCAATAGTGATTAGCATAAGATTTTTGTCTAGACTTATCAGTAGAGATACGATTTCTGATTAGCTTAACCTACTCTAAAGTCTCCTACATGAGGTAAGGACTTAGTAGGTTTCTTCTCCTACCTCTATCCAACATAGGGGTGAATGATGTGGCCGACCATACGAGGCCTCAAAAGGATCCATATGAATCATATATTGAAATATATTATTATATCATAACTTTAAGAGAGGAATATGATTCTATTAATAATACCAAAATCAAGGATTCATGCTTAGAGAATGTACTTTAACACTTGTATCAGTTGTTATGAATGACCATCGATCTGAGGGTGAAAGTCTGTGATCAGAATCCCCTGTGTACCTAAAGCCTCCTCCAACCCCTGCTAAATCTGTGTTGTGAATTGAGCATACCTATCTGAAATGATAGTATGAGGGACCCTGTGTAGTTGGATGATCTCATATATATGAAATCTTTCCAACTCATCAACTGAGAAAGTCTCTCGGATAAGAAAGAAGTGGTCTACTTTTTTAAGTCATTCATTGACTACCCATACATCATCGCTACCTCTAGGAGACCTTGGTAAGCCAACTATAAAATGCATGGAAATATCTTCCCATTTCTATTATGAGACTATAATTGGATGTAATAATCTAGCAAGTCATTGGTGATCCCCCATAACTTTCTAACAGGTAGAACACCTAGTGATAAAGCCTATTATCTAATATTTCATCCTAGGCCACCAATACTAGCATCAAATATTTTAATAAATCTTGGATATTATTGGATGAACTGCCCACTGAGAAGTATGGTACTCATGAATCAGTTCCTCTATCATATTTCTAGGAACCCATACATGACCATGTATACATAGGATTTCCTCTCTATCTTAAGACCAATCCAAAGGCATGTTATCTTCTGAAATACTCTCATGGAGAACCAATCCTTCAGGATCTAAAAATTTTCTACTATTCACCTTTTCAAGGAGGGAATAGGTAACTATCAAGGATGAGAGATAATATTTCTAATGACTATAATGAATCTTTAAATTTAGTTCAAAAAATAGGGCCACTAATTTCTATTTATCACTAGAATCACATAAGACATGTAACTGAGTTTTACGAATCAGTGCATGTGCTACCACATTGTCGTTTCCAGGTGTATAGAAAAACTCTAAATTGAAGAAATAAAGATATTTGACCCATATCCACTATCTAAGATTCAATTCAGATTTTTAAAAGATATATTTGAGGCTCCTATGATCTATATACACCACAAAAAACCCACCCATTAGATAGTGTCTCCAGCAATGTAAGGCATGGAAAAATGCCACTAGATTGAGTTCATACATTGGGTAATTTCTCTCAGGAGTCCTTAACTTCCAATATCTGTACTCAATGGATCTATAATCTTGCATCATAACTATGCTTATGAGGATGAAGGATGCATCACATAACACTGTATAACCCCTACCAGGCTCTGGAAGAATCAGAATAGGTGATCAAACAAGCCTCTATTTCAGTTTCTGAAAGGCTTTCTCACACTCTTCTGACCATCGGAACTTAACAACCTTCCTTGTAAGACCAATAAGAGGTGAATAAAGGCATGATAAATCCTGTATGAAATTCCAATAATATCCAGTCATCCCTAATAAACTCTATATATCAAACACATTCTTGGGATTCTCCCAAGAATCCATGACACTAACCTTCTCTGGGTCATTAGAGACTTCTAATCCTAAGATAATATGACCCAATTAGTGAATTTTTTTGATCCATAAGTGTCACTTAACAATATTTTAATATATATAATGCTCTCTTAGTGTACTTAGAATTATCTCAAGGTGCTTATCATGGTATCTACATGTATTAGAATACAACAAGATGTCATCCACAAAGACTATGAAAAAATAATTCATATAGGGGTTAAACATCCTATTCATCAAATCCATGAAAATTGAAGGTGAGTTTCAAATACTAAAAGACATAACAAGGTACTCATACATACCATATCTTCTTTCAAAAGTTGTACAAGGTATGTATGAGGGCATGACTCGCACATGATGATAGATTGATCTCAGATCGATCTTAGAGAATAGCATATCTTCTTCAATTTGGTCAAATAGATCATATATTCGAGGCAGTGGATATCAGATCTTGACCGTAAATAGGTTCAACCAACTTTACACCATGCATATACAAAGGATCTTATCCAAATTCTTGGAAATAAACATGGGTGAACCCCAAAAGGAAGTACTAGGACATATAAAACATTTTTCCTCTAAGTCCTCCAACAACCTCTTGAGCTCCTATTTCTTAGTAGGATCCATCTTGTAAAGAGGAATGGAAACTAGGGAAGCTCCTGAAATGATCTCAATTGTAAACTCTACTTCTATCTTAGGAGGTAAGATAAAAAAATCATCATAAAAGACACCCTGGAAATGATCTACTACCATATGGAATTCAACCTAATGTAAAACCTTATCCTTTATGAATAGATTAGAAATATAGCTGGTCACTCCACTTATCCCATGATGCTTTGGTCCATCTCTTCTAGACTATACATCTCACTCGCCATTATGTAGATAATTGCTACCCTCTAGTGATGTAAATGATACCCTTCGGTGATAGCAGTCTACCAAGGCATGATATGGGACCAACCAATCCATCCCTTTAATTACATAAAACCCCATAATATAAAGTATGAAGAGGTCCCACAAGAAAGGTTAACTTCCTACCTCATGGTGAAAGTCCCTACATTGGCATATGTTGTAAAAACCTGAAGCCTGGCGTACATGGAAATTACATTACATTTTCAGAATACTTAATACATAACAAAAACAGACACACAAGGATCATAATAGTTTAGTGTCTTTCGAAACTCTGAATATAAACTTCTAATCATGTTGAAATATCTTCAACAACTCCCATAACAATCTTCCCCTTTTTGTTTCCTTACCTAAAACCTTTATTTATTTCCTGGGGAAAATAAAACATAAAAAGGGTGAGCTCAAATGCTCAGTAAGGGAAAACATAGATAACATAAAACAATCCATAAAAATTTGGAAGCAAAAACTTGAACATGAAATTTAAACATCAAAATCTTGAGCAAAGACATAAAACATGGCAGTACATAAGGCATAGATCATGAAGAAACATTAATCATGATAAATTAGCATGGTAATAAAACATGTAATTGTGGAAAACAATTAAGCACGTGATATTATTTCCATAGTATCCAAGGCATTACTTCCAATACCATCTTAGTGGAAAGAGTCCCTTTCTGAATCGAGTTCACTCCTCGTTCCATTCCTGTATTACTTAACCTGTTTAACTTGTCGTTCCAGCCATGTCTATCTCATTAGATATAAATATTTACCCAATGCATTAGAGGGAGATATAGGTCCCACCCATCTCATAATGAAATAATTCTTATGTGTGCCACAACATAAACATAAATCATTCATCATAACCCAAAGAATAAAATGGGTTTCATAAGCATCATCCCATCATAACATAATCCATATAAAACAAATGGATATCATTTCATCACAAGAAAAGTGAAACCATGTAAATCATAGATACATTATACTTGAAACATACACATATGATATAAAGTCATCTTATATAGAAAATGGTTTTGGTAAAGCCTTGAAATGAATTCTTGAGGAAAATATCCTTTTTTTTGAAAATCATTTTCTTTCCACAAAATGCCATGAAATTTTAAAAGAAAGATATTTTGTTGAAAATATTCATGAAATCTTTTGGAGGAAGCTTCATGAAAATAAGGCTTTATAAAAACCGTAAAAATCCTTTCATGCCGTATAAGTTTTTTAAAAAACATTCTTCTTGTACTTTTGCTAGAAAAGTCAAAAAAGTTCCTCGTAACGTAAACAAAAGAAATATTCCTTACATACCATGTAGTAAAAGTCAAAATGGGTAAAAAGGACTTTAAACATGCATAAAAACAATTTTAGAAAACATAGACATGGATGATAACAATAAACCCAATAAATACTTACGTATAAGCAATCTCAGATAAAAATGAGATTTGCAAAATTATCCCTTACCTTAGGTCTGATATGCTTCGTATGGATCCGAACCTCTTGTATATTGATTTAAATAATGTCATTGACTTATTACATAATCATATTCATTGTTATGATATCATATATGTTTCACTTATGACTTTATATTACCCGTTCTTTTGTAAATTCCATGTTAAAGCAGTGTTTTGGGTAATATCATTTCATTTACCGTATGTGTTTTGAATTTTCGTTCTTGATATTATTACTTGTATCCTGATTTAAATAATTCCATAATGTAAAACATTATTTATATATAATATATATTCATCATATACATATATATTATAGATCAATAGAATGAAATACACCGTTCATGGAGACGGTAGGTCGTACGTACGCATGAATGTTGTTTTCGTTTCCTTATTGAATTGAATGTAAAACATGATTTATATATAATATATATTCATCATATACATATATATTATATATCGATAAAATTAATGAAATAAACCGTTCATGGAGACAGTAGGTCGTACGTACGCATGAATGTTGTTTTCGTTTCCTTGTTGAATTGAATGGAATTAAGTAGATGTCATACATATATATATATACATAAATCCAGTATCATTATTATGTCATATATTTCATGATTACTTATTATATATACTTTATAATCATTAATGAATGGTTAACATGGAGAATTAATCTCATCACGTCGTGGAGACGGTAGTCCGTACGTACGCACGAGCGATGATATTGTTCCCATAATTATTGAATAGAATTGGAGTGGATGGTATAATATATCAGAATCCGTATGAGGTTATAATAGCTATTTATAGTTATTCTTTATACCATTATACCCATCCAAGTAAGGTGGTGTTGGAAAAACAGATTACACCACGGCGTGGAGACGGTATTCCGTACGTACGCACGCGCAGTGATTTCGTTTTCCGTAGGATGGATAGAAGGTGAAATGGGGTTGTTTCATATTTATAATAACATATCAGTATATGAGGGATACTTATGTTATTACTTCATAATGAAACAACTAAATAATAGGGAGTATAAGAAGAATGGAACTTGAAGAAAATGGTAGAAGGTATTACCTCTTTCTCGAAGTGCCTCCCTTAAACTTTCTTTTTATGGCACTAGAGTTGGTATTTTGAGAAGACCAGTACCTCTAGTAGATTTATAAGGAAGTGGGGAAGTGAAATGGGCAGGGTTTGACCAAGCTTTAAGGCTCAAAGTGGTGTAAGGAGGAGAGGGAGTAGGTGCCCTTTTATAAGGGAGGAGAGGGGCACCTTTGGAATCCTCAAAAATATTGGTTTAATATAAATTCAAACCCCACATAAAAACCTCCAAAAATGACTCAATTATAATATTAGATGAGATAGGGTCGTAATCTCATCAAAAAATAAAATTTAGACATGTTTTTATCTTATTTTAAACCTTATCATTTTGATTTATCCTTATTTAATCTATTTAAGTTTATTTGTGGTAATAAAATTCTAAATTTTAAATGGTTATAAATAATCACGCATGTGTTGTTAATTTTCCATAATTGGATAATTTATGACATTGGAGACTATATAAATTTCAATTTATAAATTTTAAATATTTTTGTGATTTTTAAACAATTTAATAATATGTTATTTTTATAAAATAACAAGTGTCAATTTTGACACTATTCATTTATTTGAATATAAATAAAATCTACACAGTAGATATATTCAGACTAAAATATTTAATAGATTCCTAACATGTCAAATTTTTCTATAAAATTCATGTAGAACATTAAATAGTTCATATAATATTTATTTTAATATTTTTAAAACCATTTATTTGGTATATCTCTTAATAAAATAATTTCAACATCACTATTATGTCACCTTTAATGATAATTATTTAATCCTTAAAAATTATAAATAAATTCATATGATGTAGATAATTTTGTTAGATTTCTGGAGACTATTCATTTTCGAAGTTTCATAAAGTTTATCACTAAATTAAAATTAATATACTTATAAGATTTAAGAGAGTGACATGTTGTCACTTTCTTTGGTTTTAATAATAATTAAATTATTTTCAAGGAAACAAGTCCATAAAATGAATATATTCCGACCCTTAGGTGATATGGGTCAACTTTAATTCATCCAATAGAATTTTGGTAGGTGTTAGGGTAATTTTATAATCTTATATTTACCCTTAATTACCCGATTTACCTTTAACTATGGTAAATAAAATTTACCGTAACTACTATTCATAATGCCCAAAAATAAAAAGTAGCTTATTAACATAATTTGGACCCACTGATTACAAATATGGAATCCATATTTCAAAATTCAATACACAAAAGTTGCAGAAATTAAATTAAAATTAATCCTGTTGTCGAAAGAAAATGGGTTTTTGTTTAAAACATTGCAAAAGATTGAATTGATTTAACCTACGAGTTCAAGGTAAAATAAATGATAATGAAATACATTATATTAAATGGTAAAAATATATTCTATTTATACTTTAAAACCATTCAATATTATAATTCAACCATATAAATTATTACGATGAAAAAAGTTGTTTTTAATTAAAATATAGCGTGTTTTTACTATTCATTAAAATATGAAAGTTATCAGAATAATATGAAAAATTTATCCAAAGTAAATTTTTATATCCTGATTCCAAATAAGAATTTTATTTTGTCAAATTGAACTTATAAACATGTCAAAAACTAAATTTAAAGTGGGTGCGCCATCAAAAGGCCGTGAAACTGCATTTTTTGAAAAATACTTATTTTACCCGAAAAATTTATTTTGTTCACATAAAATGTTTTAGAAAATTTATAAGATGAATAATAATTCAAAATGTATTTAATAATATTCATAATTTATAGTCCATAATTATAACAATATATCATCGTTTAGTGAAACCTGGTATTGCGTACAACACACGCTATCGAGGAAGGTCGTGATTGCGTGTAATGTAAGCCAAGTCAGGGTTGTGTGTTGTGCAAGAAGCCTTTGTTGTTTCGTTATAACAGAATCCAACCAGTTTTCATTTATACATTGAATATATATATATATATACACACACACTTAATGTTGCGTAGAATGACTATTATCAAATGAACTTGAAATTGTGTGTAACACAATCTAAGAATAGTGTTGCATATACTGCAAGCTAATACGGTATTGCGTATAGCACAAGATAATCTTGTTTTAGCATAAAACACATGACATCAATTTAATTAAAAAGAATACTTATCATAAAATATCGGGTTGTTACATATGCCCTCTGACCGTACACCCAACAGGGTATCCAAGATCATTACACTATAGTAATACGGAATTTCCAACCCAAGACATTCCAAAATAGATAAGGAGGTGAAGGAGTGTGAATCAGCTACATAAAATAAGGAAGATACTGTAGTGGAAGCTACTAGAATAGTGACCTGTAATATATAAGGTCTTGCACAATAATCCTTAGGTATCATATGTAAAGCATGTAACTGGCCTAGTCCACGACCTTGTGTTGTAACTGGACTACCCTATGTAAGACTACTCTACTGGTGATGATGATATGGGGTTTGAATACCACATCCAGAACCTCCTCCTTGGTCAATCCTATTAGTGATACTCAAACTGCCCACCTAACGTGGTGTAAAAGAACATGCCCCTGAAGTTGGATCTAGTGCGGATCCTCTTTCATAAGAAGTAGATGGAAAGGTCTGATAGAATCTATGAAGATTCCCCAAATGGTCACAAGATAGGCACTCTAGATGGTCTCTATCACAATGATGATTCATATTACCCTTAAATATACATTTAAGGCATACAATGGAGATTCCAATATGGTTACTCTGACCTCCATTGCTCTGATGTGAAACCTCAAGGGATTGCTTTCAACTACCAGAAGAACTATTGGCCTACCTTGATATTGATCATTTATGTCTGGTACTATTTCCTTCCATGAAGTTATAATTAGTGATAAGAACTTGATTGATGATCTCAGATAAATTAGGAAGGTGAAATACATTCACCTAAGTACGGATGGCATATTGGGTCCTATCCTCAAAGCATCTATCACGCAAAAGTTCATCACTAGATAGAAGTGGTGAAAAGTGATCTAATTCAGTAAAACATGTCGAATAATCCATAAATAACATAGAACCCTACTCAAGATGCATGAACTCTCTAGATATGTTAATTCTCAGTATCTGATGAAAGAATTAATCAAAGAAAGAAGTTTGTAAATCAGCCCATACCATGCCCTGATAAAGACTAGCTTGGGTAATCACATCCCACTAATGCTTGGCTGAATCATGCAAGATGTACATATCAATCTTGACCCTCTAATCTGGATTCAACTCTAGGTGCCAAAATATAGAGAGGGTGGCCTCCATCTAAGACTTAGCACCCTGTGGACCACCATCCCCTGAGAAAGTAGGATAAGGTTGTTGCTGGAAGTCATGGGTCAAATCAGTCATCATAGGTGTAGGTCATGGAGCACCCTTCATGGACTGCATAAAATGTAGGAAACTATCATGAAGCTGAGCATCCGTTCCTAGATCATGTAAAATAGGTGGTTCCCCAAGTGGAACTCCCAGTGGTAAGACTAGTGGCTCGTGTCCCTCTACATCTAGGGAATGGTCGTTGACACCCTCCTAGAACATGACACGAGGAAATTGTGGAAGAATTGGTATAAAAATTCCAATCACACACCTCAGAACAAGATATAAGTGGATAGATACACTAGTGGAAGTTTAATGTAAGAAGAAGGGATCACTACCCAAGGTATGCTACCCCAACAACTTACTTAGAAGGCTAGGTATTTGTAAGTGTTCAAATTTAGATTATAGGGGTTCTAGTAGATGAGGGGTCAACTATACCTTGCCTCATCATTTACTAGAAACTATTTCATTTTATATGTCAAGTTTTACTTTATAAATTTCATTTCATTATAAACAATTATCAAAGTTTAATAAAAATGATTTTTCAGTCCCAGTGAATCAGGGCTCATACACCTTATCACTAAAATTTACACCCACATAATTCTAGCTAACATAGTCTAAATTCGATATTAGAAATTAATAGGTTATATATGATGGCTTGACTTGGTAAACTACCCATTATAACCCATAAGGTCCCATACACCTCATGAATTGAAACTGTAAATCATTCAATCCTAGCCCAATATCAGTACAATAATATATATATATATATATAAACAAGGATCACTCAACCATCACTGTCATATCAAGAAATGAAAGTAGTAAAATGCACCTATATGGCATGGCGTATGCAAGTCATGTTAATTCTAGGTGCCTAAAATGATGCATGATTGATTATCCTTTCCCTCATTTCATTAAGCCAAGGATAAAATAAATAATCAATCATAATAAAAAATTAACCACAATACAACATGTGCACCTCCCAACAATGAAATGATATCAATTATAATAGGAAAAAACATAACAATAATCATTATTAAGGAAACTCAGTATTTAACCCTAACATGGGTAAGCTATGACCAAGAATGGATCATAACCAAGTTCTAAGAATTCCTAATATCCTATATATTGTCTCCAAATAGTAAATCATAAAAGTAACCCGCTATAATACCACTTTGTAACATCCTAGACCTGGATTCCACTCAGAGGTTCCCTGAGCCCGGTGGGTCACTAGGCCTCAAGCGCATCTCCCCAAATTTCATAGGCTACCGACTAATAGTGAGGTCATATGGTGTATCCATGTGGAGAATATGTCCTCATTACTATAGTGTAGCATAGTGGATAAATATAATAATGGGTAAATAGTATAATAATTACATATATATGTGATAGAAGAAATAGACAGAATAATAAACAACAGGAACAACTGATAATAATTCAAAAAAGATGATGATGATATATGACATGTATCTGTAAAGAAGGAAAACATGGTTATAAGGTATAAGGAAATACATGCTATATAAAAGAAGCAAAAATAATCCAAAAAATATCCAAGAATCATGAGCTCCAACTCAGTAATCTGATACCAAAATCCTTCCTAAGCAAGAAAGAAATATCATATATCCAGGGTGGGATGCTTCCCTTTGTAAACACCTGCATACAATTAATCATCTTGTGTACCAATGGTGTCTTGGATAGGGTGTGAGATAAATCTCAGTATGCCACCACCAATTGTGTTTATAACATCCAGTCTGTGTAATATAAACTAAAATATTGTGCAATCATGCATATATAAAAGTAAAGTAGTATAGTAATATAAATACCCAAGTACCTTCTACGGCATCAACTAGTGTCTAAACATATAACCATTTCATTTATTAGTTATCTTTCAATTTATATAGTAATTCACATGAGGTATAACCATCACTGACACCCTAGCATAATAGTAATAATTAAGGCTCAAAGATATAATAAGTCATCATGTTGATATTAATAATGAAGAGGATTCAAGGTAATAACCAAGGCATCATTAACCTAAGGGGTCAAGCTAAATTAGTAATAAGCTGTATCTTGGATATAAGGGTAAGAGAGTAATTCAATGGGAAACTCCCAAGGCATTCCACAATAATGTAATTCTAACTGAGTCCAAGGAATTTATCCAAGGTAAAACAGGATAAACAACAACTAGGACAAAGGGTGTATCTAAGGTTCCACATGTCCAAAGGCATCATGTTATATCCAAGGAGTGTATCCAATGAATTATATATTAATAATAGAGGGATCCTATGGTGTAATACTAGGAATCCACAAGTATACAAGGATCGGGTTCCAAGGTGGTTATCAACTATGGCAACCAGTATCCTTGAATTGGAATGACATCCATAAGTGATCATGGAATTACCTTGGGAATCCAAGGTGAGATCGAGTCTAACCACTCCTATAATAATGAATAGGTTCGTATGAAATAGGATCCATATACTTGATTCAATTATTAATTAATTCCATGTAATAATCATTCCATTTAATAACTCAGAAGGATCATTCTATACCTTTCAATAGTGTAACAATGTTTAAGGACATGAAATCATTTATTAATTCATATAAGTCATAATCAATTCATTAGGTTCACTCTGATTCCATCCATCAATCATGGTAAGGTTTGTTATGTACGTGCAACCAAGTTCTTCAATTACATTTAATTAGGTAAATTAATATATATAATATACTTTTCATTACTATAATTAACATTCATTTATTATATTTAACACTTATCTTAGAAGGTTCAACTTAAATCATCATATACAAGGCTAACCATTACAATTCATAACTCATTTCATTAATTAATGGATAACCATTAATAGGGTCAAGCCATTACACATCCCAACAGTGGTGCAAACAACCACAAAGAACTACTATGCATAATTAAGGAAAACACCCTGCTTGGGGTGGTCAGCATTGAATACATAACTAATAATGATTAATATCATATTTATCAAGGTTCTTAAAACATGGTTCTAATGACTATAGGTAAGACACATGAATTTAATAGACCACGCCTGATAAAATCAGCACATACATTGTAATGACCCAAAGTTTTATTAATGGAAATCCATCTTGATATAATTAAATGTCTCTTTATGTTTATATAAAATGTCAACTTCTTTGGTTTTATGATAAGAATTTTGATCGTTGCTAATATAGTCATTGAATAGTGATCACATGATTAGTATAAATATAGGACTTTAATAAATCCAATTTACTCAGAAAAAGGAAGTGATGGCCTCATCCAGTAGAATTGCCCCATACGAAGCCCATTTATCAGAGCTCGGAAAAGAGGTGGCATCCTTGGGATTCGCTCTTGACCAATCCCAAGCTGAGCTTTATCATGTCAAGCTCGAACGGGACTGTCTACGGGAGAAGTGGAAGTTGATAGAAATTACCACTCGAGCGATGTTATCTGAGCCACCCCAAGAGTCTGTCACCATCGCACACCTTACCCTAAGGTCTTATGCGGCTGTTTTAAGGGGTTATGTAACAAATAAATAGTACTGTGTTCATGTACATTATTTTTTGTATATAATAATGAATATACTTTCTTGTCATTATTGATACATTGTAAATAGTTTTTAAAGTACAAATAATGTTTTTAGTTATTATTTAAATAAGAATTCTATTTTATTAAATTAAGGTATTTTTGAATTAAATAATATTTTAATAAAATATTATTATTATTATTAAATTAATTTTTATTAAATATAAATGATCTTATAAATTTATGAATGCAATTGTAATTTTTATTAAGGTTTGAAAGCCATTTCTATCAAAACCTGTGAATTTTCGATAAATGTCGGTTTTTATTTTAAAAGTAAAAATTAACATATTTAGAAAATTATTTAGATAAAATAAATGTTATTTCTGGAATCAGGATGTCGAAATTATCCAACGGTGAATTTTTCATAATTTTCTGAGACAGTCAAATATTTGGGTAAAAATTAAATACCGTTTAAATATATAATGTGTTTTATGACATCATAATAACCCAATAGTTATGTAATAAAATACTATAAGCTTTATGTTCGGACAATATATGTTTTACCATTAAAATAATGTGATTTTGGGTTTGTTTGGCCTACTTTTCAAAGCATTAATGGACCCCTCAAGACTTATTAAACATCTTGTCTTTTTATATTATTTTCCATGGGAGTGTGACTCACCTCTACATAAGAAACCTCATTATTTTAAGAATTTAGGACTTTGTCCTTATAAAATATTGTTTTCCTCTTCCCTTTTCCAAAAACCATGGGCAAAAACCATGGGATGGTTTGCGGTTTGGATTAATTTAATGTAGGGGGACCCACACCTAAATAATAAAGAATTCTCTCACCTTTCCTATATAAACCCACACAAGTTCCCACTTCCTCCTCACTAAAAGCCTTTGGAGTTTGTCAAAACTCTGCCCTACTCTCTCTATAATCCTCCCAAGGTTCCCCAAGCTCCCAATAAGCCTCTCACAAGCCTCTCTCTAACCTTTGGAAGCACACTTCCAAGTAAGGGTTTTTTTCTTCCTTTCTCATTTTTGTCCAATTTTCTTTAAGTTGTTTTGCCCTTTTAATTTTAATTATGAATTTTGTGGTATGGTGTAGCACCTCCCTCATACTTCCCTCTTTATTATTGAATTATGGGAGACCCTTTCTCTCTCATTAAATGCCTCCCATGTATAGCCGTTACTAAGCCGAAATTCCGAAAGGAACTTCTCTCTCCTCTTTTACATTCAAGAAATAATTTTGTATCATGAATCTAAATTCCATTGAAATTGTTGGGACATGTATCTATATGACCTCATTACTGTCTATTACATGTAAATATGATGAGTAACCCCTTTCTCTCTCATCAACCATTTTTATGAATTCTTATGTCACGCCGTTACGCTGCCGAAATCGCACCGATTTTCTAAGCCAATGTCATTGTGTAGTGAATACCATGCCCATTTCTCCATCAAGGGTATTCACCTTTATACACATTTACTTATTTATTATAAAGTTTCATGTATTAATTCCACATTCCTTTATCTTGGAATAAATTATTATGATTTATGAATCCATGTTTTATGATCCATGTGGCACACTTATGCATGAAATGAAATGTTTAAGAAGGGTGCGCCCTTATAGCGCCCCAATACATTGGGTAAAGTATAGTATCATGATACGTCATGTGCAATGAGTGTTGACTCATGATAATTCAAGTGAAATGAGGGTTTTATCCTGCTTCATGTGCAATGAGGATTTAATCATGCTCTATGTGCAAGGGGCCATGGATCATGCTAATTCCATGATAAGTGTTATTGCCACATTTCCATGTTATGATTATCATGCTTTATCATACCTTTATGTTCATGTTTATCTTATGCTCTATTGATATGCCTATTGCCTAACATGTATTGTACTTCTCATGTTATTCCATGTGTACTCCCTTACTGGGCTTTATAGCTCACCATTTTCTTATTCATGTCCTCAGGTTATCTCATGCAATGCTAAGTACGAGGGAATGTAGTGGTCATGTAAAGGAAGTTTTCAATAAAGATGTTGTATTTCATGTTTTAATTTTTTATGTAATGATCCTAATCCCAAAATACACTAAACCTATTGATCTTATTTGTTGTATCAAGTGAAGTTTTATGTAATAAATCATGTTTAAGTTTGTAATAAAATCAGGGTTGTCATAGTTGGTATCAAAGGATAGGTTTAGTTATTTTTGGGATTAGGATTAGAAAAACCTAGTAAATCCTTAGATACAAGACTAAGTACAATAAATACGTCCCTAAGTTTTGGTGATTATTGAGTAAGTGGGTTATCAATAAAATACATCACTGTATGGATACAAGCAGGTAGAGGTGGCTCTGGCACAGATGTATCCTAGGGGTAAAACCCGAAAATACTGCTTTGAGCTAGACTCGAACGGGAACTGGTGCATGACAACGGGCCTTGCTGCACTCTTGGTTACGACACTCCTGGGGGATATGCTTTGGTAAATTCACAAGCTTAGTATGAACCCTTATTAAGGGAATAAAAAAATGTCCCTAAGAATATATGTTAGAAATTAGATCATGAAAATCCTATATTGAAGCCTATAGACTCATGAGTTAAGGAAATAAAAGTTTATTTATAAGTCATCAACTTTTGTCTTTGGATTACCCTTTATGTGTTACCCCTAACTTTCCTTTTATTCCAGCCAATGGATGGTAATAGGAGGACTCGAGCTAACAACCGTTGTGAAGATCAGTGTGATGACTGTACTAATAAGATGCCCAATCCAATGGGAGTGGGAATCATGAACTTTTTCACACTTATCTCTCAGCTAACTCAAGTTTTGAATAGAAACACAGGTCAAGAGGAACGTTCAACCCCCCCCCCCCCCAAGAAAGAACAAGTCATTATTGAGAGCTTCATGAGACAAAGGCCTCCTACTTTTAGTGGATCATCTGATCCCATGATCGCTGAACAATGGATCAACTCCGTTGAAAAGATCTTCTCCATCCTTCAATGTTCTGAACAAGAGAAGGTTCTCCTGGCTGCTTATCGTATGGAGGGTGGAGCTGATCAATGGTGGACGTTGATCAAAAATATGAAGCCTGAGGAGGAGATCGGGGCATTGGAATGGAAGGATTTCTAAAAGATGTTTTTCGATAAATATTTTCCATGCACCCTCCGGCTTAAGATGAAAAGGGACTTCCTTTCCCTCAAGAAAAAAGATGAATAATCTGTTAGAGTGTACGAGGAAAACTTCACAAGGCTTGAAAGATACGCTTCCAGCTTTGTCGTTACCCCCGAATGCAAAGTTGACCGCTTCTTTGGTGGGCTGAAGCCTAGCCTGCGGAAAGCATTGGTGATTCGTGACTTCGACAGCTATGAGGAAATTTTTCGATGTGCCCTCAAGGTCGAAATGGAGATCGTGGAATCACATGGGTATCATGGGGACAAGAAGCATAAGGTGGACTTCAATTTTTTTGGTCTGATGGATAAATCCAACGGTGATAAGAAGATCCAGCACCCCACTTTCCAAAAGTACGGAAAGAAGAACCCTAGAAATTGCCTTAAGGGGACAAGAAAATTCTTCAGGTGTGGAAGAGAAGGGAACCTAGCTGTTAACTATTGGCAAGAAAGACCCGTGGTTGCGACAGAGGAGAGGAACACTGCGTTTGAACCTCAAAGCATTGTTCAATGCTAAAAATGCAAAGAATCGGGTCATTTTGAAAATCAGTTCCCTAATCTAAGGGTTTTCAGAGGCAACCAACAACCTCCAAGGCAGCAAGGAAGAGATTTTGCCATCACTTCTGCCGAAGTGAACCCCGACAACGAAGTGGTGACAGGTATGCTATTTATTCATTCAATAATAGTGAAAATACTTTTTTATTCAGGTTCTAAGCATTCTTTTATATCTCAAAAGTTTAGTAGAACAATCCCAGCACCACCAAAAATCATGGAAGTAAAGATTTCGATGAGTACGGAATATGGGGAAATCATCTCATCCCATGAATATAAGTCCTCCTTATTATAATCTGTGGATTGAATTTCCCATCGAACCTCTTCATACTCCTTTTGGTGGAATTTGATGTAATTCTTGGCATGGATTGACTTTCCTTATATAGATCCAACATAAATTGTCAGGAGAGGGAAATCACACTCCATATGGATAATCGACCCCCAATTATTTACAAGTGTAAGGAGGAAGATGAGTCTCCTTTAGCTCCATCATCTCAATCATAGATATTACAGCCCTATGAGCATGCGTATCTGTCTCAGATGATTGAGTCCAAGGAAGAAACTATCCTTGAAGAAATGCCTATTGTGAGGGAATTCACATAAGTGTTTCTCGAGGAACTGCCTGGTATTCCTCCTAGAAGAGATGTTTAATTCTCAATTGAACTTATACTCGAGGCTTTACCAATATCCAAGACTCCATATAGAATAGATATTGTAGAGCTTGAAGAGATGAAGAAACAACTACAGGAGAATCTAGATAAAGGGTTTATACACCCAAGTGCTTCACCATGGGGTGCACCAGTCCTCTTCGTCAAAAAGAAGGATGGGTCAATGCAGCTTTGCATCGATTATCGTGAACTTAAAAAAAACACGGTAAAGAACAAGTATCCTCTCCAAAGAATTGATGACTTGTTCGATCAGACGCGTGGAGCATAATACTTCTCTAAGGTGGACTGGCGGTTGGGATATTATCAAGTAAGGGTGAAGAAGGAAGATATCCCCAAGACTGCTTTTCGCACAAGATACAGGCACTATGAATTCATAGTAATGCCTTTCAGACTCACTAATGCTCCAGCAATATTCATGGACTTAATGAATAGAGTCTTTAGAGATTACCTAGACAAATTTGTGGTAGTCTTTATAGATGATATTCTAATATACTCCAAAACCAAGGAGGATCATGTGGAGCATTTAAGAACTGTACTGGAGACTTTGCACAAGGAGAAGCTCTATGCAAAGTACAACAGGTGTGAGTTCTGGTTGAAGGAAGTCTCATTCTTGGGCCATATCATCACAAGCAATGGGATATTTGTGGATCCCTCCAAAACAGATGCAATTGAGGGATGGCCGAGGCCAACATCGGTAACAGATATCCATAGCTTCTTGGGGTTAGCTGGATATTATTGACGATTTCTGAGAAATTTATCATGATTTTCCAACCCTCTTACCAAGCTAACTCGAAAGGGAGTAAGTTTTCTAGGAGTGATGAATGTGAAGAAAGATTCAAGGAGTTGAAAAGGAGGCTTATCATTGCGCCCGTGCTCACTTTACCCACAAGTGGGGAAATTTTTGTGGTATTCAGTGATGCGTCGAAGAAGGGCTTAGGCTATGTGCTGATGCAGAATGATAAAGTTATATCCTATGCCTCAAGGCAGTTGAAAATCCATGAGTAAAACTATCCAATGCATGATCTGGAGTTGGTGGTGGTGATCTTTGCCTTGAAAATCTGGCGGCATTATCTCTATGGAGATAAATGTGAGATATATACTGACCACAAGAGTCTTAAATATATATTCACACAGAAAGAGCTTAATATGCACCAGAGAAGATGGATAGAGATCATCAAGGATTATGACTGTTCAATACATTACCACCCTAGGAAAGTGAACAAGGTGGCAGATGCCCTAAGTAGAAAGGATCCAGTGATTCTATCAATGATGAGAATTGAGAAGGATCCAATCTTCTTAAACTTGATGAAGATGGACATGTGAATCATAGAGAAGGGAACATCATCAATCCTTTCACAAATGATTGCTCAACTGTCTCTTTTGTAAAGGTTAAAGGATTCTCAAAAGGATGATGTGAGAATTCAAGAAAAAGTGGATGCTATCGAAAAAGGGAAATCATCAGATTTTAATGTTAATGAAGAAGGAATTGTGCGGTTTGGGAAAAGACTATGTGTTCCATCGAAGTATAGAGCTTAAGAAGTAACTTTTGGATGATGCACATAGTTCAAATTTCTCTATTCACCCAGGGAGTACAAAGATGAATCGAGATCTATGAGAAAACGTTTGGTGGGATAATATGAAGAAGGAGATCACTGAATATACATCAAAGTCCCTGGTGTGCCAGCAAGTGAAGGCAGAGAGGAAGAAGTCTAAGGGGATGATGCAACCATTTCCCATACCAGAATGGAAATGGGAGAACATCACCATGGACTTTGTCAACGGACTTTCGAGGACATCCAAAGGCAACAATGCAATTTGGGTTGTTGTGGATCGTCTTACAAAGACTTCACATTCATTGCTATTCAGGAGGATTTATCATTGGATCAACTGGCACAGATATATATCTGGGAAGTCGTAAGGTTTCATAGTGTACCACTATCTATTGTGTCTGACCGAGATCCAAGATTCACCTTTATGTTTTGGAAGAGTCTTCAATATGCTCTGAATACTAAACTGAACTTCAGTACGGCCTATCATCCTCATTCTGATGGCCAATCCGAACGGACTATCCAAACACTTTAGGATATATTTAGAGCATGCTCAATGGACTTTAAAGGAGGATGGGATCAACATCTTCCTATGGTTGAGTTCTCTTATAATAACAGTTTCCACTCGAGCATCCAAATGGCACCATATGAAGCCCTGTACGGGAAAAGGTGCAGAACATCGGGATGTTGGGATGAGGTCGGTGAACGTAAGCTGCTTGGACCAGAAATGGTCGAGGAAATGGTGGAGAAGGTGAAAACCATTCAGCAACATATCAAGGCATCCCAGAGTCAACAGAAGAGTTATGAAGATAATCATCGATGATACCTTGAGTTTAAAGTTGGAGACATGGTTTTTCTATGCATATCTCCGTGTAAGAAGGTCATGAGGTTTGGAAAGAAAGGGAAGTTAAGTCGAAGGTACATCGGCCCCTTCGAGATTCTTGATCGTGTCGGGGTTGTGGCCTATCGACTAGAACTTCCACCTACTATGTCCAAAGTACATGATGTCTTTCATGTATCCCTCTTAAGGAAGTACATACCAGACCCTTCGCATGTACTCTCTTCTGAGGTGGGACAATTAGAAGATGGTCTTTCTTATGAGGAGAAACCAGTGAAGATCATAGATCGTAGAGAAAATGTTCTACGAAATAAGACAATTCCCCTCGTCAAGGTGTTGTGGAGAAACCACAAGTTTGAAGAAGCTACTTGGGAATCGGAGGAAATGATGAAGGTGAGTTACCCATATCTTTTTTAGTGTGGGAAAAGGAAAATTTCAAGGGCGAAATTTCTTAAGGGGGAATATTGTAACGACCCAAAGTTTCATTAATGGAAATCCCTATTGATATAATTAAATTTCTCTTTATGTTTATATAAAATTTCAACTTCTTTGGTTTTATGATAAGAATTTTGATCGTTTCTAATATAGTCGTTGAACAGTGATCACATGATTAGTATAAATATAGGACTTTAACAAATCCAATTTACTCTGACAAAGGAAGCGATGGCCTCATCCAGAAGAATTACCCCATATGAAGCCCATTTTTCGGAGCTTGGAAAAGAGGTGGAATCCTTGGGCTTCTCTCTTGACCAAGCCCAAGCTGAGCTTCATCATGTCAAGCTCGAACGGGACCGTCTACCGGATAAGTGGAAGTTGATAGAAATTACCACTCGAGTGATGTTATCCGAGCCACCCCAAGAGTCTTTCACCATCGCACACCTTACCCTTAGGTCTTATGCGGCTATTTTAAGGGTTTATGTAACAAATAAATAGTAATATGTTCATGTACATTATTTTTTGTATATAATAATGAATATACTTTCTTGTCATTATTGATACATTGTAAATAGTTTTTAAAGTACAAATAATGTTCTTACTTATTATTTAAATAATAATTCTATTTTATTAAATTAAGGGATTTTTGAATTAAATAATATTTTAATAAAATATTATTATTATTATTAAATTAATTTTTATTAAATACAAATGATCTTATAAATTTATGAATGCAATTTTAATTTTTATTAAGGTTTGAAAGCCATTTCTGTCAAAGCCTGTGAATTTTCGATAAATGACGGTTTTTATTTTAAAAGTGAAAATTAACATATTTAAAAAATTATTTAGATAAAATAAATGTTATTTCTGGAATCAGGACGTTGAAATTATCCAACGGTGAATTTTTCATAATTTTCTGAGACAGTCAAATTTTTGGGTAAAAATTAAATACTGTTTAAATATATAATGTGTTTTATGACATCATAATGACCCAATAGTGATGTAAAAAAATAATATAAGCTTTATTTTCGGCCAATATATGTTTTACCAATAAAATAATGTGATTTTGGGTTTGTTTGACCAACTTTTCAAAGCATTAATGGACCCCTAAAGACTTATTAAACATCTTGTCTTTTTAAATTATTTTCCATGGGAGTGTGACTCACCTCCACATAAGAAACCTCATTATTTTAAGAATTTCAGACTTTGGCCTTATAAAATATTGTTTTCTTCTTCCCTTTTCCAAAAACTATGGCCAAAAACCATGGGATGGTTTGGGGTTTGGATTAATTTAATGTAAGGAGACCCAAACCTAAATAATAAAGAATTCCCTCACCTTTATTATATAAACCCCCCCAAGCTCCCACTTCCTCCTCACTCAAAGCCTTTGAAGTTAGTCCAACCTCTTCCCTACTCTCTCTAAAATCCTCCCAAGGTGCTCCAAGCTCCCAATAAGCCTCTCACAATCCTATCTCTAGCCTTTGGAAGCACACTTCCAAGTAAGGGTTTTTTCTTCCTTTCTCATTTTTGTCCAATTTTCTTTAAGTTGTTTTGCCCTTTTAATTTCAATTATGAATGTTGGGGTATGGTTTCGCACCTCACTCATACTTCCCTATTTATGTTTCAATGATTTGAGACCCTTTATCTCTCATTAAATTCCTCCCATGCACACCTGTTACTATGCCGGAATTCCGAAAGGAACTTCTCTCTCCTCTTTTACATTCAAGCAATACTTTTGTATCATGAATCTAAATTCCATTAAAATTATTGGGACATGTATCTATATGACCTCCTTATTGTCCATTACATTTAAATATGATTAGGAACACCTTTCTCTCTCATAAACCATTTTTATGAATTCTTATGTCACGCCGTTACGCTGTCGAAATCGCACCGATTTTCTAAGCCAATGTCATTGTGTAGTGAATACCATGCCCATTTCTCCATCAAGGGTATTCACATATATGCACATTTACATACTAATTATAAAGTTTCATGTATGAATTCCACATTATTTTATTGTGGAATAAATTATTATGTTTTATGAATCCATGTTTTATGATCCATGTGGCACACTTATGCATGAAATGAAATGTTTAAGAAGGGTGCGCCCTTATAGCGCTCCAATGCATTGTGTAAAGTATAGTATCATGATAAATCATGTGCAATGAGTGTTGACTCATGATAATTCAAGTTCAAAAAGGGTTTACTCGTGCTTCATGTTCAATGAGGATTTACTCATGCTCTATGTGCAATGGGCCATGGCTCATGCTAATTCCATGTTAAGTGGTGTTGCCACATTTCCATGTTATGATTATCATGATTTATCATGCCTTTATGTTCATGTTTCTCTTATGCTCCATTGATATTCCTATTTCCTAACATGTATTGTACTCCTCATGTTATTCCATGTGTACTCCCTTAATCGGCTTTATAGGTCACCCTTTTCTTATGCATGTCCTCAGGTTATCCCATGCAATGCTAAGTACGAGGGAATGTAGTGGTCATGTAAAGGAAGTTTTCAATAAAGATTTTGTATTTCATGTTTTAAGTTTTTATTTAATGTTCCTAATCCACAAAGACACTAAACTTCTCGATCTTATTTGTTGTATCAAGTGAAGTTTTATGTAATAAATCATGTTTAAGTTTGTAATAAAATCAGGGCTGTCATATACATAGCTATGGAAATTTATAAAATGATTAAAACATAAGGGATGAGTTATAAAACACCCACCTTAAGCTCTTATAACTCTCCTATTCATGTATTAGCCTTTATTTTGGCTTAGATTGGAAGAGTTTTTAAGAATGAATCAATGCCCTGAAAATAAAGTATATGATACTACATTTAAATATTGTTTTATAGGGTACTAAAAACAATTAACAGCTAAAAAGTAATTGAGTAATTACTAGTGGCTATCCAATAGGACCTATGGAAGCTAAATCAGACACCAGATAGAGAACTGGGATCAAAATCTATAAAATATGGCTTGGGGGATCTAAAATGGGAGAGGTTTCCTTTAATCTCCACTGGATAATAAATGAGAGGAGGGTTTTAGGTTAAATATTTCATTAAGGTAATTTTCATAATTTTTTCTAAAAACAGGGGTCACATGGTTTGGATGCACAGTTGGTTAAATCGTGTTCCAATCGTGCACCATTTTCTATACCAAGGGGCACCTGCATGGTTAGGCTGCACGTTTAGGGAAATTGTGTTCCAAATGTAAAATTCTACTCTGCTAAAAACTGTAGATATTTTTTACAGGCGTGAGACCCTTAACACACAGTTAGGGAAAACTAATTGCTCTAATTCACCCTAATTTCTTACCTCATATGGTTAGGAGAGACCATTTAGGATAGGTTGTACGATTTCTACTAATCATGCAGCCCAGTGTTATTCTCCACCGATCGGGGTTCCGAGCTCCAAAAAGACTTGGACACCCCCAAAACCTTTATAACCTCAAAAGGAATCTGTATTAATCCCAAAATAAAATATTAGACCAAATTTTAAAGGATCCATACCTAAAATAAAAACCAGGTTCTTATAATTTACACTTTTAGAGAAATATTCAAAGAAAATATTAGTCATGAAGGTGGGAAAATCCATTCATACTGTGTACATTAGAAGAAATATTTCATTCACACTTCTCGTAAAAAGTACCTCATTCAAAAAAATTCAAGAATATTCCTTTTAATACATATTATAGAAATTAAAAAATGGGTAAAAATGAATTTTATAAATCTTTTTTAGAGTGGTAAAAACATTCTTGAATTTTTTTAAGAAAATATGTACATGGAAGAAAAATGGTTGGAAATAAATCTTCAAAATAATATTTTTAAAATAAAGTCCATTAAATGTAACTTACTTATTGATTATTGATCAAAAAAGAGAAGAAATGGAAAATAAACTTGTAAAACCCAAACATAACCAGAGTATAATAAAATATATTGGTTTTAATATATTAGGATCATATAATTTTTCCAAAGGAAACTATAACATAAATAATCTCAAAATAAAATGAGATTGTAAAAGAAATCCCTTATCTCATGTTTGACTTACCTCGCAAGTGATTTTAACCTCTTAATGATAAATTTATATTTATTATACGTCTATAAAAAAATATATGTACTTATAATATCACATATTATACATTTATAACATTCTCACACCCATTTAATAATAATTCCTTATTAAAATCTATATTTTCGAGTGTTAATTATTTTATTTTCAAGTAAGTTTGGGTTTAATGGTTTTAGTTCTTGAATATTTATCATGATTACATTATATAAAGAATGGTATTTATGATATAAATATCATATATAATCATTATATATATATATATAGAATAATCCATGAAAGGTGGGCATGAAAAATGGATCACATCGCTTTGTGGAGGTGGTAATGCACACATACGCATGAGAAACGTTATCATTTTTTAATGAATGGGAGGGTAAAATAGTAAATTATTTCATATATTTATAGAAAAATAATTATGTAATAATTATCATATATATTTATTATTCCCATCTCTATAATCATCCAATTAAAATGGTGATGAAAAATGAATTTCACCACTATATGGAGATGGTAAGTTGTTCGTACACACAAGCGATGTCTTCACTTTCCATGGGATGGAAAATAGGTGGAAAATGGTTGAAAAATAATCATAATAACATATAATTATATTTATGATACTTGAATAATTATTTTAGGATGGTTAAAATTAAATTATATGAAGTACAAGAAGTAATAAATTTGAAAGAGTCAGTAAAAATGATTACTTTTTCAGTATACTTCCTTTAGATCCATTCTTAAGAACCCTTGGAATAATATTTTAAGAATAAAAACACCTATAATTTGAGGATATTAAAGTTTATAATATAATTGGGTAGGTTTTTTCGAAACAAGGTGTCTCAAAGTGGTGTAAATAATATATGGGATGGGTGTCCTTTTATAAGTGCGGGGAGGGACACACGATGAATTTTTTAAAGGATTAAAATATTATTAAGTCATTTTCATGGAAAATTGTCCCATAAAAATTTAAATTTTGAGACTAAGATGATAATGGTATAAATAAATTCATCTAAGAATAATTAAGATGAAAAAATTTAGCCTTATCACTTAGATTTGACCTAGTTTAACTTGATTTATCCTTTTACAGGGGTGACAAAATTTTACTGATTTTACTATTAATTATGACCAAAAATTAATTTTAACTTATTAAATAATATTAATTACGAATATTAAAAATATTTTACCTATTTTATAATATTTAATTTCTATAATTGGTATAAATTCATTTTAAAATAAACTTGCAAAGCGCAATAAAAACTATTTTTTGAAAAATGTAGTTTTAGTTCTAAAAGTATTTTTATACCAAGATAAAATATAATATTGATCCAAATGATATAAATTAAATTAATTTTAATTAAAATAAAAAATAAAATTTTAACAATAAAAACCAAAATGGGGCATTGAAAATACTAGAAAAGATAACACAATTTTCTTTAAAAAATCGGTATTTATACTATTCACCCAAAATCAACTTTTTCAAAACAAATCCTAAAAATTTACCCTAAGATAATATTAATATTATGATTTAAAAATTTTATTATTTTTATAAAATTAAATTTATAATATTATAATAAATTTATTATAATATCCATTCACACAATGCAACAAAACCCATTTTTGAAAAAACTAATTTTTTGAAGCATAAAATGACTTTACTGAAAACTGAGTACTTATTTCCTAATAATTAACAAATAAATTTTTATTAAATAAAACCTTATATATATATTTTAAAATATGTTTAATCCTATTCATTCACATCAATACACTAGGTAGGAAATAGTTGTCACACTAAATATTAATATTTTAATAATATACCATGCCTCATTTAAACTTGATGTTGTGTGTAAAGTTAAATATCAAATAAATAAAATTTATTTAAAGAGAAATATATCATAAAATATAAAGGTGTAAGATTATAAACCCATTATAATAATTTCACCCTATAAATTTCATCACATTGATACAAAAAACTAAGGATACTTTTGTAACATTTCAAGACCCACACTTCTAGATTGGGTGCTAAAATCATAAACTTTACATTTTTGGATTTGATACTGATAAATGTGACCCATTTTTTATCCAAAAATTACAAAATCAAAAGAAAATATTGGATCACTTACATACCCAAGGAAATTTTAGGTTTTTATTTTTAGATAATTATGAAAAACACTTAATAACTTGGGTTCATAAACAACCAGTTCATAAAGATCAACATCAACTCCCACTATACCTAGATTTTCATACCCCCTATTAAACCCTCAAAATATCCCATTAAATTCCTTACATATGAAACTATTATAAATACATATCATTGTCATCATTATTCATAACCTAGGGAAAAGTAATCATAAGAAAGTGTGAGTTTATATTCCCAGTAAGGGTAAAAAAAAGAGATATCAATGATAAAATAAGCCTAAAATGAGCGTAATGGTATAAGAACATGATCTTAACATTTGAAAACCATACCATGAATATCAAATATCATAATATTCAGTCATGTAATGAATCTTGGTAGTTCATAATACATGAATCATCAAAGAACATGAACCATGAGATCATAACTTTAGCATGAGACAAATATTTGAGTCATACACATAAGCATAGAAAATATTATTTCAAGGTTTTCCACCAAGACATTCATAACATATTTTTCTTGGACTAACCACCCATTTATCTGATTTGGGATTGGGATAACCTCCAATGTACCCTCTTTTTATCTTGGTATAACCTCCCATTTATCCTCTTTAAGGCTTGGGATAAACTTCTATATACCCTTTGAGCTCATATAACATTAATAATTACCCAAATAATTGGAAGAAAAAATGGTTCACACCCATCACATAATAAAATTCATGCATATGTGTGCCACAAGATCATAAAAAATTCATAATATCAAAACTCATGAAAAGAAATGGGTTTCATAAAATTTTAATCATAGTATTACTCATGGAAAAGAAATGGGTTTCATAAACATTGTGCCATTATAATCATAAACCATCTATGGAAAGAATCAATATTCTATCATTGGATCATGTCACTAGTAAAGATTAAGTATCATAAAAGGATTTCATATTATATGGAAAAATATTTTTAAATACCACTTGGAATTTTTGTGTGTGTAAAATACCCTTTTCATTTTAAAATCACTTATTTAAATAAACTATGCAATTATGAAGGAAGACATTTTATTTGAAAATAAACTTATAAACTTATAAATGAGGATTCATATAAAATATTATTTATGATCGAAAAAAATATTCTCATTCTGTATAAGTTAAAAAAATATTCCTTCCATAATTTTTTTGGAAAAGTCACAAAGTACCTCATTTGGAAAAACAAAAAAAAAGAGTAATTTTAAACCATTTTGTAAAAGTTTAAACATGGGTAAAAACAAATTTAAATATTTTTAGAAAAATAGTAAAAACCTTTTTAAAAAATTAGAAAATATATACATGGAAGATAAATATTTCCCCATTAGATACATAAAAATATACAATCCTGAATAATGATGACATTTTTTAATAAACTCCTTATCACTTTGGTAACTTTTGAGTCATAAGCCTCATGAAAGAAATAACTTTAGATAGATATTTATATCCTATAATTTTCATGATAATAATCATAAAATACATTCATGGGTATTATATACACCAAAAAAATTAAAAAATTAGTGTATAAGTAATTTCTCTCATAGAAATAAAAGTGATAAGAAAATCCCTTACCCTGACTCTAACTCGTTATGTATGTTCTCTATCTTCCACTTCTTTGAAAAAAAAACATTTTTTTAACACCTTAAGACCTCTATGATTGTTATTATGACTAAAATAAGGCATCTATAATTAGGGTAGGGATTCTAGGAAGGGATTTGGATTGGTATTGTCCAAAAAATTAGGTTTTGAAGTGTAAATTAATAATAAGAATAGGTTCCCTTTTATAAGAGAGGGGAGGAAACTCTTCAAATTTCTCAAAATATCAAATTAATATATATTAATTTTCAATTAAAAGTGGATCTAAACTCATTTATTTATAATATAATATGATTATGAGTCTAAATAAACTCATATAATAAAAATATGATATGTTTTTACTATGTTTTTTATCCTTATATTTTGGTTTTAACCCCTCGTTAACCCTTTTTAAACTTACCATGACAACAAGGTTTTTTACTCTTTGAGGGTCAAGATAATTACTATAAATGGAAACATAGATCATAAATGGTACATTATGGATATTATTAACCATATCCTAATCATTAGTATGAATCTAATACTTTTAGTAATTTTATATCATTTAATAAAATATTATTTATTATAAAATATTAATAACATTAATTTTTAGAACTTTTCTTTAATTTTACATTAATAATATCAAGTTAAAAATTATAATTTGAATTATTTTAATACATACCAAAAATTAAAATAACATATATAAAATTCATGGATCACAATAATTATATCATATTATAATACTTTTAATATTTGAAATATCGTTTATTTGATTTTTCCATTAATTAAATAATTATTGCATTAGTGTTGTGTAAGTATTTAAAGTAATTATTTCTTTTAAAAAATAAAAAATAAATTACAATTATATATTTAAACCTTTTATATTTAAAAATATTATTTTTAATTGAAAATATCCTCTAGATAAACCCATTTTAAAAATATTATAGTTAAAAATAAGAGTGGGATATGTTTAACTTTTCTTTAAATAAAATGTTATAAAGGTCACAATCTCATCCAAATGGCCATAAAGTTTCATCTAACTGAATCCTATATGATTATGTATGAAATTAAATCATCCAATAAAATTAACATAAGTGTTATGGTCATTTTATAATTCTTATCATTTTATTTTTAACTTGAATTACCTGATTTATCCTTTATCATGGTAAAAAATGACTATGGTTACAATTCATATTGACCAAAAATAAAAGTGAAATATTTACTCAATTTGGAACTCATAATTACAATTATTAAATCTATATTTTAAAATTCAAATTATATATTTGGTATAATTTATTTTAAAATTAAACCGGAAAATTCAAAAAAAAACAAAAAAAAATCCATTTTCAAGTATAAAATGTTTTTATACCGAAATCAAGTATAACATTTCTTTCAAAAACCATAATTTTATTATTATAAATGTAAATTAACTAATTAAATTTTAAAATAATTCAAAATTTAATTTTACTTTGTAAATTATTAAAAATAAAATATAATTTTCAATAAAAATCAATATTTTCACTATTTATTGAAAAATTAATATTTTTTAAAAATTATAAAAAATTCACATTAAGATAATTTGGACATGATAAATTAAAAAATAAGATTAATTTTTTAAAAATACAGTTTCTAAATTTTTTTGAAATTAATTATAATTTTCACTCATAAAAAGAAAGAAAATCCATTTTTTAATAAAACATATTTTTTGAAGAATAAAATGACTTTTCACAAAATTGAGTGATTATTTTATAATAATATACCAATACATTTATATTGAGTAGGAAATTTATATTTATTTCATAAATTATTTAATATTATTCATACCCACCAATCTAATGGCTTGATTATTATGGTCACATTTAAATAATAATATTTTAATAGTGTATTGTTGTTCATTTAAACTCGATATTGCATGTAACACAAGATATCAAAAAAATAAAATCATTTAAAGAGAAATATTTTATAAAATATTATAGTATGACATTATCCCCCATTTAATAAATTTCATCCTCATAATTTAAAACTATGCTTGGTAATCAAAGATTTGATATTTGAAAAATCATTTGTTGAAAACTCACTTCATAAAAAGGGTTAATAAAACATCCTATTGAAAGAGGGATAGGGAAGTATGAAGGTCATATAAAATAACACATACCAGGTTTCCAGGTAAGAAAACATTTTTATAAAGTGAAAGCATGGATATTTAAGAGAAGACTAACTCCCAATGAATATTAGAGAATAATAGAAAACATGGTCATGAGAAAGTTAACTGTTACAAAACCTTAAATCCGTGATGGGTTAAAAGACCAATGATTTATTAATAATAAAAGTAAATGGATAAAAAAATTCAAGATCCTTTTCTTATATTTGAGGAATAATTTTACTACCTATAGTAATAACATAAGGAAATATAATTACTTGACAGGAATAATTTCATCCTTTAATCAATTTCCACCGTAATCTCATATTTTTCTTTAAATGATGAGTATTCAAGATGAATTTTTCTTAACTGAAAAAATAAAATTATAATAGATCGCATAATTTAAAAAAAGTAAAAAAATATTCCTCATGTCTTTATACATTAACCAAAACCAAAATGTACGGAATAAGGTATGATAATTCCCAAAATAAATAAACCTTCAAACGAATAAAACTACTTTAATCTCCAAAATTTCAATAGTAATATAAAAATATATCATTAAATAAATAACTATCCTTAAAATTCCTCAAAAATATTCCATACTAATATTTAAATCCAAAAAAATATAAGGGTTTAATCATATAGCCTTCTAATATTTATCTACAAATA
The DNA here is from genome assembly GCA_963277665.1 of Viscum album. Lineage (NCBI taxonomy): Eukaryota > Viridiplantae > Streptophyta > Magnoliopsida > Santalales > Viscaceae > Viscum > Viscum album. The sequence goes on from OY728156.1 coordinate 60,249,528, forward strand.
ATATCAATCACTTTTAATGTCGCATAATAAAAAGTATCTACCCTAATCATATAATCTATAAGATATGATTTCTATAAATAACCAAAATTACCATAAAGTCACATTAAAATAATATATTATTCCAAAATATAATTCATTCTTTATTCCTAAAATATAATCCCATAATATTCTATTGATCTTAATCATGTAATGATCCCCAAAATTATAGTGATCTTCTTCTAAAATAAAATTAATCGCTTAGCCTCTAAATCAATTTCCAAGCCCATGGTTATGTATATGAAAAAACATATGTTCCCAAAATGAACTTAATATTTATATATCATATCATTTAAATAAATTAAAACAATTTCATACTAACCAGGACATCACGTAGGCTAGTGGTAGGTGATGCACCCATGTCGTCCTTTGGTTTCGAGTTCAAACCACGCGACCTTTATGGATGCGATGGGTTATCACCCAACCTGTGGGTTGACCATTTTTCTAAAACTATATTAATATAATTTTTATTACATTCCCAAAAAATTATAAACATTATAAAAATAATAATATTAATATATTTATCATTAAACAAATGTTTTAACCTCAAAGGTTATCTCATCCTTTCATTTTGCAACGTCAAAAATATAATAACTAATAATTACATCAAAATAAAAGATCATATAAACCCTAAAGGTTATCCATACCTTTAAAGTTATTTCAAAAAAATGAAAATATAATACTTACTCAAATAACTTTTTCTCTTTTTAAGATTAAATGTTATATATGAGAAAAAAATAAATGTCTTCCAAAATATCATAAGTCACCTTAAAATTTCATAACTTGAAGACTCAAAAAAGGTTTCTAGGAATTTGAACTTATGAACAACCTTAAAATTAAAAACCCATGATTGTATTCATAACTCTTAATTTATCCTCACATGAAAAAAAATCATTATCTACAAAGTTTTCTAAACCCTCCTCTAATACCAACTGTAACATCCTGAGACCTGCACTCCTGGATCTGGTGCAAAAAACATAAACTTTACATTCAAGGCTTTGATACTAATAAATGTGACCCAATTTTCTATCCAAAATATATAACATAAAATGATAATAATATATCACTCACATACCAAAGGACCTTTTAGGTTTATATTTTTAGAGATTTAGGAAAAACTCTTAACAACTTGGGTTCATAAATAGTCGATTCAAAAAGATCAACATCACCCCCCAATATACCTGGCTTTTCATACTCTATGTTAAGTCCTAAACCTCTCCCTAAAAATTCCTTACATATAAAGCATTTATAAACACAAATAATTTAGCATCATTCTTCATAATATGTGGAAAAGGAAACATATTAAGGGGTGATCTCATATACTGAGTAAAGATAAATACATGAGATATCAATGATCATAGAAGAATAACATAAGCATAAAGGTATAAGAACATGATATTGATGTTTGAAAACCATAAACTGCATATGAAATATCATAATCGTAAGTAATATAATGAATCTTGGTCATTCATAAGACATGAATCATCAAAGAACATGAACCATGAGATCATAACATTGGTATAAGACATATATTTGAGGCATACACATAAGTATAGAAAATCTTATATCAAGGCTCTTCACCAAGACATTCATAACATATTATTCTTGGGATAACCACCCATGTACCTTCTTTGGTCTTAGGATAACCTCCCATGTACCATATTTCTGGCCTAGTATGACCTCTCATGTACCCTCTTTTGGGTGTGGGATAACATCCCATGTACCCTTTGAGCTCATATAACATTAATCGTTACCCAATGCGTTGGAGGGAGATATGGGCCTCACCTTTCACATAATGAAAATCATACATATGTGTTCCCTAGGATCATAAAACATTTATCATATTAGGAACCATGAAAATAAATGAGTTTCATAAACTTTTCATCATATCATAACTCATGGAAAAGAAATGTGTTTCATAAACATTGTTCCATCATATTCATAAACCACCAAGGGAAATAATAAATATGGTATTATTGGATCATATCCCTAGTGAAGCTTAATTAATGTCAAAGGATTTAATCTTAGATGGAAAATTATTTTTAAATATAACCTGGATCATTTATTCTGTAAAATAACATTTACATTTTAAAATCACTTATTTTATAAAAAACAATGTAATTATGAAGGAAAAATATTTTCTTTGAAAATAACCTTGTAAACTTGTAAAGAAATATTCAAAGAAAAGATCAGTCATAATGGTGGGAAAATATTCTCATATGGTATAAGTTTAAAAAAATTCCTTTCATAATTTATTTTTTTATAAAAGTGACAAAGTAACTCATTTGTAAAAGGACAAAAATATTCCTTTCAAACTGATTTATAAAAATTCCAACATGGTTAAAAAAGACTTTAAATAAATTATTGGAGAATAATAAAAACCATTTTAAAAAAAAATAGAAAAAATGGAAATGGAAAAGAAATATTCACTAGTGGATAATTAAACATAAAAAATCCTGAATAATTATTAGATTGTAAAAAAACTCTTTCCACTTTGGTAACTTTTGAATCATAAGCCTCGTGAAAGAACAAATTTTAGATAGATATGTATATCCTACAATTTTTAGGAGATTAATCATAAAAGAAATTAATGGGAAGTATATACACCACAGAAAAGAAAAAATTAGTATATAAGTAATTATTATTATAGAAATAAAAGTGAGATTAAAATACCTTACCTTGAGTTATACTCATCACTAATATTCTTTATCTTCTTATTATTTGGAAAACCTCCTTTGATTAACAGATTAAGACCTCTAAGATTGGTATTATGCCCAAACTAAGGCATCTATAATAAGGGTAAAGATTTGGGTACGTATTTTAGAAATAAAATGGGTTAAGAATTGTGAAGGAATGAGAATAAGAGGTTCCCTTTTATAAGAGAAGACAGGGTCACTCTTGGAATTTATCAAAATATTAAATTAATTTTAATTAATATTCAATTAAAAATGGATCCAAACTCATTTATTTCAAATATAAGATGATTATGGGTAGAAATAATATCATGAAATAAAAATTAGATAAGTTTTTACTATATTTGTATCCTTATCTTTTGATTTTAAGCACACATTAACCCTTTTAAAATTTATCGTGACGATAAGGTTTTTTACTCTTTAAAGGACAAGATAATTAATATAAATGGAAAAAAAATATCCATAAATGGAATATGGTTTATATTATAAAACATTTCATAATAACTTGGATAAATATAATTTTTTTAATAATTTTATATCATTTAATAAAATATTATTTATTATAAAATATCAATAATGTCAATTTTTAGAACTATTCATTATTTTGACTTTAATAATATAAAGATAAAAATTAGAATTAAAATTATTTTAACACATTCCAAACATGTAAATTTAATCGAAAATATTATTGGATCATATTATTTTTCTCAAATTATAAAAATTTTAACAATTTTAATATCATTTCTTTTATTTTTCCATTAATTAAATTATTACAACATCTGTGTTGTGCAAGCATTTGTGGTAATTTTTTCATCAATAAAAATTAAAAATAAATTAATCTGATGAAGAAAAATATTTTATATATTAAAATAATACTTATATTCAATCATATCTTCAGGATAAACCCACTATAAAAATACTATATTTATTAAAAACAAGAGTGTGATTTGTTTGACTTTTCATGAAATAAAATATTATAAAGGTAATAATCTCATCTAAATGGACATAAAATGGTATATAAAAAAATATTGGATGAATATTTAAAAAAATTTCTCATAAAATAAAATTTATTTAAGTTTTAAGGTCATTTAATAATTCATATCATTTTATTTTTATGTTTAATTGTCTGATTTACCCTTTACTGTGGTAATAAAAATTATTATGGTTACTATTCATATTGACTAAAAATAAAAGGGAGATATTAATAAATTTGAACCTAATGATTAAAATTATATAATTTATTTTTAAAAATTAAAAATATATAGGTGTTATAATTTAATTCAAAATTAAATTATAAAAATGCAACGAAAAATAGTTTTTATAAAAATTCTCTTTTTAAGTATAAAATATTTTATACAAAATTCTAGAATAAAATTTATTTAAAAAACCATAATTGGATTATTATAATTCAATATTAACTAATTAAATTTTAAAACCAATCCAAAATATAATTTGGGTTTATAAATACTTAAAAAATAAAATTCAATTTTCGATAAAAAAATAGTATTTTTCACTATTCACTGAAAAAATAAAATTTTCAGAAAATTCACAAAACAATCACCTTAAGATAATTTTTACATGATGAATTCAAAACTGAAATTAATTTTTTCAAATTAATTTTATAAAATTTCTAGATATTATTTTTAATATTCACTCATAAAAATAAATAAATACCATTTTTGAAGAAAATGTTTTTTTTAAATAAAGTGACTTTACTAAAAATTGAGTGATTATTTTATAATAATTTACCAATAAATTTATATTAAGTAGTAACTTTATATTTATTTCATAAATCATTTATTCTGATTCATGCCTTTTAATTTAACAACAAGGTTATAATAGTCACATTTAACTAATAGTATTTTAATAGCGTATCACAATTCATTTAAACTCGATATTTCATATAATGTAAGCTATTAAATAAATAAAATTATTTAACGATAAATATTTTCTAAAATATTAGGGTGTTACAATTTCATCCTTATCAAATCCTTTGTTTCCTTTATAATTTCCTCAAATTTATGGTTTATCCACAAAACTTTTCCCAAATGAGTGGTCTTGTTTTATAGAAATTTATCTATATGATCCAGAATATCCACTAATTATTCCTAATAAGATAAATATTTCTCCAGTGGTATATCCTCTGAGTTTATTATATGTGAAGGATTTGGTATATTCTTTTTTAGGATAGATATATGGAAGACATCATGAACTTGAGAGAGATTCAGTATAATCACCATGAGATAAGTTATAATCCCAATATGATAAAGAATTTCAAAGGGACTTGTATATATAGGTCCCAACCTTCTCTTTTTTCCAAATCAAATTACCTTCTTACAATTTTATATTTGAAGAAATACCATGTCACCAACTTTAAAATCTATATATCACTGATGATTGTGAGCATAACTTTTTTGTTTACTCTAATATTCTATTATGTGATGTTGAATGGATCGAAACTTATATTTCATTTTCTTAGCTAGATCAGGTACCAATATATTTATTTCACTAAATTCATCCAAGAACGTTTAATTTCTTCACTTCTTACTATAAAGGGATTCATAAGGAGTAATCTGAATTCTCAAGTGAAGACAATTATTATAAGAAAATTCCATTAAATAAAGGTTTTGATTCTAAACACCTTTAAAATACATAGATAAATCTCTCAACATGTCTTCTGGAGTTTTAATGGCCCTATTATACTGACCATCTATCTGAGGATGATCAGTAGTAATAAAACTCAAATCTATATCCATATCCTAATTAATACTTCTCCAAAACTTAAAGGTAAACCATATATTTTGATTAGATAAGATTTAGAGTGGCAATCCATACAATCTCACAAATTTCTTAATGCATAATTGAGTGAGCTTGTAAAGAGAGAAATATTCTCTAATAGAAATAAAATGTGATGATTTTATAAGGTGGTTGACTACAACCCAAATAACATTGTTCCATTTAGATGTTTTTGGGGATTATGATGATGAAATCCATGGTAATATTTTCTCATTTCCATTCTAGTATGGTTAATGGTTGTAACATCCATTTAGAATTATATCTCTTTGCCTTAACTTGTTGTCACACCAACCATCAAGATATATACTATGCAATATCTTTTTTTATGTTATCACACCATAAATACTTTTAAAAATACATATACATCTTTATATTTCCCATATTAATAGAGAATGATGAATTATAAACATTATAAAAAATATCCTTCATGAAGTATGGTATTGGCCAAATGAATGCTCATTTCTTGAACCTTATCATTCCAGTATCATCATAGTTGAACTCAAGAATATTCCTCACCTTTTTCTATAATTTTAAATCTTCCTTAGGTGCCTTCTTAATACTCACATGGATGGATGGTTGAACATTCATCTGAGAAAGATAAGATTTATCCCCTTTACTCAATATTTAAATATCTATATTCTATAAATATGAAAATATTGGATCTCTTTCAATCCTCTTCATATAAAAAATAACATGGTTTTTCAGCTCAAATCATCAGTTACCTTGTTCTTCTTCTCATGGTGGTAATGTATTGAGCACTCATATTTTATCAACTACAACCATATTCTCTGGTGTATATTCAAATATTTATATGTAAATATGCACTTAAATATTTTACGATCAGCATATATATCATTCAATTCTCCATACAGCTAATTCCTCCATATATTCAATGTAAAAATTACCGCTTCCAACTCCAAATCATGAGTTGGGTAATTTTTCTCAGGAATTTTTAATTTGTGAGAGGCATAAGCTATCACCATATCATTATTAATAAGGATTCATCTACATCCCTTCTTTTATGAATTAATTTATATCACAAAACCTTCTCCTCTTTAGGGTAGTGTAATCATAGGCATGCTATCTAACCCTCTATTAAGTTCTTTGAAATTCTCCTCACATTCATTTATCCAAAATAAATTGGCTCCCTTTCAGGTCAACTTGGTTAATAGATTTGATGGATGTGATAAATCTCTCACAAAACATTAATAGTATCCTACCAACACAAGAAAACTATGGATCTTGGTTATCATTGTTTAGTATGTTCCATTGTTCAATAAATTCCACCTTTTATGTATCCAACAATATACCGTCACTTGAAATAATATGACCCAATAATGAGAATTTTTTTATCCAAAATTCACACTTTGTAAATTTTTAATATAGATTCTCCTTCCTTAGGGTTTTCAGCACAATACTCAAATATTCTTCATGATCTTCTTTACTCTTTGAATATATAATAATGCCATATATAAATACTAGCACAAACTAATCATGGTAATCAATAAATACTCTATTAAATAAAGCCATGAAGATAAGTGGAGAATTGGTAAGTCCAAATGGTATTACTCTAAATTCATAATTACCATATCTCATATGAAAGGTTTTCTTGGCTATATCTTCCCCATTAACCCTTAGCTAATGATATCTAGATCAAAGATCAATCTTGGAAAAATATTTATCTCCTCATAATTGATCAAAAATATCATCGATATGGGATAGAGGATATTGATCTTGTTAAGTTCTTGATAATCAATACAAAGATGCATTGACCCATATATATTCTTAAAAAAAGAACGGGTTCACCCCATAGTGAAGAAATAGACTGAATTAATCCCTAATCTAGATTCTCCTAGAGTTTCTTATTCAATAATTTCTACTCTGTTCAGTATAATCTATTTGGAGTCTTTGAAATAGGCGTAAAACCAAGTATAAGTTTTATTGAAAACTAAACTTCATGATAATGGGGAAGACTATGGATTCCCTTAATAAATACATCAATATATTCCCAAACAATATGAATATTTTCAATGTTTACTTTCTCCCTAACCAATTTAGATAAATATCCTTCGTGAATAGGTAATAAAACCCATATGATGGAAGTAATTTCAATTTGGATTTCAAGTTCATAATATCATTGATAGATGGTTATAGTTTGATTCAGAAAAACAAATATAACCTATCCTATTTAATATATAATATGGGATGTATACTGATAAATTCAATCCATTCCCAAATTTACATAAAATTCAATTAGATAAAGAATAAAAAGATTTAAATTAAAAACATTCCCACAAAATTCTATCAAATGTGAACTATATACTTGATAAGTGATCATTATACCATTAGAAGTTTTCAAAACCAACTCAACATATGATCAATGAGGTGGTGATGTGATACCCATATAAAATTCATTATATATAAAAGATTGGATATAACTTGAATCAAATAAAACATCTTCACTTCTATAATGGATGAAAATTATACCTTTCACCATATCTCTAGGAACTTCCACCTCAACGATAGTAATTTCATAAGCTTTACCTTTACCCATTTTTTTCTTCTATGGTAAGTTCCCTTGATTCTTGGGACATTGGTTTGAATAATTCCCCATCCATTCACAATTTAAGCACATTATAGTAGTGGTTTATTTAATTTAATTTCATTTAAGAGCCTTATAATCGCTTTCTCTACAAGTGAAACTAACTCATGTTCCCTTTAATCAAGTACTTGGGTGTTTTTTTCCATAATTATCACATGTTGGAAATGTCTTCCTCCCTTTCTTCTTCTTTACCACATTTCTTTTTTCTTGTTTCTCAATATGTATATTATTTTCTTAACTTCCCTTAAGGATATAAAACCTATAAAATTCTATTTTTCTTGAAGAAACTTGATATTATATCATCATATGATGAAAAAATTTGAAAAACTAGTTACCTTTGAAGAATCATTTTAATCCCATCAAAGAAATGATTAATATTTATTTATGTATTATGTATATAGTCTTCAGTATTCCTTGATAAACTTGTAAATTTAGCCTCATACACTACCAAAACTTTTTATTCCTTACACTTTAAAGGGAGGAACTTACTCTTTATTTCATATTTTTATTATTGAGGGAAGTATTTATAGAAGAATATCACTTTAAAAGTTATCCATTATGTGATTTATATTTCTTCAACCTCTTTAGTGTTCAAGATCAGTGACCACCATTGATCAGTATCACCTTTAAAATACTACATTGTTAGAATAACCTTTTCACTTTAATTAATTCTGATAGTCAAGAATATCTTTTAAATGATCCTAATCTATTGCCTAGCTACCAATAAATTAGTATTTTTACTAAAATATTGGGTCTTTTTTCTCATAAAGTGATCCAACATTAGTGAATCACACTGTAGAATAATAGTTTTCTCCATACAATCAATTTTATCCATCATAACCTGAGTCATCTTCCCTAATATGACCATGATTTTCTCAATTACAAGACTAGATATATTGGATTTCTCGGCAATGAAACCCCTACATTCACTATGGGGGTTATTCCCTTTCTTATATTAGGCTCAATCAATAAAAATAGAACACGCTAATTTAGCTCATAATAATCATGAATACTAATCCATAAAATAAAAATCTCTATAATGGTAAAATTTATAAAATACTAGAAGGGATTATCCTAATTATCATGTTAGTTGTGTCTATTTAAAATCTAGTTCCCAAGGTTCCTAAAAAACTTGATCTAATACTAACTATAACAAACTGACTCTAGTAACCCAAAGTAGGTGTTTACTTTATTACATTGGTATGAGATATAACCGATCTCACCATGTAGAATCGATCAATTTAGAAGTCTTAGAAAACTAAATACAAACATGATTTCTATATTACATTGAAAATATAAAAAATAGAAAAATAATAATCCTTTCATAATTGATATCATTCATAATATCATTATTTATATCCTAGGGAAAGGAAAAAAATTTAAGGGTGATATCAGATTCTGGGTAAGGGTTTTGTATAGTAGAAGCTATCATGAGTAAATTAGGCATATTCAACATGGCAGAGTGGATAATCAAAAAACATCCAATTCAATTAACAACTTGATTTCAATAAGCATCCAAGGATAATATCATCAAAGAAAATACATGGACAATAAAAAATGAATTTTTAATATAGTAAATTCATAATTTTATATATTCATAATCAAGGCATCTCAAGTAAGATATCATGAATCTTATCATCATGACCTCTTAACCAAGACATCATTCTTAATAAGTGGGTAGGTGTAAACAAAATACATATATAATATGGAATTCCCAGTGTTTTTTCACATTATACATATTAATTTAATAAAATCTATGCCCTCTGCTTTCACATCTAATGTATTCCTCATATTTTGAATGATCAATATAATTCATTCTCAAAATTCCTTATAAGTCAAAAATTATATGTATTGAATCAAGAATAAAAAACATAAATATTTAATCATTATAAATCATCCATATAAATAATAAATATTGTATTATTGGATCATATACCCAACAATATAAATGGGTGTTGTCATAGATGAAAATAACTTTAAAATATCACTCGAACATTTTTTGTGGAAAATACCTTTTCATTTTGAAATAAATTATTTAAAATATAAGGATTTCAAAAATATTAGAAAAAAAATTATTTTAAAATAACCATGGAAACTTGTAAAGTAATCTTAAAAGAACATAGTATCCATGATGGAGGTAAAATTTACACCTATAGTGTATGTTAAAATAAATATTTCATTCACACTTTTGGTAAAAAAAAGTACTTCATTCGAAAAATAAAAATAAAATTCATTTTAATCCTTCGTATAGAAATTCAAAAATGGGTAAAATTTACTTTAATAAATATCTAAAAAATATTAAAAATATTCTTGAAAACATTTTTAAAGAAAATATACATATTGAATAAAAATAGTTGGAAAGAAATCTTCAAAATAATATTTTTAAAAGAAAGTCTATTAAATTTTACTTACTTATTGATTTCTGGTCCAAAAAGAGAAGAAATGGAAGATAAACATGTAAATAAAAATCATAAAAAAAGGGTAAAAAATATATAGGGTTTAATATATTATTATAATATAATTTTCTCAAAGGAAACCTGAACATAAAAAATCCCGAAATAAAATGAGATTGTAAAAGAGATCCCTTACCTCAAGTTTGACTTGCCTTGAAAGTGATTTTAACCTCCTGTATAATAAATTTAGATTTATTATAATTCTATACCATGATAATATACATAATTATAACATCATACATGATCCATTTATAACATTTTAGCACCAATTTATTAATATTTTTTTATTAAAATCATCATTTTCGGGTGTTAACTGTTTCGTTTTTCATGTATGTTTCGGTTTGGTAGTTTCGATACTTGTATATTTTTCCAGAATATACCAATTTTTTAATTTTAATTATTATATAAATATCATATATATTAATTATATACATATTTAGAATAATTCAAATAATTTGGACATGAAAATGGATCACATAATTTCATGGAGATGGTAGTCCACACGTACGCACAAGCGACAATATCATTTTTTAATAAGTAAAAGGGTAAAAAGGTAAATGATATATTATATTTAAAGGACCATATTTATTTCATAAATATCATATATATTTATTAGTTCCATATCTATAACCATCCAATTAAAATGGTGATGAAAAACGAATTATGACGCTACGTGGAGACGGTAAGCTATACATATGAACGAGTGATGTTTTTGCTTTCCATAGGATGTAAAAGAGGTGTAAAATGGTTTTACCATAATAATAATAACATCTGATTATATTTATGACACTTGATTAATTGTTTTATGATATTTATAATATATTTATATAAAGTGGAAGAAGTTATAAATTTGAAAGAGTTGGTAAAAATGATTACTTATTCATTGGTAGACCTCCTTTAGATCCCTTCTTAAGAACCCTTGGAATGGAATTTTAAGAATAAAAAACCACTAATTATTGTATATTGATGTTTAAAAGATAATTTTTTAGTGTTTGGTCAAGATAGGTCGCTCAAGGTGGTGTAAAGAAGATAGAGGAGGGGTGTCTTTTTATAAGTGGGGGGAGGGACACAACTTGAATTTTTTAAAGGATTAAAATATTGTTAATTCATTTTCATGGAAAAGTGTCCCATAAAAAATTAAATCTCAAGAATAATGTGATAAGGGTACAAATACAATCATCCAATAAGAATTAAGATGAAAATTTTTGTCTTTATCACTTATTTTTAACTTAGGTTAACCTGATTTACCTTTTTACCATGGTGAATTTTTTTACTCTTTTTACTATTAATTATGACCAAAAGTTGAGTTATTATTATTACATAATATTTGTAAATTCCCCTAATCTAGGACTATAAGGCCCTAGCCTTAAAGCTTACTTAATATTGAATTAAATGAATAATTAACATTGAGGATCTTTTCAGGTTTAGAGATTTAGAGAATTAGGAAATAACTATTACATCTCAAAAGATTACAAAGTAGAAACTTCTACTAAGTTTCCATAAAATAAAAACTCTTAAAAAGAAACATGTCTAGTTCCAAGTTTTATATATCATGACTTTCCCTTGGTCCCATCCTTGACCCTATTCCACATTAGGTCCTGTGAAAAACATTTCAAAAACTTGGGATGAGCATAAAAAGCCCAGTAAAGGATACACAAAGAAGGAAAACTATTAGTTTTTCAAAACAACAAGTAAACCAGGTATACTTTATCAAAGTAATACTTTCACCTTTTCGAAGTAGTAAAAACTCTTCACTGAATAAAAGTTCATTACTTACCCTTCTGTAACCAAAATATTGCCATAAAACCCATATAAAGATCACATAACATATAAAGGTAACTTGGGACATAAACATACTTAAGTGGAATAACCATACGGTCGACTTCCACACATACTTAATGGAATAGCCATACGGACGACTTCCATACATACTTAATGGAATATCCATATGGACGACTTCCATACATACTTAATGGAATAGCCATACGGCCGACTTCCATACATACTTAATGGAATAGCCATACGACCGACTTCCATACCCAATTCATTGGAGGTTATAACCTAACCACCCGTCATGGTATTCACGGCACCACCCGTCATATGGTTTATCACGTAACCACCCGTAAAATGTCCAAGTACCATCATTACACATAAAATATTGAAAATATAAACATTTCAATAACAACATTTCATTTTCAATCACAATAAGTAATTACAAGATATTGAATTAGTCAATCTACTTTCAAAAACCATTTAAAAGAGATTTTTGAATCAAAGTGTCCCATACCACTTTGAAGCTTTTAATTGAATTATAATTTTAAAACATTAATGTCCATATTAATAAATACTGAAAACCATTTTGAAAACATGGACATTAAAGATAAAGATTTAGAATAATGAATCTTTAAAACATTTAAAACGATACTTTTGTTAAAGAGTTTTTAACAAAATGAGAGACTCTTGAATACAAATAATTACGGAATAACATGTAATCCAAGCTTTATAATATCATGAGAATAAATGGATTCATGATATAATATGTCAAAGGACAGTATACACACCAAATAAGAGTGAATTGGTGCATAACAACAATGAAGTCTCAATGGAAATGGAAATTGAGATGAAATCCATTATAAAGAGGGTATCCTTAAACTAAGGATAAATCTATCACAGAATTATGTGTGAGAAATAAAAATACACCCAATATAAGTGGATATTAAGTGTGAAACAATCTAAGGTCATTCACACATATTCATAGGATTACATGTTCAGGAAGTACAAGTTGAACCCAAAGAAATTGAAATTGGGTTAAGATGTTCCCTTGTAAAAATTCGACAGCCTAACGGCGTCACTTCAAAATTCAGAAAATTAGTCGATGAGAGAGTGAATGGTATCTCATCACATGGACATAAAATTTACATCAATAAGGATATTTAAGAACATATCCCAACATAATAAGATGTAAATTAAAAGACATAACAAAAGAAGTCTTTTAAAAAGAGGAGGGTGAAAGGTTCCCTTACCGACTTGGGTAACTTTCGAAAAGTACACCCCATTGAAGAAGTGTCATACAATGAATATGTAAATACCCATAAGTGGAATTATATTAAAAAGGGAGTGTAATAGTGGGCAGTACATAAACCACTCAAAGGAAATTGTGGAAAATGTAGCATAAATCTCACGGGAATAAAAGTGAGATGAAAAATCTCTTACGAAAACTCGGTAGCCTAACAGCGCCACATAAATCTTCCAAAAATGGATTGATGAGATCAAATAGGGTATCTCATTATATGAACATAAAAAGTACAGAATTAGGAATATAAAATAACATCCCCAAACATATGAAATATGAGCTTAAAAGAAATGACATAAAAGAGAGTACTTAAAAAGAAATAGAGAGGTTGGATCTCTTACGAAAATTCGGCAGCCTAACGGCGCCACTCAAAACTTCCAAAATGGATTAATGAGAGAGAATAGGTTCTCTCATAGTTTGAACATAAAAATTAAATTAATATTAATATAAAAGAACATCCCAATAACAAGAAAGATGAGCTTCAAAAGGAATGACATAAAAGAGCGTACTTAAAAAGAAAGAGAGGAGTAGGATCCCTTACCTCGTGTCCGACATGACTCGATCGTTCTTTAATGTCCTGAATAATAAACTTGAGTTAATTTCTATTTGATTAAGAACATTTTTCAAGTTCATTATTCCTTTTATATCACTTATTGCCATGTTATAAACATTATGTAACCATTTAAGTTAATAATGTTTGTTTTGTCGATATTTGGTTCTTAAGTCGAAAGTGGACTTCTTACAATTATATGTTGTTCGTGTGGTCAAAGGTTATTTATATCCAGAATGACATTCCTGATTTGGATATCATATATATCATATATATCTAGCATATAAATGTATTTATAATATCACATAATCATTTAGAGGTAAGAAATGAAATGCATCGTTCATGGAGACGGTAAGCCGTACGTACGCATGAACGCTACTTTCATTTCTTTGTCATATTAATGGAATTAAAATTAAATGAGAGGTATGTATATTTTAATTACAGAATTATATTAATCATTTAGATGTATCATTCATTATATAAATCCATTATATACATGTACTTTCAATAGTACATTACATTTGGGGATAAGAAATCAAATGCACCATTCATGGAGACGGTAAGCCGTACGTACGCATGAACGCTACTTTCATTTCTATCTCATACTTTAATGGAAAGAAATAATAATGATATAGAGGTATATTATAATTCCAGTATAAAATCATATATAATAACTTTAAATCCATCCTTTATACGTCCCACATATGGCATTAACGAATCACATCACTTTGAGGGGGCGGTAGTCCGCACTTCCTTAAATGAAGATATCGCGTTTACCCATAATGGAAACCATAAAGGTATGCCCAAAATGAAAAATACAGAAGCTTAAGGAAAACATAAACATATTATATATCATGTATAAATATAGTGTCATCTTAATGGCCACCTTTGAGGGTGTTAAAAGAATGTTGAACAATCACCGTTTCGGGAGGCAGAAATTCGCCATCCACAGAAACAGTATGTTCTTTAACCATTATATGTAGGTGTGTGTAAGTGTAGCTAAAATACTTCTTATAACAACATCCTAGTATATTTAGGATACTGTATTTGTTACAAAATAAAATAATAAAAAGAGTTTAAGGGGTTGGAGAAGCAAAATAAAACAAAAGGACTCAAAAGAAGACATTACCTTAAAATCGGGTAACTCTCTTTGGTTTGAGCTCAAAGGCTTCCTTGGGAAGCCTTCTGCCCAAAGTGAGGCTTTAAGGAGTAAGAGAGGGAAGTGGAGAGACAAAATAGTCAGGGTTTTTCCGAGCCAAAGGCTTTGGGAGTGTGGGTAATGTGGTAGAGGTGGGGGCCTTTTATAAGTGGAGAAGAGGGGCACTCTTGGAAAGTAAAGAAAAGTCACTTTATTTTAAAATGATATTCAGATTTAAGAGGTCCCACATTGATATAATTCGAGGATAAGGTGATAAGGGTTCAAAATCCACTCATCCAATAGGTTTTGGACATGTGTAGGTCTTAGATATTACATTATCTTTCCATTTTATTTAAATTGTTAAATAATGAGGTCATCGCTGCATCATCATGATGTCATAAATAATTTAATTTATTTAACGTCTAAAAATTATAAAAAAAACTATGATGTAGTAAATCGTTTTAGATTTCTAATTAATATTTATAGTCAAAAATATGACTTGTATAACCCCATTTAAAAATTGTTTTAGTAAAACATCTCATGTGTGTGTCATTTTTACTTTAACATTAAATAAAAAGTTATTTATGTAATTTCCCAACCAAAGTGGCTTAATGGGGTCCCCAAGTTGACCCATTGCTTGTATTGGTCGTCCATGACACATCCAATAAGGGTAGGACATGTGTCAAGGTATTTTCATTTTATTATAATATCATTTTTGCCTTAAATTGCACTAATTACCTCTAATCGCGATTAAGAACTTAAAAGTTACTATTCACCAAAAAATATTTTAATCTCATTGAACCACATTTTACTTCTAAATGACAACCATGTATGTTGGATTTTTGAAATTCAAAACACAGAAGTGGTAAATTTTCATTTAAACGAAAAATCAGTTTTTATAAGTACCACTTAGTGGTTTCACTATTCATCAAAAATTGAAGTTTTTCAGAAAAATACCAAAAATTCACCCTAAGATATATTTTATATTTAGAATTCAAAAAATAATTATATTTTAAAAAATTCAAAACATATAAGTAAAATTAATTAATTTAATAATTAATTCCCGCTATCATGACAAATAGCGTGTTTTTATGAAACAATAAGTATCAAAAGATTGCCACTAGTTTAAGTCTGATTTCAAAGTGAAATTAATTCCAACGACCACTATTGGATTTAATGGTAAAAATATTTTCTAATTTCACTTTAAAACCAATTCAAATGATAATCTAATCATATAAATAAATTAGATCAAAAAGAGGTTTTGAATTAAAATACAACATTTTTCACTATTCATTAAAAATTGAACTTTTTTGGAAAAATACCAAAAATTTACACAATGTAAATTTTGATGTCCCGATTCTAAATAATAATTTTATTTTGTCAAAGATAACACATAAAATTGTCAAAAAGTGGATTTAAAAGAGGTTCGCCATCAAAAGGCGGTTAATCGACTTTTTAAATAATATTAGAATGTTTACGCTTAAAATTGGATTCATTTGCATTTTTAATCCTCTAAAATTTATTGTAAAAAGTAAAAATATTTGACAAACATATATAATCATTTTGTAGTTATTTCTGTTCATTCCCGCCATTACAACGGCTAGGCGTTAACTACTATTTAAAATAATATTATTTTATTATTAGAGTGCAACGTAAGATTCCCAAGAAACTCATTGTTGCGTATTGGGTACGCCATCGAGCATAGCATCCCCTTTAAAGTAATATAAATATTTTATTCACAAATATGGATAAATATAAAGATGTCATATTCTTTATTTACCTGGGGTGTTACATCCTTCCCCCCTTTTGGGAATTGCGTCCTCGCAATTTTAAAATTGGGCTTGGAAACATCCTTGAAAGTCCCACATCGGAACAAGAGTCGGTAAAATAGTCACTTTAAAATAAAGGAAGATAAGTACAGAGGTCACCTGAGTTAACCCATACTAGGATTCCATGTATGAAAATATGGACATGGAAGAAAAAAAACAAAGGGTCATGTTCTGATGGAGAGTGATAGAAACATGTTTAGGAGAAAGTTAACCACAAGAAAATCACAAACTTGTGATGGGTTAAATGGTATTCGATTCCCCAGTAGGAAAAGTTAATAGACAACATTTTTGTTTTAAGTTACTTTTTATTGAAGAATTTATTCATAAGGAAACATAATCACTTATCATGTTGACTTTCAACTTTTATTAGATTCCTTACACAAACTCATATTTTCTCCAAAAGACGAGTATTTAGGAAGACTTGTTCACATTAAGAGTACTATAATCAACTTATAGAGAACCACCTAATCCAGAAAAGAGAACTATATACTTCTCATGTCTTTAGACTTTAACCAAAACCAAAACCAAAAAGGTTAATACAAGATCAGATAATCCAGAAAAGGATAACCCTTTATAAAAAGAAAATTTATTCTTAATCTCCAAAATTTGTCCAACAAAACCCAAAGTTCAATGAGGACCATTCGATAATCAATTTGTCCATAAAATTCTTCAAAGTAAACCAAACTAAGATTGAAACCCAAATATTCGAAGGATTTAGTCTCATAGTCTTCCAAGTTAAATCGTAACATTTATCTCCAAACAACATCAGTTGCTCTTAAAGTCTCGTATTGAAAAGTAATTAACCTAATCACATATCCTCCATAATAGGTTAATAAATTTCCATAGATAACCCAAAATCAACTTACTCTTAATTCATAAAATTATCTAACTAAAAAGAATTAGTCAAACTAACCAGGGACTTCACGTAGTCCAGTGGTAGGCG
Organism: Viscum album; assembly: GCA_963277665.1. NCBI lineage: Eukaryota > Viridiplantae > Streptophyta > Magnoliopsida > Santalales > Viscaceae > Viscum > Viscum album. Next base: position 60,267,641 of record OY728156.1, read on the forward strand.
ATAAATACCAGTCGCACTTTGGTTGTGGGTTCGATTCCTGTAGCTTTGTCCGACGCGACGGGTTGTCACACGGTCTGTGTGTTGTCCTTTTTCCAAAACTATATAATTCTTAAAACATTCCCCAAAACGAGATAAAATCTTCAAAAATAATCATAACATATTTTAACCTCAATTTTAGCTCATTCCTTTCATTTTCCATCATAACATAGAGTAACCCATAATTACCTCAAAAGTAAGGATCATATAAACTCTAATGGTTACCTTTATAATTATTACCTAAACTTTCACATTGATTGGTCATCTCGTACATGATGCATTACAGAACGTACCAAGTTTCAAGTGTTTGATCATGACTCCTTGATAGTTGGTTTAGAACAACCACGAGTTTCTTCATTGAATCCCCCATTTTATCTAGTATCTTAATCAAAGAACCACCACAGTTTCCTTCAAACCTGTTGTCTCTTTGGTGCCTGCTAGATCCATCCATTCACTAAAAACAGAAATGTCAGTGTGTGTATATCAACAAAACCATAATGTACTAATGAGGAAGGTAAACACTAAGATATACTTACTCATTCACTTTATCTAAAACTAGGACTCTTTCTGAAATCCTAACCATTATGGTAATGTCACTTATGCTTAAAGAATACCCTAACCTCTAAAGTTATCTAAACTGACCTTTGATACCAATTATAAGGCCCCAGCCTTAAACCTTACTTAATATTGAATTAAATGAATAATTCACATTGAGGATCTTTTCCGGTTTAGAGATTTATAGAATTAGGAAATAACTATTACATATCAAAAGATTACAAAGTAGAAACTTCTACTAAGTTTCCATAAAATAAAAACTCTTAAAAAGAAACATGTCTAGTTCCAAGTTTTATATAGCATGACTTTCCCTTGGTCCCATCCTTGACCCTATTCCACATTAGGTCCTGTGAAAAACATTTCCAAAACTTGGGATGAGCATAAAAAGCCCAGTAAAGGATACACAAAGAAGGGAAACTGTTAGTTTTTCAAAACAACAAGTAAACCAGATATACTTTATCAAAGTAATACTTTCACCTTTTCAAAGTAGTAAAAACTCTTCACTGAATAAAAGTTCATTACTTACCCTTCTGTAACCAAAATATTTCCATAAAACCCATATAAATATCACATAACATATAAAGGTAACTTGGGACATAAACATACTTAAGTGGAATAACCATACGGTCGACTTCCACACATACTTAATGGAATAGCCATACGACCGACTTCCATACATACTTAATGGAATAGCCATACGGCTGACTTCCATACATACTTAATGGAATATCCATATGGCCGACTTCCATACATACTTAATGGAATAGCCATACAGCCGACTTCCATACCCAATGCATTGGAGGTTATAACGTAACCACCCGTCCTAGTATTCACGGCACCACCCGTCATATGGTTTATCACGTAACCACCCGTAAAATGTCCAAGTACTATCATTACACATAAAATATTGAAAATATAAACATTTCAATAACAACATTTCATTTTCAATCAAAATAAGTAATTCCAAGATATTTAATTAATCAATCTACTTTCAAAAACCATTTAAAAGATATTTTTGAATCAAAGTGTCCCATACCACTTTGAAGCTTTTAATGGAATTATAATTTTAAAACATTAATGTCCATATTAATAAATACTGAAAACCATTTTGAAAACATGGACATTAAAGATAAATATTTAGAATAATGAATCTTTAAAACATTTAAAACAATACTTTTGTTAAAGAGTTTTTAACAAAATGAGAGACTCTTGAATACAAATAATTGCGGAATAACATGTAATCCGAGATTTATAATATCATGAGAATAAAGTTATTCATGATATAATATGTCAAAGGACAGTATACACACCAAATAAGAGTGAATTGGTGCATAACAACAATGAAGTCTCAATGGAAATGTAAATTGAGATGAAATCCATTATAAAGAGGGTATCCTTAAACTAAGGATAAATCTATCACAGAATTATGTGTGAGAAATAAAAATGCACCCAATATAAGTGGATATTAAGTGTGAAACAATATAAGGTCATTCACAAATATCCATAGGATTACATGTTCAAGAAGTACAAGTTGAACCCAAAGAAATTGAAATTGGGTTAAGATGTTCCCTTGTAAAAATTCGACAGCCTAACGGCGTCACTTCCAAATTCAGAAAATTAGTCGATGAGAGAGTGAATGGTATCTAATCACATGGACATAAAATTTACATCAATAAGGATATATAAGAACATATCCCAACATAATAATATGTAAATTAAAAGACATAACAAAATAAGTCTTTTAAAAAGAGGAGGGTGAAAGGTTCCCTTACCGACTTGGGTAACTTTCGAAAAGTACACCCCATTGAAGAAGTGTCATACAATGAATATGTAAATACCCATAAGGAGAATTATATTAAAAAAGGAGTGTAATAGTGGTCAGTACATAAACCACTCAAAGAAAATTGTGGTTAATTTAGCATAAATCTCATGGGAATAAAAGTGAGATGAAAAATCTCTTACGAAAACTCGGCAGCCTAACGGCGCCACATAAATCTTCCAAAAATGGATTGATGAGATCAAATAGGGTATCTCATTATATGAAAATAAAAAGTACAGAATGAGGAATATAAAAGAACATCCCCAAACATATTAAATATGAGCTTAAAAGAAATGACATAAAAGAGAGTACTTAAAAAGAAAGAGAGAGGTTGGATCTCTTACGAAAATTCGGCAGCCTAACGGCGCCACTCAAAACTTCCAAAATGGATTGATGAGAGAGAATAGGGTCTCTCATAATTTGAACATAAAAATTACAGTAATATTAATATAAAAGAACATCCCAATAACAAGCAAGATGAGCTTCAAAAGTAATGACATAAAAGAGCGTACTTAAAAAGAAAGAGAGGAGTAGGATCCCTTACCTCGTGTCCGACATGACTCGATCGTTATTTAACGTCCTGAATAATAAACTTGAGTTAATTTATATTTGCTTAAGAACCTTTTTCAAGTTCATTATTCCTTTTATATCACTTATTTCCATGTTATAAACATTATGTAACCATTTAAGTTAATAATGTTTGTTTTGTCGATATTTGGTTCTTAAGTCGAAAGTAGACTTCTTACAATTACATGTTGTTCGTGTGGTAAAAGGTTCTTTATATCCAGAATGACATTCCTGATTTAGATATCATATATATCATATATATCTAGCATATACATGTATTTATAATATCACATAATCATTTAGAGGTAAGAAATGAAATGCACCGTTCATGGAGACGGTAATCCGTACGTACGCATGAACGCTACTTTCATTTCTTTGTCATATTAATGGAATTAAAACTAAATGAGAGGTATGTATATTTTAATTCCAGAATTATATTCATCATTTAGATGTATCATTCATTATATATATCCATTATATACATTTACTTTTAATAGTACATTACATTTGGGGATAAGAAATGAAATGCACCGTTCATGGAGACGGTAAGCCGTACGTACGCATGAACGCTACTTTCATTTCTATCTCATAATTTAATGGAAATAAATAATAATGATATAGAGGCATATTATAATTCCATTATAACATCATATATAATAACTTTAAATCCATCCTTTATACGTCCCACATATGGCATTAACGAATCACATCACTTTGAGGGGGCGGTAGTCCGCACTTCCTTAAATTAAGATATCGCGTTTACCCATAATGGAAACCATAAAGGTATGACCAAAATAAAAAAACATAAGATTAAGGAAAACATAAACATATTATATATCATATATAAATATAGTGTCATCTTAATGTCCACCTTTTAAGGTGTTAAAATAATGTTGAACAATCATCGTTTCGGGAGGCAGAAATTCTCCATCCACGGAAACAGTATGTTCTTTAACCATTAGATGTAGGTGTCTGTAAGTGTAGCTCGAATACTTCTTATAACAACATTCTAGTATATTTAGGATACTGGAGTTGTTACAAAAAAAGAATAAAAATAGTTTAGGGGGTTGGAGAAGCAAAATAAAACAAAAGGACTCAAAAGAAGACATTACCTTAAAATCGGGTAACTCCCTTTGGTTTGAGATCAAAGGCTTCCTTGGGAAGAATTATGCCAAAAGTTAGGCTTCAAGGAGTAAGATAGGGAAGTGGAGAGACAAAATGGGAAGGGGTTGGCCGAGCCAAAGGCTTTGGGAGTGTGGGTAAGGAGGTAGAGGTGGTGGCCTTTTATAAGAGGAGAGGAGGGGCACTCTTGGAAAGTAAAGAAAAGTCACTTTATTTTAAAATGATATTCGGATTTAAGAGGTCCCACATTGATATAATTAGAGGATAAGGTGATAAGGGTTCGAAATCCACTCATACAATATGTTTTGGACATGTGTAGGTCTTAGATATTACATTATCTTTCCATTTTACTTAAATCGTTAAATAATGAGGTCATCGCTGCATCATCATGATGTCATAAATAAATTAATTTATTTAACGTCTAAAAATTATAAAAAAAACTATGATGTAGGAAATCTTTTTATATTTCTAATGAATATTTATAGTCAAAAATCTGACTTGTATAACCCCATTTAAAAATTGTTTTAGTAAAACATCTCATGTGTGTGTCATTTTTACTTTAACATTAAATAAAAAGTTATTTATGTCATTTCCCAACCAAAGTGGCTCCATGGGGTCCGAAAGTTGACCCATGTCTTTTCTTGGTCGGCCATGACACATCCAATAAGTGTAGGACATGTTTCAAGGTATTTTCATTTTATTATAATATCATTTTTTCCTTAAATTGCACTAATTACCTCTAATCGCGATTAAGAACTTAAAAGTTACTATTCACCAAAAAAATATTTTAATCTCATTAAACCACATTTTACTTCTTAATGACAACCATGTATGTCGGATTTTTGAAATTCAAAACACAGAAGTGGTAAAATTTCATTTAAACTAAAAATTAGTTTTTATAAGTACCACTTAGTGGTTTCACTATTCATCAAAAATTGAAGTTTTTCAGAAAAATACCAAAAATTCACCCTAAGCTATATTTGATATTACGAATTAAAAAATGAAGTATATTTTAAAAAATTCAAAACATATAAGTAACATTAATTAATTTAATAATTAATTCCTGATGTCATGACAAATAGCGTGTTTTTATGAAACAATAAGTATCAAAAGATTGCCACTAGTTTAAGTCCGATTTCAAAGTGAAATTAATTCCAACGACCACTATTGGATTTAATGGTAAAAATATTTTCTAATTTCACTTTAAAACTGATTCAAATGATAATATAATCATATAAATAAATTATATTAAAAAGAGGTTTTGAATTAAAATACAACATTTTTCACTATTCATTAAAAATTGAACTTTTTTGGAAAAATACCAAAAATTTACACAAAGTAAATTTTGATGTCCCGATTCTAAAAAAGAATTTTATTTTGTCAAAGATAACACATAAAATTGTCAAAAAGTGGATTTAAAAGAGGTTCGCCATCAAAAGGCGGTTAATCGACCTTTTAAATAATATTAGAATGTTTACGCTTAAAATTGGATTCATTTTCATTTTTAATCCTCTAACATTTATTGTAAAAAGTAAAAATATTTGAAAAACATATATAATCATTTTGTAGTTAGTTCTGTTCATTCCCGCCATTACAATGGTTAGGCATTAACTACTATTTAAAATAATATTATTTTATTATTAGTGTGCAACCTAAGATTCCCAAGAAACTCGTTGTTGCGTATTTGGTACGCCATCGAGCATAGCATCCCCTTTAAAGTAATATAAATATTTTATTCACAAATATGGATAAATATAAAGATGTCATATTCTTTATTTACCTGGGGTGTTACAAGGACTCTCACACGTGGCCAAAAAGGGTTAGTTACGAGTCCTCAAGTGTGTCTCCTCATATACCAAAGGATGCCAACTAGCAGTGAGGGTGTGAAATGTATAGTGGGGAGACTATACCCCCTAGAATTAAGTGTCATAATAGTAGAAAATAAACAATATAAATGAAATAAATCAAAATATAGACATGGAAGAAAATAAAAATAAGAGCCAGTTGAATAATCCAATAAATAATAATGGAATAATGTAATGAAGTATTGGAATGTAACTAAATGTCATACTATAAATAATATATTTAAAAGATTAGTGGTCTCAAATAAAGACTCAAAAGTCCCCGGTCCTAAACACCACATCAGTCACACCTCCAAACTCTAACCCATACATCAAGTAAACAATCAATAGCACATACTTTTTCCCTTTTCCAAACCCACATCCACGTAATCTTCTCAGGTACCAAACGACATCCTGAATAGGTTGTGAGTATAACTCAGTAGGTCAATACCACCATGTTTAAACAAACTAGTATGATAAGAATATATGAAATAGAGTGATAAACATGTACATTAATTAATTCAAAAATTAATAAAATATAATAACTACCTGCTTCAACTCTATGTTGGAATATCTCTGAGCATGTCTTAGGACCATGTTAACCATAACCACATAACCATGGTAAAATAACCTGATTCTATTCCAAGACAGAATATCTTAGAGCATGTCTTATGATCATTCTAACCACCACTATATTACCATGGTATAGTCACAACAATCCAAGTGAAAGCCATATAAGAATTATATCATGGGATTGGGAAAATCCCACTCTCTATAAGCTTTACATCATGGTACCGGGTCAAACCCACTAAATATCATCATTACAACATATAAGTGTGCATGTTCTATGTTCGAGGACAATATATAATCATTTAAATATAAAACACAAGTCCTGTTATACAACATGGATATCACAATATCATATCATAAATATAAATGGTTAATTATGTGAATTACCATTTATATTTCATATACCACTTTAAATTTAAATCACAATTGATTAATAGTTATATCAAAAATAAATAATTCCCCACTTAGGGATTCTATATCAATCAATTTGCCAAGGTCACATCCCATGCTAAACACACATTAATAAATTAGCCAATTCAATTATATTCATAGTCCACTCACCCCAAGGGTTACCATAAGATAGGTTAAAAGTTAATTGAAGATAAAAGGACTTCAAGGAATAATACCATTCATTATTTAATTTATTTTGGCACACATTACATTGGCATAGTAACAATATTGTATAAAATTGGAAATTATAAAACCATTGGGTTAATATTTAGACCCCCTACCTTTAACTAGAGATCCAAAAACACTTCCCATGGAAAACACCCATGAGGAAGAAGGTGTGGATGATCAAAAAGAGGTTCCTAGATAAAAACTGGTTAATATCAAAACCAACAACACAAACAGTCAAAGTATTTCTCCACAACAGTTGTAAGAATGGGGGGAGAAGGGAAAACCTAACCAAAAGGACTAACCATGGATTGATCATAAAAACCGGACATCTAAAAGGGAGTTTGGAACTCTAAATTCACCTAGAAGATGCCCTGAGGTCGAGAGGAGAAGGTTGTGGTGGAATATAATGAAATTCATCCACATAGTACACTTTAAAAAAGAAGGTAGAGGAATTACAAGGAATGTAATATAGTTACACATTATTTAAATATTTTAAATGGGATACACTGAAAAACCCATTCCATTGGATTATTTTTATTAAAATACCCAAACATTTCACAACATGTGTTCCCTTTACAAGTCATGTAATTGTTCTGCAAATGGTTTTTTAGCCCATTTTCCATTTAAAAAAAATTAAGCCCTTTTAAATATTCTCAACTTACCAAGAATCCATGAAACACTTAACCCATTCATACTCAGACTCCATTAACTCAAACAAGCATAAATCCCTGAAATTAAAGTCATTTCCCCCAAAAAAAGGATCTCCAGATAGATCCTATCTAGTTTCCTCAAGTATCCTTTCATCCCAAGACTCTATTTTTTTTCAAACAATAGACATACCCAATAGAAAAAAAAACCAAAATAAAATTTAATGAAAAACTTGGAGAGAGACATGCCTAGAAAAAGACAGGATCTTATAACCTCCCCACCAAATAATAGCTCATCTTTGAGTTTTTTGAGGCATCACTGTGAGGTATTAGTGAACAAGTATGGCCACCATGCTCACATATCATACTCCCTCTACAAGGTCTCCTCTTAAACTCACCCATGTTTTCACTGCACTCAAACCAACGGTATAGTCCTACCCTGAAGATATTTCTCACTATGATTCAAAAACCATATAAAATTCTCCTCAAAAGGATTCATCAGTAAAAATCTTGATGTATTATAAATGTATCATGTGGGAAGGGTTTGGATGATATATTTGTAGCTACTACATGTGGAACATGTTGTGCATGGAACTATAAAACTATGGAAGGGATAAATGGTATTCCACTAGACCAAACCTTTCCACAATCTCAAACAGCCCAAAAAATCGAGGTGTTAGGTTTCCCTGTTTCTTAATATGGTGTTTCACCAACCTAGGAAATATCCAAAGGAAAATATGATGACCAACCTTAAATTCCATAGGTTGTCTCCAATGGCCATCATATGATTTCTTCTTACTCTACACAGTCACCAATCATTTTCTGGTTAACTAAATCTACTCAGATGTCTCCTATACAAGACTAGGCCCAAAAAGTGATAAATCACTTGTCTCCAACCAATAAAGAGGATAACAACATGGAATTCCACACAAAACTTTAAAATGTTCCATTTGGATCCATGCCTGTAATCTATTATTATATAAAAACTCCATGAGTGTTATATGTTTCTCCCAATAACCACAAAAATCCAAAACATAGGCTCATAACATATCCTCTAAAAGCTAAATAGAACACTCAGATTAACCATCAATCTATGGATGACAAGCTATGCTCAAAATAAACCATGATCCCAAATCCTTCTAAAGACCCTTATAGAAACAAGATGTGAAATGAGGATCTCTGTCTGAAATGATACTCCTCATAACATTGAGCAACAAAACCACCTCATGCATGTAAAGACTGCACAAATCAACAACTATGAAGGTTTTCTTGAGAAGAAAGAACTGGGATACCATAGTTATTCAATATAGAACAACCCATACAAAATCATTATTATATATTTTCCAGGGTAATCCTACCATAAAATCCATTATGACACCATCCAATTTCCACTCAAAAATGGGAAAAGGCTGCAAAATTTCAGATGGCCTCTGATGCTCTGATTTTACCTTCGGAAAAGTGAACGATCTAGCCATGAATATTTCCACCTCTTTCTTCATTCCTAACCACCATTACTATCTACAGAGATCACAATACATCTTTGTAAAACTAAGATTAACCTCCCATATAAAAACATAAAACTCTCTCATCATCTCCTCATGTTAGCCGATACGAACCAATACTCAACCATAGAAAAGAATATAATTTCCACTGTTAAGAGACCATCCTGATGGTGTCTCTCCACCATATAATTTTTCTCTCAAAACCGATCCCCATGGATTAGACAACTACTAGTTCTTAATCTTATCAAAAGCATAGGTATAATAGATGTCAAAGTCAAAGATACACATCCTTGAGACTCATAAACATCCATATACATGTCTTAAAAAGGTTCATTATCTTCCACTCATCACAAGAATCTCGTACCGCCTCTATTTGTGTCTTCCATATCAAATTTTCAGCAATGATGTTTCCCATGCAAGGTGTATAAGCCAATTCAATGTTGAAAGACTGCAGATACTCGACCCACCTTGTCTATAGAAGGTTTAGGTCTCTCTAAGAAGAGATGTACCTAAGGCTCATACGGTTCATGTATAACACAAATATCTCACCCATGATATAGCTTCTTCAACATCATAGGTCATATAACACTACTGCTAAATCCAGATCATGAGTAGGTTAATTCCTCTCATGCGGTCTCAGTTTAATGGAGACATAATCAACCACTCAATCCCATTGCATTAAAACTACTCTGAGTCCAACTTCAAAAGTGTCATAATACATGGTATATATTTTACCCAGAATAGGTAAATTGAGGATAGTTATAGAGGGTATGCTATCCTTTATCTCCTGAAAAGATCTATCACAAGCATCAGACAAAACAAATTCACCCCTTTCTTGGTCATCCCATACATTGGTGCTAAAAAACAAGAGAAATACTAGATAAATCACTGATAATAACCTGATAAACCCATAAATTTCTGAATCTTGAAGATGTTATTGGGTTGTTCCCAAGATACCATGGCTATGAATTTCTCTAGATCCACTTACACTCCTACTTCTGAGATCACATGGCCCAAAAAGTTTTCTTTATTAATCAAAAAAATACATTTTTTAAGATGAGAATAAATATGATTCTCTCTAAATTTACTCAAGATGATGTTAATATTTTTTTCATGATCATATTCTGACTAAGAGTACACTAAGATATCATCAGAAAAAACCTCCACAAACTATTCCATAAAAGGATGAAAGATCTTATTCATTACGTCCATGAATACCGCTGGTACATTAGTCAACCCAAATGTCATCACTACGAATTCATACAAGCCATCACTACTCCTAAAAATAGTATAAGGTATGTTTGATGGTCTCACCATAAACTGGTGGTAGCCTAATCTAAAATAAATCTTGGAGAAGATCTAATCACATCTCAACTGATCGAAAAGATCATCAATGCATGGAATATGATATTGGTTCTTGAATTTCATCTTGTTCAACCTCTGATAATCCACACATAATCACAAATAGCCATTAGCCTTCTTGGTGAATAGAATCAGAGAACCCCAAGTAGATTTACTACATTGTATGAATCATTTATATTCTAGATCTTCCAACTAAACTTTTAACTCCCAAAGCTCTTCTGGTGTCATTCTATAAGTTGGGATAGAAATTTGATCTTCTCCTGATACCAACTTGATCATGAACTTGATCTTTTACTTGGTAAGTAATTAATAGAACATGTTAGGAAATACATCCTAAAAATGGTATACCACTGTAGGAAAATAATCTTGTGGCATTCTACCATTATTTAGAGAAAGACTGTAATGACCCAAACTTTTTCAATGATAATTTTTTCATAAAAATGTGTGTTATATTATATTATACATAAAAAAACTATATATATCTAATAATAAAGTGAGTATATTTTTAAATTTAACCATTATGTCTCAACCGTTATATGACCATTGGACAATTATAATTGTTGGAAACTATACTCTTAATAATAATTTTAATGTTATAATTATTGTTTATAATTAGAAATGACAAAGGAAAATTAATGTAGAAAGAAGAGTAGATGGCCTCATCCAGTAGAGTCATGTCGTATGAATCCCATTTGTTAGAAATTTAGAGGGAGGTAGAGTCTCTAATATTTTATCTTGACCAATACCAATTTAATCTTCAACAAGTGAGGATTTAATGAAATCTCTTATAGGATAAGTTCAAGTTAGTGGAAATTACCACTTGGGTGATGTTATCCGAGCCGCCCCAAGAATCTATCACCATTATAAACCTTACCATTATGTTGTATGTGGGTGTTATAGGGGTTATATTTTAAGGCCTTAGTTACTTAATTTGTAATCCCTATGTATAAATAGAATTACTATTTCATCAGTTTCTTTTTAAGAATAGTTTTTCCAAATAAAATTGAGTTCAAATTTGACAAATTGATTTTTTGGACAGAAATTGTACTTTTTAGAAAAGTTATAATTTTTATAATAAAATAATTTAGTATGAATAATGTTTATTTTAATGAAATAGTATTACTAAAATAATATTATTTAAATTTAAATGATAAAATAATTTTATTTTTTCAAGTGTCAGAAATTTTACTATGAATTTTACAATGCATTTTCAATCCAATATTATTTTTAATAAATAAGTATTTTTATATTTACAAGTTAAATTTATCATACATATAGAATTATAAAGATAAAATAAACATATTTTTTGAAAACATCATATCTAAAGTAGGTTAGGGTTAATTTATGAGAATTTTCTAAAATATTTTGATTTTTAATGAATAGTAAAAATATAGCTCTGAGTTTTCAGTATGTTTAATGACATCATAATGATGTATTATGTAATATAAAATTCTGTTAGATTCTTTTGGATTATAATAACATTATATATTTCCAAATTTTCCAATACTGTGGGAAAATACTATGGGAAATCCCACAGTTTTGCAAATACCACTACCGAGGTGTCTAAGGAATTATTAAAAAAATCATACTCTTTTTCTATAATTACCAACCCATTTATCCATTACATTTCATTAAAATTGTATCCTACATGAATATATAATATTATCACCTCCCAAGGATTCCTCATAATGTTTCCTCAATCCCCCAATGTCCCAATCATTGTGTTTTAGGAGTTACTCTTTATGGTAAAAGAAATCTCAACTTCTCTTTTCCTTTCAAGTTCTCTTTTTATGTGGTATGTCTTTCAAATTTCCATACTATGATATTATGTCCATTTTATTCTATATCTTTACTATTTTAATGTTATTTTATGAATGGTATAACCTTTTCCCCTCTCTTTTTAATGTTTTCTAAAACCATGTTTTATACCTGTTATGCTGTCGAATTTTCTTCTCAAAATTTCTCTCTTTTTCTCAAGAAATTATCTCATTTTATTTTGAGAGTGCCCAAACCTATTTATTTTTCATAGGTATTAAAATAGGTTTCAAAATTATCTATATTATTTTTTTATTAACATACATGAAACCCACCTTCCATTTCATTGGTTAATAATGACATAAAGATCTTGTATTGAACCACTTTTTAAAAAAACATCATGATTTTGATATGAAACCCATTTATTTTATTATTGAAAGGTTATTTCTAAAATATTTTGTTATGATCTATGATTATTTCATTAATTAATACATATTAATTATATACCCTAATATCACTCCAATTCATTGGGTAAATAATTTATTCTCTAGATATGACATGTTTTACGATACCTTGGTGACTAACCTTGGTAATTTTTTTTACACCTCGGTGATAAAACTTGATGAAATGATTTTGAATTAATCAATTAAATATTTTAACCACATTTCCATGTTTTTATACATGTTTTTATTATTATTATTATATTCCTCTTTCTCATTTCATTATCTATTTCTTCAAGTTTTTATTGATATTCCTCAAAATCACAAGTAAATTGTTTCCCTTATTTTTCCTTACTGGGAATTATGATTAACCTTTCCTTTAATGTATTTCCCCAAGTTATGAGATAAATTAAAATTTCATAATATTAACCAATTAATAATCCTTTCAATTTTTTTAGAATAATTTTTTAACTTTTCATGTATTGTGTACCTTATTTCCAAGAAAATAAAATTTAAAATATCATCTATTTGTACAATGTAATGAAAAGATTATGTAATAAAATGGAAGGATTCCACAGTTGGTATAAAAGGAATATTTAGTTATTTTTGGAAATTAGGATTTGAAATATTTAGTAAGAACCCTATATAAATATTTAAATATAGTAAAAACATCATGGTATTTTGGTGAAATATCAAGTAAGTGATTTCTGAGCAAAGAAATCCAAATATGGATACAAAAAAATGGATGAGGATTTTCCACAAATGTACCTAGGGGTATAAACTCTAACAAGGTTCATCATTTCTGACTCAGAATAACTTATTATGCGATAATAGGCCTTTTTGAACTCCTGTTTTGACACTCTCTAGGGATATGTTTGATTAATCACAAGCTTTTAATGAACCATTATGATGGATTTATAGAAAATATAATTGTTGTTAAAGAATAAAGTATTTAAGTATGATGTTTTAAGACATGAAATTAATTTAGAATTGTAATATTATTAAATAAAGCACATTTTTTAATAAGGTTTTATTCTTTTAGAAAATGGATGGAAATAGTAGAAACTGTGTAAATGGTGAGCTCAATGGACCAAGCTATGATGACCTTCTAATGAAAGATGGAATGGAAAATAACCTGAGAATGATAAATCAACTGACTTGAGTTATTATTAATAACTTGAATCAAGCTGAGAGACCAAATTCACCTCAATGGGAACAAATTTCCATTGAGTTATTTAAGAATCAATGACCACCATCATTTAGTGGATCTACTAACCCATTGATGGATGAATAGTGGATAAACTCTATAGAAAAGATCATTTCTATACTATGTTGTTCAGAATAGGATAAAGTCACCCTGGTTGTGTGACACTTAGAGGTAGAAGCTGATCAGTGGTGGAAACTATTTAAAAATAAAAATACAAGAGGTGAGATTGATGAATTAAAGTGGGAAGAGTTTATGGGAACCTTTTTTTAAAAATATATTTCATGCTCAATGAAAATGAAAATACATAAGGAATTTATAGATCTAAAGTAGAAGGAAAATGAATATGAGGGAAGCTATGAGATGAAATTTACAATACTTTCTCGTTATACCTCTATATTTGTCATGGATCCTAATGGTAAGTTTGATAGGTTCTTAGATGGACTAAGACCCCATCTATGAAATAATCTAGCCAACCAAGACTATAAAAACTATAAGGATATCATGAGGAGTGTTATAAAATTTGAACTGGAGTTTAGAGAGACGTAGTGGTTCTATAGATCAAATGAAAAAGAATATATCTTTAGATCCAAACTTTGGAAGGAACTTTGATCAAGGAAGAGGAAGAAAGAAAGTGAAACTTTCCACATGAAACAAATGGGGTAAGAATAATTTTCATAACTAATTTCTAGGGAGTAGGAAATGTTAAAAGTGTGGAATAGATGTCTATATTTCTAGGAACTATCATTGTGATTGGAATCCTTAGCTTCTCAACATAAATGACAAAGGGAAGATGGTGAATGCCCATCCTAAAGTCTAGTTCTTCAAGTGTATACAGCTTTGGAATTTCACCAATCACTGTCTAAATATGAAGTTAATGGAGGGGAATCACCATCAACATTAGTATATTCCAAGGGAGAATGGTCATGATTTTTATATCATGACAGCTAAAGTTGAATCTCCAAATGATGTGGTGCCAGGTACTCCCATTATTATCTAAAATATAGCAAGTAATTTGTTTGATTCTGGTTCTACACATTCCTTTAATTCTACCAAGTTTTTAAATAATATAAAATCAATCCATGAACTGTTAGAAGTAGAGTTATCAGTCACGACTCCTAGAGGGATTATCTAGGAATCAATAGTATATAGAAACTCTAGTATTCACTTTGTAAAGAACAATCTCATCACAAATATAGTCAGCATCCCCATGATGGAATTTGACATTATACTAGGGATGGATTGGATATCAAAGTATAATGCTAAAATAAGTTGTAGAAGTAAATAAATATCAGTATTATTGAATGTACAACCAATATTTGTCTTCAAATGAGATATATCTCAACCTGATATTTTTCTAGAAGAACCACCCATAAACATCTTTATGGAAATGATCAGGGAAGATAAAGAAGGGAAAGAAAGTATAATAATAGAGAATTTCCCCACCATTCAGGAATACATTGACATATTTCCTAAGGAGTTACCTGGAACTCCCCTAAAAAGAGAGTTAGAGTTCTCCATTGAGATCATGCCTAGTTCCAAGATGATTTCAAAGACCTCGTATAGAATGGAAAATGTGGATCTAGATGAATTAAAGAAACAACTCCAAGATCTTTTGGAGAAGGTTTTTATCTGGCCAAGTCTATCTCCTTGGGGATCACCTATTATCTTTGTGAAGAATAATGATGGATCAATGTGACTATGCATTGATTATAGAGAAATTAATGGTATCACAGTGAAGAAAAAATACCCTCTTCCAATAATTGATGATTTATTTGACCAACTATGTGGGGCTCAATTATTCTCCAATATTGATCTTCAATATTTTTAACATCAATTGAGAGTGAATTAATAATATATTCCAAAGACCACCTTCCAATCAAGATATAGTAATTAGGAGTATGTTATTATTCCCTTCGGCTTGACTAATGCTCTGGCTATTTTTATGAACTTGATGAATACGGTCTTTAAGGAATACCTTTATAACTTTGAGGTAGTTTTTATTGATGATATCTTGATATATTCCAAATTTCATGAGGATCATGAGGATCATATAAGGTATATATTTCAAACTCTGTGGAAGGATGTGTTATTTGGAAAGTTTAGAAAATGTGAATTTTGGTAACAATAAGTTTCTTTCTTGTGGAACATTGTAACTGATGTAGGAATCTCATTTGACCCTACCAAGATATATATTGTGAAGGAGTGGCCTCATCTTACAATAGTAACTAAGACTCATATTTTACTTGGATTAGTATGATATTATAGGATATTTATGAAAAACGTTTCATGAATTACTAATCCACTAACCAAGTTAACTCGAAAAGGGTCTAAGTTTATCTGGAAAAAGTACTATGAAGAAAGTTTCCAAGAGATAAATAAGAGATTGGTTATTAAACCCATGTTAACTCTACCCTCTATTGAAGAATAATTTTTTATTTTTAGCGATTTTTCTCTAAAAGGTCTTGGGTTCTTCCTCATGAAAATATGACAAGGTGATTTCTTATGCATATCGATAGTTGAATCCTCATGAGTAGAACTATCATATGCATGACTTGGATTTTTTTGTGGTTGTTTTTGCTCTCAATATATGTAGGCACTATATTTATGGTGAGAAATTTGATATATAAACAGACCATCAAATTTTGAAGTATATTTTCACACAAAATTAATTAAACATGATATAGAGGAGGTGGTTGGAACTTCTTAAAGACTGTGATTATTCAATTCATTATCATCTCGGAAGATCAAAAAAATTTATTGACACATTAATTATGAAAGACCTTTTTGTTATAGAAATTATGAGGATTTAATGAGATCATTTGATCAAAGACCTAGTAAAACTAGACATGGGAATTATAAGGGAATGAAAATCATCAACCTTATCCCAAATTATTTCTCATACATCCTTACTAGAGAAGATCAATAAATCTAAAAGAGAAGATCCTTTGATATAGAATAAGATAGTGGTTATGAGGAATGAGAAGTTTCTTCAGTTCAATATTGATCAAGAAGGTGTACTAAAATTTCATACAAGGCTATATGTTCCATATATTATAGAAATAAAAAAAGGATATAATGCATGAAGCTCATTTCTCTACTTTCTCTATACATCCTATAATCACTAAAATGTACAGGGAACATCGTGATCATTATTGGTGGGATAACTTGAAAAGGGAGATTTCAAACTACACTAGGTGTGTCACCAAGTGAAGACAGAGAGACAACTTCTTAATGTGGCATTACAACCACTGCTCATAAAAGAATGGAAGTGGGACAATATCACTGTGGACTTTTTTTTGGTCTCCTGAGAACATCCAAAGGAAACAATGTGATATGAGTTATAGTTGATTGTCTCACCCAGAATGCCCATTTTATCTATATTTGTTAAGATTTCCCTCTTGACCAACTAACTATTATATACCTAAATAATGTGGTAAGGTTGAATGGTGTGCCAATTTCTATTGTTTCTGATCATGATCCAAGGTTCCTAAAAAATTATGGAGAAGTATTCAACATTCATTGAATATTGAATTGAATTTAAATATGTCCTATCACCCTTAAATTTATGTTCAATCTTAAAGGACTATTTAGATACTCAAGAACATGCTAAGAATGTTCTCAATGGAATATAAAGGTGGATGGAATCAACATCTCTCATTATTTGAGTTCTCATAAAACAATAGATTCTATTCGAGTATTAAAATGACACCCTATGAAACTCTATATGGGAAGTGATGTAGAAATCCTACATGTTGTCATGAAGTTGGTGAAAGAAAGATTCTTGGACCTGATCTTGTGAAAGAGATGATAGAAAAGGTTCATGTCGTCCAACAACACAAAAAGGCTTCTCAGAGTCGGAAGAAGAGTTATGATGACAACTGTTGAAGGGAATTGAAGTTTGATTTTGGTGAAAATTCTTCCTTCAAATTTCACCTCAGAAGAGATTCATTACGTTTGGGAATAATGGGAAGCTCATCCCCAGGTACATTGGCCCCTATGAAATCATTGATCGCATAAGAGCAATGGCCTACCAGCTTGAACTTTCACCAAACCTAGATTAATTTCTTGATGTATTCCATGTATCTCTCTTGAGTAGGTGAAAATAAGACCCTTCATATGTACTAAATCCGAAGGTGGTACAACTGGAACATGACCTCTCTTATGAGGAGTATCCAGTGGAGATCTTAGACCGTAGAGACAAGATTCTACACAACAAGACTACCCACCTTGTTAAAGTATTGTGGAAGAACCACAAATATGATGAAGTCATGTGGGAAATAGAGTAAACAATGAGGAAAAATTAATCACACCTTTTCTCAACTGAGGTAATGAGATAAAACTTCAGGGATGGAATTTCTTAAGGGGAGATAATGTAATGACCCAAATGTTTTGAATGATAATTGTTTCCTGACAATTTTTTTTATATTATATTATACATAAAAAACTATATCTCTCTAATAATGAATTGAGTGTATTTTAAAAATTTTACATGAGTTTTAAACCATTATATGACTATTGGTTAATTTTGACCATTGGAAACTATACTATTAATAATAATTTTAGCGTTATAATTATTGTTTATAAGTAGAGATGAAAAAGGAAAATTAATGCAGAAAGAAGATTTAGTGGCCACATCCAATAGAGTCATTTCATATGAGACCAATTTGTCAAAACATAGAAAGGAGGTTGCATATTTTTACTTCACTCTTTACCAATTACAAGCCTATCTTTAACAAGTGAGTCTTGAATAAAATTTCTTACAATACAAGTTCAAGTTAGTGGAAATTACCACTCAGGTGATGTTATCTGAGTCTCCCCAAGAATTTATCACCATCATACACCTTACCCATAGGTCGTATGTGGGTGTTATAAGGGTTATTTTTGGAGACCTTAGTTACTTAATATGTATTAACTTTGTATAAATAAAAAATTTATTCCATCAATTCTATTTCAAGAATAGTTTCACCTAATTAAATTGAGTTCGAATTTGATAAATTGATTTTTTTGACAGAAATTGTACTTTTTGAAAAAGATATAATTATTATAATAATATAAGGTAGTATTAATAATGTTTATTTTAATTAAATCATGTGATTAAAGCACTCTTATTTAAATTTAAATGATAAAATAATTTCAGTTTTTTCAATTGTTAGGAATTCTACTATTCATTTTACTATGCCTTTTCTATCCACTATTATTTTTGATAAATAAGTATTTTTATATTTAAAAGTTATAATTATTAAACATAGAGAATTATTATGATAAAATAAACATCATTTTTGAAATCACCATATTGAAATTAGGTTAGGGTGAATTTATGATAATTTTCTAAAATATTTTGTTTTTGGTGAATAGTAAAAATACACTTTTTGAGTTTTTGATATATTTAATGACATCATAATTCTGTATTATGTAATATAAAATTTTTATCGACTCTTTTGGATTATAATAAAATAATAGGTTTCTCAAATTTCCAATACCATGGGAAAATACCATGGGAAATCTCATGGTTTTGCAAATACCACTACTGAGGTGTCCGTGGAAATTATTAAACAAATTCTCATGTTTTGCTATAAATACCCACCCATTTTTTCACTTCATTTCCCTAACATTTCATTATTCACAAAGCTCTAATATTTTTAACTCCCAAGGTGTCCTCAATCCCCCAGGGTCCCAATCTTCGATTTTAAGGAGTTACTCTTCAAGGTAAGGGAAATCTCAACATCTCTTTTCCTTTCAAATTCTCTTTTTATGTGGTATGTCTTTCAAATTTCCATACTATGTTCTTATGTAAATTTTATTATATCCATTTACTCTATTAAGAATATTTTATTAATGGTAGACCTCTTTCCCCTCTCTTTTTAAAGTTTTCTAAAACCATGTTTCATACCCATTATGCTGTTGAATTTTCTTCTCAAAATTTCTCTCTTTTTCTCAAGAAATTATCTTATTTTATTTTTTGAATAACCAAAACTCTTTATTTTATAGGGGTATTAACATAGGTTTCAAAATGATCAACTTTATTCTAGGATTAAAATACAAGAAACCCTCCTGTTTCATAGATTAATAATGACATAAAGATCTTGTATTTAAGTACTTTTTAAAAAAACATCATGATTGTGATATGAAACCCATTTCTTTTATTCTCCATGATTTATTTATGAAAATTTTTATTATGATCTATGAGACTTGAATAAATTAATAATTATGAATGGTATTCCCTGATAGTGCACTAATTCATTGGGTAAAGAATTTAATCTCTAGATATAACATGTTTTATTATAGCTTGGTGAATAACCTTGGTAATTTTTATAACACCTCAGTGATAAACCTTGATGATATGATTATAAATGACTTAATTAAATTTTTTATCCAAATTTACAAGTTATTATTAATGTTCTTATTATTATGATATGCCTCTTTCTCATGCCTTTATATATTTCCTCAAGTTCTTATTGATATTCCTCAAGATCACAAGTAAAATGTTTCTCTTATTTTCCCTTACTGGGAATTATGCTCAACCTTTCCTTTGATGTATGTCCCCAGGTTATGATATGTAGTGAAAGTATATAATATGAACCAATGAATAATCCTTTCAGGTTGTTCAGAATAATGTTTTAAGTTTTAATGTATTATATACCTTATTTCCAATAAAATAAACTTTAAAAGATCCTATATTTGTATAATGTAATGAAACTTTTATGTAATTAAAATGTGGGATTCCATAGTTGGTATCAAAGGAAGGTTTAGTTATTTTTGGAAATTATGATTTGAAAACTTTATTAAGAACCCTATATAAGCATTTTAATATAGAAAAAAAACCCAGAATTTTGATGAAATATTAAGTATGTGATTTCTGAGTAAAGAAATCCTTATCAAGATATGAGAAACTCGATCTGGCTCTAGAACATATGTACCTAGGAGTAACAACTCTGACAAGGTGTGTTGGGCCTGACTCGACATAACTCGGTACAAGATAATGGGCCTTGTTGCACTCCCAGTTTGATAATCCTAGGGGATATTATTAGTTAATCATAATATTTTTATGAATTATTATGAAGTATTTATAGAAAATCTAATTACTATTAAAGAATTAAATATTTAATAATTATATTTTAAGACATGAAATTCCTTTATAATTGTAAGGTTATTAAATTAATCATGTTTCTCATTAAGGTTTTCTTATTTTAGAAAATGGTGGGAAATATGAGAAATCGTGTAAATGGTGATCGCAATAGACCATGAACTGATGAGAATCCAATAGAATACATAATAGAAAACTTCATGAAAATGATGAATCAATTAACTCAAGTTATGATAAATAACTTGAATCAAACTAAGAGACTGGATTCACCTCAAAGGGAACAAATTTCTATTGAGTTCTTTATGCATCAATGATCATCTTCTTTCAGGGGATCTACCAACCCATTGATTACTAAATAGTGGATATGATCAATAAAAAAGATCTTTTCTATAATCCATTATTTAGAACAAGGAAAATTCACTCTATCTATATACTGCTTAGAGGGAGAAGTTGATCAATGGTGGAAACTGGTTAAAAACACAAATTCGAGAGTGGAGATTGATGAAATGGTTTGGGAATAGTTTAGGAGAACCTTTTTCAAAAAAAATCCCCCCATTCAATGTGAATGAAAATGGAGAAGGAATTACTATAGCTAAATTAGAAAGAAAATGAATTTGTGGGAAGATATGAGATGATATTTACAATACTTTCTCTATATACCTCTAACTTTCTCATGGATCCTAATGGAATGGTTGATAGGTTCTTTGGTAGAGTGAGACCCCATATATGGTATAATCTAGCCAAATAAGACTATGAAAACCATAAGGATATCATGAGGAGTCTATGAAAGTTGAAATGGTGTTATAAGAGACACAGTGGTCCCATAGAAAGAATGAAAATAAGATATATTTGGAGGCAAACTTGGGAAGGATCTTTGATAAAGTAAGAGGAAGAAAGCAAGTGTAACATTCCAAATGCAACAAATGTAAGAAGAACTATTCGGGGAACTTATTTCCCAGGAGTGGGAAATGTTACAAGTGTGAAATAGATTTCCATATTACTCATAATTATTGTAGTGAGGTATAGCCTCAGCTTATCAACACAAATGACAAAGGGAAGATGGTTCAGGCCCAGCCTGAAGTCCAATGCTTCAATTTTGGATATCTTGGGTACTTCACCAATCATTGTTAAAATATGAAGTTAATATAGGGGAATCACAATCAACCTTATCATATTCTAAGGTATAAAGGTTGTGATTTTTATATCACAATGGCTAAATTTGAAGCTCCAAATGATGTGGTGGCAGGTACTCTCATTGTTCTCTCAAAGATAGAAATTACTTTGTTTGATTCTAGTTCTACATATTCCTTTATTTCCTCCAAATTTTATAATAATATAGAATCAATCCCTATAATCCTAGAATTATATTTATCATTCAAGACTCTTGGATGGATTAATCAAGAATCAATAGTGTATAGAAACTCTAATATTCACTTTGGGGAGCATAATCTCATGTCAAATCTATTAGTTATTCCCATGATGGAATTCGACATTATACTAGGTATGGACTGGATCTCAATGTAAAATGCTAAAATTAACTATAGAAACAAATAAATATCATTATTCATGAATGGAAAACCTACACTTGTTTTCAAAGGAGAGATATCTCGACCTGAGATTTGTCTAGAAGCACCTCCGATAGCCTTCTTTATAGAAATGATCAGTGAAGATGAAGAAGTAAATGAAGGTATTCAAATAGAGAATGTCCCTATAATTTAGGAATGCATTGATGTATTTTCTAATTAGTTACCTAACCCCCTCCCCCCCCCCAAAAGATAGGTCAAGTTCTTTATTGAGCTAATTCCTGGTTCTCTATTGATTTCAAAGACCCTATATAGAATAGAAAATATGAATCTGAAGGAATTAAAGAAATAACTCCAATAACTTTTGTAGAATGGGTTTATCTAGCCAAGTGTGTCTCCTTGGGGAGCACCTATTCTCTTTGTGAATAAGAAGGATGGATAAATGTGACTATGCATTGATTATATATAACTTAATGGGATCATCATAAAGAACAAGTACCCTCTTCTAATAATTGATGATTTATTTGAAGAGATTCATGGGAATCAATTATTCTCCAAGATTGATCTTTGATCTGGTTATCATCAATTGAGGGTGAAGAAAGAAGATATTTCAAAGACTACCTTCTGATCAATATATAGGAATTATTATTTTGTTGTTATTCCCTTCATCTTAAATAATGCTCCGGATATTTTTATGGATTTTATGAATAGAGTCTTCAAGGACTACCTTGATAAATTTGTGGTGGTTTTTATTGATGATATTATGATATATTCTAAAATTGAAAAGGATCATGAGGATTATATAAGGGTTATATTTCAAACACTTATGAATAATAGGTTATTTGGAATGTTCATAAAATGATAATTTTTATTACAACAGGTTTCTTTCTTGGGGAACATTGTAACCAATGAAGGAATATCAGTTGACCCTACCAAGATAAAGGTTGTAGAGGAGTGGACTCATCCTATAAATGTAACTGAGATTCATAGTTTCCTTGGATTAGAGGGATATTATAGGAGGTTTTTGAATAAAATTCATGAATTTCTAATCCACTAAACAAGTTAACTCTAAATGGGGAAAAGTTAATTTGGAAAAAGGAGGGTGAAGAAAGTTTCTAAGAGCGAAAGAATAGATCAGTTACCGCACCCATGTAAACTCTTCCCTCTATCAGATAATGATTAATTATTTTTAGAGATGCATATATAAAAGGTATTGGGTGAGTCCTCATGAAAAATGATAAGGTGTTTGATTATGAATCTTCACAATGGAAGCCTCATGAGCAGAACTATCCTACGCATGAACTAGAGCTGGCTATAGTTGTTTTTTCTCTGAAGATATATTGGAACTATATTTATGGGGAGAAATGTGATATATACACAGACCATCAAATTTTGTAGTATATTTTCACACAAAAGTAATTGAACATGAGATTGAGTAGTTAGATGGAACTTCTTAAAGACTATTATTGTTCAATCCATTATCATCATGAAAGATCAAACAAAGTCACTGATGCATTAAGTAGTAAAGACCCTATTGTTCTAGAAATGATGAGGATTCAAGGATATCTATTGATCAAAGACCTATAAAAACTAGACATGGGAATTTTAAGGGAAGGGAAATCATCAACCCTATCCCAAATATGATGTAGTTGAGGATGGAGTCTCAAGATCTTTCATTGTTTTCTCCTTCGCAACATCTAGTTTTTTCCTTCAATGAATGCGATGAGCATCTGGAAATGCAATAGATCAGAATCATCATGGTGGCTTTAAATCCTAAATAGAAAAAACCCTTCATGGGATGTGGAGTCACAACACACCAAGAGAAAACTCCACTGGTTGAAAGACCCAAAGGGATTTCTTTCCTTGAAGCACTCAAGGGAACTAATTTGTTCAAAGAAAACTCGAGGAAATCTTCACTTTGCAAGAATCTAGATGATGGTATCTATGCAGTCGAAGAAGATCTGGAGGCCCTGCAATAACAATCGAAAATGTGTAAGTATTCAGTTATGGGTCAAATTTCTTATATCAAAGGAGATAAGCCTTAGTCATCTACTACTAAAAATTCAGGCTATAGCCACGGTTTTAAACTGTATCTTTAGGTAATAGCCACGGTTTGAGAAACTGTGGCTAAGTTTGGAATTGATATAGGCCTAGACTTATATCCACAGTTTGGAACTGTGGCTATAGGACTAGATCCATGGTTAAAACCGTGGCTATAGGTATTCAGCCACAGTTCAAACCATGGTAATATCACTATAGCCATGGTTTAGAACCATGGCTATACTAGATGAGGGACACAATTTATTACCATGGTTAGAAACTGTGGCATTAGACGTATAGCCATGGTAAAAAACCATGGCAATACACCTATATCCACAGTTAGAAACCATGGCTATAGGGTCTGAAAAATCCTAAAAAATATCCCCCACCCCCCCACGACAGTAGCCCACCTCCCCCTGCAGCCCCCTCCCTCCTGGACACCCCCACCCTACATAAAACCCCCTCCCCTGGATAGCCCCCTCCAGCCTGAAAAGCCCCCCCCCTGGACAACCCCCTGCAAAGCCCCCTCCTAAACAGACCCTGGACCCCCCCCCCAGACAGACCCTAGACACCCCCCCCAAACAGACCCTAGACACCTCCCCCCCATACCCTGGACACCCCCCCAGACAGACCCTGGACACCCCTCAGACAGACCCTGGACACCCCCCCATACCCTGAACACCCCCAGATAGACCCAAGACAGACCCCCCCCCCCCCCCCCCGAACCGTGGATACCGCCCTGACAAACCCTAGACACCCCCCCCCCCATACCCTAAACACCCCCTGGACCCCCCCCCCCCCACTCCCCTGAAAAGACCCCCCCCCCCCCAGAACCTGGACACCCCCCAGACCCTAGACATATCCCCCTGGACACCCCCCAGAACCTGAACACCCCACCCCTAGCACCCCCCTGCCAATTACCCCCCTCCCCCTGCCAGTCCCCCTACTAGTCCCCTCCCCCTCTGCTAGTTCCCCCCCCTGCCAGTTCCCTCTCCCCCCCCCCCCTTCCAGTCCTACCCCCCCCCAAACCTAGACACCCCCCAGACCCCCTAGACAGAACCCTCCCCCCAGATAGACCTTGGACAGACCCCCCGGGATAGACCCCCCCAGACCCTGGACACCCCCCAGACCCTGGACACCCCCCTAGAACCTGGACCCCCCCCCCAGACCCTAGATATATCCCCTTGGAAAAATTCCCCTCCCCCTGGATAGATTCCCCCCAGACTCTGGACAGATTCCCCTCCCCCTACCAGTCCTTCCCCCTTCCCCCTTCCCCTCCCCCCTGCCCTTACCAGCCCCCACTTTCACCCCCTTCCAGTTCCCCCTACCCCCCTTCTAGTCCCCTCCAAATTAAATTATACACGAAAGCTATTTACATAATAAGAATTAAACAAATCCAAATATAAAAAAACACATAATTGCACTTACATGAGTCTCAAGTGCAGAAATCTTGGACATAATAACCCTCAATTATTGCACAAACCAGTGGATTGTAGAGGCTATGTAAGGATGGGACATATTTAGAATTTTTTCAAAACATTCCCATCAGTTCATACCTAGAGGGGATCTATACCCCCTCCATGTGTAGGATCGAGGCAAGTAGTATCTTGAAAGGTAGGAAGCTAGAATACCACTAGAAAATCAAACCGAGGTGGAAGTCGGGGAAATGGAAATTAGAATTATGTTTCTCAGTGCTTGTAGAGTAGGCTTGCTCAGGGTACTTAGGAAGTGACTCAAGTCCATGTTACAAACCAATTACATGTAGTCCCAACTATGGTAGTGGAGTAGGTTGTCAGACCTTCTATTATTCATGGTAAAATTCTAGAAGCATCCACATTAGTGTTTTATATACTTGGAATATGAGTGTCTCATTATTTTATATCTAGGTAAATCATGTAATTTTTGGTCCCTTAGATTAAGAAATTTCATGGTGTTATGATGCTTGATACCCTATTAGGTATCAAATTAGAGGGTGTTTTCTATTTTAAGGATTTTTCTCTTGTGATAGGTGGATACCTTTCTATTTGGAATCATTTAATCCTTTATATGATGGGTTTTGATGTAATCAACAGGATTGATTGACTAGTTCTCTATTGATCCCATATTAACTACTGTCATTGGAGGGTGATGATTGAATCCCCATAGGGAAGTAAGTATGTGAATAAGTTATAATGGGAAATCTGTGTGACTCAAGATAGGTATAAGCTGTAAAGGATGTGTAGTGTGATAGATCAGATCACTAGCATTTTCCTTGAGTACCAGGGGTTACAAACCTTTGTTTTCTATTGGTAGTGAGAAACTTCAGTGAAGACTATCCTAACAACATTTATGGTCTACCACTAGTATGAGAGGTATAATACAATATCAAAATTCTTCCAGTAGCAGTACCAATAACCATTACTCCTTATAGGATGGAACCTATGGAGCTTCTGGATCTCAAAAAGATATTTGAGGACCTAGAGGCTAAAGGCTTCATATGACCCAATACATACCATGGGGTTTCACTAGTTATTTTTTTAAAAGAATACAAATTCCACCCTTAGACTTTTCATGGGTTACTACCAATTGAATCAGATCACATTAAATAATTGGTTTCCACTACATAGAATAGACGACATATTTGATCAACAATTAAGATCTAGAGTGTTTTCAAAGATATATTTAATGTTAGGATATCATCATGTTTGTTTCAGGACTTCATAGATATCCCACACAGTTTTCAAGATCGTGTTTAGTCTGCACAAGTGCCTTTTCTTGCCGTTTGGACTAACAAATGCACCTACAGTCTTTATAGATCTTATGAACTGATTTTTACACCCATATATAGATTCATTCATGGTAGTATTTATTGATGAAATCTTATTGTATTCAGACTTGATACATGACCATGAACCCCATCTTGATATCATTATAAATACACCTAGAGAGCATCATCTCTATGCTAAGATCAGATAATGACACTTTCGGATCAACAAAGTACACATCCTGGGTAATATCATCTCTAAGTTATGAGTCTTAGTAGGCCTAGTGAATGTAATGGTTGTAGTTTCATGGGAATATTCCAACAATGTATTTGAAATCATGTGTTTCTTTGGGAAATTCGGTTATTAACAATTCCTCATCCCGTATTTCTCACGTCTTACAGCTCCACATACTAGCTTAAAAAAGAAAGTTGTGAAATTCATATGGTTATAATCTTGTGAAGTAGCATATCCAAAGTTGATGTGTAAATTCAATTCATCACTGATACTGATTCTTTAATAGCTAGGTAAGATTTATACTTCATACTATGAAACATCAAGTATTGGACTTGGAATTGTTCTAATGTAGGATTATTGAGTTGTCACTTATGGGTTTTAGAAATTTAGGCCACATGAGCATAATTATGAAACACATGATCTCATGCTAGCTGTTGTAGTTCATTATCTACGTTGTTGAAGACACTATCTACTTGGAGGTAGTTTTGTTTTATATATTGACCAAAAAACCTCAAGTATATCTTTACATAGTGTGATATGAATCTAAAGAAGTTTAGGTGGGTGGAATACCAACAGTCATTTGATTTTGATCTTGCATTGACGCTAGGTAAAGGAAATGCTATAACTAATTTTCTATGAATAAAGACTTAGACTCAGGTGGTTAATGAGGATACTAGTGAATGAAAAATCATGGGTTATTCTCAGATATTCTTGTTTTCATTAGGAGGAACATTGTAAGATTATCCTCTCAACCTTAGCAGTTACCTCTACTCTTTTGGAATGGGTAAGAATGAGGCAACTATCTGATCATGAGGAGATTTTCCTAAGGGAAATTTTCTCCAATGACGATACATCATTATGTTGGACCATGCATATGTTTGATACTTTAGTATTCCATGGGAATTATTGTGTTCGAAATGACATTAGGTAGGAGATGATGTGGGAATTCCATGCTTAGGAATGGGAAGTTCACCCAAGTGTCACCAAAATGTATTGAGATCAATGATGAAACTATTAGAGGATTGGTATAAAATGAAATATTCATCGTTTCATCACTCAATGTTACACCATTCAACTATTGAAGTTGGAGCATCCATTCTTAGTAAGTATTTTGTATCTATTTCCCATTCTTGAGTGGAAATGGGATGATGTTTTGATGGATTTCATGATTAGTTTTCCTATATCAACTCATGGAAATGATGCAGCATGGGTTTTGATTGATCATTTGATGAATTTCACACACTTCTTACTTATACAAGAGAAATTATTAGTAGATGATCTATGAATCATGTACGTTAGGGAGGTTATATCTCTTCATGGAGCTCCACCTTATATTATTTACAACAGAGACACTCATTTTTTACATCACAGTTATGGAAGTGGTTACAAAGGCCTTAGTTCTAGAGGGCATGATCTGTGCATGTGTCCTTGACTATGGGGAGGGGGTTGAGAGAAACACATTCCTCTCATCGAGTTCACTTATAATAATATATTTTTGTCTACCATAGAGATGGATCCTTATGAATCCTTATATGGAAGGTCTTTACGCTCAACTCTGTGTTGGCTAGAGGCAAGGAAGGTGGCTATTCATTGATCACGTATTGTGTAGGAGACTATAGAGTATGTCCAGTTGTTCAGAAGGAGCATGATGAGAGCATTATCTAGACATTAGTCATATGCCAACCAACTCTGATGAACACTCAAGGTTGGAGATCATGTTTTCTTTAGATACTCGCCCAGGTTGGTCTATAGACATATTCAGAGGTAGGATAATCTCTTACTGAGGTTCTTTGGACCCTTTGATGTTTTGAAATAGATCAGACTAGTGGACTACAAGTTAGCACTCCCTCAAAAGTACCAGTCAAAGCATGATTTACTTCAAGTGTCTTAGATGCACTAATACACTCTAGACACAACACATGTATTTTGTCCTGATGAGGATTAGTAGGATTTAGATGCTTCATTAGAGGAGTATCTCATTCATATTGTTTATCAGAGTGTGAAGACACTCCAAGTTAAATCAGTTCCCCTGGTACAGGTGATATAATAGTATAGTCGAGTACAGGAAGAGACCTAGGAAAGCGAAGATGATATATGAGTTTAGCAGCTAGAAATATTCACTAACAATTCCTTTTGACCTTCATAAGATCAACTCGAGGATGATTTTCATTGATGAGAGGTTGTAATTACCCACCTTTTCATGAAGGATCAGCTTGTTTGTTTTTTAATATAAATTCCTTTAATGACCAAAATACTTATGCCTAATCAATTAATGAATTTCACAAGTGTGTCATGGGCTCGTTCAAAGACTAGAGCCCTGAAATGGGAAGAAAAGACTAGGATGAATGGTTAAGAGACACAGTGCTTCCCAACCCACATGATTTATCTAAACCATGCGATTGCGGATAGTGTAGGTCAGGTACCGCACAGTTTATCTACAACAATGTGACCCTAGGTGCACAACTATGCTGTTTTGTAGAGGTTTTTTATAGTGGATTTTCATGGTTTTCACACTTTTAGATAAACAGTGTGGCTAATCATGTAGGGTGCCCCTTCAAAAAATTGAAGGGTGTATATTTGGCGCACAATTTGACTAACAATACAACCAAACCATGGAACCTTGTTTTTTTAGGAGAAATTATGTTTCTACCCTCATTTAAATTATAACCATATTTATTAGTCTCATTTATTTTCTCTAATAGATTCTTTTCGTTTTCTTTTCCTGTGAGCTCCCATACCTCTCAATATTGGAATTGAGGCATCCCTATGATCCGAAGACTGATTCAAGATCTGAAGCAATAATTTTATGGATTAATGTGAGTTCTAGAGTCCTCTCTCATCATATTTCATCTCATATGTTGATATTTCATTCTATTTAGGTTCCAGCACTTTTCCTTATATTCATGGATTTGGATAGTTTCATCGATATCTTCCAACCTACTTCAAATATGAGGGAACCATGAGATGAGGATCCATCAACAAACCTAAGGTTGGTAATATCATCTTTTTACCCATGAGTATTGATGTCTCATAGATATGTTGTTGTGTTTCCAGCTAGATTTTTCTCCCCCCCCCTCCCTGACCCCCTGTTGGACCCCCCTGGACAGTAGCCTCAGCACTCCTGGACAGCGGCCCCCCCACCCCCCCTGCTGGACCCCCCTGGACAGCAGCCCCAACCCCCCTGGATAGCAGTCCCCCCCCCCCCACTGGACCCCCTTGGAGAGCCCCCCCTGCTGGACCCCCCTGGACAGAAGCCCTCCTGCTGGACCCCCATGGACAGCCCCCCTGCTGAACAGTATCCCCCCCACCCCACACATCCCTTGCACATATCCTAAGGGATCATTAGTTAATCAGATTGACCGAGCAGGTGAGCTTCAGGATTTTCCCTTAGATGTACCTATAAAATCATAACATGTAGAGGCTGATTTACCTAGTGTTGAGAGAGTTGTTTCCCCAGTACATTCATATTTTGTATCCGTAATATATTTATAAAATTTCAGAGAAAGACTTCTTTTAGATTTTAGTGGAATTTCGAGTTATCAGGAACCTCCTATTGTTGCATCTACATCTAGTGCTCCACCTCCCTCAGCTTTAGTTGATGCTGATTCGATCTAGTCTATAGTCAAATAGTATCTCCATGTTGTTATAGGTGATGTGCATTCATCTCATCAGGATTAATTGAGGCAGATTCTGTAGAATGGGTTTTCAAGGAATACTTTGACCAGTTGAAAGTGATGACAACACTACTCAAGATATTCATGGAGGAGAATATTTGTTTAGTAGTATGGAGAGATGAGGAAATATTATTATAGAATTTTTCAATATTATTAATCCTTTCCTATATGTATCCAATACTATAGTGGCTGCATGCTAGAAGTCAAAAGAATAGTAAAGTGGACTCTAAATTTCATACTGCTACAGTGGTCCAAGTTTCTACAGTTTACATGGATACTTTTCAGGGGAAAGAGGGATCAGGAAAGGGGATCTGATTTAACCTTTCCCTTTTGTGATTTTCATGGAGTTTTTCTTGTGCATCCTGGAATGCAGGAGATTGGGGGTTGCTGTGGTGGCTGGTGCGGGATGGAGTGGTTGGTGCGGGCGGGAAGGAAGGTGACAGAGGGATGGCAGAGGGATGGTGCGGGCTATAATAGGTGGTAGGGGCTGGTGTGGGTTGGATTGTAGGTGGCTGGAGGCTATTGGGAATGTGGCAGTGGCTGTTGCGGGCTGGGATGTAGGAGGTCGGGGGTTGGTAAGGGTTGGGGCTATTTTGCATGTGGCAGAGGGCTGGCATGAGTGTTTTTCAGGAGGCAGGGGGTGGTGGCTGGTGTGGGCTGAATTGCAGGTGGCTGGGGGCTGGTGTGGGCTCGAATGCAGGTGGAAGGGGTCTGGAATGCTGGTGGAAGGGGGCTGGTTGCAGGTGCTGGGAGGATCGTGCAGGCTAATTTGAAGGTGGAAGGGGTGATGTTGCGGGCTGGAATGCTGGTGGCAGCGGGCTGAAATGAATGTGGAAGGGGGATGGTGTGGGTTGGATGTGGCTAGATAAAGGCCAAATCACGACATTACTGTGGCGTGACCGCGACGTGACCGCAATGTGACCGCGGTGTGACCGCGGTGTATTGGACCGGTCCAGCGACATCTGCGGGGCAGCATCTTCTGGACAAGAGCGAAGGGAGTGGGAGGCGGTAGGGCAACATTCCAGTTGTCACCCCACCAGTAGAAAATGTTATTAGTCAGTCTCAACATTGATCACAAGACTCATGGAATACTATCACTGTAAACCGTCGCGGGGTGTTGTCCTAGAGCAGGGCCAAATCATGGCATTACTATGGCGTGACTGCGGTGAGACCGCGGCGGGACCACGACATGACCACAACGGGACCACGGCATCACCGCAGCGTGACCGCAGTGTGTTGGCCCGGTCCAGTGACATCTTCCGGCCAGGAGTAAAGGGATCGGGAGGAGGTGGGGAAACATTCCGGTCGTTGACCCACTGGCAGAAATTGTGATTAGTCAGTCTCAACATTGATCACAAGACTCATGGCATACTATCACTATGAACCGCCGTAGTGTTTCGTCCTGGAGAAGGGCCAAATCATGGCATTACCATAGTGTGATCGCGGCGTGACCACGGTGTGACCGCGGCGTGACCGTGGCGTGACCGCGGCGTGACCGCGGCGTGACCGCGGCGTGACCGCGGAATTTTGGCCTGGTCCAGTGACATTCACGGGGCAGAATCTTCCATCCAGGAGTGAAGGGATCAGGAGGAGGCGGGGAAACATTCTGGTTGTCGCCCTGCCGGCAGAAATTGTGATTAGTCAGTCTCAACATTGATCACAATACTCGTGGAATACTATCATCGTGAACTGCCACGGGGTGTCATCCTGGAGCAGGTCCAAATCACAGTGTGATCGCAGCGTGACCGCAGCGTGACCATGGCATGACCGCGGCGTGTTGGCCTGGTCCAGTGACATCCACGGGATAGCATCTTTCGACCAGAAGAAAAGGGAGTGGGAGGAGGCGGGAAACATTCTGGTCGTCGCCCCGCCAGTAGAAATTGTGATTAGTCAGCCTCAACATTGATCATAAGACTCATGGAATACTATCATTACAAACCGTTGCGGGGTTTCATCCTGGAGCAGGGCGAAATCATAGCATTACCACGGCATGACTGCAGTGTGACCGCGGTTTGTTGGCCTGGTCTAGCGACATCAGCGGGGTAGCATCATCCGGCCAAGAGCGAAGGGAGCAGGAGGAGGCAGGGCAACATTTTGGTCATCGCCTCGCCGGCAGAAATTGTGATTAGTTAGTCTCTACATTGATCACAATACTCATGGAAAACTATCAATGTGAACCACTGAGGGGTGTCGTCCTGGATTAGGGCCAGATCACCGCATTACTGCGGCGTGACCGCGGTGTGTTGGCCTGGTCCAGCGACATCCATGGGGTAGCATCTTCCAGCCAGGAGTGAAGGGAGCGGAAGGAGGCGAGGAAAAATTCCGGTCGTCGCCCCGCCGACAGATGATAGAACAGATCAACTATTTAATATGCTATAACAAGGGATTGCCAGAGAAGGTTGTAGCAAGTGGCACAATGACGCAATATCTAAAGGGCATCAAAACGACAAAAAATAATCATACACCCTACACAAACCATTTACAAATTCATTCAATTTTCCTAAACATGGAAATTTTATTTATAATATTCAAAGTGTGAAAATAAATGTGTCATGGTCAAGGAATATGCCTACTCAAGAAATGTCATTTGAGTTAAACGAGTATGATAAGCCAATTTGTATTATTCAAAGAAAACAGAAACTAACTATCCACAAAACAAACACCAACAAGAGGCATATGAAAGACTCAAACCAAATCTAAACATGATACAAATAACTATCACTACTCTTTGGTTTAGAAGATAGAGAACCTCCGTTGGAGGGGTTATATTATAAAATCATGGCATTGCTTTATCGCACAATTCATTTAATTATATTTAACATTTATTCTAAAACTCATTCAGCACAAATCAAATGCAATAATTTAAGAAATTAGATCAATATAACTATCACTGTGAGTTTTAGTAGACAACACACCTCTGTTGGAAGGGTTTTATTATAAAAACATGACTTTATTTATCAAATGAAACAATTATACTAAATAACACTTATTCAAGATATGAAAATAAATATAATTAAGAAAAATTAAGAAATAAGCTAAATTCAATTTAAATCATTCTTGAATTGAAGAGGCTAGAAGAGGGATCCTACCTCAAGGTGGAACCAAACCATCCACTTCAGCTCTTGGAGCATTCTAACTAAAAGTTTTTGCTCCCCCACTGGGTATACGCACCTTCACACACATGCAAGAGTTCCAATAAGTGGCAGCATGAATGAATTTTTCTAAACAAGTAAAAACCAAATTAAGTACTCCCCTGTGATGATATTATGTAGTTTTCTTCTTTTTAATCAGCCAACCATCCTCCTATATTTTTCACTTAACATGGATTTTCTCATTGAAGTAACTCAAAAGAAAAAAAATCAACATTAGATTCCCATAACTCTATTCCTCATTAGATAACATTAAATAATCAGACCCCCTTGCACCCCCCCACTCCTGGACACCCCACCCCTCCCTTCTTAGATAGTCCCCCTGGCACCCCCACCCCTCCTTCCTAGACAGACACCCCCCACCCTACACCACCACCCCTCATTTCTAAAATAATCTATTTCCACTTTTAAATTCAATTATTATTGACATATTACTAGGACCTGCTTCATTATAGAAACTTCTTAAAGAGAGGGGATAGGGTATGCTGGGTATGTTTGTCCTGTCATGAATTTTAGTTGGATATATAGTTTGTTGGGATATATGACCCCGCATAGTGATCAAAATTCCATGTCTGCAATAATCAGGACTTCATTCCAGAGCTGCTAAGAAATTGGACACCAGGGACCAAAAAATTTCTCCTACATCATTGGGAGGTCAGAAATGGTATATGGGACCTCTACATCATTGCTGGGAAATTGTGAATTCAAATTACACTAGTAGGCCTGTAAACTAACTTTTAATGAAAGGGAGAATAAAGGATTAAAAAGAAACACTTATGATACATAAATAGTGTGATGTTTTGATAATGGAAACCATATCGCTTGGCTAGATGAAGACAGTGGATCTTGAGCACCAGCAACATGGACATGACTAAGGGCAACATAAAAAGGTATCCAATCTTGTTTCATGGCCTCCAGGTAATACTCATGTGTGTTCTACAATAAAACTTTAATGCTTGTGAAAGTTATTATTGGTCACATCTATATTTACAGAAAGGATAGATTAAGTTAGTTGTCATCATCATGTGTTTTTTTCTTTGTTAACATGATATTAGACTTAACCTGAATCCCACCATCCCTACCACTTGGCTAATTTCACCCCTTACCTTATGTGGTGCAAAAAAAGGGAGATGTAAAAATATTACCATAGGTTCTTTGACTTGTAAAATATGCAGATAAGATGAAGATTCCACAGCAATCCCAGTTTTGGTGAACATCAGGGGGTTCAAATATTTCTAAATCCAAAACCAATAAATCCCAAATGACTTCAGCATCAACAATGATCACATAGAACTTTTAGCACTTAAAACCTTTATCTATCCTCTTTCCCAATGAATTATATAGGTCCATCACATAATTCATCAACATAGATCATAGTCCCAAGGAATTAATAAACTTAGATGAGATAAATTAATTGGATACACATATGTCAAATAAATCTAAAGATATATATAAAATAATGAACATCATACCTCTGAAATTTGATGGCCCCACATCTAACTCATATAGATTATTCTTTCCCATATACAAGTTCCTAGACGCATTCCCACTCTAATATTTATTCAAAAAATGATAGTCCCTTTCACTTAATAATGAGATCATGCTCCCTTTGATGCATTTGACTGTACAAGGGAACCCTTGGTATTAGTGGACTCTACTTTACTACCCTGAGGAAAGTACTTGAAATACCACTAAAGATGTTCCAAGAATGTTCACTGGTGTAAGGTCCTCATAGTTTCTTACAAATATTGTTTGGTATGTATGGCCCTCCCACACTGATAACACATGACTTTTTTTTTACTTGAGGAAGCTACTGGAATAAGGTTTGCAAGACATTATACACTCCCACTACTGTCTTGATTCAATTACTTTCACTTCCTATTTTGACCTAAATAGGAACTCTAGATTACAACCATAATAGTTAGATAATGGCTCAAACTTATCATCCCTATAATATCTACCATTTCAATAACCACCTTTTTTCCACTTCATCAAGGTGGGAAAACACAATAGAATAATCCTAGACCAAATTCCTAACATCAAACCCATTTTAAAATGATGTTCTTTCATGTATTAATTTGAAAGGATATTAGGTTAAAGATATACTAGTTTGGTAAATTGATTGGGCTACTTCATGATGGATCGGTCACCCTTCTCCAAAATCATGAGCTCTTTGGCGTTCTCCACTCTTAATATCTCCAGGTAAAATTTCTATTCAAACATTTTTTTAACCCAATTCAAGTAAGATATTCATGAATTTTAGCCATCACTACAAAGTCCCACTATCTTCTCCTCATCCCTTGTAATATATAAGTTTCAAATCACACCATTTACATCATAGGGGTCTTGATAAATTAGAAGTTATGTTCAATATTTGCCATCCATTATTCTGATTATTGAGGCCCCAGATCACCCTTAAACACAGGAAAATTTTTCTTTGTGAACTCTTGGGACAAATCTATCAACTATAATTTACCTGATTCAAAACTTTTCTTAAGATACTAAATGGTTTTGATCACTAATTTTATGAGATAAGGGTCTATAGGAGAATTGGTTGGTGGAGTGTTCTCTATAGATTCCACCCTCTGGTTCTTAAAGTTCCTTGCATAAGGCATGATCTAAATATATAAAACGAAAGAATCCAATAAATACATAATTTATTTAAAATGGATTCTAAGAAAATATGTCAGGTAATCATCCCCAAAAAAACATAATAGAAATAAAGAATCTCAAATTTCCTAAAATTACTCATTACAAAAGTCAACAACACAAAATCCCAACCGCCCTAGAAACTTAAGGTATGTAAAAAAATAAAATTTGGCTAGAAAATCCCCCTCACCATCACTAGAGTTTTGACATTCTTAATCCAAACTACCATACTACCCCTAATAACTAGATGGGTTCAGATAATATTTTTCAAAAAAAAACAACCCTAGTCAATCTTCCATGTCACTTAAGCCATCTCGCTACATAGCTCAAAGTGTGTTCTAGATCACCTAGGGATAGAAAGTAGCACCAGTGTAATAATGTTAACCCATGGGAATAATTTCAAGCTCAAAGTCAAAGATAATATGCCAAGGATTCCATTCATACTGTGAAACAACAATATAATGGGATCCAAATAAGTAATTATTGTAGAGAGAAAATCATAAAATTGTATGTTCTTGGAAGAAATATTGTTGACTGTCTACCTAAACACATATTCCAACAAAATAAAAATCAGTTTATATGGGATATGGGATTGGGGAAAGATAAATTCAAAAATATAATTCATTTGCAGTGGTAGATTAGGGGAACAAAACAAAAATAACCACCTTGTTAACTATAATCTTGTAAAAACGAACTGTGATGGGAAACCTAGCTTGTTATGCAGATGCAATTCAATATAGGGTATGAGTTAGGATTTTTTCATGAAAAATATCTAAAGGGAGGATTTACCTAGTGTTTAGGTTAGTGAGAAATCTCCTGAAGAAGTGGATCTCGAGGGTAAGGCTGGGTTTGGGTAAGACATTAGGGAGGTGGGGTGGCCACGTTGGAGGAGGACGATCTCATGGTGGTGGGGTAGCTGCATCAGAGGAGGACGACCAAAGATAGAGTGGCTGAGTCAGATCAGCGGTGAGCAGTGGTGAGCTGCATTGGAGGAGGATGGTTGTAGTGAGTCAGGGGGCATCAGAGCCGCGTCGGCAGGGAGGTGGGGAGGTCGTGTCTATAGGTAGGTGGGCATCAGAGCCGCGTCGGTAGGGAGGCATCAGAACCGTGTCAGAGCCACGTCGGTGAGGAGGTGTGCTGACTGTGTCGGAGCTGAAGGGGGAGGATGAATCGTGAGGGGAAGATGGGGAGGAGGGGAGTAGTAATGGAAAGGGAGGAGGAATGGCGGTGGAGTAATCTCTGAGGGAGGGAGAAGGGTATGCAGGTGGGAGAGGAAAGTTGTGATGGAGATCAAAAATTTGACGACCTATTACCATGCCCACCTTACAACTCGTAGCCATATTTCACCTTATAGCCACGAATCATTTAAAATGTGGATATAGATCTGTGACTATAAGTTATTTTTCTAGTAGTGATCCATGGATCTTAAATCTAGGATTGCTCACATTTGGGATTTTTCTAAATGGAAGATCGTTCTGTTTGGCCATGGGTACTTCCACATATTGCTAAGTTCGCAAGATAAACTGGATCAAGTTTAGAAAATGGGTAATATTCATCTCAAGTCTGGCATGCTTAGATTATCTAACTGGGATTATGCATTTAACCCACATACCTATAGGAATACTATGGCGAAAATCTGGGTGATATTACATGGACTAAATTGGTTTTTTTGGCATCCCAAGATCTTAAATGACAAATTATCTTATATTGGTAGACACATAAAGATTTAAAAAGGACTCTAAATGTGGATCTAAGTCTATATTCTCGTGTTATGGTTGAGTTTAATCTGGAAACCTAGCTTCCGAATTTTATTTCCTTCAATGTGAATAACTCTAAAGCTAAGGTGTAGATAGAATATGAGCGAAAAACTCCATTCTGTGAGCTCTGTAAGATCATTGGAAATTCCTTGTTGAATTATTGAGTGATGAAAAATCAAGTGGAGTAGCCAAGTGATGATGGATGGACTCAATTTAGAAAGAAAAATAAATAGAAGGCCACTGTTTGGGAGAAACATGAAGCAACAGGGAAAGCTGTAAAATGGGTGAAGAAAGAATCTCTGTTGGGAGAGACATTAGGTGTTCCCTGGACTGATATGGTTGAAGGAGATGCCTCTCTTGATCAAGAAATATTGGAAGATCTTGAAAATTTGGTTCTGGACACCTATGAGCAGCATCAATCTGAACCGGTTGATGAGGATCTGGGAATGCTCACCTCTGAAGATGTTGGACACCTTGCTTTGCCAATTGTGGACTCATGAAAACGGTGTGATGCTCCCTCCCCTACAACACCCAAGATAATCGTCAAGCCAAGTGGTGTATCGTCTAGCCCTAATCAAAAATAGGTGGGTGGAATCACTGAGGTGATGAAATCTAGCCATCTTCCAGTGCTCCCTACAAAAAATCTAGGCAACCGCATGACTGTTGATTCTGGACAGAAGGTCACAACAGCACTAGATACTCCAGTAGAGAGTGAATATTCTCTTACTGCAACTCCTGAGAGCCCTATTATGGTCTCTAATAAACAACAGGGTGGTGGAAACTCTGAGATAATCATATTATTAGCTGGGAAATCCCCTGGGAACATTTCAGGTATGGCTCTTCTGAATCCTGCTACTGAAAAGTCACAAACCAAGGTAACTAATTCTAATGTTTTTTCAGTGGCAGTGGGCCACAATGATACACCTTATACTGTTTTTTCAGGGACAGTGGGCTCAAACAATGATACCATTGTTATAGATTCTACATTTTCTTCTATAAAAAAATTCTAAATTACCTTTTATGCCTCCAAAGGATAGTCCAATGGACACACCTTTGGATGCCAAAACATCTGAAATAAAACAAAGTGCTGATAATATAGGTACTTCTAATATATCTGTTGTTTTCTCTATGAGTAAATAGGGAAATAAAACTATCCCACCCTTTTCTCAAACTATTCAAAGATCAAGTAGGAATAAGGGATTAGGTAGTTCAAAAAAAGGAGTGTTAACTCCAAATGCAGGTTCCAATGAATTGTTTCTTTTGGAATTGTTAGGGTATTGCTAACCCTGAGACATATATTGTTCTTAAAAGATTTATTTTAACTCACAAGACAAAAAAAAATTCTATTGATGAGCCTAAAATTAATTTTTCATTCAAATGGTTGCATCTTTGTTCTTATGGTTATAATTTCCTTGGTGCTTGCAAAGATGGTCCAACTACTGAATCCCTTTGGATCTTTTATTATTCATCCTTGCATTCTATCAATGCTTTCAAAGTTTCTGAGAAAATTTTCACCTATGATTTTTACTCTAACAGTTTAAACTCTTTTGGAACTATGATATATTCTAAGAATAGATATCAAGATAGAAGACCTATTTTGTAGGATCTTAATACTCTCTCCAACATTATCAATGAACCCTGGTTTGTGATTAGGAATTTCAATGAAATTATTAACTCCAGTCAAAAAATTGGACCATCCCATTCTCTTATCTCTTCAAGAGAATTCAAATCTTTAATTGAGGATTGTAATATTATCAAAATCAATCTCACTGGTTCTAAGTTCACTTGGTATAGAAGACACTATAATAGGGTAGTGGATATAAAACTTGATAGGGCCTTCACTAATATTTCTGCTCTTGATAAATGGGACACCATATTGAGTATTACTCTTCCTAAGATCGACTTGTATCATCATCCTATTTTTTCAGTTGTTTCACTAAGAGTTTTAAACCCACTCTTCCTTTCAAATTCAATAATGCTTGAATTGCAGATCCCAATTATACTAACATTATCAAAAAAAATTGGAAGGCATGGAGAATCACAATGATTATTTTTCTTTCATCACTAAATTGAAACACCTTAAGAAATTCCTAAAGGGTTGGTGTAATTCCAAATCTAAACAACTTGACAAGGACATATCCTCCCTAGAAACTGAGATTACTCAAATTCAAAACTCCAATACTAACTCTGACTTCTCTTCAGATCCTCAAATAGAAATAAATACCTCTCTAAAACTAAAATATCTTCGGATTTTCAAAGATAACATGCGAAATAAAATATTCAAAACTAAATGGATTTTGAATAGAGATAGAAATACAAAGTTCTACAATTCTCTCCAAATAATTAGAAAATTATATATAACTTTAGATTTTCTCAGATATGATGACTCCCTCCTTGATATTGAGGAAGTTATTTCTAATCACATTGTCTCTTATTTTCACAATTTGTTCAATGGTATGGCTATTAGAAAAGATCTCCTCTGTAAAATTATTCCTACTATGGTGACCGGTGAAGACAATAATTATCTTTTAAGCATCCCCCTTGATCATGAAATCAAAGACACTATCTTTATCCTTAATCCTGATAGTGCACCATGTCCTGATGGTTTTAACAATGGTTTTTTTCAACATTATTGATAAATTATTCATTTAGATGTTCAAAAACTTGTCAAATATTTCTTTTCCAATGTTATTATTCCACATGTATTAAATTTCCAATTCATTACTCTTATTCCTAAAGTGGAAAATGCCTCTGAGATTCATTTCATTCATCCTATTGAACTTATTAATACCATTTACAAAATCATCTCTAAACTCCTTGCTAATATACTTTCTTCCATTTGAAATAGAATTGTTTCTTGGAATCAATTTAGTTTTATCAAAGTTAGGTCTATACAAGATTGCAT
Organism: Viscum album; assembly: GCA_963277665.1. Lineage (NCBI taxonomy): Eukaryota > Viridiplantae > Streptophyta > Magnoliopsida > Santalales > Viscaceae > Viscum > Viscum album. Next base: position 60,309,441 of record OY728156.1, read on the forward strand.
CTATCTTGACTCAGAATGCACTAACATCTTAAACAAAGTCACTAGAGGAGGTAGTGATGCCATTAAAATTGACATTAGAAAAGATTTTGACACCATGGATTGGAATTTCATTTTCAAGGTTCTCAAAAGCTTTGGTTTTAATAACTCTTTTACCGGTATGATAAACACTTTATTCAATTTGGTCTCTATCTCTGTTCTTATCAATGGTGTTCCTAAGGGATTTTTTAAATGCACCAAAGGAGTTAGGCTAGGAGATCCTCTTTCTGCCATTATTTTTTCCATGGAAGAAGATTACTTAAGCAGATTGCTCACTCAACTTGTGTATCAAAACAAGTTTAATCCTATTTAGGATTCTAGAAACTTAAATGTTCCCATGCATCTTTGATATGCTGATGAAATCATCCTATTCTTACAAGGTGATAAAAGGAATATCCAAAATCTTAAAAATTCCATGTCTCATTATGAAGAAATCTCTGGTCAATCTATAAGCTGGAGCAAATCCTTTGTGTTTTTTGGAAAAAAAATTACCTCTAACATAAAAATTAATATAATTAATTACTTAGGTATCAAGGAAGTCTATTTAACCTTCACTTATCTTGGTGTTTCTATCTTTTGGGGAAGGCCTAAATCTTGTTACTCATACAGCATTGTTGATCAAATCACCAATCAACTTTCTTATTGCAAGGGTGAATCTCTATCTATGGTTGGAAGAATTTGTCTTGTGAAATCTATAATTGTTTCCAAAATGGTCTACTCGATGATGGTGTAAAAATGGCCTACAGGTCTCCTTAGGAAAATTAATGTTTTCATTAAAACATTTTGGAATGGAAGCACTATTGAAAAAAATCTTGTGACCATCCCCTAAGATACTTGTTGTAAACCTTTAGCCAATGGTGGTCTTGGAATCAAAAATCTTAAACTCTTTAATGATTTTCTCCAGGATAGGTTGACCTGGAGGTTACTTCATAATAGCTATGATTCCACTTTTTTAACCAATAAAAGATTCATCACTAAACATAAGAATGGAAATTTGAACTACATCACTTCTTTCATCTGGTTGTCCGTTAATAATTCTTTCACCATCATTATGAATAACTCTAGTTGGATGGTTAATACTAATTCCTCCATGAATTTTTGGCTTGACAACTAGACTGGTGCTCCTTTAATCTCTATGCGACCTCCCAATTATCTTCTTAATAATACCAGCTCCACCATAATGGATGTTTTTAATTCTCCCAACATTATTCTTCCGAATACCATCAGTCATATTATTGACAGCTACCCTTCTCCAATACTAAGGATTTTCTAATTTAGGAACCTTCTTGTAATGGTGTTATTGATTCCAAAAAATTTTACAATTAAAATTTCATTAGCTCTGATTCTAGCTTATGTTGGTTGAAATATTTTATAAAACCTTGGATTAAACCCTCGAGACTTACCCTTGTTTGGAATATTTCTCATAACAGGGTCCCCACTGATGTTTTTCTGAAATCTTTTGGGATCCAACTTTTCTCTAAATGTCACATGTGTAACCAACATAGAGAATATATTAATCACCTGTTTCTGTCTTGTGCTACTACCTCAGCTCTTTGGAATTACATTCTTGATATTTTTGCTTGCATATGTTTACTTCATAATTCTATTAGATTGCAATTTCAACATTGTGTATATTTTGAATCTTCTCAACAAATCAAGAATCTTTTCTTATCTGTTGTTGTTGAGATCCTCCATGTGATCTAGTATGATAGAAATAATATTCTTCATAATAATTTCTCATTTAGGATTAATGAAGGTAAGACACAGATTCTCATTGCCATTCATGATGATGCCTCGATTCAGAAAGCATATTGTAACAACACTGTTGGTGATTTTGAGATCCTTAACCGACTCAGGATTGCTGGTTTGTACAGAAATCCTAGAAACACATTTGAGGTATTCTTTTAAGCTCCAATTCTATGATGGATAAAATTTAATATCAATGGTTTTTCTAAAGGCAACCCAGGTCCTGCAGGATACAGTGCTATTTTCAGAGACTATCTTGGAAGGTGTCACGGATGCTTCTCTGGTGGGTGTGGTACGACCTCGTCTCTAGAAGCGGAAATGATGGGTGTGATCCATGTTTTTGACTTTTCCAAACTAAATTTTTGGAACAATATTTATATTTAAAGTGATTAAACCACTATTTTCCAAGCTATTTGGAAAGGGGTGGTGCACCTTGCATGGACACTTCCCGTTGGATGAATTGTATTGCTTCACTCATGGAAATAAACTACATTTCCACTCATGCCTTTCCTAAAGAGAACATGGTTTCTGATGGTCTTGAAAACAAGGGAGTAAACTAAGGAATTACTTGGATGGATGATTTACCTGGTGATTATCTCCCTTTATATGAAAAATATTGTAATAAGATTCCGTCATTTAGACTCATGTAATCTATCTTTTCTTTATTAAATAAATTTTTCTTTGGTCTTTGACTAAGTCACCACCTTTTAAAAATAATCAACCCTATCCCAAATGATTTATCAAATATAATTACTAGATAAGATCAAGAAATCTCAAAGAGAATATCCTTTATTATAGAATAATTTAGAGGCTGTAAATAATGGGAAGTTTCGTGAGTTTGATATTGATTAATAAGGTGTACTAAATTTTTTTAAAAGGCAATGTGTTCCATATATTCTGGAAATAAAGAAGGAGCTGATGGATGAAGGTCATAGCTCTATATTCTCTATACATCCTGGAAGCACTAAAATATATAGGAACCTCATGGCCTTCGGGCCACAAAGACCATGGAGTAGCCTAGTTCACACAGAGTAGGCCCCAGAAGAGAATCAGAGCAACAAGACTAGTAGTCACCATAACCAGAGCTACCGAATTGGAAGAATGAGAGGGTATGGAAACCGCCATCAGGACTAGGCACCATGCAGCTTTGTACGAGGCAATGCTAGCTGATCAGCAATGCAAGGTGAGAAGCTAGGTTATCAATGATGAAGAAGCTATGGGAGGGGAAGTTTTTGTGGGTTGGGCCTACAGGTCATGTATTGGGCATAGTATGCCTCTGGGCCTTCAGGTCATGTATTGCGAGTCGTGTTAGGCCTTGTGCCTTGGTCCTATGAGTCATGGTTGGGTTCCCCTTCATCCCTTAAAAGGGGGATTATCTATAATAAAATAAAATAAAAGTCATTCGGGCCATTCGGGCTAAAATATATAGGGACCTTCGTGATCATTATTGGTGGGATAACATGAAAAGGGAGATTTTTTACTACACTACAAGGTTCATGGTGTGTCAACAAGTGAAGGTAGAGAGACGACTTCCTAAAGAGGTATTACAACCACAACCCATACTAGCATGGAAGTGGGACAATATCACTATGGACTTTATCACTAATCTTCGGGGAACATCCAAAGGAAAAAATTTGATATGTGTTATAGTGGACTGTCTCACCAATACTGCCCATTTTATCTCTATTTGAGAATATTTATCTCCTGAACAACACACCAAGATATATTTAAAGGAATTGGTAAAGTTGTATGGAGTGCCATGTTCTATCATTTCTAATCAGGATCCAAGGTTCACATCAAAATTCTAGAGAATTATTCAACATGATTTGAATAATGAATTGAATTTCAGTATGAACTATCACCCTCAAAATGATGGACAATCTGAAATTACTATTTAGACACTCATGGACATGCTCAAAACATGCTCAATGGAATTTAAAGGTGGATTGGATCAATATCTCTCATTATTTTAGTTCTCATACAACAAAATCTTACTTTCGAGTATTCAAATGGTACCCTATGAAGATATATATAAGAAGTGATGTAGAAATTATACTTGTTTGGATGAAGCTGGTGAGAGAAATATTCTTGGACTTGATATTGTGCAAGATATGACTATGAAATCCCACCTTTTTATTTCATAACTTTTCATTACTTTTTACAAATAGAGGATCTTTAAATTTTAGTGTCTTGGAAATTAGGAGCATAATAAATGAAAACATAAAATGTTCTTCTAATACAATTTTAAGGCTTCATCATAAGTTCACCCTAATTACAATTAATATATCTCATAACTTGTAGACATACATCAAATGAAAGGGTGAGCATAAGTCCCAGTAAGGAAAACAAGTGAAACAGTTTACATGTGAACTTGAGGGATATCAATAAGAAAATGAGGGATATCGTAAATGAATGAGAAAGAGTCATATAATAGAAATAATAACTTTAATAATAACTTGAAAATGTGTCTAAAAATTTTAATTATACATTCATGAACATATAACCAAGGTCCGTCCCCAAGGTGTCATAAAAATTACCAAGGTTATTCACCAAGGTATCGTAAAACTTGTAATCTATAGAGATTAAATTATTTAACCAATGAATTAAAGATCTATTAGGGAACACCCTTAATATGTATTTATTTTCATGTGACCCACATAGATAATAAACAAACATTTCAAAATAACCTATAAATAATAAAATAAATGTGTTTCATTTGAAAATCGTGACGTTTTAAAAGTGCTTAAAAACTTGATCATTATGTCATTTATAAACCATCAAAAAGGAATGAGGGTTTATTGTATGTCGATTACAGAATAAAATATATAATTTTTATTTCTTTATTAATACCCCTTGAAAAAAATAGGTTTTGGTATTCATATAAATAAAAAAAGAGAATTTCTTGAGAAAGAGAGAGATTTTGTGACAAAATTTTTGTAGCATAACGTCTATATAACATGATTTTTAGAAAACATTAAAAAGAGAGGGAACAAGGGTCAACCACTCATAAATAACTAATAATACAGTATAGGGAAAGAATAAAATTTAAATAATACCATGTTATGGATGTATTAATGACATACCACATGAAAAGGAAACTTGAATGAAAAGAGAAGATGTGATTTCTTTTACAAAAATTCGGCAGCCTAACAGCGTCACTTAAAAATTCAAAAAAATCATTTGATGAGAGAAGAAAGGGTCTCTAATCAATTTGACATTAAATATAATGTGTTAAGGATATATAATAAAAAAACTCACACATAATAAAATGGAAATTAGAAGACATAACATAAAGATAGTCATGACTAAAAGATGAGGGTGAAAAGTTCCCTTACCTTGAAAAGTAACTTCCAAAGATCAAATGTTGGGACCTTGGGGGGATTTATGGCACCTTAGAAGGACTAATTAGGAGTTAAAAAGACCATAACTTCATTGAGGATAAATTTTGAATGAAAGGAATGAAGGAATGGGTTGGTATTTATAGCAAAAGTGGATGAATATTTTATTAATTTCCCAGGGACACCTCATTAATGGTATTTGCAAAACCATGGTCTTGACCATGGTATTTCCCCATGGTATTGGCCACTTGGGACACCTCATAACATATCTTAATATTCAAAAGTAGACCAGAATAATTACATCATTAATGATGTCATTAAACACACCGAAACTCCAAACAGTATTTTTACTATTCACCAAATAACAAAACATTTTATAAAAATATCATAAATTCACCCTAACCTAATATCAATGCTCTAAATTCAAAAATGAACTAAATTTTATGAAAATAATTTTATAATTATGAGATATTTAATTTTTATGTAAAAACACTATTCACTTGAAAAAAATACTAATACTTAACTAATAATTTCTGAAACAGTTATTTACTAATGCTATAATATCACATTACCAAAAAAGAAGCCTAAATTATATTTATACTTTCATAAGTTGGGTTACTATTCCATTGGTCACATTACTATTCATAAGAGTAATATTACTATTCATAATTTACTATTCATTCTAAATTAAGTTGATCTTATTAAACTCTAAATTTATTACTGATCACAACTGTAGAAGACCTTTTTTTGAAAATAATTTCACATTATTAATTATTTAAAGTATATGAAAATATTTTAAAATTACCTTTTTTCAAAATTCACCAATAATATGGATCTTCTATAAATTCATCTTATATTTATCTTGACATTTGTAATTTAAAAATTTCACCATAAAAAGAAATAATAATTTTATTTATACAAAATTATTTACACAAAGTAACTAAGGTCTCATTACATAGCCCCTTATAACACCAGTATAAGACCTAAGTGTAAGGTGTGCTTGGTGATAGAATCTTGTGGAGGCTCAGACAACATTGCCCAAGTGGTGATTTCTATTAGCTTAAACTTCTCCCATAAGTGATTTTGTTCAAGCTTCACACGTTGAAGCTCATCTTGGGCTTGGTCCAAATCAAATCCTAGCGATGCTACCTCCTTCCCAAGCTCTGACATATGGGATTCATATGGCCCAATTCTACTAGATGAGGCCGTTGACTCTTATTTATATATTAATTAACCATGATCATTTGTATTTATAAACAATAATCATAACGTTAAGAGTATAGTTTCCAACTATCATGTAATAGTCGAAACCCAACAGTATTATTTTAATTATACTCAATTCATTAATTAACGGATATAGTTTTGTTGAGTATAAAATAAAATAACACACAAATTTAGGAAACAAAAAAATAAACAAAAGTTCGGGTCGTTACATTCTTCCCCCTTAAGAAATTTCATACCTAAAATTTCAACTCGTACCCTTTGAAGAGAAAAGGTGTGGGTACTTCTACCTCATAGATTCCTCTAGTTCTCACGTGGCTTCTTCACATTTTTGGTTCCTCCACAACACCTTAACTAGTTGGGTAGTCTTATTTCGTAGAACCTTGTCCCTACGATCCAAGATCTCCATCGGCTGCTCCTCGTAAGAGAGGTCATGTTCTAGTTATACCACCTCTGGATTTAGTACATGTGAAGGGTTAGGTATGTACTTCCTCAAGAGGGATTCGTGGAATACATCATGACCTTGTGCTAGATTTGGAGGAAATGCAAGCTGATAGGCCACTGTTCTTAAGCGATCAAGGATTTCATAGGGTCCAATGTACCTAGTACTGGCCTTCCCTTTCTTCCCAAACCTAATGACTCTCTTACAGGGTGAAATCTGAAGAAATACTTTGTCACCAACATCAAACTCCAAGTCCCTTTTACATTTGTCGGCATATCTCTTTTTCCGACTCTAAGCATCCTTAATGTGTTACAGGATAGAATGGACCTTTTCTATCATCTCTTGCACAAGATCAGGCCCAAGAACCTTTCTATCACCAGCTCCATCTCAACAAGTAGGAGTTCTACATAGCTTCCCATATAGAACTTCATAGGGTTCCATTTGAATGATTGAGTGGAAGTTGTTGTTGTAAGAGAACTCAACTAATGGGAGATGTTGATCCCATCCACCTTTAAATTCTATTGAGCATGTTCTCAGCATTTCCTCGAGTGTTTGAATTGTAATTTCAGATTTTCCATCAGTTTGGGGGTGATAGGTCATACTGAAATTTAATTTGGTACTTAGATCATGTTGAAGACTTCTCCATAATTTTTATGTGAACCTTGGATCATGATAAGATACGATAGAAAGTGAAACTCCATGAAGCCTTACCACTTCCTTCACATAAATCTCGGAAAGTTGATCAAGAGAGAAATATTCCTGAATAGATATAAAATGGACAGTATTGATGATACGGTCCATAATAAAACATATCACATTGTTTTCTTTGTAAGTTCATTGGAGACCAATGACAAAGTCCATAGTGATATTGTCTCACTTCCATGCTGGTATGCATAGTGGTTTCAATACCCCTTTTTAAAGTTGTCACTCTGCCTTCACTTGCTGACATACCAGACACCTTGTAGTGTAGTCGGCAATCTCACTTTTTATATTATCCCATCAATAATGATTACGAAGGTCCATATACATTTTTGTGCTTCTAGGATGTATAAACAATGTATAGCTATGAACTTCATCCATTATCTCCTTCTTTATTTATAGAATAAATAGAACACATAGTCTTGTAAGAAATCTCAGTACCCATTCTTGATAAATATTGAACTCAGGAAACTTTCCATCCTTCGTAGCCTCAAACTTCTTCTATAAAAAAGGATATTCTTTATGATATTTCTTGATCTTCTCTATTAATGACAGTTGAGAAATAATTTGGGTTAGGGTTGATGATTTATCTTCCCTTATAATTCCCATGTCCAACTTTACTAGGTCATTGATCAAAGGATCTCTTTGAATCCTCATCATGGAAAGAACAATCGGGTCTTTCCAAATTAATGCATCAGTGACTTTGTTTTCTATTCTGGGATGATAATGAATTGAATAATCATAGTCTTTAAGAAGTTCCAACCATATTCTTTGTCTCATGTTCAATTATTTTTGTGTGAAAATATACTTCAAAATTTTATGGTCTATGTATATATCACATTTATCCCCATAAAGATAGTTCCTCCATATCTTTGGAGAAAAAATGACCACAGCCATATCCAGATCATTTTTAGGATAGTTCTACTCATGATTCTTCAACTGTCGAGATTCAAAAGCAATGACTTTGTCAATTTTCATGAGGACGCAACCAAGACCTTTCATATATGCATCACTAAAAATAATGAACCCTTCTCTACTTGAGGGCAGAGTTAACATGGGTGCAGTAACCAATCTCTTCTTCAACTCTTGGAAACTTTCTCCACACTCCTTTTTCCAGATGAACTTGACCCTTTTCAAGTTAACTTGGTTAATGGATTAAAAAGTCGTGAAAAAAATTTCACAGACCTCCTATAATATCCCGCTAATCTAAAGAAACTAAGAATCTCAGTTATTGTTGTAGGTTGAGGCCAATCCTCTACAAAATTTTTCTTTGCAGGGTCAATTATGGTTCCTTAATTGGTTATAATTTTCCCCAAGAAAGAAACTTATTTTAACCAAAATTCACATTTACTGAACTTTTCGAAAAGCTTCTCCTTCCATAGAGTTTTCAAAATAACCATTAGATGATCCTCATGCTCCTCGTGACTTTTGTAATATATCATAATATCATCAATAAAAACTATCACAAAGTTATCAAGGTAGTCCTTAAAGACTCTATTCATAAAATCCCTAATAATAGCAGGTTCATTAGTTATTCGGAAGGGAATAACGACAAACTCATAATGCTCATATCTTGATCAGAAGGCAGTTTTTGGAATATCTTCTTTCTTCACCTTCAACTGATGATAACCAAATAAAATATCAATCATAGATAAGAATTGAAGCCCACGAAGTTGGTCAAATAAGTCATTAATTCTTGGAAGAGGTTATTTGTTCTTTACTGTGATCCCGTTCAGTTTTCTATAATCAATGCATAACTACATCGATCCATCCTTCTTCTTCACAAAGAGAATAGGTGTTCCCCAAGTTGACACACTCAGTTGGATAAACCCATTCTCCAAAAGATTTTGGAGTTGTTTCTTTAATTCCTCCAGCTCCACATTTTTCATCCTATATGGGGTATTTGAAATTACATGAGATTTAAGTATGAGTTCAATGGATAACTCTACCTCTCTTTCTGGGGGAGGTTCAAATAACTCCTCTGGAAACATGTCAATGTATTCCAAGATAATGGGGACATTTTCTGTCCTTATACTCTCATTTTCTTCTGCTTATTCACCAATAAACTCCATAAAGAAGGATATAGGAGGTTCTTCTAGACAAATATCAGGTTGAGATATCCCTCCTTAGAAGATAACTATAGGTTTTCTATTCAAGACTACTGATATTTACTTGCTTCTGCATTTGATCTTAGCATTATACTTTGAGATCCATTCCATCCCTGGTATAATGTTTAATTCCATCATGGGAATGACTACTATATTTGAGATAAGATTGTGCTCACTCAAGTAAATACTATAGTTTCTAAACACTGATGATTCTTGTATAATCCCACTAGTAGTCTTGACTGATAACTCTACTTTTAGAAATTTAGGGGTTGATTCTAAATTATTTGAAAACATGGAGGAAATAAAAGAATTCATAGAACCAAAATCAAACAAAGTACTTGATAGATTTGAAAGAACAACAAGAGTACCTATTACCACATCATTTGGTACTTCAACTTCATCCTTCGTGATATAAAAAGCATGAACTTTCTCCCTAGGCCTTTTCTGAGGCTGATGGTGGTTTCCCTCCACTACACTCAGATTTGGATAGTGGTTGGAAAAGTACCCAAGTTGTCCAAACTTATAGCATTGGACATTAGGTAAGTCCTGCACCATCTTCCCCTTGTCGTTAGTGTTGGTAAGTTGAGTATTTACCTCACTATGACAATTCTGTGCAATATGGCCATCTCTTCCACACTTGTAGCACTTCCCACTCCCAAGAAGGCATTTCCTTGAATGCTTATTCCCACACTTATTATTCATGGGATGTTGTACTTTATTTTCTCCTATTCCATGATCAAATATCCTCCATAATCATGAATCCATTTATCTCTTATTATCATTGGATTTATGAGTCTACTACATCTCACCAAACTCTAGTTAAAATTTCATCGCACTCCGCACGATCTCCTCATAACTTTCATAGTCTCGGTTGGCTAGATTCTTCCACATATGAGGTCTTAGTCCACCAAATAATCTATATACCTTACCATTTGGATCCATGAAAAATCTAGAGGTGTAATGTGAAAGCCTTGTGAAGTTCATCTCATAGCTTCCAATAGATTCATTCTCCTTCTGCTTCATCTTGAGAAATTCCTTCTCCATTTTTGTTCTCATCGATCGAGGAAAATACTTATTGAAGGAGATCCCTATAAACTCTTCCCACTCCATAGCTTCAACCTCTACTCTTGGCCTCATGTTTTTAATCAATTTCCACCATTGATCAGATTCTACCTCTAAGTGATAAATATCCATGTTGACCTTCTCTTGTTTCGAACAGTGGAGCACAGAAAAGATCTTCTCGATAGAGCTGATCCATTGTTCAGTAATCAATGGGTCGGTAGATCGACTGAAGGTTGGTGGTCGTTGACACATAAAGTACTCAACAGAATCTTTTTTCCTTTGTAGTGAGATTGGTATCTCATATTGATTCAAGTTATTTCCCATAACTTGAGTCATTTGGTTCATCATTCTCATGAAAGTTTCCATTTTGGTATCTATCGGAAGGATGTTAGTGCATGGTCCATTGCGGTCACCATTTACATGGTTCCTCATATTTCTTTACATTTTATAAAATAATAAAACCTTAGTTAGAATCTTATTATATTTATGAATCTTTTAACTATAAAGTATTTTATGTCTTAATACTTCATTCTTAAACAATTACATTTCTCTATAAATCCTTCATAATGATTCATAAAAAGATTGTGATTAACCAAACATATCCCCCAGGAGTGTCAACCCAAGAGTGCATCAAGGCCCATTGTAATGTACCAGGATACCAGGTCAAGCCCAAAACTCCTTGTCAGAGTTTTTACTCCCAGGTACATTTGTGCTAGATCCACATCCACTTGTTCGTATCCCGACAATGATTTATTTGTTCAGAAACCACTTACTTAATATTTCACCAAAATACCAAGAAGTTTTCCTATATTTAAACTTTTATATAAAATTATTCCTAAGTTTTTCATATCCCAATTTCCACAAATAACTAAACTATTCTTTGATACCAACTATGGCATCTCGCCTTTTTATTTCATAAATTTTTATTACATTTTACAAATAGAGGATCTTTAAAGTCTAGTGTCTTGGAAATCAGAAACATAATACATGAAAACATAAATGTTATTATAATCCACTTGTAAGGATTCATCATAATTTTACCCTAAGTAAAATTACTTCATCTCATAACCTAGAGACATACATCAAAGGAAAGGGTGAGCATAATTCCTAGGAAGGAAAACAAGTGAAACAGTTTACATGTGAACTTGAGCGATATCAATAAGAATATGAGGGATATCGTAAATGAATGATAAAGAGTCATATAATAGAAATAATAACTTGAATAATAACTTGAAAATTTGGCTACAATATTTAATTTATACATTCATGAACATATCACCAAGGTCCATCCCCAAGGTGTCATAAAAATTACCAAGGTTATTCACCAAGTTATCCTAAAACTTGTCATCTCTAGAGATTATATTATTTACCCAATTCATTAAAGTGCTATCAAGGAACACCCTTAATATATATTTATTTTCATGTGATACACATATATTATAAACAAAAATTTCAAAAATAAACTATAAAGAATAAAAGAAATGTGTTTCATTTCAAAATCATGATGTTTTAAAAGTGCTTAAAAACTTGATCGTTATGTCATTTATAACCCATGAAAAAGGAATGAGGGTTTCATGTATGTAAATTACAGAATAAAATATATAATTTTTATTTATTTTTTAATACCCCTTGAAAAAAATAGGTTTTGGTATTCATATAAATAAAATAATAGAATTTCTTGAGAAAAAGAGAGAGAGATTTTGAGACTAAATTTCTACAGCATAACGGCTATATAACATGATTTTTAGAAAAATTAAAAAGAGATGGTACAAGGTTAAACCACTCATAAATAAATCATAATAAAATATAGGGATAGAATACAATTTAAATAAGATCATGGTATGGATGTTTGAATGACATGCCACATAAAAAGGAAACTTGAAAGAAAAGAGAAGATATGATTTCTTTTACGAAAATTCGGCAGCCTAATGGCGTCACTTAAAATTTTAGAAAATAAATTGATGAGAGTGGAAAGGATCTCTCATTAATTTTAAATGAAATGTACAGTATTATGTATATAGAGGAAAACCCTCATATAATAAAATGGAAATTAGAAGACATAACATAAAAGAATTAATGACTAAAAAAGGAGGGTGAAAGGTTCTCTTACCTTGAAGAGTAACTTTGAAAGCTCAAAGGTTGGGACCTTGGAGGGATTGAGGGAACCTTGGAAGGACTTATTAGGAGGTAAAAATACCAGATATTAATTTATGATGAATTTTGAATGAAAGGAATGAAAGAATGGGTTGGTATTTATAACAAAAGTGGGGGAATATTTTATTAATTTCCCAGGGACACCTCATTAGTGGTATTTGCAAAACCATGATCTTGTACATGGTATTGGACACTTGGGACACCTAATAACATATCTTAATATTCACAAGTCGACCGGAATTATTATATCATGATTACATCATTAATGATGTCATTAAACAGATTGAAACTCCAAACTGTATTTTTACTATTCACTGAAAAACAAAACATTTTATAAAAATCTCATAAATTCACCCTAACCTAATATTGATGCTCAGAATTCAAAAATGAACTCCATTTTATGAAAATAATTTTCTAATTATGAGATATTTAATTTTTAATTAAAAACACTATTTACCTGAAAAAAAATACTAATACTTAACTAATAATTTCTGAAACAGATATTTACTAATGATATAATATTACATTACCAAACAAGATGCCTAAATTATATTTATACTTTAATAAGTGAGGTTATTATTCCATTGGTCACATTAATATTCATAAGGGAAATATTACTATTCATAATTTATTATTCATTATAAATTAAGTTGATCTTATTAGACTCTAAATTTCTTACTAATCACAACTATAGAAGACCATTTTTGAAACTAATTTCACATTATTAATTATTTAAAGTATACAAAAATATTTTAAAATTCCCTTTTTCCAAAATTCACCAATAATATGGAACTTCTATAAATTCATCTTATATTTATCTTGACATTTGAAATTCACAAATTTCACCATAAGAAGAAATAAAAATTTTATTTATAAAAATGGATTTACACAAAGTAACTAAGGCCTCATTACATAGCCCCTTATAACACCTGCATAGGAATTAAGTTTAAGGTGTGCTATGGTGATAGAATCTTGGTGCAGCTTTGACAACATTGCCCGAGTGGTGATTTCTATCAACTTGAACTTCTCCAGTAGGTGATTCCGTTAAATCTTCACATGTTGAAGCTTAGCTTGGGCTTGGTCTAGAGCAAAGCCCAGTGATGATACCTTCTTCTCAAGCTCTGATAGATGGGCTTCATATGGCCCGAGTCTACTGGATGAGGTCATCGACTCTTATTTCAATATTAATTATCCATTATCATTTTTATTTATAAACAATAATCATAATGTTAAGAGTATAGTTTCCAATGGTTATATAATAGTCAAATCCCAATGGTATTATTTTAATTATACTCAATTCATTAATTAAAGGATATATTTTTATTGAGTATAAAATATAATAACACACAAATTTAGGAAACAAAAAAATAACCAAATGTTTGTGTCATTACAATGACAAAAAAGGTTCATGTCATTCGACAAAACATAAAATATTCTTAGATTCGGCAGAAGTGCTATGTTGAGAAATGTTGAAGGGACTATGAGTTTAATGTTGATGAAAATTATTCTTTTGAATTTTACCTTGGAATAAAGTCATGCAGCTATGGAAGAAACGGAAGCTCATCCCCAGGAACATTGGCCCCTATGAAATCCTTGATCTCATAGGAGCATTGGCCTGTCAGTTTTCACTTCCACCAATCCTATCTCAAGTTCATGATGTATTCTGTGTATCTCTCTTGAGAAAGTAAATACTTATCCCTTCACATTTACTGAATCTGTAGGTGGTAGAACTGGAACATGACCTCTCTTATGAGGAGCGGCCGGTGGAGATCTTGGACAATAGAGACAAGGTTGTCAGCAATAATACTACCCACCTCGTTAAAGTTTTTTGAAGGAACCACAAATATGAAGAAGTCACATGGGAACCAAATGAAACAATGAGTCAGAAGTACCCACACATTTTCTCAACTGAGGGAAAGATTTGAAATTTCAGAGATGAAATTTATTAAGTGGGGAATAATGTAACGACCCAAACATTTTTAATGATAATTGTTTCCTGAAAATGTTTGTTACATTATATTATACATAAAAAAATATATCTATCTAATAATGAAGTGATTATATTTTGAAATGTGACCATCGTGTTTCAACCGTTATATGAATTTTGTTCAATTATGACCATTGGAAACTATACTCTTAATAATAATTTTAATGTTATAATTATTTTTTATAAGTAGAAATGAAAAAGTAAAATCAATGCAAAAAATAAGAGTTGATGGGCTCATCCAATAGATTCATGACATACAAAGCCCATTTTTCATAACTTGGGAGGGAGGTAGTGTGTTTGTAATTTTCTCTTAACCAAGCCCAAGATTATCTTCAATAAGTGAGGCTTGAATGAAATCTCTTACGAGATAAGTTAAAGTTAGTGGAAATTACCACTCGGGTGATGTTATCTGAGCCGCACCAAGAATCTTTTACCATCACACACCTTACCCTTAGGTTGTATGTGAGTGTTATAAGGGTTTATTTTTTCTACTCCTTAGTTAATTAATGTGTAATACCTTTTAAAAATGAAATTTTTATTCCATAAATTCCCTTTTAAGAATAGTTTCACCTAATAAAATTGAGTTTGAATTTGCTAAATTGATTTTTGGGATAGAAATTGTACATTTCAAAAAAGGTATAATTATTATAATAAACTAATGTAGTATGAATAATGTTTATTTTAATGAAATTTTATGATTAAAACACTATTATTTAAATTTAAATGATAAAATAATTTTATTTTTTTCAAGTGTCATAAATTTTACTATGTATTTTACTATGCATTTTCTATCCACTATTATTTTTAATAAATAAGGTTTTTTACATTTAAAAGTTAAATTTCTCATAATTAGATAATTATTATGATTAAATAATCATCTATTTTTAAATCATCGCGTCAAAATTAGGTTAGGGTGAATTTATGATAATTTTTTAAAATGTTTTGTTTTTTGGTGAATAGTAAAAAAACAGTTTTGAGTTTTCGATATGTTTAATGACACCATAATGATGTATTATGTAATATAAAATTACAATAAACTCTTGTGAATTATTATAAAATAATAGGTTCCCCAAGTGTCCAATACCATGGGAAAGCCCGTGGTTTTTCAAATACCATTATCAAGGTGTCCAAGGAAATTATTAAACAAATCCTCCTATTTTGCTATAAATATCTAGCCATTTATCCATTTCCATTCACTCCCATTTAATCCTCCATGAATATATAATATTTTTACCTCACAAGTATTCCTCCTATGTGGTCCTTAATCCCCCAAGATCCTAATCTTTGAGTTTTAGGAGTTACTCTATATGGTAAGGGACATGTCAACTTCTCTTTTCCTTTTACGTTCTCTTTTTATGTGGTATGTCTTTAAAATTTCCGTACTATTTTCTTCTGTTCATTTTATTATATAATTTTACTATATTAATATTCCTTTATTAATGGTATTTCCTTGTCTCCTATCTTTTTAATATTTTCTAAAACCATGTTTTATACCTATTATGCTGCGGAATTTTCTTCCCAAAATTTCTCCCTCTTTCTCAAGAAATTATCTTATTTTCTTTTGATAATACCCAAACTTATTTATTTTCAAAGGGTATTCACATAGGTGTAAAAATTATCTATTTTATTTCAGAATTAATATACATGAAACACACCTTCCTTTCCATGGGTTAATAATGGCATAAATATCTTATGTTTAAGAATATTTTTTAAAAACGTTATGATTTTGTTATGAAACCCGTTTATTTTATTCTAAACATGTTATTTCTAAAATGTTTTATTATGATCTATTAGTATATAATTAATTTATAAATATGAAGTTTTTTCCCTAATAGTTCTCCAATGCATTGGGTAAAGAATTTAATCTCTATATATGACATGTTTTACGATACCTAGGTGAATAACCTTGGTAATCTTTATGACACCTCAGTGATAAACCATGATTATATGCTTATGAATGACTCAATTAAATGTTTTAGCCACATTTAAAAGTTATTATTCATTTTATTATTATTATTATATGCCTATGTTTCATTCCTTTATGTATTTCTTCATGTTCTTATTGATATTCCTCAAGATTAGTAGTAAACAGTTTCCCTTGTTTTCCCTTACTGGGCATTACGCTCAACCTTTCCTTTGATGCATGTACCTAGGTTATGAGATGCATTTAAAGTACATCAGATAAACCAATGAAAAATATTTTCATGTTTTTTAGAATAATAATTTAATTTTTCATGTATTTTGTACCCCATTTCCAAGAAATTAAACTTTAAAGGATCCTTTATTTGTACAACGTAATGAAAATTTTATGTAATAAAAAATAGGGATTCCATAGTTGGTATCAAATAAAGGTTTAGTTATTTGTGCAAATTAAGATTTAACAACTTTAGGAACAAACCTATAGTAATGTTTTAATTTAATAAAAACAACTTATTATTTTTTTGAAATATTAAGTAAGTGATTTCTAAGAAAAGAAATCCATGTGTGGATACGAACAACTGGATGTGTCTCTAGCACAGATATACCTAGGGGTAAAAAATATGAAAAGGTGTTTCATGACTAACTTATCCTAACCTAGTACATGATAATGGGCCTTAATTCACTCCTAGTTTGACAAACTTGAGGGATGTATTTGGTTGATCATCAGATTTTTATAAACCATTATAAAAGATTTATAGAAAATGTAATTGTTGATAAATAATAACATATTTAAGTTTGATGTTTTGAGACATGAAATTCCTTTATAAATTTAATATTATTAAATGAAACACATTTCTCACTAAGGTTTTCTTCTTTTAGAAAATGATAGGAAATAGGAGAAACTGCGTAAATAGTGAGTGCAATTAACCAGGCGCTGACGATCTTCTAATGGAATCTGGAATGGAAAACTTCCTGAGAATAATGAATCAACTAACTCGAGTTATGAGAAATAACTTGAATCAATATAGGAGACTAAATTCACCTCAAAGGGAACAAATTTATGTTGAGTTCTTTATGTGTCAATTACCACCTTCATTTAGTAGATATACCGACCCATTGATTGTTGAACAGTGGATAAGCTCTATAGAAAATTTCATTTTTGTACTTCATTATTCAGAATAAGAGAAAGTCACCCCATATGTGTACCTCTTAGAGGGAGAAGCTGATCAGTGGAGTGCACTGGTTAAAAACACAAATACAAGAGGGGATATTTATGTAATGGAGTGAGAAGAGTTCAGGGGAACCTTTTTCAAAAAATATTCCCCCCATTCAATGTGAATGAAAATAGAGAATGAATTCCTATAGCTGGATTAGATGGAAAATGAATTTATGGGAATATATGAGATGAAATTTACAATATATTCTCACTATACCCCTATCATTGTCATAGATCCCAATGGAAATTTTGATAGTTTCTTCATTGGAATAATACCCTATATATGGTAGAATCTACCCAACCAAAACTATGAAAACTATGAAAACTATGATGAGATTGTGAGGAGTGCTGTGAAATTTGAACTGGAGTTTGGAGAGACGTAGTGGTCCCATATATCAAATGAAAAGAATAGATCTTTGGATCCAAAATTAGTGAGGATATTTGATCAAGGAAGAGGAAGAAATCAAGTGCAACTTTCCACATGCAACAAATATGGGAAGAAGCATTCGGGGAACTATTTTGCACAGGAGCGGGAAATGTTAAAAGTGTGGAAGACATGTCCATATTTCTTGGAACTTTGATAGTGAGGTGAAGCCTTAGCTTATCAACACAAACGACAAAGGGAAGATGGTGAAGGACCAACCTGAAGTCCAATGATTCAAGTGTGTATAGCTTGGGAACTTCAACAATCGCTGACCAAATCCAAAGTTAATGGAGGGGAATCACCATCAACCTCAGAATATTATAAGGGATAAAGTTAATTATTTTTATATCAAGATGGATGAAGTTGAATATTTAAATTATGTGGTGGAAGGTACTCTCGTTTTTCTCTCAAAGATAGAAATTACTTTATTGATTCTAGTTCTATGGATTCCTTTATTTCCTCCACGTTTTCAAAGAATATAGAATCAATACCTTAACATATAAAAGTATAGTTATCATTAAAGACTCCTAAAGGTATTATCTAAGCATCAACAGTGTTTATAAAATCAAGTATTTACTTTGGCGGGCACAATCTCATAAAAAATCTAGAAGTCATTCCCATGATGTAAGTTGATATTATACTAGGAATGGATTGTCTCTCAAATTATAATGCTAAAATCAACTGCAGAAGAAATGAAATATCAGTAGTCTTGAATGGAAAACCTACATCTATTTTCGAAGGAGAGATATCTCGACCTGATATTTTTCTAGAATCACCAACCATATCATTTTTTATGAAAATTATTGGTGAATATGAAGATGGAAATGAAATTATATGAATAGATAATTTACCCATCATTTAGGAATACATTGATGTATTTCCTAAGGAGTTACCCAACCCCCCCCCCCCCAGAAAGAGAGGTAGATTTCTCTATTGAGCTCATGCTTAGTTCCAAGTTGATTTCAAATACCTTGTAAAGAATGGAAAATGTGGAGTTGGAGGAATTAAATAAATAACACCAAGATATTTTGGAGAAGAAGTTTACCCATCCAAGTGTGTCTCCTTGGGGACAACCTATTCTCTTTGTGAAAAATAAGGATGTAACAATGCAACTATGTATTGATTATAGATAACATAATAGGATCAATGTAAAAAACAAGTACCCTCTTCCAAGAATTGATTATTTATTTGACCAGCATCGTGGGGATCAATTCTTATCCAAGATTAATCTTCAATTTGGTTATCATCAACTGAGGGTGAATAAATAAGATATTCTAAAGACCACCTTCTGATCAAGATATGAGAAATTTTTTTCTATGCCCTTCATCTTGACTAATTCTCTCACTATTTTTATAGATTTCATGAATAGTGTCTTCAAGGACTACCTTGATAACTTTGTCGTATTTTTTTATTAATGGTATTCTAATATATTCCAAAAAATTTGAGGATCATGAGGATAATCTAAGGGTTATATTGAAAACTCTAATAAAGGATAGTTTATTTGTAAAGTTCAGCAAATGTGAATTTTGGTTACAATAAGTTGCTTTCTTGGGGCACATTATAACCACTAAAGGAATGTCAGCTGAACCTTCCAAGAAGAATGTTGTAGAGGAGTGGACTCATCCTGAAATGGTAATAGAGATTCTTATTTTCATTGTATTATCATGATATTATATAAGGTTTGTGAAAAAAAATTCATGCCTTTCTAATCCAATAAACTATTTAACTCGAAAAGCAGAAAATTTCATCTGGAAAAATGAGTGTGAAGAAAGTTTTAAAGAGTCTAATAAGAGATTGGTTATTAAACCCATTTTAACTCTACCCTCTATCGTAGAAGTATTAATTATTTTTAGAGATGAATCTCTAAAAGGGATTGGGTGAATTTTCATGAATTATGATAAGGTGAATGATTATGCATCTCGATAGTTGAACCCTCATGAGAATAACTATCCTACACATGAACTAGAGTTAATTGTGATTTATTTTTCTTTGAATATGTTCTAGAACTAACTTTATAGAGAGAAATGTGATATATACACAGACCATCAAATTTTGAAGTATATTTTCACACAAAAGGAATTGAACTTGAGATAGAAGATATGGTTGGAACTTCTTAAAGGATATGATTGTCGAATTCATTAACATCCCAGAAGAGAAAACAAATTCACTTACGCATTAAGTAGGAAATACATTATTATTTTGGAAATGATGAGGATTCAAGGAGATCCTTTGATCAAATACTTAGTAAAACTAGACATGGGAATTGTAAGGTAAGTTACATCATCAACCCTATCCGTAAAGATTTTTTTAGCCAACATTACTTGAGAAGATCAATAAATATCCAATAAAAGATCCTTTATTACAGAATAAGTTAGAGGCTATGAAGAATGGGAAGTTTCCTAAGTTCAATATTGATCAAGAAAGTGTACTAAAATTTCATTCAAGGATATGTGTTACATTTATTCTAGAAATAAAGAATGATCTGATGGATGAATCTCGTAGCTCTAATTTCTTTACACATCCCGAAAGCACTAAAATTTATAGGGACCTTCATGATCATTATTGGTGTGATAACATTAAAAGGGAGATTGTTGACTATAATATAAGGTTTATGGTGTGTCAACAAGTGAAGGTAGAGTAATAAATTTCTAAATGGGTATTACAACCACTACCCATGCCAGCATGGAAGTGGGAGAATATCATTATAGACTTTGTCACTGTTTTCCCAAGAACATCCAATGGAAACAATTTGATATGCGTTATAGTGGACTTTCTCACTAAGACTTCCCATTTTTTCTCTATTTGGTAAGATTTCTCTCTTGAATTACTTGCCAAAATATACATAAAGGAAGTTGTAAGGCTATATGGAGTACCACTTTCTATCATTTTTTATCATGATCCATGGGTCATGAAAAAATTCTGGAGAAGTCTTCAACATGATTTGAATAGTGAATTGAATTTTAGTATGGTTTATCACACTCAAACTAATGACCAATTTGAAAGGACTATTCAGACACTCTAGGAATTGCTGAGAACATGATCAATGGAATTTGATGGTGGATGGGATAAACATCTTTCATTAGTTGAGTTCTCATACAACAATAGCTTCCATTCGAGTATTCAAATGGAACCCTATGAAGATCTATATGGGAAGTGATGTAGAACTCATACTTTTTTGGATAAAGCTGGTGAGAGAAAGATTCTTGGACCTGAAATTGTTCAAGAGATGACAGAAAAGGTTCATGTCATCCAACAACACATAAAGGTTGCTCAGATTCAGCAGAAGTTCTATACTAAAAACCGTTGAAGGGATTTGGAGTTTGATGTTGTACAAAAGGTCTTCCTTATAATTTCACCTTGAAATGGATTCATAAGGTTTGGGAATAAAGGGATTCTCATTCCCAAGTAAATTTTCCCCTATGAAATCCTTGATCACATAAGAGTAGTGGCCTATAAGCTTGAACTTCCACCAAACCTGGATCAAGTTCATGATGTATTCCATATATCTATATTGAGGAAGTACATACTAAACCCTTCACATATACTGAATCCAGAGGTAGTACAACTAGAACATGATCTCTCTTATGAGGAGCAGCCAATAGAGATATTGGACCGTATAGAAATGTTTTATGAAACAAGAATACCTACCTCATTAAAGTGTTGTGGAGGAACCAAAAATATAAAGAATCCACATGGGAACCAAAGGAAACAATGAGGCAGAAGTACCCACACCTTTTCTCAATCAAGGGAACAAGATGAAATTTTGGGGATGAAATTTCTTAGGGGGGAGAATGTAATGACCTAAACTTTTTGAATGATAATTGTTTCCAGAGAATGTTTTTTATATTATATTATACATAGTAAAACAATATCTCTCTAATAATAAGGTGAGTATATTTTGAAATCTGACCATCAAGTTTCAACCATTATATGACCATTGAAAACTATACTCTTAATAATAATTTTAACATTATAATTATTGTTTATAAGAATAAATGATAAAGGAAAATTAATAAAGAAAGAAGATTCGATGGCCTCATATAGTAGAGTCATTTCTTATGAAGATCATTTTTCAGAACTCGGTAGATATATAGCATCTTTGGAGTTCTTTCTTGACCAATCCTGAGTTGAGCTTCAACAAGTGAGGCTTGAACAAAATCACTTACAGGATAAGTTCAAGTTAGTGGAAATTACCACTCAGTTGATTTTATCTGAGTTGCCCCAATAATCTAGCACCATCGCACACCTTACCCTTAGGTCATCTATGGGTGTTATAAGGGGTTATGATTCAAGGAATTAGTTACATAATCTTTAATCCCTTTTTATAAATAAAATTTTTAATCCATCAATTCTATTTTAAGAATAGTTTTACCTAATAAAACTGGGTTCAAGTTTGATATATTGATTTTTCGAATATAAATTTTACTTTTCAAAAAATATATAATTATTATAATAAACTAAGGCAGTATAAATAATGTTTATTTTAATGAAATATTATGATTAAAATACTCTTATTTAAATTTAAATGATAAAAATAATTTTATTTTTTTCATGTGTCGCATATTTTACTATGCATTTTACTATGTGTTTTCTATCTACTATTATTTTTAATAAATAAGGTTTTTTATATTTAAAGTTAAATTTCTCATAATTAGAGAATTATTATAATAAAATAAATATATTTTTTAAAATCAGCGCATTGAGCTTAGGTTAGGGTGAATTTATGATAATTTTCTAACATATATTTGTTTTTCGATGAATAGTAAAAATACAGTTTTGAGTTTTCGGTATGTTTATGGACATCATAATGATGTATTATGTAATATAAAATTTCAGTCGACTCTTCTGGATTATAATAACATAATATGTGTCCCAAGTGTCCAATACCATGGGAAAATACCATGGGAAAGCCCAAGGTATGGAAAATACCATGGGCAAGCCCAAGGTATGGAAAATACCACTACCGAAGTGTGCAAGGAAATTATTTTACAAATTATCCTCTTTTTCTATAAATACCCACCTATATCTCTATTTACTTTCACTATAATTTCATAATCAATGAAAATATAATATTTTTACCGCCCAAAGAGTCCTTTTAAGGTGTCCACAATCCCCCAAGGTCCCAATATTTAATTTTTAGGAGTTACTCTTCAAGGTAAGGGAAATATCAACTTCTCTTTTCCTTTCAAATTCTCTTTTTATGTGTTATGTATTTCAAATTTTCATACTATGTTCTTATATCCCTTTTATTCCATACCTTTACTATATTAAGAGTCTTTTATGAATGGTATATCCTTTCCCCTCTCTTTTTAATGTTTTCTAAAACCATGTTTCATACCCGTTATGCTACCGAATTTTCTTCTCAAAATTTCTCTCTTTTTCTCAAGAAATTATCTTATTTTATTTTATGAATACCAAATACTATTAATTTTCTAGGTTTATTCACATAGGTTTAAAAATTATCTATTTTATTCTAGGATTAACATACGTGAAACCCTCTTTCCTTTTCATGGGTTAATAATGACATAAAGATCATATATTTAAGCACTTTTTAAAAAACTGTCATGATTTGATATGAAGCTCGTTTATTTTATTCCGTGTGGTTTATTTCTGAAATTTTTTGTTATAATCTATGAGGCCCACATTAATTAATACATATGAATTTTGTTCCCTGATATCACTCTAATTCATTGAGTAATTAATTTAATCTCTAGAAATGACATATTTTATGATACCTTGGTGAATAACCATGGTAGTTTTTATAACACCTCACTAATAAACCTTGATGATATGCTTATAAATGACTTAATAAAATGTTTTAGACACATTTAAAATTATTTATTTATATTCTTATTATTATTATATGACTATTTCTCATGCCTTTATGTATTTCCTCAAGTTCTTATTGATATTCCTCAAGATCACAAGTAAATTGTTTCCTTTGTTTTCCCTTACTGGGCCTTATGCTAAGCCTTTCCTTTGATGTATATCCTCAGATTATGATATGCATTAAAAGTATATAAGATGAACCAATTAATAATACTTTCAAGTTGTTTAGAATATTTTTTTATGATTTCATGTATTATATACCTTACTTCCAAGAAACTAAACTTTAAAAGATCTTTTGTTTTTACAATGTTTTGAAAAGTTTATGTAATAAAAAAGAAGGGATGACATAAAGACCAGATATCTGAGCCGTGAGATAATCAAATATGCATTGGATTGGTCCTACATGACCAGACTGAAGATTTCACTCACCCTAGTGAGTATAACTGCCTCCTTCTAGAGATAAAAAGGTAACTCTCTTCATGTAATAGTCGATATGAGTTTGGCATATAACTAACCAATCCATACTAAAAATAAAGTTGAATCCTGTCATTTTCAGTATAAAAGGTTCCCAAAATAAATGGTAACCACCAATATCTATAGTACATGCCTTTCAATGTTTGATATTATCTAACTGCACTCCCAATGGTGTGTCGATGATCAAAGTACCAACCAAGATTTCCACATCCAATCCCAAAACATTTTCAAAAAATTATATATAAAAGAATGTGATGTAATTGTATAAAAAAACACAAGTTAAGGTAGATGATATAAGAATCATACCTCTAATAGTATATGGTCATGTATCCATAATAGATGGAGTATTCTACATAACATGAAATAGACTTGTTACTCTTCCATGGGCTTTAGACTGACTACCCTGAGCTATTTCCCTTGTTTGGTACTTGTTCCCATGCACTAGGGTACTACGTCCCCTGCCTCAGACTAAATGGTTAGTGGAACTCCAAATACCAGCCATCTAAGGGGTATCTAAGCCCCTTCCCAACTCAGGTGCCTGTTTTGATCCATTCCCACTAGTATTCTGCATAAATTCACACAAAACCTCTAGAGATGGCCCAACTTACCATAGATACAACACTCGACTATGGGGTAAGGACACTAAAGTTGCTTGTGACCAAACCTACTAAAATGAAAGCACTAGAATAGAACACAATCTTGAGATGGTTATCCACTAACCTGGCTGATCTTACCACTACCACCATGGAAGAAACTTTCATAGAGGCTCTTCTTTCCACTTGAAGAAGAACTCCCAGATTGCCTTGGTGAAACATCCCGGTCACTGCTTGGGGCCTCTCTCAAATTACCTTCTGTGATGAGTGCCTAGTTTATAATTTCTTCAAAGTTTCTTAAAAAAATATTTAACATTTACCTGATATTATAGTGAATACCATCCAAAAAAATGTCTTACCCTAGATATCTCATTATCTACCAAAGATGGAACAAAGTATTGTAGGTCGTTGAAACTTCCAGTATAATCCATCGTTGACATTCCCTCCTATATTAGATGCATGAACTCATGAGCTTTCTCATCCCTCAGTGTCTCAAAATATAAATGGCTCAGGAACTTCATCTTGGAGTCCTTCCAAGATAACTAGTCCTATTACAAATATTTCTCCAAAATATCCCACCAATGCTTGGTAGGTCGATGAAGCATATATGTATCATGCTTCACCTTCCTATCTGTGGGGGTCTCAAGATTCCTAAAGATTATATGGAATAAATCGATCTAAAACTTAGTTTCCTGGGTCCCCCTTCCCTAGTAAACATTATCAAGTACTAAATCTAAAACTCTCTTGTCAACTCAAACATTGAAGTAATAGTACAAATAGTATCCCTTTAAATGGATCGCATGACCCTCATGAAGTTTCCAGGAAGCTAAACATCCATCTGATCCTAAGGAACTATAGGAATATCCTATTCAGCTTCATTAGGACCATGTTACATTCCACTCTCTTAACACTCAAGTCAAAGATGATTAGGATGCATTTTCTCTACAAGAAAAATGCAAACATTAGAGAACTATCTAGTAATAAATTCAACCTTAATATGTGACACCAAAAGATAACCACTATCACCCAGTCTCCCTAAACATAACTTACAAGTGTTTTATAATAACACGTAAACTCATTTCATTTATCCAGTGAAATAGATATCTCATTTCATGGTTCAATAGGCAAGTATATATCACATGAGAAAATAGATATGTCCCTATCTTGAACAATACATTTCAATACATACCTATGTGACTATTATGATTCATGTATTCTCGTATCGCACCATACCAAGACATGAGTAGAAATATCAAGAAATAGAAACATCATAAAATAATAACCTCACAAAACATGTGAATCATCCAATTTGAAATAGTATCAACCATAATGAGCACACAACACCTTAGAAATTCCATCCCTATGCACTCAGATTTCCCCCCATACATGGGTTAGTTAATCCCATGCACAAGCTCATTACCAAGTCCCAAAATATCCTACTATTCTTTCTATATTTTTCATATAGTAAAGTATAATAAAAGAAAACCTACTACTTTGATACCACTTTGTAACGTACCCCGATCTAGCACTCTCTCATGTAACCAAAAAACATTGGTTATGAGACCCCAAGCACGCCTCCCCATATGCCAAAGGATATAAACTAGTGGAAGGGGTGTGAAATTTATAGTGGGGAGACTATAAACCTTTATATAAAGTGTCATATAAGTAGAAAATAAACCATATAAATGAAAGAAATAAAATTATATACATAGAGTAAAATAACAATAAGAACCAACTGAATAATAAAATAAATAATAATGGAATAATGTAATGATGTGATAGAATGTAAATAAATGTCATGCTAGAAACAATACAAGTAAAAGACTAGAAATTGAAAATAAAGACTCAAAATTCCCAGATTCTAAACCCCACATCAGACCCACCTCCAAACTACAACCTATCCATCATGGAAATAATCAACAGTAATGTAACACCCCCGGTTTCAAGTAAGTAACCATTATTTTATTCTTTTTATTTATATAAATTGTTTGGGTGATGTTTTGGATGATTTATAAGAATATTGGAATGTTTTGGATATTTTATAAGGGTGAATGGGTGGTGTACGATTTGGGGAAACCGTGCAACACCTACAGGAAATAGTGCACAGTGAGTTAGAGGCTAACGGGGAAGGCGCATGGGCGGTGCACGGTTTGTCCAAACCATATGGTATCCTATAAGAAACCATAATTATTGAGATATTTTACTTTGTAATGGTTGGAGCATGGCATTGAAACCATGTGAGAAAACCATGGTAGGTTCATTCTTAAGGCAGTGGTTGGTTCACAGTTTGCCTAACTATGCAACTAACCATGCACGGTTTAAAAACAAGATCCACAAAAAGTGAATCTTGGTCGGTTTAATTTTTAACCCCTTTTTTACCCCAAAATGTCCCTAACTCAATATTTTATCCTCCCAAAGGTATTAAATTATTCTCCCATCAATCTGAAGGTGATTTGAGGCTTCTCTTGGTGCGTTTAATCTGAATTCTCAAGATAAGTTATCATTATTGGTAGTTTCCCTTGGTTTTCCTTATATATAATTCTCTCTATCTCTTAGTTTATTATATCTATGTATGTTATGGATATATATATATAAGGTATTTTATTCCAAATATTATTTTATTTTTATTTTTTGTTGATATGGGAGGTGATCTAAGGTGGGTTTTTGGAGATTCGACCCGTTTTCTTAGATGCTTTCATACCGTTTTTTGTTTTCACCAAATTTCTAACGTAGGTGGATTCACTATTGACTCATTTATTTAAAAAATGAAGGATTGGTTTCAAATTAATTAAATTTATTTAAATTTATTGTGAAAATGGTGTGAAAATCATGGTAGAAACCTTCGTTAGTGATGGTTTGTGGTTTTGTGTGAAATTGTGTAATTGTTGTGCAAAGTGATTTGATAAATGATTTTAAAATAGTTTCTTGATTTGATTTATGGAAAAAGGTTTTCAATAAAAAAAATTATTGGAATGGTTTTGGAATTGAAATATTTTTGGTATTGAAATTTATTGTTATTGGAATGGTTTTTGAATGATTGTATTAACATGGTTTTTGGGAATACTTGGTGGTGTCTGTTAATATTCAATTATGAGGCTTGGTTGAAATATGACCTTGTATTCAGTGCCAAAGGTGTAATGGAATATGGGATTAAATTACCATGTGATGACTTGGTAGATCAATGAGAAATCACTCATGAGTATGGAACTGTCATAACGAATCATGCATGTGTGGATGTGTGGGTTTGTGTTTTGGAATGAGATATGATAAAAGGAAATATGAAATGGTTTTAAGGACTTATTTGGTTGCTTTCCTTATAACTTTTATTATTTTGAGAAAAAAAATTACTATGGAACTTTTTTATATTTTGATACAAACTATTTTAGAAATTTATTTATATAAACTATTTTATATAAATGTCCTAACATGTTCCATCCTAGTAGTGTGAGTATGGAAGTCATTTTAGGAAATCTTACTGAGTTTCATTACTCAACCCTACCTTGTAACTTTTGTGCTTTTGTAGATGTTGTTTATAAAGAAATGTGAAAAGGTAAGGTATCACACTTATCTAGTGGTACTTAATGATACATGGGGTATTTTTGGAGCATGGAGTAGGTTGGAGCTTTGAAGTTGTAGTTTTCTTTGAGTTTTGTTGGTTTTGTAGTCTTCTGTTGTGTATTTGGTTGTTTTTTACCTTCCATTGTGGTACTCTTTGTAGTGGTTTTGATATAAATGAAATTTATGAGTTACCTTTCATTGATATCATGTATCATGTAGTGTTTATTTGGTTATGAAATGTTTAGTTGGTTGTTCTATTTTCAAATAGAAAATCATCCCCCAACTGTTAATGAATAACTTGAAATTTACTTCCATCCTTTGGTGTCTTGGGGACATTTCTTAAGGCCAAGTAACATCCTCCCACATTCTCAATCTAATGAGAAGAAGAGGGATGTTACAAGTAGTATTAGTCTTGGTCTTTCCAAAATTCCTTGTGGAACAAGTATTCATTGGTTATGTTGGTCTCGAAGTTAAAATCTATTCTAGTTTATTCTTGATTTGGGATCATAGAAAGAATTATGATTTTTGGGACTTGAAATGTAAAGTGTAAAAAGATGTAGAAAATATTTTTATACATAACTTAAAGTTACCATGGATTTGGGTACATTGGTGTTTTGGATACACTTATAGGATTTTTAATATCATTTTCATGGGTTTATCCAATGATGTAATCATGACATGCATTATAGAAATTAATTCCCACTAGGAGTTCATATTTCATTTTGAGTAATGATTTGATGAAATTTGTTGATTTTTGAAAAATGCTAAAGTTGTTTTCAAATGAAATATTTTAAAAAATATCATCATTTTAGTATTTTAAAAATGGTTTGATTTTCAAAAGCAAGTAGAGTTTTTTTTTTCAAAACTTGTTGAACATGGGAATCATTGATTTTAGAAAGCACTATTGTGATGGTATAATGTGGTAGAATTTTAAATATTAAGATTTTAGTTAATAGAGAGTGAGACTTATGGTTTTTTTATTTCTAGAGAATGGAACTCGGTAGGCATCATAGAAACCAACTAGAGGAAGCTTCTGAGAATGTGGTTCCACCTAATCCATGGGTGAACCAATAGCTAGTTTAGAGTATTTTCCAAGTGTTTTAGGCTATGGACAATGGGAAAAATTGGGATGATCCAATGTAAGTGGATCAATCCATCCAATTCTAGAAATAGAATACATCCATCTTTTAAAGGTGATTTTGATCCAGAAAAAACAGAGTGGCTGAATGTGATGAATCATATCTTTGATTTCATCGGCACACCAGCAGATCTTAAAGTCAAGATAGTGATGTATATGATGGAAGATCTTGCATGCCAGTGGTGGGATTTAGCTGTTCAGATTAAATTAGACCATGAAATTGTATGGGAGAATTTTTAGTAATATTTTAACAAAAAATTATATCCTCATGCATTCATAATTCAAAGAATTATGTAATTATTAAGATCAAAGAGGAAAAATCTTTCTATCACAGAGTATGTGGCTAAATTCATGATTTTATTGTGATTTTCAACCAATATTTGTACTAGTGCACCCTTAAAGACACGCATCTTTGAATCAGTTCTGAGGATAGAGATTCTCTCGAAGATTATTATGCTCTATATTATGGATTATATATATATGTTCAATAGATAGATGATATAATAAAGGGACATATTAGAATATATGGGAGGATGAAGTATGTTGATACCGACTGGAAATAGTGGGAACTTTAATTCTAGGAGAAAGTGGAAGAGATACATCAATTTTCAAGGTGGGATCCTGAATCCAAATCATACGGTTGGATCAGTGAACCTTAATCGGAGGCCCATGACTAAAAATTGATGTTTCCAATGTGGTTTCTTAGACCACATGAAGTGATAGTGTACGACACTACCAAGAGTATGCCACAATAGCAATAAAGAATAGGGCACCTTCAGTGCTACTATCGTAGTTCTCTGAGGTATATTGTTTGGGAAACTTCTCAGGTATCACAAGCATCGTATTCTTTGACAAGACAATGGTAGCAGAATCAATCTCATCAAAAAAATAGATCTAGCCATGGTGATTCCAAATATACCATAAATCCTCAGGTAGTGTAATCTCAATAAGGAAACAAAGAACGGAGTGTGGAAAGTAAGAAATTATATGAAGTTGAAAAGGTTATTATAGATGATCAGTTTGGACCATCTTTAGTGAGAGGCACTATTATTTTGAATTATACCCTTATTCAAGCATTGTTTGATTAAAGTGCTTCATATTGCTTTATTTCTTCTCATATTGTTGATTTTATGTGTTTAAAAGTTGATATGATGCCTTCTGTAATAAAAAAATCAAACTCCTCTTGATCAAAGAGAATGTCAATATTTTTTCTATGAAGTATGTTCTATAACTCTTTATGGAGATGAGTTGAAATGGGATTTCTCTGTTCTTGAGATGTATTTCTATAATATAATCCTGGTTATGGATTAGTTGACAATGTTTATGGCCCACATTGACTGTTATACATGAAGATTCTATTTTATAACTGAAAATGGAGTCGATCATATCTTTTGAGAAGACCAACGTGTAATGGTAGGTGAAATGGGATGTTTGGAACTAGCAGTTGGAACGATCTCATACTAGTTGATAGTTTTCTCATTTTCGTTGATCAACAATATTAAGAACAATAGTTTTCCTGCAGTGGTGGATTATTTTCCTGATGTGTTTTCCAGAAAATTCTCATGTTTTCCACCTATGAGAGAAGTGGATTTTATAACTGATCTCCTTCCAAAGACCAATTCTATTTCCCTTACACATTATCGAATGATAGTGACAAAATTAATGTATTTGAAAGTGCGGTTGGAAGAGATTGAAAGAAAAGGTTTCATTCAGCCGAGCACATCTCTGTGGGAAGCTCTGGTCTTTATTTTCAAAAAGGTGGATGTAACACTTTTTTTATGTGTGTATTGTCATAATCTTAACCAATTTATGATAAAGAATAGGTACCCACTTTCACTCATTTATGATCTATTTGATCAATTGAGGGGAGCTCAGGGGTTCTCCAAAATTGATTTGTGATCTGGATATCACCAATTGTGAGTATGGAAGGAGGATATTCCAAAAATAGATTTCATAAGTAGATATAGCATTATGAATATATTTTTATACCTTTTTGTATTAAGAATGCACCAAAAGTATCTATGAAATTTATGAATCATATATTTAATCAATATTTGGATTCTTATGTGGTGGTGTTTGTGGATGACATATTTGTATATTCAAGTAAAAGGGAGGAGCATGATAAATACTTACTAGGAGTGTTGGTAATCTTGAGGGATCATTTTCTATATGAAAAATTATCAAAGATTAATTTTTGGATACAAGAGATATGTTTTTTTAGCCATGTAATTTTTAAAAAAGGTGTTTTCATGGATATAGAAAAGATAAAGGTTGTTATTTCCTGGAAACCATCAAATAATTTATTCGAGATACACTGTTTTCTTGGGCTATTTATTTATTATTGATGTTTTTTTCATGATTTTTCAGGACTAGGTTCACTTATGACTACTTTGATAAAGAATAGTTTTTCATTCCAATGGGATGAGGAATGCCAGAATTCTTTTCAAGAGGTAAATTTTTTCCTTACATAAGCACCAATTATTATTTTTTCAGAATCAATATAAGGGTACATGGTGTATTATGATGCTTTTGGATCTAGTTTGGGATGTGTTCTCATGCAAGGAGATCATGTTGTTTCATATGGCTCAAGGAAGTTATGGGTGCATTAAAAGAACTACCCAACTCATGATTTCCTTTGAAGACTTGGTGTCATTACCTCTTTGGTGATAAATTTACTATTTTTACGAATCATAAAATCTTGAAACATATTTTCCCACAAAGGTATTTGAATCTGAGATAAAGAAGATGGATAGAGTATCTCCAAATTTTTAACTTTGACTTGATTTATACATCAAGAAAGATAAATTCAATGGATGATGAATTAAGAAGAATGTCATATACTTACTTGGAAAAAGAAGCTTTAAATGAGTGGCAGTTGATGTAATACCTTAATTAAATGCACTTGGAATGTAAATAATGAGGTGAAGTTGTGACCTTATTTCTAGTTTCATTTGTTTTTAATTTGGTAGAGATGGTTAAAGGGGTACAAGATTTTGATGCAGACTGCATGGCTATGAGGTAAAAACTCAATGGTAGAGAGAATATTGAGGGTTAGCGGCTAGATGAGAGTTCAATGTTGGGATTTAGAAATTGGATGGTTGTACCTATGGCTTCTTAGGAACAAATTCTTCATGATTACCACCATTCAAGATGGGTTGGTCATCCTAGAATATAAAAGATGTATAAGGAATTGAAATCATAGTTTTGGTGGCCCGGTATGAAAAGGAAGGTGGATGAGTTCGTTTCAAGATGCTTAACTTTTAAGCAAGTTAAGGTAGAGCATTAGTGACCATGAGGTATGTTGCAGTTTTTACCGATTCCTATGTGTAAATGGGATTAGATAGATATGTATTTTGTAACGGGTCTCCCAATAATGGTTCAAAAACACAATTCTGTATGGGTGATGGTGGATCGGCTCACATAGTCATATAATTTCATCCCTATTCTTGAATCTCATATGATGGAGGACTTGTCGAAAATATATATCTGAGAAGTGGTAAAGAGGCATGGAATACCAATTTTGATAGTTTCAAATAGAGATCTGAGGTTTATATCTCGTTTCTAGAAATACTTATAGAAATCCCTTGGGACTTAGTTGACTATGAGTATGGTGTATCATCCTTAGATGGATGTACAATCTGAGCAGACGATAAAAATGATGGAAGACATTTTTGTGGGTTTTTGTAATGGATTTTTGGTGTGACACCCTAGAATGATAAAGAATTAAATGACTAAATGACATGACTCATGTTAAAAAGGTGAACCTTCTTTTTTGAGATACTAGCTGATTAGAACTCCATAGTTAAGCATGCATGGCCTGGAGTAGTGATCAGGATGGGTGACCTTATAGAAAGTTTCCCAAGATGGGTGACCTTATAGAAAGTTTCCCAGGATGTGTGTGTGTGTGAGGAAAAAGAAAACTAGAGAAGACATGTATTGGCCTGTGGGGACTTTCATTAGTTAGATGACTCGTTCGGGCATGTGGGTGCACCCCAGGGTGGGGACTACCTGTCTGCGGCGTAACTTGTGGTACCCAACATGCCAGGACCCAAAGGCCATGTTAAGGTGAGGTGTTTGTGCTTTCACTGGGGCCCAGTTTTTACATTTGGTATCAGAGGTGGTACCCAACCTAAGTGTGGTACACTACCTGGTTTGAGATGTAGGTCCCACAACGAGGTCATTATACTCAAAAGGGGGTGAATTTAACACCCTAGAATGATAAAGGGTTAAATGAATAAATGATACAACTCATGTCAACAAGGTTCACCTTTCTTTTCAGGATCTTACCTGATTAGATCTACATAGTTAAGAATGCTTATCCTAGAGTAGTGATCAGGATGGGTGACCTTCTGGAAGTTACCCAGGGTGTGTGAGAGTGAGGAAAAATCACACTATAGAGGACATGTGTTGGACTGTGGGGACTGTCATTAGTTAGATGACCCGTTCGGGCATGTGGGTGGGCCCCAGGGTGGGGACCATGTATCTATGGGGCAACTTGTGGTACTCGGTGGGCTAGGAGCTGACGATCATGTTAAGGTGGGGTGTTTGTTCTGTCACCAGGTACCAGTTGTTACATTTGGTGGCTCATGGGAACAGTACATGTTGTTAGTAGAGTTCTCATATAACAATATTTATGAAGCCTTGATACATATTGATCCTTTTGAAGCATTGTATGGGTGTCCTTGTCATTCTATACTTTTTTGGGTAGAAATAGGTGATAATTCACTACTTGGGTTGAGCCTTGTCCAAAAAACAATGGAGAAGATTCAGTTGATCATAAAACGGATGGAAATGGATCAGAGTTATCAGAAATCCTATGTGGATGGGTGACCTTATCAGAAGTTTCCCAAGGTGTGTGTGAGTGAGGAAACATCACACTGTATAGAACATGTGTTGGCATGTGGGGACTTTCATTAGTTAAATGACCCATTTTGGCATGTGGGTGGGCTCCAGGGTGGGGATCATGTGTCTGTGGGGAAACTTGTGGTACCCAGATAGCCAAAACCCAGCGACCATGTTAAGGCTGGGTTTTTGTGCTATCACTAGGTCCCAATTGTTACATTTAGTGGATCATGGGAATAGTACATGCCATAGTGGAGTTCTCATATAACAATAGTTATGAAACCTCAATACATATGGCTTATTTTGAAGAATTATATGGTTTTCCTTGTTGTTCTACAATTTTTTGGGTGGAAATAGGTGATAATTCACTGCTTGGGTTGAGCCTTGTCCAAGGAACAATGGAGAAGATTCTGTTGATCAAAAAACAGATGGAAATGGCTTAGAGTCATCAGAAATCATATGTAGATCATCGACAATGGTTATTGTATTTTGAGGTGAGTGATCATGTGTTCTTGAGGATCTCTCCAAGGCTTTGATGTCGGTGTTTTGGGAAGAAATACAAGTTACCTCCTTGATACATAGTCCCTTTTGTGATACTTGAATGGGTTTGTGGTGTGGCATTTCAGTTGGAATTTCCCCTATGGTTTAGTGTTTTGCATAATGTGTTTTATATATCTTAGTTGACAAAGTATTAGCCTGATCCTAACCATGTTATTTAAGGGGATCACGTTGACCTAGAGTTTGATGCTTCATTGGTGCACATTCCAGTGCATATTATGGATAGGCAAGAGAAAGTCTTGCATGGAAAAAGCATCAGTCTAGTGTGTGTTTTGTGGCAGCATGGTCGGATTCAGAAAGAAACTTAGTAATAGGAGAAGGAAATGAAATATAAATGGCCAGAACTAATGGTTTTCTACTTTCCGAGGATAGAAAAGACAATAGTGGGGAGAATGTAGCACCCCCAGTTTCAATTATTTAACCCTTATTTTATGATTTTTAAGTATATAAATTTTTTGGGTGAAGTTTTAGAGGATGTGGAAGAATTTTGGATTTTTTGGGGATTTTATAAGGGTTCGCGAGTGGAGGGTTTGGGGAAACCATGAGACACCTATAGAAAACTGTGCATTGTGATTTTGAGTCTAAAGGAGAAGGTTCACAGGTGGCACACCGTTTTTCTAAACCATGTGGAATCCTAAGATAAACTATGCTTCTTGAGATAGTGGGAATTAGCACAATTGGCACATGGCTTGGAAACCATATGAGAAAACCATGTGAGGTTCATCTTTAAGGCAGTGGTTAGCACACTATTAGCGCATGATTTGCCTAACCATGTGACTAACCATGCACAGTTTAAAAACAAGATCCATGAAAAGTGGATCTAGGTCAGTTTAATGTTTTAATGCCTCTGTTTTCCCTAAAACAACCCTAACTTGAGATTTTATCCTCCCAAAGGCATTGTAGGATTCTCCCATTGATATAGAGGTAATACAATGGCTTCTATTAGTGTTTTAAAGCTGTGTTCTTATGGTAAGTCATCATTCTTGGTAGTTTCCCTTGGTTTTCCTTAGATCTACTTCTCCCTTTCTCTCGGTTTCTTAGATATATGTCTAATGAAAATAGATATAAGGTATTTTATGAAAAATATGATTATATTTGGAATTTTATATATGAGAAGATCTAAGGATATTTTAAGATATTTAACTTATTTTTATGGACGTTTTCATGTTGTTTTCTGTTTTCTCCAAATTTCTAAGGCAGGTGGATTCACTCTAGACTCTTCTGTTTAAAACTTTAATGACTGGTTTCAAATTTATTAAATTGATTGAAATTAATTGTGAAATTGGTGTGAAAATCATGGTATAAACCTTATTTAGTGATTTTTTGTGGTTTTGTGTGAAATTGTAGAATTATTGTATAAAGTGCTTTGATAAATGATTTTAAAATGTTGATTTTAAAATAGTTTCTTATTTTGATCTATGGTAAACGGTTTTCAATAAACATGTTTTTTATTGAAATGGTTTTGTAATTGAAATGGTTTTGGAATTGAAATGGGTTTGGCATTGAAATGGTTTTAGTATTGAAATGGCTTGGTATTGGAATGGTTTTGGCATGATTGTATTAGCATGGTTTTGGGGCATACATGGTGGTGTGTGTTCATATTTCATTATGAGGCTTGGTTTAAATATGACCTAGTGTTGGTTCCAAAGTTATTATTGCACATGGGATTTAATTACCTTGTGACAACTAAGTAGATCAAATAGAAACCATTCATGAGTATGGAATTTTCATAATGAAGCATGCATGTGTGGATGTGTGGGTTTATAGATTGGAATGAGACATTCCAAAAGGAAATATGAAATGGTTTTTAAGAACTTTTTTGGTTTCTTTCCTTGTAACTTGTTATTTTTTTAGAAAACTATTTTACTGTGGAACTTGTTTATATTTTGATATAAACTATTTTAGAAATTTCTTTATATAAACTATTTTATATAAATGTTCTAACATGTTGCATCCTAGTGGCATGAGTAGGGAAGTAATTTGGGGAAAACCTACTAAGTTTCATTACTCAACCCTACTTTGGAACTTTGGTGATTTTGTATATGTTTTTTATCAGGACTTGGGAAAAGTCAAAGTATCACACTTCTCTTGTGGTGCTTAGTGATACTTGGGTTGTTTATAGAGCATGGAGTAGATTGGGGATTTGGAGTTATGATTTTCTTTGAGTTTTTTTGGTTTTGTAGTCTTCTGATGTGTACTTGGTTATTTTGTAGTCTTCCGTTATGGTACTCTTTATAGTGGTTTTGATATAAATGAAATGTTTGAGTTTTCTTTCATCAATATCATGTATCATGTAGTGGGTTATTTTGTTATGAAATGTTTGGTTGGTTGTATTATTTTCAAAGGGGAAATAATCCCCAGATTATTAATGAATCCCTTAGAATTTATTTCCAACCTTTTGAGTCTTGGAGATGCTACTTAAATCCAAGTGACATCCTCCCGCCTTCTAAAGAAAATGAGAAGGAGCGGGATGTTACAAGTAATACCCTTTTCCCTTTTCTAAACCTGCATCCACGTAATCTGCTCGGGTACCAAAAGACAGCCCAAATAAGGTGTGAGTATAAATCATTAGAACGACACTTCCATTTCTAAAAAACCCAATTTGATAAGAAATGTATACAATAAAGTGATAAATAGGTGTATTAATTAATTCAATAGTTAATAAAATACAATAACCAACTACTTCAGCTCTGTAATGGAATATCTTTGAGCATATCTAATGACTATGACAACCACAACCATATAGCCATCATAAAATAACCTACTTCAGTTCCATGCTAGAATATCTCAGAGAATGTATTATAACCATACCAACTACCACTATATAACCATGGTATAGTCACAATAACATGGGTCGAATTCCTATAAGCATCACAACATCCGAGTCAAATACCTATATGCATTACAACATGGAACTAGTAAAATCCCACTCACTATAAGCATTACAACATGGAAATAGGATGATCCTACTCAATATAATCATTACAGCATATAAGTGTGCATGTTCCAGGGATAATCCATATATATAATCATTTCATCATGGAACACAGGTCCTGTCATACAACATGGATATCACAATATCATATCTTAAATATAAATGGTTAATTATGTGAATTACCATTTATTTTTCATATAACACTTTCAATTTAAATCATAATTGATTAATAGTTATATCAAAAAGGCATTATGTCACAACTTAGGGATTCTATATCAAGAAATAACCTAAGGTCACAAACCATGCTAAACACACTT
The DNA here is from genome assembly GCA_963277665.1 of Viscum album. NCBI lineage: Eukaryota > Viridiplantae > Streptophyta > Magnoliopsida > Santalales > Viscaceae > Viscum > Viscum album. The sequence goes on from OY728156.1 coordinate 60,348,038, forward strand.
TAAGACATTAGCCAATTCAATTATATTCATGGTTCACTCACCCCACAGGTAACCATAAGTTGGGTTAGAAGTCAATTGAAGATATAAGGACTTCAAGGAATAATATCATTCATTATTTAATTTATTTGGGCACATAGTACGTTGGTACAATCATAATATTGTACAAACTTTGAAATTATCAAACCATAGGGTTAAGATTTAGACCCTCAACCTTTAATTGATGATCCAACAACACTTCCCATGGAAAACACCAATGAGGAATAAGGTGAGGATGATAAAAAAGAGTTTAATAGATCAAAACTGGTCAAGATCAAAACCAACAATGCAAAGAGTCCAAGGATTTCACCGCAACAGTTAGAAGGAGATGGATAGAAGGGGAAAACCTAACTGAAAAGACTTACCAGGGATTTATCATGAAAACAGAACATCTTGAAGGGAGGTTAGAACTCCAAATTTTTCTAGAAGATAACCTAATGTTTAAAGGAGAAGGTTGTAGTAGAATATAATGAAATTCATCCACACAACACACTTTAAAATAGAAGGTTAGGGAATTACACGGTGTGTAATGTAGTTACATGTCTTGTAAATGTTTTTAATGGGATACGCCGAAAAACCCGTCACCTTGGATTATTTTTATTAAAACGCCCAAACATTACATGATGTGTAATCCCTTTACACGGTGATTAATTGTTCTACATATGGTTTTTTAGCCTATTTTTCCCTTAAAAAAACTAAACCCCTTTTAAAGATTCTCAACTTACCAAGAACCCATGAAACACTTAACCCATTTATACCCAGACTCCATTAACTCAAAAAAGAATAAAAACCTGAAATTTATGTAATTTCCCCCAAAAAAGTCCCTCTGTGTGGATCCACTTCGTTTTCCTCAAGTTTCCTCACATCCCAAGATTGTGTTTATTCAAATGATAGGAATCCACGACAGAAACATAATTGATAGAAAAGTTAACAAAAAACTCATAGAGAGACATACCTAGAAAAGGATGGGAACTTAAAATATTAATCATTATGATAAAAAATATGGAATCCATTTTATAAGATTCAATTTCTATAAGTGGCAGAAATTAATTTTAAACTAAACCCACAAAGTGAGATGAAAAAAAATTATGAAAAATTCCTTTTTTAAGTCTAAAAGTATTTTTATATCAAGATCAAGTATAATATTGATACAAAAAGTATAAATTTAATTATTTTCAACATTAAAAAAACTACTTAAATTTTAAATCCAATACACATAAAAATGGGTATTTAAAAATACTAGAAAATAAAAGATATTTTTCTTTAAAAAATTTGGTATTTACACTATTCTCCCAAAATTCAACTCTTTTAGAAAATTTCCAAAAATACACCCTAAGATAATTTTAATATGATGATTTCAAAAATGATGTCAATTTTATAAAATTAAATGAATAAAATTGATAAAAAAATAATTATAATATATGTTTAAAAAATATAATAAAAACCATTTTTGGAGAAAACATATTTTTAAAACATAAAATGACTTTATTTAAAATTGAGTGCTTATTTACTAAGAAATAATCATTACATTTATTTTAAAAAAACTTTATACATATTTTTAATAATTTGGTTAATATTATTCATAACTTCCAATACAATGTCTAGACAATAACTGTCACATTAAATAATAATATTTTAATAGTATATCATGGTTTGTTTAAACTTGGTGGTGCATATAAAGAAATATATCAATGAAATAAAATTTATTTAAAGAGAAATATATCATAAAATATTAGGTTGTTACACTTCCTCCCTGGAAACTCAAACGTGAGGCTTCAAGGGAATGTCAAAAACACTTTACCACTAGTCTACAAGGTTTCTAGACTCTCTATGATTGTATATCACTATTACTTTTCTATTTTCCATAAATTATGACATCATAGATTTAATGAATTTTATAAAATTTATTTTTATAGAATGTATAGAATTTATTTTCAAGGAATAACTAAAAAATCATTAATTGCCTTTATTTTCATATTTTCCTTTGTTTTTCTCTTAGTTTGGAATATATCATTTTCTTTCAAGCACTCTAAATTATTTCAAAGTTAGCTTCTTCTTAAACCAAAGATCATAAGGATTTATATCCTCACATAGATATTATTTTTCTCTATTTTGAATATAAGTATAAATTTGAATTTCCCTTCAATAGTGTTTATAATCTATACTTGAATCATCATTGTTACGGTTATATTATTTATGATCATATTAATTCTTTCGTGTTCATGGATCAATACAAATATATGTGAAAAATCTCAAGAAATTAGTTATTCATATCCCTTTTGATTTGAAAGATTTTTTTATAATTTTCACCTATAAAAAATCTTTAAAAATGATATTTATCACTTATAAGATTGTTTCATTTAAGACAACCCTACCTGTCACTATAATTTTCATGCCCCATTGATTAAGGTGAAACAACCATTAGTGTCAAAAGTTTGTTTTAATATTATTTTTAAAATAAAAATAAAAACTTTGATTTACATTAATTTGGTATATATTCTCATGTTTTTTGTGTCCTCTCATAACAATTTCTTCATTCCTTCCTTTAATTATATAGTTTTTTTGATAAAGTTAACATTTTTTCTTGAATCACATAAGTCCATCAATAAAAAACATATTTTTTTGCAATGTCCTTACCTTCAATTCTAAATTTACCACTAAATTTTATTTATAGTGTATTTTCATTTCCAAACTTGATATACTCATCCACATTGGACTTCATATTCCTTAAAAAATCACATTATCAGTCATGTGGCAGGAATACCCACTATCAAGTATCAAGTTTCCTTTATTTATTTATTTTTTCAATGTTACTACCAAATTATTATTATTTATATTTTTCTCTCTTATTTTAATTCTCTATAATTATAAAGATAATTTTCTAGAACTTTTGTAGAGATTATTTATTTGGTATAAAATGTGTAATTATATTCTTATTTTAATACAATAAACTTATTATACACATTTAATTGATTTATAAATTTATTATTTATTTGAAATTTTTATTATGGTAATCTACATTGTCCATAATTAATGTCTTTATACCTTCTTGAGCAGTGAGAATTTTTATAACTATATCTTGAGCACAAAAAATAAATATCATAGAAACTAATGATTATTTTGATATTCAAGATTACTTGATGTAGAAATATTTTAAGATTATATTTACTTTTAACATCCTCATATAATGTAGCCAATTTATTCATAATAAAAACATCTATTTGTATTGGTTTTATTTTTTCTTCTTATGGGAAGCTTTTCAACTGTTTTCATATTTTATTCTTTTACAAACTTAATAACTTTATTGTTAGAAACTACAAATGTCTTATCTTGGGTAGTGTATGAATAAAATCTCAAACTATTCATCTCATCAACATGTGATTCTTAACTTTGGATATTGTTATTCAAATTTTTAGTTGGATCGATCAATTTTACTTTGGAATTTTCATCAAACACGGTTTCAAATTTCAAAAAAACTATCAGTTAAGGTTTTAACTCTAAATTTTGCCTTTATTTTTTCAATCATCACTTCAACCATTTTAATTTTTTTCAAATTTATTCAGTGATTTCAGTCAAATGATTTATGAATGTAGTTTTCTCTTTAATATTCAATTTAATATACACCATACTGTTATTATTTTTACTAGCCTTCTAGGCTTCTAATTATTCCTATAGTGTCTTCAATTCCACTATCATCATCATAACTATCTTTTACTCTCTAATAATATAATTATCCATTTTCAATAATATCCCTTTTAGTGTCAAGCTATTATAATACATACTTAAGTTGTGATTCAAGGAGAACAACACATTCAACCGATTTTAAATCCTCAACAATAATATCAATTATTGTTATGAATTATCACAACAAAAAGTTCATTTTCCTTTTTATCTACACAATATTTCATTTTATCTACTTAAGGTTCATCCTCCTTACTATTAAATTATTTTGAAATTTAATGTGTTTTTTTGAAAATTCCTTTAGTTCTTAATAAATTTACCATAATTTTTCTTCCTATATTTTTTATTTTCGGTGTTTCCTTAGTTTATTTTCTACTTTGTCACATATGAATCAAGATAGTGGTAATTTTACCTTGAATTTTAGTAAAAATTACTTTATCTTTATCTCTTTCTATAACATCATGTTACTATTTCGGGTATTGATAAACCATCTTCAGTAAAATTATTAATATCTTACATTAAATAGGAAAAAATGGTTTATCAGTGAAGAGTTTTGTTTTTGTTAAACACATCACAGAATGGTAAAATGCCCAATTAACACTCCATAATATTCAATTAATATTTTCTGAGTTAAACACTAAGTAAGTATGAGTTTCTGAGGCCCACAAAATCTCGGCGAAGAGGGAATAAAATTATTAAATAAAATATATCAAGTGTACACCTTTTATTTAAAATATTTAAATAACTCAAAAACAATGCGTCATTTGAGAAATTTGAGACCACTATTATGTCTGAAATATGGTGTTTACTCTAGGATGGGTATAACATTCAAATGGTTCATTGTATGGGAAATCTAAGACCACCGATAGGTCCAAAATATGGTGTTTACTCTAATATGGGTATACATTTGGATGTCTCGCTCATGAGATAATATTATAAAATAATATTTAATATATTATTTATTAAAAATAATTAAATATCTCTCAAATGGTGCATTCTATGTGAAATATGAGACCACCGATAGGTCTGGAATGAGGGGTTTACCCTGGACGAGGCATAACATTTGTAAGTGTCGGGCATTTGGACACATCACTCACTAAAATAACCGTTTTTATTTTAATTAATTAATTATTACATTTTTTAAATAATAAATCATTATTATCTCTCAAATAGTGCATCGTATGAAAAATATTAGACCACCGTTGGGTCTGGAACGGGTTGTTTACCCTAGGTGTGGCATAACTTTCACAAGCAGCGGACGTTTGGTCAGGTCGCTTGTAATATTTAAGTTATTTAATAATAATATTAAATAATTAACTTTATTATTTTGATTTAATTATTAATTTAATTAATAAAATTGGAATAAACTATTCATAATCACTTTAAACACCTAAAACGCCATTTTTAAACCGTCATAGGTTTTCAAACACCCAATTTACCACCATTTAAACCACAATTAATTTAGAAATTACCTAATAAATGAAAATCAACAACTCCATTATAGTTTTTGGTTTGAACCAGTGTTCAAATGAACTATTTGAATGTTTATGTTGGACCTATACCCATTGAGGTTTCCATACCAGATAGTTTATGTTTTTGGATCAATCCTATCAAAACCATGCGACCCCAAGACTACTTACAGTGGGACGATCTCCATTGACTTCGGTTAGGAAGCTTGGTGCATGGCTATTCTTTCGGTGGGACGATGGTTCTTCCCATTTCCATACTCATGGTGAAAATTGGGTTTGCTTTGTTGTTTTTCATTTATTTATTTTTTTACACTTTTTCATTATTCCTTAAATTCTGGAAAATGGGGATTTTAAATTTAAAAACAAAAATGAAACCTAATTTGTCAAAGGATAATTCTTAAATGAATTATAAAATAATAATTGTGAAAATTATCATAATACAATGACATATAATTATCAAATAATAATTTATAAATTATTATAAGATAATCCTTATTATCCTTTTGTACGCAGTTATGAAATACAATTATTTTCAGTTAAAAAATGGTAATTTCATCGAGTTATCCAAAGTTTTTTTTATCACTTTGAATTATCATTTTTTTTGTTGTGGAAAATTATCAAGGGTTAATTTATAAAATTAACAAATGATAGTTTTTTTAGATTATTAAAGATAATTGTTAAATAAATTAAGAAAATAATTTGTTGAAAATTATCAAACGATAATTGAAATAATTTATTGAAGGATAATTTATCAAAATTATCAAAGGATAATTAATATAATTATCAAAAAATAATTTCAATATTATCAAAAGATAATTATAAATAGTTATCAAATGATAACTAAAATGAATATTCAAGAGATAATCGTGATTTTTCCAAATGAAAATTATTAAAATAATTCTTCGAAGGATAATTATTTAAATTATCGATGAATAATTATAAAGGACTACCACATGTGTTATCATTTTAATCTAAAGATATTATAATATTTAATGTGGTTAATAATTATTTATAGGAAAATAGTGTGATTGCATGCATTAACATAAAACGATAATCAAGAGATTATCTAGGAGAGAGAAAATGTAATCGCATGTAATATTTTATTTCCTTGTGAAATAAAATAGAGGGATATGATAATTGAATGAGGATTATATTTATTATTATGGATATTTATTATTATTGCATGCGTTAACATAAAATGATAATCCAGAGATTATCCAGGAGAGAGAAAATGTAATCACATGTAATATTTTACTTGTGAAATAAAATATATGTTTTTTGGTCTAGGAACCCTTAATGAACATAGATAATTGGTGAGTTGATGCTTATGATAATAATTTCATGAGGAGGTGTATTGAACCACACTGGGTAGATTTTATTTTCTTCTATAATTGACGACCTTGAGGTAGGTGGTTCCGTTTCAATTAGCCAAATTTATTATCCTTGTATTGCTTGATTTATTTCAATTACTGATTTAAATTAAATTGCTCAATTTTGATTTCAATTAAATTGATAAAAAATTTGATTCCTTTGAATTGAGATATTTGAAATTGTTTTGGCATGGAAATTTGGAAAACCCCCAACTCCATTGAATTGGGTGTGTTTATAGAAATTGGCTAATTTAAATTGTTTAATTTAAATTGTGGATTTGATGGAAATTATTTCAATTAAATTTTTGAATTTAATTGTGTAAATAAATTTTGTAATGATGGAATTGGTTTTTAATGGATTTCAAAGTGGTGAAAATTGCTTAAAATGATTTTATAGAATCCAGTGGTTTTATCTTGTGAAAAAATCATGTTTTTGAATAAAACCTGTTTTGGTTTTAGATAGAAATAAATTGGAACTTTTGAAATGGAAGAATGGGATTGATCATATTTTTAAGAAGTCTTAAAATAGTTCACCCATCATGTAAGAGCGCATGCAATCCTTAGTTAGTTAGTGAGTTATTTGGATACACTCTACGCTATGACAACGTTCTAAAATATACTTACAGTGGGTCACATCCCCGACGGGTTAGTGATGAGTCTCCTTTAGCCAGTGTCATAAAGAAATGTGTATACACATTTTACTGAGTTCACATAGATAGTGTGGAATCCTATTTTTGGTTAATACTATCATACCTTTTGGTAGATAACCATGTTGCTCACTTGTTTATTTATATTTCTGATGTAAATGTATGTTAATATTTGTTTGAACTACTTACATGTTCTGAATTTATATAAACTATTTTATATAAATGTTTTATATAAGCCATTGTTTTAGAAATATTCTATCATTTGTAAAATAATTGCTTAAAATATTTATTTCCATAATTTAAAAATGCATAACATGTTTTGTTTAAATATGATTTCAAACTGACAAACCCATTTATTTAAAAATTGAAAGATTTTATTTGGATAATCTATTTTTGGAATCTATTATGTAATCTATGGTGGTATCCTACTGGGACTCATCTTACACCCTACTTTTTACATCATGTGTTTGTATACTTTCTTCTTCCTGGTTCAAGCAAAGGGAAGGGATCTCTTAGAGGTGGATCTAGCTGTTGAGATTTGGTCTTAGTGAGTTTTTTCCTTTGGGGACTTGGGGTTGTTTCCCCATTTTAGTACATTGGTTGTAGTGATTTGGGTTGGTTTATTCCTTGTTGACTTCTTTTATATTACTCTCATTAGAGTTTCTTTTGTTATTCATATTATCTTGTTTCTTTTCTTCCATGTTTTTGGTGGAAAAATCATTCCCACTTGCATGTTGTGTGATGTCAGGTGCTAGTCGCCGACCCATGGGGATCGGGAATGCCCTTCGGTCTATGTCAGGGTCAGCTCGGTTATCAAGTTACCAGGGTATTCGGGTTGGTTCATGACAAAATGGTATCAGAGGGAGGTTGATCATTTGTCTTGAAGACAATATGATTTTGTGAAATATTGTCAGGACATAGGAGGTAGTTGTGATTGAGTGCCTAGCCAGCTCAAACTGTAATAAACCTTTAGTATCCAAGGGTGGTTAGGGAAATACGTCTTGTGGTTTAGTTCTAGTCTTTTCCCTATTGTGATTTGGATACCGTAAAATATCAATCTTTTTTTTCTTCTGTTGAGAATAATTTCTCTCGTTACTCGGTCTAAGTGTTATTATAATGTATTCCTATTGAATGATGATGTTATGAAACATTATGCACCTAATAAGTCATGTGAATTGGATCCACGAGGAGGATGATATTGAACCTCAGTGAGCGAATCATATTGTGGATTAGAATCTGGTTGAGGTGATCGTGTGTACTCTCCAAACTTTGGGACAGGCACCACCATTCCCCATTCAGGCTCTAGTTGTGGATCCTCATGGGGATGTACTTATAAATTGTTCCCAAGATTTATTTCACTATAAACCATAAGTTTTTAAATGCACCACTGATCCTCAACATGTTGAGGAATGGTTGGTCATGATAGAACATCTTTTTGAGTTCATGGAGACATCGGACGAGATCAAGGTGAAGTGTTATACCCTCGTGTTGAATGGACTAAGAAGGAGATAGTGGGAAACGACAGTGACAACAAAGAAACATGAGGGCTTAGAGTAGAAGGACTTTAAGGTTATTTTCACTAAATAGTTCTATCCAGAGTCAATGGTGTTGGAAAAGGATGTGTATTTTTTCAAACTTGAACAGGCCGATAGAACTGTGGTTCCTGCATATGTTTAGGGCACTTACAGAAGTTCTGCTACAACTTTTTCACTCCATGTAATGGCACAAGATCATCATAACCTTCAAAAACTATGGGGAAATCAAATTCTTTACATACAAAAGAGTTTTATCCACAAGCATCCAGAACTAAGCTTCTTCACATAGTGTAAGAGTCTCCAAAGGAAGTTGATACAGGTCCAGCAACCATGATAGGTATCATTACTATAGATTTGTCTTTAGTGACTGGTCTATTTGATATCGGTGTATCTCACTCATTTTTTTTCAACCCATACCATTAATATTCTTAATCTTCTTATGGATATTTTATATTGTGCACTGGATATTACTATACCCCTTTGTATAAAGAGAGATTAGGGTCTTCGTAGTCCTTCTTGTGTCTTCCCTCTATCAGATTTCAAACTTTCTGGGACGTTTCTAGTACTCGACATGAAATCTCTTGACATCATATTTGGGATAGATTGGATCGTTGCCAATAAATCTGAATTGATTGTTATCTCCGTTGGGTATACCTTACCGCACCTGGCGGTGTGTCTCTTGTCTTTCAAGAAGAATGAGACCCAAGGTTGAACAAGTCCATACCTTCTTATCTAGATTTGGGGAAGGAAATATTAGTGTTTGCTTCTAATTTGGAGAAGTGTTCTCCCTCCAGTTTTTTTCGATTTTCTCATTGTGTTTTATTTTAATTTTTTTGGTTTACCACTGGTAAGAGAGGTTGATTTTTCCATTGAATTGATGTCGGTTCACAACCAGTTTATTTTCCATCTTACCAAATAGATCCAACTGAACTAAAAGAACTAATTTTTCAGTTGGACGATCTTCTTGAGAAAGACTTTATTCACCTAAGTGTGTCACCTTGGGTGGTGTTGGTTCTCTCCGCCCTGAAAGCTGATGGTTCTCTAACATCTTCTCTTCTCGAGATGATTCTTCAGAAATAGAAGGTTTTTGATGAATTCTATAAGCATTAGAAACTCTCTTTATAGTTGGGAGACTAATACCCAATGGTTGTTCTCTAAAGAGGGTGTTATGTGTTATCAAAACTATTATGTTGCGCTGTTAGTGACAAAAAATGAAATAATGGGGGTTTTACATAATTTCCAATGGTTTTTTCACCCAAGAATCACTAAGACATTGTATGAATTGAATCATCAGTTTTGGAGACCATGTATTCTTGAAGTTTTTACCCCGGTTGGGTCATCGACGGCTTGGGAGGCAAGGGAAGTTTTCTCCTTGAATTGTGGGATATTTTGAGATTGTTGATTAGGTGAGGAAAGATATTTAACATTTTAAACTACCACCAAAACTGATGTTGATACATAATGTGTTTCATGTATCACAACTTCAAAATCATTTATCTGACCCACCTCATGTTCTGAGTTGGCGTAATCTTGAAGTAGAACATGTTTTATCTATGACTGAATGACCAGTCATGGTTTTTGATTCTGAGACCAAGGTACTTCATGGGAGGACGATACCTCTAGTCTGTGTGATATGTAATCATGGTTCTAATTCTCATAATATGTGAGATATGGATGAACTAATTAGAGAACAGTGGCCTTGTCTTTTTGAGGTGGAGGTTTCTTCATAAGCTTTCTGGGGATAGAAAGTTCCTATGGTGGGGAGGTTTTAACATCCCATTATTGTTTCAGGTATTAATAAACCCTTTTTTGTTAAATTATTAATATATTGAGTTAAATGGGAAAAATGGTTTATTAGTGAAAAGTTACATTTTTGTTAAACACGTCGCGGAATGGTAAAATTCCTAATTAACACTCCATAATATTCAATTAAATATTTTCTGAGTTAAAAAATGAGTATGTATGAGTTTACAAGGCCCACAAAATCTCAGCAAAGATGGAATAAAATTATTAAATAGAATATATTAAGTGTGCACTTTTTATTAAAAATATTTAAATAACTTCAAAATGACGTGTCATTTGAGAAATCTGAGACCACTGTTATGTCTGAAATATAGTGTTTACTCTAGGAGGGGTATAACATTCGAAGGCTCTGGACATTTGGATTTCTCGCTCATGAGATAAAGTTATTAAATAATATTTAATATTTTATTTATTAAAAATAATTAAATATCTCTTAAACGGTGCATCTTATAAAAAATATGAAACCAATGATGGTCTGGAATGAAAGTTTTACCCTAGACGGGGTATGACATTTGTAAGTGTCATGCGTTTGGACACCTCGCTCGCTAAAATAACCATTTTTATTTTAATTATTTATTTGTTCCGTTTTTTAAATAATAAATCATTATTATCTCTTAAATAGTGTGTCTTATGAAAAATCTAAGACCACCGTTGGGTCTGGAATGGGGTGTTTACCCAAAGCAGGGTATAACTTTCAGGAGCAACAGGCATTTGTTCAAGTCACTTGTAATATTTAAGTTATTTAATAACTATATTAAATAATTAACTTTATTATTTTGATTTAATTATTAATTTAATTAATAAAATCGTAATACATTGTTCATCATCACTTTCATCACCTAAAACCCTATTTTTGAACCATAGGAGGTTTTGAAACACCCGATTTACTACCATTTAAACCACAATTAATTTAGAAACAGCCTAATAAATGAAAATCAACAACTCCATTATAGTTTTTGGGTTGAATCAGTGTTTAAATGGACTATTTGAATGTTTATACTGAACATATACCCATTGAGGTTTTTATACCGGATCGTTTCAGTTTTAGGATTGATCTTATCAAAACCATGCGACCCCAAGACTACTTGCAGTGGGGTAATCTCCTTTGACTTTGGTTAGGAATCTTGGTGCATGGCTATTCTTCCGATGGGTAAATGTTTCTTCCCATTTCCATACTCATAGTGAAAATTGGGTTTGTTTTGTTATTTTTCATTTATTTATTTGTTTTACACTTTTTCATTATTCCTTAAATTCTAGAAAATGGAGATTTAAAATTTAAAAACAAAAATGAAACCTAATTTGTCAAAGGATAATTCCGAAATGAATTATAAAATGATAATTATTCAAATTATGGGATGACAATGACATATAATTATCAAATAATAATTTATAAATTATTATAATATAATCGTCATTATCCTTTTGAATGCAGTTAAGAAATACAATTATTTTCAGTTACAAAATAGTAATTTCATTGGGTTATCCAAAGTTTTTTTATCACTTTGAAATATAATTTTTTTCATTGTAGTAAATTATCAATGGTTAATTTATAAAATTAACAAATGATTTCTTTTTTATATCATCAAAGATAATTTTTTAATAAATTATGAAAAGATGTTGTCAAAAATTATCAAACGACAATTGTAATTATTTATTGAAGGATAATTTATCAAAATTATCAAAGGATAATTAATATAATTATCGAACAATAATTTCAATATTATCAAAGGATAATTATAAATAGTTATCAAATGAAAATTACAATGAATATTCAAGAGATAATCATGAGTTTTCCAAATAAAAATTATTAAAATAATTTATCGAAGGATAATTATTTAAATTATCAATGAATAATTATAAAGGACTACGATATGTTTTATCATTTTAATCTAAAGATATTATAATATGAAATTTGGTTTATAATTATTCAGAGGAAAAAATTATGATTGCATGAGTTAACATAAAACGATAATTGAGAGATTATCCAGGGGAGAGAAAATGTAATTGCATGTAATATTTTATTTCCTTGTGAAATAAAATAGAGGGATGTGATTATCGAATGAGGTTTATAATTATTCTTTTATATATTTATTTTAATTTCATGTGTTAACATAAAATAATAATCCAGATATTATCTAGGAGTGAGAAAATGTAATTGCATGTAATATTTTACTTCCTTGTGAAATAAAATAGATGTTTTTGTTCTAGGAACCTTTGATGAACGTCAAGAATTGGTGTATCGATGCTTATGATAATAATGTCGTGAGGAGGTGTATTGAACCATACTGGGTAGATTATCGTTGCTGCTATTTTTAACGACCTTGAGGTAGGTGGTTTTGTTCTGATTAGCGAAATTTATTATCCTTGTATTGCTTTATTTATTTGAATTATTGATTTAAATTCAATTGCTCAAATTTTCTTTTAATTAAATTGATAAAAAAGCAATTCCAATGAATCAAGATATTTGAAATGGTTTTGGCATGGAAATTTTTGAAACCCCTAATTTCATTGAATTCAGTGTGTTTATGAAAATTGGATGATTTAAATAGTTTAAATTAAATTGTGGATTTGATGGAAATGATTTCAATTAAATTGTTGGATTTAATTGTGGAAATAAATTGTGTAATGATGGGATTGGTTTTGAATGGATTTCAAACTGGTGAAAATATCTTAAAATGATTCGATATAACTCATTGGTTTTATCTTGTAAAAAAGTCATGTTTTTTAATAAAACCTATTTTGGTTTTAAATGGAAAGAAATTGTCACTTTTGAAATGGAAGAATGGGATTGATCATATTTTCAAGAAGTCTTAAAATAGTTCACCCATCATGTAAGAGTGCATGCAAGCCTTAGGTTGTTAGTGAGTTATTTGGATACACTCTACACTACAAAAATGTTCTAAAATATACTTTAAAAGGGGTACATCCCCTACGGGTTGGTGATGAGTCTCCTTTGTCCAGTGGTATAGGGACATGTGTATACACATTTTTCTGAGTTCACATAGATAGTGCAGAATCCTATAGCTGGTTAATAATATCGTACCTTTTGGTATATGACCATGTTTCTCACTTTTTTATTTATATTTGAGATATAAATGTATGAAAATAATTGTTTGAACTACTTACAAGCCTAATGAATTTATATAAACTATTTTATATAAATGTTTTACATAATACATTGTTTTATAAATATTCCATAATTTTTAAAATCATTGCTAAAAATATTTATTTCCATAATTTGAAAATGTATAGCATGATTTGTTTAAATATGATTTTGAATTTACAAACCTGTTTATTTGAAAATTGAAAGATTATCTTTGGATAATCTATTTTTGGCATCTGTTATGGAATCTTTAGTGGTATCCTACTGGGCTTAGGCTCACACCCATCTTTTTCCTTCGGGTGTTTGTAGACTTTATTCTTCTAGGTTCGAGAAGAGGTAAGGGATCTATTAGAGGTAGACCCGTCTGTCGAGATTTGGTCTTGGTGAGTTGTGTCCTTTGAGACCATGGGGTTGTTTTCCCATTTTAATACTTTGGTTGTAGTGATTTGGGTTAGTTTATGCCTTGTTGATTTATGGTACATTACTCACAGAGGAGTTTCTTTTGTTATACATACTATTTTGTTTCTTTTATTCTGTATTGTTGGTGGAAAAATAGTTCTCACTTGAATGTTGTGTGTTGTCAGGTGCTAGCCACTGACCCATGGGGATTGGTAATGCCCTTCGGTCTATGTTAGGTTTGGATTGGTTATCAGGTTACCAGGGTATCTGGGTTGGTTTGTGACGCTTTCAGGGTCTTTTTCTATAGAAATCTTTTCCATGAATTTAAAAAGTAATATATTTATAATTATTTTCTATCTCTTTAGTATATTTCATCATCATAATCTCATATGAAACCATTGTACTTAAAAAATTATCTAAAGTGGTTGTTGTTAAGTCCCTTTCTTCAATAATAGACACTTTAGAATTGAAGTGTGAATGTAATCAACTCAATTTTTTTTAATTATAGAAACATTTTAATTCATTTTACCAAGCCGTCTTTCCCCCCATAACTTCTCCAATAACTATATTAAAAAAATAATCCATTGACTCTATAAAATATATCTTCAAATTCTCAAACTAATTTCTCAAAACAAAAGTTTAGTCTCATACACCTTGGAGTTGGCTGCATAGATATATGAGAGTTTACTTCACATCTTCTTTTAGGACATATATCTTATAACCATCATCTAAATCACATATAACAATACACCACTTAAAGAATTTATATTCATAACATCAACCTCTCAGTCCTTATTGTCTAAAAAAAATTGAATCCAATTTGATATAAAGTAATAATTCCATTAATAGAAACAATAAAAACTTTCATTCTCATAGATATGAGACAATGCATCTTCTAATTTTCCAGAGTTAAATTTTTTTTCCATAAAATACTGAACTTTTTGTATTGTTAAATGGAGTCTACATGTTAAATATTATCAAAAACTTATATTTGGACAAATTTTTAACCATTTTTCTCAGGTATTAATTGTAATTATTAATTATAATGTCACTAGGTGATGGGAAAAAATTACTTCATTTAAACTTTTAACCCATTTTTATTAATAGCATCCTTATTGAGAGGATATTGTTCCCAATATTATTATAAAAAATATGCTTATATCTAGTAATGATCAATAAAAGAACATAACAAAGAAAATACAAACATAGACACACACTATTTACACTTGGATCATCCCCAATGTGGATATTAGTCCAAGGAGTGTTGTAAGTTCACTACTCCCACACTCATGTAATATGAATCAAGTTCAATTATAATGATCACAACCCAATATAAAGAAAAAAATCAATACCTTAGATCTTAGTTATAATATAATCAATAGAATAAAATGAATAACATTAATAATATAACTTTCTAAAATGGATGTGAATTGAAGCATACATGAATTCCATTAACACAACATTGATCTTCTTATTCCTAAAATAATCATATCAATTATTAAAACATCTCTCTAATATCTTCAAGTTCATCAGTCTTCTTAAATTTTTCTTATTTACCTTTTATATGGCTCCTCAAAGCTTCACAAATAGTAAAATCTCTCTTCAAATTCAAGATTCAAATTTATTCACCACCATCTACAACAATATCAATCAAGGATATGACTACTTGATTTTATCCATTCAAAATATATTTATAATGCTATTATTCCATCTTAAAAAATATTCTTAAATAACAAATTATCTTATATGGAAATTTTAAATGTTTTGAGCTATTTAAATGAGAGCTTCACTCTTCCACTAAGTCTTTATCTTAATCAATGTCAATTATCTATAAAAACATTCAAAAAATACTCCCATAGAATCACTGATGATTTCATTATTTAAAAACTATAAAATACTCATGGAATATATTTTTGTGTTGAAAAATAGATTTGTAGCATCATATGAGCAACAACATTAATCTATTTGCGAACTCTACTTGCAGAACATTTGATTCCATTTGAATAAAATTTATCACGATTGACTTAATAATTTGCATGGTCAATCTCCATTTAATTTACCAATTTTTAAATCTCTACTTACAAGTCAAATATTATTGAGTAATATAATATTACATGTTTATTTTGTGTTAGGAAGATCATGTATCTCTACTCAAGGTAATTTTTATGGTTCTATTTAAGTTGTTTCTTAGTGTATACTTCTTATAACTCTTTTATGTATAGTAAAACTCCATGTTTTGTTCAATGAATCTCATTTTAAATTAGTATAATTTCATATCTATTAAACATATATCAATATGTTTCTATTTGACCCATTTACTTCACATAACTCTTACTTAGTGATTTTGATGAGTGTTTCCTTCTACGTGCAATTCCATATTTTTAAAGCATATGTAATTGATATTTTACCATCCTATAAGCATCAACAAATCACATATAAAACTTTTATTTTTATTAATAATTTTTGGAAAAAAAAATATAGCATCAATAATATTTAAGGGTGTAAAGGGTGGAGGAACCTAAAAATATTATTTTATATGATTTTGGATAGAATTTTCCAAGATGGTACTTGTTTTGTGATAAATATTTTTCATATGAAAACCCATAAGTACCCCATCATAGGTTTATAACTATTCCACCATTCATAAATAATGTTATTTAAAAAAAATTAGAGTAAAATTAAATTTATAGTATAATAAGATTTATTAATAGGTTTTGTAATACCCCATGTTAGATGGGTTATGAAATTTAAGAGAAGTTTTGAATTTTCATTTTGGTATAATTTTGAGAGGAAAAAAACTAGAGATAGGTTTAAAAATGTTTGATCAACCTTATGAGGTGTTTTTGGATGGTTTTTAAGGTCTCATATGTGTTATGAGTGTTCAGGAGGAAGTCAGAGAATGCCAAGTTGTCGGGATACTGGTTTATAGTAGCATCAGGGCAGTAGCTAGATGTTGGGATGGGAAAAAGTCTAGAACTCTACCTAGGCTCATTATGTATCCAGTGGGCCACCGGATCACTAGTGAGCTTCGGGGAATATTTTTAAATGGGGGAATTTTCTTTCTTTTATTGTCAGGGGTTTCAGGTTTTAGGGAAGCATGGGCTCGGGAGGAGGCTATTTTAGCCACTCCTCCTCTCCCCATTCCCTCTATAAATCCACTTTAGTTGGGGGTGATTGCATGTGTGTTTTATTGATGATTTGAGGTAAGATATTCCAATTTTTCCTCTATTTTTACTTATAATTCATATATCACTAAATTTGGGGGATTTTGTTTAGCATTTTGTGATAATTTCAACCAGATCATGGTAGAAATAATCCCACTTGATGTGGGATTAATATGGATGGGATAAATGATATATCAAGACAATTCCTACATGTTGTCATAGGTAATTTTAATTGAGGTATGTTTTCCTATGATTTTTCTTTGATTTTATGAAAAAATTAGGTGAAATAGACTATTATAATGGTTATTTAAATTAGTTATTTTTATTGGATTAGGTTTAGGGTTATACTAAGAGTAGTTTACACCCATTTTCCTATGGTTTTGGTGACCAAATTTTTCCCACTGAGATTTTAGGCATTATGCCTATTTTTTATAATTTTTTTAATTAATTATAAAATGTTATAATTAATTATTTAGTGTTGATTTCAATGAGATAGGGCCTTAAATGGGTGGATTATGGCTATATGGATAGATAAAGGATCAGATAATCTCAGTCCAAACTAGTAAAGGAAGTGACTTCATGGATGAGGTAGGTGGTCCCTTGTACATCTGTGATGGTATATTCATTTACTTATTTATGTTTGTAATGTGGTGTGTGGTATTTCCACGATGAGTGATCAACCTATTTAAAATGGAATAATTTTTTTAAAATTAAATGAAACACCTAGTGAACTATACAAAGTTATAAGGGTCGTGATGGATATTTGGGAACTGGATTGATTTCCTCAATCAGTAATGGTAGAGTCCTCAATGATGAACATATTCCCTATAACACTTGGTCCTAGAGAGGTATAATTATTCAAAGTGAATGTTATTTAGTGGACCTTAGTATAGTTTCCTTGGTTACCACCAAGTAGAGAGAGATAATAAATTGGTAAGTTTGACCCAGGTAGGCAGTGTGAGGACTAAGTAATTTCTTGAAGTCATTGGGAAGATTATGAAGACCATGGGGTGAGTGTTCTTTCCCCATAAAGAGATGATTACCTAGGTGAGTACACCCTCATAAGACTAATAGGTAGGTTAGGTTTTTGGAATGACCTAGAGTTTCTTGGAAATGGTATGGGCTTGATGTAATCTCTTGTATGATATTTTTCCTAGGAGTTCAATGACGCATCAAAGAGACTTTGAAAATGTTGAGGGACATTATTCCCTCCAAGTTATGGGTGTTGATCCAAGAGAAATAATTGAGATAAGAAGACCCATAAAGGTCATCGTGGATATAATTAGACTTATGGGACCACAATGGGTTCCCAGGTGACATGTTTACCCTTGTGAGAGGGTGTTTACGAGATGTGGATAGTGATTATTATGGGTGTCTCCTTAGAGCTTGAATTGATTATGTGAGTTTTTTATGGATACAGAGAAGTAGGCCATGAAATTAAAAGTTTTTCCTTGATTATGTGGGATGGGTTGGACTTAGGGACCACCCTTATGATATTCTTATCATGAGATGATTTAAAAGATACAGACTTTCCTCTAATAGAACAGATATAAATCAATGTGCGTGTATTTATAAACATGGTTGGGGATTCCTAGGACTCTATACTTGGGTCTATGATTACCCTTTTAGGAAACCATATATATATATTTATATATATAAATATATTGATATCTATGGATATAGGAAACCTTGTACGTAGATATTTAATCTATGGTGTTCATGTGCATAGATGTTCATCTATGGTTGTGGGATGCCTTGAACTAGCCCTTAGTTCTGGGGTACACATTATACATAGATATTAATACATGGTGTAGGATTCCTTGGACTATGTCCTTGGATATATGATATCCCTTTGTGGTTCCCATTCTATATATTATGTGATATGGGGATGCCTTAGACTATGTACTTAGATCTATGATGGCCCGTTTTGGGTCCATATATATATATATATATATATATATATATATATATATATATATATACTGATATAAGGTTAGAGATTCCATGGATTTAGAGATCAGATGATACTGTTTGGACTTTTTTGAATTTTCTACCTAGAGTCATGAAGATTTTTGTTTGGGCTTCCATAGATTTTGAGCCTAAGTGATATTGGTTTGGTATGGTCATACGATGTGCTTAGGGACATCTAGCACTAGATGAAGCAGGTATGGTTGGCCCCTGGTGTCATGTTGGAACTCAAGGATCGACGGTAGTTATATGTTTATGATTCCACAATTTATATTATGTATTCATATAAGCATATCACATGTATATATCACTACACTTACTGGTTATGTATGGGACCTTGTTGGTGGTGCTCTATCGAGTTATGTACTCACTCCCTACTCAGGCATCCATGGCACTTGGTTACTTGATCCACTCTTCAATAATTGTAGGTTCATGTTCGGAAAAGGCCTAGAGTAGCATGATTGATTAGAATATATTAGGAAGTATTAGGATATTGGAGCTTGTTATAACTTGGTGATTCATTAAATACTTTTATTTTATTTATTTTTTATTTATTTTACTTTTTAGTGATCATCCTAGTTGGTGATCAATACATGTATGAAATTCAATTTCAACATTCATTTATTATTGATGGTTCTCATTTATTATTCTTGCATACTATAATTATTCTAATGGATTGTTTTAGTTAATTTTATATTATTGATTAATCTAAAATGGGGTTATAGTCTTCCCATAGTACTACCCTAGACCCCCGCTACTAGTCGGTAGAATATGGAATATAGAAATGTGTACCTGAGGTCACGTAATGCTCCGGTCTAGTTATTGTTTAAAATGAATCGAGGTGGAATGTTACAAAGTAGTTTTAGAGAATCTATATGAATGATATCACATGTTTATCAGAGTATATTTTATTTTTTATTACTATTTTTAGATATGGTAGACAAGATACATAAAAATGTGTCGAAGCTTATGATAGATTTCAGGATGGTGCATCGCGAGCACCTTTTCTAGTGGAGGTCCAGGTTACTAGGGATATGGGATTATTGTTCTTATTTTTCATTGTTACAATTCGATGATTTTACCTTAGGTAAAACATATGAGATTTTGAGTTTCATGTTTTATTATAGATTTTATCTCTTGTATTATAGAGGTAAGAGGAATCTTCATGCATTATGTTTAGCACATAATATTTACATGACATGTGCCTTTTCATGTTTTATTTTTCTAATGATGAGATTTAATTTGTTTAAAGTGTCAAAAATATTATATGATGTTTTCTCATATAATTTATTGGTGGAATTATAATCAGCTAAGCTATGATGTATTTCTTTCTGATGGTAGGTCATGTGGATCTCATGGAGAGACACTCATTGAAGATTGTTGTTACACGGTTACCCTATGTATAGAAAGTATGGTGAACTGAGTACATTAGTACCATTACTAAGTTCATTGGTGATAAAACCCCAAGTGGATGAATTTGAGACTAGTTATGACCATGGGATACTCAAAGAGGATCTTGGTAAAGTGATGTTGTTATTTATAAATGATTATAGATAAGAACATAATTCTCAAGGGGGTGACTCTCAAATGTGGAGTCCTAGTGAGGATCACCCTAAGATCATGATTCTTGAGTGGGGTAGTATCTTATGTAGATTCTTGGTGAGAATCAGTGCATGTGATAGATTAATGGGTAGGCACTTGATGCCGAATATGGATGTGATACCCTATAGTTGGTGTTGAAATTTGATTTGCCTTGTGGTTTTGATATGGGGACAAGAAGGTGATTCTAGTGAGGTGTAACCTTCATGAGACTCTGTTCATGGGATAAGTGAGAGAGCCTAACCCTTTTGATATGAGTCTTAGAATAAGTGAACTGAGTGTCATGATGTCATGAGATGTGGTATACTAGGGTAACTCAAGTGAGGGGTTAGTCCAGGTATGTGGGTGCCTTGGATACATCAATCATGAGTAGATACTTCAAGTTTTCAGATTGATGTATGTGAGGTGTTTCCAATTATATGGTTTAGGCATGGGGAAGCCATGGGTTTTGTGATTAATATCACCTTGAGATCCAATACTTAGTATCCAGGATTTTTTTTGGAGGTAATGATCAGTAGGATACCCAACCTTGGTGATTTTGGGTGTGGTTCCCAATGAGGTTGAGGATAGTGATACTAGATGGATGAATATAGGGTGATTATAAAGCATGGACAGATGAATATGGTAAATTGATGATGTTTGGGTTGGAAGTTTATCATGCGGTAGAACATGGCATAGGTGAAATTCTTGATTTTAAAGACGAGTGCCAAGATAATTTCTAACTTTATGAGACTAGAATGCTCGTGGATAATGGTTTGTGGTTAGGCGTGTTAGCCTAGGACTAATGGAATATGACTCATGGGAGTATGAGGCAATTCATGAGATTAAGTGGTATGGTAACGTAAACTCATTGTCATTTTATGGGATTGAGGCAGTGTATTCTAGTGATGTAAAGTGCCTATTAGGTTTTGGGAGTAGTGGATTGGGCCATGTGCAAGACGTTATGAATAATAGGCCTATATAGGAATGCAATTCATGTCATGATTGTAACACTGAAAATTTATACAATTATAAAATTTTATTCAATAGATTATGTGACACTCAACATCGAGATCAAAAAATCCATGAAATACATTTCTTTAATTTTAATCTCTTTGATAGCTTACAAAACATGTAACCCTAAGTCTAAATAAATCATAATATATTATATCATTATAAAAAATTTGGTAAATTGGTGTGTATTAATAGTACTAACTAAATTATGTAAATTATGTTTATAAATTGATTAAAAATATAATAATAATCATTTAAAATAAAAATAAATGTTTTCTAAAAACTGTATTTTTTCTAAAAGTCGGTTTAGTCACGCTTTGCGCGTATAATTTAAAATTAAATTTTAAAAATTTCAGAAAATTTATTTGATAAAATGAACTTAATTTTTAAAATTATAATATCAAAATTATCTTTAGGGTGAATTTTTTGGGATTTTTTTGAAAAGTTTCCTTTTTTAAGGAATAGTGAAAATTCTGAATTTTAAATAAAAATTATCTTTTCGTTTAAATTATTTATAATGTTTAATTATATTTTGAATTGGTTTTAAAGTAAAATTAGTTCAATTATATATAAATTAATCCACTTTAGGTCATTGGAATTATTTTTATATTGAATTTTTATATAAAAACTTTGTGAAATTTTGAACATTTTCTCTTTGAAAACTTGATTTCTCGTCTTGTTTATGGGATTAATTTTAAATTAAAATTTTACACTTATATGAATGGAATTTGGAAAAATAGAATACATATTTTTAATTAGAATAATTTATATAAACTAATAAGGTGAACTTAATTTTTTACCAAAATGAATAGTAAAAACAATAAAAATTATTTATTGCGGTTAAGGTAAAAATATATTTATCGGTGGTTAGACTAAAAATATAAGGGTTAAAATGAACTAAAAACTTATATAAAATAAATTTTATATCCATATATAGACATTATAATGTTTATGGATTGATAATACTCCATGTTGGACCCTTTTGTCTTTTGAAAAAAGTGGGTAAACCTTTTTCTTTTAAAAAATTACAAGTGTGTCACTCATCTCACTTATAAAAGGCCACCCACTATCCTCTATTCATCACACATTAAAACCATTTTTTTCCAATACTTGACCAAATAAATTTCCAAATATCGTCCTATAATCCTATAAGTCTTATTTTAGTAATAAATCTAACCTAATAAGTATTTTAGTGAAAACCTAAGGATGTTGCCCAAATAAGAGGTAACGTTCTTCAACGAACATTTTTATTTTATTTATTCCTCCACCACATTACACTACTAGAAAAATGACCTATACCCATAGTTCAAAATTGTGGGTATAGCTCCCAAAACCGTGGGTATAGCCTATACCCACGGTTTTAGGAAATGTGGGCTGGAAAGGCGTCGATATAGGGGTCTTAACCTATACCCACGGTTTTTGGAGAACCGTGGGTATAAGGGAGTCAGATGTGGCACAATGATGTTACAGCGTGGAAAACAACTGACCCCACGGTTTTCAAACCGTGGGGAATTTAAATCAAAAAATTCCGTCATTGGGGGGTATTGAACCCAAACCTCATCCTACGCCTCACAGGCACATCCCACCAACCAACCAACCCAGCTGCGATGCTTATTTGTTATATAACCATATATCCGCCTATATATATTAGTAAAACCCAACGCGGTATTCAAATTTCAAAAATCGCGGCCCGACAGAATCCAACCCGCGTCTAATAAGCACTTCACAGGCGCCCCAAACTAGCGGACCAACCGATTTGCGATAATTAACTGTTATATATACATATATCTGGGAATATATATTAATATTATCTGGTGCAGTATTTAAATTCAAAAAATGCTACCATAGGTATTCGAAACCGCGACCTACAAAACCGGCACTGAAGACTTTACCAACTGAACAAAAGATTTTTGATGTTATATATCTATATTATAGTAAATATATTAATCTAAACCGTGAAAAATGTATTCCCCGCCAATTTTTTTTCATGTACCTCCTAATTTTATTTCCCCTCCATAACGCGGGAAATCTATACCCACGGTTCTGGAGAACCGTGGGTATAGGTCCTCAAAAAAAACCCAATACCCACGGTTTTGAAGAACCGTCGGTATAGGTCTTCAAAAAATACCCTATACCCATGGTTTTATCCAAAACCGTGGGTATAGGTCATAAAAGAAAACTATACCCATGGTATTTGGCACAACCGTGGGTATAGGTTCACATACAATCCCTATACCCACGGTTTTGGAAAACCGTGGGTATATACCTATTTTCCAGTAGTGTTAAATTTTTATTAAACCATGATGATATAATAATATCAGTATATTCCATATACTAATATTTTTTTATGTTAATTTTATTTCTTAAAACCATATCAACTTCCATCAAATGGGTTACAAAATCATCGTTTGTGTATACAGCAGACTACCACCTCGCAAACTGATATCATTCGTTTTTCCATTACCACCTCTCACAGTTGGTAATGATTATAGATATAAAGTATATATATGATATTTATAAAATAATTATACATATGTATTAATTATGTCATATTTTTTTTACTTTCCATTCCGTAGGGGATACGATAATGTCACTCGTGTTTAAGGACTACCACCTTATGAAACAATGTGATTCATTTTTCACAAATTCTTTACATGAAACGTAATAAGGATAAACTTAATAAATATTCTTTATATAAATGACATAATTATGATATTAATTACATATTTATCATTCTAAAAATATAATAAATTATTTTATTTCTTTCATAAAAAAATGATAACATCGTTCGTGTATGTGTGGACTATTGCCTTCACGAAGCAACGTGACCCTATTTTCATCACTTCGCCATATGGATGATATATATAAGTATATTTAAATAAATAAATGGTATTAATGATATTATTATTATTATATAAAGATAAAATATTACTTACCTTCTTTCCATATTGATCATTGGAAAATGGAAACATTACTCATGCGTACGTACAGCCTACCATCTTCATGATCGTAACATACTTCATTTTTTATAACCATATTTCATGATTTGTTTTAAAAATAATATTGATGTAAAAATATGATAATTATTTCATGATTATTATTCTATAGATTATGTAACTATATAAAATTAATAATCTAATCTTTCATGATGAAACACGCATGTGAAAATAAGGCAATTAACACCCAAAACAATGAAAATAATGAAATATAGTAATGAAAGGGTGATAAGATTTTATAAAAGGATCATATATGATATTATAAATATTAATATGGTTTTATTATAAGTTAATAAAATTTCTAAACCTACAATACATGAGTTTAAAGAATGTTCAACCAAAAGGAATCATGAGGTAAGGGTTTATCATCTCACTTGTACTTCCATGAGACATATGCCATATTCACCACTTATTTCTTATGTGTGGTGTTTATACTACCATTTTTTAGGTTATATAATGAATTAATTTATATTAATGGTATTTAAAGTTTCATTAAAATTTATTTATTTCATGGGGATTATGATTCAAAAGTTACTAAAGTGGTAAGGGTGTATTTCACAATCTCATCATTATTCAGGGTTATTTTTGTTATGTATCTTTTAGGGTAATTATTTGATATCTCTATCATAAAATCAATATATTTTATTCTCCTATAATTATTAATAAACTTTTTAAATTAATCAGGCCATTTTTCCTCTCTTTTTTATTTAAAATTATTTAAAAAATGTTCTTAAGAAAATATGACTTTATTTCTCTCTTCGGTCTGAAATCCTTTTTCATCAAAACCCATGTTTTCTAAAAAAACAATTTTTTAAACTTTTCAAAATTATTTATTAAATATATTTGTAACCATTTTTAATTTTTTTCAAAAAAAATTGAAATAAATCTTCATGTCATTTTCAAAATAATGCATGTTTTGATTTTACCGCAAATGTGAAAGGAATATTTGTTTTAATGTACTCAATATGTATAGAATTTATTTCCATCATGACCACTCAATGTTTTAAATATTACTTTATAAGTTTCAAAATTTATTTTTAAATAAAAGTGTCTTCAAAAAGTTTTGATAACTTTTTGTTTTAAAAGTTTATTTTCAAAAGGAAAAAGATATTTTCCTTAAGAATGTTTTTAAATATATTTTTATGGAATTTATATTCATCAATGACACCAACCCTTTATTTTACTTATGATACACTATGGATATATTGTATTGATATCATCCTTATTCTTTATTTGGGTGATTTATAATCAGTTTGATTGATGATGTATAATTTTATTACCATTCATAATTTTACTCTGAATAGTTTATAATTTTTTTTATTTATTAGGTTAAGTATTAGCATTTAGTATGTTAGTTTTTTAATATGAATGTTTATGTTGATTATGGTTCACCCCTTTCATATGAGGAATGCATTGGACTTTTTAAGTGATGGGTGTTCCCTCTATATCCCATCAATGCATCGGTAGGTCTCATGAGACAAACTAAACTACATTGTGGCCAAGGCCTTACCCATTTATATAGATGTATTGGAATAAGAACTTGATAGTGATAAATTTATTGGAAAAAAGCCTCAAAGGTATGTTTTAGATGTAAAAAATTCTACATTACGTCATTATGAATTTAGTTATTTATATTTCACGTGATAATTATATTAGTTACAATATGCATGGTCAATTTTCAAGCTCATGTTATTATTTATATGGAATTATTTGATCATATTTTATTCCAACCATATTATGAATCATTTATTGATTAAATATCACGTTTTTTGGTTATTTACCTTACCATATTGATTATATCTTATTTATTCAAAACTTCTATTATAATATTACCCTTATTGGGCATCTGATATCACCCATTTATTATGTTTTATTTTCCCTAAGATTCAAAGAAGTATTTTTTGATTGATATACATGGATATGCTAAGGGGAATAATTTAATTATAAAAGAAAAATAATTATATATCTTATGTTTTAAAATGTAATGTGAATTTCAATTATTCATCTAGTTTACTAAGACTACTAAACTAAGATATGATTACTTATATCTTATGTCAATTTAATAAAGTAGACACTAGATATGGGCTAATAGGGTCAAGTAATTGCATTTGGTATCATAGGAAGTTTTTTAGAAACCTTGGGAACTGGGTTTAGAAAAACATAGATTATGGAGAAAACAATATTATATAATTTTAGTATAATTATAGAAGAACATACTAAATTTTTTGTAAGGAATATATTATTTGTTTTTTATTAACAATTCATCCTAGTCTAGATACAACAAGTGGGTGTGGGTCTGACATAGAGGTACCTATGGGTAATAACTCCAAAAAGGGTACATTGGGCTTTACCTAATCATCACCTCATACAAAAAAACAAGTTTTAATGCACACATGTTTTGACACTCTCATTGGATATACTTAGGATAAATTACATTTTCTTTACAAACCATTATGAAGGAGTTGAAAATAAAGATATATCCAAAGAAACCATATTGATGAATATGAGATTATCTTTGCATAAAATTTTCAATTTAGGTGTTTTTATAGTTTTGGGATTATACGTTATGTTTTATAATGTTATAATATAATCTAGTATATTCTATAATTTATAAATGGAACCTATCAGAATGAATGGGAACCACATTATTTCACATAATCCAAAGAGTAATAATGAGCATTTATTTGATGGTCTTAATCTAATATTTCTAAGAGAACTAGTCTTCCAAAAATTATTAACATATTAGGACATGGTATCATGTGACAACAAAAAATATAAATAATTATATAAGTATTATGTATTTTAATGGAATCAAGAGAAGAAGAGGATAGAAAAGAAAAAATATGGATAAAGGGAAGAAGATAGAAAAGGATTTTCCCACATGTGATAATTATGGAAAGAAACTCCTTGGTAAATGCTTAAAAGTAAAAGAAGTTTTCTTTAAGTGTAGAGAAAATAAACACCATGATCTTGATTGTAAGGGTAAGAAAAAGGTTTTTAATGTTAAATGATTCAACTATAAGGGGATGGGGAACTACACAAATGAATGATCCAAGCATAAAAAGAATATACATCAAAAGAAGATAATAGATCATGTTCAAACTTATGTTATTACCATAGAAGAAGTGGGATGATTATTGTGATTGTGTTTAGATTAAAATATTATGTCATTTTATTATTTTATCAATGATATCCTGGTTATAAGAATTATGAAATGTATAGGGATTCTACTGTAGTACTATTTCATATATGATTTAAAAGTGTATATTGAACGATATCGATGACCAAGAAAAATGATTTAGTGGAATGTTGAAATTCTTGGAAGATGAATGATTAAGGGAAATATAACACTTAATATGTTTCTAATGTTGAGATAATGATTTTGGGATAAATAGATGATTGATAAGGATAAAGTAAATTGGATAGTACTGACTACCTTGGAACTGATTAATAATTTGTTGATAAAGTGGTTTATGTTATCATTGATGGAGTTTATATAATTTTTTTATTAAAGGAATGTATAAAATAATATATGTTTTATTTAATTAATAATGAATAATACATGTTTTTAATAAGGTTTTATGGTAATTTATGTTATTATTAAGGTATTCATATTCTTGGTATGTGATGATTAAGAGCTACTGCATGTTATTTGGGGGATTAATGATAACTTCATTTTAGATATTCGGTGACCTTATTTCTAAAGTTTTGGATATTTATATTTTGGAATGGTCATAAGGTTAACCATTTATTAAATGGTTTAAGTTAAAATTTGGATGATGTTTTAGAGATTAATATGTTACATCACCATATGGAGATTTATGCATATTCTATAACTTTTACTAACCATTTGTTCATAATAATATCTAGAGATCGAAGGAATGACTTATAATTATACTATGGATATTACAATCCATTAAAAGTAAAAAAATTTAGTGATTCGGGCATAAAAAAATCATTTTTGGATATTAATTTCTTTGAGTAAGTGATGAATTGTAAATTGATCGAAGCATGACCAAAAGATGGAATTATGCTTATGAAATATAAACTTATCATGTAAGTATATATAATAATATTTTTATAAAGTAAAATAATTCATAAACTTTAGGAAAAATATATTGAAACAAAATGTTATCCTAATACTTTCATTTATGTTGAACCGATGGTCTTTTAAATCCTTAAAGATTTATAGTTTTAAGGTCATTAACTTTCCATTGATCATTCACTTTATTGTGATCAATGACCTCTATCACTCTATATAATTATTTACGCTTTTTTTTCATGTTCATATCTTAAATTTAAACCAATTTTATCTAACTTATAAACATAGTTATGTGATATTCTATATGAACTTTTTACTCCCCTTTCTCTCTTATTAAGATGGTGTTTTATTAACCCTTTTTACGATGTGGGTTTTTAAGAAAGGTACTTTCAAATGAAAACACCTTAATTATGGAGATCAAGATTAAATTGTGAGGAAATAATTTATTTTTTGGGAGAATGTAACACCCCTAAATTCTAAAAGAATAATAGTTTATTCTATATCATATGTGACACACAACATCAATCTTAAAAACCCTGAGAAATGAATTTCTTTAAAATTATTCTCTTTGATATCTTACAGAACACACAACCCCGAGTCTAAATGAAGCATAATATAGTATATTGTTATAACATAGCAGTTAAATTAGTAGGTAATAATAGTATAAATAAATTATTAAAATTATACTTATCTATTTATTATAAATATAATAATAATCATTTAAAAGAAAAGGAAATGTTTTCTGAGAAACTTTTTTTTCAAAAAGATGGCTTAGTCGCGCTTTATGCACATAATTTAAAGTTAATTTTTAAAACTTTTAGAAAATTTATCTGATAAAATTAACTTAATTTAATAAATTAAAATATAAAAATTACATTAGGGTGAATTTTTTTTTATTTTTCTGAAAATTTTCATTTATTGATGGATAGTGAAAAATATTGAATTTTAATTGAAAACTTTATTTTCATTTAAATTATTTATAATGTTAAATTATATTTTTAATTGGTTTTAAAGTAAAATTAGTAAAATTATATATCAATTAATATAACTTAGGTCATTGAGATTATTTTCATATTAAATTTTTCTATAAAAACTTTATAAATGATTGAATATTTTTTCATTTAAAATCTGGTTTCTCATCATGTCTGCGGGATTAATATTAAATTAACTTTTTCCAATTCTGTTGATTGAATTTGGAAAAATATATTCCATATTTGTAATGGGAATAATTTATATTATCTAATAAGTTCAACTTAATTTTTTACCAAAATTACCACTAAAAAAGTGAAAATTATTTACTGTGGTTATAGTAAAAATGGATTTTTCAAGGGTTAAACTAAAAATATATGGGTTATAATGACCTAAAAACTTTTCTAAAATCTATTTCATGGACATATTTTTACCTTATAATGTATAATTATCAATAATAATCTATTTTCAATTCTTATGGCATGTGGAAAACTTGGGTACACCTTTTTCTTTCAAAAAAATTACAATTGTGTCACTCACCTTACTTATAAAAGGTAACCCCCCATATTCTCTTCATAACACCTTCTGTAACATCCCATGTTTTAAGAAATAAACACTATGTTCAATAGCATATATGATACCCCACATCGAGCTTAAACAAATAACTAAATATTATTATTTAAATGTTATCATTATAACCTAGTCATTGGAATGGCAGGAATGAATAGTATCAACTGAATTATGAAAATAAGATTTACACATGTTTAAATAATGATTCATTGGTTACCAAATTTATTAGAAATGGAAATGAAAACCAATTGAATATAAAGGATGTGTTTTTATGAAAACCTATTTAAAAAGTGAATAGTTGTGTTTATAAAATCATATCACCCTTTATAGATTTTTATTCAAGAAAAAATATATGTTATATATTCAAAGTAATGTTTTAAATTCATCTTATATGTTTTCTAGATATGATATAAGAACAAATTCATTTTTTCGAATAAAAAAAGTATTTTTTTCTAAAAATACAGTTTTACTACATTTTGATGGAGAACCTATTTAAAATTTAGTTTTTGACACCTTTATATGTTCTATTTGATAAAATAAACTTCCTATTTAGAATTGGTATATAAAAATTTACTTTGGATGAATTTTTGATATTTTTCTGATAACTATCATGTTTTGATGAATAGTAAAAATACGCTAAATTTTAATTAAAAACAACTTTTTCTATCTAGATAATTTATATGGTTAAATCATATTATTTAATGGTTTTAAAGTATAAATATAATATATTTTTATAATTTAATCCAATTTTGTTCATTATAAGTAATTTTACATTGAAATTGTACATAAACATATGTCAATTTTTGATAGTTTTTACTTCTTAAAAACACACTTTCTAGTTTTGACAACGGAAATTAATTTTAAATTAATTACTACAATTTCTGTGTTTTGAATTTGGAAAAAATGATTCCATATTTGGTCCAAATTTTTTAAATAGGCACCTTATTTTTGACATTATGAATAGTAACATTAGTAACTATTTTTATTTACCATGGTTAAAGGGTAAATCAGATAAATAAGGGTAAAAATAATATTATAATAATTTAAAACTACCCTAAAACATGTCCTAATACTATTAGATGAGATATTTTTGACCATTATCATCCTTAGGCCGAAATATTTCCATTTGGGATCCACTTGGGTGTGAAAATGACATTTTATAATTTTTAATTTAAAGAAAAGAGAAATAAAACATAAACATGTATCTTTTAATAAAACAATTTTAATATAGAGTTATATAACTTATATATATAAATATAAATATTCATTATAAATCTAAAAATATTTCCTACATCATGGTATTTTATTTATAATTTTTAGACATTAAATAAATAAATTTATTTATGACACAATGATGATGCAGTGATTACCTTATTAATGAGAGATTCAAATAAATGATATTATAAATATTAAAATAAATGTAATTTATCATTTTGATTCCATAAAAGAATTTTCTATATTATTATGACATATTATCTTTTATTTAATGATTTTTTTCGAATGAATCTAGTTTTTATGACCTTAACAAAAATCAATTACTAAATAGCGTCAAAATTGACATAAATGAGTTTTTAAAACAAATACTATTTTATTAAATGATATAATAGTACTAAAAATCTGATATTTGTCCAAATGACTTATATAATGTTAAAAATGTCATTAATGATCTAATTATGGTTCTATTTTCATTTTATGGTAACTATAGTAACCATATATTGTAAAAATACAAGAAGACATGGTAAGAGTTAATGTTTTTAACTAAGGGGTAAAGCTAAAAGATAAGGTTATTTTTATGACCTAAACATGTCTAAAACCTATTGGTTGAAAGTATTTAAACACATCCTCATCTGATCCTCTAATTATATCACTTTGTATCTATTAGAATTCGAAAAATATTTTATAATAAAATAATATTTCAAGACTTTCCTAAAGTGCCCCTCCTCCCTCTTATAAAAGGTCACAAACTCTAACCATTTACTCACACCTCTCAAGCCCCTTGGCTTGTCCAACTTCTAATAAAATAAGCTCACAACATCCCTTATTTCCTCCTAGAATCCTTACCTTGGGCATAAGGAAATTCAAGAAATCCTTTTGGCTCAAATCAAAAGAAGTTTCCCGGTTTAGAGGTAACGTATTCTCTCAAGTTCCTTTCCTTTATTTTCCTTCTCAACTCCATATTCTCTTATTATTCTTTTATTGCATAAAAAATAGTATATTCAATATACTAGGATTTTTTTATGATAATAATTCTAACTACACTTATACACACCTCCATCTAATGGATACGAACATATTGTTTTTGTGTACGACGAACTACTGCCTCACGAAACGATGATTGTTCAATTTTCCCCTACCACCTCTCATGGTGGCCATTATAATGGAATTATACTTATATATGATATATATTATATTTATGTTGTCTCTATTCTTATGTAATTTTTATTTACTACAACAACCCTTCTCTTTATTGCACACTGAACTTAAACTATTACATAAGACCTTCACTTTATATAACATAGAAGATCGAGAGGTCTAGTGTATTTGAGGCTTAGGAAAATTACATAACAACTTAAAACATAAAATAAAACATCTTATTGAAAACTTCCTTTACATGACCACTACAATCCCTCATACTTAGCATTACATGGGATAACCTGAGGACATACATAAGAAAGGGGTGAGCTATAAAGCCGAGTAAGGGAATAAACATGGAATAACATGATAAATACAATACATGTTATTCAATAGGCATATCAATGGATCACAAGAGAAACATGAACATAAAGGCATGATAAATCATTATAATCATAACATGGATATGTGGAAACAATACTTAACATGGAATTAGCATGAGCCAAGGCTCATTGCACATGGAGCATGAGTAAACCCTCATTGCACACAAAGAACGAGTAAACCCTCATTGCACTTGAATTAACATTATTAAACACCCATTACACATGACATATCATAATACTATACTTTACCCAATGTATTGGAGTGCTATTAGGGTTCACCCTTTTTAAACATTTCATTTCATGCATAAGTGTGCCACATGGGTCATACAACATGGAATCAATCATCACCATTTATTCCACGATAAAGGGATGTGGAATACATACATGAAGATTTATAATCAATAAGTAAATTTTCATAAAGTTGAATACCCTTGATAGATAAATGGGCATGATATTCACTACACAATGACATTGGATTGGAAAATCGGTGCAATTTTGGCAGCGTAACGGCATGACGTAAGAATTCATAAAAATGGTTGATGAGGGAGAAAGAGGTGTCTCATAATATTTACACAAAATGGACAGTAAGGGGGTCATGGGACATAATATACCAACATATGGAATGTGATTTAGATGCATAATATAAAATAATTTCTTGAATGTAAATGAGGAGAGAGAAATTCCTTATGGAATTTTGGCATGGTAAGGGGTGTACATGGGAGGAATTAATGAGATACAAAGGGGTCTATCATCATTAAAAAATAAAGAGGGAAGTATGAGGGTGGTGAAAAATCATACCCCAACATTTATAATTGAAAATATAAGGGCATAACAATATAAGGAAACTTGGACATAAATAAGGAAAGTGAGAATCCCTTACTTGGAAATGTGATCCCAAAGGCTTGAGAGAGGCTTCTTAGGAGATTGGGGTGCCTTGGGAGGATTCTAAAGAGAGGAGGAAAGATTTTAGATGAACTCTAAAGTCTTTTAGTGAAGAGTAAGTGGGAGATTGGGTGGGTTTATATAGGAAAGGAGAGGGAATTCTTTATTATTTAGGTTTGGGACACCACACATTAAACTAATCAAAACCACAAACCAACCCATGGTTTTTTCCTATAGTTTTTTTCAAAGGGGATTGGAAAAAAATATTTTATAAGTCCAATGTCTAAAATTCTTAAAATAATAGGGTTTCTTATGTGGAGGTGAGTCACACTCTCAAGGAAATCAATTTAAAAAACTAAATTGTTTATAAGTCTTGGAGGGTCCACTAAAGCTTTGTAAAATAAATAAAACAAACATAAAATCACATTATTTTAATGTTAAAACATATATTGGCCGAAAATAGAGTTTATAGTATTTTATTACATCACTATTGGGTCATTATGGTGTCATAAAACACATTATATATTTAAACGGTATTTAATTTTTACCCAAAAATTTGACTATCTCAGAAAATTACAAAAAAATCACCGTTGGATAATTTTGATGTCCTGATTCCAAAAATAATATTCATTTTATCTATATAATTTTCTAAATATTTTAATTTTCACATTTAAAATAAAAACTGACATATATCGAAAAATCATTGGTTTTGACAAAAACAACTTTCAAACCTTAATAAAAATTACAATTGCATTCATAAAATTATACTATCATTTATATTTAATAAAAATTAATTTAATAATAATAATAATATTTTATTAAAATATTATTTAATTCAAAAATCCATTAATTCATCAAAATAGATTCCTTAGTTGAATATTAATGAAAAATATTATTTTTGCTTTATAAACTATTTACAAAGTAACAATAATAAAATGAATGTATATTCTCTATAAAAAATTGTGTACATAATCATAGTACTAGGGTCTCATTACATAACCCCTTATAACACCCGCATAAGACCGAAGGTTAAGGTGTGCGATGGTGACAGACTCTTAGGGTGGCTCGGATAACATTGATCGGGTGGTAATCTCTATCAACTTCCACTTCTCTCATAGGGGGTTCCACTTGAGCTTAACGTATTGAAGCTTGGCTTGGGCTTGGTCAAGAGTGAATCTCAATGATGGCACCTCCTTTTTGAGCTCTAACAAACGAGATTCATATGGGGAAAGTCTACTGAATGATTTTATCACTTCCTTTTTTTTTGAGTAAATTGGATTTGTTAAATCCTTATATTTATACTAACCATGTGATCACTGTTCAACGACTATATTAGAAACGGTCACAATTCTTAACGGTATTTTAAAATCCAAAAACATAAAACCAAAGAAGTGAATATTTTATATAACCATTTTACATAATAATACATTTAATCAGATCAAGATAAATTTTCATTAATGAAAGTTTGGGTCATTAAAAAACATACCTTTATGCTTTCCATGATGTGTATATATGATGATTTCATTTGAGGAAGTGTGGAATACCGCCCCCTCAAAGTGATATGACTCGTTCATTCTATACATATAAGGTATAAAGGATGGTTTTACTAAACCTATGAGACATAAATGACATAAATATAATATTGTTATTATAACATACATTTATATCATTTCATTATTATTCTTTTAATATGAAAAATAAATGAAAGTAGAGTTCATGCGTACATACGGCCTATCGTCACCATGAATGGTGCATTTCATTTCTTATCTCCAAAAATTATGGATATTATAAATACATATATACTGAATATATATTATATTTAAATCATGAATAATATTCTGGAGATGATGTAATTTTGACCACATGGACAATTTACATCAAACAAGTTCATTTTAGACTCAAGTACCGAATATCGACGAACTGACCGATATGAACTTAAATAATTATGAAATTTTCATAACATGATGATAAGTAATATAAAATGAATAATAAAATTGAAAAGGGTTTTGAAGAAATTATAAATTAACCTAATTTTATTATTCAGGAATATAAAGAATGAACGAAAAAAGTCGGACTTAAGGTAAAGGAACTTCTTAACCCAATTTCCATTCTTTGGGTTGATCTTCTACTCCTTGATTATATCATTCAGTGATTATGCAAGAAATGAATTTTGATATATTATCTAGTATTTATACTTGATTTATGTGGATTTATAGTGAATATATATAATCGATCTATTTGATTAACAAAATGATCTTTGTAAGGGAATTTCTAAATTCAATTTCCACTCATTGGGTTTTACGTATACTTCATTGATTATATTATGCCAATATTACGTGTGGAAGAACTATTTATTTATTTATGTTGTAATTTCCACTTCCCTTTGTGTGGATATACTATTTCTACACATAATCATCCCATTGATAAATTCTTACATCATTTATATGGACTTTATAAGGGAAATATTAACTCAATCTCATTTCATTGAGTTAAATATCCATGTCATT
Source organism: Viscum album (assembly GCA_963277665.1). NCBI lineage: Eukaryota > Viridiplantae > Streptophyta > Magnoliopsida > Santalales > Viscaceae > Viscum > Viscum album. The sequence continues at coordinate 60,384,506 of OY728156.1, forward strand.
ACTTTTTTTTCAAGAATATGTTCGAATGACCTCTGATTATTTTACACTGAATATCCAATTATATTGGGTGTATTTATATTTTTCACACATAATAATGTCATTTATTTATCCTTAATCTAGGGATATTATCATTGTAAGGGATTTTGTCTCAATCTTCTTTTATTGAGGCAAATTTCGATGTTATACACCGCCTTCTTGTATACGGTGTATAATAAACACCTTTGACTTTTAATTTCATTCAAATGGAATATTTTTTCTATTAATAATTTTACTAAATGACAAAAAGGAATGTTTTTAACGTATGTGGTGACAACAAATCCTCCGTTGTCGTAACCGTTATTTGATATTTGGCTTCCTCTATAAGAATTAATGTTTTTAAAAGGAAATTAAATCCCTTATTCCCTTTTTGGGTGTTTTGGTATTGAAAAATAGTTTTGAAAGTGGATTTACTATTTCAAAATCTTGAAATGATCTCTTATGACTGAAAATGAAATTTTATGACTTAAATGTTGATAATGGCAATCTTTTATGTGTTATGATCATATATTGGTACTTGGAAATTTGATGGGTGGTTACATGATAAACCAATGGAGGGTGGTTATGTGATAAACTAAATATGGGTGGTTCCGTGATAAACCATGGGTAGGTGGTTACGTTATAACCTCTAATTCATTGGGTGTGGAATTCGGTCGTATGGATATTTTATATAGTGATATGTGTAGAAGTTGACCGTATTGTTATTCCATTTAAGTATGTTTATGTCCCAAGTTACCTATATATGTTATATGTTTCTTTATTTGGGATTTATGGTAATATTTTGGTTACAAAAAGGGTAATCAAGGAGTTTATATTCAGTGAAGTATATTTACTACTTTTTAAAGGTGAAAAGTATTACTTTTTTATAAAGTATTCATGGTTTTCATGTTATCCAAAGACTAATATTTTTCCTTCTTTGTGTAACCCTTACTGAGATTTTTATGCTCATTCCAAGTTTTGAAATGTTTTTCACAGGACTTAAAGAATAATAGAGTCAAGGATGGGATCAAGGAAAATTCATGTTGTTTAAAACATGAAACTAAACATGTTTCTTTTTAAAGAGTTTTTGTTTTATGGAAAAAATGGATAGTAAGTAGAAGTGTCTACTTGTAATATTCAAGTTGTTATGTATAAGTTATAACCTAATTCTATAAAGCTATAAACCGGAAAATATCTTTAATGTGAATTAAATTCAAATTATTGAATTCTCTTAAGATTGAGTAATGGTTAAGGATGGGGCCTTATAGTTGGTATCAAAGGATGGTTTAGACAACTTTAGGGATTAAGAGTTTTGGATAACCACATGGAAAGCCTCTATGTATATTATTTTATTTAAATTCTTGTTTTATAAATCTTTCCGATCAAGGAAAGTCGGTTACAAATGGAAGGAGGGAGATCTCAAAAAAAATTCCTATCTCTTCCTAGTGACATGCTTGTAATAATTATTGAAAAGTTGTGTTCAGATGATTGTGAAACTTTTTCTAACAAACAACTCCCTTGAAAGCAGTTGTTTGAGATATCAAACACCTCCAATATACCTCGATATAATCATGGATCATGGGTTGTATTTAATCAAATCCTATTTTTTGAATATTTTCATATTTTTAATAAAGGTAAATATTTTCAATGCATTTAAAAATATTTTACCTTATCACAAGATTTTGAATTATATTTTGATTTTGAAAAAGGTTCTGAAGAAGGAGACCCTTGAGCAACCTATTAATATTTTCTTTTAAAATATTGTCTTTTAGAACATACTTATGGTATTTTAAAAGGACCATTTATTAAAAGTTTTAACTCAAACTCAGCCCAACTATTTTATAAAAATCATGTTTTATCAGATGTTTTGAATTTATATGTCATACATGCTTATTTTCTGAAACTATTTTTCTGTGAACACCCATATGTCCCAAGTTGTACAAGGTTTATTTGGATAAAGTAAGCAAATTATTTTGAAGGATCTCTAAATCATTGTTGGGAATAGTTTTATTTTATCATATAGAGGTGAAATAAAAAAATAAATATATATAAGAATTCATGAATTAAGAAGTTGAGTTCATTATGAGTTGGGATGAAAATGAGAGGTATAAAACAACCATTTAGGTTAAAACATGTTAGCGTTATTTTTGAGTTTATAAAAGGGACAACCCGCAAGATGGGTGAAAACCCGTCACATCCGGTAAGGCTGTTGGAATCGAAGTATGACTTATTAGTTAAATGATTTTATGAATCAAGAATAAGTTGATTTTTTGAACTTATTTTTTATAAAATGGATATACTTATCATAGGAAAATGATTTGGTGATTAAGTGATAAATGTTATTTTAGAATACGTTCGCTAATTTGGGAACACTATATGCCTAAGGGAAATAGAATGCTATGGGTTTTCATTTGAGGAGTAATGGATGAATTTTATTTTGGAAGAATCTATGTTTTTATTGTGGATATATTCCAATTTTGGTTATTTATGGAAATGATTAGCATATCCTAGAGAATATTTTATTAGGTTATTTACTTTTAAATATGAGACTTTAAGAGTAGTTGATGTTTTTTGGAGATAAATGTTAAGATTTATCGTGGAAGACTTTGTGATAAAATCCTTCCAAATTTTGGGTTTTAATTTTAGTTTGGATTATTTTAAATAATTTTAGGGAAAATTGTTTATTGAATGGTCTTTGTTGAACTTTGGGTATTGTTTATTGAATTTTGGAGATTAAGAGTAGTATTTCCTTTTATAAAGGATTATTATTTTTGGGGGATTATCTAATATTTTTATAACCATTTTGGTTTATGGTTAATGTATAAATATAGGGTAAATATATAGTTCATCTTTTTTGGATTATGAGATTATATAGAAGTTGATTCTAGCCCTCTAGGTGTGATCAAGTCATCTTGAATACTCATCATTTGGAGAAAAGATGAGTTTGTGGTAGATATTTATTAAAGGATGAAACTCTACTTGAAAGGTAAGTATGTTTCCTTATATTCTTATTCTAATTAGAAAAATAATTCCTCAACTTTAAGAAAATGACCTTAAAATAAAAGTTTTTTCCATTTATTTTTCCTACTGGGAAATCAAAGACCGTTTAACCCATCAAAATTTTATGGTTTTCTGGTTGTTAAATTTATTATAATCATGTTTTCTATCAGTCTCTATCAGAACTTGACACTTATTTTATCTTACATATCCAATTTTTCTTACATGTAACCATAGTATGTGTTATCTCAGGTGACCTTTTTACTTCTCTTTCTTTCTTTTAAAGTGGTAGTTTTATTAACCATTTTTCTGATGTTGGATTTTTTTAATGAAGTTACCGAGCCAAATTTTAAAATTGTGAGGATGCAATTTCCAAAATGGGTAATGATATAACATCCCAAGTTTTAATAAAGAAACACTATTTTCAATAGCATACATGATACGCTACATCAAGCTTAAATGAACAACTAAATATTATTATTTAAATGTTACTATTATAACCTAGCCATTGGAATGGTGGGGATGAATTGTATCAAATGAATTATGAAAATATTGTTTACAAATGTTTAAATAATGATTCATTGGTTACCAAATTTATTATAAATGGAAATAAAAACCAATTGAATATAAAGGATGTGTCTTTATGAAAACCTTTTTAAAAAGAGAATAATTATGTTTATAAAATCATATAACCCTTTATGGATTTTTATTTAATGGAAATTATATTTTATATATTTAATTTAATGTTTTAAATTCATCTTATATGTTTTCTAGATATGATATAAGAACAGATTCAATTTTTCAGATAAAATAAATTTTTTTCTAAAAATACAGTTTTACCGCCTTTTGATGGAGAACCTTTTTTAAATTTAGATTTTTACACCTTTATATTTTATATTTGAAAAATAAACTTATTATTTAGAAGAGGGACATCAAAATTTTCTTTGAATGAATTTTAGATATTTTTCTGATAACTATCATGTTTTAATGAATAGTAAAAATATGCTAAATTTAAATTGAAAACAACTTTTTTTATCAATATAATTTATATGGTTAAATCATATTAATTAAGTGTTTTAAAGTATAAATGGGATATATTATTATCATTTAATCTAATTTTTTTCATTATAAGTAATTTCAAATTTAAATTGGACATAAACACATGTCAATCTTTTGGTAGTTTTTACTTTTTAAAAACACGCTTTCTGGTTTTGACAATAGGAATTAATTTTAAATTAATTACTAAAATTTATGTATTTTGAATTTGTAAAAATGGATTCCATATTTGTAATCAGAAGGTCCAAATTTTTTAAACAGGTACCTTTTATTTTTGGACATTATGAATAGTAACTTTAGTAATTATTTTTATTTACCATGCTTAAAGGGTAAATCAAGTAAATAAGGGTAAAAAAATAAAATTTTAATATTATAAAAATACCCTAAAACAAGTCCTAATCCTATTGTATGATATATTTCAGACCATGATCATCCTTAGTCTGGACTTTTGGAATTTGGGAGCCACTTGGGTGTGAAAATTACATTTTATAATTTTTAATTTAAAGAAAAGGGAAATATAACATAAATATGTATCTTTTAATAAAACAATTTTAATATATGGTTATATAAATTATATCTATGAATATAAATATTAATTATAAATCTAAACATATTTCTTACATTGTTTTATTTTATTTATAATTTTTATAAATTAAATAAATAAATTTATTTATGACACAATGATGATGCAGTGATTACCTTTTTAATGAAAGATTCAAATAAATGATATTATAAATATTAAAATAAATGTAATTTGATCATTTTAATGTCATCCATGAATTTTATATATTATTATGACATATTATATTTGAGTTAATTCTTTTTTTTAAGGAATTTATTTTTTATGACTTTAAAAAATCAATTACTAAATAGTGTCAAAATTGACATAAATGAGTTTTTAAAACAAATACTATTTTATTAAAAGATATAATAGTCGTAAAAATCTAATATTTTTCCAAATTACTTATATAATGTTAAAAATGTCATTAATTATCCACTTATGGTTCTATTGACATTTTATAGTAACTATACTAACCATATATTGTGAAAATACAAGAAGACATGGTAAGAGTTAATGTTTTTAACTAAGAGTTAAAGCAAAAATATAAAGTTAATTTTATGACCTAAACTTGTATAAAAACTATTATTTGAGATGATTTAGACCCATTATCTTCTTATACTTGAATTTTATCACTTTGGAGCTATTCTAATTCGAAAGTTATTTTATAATAAAATAATATTTCAAGACTTTCCTAAAGTGCCCCTCCTCCCTCTTATAAAAGGCCACCAACTCTACCCACTTACTCACACCTATCAATCCCCTTTTATCATACAAATTATAATCAAATAATCTCTCAATATCCCTAATTTCCTCATAGAATACTTAACTTTTGAGTAATAAAATTCAAGAAAGCCTTTTGGATCAAATTAAAAGAAGTTACCCGATTTAGAGGTAATGTCTTCTCTCAAGTTCATTTTTTTTATTTTCCTTCTCCACTACCTATGATCTCATTATTATTTTATTACATAACAACTCCAATATCCTCAATATACTAGGATGTTTTTATGATAAGGATTCTAACTGAACTTACACTCACCTCCATCTAATGGATACGAACATATTGTTTCTGTGTATGGTGAACTACTACCTCACGAAACAATGATTGTTCAATTTTCCCCTACCACCTCTCATGATGGACATTATGATGGAACTGTATTTATATATGATATATATTATATTTATATTGTCTATATTCTTCTATAATTTTTATTTACAACATACCTTTATTCTTTCCATGATGTGTAAATATGATAATTTCATTTGAGGAAGCGTGGACTACCGTCCCCTCAAAGTGATATGACTCATTCATGATATACATGGAATGTATAAAGGATGGTTTTATTAAAACTATGATACATACATGAAATAAATATAATTATGTTATTATATTATACATTTATATCATTTGATTATTATTCTTTTAATATGAAAAATAAATGAAAGTAGCGTTCATGCGTAGGTACGGCCTACCGTCTCCATGAACGGTGCATTTCATTTCTTATCTAAAAATATTATGGATATTATAAATACATATATACTGTATATATATTATATTTAAATCATAAATAATATTTTGGAGATGATAGACCTTTGATCACATGGACAATTTATATCAAACAAGTTCATTTTCAACTCAAGTACTAAATATCGACAGACCGACTGATATGAACTTAAATAATTATTTAATTTTTATATCATGATGATAAGTAATATAAAATGAATAATAAAATTGAAAAATGTTTTGAAGTAATTATAAATTAACTTAAATTTATTATTCGGGAATATAAATAATGAACGAGACTAGTCGAACTCAAGGTAAGGGAACTTATTAACCTAATTTCCATTCTTTTGGTTGATCTTCAACTTCTTGATTATGTCGTTCTATGAATATGTGATAAATGAATTTTGATATCTTATTTAGTATGTATACTTGATTTATGTGGATTTATAGTGAATACACATAATCAATCTATTTTATTAACAAAATAATATTTGTTAGGGAATTTCTAAACACAATTTTCAGTGATTGGGTTTAACGCATACATTGTAGATTATATTATGCCAAGATTATGCGTGGAATAACTGTTTATTTATTTATGTTGTAATTTCCACTTACATTTATGTGGATATACCTTTGCTACACATAACCACCCTATTGATAAATTCTTATGGCATTTATATGAACTTTTTAAGGTAAATATTAACTCAATCTCATTTCATTGAGTTAAATATCCATGTCATTGGTTTTTTTTTAAGAATATGTGTGAATGACCTCTGATTATTTCACACTAAATATCCAATTATATTGGGTGTATTTATATTTTTCTCACATAATAATTTCATTGATTTATCCTTAATCTAAGTATATGATCATTTTAAGGGATTTCGTCTCAATCTCCATTCATTGAGTCATATTTTGATGTTATACACCACCTTATTTTATATAGTGTATAATAAAACCCTTTGAATTTTAATTTCATTTAAAGGGAATATTTTTTCTATGAATCATTTTACTAAAATACAAAAAGGAATGTTTTTAATGAATGTTGTGACAATGAATCCTCTTCCTCCATAACCATTGTTTGATATTTGTCTTCCTCTATAATCCTTAATGTTTTTAAAAGGAAAATAAATCCCTTATTCCCTTTTTGGGTGTTTTGTTATTGAAAAAGGTTTTAAAAGTGGATTTACTATTTCAAAATCTTGAAATGATATCTTGTGATTGAAAATGAAATTTTATGAGTTAAATGTTGATAATTGAAATATTTTATGTGTTATGATTATATAATGGTAATTGGACATTTAACGGGTGGTTATGTGATAAACCAATGATGGTTGGTTATGTGATAAACCAAATATGGGTGGTTCTGTGATAAACTAAGGATAGGTGGTTACATTATAACCTCCAACGCATTGGGTATGGAAGTTGGCCATATGGATATTCCATTTAGTGATATGTGTGGAAGTCGATTGTATGGTTATTAAATTTAAGTATGTTTATGTCCCAAGTTACCTATATATGTTATATGTTGCTTTCTATGGGATTTATGGTAATATTTTGGTTACAAAGAGTGTAATCAATGAGCTTATATTCAGTGATGTATATTTATTATTTCTTAAAGGTAAAAAGTATTAATTTTTGATAAAGTATTCATGGTTTTCATTTTATTCCAAGACTAACAGTTTTTCTTCTTTGTGTACCCATTACTATTCTTTTTATGCTCATACCAAGTTTTGAATTTTTTTTCAAAGGACTTAAAGAATAATAGTGTCAAGGATGGGATCAAGGAAAAGTCATATTGTTTAAAACATGAAATGAAACATGTTTCTTTTTAAAGATTTTTTATTTTATGAAAAAAATGGATAGTGAGTATAAGTGTCCACTTTTAATATTCAAGTTTTTATGTATAAGTTATGACCTAATTCTATAAAAATTTAAACCTGAAAAGATCCTCAATGTGAATTACAGTTAAATTATTGATTATCTCAATATTAAATAATGTTTAAGGCTGGGTCATTATACCTTCAAACCCTTTTTTCCAATACATGCCCAAATAATTTCCTAAATTCACTCCTATCATCTTATAATCCTCATTTTTGGCATGAATACAACCTTATAAAGATTTTGGTGCAAACATAAGTAGGTTACCTGAAGAAGAGGCAGTGCTCTTCAATGAGTGTTTTTTATTTTATTTATTCCTCCGCCTTCTTAATGTTTTATTAAACCATGATGATATAATGAAATAAGTATATTTTATATACTGAGATGTTTTTATAGTAATTTAATAACCTAAAACCATCTTAACTTCCATCAAATGGGTTGTGAAATCATCATTTGTGTGTACGGTGAACTACCACCTCACGAACTGATGTCATTTGTTTTTCCATTACCACCTCTCACGGTTGGGTATGATGATGGATATAAATAATATATATGATATTTATAACTTAATTATAACTTTTGAGTCTTTATATAATATATTAATATTTAATTTCCATTTTGTAGGGTATATGATAACGCCTCTCATGTGTACGGCAGACTATCGCCTCACGAAGCGATATGAATCGTTTTCACTCATACTTTATATGGAAAGTAATAAGGATAAGATTAATAAATATATGTTATATACATGAAATAATTATGATATTAAATAAATATTTAACATTCTGAAAATATAATATTAATTTTATTTATTACCCTAAAAAATGATAACATCTTTCGTGTATGTGTGAACTACTGCCTTCACAATGCGATGTGACTCTCTTTTTGTCACCACACCACATGGATGGTATATATAAGTATATTTAAAGATATAATATGGTATTTATGATATTATGATAATTATTTAAAGATAAAATATTACTTACCTCCTTTTCATAATGATCATTGTAAAATGGAAACGTTACTCATGCGTATGTACGACCTACTATATCTATGATTGCAACGTACTTAATTTTTCAAAACCATATTTCATGATTAATTTTAAAAGTAAAATTGGTTTAAAAATATGATAATTATTTCATGATTATTATTATGAATATTATGGAACTATATAATATTCACAAGAACCGAATCTTTCATGATGAAACACGCATGAGAAAACAAGGCAATTAACACCTGAAACAATGAAAATAATGAAATATAATTAATGAAAGCATGATAAGATATTATAAAAAGATAATATATGATATTATAAATATTAATATGGTTCCATTATAAGTTAATAATATGTTTAAAACCATTATACATGAGGTTAAATTGTAAGAACCCTGATCTTCTTTTCAGGTATGTTTTTATTTTTTTGGTGTTTTTTAGAAAAAGAGGAATTTTCTGGAAATTTTCAAAGTACATGTCATGTACTTTATGAGTACACACTGTGTACTTGGTTACTACAGGTAGACATGTGTTGGCTGTGTAGTGTCCATTCACACATCCATGTGGGGTGACCTAGAGGCTACTTAAATCAGAGTATGGAAACGGCAAGTACACGTCGTGTACTTCAAAAGTGCATGCCGTGTATTTTATTTTTTTCATTAAACACACCAGGGTCGCATCTAATCAACAAAAACACCCCCTTATTTATTCATCTCATCTAGGAGATTCATACGGCCATGTGTCTTCAACGAACCCCCGAGCGAGCGTCCGTTCACCGAATCAAACACTGTCGGTTGCATTGGAATCGCATGAATGAGTTCTATTTTCTCCTAGAGCACCATCTTCTGATTTCTTCTCTCTTGTGTGATATCATGGGTTGAAAGTTTTAGATGTTTTTGTAGATCTACCTCATTATAGGTCTATCCAAGGTCCAACATTGGAGTATATAGATCTCCCAACACCGAGGTAGGTGGTTTGTGTCTTTCTGTAAAAAGTCTTTGAATTTTATGTGTAAAATCACCAATACCCAAGAACAGGGTATTGCGCATTTACCATTTTTTCCCTATTGTTTTATTTCCATGATTGTATGCTTGAGTAGAGTTTATTTGGATATTAATATGGTTTATTTCTATGTTTTGGATGTGGTTTCCCACACATGTTCTGTTTACAACTGTTTGGTCCTGCTTAGCCTTTTTGGTCGCCTTTCCTGTTTACCCATGCCTAGTGTTGTAGGGTGGAGTGTTGTTTTCTAACATGATTGGTATGTTTTATACCAATTATCCAAGTAGTTATGGAGGTTTACTTTGGTTATATTTCATTTCTATACACATTGACTTACACAGTACTGCGAGAACCTGGTGTAGAAGACTATAAAGGGAATTGACTGAGTGAGCTTCCTCAGAGAGTCTTTGATCATCTTAGACTATAAGGGGGATTGACCGAGTGATCTTACTCAGAGAGTCTTTGAACTATTTTAGACTATAATGGGAATTGACTGAGTGAATTTCCTCATATATTCTTTGAACTATTTTAGACTATAAGGGGAATTGACTGAGTGAGCTTTCTAATAAATTCTTTGACCACTTGGGGATATAAGGGGAATTGACCATGTGAGCTTCCTTAGAGAGTCCTTGACTACCTTAGACTATAAGGGGAATTGACCGTGTGAGCTTTCTTATAGATTCTTTAAACGCTTGGGAATATAAGGGGAATTGACTGAGAGAGATTCCTTAGAGAGTATTTATAGTATCCTTATTTTGATTAAACCAGAGGGGTTAGGCTGAGAGAGCTACCTAAAGGGTTCCATTCTTTTGTTGTTGTTGATGTATGGAACTGATTGCATTGAAACTATAAGACTGGTTACTATTGAGTACTTCCTTGTTTACTACTTTCTTTTGTTTATTACCTGCCATATATTCACTGACTGTTAGGCACAGATATTATGGTGATTGCCTACTGGGATTTAGTCTCACACCCTATTTGGGCTATGTATTTGGGACCAAAAAGATTATATTACTACAGGTATAGATAAGGGTAAGCACCCTTCTACTTCAGGTACGTGATATGTTGTGGATCTGGAGAGCATGGGACCAAGCTGGGGCTTGCGATGCTGAGGAGTTGTTTACCTGTTTTCTTTTGTACTTGGCTTAGTATTGTTCTACATTCCATCATTGTGATGGGTTTGGTTGTTTTCCTAGACATATGTACCATGCATCATTTTATATATGTATACTCCAGATATTTATTTCTTTAAACATCTATTGTTTACTTTCGTATGGATTATTACTACTTCCACTATTTGTTATCTGTTTTTCTCTTTCGTTGGGTTACTCTTCTAATGAGGGCATAGTTTCCCCACTATCACACCCAAGGCCCTCACTGCTAGTCGGCAGCCTTTGGCATTATGGGAAATGCACTTGAGTCCATGTGGCCAACTGGGTACGGGGCACCCCTGGGTGGATTTCAGAACCGGGACGTTACTTAAATCATGTTCAACTAAAATGAAGTGTGAAGTAAGGGTTTCTTATCTCACTTTTTCTTCTGTGAGACATGCACCATATTCACCATGTATATCTTTTGTGTGGTGTTTATACTGCCATTTTTTTATGCTATATCGTGAATTAATTTATTTTAATGTTATTTAAAGTTTCATTGAATGTTATTTATTTCATGGGTATTATGATTCAAAAGTTACCAAAGTTGTAAGGGTGTATTTAACAATCCCATCATTATTCAGGATTGTTTTTTTAGTCTCCCTTGGTGGAATTATTTTATATTTATATCTTAAATATATATATTTTCTTCTAAAATGGTTATTAATGAACTTTTTTAAGTAATAGTTCCATCTTTTATCTCTTTGTTACTTAAAATGATTAAGAAAATATTTTTAATAAAATCCAACTTTATTTCTCTCCTCGGTCGGAAATCCTTTTTCATCAAAACCCATGATTTCTAAAGAAAAATAAAAAATGTTTTTAACATTTTCAAAATTAAATATTAAATATATTTTTATCTATTTTAAATTTTTACAAAAAAATCAAGAAATCTTCATGTATTTTTCAAAAGAATTTTCATTTATATTTTACTAAATATTTGAAAGGAATATTTATTTTAACTTACTCGGTATATATATAATTGCATTACATTGTGAACACTCAATGGTTTAAAGATTCCTTTATATGTTTCAAATTTTATTTTCAAATAAAAGTGTTTTCAAAATAAATTTATCTTTTAGTTTTAAAAGGTTATTTTCAAAATAAAAAGGATATTTTCCTCAAGAATGTTTTTTAAAGATATTTTTATTATAGTTATGATAAAATAACGATATGTTGTATTTATATCATATTTATTCTTTATTTTTATGATTTATGATCAGTTTAATTTAGGATGTATAATTTTATTACCATCCATAATTTTACCCCGAATGGTTTATGATTATGTTTATTGATTGGGGTAAATTTTAAAATTTCATATGTTCGTTTTTTAATACAAGTGTTTATGATGATTATATTTCACCCCTTTCATATGAGGAATTCATTATACTTTTAAAGTGATGGTGGGGCCATCTATAGTCCCTTGATGCCTCTGTAGGTCTCATGAGACAAACTAAATTAGGTTTTGGATGAGGTATTACCCATTTATACAAATGTCTGGGAACAAGGACTCAATAGTATTAGATGACTTGGTATAAGGCCTTAAAGGTATGTTTTGTATGTCCAACATTATACATTCCATCATTATGAATTCAGTTATTGATATTCCATATGATTATTAGAATATTTAGAATATCCATGGTCAACTTTAAAACTCGTGTGATTATTTATATGTTATTATTTGATTGTATTTTATTCCTACCATATTATGTGCAAGTAATTCATTAAATGGAATGTGTTTTAGTTATTTACCTTTATATATTTATTATACATTATTTATTCATAACTTTAGTTGTATGCTTACCCTTACTGGGCATCTAAGATCATCCCTTTCTTATGTTTTATTTTCCCCAAGATATAAGGAAGTATTTTATGATTGATATTCAAGGATACTCTAAGAAGAATAATGGAATTCCCAAAGAATTTTTTTTTTGTATTTTATGTTTTGAAATATAATTTGAATTTCAATTTTGCATCTAGTTTTCCAAGACTTCTAAAATATTTGGTACTTTGGGATGTGATTCCTTGTATATTATGTCAATGTAATAAATTATATAGTGAATATGAGCTACTAGGTTCTGGTCTCTATAGTGGTGGTAGTGTTATGGTGGATTCGGTACAAGGTTACTCTCATAATGAGGTGAACAGTGCACTTGATGAGATTCTTACGGGCATGGTTTCCCAAGAGGTTGATGGGAACATGGAGTGGGACCCTCTAATTGATGGTGATTTCATGACTAGAATGGATACCATGGTATGGTCAACCCAAGTTGTGCCTATACAAGTGTGGAATAGATGGGAGATCATGGATCAGAAGGAGAAACACACATGTATGGATGATGAGACCTTTTGAGTTTATGCTTGAGAGAGGTATAAGTAACACCATATGGTGTGGAGTACATTATTGACTGGTAGAGGGTGTGGTAATCATTATGAATGAATTATGAGTGGATTTCATCGATGATGAACCTATGAGCTGGGAATAGTTAGTGACTGATGTTTCATGTTAGCACTCAGGTATAAGAGGGAAGATAATGTCCATTCATCATGTGCAGTGATGTATGAAACTTGATTCATGGTGGTACAACCCTTGTACTGGAATGGTTGTTGATTTAGTGAATGGTCACTAGATGGTTGATATGGTAATCTGATTCTTGTATGTCAATGAATCCAAATTCATATGGATTCCTCAATGAATTCCAAATGTAAATTTAGATGCAATTAGGGTTGGATTTCGAGCATTCGCATTGGTCTCTAGATGATTTTGAGGTGATCTAAGCATGTTTTGGATCAGTGGTGTGTCTATGCTCAGGGTGAAAGTATGGTAGATATTGAGAATAGTAGAAATCCCACCATGTAATTTAATTGGATGTCAAGTTTGAACTTCAATATTAAAGTTGAATGATCTCAAGATTCCTCTTAGGGTTAAGGCAACATGATTAACCGGTTTGTTTTCACATCGGTGGATAAATCCATGTGTCTTCGAGGGAGGTTGGCTAGAGGCATTATGACTGATGATTTTTTTTATAATTGGGTGTGGTGATATGGAAACTACACAGAGAATATTGGTGGACCATTGATAACTATTTTGAGTTACAAATTCTAATAGTGGGTGTAATACCCAAAACTTTATTGTAACAGGTAAACACCATATCTTGAACTATCACACAATGCACACTTTAAAGAGCCCTTATTCAAGAATTTATATAAAAATTAAATTTTATAATTTAAAATTGAATAAACTAATTCCATTTTTTAATTTATAATATCAAAATTATCTTTTTATGATTTTTTGATCTTTTTCAAAAAAAATGTCAGTTTTTATTCGAAAAATACGGTTTTCACAAAATTTATAATTTATATGATTTTACCATCATATTAGAATGAAATAGGAGTTTGTAAAACATTTTAAGTAATAAAATATGAATTTAAGGAATAAAATTATAATTTTTAAAATATTATTTGTACTTATAAAACATATGGAAAACATTTTTAGAACTAATTAAAATGATGCATTAATATAAAAAAATCAATCTTTTGCTAAATAAAGTATTTTCAAGGGAGATTCAATTTTTTTATTAAATTTAAATCCATAAACCCTTTATTAGTTTTATAATAAATCAATTTATTTCATTAAAATTAAATCCAAGATAATTTCATCTTATATGTAGATTTAAGGCTTAGAAATGTTATTTCTCTAAAAAGCTGCTTTTATGCAATTAAGTATATTTATTTTAAAATTAAATTTTACAAACTTTAGAGTTATTTTCAAATTTGAAATTATTAAGTATAAAATTAGGTAAAAATTTTATTTTTAATCTTCATCATTAAAATTAATTACTAATGTTATAAATTAATTACTAAGGTAAAAGTAAATTAGGGTAAATGATAAAAAGTTAAAACAAAAATCCTTGAAGACTCAAATTTGTCTAAAAAATGAGTTTTTGAGGTGATTTTAGACCCAAACTAATATTACTCTCCTATTTTTTCTATTTTCCCTTTAAAACTAGAATAGTAATCTTCTATTATTGAAAATATAAGGGTTACTCCCAAAAATACCCTCCCCTTCACTTATAAATGGATAACATGTTTACCACTTCAAGACACACCTATAATTCAAATTTATTCTTGAAACTATACCATTTCTATATTCAAATAACCATTTATAATTTTTATAATCCTCTATTCACTCATATTTATCCTAATTCCTTCAAATCTAAGGATACTTCCAAGGAAAATTAAAATCCCCAACATGATTATTATCAACTACTTAGTTTTATTCTTAATTATCTTATTTAAAATTTATTATTGACACACTAATATAATGATATTATTATAATTTATATACTTTAATATTACTATATTAATGGTATTATCATTATTTATTCACATACCTCATCTGTTAAGAAAAGAAAAATCAATGTTTGTGCGTTTTACGGACTACTACCTCCACAATTTAACATGTTTTGTTTTCCTTAAATGCCTTACAAGGATAGTTATAAGGATGGGTTTAAAGGATAATATGATTTTTAAGTTATAATTGTGGAATTGGTATAATAAACTTGAGAACCTATTAATGATATGATCAACAAATGACCATCGTTAATTTTATTGTTTAAAATATGCATACTAAGTGGGTAATCTTTTATTCAAATTGCATAATGTTTTCATATCCATTAATTTTATACTACTTCCTTAAAATTATAACATATAATACTAATAAACAATAAATAATATAATTATTATTATGGTATAATGATATTTCAATTGAACCACCTCATAATCATTCATTAAATTGGGGTATATTCATGTTTGGGTCGGTTAAACCGCCAACTTGAACAATACTATGGATTTATAAAATGGATGACTATGAAAATTTATTTAATGGTATGATATGATATGAATTTTTAAATAATTATTTTTTTGGTTTTGTAGATATTATATCAATATCTAATTCATTAATTAACGAAACACATTTCGTTCATCAATAATCACCAAAACATTATTATTACCAACTTTATCTTCAAAGATAAAGTCTAAAACGCTCATTAAAGGAATTTGAAACAAAATAAATTATTATAAATAATCATTAAAAATAACTTTAATGACCTGTTAATAATTTAATTTTTAATAATAATGAATACGAACATTTTTATTATAAAACTAGTATAAATGATCAAAACTATAAAAACAAATGTGTAAAATCGGAAGAATTCATATAGATAATGTATATTTATGAAGAGTGTGAATGAAAATGGATATGAATAAGGTTATGAATTAATTTATTAAAATTTCTATGTTTATGATGCAGGAGGTTAAATTATGTAAATGGAATTCATGATAAGAGGTAATGGTTCTCCATATCAAATTCCTCTCTTTGAGGCATATTTTGTAATATGAACCAAATTTACTTTATGTGGTATATATACTACCTATTTGAGATTTTATGTCATGAAATTAATTTATTCATGGTGTTTTAGGATCAATTTTAATCTCTTTTTTCAATAGGTTATTATTTAATTTCTACCCAATCCATAAGTGGGGTTTTCCATCTCAATTTTCATTTTTTGGGACTCATGTTGTAATCACCACCTATTTTATTTTATGTGGTGAATACATAAACATGGAAGAATTTTTCCATGTTAATCATAAAATTTAAGGGATTTAAAAGTATATATTTTTATCCATCTCTTGTATTCCTTTTATTTAAGAGTTACCTTTTCCATGGTGGAAAATCATCCTATGTTTTGGTAAAGTGAAAGTGTGTGTAATTTCCTAGAATATACATCACTATCTGGATATTGGAAAGTGGATGAAACTATAGAACAGATGCACCTAGGGGTAATCACCCCAAAAAAGATTTGGTTTAGAATTAATGTTATCATCACCCTGATACATGATGAGTGGGCTTAAGGTCTCACACCTAGCGATACAATCCCAGAGGAAATGCTTTGGAATATTCAAATGCTCTTAATAAACCATGATGAATGATTTTTCCTACCACTACCTTGGTATCCTACCAATTCAATCTATTGAATCCAGTTATTATCTTCAATGGAAGACCTAGAACATTTTATGTACCCTCGTCACTATGTTTCTTTGATAATGATACTTCATATTACTTTGATTATACCCCATGGATTCTAAGTTTTTAAGGGATGTTATCTTAGGAATCCACGTTATTCTATTGAATAAGGAATTATTTGATATATATGTTTCTCATTATATGGATAGACAAGTTTTTTTCAATAATAGGTTCCTGAGAGAATGGTATAAAATTTCTTAATGATTCTTATGGTGAATGTATTGGACTTAATCATGTGATGTGTGGGGCCCAACATTATATATCCCCTAGATGTATCAATAGGTCTCATGAGAAGATATAGGTTTGGTTTTGGTGTATTCATCTTACCATGATAGGAAATAGCCTTGGCATAAGGCCTTGATAATAATTTTTTAATATCCAAAATTATGTATTCCATCAGCATTAGATCAATGATTATTATTATCTATGTTTTTATTTATTTTCATGGATATAGCATTCCCTCGGTTTTAGTTTATTATGGTTTCATGATTTTCATTTATTCTTGCTATATTATTTATTCCATGTTTATTTTATATAAGCTTACAGTATATGCTACTCCATATAGATCATCTAATCTCACCATTATTTTTTCCTTTTCCCCAAGAAACCTGGAGGAGGACTATGTATAATTTTCAGTGATATGATGGAAGGGATAATAATTCTCTCTAAATGTTTTCATATTGTGTCATATATCTTCAAGTGTAATTAATGTACATATAAATTCTTCCAAGACTACTAAACTATTATATCCTTTAGGAACTCTTTTATTTTGTATCAATAATGTAATATAACTATCATTTATGGGTTTTTGGATTTTGAGATGTTATAGTTGGTATCATAGGAAGTTTTTCAGAAACTTTGGGGATTATATTTAGGTGAACCAAGTAAGATAGCACAATTATTATGAAATCCCACAATAATTATATTGAACACTCTATATAAATTTGTAGGAAATTTATTTTATAATTCAATATCATTATCTAATTATGTGTATTCCATTGTAGAAATATAGATACTAACAGGAGGAATAGGAATTGTATCAACACATGTAGTCAATGTAGGGATATTCCTACTAAATAAGTTAATGAAGGTGGTGTTGAGGCTAATCAGTTCATAACCATATTGGGGTAGTTTACCCAAGTTATAAAAAATAATATTTCATGCATAGAGTGTCTTGATGATCCAAAACATGGTGTAACTATTCTAGATCATTTAATAAAATAATATCCTCTAACATTTAGTAGAACTACTAATCTATTTGTAGCTAAACAATGGATGAAGTTCCTATAGAATATCTTTCTCACTTTATGAAGTAAGGAAAGGGAACAAGTCTTTATGTTGATCTATCATCTAAAGGTAGATGCATACCAATGTTGGTATCTAATTCAAATCACTAAAGAGGAATATGAGATAAATATAATGGAATGGGGAACTTTCAGGGAATTAATTCTATGAAAAATACTTTCCCCGTGATCAAAGAAAAGAAATGGAAAGGTGGTTCATTAATCATAAATAGAAGGGGGAATATTTTTGAGTATGATTCTAACTTTATAATGGTATATAATCACTCTATGAACTATTTATGTATAATAGAAAGCATGATCAATCATTTCTTTGATGGGTTAAAACCAATCCTTTAAAATATGTTTATCTCTAAGACCTTCTCATCATATGAGGATATAGTCTCAAGAACCATTAAGATAGAAAAAGAGTTCTCTAGTATGTACATATTCAAGGTAAATCAATAGAATAAAAGGTTGGTTGATAATAATGGTAAGAACAATGTAGATAAGGGTAAGAATATATCGGATTTACCATATGTGATAGTTGTGGGAAAAAACACCCTGGGGATTGTAGAAAGGAAACCAGAGTTTGTTACAAGGGTAGAGAAAAGGGCCATCAAGATCACCAATTTAAGGGAAAGGAAGAAGTTTTTGATGTTCAATGATTTAATCGTAGGGATAAGTGACATTATTCAAACCAATACCCCAAATATCAAGTAAGTTTACCTCATAAAATTATAAGGGAGAAAGGACAATCTTATGCAATTACCACAGCTAAATTTAAAGTTCCTAATGATGTAGTGGAAGGTAATTTTATTGTTACATAAAATTTTCATAATGTTTTATTTTATTTTGGATCTTCACATTCTTTTATATATTCTATTTTTTTCAAAAATATTAGATATTTCCCTAGCACCCTAGTAAGAAATTTATCAATTAATACACCAAGTGGGGTCTTATATCAACAAATATATGTCATAAAATTCAAATTATGATGCATGGGTGTTACCTATTTGAAAACATAGTTATTATACCTATAATTTACTTTGATATGATCTTTGGTATAGATTTTATTATAAATTATAATGAAAAATTTTATTATCAAGATAAGAATATCACAATTCTAGAAGATGAGGTGGAATATCTTATCTTTAGAGGGAAAACTTCGTCATTTAAATCATATATGGATCCTAACCTAGTATCTATCCTTAATGAAATTATAGGTAAATAGGATGATCATGTTTGATCTATGGATGAGGGAGATACCTTAAGAATATAGGATTTTCTTGTGGTACAAAAAATCATTGATGTTTTTTCAGGATAATTACATGGTCATTCACTAGAGTGTGAAGTTAAGTTCTCCATTCAACTCATTCCTAATGTAAGGAAAATATCTACTTCTTATAGAATGGAACCAATGGAGTTGGTGGAGTTAAATAAATAGTTACAGGATTTGAATGATAATGGATTTATATTCCCTACCATTTCATTGTGGGGAATCAATGTTTTGTTTGTAAAAAATAAGGATGGGTCTATGAGATTGTTTATCGATTATAAGGGGATCAATTCCATTACTATAAAGAATAAGTATCATTTTCAATGCATTTATGAATTATTTGATCAACTTTAAGGATCCTAATACTTTTAAAATATTGATCTTCACTCTGGTTGTCATGATATAAGGGTGAATAAGGATGATATACCAAAGACGATATTTGAAAAAAGGTATAATAATTATGAGTTTATAGTAATTCTTTTTGGATTGACTAATGCACCTTCTGTATTTATAAATATGATGAATAGAGTATTCAAATAGTATATTAATAACTTTGTGGTGTAATTCATTGAAAATATCATGTTATACTCTAATATCTATAAAGATAATGAGGTTTATCTATAAATAATTCTGGAGACCCTCATAAAAAAGGAATTATATGAGAAGTATAGTAAGTGTGAATTTTAGCCTAATAAAGTTTATTTTTTTGACCATATTATCTCCAAGGATGGAATATCTAGTGAAACCTCAATGAAAAAGGTAGTAAAATAATGGCTTACACCAATGAACATAACTAAGATCCAAATTTTCCTAGGCTAGCATGTCACTCTTGGTGGTTTGTTCAAGATTTTTCCTAGTTTTCCAACCTGTTAACAAAGTTAATAGATAAAGGGGTTAAAGTCACATGGGTAAGGGGATGTGTGTAAATTTTTAAAGAGATGAACAAGATACTAATTAATAAACTATTATTAACTTCACCCTTAGGTAAGGAATGATTTGTAATTTATATTTATGCATCAAAGAAAAGACTTGGTCGTTTCGTTGTGCTGAATTATAAAGTAATTTCCTATGCATCAAGGTAGTTGAAACTCCATGAATAAAACTATCTAAATCATGTAAAAGTGTTGGAATCCAAAATCTTTTCTTTGAAATTTTGGATACTCTACCTCTAGGGTTAAAGAGGTGATTTATATACGTACTATAGGAGTTTTAAGTATATATTCACTCATAATAAGCTCGATATGAGGAAAAGAATATGGTTATAACTACTCAAGGACTATGATTTCTTTATACAATACCACTCTAGGAAAGAAAACAAGGTGGATGATGCATTTAGTAGGAGAAACCACAGAGTTATAGTCATGATGGGGATTAAAAAGGATCCCATATATAAATATCTAGTAAATATAGATATGGTGATTTCTACGCAAGGGGGTCCATCATTCCTTTTCCAAGAAATTTATAAACCATCCTTATTAGAAAGGATTAAGAAGCCCAAGTTGGATGATGAAAACTTACAAAGGAATATTAAAGAAGTTAATAATGGTAAATTGATATAATTAATCTATATATATGGAGTGTTGAAGTTTTGGAAGAGGTTATGTGTTACATCCATACCAAAGTTAAAAAGGTAAATGCTAGATAAAGCTCTTAGATCAAATTTCTCTATACACCCTAGTAGCACAAATATGTTTAGGTATTTGAAAAAACATTTCTGGTGGGATGGAATGAAGAGGTAAATTCTAGAATATGTTTCCAGATGCTTTGTATGCTAACTGGTAAGGGCTGAAAGATAGCATCCTAAGGGAGTCATGAAACCTATGCCTATACCAATATGTAAGTGGGACAATGTTACAATGGACATTTTCACTAGAATCCAAAAGACTCTAAGGAATAACAATTCTATATGGGTCATCATTGACTATCTTACTAAGTTTACTCATTTCTTATAAATAAGAGAATACATTCCCATTGAGATCCTTTCTCGGATGTATATCAATAAAATTATAAGTCTTTATGGGGAATATATATCAATTGTATCGTATCATTACCCTTGATTCACATCAAAATTCTAGAAGAGCATTCAAAGGACTCTCAACATTGAGATACATTTAAACACTGTCTATTGTCCCCAAACTGATGGCAGCCTGAAAGAACTATCCAGACTTTAGAAGAAAAGTTGAGATCATTTTCTCTTGACTTTCAAAGTATGTGGGATCAATATCTACTTTTGGTTAAATTTGAATAAAATAATAGTTTCTATTCGATCATTCATGTGGCACCATATGAAACATTGTATGGGAAGAGGTTTTGTATGCCAACCAGTTGAGAGGAAGTTGGAGTGAAAACTTTAGTTGGCCCAGACCTTATAGAGGAGACAATTATTAATGTGGAAACTATCCAGAATCGCATTAAGGAAACCCAGAGTACAAAAAATGATATGCATATAATTCAAGGAAAGAATTGTAATTTTAGGTTTGGGATCATGTATTAATGAAGGTTTCACCATGTAATAGAATCATAATATTTGGTAAAAAGTGGAAGTTAATCCCTAGGTACATTGGTTCATTTGAAATATTAGAAATAATTGCGGTTGTAGCTTGCCGATTAGATATGTCGCACAACATTTTTAAAGTACACAACCTCTTCCATGTTTCATTACTAAGTAAATATATGTCGGATCCAATGCATGTGATAACATATAATGGGATAGATTTGGATATTTACTTATGTTATAATGAGGAGCATGTCTGGATTCGTAACACAAGATAACAATTATTACTAAAAGAGAAAACTCGATTCGTGAAAGTTCTATGAAGAAATCACAAATTAGAAGAGGAAACTAATAGCCTAAAGAATATATAAGTAATTAATATCCACATTTTTTAATAGCTAATATATACCCCAATTTCAAGGATGAAATTATCTAGGGGTATAATACTCGAGACTCTAGTGTAGTAGGTAAACATCATATCTTGAACTATCATGCAATGAGCTATTTAAAGATCCTTTATTCAAGACTTTATTTAAAAGTATTTTATAATTTTAAATTGACTGAACTAATTCCATTTTTGAATTCAGGGTATCAAAATTATATTATTATAAATTTTTTACCTTTTTCAGAAAAGGTCTATTTTTAGTTGAAAAATACGGTTTTCATGAAACTTGTAATTTATATGATTTTACCTTCATATAAGAATGACCAAGGAATTTATAAAAACTTTTAAGAAATAAAATATGAATTTAATGAATAAAATTATACATTTTAAAATATTCTTTGAACTTAGAAAATCATAGGAAAATATTTTTAGAACCAATTAAAATTCTAATTTAATATAAAAATCATTTAAAAATATTTGGTTAAACCAAGCATTTTCAAGATAGATTCAGATTTTTCTTGACTTCAAAACCTAATAAACGTTATTTTTTTATAATAATTTAATTTATTTCATTAAATTCATTATCTGAGATAGTTTCTGTCCTGACCCGACCCAACGGGGCTCGAGCTGTGACTCCCCAAGCCCGCCTCCAATAGGACAGGGGCTAGCGACCAACGCCGAGTAGGCTATCACACACATGGGAGGCATTAGCCTAAGGTACATGTACACACACACCCACATACACCTCCATGAAACAATGAAGATATATATATATATATAAACTGGAAAGAAATGCATGCATACATCTAACCCACAACCAGAGTACAGCAAAAGTACTAAAGGGAAAAACAGGGCCCACTAAAAGAAAACTACAAAAGAATCTAACCTGCTCAGAAGGAGGGAAACGCTACCAAATTCACCCACTGGTAAGCTCCTCAGCACAGCTCCGGTAAACACCCCGGTCAGTCTCGCTCACTAAGCTCTGCCTGCTCCGGGTCCCCCTGGGACTTCGTTGATAGGCCTGAGGTCTGAACAAGACACAAACATGTGCAGGCAAAGCCTGTGCAGGGGTGAGTATAAAAATACTCAGTAGGCACACCAAAAACCCAAAACAAAAGAGAGAAACTGAAAGGCAACAGTCGTCTCAACCCAGCCAGAGGGAACCCAAATGAGAGAGAAACTCCATCTCAAGACCATCCTCGGCTAAACGCAACTAGATAGCTTGATTCAGGTGTATGCCCATACATACACCTTGAAAATCAGCACAGGTATACGCTCATGCATATATCACTAACGTCCACTCAGTTATACTCCCATACATATACCATGAACATCCACACAGATATACGCCAGTACATATACCTTGAACATCAAGATATACTCGTTTTTCGCACCAAGCCACATGAGGTACCGACCTCATCACCAGAAACGGTTCAAAACCAGGAGAACACACTCCATGGTCACTGTCATCCCAGATGACACCCATCCGAGAAATACACTCCATTGGGTCCCACACAAACATCTCAGACGCCCACCCGAGAGATCACGCTCGTCGGATATAGTCACTGAGAAAACCACGCTGAAACAGCAAGAACAATAAACTCCTCAGATAGGGGATCACTCCTAGGGTCGGCTAGGGGATACCAAAACCCACACCGGTATTCGAAGATCTCACAGATAGGGGATCACTTCCAGGATCCACTGGGGGATACCACAACCCGATCTAGTATTCGAAGATCTCACAGATAGGGGATCACTCACAGGATCCACTGGGGATACCACAACCCGATTTGGTATTCGAAGATCTCACAGATAGGGGATCACTCCCAGGATCTGCTGGGGGATACCACAACCCGATCTGGAACTCCACAGAATCACATCACTCAGATAGAGGATCGTCGCCCGTCAAGGCTATCACGACGATACTGAAACCCCATCTGGTATAACTCGCGTATTAGGGGATCGAACCGACGATGCACTAACCCTATCGAAACCATGCACTTAGTAGGGGATTGTATAACCAACGATTCTGCAACCCTACTATAAACCACATGCTGAGTAGGGGATTATATACCCAACAATTCCACAACCCTACTGAGAACGACCCAATGCATAGGGGATCATATTCCCGATGATGACACAAACCCTACGAAGGTTAACCTACTAGATAGAGGATCGTCACCCGTGGATAATTGGTCACAGCGATACCAAGAACCTGATCTAGGGTAGCGAAGCTAGAGGGTCCCACCCCAAGCCCATTGGAGGGATTCCATAACTCTAACAGATTATAGATCCTATCAAGGGGATCACAAACCCATACCATGGTTGTGATGCCACACGAACCCTCATAGGAGAAAACCAAGGGAGTACCCTTAACCACTGCTGGTCCAAACATTACAAACCCAAGTGACCTGCAACATCGCCACACTGCGCACCTCCTAGGCCGATACCGAGGCCACCATCACGGTTTACGTGGAAAAACACACAGGATAGGCTATTTACTCACCTAAAACAGACAAACAGTGAACAATGTACTATTCACCATAGCCTGTCCATGTGGGTCCCACACCACGATCTTGAAACTCATCAATAGGATCACACCATTGCGATCCCCTCAGAAAAACCCACGAGATCGACTACTCGATTGTCCAAAACGGACACCCAGTGAAAAAGGTACTATTCACCATAGCTAGCCTGGGTGGGGTCCCACACCACGATCCCAAAACTTGTCAAGAGGATCACACCATTGTGATCCCCTCAGAAAAGAACACGGGATTGACTACTCAATCGTCCAAAACGGACACCCGGCGGAAAAGTCGTGTTTCTCCGCAAACGTCGGAACCCAGCCTTGTGGGGCCCACACCCTGTTCTTGGTCCCAACACCCGGGAACTATCTTGAAAATTCATTCGTACCATCATGGTCTCAACTCCACTGACGGCACGCCATTTGGACACTTCGTGCAGGAGTTATGGTGAATCGAAGTTGAAAATAATAAAATATTATTATTATTTTCAACATTTCATGGCCTCGGGCCAAAAACCCAACTCAAAAAATTCTATAAAGAATCTCAAGAGGTCCTTCTCGATTCAAGCTTTGTGTCTCCGTAAACGTCTCTCAAATCGGACATCCGATTTGCGAGTTACAGAGGTTTAAAGAACCCCCAGAAAAACCTGGTCGGACCACCACCTGCCTCTCCGAAAACCACTGTGCCGCCACCGGAAACCACCAGGCTGCCACCGGATTCCGCCGTGCCACCGCTTCTTTGCCGGAATCTGCCATGTCCGCCACCCTCGCCGCCGGAAAATCGGGTTTTCCGCCGGAAAACTTCCAGGAG
Organism: Viscum album; assembly: GCA_963277665.1. Taxonomy (NCBI): domain Eukaryota; kingdom Viridiplantae; phylum Streptophyta; class Magnoliopsida; order Santalales; family Viscaceae; genus Viscum; species Viscum album. The sequence continues at coordinate 60,410,522 of OY728156.1, forward strand.
CCACTGGGAGCACCCCGGTGTTCCAAATTCATATCTGAAACATGTTTCGGAAAGCTCGGGACCCGAACTACACAACCCTTATGAAAATTTGAAGAAAAACAAAACAAAAATAGGATCCATGATTTTAAAAATCAAATTGCCTACCTGTTGGCGGATCGCCAAAGCTTCGAGGGCAGAACGACGCCCGCGATGCCTTGAAGCTCAATCCGCTAACGATCGGCGCCGAAAACGGACGTTTGTGGCTCGATTTGGCAAAGAACGGAGGTAGGGGGAGGGGTTTTGTCATTCTGGCATGCATGAGGAGGGAGGTGAGGGTGAGTTTTTTTTCTCTTTTTTTAATTTAAATTAATTTATTTAATTTAACACCCCCGACCAGACCTCCCGACGCGGAGGAAATTAGGTCGCCCTTATGGTAAACGCGCCGTTCTGAACGCAACGGCGGGCTCAGATTTCTGATCCGAGACTCCGTTCAGAATTTTTTCAAGGCAACGCTCATAAATAAACTTTTCAATTTATTTATAAAAATTCCCCTTGTGGCTTTTTCCATAGCAGGGTCGCTCATGCAAAGTTTACACCCCACCTAGGGTAAACAACACGCTCTGGACGCAACTGTACCCTCAAATTCCGTTCCGAACTACCGTTTAGGAGATAACTCATTCTCGCCTCGCGCATAGTATAAAAATCCTTAATATTTTTATAAAATTTATTCTGGGCACACCGGGCCTCATAATCGCACACCGTCTTCGCGCCTAGCACTGGAAATATTCATAAGAATATTTCAAAGTCTGACAGGGCCAAAACCTGAGTTGCTAAAGTTTCATCTTATTTATAGAATTAAAGCTTAAAAATATTATTTCTCTAAAAAACTATTTCTACATGATTAGATGAATTTATTTTAAAATTAACTTTAAATTTTTTTTTGAAATATATTTTTAATAAAATTATTTTCAAATTTTAAATTATAATTATAAAATTAGGTAAAAAATCAATCTTAATATTTTTCAATAAAAATAATTACTAAGGTTATAAATTAATTACCAAGGTTAAAGTAAAATATGGTAAATGATAAATAGTTAAAACAAAAAGCCTTGGAACACTCAAAGTTGTATAAAAAAGGAGTATTTTAAGTGATTTTATACCCACGCTCCTTTTACTATCCTCTTTTTCCCTTTTTTCCTTTGACACTAGAATAGTAACATTGTATTATTGAAAATGTAAGGGTATCTCCCAAAAATACCACCCACACACACACTTATAAAAGGATAACATATTCACCACTTCATGAAACACCTATCATTTTAATTTAACCTTGAAAATGTTCCAATTTTCTCTTACTATAAAATTATCACACTTTCATAATCCTATGTTCATTCATAGTTATCCTAAGTCCTTAAAATCCAAGGGTACTTCTAAGGAAAATTCAAGTCCCTGACATGAGTATTATCAACTACTTAGTTTTCTTCTTAATTATATTCTTTCAAATTTATTGTAGCCAAAATAATGTAATGATATTATTATAAATTATATAATTTAATGTTACTATATTAATTGTATTAACATTTTTTAATCATATACCCCATCCATTAAGAAAAACAAAATCGTTATTTGTCCATTGTGAAGACTACCACCTCCATGATGTAAGGTGTTTAATTTTCCTTCACTACCTTACAATGATGGTTATAAGGATGGGTTTAAAAAATAAATATGATTTTTATGATTTAATTAAGGTTATGGTATGAAAAACTTTAGAACTGATTAATTATATGGTCAAAAAATGATCATCATTAATTTAATCATTTAAAATAAGCGTACTAAGAGGATAATCTTTTATTCAAATTATATAATGTTTTCATATCCATTAATTATTATTATAATTCATTAAAATTGAAATATATTGAATCATTAAACACTAAATATGATCAGTATTATTCTGGTATAATTATATTACAATAGTTACACATCCCATTTATTCATTAAATCATGGTATATTCATGTTTGGGCCAGTTTAACCACTTAATTAAACAATAATATGGATTTATATCATGGAAGACTATGAAAACTTATTTAATAGTATAATATGACATAAATGTGTAAAAAATTATTATTTTTTATTTATATATTATACCAATATCTAATTCATCAATTAAGGAAACACCCTTCGTTCTTCAAAAATCACCAAAACATGCTTATCATCAACTTCAACTTCAATGATAATGTCTAAAACACTCATGAAAGGAATTTAAAAAATAATAAATTATTATAAATCATACCTATAAATAACTTGAATGTCCTATTAATATTTTAATTTTTAATAATAATGAATGCAAACATTGTTACTATGAAACTAGAACAAATGATCAAAACTATGAATACTGATGTGGAAAATCAGAAGAATTTATATAGATTATCACATTTTATGAAGAGTGTGAATGAAAATAGATATTATCAAGGTTAATAATTAATTTATTAATATATCTATGTTTATGATACATGATTTTAAATTATTTTTTTGGAATTCATGATAAGATTTAATGGTTTTCCATCTCAAATTCATTTCTTTGAGATTATTTTGTAATGTGCACCTAATTTACTTTATGTGGTGTATATAATTCTTATTTGATATGTTATGTTAGGAAATTACTTTATTCATGGTATTTTATTATAAATTTTAATCCCAATTTTTTAATAGGTTATGATTAAATTTCTACCCAAGCCATAAGTGGAGTTTTTCGTCTCAATTTTCATTATTTGGGACACTGCATATTTTCTTTTGTGTGGTTTATACATTTACATAGAATAATTTTCCATGTTAATCATTAAATTTAAGTTATTTATAAATCTATATTGTTATCCCTATCTCATATTCCTTTGATTAAAGATTTTAATTTTCCATGGTGGAAAAATCATCCAAAGTTTTGGTGAAGTAAAAGTGTGTGTAATTTCATAGAAAATGAATCCACGTCTAGATACTAGAAAGTGTATGTGGTTTTTTCATAGATTAAACTAGGGTTAATCAACCAAAAAAATGTTGGTTTATTATTAACACAATCATCACCATGATTTATGATGAGTGGGCCTAAAACTGAATACCTGGTGAGACACTCCTAGGGGATATGATTTGGAATATTCACACAATCTTAATGAACCATATTGAATGATTTTTTCTACCATTTCCTTGGTCTCATACCAATGAAAACTATTTAATCCAATTACCATATTCCATGGATAACCAACAATATTTTAAGTACCCTCTCTACTCTATTTCTTTGATAATATTATTTCATGTTAATTTAATGATTCCTCGTGACTTACTTGTTTATTAAGGGATATTATCCTAGTTATCCAAATTAATTTATTGAATGGGAAAGTATTTGGTATATTTATTTCTAATTATATTTATACATAAGTTTTTTTAGTAAGAGGTTCCTTGGGGAACGATATGAAAGGTATCATGAGACAAAATAGGTTAGGTTTTGGTGTATGCCTCTTCCCATAATAGAAATTATCTTAGAACAGGGCGTTGAAAATAAGTTTTTTATGTTTGACATTATTCATTCTATCAATATAAGATCTATGATTATTATTATCCATGGTTTCATTTATTTTCATGGATATATCATGCCCTCAATTTCAATTGATTATGGATTCATTTTTTTTATTATTCTTTCCATATCACTTATTCTATGTTTATGTTATGTAATCTTCCATTGTATGTTACTTCTTACCGAGCATCTGAGATCACCCTTATTTTTCTTCCTTTACCCAAGAAACCTAGGGGAAGACTATATGTAATTTTTAGGGATATGATGGAAGTGTTGATAATTTAATTTCAATGTTTTCATGTTCTATCTTATATATTCAAGTGTAATATATGAATGTATCTAGTCTTTCAAGACTAATAAATTTTTAGATCCTTCGGTATCTATTTTATTTTATACCTATAATGAAATATAATTATCGGATCTAGGTTTCTACGATTTGGGATGTTATAATTGGTATCAGGGGAAGTTTAGTAGAAATTTTAGGTAATATATTTAGATGAACCAAGTAAGATAGCATAAGTATTAGGAAAGACCTCAATAATTTTTGGGAATGCTCTATAAAACTTAGTAAAAATTGTATTTTATAATTCAATATCATGAGCTAATTATATGTATTAAATTTTAGAAATATGGTGGCTAATAGAAGGATTGGGGATCATATCCACACCCATAGTCAATTCAAGGATATTTCTCCATAACAAGTTAAGGAATATATAGTTGAGGATAATAAATTCATAACCATATTGAGGTAGTTGACCCAGGATATGAAAAATAATATTTCCCACATAAAGAATCTAACCAATCTATAACATGGTGTAAGTATGTTTTATTACTTCATGTAAAAAAATCCTCTAGTATTTAGTGGAACTAATAATCCATTGGTACCTGAACAATGGATCAAGTCCCTAGAGAATATCTTTATCATTTTAGAAAGAATTTAAAGGGAAAAATCTTCATAGTTGTCTATCACCTGAAGGGAGATGCAGACCAATGATGGTCACAAATTGAAAACACTAAAGATTATGAAGATATCAAGATCATGGGATAGGGAACTTTCAAGGAGTTATTCTATGAAAAATACTTTCCTCATGATAAAATAGAATAAATGGAAAGGCAACTCCTCAATCTTATACAAAAGGAGGAGTAAAATTTTGTTGAGTATGAGGATAAATTTATAAGGTAAGATATGGATGCTATAGACTATGTACGTATATTGGAAAGGAATATAGATCATTTCTTTTATGGGTTAAAATTGAGACTTTAAAGGGAATTGGTCTCTCATACCTTTTCATTATATGAGAATATAGTCTCAAGTTACATTAAGATAAAAAATGAGTTCTCAGAGATGTACGTATCCAAGGTAAATCAGGAGAAGAAGATGTCGATTGAGCATCATGGGAAGAACAATATGGCTGAGGGGAAGAAAGGAAATATGGTATTTTCCAAATGTGATAACTATGAGAAGAATCACCTTGGGGATTATAATAAGGGAACCACATTTTGTTACAAGTACAGAGAAAAAATCCATAAAGCTCACCAATGAAAAGGTAAGTCACAATTTTTTGATGTTTAGTACTTTAACTATAGGGATAAGGGATACTATGTAAACTAATTCCACCAAATTTTAAGGAAATTTACCTTATAAAAGTCTAAGAGAGTAAGTCCAATCTTAAGTAATTACCATAGTTGAACTTGAATTTTCTAATGACATAGTGGCATATACTTTGATCGTTGCCTCAAAGCTAGCTAATTTTTTATTTGATTTTGGATCTTCACATTATTTTATATATTCCATCTTTTTCAAAATCATTAGATATTTCCCTATCACCCTAGTAATGTGATTATCAATTATGATACCAAGTGAGATTCTTATGGGAAAAAATATGTTAGGAAGTTCTGATTATGATGTATGGGTGTACCCTATTTTCAAACTTGGTTATTATACCTATGGTTGAATTTTATATGGTCCTTTGTATGGATTGGATTTTAAATTATAATGAATAAAATTATTTTCAAGTGAAGGAGATTGAAAATTGAAAAGATAAGGTGGAATCTCTTGTCTTTAGAGGGGAAACTTCACAATATAAATCATGTCTAAATTTGATGTGGCTTCAATTTATTACATATCTTCACATCCTTTTTGTGAATTTGTAAGGGTTTTTAATGTAACAATGCACTTCTAATGAAGAAATATTTATTTTCATTAAATTTTTAAATAAATATAAAATTCATTGAATAGTATTATTAAAATTATAAATTTATCAGCTAAAATGATGAAATATTCATGTTTCAATTTCCATATATTTTAAGAACATTTTTTGTTAGATTATTTTTATGGTTCTTTGTTTGAATTTTTCATTGAAATGTTATTTTGTTATGATACTGGAATTTGGTTTTGTAATTAAAATTAATTTCTTTAATTTTAATTGGTTTTAAATTTTTAAATGAAATTTTTGGAAATTAATTTTAATTTTTAATTTGAATCAAATCAAAAAAATTAATAGTTTAAACAAAAAATAATTATTTAATATTTTATTCCTTTTTTGTAAATTAATTAATTAATAAATTATTTAAAATAAATTTTGTATTTTATTTTTAATCTCTCGTTATTTTAACTTTTTAATAAGTTTGAATTTGATTTTTAATTTTTGTTTTAAATGTATAAATGTTTTGTTAAGTAATTATTCAATTAAAAAATGAAACTTAATTTTAATTTGTAGTTTTTAATTTAGTTATTTAGGATATTTATATTTATATTTTTGATGGATTTTTAATTCAATGATTTTATAAATTGTTTTGATGAAATAGTAATTATGTTCTAGAAATTATAAATGGTTATGTAGGGGTTTTGAGCATAGAACCTTCATGTAAGAAAATTTCCAAATGGTAGTCACGTAATGAATCTGGGAATAAATCCACATATAAGAATTATTTGTATTTCATGTATCCAAATTCATTTCCCAATTCCACATAGCTAATTTTTTCAAAACCCATGTATTTGAATTTATAACCTTTTCACGTATCCAAACACAAATGAAACCAAATTCTATATAGGAAAATTGATGGGGGATTTCATTCACATAAACAAAAATGTGTCTGAGCCTACTAAGACTGGGTTAAATATGATGATTGAAAAGAGGTTGACCAACCGGTGTTGATAGTTGACTAATATTGATCCATCGATGAACTAGAAGAATATAGGTATGAGGAAGATGCCAAGATCAAATAATATGTAAATTGATCTGAAGCTGAACCCAAAAGAAGTACTGAGATTCATAGAAAGAAGGGAGGTTGGTCTAAGGTTCTAAGAGAAGCTCGAAGATAAACCTAGGGGATCGAGCCAAAACTAAGACCAAGAAGGTTTATAGAAGACAAAGTCCAAAGTAAGACTATTCCTGACCATATGTGACCATTAAACTGAGTAAGAACAGTGGTGACCTTTGATAAACCTGATGCGAGCCAACAACTGATATATGAGAAAGGATTGAGAGGAAGAAATCATTTTGGGATTCTCTGATATTGAATGATCTGAGGCCAGGGGAGTATAAGTTGTACCAACATCATGAAGTGGATGATTTCCTGGATGAATTCAAAGATTTTTAAATAATAAATAGAGAATCAAGTATTGTTGATTCCATTCAAGCATCGACTCCATGATTGTTGAAGAACCAATATCATATAGAGTTTTGATTTGATGAAGATGATGAATCACAAAGTTAATGTAAAAAATAATGGTATGAAGATTTATTAAAGAAGGTTCGATGTTGATGATGGGGTTTTATTTTCCCCAATACCTAGATTGAGTATTTGTTGTGTGTTTTACACATGGCCCTTTCTAGAATGCCTCACAGAAGCCGAAGAGCTCTCCAGTTACAAGCTTGAAAAGAAGGCTTCTCGGATCAGGTGTTGGTCTTGATGAATGGATGTTGGGAATTCTGAAAGAATGCTATTTTGATGCTAGAAAGAAAAGAAAATTGTTTAAGATAAAAGATAAATTTACTAAAAAATACTAGTTCATTTGAGAATTTAATTCACATGTGTTGGTGTGGAAGTTTTTTTGAAGAGATCTGTTAAAGTAGTAGGGATGGTGAATCAAGGAAAAGGAATTAATTATTTTATGAGACTATCACATAATAGAGGTGATGTTGGGAGGTTGTGAGCTGTATGGAAAATAAAATAAGTTTTATGGTCATTCCTGATACAATAGGAGAAAAGGAGGATATAAAGTAGAATAGAGAGAAAATTCTAGAGGGAGAATGGATCTGGAGACAGGAACACTCTCAACTCAAGAATTGAAGGAGATAGAGGTAAATGAAGAAGGTAAATTTTACAGAGAAACTTTCTTTATCTTTATTATCTTCTTATATCCTTGTTTTGATATTTATTATCTGAATATTTTTATTTTCATCTCTATGAACATATGCACTTAATTTTTCTTAGGGGGGTTTTATTAGAAAGGATTGATATTCTTATTCTATTTTGAATTCATTTTCATAATTGTGTTTGTGCAATTTTTATACAGTTTTTATTCATTTATTTCTTAATTGGAATCCATTCTACACTATTGAAAGTACTTATAGGTGATAATAGAGAATATTTTCACCTTTGAGCATCATCTGAAGTGCCAAAAATTGGAAAAAGATTATGACTCTCTTTTCCATTAATGAAAAAAAAATCCATGAATTTTAGTTAACCAATAATCTTTTATAATATCTCATTATACAATAGAGATCAATTAAATGATAGTTAGGTGTTTTGATAAACATTCTTCACAGGCACTAGCAGAGTTTTGTTATTTTAAGTTTGAATAGAAAAATCATTTTTAATCAATTAGGATCAGTTTGATCCCCTTAATCTTATAAATGGTCATTCACTCTCTCTATCTCTCTCTAATTACTCTTTCTTCACAAAAACATCATCATAACACCACTTCCACTATTTCAGTTTTATTTTGATTTTTCTCTTTGTTTTAGTTTCACACTTCCATATCGTCTTCCCTGTGGATTTGATACTCCTATTCACCACATTACTAGTAGTTTTTAGGTTTTAAAATAATTAATTTTAACTCTATTCTAGTTAATAACATAGTAAAATATCAAATTTTGGCATTGTTTCTAAGTAATTTATGTGCGTCCAATCAGATAAATGAAAAAACTATTAACAAAAAATGAAAAAAAATGAAAAAAAACATTGTTTTCACTACTTAGAGCCAAAATTTCTCATATTTTGTTCTTCTTGTGTGTTCTTAATCGCTGTTTTTTTACTTTGGAGTTAAAAATGTAATTGATTGTTGTGTTCTGGTAAAAAATGGATTTGCCTGGGGGGGTTATACCAATAGTGTGGAAATTATATTGACTATTGTGGTAGTTATGGGCACACTTCTTGGTAGTGTTTCTATAACCAACCACTGCAACCTTATCTCCTTGAATGGTACCAATAATTTAATGATCCAAAACCATAAAATGATGCACACTTAAAACAAATGTTGATGTAAATCATAGAAAAAACTTGATTAATATTAGGAAAGAATTTTTCAAGTTTCAAAATCAATTTTGGGAGTTGCAAGACAAGATTAAAGAATAAGATCAAGAAGAAATGGGGTCAAATAATCAATTAGATGAATTGGTGGGTGTTGAAAATGAGTATATAGAAGAAAATATGAAAAATGAGAAACCAAGGGAGAAAAAAAATTAATTATTATGCAGTTTTTAAACAAATATTTTTCCAATGATTTTAATAGGTTTATAAGGTGGACGAATAATATATCATTGTTATTTTTTCATTTAAACGTGTTAACATTGTAAATTTTTATGAAATGGATACTCAGGTTGAGTAAAATCATGGAAATGAGGTTTTAAACTCTAAAAACACTTCATCCTATTTTCTTGAAAATTTTAATCATAAACATGTACTTGAAACTTAGGATATATTTGAAGAACACAACAAACATGGACTCATTGAATCTAATATTTTTGAAACCATTGTTAAATTTTATCTTCCCTATTTTGAAGATATAAACCCTACAATCTCTAAACTAATTATTGATGAAAAGGGTGAGGGAGTGATTTTTGAAAAAAAACGATTGATGAATTTTCACGACTTTTTTTATCACTTATGATTCCTCATATGATTTTTTTAATTAAAATGGAAAAAAAATCGACCATCTTATGGAATATTCTCTAAATCAAGAATCAATTGAAATTATTCTTCATGGAGATAAATTGAACAATTTTTTCCCTGAAATTGAACTGAAACATTCAACAAATTTTTTCTTAGAGGATGAATTTTTGGATCTAGAAATTAAAGGAATGTTAAAGCGCACACTAGATGTCTTAGGTAGATATTATTTACATAATGTGGTGATTTGTGAGTTTTTATTCTCATCTAGGGAAAATTTGTAAAAAATCATAATTTTTTCAAATATGATTTTGTTGATGATCAAAAAAATATCTTCCCTTTTCTCAATGTCTTTCTCAACTAAATTGGATGTTTTTTTCATGTAGAAGTTGAGAGTAGATTAAAATTTTAATTTATATTGATTTCCAATGATTCTAAATCTTCTCATAACACTACTGATACCCCTCTTCATAAACCTATATGTTTGAGTTCAGCTCCTTTCTCCCCTGTTTTTATTGATTTTGTGGTTGAGAATGAGTTTGGAGGCTATAAGGACCGTGTTACACCCATAGGAACACCTTGTGAATTATTTTCCCTTCATGTAAACTCAAAATATATCAAATTTAATTTAATCTAGAATAGTAAATCACTCTTTCCAGGAGTAATTCTATTGATTTTTTATGTTAGTGAACTCAAGAAATTCCTGGCAGATCTTGAGGCAGTCCCTTATTTTTCACCTAAGTCTGGGTTTCTTGTAATTTCGAATGAAGTGGGTTTGGGAAAAATATTTTATGCACTAATAAGATATTTATTTGATTAATCCCTTGATGATAAGGGGTGTTTCCAAGGGATTTTTATTACTATAAAGGGAGTTAATTTTTCCCTTAGTTGTTTAGGTTCCCACGTTTCTCAATTATTAATAAAAAATAAATGGTCCAAATAAATGTGTTGGTTCTTAATTCAAAAAATAAATCTTTCTAGAGACTACGATTAGTTCTAGGGGAGCCCAACTAGGGACTATAACTCTAGCACTTCATGGGAGGAAACCCATGGATTTTAATTTTTTTTCTTTTCTAAATAAATGTCTCTAACTCTATTCCATTCCAACTCTAGTAATACATTTCCATCCTTTCAAGTGTTCAAATTATGAAATTTCCACAAATAGTTTTTGGATTATTATTCGCTACTATAATGAGCTACAATATTGAATAACCTTCTTCAAACTCCCTTTCCTAATTCTCTAGCTACCTTCTTTCTCAAACATTAATTTTGGTTTTTTATGTTTTAAATTTTCATTTTGTAGGTACTACATCTCTATGTCTGGATTGACTAATCATAAAGAAAAAATGAGAGCCTTTAGTTTAAGAAACAATGAGAAAAAATTCTTCATATAAAGGGAGTAATTTTTTTAATTGTTTTAATTGTTTGATTTTTAATGCTTCCAAATCTATTTGAACTTTGTTGCTAGTATATTTTTATCATTACTAAAAATTAATTTCTAAAATTTTGTGATGCATGTTATAATTTATTGATCCTCTAGGTACTTTTTTCTTTTAATTATTTTTTGTTGTAATAATGTATGTTAATTTCTATGTTTTTCTGGAAAAACATTATTGAATTAAAATTTATGAGCATGCATCATTTCTAAATTTTATTTTTTATATTGAACTTATTTTTTATAGCTATTATAATTCTTTTGCATGCAAAGATTTTTTTATATGTGGAAAAATTAATTTTTTAACTTTATTATGTCCTTATGCATGAATTTTAACTATTTAATAGTGAATATTTTTTTTAATTATCCAAAATGTTCTTCCATCTTGAGTTCAACATTGGGGACAATGTTGGGTTTTAAGTGTGGGTAGGGGTCTTTAATTATGCTTAAACTGTGTTCTAATGTGAAACCATCAAAAAACCATAATTTTTTTTCAAAATTATGAGTTTCTAAGCATAACTTAGCCTTCTTCAATGGGAGACAATTTTTTCTCAAATTTTGAGGTTGTGATGCCACTTTGAGGAGGTTAATCATTATTAATTTATTGATTTAACTGGGTAAATCATTTTTATTTCCCTCTTAAGAAAATGGATTTTGGTAAAACTTTAAGATAATTTTTTTAAATAATCATTGATCTTAAACTTTTTAATTATAATTTTACTCATAATATATGCATCCAAATGGATTATGAAATGAAAATCCTAGTCCATGTTGAACTCATTCTTTTATTCTTTTCATTATTTATTCATTAAATATTGGATGGGTTATTTATTCCACCAATAAATTATCCTTACACCTTATTCAATAATGTGTCTATTTATTATGTATTCTTAAATTATGTGAGTCTATTCTCGAGGTGGTAAATAGAATTTTGGGCTTTTAGTTGGATAAAATTTGATATTTGTTAAATTCTCTTTAAAATTTTTAATTTAAATCATTTTTGTAAAATAGTTACTAATTTTTCACTGAAGAAATTTAATTCAATTGGATATTCACATTTTTAACTTGAAATAATTCATTAGGAAAAATCATTTTGAAAAAAAATTCTTAGTGGCATATCAATTGTTACATTTTTTATATTTATTTTCGACCACTAAATTTGACTAAAGGATTGTTTGAGGATAAAAAATGTATTAACTGTGGGGTAATTTAATGTGAATTTTATTCATTTCATTTTTCAACATCCTTTTTGAGGATTCATCTGGGTTTTTAATTCCACAATTTTCTTATAAAGGATAAATATTGATCTTTGTTCACTTTATAGATGAATATAAAATTAATTTATTATTATTATTAAAAATACAAATTGGTGAGCTAAAATTATGAAATATTCATGTTTCAATTTCCATATATTTCAAGAAAATTTTTTGTTGGATTATTTTTATGGTGCTTTGTTTGAATTTTTCATTGAAATTTTTATTTTTTGTGATTTTGGATTTGGTTTTGTAATTGAAATCAATTTCTTTAATTTTAATTGGATTTTAATTTCAAAATTAAAATTTTGGAAATAAATTTTAATTTTTCATTTTAATAAAATCTCAAAACAATTAATAATTTAACCAAAAAAAACTAATTTAATATTTTAATCCTTTGTTTTTTTAATTAATTAATAAATAAATTATTTTAAGAAAATTTGTATTTAATTTATAATATCACATTTTTTTAACTTTTTAATGAGTTTTAAGTTAATTTTTTTTCTTTTGTTTTTAACTGCTTAAATTTTTTTTTAATTAATTAGTCAATTTAAAAATGAGACTTAATTTTAATTTTTAATTTTTAATTTACCTATTTTGGATATTGGAATTTATATTTTTTATATATTTTTAATTCAGTGATTTTATAATTTGTTTGGATGCATCAGCAGTAATGTTTTGGAAATTATAAATAGTTGCGTAGGGGTTTCGAGCAGCACCTTCACATAGACATTTTGTGATTCTCTGATATTCAATGAGTTGAGGTTGGGGGAGTATACGCAAGAATAGTGGAATTAAGTGTTTGATTTTCTAGAAAAATTCGAATCTTTTTAAATAATAAATCAAGAATCCGGTATTTTTTATTCTTTTCAGACATCAACTCCATGATTTTTTAAGAACTGAACTTGCATAGTTTTGATCTGGTGAAGACGATAAATCGCAAAATTACTAGAATCCAATAATGGTATGAAGATTGATTAAAGAAGTTTCAATGTTGATGATAGGGTTTTGATTTTACCCAATGTTATAATTGAGTGTTTTTTGTGCATTGAGCACATGGTGCTTTCTAGAATGCATCATTGAAGCCTAAGAGACTGCCACTATCGAGCTTGCGAAGAAGGCTGCCCAAATCAGGTGCTAGTCCTGATGAATAGATATTGGGAATTCTAAAATGTGTCTATTTTGATTCTATAATGAAAATAAAATATTTTAAGATAAAAGATAAATGTTACTAAAAATACTAGTTCACTGGATCATTTAATACTCCCATACAGATGTGGAAGTTCGGTTAAAGAGTATTGTAAAAGTGGCAGGACACTGACTCAAGAAGCATGAATTAATTATTTAATGTGATTGTCATGTAAAGAATAAATTTTGGGAGTAAATGAGCCTTATGGAAAATAAAATAGGTTCTCTAGTTGTAAGAGTATAAAGAGAGGATAGACAGTAGATTAGAGAACATATTCTAGAGTGAGAATGGATCCGAAGGCGAGAACACTCTCGACTTAGGAGTTAAAGAATCTAGAGCTAGAGGAATAAGTAAAATTTTATAGAGAACCTTAATTTATCTTTCTTCTCTTCATGTATTCCTATTTTTAGATTAATTATCTGAATATTTTTGTTTCTGTATCTTCGAACATGCACATTTAATTTTATTTAAAGGAATCGAATTAGAATAAATTAATAATCTTATTCTATTTTGATTTATTTTAATAATTTTAACCATACAATTTTTTTATAGTGTTCTTAATTTTGTTCATGATGTGAATCATTTCTATGTTATTATAAGTACTAACAGGTGATAATAGTTAATCTTTTCACCTTTGAACATCATTCAAAGTACCAAAAATTAGAAAAGAATGATGAATCTCTTCTCCATTAATGAAAATTTATTTTCCTGAATTTTGGTGGACCAATCATCTTTTAGAAAAGTTCAATGTACTGTGGAGATCATCTAATGATAGTTAGGTGCTTGGACACACTTTTTTCACGGTCATTGGAACAGTTTTGTAATTTTAATTTTGAATAAAAAAATAATTTTTAATCAATTCAGACGGGTTCAATCCCCCTAATCTAATCAACTTCTAGTCACTGTCACTCTCTCTCATTCCTCTTGCTTCACACAAACATCATCATATCACCACTCCACTATTTTAGTTTTCTTTTGTTTTTCATTTTTGTTTTTTTTTTCACAGACTTTCATTTCGCCTTCCCTATGGATTTTATACTCATACTTACTAAATTACTAGTTGTTTTCAGGTTTTAAAATAATTAAATTTGAATTGGTGCTAGTTAAAAACTTATTATTATATCAAATTTTGGAATCTAATAAAATAAATAATAATAATAATAAATCAAAAACAATTATTTACCACCGTATAGAGATTAAATGTCTAATAGGTTGTACTTTTTGTGTGTGCTTGATCATTGTTTGTTTACTTTGTAGTTAAAAATGTAATTGATTGTTATATGTTAATAAAAAATGGATCCATACAGTGGACGATATCAATAGTATATAAATTATTGTGATTTTTGTGTTAGTTATGGGAACATTGTTTGGTAGTGTGTCTATAACCAACCACTGCATCCTTATCACCTTAAAGATCACCAAGTCATTAATGATCCTGAACCTAGAAATAATGCACACTTAAAACAAATGTTGATGTAAATTAGTGATAAACTTGACCAGGACCAGGAAAGAATTTAAAATTTGTAAAATCAATTTTAAAAGTTTCAAGAAAAGATCAATGAACAAGATCAATAATAAATGGGGTTGGATAATCAAGTATATGAATCATTTTGTGTCGAAAATGAGTATGCCGAAGAAAACATGAAAAATAAGCAACTGAGTGAGATAGAGCTTGATAGTAATGATTTTTTTTTAAAAATATTTTTCCAATTATTTCAAGTGGTTTATAAGGTGGAAGAATAATGTCCCATTATTATTTTTACACTTGAAACTGTACAATTTTTAACTTTTTAAGAAATGGATGCTCTGTTTGAGGAAAATATTGGAAATGGGGTTTTAAATTATAAAAACTATTCACCATTTTTCCTAAAATTTTGAATCATTGAAACATGGTATATACTAGAAGAACACAAAAAACATAGACTCATTGAACCTGAAATTTTTTAAACTTTTAGTAAATGTGATCTTCCATAATTTAAATATATGAACCAAATAAACTCTAAATTGGTTCTTGATGAAAAAGAGGAGGGAGTGATTTTTTAATAAAAATTTATTGAGCAAGTTTCACTCTCTTGTTCTCTCACTTATCATTCCTCTTATGATTTGTTCAATAAAATTAAAAACAATGTTGTACAACTTGGGAAAGATTGTATAAATATGGAATCACTTGAAACTACTCTTCATGTAGATTAATTGTACAATTTTTCCCATGAAACTGAACTAGAATATTCAAAAAACTTTGTCTTAGAGGATGAATTTTTTGATCTTGAAATTAAAGGAATGGTTGAGCACATTCTCGTTTTCTTAAGCAAAGATTTTTTACCCAATGTGGTGATTGATGATTTTTTTTCTCATTTGAGAAAAATTTGTAAGAAAATCATAATTTTTCTAAATATGAGTTTTGTGGATGATAAAGAAAATTCTCTTCCCTGTTTTTCAATACCTTCCTCAAATAAATTGGGTGCTTTTCCCATGTATAATCTGCGAGTATATTAGAAGGATAATTTCTCTTGAATTCTAATGATTCTAAATCTTCTCATAACACTTTTGGTTCCCCTCTTCTTAAACCTTTATGTTTGAGTTCAACAATTTTCACCTCTATTTTTATTGATTCTGAGGTTGAGAATGAGTTAGAAGGCTGTGAGGACCATGTTACACCCATAGGAATACCTTATGCATTGTTTTCCATTCATATAAACTCTAATATTTCAAATATGAGTTTAATCTAGAAGTGTAAAGAACTCTTTACAAGAGTAATTATAGTTATTTTTTCTCTGTTTGAGAGCTCAAGAGGTTCTTGGAAGATCTTGATGGAGTCCCTTATTTTTCACCAAAGTGTGAGTGTTGTAATTTCTAAGGAAGTGGGTTTGGGTGATAAATATTCTATTCTACTAGGAGATTTTTTTGAGAAATCCTTAAATGATATGGGTTGTTTTTTAGGTATTTTTGCAGCTATAAATGGATTCAAGTGTTCCCTTTGTTGTTTAGGTGCTCACACTTCTAAATTCTCAATAAAAAATAAATGGTCCAAACATATTTGGTAGTGCATACTTTGAAAACCACATCCTCCTAGTGACTGGTTATTTCTTGGAGAGTATCAATGGGGAATATAAATCTAGCATTTCATGCGAGGCAACCCATGATTTTTAATTTTAACTTTTGTTTTTCTTTTCTAAATAAATGTCTCTAACTCAATTCCATTCCAACTTTGGTGCTACATTGTCTGCAATATTCTAAATTTTTAAAGACAATATAAACTCTCATTGATAATAATTTTTGTTTTTTATGTGAAAATAAAGTTTTTCTATAAAAATAAATTAATAGATGATTTAAAGGCTTTGTGTAGTGATAAAAGCCCAGTTAATACTTTAGAATAATCTATGGAATGTTTTCAGAGGTAGGCACTGAGTTAGTATGAGATTCTAAGGCCTGTAGAACCTCAGCATAGATGAAATAAAAATATCAAATATAATATTTTACATATATGATATTTTTTCCAAAATAATTTAATATATCTCAGATTTTATGTCGTGTGAGAAATCTGAGACCACTATTAGGTCTGGAATGAGGGGTTTACCTTAGACATGACAGAACATTTGTTTGCATCATACGTTTGGTCAAATTGCACATAAGGATAAATTATTTAATATTTTTATTATATTTTTTCTAAAAATAATCGAATATATCTCAAACAGTATATCATGTGAGAATTATGTGACCACCGTTATGTTTGGGATATGGGGATTTTCCTAGGTGGGATAGAACATTTTTTTGTGTCGGGCATTTGGTCACATCACACATGATGATAAATTTTAATATTTATTTAATTATTATTATGATTTTAATTAAATAAAAATTGTTTTTACAAGGTTTCTTCTTCCCCAAATATGAAACCACCATTAATAACACCTCAAATTTTTTTAATCTTTACTTTAAAAACATTTTGACATGTTTCAACTTTCAACGCATTATTCATGGGGTGAATTAAAACCCTTTTCCATCAATTTTTTGTTGAATTTCATATTAAATTATATTTTTTAATATGGGTTTTAAAGGCTATGATTTTGGAGTTATAAATAGATAAATAGTTTTTCCTTAATTTTTGTTCGACCTCATTGATCTCAAGAGATCCTGAAACTTCTTTGCACATGATTGGTTAACCTCTAATGATTAAATTAGATCACATCTTTTGGTTATACAAACTCCTTGTGTGTGGTACGTGATGCCTAAGGTAAGTTTCTTCTTTTTTTATTTTTATTCTATTTTATTTTATGTATTCCATCTATTCCTTAATTATAAATTATGGAAAGGAATGTTTGATTTAAATAAAATATGATAAACCTAGAATTATTGAGGGATAATTTCAACAAATTATTAAAGGATAATTTATAAAAATTATCAAATGTTATTACACAATTTTAAAAAAGGTAATTGTGAAAAATTATCAAACGATAATTGCACTATTTTAATCAATGATAATTGTGGAAAATTATTAAACTGTAATTGTACAATTGTAAACAAATATAATTGTGGAAAATTATCAAATGACAATTGCACAATTTTAAAAAAAGATGATTGTCAAAAATTATCAAATACTAATTACAAGGAATTATCAAAGGATGATTTTGAGAGATTGTTGAGGATAATATTATACAAATATCAAAGGATGGTTAAAAAATATTATCATAAGATGATTATCAATAGATAATTCCTATGAAATTACAAATGACAATTATAAATAATTTTCAAAAGATAATTAAATTATCAAGGGTAATTTATATAAAAATAATCAAAAGTTATTTTTGTGAAATTACCAAAGAATAATTATAAAATTATAATTAAACTAAATTATCGTCAGTAATTTATGATAAATTTTCAAGAGATAATTATAGAATGATAATTTATGAGAAATTATCGAAACATAATTGTAAAAGGATATTTTATGATAAATTATCAAAAGATGATTATAAAATAATAGTTCATGAGAAATTATCAAAAGATAATTATAAAGGGATAATCTATGATAAATTATCAAAAGATAACTATAAAAGGATAATTTATGATAAATTATCATAATATCATGAAAAGATTATTATAAAAGGATAATTAATGAGAAATTATCAAAGATAATTATAAATGGAAAATTTATGAAAAAATATCAAAAGATAATTAGAAATGGATAATTTATTATCAAAAGATAATTATAAAATGATAATTTATGAGAAATTATCAAAAGATAATTATAAAAGTATAATTTATGATAAATTATCAAAAGATAGTTATAAAAGGATAATTTATGAGAAATTTTCAAAAGATAATTATAAAAGAATAATTTATAATAAATTATCAAGCGGTGATTATAAAATAATTATTTATGTTAAATTATTAAAATATAATTATTCTCGAGGAGAATATTGTGAGCACATGCATTGAGCTAAATGAAAATTTGGAAATTATTCAAGAGAGAGAAAATATCATCACATGTGATATTTTAATGATAATTTGGAAATTATCCAAGAGAGAGAAAATATCATCTCATGTGGTATTTTATTTTATTTTGTTTTGAAATAAAATATTTAGTTTTGGTTTTAAGGATCCTTGGTGAACCTCTAGTTTTGATGTGTCAACGTTTATGATAATAAGAATGCAAAGAGGTTTTCTTGACTATTGACGTTTCCACTCTAGCTATTGAACCACACTGAGTGGTTTATCCTTATCTTTGACATCGTGAATTTTGAGGTAGGAAGTTCCTTACCTTTTGGGGCTTTGTTACACATGTTTCCTTAATATGATTTATGCGTGGACTTATTTGATGACCTTGTAAAATTAGGATCGCATGTGAGTGTGTGTGAGTGTAGCCCTAGGAAGCTTATGTAACACTTGTTATCATGAGTACATTGTAGATTGTTATTCATGTTATATGTTGATCACATGTATTATTATGCTACTTTAATTATGATGATGTGTAATACTTTCTCATGTATCCCACTATTATATGTGTGCTTTTATGGTATTGTTCTTGGAACCCAAATCAGGTGGACCGTCATGACATGTTTACCCCTTAGAGGGGGAGCACACACGACTTTTGATGATGGAGATGAGAGACTTATGCATAGGGTAGGGATATGATGTTGCCTTGTGGATTCTGTGTGATGTACTCGATGCCTAGAAGATTTCAAGGGGTATGTTCTCAATTTCTAGTGAACGTCGAGTAGATATTTATGCCAAGAGAATGTCGAGAACATGACTTCCTTGATGCCTAGAGTATATTGTGTTGGACGATAAAATGATGATGAGTAGAATCATTTATGAGCCTCATGGCTAGTCCTTGATTCTTTTGACACATTGATTATCCTTCTGATATGGAGTCGAAGAAGGTATGGTCAGGGGTTTGTAGTGGCTTGGTTATCTCATGACCTCTCGGTTTTGGATTGTTTGTTACTATTATTGTTACACATTTATTATTATTATGGAATAAACTTGTATACTTGATTAAATCAAGTTAAATATGCATTGGTGGTGTCCTACTAATTCTTTTACTCACACCCTACCCAGGCATTTCGGTGCGCTTGTAGATTTCTTGAAGTATCTCGTGAAGGGAAAGGGCTTTGTGAT
Source organism: Viscum album (assembly GCA_963277665.1). NCBI lineage: Eukaryota > Viridiplantae > Streptophyta > Magnoliopsida > Santalales > Viscaceae > Viscum > Viscum album. Next base: position 60,430,673 of record OY728156.1, read on the forward strand.
GGATTGCTAAGCTGAGGAGTGTGGAGATGGTGATGGGATAAGATGGATGTCGGTGGGACCTATAGTTTATCATTTATTTATTTGCTTTATTTAACCTGGATGGAATTTCCACTTTAGGGAGGTTCTTTTATTTACTTATCATATATGTCATTTATTCAATAATTATGCATGTTTACTCTAATGATTTGTTATCTTAATTATTTTTTATTATTGATAATATGACATGATATTGAGGGTATAGTCTCCCCACTTTCAGACTCAGAATCTCACTATTAGTTGATAACCTCTTGCGTACGGGGAGGTGCGCATGAGGTTATGTTACACTTTGGCTTAAACTCGATGGTTCGGTTCAGGATGTTACAAAATGGTTTCATAGAATCAAGATTCACTGAATTGTTATTATCTTTGTCTTAGGATGGGATAGGATATACAGGAGATAGGATGGTTGGGACTCGGGTAGGGGAACTATGTCAGTGCCTAACCAGCACTGTATAGTGGACCTCCGAGTTTCCATAAAGTGGGGAATTCATTTTTATTTTTATTTTACTGTTGATTAAACTCACCTTGGCTAATTCACATGGTGTTGATATGTGATTTATGGAATTTTGGGTGCATTAATGCATCATGACCAGGCATATAGGTTCACATGCAATATATATACTTGATTTTGTGCTATATAGTAATTCATTAATTAAATGTCTTTATTTTTATTATATGTTTGGGAGAGTTTCTCTTTGTGTGATATATCTATGTTTTATACTATTGTGATATATCTTTATTGGCATTTGAAGTTCCAAAGGATCGAAAAAAACTGAGAAGGGGGGGTTGAATCTGTTGTTCATTTTTTATGAGTTTCAAAACTTTTAGAAACTTAACCCCTGTAACCCGTTAAGATTAATTTCCTTATCATATTTTAGTAAATACTCATGCATGAAAAAGTAGGAAATCAAGTAAAGAATACAACATTTACAAGGTTCGGCCTTAGTGTGAGAACCTACATTCTTTCTATAGCCACTACCATGGGCCTATGGAAATTCACTATTAAGAATAAGTTAATAAAACTTATGCTAACTCCTGTTAGACACCTTCTATCTCCCTATGGGAATGATTATACAAACTCCCATCAATTTATAGAGTTTCCTTCAAAAAAATTGAGCCAAAACAAAAGAATAAATACTTTGTTCAATTTTCACCACAAAAGTTCCTAGGTCTGATGACCCTGAGTCAAATGGCCTTTAGTCCAATGAACATAATCTAATTGACTCAGTCTGATAAACTTAACATGATTCTATCCTTCTCAATATTCACTTCTCCAACTATGCAAAAATGATCAGTATGATCTTCCTTAGTTTGATTGACTCAAACTGATCTTATCAATGTGATTTTTCTCATTCTGATAAACAAAACAATAGATGTTCAATCTACTAATGAGATCTATCTTCAGAAAGAACTTTCACTCAAGTTCTTCATTACTCCACCTTTTCTACTAACGTGAAAAGTTACAAAATGTGAATGAACTGAGCAACTATTTAAAGGAAATTCATATTGGAAAATGTGGGAAACTTGAAAAAATTTCCCCACTCTCCCAAATTTAAAAACTCCAAAAATAACTTGCATTTAAACTTCAACTTTGACATATTTATACCTTCTCAATATTACTTTAAAATTAGTCTTCTTGAACATATTGAATTTTCTTCAATCTAATTATCTTCCTCACCTTCATTCCAATTTAACTACCTCAGCTTCATTGTGATGAAACTTCTTTATCTCACCATGATCCGACTTTCTTCTTCTGCTCATTACAATCTGATTATCTTGCATTTCTAATTACAATGAACTTACTTAGCTTTATATTCCTATGCTCATTACGATGAAATTCATTTCTCATATCATTACAATGAACTTTATTTCTCATCTCATTATGATATGACTTTTATGGATCGGCATAAGAAACTCGGCTCAATCTAATGTTATTCATCCAATGTGTTATCAGTGTGAGACATTCATTTGATGAATTGGTGCCTATTCCTGATATGATTGATCTTCCTCCTCAGAGTTAGTATGATGAAATCCTCTTAATGATGGAATTATCAATACGATGGATTCTTAATTATGATGTTCTGCATCCAATGATAGCTCCACTCAGAAAATTTTATATTCTTCAAACTTCATTAGCTTTATACATTCAAACTCCTGACAAATTCTGAGTCTAGTACTTATGTATCTAATCTTCTATGTCTGGGTTTCTAGAAGCAATACAAACATTATGATTCCTCCATTTCTTAAAAATATTTTATCATGACATTTTTCATGATTTGTGATAACTTTAATAACGACAAATCATCATATGACTTTTTTTAGAAGGTATGAAAACTTTGTAACTCTTAACTTCACCATCTTCTTTAAAAAATATATGACAACATCATGACTTCTTTACTTGGAAACTTCTAAATTTATAATAAACTATGAGTCTTATTGATCTTGAATTTCATACCAATGGACCTAAGACTGATGGTATGTTCTATCAAAAACTTCATCTTTATGACCCCTTTTCATCTGGTGTTGCTTGGTCTGATAACCTGAGTTTGTTGCTTCTTAGTTTGATCCTATGGATCTTGAAAAAAACCTTCTTAAAAAAAAACTTTTATCCCCCTTTATGTTTGGATTCAAAATTACAATAACTTTTAACTTTATTACAAATCTCATTACAATGGACTGGGTTCAATTCTAAATAACAAAAACATTCTTTTATAAAAAGGTTAGTTATCAACAAATACAAAACATTATTAAAAAAACATCAGAAAGTTTCTTCAATATACCCCTTTGGATTTTTTTACAACACTCGTAAATGACTTTTTCAACTCTAATAATTTTTCATAACTCAACTTTTTACTTTTTACCAAAAAATAGTCTTTCTCAAAAGATAGTGACCTGACACCACACTACTAGATAAAGTAATGTTTTTGAAGGAATTTCATCCCTTGGTGGAAATAAAACTTTATGGAAATGTTAATATAAACTCCCCTCACTTTTATTTTTCTCTCCCCCATTTTATGATAACCACAGCTTCAAATTTATAGAAGAAAGATAAGTAAAAACTTTTTAAAAAGTAAAAAATTATTAATTTCTATCCACCTTTGTCAATATTATCCAAAGCATGGTGGGGGAATTTCTTTATGATATTTAGGAATTCATTAGAGGAGGATGAACATGAAGTTGTAGCCTCAAATCAAAAAACCTTTCTTTCAACATTTCCTTTCTGAACATATCACCAATTTGATACTTCGTTGAGATATATTCTTGAAAAAAATCTCCAACAACAACTTTCTCTTTTATAAAGTGAAACTTATATCAATGTGTTTTGATCTTGAATGTTGGATACGATTTTTATAAAGATCAATTTTACTCTGATTATCACAAAGTATCTTCAATGGTTTAGAAACTTTCACTTTCAAGTCTTCCAACTGAGCTTTCATCCAAAACATTTGAGTACAAGCCTAAGTAGTTGCAACATATTTAGATTCAGTTGTGCTTAAATTGACTGAACTTTGTTTATTACTATGCCAACTCACACAAAATTCACCTAAGAAAAATGTTCCTCCTGAGGTTGATTTTCTATCATTACAATCTCCAACCAAATTGGTATTAGTATAACCATGAAACTTTATCTCACTATTTCTATTGTATAAAAACCCATGTGAAGTTGTTTCTTTGATGTATCTTAGAATTCTTTTTACTTCCAACATATGTTAATATTTTAGATTACTTTGATACCTATCACATAAATTCATATCATAAACAATATCAGGTATTGAGGTTATAAGGTAAAGTAGACTTCCTATCAGATTATAAAAGTTTTTCTGATTCATACTTTTTCTGGACTCATCTTTACTCAATTTTGTGATTATAGAGATAAGAGTAGAAACTTTCTTGGATTCTCTCATGCCAAAATTTTATAACAACTCCCTGAAATAATTTTACTGATATAGGAAAATCTATTTCTCTTTTTTTTTGAACTTGTAGACCAAGGAAGAAAGTTAATTATCCCATCATTGACATTTCAAAATTCTTCTTTATTTCTTCCACAAATGTTTTAAAACATATTTTTTATCCCCAACAAAAATTATATCATATATATATATAATTAAAATTAGATTTCTGAGTCAACTTCTTTCACATATAATTTTATATCAACTTTCCCTTTATAAAAATTCAACATTCGCAAACAATTTTCAAGTTTTGAATACCAAGCACATGGATCTTGTTTCAGCCCATACAAATCTTTCTTCAGTTTACAAACATTGTTTTCAACCTCATCAAGTAGAAACTCACAAGGTTTTTCAATCTAAACTTCTTCCTCAATCTCACTATTTAAGAAATCTAACTTTACATCCATTTGATAAACTTTGTAATCTCAATGTACGTACACTAATAGAAACATTATAATAGTTTCGAATATTACAATTGGGGAAAACGTTTCTTCAAAATCCAGAGCTTCCACTTGTGCATTTCCTTTACAAACAAGTCTGGATATATTTCTTGAAACTTATTCATGTTTATTTAACTTGTTTCTGTAAACCCACTTGGTTATGATAACATTTTTATTTATTGGACTTGGAACAAGTTCCCATGTTTCATTATTTCAATCTGATCTAATTCTTCATTCATATCATCCACCCATTCTATGTGTTGAATAGATTCTGAAACTAATTCTGGTTCAACTTTCAAGATAAGTGAAGTCTTATTTTCTAATATTAACTTTCTTTCAGTCTAAAATGGAGCCTTCTTATTTCCAATAATGTTTTTGGACTCAACATGTTTTTGTAAGGTAGTAAATTTCAAATTTTATTTTCCATCTGAAGTTTCCTTATCACACGATTCTCTTAAATCTTGATAAGGATGTTTTGAATTACTTATAATATCCTTGGAAATATCCAGCTTATCCTCATTAGCATTCTAAAAAAAATTAAGTAATTTTTATTTTCAATTACTTTCACATCATATGAGTCCACCAACCTTTGTAAATGTTTGTTCCAATATTTGAAACTTTTTCTATTCGGTGAATAACCCATAAAAATTATTTCCCCATATTTTTCAAACTTTCCCATATCCTGATTTTTTATTTTAATTAAAAATGGACTTCCAAAAACTTTGAAGTACTTAAATGAATATTTTTTGATATACTACATTTTATAAGAATTCATGTTGTTTTCCGATCTCAACAAGCATCTGTTTTGAACATGTACAGAAGTACTAATAGTTTCTTTCCAATAGAACTTTGAAAGTTTGTATTCAGCTACATACTTCTTCTCATTTACACAAAACTACTATTCTTTATTTATGTTACTCCATTTATTTATGGAGTATAGGGATCATTATATAGATGTTTAATACCATGATTTCTTAGATAAGTTTCAAAATTATTTCTTGTGAATTCGGTACCATTATCTATTCTCAACTTCTTTATATAAATCCTCATTTCTTTATCAACTTATTTTCTAAAATACCTGAACATTTCCATAGCCTCTAACTTATGTTTTATAAACATGATGCTTGTCATCTTAGTGAAATCGTCAAAAAAATGATGAATTATAAATCTCCTTTTGTTGATTGTTGTTTCATTGTTCCACATAAATCATAATGAATAAGCTCAAGAGGTCTGGTAAATTTAATCTCAACTCTCTTATGACTTTTTTTAGTCCTCTTCCCTTTCTTTCAAGTAACACAAACATATTCATCCCTTCTTTTTAATTCTAGAAAGTAATGGTCAACATTAACTTTATAAAGTTTGTTCATGTTTTTAATCCCAAGGTGGCCAAGTCTTCGGTGCCAAAATTTATTTTCATCTTCAACACTCAAATAATAGGAGTCATAAAACTCTCCTATTTAGATTATATTCTCACTAGATCTTTCTCCTTTTGTAATGACTTTTCCATATTTCACACTTTTGATAACACAAGAATCTTTTCAGAAGATCATTTATTTTCTATCATCACAAAGTTTGCTTATACTAAGTAAGTTATGATTTAGCCCATAAAATAATAAAACTTCCTAAGATTTCAAATTTTCCACTTCAATATTAGTCCTTCTGATTCTTTAATTTTTTTAAGGAACTATCATTACCAAAGGTAACTATTCCTCCTTTTACTTTATTTTAAGTATGTCTCAATAATAAAATTTCTTTCTACAACTTTATTCTTTTTATCCTCATTTTCTTTTCTACCATAAGAAACTTATTTTGGAAGAAGTATCATACATATTTTGGCATGATGAATAGCCTTGTCATATCTTCCACAAACATCTTCTAGACATTCAAATTAATTTTTAGTTGGAAGGTTTCTAACATCTTGAGATTTTTCTTTTCTAACTTTCTGTGGGTTAGAAAAGTTACTCATCCTTCTTCCACTATTTATTTTAATTTTTCCAAACCTTCTTTCGGGAAGTGAAAAGTTATTTCAACAATTATAAGACTTATTCCCATAGATTCCAAAACACCAACAATATCCATAAAATTTTTATTTTCTATTGAAGTAATATCTTTCTCTGTAGAAACTTTGTTGTGGTTGAAAACTTCTTTATGCTCTATCATACTGAGGATGTGGTCCATCTTTCCTTCTGAGTGAGTTTTCATCTTTTGTAGATGTGATAGTTTTATCGCATTATTTCTCCACTTAAGATTTCCTAACCCCTTTTCCAAAACCTGAAATGTTAGAAGAATCAGATGAAACATTATTTTTGGTGAGTGAGGATTTAACCTGATTCTTTTTTTGAAACTTCCCAGTAAATTCAGAAGTCTCATATTTTACTTTTGAAACTTTGTTTAAATTTTCATTCATCTTACTCAAGGTACTTTAGAACTCAATAAGTTTTGAATGAAACTTGTTAACTTCTCCTTCATTAATTGTCAACCTCTTACTAATATCTTCAATCATCTTTCTCTATTCAGCAATTCTTAGTTTTCAACTTAAGATCTCTTGAATGAATTCTTCATCCTGTTTGATGACATCTTTTCTTCCTTCATAAACTTTTTCACTATATTTATTTATCATTCTGATTTATTTCTTGAGATATTTTTTTGCTCAATACATGAAAGAAGTTCTGTCTTGAGTTGATACTCTCTATAATATTTTTCACCTCCTTCTTCATTATTTGAGGAGTCTTCAACATTATTAAATTTTTCAATGAATGTTTTGAACTTTTCTGAACTTTCATCCCCTGAGGAATTGTTGTTAACTGAGTCTAATTCAAATTTATTACTCAGTATACTTCTTTTTTCCTCCCATAAACTTCTTCTAATATTTATTAGATGGATTTTATTATTTAGAATTTTTGTTCCAATTATTCCATCGAGGTTTTTCATCAGAATCCTCTTGATATTCTACAACTTGTTTCTTAGGAAAATTCATAGAAAATTATATGATCCCACCACACACAAAACATTTTTGAATAATTTTACCTTCTTAATTTCTTCTTCCTTTTTGATAGTTCTTGGATATAAGAGACATGATTTTTTTATTCAACTCATCATCCTCTTTATCTTCAGAGTCACAAGGATCTACATCTCCAGCATCTTATATTTTCATTTTTCTCATGGCTTCAAAATCTATTTCATCTTTTATCTCCTCTTTGAACATTAGAGATTTCCTTATTTCATAAGCAGTGAGAAATTTATGGAATTAATCAAGAGATAAATCATCCTTATCTTCTAAAGAGGAAATTTTCAAATCAAACATGTCTGGAAAGTTTCTTATAAGTTTCTTCATGATTGTAGAATCTTCTAGGATATCACTGAATCCTATAATGTTGAAAATAATTTCATTTACTCTAGTGAAGTATTCAGAAATAGTTTCTTCATCTCTCATTATGATATCTTCATACTTACCACACTATATTTGTAGCTTTGGTTCCTTCACTTTAGTATTCCCTTCAAAAATATTTTCTAGTTTGTCCCAAATAATATTTGAATTTTTGAGAGCCATAACCTTCTGATAAAATTTTTTTGATAACAACATAAGGATATAATTTTTATCTTTTCTATCAACTTCAATATTTCTCTTATCAGAAAAATTTTTCAAGTCATCCTTCTCAATGGGTGGAAAACCAATTATAGTAGTATCAATAACTTTCAGGTTAAGAGATAAGATATAAGCAATCAGCCTATTTTTCCATCCATAATAATTTTTCCATCAAATTTAGGAATACCTCTTCTCTTGACAGAATTGATATTATCCATGATAAATATTCAATAAGGGATCCTTTGGCTTTGATACCAATTGAAGTTCCAAAGGATTGAAAAACAACTGAGAAGGGGGGTTGAATCAGTTGTTCACTTTTTATGAGTTTCAAAACTTTTAGAAAATTAACACTTGTAACCTATTAAGAATAATTTCCTTATCATATTTTAGTAAATAATAATCCATGAAAAAGTAAGAAAGTAAGTGAATCATAGAATATTTACAAGGTTCAGGCTCAGTGTGAGAACCTACATCCTTTCTATAGTCACTACCATAGGACTACGGAAATTAACTATTAAGAATAAGTGAATACAGCTTGTGATAAATCCCATTAGACACATTATATCTCCTTATGAGAATGATTATATAGACTCTTGTTAGTTTATAGAGTTTCTTTCAAAAAAATTAAGCCATAACAAAATAATAAAGACTTTGTTAAATTTTCTCCACAAAAGTTCATGGGTTTAATGACCCTAAGTCTGATGGCCTTTAGTCCGATGAACATAGTTTGATTGACTCATTCCAATCAATTCAATAAAATTCTATCTTTCTCAATATGCACTTCTCAAACTCTGATCAATTACTCAATATGATCTTCCTCAGTCTGATCGACTCAATCTGATCTTCTCAATACAATTTTTCTTAGTCCAGTAAAAAAACAACAGATGTTTGATCTTATAATGAGATTTATGTCTGGAAATAAATTCCACTCAAATTATTAAATGGTCCGTATTTTCTACTTATGTGAAAATTTATAAAATGTGAATGAACTGGGCAACTATTTATAGGAAACTCAGAATGGAAAAGGAGAGAAACTTGAAAACTTTCCCTGCTCTCCCAAATTTCAAAACTCTAAAAATCACTCACATTTAAACATTAACTTTGACTTCTTCAAGCCTTCTAAATATTTATTTGAAATCATATATCTTGAGCATACTAACTTTTCTTCAGTATAATTAAATTCCTCATCTTTATTATTATTTAACTTCCTGAGCTTCAATATAATGAAACTTCTTCTGCTCACCACAGTCTGACTTTCTTCCTCTACTCATTACAATCTGACTATCTTGCACTGCTCATTACGATGAACTTATTTATCTTCGAATTAATATTCTCATTACAATGAAATTACTTTATCAGTTTATTATGATGAACTTTGTTTCTCAACTCATTATGATCACCCTTTGATGGATCGGCATCAGTAACTCTGATCACTACAATGTTTTTCATCCGATGTGTTATTGATGTGAGGCATTCATTTAATGAATCAGTGCATGTTCCTGATTCGATTGATATTCCTCCTCAGAGTCAGTCTGATGGAATCCTTGTAATGTGGGAATTGTCATTATGATTGATTCTTCATTACGATGTTTTGTATCCTATGATAACTCTACTTAGCAACTTTGAAATTCTTCAAAATTCATTGGCTTTATACATTCAGAATCCTAACAAATTATGAGTCTGGTACTTCTGGATCCAATATTCTATGTATAATTTTCTATAACCAAGGCAAACATTATGATTCCTCCATTTATTCAAAATATTTTATCATGATAGTTTTTATGATTTGTGAGAACTTTAAGAATGACAAATCACCATCTGAATTTGTTTAGAAAGTATGAAAACATTCTAACTCTTGACTTCACTATCATCTTTCAAAACTCTTTAGAAACATTATGAATTATTCACTCGATAACTTATGACTTTCTAATAAACTATAAGTCTGATGGATCTTGAACTTCTTACCAATGGACCTAAGATTGATAGTGTGTCCTATCGAAAACTTCATCTTTCTCACCCCTCTACATCTGGTGCTACTCAGTTTGATAACATAAGTTCACTACTTCTTGTCCAATCCACTGAGTCTAGAAATAAAATTCCTAAAAATAAAAAATTTCTCCCCATTTATGTTTTGGTTCAAACTTTCACCAACTTTCAATTTTCTTATAAAGCTCATTATGATGGACTGGGTTCGATCTTGAATAACAAAAACATTCTTTTATAAAAAGGTTAGTTGTCAATAAATATAAACCTTTTTAAAAACAAAACATCGCAAGGGTTCTTCAATATCCCCATTTGGATTTGTTGAAAACACTCGTCAAGGACTTTTTAAACTCATAATTTTTCATAACTCAAATTTTTATTTTTTACCAAAACACATCCTTTATCAAAAGAGAGTGTCCCAACATGACACTACTAGATAAAGTAATGTTTTGAAGGAATTTCACACCTTGACGGGAAGAAAATTTTGCAGCCATATTAAGATAAACTCTCCCTTACTTTTCTTTTTCTCTCTTCCATTTTATAATAACCATAGATTTAGATTTATAAAAGAAAGATAAGTAAAAACTTCTTATAAAGTAAAAAATTTGTTACCTTCTCTCCACCATTTTCAACATAATACAAGGTATGGTGGAGGAATTTCTTTATGAGATCTAGGATGAAATTGGAGGAGGATGAACATGAATTTTTAACCTCAACTCAAAAAACCTTTCTTTCATTATTTCCTTTCTGAAGATATCACCAATTTGATACTTTGTTGAGATAAATTCTAGAAAAACATCTCCATCAGAAACTTTCCTTTTTATAAAGTGAAACTTATATCAATCTATTTTGATCTTGAATGTTGGAAAAGATTTTTAGAAAGATAAATTACACTCTGATTATGACAAAGTGTCTTTAATGGTTTAGAAACTTTCACTTTCAAGTATTCCAGCTAAACATTCATCCAAAACATTTAAGTACAAGCCATAGTAGCTGCAACATATTCATATTTAGTTGTGCTTAAAGTTACTAAACTTTGTTTCTTACTATGCCAACTCACACAGCATTCACCTAAGAAAATATTTTCTCTTGATATTGATTTTCTATTATTAAAATCTCCATCCCAATCAACATTAGTATAACCATGAAACTTCATCTAACTCTTTATTTTGTATAACAACCCATGTAAAGTTGTTTCTTTGACATGTCTCGGAATTATTTTTATGATAACATATGTGATTATTTCATATTAATTTTATACCTAGAACACAAATTCATGGCATAAACAATATCAAGTCTTGAGGTTTTAAGGTAAAGTGGACTTCATATCAGCTTATGGAATCCTTTCTAATTCACACTTTTTTTGGACTTATCTTTACTCAACTTCGTTCTTATAGATATAGGAGTATAAAATTCCTTATATACTGCCATTACAAACTTTTTTAATAATTCCCCAACATACTTTTATTGATATAGTAAAATGTATTTCCCTTTTTGTTGAACTTTTAGACCAAGGAAGAAAGTTAATTCTCCCATCATTGAAATTTAAAAATTCTTCTTCATTTCTTTAGTAAATGTTTTACAAATATATTCTTTATCCCTAGAAAAAATTATATCATCCATATAAATAATTACAATTATAGTTCCTGAGTCAACATATTTCACATATAAGTTCCTATCAACTTTTCCTTTATAAAATTTCATCATTCTAAAAAAAATTCAAGTTTTTAATACCAAGCACATGGATCCTATTTCAACCCATACAAAGATTTCTTCATTTTAAAAGCTTTGTTTTCATCCTCATCAAGTAGAAACCTACAAGGTTGTTCAATGTAAAATTCTTCCTCAGAATAACTATATAAGAAATCTTACTTTACATCTATTTGATAAACTTTTTAATCTCAATGTGCGGCCACAGATAGAAACATTTTAATAGTTCCTAATCTTACAACAGGGGAAAAAATTTCTTCAAAATCCATAACTTCCACTTTTGCATATCCTTTACAAGTAATTCTGACTTTGTTTCTTGAAACATCTTCATGTTCATTTAACTTATTTCTATAAACCCACTTGGTTTTGATAACACTTTTATTTGTTGGACATGGAAAAAGTTTCCATGTTTCATTTTTCTCAATTTGATCTAATTCTTCATTCATATAATCCACTCATTATTTGGTTAGAATAGATTTTTAAATTGATTATATTTCCAACTTTAATGATAAGTGAATTATGGTTTTCTAATCTTAACTTTCTTCTGGTCTAAACTAGAGCCTTCTTATTTCCAGTAATATTTTCTGACTCAACATGTTTTTGTAAGGTAGGAAATTTCAAATTTTCTTTTCCAGTTGAGCTTTCCTCGTCACATGATTCTCTTGAATCTTGATAAAGATGTTTTGAATTACTTCCAATATCATTGGAAATCTCCAGCTTATCCTCATCAACATTCTCAACAACTTTTGTTTAGAAATTTTGATTTTCAATTACATTCATAGAATATGATTCTACCAAACTTTGGAAATGTTTGTTCCAACATTTTTAACTTCTTCCATTTGGTGAATAACCTATAAAAATTCTTTCCTTGTATTTTTCATCAAACTTTCCCAGATCTAGATTTTTTATTTTAAGTAAACATGGACTTCCAAAAACTTTGAAGTACTTCAATGAAGGTTTTTTGTTATACCATATTTCATAATAAGTCATGTTTGTTTCTGGTGTCAACAAGAATTTTTTTTGAACATGTACAACAATACTAACAGCTTCTTTCCAATAGAACTTTGAAAGTTTGTATTCTGTTATACTTCTTCTCATTTCCACCAAAATTATATTCTTTCTTTCTGCTAATCCATTTTTATGGAGTATAGGGAGTGCTATAATGATGTTTGATACCATGATTTCCTAGATAAGTTTTAAAAGTATTTCTTGTGAATTCAGTACCATTATTTGTTCTTAACTTATTCATATAAACCCACATTTCTTTCTCAACTTCTTCTTAGAAAAACCTGAACATTTCCATGGCCTCTAACTTATGTTTCATAAAAATGATGTTTTTCATCCGAGTGAAATCATCAAGAAAAGTGATGAAGTATAAATATTCTTTTATTGATTTATGTCTCATCAATCCACCTAAATCAGAATGAATAATCTCAAGATGTATGGTAGATTGAATCTTAACTTTCTTATGACTTTTTTTAGTCATCTTCCCTTTCTGTAAAGTAACATAAACATCTTCAACTCTTCTTTTCAATTATATAAAGTAACATACAACATAAACTTTATAAAGTTTGTTCATTTTTTTCTTCCCATGGTGGCCAAGTCTTTGGTGCCACAACTTATTTTCATCTTCAGCACTCAAGTAATATGAGTTTTAAAACTCTCATATTTGGAAGAGATTATCATTGGCTCTTTCTCCTTTTGTAATGACTTTTCCATATTTCACACTTTTGATAACATGAGAATATTTTCTAAATATCACTTCTTTTCTATCATCACAAAGTTTACTTGCACAAAGTAGGTTATGTTTTAGCCCATCAACTAATAAAACTTCCTTAGATTTAAACTATTCCTCTTTAATCTCAATCGTTCTTATTCCTATGATTTTTAAAGAACTATCATTACCAAAGGTAACTTATCCTCCATCATGGCTTTAAACATGTTTCAAGATTTTTATATCACCTATCATATGTAAAGAACAACCACTATTAAGTAACCATGGTTTGTTCCTTTTACTTGCTCTTAAAGATATAAAGTTATTTATTTAACTTTCTTCTTTATAGTTTCTTTTTCTTTTATACCATAAGAAACTTGTTTTGGAAGGATTTTCATACATCTTTAGACATGATGAACAAACTCATCACATATTCCAAAAACTTATTCCATACATTCAAATTGAATTTTAGTTAGAATGTTTCTAACATCTTGAGATTTTTCTTTTCTAACTTCCTTTGGGTTAGAAAATTTACTCATCATTCTTCCACCATTGATTTTAATTTTTTCAAAACTTATTTTGGGAAGTGAAAAGTTATGCCAAAAATTATAATACTTATTCCCATTTAATCCACAACACCAACAATATCCATAAAATCTTGATTTTCTATTGAAGTAAGACCTTTCTCTACAGAAACTTTGTTGTGGTTAATAACTTCTTTCGGCTCTATCGTACTTAGGATGTGGTCCATCTTTCCTTATGAGTGATTTTTCAACTTTTGAATATTTGATAGGATTCTCACATCCTTTCTCCACCCAATATTTACCAACCCATTTTCCATAACCATAAATGTTAGAATAATTAGATGAAACATTATTTTTTGGTGAGTGAGGATTTCACCTGATTCTTGTTTTGAGCCTTCTCATAAACTTTAGAAGTCTCAACTTTTACATGAATTTTTTTTTTTGAAATTTATATTCATCTTCCTAAAGGTACTTTCAAAGTCAATAATTTTTTAAAGAACCTTCTTAACTTCTTCTTCCTTAGCTTCCATCTTCTTACTAAGATCTTCAATCATCTTTCTCTGTTTAGTAATTCTTAGTTTGTAACTTAAGATCTCTTGAATGTATTCTTCATCCTTCTTGATGAAATATTTTCTTCCTTCAGAAACTTCTACTTTGTATTTATTTATCATTCTGATTTCTTTCTTGAGAGATTTTTTTTCTCAAGACATGCAGTAAGTTTTATTCTAAGCTGATACTCTTTGTAAGATTATTCACCGCCTTCTTCTTCACTATTTGAGGAGTCTTCAACTTTCTTAACTTTTGCAATGAATGTTATGAAATTTTCTGAACTTTTATCCTCTAAGGAATTGTTGTCAGTTGAGTCTGATTCAACTTTCTTACTCAGCATACTTCTTTTGTCTCCCGTAAACTTCTTATATTTTTTGGATGACTTTTCTTCTTTAGAATTTTTTTCCACTTATTCAATCAGGGATTTTCATCAGAATCTTCTCGATATTATCCAATTTTATTATTGGTACAATTAATATAAAACTTTATGATTCCACCACACTCAAAAAAATTGAGAGGAATTTTACCTTCATACTTTCCTCTTCCTCTTTGATAGTTCTTGGATAAAATAGAAATGATTTTCTCATTCAACACATCATCCTCCTTATCTTCAGAGTCACAAGGATCAACATCTTCAGCATCTTGTATTTTCATTTTTTTCCCATGGCTTCAAAATCCATTTCATCTTTCATCACCTTTTTAAACATTAGAGATTTCCTATTTTAATAATCAATAATAAAGTTATGCAATTCATCAAGAGATAAATCATCCTTATCTTATAAAGGGGAAAATTTTGAATCAAAACTGTTCGGAATGTTTCTCACAAGTTTCTTCACAATTGTAGAATCTTCTAGGAAATCACTGAATCTTATGATGTTGTAAATAATTTCATTTACTCTAGTGAAGTATTGATCAATAGTTTCTTCATCTCTCATTCTGATGTCTTCATATTTACTATGCCAAATTTTTATTTTTGGTTCCTTCACTTTAGTATTCCCTTCAAAAATACTTTCCATCTTGTCCAATATATTCTTTAAAGTTTTGAGACCCATAACCTTCTAATAAAATTTTTCTAATAAGGACATAAGGATAGAATTTTTATCTTTTCCATAAAATTCTATGTTTATCTTATCAACAAAATTCATCGGGGCATCCTTCTTAATAGGTGGAAAACCAATTATAGTAGCATCAACAACTTCTAGGTCGAGAGATAAGAGATAAGGAATCATCCTATTTTTTCATTCATAATAAATTTTTCCATCAAATATAATAATACCTCTACTCTTTACAGAATTGATATTAACCATGATAAAGATTCAACAAGGGAACATTTGGCTCTGATACTAATTGAAGTTCCAAAGGGTCAAAAAAAACTAATATGGGGGGTTGAATCAATTATTCACTTTTTATGAGTTTCAAAACCTTTTGAAACTTAACCCTTGGAACCTATTAAGAATAATTTCCTTATCATATTTTAGTAAATAATCATCCATAAAAAATTAGTAAAGCAAGTAACTCACATAAGATTTACAAGGTTCAACATCAATTTGAGAATTTACATACTTTCCATAGCCACTACTATGGATCAATAAAAATTCACTATTAAAAATAAGTGAATACAACTTGTGCTAACTCCCATTAGACAAATTTATCTCCCAATGGAAAATATTATAATAACTCCCATTATTTTATAGAGTTTATTTCAAAACAATTAATCTAAAACAAAAGAATAAATACTTTTTTCAATTTTCTCCACAAAAGTTCCTAGGTCCAATGACCCTGAGTCTGATGGCCTTCAGTCTAATGAACACAATCTAATTGACTCAGTTTTATCAACTCAATATGATTCTCTATTTCTCAATACATACTTCTCAAACTCCACTTAAATGATCAATACGATCTCCCTTAGTCTGATCGAATCAATATGATATTCTCAATATGATTTTTCTCAGTCTAGTAAACAAAATAATAGATTTCTAGTCTTCTAATGAGATATCTGTTTAGAAAAAACTTTCACTCAAATTATTCAACACTCCGCCTTTTCCATTTACGTAAAAAGTTATAAAATTTTAATGAATTGAGAAACTATTTATAGGAAAATCAGAATGGAAAAGGCAGAAAACTTGAAAACTTTCCCCACTCTCCCAAATTTCAAAACTCTAAAAATCACTCGCATTTAAACTTCAACTTTGACTTCTTCAAACATTCTCAAGATTTATTTGAAATTATTAATCTTGAAGATACTAATTTTTCTTCAGTTTAATTAACTTCCTCAGCTACATTTTGATGTAACTTCCTCAGATTCAATATAATGAAACTTTTTTATCTCACCATAGTATGACTTTCTTCCTTTTCACATTACAATATGACTATCTTGCACTGCTCATTACTATGAACTTCCTCATCTTTATCTTCCTCTTATAATTATGATGAACTTACTTTCTTATCTCATTAAGATAAAATTTCTTTCTCATCTCATTCTGATCTTCATTTAATGGGTTGGAATCAATAGCTCTGATTACTCTGATGTTCTCCATTTGATGTGTTATCGGTGTGAGACATTCATTTCATGAATTGGTGTCTGCTCCTGTTCTGAATGATCTTCCTCCTTAGAGTCAGTCTGATGGAATCCTCTTAATGAGGGAATTTTCATATTATAATGGATTCTACATTAATATGTTCTGTATCCAATGATAGCTCCACAAAAACAACTTTGACATTCTTAAAAATTTATTAGCTTTATACATTCATACTGTCATGACCCATCCCAATTGGTCCCATGTCGCGACTCCCCAAGCCCACCTACAATAGGCCAGGGGCTGGTGACTATCACCGAGCAGGGATATCACTAACATGGAAGGTATTGACTATGTATGTGTACACACACACACATATCTAATACCACAAAATGCAGAAATTTAAAAATAACTAAACAACCAATGCATGCATACAACTATATCCCAAAACCAAAGTACGAAAGGAGGTAAAGGAAAGTAAAAAGTTCCAAATACAATCCCACCATAAAGAGTCTATAACACAAGCCCAAAATAAAAGTAAAGGTACTGGGATTGTTGTCTGAAAGCCGCAGGAACACACCTCAGTCTGTTCAGTCTCACTAAGAACCATCTGGTTCTAGTATGTCTAAGACTCTATCAAAAGGTCGATCGTCTTCACAAGACACGACATGTGTGAGAAAATACCATGCAGGGGTGAGTATAACAATACTCGATATGACACCCCAAAACCACAAAGTATACAACAAAGAAAATTAATGTCATCTCTACATAGGTATATGTCTAAAACACATATAACAAGAATATCCAGATATACTCAACCAAGACACATAGTCTAAAGGTAATCCACAACCATATTATACTAGCCTTAGAATTTCAGCTCGAATATTCCACAAAGCACTCATCTGAGAGAACACACTCTTGAGTCTGATAGCACTGATGACATCCTTCTGAGAGGTACTACTCTTCAGGTCTCACCATGAGGAAGATACACTGATAGTCTGAAGAGAATACTATACATAGATAAGGATCACATATAGGTCCATGGGTTGATATTAACAACTCAATCTAGATTAATCTTGCTAAGTAGAGGATCGACGTCCACGTAATGTATGTCATGTCGATACCAAGAACTCCACCTAGGACACAAAGATGAATAGAGGATCCCACTCTAATCCTCTCAGAGGGATTCTAATGACTCTATCCAAGAATTCCTATTGAAGGGATCGTAGTCCTAAGAGTATGAAATGATTTGTACCAACCTTCAAGGAAATGATAAGGGGAATGAACCCTAATGAAACTTGTCTAAGATATGGAGGACAAGAGATATAATCCAAGTAAGAAATAGTACACTATGTGTAGAAGGGTTACACATTGTGTCCCTTGACTCTGGGTTCTGCCTGAGTAAACAGCCCGTGTCATTCAAACTGTGTCCATGTAAAAGAGGAGTATATGGCGTGTAGAGGGGTCACATGTCATTTCCTTGTATCCGGGGTCCCGCCCATGTACTCCAGTCATGTGCCAGTACACGGTGTCATCCCATGTGTCCATGCCCATGTACCAATACATGGGTTATCCCATGTACATGGTCCAGGTCGTACTGTGTGAGGGAGTACACACTGTGTAGGTAACCCATATACTCCGCCCCAAGTTCGTGTACTGTCCGAATTACATGTTGAGTTCATCCAATGGGACTATACATCATGTATCCAAGTACTACAGAATGTGTGTGTCAGGTTTCTCTAGAAATCCTTCTTCTTCCTCTCTCTCATGCTCGTGCCATCATCAGCTTGAAATTTGGCTCTAATCTAACTAAAACTCATGGGTCTACTCCAAATGAACTCAACTATAACCGTTCACCAGAATCTGGGGTTTGAATCTATTCAGATAATATATCTCATTCGTCTGAATCATCTTCCACACATCTCACTTAAATATCAGGGTTTTTCAAACCGGTATGATCCATTGGCCACTACAACCATTGCACCTCCATCGTATCATACTAATCCCAGATCTAAAATCTCATATTTTTGCACCAAGAAATGTGTTCTCAATGATCGATTCACTGGATTTTTTCAAACCGCAGGCCAAAGGATGAACGCCCGCGATGAAAAAAGAAATATGGGAGAAAGTAAAAAAACAAAAAAAAATAGGAATGAACCTTGTCCATGTTTGGTTATCCTCGATTCATTTCCATTAGAATGATGAATTAAGAAACAATCAGTTAAACAACTCTCAAAGTAATATACCTGGAAAATAAACTCATCCGGCATAATGATCGAACCTCAGATCAATATATTCATGGATTGGTCCGTGTTCATTGTAGGAATCCAGAACGGGGAAGAAATCAAAATAAAACACATGCCCTACCTCAATTTGGATCATTCACTGATGAAGAATGATCTTTCATCATCACCGTTGACAGGATTCATTGAATCCAAGGTGCATTGATACTTGATTCGCAACTCTGTCATTGTTTGTTTGAGAGGATTCTATAGAGGTTCCTTCCAAAGACTCTACAGAGTTTCTAAGGTAATGTAGATAACCCTATATTTCCAACATAGGTATCTATTTAAGTATTTTTATCGTTATGTCAAAACAAACAAAATAAAATAATTTTACTTAATTATTTTATTAATTTTTTGTGCCTACGGTAACTTTTTCACAAAATGACCCACATCGACCAATGTTAGGTCACACCTAGGATAAAACAACCATTTTGAACTCAATGATGCCCTCAGATTTTAGATTTGGACACCTGTTTAGAAGATATTCAACTTTTTATGGAAAACTACACATAAGTTATATTTAATATATTTATATATTTCAAACATTTACTCCGGATACACTTGGTCTCAGAATCACATGTCGTCTTGGCACATAGTCTTGAAATTAATCCATATAATATTTAAAAATAATACATGGAAAATATGAGACACAGACTCTTGGAAAATTCTGAGTCTGTTACTTCTGGATCTGATCTTCTATGTCTAGGTTTCTAGAGTCGATATAAACATTATGACGCCTGTATTTCTTCAAAATCTGTTATCTTGATAGTTTCATGATTTTTGAGAACTTTAAGAATGAAAAATCATCATCTAAATTTGTTTAAAAATTATTATAACTTTATAAATCCTGACTTCACTATCTTCTTAAAAAACTCTTAATCAACATTACGACTTCTTCGCTCGGAAACTTCTGACTTTCTAATAAACTCTGAGTCAGATGGATCTTGAACTTCATATCGATAGACCTAAGACTGATGGTGTGTCCTATTTAAAACTTCATATTTATGACCCATCTACATCTCGTGTTTTTTGGTCCGATAACCAGAGTCTTTTGCTTCTCAGTTTGATCCTTTGATTCCAAAAAAAACTTTATTAAAAACAAAACTTGTCTCCCCCTTTATGTTTGAGTTCAAACTTTCATCAATGTTCAACTTTCTTATAAATCTCATTATGATGGAATGGATCCAATCCTGAATAAAAAAATATTATTTTATAAAAAGGTTAACTTTAAAAAAATTAAAAAAAATTAAAAACAAAAAATCACAAAGGTTCTTCAATATCACCCTTTAGATTTGTGTACAACACTCATTGATGAATTTTTCAACTCTCAGAATTTTTCATAACTCAACTTTTGATTTTCTACCAAAACACAGGCTTTCTCAAAAGATAGTGTCCTCACACCATACTACTAGATAAATTAATTTTTTTGAAGGAATTTCATCCCTAGTAGAAAGAAAATTTTACATCCATGTTAAGATAAACTCCCCTCACTTTTTTTTCTCTCCCCCATTTTATGATAACCATAGCTTCAGATTCATAAAAGAACGATAAGTAAAAACTTCTTACAAAGTAAAAAAGTTGTTACTTTCTCTCTGTCTTTTTTAATATAATCCAAAGCATGGTGGGGTAATTTATTTATGAAATTTAGGAATTCATTGTATGATGATGAACATGAAGTTTTAGACTCAACTCAACAAACATTTCTTTGGACATTGCCTTTGTGAAGATATCACCAATTTAATACTTCATTGAGATATATTCCAAAAAAACATCTCCAGCAGAAACTTTATCTTTTATAAAGTGAAACTTATATCAATGTGTTTTGATCTTGAATGTTGGAAATTATTTTTATAAATATCAATTACACTCTGATTATCACAAAGTATCTTCAATAGTTTATATGTTTTCACTTTCAATTCTTCTGGATGATCTTTCATCCCCAAAATTTAAGTAAAAGTCTGAGTAACTACAACATATTCAGATTCAGCTATGCTTAAAGTTACTAAAATTTGTTTCTTAATATGCCAACTCAGACAACATTCACCTAAGAAAAATGTTCCTCCTAAGGTTTATTTTATATCATTATCATCTCCAACCCAATTGGCATCAGTATAACCATGAAACTTCATCTCATTATTTCTTTTGTGTAACAACCCATGAAAAGTTTTTTCTTTGATGTATCTCATAATTCTTTTTAATGCCAACATATGTGATTCTTTTGAATTACTTTGATACATGGCACACAAATTCATAGCATAAACAATATCAGGTCTTGAGGTTATAAGGTGAAGTAGACATCCTATCATATTCTGAAAGTTTTTCTAATTCACACTTTTTCTAGACTCATCTTTACTTAACTTTATGATCATAGAGATAGGAGTTGAAACTTACTTGGATTTTATCATGCCAAAATTTTGTAACAACTCCCTAACATACTTTTACTAATATAAGAAAATGTATTTCTCTTTTTGTTGAACTTATAGACCAAGGAAGAAAGTTAATTCTCCCATCATTGACATTTCAAAATTCTTTTTTATTTCTTCCAAAAATGTTTTAAAAGCATCTTATTTATCCCTAGAAAAAATTATATCAACCACATAAATAATTACAATTAGAGTTTCGGAGTAAATATCTTTAATGTATAAGGTGATATAAACTTTCCCTTTAGAAAAATTAGACATTCTTAAAAAATTGTCAATTTTGAATACCAAGCATGTGGAGCTTGTTTTAGGCCATACAAATCTTTCTTCAGTTAATAAACTTTTTTTCATCCTCATCAAGTAGAAACCCACAAGGTTTTTGAATGTAAACTTATTCCACATTCTCAATATTTAAGAAATATAACTTTACATCTATTTGATAAACTTTGTAATCCAATGTGTGGCCACTGATAGAGACATTATAATAGTTTCTAATCTTACAACTAGGGAAAATTTTTATTCAAAATCCATAGTTTCCACTTGTGCATAGCCTTTACAAACAAGTCTAACTCAATTTCTTTAAACTTATTCATGTTTATTTAACTTGTTTCTATAAACCCACTTGGTACCATTAATATTTTTATTTATTGGACATGGAATAAGTTCCCATGTTTTATTTTTTTTCAATCTAATCTAATTCTTCATTCATAGCACCCACCCATTCTATGTGTTGAAAAGCTTCTGAAACTGATTCTATTTCAACTTTTGAGATAAGTGAAGTCTTATTTTATAATCTTAACTTTCTTCTAGTTTTAACTATAGCCTTCTAATTTCCATTAATGTTTTCAGACTCAATATGTTTTTATAAGGTAGAAAATTTCAAAATTTCTTTTCCAGCTAAACATTCCCCATCACATGATTCTCTTAAATATTGATAAGCATGTTTTGACTTACTTCCAATATTGTTGGAAATCTCTAGTTTATCCTCATTAGAATTTTCAACAACTTTTGTTAACGAATTTTTATTTTCAATAAATTTCACACCATATGAGTCTACCAACCATTGTAAAAAAAATTCCAACATTTCTAACTTCTTCTATTTGGTTAATAACCCATAAAAATTCTTTCCCCATCTTTTTCATCAAACTTTCCCATATTTGGATTTTTTATTTTAATTAAACATGGATATACAAAAACTTTGAAGTAATTCAATGAAAGTTTTTTTATACCACATTTCATAAGAAGTCATGTTGGTTTTTTTCTCAACAAGAATCTATTTTGAACATGTGTAAATTTACTAATAGCTTCTTTCTGATAGAACTTTGAAAGTTTGTATTCTGCTACATACTTCTTCTCATTCCCACCAAACTTCGATTCTTTATTTCTGATACTCCATTTTTTTATGGAGTATAGGGCGCACTATACTAATTTTTAATACCATGGTTTCTCAGATAACTTTAAAAAGTATTTATTTTGAATTCAGTAGCATTATCTGTTCTTGACTTCTATATATAAAGCCTCATTTATTTCTCAAATTCTTTTCTAAAAAACCTAATTATTTCCACAAAATCTGACTTATGTTTCATAAACATGATGTTTTTCATCTAAGGAAAATAATCAATAAAAGTGATGAAGTATAAATATTTTTTTTGTTGATTGATATATCATCGGTTCACATAAATCAGAATAAATAAGCTCAATATGTCTGGTAAATTGAATCTGAACTCTCATATAACTTTTGTGAGTCATCTTCCCTTTCTGAAAAGTAACACAAACATCATCATCTCTTCATTTTAATTATAAAAATTAATAGACAACATAAACTTTAGAAAGTTTGTTAATGGTTTTTTTTCAAGGTGGCCAAGTCTTTGATTCCATAACTTATTTTTATCTTCAGCACTCAAGTAACATGAGTAATAAAACTCTCCTATTTGGAATAGATTCTCACTAGTTCTTTCTCCTTTTATAATGACTTTTCCATCTTTCACACTTTTAATAACACAAGAATATTTTCTGAATATCACTTATTTTTCATCATCACAAAGCTAACTTACACTAATTTATGTTTTATCCCATTAACAGATAAAACTTTCTTAGATTTCAACTTTTCCACTTCAATCTCAGTTGTTCTGATTCCTCTTATTTTTAAATAACTATCATTACCAAAGGTAATTTCTCCTCCATAATGAATTTTATCATGTTTCAATATTTTTAAAATGCATGTCATATGTGAAGAACAACCACTACCAATTATACATGGTTTGTTCCTTTTAATTTCTTTTAAAGTTGTCTCAACAAAAAAAATTCTTTATTCAGCTTTCTTATTTCCATATTCACTTTCTATTCTACCATAAGAAAATTGTTTTGGAAGGAGTGTCATACATATTTCAGCATGATTAACAACCTCATCACACATTCCACAAAATTATTCCATACATTCAAATTTATTTTTAGTTGGAAGATTTTAACATCTTGAGATTTTTCTTTTCTAACATCCTGTGGGTTAGAAAAGTTACTCATCATTTTTCCACCATTGCTTTTAATTTGTTCAAACCTTCTTCTAGGAAGTGAAAATTTATGCCAACAATTATAATACTTATGCCCATAGATTCCACAACACCAGCAATATCCATCAAATTGTGATTTTCTATTGAAGTAAGATCTTTCTCTATATAAACTTTTTCATGGTTGATAACTTCTATCTACTCTATCATACTCAGGATGTGGTCAATCTTTCCTTCTAAGTGAGTTTTCAAATTTTGTATATGTGATAGGTTTCTCATAGCCTTTATCCACCCAAGATTTCCCAACCGCTTTTTCAAAACCTAAAATGTTAGAAGAATCATATGAAACATTATTTTTGGTGAGTGAGGATTTCAGCTGATTCTTGTTTTGAGCCTTCTCAGCATCTTTATAAGTCTCAGATTTTACTTCCTAATATTTTTTGAAATTTTCATTCATCTTCCTCAAGGTACTTTTAGACTCAAGAAGTTTTGAATGAAACTTGTTGACTTCTTCTTCCTTATATTCAAACTTCATACTGATATCTTCAATCATATTTCTCTATTAAACAATTCTTAGTATGCAATTTAAGATCTCCTAAATGTATTCTTCCTCCTACTTGATGACATATCTTCTTCCTTAAGAAAATTATTCACTATATTTCTTTATCATTATTATTTATTTCTTGAAAGATTTTTTTTCTCCACACATTCAAGAAGTTCTATTCTGAGCTGATACTATTTGTAAGATTCTTCACTTCCTTCTTCTTCACTATTTGAGGAATATTCAACTTTCTCAAATTTTTCAATTAATTTTATGAACTTTTCAGAACTTTCATCCCCAAAGGAATTATTGTTAGTTGAGTCTGATTTTAACTTTCTTACTCAACATACTTCCTTTATCTCCCGAAAACTTCTTTTTATATTTTTTGGATGAGTTTTCTTCTTTATAATTTTTATTCCACTTCTTACATTGAGGATTTTCATCATAATCCTCTCGATATTCTCCAACTTTCTTTTGGGGAAAATTCATATAAAAGTATCTGATTCCGCCACACTCAAAAACAATTGTGAGGAACTTTACCTCCACACTTTCCTCTTTCTCTTCAATAGTTCTTGTATATAAGATACATGATTTTTTTCATTAAACTCGTTATCGTATTTATCTTAAGTCACAAGGATCAACATCTTCATCATATTGTATTTTCATTTTTATCATGGATTCAAAATCCATTTCATCTTTTATATTCTTTTTGAACATTGGATCTTTCCTCATTTCATAAGCAATAATAAATTTATGCAATTCATCAAGAGATAAATCATCCATACCTTCTAAAGAGGAAATTTTTTAATCAAAATTTTTCGAAAAGTTTCTCCTAAGTTTCTTCATAATTTTAGAATCTTCTAAGACATAACTGAATCCTATAGTGTTTCAAATAATTTCATTTACTCTGGTGAAGTATTCATCAATAGTTATTTCATCTCTCATTTTTATTTCTTCATACTTACTATGCCATATTTGTAGCTTTTATTCCTTCACTTTAGTATTCCCTTCAAAAATACCTTCCATCTTTTCCCACATACTCTTTGAAGTTTTGATACCCATCACATTTTGATAAAAAAATTATGATAAGGACATAAGGATAGAATTTATATATTTTCCATTAACTTTGATATTTCTATTATTATCAAAAGTCATCGGGGAACCCTTATCAATAGGTTGAAAACCAAGTATAATACCATCAATAACATCCAACTCATGATATAGGAGATAAGTAATCATCCTATTTTTCCATCCATAATAATTTTTGTCATAAAATGTAGGAATACCTCCACTATTGAAAAAATTGATATAATCCATGATGAGGATTCAAAAACTTGTGCTAACTTTCGTTATACATATTCTATATTCTGATAAGAATGATTATAAAAACTCCTATCAGTTTACAAAGTTTCTTTTAAAATAATTCAGGCAAAAAAAAGAATAAATACTTTCGTAAATTTGCTCCACAAAATTTCATGGGCCTGATGACCCTAAGTCTGATGGCCTTCAGTCCAATGAACACAATCTGATTGACCCAGTCTGATCAACTCAATATGATTCTCTCTTTCTCAATCTCCACTTCTCAAACTCTACTCAAATGATCAATATGATATTCCTCAGTCTGATCGAATCAATCTGATCTTATCAATATGATTTTTCTTAGTCTGGTAAACAAAACAATAGATGTATGATATTCTAATGAGATCTCTGTCCTAAAAAAACTTTCACTCAGATTCTTCATTGGTCTGCCTTTTCTGCTTACGTGAAAAGTTACAAAATGAGAATAAATTGAGCAACTATTTATAGGTAATTCGGAATGGAGAAGGTGGGAAACTTGAAAAATCTACCTGCTCTCCCAAATTTCAAAACTCTAAAAATCAATCATATTTAAACTTTAAATTTGACTTCTTCAAACCTTCTCAATATTTATTCAAAATCAGACATCTTGAACATACTAACTTTTCTTCAGTCTAATTAACTTCCTCAGTTTTTTTCTGGTGTAACTTCTTCAGATTCATTACAATGAAACTACTCTAGCTCACTATGATCTGACTTTCTTCTTCTCCTCATTACGATCAGACTATCTTGCACTACTCATTACAATAAAATTCCTCAATTTCAACTTCATCTTCTCATTATGATGAACTTCCTTTCTCATCTCATTATGATGAGATTTCTTTATTATATCATTATGATCTTCCTTTGATGGATCAGCATCAGAAACTCTGATCACTTTGATGTTCTTTATCTGATGTGTTATTAGTGTGAGACATTCATTTGATGAATCGGTGAATGTTCCTAATCCAATTGATCTTCCTCCTCAGAGTCATTTTGATGGAATCCTCATAATGAGGGAATTATCATTATGATGGATTCTTCATTATGATTTCCTACATCCAATGATAACTCCACTCAGTAACTTTGACATTCTTCAACCTTCATTACCTTTATACATTCAAAATCCTAAAAAATTATGATTCTGTTACTTCTGGATCTGATCTTATATTTTCATATTTCTGGAATCGATACAAACGTTATGATTCTTCCATTTCTTCAAAATATTTTATCAATATATATTTCATGATTTGTGAGAACTTTAAGAACAATAAAGAATTGTCTGACTTTGTTTAGAAAGTATGAAAACTTTCTAACTCCTGACTTCACTATCTTCTTTCAAAACTCTTCAGAAACATTATGAGTTCTTCACTCAGTAACTTCTAACTCTATAAAAAACTCCAAGTCTAAAGGATCTTGAACTTCATACCAATGGACCTAAGACCAATGGTGTTTCCTATAAAAAAAACTTCATCTTTATGACCACCTCTACATCTATTATTGCTTGGTCTAATAACCTGAGTCTGCTGCTTCTCAATACGATCCTATGAGTCCAAAAAACAACTTTCTTAAAAACAAAACTTTTCTCCCCCTTTATGTTTGGGTTAAAACTTTTATCAACTTTCAAATTTCTTATAAATCTCATTACGATGGACTTGGTCCGATCCTAAATAACAAAAACATTCTTTTATAAAAAGGTTAATTGTCAAAAAATACAAAACTTTGTTAAAAACAAAACATCACAAAGGTTATTCATCATTAATTTGTTGAACTAAGCAGGTTTTTGTGTTAGTATATGTATGATGTCTATGACTAACATGTAGGGATGAAGACCAGGGTTAGTACTAGGAGTTTTATACCTTAGGTTAAGGGTAAACTCATAGGAGAACCCTATGTGATCCCATAGACTGGTTAAGAGAAACCTTATGTGATCTCATAAACTAATTGTTTTATCCTAATGATTGTTTCTTTTCTGAAGTGTGTTCCTTCGCATTACAGAAGATATCCCCTCGACATAGTCTTATGTGACTACTTGGGAACTAGGCCAGAATACTTCTACAAGGTATGAGGTTTCAACATTACCATTGTACATGTAGGAGAATGTAATTGAGATTTCTCCCACACCGGCTCTGTTGTTTAGGCAGCAGGGCCACTTAAACAGAATGTCTTTTGCTTAGTGCATGTCCTAGGAATAGGATTTCAAAACTATGGTCGAATATTCCATGATTTTCAAAACTATAATTATTAATCCTTCTAGATAATTGGAGTCACTCATGATGATTAATAATGGGTTGAAATTGTTTTTTGGAATCTTTCACCTAGTAGAGACTCTGAAGGATTGACAAGTTAAGCTGAGATTAAGTTTGTTCCAAGTGTACAACCCATTTTGATACCCCTATATCGTATGAAGACAAGGGAGATTAAGTATTTCAAGGCTCATATGGATGAATTAGAGAGGAAGGGATTCATAAGGCCAAGTAATTTTCCATGGGATTCACCTGTGTTGTTCTCTAAGAAGGAAAACATTAGTCTTCAGGTATGTGTTGATTATCGTAAGTTGAAACAAATGATAGTGAAGAATCAATTTTTTTTCCCATGATTGATGATATTTTTAATCATCTATGGGGATCCTGATGGTTCTCAAATATTTATCTTTTATTGGGATATAATCAGTTGAGATTTAGAGAATAATTTTTGAATACAGCATTTCAGAGTAGGTATGGACTGTGTGATTACTTTATAATGTTTTTCAGGCTGACTAACGCACTGGTAGTGTTCATGGACCTCATTAACAAGATCTTACATACATAATTAGACTCATTAATCATAGTTTTTTTTATGATATCCTCATCTACTCACTGAAACCAGAGAAAAAAGTTAGGCACTTAGAGATAGTCTTGGGTATGCTTCGAGCACACATTCTTTACACCCAATTTTCAAAGTGTGACTTCTAGATTTGAGAGGTGAAGTTATTAGGAAATTTGGTTTCTGAGACTAATATATCAGTAAACCCAGTTAAATTTGAGGTAGTCGTGTCCTGGACATGTCCACAAAAAATGTTAGAGATTATGATCTTTCTCGGTTTCGCAGGATATTACCGATGGTTTATCCAGGACTTCTCCGAACTATCATCACCCATGAAAGTGATAATAAAAAAAGGATTGAAGTTCCAATGGTTAGACCAGTATGAAGAGGTATTCCTTGAGATAAATAGAAGGTCGATGGTAACTCCAGTACTGACACTCCCTAAGCATGTGATTGGTTATGTAGTGTATTGTGATGCATCAAGCGTTGGTAGGTGATGATGCAAAGAGATTAGGTAGTATACTATGGGTCTCATTAGCTATGAAACCATGAGAGTAACTACCCTAAACATGACTTGGAGGAATCAGTTTTAGTCCACACACTAAAATATTGGAGACACTATCTCTTTGATGAGATATTTATTATTTACACGGACCATAAGAGCCTTTTTTGTATCTTCACACAGAGGGACCTGAACCTGAGATAGAGGTGTTGGGTTGAAAATTTCATGACCCGCTCCCTCTAAATTTACTTCAATTTGGGGAGGGAGATAATGAACACTGATTCCCCCCTCCAGTAGGCCCTAGGTTGGCGACTAGATCCAAGAGTGTATAAATCTCACAATATTGGAGGCATTACCATTTATAAGAAATAATATCGGGAGATAGAATGAATCATCCACAAAAACTCCAAGGAATAATATAAAATAGAAATCCAAAAACCATCCCAAATGAATGAAAAAAGTAGAACTGATACAAATATAAGAAATTATCCAAATTAAATACCCAAAATAAAATCCAAGGCAGCAACAGATTAGTTGTCCAAAGGTCCAAGCTAGTAATGCCCAACAAGGTCCAAGAAATCCTCCTGAAAACCTAAAATAATTTTTATATACATAGGGTGAGCATAAAAGTATACTCATAAGGAAAACCAACATCTCCCATGCACATGTGAAAGAAGCATACTAATGATCTTGTGAGAAAAAAAAAGAACCAAATAGCACTTAAATAGGAATACTAACCATCCCAACCTCGCCAAGGCACTCTCACCAAGTAACTCAAGCCAAGTAATATAATATAAAGTAAATCACATTGATGATAGGGTACCCCGCGCCAATTTTACACTGGTATGGGATCACCATGAGGTATGATGTTGGGTGAGAGTGGTATACCAGTGGGATGGTAGTGTGGGGTACCCTATCATCAATTTTATTTACTTTATATTATATTACTTGGATTGCATTACTTAGTGAGTGTGCCTTGGCGAGGTTGGGATGGTTAGTATACTTGTTTAGGTGTTGTTTGGTTCTTCTTTTTTATCACGGGAGAATTAGTATTCATATTTCACATGTGCATGAGAGACTTTGGTTTTCCTACTGATTATACTTGTATGCTCACCCTACATATATAAAAATGATTTTAGGTTTCCAGGAGGATTTCGTGGACCATGTTGGGCATTACTAGCTCGGACCTTTGGACAGCTGTTGTATTGTTGCCTTATCTTTTCTTTTAGGTATTTACTTTGGATACTTTATTGTATTTGTATCAGTTATACTTTTTTCATTCATGTGGTATGGTTTTTGGCTTTCTCTTTTATATTATACCTTGGAGTTATTGTGGATGATTCATTCTATCTCCCAATCTAATTTCTTATAAAGGTTAATGCCTCCCATATTGTGATATTTGTACACCCTTGGTTCTAGTTTCCAACCCATGGCCTACTAGAGGCGGGACTTGAGGGTCATTATCTCACTCTCCTCATTGTGGTAACTTTGGAGGGAGGGGTTGTGGCATAGTGGCATCAGAGGTGATAGTTGAGAGATGGGATGAAGTTTGGAGTTGGGCACAGTGAGGATTGTATGGAATGGTATGGAAACAGTTCCAATTGACCTTGGTGCATGACATAGACCAAGGAGACCGTCTAGGACATGTTATTTTAGGGCCCCCATGATCCAGTTCATGAGCTCTGGTCTTATTGAATGGCCAAGTGAGGTGGACCTTCATGTAGTGTAGAGACTTAGAAAAGGTACATGCATCATAATAAATTGTTTTCTTATTTGAATTGGGTTATTTAGAAAGGTTAAAATGGATGAAATAAGTAAAAAATAATTAAAATAAATCCTAATAAAAAACCATACTACCAGGCTTAGAAAATCTTTGTTTACCTTTCAGCTATGGTTCCTGGTCATCCTCCTCACGTGGCTCAGGCAGTGGAGGTTAGACATGCTGATCTGGTTGATCGTCATAGGGTTTATCCAGTTGAGGAGGAGGATTGGTGGAATAGGATGTTGCAAACTTTCAAATAGAAGTCTTTGGGGAAGTACAAGGGCAATGTTTAATATGTGGAGATAGATAACTGGATGGAGGATCTCGAGATCACTTTCAGTTTGATTCAGGCTCTAATGGATTATTGGGTCTCTTTGGCAGTTATTCAGATAAGGGGAGATACACATTAGTGTTGAAGATTGTATTTGGGAGAGTGAAATGAGGAATATGTTTTGTGGTTCAAATTCTAGAAGGATTTCCAAGAATATTTCCTTTCATCTACTATAAATTCGGTAAAGATATATGAGCTTCTTTCTCTTCAGCAGGGGAGCATGTTAATGCGGGAGATGGGAATAAAGTTCAAGGATCTTCTTGATTTTGGCATAGATATTTTTCTAGATGAGGAGTATCATGTAATACATATTGAGGAGGCACTCTATCCTTCTATCTAGTATGAAATTACTCCTTTATGTTGTCGATGTATCTGGAGGTTCAGAAGAAAGAAGAGTTGATTGAGCAGATGCAGTCACGAGTAGGCCTACCGTGAGAGGGGCACCAGCAAAGTTCTTCAATAGGTATAGTTTACAGTGGAAGATATTAGGAATCAGGACCTTAAAGGTTTTAATTGATAGGGATTCAACCTCATAAACTTCCTTTCAAGCCTTCGGGTGATAGTGGTTTACATGCTTTTCTTGTGGGCTTTGCACTAGTGTGTTTTGGTTGTAGGGTTTGTGGTCATCACCAGAGCTAGTGCCCGGTAGTTCCCCAAGCTCAATTTGGTGGAGGTGGATAGGTTAAGCACCACCCTTAGTATCAGTACCAGTAAAACCATTTCAACAGTAGGGGTGGTAGGAATTTACTTCACCGAGGGGAGATAGAGCGGGAAGAGGCTGACCTCAAGATATTCCTCGTGTTCAGGGACTGCGACCCAAGCATGGATGTGGAAGTGGTCATCAGCAGAGAGAAAAAGGATATAGGCATGTTCAGTTACAAATAGCAGAGGTATAAGTTCTAGAGGGTCCAGATATCGGCATAGATAAAATCAGTTTGTTTAGAACCCTTGTTTGTGTCTTGTTTGATTTAGGAGCTTCGCACTCCTTTATTTTACCCATTCTAGACCATGCTATGGGACTAGATTTTGAGAGGCTTCTTGTGAACCTAGTTTTTAGTATGCCATTTTGATGCCAAACCAGCTTATTTGATGTGTTTTGGGGTGTAGACTGATGATGGGACCGCATCAGTCCCATGGGGATTTCTTCTTGTTATAGATACAGTCATACGATGTCATTTTTAACATCGACTGGTTATATTATTTACATGTTGTTATCGAATGCTTCTAGGGGAGAGTTTTGTTTTTTGGATATGGATGTCCAACGTGTGGTTTTCATTGGCTATCAGGGTTGTCATGTGGGAATTCAGCATGTAGAGCCCCTTCTTTCCCTGTTGGCTGAGATATCAGTGGAATCTATGGGTGCTGAGATGGTAGAGGTTCCTAGGGTTGTTGGGGAGTTCCTGTATGTTTTACCCAAGGAGGTTGTGACACTACCCCCTCTATGCGATGTTGTGTTTAGGATATACTTACATCCCGGTGATTCTCTAATTTCAATGGATCCTAATCAGATAGCACCTTCTAAGTTGTGAGAGTTTAGGATTTAGATAGATGATCTGATGTAGAAGGGTTTTATCTAGCCCAGTGTTTCACTATGGTGTGATCTAATGTTGTTATCTAAAAAGGTGGATAGTGGTTTGGGGTTTTGTATAGATTACCGTAGGTTGAATAAGTGATGGTCAAAAACTATTACCCTCTTCTAATGATAGACGATCTTTTCAATCAGCTGAGAGGGGTGAGTTGGTTTTCCAAGATCGATCTGCGGTCTGGATATCACCAATTGAGGGTGAAGGGGAGAGATATCATGAAAACTACCTTCAGATGTAGGTATGGGAACTTTGAGTTTGTAGTCATGTCGTTCGGTGTTATGAACACACCAGTTGTGTTCCATGAGTTCCTGGACCAGTTCATCATTGTATTCATCAATGATATCTTAATCTACTCAAAGTTAGATGAGGAGAATGTTGAGCATATCAAGAATTTCTTGCATGTTATTTGATGCCACCAGCTCTATAGAAAGTTTTCCAAGTGTAAGTTTTGGACACAAAGGTGCATTTCATTGGGCATCTAGTGTCTCAAAAGGGTGTGGCAGTAGACCCTTTGAAGTTCAAAGCAATTTTTTCTTGGGAAGAACCCAAGAACGTGGAATATGTTCATAGTTTCCTTGGTCTCACGGGATATTATTAGTGGTTTATACCTGATTTATCTTGAGTTAGAGCCCCGTTAATGGATTTTACTAGGAAAGACTGGGATTTTTTGTGGAGTGATCAGTGTCATGCAGCATTCAGTTACCTAAAGGGGAAGTTAGTTAGTGCTCCAGTGCTCTGATTTCTTGAGGAAGGGGTGATGTTTGAGGTGTTTTTTGATGCTTCCCATCTGGGATTAGGGTGCATCTTGATACAGTAGAGGGAAGTGATCTCTTATGGTTCCATGCAGTTACGTCCCCACGAGCGTAATTATGCCACTCACAATCTAGAGCTAGCAGTCGTTGTGTTCGCACTGAATTTTTGGCGGCATTACCTCATTAGGGAGCGCTTTGTGGTCTTCACAGATCATAAGATTTTGAGGTATATCTTTTCCCAGCATGATCTGAATCTATGACAGTGGAGGTGGATAGATTTTCTTCAGAACTATGATTTTGAGATCTCATGTACCTCATAAAAGAAAAATTTCATGGTTGATGCTTTCAGCAGAAAGTCATAGAAGGAGGTTGTTCAGGAATCATTGGATGTTTGGAGATCGATGGAAGAGTTGGCAGCCTTTCACTTAGATACAAGATTATATGGTGGTAAAATCTATTTTTTTAGATGACGGTTCAGTTCTCTCTGATGCAGTAGGTGGAGGAGTCCCAGTGGGTAGACTCAGAGGCAGAGGTGATGCATGATCATGTTAGCCATGGTGGTGCTCTGGATGGATGGTCTAAGGATGGTTGGGACCGGATGTTGTTTCATGGAAAGTTGTTTGTTCTGGTGGAGATGCATGAGGGAGTTCTTCGTGAGTTTCATAACTCACCTTTGGTGGTTCACCCAAGAGTTTACAAGATATATTGTGGCTTTATGATGTATTTTTAGTGGCCCGGGATGAAATAGGAAGTGGAAGAGTTTGTGGCTCAATGTCTAGTTTTACAGCAGGTGAAGGTCAAGCATCATGTTCCTAGTGGTTTGTTGCAGCCCTTGGATATTCCTGAGTGGAAATGAGATGAAATCTTGATGGATTTCATCACAGGGTTACCTAGATCTCAAGGAGGTTGTGATGTTGTTTGGGTGATAGTGGATTGGTTGAAGAAATCATTCCACTTCTTAGCGATCAAGGAGTTAGGCACAGTGAATGATTTGTCTAAGAGGTACGTGGATGAAGTGGTGTAGTTTCATGGAGTTCTGAGGTCCATTATATCAGATCGGGACACACATTTTACCTCATGAGTCTGAAGGGGATTACAGCATACTTTTGGCACTCAGTTACACCTCAGCACTACTTTTCACCCTCAGATAGATGGGATAGGACAGACTATCCAGATATTGGAGGATATGTTGTGGGCATGCGTCTTGTACTTTGGTAGATCTTGGGTACGACACTTGCCTTTGGTAGAGTTTTCTTATAATAATAGCTATCACTCTTCCATTAGCATGGCTCTATTTGAGGATTTTTACGGAAGATTTTGTCATTCTCTGTTGTGCTGGATGAAGGTTGGGGAGACAACTGTTCTTGGTCCTGATGTGGTGTAGAGCACGACAGAGAAATTTCAGTTTGTTCGTGAGAGGATGAAAGCAGCGCAGAACTAGTATAAGTCGTATGTTGATCGTAGAAGGAGGTCCTTGGAGTTAGAATTTGGGGATCACATGTTCTTGAAGGTTTCTCCTTGACATAGGCAGCAGAGGTTTGGTAGAGGGAGTAAGATTTCTCCCAGGTTTGTTGGACCCTTTGGGGTGTTGGGGTGAGTTGGCAAGGTGGCATATCGATTAGAATTTCCACCATGATTAGAGAGGATCCATGACGTCTTCCACATATCTTAGCTTCATCAGTATCTTCATGATGACTCCCATGGCATTGATAGGGGAGAGTTGGATATTGAGGATGACATGAAGTTTTTGGAGTGATCAATAGAGATCCAAGATCATTAGGATAAGGTTATGCGTGAACGGACCATTCTTTTGGATCATGTATTGTGGAGGCATGGTGTCCAGGAGAAGAGTACTTGGGAGTGAGAGACACAGATTCATGACCAATACACAAAGTTGTTTTGAGTTTTTTTTCTTTGTTTTTCTTTGAGATGTGATGTTTAGATCCCTTTATTTTATAAGATGATATGTTTTCCTTGGTTTGTGATGTGTGTGGTATGATGTGTGATGAGGTCCTGACATATGAAAAGGGGAGTATTAGATTCCTAATCAAGACACGTTAACTATGATGTGATTAAAATCATACAGGTGGGTCAATACCTCCAAGATCAGATATTATCTTGACATGGAATATGGAATTATCTGATTCATGTGTTTGGGATGGGGAGGTTCGTTGGTTATAGTGGTTGTTGGTTTGAGCTATGTGAAGGTCGATATGGTTCTGTAGTGGTTGTTTAGTAGTGCGGTCATGTAAGATGAGGCTTCTTGAGGTTTTTTGAGATGTTTGTGGTCGTTTGGTTGGGCATATTTAACTGGCGGTAGCATTTGAGGTATGATGAGAGCCTTGAGAGGTATCTTGCGGGGTGGTTGTCTGGACCCCTTTTTCTTTTTGGATTGGTTTTGGATTCTTGAGGGTGAGAATTATTTTATAGGTAATTGATGTAATTATTTATTCCTTCCTGATCTGTTACTTTGATGGTTTTTGTTGTTGGAGGTGTTTGGAGGAGGCTCAGAATGAGTTTGGAGAAGTTCAGTTGTCAAAGGCTGGAAATAGGGAGATTGCACGTTATGTAAGTAGATTACACGATGTGAAATTAGATTTCATAGCTTGTCTAATAATTTTTACAGTTTTTAAACATTTTACATGATGTAAAGAAGGGTTTCACACTGTGTAATATTTTGGGGTTTAAAGAATAAAATAAAATAAAAAGATGATGTGTTTTTTGGCAAAAACCGAACATCGCAGATTTCACGACATGAAATGGGATTACAAGTTGTGTAATCCCCCAATCCAGTGCAGTTTTGAAATTCTTTTTTTTATGAACT
The DNA here is from genome assembly GCA_963277665.1 of Viscum album. Lineage (NCBI taxonomy): Eukaryota > Viridiplantae > Streptophyta > Magnoliopsida > Santalales > Viscaceae > Viscum > Viscum album. The sequence goes on from OY728156.1 coordinate 60,467,331, forward strand.
TTTAATCATCTAGTCATGTTACATTTTTTCTCTCATTTTGGGCAAACACTAGGCACCCTGAGGTGTTCTTCAAACCCTTTTTAATCCTCCTTCGATCTGATGACCCTAGTGGTTGTTCTTTAGTGATCTGTGGTTTGAACATGGTAAGTTATTTCCCTTTATTAGTTGTTTTTCTTCCGTTATTCTCCTGTAGATCCAATATAGTGGTGTTTCTTTGGTTTGAGGTATGAATTAGGTTTCATTTTTATGGATCCTTAGTGCGGTATAGGTTGATCTGTAGTTTTCATGGTGCGGTTGTGGTTCGATCATTCTTCTTCACCCTATGGTGCGTAACAATTAAAAATCTTCCTTGAGGTATAATTCCCTTCACTTCTCTTTATTGTGCATCATGTGGAAGGGGATTTAATTTTGGTTATCTATAAATTATGGTTGTGTTGGCTTAAATTAAAGATAAATAATCTATTAATTTAATTGAAAGGGACAATGGGGTTTGATCCGCATGTTTTTATAGATTCAATATTGTTTGTGATATTTTGATTATATGGTCTAAATTCCCTGCTAAAAAATTTAGTCGTTGGGGGCTTTGTTTGTGCTAGATATATGTAATATGACTTTTGTGATTGTTGTGATATCACCTCAAATGGAAATTGGTTAATTGGTTAATTACTTATACTTGGCTAATGATTTGATTGCCCCGTGATTTGGTTGGTGTGATAATTCCCTAAATAAAAGTATCGGAATGTGATAAATGTTCTTGTGAACCTGTTAAATGATTTTTTGTGATGTGATGTGTGATTTATTGTGGTTTCTACATATGGGAGAAGTTTATGGCATGTGGTTGTATAGTGGGAAAACTATGGGTGTTTTCAATGGGGTGTGGGGTGATACGTGGTTGTTGGGAAGTGCTTTGGGGTGGCGAGGTGTGGTTGTTGGGGATGATAGGTTGCTTTTGATATGTGGTTATGTTGTGCTAGATTCCCAAGTAGTGATGGAATAAATAAATAATAGTTTAATATTGTTGGTAATTGCTTGGGTTGGTTTGGTTAATGAGATAAAGGTGGTTAATAAAATATTAAATGATGGGTTGTATGATTAAATGCAGTTGATGCTAAATAATGAAATGAATGTGTGTTGAATGTAAAGGTAATGTGAAGACAATTTAATTTATTAGGTCTCTTCACCTTCTGAAATGACTATTGTAGATACTAATAAATGCATTTAGAGGTGGCACCAATAGTGACGGTGTTTCAAGTTGGTTTGTTTGTTTGCTAACTCATAGTCTGAGTTGAAGTGTTTGATACTATACATATATTTTTATATTCTTGTGGTTTCTATACACACCTCATCCATGTTGAGAACTATGTGATGAACACCCGTATAGTCATGTGTGGGTTGTTTTTTCCAACATTCGATGAGGAGTACGGATGGCTGGGAGCCCACTATTTTCTGATCTCTTCCAGTAAAGGTAGGTATGGAATATGTTGTGATGTTAAGAGGTCTATTAGTTCTTTATATAGTGGTTGTGATGGACCAAGTGTCTTCAGGTGAGATGTGATAGCCTAGGTGTTTGTGGGCGAGGTGGTTTGTGTTGTCCCAGGTGCCTTCAGGATGAAATGTGATGTGCTTTCCCAAGTTTCTTCAGGATGAGATATGATGTGATGTGTTGTGAGGCCCAGGTGTGTGCAGGTGGGGTGTGATGTTCTATATGGAAGGGATGGGAGCATCAGGATGTACGATGTTGGGTGAGAGTGTCATACCAGTGGGAAAGTGGTATGGGGTAACCTATAATCGATTTATTTTACTTTATATTATATTACTTTGCTTGTGTTACTTGTTGAGCATGCCTTGGTGAGGTTGGGATGGTTAGTATACCTGTTTAGGTGTTGTTTGGTTCTAATGTTTTCTCATAGGATCATTAGTATGATTCTTTCACATGTGGACAAAATAATTTGGTTTTCCTACTGAGTATACTTGTATGATCACCCAATGTATATAAAAATGATTTCTAGTTTCTAGGAGGATTTTGTGGACCGTGTTGGGCATTACTAGCTCGAACCTTTGGACAGCTGTTGTGTCGCTCCCTTAGCTTTTCTTTTGGGTATTTACTTTGGAGACTTTATTGTATTTGTATCAATTATACTTTTTAAATGCATGTGGGATGGTTGTTGGATTTCTCTTTTATATTATTACTTGGATTTGTTGTGGATGATTCATTCTATCTCCTGATCATGTTTCTCATAAAGGGTAATGCCTCCCATATTGTGAGATTTGTACACACTTGGTGCTAGTCGCCAACCCAAGGCCTACAAGTGGCAGGAATCAAGGTTCATTATCTCTCTATCCTCATTAAGGTAACTTTGGAGGGAGGGGTTGTGATATAGTATCTACAGACATTCAAATTTGATATGGTGTATGCACTTGGGAAGGGTAATTTCATTGTGGATTCTCTTAGTCATAAGACACAGGATGGGTAGGATCTTGGTGAGAGGTCCTCAAAGGAGAAGTAGTGCTTGATGAGATTATTGGATGATTATAGGATGGATTCCTCAGAGGACCTGGGTTATATGACTTGTGCTCCATTTAGTGATCACACACTATAGGAAAATCGCCGCATAGTATCAGTTTTTTTGGATATGGAGGAGGTTTAAACTGCCTCTAAATTGTGTTTCGGCATATAATACATGGCGGTTTCTTCAATTTAGTGGCGGTTTTTGGTAACCGTCATGGAAATCTCATTTCCTGGTCATTGGTCGTGGCTTTAGGGGCTATTTTCTCAGACAAAATATTTTTTTTCGCGGCAGTTTAAACTGCCTCAAAAAAATCCTTTTGTCCAGGAAAACCACCCCTAAATCCACGACCAAACCCCATGAAATGGTAACAGAAAATGAAAAATATATTTCGGCAGTTTTAATTGTTGTTAAATTATTGTATGTAGCGGCGGTTTTAACCATCACTAGTAGTAAGATACCAAATTATATAGGTGGTTAAAATCATCGCTAAAAATCATCAATTTACTTAGCGATGGTTTAAACCACTGATAAAGGTATATTTATAAAGAAAATGTAGCTGATTATGCAGCCCTAGTACTAGTGCCCTGAAAAAAACGTGCCAATTTCACATGAACATACATCATACATCCTACATCCAAAATAATACAAGGAAACCAAAGTTTTCATAAGAAAAAGCACTTTCAAATCCACACACTTATTCAATTTGGAAACACATAATAGTGATAAAGAATATGGTAGGGTGAAGAAATATGATATTATAGGATACCACATTGTGGTCTAAATATTGCACTGTAAGAGTTCTAAAAGAAGAAGCTCTATCTATGGAGGGAGTTACCATGCCATTTAAATTACAAAGTCATAAGGGACATGTACTAATCAAGCCATAACTCATACCATTTCTTCCTATGGGATATTTACCAATTCGTTGGGATCCTGATTCAAGGTGTGATATATAATGAGTTCCACCCTATAGAGAATGTGTGGGAGGACCAGGAGAAAATTCCAACTCTTTTGTGGCCATTTCCATGTTTGGTGAAAGGGACCAATGCAACAATCTATGAGTAAAGGACATCCCATTCAAGAAGTTTTTGAACTACTTCTTGAACGAGCTAGATAAAAATATATTAGGGTGGTAGAAAACATTCCATTGTGTATTCAAATGGGGAAGAAGAAAATGTACATAAATATTCTATTGAAGAGATAGTGGATGTTGTGGGGTTATAAAATGATTTCTAATTATCCCATGTCCTGGCTTACAGGGTTAATTTCCACAATGATCTATAGTTGGATTCTTCCTGTAAGGGATACACACATGTGGGTGTGGTCAAGGACCATCATTAAGGTGGTGATGTTTTATATGGGGTATCCCATCAATCTAGATGTTCTTATATTGTAGGAGTTATACAATTTTCTATATAAGATCAGCCAAGGGCAGGCTTTGCTCCATGTAAGAAGGCCCTTTCACTTCTTATATTTCTATGTAGTATCACGCATGGGCGGATATGATTATTGAGACCACATCTCTCCACACTACACCAATTTCCATCCAACAATTCGGAACATCACTTGAAGTTTCCCACTCATGTTGGACCCTCTGGATGTGCTTAAAATGGTTAGGTTAAGAGAACAAATCATGTTCCACCCATTCCCCCTCCCAAAAGAGATAGTGACTGATGATGTTATAGGAACCATAAAGAAATGGGCGTACCTCATGGCCTTACAAGGTGGGGTACTAGTGGTGAGGGATGATTTTTAGCTGAGATGTGATCAATACAATCCACATTAGTTTGAAAAGTTAGTTCAAGTGCATGTTGTGACTCACTCCAAATGCGTACAGTGGTGTGTGTGAAAAATTCCAACCTTCAACCCTGGGGATAATTTGGCACATATTCATGTATAAGGATGGGAAAAGGGAGACAAGAGCTCCCACCGCCATCTTCTACCTACATGATTATCCATGAGTACGCATAGTGTAGAGAGAGAATGTTTATTAGGATAGGTGTTGAAGTGACAGACTACAAAGGCTGGGGAAGGATTGGCCCCATAATAGCATGATCAAGGGAGAGCAGTGGGTGGCGCTCATTAGGGAGGCAGAGTCATCCCAGTGGGTTATTATGTATCGGTTGTATAGGAAATTTTTGACACTAAAAAAGTGTGATCCATAGGGAGAGCAGCATATAAAGGATCGACACTCCTGGGAATGTGATAGTATGATGAAGGAGATCCCTATTTGGTAGTCTATGAGTACATTTTTCAATGGTTTGGGGAAGTTGTTTCCCCATGTGGATATCCTTAGCAATGTCATTTTCGCCGAATCCTAGGATAATGGGGTCATCCATAGAATATTCACTAATCTCCAGGGGATATAGAAACAACTCAATATAGATGGGATGCATATCATTGGGTTAGTCCATGCCATGTTAGGCTTTCACATTCACCATGATGAGGCGGTGTGGTATGTAATGGAGCATGTGGATCTAATAAATTCATGGGTAACTAAAATCCACCTTACTGACCAAGTGAAGGCACTTATGTCCATTACCACCCCTCCTAATATCTACTAGGTAATATTCAGATCTTAAACATAAAAGGTATAACTCTTCTTTTATAATTGCTTCCTGAATCCTTTTTCACTTTTTCAGGAATTGGGAATAGAGAAGGGAGAGGTTCATGATGTGTTTGATATGGAGGTAGAGGGCTACCATGAAAGGTGTTATTCCAGCCATTTATGACCACTTCCCTACCACCAGGAATCATAATCCATGCATTTTTAAATTTTAAGGGCATCAGTGATGACCTCTTGGTACTCTCCCAAAGATCAACAATAAGAGTTCTGTGATCCGAGATGAACTTTGGAAGAGTAAACTTATATATTTCAATGGGGGAAATCCTATAATTGATCTAAAAGAAACATCTATCAAGTTTACTTTCCTATATTCCATTTATAGTGAACCTTCCCCATGTAAATTTAGTTCTAGAAATAGTAACTTCAGTTAGGTTACAATTATCTAAGCAGCAAGAGAAATCATCTACAACAGTTTGAGAAAAGTGTGGTCCAATATTTTCATCTGGTCTCAGGACAGTATTGAAGTCTCCAATAACTGTCCAGTTTTAATCCATATATGATTCATAAATATAAATATTCATTAATATAACATTAGGATTGTAAATTCCTAGTGTATTTAGAAGACTGGGTTCATAATATATAAAAGGAAACATGATAAATAAATAAAATGTTAGGTCATGAAAATGTTAAGTGACAACTTTTTGTCACACATGATACATATACAAACCAATTGTTACAATATTTTTCCAACATATCAACAATACCACTAATCACTATCTGATGATGAACATAGCTCATCACCCTATCCACTCCATCTCTACTTCCTACTACCACCTGTAAGAATATTATATTGAAAATTAAATATTGTTGTATATTTATATTTAAACTTAAAACCAAGAAATGTTTGAAAACTAAATGATTTTGAATTTTTATGATTTACCTGCTCATTACCAGTTGATGCAATACCATTAGGGGCAGATCTGGTCATCTTCTGATATAAATCAATCACTAATTTCTACAAAGTGGATATATGAGTCCCCTATTCCTAAACTTTGTTTCATAGAGAAACAATATCTCTCTGAGTACCTCTAGGTATGGACTGACTAAAACCAGGAGTAGATGCAGCTGAAATCCCCGATAGCTTGCCAAAGACCTCAGATGGTACAGGTCCCAAACCCATCCCGCACAATTGACCAGGATGCTCCTTCCCAAGAACTTTAGTAACTAGGTCATCCTAGGAGACTGAGTAGGACTGCGCAGGATTGGCATCCCATAGTTCTTTAATTTTTACATATAAATCAAATATCATTCATATTATAATCAATGTATATTAACATAGTGACAACTGATAATAAGTTATTATAATGAAAAATGAGTTCATACCCCAACTTCTTTGGTAGACTCATTAACAAAACTTCCATCATATTTTTGTGAACATTCAACCACACTTCTATTCGGGATGTTGGGTTTTCAAAACTATGTGACTACATTAAACAAAGATAAATAAAAAATTTAGTATATTAAATAGATAATATTGTCTTATAAATATTTAAACTAATGAAAATATTACCAGAGTCGATTGGATTCTAGAAAAAATATTTGACCCCACAGTGTGAGGGGTGACTTTATTAGCCCATCTTGATGCATTCTTCCTTGAAAGATCCTGAAATAAATAAAATTTAATTTAAGAGTAATGCATTCAATATCATTTCCTCTTCATATACATTTATAAATGTAAAATGATATTAATATAATAATATATATTTAAATACCATCTTCTTCTCATCACGATGTCTGTCAACAAAAACTTTCCATTGCTCTTTGGGTACCCCATCGGGTAGCTTATCATACATCTATTAGGTGGTCAACAAATTATCGTTTACATCGCTCCACAATCTCCATTTAAATTCTTTCCATTTCTTGCCCATATTTTTCAATGTTTACTTTCGTTTTAGCACATTAGAAACTATAAAGTGGAAAAACATTTGTACACAGAAATTCATTTTGAAAATATTATAATTTAATAACATAATGAAATTCAATTATACCATAATGTATTAAAATTAACTTTATTTGGGAATCAAAAACTTCATTTTTCCAAGTTTAAGGAATATTCCTCCAATCATAATACAAAATAGGAAGGGAAATTAGCTCCATGACTAGCTAGCCAAGAATTTGGCCAAGTAATCCTACGGCGTCATCTATAGGGACCTCATATGAATCAAATGGGACAACGATCTTCTCTCTAGTCAGATTCCATACATCTGAACTTTTTTTATTTTTCTCCATAGTTTCATTGTTTCCATCTTTAATAAACAAACAGTTAGTATAAAAAAGTGAAATAAATTTATTCATATTAAAATTTGTACCTATGACAGTCACCCTCTAGTATCCCTGGGAAGAACTAGAAGTGGTGCGCTGCTCCCTCACTGCTGAGTCTCCTGAAGGGGGAGGTGATAACTGAGATGTTGAAGGGACACTCACATAGGGTGTAAGAGATGGTGCAGGGGTATATGGTGAAAAGGTTCAAGCGGATGGGGGCTCAGATGTCGTAGGGAGGGAGACAGATGGATCATCATCTGTCGGTGTGATCGATAAAATGGTATGATGCTTCCTCCTTGGCATTCCAATCATTTAATCAAATAAAATTATGTTTATAACATATATTTCAAAAAAATTATGTAAAAAAAATTAAAAATGATAACATATGCATAGTACTACCAAACAAAATATACATAACAATGAGAATGAATGGTTGCACAAATAAAATAAATGGTTGCCAAATGAATTAATAATTGTATATACAATCCTTTTCCCCTTCAATCATGTAGATTTCCTACTACATCAAATCATCCACTTCATTCATCCTTTATAGACTAATATTTTCAATATCATGATGGACAAATAAGTCCACTTCTTGTTGTTGATGATATTCAATTTTAGAAGTCAAATCTTCCACTTCATCACCATATCATACAAATCTCTTTGTTTTACATGAGAAACAACACTTCACCCTTCATCTATAATATCATTCACATAATATGCCATTTTTTATTGTGATGATAAGATACATGGATCATGTAGTTCATGATCACTAACATCCATCAAGCGAGAGAAGTTCACAGAAGTAAATTACAAGGAATATCTTTTAGCATTTTTGATAATATTGACCAAATTTAATTTGAATAAAACAACTGAAAAATGTATGTGGTAGTTTCATTCAATAATATCAGTCAGCTTTACATAGTATTCCACTTTATAAAATGTAAATATATCAGTATTCTATGTTTTCAAACCCTCTTCTAGATCGAATGTATGAAATCTGAATCCATTCAGGTTGTAAGCGTCGAACTTTCTAACTTTTTTTAGAGGGCCTTGAGTAAGAAACTTAAAATCTTCTGAAAACTCTACTCGAGTATTAGTATTCATGATCTAAAAAAAATAAAACATTATTATATATACAAAATATATGTTTCAACCTAATATCTGTATATTTTGAAATATTTAAGAAATTACATGTTGTGAAAACCATTCTACAAGCTCTTTATTAACAACTTTTGATATATATTTATCATTTTGTGTTCAGACTCTCATTTGTCTCTTTTTTTGTATATTCAACTCTTCAATAAATGGATTTGCAATTTCACTATTCAGTAGCACATATCTATGTGCTTGTAATAATTCCATTTCTGTCAGTGTAACATTTGAGGTCCTCCCAACTGATCGGCCAATAACAGGAAATATTTTTGATTTTACATGTATTTGAGATTCATTCGATGTGTCGTCAACGCATCCAACTCGATTAAATCTTGTCTCAATATCATCCAAGTATCTAAAACAAAAGGTAATACACTCCTCTACTAAATATCCTTCAACAATAGAGCCTTCGGGTTGAGCTTTATTTCTCACATATGACTTCAAATGCCCAAGATATCTATGAAATAAAATAAAAAAACATAATTATACATTTAATTAAGTGCCAAGAATTGTTTTTTTAACTGAAAAACATATAAATATATTACCTCTCAATTGGATACATCCATCGATAATGTACGGGCCCTCCTAATTTAGCTTCTTGAACCCAATGCATAGTTAAATGCATCATGACAGTAAAAAATGACAGAGGAAAGATCATCTTCATTGCACAAAGTGTCAATACAAACCTCTCCTGAAGGTTGTCAAGATCAAATGGATGTAGATATTTCTTACATAGTTTTCTGAAAAATGTACAGAATTGGAGTACAACAGCAATAAATTTTTTAGGTAATAATGTATACAATGCCAATGGTAGTAACTGTTGTAACAAAATATGTGAATTGTGAATTTTCAATCCATATAACCTACGATGCTTTAAGTGAACACACCTTAATATGTTACTTGAATACCCATCAGATACCTTAACATGCTTCAAAATTATAATGAATGTATCTTCATCCCTATTTTTCATTGTAAAAATTTCTGGAGCATACTTTTCATTCTCATCTGGCCAGAGATCACGTTTTATGTTCATTACTTGTAAGTCTTTCCAAGTATTGAGATGATCCTTCAAATTTCCATGCTCATTAATCAATGTGAAGATAAAATTTTCACAAACATTCTTCTCAATATGCATCACATCAAGATTATGTAGCAACAAATTAAATTCCCAATACGAAAGTTTGAAGAATATACTTTTTTCTTCCATTTTTTCATTCCTATTTCACTTGATGATGCACTTCAAACTCATTTCTCAATATCATTCAAATGATGCACCTTCCCAAATTTTGTTTCAACATTTCCAAGTTGTGAAAATATTTCAGAACCGGTTAACAACTTAAGAGGTGGTCTACGATCAATGAAACCGTTGAATTTTGATCTGTTCAGCCGAAATCTATGAGATGCATTGAGAAATATTTGATCCCACAAGAAGCACTATTTTCTACTATGAGATAGTTGTTTGGGCTCAAAATCAAAGTTACAAATAGGATAATCCAAACCCGTGTAAGTGTTCCAACTATATAAATTAATGGTCCACATTAGAGCAGCATGCATTTTGAACATTTTTTAGAAGAAGCATCATATATCTCAATACTGTTGCGCCATAACTCCTATAATTATTCAATTAAAGGCTACAAGTATACATCAATATCATTTCTAGGAATTTTTTTTCTAGGAATAATCATCAAAATGATAAAAGATGTTTGTTTCGTACACATCCATTGAGGCAGATTGTAAGGGATCAAAACAACTGGCCAAATGTTATAACTAATACTCAAAGTCCCAAATGGGTTGAATCCATCAGCAACCAATCCCAATCGAATATTCTTAGGATCAACTGAGAAATATGGATGTAATGAATAAAATTTATTCTATGATTTTGAATCTCATGGATGTCACATTAACCCATCATTGTTATTATCTATAGAATGACACTTCATGTGTTCAGTGGTTTTCGATGACATGAATAATCTTTTCAATTTAGGCTTTAAAGTAAAGTAACGCAAAACCTTTGCAGGTGTGTTATTTTTCTTATTATTCATGGTAGTATGTTGATTCAGACTTCCAAAATCACCCATTGACTTCCATCTAGAAGAAGAACATTTTTTACAATCCTGCCTACTTGAATCCTCTCGCCAATAAAGCATACAATCATTAGGACACACATTTCTTTTTGTATAATTTAGAACAAGCCTGTTAACAACTTTTTTCATATCATAAAAAGACTCGGGGAGTTTTGATTTAGGAAATACATCATGCAACAATTATAATATCATGTACATTGACTTATTTGTAATTCCACGTAGGCATTTAATATGATACAACTTCAGCATAAAATAAAGTTTTGAATATTTAAAACATCCACTGTACAACTCTTGATTTTTATCATCAACTAAATCATGAAACATATTTTCCTTAATGAAATTTTCACTTACATTAGTCTCCACATAATCAAGAGGAGGATCCAATGATATGTTACAATCTTGATCTGGTTTTCCTATAGTCTCAAAAACATCACTTGGAACATTGTTATTTATAGCACCCTCATCTGGTTGTTCTGATATATTTTGATGTTGATGTTTGTGTCTTTCAATTCTAAATGCATCATTTATAAGGTTCTACATTTCATTTTCCATTGTCGATGAAGTTGGGAGATGTTTCTGTGAATTGACATCAGTGCTCAACTTTTTTGTAACGTTCGATTCTCCATGCCAAATCCAACAAAAATATTGAGGAGGGAATTGCTTCAATATTAAATGTTCATAAACTTCATATCTCTTCAACCATATTATAAATTTACAATTTGGACATGGACATATTATTCTCCCTTCAACAGATCGATTAGAAATTTCAAAATCTAAAAACTACTCCAAACCCTTAGCATACTAAGATGTGTTCCTCAGTAATGTGATGCATCTTTTATCCATGTATATCAAAATGTTCCTACACAATATTAAAAAAAATTAAAACATGTAACTATTACTAAATAGGGAAAGAGATTCATATATACTAGCTGAAAAAAAAAATATAAATATGTTAAAGAAGGTTTTCCTATATAAATACATATGGTAAATAATGAATTCACCCACTAGAAAACCAAATCATGCAAATTAAAAAGATCCATAAAAGAATAGGAGAACAAGGATCTCATCCCTGTAGTTTTTTGTATGTCATGCTACAGCAAAACAGATGGACAAACTAATGATACCATAACTTTGATATCACTAAGGTAAGGACTTGATAAATCGTATAATAATTGAATAGAATTTAGGAATATTAAATGGAAACAAACTCTTACCTTAAACATGACTCGCTACTTTAGAAAACACATGGGGAACCAAGATGTAGAACATGTCAGGAATCATCAGGTGAAAGGATTAACGGCTAGGGTAGATGAATACAAGGATTATGAGTAAGGTATTTTTTTCAGACTCAAAGGAAACATGAAATTCCTAAGATAAATGAAATCATGTATATTAAATTTCCCAATATAGATCCTGGAATAACACTGAAAATTATTGTTGTCAATATACCTTTTCAATTTCCATTTAATTTTGTTTCAATTATAGAAAGTGGGATAACCTATTAAATACATAGTTTTATGAAATTAAAATAAAATATTCAATCCCCAAAACTTATCAATATACCATTAATGGTTATATCATAAGTAAATGGTAAACATGAGCATGGAATAAATAACTTATTAAAAATGTCATGGATTCATGAGAGTTGATCACATTTCATGATAGAAGGACATGTAATCTCAAATGACCAAACATATACCATAGTGTAAGATTAAGAAAACATAATATAATAAAGTTGATCCATTGATCATAATGTTGAAATTAAAGAGCGTGACATAAATTGTTACATAGAAATAATCATAGTAAATCATAACATAGCGGATCAAATATCACTACATGTTTCCCCTAATATAGTGGAATATGCATTAACACTTGATTCTCACAACATAGTGGAGAAGACATCATTGCCCAATATCATGATATAACCCAATATCATTTATTCAATACTCAAGAATCCAAATATAATTACTCATATTTACACAATTCATGGAACACATTTAGAAAGCATAAAAAAAGGCACACATGAAACCTAACCAATTTCATTTTCAAAATCATCTTTCAACCCATACGCACCTCGAAACCCTTTGAAAACATATTACGCTCCATTGAAACAATTCATAAAACACAATTAAGAAGCACATAAAACATACTAAATTCATTTAATAATGTTAAATTATGGAATCACATACCACAAGCTTGGAAACTTCCAGAATATTGTGGAAAACCAAAACTACACCACAAAGGGAACCTATAAATGTAAGATCATACCACAACCATCAATATTGAAAATAAATAACAAATACCATCTCCAACCAATGCCATTTTATCATGAAAATGCTAAAATGGTGCAGTGATTCTTCTCTAACCAGGCGCCATTTCCAACACTATTTTGAAGTGAAACTACAGTAACGCGCTATATTTGATGCACCCTTATTCATGCGCTATCTTCTTTTCAATATTTAGCGAAAAATATAGTGCTGGTTGGATCTCCTTCCTATTTTTACGCTATTTTAGAGTAATGGATACTAGAATTTAATGTTGTGCATTGGAATTGCTCTAATATTCAACCAAACAAACCCAAAATCATACCACAACTGCACCACAAAGGTATACAAGCTTGCGCAAAGGGGTGGTGAAGGTATTGACTGGCAGCGATGGGAGGCGAGGCATGGTGAGAGGCAGGGAGACACATCAAGGGATTCAGGGGGGTCGTTGGGGACTTCGGGGTCATGGGAGTCACCAGGGTCGAGGTCTCCTAGGGATTTCGGGGGTCACGGGGGTCATGATGGGGTTGTCGGGTCATTGGGGTCACGTGGGTCTCCAGGGGTCACCGAGGTCACGGGGGTCATTGGGGTCATGCCTAGGGTTTCAGGGGGTCACAGGGGTCGGGGGGGTCGTAGGGGTCGGGGTAGAGGGTGTCAGGGAATTTGAGGGAGTTGAGGGGGGGATAAGGTTCATGCCTGTAAAAAACAAGTTTAGCGGTGGTTTATTAAACCGCTGCTAAAGGAGAATATTGTTGTAGTGACATCCTCACTTGTGGACCAGGTGAAGACCGGTCAAGAACCAGACCCATAGTGTGTCGTGATGAGGGAACAACTATCTGGAGGTGACCTGATACCTGGATGGTTGATGGAAAACGACGATGTGATCATGGTACATGGGAGAGTAGTAGTCCCTGCTTTCATCAGAGGGGAATTGATGAGGGATTACCATACCTCATGATGGATAGTACATCCTAATGCAACCAAGATTTATCATGACTTTAGGAGGTAGTTCTGGTGGTCAGGGATAAAGAGAGACATTATTGGTTTTGTCTCTCAATGCCTTACCTACCATAGGGTGAAAGCTAAACACCAACATCCTGTTGGGTTGTTGCAGCCACTGTCGATACCTATGTGTAAGTGGTAGGATATCACGATGAACTTTGTGACATTGTTACCCAGGACCCTGAGGATTTGTGAGGCAGTCTGGGTGATTGTTGATTGGTTAAAAAAGTTTGCTCACTTCTTACTGATTAGAGAGACTCACTCAGTGGAGGAGCTGGGAAAGATTTATGCCCAAGAGATTGTACGCCTGTAAGGAGTTTCTTGGGGAATTTCTTCATATGGAGACGCGCATTTTACATCACACTTTTGGAAGGGTTTGTAGAAATCCCTAGGGACTCAGCTAATATTGGTCACAGCATACCATCATCAGGCCAACGGATAGTCTGAGCAGACTATATGCATATTGAAGGATATGTTTTGAGTTTGCGTACTAGACTTCAGAGGAGCATTGGATGATCACCTAGTCTAGATTAAGTTTTCATAAAATAACAATTATCGGGCTTTGATTCAAATGGCACCTTATAAGGCTCTTTATGGGAGGTTGTTTTGATCACTGCTCTGTTGGCCTAAGGTAGGTGAGGCAGCGGTTTTTGGACCTAGTTTGGTTCAGAGATACCTCTAAGAGAGTGAATTTAATTCAGAAGATATTTATTATAACTCAAAGAAGATAGAGATATTATGTCAAACATAGAAGGAGGCCCTTAGAGTATGGTGTGGGATATTGAGTTTTATTGACAGAGACTCCTTGGTCTTTACACAAACATATGATGAAGTAGATAAATCTAGAAAGAAACTTGTGTAACCCTTTGAGATCATTGAAAGAGTGGGGACAGTGGAATACCTTTTGGATATTCCTCTATGTTATTGAGAAATGCATGATGTGTTCCACATTTCTCAGCTTTGGAGGTACATTATTGATCCTGTGCATTTTATATATTGTGATTTCAATTATTTATTCCCTCCCGATCCATTACTTTTCTGTTTTTGAGTGTTGGAGGTGTTTGGGGGAGGTTCTGGGAGTTTGGGTGGAAGATGAATATGTAGCAAAACTACTGCAGTAAATACACATCATGTAAGTATATTACATGATGTGAAAGCTGGTTTCACAGCTTTTCCATGGCTGGTTCATGACGTGTAGTTTTTCGAGGTTAAATAATAAAAAGGCGGTGAATTTTTTTGATGAAACCAAACCCCAAGGATTACACGATGTGAAAAGGGATTACACATCATGTAAATCCTTGATGTAGTGTTGTTATAACATTGTAGGGAACTTGGGTTTTTCTCAAACCCTACACTCTCTCTCATTCTAATCATCCAGTGCTCCCCCTTTCAGTCATTTTGAGATTCCTTTTGACGAGGATTGGTTCTCGGCTTCACATCTTCGATCCGTGGTGAGTTCTCCTTTAGTTCTTTTCAGTTTTCTTTTGTTATTCTTTGGGGTTTTGCTTCGATGGTACGGTTTGGTTTGGGTTGAGTGTTTGGGTTGCGTCTTGATATTCTTTTGGTGTGGTATAGGTTGATTTGTGGTTCCTCATGGTGAAGTTGTGGTTTTAGGGCATTATTCTCCACTCTGTGGTGCACAACGAGTTAAAAAGATTATTTGAGGTTGGGATTCCCTCATTTATCTTTATTATGTATCATTAGGGATGGGTTTTATTTTATTTACCTATGATTTATGGTTGTTCTAGATTAATTAAAGATAAATAAATTGGTTAAATTGAAATCAAAGGGTAAAGGGGGTTGTTTGCGTTTTTTTATAGATTTATTGTTATTATGATATTTTGGATCGTATGGGCTTGATGCCCCACTAAAAATTGTGTTCATTGGGGAATTTTTTTGCACTATATATATGTATTGTGACTGTTATGACTGTTGTGATTGTTATTATATCACCCTAAATGGAAATTGGTTAATTACTTATATTTGGATAATAAAATGGTTCCCCATGATTTTGACTTGTGTGATAACGCCCCAAATAAATAAAGTCGAATGTGATAAAATCCCCTTTGTAAATATGAAATATGATCTTGATGTGTTGTGATGTGTGTGGTCGTGCTTGTGGGATGGATATGTGTAGTTGGGGCTTGTGGGTCTAATGGTTTGTGGGTCATGCTTTTGGGGAGGTGAGGTGGTTGTTTTTTGGTTGTACTTGTGGGGAGGTGAGGTGATATTGTTGGGGATGATATGGTTTCTTGTGATATATGGTTTCTTTCTGCTAGATGCCTGAGCAGTGATGGAATAAATGAATGTTTAATAATGTTTGAAATGGCATGGGTCAGATTGGTTAATGGGATGGAAATTTTCAAATGGAAAATTTAATGATGGGTTGATGCTAAATAATAAAATGAATGGGTGTAAAACATGGAGGAAATGTGAAGCTGCATTAGATTATTAGGGATCTTCACCTTCTGAAATGAATATTGCAGATACTAATAAATGCATTTAGAGGTGGCAGTGAAAGTGATGGTGTTGTGAGTTGGTTGTTTGTTTGAGAACCCATAGGTTGGGCTTGAGTGGTTGATACTATATATATATATATATACTTTTCTCTTCCTTGTGATTTCTATACACACCCCACCCACATTGAGCACTATGTACCGAACACCCGCATAGTCACGCGGGGGTGTCTTTCCCAACATCCCGGTGGGAGGATGGTTGGTTGGCCACCCGCTCTTCCCTACTCCCTCTTCCAAGTGATAGTGGCTCAGGTCTCTTTTGATGAGTTGTGATGTGTGGTCCCAAGTGTCTTCAGGATGAGATGTGATATGTGGTCTCAGGTGTCTTTGGGATGAGATGTGATATGTGTCACAGGTGTCTTCATGATGAGATATGTTGTGATAGCCCATGTGTGTGCGGGTGGGATGAGATGTGATGTGTTGTGAGGCCCATGTGTGTATAGACAAGATGTGTTGTGAGGACCAGGTGTGTGTGAGTGGGATGTGTTGTGAGACCCAGGTGTGGGGGGATGTGATGTGGTATATTCAAAAGAGGTTGGAGCACCATGATGTTTGTTGTTGGGGTGTGAGAGCGACTAATTAGAGGGAAAGTGGTGTGGGGTACCCTATCATCAAAATTATTTACTTTATATTATATTACTTGACATGCATTATTTGGTGATCGTGCCTTGTTGAGGTTGGGATGGTTAGTATGTCTATTTAGGTGTTGTTTGGTTCTATTGTTTTCTCACAGGTGCATTAGTATGATTCTTTCACATGTGCACGAGAGACTTTGGTTTTCCTACTGAGTATACTTGTATGCTCACCCTATGTGTATAAAACTATTTTCATGTTTTCAAGAGGATTTTTTTGACTTTTTTAGACCTTACTAGCTCATATCCTTGACATTTTTTGTGTCGCTTCTTTAGCTTTACGTTTGGGTATTTACTTTGGAGACTTTTGTCTGTATCAATTCTATTTATACATGAATGTGGGGTGGTTTGGGTTTCACTTTTAAATTATGTCTTGGAGTTGTTGTGGATGATTCATTCTATCTCCCGGTCTTATTTTCTTATAAAGGGTAATGCCTACCATATTGTGAGATTTTTACACCCTTGGTGCTAGTCTCCAACCCGGGGCCTACTAGAGGCAGGACTTTGGGGTTATTATCTCTCTCCCATAATTGCGGTATCTTTGGAGGGAGGGGGTCATGACAGAGTGGTATCAGAGGTGATGATTGAGGTATAGAATGGAGTTTGGAGTTTGAAATGGTGAGGGTTGGATGGGTTGTTATGGAAATAGTTTCAGTTGACCTTGGTGTGTGACATGGACCAGGGAGACCGGCTAGGACATAGGATTTTATGGCCCCCCATGATTTAGTGCATGAACTCCGAGCTTATTTAATGGCCAAGTGAGATGGACCTTCTTGTAGGGTGGAGACTTAGGAGAGTTACATGTATCATAATGACTTGTTTTCATGTTTGAATTGGGTTGTTTTGAGAAATTTGAAATGCATAACAAAATGAATTAAAGGAGATAAAATGAACCTTAAATGAAAATACATACTATCGGACTTAGGGAATCCTTGTTTTTCTTATAGATATGGCTCTTGGTTTTCGTCCGTGTGTGGCTCAGGTAGTGGAGAGGCAACAGTTACAGAGGGGTTAGAGATCGTCAGAGGTATGATCAGTTTGTTTAGTACTCGTGTTTGTGCCTTGTTTGATTCAGAAGCTTCACAATCCTTTTTTGTTTTTGCTCTAGTCTATACTCTAGGAATAAACATAGAGAGGATTCTCATGCCCCTAGTGTTGACTATGCCAATCAGAGGCCAAACCATCTTGTTTGATGTGTGTTGGGGGTGTAGACTAATGATGGGGTCGCATCAATCCCATGGGGATCTTTTCTTGCTTCAGATGCATCCATATGACATCATCGTTGGCATTGACTAGTTGTATTCTATGAGTGCTGTTATTGACTAATTTCTAAAGAGAATCATGTTTTTGGATGTGGATGGTCTGTGCGTGGTTTTCATTGGTGAGCAGAGTTATCAGGTGGGCAGTCGGCGTGTGGAGCTCCTTCTTTCCTGGATGTTTTCCCCGAGGAGGTTGTGACACTACCCCCTCAAAATGACGTTGAGTTTGTGATATATTTTCAGCCCAGTGCTTATCTGATTTTGATGGATCCTTATCGGATGAAACCATTTTAGTTTCGAGAGTTAAGGATTCAGATAGATGATCTAATACAGAAGGATTTTATCTGGCCCAGTTTGTCGGTATGGGGTGCACTAGGGTTGTCCAAAAAGAATAAGGATGGTAGTATAAGGTTTTTTATAGACTACTGGAGGTTGAATCAGGTGACTATCAAAAATAGTTACCCTCTTCCTAGGATAGATGATCTTTTCGACCGGCTAAGAGGGGTGAGTTGGTTTTCTAAGATCGATCTGCAGTCTGGATATCACCAGTTGAGTGTGAAGTAGGGAGATATCCCGAAGACTGCCTTCAGGTGTAGGTATAGGCACTTCGAGTTTGTAGTCATGTCATTCGGTGTTACAAACGCACCAACCGTGTTCATGAGACTTATGAAATCCATGTTTCATGAATTCCTGGATCAGCTCATCATTGTATTCATCAATGATATCTTAATCTACTCGAAGTCATAGGATGAGCATGTTTAGCATCTCAAAACTATCTTTCATGTTCTTCAACATCACCAGCTCTATGTAAATTTGTCCAAGTGTAAGTTCTATACATGATAGGTTCATTTCATTAGGCATGTGACATCTCAGCAAGATGTGGTTGTAGACCCATCAAAGGTTGAAGTGGTTGTTTCTTGGGTAGTGCCCAAGAATGTGGCAGAAGTTCGTAGCTTCCTTGGTCTCACAGGCTATTATTAAAGGTTTGTACCCAATTTCGCTCAAGATATAGCCTCGTTGACATCTTTGACTAATAAAGACCAAGTTTTTGTATGGATTGATCAATGTTAGTAAGCGTTCAGTTACCTAAGGGGGAATTTATTCAATGATTCAGTGCCTCAGCTGCCAGAGGAGGGTGTATTGTTTGAGGTGTTTTGTAACGCTTCCCATATGGGATTTGGATATGTGTTGATGAGGTAGTGGGTAGTGATCTCTTATGGGTCTAGGAAATTATGTCCCCACGAGCGTAACTATGCCACCCACAATCTAGAGCTAGCAGCAATTGTGTTTGTGATAAAGTTGTGGCAGCATTACCTCATTGGGGAACGCTTTGTGGTCTTCACGAATCACAAGAGCTTGAGGTATATCTTTTCTCAGCATGATCTGAATCTATGGCAGTGGAGGTGGATGGAGTTTCTTCAAAATTATGATTTTGAGATCTCCTACACCTCAGGAAAGGGGAATGTTGTGGCTGAAATTTTGAGCAAGATTTCATGGAAGGGTTTTGTTCGCGAATTTGCGAGTTTTTGGAGAGCAATGGAAAAGTTGGTAGTCTTGCACTTAGATTCAAGGATGGATGGTGTTAGAGGCTATTTTTTTCAGATGATAGTGCAATCTTATCTGATTCAATAGGTGGAGGAGTCTCAATGGGGAGACTAAGAGGCAGGGGTGGTGTGTGATCATGTTGGCCATGGTGATTCTCTATAGGGATGGTCGAAGGATAGTTAGAACCGGATATTGTTTCGAGGAAGGTTGTTTTTTCAGTAGAAATGCACAAGGGAGTCCTTAGTGAGTTTCATAACTTACCTTTAACTATATACTCAGGAGTTTTTAAGATTTATCGTGTCTTGAGGGTGTATTTTTGGTGGCTCGGGGTGAAACAGGTAGTGGAGAAGTATTGTATTGGTGTAGCCCGATCTGGTTGGGCCGAATACTTGTGGCCCGCAACTGTAGCTTTTTTGAAAAAGGCAGTCTCCATTCACTGTAGCAACATGGACTTCCTATTTAGAAGATTAGATCGTCTTCTCCATATGTATCCCATTTCGGGCTAGGGTTTCTTACCTGAAAAACTCTGTAATTGTGCTCTCGATTATAGTGATTATTATGCCTCTCCATGGATGTAGGGATTATTCCCGAACCAAGTAAATTTGTGTGTTCTATATGCTTTCATTTCTTCTACATTTTCTTTCCGTATCTCATTTCTATTGTTGCAACTCCTGAAAATTCCACAACACAGAATTTGTGGCAAAGTGCTTGGTTTTCCAGTAAGTAAAGGTCAAGCATCATGTTCCAGGTAGTTTGTTGTAGTCCTTGGATGTTCCTAAGTGGAAATGGGAAGACATCTCGATGGATTTCATCATAGGGTTACCCAGAACTCAGGGAGGTTGTGATGCTATATGGTTGATAGTGGATCGATTGACGAAATCGGCTCACTTCTTAGCGATCAAGGAGTCGGGCATAGTGGATTCCTTGGATAAGAAGTATGTGGACGAGGTGGTGCAGTTTCATAGAGTTCTGAAATCCATTGTCTCAAATTGGGATGAACATTTTACCTCATGAGTCTAGAGGGGATTGCAGCATGCTTTTGGCACTCAGTTACATATCAACATTGCTTTCCACCCCCAGAAAAATGGGCAGATGGAACAGACTATCCAAATATTTGAGGATATGTTGTGGGCATGCATTTTAGACTTTGGTAAATCTTGGGTACAACACCTGAACTTAGTATAGTTTCCTTATAATAATAGCCATCATTATTCCATTGGCATGGCTTGGTTTAAGGCTTTTTTGAGAGACTGTGTCATTATCCATTGTTCTAAACAGAGGTTGGGGAGACAGTCGTTCTTGGTCCCGATGTGGTGCAGAGAATAGAAGAGAAAGTTCATCTTGTTCGTGAGAGGATGAAAACAGCATAGGGCCGGAAGAAGTCTTATATCGATCGTAGAATGAGGCCCTTGGAATTTGAGGTTGGGGACCACGTGTTCTTGAAGGTTTCCGTTCGATGTGGGCAGTGGAGGTTTTTCAGAGGGAGTAAGCTTTCTCCCAGGTTTGTTGGGACCTTTGAGGTGTTGGGGTGAGTTGGTGAAGTGGTGTACCAGTTGGCATTGCCACCGTGGTTGGAGAGGATCCATGAAATATTTCACCTCTCTTAGATTCATTGGTATATTCACGATGACTCTCATGTCACTGACTTGTGAGAGTTGGATATCAAGGATGACGTGATGTTTGTGGAACGGCCAGTAGAGATCCAGGATCTCCAAGATAAGGTGATGCGTGGACGGACCATTTCTTTGGTTTGTGTGTTGTGAATGCATGGTGGCCTAGAGGAGAGTACTAGGGAGTGAGAGATGAAAATGCATACCCAGTACCCAAAGTTTTTTTGAGTTTTTATTTGCTTTGTTTTGATTTTTTATGTGGTGTTTGAACTTTTTTTTATCAGATGAGTTATTTCCCTTGGTTTGTGATGTGTGTGGTGTGATGTGTGATAAATTCCTGACATATGTAAATGGGAAGAACCAATTCCTAATCGAGATGCATTAACTGCGATGCGATTGAACCCATGCGGGTGATTCAGTGTCGCCTAGAGCAGATAGTATCCTGACATGGAAGATGGAATTAACTTATTCATGTATTCAGGATGGTATAGTTTGTTGGTTGTGTGGTTGTGTTAGAGGAGATTGTAGTTATGGTTTCATGGTGATGAGGTTGTGCGAGATGTTTATGGTCGTTTGGTTTTGGCGGGTTTGGCTGGTGGTAGTGTCACGACCCCCTCCCCACAAGGTGTGCCCCTCCTGGGCCGGCAATGTGATAAGGGAGATAGTGACCCCCGAGTCCGCCTCCAGTAGGCCCCAGGTTGGAGACTAGCACCGAGGGTATAGTAAACACAAAAATAGGAGGCATTGCCCTCTAAGAGAACACATGCGAAAGAGATATATAAGAAAGACACCAACCAACTCCAACTCAAACTACAATATAAAAAAAACTCAAGTACACATATGTAATGTCATGAAAGAACTACTACAACTGAAAGGAAAAAAAACTGAAAGTACCAAAGGAATGTAAAAAACAACAGCAACCACAAAGCCCGAATAGCTCCTGCAACCCCAAGCTAGTAGTAACCAGCCTGATCTCCAACCTGCTCCAAGTGACCTGAAAAAAAATTATATATACGTAGGTTGAGTATAACAGTATACTCAGTATGATCCTCCCCGAAGCCTCTCATGTGAAATTAAAGAAAGCATGCTAAAGCACAGTGAACAAAAAGTGAAACTAACTCATCCCCTAAACTGATATACTAAGTTTCTAGCCTCATCATGACTAATCTCACCAAGTATCGCATACAAGAGTATATAATATAATAAAGAATATCAAGGGTACCCTGCTACCACTTCCCCGCTGTTTTGTCACTTTTCCCCAACATCGCACGTCCTAAGTCATATCTCTCTAAAAAGTCTTGCCTGAAAACACATGGGCAAAGCACCACAACATGCGCCTCAAAAAGCACAACCACCACTTCCACATAACCAAAGTAATGAGGTAGTTTCCAGGAACCACCACAGCTTGCATAACGTGTATCATACATCAGTTATTAAATCTCAAGTCATTATAGCCCACACACCGAGTAAGAATCTTCAATCCATCATAGCTTATACACGTTACACCTATAGTAGTCCATAAAAAATTGTATCCAAAATATATGTGTGTGAATAACCACAAGCCATTAAAGCCCTCTACACACATATATGGGGAAAATTAACCAATGTACCTACCAGCACAAGTAACTACCAATATAAGATACCAGGGCCAAAGGGGGTAGTCATCCATCCATCCTCCCACCAGAGTGTTGGGGAAACCCCCCCCCCCAGAGCTCAAAATCCCTAGGGTGTTGGTTTCCCTAACTGACGGGGTGTAGTAGCATATAGAAACACAAAAAGTATAGAATATACTATAGCTCACAACCACACTATAGGAATAACCTAGTCTTAAACTCAACTGTAGCTAACGTCTCTTGGACTCCCACCCGCCACTGCTAAGACTATGTATCTTATAAGCATACAACCATTTAAAGATATTTATTATATTAATTTCTTCCCTTTTTATCAATTGCAATTTACGTTAATCAAATATTTAAACATTAATTAACCATTAAAAATTCCACATTATATTTCATTAGCATCACCCCAAAGTTTCATGCCCTCTAGGCATAACCAAACCAAGTCCACAGCTTCTTAGAAAAATTACCTTAGCATGGCATCCCAACAAGCTCAAACCCCATGGGTTAACATAATTTATTCAATAATTTATTAATAGTGTTATTACTTTCCCATATTACCAGGAATTCTAGAAAAACATTGGGGGATCAACATGGTGATTAGTTGAACTACCCTTCAAGTCTTTTCCACCTATAGAAAGAGCATAGACCCATCCCCCCTCGAGAAGATAAACACAGAAATCACGTGGCATACCCCATGGGTCTTCGCCCCTTTTTGAAGGAGGGTAAGCAAGAACAACTTCCTTGAGAAATGGGGAAAGTAATGTAGATAAACAACCAACAAGATTCACCAAACATCCAATCATTCACATCCAACCTATTTCATCATCTCTGGTGTCCTCATTGAAACCCACATGCATAAACCAATGCATTTAACCACCCTAGGCATCAACTATTTCCATGACCAATGGGCCTCCCTTCCCCCACATATCACAACAACCATCCAAGTTCACATAACAACACAAGCAGTTGGAAAAAAACATCATATCAACTAGGCTCTTAGCCCTTAAACAAGGCATTTTTCCTTCACACGCAATGAACTCTCACAGCTCTAAGCATAAGGCTCTTGGCCTTTACAAGCAAGAGGGTAACTCAAAACCCTACGAGGAATTATCTTTTATCAAACAACTAGTTCTTTAATCCATATTGAATTAATAGGTTCATTGATAGTAGGTTTCAACTATGGGAAACCTAAATAGAAAGCTATCATAACTATCACAAATTTATACAAGCTTACTGAACCAATTTAATTAACATCAAATTAATACAACAACAATTGGATTCATTTAAATGCCTCTTTATCTTTGAAAAAATAATTACAATTAATCCCAGTTTATATTCTTTACCAATTTCAATCAAGAACGACATTCTAAACAAGGAAAAAATAAATATCACACTTCTGGAAAAACAAGAGGCAATACCATACGATCGATTCCAATTTATTTATCCAGTTCAAATATTTATTATGTTAATTCCATTGTGATCCAGTGGGCTAAAACATGCTAACTCTACAGTTTCACGTAAAAGAATAGAGAAGCAACAAATCTCCTACCTCAAAAAGGTTCTTAACTTTCTTTATATGAGAAAGTTCCACACAACAGATTACGACCGCCTCCCCCGTGACAACTGCATCCACCCGAGGACATCGCGGCATGACCACACCAACCGACACCCAAGAAAACTTCATTAGAAGCATGGAGATCACATTCCATAACATAGAAAGGAGAAAATGGGGGGAAAGATCAAAGAAAACACAAGAAAGAAGGTAGATCATACCTTCTATCAATGACAGATCGACACTTGGTGCTTGCACCAAAATAGGGGGCGCACATGCAGCAGGAAGAAACTTTAAGGGAAAATGATCCAAGGATTAAGGTTCGATCACACCGCTCATATGGGAAGAAGGAAAGGTTCGAGCATCTCGCACCGGAGAACAAGAAGGTATAATAAGGGATGAAGATATCTCATCCCTTTAGAAGATTTACGGAGCAGCGGTTTAAGATACGCTGGATTTTCTATTAAAAGAGGACTGTATTAAACCATGCAGTTTGACCAAGTAAAGGCATCCCGAGCCTTAGGAAAATCAATATAGGAGTTATGGGCTTTGAATCGGTCTTAAATACCTTAAAACAAGGTCTTGAATGCGTTTTATGTCAAAAAAACATCAAAGGGGGGAAACTATATGAAGCTAGAAACATTGTACACCCACCGATGCTAGAAACACTATACACCTAACGATGCTGGAAACACTGTACACCTACCAATTCTGGAAACATTGTACACCTACCAATGCTAGAAACATTGTACACCAACCAATTCTAGAAACATTTTACACTAACCGATGCTAGAAACACTATACACCTACCGATGCAGGAAACACTGTTCACAGAACTAGAAATTTGGAAGTGTTGGGGATATGCCACCTTGACCTCCCAGAACACCTTAGACACTAGATTTCAGCAAAGGAATGGACCAGAGAGGTCTGGGTCATTACATCAGATATCTCTCAAAACATTCTTGTCCTCGAGAATTCAAAACCAACCTAAAAGGAAACAAAAAAGGGTCGGAACAACCACCCATCGAGATACCTCTCAAAAGAGAGCACGCCACAAAAAGCAACAAAAGAAAGTCATCTCATAAACATGAAAGGTCTACAACCACAAAGCAGACATCGTTACATGAAAAAAGTTAAACATCAAACAGCTTGGGGTATTGAGCATGTATCTGCGACTCACGTTCCCAGGTACTCTCCTCCACGCAACTGTGTCGCCACAAGATATGAACCAAGGGGATAGCACGCCCACGCAACACCTTCTCCTTGCGGTCCTAGATCACCACAGGCTTCTCCTCGAAGGTCGCATCATCATCAACATCGATCTCACCCCAATTGATGATGCGAGAGTCATCATGAAGATAACGATGGAGCTATGACACATGAAAAACATTCTGTATCTGGCTCATCTGTGGGGGAAGTGATACTCGATATGCCACGACTCCAACACAAGACAACATCTTGAAAGGCCCAACAAACTAGGGAGAGAGCTGAATACCATGACCAAACCTTCACTGCCCGTGACGGGGAGTCACCTTCAGAAACACTTAATCCCCAAAATCAAACTCCAAAGGTCTCCTCCTTTGATTGGCATATGATTTCTGACGATCCTGCACTGTCTTCATCCTCTCACAAATCACATGAACCATCTCTGTCGTATTTTACACTAGTTCTGGTCTGAGAATTACTGACTCTCTGATCCCAGTCCAGCACAATGAAGAATGGCAAGGTCGGCCATACAAGGCTTCAAATGGCACCATACCGATGGAGGAGTGAAAATTATTTTTGTAATTGAACTCCACTAAGGGTAAGTGCATCATCCACAAACCTCAAAAATCTAGGATACAAGAGCACAACATGTCTTAAAGAGTCTGGATGGTCCGCTGTCTAACTGTCCGTCTATGGATGAAAATCAGTCCTAAGGCATAGCTGAGAACCAAAAGCACGCTAGAGACCTCTCCACACCCTAGAGGTAAAATGAGGATCTCGATCGGAAATGATCATCCTTGGAACTTCGTGGAGTCTCACCACCTCCTCCAAATACTGCCTTGATGAAACTTTCACTAAACTCAACTCCTTGATCGCTATAAAGTGGGCTGATTTTGTTAAACAATCCACTACCACCCAAATAGCACCATGTCCTCCCTGAGCTCAATGTAAACCAATAACCAAGTCCATTGAAATGTCCTCCCACTTCCACTAAGGAATATCTAACGGCTGGAGCAAACTTCCAGAAAAATGGTGCTCGGCCTTCACCTTCTGGAAGACCAAACATCGAGACAAAAACTCTAAAACTGCATGCTACAGCCCAGGCCACCAAAACTGACTCCTCAAGGCTCAGTACATCTTTGTCATGCTAGGATGTACCGCTAAAGGTGAACTATGGAACTCTCTGAGAACTGTTTCACACATCGCCAAAGGAACAAAATTCCTTCCTTGAAACAACACTCAGTGTTGTTCGTCCCTAGCCCAACCATCAGGGTCCTCGCCACAAACAACTTGGTCTCTCCATACCTTCATCTCTAGATCTCCCAACTGGGAATCTTCTATCTACTACACTAGAGATGACTCCACTGTCATCTTAAAAAATACAACCTATGCCCCCAACTTCTCCCATATCGAGATTTAATGCTGAAAGTTCTTCCATCACTCTTCAGGAATCACCAAATTCATATACTGCATCACTACGTGACTTCCTACTCAGCGCATCAAGGATGATAAGGATGGAATACATCTCTGACCCATACAAGGGTCTCACTCACCAACAAACACCGTCGGATCTCCATCAGTGTCGAAGAACACCACCGGCCTCCAGAATCAATCCACGATAGCCTACACCTAATACAACCAATCCTTTCCAAGGATGACATCATATGGTTGTATATGTAAACATAGGAAATCTCCCCAAGAGCGGTGCTTCCCCAGCAGTAGCTCACAGTCTTTACATACTTCAAACAAGTCAACTCAACCTCCAACTAGCATAGTCAATGCCAAGGGCACTGGAAGCCTCTCTACCTCAATTCCCAAAGCATGGACAAGGGCAGGTGATATGAAGGAGTGTGTCGCTCTTGAATCAAACAAGACATACACCCAAGTAGAAAACAAGCAAAGGGTACCTTTAACGACGTTTGGATCGCATGGCGCTGGAAACGCTAAAGCATGAAGCTGACCACAACCTCCTCCACTGTCATGACCCCGACCCCAGAAGTCTGGAATCGATGCCTGAAACATGGTGTGCAATTTTTTTCATAAATACATGCATACAGAAATTACACATCTCATTTCAATACAGAGGATCGAATCAGTTTAGGTTCTAGAAAATCAGATGTCGTTGAAACACTTCTTCCAAAAACTTGACAGTGTTAAGATTCATATTGATGTCGTCAAAAAAGAGTACTCAAATCTTGGAATAATCTACTAAATCCTATAAAACATGAATTAAAACGTACGGTGAGCATAATAATGTCTAGTAAGGGGTTTTAAAACATTTAAAGAAATTCCCCTTTTAAAACAGCAACCTTTGAAACAATATTAAAAAGTTTTCTTAAGAGGAAAACATTACTTTTTGAGGCACATCATCAGTATTTTTAGAGTTTACTTTCAAAAATTCTTCAGAAAGACCTTTTACACAAGACAATTGTGCTTACTTAAAAACCTCCATCAAAACATGAATCAGAGTGCACATATATATACAAGAAATGCATGAAATGTGCATAATTCTTAAATTGATCAATCCAACTCTAAATGCATAGTTGTAAACATAAACATTCATATCATAATTCATTAGAATTTAAAATGAAATTCATATAACCTCAACATTAGATACCCTTTCTTGCCATTTGCATACTTGGTTATGCCTTATGCATTCATTACCATTATCATATAAGATTCTTAGCCAAGGAATATTCTGTTAGTCAAACAATCCCTTGGTTGATCATTTACCATTACATAATGAGAGACTGTATAATGTTAGACTTTGTCAAGGATTTGCGCCAAGACCATAAAACATGACTTAGTATGGGTCAAAGATAATCGCCAATCCCGTTTCCATAATAGTATGGGTCAATGCTAACCGCAAACCCCGTTTCGCATAGTAGCACAAGACGAGGTTAACTACCAAGACCGTCGCACATAATGTCTCATGAGACTCAACATTACCCAATGCATTGGAGCACTATCTGGGTGCACCCATCTTATCATTTAAGTCCAATACATTCCTCATATGTCTAGTATAGTCTTATATTCATAGGTTCCCACACTTACATTCTTATTCCATAATCCTTTTTTACATACATGTTCATAACTAGAATGGATCATGCCAAAAAAATGTAAAAAGAACTAGACTTGTTGGCTTTAGATTTAATAGTGACGTGCATGAACTAAAACAACATACTCTTTCATATGTAGTAAGAACTAGTACACATAAAATAATGTGTTGTCTCATGAAATAACAAATCTTGCATTAAACCCTTAAAATGTTACCTTTCCAAACCATGTTTACATGTTTTGACTTTGAGATACTCATTTATACTTATATATAAAGTGTATTTTTGGGATCGGCATATCCCAAAACAAGATTTAATAAATTATTCCCACTGTTGTGTTCTTCATAAACACAATTTAAATAAAAAAAGGATATGTTTTATGAAAACTCAGTTGTAATCAAACTTATATATATATATACTTTTACACATAACCATACATATATGAATTGAAAATAAAGGTTTTTCATATTAAAAACGTGATGAACTAAACCCCTACAAGTATTTCATGTTTGAGGATAAATCACTTAAAAATATAATATCACCATTCAAGGATCATAAACCCGAAGTGGTTTGTTATACAATGAAATCGTATGTATAAGTATACATAAAATTTTAAAATTCCAAAAAAAATGGGTTAGGAAGAACTTATATAATCCATGAAACTTGAATATAGATGAGAAGTATTTTCATGTAGAAGTTGAAGCATAAAATCCCATGTATGTGTTATAAACTCAAAAATACATTTAGAAAATCCAACGTGGTTTAAGGTTTAGAAGTAACATCAAACTGCTTGTGTGTGTGTGTGTGTGTCTAGATCCATATATACACAAGGATATAAGAGTTTTAAAAAAATAAAACATAGAAAATTTATCCCTTACCTTGGTTCGAGGAGGAGGAGAACTCGAGGAAGACTAGTTGAAGCTTGCTAGAGGTTTGAGTGTGGAAGAACCGAGGGGTTATTGGGGTGAAATGGGTGTGTTTATATACACTATATTATACTTACACGGAATATTTTAACGCCGATTTCATAGGATCTGAGGCCTATATAGCTTATTAAAATATTGGGGGAAGTCCTTGTTGAAAACACATGAAATAAGGGAGGCAGCAGGGCCACAGGTGTGGAAAATGAAGGGAAAAGGAAGATAGGGCATTGTCCTGGCGTAGGCGGAAGAAGAAGAAGATGGTGTGGGGGAGAGAAATCCGGAAAGGTATTGGACAGTAGGGATTAAACATAGATTTATCCAACAATGGAGGAGTAACCACGGGTTTTTAAAAAATATGGATGGCTTCGATTAAATCCGAGATAGATCAGAGGGCCTAGATCAATGCGGTGTTTTTTTAAAAACTCGGACTGTCATGATTAGATTCGTGTTGGATCAGACAGCGTATAAAAACACAAAGATAAGCTGCGACCGCTGAGGTTCGAGCACCGGATCGAAATCGAAGGCCCAGATCACACGCGGTGAGATCTGACGGCCTGGATTCAATACCAGTTAAAAATTGTCATCCCACATCGAATCGGTGAGTCACGCGTGGCTTCCTTATAAGGATGAGGCTCTGATGCTCAGTTTAGAAAAAACACAACACACACAAAGGGAGCCTTATACATAGGCTCCCACCCCCTGTAGGCCTCGGCCTAACCCTACCACGTCGTGGCCTCACGCCCATGGTGGCGTACTCTGATCCTTCATGCGCTCCTGTGTGCCCTTCGGGGAAACTATGCCCATGCTTGGGACGGCCTGTGCTGAGGCTAAGGACTAGGCCCATCTGCCTAGTGTGTGCTGCCTCCCTTAGGCCGGCTAGAGGGATAGCCCCTTTGTGGGGTTTATTTTTTGTTAAAATTAACACTTAGTTAACAAAAATAGGTGATTCTCAAAAAAAAATTCCTTTAGTTTTATAAACTAAAGTTTTAAAACACAAGTTATAACTTCAATATATCCATATAAAACTTTTATAATAGAATTATAGAAATCAGAACATAGTTTAATTTAAAATAAATCAAACATAGTTTAATTAAAACATTGTCTAAGAACTAATAAGGAAAACATTTACAACATATTTGAAATATTTGCAAGGTGTTTGAAATTCTCTTTTCAAAGTCACTTAGGTGTAGTTCAAAATATTATACCATGTCCTTTTAAAGTTCATGATTAGAGGTTGTTTTATAATTTTCAATTCATAACTTAAATATTTGTAAAACTAAATTATAATTAAATTTTTTTAATTAATTCACCAAAAGGACAACGACTATAATTATAGACATTAGAATTCAACAATCACCCAAGGAAATGGTCGAGTTGATGCCTTATAAAACCATGCCTTAGGGTGTCCTAATTTCAAGGCAATTGAAGAAAATGGTTCACATTATTCCATTGGTGCTTAGTTCAGCTATTGTGGCTTTGGTCATACTAATGTTCGTTATGACGGATCATAAGGACTCATATTACCTTCTTGAGGTTTTTGTTGTTATGGGTGGTCTCCCTATAATTTTGATAGGGCTTTTGATAGGTATTTTTGGGTAGTATGGCTTCTTGTGATCTCAGTGTATTGTAAAAATTTTGGTGTCTTATTTAAATAAAAGGCCTTGTGTCCATTTTGTATATTTCATTCGGATTGCAATTAGAAATAAAATAAAATAAAACCATATTATAGTCATTACATGAGAAAAAGTTTTGGGGCATTACATCCACGGCCTCTCTGACCCTGATGAAGACCACCACCATAGTCGCGCTCTGATCTCTGAGGACGAGGAGCATCATGGGGATGTCCTCTTCCTACCCCATCTGCTCTATGCTAATCTAAAACTAGTGCAACCTGTTGTTGTTGCCTCAGTTGGAACTGCCTTAACGTAGGAACCTGGAGTGGAACACCTGGTACATGATGACTGCCCTGAAAGGTCGGGCACTCTCGCTGCTAATGACCTCATCCTCTACAAGAAAAACAAGTGTATGATCTCTTGGCATAGGCCTGAGAGTCGCTGCCCCTAGAGAAACAAGATGCTGAGGGTTGGGACCTACCATCGGCCGAACAGAAACTCTTCTGCCCTAAAAATCAGGAACCCTGAACCACAACTCTGCTTCGTGAGGAATCATGACGACTCCCCTCTCGTGACAATCTGGTTCTGGTCAATTTTCTCTCGAAGACCTCTGCCCTTTCCAGTACCTCAAGATATGTCTTTAGCGTAAACGGGGTGACCTGGCGCTAGATCTCTCAGAGTGTCCTCCTCCAAGTGTTATCGTCATCAACCTCTACCCTGTAGCGATCTGCTGGCGCAGCTTGCTGGACATCTTTTGCGTGAACCTAACGAGGACGCCGACCTGGATCCATACTTGAAAAATAATAAACAATTAGATCTCCTAAACCTGGAAATATAATATTTAGCATTAATTAATTAATTGTTTTCTTTTATTCATTTTAGGTTAACCTATCCCATGGTCTACCCATTCAAACACAGGCACAAGAAGAATGTTGCATGATCCTTTCCTAGGTCTCTACCCTGCAACCAGTATCACCTGGTTTAGTAGTCACTATAAACTTAAATGTACGTGCATTATATCATAGGGGGACCTAAATACTTGTGTCTCAACCGGTCTCCAGTGGTTACAGCACCTGCTAAACTTGACTAACACTGTTTCCCTACCAACCCATGCAACCTCACCTGTGTCTAACTCTAAACTTCATCTTATCCCTCAACCAGAGCTCTGATACCACTCTTTCACGACCCCCTCCCCACAAGGTGTACCCCTCCTGGGCCGGCAATGTGAGAAGGGAGATAGTGACCCCCGAGTCCCGCCTCCAGTAGGCCTTGGGTTGGCGACTAGCACCGAGGGTATAGTAAACACACAAATGGGAGGCATTACCATCTAAGAGAACACGTGCGAAAGAGATAGATAAGACAGACACCAACCAACTCCAACTCAGACTACAATATAAAAATAAAACCCAAGTACACATGTAATTTCATACAAGAACTACTACAACTGAAAGAAAAAACTGCAAGTACCAAAGGAAAGTAAAACAACAACAGCAACCACGAAGCCCAAACAGCTCCTGCAACCCCAAACTAGTAGTAACCAGTCTGATCTTCAACCTGCTCCAAGTAACCTGAAAAAAGTTTATATATACGTAGAGTGAGTATAACAGTATACTCAATAGGATCCTCCCTAGAGCCTCTCATGCAAAGGTAAAGAAAGCATGCTAAAGCACAGTGAACAACAAGTGAAACTAACTCATCACCTATATAGGTATACTATGTTCTCAGCCTCACCATGGATACTCTCACCAAGTAACGCATACAAGAGTATATAATATAATAAAGAATATCAAGGTTACCCTGCTACTACTTCCCCACTGGTTTTCCAATTTTCCCCAATGTCGCACGTCCTAAGCATCTCTCTCCAAAAAGGCTTGCCCGCAGATACCTGGGCGAAGCACCACAACATGCACCTCATGCAACAAAACCACTGTGTCCACGTAAGCAAAGTAACTAGGTAGTTTCTAGGTTCCACCACAGCTCTCATAATGTGTATCATATGTTGGGTATTAAACCTCAATCCATTATAGCTCATACACCGAGTAAGGATCCGCAATCCATTATAGCCTATACATGTTACACCTATAGTAGTCCATAGGAAACTATATGCAGAATATATGTGTGTGAATAACCACAAGTCATTACATCCCTCTACACACATATATGGGGAAAACTAACCACTATGCCTACCAGCACAAGTAACTACCGAGAGAAGAGAGCGGGGCCAAAGGGGGTAGTCAGTCATCCATCCTCCCACCAGAATGTTGGGGAAAACACCCCACAGGGCTCAGAATCCCCAGGGTGTCAGTTTACCTTACTGTCGGGGTGGAGTAGTATATAGAAACACAAAAGGTACAAAATATATTATAGCCCATAACCACACTATGGGAATAATATAGTCTTAGACTCAACTGCAACTAATGCCTCTTGGACTCCTGGCTGCCACTTCTAATACTAGGTATCCAATAAGCACACGACCATTTAAATAGCTTTATTACATTACTTCATTCCCTTTTTATCAGTTTCACTGTACGTTAACTAATTATTTAAACATTAATTAACCCTTAAAATTTTCCACAGTATATTTCGTTAGCATCACAGCCAAAGTCCATTGTTCCTTCAAATTAAAACCTCAGTATTGCGCCCTAGCAAGCTCCAACCCCATGGGTTAACATCATTTATTCAATTATTTATCAACAGCATTACATTCCCATATTCTCAGAAATTCTAGAAAAACATTCTGAGCTACTAAACACAAGGGGGATCAACACGGTGAGTAGATGAACTACCTGTCGAGTCTTTTCCACCTATAGCAAGAGAATAGACCCATTCTCCCTTGAGAAGCTAAACACAGAAAGCATGTGGCATACCACGCGTGTCTTCACCCCTTTCGGTAGAAGGGTAAGAAAGACCAGCTGCCTTGATCAGTGGGGAAAGTAAAGTAGATAAACAACCAAAAAGAATCAGTAAGAATACAAACATTCACATCCAACCCATTTTATCATCCTTGGTGTCCTCCCCGACACCCACATGCATAAACCGATGCATCTCGCCGCTCTAGGCATCAACTGCTGCCATAACTAGTAGGCCTCCCTGCCCCCATATATCACAATAGCCATCCAAGCTCACATCAGAACACAAGCAGCAGGAAAACAACCATTATATCAATTGGGATCTTGGCCCTTAAACAAGTAAGAGGGTAATTCAGAACCCTACAAGGAATTATCTTTTATCAAACAACCAGTTCTTTAATCCATCTTGGATTAACCAATTTATATTTGGTAGGTTCCAAATTCGAGAAACCTAACCATTAATCTATCATAAATAATTAAACATGCTTACTACACCAATTTGATTAACATCAAATTACAACAAGAAAAACCAGATTCATTTACACGCCTCTTTATCTTTAGCCAAACAATTATCAATTAATTCTGGCTTTACATTCTTTACCAATTTCTATCAAAAACAAAAAAGATAAACAAATAAAGCATAGATATCATACTATCTAGAAAAACAAGAGGCAATAACATACAATCGATATCAATTTATTTATCTGGTTCAAATATTTATTATGTCAATTCCATTGTGATCCGGTGGGATAAAACATGCTAACTATATATTTGCACGTAAAAGAAAAGAGAAGCAATGAATCCCCTACCTCAAATGGTTCTTGACGTTCTTTATATGAGAACAATCCACACAACGAGTTACGATCTCCTCCCCCCGTGACAACTGTATCCACCCGATGATGCAGAGACACCACCATACCGGTCAACACCCAAGAAAATCCCATTAGGAACATGGAGATAGAATTCCATAAAAAGGGAAAGGAGAAACATAAGGAGATAGACCTAAAAGAATGACGATAGATCATACCTTATATCTAAGATTGATCGATATTGCTTGGTTGCATCAAAACAGAGTGGAACCAATCCAGGGAGGAAAGTTTGATTGAGAAACTCCTACGGGATGGAATGAAAGGTTCGAGTGTCTCACAGCCGAGAATAAGGAGGAATAACTAGGGAGGAAGATATATCATCTCGTTCGAAGATTTAACGTAGCAATGGTTTAAGATATGCATGATTTTCCATTAAAATCGGATCGCATTGACCCATGCAGTTTGACCAAGTAAAAGCATCCTGATCCTTAGGGAAATTAATATAGGAGTTATGACCTTTGAATCAGACTTAGAGTCCTTAA
Source organism: Viscum album (assembly GCA_963277665.1). Lineage (NCBI taxonomy): Eukaryota > Viridiplantae > Streptophyta > Magnoliopsida > Santalales > Viscaceae > Viscum > Viscum album. The sequence goes on from OY728156.1 coordinate 60,502,965, forward strand.
AACAAGGCTTTAAATGCATCTTACGTCAAAGGAAATATTAAAGGGGTGAAACTATAAGAAGTTGGAAACACTGTTCACGAACTCAAAATTTGGAAAAGGAAAAACACTATTCATGAACCTCATCGTTGGAACCTCGCCATTCTGAAAACACTGTTCATGAACTAAAAATTTGGCAAAGTAAAGAGGTCACCGTTGGAACCTCACTATTCTGGAAACACTGTTCGTGAACTAAAAATTTGGCAAAGGAAAGAGGTCACCATTGGAACCTCACCGTTCTGGAAACACTGTTCATGAACTCAAAATTTGGCAAAGGAAAGAGGTCACCGTTGGAACATCACCGTTTTGGAAACACTATTCATGAATTCAAAATTTGGAAAAGGAAAGAGGTCACCATTGGAACCTCACCGTTCTGGAACACTGTTCATGAACTCAAAATTTGGAAAAGGAAAGAGGTGTTCTGGAAACACTGTTCATGAACTCAAAATTTGGCAAAGGAAATAGGTCACTGTTGGAACCTCACCGTTCTGGGAACACTGTTCATGAACTCAAAATTTGGAAAAGGAAATAGGTCAATATTGGAACCTCACCATTCTGGAAACACTGTTCATAAACTCAAAATTTGGCAAAGGAAAGAGGTCACCATTGGAACCTCACCGTTGCACTATTCACATAAGGCTACTGATGACACAGTTCACATAAGGTCACTATTGCACTATTCACCTAAGGCTACTGATGACACTGTTCACATAAGGTTATCATTGCACTATTCACCTAAGGTTACCGATGACACTGTTCACATAAGGTCACAGTTGCATTGTTCACCTAAGACTACCAATGACACTATTCACATAATGTTACCATTGCACTGTTCACATAAGGCTATCAATGACACTATTCACATAAAGTCATCATTGCACTATTCACATAAGGTTACTGATGACACTATTCACATAAGGTCACCATTGCACTATTCTCATCAGGATACCGATGACATTGTTCACATAAAGTTACCGTTGCACTGTTCACATAAGGTTACCGTTGGAACTGTTCACGACAGTCTACTGTTGGAACTGTTCACAAGGCTACCGTTGGAACTGTTCACCGAATTGGAAATTTGGAAAAGTGTTGGGAATAAGTCACCTTGACCTCCCGGAACACCTTAGAAACCAGATTTTCGCAAAGTAATGGACCAAAAAGGTCCGGGCCATTACATCAGATACCTCCCAAAACATTCTCATCCTCGAGAATTCAAAACTAACCTAAAAGGTAACAGAAAAGAAGTCTGAACAACCACCCATCGAGATACCTCTCAAAAGAGAGAAAACCACAAGAATCAACCAAAGAAAGTTATCTCATAAACACAAAAGGTCTATAACCACAAAGGGGACATCGTTACATGAAAAGAGTTAAACATCAAACAACTCTGGGTACTGAGCACGTACCTGTGACTCACATTCCTAGGTACAGTCCTCTATGCCACCGTGTCACCACAAGACACGAACCAAGGGGATAGAATGTATGCACAACACCTTCTCTTTGCAGTCTTGGATCTCCACAGGTCGCTCCTCAAAGGTCGCATCATCATCAACATCAATCTCTCCCCAATCGATGACGTGAGAGTCATCATGAAGATAACGATGGAGCTATGATGCAAGAAAAACATCATGTATCTGGATCATCTGTGGGGGAAGTTCTACTCGATACACCACAGCTCCAACACGAGCTAACACCTCAAAAGGCCCAACAAATCGGGGAGAAAGCTTACTCCCATGACCAAACCTTTGCTGCCCACAACGGGGAGTCACCTTCAGAAACACGTGATCCCCAACATCAAACTCTAAGGGTCTCCTCCTTTGATCAATATATGAATTCTGACGATCCTGCGCTGTCTTCATCCTCTCACAAATCGCCTGAACCATCTCTGTTTTATTCTGCACTAGTTTTGGTCCGAGAATTACTGACTCTCCAGCCCCAATCTAGCATAACGGAGAACATTAAGACCGGCCATACAAGGCTTCAAACGAATCCATACCAATGATGGAGTGAAAACTATTATTGTAAGATAAATCCACCAAGGGTAAGTGCCTCATCCATGAACCTCCAAAATCCAGGACACAAGTGCGTAACATGTCTTCAAGAGTCTGGATAGTATGCTCTATCTGACCGTTCGTCTGAGGATGAAAAGCAGTGATAAGGCATAGTTGAGAACCGAAATCATAATGGAGACCTCTCCACACCCTGGAGGTGAAACGAGGATCTCAATCAGAAATGATCGTCCTTGGGACTCCATGAAGTCTCACCACCTCCTCCAGATACTGTCTCGACAAAACTTCCATTGAGCTTGACTCCTTGATTTCTATGAAGTGGTATGATTTTGTTAAACGATCCACTACCACCCAAATAGCGTCATGTCCTCCCTGGTCTTGAGGTAAATTAGTAACAAAGTCCATTGAGATGTCTGCCCACTTCCACTGAGGAACATCTAACGGCTGGAGAAGACCACCAGGAACATGATGTTCGACCCTCACCTTCTGGCAGACCAAACATCGAGACACAAACTCCACAACTACACGCTTTATCCCAAGCCACCAATATTGAATCCTCAAGGCTTGGTACATCTTTGTCACGCCAGGATGCACCGCTAAAGGTGAACTATAGAACTCTCTGAGAACCGTCTCACACATCACCAAAGGAACAACAAGCCTTCCATGATACAACACTTGGTGTTGTTCATCCTCAGTCCAACCATCAAGGGCCTCTCCACAAATAACTCGGTCTCTTCAGGCCTCCACCTCAAGATCCCCCAACTGGGACTCTTCCACCTACTGCACCAGAGATGACGGCACCGTCATCTGAAAAAGACAACCTATGCCTCTAACTTCTCCCATATCAAGATGTAATGCTGACAGTTCTTCCATTACACTCCAAGAGTCACCAGATTCACGCACTACATCACTATGTGGCTTCCAACTCAGCACATCAGCTACAAAATTTCCCTTTCCAAGAGTATACAATATTTCAAAGTCGTATTCCTGTAAGAACTTCATCCACCGACACTGTCGTAAGTTCAAGTCATGCTGGGGGAAAACATACCTCAGGCTCTTATGATCGGTGAAAACCACAAAGCGCTCACCAATGAGGTAATGTATTTACAATTTCAGAGAAAACACCGCAGCTGCCAACTCAAGATCTTGGGTGGAATAGTTACATTCATGGGGACGTAACTGTCGAGACCCATAAGAAACAATTGATCTTTGCTGCATCAGAACACAGTCTAACCCCAGATGCGAAGCATCTCAGAAAACATCAAACTGAACTCCCTCAGCTGGAAGGCAAAGAACTGGAGCACTTACTAACTTCTCCTTTAGATACTCAAAAGTTACTTGACACTGATCAGTTCATATAAACGCATGATCTTTCCTGGTCAATGCTTTCAGAGGAGTCGCAACTTGAGATAAATCGGCTACAAACCTCCTATAGTAGCCTTCAAGACCAAGGAAACTTCGCACCTCTGACACTGTCTTGGGGGATACCCAAGACACAACTGCTTCTAACTTTAATGGATCCATAGCTACTCCCTGCTGGGACACATCATGCCCCATGAAACGGACTTCTCGAGCCCAAAACTCACACTTTGATAACTTCCCAAATAGCTGATGTTGACGAAGAACTCCCAAAATGGCGTGTAGATGCTCTGCATGATCCTCCTCAGAAGTGGAGTACATAAGGATGTCATCGATGAAAACCACCATGAACTTGTTCAGGAACTCACAGAACACAGCGTTCATCAATCCCATGAACACAGCTAGAGTTTGTCATGCCGAACGGCATTACAATGAACTCATAATTCCCATGACGACAACGAAAAGCAGTCTTTGGGATATTCTCATCCTTCACATGCATCTGATGATATCCCAACCGCAAATAGATCTTTGAGAACCAACTTGAACCCTTCGGTTTATCGAATAAATCATCAAGTCGCGGAAGAGGATAGCGATTCTTCACTATCACTTTGTTTAAGCGACAATAATCGACACACAACCGCAAACTGTTGTCAGCCTTCTTCACGAACAAAACTAGTGCACCCCATGGTGACACACTCAGCCGAACAAAACCACACTATAAGAGTCCATAAAGCTATATACGTAGCTCTCGTAACTCAGAATGGGTCATCCTATGTGGAGACATAGATATAGGAGACGCTTCTGGTTGTAGCTTGATCCCAAACTCAATCTATCATCGAGGGGGTAATGCTACAACCTCTTCTGGAAAGACATCAGGGTACTCTTCTACGACCCTAGGAAACGCCAACTGTTGAACCTCGAAAGAACTCAGCATCAGCTCAGCCATCATGGATGATAAGGGCAGAACATGCCTCGGACCCATCTGAGGGTCTCGCTTGCCAACGAACACCATTGGCTCTCCATCTGCATCGAAGAAAACAACCAGCCTCCGGAAGCAATCCACGATAGCATGCACCAAATACAATCAATCCATGTTGAGGATGACATCATATGGTTTTATTCATAAACATAGGAAATCTCCCCAAGAGCGGTGCTTCCCCAACACTAGCTCACAGTCTCTACATACTTCAAACAAGTCAGCTCGGCCTCCAATTGGTGTAGTCAACGCCAAGGGCACTGCAAGCCTCTCTACCTCAATTCCCAAAGCATGGACAAGGGTAGGTGATATAAAGGATTGTGTCGCTCCTGAATCAAACAAGACATAAACCAAGGTAGAAAACAAGCAAAGGTTACCTCGAACGACGTCTGGCTCTCCTGGTGCTGGAAACGCTAAAGCATGAAGTTGTCCACAACCTCCTCCACGGCCTCTCTAACCCTGATGACGACCACCACCACAGACGCACTCTACTCTCTGAGGATGGGGAGCATCACGGGGTTGTCCTATACCTGTCCCATCTACCCTTTGTCGATCTAAAGCTGGTGTAACCTTCTGTTGTTGCCTCGACTGGAACTACCTCAACGGAGGAACCTAGAGCGGAAAACCTGGTGCACGATGACTGCTTTGAAAGGTCGGTCACTCTCATTGTTGATGACCTTGACCACCACAAGAAAAACAAGCGCATGATCCCTTAGCATAGGCATGAGAGCTGCCATCCCCGAATAAACGAGATGTTGAGGGCTAGGACCTACCCCCAGCTCAACAGAAACTCTTCTTCCTTGAAAATCTAGAACCCCGTACCACAGCTCTACTTCGTGAGGAATCATGACGACTCTGCTCTCATGATGATCGGGTTCTGGACAATGTCCTCTCGATGACCTATGCCCTCGCCAGCACCTCAAGATATGTCTTTAGCATAAATGGGGTGACCTGGCGCTGGATCTCTGAACGCAAAGCCTCTTCGAAATGACTTGTCCTATCCTCCTCATCTAGCAACAAGTCCGAAGCATATCGTAAAAGGTTCCTAAAATGGATTCCAAACTCTTTCACACTGGAGCTCCCCTATCGAAGGGTAAGAAGCTCCTGGCGACTGGATGCCTTCACGGACGAAGAAAGAAACTCGGCTATAAACTTGTCTCGGAACTCCTCCCATGAGATCGTTGACTCCTCGCGATCCCTGAGGAATAAGAACCACCACTGCCTCGCTGCTCCACACAGCATCGTCACAACCAAGGACACCCAGTGCTCCTTCTGAGCACGGATTGAACTGAATCCTATCTCGACCTCCTACAACCAGTCTTCCGTGACTACATCTGAAACGGAGCCCTCGTACTTCTGCAGACTCTGGCGCTGAAACTCTCGGAGTGTCCTCCAAGTGTCGTTGTCGTCAACCTCTACCCTCGGCGATCTGCTGGCACAGCCTGCTAGACATCTTCTATGTGATCCTGACGAGGACGTCGACCTGGAGCCATACCTATAAAATAAAAAACAGTCAGAGCTCCTAAACCTACAATAAAGAAGACTCATCATTAATTAATTAATTGTTTTATTTTATTCATTTTATGTTAACCTATCCCAATGTCTACCCATTCAAACACAGGCACAAAGAAGAATGATGCATGATCCTTTCCTAGGTCTCTACCCTGCAACTAGTATCACCTCATTTAGTAGCCATTGTAAACTTAAAGTTCAGTACATCAGATCATAGGGGCCCCTAAATGCCTATGTCTCAGCCGGTCTCCAGTGTTTACATCACTTGATAAACTTGAATGAAAATGTTTCCCTACCAACCCATGCAACCTCACATGTGCCTAACTCCAAACTTCATCCTATCCTTCAACTAGGACTCTGATACCACTCTGTCACGACCCCCTCCTCATAAAGTGTACCCCTCCTGGGCCGGAAATGTGAGAAGGGAGATAATGACCCCCGAGTCCCGCCTCTAGTAGGTCTCGAGTTGGCGAATAGCACTGAGGGTATAGTAAACACACAAATGGGAGGCATTATCCTCTAAGATAACACATGCGGAAGAGAGAGATAAGATAGACACCAACCAACTCCAACTTAAACAACAATATAAAAAAAATCCCAAGTAAACATATGTAATGTCATGCAAAACTACTACAACTGATATTGGAAAAATTCAAGTACCCAAAAGAAATTAAAAATAGCAGCGACCACAAATCCCGAAAAGCTCCTGCAACCCCAAGCTAGTAGTAACCAGCCTGATCTCCAACCTGCTCCAAGTGACCTGAAAAATAGTTTATATATACATAGGATGAGTATAACAGTATACTCAATAGGATCCTCCCCGGAGCCTCTCATGAAAAATTAATGAAAGCATGCTATAGCACAGTGAAAAAAAAGTGAAACTAACTTGTCACCTAAACAGGTATACTACGTTCCCAGCCTCACTATGGATACTCTCAACAAGTAACGCATACAAGAGTATATAATATAATAAAGAATATCAAGGGTAACCCGCTACTACTTCCCCACTGGTTTGTCACTTTGCCCCAACATCGCACCTGGGTGAAGCACCATAACATGCACTTAGTGTAGCACAACTACCACGTCCACATAACCAAAGTAATCAGGTAGTTTCCGAGAGTCACCACAGCTCACATAAAGTGTATCATACATCGGGTATTAAACCTCAAGACATTATATCCCATACACCAATTAAGGATCCTCAAGCCATCACAACCTATACACGTTACACCTATATTAGTCCATAGGAAACTATATCCGGAATATATGTGTGTGAATAACCACAAGCCATTACAGTCCTCTACACACATATATGGAGAAAAATAACAGTTGTGCCTACCAGCACAGATAACTACCAAGATAAGAGAGTGGGGCCAAAGGGGGTAGTCAGCCATCTATCCTCCCACCAAAATGTTGGGGAAAACACCCCCCCCCCCTAGGGCTCAGAATCCCTAGGGTGTTTGTTGCCCTAACTGATGGGGTAGAGCAACGTATAGAAACACAAAAATTACATAATATACTATAGATCACAACCACACTATGGGCATAACCTAGTCTTAGAATCAACTGCGCCTAACATCTCTCGGACTCTCAGCTGCCACTGCTAAGACTAGGTATCTTATAAGCACACAACCATTTAAAGAGATTTATTACATTACTTTCTTCCCTTTTTATCAGTTTCACTTTACGTTAATCAATTCTTTAAACATTAATTATCCATTAACAATTCAACATTATATTTCATTAGCATCACACCAAAGTTTCATGCCCTCTAGGCATGACCAAACCAAGTCCACAGCTTCTCAGAAATATTACCTCAGCATGGAATCCCAGCAAGCTCAAATCCCATGGATTAACATTATTTATTCAATCATTTATTAACAGCATTATTACTTTTCCATATTCCCAAGCATTCTAGAAAAACATTCTAAGCTACTAAACACAAGGGGGATCAACATGGTGGTTAATTGAACTACATGTCAAGTTTTTTCCACCTATAGCAAGATCATAGACTCATCCTCCCTTGAGAAGATAAACATAGAAATCACGTGGCATAATTCGCGCGTCTTTGCCCCTTTTGGAAGGAGGGTAAGCAAAACCATCTAACTTGAGCAGTGGGGAAAGTAACGTAGATAAACAATCAACAAGATTCACCAAACATCCAATCATTCACATTCAATCTGTTTCATCATTTCTGGTATCCTCCCCGACACCCACATGCATAAATTGATGCATTTCGCCACACTAGGCGTCAACTGCTACAATAACCAATGGGCCTCCCTTCCCCCACATATCACAACAGCCATCTAAGATCACATCACAACATAATAAGCAAGAAACAAATATTATATCAACTAAGATCTTGGACCTTAAACAAGGCATTCTTCCTTCACACGCAATGAGCTCTCACAACTCCAAGCATAAGGCTCTTAGCCTTTACAAGCAAGAGGGTAACTCAAAACCCTACGAGGAATTATCTTTTATCAAACAACTAGTTCTTTAATCCATCTTGAATTAATGGGTTCATTAATAGTAGGTTCCAACTATGTGCAACCTAAAAAGAAAGCTATCATGGCTATCAAAAATTTATACATGCTTACTGAACCAATTTGATTAACATCAAATTACAACAACAACAACCAGATTCATTTACATGCCTCTTTATCTTTGACAAAATAATTACAATTAATAACAGTTTACGTTCTTTACCAATTTTCATCAAGAACAACATTCTAAACAAGGAAAACATAGATATCACACTATCTATCAAAACAAGAGGCAATGACATACGATCGATATCAATTTATTTATCCAGTTCAAATATTTATTATGTCAATTCCATTGTGATCCAGTGGGCTAAAACATGCTAACTCTACAGTTGCACGTAAAAGAATAGAGAAGAAATGAATCCCCTACCTCAAAAGGTTCTTGACATTCTTTATACGAGAATGATCCACACAACGAATTACGATCACCTCCCCCATGACAACTGCGTCAACTGAGGATGTTGTGGCACGACCGCACCAACTAAAATCCAAGAAAACTCCATTAGAAGCATGAAGATCACATTCCATAACATGGAAAGGAGAAAATTGGGGAAAATTATCGAAGAAAATACAAGAACGGAGGTAGATCATACCTTTTATCGATTGATTAGACAATCAAACCACATTTTATAATTACATTTTATTGGGATTAAAAGTTCATTTTTGATCATATAGGCCTGAGTTAGTACATTTTAATTTTAAGCATCCACTCTCATCAATTGTGCACTTCATGCCTAATGTACACCAATTTAGGCCCAATGACTCATCTGATTTTATTGAATGTAATTATTCATGTTTTAATATTATATTTTTGGAAATTTATCTTCACTTCAAATTTAAATGTTTCTCATTCAGGGATCAAGGAAAGATTCATAAAGGATGATGAAGATATTTGGTGATGAAAGGAGACAATTCTGGTGAAGGCAGATTGGACACCAACCCACTTTTGAGGATGTGGGTCCCACAATACTGGACCAATGAATCCCAAATTTCTTGTGATGATAGAATACATACAGGGGAACAAATAATTATTCAGGAAAAAGTGCTAATTCGGTCTCCATGATGATGATCAAGGCAGCCCAAATGGAAGATCAGAATCTGGGCCAGAATCTGCGGCCCAGAATGTCAGCCCAATGAATCTTCCATATATCTCGAACCACAAAGTAAATTGGGATGATATTTTACAGGCTGTTAGAAGACATCCGGGGATTCATTTTTGTCTTCTATGGCCCACTCCAAATCGGTCATCTAGAAGGACTTTGAAGCGGATCTGTCAAGTGGATGCAAGCTGGATTCCATCTCGGGTCAAGGGTGAAGAAGTCTCCTCTCCACCTACTTTCCACCACCTATGCCTACCCTCATTGATTGGGATGACTTGTACTGTTGGAGCTCGGCCTAAGGATCCAAATTTGCCTATTTAAGGCAGTGGTGTTGAGGAGGAACTCATACCTTCTTTCATGTAATGTTATTATGCTCAATTTTCATTGTAATGCCTTCATTTCCCCATGTAAGTTTCTTTTTGTATTTCTAAGTTCTTAATCCAATTCCTTCTCTTCTCTTATTCCAATTTATATACTTAAATCTCTAAAATCACAAAAACACAGTGATAACTCTGTGTTTTGGTGATATAGTTCACACATAGGTGTGAATTCCATTCACACACACGGAGGAGTGCTCGTTATTTCCGCGGTTTTAATCTCTTCAATTCAATTCTTGTAAGCCGTCTTCCGCCCACCATTGATAGTATATCATCAATGGAGGGATAACCCTTTAATGGGTTGATCTTAGGAAGATGCAAAGGCTGGATTGAATGTTATTTAATGCACGAATTGTTGTTAATTGGTTAAATAATTCAAGACTTCCATTCTTCAATTATTTTCGCTCCTCATCTTCACTGTGTTTGAAAAAGCTAATTCCAATTACTAAATTGACCATATACCTTGGAGAGATCATGAATATGGTTCTATAAGTGTGTTGGTGACTAGTAATTGAGTTTAGTTAGTATCTAACCAGAAAATGATGAAGGTAGTGTTATTTTGAAGAATGGTTTCATCAAGAATTAATAAAACCAAAAATTTGTCTAAAGAAATAAAATGCATTCAATCCACCAAAGCGTAACCCTAAGATCAACCCATTTCATTATAATTGAACTCAACTAAGATTATTAGTCTTCTCCCAAAACACTTAAAAACAAATCCAAGTTGGCCACTTCATAGCCAAAAATCCATCCCTTAGGTTGTGTATCTTAGGTATCTTCTTAGGTCTCTGTGGAATCGACAACCCAAGCTACACTACAAGGACCATTCTACCCTTCTTCTCTTGGGTAAATTTTGGCGTGAACCAAATTTTGGCGCTGTTTCCGGGGACCAAGTAAGTACCTTAGATCCAAAAAAAACCTTCTTTCCTCACCTCCATTCTTCTACTCTCACCCAAGATCTCTTATCTTGTCCATTTCTCGCTTTTTTTTTGGCGCATGTCTGCCTACACCCATGATTTCTCAAACAGACTAGTTAGGGTGGAAAGTCCTAGGATAGGGGAGTCAAGTGCACCTAGGGGATTGTTTAAATCAGATCCAAATATTCTTGAAACCCCAAATTCAGAACTTGAAACAAGTCCAATGGAGGGTCATCCACAAAATCAAATTGTAACCCCTGGGGGGAATCAAATGGGAAACCAAAACCAAGAAGCTCCAAACTTAGGGAATGTAGTTGATCAAACCATGAACGACAGCCTCACTCCAGCTTGGACCAATTCCCCCTCATGAATTAGACACAATTCCATAGGAGAAACCAACTACATATTCAAACCCCGTGTCCTAAACCACCTTCTAACCTTTCATGGGATGGATTCAGAAATGCCATACCTTCATGTCAAAGAGTTCAACGAAATTGTTGAAACCATGTGTCCCCCACATCAACTAGAATCTGCTAAGATGAGGCTCTTTCCTTTTTCATTAAAGGATTGAGCTAAAAATTGGCTAAACAACTTGAGACCTGCATCAATCCACTCTTGGGACCAACTGCAAAGAGAATTCTACAAAAAATACTTCCCTCATCACAAAACAATTGCACTTAAAAAGAGCATCCAAAAATTTTTTGTAAAAGAGGGAGAGTCATTTTATGAAACATGGGAGAGGTTCAAAGACACCCTAAACATGGTTCCACACCATGGGTTTTCCATACCTGAACAAGTGACAATTTTCTATGAAGGGTTGGGTCCGGGTAATAAAAAATTCATTGACATGATGTATAATGGAACTTTTAAAAACAAGGCCCCAAATGATGCTTACGAGTATCTGGAAAGTCTGGCTAAACAAAACCAAACTTGGGGAACTTCACCTTATTATGAAAAGCCACAAAGAACCACTGGAATTCATACACTTAGAGAAGAGGAAAGCCTTAGGGCTAAACTCGCAGCACTCTCTAGGAAGGTTGAAGAGATAGACCTTAGGAAAGTCCATGAAATCCAAAATGTAGACCTTGTTTTCACAATTTGTGACAAACATGACCATAAAACAGACAACTGCTCAACCATTCCATCCATCAAGGATGTTCTTCTAGGAGGACCCCCAACGGAAGTCAATGCCCTAAACTTTCAAAAGCCCCAATACCAAAACACCTTCAATCCAAGGTACAATGACCACCCAGGCTTCTGATGGAAGGATAACCAACAACATAGCCAACCACAAGGGCAAAATCCTTACCCTCAACAGAACTACCAAACCCATAATCAGTCTCAAACCCAACCTATCCAATACCAATAGCCACCAGTCCATTTTCAACAAACCATTCCACCTTCAAAATATCCCCCAGGGATAAACCAATCTTCTCAAGCACCAACCCAAACTGTTCCACAAAGCCTACTAGAACAACTTTGCAAACAAATGGAAAGGATGAACTCGGAAGTCTCTTCCCTTAAACAAGAACTTCAAACAATCAAAACTGGGAAGGCACCCATGCCTACCCAAGCCATTCCACAACAAACAACTAGGGGAGAGTCAAGTTGCACTCAATCAAATCATGAACAATTGAAAGCAGTGACAGTCTTAAGAAGTGGGAAATCAATTGAAAAACCTGAACAAACCATTTCAGAACTATTAAAAGATTCAACATCACTTAAAAATGATGAAGAACAAGCCACAGATTCTGAAAAAACCAATGAGAATGAGAAGGAACCACAACCACACCAAACACTCAAACAACCTGCTCCCTTCCCTCAATGCATGAGGGGGAAATCCAAGCCTGAACTGAGTGAAACCTTGAGAGAAATCTTCTCTCAAGTCAAGATGAACATTCCACTCCTCGATGTAATACAAACCATACCAGCCTACTCAAAGTACCTTAAGGACTTGTGCACTTTTAAAAGGAAATTTTTACATAAAAACCAAGTCCTTTTGGCTGCTAATGTGATTACCACCATTCAAGGGACTATTCTTCCAAAGATGAAAGACCCAGGTTTCCCTTACATCAATGTTGAACTAGGAGAGAAAAAAGTTGTCAAGGCCTTGTGTGACCTAGGTGCCAGTGTAAACCTCATTCCTTATGCCATGTATTGTCAGTTAGGGCTCGAAGAACTCCAACCCACATCTGTCACTCTTCAACTCGCTGATCGCAGTGTTCGGGTTCCTAAGGGGATCTTAAAGGATGTTTTAGTGAAAGTTGAGAATTTCATTTACCCTGCTGACTTCATTGTCCTTGACAATCATCCAAGCTTAGGTCCTAGGGAGTAAACCCCAATCATTCTTGTCCGTCCTTTCCTTGCAACAATCAACTCTGTTATCCGAGTCCGAAATGGGAACATGACCATCACCTTTGGGAACATGAGTCTAGACTTGAACATCTATAATGCAAGCTCACAAATAGGAGATGACGAGGACATTCATGAAGTAAACATGTTAGGAAGCATTGAAAATGAATCCATAGAACATCAAGAAATATTTGATGGATGTTTAAGTCAGGATGAGATTGATTTCCTTTGTTCACATGAAGGAAGTTTATCTCCTTGGCTCGAATCATTTTCAAATTGCTCCTATGATGATGTCTTAGGACCAACAATCAGTGAAACCTTTCAGGAAACCACATTCATGGAGACAACTCAAACTCCCTTCCCTAACCCAGGTCAACACAATCTTGTGGCTGAAACTTCTACACATGGGGAATCAATTCAATCTGAAAATCTAGGAAACAAATTTGATCTTGATCCAATGCCCCAATCTTCTGCTGAAATTCTGAACCAAACTGATCTTGAATTGAAGGAACTTCCTACTTCCCTCAAGTATGCCTTCCTAGGGGAAAATCAAACACATCCTATAGTCATATATTCTTCTCTTGAAGCCAATCATGAGGGGATGCTTCTAGATGTCCTTAGGAAACACAAGAAAGCCATTGGTTGGACCCTGTCTGATATTCCTGGGATTAGCCCACTTATTGGAACTCATAGGATTACTCTTGAATCTGAATCCAAACCATGTCGTCAACCTCAGAGGATACTCAATCCAAATCTTATGGATATGGTAAGGAAACAACTTCTTAAGTTGTTGAAAGCTGGTATCATCTACCCCATAGCTAAGAGTGAGTGGGTAATCCCAATTCAAGTTGTCCCAAAGAAAGCTGGAATCACTGTGATCACTAATAAGGATGGGGAAATTCTTCCAACTAGGGTGAGTAGTGGATGGAGAGTCTGTATTGACTATAGGAAGCTCAACTCTTGTACCAAGAAGGACCATTTTCCCTTTCCCTTTATTGATCAAGTCCTCGAGCGAGTGGCGGGTCATCAATTCTATTACTTCCTAGATGGGTACTCAGGGTACAATCAAATCGAGGTCTCCTTGGAGGATCAAGGGAAGACAACCTTCACCTATCCATTCGGCACCTTTGCCTTCAAACGCATGTTGTTCGGGTTATTCAATGCCCCTGGAACCTTCCAGCGGTGCATGATGGGAATCTTCTCAGATATGGTAGGGTATTTTCTAGAGGTCTTCATGGATGACTTCTCTGTCTTTGGGGATACATTTGAGGGATGTCTTAGGAATGTGGAGAGAGTTTTGTCAAGATGTGAAGAAAAGAATCTGGTCCTAAACTGGTAAAAATTCCATTTCATGGTAAAAGAGGGGTTAGTCCTTGGCCATATAGTCTCGGGTAGTGGAATTGAAGTTGATAAAGCAAAGGTTGACATTATTTGTCACCTTCCATCACCCATAACTGTTAAGGAAGTGAGGTCCTTCTTAGGACATGCTGGTTTCTATAGAAGATTCATTAAGGACTTTAGTTCAATCTCTCGTCCACTTTGTGCTCTCCTAGTAAAGGATGCTCCATTTGTTTGGAAAGAAAGTTGTGAGGGTTCATTTTCAACCCTTAAATCCGCTCTCACCTCTCCTCCCATTATGAAATCTCCAAACTAGGACCTTCCTTTCGAACTCATGTGTGATGCCAGTGACTTTTCTGTAGGATCTGTGTTAGGAAAACGGTGTGATAAAACTCCATATGTCATTTCTTATGCAAGCAAATCCTTAAATGATGCCCAAATCAATTACACCACCACTGAAAAGGAGTTACTTGCTGTTGTGTTTGCCTTAGAGAAATTCAGGTCCTACCTCTTAGGATCACCCATCATTGTCTTCACCGACCATTCAGCTCTAAAATATCTCTTCCAAAAACAAGATGCCAAGGCTAGATTGATTAGGTGGGTCCTTCTTCTTCAAGAGTTCGATTTAACCATTAAGGATAAAAAAGGTGTCGAGAATGTTGTAGTTGATCACCTCTCTAGGTTGGAATTCAAAGACAACTCACATCACCTTTCTGTGTATGATTCATTTCCCGATGAGAACCTCTATTCTGTGAGTGATTTCCCTTGGTATGCTGACATAGCCAACTTCTTAGTTTCAGGGGTCATTCCAAAATTCTTAGGGACCCAAGCTAGAAGAAAATTTCTTTCTGATGTCAAGCATTATGTGTTTGATGATCCATACCTCTATAAGTTCTGTCCCGACTAAGTCATTAGGAGGTGTGTGCCAGAATCCGAACAAGAGTCCATCCTAATGTTCTGTCATAGTGAGGCTTGTGGAGGTCACTTTTCCTCTAAGAAAACTTCTGCCAAGGTTCTTCAATGTGGTCTCTTTTGGCCCACCCTCTCAAGGGACTCCTACACATTTTTTCAAAGCTGTCCTAGGTGTTAACAAGTAGGGTCCATCACAAAAAGGAATCAAATGCCTCTCACTCCAATATTAGTGGTTGAAATCTTTGACTGTTGGGGAATTGATTTCATGGGTCCCTTCCCAAACTCTAGGGGATATCTTTACATTCTCTTGGCTGTCGATTATGTCTCAAAATGGGTTGAGTCCATTCCTACAAAATCCAATGACCATCAAACTATGATTATATTCCTTAAAGAAAACATCTTCTCTAGATTTGGGATTCCTAGGGCTATCATTAGTGATCATGGAACTCATTTCTGCAATCGCCCATTCTCATCGCTCATGGAGAAGTATGGAATTTCTCACAAAGTGTCCACCGCTTACCACCCACAAACCAATGGTCAAGCTGAGTTAGCCAATCGAGAAATCAAACAAATTATTGAGAAAATTGTTAATCCATCTAGGAAAGATTGGTCGAGCAAACTCTTAGATGCTCTTTGGGCATATCGAACAGCATTTAAAACCATCCTAGGAATGTCCCCATATAGGTTGGTTTATGGTAAAGCATTCCATTTTCCAGTGGAGATTGAGCATAAGGCCTTTTGGGCAATCAAAAAAATGAACTTTGACATTTCTTTGGCCGGAATAAAGAGGAAATTGGATCTAAATGAGCTTGAGGAACTTAGGATGGAGGCTTATGAAAATTCAAGGATCAATAAAGCTAGAGTTCAAGCCTACCAGTCTAGGAATATTAAAACTAAACACATTGAACCAGGGAAACCTGTGCTTTTGTATAGTTCTAAACTTCATTTGCACCTGGGAAAGTTGAGGTCTAGATGTTCTGGTCCATACATAGTGCATAAGGTGTACCCCCATGGGGCTGTTGAAATTCAAGATCCCACCAATGGTCAAATATTTAAAGTTAATGGTCATGGAGTCAAACCATTCATAGAACTATTCCAAAAACATGAAGTTGATGAAGACCTGAGTGAACCTACCTTTGATGAAAAAAACAATTAATCAATTAGGGGTTTAAGTTGAGCTAACGACGTTAAACAAAGCGTTGAATGGGAGGCAACCCATGATTTTTAAATTTACAATCACTTTATTGTTTTAATCATTTTTTTTAGCAAAACAATTTGATATAATTTTACCTCATATTATTGACATGTTTTTCTCTTATGAGTATGGATGGGTATGAAAGGGGAGCGCCGTATTCATCTGTGTCACGCGGTGTGATCCCTGAGTATTATCTTACCCAGAAATTAAAAAGAAGACAATGTATCAACAATATAGGTGTTTGTAAGTTTTTATTTTATTTTTTTTTATTTTTTTTATTAAAAAAACAAAACAACAAAACAAAAAAAATGTAAAAAAAAGTGACACGTCGTAGGACATGGGTCAAACCCCGTCACGACCGGCGAAGCCGCGGGACTCGAACCTGGGACCGAAGGGAGACAGGGGCGCACGCCTACCACTGAACTACAGCGGTTGGTGCTTCCTTATTCTATATTATTTATATATATACTTATATTTTAAATTTTTATATATATACATAATTTTTTAAAAAAAAATTATTACTTGTTATGAGTGTCGATCGTTGGAGTTTCAAAATTAACAAGTATGCTTTGTCTTTATTTTTATTTATTTATTTTTTTATTGTTGTTTATTTTTAGAAAAGGGAACCTCAAGGGGTTTCCATTGTGTCTAACTATGTTGGTTTTTGAGATTCAGGGGCTGCCAAGTTTGATGGATTTTCAGGGAAATCATAAGAGTACAAGCGTACACTACCGTGAGGATTCTTCAAGTGACATGGAGACCAAGGGATTAAATGAGAGCATCACAAACTTCAACATCAAATATCAGGTGAAATTGTTCTATGCTCCTATTCTCTACCTCTACCCCTTCTAAATTATATTTTCTTTAAACACTGGGGACAGTGTTATATTATGTTGGGGGGAGGTGAAAATAAAAATCAATCACATAGAGCAATAAAATGTGCGTGTTAATTGAATGAAAATTTTCCTTAACCTTGAACATGTTATTACACATTGAAAACCTTGAAAACTGAATATTAAATAATTTTGTATTCCTTGATTCTGATTTTAATACATGTTTAAGTTCATGAGCATAAAATTTTGTAAAGTGTGGCTGTCTAATGTGATTTTTCACTGTTACATTTACATCCAATTTTTATAAAAAAAATTCACAATGCACGTCCGTTGGATTGTGGGGTATTAATTTGAATTCTTGGGGTCCCATAATAAATAGCATAGTTTTGGTGATCATTTTAAATTTAATATGAGTATTTTAAAAAATATATATATAAAAAAATAGGTGTAAAAAAAACACAAAAAAACAAAAAAAAACAACAATAAATTTGCGCATAGAGCAATGAAATGACTTAATGTGTGGCTTTCGGCACTTGGGGATCGTGACTCCATAGTTGTATGGCCCAGAGTTGGGAATTTTATCTCTATTTGTGGAAATTCGAATTTGTTTTTGAATGAGTTAACTCGAGATGATGCCCGAGTATGTGGGCTTCACTTGGTGCCCTAAGGCCTTTGAGCCTGAGAGTCATCAGCAAAGTCTCGCTACAAGGGTTGACTCATTTGAATGAAATTTCAATAACCATGGAAACATTGCAAAAAAGAAAAGAAAAAAAATGAATACTCATATTAATATTAAAATTTGATTCCACCTAGTGCTTCCATCTTTTCCCCCTTGAATAAAAATGAACCCCCATGTCTATTGTGACACACAACACATCATCATGATTAATTGTAATTGGATGAAATGTGGAATTGAATTTGATCAGAAGAATGGGTTTGGGCTTGGGTTATGCTTTAGAACCTACATTGTATTAAATGATTTTGATGGGATGCATAATTTTTTGGTATGAGGTATTTTGGTGATCATTGTTTATTAAAATGTTTTTGGAAAGGGGAATTTGATTTTCATAATCTTTGAGTTATTTGCTCGGGACTATCAAATATCAAGTTGGGGGTGTGATTAGACAATCAAACCACATTTTATAATTACATTTTATTGGGATTAAAAGTTCATTTTTGATCATATAGGCCTAATTTAGTACATTTTAATTTTAAACATCCACTCTCATCAATTGTGCACTTCATGCCTAATGTACACCAATTTAGGCCCAATGAATCATCTGATTTTATTGAATGTAATTATTCATGTTTTAATATTATATTTTTGGAAATGTACCTTCACTTAAAATTTAAATGTTTCTCATTCAGGGAGCAAGGAAAGATTCATAAAGGATGATGAAGATATTTGGTGATGAAAGGAGACAATTTTGGTGAAGGCAGATTGGACACCAACCCACTGTTGAGGATGTGGGTCCCACAATACTGGACCAATGAAGCCCAAATTTCTTGTTATGATAGAAGACATACAGGGGAACAAATCATTCTTCAGGACAAAGTGCTAATTCGATCTCCATGATGATGATCAAGGCAGCCCAAATGGAAGATCAGAATCTGGGCCAGAATCTGCGGCCCAGAATGTCAGCCCAATGAATCTTCCGTATCTCTCGAACCACAAAGTAAATTGGGCTGATATTTTACAGGTTGTTATAAGACATACGGGGATTAATTTTTGTCTTCTATGGCCCACTCCAAATCGGCCATATAGAAGGACTTTGAAGCGGATCTGTCAAGTGGATGCAAGCTGGATGCCATCTCGGGTCAAGGGTGGAGAAGTCTCCTCTCCACCTACTTTCCACCACCTATGCCTACCCTCATTGATTGGGATGACTTGGACTGTTGGAGCTCGGCCTAAGGATCCAAATTTTCCTATTTAAGGCAGTGGTGGTGAGGAGGAACTCATACCTTCTTTCATGTAATGTTATTATGCTCAATTTTCATTGTAATGCTTTCATTTCCCCATGTAAGTTTCTTTTTGTATTTCTAAGTTCTTAATCCAATTCCTTCTCTTCTATTCTTCCAATTTCTATACTTAAATCTCTAAAATAACAAAATCACAGTGATAACTCTGTGTGTTGGTGATATAGTTCACACATAGGTGTGAATTCCATTCACACACACGGAGGAGTGCTCGTTATTTCCGCGGTTTTAATCTCTTCAATTCAATTCTTGTAAGCCGTCTTCTGCCCACCATTGATAGTATATCATCAATGGAGGGATAACCCTTTAATGGTCTGATCTTAGGAAGATGCAAAGGCTAGATTGAATGTTATTTAATGCACGAATTGTTGTTAATTGGTTAAATAATTCAAGACTTCCATTCTTCAATTATTTTCGCTCCTCATCTTCACTGTGTTTGAAAAAGCTAATTCCAATTACTAAATTGACAATATACCTTGGAGAGATCATGAATATGGTTCTCTAAGTGTGTTGGTGACTAGTAATTGAGTTTAGTTAGTATCTAACCAGAAAATGATGAAGGTAGTGTTATTTTGAAGAATGGTTTCATCAAGAATTAATAAAACCAAAAATTTGTCTAAAGAAATAAAATGCATTCAATCCACCCAAGCATAACCCTAAGATCAACCCATTTCATTATAATTGAACTCAACTAAGCTTATTAGTCTTCTCCCAAAACACTTAAAAACAAATCCAAGTTGGCCACTTCATAGCCAAAAATCCATCCCTTAGGTTGTGTATCTTAGGTATCTTCTTAGGTCTCTGTGGAATCGACAACCCAAGCTACACTACAAGGACCGTTCTACCCTTCTTCTCTTGGGTAAATTTGGGCGTGAACCATCGATGATGGATCGACACTTGCTGCTTGCACCAAAACAGGGGGCGCGCATGCAGCAAGAAGAAACTTCAAGGGGAAACGATCTAAGGATTAAGGTTTGATCACACCACTCCTATGGGAAGAAGGAAAGGTTCAAGAGTATCACACCAGGGAACAATAAGGTATAACAAGGGAGGAAGATATCTCATCCCTTTATAAGATTTATGGAGTAGCGGTTTAAGATGCGTTGGATTTTCCATTTAAAGCGGATCGCATTAAACTACGTGGTTTGACCAAGTAAAGGCATCCTGAGCCTTAGGAAAATCAATATAGGAGTTATGGGCTTTGAATGAGTCTTAGATCCTTTAAAACAAGGCCTTGAATGCATTTTACGTCAAAGGGGAGAAACTGTAGGGAGTTGGAAACATTGTACACCCACCGATGTTGGAAACACTGTACACCTACCGATGTTGGAAACATTGTACACCTACCGATGCTGAAAACACAGTATACCTACCGATGCTGGAAACACTGTTCACAGAACTAGAAATTTGGAAAAGTGTTGGGGATAAGCCACCTTGACCTCCCAGAACACCTTAGACACCAGTTTTCAGCAAAGAAATAGATCAGAGAGGTCCGAGCCATTACAGGTAGTATTTGAGGTATGATGATATCCTTGAGAGGTATTTCGCGGAGTGGTTGTTCAGACTCCTTTCCTTCTGGGATTGGTTTTGGATTCTCGAGGGATAGAATCATTTGAGAGGTATCTAATGTAACGGTATGTGCCCTCCTGATCCGTTACTTTTTTGGTTTTGAGTGTTAGAGGTGTTCGGGGAAGGTTTTGAGAGTTTTCAGTGAAATATGGAGGTGTAGTAGAACTACTACAGAAAATACACATCATGTAAGTGTATTACATGAAGTGAAAGTTGGTTCCATAGCTTGTCCATAGCAGGTTCAGGACGTGTAGTTTTTTGGGGCTAAATAATAAAAAGGTGACGCATTTTTCATTGAAACTGAATCTCAAGGATTATACGACGTGAAAAAGGAATACATATTGTGTAAATCCCCAATGTAATGATGTTATAATGTTGTAGGGTGCTCGGGTTTTCCTCAAACCCTGTGCTCTCTCTCGTTCTAGGCGGTCAACAGCTCCCCCTTTTAGGCGTTTTGAGATTCCTTTCAATAGGGATTAGTTCTTGGCTTCCCATCTTTGATATGTGGTGTGTTCCCCTCTTGTTCTCATTGGTTTCCTTTCGTTCTTCTGCAGGGTTTCACTATGGTGGTATGGTTTGGTTTGATTTGTATGTTTGGGTTGCGTCTTGAGATCTTTTGGTGCGATATAGGTTGATCTGCAGTTCCTCATGGTGCGATTGTGGTTCACGATCATTCTTCTCCACCCTACGGTGCGCAGCAAGATGAAAAGCTTCTTTGAGGTAGGTATTCCCTAATTTCTCTTTATTATGTATCATGCGAGAGAAGTTTTCTTTTGTTTACCTATGATTTATGGTTGTGATGGATTAATTAAAGATAAAGAAATTGGTTAAATTGAAATTGAAGGGTAAAGGGGTCTGTTCACATGTTTTTACAGCTTTATTGTTATTGTGGTATTGTGGATTGACCGAGTTGTCATGACACGTCAAATTGATTATGTTTTTAAGGTTGATTTATAGTCTAGGGTAGACCCTAGGTCGTCTCTCAAGGAGTGTTGGTAGGTTTAGAGTGTGTATTTTTAATAAAAATGACTAAGAGAGGGGGTGGTTTTGAAAAGAGTTTAAAACAATGACTTAGTTGAAATGGCTTAAAAATTGAGTGACCAAGTGGATTTTGAAAAATATGAGATAAAAGGGTCGATTTGATTTCACTACACACATATCAAGTTCATTTTTCATAGAGATTCATCTTCGGTTTAGAGTAATTCTTTGGTTGGAGTTAATTGGAATCCCGATTAATTCCTAAGCTTTTATTTCAATGCTTTAAGGACCCAACCTTGACGTAACAATCGTATTGTCAAGGTCCAGTACTTATGCATGGAATAATAGCTTCCAAAGCATATTGAAATCTCAATAAGGTGGGTATGAAAAGGATTCTTGTGATGTCCAATCGGAACAACACAAGTCACGCACTCAAAACCTCACACCGATCGGTTAGAAATTAAGAGCATAACACTCACATGCATCAAATCAAGCATTCAAATCTGAAATAAAATAAGATACATGCAATGAAATGTTTAAACACCCAAATTACTCCAAAATAGTAGCTAATGTATGCATCGGAACTCCCTTGACATGTGTGTAGCTCCCTCACAAGGAACACCCAACTTTTAGCTCGACATCGGGGGGAGGGGGAAGCTCGGGTGGAACTCCTTCTTCATCCTTGATTCCCCTATGAGGATAGGGGCCTCCAGAACCTCCAAGGTGATTAGGAGACTCCTCTAGGACTCCAAATTGGTAGCACTTCACTCCTTGTCCGAACTTCCAAATGAGGTTCCCTTGGTGCCCTTTTATAGGAAAATTGGAAGGTGGTTTTAGGCACACAGATTTCATCAATCCACTTTCACGACGCGTTTCGGCCTTCAAACAGTCTTATCTCGCTTTGGAGAAAATAGAAAATTTGTAGCCCTAACTCTTGAATGTCTCCATCGAAAGTTTGGCACCGTTTGGACAACTACATCTCAAGATATTGATAAAATACAGAACACCGCATTTGACTTGGTCCAAATTCGGTGTCTTGGACAAATCAGTTCGAATGGGCCCCATACATGCCGAATCATGATTGGATTCCTTAATATTAAATGTAGCCTATTAAAGTTTGGAAAGGCCCACAAAATTTCAGCCCATTTGGATGCACGGATTTCGTGTACTATGCAAAACAGTGGACAGATGTCCATGGATCCATGCAATTTTGGCCCATTTTTCTTTCACTTCATCAAGGGCCCTCCATATCACCTCCACCTACATTGAAATAATAAAAACAAGTAACATTGACCATTCTAATATTGATTAACATTAATTGATTGATTCAAACATAAAGTTCAATTCATTATTATATTTGGAATATTCATTACAAAACTAGTTTAAAACTGCGGTGTAACGGTGGAATAAAACAGTAAATCGTGGTACGATCACACCCCCACACCTAAACATTTGCACTCCTGGGAAAAGTCACATATCCAAATACAATGATGAATATATATATATATATATATATATATATATATATATATTTCCAACATCCTGAAGACTTATCATTTGAGGAAATTTAATTTAAGGTAAAGTGATCAATGCGCGAACCACACCAAGGAGTTCTTCCCAGTGAAAATGGAAAAATATGTCTCATAAATCATATCACAATAAAATTCAAAGAGATTTATGACACCAATATGAGCAAAGAATTCAAAGGTCAACCATTACACTAACTCTCCATGTGTGTGTGTGTGAAAACCATTTCATGCTATTCTTTCCACTTTCTATCAAATAAATATAGGTTATTTTAACATTATTCAGCTTTAAATGATTTTTCACCGAACTTGTCCTACATCCTTTACAATCATATTTCAAGACCCACTCATTTAAGCATTACCAGAAGTCAAACCATAAGCTCCTGACCTAGATATCCTCATATGTTTCACATTTCATCACTCCCCTCATTTATTATATATATATTTTTGAAGTTGCAATTGGAACAAATCTCACACTCATCTCTCAACCCTTTGTTTGATCTCCTCACGACACTAATTGCAATAGTTATAACAAGATCAAAGGTTGAGGAGGAGTGGTTTTTGACCTGCCCAAGACACAACAATTTTTTTTTGTGGGTGTACAATAGTCGGACATTAGGTACACACGCATAGGTCAATCTGGTACAGTAATGAAACAGATCGGATAAGGAACGAACGTATGGAAATATCATTTAAAGCTAAAAAATATTAACCCAGCATATATTTACCTTATATTAAGTAAGAAATAATCACACTTTTTGGTTTGGTGCAAAAAAAAATTGGAGATATTAGTGACACAGTTTTCCCAAAAACTACTCACACAATGGGCATCAATCATCTCAAAGGTTTCACATAGATACAGCCATTTATATCATTGACAGAAAACCAATTCACTAAAAATCACTCCCTGATGTTAAATTCATACAAATACTCTTTTTATCCTTCATTATGGTATTTTTACTTTCCCCACTTTATGGTTGCCACATCATGGAATTTCAAAATTGTTGATGGGGAAAAATAAAAATACCATAAAGAAGGCCAAAAAGAGAAAACAAAAGGAGAAAACAATGAAAATTCCTAACTATCCCAGGAATGTATCCACCCCCCCCCCCCACACCTAGAGTATGCAGTGTCCTCACTGAAGTAAAAGAGAATGTGGGAAGGAAGGATAAAACCTGGTGAATGTCATTCATAGTGTGCTTCTTGAACTTGGAGTTCCTCCATCGGGGACTCCAGAACGGGTTCATGAAAGTGCTTCAGCCGCTGCCCATTGATAGTGAAGGTTTTCTTGGTTTCTTCATTTTGAACCTGAACAACACCAAATGGAGAGACATTAGTAACAATGTATGGTCCAAACCAGCGGGAACGAAGCTTACCAAGATGCAACTTCAGCCTTGCATTATAAAGGAGGACCTTCTGCCCAATATGGAACTGACGATGAAGGATAATACGGTCATGGGCAGCCTTGGTTCTCTCCTTATAAATCCTGGAGTTTTCATATGCATCTCTTCTCATTTCCTCTAGCTCCTGAATCTACAACTTCCTTTGAGCACCTGCACCAGAATGATTAGAATTGCATTGTTTGATGGCCCAGTAGGCCCGGTGCTCAATCTCAACAGGGAGGTGACAACTCTTTCCAAAAACTAGCCGATATGGTGACATGCCAATTGGAGTTTTGAATGCACTACAGTAAGCCCATAATGAATCATCGAGTCTAAGACTCCAGTCTTTTCTGTTAGGCTGAACCGTTTTCTCAAGAATCTGTTTTACCTCTCTATTTGACACTTCGGCTTGACCATTTGTTTGTGGGTGATAAGCAGTAGACACTCGATGCCCAACCACATACCTGCGCAAAAGAGATTGCATTGTGCGGTTGCAGAAATGAGAACCCTGATCACTGATGATAAACCTAGGTAATCTAAACCTACAGAATATTTGGGTTCTCAAAAATTCCACAACTGTCTTGAATCATCTGTCCTCGTGGCTCGTGCCTCTACCCACTTTGAAACATAATCCACTGCCAGAAGAATGTAAAGGTTCCCAAATGAATTGGGGAATGGTCCCATAAAGTCAATGCCCCAAACATCAAAAATGTCATGGAAGAGCAAGGGTTGTTGGGGCATCTCATTTCTTTTAGAGACATTCCCCATTCTTTGACAACGAGGACAAGATTTACAGAATTCATGGGCATTCCTAAACAATGTGGGCCAAAAGAGACCAGAATCTAAGACCTTGCGAGCAGTCCGTTGGGGACCAAAGTGGCCCCCACAAGCAAGTGTGTGGCAGAACCTAAGGACAGACTGAAACTCACTATCGGGAACACAACGCCTAATAACTTGATCACTACAAGTGCGCCATAGGTAGGGGTCATCCCAAATATACCAACGGGACTCATGTTTTAGACGGTCGGCCTGGTTTTTGGTGAAATCAGCAGGAATGCAAGATGTTGCCAAATAATTTACAATTTCAACATACCAAGGAATAACATCTTGCACTCGGTACAATTGCTCGTCAGGAAACAATTCATTTATGGGAATACAGGGGGATGAGTCAATGTCCGTGGATGGTAGAATCCTACTGATATGGTCAGCAACCACATTCTCTGCTCCTTTTTTATCCCTAATTTCTAGATCAAATTCCTGAAGGAGGAGCATCCAGCGAATGAGACGTGGTTTGGCTTCTGGTTTCTTAAGGAGATACCGGAGGGCTGCATGGTCTGAGAACACAATGACTTTGGACCCTAGAAGGTATGACCTGAATTTATCCAAGGCAAACACAGTGGCAAGAAATTCTTTTTCAGTTGTGCTATAGTTTCCTTGGGCAGGGTCCAGAGTACGTGAGGCATAAGCTATGACATGTGGAGCTCGGTCGACCCTTTGTGATAAGACTGCCCCAACTGCATAGTTAGAGGCATCACACATGAGCTCAAATGGTAAATCCCACCGAGGTGGTTGGATTACCGGGGGTGACGTGAGACTCCATTTTAACTTATTGAAAGCTTCCTCACATTTTTTATCAAAATCAAATTCTTTTTCTTTTTGGAGTAATCAGGAGAGGGGGAGTGCAATTTTACTAAAGTCATGAATGAAACGACGATAAAATCCAGCATGACCCAGGAAAGACCGCACATCCCGAACATTTTTAGGGAATGGTAGGGAGGAAATGATATCTACTTTTGATTTGTCCACTTGGATACCTTTCCCAGAAATAACATGTCCCAAAACTATGCCTTGTCGCACCATTAAATGGAATTTCTCATAATTTAATACGAGATTCTTTTCAATACAGCGACGTAGGACAGAAGCAAGACTACTCAAACATTCGTCAAAAGAGGATCCATAAACAGTAAAATCATCCATAAAAACCTCCATGCAATTCTCCAGGTAATCCAAAAAAATACTAACCATGCATCGTTGGAAAGTACCTGGAGCATTGCACAGACCAAATGGCATCCTTCTATAAGCAAATGTACCAAAGGGGCAAGTAAAGGTTGTCTTTTCCTGATCCTCAGGGGTAATATGGATCTGAAAGTATCCAGAATACCCATCAAGGAAACAGTAATGGGACTTCCCTGCTAGCCTCTCTAGCATATGGTCAATGAATGGAAATGGGAAATGGTCCTTCCTAGTGTGTTGGTTTAGTCGGCGATAGTCTATACAGACACGCCAACTATTCTGCACACGAGTTGGAACCAATTCATTGTTTTCATTTTTAACTACAGTAAGGCTAGTTTTTTTAGGAACTACTTGAACGGGACTGACCCATTGGTTTTCAGAGATAGGGTAAATGATTCCAACAACCAACAATTTTGTTACTTCTTTTTTAAAAACATCAAGTAGGTTTGGGTTCAGTCAACGTTGTGACTGCCTCACTGGTTTAGCCTCATCATTTAATAAAATATGATGTGTACAAATTGATGGGCTAATGTCAGGAATGTCAGCAAGTGTCCATCCCAAAGCTTGTTTATACTTCCTCAAAAGATCAAGCAGTCGCAATTCATGCTCAGGAGGGAGTGAACTAGCAATGATGACGGGAAACTTATTTCCATTCTCAAGATATGAGTATTTTAAATCTTGAGGCAGTTGTTTCAGTTCCAATTCTGGGGGATTTTGGATTGACGGAAGTGTGTGTGAAAGTGAGAAGTCACTGATCTCATCTAACTGCTCAATGGTAACATCCTTAGATGAGGAATGAGCTTTTACAAGCTTAGCAGTATCATCGATGGTCATGTGATCCTCTGTGTCAAGAAATCATCAATTAACAAACATGCATGACATTTCTCTAGACCGCGACAACAATTAATGCATGATTCATTACCTAACATTTCAATCAATGAAGAAAACTCAGAAAGGGGATCAGGTGAATGAAAATAAGTTATTTTAGGGGAAGGGAGAACATCAATTGAATTGACAGAGAGAGAGAAGTGTTCTTCTGAGGGGTGCTTCATGGCATCAAGGATATTGAAGTGGACGGTATTACCACCAAACTCCATAGATAATGTACCATTATGGACATTAATTATGGTTTTGGCGGTTTTCAAGAAAGGTCTCCCCAATATAATTGGGGCATATCCATTCATCCTATCATCTTCCATTTTAAGCACGTAAAAATCAGCAGGAAAATTTAAATTTTTCACCCTCACAAGAACATCCTCTAACACACCAGAGGGGTGTGCTGTACTCTGATTTGCTAGCTGAACGACAATACCAGTGGGCTTCAGTTCACCGACCTGCAATGAAGAGTAAATAGAGTGAGGCATCACATTAATAGAAGCACCCAAATCAAGCATAGTGTTGGAACATGAATACTCCCCTATGGTGCACGGAATCGAGAATGTCCCAGGATCATTGCACTTGGTGGGAAGTGATGGCTCTATCAATGCTGAAACATTCCTC
The DNA here is from genome assembly GCA_963277665.1 of Viscum album. NCBI lineage: Eukaryota > Viridiplantae > Streptophyta > Magnoliopsida > Santalales > Viscaceae > Viscum > Viscum album. The sequence goes on from OY728156.1 coordinate 60,531,372, forward strand.
CCCAGGATCACCTTCTCATCACAACGAAGCCTCCTTCTGTGTGTACACATCTCCTTCAGAAACTTGGCATATCTTGGAATTTTCTTCACAGCATCAATCAAAGGAATGTTAACCTGTACTTTCTTGAAAGTTTCCAAGATTTCTTTATCAAGTTCGTTTTCTTTTTGTTTCCTAGGTTGGACAGCTCTTTGAGGAAATGGAAGAGGAATGGTTGGGATAGGTGACTCATCAACAGTCACAGTCTTTCCTTTGGAAGGGATTCTCTCAGGAAAAGGGTTTTCTTCTCTTGGACCATTTTCAGCAGTTGGGATGGTGGTTTCCTTTGGATGGGATGACTCTAATGGAGGGGTCATTTGGATTTTGAGTTGTGTCCCACTCCTAAGGGTGATGGCACTAACATTTCATTTATCCCTAGGTTTTACTGCTGGTTGAGATGGTAGTTTACCCGACCCATGACTTTGGATTTCCCCCACTGAGTTGGCAAGTTGTCCTAGTTGGGTCTTTAGGTCTTGTATGGCTGCTTGGGTGGTTTGTTGGAATTGGATATTATTGGCAGTCATTTGCTTCATCATATCTTCTAGGCTAGGCTCGGTTTTTGGAGGGGGTGGTTGGAATGGCCTTTGGGGTGGTTGAGGATTTCTGGGTGGTGGTGGATGACTACTCTGACCCTGTTGGTTCCATTGTTGTTAAGGTTGGTTTGAATACCCCCCTTTCCTATAAGCTTGGTTTTCCTTCCACCCTTGGTTGGATGGATAGTATGGTTCTTTCCTAAAGGGTTGGTTAAAGGGGCGTCCTGGAAATATTGTCTCACAACATTCAGAAGTTTCTCTTAATTGAGGACATTGGTCAGAATAGTGGGTGTCAGAAGAGCAGATTCCACAATGGATGGGAGGAGGAGATTGAGATTTCCCTTGGGAGAGAGCAATTTTTCGTAGAAGGGTACTTACCTCTTCGAACTTCGTGTCCACCTTCTTCTCAAACTCAGTACTTTGCACCTCATGGACACCTCGAATGGGAACACTGGACCGTGTACCGAATTGTTGAGTGTTTTGTGCCATGTTCTCAATGAGGGTTCTTACAGCAATTGGGGTCTTATCTACCAGCACACCACCTGCAGCAGCATCAATCATATTACGATCAAGTGGAATTAAACCTTCATAAAAATATTGAATTAAGAGTTGATCACTTATTTGGTGGTGTGGGAAACTTGAACAAAGCCTTTTAAATCTTTCCCAATATTCATGAAGTGTTTCCCATTGAGATTGTCTTATACCACATATTTCTTTCCTTATAGTTGCAGTTTGAGAGGCTGGGAAGTATTTTTCAAGAAAAAGGCGCTTCATGTCCGCCCAGCCTCTTATTGGTGAATTAACATAGTACAACCAATCTTTCGCAGTGTCTTCTAAAGAAAATGGGAATGCTCTAAGCTTTACTTGTTCCTCATAAACATTAGCAGGTTTTAATGTTGAACAAATAGTATGAAATTCTTTTAAGTGCTTATGAGGGTCTTCTCCAGGCAGTCCATGAAATCTTGGTAATAAATGGATTAAACCATATTTTAATTCAAAATTAGGTGTCTCGCCTTGAATTTAAATGTAAGTGGGTTGGATATCAACATCAGGTGAGGTTAATTCTTTTAATGTTCGATTATTTTCAGCCATGTTATACAAGTTATTTTTAATTTTAACTTTGGTTTCAGAAGAAGAAGAAGGATCAAGAATAATTTTAAGATGTGATGTCTCCTCCTTCAAAGTGTGGTCTTGTATGTCTCGGTTTCGTTGATGTAGGATCCTCTCTGGTTCGGGTTCAAAAGTTTGTAGGTCTCCCGGAGTAGAACGCGTCATACACAGAACCTACACAATAAATAAATTAGAACACAAAAATAAATTCAAAGGTAGAAGATAAAACAAACGAATATTCACAAAAATTACAAAAATTTTATCAAAAACACGCACAAAAAAACCAAAGCGCTCCCCAGCAACGGCGCCAAAATTTGACCGCGTTGTCGTGACACGTCAAATTGATTATGTTTTTAATGTTGATTTATAGTCTAGGGTAGACCCTAGGTAGTCTCTCAAGGAGCGTTGGTAGGTTTAGAGTGTATATTTTTAATAAAAATGACTAAGAGAGGGGGTGGTTTTGAAAAGAGTTTAAAACAATGACTTAGTTGAAATGGATTAAAAATTGAGTGACTAAGTGGATTTTGAAAAATATGAGATAAAAGGGTCGATGTGATTTCACTACACACATATCAAGTTCATTGTTCATAGAGATTCATCTTAGGTTTAGATTAATTCTTTGGTTGGAGTTAATTGGAATCCCGATTAATTCCTAAGCTTTTATTTCAATGCTTTAAGGACCCAACCTTGACGTAACAATCGTATTGTCAAGGTCCAGTACTTATGCATGGAATAAGAGCTTCCAAGTCATATTGAAATCTCAATAAGGTGGGTATGAAAAGGATTATTGTGATGTCCAATCGGAACAACACAAGTCACGCACTCAAAACCTCACACCGATCGGTTAGAAATTAAGAGCATAACACTCACATGCATCAAATCAAGCATTCAAATCTGAAATAAAATAAGATACGTGGAATGAAATGTTTAAACACCCAAATTACTCCAAACCAGTAGCTAATGTATGCATCAGAACTCCCTTGACATGTGTGTAGCTCCCTCACAACGAACACCCAACTTTTAGCTCGACATCGGGGGGAGGAGGAAGCTCGGGTGGAACTCCTTCTTCATCCTTGATTCCCCTATGAGGATAGGGGCCTCCAGAACCTCCAAGATGATTAGGAGACTCCTCTAGGACTCCAAATTGGCAGCACTTCACTCCTTTTCCGAACTTCCAAATGAGGTTCCCTTGGTGCCCTTTTATAAGAAAATTGGATGGTGGTTTTAGGCACACAGATTTCATCAATCCACTTTCACGACGTGTTTCGGCCTTCAGAAAGTCTTATCTCGCTTTGGAGAAAATAGAAAACTTGTATCCCTACCTCTTGAATGTCTCCACCAAAAGTTTGGCACTGTTTGAACAACTACAGCTCAAGATATTGATAAAATACAGAACACCGCATTTGACTTGGTCCAAATTCGTTGGCTTGGACAGATCAGTTCGGATGGGCCCCATACATGCCGAATCAGGATTGGTTTCCTTAATATGAAATGTATCCTATTAAATTTTGGACAGGCCCACAAAATTTCAGCCCATTTGGATGCACAGATTTCGTGTACTATGCAAAACAGTGGACAGATTTCCATGGATCCATGCAATTTTGGCCCATTTTTCTTTCACTTCATCAAGGGCCCTCCAAATCACCTCCACCTACATTGAAATAATAAAAACAAGTAACATTGCCCATTATAATATTGATTAACATTAATTGATTGATTCAAACATAAAGTTCAATTCATTATTATATTTGGAATATTCATTACAAAACTAGTTTAAAACTGTGGTGTAAGGGTGGAATAAAACAGTGAATCGTGGTACGATCATGGATCGTACGGGCTTGATGCCTCCACTGAAAATTGTGGTCGTTGGGGGCTTTGTTTACGCTGGATATATGTATTATGACTGTTGTGAATGTTGTAATTGTTGTGATATCACCCAAAATGGATGTTGGTTAATTACTTATATTTGGTTAATAAAATGGTTGCCTAGGATTTTGACTTGTGTGATAACATTCCAAAGAAATAAAGTGGAATGTTATAAAAGTACCTTTGTAAATCTGCAATATGATCTTGATGTGTTGTGATGTGTGTGGTCGTGCTTGTGGGATGGCGATGTGTAGTTGGGGCTTGTGGGGATGATGGTTTGTGATCCGTGCTTTTGGGGCAGTGAGGTGGAGTTTGTTTGGTCGTGCTTATGGGGCGACGAAGTGAGATTGTTGGGGATGATATGATTGCTTGTGATATATGGTTATTTCTGCTAAATGCTCGAGTAGTGATGGAATAAATGAATGTTTAATAATGTTTGAAATGACATGTGTTGGATTGGTTAATGGGATGGAAATTTGCTAATGGGAAATTTAATGATGGGTTGTGTGATTAAATGTGGTTGATGCTAAATAATAAAATGAATGGGTGTTAAACATGGAATAAATGTGAAGCCGCATTAGATTATTAGGCCTCTTCACCTTCTGAAATGACACTTTATAGAATGACTTTTGCAGATATTAATAAATGCATTTAGAGGTGGCAGCGAAAGTGACGGTGTTGTGAGTTAGTTGTTTATTTGAGAACTCATAGGTTGAGCTTGAGTGTTTGATATTATGTATATATATATATATATATATATATCTTCCTTGTGATTTCTATACGCACCTCATCCACGTTGAGTACTATGTGCTGAACACCCGCATAGTCATGTGGAGATGTCTTTCCCAACATCCTAGTGGGAGGATGGATGGTTGGACACCCACTTTTCCCTACTCCCTCTTCCAGGTGATAGTGGCCCAGGTGTCTTTGGGCGAGTTGTGATGTGTAGTCCCAGGTGTCTTCGGGATGAAATGTTACATGTGGTCTGCCCAGGTGTGTGCAGGCAGGATGTGTTTTGAGGCCTAGGTGTGTGCAGGCGGGATGTGTTGTGAGACCCAGGTGTGTGCGGGCGGGATGTGATGTGGTATATTCGGAAGAGGTGGGAGCGCGGGGACATTTGTCGTTAGGGTGTGAGAGCGGATAATCAGTGGGAAAGTGGTGCGGGGTACCCTGTCATCGATGTTTTTTACCATATATTATATTTCTTGACGTGCATTATTTAGTGAGCATGCATTGGTGAGGTTGGGATGGTTAGTATGTCTGTTTAGGTGTTTTTTAGTTCTATTGTTTTCTCACATGTGCATTAGTATGCTTCTTTAACATGTGCACGAGAGACTTTCGTTTTCCTACTGAGTATACTAGTATGCTCATGCCCCACGCACTCGGCTATGGTGGTTGGGGGGTATGGGGTTTGGGCCGGAGGTCACGGGGTCGAGTCCCCGGACCTGTTTTATTCTTGTGTGCGTTGTATTACCCCCCCCCCCCCTTTATACTAGTATTCTCACCTTGTAACACCACCAAATGATAAAGGGTTAAATGAATAACTGATATGACTCATGCTAACAAGGTGCTCCTTCCTCTTCAGAAGCCTACCTGGTTAGAACTCCACAGTTAAGCGTGCTTGGCCTGGAGTAGTGATCAGGATTGGTGACCTTCTGGGAAGTTTCCCAGGGTGTGTGTGAGTGAGGAAAAAACACACTGGAAAGGATATGTGTTGGCCTGTGGGGATAGTCATTAGTCAGATGACTCATTCGGACATGTGGTTGGGCCCCAAGGTGGGGACCACGTGTCTGCGGGGTAACTGGTGGTACCTGGTGGGCCAGGACCCAACGGCCATGATAAGGTGGGGTGTTTGTGCTATCACTGGGGCCCAGTTGTCACATTAGGTATCAGAGGTGGTACCCAGCCTTAAGTGTGGTGCACTGCCTGACCTTCTGAGAAGTTTCTCAGGATGTGTGTGAATGAGGAAAAAACACACTGGAAAGGACATGTATTGGCCTGTGGGGATAGTCATTAGTCAGATGACTCGTTCGGACACGTAGGTGGGCCCCAGGGTGGGGATCACGTGTCTGTGGGGCAACTGGTGGTACCTGATGGGCCAGGACCCGATGACCATGATAAAGTGGGTGTTTGTACTGTCACTGGGGCCCAGTTGTCACATTTGGTATTAGAGGTGGTACTCAGCCGTAAGTGCGGTGCATTGCCTGACCTTCTGGGAAGTTTCCCAGGGTGTGTGTGAGTGAGGAAAAAACACACTGGAAAGGAAATGTGTTGGTCTGTGGGGATAGTCATTAGTCAGATGACTCGTTCAGACACATGGGTGGGCCCCAGGGTGGGGATCACGTGTCTACGGGGCAACTGGTGGTACCTGGTGGGCTAGGACCCAACGGCCATGATATCAGAGGTTGTACCCACCCTTAAGTGCGGTGCACTGCCTGAGTTGAGATGTAGGGCCCACAACGAGGATGTTGTGCCCTAAAGGGGTGGTAATTGTAACACCCCCAAAAGATAAAGGGTTAAATGACTAATTGATATGACTTGTTCGGACATATGTTGGCATATGGGGATAGTCATTAGTCGGATAACTCATTCGGACGAGGATCATGTGTCTGCGGGGCAACTGGTGGTACCTGGTGGGCCAGGAACCGACGGCTATGATAAGGTGGGGTGTCTGTGCTGTCACTGGGGCCCAGTTGTCACATTTGGTATCAGAGGTGGTACTCAGCCTTAAGTGTGGTGCACTGCATGAGTTGAGATGTAGGGCCCACAACGAGAACGTTGTGCTCTAAAGGGGTGGTGATTGTAACACCCCCAAATGATAAAGGGTTAAATGACTAATTGATATGACTCGTTCGGACATGTGTTGACATGTGGGAAGTTTCCCAGGGTGTGTGTGAGTGAGGAAAAAACACACTGGAAAAGAAATGTGTTGGCCTGTGGGGATAGTCATTAGTCAGATGACTCGTTCAGACACGTGGGTGGGCCCTAGGGTGGGGATCACGTGTCTGCGGGGCAACTGGTGGTACCTGGTGGGCTAGGACCCGACAGCCATGATATCAGAGGTTGTACCCACCCTTAAGTGTGGTGCACTGCCTAAGTTGAGATGTAGGGCCCACAACGAGGACGTTGTGCTCTAAAGGGGTGGTGATTGTAACACCCCCAAATGATAAAGGGTTAAATGACTAATTGATGTGACTCGTTTGGACATGTGTTGGCCTGTGGGGATAGTCATTAGTCAGATAACTCATTCGGACGGGGATCGTGTGTCTGCGGGGCAACTGGTGGTACCTGGTGGGCCAGGACCCAACGACCATGACAAGGTGGGGTGTCTGTGCTGTCACTGGGGCCCAGTTGTCACATTTGGTATCAGAGGTGGTACCCAGCCTTAAATGAGGTGCACTGCATGAGTTGAGATGTAGGGCCCACAACGAGGATGTTGTGCTCTAAAGGGGTGGTGATTGTAACACCCCCAAATGATAAAGGGTTAAATGACTAATTGATATGACTCGTTCGGACATGTGTTGGCCTATGGGGATAGTCATTAGTCAGATGACTCATTCGGACATGTGGTTGGGCCCCAGGGTGGGGCCCACGTGTCTGCGGGGCAACTGGTGGTACCTGGTGGGCCAGGACCCGACAGCCATGATAAGGTGGGGTGTCTGTGCGGTCATTGGGGCCCAGTTGTCACATTTGGTATCAGAGGTGGTACCCATCCTTAAGTGTGGTGCACTGCCTGGCCTTCTGGGAAGTTTCTCAGGGTGTGTGTGAGTGAGGAAAAAACACACTAGAAAGAACATGTGTTGGCCTGTGGGGATAGTCATTAGTCAGATGACTTGTTCGGACACGTTGGTGGGCCCCAGGGTGGGGATCACGTGTCTGTGGGGAACTGGTGGTACCTGGTGGGCCAGGACCTGACGTCCATGATAAGGTGGGGTGTTTGTGCTGTCACTGGGGCCCAGTTGTCACATTTGGTATCAGAGGTGGTACTCACCCTTAAGTGCGGTGCACTGCCTAAGTTGAGATGTAGGGCCCACAACGAGGACGTTGTGCTCTAAAGGGGAAGTGATTGTAACACCCCCAAATGATACAGGGTTAAATGACTAATTGATATGACTCATTCGGACATGTGTTGGCCTGTGGGGATAGTCATTAGTCAGATGACTCATTCGAACATGTGGTCGGGCCCTAGGGTGGGGCCCACGTGTCTGCGGGGCAATTGGTGGTACCTGGTGGGCCAGGACCCGACATCCATGATAAGGTGGGGTGTATGTGCTGTCACTGGGGCCCAGTTGTCACATTTGGTATCAGAGGTGGTACCCAGCCTTAAGTGTGGTGCACTGCCTGACCTTCTGAAAAGTTTCTCAAGGTGTGTGTGTGTTAGGAAAAAACATACTAGAAAGGACATGTGTTGGCCTGTGGGGATAGTCATTAGTCAGATGACTCGTTCGAACACGTGGGTAGGCCCCAGGGTGGGAATCACGTGTCTGCGGGGCAACTGGTGGTACCTGGTGGGCCAAGACCTGACAGCCATGATAAGGTGGGGTGTATGTGCTGTCACTGGGGCCCAGTTGTCACATTTGGTATCAGAGGTGGTACCCACCCTTAAGTGCGGTGCACTGCCTGAGTTGAGATGTAGGGCCCACAATGAGGACGTTGTGCTCTAAATGGGTGGTGATTGTAACACCCCCAAATGATAAAGGGTTAAATGACTAATTGATATGACTCGTTCGGACATGTGGGTGGGCCCCAGGGTGGGGCCCGCGTGTCTGCGGGAGAACTAGTGGTACCTGGTGGGCCAGGACCCGACGGCCATGATAAAGTGGGGTGTTTGTGCTGTCACTGGGGCACAGTTGTCACATTTGGTATCAGAGGTACCCAGCCTTAAGTGTGGTGCACTGTCTGACCTTCTGAGAAGTTTCACAGGGTGTGTGTGAGTGAGGAAAAAACACACTGGAAAGGACATGTGTTGGCCTGTGGGGATAGTCATTAGTCAGATAACTCATTCGGACACATGGGTGGGCCCCAGGGTGGGGTCACGTGTCTGCGGGGCAATTGGTGGTACCTGGTGGGCCAGGACCCGACGACCATGATAAGGTGGGGTGTATGTGCTGTCACTGGGGCCCAGTTGTCACATTTGGTATCAGAGGTGGTACCCATCCTAAGGTGTGGTGCACTGCCTGAGTTGAGAGGTAGGGCCCACAACGAGGACGTTGTGCCATAAAGGGGTGGTGATTGTAACACCCCAAAATGATAAAGGGTTAAATGACTAATTGATATGACAAAACACATTAGAAAGGACATGTGTTGGCGTGTGGGGATAGTCATTAGTCAGATTACTCGTTCGAACAAGTGGTGGGCCCTAGGGTGTGAACCACGTGTCTGCGGGGCAACTGGTGGTACCTGGTGGGCCAGGACCCGACGGCCATGATAAGGTGGGGTGTATGTGCTGTCACTGGGGCCCAGTTGTCACGTTTGGTATCTGAGGTGGTACCCAGCCTTAAGTGTGGTACACTGGAAAGAACATGTGTTGGCCTGTGGGGATAGTCATTAGTCAGATGACTCGTTCGGACACGTGGGTGGGCCCCAGGGTGGGGATCACCTGTCTGCGGGGCAACTGGTGGTACCTGGTGGGTCAGGAAACGACAGCCATGATAAGGTGGGGTGTATGTGCTGTCACTGGGGCCCAGTTGTCACATTTGGTATCAGAGGTGGTACCCAGCCTTAAGTGCGGTGCACTGCCTGAGTTGAGATGCAGGGCCCACAATAAGGACGTTGTGCTCTAAAGGGGTGGTGATTGTAACACCCCCAAATGATAAAGGGTTAAATGACTAATTGATATGACTCGTTCAGACACGTGGGTGGGCCCCAGTGTGGGGACCACGTGTCTGCGGGGCAACTGGTGGTACCTGGCGGGCCAGGACCTGACGACCATAATAAGGTGGGGTGTATGTGCTGTCACTAGGGCCCAGTTGTCACATTTGGTATCAGAGGTGGTACCCAGCCTTAAGTGCGGTGCACTGCCTATGCTGAGATGTAGGGCCCATAACGATGACGTTGTGCCATAAAGGGGTGGTGATTGTAACACCCCGAAATGATAAAGGGTTAAATGACTAATTGATATGACAAAACACACTAGAAAGGACATGTGTTGGCGTGTGGGGATAGCCATCAGTCAGATTACTCGTTCGGACACGTGGTGGGCCCTAGGGTGGGGACCACGTGTCTGCGGGGCAACTGGTGGTACCTGGTGGGCCAGGACCCGACGGCCATGATAAGGTGGGGTGTATGTGCTGTCACTGGGGCCCAGTTGTCACATTTGGTATCAGAGGTGGTACTCAGCCTTAAGTGCGGTGCACTGGAAAGGACATGTGTTGGCCTGTTGGGATATTCATTAGTCATATGACTTGTTCGGACACGTGGGTGGGCCCTAGGGTGGGGATCACATGTCTGCGGGGCAACTGGTGGTACCTGGTGGGTCCGGACCCGACGGCCATGATAAGGTGGGGTGTTTGTGCTGTCATTGGGGCCCAGTTGTCACATTTGGTATTAGAGGTGGTACCCATCCTTAAGTGCGGTGCACTGCCTCAGTTGAGGGGTAGGGCCCACAACGAGGACGTTGTGCTCTAAAGGGGTGGTGATTGTAACACCCCAAAATGATAAAGGGTTAAATGACTAATTGATATGACTCGTTCGGACACGTGGGTGGGGACCACGTGTCTACGGGGAAACTTGTGGTACCTGGCGGGCCAGGACCCGATGGCCATGATAAGGCGGGGTGTCTGTGCTGCCACTAGGGCCCAATTATTACATTTGGTATCAGAGGTGGTACCTTGCCTTAAGTGTGTTGCACTGCCTGAGTTGAGATGTAGGGCTCATAATGAGGATGTTGTGCCCTAAAGGGGTGGTGATTGTAAAACCCCAAAATGATAAAGGGTTAAATGACTAATTGATATGACAAAACACACTGGAAAGGACATGTGTTGGCGTGTGGGGATAGTCATTAGTCAGATGAATCGTTCGGACACGTGGGTGGGCCCCAGGGTGGGGACCACGTGTCTGCAGGGAAACTGGTGGTACCTGGTGGTACCTGGTGGGCCAGGACCCGACGACCATGATAAGGTGGGGTGTCTGTGCTATCATTGGGGCCTAGTTGTCACATTTGGTATCAAAGGTGGTACCCAGCCATAAGTGCGGTGCACTGCCTGACCTTCTGGGAAGTTTCTCAGGGTGTCTGTGAGTGAGGAAAAAAATACACTGGAAAGGACATGTGTTGGCCTGTGGGGATAGTCATTAGTCAGATGACTTGTTCGGACACGTGGGCGGGCCCCAGGGTGGGGACCATGTGTCTATGGGGCAATTGGTGGTACCTGTTGGGCCAAAACCCGACGACCATGATAAGGCGGGGTGTCTGTGCTGTCACTGGGGCCCAGTTGTCACATTTGGTATCAGAGATGGTACCCAGCCTTAAGTACGGTGCATTGCCTGAGTTGAGATGTAGGGCCCACAATGAGAACGTTGTGCCCTAAAGGGGTGGTGATTGTAACACCCAAAAATGATAAAGGGTTAAATAACTAATTAATATGACAAAACACACTGGAAAGGACATGTGTTGGCGTGTAGGGATAGTCATTAGTCAGATGACTCGTTCAGACACATGGGTGGGCCCCGGGGTGGGGACCACGTGTCTGCAGGGCAACTGGTGGTACCTAGTGGGACAGGACCCGACGGCCATGATAAGGTGGGGTGTCTGTGCTGTCACTGGGGCCCAGTTGTCACATTTGGTATCAGAGGTGGTACTCAGCCTTAAGTGCGGTGCACTGCCTACACTTTTGGGAACTTTCTTAGGGTGTGTGTGAGTGAGGAAAAAACACACTAGAAAGGACATGTGTTGGCCTGTGGGGATAGTCATTATTCAGATGACTCGTTCGGACACATGGGCGGGCCCCAGGGTGGGGACCACGTGTCTGTGGGGCAACTGGTGGTACCTGGCGGGCCAGGACCCGACAGCCATGATAAGGAGGGGTGTTTCTGCTATCACTGGGGCCCAGTTGTCACATTTGGTATCAGATGTGATACCCAGCCTTAAGTGTGGTGCACTGCCTGAGTTGAGATGTAGGGCCCACAACGAGGACGTTGTGCTCTAAAGGGGTGGTGATTGTAACACCCCCCAAATGATAAAGGGTTAAATGAATAATTGATTTGACTCGTTCGGACACGTGGGTGGGCCCCAGGGTGGGGACCACGTGTTTGCGGGGCAACTGGTGGTACTTGGCGGGCCAGGACCTGACGGCCATGATAAGGCGGGGTGTATGTGCTGTCACTAGAGCCCAGTTGTCAGGGTGTGTGTGAGTGAGGAAAAAACACACTGGAAAGGACATGTGTTGGCCTGTGGGGATATTCATTAGTCAGATGACTCGTTCGGACACGTGGGTGGGCCCGAGGGTGGGGACCACGTGTCTGTGGGGCAACTGGTGGTACCTGGTGGGCCAGGACCCGACGCCCATGATAAGGTGGGGTGTTTGCGCTGTCACTGGGGCCCAGTTGTCACATATGGTATCAGAGGTGGTACCCAGCCTTAAGTGCGGTGCACTGCCTGAGTTGAGATGTAGGGCCCACAACGAGGACGTTGTGCTCTAAAGGGGTGGTGATTGTAACACCCCCAAATGATAAAGGGTTAAATGACTAATTGATATGACTCGTTCGGAGATGTGGGTGGGCCCCAGGGTGGGGACCACATGTCTGCGGGGCAACTGGTGGTACCTGGCGGGCCAAGACCCGATGACCATGATAAGGCGGGGTGTTTGTGCTGTTACTGGGGTCCAGTTGTCACATTTGGTATCAGAGGTGGTACTCAGCCTTAAGTGTAGTGCACTGCCTGAGTTGAGATGTAGGGCCCACAACGAAGACGTTGTACCCA